>CM002491.2:24111441-29111441 GCA_000573905.2 Oryza punctata | reverse complement strand
GGTGGTGTTCAAGGCTGCATCGCTTCGACCTCTTGAATCGCGCTGATTCGGTTGAATATATTTTCCTACCTATTTATCATATATCTTAGTTAATCTAAGTTGATTATTCAATTTACGTGTATCGGCTAGATCTTTTCTAGGGTTTTGTTGGTATTAGTTAAATTGTTTTATCGATCTAGATTAACTAAGTTATTCACCACTCTGAAAATCAGTCAAAGACTTGATTGTCTTGATATTATGTTTCTTTTCATACTTAGTATTGCATCAATTGAGTTTGACATATTAAGTCATGCTTAGAACCATAATCCCTAGCCTGCTTTTTGATTGCCAATAAGGGTTTCATCGGAGTTTCAACCGATGAGTTATCTGGATGTTGCATCAGCTTCCAAGGATTACATACAAGTTGGTTTTAGCCGGTTGCAACAAATGTTTCATTGATTATCTAATCTTGTGGATTTAATGACATCGGAACACCAACCGATGTATGCTTAGCCTTCGGATTAAACATTCATTTTATCATATCATTATTAGCTGATTGGTTTCTATTGAATTATATTATTAATTTATTATATTATCATCAGCCGATTGTCTTTATATCATTATCTACATTAAACATATAGCCGATTGCTCAAAACCCTATTAACATCGGCTAGTACCGGCATCAGCTGGAATTACTCCATCGGCTTGTCAGCCGATCGGCTCTTTGATCTTTAATTATATATCTTGTCAGTTGCAGAATCAAACTGATTGACACGTCTACATCTCATCAATATTTTGGATATGTACTGGATGTAAGCAGATCTCCGTTACCTTTGTGGTCGTCGATTTAGTTCACGCCAACACAGATCCAACATCATCGGCCGAGCTCCGCTTTTTCGTCCACTGCTGTTCAATTAGGTCCACTATTAGTTAGAAGTAATTTGAGGTCGCTCTCTCAGCTCACGGGTTGTTTTGACCCTTCGTTTGACGGGACTTGATCAGACATTCAGACGTGCGAATATATATTACATTGTTGACGCATGTTGCATGTCCTTCCAAAGGCCGAGTTTGCGCCATTTCTTTTCTTTGTGATTGTTGTCGTCTGTTGTAAAAGTGACATCCAGGCAATTTTGTTTAGTGAACGAAAGCAGTATAGAGTACGTGCGTGATGTTGATGAAGCAACCACCGCTACATGCCTAGACGCCCAAATTGGCCAATTTGCTGGGTGTAACTACCGATGCTGCGTGCCCTTCATACTGTGTTGTCCTGTTTACCAGCCGGAGATTGGTAGCGAATGGATCAATCTTGTTTGACTTGTTTCGAGGTGCACACGCGCGCAGCAGCGGGCAGCGGCGTGTCTGGGTCGTGCCGCGGCGGATGGGTGGTTCAAAACCCGTGTGATCTGACCACACATTCACACGACAGTCCAGACGACGACGCGCACCGGCGCACGTCACTACGTCCGGAGACGGCCTCGGGTGGATTGATCGTGCGTGCGGGCAGCGCGCGGGCGGGCGCGGCTCACGGCTGGGTCGAAGAAAACGGGGGAACCATGTGTTACGGCCCGCGAGGTGGTGCGGGTGCTGGATGGATCGCCCACCGACGCGCGGATTCGTGATGGCCCGTTGGAAGACGTGGAGGCAGAGGAGGTGCGGCGATCGGCGTGAGATGCTCAAGTGTACGGTGAGACATGAAGGCCGGCCTGGGGCCGTGTCTCGGTGGGACTCGCGTACGTAGTGCGGTGGATACGGTGCGTCGTTAGCGCCCCTGTTCTCCAAACAAACCGTGAGATGCACGACAGCACGAGTGCAAGAGATCGCTGTTTGAAGGGAAGCGGACACTTTTTCAGGTCAAGCACTCAAGTCAAGCGTGGCTTCTGGCCTGCGAACGCACGTTTTACTCCACGACGATGGTGCTTACAAGTTATGGCATGAAAACGATACTTCTTTTTCCTAAATAAACAAGCCTAGAAAAAAAGTAACCTAATATGAAATTATATTGAATCTTATATTAGGTTTTACTTTGAACTAAGGCAAAATTGATTTATTTTAAGATGTAGAGAAGGAAGGTTATATTCAGGGCGGATCAACCGTGTATGAACTGGTGTCAAGCGACACTAATGATTTTTAGCAAAACTTATGCTTAAACTGTATATCCATATATTATAACACTAAGTGTAGTTAGCATACTATAACATCACTACGCACGTTATGATACCAATAAACTAATTTTCTGAATCCGCTACTGGTTATATTGAATCTTACTGCACTGCAGCGGTTGGCTCGGCTGTATTCCAGTGTCTGCTTATATTAGTATAACAGGCTTGCAGCTGATATCTTTCTTCCTGGGTTACCGTGAAAAGTTTCTAGAATTACTAACCATTTTCTCATCTATTCAGTAACAATTCAATTGTACCATAAGTTGTATCACACTCTTCAATTATAAACAAATTAAATCAATCCACATCTATTCCGTATAACATACGACTAAAATGAAGTTGACTAAAGGAATAAATTAAAAAACATGGTGCGCTTCTGATATGACATTCGGAGAAATACTTCATTTTAAATTAATTATCGTTTTAACTTTATTTATTCATTAATATGTTTTGGGACGGATGGCGTGTATATAAAGGATGGCACTTGCCATTGAACCATTTGATTCCATTGATTAGGTCCAACGAGGTTAACCTGTTACGGAAATTCGCTCTCATCTCAACACATTACTCGTTTGTCACTATGCAATCACCCTTCGGAGAAGGGCAACTTGACGGGATTCCCAACATGCAAAGAACTATGCACTCGATATAATGGCTGCCATTCGAAGAAGGCAGCTTGATGGGACTCCGAACATGCAAAGATATTGCACGGTCCTTTTGGACATTCTAATCTTTTAAAATTTTATTTAATAAATAGATCACTGAAAAACCATTTTCACAGTGCTAACGTTAGTGTTATGGTTCAATATGACAGCGCCAATAATATTAACACAGTATCCCTCGCTTCTCACGAAAGCTAACTAGCTGATGTGAATGGGGTTGACACCAATGTCAATGGTGTTGTGGAGCTATTTGTAATTTTTTAAAAAGGACTAAAATGTAAATGTTTTTTACAACAAATTACAAATAGGTTTTCTGGTACACTAACACTTATGTTAAGGATCTATTTGTAAATATTTTTATTATAAATATGTCATTTTCATTTTAAAAAAATAGATCTTTGGTGCCGGTGTCATTGGTGCTGACCCCCTTTATATCAATGAATTATTCCACAAGGGGGAAGGCAACAACGCCAATATCATTGATATCGTCACGTTGGATCAATGACGCCAATGTGACGATGCAGTACATTTTTGGAATAAATTTTTATAGATTTATTTGTAAAATAAGTTTTCAAAAGGATGAAAAATAAAAAATGGGGGAGCCAGGATGGGGCAGTGGGTTGTCATTGTTTCGTTAGTGGAGATGGCCTTTTGCCGGTTGGCTTGCTTGTTGCTTTCGGTTCTCTTTAGATCAGCCGACTGATACTTTGATTGGTATTCCATTTATTCTAAAATATAAATAATCATTCTTAAAATATAAAGAACTTTAAGTGAATGGGATAAATAGTATTACGACGTGTTTTATCTATTCAAAAGTTTTAGATGGTAGCGCCCCTGTGGTCATTGCTCTTTTGCTTTCACATCACTTGGATCGAACGGTCGGTAGCGCTCTTGAATGTGGTGGCCAATGCTAGGCTTGAGCTTTAGGAGTATTTTTTTAAAAGGCTAGCATAAAACGCTGTCAACAACTCAACGTTAAGGTGCACGCGTGCTCTTGTGCTCGGAAGAAAGGCTAGTCTGGTTCCCATCGTCTCCCCATCTCGAGTGCAGGTGTGATGTGACGGAATGGTTTTGACCGGGATTTGTCCCTCCGTGTAAATTTACTCGTGAAGCGCGCTCTCTCTCTCTCTCTCTCTGTGTGTGTGTGTGTGTGTGTGTGCGTGTGTGTGTGTGCGCGCGCGCGCGTGTGTTGCGATGCTTGTGCCGTACCTGAATTGATGATGGCCATACAAGAAACTTTGCCGACTCTGTGTGAAGTTGCCACCAGCCCAAGGCCAGTAAGGCCGAACCATCAAGGCCTGCAGTTCGCAGCAATCACCTTCTGGGCTTCTGGCCCAACTTTAAGTCTATAACGGCCCACACCTTCCTCGATTGATCGCGTCGCAGCAACCCATCAAACACATATTCTTGTGAGCCCACCTGTCCAACCTTTCTTCCTTCTCGTGAGTTCCGGGCTTCCGGCCGAGCTCGCTCTCCCCACGCGCCGCCGCCGCCGCCGTAGCAACAAAACGCAATAGAACGCGAGCGGAGAAGATGGATTCGACCTCTACAAGCCCGAGGGGTTTGCCACTAATCGCCAGCACCGGAGCGGCCAAGCAGTCCAATCGCGCCACGCTCATTGGGGTAAGTCAAAGCATGAGGTATAGACTATACTCTCCTAAGTCCTAACCGTGTAGGTCTACTGGTCGACAAGCAGTTGGTTCATACTCACCTATTTCCACTTTCCAGTACATGATGGTTAGGTCAGAGGCTGAGGATTGGAAGTTGGAAGGCTTGGCCTCAACCAAATTTTTTAGGGGCAAACACCCTTCATAGGTCTAGGACTGCAGTTTGCCAATCCCCTAACACAGACGTGCGCGCTAATATCTTTTGCCTAAAAAAATTACGGAAGTGAACATTTACGAAATTCCTTTACAATATCGTCATAAGAGCGTCATCTTGCCAAGTAAGAAGAAGGCAGTATTTCAGCTGGCAAGCTGTACTCAGTGGTAGTTTCTCCTGAAGACTGCAAGCTGGGAATTGGTCTTGCCTCACTATGGACACTGTCCTGTCCATTTGTTATTTGTATTGATTCATTGCTTCTTCTGATGATTTGCTCCTCGTCAAACGACTCTCTTAGCCCATGTAGAACTGAAGCCACTTCCCTCATAACTGGTCGTTCTTCTCCCTTCAAATTTAAGCATCTGACTGAGAGCTGCGCAACAGCATGTATCTGCTCTTCACCTGCTTCTGCCAAAATGTGTGGCTCTATCTCCTGTAGTAGACGCCTTTCATTAAATAAATTCACAATATACATGGCTAAGTTACAGGATTCCTCCGGCCTGCTTGCCGAAATAGGTTTCTGCCTTGTCAATAGCTCTGCAAGAACTACTCCAAAGCTGTAAACGTCACTCTTCTCTGTGAGCTTGCTGCTTTGGAAATATTCAGGATCAAGATACCCAATTGTTCCTTGAATTAGAGTTGTTACATGAGTTTGATCGAATGGGACTGATCTTGATGCACCAAAGTCTGATATTTTAGCCATCAAGTTCTCATCCAATAGTATGTTGCTTGATTTGATGTCTCTGTGAATGATTGGTGTAGAAGATGTAGAGTGCAGATAGTCAAGTGCTTCTGCTGTTTCTTCAGCTATCCTTAAGCAATCTTCCCATCTTAAAGAACTCCTGTTGTGGATGTGCTGGAAGAGTGTTCCATTAGGTATGAACTCGTAAACCAACAATGGAACTTTTGTCTCTAGACAGCAACCCAAAAGCTTGACAACATTTGGGTGATCAATCTGCGATAAGATGGTAATCTCATTGACAAATTGCTCCACCTGGCTTTCATCAAACAAGATGGACTTCTTTATGGCAACCATGGTATTATTCGGAAGGATACCCTTGTAAACCATCCCACTTCCACCTCGACCAAGGATCCGACTCTCACTATAGTTGTCAGTGGCATTCTTGAGTTCTTCCGCACTAAATATCTTTGCTGTTGAATCCTCACCTTGAGATGTCATCATCGAAAATCTTTGCTGCAGTAGCAATCCTCCATTCTTCCTGAATAACTCAGCTCTGTTTCTTGCCACCTTTCTTTTCTTCATTGTCCAGTAGTAGCACAACAATGCTGTAGCTAGCGTGGCCGTAAGTGCAAGACCTACACCTGCAGACACTGGATGAGAATATTCACAACTTGTGTTAGTCTTATTTCTTAATGATATCTTGTGGAAGTAAAACGAAGTGTAAAATTACAATCAATATTAGGAGTCTTTGACCGAATGACTATTTGTCTGCAGATTGTAAATTGTGATTTGTGCGTGGTGCCGGTTTATTTATGAGTTCCGACTTGAATTCTTTCTTGCAGAAACAATATTGAGGTATTTTCTACAGCCTTGACACATCTATACTATCTATTATATAGTTAATGTCTACTAACATCTAAAACTCAACATACAAGCACGTCACATTATTACCCACTAACAATTATTATCTAGAGTAGTTTAAAACACATGTAAGTGTGCTACATTATTATTCACTAGCAATTATTATTTAGATTATTTTAAATATCATGCAAATCTGATATATCATTTATAATTTTGTTGTATTTTTAAAAATCAATATGCAAGAAATATCAAATCATTATCTACACATCATTTTCATATTATTTAAATATATACATCTATTATTTCTATAATGTATAAGATGCATTCATTCACATATCCCGTAGCAAAGTGCGAGGTATTATCGTTATTAGCTATGTCTAATCTAGTTTTGCTGGCTCAACTGAATCATTAATCATGAACGCAGTCAATACACTGGCCATATTATATATGATGTTTCATCATTCATGTTAGTAATGATGTAATCATTAGCGGCTATATACTGTAGATTAGCAGTTCGGCACTGGAGATATTTTTGTCAAGTGCATTAATAGCAGAGGAATTAAAAATAAAAGAGAGAAAATGAATGATCTGATGTGGAATGCCGGGTGTTGAGCATATTACCCAAAGCGATATATAAAGGAAAGTGCTTTTTGCAGCCACTTCCTTTCGTCTGGCCATCGCCGTTCATGCCTCCCGGGCAAGCACACGAAGTAACACCTTGCGCATCCTTGCAGTACTTTGGGTACACGCAAGGGTTCTTTCTTGGGTTAACGCACACATCTAGGCCTAATAATAGTAAATTGCATGCAATTAGTAGATGTTTTCCAAATGAAAAATGATTAGGCCGCTACTGATTCATTATTAGATGTTGTAAACAAGATTTCGAGGATGTCCTCCCGGTACATTGAACGAGTAATAATTTCGTGATTAGAAAGACTGCACTTAAAATGCTCTTCTGTATGGTGAACAAACTGCACTTTGCTTTATGATACCTTGCGGTTGGTTGTGGGTAGGGGCGCCTGCATGAGAGAGAATATATGCTCTTGGTCAGATCATCGCGCATTATTACGAGTAAGTATTGCAGAATTTTTTAGAGAAGAAATGCTACAGCGTAATCCAGCCATGGGAGATGCATACAATATCTTTTTAGCGTTTCAACCGGAAAGAAATATATCAATTCATATTGACATTTGTTTAAGTAAAAAGGGAACAAAGCTCCTATTACGCAGGCAATCCTTAAGTTCATGCATAGTCACATTAAAAGGAACAAAATTCTTACTGTGGTATTTATTGGTAGTAGAATCCATTTAGACCTTTCATCTTTTCTCATCCAATCAAACATAAAAGCACTCAGGGAGAACCATTTAAAAGCTAATGTTTTTAAAGTTTTTCAACTTATCTCAAAATTGGTCTAGAAATAACACATGGTGATTAATATGGTTTTCAACAGAAATTCTAGAATAAGTACGATTTTAAGCAGTCTAAAAAATATTCCATTATCTAAAAAAATCAGTCAAAAAAATATGGCATGTATTTTACCAGATGGCAGAAGGGAATAATTGCAGCCTGTCCCTGTCATGTAGCCATCGCCAGTCATATTATTGGGGCAAGAGCAAGTATATCCTCCGGGAGTGTTATGACAGAAATTCAGTTGGCTGCAGTTGTTGCTATTGGGAAACCGGCATTCGTCGATATCTATACAAGTAGTGTGAAACACGGTTCTATTCATAGCAGTTAATTAAGTTCTATGGTAATTGAATTCAGCCATGATACAAACAGAAATAGACTATAACAAACTGTTTTCACTAGCTAGTGCATGTTTCATAGATCACTGTGTTTTAGAAGTATTTACTATTTACCTTGGCAGCCTCCTGCCTCGTATGGATTCCCGAAGAATTGGTCGTACCCTGGTTTGCATCTGCACAAGTAGCCCGTTCCACTGAGCGTGTCCTTGCATGAGCTCACGTTGTTGCAGTAGTAGTGTGTCTTGAAGCTGTTGTTCCGGGCTTGCTCACAGGTGGCGCGCTCAATCACCCAGTCCAAGACCATCCTTCGCTCACCCAAAGGCACGAGCGCGTCTTCCAGGGGCATTGGCTTGCTGTCACCGCGGACTTTGAAGATCCGCTCTTCTTGGTCGAGATGCATTGGCTTTCTGTCACCGCTGACTTTGAAGATCTGCTCTTCTTGGTCGAGGATGAAGGCAGCGCTGCAGGTGCCGGCCTCGTTCGCCGATGTTTTGTTGAACTTGAAGGTGAGCTCCTGCGCGATGTCCATCGGCATGTCGACGGCCTCGCAGCAGGCCGTCCCGGGGCACGAGCCATCAGAGTTTCCGCAGCACTTGGTTTTGCAGTGGCCGGTAGCAGACCCGCTTTGATCGCGTAGCGAGCTGATGAAGGTAGCGTTAAAGCTGGAGTAGTAGCCAGTGGCGACGAGCGTGTTGCGCTTGGAAAAGAAGAACGGGGTGTCCGTCAAATTCGTCGGCCCGATTCCGGTGCTCCCCACGGCCGGCCGGCCGTTGCGATCGTAGCACAACCGGTAGATGGGGCCTGCAAATATGACGACGAAGCCATCCTGCGAAGACACCTGATCGATTCGAAATTTTTGATGGCCAATGCGGAGCATGGCACTGTTGTTTTTCCCGCATGTTACCCGGAAGCCAGGGGCAGATTTGCCTCTTAAGCCGAAGGGATAAGGGACGTTGTCGCACGTCAGGTTCTTCGTCTTCAGCTGCGAGTTTACCTCTAGAGGCGGCCACCGATTCTCCTGTCCCCGGGAGAGCGTGACGTGAGGAATCGCCGAGAAGACGGCGAGAGCCAGCACCAGCGGGGTGAGAGGCCATGCAGCCACAGCAGCTGCAGCTGCAGCTGCAGCGGCTGGTGTGCTTGCTCTTCTGCACCGCATGTCGTCGCGCCTTTGCTTGCTGTTCTCCTTCTCGGTGGTGCGTACAGCATACACGAGCGCCGAGAGACGCTACGTGGGAGTGAAGGGGGGTCACTGTCGCCGAAAGCGTGCTAATTCTCTTGTGGCTACTGGCTACATGTGGCTTTAATTGTTTCTCAGATTAACCTGTAACTTTTATGTACTCTCATGAGACTGAAAAAACTGTTACTCCCTCCAATTAACTAATATTCTTAGAATTATTCTTTTTTAAATCATTCACCCTTAGGTCCAGTTCTTTTTCTCAACTTCACACTTCAACTTTCTCATTTTCCGTTAGCATGCTTTCAAATTATTAAATGGTGTGTTTTGATAAAAAATAATTTCTATGTAGAAGTTGTTTATAAAAATCAAATGAATTTATTTTTTTAATTTTATAATAATTAATACTTAATTAATCATGTACTAATGAGCTTTTTCGTTTTACGTGCACTGAAAGTATCTCTCAACTTACGGAACTAACGGGGCCTTAGAACCGTTTTTTTTCTTTATGTTAAGGGGGATTGTTCCTCATATTTTGGAATGGATGGAGTATATAATTCGGTGGTGTTTATATTGAAAATAAAGAAACTAGGATACAGAAAACAAGAAAACTATTAGTGTATAATTAATTGAGTTTTAATTATTCCAAACTTGAGAAATAGATTTATCTGATAGAAAATTTTCGTGCAAAATGCATGGTTTAGCAGTTTAAAAAATGTGCTGATAAAACGAGATAAAATTTGTGTATTGATATAAACAAAATGGGGCCTACATTCGTTCCAAAATTATAACAACTTCTGACTCTATATCCGGATAGAAATATATAGCTAAAAGTTGCTATATTTTGTGACATAAGTAGTAGCATCTTCGTTCCAAAATATCTATTCTAACACAATACTTTGTTTACAAATGAAACTGTTTTTTCACTTACATCTTTCTCTTAATCAATCACAACCATTCTCCTTCATCTACTTCTCTTCTCTCAACAATCACATACTTTCTTCAATCGTTTTCACCTACTTTCTTGATACTTTTACTAACTTTAAAAATGCTTATATTCTGGGACGACGGAGAAAGTAGCATCATTGCTAGTTCAGCATAAAAAAGGAACATATTAAATGCCATATTGTTACACAGCCTGTTAAGATAAAGACCCCATTGTCTTTTTAAAAAATACGGTGGAAGAAATTCGTTGGTGGCTTGGTGCGGGTCAATTGCTCAATGCGCAAGGAGGAATGCACGAGAACACCACTACCCAGCTGGACTAACAGGCAAAAACTGATAAACAATATGGCACTTACAGTTCGAAACAATTTGAGGTCGCTCTCTTCAGTGTACGCGGGTCGTTTTCCACTACGAGCTCCATACGTCGACCGCTATCTCTTTGGAGAATGGGGCAGCCTGTGCGACGACCCGAGGACACTGCATTGTATTAGTTGGCTGAGTAAATATTGCACGATCCTTTCGGAAGGCCATGCCGCCATGATGCGCCACTTCTTTCACTTTGTGGTCGTGGTCATCGTCTCGTTAAAGTGCCCTTTTTTCTCCGGGGGATCATTGTTTAGTGAAACATGAACAGAATGTGATGAGGGCATGAAGCAACCAAGCACCAGCACTGCACAGATCCATTTGCTGCTTGCTGTTTGGCAATTTTCCACGGTGCATGTACTATCTTCTTCCAGTTTTGGGAGGCTGGGAAGTTTGATCACTCTCCCAAATCATGTTGATAAGGCCGACCATGACGGCCCGCACATTAGTCGCGCTCGCGTTTCAGCCCAACTATAACGGCCGCACATCCCTCGCGCTCCTGTTGCGGCCCAGGTGAAATAGATCGCGCCGTCAACCCATCGAGCGGCTGGAAATCGCGCGTTTTCCCGTGGCCGACCTTTCTTCCTCGTGAGAACGTTTGCACCCAGCGCGCCACCGCCGCTGCCGCCGTAGCATAGAACCGACGAGGGGAAGGAATAGGGGATGAGTTCGTCGTCTCTCCGGCAGAGGAAGAGATGGATTTGAACTGGAATTTGTGGCTTCAATTAAGCTGTCATCGGAGTACTACTCGTGGAGCTCTGTTGCATGCGGAACTATTGCGACGATGCTTCTGCGGTTTCCTGGCTTTCCTGGCTCTGAGCGTATTGCTGAGAATATTACTGAGTCTGTGCGAATTGCACGTGGTCAAAGATTCGCTATGAGGCACCCAGCTTTAGCTTTCATGAGACATCGACATGGCCGTATACTGAAGTTGGTGTAAGCGATATCACGTGGCACCTCGCCAGCAGGTTCGCACATACCGTCTCAGTTTTCTCAGTATATAATTGCGTGTACACACCGATCGCCGTTTCAAACGAGCAAACTGTTGAGCCTTCTGCGCTTTTCTACTGAAAGCCCACACACATGATATGCTCGTTCGCCGCCATGTTTAATTTCTGCAATCAAACCAACCACATCGATGCAATCGTTCATTTGCACAATTGCACTTGCACGTTCAAGTTCATGAATTCATCTGCACATCTTCCGCCGAGCTAGCTGCTATGCACATGGGAGTGCAAGAAGCAGTGAGAGCTCTGAACGATTCAATTGAGGGGAATAATACCAGTCCAGTGCTCGTCAGTTCATCACGTGCCCCAGTGAGTACGTACGCGGCCGCGATGCCGGTGCGTATATGTGGCCTTGAGAGGAGTGCATGCATGCACACACAGACGACGGCCGGCGTGGTGTGGTGGAGCAGCAGTTTACAGATAGACATGATATGGTCGAGACGGCATCTCAGTGAGATGCTGCGAAGTGGCAAGCAATGCATGCAACCGGACAAACATGTCTCACGCACATACATCGACTGTGCCTGCATGCGAGAGAGAGCATCCCATTCGGTGAATTAAGAGAGAGCTCACCGCACTGTGCACTCACTACTGCAGTTGAACGAAGTTAAGGGCAGCTAGGCGTCAGTCAAATTGCACTGTCGTCTCGGCATCATAAGTGGCACTGCTCTGCTATCCGGGGATCATCAGTTGCAAAACATTACGCTTGCATGTTCTCGCGCAGGGAGGCAGGGCCAGCAGGGGGAGCCAGGAAGAGGCAGAAAAGCCTGGGTGATCAGTTTTAGTGTGGTTGCACTTGCATGCGGATCTGGTCTGGACGATGGATGCCGTTCACGTATTTTTCTCTACCACCAATAATCCAGCGCGTTACTTTCACCTCTATTAGTGAAGTACATAGAGCTGAATTTCCTTTTTAGCCCCTTGTTTCATGAATTAAGCCCCTTTCAGAACGCATCGTGGGGAAAAACATAGCTTTACGAAAAAGGTAGAAATAGATCAATAGGACCGTCTATACATAGGATTAAAAACATAGGACGAGCTGTTTGGAACAGGGGGATACGAAGAATGCTAGAGTGGATATTAATTTGTATGCATTCTATAATATGCTAAGCTATTGGCAATGGGACCATAGAACAATACTCTGCTAGCAACGCTCTAGCCAACAGTGACCGTAGTTGAGAAAGTCTATTCACGAAACTTTGTTGCGTCGGTCCTGGGTGATTGGAAGAAAAAAAAGAAATTAGAACGATCTTCCTCAAATGATGGGTGTGGTTAAGTGGATGATGATGGGAGTAGGAAATATCTTCTTCTAGATTTCCTCTTCTTGTGTTACAAAGACAGTACCTAAATCCTTTGAAAATCCGAATCCTGAGTTTTTCCTTAAAAAATCATGGGAAACTATTTTGGTCCCTCGAGGAAATGTTCCCTCGTTTACTTAAAAACCATCTAAACGGTTATGAAAAGTTTTAAAAAATTTGACAACACTCATTCAACATATCTATACAACTCCATAAAATGTTAAGTCCAAACTCAACTCATGTCGAGATATAAAAAAGATAAATTCAGCGTCTGAATAGTAGTTTACTGTTTATATTTGAATTTGTCTTTTTTTTTCTCAATGTGTAGATCAAATTTGAACTTGATTTTCGGTGAACCAGTAGATATTACTATACTCTATATTGTCAATTTTTTTAAGAATTTTTCACAACTATTTGTATTAAATTTAAAAGGAAAAGGTACACGAGGGGACATCCCCTCGAGGGATTAGAATCCAGTCGCAAAATCACCAATCCAAAGGAGGAGGAGGAAATCAATACAGGCTTTACTAACTTTTGGTAATGCTTGATTGTTTGACTTCTTGTCAAAATTTTAAGACTACCTACGGATTAATTTGTTTGTTTTGGTTCACAATTACGGTATTTTTGTGACAAACAAATAAATAAATAATTCCCATGGCACTATACATAGACAAGAAACCAAACATGCCTTAGGTTTTGATTGCTCGAACAAATATAACTAAAGGTAATAAAGTATTCTATTTGGTCTTCGTGCCTTTTTCTAACATTGTTACTTTTGAATTGTTTCAATTGCTTCAACATTTGCTCAACTGGGTCAGTGGCAGAGCTTGGAATTTAACCCTATAGAATCAATTACTACTTACATTGTATTTAAGTGGATCATTTCTTTAATTTTTCTAGATTTATACATAAAAATCAAGGTTTGTAAGGTGTTATCCGAAAAGCTGTGGATCAGCCAACCCACGGGGTAACCATCGTTCCTCTTTTCTCTCCACTTTCAAACCATTGGTAAAAAATGCATGACCAAAAGTTAGGAGTTGCTAATAAAACAAAACAAACAGAAAGCTTGTTACTAAAATAATATATTTCTATACATCCTATCTGGTCATCAACTCATCATATTGTCGTTAATGTGTTGCAACAAATGTGTTTCTCATTTTGTGGTGTTCCTAATGGAAAATGATGGGTATGACCGTACTTATTGAGTCAGTTAGTTGTCCTTGGTTGCTGAATAATCAACATAACATGCATATAAAAGGCCATCTGAGGCCCACTAGCCCAATCAACACAAACCGTGATGATGGAATGATGCGCAAGGCGGTAATACGTGTGGGGTAGTCACTGTCGTTGCCATTGTCTGTGCCCCATCTTCTTTTGTTCTGGCGAGCCACTCCAAACCAACACCTTCATTACCTCGGTTAATGTTGTCCTTGCCCACCACCCTATCTCTTATTGATCAATAACCGTTCGCTCGTCTCACTTCACCTTATCAATATAAATCGTTGCTACTATATCATACAACCGTCTCCTGACTTAAAATCATCGTAATTAATTCTATAACACTGCTACACATACTAAATTTTTCTTACTAACAATTATCTCAACCGTTTGATTTAAAAAGATGGAAATTATGAAAAATCTAAATACACCTATATCATGACATGTCAATGGTAGTAAGAATTTAGTAAGAAAAAGTTAGTACGTATAGACTTTTCCTTAATTCTATATATTGAAGTCCCCTGCAACCCTCATTCCTCTTTTACCATCGTCTATAAGCTAGAGGCGGACGGTGAGTGTCTCTTCAAACTAACAGATAACTCATACTCCCTTAAAAAATATCAATTAAGTCATAGGAGCGGCAAGCAAAATGAGAATAGCCTAAACCGTAAAATGGGATTGAGGGAGAGCAATACAAGTGTTGTACCGCTAGGTGAAGCAATAAAGTGTTATCCTCATCCACCCTAAAAAAAGATAGTCAAAGATGACTTTCTATTGCCTATGACAACTTTTTAATTCAAAGGCAAAAAACACTAAATATAACAAGCTCATTTCATTAATTAATGATTTTAAAGTCGGTTGTAAAATATTCTCATTATTAATGTTCTCTCGAGCTGATGACTGATGTGATGAGAGGATCGACCATTGTCATGAAAAAATTAGTGACTAACTGTTGACGACGAAATTTGGTAAGCCTCGAAGTCATCATCGGCCTAGAGTCAGTATCAGCTTCAGAGTTCTAGAATCGGCCGATGGAAGCTATCAATCGCCAACAGTCGGATTCTTACTAAATTCGGTTAAGGAAATTAATCTATTAAAAAAGTTTATCTAGAAGAGACCGAGTTCAAGGAGGATGCGGCATGACAATTTATCTATTAATTAGGCAGAGTTGTTAGTTTCCTTTTAATTTTAGGAAAGTGTGTTTAGTGTCCGATAAGGACTTTCTGTGTTTTCTTTTATCTTTAGGAAAGTTTGATTCATATCCGATATGGACTAGTATCTACCATGGGTATAAATATGTACACCCGGGGTCTATGTAAATTATCGCTCGATCAATACAACTTCGGCGCATCGCCACCTTTTATCTTTTTACTTTCGACGAGTTCTTGTTTCAAGTTGGGTTGCATCGACTTCGATCTCTGACGAGGAGTAAGGCTTGTTATGGCGGCTTGCGTTATCGGGATTAGTGCTTCCATCGCTTCGACACTCTAATCTTGTTCATGTAAGTCGTCGAGTTATCATATACATTATATAATCTAGATTGATAATGTTTTCTACTTGCATCGACCGATCTCTATCTAGAGTTTTGTCGATATCGGCTAGATTACTTTGTTGGCATAGATTATATAATGTATCCACCACCCTGAAAATCAGTCAAAGGCTTGATTGTCTAGATATTATGTTTCTTTTCATACTTAGTGCTGCATCAGTTAAGTTTGATCGACTAAGTGGTGCTTAGAACCATAATCTCTAGCCTGCTTCTTGATTGCCAATAAGAGTTTCATCGGGGTTTCAGCCGATAAGTTATATGGACGTTGTATCGGCTCATAAGGATTACATATAATTTGGATTTAGCCGATCGCAACAAAGGATTCATTGTTTATCTAATCATTTGGATTTATTGACATCGGACCTCCAGCCGATAAATGCTTCAACCTTCGGATCAGTGCTTATTTAATCTATCATTACTAGCCGATTGGTTTCTACTAAATTATATTATTTTATTTTCATCAGCCGATTATCTTTATGTCATTATTTACTCAAGTATCAAGATCTATACTGGATATCGGCTGGTATCGGCATCGGCTGGAATCACTCCATCGGCTTGTCAGCCGATCGGCTATCTTTTGATCTTCAATTTATATATCTTGTCAGTTGCAGGATCAAACTGACTGGCACGCCCGCATCTCATTATTATTTTGGACCTGCACTGGAGCTAAGTATATCTCCCAGGCCATCGTGTTTTTACGTCAACATTAACTAAACCATGAAATCTATCATTCCATCGTGTTTTTACGTCAAGACTAACTAAAACCATGAAATCTATCATTTGGCATATTGGCAATGAACGAACTAGAAGAATTGACTAGTATTAGATGTTGCTTTTACTTACAGTCTGTAGGAACATCGTAATTGTTTTATATAATAGATAAAAATCCGGCCTTCATAAATGGATATACAAAACCAAAAGATACATGAATACTTGGATTCAAATTAAGTCTCATAGCTGAGAAACAACAAAGACAAAAGACAAAAAAAAGAAAAGACCAGGAGGCTAGGCTTCGGCCCTTATGCTGCATGACAAAACCTGCCACACTAAAACCGCACTGAATCAATCTTGATATGCAGTTCGTACTCCGGTATCTCACATCCGCTTTCTATCCAGCTCTAACCATCTCCCCACCCTGCCCCTCCCTTCTACCAAGTCTTCTCGATCCAAAATCCGGTAGCTCTCGATCCCTAGTACCCTCACTCCCGATACCATTGAGTGGGGGTAGAGAGCAATAAGAAGCCTCTCAAACTCAGCTTGCTGACACACAATAAATTAAGGTACGATCCTGCGATACTAAGCCCCTAGATCATACGTTACGTCCAATTAGTTGTACGGTATTGCCAATCCACACTTGGGCATCCATCTCAATCAAGCAACACTTAGGTCTCCAGACCCGACGTGGGCTCCATCCGTCATCGTCATGTATCCAGATATTTTAAAATTGTGCCAATTTGAGAAACACATTCCAACCATTAAAAGATATCTTTTTAAGTTGCGCTAGCGAGGGAAACATGTGCTAAATGACACGCCAACCTTCTGCCCACACCGCTCACATGACTGCATGGACAACCGCCACGCACGATATAACGCTACGACATCACCCGTGTTCACCGTGTACACAACAACAGTACGCGTGTGCAGGAGTATCTCTTTTTCTTCGGAAGAGGAACAGTGACGCCGTTGCTACCTCTCCAAGGATAGACGGACGAAAAGATCGAAGGACTTGAGACGTGCGCCACATGACAAATGCACGTACGCCGTGACAGGACTACACAATGTGTGGGTGTATTACTCCTATAAGGCTTACTGTGCCTACTTTTTATGTACCGGCACGTAATAGGGCTTAGAATCTAGACTATCAAATCGTGTGTGCTATCGACGCATGCAGCTTTCTACAGGACAAGTCGTTTTCACGTAGTAGTATCGATCGCTTGCTCGCTCCCTTCCTCCAAGTATTCGACAAAAACCAAAAAGCTAGCGTGAATGCAGATACATCCGGACCAACGCAACGAGCTATGGAGATTTGTCAAGTCAACCGCGTGCAGCACTATAGTAGTCTAGTTTAGCCCAACACTACAGTGGCCG
Source organism: Oryza punctata (assembly GCA_000573905.2). Taxonomy (NCBI): domain Eukaryota; kingdom Viridiplantae; phylum Streptophyta; class Magnoliopsida; order Poales; family Poaceae; genus Oryza; species Oryza punctata. Next base: position 29,093,890 of record CM002491.2, on the reverse strand, counting down.
CTATATAACGAGCCCAACGCGGCGCACAGAGGTTGTGGGCGAAACACAAGAAACAACCGGAGAAACCGCGCCCGGCCGACCGCAAGGACAGCAAGCTAGTAGCTATCCTCGCATGGATCCCAACGACGCCTTCTCGGCCGCGCACCCGTTCCGGTGGGACCTCGGGCCGCCGGCGCCGGCGCCGGCGCCCGTGCCCCCGCCGCCGCCACCGCCGCCGCCTCCTCCGGCTAACGTGCCCAGGGAGCTGGAGGAGCTGGTGGCAGGGTACGGCGTGCGGATGTCGACGGTGGCGCGGATCTCGGAGCTCGGGTTCACGGCGAGCACGCTCCTGGCCATGACGGAGCGAGAGCTCGACGACATGATGGCCGCGCTCGCTGGGCTGTTCCGCTGGGACCTGCTCCTCGGCGAGCGGTTCGGCCTCCGCGCCGCGCTGCGAGCCGAGCGCGGCCGCCTGATGTCCCTCGGCGGCCGCCACCATGGGCACCAGTCCGGGAGCACCGTGGACGGCACCTCCCAGGAAGGTGATGCCACTATATTTCTCCTTTTTCACGTGAGCAGCGTGCTGTGGTGTGTTGTGTGTGAATTTCGATGTGATCATGCATGCATGCAAACGGCGATCAGTTGTATTCTTAACGATGTTCCTGTGCTTGTTCCTGTACATGATGCTGTACTGCATGCATATGCACACAAGCAGTGTTGTCCGACGAGCATGACATGGCGGGGAGCGGCGGCATGGGCGACGACGACAACGGCAGGAGGATGGTTACCGGCAAGAAGCAGGCAAAGAAGGGGTCCGCGGCGAGGAAGGGCAAGAAGGCGAGGAGGAGGAAGGTGGACGACCTAAGGCTGGACATGCAGGAGGACGAGATCGACTGCGACGAGGACGGCGGCGGCGGGTCGGAGTCGACGGAGTCGTCGGCCGGCGGCGGCGGTGGGGAGCGGCAGAGGGAGCATCCGTTCGTGGTGACGGAGCCCGGCGAGGTGGCGAGGGCCAAGAAGAACGGACTAGACTACCTGTTCCATCTGTACGAGCAGTGCCGCCTCTTCCTGCTGCAGGTGCAGTCCATGGCTAAGCTGCATGGACACAAGTCCCCAACTAAGGTACGCGTGATTTACGAGCATTACGTATCTTGCGTACACCTTATCCTGCTCTACTATACTCGCTTTGCATGCACAGTTTGTACACGCGTTCTTGCATAAGCATGCAGACGTATGACAATCTGAATACGACTAATGTCATCCCAACGGCCCGACTTGTTTATTCTTTATTTATCACTCATCATAGTTACTCCTAAGCACTGTAGGAGCAAATACATCGTGCTGCCGTCAGATATATATATTCAGTTGGCGAGTCTGATTTAAAAAGGTGCGAAAGATTCATTATCAGTGGTAACAAACAGTTGATTGCTAAAGTATCTACTAATAACCTGAGTATATTTTCAATGCTTAAGGTTTACACCTACTCAAAACTTTTAACATGTTATCAAAAAAGAACTTTTAACATTGGCTCTTTGACTTAAAAGGGCGACAGAGTTTAAATTTTCTAGAAATCAACCGTACAATTGGGCAAACCTTTTGACAAAAACATTCATAAAACAGCAGGAAGGCTCACTTTCCTTCCGTAAGACTTGCTAGAGTGTTTATCTATTCTACCAATTCATGCTCACAGACGAGGAACGCACATCTTATGGTAATATGATGCTCCCTGTATCTGTCATACCGGTATTTCTCGCTTGTTACACGCAAACAGTGATTACGTAGTGGATGCTTCACGCCGTAGTAAAAGGAATTCAGGGAGAGCTGGACGCGCGCGCGTACGCCGATGCGTAGTACCAACCTGAAAAAGCGTGCCGACGTGTCAGTTGCAGATAGGCTGGCAAAGCCTGCGTTCCATGTGTTGTCTTGTCGGGCCCTAGCATCAGCGTAGGCATGCATGGCAATGGAGGTAGGGGGAGGACGGCCAGCCACTTCCTCGGATTCCGTGGCGGCAATCCCTCGCACGTACGGCCATGTGAGCTCACCTGCCGCCGTGGATCAGGGCGCTCAGATCGGAGACGGTGCAATGAAATGAATGCACGGCCTGGTCGGGGTTCCAGGGTGATTGGATGGATAGCTTTGCATCCCGTCCACTCAGCCCGGACGGACCGGCTGCTGGCTGCTGCATCGAGATGATCAGATCCGTGATCTCGAACGCACTGTGCGACGCATGACACAAACGCGCAGCGAGATGGAGTGGAGACGGGTGGAGTTTCTCAACTTCTCACGCGTCGCGTGGTTGTTGATGCAGGTGACGAACCAGGTGTTCCGGTACGCGAAGAAGGTCGGGGCGAGCTACATCAACAAGCCAAAGATGCGGCACTACGTGCACTGCTACGCGCTGCACTGCCTCGACGAGGAGGCGTCGGACGCGCTGCGGCGCGCCTACAAGGCCCGCGGCGAGAACGTCGGGGCGTGGAGGCAGGCGTGCTACGCGCCGCTCGTCGACATCTCCGCGCGCCACGGCTTCGACATCGACGCCGTCTTCGCCGCGCACCCGCGCCTCGCCATCTGGTACGTGCCCACCAGGCTCCGCCAGCTCTGCCACCAGGCGCGGAGCAGCCACGCCGCCGCCGCCGCGGCGCTCCCGCCGCCCTTGTTCTAGCTCCGCGGCGAAGTCTGCTGCTGTTCCCGCGCGGGCGCGTGGGAGTTTCGTGTGGTGTTGGGGTCGTTGTAAGGCAGTTGGACGACTGGAGGTCGTTCTAAGCTATTCGATGGGCCGATCGAGGAGGATGCGTCGTCGTGTACCCATGTTTGCGATCTGGATGGCCCATTTGTTAGCTGTTACCTTGTTAAATTCGTTTCCTTTATGAAATGCTAAATCCTAAATGTGGTGAATTCGTATCGTCTGACGAAATCTTATGTTAGTTACATGATTGTCCTTGCTTAGATATAGGGGGTTAAATTTGAAGAGGACTCGAGGGGTAAATGGCCAAATAGAACAACCCACACGGCCACATGTCCTTTAATTCCATGCTAAACAACTGCTCCTGTCTCTCAACAAAAATTCCACTCATGGCCACATGTCCTTTAATTCCATGCTAAACAACTACTCCTGTCTCTCAACAAAAATTCACTGATTGATTCAATGCTGGTAAACAGCAGCAACTACTAGTCCTATCGGTAAAAAAAATCCACTGATAAACAGTAGATTGGATAGAATTGGCGATGGTAACATACATCCTTAATAGAAAAAAAAAAACATTGCTAAATAGCAAGTTCGTGAGTAATCAGAATTCGCTAGATGTGTTTTTTAGCATGTAAAAGAACTGAGAAAAACATACATGTTCAAATTGTCAGTTTTGCAGCAACAGGTGCAAGCAAGAGTGACAGATTCCACAAAATATTACTAATAGGCATTTTGATCAAATCAAGCACACAGATAATAAAAACTGAATCAGACTTCTCAACAGACAGGACCATAGATTAAATTATGCAAGAACTTGAAACTCCATTCCAGAGGACCAAATGGTACCAAGTTGCAACAGTAACATTGAGGTCTCAACATGATCACTACTAACGCATGACAAAAATAGGTCGAATCACATCGTCTCATAAGGTACATAAGCAGCATTTGGAACAAATGATCACTTCAGTAGTACGAGATGGTAATGTCCTCAAATATCAAGCCTGAAAAGGTAATAAAACATAAAGATGGTTATGCATACATGATTTCAGGACAGGTTACAGTGAACAGTTTATTTTCATCAATTACATTTAGATATCCATTATACTAACATTTAATCAGATATAAATTCAATTACAGACATACTCCGCACTGAGCTATTTGAGCTTACTATATAATCATAATCCGATTCAATCAAATGGCAATCACATCCTAATAACTCCTATCTCACCCTATGCTTTTCCGTTGTCACACAGGAATCAAAAGTCACAAAAAAAAGACAGGCAGAGTACCTTGCCAATAAACATCAGGAAGGTTAACTAAAGCTGAGCTAACATAAATGTAGTATGTTGCATAGAGAAACAATACTAGTACACTGACAATAACCTAGACAACAAAATCAGCAAAGTTACACAATAAATTACACGGCTCGGCAGAACAAATGGAACACAGGATGGTAAATGTAAACAGAAAAGGTCACTGAATATCACAAGTACCATGCATGACAAGTGAGTGAGTGACGATCAACACTAGTTAAAAGTTACAAAACAAGTAATTCCATTCAATATTATTCAACGTTACAAACAAAGAGTACAGTGCGTGGCATTGGTTAACAAAAATTATATGCTTTCATACTAAAAATTAAGGGATTACACAGTTATAAAAGCAATGAAGCCAAATGCATTTCGTTTTCAACCAATACCATGTTCATACATATAAGCCTACAGAAAAAAAAGTAAACACTATAGCAGAACAGTACGGTACTAAATGCCTGGTGTCGTGAAAATTTTATGAATTTAACAATTGCATTGCAAATTAGGTACAGAAAAGGGTAACAAGAAAAACGTATTTGAATACCTTTAAGCGGAGGGGATCTCAACCTCGCCGTCGGAGATCTCCTGCTGCAGATCCTTGGGGTCCTTCCCGTCGACGGTGCACCCGACGCTGACGCATGTCCCGAGGATCTCCTTGACGGTCCCGGCCATCTCCTTGGCCATGGACCTGGGCCTCATGGTCCTGGCGATCTCGATGACGTCGTCGAGGCTGATATTACCGCTGTGCTTGATGTTCTTGACCTTCTTCCTGTCCCGCTCGGGCTCCTTGAGGGCCTTGATGACGAGCGCCGCGGCGGAGGGGACGACGGAAACCTTGGCCTGACGGTTCTGGACAGTGAGCTTGACGGTGACGCGGAGGCCCTTCCAGTCCTTGGCCGTCTCCTTGGCGATGTCCTCACCGATCTTCTTGGGGGAGAGACCGAGAGGGCCGATCTTGGGGGCAAGGGACGACGCCGCGCCCACTTCACCTCCGGTCACGCGGACGAACACATCCACCACCTGCGTCGGGTCGAGCTTCGGCGGCATGGCGGACCCTCGGTTGCAGGTGGCGGCGGCGGCGGGGAGTGGGTTCGCGGGGAGGCGCTACGGGAGGGGGTGGAGGCGCAGTAGGGTTTCGGCTCGAACGGGTTAGTCACATTTATATAGCGGCCTGCTTGTGCTCACTTTCTGATTGGGTTGGGCCTTTGTGCAATCACTTGAAAAGGTCATTAATAAGCCTGTTTGGAGCAATAAGCTTTTAGTGGGCTTATTATGTGACTATTAAGCCCAAAAACTATATAATTTTTCAAAAGGAATAAGTTCAGTTTGATTCCCTCAGTGTATGTACAATCTGATTCGCACACCCCATAATATTAGTCTGATTCGCACACCTCAACCATAATATTATATGTCTTAACCTGCTAACAAGATAGCTCCCTTGATGATTTGAACGGTAATTTTCCGTGACGTGGCTTGTTGACCTACTCATGCCAGCTGAGTTAGCATATGGGTCCCTGATGTTAGTGACTCCACCTCTTTGCTTCCGAACGTCACTGCGTTGCAAAACCACCTCGCCTCGCATGGCCCGGTGCAAGGAGATGTGGTCACTGGTCGCAAAACACCTCATCGAGCTAAGGAGGCTGATTCAACACCGAGCTCAAGAAAACCTCGGCGACACAAGAGTTTGGCACGGGCTCCGTGTAACGCCCCGATTTTCGCGTGGCGTTAAAAAGCTAATTTACGAAAAATTCTATATGTGAAAATTTCGTTCTTCGAGTGTTGAGTCTAAGTTGTGCCGTAGATCTGAATTTAAATCTCTCCTTTATCTCCATTCCCTGATGTCAAAATCACTTGCTCAAAATGTATGTCCAAAAATAATCTCACCCTTGTATTCAGAATCTCCCTTCTAAACCTCTACCGAGAAATTTCCACTTCAAATAATTCCAGTTCAGTTATTCTCCAAGATTTGAGTCCGCGCTCAAATCATCTCCGTTACTCCTTGCGAAGGTCCCATGTTTGCAAATCTAAAAGTTCAGCATATTCGAATCCCTGTTTTGTTTCGAAATAGTTCTAAAGTTCCAAAGTTCGAATCCTTATATTTGGATTTCGCTCCTGAAACCTTAACCACGAATTCCCTCGAATTCTCGAATCCCATCTAGACCAAGCATCCACCTTGTAAAATCCTAACCTTTTCCCTGATTCACTGAAACCATTCTCGAAATTCGAATCTTCGTCTTCGTATTCGAATTTCTCTCTTAAATCTCATTCGACCAATTTCTCCCGAAATTGTTCAACTGCAATAATCCCTTCCCGAATACTTGTTCCAACTTCCATGATTCCTTGCTTCCCCTTTCTTTTGAATTCCTCCCAAATAAACTTCAAGCCCAAATACAAACCTATCCCAAAAATATCAAGCTCACGATTTGATGCTCTCAGCTTGATCCCTTGTATTTCTCTCAAATCCTTTCGCGAGTATTTGTTCCAAATCCCAAAATACAAATCCAAATTCAATCCCTTTATTTGAATCCCAAATTCCGAGACTCAATTCCTTCTCCCTGAATTTCCCCCCAAATAATCCTACAAGTCCCTAAATACAAACCCATTCCGAAAGTACCAAGTTTCTACCTGGATCTCCCTTCCTTGGATCCTCTATATTTTGTTGAGTCCAAACATCTAGTTTGAATTCAAATCCCAACTCAAAAACTCCAGATACAACCACAAGAAATTTCCACAGTCTATTCTGCCTCCCTTAATTGTTTGGGCCGTCTCTCCCCTTTTTCCTCTCGGCCCAACTCAACCCTAAATCCCTCTACTCGATATCAAAAATCATCCCCTCGAAATTGCTATTCCAAATCAATTCCGAATTTTGATCCTTCTCTCCTTTGAATTCTCCCCAAATATTTCTCCCAATTACAAAAATATCAAATTCCTATTTTGTATCCCTCCTTGACTCCTTCGTATTTTTCTGAGTTCAAATATGTAATTTGAAGTCAAATCCCAACTCAAATAAAACAAAATATTCCTTCAATAAATTTTCTCAGTAAAAGTATACTTTGCAACCCTCAAAGTCCCATGGGCCGAAACCCATGCCCGGTCCATCCTCCTCGGCCGGCCCCTTTTCCCTCTTTCCCCCTCCCTCTCGTGGGCTGCGCTCGTGCGATCAGCCCACTCCGCCACCACGGCCTGTGCCCTGGGCACGTGCGCCGCGCGTGCGAGACGTGAGAGAGAGTGCTTGTCTATCTCTCTCTTGTCTCTCTCTCTCGCTCTTCTCTCTCTCTCCCCGTCGAATTCCCGTCGGCGCCGTCCGTTTTGGGTAGTCATCGTGGCTTCCCGCGCGCGCCGTGTCGGTTGTGGCCGACCGCTAGGACGCCACCACCGTCACCCTTCGGTGCTAACACTGCGCTGTCCCCACTCACCACCAACCACCACATTCCGCTTTTGCCGACATTGCCATCGTTACTATGGCCCCGCCGCTTACGTCACCACTGCATCTCTCCGTCCCCACCTTGACCGCACTCGCCCGCCCCTCGCGTTCAACTTGTGCCGCTCGATCCACTACCTTCCCCGACCAACGCATCCACACCATCGCCCGCGTTCGCGTCGACCATCAAAAATCTCGCGCCTCGGTTGCCAGCTGAGCTCGTCTCCACCCCATTGCCCAAACCAACATGGCAACCTCCACCTTCGGCTTCCTTCATGCCTATAAATTCCCCCCGGGCTCCCTTTGATATCCTCCTCCCTTGTTTGCCACTCGGAGATCCTCGCAGCTACGCCGGCTTCCGCCGCCGTTGCACCCGGTCGCTCTCCGCCATCACCGCCGGGAACGCTGTCCGCGTCGGCTTCATCGTCGCACTCGCACCCTATGGCCAGCCGGTAAGGGCAAGCCATCGTCACCGCGCTCTTGGCGCGATGTCGGTCTTGGATCACCGCCTCCGCGAAACTCGATCGCCTTTCCGGCCAGTTTTCCGTCCTTCTCCCCACCGAACCACCATCGCCGAGCACCCCGACTCACCATCTGTGAGGCCACTCCCTCCTCCTTGTCCCTCTTGTCGCATGTTGCGCCGCCACCGCTGGCTATCCTTCCGTCGATGTCCTTTTCTCTCCTCTCGACGCCGCTCTGTTTCCGTCGCCGTCGTGTGCAGTCGCACACCACCACCGGCCTGTCCAACTCCCCGTGGCCGTCGTCCCCCTGTTTTTTTCCTCTCCTCTCCCGTCTACCGCCCACACTGCCACCGCTACGAGCCGCTGCGCGCAGCCTTGCGCCGTTGTCGGCTCTTTCTCTCCTCACTCCCGGCGCCAACACCCCCCGTTGGGTACCCGTGAGCTTCCCGGAGCACCGCCATAGCCGCCTCCCCCTTCCTCTCGATTCCCCACCGTGGCCGCTCGCTTCTCTCTCCCATTCTCGCCGCGTCGCCGATTCCACCGTCGCACACGGGCATGCTCCGCTACCGGCCGCCGTTACGCTTCCTCTCACTAATCCGAGCCGACGAATGGATTCGTCTTCACTTCCTCTAGCCACCGGTTCCCTCAACCCGCTCCGGTTCACCGCCGTTCGCCGGACATCCGTCGCTCGCCGCCGGTCATCGATCTCCGCCTGCTTCCTCTTTCCTCTCGTCTTGCCACCGTGGCAGTCCACGTCGGCTTACCGGGTCAAGACGACTCCGGTCAACCGCCTCCTCTCCCTCCCGCGTGGGTCGCATTACTACTGCCGGCCTTCTTGATCCGCGCTTGGCCGTGGGCCATTCCCCCTCGCGCGCTGGCTCATATCCCCTCTCTCTCATTGGCTTGCAGGGCCGTGTCGCGGCGCTAACCTTGTTCGGCTCGGCCTCGCCCACCCGCAAACACCCTGCTGGGCCACAGGCTGCTTCTCCGGCCCAGTGCACTAAAGTCCATTACTATCCCTCTCTCGAACCACATTGCACATGGAATCAAAATCCATACACAGTTGCTTCATGGAGTCAATTTCCCATGAACCAAAGTCTGTCTTTAGTCCCTCTGTAATAAACAACCCTAAAACCCAAGTCCAACTCCCATCCCCAACTTAATCCATTGCTCTTTCCCTTGAAGCCCAGCTAACAGAAGTCTACCTGACATCCCTTCTCCCTGAACCAGGCACCCATAGGTCAAGTCTATTTTGTGTCCCTTCCTCTAAGACAGTCATCCATACACCAAAGTCCATACACCTCCCTCACCTTTGCTGGCCCCACATGTCAGTGAGTGGTAAGGAATATTCTTGAGAATATTCTTTTCCATAAATTCAATAATTCCATTTCCTTTGTCCAGAAAATTCAACAAATCATTTCTCTTATTCCAGAAAATCAAATATTCCAAATTTCATATCTCCTGATCTGTGACTCCGATTGACTCTGTTCAACTTCCAGTAATTCCGTAAAATTGTGATCTATCTTATGGCACTATTGATTAGTCTAAATAGGATTTTTTTATTTGGTGTTTTGTTCAGGTTTTGTTTGTTTGCGCTTAGTTGCGGTCCCCGGATTTTCTTCAAGCGTGGATTTCTCGAAGATCCCTGAAGATCAAGGCCTTGAGCAAAGCAAGCCACCTTTGAACATCGTGGGCCTACATTTGAAGTTAATTCTATTGTTTGCAAAATATTATGCATTGATAGGAATGCACTTGAACTGGTTGTCCCGTCTACAAGGTAGAACGGTGGGCCTACCTAACTTGTTGCATTTCATCCTTCCATTGCTAATTGCTATATCCTGTTTCCCTTGTAACCCCCTCTGTTGCGCCTCGCTATTCGTGCACTCTGTACGAGTATCGACGGTCGCCTTCAAACTTAAAATATGAGAACATTTTGGGTAAAACTTGGTTTACAAAAGTATTGGAAAACCTGACGCCTAGGTCGGTGCCTTGTGAAAGAAAAATGAGTTTTAAAAATAAAACTCGCGACACAAGGCTAATCCTGGGCGGATGCTTGTACGGTCACTCTTAAGGACCGATTCCATGGGAATTACATCCGAGCATATAACAAGTATAACCACATGGGTGAAGTGGGACACCCCTGGCTGAGTAAATAGCTAGGCCTGGGAAACATTGATGCCAAGGGACAAGTGGATTCGCCGGGTTGGCGTCGGGGAGATCCCTTGGGCTTCCAGGCACAGTATGGTCTAGGACCTAACCTGTTGTTGCTCCGGATGACCCCTCCCGTTGGCATATGGTGTCCCTGTGTCGGCTTTGAAAATACATTGTCATGAAAGCCTCAAAGTCACCAGACGTGGCTATTCTGCACGGGCTGGGTGACCCGGGTTAGTAACACCGTGTGGGTGAAGTGTACCACCTCTGCAGAGGTTAACAAACTATTTGAACAATCGTGCCCACGGTTATGGGCGGATGTGAGGTGATTCCTTAGTGTAGTTTTTGTTTTAGCCTGCTTTCAAACGAGATGATGATGGTTTGGGAAACCTGATGCTTGGGAGGCAAGTGGCTGTCAGGGAGACAGCGGGACAGGGAGTCCCTAGAGTTAATTGGTCGTTTGGGGACCATATATCTCTGGAAGATTGGATAATTGGTTTGGTTTGGGAAACCAACTTTAAGGCCAACTCTGGGAGTTGTGCAAACTTGAAAATCAATTTGTTACTTCTCACTCCCGACCGAGCTGAGACTTGTCTCGCTCTGGTTGTGGACAAGTGCACACTTAGATTATTCAAAACTTGAAAATAAAACTGATTGCTAAATGAGCAGCCTTCCCTTGATGCTTGCATTAACCACTTAAGTTCCCCTGGCTTGCTGAGTACGTAAGTACTCACCCTTGCTCTCTCTCTATATATATAGTTTTGCTAGCTCTAAAGGTGAAATTGAAGTGAAGATTAGGGGTTTCGTCCTAGTTCCCTCTTGTTGCCTGTGGTGTTGGGTGTTAGTTCGTTGGTTTCCACTTCCTCTGTCTCTGATGTTGCTGCTTTCGTGTCGTCTGTTGCATTCTCGGATTCTCCCGAGAGTTACAGCTTAAGTCAAGGTAAATAAGTCCTCTATTTAAATTAAGGATTGCAATGATTCATAATTATCACCGTGGGTACCAGCGCTATGTCCTGGGACGGGTACCGATATCGCGGTAGCGGTTCACGTTGTTTTTCCTACGACACGCTCCTGTCAGGTGCCGTTGTACGGCGGTGCTAGATCAGGGTGTGACACTCCGTCTCTAGCCACCATCTTCTAGCGGATCTGAGTTGCACTTCGTCTAGATCAGGGTCAACCTCCACTCTATGTTCAAGGACGGTTGTGTTGCCACCTTCCAATCGAGGACTTATTGAGTCGAGCGAATGCAGAGAGGAAATACACGGTCCATTTCTTCGACTTCTGTGATAATACTTCCTTCTGTCTTGCCTGATGTCGTCGAGATCAACACCAGCATCGCTTAGATGAATGGAGATTGGAGAGACGGAGAGGTTAAGAGGATAGATGAGAGAAGATGGAGTCCCTGACATTTGGGTCCCACATGCTTACTCAACTGTTTGGATTAGATCAATGAACCACGTCAGCAAAAACCACTCTCAAACCACATAGAGAATCATTTTATCGATTTTAATAGTTAAGGAGTCAAGATATCGAATATTGCGGTTAAAGGACACCGATTAGATTGGACAAATATTTAAGGGAGTTAAAGTGGACTTATTTCTGTTCAAAATAGAGCCCTTTCTGCTGTTTAGGCCACGAACCCGTGGAAGTTTGGGCTACCTCTAAGCGAACGTGGGCAAATTCTTTGGAGGCCAATCATGTCATGGAAACATAAAAATATCCGGGACGTCTGTTTCATAAAATAAAGAGAAAATTTGATCCATAGCACAGGAAAGAAAGCGGTACCAAAAAATAGCACAACAATTTTTCGCTTTTGATCAGAAGCAAAGTCCACCAGTTTTTCTTCGTCCCATAGCACTTCCGTTGCATTCTCAGGAAACGGTGTTAGATCGGAGCGGAGAAAATTATCATCAGACTCATTTTCCCTTATCACTAGGTCGTCTTTTTCCCGTTTGTCATCTCCTCGTTATTTCCTATTACTTATTCCCCATCTCCTCGCTCTTTCCCGTTCCCCAAACCCTAGTTCTTCTTGGCCATGGCGGCTCTGGCTAGTTCGTCGATTCGCGCCTCACATGCTGAGGGCTTTATGCTCCGCCGGCCTCATCATGAGTCATCCTCATCCACAGGTCAGATTCCTTTTACCGCCTCCTCATCTATAGCTCCAATCTTACCTTTGGTGGATTGTCCGGACTGTGGAGAGCGGATCCATCGGTATGTGTCCCGTAGCAAGAGGAACCGAAATCGAGTGTACTATAAGTGTGCAAACCGCACAGAGGTAAGTTAAAGATTTGCGATTTTTTTTGCATCTGTATTGTGGCTAATAAAGTGAAGAATTGGTTAAATTTGTAGAGGGATGCCCCATGCAATTTTTGGTACTGGGAAGTATATTACCACCGGTACCTTGATGAGCATGATTTGCTAAATGGAGATGTTAGTAGGGAAAAAAAATCAAGGGAGATACAAGTTCTGAAGAGCATGAAGATGAAGACATAGGTTCGAAGAATAAATTGATAAATGTTGTACTGGAGATGAGGTCCGAAGTGAAGCAACAAACACTTTATCTGAAGATGGCAGCATTTGGCGTTGTTATTTTTGGTGCTATACTTTTAGGTATGCTTGCTATAGTGGTGGCAAAGAGATTTATGTGAGCTTTATTGTATGTGATAATTAAGTACTCTGTAAGTTGTGAGTTCTGTTGTATGAGACAATTAGGTACTTTTGTATGATTAAGCACTGGAAGTGAAGTAATGGAGAGTATGTGATCATTTCTCTGACCTTAATGTACCACATATCTGTGGATGCAATTTTGTCAGAATCATGGAATTTTGTAAGAATTTTCACAGAATCAGGATGTAGAAAATTAGGTCATATATAAGGAAGGTTCAAACAAAGTAGATTAACAGGTGCATACAAATAGAGTTCACATATAATAGATTTAGCACACAGAAGTGATAGTTTCACACCATGAATCAACAGGTCCACACATGGTTTAGCACACACACAAAGCAGGTCCATACATCACAGTGACATACATAAACATACATGTAGAGGAGTTGTGCAATAACATACTGCCTCCATCAATGTTAGGGTAGGCAATATGTCTCATTTTGGCCAAACACCAACCGCCCTTGCCTTTGTCTTTGCTTGCCTAGGAGGAGTTGTCCTTATAGGAGGTTGAAAAGTAGATACAATTCCAGTTGGATGTGTAGGTGACATGTTGGTAGGCAGTGGCCGGGAAGAAGATGTGGTAGCAACACACTTGACCTTAGACCTTGTCTGGGACTTGGAGACAACTACTACTGCAGGATTGGTGTTCCTGAAAGAGAAGCAAAACATGATACAAGTACAGAAAATTCATAGTCAGAGTGTGAACTTAGGAAAAACTTGACCTTTTGTTTCTTCTGGGTGGTGCTGGAGCAGCAACAGGAACAGCTGGATCCACCCACTCAGGTTCCTTGCAAGTTTTAGCTTGATGACCAAATCCTTTACATCTTGAGCACCTTTTGCGCTTGCCCTTTCATTTGCCTTCAGCACTATTTGGCACACTATTATTTTAGGTCTTCCTGCTGATCTTCCAAGCTTTGGTGGTAACATATTGGACCCTATGTCAACTTTTGGCCATTGGCTTTTGTCTGACATGGGTAAAATGGAACTTGCATATGCTAACTTGAACTTAGCTACAGAAAAGAATTCACCCACATAATCTTCTAAACTAGCTCCTCTGATGGAACATATGAGAGCAATTGCATGTGTGCATGGTTTGCCAGAATTTTGCCATTGTCGACAAGTGCATTCCCACTTTTCAAGAAAAACACCGTAAGTGTTGTGCCTTTTTGTTTCCATATAAAAAACTGTCACCTCTGCATCTGTGAGACCACTTCTTGTAATATCATAGTTTTGGCCTCTACTCTTAGCATTGAGAGCTCTAACAACACTAGGAAGAATTTTACCTACTAACCCTTCTGCAACTCTTTTTCTCCTTGACATCTGCTTCATGATCATTTGTTTGAGCTTATTTGCTAGGTCAACACTAGGTAAGTCCTTTATATCATTTATCCAATTGTTGAATGATTCTGCAAGATTGTTGCACACATACTCGATCTTGCATGCTTTTGAGAACTTACTTCTTGACCATGCATGTGGATGGTGGACTGCTAGGTACTCATGAGCAGCAGGTCATGCTTCTTTAATTTGATCCATGCATTCTTGGTTCTTGTACTGTGAAAAGGTCCATGCTGTAGGCCACATGTTGGAATCAAATACTTTACCCCTGTTTTTTTCTGAAATTCAACATAAGGTGTCGAAAGCACTCCCTATATTCCACTGATTCACCAAAAACATCACTAATTATTGATTGCAGTCCCTTGCATGCATCAGTATGTATGACCAATCCATCTGGACTACCAATAACTTGTTTCAACCTTTGCATGAACCACTCCCAATTTTCATAATTTTCCATGTAAAAAACTTCATAGGCCACTCGAAATAGCCAATTATGGCCATCAACTCCAACTGCTGCTGCTATCTGCCCAGTATATTTCCCCATCAGGAAACTAGAATCACATCCTATATAGGGTCTGCATCCCAGAAGAAATCCATCCATTCATGGTTTTAAAGCAACAAATAACCTCCTAAAAAAAATCTTTTCCCCCATCACTTTAACATCAATGTCCACAATGCTGCCTGGCATTGATTTCTCTACCTCAGCCTTAAAACTCCATAGAAGCTGAAAGCTAGCCTCCCATGATCCATGGAGGTCATCCTTTGCCTTTTGGAGGCCTTCCCATGTTCTGCCATACCCGAGAGTAACATTATACTTCTTCTCCAACCTATCTTGAAGCGCCTTGGGCCCAATGTTAGGCTCTGTGGTCATTATTTCCTTAGCCCTATCTGCAATCCATCCTAAGGATGCCATCTTTCCACTCAGCTTGGTTGTAGTAGCACAAGTATGAACCTCACTCAAGCGGTTGATCTGCAGTGCATAACAAAAGTAGGATTATATGATAAAATTAGCCATAAAAAGATCAAAAATAGATATGCAATAACAATAAAAAGAGTTAAATAACCTTCCAAACACTAGATGTGCTCTCTTTCCTTGCATATATCCTCCATGTGATGTCCTTTGTTTTAACACACTTAGCAATATACCTAGTCCTATTACTATGGCTAACATCGACCTCAAATTCTCCTTTAATTGCATATTGTCTCATTGCAAGCTTAAAGGCTTCTCCATTTGGGAAAGTTGCATCCACAACAAATGTAGGATTCTCCCTGTTGTGCACAAATAAAGGCACAATATTACCAAGCTGATCAAGTGGTACCTCCTCTTCAGGTACATGCAGCGGGTCAAAATCATTTGCAACATCCTGAGTAGCTATCTCATTCCCACTTGACTGCTCTTTAGCTGTCTTATTTCCACCAGTCCCCTCTTTTTGAGATTCAAGATCTACAACTCCATACAAGTGTTCTTCATTCACCCGAATTGGTTCATCTTCATCGTATCCATCTTCAGGATTACTAATAGGAGTATCATCCCAAAACATAGCTTGCCATTTACTACACGTGGTAGCAATATTCTCATTAGCCACATTTCCATCAGCACCATTTCCATTGTCATTGCCATTGCAATTTTCATCAGCACCCTTAGCTAGCTCAAAAATATCCTCCACACTAACCAAAATACTAATTTGGCGAATAGAAAATTTGAATCTATCAAACTATTCAGTGTAGCATCACTAGTCAGTGCAATGTATTATCTTGTACTATCAAGATATAACA
The DNA here is from genome assembly GCA_000573905.2 of Oryza punctata. Taxonomy (NCBI): domain Eukaryota; kingdom Viridiplantae; phylum Streptophyta; class Magnoliopsida; order Poales; family Poaceae; genus Oryza; species Oryza punctata. Next base: position 29,078,104 of record CM002491.2, on the reverse strand, counting down.
TGCTAGCTTTCTGATTGGTTCCCCATTCATAATGTTCATTAATATCATTTGTCGGCGTCATGGGCCTAGTGGTATGTTGGCTTAGGGCTTGAGGCGGCTCCGTACGCCCACGTGGCGATCCCCCGAGGGGGGATCGGGCCCGAGGGTGACGTGGCGGCCGCCCATCCTAAGTCCTGGCGCCTCCCGGTTGCTGCTGTGGTAGGGGTCGGGCTCCCTCGACCCCCTCGGGCCGCCACCACGTGTGATGGAGTAGGTGGGGTGCTCCCAGCACTCACCTACCCCATTAATGGCGGTATGGCCGGAGTGCACGTGCGTGTGCTGCATTTAATGCGAGTAGACGCGCACGCAGGCGCCTGACACCGGTCACAGCCGGCTGACCGGTGTGTGACCGATGCGAATGACCGACGGGACGCAGCACAGTACCGGGCATGCAGCCTGCACGCCGTAAGGTACGCTGCATGCCCCATCGGGTCACATCAAAGTCACGTGAGCCGTTTCGACTCACTCACCCAACCGGAGTTGGTACACCAGGTCTAATCGCCCAGTGCATGCCTCCACATACGGGCGGAACAAGCAAGTCGCCGACCGTTTAATGAAGAATGACGCACGGCGTCTTGCACGGATGATGAGCCACCTGACAAGGGTCACATCAGCACTGCAGACGGTGGACTCCTGCCTCAACCAACAGTGTGGCCCTTAATTGTAAGTGAGTATTTTCCTTTTCTCTAGAATATAGCCTATTCGGCCCATGTGGTGTCCCCTTAGGAATATAAAAGGAGGCCCAGGCCTAGAGAAAGGGGGTTCGATTATGACGGCAAGGATCCACATAGTCCATCTTACAGGAGTAGGGTATTATGCCTCGCCGACGGCCCGTACCTGTATAATCCCTCGTGCCACCGCTCTCTCTCTTTCGCGCGAAATTCTCTCTCTTTCCACGCCACCGGCGCACAGAAGTCGGAGTTGAAAACGCGTCTCCCGCGCCCTGGGCCGAACCCAAAAGGGGGGGCCCCCACAGTCCCCCGCTGAGGAGTTCACCCTCCATCATCATTACTAAGCGCAATCAAATTGAATTTATCTCCATCAACAACCACGTCTCATTCCTTGCCTTCGCAAAGCACTTTGACATCACCCTTACGAGTATATGATTGCATGGTAATGCATACCCGATATGCTGAAAAGGGATCAACCCTACCATAACAAGATTGATTCCTATAGTTAGCACACATTCCTAAACCCTATTTCAAAGAAGAGAAAAACCCAAGGGACAGGAAACTTACCCATGAAGGATTTCATCTGTAGTAACCATCTTCACAATCTAATAACCACACACCAATCTACTAACCATTCATGCTTCACAACAATCAAAGCTTCAGATCTAGGGAACCAAAAACCCGATATACATTTCCCCCAAAAACAAATCCACAAATTACTCGATTCCACATACCTGCAGGTAGCACTTGAGCCTGCATCCGTGAGAGAGCTACCAGTCACCGAAAGTCGACGTCTCCCCTCTGCCGGCCGCCACCACCGTCGCCCTTTCTCTTTAGCTCAAACAGCGAAACAAGCGCAGGAAAAAACGAGAGGGTCCAGCCCAACCAGGTGGGTTGTGCTATACATATAGAACAAGGGCAAAATTGTATTTTTAACTCTTGACTAATAGCTAAACACTTCACTGTAACGCTGACGATGACGGAAGTGCTACGGGATGAAGAAAAACTGCTGGACTATGTTTCTGATCAAAAGCGAAAAATTGTTATTCTATTTTTGGTATCGCTTTTTTTCCCGTACAATGGATCGAATTTTGTCTAAAATAAAACGTGGAGCAAACCGATAAAGGGGGTGTTTAGATCTAGGGGCAAAAAAATTTGGCGGATCACATCGGATATACGGACACATATTTGAAGTATTAAACATAGACTAATACCAAACAAATTACAGAATCCGCCTGTAAACTGCGAAACGAATTTATTAAGCCTAATTAATCCGTCATTAGCAATGTTTACTGTAGCACCACATTGTCAGATTATGACGAAATTAGGATCAAAAGATTCGTCTCGTGATTTACACGTAAACTGTGTAATTGGTTTTTTTCATCTACATTTAATGCTCCATGCATGTGTTCAAATGTTCGATGTGACGGGAAAAAAAATTTTAGCGGTGGATCTAAACAGGGCCAAATTTATTTTTCCTTTTGAAAAAGATAATGTTTCTGCAGGATTAGTCACGGCCAGCGCTAGTCCGAAAGGTGTCTCTTCAGCACTTCAAGCGCGGTGGCAGCAGAGTATGACCGTCCAAAGCTCTCAGGCCGGTGTGGTCTTTTTTCTTCGTGCGAATTCAAGCCGCGGATAAAAGGGTCTCCACCGATCACGACGTGACGAGTCAGGATCTTATCTCATTCCGGGTTCGCGCACCACGCCAACACACAGCGCTGGAAGCATCATCGACGATGAAAGGGATGCCTCCCGGCTCCCGAGCGGCGCGTGGTACGGCACGGCACGGCAAGGCTGGTGTGACACGGAATGAGCCATCGTTGTTGGGTAGCTAGGCTAGCCATCTCATCGCGTTTCCACTTTGCAGCGGTTGGCGAAACGCGCGGGTGTTTCCATTTTCCAGCCGAGGCGCGGATCTGATTCTAGCTAACGACAGAGGCTGTACACACGCACGTACGTTGGGACTTGGGAGAGATCGAGGGGGAAACCGTGGCGGGCCACACGGGCACATGCATGAACTTAAAACGAGAACAAATTTTTACTCCATGTTGGCCCTATGGTTTTCGCTTTGGCGAGATGCCGTATTGTCGTAAGCTGACCCCTTCAATCACATGGCATGTTTAGTGGCGCTGCCACCATCGTACCGAAACTACTGTAGCGCGCGATCAGCAACTGTGCCGGATAAATTACTGTATACTCTAGTGCTTGCGAGATTCCGTTTTGTAATACAGTTCAGTACTAGCTCCGAGTAGTCACCGAGAAATCGCTCAGGAGAGTGACGTGTGGCCGGCCTGGCCATAACCTGTACACGCCGTATCTGGTTCCGGCTCCCATCGCGTCGCACGCGTTAGCGGCGGGTGGCAACCGAGCACGGCGCTACCATGCCATGGGACACGTCGCATGCTTTCGCCACCAGGTGACCCCAACCGCCCCAAATCGAACCGCTTTTTTTACGGCTTCCCATGGACAAACCTGAAACCTGGCACGGAGAAGTCGTCACCTATGACACATGTTGTAGCAACCGAATCGAGTCCATCTTTAGGCTGTCGAGACGCATCATCGTCTGGTGCGGTGCCTATCTGCATCATCTTTGAGGCTTCAACCATGCGCGGCGCACACGCACTGTCCCACTGTCCCGCGCTTATCCTAAATCCTAATCCTGGGTGTCATCATGTACCAGAGTGCGAATTCCCAACGACCAATCGGTTGCTGCAGATAGCCTGACGCCACCTATCGGGAGAAACTTGCACTAGCAAGCCAACGCCTTTGCTCCTTTTGGCCTCTTCTGCGTAGTCCTAGACATGGGAGGGGACAAATTTGAGCAATGTTTGAAAATTCTTGAATTCTGGAAACTCCGGTCCATGAATTTCTGGGTATCAGAACAGTAGTACTGTCTGTTGAAATGATCGCTAAGTCAAAACGATGACATTTCACCAACACAGATCATGCGTTCGTGGCGCCATTATCAACTTATCACGGCGTCCTGACTTCCGTACACGCCCACAAGGGCAGGCACGTGTAGCGAGTACTAATTGACCAGAAACGCACTCGGAGTCGCAGATGGTTGGTCGGTGCTTAATAATCCGGATCTCGCGTGGCATATTCCGATCGATGTGGGCTACAGTACACTTGAGAAACTGTCCCAGTACGAGCTAGTAGTAGTAGTAGAATTAACGGCGGCCGGTGGAAGACGAGACCTAAGACAGGCTCCACGTACTTAACCTGCTCTGGATAAGCAAAATTATGCTTATTTTTAAGGAGTGAAGTACACCGTCGGTTATCAAACTTATCGAGGTGTGTTATCTAGATCCCTATATTCTCAAATTATATTTTTACCTCCCTAAACTCGATTTTACGCTCATTAGTGATCCAGACTAGCCTCGGGATAATCTTTTAACCAACGTGGCATCCTGACGTGGAGGGAGCCGAACAGCTGCGGGGGAATTCTTGCAAAGAGGCCCTTCATTTTTTTTTTGTCGTCACAACACATCTCCCGAGTCCCATCGTTTGCTTCGACGTCGGAGAGGAGGGGTGGCGAGGAGGGTGAGGCAGTTAATGGGTGCAAAATCAAGTTTAGAGAGGTAAAAATATAATTTGAGAGTATAGTGATCTAGATGACACACCTCGATAAGTTTGAGAACCGCTAGTGTACTTCACTCTATTTTTAAATTATGCGGCCCTTAGTATATCCATCGTCGTCGACGTTCCTACTCCATTAGTAGCAGTGTAGCACATAGTATTATGTACCATATGTGCATATGTATACTCCTCAAATTTGAAACCTTTTGTTTCCGTAAGGTTTGGGTGATGGTGGGCTTTTTTATGATTTTATTTGCACGGGGAAGGAAACGAAGTTTTCCAAGCATATATTAACCATCAGCAGACGAAGACTTCCCTAGTTGCTTATGAATGTTACTATATACGCTGTACTATATCACTACACATAACACATTGATGTCGACGTCTACCAATACAAGTTGATTGTTGACGATATCTGGATGCTTGAACAATGCTATTTTCTCAGCACATTCGAATCAACGCTACTCAAAGTCTTTGATCCTCTTTGATTCCATGTTGCAATGTACTACTAGTGATTAAAAAAACAAGACTCGACGCGTTCACCATTTTTCATTTGCAGGAAAAAAAATGCCATTTTGAATGAGAAATTTGTTGCACAAAAGGGGATGGAGTGATAAACGAGTACGTTACTCATGCAGTCCCCCCCCCCCCCCCCCCCCTTATCCTTTGATGTTTTAGCATATCATAAAGCCAACGATATGAAGTTCTAGATCAAGGTTTTAAAAATCCTTTAACCGTTTTGTGAAAACAAAAGGGTTTGTTGTTTTATAACGATAAAACATCAAACAAACAGTCAGCTGTTAGCTTCTTTGTACCTACAAGTTGCTTCTGTTTGTGACCAGTACAAATTGTTGAAATTCGTATTGGAATTCAGCTGTTAGCTTCTTTGTACCTACAAGTTACACAACACATGTTTGAAATGGGTGGCTCTGTCAAAAAGAAAAGGAAAGAAAAGAAGAGGAAATAAACAAAGAAATAAAAGAAGGCGTGGTCTCATCATACAATCGGACGGTATAGCGCGGACGGAGTGTCCAAGAAGCCCAACGATCCTGTCGCTTGAGGGAAAGTGATGCCTCGGCGTTGGTTAGTTGGCTGCGGCCATCGCAATTAGCCAAATGGCCGTCACTAACGCTGCTTCCCAATCGCCGTAATATACCACCATTCTTTTTCTCTTCCGGGTCACGGTGGCTGTACGCTGGTGTACCGGCATCCTCCTCCTCGGGGCGCTATAAGTAGCTGGAGCGGTACTGAGGAGTCCACAGGATTGAAACCCACTCTTCCCCTTCTCCCCCAATCTCGCCGCCGCCCAAGAAAGACTGAACTTTCGCCTTCCTCTCTCGTCCGATCGACCTTTGCATGGCAGCAGTAGCTAGCTCCAAGGGGCGGGTGATCGCTGGAAGCTTCGTCGCCCGCGTCCTGGCCGGCAAGGCCGCCTCCCCGAGGTACGGTATCACTTTGCTCGCCTTCCATCCGTAGCTGTTCATGCCTGGTCTGAAGTTTCATTCTGAACATGTGCAAAAGATTTTGTCTTCCGTGGTTTATTTGGCCTGATTTTTATGTTTCTGCTTTGCGAGACGGCCGACTAACCCCTTGATTCAAGCGGTAATCCTTGTTGTATGGAGCTGTACATGTTGCTCTTGCCGTAAGGAGTTTGATGGTAGTTCTAGCTACTATGCTTAAAACTCGTAAAGATCTGCCATGTTTCCATATGATTTAAAACTCTTGATATGGCATCCTCAGTACCACTTCCGAAAGATAACCACACTTATTTACCTGTAGAAACTAGAAAGCCTAGCGGAGTAGAGTGGTACTACTACTTCGTAGTAGGATTTACTTAGAAGAACTCTACTGGACCAGATCCGGGGAATTTTTTTTTATTTGTTGCTTGCCTCCTTATCGGAGGGAGGGGAGAACTGGGCAAAGAGAAGCATGGCGTCACCGATGACCACCGGCCACCCACACAAAGAAGATGAAGAGAGAGTAGTGGAAGCGTGCGACGTGTACACCGACTCGTTCGTCGTCGCTTTCCAAAAGTTCTTCGACGAATTGGTAGATGGATCCGTTCGACGAGTTGGTTTGGCGCGCGGTAGCTGTCGCTCCTCCAGTGTCCATCAACCTTTTTTTTTTTACTTGGTTTTTACTCAAAGGGTGATGGGAAGCGGTGCAGAAGTGGGTCTGACGTGGCGGGCCCCGTGGGTCGCCATCTGTGGGCCCAGGAGCCAAGGCGGACTGACACCTATTCCGGGCCCACCAGCCGTCCTTTCTCATCCTGCACCGTACGATTCGTGTCACGCTCTCTCGATCTCACCTGTTCCTCCCGGAGCGGAGACTGATCTGGTCCGTCCATCAGCACCGCCCAGCCAATCGGACGGTGAGTGTATTGCTGTACTGCCCGGATCGGCGACCGTACACGCCGGAGCGGGTCGTGTGGCTCCGCTCTTATCCGCAACCAACCAACCGACTCCCCCTCGTCGTTGGCTGGTGTGTGCCTCTCACGTTCTCGCTTGTCCTCTTCCGCTGCTGCTGACCCCAGCAGCCACGACAGCAGGGAGCACGGGATCTTCAGTGCCGTCCCATGTGTACAATGAACGCTGTCCTAAATAAAGCCTGAAGCACCAACCGCTTGAAAAGCACACTGCAAAGCAAGTCAAATTAACACAGTAAAAACTGATTGGTGTTACGCTTTGTATGTGGTGTTTTTGTGTGCAGGAGGTTTGTGAGCGCTTCAGCCTACGACAAGAACGTGGAAGACCAGGTGCGCCCGGCCGTGGTGCCGGACGATGTGATCGGCAGCGTCGGGAGCCCTGACAAGTACTGGGGCCCTCACCCGACCACCGGCGTCTTCGGGCCAGCGGCGGTGGACGCGAAGGCGGTGGCCGGCGGCGCCGCGAAGGCCGGCGCGAATGGTGGCGCCTCCGTGCTGGACCAGAAGGTTTGGTTCCGCCCCCTCGAGGACGTTGAGAAGCCTCCCGTCGCCTGATCGACCGGCCTAATACGAGCCTTAGCTCTGTGACACCTATCATTCTCTTCAGCTGGGCTCCTTGATTATTACTGCTAGTGGTGTGTGGTTCTGCTAATATAGTATCAGCAGATCGACATGGCATGCATCGGTAATAATAGTAATGCGATGATGATGTCTAAAATAAGAACAAGCAAAAGACGTGTGCTCATGTTGCTTGTGGCTGTAATGTACTTATGTCCTAATCCGTACTATAAGTATTTGGTTACCGGTGAATCTCTTCTGAGCGTGATGGTGCAGAATATTCTAGCTGCGTGTCCATGGTTGGATGGTTCAGTGTCATGTGAGGGCACACGGTATTGATAAGGGCTGAATACCATCTTGCTGAACAGGGTGGCTGGTCAGGAGCCAAGGACAATAGCAATGATCCGGACATTTTGACAGAGAAGTTTATGGATGCCCAAGGGCACAAGGTAGTGTGACGTTCATCAGAAAGATATCCGATTATGCTCAAATTTGCCGGCTATATTTTAAGAGTACTAGTTTACTCTTGGACAGTGAGTATATGTTTCTATAGGTGCCATGTTTCAAAGGACTCTCACTGGTTTGCCATTAGAAATCTTACTTGTAGGAGACCGCATATCTAGTCAGTGAGCCATCTGTCTGAAATTACTGTAGTTAAACAGCCCCTTGGCATCAGCAAATATATCGTAGAAATGGTTTGCAAACAGATTGAGCAACTGCAAATAACTTTGAAAATACACGCATACAAACAGGCACACACACAGCTGGTGAGCTTACTACGATCAGACTTGACTAAAATACAGTCGAATCGTACATAAATAGAAGAAGAAACATAAATAAATTATTCGACCGGAGGTTGCAGAAACCATGGTTTCACAACACACGCATCTCGTCGCTTTACGTGGCCATTGCGTGACCAAAACCCACACCAAACTATCACCAACCTCGCAAAACAAACAGCAACGCAACCCCCATGATATGTTGTTGCAACAAAGACGTTGATCACACTTTCCATCTTCCAGTGTGGTTGTTGCAGGATGCTATCCAGTTGTGTTGAATCAACAAACATTTCCGTCCAACCTGCCCAAGGCCACCCTTTTTGCTTCCTTACGCTGCATTATAGAATCGTCTTAGTACTCAACATTATATGAAAAATAAGTGTACATGCATAAATAAGGTCAGGTGTCATTACCTTGTGCTTAGTCAGCTTCTCCTTGAGCTTGGCTCTAAGAGTCCTTAGGCTAAGTTTAACTAGTTCCACAGGATCCTCCTTCTGCTTCTCCAGGACTTTCACTTCGTTGCTGTCTTCCATTGCTTCAGTACTCTTCTTATTACTGCTACCGTGCATGCAATCTGATGACACACCCACGGCTTCATACACTATTTCCTCGGCAGCCGCGACCACCGCTGATAAGGAATCAGTGACATTGTTGGGCATTTCAGTAGACAGTGGCAAGGTCTGAGCTCCCTCTTGCAAAAGAGAGGTATTGTGATCACCCAAGTCTCCAGGACCGTCGAACTTCAGTGTGAGGTCACCGATGAACGCATCCTCCATACTGACATCCTCCCTCCCTGATGACACACTTTCTACATTGTCCATTTCATTGTGTTCAACGGCATGACAAAGATCCGAGTTGAATTCACCTTGCTCGGTCTCTGAAATCTGCAGCAGAACCTCACTGGCCACAACTCCCTCCTCCTGAGCATTTTCAGCAGCATTTGTCTCTGTATCATGTGGCTCGTCAACTGTCTCAACTCCCTTCTCCTCAACTGCACAACCGGCCTCATTTGCTGCTTCCAGTGCATCCTCCCCAAGCTGAATGGCACCGTCAGCATCATTTGACAGTGTCTCATGCGGCTCATCGACTGCCTTAACTTCCTTCTCCTCAACCGCAAAACCGACCTCATTTACTGCTTCCAGTGCATCCTCTTGCTCGTTGGCCTCGCTGTCTGCCACCATGGTCTTCACTGTCGCTGAGCTCTGCTGCAGATCATCGGTGGCCAATACTCCCGCCTCTTCATCAGCACAACTGAGCTCTGCTGAGAAATTAAGCTGAATGGCACTGTCAGCATGCTCTGTCAGTGTAACATTCAACTCATCAACAGTCTCAGATCCGTCCTCTTCAACCGCAAAACCAGCCTCATCCACAGCCTCCATTTCATCATCATCCTTTTCTTTGGCATTGCCAACATTGGTGGGGAATTCAGCATCACCAGTTGCCTCGCCGCATATCACCGTAACCAGCGGCACCTCATCAGCAGGCATGGCTTCCTTCTCGTCACTAACCGTGTTGGAACTCTCTTCAGTCGCCATGTTCATGGGACACTCACTGTTGAACACAGGGGCTTCCTCACTCTCTCCAACAATTGTCCCAGTCACGAGGCCAAAAATGGGCGAATCATCCCGGCTGATCGTCTGTTCAGCTTCCACAGCTGCCTGCTCGTCTTCTACTACTGCATCAGGTGAGCATTCCTGAGCTACTGCCTCGACAGTTTCTACAGGCGCTTCCACCTCTATCCCTGAATTTACCAATCGAACAGGCACACACAATTCAGACCTCCCAACTACAGAAGAATGAAATGGAGCTAGTGAAATGGTTAACAGAACGGAGATCTCACCTTCCTCTTCCTGCACCGGCTTCTCTTCAACTACTGCATCAGGCGAGCATTCCTGAGCTACTGCCTCCTCCACAGATTCTGCAGGCACCTCCACTTCAATTCCTGAATTTACCCAATTGAACAACATGCACACTAAACTCAGACCTCCCAACTAATACATAATAACGAAATGGATCCACTACGAGTTTCGAGCGAAATGGTTAGAATTGAGATTTCACCTTCCTCTTCCTGCATTGGCTCCTCGTGTGCGCTATTTCGCTCAGCCGCAAGAGGTTCTCTGGTTTCTTCTACCTCATCGGTATCATCACATCCCGAGTCAGAATCAGGTGCAGGCTCTGTACTCTCCACGACGGGGACGACACCTGGTTCCCCCAGCAAAAATGAGTTGCATCAGTGAAGCTTAGAGGTAGCCGCGGTTGCAAAGTTTGATTGAACATGAAGCAAACCATTCGAAGAATCAATGGTTCATCCACAAAACCATTCTTACCTTTAACGCACTCTTCCTCCTCCTGCTGCATATCGGGCTTCTTCGCCGCAACTCTCCTCGTCGTCCGTCTCCCCCTCGGCACCTTCTCCTCTGTCGGTGCTGCTACACTACTATGGGCCCTCCGGCGAGTGGTTGGTGCCGGTGCAGCCTCCGTACTAGTCTGCGCCCTCCGGCGAGTGGTCGGAGCCGGTGGCGCCTCTGCAGCCACATCACCTGTCTCGATCTTACTAGCGGGAGCGGCCCTTCTCCTCGTAGTAGTTGGAGCGACCACAGGCTCGGCCCGGGCGCGCCTGCTGGCACCGCGCCTCCCCTCGCCATGCGCAGGCTCGTTCTCGCCCCGATTTTCATCCTCCTTGTCCTCCTCTTCGCCGTCGTCCGGCCTGATGAGCTTCGACGACCTGACCGTGCCGCGGCGGCCACGGGGGAGCGGGGCGTCCTTACTTTGCCCCGGAGCTTCCTCATCGCTGTCGTCCAGGTTGACCACCTCCGGCGAGCTGACCGTGACGCGGCGGCCACGCGGGAGCGGGCTCCCCCTCTCCTCCCTCGAATCCTCCTCCGTCATCTCCTTGACCGCCGACTTGGTTGCCGGCGCCGGCGGCAGGGCGACTGCCTGCTTGACGAACTCCTTGATCCCATCAACCTGGAGAGCGAAGGGGCGGGCGAGGCAGCACATGAGCATCCCGCACCAAACAAAATCCAAGCAGGGAAGGTCGATTGAAGGGACGACCGGTCGAACAGTTGCCGGGGACATACCGTGGCGAGCTTGGCGAGGGCATCGGCCATGGCGGCGTTGGTCATGTTGGCGCGGACGCCGTTGCGCTTGCACAGCGCCTGTAGGTCGCGGCGGGGGAGCGCGTGGAAGTCCATGCCTGCGTACTCGCCGTCGCGACGCTTCTCTGGCTCTCCCTGTTTCGAGCTTCGATTTGAGCTGGTTCGTTGCAGTACAACTTGTGGAAGGAAGGAGCTAGAGCTATGGGGAAAATGGGGGAAGGGAGCGTGGGAGTCGGATATAAAGGCGGAGCGTGGTTGGTTTTGAATTCGAGGAGGCATTTGACCGTTAGGCATTCGAGGCTTTGCAGCCGATTTGTCTTTCGCAATCTGAACGTTGCGGGGCCATGTGGTCCATATGGTAATGGGCCTCTCGATATCTCGTGCCGGATTTTCCACGGAATCTTTACATATTTTATTGGAGACTAAGTTCACTTTATCTCTCTTAAATATAAATCCAATCTAATTCGTATCCCTTAACCCCAATACAAGATATCTTAACCCTTTAACTATTGAAAATAGTGTTATTTGACTTTCTCAGCGATTTTCGCTGATGTGCTCGTTGATCTAGTCCAACTAGGTGAGTCATCATGCGGTGAGAGAGATCGAGAGGAAGAAGAACTTGACTTGGAAGAGGGGAAAGAAACTTTGGGAGAGATAAATTCTTTTGCTTTTTTCTTTTCTTCCCTCTCACAAGATTACAGAGTACTGTATTTATCCGGGAACGCAGCACACAGACCGCACCCACACTCACTCTCTATTACACGGCCCACTGGCCCAATACTTAGTTTGATTTAACTCCCGCGCTTGTACTCGCTTCCGCTGACACATTGGTATGACAGTGCCTCCCCCTGAAGATGCAGCTTGCCCCCAAGCTACCACGGAAGGAAAAGCGAACCACCTCCAAATCTTCCCATGTTGCATGCTCCTTTGGTAATGAAGTCCACTTGATCAGCGCATGCACATGAGCTGCTTTGCCCTTCTTCACCAAGCGCCTATCCAGAATAGCTTCAGGCTGCACCACCGAGGCATCCAACATCATAGGAACTGGAAGTGACGTGTAGACCAGAGTATAAGCTGGAACAAAGGCTTTGAGCCGGGACACATGACACACTGGATGTATAGCACTCCCTTCAGGCAAAACCATGGATGTATAGCACTCCCTTCAGGCAAAGCCAAGCGATACACCATGGAACCCACTTTTTCTTCCACTCGATATGGTCCAAAGAATTTGTAAGCCAGTTTGGGATAGGAGCGATTAACAACAGAGGATTGAGCATGAGGTTGCAATTTGAGGAAAACTTGCTCACCCACCACAATTTGAGAATGATCTATCTAACTGAGCTCAACCAATTTGTTCTTTGAGAAATTCAGAGATGTGAGCTCTCTCAGTCAATGGATCAATCACTTCTGGCTGAGAAGCTTCAGATAAATCAGGTAATTGAGCATAGTGAGGTTCTTTGCCAAACAGAGCTTTGTAAGGAGAACATCCCAATGTAGTATGAAAACAGGTATTGTACCAGAATTCTGCCAGATGCAGCCATGTAGTCCACTTTTTGGGGTTGGCTTGAGTAAGACACCTACATTTCTAAGCATTGGTTCACTCTTTCCATTTGGCGATCGGTTTGAGGGTGATATGCAATACTTAATTGCAGCCTTGTCTTCCACACAACAAATAAATCCTGCCAAAACTTGCTGGCGAAGATCCTATCCTGACCTGATACAATAGACCTTGGAATGCCCTTTGTTTTGAGAACCACCTTATCAACAGCAGAGGCAACCTGGGCAACAATATAAGGATGCTTCAATGGAATAAAGTGGTTATACTTGGTGAAACGATCAACCACTACTAAAATAGAATTGGATCCATCATATAAGGGTAATCCCTCTATAAAATCCATAGAGATATCTTGCCAAGCATCTTGGGGAATAGGCAAACGAACAAGCAATCTAGGTAATTAGCAATGTTCATGCTTTGCCTGTTGACACACTTGACATTGCTGAACAAAATTTTCCACAACCACCTTTAAACCTGTCCAAGAAAATAACTTCTTCATACGCTAGTAAGTGGCCATCACTCCAGAATGCCCCCCAATTGGTGTAGAATGAAAAGTTGCAATGATTTTAGTTTGAAGGCCGGTATTAGCTCTCACCCATATTTTGTCATGTAATTTGATAACTCCATGATGCAAAGAATAACCATGGGCATTAGACTTTACAATGGCCAATTCTGTCAAAAGTTCCTGAGCTTTGGGATCCACTTCATAAGAGTTAAATAACTCCTGCAACCAAATTGGTTGAACAATAGACAATACTTGCAGTTCAGAGTGAGGTCTCTTGGAGAGAGCATAAGCTACGATGTTGTCTACCCCCTTCTTATACTAAAAAGAATACTGCAATCCCATCAATTTTGTCATAGCCTTCTGCTGCAATTCTGTGCCTAGAACTTGATCATTAAGGTGACACATACTTTTATGATCAGTCTTAATAATGAAAGGACCTCTTTGTAAATAATATCTCCATTTGTCAATAGATATCACAATGACCAAAAATTCCTTTTCATATATAGACAATTTCATATTTGTTGGGCCTAAAGCTTTGTTGTAATAAGCCACAGGATGACTTTGCTGAGTCAAAACAGCCCCAATTGCTGAAGAACAGGCAATAGTTTCCAAAGTAAAAGGTAGGTTGAAATCTGGTAAAGCCAAAACAAGGGTTGAACTCATTGCTTCTTTGAGCTTGTCAAAAGCCATCTGAGCAGTATGATCCTAGTGAAATGCCTTCTTCTTCAGCAAATTAGTAAGAGGCTTAGATAGAATATTATAATGATGGATAAATTTTCTATAATATCCAGTTAAGCCTAGGAACCCCCTCAATTCAGTAATATTCCCAGGAACAGGCCAAGCAAGCATAGCAGTTGTTTTCTCAGGATTAGTACTGACACGCTTGTCAGAAATGATGTGGCCCAAATAATCCAATTTATGTTGAGCAAAAGAGAATTTAGAAGCTTTAACAAAAAGCTGATGTTGTCTTAGAATCAAGAAAACTTACCTGAGGAGATCAATATGTTGTTCCAGTGTGGGACTGTAAACCAGAATATCGTCCATGAAAACAAGCATAAATTTCCTGATGAAAGGGGCAGAAATTGAGTTCATAAGGCATTGGAAAGTGGAAGGAGCATTTATGAGCCCAAAGGGCATTACTTTAAACTAATTTGGTGATAGCCGGCTTTCAGATCCAGTTTAGAGAAAAACTTAGTACCAGTCAATTCATCCAATAGTTCATCCACCACCAGCATAGGGAATTTACTTTTGATAGTTAAGTCCTTTAATTTCCTGGAATCAACGCAAAATCGCCATGTACCATCCTTCTTCTTAACTAATAACACAGGAGAAGCATAAGGACTCATGCTAGGAGTGATCAACCCAGAATCCAACATTTCCTTGACCTGTCTTTCAATCTTTGTTTTTTGTAAAGAAGAATAACGATATGGTCTACTATTGACTCGAGCAGACCCAAGGAGCAGAGAAATTGTATGATCAAAAGTTCTATGTGGTGGTAGAGTATGAGGGTCTTGAAATACATCCTCAAACTCACCCAATACTGTATGTATCACAGGTGGAACATCAACAAAAGAATCCATTGCTGGTTGCTCAAGTAGTGCAGCAGCCCATATGTCACATCCTTTTTGCCATTTGAGAACTTGCTGCAGAGAAATCTCAGATAGAGCAGAAATTTCATCAGTAGTAGTGACACCAGTTAACTGAAGCATGGTACCCTTGTACTTGTACTTGTACTTGATTGATTTATCAGACCAATTGTACTGCATATCTCCCATTGTGCCAACCAATCCATGCCTAAAATTGCATCATGACCCCCTATGGCAAAACCTTCATGTCATAAGAAAATGTGGCTCCCTGAATCCACCAAGTAAATGCAGGAACCTGATGCTTACAAGTAATGAATTCACCATTGGTTACTTTCCCCAGTGTAGGAGATATTTCCACAAGAGGCAGGCCCAACACTTTGGCAAAATTATAATCCAGAAAACTGTGAGAGCTGCCAGAATCGATCATCATCAATAGTACTTTATTCTGGACCAAAGATCTCAACCGGATTGCTTGTGGATGAGCACTACCAGCTATAGCTGAAACAGAAATGTGTCACAATTCAGTAGAGTCAGATCTTTCACCTGCTACCACTACATCTAAAATCTCATTAGATGATATCTCTTGTAATTGGATTGTTTTGATCTGACCCGCTGGTACAGGACACTTGTGATCAGGGGAATACTTCTCACCACACTTGAAACAAAGCCCATTAGCACGTCTGAAATTTTTCAATTGTTTGGCCTTCCATAGCTCACCTTTCTCAAATTTAGTTGGTGATGTGTCAAGAATAGAAATTGATGTACCACTTTTATAAGAATTCTTTCTGTACTGTACTTTCTTGGAATTTTTAGGTGACATAGAGGCCAAAAACTCCTCCTGAGCAAAAGCTACTACAGTTGCCTGAGCCACTGTACTGGGTAAAGCAACAAAAACTGCAGATCTGATTTCTTCTTTCAGTCCCAAAACAAACCGAGAAACTAACATCATACCACCAACAGCTGGATCAAACAATCGAACTTGATATACCAAGGAGTCGAATGATTTTTTGTATTCAGCCACTAATCCCGTTTGTGTCAAAGTCTGAAGAGCAAAAGTTGTGACACATTCAGTTTCACATTCAAAGTCTTCAGCAATCGCCTGACGAAAGTGATCCCAATCGTGCACAGGAGTGATTAACTTGAAGGATTGGTACCACTGAGCTGCATCTCTAGATAAATGCAAAGCTGCTGCAGAGATCACAAAATTCTCGGGAATTTGATACATGACGAAATATGTTTCACAATTATCCAACCAAATTCTGACATCAGTGCTCGAAAATTTAGGGAAATCCATTTTTGGCAAAGGTGGCTTCCTCCTAATCCCCTCGCCCCTGCTTTACTTGTTTCGCCCCCATCTTCCGAATCACGAGGTGTAAGAATTGTAACCTGAGGTGGAGAAGAAGGGGGATGAACTCGTGGCTTAGAAGCGCCCTGCGGATTCAACGGTTGCCCCACCGGAGGACCCAGAACTTTTGCTTGACTTCTCCCCGGAATGTCCACATGGAGCATCGCTTTAGACTTGAACGCCTGTGTCATCGACACTTGCTCCTGTTGCATTTTGCCAACAAAATCCATCGCCAAATTCACCTTCGAGCTTACTTGCTCAATATGCTTGCCCTGGTGCCAAAGCTGCTTATCCATCGCCTCCATGCGGCTTGACATCATGTCCATCTTCGTGAGTAATTTCTCCTCCAGTGTCGTCATGGCCACCCGCACCAGCGCGCTCAGCTTAGCCGGTGCCGTGGTGAAGCGCCCGCGAATCGATCCTGAATTTGATACCACTATAACACCCTGCCACCGTCACCACCAAGAGATCAGAGAAATGAGAGAGATCGAGAGGAAGAAGAAGAAGAACTCGACTTGGAAGAGGGTAAAGAAACTTTGGAGAGATAGATTCTTTTGCTTTTTTTTTCTTTTTCTCCCTCACACGAGATTCCATAGTACTGTATTTATCCGGCAACGTAGCACACAGGCCGCACCCACACTCACTCTCTATTACACGGCCCATCGGCCCAATACTTAGTTTGATATAACTCCCGCGCTTGTACTCGCTTCTTCTGACACACTGCCATCATCAGGTGTGAGACGGAGCCCACATATCAGCGTCACCTCCTATTTCTTCTCCTCTCCTTTTTATCTTCTTTTGTCCCTCCCATTTTCCCTAACGGGTACACAATGATCACACTGACGAGCTCGACTGGGGGGAGAAACGAAGATCGGTGGCTTCAGCAGGCCAGGAGCATACAGAGCGGAGGAGAAGGCATGGTAGGAGGAAGGGAAATGACCCCTAGCATGGCCTTCCGACCACGTTGAGTTGTTGTCGTCCTACTGTCACCCTCTCCTCACGAGTTGGTACACCACCTCCTTCTTCAACATTGTAGCACCAGCCACGCCCTATCGCAATATGCGACAACGATGTAGCCCAGTGCTCATGGGAGCCCCATCCCTTATTCAATTGATCCGGTGATGAAGCTCACGAAGGGCGTCCTCCGCTCCGCTCCATGCCGCCGCTTTGCCCCCCCTTCCACAATGTTAGCACCGTTGCACTCCGCTAGGCCTCAGGTTTCTACCGCTCCCTTGCTTGATCCCCCTCTGGCTCACGAGCCTTGTCGCAAACCGCGAGATGTGGGTGGCTTCAGGGAGGAGGTCGTCGGGCTATGGACTAGTGGCAGCGATGGAGACCAATGCAAAGGGCGGTAGATCCGCCTCGGTCCCCATCATCAGTGTCTCCTAGATCTAGGACACGATGGATCCCACCATCCTATGCACTTCCATCAGAAGGCTGTCACATGGGCTTGCTTGAGATCTCGATGCGTAACTGACTGGGAACTTTGTCGTTGAGTGCCATTCGGAGTCAGGGGTAGTTTGGTTTCTTGTGTCGCCGAAGCCTAGAGCTTGAAGGGCCTCTTTAGCGATGGGGACAAGCGGATGAGCTCGAGCTCAAAGAGACCTATCGGTCACCACCGCTGCTTCCTCCCTTTTCGCGAATGTGTTAGTGAACTTCCTGCAGATGGGGTTCACCAGTAACTGACGCAGCAGTGGAGTTCAGCTATCCTCGTGGCAATGGCGACGATGGGCCGGAGCGGTATCGGCGTATCAGGTGGAATTAGGTTGCCTGCTCCTTTGGCCGCCACCGGTTACGCATCCAAATCTCCGACTGCCGGTTCCGGATCCACATATTCGAGCTCCTTCCGCCGCTCCCTTACTTCCACTGCTAACGGGGAAAGGGGGAGGAGAGAGAGAGATGGGGAAAGAGATGGAGGAGGAAGAAATGGATGAATAGTGAGGATAACATGTGTATGTCACGTCAGCCAATACCACCCTTAATACTGTCTTAGGAGTTATTTTGTACTGATTTTAATAGTTAAGGGTTTGTTATACCCAGTTTTATTACATACGAGCTATACAAATCAAATTCAACCTATATTCGAGGGAATCAAAGTGAACCTTTTTCTTTTATTGGATTGGAGTAGCCTTTTGGACCGATCAGCCCCGGTGGCAAGCAAACGGCCCATAAACGAAGCTCCTGGGCTGTCAGCCCATCAAACCTTGCTTTTTTCCATGAACTTTACACATAGCCCAGAGACATAACCTGTCGCTAATGCTAGCTAGGAGAACAATATTCTTCTGTTACACACAATGCGACCACGATTGCGTATAACCTGATCACTGTGAGGGAGGGGTAACGAATAATCACGGCACGACCAGCTTCACCCTGTAGGTCCGGGCGAATGCGCTGTACACGACGAAGTTGAGCGTGCACAGCGCCGCCATGACCCAGAAGAAGTAGTCGAGGTGTCCCTCGTTGAGGTTGTCCGATATCCACCCGGACCGGCCGTCGACGGCTGTGAACGCGTTCACGACGGCGTAGATGAATGAGCTCATGTAGCTGCCCAGCGCCACGGTGAGCAGCGCCAGGGAGGTGCACATGCTCTTCATGGACTCCGGCGCCTCGCTGTAGAAGAACTCAAGCTGCGAGATGTAGCAGAACACCTCCGCGCCGGCCAGCACGAAGTACTGCGGCATCTGCCACGCGATGCTCAGGGACTCGCCGCGCCCCGCCGCGTCCAGCCGCATCATCTCGACCAGCGCCGCGACGGCCATCGCGAACGCCATGAGCAGCCGCCCCGCGCCCATCCGCTGCAGCTGCGACGGCTCGCCGTTGGAGGGAGATAAGCCGCTGAGCATAGGGACGATCAAAGAGCTGTACAAGAGAACCCATGCCAGGACGCAGAGAACCTCGAAGGACACCATCGACGCGGGCGGGATGCTGAACGACATGATCCGCATGTTCATCGCGGCGCCCTGCTGCACGAACGTGGTGTTCAGCTGCGCGTACGCCGCCGACAGCACGATGCTCGTCGCCCATATCGGCAGCAGTCGTAACAGGATCTTGAGCTCCTCCACCTGCGTCACCGTGCAGACCCTCCACGCGGCATCCGCCGCGACGTCGTTTGATTCCTCTTCCAAGTCGGACTCCATGACCACCGCGGCCTTGTCAAGAAAGCTGAACTCGTCGGTATGCGCTATCTTCGACTGGTTGATCTTGTCATGAACCTCGTAGAGAAGGGAGGTGTCGGCGGGGACACGGAGTCTTGCCTTCCGACACGCGGCGACCACGACCTGGGAAAGGCTCTTGAGCGGCGTGCCGGTGGGCATGCGGCGCTTGTACATGGGCGTTGCGAGAACGAATCCGCCGAAGGCGAGCGCGATGCAGGCCGTGGCGATGCCGAAGCCGAGTCCCCAGCTCACGTTCTGCTGGATCCACACAATGAATAAGCCCGACACGATCATGCCAAAGTCGACACAGATGTAGAACCAGCTGAAGAAGGACATCTTGCGCTCGCGGTCGGCCGTGTTGTCATCGTCGAACTGGTCCGCGCCGAACGGCAGCAGCGCCGCGCGCACGCCGCCGCTTCCGAACGCCACGAGGTAGAGTCCGAGGAAGGCAATGGTCTGTGCTCCAAGAATTGGCTGATGGCACGACGAACCCACCACCTCGCACAGCGCGGTGGTCGGCAGGAACGCCGAGAAGGTGACCAGCATCATGCCCAGGAGGTAGAACACGAGGGAGACGAGGATGGTGTTGTAGTTGCCCCAGAACGTGTCGGCGATGATGGCGCCGAACACCGGGGTGAGGTAGCTCGTCCCGAACCACGTCGTGACATTGGACGCGCTCGCGAGATTGCTGCCGTGCAGGAGCGTCTCCAGGTACACCACCAGGTTCGTGGCAATGCCGTTGAATGCTGTGCTCTCCAAGCACTCGAATCCTAGCACCACTGCTGGTGCTTTGCTCCTTGCTTTCTTGTCTAGTATAAATGGCGCCGTGAGGCTTTCGTCCTGGAACTTCGGGCTGCGAATCTGCGAATCAAGTCAGAAAAGATTGCACAATTTGTTGAGACCTTTGTTTCTGAACCTACGGGCTCCCAATGATTTTACATGTAAAACCAAATTAACAGATGTTTTGGGCTTGTCTTGAACTAGGAGTTCTTTTTTTCAATAGGGCATACGGCTGCCTAAGGCCTATAAAAATAGCCCATAGGACGACTATGCTGGGAGACGTTTTCTAATAAAAAAGAATCTTTTAATAAAAAAGAACACAATTGCATGGAGACATGATAATAACTTGGTATAAAATAAATTACGCTTTTAGCACAAAAATCTGGCAGGTGGATACGGTCTAGTACAATAACTTGAAAAACCTAGCAGTTGTGTACATGTAATGCTTTTGTTTGGTGGCGTTCATTGCTGGAGCTAGACATGCGCAACAAAAACAAAATGCGCTAGATAATTTTGTACATGATGTCTTTAAATAGCGTCAACAATGTAGTTTTCAGTTTAGTACCAAGTTCACTGTTCTTGATCCAGGTCAATTAATTTCACTATTACGATAGTAGAAATTGCTGGTCTCTTGAAAATTGAGAATATTTTTTGATTGTCACAACATAATTTGCAGGGTAAGCTATTTGACCATTAAAGCATATTTCTTCTTGTCTGCAGTGATGAATTCAACAAAAATAAAAGCACCTGAAAATGGAATCCGTAATAAACCAACGATATAGCATTTACTATATTAAAGTACTAGCAAACAAGAATATAATATGAACCCAATATGTCGCTGTTTTTTACTAAAACGCATGCACAGATTGGTCGTATACATTCATTTATTAGAGTTTAGAGGACGACTTATGTAATCCATTATCTAAAAATTTCTTAAGTTATCACACCATTTCCGGAGAACTCATTTTTACTACCAGTTACTAAACCCTCATTTATTCCGGTTATAGCAACCATAACCAACAATGCATACTAAATCCAAAAAATACGTAGGATTTGGATTCGAACTCAAGATTTCTTATCTCAGCCCTCACGCGTGTAACCATCCTACCAAATCCACACTTCAGACTTAGATAGATATGCCATTTTTTTAACTAACCCTAGAGACATCTTTAGTACGGTTTGGTGTTACCAACCGGTGCAAAAAAAAATAATGCACTATTAGTACCAATTGTAACATCAACCGGAACTAAAAATTCTCCAGTATTAGTCTCGGTTAGTGTTACCAACCGATAACCGGAACTAAAGATATTTTTGGGACTTGATCTTTTAGAACCGGTATAAAAACATCTTAGTACTATTTCTTAATCTATGATATTTATGTTCTTGGTATCACGATAAAAGATCAGTTATCCAATGATGCACATCACGCCCACCGTCAAGTTTTCCTATTACTATGGATACAACTACGCAAGTTAATGACTAACAACAGAGAACGAGTTCAAACGTGATCAAAGAGGTGCTTGCCTTCATCTCTTCATCCTGGGGAACGCTCCTTTCCTTCGTCGCGATCCTCCGGAAAGTCAAACTCTACACAAAAGCAATCCAAACAATCAGATTATAAACTCCAAACAATCAGATTATAGGCCTTCAAATTAAGAAGCAAGCTAAACTAAAGAACTAATCACGCACTGCTCCACTGATAATATCAATCCCTATATCTCCCTAAGCTTTGGTCGACGGCGAGCTCGCTCATGAAGTTTCACATACCTTATACAACCGCGGCGATGGCTGGGCCACGATGATCTCGCCGGCGTCCATTGCCGCCGCCGGAGTATCACTACGAGATCTCACCCGGGAACCTTGGAAAGTTGGGGGAAATCCCGCTGTCCCGGTTGCTCCTGATAGCTCCTCTGACTTCGGTTGGGAGTCAGTCTGGGATAGGAACGAGCTGATGAGAGGCAAGCAAGCAAAGGTTATACGCACGCGTACACACGCGCACCGTGCGGGCGGGAGCAGTCAAAGCGCTCCACGCGAGGGAGAACAGGTAAGCGCGCGCGAGCGGCCGGGCCACCAGCAGACCAACTCACAGTCACACCAACCCCCGGGCAACCGGAGATGAAGCTAGTATTATTAGAGCGAGGCGAGATCGGTTCAAACGCAGCAGTTGTCCTTGTTAATTTGCGGGAATGCGCGATTACGCAGCAAATGGTTATAACGCGCACATGCGCGACACCGGTCCACTGCACGGAATCATCACGTGATGAGATTCTCACGAGGATGCGCGCGCACAAGCTGCTGATCGAGCTAGTTAGTTCGCGAGACGGGAAATTTCGGTGCACCCGCTCCGCGACCTGCAAAAGTGCAGAGGCTGCGAATGCCTTTTTGTGGCTTTGTTTAATGACGTGGACAGAATAAGACAATTGATAACTTAATGGGGGCCTGGGGGGTGGGTGGTTCACCATAGGAGCTGACAGTTCTACAGTATGTCGACGCAATTGATTAACTACGTTTTCTTTCACTGTCAGATGCTTAATTACGTGCTGATGCATGGCTTAGAGGGCTGTGAAATAAAGTAATCATCGGCTTTTGCTCAAGCGAAAAGAGCAAAATTGACGCAATCAAAGATACATCATGATCCTCCCAAGCAGGAGCGGAGTTGCGGAGTAGGAGTGAACTTGCTTATACATTTTGTACCTCAAAATTTTCACTGAATCTTGTCAGAATCTAATAGAAATTTAGGAGATTAACCTAAGTCTCAATAAGTAATTAAGTTTTAGCTGTCATAAGCTTGTCTCCATCCCAAGATCTTTCGTCAGAACTAAAAATCATAATAGCTTCATAAGAAAGTCCCGACGATGCAAATCACTATAGTGACATGTATATTTAGTTTGGCAAAATTTACTATAATAGACTTAAAGTTTGTGGTATTTGCTGCAAGATATCTAAAGAACGCGTAATACTGCAGGATACCGTGAAAACACAACAATTAGCTACTGGATACCGATACATTATTTCATTATATTCGTTGCAAATGGATCGAGAAATATCGTGGAAGGTACCAATTTACTCATATGTACATCGGTCTGCAAGGCAAGGCGATTGGGTTTGGTTCGAATCAGATTTAGACCATTTTCACTCTCTCGATCCGATCTATTCTCACTCTCTTCACTCTCTCGATCCGATCTATTCTCACTCTCTTGGTCTGGATCCGGTTCGAACTAAATTTATTCGGGTTAAAAAGAAACCGGCCCTATGGATAAACTTAGTTTTAAAAGTTTCTCTTTCTGTTTGTAACGGATATAACAAAATAATACGTCCGTGTCTGGTAGCTAATTATTATATTTTTACGGTATCCTGTAGCAAATACC
Source organism: Oryza punctata (assembly GCA_000573905.2). Taxonomy (NCBI): domain Eukaryota; kingdom Viridiplantae; phylum Streptophyta; class Magnoliopsida; order Poales; family Poaceae; genus Oryza; species Oryza punctata. The sequence goes on along the minus strand of CM002491.2, from coordinate 29,054,661 downwards.
GTGAACCTTGAGTATCTTCTAGTAAATTTTATCATGTATAGTGACTCCTGTATTTGAGGAAGTTAAAGTGGACTTTTTTCCTTGACTCTATTGATACACTTCGATGGTGCCGGTCAAGATATAGCCCATTTATTCATCACTGCGCCGCAAGGCGGGGCTCTGGACTCTGGAGAACGCATTAGGAATCCTAGCGTTGGCAAGTTTACAAACGGCCCATAAATTTTCAGAGATTTGATCCATGGTCGAGATCTACAAACGGCCCATAAGTTTACAAACGGCCCATAGAGATTTGATCCTTTAGAAACGACCATAACTGTTTCAGACTACTACCATGAAATGTGCGGTATCACACCATTTTTCCACACTGCATTTCCTTTTTTTTTTCATTCAGGAGCACAGCATAAACAAAGTTCATGGATGTCCTGTTGCCCATCCGTATTTCCATTCCAGTAAAACTGACAAAAAGAAAAAAACAATTAACAACAAGGAACACGATGCCGTCGACCAGCAGCAGCCAGAAGATTGGTCGCTGCAATACAAAAACCGTTTCCACAGGTGCACCGGTCGTGTTCCGTGTATTTCCTGGACGCACCCGTTCCTAATCCTACCTTTTTCTGCTTATGTACCCGCGGACGTGTGGCGAGCGATCACGACACGACCGTCTTCACCTTGTAGTTCCGCGCGAACGCGCTGTACACGACGAAGTTGAGCGTGCACAGCGCCGCCATGACCCAGAAGAAGTAGTCGAGGTGTCCCTCGTTGAGGTTGTCCGATATCCACCCAGGCCGACCGTCGACGGCGGTGAACGCGTTCACGACGGCGTAGATGAATGAGCTCATGTAGCTGCCCAGCGCCACGGTGAGCAGCGCCAGCGACGTGCAGATGCTCTTCATGGATTCCGGCGCCTCGTTGTAGAAGAACTCCAGCTGCGCGATGTAGCAGAACACCTCCCCTCCAGCAAGCATGAAGTACTGCGGCATCTGCCACGCGATGCTCAGGGACTCACCGTGCGCCGCCGCGTCCAGGCGCACCATCTCTACCAGCGCAGCGATGGCCATTGCGACCGCGATGAGCAGACGGCCGGCGCCCATGCGCCGCAGCTGCGATGGCTCGCCGTTCGCCGGGGAGAAGCTCCTGAGGAGCGGCACGATCACCGAGCCGTACATGAGCACCCATGCCAGGACGCAGAACACCTCGAAGGACACCATCGACGCGGCCGGGATGCTGAACGACATGACCCGCATGTTCATCGCGGCGCCCTGCTGCACGAACGTGGTGTTCAGCTGCGCGTACGCCGCAGACAGCACGATGCTCGTCGCCCATATCGGCAACAGCCGGAGAAGTATCTTGAGCTCCTCCACCTGCGTCACCGTGCATAGCCTCCACGAGCCCGCGGCCGCCGCCGAGGCGTCGTTCGAGTCCTCTTCCAGGTCGGACTCCACGATCACCGCCGCCTTGTCAAGAAAGCTGAACTCGTCGGTGTGCGTGATCTTGGGCTGATCGATCTTGTCATGGACCTCGTAGAGGAGGGCGGCGTCGGCGGGGACACGAAGGCTGACCTTCCGGCACGAGGCGACCACCACTTGGGCGAGGCTCTTGAGCGGCGTGCCGGTGGGCATGCTGCGCTTGTACATGGGCGTGGCGAGCACGAAGCCGCCGAACGCGATAGCGACGCAGACCGTGGCGATGCCGAAGCCCAGTCCCCAGCTCACGTTCTGCTGGATCCACACGATGAAGAGGCCCGACACGATCATGCCGAAGTCGACGCACATGTAGAACCAGCTGAAGAAGGACATCTTCCGCTCCCGGTCCACTGCGTTGTCGTCGTCGAACTGCTCCGCGCCGAACGGGAGCAGAGCCGCGCGCACGCCGCCGCTGCCGAACGCCACGAGGTAGAGCCCCACGAAGGCGATGGTCTGCGCGCCAAACACAGGTTGCTGGCACGACGAGCCCACGACGGAGCACAGCGCGGTGGTCGGCAGGAACGCCGAGAAGGTGACCAGCATCATGCCAAGAAGGTAGAACACGAGGGAGACGAGGATGGTGTTGTAGTTGCCGAAGAACGTGTCGGCGATGATGGCGCCGAACACCGGCGTGAGGTAGCTCGTGCCGAACCACGTCGTGACATTGGACGCGCTCGCGAGGCTGCTGCCGTGCAGGACGGTCTCCAGGTACACCACCAGGTTTGTGGCAATGCCGTTGAACGCTGTGCTCTCCAAGCACTCGAATCCTAGCACCACCGATGGTGCTTTGCTCCCACTTTTCTTGTCCTGGATGAGTGGCACCGTCAGGCTGTCGTCGTCCTGGAGCTTCGGGCTCCGGCTCTGCAAATCAAGTTGAAAGTTTGGGAAGAACATGTCAGTTCATTTTTTTTTCCTTGTATATCTGAATTATGTTACGTACTACAAGCCATCAAAGTTTTGCGTTGTTGTTGTAGACGTCAGCGATTGTACTTGAAAATCGGAAAGGAATAAAAGAAGCAGCTTGGTACAAATGAATACGTAAGTTATATGATGGTTGTGGTGCACTTGTGTGTTAGTGTGTATGTGTTCTGTTGCTTTAGTTTTCTGACCAACTATTTTTTAAACTTATGTGTGAAAAGTCTGACAAAATTTCTTAGCTTTAAATACACACATTTGATTTTTTCTGACTTCAGAATTTTTCACGCTCGTTTTAACCACGGAGACCTGACCAATGTGAGTTTGTTGCCACCAACCCACCCTCGTGGGCCTCGTGGCAACGTGCCGATACGTCGTACGACTATAGGATGTTTGGATACGATTCGTCTTAGCCGTAACATTATTGGAGACGGATTCTAATCACCCAGGTGGACGTTCACTCGTTCATTGTATGTCAACTAAATGATTATGAAAAAAATTCAAAAAAAATAACAAGATAGAGAAATATGTAATATATCACTCCACAAACATGCAAATTCAAATTCAACTCCTACACGTTGTAAAAAAAACAAATTTTGACTGCAAATATATGTATACTAATTTGAGTTTTATTTGTTATTTTTGTTAAGTTGAATTTTGAATTGCATGTTTGTGGAGTGATATATTACATATTTATCTATCTTATCAATTTTTTTCAAAATTTTTCATAACTATTTGGACATCCACCCGGGTGATTAAAAGAGTTTCTCTATCTTACGTAGAAAAGGGTCAAATACTGGTGCAACCGCGCCACGTATCTAGATGCAGACCATAACTGTTTCCTTTGTTCACCTATTCACCTCTGTTCTGTCATTTTGGCGAACCTGATAACAACTCGTTCTTCAGCCTGAACTCTGAATTTAAAGAAGGTGAAACCAAGAATAGAATGCCTGAAAATGACTATGCATATGGTTACCTCTGGCAACCGCGGCGAGCGCTGCTGTCCTCTCTCCATGGCGTCGCCGGCGTCCATCGCCGCTGTGCTGCAAGTCGCTCAGAACTCGATCGACGTCACCTGCTTTTTCTGCTGCAGCTTGCTAGCTCGGTAGCTCCTGCCGTCGTGAGAGCGCCTTGGGTTTTTGGCTGCGAGCTGAGCACGAGAGATGGAAATGAGCGGTAAGCAGGGCAGCTTATATACTCTTCCCGCGAGAAAGATAGAGAGAACAGGTAAGCGCCCCCGGCCGCAGTCACCGTCTACCCGGTGTAAAATTAAAAATATTAGCGCAAGATCAATTCAAATCTCTGCGTTTTAGGTGAACGCAAATTGTATTATACTACTATTAAGCATTTATGCTTTCCTTGCACGGTTTCATTGCTCTATTTTAGCGCGCACATGTGTAAAATACTAGTCCACTGCAGAATTAATTAAAGATCGAGAAGCAGTTGGTCATAATGGTTTTTGGTCGCGAGACGTGCGGGAAATTTCCGTGCTGTGTGCTGGTCGCGGGCTGCGAAGGGAGGCTAGCTAGCTGCTCTGGTTAGTCTTGGCTCCTGAAGGAGACTACTGCACTTTTGTCCTGCGTGCGATCTGCGCTTTTTTCAGGACGGCGTGCCGCCGTGGCAACAACTATCTGTCGAGAATTTGCTGCATCCAATCTTCTAGCTGGATTCTGAAACGTGCCGAATTTACCTCGGCGGCTATCTACGGAAAGATCCGTCTCGGCTTAATGTGGTATTCACTGCTTCACTGTCAGAAGAAGATTCAGTTCAGTATGTTTGATCGGTGCTGGAGAAAACTTGAGAAACTATATCAGCGTTATCAACGGAAGATCCGTCAAAGATAATTTGGCATGTGGTAAATACTTTTCCCATTTTTCTGGTAAGTTTCAGGGGTCTTGTTCTTTGCGGTCACGTTTAGGTACCACCACTGAGCTTCAGAGTTCAGAACAAACACGGTAATCGGTCAGGAAATGTGCTCAATGTTTAAGGTCGGAATTCCCTCCCTTTGTTAAAAAAAAAGAGAGAGGGAATTTCAGTACAAGAATGAGCAGTCCAGCGGGATTAAAATGTGCACGCAGAGCACTTATCCGCTACTTGAAATTACATCAGCTGCTCAGAATAACAGTCAAACTCCAAGAAAACAGGTGAGACAGCGAGGCCTCTTCGAAAAGTGTTTTTGTTCTTCACTAACATTCATTATCAGCAAGGAAAAACCAAGGAATTGCACGGACAATCCTGAGTCGCTGTCGCTGTTTACTACTTCAATTTGCTCTTTTCATAGTAGCATGCATCGTAACTCTGCTGGGAATTCATCAAACTTTTACCATATATTTTCACGAGACGATAGCTGGTTCTTTAGACACGGTACTAGGTGATCGACACAGTTGCTTCATCTTTCTCATAACTGACGCATTCCATTCCTCCATTTCATCTGACAATAAACAAACAATATAATGTCTGGTTGGATAGTTCAGGTACGCGTTATAAACGTGAAGCGGTCTTTCTGAATTTTGTTACACCATTCTAACCAGATTTGATATGATTATCCAATATGCATATAATGAAGTGTTTGTCTTGACAACACGCAATTCTAAATTCACGCGATTTTCTCATGTATTGCTCTGTTACCGGTGTTGTTTTGCTTGTGGACAATGCAAAATTAACAGATTTATTGCTGATAATGAAAGTGGAGTGACAAGAGAGAATTTAGCTCAGTCAACATTCAACAATCGACCATATGCATGCATGTCTTAGCAGTTAGTGTGCATACAAACTAGACATGATTTGCACTTTTGCGGCCTGCAACTGCTCACTGTAGAACTAAGATGGAAAAGGCACAGAAGGGAATAAGATGCTTAATTCTGTCTGAATCTTAACCATTTGTTTCTAGCTCTTCTAAGGCTGCGGTACATATAACTCCCTTTTCCAATTTCTATTCCATATTTTCCTGGAATATTTTCCGTGTGCACGATTTCCGAACTGTTAAATGGTACATATTTTTTAAAAGAAATTATGGAAAGTTGTTTTACAAAATTATATTAATCTATTTTTCAAATATTTTAGCTAATACTTAACTAATCATGTGCTAATAAACCGTTCCATTTTACGTGTCGAGAGGATTAGTTACCAGCATGTTATGCCAAACACAGCCTAAAGCTGAAGTTCTCACCTTCTAATACCTTATTTTTTATGCGCATGCTTCCCGAATTGTTGTAAAAAAACCCAATACATTAACGTCACAAGGAAATTAATGCAACTATGCTAGAGATCCTTCAGTTTGTTTGGTGCAAGACACCGTTATTATGTGGTTGTTGAGAGATTCAGTAAAATCGACAGGTTGTTGGAGAACTTTCAGTAAAATAGACAAAAAGACTTATATGGTGAGATCACATGAACACGTGATGCTTTGATGTTACCATCACCTACACCCTGCTCTCCCCGCCAACTCACACAGCCGTTACCGATGGTATCACCCGTGGCGAAGTCCTCTTGTACGGCTTCTGTTCTCTACTTTGAAGCACGCTTTGAGGCGTAAGTAGTAATTAATCTACCGAAACAATTAAGCTTATGATCAACATCCCTTCTATAATTTATCCAATGTGATGACTAATTAGTCTTGTTTTACCAAACAGCCTGGCCCCTAAACATCAACCAATACCTGAATCCAGGTCCTCCCAAAAATGTCCTCACGCATTCAGATTCAACTACACCCCATGACCCCAACAGTCAGGCCATGCTGATGCATCTCATGTCTGAAATGGTTGGTGGATAAACTGACGAGTCAGAACCAGAAGTGGAGAAGCAGGGATCGGAGGAATCTAGGATTTATGTCCAGCTTATTCTCACCATTTCGACGTGATTTATCGTCTAATCGAGTTATCGCTTTCGGCCATACGTACGTGAAGGCCGGTCGAGATTGACCAGCGATCGAGCTCAACAACCTCCGCTTGACGAAACTCGTAAAAGCGCGCCGTGGCCTCACGCCCTCACCTACCAGATGATGCCGCAACTCCCGCAAGCCTGAAATCTTCTTTGATCTTTGCTAGGAGTAGTTGCCGCCGACCGTTGCCTTCAACTTCTTTTTAAATCATTTTTACGAACTAGTCGCATGTAACTCCGGAAAAATCTCTGTAAGACTGTTCCATTGCTCGATTCTCCTTCGTTCATGGAGATGGGGTAAACCGGGTCCAGAAAAAGAGAGAATTGATCAGATCGGCAGCATCACCTCCCCGTCGAGATTGATGGGCAGGTTTGCCGGCTCTCCACGTAGGTCAGCTCGTCCAGCCTGTAAAAATGCCTGTCCCAAAAAGGGCAGGTGGGGGAACACGGCGGGAGCTCCGGCGAGCGGCGGCGTGGGCCGAGGGGAAAAGTAGGAGCCGGCGAGCCGCCACTGTTCTTCTCCTAGGGAGGATTGCTAGTGACCGTCAGATCAAATTTGTGCGGTCTAGATCAACGAACTAAGGTTACTAAGGAACGATGGGCTGTTCAACGATACGGAGTGCAATTTCAGCCCATTATTGTGTTGTTCGCCGACGAAACTTGCGTCCCATCTTGGCCCACCCAATTTGGATCACTACCAGGGAATAAGTTCATCGGAGCCCCTCTTAACTTGTGGACGAATCCGATTTTCATCTGCAACCAAAAAAACAGATATAACCAATCCCTCATCTATCAAAACGGTTTCAACGGTTTCAACGGTGGTTTCAGCTGACGTGGTACGTACGTGACTAATTTGACCCGATCTTAATCTGACGTGGAATTGATGTAGCACATCAAACAAAATTTAATAATTTTAAAAAATAAAACAAAATACGTGGACCCACATATCAGTTAAATAACCAGATTAAAAATAGCAGGAAGTGGGTCCCACTTCCTCCACCTCTTCCCCTCTTCTCTTTCTCCTCCCCTTCTCCTTCTCCTCCTCCGCGGCGTCGAGGCGGGAGTGGAGCGTGCAGATGACGGCCCCGGCCATCGGGATGCCAAAGTGGAGCTCGCACATCGCCAGAATATTCTGCGCGAACACCGCAACCTGCATAGAAACAACATGAAAAACCAACGATTTTTGCAACACATGGCTCAAAATACGAATCACTCGACTACTAATTCAGAACCAAATTAGAAGATTTACCAAGTAAATTCGAAGCGATTTGGTTTTTTAGCATGAACAATTGAAGAAGGGGAGATTTGGGAGAAAACCCAATCAATGGCGAGAATCAAATTACTGTAGCTATTGACGGCGGCGAAGTCAATCTTAACACATGTGGCGCTGGATGCCGAGGGCGGCGGCGAGGCGGAGGCAGCGGTCCCGCATCTCCCGCCAGGTGCGCGTCAGTCAGCCACCGCCACCGCCTCTTCCCGTTCTTCCTCCCCATCATCATCATCCTTGTCGTCGTCGGAGGGAGGCGGGACAATGCGGGTCGGCGGAGGCGCGGCGCACAACGTCGTTGGCGAAGACGAAGCGGGTGGGGAGGAGGAGGTAGAACTTTGCATCCCCCATCTAGAGGAGGTCGTGGAGGATGCCCTCGACGAAGCACCCGTTCTTGCCGAGCACCTCGAGGGCGAAGCGGCGGCGCGGGGAGTCGTAGAAGATGCGCGCGTGGCGGCGGGACACGTTCATCCCACCGCCGAGGATGCCGAGGTCGACGTTGACGTCGACGTCGTTCGCGGCCACGGCCGCGGCGCCACTGGGCTGTTCCTCCTACGGCTGCGGCCGTGCGGTGCCCCATCTCCCCGCCGGCCACCGCCCTTCCCCTCGTCGGCCGTCGGCCGTCGCGCCTGGAGAGAGAAGAGAAGAGAAGAGAGAGGAGAGGGGAGATGGGGAGAGAGAGAGGAGGAAGAGCATGAGGTGAGTGAGAATGACATGTGGGCTCACTATTTTTTATTTTTTAAGCTGATATGTGGGTCCACGGTTTTGATTATTTTCAAATTAAATTATCACGTAAGCACAATGTCAATCCCACATGCGACGAATACCTAGTTAAATTAGCCACATAGGTGCCACATGAACCAAAAATCGGAGATAATACCGCTGAGAGATCTTGTTTGCAGTGATTTTCTAAGTTGAGTGACCCGTTGTATCTGGTTTTCGGTTAAGGATAGAAAGCAGATTCGGTGTCAAGTTAAAGGATCTCAAATGAACTTATTCCTCGCTACCAGTGATGGCGATCCATGCTGGCCCATAGAATTGAGGATACAGCCCACAGACAGTCAATCTGGCCAACTCGGCCCATTTAAATTAGGGCTATCTTTTTTGCCTATGTTTTTTTACATAAAGGACCCTCCTATGACATTGCATGACCATTCACTTGCCTTATCAGGTGTTTAACGCGGACGACGACGGCCGTCGAGCCTCTTCGCCGGCGCATGTTCTCCATCTCGTCCTCAAAGCATGTTTCTGTTGTTCTGATGCATGCGAATGTCAAGGATAATTCCTACCTAACCTTTTTTGGCGTGTAGTTCTTGGCGAGGGCGACGTAAACCGAGAAGTTCACTGCAGTGATGGCCACGATGAGCAGGAAGAAGTAATCCAGGTGACCGTCATCCAAGTCCGGTGGAAACCACCCCGCGCTGCCCCCTGTCGCGGTCACCTTCGCTACCAGAGTCACCAGCTGAGAGTTCAGAAGGTTCCCGAGAGAGAAGGAGAGGAAGTAGAACGCCGTCGACGCGCTCCGCATCGTCTCCGGCGACTGGTCGTAGAAGAACTCCAGCTGTCCGACGGTGAGCGATGCGTCGGAGGCGGCCATCACGAGGTACTGCGGCAGAAGCCACGCGATGCCCATGGCGGGCGCCCCGGCCCTGGCCGCGTGCAGCCGGCGCGCCTCGGTGCACGCGGCCACGCCCACCGCGACGACCGCCGCCGCGTGCCCGAACCCCATGAGCTGCAGCGGCGTGAACGCCCCCGCGCGGCCGAGGCATCGGCGCGCCGCGGGCACGACGGCCGTGTTGTAGAGCGTGACGAAGACGGCGACGAACGCCATCTGGAAGGACGACAGCGACGCGGCCGGGATGGAGAATGCGCCGCGCGCGATCCTGCCGTCCGTCTTGGTGCCCTGCTGCACGAACGTGGTCTGCCCCTGCGTGTTCGCGATGAAGTAGACCGCCGACGTGAGCCATATCGGGATCAGCCGCAGCAGAATCTTGACCTCCTCCACCTGGGTCACCGTGCACAGCCTCCACCGCGGGTCGCCGTCTTCCAGATCCTCGACGCTGACAATGGCAGCCTTGTCCAAACACCTAATGCATGCAAAGGGACTCTGAGGCTCTGAGACCATGGTTGTTCGCCTAGCTCCATGTGAATATTAGATTACTACCTGAATTGGTCGGTGTGCTCTAATCGTTCGTGCACCGGATGCAGCAACGAGTTCTTGATGCCGTCGTCCTCGTACAGTTCAGTTGGATCGTCCGGCAAAGTCAGTTTTGCCTTGTGAGAGAACGCCACAAGCACTTGGATCACGCCCTTCAACGGGCTGCCCGCCGGGGGCAGGATCCGGTACATGGGCGCCGTCGCGGCGAGGACGACGACGGCGACCGCGACGAACGACGCGCACAGGCCGTACCCGAAACCCCAGCTCACCTTGTCCTCGACCCAAACCAGCAGCGTCCCCGCCGTGAGCATGCCCACGTTGGCCACCGCGTAGTACCAGATGAAGTAGGACGCCTTCCTCTCCCGCTCCCGCTCGCCGCCGTCGTCGTCGAGCTGCTCCGGCGCGAACGCGATCAGCACGGCCTTCGCGCCGCCGATCCCCAAGGAGCAGAGGTATATGCCCGTGAAGAAGACCAGCTCCTGGCTGAGCGTCGCCGGGACGCAGTAGGCGCTCTGCCCGCACGGCGGCGGCCTCAGAGACGGCAGCGTAGCCGACGCGGTGATGATGGCCATGCCCTGTTTCGGATTGTTCGTCAGAGAAGCAGAGGGTTCTACAGATCGTGTGCATCGAAGAGGAAGATTGCTTACGACGAGAGCTATGGAGAAGCCGGCCAACACCGTCGTGTACTTTCCCCAGCAAGAGTCGGCAAGGGCGGCGCCGAGGATGGGCATGAGGTAGGTAGTTCCGACCCAAGAACTGACCGTCGCCACGTTCGAAGCACTGTCGCCATGAAGAACGTCCTGAAGATACACTATCAGGTTCAGGTAGACCCCGTAGAAGGCAATGATTTCCAAGAATTGCAGGCCTGTTAGTTAGGATGAGTTGACTGGTGAGACTCTTAGCTAATTCAGTCCGAATTAGCAGTTCAAGAATCTAAACAGAGGTAGACAAAAACGGCAAAAATAGGACTATCTAGTTATAAGGAAGACAGTACTGTTGGCTGAAAAACATCAGTCTGGAAAAGTTGAATGGTAATCCTAGGATATCGGCGCATGGTAATCTGACATCCATTTATTTGATCCATCCATGCATAAGACCAGGTCTCATATAGTCATACGATTATTTTCAATCAGTATAATCTACGTTTTTTTCGAGAATTATATATCTGTCTAACCTACTCCTACTATACCTGACGACTACTGCTACTGCACACATCTTTATTTCAGACCTTTTTTTTTTAAAAAAAAAAGACAAAGCAGTACTACAATAACCCTTTTTTTCTCACCATTTTCATGTGACAATATTGTACTATTGTTGAACAAGTCGGGTAAGTAGGATGGCTAGGCACTCACCCAAGATTATTATCAGTGCCTTGCTGGAGCAGCTCTCAAGCTTCTGCACCTCTTGTCCCCGATCTTCCTCAGATACCAGGCTCCGGTTTGAGCAAGATGCCTAGCACAGCATTACAGCAAGCAACAGCTCAAAGCAGAGTTGCCGTATACTAGTACTATCAATTCCTTTCTTCTTGACCCAAAAAAAAAGCAGTTGCCGCGTAAGTAAATAAGTTGGTGTCCTCAGTATTGTCAAAAAGAAAAAAAAAAGTTGGTGTCCTCATCGAAGCCCCATTTGGAATGCGGGTAACCAGCCTACCTCACAATCTTCAGCAGAGCAGAAATAAAGTACCCACTTCCAAACAGAAAGACTCCCCTGCACTCTGCAGTGGCCACTACAAGTCTACAACCATATACAGTGGAGGAGCTGCTTGTACTGTGGACCATCCATCATGTGTTGGACGGCTTGGATTAAAGCGCCAAGCAAAAAACAACTGCTGCCGTAATTTTATTCCCCGGTTTATCCGAACAGTTGGACGACGATCGGATGGTCCGCATAGCATACTCACAGCCACAGGAGGGGCGCCGCGACCCGCGGGTGCACCGGCATGGCCCAATTCGGGCGGCACACGCGAAAGCCGAGCGCGACGCACCGGCCGGCGCACGGCTAGCGCGGGTGATGCGAACACGAGACTCCACGATTCGACGCAACGATCGCGCGGCGCCGGCAGCGAAGCTGTCCGTGGTACGTACTACTACTACGGGAGCGCGGAAGCAGAAGCTCACGTACCTCGTCGTCGGCTAAAAGCGCCGTGCTCAGAGAGCCCCGCTCGGGACGCCGGCGCTCGTGGTCAGCGTCCATGCCGGTGCACCAGTGCTATCCGCGCGCTTCCCTGAAGCTGAAAGAAAACAACGCCGCGACCCGCGAGCCCGAGAGCTAGAGAAATAATCTGATGGTTGGGGAGCAAATCATCGGTGACAGGGACGGATAAAACCATCGTTTTCACGGGTTAAACGGACCCTTTAGCCCCAGATATTTTGGCTTATACGTCACATACGCCATCGAACATGATTGGTTTTGGTTTATTGCGAGCTCCAACTTGTTTTTTTTTTTAAAGAAACAGATCAACATATTGATCCGCTTTGGGAGAGAAAAAGCCAGCAAGACGTGTAATCGTTTACATTCAACCTGTATTATTATTCCCTGTGCCTGAAAGCTCCAGTATCGTTTGGGGATCACTCTTCTAATTAGGACAAGTCAAGCGTCAAGATCTCGTTCAACCGGACCATGAAGATCGAGGTGGTTCCTGTTGGCGAGTACGGCAACTACAGGGTAACAGGTAAAAATCTGTAAATGAGAAACAGAAACGTATAGGTGAATCAGTGAATGGAGCTCGCCGTCCCAAACAGCGTTGACAGCTAATCGAGATGGATGGCGCCAGATGTGCAGTGGTTAATCTTGCTGCTAGCGTTTCCCTGGGGCAGGATTTCAGGAAACAGCTGAAAGCCTGAAGCAGCACATGACTGCAGGAGCCACTGAACACAAAATAGTACTTCCTCGTAACTAAGATGCGTGCAGTAAAAAAAACCAAACTGATTCTCCCAGAAGCAAAAGACCAAACTTCACGTTGGCTACACTTTACGGTTTACAGTTTACAGTACTACGGATCAATTCACTTCTGCTGCTCACAAGAGTACAGGACACGGGGGCGGACGCATCGTAGCCAGTTAAAACGCTGGTTTGGTTTTGCTGAACATATGAACTGGGCCTTCTTTCTTCTTGGGCCCCCACTAAACAATGATAGCCTCTTTTGATCTTCTGAAAACGAGTCAGTCTGGATGTCTGGTTGGTTTTGCTTTTACTCGATCTGCAGGCTGCAAACAAGGCACATTTGTATGTCTGAATTTCTTATTCCCAAACATAAAAGAATGGTGAAAAAAAGGGTGGAAGAACAGCAACAACTTTGGTCCCAGCGATTAACTGCGCTCACTGCAAAAGAGGCAGCAATAGTGCTCCAGCAGCATTGAAAGAAAATGTTCGAACAAAAAAAAAATTCCACTTGCCGTGTAGGTTCCCAAGCAAGCACGGCCAGGCCCAGCACCTGCTGCAAGCGTTAGCGTTTTCACACACATCTCTTAAATTTTGTTCTTGCCAAAGACAACTGCGAGACCTGCAAATGCCATCATCATGCAGGGCATGAGACATATACGCATGCATGCGTCTCTTCTGAAAGTCTGAAACATTCATACGTGCCGGCACAGGGGTTCCCTTAAAGTTTTAGCCCAGTTCGGTTCTTGGCTTGCCCCCTCCCCAACAGTGCGAGGCTGTGTGAGCAATGTGCATTGCATGCAAGCAGCAGCAGCAGAAGCTAGCACTGGTGCCTGCGTGCACGTACGCGCCATTGATCCACACACCCGGATGCGAGCTATAGTAGTAGTATATCGGAGTCGGACGGACAGGTATGCCCCGGCGATTAAATGCCTAATTATTGGATCCATCACAACCCAATCACGTACAGTCACGGCCATTGCTGTTGTACAGGGCGTCGTCGTAGTCGTCGTCCCCCAGAATTATCCTTACCACACGGGGGTTTGCATTGCATGGCGGAAAGTGCTCGATTTGCGTGTTTCGCTCGATCATTTGCGCGCTAGCGCGCACGAACTCCTTGAACAGCGACGGCCGCGCGCGGCTGCTTGCGTCGTACGTACACGTACGAGCGCTCTGTTGATCAACGCGGCGTGCAGAACGAGGGAGATGACTGATTAAGCTATTTCAATGTACAAAGCATGCACGCGCGCACGCCTAACGTTATATTAGGCCATCCTCAATCCTCAATCATCCATGTCATCTAGTGTTTATAACATTTAATACATTAACACATAAGTAAAAATCTAATGTGGCTATAGAGTTAATAAGGAGAGAGGTAAAATATGAAAAAACTATGTCTTATGCAAGAAACCATATCTACATAAGAATCAAGAATAAAAACATGAAGATAGGTGGATAAAAGGAGAGAGAAGAGAGATGATTGGAAGAGAATTTAATTTCGAGACACCATTGTCACACCCCGATCCGGTACCGCCGTACCACGGCACCTGACAGGAGCGTATCGTAGGAAAGCGGCGCGAACCGCTTCCTACGAGACCGCGATATCGGTACCAGTCCCAGGACATAGCGCTGGTACCCACGGTGACAATTATGAATCATTGCAATCCTTAAATTAAATAGGGGACTTATTTACATTAACTTAAGTTGTAGCTCTCGAGGGAACCCGAGATTGCAACAGACGATGCGGAAGCAGCAACATCAGAGACCACGGCAGCGGAAACCAACAATCTAACACCCAACACCACAGGCGACGACTGGGAACCAGGACGAAACTCTAGTCTTCACTTCGGCTTCACCTTCAGAGCTGGCAGAACTATATATATGTAGAGAGAGCAAGGGTGAGTACCTACGTACTCAGCAAGTCACGGGAACTTAGGTGTTTAGTGCAAGCTTGAAAGAGGGGAAATGTTGTTTTGCAAAACCTTTATTTGGAAACATTTTGGAACCACTAAGTGACCTTCTTCCTTTCGAGTTTAGGTCGAAAAGAAACTTGTGTCTCAAATCGACTTAAGAGATGCTTTTCAACAACTCAACTGGTAATGCCTCGACTTCCCAGGTCGGTTCGTTAATTCTCGGCTCACACAGCCATTTCACTTGATTAAGCGGCTCCCTGAGCCATTTTCATTTTTCTCGGACTCCAAGAGTCCTGCTGCTCCACAGCACAACATTCTGCTTCCTCCCGGGAAGCCTAGTCTATGATGCCCTCAGACATCCCGGATCTCACAGACCCGTTTCTGACCACTCAGGTCATCCATCTGCCCCATAGGCTGATTCTGGTAACAATTTCCAACCCACAACACTTTTCACAAAGCACAGGAAAACAAATCTACGCAACGGGAATCACCATGCATCCGCCCATGACCGTGGGCACGGCTGTTCGAACAGTTTATTAACCTCTGCAGAGGGGTACACTTTACCCACATAACACGAACTTACTCCAGACACTGGCCGGTGTCGGAGGTTCATGACAAAGCCTTTCCAAAGCTAATCCTAGGTCACCTTATGCCACATAGAGGGTCTCCCTGACAAACATCAGGCCAACTCCGGCTTTCCATACAAGACTCTCGGTTGCCTTCCTCTGTTTAGGACTCCCAGGATGTCTCTACCACCACATCCCGGCTTTCCACCCCTATTGGCATACAAGATTTCCCAGGAACAGCTAATTACTTAGCTAGGGTGTAACGCCCCGGCACTCGCTAACTGATATCACCAGCTAACTCATACCGAGGTGCTACGCATTACCTGTGATATAGTACCAGTCCCAGGATACACTAGCTGGTACTCACAGAATAAACATGGAATCAAAGTAGATTATTATTACATCACTGGGTTTTAGTCCTTACATAAGTTGCTATCCCGGACAGGCCCAGAGATGAGCAACGCACAATACAAAAGTCCATAAAGCAAAAGACAAAAGCGGCGGCAGCTAAGCGTCTAGGCGACCATCTCGATCCACAGGCGACGGCTTGGGGCTAGGCACGATCCTTCTAGAAGTCCTCGTACTCGGCTTGCTCCTGGAGGTACTCCTCGGCGGTCGGGTCGACGTCTTCGTCTCCATCCTCTATAGATATTATATATATATAGCAAGGGTGAGTACTTCACGTACTCAGCAAGCCGGGAAAGAATAACATGCTTGGTTAAGACAAGGAGAGCTAGGGTTTTATTTGCGAAAGCAGCCTTTTTGGCAAAGTGATTTATTTCACAAAACTCCTAGTGAGTGAATCAAGTTTTAGTTGTCAGAAGGAGGCTCACGCCTCGACCCATTCCACAAGTTGCTTTGCAACAACTTGTCACGATTAACGAGCAACAATTTATCTGTTTCTTCCATTAGTTCCTTCTCACTTTCACGACCATACATGGTCCACACAGTCATCTCAGGACTGCAACGCCATCATGGCCCTAACAACACCTCGGTGTCGGACGACACCCCAGGTCACACAGACCCGTTCCTAACCACAAAGGTTAGCCGTTCGCCACACAGGCAAACTCTGGAAACGAAACCCTTCCCACCAATCATTTTCATCAAACATTTGTCAAACAAATCTACGCTATGAGAAACACCTTACACTCGCCCTTGACCGTGGGCACGGCTGTTCGAACAGTTCATTAAACTCTGCAGAGGTTGTACGCTTTACCCACACGACACGAAACTGACATCGTTTACCCGTCGGCAACGAAAGTTCGTGACAAGGCCTTTCCAAAGCTAACCCATGAAAATCGCATGCCACCTAGTTGGGCTAAGATCCATAGCCGAGTATCAGGCAAATCCAGCCGTCGTCCACTCAGGAAATACCGAGGATGCCTCCTACTCCTACTGGTACCATGCCACAATAGAGGCACAAAGACACCCATGATGGGCAAAACATGCGTAACACTTCATCTCCTCATCCTCGGCATTCCACAACCATTGGCACACCAACTCCCATGTGATAACAATTTACTTAGCCAGAGGCATCCCATAAATACCCGTGTGGTCGCACTGTGACGTGTTCGGATGGACTTCCCAAAGGAATCGGTCCTTAAAGATAATACGTAGCCAAACCACAAAGGCTTGACTGCGCATCATCACCATTTTCACAACTCATTTTACTTCACAACACATCGGTACCACGTACCGGGTTTTTAAGCATAAAGTTTGGTAAATATCCAAGTTTCCCACACGGCAACAACGTAAGCATGGCTAAGCGAAACTACCTCGGTAATCGTATAACGATACCGGCGTAAACATTTGTGGAGCTATCAAAGGTATGGAAACATCAACCTATGAAATATAAGTGCGACTACTAGGTTGGTCCGTCGGTTGTATAAACAATCCGAGGCCTAAACAGGTTAATCGTGTGAACTAAGCAATGCATTTTTCAATCAACATATCATTTCAAAATATAGGGGCAATGTGATCAAAGAGGCTTGCCTTGCACGAGGTGAGGGTCTTCTTCTTCGAATCCGGCGTCCGGAGCGTCCTCGTACACGTGTTCTATACGCGGAACGGAGAACAAATAAATAAAAGGCAATAAAATAAGCTCAAATAAAATAAACAAGTGTGCCACTGTGTAGATCTCAATTTTAGAAAAAAATAGAAATTTGAACGGGGTCAAACGGAGTTACGGTTGAATTTTTATGAATTTTCAAAGGTAGAGGGACTTTTCTGAAAAAAATTGGGAAATTTTTTTTTTATATAAAAGATAACGGAATATTCCGTTAGGGTTAGGGTTTGGGGGGGCCCACACGTCAGAGAGAAGGGAGAGAGAAAGGAGGGCGTGGGGCCCACCTGTCGGGTGGCCCTTCTTCCTCCTCCGGGCAAGCCCGGCTCGGCCGGCGGCCGTGCGGCGGCGGGGAGCGGCGGCGGCCGGGAGGGGAGGGGGAGGCGGCGGCGGCCGGAAGGGGAGGGAAGGCGGCGGTGGCGGCCGGTGAGGAAGAGAGGGAGGCGGTGAGGAGAAGAAGGGCTCCGGCCCTTCTTTTATAGGTGGCGCGCGGCGACGAGCGGCTCGAGGCGGCGACGTGGGCGGGCGGCGCGGGCGGCGCGGGGACGGCGTGGCGCGTCACGTCGCGCGCGGCTCGAGGCCGGGCGGGGCGGGCGTGGGCGGCGGGCGGCGCGGCGGCTGTCGGGCGGCGCAGGGCGGCGCGGCCAGGCGGCGCCGGCGGCGGCGCGGGCGGGAGGAGGGAGACGGCCGGGTGGGCTGGGCCGGCGCGGGGAGAAACGGCCCGTGGGCCGAAAGGGGGAGAGAGGGGAGATGGGCCGGGAAGGGAGAGGGGGGGAGGTGGTGGGCCGGCCCATTCGGGGAAAGAGAGGGAGAGAGGGGGGGAGAGTTGGGCCGGGGGAGAAGGGGAGGAAAGAGGCCCAACCGAGGGGGGGTTTTCTCATCTCTTTTTTTTGACAAATTAGGGATTTGAGGAAATAAAACATGAGACCCATTTTGGCACAAAACAAAAACCAAATAAAATCCAAACTTTAAAAATCCAAAATTTTTAATTGAGAGATATTTTTAAATAAGAAAAAAATGAGGTGCTACATAGGGTGTCCCATTCCACCATGTGGTTGCACTTGCTATGCCCGGATGTAATTCCCACATGAATCGGTCCTTATATGCGAGTACGGGAACGGCACCACGCAGGCGCAACACCCGCATCGCGAGATTTCACAAACATTTTTATTTTCAAACTCACCGACACCACGTGTCGGGTTTTCAAGGCTTCTTAAACCCATTTCCCAAGTTTTCGACAAGCATCGGTGTATGTGGAGTAATTGGTACTCATGCTCAGAGAGCACGGATACTGTAACGCCCCGGCACTCGTTAACCGATAATACCAGCTAACTAATGCCGAGGTGCTACGCATTACCTGTGAGATAGTACCAGTCCCAGGATACACTAGCTGGTACACACGGAATAAACATGGAATCAAAGTAACTAATTATTACATCACCGGGTTTTAGTTCTTACATAAGTTGCCATCCTGGACAGGCCCAAAAATGAGCAACGCAACAATACAAAAGTCTATAAAGCAAAAGTCAAGAGCAGCGGCAGCTAAGCGTCTAGGCGACCATCTTGATCCACAGGCGACGGCTTGGGGCTAGGCACGATCCTTCTAGAAGTCCTCGTACTCGGCTTGCTCCTGGAGACACTCCTCGGCTGTCGGGTCGACGTCTTCATCTCCAACCTCTCTCTCTATATATATACAGCAAGGGTGAGTACTTCACGTACTCAGCAAGCCGGGGAATGAATGACATGCTTGGTTAAGACAAGGAGAGCTAGGGTTTTATTTGCGAAAGCTGCCTTTTTGGCAAAGTGATTTATTTCACAAAACTCCTAATGAGTGAGTCAAGTTTTAGTTGTCGGGAGGAGGCTCACGCCTCGACCCATTCCACAAGTTGCTTTGCAACAACTCGTCACGATTAACGAACAACAATTGATTTGTCTCCTCTATTGGTTCCTTCTCACTTTCACAACCACACATAGTCCACACAGTTATCTCAGCACTGCAACACCATCATGGCCCTAACAACACCTCGGTGTCGGACGACACCCCAGGTCACACAGATCCGTTCCTAACCACAAAGGTTAGCCGTTTGCCACACAGGCAAACTCTGGAAACGTATCCCTTCCCACCAACCATTTTCATCAAACATTTGTCAAACAAATCTACGCTATGAGAAACACCTTACACTCGCCCTTGACCATGGGCACGGCTGTTCGAACAGTTCATTAATCTCTGCAGAGGTTGTACGTTTTACCCACACGACACGAAACTGACACCGTGTACCCGTCGGCAACGGAAGTTCGTGACAAGGCCTTTCCAAAGTTAACCCATGAAAATCGCATGCCACCTAGTTGGGCTAAGATCCATAGCCGAGTATCAGGCAAAGACAGCCGTCATCCACTCAGGAAATACCGAGGATGCCTCCTACTCCTACTGGTACCATGCCACAATAGAGGCAAAAAGACCCCCATGATGGGCAATAAATGTGTAACACTTCATCTCCTCATCCTCGGCATTCCACAACCATTGGCACACCAACTCCCATGTGATAACAATTTACTTAGCTAGAGGCATCCCATAAATACCCGTGTGGTCGCACTATAACGTGTTCGGATGGACTTCCCAAAGGAATCGATCCTTAACGATAATACGCGATCGAACCACAAAGGCACGGTCTCGTATCATCACCTTTTTCACGACTCATTTTATTTCGCAACACATCGGTACCACGTACCGGATTTTTTTTAAGCATAAAGTTTGGAAATACCCAAGTTTTCCACACGACATTACAAACGCAAGCACGGCTAAGCAAACTACCTCGGTAATCGTATCCAATGGATAGCGATACCGGCGTAAATATGTGTAGCTAACAAGGATAAAGAAATTTAACAACACCCTACGTATAGTGAATGCAACTACTAGGTCGGTCCGTCGGTCGCATAAGCGATCCGAGGCCAAAATCAAGAATTATCGTGTACACCTAGCAATATATTTTTCAAACAAAATAACTTGCAAATATAGGGGCAATGTGATCAAGGAGGCTTGCCTTGCACAAGATGCCGGTCTTCTTCTTCGAAACCGTCCGGAGCGTCCTCGTACACGTGCTCTATACGCGGATCGGAGAATAAATAAATAAAAAGGCAATAAAATAAGCTCAAATCAAATAAACAAGTGTGCCACTGTGTAGATCTCAATTTTAGAAAAATTTAGAAACTTGAACGAGGTCAAACGGAGTCACGGTTAAATTTCTATGATTTTTCAAAGGTTAAAGGTATTTTCTGAAATTCTTGGGAATTTTTAATAAAATGATAACGGAATATTCCAACGTTGGAATATTCCGTTAGGGTTAGGGTTAGGGTTTGACAGGGGCCCACATGTCGGTTAGAGAGAGGGAGAGGAAGGTGGGGCCCACCTGTCGGGGGGAGGAGGTCTTCTTCCTCCTCACCGAGTTGCCCGGCTCGGCCGGCGGTTGGGTGGCGGCGGGGAGCGGCGGCGGCCGGGGAGGGGAAGGCGGCGGCGGCCGTGGTGCGGGAGGCGGCGGCGGCCGGTGAGGGCAGCGGCGGTCGGCGGGAGAGAGAGAGGGGAGGCCGGCGAGGGGTGGAGCGGCGGCGAGGGGCGGGCTCGGCCCCCTTTTAAAGGTGGCGGGGGCGCGGCGAGCGGCGGCGCGAGGCTCGGTGCGGCGCGGCGTGCGGCTCTGGGCGGCGGGCACGGGGCGCGAGGATGGACATGACGGCGCGGCGACGTGACCGACGACGTGACGCGGCCGGCGGCACGGGGCGCGAGGGGAGGGGTGCGGGGCTCGGGGGAGGGGCGCGGGGCTCGGGGCGGCGCGGTGAGCGGCGGCGCGGCGGCGGTGGCGGCGGGAGGTAGGGGAAGGGCAGCGCGGGCGGGAGGTAGGGGAAAGGCGGCGTGGGCCGGGCCGGCGCGGGTGGGAAAAATGGCCCGTGGGCCGAGGGGAGAGGGGGAGAGAGTTGGGCCGGGGAAGGGAGAGAGGAGGGGATGCGGTCCGGCCTGCTCCGTAGAGAAAGAGAGGGGGGGAAGTTGGGCCGAGGGAGAAAGGAGAGAAAAGGGGCCCAACCGAGGGTTTCTTTCTCTCTTTTTTTTTTAAAATTGGAATTTGAGGGGAAAGAAAGTATGAGATCTTTTTGGCACAAACCAAGTAAAATCCAAACTTTAAAATCCAAAAATTTTTAATTGAGATATTTTTAAAACAAAAGAAATGAGGTGTTACAGATACAGAGGTACCACAAGGGTGGAGCGACAAGGAATCAGGGTATATCGGCCTACAGAAAGTAGTGCGACTTGTCTTGCTCAAGGTCTTCACGAAGCTTCTTGAATTCCGCACTCGGACGAAAATCCGCAATCCGCAACTATACACAAACAATGAAAACCTATAAAAGGACCAAAAGAAGGACCCTATTTAGACTAAATAATAGTGCCATTAGATAGATCTCAATTTTACGGAATTACTGGAAGTGGAACGGAGTCAATCGGAGTTACGGATCATGAGATATGAATTTCCTAAGATTTATTGATTTTCTGTCTAAAGAAAAGGAATTATAAATTCCTTGGAAAAAGGAAAAATGAAGGAGGGGCTAGTTTTGGACCTTGCAACCGAGCATGAGGCTTGGCCCAACCATTTCGTGCGGCGCGGTCGGGTCACTTGGGCCGACGCGTGCGCGAGGGGGGGGGGGGGAAGCCGGCCCAAGCCAGCGCGGCAGCGGCGGGAGGGAAGGCCGAATGGGCCGTGGGGATGGAGGCGGCCCAAGCCGGCGTGGGGCGGCGAGCGGGCCAGCAGGCCGAAGAAGGGAGGGGGCATGCAGGCCGGGGGCAAGCGGCGAGCGGGCCCTGGCCCAGTGGCGCGCGAGCGGCGAGCAGGCCGGGGCGCGAGGGGCGCGGCCCACACGGCAAGGCGCGCGCATGAGGCGGCCGGGTGGGCGCGGTCCACCGCATTGGGCGCACGAGCGGGACCCGCATGGCGGCGACCGGGCTCACGGAGGAAGGGGCGCACGCGGGATGCGACGCTAGGGTTTGGTGGACACGGTTCAAGGCAGAGTGGGAGGGTGAGAGAGAACCAGGGAGACCAGTCAAAAGGCATGTGGGGCCCACGGTGGGTCCCACCGTCATCTTCTTCATCCCTTCTTTTCTTCTTCTCTTCCTCTTTCTTCTTTCTTCGTTTCTTTTCTTGTCTCTCTTCTCTTGCTCCGGTGGTCCGAGAAAATGAGAGAGAGAGGGAGCAACGGCGGCCGGCGGTGGGGCGACGCCGAGCCCGGGCGGCCGGGCACGGCGGTGGCGTGGAGGGGCAAGGGCGCGGCCGCGGCTACGCGCGCGGCGCGGCCGGCCGTGGTGAGGGGGGCTATGCGGCGGCGACTACGCGAGGGAGAGACGGTTGCCGAGCCGGGGGGAGAGGTGGCGGAGGCGGCGCAGCCGGTGCGTGCTCCGCGTCGCGCGTCCTTGGCGGCGACCGGCGGGAGGGAGGCGGCAACACGGCGATGGCGGTGGCGGCGGAAACGGCGGTGGCGCGGGTGTCTGAGGAGGAAGGGGAGGAGCGACATAGGGCGGAGGAAGTGAGGGTTTTATAGGGGGGCCGAGGGTGGAGAGACGGGCGGCATCATGGGCGCGGCGTCCATCGGCGCAAGCAGCCAAGCATGGTGGTAGGGGGGTGATGCCGGTGAGAAGGGAAAGGGGGAAAAAGGGGAAGGGAAAAAGGAGCTCTGCTCCTTGCCATTTCGGGAGAAGGAGGAGAGAG
This sequence comes from Oryza punctata, assembly GCA_000573905.2. Lineage (NCBI taxonomy): Eukaryota > Viridiplantae > Streptophyta > Magnoliopsida > Poales > Poaceae > Oryza > Oryza punctata. The sequence goes on along the minus strand of CM002491.2, from coordinate 29,031,814 downwards.
GAGGGGGAGGGCTGCCGGCTGCGGCTTCGGTGCTTAGCCGTATGTGCGTAGGCGGCGACAGGGGCAACGCAGCGGCGCAGGCAGGCAGAGACAGGCGGGGCCGAGGGGACGCGGCGGTGACGCGGCATCGTCGTGGCCGAGGCAGGTGGCCGGTCGTTTGAATGGCGCGGGCGGCAAATCCAACCCGGCGAGAGAGAGAGAACAGCGAGGGAGAGGGAGAGAAAACAGGAGAGAGAGAGAGATAGTTGCTGCTGTGGGAGAGAGAGATATAATGGGCCGACCGGGAAAAGGATGGGCCGAGCAAGAGGAATACGGCCCGAGGAACATGAGGGATGTTAAGTAGACTTTTGCGAAGCATTTGGTTTGGAGGGATTTGGATTTGGATTTGATTTCTAACTCGGAATTTGGAAGGAGAGAGAATCGAGACCTTGGCACACATACATATGAACAAAACAAACTCAAAACCAAAATTTCGCAAATAGGGTTTCATTAATTTAGTTTTTAACGTCTCGCAAAAAGCGGGGCGTGACAACCATCCATTGGATAAATAGTTTCTATACATAGCATCTATATGACATGGCAGGTATGGAAACTAGTTGATAGTTTCTGGGTTGGGGATGACCTTACTCCCTCTTTCCCAATTGAATAATCATCATGTTTACAACTGACGTCGAGAAAGATAAGAAAATATTATCCCTTTTAAATCGAGACCTTATCGATTAAGATGTTATACTAAGCATGCATGCAGACATGCAATAGCATTATTTAGTCATGGATAGATAAATGAACAGACATACAACAATGGTTTTTTCTCATGGACATATAAAGGAACAAACATTCAACGATACCATTTAATTGTCCACGAAAGTGTGTAATTATCATGTGGCATACTTCAATTTTATATATATACCTTTCGTTTAACATTATAAGTCGTCTTTACTTTTTCCCTATTTAAAATTATTTAAGTTTGATCAAGTTTATAAAAAAATATAGTAATATTTTCAATACAAAACAAATATACTATCAAAATATATTCGATGTAATATTCAATGAACCTAATTTTGTCTTGTAGCTGTTGCTAAATCTTTCTATAAATATGGTCAAACGTAAAGAAATTTGACTAAGAAAAAGTAAAAATGACTAATAATATGAAACGCAGGGAGTACTCTTTTTTTTAAATAGATAGACTACAAAGAAGATTAGTAAATAGATAGGCTACAAAGAAGATACTACCTCCATCCTATAAAAAATGAATTTCTATCTTTGAACCTTTGTCCCATAAAATTTTTATTTCTACTGATGTTGGGCCTAGCAAACTGATTACATTTTCTTGTAATCTTCCTTCCTTCCATCTCATCTCTAACATATTGTCTCAACCTTCATTTTAATCAAGTTTATATATAGAATGTGTGCATGTACGTACTGTGTTCATTAAATAAGGTTATTGTAGTTATTTGTTTATCCTTCTAATATGTCCTTAATTCCCTAGAAATCCAATTTCTATGGGACATAGGTAGTATTTTTTTCTTATCGAAAACCATAATATTCACGCATAACCGTAACGACCAACAAGTAGTAGCGGTCCCCAACAAAACTAACATTTCATATTGCCAATTTTGCTTAGATTAATTGTAATTTGTCAGTTCTACCCCTCATGACGTAAATAAGATCTTCATTTTCAGTGCTGGCGCCTTTAATTTCCATGAACGTTTGTAAATATTTGGGACATCTATATGTAATAAAGCTAGATAATGAGACTTAACCGATCTGCCCATTTGAGTTTAAGTTCTCGATGAATTCATCCCGGCCGGTCCAGTGACAAAACAATATTAGCTACACATGGAAGCAAAGCATTCCAAGCTACTAATTTTGGCCCAATGAGATCCTTTCTCCAAGAGAGTTCTTAATTAGAAGGATATGAACTTAATTAGAGCTTATGCAACCGCGTCGATCTGTTTGTGTCTAGCAATATTATACAAAACGGATATTGTTCTCGCAAAGTTGCATTTCTTAACAGTTTGTCTTGCCAGAAAATTTTTGACAAACACGCACGCAAATGCTCTGTATGTTGAATATTTTAGAATAAACAGTACTACCCGACAAATACAAGTAGCTTCAACGAAAGGTGAGGATGTATGTAGCAGAAACGGAGAAGACGAGCCGCCGTTGAAGAACTATTGCAGGGTATGCACCACCTGGGATCAGAGAAAGAAAATGAAAGAGAGCTACAGCGCTCGTGATCCTTGCGGCAAGGTACAAATTCGCCCAGGTGTCGAGTTCGTCGGCCATCCAGATCAGCGCATATATAGCTTCCTTCTTGCATCATCTTTAATTAGTTAAACATCAATATTAATATTGCTGTTTACTACAGGTATCTGGGTTGAATGGGTACAAAGAATACTTCTTTTTCCAAAAGAAAACATTTATTCTCGGCCGGGCGAGTATACCTCGTACAAAATGAGTTAGTGGATGCACGTACATATCATGCTGCATGTATCCACAGACACCGTTACAATGACTTGAGTCTTCAGATACATTTAACCACAAGACACATCCACATGCTCACATCCAGCTACAACAGACACATACCATATCCTGCATATGGCATTAGTCCTCGCATAGTCGCATTGTCCCTACGCACTTGTAGTGAAGCTAGAAGTACTATTGATGGATGGGGAATGGTGTTAATCCAGTGGGCCAAATCAAAGGCCAGATGCCACGTATATACATTTTTTAGCAGTGCATGTATTTACTTCCTGCATGATACTGCAGGTAGCTAGAGGATGCAGCTATCTAGTTCCATATACAAATAGTACACTGCACAGATATACATGTATACCAGTACAATATTATCACATGTGTGTAGTACTGAACTACCGATCTACATATACGTATTCATGGGTGAGCCCGTGAGGGGATTGATGAGTAATGTATATCTTAAAAATGTTTGGCCATTAGATGAACAGGAGAAGTAAATGCATTTCCTTGGCGCAGAGACAAAAATATGTACCATCTCCAGCGAATCCAACATATGCCCTCCTTATGCAAGCAAGAGGAGAGGAGGAGGCCAGCTAGTGTTCCTGGCATCCCCTATATTGTTTTCAGATTCTCACTGGCAGACACGCATACACTATTCTGCCAACTTTGAGACATATAGTGTGTGCGTGTTTGTGATTCATACTCTAGCTGTTTCACACACCGTACGTGTTTCACTCGAGGTCACATCCAAGGGCATATCACTTCCGTTGCAAGCTAGCAATGCATGCATGTCTCGATCTCTGTCACATCATCTATCCCCTTCAGGAATGCAGGTCGATCTCACACACTCTTGTTCTTCTTCTTCTTCTTCCATCAATCAACTTCAAAACCCCATTTTAATGTACTTGTACCAGCTATCCGATCCCTTATACCCCAGCAGTCCATCCACATAGAATATAATCTTCTGTTAGATAACCATAAACACAGAGCACGCACATCGAGCGACAGAGAGAGATAGAGTGGTCATCATCCCATGCATAAGTACATCAAGTTGACACAGCCTAAAAAATGGGTCCATATACCTAGACCTTGAACAAAATTTAATTCTCACACACAATGATATGAAGAAGCAGAGAGACCAAATGAAGAAAAGAAAGTAAAAAAAAAATTCTCATCTTTCCTTTGCTGACATTGTCACAATCTTTATGGTTATTAGCTGGGATCAAGTTTATGTAACCGTATGCATGCATAAACCCTCATGGCTTTACGCCCCATGGGTTTAGCCTCTCTTCCCTTGCTCAAATGAGCTCCCTGCCGAAGAGTTAGTAGTGGTAGACCAGTCTAGCATGTCGAATGGATCCAATTCCTTGGCAATTGCCTTCTCCTGGGCATGATCGCCACCACTTGGCTTGGCTTCCATGTACTCCTTCGAGAAGATTAGGCTCATGGGATCTGACTCCAACTCAGCGAGGTCTGCGAAGAAATCATCTGGCTGGCCAGTCTCCGGTATCATCGGCTTGTAGCTCTCACTGAAAACATGATCCATGAGTTCACTGTGGTCTACTACTCCAGCTGCAGTGTCCATGACTCTCTCCAACTCCAATGCTTCCGACGACGATCCTGCCAGTGCCTCTTCTTCCTTCACAACCACAGGAGAAGCACTATTCGTGGTAGTGATTGTGCTTGTCGTCGTCGTCGCCGTCGTCGCCTGATCCTTCTGCTCTTCTTTAACGCTTGGCTGCTGCTGTGACTTCTCGTTCTGAGAGCCCTTGGAACCTGAGCCGCCGCCGCTGTTCTTGCTGTGGTGAGACCGGGTTGAGCCGGCGAGGGCGTTGCGCTGGGTCGGCCATGGGTGGTTGTGCTCCGAGGTGTAGGTGATGACGAGCATGTTTGGGTCAGTCCGACTTCGCTCTACTTGCTTCCTCGCAGAGCAACCTTTTGAGCTGCTGCATCTATAATAGCCTCTGCATATTGTTCATTTCAACAAGGTATATTTGTTAAGATTAAGCTTGCATGCACTTCATATATCACTTCATATTAGAACCAGTGCTGTGTAGGTAAATTTAATTATAAGCGGTATACTATGTACTTCCTCCAAGTTGTGGAATATATATCCCTAATTTCCCATAAAAAAAGTTTTGATTTCACACTGAAATCACAGTAGTCTCAATCTGGTTCTAGTACTTGATTTAATTTTAGTCACTTTATTACACTCCATTTTGTAGGATAAAGAGAAACACTAATGTATCTGATGTGTATAAACAAATTTCCAGTTGACCTCAACTCAATAGCTAGCTAGCAAGATATATATCTAATGGTGAGCTAGTTAATCACCTGTGCACTGAGAGTTGAGACTAAAAGATTTTAAACTTGTACAAATTATATATGGATAAACTAAACACACCCTTGGAATAAGGATAAACTAATCTCAGAAGAAGCTATATTTAAGTATATTTTATCCAGGTAATTAATTCGACACACATTTATGGTGTACTATATATATCTGTATGTGATGAGGTGTGCAACCCCAAAAATACCACAAAAATTACAGTAGAACTAGTTGGATATGAGAATTAATTAGCTAGAAGCATGCATGCATCTTTCGTGCTACCCTATAGCTAGCTAACCATTTGTTTAGAATCTTCCAGTTAATCTCTTGACTTCCATGCATGGATCGTGCAGACGCAATGTGGAGTACTGGATAAAATTATATAATGATGATGGACTATATACATGAATGCCAGATGATTAAAAAGAGTTTTTGTTCAAACGATGTTAATGCATACACACTCAATTCAATCAAAATAATTACCTTATCAAATCAATTAGCTTATGTTAAAACAGAAAATGCATTTGCTAGAGACTGATACACATGCATATACCTTGGGTAGGGTGAGCCCTTGATAGGCTTCTGGCCGTACTTCCTCCAAGCCCAGAGATCAGAAGGCACCACCTCCCCACTGGGTCTTCCTCCCGCCGCCGTCGGCGCCGGGATGCACACCACCTTCCTCGCCTGGTTCTTCCTGCAATTTAGCACTTGGATAAGTATCACTAATCTCACATTTTTTTTTTTACATATCCATAGGTGTACACACGCAATGTCGCAGCCAAGTTAATTAACTCGTTGCAAATTTTGCATCGATCGAATCGAGGCGATGTGTGCTAACTTAGGGTTTCAAAAGCCGACCTTGCCGGCCGGAAAGAAAGCTGGTTGGTTAGGTCTAGATGCAGATATGCACATCACCCGATATGCAAATGCTTTGCCGATCCAGAAATATTCCCGGCCCACCGTTCACCATGTGTTCATGATAACATTTGTGCCTAAAATTTTGAGCTGTAGGTAACATCTGTGATCTTGCCACAGCCCAAAGAATCCTCGGAATTCCTCCTCGATCTCATCTTACTTTCTTCGGAGGTGCAGTGCAGAACACGTTGAAAAGAACAGCAAATTTGCTTGTTTCGAAAAAAGAACAGCAAATTGGATAGCGAAAGAAAAAAAAACAAGGAGAAGTTGTACAATCACTTCCCCTAATTAATCAAAATCCAGTCACGAATTACGAAATTAACTCAAGATATTGTGCATGCAACCAAACGAAGAATTCTTGGATCGATCTAATTAGATCTAGCTATAGGATGGTGGTTGCCGGCCCAACCTGCGCTTGATCCCGCCGGAACGCGGCGACGACATCTGCATGCCGGCGACGGCGGCGTCGATGGCGCACCCGGCCGCCTGCCCAGCCGTGATGCCAAGTTTCATCATGTCGCCTGCGGAGATCGGCGGGTAGGGCCGTATGGCTCGCGGCGACAGCGGCGATGGCATCACCCTCGGCGCCAGGCCACCGACGGCCGGCATCGGCATCCCTCTGGGCAAGAGAGGCTTCCTGCTCATGTCTAACAGCTGTCCACCTCTCCCACCACCACCTCCTCCGCCGCCGGCGCCGCAGCCGGCGCCGACAGCCGTGTCGAAGCCGACCTTGGCCATCGCGTCCGGCATGGCGTCCAAGAAGTCTGCGCCGGACGAGTAGTCGCTGCTGAACGGGTCCACGAGGCCGGAGAAAAGGTCACCGCCGCCGCCGAAGATGTCGGCGCCGGCCGCTCCCCCGGCACAGCCGTCCGTCGACGACAACGACGGCGGCGGTGGGAAGAGCATCGGCTCTGCCGGGAGCTGCCACTCGGCGGCCGTCGACGGGAGGTCGACGACGACGCTGCCCGGCATGGCCCCTCCCCCGGCGCGGACGATGTCGGTGAGGTCGCCGCCGGCCTGGTCGCCCTCCATCCTCTGCAGGAAGTAGTCGCACATGGCTAGCTAGCTAGCTTCCTCTCAGCTAGGGCTTCTCTCCGCCGATCTCTCTATAGTGGATGGTATTTGCTTAGCTCGGTGCAAGCATCCACCACACACCAACCGCCCAATAATTCTCCTTCCTCTTCTGCACAATTCCGCACCAAAGCTACCTAAGCCGAAAGCTTCTGTTTCGTTCTTGACACTAGGTAATCGAGCTGATCCGCTTGGGCTAGCGAGCTACTAGTTAACAGCAAGCAAGCGAGCAAGCAAACAAACTTGTTGTGGTGTTGTGGACGGGGGCAGAAAAGGAGGTAGGGTGGAAGGGAAGCAGGGATGTGAGAGATGGGCAGTGGAAAGGGAGCTATCTTTTCTTTACACCAAGCAAGCAACAACAAGAGAAGAGAGAGAGGGAGATGGGTAACTTGAGTTGCCTTCCAAGATGACAATAAAGAAGTATGTAGCAGCAGAGATGAGAGAGAGGGAGACAAAGAGAAAGGGAGGGAGAGACCTGGTTTTAGTAATATTTTTTGTGGCTGGATGTGTATGTATGCAACGCATACACGTACGCGGGGCCGGACGGACGGACGCTGACCTCGCCCAAGCGGCCGGGGAGAGGGAGAGAGGTGTGCGATCCCCACACGCAAGGCGGCATGGCCGCGGCGGGCGCTTGTCGCGCGCGGTAAAAAAACGCAGCGCGCGCGCGGCCACCACTCGGCTAGCTCGCTCATGATCTCTCTGTCTCGCATAGTCGCATGTCTGCATGCCCGCGCGCGCGCGGCGCATCGCGAGCAAGGTAAGAACAAAAACTGGACTGGAAAGCGAACGCGCGCGCGCGCGCGGCCCTCGCCGCGTCGTACCCTTGTCGTCTTGACTGCGCGGCGCCGGGCGGCCACCGGCCGGACGATCGAGCTGGCGGCTCCGTGACTTGGCTCCGTGACTTCCCTGATGAACGGCACCAGTACATGCTGATTTCTTGCCCCCGGCCCTCTCTATCGAGGATATCGGTGTAGTACCTCTAGTAAAAGAACATGTAAATTGATCCTATAATGCAATCCAACAGCATAGTTTAAACTCGACCTACGGAAGAGCCCTTGCACATCATGCATAGAAGAAAACCTTCTCATGCAGGTTGAAAAAACCCTCGAACCCCTACTCTACCTTTACACAATGACATCGTAGTGCATGTAAGAATGACCGACAACCTACATAGAGTCTTAGACATGTACTTTAGCATGGGATAGATGAGGATATTTTTTTAACCCCAATCTAAAATTAGCTCCCACGAGAAGTCGAACCCAAAACCTGAGGATTACTACGTACTAGAGCCACCTAACCAACTCAATTAGAGACATTTGATGACCATGTTTCCTACGGAAAAGAGGTGTCTGTCATGAATTTGTTTCTCGGGGTACTCATAGGGGTAGTGTGCGCGTATGTATGTTCATCAGATAAGTGAGCGCGTATGTATATTCATCAGATAAGTTTGTGTAGTGTTTTGCGAAAAATAAAAAAGAATTAACCATATATAGTTAATTAACACATGGTTTAATAAATCTGGATAATGTGATAGCCACCCTAGCTTTTAATTTCGTGAAGGAATTAACAAGTGATAATATAGTTGGCCCGGGCTTCACAGTTAATATACTGACTGAGCCGTGCTCGATGACAACATGTACATGCATGCGGTGTTGTACACTTTGTACACAGTGACTCATAGTCCTGTTTACTTTTGGTCATGTTACCGCAGGGCACTGTGGCAAACATGCATGCATCGTGGATGTATGTGTACTTTGATCTCTGAAATGGGCGTGCAATATTGTTCGCCTTTATCCTACGTACTCATGAAACTTTATTAACCGGTGCAAGTGATGAATAGGTAGGTTGGTTGTACCACAGCCATTGACCCAGCTGACTAGGTAGCAACACCATTACACCAACGACAGACAGACATACAGCCTCACCATGTATTTCACTTGACCTCTTTCTGTACCAAAGCATACTACTTTCAGCACCTATATATGTAATCGTAGCATATAGTAAGGTGTTTGAATTCTTAATTGGATCTTAGCTGATTCGAAAGTGACATGACCATAATTTTCTTGGGAACACATACTACATTGCCATCTTTTAATATTATCTTTTATAATATCTTTCAGTTGTTTCCTTATCGATTTGTTTTTGATATATTTCCTTCTGAATGAACGTGCCCGTTGTATTGAAATGAAGCACATCCCAGTATCACACACACAGCTTGCGATATGTGTGTTGCTTGCTGGAGAAAATTAATTAAAATCGATCCGGCCTGCAGGCACCGGAGTAGTGTGTGTGTATATATATACACACACACACACATATATATACGTATACACATATATATACATATATATATATATATATATATATATATATATATATATATATGTATATATATTGCTAGCATAGTTTTATATTGTTCTCGTCCAACTATCCACTTCATGTCAGATTAATTACATATTTTAGCAGAGAAATAGTTAACTAATTATATAGTTGTAAATAAATTAGTAACTGAAAATGTATAGGAGTAGCTCATAACTAATAAACATAACGATAAGATATGCACATACCCTATAGACATAAATTATACTGCACTTGGATTATTCTCATTATTCAATTATGTCGATAGCACGAACTGCGAATGCAAAACCAATGATGCACGCATATATGTGAATTCCTTTTGCTAAGCAACTATTCAGACATATCCCACTGCAATCGATTAAGCACATAGATTATGGTCATTTGGAATCTATCAATTCACTTAGCTAGCTCTTGGTACTTAACTAATGTGATGAGTCTGTATTGTTTAAGGATCAATTCCAAGTGGGTTCTTGAAGGTGATGCTGCAGCAAAATTAAACAAAGGAGAGTTGCTTTCTGTAGGAAGTTTCTTTGAATCTAATGACATCCTGGATATGGGATCGCATGCGGCCGGACATAATATCATCATCTGATATGTCTGGAGTGATTAATAACTAAAGCAATTGAGAAGCTTAGTCGTCGTTACATTATATCGATTAACATTTATAACAGTAGATAAAATGCGCATATTATGACTAGTTGGATAAGTACTTTCTTCAGTTCAGACATGTATATATGCCGCTATTTGGACGCGCAGAAGATCCTGTGTCCATATATTTGAAGGCAATCTTGGCGCAAATTAAAGGACATGCTTAATTGATGGGGAGATGATATGGTATTAGAGTTCGATATTATCTCTTCACTGAGATGGATATTGATTAAATTTTGCTCAAGCTGATCGATTGACTCTGCTCTAATTATATGTTATGAGCTTAATTCGTTTGTCCGAACAGTCGTGTACCTTTGAACAGGCGACAGGCTAAAATATATATTTGATGACTCATGCTAGAAACATATGCAGACTTTTTTGTTTTGTTCTCTCTCCTTACTAGTACACCAGTAGCATTGATTAGTGATCTAATCCCAACTAAACCAAAGTGTTAGTGTCCATAGATCCTTATTAATCCATGGAATAGTGAGAACTTGACGTAGGGAAGAAAGAACAGAGTATAGTAGTAGATCAGTATAACAAATTGATTAATAACGTGTGCATGAATAGACAACAGTTATAAAGAAATAATTATCAGAGAAAAGTTTTCACGCATGCATGTCCGATCCGTCCATATATAGCGTGATAGTCAAACCATATTCAACCCACGTCGTTCTCCTTTTTACCTTGGCCTGCACAATTAATGTGCCATTTGTTATCTAGGCATATCTTGGTAAAATAATTAAGAAACCATGAGCTTATGATTTGATCAGTTTGACTTCGTGCAATACTGGAGTAGAGTCAAGGCTAAAGAGTCTTGTCACTTAACCACACACAAATACAAGCACAGAGTATTTTTTGAGGTATGTGCACTAATGTTTCTTTTCCTGACAACTACACATTGTGTCAGTTTAGGGTTTCGTTTCCCATCTCTATCTCTCTCTAGTAGCTGCCCCCAAAGATTCCAAATTGTGCCATGTGCCAAACTACCAATGGCCTCACTAATTAATCACTAGTAGTATATACTTTTAGTACTCCTACACTGATCAACTTGGATTGACTTCTTGACTTGCTGTAGAGTAGTACTGTCCAAATTAAAGCAAATGCTAATCACCTGTCTATCCTTTATTTTCACAAAGCACCAGAAATAATTGTTTTGGAGTTAGTCACGGAGAACTGTCTCTGAATTTTGGAATTGATCAGAGGCAGCCTGTGTCAGGCCATATGGCACATTAGATATACAGTACTACTATATACTGATCACTTCATAGTTTTTAAATGGGTAACTTAAACAAATGGTAATCTACATGTAATACATTTGCTCATTGTGTGTCATGCTGCGATTAATGTGATCTGTTTAATTAATGGATGGAGAATCCGCATCAAAGGTTGGGCATATATTTTAGTCAGGATCATGATCAATTGAAGATATGAACGACAACCCATTTATGACTAAGCACTTGGTGTTGGATTAATAATCACACTAATCTTAAGATCAGTGGCTAAAATATTTGATATGAATAAATGTCACATTTTTATAAAAAAAGATGGTATATATGACGCTTTGCAATCGTGCAATGCTATTACTATTTTAGGTAACTCGTAAACACACATGATGACAACATTCCACACAAAACAAGCATTGATGCATGCATGCATCTCCTTGAATATCTCTCCACTTTTTTGTGGAGCTAGTTTAAGCGCGATCAAATATGTGACTCATCTGCTCTTTTTAAAGTTTTGTATGATGCTTTTTTTTTCTAATTTCACTTCTTCTGTGAAAGTGTTTCATCCCTCGAGGGGTATACCTCATTTTGTGCATGTCATCTAAATAGTCATTAGTTTTTTTAAAAAAATAACAAGATAAATTAATATAAAATATATCACTCCACAAACATGCAAGTTAAAATTCAACTTCTACAAGTTGTAACAAAAATAACAAATATAATTGCGAATATACATTAACTATTTTCAGTTCTTTTTGGTGCAATTTGTATAAGTTAAATTTGATCTTGCATGTTTGTGAAGTGATATGTTTCATATTAATATATATTACCATTTTTTTAAATTATTTGATAACTATTTATATGACATGTAAGCAGCGAGGGGATATCCCCTCGAGGGATGAAAATCCATATCCACTTCTTCTGGTTAATAAATTTTGTCTTTATTTTTACTGAAAGGTTAGTGTGATCCTACGCTCAAGAAAATGCAAGTTTGCAAGCTTTGTCTACTTAATTGTACTTCCTATTATATTCCTCCTGTTACTGACTACTACTAACACGTACATAAGGGCAGTGGCGAAAGACAAATAGACGGGAGCTGGGAGTTGAAAGACATACAAATACATGATAAACACAAAGTTTAGTTTGTACTAAAAATAAAGACAAGATAACACCTACCTTTCACTTGTTCTAGACGGACAGAATGCTAGCTAGCTGCAAGCTCATGCATGCCGTTGTCTTTGTTTAGAGGTTCCTGAAATTAAGCATAGTCATATAACTTTATTAACAAGCTTTAGTAATACTTTAGATCGATCTTCGTGACGTTGGGATAAATTAATCGGTCTTGGTCCCTTCAGACTAAGGCAAAGGTATGCATGGTTTGTCCTGATGCATGCAAAATGGAGATTCATTATTGTTTTTGTTGATGAGATTCCAAAATACTTGTTTTTGGCCTTATTAATTAATTGTTGATCACGCACCTTGCATCAATTTTTTCATATGCACCTATTTTCTGTTTCGCTCCCTTTAATTTGTTTTTCGTGGAAGTATAATCGTGCTTTGAATAATCAGGGTTTTGCGCAGAAAAAATATCCGCCATTTTATATTTTTCAATTTTCTCGTTGTCGCAAATGCAACATTGTCGGTTATCTTTTTCTCCCAATATTGATAGGATTCCTTTTTCTGTACAAAACTACACCATTCGTAAAAAAATGAATTTCTAGAGATGAATCTAAAAAGGTATTTTCTAGTTCATCTCTAGGAGTTGTTTTTTTACTAAGGGAGTAAGTACATAAGAAAAAAAAATATGAGAGTAAAAGTGGAAAAACAGCGGGTGATTCGCCTTTGGGGGGTAAAAATGAAAAATGCATGAGTCATGATAATTCAAATGGTTAGCCCGTTAGGTAATTGTATTTTCAAGCCAACCAACGAGGTAGAGACATTTATATATTAACATTTTTATTGTTTCTAACATTGCTCCGTTAGATAATTGTATTTCCAAGCCAACCAACGGCGAAGTTATTTTTATGGTTGACATTTCTATGATCCTTGAGAGGAGTCACCACATTTTCCATTATTGAAACATGGTATTTTCCAGCAGCATCGTAAAAGCTCTTTAGAAGTTTACACGTCCACCACACTAAAGTTTTATGACACCAAATAATTATACTTCCCCGTTTTAAAATAACTTCATCTTTTTCTCCCTTGGGTGATCAAAATAAGATGAAACGAAAAGGAGTAAATTGATCTTATTAATACGAAAATATTATTGTTAGGTCGGTAGGTGAGAGTCGGTAAGGGTGCTGGACATACCGAGGGTACGTAGGAGATAGAAATGGTTTTTTTTTACAAATGGTTGAAGCTACAAATAAACTTGTTTTAAAACGAATAGAGTAATAACTTAAAAAAAGAGAAATTAGCAAATCATCCTGGCTGCCGGGTGCCAATTAATGAATGCAAGCAGCATTCACTCGATCGATCCCCAATCCCATATTCTAGTATTCCCAGTAACCGATGCCGCTTTCAAAGTTCGTTACAAAGGGAGGGAGAGCCGGCCGGAGGAGAGCTAGCCAGGCCACCAACCTTCACATCATGGATCATATGATTTTGGATTTTGTCCAGCTCACGCACGGCCGGCGCCATTAATTCCATGCCCAACTCCCACGTTCACGCCTGTGCCGATCACCTTAAAAAATTTCCATCGCCATCACATCGATCTGATCAATCGTTGTAGTAGTAGGAGTATCTCACTCGAGAACAAAACAAAACAGAAGGCCATGGCTGCATCTCTGCATCCAGGCCCTATAGCTAGCTGATCTATACTCTCAATTTTATCCCCATCTCTGATCGATCTCAAATTCTCAATTCAACCTAGCTAGCACCAAGTGGAGTATAGTATACTAATCATATGACGTCGCAAGTATGCATGTATACTACTGCTGGGATTCTCTGATCCAGTGATGGCCTGGTTGTGCATGCAACCGTATATATGAATGCATCATGCCTGCGCATGTATAGGAGGAGATGGGCCAAAGAGGGAATGAGAAGCATCCTGCCATGTGACACCAGCCATATATTCTAGTGCAACATGTCACAGAGAGAGGGCACCTCCTCTATCACTAGGTACTCTTTGGCACTCCTGGATGATTAATTCGTACAGAAATATGCATGTACAATTCTGCAAATGACATTGTTTTATTTAGAAAAAAATAGAGGGGGAGAGATTGTACTATGCGAATTAGAATTAGAGGTTATTCGCAAGGCATCACATGGACCACCAGTACCAAGATTTATATATTTCATGCATGGTGTACGGTTAGCCTTGCTCATCCAGACACTAAGGGTGCAAGCGGGCTGGACGGCGAACTCACTTATAGTACAAATAAGTAAAGTGAGTTAGCGGGTCGGCTCACTTGCACCCTTAATTAACAGACACATCCACTAATATCGAACTTATAAATGTGTTTACTCCACTACTACAAAAATGGTTTTTGCAAACGGGCGAGAAGGGTTTTCGCATGTGGTTGCGCCAACCGCATGCGCCAAATTGTCTGCGAAGATTGCGATCTTTGCATGCGACCAGCGCATCCGATTTTCGCATGCGGACGCTTAAGCCGACCGCATGCAAAGAGAAAAAATCGCGAAAAAAAATAAAATTAAAAAAATAAAAAAACAAAACAAAAACTAGCGCCGCCGCCACCGCTCCCGTCGTCGCCGTCGCCGTCGCAGCCGCCACCGCCGCCGTCCTCCGCACTGGATCCACCGCCTGAGACCGTCGCCGCGATCCCCGCCGTCCTCCGCGCCAGATCCGCGGCCCACCGTCGTCTTCGTCCTCTAGTCGCCGCTGCCATCGGCGGATCTGGGTGGGAAGGGCCGCCGCCGTCGCCCACGCCCGCCCCCACTGTGGCCCTCGCCCACCGCCGCCTCCGGGGAAGCACCGCCGCCGGATCCGCGTGGGGGAAGCGGTCGTCCCTGGATCCGCGCGGGGGAGGGCCGCCGTCCCCAGATCCGCGCGGGGGAGTCACCGGACGCCTCCTCTGCCGGCCTCCTCGTGGGGGATCTGGCGCCGGCGATGGTGGAGGGAGGTGGGGGCGCCGCCGGCCTCCACGCGCGCCGCCAGTCGAGCTCCCCCTCCGCCATCGATCCCGCTGCCGCTCCCGCCCACCGCCGCCCACCGCGCGCCGCGCCGTCGCGGCCCGCCGCGCCGCTCCCGCCCGTTGCCGCTGCCCGCCCCACGCCGCTCTCGGTGAGAGAGAGAGGACTGAGGGGATAAAATAAGTGAGAGAGAGTACTGGGAGGTGGGGGTGAAAAATTTTGAACTGGTGGAGAGGGAATACCGATCCTCAAGATATCCGCATGCAAAAATTGATTTTCACATGCAGGTATCTTAAGAGGACCGCATATAAAAATGATTTCACATGCAGGTATCTTAAGAGGACCGCATGTAAAAATGATGGAGCATTTTTACATGCGGACCACTTAAGCATCCGCATGCAAAAATCGAATTTTTTTCGTGCGGCTATTTAAACTTCAAATCGATTTTTATGGTACTAAATTAACTCTAATGAAAAAGTTGTCAAAAGAAAAATTGTAGAACTCATTAAGATGTACCATTTTTATTTTGGTCATTTCTCATCCGAGTTTGATTGAACTATATAAAATTTGAATTTCAAAATATAAGAAATTTAAATAATTTTTCAGGTAGTAAATGATTTCAAATGGAAAAGTCATCAATAAAAAAGTTGTATAACTCATCAAGATCTACAACTTTTGTTTTGGTCATTTTTATATATGACTTTGTTTGAACGGTTTGAATTTGAATTTCAAAATATGACAACTTCAAACAACATTTTTAAATACTAAATGATTTCAAATGAAAAAGTCATCAACAACAAAGTTGTATAAAGTTGTATAACTCATCAAGGTCTATAACTTCTATTTTGGTCATTTCTTCATCCGACAAAGTGATTTGTAACATTGTTCACAAAATGTACATATCTCTAGTTTTATAAACTATAAGAGAGATATGTAAATTTTAAGAATATGTTACGATCACTTTGTCGGATGAAGAAATGACCAAAATAGAAGTTATAGATCTTGATGAGTTATACAACTTTGTTGTTGATGACTTTTTCAGCTGAAATCATTTACTGCTTCAAAATATTATTTGAAGTTTTGAAATTCAAATTTTTAATTGATAAAACAAAGTCACAAGAAAAAATGGTCAAAATAATAGCAGTAAGAACATAATAACATGAAAGAGCATAATTTTAGAAACATATAGGGAAAAAATCATCTAATTTGGAGTTTATATGAGTGAGATAAACTAGTTTCAAATTTTCAATTTTTTCAAATTTTATTTTCCCATACGGCTACTTAAGTGGCCCGTATGGAAAAATCGATTTTTTCATGCGGGCGCTTAAGTGAGCCGCATGCAAAAATAAGCTCATTTTTGCATGCGGCCCTCTTGAGAGGCCCGTATGGGAAAATCGATTTTTCCATATGGGCCACTTAAGCAGCCGTATGGGAAAATGACCCTCGATTTTTGCAGACGCCACTAGTTATGGTCCGTTTGCAAAAATCATGGGGTCTCATATAGAAAAATCACTTTTGTTGTAGTGCTCACCCCTAGGTTTCCCGTGATACTGAATTTTAGACTTTATCGTCTCTTTTTCTTAAAGACGTGTCACTCCCCAATCTAGCCCCAGATGGGAACTAGAGCGGGATGCTCCAAATACACCTGTGTGCTGATACCAGTCCCAAGAAAACAGCACCAGTATCACAGGAAGACGAAATATCACAGCAACAGCGGTCTCTTTATTAAGAGTAGTCTTACAGTCATATTGGGCTACGGACAGACCCCGAGCTCACAACCGCATTACAAAAGGGAAAGGTGGAAGCGAAGACTTGCCCAAGGCCACAAGCATAACTTGGGAACTACGACAAACCCTAAAACTGCTCGAAGTCGGTCTGCTCTTGGAAGAACTCCTCGTCAGCGGGATCCATCTCCTCCTCTTCGAGAGCTGTTGGGATTATTTATATAGAGCAAGGGTGAGTACAGGGAGTACTCAGCAAGTCTTGGGAATTATGTGTGTATTGCAAGCTTCATAGAACGACTATTTGTTTTTGCAATTGATTTGGTTTAAATCCTTCGAAATAATTTCTAGGGAAGTGCTTCTCGATGACACGAGCCTGACAGTGCATCAAGCCCGGTCGGAGTAGTGCAATGTATCAATCTTTTTAAGAAACAAGTGTTGGCTCCCAGCCAACCGATTTTGACGGCTTCCCTGGCCTAGCTAAACCCGTCAGCCACAATTGAAAACAACGTTATCCAACCCTTCAAGTCAATTTCACAAGCAGTAGTCAAACAAAACTACACTAAGGAATCACCTCACATCCACCCATAACGGTGGGCACGGCTGTTCGAACAGTTTATTAACCTCTGCAGAGAGGGTACACTTTACCCACATGACGTTACTAACCCGGGTCACCCAGCCCGTGAGAACCGCCACGTCTGGTGACTTTGAGGCTTTCACGACAAGGCATTTTCAAAGCTGACACAAGGTTACCATATGCCAACGGGAGGGGTCACCCGAACCAACAACAGGTTAGGTCCCAGACCATACTGTGCCAGGAAGCCCAGGGGTCCTCCCCGATACCACCCCGGTGAATCCACTTGTCCCTTGGTATCAGGGCTTCCCTGGCCCAGCTAGTTACTCAGCCAGGGGTGTTCCATTTCACCCATGTGGTCGAACTAATTATGCTTTGATGAAATCCCAAATGAATCGGTCCTTAAGTGCGAGAACGGGAGAGCGTACTCCTTGTACGTCCCCCGCACTGCGATTTTAGAAATCGTTTTATTTTTCAGACACCGACCCAAGTGTCGGGTTTTTCAAGTGTTTTGTAAACCCAAGTTTTACCCATCGTTGAAAGTTTTAAATTTTGAGAGTGTCCCTGATGTACATGCCCGATGGCTCGAACATCGGGAACCGGCAGTTGACAAGGGTGGTACGGGTATTCAATAGCCAAGGAGGGTATGTACATCAATTGGGTTGGGCCGGCAGGTTATCTCGCAAACCGCGGCCAAGTGCAACATGTGCAACCTAATAATGCCTAGTTTTGCGAAATGAAAATACTTAGTTTTAAATTATGGGTGCAAAATGGTCAAAGGAGACTTGCCTTGCTCGAGATCTTGAGGTTGCTCCTCGAAATTCGCACACTACGAGTCTTCGGGCTCCGAAACTACACGTGAAACGGAGCGACTCAACAAAATGCGAAAATAGAGCCCTAATAACGACCTCTAAGTGTGCCATTAGGTAGATCTCGATTTTGAGAAATTTTGGAAGTGGAACGATTGAGAAGATACGGATTTTCTAAGATTATAAGATTTTATGTCTAAAGGAAAAGGGATTTATTAAATTCTTTGGAGAAGAAAAAGGAAGAAGGGGCGCGAATTAGACTTGCTCAGGTGGCCAGATGCGGCCCGAAGTCTTGGATGCGAGCGCGGCCGATGAAATGGGCCGGCGTGCGAGATGGCGGCCCAACCGACGCGCGGGCCATGGCAGGCCATGGGGTCGACGGGTGAGGCGCGACCCACTCGGGCGTGGCGCGCGCGAGGCCGGCAGACCACGAGGAGGGGGAGGCCGTGTGGGCCGTACGAGGGAGAAGGCGACCCATGTGGCGTGCACACGAGGCAAGCCGGAGAAGGGAGGGGGGCTGGCAGGGCGCGGCCCATGCGGCGTGGCACGCGCCAGGGGCCGGCTGGTGGACTACGGTCCACCGCGCGGGGTCCCGAGCGGGGCCCGGCGGTCAGTGGCTCAGCTCACGCGCAAGCGGGTGCGCGGAGGGATATGGCGGTGGGGCCAGGTGGACCGGGGAGTGGTGTGGTACGCCGGTAGACCGGGGAGTGGCGGGCCCGCGCGGTAGCCTCACGGCTCCGTGGACCGCGTGCACGGGAGAGGGAAGGGAGCGACGACGTGGCGCCTACGTGGCAGCCACGTCGGCCGGCGGGAGGAGGAAGATGACCGTGCTCCATCTGACGGCGTACGGCGGCTAGTGAGCTCCGGGGCGGTGCACGGCGGGTCTTGCGAGGGGGCACACCGGAGCGGGGCACGAAACGAGAGGGAGCGAGCCAATAGCTCAGATTCGCCGGAAGTCCACCGGAGTGGACGGAACGCAGCGGCGGCTACGTGCGGCGCGGGGTGACGATGGGCTAGCGCTCACTGGCGCGGGGCGACGACGGGCTAGCACTCACCGGCGCGGGACGGCGACACGCGACTATGGCGAGCGGCGGTGGTCTACGCAGTGGCTAGGGCCTACGAGGAAGAGGGAGAGAAGGGCAGCGAGGGGGGGTTACCGCGAGGGGAGAAGCGCCGGGCCGAGAAAGAGGAGAGAGATGGTGCAGCCGGAGTCCGCGCCGCGCGTCCGAGTGCGGCGACCGGTGAAGGAGGGACGGCGGCGACGGTTTTGGTGGCGAGGACGGGAGGGCGGCCGAACGAGAGGAGTGGAGTGGGGGTTTTATTGGGCGGTGGTGCGCGCACAGGAGAGGTTCACGGGCGCGCGCGGTGACCGCGCTCACTGGCGCTAGCGGCCAAACGGCAGTAGGGGAGGTGATGCCGGCGGTGGAAAAAGGAAAAAGGGGAAGAGAAAGAGAGCTTGTCCCTTGCCGCTTTGGGGAGGAGAGAGAGAGAGCGGCGGCAGCTCCGAGGCTTGGACGCGTGCTCGCGGGTGCGGTAGGGCCGGGTTGGCGCGGCGTGGGAGCATGGGCAGCAGGCGCGACAGGCGGTGACGGTGGCACGGCCGACTGGTCGGCCACGACGCGAGCGCGGGCGCGGCTCCAACAGGCGGCGGGTGTTTGAAAGGTGCGGGCGGCAATCACCGGCGAGTGGAGGGAGAACGAGAGAGGAGCTAGAGAGAAGGGCCGGAAGAGAGAGAGAAACAGAGAGAGAGGGATCTCTCTCCCACGGGGCACGTGCGGCGCACGTGGGGGGGGCGGAGGTGAAGTGGACCGGAAGTGTGGGCGCGGCCCACGAAGAGGAAGGAGCAAGTTGGAGGGAGGAGGAGGGGTGCTGGGCTGGCCAAGAGAATCGGCCCGAGAACCCTAGGGAGGTAGTTTAGACTTTCGTAGAGGGAAATTGTTTAGAGGGAATTTGGATTTGGGTTTGACTTTTAAATCGAGATTTGGATAGAGGGGAAACTAGATCTTGGTACACACATGCAACATCAACACCTCAAATAAGAGCGAGTTTCGAAATTAGGGTTTTATTAAAAATAGGTTTTCCCTGCTAACGCCGCGACGGATCGGACGTTACAACGTGTTAGTTTTTGTTATCATTCCACCTACAAGGAATGAATTAATTTGCGCATTTCATCAATATATCTTTATATGTGTGTGTATCTATCTATCTCGGAACCATTTCTTACCATCGGGCATTTGATTGTTACTACCATCGTGCACTAGTTGGATGTCCTTTCCCGGCGCTCCACTATTTTTGTGGGATAAGTGATGGATTGATCAGCAGTACTATCAATTACATAAGAGACACTAGCATATATATCAGTGTCATTTATCTATATTTCATTGTGGAAAAGAGAGATGAAATTAATTTAATTGTCCTTTGCCAACGCCACCACCCCGTAACCTAATGTCCAGTGCTCCATTATATACTTTCGAATATGTGGTGACACATCTCGTCATTTTCAATTCGGCCACCATGCATGCATGTAGGAAATGTGACAAGCCATCCTTTGTATATCATTCTAGAATTAAGGAAAAAATTAGGATTAATTGTTGCGCCCCTCCTCAAGGAGGCATAAAAGGATTTGCCACTTCATGTCGTCATAGCTAGATCGACCCCACATGTCATAGTCGACACATAGTAATTATGTGGTAAATCCTGAATTACAAACTATTGGAGAGCAAAATATAATCTTGATTCCTTGGTGATACTATTTCTTGTCCAATTAGAGGTTATGTAGAACAAATTCCTAGATGGAAAAAATGAACAAAAATTATAGCTCAGCTAGCTTGTTTACTCCAACAAAAGGGGTTCTTCCCCACACTAGCTTGGGTTGTTAGGGGGAATTCAAACCTAAGCAAGTGGTAATCAAAATTGTTCACAACCATCTATATATATATACTATCTCAACTGGCATTAATTTTCGTAAGTATGTACATGACATGCCTGCACCTGTACTACTTCCTAAAATATAATTATTTTTTTAAGTAAACACGGATATTAAAAAATAGATAAAAATGATGGGAGAAAAAATATGATCGGTTGGGGAGAAAAATTAGATGAAGAAACTAATTAAATGGAGAATGATATTAATTGATAGTTTGGTTAGTTGAGAGGAGAGTGTAAATGAAGAAATACCTTCATTTTAAAAAGTTGCTAGAAATAGTTAACTATATATTTTAAGAGTATCCATCTACACTTAAACATATGGGGACTGGTGCTATATGTGTAGGAGTAGTGAGAGAATCGTGTCTACATCGATTTGATTGGCGTTGCAGCGCCTTCTGTGCCGGCTTGCAGGTTGCATTGCGTTGCAGCCTGCCCTGCAGCTAGCTAGTTGTGCAGAATAGATGCACGTACGCACGCATCGATCGAGAATTTACGAGCGATTTGTTAACCTTTTTATCCCTGAGTTTGAGAAAGTTGGTGGCGTTGGTGCACACGAATTCAAATGGTGTCCACAGGGTTACACTAATTAATTAAAATGGCCTGAAACAAACTTCGATCAATTCATTCACGGCTAAAAAACCTTCATAGGTACCGACCTTATAGGTGCCGATTCGTTTAAAACCGGCACCTATGAGTTTTTTCCTACCTCTCCGTAGGATGAAAAAATATAGAACTGGCACCTATACTATAGGTGCCGATTTTTCAATAGAACCGACACATATAATATAAATATAGGTGTCGGTTCTAGAGAAAAACCGATACCTATATTATAGGTATCGGTTTTTTAATAGAACCGACACCTATAAAAACCGGCACCTATTTAATATCCTTATCCTTTTTTACCGACCAATCATTATCCTCATCTCTCTCTTTCGCCACATCTCTCTCGCATCTCTCGCCCCTCCTCTCCCTTTGCCTTCCGACGGCTGGAGCGGCGGCGGCGACCGATAGAGGATGGGCCGCGGCCCTCTCACGGGGGCCCTCCCCCTTCTCTCCCCCTCTAGGGTGGCACGGCGGTGGAGAAGGCCGACCGGCGCGGGCGAGCTAGCGGTCGGCCCGGGTGAGGTGGCGGCCGGCGCGGAGGCCCCCTCCTCCAGCGCGGCGTGGGTGAGGTGGCGACCGGCACGGAGGCCCCCTCCTCCAGCGCGACGCGGGTGAGGTGGCGACCGGCGCGGCGGCCGGCGCGACGAGATAGCGACGATGGCGGTGGTGGAGGAGGCCTGGAACTCGCCGGCCTCCTCCCTCCCAGGGGACCTCCCCCATTCCCTTCTCCTCCTCTAACACGGCGTGGGGTGGCGGTCGGCGCGGCAAGGTGGCGGCGCGGTCGCCAGATCTCGCCAGCCCCCTCTCTCCCGAGGGACCTCCCCCCTCCTCTAGTGCGATATTATGTGGTGGCCGCCGGTGGAGGCCAGCGTGGTGAGGTGGTGACGCCGAGGCCGGCATAGCTCGGTGGCGGCGTGAAGGCCGGACGAGGTGGTGGTGCCGGTGGTGGAGAAGACCGGCATGGGCAATTGGCGGCCGACGGCAGTGTAGGTGCCATTTTTTTATTTTTTTTAATAGTATAGGTGTCGGTTTTAGAACTGGCACCAATAAAATTGAGACAAAGGTGCCGACCAATAGGTGTCAGTTGGGAAACCAGCACCTATAGCCAGTTCCCAACCGGCACCTGTAGGGATTTCTGTAGTAGTGATTTGGTTTACGGTAGAATTACCAGGTGGTAAAAAGTAGGAGTAATGGAGAAGTGATTTTTAGTTCCGGTTTGTAACCCCTTTAGTACCGGTTAGACTAACCGGGACTAAAGATCTCGATTTTCAATACCGACTGAAATAACCGGTACTAAAGATGTATACTCAGTCAAAAAATATGCGGGCTGCGGGATTCAAACTCAAGATCTCTCACCTCAGCCTCACGCGTGTTACCATCTCACCTACCACACACATTTGACTTTGATAGAGATGTTTTTTTAACTAAACCCTAGATTCATCTTTAGTCTGGATTGGTTTTACTAACCGGGACTAAAGATATTTTTAGTATCGGTTGTGTCAGTGTTATGGATAAGGCATACCGAATCTGGTGCCCGTGGAGGCCGATAAAAGGGATCTAGCGCTATCTCTGATCTTACCGAGTTTGTATTCAAGGATGAAGACTACCCCGTCGTCGACTACGGGTGGTGGTCCATACCGCCGTGTCGACAATAACTAATAGGTTATCCCAAATATTGTAATTGAGTGATTCTGATGAATAAAAGCAACACTGACTTCGGCCAACAGGAGTAGCTATTACCTGTCAGTTGAGGGGGGTCGAGCCTATATAAAAAACTTTGTCTCCTATCTGTTTTAACTCAATCTCGTGTATACCCTGGTACCAACGATTCCCATACCATATAAATACCGTAGTTGTGATCTACAACATTGACAGGTTGGTGTTACCAATCGGGATTAAAGATGTTTCTAGAACTTTGAACTTTTACAACCGATACTAAAGCATCTTTAGTACCGATTCTTAAATCAACCGGGATATCTGTGTTTTTGTCTACCTGACCAAATGGTAGTTTCTCCAGTAGTGGAGCAAGTTGCATATTTTACCGCTCCACGCAAATGGGAATAGTTAAGCTCGAGGTATCAGATCAAATGAATCAGAAATATATATATAGTAGTCTCGTTAAACGTCATCTTTGTATTGAAGTCTACTATCAAAATAAATGATCATCAAACTAGCTCGTACTTTGTGGTCAAAATGTATCAAATTAAGTTGAGCTAGCTAGCTAGCTATATATAGCTAGAATTCTGCTATGGCATATAAGTGTATTAAAACTTAATTAGTATAACACCTTTAGTACATGTATGACTAGCTTGATGCAAATGCTACTATAGGCTAGCCATTATATATACTCCTACCAAAATACATACTCCCACTGTATAAAAAACCCAATCTAGTATTGAATGAAACTTTTATAGTACTGAGTTAGAACTTTTTCTAATATAAATAATTTGGACAGGATTAGAAAAGGTTTCATTCAATGCTAGATTGGTTTTTTGGGACGAGAGAGTATGTGCGTGATAGTTGAATTTGATCCAGTAATTTCAAAGTACATTGGATTCCATATTTGTGCTGCCAACATATGCATGTAACTGTGTCATGTGTGGGTGGTTACAGTCAAGCTAGGCACCTCTAATATGATCCATGCCCAAAGGCGTCCTATAGAAGCATAGTACCATAGCCCTTTCTATACTGCTCTAGAAGTAACTTTGGATCTCGATTAGCAGCTACCTTTGCTAGCTAGGGCTCCCCGCTAAGAGGCAGGAAAGCATGTGTCTCCAAATTGACCATGCATAAACCATACCCCCTACTGAAATTAACAATAAATATATATTAATTTTCCCCCAAAACCTCAAGATCAGCTACCATGCAGATGGATGGATATATATATATAATTAATCTAATTAATGGCATAAGCTAAACAATGATCACCACTTGATCAGCATTCATGGAACCCTAAGATGCTCCTCTATTCGTAAAATTTAACTAATCAACCACAAATTAATCAGGAGGTTAAAATACTACTTTGCCCTACACTTGTTCGATGGTTAAAAACGAAAAGAAAAAGACGTAGCGATAAAAAGTCTAATGAACCACTTTAAGAAGCTATTCGCTTGGCTATTAATTTCGGCAACTCCCTTATTATCCGTTGGCACAATTCTTAAACTAATAAATAGTGCGTTTTATATGAAAATGTTCTATTCCTTTGAAAATATCAAATAAATCCACATTTTAATTTTATGCTAATTAATATTCGATCTACCATGTCCTAATGATTCATTCTCTGCTAACAATTGCGGTCGTACATCTAATTCAAATCCATCCTAAAACTACACTTATTTTAGAAACAATTTTTGTAGATAAAACTAAACTTATTAGCAAGAAGTTGCGGAGTTAGAACAAAATAAAGATACTTTACTTTGGATCGAATTCAAACTGATACGAGTATCTAAGTTTATATTGACGGGTGCATATATAGTGAAAATATTTGTGCTATAGTAAAAAAGTTTCTTGGGCACCCCCTTGTAAACTCTATTCTCCCCTGTTATCAAGCGTGTTTATTTAGGGAATAGGTTCTAGCCATTATCTAGCCAGCTCCAACCTTTCCTTGTCCATCTTAGCAAGCGTGTTTACGTGTATGTGATTAACGTAAACAACACAAAACACACAGCTCCTAGTGAAGAGAGTTCAAGTCCGGGCGCCTTGTGATAAGCTTGGGGAGACGTGCGGGAAGGCATGTGATGGAAGCTGCACATGGGCTAAATTAAATGTGACTGGGTTAGAAAACAAGATAGTAGAAGGGGGCCTTTGCTTGCATTGAGAGGCATTTGGGTTTGTTTGATTTCATGGATGGATAGATCCATCTCCCCCTAATTTCAGGTCCTTTTTTAAATAACTCCCCAAATCTCATCTCATCTTCTCGAAGTGAGCTCCGATGACTCCTCTCACGCGGAAAAACTTTGACTCCGGTGAAGAAGTCAAACTGCACTGAGCAGCAAAAACAAATGTACTCGTAGGCCGAAATTCGGCCCAAATTCGGGCTAAATCCAAGTAAAATGAGCCGTTTTGATTTTGGCATAATGGGCTAGCTGGTTAATGGGCCGTGGGCTTTCCCGGGGCGCGCGCCGCGACGATGCGGTATTGCCGTATTGGAGCGGGACCGAACCCCCCCACTTCAGTCACGTCACGTGAGAAAAGCGGCGCAAAGCGAGTGAACCGCTTGAACCGGAAGCGACTCGAGTCCAAGCGCACCACTCGCCGCTTTCCCCGCCGTTCTCCTCCTCCTCAACGCGCGGCAGCGAGGCGGAGCCAAGCCCTACCAAGGAGCGGCGGCGGCGCGTCACCGGCGGCGGCATGCATCACGACCCCAACCCGTTCGACGAGGGAAACGCCGACGACAACCCCTTCTCCGTGAGCCGACACTCCTCTCCTCGCACGCTCCGTTTTTTGTTTTTTTTTTTTGGGGTGATTTTTTGTCTGGTTACTGGGTGCTTGTGGAGCGTGGAGTGGTGGTAGATCTGGGATTTTTTGCGTGCTGTTTTCTGATGAGGTGTGGCTGCGGCGCTGCAGAATGGGGGAGGCGGCGGCGGCGGCGGCAGCAGCAGGCAGCAGTACGGGTTCCGCCCCACGGAGCCCGCTGGCTTCGGCGCCGGCAGGGGGGACGCCACCGTCGATGTCCCGCTCGACACCATGGGCGTAAGATGCTTTACGTGATAGTGCTCCCCCTTTTTTCCCTCCTTTCTCCTGTTGTTCTCGTACGCGAATCTGAGGGTTTTGGGGCCGTGTACACTGCGCAGGATTCCAAGAGCAAGGCGAGGGAGCTCTCATCGTGGGAAACAGATCTGAAGCGGCGGGAGGCGGTGGGTTTTGCTCTCCATTCCACTTGTAAACTTTTGAAATGCTGGTTGATTCGGTAGTGTATCATTGTGGTTTTTGTTGTGGCTGCAGGATATCAAAAGGAGGGAGGAAGCGCTGAGGAATGGTATTCTCTTGTTTGACTGATGGTGGACTAGGTGATAATTCAGTTTCCAGTTTTTGTTAAGAGGACTACGCTCATTTGTGCCTTTTTTTTTTCCCTTTTGACGCAGCTGGAGTGCCAATGGAAGATAAGAACTGGCCACCATTCTTCCCGATCATTCACCATGACATTGCCAATGAGATACCGGCTAATTTGCAGAAACTGCAGTATCTCGCATTTGCAAGCTGGCTTGGTAGGTGTAGATTGTACATTGTTATTGCAATTTGATACATCAATTGTTTAGTGGTACCACATTGTTTGCTTATCTAGCTGAGTCTCTGGATGAATCAATTGTGGTGGTAGCTATGGTGCGCTTCAAAGGCAGCTTTGATTTATCTCAGTATGTCCTGTCTCTGTTATTTTAATCTACAGGTATCGTGCTTTGCCTCTCATGGAACTTCATCGCTGTCATAGTTTGCTGGATCAAGGAGGGAGGTGGGTTGCATGGGTTTCTATAAATGCCAAAGTGTTTTTGTACATTGGCTCATGCTTAATGGTTGGTGTCTTATGCTTGTAGATTCGAAGCTGTTTTTCCTTGCCACTATCTATGCCTTGCTTGGAATTCCCCTGTCGTACTTGATATGGTATAGGCCTCTCTACCGTGCTATGAGGTATATTTTTCTGCTTTACCACTCTTTCTGTTAATGTATCTTTCAAAGAGTAATATTTTTGTTAGCGCATCTTGCTACAGGTGTTATATTTTAGTTAGTGCATTTCAGTTACCTTGCTTATTTCCATCGGTGCATTCTACAGAGAATGTATCTCTTTTGCACAAAAGTTTATGCAGACCTGCACTGCTCCTTTGTGGAGCTAATATAAAATATTTCAGTGAACCTGAACTGTGGTTTGTCCGTTTGTGCCGTATAGTTCTGGAACCATGGCTTTATTATTGTACTGATACTTTCTTTTACTTGTTAAACAGGACTAATAGTGCGTTCAGTTTTGGATGGTTCTTTCTCTGTTACCTGGTAAGATATAGCTGAAAACTGTTTTTTTACATTTTCTTGACATTACAACTACTGCTCAGTCAAAGTTATCGCTTATCATATGGATCATATCATCTTTTTTCATTGATATTTGGCACAGATCCACATTGGCTTTTGCATTATTGCTGCCATTGCCCCGCCAATTGTGTTTCATGGAAAATCATTAACGTAAGTTGCCATAAGTTATATCAAGTGTTTGCTTATTAATATGCAGTTATTTAGTATTTAATATTGACTGATGAATTATGAAATTCTAGAGTTCATTCTTGGTAATATTTTTACATGTTCTTGTCTTTGAGATATTAATATTACATGTTTTTACTCTTTTGCTTATCAGGGGCATACTGGCTGCCATCGACACCTTTTCTGAGCATGTGATAATTGGGGTGGGTTGAATTGCATCATTCCATTTCAAATCCTCCTGATAAATGAGCAAGCTGGATAACTTTTCTGCAATATGTTTTATGTGCCAACTAGTAGGAAATTAAGTACTGATGTTTTTCTTTTCTTGCAGATCTTTTACTTTGTGGGGTTTGCGCTGTTTTGCTTGGAGACACTGCTGAGCATTGGAGTTCTTCAGGTCTGGAACAAAATCTTGTTCTCATCAACTGATATCCCCTCTGTCCCCTTCTGTCCTTATATATATGTTTTAGCACTAGTTTGCTTATTATTACAAGAGAAGCCCGCATTATTTTAGGGTAAATCAGGGTGCACACATGAAATGAATGTAAGGCATATATTAACTTATGAATGTTCTATGCATGTATTAAATGCACCACATTTTTATGGGGATAGAAAATTTATTTCTTAACTCTGGTCTGCTTAATGAGCTGTCAGGGTGCTTAAAGCATTAAGCTTGTTACCTCTCCTTCCATATTATAGATATCTGCAGAGTTGTAACTAATATAGTAGTAATTTGTTGCCAGGATACTTAATGCATGAGGAAGTTGCCCGTATTCCATGTATCATTATATACTACTGTACATTATTATGCGTTGAGATTAGAGCCACGGTTTCAAAAAATGGAAACTATTGCAGTAATTCGCTATGTAAACTAAAAGTTAAGTACTTCTGCTTTCACATTGCTCTGCACCTTTCTTAGTTTAGTTTCAGGACTAGTAAACCTCATGAATACAATGCATAGTTTCACTAAAATAAATGTCAAGGGGAAGTTATTTTCCTAACTTCTTGGTACTACAATAGTGCCCAATTTTCATTACCTATTAGTTAGTGTCCCAGTTTATACTCAATATTCATTGAAGGTTGCATCTTTGGTTCCTGCAAGTCATGAGTACCCAGCTTGTTCATGGTTGTGATCATTACTTGATTTGTTTATTTTTGAAGTGTACAAAACTCGAACACTTAATATTTTTTGTTACTTCTCTATTGGTTGATGCAGAGAGTGTACATGTACTTCAGAGGGAACAAGTGAAGCTATTCATCATGTTGGAAAGTTTCCGGTGACCACCAGTAGCACATCTCTTCATGCAGCGCTTCTGTGCATACAAATCAGTACACCCTGAGAATGTCTCTTCATGTCAGTTTATTGTGAAACCTTTTCAAGCTTGTTATGGGGTAGGTTGTTAGCATCGTTGTCATAGGTTTGTGTCTGGAACGAGGTGTTTTGATTCTTGGGAAACTGTAGTCCGTATGTGATTGGGTAGATCGCCGGTTTGCCTGTTGGTTGCCGTTAAATGAGCTAAGGCTATTCTCTCTCGGGAAAATAGACACAATTGCATCCAGACCTGGATCATATATATGCACCCTTGCGGATTGTTGGCTTGATGCTGTGCTTCCCGATTTGTACTATCCATCTAACTCAGAGCAGGTTCATCTGGCATAATTCGTTGCAAGTTTTCAGTTTTATCTGCAGAGTTGTATGTGATGCCTACCTGGAATTTCTGTCTACCTGATTTTTTTTCGCCGGCTGTTAAAGATGCTACGGCAGTCTGGTATGCTTGCTGATCGCATCACAATAATGCAGTTAAGCAATCAGTTATGCAATTGCTGTCTACCTGATTTTTTTTCCTGCTGTTAAGGCTGCTGTTACTCTTTGACAATACGGCAGAGCAGCTGCGGTGCATGCAATCATGCAGCGTGGCAGGGATATTCTCTAGAACCAGCGCCCTGAACTTTGAATGGAAACCAAAGCACCCGTGTGGTTCAGTTTGGGCGGTCGTTTTGGCGTTCACAGCAACTTGACAAACTATGGGCCATCTTGTTTGTTGCTTCAATACTCGACGCGTCCACTTCTGCAGTCCATTTCAGCCAGCTCCCTCGGTGGAAAGCCATGTTTGTCCCTTCTTTGACAGAGTCTGTTCTAGGATGGCAAGCCTTGGCCATCAGTGACAAAGTAACATCGCGCGTAATTGCGGCTATCAGTTAGTTTAGGCAGTTAAAGCAAGCTCAAAGCAACGGATAAACAATTAAGCAATGCGCTCGTGGCAAATCCAACAACTCACTTGTGGTGCATTAAAGAAGAATAGTAGAATCAGTAGTACTCACTACTCAGTATCTTTGTATGGTTAACGTGTTTCAAGAGAATCACCATTTTTACCATGGAATCATCATGCAATTCGCCAAATACACCAAACAACACACATACGTACGTTGGCGCACTCCGTTTTCAGCCGGCCACCCTCGTGCCGCCACCACGTAGGACCACCATAATCTGCAACCCCGCAAAACCACCAGTTCACCACCAAGATTTCTCCTCTTCCGCCGGCCGGCCGGCCCTGCTGCGCGCGTCTCTAGCTAGATATCGGCATGAAGGCATGCAGGACAAAGAAAGCCCATGTCCCATGAAAATCCAGTCTCAATCATCTCAAGCTAGCTAAGCTTTCTGCACATCTTAGCTCAACTCAACTGATCGATATTTCATATTTCGTCGCCGAGCTGAGCTGACAACGAGCTAAGAGAGGAAGCAACAGCAACTCATCAAGCAAGAACGGACACCACACTGCAAGCTCCCCTACTACTTGGTCTCACTGTTTGGACCTAGCTTGCAACGCCTTGATCAATGGCGGCCACGTCGCTCAGCTCGCCGAGCACGACGACCATCCTTCTGAGCAGCGGGAGGTGGAGGAGGACAATGAGGGCGGCGTTCCCGTTCCGCGTGTCGTGCTCCGCGGCTGCGGCGGCGGCGGGCGGGACGGTGGTGATCGGGCTGGCTGCCGACTCCGGGTGCGGGAAGACCACGTTCGTGCGTCGCCTGACGAGCGTGTTCGGCGCCGGCACTGCGGCGGCGGCGCCTCCGTGGGGCGGCAACCCGGACTCCAACACGCTCGTCTGCGACGCCGCCACGGTGATCTGCCTCGACGACTACCATTCGCTGGACCGCGCGGGGCGGAAGGAGAGGGGTGTCACGGCGCTGGACCCGCGCGCCAACGACTTCGACCTCATGTACCGGCAGCTGAAGGCCATCAAGGAAGGCCGCGCCGTCGAGAAGCCCATCTACAACCACGCCACGGGCCTCCTCGACCCGCCCGAGCTCATCACTCCTCCCAAGATCCTCGTCGTCGAGGGCCTGCACCCAATGTGATTATTTTTGCAATTTCTTCTCATGATCTACAACTTCTACTACACTATATATGCCGCGCAATGCACATTGACGTGTTGTGTTTGCATTACTCCAGGTATGATGAGCGTGTCAGGGGCCTGCTGGACTTCAGCATCTACCTGGACATCAGCAGCGACATCAAGTTTGCGTGGAAAATTCAGGTCTGTTTGTGTGACAATTTGCTCGGGAACAGTAGCAGAGTTCAGTTCTCTTACTGATGAACAGTAGCATTTTGCGCCGTCCCATTTGTGCAGAGAGACATGGCAGAGCGTGGGCACAGCCCGGAGAGCATCAAGGCCAGCATTGAAGCCCGGAAGCCCGACTTCGATGCATACATTGGTAAAACACACTAATCCATCACCAAATCAACAAGCTAAACACTGACATCCATCCATTTTTCTATATCTTCTGTGCAGACCCGCAGAAGCAGTACGCCGACGCCGTGATCGAGGTCCTGCCGACGCGGCTGATCGCCGCCGCCGACGACGACGACGAAGGCAAGGTGATGCGCGTGAAGCTGATAATGAAGGAAGGCGTCGAGCACTTCGCGCCGGCCTACCTCTTCGACGAAGGATCGACCATCAGCTGGATCCCCTGCGGGAGGAAGCTCTCCTGCTCCTACCCCGGCATCAAGCTCGCCTACTTCCCGGACACCTACTTCGGCCACGAGGTCGTAACAACAACCCATCACCGATTCAGCAGATGTGAGGAGAAATTGCAAGATTGCAAAATTGATGTGGTTTTGTGAGCTGCAGGTTTCGGTGCTGGAGATGGACGGGAAGTTCGACAAGCTGGACGAGCTGATCTACGTGGAGAGTCACCTCAGCAACCTGTCGACCAAGTACTACGGGGAGGTGACGCAGCAGATGCTGAAGCACGCCGACTTCCCCGGGAGCAACAACGGCACGGGGCTCTTCCAGACCATCGTCGGGCTCAAGATCAGGGACCTCTACGAGCAGGTCGTCGCCGAGAGGGCAGCTTCGCCGGCACTGGCCGCCGTTGCCTGATCGCCGCCGGCGCCTGTCCACCGGCATCCGCAGGAGTTCGGGCTTATCAGTTTAATTTGTATTTCTTGCAATTGTATACTTGTATGGTGTATTCATGTGATTTGATTGCATTGTCTTTCGGCCTTTAGCCCAGTTGGGCAATGAAAGTTGAAACCGAGCTTGTTGGCGCTCTACTTCTATCTATGATTCTACGTACCATTTCTTCCCCGAAAAAAGAGAGATCGCTGTAATCCCTGCCAACGTTAGCGTGAGCCTGCGACGACACGGCGGGGAAGCCGCGGCACCAGAGCCAGCGCCGGGGGGGGGGGAGGCTTGGTGGGGTCTTTCGAATTTGTATTGAAAATTTAATTTCAGAATTTATTTTATTTTATTTGAAATTTTAATTAATATAGTGTTGGGTTTTAGATGGATTTTTTTCAATATTAGTTATTTCTAATTTCGTATTTCAGTTTTCTAAATTGTATTCTTACTTAAACTCTTTGGACTTCGTATTGAAATCATTTTAGGGATTTATTTTATTTTTAAATTTTAATTTTAATTAATCTTGTTTTGTATTTTAGATGGACTCTTCTTCCAATATTATTTATTTTTTATTCCTATTTCAGTATTTTTAGATTGTATTCCTACCTAAACTCTCTGTATTGAAATCTAATTTTGGGATTTATTTTATTTTTAATTTCGAAATTTAATTAACTAGATGTACTCTTCTTTTAATATTTTTAATTTTAAATTCGAAATTTGATTAATCTTATGTTGTGTTCTAGATGGACTTTCTTCCAATATTTTTTCCTAATTTCAGTAATCTCTGAAGTGTATTTGTACTTGAACTCTTTTAGAAATTGTATTGAAATCAATTTTTGATATTTTTTGTTTTTAATTTCGAATTTTTATTAATCTCGTATTATGTTATTATAGATGGACTCTTGTTTTAATATTTCTTATTTTCAATTCTGAATGTTCGTAACTATAAAATTGTATTTCTAAAACTCTATTTTTTTCGATCAATTTAAGAATTTCTAGGCTCCTTTTCAAACTGTCTTAAAATTATTTCTGATTTCAGTGTTAGTCTCGTACTCTGGTGTCCCATCCGCCGTGCGCTCGCAGAGTCGCAGTCGCAGGCGGTGCCGGCGTCCGCTACGAAATTCGGCGCCGCCGCCGCATACTCTCCTCCCCTCCCGACTCTCCCCAAGTCGATCTCCCCGTTTTCGTCGACCTCGACTCCCGTCTCCTCGCTGCTTCGCCGCGCCGACCGCCGCCGCCTGCGCCGTTCTCCATCCACTCCGCGAGCAGCGGTGGGTGTCGTCGTCCCGCCCGCTGCTTTCCCTTCCCGCCTCCGGTGAGCAACCCGTGCCGACGCACATCCTCTTTCTTCGTCATCCCTCCCGTTGTACCCACACCTTTTTCTCTCGAATTTGCCTTAACCTTATCTTCTCTTCTAGATCTGGAAGCTAGGTTTTCTCTTTACAAATAACACTATTTTTTTCCCATTAGGTCCGCCCTGTGTCAGCAGGATGCCGCGCAAGGTTGTCTCTGGGCCTGACTACGATGACGAGTACGACGATGACTATGATGAGTATGATGAAGACTATTATGATTACGGTGAGACCGGGCACAGTGACGACATTCAGCACCCTGTGAAGGACAAAGGTATTATGTCGAAGGTTTGAAGCTAGTACTAGACAGTGTACACCTCAGCTTGTAAGAATGGTGAAATAGCTATTGGAGTCGCTTCATGATGCACACTTAACATATCTACTCGTGTAGGTTAGTGGTGTTAAATGTTGTTAATGTCATTGCATTGTTTCCATCCTGCATTTGTACTTGCTATCACATCCTCTATTGCCTGAATATACAAATAAGAACACGGTGTGCTTAATAACAGTTAACCTCCAATAGGATTGCTCATTCAAACAAATGCAGTGATCGTGTAGCTTATATTTGCCGATTACCAGGTCATGTGATAATTTCCTTGGCCATTTATCCCATAATATGCACTTCAGATATTTGTTGTCTCAAAGGCGTTGTTATTCAACATGCATTTTTTTGGAATGAGTCAAATATCATTCATCCAGTTAGTCCATCAAAATTATGAAAAAAAACTTACTACAAATTAAATTTACCCAAATTGGGTGAGAATCGAAACATAGCTGGCTGCCAGTTAGAACTACCTGGATTACCTACTGGTTGCTTGCTGAATCCTGGTGCATATGCATATTATTGTTTTATATATTTGACACCTTTTAAAATAATTCATATGCTTCTACATTTAACCGTTGCTTTCCGCATAAGCTCCATGCATTGAATGCTTTGCTTTGTTGTTGTACAGTGAAGATTTTTTGTGATTTACTCAACATATCAAGCTAACTGCGTGTAGTGCAGCTCCTTGATCTCTAATATTATGTCACCGCTCTATTGTGCAGAGTCATCGAAGAAGTCCTCAAGTACGGTGCCTGTGCTTTGGAGATGCTCCATGTGCATGTTCGATAATCATGAAAGCATGGTGTATTGTGAGATGTGTGGGGTTTTTCGAGAATCTTTTATGAAATCTGCCAAGGATGGTTCAATAAAAGGTAACATGCTTCACCCATTCTAATTCTCTTTGAATCACAATTTGTATTCCGACAAGGAATTATAATGTAATCATAGTGTACTATAACTATTAAATTACAGTCAATGGGATACCAAGTGATTTTGGGACACCTTCGATGCCAAAATCTGCTTCTACCAAGATGCCAGTGAATACTCGTGCTACAGGCTTTGATGGTGACCCTGAGATAAAGAATGGTAGCATATCTCATGAGAAAGGTACTGCTGGTGCAAATTGGTAGATGCTGTATAATTTTGTGTATGCAACTCTGTTCTACCTTTAAACTAGCTTCTCCTTCCATAACACCTTATTGAGTTATGAAAAGGATAATTCGTAATTCACCATATAAAAGAAGCACATTAGCTCATCTTATGTGCAGGAAGCAGATTTTGATCCTTTTCTTTCCCAAGCACCATTTTCACTTACTGTGGCTGAACAGATTGTTCCCTTGCATACCACTAAAAAATGTTTCACCTGTTGGACAGCAACAATCCACAGCTCACGTGTCATGCACTCTGAAGTACTACTATGAACCTACTTTTGTAAGGGTGACTTATTGTACTCGATTTGCAGATCTTCCCAACCAGTTGTATCATCTGTTGGTTGATAAGCCTTCCTGTTGAAAAAAAGCCTGTTAGCTTTGTTTTTTATTGTCACCTTAATTTAAATTATTTTATTATTCAACAGTTGGTTCCACACAGTACGCATCTGTTGGTAGCTCATCAGGCGCTGGGAAAAAGGTGAAACACATTGCACTTCCTGAAGATGTGCCTGTCGAGAGGACAGCTCAATTGATTTCTGATCATTTTCAGCTGAAGGAGGACCAGAGTAGTAGGGCTAGCAGTTCTGCACAGAATGAGGATGTGGCCCAGAAACTTTCTTCTGACATACAGAAGCTAGGTTTAGGAAAGAATGAAGTAGATACTGAAAAACCTTATTTACCTGAAGAATATAAGCCTGAGAAGTGGATGTTCGCTACTGAGGAATCAGGAGTGCTGAGCCAACTGAACCTTGCGATAGTATGCTATACTCATCTTCAGTTCTGAATATGACATATGTTCCTTAACAATTTTGTTATTCTAAAAGTGCTTTGTCTAAATAGGTTATTGTCTGCGAACAATTTGTTTAGGTAGGTCATGTTGATTCTGGCAAGTCAACACTCTCTGGGAGACTGCTACATCTGTTAGGAAGGATATCGAAAAAAGATATGCACAAGAATGAGAAGGAGGCTAAAGAAAAAGTAAGTTTATTATTGTTGTTATTGTACTCTACTTGATCCTGATGTTCCATTCATATTTTTTGTATTATGGATTTTTTTTTACCAGGGAAAAGGATCATTTGCTTATGCATGGGCTATGGATGAAAGCAGTGAAGAAAGAGAAAGAGGTGTGACAATGACTGTGGCCGTGGCTTATTTGGAGACCAAGAAGTACCGTGTAGTTTTGCTTGACTCTCCAGGCCATAAAGATTTTGTACCAAATATGATATCTGGCGCAACGCAAGCTGATGCAGCTATTCTTGTTGTTGATGCTTGCACCGGTTCATTTGAAGCTGGCATGGACGGTGAAGGAGGGAAAAGTGTTGGCCAGACAAAAGAACATGCTCAGCTTATTAGAAGCTTTGGCGTTGAACAGCTTATTGTTGCGGTCAACAAGATGGATGCCATCGGGTACTCCAAAGAAAGATTTGAGTTCATCAAGGTTCAACTTGGCAGTTTTCTGCGGTCATGCAACTTCAAAGATTCATCTGTTACCTGGATTCCTCTTAGTGCTGTTGAAAATCAGAATTTGATCAAAATTCCTTCTGATGTCCGTTTAACTTCCTGGTAAGTTATGTTTTGACACACTACTTCCGTGCAATTCAAAATACTACACTATGTAGAATTTTTCAGCAGAGGTGGCTGTTTCATGCATCTTGCAATTTCTAACCTTTTCATATGGTAATATCGACATATCGTAGTAAGCACCCATTTGGGTCAAATCAGATAGTTTGGATGATTTGAACATATATGATAATAGCATTACTGATCTTTTGAAATATTTGGGACCATACCATCTTCTTAGAAAAAAAATCATTTGTTTATCTGAACAATAGGAATGTTGAACTGATGTCCTTTCAGGTATCAAGGATTTTGTCTCCTGGATGCTATAGATTCCTTGCAGCTTCCATCTCGGGATGTTTCAAAGCCCCTCATTCTTCCTATCTGTGATGTTATCAAGTCTCAGTCAACAGGGCAGTTGGCAGCATTTGGAAAATTAGAGACTGGAGCTATTCGAATTGGTTCAAAGGTACATTCCTCACAAATCAGCAGGGACTGTCGATACTTGTATATTGCACTGAGATCAGCTCCAAATATGATGATAGAGGAAATATTGATCAAAAGCGTTTACAGTGTGACATTTGCTAGTTGCATACTTGCATGCCAATCTTTCAGTAACAGCATGATGTCGGAATTTGGTTTTTCATTTCTATCTGTTCTAACCTCTTGGAACTTGCTGTTGCAGGTTTTAATTTCACCCTGTGGGGAAGTGGCGACAGTGAAATCCATCGAGCGTGACTCAAATTCATGTGACATAGCAAGAGCTGGTGATAATGTAGCGGTTAGTTTACAGGGTATCGATGGGAGTAAGCTAATACCAGGTGGGATTCTTTGCAACCCTGGTTTTCCAGTGCCTGTCTCTAACTTCTTGGAGCTAAGGGTTCTAGTGTTAGACGTCACCATTCCTATCCTTATTGGCTATCAGGTAAAGATATGACCAAAAGCTCTCTTTGATTATTTTCTTCCCTGATGCAATCTGATAATAATATGGGCCTAGGTCGAGTTTCACATACATCATGTGAAGGAGGCTGCTAGGGTTACGAAAATCGTGGCATTGCTTGACAAGGCTGGCAAACCAAGCAAAACTGCACCTCGATTTATTAAATCAAAGCAGAATGCAGTTGTGCAGGTAAGAACTGATCACAGATCCTTGTGAGGAGCCATTGCTTACGAAGTCATCATTTGCGATGTTTTGATTTTCTTGATATTTGTCAGGTTACCTTAGACGCTCCGGTCTGTGTTCAAGAATTCTCCAAATGCCGAGCTCTTGGCAGGGCATTCTTAAGGTCTTCTGGAAGCACAATCGCTGTTGGAGTCGTAACGCGGGTACTCGGGCAAGATCAGAACTGAAAGACCTCCGCCCAACATATGAAAATTTGAACGTATCTGCAGCCGTGCTTTGGGGGCCCATATTGTAGTTGACTCAAAACGGTACTGTAGTATTGCCGATCAGAAGTTTGGCGACGGCGTTTTTCACTGTGTGCTTGTCGCCATTTCCATCGTGCATTTCAGAATTTGCGTTGAGATACACGGAGGCGTTTCAAACTTGCGTAGATAAAGATGGAGATTAAGTGTTTTATGTAAAACAAGGTGGTATCAATGTACGACTGAGTTTTAATTATTACAAATTTAAAAAATATATTTATCTGATATTTTAGAGCAACTTTCACTTAGAAAAGTTTTCACACGAAACACATCGTTTAGCCGTTTGAAAAGTGTGTTACGAATATCCAAATTTTCATCCAACTTTTGTTGGAGAAAAGAATGGGGCCCATAGCCTGTAAAAGGAAAATTCTTATATATGTTATGATATGAGTGCATCTAGATTTTTTTATAACTTTCATCTCCCTAAATCAAATGGTTAAGATAACTTTCATCTCCCTAAATCAAATGGTTAAGATGATTGTTAGTATAAATTTAGGAAGAAAAATTTAGTATATGAAACAGTGCTCCTGTAAAAATAGTCACCTTCACGAGTTCTAACCCCCAGTTTTGTGAATCACGGAATTTCCTTTGCGATCCTTCACTCTCCTTTAGTCTGGCGGTTATATATTTGGTGGTTATTTGTAATTTTCTTGTGCCTAATGAAAAAAGGGGTTTCAGGATTTTATTTTTAGTTCCTTAATAGGCCAAAGCAAACACACACAATAAAAGAAGGCAGTACTGTAACGTACGGCATATAAGTAGCTGTTTGGTTGGGCTGATTTTGGCCCGTATCTGTTACGGGTGCTAATCGAGCCCGTTCATACCGTGGAATGAGATCCGAGCCTAGTAGAAAATCGTTAGTCTCGCTTAACGATACGGAGTGGAACATCGCTCGCGTGGATGACCTAGCGCACGTCTCGCAGTCGCCGCCGCCGCTTCAGATCGAGAAGCTCGCGCATCGCCAGCGCTACTCCGACCGCCCCGTGCCGGTCGCCGGCGCAGCTCCATCGCCCCCCGGGCCACCGTAGTTGCTCCCTCAGCCCCGCACCACGCCACCGCCGCCGCCGCCGCCCGGAGCTTGGCCACCTCGGCAAGGCCGGCAGCGTCCGTCACCTCCAGCCATCAAGGGAGGGACAACAAGAACTCTAGCTATAGCTGCTTGGATTCACCGTGCTCTTGAAGGAGGTTGTCGACAAGAGCGCCGGCAACCAGCAGGGTCAGCATGTCACCCTCTCGGCTCCCTATATCTCAGAGCTTATCTAGTCTTCTCTATGTGTTGATGGGAGATGAGATAAGCATGGGCTGATCTTCTATTTTAATCAAGAACCTCTCCCACTAAGAGTATCCTCAGCAACTCATCTAAATTTCATACTCCATACTCCTATTATACTCCATACTCCTATTTAGATGATCATCCAAATAGATTCCTACTAAATATTATTTTTCACTCTAACGGATCATCCATATCACATCCTCCATACACCAAAATCTTATATTTTACTCATATCTCTCAACTACCGTACGTACCAACCTTTTCTCTCTTTTCTCTCTCTTCTATCCACTGCCGAGAGAGGACGGGAGGCCAAGGAGGGCCGACCGGCAGGGCGACGACCGGACGGAGGAGTGGTCGGCCGGCGGGGTGGTGCAGGCGGAGGGGCGGCGCAGGCGGCCAGGTGGAGGGGCGTTGCGGCCGGCGGAGCGGCGACCGGGCGGAGGGGTAGCGCAGGCGGAGGGGCGGCGCGGCCGGTGCGGGCGGAGGAGTGGTCGACCGGCGGGGCGGCGACCGGGCGGAGGGGTGGCCGGCCGGCGGGGTGGTGCAGGCGGAGGGGCAGCGCAGGCGGCCGGGTGGAGGGGCGTTGCGGCCGGCGGAGCGGCGACCGGGCGGAGGGGCGGCGCGGGCGGAGGGGTGTTGCGGTCGGCGGAGCGGCGACTGGGCGAAGGGGTAGCGCAGGCGGAGGGGCGAAGGGGTAGCGCAGGCGGAGGTGCGCCGCTGCCGACGAAGGTGCATCCTCTTGCTCTCTACCTTCACCCTCCATGACTCGATCCAGATGAGGGCGGGAATACTGGATGAGAGCGCGGTTTTTGCGGGATGGTGTGAGGAGAGAGAAACGCCAAATCTCTCCGGGATAGCGCATGCTCTATCTTTGGAGGCTCGGATACCGTATCCGCTAGAGCCGGGTTTTCTCCCCTAATACACTATTCTGTGGATGGAAGATGGGGTAGAGTATCTGCTGGGATGCTCTAACGCAGCCACACAGGAGGTGACAGTGTTATGCATATTACAGTATTATGTATTTAAACCCCGAACCCCTGTCGATGCGCTATGGTTGTTGGACTCTAGCATGTCGGCCCATCACGGATGGATTCACGCCCTGGCCCAGATGTTACAAGCGAAGTCAGAATGGAACACCACCATTACAGTAGACCGGCTCAAACGCCCCCAACGCCCCCACGGTGTCTTCCACTCTTCCTCCCCGACGCAAAACAGATAAGCCCACGGCCGCCTACGCCGCCCGCCGCCGGATTTCGCCGGTGAGCTTTTCTTCTCTTCCGAACTCCAAGCCCTTTCCTGCCCGTTTCATGTGCTCGGAGTTGGAGGGGGAAGTCTCTCATCTTGCTCCCTGCCCTAGCCGATCGATCTCCCCGTCCCCTCGGCCTCGAACCCCGTCTCCTCCTCGCGGGCTCGCCCGCCACCAGCGCCGATCTCCAATCCCGCGAGCAGCGGCGCGTGCATCCTGCTGCATCTTCGCCGGTGAGCAACCCGTAGGCGCGTCTTGTCCAGTGCGTGGTTTGGTTCGATTTTAATCTCTTCTGGTGGCCCATCTTCTTCGCCTGTTCGTTCGGCCCCCAAATCCCGGACTGCCTCCTCCGCTGGCGGCGCGAGGCAGCGGGTCCTTCCCAGCGACCTCTGGTGGCGGCCCCTCTTCCCGGCAGCCTCCACCTCGCACGACACCGTTGCCTGCTCCCTGGTGGCTTTCGCTCGCGCAGCTCCGCTGCCTCCTCTGTGACGGTTGCTATACTCATTCCCATCGCGACGTTTGCTGCGGGTTCTCCAGTGTACAAATGAAACTAAGCTCCTCCTTTGTCTATGTTCAATTTGGGGCAATACTAGAGATGGGCTTATTTTCCCTAGCAATATGGAAGCTTTACTCCTTGCCATTGCCTTAACCTAAAAAAGAGGGGGGGGGGGGGGGGGGGGGTGGGGAGTTCAGCTGAACCCCCATACCTCATGTTAGATCAGTTATTTCAATCTTTAGTAAATAACCATATATCGACCGCTTCAGAGTTTAGCCTGCTATGTTAAATTTGTTATCACCCCTCTATTTTGTATTTCTGTTTAGCAATCTGTGCTATCGTTGGGGTGTTGAGGGATTAAATTACATTTCATAGTTTAAGAGCTCAATTTAGTCTTGATTGTCAACAGTCCACAATAATACTAGACTACTAGTGTTGATTGGATGGAAAATATCTCCATTGGATGCTCATCGTGATTAACAAAAATATTGAAGACTGATATTGGTATAATTTCCATGTTTTTAACTTTGCAGGAATTTTCCCCATCTGGCATAAATTAGTTCACTGCATCAGCAAAATGGTTGCGGGGTTAATAAATGCTAACCCTGTAGTTTATGAGAAAAAAGAGAGACGTGTTCGGCAGGCACCAGAAACCACAGATGAAAATGCGGCAGAGGCTATTGACCAGCTAGAAATATTTGATATCCTTTTTTTGTTTCCTTATCTGCATGTTGTGTACCTTTCCTTCCTGTTATACTTATGGACTTACCTCTATCTGGAGTTCTGCTGCCCTCAAAATTTTTCTTTTGTTTGCACTCCTTAACCTTCTTACATCATATTAGAGATATAAAGGATCCAGAGCACCCATACTCACTGGAAGAGCTTAATGTTGTAACTGAAGATTCAATTGAAATCAGTGATGAACTTAGTCATGTCAGGTGAGTTTTTGTCTCTCTATCATTGGACTGTACAATGGGTTGTTAATGAAATTCAGTCATGACAATTCACTGTTATTCTGCTCAGGGTTACTTTTACCCCAACAGTGGAGCATTGCAGTATGGCGACCGTCATTGGACTTTGCCTGCGTGTGAAACTTATGCGGAGTCTTCCCCCTCGTTACAAGGTATGATGTAGGTGGAGCCTCTCTATGATAGCTTGCAACCATAAAAAGTCTTAATATATTGCCTGACATATACAGTTTAGAAAGTCCTATAGTACTGTGACAGACATGCAATTTAGGTAACAACTATTTTCCCTTTACCTTCAAAAATATTTCACATGCTCGTCATCTCTGTTGCTCCATGGTACTTTTCAGAACTCAATAAGTGGTACATATGCCTGAATGTATACCTCAAAATATCTGCAGAATAAGTTTCTAATTGTGCAGAAACCTGTGTTTTATGTGAAACTTAATCATTAATGGTTAGGAACATAGATAGCTTGTGAAGATACATCCAATGCATTTCATGATCGAACGGGAGACTGATACCTAGTGATTGTGCAGTCTTGCACATTCCATGAACAAACCGAATACTACTTTTTTCAGTGAATTTTGGGCCACTTTTTATTACCATGGTTTCACTTTAGACCACCCAAACCAACATTTTCACTTTGGGCTAGGTATTTTCACCGTTGTTGCAATCTGGACTACCTTAAACCACTTCTTCAGCACATCAATGACCTTGAGCACATCAATTCCAGCATACCGGCGAACTCCTCCACCCCTTTGCAGATCATATCTTTGCTGGAGAGGCCAGACATGTCTAGAGAAGAGAGTTGGGGTGGTCCAAAGTACAACAAAGTAAAAAAAAATACCTAGTCCAAAGTGAAAAAAGTTTAGACAAAGACAAACTGGCAATAA
Organism: Oryza punctata; assembly: GCA_000573905.2. Lineage (NCBI taxonomy): Eukaryota > Viridiplantae > Streptophyta > Magnoliopsida > Poales > Poaceae > Oryza > Oryza punctata. The sequence goes on along the minus strand of CM002491.2, from coordinate 28,988,786 downwards.
AAGATGGTCCAAAGTGCAATTCATACTTTTTTTAGTTCATTAATATGACGAGGGAATTATGTCTTCATGCTGTTTACTATTCATATTTCTTGGGAAATTTTTGGCAGCCTACTCATTTATAATTTGTGCAGGTGGATATAAGGGTGGCGCCTGGATCACATGCAACTGAAACTGCAGGTAGGTGTATATACCTTTTAGAGGCTAAAGTTTGTGCTTTACAGTTATCACATTCTCTTGCTTGGCTCAGTATCTCAGTGAATTGTCCCTTTCTTGTAGTAAACAAGCAACTGAATGACAAAGAACGTGTTGCAGCTGCACTGGAAAACCCAAACCTTCTGGACATTGTTGAGGAGTGCTTGTCACCAACGTTTGCTTGAGACCTGAATACAAGTATACAACTGGGAGCCTGTGTGTTGAAATGTTCCTGAACTACACTGAATTATCCTACGATGTGTAGCATGACCTTGTCATTTTGAGATACCTTATGTGGTGCAGGGCGTGTGCATGAATTTTGATGGTCTGTGCCTTTAAGGATACTACTGCTCTACCATTTCATTCCTTTTTTTTTGTGGCCTGTGACCTGCCAGAGCATAATTCAAACGATATAAGAAAATATTGCGCTGTAGGTTTTTACCTTTCATATATGAAGTACTGTTTGGATGACAATATCCATGAAAAGAAACTGAAGTATATTCCATGGCTTTATGCCATCTCTGAAATTATATCAGGTTGCTTTTGATTCTTGAACCGTGCAGATAGTCAGTACTGTGATACGCTGTCTTTCAGTGGTATGTGGTCTGTCGATTTTGTGGAGCCTCAAGAGGAATTCATTATGCAAAACATGGGTCACAAATTGAATATTTTATAGGTTTGTAGTATATGGTCTGTTGAACTTGAACCTCATCAAGATGATTTTTCTACGCACAAATGAGCCAGAAAAGAACACATTATTGAGCACGACACGATAAGCATGGGGCACGTTTAGACTTCAGACCATATGATTCCAACAAAAAAATGGACTTAAAATTGTTGTTATTACTATTTTGAGAAAAAAAGAAGACTTGAATCGTTGACCGATAAAACCTGGTAATTCTGGCCAAACCGGTATTCCCAATCCTCGTTGCTCCATCGCAAAACATCAGGCAAGACACGTTTCTACAGTGCGTACACACTTCCATTCGCTCACGCCAACGCCCGCCGGGCAGAGGCAGGTCACCCAATGCGACCCGGCGAGCGAGAGAGGCGTGCCCGTGCGCGGCGCGGCTGACGGCGACGAGCTTTGGACGAGATCGCACGCCGATCCCCATAAAAAGATCGGCGCGGCTAGTAGTAATATCTCATCCTACTGCCCTGTCTGATGTCACCCTAGTCCCCCTCCTACTTTTCCGCAACGCTACAAACGGCAGCGAAGCCCAAGCAGCCGACGGAATCCCGAATCCCCAGTTCCCCACCGCACCCGCCTCCTCCTCCTCCTCCTCTCGTCCGCCCCTCCTCCGATGGCGGCGTGGGCCGACGCCGCGCTGCTCCGCGCCTCCCCCTCCCCCGCCGCCGCCGCCGCCGCCTCGTCGTCCTCCTCCTCATCCTGCTGCCTCGCCAGGCCGCGCGCCTCCCTGGAGTCCAGGCTACACCGCAAGGTGCGTACGTGCTCCCCTCGCTCCCGCTCCCGCTCCCTCCCTGTCAATTGTGATGTGTCGCTGCGCGCTTCTGTTCATCCGTGGGATTCGCTAGCTCGGCGGCGCTCCGGCTCTTGCGCGGAACTGTTTGCTGATGCCCTGATGGGGTTCTCGTGAGTGTATGGCTCGTCAACTGTTCTGTTCATCCATGTACGTGTGATGGGGCTCCTTACAAATTGGAGCGCCTCCTTGCTAGTAAGATTTAGCCGAGATTTTTGGAGGATTGTGTTGGATGTACGTCGGGTGGCAAAACAAAGGGGTCTGAAGAATAATTTAGGGATATTTGTTCAAATCATTTCCAATATGGTCTGCAGTCCGCTTTGCTTTGTTATAGTAACCATAACCAACAGCTATGTTGCACAAGGTTCTCTGTGCTCTGTGCTGCTTCACTTTGAAATACATCTTCTCCTGCAATAGCAACATTTATAAGGTGCTTCCTTTAGCATACCAGATATGTTTTTTTTTCTCGAACACCAGATATGGTATTCAGGCATTTTGGATGATGGGTATACTTTTCAGCATAAGTTGTTCACATTTAATTCTTGTCTGTGATTTGAGCTACGCTGTAGATTTTTGATACTTTGTGATTCCTGCCATTGCAAAGCCAATTCTCTAAGATGTTCTGTCAGATTATCCATATTTCTCAGTTGTTATGCTCATTCAATTGACAACGTGAGGCTTGTAGTTGTGGTTGGCATTGGATGATGATCATCACATTAAGCCTTTCTGACTATTGGGCTTAACATTAGTATTCCTATTTTACCAGTGTTACAACTCAATGCTTATACCATGATTCTTAATTGAATGATAAATGCTGATATATTAGCAGTAATATACTAGTATATACCCCTGCCCCAACCTAAGTTATATTGGGTCAACTGGATGATGGTTTGTTGTTCTGCAGAGCTTTCTTTATACCCGTTGCTCCAAACCTGGACTCCATATTAATAGTTGTCGAGCAAGGAGCTTGAAGGTTAAAGCAAAAATGGATTCTGGTGATGGACGGACAAGACTTGCTCCACTTATATTTGAAACTCCAAGTGGTCAACTTCTGGTCCAGATACTCCAATCACACCCTCACCTGCTTCCTGCAACAGTTGACCAGCAACTTGAAAACCTTCAATCAGAGAAAGATGCACAAGAGAAAGAAGCCTTGAAAGTTCCCCAGGACCTCCTTTACAAGTAAGTACCCCCAGAATTGTAGGATGCCATTTCCTTCATTATCATTTCTGCTATTTTATTGTTCATGACGTTTTAGTGTTTTACACTCAAATATAATCCCACTGCTTGGCATGCATTGTTAGTCGCACAATATTTTGAATTAAGTCCATATATGCTCTACTGCCAAAGGCTGCAATTCAGTGCATATGAAAAATAAAAAGACATCGAGAAAATCATAGTATGCATACATAGATGATAAAGAAACGGTAAGGACAGAACATTAGATGTTCAACTGGAGGATGCATTTGAAGAACTGACTGAAAAGCTAAGCTGATTGAATTACAGGAGAATAGCAGAAGTCAAAGAGAAGGAAAGGCAGAACACCTTGGAAGAGATCATCTACTGTTGGATTGTGTATAAGTTCATGGAGAATGACATATCAATGACACCTGCATTAGCACCATTAGGTGGTCCTGTACGTGACATCTCCTCATTGCCTAACCAAGAGGATAGGTTGCAAAGCATACATTCCCCGGACGCTCTTGAGATGATACAAAATCATCTCAACCTTATAATGGGTGAAAAGGTGGCAGCCCCACTAGATACAGTTGTTGAAATCAGCAACTTAAATCTGGGAAAGCTTTATGCAGCATCCATCATGTATGGCTACTTCCTAAAGAGGGTAGATGAGCGATTCCAACTCGAGAAGAACATGAAGACTCTCCCGCCAAATCCCAAGCAACAGATAGTACTTGAAAACCTGAAGCCTAATCCATTCTGGGATATGGAATCATTGGTGCAAATTACACCTGATGGGGAGGAGATCGATTTGGATGATGAAGAATCAAATCCAAACAAGCTGAGGTCATACGTTTCACGCTTGGATGCTGATACGTTGCAAAGGTATGCTACTATCAGATCAAAAGAGGCCGTCTCACTGATAGAGAAGCAAACACAGGCGTTATTTGGACGGCCAGATATTAAAGTTTTAGATGATGGCTCTGTCAATGCAAAGGATGGTCAAATGGTAACAATAACTTTCATAGAACTCACCCATCTTGTTTTGGAGGCAGCTGCTTTTGGATCCTTTTTGTGGGAAGCTGAGAGTCATGTAGAATCCAAATACCATTTTGTTAACAGTTAATTGCGTATTCATTAATCTGGAAATGATTTATATGCACTGGATAGGGTAGGAGCCAGTTCCGATATGCTTTTACTATGAGCGATGAGCGAAGCCTTACTCGCTATCAGCAACAACCATGTCCATTTCTCCATGGTTCTAAGGCTTTACAGTTTTTGTTGTGTTGATCAAACGGAAATGAATGGCCGAGAATGTAGTTTTCTAACTGATAGAAAATAAGTAGCACTCATATGCCCTGTCAATAGACCATTTTACAATGTTGATCATTGCATTTGAAAAAGTATATTCTCGCAAGTTGCTCGTCAAGTTCAAATCTCACAAATGCCATCAAGTTCGATTCAAATTAACAACCATGATTTGCGAAAAATGTTGCACATACAGACTAGCATTAGACAGGAAGGAAACGCAGAGCAGAAAATTCTGAATCTAGAATTCCACTGCATGAAGAAGATACTTAACAACATCACGATAGAACTTACATCTGTTCCAACCAACACACAACAGGCATACAACAGCTACCACCACTACACACGATCACACTGATCACGATCAAATGCTATCTCCATGGTGGACAGATCATACCCAACGTTGATGTTACGCTGAGGATACACTCCCAATATCGCCCGGTTCCCCGCAGCAACAGCCAGACAAACCCAGTCTTCTGCTGCATCCTCCTCGTCGATGAAGAACAGCGAAGTGCCAAACAGCTCGAGATCCACACCTCCATCGAAGCCGAGCGTCACTGAAACCGCCTCGACATCCGACATGTTTCCGAGGTAGCAGTAGAGGCTGGGATGCGTGAGGTAATACCGCCTCGTCAGTGAAATATCCTCCTCGATCTTCCTCTGCAGAGGGTAGAAGATGCTGCCGGGGAGCCAGAGCAGCGTCGTTCCGGAGTCCACCAGCATCGGCATGGCTACCTCTGCTGCCTCTTCTCCGGCAAATATTGGCACAGGTTGCTGCTGATTCAGGCGACCGCCGTGCTGGTACACCACGCTCTTCAGCCGGACGGCAAAGCCGCTGCCGTCCTGCCTGAACGGGACCCTCTTCCCTGACATCCTTGCATGAGAACCAAACCGGAGGAAGCTCGCCGATCTTTCGCCGCCGCGGTCGTCATCGCCGGTTACGTCTGATGCTGGGATGCAGTACGAGAATCTATCCACACCCAGCTGTGTCACGAACGATGGCTTGCCAAAGCCAAGCGCAAGAACGCCAGTGCTGTAACCCCTGACAGCCTTGGAATCCTCGACGTGTGCGCAGCCAAACGCGACGTCTCGCTCGAACTGGTAGCTGTCGTCGCCTGTCACGCCGAAGTGGAAGACGTCTGACACCAGCTCGCCTGACACGGCGCCACCATCGCCGTAGCGCCGCCTGAACAGGCACCCTCCGCCGTCGACGGTGCACACCTCGCACATCGGGTCGAAGCAGGAGAGGCGACGGAACGTGCGAGACTTGGACGGATCATGAGGCTGGTAAGGGGTGAAGGAGCAGTTCTTGCAGGGTTCGCACTGCGTCCACGAGAGGTCGCTGCCGGTGTCGAACAGGACGTACCTCGGGGAGATCTGGTCCGCGGGCGTGCCGATGCGGAGCTGCACGAGGTAGGTGCTGCCTTGTGGCCGGCCGTACAACGGCACGAGGAGCTTCTTGTCGCCGGCGGCGATGGCGGCGGCATGGTCACCGTCGTCGTGTGACGACGGTGAGGCAATAAACTGGATCTCCTCTTTGGCAACGTCTATCATGGTGGTGGTGGCGGTGGACGTCCGGCGAACGAGGGGAAGAGAAAATCCGCCGCTGCTGTCGATCGAATTTGCCTCGTCAGAAGGAGGAGGAGCAGCAGCAACTGGCTCATGGACGATGGTTGCATCGCCGGAGATGAACGCCAATGCAGCAATGCTAACAAGAACAGTGACAGGGAGAAGAGAAAACATGTTGCGAAGATTTGAGCGAATTGATGGCTGGATAAAACTACAAGCAGCTGCTGAATGGGATGATGGGAACATGAATTTTCGATCTCCTGGCTGAAGCCAGAAAATTAGCAGCAAGCATGCATCAGTCATGATGAACACTTTCTGTTCTGGTAGCTCACGCAGCCACGGCGGCAGGACGGGCTCTGCACCTGCTTGGGCCAAAAGCATTTTATGGGCCGGACCTGCAAGCCCATGACACGCTGCAGGATTACCACGTGAGAGGCCGAGCGAAAGAGCCCACAGGCCACAGCCCAAAAACTACAAGCGCGCCTCTCGGAGAAGGATTCGACCACGGCAATTAGCTATGGATGGTAGAAGATTAGTACCACATCGCTTGGCGACGTGAGAAGGGTAGCAAGGCAAGGGTATAAAATGAGAGGCACGACGACTTAGAAACATACTTACCTGGACGGGGTCTATGAGCGATCAAGAAGGTCCATGGCCTAGGCTAGTGGCCTCCATTGCACTTGGGAGGAGCATTGGCTTACCATCTCCCCAAGTGGGAGAGTGGACGTCATAATTTATGGTTGATGGGGTACGCGTCCGCGCGGCCCCTGCCAAATTAAATAGAAATTTTCGGTGTTTATTATGTCCGAGATTGTGAAATTTTTGTTGTTTGTTGCGTCTGAGATTGTATGTATTGGCTAATTGTTCCACCTGCAACTTCAATTGTTATTGATCACTGACCGGAGGACGCCGTGTTGAGGAGTCGCGGAAGTATGAGGAGCAATTGGCTCAAGGACGGCAGTTGCATCGCGGGAGATGAAATACTGATCAGGCCAGACGAGAAAACATGTTCTGAATATTTGGTGGAACTGATATGGCTGGCTGTTGAGTTGCTGAAACCTGAATTCCTGAAAGGTACATGTAAACATTTTCTCCCTGCTGCAAGTTAGCAACAAGCATGATGCATCAGTGACATTACTCGTGAATTCATGAGGTACACTTTCTGTTCTGATATCTCACGCGGCGATGAAGGGCAACGCGAGCACCGGCAATGGTGAGAATTGGAGAGCCTAGAGTTGCAAAAGTGCAAGAAATGTCAGCTTCTGGACTAGCAGGACGAGCTCTCGCTGTGTCTGGGCCAAAACCGTTTAATTGGCCAGATCAGCAAGCCCATGACAAATTGCAACCAATACCTGCGCATGGGGCTGGATTTGCATCTGTGTGAAAACAGTGAAGGCCAGCCCAAAAACTACAAGCGCGCTCTCCGGAAACGAATCGACTACGACAATTAGCGATAGATTTGTGGAAGATTAGTACCACATCGCTTGCCGACTTGTGAAGAGCAGCACGGAGGGGTATAAGTACGAAGGCAGGGGAACCTTTCGAACATACTTACCTGGACGGGGTCTATGGGAGATCATGAAGATCCATGGCCTAAGCTAGTGGCCTCCATTGCACTTGGGAGGAGCACTGGCTTACCATCTCCCCGAGCGGGAGGGTGGACGTCATAATTTGTGGCAGAGGGGATACGCGTTCGCGCGGCCCCTATTAATTTAAATTAAAACTTTAACTTTATCAAAGTATTTTGATATTTGAGTTTTGGATGTATATATTTATATTTGTGATTTGTGAAAATATAAATATATATATATATATATATGTCTCCCGCTGGCACACGATTTCTATTACTTTTCTTGTTTCCCGTTTCAGAGATCCAATAAAGGAATGGTAAATCGATATCCAAAGGGGTGATAAATAAAGGGGCGGACAGGAGCAGCATCGTAGCTAGGAGCAGGTGTAGTTCCAGCATAGCTACATTGTAGCACCGTAGCTAGTAGGAAGAAGTCCAGCATTGCTACAAAGTCCAGCATAGCTACATTCCCCTTCGGGTTGACGCCCATCTCATCGAACTTAAGTAAAACCCAAGAATAGAACTCAATTGAAGCGAACCAATTATAATATACTAACTGGGAAAAACTCATCGAACTTGATTAAAACACGAAAAAGAAGAGCATTTTGGAAACCTAAAACCCAAACGATGTTTGATGTTTCACACTCTATATACAAACTCTAAATAAGAAGAGCAACAGTCCTGCCATATTAAACGAGTAGAGAAATTCTGATTGATTTACTGATCTACTTTTGCACGAAAAAACACATCCACGGGGGGCATATGTATATTGGATGGATGATCGATCAGAAGACGGGACATCCCTCCACGATGACGCCCTTAGCGGTGGGGCAGGTGGAGAGGTCGCAGTGGTCGATGTTGATGGCGCTGGTGCCCCACCAGTCTGGGGTGATGCCCCGGCTGGACAGGCAGAAGAAGATGAGCACGCCCATGATGGCCACGCCGGCGTCCATCGCCGCCGACAGCACGTAGTTGTACCGCTGCCACCAAGCCTTGCGGCGGCGGAACACCAGGTAGTTGAACACGGCGCCGACGGAGCACCACGCCGTGTAGTTGAGCGTCGACGCCGGCGGCATGTTGGCGGTGGCGCCGAGGAGCACGGGCAGGTGGATGAGCCTGATCCAGCTGGCGTGCCTGGGCAACGCCCAGGCCAGCAGCCACACCACCGCCGGGCCGGCCAGCCCGCCGAGGAAGAACCAGTTGAGCGCGCCGTAGTAGCCGAGCGGGCCGAAGATCCGGCGAGGCCCGACCAGGCCCCAGATCACCGACGCGTCGAAGAACACGCGGGAGCCCGGGCACGTCCACGGGCTCCCGTCCGGGAGGTGCTTCTTGTCGCAGATGTGCGGCACCGTCGACAGCAGCCACCACGCCACCGACATGTTCACCGTCCCCGCCACGATCGTCCCGATGAACTGATACATATATACACAGTCTTATCATAGTACTTAATTACTAGCTTAATTTGGGATTGTAATGATATCGAAATATATGCTAGTAGTAGATAACCTGGACTAGAAACATGGATCTTGGAGGAATCTTCATGTAGTGGCCGAGTTTGAAGTCTGTGAGGAAGGAGACGGCCTGGTTCATGCTGATGTAACCATACACCTTGAAGCACACGTTGGCTATCGGCTTCCCTGGCATGATCAGCCCCATCACATACTCCGTGATGATGTTCAGCCCCGGGGTCTGCAGGTGAACACCATAATTACTCCAGTCTCTCCAAATTTCCAAATTTGCAGCTAAGAGGTAAGAAAAGATCATCAATCGTAATAAGAAGATACTACTGCTCACCGTGTTTGTAGTGGCGGTGATGACACTGATGGGCAGCGTGAAGAAGAAGGCCACGGCCATGGCGCAGAGTAGCGCCCACCACGGCAGCTGCACCTCGTCCTTGAACACGATGCAGAGCACCAGCGCCCCCGCCATGGCCAACGCGAGCATGCCGTAGAACCACCAGTTGGGGATGTCATCGTACCTCCTCATCAGCCTCGTGTGCACGTCCGGCTTCTCCCTGGCCGCCTGCCGGAACCTGCGATACATCTCCCTGCATGCATCCACGCACACAACATCAAATCTATCGATCAAAACCGTCAAAACAAACACACGATTGCACGTCCACGTCACGTACGTTCCGTAGAAGAGCGTGACGTGGGACAGGGTGGCGGCGATGGTGGCGAAGCCGAGGCCGTAGGAGGTGGCGAAGAAGAGGCTGAGGTGGATCTTCCCCTGCCGCGCGTAGGCGTCCGTGTCGAGCTCGAACCTGTCGTTGACGATCTCCCGGATCCTGTACTCCTGGCCGGCGTGGTCGAACAGACTAGCGGAGAAGAACGGGAACGTGCTGGCCTGGTAGAGGTTGAGCACCCAGTATGCGATGGGAAGCATGACGTAGACGAGGAGCACGAATCCGACCCAGACGTTGACGATGGCGAAGAACGGGTACACGAGCGGACTCCCGAGGAAGGAGACGACGGTGGCCCAGTCGAGCGTGAAGGCGCCGACGCCGAGGCCGCTCATGCCGGACCCGATCTGCTGCATCGTCACCGACCTCGGGAACGCCCAGCACAGCCACGACACCGCGCCCACGGTCGGGAACAGGTAGCCCGGCACCACGTACCACGCAGCGCTGCAGATCAGCGCGATCAGGAAGAACTTGGCCCGCGTCATCCGCAGGTTCTCCTTCTCGTGCAACGCCCTGCAGCAAACGCACGAGAAAGTGCACGTGAATTCTCTGTGAATTTCCGTGCACGTACGTCAATCCATCGACCGATCAGGGTCAGGTGCTCACCTCAGGAGGGAAACCTGCACGAGACTCTGCGGCCACCACATGTGCGCCGGCTCCACCACGTACTTCCTCATCAACCCTGCCCATCCGTAGCCCAACACCTGTGTATCCGTACGTGCATGCGTGCGTCCAGTGAAACACCATATTAATTGCAACTACGCAAGAATGGATCGTGCATGAATCTGTGTAACGTACCTGGGTTGTGATGACGAGGAGGAGGCTGGTGGGGAAGGAGATGCTGCGATGGTAGAACGCCTTGATGATGTTGATGATGTCGATGGCGTATGCGCCGCCGTTGCCGAACGCGGCGCCGGCGTTGGCGAAGATGGATATCAGGACGTGCTCCTTCACGTTGAAGGGCCCAGGGTTCAGCGAGCACTCCCGCCCGAACACCGTGAACTTCCTCTCCGGCAGCACACGCGCCAAGAAGTGCCCTATCGGCAGCGCCGCCACCTGCATCCATCCATTGAACATACAACAACGACATTACATCCATGGATTCCTCGTAGTTTTGTGCGTGAATTCTGCATTGACAAACTGACCTGGACAGTGATCTGGGTGATGACGATGGGCTCCGAGCGGTAGGAGAAGAACTGGTTGATGTAGGAGAGCATCGCGCAGGAGAGGAGCCCGATGGTCCACATCCGGAACGTCCACACCGGCAGAGACGGGTCGTCGGTCGTCGGCACGGTCAGCCGGACCTGCTCCACCGGCGACTCGTCGTCCTCGCTGGCGGCTGCTCCGGGGGCGCCGGGATGCTCTATCTCCATTGCTAGCCCGCGCGCGCGAGGTGCCTCTAAACCTCGCGCTTCAGATTGATCTGTCAAAGTAACAGAAATGCTGGCGGGGAGCGTTGCACGGTGCGGCGCGGTGTATATATCCCGTGGAGATAGTCAAGATCTGCAAGCGATGGGAGGTTATGTGTGGTTACAAGATGAGAGAATCTTGGGGTCAAGGAGGGTATCTTTAGCCAGACATGCGCCCTGCACACCGTAATAATGGGAATCTCTGTTTACTGCTGATTCTATCGTGTTACTCCGTCCAGTATAAAGTATAAAGAATTTTGAGTGGATATGACATGCGTACTATAAATCTGATCTAGATAAACTCCTATATCTAGATTGATAGTATATGATATCTTATCCAGATTTATAGTTTTATGATACATTATATCTATCGAAAATCCATTATATTTTGGTACGAAAGAAGTTTATATATTTATAACTCCATTGAGTGAGATAATTTGCAAAGGTAAATTTCCTCAACCATAGTCCCTAGTCCGCAGTTGGCGTAAGCTGCATTTTCACTATGCATAACGAATGGTCTCAGGACTAGCTAGATATCGCGTCGGTAGGGGAGCGGATAAGTTCGATATGAAAATATTTACTACTCCCTCCGTTTAATATTATAAAATGATTTATTTTTTTGGACAAACTTTTTTGCTTTATCAAATTTATGAAAAAATATAGCAATATTTTCAACATAAAACAAACATTCTATCAAAAATTCAATATTGGATTTAATAAGACTAATTTGATGTTGTAGATATTGCTATATTTTTATATAAATTTAATCTTACTTGAAAAGTTTTGTCTTAGAAAAAAATTTAAAACAACTTATGATATGAAAACGGATGGAGTATTTTATATGGGAAAACTCTTTTAATCTCTTTAGCGTGTTCTCTCGTTTACTCAAATAGCATGAAAAAGAATAAAAAAACAATTGATAACATTTGTAAAACATACATATACCACTTCACAACTTTTCAGGCCTAAAATCAACTTACAAATTGAGAAATATATAACAAAAGGACAAAGATTGCATATAAACATCACTTGTACTATTCATGCCCGAGTCCCCCCTCCCCCCACCTCTTAATTTGATTTTTGGTGGAGTACTATGTCAATTTTGTTTTTAACATTTTTCATAACCATTTACATTATATGTATAAATATGGATGTCGTCAATTTTTTTAGAATTTTTCATAATTATTTGCATGATGTTTGAATAAATAAACATCCACTCGAAAAATCTAGAAGAGTTTCCTCCTTTTCAAATATTAGGGTTTGTGTGGTCAAAATTAGGCTGTTCACAGCTTTGCATCCTTTTTATACCATCATAATTTACATCCACCATAGTTAATGTTTAAGATTTGCTACTGTTTAACATGATATTTGTAGGACAGATGAACATGTCTATCTATAACATTCAGAGCCACCTAAATATACAATTCAGTTACCATATACTACTTGTATAGGAGTATTCTTTACTGCTACCTCCATTTTAAAATGGAAAATGTCCAAATACCCCCTAAATTTTGAACAGAAGTCCACCTAACACACTGAGCTTTAAAACCGAACATCTACCCTCTGAATTTTGTAATACCATCCATAATACACACTAAGGTGGTTTTGGATAGTGGTTTTGCATATTTTGAAAGCTTAAACGAACAACTTTGAATAATTAATATCATATTTTCATATCATCGGTTATAAGTCATCAATTTATCCATATCCAGTAATACCTTACTATAATTACGTTAGTACTTGTTTGTAAATGAAAGCTAATAACGAGTAAAAAAATAAGTGGAGATTTTAATATATATGTTCAATGTCTATGTCAACTTATATAAAAATTAGATAAGACTATTATGCAAAACCACTTTAGGGGTTATATAAACGGTGTTGTCAAGTTTAGGAGGTTAAATATTCGTTTTGAAAGTTCAGGGTACTATACGGATTTTCATCTAAAGTTTAGGGGGATATTTACATTTTTTTCTTTTAAAATATAAATGGTTTTATCCATGTAGTTTCTTGGGCAGAGGTAGTAGTATCATGCGACAGCTAACACTCGTATTTGCTGTATGTTGCCTTGCCGTTGCGTCTGGCTGACCGGCTCCCCAAACTCTCGGCGACTCGGCCTCCCTGACCGCACGGAGCTCTCCACGATCACGAGAAGTGGCTCCTGCTCCGCGTGGTAATGGTACTACAGGGATATGTATATGCCTTACACGTCGGCGACCGGTGCGACGCACAGGCGCCGTGCACCGCGGCACGGAAGCGCAGGCCTGCAGGATGGAGAGATTTGCGCGCGTGTGCATCGCGCTCCCTCGCCTCTTCTCCCGGCGCGCCGCACCGCACGCATGCGGCTACAACGGGCAGGGGGCAGGGGCCGCAGCCCGCAGGACAACCCGCCCCCGCGCGCCGGTTCGCGTCGCGCAGACACCGGACAGTTTTGCGGCCAGACGGGCCGGGCCGTTTTGCGGACGGAGAGCCCATGCGCCTCACGCTATTTTGTGGGCTTGCTTGGGAGTTGAGACATTTATGTGGGCTGCTTTAGGAAAAAAGTAACAAGGCCGGAACGATGGATAGGCGCATTGCGCAAACGCCTTTCAATCGTCGGCTCGTCGCATGCAATTCCCAAGGACGAAAACAATTACTCGAAGGGAGTTCAACAACTTCCTGTTGGAAAATGTGATGACTAGCATGCAGAAGTTTCGATAGTAGAGATGATGACGCTCTCTCTTGTGGTCCGATCTTCTGGTGAGGGAATAACTCTCGCTTTGATCGAGTATGACGTTTACGACGTGGCTACCAACCAGAACAAGTCCAGGACGCCGTGCAATCGCTACACCACAAATGATGTCGTACCAACCGTGACGCGCGGTTGATGATCCCTGCAATGCAATCGAGAGAACACTACAAGAACAAAATAAGATGCAATCTAAATATTGCGAATAGGGAATTAATCACAAAGAAATAGTTGCGATTGAAGTGGTAGATCTAATCGATTCGGCAAATCAACACACCAACTATTGGGGGCTCTGAATCTATAGTCGCCGACTAATCGAGCGAGGACTAGAGACAGGGTGAATGGCACTTGGCAAAATTCAACTAAACAAAACCCAAATGTTCTATAGGGTGTACATAGACATTTATAGAGGAAAATAGATCTAGGGTTAAGTGCTAATTCGTGGAGGTGGAGGGAGACACTTCCAAGATGGGCCTAGTCTATTACAAGGCCCAAGGCCCAAGTTCGGTTTCAGCAACAGCACTATCTTGTTTTAGTGATTCCCGTTGACTCGGAATGAATTTGGATATGAGACTAAATGCGTTTGAAAGGTGACGAGATAAGCTTTCAATCAAGTCCAAGATCACCCAAATCGGAGTTGGCATGAAGGTGATAGGTCCGTTTGAAGTCAATGTTGTTCCCGGAGGCCGAACTGGACTTAGACTTGGAATCGTTATTGGAACGTGTGAAGTCATGTGCGTATCCGATGAAGTGATGTCCTCATCATCCTCCCCTTCTTGAATTGGAGTCGTCCTCGACTCAATCCCATTAGTATCTCATCGTGAAAAATATCTTCATATTCCTGTAAATGGCTAGTAACAGCGGGTGGCAAAGAATATAAAGTACTAGGACTAGTAGCCAATATAGGATCTTTGCAAAATAGTGCATAGAAAAAAGAATATGGCTCATCTAATACACAAATTGTAACGCCCGATCCGTCGCGGCGTTAGTTTGTAGGGAAAAACATATTTTCTAAAAAAACCTAAATTCCGAAAATCTTGGATTTTATTTTCGTTCTTGTCTATGCGTGTGTGTGCCAAGATCTCGCTTTCCCTCCCCATCCAAAATTCCGAATCAAATCCAATTCAAACCTCTCCAAATTTAAATCTTCTGCAAAAGTCCATTTTGCCTCCCTTACGTTCGCGGGCCGATTTCCCCTCTCCCTCGGCCCATTTTTCCCCAGTGTCTCTTTCTCTCTCTCTCTTGCCGAGAGAGAGAGCTCGCTCTCTCCTCTTTCTCTCTCCCCACGCGCGCACACCGTGGTGGCCGACCGGCCGGACGCCGCCGCCGTCAGCCTCTGCCGTGCAAGCTTCCAAGAATGGGGAGGCAGAGCCCCCTCCTCCCTCTGCCTCATCGCCCCTCTCCTCTCCCTTCCTTTTTCCCCAAAGCGGCGAGACGCAGCTCCTTTTCCCCTTCTTCCTTTTTCCTTTCTCCCCACCACCGACGTCATCACCCCTGGTGCCGTTTTGGCCGCGAGCGCCAGCGCCAGCTCGCCCTTGACCATGCCAAGTCGGTTTCCAAACCGACATTCTCCCCCCACACTACAAATCCCCCTCATCCCCCCTCTCACCTCGAACACCCACACCGCCACCGCTCCCACTCACCTCGCTGCCGCCACCTCCGTGTCGCCGCCGCCCTCCACCGGTCGTCACCGTGGACGCGCGCGCCGCGGAGCCCTCCGTCGGCTGCACCTTCCTCCTCCTCCCCCGGCTTGGCGTCCCCGCTCCCCCTCGCGGTAACCATCTCGCCGCCCCCCTTCTCCTCTTCTCTCCTCCGTAGGTCGCAGCCGCCGCCGCCGCCGCGTAGCCGCCGCCGCCGTCGCGTAGCCCCGCTCGCCACCGGCCGGCCGCGCCGCGCGTGTCGCCGCGGCCGTGCCCCCGGCCCTTCCCGTGCTGCTGCTGAGCCGCCCGGCCGGGCTCGGCGTCGCCCCACCGCCGGTCGCCGCAACCCCTCCCCCTCTCCCCCTTGGTCGGCCGGAGAACCAAGAAAGAAGAGGAGAAGAGAACGAGAAGGAGAAGAAGAATAGAGAAGAATGGAGAAGAAGAAGGAGGAAGAAGAGAAAAAGGCCTCCGTGGGACCCACCGTGGGCCCCACCCCCCTTGACCGGTCCCCCCGGTTCTCTCTCCAGCCCCGCCTTGGGCCGCCGCACGGCCCGTTCGGCCAGCTCCCCCCTTCCTCGGCTGCGCCGCTGGGCCGCTCCAGCCGGCCGGCCCGCCTCTCGGCCTGCGTCGGCCCGCTTGCCCGGCCTGCTCCCGCGCTCGCCTTGGGCCGCAGCAAGCCGGCCTACTCCCTCCGCTTTGGCCCCCGCCGCTCGCCGCTGGGCCGCCCCCCACGGCTGGGCCGCTCGCCCTTTTTTTGCGCGCGCGCCGGCCCAACTGCTCGGCCGAGCCGCGCCACTCCTCTCGGGCCGCGCCCAAGCCGCCCGGGGAAAGTCTGAACTCCCTCCTCCCCCCTTTTACTTTTCAAAAGGGGTTTAAATAAATCCTTTTTCCTTTAGACAGAAAATCAAATAATCTTAGAAATTCAATATCTTTTCAACCATTCATCCGTTTGACTCCGTTCAACTTCCAAAAATTCTCAAATCTCGAGATCTATCTAACGACACACTTAGTGGTCTCTATTAGGGCTTTCTTTTCGCTGTTTATTGAGTCTTTTTCGTTTCGCGTATAGTATCGGAGCCCGAAGACTCGCAGTGTGCGGATTTTGAGGATCAAGCTCAAGATCTCGAGCAAGGCAAGTCACCTTTGATCATCTTGCACCTATAAATTAAATTTAAGTATTTCTTTTTCGCAAATAATGCATGAATAGGATTAACACTAATAGTTTGGTCGCGGCTTGCGAGTTAGCCTGCCGCCCAAATCCCTATTGCTGCATTTACCCTCCTTGAATTATTGAACACTTAAACCTCCTTTGTCAACTGTCGTGTTTCGATGCACGGGCCTTCGGGCACGCATCATCGGAACACCTCCCCTCAAAATTTAAAATATCCAACGATGGGTAAAACTTGGGGTTTTACAAAAGACTTGGAAAAACCCGACACCTGGGTCGGTGTTTGCAAACCAAATGAATTTCCCAAAACCGCAGACCGGGAACGTACCGGGAGTACGGTTTCCCGCTCTTGCGCTTTAGGACCGTTTCCCTTGGAATTTCATCCAAACATAAGACAAGTGCGACCACATGGGTGAAATGGGACGCCCCTGGCTGAGTAATTAGCTAATCAGGGGAGCCATGATGCCAAGAGACATGTGGATTCGTCGAGGTGGTGTCGGGGAGAACCCCCGGGCTTCCTGGCACAGTATGGTCTGGGACCTAACCTGGTGTTGGTCTGGGACCCCTCTCGTTGGCATATGGTAAACCTGGATCGGCTTTCGAAATGCCTTGTCATGAAAGCCTCAAGGTCTCCAGACGTGGCCGTTCCGCACGGGCTGGGTGATCCGGGTTAGTAATGTCGTGTGGGTAAAGTGTACCCCCTCTGCAGAGGTTAACAAACTGTTCGAACAGCCGTGCCCACGGTCATGGGCGGATGTAAGGTGATTCCTAGCGTAGTTTTGTTTGACAACTGCTTTGTGAAGATTGATGTTGTGGAATGGGTTCGATGTTTGGAAAATTTATGGCTGACGGGATCAGCCAGGCCCGCGTGGCCGTTTGGAAACTGTTGGCCGGGTGCCAACCTTGAATTATTCAAAGACTGATACATTGCACATACTCCGACCGGACGAGACGCACTGTCTCATCCGTGTCGTTTGAGAAGCACTCACATAGTTGTTTAAAAAAGGAGTTTAACTAAAATCAATTGGAAAAACAACAGCCTTTTCTTTGAAGCCTGCATTAAACACTTAATTCCCATGACTTGCTGAGTACTCCTGTACTCACCCTTGCTCTATATAAATAACCCCCCCAGTTGCCGAAGAAGACGAAGTGGATCCCGCTGACGAGGTGTTCTTCCAGGAGCAAGTCGGCTACGACGAGTTTTAGGGTTTCGGCCTAGTTCCCAAGTCACGCCTGTGGTGAATGGTCCAAGTCTTGGCTTCCGCTTTCCCTTTTGTAATGCAGTTGTGAGCTCGGGGTTTGTCCGCAGCCCAACATGACTGTAATCCTACTCTATAATAAGAGATTTCTGTTACTGTGATATTCTATCTTCCTGTGATACCAGCACTGTTTCCTGGGACTAGTATCGGTTGACAGGTTAATTTGGAGCGTCCCACTCTAGTTCCCGTCTGGGACCGGATCGGGGCGTGACACAAATATCATATTTAAAAGCTAACAAAACAACACCCTTCAACTTAATTTCATTCTTTATGGCGCATAGTTCCGTTTTCTTAGTTGAAGGAAGATGTAGTGTGGACTGTCGTGTAGTAGTACCTGCAAAAGAACTCATATGCTTGTTGCGTCCCTGCACTTCTCTTTTAGCTTTGCAAGCAAAATGGAATAATCTATTCATGGTATTGTATTCTTTATATTCAAGAATATCCTGAATCTCTCTATTAAGACCATAGAACCTAGAAATTCTAGCATCCTCAGTTTCTTGCAAATCACATCGTGACAAAGCAATCATCATCTCTTGATAGTATGTTTCTACAGAATTGGTACCTTGTCTTAAAGCTGTAATTATTTAACATGTCACGCGCATAATAAGAAGGAACAAATCTAGACCTCATTGTACGTTTCATATCATCCCAGGTTCTAGGTCTAAGTCCTCTACCACATATATCATTCCACCAGAGAGACGCAAAGGAGGTAAATTCACTACTGGCGGCTTTAACTTTTTTATTATCAGGAAAATCATAGCAAGAGAATTTTTGCTCAACAGCTAGCTCCCAGTCAAGATAAACAGAAGGCTCGAACTTACCATCAAAAGAAGGCATGGTAAACTTTACCTTAGATAAAGGATCATATTTATCCCTAACTCGACGTCGTCTTCTAGGTCCAACACTCTCCTCTTCCTCCTCATCGTCAGCAACAGATTGTTCTTCGTCTTCAATGTCATGCCGTTGGTGTCGATGAGCAGTGCCACATGCACCTTCTTCACCTGCAGTCTCAAGTAAACCAATGCGTCGCACAATATTTTCATGTCCAAGATTCATATTCTGGATGTTTTTAGTTAACTGTTTATGTGATTGATTCATTTGCTCAATTTGATCCACTACTTTCACCTGACTTTCACTTAAGATTTTTAAATGTTTATCTGTGCTTTCCTTGTATGATTGACTATTGCGCATCAATTCTTCATACCAATTTTCCATGCCTTTCAGTTTATGCGCTAGATTCTCCTATGTTGATTCGTCGGAACTTGTTCCTGACATCGTTAGCAAGCAAAAGAAACTCACAAGAAAGTGTTAGTTCCTAACAATCTATAGATATGTGGAGCTTTTGAAGGCACTCAACACTCAAGCATATACCAAATTCTTATAATGTTCTCAAATAATGCAAAAACAGGTCAATCACCGTGGTTGGTTCGTGCCACAATGACACGCTGTGAGTAGAGCGATTGCAAAGCCGGACCTGTAAAGGTTAGTAGTATGTAGATCTTGGTAGGCTTAACTATATCACAAGGAATAGCAAAAATCAAACAGATTTGCAAAATTGAATAATAGTCCAAAGTACTAATCAAAATTACTGGCCTAGCCTAGACTCAATCCTAACTCAAGCAAGCAAATGATAAACACTCGGACTAGAAACAACTCGACTTTATCACACAGCTCTCTTCAAGAAATCCACCCCAAAAAAATGCCACACTTTCTTTTCTTTAATTTTTATTTCCTTTTTTTCTCTTTTTTCTTTTACTGTTTTTTTTGCAGCTCTTTTTCTCTCTCTCTTTTTTTTTGATTTTTTTGGTGCGGCTTTTTTTTCTTTTTTCTTTTTTTGCACCTTTCTGCCTTTTTCTATATATTTTTAACAAACGGCGGCTACCAAAGTGAATAGCCTGATACTTAAATTACTAAGAGTCAAACACTTGAAAGAAAACACGTGAAAATAGGAAGGCAATTAGCTGGCTGGGCTGGTCAACATGCATGCACACGTATGGATAGAAACCGAGCGAAAAAAGAAAATCACAGGAACGATCTCCTCCTTTTTTTTTTCCTTTTTTTTGCCCAAACTTAGGAAACTAATTAACAAGCTTTTCTTATCTCTCCCTAACTATTCGGACTGGACCAATTTGCAGATCAGCTAGCAAAGGAAATCTCAGCCTTCCCAGCAGAAATCACGCACATGCAGTTCTGGAAGGCAAAACAGGAGAGAAAAAACAAATCCGACCGTATAGACAACCAAAGATACGACAGGAATTGGCCTGGCCTGCGACTAGGAGGTTAACAAATCTAATCCCTTTTCTCGACACAGAACAAGACGAAGACTCGCCTAAAGCAAAAACCGAAGATGACAGACCCGACGAGCAATCTAATCACAAGTAAAAATTGAACAGAAACTAAGAACTAGACGAAGCCAGCAATAGACATGACCACGGACTATAATTCAAAGACACAAAACTGAAAGAAAATTGCATAGCTCGACACTATGGTTTGATGATGGGAAAAATATGGTACGGCTATATGGTAGACAATGGGTAGAAAAAATAAATCTATAAAACTAAAATCCTCACCAGGCAACTGAAACTCTGATACCAACTGATGATGCTCTCTCTCGTGGCCCGATCTTCTGGTGAGGGAATAACTCTCGCTTTGATCGAGTATGATGTTTACGACGTGGCTACCAACCAGAACAAGTCCAGGACACCGTGTAATCGCTACACCACAAACGATGTCGTACCAACCATGACGCGCGGTCGATGATCCCTGCAATACAATCGAGAGAACACTACAAGAACAAGATAAGATGCAATCTAAATATTACGAATAGGGAATTAATCACAAAGAAATAGTTGCGATTGAAGTGGTAGATCTAATCGTTCCGGCAAATCAACACACCAACTATTGGGGGCTCTGAATCTATAGTCGCCGACTAATCGAGCGAGGACTAGAGACAAGGTGAATGGCACTTGGCAAAATTTAGCTAAACAAAACCCAAATGTTCTATAGGGTGTACATAGACATTTATAGAGGAAAATAGATCTAGGCTTAAGTGCTAATTCGTGGAGGTGGAGGGAGACACTTCCAAGATGGGCCTAGTCTATTACAAGGCCCAAGGCCCAAGTTCGGTTTCAGCAACAGCACTGTCTTGTTTTAGTGATTCCCGTTGACTCGGAATGAATTTGGATATGAGACTAAATGCGTTTGAAAGGTGACGAGATAAGCTTTCAATCAAGTCCAAAATCACCTAAATCGGAGTTGGCATGAAGGTGCTAGGTCCGTTTGAAGTCAATGTTGTTCCCAGAGACCGAACTGGATTTGGACTTGGAATCGTTGTTGAACGTGTGAAGTCATGTGCGTATCCGATGAAGTGCGTATCCAATGAAGTGATATCCTCATCAAGATACTCCAGTAAATCTGAATCAAACCTCCTGCAACTCTTCGGATTATACGGAATTTAAGCTCAGTATAAATGCCTTGGCTTTGAGAATCGCACTATGTGCCTGGGTAGGGGTATTTAAGGGCTGCAGAAGCACACATCTCCTTCACAACACTTAGGCAGACACCACCGTCTACACAATGTCGACGTCGAACAATGGCGGACCAACGGTTGCTGTCAAGCTGTACATCGACAAGGAGAAGAAGAAGGTGATGTTAGCTGAGTCTGACAAGGACTTCGTCGACGTGCTCTTCAGCTTTCTCACTCTGCCTCTCGGCACGGTCGTTCGCCTTCTTGGTAAGCAGTCACAGGTAGGATGCTTCGATTTGTTGTACAAGAGCGTCGAGAACCTCAGCGAAGATCACTTCCAGACCCAACGCTTGCAAGGCCATGCTTCTTAGGCCACGCAATGCTGCAGGAAGTCATTGCGATCGGCTTAAGGTAAAAGTTGATGACACCAATCAAAGAGCAATTTATGTTTGCCCAGCATCCAGTTGCTGTGCTCGTAGTTTTAGCTCATTCCGTGGTGTCTGCTATTCTTGCACTGCCACATCTACATTAATCCTGAGGGAAAAGCCACTGGATGGCCAAACTGTTGGGTTCAACGATGATGGGGTTTTTGTCAAGAATGATCTGAAGTTCATCATCTTTGATAATCTCCATGTAGCTCCTGCTTCTACAAGTACCAGGTTTCCCTTGATTGGTAAGTTTGGGCTACTTGAGCAACGCAATATCGAGGAAAAGGTTCTTGAGCTTAATTCGCACAAGGTATCAATATCTCTTTCTGAACCGCAAATGTATTGTAGTAACTGGAGAATTTACATATTTAATCGTAATGTTACATACTTACACCTATCATCATGTTTGTGTTTCAGATAACTAACTTGCTCAAGAGGGCACTGGTATCAAAGCAATCTTTAACTGGACTATTCTGTGATCATTCTGTCGAAACGGACTCTGAATCTAGATCACCTCCCAGATAAGTTGTTCCCTAAACAAGAGAACACGACTGATCCCAAGTTCTGCGCTGTTAGCATAACCATTGTTCAGACAAAGGATGACTCATCACTGTTGTATGCTGAGGCTGGGTATGATTTTGCTTTGGCCTCCTTAGCCTTCCACTTGGATCCGTAATCAAGGCTCATGGACAGGTGACCTCCGGTGGAAGTAGTGGTCTTGATAACCTCTACAGAAGTATAAATGGAAGCGGAAGAGGATGTGTAAAACAAGAATGCCAAAGCCTGCTACTGTCCCCAACGGCAGCACCCTTCTTTGATTGCAGCAGCAGTGTACTATAAAAAGTTTGTACTGTACAGGCTGTTATACGTGCCTCAAGCTCTATGCTAATATGTCAAATAGTTGCACTAACGGTAGCCATTTCAAAAAGTTGACTGTTTATGAGTTAGATCCAAAAAAAACGCGTGGGCAGTACCACAAGTGATGCATATCTCAAGGGAGGGTTCCGGAAGTTCATTGTGACCGATGATCTGAATATAATTCCTTTCACCTTGGCCAGTACACTCCAAGTAATCGGTTTATACATATAAAGTAGTTTGTACACCTTAAATTTACACATCTAAAGTTTATACACCTAACTTTCTATACCTAAAATTTATAGGTCAAAAGTTTATATACCTGATTCAAATTCGAATTTGGATTCAAATATTTTTTATATAGAATATTTCTAAACATAAAGTTTATACGTGCAAAATTGTACGGTATAAAATCTATATATAAGTATAAATTCTATACACATAAATAAAGGTATTAGTTTTTTTATCTATTTTTTTATTTTTTCTTAACTTATTTTTAAAAAAATTATGGTGTAGTAGGAAGGAAAGAATGGAGATAAGTGTTAAACTGTTAGGGGAGGGATGAGTAGTCGCTCGCTGTGGACGATCACCCATCCATTAGCACTACCCTGCTTGATCCCCGCTCCATGTATGTACTCTTGGACTGCGGCCGAAATTCCGTTAGAACCCGTGTTCTCATGGTCAGCATCGCAAAATTATACACGAAGACATAAATTAGCACGCCATGCGGTGCAGGGGCAGGCCCAGGATTTTCAACTTGGGTATTCGAAATTAGAAGAGATTGAAAAATTTTTCCAACCAAAAGCCTAATAGTTGTATGATATATAACGGTATAAATATGATATCATAAAATCACATATTGATAGAATTGACCATAAATTAAATGCATTAAGCATATTAGAGTACAATACTGAACTTTCAATTAACAAAATACATCAAATTTATAGAGCATACAAAATAGTAAAATGATAAGAAATCTTACATTTAGAGAAGAACTTTTCGTTTCTTTTCTTGATACTTTGAAAATGATTGATGATGTCTTTATCCTTAACTTGCGAGAAGAAATCTCTTTCAATAAATGTAACCAAGCAGTTCGGCAGTTCGGGCTTCATTAGTTCGTCGGTGGTGCCGTGCCGCCGTGGTGGGCTGTCGGTGTCGACCGCTGACATTGTGGCAGTGACGGCATGACGCAGTGTGGCTGTCGGCGGGGACGTGGCTGTGGGTCAGCGACTCAGCGGGGGTGCACGGCGCGCCGGCACGATGCAGGGGCGGGCCGAAGGCGGGCAGCCCGCAGTCGGCTAGGCAGAGGCAGGCACCACCGCACCAAGCCGCCAGTGCCCAGCGCCGCCACGGGTGACCGGGCGACCAGCAACGGGGCGGGGGCGCGGGGCACCAGGCGACCAGCGCCGGCCGACGGCCAACGGGCCGGGCGAGGGGCGACGCTGCCGTGACCAGCGATGGAACCGGGCATCGACCAGCCTTCGGATGTCACCGTCGGGCAGTGGGGGCGGAGGCGGCGATAGACGGCGTGCGCGCCCGGTGCGGGACCGCGGGCGCCGGCGCGGGGGTGGCGTGGCGTGACCGCCGCGACGGGGCGCCAGGGCGAGGACGACTGGCGACGGCCGGGCGCCTGGGCAGAAGGCCGACGGGCGACACCGTGACGGGGCGTTGGGGCGGGGCCGCGCCGCCGCGGGCGTGGGGGCGGCGTCGAGACGACGGGCAGCCGAGCGGTGGGCATGGGACAGCGGGACAGCGGGACCGCGGGCACCGGCGGCCGGCGCGGCGGGTCGGCTGGCGCTGGCGACTGGCGGGTGGCGGCGCTGGCTCGGGGATGAGGAATTCCGGCTGGCTGAGTGGCTGTGGAGAATGGAGATAGGGATAGAACAAATTGGGCCCTTTTCTTGCTATTGGGCCAATGGGCCTAAAATAATGGGGAGAGAAAGAAGATGGGAGGGATAGTAATGGGATTATTTCGAATGTGTTGTTTTTTTCCTTTTTCCTATATACATATGGAATATATATTTTATATATTTATTTTTTTTCAAAAATCTTAGGTATTCATTTGAATACCCATACATCATGGTGGGCCCACCCCTGATGCGGTGACGCTCATAGTTCATGCATTCCAATTTCTACGAGACATGAACAGATTTTACAGTACTCACGTGTCACGTCATGCTGATAAATTTTATTTCCCGCGAAGGACCGATCAAGAAGTGCGAAGATATCCGGATGAGCATTGAGCAGTACAGACGTTGCCTCGAACGCTAGGCTGTGTTCTTAACATAGGTACCCAACCTCACACCATCATTACCACGTGCACGCTTACCAAACTACTAAACAGTTTACTATTTTTAAAAAGTTATATAGAAAAATTACTGTAAAATTCATATCAACTAACTTTTTAGTTAATACTTAATTAATCATGCGTTAATTCGTTGTTCCGTTTTACATACGGAGGGGAGAGGTTCAGGGGTTCTCATCACCTCTTGAAGAACAAAGCCGACCTCGTATGAGAAAAAAATAAATCCGTGCGGGCAGTTGGTGACGATGACATGAGTACACGATGACACGCACCAGCGAGCATCGCACCTATCCTTCTCGGCCTTTGCCTTGGGTTTCCAAAACCGCCGGTAACGGTTACCGCAGTTACCACGCTTACCTGGGGTTATGGTAAAAGAAAAACCACGGTAACCTCCTTAAATTCAAATAAATTTTAAAAATAATTTAAAATTTTGATAAATTTTATACGGTTTCGTATGATTTGCCACGGTTACCGTGGTAACCGTTCTTATCGATGGGGCACGGTAACCCTGGCCTCGACGGTTTAGGAAACTCTGCCTACACGAACCATACCCAAGCTGCAATATTACGGTAATCTCATAGTCCCTCAGTCCCTGATGGGGTGGCCCTAGGGTCAGTGTTTTTTTATAAAGCTCTGGGGTTTGTTTGAAACAGATATACTAGCAGATTAAATATTTCTAATAAAAAAGATAAATTAAATATTTTAGTAAATAAATTTAACAGATAACTTAAAACAAATTGTCTAAAAGTAGAATTTTTTTAATAAATATAGTTTTTAAGCGTGGAGCAAACAATACATTTTTAGTATTTGGGTAAATAATCTGGAAAGAACTAAGAGTAAAGAAATTGTGCATGCGTCCCGAGCGCCCCGTTGCTAAGCACAACACTTAGCGTTAAACATTTTTTATAATTAGATAATAATATCCATTTTGTAACTATTTGTTTTTATCCTTTTTCTAATGCAATTGCACTTACACGCTACGTCGGGTGAAAATTAGGTCGAGGCGCCGCATGGACATGAAGTAAGATGAAACCACTCCCAAGTAACCGAGGAACTCGATTTACATTCCTTAAAAAAGTTATGAGACGTTTTGTACACGATTTTGTGATCGAGGGACGCAAATCAAACTTGTTACATAATTGAGGGACACGAAATGGACGTTGTTTTCAATGTGAGAATGAAGAAGTTGACCTGCCATCTCTCAACTTTACACCGAATTTATTTGATATCCCTTATCCTTAATACTAAAGATATTCACCCCTAAACTATACAAAACCGTTCAATTTAGATCCTATAACAGTATAGACACCTGGTTTTATTTACGTGGTAATTTGACCTGGTCCACTCGCACTTACTAGACGCTGATGTGGCAAAAACGAAAGTGGGCCTTATTTGTCATTCTCAGTCTCCACCTTTATCTCTTTCCTGGTCTCTCTTCCTCCTCCCCCCTCTCTCTCCCCTGCTCTTGGTCTCTCCTCCCTCGACAAGGTGATGATGGCCGCGGCCGTTGCAGCCGTTGCAGCAAGGGCAACAAGGAGGTGATGTGGGGGCGTCGGCTGGGGTCTGCGGTAACGATGAGCTGATAATGGTTGATGGCTTGCACCGGAGAGGATGTGACGCCGACTAGGGGCGCTGACGAGACGGCGGGAGGCTGCGCGGCGAGTAGGTGGCGGCAGAGCAGAGTGGGGCCACCGCTCGGTTGAAGAGGAGAAGATAATAAAAGAAAAGAGAAAATATAAGGAGAAAAAAATATGTGGATCCTACAATTTTTTTTCTTATCACTTATATGTAGATCCTACGTACTTTTTTATTTTTTTTCTGACTAGAATACCATGTCAGTGAAAGGAAGATGATGCTGACACGTGGGCTCCACATTTTCCTTCTCACTTACATGTGGATCCCATATATTTTTTTAATCTTTTGCTGAATAGGATGTCACGTCAGTAAAACCAAGTATCTATAATGCCTCATGATCTTTTTTTAAATGATTTTACATAGTTTAAGGGTACACACATTAATGGTATTGCGGTTAGGGGATGTCAGGTGAACTTATTCCATCTGGGAATAATCTGTTGTACTCGGGTTGGCCGTTCAGGCCCAGCAAAAGTGTCGGCCTGCAAATCACTTACGGGGGGCTTCACCAAAAAGTGGACTCATCAACTCCCCACCAGGCACCAGCCACCTGCCGTTTCAGATTCTACGCGACTCATCGTCTTCCTCTTCCCTCGAGCAGCCACCGGAATTATTTAGCCAAACGCTCAGCAGCAGAAGCATTCCTCCTCCCACACCACCCAACGCACACGCTTCACCTCCTCCTCCACCACCACCATGGCGGAGACGAAGAGCGACGGGCCAACCATCACCGTGAAGCTGTTCGTGGACACGGAGCGGCGCAGGGTGCTGTTCGCGGAGTCCGACAAGGACTTCGTCGACGTCCTCTTCGGCTTCCTCACGCTGCCTCTCGGCACCATCGTCCGCCTCCTCGGCAAGCAATCTCAGGTCGGATGCTTCGACGAGCTGTACAAGAGCGTGGAAGATCTCAGCGCGGACTACTTCCTGAGCAAGGCCTGCAAGACGATGCTTCTCGAACCGTACAACGCTGCAGCGAACCAGTGCTGCCAGCTCAAGGTAAATGTTAACGGCGCCAACCATAGGGAGGTTTATGTTTGCAAAGATGCAAACTGCAGCGCTAATGGCGATTGCGGGGTAACCTCGGTCGCTGGCTCCATCTGCAAATGTGGCAAAGTCATGCAGTACATTGGGGAGTGGCCACAGGATGGTGGTAGCACTGCTTCTGCTGGTTCTGACGGTGGAGTTTTTGTCAAAGGATGCTATAAGTTCATCGTCACTGATGATCTGCATGTCGCACCTGCAATCAACATCTCTAATGATGTCCATTTTTGACAAATATGGAGTACGTGATCCGGCCAATCTTGAGCAAAAGATTCTCCAAATCAATTCAGAAAAGGTTTCTCTATGTTGTTTAGTATATCTTGGATTTGATATAGTAACATTTAACTTGGATTTAGTTGACCTACGATCCATTTCTTGCAGATAACTTGCTTGCTCAAAAGGTCACTGACATCCAAGCATGCTTTAACTGGCTACTACTTCGATGCCCCTAATCGAAATGATGAAGCGAATCTCTATGTGCTACCAGAGAGCTTGTATTCTGAACAAGAAGTTGATGTGGATCACAAGCTGAACAATATGAAGATAAAAGTTCTTCAGAAGAAAAACAACACCTCACTGCTGTATGCTGAAGTTGGTGAAGATTTTGTCGATCTTCTCTTTGGCTTGCTAAGCATTCCACTTGGTTCCATATTAAAGACTTATGGTAAATGGTCATCAAATGGATGTGCTGATAATATTTACATGAGCATAGATGGGAGCGCCAAAGGTTGTATGAATCCAGAACGCCAGATGTTGCCAGTATCCCCAAATGTGGCTTCTTTCTTTGGCTGCAGCGCTACTAATATGTTAATACAAGTTGGAGAAGCAGATCCAAAGCAGAGAAATAACAGTGGTTGCTTCAAGTGCTTCAAGATCGCTGGGTTTTCTTGTTATGACCATTGTAGCGAGCAAATTTGGAACAGTGGTCAAAGGGCTTACGTATATAAAAATTGCCTCAGCACTCCAAAGTCTGTTAAACTTTGTGAGATTAATCCAAAAGTACCAAACGGAGGTAGTCACAAGGGCGAAGGGTATGTCAAGCCAATGGTTCAGAAATTCAACGTCACTGATGATATGCATATTCTTCCTCTGTCCTTGACAAGCACCCTACAAGTAGTTAGTGAATCCAAGGTTCAGGCTAAGGAGCTCGTGGAGAAAGAATTCACTCTAACAAAAACCCAGGTTATTATCTACTAGAACTATTCCAACTGCACTGCTTTCCAGAAACAGTAGTTACTAAGCACTGACTATGGGTATTGCTGATTAAATCTGTGCAGGTTATGGAGCTGCTAAGGGCTGCTCTGGTGACTCGCAACACTCTCAGCTCTGTGCTTCTGCCTCAAAAGAAGAAGAGGCTGCATCTCCAGTCCAGTCTGTATTAGCTTGTTCCCAAGAGTCTAAGATGTACCTCTGCAGTATTTCTGTATCCTCCCAAGTACCAATCCGAGTATCCAAGTTGCCGTAGACGAACGTGATGGTGCTTTTGTTTAACTATCTCTTGAACAAATCCGCTGGTGCTTTTATTTTACTAGATGATGTGTCTTTCGCCTTCTCTACAAATCAAAAGCATGACAGTGGTCTTGAACAAATCGATCATCTGCATGCATGATAGTGGACATTATTCACAAGATCACAAATTGGCAAAAAGTGCACAAAGTGGATTTTTTTTTTTAAAAAAAGGCGATTGTATGCTCCAAAACGAGAAATTTTGAGCCCAAGATTTGGTAGGGCCGCGCGAACGCGCACCCCGCTGCCAAAAATTGTGACGGCCATCTCCCACGGGAGGAGATGGAAGGCCCATAGCCTTCTTGATGGGCCACTGACCACCGTCTGGTAAATATAAGTTTTTGATGCTACCTGTGCATGCCGCACAGTAATTTTGTAATCTTACGGTGAACCTGCGCCACAATTTATTTCCCCTCCTTCGTGTCCTCCTCGCTCAACTTTCCGTGTGGTATTATTCTTCTTGTTATCGAAAGGCAAATACTTATTCAGTTCCGACTTTTCTTTGGCCCATTTAATATTATACGAGTCGAAACGAGGCCCACTACAGAAGCCGCAGTATGGATCAAACGGGCCTACGCTGAATTCGGCCCATAATGGGCAAGTCGCTAGGCCACCTCGGATTCGGCAGCCAGTTGGGCCCACATCTAAAAAGCCCAAAGTTAGTGGGTCCCACACGACCGGCGTGCCCCACACGTCGCCACGTCACGGCCCACACGTCTACGCGCTCTTGTCTTGGACTTGGACGCCATCGCCGCCGCTTCTCAGATATAAATTCCCCGTCCAGTGGACGCAGCGGCCGGATCCCATTGCCGAGATTTTTTTTTTCTGTTCTTCTGCTTTCTTCCCGTTTCCCGACTCAAGTCAGCGGTTAGGGTTCCGAGATCTCCGTCTCGCACGGCAGCCATGGCGGTGAGCACCCTGCTCTCTGTTTCTTTTTCTCTCTCTCACTCTCTTGCTTGTATTGTTGATGTCTTCATGAATCTCGTTTGGGGCCGGATGGTGGTGTGTGTGGCATTTCCGATCCGAGCATTTTTACTGTGCTCTGGTGTAGGAGCTTGAACAGATTTGGGGTTTATGCTATGGGTTCTTGATTTGGGTATAAGCTTACTATTTGGGTTGACTGTACTAGCAGCAAAGACACTGGAAAAGTAGACATTCGTGGCTGGCTCCGCCTTATGGTGTTTGGTAGAAATGAAATGGACTGGCATTGGTTTGGCAGATTGCCAGGAAACCGCCATTACTCCATTAGTTGCGACTTGCCAAGTGCTACATGGCCAAATCTCATACTATTTTAGGCGGCATTGTAGCCATGAGCGAGCTTAGTATGAAATTACCGCTGCAGCAAATCTAGATTTTTATCTGGGTGCTGAAAGTTTACATCTCCTAGTTGATTCCTACAGATGTAGCTGCTTATGAACCATGAGCATGATTAACTAGCTTGCAGGCTTTGTTGAAATCTTGGACTTGTTCTGTCTTAATGCCTACTTGGTTACGCTCAAGGACTAAATAAGGCCCTTTGAACTTTCTTTCGTTACTTGTCCTCCTTGTACCAAAAGCCATCAGTAGAGGCTCAAGTACATAAGGAACCAAAGTTTCTCTGCTTTCTTTCATAGGATGGACATAATCTTCCAGGCTTCCAGCAACTTTGTTGGTTATAATGTATGGTGCTATTCGACTGTATGCTATACTGACTAGTAAGCATCTTGCAACTAAATAAGATTCAACGGTACATACATACAGATTATGAATATAAGCATTGAGAAGTTTCATTCAGATAGTTGGTGGTCAACATTGTCCCCGGAAGGTTATTTGGCATTACCCATCTAACATTGTTTGAAAATAATTGGGAGCAAAGACCTTGCTTATCACAGGATGGGGGCACCAATTCCTCTGTGTAGAGGTTTATACAATAATTGTAGCTATTGGATATGTGAATGGTTAGTCGGTTAGAACTCTGGAGAAACTACAACAAGTTTATAAGTAGAATTAGGAGCATATGGTATTCGAACTATCCAGAAGAAATTGGTATGCAAAGTTTGAGGAATGGAACGAAGTACACATTTGCACTACCATTTTTAAGATCTTATAAATGTCTACTGTGTTATTTGTGTAGAATGTTCACTTATTGTCTAGGAAATATCCATTGGATCGCTGATTAGACATTTTCTTTGTCATGTATTGTTTTAAGGCAAGCACATTTAGCACAGTCAAGGTGAGCAATGTGTCACTGAAAGCATCACTGCGAGATGTAAAGGAATTCTTTTCCTTTTCGGGTGACATTGTGCATGTTGAAATGCAAAGGTCAGTACCATTTTTATCTTTCTTGTTTTCCGCTTTGTACCATGAATTGCAATAACGTTTTTAATGCTTTGCAGCGGTGATGAGCTGTCTCAAGTTGCCTACATTACTTTTAAAGACAATCAAGGATGTGAGACGGCTATGCTTCTTACGGTACCTATTCTTTCTCACATCAATGGAAATATAAATTTTCCAATTCCAACCATTGTTGATTTGTTGATAACCTTGTATCGTTATGAGTGTGCATGATTTATGACTGAAGCTATACTTAAAAGAAAGTGATTGACTAACTTTACTAACCTTAACTTTTGTTAGTACAACTCACAGTGCACTCTAGACTATTGCTTTACTAACCTTAACTTTTGTTAGTACAACTCACAATGCACTCTAGACTATTGCCGTTGCATTCTCATATCCTTACAAAAAAGTGGTCAGAGAAATATCGGTTGATTGTTTTTAAGAGAAATAATTTGTTAAGACTTGCAAAAAAGGATACCCTAAGTTTCATTAATGAAACCTTAATTATAGATCAATTTCTCAAACTTGCTTATTTGAATGCTGCTATTTACATAATCCAAAATGAAATAAACTATTTCAGCATTTACTTTAGTTTAAGCTCGTAGCTCTAGCAGGAAAATCCTGAACTTTGGATATGGGAGAAAATTTGTTTGCTAAAATATAATTGGTCACATTATTGTGTACTTATTTGTTGCCTAATCATATATAATTGCTGAAATGTAATCGGAAATTTGTAACATATACTTTGTTGGTTCCCAGGGTGCCACAATAGTTGATATGGCTGTCATTGTCACTCCAGCTACTGATTATGAACTACCAGCTTATGTTTTAGCTGCTCTAGAGGTATGGTTAGAACAACAGAATATTTACATGTCTGAAACATGGTATTCTTCTGTTGGTAATATAACTGCATAGCATCCTTTGCAGCCCAAGGATACTAAGCCTTCTGCCCTTCAAAAGGCAGAGGACATTGTTGGGACCATGCTGGCCAAGGGATTCATTCTAGGTAGGGATGCACTGGACAGAGCAAAAGCCTTGGATGAGAAGCATCAACTCACATCAACTGCAACTGCTAGAGTGTCTTCCTTTGACAAGAAAATGGGTTTAAGTGAGAAGATCAGTGTTGGCACATCTGTTGTAAATGATAAAGTTAAGGAAATGGATCAGAAATACCAAGTCTCTGAGAAGACAAGGTCAGCACTGGCAGCTGCTGAACAGAGTGTCTCTACTGCTGGATCTGCCATCATGAAGAACAGGTATGTCCTTACTGGAGCAGCATGGGTAACCGGTGCTTTCAATAAGGTTGCCAATGCTGCAAATGATGTTGGCACAAAAGCAAAGGAAAAAATAGCATCGGAGCAGGAGCACAAGACTGTAGAGGGTGAGTCTGCACAACCTAACATCTCAGAAGGCCCTGCAACACAAAAGGATCTAGATGTTGAATTCGCAAAGATACCGGCCTCTGAATCCCCTGAAGATATTCCTATCTCTACTACTGCAACCGTCCCCGTTACTGATGAGGATTCTATTCAGGCGTCTCCACCTGCTGCCTCTCCCAAAAAGCCAGAACCTGCACAGGGTTTGATACTATGATTCCATTGATACATGAGTGTAAATAGACACGAAATGGTCGCTGAATTCAGGCTGTAGTGTTGTGATCCTTTAAATTGAACCTCTTTGAAGTTTGGAATTGGGACCTGGAATAGGTTGCAGTTTGTAGCATCTATTTTTCTCAATTGAACATCATTTTCTTGCATTAGCGACCTTCTTAATAGGCACCAACCATTGATATACCATTTTGACATGGGATATTGATGTGGATTTGGTGGAATATATGGGAAATCATGTTTGAGTACTTCACTGTAACTCGACATTTCTGTTATGATGCAAGTATTCCCTCAGGTTTATTTTGAATTGGTTATGACGTCCAAAATTAAACTTTCGTTTAGTTCCAAAGTATCTGTGTCATTAAACATGGTATACTCATTTGTGTCATGGTATAATCATGTTATATGTAAATGCTTCCAAATATGAATATATAGTACACTTTTGTGTCATTAATTAAGCATGTATAATGTTGGACTAAAAGTAGGCATCTGTATCCTGATGATCTGATAAGGCATGATATTGGAGTATTTTCTAAACCTAATGGTCTGAGATTGTGCTGCTGAAATGCTTTTTCCCCCCTTCTTAGCATACTGAAGTTCTCATTGTTTTAGTGCATTAAATACATCCATTCTCTCTCTGAAAGTTCTTCTGGCTACAAGATATAGGATTCAGCTGCACTGTGTGGTGTACAGTTTAGAGGTGGAGATAGAGTACTAGAGCAGTGCCTGAAAAATAAAGGGAAAAGGAAGTTGGGCCGCAGACCATCTCCCTGCAGTTTCAGACACCGACGTTTTTCAACCAAAAGATGATTGGGATGTCACCACTATTATTCCACTGATCACTGATATGTACATTCATCGTTCACATATGGATGTGGGATTGTGGTTATTCCTCAAATGTCTTCTTACACTTTTCTCCCTAGCCTTTAAGCCAGCTAAAGAATATCATTGGATAACAAAGGTCAAACGGTTTTATTAGCAATTACTTTGCTAGTTGTTTATGGCTGCAAAAAGGTCCATACAACATTTGAAATTAAAAAAAATACACATTTGGAAGTAAGAAAAAAAATATAGGATCAAATTTTCGTTTGTGGCATATCACTTCGGTTCTTCTCGCGATCACATAATTTACATTAGAACAACCTGTGCTTCCGATTCCCAACCTTCCCTCCAAAACTGGACATTTCTGCAGAAGAAAACATAACAAAATGCAGTGCTCATTGCTCAACAACAAACACAAAACGAACTCATATTCAGACAGGCGTAGCCAAAACAAAATTCCAAGCTAATAGTATGCCCTAGTACGTACCGGAAGCAGAGGGGTCATGGGAGAAGAGGAAGAGGACGACGAAGCAGAGGACGGTGAGCAGCGGTATGAGGTGAACGGACCGCTCCTTCGCCGACGGCCGGGCGGCCGGCGCCTTCTCCGGCTTCGCCTCCAGGTCGTCGCCGTCCTCCTCCTCCGGGTACAGCCTCGGCATCGCCGAGAGGCTCAGCTGCCTCTGCATTTTCCGGCACGGCGAGGTGTGTGGCGTTCAAGCTTCAGAGAACAAGGCGATGGCCTCCTCCTCAGCTTGGGTACACGCCAGGTAAGGTATATGCCCACGGTGATGTACAAGTGTGTGTACGTTAATACGCATCTAACTCTGTATATATGCTCACCAAATAGTGTATCAGGAGAGATTTGTTAATTAACAACTAGTATATGTTCTTCTTTATGTGCTCTAAATTTCACGCATCGGCTCACATGCCTTCGCTTTGCTTTACTGATACCTCGCTTAATTCGAGTTGCTTAACAAGAGTCTGGTTCTTTGAGTACATGAGAGGGATGTTATCTGAAGCCCTTTCATTTTCTGAAGCAAAAGCTTTGTACTACTACGTAGTACGTACTGCAAAACAATACTACTACTGCAAATTGAAGGAGAGACGTGGCCAAGAATTAGTCAGTTGCTACAAATTGTGCAAGGCAGTGACCTTGATGAACCTGAAACAAGCATTCGAGTCGACGATCCTTGCGACGTGGGTTGTTCGATCGAGCCGGCTTTCACGCGTGCAGGTGAAAAGAATTCTAGAGATGGTTCTTCTCAAAATCTGCATGTCGATTGTTCGACAGTGTTCGGTGAAACGGCACATCAGTGGGGCTATCCTCATCTAGGGTCTCCATCAGGTGTCCATGAAGCGGCGTTGGCAAGTTGGCGACGTTACTCAGCATTATGTGGCCGCCGGAATGCGGCGTCAGTCAGTCACCGGAGCATCGAAAGTCAATATATGGCGAGGAGAAAAAAGATGAGCCCCAGTTGGGCACTTCACTGCCACATCGTACATCGTGCTGAATCAGCTGTAGCTAGAACTTCCCTGTCAATGCCGGGAGAAATCAAACGAGTACGAGTACACTAGTATGATTTCGTGGCTGGCTGAGGGCTATATGTTCATACAGGGTTAGCACGCTGTGGAGTTGGGAGTATGGATGGATGCTGCTATCAATCGGGATCAAAAGTCATAAATCCGCAGATCTAATGCAATGTTGCTTAATCCTTTCCTTAAAACAAAAACTATCGTGTTTCATTTCTCCAAAATAAAAATCGTGTTTCGATTGATTCACTGGTACAGAGAGACTCAAATTGACGATCCTAACTAAGCAGAATAAAAGGAATATCCGTTTCATGTAGAAACAGTACTATGGGCCATAAATACAGATACGGTAATACGGGCTTAGACTCTCGAGGCCCATTATATTCTTAAACGGGCCCAAAATCCGGCCCACAAAATGACGACTACGACGTACACTGTCCTACCTTCCACTTCGAAAAGGACACTCAGCACGTCGTACAGCTTCATAAGCTTGGGCTTTTTACTGATAGATTATTTCAGCTCATCTTCTGATCTGCATCACTGCATATGTCGTAATCTTCTCAACTGAAAGGAGCAAATAAAGCTTAAAAACGATCTCCAATTTGCCCGCAAGTTTCCTATATATCAAAAGGGCAACAAGGCACAGTAGCTTTCAGCTTCAGTGCCCTGTAGCCTGGTGATGTACACCCTGAAACTGAAAGGGATTAATTCATGCGTGACGACGAATTACGCTGGGCTTACAGCAGCATGGGGTGTCATTACGACCCAACAAACTCGATCGAGCAATGGCACAGTGAATCTCACCAAATTCGCTAACAACGAAAGCCATCTTTAGAGACTTGGTTTAATTAATTCGAGCTCCCTACCTAATCTCCTACTGAAAACTACAGCTAGTGTAGTACCACTAGCTTGCAGTACTGCCCAGTTGAAAATCTAAGGAGCAACTAGCAAGTAGTCCAGTTTGTCAAAACTCAAAAAAAAGGAAACTCCATTTACCAATCATCAGGTACAATGCTAGTAGTACTAGGGTTAATTAATTTCTGCGTTATCTCCGCATCGTCGTCGATCATGACGAGGTTGAATTAATATCAATCAGGTGGTTGTCAATCAATAATTTGGCACCCTCATGTAACACTAATCATATGTAGTAGTAGTAGTAGTACAACCTCTTTGCCTCTTTCGTACTGCAACAGTGTCATCACTTTCGTCATTTTTTACATGTAAATCATGTAGCGGCAGCAGTTAAAATTTGTCATTTTTGGTTATCTTTCTGATTTAGGCGCGTCTGAACTCTGAAGCTTTGTTTCATTTTGAAGCAGCTGGTACTGTCGGCACAAACTAACCAGCTAGGCGTTGCGAGTGATCAAAGATACTGCCTTTTGTTATCCTCTGAGACTGAAAGGAATGTGATCTGATCTGACGAGATGTTTTCACCTGTCATTTGGACAAGATCGTAGGGCTAAATATCCGATTAATCACCAACTGTGCAAAACCAAACCATCACACCGCGTTCAAAGCTCACACCGATCATTCACAACCATCAGTAGTCGGCTAAAATCTTGAACGAGAAAAATGCTCGATCGAAGCTCGTTTCACTGACGTAAGTAGACGACATTCCAGTGGCAGATAAACCCCCAACAACCTGAAGAAAAAAGACGTGTATAGAGCTAGCTAAAGCTAAAGGCAGGGAGAAAATCGATGGCTGCTGTTCGTCGCAGTCGCCGAGCTAGCTAGCGAGGAGAGGAGTAGTAGCGATGGCGAGATGTCTACACAAGTCGCAAAGTTGCCGGGATCGTTTGACGTATCGGGGCGACGGCGTACGTACGCCGATGGAGACACGGCCGTGACACGGCGAACCAGCAAGCGGCGACCGGGAATCTTTCCGACAGAAGGTCAGCGTCCGCCGCGAATCGCCCGGCGATCTTTTCACACTCCGCCCGGCGGATCCTCGCCTCGATTCTGGTCGAATTAACAATTCGTCTTTGATTCCTTCTGAATTTTGAATAGTGATGCATCAGCTCCATCGTCAGTCTGTAGCAAATGGGTTGCGAGAGCCAGTGTGTCTCGGCAGTCGGCACTGTTCTGATCGATGGTTACGTGATATAGGTAAGCTATAGCTACCCTGGCCTGTTTGGAGCCGTCGGTTAAGAATAGCTAGTGGATGACAGAAATCTGATTATATTTTTATAAAATACTCTAATAAAATGATTGGTGCATTTTTTATTTCATATATGAACACGTACGGGATTCTCAAACTTGCCTCATTGTGTTACTTGCAGTATGTTTGGTTCGGGAGAAGGGGGCGGGCCCAGCTCAAGCCAAGGATATTTAGATAAACTAACAATACAAAATTATTTATTTTTTACATATGATTTTACTTATAATTTGTTAAATATATACATTGTCTTAGAATTTTGAAAGATCGAAATTTATCATCTTTATGTTTTAAATTTTATAGTTTTTAAAAGTCGTTTCGGTCGCTACTCCTTACTCATTTGTCAGGCCTTTATTTATTAGTCGATCTATCACTATTTCTATTCATCTTCCATGAAACCTTTAAAAATTAGATCTTTTAGTTTTTAGAGTTCATTATTTTGTTGGGTTTTGTTTTTATATTTTTTTAGAATTTCATCGAACACCGCCACTGTACTTCTCTACGGCCCCTCCGTTGTCTCCTCTTTTTATTATCATTAAGATTTTAAAAAACGAACATAATTATAGTTTGAGTTCATTTTTTACTTCTTTAGAAGCCCGTTAAACCGTCAGCGGCTTTGCTACTGTACTCCTCTACGCGCGACCCGCCCGCTGCCTCCCCTCTTTATTGTTATTGTGATTTTAAAAATTGAACATGATTATCATTGGAGTTTATTTTTTTACTTTCCAGAATCCTTGCATACTGTTGCGACCGTGATGTTTAATGGTTTGTTCATTATCACTCCTCTTAATCATCATTAGAATTCTATTTGGGATTTTGTTTATATGTTTATAGTTTTTATATGTTCTTTCAACTTCCACTATTTTACTCATTTAGAGTTCTATTGTTTTTCCCTCTTTATTGCTATTTGGTATCGTTGTGTTCTACATAAATTATTCTTTTCGAAAAATCCATATTTTTCATTTTAATACTTTTTATTTGTAAATTGTATTCCTACTTGACTATTTTCGAAATTTATTTTATTTGTTATTCCGAATTTTAATTAATCTCGTCATATGTTCTAGATAGTCTATTCTTTCAATAGTCTTTATTTTTATTACGAATTTTAGTTATTTATAAATTGTATTTCTAGTTGAACTCTTATTTTATTTTTCTAATTTCTGAATTTATTTTATTTTTTATTTTGAATTCTAATTAATCTCGTGTTGTGTTGTGGATGGATTAATTGTTGTTTCAATATTTTTTATTCTAAATTTTAGTTATTTCAGAATTGTATTCCTACTTGAACTCTTCTTTTTCTTTCCTAATTTCAGAAATTTATTTATTTTTTATTCTGAATTTTAATTATTCACATATTGGGTTCTTATATGGACTCCTCTTTCAATATTGCTTATTTTTAATTTTTAATTTTATTTATTCTTAGATTGTATTTATACTTGGACTCTTCTTTTCTTTTTCTTCAATTAATGTCGTAATTTTTAGTCTCCACGGTAAATGTGGTATCTTTTTTTCGAGTTGTCTTAATAATATAGATAGATAGATAGATACCAAAAATTTCTTGATAAAAAAGTTATAGTACGTGATGCATATGTATATGGAAAAGAAAAAGAGTTGTATTCAATCCAAGAGGTAGTATTCAACACATATTATATAGCTATGCTATATCGTATACTGTTAGTACTAAGTAATATTATACATGCCAAATATTAGGATTTTGGCGGTAATGTTTTGTCCCTTCATATTTTAAATACACAACTTCTAAATCTAGGATTGTTACGAGGAGATGGGAGTCTTCTAATGAGGGTGAGTTTTACGTGGTATAGGATGGAGAGTTTGAGCATAAACTCCTACCTTTTTATACGTGGTATGGGATGGAAATTGTGAGCGAATTTCCTGCATAGGTGTAACGAGATAAATCTGGACCATCCATCGTCACTTAATATTAATTCCCCTGAACTCTTTGTTATTCTATCTCTACAGCCAAACAAGGAAATGGTGGGAATAAAAATAAAATTTTCATGACCAGTCCCTCCAACAACTCCCATCTTCTAAACTTCCAATATCCTTTCCTAAATTTACCAAACAGACATTTAGGTCTATGAACAATGAAATTGTGATTTTTATACCTCTAAACTTATTTTTAGATAATGAAAATGGTTATGCCTCTAAACTTATTGCCTTATTTTTTTTTCTAGAATGGCTACGCACACCTTCTTCCATCTCCCAAACTCACCAACGTTGTCTCTTCCACCTTCATTCCCATGCTTGAATTGATCCACGGCTTCCACCACCTACACCATGGCTTTGCCTTCTCATGACAATTTTCGATTGCACTTTCAAAATATTGGCAATTCATTATAGTTATATTTATTAGTTCAATATTACCTTTTCAAGTCAGATATATTAATTTCTTAAAAATGAATAAAACAGTACTGCAAAAAATATAATCAAATTGATAGGATAATGGCTTGAAAGTCATTTAATCTGATTGTTAAGTATTTTCTATATCACACTTTCTATATTCAGCCTAAAATGTTAATTTAGTTGTTTAGTACTGATTGTTTTTAGTGGAGTTGATTAATGTCTTATCTTTAAGCATTTAAATCGTAATCTAGACATCTAGCTTGTGCATAAAAATTCTAATTGTACATATTTATATTTCTTATAAGCAAGTTAAGTACATTTGGGTTAAGCATGTCCCATCAAGCCCTATGAACAATGAAATTTTTATTACGCCTCCAAATTTTTTTATGAATATTCAAAGCACCCTAGATAGCTTGTTGCTGTCGTAGCATGCAAATTGAATATCAAGGCTTCTTTATCAGGAACGACGGTCACCCTGTCTATCTCGAAAGGGCTCACATATCGGTGGCACTTATCCTCTTACAAGTTGTAATGTAAAGGATCTACAGTACCCGACATTAGGAGGAACAGAGGCCATCCGATCAAGATCATCAGGACCAGTTTTGCGCTACAGTAAATAGGCTAGCACATACCAGTGCGCTACAGTGTGATGTTCATGCTGCTACAGTGACTGCTCCTGTTCGTTGCAAATTTTTAACTGTGCTCCTCTCACATGAACAGTGGTTCTCTGTAGACGATCCGGATCCCGGACAGAAGGATATCAACTGCTTATGGCCCAAACCCCTAATATCTTTTTGACCCCTGCTCACCCCTCCCTCCTCCCGATCATTTAACCCCCTATATAAGTGTATCTAGCTTTAAACATGTCATTCTATTACAGTTGTATTTGTTTTTATGATATCACTTATTTAATCTAGCGTATTGGTTCATTGAGATGGAATAACTAGTACTTGTAACATTTAGAATCAATTTGATAGGATATATAATAGTAGCTTGAAGGTTATTTTATTTGACGGTTAACCTTTTTCATATAGTATCTTACTAGTAGCTAGGACGTCATGGAGACCTCGTACTCTCTTTCTCCCGCTCTAGTTGTCTGGTGATGGATGTTTATAATCGAGTTAAAGTAATATTTATGTTTAGGCAGTTGAGTTGTGTGTCACTTTCATCTCCACCCTTTTTTCCTTAATGCCTACAATGTTTACACTTACAATAATATGCTATTCCGGACATTAATAAAATTAAAGTACCCAAAAATGTACCTCTTGGCTTTGAAGAAAGTAAATTAGTATGCAACTTATCATTATTATTGGGTCAGCTTGTTAAAGAGGACATAGCTAGATGTAAAAAAATAATGGTGGTGGTCCAGAAAATTAATTAAGCAGTATCATATTTCAACAACTATAGATTATGATCTTTTCGCTGCTTCAATACTTTAGACATTCAGATTTCTTGTCCTCATGGAAACGGTCGCTCTAATTCTAGCCACTTGTGGGAAAGCACTGTGCGGTTAGGCCAGAGCTTTGCCGTGACCTTTTTTCCATTTCTTTTGAACAAATAAAGTATTGTGTTTGTGTACTGAAGCTTTTATGTTTTATTTACCAAGACAATTTCAATAACACATTATCATTCAAAATTTCTGAGGTGTACAAAGACTAGGTGGAGTTCTAGTATATTATTCATGAATTAAGAATTTGAAGAAGGGGAATAATAAGTACATAAACTTTGCACGTGACGGCAGACGAAAGAAACTATTCTACATTAGTGGGTAGGCATATTGTTTAGGTAAAAGTCCTTTTTTTTGTCTCTTAACTTTTAGCTAGTCCAAATTTTATCTTTTTAACTTTAAGACCACATAGAATTAGTTTCTAAACTTTGGAAACACAAATTCTTAGTAGGCTACCTTTATGTATTGGTCTGGTTAGATAAGTTGAGGGTGTTAGATATCTGGTTTTGTACTTTGAGGGGACGTAGTGGTAATTTGAACTGGTGGAGTAGTTAGGGGTAATTCAGTCTTTTTTATTTTTTACTAAGTTATCAATTAATTTTTAAAACCAGAAAAGAAGATAGATTGGCTGGCAATTTGCCTCAGTTGATGGTTGCGATAATATCAGGTTTGTTGTTAGGGCTTTAACTTCTAAATTTAAACTCCATGAATGGAGTCTGTGGTGGAGTTGAGGAATGGCCCGAACCTTCCTCCATCCCTATAGTTTACTTTTTTTTAAGATCTCTAAACCGTTTGGTTGGGTTCCTACTCTAGTAGAAGTGAAATTGAAGCTAGAGCCCTACCAAAGAAACCCTGAAATTACACATAAAACCAGCCCGGGATGTAATTTGTCAGGTTTTGGAAATTTAGGGACTACTTCTTAGTGGTTAAAAGTTGAGGAATGAAAAGCAGAGCAACTAATAAG
Source organism: Oryza punctata (assembly GCA_000573905.2). Classification (NCBI taxonomy): domain Eukaryota; kingdom Viridiplantae; phylum Streptophyta; class Magnoliopsida; order Poales; family Poaceae; genus Oryza; species Oryza punctata. Next base: position 28,946,666 of record CM002491.2, on the reverse strand, counting down.
TAACCCACGGATGAAAAGTGGACCTTTTTTTACAATAACCTCGTCAACAAACTGTTTTTATCACGAGTTTAATTTTAAATCGCACAGACAAAAAGGAAGGGAAAAAATTGCAAACGTGGTTATTATAATTTCAGACATGCCCCTGTCACCAGACGTTGATAATTGGCCCATGCTTTGGCTCATTGCGATGATTTAATCAGGTCGATGCATAGCTAATGGCGAGATAAGCCTTAGAATGACTGCTTGATTACACATGGTGGGAGATTTGCCGGACCATCAAAGCCATCAAGAGTATCATACTTTATATGACTGACATATATATATACTCCATCAAAAGTTCATTCAGATAAAAGGGGAGGACGCATAAGTCAGAAACTCACGACCTGACATGTCGACGCTGAGGGCGACGGGCGTCGCGTTTCACCTCACAGTATAGCACAACACTTGGCCACACGAACGTGAGACCGACGCGAATATGCGTCCAGCGATATGGATAATCCACAAGTAGTCCGTCCTTCGTGGCCGCAAGGTATTCCTGTTTCTCGGTCAGAAAACGCAGGCTCGTTGGGAGAGCCATGCATACCAGCGACGTGACACACTGACACCGGGATGGCTGTCTGGCATCTGTCGCGCGTTTGGAGTTTTGCACACAATCAACACATGCGGGTCGGGATCGGCCAATCGACGATCCATCTGTATGGCACGCAGCGCAGGCAGACCGATGTGCGTCCCGGAACGAACGGGCGGGCGTCGCCAGCGCCGTGGCGGCGGTCTCCGCTGCGAGACCGGAAGAAGCCTCATCATCCGTGGCTGGCGTCGCAATAAATCCCGCGAAATCCCCCGCCCCGCGAGACCTTCTTGAAGCAGGCAGGTCACTGCCTCACTTGGACGGACACCAGGACACGCATCGGTGCAGTGCAACGCCTCGAAATTAAACCGCAGGGTCTCACCTGTGTCAGCAGCAGTAGCCATCAGAATGTCGTAGCGGCTCGCATGTGTCCCTCTCGTCTTCCGCTACCGGCGCCGCGCGCGCCGTACGTCGGTTAGTTTTGGCCTTCTTGCCGGCCGTCAAACGCGCGCGCGCGGCCGCGGCGCCAACTGCTGCACTCGCCGCGCGCGCATCACCCCCGTCCCCGCGCCCGCGCGCGGTTCACACAGTGGATTTCTCGTTCTCCCCGTGGCCTTTCCGCACGCGTACGTGGCTGGTGCCTGCGCCTGCACGTTTCATCAATATAATCCTACTGCTGCTGCGGGTGATATGATATCATTGTGATTCGCAATCGCAGAGCGGTTTTTGAAGGCTTTTTTGGTGCCATGCGCGCAGCGGCGACGGGATCACGAATTCACGATCATGCAGCAGAGCGAGCGTGCGTGCGTGCATGGCCATTAAAAGGCCATGCTGGTGTTTGATTAATTATAATATCGGTTTTGGGGGGTAAGTTCAGTCAGCAAGTCATCACCTACCTGCACTGAGGTGCCATGATTCTGCAGGTGCTCGCCTCGCTCTTTTTCAACTCGATATCGCTTTTCTTTTTCTCTCTGGAAGGGGACATTCTAGCTACAGTAGTCTACACCGTACCGGTCTCGGTCGTATTTTGCAGGACGGGAAAGCGCACATGCTTCATGGATTCACTCTACGTGTCTTTCTTTAGTCTACATCTGCAGTATTTTTCTACACCCAACAGCACATTGAAAATGCACATATTGTGAGGATACGAATCTGCAGTGACGCACAGAGAGTAGTGTACAAACTGCAAACTTCATTCTTTTACAACTCTTTTTTTACCGCGTGCAGCGGTGGTATCGCGGGGCATTTAACTATTTACTATTTTTAAGATGTGGTAATTAAGAATTTGTCATTCGCAAATCTATAATATCAGAATCCTTATATGTATATGATACGTGGATCTAGTAGTAAATCCTTAATTATTACTTAGCAAGAATGGTAAATAGTTAAATATATCTATTATCACCATCAATATCTTTCCCTTTTACTGTAGCTGCATGTTTGGGTCGTCGGTTTTGGATCGGATGGTTGGTTTTGGCATCTCCAATGCTTCTCTGCGCTGGATCCAAAAATGTTATAAGTGCTAAGAATTTTTGGAGTAGTACTTCTTGTAGTTTCTCTAGGGAAGAAAAGTTCATTTTACTCTCAAAATATTTATTGGATCATTTAACCGGTCTCTGATTTTTTTTTCTTATTTTACCCCTAAACTATTGAAAATGGTTCATTTTACTTTTAATATTATTTTCTTTTCCCCCTCTTCATACAGTCATATTTTAAGTTGAAAGTTTGTAGAGTCATAGATGACACCATTATCAAAGTTTACAAATATTTCTAATTTTGTTCATGAATGCTTGCTTGACAAAGAAAATTCTGAAAAATATTGAGACTTAAGTTATAATTCATCTATCATCCTACTAGATTTCAGTGCAAGAGAAGGAAAAATCTGTTTTCAATAGCTCAGGGTCTCATTCGAGAAAGAAATAATTTAGGGGTTTAAGTGTTAAGTAAAATAGTTTAACAAAGTAAAATGGACTTCCTTCTTCTTCTTCTTCTTTTAATGAAGAGTTCTCGTCAGTCATCAATAAGTTACTCCAGTATCTTAAAAAGTTCAGTAAGGTAGTCATACTTTCTCGTAAAAACAAGCCGTGCTGCCGTGCATGCTTCATGTCCCTAATCCCATTTTCTGAGTCTTTCTTTGGCCAGTACATAAGAATATATAACACCAATTATATAGTTTATTGCATTGTTGGAACAATGTGAAAAGGGACTAGCATGTTTCCTCTCGAAATTACCATGTTAATTGGGAAAAGGAGATCTATGCCATTTAGTACGGCAAAGGTCAAGATTATAATGGTATAGTATGTTAAAAAAAAAGAAACATGTTAAAAAAAATAGAAATAACTGAAACTTTGACTAAAAAATATTGGATGATTCAACCCATCTGAAATACAATATATAAATATATTAAATCTGGAATAAAAACAAATAGCTAAAGAAGCCACCGCAATCATTCTCAACCTCTGTAAATTATCGTACTAATATTAATCAGAGAAAAGAACAAAAGATCTATATGTTGATTGTGGCGTGGATCTAGATTAAAATGGACTAAGTTAAACATATATAGAGTTGACACCAGATAAAATTTAAAATAATTAAGTTCGGAATAAAAAGAATAAAATTATAGCGTCCATGTCAAAAGCAATCTAGCTATAGATAATATTCAGAAATAAAAAATAATAATAGCAACGAAATTGCTATAATTCAGTTGTCTACAACTTGCATATAGAAATTAAAGAGATAGGATAAAGATGCTACAATTCATGGCACATCAACAACTAGAGATGAGATTTCATACTGTGGTTTCAAAGTTTGGACCAACTGTGAGGAAAATCTGAGTTAAAAAGGCGTATAAACACGTTAAAATAATCAAGATGATCATGCAGGTAAGATCTGCTTGCAACTGACACAGAGAAGAAGTGCCATTCTGATCTTCCTCATGCGCTTGCTGCCCCCATCCGGTGTAAACATGCTACCGATGAGGTTAGCTAAAATGTCATCCATGATCAGCAGGCAGGTCAAGAAACTAACTAAAGAACAAGGTGTTTCATTCTTTTTCATTTCCATCACCTCCCGGTCTGCAGAGACTGATGATCCATCGAACTGCACACGGTGACACTGCGCAAGTCCAAAGATGCGACATTTTCTAGGGTTTTCCACAATCAGAGAAAGCATGTCAAATGTTAGGTGCAGGGGAAGGTAAAACGGCAATAAATGTAGTTTCCCTAACTCAAAGACTCATCAAGCCAAAGAATCTGCATTCTTCAGTCTTCCCTTGGAAAGGGACTGGTTGTTGAAGGGCATGCACTAGTTAAGTCATCCCCAAAAACATTTTTTTTGGGTCCTGCAATCATCGTAGATACATCCATAGAGAACTAGTATGCGATTTGCTGTTGGATAAGATCATGTATTGCAACTCTCACAACTACTGTAGAATGTTTTAATGGACTAGAGATTCTGAACCATTTGCACCCTAAAATACCGAGATTCTGAGCCGTACGTAATTGTTTTCTCTGCTGGATGAGTCACATACGGAATAGCATATTGTCGGACTCGCTACAGGAATCATGGTTTCAACAGAAATGTGATTCTTACTGACATTGGAAATATTAATTTGCAAACGAGCGTGTGTAATGTGAAGGGCATGCTCTGTTTCTTTCTGTAGTGAAGGAGACACGAAGTTCATTTCAAAATGGCAATATGACACTTGTGAGTTAATAATATGTGTGTTGCATTTTCATAATGAATAAGATAGTGTTATCGCCTTTCCCATTCAATTAAATAAGAAAGACGACGTGGCACCGGCCGTGTGCTGTTGGCTGGTCAAAGAATTTTGTTTCTAAATTTGGCAGCCAATTAGCTAATGACACGATTAACTTATACAATAAGGGTTGCATTTTTGAGGTAAGACTCTGAACTCTGGACAAGTACTGATTGATTCGACACTTTGATACGGCTTTGCTCAAATTTGGTTGCATACAGGACTGAATTTGATGTGTAATCTAGCCTTCGGTAACATCATTAGGACAGGAGAAGGTGCAGGAATATCATGCTTGTGGACTACAACAAAGAACAGATATATTTTACATTTGCGTGCTTCCACTGATCAGCATGAGCAGTAAATTATTATTTGGCTAATCAGATTTCTGTTTGACAAATGACGAGATGCGTCTCGCAGAAGAAATTAAGACAAGGACTCAGTGAGTAGGTAGTCTATTTTTGCTCTTCTATTTTCAACTGCATTTAAAAGTTGTATGAGTAGGTAGTGGGTGCATTTTGAAAGGAAGACAAGTTGATACGAGGGAAAAAAATTAAAAGCAAATCCCAAAACATGAGTTTGTGGAAGTGTCACTACTGTTAATGTAAACATTATTAATTTTCAGGGTTTGAATAACAACGTTGATATTAACATATTTAAGAGAAAAACAACAGAGTGGTCCATGTATACCAAATGCCAGCATTTTTTTTTGGAATCCTACGCAGTCTTGGGTACAGATAAAACTAACATTCCTGATAGAACATTTCAACTGCAAATTAGCGGATATTCTTCCCTCCCTTTTAATGTGCCCACTGTCAGTGGAATTTGTAGACATGACAGTTCAAAGAGAACATCTTAGCGGTGAGAATTCTTCCCTTTTTAAAAAATATATGTTTTGATCACATCCACAGCTTCAGACACTGAAAATTTAAGCAAACAAGTACATTTCGATCACATTCGTACACCATACTGTACGAAGGAACTCGTCTTTCTTCAAAAAAAGGTACCAGATGTACTATAAAACTCAACAAGTTTAACTATCTCCCGTCAAGTTGCAATCCACCCTAAATTTCAGTTCCCGTTGGTGTGGATGAATTTTAGACCACGAGCCTAATCTGTCCTCGGTGCAGTGCAACTGTGCAAGTGAGATTGTATTCTCGAAAAAGAGTTTCAGTAAACAGGACGAACTGTTCCAAGCGTGCGATTGATTTAATTCCAAGCAAAGCGCTTTAATTCTGATCCCTATACCCTACCATTCATGTTGATTAGGACACAACAGTGGAAAATAAGGGAAGAGAATTGATCTTAATTATAGCCACCCATCCCTGTCCCATTTTTAAATCTCCTCCTTTTCTTTTACCCTGTCAAAAACATGATGATTTTTTACTGTTCCTCCATAACCCTCGGCCCGTCCTTCTGATGATGCAACACCATCGCCATTGTTGAGATCGGCAAGCAATTACACACGTCTAATCGCGGTGAGGCCACGCGAGATGCCTACTCAGATACTACTACATACCCAACTGGGCAACTTGGGAGATGGCGAGATCGCCCGAGGCCCCACGCGATCGCGGCCGCCGGTGCAACGTCGGCACGACGGACGTCGCGGCCACCACCCCCAGACCCGACCCCGCCGGTGCCACGGAAATCAACGGCGGCGGGAATAAACTACGCAATGCGAATCGCCGCGGTGCAACAAAAAGGGAGAACCTATTTTTTTTTTGGGTTTTTGTTTTCACCTTTTTCGCCGAGCACCGAGGAGAGAGGTTGATGATATCCATGGGAGATTGAGAGACGAGGTGTTAATTACGTGCAAAGTAGGCGTTGTCGCGGCGAGCGCGCGCGTTGGGCGGGAGGGGTTTGGTTGGTGAGCGACGGAGTCTGCGCGGTGGGAGCCGCGAACGCGACGCGCGACGCGCGACACGGCTCGGCTCGGTGTCACCTGTCGCGCGCGCGGTGTCGCCGTCACCCCTCGTCAGCGCGCGCACGTCGCCACCAAGCATACCACCCAAGCCAGCGCGCGCGCTTCGATTCGCTGTATAAATACGCCCCGAGCTGCCAGTGTCCCGGCTGCAGCTTGGCCGCACGCCTGACACACACAACAACAGCAACAGAGCACGGAAGCAGAGGAGACACCAGTTGTTGTGGGCGGCGGCGGCGGCGGCCGGGGACGACGTACGATGGGGAAGGGCCGTGCACCGTGCTGCGCGAAGGTGGGACTGAACAAGGGGTCGTGGACGCCGGAGGAGGACATGAGGCTCGTCGCCTACATTCAGAAGTACGGCCACGCCAACTGGCGCGCCCTGCCTAAGCAAGCAGGTAACTCATCGCCGCCGTGGCGCCGCCGCAGAAGAGCGAGCAGCTTGCTGCTGTTGCAGAGGTGGAAGAAGAAAAGAGCTGGTTCTGATGAATCGGTGGATGTATTTCTTGGCGTGTGTGCAGGTTTGCTCCGGTGCGGGAAGAGCTGCCGGCTCCGGTGGATCAACTACCTCCGGCCAGACCTCAAGCGCGGCAACTTCACCGCCGAGGAGGAGGAGACCATCATCAAGCTCCACGGCTTGCTCGGCAACAAGTACGTACGCCGCTGTAGCCATGGAATTCCTTCATAGTGCGATTCTTGATTTGAATAAGTTGGATTCAGTGCGCTGATTGTCTGAGTTTGTGATCAAATTTTCTCAGGTGGTCGAAGATCGCGTCGTGCCTGCCGGGGAGGACGGACAACGAGATCAAGAACGTGTGGAACACGCACCTCAAGAAGCGGGTCTCGCCGGAGCAGAAGAAGGGTGGGGGCAAGAGCAAGAAGAAGACGACCTGCACCGACGTGCTCGTCCCGTCCCCCTCACCGTCGTCGTCCACCACCACGACGACCAACTGCTCCAGCGGCGACTCAGCCGGCGAGCAGAGCAACACGAGCAAGGAGGAGGAGACGGACAAGTTCGAGATCCCCATGCTCGACCCCTGCAGCTTCGACTTCGACATGCTGGTTGACCCCGTAGTCCCGGACACGTACTGTCCCGCGGTATCGGCGTCGGCGTCGGCGCCGATGTCGCCGTGCTCGTCCACGTCCCCGGCGTGCGCCCGCGGCGTGGACCCGCTGCTCGACCTGCCCGAAATCCTGAACCTCGGGCCGGAGCTATGGAGCATCATGGACGGCGGCGCCGGCGGCGGGTGCACCGAAGCTCCGCCGCCGGCGTGGAGCAATGCGGCGGCGGCGGCCAATGCAACAGTGGCCACCGCGGCCAGCCAGGAGGAGGAGGAGGCGAAGGAGTGGTGGTTGGAGGACTTGGAGAAGGAGCTCGGGCTGTGGGGGCCCACGGACGACTACCACTGCCACCCGGGCCCACAAGGTCAGCCTGGTCGCGTGGACCCACCACCCTTCGCCGTCGTGGAAGACCCAGTGTCGTGCTACTTCCAAGCGGGCCCCACAGCCGCCGCCACGTGGCAGGGACACGAACCCTCGGCTGTCATCACGAGTAACCCCATGGATTACTTGTAAGCTCGTCGCTAATTACCCGTTTTACCTCTAGATTAGGATATACCCAACTCAATCGAATGGTCTAGTGATAATACCACCACTAGTACAAAAATACACACGTATAATTGTACGACCGTATATACCACTGCAAGAGAGGAGTATATACCAGTCCAATACGAAGACGATATCGATGGGAACAACACAACAAAGATGCATATATGCTTTTGGGCAGTAAAAAAGGTGATAGTTAGGCTAGGATGCACATAAAAGCACAAAAAAAGGTGTTAAAATTATTTTTTTGGGAAGTCTATGTTGGGCAGATTAAGTGGTGCAATCACAAATGAGTCAAAGATTGCCGGTACGAGTTAACCAGAGATGTAACTTATGTGTACTTTAACATCAGTTTCCAGCAGATGTTGGTATAGAACAATGACCAAGTACTGAAGGACTGTGATGTTTACTTGTTCATTACCGATATATGCATGCATGATTGCATGGCTATGAGAAACACAACATTGAGATGTTTCAGAGTCCAGCAAGACCTTAACATCTTAAACCATTAATATATATAAAAAAAGTTAGAATTACATGAGAAATGATATTAAAGGCTAGTTTGGAGGGATTTATGGCAACTACAGCTTCTCCCTAGATCAAAAGTTTTTCTTAAACGGTACAACTTTTCGTTCAGATTTTAAAAAACCGTAATTATAAAATCCATAAAATGTACTATAAATCAGAAACTGAAAAACCCAACTTATATTCTCACCAACCAGATGCTTCTTAAAATCTTAAGCTCCTGCAAATAGATACTGAAAGTTTTATCATAAAAATAACTTTATGTCAAACATATACGTAGGACATGATGTCCATATCCAGATGTCAGGTAACAAAAAAACAGTAGTAGTAGGCCTGCGAGTCTGCAACAGTAATGCATGTGTGTATATATCATCATGCATGTCGTCACTATGATGCAAACGCCTTACCATCAAATTCCTACCACCATTTATATCTAGACCAATCGCCATGCTTTGGGCTTTAGACTATACATAGATGCAATTGTGCTTTTGACTATTGTGATGCCACCTTTCCTTGTCTCCTTTCACACATCTGTCAATGTTTTCTACTCTTCTCCTCTGCCCCCTTGCACTAGTTTATGCTTATTACTGTGTCTTCTTGGATGCGAGCAAAATACATGATTAGGGACGTCATCACAGAGCATGAGGTAGGTTACCTAACAGAGGAGTCACAAAAGCACGTTCCATCATCATTTTGTTAGAACGCTAATCACCCTTGAAGCATTGATGGGCCGTGTTAACCCATGGGGCTGATTGGGCCTGAAGCTAGACTTACGGGCCATCCATTGGGCCTGTTCTTTTTTTTTTAAATGTTAGTACCATACTGCTTGCTAAAGGGGAGATGAGAGGGAGGAGGGGTATAAAAGGAGAGGCACGACGACTTGGAAACATACTTACCTGGATGGGGTCTATGAGCGATCAAGAAGGCTCATGGCCTAGGCTGGTGATCTCCATTGCACAAAGGAGGGACGCTAGCTTACCATCTCCCCAAAGTGGGAGTGGACATCATAATTTGTGGAAGTGGGGGTACGCGTTCGCGCGGCCCCTATCAATTTGAGTAAAAAAAAGTTGGATTCAAAATATTATTTTTCAGGTTTACAAATTGGTTCAAATAGGAACTGTATTTTGAGTTTTCAGATTCTGGAATGACCATTCTTTCCACGGTTTTAGGGAGTATTATTAGAATTGCATTAATAGGCTTAGGCCCATACATCTTGGGCATTTTCTCTATTTACTAAGAAAGGCCTGCCGTGGGGCTCCACGCACAAAGGCCCATGTGTGTGCTGTGGGCTGACCGACATGTTTTCTACCGTAAAAAAAGACAATTTCTGCTACGGAATACTCAAAAAAGTACGATCTTGTGGGTAGATATAAAAAAAGTAAATTTGTCTGAGTACACTCCGAAAATATGGTAATTTGCAATAAGACATCGGACGGATTAAAACACATTATCCATCTAATAATTGAGAGAGAAGCCATGTAAAATGTTAGTTTTGCCCTCATCTTTTTCTCCCTTATCTCAGTCTTCCTCCGGCATCGAATTTACTGTTGGCGCTTCGTGCAATCGTGCCACCACTCCTCGCGCGCGCCCCTTGTTGATGTCACTGCTGTTACGCAACCCCACCATGAGGTTGTTGCCGCTGTTGCTCCTCGCGTCATACACCCTTGCTACGTGTGAGAGGAATCGATGGAGAAAGAAGATAGGGGCAACAAAGTCATTTTAGTTAAATTATCTCTCCAGCTGTAATAAAAAATAATATTTTAATGATGTTAGTATCCTGTAGCTAGGGTTGTCAACGACCCGAGCTCGTGCAAGCTCGTCTGCCCAAGCTGGTGAGCTCGTGCTAGCTCGTCTGCCCAAGCTAGAGCTCGACACAAGCTCGAGCCGAGCCTACTGTACCTTCGAGCTTTTAGGCAAGCTCGGTTCGAGCTTGTTTGAGCTCGAGCTCGACCATAAGTAGTATAATATATATTTTAATGATAATCTCTTGATAAGTATAATTATTTTCTAATTAATCACACTAATAAAAATTATTAAAATGAATATAGTGTGCTAACACATGCTAATTTATTGTATAAATAGATATCAATATATATATTATCTATTAGTTTATTCTATCAATAAGGTGAGAAAATAATATAAACTACACACAGTCAAACTCGGTAGAAGCTCGAGCTCGACTCGGTAAAGCTCGCGAGCTTTTGCTCCGGCTCGGGTTCAGCTCGTTTGGAGCTCGAGCTGAGCTCGAATCGAGCCTAGGACGAGCCAAGTTCGAGTTGCTCGTGAATCTCGAGCTTTTTTGATAGCCCTACCTGTAGCAAATTACCACACTTTTAAAGTGTCCTCGAGCAAATTCACCTTAGAATCCTATAGCAAATTTTCAATTCACCTTAGAATCCTATAGCAAATTTTCCAAGAAATAATTAATCATAAATAGAAGCACTTGTATTAAAATAATAATTAGTCATAGATATGTGAATTTACGGTTAGGTTTCACCATAAGGAACACAAACAACTTACATGACATACTATTATTTTGATAATAGCAAGTTGCACGGTTAAAAATTTATTAATACTAGGGTACTATAATTTGCTAGATTTTCACAATGGTATGTGCCATTATTAAGTCAAAATTTAAGTGTTTTAGACTTTTTTTTACTTCCTTATATCAAAAACTTTTACAGTACCAATCAATTGACAATAAACCAAATAGATAGCAATCTTTGATCCTATTTAGAGAGCTTAAGATTCGAAAAAGCAGCTGATAAGAAATTAATTGCTGAATCTGAAAAAGCTGAAAAACCTAACTTATAACTTCTAATTCAGTTTTTGGATTCTACATTTATAGTTTTTCAGAATATATGTGAAAATCTAAACACAACTATAGAGATTCTAGAAAAAGAAAAAGTTGCAGGTGCTACAACTGGGGTTGAAACTGGTATGGATAGTTTCCGTCTGTCCGGACCATTTTTCGGATTCGGATAGGTTTGGTCGGAACTACTCGGAAATTCTCGGATTCGGAAACGAATTCGGATTTTTTTTCTCGGAAACGAAAACGAATACAGTAATGGTACTATCCGTCGGAATCGGAAAACGGTCAGAAACTATCCGGGAATTTTGTTCGGATATCCGTAGACATGGATCAAATTTCAGAAAAAATACATATATATATATATATACATAACTTTTTCATACAGAGTCATATGAAGATAAACTTTGTAGAGCTCGATGAGATCTACAGCTTTCTTGTTGACTATTTTATTATTTGAGATCATTTAAGGGTCTAAATATTCATTATAAAATACCATATCTGTTTTTACAAAATCGCATATCTATAATTCCACCGATATCTGATGGAGATGTGTTCCATATCAATGTTGTAGAATACAATGGTATCTACCTCTTTGTAGCTTATAAATTTGTATTTAAAAATGTTTAAAGTATAAAACAAACACTATAATTTTTAAAGATGTGCAATAAAATAGATAACATATCTGATTTATGCAATAAGAAAATGAATAATCATATTTTCATGTGGATCTCTTAGGGAACGACCATGAAAATCGATTTTCACATACGATTTTGGGACAACCTACAAAATTGACGATATAAATGTTGGAAACGTTGACCTAAAATAACAAGCGATATCTCTTTCTTGATTAAGTAAACTCAATTTGAGGGGATTTTTATATACCGGCAAATATTCGTTACCGTATTCATTCCGTTCCGTATTCGTTCTGTATCTGTATTCGATAATATTCGATTTCATTTCCGTATCCGGATTTTCGAATCCGATTCCGATTCCAAAAAAAATATAAAAACAAATATGATAAAGCTATTTTCCATCCGTTTTCGATCCGTTTTCATTCTACCTACAACCTTCCCAAACAGATCCTTTATTGGGGGTGTTAATCTCATGTTTTTGTATGGTTATAACGGGCTATAAACCAAACAGATACGGCCCCAGAGCCCCAAAGCCCCCAAACACAAACAAGCGTACTACGCACGATTCCTCCTCAGACGACGACAACCCCGAGAGAGCTCGCGCCATGGCAGCAGCATCCGCCGTCGCCTCCTCCTCCTCCTCGCCTTCGGCGCTGGAGCCCCAACCCAACCTCTCCCCGGGATTGTCGTCGTCCGCGGCTTCCTCCTCCTCCTCGTCGTCGCGCGACGAGGGAGCGCGCGGGGTCTCGTGCGAAGGGGGAGGCGGTGATGACGTGTTCGACCTGGACGCCCCGTGGGTGGCGGCGGCCGAGGCGGAGTCGAGGCTGGAGAAGGCCATGATGGCGGCGGCCGCAGTGCGTGTTAGTCTCTGCTGTACCGAGGAGAAGGGGGAGGAGGAGGCGGAAGATGAGATACGAGACAACCGGCAGCGGCAGGAGGACGAGGTCTGGTACACTGATATCTGATCTACTGATCGGATCAGGAAATTTCAATAATTTGATGGTTTTGGTCCTTGCTTTGGTGATTTTTTTTGCAATGGGGTTGCTGTATTCGTAGTCTTGTGTGATATTGAGCTGGGAGCGTTTGTAATTGCAGGGTTTTGGGCGAGGGTTTTGCACAAAGTTGCAAAGTTGCGATCTTTTTTCCCCTTCCAAAGAAAAAAATGCAGGCTTTCCCTTTCAATTTGAGGAAACGATCCAGAAATCATTAGCACATAAACTGCATTTAGGAAAGGGAGCTGGTTATACGCTTTGCATGCGATTTTGTAATCATTTAGTTCTTGACAAAAGAAAAGAAATCATTTTTAGTGGGGTAACCAAAGGAGGACTTGTACTCTGTAGGTTTTGTATTGAACCGATTAGTTATATTTCATCGTAATAAGGGTATTGTTTGTTTACTTGATGTGACCATTTGTTGCAGCTGATGGCTTTGGAGGCAATATATGGTGATGATCTGGCTGTATTCGGAAAGAAAGGGGGGCTCCACTATTTCGAGGTTTTTTCTTTTTTTTTTTGTGTTGGCCATCACTGTCGTTTATACTGTTCCTGGATGGTGGAATTTTGTTTTGATGGTTTGCCTTCTGTTTTCCAGATTTACATACATTACGATTTGAATGATGGTGTTGAAGTGTGTGCTAAGCTTTCTTCAGCTAAGGAAAATCCAAAAGATGGAAGATGTTGTGATGGACTCGAAGGGCATGGTGACGAATCAGATGAATTTTCTTACACTTGCAATTTTGAGTACTTGCCTCCTTTGGTCTTGACATGCTTGCTTCCATTGTCCTATCCTAGCAAAGACCCCCCATATTTTACAGTCACTGTTAAGTGGATGGATGGGCCTAATGTTTCGCAACTCTGTGAGATGCTTGACACCATTTGGGCAGAGTTACCAAGGCAGGAAGTGGTATACCAGTGGGTTGAGTCGCTAAGAGATTCTTCTCGGTCATATCTCTGGTTTGATGGCAAAATAACGTTAGGTCCAGATACTCCAATGCAGAAAGGAGATAATCGTGCAATCTCAAGAAGTCTCTCCTTGGAGTCTGTAATTCTATCCATGCTCCGTTACAGTAGTAAGAAGCGCTATCAAGCTTTTCTTGAGGATCTCCACATGTGCATGATATGCCTTAGCCAGAGCAAAGGTAAGCTCCTAAAAAACACCATCCTTCTCACATTGCAATCATATGAACCAAAGTTCGCTCCATGCCTTTCACTTGTTGAATCTTTGCCATAGTTGTAACAAATTAACTGGCTGAAACTTTCATGCTTCACACATTCATTGTAATTATGTGCTAATAAGGCCCAATGAACCTGTTATTTCACCTGTTTATTTTTAAGATTTTTCATAGCAAACTGAACACGCTCAATCTGAAGTTTTTTTCCCTGTAAACTAACTAAAGTTTTGAAACAATTAGGTTCAAACTTCATCAGGCTTCCATGCCAACACCTCTTTTGTGTGAAGTGCTTGGGGACCTTATGCAGGATGCATGTCAAGGAAGGTAGTGTGTTTCAATTGGTATGCCCTGATACCAAGTGCAATGCTTCAATTCCACCCTATGTGTTGAAGAGGCTTCTTACAGAAGATGAATTTGAACGTTGGGATAGGCTTACTCTTGAGAAAGCACTGGACTCCATGTCAGATGTGGTTTACTGTCCAAGATGCGTGACCGGTTGCTTGGAAGATGAGGATAATAATGCACAATGTCCAAAATGCTCCTTTTTCTTCTGCTCCTTTTGTAAGGAGCCATGCCATCCTAGGAGGCAGTGCTTGACTCCAGAGGAAAAGCTCCAGCGCCGGCAGGTACAAAATGAAATATATGCAGTGAATTCTTTTCTATATCAGCAGTTGATTGTCATTCTAGTAGTAGTGATCTGTTAATCTCCGATAAACATATCTGATGGTTCATCAGTAAATCCTTCAATGATATACTGAGTTATGAGTACTCGGTGAGAAATCTCATCAAAGCTATTTCAAGGATACCATACAGAATACGCTTTTGGCACCTTTTTGCTACAGGGTTATTCAATGAGTTGCAAAATGCTGACATTATACTCTAGGGACATTTTCCTTTTATTGACTTACTTGTTTCATGTTTGCAGGCGTCAGGGAGGATGTCTGAGAGAGAGATGACACAGGAAATACTGAACATCAAAGCATTATATAATGATGTCCGATTATGTCCAAAGTGCCGAATGGCCATCAGCAAAACTGAAGGGTGCAACAAAATGGTGTGCGGCAACTGTGGTCAGTTCTTCTGCTTCCGCTGTGGCAAGGCCATAAAGGGGTATGATCATTTCAGGTAGGCCATCTACTGTAACTTCTAAAATGAAGTATACCTTTTCCTGGAAACAGGGGAAGGCATCCAGGATCTTTGAGCTGTTTATATCTATGCATGTATGGTTTGACAAGCTCTTGCCCATTGCAGCGAATGTAAGCTCTTTGCGCCTAGAGACATATCGGCGTGGGAGAGACAAATGGAAGAGCAGTATGGAAATCATGTACGGATTTCACTGCGCCCTGTAGGTGGTACAATCAGGTGTCCAAAATGCCGTGAAAGAAATTTCAAGGTAAAGAACCCTATCTTCTCCATCTATTCATGAGGCATGAATGTTGCAGCATTTGGTAAATTTTCCCTGTGTATACATCTAACAAATGACAATACACATCCAGGATGATGAGAAATATATCTTCTGCTGGGCATGCCGAGCCAACTACTGCACAATGTGCAGACGTGAAGTCCAGGACAAGAGGGGGCACTTTGGGTCACCGGAATGCGTGGGGCTTGAAGATTTCTAGCATCTGATCTGTACTCCTATCGTCACATTTTTACAGTTTATGAAGTTAGCTGTTATGTCAAATGCTCAATCTGACGTCGTGTGTAATCGATTGATGAGAACCATATACTATCTACAAGCTGCAACAAGAGTTGTTGTCACCTTTACCTTATATTCATGCATGGTTAATTTATATTTTACTGACATTGTTCCGTTTGATTGGTAAGTGCAACAAAAGTACCTGTAATCTGTGTGATCAGCACTCGTGCCAACAGTTTTTACAGCATATGAATATGGCTTGAAAATTGAGAGAGATTATTGCTTGTTACTGTTAGTAGGAGTAACACATACACAGCTACAGATCTGCTATTTGCAGGCTATCGCATTGATCTACAGCTCCTGAAAACGTAAGTTGCCGTGAATGATATTAATAAGCGTCGTGTAACAGCTGAAACTCTTGAAGGAGATTACGTCTGTTAACCCATCAAACACACTATAAAAATGACCAAAAGTTCACATTCGATATTCAGCCGCTGCAAGCCGCAAGCCTGCAACCATGAAGAAACCCACACGCCAAATGGTGCCAGCCCTCGCCATCCTGGCTCTCTCCGTCGCCGGACTCGCCATCGCCGTCGCTGCCGCGCCGCCGACACGGAGAGGGCAGGAGGTCCACCTGTTCGAGGCCACGGTGCGCGTCGCCGACGGCGGCGTGGAAGATCCCGACGAGTACAACTACCGGTTGCTCGCCACCGTGCTCGGCAGGTTGCCTCTGCTTCACTAATCCGAGCTCCGTTCAGAACTTCAGATCGTTTTGCTTCTTTTTTCTGACGGTGATCTCCATTTTTCGCATGAAGCGTCGAGGCAGCTCGGAGCGTTACGTATGAGACTTACCCTGGGACATTCAGCGCGTTCCTCACGAACAACCAGGCCCGTAGATTGTCCAGTGAGTGAAATTCATACTGCTACAGCTCCAAATTTTCGAATAGAAAGATGATTTATCAGATTACTGATGTATACATAATCTGTTCATGATTTCATTTGACAGAAGTTCCGGGGGTGCTGGAAGTCAGGCAAAGGGATGATCCTGTGCCTATGGACGGCCAGTGATACATGATTGCAAGAGGGTTTGTACCATCCAGTGGTTCCGATCAAAAGAACTTGGAAGATTTATGTAACTGTAAGAGAGAAAAGGAAGAGGAATGAAAAGCTTAATGTGCTTCCAATGTTATAAATAAGATTGAATCCAGCAAGCTTTGCAGGAACTGATGTATTCTCTACGTCAGTTTACTAATCTTCCACGACAAAAAGAGTATGTTTTTTGTGCAAAGTTGCTCTGTGAAACTGCATAGGATGATGTAAACTGCATGTACCGTAACGATGCAACGGCTCTGGAAAGAAATATTACATCACAGTCGAAACCGATGCTCTGCCAACGGATCATCTCAAAAGTGTTATGAACCAGAGTCATCGTTTTTGTTTGTCTTGAATCTCAGACGGATCTCAGGGTCGGCACTGTGCTGCTTGCATCCTTGGGGACCATAATGCTCGGAGCTCTTCCGCACCACCACGCGGCACTGTGCACAGTAATGAACCTGGCATGCCCAGCAGAACATATGGTTGTTGTTTCCCATCTGCTCACGACAATGACAACAAGATTTCATTTACCAACATCAGGAGAATTGAAACTAAAGCTATTGAACACAGTCCTCTTGCCAGATCGCGGCAAATGGATGAAAAATACATATGCTATGTGAAAAAATATCTTCCATTATCTAAAAATGTGATAAGTTAAACTACAACAATACCTTAGGATTTGGTTGGCGACAATTCGGGCACGGATGCTGTCTTGACAGTTCCCCCACAGGTTCTTTCTTCACCTCCTCGATGAGGACACTTGGATTCTTCTTCACTGCCAGATTCTCCTGGTATCTGCAGGGCTCACTTTAAAAGAAGGGCACTGTTTCAGAATTGGTATCAAGAAAATAAGTACATGACAGAATATTTAGTAAACCATTCTAGACTTTGAGCTATCAGAAGAATGCACCTTGAATGGCCATGATCCTCTGCCTTGCCACAGCCATAGCAGAACGATCGCCTACAGTTACTGCATAACATGTGGTTGCAGCCTGATACTCGTGAGATGGCAGTACCACAATGTGGACATCGAACAGAAGAACGAAGCACTTTCTTGATGCTGGATATATCATTTGACAAGTTCATTTTACTGGCAAAGCTGTCTTTGCTTAAAAAAGGCACCACGGTGCGATCCTGTAATGTGATCCAGATACAATTATCATTGCATATAACTCCACTATAACAAATAAATCAACAAAGCATATATCATCAGACATGACATAATATTTTACAATGACCATGAAAAGAATGTGTCATTGTGCCCCCCTTCAAATGAAAGTAATATGGAGTGTATGTGCAGTTACGGACTTAGTGTATACACACACTACACATATATGAAGTTAAAGCGCTGGATATGAGAGGAGGGGCTCTCATATCGAAATTTATTAAGAGGGGTGAGGCTCGAACCTGGGTCGGCTAGCCCACACCTTGTGGTGCTAGCTAGAAGACCCCCAGGCCTTTCTCATATATGAAGTTAAAGAAAGTTATCTTATTGATCCTATTCTCCGGAAACAAAAAAGAAAATCTAGAATTACAGATTCAGCGAGGAAATGAACTCAGTCACACATGGTATCACTGGACACCAATCCAAAATCATAGAAAACAAATCATTTGGTTACCATTAACAAGACATTGAGCTAGTTAAATACAAGAAATTTCAACTTCTTAATGCAAGGACAATTTATTTATAACAGAGGCATATCAGAAATTCACATGTGCCCTGGATTTTTTTATTAATAATTTAATGCATGCTCTGAAATTCTATGAACAGCACCTCACTATGTTCATGACTCGTGATTCAACTTTTAAAAGTTAAAACAAAATTCTAAAAAAAAGAGAATATTTTTTTTGGTTAAAATACAGAATATTCAAATATCTCTTTAGGAAATATCTAGGATAATTTTGGCATTCACAAATCATCTTTTTCTTGGAATGTTGTGTTGAAATTAGACTCTGATAGACTGATAGTGAACATTCACAGATAATACTAATTGGTGGCATTAGCAGGATTTTTTAATAGAACATGGGCTGTTAGCCTGTTATACATTTGCTACCTGTAAGGAATTTAGCTTTTCTTCTATAGTCATGCACTTCTGCCCTATGTGACGGCGATCTCTGCAGTGGGCGCAGAAGCTGAAGAAGCACTTGGGGCACTGGGCATTGTTCTTTTCGTCTTCCAGGCAAGCTGCTCCACATCTTGGACAGTAAGCCAAGTCTGACATTGAGTCTAGAGTCTTCTGAAGTATCAATCTTTCCCAGCGTTCAAAATCTGTATCTCCTAGCAACCTTTTTAATAGACTTGGAGGAATGACGCCCCGCACTTGTCGTTAGGACATAATAATTTCAGCACTGTTCCTTCTGCGACATGCATCCTTGAGTACGTTTCCATGCACCTCCGACAAAAGTAATGCCGGCATGGAAGTGTAATAAAATCAATACCTGAGGGAAATCAATAGACATGGATTAAGAAACTGTCCAGATTGTAGATATGATGGAACTTTACCTTAGAAGAATGGGACAATAACATGATTACATGCCGTGGTACTGACTACAAATAATCTTTTTTGTGATTAGAAACTTGGTAAAGAAAGCTTATAATGGAACAATTTTTTTAAAAAAACACTTATTGTGATGAAATTATGAAACAATAGGAGGTAAACACAGAAAAAATATTATCTTCAGAACATGGAATTCAGACTAATAAGATATAGGTATCTATTCATCTATTACAGAGCACAGCACAAAGAGAACTACTGGAGTATCAACTGAAGTGTCCCAGTTACCTGCGTACTCGGTGAAACAAATCATGCAGTCATGAAGGCCACTTAGAAAAGATTCATGGCATTGCTCCTCGTTGTAGCTGATTAACCATTGTGCAACAGACTCTACGGACGCAATCTCTGCGACAGCACGAACATTCACAGGACCCATCATACTATCAGGATGTTGTATGAGTATCCCATCATCAAAACCAAGATGAGAAAGCGCAGAGCTCTGCAGCCATTGCACCCACCCATAAATAACTTCCTGTCCAAGATGCTGTGTCCAGATTGTGTCCAGCATGAGACAAAGGGAGGAAACTTTCACAGCATCCAACCACTGTGAACTGAGAGTAAAGTATGGAGCGCGATGGCTTGGGTATGATGGAGGCATAAGGCATGTCAACGAAATTGGAGCCAAGTGCTGGACACTGAATGTGTCAAAGAAACGACTATTTTGGTCATGATTATCACCGCGGGATAGTTCTGCGGAAATACTGATACCATCAGGAATCTCCCAGTGCACATGGACCTTCAAACAAGTGACGACAGAAAACAAATCTGTAAGTTTTGTTGCAAATCTGACAGAAAATCATGTGGCTAATAAATAGATGTACCTGGAAACATTGTAGTCCATCCTTTGCACTTAAAATGCCTATATTGTCTCCATAAATTGCCTCCAGTGCCAGCATCTAAGTAATCATATGTAACGTCACAAATAGCGATTTAGATCATGTTTGGACAAAGAGATTGACATTTGTAATTACATATGATTCTTTTTTACAATCGAGAGCTGCCTGAACAAATATTTACTTCACAAGTGTGTTATAATTGGGCTTTAGAACATCAATATAGAGCTGTACGCAGGCTTACAGGAAGCTTGCTTGGACCAGTAGCAGAGTAGCAAGTATTTGGATCCTACAATCGCTGCAGTTGTTTCAGATAACGCCCTCGATGAGAGAAGGACCACAGAGGGGGATGACACTAATCATGATCTGCAATCGTGTGACTTGAAGGCGAAATTGGCATGTTCTATTGTTCTAATTTGTCCACCAGTGCAACTCGATGTCCCCATTATTATACAATATGTAGGAAATGAACTCTTCCTACACCAACACATATGTACCTATCAACTCGATGTCTCCATTGTACAATACTGGGAGCGGATCGCACGAACGGGATGCGAAATCCTCCCCTTGCAACGGGGTTAGTAGCGCAGCGGACGGGACGATTCGAAGGAGTGGTGCGGGCGGGCGAGCGAGGAGCGGGTACCTCGTCTTGCTGGAGCTGGTCGTTGGAGCGCAGCTGCTCGTCCGGCAGCAGGTCGGGCTCCTCCCCCTCCCAGCGAGCCCGGAGAAGCATCTCGTGCAGCAGCAGCTGCAGCCCCGACGCCGCCGCCGCCGGAGCCGCCTCGCCGTGGGACTCGTCGTCGTCGCGCTTCGGGCTCTCCATCCTTCATTCCATCTAGGGCTTGGTTGCCACGGCCAGATTCGCACTAAAGAGGAGCGCCGCGCTGAGCTCCGCCGCCGTACGAGCAACGGAACGGAGAAGAGGAGATGCGCGTGGCCGATCGATTCGGTGCGCGCGCGGCAAGGAACCCACCGCCATTTCAGGACGAGACGAGGCGACGCGAGCAACGATATGTAGCGGTGTACCGGGTACACGATGCGGTGCGCTCCGTGTTGCACGCAGATTCGAAGTGGGCCTTCTCGTCTGGATTGTTAATGGGCTCCTAACAAAACTTCGTGGGCCTAATTGGGCTAGAACGTCGTGGGCGTAATCGGGCTAAGATATCTGGCCTGACCAAAGGAAATGGCATCAAGCAGCGGTATCTTTTTTTTTTTAGTGAACAGTAGTTTGGCCACATTTTATTACCAAAATGTTAGTTTGGACTATGTAACTTTGTTTTTATTGTGGTTTAGACCAGCCAAACCAAGCACATAAATAACCAACACATCAACAGACCCCTATATCTGTGCGCCATATTTTTGCTAGAGAAGAGACTGGATGACCTTCAGCACATAAATGACATCAAACCCATCGGCTCCAACACATCAACAGACTCCCCTATATCTATGCGCCATATTTTTGCTAGAGAAGAGACTGGATGACTAGAGAAGAGTGTTTGTGTTGTGTGATCCAAGTTGTAACAAACGGAGAGCTGACTACTTCAAAGAAAAAGATTAGGCAGAGTGGTTCCAAGTAAAACTTTCATAAAAAAATCGAATAGGAGAAAACTTCCATATCATAATAAAAGATAAAGATGACACAAACTGCAATTCACTCTCCTTTTTTTTCCCTGTCCTGCTGCTACAACTATGTTACAGGTACACTTGACACATCAAACAAACGAAATCATTTCAATGGAAAACATTATTTATAGAGAAAACATGTCGTTTGAGGTTGAGCCCGGTTGCTTTGCCAAAACAATTCATGACAGACCATACATTGTCCGGATGAAGAAGTAAACCATAGCCGAAACCGATCGATACTCCGGCAACGGATCACCTCACAAGTCACAAGTGTTCTGAACCATAGTCATCAATTTTGCCTATCTCCAGTCCGAGGGATGAGGGATCTAGGGGTCGACACTGTGCTGCTTGCATCCACGGGGACGATAATGCTCCGAGCTCTTCCGCACCACCATATGGCACAGCGCACAGTAATGAACTTGGCATGCCCAGCAGAAGATATGGTTGTTCTTTCCCATCTGCTCACAACAGAGAGAACATTTCATTTACCAACATCAGGAAAAAGGGAAACTACAGCTGTTGAATATACAATCCTTTATTTAGTTTTTGTCAGATTCTTCTTATCTTCCAATCATCGTAAAAGGAAGAATCACAAATACACATGATACGTGAAAAATCCTCATCCATTATATAAAAAATATGATATGTCAAAACTCAGCATTACCTTGGGATTTAGTTGGCGACAAGTCGGGCACGGATGCTGTCTTGATCGTTCCTCTACCAGTTCTTTCTTCGTCTCTGTGATCAAGCTACTTGGATTCACCTTCAGTGTTTCTCTTGCCAAATTCTCCTGATCAATTCTGCACTGTTCACTTAAAAAAGAGGGGCACTGTTTCAGAGAAGATATCAAGAAAATAGATACTTGACAGAATTTTTAGTTAATCATTCTAGACTTGAGCCATCAGAAGAATGTACCTTGAATGGCCATGATGCAGTGGCTTGCCACAGCCATAGCAGAACGGTTGCCTACAGTTACTGCATAACATGTGGTTGCAGCCTGATACTCGTGAGATGGCGGTACCACAATGTGGACACAGAACAGAAGAACGAAGCACTTCCTTGATGCTGGATATTTCATTCGCCAAGTTAATTCTCCTGGCAAAGTTTCCTTTGCTTAACTGACGCACCTTATTGCGATCCTGTATTAAATGAATCACATCAAACATTGTGATCCAATACAAATTATCCTTGCATAAAACTCCATTATGGTAAATAATCCATAAAGCATACATTACCCAAATGAAATCATATTTTGCAGTGAATATTAAGTACGAGAATGTGTTACTGTGTCCCCAGGAAATTAATACATGTGAAGTTACTGACTGTATGCAAACTACAGATACATCACATGCAAGAAAGTTATCTTGTGACTCCTCTTCTCTAGAAACTTTTAAAAGAAGGGTTCTAGAATCACAACTTCAGTGAGGAAATCAACTTATCCACACATGGTATCCCTGGACACCGATCTCAAATCATAGAAAAGAAAATACATCATCCGGTCATCACCAGTAGCTGGACACTGAGCTAGCTAAGTGCCTGAAATTTCAAATAATTAATGCAAGAATAAATTGTTAAGCACCAGAGCCATGTCGGAAAGGCACATTTCCATGCTCTAAATTTCGATGCCCACTTCACTAGATTCATAAGTCATGATTCAACTCTTAAAACAAAAGTTTAAAATAAAAGATTTTTTGTCCAAATTCAGTCTAACCAAATAATCTCTCTTTTGTCATTCACTCATTCCCGAGTACTCTTGTTCTAAGAATGTTGTTTTGAAACAAGACTCTGATAGTGATCATTCATTCATAGCTAATATGAATCAGTAGCATTTAGCTGGATGTTGAATAGAGCATGTGCTGTCATTAATTCCATTTTGCTACCTGTAAGGAAAGAAGTTGTTCTTCTGGACTAATGCATCTCTCTCCTATATGACGGCGGTCTCTGCAGCAGGTGCAGAAGGTGAAGAAGCACTTGGAGCACTGGGCGTTGTTCTCCTCGTCTTCCAGGCAAGCTGTTCCACATCTTGGACAGTAAGCCACGTCTGACATTGAGTCTAGGGTCTTCTGAAGTGTCAATCTTTCCCATCGTTCAAAATCTTTATCTCCTAGCATCCTCTTTAATAGACTTGGAGGAATAATGCCCCCGCACTTGTCATCAGGACACAGCAATTTCAGCACTGTTCCTTCTGCAACATGCATCCTTGAGTACATTTCCATGCACCTCCGACAAAAGTAATGCCGGCATGGAAGTTTAATGATGTCAATACCTGAGGGGAATCAACAGACATGGATTCAATTTAAAGTGTCCAGACTGAACATATGATGGAACTTTGACCGCTATGGTTATTCATTAGAACAATGGGACATGAATATGATCACCTGTCAGAGCACTGACTACAAATCAATTTTCTTTTTGTGATTACAAACTCGGTAAAGAAGCTTGTAATGGAATAATGTTTCGAAAATTTTAGTTCCGGTAGAGATGAAATTATGAAACAATAGGAGGTAAACACTGGAAAAAGTATCATCTTCAGGACACAGATATGAACTTGAACTGAAGCATACCGATTACCTGCGTGCTCGGTGAGACAAATCATGCAGTCATGAAGGCCACTTAGAAAAGATTCATGGCATTGCTCCTCATTATAGCTGATTAACCATTGAACGACGGACTCTATGGATGCAATCTCTGCAAGAACACGAACGTCCACAGGACCCATCATACTATCAGGCTGTCGTATGACTATCCCATCATCAAAACCAAGATGAGAAAGCGCCGAGCTCTGCAGCCATTGCACCCACCCATAAACTACTTCCAGTCCAAGTTGTTGTGACCAGATTCTGTCCAGCATGAGACAAAGGGAGGAAACTTTCACAGTGTCCAACCACTGTGAACTGAGAGTAAAGTACAGAGCATGATGGCTTGGGTATGATGGAGGCATAAGGCATGTCAACGAAATTGGAGCCAAGTGCTGGACGCTGAATGTGTCAAAGAACCGACTGTTCTGGTCATGATTTCCCCGAGATAGTTCTGCGGATACACTGATGCCATCAGGAATTTCACAGTGC
The DNA here is from genome assembly GCA_000573905.2 of Oryza punctata. NCBI lineage: Eukaryota > Viridiplantae > Streptophyta > Magnoliopsida > Poales > Poaceae > Oryza > Oryza punctata. The sequence continues at coordinate 28,921,866 of CM002491.2, read as the reverse complement.
ACATGGACCTTCAAAAAAGTGGCAACAGAAAAGGTATTTGTAAGTTTTGTTGGTCTGTGACAGATAATGAATCATGTGACTAATAAACATATGTACCTGGAAACATTGTAGTCCATCCTTTGCACTTAAAATGCCTATATTGTCTCCATAAATTGCATCCAGTGCCAGCATCTGAGCAATCATGTGACATAACAAATAGCAGTTTAGAGCATGTTTGGAAAAAGAGATTGACGGTTATAGTTATTGATTATTACTAATGATGTTTACAAATTAAATATTTACTTTGCATTGTCATTCTAGTTATGCTTTGGAGTTTAGACCATTAATAGATAGCTGTACGCAGGCTTCCAGTTTAAAAACTTGTTTAGACCACTGGCAGAGTAACATTATGAATTTATGATCCTACAATCACCACAGCTAGTTTCAGATGGCAACCTCGATGAGAGAAGGGGGATAAACACTGATCATGAACTGCAATGTGTAACTTAACTGATTTAGAGGCGGAATCTGCCTGTTCTAATTTTTCCACCACGACGAATTAACCGAGAAGTGCATTAATATGAACTTTTTCTACACCAACGTTACATCTGTATCTATCAACTCGATGTCTCTATTGTACACTGCTTGGAGAGGATCGCACGAACGAGATGCGAAATCCTCTCGCCGAAAAAAAAAGAAGCAGTGCAGTGAATCCTGAGACTCTGAGAGGTTCGCGACGCGGTTCCTAGAGCTAGATGTGACCCGAAGAAGCCTCGTCTTGCTGGAGCTGGTCGTTGTAGTGCCGCTCCTCCGACGACAGCTCGGGCTCCTCCCCATCCCGGCGAGCCCGGAGCAGCATCTCGTGCAGCAGCGCCGCCGCCGCCGCATGGGGCTCGTCGTCGTGCCGCGGGCTCTCCATCCTTCCGACTGGGTGAGGGTGAGGACGCTGCCGCGCCTTGCAGCAGTGGAGGAAGCCGAATCCATATCCATGTGAGCTCCGCCGCCGCGCGAGGAAAGGAGTAGGAGACGTGACCGTTTCGGTGCGCGCTCGCCATGGAAGCCCACCGCCACCACGTTCGGTTCGGGGAAGAGAACCGTACGGTGAAGGGGTGTACCGTGTACGACGTTAGAAGATTACGCGGGTGTTTGGATGGTGCTAAATTTTTTTTAGCTCCTATTACATCAAATGTTTTTATATTAATTAGAATTAGAAGTATTAAACGTAGATTAAAAATAAAACTTATTTCATAACCCTGAACTAATTCACGAGATAAATCTATTGAGTCTAATTAATCCATGATTAGTCTATGTGATGCTAAATATGTGCTAATTATCAATTAATTAGGTTTAAAAAATTTGTCTCGCGAATTAGCTCTCATTTATGCAATTAGTTTTATTATTAGTCTATATTTAATGCTCTTAATTAGCGCCCAAACATTCGATGTAACAGGAAATTTAGTCCCTGATCCAAACACCTCTCAGTCTTTTTACTCATCGGTAGGACTTTGCTTCTTTGCGTGACAGCTGTATAATACGAATCTCAAAGCAACAGGTCTTTTTCCACCGACGCCGACGCCTTGACTCTTGACGAGTAAACGTGTTCTCCTGCTGCCGCCGCACGCCGGTCCCCGGCGATCTTACTGCATCCCCTTAGTCCTCGGCGGTGCTCCCTCGCTCCAGTCCTGCCTTGCGTCCTTGTGGGTGTGGCCCTCGGCGCCTCTCGCCACGGTGGCCAGCGGCGCTAGTCGCAGCTCAGTGGCTTGCACGTATCGACCAGCCGATGCTTTGTTAGACTGGCTATGCAGGCGGTGGGTACTAGCACTAAGTTCTCACGAGCGGTTACGCTGTCTCCGATGAGGCGGACCAGGAGATTTTCTCGGAGCTGTCAGTTGGAAAGAATTTCATCAGCTGCAAGACAATGGAGTAGGCATGCCTATAGAACTTTACCATGGTCTCGCCGATGTGCTTCCACGATCTCATGATGGTTTTTCTCTAGCACACAACGGGTAGACATGTCTTCAGGAGTTAGGTCCTTGCCATGGACCCATGGTCGTATAAGATGTTGGGCTCCTGCGCGAGGAGAAGAGAACTCAGGAAGAAGACAACGAGGAATCGGAGAAGAGGAGGAATCGTGCTTTGAGATTTGGGCTGGACAGGTATCACACAAAGAAATGAAGTCCTACCGATGAGTAAAAGATTGAAGTCCAATATAAACTAGTTAGTGTGCACGTGCAAGGCACGTCATCGGCGCCGGTGACGTGCTCCTTCACCTCCTCCATCTTCTCCTTGGCGGCTTCGGTTGCCTCCCTCGCCTTCTCCTTCACCTTCTCGTACCCCTCGTTCGTCTTCTCCTTCGTCACCTCTGTCGTCTCCCACGCGGTGTCCTTCGCCGCCTCTACCTTCTCCCACGCTACGTCCTTCGCCGCACCCGCCTGTTTAGGATAGAAAATAGCGTCGCGGATCTCTCTATTTATGAAGACGTGTGTGTGTGGGCGTGCTAGTGTACCTAAATACACAATAGATAAAACATAGGGAACATGCACTTTATTAATCTCGAGGATCATAAATTGTAACGCCCCGGCACTCGCTAACTGATAACACCAGCTAACTCATACCGAGGTGCTACGCATTACCTGTGATATAGTACCAGTCCCAGGATACACTAGCTGATACTCACAGAATAAACATGGAATCAAAGTAGATTAATATTACATCACTGGGTTTTAGTCCTTACATAAGTTGCCATCCTGGACAGGCCCAAGGATGAGCAATGCAACAATTCAAAGTCCATAACGCAAAAGTCAAGAGCGGCGGCAGCTAAACGTCTAGGCGAGCATCTTGATCCACAGGCGACGGCTTGAGGCTAGGCACGATCCTTCTAGAAGTCCTCGTACTCGGCTTGCTCCTGGAGACACTCCTCGGCGGTCGGGTCGACGTCTTCATCTCCAACCTCTATAGATATATTATATATATAGCAAGGGTGAGTACTTCACGTACTCAGCAAGCCGGGGAAAGAATGACATGCTTGGTTAAGACAAGGAGAGCTAGGGTTTTATTTGCGAAAGCTGCCTTTTTGGCAAAGTTATTTATTTCACAAAACTCCTAGTGAGTGAATCAAGTTTTAGTTGTCGGGAGGAGGCTCACGCCTCGACCCATTCCACAAGTTGCTTTGTAACAACTCGTCACGATTAACGAACATCAATGGATTTGTCTCCTCTATTGGTTCCTTCTCACTTTCACAACCACGCATAGTCCACACAGTTATCTCAGCACTGCAACGCCATCATGGCCCTAACAACACCTCGGTGTCGGACGGTACCCCAGGTCACACAGACCCGTTCCTAACCACAAAGGTTAGCCGTTTGCCACACAGGCAAACTCTGGAAACGAATCCCTTCCCACCAACCATTTTCATCAAACATTTGTCAAACAAAATCTACGTTATGAGAAACACCTTACACTCGCCCTTGACCGTGGGCACGGCTGCTCGAACAGTTCATTAAGCTCTGCAGAGGTTGTACGCTTTACCCACACGACACGAAACTGACACCGTGTACTCGTCGGCAACGGAAGTTCGTGACAAGGCCTTTCCAAAGCTAACCCATGAAAATCGCATGCCACCTAGTTGGGCTAAGATCCATAGCCGAGTATCAGGCAAAGACAGCCGTCGTCCACTCAGGAAATACCGAGAATGCCTCCTACTCCTACTGGTACCATGCCACAATAGAGGCAAAAAGACACCCATGATGGGCAATAAATGCGTAACACTTCGTCTCCTCATCCTCGGCATTCCACAACCATTGGCACACCAACTCCCATGTGTTAAGCCAAAGGCATCCCATAAATATCCGTGTGATCGCACTATAACGTGTTCGGATGGACTTCCCAAAGGAATCGGTCCTTAACGATAATATGTAGCCAAACCACAAAGGCTTGACTCCGCATCATCACTATTTTCACAACACATTTTATTTCACAACACTTCGGTACAACGTACCGGATTTTTAAACATGTAATTTGGAATAACCCAAGTTTCCCACACGGCAACAACGTAAGCATGGCTAAGCGAAACTACCTCGGTAATCGTATAACGATACCGGCGCTAATATTTGTGGAGCTACCAAAGGTATGGAAACATCAACCTATGTAATATAAGTGCGACTACTAGGTTGGTCCGTCGGTTGTATAAACAATCCGAGGCCTAAACATGTTATTCGTGTGTACTAAACAATGCATTTTTCAATCAACATATCATTGCAAATATAGGGGAAATGTGATCAAAGGGGCTTGCCTTGCACGAGATGCGGGTCTTCTTCTTCGAAACCGGCGTCCGGAGCGTCCTCGTACACGTGCTCTATACGCGGAACGGAGAATAAATAAATAAAAAGGCAATAAAATAAGCTCAAATCAAGTAAACAAGTGTTCCACTGTGTAGATCTCAATTTTAGAAAAATTTAGAAACTTGAACGGGGTCAAACGGAGTTACGGTTGAATTTCTATGAATTTTCAAAGGTAGAGGGATTTTTCTGAAATTTTTGGGGATTTTTAATTACAAGGTAACGGAATATTCCGTGGGAATATTCCGTTAGGGTTAGGGTTAGGGTTAGGGGGGCCACATGTCAGGCCGAGAGAGAGAGGAGGGGGAAGTGGGGCCCACCTGTCGGGGGGGTTCTTCTTCCTCCTCACTGAGCTAGCTCGGGCCGGCGGTGGCGCCGGGTGGCGGGGCGGCCGGGGTGGAAGGGGAGGGGGAGGCCGGCGGCGGCCGGTGGCGGTGGCGGCCGGTGAGAGGCGGCGACCGGTGAGTGAGAGGAGAGGGAGAGAAGGGGAGGCCGGCGAGGATGGGGGAGCGGCGGCGAGGGGGGAATCCCCCCCCTTTTATATGCGGCGAGCGGCGCGGCGAGCGGGGCGGCGCGCGGCCCTAGGCGGCGGGGCACGGGGCTCGGTGTGGCGGCGACGGGACACCGGTGCGGCGCCGTTAGGTGATGGAACACGGCGCGGCGGCGCGGGGCGCGAGACGGCTCGGGCGCGAGATGGTGGCGCGGGGCTCGAGGTGGCACGGCAGGCGACGCTGACGCGGGCACGGCGCGGGCGCGGTGCGGGTGGCAACGGCGAGCGGCGGCGCGGCGAGGGGAGGGAGATGGCCGGGTGGGCCGGTCCGGCGCGAGGGAGAAAAGGCCCGTGGGCCGGGAGAGGGGAAGAGAGAGGGAGGGGAGGAGAGATGGGCCGGGAAGGGAGAGAGGAGGGGAAGGGAGAGGTGGGCCGGCCCACTCGGGGAAAGAGAGGGAGAGGGGGGAAGGGAGTTGGGCCGAGGGAGAAAGGAGAGAAAAGGGGCCCAACAGAGGTTTCCCTCTTTTTTTTTTGTAAATTGGAATTTGGGGAAAATAAAATATGAGATCCATTTGGCACAAAACAAAATAAGATCCAAACTTTAAAATCCAAAGTTTTTAATTGAGATATTTTTAAAACAAAATAAATGAGGTGTTACAAACCTACCCCCCTTAAAAGAATCTCGTCCCGAGATTCCGCGACTACGCGAACAGCTCAGGATACTCGGCTCGAAGATGATCCTCTTGTTCCCAATTAGCCTCTTCTTCCGAGTGATTACTCCACTGAACCTTGTAAAACTTGATCACTTTTTGTCTGGTACTTCGTTCCTTTTCATCAAGAATCCGAATGGGTCGTTCCTCGTAGGTCAGATTCTCTTGCACGTTGATTATCTCAAGTGGAACTTGCTTTTCTGGAACTCGAAGACATTTCTTCAACTGGGACACATGGAACACGTTGTGTACACCGGCAAGCTCTGCAGGTAACTCAAGCTGATAGGCAACTTCTCCACGGCGTGCAGTGATAGGGTAGGGTCCGATAAAACGTGGCGCTAACTTTCCTGCCATTCCAAATCTTTTCATTCCACGTAGAGGTGATACTCGCAGGTATACATGATCTCCAACTTCAAACTCTAGATCTCTTCGACAATTGTCTGCATAGCTTTTCTGCCTAGACTGGGCCATTTTCAAACGTTCTTTGATCACTTTCACCTGTTCTTCAGCTTCTTTTAGAATATCTGGTCCAAAGATTTTCTTTTCTCCGACATCTGTCCAACAGAGTGGCGTTCGACACTTACGCCCATACAAGGCTTCATTCGGGGCCATCTGTATGCTTGCTTGGTAGCTGTTGTTGTAGGAGAACTCTGCGTAAGGTAGGCACAGATCCCAAGTACCGGCAAAATCCAAGGCGCAAGCTCTTAACATGTCTTCTAGAATCTGGTTCACCCTTTCTGTCTGTCCATCGGTCTGAGGATGGTAAGCTGTACTGAAGTTGAGATTGGTACCCATGGCTTCATGTAACTTCTTCCAAAAATGGGAGGTGAACTGGGTACCTCTATCTGACACAATCTTCTTTGGAACGCCATGTCGGCAAACCACTTTCGTCATGTATAGCTCTGCTAACTTCTTGCCAGAGTAGGTAGTCTTTACGGGGATGAAATGGGCAACCTTGGTTAGTCGATCCACTATTACCCAAATGGAATCATAACCCGAAGATGTCTTTGGAAATCCTGTTATAAAGTCCATTCCTATTTTTTCCCACTTCCATTCTGGAATCTTTAACGGTTGCAGTAAACCTGCGGGCTTCTGATGTTCAGCTTTTACCCTTTGATAGATGTCACACAGGGCAACATACTCGGCAATATCTCTCTTCATTCCAGACCACCAATAATGACTCTTGATATCTTGATACATCTTGGTACTTCCGGGGTGGATAGAATACGCAGACTCATGGGCTTCTTGCAGTATTAGGTTTCTTAACTCCTTTTTGTTGGGCACACATATGCGCTTTCCAAACCAAACGATTCCTTTATCGTCTATGGAGTATTCTGAGGCCTTATCTTTCTTTATCAACTCCTTTATATTCATAATTTCTTCGTCGCCTTCTTGGGCTTCACGGATTTGGTTCTCTAGAGTTGGTTGCACCACTAGGGTTGCTAGAGTTCCGGGGTTAACCATATTTATTTTTAGCCTTTCCATTTCCTTGCATAGCGTTGGATGATGTGGCGAGGTCAAAAGGACATTGCAGTGCACCTTTCGACTTAAAGCGTCTGCGACAACATTCGCTTTTCCCAGATGGTAATGTATTCCGACATCGTAATCCTTGATCAGTTCAAGCCATGTTCTTTGTCTGAGGTTGACCTCTGTTTGAGTGAAGATATACTTCAAGCTCTTATGATCCGTGTATACTTCACATCTGTTTCCGATCAGGTAATGTCTCCATATTTTGAGGGCATGAACAACTGCGGCTAACTCAAGATCATGGGTAGGGTAGTTCACTTCATGTGGCCTTAGCTGCCGTGAGGCATAAGCAACAACCTTTCCTTCTTGCATAAGTACACATCTTAAACCCTGCCTGGATGCATCGCAAAAGACTTCAAAATCTTTCCTTATGTCCGGTAGAATTAAGACTGGAGAAGTCGTTAGCCTTTTCTTTAGCTCTTGAAAATTCTTTTCACATGCTTCGGTCCAAATGAACTTCTTTTCTTTCTTGAGCAATTCTGTCATGGGCTTGGCGATTTTTGAGAAACCCTCGATAAACCTTCTGTAATATACTGCCAAACCAAGAAAACTCCTGATCTCGGTAACTGTGGTTGGAGACTTCCATGAAAGCACATCCCTTACTTTTCCTGGGTCCACTTCTACTCCACGAGATGAGATAACATGGCCTAGGAATGCGACTCGGTCTAGCCAAAATTCACACTTGGAGTATTTTGCATAAAGTTGATGTTCTCGCAACTTTCCCAAAACCAATCTCAAATGTTCTGCATGTGTCTGTTCGTCCTTGGAGTAGATGAGAATGTCGTCTATAAATACTACGACAAACTTGTCGAGGTATTCCACGAATACTTTGTTCATGAGATTCATAAAGAATGCTGGAGCATTTGTGAGTCCGAAGGACATGACCGTATACTCATATAGACCATAACGAGTTAAGAAGGCGGTCTTTGGTATGTCTTCAGGTCTGATTTTCAACTGATGGTATCCAGACCTTAAATCAATCTTGGAGAAGACTGAGGCTCCTTGTAATTGGTCAAACAAGTCATCAATCCGTGGTAACGGATACTTGTTCTTGATGGTTACTTCATTTAGAGCTCTGTAATCCACACACATCCTCTTTGTTTTATCCTTCTTCTCGACTAGGAGCACTGGAGCTCCCCATGGTGACGTACTGGGTCGCACAAAACCAATTGCTTCCAATTCTTCTATCTGTCTTTTTACTTCGGCCAATTCATTAGCTGCCATTCTGTAGGGTCTCTTGGCTATTGGAGCTGTGCCGGGTGCAAGTTCTATGGAGAACTCTATTTCTCTATCTGGTGGCATTCCAGGTAATTCGTCTGGGAAGACATCTGGATATTCATTAACTACAGGCACTTCTTCCAAAGGGATGACTTCGATGCAGTTCAGTATGGGCTGACCTCTAGGGTCCTTTGACGGAGTAAACCTTACTTCACTTCCAGATGGTCCTTTCATTGTGATAGTTCTTGTGGCACAATCTATCTGTCCCTTGTACTTAGCTAACCAGTCCATGCCTAGAATCAGGTCCAGACCTTGCGACTCTAGGATAATAGGGCTAGCCATAAACTTAGCACCTTCTATGACTAGGCTAACCTTCGGGCATGATCGATCAGACCTAGTCTCCTTTCCCGGGGAGTGAACGATCATCGGTACCCTTAGGTCCTTAGTAGCCAAACCATGTTGTTCCACAAAAGCTCGAGAAATGAAAGTATGCGAAGCTCCCGAATCAAACAAGACAACAGCAGGTACATTATTAACAAGGAACGTACCTATCACAACATCTGAAGCTTCCTGTGCTGACTTTGCCTGAACATGATTGACGCGGCCTCGTCCAAAGCTTGGGGTAGTACGGGAGGCCTGACCACTAGCCTGAGTAGTGGCTCGCGCTTGTCCTGAGGCTGGCACTCTGGCAGTACTGATGTTAGAGGCTCCTGAAACAGCGGGACCTTTCTTCTGGGGACATTCTCTAGCAAAGTGTCCGACTTCTCCACAGCGGAAACAGCCATTTCCAGTTGTATCTTGGGGATTCCTTGGCTGAGTATTGAAAGATGTCGGGTTACTTCCTCCTGTGTTGCCACTATAGGCTCTTGGCGGAGCTGGTGCAGATGAGAGAGAAGGAACTGGGCGGGTAGGGAATCCATGATGCTGCTGTGGGGCTGGCTGGCGAAACTAAGGAGATGGGTTGGTCCTAGGGCGTGGACCACCATGAGACTGAAATCCGGTCTGAGCCATCTTGCGCTTGCGAAAAGTCTCCACTTCCTTCCTGGTATCTTCGACTATTAACGCCCTATTAACCATGTCTTGGAATGTAGGGAAGACATGAGCAACAAGCTGAAGCTTTATCCCGACGTTCATTCCCTTTATAAACCTTCTGATCTTTTTCTTGTCAGTATCCACCTCATCTGTGGCATAACGGGCCAAATGGTTGAACTTGCTGAGGTACTCGTTGATGCTGGAGTTTCCTTGCTTGAGATTGTTGAATTCTTCCCTTTTAATATCATAGATACTTTCTGGCACATAAGCAGCTCTAAAAGCTTCTGCAAATTTTGCCCAAACAATTGTAGCGGCATCTTGGTGAGCGGCACAATAATTCTCCCACCAATTGGCGGCGGGTCCTCTGAGCTGATGGGCAGCATATAAGGCCTTCTCTCTAAGAGAGCACTGCACAAGGTCAAGCTTTCGCTCTACGTCTTTCAACCAATCGTCGGCTTCGACAGGCTCGGAGGTCTGCGAGAATTCTGGCGGACGGGTTCTCAAGAAATCAGTCAACTTGGAGCGACCATTGTGATGCGGAGCGGGGTGATGCTGGGGATTCAAAGCAGCAAGAGTCTGAGCTATGCCCTATAGGATCTGAGTCTGAATGGCCATGATTTGCTGGGGATCCAAATGAGGGGGTGGAGGTGGAGGTGTTCCTCCTTGGGCGGTAGCTGTGGCAGCATGTGTCCCTTGGGTAGCGGTCGGTTCATTTTCTGACACCTGATCATCTGCTTGCTCGTCTTCCTGGTCTTCGGCATTCCGAGTTGCGTTGTTGTCATTCTGAACTTGGTCCTCATATCCGAAGCGGGCTGGGGTACGAGTATTGCGACGTGGGCGTCCGGCCATCTGGTTTGTTTGAAAGGGCGGGGTAAGGGGAAGGCATTTCATAGATAAAACTATTTTCGCAAATCGGGGAAATTCCGAAAGACAGGGACATGGCCAGCCCAAAGCTTAGCCAAGCTTAGCTGGACGCACATCAAGAAACAAATCAGCATTACATAACCCACCAACACACTAGTTTAACGAACACTAAGTGCCACAACCCCTAATGGGTTGGCAACGATACGACAGGTCTGACGCACAACAACCACTACCCTTCTAAGAACTGAGGGAAAAGATCGGCGGAGTCCAACGTATCGTGATCCGTCTAAAGTTTTAAATGAGAAGGGATTAGTGAGTATTTTGATAAGAATCCTATAGTAAGGAGAAGAGTATAAGCATTATCTAACTTTTGCAATTATATATAAATTTTTAAAATAGTCCTTAGGGTCACAACTAAACGAAGGTTTCGTCCTAGGGCCAAACCTATGCTCTGATACCACCTTTGTAACGCCCCGGCACTCGCTAACTGATAACACCAGCTAACTCATACCGAGGTGCTACGCATTACCTGTGATATAGTACCAGTCCCAGGATACACTAGCTGATACTCACAGAATAAACATGGAATCAAAGTAGATTAATATTACATCACTGGGTTTTAGTCCTTACATAAGTTGCCATCCTGGACAGGCCCAAGGATGAGCAATGCAACAATTCAAAGTCCATAACGCAAAAGTCAAGAGCGGCGGCAGCTAAACGTCTAGGCGAGCATCTTGATCCACAGGCGACGGCTTGAGGCTAGGCACGATCCTTCTAGAAGTCCTCGTACTCGGCTTGCTCCTGGAGACACTCCTCGGCGGTCGGGTCGACGTCTTCATCTCCAACCTCTATAGATATATTATATATATAGCAAGGGTGAGTACTTCACGTACTCAGCAAGCCGGGGAAAGAATGACATGCTTGGTTAAGACAAGGAGAGCTAGGGTTTTATTTGCGAAAGCTGCCTTTTTGGCAAAGTTATTTATTTCACAAAACTCCTAGTGAGTGAATCAAGTTTTAGTTGTCGGGAGGAGGCTCACGCCTCGACCCATTCCACAAGTTGCTTTGCAACAACTCGTCACGATTAACGAACATCAATGGATTTGTCTCCTCTATTGGTTCCTTCTCACTTTCACAACCACGCATAGTCCACACAGTTATCTCAGCACTGCAACGCCATCATGGCCCTAACAACACCTCGGTGTCGGACGGTACCCCAGGTCACACAGACCCGTTCCTAACCACAAAGGTTAGCCGTTTGCCACACAGGCAAACTCTGGAAACGAATCCCTTCCCACCAACCATTTTCATCAAACATTTGTCAAACAAAATCTACGTTATGAGAAACACCTTACACTCGCCCTTGACCGTGGGCACGGCTGCTCGAACAGTTCATTAAGCTCTGCAGAGGTTGTACGCTTTACCCACACGACACGAAACTGACACCGTGTACTCGTCGGCAACGGAAGTTCGTGACAAGGCCTTTCCAAAGCTAACCCATGAAAATCGCATGCCACCTAGTTGGGCTAAGATCCATAGCCGAGTATCAGGCAAAGACAGCCGTCGTCCACTCAGGAAATACCGAGAATGCCTCCTACTCCTACTGGTACCATGCCACAATAGAGGCAAAAAGACACCCATGATGGGCAATAAATGCGTAACACTTCGTCTCCTCATCCTCGGCATTCCACAACCATTGGCACACCAACTCCCATGTGTTAAGCCAAAGGCATCCCATAAATATCCGTGTGATCGCACTATAACGTGTTCGGATGGACTTCCCAAAGGAATCGGTCCTTAACGATAATATGTAGCCAAACCACAAAGGCTTGACTCCGCATCATCACTATTTTCACAACACATTTTATTTCACAACACTTCGGTACAACGTACCGGATTTTTAAACATGTAATTTGGAATAACCCAAGTTTCCCACACGGCAACAACGTAAGCATGGCTAAGCGAAACTACCTCGGTAATCGTATAACGATACCGGCGCTAATATTTGTGGAGCTACCAAAGGTATGGAAACATCAACCTATGTAATATAAGTGCGACTACTAGGTTGGTCCGTCGGTTGTATAAACAATCCGAGGCCTAAACATGTTATTCGTGTGTACTAAACAATGCATTTTTCAATCAACATATCATTGCAAATATAGGGGAAATGTGATCAAAGGGGCTTGCCTTGCACGAGATGCGGGTCTTCTTCTTCGAAACCGGCGTCCGGAGCGTCCTCGTACACGTGCTCTATACGCGGAACGGAGAATAAATAAATAAAAAGGCAATAAAATAAGCTCAAATCAAGTAAACAAGTGTTCCACTGTGTAGATCTCAATTTTAGAAAAATTTAGAAACTTGAACGGGGTCAAACGGAGTTACGGTTGAATTTTTATGAATTTTCAAAGGTAGAGGGATTTTTCTGAAATTTTTGGGGATTTTTAATTACAGTGGGAATATTCCGTTAGGGTTAGGGTTAGGGTTAGGGTTAGGGTTGGGGGGCCCACATGTCAGGCCGAGAGAGAGAGGAGGGGGAAGTGGGGCCCACCTGTCAGGGGGGGTTCTTCTTCCCCCTCACCGAGCTAGCTCGGGCCGGCGGTGGCGCCGGGCGGCGGGGCGGCCGGGGTGGAAGGGGAGGGGGAGGCCGGCGGCGGCCGGTGGCAGTGGCGGCCGGAGAGGGGAGAGGGTGAGGCGGCGGCGGCCGGAGAGGCGGTGGCGGCCGGTGAGGGGCGGCGGCCGGTGAGTGAGAGGAGAGGGAGAGAAGGGGAGGCCGGCGAGGATGGGGGAGTGGCGGCGAGGGGGGTTTCCCCCCCTTTTATATGCGGCGAGCGGCGCGGCGAGCGGCGCGGCGCGCGGCCCTAGGCGGCGGGGCACGGGGCTCGGTGTGGCGGCGACGAGACACCGGCGCGGCGCCGTTCGGTGATGAAACACGGCGCGGCGGCGCGGGGCGCGAGACGGCTCGGGGCACGAGATGGTGGCGCGGGGCTCGAGGTGGGGCGGCAGGCGACGCTGACGCGGGCACGGTGCGTGCGCGGTGCGGGTGGCAACGGCGAGCGGCGGTGCGGCGGCGCGGCGCGGCGAGGGGAGGGAGATGACCGGGTGGGCCGGGCCGGCGCGAGGGAGAAAAGGCCCGTGGGCCGGGAGAGGGGAAGAGGGAGGGGAGGGGAGATGGGCGGGGAAGGGAGAGAGGAGGGGAAGGGAGAGGTGGGCCGGCCCACTCGGGGAAAGAGAGGGAGAGGGGGGAAGGGAGTTGGGCCGAGGGAGAAAGGAGAGAAAAGGGGCCCAACAGAGATTTCCCCCTTTTTTTTTGTAAATTGGAATTTGGGAAAAATAAAATATGAGATCCATTTGGCACAAAACAAAATAAGATCCAAACTTTAAAATCCAAAGTTTTTAATTGAGATATTTTTAAAACAAAATAAATGAGGTGTTACATAAATACAAATTCCCATGTAATTGTATGCGCTCTATAGTCTGTCGTTGGATAGATCCGACTTGTGCAATGTGGTATCCTGATTCCTGGGGCCTCGAAAAGCTCCCAGTTAATTACCTCCGCAGGTCAAGGCCTGCAGAAGAACCTCTGATTAAGCTGCTTGTCATCGTCTTATCGTCTTCGCTTTGCATTCTCCATGCATGATTGTGATGGTGGTGATGATGTAGATGTGGGCGCCGGCAGCGATCCACGGTCTCATCGGTCCGTGCGTCGGTGTTGGTAACGTAGCCTTTGCGTCGGCTTCGCCCGCCCCGTCGTCTAGCCTCGTCGGTCTTGAACGACGTGTTGGTGTAGATTGCTTGATGAAGATATGCACGGAGCTGCGTTGCTCGAACGGTTTGATGTCATAGTAGTTCCGTCGGGATTATATTAGGAAAGAGAGAAGTTGTTGAAGACGGATTAGTCGTGGCTTGGCACCTTTCGTATCTTGACAATTGAAATAGATAGAGGTAGAAAAGAATTGTTTAGCCAGTACATTAGACAACTACTCCTCGTGCATGGCACTGTAGCATCATACATTAACGTATGCATGCATAGCTCATGCACAACCATGCCATTGCTTAATCCATTGCTCCATGGCGCAACGACGATTTCTTCCGAATCAGGGATAGCTCGGTGACGACCGCGACTCCCTCCGACTATCTCCGGCGCGGTCCAACGATCTCCGGTGATGATGATTAGTTGGCGAGGACTTGGTAGCGCTTTGACGATGTCGATCCACGGCTGCTCTGTCGATCTCCGATGATGACGATTATTTGGCGAGGACTTTGGCAGCGCCTCAGCGACGTTCCTGGATGCGGGCAGCTCGGTGGATGGTGTCATGCGACGGAGATGACGAGGGTCAGGGCGTCGCCGACAAGGTGGACGAGGTGGGTTGCCCGTCGATGGTGACTCAGCTCCATCAGAACTACGTGGGCGGCTACCGGCGTGATGACGATAACATGGATGAGCACCGCTTGGCCGTGCTTCAGTGACTATGTTGTTCACAGACGCGGGCAACTCGGTGGCGTCCGCGTCATTCTCAACAAGACCTCCCGGATCAACATGACTTGCCGGCATCCATGGCTGCTCCGGCGATCTCCGGCGCGCTCCGGCGAGATGGTCGATGGCACGGACGAGGTTGAGACCATGGAGGAGGAAGACGACAACACCGTCGGACACGTCGTGAGGTAGAGATCACGGCCGGCCAGATGAAAACATCCGGCGCTCCAGCCACATCGCAGCATAAGGCAGATGCGTCATCGGCGGTCGTCGTCTCCAGGGACGGGTAGCATTTCGTCATCCCGGACGGCGACGGCTTCGACGGTACTTCTCGGGCAACATTTGTGGAAGATGGATCGATCGACACACTACTCCGACAACAACCATGCGTGCAGATGTCTCTCCATGCATGCGTGTGCTGCAAACAGAAGAGGAATGAATGATCTACTTAGCCCTTACCTTGGACAGCCATCAATCTCGTTCTTTCCTGTGGTGGCCGATGGTCAGGTGCGCTTCCTATTTGACGGACGCTGCTGTGATGGACGCCGATGCCGAGCACCGACGGCGTGTGTCTCACTCCGGCGAAGTCGCGCCGGCGGTGTACGTAGCTCCTGCTCCAGCGAAGTCACGCCGATGACCGGACGTGTGATGAATGGAAGTGGACGAACTCGTGGATGCCTGGATGAGTGTCGATGCTTTTGGATGGAGATCAGTGGCTGTGTTGTGGTGCTCGATGGCTGTGCCGGTTGGTACGTGAGGAATGGAAATGATTGTGTGTGTATCTCTGCAGTGTGTGATCGTCCTTATATAGGAGCACGAGCGCGCCACGCATCCCCCGGCGCCGCCCCGGCCGCGCAACAGTCGATCCGATACTTCTGCGCGCGGACGGATCAGCTCGCCGAGTCATCGGGCTAACGAGAGCTATCCACGTCTCTCTCTCTCTCTCTCTCTCTCTCTCTCTCTCTCTCTCTGTTGCTGATGATAAAATTGCGTCACGCGTATGTATTTTTGGAATATACGGTCGTATATAAGCAAGAATACGGCGGTGGCGGGCGCATTGCAGGCCGTCGGCACATGTGCGGCCCATATGCATTGCCTGTATACTCATGTACAAGTCTTTCATTGTCTATTGGTTTGCCTTCTCGTCTCGTGTGTGTATTTGCATGCGTATTAACCACGCACGTTGGTATGGCTGAATGTATGTATATGTGAACCATATAGAAGATAGGCATAGATGCTAGTGCGTGTATACACCTGCATGGGGGCGCGTCTAATACGCGAGTGATCACGTGCACTGGAGGCGCGCGATCGGGATGGTGAGTCTAGCATGTGAGATGACCTTCTTCTTCCACGAGACTCGGCTCTGCTCAGCGCTATTCTTGATGCATTCGGTCGCGCACAAGACACACGAAGTGTTTTGATCCTAGCTCACGAGTCCCAGCTCTAAGTCCACAACATGCATGGCCCACGTACTTGCAAAATCTGCCTGGACCCATTAGCTCTAGCCTTTTTTTCCAATACTTAAGTGGGCTTAGACTACAACACTACATTTACACTACTCATTTGTACATAGCAACTTTATCCATATAAACTTTATATATACTAACTTTATACATAGAAACTTCTAGCATGAAAACTTACACATATATATGTGTATATAAATATAGTAATTTTATATGTGGTAACTTTTTATACGCAGACTTTATGCGTGTAAACTTTCGATGTAGATTTTTTAAAAAAAATTGTATGAATGCATTTTACACAAAAAAATTAAGTCTAGAAAGAAAAAATATTTAGTAGACTTTCTATTGTATCTAGATGAGCCAAAATGGAAAGTACTCCGTAGGATTTATTCAAGTAAAAAGTAAGTGATATATATGTAACATAGTTAGATTACATGCAAACTTACAAAATAATATGGGTCCACCTTTGCATGCACACAGTATAAAAGTTAATAAAAACAGGCATGTGGCAACCTTGTATGGGGATTCTGTTCGGTAACTTTAGTTGATTCGTACTTCCAAGATCCTACGTTGAAAACAATACAACATGCAGTCCGAATCGACCAACAGCGTTACAGCAAAAGGAACTGAAAGAAAACAAGACGCGTGCTACTGGTCGGAAAAGTGATCGCGTGGGGCGAACGATCGCGAATTAGCTTTCTCGCCTGCGGGGCCCATGCACTGTATGCCTATATAGCAAGCTAGCTTTATTAGCTAGGTATCGATCTTGCTGGTTCAATGTGTATAATGATAAAATATCATCAAACACCACCTTCTCGCCGGCCTCTTTGGACTGCCTCGCCTTCTCACCGCCCGTCTCCGCCTTCTCCCACGTCGCATCCTTCGCCGCCCCGGCCTTCTCCTACGCCGCGTCCTTCGCCGCTCCGGCCTTCTCCGCGGCAGCTCCGGTGGATTGCCGGAGTGTCTCGTGTACCTTGCCGGCCTTGTCCTTCGCAGCGTCGGTGGATTGCCGGAGCGTCTCGTGCGCCTTACCGGCCTTGTCCTTGGCGGCGTCATACCCTTCGCCGGCCTTCTCCTTGGCCGTCTCCTCGACCTTGGCCTTTCCCTGCTTCGACTGCTCGTGCACCTCGGCACCCCTCTTGCCGGCCGCCTCACCAGCCTCCTTGGTCTTGTGCTTGGCCTGCTCCACTCTCTTGGACGCCTCGCCGGCGGCGCCCTTCACCGCCTCCTTCGTCTTGTCCTTTACCTGCTCCGCCTTGCTCGATGCAGTCGCCTCTGCAGCCTCCTTGGCGTCCCCGGCCTTCTTGATCGTCTGCCTCCCTGCCTCTGCACAGCTACAAAACACACATGTTAGCCCCGTCAACAAATGATGGCATGGCAAGATGCCGCCGGCGAGCGTGCACGGCGGCGCACGGCGAGTTGGACGTACTGGAGGCGGTGTGCTGGGCGGACTTGGCGGTGTGGCCGGCCTTGCGCGCGGTCTCCTCCTCGTCGACGTTGCTGACGTGGTGCTTCAGCCCGAGCCCCTCGGTGATCTTCTCCTTGGCCCAGTCCGTCCACGACTCGTCCTCCTTGCTCGCCGCGTCCGTGCCAGCCTCCGTCTTCGTCGCCTCCACAGCAAACAGCAGCAGCAGCGTCACCGCAAACCTCCTCGACCGCGACACGATCACCATTGCTCGTGACGTGAACTCCTCCAAGCAAGAACAAATAATCTAGCGCCCTTGTACACCGAAGCAAAGGCTCGATCGACCAAAGAACACCAGATGCCATTAAAGAAGATTGATTGTCTCCAGCGAGTTCAGGAGTGATGTCCGGAGAAGTATGTGCATGCGGCTGCGTGGTGAGCCACTCCCGAGCGGCGACGAGGTCGGGGACCACTGCCGCGCCGGAGCGCCGCCAGGTCTCCGCCTCAGCCGTGCGGAACCTGTCGAACAGCAGCCTGTGCATCCCGACCGGAGCGGCGGCGGCGGCGGCTACGGGTGGAGGCGGCCGCGGCGGGCGCGCAGCCGCGCGCGACCGGAGCGGCGACGCCTCAGTGGAGGAGGCGGCGGCGGGCGCGCAGCCGAGCGCGACCGGAGAGGACCTGATGGGCGTCCTAGGAGCGGGAGGGAGCGGCAGCTCCGGGTGGAGGCGACGCCGGGCGCGCAACCGCGCGCGACTGGAGTGGCGGGAGCGCGCTAGCACGAGGCGATGGCTCCGGCGGGGGATTATTTTATTTTTTTGGCTAACCCCTGATTACTGGAGGTGGGATCGGTAATTGCAGGGGCAGGTCCAACTCTTGATACGAGTCGTCGGATATACAGATCTAAGGTTCAAAAAACATCCGTGTTTAATGAACTGGTGTTGACGTAAAAACATGACAGCCTGGGAGATCTGTTTAGTTCCAGTGCAAGTCCAAAAAAATAATGAGATGCGAGTGTACCGGTTAGTTTGATCCTGTAACTGACAAGATATGTAAACATCAGATAAAATAGCCGATCGACCGACAAGCCGATGGAGTAACTCCAGCCGGTATCTAGTATAGATCTTAATACTTGAGTAAATGATGATATAAAGATAATCGGTTGATGATAATGTAATGAAACAATAATATAATCTAGTAAAAACCATTCAGCTAATAATGATATGATGGAATAAGAACTGATCCGAAGATTAAAGCCTTTGTTGTCATCGGCTAAAACCAAGTTATATATTTAATCCTTATAAGCGGCACAAGGAAGGACGCGGTGCGCAATCGCAGTGCTCTCTATTTTTCCTTTTTCGAAGTGGGCCTTCTCGTCTACTTCCTTTGTCCCAGAAGGAATAAATTCATCCGAGGTCCCTTAAGTTGTCAATGAATCCGATTTTCATCCTTAAACAGGAAAACCGGATACAACACATCCCTCAACTATCAAAATCGGTGCAAAATAAGTCCTAAGGCGGTTTGCATATCGGTTTTAGCTCACGGGGCGCCTACGTGGTTAATTTGACTATGTCTTCATCTGACGTGGAAGTGATGTGACGCTTACGTGGCAATTCGATCCGGAAAAATAAAACAAAATATGTGGGCCCACATGTCAATCAAATAATAAGATTAAAAAATAGTGAGGCCCACATGTTAGTGGGCCCCACATCCTCCACCTCATCCACTCTCACTCTCTTCTTTGTATCCTATCCCCTCTCTCTCATGTGAAGTCGGCGGGGTGGCGGCAGGCGGAGTGGGGCGACGGTGGCCAGAGCGGCGCCGCACGAAGTCGGTGGGGCGGAGTGGGGCGGCGGCGGAGGAGGATGGCGGAAACGGGGGCGGGGGCCGCGATGGTGAGGTGCGGGACCTCCTCCTCCTCGAATGCATCGTCGTTGTCGTCGTCGTCTTCGGCGGCGACAGGAAAAGAAGCAGAGGGAAAAGTCGGCTGCCGTCGGCAGCGCCCGCGCGCCGCTCCTTTCTCGTAGGCTGCCGCCCGCGCACGTGCACCGCTCCTCTACTTTCCCTCCAAGATCCCGCTGGCCTCTCCTCTCGCCGGCAGAGCCCGCGGCTCCTCTCCTCCCGTTGGCGGCACCTGCGCGCCGCTCCTTTCTCACCGGCCGTGGCCCACGCACGCGCGCCGCTCCTCCCCTTTCCCTCCCACATCCCGCTGGCGACGCCTGCGCGCTCCTCTCCTCCCGCCGGTGGTGCCCGCGCGCCGCTTCTTTCCCAGCGGAGAGAGATAGGATTGAGATAAGAGGGGAGAGAGAGGATAGAGAGAAGAGGGAAGTAGTGAGGATGACATGTGGGGTCCACGTGGGCCTCACCATTTTTTAATTAATTTGTGTGTGAAACTGACATGTGGGTCCTACGGGTTTATTATTTTTCCGGATTGAATTGCCACGTAAGCGCCACGTCAATGCCTGGTCAGATGAAAACCGAGTCAAATTAGCCACGTAGGCAACACGTCAGCCAAAACCGCCATCCAAACCACTGAGGGACCTCATCTACACTGGTTTTGATAGTTGAGGGATCCGTTATATCTGATTTTCCGGTTGAAAGATGAAAATCGGATTCGTTGACAAGTTAAGTGACCTCAATGAACTTATTCCATCCCAGAATACTGATTGGTAATGGGCTCCCAGAAAACTTCTTGGGCCTTGTCAGGCTAAATATCTGCAATTTACTTTTAGGTGAATTTCACTTCACACAGGGTAGAATGTACTCCCCCCGTTCCCGTGGATGCATTTTGAAAAATGCAAAAAAATGTTTATATCTTGAAATAGAAGAGTACATTATTTCACTTCATACCGAATTTAGTATACACAGATTTGTATATACTTTCACCTTACACTACAGTATGTCAAAATAAGTTTCACGTTGCACTAGGTTACGTCATACAATTGAAGAGAAATCTTGTAAAATATGCATAAAATCTATGAAACCCTTTGAATTTAGACCTTGTTTCACAAAGTCTCATTTGGAGTTTATGAATTTTCATGAAATTGTTATAGGCCTTGATTAATCCTGCTGTTAACTTAAACTTATTTCCACACAAGCTGTAAAGTGAAAGTATGTCCATACTAAAGTCGTGGTACAGTCGCGCGCATCAAACTAATCAAAATCCTCAGTTAGAATCCCATTTCATTTACGCACCGATGCACGCCAGAACAAACACATCTGGCATCTCAAAATGAATCTTGCAAGATATTTTTTCCATAGATTGTTGTCATGTTTCTGTTCTTGATGTAAGAGGCATCCTGAATATACACAGAATTCTCAATAACAAGTCCGGAGCTAAATGAATGAGCGGCACAAAATTCTCTCCACCAATATAAATCGTTTAGCTTTTACTGGTACAAGGAAGTAGGAGACATAAAATCACGGCCAAACCTTGGAATCTCGAAGAAAATACACCCTGGTGCAAGGAGAATGTATTCGCATACGCGCACAGAACCTCTGGAAATCGCACTGTCGTCGAGGAAATTTTGGTGATGCGTAGTATACGAGAAGACCTCTCAGGGATCTGCAGTATGCTGTTTGCATCCTTTTGGACCAAAATGCTGTGAGGTTTTCTGGACAGTTTTCCGGCACAGTGCACAGAAGTGCTTCTGGCATGCCCAACAGAAGACGTGGTTGTTGTTTCCCATCTGATCAAGTTACCAGAGCAAATGCAAAATTAGGAGCTAGGGCAAAGGTACAGTGGATTAGAAAAGAAAATTAGAGCACTACGGTTCAAAGACACTAGGACATTCTCTAGAAGCATGCACGGTTGGGGTCAGCCCTACCATATGGCTCAAAGCAAGAACCAAAATGCATGATAACAAGGGTTGATTTACTAATGTTAAGGTGGGCAAAGGTCGTTTCACCCCTCCCACCACCCCCCCCCCCCCCCCCCCAAAAAAAAAAAAAAAAAAACTTCATCTGAAAATTGTATGTTTGCGTGTGCTGCTATTCTACATATTAAAGCCCCTGACCATGAAAAGAAATTAACACCTTTTGTTAAGTTAATGCAAAAGATACCTCTGACAAAAAAAAAAGGTGCTTCACATTACCTTCGGACACGGTTGCCGGCAAGTAGGGCATGGATGAGCATATTGGCGAAACATTTCAGCTTGCACTTGTGCAACGTTTTGACGCTGGACCCGCGGATTCATTTGCATGTTCCATCTATCAAGCTCTTCCTGAGGGAAAAGCTTACACGAACCCCTGTGCACAACAACATGATTGGTCTTTGTCAAGTCTGTATATGATAATGAACAGAGATTACATATTGCTCCCAAAAAAAAACTAACCTGAAATGTTCATAACCATCAATTGCACTGTTACATTGGTAGCAGAAGTACTGGCCACAATTCCCACATGACATCTTATTGCATCCTTCTATCTTATAGATAGCCATCTTGCACTGTGGGCACATTTTTGAGTCCTTCATAATTGCCTTGATGCTGCGTAGTTCTTCCAGAAACTTATGCTGATCTCCCTGTAATTTTCCTGCTTCTTGGCGTTTCTGTCAAATAAAGAAAGTTAGGCTTTCCTAAAATATACTATGAAGAGAAAAAATACAAAGCAAACAATAGAAGCAAAGTTTGCAATAAGAATAAATTACAGCCTCATTGTTACTACACTAGAATCAATCTAAATGCAATTGTCTAACATAACCATACTGAAGATGAGGGAGAAACAACACATGTACACCTATGATATCGCAACCCACATTAGATTTTCTTTTTTTTAAAAAAAAAGGAACAGTTTACGCGACTTACAACAGGCAAGTTTACTATTACTCACAAAACGTAATTTATAAATTCAAAGGGACTATGATATCGCAATCCGCAACTTAGAATTTTAAAGAACTGCATACCAAATTAAGACTACAAGTGGAACATCAAGGTCAGATCATAGTTTAAAAAGGATTGATAATTCAGATCTATATAACACAGCAAACCATGTTATAATCTTTTTATGGTTCCTAGTGGATGGCAAATCATCTCTCAACGGAACAGATTACTATCTCTAGTTTCTACCGCTGATTCGCTCCCATCCCACCACCCTTGTGGTTCTGTACCCATTGCTTCCAGTACTACACACACCCCTCACTTCCATTGTCAACATATTTTCTCTATCATTTTGGACTGTTAAGTGCTTTCCCAAATAACTCTAACTTCCTTTAGTAATACCCACTGAAGAAAATGGGAGGTCAATTGGGCTGAATCAGGAAGCTCGTCAATGTCTTCTTGTCCAGTGAGGATAAACTAAAACATCAATTATTACCAGAATGAATTAAAAAAAAGCATTTGTCTACTGTCTTATGTCTAGCATAAGCAGATAAGAAAAACAGCACATGATACACCTACTACGGTAGCAAGATCCATAAAGTGCATCGAACCTAATTCAGTAGCGGAAAATGCAGTCTCATTGGATCCTAGAGCATGGCATCCCATTTTCTATTATTTTTCATAATATATTTTCTGATAAATTAAACTAGTGGTGGAAATCTGTTAAACATGATAATAGAAGTCCCATAACTAAACAAAATGCAATATAAGCTAAATTTGTGTGGAATGCAGTCCTCCCACCTCCAAAATAAGTAGTTTTTCTTCAGGCAACATACATTTGTCCCCAACATGACGGCGATCTCTGCAAAGCGTGCAGAAGCTGAATAAACAACTTGAACACACAGCTTCATTATCTGCATCCTCCAAGCAAGCAGTTTCACATCTCGGACAGTAGACTACATCACTCATGGAGTCAAGAGTTCTACGAAGTAGCAATCCTTCCCAACGTTCAAATTCTTCTTCTCCAAGAAGCCTTTTCAATATATTAGGAGGAACAACAACTCCACATTTTGTATCAGGACATAGCAACTTCACCACAGTTCCTTCCTTGACATGCATTTTACAATATGTTTGCATGCATTTCGAGCAGAAGAAATGATGGCATGGAAGTTTGATGAATTCGGTTCCTGATGATGTAACAAATTAGACTTAAAATAGCAATATAGATAATGAGGATTAACCAAAATGAAAATGTATCCTATATCTGAGTTGGACGCACATCATGGAGACCTGCCACGTGATTCTATTTTTTTACATGCAAGTATAGTCTTTCAAAGAATATACCTTTAAGACACTTCACAAACTAGAGCAGAAAAAAATCTTATGTGAAATGAATACCTCTAACACGGCATCGATATAACAATGTCAAAATTACAGTACCTACACGTTTTGGGGCTAAATAACACACATTGTGGTAGATCTAACCGCAAAACAGTTCCAAGTTATACCAGCATATGACCATAGGCTAACACAAACTTATTGTGGCAATTTGTTATTCTAAGCCCAGGACTTCCAAAAGTACAACAGGTAAAGACTATAACACTACAATTGTTCTGTGGTAATGAAAAGGTGGAAAAATTAGAGCAGTTCCAAGCTGTACCAGGACCACAGACCAACACAAACCAACTATGGTAATTTGTTGCAAGCACAATACTTCAAAACTGCAACACGTGAGACTATAACACTAGGATAGTTCTGCAGAAATGGAAAGGTGGAAAAGTTACCAGGAAACTCGCTGAAACAAATCATGCAGTCATGGATAGCACGTAAAAAGGCTTCATGACACTTATCATCATTCCATCTCATCATCCTAGGAATTATAACATCGGGTGCAGCATTATGTGAAAGAGCACGCTTATCTCCATGCTCATGATCACACGCTGAATCACTGCTTAAAACTATCTCATTAGCAAACCCTAAGTGAGAAAGGGAAGAGCTTTGGAGCCATTGCGCCCACTGATATGTTACTTCCATGCCCTTTTGCTCCTCCCAAACTGTGTCCAGCATTTGGCATAGTGATGAAACCATCATTTTGTTCATCCACTCCGCTGATATAGTGAAAAGAGGAGGCTGATGACTAGGGTATGATGAAGGCAGAAGGCATGTTAGCAGGATTGGTGGCAAGTGCTCAACTCTAAACTTGTAAACAAGATCATCAGAGGCATCAGCATCATGACCTGCTTCATATTTTAGTGATCCAGAACCATAATTGAGCCTTGCCGATACATCGATACCATCTGGGATCTCAATATGTACATGAACCTGTAATCGTATTAGCAGATGAAACCCTCTCCTTAATGCTAGGATATGACCTCAAAATAGAAGATGAGGATACCTGGAAAGACCGTTGGCCTCCCTTCTTATTGAAAATGACTACATTGTCTCCAAAAATGGCCTCCAAGGCAAAGATCTGAGCATGGAATTTATATTGTATCAGACTAAAATAAGTAATGATCTAGATAACAGCAAACCAAGAAATTACTACATAGTACATACAAACACTCCCTTTCAACCGCTTGGCTCCATGTTATACCTAGGCCATTCAACACGCATAATATTTACTTCCATTCTTTCCTTGTGATTAGCAAATCGTAAACTTTACCGGATCATAAAATTATACCATGATTGGCCTAAATGCAGGCATGGCATAACTACATCGCATCTCTCCGCTTCGCCTCAAGTCCACAGACAATTCTATCATTGCTATGTGCCTAAGAAGAGACTCAACATATACAGATTTTCAGTTGGCCAGAATTTCACCTACTGTCTTCACATCTATGACAGAATCACAGAAGCCACTCAATTATGCTTAGCCATCTGCAGACAAGACCAACTACGAGTCTATGACACACTCAAGCGAAAGAGATCAATGCATCACCTCATCCTCCTGCCTCTGATCATTTGCGGCCGCCTCCTCCTCGGTCAGCTCCACCTCCTCCCCACCAAACCCCACCAGCTCCTGCAGCTTCCTTACAGCCTCCTCCTCAAGGCTCCCACCCACCTCATCCCTCCCAGACGAGGAGGCTTCCAGCGGCGGCTGAGACGGCGGCGGAAGCTCCACCGGAGCATCCTCGGCTGAGGCGGTGTAGGCGGAGACGTCGAGGCGCTCTACAGCCTCGGCGGCGGCGTCGACGACAGCCGGGGCCTCACCGCCGCCGCCGTCGTGGGGGATCTCGGAGACGGGGTTAGGGTTTTGGGAGGCGGACTTCGGGCCTGGCCTTGGACCCCTGCCAGCCTCGCCCTTCCCCCTGGACGACTTCCGAGGCATCGCCGGCGGAGCAGAACAACTTTGGGGCAGGCGGATGGCCGGACGGGAGGAGGATGGCCTGGCGGAGGATGCGTCGGCGGCGAGCGAGTCGGACCGGAGTGCGTGGCCGTGGAATAGTAGCTACTAGCTGTCTTCGCGGCGGCGGCGGCGACGCGGCGTGATTTTGGCGGCGAGCCGTGAGGCGGTGGTGGTGTCCGGTGGACGCCGGCACGAGGGGCATGAGTATCGGGCCGCGTGATAAGCAGATTCGGAGAGGCTTCCATTTGGGTTGGGCCTTCGGGGAAATGTGAACTGTTTCTCCTTATTGCGCCATGGAATTTTCAAATATCAAAAAGAAAAATCAAGGAAACTATTTTTTAAACAAAATAATAAATATAAAAAGGTTGACCTTTTATACGAACTAGCTGGTGGCCCGTGCAATTGCACAGCTAGCGCCCTACAAAATTATTTATTTTTTACATATGATTTTACTTAAAATCTGTTAAATATCTATCTCGATCGAACTTTATCATCCGCGTGTTTTTTAAAAGTCGCTTCGGTTATTACCCCTTACTCATTTGTCAAACCTTTATTTGCTTATCGATCTATCACTATTTTTATTTATCTTTCATGAAACCTTTAAAAATGAGACCTTTTAGTTTTCACAGTTTATTGTCTTGTTGGTTTTGTTTTTATAAATTATTTAAAGTTCCGTTAAACACCGCCATTGTACTTCTCAACGATCCTCCGTTGCCTCCTCTTTTTGTTATCATTGGGATTTTAAAAATTGAACATAATTATCGCTTGGGTTATTTTTAACTTTCTTAGAAGTCCCGCTAAACCGTCAGTGGCTTTACCACTGTACTCCTCTACACCACGACCTGCCTGCTGCCTTCCTCTTTATTATCATTGAAATTTTAAAAATTAAACATGATGATCATTGGGATTTATTTTTTTTACTTTATAGAATCCCGCCAATTGTCGCGATCGTACTGCTTAATGGCTTATCCGTTGTCCCTCCTCTTAATCATCATTGAGATTTTATTTAGGATTTTGTTTATATGTTTACAGTTTTTATATGTTCCATAAACTACCACCACTTTAGTTCTTTACAGGGCTATTGTTTTTCCCTCTTTATTGTCATTTGATATCGTTATATTCTAGATGAACTATTTTTTCGAAAAAACTATATTTTTTATTTGTAAATTGTATTCCTACTTGAACTCTTATAATTATTTTTGTATTTTCGAAATTTATTTTATTTGTTGTTCCGAATTTTAATTAATCTCGTCATATGTTCTAGTTGGTCTATTCTTTCAATAGTCTTTATTTTTTATTACAAATTTTAGTTATTTATAAATTGTATTTATAGTTGAACTCTTATTTTTATTTTTTTAATTTACGAATTTATTTTTTTATTTTGAATTCTAATTAATCTCGTGTTGTGTTATAGATAGATTAATTGTTGTTTCATTATTTCTTTTTTTCTAAATTTTAGTTATTTCAAAATTGTATTCCTACTTTAACTCTTCTTTTTCTTTCCTAATTTGAAAATTTTATTTATTTTTATTCTAAATTTTAATTAATCACATATTGGGTTCTTATATATACGTCTCTTTCAATATTGCTTATTTTTAATTCCAAATTTCTGTTATTTTTTAGATTGTATTTCTACTTGGACTCTTCTTTTCTTTTTCTTCGATTAATGTGGGAATTTCTAGCCTCCACAGTGAACGTGGCGCCTTTTTTCGGGCTATCTTAATAATATAATAGTAGATAGATTCTAAAACACTGAACAGAAGCTCTCTAAATTTCAAATTGGGGAACAATCCTCAGTAATGAAACTTGCATCTCATTTCAGTATTTTAACTATAGATTGTCATGAAAGTTAAGATTTTCAACTTGAAGATTCCAATTTTGATCTCAAACTTTATATGTCAGCCTATTGGAACTAGAATATTTGTAAAATGTTAGTTGGTTAACCATTTAAGATTCGCTTCATACCAATCCCCTTCAAGTATACACATCCTGTAGTCAACGGTCAACCGACCTTCTGCTGGCTCTGCAATGACAAAACTTCTTAACGGTAATGGTACTAGAATGCAGATTGATTGATTGCCAACATATGCGTGGGAAACGCTACTATCAGGTGATGCAAGCGAAGCAATCAGATCAGGTGCGTCGATTACAATTTAATGAGGAGCTTGTATTTTTGTTCTTTCAGGTCAGCATTCTGAACATTCGAAGCTCGAGGAGTCCCAGCTATATTTTGAACTAGTAACCGAACGCTTGGTCAAGAAAGGTTGCACCTTGGGAAGCTGAGTCGTCGGAGAAAAGAGAAGAAAAATGAGAGACAAGGTCGACGGCGGCGAGGCTTGTTCGCCAACGTCGTGAACGGAGATGTCGTCGTCCCCGCTGTCGCCGACCTGCAACGACCGAGGAATTCCAGCATAATCCAACCCGCTCAACGATAATCGAACGGTCTAGGACCGGAGGCAATGGTGACGGATATACAAGTCAACAATTGGAGGGGCTTCCGTGAAAATATTCCACCGCTACGTTTGACCATTCAATCTGAAAATTCAGTCTTTGCATAATACTCTTTTCAGGTAAGGTGATGTTTTTTCAGGTAAGGTGGTGTTTGAAATTGCTGAGGATGAAGATTAGGTCGGTGTACGTATTGGCGTATAATTAATTATGTTTTAATTATTACAAACTTAATAAGGAATATATTTGATATTTTAAAACAACTTCTACGTAGATTTAATATGTAAGATAGTACATTTTTCTTTTTTCTTTTTTTCTGATAGTAGTATGTAGATTTTTTCCTTTTTGCAATGGCGGAATATAGATAATATATGGAGTACATTGGATGTGCTTTCCGTGAAACCTTTGTTCTTACATACAATTTATTGTTACCAAATTTGCTTGCTCGAATTTACCGCTGGCCATCTTATTTTTACCATAGAATTCAAATGCAGTCCAATGTAAGGGGTGCCGGAATGTACGCTGCCTAGCTTGTTTCGTTGCTTCACTTTGGCTGGACAAGTGGACAGTCTCTTCATCTGAAGATGGTTTTGGAGCCTGTTCACCACTCCTCTGCTCCTTAATATACTTTGTAACGGCCTCAGCAATAGCAGCTCAAGCGCTGGTGCTGACAGAGGGCGCCTTGCTTTCGTCCTCAGCTTCGAATTCAATGGTCGATCGTAACATAGATGAGTTGTCTGTTTTTCCTATGACCTCTATTCGCACGACGTATTTCTGAAAACCATGGTCTAGAACACCGCCTTCAATCACTTCTGCCTCCTTGATGTAGTTCTCAGCGTCGATCTTGATGAACTTCTCTTTCATAGATTCTCCCGCGAGTGACCCTATCAATACAAACGGCCAAAACGAAAATTACAAAAGCAACAAAGCCAAAAAGGCCCAAAACAAACAAACAGACAGTTTTCTTTCCCCAGCTTGTGTAGTTTTAGAGAGAGTTTGGGGATCTTCTTTCAGTTGTTTTTTTTTTCAGTTTTCATAACAGCTCTGCATGTTGTTTGTAGAACTTCTTCTGCGGTCTTAATAAAGTTTTCACGCCGTCCTTCCCGGGCCCGGCGAAAATAGAAACGGATTAAAAAATATCAATATAGTATTTTAGTTTTTTTGGTGAAAAGCCTTCTAATGTAGTTATATTGTAATTTATATGTAATTAGAAAAAATATTGTGTGGTGACTTTGCTAGCACATCAAGCCCCCTAATCAAAAGGTTGGCAGGCGGTGGCGGATCCATCATGGGGGCTGTGGGGTCTCGAACTCCTACTACCGTTGTTGCAACCATACGAGTCCCCATGAAGTTCCCACTAATTTTTTTTTATCATATATCCATTAAAATATGAGTTTTGTATAGTCTATTCAACCCTTCGTGTTAACCCTCACTATATTCGCTCTTGTTGGCAGGTTGACACTCCTTGGGTTGCTGTGATTTTTTTTTCAATTCTGCATGAATCTCGAGGAAAATTAATGGTTGGAATTTTTTTTAATGGAATCGGCATGGGATTGTGCTATGTCATTGATTATAGAAGTAAAAAATATAGCCTCTAGGAAAATGGTCAAAAATTTAAAAGTTTTGGTAGGAGAAAACTGCCGTATGTTACATCTAGCAAATCCGTAGAATGCGCTTTGCATTGGCACGATACTCATTTGTTTCTCTCTCTCTTTTTTTCTGTTCTTCTGTTCAACCATGTATATGTTGAATTTGATTTGTGTAAGACGATCAAGGTATTTTAATTTAGTTTTATTGACTTTGTTATTTGAGCTCATCCTCCATTTTTTTTTATCCTGGATTCACAACTGCATTAGGATGACCTTCAGGCTGAGCATTTCATATTAAGTAGATTAGAAATCTACAATTACATATACTTCATATGAGAAATTTTGGCCAGACGTGATAAGCCGATGATACTGATAGGGTCAACGTGAAAACTAAGGTTCAGAATGCGTGATGCTCATGATTTGATTGCATGATCAGACAGAATGTCCTACCAAGTCCTTCACGCAAAAAAAAGAAGATAATTTCAGGTGTTGGCCTGAGCTTAGAGTACGTTCAAAAAGAAAGTGGTGAGTTAGGAAAATAGGTGGAAGATTCTGCATCTTGATGTACTCTGCAAATTCTTCAGCGGTCGCAGCCCAAGAGGCAGTAGTAACAATGGCTGGATGGTAACTTCACTTTGGCTGGATGGCCTCTTCATCTGAACCGTTGCTTGGAACTTGTTCAGGTTCAGCGCTGCTCCTCTGCTCCCTCATATACTTCGTGACGGCCTCAGCAGTAGCAGCTAAACCACCGGTGCTGACAGATGATGCCTTGCTTGCGTCCTCAGCTTCGAATTCGATGGTCGATCGCAATACAGATGAGCTGTCTGTTTTTCTGAAGATCTCTATTCGCACGACATATTTCTTAAAGCCATGATCTAGAAAACCGCCTTCTATTACTTCTGCCTCCTTGATGTAGTTTTCATTGTCAATCTTGATGAACTTCTCTTTCATGAATTCTCCCCTATGTGCCCCTAGCAATACGAATCAGCCAGAACGAAAATTACAAGAACACCAAAGCCAAAAGGCCCAAAACAAACAAGCTGGTTTTGAAATTTTTTGGATAAACTGAGGTGTATCCGTGTATATTTGTTCAGTTCAAGTTCTAACCAGGAGTGAAGATGACATGCAGGACAGACCCAACGCCACCGTCTCCCTCAACGAGCTCAACCTTGGAAAATACTTCAGGAACCAGCTGAGGGAGAAGCTGCCCAACAAGGAAGCCTCCATAGACCTCCCACACCTCGGCAGCGGGGAGCCCAGTCTCCAGCTCGTGGCAAACGCTCCCTTTCATCGCCTCCTGCGCTGATGAACTCTCTGTAGCTGTGGTAATCAAAAGCTGAAATTTGGATGATACAGGCCTACCTTTCCTCTCTTCCAAGCTGATGATTGTAGCTCATCTGCTAGTTAGCCCACCAGTTGTCTCATTTTATGTTGTTGCTAGTTATGAACTCATAATGCAACCACCATGTTTGTTGTTAACGACTTTCTCTTGGTCTTGATTAATAAAACTGGCCGGCAATGATTTCCGGCGGCGAAGAAGGAATTTTGGTGGAAGTTGCAGATATAATTTGTGATTCTGTGTACAGATAGATGGCTAACGTTGATCTCGGCCAGGGCTAGTATTTCCTACTGTCCCTTTCTACTATATTTAGATGCTGTTTCGCTTTCATGTTGACGTTGTAACTTTGTCCTGGAATGAATTATTGGTTCTAGGCATTGCGTACACTCCTTACTTCATATGAGAATTTTTTACCAGACACGATAAGCCGATGACAGGGACACCGTGAAAACTAGTACAATATACTAATATACTAATAGTATATACTACCAGTATAAATGATCTATCGGTCTAGATTAATTTAATCTTTTACTTAATTAGATTGTAATAAAAAATTGAAACGGCAAGTTTGTCTTTCTATGATATTCGGTTGGGGTATTTCCATCTCAGGCTGGTGCTATGCCCACACGCTCGGTGCCCTCGCAGCTCGTGCAGTCACGCGTCCCCGCCGGCCGGCGCCGCGCCGTGCCCTGCCCTGCCGCCACAATCGAACGCACGCAGAGGCAGCCATCCATCCAGCACTCTCAGTCTCAGGCCTAAGTCAAATCGGGATACTAGGACAGACCAAAGTACTATCATTCTCTACCATTCTACTGAACAATTTAATCAGAACATGGCAATGCTACAGGCATCAATAAATATGCTTAAGCACAGGCTAGCCTTCACATGTTCACAACTTGAATACAAAGTTACTGCAAGAAAAAAAGAACTCAAGCAGGATCTGAGGAACAACACAAAGCCTCCCCGCTGCTGTTTAGGAAATGGTGGAAGGCAGGAGCAGGGAGCCCGGATGTGGAGGAGGAAGCCGGCTAGGGCAGAAGGCAGGACGCCGTCAAATCGTGCCGCTGCCTAGCGCACCACCATTTCTCGCGAGCGGTGGCACCGCGGCAGGATGCCAGAGCAATCGAGCAGGGACGAGTCACGCCGCCACCATACGTGCCATCGAATCTCGTCACCGTCGGGGCTCGTCTCACGCACGCACGACGGTACTAACAGAACATTAAACCTAAGGAACAAATTACTAAAATACCCTCTACATTATTTTAGTAGATTTTATTGGTGCCCTGCAGTATACACCACTAGTATACTGTAAAAATACTCGAAAACTAAGGTTCAGAGAATGTGTGATGCTCACGATTTGTTTGCTCGATCAGACAGAATATCATATCATGTCCAAGGTGCGTGCAAGGACTGTAACCCGTTGGTCTAATCTACCACTGAATAGATCTATATCTAAATTTATGCTAGGTGATGCCTAATCAAATATTATATTGATATATATTTTGAGATCGATGAGTACAGACCTCACGAACCCTTCTCTTTGAAAAAAAAACAAGAGATAACAATGATTAACACACGTACGTACTGCACAGTACACACGATGGTTTTGCAAGCAAGCGCGACAACGAAACTGTGCGTCCATTTATTACTCTCGATACATTTGCTTAGCATGAGATAATCTCAGGTGTTGGCCTGAGCTACTTTCTGCGTCTTGATATACTCTGCAAATTTTTCGGCAGTCGCAGCCAAAGATGCGGTACTAACCATGGCTTGGAGCTCCGGATGCTCATCACCGATCTCATACTCGATAGTCGATCTTATAACCGAAGTGTTGGGCCCTTTCTGAATGATCTCGAACCGGATCATGTACGAGAGGAAGCCCAGCTTCAGGATGTCGCCTTCCACAGCCTCTGCTTCCTTCACGTAATTCTCGTTGTCCACTCTGATGAATTTCTCCTTGTAGCTCTGCAGTCCAGGAATCCCTAACATGTGGCAGAACAAGCGAGGATACTCATCAGCAATCAACGTTCAATTCAAGACTTCTAGAAAACGATCGGCACCAACTGATAGTGCGAGTTAGATATTAATATAGCAGGAAAAAAAATAAGATTATAACTCTACAAGACTATAATAAGAAAAAGGAAAAACAAAGATAAACAACCACAAAGCTATGACTCTTAACACATACTCCGAGAAAAAAAAAACTAGCACCAAACCGATCATCGCTAGCTCCAACAGGGCACAGACGCACCGCCCTACGTTGCAGACACCCTACAGTCTCACCTGGAGGGAATGTCAGTTGCACGATGGTGCCGACGCCGCCGTCGCCGGTGACGAGCTCGACCTTGGCGAGGATGTGGGGGAGCAGCTCAGGCAGCAGCTCGGCGGCGCGGAGCGTGCCGTAGATCTTCCACAGCTCGGACGCCGGGACGTCGGTCTCCAGCTCGTGGCTCTGGCTTCCTCTCATCGCTCCGCCTCTCGATCACCTGTGTGCTTAGGAATTCTCTTAACTGTGTGACAACCAGCTAGCCATCGACCAAGCGTTAATATAGACGCGATGCGATCGAGAAGAATCAGGTAGCAAGAGCCAGGCTTTTGTTTAGTTGGAATCCACAAAACTGAGATGCTATGTATGGCAAGAATGAGACGTGTTGTTGTTCTTGTCTGGAGCTTTGGAATCTCCTCAGGACCTCAGAATAATTTTTGTCTGAAGAAATAAAGTCATTTTGCAGGCCTGAAATACCAGCACTTTGGTGCAGTCTGTTGCAACTTTGCAAGTACCTATGTTGCTGTTGGGTAGTGACGAGAGCGATGAGTAATTCATGATTAATTTTGCTTTGTGTTAATCAAGTGCCTGATCCGTCCTCTTGTCCACTTAATGAAATACTCACTCCGTCCTAAAATATAATAAGTAGTTCGATGGGATACATCTTAGTATTATGAATCTAGATAAGAAGTTTATCTAGATTCGTAGTATTAGAATGTGTCTCATCTAATCAAAACTTATTATATTTTAAAATGGAGAGAGTATGATTCTTTGCTTCGTACTACCATATGCAGATATACCATGCGTCGATGTCGTTAAGCTGGATATGCCTTGAGATGGAGTTAAAAAAACACTTGATTTATTCTCTTAGGGAAGATTTGTGTCTCCTTTCGAAGATTTGGTCTAGCAACCTATAGCGGTCGGAATTCAAAGTGCTCTCGAGGGCTTCTCTAATTGGAGACATCGCGAAATCCTAAACGCTAGGGACCAAATTCCTTCGTTTCTCGCTTTTGTCCCGTTTCCTTTATAAAAAGTTAAAAACATGTACAACGGTATCTCATGACTCATGAGGTGTACTTGTACCACAAACTTCGCTGCATTTTTTTTTGTCGTGTACTATAAGATGATCTGACCGATGACTGCAGATGAACGGAACAGCAGCCAAACCAATCGTTTCATTCGTGCAAATTATAAACCGTAATACTTATTAGCAATTTTATCTTAACTACTTAAAAAATTAGTAACTTTCCAATCGTCATCGTGTTTTTGTTCACGTTTCAATCCGTCACCACGCTAAGGGAAGTAGATTAGACTTATGGTAGGACTTCTTTTCCTAGGCCCGATTGAAGAAGGACACAAACTGGGCTTTAGCGGAGAAAGGAAACAGGCCAGAAACAGAAAGAGACAAAGGGAAGAAATACAGACTTTTTCATATTCGATCCAAACTTGAAAAGGAGGAATTTGATTCCTCGCTAAAGGAGATTAGACTTATGCTAGGACTTCTTTTCCTAGGCCCGATTGAAGGAGGATGCAAACTGGACTTTAATAGAGAAAGGAAACAGACAAAGAAATATAGGAGAGACAAAAGGGAGGGAATATGAACTTTTCCATATTGGCCTAAACCTGAAAGGGGGATTTTGATTCCTTTTTCCAATTAAATAGGAAAGAAAAAAAAAGGAATCCTAGGGTTAATCCATTTCTGTTAGGTGAATGGACAAAGAGCCTTAGGTTGATTTAGTTCGGGGATAGGGGAATTGCTGAAATGATATTTCCTTTTTTTTAATGTTCCTAGATTCTAGCTGTATCCTATGTGTTGGTAGGAAGAAATAGTTTGGTTTGTTAACCCATATGAGATCATAATTTAGATTAAATCTAATTATAAAGATAGAGTTTATATTTGATAAATCAACATCATTATATCTAAACATGGACATCCACTATGATCAACGGTATATATTTTTCCTTTCAATTAATGTGTTGATTTCTAAGGTAGCGTTCGTACGGAGAAGTTCAGAAGACGCACAGTGACTGCGGAAAACGGAGCGATCCATTAGCGCGTGATTAATTAAGTTTTTGCTATTTTTTTTTAAAAATGGATTAATTTGATTTTTTAAGTAACTTTTGTATAGAAATTTTTTGCAAAATACACACCGTTTAGCAGTTTGAAAAGCGTGCGCGCGGAAAACGAGGGAGAGGAGTTGGGAAGAGGGGAAAAAAAACACAGCCTAAGCCACAAATGTGAATAAATATTTCTCTATTACTATAATAAAATAATTTATAAATTTGTGAAAAAACATATATATATATATACATATATATATGACTTCTACACGGAAATTACACTAGGTTACTAAAAAAAGTTATTTTAAAGTTATTTAATATTTGGTGTACTTTTTTTTCATGTTGCAACACACAGGAATTTTTTTAGTAAAAATAATTTATAAAAAATATATACGTTATAAGTAAATTTCTGAGAAACACATTACTAAAAAAATATTAAAATTAACTTCAAAATTAAATTTTAGACACGTTAACGTAGCGCGATATGACGAGGATGGCCACGGCCCATGACTCTATGGGCCATGAGGGAGGCGTGCGTGAGGTCGAGATCTAGCCCGTCTAGCGACTGGGCCCACACGAGCAATGCGCGGCAACACCCGGTTGCACGCGGACTAGGCTGGGCCCTGTACCAGAGTAACTAGTCCAACCCGCTGATCTGAAACAGGCCAAGGCCCATGAGAACTCCACGATGAAACGAGCCGTGGAGGCGTGGAGGCGTGGAGGCAGAGGCCTCTGCTGAGCTTGACCACCGTACTACTGGCGTGCGCTTGGAAACCCAAATAATCAGTCAAGCCTGGAAAAGAAAACATCAGTCAAGTCAGTATAACTGCTCTCTTTAATTTTCTTCAAAATGCCAAGCTTTAAACAGTTGTTCCAGCAGGTTTTTTCTAAGCA
The DNA here is from genome assembly GCA_000573905.2 of Oryza punctata. Taxonomy (NCBI): domain Eukaryota; kingdom Viridiplantae; phylum Streptophyta; class Magnoliopsida; order Poales; family Poaceae; genus Oryza; species Oryza punctata. The sequence goes on along the minus strand of CM002491.2, from coordinate 28,885,610 downwards.
AGCATAATTATTGCATATTCAGCGTACTCTCCACCAAATTCGCGACCGAATCATTTTCTGAAGCCTCAAGCCGCCCTGCAGGACTAATCACTAAATCAAAAAATAAAAAAAAATAAACAGTATTATGAACGAAACATAATAGTGCATGACTGTACATGTACGTGTAGTTAGTTACTTGTCGCAGGAGACCAAAACGTAGACGCAATTTGAATAAGATTATTGGCAGCCATGCACGCATATACAAACAGTCAGTGACATCAGAGCATTGACACTCGGAAGGTTCATCAGTCCTAATATTTTGGGGCTGCTTGCGTGACACACTGGCAGCAGATGATGATAATATGCTAATAGCTAGGAAACATGAAATCAATTGTTCTCTAATCTTATAAAGAAGTACATTAGTCAATATTCAAATAAGTAGGTTTCCTCGAAAATATGAAAAAGGGGGCGTACTTGCTGTGTCAGAGATTTAGGTGATTGTTTCGAACAACAGCTAACCTTTTTGATTTATCTATCTATTTATTTTTGCGAGGAGACACGGCCTTGTGATTGATCCCCGACGTCAGGATAGATGGCTCCGGATTCTTGCAGCTGGTCTCTTCTGAAAATTCAGAGATCATGCATGTTTTAAGGGTATTACTATACTATATACTACATAGACATGTAACCTATAACTATGGGAGAAAGTGTTTTCATCTCTCGAATGAATATTCTTTTCGTGTATATTATCTAAATAAGCATCAATAAATTTAAAAATTTAACAAGATAGATTAATATGAAATATATCACTCCACGAACATTCAAGTTAAAATTCAAGTTGAATTTGTAACAAAAATAAAAAATATAGTTGTGGATGTACGTTAACTATTTTCAGTTTAGTTTGTTATTTTTTGTATATTTGTGAAGTGATATATTTCATATTAATCTATATTGTTATTTTTTTAAAATTTTTAATAATTATTTAGATGATATTCAAGCAATAAGGAGATATTCCATCGAGAGATAAAAATTCATATCCCTATCACTATATCTCGTATCTTTCTTACTGTGTATAGGAGTAGCCACTTGTTACCTGCCCTGCGACAATGTTAACTGATGCAGTCTCCGTGCGTCTGAACCGTAGCATGCAAGATATATCGGCTCTTACGTCGAGAGATCTCCTCCAGCACCTGCTCTCTTTGACTTGCAAACAACATTATTCAGACACCAAATCAGTCGCAGTAAGTTACTGGCGAAAACGAAAACGAGAAAAATAAAATAGAATATACCCAAGTTAGTTTCCACTGCATGTCAAGTCTCCTCACTCGCGCGTGCTTGTCATGCACGACGTACATGGCCATGGCCGGCGGAGTTGCAAGCTATATAGAACAACCTAGTACACCTCAATCCTTTATAAATAGCAACAGGGATCTTGTTCCCTTGTGCTCTTCGTCTTGTCAGCGATCGCCATCTTCAGCTAGGTAGCTGCAAATTTAGGGATCGATGGGGAGGTCGCCGTGCTGCTGCCACGACGCCGGCGTGAAGAAAGGGCCGTGGACGGAGGAGGAGGACCGGGCGTTGGTGGAGCACATCAAGAAGCAGGGCGGCCACGTCGGCAGCTGGCGCGGCCTGCCCCGGGCGGCGGGGCTCAACCGCTGCGGCAAGAGCTGCCGCCTCCGGTGGACCAACTACCTCCGCCCCGACATCCGCCGCGGCAACTTCTCCGACGACGAGGAGCGCCTCATCATCCGCCTCCACGCCGCACTCGGCAACAAGTACGTAACTATATACTTTTCCGACGACGTATATACCACCGCCGGCGACGGGCGACCCACTGCTTCGATCCCGACGACGACGACGACTCTCGAAGTAAACGTCTTATAATTAATTTTGTGTTAATTAGGTGGTCGACGATCGCGACGCACCTGGACGGGAGGACGGACAACGAGATCAAGAACTACTGGAACACGCACATCAAGAAGAAGCTGCTGCGCATGGGCATCGACCCCGTCACCCACCAACGCCTGCCACCCGACCTCCTAGCCGACGGTGGCGGCCTCGCCTCCCCTCTCCTCTCGCCGCCGGGGGCGGCGGCGCTCCAGCCTCTCCTTTCGGCGGTGGCGAGCCTCGGGAGCCTCGACACCGCGCTGAGGCAGTTCCAGCTGCTGCAGCACCTGCTAAACGCCATCAACTCTAACAGCGACGTCACTACTGCTGCTGGTCTCATGGCAACAAACGCCATGGTGAACTCCAGCAGCAACGTCGCAAGCTTCCAGGAGCAGATGAACGCATTGGCCCACACAAACTACCAGCTGCCAGCTTATCTCCGTGACGTCCCAAGCTTTTCAGGGCAAGACATGGCACAGGAACGGATCAACTGTAACAATAATACAGCTCCAGTGCTCATCAGATCAAGTGCTGAATCGGTTGATCAGTGCTGCAACGATGCTGCATTGGTGCCTGAAACTTATCCGCAGGAAGTGGCTGCATCTGTTGACTGGCAGGTGCAGGATTTTCCCAGCTTGGAGCCCCTGGAGCTACCAAACTTATCCTCTCTGGAGAGTGATCTTGATCCCTTCTGGAAAGAGATACTAGAAAGCAGTTTCCGTTCATAAACTTCTCATTCGGGTATTATAAGGAAATGTTTAGTAGTGAGATGTACAAAATCTACACACGTCTTAGCTTCTTGTTATCATCATCAGCAGATCAATGACTGTCGTCGGAGTTCAGACTTCAGACATCATTATTTGATCGCTGTGTATTGAGATTTTGATTTTTGTAATATACAGATTAATCTGGATTTGATTAATGGAGTTCAATCATTGGGTGAGATTCGATATGCCGTCCCTATTGAAATATTTTCATGGCATGGACCTTCTGAAAGAGTTTGACCATGTGCTATTGTGCTAGTATACTATTTTGATTTGTTAAAAGAACTGTATAACAATTATGTTTGAACTGTTTTGATTTGTTATTGGGAAATTTTGCAATATGAATTTCTATAAAGTAATATTGTACTAGTGTCCTAAAAAGAAACCCAAATCCATCTATTTGTGATGAACCAATCAACACAGCTAGGATTCCAATGATTAAATAAATCTTAGAAATTTGTTGCGCTATACTCGGTTAGAAATTCTATAAAGTAGATTGTTAGAGTTTATATCAAGTATGTGTACTATATGTTTGTTTAGAATTAAAGTTGAACTCTTATTCTAGACTCTCTCTTAAACACGTAATCTGTAGCATTTACGAGGGAATGACTGTCCGGTAGCCTAAACAGTCGAGAGTGCATAAAGCTGATTGCAAGAGGAATCTCTCTTGTTTCTGGAAATAGGCATGTGTATATTATAATTGCAACATAGTATATTGTTTTAGCTGATGAACATCCAAATAAAACCATTCAAGTTGAAATAAAAGGCTTGTCTCTGTTGTCGAAAAACGCTAGTTATACTGTTCATGACATGTCATAATATAATGGCTCTATCAATTGTACAATACCATAATTCCCTCGAACAACTTGATTGGTTGGAGTAGGAAGTTGCTTTGTAGCTTGTAGGGGTGAATAAGATGGAGGTGAAGGTGACGGCCTTCTAGAGTCGAGATAGATCTCCAATCAACAAATAGGTTTATACTCCGTATTAAAAACATCTTAAGAGCAAAATTACAATACAGTTTGCCTTTCATTTTGGAAAATGGTGGCATATGTATGACAATCTTTTTGCAATATCTATATCTTGTCCTAATAAATTAACTGATGCATCATCTGAAAACCACTCAATTACGTTGACAAAAGACTTATATATTGTTGAAAATGCTAGTTATTCTCTCCTCCCTATACTATTCGACACTAATATTGTTATTGTCCATGACAGTGTCAAAATGGGCCTGTCAACTTTGCACCAATAGTATTAGTGTATTACCATATTAATTATTTGCCTAAACAACTTGATTAGTTGGAGTAGGAAGTTGCTTTGTTGGGGTGAAGAAGATGGAGGTGAAGTTGACAGACTTTCTCTGAAGAAACAGCTTACGATACTCGGATCATGTCACGGCATCGCTTAGATCTTAGGAGTTAGATATATAGGAGTACTTGTACAGCTATTTCTATGCCAGTGACGAACTCAACAATGACATGGCGTCCTGATCGAGCCCCACATTGGCAACAAAAGGCTCAGGATTGGTTAGCAATTAGGTAAGTAAAAGGTTTGCCCGAGGTTCGAAGCCATTGACTGCATGTACGTCCCAAAAGGAAACATGGAAGATGTGAGTAAAATCCGAGTGATCATTGAGTCATTCTGATTGTGGACTTTAGAGCTTTTGGGAAAGTCCTTCGTGATGCCATTTCAAAAGGATAGGGACTATATATACAATTTTTTAAGCAGAAGGCAAAACGAACTCTCTTGACTTTTGCCCAGTTGTGTGAATTGTATGTCAGTTTATCTTATCCATGCGCGAAAGTTTCTTAAGAGTTGAAGAAGAAATATATGCTTCTGAATAACTATGATCCCGTCAGACTTTTGTATCTTCCTTTTTATTTTACAAGTGGAATGGTCGAAATCAATGATGTATATGAAGATCCATTAGCGTCCATACATAGATGAAGTCGACCTAGCTAATTAGGTGAAGAGTGAAGTTAATTACATCAAATTGAGTATACTTCAATAGATCCACCACCTTAATTAACTTGTGTTAAGCATGATAATGGCCATCTCTGAATATGAAGTTTCACATTATCGAACATCTACCTGACTAGTATCTCCCAATTTCCGTATCTGTAGTGTACATATATAGTACAATAATACGTACGTACATCATCCATGCATGCATGTTTTTTTGTACGCACGCATGTACAAATGATGGCATGACAGTGACACATCTATAACAGGACCGAGTCCACTTGTGAAAGATCGTTGCTGTCTGCTGATATATTATGTACTACTATTCTCCAAGAAGACCATTGAAACTGCGAGCTAAAGGCCGTATGCTTATGAACGCGACCAAACGGAGAAGATTCTACTAGAAATTAACGGTAGCCTCTCTCAGCCTGCCACGGTGTAGCTAGCTGTGTCAATCATCCAGCCAATTTTTTCACCGATCGGTACACAATTATTACCTACTCCATCCGTTTCCTATTATAAATCATTTATTTTTTTAATTAAACTTCTAATTAAAGTTATAGAAAAATATATTACTATTATCAAAATATATTCAATGTTAGATTAAATAAAACTAATTTGATATTTTAGGTTGTGTTCTTTCCCCTGAGTTCCCAACTCACATAACTCTTTTTCACGCGCACGCTTTTCAAACTGTACGTGTTTTGTAAAAAGTTTCTATAGGAAACTTGCTTTGAAAATTCATATTAATATATTTTTAAAGTTTTTATAGTTAATACTTAATTAATCACGCGTTAATCCATCGCTCCGTTTTACGTGTGGAGGGGAGGGGTTTCTAATCCTCCAAAAGAATATAGTCTTAGATGTTGCTAATTTTTTTCATAAATTTGATCCAACTTAATAAAGTTTGATTAGGAAAATAGTCTAATATAAAAATGAGGTAGCACTACCGTAGTACTTCACATTTCTCAGTGGCTTGACTGATCAGTTCGTGCGTAAAGGGGAGCCGCATCCGGGCGTCGTTTTCCGGTCGTTAACGCAAAGGCGTCGCTGCTCACCGCATCGCCGCTGAAAAACCCGTCGGTGCGTGACGCCCGCAACGGCGACGTACGGCCTTGCCGGCGAGAGATTTCAAGCCGCGTTTACCGAAGCGACGCCGACGTGCAAACCAAACCACCCCTGGTAAGCTAGCCCCACATATACCGGATGTCGGAGGATGCCTGACTATGTATGGGTTTGTTCAGAGAAAAGAATGTTTTAAGAAATGGCCACCGTTTTCCGGCCGTCAGGTGAGGTCAGGTCTCGTGCTGCGACTTAGTATCTGAGATTTCGATGTGTTCATTAGAAATCTGACCACTGCTGCTACTTGCCACCAGCGAAATTAAAGAGACTACAGACTGAAGGATTGTTCCTACAAAAGATGCTTAATTTGTTAGGTTTCACGTACGTACGAGAGCGGCGGGTCGCCGGTACACCTCTATCAGTCACGGCCTGTCGCACGTCACACCTGAAAAATGCTCGTCTTTTCTGCAGCCTCAACGCTCACCAAAGATTAGGGGCCTTTCAATCAAAACTTTCAAGTAAAACCACCACGTAAAAGCTGCTGGATCTGGATGAGTCGCCATCCCAGCGAAAACGCCGTGCCAATCCAGGCGAAACAGTGGAAAACGAAATGTGAAGCGTCCTCTCCGTCAGAATCTAGGCGGATGCAAGAAAGAAGGGAAAGGAAAGCGGCAAAGCGCTCTCGCGATTCAGCGGCAGCGCGCAGTCCGGCCATGCCACCGGCGCCGGCGCAGGCGCTGGCACGGCCGGTTGGATGGGCCGGCAGAATGCCACCTTTAGAAGACGAGACCCGCGCGGCCCATCGTGTCTCGCAGGCTGTCGCTGCCTCTCGTTCGAGTGGGCCAATTGAGCAGGCAGTGTGGGGGGTGTAGGGCTGCAACTGAAGGTCCATGCAAATAAAGCATTCATCTATGGGCTTTTAATTTCTCGGGGCCTCACGTAAGTCCCAATCCCGTTATTGGGCCGCAGAAAATCGAAACCTCGTATAGGTGCAGCTAATATGGGCCTCACGTGTTTCACCCTAGATGAATGGCCCAATTAATGGACCCACATGTCAGTCAAACCGTCTCGTCTCCACACACCATCTCCGATGATAGGGCCCACATGTCGGGCACCCTCTTTTCCATTTAGCTTAAACCCCTCCCCCTTCTCGCGCCGCCGCCGCCGCCGCAGCAGCAGCAAGCAAAACCCTAGTCTCCGCCGCCGTCGTTCCCTCCCGCCGCCTCGCGATGGCTTCGTCGCAGGGCTTCAAGAAGAACTACCGCTGCGACCGCTCGCTGCAGCAGTTCTACACGGGCGGGCCGTTCGCCGTCGGGAGCGCTCCCGGAGGCGGCGAAGGCGAAGGAGGCGAGGCCGAGGCGTTCCTCGCGTGCGCCTGCGGCGGGGAGGTGCGCCTGGTGTCCGCCACCGACGCGTCCGCCATCGGGGAGCCGATCGAGGGCGAAAACGAGGCCGTCACGGCGCTCACGTTGTCCCCGGACTCCCGCCTCCTCTTCACCGCGGGGCACAGTAGGCTTATTAGAGTCTGGGACCTCGCATCCCGCACTTGCACACGCAGCTGGAAGGTAACATCTCTTCTGTGAGAACTCGATGTGTTATGCACTTATGGGGTGATTTCATGTACTTTCATGTACTGTCTCCAATTTGAATGATGTGCAAGGGATATGGTGAATTCGCCTTACTTTTAGCAATTTCATGGGAATCATATTTGCGTCCCTGAAAGTCGATTGTTGCCTAACGCTCTGTGCTGCGAACTGTTCATATTGTGCGTTCTTATGATACAATACAAATAAGCACACTAGAAGAACTTCACAAACCTCTATTTTTGGATTATATTGTGCATTGCTTTATTTTTATGAATGTGGAACTTATGTAGTGGTGTGACTGTAATACCTTTTCCCCCACCCTCTCCTCTTACCGAGTCGATCCGAATGATGTGCCTCAATCCGTTAGTGAGTGTAACGTTACACATACTAATGACTAAAACGACATGGTATAGTGGTCAGCCAAATTTACTGTCTCCATGTAGATTCAATTAAATGAGAAAAAAGTTCTGTTCATCAATTCCTTTTTGCAATCACAAGTTCATCAGAAGTGGGTCTTCCCTAATAACTTTTAACTTCTTTCGCCACTGAAAGTAGTTCATTGCAGTAAACTATTAATTTATTATGGCACATTGGTATGCTTTTCCCTGGTATAACATGTGTGAAAAGCTTATGTATTTCTCTTATGACGTACAGGGGCACGATGGTCCTATTAGGGCCATGGACTGCCATGCTTCTGGTGGGTTGCTTGCAACTGCTGGAGCAGACAAAAAGGTGTGCGTTTGGGATGTTGATGGTGGGTTTTGCACACATTTCTTTAGAGGCCACACAGGTGTTGTGACGACTGTTATGTTCCACAAAGATCTGAAGCGCCTTCTGGTAAGTAGAATCACTGATATGTGAATGTCATCAAATGAAAATGCTCTTTGAACTTGGTAGGCTAAGCCGCTTGATTTCCACAATCAGATGTACTTGGTTTTAATGATATATTTACTCCAGTGTTGTCTATTCACATCTTCATTATATTCTTCTACTCTTGATACTATAAAAATTACCCTTGTTTCTTTGTTCTCTAGTTATTTTCTGGAAGTGAAGATGCCACTGTGAGAGTTTGGAACCTTGAAAGCAAAAAGTGTGTCGCTGTGCTGAAAGAGCATTTTTCAGCGGTGACATCATTAGCCTTATCTGAAGATGGACAAACATTGCTTAGTGCTGGGCGGGATAAGGTAAGATTGAGATACTGAATCTCTTCTAATTAATAAAAAAAGCGTTATGTGGCAATGCCTGTCATGTCCCAGTAATACTATAGATGTTGCCTGTGATGCCTCTGTTTTAGTGTTGTATGTTCATATTTTTATTTGCTACCGGAGTTCTAAAATTAGTTGGCGTTGATTGGAACAATCATAAATTATAAGCTTTTATTTTTTTGCTCTTTGAGTGCATCTACGCACATAAAACTACACCATGGTAGATTTTAGCGGTTCATATTGCCAAGTTTTAATAAAGAGCAAATAGGCTAGTATATCATTGTCCTGTTCATTTGTCTAGATACTTCTTGTTGTCTAGACTTTCAGCGTTCTTGATTATATACTCTACTATGTCCTCTCTCTCTCTCTCTCTCTCTCTCTCTCTCTCTGGAGCTGAATGCAATTTTGAGTATATATGGAACATCTGCAGATTGTGAATGTGTGGGATGTTCGTAAGTACAACTCAAAGAAGACAATACCAGCATTTGAAATGATAGAAGATGTTTCCTTCATTGGACCAGGAAGTAATTTATTGTCTTGTTTGGGTGAACCGGCAAATGTAAAACGCAAAACAGATGGTTATTTTCTTACGGTTGGTGAACGTGGGGTAGTTCGCATCTGGTGCTTGGAAAGGTACGTCAGTCATTGCATTTTCAGTTCAGTGCTATTTTGCTTAGCTCTGGACTGCATGAAATTGATGGCTTCTTGGTCATTCCACAGCGCTCATTGTATATTTGATCAGCAATCATCCGATGTAACCATTAACACAGAGAATGAGGAGTCTAGAAGGGGTTTTACTTCTGCTGTTATGTTGTCAGATGGTCAAGGATTGCTATGTGCCACTGCCGATCAGCAGTTTTTGTTCTACTGTCCTACGAGAACTGACAGAGGGGACTTCCAGCTGAACTTGTATAAACGCCTAGTAGGTTATAATGATGAGATTCTTGATTTGAAGTTTGTTGGGGAGGATGAACAATATCTTGCTGTAGCCACTAACTTGGAGCAGGTGAGTTGCCCCTAAATAATCTTAGTACAGTTCTTGTGGACATATGTATTTTAGCTTTCTTATACTATTTCCTCCGTATGCAGGTCCGTGTTTATGACGTTGCATCGATGTCATGTTCTTATGTGCTGTCTGGCCACACTGAAATTGTTGTTTGCATTGACACTTGTATTTCTTCTTCTGGGAAGACACTTGTTGTAACTGGGAGCAAAGATAGCACTGTAAGTTGTAATTGCCTATTCTGACTGAAACTGACATATTTTTTCTTTTTTTCTTTTTGCAGTGTTTTCCCGTGTTGCATTTGACTTTTGCATTTCGCAGGTGAGACTCTGGGATATGGAAAGGAGAAGCTGCATTGGTATTGGTAAAGGCCATCTGGGAGCTATTGGTTCCGTTGCATTCTCAAAGAAATCTAAGAATTTTTTTGTTAGTGGAAGCAGGTTTGTTTTCAAGTTATTTCTGTTCCACTTTAGATGAACAGTTCCTCTGATTTCTGTATGCCAATAGCTATGTAATTCTGTTTATCTATTGACCAATCGTTATATTCATTTCCTCCGATTATTCATGTTTCTCTGATGCATCGTGCTTATTATCTACTTGTCACTCTTGTGAGACTAGGCCTAGTTCTTTTCTTCAACTCCAAACTTCAACTTCCTCATTTTCCATTAGCACGCCTTTCAAACTGTTAAATGGTGCTTATTTTGCAAAAAAGTTCTATATAGAAGTTGTTTAAAAAAAATCAAATAAATCTATTTTTCAAGTTTATAGTAGTTAATACTTCATTATGTGCTAATGAGCTTTCTCGTTTCGCGTGCGTTGCAAATCTTCCTCTAGAGTCATGCAAAGAACACATTAATTGAGATGCCATGTTTTGGTTTGATTCTCCCTGTGCATGAACATGAGTGGCGAGTGTTGTGAGGATATCCAACTTTGCTTTTGTAGCAGAACTATTCGTGGACTCCTGAGCATTAGTTTTGAGAATAACAGTACCATTTATCGTGTAATTATTTCCAGCTTTTTACTGCTGACATTGTTCTAAAATTTGAGGTTTTCTTGTTATTAGTGATCGGACCATCAAGATATGGAGCTGGGATGATACACGCGGTGATGTTGGCAGTGAAGTTCCTCTCAAAGCAAAAGCTGTTGTAGCTGCCCATGACAAAGATATTAATTCTCTGTCTGTCTCGCCTAATGATGGTCTTGTTTGCAGTGGTTCTGAGGTTAGATTGCAGTATGTTATACTTAATGGTCATCGATTTTTTATTTGGCTTAAATCATTGAACTTGTCATTAGATCTCATTACCTTGCTTCTGCAGGACCGTACTGCATGCATATGGAAACTTCCAAACTTAGTGTCCTCTGTTGTCCTTAAAGGGCATAAAAGGGGCATTTGGTCAGTCGAGTTTTCTCCTGTGGAGCAGTGTGTCATTACATCATCTGGTGACAGAACAGTCAAAATATGGGCTGTTGCTGATGGTTCATGCTTGAAGACATTTGAGGGCCATACATCTAGTGTTTTACGAGCCTCATTCCTTTCAAATGGGACCCAATTTGTTTCTTGTGGTAAGAAGAAACAGGACAAATTCTTAAGGTACTTTTCAAGGGAGAAACTTTATTGACACTATTCTTGCGATATTCCTTGTAGGAAGCGATGGTCTTGTTAAGCTATGGACCATCAAAACAAATGAATGCATTGCTACTTACGATAAGCATGATGGGAAGGTATGATAGTCTCATCTGCTCTGTCTTTCATTTGAAAATCCTAGCACTGATCAACCTCTTATTATCACAATTCCAGTATGTCAATAGTGCAATCTCTTCATTAAGTTGAGAATTATAACACTATCTGTTGAAGTGTTTACCAATATTTATAGAATTAGGAACGAACCTAATTGTGCTCAGTCAAGCAGAAAACTGTTGCCATTGTTGTTCATGGCTTATGGCTTTCTGACAATTTAACATGCACTTTGGCTATGCCATGAACATGCCTTTTCTGATAAATTGGGACTTCCTTTGCTATAATATTCCTTTTTGGGAAGATCGTATAGTTTTATGAAATTTTTCAGTATGTATTTCAGTACCTGACAAAAACTTTGACATATCTAGATCATTAATATTTAATAGACAATGTGGAAGAGATCTTTTCTGGCTGAATGTTTAAGATGGACTTGGCAATTGATTCGGTTATTCAACAGGTTTGGGCACTGTCTGTTGGCAAGAAAACTGAAATGCTTGCTACTGGCGGAACTGATGCTGTTCTTAACCTTTGGCACGACTGTACCATGGAAGATAAACAGGAAGATTTTCGTAAAAGGGTAAGTGATGTGTTCTATTATACTTTTAGTGCACTGCTTCTTGTGTTCTTGTAAAGACATTAGAGATGTACTTGTGTCTGTTACTGTGTTGAACACATGATCTGATGACTTATGTCGATCCAGTAATTAAGATCTTGGACTACATTTTTTTATCTGCCCACCAATCTTTGTGGGTTTAGACTTTTCCCTTGTACTTCCAGATCAGCTACACTTGTTTCTTTTACAAGGCTGCATCTGGTAAAGGTGGCTCTTGGGATCTATATAGAAATATTTTTATGAAATTTCCGTAGTTGCAACACTAATTACCTTCACCATTGTTGCAGGAGGAGGAACTTTTGAGAGGTCAGGAATTAGAAAATGCAGTATCAGATTATGACTATGCAAGAGCAATACAACTTGCATTTGAGCTTAGAAGACCCCACAGGCTTCTTGAGTTATTCACACAGCTTTGCAGGTACTCATAATCCTTTATTGAAGCTCACTAGTTTTTCTTTGATAACAAATTGATATATCACATGAATGTGCAGGGAGTCTGATCTGGAGGACCCAATAGAAAAAGCCCTTATTGGTCTTCCAAAGGAAGGGCTTCGCGTACTTCTTGAGTATATCCGGGAATGGAACACAAAACCTAAGCTTTGTCATGTTGCACAGTTTGTGCTTTTTCGGGTATTGAGGAGCTTGCCTCCCACTGATATCCTGGAGGTACTTCCTTTCCCCCTTTCTGAGTTATGTCCAAGAGCCCCATGAGTAGTCTATAATAAACTTTTTACTCTTTTTATGAGACACGCCATTTGTTTCTGCAGATAAAGGGCATCAGTGAGCTCCTTGAGGGACTTATTCCATATTCACAGAGGCATTTCAGCAGAGTTGATAGACTAGTACGAAGCACATTTTTATTGGACTACACCTTGACCCGGATGTCTGTTGTAGATCCGGACATAGATGAGGGCACAACCAGAAGTGACGCAAATGGCTCATCAGTAGAGAATGGTGAAATTGCACAGGCGGAGCCTGATGCATTGGTAGCAGAAGAGAACTTGCAAAAGTCGGGAAAGAAAAGAAAATCAAGCAAATCAAGCAAAAAAGGTGGTAAGAAGGTGAAGATTGCGTCCACGGGAGGCAGTAAGGATGTTCCTGTTGAGGCTTAAACAGTTGACAAACCGCAGTTATATGTTATTCGCACCACAAATTTTGTAGCTGCTGTTTTATCTGGTATTTTGCAGCATGAATCACATTTTTTACCTTTTGACCCACTGTACAGAATGCATTCTTTGCTTGAGTTAGAAAAATCTGATGGCTTTCAAGGCTTTCAGTTCTAAATTTCTAAGTGCTTCAGAAAGTTTTACTGTCTTTGATAGTTGGTGCTATCTTTGCGTTGGGTCAGTTTGCTTAATTAATTTCCATGTATGTATGGCAGTGGCACGGAAGCGGTACCCAGCAACAAATAAAGTTGCTTTCTCCACTTGTAATTGTTGGATCTGCGATCTGGATGTCGGCTCTCTTCATAATTCCCGTCCTTGTCATCTGGCAGAAAGTTTTTTTATGGTTTGGTGGAATGTTGCAGCTTTTGAGGTGCTCTTGTGTTTCTCGTTTCATTTTTTACAATAGTGTTTTCCACAAGGAGTTCACTGACATGGTTCAGTAATTTATGGAACTGGTAGTATATTTGCTACTACGCTATTACGCATTCCGTTTGTATGGTATACTAACGTTGGCTTTTGGGTTGTTACACAGCAGCTATTGTGTTGCTGTGTCTGCTATTGTTTTGTTGTGAAAATGCTGTGCGAATATGCGGGGCGTTCTAAGAAAAAGATGACTTTTAAGCACATCAACATCGGAAGGGATATATGATGTTTGGATACCAGTACCAGCCAACAATCCAGGATCCCTGGAATCTGGTAGTGGAATGCTACTCAGGATCAGCCAACAACAATCTAGGGTCACCTACTTCACCTCAAGATATTCCACTGAGGATGCCAACACCAAAATCTCTTCAGAAGTCGCAACGCAGCCAGGACGAAGCCTGCAAATATCTCAAATTTATATTTCTGCCTGTCTTGTTCTGGTAAAACGTACACAAAATTGCAAAGGAGAGTAAATCTGTATGCCATGCAAAAACACCCTGCTCCATGAAGCAACAAAGATCATGTGCCCATTGGACCATCAAGTCTCAAGTCTGAGCTTTGAAAGCTGCACCTTGTCACTTTGTATAAGGCAATTTGCAAACTTGGAACTTTAACTTGGCAGCTGGTAACCACAGGGGGTGCAAGCTACAAAGCCTGGTCCTAAACACCATGTGAGAACTACATCAGGGCATGCCAAAAAAAAAAAAAAGGGATTACTGTTGAGATCTAGGCTGGTCCACACTCCACGGTCACACACAAAGGAGGGGAATCGGCTCTGACAAGTACTACAAAATTCCATGTCTCTGTCTGTGTCCAACGGCTGGTATAACAACGTGCCATTGTATAATCTCAGCGGCAGCAGCAATACATGTGAGCAACCATCACCACCTTGCCAAAGAAACTGCATTGGATGAGTACTAACTACTCTCTTCTCTAATCAAATGGGCACATTGATGTTGATACTTGAATACAAATTTCGTATCACAAGAAAAGATTATTGAGTCATACCAAAGCTCAGTGTTCATTTAAAACCGTATTAGTAGCAGTTTTCAGTTTCACATGGCAATTCTCAGTACAATCATTTAAAGCTATTTAAAACCGTAGTACCAGTTTTCGTTTTCTTTCTAGATGAAACCGACGTTTTTTCTTTTCTTTTCTATTCCATGTAGCTATCAGCTAAACAAACGGATTTCACGTTTCTGCATTTGGGGGAGGAGAGCAGATGCCAGCTGCCACCCTTCAGAAAACAGAGGTGTCGGCTCAACTTTAACAGCATCCCCGATGATTAAGCTCGTCCACAGCGTGGTAATCTTATCTCCAGAACCAATCGAACAAGCTGACCTGTAAACTAATCTTGTTTTTGGTCTGACCACCGGTGATTTTGACCAGAGCTGTGCATGTGCATCTCACTTGGAGTGTTCAGTGTTCAGTAATTAAACAGCAAGGCACACATGAGTTGAACTGTCCCTGAATCAGCTTTTGATGCAGCATTAAACTGATGTGTAGCCTACTTATACCACATAACAGTAGGATAATGTAACATCACCAAGAGGTCGAATTCTGAATCTTCAGCAAATAACTACTGCAAGTTGATCAGCAGAGGCCAAAGTTATTACTGGGCTATGTGCCTATGGTAGAGGTCAGTTATGTAAAACAATTTCATTATCTTAAAAAAAAAAGAGACCAAAGTTACTGAATTTCGAATGGTTTGCAGCAAAGAGTCTTCTATAGATTGGTGGCTGTATGTCACAGTCACATTTTCTTGTTGTGGCTAATCAGAGCTAAACAGTAAAGCTTGTTTCCTATCACAAAAATGGACAACCTTTCCCCCAGTTTGATGCTGTTCAGATCAGTGCTTAGCATGGGAAGATACCCAACTGCTCGTCTTCGTGAAATCTGCAACTGCTTCAACACTTGGTCATTATCTTTTCTGAGCCTCTGATCTACTGTGATCATGCATCACATGCAGAGTGGAATTCTCTCTCTCTCTCTCGTCTTGCCGTTCAGCAGAAGGTGCCAGTGGCAGTTAGCGGTTAGCCGAGCCGAGTGCGTGGAGAGTGGTGGTGGGTACCTGTAAACTAACACATGGATAGGCGAATCCAACGAAATAAACAAGATTAGCAGGAGTTAAGCCTGACCGATCTGACGAAATAAACAAAAGAACAGCAGGGGGTTAAGTCCTTAAGACCGACCAATCCATCATTTAGTTCCATGTGATGTGGTCTTTGGGGGAGAGGATCAACTAACCGTTCAACTGTTTAAGCAATTTTTCAAACCTCAAATATTCGCAGGATCATGTGGTCGCTTCCATCAACAGGATGAATCTAAAGATGTGATTTTTTTCTGTTCATTTCATCTAAAAATCGATCTTTTTTGGATGGGGATGGAGAAAACTTTCGCTGTCTTTGCTGATGCTGCTGCTGCTGGTGGACAGCAAAAATGTGACCAAAGCCACACTGCCGTGCAGGGTTAACAATGGCGATGTGGCCGACCACTTGTCCCAATCAAGTCACTAATCACAAAGTTGTTAAGACGCGCTCATTGCTCCCAAAGTACGCGTCAGCTAGGCCAGAGTGCCAGACGCTAGAGACAGCAAAACAAATAAACACGATTAAAATAAAAGCACACCTATACTGTTTTTTTTTTTTTGTCTTGGCTGACAAAGAAAGCAAACTGACCAACGTGATTTATGTTTTCAATTTTTAGATTAAATGTCACATCAACTATTTGATCTAGTTTAAGTGTCTATTGTTACTACTCAAATTATCCAGTGTTGTGCATGCCACTTTGTTGTAGGGGAACTATTAAAAGAAACTCTCCAAAAAATTGTCATCTGGAAAAAAAAACACTACCATTTGGCCTATAGTTTTTTATTTGAGAAACATTTGGTTTATAGTTAATTAGTCATAATTTTATATGTGTGTCCTTAATGATGTAAAAATCAATGCTAAAAAAAACTACGATAAATAAACTTTAAAATTTAATTTTAAGGTTTGAATTTTGACAGCCGCTTATAAGTTGAAAAATACTCCATCCATATTAAAATATAAAGAGTTTTAGTTAGATTTGATACATCTAACTACTATGAATCAAATCAAGATAAACTATCTACCTAGATTCATAGTAATAATAACGTGTTTCATCCAACTATAACTATTTATATTTGGAACTGAGAGAGTACTGCATCAAGATAAGGCTAAAAAAGATTTCTAATATTAAACTAACCAACGTGAAAAGGGACGGAGTAACAAATATGCTAAATGTCTGAAGCTTACATAAGATTTGTCTTGATTTGAAAATTTTCCCAAAATCCCACAGACCAAACAAATCCTGACCAAAAGCATGTTTATCTTTGCACCAACGCCAAGAAACAGCAAAACAACAACATTTGCACAAGGAAAAGGCAAAATAATCAAAAACGGGAGAGAGAGAATATTCGAACCTCTATGTCTCCTCCCATATAAAGTCATCAGGAAAAGCAACCGAGGAAGAAAGGGAAAGAGGGAAGAGAAGAGAAGAGAAGAGAAGAAGAGAGGGAGCCAAAGAAAGCTCTCATCTTCCTCTTCTCAAACTCCATCTCTCTCTCTCTCTCTCTTCTTCTTCTCCTCCTCCTCCTCGCTTGGACCCCGGATTTTTGCAAGGGGGGAAGGAGGTGGGAGGAGATGGGGAGGGAGGAGAGGTTCCCGGTGTGGGAGGCGGCGCTCGGCGCCGGGGTCGCCGCCGCCTTCGCCACCGGGCTCGTCGGAGTCTACCTCTCCATGCCGGACTCCGACTACAGCTTCCTCAAGCTGCCGCGCAACCTCGAGGAGCTCCAAATCCTCACGTAATCATTCGCTGCCCCCCACCTCGTTTCTTGTTTCAGTTGGCGTACGGTCAATTCCGTTCACGAAAGCTCCGTTTTTTGGGGGCTATTGTAATTTGTATGTCAGTTTCTTCCTTTGTTTCGTGTCGTGATTTTTATGCTTATTATCGTTGAATTAATCCCTGCACGTAAATTGTCCCCTCCTTAGAGTTACGAAGACACGATTTCTGTCTTAATGCGCGTTTTTTTGATGGATCAACCGGAGAGTAATGCACAGATGACAGATGCAGTTCTTATGCCATTGTAAGCTTTGCAAGAATATTTTTTTTCGTTTTTTGGTGCGATTTGGAGGTTAAAACTGCCCACCTTTTGTGGATCAGCGTTTATAGGAATGGAACAGTTGACTGGGGGAAAAATTAGAGGGAATTAGTAGTGGTTGTCTCGTGATTTCGGATTTTCGGAAGTATATCTTAGCGTTCGTCTGTCGGGAATTTCTTTTGTTTCTATGCAAGAGGTAGATCCTGGATCTGGTGAAAGTAATTTGCAAGCTGCGGATTTCATAAATCTGGGGAGCCTAACCTGTTCTTTTTTTTTTCTGGCCATTTCAAACTGCCCTTCAAATTTGTGAACATAAAAACGCTGCAATAGTAACGTGTGTTAAGACCTGGAATATTTGCGTAATTAAGGCACGTCGTAGCTCCATGATTAACTCAATGGAAGTAATTTAACCCATTTGAATATTGTTGGAGTAAGAAGAAATCCCTCAATCTTTCTCTAATTACCTTGTCGCTTTCTTGCCAGCTACTAATGATGTATACTCTGGACTGAGTCCCTGCATGTTCCATGCTCCTAAATTGAAGAATAATACAGTTTGATCTGCTCTATACGTGTGATATGAGCTATCAGTTCGCTACTGTTATGTCATGTGGATTGCATTGTGGCCCAGTTGCTATCATTAGTTATTTACTTTTAAGCTATAAATGAAGTGTAGTTATGTGCATAGGAATAGTCCAATTGCTACTGCTAACAGTGTATATGGTCCTTGGTTTCTGTTTCTAACTACAAAATGTTTTCTTTGCAGTGGACATCTTGAGAACTATACCAGTGATTACACCATACAAGTGTTGGTGGGTTACTGTTCTGTGTACATCTTCATGCAGACCTTCATGATCCCAGGAACAATATTCATGTCATTGCTTGCCGGTGCTCTGTTTGGGCAACTCCGGGGCGTGGCCCTCGTGGTCTTTGCGGCCTCTGCTGGTGCTTCTTCGTGCTTTTTCCTGTCGAAGCTGATTGGAAAGCCATTGGTGTTCTCACTGTGGCCAGATAAGCTCATGTTCTTCCAGAAGCAGGTTGGCATCAACTCAAATATTCTAATTGCTCTGCTCATTGTTTTGAATTTCCGATTCAAGATCTTCAGGGACATCAGTTCATTACTGAAAAGGTGCAACTTTTCTTTCTTTCCAGGTTGCCAAAAGAAGAGAAAAACTGTTGAATTACATGCTTTTTCTCAGGGTCACCCCAACATTGCCAAACACCTTCATTAACTTAGCTTCACCTATAGTAGATGTGCCCTACCATATATTCTTACTGGCAACTCTCATCGGTCTCATCCCAGCTTCCTATGTTACTGTCAGGGTAAGTTCCTAACATTTTTTTTTCATTCTAGCTTGCACGACACCTACTTTGTGCAACCCTATTCATTGTTTCTTCTTATATCCAGGCTGGGATTGCTCTAGGAGAGTTAACATCACTGAGTGACCTGTATGATACCCAATCTATAGCGCTGCTGTTCTTGATCGGGGTTGTTTCGGTCACACCAACATTGTTGGGCAAGGACAAAGCGCAAGAAAAAACATCTGAAATTGCAGTAACCGCTTCATGATCACTGAAGCGCCTATCCGCATCGCCTCACCTGTACATATGAAGCTCCAGCATGCAGGGTTGCTTCAGAAGTAGTAGGAGCAACAAATGCCTGACAACACCATTGTATGCAAAGACTACACAGCATGACAGGACCTCCAACCCCAAGTGCTTCCCTGACCCCTCTCCATTACTGGAAGCCTGCCTGGGTTGCCATCAAAACATTTATGAAGTGAAGTGGTTAGCCACCCAAATTGTGGAATCTGGGAGGCACAATGCTCATCAGGCAAAGCTGCTTTGATGTGTAAGCATTAAGCAAAGTAGTGTTGTTTAGATGGGACAAGCAAACTGATCTGATCCCTGTATATATTGATCAGATTCATTCAATCCATATTCAGTGGTTCAATCACAACCTGTCTTTGTGCCGTGCTGGTCTCCTTCTTACTCTGCTTGCGATGCACGTGATACACAGATGCACAGTTTCTGTGTTTCGGTTTGTGATCATATTCTTTTTGTGCCACATTTTGTGACCACCATACCCTTGTGTTTCAACGAGATATCATTTCGTTGCACAGAACTTCAAATTTCCATGCGTTCAAACTTCAAATTTTAAGGGTTCTTTGAATCGCAGGAACGAAAGAAATGAAGGAATAAGAAAACCACAGGATTCTACAGGGAATGATGTAAAATCAAAGGTGTTTTTGATTATTATTCTGTGATGAACAATTGGTATTGGAGATTATTGGTTTTGATATTTGGAATTTATTTGCGAAGTGGTTTTGGAAATGATTGGATTTACACAGGTGATATATGGGTACTACTGTTTTGGGTCCGGTCAGACCGGGCAGAGGCTGCCGGTCAGACCGGCGTGTAGTGCGCGATCAGACCGGCGCAGCCCGCGGTCTAACCGGCCGACACTGAGTTGGTTTCGGTTTCGGGTTGTTTGTTTGGATTGTTTCATGAATATGACTTCTAGATGGATACTATACGTATGTAATACTGTTGTTTGCTAACAATGAGTCAAGTTGGGGATAGCTTGGTCTCGGAATATGGTTTCCTTGTTTGTTTTATGTGTAGGTGAATTTATGCCGGGTTAGTATTGCGGTGATTGACCGGGAGTCGGCTTGGGGATAAGACGACGTCCGTGGTGGTCAGAGACCATGCAGGATACTAAGGCTAGAGTTCAATGCACGTGGAAGGTGAAAGTTCCATATGGCATACGATGGAGGTGTTGTGTGCGTATGGGATGCGGAGTCAAATTTGGAAGGAGTCCAAATTTGGTGGGATTGATTATGTAAAGTTTGTTTCTTATACAAGAAGGTTTCCTAGGGTGATTAGGACTTCTAGTATGAGATTGGTTCGTGGCTTTAGGCTGCCTACCTTGGGTATAAATAGAGAGGGAGCATGAGGCTTTCCGGTATCGCTTTTGGGAGAGCAATTGAGTTGATAGTTTTGTTAGGGTTTCGAGTTTAGTCGAGATTTTTGTAAGGAGTGCTGTTGGTGCACTTTGTAAACACAGAGAGAATCAATAAAGTCGTGATCTACTTTAAGAGTTCTTTGATTTGTGTTTCATCGGGTTTCGGCGGTCCAACCGGCAGCATACCAGCGGTCAGACCGGCGGCATACCTGCGGTCAGACCGGCGGCAGACTGGCGGTCAGACCGGCGCAACAACTTCGGTCAGACCGCGATCCATCGAATTTGAGGGTAACTTTTATTTCCGCTAAAAGTTTTGGTTAGGGGGTATACCAACCATTCACCCCCCCTCTGGTTGGCTTAGTTATTGTTGTTCGATCCTACAAATGAAAGTGTAAAGAAGAGAATTGCAAAACACAGGAAAAACATAGGAATGACCGTTTGATTGGACCGTAGAAAAAACGGAGGAATCAGGTGAGAGAAAGAGTTTTAAGCTCTTGCTAAGTTTCCTCTAAAATCTCTGTAGGATTGTTCATTCCATATGAATTTTAAAGGATCGGATATGATTGATTTAAAGGTATTCAAAGGATTAAAATTCTTTAAAATTCCTATGTTTTTTCAAATCAAAGGAGCGAAAACGCAGCCGTTAGTGTATTCTATCTAGATTCGTTATTATATAAGGTCCATTAGGCCATTATTCATCAGTTTGTTCTAGATGGCTTCACATAATGGGCCAAAACTTACCAGTATGTGTATTACGTCCCAACAACAGTTTTTCGAAAAGAGTCCGAATAATGGTGTAGGCAACCTACAAGTATCTTGGGAAATAAGTCCACTTTTTACTCCGTTAATTATAGAACAACACCGGATATCTTAATAACTCGACTATTAAATTTGTTGCAATTGGACTCACTCAACGGTTTGTTAACGACGAAATTTAGTAAGCTTCGAAGTCATCATCGGTCTAGGGTGAGTATCGGTTTCAGAGTCCTGGAATCAACCGATGGGCATTATTAATCGCCAGTAGTTGTATTCTTCATGGATACGGTTAATAATTATGGAAGTTTATTCAAAAGAGTCCGAGTTCAAGGAGGATGCGATATGACAGTTTATCTATTAATTAAACAGAGTTGTTAGTTTGCTTTTATCTTTAGGAAAATATGTTTAGTGTCCTGTAAGGACTTTATGTTTTTTCCTTTTATCTTTAAGAAAGTTTGTGTCGCGTCCGATATGGGCTAGTATCTACCCATGGGTATAAATATGTATACCCAGGATCCCTATAAATTATCTCTCGATCAATACAACTACTCTCGGCGCATCGTCACCCTCTTTCTGAGGTTTTTACTTATCAACCGGCGAAGTTGGCACCTGACGCGGGGATGCATCGGCTTTCAATCTCCGGCGAAAGGGTAAGCCCTACGTTCCGTCGGGTCCTGGTGAATATATCGGCTACATTGGTGTTGTTCAAGGCTGTATCGTTTCGATCTCTTCGATCGCTCTGGTTCGGTTGATATACTTGCTTACCTGGTATTTCAATTCTATTTTAATTGCATGTGTTTAGAGACGCATCGGTTTAGTTGGGACTGTCTCGGTTAGGTCTGATCTTCTATCTTAGCCGCTATATCTATACAATCACAATGTTATTTTAAATAGATTTGTTATATCCATCACATTAGATAGATCTCTCGATTCATCAAGTATTAGATTATCATATACAATCTCGTGTTGCATGGTTAGGTTCGACCTACTAGATTGTTGTTGATAATATAAATCTTGTTAAACCGATAGGTTCATACTAATGTTTTATTGGAGTGCTTGCCGATGAGTTATCATATACGTTATGTAATCTAGATTGACAATGTTTTCTACTTGTATCGGTTGATCTCCATCTAGGGTTTTATCGATATCGGCTAGATTACTTTGTCGGTTTAGATTATATAATGTATCCACCACTCTGAAAATCAGTCAAAAGCTTGATTGTCAAGATATTATGTTTCTTCTCAAACTTAGTACTGCATCAATTAAGTTTAATCTACTAAATCGTGCTTAGTACTATAATCTCTAGTCTTCTTCTTGATTGCTAATAAGGGTTTCATCAGGTTTCAGCCGATGAGTTATCTTGATGTTGCATCGGTTTATAAGGATTACATATAAGTTAGATTTAGCCGATCGCAATAAAAGTTTCACTGTTTATCAAATCATTTGGATTTAATGACATCGGACCTCTAGCCGATGAATGATTTAACTTTCGGATCAGTGTTTATTCAATCTATCATTACTAGCCGATTGATTTCTACTGGACTATATCATTGTTTCATTACACTATGATCAGCTGATTGTATTTATATCATTATCTACATTGGATAATAACCGATTGTTCACAACCCTATCAATATCTGCCAATATCGGTTAGTAACGGTATCGGTTGGAATAACTACATCGGCTTGTCAGCCGATCGGTTGTCTGATTTTCAATTTATATATCTTATCAGTTACATGATCAAACTAACTAGTACGCCCGTATCTCATTATTATTTTGGACTTGCACTGGAATATGTTATCGTGTTTTTACGTCAACACGGTTTTGATAGCGTTTTTAGTTGATCTGGCACGCTGACGTGGTCCAACCGACTGAGTCACAGCATGTGGGGTCCACACGTCGGTAACTCATGAGCTGGATGTTGGGCGCAAGCCGCTCCTTCGCGTCGCTCGAGGGGGGGACAGTGCTCCTGGGCGGAGCTTTCTGCCGCGGCGCCGGCGCTGCTCCCGGTGCACAACCGCGCCATGGCTCGCTCTATCCGCGTCAACCTCCCGCTCCCGTCCTCCGCCGAGGCCCACGAGAAGACCGACCCCAATGGCCCCAAGAAACCGCTCGTCCCGAGTCTTCTCCTTCTTGGCGTCCGCTGTCGCCCGCGCCAAGGCCGCCGCCAACGCCGCCCTCCCACCCACCTTCTCCTCCTTCCTGTCGCTCGGCGCACACATCTGGCACGCCGTCTCCCGCGCCCGTGCCCTCGGCCCCTCCGACATCACCGTCTTCGCCGACCGCCGCGCCCGCCTCGACCCGCTCCCCTACTTCGACAACCTCATCCAGGCCGTCTTCATCGGTGTTCCCGCCGGGATGCTCCTCGGCGGCCCGCCGGAGTTCGCCGCGAGGGTGCTGTAGAAGGCCATCGTCCATCGACGAGCACGACGCCGGCGCCATCACCCGGAGGTTGAAGGAGTACAAGGTCGCGCCCAAGTTGTTCCACTACAGCGATGCCGGGCCCAACTACATCGCCGTCGGCAGCTCGCCGCGTTTCCGAGTGGTCGACGTTGACTTTGGGTTTGGGCGGCCGGAGCGCGTGCGCAGCGCCGCTGCGGCGGCAACAGGAAGTTCGACGGGTACAGAGTATGCAGTGTACTGTATATTGGTCCAAGAGTTAAATATGAATTGGATATGGAATTAAGTACCCTGTTGCTCGATTAAGCCCAAGCATCATATTCATATGCTGTTGCTTGGTTGGAATGTAACCTAGTCACTTCCATGTGGACCTCACTTGTATATTTGTGATTGGGTTACTATATCAGCAGAGGTTGACCGAACCAATGTACCACAGCAGAGAAAATTCTTAAAACTATCGAGAAAGTTAAATTACATCAATTTTAATGGTTTGGAGATTATTACGATTGAGGGGTACGAATTAGATTTAATGGGCTAGATCTAAGTGGACTTTATATCGAGGAAGTTAAAGTGGACTTATTGCAATATCTGGCCCATCCGGTTTAGCCACTTAATGGGCTAGATTTGACTGGGCCGATGCCGAGCCAACGCCAACGCAATCGACAGCCGCCGCCACCACACCGCCGTCTCCGCCGTGAGCTCGTGGGAGGAGCAGGCGGCGCCTGGGCGACAACGAAGCCGCCGGAGAGGACCGCGAACCACATGCTGGGTCTTCTCCGACGCGCCGCCGTGGCCTCGGACGCCGCGTCCGCACCGGCGGCGAGCCTCCGGCAGGTGAGCGTTAGCTTCCGTAGTAGTCGGCGTGTGCGTTTTACGAATCCCGCGGAATGTTCGGCGAGGGGGTACTACGAATCAGATGAGTTTCGGAGTCGGAAGTGGTGTTGCTTCGATTCTGAACTGAGTGTTGGAGAGGGAGCTCTAGTTCCATGGCTGATTTGGAAGACTTGGCTCTGTGGTTTGTGTTCGTGTGATGCGTCGTTGGGTCATCGAAGACCTGGTTGAATGTATGGATTTCTGTTGAATTTGGTGGGATTCGCCCGGCGAGACGCAAGGTTTTTTAGTTCTGTGATGCAAAAATACTGCGATTGTTTTGTAGCTGTGATTGTGAAATGCTAGTGGACATTGGGGAGTCTTACGGTAAATTTTGGCTTCTGAAATGGTGCAGTTCCAGAACGCTTACCATCGAAGCAATGAGAGACTATTCCCCTGTCGAGGTAAGCGTGGCCATACCATACACTTATCATCCTATCTATGCTTGTGAACTCTGATTTCTTTTTACACAAAATACAATCTTCTACTGTACAAGATCGCATGATGACTTGACTACACTGTTTGGTATTTCATCAATATTAGCTATTAAGTTCGATGTTCTGTTCATTTGAATTGGACCAGTCAATACAAACAAAATATTTGAAGTACTTTAATGTACTATTTGTTGCACAGAGAAGACCAAGAAGTTTCATATGGTCTTAATTGGGCTATTGCTGGAAGAGGTGTTGTTGTAAAAGATAAGGTGTTCCATAACTTGGAGACATCAGAACTTCAGAAAGGTGGTGCTGCTTACACAGGTATGTGTGTAAATGTATGATGCATGTATACAATTGATATGAATGATTGATGCTAATGTAGAACTTGTTACCTTCTTCTGGGAATGGAGAACGTCTGTCTGGCATTCCACTTCATGTTAGAGGAAATGTCATTAGCGGGATTCCTGATGTTTCAAGAGCTCAATTCGCAAAGCTTCTGAAACTGGTACATTTGTATTTTTTATTCAATTCTCCATGGATGTTATGTCAGAATTATAAATTGATATTGATTAGTTTGCCACCTATTTTAAACAGTATTTAAGGTTCCTCTTATCAGTTGAGCTACAGTGCCTCAATTGAGTTGGCCTCCTTATGTTTTGATGGGCTGTTATCTTTCTATAGGTGACCTTTCATCTTTCATCCATCTCAAGTCTGTATGTCCAAGATGGTGCTGTTGGTTCCTCTGTGGAGTGTGATGCAAAGGTCCGTGTTATTAGCGATAACCCCTCTGCTGTTCTGTTGCTCTCCAATATCCTTTGGAAAACACCAGATCGTTCTATTTCCCATGACACATGCCCATTGACTATATATGTTGCCAGCTCCATAAGGTAATCTTATCTTTGTATCAGCAAAAGCCACCAAACCTTTAGCTGACCATAACGCCAAAAACTAATATTTCTTGATGCATGTTTTTGGACAGTGCTAATGTCAGGAATTCTCTTGGTTTTGGATCACAATATGCCAATGGATTTGCAGCAGCAGACATAGAACGCTCGTCACTTATCCTATGTGGTAAAGCATTTGCTGATTCTGCTATGCTCAAAGGTGCTCTTAGCGCTTTGACTGCCCCTGTATTATCAGCAAGGGGAGGACTACGATTTCCTGGGTGGTAGGATATGCTTTTCTCTCTCTCTCTCTCTCTCCATAAGCATCTTTTTTTCCTCTTTCATAATTATCATATTTGTCTTCCATAGGCTCCAGTCTTTTGGTGGTTCTGCTGTATTGTTGTTTGCTCCAGTGGATGTCATCAAATCCTTAAAACTTCAGGATGTTCTCGTGTCCACTGACAGTGGTGTGGTTGTCTCTTCTAAAGGATCTAATGTGCTATTCGCCACAAAGGCAAGGGAACCAAATTTGTTTACCAGACCAACTCAAGTTATTATCGTATCATCGGATAGGTAATGAAGAACCTGTGCTTCAAAGGGTGCACAACATCATTTGCTGTTTTGCCTCTCATTTACAGAATATTGTGACAAGCTAGTTTGCAAAAGTAACAAGAAGTGCTTCATTTTTCTGGTTGTTTAAGATCCACAGAAATTGTAGCTAGAAGGAATGGGACTACATATATGTACTGCTGTTTGTTGCATTATCTACAGTTTTTCGAAAACTGAGTTTGCTAACAATGTGTTTGGTTTCCTTTACGTTCAGCACCTATGCCCTACCAGCAGTATCAAAGCTCTCTCCAGGCCAGGCTGCTTACCATTTCTTAGCAGGATATTGTGATGGTAAATTTATCCCAGCTTACAGCAAGGACCCCTCACCTCTTGACCCCATTGCCCTAGCAAATTCCTTATTTTCTTATGTAAGTTCCCTTCATGATTACCACTCTTAGCATTCTGGTATATATGCCAAAAGACCAATGTTCTACCTTTCCAGTTGAAAGAAGATAATACACCTACGTATCTGATAAATGCCAAGAGCTCTGGAAAGTACATAGATGGTAATAAAATTTCTGTCTTTTCATGTATATAATTCTGTTTGCTTTACTTTAGTCAAGTTCTTTTAGCTTTCAAACATTGTCAAATACAGGCAAGGAGTTCATGAGGCTAATAGAGGTGTTATTATCAAACAATCTGCCAGACCGCAAATCTGAAGACATTAGAGGTAAATAGTTCATGAAACTAGATTGCAGTTATCATCAACCATATAGTGTCACCCTTTTTTGATGGAATAATACATGGCTTTTACTGCAGTGGGGGAATTGAAGGGGAAGTACAAGAGCTTTTTATCCAACAAATTCGGCAAATATTTACCTAAGGAGTTCTCTTTCTGAGAATCACTATCAATGCTTTAGTGTACATTTACCACACTGGATAGGTTTACTGTCTATATTTTTAACTTGAACTGGGGTAGTCACCCCTTTCTCCCTCATCTCTCAAGTCTCAACCACAAAATATGTTACTAATACGTTATGATTTTTTTTCTTTCTCTTGGTTTTGGCATGGTTAATTAAAAACTGTGTCTGTTGTAAACGAATTCCAATGTTGTGCACAGGCATGCTAGTAGCTTTTGTGCACAGGCAAGAACTTAGTAACAGCAGGACTGCAGAAGCTTTCTGCGTATTTCTGATTTCCAAATCGTCCCTTTCTGTGGAAAGCCGCTTCCCACCCATTAATCCATTATCCCAGCAGTAAAATATTTGATGTACAACATAGGCACATCTGTATGCTTAACAAAGTAGCAACCGCAGGTTTGCAAGCTGCTCTTTTTCTTCATGTTGCAATGTTACTGTTCCCAGTACACTATTCCTTCTGGCACAGCTTTGTGGAGTACTGGGATCACAAAGGTACGCAGCGTAACGTGCCAATGTCCCAGGACACAGAGGCCGTGCCCATCTGGGGCATGCCCATGTAATGTAGGGATATTGAACCCGGCCGTTTTGTTCATGCAGAGATGTCAGATCTTCACATGGTTTCACTGAGGAGGAACTGGTCCGGTGGTCCCCTTGACCTTGGTGGCCTATGCTCAGTTCCATCAACAAGAGAAGCGCTGGACGTCTCTCCAGGTACAAAGCTTGCATCACTCCCCCATCATATTGAGTAGTAGTAGTAGTAGTATCATCATCATCTGAACTCACATATTTGGCGTGTATTGGAAAAATACCAAACCGATTTGGCGGTCGACATGGAACTATCGTCTATCCAAGTGATGAGCAGAAAAGATGCTCATGTGGACCTGGTTTTTTGGAACTGCAGATAAGACTCATTTACTGTCACGTAGTATTACTGTCATTTCAGGACCTTGTTGCAACGGTCGAGATCAACTGAAACAAAACACATTGCCAAGTAGTAGCACTGGTAATCTGATAGGCCTATATTGACTTGGAACACAATTGGAGTACTAGTAGGAAGCTTTCTGTTGAACGTTCACCCTTCAGGGACAGAATAGTACTGGTAAGTTAGCTGCCACTGATCTGCAACCAATAAATTGCGATGAATCTATGATCTCATTGAAAGATCACCATTCTCACCATAGGTCTTGTACCTGCATAACCGGCTGCTGCCTTTTCGTATCCATCCTTGCGAGTCACATGGACGATTTAGGCATATAGAGAATGCAGATTATTGTATCGACTGTTTAGTTCATGTGGTTAGCGGAAATGTTGAATCTGAATAGTAGCTGGAGCAAATCCATTATTGATGAGCAAACAACCTGATCAAAACCTGCTTGCTGTCACATGTATGATAGGCTTTTTCTGTCCAATAATGCTTAAGCCGTTACCATCATCACCCTGTAATGCCAGCTCAAGAACATGGAGCACCATGAAACTTTATGCTTGAGATGAATAGTGCACTTATGCTATAGATGTTCTCAAATGAATCTGTACCAATCAAATTGAAATTTTCTGCTCCTTTTACAGCAACATTATCAAGGCATATTATACATCAATAACAATAAATACAATAACTAGAATATGAATGACGATCAAACATGCACAAGGAATAAACAAACGGTTGTAAATACAATCGACCATTTGTATTCTCTTAAACACCCAACATTTTCTTTACCATGATGAGGCAATACCCAGAAGCTAGATAACCAGTCAAAGAAAGAGATGCCATATAGCACAAAACAAAGAAATGTCATCAGAATTTATGCTAAGGTTGGGTTTTCTTCTTCAGCAGACCACCAAATTTCTTCAGCAAGGGCTTCTTCTTTTGCGGCTGCTGCCTGGGCGGTGATGCATTGCCATTGCTCACCATCGTGGAGTGCAAACCATTGCCGTCAACAATGGAATCTCCCGTGTTGGACTCTAAATCAACTTCTGATTCACCATCGTTTCCCTTCTCCTTAGATGAGGCATCATCAGTAACCTTGCTGTTCTCCCACATCTTGGCAACTACCATTACCGGTTCATCATCCTCGCTGTCCCCCTT
Organism: Oryza punctata; assembly: GCA_000573905.2. Classification (NCBI taxonomy): domain Eukaryota; kingdom Viridiplantae; phylum Streptophyta; class Magnoliopsida; order Poales; family Poaceae; genus Oryza; species Oryza punctata. The sequence continues at coordinate 28,856,238 of CM002491.2, read as the reverse complement.
GACATTACCTTCTTCCTTGTGACTACCATTTGTAGCTCCATCTTTTGCATTTGCAAGCACGGAGAGCTCCTTTATCTTCTCAGAAGCAACAAGTTCCTTTGCTTGCAAATCGTCGTTCTCTTGTTTTATGTTCTGCAACTCATTTTCTTTGTCTAGTAGCTTTTCCTTCCATTGGAAGGTCTCGGCCTTGGCTTCCTCACATGTTTTGTTAGCTTCCATTAGCTGAGCTTCAAGATGCTTCATCTTCTCCTGCAGCTCAGCATTTTCACTTTCTTTGCCTTTTACATCCTCCAAGGTCTTGTCCATCTGAGCTCTGGCGTTGATGATTTCTTCTTCTGATTTTTTAATTGAGTTAACAAAACTTAGCTCTTTGGACTGCCATTCCTCAGATGCACTCTTGGCTTCTGCTTCCATTCTCTCAACTGACTTCTTGAGGCAAACTTTTTCATAGTTTGCTTCGTCAAGCATTACCTCATAGCTCTCCTTTGTATTCTGCAGACTTGCATTAAGCTCCTCTACCTGTGCACGAGCACGGTCAATCTCCTCTTGTTTATCTAGGTACTTCTCCTGCGCCACTCTCAGTTGAGCTGACATTTCGTGCAAAGCAGAGGCTTGACCCTCCATGGCCTTCTTAATCTTCTCGACTTCAGCTTTACTAGTTTCTAGTTCATTGGCTAGCTTGTTCTTCTGTTCAGTCAGGGTTTCCATTTCTGAACTTGCAATCTTGTCATTGTTAAGGTCTTCTTCCGCCGCATGGAGCTTCAACCTAAGGTCTTCTATCTCTGACCTTAATTCAACAGCTTCCTTCTCGGCAGTATCAATATATTCTTTCTGCCTGGCTACCTCATCCTCCAAAGACCTGATCTTATCCTGAAGTGCGCCGATTTCAGATTCTTTTTCTTGGAGCAGAGTCATTTTTGCATCCAATTCTTTCATTGCTGATTCTAAGGACTCACCCTTGAGAATGTTAGACTGGTCAGCTTCCTCCAACCTGACCTCCAATTCCAGTGCTTTTGTCTTCCATTTGCCAAGTAACTCTTCTGACCTCGCGCGTGCCTTCTTAACATCAGCGATTTCAACTTCAAGCTGTTCAACCACACCTTCCAATTCAACTGCCCTCTGCTCAGCGACATTTGCTTTCTCAAGCTCAAGCTTCAACCCAGAGTTCTCTTCCTCAAGCTTCCTAATGCGCTCCACAGCACCTTTCGACGAGCTCCCTACCTCGGAATCAAGCAGCCCTTTGAGATGTGCCACCTCCGCATTGAGGAGCTTGATCTTCTCGGCATTCTCATCTGAAGCCCTCATGGCATCATCTGCCTGGGTAAGCGCCGCGTTCTTGGCATCGATTGCATCTGCTAGCTCATACCTGGCCTGCTCAAGCTGCTCCACCGTCGAACGCAGTGCGGCCATGTCAGCCTCCTGCTGGCTCTGCATGCTCGCCAGCTTCGTCCGCAGCTCATCCTCCATGCTTGCGCTTGCCTGCTCCGCTTCGGCATCGCCGGACTTCTCAGCCGCCGAGTCCTCCGCCGCCTTGCTCTGCGCGGCGAGCGCTTCCTGGAGCTTCGCATTGGCGTCATCAGCCGCCCTCTTGGCACGCTCCAGTTCATCGAGTACTTTCCCTCTCTCCTTCTCCTTCTCCACCAACTGCTCCTTGGCCTTCACGAGCTCCTCCTGAACTGCAGCGAGCTGCGCCTGCTGCTCCTGCTCCTGGGACGACGGCTTCACGGCCACCGGCTCCTGGGGCGACGCCTTCGCGGCGGCCACCGGCTCCTGAACCTGCTTCGCCGCCTTCCCTTGCTTCTGCAAACCATCAAAAAATCGCTCAGATTCCAGCAAGAAGCAAGCAGTTTTCAGTTCAGCATCATGGCGAGAAGAGGAGGAGGAGCATGAATTGGCATACCTCTGGAGGGGTGGTGATCCGGGAGGCGCTCTTGGGCGTCTTGCGGTCGGCCGAGCCGGGGGACTGGGACTTGTCGGCGGAGGGACGCGGCGGCGCCTTGGGCACGGCCGGCTTCCTCGCCGTCTTGGCGCTCTTGGGCGTCGGCGGCGTGCCCTTCGCCTCCGCCTTGCCGTTGCTCTTCGCCTCGGCCTGGCCAGATCTGCAGCGCAAAGAAAAACCGAACCGCCGCCATCAGATCAAAGAACCACAAGGCCAGATCTATCTGGCCACACCAAGCAAGATCCGGCAAGCCGTAGAAGCTTGCACCGATCAAGGGAACTCGCAGCAGAATGCATAGGAGGATTAGCCAATGCTTACTTGGTCTTGGAACCCTGCATTGCTGCCTCTGCTTCTGGTTCTTGGGTTGTGCACCTCTACTCTAACCAAAGGAGTCGCCTTGAATGCGAAATTGGAGGAAGGAGTGGTGAGGTGAGCGGTTGTGGCCGCTCTGCTGTGCCACTAGTAGAAGAACATGGAGGAGTGGAGGGTGGAATTAACTTGCTGCCAAAAAAAGAAGGGAAAAAACGCAGCTTTTGATCAATATCTCTGCGGTTTCTGCTCACGTTTTCCTCTGCTGTTTTTATTCGGAGCGAGAGAGAAGTTGAAGCGGAGGGACAGACAAGCAAAGGTCAGGAGACGGATGAGCTGGAATGCGTTAATCTTCAGGATTAAGAGCTTATTTGTAGTAATAAGTTGTCATTCTGTCATCATCACAGCGGCTGCTTTACCGGAGAGTTTGCGGCTGTGGTATCCCTTTCGCTAACCACCTCGTTTGTTATACATATCCTAGCAATTTAGCAAAGCAGCAAAAATATTTTTCTTGGATGAGATAAAGCAGGCGAAATTGCTGTAGCTTTTATTCCTTTGTTTCTCTCCTCTCCCCGCCCCCGGTCTCTATTGCTTGGAGACTTTTCATTTTCAGTACTCATTTTGCCAGACGTGACGCTTCAACCGCTGCTCGCCTTTTCATTTCATCGGTAGAATTTGGGGAACACTGTGGATATGGAAAAACTTGAACAGCTGATCGGTTACTAGAACCGTTCGATGACCATATTTTTGATGCGCTTGAATAGTTGGAGGACATGTCGGTGCGTCGTCTTCGTCAGGTTTCAAGGAAACTCGCGGGCTCGTGGCGCACAGCCGACATGTATGATTAGTACTTCCCTTTGTTTTATACTGCACGAATAATCTAATCGCACTGGCACGATGGCGATTCCTGAGATGGCAAGGACAACAGGATGGAGCACTGTAGTCGCGGCAAATTCGCTTTGGAGTTTGGCCACGGTGCCTCGGAGCGTGGCTCGAAGATTTGAAAGATGCTGGCGTAGCGGTCAAAAAGAGAAGGCATGTCAGGCAACCTTAGAAAAACACCATTTGGAAGAGTGAAAAATGTGAATGAGATGTATTCCTCCATCTCAATTTATTTTTAGGGAATGTTTGTTTCTTAATTAATACTCCGGTTTCATAATTCTTAATATTTTATACAAGATTAACGCTTTGTACAAGCTTAAGATCAAATTTTTGTAACTTTAATTATCAATAACTTTAAAAATATTTAGTTTAAAAAACTAGAATAACATATATATATATATATCAGGGTATTATAGAAAAGTAACATGTATTTATTTATTGCATATATATTACAATAGAAAAATAAAGTCAAAGATATATTTTGAAAACCGTGTCATTATCCAAAATGACATGAATTATAGAACCGGAGGGAGTAATAAGTTTGCCACGCTTTTTGTGAACTACAAATTGTCAAAAGTTAAGCAAAAGATTAAGTCTATGACATGTGAGGCAAGGTGCTAAGAAAGTGTGGTGTAGTAAGTTGGAGATTGAACCAAATAGTTAGCCCAAGAAGATAATTTCATAAAGACTTATGCTTAGGTTTAGTTTGAAATAATTATTGAGCGAATTGTTGTTGATAAAATAAATATTTGATAAAAACATGTGGTGTGGGCAACGCGATAGGAGAAGAAAATGCACTTTTCAAACTTGAAACAAATAGTTGGTTTTAACAATCCGGTACATAATACTACCTTCATTCTAGAAAGATATCATTTTTAAAAGATTAGAATGTCCTTCACTTTATTAAATCCCAATATATGTGTCCCTGAATTTATCAAACCCCAATATAGTTGTCCATAATTTTATCAAATCTTAAATCTCAGTGCAATGATTGCTTTAAAAATAAAGCCTTTGTGAACCAAAGGAGTGCAATATGTAAATAATCTCGCAACTTGCCCATGAGTTCAGTTGTTGGCTCCTCAATGGCACGGACCATATACATGCAAATTCCTGTCTTTTGCTATGAGGTTTCTAGCCATTTATACGGTGGCGACGCCGACGGTTATGAGTATAGATGGCCATATGGCTCGAGGTCCGCGGCCCGGTCCAAGGCACGCTAATTTGGCCCGGCCTAAGCACGGCACGGCCCGACTGGAGTCGTGCTTGTGCCGGCCCGGCCCGACAACCGGGCCGTGCTTGGGCCGCTCCCTCGGCACGGTGGGCCGGCCCGGCACGGCACAATCGAAAAATAAATAGTAGAGGGATGTAAAATAGATTTAATAACCATATAAGGCAAGGTCGAAAGATAAGAGAAATACAAAATAGACTTATTTCCAGCCATATGGACACAACCCACAGAGTTTAGGGATGAAAAATAGACTTATTCTGTAGAGAAGCACGATGGGCCGTCGTGCCTTCGGGCCGGCACGGCACGGCCCAAATACTTGTGGGCCGTGCCTGGGCCTAAAGTGCAGCCCGTGGGCTGGCACGGCACGGCATGAAGTCTAGATCGTGCCGTGCCGGCCCGACTGACCTCGGCCCAGGCACGACCGTGCTTGGGCCGGGCCGGGCCGGATGGCCCATTTGGCCATAACTATATGAGGAGTGGCAGGGAGTCCCTCATAGCGACATCCAGCACCACCGCCAGGGGCGGAGCTACTATATATTTACCGGGTTCTCATGATCCCGATGAAAGTTTCTAACACCATGTTAGTTACTGTTTATCACCCTTAAGCAGCTGAGAGTGACCCCACCGTGTAATATGGGTGACCCCAGTGATTATTTTCTCTAGTTGCACTCCAGCCCCCCGCTCATTGAGCTCGGTGCCATTGCTATCCTCCTAACTTGGCCACCAACATGCACGGTGGTGGTGACACCAACAATGAGACATACAAAATAGATTCATCAGCAATTGGGTGGACGACAACAACTAGATGACTAGAGTAACATGGAATTAAGAAATTCATAGTTCCTATGGAAAAATTCGAAAAAGTCCGCGAATTAGACTACATTCTAAAATACCTATGAATTGGTTGGTTAATAGTGAAATTTCTCACTGTACCGGTAACACCATGTTCGCGATCATTGGGACAACAGGTGGGTACTGTTCAAACACGTTAGGAAATACTATAGACAAGAATCACTTAGAGGGTGCTTGGATACCTCTTAGTCCCATGACTAAAAGTAGTGGGATTAAAACTTGCTAGCCTCATCCATGCTTGATCCAAAATACTAAAGAGACTAAAATCAGTTAATGAGCATTTATTATACTCCCTCTCAAAGAGAGTTAAATGAGGAGAGAGAGGACTAATCCACATTTTAGTAGGGTTTCCTTGACTAAAGAATTTTAGTCCCAAGGCTAGTTTTAGCTCCTCTTTAGTAAGGGGTGCTTGAAAGTTTAGCCTCTCAAAGAGACTTCCCATGGATCCAAGCATCCCCTTAGACCTCTGAACTGTAGAAGCTGGTGCGCGCGCTATTGGACCTCTGAAGTTAAGAGGACAGAGAGTGCAGTCCTCCTTGTCTTGTGGTCGTTGTTACTGCTACAGCAGACTCTGGTCGTGCTGCTCGTGCAGACAGACGATACACTCAAGAAAAGAAATTTCCTACCACAAATGTGTACTCTCCCTCTCTAAAACAGTCGTTCGTTCCGCGGTAATCAATCCGGTATAGTACCATGCATACGTGCATAGTTTAGTACCCAACTGCACATACAAGCAGCTGTGTTTGGGATCCAAAGATCAAAAGCGCGAGCCACCAACCGAGAACCCGAGACACCCCCTTCCGTTTTGACTTCTCGGGTGCACATTCATCCCAAATTCCCGATCAACCAGCTATAGCCCAGCCGCACCGGCAGTCGGACGGGCACGGACGGCGAGATCAGCCGTGCGGTGCGGCCAGCTCACCAGCGGATCCCGGGGGCACCAACCAGCCAACGACCAGTGGCCGTGACATGCTACAGGCACAACAACACAACACAGGCAGGGCACTGCAGCAGGGTCCACGGATTAGATAGCAGCCGGCCGGCGAATCCTCCTTGTCTGACGCCGAGGCTTCACCGCTCGCCGTGGTCGTCCAATCAATGCCACGACGTACCCTTCTCCGTTTCATTAAAAAAATTAACCTAGAATCGGATGTGATACATCATAATATATAATAATACAGTAAATGCGAACGTACATATGTTCATATATGTTCATCTGGTTCTAGATTGATTTTTTGTGGACATAGAGAGTATCCGTGCACGCCGAACGTCTCAGACGTGCCGGACGGAATGACATGGAGAAAGGTGCAGCACCGCACCGCAGCGCTCGATCGGTCCTTGCCCAGTTGTTAAGCCGATGCATGTACAGCATGGCATGGCGCTGTACTAAAGAATACTTTGGTGCTTGTACACATGTGCGGCATGATTGCGTGAGAATGTTTTGGAGGTTGGAGAGAAATTTCGTGCGGGTCAACATTTTGCGAAACCTTGAGGGGCCATGTGCTGTTGCGTTGGGTATGTGCAACTGGGCCGTAAGACGTAGGACTATGCCGCTATACCGGTCGCGTGGCGAGGTACTATGGAGTCTCCAACAAACATGCCCACGAAATTCTTTTTCCATTTCATAATGAAAATAGCTTATATCTCTAGCCTATTAAATTACCGTATTTAAAATAAAGATGAAAGGTGATGTGACAAACCCTCACAACTTTCGAGTCCAAAAAATTCTGAGACCCATTAGCTAATGAACTGCAAAAGTAGTAAAAAATGAACTGACTGATGAATAAATGAAAAGAACTGTGGAGAAAAAAAAGGATTGGCTGATAAACAGTTGAAAAAACTGAGGGGATTTGCTGATTGATAGAAAAAGAGAAAAGGAGGAAAAAATGTATTGACTAATGAATAAACTGAGGGGAAAAAAATTGACTGATGAGCAGGAAAAAAAATCCGGGACCGTTGGCTGATGAACAGAGAAAAAGGATAAAAATGAATCGGCAGGTGGACAGAAAAACAATCATAAAATTGAATTAGCTGATGAACAGAAAAAAAAAAAGGATTTGGATCAGCTGAATCGGCTTGATTAACAGGGAAAAAAAATGTAAAACCGATTCGGCTGATGAACAGAAAAACAATCATAAAAATGGATCGGCTGATGAACAGGGAAAAAAGGGCAATCTCGAAAAAAAAAAAGGAAAAGGGGATCTGGATTCTTGATCGGTTGATGAAAAAAAATGAATTGGGTTTATTAACTGGGAAAAAAAGGAAAAAATATATGGGGTGAGAGAGGCTCGAACTCTCGACCTCAGGATCACTCGCATTAGCTATGAGACCTACGCGCTAGCCAACTGCGCCACCACCCCGTTGGTGTTCTCGGCAAGCAAACGATTATATATTAACGTACTCTATAAGTTCTCTAGTAATTCAGATATCGACTATCCCGATAGAATTAAGTAAGGATGAATAGTTAATTGAGATTTGGGCCCAGGTTAAAACGGGCTCTGCTTGTACTATTATTTACCCCGTCCGTATAGTCGCAGGATGTCCACCAACTTCGGATCTGCAGCAAAATCATTAGGAAACCTTCCCTACAAATAGCATATTACCAAGGAAACAGCAGGGCAGAACGATACCGAGGTGAAACCACGATAGGGGAGATGGCAGCAGTGGATGCCGAGGAGCACGAGACGTCGCCGGCGTCGAGCGGTCCAGCCACGAGGAAGCGGAAGAGGCCGGGAGCCACCGCCACCGATGGCGCGCCTGCTGAATCTGCTGATAATGCAGGCGGCACGTGCGACGACGTCCTCCGCAACATCTTCTCCCGCCTGCCGACGCGCGCCGCCGTCGCGTGCACGGCGCTCTCGAAGCACCACCGCCGCCTGGTGACCAGCGCCGAGTTCCGGCGCCTCCACCTCCCCCGCCCGCACGTCGCGTACCTCGCGACGGCGCCGATAACGAGGAGAGGGGACGACAGAGTGGTCAGCAAGTTCCACGGCTTCCACGTCGCCGGCGCCGGGATGGGGATCGGCCACGCCCCGATGCGGGCGCTCACCAATGGGAAATACAAGAATGAGAGCTACGTCAACACATGCAACGGCGTCATACTCCTCGCTAAGAAGAAGAAGACCCCTTCTGGATCATTCATCCTCTGGAACCCGGCCATCGCCGACGACGAGATGGAATTGACCATCCTTGAAGGTTTACAGAATAAGTGGGAGTATTATGCAGGAGCAAAACCTACAAGCTACTCTTGTGCCGCCTCAAGAGCTTGAGCAGCAAAGTACCAGGAGGCCACCGTACATTCTACCATTGTGCAGAGTTGGTGGTCTACACGCTCGGCGCCGGCGCCGGCGAGCAAGCACGGACGGTGCTGTCCGGCCTGGACACCAAGATCAAACGTCAGTCACTCTACCTGGACGGCACGATTTACCTTCTCGACGCCGAGGACTCCATCGTCTTCGCCTTCGACGTCGACGACGAGACGGTCACCACCATCGACTTGCCGGGAGAGCGGTCCAGAACCAAGCACGCCAACTCGAAGCTCATGGAGATGTCCGGCCGTGTGTGCGTCGTGACGACCGACGGGCCGCACACCTTCTCCGTGTGGCTGCTCGCGGCGGAGGATCACCGGTGGCAGCGGAGGTGCGCGATCGGGGAGAGCAGCATTTACTACAGGTCGATCACTGCCGTCTGGGACCACGGCGATGCGATGCTCCTGTTGGTTGATAGCTCGCCGTACCTGTATGACATCACAAACGAGAGGATGATGGAGACGAAGATGCCGATCGACGTGAAGCCGGAGGAGGCAGCCTACACGCTGTGCTGGGGTTACAAGCCGACGCTCGTGTCGCCGGGGAGCATCGTCGGCGACGGCGACGAAGAGGATGGGAGGCGTTGCCTGGATCGAACGGCGGACATACTTGCCGCTGTGAAGCCCGTCCGCGAGCGCGACGTCCGGAGAGGGAGGAAGGCGACGTTGGACGTGACGTGTTTCATGGAGATGCTGGTTCGCATCATGCGGAAGCTACCCGGCGGCATGCAGGACGTGATCGACATGCCGTTGCTGAACGTTAGGTATCGGTGTCCTGATGAGGACTGAGCACTAGTCGTGTTTACTCTGTTGGAATAACAGGACAACACGTAAGCATATATGTTGTTGCCTTGAATAATAACGTTGTGAAAAGATACTCCACTAGTCCACTGCTAGTCTGCGTAGTGTGTGAATTATTCTTTTGAACAAAAAAAAACGTACCAAATCTATAAATTTTGAACCTTATAATTGATTGGACACACTCCCCCAATCTTAACCCCTCCCTACTCTTCTTCCTCCCTCCCCACGGCCATTACACAACGACACACACCTGCTCCCCGGCCAATTATGTCGCCGGCACGGTCTTACCAGCTGACCGAAGGACACAAACGGCGCCGATGAGGCTCCCTTGGCTGGCCTCCTCCCTCTCCCTTTAATACCTCATCATCTTTCACATCTCGAGTGGCTCCCTACCGTTGGATCTGTCACCTCCTAACTACAAGTTCGCTTTGCTCTCACTGCTGACGTCGGTCGTCAGCCTACCACCCACTACCGACCCCTTGACTTTGGTGCTTCGCACCACCACCGATGCCTATTCCACCACCAACCGCTAAGTTGCTGCCTCCGACGGCCATCCCTCTAAAGCTGATAAACTCCCCCACCCCTACCCTAGACCCTAATTCGTGGGTCTTCCTTCGAAATTGGAGGTGTTGCCGACGCCAGAGAAATAGAGGCCACCAGAGCCAGAGAATGACTTGCAGAATGGAGCACATCCGGCGGCGAAAAATGTGCAAGATTTAGAAATGGATTTTCTGTCAATGTAAGGATCGTAATTTTCGTTATTTTTCTCCTACGGCGGATAGGGTTAACCGTACTCCATTGTGATGATTGTTAGAGCAAACGGTATCTTTATCGTTCCCAAACTTTGATTTTGGGCAATGTTATTCAAAAACCCAATCCAACAACTTACCCTAATCGTATTTCTAATATTTGGAATTCTCAACATTGGGATTATCGTTTTCCACTTGTAGAAACGTAGTTTGGCTCCCAATCGTGGCGTCAGGGGATGGAGATGCTCAGTCACGTGCGATGGCGGCGACAGGAGGTGTCAAGGCCGATAGCGATCACCACGGGAAGAGTGGAAACCATATTTCCGTTGGTAGTTTTTAAAAGGGTAACTTTTTAGTTTTAGGCAATCAATTTTAGATCATCTCTTGGAGACATTTACACCTGAAAATATATTTAGAATTCCTAAAAACTAAATTTTTGGGATGAAATTTCGTGACGCTCTTGGTGATCTCTCGCTCTGTGTGTTAATGAAACTGCTCGCCGGCCTCACGAAGTCACAGGCAACCCACATCAACATCACGTCTCGAAGAAAAGTACGGTGGGCTCTAGAAAACAAGAGACGGACCAGTCGGCGCGAGTGAAAAGCTGGCCCAAATGTCTCTACGGCCCAGCGCAGCGTGCCGAACAGAATTCACTTTCAGCGGGCCCCGCCGCATAAAATGAGAAGCCCGATGACAAGCGGGGTCCACACACAACCCCGCATTTTCTAACCCTCGGCTTCGTCCGGCGTCAACATCAACAGCGGGCCTAACTGCCTAAGCGTCATTTCATCCAAAAATACGCGGGCTCGGGCTAAGCCCGAGTAGTAGTAGTAATGTACTGCTACAGAAGGCGGCCCGGCGAAATAAATATATATTCTTGTTGACTTTCTTTTTTTTGGCGAGGTGTTCTTGTTTACTGGACATGAAATACTATGTGACAAGTCATCTCCAGCACAAGATTTTTCTAGTTAATTAACCATTCTGTGATGCGCTTATACAAATCGCTGACCAGTAAAGAATTCGTCGCCTCCCTTCCCCTCGGGCTCTAAAAAACCTTCCCTTCCCCTCCGGGCTCGGGCTTTCGGGCTATGTCCCGTCGTTCATACACGCAGTCATCAGACCACGGCCATGGCCACTATATAGCTCACCGTCTTCCTTCTTTGCAATTCATCTCCACCATCCACCAAGAAATTACCATTGCCAGCCTTCGCTCCAAAAACCCCGCCTCACAAAACCATTTCCGAAACCTTGATCGCGCAATGGGTAACGCCGCCTTGTCCGCACTTCATGGCGACGCCGAGCTCGGCCTCGGCGACGGCGGGGCGAGCGCGGTTGCCGAAATGGTGGAGGCGGGACAAGACGTGACGAAGCTACGGCGCGCGCTGTTCGCCGGCGGCGTCGGGAAAGCCGGGGTGGCGCTGTACCTGGCGCTGTTCAGGTCGCCGCCTGGGCTTTTCCTCCGGAACAATCCCCTGTTATACTCCTATTACGTCACCCTCGTCGCCGTCGTCCTCTTCGGGGTGGCGGAGGCATGGGTGGGCCTCTGGGCTTCTCACGATCGCCACCGGCGAGCGGTTGGGATGACAATGCTCTGGCTGTCAGTTCTCCCGCTGCTCTTCCTGACGGGCATAGGTGGCTCTACAGTACTGAAACTGAAGTGATCAAGTACAGTATGGTACTACTATGGTATACTCTACTTTTGTGCATGCATAAATGCGTTGGTAATCGGATGATTACATCCAGATTGCATATGATTTGTGTAGTATTTTTTTTACATTTCGATTTGCATACGTGGTTGCCATCTGTGTGAACTGAATACGAGTCTGGCGCGTTTCCTGGAGTGTTTGTATGTGCAGTTCTGCACAGAGTTATTCATGTTCTGCATCAAGCCTTTTTACAGGGCAAACTAATTCTGTCCACTGAGTTGTTTTATGTTGATGTGATTACTTGTCTTATCTGCTTCTCTCGAAATATGCTCGACTAATCTCATATGTTAGATATCGATAAGTTAAACCTCAGGTAGCCGAATTAGAACTCTTTGAAGTTGATTCCCTGTATGTATGAAGATGCTGAACAATGGAGAACTCAAAACTCAGAACTCAGAGTAAAGAAGCTTCTGTCAAAACTCAAAACGTCCATGGTTTTAGAGTAAAACATAGCTGGATATGAAAGCAGCTCTTAGAATCAAGTTCTTTACATGAATTTGGTTCCCAGAAATTCAGAATCGAAAATGAGATCTCCGTCAACTCGTTACTGAATCTTCGCACATTCGCAACATCCTCGTTCTTCCCTGAATTGGATCAACAGTTCAACACTCCACAGAATTGGACAGACATAAACTGGATAAGGGTAGACGGAATCCGGCGGAGCTGCGATGAGAGGCCGTTTCGGGCAATAGATGCTGCGATCTGCGAAGGGATACAGAATCAGACAGAAGGCGACCGGGCTTCGGCAAGCCCTGGAGGAGGACCGTGCGAGAGCCTAACTGTCAGTGTCCAACCGAAGCTAGGGTCGGTGGCTGCTCTCTTCAGGTCTGGTGACCATCTGCTAAGGCCTACCTGCTCCACCATCTTCGTAAGAGTTTCGACTTTCTAGTTCTCCTGGTATCCTGGTATAGGGCTGTCAAAAAAGCTCGAGACTCGTGAGCTGCTCGGGCTCGACTCGACCTAGACTCGATTCGAGCTCGGCTCGAGCTCCAAACGAGCCGAGCCCGAGCCTCTCCCAAAGCTCGCGAGCTTTATCGAGCCGAGCTCGAGCTTCCAACGAGCCTAGTAATATATGATTTTTGTTGTTATTTAATAAAATTAGGAGATCAAATATATCATTTGTATACCTTGTATTGGTATCATATATTTATTTTATTCTTTTCCCTCTTCTATTAATACAATAAACTAGAAGTTAATTATTTTTTAAAGATTATTTTTGAAATATACATTGTTCTACTTAAAAATCAAACTTGGTAGTCGAGCTCGAGCTTGATCGAGCTCGAACATTTTATAGGCTTGGCTCGAGCTCGACTCTAGCTTGTATCGAGCTCGAGCCTAGGCAAGCGAGCTCGGCTTGTTGACGGCCTTATCCTGGTAGGTGTGGAACGACTGGAACTCCAAGGTTTTCGATTCCTCTCTCTCGCCAGTTTTGGGGGTTTTGGAGTCCATCTTCTAGGAAAACTATCTCTAGTTTTTGGCTGGTGCCACTTCATTTGGGGGACTGTTGGGAGCATAGTAGGGTTCCTCCGTCATAAATCTCCCTCTATACAGGAGCAGTTTTTTTTAGTTTTTTTCGCAGTTTGCAGTTCAGATTAAATCTCCCTCTATACCGTTGGATTAAATTTATACTGTTCAGATTAGCAAGGGATACTGGTTGGGCTTTTAGGCCGTCAAAGTTCTGCCTATGTTGGCCTCAGCATTGCCTTGGAAGAAAGGTTTGGACCATATTGGCTCATCTATATCTGGGTCCTAATTTGGTCCAGCCATTTAGGGGAGATATTTGAATTTTAGCGCACCAAAAGTACGGCCCAGTATAGCTATACTGGCGGAAGAAGGGTTAGGCCCATAGTGTACCACCATCTATATCTGGATCTCTACCATTTGTAGCAATCCTAAGTTGGCCAATCGGTTAAGGGGACAAGTGATAATATTAGAAGGAATAAAGGTCTAATTTACCTCTCTCAATTTTGAGCCATTCTAGTTATTGGTCCCTCAACGGTATCGACTATCAAAACCTGTTTTACCTCCGTAAGCGGTTTTAACGACTGTTTCATTCTACAAGACATGTTGATCTGATTTTCATATAATATATGACACATTGACACCAACATAATACTTAGCGCATACACAGTGCAAGCTCCTTCATCGAATGTTCTCAAGAAAAAAAGAGATGCCACGTAGGATGAAGCCACAGTGCAAGGTGCTCTAGGTGGGTCCTACCAAAAAATTTCTCTTTTATTTTTTCCCTTTCTTCTCTTCACACTCCACCCGCTCTCTCTCCCCCCTCTCTCTTCTCTCTGCCAGAGCCACCGTTGCCTCTGCGGGGAACGCGCGCCTCCCCAGGGCACGGTCCATAGCCAACTGTCATGCATGCTAGGACGTGGTGGGCTAGAGCCACACGCCACATCGGAGCATAGTGCATGCCCTTACATAGTTTTTTTTTTACGCAGCTTACATAGCATTATAGTACGGTGAAAATAAGGAGGGCCAAATATATGCCCACTAAATTTCAGCTGAAGTAATACTGGTAGGAGCAGCAAGTATGATGTACTAAAAAATTATAACCGTTAGATCTAATATGAACGGTTCTGGCAGACACCCCGCCCAGCTGAACTGAAGTTCTGAACTCTGAGGCTTGATGCTATCGCGCTGTAGTCTGCATGCATAGCTTCGTTCGACGTAGAAGAAGGTACGATCTCTGGGGCCCAGCACCTGTGTAATTTGGGGCAATAAGCACTCCATTGATCATCGATCCTACTAGGTACAGCTAGTCGACCCTTGTTGGTAGTAGTATCATTGATGCTGATCGCACGCCCGCTTGTTCTTTCTAGAAGCACAATATTTGTGCCACATTCTATCACGCTTTTCTTGATTGAGAATTAAAAATGATGTACACGTTCACGCGCTGACCATCATCAGACTCGGAATTAAAGTGGTAGCTAGGGTCACATAAACTTCCTTACAGGGTGGTCTTGTCCTCTTCGTTTCGCAGCTTCACTGCAGGACCACAGGGCAAAGTTCTGCAATTTTTCGGCTTGTAGTCGGCGGAACATCTCTTGCATCTGCCACACCAAATTGTGTTTTTTTCCCCCCAAACCTTGTAGGTCCTCAAATTTCTCAAAACTAGAGGCAATTTCTGATCGAGGACAATATAATGCAGCACGCTACGCCAACTCGCCCACATCATACTCTCATCTTGAACTTCTTTCCTTTCAAGCTGGCGCTTCACCAACACGGAAAGAGCATGATCAGGTGTGAGATTGTAGTCACCCTATCTTTTCTCCGTCTCACTTTTCTTGGCATGAATCGCCATGCCAAGAGAGAAATAGAGAAATGCTCAGTTGCTCACAAGTCACAGCCTCACACAAATGGACACGTCCTGGAAAGGCTGCCATTGCCCATTACTAGATTCTCCGGTGAACCCAACCAAACCAATTGGGTTCGCGTCACACTGTGCGTAGCACAGTGCTCCTGCATGCTGTGCGGACGACGTCCTTGGCCCCTGCACCAGCACGAGCACCGTCCCGTGGTGCCAGCACGTGTGTCACTGTGGCACGTACACTCATCGGTGCGGGCGTACGTGCGCACTACGCAGACAGCCGCAGTTAGCAATGATGCGTGCGTGCACCGGCCGGCCATGTCTTCCTGCCCGCGGCGGTGGATCACGGCATCCAGAGAGCAACATGGCGAGGTGATCGAGCGAGCGAGCCATGGCATTGTACGCGACGCTTTGGTCGGCGCGGGTTCCAACTTCCAATCCAGTGGACCATATCACCATCACGAAGGATCCTTAACCCAAGCCCAAAAATTGCGAAACCCATTGGAAATGGAATGGCCGTGACACCGTCCGGGAAGACGGTGACGCGAGCTACAGGACACAGAGCGTGCAGGCGCCGCACTGGACGTTTGTGGTTTAGAATTGCAATTTGCAGAGATGAGACAGAACATTGCCAGAAACACCAACTCGTCATCGGATTACAAAGATCAAAACAGCCTGTTTATTAGATCACACCCCTTGTGAACACTAATGAACTCACATCAAATATTTACACCCTCTTTCTTGTGACAACAAAATCAGCTCAGATCCTCACATTACAGGGGGGAAATCCAACAGATTTAATCAGCAAATTAATTAACGGCGTCGTAAGCGCACCGAGAGCACCAACTGAATGATGATTAGATCCTCCACGCTACTGCGAAAATCGCCCGGAATGATCACGCATCCACGCTCCGGTGGGCGATCTCACCTGACACCCTCGCGGTAATCGGCGGCGGCGCGGGACTTGCGGTGGCGCAGCGCCTTGATCGAGCCCGGGATGAACCGCCCCCACCCTCTCGCCTTGGGCGGCGGCCTCGTCTCCACGGCCGTCGCCGACACCGAGCTCGACCGCGCCAATGCCACCCCGTCGTCGACCTCCACGACCCTGTCCGACGTCGCCTTCCGGAACGACACCCACCCAAACGCCCTCGACTTGGGCCTCTCGTCCCTGACGATCCCGCGGCCGCCGCCGCCGCCCGCAGCGACGGATCGGGACCGCAGCCCCATCCGTCGCTCCCGCTCGATGAGGCTGTACACCCTCCCGACCGCCGCGCTGCCGGAGGCGGCGGAGGAGGACGACGAGGAAGGGGATGAGGACGACGCGGCGCACGGGCAGGGCCGCGTGTGCGCGCACTCGGGGCAGAGCCGGAGGAGGCGGTCGCGGAGGCAGTACGGGCACACGCCGCCGCATGGCGGCGCCGGGTGCTTCCGGCAGCGCCACTCGTCGCCGGCCATCGATCGGATCGGTCTCTCTCCTCCACCGTCCGTCGTACGTGCGGTTGCGGTTTTAGAGGCGGGGGGAGTCGCGGAGTCGCGCGGCGTTTCGCTCGATCGAGAGAGGGACGCGGATCGAGAGTCGGTCTCTCTCTTTATCATCAGCCGGAGCCACGCAGCATTTGGGACGGTTCACGAGGGGGCGTGGTCTTGAGCGGTATCTACGAGAATGCCATTGGGGAGCTGAGGCCCCACTATACAGAACGCTTTGATTTGTTTAGGACTGTGAAATGATGCAGCGGTGATGAGCGTTTGGACACTGTAGATCATTAGCACGTTTTGGCAAGTACTGGTAGTACCAACTACCAAATGTACCATCTTGTCCCACGCTCCATCGGATATGCAGCAGGAACTAGCTTTAATCCTAGTTATAACATGCCATGTACCGTAATCATGTTGGATAATCGGAGGACCTTGCCTCGGAACGATGACGATCGATCGAGTCCATCCGGCCGCGCAAGCCTGATCAACCGGCTGTCGTAAAACACAAAAGGGGTCGGAGTTTTAGACACCGACCTCCGAAGACCGCAATGCCGTCCCTCATGGGAGCGCTGAACCATGGCTTAGCTGCCCAAGCCTTTGCTCTTCTCTCTTCTCTCCCGGAGGCCGGAGCTTTCCTTTTCTATCCACCGCCGCCGCGGTCATGTCGAGATGACGCGCAGATGTGCCTAGCTGACGGCAACGCAGCAGCTGTGGTGCAGTGGTGGGACTGCGCAAAAAGCGCATCTCCAATTCATGCGCATTTTTGAATTCTTAGCTACGTGGGTACATGGGTCGCGGAAGGAAGGAGTGGTATGCTCGTAGAGTTTAAAATTTTAAGAAGCAGTTGGTAAGAGCATCACCAAGAGTATCCCAATAATTAATTTCTAAAACTATATTTTTTGATCTCATAAACTGAATATAGGAAGTGAGAAAACCTCTCTCTTCAAGAGAAAATCTAAAATTGATTTTCTATAATTAAATTGGGCCCTCCCTTTAACCACCAGTAGAAAAAAAATCAGTTTTTCTCTCATCCCCTACGCGCGCGGAGTGCCAAACGCCGACCTCCTCTATCTCGCGATTGCCAATCTCATCTCTCTCACGATTTTTCTCCATCGACGCCGATCTCCCCTGATTTCCCTCTCCGCAAGCTCCTCCTTCCCCCTCCCATGTCGCCCCACCGCTACCAGTCACCTCTCCCTTCCCTCGGTTGGCCGCCTCTCCATCGCACTTCATCCCTGCGATAAACAGTCCAACCCCGCAGTAAAAAGAAAAAAGATGAGTCGCCAAAGCACTCTCCTCCAAATGCTATTGGATGAGGAGTCTTCATCGGATAGCGATGAAGAATTTATTTCTTTGGCGGTTAACATAGTGCACGGTCAGTTCGACGATGATGAAGTTCCAAAGCGTGGTAGGTCTATTTTAGGTCATGCAGTAATTAATCGGGAAAGATTGGCTGGTCATCGAAGATTGTATAATGACTATTTTTCTGAAGAACCTACGTATCTCCCCGTTCGATTTAGACGCAAGTTTGTAGCACTGGTTTGTGTTTTTATCTATCTTTGTTTGCAACATCGATACATATGAGAATTATTATTATTAATTAATGTACAGGTTTCGAATGAGACGACCTCTCTTTTTACGCATAATGAATGTTGTTGAAGCACATGATGAATATTTTGTGCAGAAGAGAAATGCGGCTGGCATCCTTGGATTATCCTGTTTGCAAAAGGTAACAGCAGTGTCACGTATGTTATGTTATGGAATAACTGCAGATGCAGTTGATGAGTATGTTCGTATTAGAGGTAGTACCGTTATTGAGAGTTTTAAAAGGTTTGTGGTGGTCGTTGATGAAGTTTTTTAAGAAGAGTATATGAGAACATCAAATGAAAACGACGTAGCTAGATTACTTGCCGAGGGGAAAGAAAGAGGGTTCTCAGGAATGTTGGGTTCTTTAGATTGTATGCATTGGCAGTGGAAGAACTGCCCGATTGCATGGCAAAGTCAGTATAAAGGGAAAGAGGGAGTTCCTACTTTAGTTTCAGAAGCCGTTGCCTCACGTGATAGATGGATTTGGCATGTATTCTTCGGTTTACCTGGATCTCACAATGATATTAAACCCTATATACTTCTGGATATAAAAGCAAGATATACACCACATGGAACTACAGTTCAGAGCATATCAAAATTCTCTAGAACTGTACACAGCAGTGAAAAATCCAGATTGTAGAACACATAGTGAAAAAAAAATTAAGAATATACATTGTCAAAAAAACAATTCAGAGCACATACTGTCCCATAAATTCAAAGCACATACTGTCTAAAAAATTCAGAGCATTCAGTGTCAAACAAATTCAAAGCATTGTGTCTCAAAATTGAGAGCACATGATGTCTCAAAAAAAGAGCATATGCTGATGGCGTATTTTCAAGTCTGGATATAAATACAGGATATAGACTGCAAGGAACTACATGAGCACATATATATCCCACATCAGCTCGGTATCCCACTACAAATGGCATATTTTGCTCAATGCAAATACCCAATGCCCCAATGAGCTCAATATTTTCACTCATGTACTTGAGAACAGAACCTTGAAATATTACTATGCAATCATTCACAACAAACAATTTAGACCAAAAACAGTAGTTTTCAAGTGTTTTGAAACCTGAAACTACTGCAACAAACAAATTTTCTCTAACATTTTGCTCTAAGCAGGGGCGGATCTACCATGGGGGCGGGGGGGGGGGGGGGTCTCGAGACCCACTACCGTCCCCGGGACCATGGAGACCCCCCTAAGCCTCCCCTAAAAATTTCATCCATAGATGCTCGGGATGCGGGGGCTAGAGGCTCTTCCTAGTTTATTCAGCCCCCACTATTATTTTTTTCTGAATCCGCCCCTGGCTCTAAGTGTTCTGAAACCTGAATTCCTGAATTTATATATAAGATCAGGCTGCAACTTTAATTACTCTGAAAATTAGATCTAAACATCGAATGAATCAGGGACAGCCTTACCGAAATTGCTCCTATGGAGGAATTCTCATCACTCACAGAGTAAGCCATGGAGAAATCACCGCCAGGAGCTTCATGTGAGAGGGGATCCAGTGTCTCCCATGGAGCCTGTTCATCCATGGACTCTGTCGCCTGCACACCGGAGTAGGGAGGTTGAGGATGAGGCAAGCTAAGATGACGGCAAGGCGGCGGTGCGGGGCGCGGAGGGTCGTCGGCCCTAAATCGACAAGGCAGTGGGTCTTGTGGCGGCAGCGGCGGTCGATGTGCGGGTGCCCCCTGGAACAACGCTGACGCTGACACCTGCGAGGAAGAGGACGGTGGCTGCCTCGCCGCCTAGAGCAACACCGATGCTGACCCCTGCGACTGACAGGAAGGGGATGCCCACTGCATCACCACCTGGAAATCCAACACCGACGCCTCGGAGGAAGGGTTTGGCCGCTGCTTTGCTACCTGGAAAGCCGCCGCCGATGCCTGAGAGGAAGACGACGTTCTCTGCGGGTGAGTAGGGCGAGAAAAGGAGCACGGGAGATTTTCCCCCTGCGCGCACGAGAGAGAATTGAAAACAAAAAATCGCTCCCTGGAAGTGGGTAACGAGATATTCGGAGATGGGAACCTGGATTATTGGGAGATAGGTTAGGGAATCTGTTGGATACGATTTTTGATTAAAATTTCCTAAATTTGAGGATAGGGAATAGAATAAGGAAGCTGTTGGTGATACTTTAAGAATCTGAAGAAACTAGAAAAACTCAGTTTTTAACTTCTAGTTTATTTTTCAGATTCTACAACTACAAATTCTCATAATCTAGATAAAGATCTGAATTGTTTAGAGAAGTTTATTGTAGTTGAAAATTATAGGAGAAGCTACAGCTATTATAAGTTTCCTCAAATAGACCGAAACTAGAGGCAGACCGCAGACATACGCTAAATCAGTGTTTC
Organism: Oryza punctata; assembly: GCA_000573905.2. Lineage (NCBI taxonomy): Eukaryota > Viridiplantae > Streptophyta > Magnoliopsida > Poales > Poaceae > Oryza > Oryza punctata. The sequence goes on along the minus strand of CM002491.2, from coordinate 28,835,727 downwards.
GATTCTGTACGGAGATCTCCGTATAGTCATACAGTGAATTCCTACGTACTGGGAGCTAGCACAGCTAAAGTTATAGATTTCCCCCGTGCACAAATCTAATTAAGCTAGGGACTTAATCTGTAATCAATAATATGCTATCTTCATTGTCCCAGAATGATTAGACCAGATAGGTATGATGTGATCATGTAATCTAGAGAGATCTGAAGACTGAATATATTGGATTGATGATCCATGTCGTTCTCGTCAGTTGGTGGGCGGCGGAGCAATCACGGGCCCCAATCAAGTTGGTGCCGGCACATGGCGACGGCCCCCTATATTCAATTGCGAGCGGCGCACATCCAAGCCGTCGTCGCTCGTCGTCGCCGTCACACATACAACCGCAACCGGCGGCAAGGAGGACACGATTGAGGGTGGATATCCAACGACATTAATCTATTCCGGGGATACGTCGTGCTTCGTTACAGGTACTTTTTATCAAGATCTCGCCCGTCTTGCTGTAGTCACGTTGCTGTGCATGGCTCTTTCATTGGAGACAGGGCCGTCTCATCACGATTTATAAAGAGATCTTGACGCATGTTAGGTGGTTATATATAGCTGCTTAACTGACAGGGGGTCTTGGAGTGACATTTGGATGGAGAGCTAGACAACAACCATGAGGGGAAATCAATTGATCTGTCTTCCACATTTTTTAAGGGCAAACTGTAACGCTCACCACCTAACTGCATGTGTTTAGACATGAGAATGCTCCAAAAAGAAGGGACACATGAAAGAGAAGCTTCTGCTATGCGTTTAACATAAGCTGCGCAACGCATGCATGATCCCGTTATCTTCCTCTTCGACCAGACGATCACCGATTCCCCCTGCTGGCCTGACCACCGTCACTTAAGTTCAAGAGTTCGCTCTAAAAAATAACGGTTTTACTATATTTATAGTGATACTTTTTTTTAAGATCTTAGTCAGATTTTAGATCCTTTGATTTCTATAAGATCCGTGCATACGTTTTGTTCTTATAATTATATATTTTATAGAAATTTTACAACGGAATTACTATATTTTGCTCCATAAATCTTGCATATGTAATTACACCCACTTACACCCCACTTACATACCACTTACATATGGAATATGTAATTTTAGGATTTACATATATAATTTTAGAACTTACATATGTAATTTTTGGAACTTACGTTGTAAATATACTAAAATTACATATGTAATTTAGGGATTACGATTAATTTTTGGTGAAAAATATGGCGTCATAAATATAGTTACTCCCAAAAATAATTTGAAATCTCTAATCTCTTGCTTTCAACTTGAAATCCTGTGTGTCTAAATTAGCACATGGGCCCCCTCCTAAATACACTAATTGAAGCGCGAACCTGATTACTTATTAGTACTAGCAGTAAGTCTACTTGAAGTCCCTCAAATATAGGTATCGTAAGTCGGGGTAGATAGAAATTTCTTGCCAGTCCGGGCCTGCTCTAGTGTGCGTGCTAGACCAACGGGCCAACCATATGTCATAGGCCATACTATCGGCCCATCAGAAACTAATGAGCTTGTGACAAGGGCGTGTGCTCGTGTTGCACGCTCCAGCCCTTTTATCGTTTTTCTCCGACAGAGATGCCATCTTCTCCATTCAATGCTCCTCGATGAAACATCGCGGTCAAGAAGTACATTCACACGATCATCGGCCACAGTAACCTGACTGGAACGTGACTGGAATGACACCGGACGGGCGGCTCCTAACCAAACTCAATCACAGCGGGATGAACAGGGACAAAGGCCGGTTCACGAAGGCTTTCTCCCCAACCAGATCAGGGGCAGGTGTCCCGAGGCCGAGGCTAACCACAAGCTCGTACGTGACACCACCGAGGCCTCGCCGTTGGTTGGCGCAGCGGCGGGCGACGGCGTTTCACCGGAATTCTGCGCTCCGTCCGCATCAGTCCACCGCCCCCATCCCGCGGCCAATCTGGTCCCCTCCAACCACCACTATCTCTGTCGCGTCGCGTCATGTCGATCACACGTACGCGCGCGAGTTGATTAGTCTCCCAACTTCGGCAGGTAGCCGTGAGGCCCGGGAAGCAGGGCGAATGGTTGAATTCAGTGCTGCTGTTAGTACCACTGTTTAGCTTTAGCATTAACCCGAGTCTACGCTGATGATGAGCAAGTCCTCCGCGATGGGCTAGTGTGGATAGTACTGTATATACCCGCAGGCTGGACTAACAAGTGGTCCAAGGACAGACAACTTGACTATAGAAAATTCTTCGCACGATGGAACTCATCTTTCCCATGGAGAGTTTAAGGACAAGGTCGCTGTTGGATCAGGCCATGAGGGGCCACGTCGTGAGGCGGGCGTCCCGAGGCGAGGTGATATGCGTGCGCTCCCCCCGGCGTGCGGACGCGACGCGCGCAGCCAGAAGGTTCAGCCAATAAACGTGGCAGGAGACGGGTGGTGGGTGGGTGACCATGTGCGCAGCGCGACACGTGCGACCGACCCGACCTCTCCCACCGAGGAGGCCTCCCCACTCGCAGGCTCGCAGGCTTCTCGCGTGGCGGCTCGCCGTCCGTCACCTCGCTCAGCAACACGCAGGACCGATCGCTTTGGCTCTTTCCGCTTCGTTAAATTCTTGGGTCCAGGCCGGCCGCCAGCCCGCCTGGGTCAAACCCCCCACGCCCTAATCTTCCGTGATTAATCTTCAGGTCTCGCATAACACGGATCAGTTGAGGGTTTGAGATTGAGATGGGGCGTTATCTGAAGCTAGCTGGATTGGTTTGAACGGTTGACTTTTAGCTGATCGTTTGCTTTGAGTCAAGCAGTGTCCGTGTCACGGTGCGAAAGTACTAGTAAAAGGTTTGGACTTTGCATCACAAACTAGACTTGACCGAATTCTGCATTTGTTTTGTTCTGTGGTGGTGGAGGTCAGCAGCAACGGTTTCAATGGTTAGTCCACCCAGCATATGTTGCCGAATCAAGGACGCCGGCAAGCTAACCTACAGGATATTGCGCTACTGCGAGACGAACACACTGAACTGGTGGGGACTCCAGGATTTTTCTTTTTACGAATCACATAAGATAGTGCGAGTTTCATGTATTGATAAAAGTAAGAGAAAAATACAAGTCTATAGTCCTAGAATACTATAGTCAGGAAAGAAAAAAATAACCACACCGCACGTCTACGATAACATCTGCCGCAAGAGCGAAAATAGAAACGAGAAATCTTTGAAGCGACGCCTCCAGGAAAGGAACGATACTGAAGGTGCCGCCGCCGCTTGCCCCGGGGAGGTAGGACATGGTTTTCACCTGAAGAAAGTAATTGGGAGAGTCGAGATTATGCAGCAACCCCTCGAGAGGAAAAGGGCGCCCACAGGCGTCGTCATTGCCGGCCTAAAGGTAAAGCTTTCGCCCATAATTATTTCGGCCTCCCAAGAAAGGTTCCTGTCACACTCCTATTGCCACCACCATTTGAAAACCTTCGATGCACGGCCACCGCATTCGGCGTCTCTCCGTTGGTTGGCTGTCAAGAAGGAGCACGACCCCCTGATGCGCTCGAGCTCCATCCACACAGTTGGGTTGGATGGGGAGAGTGTGAGAGAGAAGAATGGATCCCCTCTCCCCTACAATAGCCCGTTCAACGTGGTCATATTTTATCGGCAAAGGCGTCATCGCAAGAGCACAATGCCTGGAATGGAGCCCATCGAAGAACCACAACACACTCCTTGGCAGTACAACCGCCGAAATCCGCCACGGTCTAGTTGCTCGCGCCTCGGGCCACTAGACCGTCCCGCCTCGCCTTGCCACCCTCCACGCCACGCTGATGACCCCTTCGTCACCGTGCTCTTGCCGTCGTTGTGAACACCACCATACCCGCAATGTCGTCCAACCACCGCGGCCTCCCTGCCGACGCCGACTCTGCTACACCGCACGCTGCCGGAGAGCTTAGCGACCTCACCGCACACCTCGCCAGCCTCCCGCTGCTGACGTTGCCCACGCGCCATGGCTCCTCCCAACGACCAGCTGTCGGCTGTGTTGGCCAGTCGCCATCGTCGTCCGCACTTGCAGACCTCGCTTCTCCAGCCGGGAGGCCGCTGTTGTCGTCGTCGCCAGCGCCCCCCTCCGGCCAGATTCGCGTCGGCCCGCCGCGGGGGAGCCAGATCTAGGCGCGCCGCCGCCGGATCAGTGGTCTGCACCACCGCCACCCTCCCGTGTCCCTATCCCCATCGTCGTCGCCATCCCCGTTGCCATCGGCCACCGTCGCCCGGCGCAGCTCGCCCCACCGTCGCCTTCGCCATCCCTGACCCCCGGGCGTGAGGTCGACGAAAAGCGAAAAGCCCTGCTGCCACCGTTCTTGTGGCCACTGGCTCGAGCGGCGACGAGACGGAGGAGGAAAGTAGGGGAGAGGGACGGCCGGGTATCACCCCCGTACCGCCCCGGGGGAGGGCGACGCGAGAGCGTGTTTTTTCCAATGCCTAAGTGCTGGAGTCCAGGATTCTGGAAGCATGCACATATGTCAAGCCCTCTCTTTCAAGGAAAGTACCCTGAGTTTCTGAGACCACCCGCATGAAGCAACCCATTCCTGCGGCGCGAGCCAGAACTTGCCACCTATTACTCCCTCGCCGTTCCCAAGATAACTAAAAAAAATGGCAGAGGAAGCCGGATGGAAATGTCCCCGCAAGCTAGGCGCACGGGAATCAGGGCGCGGCTGTCCACGGATCTGGTTGACAAATGTACGCGTCACGCAAGGCTTCGATCGCTTGTAGCACATCACGCGACGTCGGGAGAGCCATTCCTTGGCCATCATCGAACAGCAATCATGGTGGCGTCGCCTTGCTTTCGGATTTCGTTTACTGTATAACTAGTGACCCGTACAGATTTTGCGACTAGTATCATCATATCTTTTTTTCTCGCTTAATAGCTTATAAATATTTTAATTGTTTTTATAATTAAATATATTATAATGGTAACATAATTTTAAATTAGATACTAATTTAACCAAATTAACCTATGCATAATATTCATACTGTACTACATGATATAGTTATTTTTTAAAAATTTTAATTTTAGTTATTTATAAAATGAATTTCTATATGACCCATAGACTCCTCTTTTAATATTTCTATATAGTTTTCCTTTTTATAATTTCGAATTTTCATTATTTATAAATTTTATTTCTATATAGACTATAGACTCCTCTTGCAATATTTATTTTTTTAATTCTGAATTTTAGTTATTTGTAAATTGTATGAACTCTAAATCTTATTTCAATATTTCTTATTTTTTTTAATTTCGAATTTTCATTATTTGTAAACTGTATTCCTATATGCTTGTAGACCTTTTATCCAATATTCCTTTTTAAATTCCGAATTTTAGTTATTTATAAATTGTATTCCTATATATACTCTAAACTTTTTTCCCTAATATTTCTTATTTTGTAATTCTAAATTTCAATTATTTATAAATTGTATCCTTATATGAACTCTATATACTTCTCCCAATCTTGCTTTTTTTATATAATTGTGAATTTTAGTTATTTTTAAATTTTATTCCTATATTAACTCTAAACTCTATTTTTATTTTTCTTATTTTTTTAATTACAACTTCTGTTAGTTCTGATTTCCTATATGGACTCTAGTATTCCAATATTCCTATTTTTAATTCAAATTTTTTATTTTTAAATTCTATTCCTATATGAACTCTAAACTCTTCTTCAATATTTTCGATTTTTTATTCCGATTTTCATATTTTTTTTAAGTTATATTCTATATGGATTATAGACTTCTCTTTCAATATTCCTTTTTTTAATTTGGAATTTTAGTTATTTCTAAATTGTATTTCTATATGGAGTTAGTTTTCTTATTTTTAATTCTGAATTTTAATTGGTTCTAAATTGTATACATGTATGAACTCTAATCTCCTTTTCTAATATTCTTTTTTTTAATTTCTAATTTTAACTATTTTTAAATTGTATTCCTATATAGACTCTATTTTTTTCCGAGTAATGTGAGAGTTTCTAGACCATGAGAATAAATATGGTGATTCGTTTTTCTAATAAGTTAATAAATAGATTGTTGGTGTTCGCTACAGTCGGTTTCAGGTTCAGCCATCCCGAGGGCGAACAGGTGGTGTCTTCAGGCGTTCTGGGTGCTTCTTCTCTCCCTTTCCTGGATCCTGACGGCTGTTTCTGATCCTGCCCTATGGAAGAAATCGATGCGGCGTGGAGCAAGCAGCACACACTACCGTAAAGCTCATGAAACCCAAGCATTCAGCTAGGACAACTCCAGTAAAATATAGTGCTGTATTCGCTTGTCGCATCCGGACGGTGCAGCATTATCCGGCAGCCGCCATGAAATCAGCACTGCGACATGTTCTTTGTCCGCATCCTCCTTGTTTGAAAAGGTCGTGCATGCTTAGGACGGAGAAATATTATGCATTGCCTTTGCTTTGTCATCTGTTTTACTGAAGTACTACTAATATAAAGTTCAATGGATCGAAGAGGACTTTGGCCTCTCTTTACCAAACCGAACGAACGGCCAGCCTTTCTCGCACGAGCAAGGCCACCACAGCACCACTGCCGAAAAAGAGAGAAAATTATATATTCTCTCCATTTTTCTAATAGATGATACTGTTAATTTTTAGATATATGTTTAATCATTCATTGTATTAAAAAAATTTATACAAATACATGAAATATAAATCATGCTTAAAATACTCTTAGTGATAAAACAACTTACAATAAAATAAATAATAATTACATAAGTTTTTTAAATAAGACGAATGATCAAATATATAGTTAAAAGTTAATAGTGTTATCTATTTTTTTAAATAGAGATAGTATCATCCAGCAATGTCGTAGTGCAACGCAGTGCTAGCTAGTTAGGAGGAAACTTTCGATCAATCAAGCAGTTGGTAGAGCACACATGAACGAATGAACGGCCGTGCCTAGCTTGCAGCAGTGATGATGCTCCGAACCGAGTGCAATGATAGCATGATCCGATGCGCCCATGCATGTTTCATTCCACTGCCTTTTAAGCATACACAGCTCCTCTTTTCCGGGGCTAAACTAGGCCTTCTTCTGAGACCCCAAAAAGCGAAACACGTTCTCTCTCCGTTTCATACTATAATTATTTTTTCATAGTTAAATTTAATTAAGTTCAACTAAGTTTATATAAAAAATTAAGTTTTATTTAATCTAGTATTGAATATATTTTGATAATATATTTATTTTGGATTGAAAATACTAATATATTTTTCTATAAACTTAATTAAATTTGAAGAAGTTTGACTAGGAAAAAAAATAATATGAAACGGAGGGAGTAACAAGGAAGGAGCATATGTATCTTTCCAGATGATTTATGAAGGGCATGAAGAGGCAGAGCCTAAAAGAAGAGGAACTGAATAATGCACTTGCATGATTGATGAGCGAACTAGCCATGCTTTGGGCCTGATAATGGTAGCCTTTTGAGGTGTCTTTCCTCTGAACCGAGATGCTGTCCAACCAGATCAGATAGCAATATGGGAGATGATCTGATCATGTACTCGGCGCCTGCATGCATATATTCTTCTGGAAAACGACGAAGGAATAGTAGCACTGAAATTTTTTTTCACATTCCTGTGTTCACCTTGGCTAGCTTAATTTGTCTGTGAGCACAGGTGTAGCTAGCATGCATGTCAGAACAAAACATGCATGAATTATGAGTTAAGCCAGGCCATTGATATGCTAATTGGTGTCCTGGAAATATGGTTTCTTCATGATTCATGCCTATGTATGTATTACTTGAAGCCGTGATCCAGGGGGTGATCGAAACGCATCACGCTTACATCAGAAGACCAATAATGCGTGCATAATGCAGCATAATTGTGGAGACTTCGAATAATTACTATAGAGAAAATGATAAAAAAATAAACATATTAATGTCAAAATCAATACACTTTTCTTTCGCTGTAATTAAGCAATTTTTTCCTCTGCTGCTTTTGCAACTAGCTAGGGCCGGTTAGTTTCATCATTATAGCCAATTTTTGATTGGTTAGTGCATCGTTATCAACTAAGGGATTAGGACTGGTTCCAAGAGATGATGTGATGCGTAACCGCAGCATGATTAATTTAAGCGACAAAGGCTTTGTTGTAACCGCCCCTTGATAACCAGTTGCTACTAGTACATAATTCAACCCAAAATTTGTATATTTATCTAGAGGTGAACTTGAGATGAACCGAAGAGAAAAAATTAAAAAAAAAAAAATTCCGTGCATGAAGCATGCCTGAACTAAAGAAGTCTTAAGCTTAAAAAATGCATCTAGGACGACAGAAATAGTCTGAGGGTGTTATAAGAGTAGTTGACCAAATCACCAAATGTCGTACGATGGCCATGAAAAAGAACTGCAGCAGACGATTTTTTTTTCCTGTTCCTGAACCTACTGCATTTCTTCTCAAACGATACAACAGCTATCCAAATAATTTGGTTAGTTAGAAATAGACCAATAATCCAATACTCCTATACAAGGAGGTTAATAACACGTCCTAATCATGAACCAGGAACAAGTGAGGAGGCACTAAGAAATAGGATCTTGCTTCCGCAATACGAAGCATCTTAAATTGTTAATAGTGAGCTACTACATCCGAGACAAACATACACTACTACTATACAGAATGTGAAAGGAAGCATCCGATCCCTCTAAGCCCAACTGCATTGCATCGCCCCACTGGGGTTAAAGTGCACCCGGATGCATCGATCGGTGATTTTCACCTTTCTCCCTTCGATGCTTGGCGTGGTGATTTGCTCTCTTTTGAGTGTTGATTAGTGGTGCGGTTTAGTAGTAACTTTTCTGCCGGGGAAAAACGTGGCTGATGAGTGCTTTGCTTTGGCGCTTCTGCCTTAAACAGCCAACCCCCTACAGAGCCTACAGCAGCATTGGTGGAGCAAGTGACCAAGAAACCGCGCGCACAAAGCACCAGGCATAAACTAACACACCAACAGAGTGGAAAACGAGGACGCCGTACACGGGCCGGATCCACCACACGCCACACCAGCCCGGAGTACTATCTCACAAACCCGGACCCGGTTACTACACTACGGCTACAACGACGTCACTGCTGATGAGACGAGAAACACCGCCTGCGCGCACAATTGACTGCGAGTCTGCAGCTCTGCAACCTACGCGGCCGATGTAAATTCCCCTGGAAAGGACAAGGGGGTGTGTGTGTGAGAGAGAGAAGAAGCGTCAAACTCGCACAGACTCCGTGGCCACTCCTCACTGTTCATGTCACTACTCGCCGGCGCGTTCAAATGCTCAGTATCTGCACCCTGCAGCAAGCAGTCACCGCCACTGGATGCGTCGCGATGGAGCGAGCGAACAATAATCTAAACCGGTTTTCTGCTGGTGGTGCCGTGCGAGCGTTGAAAGGTGGGGCGGGTGGCACACGGTGTGGCGGCGACCCGGAGGAGGAGCGGATCGGATAAGAACGAGGAGGGGAGTAGGGGTTGCTACGATACGAGACGAGCAATATAATCTCCGCAAAGCATCCGCGGCCCCCCTGTTGGTTTACCACCACCACCACCCGGTGCGGTGCTGTGATACTTGCAAACCTTTCTCCGGTCTACAAAGACCTCAGCTTTCCTACCTCCACTTCTTCTTTCTTCCACAAAGCCCATTCCTTTTCCTCTCGTTCGTCTCCCCTCCCTTCTTTTTCCACCCACTCGAATCCTCCCTTCACATTCTTGTTCTAGCTCCGCACCTTTGCTGCCGCGGATTTGGTTCAGGGTTTGGAAATGGCAATAGACGATGAATCGCCGCTCAGAGTCAATACCACCAGAGGCGGCGCCATGGTAACGTGGTTCTCCTTTTCTCTTGCTGGTGTTGTTTCTATTTATGGCTTCGATCGGTTTGTTCGTTGTTTTTTTTTTCCTTGGCTGATTAATTGATTGATCCTAATGGCGGCGTTGGATCGAATGCGGCAGGGAGGAGGAGGGGAGTGCGGCGACGGGGCGGAGAACCAGCGGTGGCCACCGTGGCTGAAGCCGCTGCTGGCGACGAGCTTCTTCGGCCAATGCAAGCTGCACGCGGACTCGCACAAGAGCGAGTGCAACATGTACTGCCTCGACTGCATGAACGGCGCGCTCTGCTCACAGTGCCTCGCCTACCACCGCGACCACCACGCCATCCAGGTGAGCAAGCTAGCAAGCCTCGGCATTTCTTCCTCCATATGGCATTGGATTAGCCGGTGAAGCTGATTGCACCCTTTCTTTGGAAGAAACGGCAGCTAAGCAAGCTGCTTCTCCCTGTTCCCATTGGAACACTCAAAGAGCTAAGCGAAGCTTAGCTCGAACGAAAAAAAGGTCTCTGAGGCTTGCAGTTGCAGTTGTGTCCAGTTCAACCAACGGCCTCTCTTTCCCCACACGCATTAGGAACAGTCCAAGGATCGGAATAACCAACTTTCTTGAATTGGCAGCGATTGCCTCTGTTCTGTTCCATCTCCAGCAGCTTATCTCTGACGAAGACGATGCTCTGTCTGTTCTTTTTTTTTTTTTCTTTTGGTGTGGTGCGCAGATACGGAGGTCCTCCTACCACGACGTCATCCGGGTGTCGGAGATACAGAAGGTGCTGGACATCACCGGCGTGCAGACGTACATCATCAACAGCGCGCGCGTCGTGTTCCTCAACGAGCGCCCCCAGCCGAGGCCCGGCAAAGGCGTCACCAACACCTGCGAGGTCTGCGAGCGCAGCCTGCTCGACACCTTCCGCTTCTGCTCCCTCGGCTGCAAGGTACGTACGTCCCCCGTTCGCCGCCGCCGCACGAACACCTGGTGTTGCATCGCATTGTGCTGACTGACGCTTTTTTGGACGCGCAGATCGTCGGCACCTCCGGCGACTACCGCGGCCGGAAGAGGCACACCGGCGGCGGCATCAAGAAGACGAAGAAGCTGCACAAGGGCGCGGCGGCGGTGCCGTCGGACTCCGAGGACTCCTCCACGACCACCAGCGGCGGGAGCGACAAGAGCAGCGTGGTGCAGAGCTTCACCCCGTCCACACCTCCGGCGACCGCCAACAGCTACCGCACCGGCAAGCGGCGCAAGGGCGTCCCGCACCGGTCGCCGTTCGGCAGCCTAATGGTGGAGTTCTAAAGCAGAGCAGAAGCAATGCTGCCATCGCCATGCCGGCCTCGCCGAAACAGTGGTACACTGTAGCATACACATATCCATATCTATCTCTATAGTTATAGCATACATAGCCAGTGAAAAGGAGGAGCTTAGTAATAACAAGATCCCCCATTGCACCCCTGTGCTTCTGGATGAGGAGGCCGGTGCAAATGCAATGAGGGACAGTTACTTCATAGTTACAGTTACTGTGCTAGTAACAGCGGTTTGGGTTTGGATTTGGGCTTGGGTTTTCTCTCTTGTCTAAGAGGAGAGGAGGTAGTAGTTACTCCCTGTCATAACTACTAAGTTTTGCTGCAACATTATAGGTCTTTATTACTCTTTTAGTTACTTTGTGTTTGGTATGGTAGATGTACATATATGTATATCACAGATGGTGGGGGAATGGTAGTAGGAGATGGTTGCTCCCGGTGTTCATATTCGTGCTTGCCTGTAATAAAGATGAGAATGCTGCTCCTGATGGCCTTCAATGTCAGTCAGTAATTTCCTTCTCTATTTTGCATTGCTTTTGTTTGGTGCTTCTTCACCCCTCTTCTCCTGTAGTACAGCAATTGCCTCTGACAGAAGCTCTGGTGAACCAGATCGTGCAATGCACGGAGACTGGTTGAGAACTAGGGTAATGTAACTTTAGATTCAGAGCTCTGTAGTACTGTATGCTTGCAGGTGATGGAATGGCTGCTGTGGTTGTAGGACGGCCGATCAAGTTGCGCCCGCCGTGCGGCCCCGCCTAACTCCATTGACCCGCCGTTTGCCCTGTGGAAAGCGGCCGCCCGGTGATGCCGACGTTGTCATCATCATCGTCGCTGTTGGTTGCTTCCTCCCATACGGGAGAGGAGCCATCCGTCCAACCGCCGTCCGGGCATTTAACGCGGCAGTAGTGGGCGCGCTCTCTCTCTCTCTCTCACAATAAAGAGGGATCGATCTAGAGGTGAGATCCGTCGTACAATGCCCAATGATACGTGTATGCTGGCATGCCACGTGCGTGTTTGTATATATATGTGAGATGCACGCACGGACGGCCCCTGCCGGCCTAGTAGGAGGATGCCGGGGCAAATGCGTGCATGTGTACGCCCCACCGTTCGCTTGTCATGAGCGTTGTGCGGCGCACACGCGCGCGTCGGCGTTCGGCAGCGCGGCGCAATGGTGACAGGCGGGTGTGGGGGGCTCCGTGGATCTCAGTTCCCCATTCTCCCGTGTCACGTAGCAGGCTAGGCTAGCACTCGGATCGATCCGCCGCTGGCGAATCCACCTCCTCCTAGTCCTCACCGCGGCTCGGGCGTGAGGCCGGCATCACGCACGACACGGCCACCACCCACTGACGCACACGCGGACACGCCGATCCACTCAACGCGCCCCGGCCCCCGTATCGCACGCACAAACACACACGCGACGACTTGCTTCCCTCCCACGCCGCCGCGTGATGTCACCCGCTTCCTCCTGGCCGACCTAAACCTCGCGTCTCGCCGTGTCGCGGCCGGTCGCTGCAGATCGCGGACGCCGTCCGTGACGCGGCCGTGACGGGTGTGAGGGGACGCAGATTGCGGTGGGGTTAGGTTTTTTCCGCTGATGCGTGATGGGCCACACGCGCGCGCGCGGCCGGTGGTGGATGGATCGGCGAGGGCGAGGAGGATTTGGACGCCGACGTGGATCGGGATCGCGCGTAAGCTTTGGGATATTTTCCGAGTTTCTATTGGCTTTCCACAATGAAAGCAACGGGGGGGGGGGGGGGGGGGGGGGGGGGGTGGGCGGCGCACCGTACTTTGCTCGTTTCTTCTATAGCAAGTGTTAGGCGGCACGGGCTGCCTTCCACGGAATCTTTGCCAACAGTGGCTGACAGGTGGGCCCGTACATGACGTTATGCTCAGTGACAAGATGTGGCCATTCCTTCAAAGTTCAGTTGATTATAACTGTCACTGTGAAATTCTGGTGGCTTAATGGGTTCAGCTAACCACTCTATTGAGGGCATATTTTCTCTCCTTGCTTTTTCTGCCATGCATTTGTGAGCGGTCACTGGTCAGTGGGTGGATGGACTGTTGGTGTTCATGCCTTCATGGCCACCATCGTATCATCATATCTCCACACAAAGGAATTCCCCCATGCAAATGTGATAGATAATTGAGAGCTGTAGTGGTGTGGTGACAGTCAGTAGTGTCCCACTCCTTCGTGGGAGCACCTCTTTTCGATCAGATAAGTTCAGAGGTAGAACAAGAAGATTCATAAATAAGAGAGAACAAATGAAAAGTTGTGGGGGCAATAGATCCTGAGCAATCTTTGTGACAGGGAGAGAGACATAGGATATTAGCATGAGGAAAAGCGTATGCACATACAAAATCAGTAGCCTTTTAATATCTCACAAGGCCCCCTAAACTCTTACTGCGCCGTCTAATAATTCTTTGTATAGTCCATCGGATCGCTTTCCTCGCTGCAGAATTCACAAGGCACGGGCAGCCAGTGTTTCGTTTTTCCTCCCTCGCTTTGAAGTCCAACGAAGAAAAATTCAGAGATGTGTGACTTTGGTGAGGCCAAGTGGTGTCGGTTTTTTCCTCACAATATGCATACTCGTTCAAAAGGGGGACGTTGAAAGGTTCTGCACCAAAACTAGGTCCCAGGAATCAGGCGTTGTCAGGAAGCTCCTTCCTTAAGAAACCAGCAAAGCTAAAAATAATGCCTTGGTCCTACTGAAATTAGGCATGAATCAAATGACAGTCATGATAAGCTCCTAGCAGGCGGTTTCAGAATAGAAACGACACTGTACATTGTTTCTACACTACCACACACATATATAGCTCGCTCACTGTCCATGCCACCAATGGCACGAGTCCTCCTTGACTAACTAGTGGCACCGGTTTGTTTTGGCAAGGCTGTGTGTAGTTGCTTCCGGTTTCTGATGTTATTTTGGTCTTATTATGGAGATGGACAATGGATCTTGACCTCTGCTCTACCGGTCTACCCCAATCGTAGCAGAATGAGGAGACACTGATACTCTGATAGAGGATACCGATGCAATAATAAGGGCGTGCATTTTCATGGAATGCAGTCATGCAGCGAGACAGCAAGTACCCTCCATCTACACCAGTAAAACAAATGCAGTAGGTAGTACAAAAACAGTATCGAATAGTTACCCATATTTAGTGCCTTAATAACTGGATATGAACCTTTGGATTTGGACGAACCAAATCCATTTATGGCACCCAGAAATATGGTTACTTGTTATTCGTCAGGCAACAGGAGCAATCTTGTTATTCCTTCAGTATAACTGTTTGTTTGATTATGATATCTTGCTACTACTAAAAGGTACACTTTTGAAGAGCGCTGAATCTGGATGTTCCGGTACTTTATATTCTAGAATGACTGTGAGTTAGGAGTATCAGTGGATTGCCATGACATATGTGAAAACATTTTCAAGACATTTTGTGCCATGTGATGTTTGCAGTTGCAGCCTTGCAGGACTGCAGGTTAGCCTCTCACTGTCTCACACCACTACCATAGCGAAGAAATAATCATCTTCATCAAACAGTCGAACCCGTGAACATGATGATCTTGACAGGATTAAGAAGATTGACGACTAATTTTGGTCCCTGGTCTACGAATTCACCAATTCGTGAGACATGATAGGATTCAATTCCTTGTACATTCCTACATGGTCTAAGACGAACACAGAGATAACCATTACTGGAACAACAAGCAACAGCCAAATTTTCAGTAACAAGCCAGCCAGACACTGTCCGGCGACAAGTGATGTTTGCTCCAGCAACGTATAGGTTTCAGGACGCATACGCATCAGCAGATATACCGAGCAGTCTCACGGAAGTGTTCTCGTAGGGATAAAGTGTACATACGGGCGTTCATAGAGATGGGTGTACATGTATTGTGAGCACATACGTTTGTACTTATACGCGTGTTGTAAGCACGTACGTTCATAGAGATGGGAGTACTGTGTTTCTTAATTTTTTTTTTGTAGTAACAGGTTACGTATCCAGTGACGAGGGATGCAAAGCTTGCTTTGCTGCTCACTTGGATTGGCCCTAAACATAGGGCAATAGTACTGGGCCCATATAACGGGCCGAATTCTGATGGGCCCAGGACGAAGCATGGCCGTGGTGAATCGAAATCGGTATAAGCTTTCGCCGCGACCACCAGTCCATCGCCGCCTCCCCTTATCCGCGAGCGAACCAATGGCGCTCTCCCTCGCGCGCAGCCCGCACCACCGCCACCTCGCCGCCGCGGCGCTCCCGGCCGCGCGCATTTCCCGGATCGCGCCGCTGCTCCGCACCCATCGCCACCCTTACCCGCTCATCGGCATCCGCATCCGCCGCCTCCCGGCCGCCGCGGTCGCGGCCTCCTCGCCTCCCGAGGCGCAGGCGGTCGAGGATGGTGAGGAGGAGGAGGAGGGGGGAGAGAAGCGGCGGAAGCTGTACGTGGCCAACATCCCCTGGTCCTTCCCCGCGCCGGAGATCGAGAAGCTCTTCGCGCAGTGCGGCGCCGTCAAGGACGTCGAGGTGAGTGACGGGGGCGTAACCGCTACGCGTAGCTTTGAATTTTGGGCGATGGTGTTCTGAGACACGCGTGGCTGTTTTTTTTAAAAAAAATTTTTGGGTGAAGGTGATCAAGGGGAAGGATGGGAAGAAGAAGGGGTTCGCGTTCGTCACGATGGCCACGGCGGAGGAGGCCGCCGCTGCTGTGGAGAAGCTCAACTCCCTCGTGAGTTTGTTTACTGTTTTGCTTTTGGCGTATGAAAACTTCGTGCCATTCTATCGATTAGAATGTGATAATACACTGGATATCAGATCGATAGAGCACAAATGCGGCTAAATTCTATTTTTCGCATGCAAAGTGGAAGATGGTTGCAAATTGCGATGCATGTTTCGATGTGTCTGTTCATCTTACTTGCCTTCAATCCCCACAGGATGAGGACTAAACATGGAGACGTTGCTATTTCATGAATACATCTGGATGAGGTCTATGGTTATGCTCCGATCCCCACAGACAAAGATGAAAAAAATATATAGGAAAACACACTTTTATACTCCCTTCTTTTTAATAGACGACGTCTTAACTTTTGGACACATGTTTGACCATTCCTCTTATTTAAAAATTTTGTGCAAAATGCATAATATATAAATCACACTAAAAGTATTTTTATGATAAAACAACTCATGACAAAATAAATTGTATTTACGTAAAATTTTTGAATAAGACGAATAGTCAGACGTGTGACCAAAAGTTATCTGTTAAAAAACGGAGGTAGTATATGCAAAAATCATATTTGGCTACTGTGTTTCTATTAGTGGAGGGATGGATGCCTATAAATATTAGGTGGAAATTAAATTATTTGAGTAACTTCGTGAATAGTACAAGCTTGTACTCTGGTAGATACAAATTTTCTCACAATAGTATCAGTCAGGTACAGTTGAAGTATTGTTCAGTAGATACAAATTTTATCACAAGAGTATCAGTCAGGTACAGTTGAAGTATTGTTCAGTGACCTTATCATCAACATGCTGGCAGCTTGAAGTCAGATACAGGCAGTCCTGACAAGAATGATATAGACTTATATGTATGTAGGCTTTGGTGATACTCACCGATGGAGATCTTATTACTAGTTTCTGCATCGCTGATCTTTTGCAGGATGTCATGGGAAGGACCATCAGGGTGGAGTTTTCAAAGAGTTTCAGAAAACCTGCTCCGCTACCTCCTCCGGGCACAATTTTGGAGAGGCACAAACTTTATGTGTCCAATCTCCCATGGAAAGCAAGGGCTCCCAATATGAAGGAGTTCTTCTCAAAATTTAATCCACTTTCTGCTAAGGTGGTCTTTGATAGCCCATCAGGAAAATCAGCTGGTTATGGTTTTGTTTCTTTTGGGACAAAAGAGGAAGCCGAAGCTGCTCTCACTGAACTCGATGGAAAGGTGATAACTATACATGGACTTTGCCTTCCAATTTTACATTTTATACCAAGAATGATAACTGATCATTTATAAATTAACTTCTGCAATGTTGTTTAAATTACCGATTGTTGTCAAAGATTTTCCATTGGGCATATTAAGTAACATACTAACCTTTTAGTAGTTTCTGCCACTTCTTCCCCCCATTATTTGACTTCCTATGAAACAAGATGCTATATATGTAAGATTGCAAGCAAATTGGACACCATGGTATTGAAGTTTACCATTTCTTTGTCATGTAGGAGCTTATGGGAAGACCTGTTCGTTTGAGATGGCGACAAAATGTAGATGATATGGATGACAGTGTAAAGGCTAATGGTGAAATTGAAGATGTAAATGTTGATGGCGAGGCTGAAGGTGTCACTGATAATGGTACTGAGGATCATGGTGAAGATAAACAGGATTAGTTTAACAATATTGTGTTTGGACTCAGAGAAAGTTACCAGCGGCCTCATTAATAGTACATATGTGGAGCCTCATTGTACAGCTACAAAGGTTTTTACATTTCCTGGTGCGTGACTAATATCATTTAACTTAGCACCTCTTGGTCGATGACACTAGATGATTGAACTTGTTTTAGGGTGGAAAGTTCCATTTCTTAACATGCCAAAAAAAATCAGTAATCTTGTTTCACCTGCTTTATTTAGCTCAACGGCACAACTTTTCCTGCATATATCCTATTAAAAAATGCACTGCCACATGGACATCTAATATGCAATTTGGCTCAGCATCTGTATGTTTAATTGGCAGTATATCATCATTTACGATTTGTCTCTTGTTCCTTACCATGATTCCATAATAATGTGAAATTGCAAAAGAAAAAAAAAAGCGGTGCTCAGGCGAATAATTTGTTGTTTGAGATAAACTGTCATGTAGGCACGCCATAATGTTATGACACCATGTTACTTTACATGCAACCATCTACCATACCTTTGGCATTGAACAGAATTTCAGATATGGTTCTTTTATTTGTAGATTTTAAACAGAGGAGATATTGTAATCAAGTACTGCAATATATGTTTGTGGTTGACGCTGATAAGGAGACAAGGAACAAAGGGGTGCCACCTCTGACCTAAGGTGAAAAATTGTCGTTGAATGGATTAATGTTTTAAATTTTAATGTTCATTTTCAGTAATGTATTTACTCTAATGATCTGTAATTTATTGTGATCATCAATCTTCTCCTGCTGAGACAATTGCAGTCTCAGCAACTTTTAGGTATTCCCTATAGTAGTCTTTAATTTGCCCAATGAGGTATTATTAAAATACAAGTTACTCTTTTGTCGTGGACATCACCTGTGGAAAGGGTAAAAAGGGAAATCACCATGCCATTTACTGTCCCCTTTGAGTTTTATTTCCAAATAGCCTTCAAGATTTAACTTTGACCATTGGTTTCACATAAAATATATTCTTAACAGCCATGAAACCAAATGTTGTGTGAAAACACTATAAAGTATGGATCTATTGTTGTTATTATTACACACTTGATAAATTTGTAATTTAATTATAATTGTTGGTAAAAACCTACAAAGTTTGACTCGTTAAATTAAAAAAGTTCTTATCAAAATCAACGGAGGGACTGAGGGAGTATGTTCTCAACACGTTTCTCTGCGATTGCTGCATATGTTTCTGTTTCACCCTGGAGAACCATAACACTATTTTTCATCTCTCATTTTTGTAGTGATTCTTGTAATACAAATCTGAAAACACTAAAATGAGGGGCTGAAGACTCCTTGAGGTCTTTACAGAATAATGCTTAGCTTTACTAGTGTTTTGATCATGCACAGTATGCAGTACCTGAATCATATATGTTTTTGCCAACGGATATGCATGTGCTAGTCACTGATGGTATGCCAGTCATAACAGTTGATAAGAATCACTGAATCAGGATACCATTGCATTTAAGAATAGAAGCATCTAGTACCCAGACACTCTCGTTGCTTGCTAATGATGTGTCTGCCTATTGAAATACTTTCAAAACTTAACGATTTATGGTAAGGCCAAGAAAGGTTTCCTTCCTATTGCAAGATGCCTAGGCTAAGAAAAAAATAGTTGAAATTTTCTTGCAGCTTAACTTTAGACCTTCCACTAACCAAACACTACGGAGTGTGTTGAAAACTTTAAGCACTTAAGTACTTGCAATCTATTAGGTTTTCATGTACTAGAGCATGTACTCGATGGTTGCAAGCACCGTTGCATGCATATGTCGAGGTCTTGGAAGTGTCATCCCTCGATAGCCTATGGTACACAGCATAGTGCAACTGAAGTATTTCTCTGATGAACTGAACCAATAGAGTTATCTTGACAACATTCTTAATCCACAAAGAGTTAACAATAGGCTGTTTCGTGAAACTGCTTGAAACAGTTATTGAAGAGTTACGATTCAGTTTAGTCCCCTGGATAAGAAGTTGTAATATGATGATGGTCTGATGACTACAAAAGCAAGCCATGAGCCTGACTTTATGTGCACCTCTCCAAGGAGGAATCGAGTGGCAAATAGGAGCATATTTTACTCTACATGTTAAACTTTAAAGCAGTCATTCCTGCAAATTTTAAGGAACTAATGTGGGCCTGATTGATGCAAACTGAGATCTGATTTTCCCAAATATGTCCAGGAGATTTCTTTAAGTTTCTTCATAGGGGTCTTGAGTCAAAAAGTCATCCCTATTAGTGAGATTATACTTTTGGAAAAGAAAAGGATACTCCTATTCCTCTATTACCTGGTCCACCACTTTATCTAACTGCAACAAAACTTCAATTGACCTATTTGCATGGACCGGTAAGCATGTTCAATTCGAGGGAGATGTAGAATTTACAAATATGGCTTTTGTAGTGTGAAACAAATGTTCTTTTTGAGAAATAGTTAATCATCTTAGAGAAATCTAAACATAATTTTCTTTATAAAGGTCATCCCTCATATAAGGAGGGAAAATGAACTTGATTTGATAGCCCTCTGTAAACAACCCAGGAAAATAAACCTTAGCATTAGAATGAAACCGCACAGTTTCCTTTATCTACATATGCACTTCTCTTTCCTATGTCTATCACGCAGTGTTATTCCTGCTGTAGCGTCATACGAAAGTGATGAGTTGATCACTGAAAGAAGATAATTAGACATATCAAATCTGTCCTTCACAATGGGGACTATCATATTAAAAGTTCCTTTGGTTCTAAACTATTTCTGCATATCCATTTCCATTTGTCCAATTTCTTCTGTAAAACCATGTTTGTTGTTCTGGCTTAATTATCTGGAAGAAAATACAAATCATGTGAGTCATGAATGCATTTAGTCTTGAATCTTGATTTGTTCCCTTTTCTTTAATGTAATATGCATACAAGGTGAGGCTAAACTGTATTTCTATGCATATATCTGCTTGTCGATCCAAATTGCCGTCTGAATTTCTCTAACGCTACCATTTGACTTGAAATAGAAGTATATGGTCTCTTTTAATTTTACAAGTTACTAATGCAAGCTATTAAACGCTTTAGTGGGCACAGCAATAGTATTAGTGCTGGAAATGGAGAAGTATGACGAAAGCTGTCAAATAGTGCTAGTAATCATTGTCTCCATTTACTTGAAGAAATCAGATTGTTTAGGGAGATTTCAAGTTGTACTGTTCTACTTAGTCCCAACTCTGTGATTCTTACAGGATAATGATGTTTTAGCTGCTGGGCTTTGATGAAAGTTACTTTGGCACTTAAGAAAAGCTTTCAAGTATCTCTTTCACAAAAGCCTACGTCATCTTTAAATTAGGAATCATATATTTTTTGAACTAGGGTAAAACTTTAGCTTTCAGTCACCAAACTCATGAAATTTTGTCACCCTAGTTAAAGATGAGAATGCACATGACCTTATCACGCTGGGACTGGGAGAATCTGATACTGATGGTTTTGATTTTATCCCGTACAGTGGAACCTTGTTTTGCTAGACTGCACTGATGAGGCAATGCCACCTCCCTCGTGATTCGTGAACTATTCTGCCCATGTTTTCTATTCGTACTATAGTGTGTTTTAATCATACCAACTGGACATCTTCTCTTCATCTTCTGATCTGTGTCTTGCAAAAGAGACGGTGGAGTTTAAAGAGGAAAGGAACAGCAACGGGGCAAAGGAAAAGAAAAGAAGGAAGACCTGCAGCACCAAAAACAAAAGCAGAGGTCCCCAACACAAGGCAACAACCGCCCAATCCTCCACCCAAATCAAAAAGAGAAAATCTTTGCTTTGCAACATGCAAATACCTCTCGTCCTCTCAGCCAGTGGCATCATCTTGATATCTCTCCCCATCTTCTCACGATTCCCGACACCAAGAAAGTAAGTATACCATGGATTGAACATATACACGGCAGTCACACATCTGTCTCCTTCCCTCATCTTCTCACCAATGATTCGCCCCAGAAACTTGCAGAGATCCTCTGCTAGTACTTGCACACAGCTTCAGACTGAGCAGTGAGGCAGTAGTAGCTAGCATCTGCCTCTGTTCTTTCTAGTTCTCCCTCTCTCTCTCTGTTGTTGCAGCTACCGGATTTCGTTTGCTACGAGGCAATGGCCTCCTCTGCTCCTACTTGGGTCCCCTACGAGCCAACGAGAGATTGCTCTCAAGGGCTATGCAGCATGTACTGCCCTCAGTGGTGCTACTTCATCTTCCCTCCGCCGCCACCCTTCGACGTCGCCAGCACCAACGCTGACGACTCCTCCGGCCCTGTCTTCTCTCCTCTCGTCATTGCAATCATCGGCGTGCTAGCCAGCGCCTTCCTCCTTGTCACCTATTACACCTTCATCTCCAAGTACTGTGGCACCGTTAGCTCCCTCAGGGGGAGAGTCTTCGGCTCAAGCTCCGGCGGCGCCGCCCATGGCGGCGGTGCCGGTAGCCGTGGTCGCCACGGCCACGGGCAGTCGAGGAGCCACGAATCATGGAACTCGCCGCCGAGCGGGCTGGACGAGACCTTGATCAACAAGATCACGGTGTGCAAGTACCGGCGTGGTGATGGGTTCGTCCACACCACCGACTGCTCGGTCTGCCTCGGCGAGTTCAGTGACGGGGAGAGCCTCCGGCTGCTACCCAGGTGCAGCCATGCCTTCCACCAGCAATGCATCGACACTTGGCTCAAGTCACACTCCAATTGCCCTCTCTGCCGCGCCAACATCACCTTCGTCACCGTCGGGGTGGTGTCGCCGGAGCCGGAGGGCTGTGCTTCAGGCGAGACTGGAGGTAATAATACACACGAGGTGGTTGTAGTGATGGATGGCTTAGAAAATCTGTGTGAAGAGCAGCAGGAGGCAGTGAGCAGGGCCAGCACTGCTGATGATGATCATGATGTGAAGGACGTTGCGGAGGGGATGGAGGAGGCCAATGGTGCAGCCGAGATCAGAGAAGAAGGCTCGCCGCCGAAGAGGGGCTTTTCGTCGTCTGATCTTCACCGTGACAACCGCATGTGCATTGCCGACGTTCTGCAGGAATCCATGGAAGACGAGCTGGCAGCAGCCAGGGAGAGTGGCCTCCTTACAGGCGGCGCTGGCACGTCAAGACGGTGCCATGGCGAGAACAGCAAGGAAAGGGGCCGCAGCCGACGTGCATTGCAGCTGCAGGACGCCATGGAGACTCTGCCGGGGAAGAGATTGCCCTCCGGTGGGAGATCCTGCTTCAGCAGCAAGAGCGGCAGGGGAAAAGATTCAGATCATCCAATGTGAGGCGGTCAGTTCTCATTTTTCTTACTCTAGGATACTGGACAATCAACCCTTCCTGTTTGTTTGCATGATGGGATAAGAATGGGAAAAAATTGCAAGGACAATCATCATAATCTGGAGATGTCGTCTTGTGATAATGTTGATCTGCTGCCTCACTCCATGTGATACCACTGCTAAATCGATCCTTTGCAGTGCTTGGTTGGTAATGTCTCTTTTGTTCATAGTTGAGAAGGACCTGGGAGCTGATCTTTTTTTTTTGCTCTGCCATTTTATACATTACATTGACTTCCCACCGTTCAATTTTTCTGTGGAGTTTGTTCTTCTGTGAGTTCACTAGCTCAGTATCAAGGCTAAAAGTTTTCTCCACCTTGCATTTTCTTTGTTTTCTACGCATTGGCATTTAGTTGCAGAGCACGTCGTGTGGAAAAGTGAAGGATCAAATGGAAATGGTGCTGTGAATTAGGCCTATGAGTTTGACATAAAAAAGTAGGGTTTGTTTTCTTGCATACAAGAATCATTTTTTTTTTCAGGTAAAACCCAGGAGAATCATTGTTTGGAACATCATCATAGTACTGATGGACCTATCACGTATGGGCATGGAATTTGCAGGAACAGGTTGGAGTTTGCTGTGGCCCTACGAATTAGGTCCTGACAAAGTTGCAAACTGACACCAAATTAGCCATGAGTTACTGCGTGTTTCTAGTCAGGTTTCAGTCTGGATCAAATCGGGATTTGTTTTTTCTCCTCTGCTTTGCCCAAATCTGTTCGTTTTAGGCGACCAGCGGTTGCTTCTCTACCTAGTTGCATATGTATAGACAAAGTAGTTCAGTTGAAGTTTCTGTGACAGCGATGAAGCTGGCATCTTCTGATTAGGTCCTAGTAGCCCTGCATAACATGCGTTTCCGATATTCCAAATCTGTGGTTGGGATTAGGTTGATGAAATATAAGTGAATTATCTTTGCACACGTTACAACTCACTAATCATCCCTAGTCTTGTTTTTATTTGGAGTGTTGGCTTCCCACACGAAGCTGTTTGCTTGCAACTGCTGTAGTTTTGACCTTCCTATTAGTCTTCCACGAAAATGCACTTGAACTCCCTCTAGGTAGGCGTCTTTATCACACTCGCAAGTGATCTGCATTATTGAGGTTGATTTGTGGCCATTATTTTTCCCACTAAGGCGCATCATCTTTGTGCATGTAAACACTAAAGGAATGTTCCTAATTTATCAGCAACTAAGGCAATGGAGAAAGCATGGGCATCCTATTCCTGTCTTCCTGCTGCCTTTGTACTTTAGACGAGAAGCTTGATTTCGTCGGTGACTCGGTGTTGTGTTTTGCCCTGTAATGAAATAGTTTCTAGTCGGCGAAAGCACTACTAAAGATGCGTCAAGAGGGTATTTTCCGGCGAGTTCTGAACACAATGCAGGTGGTGGAAGACTGACTGTTGCTAGTACTTTTGCTCTCTTTGCGCCTTTTTGTTCCGAATTCACGTGAGGAATTCAAGATTAGGCGGAAGAGAGCGTGAAAAACAAGTCAAAAGGGAAAACCGGAAAAGAGGCCGTGGTGGGGTTTGGAAGGAAAAGGATGGTAAATTAGTGAGGGCAAGAATAAGAATGTGCACACATTGTGAACACGTGTGGTAATTATTCGTACACATTAAACAATTCCCATGATCTAAAAGGACACTATTCTCTATCTTTACACATTGGAGAATTAGCGAGGACATGACTAGCTGTCAGTTTGTTATGATTCTTCACCATGATTCTCTGATCCCACATGGACGATGACACGATGTGGATTAGGCGCGAGTATCACCTAATTACGGCAGAGGTAACCAAGGGTATGTTTATAGTCGAACTTAAACTCCAACAACTACTCAAAGGAAAACCTGTGTGCAATTGGGCCGGTCCATGTGCTAATCTCAAGCCCATAAGCTGTGTACCTAGTCAGCCCAATATGGAAGGGACAAGCAAGGATCAAAACCCTCTCTCCACCGTGCACGTCAACCCACCGCAACTCCGGATTCCACGTCGACTTCCGCCGCGAAAGCCGCAAAACGCACGCACTCTATGTGGCTGCGCTGCACGAGGGCAAAAAACGGCTGAGATTACAACGGGCCGCATGTTATTTCAGTTACACGGGCTTTTGCCCAACGGAGGGGAGAGATCGAGATCCGCTACACTTTACAGATTTGTTACACACCACACGGCGAGCTCGCCGCCGCCTAGCTAGGCGGCCAAGCTAACCAGAGGCCCCGCCGCCGCCTCCCCGGCGAGCAGCATCTGCGACGCCGCCTCGGCGTCGATGATGCAGAGCACGTGGTGCACCGCCGCCGCGATGTCGTCCACCGTCGCCATGCCGCACCCTTCCTCCACCTGCAATGCAAATCCACACACAAAATTAAGGATTTCTTGATGTCGCAAATCACATTCACATCCGGCCAACGCAACGCAACGCAACACAATGCCCCGCGAGGCAAAGCGAGCGATTGGAGGGAGATAAAACGGGCGATTGATAAGCAAAGTACACGTGACAGACAGAGAGGCCAGGAGAGGGGAATCGATCGATCGATCGCCTAGTTACACACACACAAAACACACCGGCTCCACAAACACAAAGCCGAGGAGGAAAAAAAGCGAGTTACTGGCGACGCTTTTCAATAGGGCGATCGTTTCGTAAAGGCAGATTCTCCATTGGGTCCGAGAGGACGAGAGACGCTGCTGTAAATAAACAGCGCAAGAAAAGGCGGCAGCGGCAGCAGCAGCACACAGGAACTCTGTAGCCCTTTTTCTTTTCTGCTGAGATTTCGCCATGGCAATCTACTCCCCCAGCAGAAAGATTCTCCGTGACAGTGCTGTCCATGTCTCTCTCTCTCTCTTTCTTTCTTCAACCTATTGAAACGTATAGGAAGCAAGAAAAAAGAAAACATATAGGAGTATAAAAAATTCTGCTCCTCCATTTGTGAGTATGAAGTGCTATGGCTTGATATAGTGCAGCACCAGTCGACTGGGGCACATCAAGTTCAGAACTACTCTGCCACTGTAGTACTGTACCACATATACACAGAGCACAGAGAAAGAACACACCCAAGGGGAGCAATGGCCTTTCCGCCATGGAATCTCTGGTCAAAAGCAATCGGCCATGGCAGATATGGAGCAGCATCAACAGCAGCAGCGAGACGCAGTTCTGAACCCTTTCAAAGTCGCAATACCCCGGGGATGTTGGCCTACGTAC
Source organism: Oryza punctata (assembly GCA_000573905.2). Lineage (NCBI taxonomy): Eukaryota > Viridiplantae > Streptophyta > Magnoliopsida > Poales > Poaceae > Oryza > Oryza punctata. The sequence continues at coordinate 28,809,715 of CM002491.2, read as the reverse complement.
GTCAGGTAACAGAGGAGAATATCTGACACGTTTTTTTGTTCTCGTGTATATACACAGCAACAGATGCATGGAAATTATTTTGCTTCCCTGTGGAGAGTATGGCCTCATGATTGTCAAGACGTGTGCAGCGCCAGAGCCGCGTACGCGCAAAACACGTACGAGGGAGGCTCATCATCTGTACACATGTGGAGTCGTGTTGGCATATGCTAAGACAATCCGTTTGGTAGTTTGTATTTGGGTGTAGTAGTTGTATATCTGAGCTTCAGAAGTATGCCTGTCTCTCTTGCAAACTTGGTTGGTCAGTTGGTCACATCAGGTGCTGCACATATGTACTCTACGTCTCTACCACTACTAGCAAGTGGATTGGTCGTGTTAATCTAATTCACGGATATCTCATGCGTATTTTGTGTATCTTAGTGAAGAATGTACTCACTTAGTCTTAAAATAAACAAATCTCATATAAAATGTAACACATCATAGTACTATATAATATAGATTGATATATATGAATCAGCTGGATTATGCCATTTGACTGACGAAATTTCTTATCCTTTTTTTTCTTTTCTGACGGTTTGTGCATTGAAAGGAAACGCAAAAGCAACCGGCCATATTTCAGCAAGAAAAAGGAGGAAATTTTAGCAGCAGAGTCCTATTGTACGTACCTTGACGCTGATGGAGTAGAGGGCAAGCGAGCCGAGCGCGGTGACGTTGAGGTGAAGGACGGTGAGCCGGAGCGCCTGCAGGCCGGCGACCATCTTGAGCAGCTGCCCCGGCCGCCGCGGCGCCATCACCCGGAGGCTGGCGTGCGTCTCCACAAGGCTCACCTCGATGTCCGCCACGCCGGCGCGGTTCTCCGCCGCCCCGCCGCCACCGCCGTCCTGTGCCGGGTGGTGGCACCACACGTACTGCGGGTACGTGAAGAACCGCGCGAACGGCGGTCCATCCGCCGCCGTCGCCGCCGCCATCTCCTGATCGGCCGCGCTAGTGGTGGCGGCCGTGGCGGCACCGTCACACTTGGCCTCCCGCTTCTGCCGCTGCTGCGGTGGCGGCGGCGGCGGCAACTGCATCAGCAGCGTGCGCTTCTGCGCCTCGAGGGATTGCAGTAGCTGCTCGAGCTCCTTCACGAAATCAATGGCGCCTCCGACAATGGACGCCTGGTCGCCCTACACGCCGACCAATTAAAAGCTCACAAGTGAGCGACAGTGAAGTGCAGATCCAGATCAAATCAACCTACCATTGCGATTCTAGAGCGAAGCAGTGATGCAGTTGTGTCAGCAAGAGTAAACTAGAACAGTATAATAATGTCGCAAGTATGATTCAAGCAATGATAATGACATGGAGGGGCATGCACATTAATGGCACAAAGTGGCCGAGGAACGTATGTCCCATGGAGGAATGATTCATTATTGGTATAGCATGAAAAAGACCTGAAAATTCCTCAATATTCAGTTGACGAGAAAGAGCAAAGAAAAAAAAAGAAAAAAAGGGCTTAAACACCACAAAAGTTGAACGAATCTTTCTTAAAAAAAAATGTTGGATGGGTACACGAAGGTACGATTTTTACGAGAGAGAAATCACAACGCGTCTCGCCCAAACATTCTCTTGCCAACTCATTTCAGCACAATCCAAAATCCAATGTCCAAATGAGAATCAAGCTAGGGAGATGAACCCTAAGCTTTTCATCTCGAGAGTTCAACTTCAACATAGGAAATGTAGAATGTGATGTGGCAGTGTACGATACGTACTCGGTGGACGTAGGACTCCGGCATGAGCGAACGGAGCACGGCGAGGTACTCGTTCATCTGTCGGCGGCGGTTGCGCTCGACGGCAATGTGGGTCATCCGCTGGCTCTCGGCGTCCTCCCGGCTCTTGCAGCTCCTCGCCCGCCGCCGCCGCTTCCTCCTCCCCAGCGGCGCCTGCTTCAGCTGGTCCACCTCCGGCACCGCCCCGGCCGCCACCTGCACCGTATTCTCCGGCCCCTCCACGCCGCCGGCATTACTGCCGAAGAAGAAGCTCATCGGCGGCGCACCCGCGGCCGCGGCGGCAGCCGCCGAGGCGTTGAACGTGTCGTAGATGAGGACGTCGCCGCCGGCGCTGCACAGGGCGTCAAGCGCCATGTCCGATCGAACGAGCTCGCAGCGGCGTCTACTGGCCTCCTGACTCCTGTGTCCGTGTCACGACGCGCAATGCAACCTCTCCTCCCTTCTTGCTGCCTTGGAAGCTAAGCTAAGCTTGTTGCCTTCCTCTTCCTCGAAAGAATAGATAGGAGAGCAGCTAAGCTAGTGATTGAGCGCGAGACCACAAGAGCAGCTGGCGCTCGCGTTGGTGCTATGCGTGCGTCTCTAGCGCAACATGGGAGGAAGAAAGCTAGCTAATATTGGGCAATAATTTATCCATGTGAGAGCGAGAGAGCAGTGGACGTCGCAGAAGCTAAGCTAGCTGCCGCTGTGCCTGTGCCTCCCTCCCTCTCTGTGGTTTGGGCAATGCGCTCGCAGGCAGCGGCAGCGTCGCAGGCAGGATGGGGGCAGATAGATCGTGGATATATCGATCTCTCCTGCTGCGACCCGCGCGCGCGCACCACACCACGCAATGTTCCAAGAGATTGGCACCAAAAACTCGCTTTCTTTGGGCGTCGTCGCGGTGAAATCTTCGCGCGCGCGCGGGGGAGCGAGCTTTCCCTCCACGTGAGGAGAGATGGGTGGATCGAATGCTTCTGCTGCTGCTGCTGCTGCTGAAAAGTGAGGGAGAAATTGGAGGTGGAAAGCCGGAAAGGAGAGTGGAGGAGACGAAAGAGGTGTGGTCTCACTCACTCCATAGGCGGCCACTCACTCATTTTTCACCAGCGACACATCTCTCTCTCTCTCTGGCCTCTCTGCTGTGATTTTTTTTCTTTTTTCTTAGCTTTGTTCGAGATATCAGGGGAGTGAGGTGATGTCCGGTTCTTGGGTATGCCAAGTGAAAGTCACCGCGCCATGGGAGATGCTCGTGCTGCAGCCGAGCTGAGGCAGGAGAAGGGGGCCCACACGGCAGCATCTTGTGATGAGGGGTCGTCTCTGATTGGGAATGACCGAACATGGCGGTCGGGTCGGGTCGGGTCGCCGAGTTTCTTTCACAGCCATGGCTCATTGGCTCCTTCCTCCCTCTCTCTCTCTCCCCTGATAATTCACCTGGCTCCTCCATGGCTCCATCTAACAGTAGGCTCTATGTTCTGTTTATCATTAGATTATTGTGATGAATTATTTAATTCACGTTTTCAAAAATATCATTTTTTTGAAAAAGAACTCTTCTATTTTACCACCGAGGCTACTTGTTTTAAACTATTCCTTAGGTTTATAACACATAATATTTATTTTTAAATAAAATAGATAAAGTATTTATCTACAAATTATTCACTCTCTCCATATTGAAAATAATTGTTGTTTTGAATAAGATCGATATCAAACTTTAAAAAATTAACTATAAATAACTTCTAAAAAACATGAAAACCATATGTATAAATTAATCTTAAAATATACTTTAATAAAATTATATATTTATTAATATTTACATATAATTGTAACAGAAAATAGTGGTTGCAGTTGTTTTTTAACCATGTCATTATCTAAAATGATAATTACTTATATCATCTGAAGGGAATATTTACAATGCTACTAGTCCAACAGCGCCGTTTGTTGGAAGTGCTATATTTGCAGTGGCTGTCAAGTGTTAAGATAGTACTGAACTCTGTGGCAGTTGCTTATGTGTGATGGTGCCACACAATCACATGCGTACGTGAAGAAGAATTGATGCAGGGTGGACGTACCTAGCCACATGGATTAACAGTAGACACAGACGAATGAGGATGGTTAGGAGAGTAGCTAGGAGACATGGGCCACGCACCAGCTATGCGTACCACGGTACCAGTGCACTTTCGGGTTCGAGGGACGCTGTCTCGTGGACCCCTGGCCCCGCGCATAAGCTCTGGAACAATTAATCTGGCAACTTCTGTCTATATAATGCAATGTTAGAAGGAAAATGATTATACGAAGTCTTTTGGACGGATGTAGTACAAGCCGGAGATTTAATTGATCTTTCTTAGGCTGAGGTTGAATAGAGCGGTTGGCGATTTGGAAACATGACAAATCACTACCGTATAATTAATTATCATAGCGACTGGCGGAGTTAGAAATTATAAAAGATTAGGACTAAGATAAAACTCGATTAATGAAGTATTCGTTTTTTCACAAAATTTACATGATGAATTAACAAAATATAAGTAAGGTTCTGGAGGCAGGCTTAAGGCTCAAGCCCTAACTGCCTAGGCCTGCCTCCGTCCCTATCATAGCTATAAACTAAAAATAGATTTATTTGATTTTTTTTAAAAAAAATACTTCTATATAAAATACTATATATAATATATGCATTAATATTATAGTCAGGGTATAACCTCATCAACAGCACGTGACACCTCACAATTGCGACTAATACCTTCCTTTCTTTGGAGAGCAAGAAACTCCAAGTCATTCTATATACGGTCTAGAAAATTGTTTTTTTAAAAAACCTTTTCAATTTTAAATAAACAAAAAACTAGGTAGGAGAAATTAGAAATGCTAGAATTCTCCATCTCAGCTAGAGTTCACAATATTAATCAACATGCCTGGTACGAAGAAAAAAAATCTAAGGTGGCATAGGAATTAATGAGGAGAGCGTGAGAGTCAAGGTTGACATGAAACCCAACACATAAAAACTCAAAGAAAAATTGGCACATGGACATACATTCTAGATTCCAAGCATTAATTGAAAAGAGAGAGCTATTTGAAAGAAATACGAGTAACATTAAATCGTTTAGACGTACCATTCTTAAACATTATCTAAATACTAGTGTAAATATCGTGGAGGTTATATATAGACACCACCGGGCAGAGTCTTACTCATACAGCAGCTCCTACAGCAGCATATTTGAACAGTGACCACTTACCATACCAAGTGTGTGTACTCCGTACAAAACAAGCACAGTTTGCAAGAATCCAACTGCGTCATGCAGAAATTATGTTCACGCACAAATCGAAACGTGGGGGGGTGGCAACTCCAAGGACACCCTCTGCGTCGCGTAGCCTTGAATATTCTTGTGGTCGTAGACACGCACCTACAGTCGTCGTCGTAACTCAGTTCTTTTTTTTTTTTTTTACTACTCACCATGTGAATGCTCTCTACTAGACACCCTTCTCTATAGAACAAAGCAAATTGTAAGCTGGTGGCTGCCATATTTTGCTGATATTCTTTGTGCCTATAGTACCAACTATACTACCAAGTAACTTGTACCGAGAAAGATACCCCTTAAGAATGTCTTTTGGGATGCAACCAGATGATAAACAGATCGAGGAGGCAGCTAGATGACAGTACCAGTTCAGAACACTAAGAAACCGGATCAGATTAGAATACAACTTCGAAAGAATCTAACCAGCTTTTAGGGCATATGATATGCATATACTTCGAAAGAGTACTTCTTATATCACAGCACGCAAATCTTCAAACCGTGCAAGACCAGGCCTCTCTCTTCTGCAGTGGTTTCGTTCTCCGTTACTGCCGGCAGAAGCATCTCGGATCAGGTTTCAGCAATTGATGTATGCTATTACTAGCTAGGCATCTCCCGAGGTAGCCTATGGACCTGTTTTGGTGAACTTAATTAATATTCCGAGAAATAACTGTTTGGTAGTTAGTTTTTGAGAATTTAAAAAAGCTGGGTTTCCCAGTTTCTGATTTCTAGTTCATTTTCTGAATTCTACGATTACATTTTCTCAAAATTTGAATCAAAAGATAGACTGTTTTGGGGAGTTTCTGATTTTGGAAGGAGCTGTTGCAGTTAAAAGCTTTCCTAAACAGGCTCTATATAACACAACAGTATCCTGTTCCCCATAAAAAATGTTGTATGATCTCTTTGGCGTCTTGGTTAACATATTAATAAGTTATATTTGACGGAAGTTGATTCCACAAAATTCACATAAGACAGTGTACGTATTAATTTGGATGTAATCTATAGCTAGCCGATGTAATTCAAGGTTTGATTCTTATATATGGGAGCTTGGTGTCTTTAGCGGGATCTGCATGCCCTTGAATATGAGATTGAAGGATTCTAGCCCAAGGCATGATTACGTTTTTAAGGGGAAAAACATCACTAATGTTGTAGAAGAACGACATCAATACCTGGGGGAATCAGGAAATTCTCGTGCGATCCATTATCAGGGCTTATTCGATTTGAAAGAAAAACAAATAATTTGAATTCCTAAGAATTAATATCAATTAATATCTACAAGTGTCATTCAGTTTGTAGAAATGAGGCATAGGAAATTAAAACCAAATAAAATTTTCCTTTCCCTCCAAGCTACCTGTGAGGAGAAAACATAGGAAAATTGCAATCCACTCAAATCTTTTACAAAAAATCTTATGGATTGATCTGTGTGCATGCCTTTCTATTTCCTCACCTTTTCTATTTCTATGAGTTGAAATTCCTCTACACCAAACAACCCTTAACGCAAGCGGAAACTTGGGCTGATCATTCTCAACTCTCAAATTAAACGAGTTCTGCGCATCGCCGTGTGTACGTACGTGTAGGCGCTCAAAGAAATAAAAAGGCAATCCTAGAAAGGTTGGTGTCACTGCTGCACGGCGCACTTTCCACTCGCGAGTTTTGTTCGAATCCGTGTTTGGGGAGACAGATTTGCAGCCATTTCACTGTTCACGGCGCGGTTTCCAAGGAGCAAAGGTTTCGCTGATCACATGGATTCTGCTGACAGTTTGGACCATGCATGCTGGTCGAACCAGTACTAGTACAGTACTTGGCTAGCTAGCTAGAACCTATACGTACGCACGTATTTTCTACAGGAGACAAGAGCTAATTAATCTGTTTGTGTACCCGAACTCTGTTTCGTACGCATCGTAAAGGACGTATGCGGTATGGTACGCTACACCCGAAACTACTACTACTACTCAACAGTGTTTTCGCCCTTGTCGTATGCCTGCCTCGTCTATACATTAGTGTACTGTATACTCTTCAACCCTGTACTCCTGTATGCATGTAGCTGAGGGCGATCGATCAGTACTACCACACTATCACCAGGCTATAGCTGCATTATTCAGCACGTACATGCTTTGCTCGACGGTACCCCTAGAAGCCGTTATACTGAATTACTGTGCGTAATTATCCCTAGAAGCCGTTAATTACCATGTGAGCGAAAGTACTCCCATGTAGACATGTAGTAGTACCACTACCGAGACCATGCACGGATGAATGCAGATGAATTCGATCACATTTAATATGGTATTGCACTATCTCACTGGAGCTGTCTTTCTGTCGAGCTCACTCAGACAGGCCAATATATAAACCATGGGCTGATCGATGACAGATGACAGATCGGACGCTAGCTAGCGCTATTAATTAACGATTTACAGAGAGAGCAGGCCGGCCGTTTTGGAGTCATATACGTTTTGGAGTCATATACACAGCGTGTGCATGCATGCAATGAGGGCTCGCCGGCCGGCTGGCCGTGCCATCCTTGATCAGAGATGTGTGCAGTGTGTGTGTGCTGACATGGGCGATCCGGGATGGATATACATCTGGCTGGCTGTTACGTGCCAAAGCGAAATCAATTGTGTTTTTTGGTGGCACGCGCGCGCGCGGAGGAGGAGGTGGAGCACGGGGCACGGGCCGTGTCGATCGATCGGATCGCTGCCCAAATCTTTCCGGTGCAGTGGGGGCGTACGTGAGTAGGAAAGAGCTCAGAGGAGCCGTAGTCAATGGCAGATTGCCTGACCGGGTTTACATCCTTACTGCAGCAAAACCACTGTATTTATCACTATATCAAACCACTGCAGAAAATATAGGAGATCATGAAATACCCTTTTTTCCAAAATATTACACCACTGTATTTAGAGCGATGCTCCGGTACTCTCTATTTTATAATATTATACTACCAGTAATATTAAGAATAAATTAGTAATTTACTAATACAATAATTACAGGTAACTTTGTCATTTATATTTTTTCCTGGCCAAATCGATATGTGGTTATCCATTATGTTGGCATTGCTCATATTTCATTAAAAAGCTAAAAAAAGAAGGAAAAAAGAATTTAATCACTGCTAAATAATAATTATATCCCTATTTTTTGGGACAATAATATCCCTCCATATTTCTACCACCGCTAGTAGAAAACAATATGAACCATTCGATCAAATAAGATCAACGATTCAGATTGTTTTCTACTTCCAGTAAAGAGCACCGGAGTGAGGCTCCTGTATTTATTGTTCACTATAGCATTTAAGGGTGTGTTTAAGTGGAGAGAAAATGAGAAGATTGAGAAATACGTAAAACGAGATGATCTATTAGCGCATTATTAATTGAGTATTAATAATTATTTCAAACTTGAAAAATGTATTGATATGATTTTCTTAAACAATTTTTGTATTATATTTTTTTTGCAAAAAGAAGCATCGTTTAACCATTCGAAAAACATGCGTGTGAAATAGAGACAAATCTTCTCCCTTTCACGCGCTGCCAAACGTTTTCTAATTGTATCTCCAGACATGATATTTTCTAGTTACCTTAGTTTCTAGATGTATCAAATTAAGTAATTCACCTCAACCCTAGATTTTGCAAAATAACCTATAACAGGGATGGACCCAAAGCCTGGTCCATCTGGGCCGTGCTCGAGGCCTAGGATTGGTGGCCTAGTAGGATTGAAAATTTTTCACCATGTACAGTAATCATCATGCAAGGCTCTACCCTTTATAGACTGGCTTGGGCCTTGGGCCAATCCTAAGTCTGCTCCTGACCTGGAATACCTTAGGGCATCATCAGTGCATCTATAACTAGCTAGGCGCCGCCTTAAACAGCTCCTATACCACATACAGGTCAGCCCCTACAGGATGGCAGTGCACATGCAACTGTTATTTGCCAAGAATCTAATCATAGCTACTCCTTCTATCCCTAAATATAAGGGATTTTGGTTGAATATGACGTTTTCTAGTATTATGAATCTGGATATGAGCATGTCCAGATCCGTAGTAATAGAATACGTCACATCCAACTAAAATCCCTTATATTTAAGGACGGAGGTAGTAATATCATATTAGTATTTATTCCCTAAATCTATTGGTTATCTCTGCATGAGAGTAAATGGACATGGATGCATGCATCCATACACAGGAGGCTTTATAACCAATATACAATGTCTTTATTTATTATTGGCTATGAAATAGTGAGATGATGTATGGATCGAGTTTGTTACCGGAGTAAATATAGTACAGGAGAATTATTGATATTCCTTGATCTTCGGTGTACTCCTGTTATATGATGATCAATTGAGAATGAGATAGTAGTACGGTATATAAGCGATGACAACAGTACGTGTATGGTTTTTTATATAAAAATCAAAGACAACGCATGTATGCGTTATTTTTGTTTGGCTACCACTATTGATTGTTTCAGTTTTCTGTTCATGTTGATCACTACTTCAGTACTCTCTCTCCGTATTTTTTTTCAATATATGATGAGGACATCCTCCATTATTACCCGCTGGTAAAGACGCAACAAGATGGGCCGAGTGGCCCAGTTGTAGTCGGGTGGCGATCGTGTGAGCCTCTGAATAATCCCACCTTGCTTAGCTTGGGAGGAGGAAGCCACCTTAAAAGGGAGAGCCACCCTTCCCCTATCAGACTAGTCTTTTAGGGTGATTGGACCTTTTCCCGAGTGGGTGCGTCGGAGTTGCGGTGCTAAGATTGCGGGTTTGGAAAAATCCGGATCAGTATGTCGTACTTCGGGCGTATGGTGCTAAGATTGCGGGATTCGGGGAATCCGGATCGGTGTGTCGGGCTTTCGTCCAACCCCACCTGGGCCGGACTTATCATTTGGTATCAGAGCTGGGCCCTTGTTAAGAAGGGGAGAATGATGAGGACATCCTCCATTATTACCCGCTGGCAAAGACGTAATAAGATGGGCCGAGTGGCCCAGTTGTAGTCGGGGAGAATGATGAGGACATCCTCCATTATTACCCGCTGGCAAAGACGCAATAAGATGGGCCGAGTGGCCCAGTTGTAGTCGGGTGGCGACCGTGTGAGCCTCTGAATAATCCCACCTTACTTAGCTTAGTCTTTTAGGGTGATTGGACCTTTCCCCGAGTGAGTGCGTCGGAGTTGCGGTGCTAAGATTGCGGGGTTTGGAAAAATCCGGATCAGTGTGTCGTGCTTCGGACGTATGGTGCTAAGATTGCGGGATTAGGGGAATCCGGATCGGTGTGTCGGGCTTTCGTCCAACCCCACCTGGACCGGACTTATCAATATATATATATATATATGTAATTCAGTAATTGTAAATTAACCTCTGCTGCTCTGCACGTGATTCGCACAATACTCTTCTTAATTGAATAGGCAGAGCTCCGGCCGTTTTATCCTTTTGTTTTCTAAAAACAAGTACTCTCTTCAGTCTACTCTCATTGAGATTTCTATGACACTTGAGATGTACTTGCGAGTGAAGTTGCAGGATATCCCTATATATAGTCCTGTGTTTGATTACACTCTATCTGTAATTATCGTATACCATGTTTCTTCAGAGTTACCCAACTTAAGGTATACTTTCTGGTAGTGCTTGCAAGCTGTAACATCAACCAGGAAATTAATGTTCTACGTCGGTGCTGGACAGATGAAAACAATATTAGGTTCACGAGAGTACTGGCTGTCGGATGCATGCACACCACAGATCATGTGGGTTGCCACTCTTCCCTGCAGTGATCGAGGAATGAAACTTGCCATAGTTGGAGATGAGACCATGAGACAGGAGAGACGATCTTCAAATCCTCCGCAACAGAACATCGTTTGGTGCTACAGTTGGATTCAACGCAGTTGTCACTGTAAAAAAAAAAGCACATAAAGATCGGTAAGTACCGGAACAGTTAAAATCGGTACCTACAGTGCTTTTCTCTCCTCCGCATGCTAAAAACACATAAAATCAATACCTTTAATTAAATATAGGTATCGATTCTAAAGAAAAACCGGACCTATACTATAAGTGTTGGTTTTGAAAAAACTTATCGGTTAATTAAAAACCGACACCTATAGTAAATTATAGGTGTCGGTTTTTTTAAAAAAACCGGCACCTATACCAAACCGAGCCAAGCCGGCGAGCGCCGGCCTTATCCATTCCCAATCCGCGCCTTTATCTCTCTCTCTCTCTCACCTCTTTTCTCGATCTATCTCGCTCGCCTCTCTATGTCTCTCTCGCCTCTCTCTCGCGGTGGCCGAGCGGCGGCCCGGCAGAGGCAGTCGCGCCCTTCCCTCCGCTAGATCTGGCGGGAGGGGAGGCGGTGGGATGGGAGAGCGCGGAGGCAGCGCTCGGCAGCGGACCTCGGCGACGGCAGTAGCAGTGGCCACGCCCTCCCCATGCAACGATGGCGGCAGGGGTAGAGAAGGATGCCGACGGCAAGGTGAGGAAGCCATCATATACTACTGGAGAACCGATCTTTGCTCGGTTCTCTTACGAACCAGTACTAAAGATGATATTTAGTACCAGTTCGTAAGCCCAAGATCTTTAGTACCGGTTAGCGTTACCAACCGATACTAAAGATCATTTTTAATATCGGTTTAATTTTTTCAGATCTTGGGAGGCTGCCCGGGATCATTAGTACCGGCAATGGATCCCTCTCCCCTTTTTATTACGTACTCGGCCGGTCCTCTCCCCTTTCTCTCTCCTCTCTCCTCTCTCCCTTATCCCCTCCTCTCCTCTCTCCCTTATCCTCTCCTCTCCTCTCTCCCATATTGATGCCTAGCTCCTCTCTCCACCTCTTCTCTCCTGCGGCGCCGCCACCTCTCCCCCTCGACGGTGGCGAGCGGCGGTGGGCAGGGAGGGGAGGGGAGGCGGTGGCGGCTTGACGCTGGCCCGGCGGTGGCCCGGATCCAGCGGGAGGGGAGCAAGGAGAGGGGACGCGGCGGCAGCCCGAAGGTGGTCCGGCAACCCGATGGCGGCCTGGCGGCCCGACGGTGGCGTCCCCCGGCGGCACGCGCCCTCCTTTCCGGCGGGAGGGGAGGCGGTGGTGGCCCGACGGTGGCCCAGTGGCCTGACGGCGGTGGCGGCAGTGGATTGTGCTTCCCGGTTGCACAACTGGGATTAAAGAGGGTTGCGAACCGGTAGTAAAGACCGGTTCGCCTGTAGTAACATTTTGATGTTAATCTTTTTGATGTTCTTTTTGATGCCAGTGTTCATGTGTTCATGGATGATGTTATTTTCTATGTGTTTATATGTTCATTAATTTTGAATCTTGTATGTGTTCTTTGATCTTGTTGGGATGGAGTGGAGTTGTTCGATGGATTGGCTCGATTCGAGACGATCCATCGAGCCGTTTTTTTGTTCCTGGAGCCTAAACCGGCACTTTTGAGGACACCTCAAATTAAGGTGCCGAAACCGGCACCCATGAGGTTTTCCAACTGGTACCTATAGCTCTTTCTGTAGTAGTTTGTGAAAGTATAACTCGAGTTCAAATGTTAATGTTCATAATTACGTATTCAAATGTATATATGTTTTTATGTTCAAAAACTACAGTTTAACTTGAGAAAGCTTCTTACAAATATAACTTCTCTCACCTCCATCTCCTCTCTAAATACGAGGAAACTAGCTACTTATACGAGGTTCGTTGGATTTGTGTATAGCCTCTGTATATTAAAGGTACACGCTCGAGTGTGTATGTGGCTTGCTGCGCAGTTGCGTTTGCCGTTGTTAAAGCTTGCATGCATGTGTGTAGGGATGAAAACGGTTCGGAAACGGACGGAAACCACCTTTATCGTTTTCGTTTCCATATTTTTTCTGGAATTGGAATCTTGAATCGGAAACCCGGATACGAAAATAGAATCGAATATTATCGAATACGAAAACGGAGCGAATACGAATCGGGGCGAATACGGTAACGGATATTTATCGGAATATAAAGTACCCTTAAACTGAACTTCTCAAATCAACGAAAAAGATATAGCTAAATATTTGTTTCTAAAACAGTAAATCAATATTTCTATATTTTATCAATTAATAATAATATAAGTAGTTGACATGGGCTAATAAAAAATAAAAAATAGCCATTAGACAAATAAAATCCAAAGTACTGGACTAAAAAATATCTCTATTTAATTAAGCATCTCAATATATAGTATAAATCTAAACATTTAGAGTAGAGGAGGCTGAAACTAATCAGTTGTATATGAGAAATTTTCCGTTTCCGATTCCGAGAAAAAAACCTGAATTCATTTCCGGAAAGTTTCCGACGGATTCCGGTTTCCGACGGATAGTAGTCTTATCATATTCGTTTCCGTTTCCGAGAAAAAATTCCGAATTCGTTTTCGTATCCGAAAGTTTCTGAAAAAAATTCCGACCAACACTTTTCTTTTCCGGAAACACGTCCGGAATCCGGAAATATTCCGAACTGTTGTCATCCCTACATGTGTGACCGAAAAATAATCACGTATACATGTCATCCGGTAATGAATTACCTCTAGTACCATACGTGCAGCTCGCCGTGCACATGTACGTACGCATGCACCCACCCACATATGCACCGATCACTCACTGATTAATTCTTTCATGAGAAGGGGAGCAAAACCGGCCAAAACCGGGACACGGTACGTACGCGTGCACCGACGCGCCGCTCAACTGGAAGCGAATCGTGATGAAACGGTCGGCGAGATAATGCAAGGATGTCCATGTCACCATGGATAATGCAGGATCGACGCAGGAATCATTAGGGATGACGTCAGAGGCGTCCGAGTGGGCGACACCATTGCTGACGTCACGAGCACCACCATGGCCGAGTTTTGGGCAAGGAGGGAGTGTGTTCGAGTTGGGGGAGATCTCCAAGGCCCATTGCTGTAGCCTTGGGCTGGATGCGGAGTTCGGGGAGGCTAGGGTTTCCACGCATCGAGAATCTAGAGGAGACACGCGGAGGGGATCCGGCTGGTCCTTGCGTGACCTAATTCCCAAGCAGGTGAGCCCCCAGCCGCCAGCTGAGTGGATTTGGGTTCCTCGCGGTCGGGAGCTCTCGCCACACCTAGGGTTTCCAGCTAGTAGAGCAGATATTGTGAGATTTGGGGGGAGGGCGAGAAGAATCTGGCGGGTTCCTGAGAAGAAAATTGATAGAAGAACTTTTGCGGAGGTTGTTTGTGGAGTGAATATGGAGAGGAGGTCACCGTTTCAGAGGATGGATCAGTGTTTGGATCAATGGTGTTTTGCTAAGAAAAGGGCTCTGGAGGAGGGGGCAGGAGCTTGGGAGCGGGAGGAGGATGAGTTGAGAGGGAGGTTGATGCAGAATCCTCGGCGTCCGGAGCCGAGAGACACAAGGGGGAGATTGGATGAGCGCAGGGAGGGAGTTTGTTTCTAGCAAGGCGGTAAGGGGAAACAGCTTCAGGGTGAACAGAGAGAGGGTTTTGATTCTAGGCGTGCTGATAACTCAAGGAAGGAGCCGAGTACTGAGGGTGGAAGGAATGTAGATGCGCACAGAGATGAACTTATCAAGTGTTTCAATTGTGGAGAATTTGGTCATCATCAAGTAAGATGTTCTAAACCTCCTTTGTGCTATGCTTGCAAAAGTTCTGGTCACATTTCTTCGAATTGTCCCATGTATGGAGGAGGAGGAGGGGGTGGGGGAGAGAAAGTTAAACTAAATTTCAAAGGTTATGGGGTGAATGAACAAGGCTTTTACAATATGAACATTGATGTTTCAGAAGCTACTAGCAGTAAAAAGGTCTGTAGGGGGATTCTCTCAGTTGTTAAAGGAAAGGGTTCTGTTGCTAGAATCGAAGCAGAGTTGAGTCATCTTTTCAAGGGGGTTAAATGGGATTGGAAGGTTAAGCAGATTAATGACAATGATTTCTTGGTGGATTTTCCAAATGAGGAGGCAAGGAGCAAAATGACACTGGTAAAATGCTTTGATTTTGAGAAGTTTCCAATTAAAGCTAGTGTCTCTGAATCTAAAATGACTGATTCAGCTGTGGATGAATTGTATTCAGTATGGGGGAGGCTTTATGGTATGCCAGATTTTGCTAGGTTTGATGCTTCTATTAGAGCTGTTTCTGATCTGGTGGGAGAATTAGAAAGCTGGAGGAATCCACAATGAAAAAGGGGGAATTTGTGAGGATGAAGATTGGTTGCTTAGATCCCTTTGCTGTGAATTGTTCTATTGTGGTTTACATCAATGGTGTGGGATATAAGCTCAGATGAGAGGTGGAGAAAGACTCACTGAAGGGTTATGATTTCTTACCTCTAAATGAAGATGGAAGTGATAATGACAAGGAGGATAAACAGGAGAAGAAAGAGAAGGAAAAAGACAAAGATAAAGGAACTTCTAACAAACCTGAACAACAAGAAGGTGGGAAAACTCTGAGGATATCTCAGTCTGCTCCACCTGTCTCAAGGCATGGTAAGGGGGTTACTTTGGCAGTAAATACAGACCAAGGGACAAAGAAGGCAAGTGGGAACTCTCTTTTAGGGTTGAAGGAGGCTAAGGCTCAAGGTGATTTAGAGAAAGCTATTATCATTTGGCAATCTGAGAAGAAATCGATAGGGATACTTTGGACTCTCAGGAAAGTGAGATCTGTAATTTAGAGGATTTGATGGAGTTGGACTTTCAAAAGGAAACATTTGAAAATCCCACTCTGGAAGATGAGTCAGGAGAGATGTGTGACATTCCCACTGACTCAGACATTGAGAAGATGAGGGCAGAAGAAGAAGATGTGGAGGAGGATTTGCAAGAGCAAAGCCTATGTGAGGGGGATCCAATACAGAAAGATGAAGAGGGGCTTTTCCAGAAGGTTGAAAAGAAAGGTAGAGAGAAGATGGTGCCAGCTAAAAGAGAAGGGCTGAGGATTAGAGATAAAGATGTCCCTGTTCAGCTCAAAGCTGAAATCAGGAAGTCCAAGGTTAACCTAAATCCAGGTATGACTAATCCTTATGCTATTTTTTATTCAATAGATAGGAAAGTTTTAATTGAGATAGCTGCTGCTAGTGATGTGAATTTAGGTGTTAATAATGATGAAATAAATGCAAACATTGATGCTCTATGTGCTAGAGAGATGACTCAAGCATGTCTGTTTCAAGCTGAAAAGAGGAAAAAGGAAGCAGTTTCCCAGTCAGAGTCAGATGTGGGTGTTTTGTGTAAGGGGGAGGAATCTGAGGGTGTAGATGATGTGTCTGTAGAATATGAGGACATTTGTGGGGATGTTGAAAGGAAAGTTGCAGCAAGTAACAGGAAAACAAAGAAGAAAGCCAGTAAAGGCTCTGGGCAGAAAAGGAGAGGGGGTTTTGGGAGGAAAAGATATAAATAATGAGAGTCCTATTCTGGAACATAAGGGGGGTTGGTGCTCCTGGGAGACAAAGGAAATTGAGGGAATTGGTTTTTGAACAAAGGATTGATATTGTTTGTTTACAAGAAACAATCAAGCAGAGTTTCACTGAAAAAGAACTGAGATCTTTGGTAGGGGATCAGTTTTCTTGGAAATATTTGGCTGCTATGGGGCACTCAGGGGGGTATGACAGGAATCAGAGAGCAGTTATTTGACTTGATGGATTGGATTCAAGAATCCTTTTTTTTCTGAGTATGGTTGTGAAAAATAAGAGGGATGGCTTTATGTGGGAGGTCATCAATGTTTATGGTCCTGCTCATAACAATAAGAGAAGCTTTCCTCTTGGAGTTGGGGAACAAAATCAATCAGAGGGTATATCCTGTGTTAGTAGGGGGGGACTTCAACATGTATAGGTTCTGTACTGATAAGTCTAATGGCATATGGGATGTTAAGAGGATGGACATTTTTAACAAGTTTATCAGTGACTGTAATCTGCAGGAATTACACAGAGGAGGGGCTAAATTCACCTGGACCAATAATCAGATTTGTCCAGTAAGAGTGGTATTGGATAGGTGTTTGTTTCAGCTGATTGGGAGCAGAAATATCCTCTAACAGTTGTGACTTCTTTACTGAGGGTGGGATCTGATCATTGCTCTTTAATGTTAGAGACAAGGGAGGATGTGAGGGCTAAAAACAGTCACTTCAGGATCGATATGAATTGTTTCCAACAGGAGAATTTTAAAGAAAAACTAATCTCTAATTGGCCGGTGAGATTTTAGAAAGGGGTGCTTGATTATTGGCATTTCTTAATGCCTTTCTTAAGAAGATGGATTAGAGGGTGGAGTGCTAACATGTCAAGTATACAAAGGAAGAGGAAAAAGGAACTTGAGCAAGGTGTTTAGGGTGGAAAATAACGGCGCGAATCTCTCCATCTATAGAGATGTGTGTGTGCGCGGGTGTGCCAGTGTACCTAAATACAGAATAAACAAAACATAGGGAACATGCACTTTATTAATCTCGAGGATCATAAATACAAATTCCCATGTAATGATATGCGCTCCATAGTCTGTCGTTGGACAGATCCGACTTGTGCGATGTGGTATCCTGATTCCTGGGGCCTCATGAAGCTCCCAGTTAATTACCTCCGCAGGTCTAGGCCTGCAGGAGAACCTCCGATTAAGCTGCTTGTGGTCATCTTGTCGTCTCCGCTTCGCATTCTCCATGCATGATTGTGATGGTGGTGATGATGTAGATGTGGGCGCCGGCAGCGATCCACGGCCTCGTCGGTCCGTGCGCCGGTGTTGGTGATGTAGCCTTCGCGTCGGCTTCGTCCGCCCTGTCGTCTAGCCTCGTCGGTCTTGAACGACGTGTTGGTGTAGTTTGCTTGATGAAGACATGCATGGAGCTGCGTAGATCGAACGATTTGACGTCACAGCAGTTGCGTCGGGATTATATTAGGAAAGAGGGAAATCGATGGAGATGGTCGATGCAGACTGTTAGAAAAAGGAGCCTAAAAAAGTACTGTCCAGATTTAACTTTGAGAAAAAGCATATTGAACAAGAATGATGCAAACACAAAACACATATTGAAATCACTCACAGTTCTTGCGCAAGAAGATGACGAACTTGTCGACGAAGTAGTTGCAGATTCCTCAAGCGGTCGCGTGTGTACGCTGCCCAAAAACCTGATTGCCGCCCCGTGCAGGAGTCTCGCGGCAGTGGTTTCGGAGATCCCGCTTCCTCCAAGCCCGGTGCACGCTGAGATTGAAGGTCGACGAAGCGCAGTAGCTAGAGGTCAGAACAACGTACGTGTGGGAGGTGAAGTGACCGTGTTTTCTACCCTCCAGCCACCAAGACGTCTCCTGATGTTATAGGCTCCATCAAGCGCTTCAAATTCCCCTCTCATTAAACAGGCTAAAACTGCCCATTAGATTGCAGTAGAAACTGCCATCATAACGCAGCAAAAACTGATGCAATCAAAAGGAGTAATTGAAACGCCATCAACACAGCACAAATGTTAAAAAAAAATGCACATGAAACAATTTGTTGTACACAACAAGTCACAAGTCACGCGATAATTCACGCGAAAATGCGCGGGCTGCGCGTGCGTGTATCAATAGGCTCCTTATCTTTCACATGCATCTATTTTTGCTAAGAAAGAAGACTCCCATATTTAAGCAAGGCGACCTCTCCTTGACTTAGCAATATGGGACTATTGTTGTGCATGCTTTAGAATTTACAAAATGGGCCAAACATGGGCCAAATTCCAACATTGACATCGGGCTCCACTTGTATTTGAGGATTTAGTACCGCACAATACTCAACCTCAGTGCCAAATGAGTATGACTTAGTGACTCGTTTAGTTGGTTTGCTTGTCACTGTAGTGAATAGTGTCATACATGCATTAAGTGTACACACGATGCAGTGTGCAACTCTAGTATGTGAAAACTTCCGTCATTGTGGCTGCGAATGACATGGTCGCCTCCGGGAACCTTCGGATGGCTTGTCCGGCAGCTTCACAGCAACCTCCTGGCAATGCAGACGACACGACGCCGGCAACGCCGACGACGGGAGCACATGGAGAAGGCAGTGCCGGCGAGAGTAGGCGAGTAGACATCGACAGCGTTACGACGAGCGTGAGGGCATCGTCGGCCGGTGGAGTCTCCGTGAGGCATCCTCGCTCAGCAGGGCTTCACGACAATGGACGCCGGTAACAGGGTCCCCAGAGTCCAGCCTCGGTGCGATGACATTGGTACGATGGCAACCCTTTGGCGAGATGGCACCCAGCGGACGGTGTCACCGGTGGCTTGATGGGGACGGCAAGCGTTTGAGCGTCGCCGACGAGTTGGACGAGACAGCTTCCCAGCTGACAGCGGCTCAGCTCCATCGGGACGGTACCATCTTGCTTCGTGTGCGGGCACCGGTGTTCCGGCAGTAGCGACGCCAGAGAGAATGTAGGGACGAGAATAACATCATTGCCGACGGGGACAACGTACGTCGTGGCTCCGCGGGCGGCGTGATGACCTCCATCGCCCGGTTGACATGGATGCGGGTGGATCAGCGGCGTTCCGGCGACTCTTATGAGACCTCCTCCGTCGGGCACGGCTTGACGACGTCCACGATATCGCGACGACATGCTCCGGCGAGGTAGCATGACGAGGTTCTCGGGCCGATCATGATGACGTAGATGAATGGCGCCTCGCTCCACGTCCCCACAAACGGCATCTCCATATATAACTTGGCGAACTTGACGACGGCGTGCGGGCGCCGACCAGCGGTGCTCCGACATTCCCATCTCTCATCGCCATCTCATGCACGTGTGGATTGAAAAAGAAGAAATAATGAGGAGGCCACAGGATCCTCACCCATGATACAAAGATTGTCGATGCTCAGTGATCTCGCGCCGGCTTCCTGGTCGCGTGCGCGCACCACTCCTCGTCCTGAGTCGCCGCCGGCGTGCACTACTCCTCGTCGAGCCGATCCCGCGCGCCCGGCTGCTCCGGCAAGGCTGCGTCGGCGCTGTTGTGAGAAAGATCAAAAGAGTGATCGATGTGTGTAAAGAGATGGAAGAGTTACTGGTGGTTTTCAATCTATCTGTGTATGTATGTGTTGATGGTGAATGAACTGCTCGATGGTTGCGTCGGTGAGTGTGTGAGGAGATGAATGGAATGGAAGTGTATGGAGTGGCCGTCGATGGTTCTGTGTGTGAGAAGAGGAAGAGAAGGTTGTCGCTGCTCAGTCCTCCGTCTATCTTGCCGTGGATGGGTGGTATGTGAGGAATGGAAAATGGTTGTGTGGTGTGTTGCTGTTGATGATCAATGAATGGAGAGCAGCCTCTCTTTTATAGGCGCAGGGAACCCTAACCAGCGCCACGCATCTCCCGGCGCCGCCGCGGCCACAAACTAGTCGATCCGATTTCTGTGCGCGGATGGATCAGTTCGCCGAGTCATGCAGATAACGAGAGCAATCCGCTTCCCTTTCTGCTGCTTTGCTGATGATAAGATCACGTCACGAGTACGTGTTTCCGAAATATACGGTCGTATACACACAAGAATACGGCGGCAAGGATGTACTGCAGGCCGTCAGCCCATGCTCAGCCTACATGCACTGCTTGCATACCGCTCAATTTTCTGTTGGTTTGCCTTCTTGTGCATGCTTACGTAATAGCCAAATATATCTATATGGCTGGATGCATATATGAACTATGCATATCGACATATACTTGCATGGCTCATGCATCAAGCTAGGTTCACGTGTATTTAGTGATCAGCTGATCACATAGCTAACCCCTTGTTTGCTTGCTTTGGCCAATACAAATATTCCTTGCATATAACCAAAATCCCATCAAACACAAGGATTGATGATGATTGATCAGAGAGCCGATGAAAGGGATTTGTTTGAATCTGAATGGCTTGAAAGATATAAACTGGAGAAAGAACTGGAGAATATTTATATTCAAGAAGAGATTTGGTGGCAAAGAAGGTGTGGGGAAACTTTGATTCTGAAAGGGGATTCTAATACCTCCTTTTTTCACATGGCAGCCAATGGGAGGAAAAGGAAGAGCTACATTTTTGCCTTGCAAAATGGGCATGATAATATTACTGAATTTGAGGAGATCCAACAGCATGTTTACAGCTACTATAAAGGGTTGTTTGGTAAAGAGAGTACTAGAAACATTCATTTACAGGAGGAGGTTTGGGGTGACAAATTAAGACTAAGTGATGAGGAGAGAGTGAAGTTAATTAGGCCTTTTACTATGAAAGAGGTAGATGACATTATGAAGGGGATGAAAACAAACACTACACCAGGTCCAGATGGGTTCCCGGTTGGGTTCTATAAATAGTTGTCCTCATTTTAAAGATTTGATAAAAGAAATGCTGGATGACCTTCATAAAGGGGATCTCAATGTAGACAGGATTAACTATGGGGTTATTTCTTTACTCCCTAAGATCAAAGATGCCAACTCAATAAAGCAATACAGGCCGATTTGTTTACAGAATGTCATACTTAAGATTGTTACCAAGGCAGTGACACTGAGAGTGACAGAGGTGGCTGATAAGGTTATAAGCTGGTCCCAAACTGCTTTTATTCCTGGGAGGAACATCTTGGAGGGTTGTGTGATTCTACATGAGGTGATGCACTCTGCTAAGCAAAAAGGGGAGCCTGGGATTATTTTTAAGATTGATTTCGAGAAAGCCTATGACAGGGTGAAATGGGATTTTTTATATGAGGTAATGCAGAAGAAAAACTTTGATCCTATAATGATTGGGTGGATCAAGAAAATAACTGAGGGGGGCAAGGTCAGTATAAACATCAATGGGGAGCAGGGGCCTTTTTTCAAAACTTTTAGGGGTCTAAGACAAGGGGATCCTCTCTCACCTATTCTCTTCAATTTGGTGGGGGATGCATTAGCAGCAATTCTAGAAAGAGCAATGCTGAATGGCTATCTGGAAGGGTTGACACCAGAGTTGGTAGAGGGAGGTATAACTCACCTGCAATATGCAGATGACACAATTTTATTTGTGAAGGCTGAGGAGAAGAACATTCTGGTTTTGAAGTTTTTGCTTTTCTGCTTTGAAGAAATGTCTGGGATGAAGATAAATTATTAGAATAGTGAAGTTTATGGTTTGGGGGTGAGTTCACAAGAAGAAGCAAGATTTGCTGATATGCTAAATTGTAAGGTGGGGGTTATGCCTTTCACTTACCTAGGGCTACCTATGCATGTGGAAAAAATTGGTTTGAGGGATCTGTGCCCTGTTATCCAAAAAGTTGAGAAAAGATTACAATCTTGGAAGAGTGGTTATCTCACATATGGGGGGAGAGAGATTAAGATTTACTCTTGCTTAACCAGTATCCCAATGTACTCCATGGGTTTCTATCTGCTTCCTGAAGGATTTCATCACAAAATGGACTCTATAAGAGGCAGATTTTATTGGCAGGGATTGAGTGAAAAGAAAAAATATCACATGATAAAATGGGAGGCGTTATGCAGACCTAAAGATTATGGAGGACTGGGTTTCTTGCATACCAGGGTAATGAATATCTGCCTTCTGTGTAAGTGGATAATGAAATTAGAAAGGGGAGACTCTGATATGTGCTTGCAGGTTCTTAGGAAAAAGTACTTACAGGGTGGAAGTTTTTTTGTGACAAGGGTGAGGGGGGTTCCCAATTTTGGAAAGGACTGCAACAGTGCAAAAGATGGTTGAATAGGCTGGTGGAGAAAGAAGTCCATGATGGGAAAATTGTTCTGTTTTGGAAAGATGTTTGGTGTGATAGGGCTCCTCTGAAAATCATTTTTCCTGAACTGTATGAGATTAGTCATGATCAAGGGGCTACTTGTTGACGTAAAAACACGATGGCCTGGGAGATCTGCTTAGCTCCAGTGCAGGTCCAAAATAATAATGAGGTGCGGGCGTGCCAGTTAGTTTGATCCTGCAACTAACAAGATATATAAATTGAAGATCAAAAGATAGCCGATCGGCTGACAAGCCGATGGAGTGATTCCAGCCGATGCCGATACCAGCCGATATCCAGTATAGATCTTGATACTTGAGTAAATAATGACATAAAGATAATCGGCTGATGAAAATAAAATAATATAATCCATTAGAAACCAATCGGCTAGTAATGATAGATTAAATAAGCACTAATCCGAAGGTTGAAGCATTCATCGGCTGGTGGTCCGATGTCAATAGATCCAAATGATTATATAAACAGTGAAACCTTTGTTGTTATCGGCTAAAAAAAACTTTGTAAGTAATCCTTGTAAGCCAATGCAACGTCCAGATAACTCATCGGCTGAAACCCCGATGAAACCCTTATTGGCAATCAAGAAGCAGGCTAGAGATTATGGTTCTAAGCACGACTTAGTAGATCAAACTTAACTGATACAGCACTAAGTATGAAAAGAAACATAATATCTAGACAATCAACCCTTTGACTGATTTTCAGGGTGGTGGATACATTATATAATCTAAGCCAACAAAGTAATCTAGCCGATATCGACAAAACTCTAGATGGAGATCGGCCGATGCAAGTAGAAAACATTGTCAATCTAGATTATATAATGTATATGATAACTCAACGACTTACATGAACAAGATTAGAGTGTCGAAACGATGGAAGCACTAATCCCGATAATGCAAGCCACCATAACAAGCCTTACTCCTCGTCGGAGATCGAAGTCGATACAGCCCAACTTGAAACAAGAACTCGTCGCAAGTAAAAAGGTAAAAGGTGGCGATGCACCGAAGTTGTATTGATCGAGAGATAATTTACATAGACCCCGGGTGTACATATTTATACCCATGGGTAGATACTAGTCCATATCGGACATGACTCAAACTTTCCTAAAGATAAAAGGAAACACATAAAGTCTTTATCGGACACTAAACACACTTTCCTAAAATTAAAAGGAAACTAACGACTCTGCCTATTTAATAGATAAATTACCATGCCGCATCCTCCTTGAACTCGGTCTCTTCTAAATAAACTTTCTTTAATAGATTAATTTCCTTAACCGAATTTAGTAAGAATCCGACTGTTGGCGATTGATAGCTTCCATCGGCTGATTCTAGAACTCTGAAGCCGATACTGACTCTAGGCCGATGATGACTTCGAGGCTTACCAAATTTCGTCGTCAACACTACTGTACATGATCTGTATGAGGGGGGATTTGGAGGCTGGATTTCAGAAGAAATTTGAATCAAACTAGGCAGAATGAGTTGAACAATCTGATCATGCTGCTAAACAATTGTTACTTGGATGGGGGAAGAGATCAGTTAGTATGGCCACATAATAAGAAAAAGATTTTTTCTACCAAGTCTATGTACAGAGTTTTGACCTTTGGTGGGGTTAAAGACAATGAAATGGGAGAGATCTGGAAGAGTAAACTACCTCTGAAAATAAAACACTTTCTCTATTTGGTGGGGAGAGGAAGATTGCCTTGTGCAAAACAATTGGTCAAGAGAAATTGGAAGGGAGGTGATCAATATTGCAAGCTCTGTGGCAAAACTGAAACTACTGACCATATCTTGTTTAAATGCCCCTTAGCTGTTTTTGGGTGGTGTGTTATTAGGGATGCTTTGAATCTGGTTTCTTTACCTAATAATCTGTGGGAGTGCATGAGTCTGCTCAAATATAGGAAGAAGTTTAAACCTTGGATTTCTTTAATTGGGGGGGGGGGGTTTGTTGGGCTATTTGGATCATTAGAAATGACTGGATGTTTGAAAATAATCTTGTCAAGTCTCCCCTTTGTATGGTTTATAAATCGTTGTCTTTCATACATAAGTGGCGCATTTTGCTAAAGGAGGAAGACCAGGAGGTGCTGGGAGGATGGTGTGAAGCAATTAGGATAAAGTTGAATCAAGTCAGGCCACATGTACTACCTGCATCGCTATAGAATAGCTGCTTTAGTCTGGGTTTCAGTTTTATTTTTTTTGTAAGGGTGTGTTTAGATTGGGAGCACGTTCTTTTGTCTCTGAAAAGCTGGTTGTTTCCCAGCTATCTCTTTGTGTTTATTTTATTTTCCAGTTCTCGAATGAGACTCTGTTCTTGTTATTGGGCTTTCTTCTTAGCCGGGTCAATATATTGATCTGCCATAAAAAAAAAATGAAACGGTCGGCGACGGTGTCAGTCGACGCTCGTACGGCATCTCGATTGATCGATCGATCTATCCGGCTACGCGCGCGCGCGGACGGCATCAGTGTCACCAGTTCACCACACTGCGACTGTGCGTACCGGTCGAGCAGCTAATACGACGGGGTCTTAGGTGGTTTTAAGTGGATTTAGACTGTGTTCTTTCTCCTATTTTCCCAACTCATATCTCTCGTTTTTCACATGCACGCTTTTGAAACTGTTAAATGTGTGTTTTTATAAAAAAGTTTCTATACAAAAGTAGTTTTAAAAAATCAAATTAATTCATTTTTGAAAAAAAATTTAGCTAATACTTAATTAATCACGCGCTAATGGATCGCTCCGTTTTTCATGTTGGGAACTCCCAACAACGAACGCATCCTTAATACGTCCTAATACGATGGGATCTATCTAAATTAAATAGTATTAAGATGTATCGTATTTATTAAAAAAATTTATATTTAGGATGGATGGAGTAACACGTTGCGGGTGGACCATGTAGGAGAGTGGGTCACGGTGCATGCCGCAAGGCCAAGTTCGTCGGATTGTATTCGGCTATTGAATTTTTTTAATTTTTAATTTTATTTATTAAAATATTTACAAAAATAATTTTTTTCAAAGTTTTACAAATCTACACCCCTAACGCTCTTTAGGAGAGCGATTTTACGTGGCACACATCTATTGGCGTGTTATAACGGTTGCGTGAGCATTTTATAGACAACACCTTGCAGCTCTCTAGGAGGGTGGTAAGGGAGCTACCTGTAAAATAGCGATCTACGATATTTTGCAAATAGCCCCCTTGTAGCCCTCTAGAAACGGCAAGGGGTCTACCTATAAATGGCCAGCCACGGTTATTTTGCAGGCGGCCTTCTTATAGCTCTCTAGGAGGGCGGTAAGGGGGTTAACTGCAAAATGACCGGCCACACTCCATGTGACCGTTAGAATCCACCAACGGACGTGTATCACATCAGAAAAAACATTCTCTGAAACTTTATAAAACTTTGAAAAACTTTAAAAAAGCCCTTCCAGAGGGTGTTAGGGGTGTAGATTTATAAAACTTTAAAACAAAAATTATTTTTTAAATATTATAATTAATAAAATTAAAAATTAAAAAAATTCGCACGGAGAAATCGGGTGAGCAGGCCACGGGAGGCGGGAGGGGAGCCCCGTAGGGCGTGGCTGTGATTTTGATGTCACCCCGTTGTATTTTGGGCCTCAAATGAGTTAACACATAGGAGAACCTTGGAATTCCGAGAACTTTCGTGGATTGAGTTTGGGCGTTTTGGCCCTTCTTTTTAATTGTTCTCGAGATATTTTTTCCTAGTAGGATAGGAGTAAAATGTATGGGATATGTACGCTACTGATATTTCACCGGCATTCTCAGATGGGAATCCTTGGGCCTTGGCGCCGCCTCAAAACTGTCAGAAATCATGGGGAGAAGCATCAGGGATCACATCACTCGCGATGCTTAGGCCTACGTATTTGACCGTATTTTAATTTCCAAGTCTTTTTTCTTCGCTCTTCTTGTCTCACCTAAGACTAGGAGGGCAGTACTTTCCGTAACCATTTTTTTTCTCACTGTTCTTTGTTAATAGTGGAAATAAATTTCATTTTATCTCACCGTTGCTAATGTATGCAGTAGCAAACCATAAGTTTCACCCGAGTTATTTGAAAAATGATCAAAATGGGGGGAACGAAATTCACACACCATGGAGACTGTAAAAAATGTCTCCATGTCCATGGTATATCGATCACGGCCACCCAAGGCGCAGCTCCAGGTCAATCTTCTTGTCGTTCTCGTCGTCACCTACATCAATGCACCGGTGATCATGGTCACGGCGGGCGGCCGCCAGCGCAACGGGCGCGGAGAGCAGCAGGTCTCCGCTGGGTATGACCACCGCCGCGCCGCCCGCGCTGGAGTTCAGTATGGGGTACAGCACCACGGCGCACTCCGTCCTCGCGGCGACGGCGGAGGCCGGCGCCTCCGCCGCGGCGAGCTGCTGCCCGGCGGCGCCGTGGAGGCCGTGGCCACGCATCTTGGCGCGGTCGCGGCGGTGCACGTTCATGTGCCCGCCCAGCGCCTGCGCGGACCGGAACTCGCGGCGGCAGAACGCGCACGTGTAGGACCGCGGCGGCCACGTCCCGCCAAGGCCATCGACGTCGTCCGCCGCCAGCTGCTCGTCGGGCACCGGCCGCCCAGCGCCGCCGCCGGGCACCACCGACGTCGGCCATCTCCACACCACGGCAGCGGGCTTGAGCCGGTGCTGCCGCTTCAACAAGTGGTGAAGCGTCAGGTGCTTCACCTCCTCAGTGCTACTGGTTGGCGCCATTTTCTGGTGTGTCAGTCAGCTCCCGTGTGCTTTTTTTTAACTAAGTTTTGGCGCGAAAACTGACGAGAACTGCGTGCAATTTCTTCGATGAGTATTTATACAAATCTTATGCTACGCTTGAGCCGGGCTCGGCGAGACAAAATGAGGAGGGGGCTAGCATTGGGAGTGTCACCGAGTTGTGTGCTTTTTCTCATGTCTGCAAGTGTGAGACACAGAAAAGCTGTATACTGCAAACTGGCATGGATTGTATCAGTATCACCTGGTGAATGCTGGGAGCAGAGATGACTCTGCTGATGGAATCAACAATAATCTGCCAAGGAAAAAGCATATGACACAGTTGTGTTGCACTGGCTCCTGTGATGCATCCTTAAACTTGAAGGTTGGGATCAATGAAGTCGATCTGGAATCTGGGTGGAGTACTTCCAAGGAGTAGCTAACAGATTACACTGGTACCATAGAGGACGCAGCGGCATCTCTGATTCTCTGAATCCATCTATACAAGTTTGTTTTAACAGGATTGACACACATAATTGCAAAACCAACTATTACAGTGTATCAAACCTGAGAGGCTACAAATATTTGTCGCATTGAATTTACTTGTAGCACGTTCATTTATCCAAATGTTCGGATGCACATTATGTTGGATTCTGTTTCAGAGTAAACAAAAAGACAGAATTCTTATGCACTAACCAAATTCAGTGACAACCATTTCTCTGCCCTCCTATATGGCTAGTAGTACTTAAATTTCAGACAGGAAACTGAAGTAAGCTACAAATATGCTAGTAAAATGTGTGATGCTAATATAAAAGTAGGACTTTGAGCTGTCATGAACTCTTTGACAGTGAGACAGACTGAGTGAATCCCAAGTAAAATACAAACAACCAAACAGGTAAAAATCATTAAGCTCCTCAACTCTATATATTATCCAACCTAGCTGTCTGCATCTTGTCCTATGGACTCTTGTCCTCGGTTCCTTCGCCTCCATGTCCAAGCTTGCAACCTTTCATTCTTTTCTGCTTCTAGAACGGAAGATATGATTGGCCAATTGGTCATTCCAATGAGGTTACAGCCATGTTTCAGAATCTGTTTCCAGTTTTTCCAACACACACATGACAACAGAGAGTATATGCAATTAATTATGCATGTGCATACGATATGTAAGTACGTCGTCCTTGCATATAGCTACCGTTGTCATGAGTCAAAACATATCTGTCGAGCCTGGATGCAAAGTCCAATCATTGGTGTCCATGTGTCTGTATATTCTAAAGTTCAAATGCATTCTAATTTCTGTATAGTTTTAGCCGGCATATGCTGAGAAACTATGCCGCTGGATTGTCTAGGAGACTACACTACTAAGGGCATTTCTTGTGTCCTAATCACTAGGGAGAGTCCGTACGTCCTGCGAGCATCGTTTTTAACTAGGGTTAATTTGATCCATACCGCTCTAAATAAATGCTACTGCTATTTATCATATCGGCTGCGTGCCATTGGAAATTTCTAAAATTAGAATCATACCACTCTATCACGAAATCTATCAAAAATATCCGTTAACATGGGACCCACATGTCAGTTCTATCTTCTTCCTCCATCTTCCCCTCTTTTCTCTTCTCTGCCGGACTTCCCTCTCCATCCCATCCTCCTCCCGAACTCCCCATGCCCCACCCGCCGGTGACATCTCCCGCCGGGGATGGCACCACCACCGTCCTCGTCCTCGTTAGATCCCTGCTGTCGGCGCCTATCCCACCGCAGCTGCAGCGGCGTCGCCGGCGCGACGGGCGGCGGTCGGCGAAGAGGAGGGCCGGCACGACGGGCGGCAGTCGGCAGATAGGAGGGTCAGCGCGAGGGGCGGTGGTCGACGGTCAGTGGAGAGGAGGGCCGGCGCGACTGGCGGCAGTCGGCAGAGAGAAGGGCCGACGCGGCGGTCGGCGGTCGGCGGAGAGGAGCTAGGCGTCGGTGGCGGCGGCCAGAGGGGGAGGAACTGACGAGCGGGCGTGCTGGGCGTGGGCGGCGGCAACGTCACCGACGCGGTGGGTGCGGCCGACGCGGGAGGAGCACGGCGGAGAGGATGGCTAGCGCGACGGGTGCGGCCAGCGGAGGAGGAGCGCGATGGTGAGGAGGCCAGCGCGACGGGCGGCGGTCGGCGAAGAGGAGCTAGGTGTCGGCGGTGACGGCGAGGAGGAGGGCCGTTGTGGTGGGCGCAGCCGGCGGTCGGCGGGGGAGAAGCGCGGCGGTGGCTCCCGGCCGCGCCTAGCCCCGCTCCCCTGTGAGCTCGCCATTTCCAAAGGGAGGGGATGAGGACGGAAAAAGTGACGGGAGTGGCATGGTTCCAATTTTAGAAATTTCCAGTAGCACGCAGCCGATATGATAAATAGTAGTGGTATTTTTTTAATTGGTATATTTAGAGTGACATGGATCAAATTAACCCTTTTAACTAAACATGTAAGAGTTTGTGCTTTTCATCTAGAGTTAGTTCTAGATGGTAATGTGACAGTTATGGTTGTAACAATGTTGATTCTTTTAACTGAAATATTGTTGAGATAGGTGTAAAAGCAGAAGCAAATTTGTCGTTGCGTACTAAATTATAATAATCAACGCAAGCATGTACGTCACAAATGACAGATTGAAATATCTTTGTGACGATCCAGGGTATGGAAGTAGTATCGATGGAATTGAGAGTTACAACTTAAAAAAGCTAGCCTGCTAACTAGAGAATATATCACTGATTAAAGGTTATTGGGCACAGATATCCCAATGTTTCGGACGGCTAAGCAGTATACAGCCAGTACCCCAGTCCATATTTCCACACTAATCAAATCCCCAGATAATGTAAAACAGAGTGGAAAACAAAGAAAAATTAACATTTGCTCTCTAGAGTCAGAAATTAGCATGTTAAAAAAATCAGTAGGAAAGAAAATATTTATAATACATTATTGATATGGCAAAGGTCAGTGGCATAAAAAATATAGTTATGCTAAAGTTTTTACCAGTGTATAAGTACTTTAGTGTCTGAGTTGGATCAGCTGATTCAAAGCCTAGTGAATTTACTGCAAATCCAAGCGTTTTTATGCAGAAAGGCCTCCACACTGAGGCAGGGACCTAGATATAGTTCGGCCTAGAAGTTGGATACAAAGACAAGAATCAATAAACGGTGTTTGTGCGGAAGAAAAGTCTATTTAACTTCCTCGACTATTTTGTTGTTGAGAGATGTGAATCAGATTTCAATAGCTGATGGACTACAAATGGACTTTTTCCATGTGCAGAAGCCTGAAACTGTAGCGTGGAGGCCTATCAACAGAATTGGGCTTATAAAGTGCACTACATATTTTCCCGTGAAATCTGCATGGCACTGCCTGCACTCATAACAGAAATCGAATCGGCTAAACCAAGACCACATATACACACACACATGCTCCCAGCGAATCTGCCACCCAATGTAAAATCAAGTTGCCGCGTTTTCCGGCCATGCGCGTGGCTAGCTTTCTCCTGTCCGCTCTGCTGCATGATTCGTGCTCCAGACCTCCATTAACGCCGTGATGGTGCGGGGGTCGTGGAAGTACATGCGACCTGACGAACACCACAAAGGCAGCGTGCAATTGAATAGACTGCTCTCCCTCTCTTTATATCTATAGCAACCTCATTGGTATAATAAGCTAAAACAAAAGTACTGATCATAATAGCTCACTCTCCCCGCGTTATCCATGTGCGGGCGACATGGAGAAGAAACCCTAGCGCACCACTAACCTTCCTCCCCCTCTCCTTCACCACGCCGCTGCTGGAGCACGCCACCGGAAAGCCGGACGACATGCTGGGAGGGTAGCGGCAGGGTGCAATCCCGACAACTTCCTTCGTCTCCGGCTCATGGGAGAAGATGAGAAGCTGGCAAGGTGGCGGTGGAGGGAAGCTCCGGTGTGGGCGGCAGCGGATCCGGCGCCGACGTCAACGGGTTCGGCCCTCCCACGCCTGGATCTGGGGGGGCGGCGGGAGACAGGACGTGCACGGTGGAGCGATGGGGCACGGAGGAGGTCGAGCGGTGTGCGTGGTGGGCTGGCCGCGGCAGAGTGGAATGGGGCGGAGGCGGCGCGACGCAAGGAGGTGTGGCTGGCAGCGGCGAAGGCCGCCGTGGTGTGGGGGGATGCGCGAGGCTGGCAAGGACGGAGGCGCGCCTGGCAGCGTCGGAGGACGCAGCCGGCGAGTGCGGAGGAGCGCCCGGCGAGCGCGGAGTAACGGCCGGCGAGCCCAGAGGCCCGGTTGGCAGCGGCAGTGGAGTTGCGCGTGCCCGGTAGCGGTGGTGGAGCTCCTGGTGTCGGTGATGGTGGCGGGCGATGAGGGCTTGAGGACTGCAGCTGGCTGATGACACGACGAGGCGGTGACGACCATTTTCGGTACGTAGGGCAAACGTAGGTCGCGTCGGTGGCTGTGCATGGCTGACCCGACCGTAGGGCTAGCTGCTCGTGCACGGGGGCAGTGAGGCTGCCGCGGTGGAAGGATGGAGCGACGACAATGCGACCAGGTGGTCCGTTCGATCACGGGCAGCCTGGTTGAGGCGACAGTGATGGTAGCGCCGTGAGGGGGACGTTGAAACCTGCGGCGAGCTTCCTTACCATGCGTATGTCCTTTTGTGGCGGCAGCTTGCCACCATAAGATGGCCATGCTGGATGTACTAGTGTGGGGGAGATGGGATCATTCTTCTCTCTCACCCTCTCCCTCTCCGACCCAACCACGTGGATGGAGTTCAAGCATGCCGGAGGTCGAGACTCTACTTTGATGGCCAACCGACGATGAGGTGTCAACGCGGTAGCTGCGCGTCGAAGGGGATTAGCTGGTGGATCTGCTGAATCTGACATGCACTCTTGGGCGCGGGAATGTAGGAACAACGAGCGAAGGCCTAGCCTTCGGGCAGGCAACGGCGATGCCTGCGGGCGCCGTTTTTTCTCTTGGTGGGTTGCTTCGTTTGTCTCTCCTCTCCCAATGGGTTATTCAGGTGAAAACCACGTCCTGGTGTTGATGCAAAAAGCACACACTGGTCGGAGAGATTTATTTTACTCTCGTGCAGGTCCAGAGTTTACTTTCGGGTTTAGGGGCGTGCCAGTTGATTTGATCCTGCAATCAACAAGATAAAACATGCAAATATTATTAGAAACGATAATCGATCGGCCCGAATACCGATATCATATCGTGATGTAACCTACCCGATGCATTACGAGGCGAATCGACTGTAAGGTTTGTTTAATCAATAAATGAACCCTAAATTTGATCTATTGGCTGTAAATATCAACATTATATAATCTATAACTCAATATTACTTTAGAGATCAGCAATTGGGATAGATCGAACTTAACCGAGACAGTATAAATTGCCTAGATCTAAAATAACACGAAATAACGATTATATATATATAAAATAGCCGATGTCCAAATTTAAGTATGTATCGGCTATAGCTCCGATACTACCTTATATTAGGATATCATCTTGCAGCAAATATATTAAACTATCGTCAATTAGGTTGACATTAAATTCAATATATTTATATTAGATAAAATCCTGATATAAGGGGCATATATAGTATATTAAACAAGACTATGTAAAATAATTATATCGGATAAGATCGGCTGAAACCCCGATACTATCCTTATTAACAACCATAAAACAGGCTAGAGATTACGATTCTAAGCACGACTTAGTAGATCAAACTTAATTGATGCAGCACTAAGTATGAAAAGAAACATAATATCTAAACAATCAAGCCGATGATTATCTTTTCAGGATAGTGGATATATTATATAATCCAAGTCAACAAGTCAATTTAGCCATTATCGATAAAACCTTAGATGGAGGTTGGCCGATGCCAGTAGAAAGCATTGTCAATTTAGATTATATAACATATATGATAACTCGACGGATTACATAATCAAGATTAGAGTGTCATAAAGATATAAGCACTAATCCCAAGAACGCAAACCGCAATAACAAGTAATTACCTCGTTATCGAAGATCGAAACTGATGTAGCTCGACTCGAAAGTAAGAACTCGTCGAAACAAAGTAATGGAAAAATGTGGCGATGCGCCGAAATTGGATTGAACTGATGTGAACTATTTACAGGGTCTTAGGTACATATTTATACCCAAAATACACAATATATCCATATCGGACACGACTCATACTTCCTATTACAACCCTAACAGACGAACAAATCTCTTAGGCGAACTCTTATCGAAAATATCTATAAGAAGATTACATACAATCCTAATTAATAGATACAATTGCCTATCTTGGACTCTATCATTATCTGGCAATGTCATTGAAGTCCTCTTCTCAAATCTGACATCGGTTACGCAACCAATCTTGTCACCAACGGCTGTATCGGCTAACCATATCGAACTCGGTATCGGTCGATACAGACCCCCAGCCAATGCGTACTCTGTTTCCGAGAATTCCGCATATCATCAATTCCGCTTCGAATTGGATCTCGTTTCCGATTCATGTGTTTACCAAAATTCCATCGTCAACACCTGGTTCTCCAGGACGGGCAGCGGCGGCGCTTTTGGCGTCATTTCCTTCTTGAAGGCGTCGTTTGGAAGACCCTTTCCTTATGGGTGTCTGTGTGTTTGTTTTGTTTTTAGTAATAGAATCAGACGTAGACGTGTGCTGTTCCTGTACTTTTTGCTTTTTTCCTGACTATAGTCTCACAGGACTGTAAACTTGTATTTTTTCTACTATATAAATAGAACCATCGCATTTGGATTGTTTCAAGAAAAATAAGCTAAAGTAAAAGTTAAAATTGAATTTTCGGAGTTGATTTTAAGATATTCTCAACGTAATTTCTATTTAGCGTTGGTTTTTAAGTCGCTATGAATAAATTTATAAAGTTTCAGGCAACCGATGAGGCTCTAGGCCTCTCATCAATTTGACAATTTGAGATCAGCGAGAGTGTGGAGACGCTTATCGGCTTATGTTTCTCAATGCAAACATTGTCAGAAGAAAAAACCAAATCTGGCCCCGCTCCTCGCTCAGAAGAAAAATAGGTTGGGCGCCACTTGAGTTCAGAAGCATTGCACCGAACAATACATTAGCACTTTGTGAGCAAGTTGGGCTTTTGTTTTTGGGTGGATAATTGTGCCGTTCTTTTGGTTCATTGAACTATTGCAAGTTGGTTACATCCACGCTGTACTACTACATCACAAGTTGCAGAGCAACCATTTCGTTATTTATATCACCAATTCACCATGTAGGCTTTAACCCTTTGCCCAGGCTGGACCATGTAAACAGTACATGCATGATGTGTACTTGACTACTTGTGTTTTCGAAGTATAGTTTTGAGCCCCAAAGGTCACACAAGCTTAGAGAGAAGTGTATCCTTTTCTGTCAGAGACTGTGAATATACTCTAGCCCAGTCAAAATCCAATATCTTCTATTGCCCATAAATAGGTCAAAATTCATTGAAATAAGCATCAGACATAACTAAATAATGGAGTGGTACCTCCACAGAAGAAATCAGCTGAGTTAGTCGTATTTACAGTTTGCTAGTTAGGTTCCCATGCTGAAAGAGCAAAGATGATACGCCCCTTCCAACCTTGCAGCATCCATTTGTTATCTTCATCAACTAGGAAATCCCTGTGGTAGGACTTGTTCACCTTGTATCTTGCCTTCTTCACCGTCTCTTGGTTCAGTGGTAGCTGCTTGAAGCCTGCCCTAATGTTCCTCACCTGCCATTGCTTGTAAGTCTCTGGTCTTTCAACTCTCTCAGTGCCCTCACAAGCAACCACATTAAGAGCTTCCCGCCCGAAGAGATCTCTTTCGATCAGCAGCCTGTTTTCATCGACCCGTGAGGCAGTCGTTTCAAGCATATCAAAAAGTGAAGAGTAGTAGAATAAAGCCTCCTTGAATCGTGTCACGAAGAAGGGCGCATTGTAGGTGCCATTGACAACACCATGGATGAACAAATTTGGATTCATCTTTCTTATTGTCTTCAGAACCTGCATTCTTGGGCTGTCATCTGTCACCATTTCGTCCATCATGTTCCTCATCCGGAAAAGGCAGTTAACAACAAGAAGTTCATCCTTGTCTTTGTCTATCTTAAGATCTTTGACACAGATAGTGTCCCACTTGGCAGCAATAGCATGGTATTCGAATGGAACATTGAACATACGGGCATAGTCATGCAACCGACGCCCTGTCGCCTCTATGAGTTGTGCAGGGCGGAATCCCGGCTGGGGTAAGTCGATACCAGTGATTCGAACACTTGGAGGGCCACCTGGTCTCTTCGAGATCCGCTGGAAGAAGATTGGCCACTGGAATCCATACTGTATACCATAGTCAACAATGTGCAACCTTGTCACACCCTTGGATGCGTTCAAGATGGCTTCGATCGAGAAGAAGTTCGATATTTTCTTGAAAGGGCATGCTGTAACATACAGCTTGAATGCATTCAGTATGTCATAAACAGAAGTCCGCTTGGCAGCAAGTGAACGGTAAATGTTGCTGCCAGTGCCAGCTAGGCGAGACTCCAACGCATTAGCAAAGCAATGTGCTAACCTCTGACCGGCATCTCCATATGCAGAAGAACGCTGCCTAATTTGTTTCAGTAACTCATTGGAGTTCCGGTGATCATCGATTGCAGTGGCCTGGGCACAATGTATGAGTAGGGTAGTGAGATCAACCGCATCATCCTCAGCGGATGCTCCAGATTTGCCTTTCTTTCGACCTCTCTTATTTCCTGATCCTTTCACGTACACCCCACAGTTTCGTGCTTCAGCTGGCAGTGGTGCCCGGAGCTCACATTCACCATTGCACAGAAGCACCTTGTCGAACATCTCTCTGACCGTCTCCTCCTCAGACACTGCCAACTGCTTGTTCCTCCTGCTCTCTTCCTCGACCAATAGGCAATCATCATGCGGTTTCTTCCTTCCTTTATGAACAGTACACTCTCCCTTCCTCTCAAATTCACAAGGCACTGGCTGGCAAGTGGCATGTTTGGTTGTGAACATATCGAGCAACCCTCCATTCCCCGTGAAATCACAACAAGAATCTATCCAAGAATTCTCTTGACACGCCTCTTGGCTAGCAGTGAGGATCTCAACGAATGGCTTCTCGACGGCGAGGAGGGCTGAGTCCTCCACCGATGTGACGGTACCAGGACAAGATTCATCTTCCTCATCTTCAAGAAGAAACTGATTGATGTATGCTAGGACCGCATCGTCGGCAGATTCAGACAGATCCTCTGAATTTTCCAACTCGGTTGTGGTTGACGTGGGGCTTGGTGTGGAGCCAAACATACCAGCCGGTGATGTGTGGGAATCATCCGCAGAACTGTGGAATCCGTTGGAAGAGAAGAACTGGAGGGGGAAATTAAGCAAGTGAGGCGGAGGTGGATTGGTGATGGAGAACAAATCCCCATAGTCAACATCATCATAAGAACCAGAATCCAACATGATTCTTGAATCTTGGAACAAGATCCAGCCTTTTACTTCCTGACTAATAGTACCCTTTCTCTGCAAATTAAACACAAGGATCTCACTAAAGAGAACTGAACAAATACCATAAAAATCTGTTCTTTTTTACCATAAAAAGAATCTGACGGTGCTATGGTCTGGAATCCCTATGGTCTAGCAATCTTACAAGCATGCCATGACACCTTATTTATTCAAGTATATACTCCTACTCATATTCCAGAATGTAAAAAACAAGTAGAAACACATGTTACCTCACAAAGTGAAAGCCATGGAAGAACAGGCTCTTCACCAAGATCTGCGAAAAAAAAAATAACTGCTTGCTAGCTAGTCGCAGCTTGCGACTCCAAGAACAGAACACTTGGTAAGCACTGCTGTGTTTTTCATCCAAAATCTATCTTGGATTTTTGCCTTTATGACGCAGAACTTCAGGAAGAAACTAGAAAGCAGATGGTGATTTGTGGTCGTTGCGGTGGAGAGGAGAGGCACAGGAGTCTCAACTCCCAAGAGCCTCGGTTGGCTTAGGTGATGGAGGCGAATTGATTATTGTGTGATGTGTTTGCTGTTAACCATTCTAGGAAGAGTTTGGTCAATTGGTTAGTACTTTCATTAGTGCACCTGCAGCTTTAAGCGATTAATCAAACATGAAGGTCAAGTGGGAGGAAAGGGGGATGCACCACTGCACAGGGAATCTCAGGTCTCAGCAGGAATCGAAGGTGGAGGATTTTCTGCGACAATTGTGCTCTGAGCCTTGTTGATGTAAGGAATAAGTTCACCTGACATCAATTGTACGTCCAGTTATATAACCGCAATACTAAAAATATGTAGCCTGAACTATATAAAATCGTTAAAAAAAATCCGGAGATAGTATAGATATCTGATTTCGCTGACGTAGCATCCTAGTTAGCAAAAAATAAAAAATAAAATATGTG
This sequence comes from Oryza punctata, assembly GCA_000573905.2. Classification (NCBI taxonomy): domain Eukaryota; kingdom Viridiplantae; phylum Streptophyta; class Magnoliopsida; order Poales; family Poaceae; genus Oryza; species Oryza punctata. The sequence continues at coordinate 28,772,024 of CM002491.2, read as the reverse complement.
GGATCCACATGTAAGCGAGAAGAAAAAATGTAGGATCCACATGTCAGCATCATCTTCTTCCTCTTCTCTTTTATTCTTCTCTTTTCCTTTTTCTTGCCGCAGAGGGGGGAGGTGCAACGGGCGCTGAGCGGCAGCGGCGGGCGAGCGCCAAATTTGCGTGCAGTGGCGGCGGATGCCGCACGACGTCGAGCCGTCCTAGCTGATGTCCTCCTGGTCTCCGGCGTCGTGCGGCATCCGTCGCTGCTGCCGCACGCAAAACATTAGCATGTGATTAATTGATTTTTTAATTATTGTAAATTTAAAATTTTATTTATTTAATATATTTTAGTTTTCACGTATTAGTTTTCACGCAAAATATTATTGAGTTTTTAATTATTTTAGTTTTTTAATTATCTATATGTCATATTAGTTTTCACGTATACAAATCACATCATTTAGTACATTTAGGAGTTAAAAAAGTGTCTTAGTGTGAAACACCAGTTTTGAAAAACGTACAAACGATAACAAAAATCGAGATGGAATATACATTTTAATCAGAGCAAAACAAGCCTTATATATCACGGCACGTGACATCAGTTTCTTTAAAAAAGAGTGTAAGATTTTCTTTTACATGTATTATCTATCTATTTATTATATTATTAAAACAGTCTTGAAAGAAGGTACCACATTTACTATGGAGGCTAGAAATTCCCACATTAATCGGAGAAAAAGAAAAAGAAGAGTCCAACTAGAAATACAATTTACAAATAACTGAAATTCGGAATTAAAAATAAACAATATTAGAAAAAGAGTATATATAAGAATCCAATACGAGATTAATTAAAATATGGAATAAAAAAATAAATTCAGAAATTAGAAAGAAAAGGAAGAGTTCAGGTAGGAATTCAATTTTGAAATATACTGAAATTCAGAATAAAAATAAGCAATATTAGAAAAAGAGTCCATATAAGAACCCAATACGAGATTAATTAAAATTCGAAATAAAAATAAAATAAATTATGAAATTAGGAAGTGGAAAAAAAGAGTTCATGTAGGACTACAATTTAAAAATAACTTAAATTTGGTATTAAAAATAAGCAATATTGGAAGAAAAATCCATATAGAACCGAATATGAGACTAATTAAAATTCGAAATAAAAAATAAAATACATTCTGAAATTAGAAAAATAAAAATAAGAGTTCATGTAGGAATACAATTTAAAAATAACTAAAATTCGGAACAAAAAATAAGCAATATCGAAAGAAAAAACCATCTACAACATGAGTTTAATTAAAATTTGGAATAAAAATAACTTAAATTTCAAAAATATAAAAATAATTATAAGAGCTAAAGTGGGAATAAAATTTATAAATAACATAGTATCGAAATAAAAAATAGAATTTTCAAAAAACACAATCAATCTTGAAACACAACGATGACAAATGATAATAAAGAGGGGATAAAAAACATGGCCGTAAAGAAGTAGGATGACAACGGTTGATGTGACATCTAAAAACTATAAACAAAACCCAAATAGAATCCCAATGATGATTAAGAGGAGGAACGATGGACGGGCCGTTGAAACATCACGATCACGGTGGTTGGTTAGACTTTTAGAAAGTAAAAAATAAACTTCAATAATAATCACGTTAGATTTGTAAAATCTCAATGATAATAAAGAGGAAGGTAGCGGGTGTAAAAACTATAAACAAAACCCCAAATAGAATCCCAATGACGATTAAGAGGAGAGATGACGGGCAACCCGTTAAACAACACAATCACGGTTGTTGGTGGGATTTCTAGAAAGTAAAAAATAATCCACAATGATAATCACGTTCGATTTTTAAAATCTCAATGATAATTAAAAGGAAAGGCATCGGGTGGGCCGTAAGAGGAGTATAATGGCAATGCCGTTGACGGTTTAGCGGGACTTCTAGAAAGTTAAAAATGAACACCAATGATAATTATGTTCGATTTTTAAATCACAATAACAATAAAGAGATGAGGCGGCGGGCCATAAAGGAGTAGAATGGCGGCGTTTGACGGGAGACTTTTAAAAATTATAAAAATGAAAACCAACAAGATAATTAACTCTAAAATTTATAAGATCCAATTTTAAAGTTTCAAGGAGAATGAATAGAAGCCGTAGTAGATCGTGCAAGAAAAATAATGGGTGATAAAGAAAAGGTAACGACTGGTGACTTTTAAAAACTATAAAATTAGAAACATGGAGATGATAAGGTTCTATATTTTAAAATCCTAAAATAATGAGACAGTTATTTAATAAATTCTAAGTAAACTCATATAAAAGAAGATAATTTTGTATACATACTAGCCGCGCAATTGCGCGGGCCACCTATCTAGTTATATAATTAGCTCGAAAAGAAGGCGGAGGACCACGTTCGCTGTGGAGGCTACAAATTTCCACATTAATCGAAGAAAAAGAAAAGAAGATTCAAAGTAGAAATACAATAAAAAAATAATTGAAATTCAGAATTAAAAATAAGCAATATTGAAAGACGAGTTCATATAAGAACCCAATACGTGATTAATTATAATTCAGAATAAAAAATAAATAAATTTCTGAAATTAGGAAAGAAAAAGAGGAGTTCAAGTAGGAATACAATTTTGAAACAACTAAAATTCAGAATAAAAAATAAATATTGAAACAACAATAAATCTATCTATAACACAACACGAGATTAATTAGAATTCAAAATAAAAAATAAAATAAATCCAGAAATTAGAAAAATAAAAATAAGAGTTCAACTAGAAATAAAATTATAAACAACTAAAATTTGTAATAAAAAATAAAGACTATTGAAAGAATTGACCACATAGAACATATGATGAGATTAACTAAAATTTGAAATAACAAATAAATAAATTTCGAAAATAGAAAAATAATTATAAGAGTTCAGGTAGGAATACAATTTACAAATAAAAATATTAAAATGAAAAATATGGATTTTTCGAAAAGAATAGTTCATCTAGAACATAATGATATGAAATGACAATAAAGATGGGAAAGCAATAGGCCTGTAAAAGAGTAAAGTGGTGGTAGTTGATGGGATATATAAAAATTATAAACATATAAACAAAAATCCCAAATAGAATCCCAATAACGATTAAGAGGAGGGACAATGGATAAGCTATTAGATTTTCCGAAAAAAATAGTTCATCAGAACACAACGATATCAAATGACAAATAAAGGAAAAAACAATAGGCCTCTAAAGTAGTAAAGTGGTGGTAGTTGATGAGACATATAAAAACTATAAACATATAAACAAAATCCTAAATAGAATCCTAATGACGGTTAAGTCGGGGGTAACGGATAAGCTATTAGGAGTGTGTTGATGATGAAATTTGGTAAATCATACATCGAATTTAGAGTTAAGACCGAAGCGGATTTGGAAGGAAATTGGTAACAGAAATAGAGTATAAATCGGCTTCGGAACTGCATCGGCTGATATTGAATCGGATAAGGAAGCCGATGTAGCCGATTCCGACAAGGGGATGTTGGAACCATTGTCGGGTTCGTTTAAAGTGCTTCATGAGGATTACCATGTATGGATTGAGTCCGAAAAAGGCAATTGTATCTATTAATTAGGAATAGTTTGTTAGTTTCCTTTTATCTTTAGGAAAGTATGTTTAGTGTCCGATAAGGACTGTATGGAAGCGGAACTCTGTCGAACCATTCAGGATATGGCTGCCGATACATATGGATATGCTTCTTAGGTCTAATTCCAAACTGCTCCACTACTAACCCTAGATTACTTTGTTGGCTTAGATTATATAATGTATCCACCACCCTGAAAATCAGTCAAAAGCCTGATTGTCTAGATATTATGTTTCTTTTCATACTTAGTGCTGCATCAGTTAAGTTTGATCTACTAAGTCGTGCTTAGAACCATAATCTCTAGCCTGCTTCTTGATTGCCAATAAGGGTTTCATCGGGGTTTCAGCCGATGAGTTATCTGGACGTTGCATCGGCTTATAAGGATTACATACAAGACGGATTTAGCCGATGACAATAAAGATTTCATTGTCTATATAATCGTTTGGATTTATTGACATCGGACCTCCAGCCGATGAATGCTTCAACCTTCGGATCAGCGCTTATTCAATCTATCATTACTAGCCGATTGGTTTCTTCTGGATTATATTATTGTTATATATCATTATCATCAGCCGATTATCTTTATGTCATTATTTGCTCAAGTATCAAGATCTATACTGGATATCAGCTAGTATCGGCATCGGCTGAAATCACTCCATCGGCTTGTCAACCGATCGGTTATCTTCTGATCTTCAATTTATATATCTTGTCAGTTGCAGGATCAAACTGACTGGCACGCCCGCATCTCATCATTATTCTGGACCTGCACTGGAGCTAAGCAGATCTCCCAGGCCGTCGTGTTTTTACATCAACAGAGTGACCGTAGAGTAGTACAGTGACGGTGTTTGACGGAATTTTAAAAAATTTATAAAAACAAACCAAACAAGATAATGAACTCTACAAACTAAGAGGTTTAATTTTTAAAGTTTTCGTGAAAGATGAATAGAAATAGTGATAGATCGATAAGTAAATGAAGGCTTGATAAATGAGTAAGTGGTAACAACCGAAATGACTTTTAAAAACTATAAAATTAGAAACACGCGGATGATAAAATTTGGTTTTTCAAAATCCTAAGACAAGAACTAGATATTTAATAAATTTTAGGTAAAATCATATGTAGAAAATAAATAGTTTTGTAGAGGTGCTAGCCGTGCAATTGCACGGACACCCAGCTAGTTTTCTATAATAAAATTAGAAACGTGTCACACCTGCTACGTGTTACATGCTTGCGCTATCAACCACTTGAGGATCGGTTTTGGCCGCATGAACCGTCACTAAATTGGTGGCACAAGCGATCGGAGGGAGATGCTGTACTCCACTTGTGCAGTGTGAACGCTGCGAGATGCCGCAGCATCAGATGAGTAGACCAGGCGGCTGACCACATAGCGAATTAGCGATCAGGTCAGCCAACAACGCTAACAATTTGTACTCACACCAAAGCTAAGAATGACTTAAAAAAATTAAATATAGAGAAACATTTTGTCTACTCTTCCGTAGTGTCCAACACGCCGGATGGTCTCTCTCAGGTCGGAAAACCGTACACGAAGAAAATAAACAAAATCCAAAACACAAGTAGAAAAGGAATAAGTCTAATTTATCAACCTCATCTCTTCTCCTGTGCTGAATCGTATCCCTCAACTATAACACCGGATATAACATCTTCCCTTTTTTAAAAACTGGTGCAAGTTAACTCCTTTGTAAGTTTAGGAAGCAGTTTCAGCTGAAGTGATACTTACGTGGCACATTGAACAGCCAACCTATATTGAGTCAGAAAAATTATACTATATTTCAGGATGGAAGGAGTACAATTTTTCTGACTCGGTATAGATTGACTAGTGTATACCCAATCCATTTCAATATATCAAAAACTCATATTTTGATGTTTCTGAACTATTTCATTCCGATGAAAAACATAGTATTCACATGAGCCAATATAGACAATAAATGCCAAAAATTCATCGCGCGAGTTAAAATGTGTCACGTAAGCGCTACGTTAACCGAAACCGCTTCATAAACCACCAGGAGTTAATTTGCACCTATTTTTTAAGTTGAGAGAGACATTATATCTGGTTTTGTGGTTGAGGGATACGAGTCAGGAAAAAGACAAGAAAGAAGGGAGGTGAAATAGACTTAGTTCAATAGAAAAAGGGACTGTCCAAAAATCATTCGACATACACGAAGAAATTGTCGGGCTTGCCAAACTGGGCCAGATAGCAACCGGCTCAATTCAGGCTTGCTTTTTCGCCCAAACCAAGAACAGGAAGGCCTCACTTTGGTGGGCCGCAATCGAATCTGCCGCAAACAATGGACCTCAATTCCAGCCCATCTATGTAACTCGAGGAAAAAAAAGCATGCAACGTGGCCTAAGGCCTCATTGTGATGGGCCCTCAATCTAGCCCTTCTTAAATGGTGGTCCTCAATTCCAGCTCATCCATGTAACTCTAGAGAAAGGCATCGGGCCGAGCACGGATCATACAAGGCGGCATAGCCGACACACACGGGTCAAAGCCCAAGCCCCGCACCACGCCGTTTCACGCCCGCAACACAACACAAACGCCACAGAGATCCGTTGATTCGCCCCGGCCTTACGCACGCGCGGCGCTACCGCTTCTCGATCGATCGATCGATCGGCAGGGACGATACCGCTAGTCGTCGTCAATTCTCTCCAGATTATCAAGACGCCGTACGTGAAGTGAAATTCCCTCTGCCGGCCAACCCAAAGGAAATCAAGCTGCATTTTCCGGCCGGCCTGGCCATACACGCGCGGGTAGCTAGCTGCACCTGCACGCATGGCTAGGCTAGCTAGCTGGTCATGCTCTCCGGCCGGTAAGCAATCGATCGGAGGCGTGTGCGAAGCAATTAATGCGGCGAGAGGGGGCGGGGGTTGCGGTGGTGGTGTAGCGTGCGTGGGAGCACATGCGGCCGCATCGGCGGGCGCGCCGCCTGCCTGCCGCACGTGCGACAGAGCTAGCTAGCTCCTCGCTCTCCACGGCGCTAGCTAGCCGCTCGCGCGCGCGCGCGGATGTGCTCTTTTGCTAGCTTCCGTGGTGGATGCATCTGCGTGTGCGCGCGTACTGCGGAGTAGCTGCTGCTGCACGGTCTCGATCTCTCGAATATCTCGAGAGCAGCAGCCGGCCGGGGCAGCCATGGACGGACGTACATACGACTCCATGCGCGCTAGCTAGCTCCGGTTCGATCGATCGATCGGCCGGATGGGAACGCGCGCGCACGTGAACGCATGCATATATGCGAACGCCATACATGGTGGGCTAGCTATGGCTGCATCACGTGTACCACCCATCACATGCACACCGTACCCCCAGCACTGTATTTGCATCGATCATGCCCATTTGCTCAAGTGCAGGGTTAATTCATATCAGGCATCAACGCTTGCTAATGCTAGCTCCGATCCGTTTGATGAATTGATTAAATGAAGCTAATCTATGACCAATTAAAACGTGCGTACCGACCGCCATGTGGCCTTCAGATCCGGCCGAGATCGAGCTAGCTACTATATCTGCTATCTGCAGTTCTGCACACCAAGAGTCAAATCGGTGGTAATTAACTGCGTATGTTTCAGGATAATTAATTGGTCAAGTAAGCGAACGCTGGGGAAAAAAAATATATGCGCGTGTACTTGAGAGTGTTGAAACGATGGAGAGCTAGATAGAATGTCAAGAAATTGATTTGAGATTGCATACAGTACATATGATTGCTAGCATAGCTAGAGTTATTATTATTCTCCGAAAGAGTTTACATATACTAATTGACCTTATTGTCTATGGACAGAATCAAGGCACCCATGGATCCACACACACCAAAGCCACCCCCCTACTTTTCAATGAATCAGTAAATAAACTATGCACGATCGAAACACCACATTTGCGGCCATGTATAAACTATAGCGAGGATAAATCTAGCAGGATATAGCTAGCTAGATTTGACATGACAAAATAACCATTTAATTAAGGCACTGATTAATTAAGGGGTTGAAAGGGTGACAAATCAATCATTATCAATCACTGGGCGCTGTGTATATATATGCACAAGCAACTCTTTGTTGGTCGGTTAATATTTTTCTCACGTCCTTGAAAAATACTCCTATGCACACGCATTTTCCTTTAGGTCAACACCCTTTATTGCAAGCTTCCATCCCCTCACATTTGCGCCCCATTTGCCGTCTGATGTCGTCACTTTATCAGGGGCCCATATGCTACTTAGCATAAAATATTGGCCTTAATAGGTGTAGTGCTTATCTTTATATGGCCATTAAGTTAAAGGTTTCCACCCTGGCAAGATGCCGTTCAGCCCTAAAATATTAGGGTGAGCAAGCTAATCGCTCATTTGCTCGTGAAAATAGTGGGTGCGAGAGAGGGGGTGTCTCTGGCTAGCTTCAACTTGGCGACATGATTAGGTGAGGCCCCTCCCAGCAAACAAAGTCTATGCCGAATTAATCTTTATTTTTCTTTTCGTTGTCGCGCGCAATAAACTATACTGCTCTCTCTCTCTCTCTCTCTCTCTCTCTCTCTCTCTCTCTCTCAAGATCTCTCGTCACTTTAGGATGCTTATGCAGGTTTGATTGGTGACACGTTTTGTCGTCGTCTTCTTAGTTCATCTCCAAATTACTTCATGAACATTTAATTTGTAGCCTGTGTAAACGATTCATCTCAATTGATGTTTCAAGGTTTCACATTGAATATTTAATACACTCGATCGTGTGTTCACGTGCATGCATGGGAAGTGTGTGTTCATGTACAACGCCATCCATGTGAATGTTGAATCATAAAATACACAGATATTTGCCCTGCGCATGCAGGATCCTTATTCCAAATTAACAACAGACATCTCGTTTGTAAATTGAATGGAACCTTTCATATACTATAGCAATGAAAATTAGCTCCTTATTCGAAGGCTAGCGATAAGTGTGTCAGGCTCACTAAATTCCCAGGGAGAGCACGTCTTAACACCTCCATGTGATTATTCTGGGTATATTTTTTTTATTTGAAGAGAATTAACACGAGACGGTGCTATTTCATTAAATATAGAAGAAATAAAATATAACCCCTATGGGTGAAAGGAAAAAAATTGTAATGGCATCCAAAAGTAGTTCTTAAGCAATATAATATTTCATTCAGCTACCTAGTATCATTGTGCGTGCAACTAGCCCATATAGAAAAAATAACAAAGTTACTCATGCATATGGACTACCCATATGGAATAAATAATATTATCTATCTTTGCTCATTTCCCTTCTCTTAATGATATCTTGTATCTATATACATTGTGGAAATTGCTATCGTTAAAGTCTATTTATATGGGTCCCATTTCTATAGATCACTTTGCATATACATTAGAGATGCCCTACAACACTATGAGGGCCAAAAACGGTTAGTAGAAAATCTCTAAGGACAACCACAATGTGCATGAAAACTAACCTTAAGGAATAAAGTGAAATCAGCTATGAAGAGAATAGTGCTATGGGCAACATTAAGCTCAAGATTGGACCATAAGAATAAAATAATTTCATGGCTTTACAACATGCATGTACACTTCCAATCTTGAGTAAATATGGAATTTTTTTCTCAGTGGGTCCCATCTTAAGGTCAATAAGAGACCATATACATTGTAACATGTAGGGAAAGTGATCTAATCTCTTGAGAGGATATCCCCTCGTTTCGTGCATGCTACCTAAACAGTCATCAAAAAATTTTAAAAAGTTTTACAAGATATATTAATATGAAACATATTACTCCACAAACATGCATGTTAAAATTCAATTTCTACAAGTTGTAACAAAAATAACAAATATATATGAGAATGCACGATAACTATTTTTAGTTTAATTTGTTTTTTTAACTTGTAGAAGTCAAATTTGATCTTGCATGTTTGTGGAGTGATATATTTTATATTAATCTATTTTTTTATTTTCTTCAAAATTTTTTGATAACTATTTAGATGACATACAAACAACGAGGGGATATCCCATCGAGGAATGAAAATCATATCCGTAGCATGTATTATAGATAAAACAACATAGGAATGTGGATCCCATCTTATGTCTCTATTGATGTTAAACATTAAGGATGCTCTAAGCCTTTTTGCTCTTGCCATGGTCCAGATTCTTGCCTCCTCTTTTATTTTTCAATAAGGCTAGGGGCCACAGTCTCCTTGAATCTATATTCTGGGTATATAGATTTGAATCCTAATGGGTGATCATGCATGCATCTACGATTTTACCATCATACCTCTAGTTTCATCCAATAAATCAGTACGCCATTAATTCTAGGTATTTTTATGTCAAAGAAATTTCTAGTTATTTTGGGAAGTTACATTATTCTTTTTAAAAAAAAATCACCATATGAGCTTTTGGATTCATCTAGTAATATTACTAGCTAGTATTATCAGTACGTGGTAGAAATGATCCAAGCCATATTTTATTATCAGTACGTGGTAGAAATGATCCAAGCCATATTTTTGGCTACCAATTACTCAAAAATGCTAGCTTTTACTCGAGCACATGCATGATAGAAAATCATTCAGATGTTGAAGTCATGCTTTGTACGCGCTTAGTAGAAACCAAGTTGTTGTTCTTGCCCAGTTTATCCATGGCGTGGTAATTAATAAAGAAATGGCCAGTACAGTGACTATAAAAGATTTGATGCAACAAATGATGTTGATGTTGTCCTGTGATCAAGTACTTACTGATTCTTATATTAGTAGTAACTACAAAATGAACTTTTGTGTTCTCGATCGATATTTTAGTTACGTACTCAACAGTAGTACTATCCATTGCAAGTGACTAAATATATATACATATATATATATAACGAACTTTCCGTGCTTCCATAGCTAGGAATAAAATTTATTTAGACTTTTGTGCATACACAATAAAGAAACCCAAGGTGCTCATGTACTCATTACACTTATAATATACTGACCCTCAAAGCAAAACATATGGCTGTAATTATATGTAGTTTACTCCTGTGAGGTAACCATCACATATGTTAACATTATCCCCCATTGTAAACTTTGCAGAAGTAATTTAATATTTGACTTGAATTGGAGCTATATATATTGCGTGATGTTAGTTTATAAATTAACACATGGCTCTAGCTGCTAATTCGAGGATGAACATAAAATATATGAGGCCGTGCTCGAATTGTTTGGGCTAGTTTCTTTTTTTTATCTTCTTTCCTAGGGCAACTAATTACTTGTAAAAGCAACCAAAGCAAGTAGAAAGAACCTGCAGGAGAATAAACTAGAATTAGAAGTTACTTTTAGTACCAACATGTGAGTTAGTGTACATTTATCTAAACATGTGTTAATTAACTTATAACTTTCTTGGCGACATTACATTAAGTAGTAGCTAGTGTCTCATCATTGAGTGATTGAACAGCAGAATCTTCCAACCCTTCTGGGATTTACATGCATTTATATACTGACCGAGTAATATATAATCACCAGGCAAAAGGACGATCGAGCATCATAAAATTAAGAAGGCTGAGAGCCCAAGACAACACACGCATATATTTCAGCCAAATCTATATAATTGTGCATGCCACCATGATACTTACCGCATCCATACTAATTAGATTAGGTTGACTAAAACATTTCCATCAGTAGACACGCCAATTTTTTCCCTAGAGATTCAATAATAATGCATGCATGTATATCAAATACTCAGGTGCACTTTGATGAAGACCTACAATTAATAGATAATATGCATGAAACATATATAGAGACACAGAAACATAATATATATATATATATATATATATATATATATATATATATATAGAGAGAGAGAGAGAGAGAGAGAGAGTAGCATATCCTATGCACCGGGACCGGGGCTCATGCAAAAGCTCAGTTGCTCTTATTCTATAGCGTAGAAATTTATTAATCAAATTCACTGTGTTGGTCCTCGGATTTTTGTTGGAACATCTATATGTCTCATCCCTTTTATCTAGCTTGTATCTTATCGCCAAGTTGGAATCGAGGAAAATATCAGGTGGAAAGCACTAATTCATCTCTCTGAAAGTCTGATGAACAAATTGAAGCTGGTGACCCTATATATGCATGCATGCATGTGAAGACTTAACTGTACATACACAGTAAGCCAAAAGTGCATATGATGCTCATTAGTCGCGAATAACACTATGCAACCCTAGCCAGGACTGGAAGGACCAGACGGAGGACAAAGGGTTGCAACAAAACAAATAACGGGGTTACTACGATTCTGCTAGCCGACAGCATTTCTCGGTGACATATCCCAAATCACGAACGACCATGGGCTACATGCCATCCCGGAAGTTGGACTTTCCCGCTGTTGCTTTCAGTTTTTTGTGTGGCCAAGAACAGCGACAGGCCAACCAACCAGCTAGCAGCTGATCGATCGATCGATCGATCACCGATGGCGCCCAAAGACGTGCACATAATATTGGCAGCGAAACCGATCGAATAATATGACCTAGCTAGCAGCTGCTGTTACAGACGAACAAATTGGCCTCTCGTGGTGGGGACGACAGCCTTGATCTCTTCTTCTTCTTCCTCCTCCTCTCCTAGCTAGCTTAGCTAGCTCCTCGATCGCCTTCGCTTTGCTGCTAGCCAAGCTAGCGATTGAGTTATTATCTTTAGCTCTCTTTCGGACTCGACGAGGGGATTAGGCTAGGTTTAATCACTCCATTAGCCATTAGCGCCCGTCTCGAGCTTATCCAACCATTGGCCCAAAGGCAACGTGCTTGTCGGGATTAGGGACCATGACACGCACAATAATGTATTCGATTAGCTATACCGATTAACTTAATCCTGCCTAGCCTTGGCTTTCTTAAAGCTAAAGTTGCCACCGGGGGTTAGAATATTGCGGCTGGTACGGGTCACCGTCCTTGGAACCACCACCGGTCGCGCGCACGCAGCTGCCCAAGATCTAGGGCCTCGACCTCCTCCATCGTGATCGGCCCGGCTACGCCGCCGACGGACCGACCGGTCAAAGGATGCATGAAGCCATGGCTAGCTAGCTAGCTATACTAGATGCGTATGGCGAAGATAACGATTATTTGATCAGCTATATATAGCTCTTCACCGGCCGGCCAGCCAGCCGGAAAATTAATCTCCTCCATCGAAGATCTCACCGCCGGCATGCAGTGTGGAAAATTCTAATTGTTGTATTTTAGTATATTGCAACGATCCTCTCGCAGGTGTATATAGTCATACGTAGGAGCTAGAGACTTGTAGTACAATACGAGAGTAGATTTATCTCTAGAATTCTATATTTAAGATTTTATTTTATCTCTAGGATTATATCTCTATATTTGTATTTGACTCTTATCTCTAACTAACATATTTGTACTTCTAACATTCCCACTCAGTCATAACAGGAGCGAAGCGAACGATTGCTAATGTATTTAAAATTTTCTATTTCTTCATCTTCGACGACTCACTATCATCGATTGCATCTCTGATGGATGGTCCTCCACCTGGTGCCTCGTCTCCTTCTGTGTTATCCTTTAACTCTCCTCTATTCCCTCCCGCAGTCATAGCGGGAGTGTCATGGATGATAACGAGGACACGGACGCTTTGACTGGAATTGTCGTAGATGATTTTTCTTGTGACGTTCGTCGATGTAGCAGATCATGTAGTAGCCATGGTCACGGTGGTCATGGTAGTTGATATAGCCGTAAATAGTCGAAGGTGAAAACAAATATTTACGCCATGGTGTGAAGACGGAACTGTAATTGTTAGCATCTTACACCTTATAGATGTCACAGGATGCCATTGAAGATGTCTTGCATATGCCTGAGGATGTCATTGTGATGAGGCCACCACTTTGGTTGGTCCTTCTGCACCGTGGAGCAGTCATCTCAATTGTCATGTCGAGTTGATACAGTCGTTTTCATTGTAGATGGCGTAATCGATATCATCATCAGTGACGCGATCATATCATTGCCGTTGTAGAGGACGCAATCGATGTTGTCGATGAAGCGTCTTGCAGATTAATCTATCAGAGGACGTGAGTCTTGATGTGAAAAATACACACTGACCTGAGAGATTTGCTTTACTCTAGTGCAGGTCCAAAACTTACTTTCAGGTTCAAGGGCATGCCAGTTGATTTAATCCTGCAATCAACAAGATGAAACACGCAAGTTTATTAGTAAACGATAATCGATAGGTCATGTAGTCGATGTCATATCGTGACGTAACCTAGCCGATGCAATATAGCATGAATCGGCTATGAGGTATATTCAGTGACAAGCTAATCCTAAACTTGGCACATCGACTGAAAATATCAGTATTATATAATCCATAAATCAATATTACTTTAGAGGTCAGCAATTGGGATAGATCAGACCTAACCGAGACAGTATAAATTACCCAAATCTAAAATAACATGAAATAATGATTATATGTATTCATATTATAGTTGATGTCCATATTTAAGTATGTATCGGCTATAGCTCCGATACAATCCTATACTAAGATATTCTCTTGCAACAAATATACCTAATTATCACCAATCAGATTGATAATGAGTCCAATATATTTATATTAGATTAGATCCTAATATAAGAGGCAGATATAGCATATTAAACAAAGCAAGGAACTATGTAAAACAATCAGGTAAAATCGGCTGAAACCCCGACACTATCCTTGTTAACAACCATAAAACAGGCTGGAGATCACGATTCTAAACACGACTTAATAGATCAAACTTAAGTGATGCAGCATTAAGTATGAAAAGAAACATAATATCTAGACAATCAAGCTGATGGTTACCCTTTCAGGATGGTAGATACATTATATAATTTAAATCAACAAGTCAATCTAGCCATTACCGATAAAACCCTAGACAGAGATCGGTCGATGCAAGTAGAAAGCATTGTCAATCTAGATTATATAACATATATGATAACTTGGAGATTTACAGGATAGAATTAGAGTGTCATAAAGATGTAAGCACTAATTCCGATAATGCAAAACACCATAACAAGTTTTACCTCTTCGCCGAAGATCAAACTGATACAGCTCGACTCGAAAGTAAGAACTCGTCGAAGTAAAAGTAAAAGGTTGGCGATGCGCCGAGATTGATTGAACTGTTGTTGTTTTTATTCATAAGATCTCGGGCTTATATTTATACCAAAAAATACAAACTTGTTCGTTATGGACACGACTCATATTGTCCTAATACAACTCCAACTAGCAAACAAGTCCCTTAGGCGGACTCTTACCGAAAATATCTCCAAGGAATTTACATAAAATCCTAATTAGTAGATACAATTGACAACTTTGGACTCTATCCTTGCCTGGCAACACTATCTCAATCTCCTTTTCGAACCCGACCTTGGTTAAGTAACCAATATCGGCTGTATCGGCTAACCGCGCCGAACTTAGTATCAGCCGATACGATCTTCCAGCCGATACGCACTCTGTTTCCAAGAATCCCGCGCATCTCCAAATCCACTTCGAATTGGATCTTGTTTCCGATTCATATGTTTGCCAAATTTCATCGTCAACAGTGAGATATCCATCTTTGTGGACGATGTGGCAGCGGCGAGTTACCTGAATGTTGTTGAAGATTGATGATGAAGAGTCGATGGTGGACGTACGTCGGTGTAGCCTGATCGCCTGGAACCTATATGTGCATGTATATGCACAACTTGCTTTGCTTGAACGTGTACGTGCTCATGCGCGTCTCCATAGAAGGTACCAATTCGACTAGCAGGTTGATGATGTACTTGTAGATTGATCTCCTTATTGTCCACGTCCACTGTGCCGTGGCTCCGATGCCGCGGCCGGCAAACACGGTCTCTCGGGGCGATGTCGTTCAGCCCAGGCGGCGTCGAGGATGCTCGCAAACGTGGCCGCCGGCATCATGTCGCATCTGCTCATGGAAATCATAGGGTCTTATATATGACTAATAAAGGAATCGATCTAATACTGATAGGAAAGGCTAGCTAGCTAATCGATCTGGTGCCCTGGGGAGAACTGACGAATTTATCCCATCTCCCCAGGGCAATGCAAACGGAAAATTGGTTAAACAAGGATCGGTCGACACTAGTCTATAGCTTTGATACCATGTGAAAAATATAATTTATTATATTCTAGTAGTATATTACATCGACCCTCTCATGGGGTATATAGAGAAGTATATAGGAGGTAGAGACTTGAAGTACAATACAAGTAATAGTAGATTTATCTCTATGATTCTATCTCTAGGATTCTATTTTATCTCTAGAATTATATCTCTAGGATTCTATTTTATCTCTAGAATTATATCTCTAGGATTGTATCTTCTCTCTATATTTATATTTGACTCTTATCTCTAACTAACATATATGTACTTCAAGCATGCCGGCCGGCAGTGCACCGTCCTTTCAATTAATCAACGATGTACCTAGATTGGAATTGGATATAAGCTAAAAAAAATTCACGCAAAAGACGAAAATAAATAAATACTGGTAATGTTTTTATTTGATCTGAAAATTAAGGAGTCAACGTGGAGGAGGAGGAGGAGGAACGCGTACGGAAGATGATAGACACATAAGCACTTCTATGGTAAAGGTGGGAGATGTGAATTACTTCCATTATCTAAGAAAACTTCAGAGATCAAGTTGGGATCAAGAAGTTTAACAAACATAAACCTCAGAATTTGCTCTTAGTTAGGAATAAAAACCTATTGTACTGGTTAGATCAGGGTAACACCGGCACGTACGCGAGCGTGTCGTTCCCTGTTCCGAGACGTTGCTTTTAGATGGGCTTGGTCGCAACCTAATTAAGTGTTGCTTTGGTAGTGTACGAGAGGATGAAGAATACTTGTGGTTGTAGGTAGCTAGCTACAACATTTTTTTTAGTCATTGTATTCTTCTTTTCTGTTTTCTTTATAATAACTATAATTTGTGTATATATCTTAACTATGAGGAGACTAGAAAGCGGTCTTAATTAGAGTAATTATATCATCAATAAAGTTTCCTTTATCGAAAAATAAACCTCAGAATCTAAATAACAGGCACAAAAATATAAAAGAACTTTGAGAACTGAGACAGATATATATCGATCGAGATGACTGCAAAATTCGTTGACGGAAACTATCATATCACAAGACTTAGCATCAATATACAGGTCAACACAAGGGGGATGTTGAATCATAGATCATATATCCATTATGCGAAATTTAGCCAAGAACTAAATAGGGTAGGGTATCATATGATGGCATGATGCACCCACTTGGCCGGACAAACCAATGGTTGGCAATGTATATGCGAAGTACACGCAGAGCTACATTAATTAAATCGATAAACTTCTGCTTCAAAATACATCGAGAGCAACTAACTAGACTGCATCATTGTTACTAACTACCCTCAACTAATAGTATAAGGTATCCAAAGTTGAGCGAGATTGGTGTATTTTGGCGGGACGTGAACATGGTTAAATTAATGATTAACTAGATGGTATATTTATTAATTTACAAGCGCACGCACCTTCAAAGTAAGAGACCTACCAGGACAGCAGCATAAAACCTAAATATTTTTAATCCCTCACCGGACCAAGCGATGATTAACACCCTGTATTATTTTATGACAGGCTTAGAAAAGTGGTAGTTGCAACCTAATAAGATACCCGAAAGTAGTGAGAAGAGGGAAGGCAGAATTAAGACACGTACCGTGAATTGTACTTACAAATTAAACTTATCCGAATCCCTTTCGATGAATCTATACGTCTTTCCGATCGACCTCGAACGTCTTAACTTGTCAATAATAAAAACACCAAATCGATCATCATATTTTTATTATCACCAGAGTTAGCAGAAGTACGAGGCACTGTTAAGATCTCTCCACCTCCAAAATATATATTTGCTATAGCTACTTTCCGATCGAAGAGATAGCTTATCCAGTAACCACGGCCCGGACAAAAATAATCTACGATACCATAATGCAAGTAGCATAGCTAGGAGTATATGTTATTTTCATAAACTAACAGATCGACGTACAAGCATGGACAGCATAATATATGATCGATCCATATGGGAGCATTTTTAACTGCCTTAACTATATATCTTCAGACTTCAGATCGACGTGTGTGCTAGTAGTACTAGTATATGTTTGCTCGTGTGTGCAAGTAAATTAAGTATTTTCTGGAAAGCAGTTTAACTTTATCTTGTCAGTGAAACTTTCTAGCGCATGCAGAAGGTTAATTAATTAAACAGATATAGAAGAAATTAATTAAAACGAGCACAATATTAAGTGCAGCTGTTCGTTCAGAAAACTTGGTTACAGATTAAAGCATCCTCTATTACGGACAAGACCTGCCTCTTTCCTCTTCCTCCCCCTCTCTCTCTCACTCTCACTCTCGCGGTAGTCTGCAACAACTTTTGGGGAATCCTTTAGGGTTAGGGTTATTGCCATGTTTGGGTGGCTGTGGTGGTGGGGCCCACGTGCAGTGGGACGCATGGGCCGGGGTTGGAGGTAGCGCGGCAGAGCGTGGCCCGTGGTTCCCGAGGAAAGCGAGCTCAAGCTTCTCCTCTCTCTCTCTCTCTCCATGGCCGCACTGCGTTGCTCGGCCATGGCCGACAGCCACGCCGAGTTACCGCCTAGGGGCGCCCGCGCACTTGACCGCACGTGACCGGGCACGTGGGGTGCGAGCCGAAGCGTACGTCGGCTTGATCGCGATCGGCTCACTGGATGGGATACTTGTCGAGAATTGATTAGCCAGGCACAACTTCCCGTTTTTTATGTTTGGGATCGAAGAGGTACGTATTGCTAGTAGTACTACATACAAGTACTGAACAATACGAGTACCTCACATAGTATATTTCATGCATACATTAGCCAAAATCTCTCACTATTTACTTGATTATATTACTCTTCTCATTGTTTTCCTGCTGGCATGCATGTGGGTCTCAGCAATTTAATGATGTGATGACCTGAGATTTTTCGTTAAGGAATTGCATGCATGCCCTTTCGCTAAATGTAGTTTTGACTGTTAATCATTAACACATACTCTATTTAGAAAACATTACAAAATGTGTGTGTATATATATTCCTTCGAGATGGATCATGCGCTATCAGGTACAAATGTTCAATATTAACTCATGTTTTTGATACCCAATTAATTAAGTTTCTACAGTTTAATTTGAACGTGTGTCATAAACTAATTATCTTTTACTCGAGGCGGTATTATACGAATGAAGAAGAGTGGGCACAAATTTTCTTTTGAACTTCGTATGTTTAAATATTTTACGGAAACTGGTAGTACCACCCACCCACACACACATATATATACATGTTATAGCTAAAACAAGTATGGGTAGTAATTTTTTTACTATGAGATACATATGGAATTTATTAGTAATTTTTTTACTACAAGGTATTTTACCCATATTGAGCTTATTAGTATTTTTAACCATGAGATATCTATGGTGTCTATTAGTAAATTTTTTATACGTGATATTTTACAATGATATTTAATAGTAAAAATTTAACCATGTGAGAGGTGTGTTTTACTTATAACAAGCACTAGGCTTGTTTTAGCGCATCCCTATATATATATATATATATATTGACCTAAGATCATATTGACATTTAATTAGTTCCTACCAATTGAATTGATGGTTTAGGGAAGCACGGTGGTAGAGACATGGAGTCGTGTGTGCATGACTCTATCCACTATAGTTTAAATCTCGATACCCACAAATATTATTACTCACACACTAGCTAGTACACTTTCAATAGGATTTTAGTAAGGTTAGTATTTCGATGTGTCTCTTTGAGCGTGTGTTATGGGACACATTCACTGGGGTGTGTGATGTGCGCGCGTATATATCTTCCATGTAATTGAAAAGAGCAAATTAAATTGATCATTTGTTTTCAACTATAAGCATCCACATGATTCAAATTATATACAACTAACATTAAACATTTCTACAACATTGATTCCAATCCATCAGAAGCTTATGTGCTGGAATATTCTTATTGCACGCAATAAAAAAATGGTTTTGCATTCGTAGTTTTAATTTGACACAAAAATTGAGGAACATGCATACACCACTAGAAGGCAGGCGTGACTGTTTGAGGATATATAGCTGGATTTGATGCATATAAAAGTACTAAGTAGTTGTACTTTCAGTTAATTTAACTAAGATTATGTATTGTCATTACACTAATGTAATGTTTTGTTATCTTGAGACCTACTTTTCGTCATATAGTTAATCTTTTGCTCCAGTTGCCATATACTATATATAGTATCAAGATACAACTATATATGTGTTTATTATATTAAATTGAATATATATAATTGTGTGCATGTATATATATATTCCATCATATCCACACGTTCTTAAGAACAGAGGTTATATTTGCTCATAGATTTGTGTTATCAACAATATTATATCTAATAATAATAATAATACGGGACGGATCGAACCAACGACGTCTGTCCTTATTCTCATAAAAGTTAACGACATATGATTGATAGACGGTTATGTTCTACTATAATTTACATAACTACGAAACCTGCTAGTACACCTTTATAGAAAACATATGGTATATGTTTTTTTTTTTTTGGGGGGGGGGGTGTATTTTGTTTCTCTTTGATCTGTTGTTGTCTGGAATAGATGTATCTTGTTTCGTTTCCTTAAATTAAATTATGCATTCCATGCGTCTTGGTGTAGAGTTGAAAACTACCGCGTGTTCTTGCATGCATGGTCGAGTTTCTTCCAAGGCGAAACACATTTAAATTAAAAGTTGTAAATTAATATTCGGACAAACCGTTGCGCTCGAGGTTACTCGTGTTAATTGGTCTCATGAAAAGATGGTAAAAAGTAGTCTAGCGTCCAAAGTTTTGTGGTCATCACACGTAGTGAAAGTACGGCATGCAGGTTACGGTTACAAGAATTGATAAGATATTGCATATAAAATTCAGTTTCAGCGAGCATGATGTGGGTCATTCATTTGACTTGACATCTGTAATATATTGCGAGTAAACTACGCACGATCAATTATAAATTTGTTGTCTAAAAATATGCCGTAAAGGACAATGTCCAATTAAAGAAATGCATCAATCAATTCGCGAGTATTTTTTTGTTACTTATTAGAGGGTTGCATCTCTGATATATACCCTGTAAACATGTCAAACAGATGAATTAATGAATGAATCGTGTATTGTCTCCACCATGAGCGTATACAGATGGGTATAGGTACTAGATAAGCTAAATTAATGTTGGAATATATTTATAGTCGTGATCAATATACTTCATACCAAATTAATTAGGTAAAAAGTGTCAACTGAAACTGCTACAAGTCATGTACAGATTTTACCAAAGACAAGCCCACACTACTAATTATATTGTGTCATGAAAACACTTTATTACAAAATGGATCTATTGCCAGAATTTTACACACTATATGTAATTATTAATTTGACAAGATTTTGATAGGACCTTTTAAAATTAAAATACGCCCTATAATTATCAAAATTCGAATCGGAGTAACACATACTAAAGGCAGGCTACCTATATATTGGGCGTATGTAACTCTTGTGACCACAGTGTTTGGAGCAAATTAAGCTTTGAATTTGTTAACAAAGACTACGAGAACCAATTATTGTAGGAGTAGTGCAAAATTAATCCACCTAGCTCATCTCGTTGTGCATCTCAATAGCTAGCCAGACCTAACCATGGCCGCAGACGATCCTATCGTGGCACGCGCTGGTGTGGGCCCCACAAGGGGCCGCATTATGGAAGGCCTCTAACCTTGATTAGTGGTCTTAAACCACAGGTTTAGTCGCTTAACCATGGTTAATTAGCAAAAGGTCACGATGACACGCTAGCCATCACTATCGACATGCATCACATTTCCGCATCATAGTTCATCCCGCTCCCCGTCTCCTCTCCGAAGTCTCCTCTTGTCACCAGCATACTAGAAGTCCCGTGAGGCTGACGCGTGGGCCCGCACCCGTGTGCGTGTTATACTGGCCCCACATGTCAGTGGGGTGGTGTAGGTCTCTTCTACTTAGCTGTGGAGCATACACTAGAATTTGTTCTCCCTTAGCTCCCTCCCCTTATTTTATGTGTTGCACCTCCTACCTCTGGTTGGAAGAACATCTCAAGCCCTTCCTTTTCTCTCCTCTTTCCCCTGTGCATGTCTCTCTTCTTCTTCTCTTCTTCATAGATTTGCCTTTCTCCCCTCTCCTCTCCTCTCCTCTCCACTGGCTTCTCCAATTCAGATCAAACAGCTATAGCTCTCTTGGTGTTCTCTCCTCCATGCAAGCTCTCTTGTGCTTCTTTTTTTAATTTCTTTCTCTGTGTTTGCTTCTCTGTGCATCCAAAAATTTTAAAAACAAGGAGGAGTATAAACAACTCCCCCACTTTAAAAATCATTGCTTCCTTTTCCAACACCGCCTTTTAACCCTAAAAACAAAACACCACTCTGTTCCAATTCGGTTTTTTTCCTCTCTTTTTTCTTCGCTTTTTTTTTAGATTTTTTTTTTTTTTGCTAGAGCTAGAGCTCTGCAGCTGCTGCTACATCAGTACATGAGCTAGCGGAGAAGCATGGCAGGTCTCGACCTCGGCACCGCCGCGACGCGCTACGTCCACCAGCTCCACCACCTCCACCCCGACCTCCAGCTGCAGCACAGCTACGCCAAGCAGCACGAGCCGTCCGACGATGACCCCAACGGCAGCGGCGGCGGCAACAGCAACGGCGGGCCGTACGGGGACCATGACGGCGGGTCGTCGTCTTCTGGCCCCGCCGCCGACGGCGCGGGCGGCGGGCCTGGCGACGTGGTGGCGCGCCGGCCACGGGGGCGCCCGCCTGGCTCGAAGAACAAGCCGAAGCCGCCGGTGATCATCACGCGGGAGAGCGCCAACACGCTGCGCGCGCACATCCTGGAGGTTGGGAGCGGCTGCGACGTGTTCGAGTGCGTCTCCACGTACGCGCGCCGGCGGCAGCGCGGCGTGTGCGTGCTGAGCGGCAGCGGAGTGGTGACCAACGTGACGCTGCGGCAGCCGTCGGCGCCCGCGGGCGCCGTCGTGTCGTTGCACGGGAGGTTCGAGATCCTGTCGCTCTCGGGCTCCTTCCTCCCGCCGCCGGCTCCCCCCGGCGCCACCAGCCTCACCATCTTCCTCGCCGGGGGCCAGGGCCAGGTTGTCGGCGGCAACGTCGTGGGCGCGCTCTACGCCGCGGGCCCGGTCATCGTCATCGCGGCGTCCTTCGCCAACGTCGCCTACGAGCGCCTCCCCCTGGAGGAGGAGGAGGCGCCACCGGCGCAGGCCGGCCTGCAGATGCAGCAGCCCGGTGGCGGCGCCGATGGTGGTGGCATGGGTGGCGCGTTCCCGCCAGACCCGTCTGCCGCCGGTCTCCCGTTCTTCAACCTGCCGCTCAACAACATGCCCGGTGGCGGCGGCTCACAGCTCCCTCCCGGCGCCGACGGCCATGGCTGGGCCGGCGCACGGCCACCGTTCTGACAGGCGCATGGGTGTAGCTCCGGCGAAAGGAGAGGAGGAGAAGAGGAGAGATCACAAGAAGGAAGAAATGGAAGTCACAAGGGTTCATGGCCGCAGCTTGCAAAAGGTTAGCGAACGCACGCATGAACCACGTATTCAGGGTTACCACCGATCTATCTACTGCTCTATTTCTATCTCTATGTACAATTATTTCGTAGTGTTTGCTCGATCTCTGATTATGTGTTATCGTTATTGTTCTTTTTCCCTTTTTCTTTTCTGCTTCTTTTGAACCTTAATTTGTGGTGTAACCTTTCTTAATTGTCAATCTGGCTTTAATAATTAAGTAGCCTTTTAAATTGTTCGAGGATGCATGGGTGTTCTACTTGTTTTTCTGTTGATGTTCAATCTGTTACTAGTATGTGGATGAGAGATTCGCCTCAAAACTGATAAGAAAAAGTTTTATGTGTTCGTGTGGCGTAAGCTGTCAATTCTTACTTTATCATGCACATATAGATGTGCTGGTGCGTGCTTTTGGAGTTTTAGCTAATTGTTTTTGTGTGATACGAAGGTGTTAGATGTCTATGTGTGATGATACATAACAATCAGTGATGTGTGTATATTATAGTATTTGTAGATAGTTCAGCTGGGCAAACATAATTATATCTCATTAGTTCTTCTCGTTCAAAGTTTATGTGGAAGCTAGGGGAATGCAACACGAGTTACAACTCCTTGCTCCCACGTGTGCATACCTGCCTTTGTTTAAAGATCAAAAGCATTTATCAACTGCATCCTCTCAAAACAAGCTAGCTAGTTCATGGGGAATCCTCACCAACTGTCTGCCTATCATCTTACCACTAGTTACAGTGTGTGTCCCCTCATGTTCTTTCTTGTCCTATATGCATAGATTGCAAGATGCTCGTAAGAGTAAATGGAAGAACAGAGAACTAGTTCCTAAGTTATTGGGACTTGAACCTTCAAAGAATTGAGATTCCTAAAGTTTCTATTGACGACATGTGTTCTGTTTCTATGGGCTCTGTCTTTGCATCAACACTGCTTTCATGTTTTATCAATACTATGTTTATGGCTAAACTCACCGCTTGATCGCGCAATTAATTCAATGTGCTCAGCTTTGGAAAACATTGGTATTTCTTGCAACAAAATGTTCAAGTCTTGCAGATTGTAACCTTTTTTCATCTGTAACAATAATCGAGCTTTAAATCCTTTCTTGAATCGACCTGTAGAGCCCCTGAAAATACAACACAACAGTCTAAAAATACATCATCTGCTGTTACGTATTAGTATTAATTTTCATGGGTTTCACAGGATGAAAAAAATGTCACTTCATTGTTTCAACCTATAAATTAAGCCCCTGAAAAACAAGAAAGTTCAGCAGCTGTATATATAGAAGAAGGAAAATAGCAGTCTGCTAATTTCAGTTACCCTGTTTAGCTACAAGTTCCATGAAGCCGAACTAAGTAGTTTGTGTTCTAGGTCGTAGAGATCAGCGTGATTTTTAGCTTCACTGTCTAGTTGTCAATGGATTCAATTCAGTATCTATATGCCGCACGCATGCGTATACAGTATCCATTTAAGTATATATTTGATTGCCTACAGTATCCGTTTCAGTAAGTTTTTTAGATCCAAAGGGCATGTGTTTGTTTGTATTGTACTTCCTTTATCTAAAAAAATGTGTTTGTTGCATACTCTATGTTACACGCATGAACCATATTTTTTAAACAGGATGAAAATTATAGAGAACGAACCACTTAGTACTTGTTTTGACAAAGTTCAGGTTCATGTATTTGTTTATATTGTGTTTGCCTCTTTTTCATTATTATACCTCAAATAGATTCCTAGGAACATCATGCTTTGATGTCGAACTGTTTCTATATATATATATATATATATATATATATATATATATATATATATATAAATATATATATATATAAGAAATTACAAAATGTTGAATTGAGTGAATCATTTAGTATTAGCACATGTGCCTGAATTGGATATGGAGAACAAATGTTTTCTTCAAAATATATTGAAATCCTGTAAGATCACTATGCATGCAAGCTGGGTTGCAGTGCTGCGCTCAAATATAGTAATCGTAGTAACTAACTTTCATGATTTGAAGATCTTAACTTGAAGAAATAACATGAAGCGTCAGAATGAACTCGAGCAGTGTGTGTATATATATTAATTGATTGTGAGATTGTAAATAGTAATATCACCTCGATCGATCTTCAATTTCGCAATTGCTGAAATTCAACTTCTACAAGTTGTAACAAAAATAAAAAATATAGCTGTGAATGTATATTAACTATTTTCAGTTTAATTTGTTTTTAGTGCAATTTGTAGAAGTCGAATTTGATCTTGCGTGTTTGGTTAGTGATATGTTCCATATTAATCTCTTTTGTCAATTTGTTTCAAATTTTTTAATAATTATTTAGATGATATGCAAGCAACGAGGGGACATCCCCTCGAGGGATGAAAATCCATATCCATATTATATATGCTTCCAACTAAATGTCCTATATGTTATTCACACGAATGACACACTTTGATTTTATGGTGATAAAATGATAACTGTCGCTTATATTCAGTAACATTGATTGCCTGATAGCATTTCTCGTAATCTCAGCATTAAGGCACATGAAAAACTAGCCTGGTCCCTGAAACAAGATGCAGCCCGGGAAATGTCAAGCTAGTTGCTGTTCAAATATGAGAGCTGTTCTCTGAAACTTAGTTCAGAACTTCACTCTAGCTTGCCTGTATACACAGATACATATATATATATAGGACATGCAGCGCGCAACCTTTCTTTTTCTGAACTGAAGTAGATTTATTCTGCATGTATGCGAAGTTTTGTTCTTATTAAATATTATACCTCAACACACGTTTTCCATAAATGTTGGATCTATCTGAAATTACTCTACATCACAGAGCACCCTTCCGGGTTTTCGTTACTGAGGAACTGATTAGAGTGTGAGCAATGCAAGAAAACTGTATCCTTGAATCCATGGAGTTCAGGGTGTGAGTAGTCGATGAAGTGAGGGTGCGTGCACGGGATGAAGTAGGGAGCAACGACCTCCTTGATCTTCTCCTTTACCTTGACCTCCTTCTTCTCACCTTCCTTCTTCTCAGCTTCCTTCTTCTTCACCTCAACCTTCTCTTCTACGATGATCTCCTTCTTCTCAACCTTTTCGATGAAGCCATATTTGCGCGTTCTATGGTAGATGTATTCAAGGAGTTTCTTCTCCTCAATCACCCCCTCGACGACACACAAGTTCTTCCCAAGGTCAGTCTTAGCCGCGTAAATGCCTGAATTATTTATTCATTTGCATGTATATGGTAACCACGTTAGTATGTGCAGTTTCATTCTGTTGGATTGAAATAAAACTGTCCGAGGTACAGAAATTAATTACTCCTGTGCTCAAGTAGAACCTCTTTGACCCTGTCTGAACACTCTGCGCAATGCAAGGGAACCCTTACAGTTATGATCTTCAGTTCCTGTACTACCCACAAAACCAAAATCCAATTCTTCAGGCAAGTGAAACTCCAAAAAAAACTTAATCAAGGACTTAGAGATTAATTAATTACCTCCTTCTTGCTCTTGACCTCGGTGACTATGTCCTTGGGATGAGGCACCAGCTCAACTCTCCTCCGGCATCCCTTCTCGACCTTCTTCCTGAGCTTCTCGGCGTCGAAGCCGATGCCCTTCACTGTCACCTTTCCTCCATCCAATTTCACCTCTCTGACTCCTGTTCATGTTGGTACGCAATCAGCATGTAAATCGTGCGCATGCGCCAAATTCAGACAGGAAAAAAAATGCAGCGGCCGGCGAGGTACAGAAGCATGCAGGCACACAGTACACACCTGGGAACTGCGTGAACTGTGTCACGACGGTGTTCGCGCACTGCTTGCAGTGGACGTGCACCTTGTACACCGCCGTCACCAGCTGTTCGGCTTTGGTTTCTCCCATTTGCCGGCCTGTTTTGTACGCCTCGCTACGTCGTTACCCTCATTTGGGCTGTTGCTGCACTGCAGCTGCTGTGATATGCTCGTTGCTTGTGGGCTCAGCTTGAACGGGACGCTTTCAGGATCTGGGATTTGTTGGAGATTTGTTGGAGGTGGTTCACTAGTTTGATGGATGAGACAACAGTGAGAAAACGTATTCGGTTTGGGGAGCTAACTGGTGCGCTGTAGTTTTGTGACTTTGTCAATCCAAACTGACGTGGTTTATTAACCTGTCAAACTCAAACCCAAGCCGATCGATGTCACCCGGAGTGGTTGGGTTGTTCTTATTGACCAATGACCACCGGGTCAACTTGTAGAAACAGAGAGTAATTCCTGCGGCCGAGATGAAAACGGAGAGCCCAATCAACCGGCCGAACTTTTCCACAAGGCCCAGTCAATGGGTGGATAGCCCACAACAGATGGCCCTCGGAATCTCCCATGTTTCGGCCTGCACGCACATTGCCCGATCGGAGCCCTGCTCTACGAACCTGATGACAAAGAGCACGGGACACGACGGCTGACGAGTCACGCGGTCCCCATCGGCAACAGGCCGCGCCGGGCCGTTCCATGTGTTAACTTGAGGGAGAAACACCGAGACGTAAGTACGTGGCCATCGCAGGTCACGTGACGCCACGGCCACGGCCGCGTCCCCGTCCGTCCGCCCCGTCCCCACGACGAAGCAACCGTGGGGCACCCGGCCCGCGCGTCGTGCTGCTGCTAACCTCTGACCAACACAGCGTGAGCCCGTGAACCGACTCACGGTTTCGCTACCGCGCGCGCCCTGCACCCCCGTACTGCACGGTTGGGTCGTCTCGTCTGTCGCTGTTGCCGGACGCGGACAGGGAGCGGGGGTTGGTTGGATGATTGGATCGCGGATCCCGGTTGATTTGCCAGCGTAATTGCCCGATTTGCCGACCCGGGCCGCGCACGCTAACCTGCAAGTTTGGACAGATAAGTTTGGGGGGGGGGGGGGGGGGGGGGGGGGCAAACCCTAATCCCGCGAACCCGCCCGTGGTGTGTGTTCTCGTCCTTTGAGCTTGAGCAGGCCCCACCAAGTACTCCCAGTACTCTCGTGCACGATGTGATGGGGCCCGGGCGCTTTTAACGTCCTGTGTAAACGCACGGTCGCTCGGCGGTGTCCGGCCTCCGGGAGATCCTGTGTGTTACACCTTTTGCACGTACAACTGACAACTGGAAAGACATATATATGACACGGACCATACGAACAACATGGTGACAAGGAGCATGTCAATGTCGTCCGATTTGTATCTGACGGCTCGGATCAAAGAAGCTACCGATATCACTTTGCGATTCAAGATTTATCTCAAAAAACTTGTTAATTTGGATTACATTTTGTCACATCAATTATATCCAATACAAAATTTTCTCCATTCTACCATCTACCTATCAATCATGTATCATTTAGTAGAGAGCGTTATAGTTAATTTTCCTAAATATTAATTTTTCTAAATAACCTATGATGACAAGTATATTGGGACGGAGGCATTACCGTATAAATATCGACTATTGAAGTGATTGAAAGAAAATAGTTTCCTCTACCTTAGCTTTTGCATAAAAAATATTCTATAAATCTATGTTTTGAAATTTTAGGATTACATTACTACCTACTAACTCGTTTTTTCCCAAAATGAGGTTGATTATATTAATTATGATAACAAAGTTATAACCATGTTCTTACAATAAGAGAATAAGTGACTGGCTGTTTTAATATGGTTGCATGGGATTTTTGCTAAAGGGTAACAACCACCAAACATGACAAGAATAGCGGCATTGTTGGAATAAGTCTCCCGTCATTTGGCATAAAGCAAGAACCAAAAGAAAACCTGCTAATAAAACTTTTATATCTATGTCCTAAGTCCTAAGTCAATGCTGTAAAGTAAATTATGATTAAAAAATCTCTAAAAGCAATTACAAATAAAGTTTAAAGGTCCCAATGAATCACAGGAATGAAAAAACAAAGAAATAGGAAAAAAAATCAGGATCAGTATAAGTACAAAACAGATAATTACAAAACGCAGGAAAAACACAGGAATGATCGTTTGATTGGATCAAAGAAAAAATGTAGGAATCGGATCAGAGAGATAGACTCAATAGAAAAATTCCAAGAGGTTGAAGCTCTTGTTAAATTTTCTCCAAAAATATCTATTGAATTGTTCATCTCATAGGAATTCAATGTTTCAATCCTTTGTTTCAAATACCTTCATAGGAAATTTTTCTAGAAGATTGAAACTCTCCAAAATTCCTTTATTTTTTATTCAAATCAAAGGGGCCCTTAAAATTCAAATAGTAACAACAGCTTCCAATTAGTAATTAGTATGTCAGGCAAATGATGGTAAAAAAAAAGGTAATCCTCAATTTTAATCTAAATGAAGGTACGCGATCAAATTTTACCATCAAAGAAACCTTCGTTGCTATTTTAAGTTCTAATTCTTCTACCAGTTTCGAATGTTAGTTGTTTATACTTCTGTAGACGTAAATCGTCGTGGAACATTAGTAGTTGTCATGCCCTTTTTCTTACTTTAATTGGAAGACATCATTCGTGCCGATAAAATGAGATATCTTTTCCACGTAACAACTATAGATGAGCAATATTGTTTTATCAGTTACTTATAATCTAAACGAAAATAGATAGGATTTGTAAAAAGGTTCAAATACATACTACAGTACAAAGTAGGTAGTAGTTCCCTATTCTCGTCCTGACGCCGCGGCAAGTCAGGAGGCAGCGAGTTATTACTCGATATCTCGCGTTTTCTCGTCACCCAGATCTGATCTGATCTGACCCCTCACAGTGAGGTAATTCCTCTCGCCTCGCCACCTCCTCTATTCTCTCCATTTCTTCTCCCAATTTTTTTCTCCGCATCCGCAGAAATTCTGTCTCCTCTTCCTCCTCTATTTCCGATGTATTTTATTCGATTTCGAGATTTGTTTTTCGGTGCATAGAGCTTACGTATAACCGCCGCGAACGGTGCATGTGAACTGTTCGGCGAAACGCGCAGGTGAGGAGGAGAGGTCGCGAGGAGCGGCGGCGGCTCCGATTCAAGGGGGCCTAGGGTTTCGCTGCCGGAATGGATGGCCGGGAGCAGCAGCAGCCGCGCGTGAGCTCGCCGCCACCGGCCGGCGGCGGCGTGATGATGCCTCAGCACCCCTATGGCGCCGCGCCGGCGATGCCGCCGGGGTCGGCTAATGTTATGCACGGCGTGCCGCTCTCGTTCAACCCCATGGCGTCGCCGACCGCCTCGTCGCCCATGAAGCCCGCGGATATGTCGGGGGCCATGTACCGCGCCGATCCCGTCGTGCAGGGCATGCAGCAGCAGCAGCAGCCCGGTTCCGGCGGTGGCGCCACGGCGGTCGGCGGCGGGGAACTTGTGAAGAAGAAGAGGGGGAGGCCGAGGAAATACGGTCCTGACGGGAACATCGGGTTGGGACTGAAGCCCGCGGCCGCAGCAGGGACGGAGGCCGGCGGGCCGTCCGGTGGTGCAGGATCGAACTCGAATCCTGACGGGAAGCGCAGAGGGCGACCCCCAGGGTCCGGGAAAAAGAAACAACTCGATGCTTTGGGTAAGCCTGCATCGTTTCTCTGCTTTGGGTTTTTGTCTGAATTCCCAAATGATATCACTTAGTATAACTGAAAAGTGAAAAGTGTGCAATGTTGCTTGGCCTGTAGCTATGAAAAATATTACGGTGCAAGTTTGTGGACGGGCATGGCGTGTGATTGTTGGAATTAATTCATGTGTTTCCTTGTGTGCATTAAAAAGGGCATGTGTGGAATAATTTATTTCAAGGAGTCCTCATCATTCTAAAGGAATAAAAATATGACAGAATAGTGCAGGCAGAGATTTGAATAATAAGGAAAAGTACCAGCACTCTTTATTTATCCTGGTATTGCACTGGGCACAGTATAAACAGGAAAAGTAGGAATTATTCAAACATGACCTTAGTCTTTGAATATTGAACATTCATTGGTGATTGGTTACTTTTATATATGTTACTTTCTATTAAGAGCCAATCTATGTGCATATACTGACAAATGGACAATATTTTGCTGATGTCCTTTTTGCATGTTTTGAATTACAATAACTTCTACACTTGCTCCTGCAGAACAGGGCAGTGTCAACTCGGTTTACATATTAGTTTGTTCTGTTCCATAGTCCTTACCCATGTGGCACAGTCAGAATGATAATGATAATGCTATTTGTCAGATTTTGTAGAATTTTTTTTGGTCTCTTTTCACCTCAACTGGAACTTGACCACTTTGTGTGGATCAATAATTATATGACAGATCTGATATATATGTTTTTTTATGTGCTGATTTTCAGGATCTTCCGGAACATCTTTTACTCCCCACATAATAACAGTGAAGCCTAATGAGGTACCTGAAAATGCTCCCCTCTCTGCTATCTAGTACGAGCTGAAATTCATTATTTGTCTGCTTATGTTGTCTTGTTGTGGCAAAGTTACTTTTGAAGAACTTAAGTTGTTGATTTCTTGCTTGTGGTTTGTAAATTGTAATCAGTCTATGTGCCTTACATGTTACATCTGTCTGCTAGCGGGATCTCAAGTAATACAACCAAGTACATAAGTGAGAGCTAAGAAGAGAGATGTATAGCGTAGGCTTTCTAGAATAGATAACTAACCTATAATGTATTCTTCAGCATCTTTAAACTTGTTCTCTCTTTGAGTTTGTTTTAGTTATCAATGCCATTTACAGAATACTCCGTATAAACCTTTCATTTGTTTCTGAATTAGTAATTTACAATTCAGGAGATTGCATATATTTATGTCATGATTTGCTGACTTGATTCTGCCTTAGCCAATGTCCTTCCTGGCTTTGATCATCATATGCTTGCCACTTGGTTGTTTTTTTAGTACCAATCTACTATGGATTGGACACCTTTTAGCCTATTCCTCTCTTCTATGTTTCTACCCGAGGTCCAAGCTGATGAGCATGTATGCATCACCTCTTTTTTTTGGCAGGATGTTGCTTCAAAAATAATGGCATTTTCACAACAAGGCCCTCGCACTACATGCATAATTTCAGCAAATGGCGCTCTTTGCACAGCAACATTACGTCAACCAGCAACTTCGGGTGGTATAGTAACATATGAGGTATATTCAAGCTAAAATATCTGTGTGCTCACTGCTCAGAGGAATGCTTGAGCTCCAGTGGTGTTCTTTCTGTGAAATAGTAATGCACATGCTTAATTAAAGCTTTCTCGATGTCTTTGTTTCATTAAAGTACAGTACAAAATAGGTGGCTAGATTTTTCTTAGTTGTATATGTGCTACTGTACCGTGTTGGACTCAATGCCTCTTAACACCGGTGAGCTGCCCAGGCTTGCCATCGAGCCACAGTAGAGCAGTGCTCTGCAGTCTGCACTACCTGTGTTCGGCAACACCAGTTGCTACATTTGCCTGAACTACAAGAAACTCCAGTGTCTGCCCTGCATAAACAAACCAGATATATACATGATACATCACAATTGCCAGCAACCCCTTTTTGAACTTTTTGTGCGTTGGTAGAACGCACTCAGTTGGCCAGCTTTCTGGCCATGATAACTTATTTTCTTATTTTCAGTAGTAGTATATTTAGAATGTTATCACAGATTGGGGGTTAGAATGAAAATTTTGTTCTGCTTTGTTCTCAACAGTCACACCAGGTGCAAGTAACATAATATCTAAATCTGATGATAAAGGCTTATGGTCATTTTTATTTACAGCATGTGGTTGTTAATGGGTACCTCCATTCTATGTGGACAGACAAATTCGAACAATATTCAGTTGCTTTGTTTATAATATAATTGTATTTTTTGATTGTAGAAATCAATATATGAACTATATGAATTCTTACTGTGATGTTTCACAGGGCCACTTTGATATTCTCTCTCTGTCGGGCTCATTTCTGCTCGCAGAGGATGGTGACACTCGTAGCAGAACAGGTGGTTTGAGTGTGGCACTTGCTGGAAGCGATGGACGTATAGTTGGAGGTTGTGTTGCTGGAATGCTGATGGCAGCAACGCCCGTGCAGGTTCCCCATTCATCTATTTGCTGCTAGCACTTTGTTTTCAGCTGGTTTGTGCCCTAAATCAGCATTTTCTTTGGCCTTCTGTTACAAGTTCCCATTCTGTTTTCCAGGTTGTAGTGGGGAGTTTCATTGCTGAAGGTAAAAAAGGCAAGGAAGAACATCTGAAACGTGAGCCAACATCTGCCCCGTCCCTGACCCACGCAGCTGGCTTTGGTGCAGCCACGGCTGCCAGTCCTCCGTCTGATGGATCATCAAGCGACCACTCCGATGACCCCGGGAGTCCCATGGGACCTAATGGCAGCACATTCAATAATTCAGGTCATCCCATGCATTCTTCGTATGCTCCTGTTAGCTGGTCGCTATCTGGGAATCAAGGCCGTTACGATCCCGACCTGAAGATGATGACCGACTAGATAATCCTGTGTTTTTAAGCTCTGTTAGCTGTTGACCCAGTAGAGTGTAGGGATCAGGGATTCAGTGTTTCCTGCACCGGCACCACCGGCAGTGTTGGCCAATAATCCGGTGCGCTAAGTAGTAATCAGTATCACAATGCCTGAACAAAAGAGATCAGGAACAAATAAGTAGCCCCAGCGCATGGCTCGGCCTGTCAGGTAGCTAATTTTTATTTTTCTCAATCGGTAGCTTATTTAGCATGCTTTTGTCAGTTGTCAGCCTAGTTGTACGGTTTCCTTATGAATGTTTGTACTCCCTTTTCTTTTCTCGCTAGTGTTCGGCGTGTACGAATCTTAATTAAGATTGGAATGACTTGTTATTGGATATTGCTGTTTTTCTTCGCTGTATCTCCCTGCAAAACCACTCCACTGATGCGTTTTGGTGTAGGGATAACATAGACCTGGATTCCGATCGCATTCATACATGGTACATTACCGGTGTGTGTCTACGGCAAAGTGCCAAAATCTATTGAGAATCGTAAGGAAATAACTTCTAAGGGCATAAATTCTAATCTGACAGTAAGAAACTAATTCTTGTGGGATAGTAATACTAGAGAAGAATTAATGATTGTGTTTAAAGACTTCGGTATTTGCCGAACAATTTTTCTTTTAGGCTGTGGAAATGATATCATTAGTACTTCGTTCTAAAAACGTGAAACAATAGGAAGCTGCTACGTTCTAAAATATTTTACATCGAGGCAGATTAACTTTGATTTAGAGATGCACGCGGATAACATATTCTCTTACCTTTTTTTGATTGGCAAAACTAAGGATGTCAATATCTTGGTACTCTTATAGAGAAAATTAGCTTAACATCTATAACACCAAATTAATTTTGTATTAAAAAATATTAGTATATTTATCTACAAATTTGATCCAACTTAAAAAAATTGAATAAAAAATCAAACCAACTAGGGAGCGCAGCATACGCTGACACGGCTACATGATTATATTCATCGATATAGGTAGATCCATAGATGCGTACTTCCAAAACAACATGAAAACAAAAGCTCTTTCATTGAACAGAACTACATCAAGCATGTTAATTTTACAACAGACACTTTTTATTCCAGCACACGCATGTGCACACAGCATACATGCAAGCGTACGCACACAGCTAACACGATCAGCGGCCGGGCTGGGACCAGATCACTCGCTACACAGAAAAAAAAAAACACACTAGCGATCCAGATCGATCAAGCCCGCCCAGGTCCATCTACCCAAGTCTAGATGTACTTGTCGGACGCCGGGTGCGTGCCGGCGCCGGCGGCCGGGTACGCAGGGTCGACGGCCGGGCCACCGACCGGAGCGTGGTGGCGGTTGCCGGTGAGCGGCACGCGCGTGCCGTGGCGGCCGGTGGTGGCGTTGGCGCGGTGCTCCGCCCTCTCCTGGTGCTCGTCGGCCTTGGCCTGGGCCTTCCCGGCCTTCTCCTCCTGCTTGGCCATCTCCTTCTCGCCGTGCGTGGCCGCCGTCGCCTGGCCGGCCTTGCCGTGCGCCTTGGCCGTCCCCTCCTTCATCTTCTCCTTGGCATTGCTCACCATGTCCTGCACCTTCACCTTCGCCGTCTGCATCCTGCACAAAGCTCCGCTAGTCGCTAGTACAAAGCAACAGCCCACCCTGTCCTTGCTCCAACTCGTGCGTGAAGTGTAGTGTAGTGTAGTGTGAGTGGATTTTTTCAACGCTTTGGTTGTGCTTTGACCTGAGACATGTTTGGATTGGTTTTCTGAATATATATAGAGGGGGATGGATAGAGTTGAGATATCGCGGCGTTTGTGTTCGATCGTGGTCGGCGGTGGCCGCGGGGTGCTAGGTGGCGCGCATGCGGAGGCGAGCGGGCAGGAGGGAATCTGCACGTCACGGCGTGAGGTGGCGCGGAGCTTTGGGCCTCGGTGGGCTCGTTGGCTGCGTGGCGCACCACCGAGCCGCCGTGTGCACGTGTCGGCCGGTGTCGTACGTCCGTGGTCGAGACGGCCATCGCGCCGAGGCGCCGAGGCGTGCGCACACGCACTGGATCAGCATCGCATAGTCTATCTGTTCCTTTGCCTTTGCGCCTCATCCTCTGATGGGCTGATGTCACGTTCCGGTGTACTGGCATATGGCCCACGGTGGCTTGGAACGTTGTACTCAAATGGAGCCGGCCCATATAGAGATTTTGTAGGAGTCGTATTTGGTACATAGGCCTGATATCAGTCTGGACCGAGCATATTGACCGGATTAACGATGTGTCCGGCCTGTACTTTGATCGTCTCAGGGACAGTACTATCACATTTTTCGAGTTCAACTGTCTCTTTTGTTCTTGAGAGAAGTTTCAGTTGTATCCAACGAAAGTCAACGCTTTGCTCCTCTCTGAAGGCCTTGATACAGGATTTTTTTTGTTTGAAAAGGAGGATTTTCGGTATTGATTCCAAGTCAATGGTACTAGTTTTGCTCAAGTAAACAAAAGTATAAACCACATAAATGTCGAGTTCTAACATGTTGATAGTGTCATGAAAATATGCGAGATTTTTCTCCTATCTCCTAATGCACTTGAATTGTTTCCTGTCAAATTTCTAAGCAACTCATGCAGAATTCATGCATTTTAGACAGCCCCAAAATTACACACACAAACACAAACGCATATATCATGCTCAATGTCCGGCTTGAATCTCCTGTATTCCTACAAAACAGTACACATCCAATTTCTCTTTACAATTTACAAATCACTTTTACTGATCACTGTGAAAGACGATCAGTTGAGAAATTTGAGGTAGTCCTTGAGGTCCGTGGGGAAGCAAGGGTACTGCCTCCAGAACGCGCCGTGCGCTCGCAGCATCTTCACCGCCTTGGCCTTGGTCGACGGCGAGCTCTCCACCTGCATCAGCACCAGCAGCTTCGCCATGGCGCCGCCCACCACCATGTCCTCCAGCACCCTCTCGGCGGGGGCGGCGGCACACGCTACCAGCCACAGCACGTTGACGGCCAGCCTCGTGGCGAGCCCGGACACACGGAGCACGGCGCGCGCCACGGCGGCCACCGCCAGCCCGTGCTCGGCGAAGGCCAGCCGTCCCTCGGGGCACTTGCACATGCGCTTCAGGAGAAGGAGAGACCGCTCGGCGACGTGGCGGTCGGCGTCGAGGAGGAGCTCGACGAGGACGTGCACGGCGCCCAGCTCCACGGCCTTGGCGCGGCGCGCGCCGCGTGACCGCGCCGTGACGTCGAGGAGCACGTCGAGCGCGCGGGAGCTGAGCTTCGCGGAGGCGCCGTCGGAGAGGAGCTCGAGGAGCGCCTTGACCATGTCGTCGACGTCGACCGCCGTGGTCCAGTCGCGAACGCTGGCCCTGGAGATCTTGGAGATCATGGACATTGCGTGCAGCCTCGCCTCGGCGCTGCCGCGCTGGACCAGCACGGACACGGGCCTCATGCACTCCGGCTTGAGCAGGAGCTCCACCGACGCGTCGTCCGAGAGCGGCAGCGTGGCGAGGACGGCCGCGGCCTCCTCGCACGTCCGGAACGCCGAGAAGTCCCCGCCGGCGCAGCTCTCCGCCAGCGCCTGCGTCATGACCCGGCCGAGCACCTGGATACCGCCGCACGCGACGAAATCTTCCCGCGCCGCCTCGTCGCCGGCCATGCAGGACTTGAGGTTCTTGAGCGCGGTCGCTTTGAACGGCGTCTCCTCAATGCCAGCGAGCACCGACGGCAGCCTCTCCCTCGCCAGCGCGTTTGACGACGACGACGTTGCCGGCGCGCCGGCCGTGCTCGGCGACGAGGACGACGACGACGAGGCGCGGTCCAGCCACGACGAGATGACGCGCTTGAGAGTGTGGTTGGGAGTGAGGTCGAAGGAAGCAAGCCGCTGCATGGTGGCCGGGCACGTCGTCTTGCCGTACTTGAAGAACCACCGCTCGATGCTGCGGCGGTCGTAGGTGACGCCGGTGGCCACCGTGACGGGGTCCTCCATTAGCTCCATCGAGATTGGGCACAGGAAAAGAGGAGGAGGCTCCATTGCCATGGCGATCAGCCAAAGAGTTCTTGGCTTGAGTGAGAAGGTTGAGGGAGACCAAGCTGGGATGTTGGTTTTATACCTGTAATGTCAGCATATGCAATTAAAAAGTCAAGCTAACCCAGAGTACAACTGCACAATGGCTCAAAATAAAAAAGTGTGCAACTAATTAATGAAATACCCCCTTATAGAAATATAAGACATATTTTATTTTTGTTAGGATAAAACTCAAAATACAATAGTGCAGTGGAAAGAGATGTGTGGTTTCAATCCCGAAGTCCTGCGTTTAATTCCCAACACACTCATAATTTCTTCTTAAAATATGTTTGGAGGGACGTCTCTCCCTCCAAATCTCGTTTTGTTAGGACAAGACTCAGAACAAATAATTTTCTTTACTTATATATCATTAACAGGATTCAAAACAAAGCTATAAGAAAATACTTTGAGTATGAATATGACAATATCAATTTTATGCCAAAATAATAGGATTCAAAACAAAGCTATAAGAAAATACTTTTGAGTATGAATATGACAATATCAATTTTATGCCAAAAAATATATTCTAATACAGTAAATGTTGGTCGAGTTATTGTCTTAATGAAACAAAATACATCTTATTTTCCCGCAAAAAATACATCTTATTTTCCGACGGAGGGAATAAATAATTTAAGGCTAGAAAATTGTAATGGCTCATGCTACAAAATCTCAGTGCAAAATGAAAATGGTAAATCATGATGCAAAATTGTAATGGCTGATGCTAGAAAATCTCAGAGCAAAAATGAAAATGGTAAATCATGATGCACGAGAAAAATGAAGATACCATTCGGCTCCTTTTCATATCTCTATAACAAATCAAATATATGAAAAAAATGTTTTCTTAATAACGGTACGAAGATATGAAAAACTATCAGACTAAGTCAACAATTCTTCCAAATTAAAAGCCCGTAGAGGAAACATAAAAAGTACAGCTTGCAGCATTAGTACCTTATCTGTTTTGATTTCTAACGATCTGTATAAATGTAAAATACTCTAGTCAAGAGCCAGATGGGCAGAATAGTAAGCGATCGATGGCTACACATTAAGTGCAGCTGTGCAATGCATGCAAAATAAATAATACTCCTAATAAGTCCATGGATTGGCCGTGACCTGTATTACTCGAGACTTCGTCTCTTACCTAGAGCTGTTTATGTTCTATGGATCAATTTATTCGAGATTTTGACGAAACACTCGAGGCATATTATTTTTTTTGGCTGCGTGCAGGGAGCAATCCGATGGGCGTCGACTGGAGCAATCTGATGGGCGCCGGTTAAAGCTGATGATGTGACTTTTTCACAAGTATTAACCTAAGACTTGGTGTGACGCTACTTGTCACTTGTCAGAAACGTACTGAAGAGAACATGCTTGCTTGCTTATTCCTTTCTGTTTTTCTTCTTATTATTGTTCTTTTTTTATTTTTTATGGAGACAGAGAAGAAGTTTAATTTTTCAAAACAGCAAATGCATCTTTGGAATTGTTAAATGGAGATTGGGGAGGAGCTGGCAGAGGATGACGGTGGATCTTGAATCGTTAATCTGGCCGGTTCTATTTCTTCTTATGTTTGTTCACTTGCATGTTCTTTTTCCTCTCTCTGTATTAATTAGTTGCGAGCGGTTGAGCGTTTCATTTGACCGTGATTGAGTCATCCATCCATCCAGCCGCATTCTCATGTTTTCTTTGGATGAAATTCTATGGTAGAAATAAGAAATTTGCCTGTAATGTCATTTAGTTAGAATTCTCACACCTCTCAACATCCTATTACTGACGGCGGATGATTAATTAATGGTAAAAAACAAGGTGGATTGCCTCTTGTACCCAATTATATTTTACCTATACAAGGGCTTTTAGCTTGTTAATGCTGACTTCCCTCCCATGTATAATATGTATACCCAGAAATGAAAGATCATGTGCCAGATTACTTGGGAGTCAAAATTATGGTTTCTCTTAATGTGGTTTAGGTGATAGTTTGGCATCATTACGACATCTTTCTTTGTCATGCACCGCGGCCGTCTGCCAACTCCTGAAACTAAAATGGAACAAACACGAGTACAATTGCAGTTCCAACTAAAACACTGTCTGACAAACAAGTACTGTCCTCAGTTCATCATATCTGAGCTAAGAAGATCTATTTCATCACAGAGAATCTGTTTATGCTCCAATTAATTTGCAAGTAGTTTTATCAAAAATAATTAATAAGTATCTTGTGGTTGTCATGCCTTAATCTGCCAGCAAAACATTTTTATATGATTAAAATGGCTATATCAAGCGTATTGTAGTGGGAGCATGGATCACTTTGTTGCTTTATTTTTTTTATATATAGTATTTTTGCTAACGCAAGCCAAAAAATGGTTGGCCTTAAGCTGTCCATTAGTGCACCGCCAGTTAGCGGAAGATGCAATTTTCAAACCAGAAATATAAAACTTGCACGAAATTATGTTTTCGAATACTTGCGTATAAGCACCCACTAGTTAATATCCACTTGCAGCACTGACGTGCCACACGTCCTAATATCCTATCGTTTGCTCTTGCCATCGCCCTACGACTTTAGGAGTTTTTTTTTTTTAAGTCTTGTACTTTGACAAAAATAGGCATATCGTCGAACAAACGCTCCCTGTTCGATTTGACTGTGGCGAAATATTCGTTCGAACTGATGTTGCAATCGGCGCAGCTGCTCATGATCATCAATAAATTGCTAAATTCGTTGACTAATCGATCTGAAAACAAAGGAGCGTCCTGACAAGAACTGTCACCGGCTGGTGGGGATACAATATTTTTCAGAATGTGGAACTGTTCAGAGTTCAAATACTTGTGGTAATACCGACACGTTACTCTTACTAGGTTCTTATCCTTTCTTTGTCCAACAGTAATTAACTTTAAATTCTGTACCTGTGAACAGAAGCAATAAATCCACTGCGCTGACAAAACCACATTGACAATTGGCACAGAGATCTTACCTGTTCGAACTTCGAGTTTCTTCTTGAGAAGACTTCAGATTTCTTAATTTCGGTTAAGCACACAGCGTTTGACATTAATCAGTTGCTTGTTTCTGCATCCATTTCAGAATATTTTGCAGGCTAACGTTTTCCAAACGTATGACTGCAGATTGTAGAAAAAAATGATGGTCGGATGATTCATAACCGTTCACCGAATTAACAATCATCCTTCCACATTGGAGCAGCTACCTGTACCTGCATGATTCCTTTCAAACATTGTTGTTTATTCCTACATTGCATCTTGCTAGTGGGAATTGATCCTGACAGTTTAGCTTTGACCATCAAATCAATTGTTGTTTCAGCAAATTTTG
This sequence comes from Oryza punctata, assembly GCA_000573905.2. NCBI lineage: Eukaryota > Viridiplantae > Streptophyta > Magnoliopsida > Poales > Poaceae > Oryza > Oryza punctata. The sequence goes on along the minus strand of CM002491.2, from coordinate 28,731,159 downwards.
TATCTGATATCTCTTTCGGGGGAAAGACAATGAGATTGTAAACTTCAGCTCTGTTTCAGACGGCCCAAATAATTTTTTTTTCCTGTCATTACCACAAACGGTAACATTACAAAGCCGTTTTCACTATTCACCAGTATATAATACTCTATCGCATGCGTTTACATCGAAGTCAGAAGTAACAAAAGAAAAGGTAAAACATGAAAATGATGGTCTATTCCAAGTGTTACACTGCATTGCCGACACCGAATTAGAGATCACTCAATCCTCTGATGGTACACATTAAGCACATAGCTGTTCAGAAGGTCACCAAATGTCTTGGTTGAGAACTTCTGCACAACATGGTCCCTTGCTTGTTTACCCATCATAACTGCTAGATCGTGATCGTTCACGAGCTTCAGCATGGCTTTTGAAAATTCAGGGGCAGAGGGCTCACAGAGAAACCCTGTCTCGTCATTTATGACTGTTTCCACTGGACCACCACTGTTGCATGCAATTACAGGTTTATATGCGGCCATGGCTTCCAGAGGAACAATACCGAAATGTTCGTCCTGTGAAGTGTCAGACATAGGTTTATTACGGGAAAATGCTCATCTTGTTGAGAATCATAAGACATGCCAGATATTTACCTTTGGTGTGTATAGCGCACAAAGGCAGTTGGAGAGAAGTTCGTTCCTTTCAGATGTTGAACAAGATGTCACAAATTTGACATGTTCAGAAACCCCTTCAGTCGCTGCCAATCTTTTGAGCTCCTCAAGGTATTCAACATTTTCTCTGAGACGCTTATCATATCCACCTTAAGCATAATCTTTTGTAAGTAAACAGCAGTTGCCAGTTGGTAATTCATAATGCAGCGATGATGCAACATTCAATCTGTAGTGGAAAGGAAATTACCTGCTACTGTTAAGGTTACTTCCTGTCGAGCATCACCAGGTAGCATAGAAGCAACAGAACGAAGCAGAGAAAATGCTGAAATGGCAAGACCAAGATTCTTTTTTCTCTCAAACCGGTTAATTGAGAGGAAATTCAACCTGCGCAGAAAGATGGTAGTTAATAAATCTGGCTAGACCTGAAGGTGCAGAAGGTGAGAAAAATGCTTACACTTCACACTGTACTTTTTTTTTAAAAAAAATGAAACCTAAGCGAGTTACAGAGAGATATACAAGCATGCAGTTACTTATAAGCATGAGGTTCCTGAAACTGTTCGATAGAGACAGCTGGATATAGAACAGCAGGCTCGATTCCTCTAGCATGAAGGCTGCAAAAGGTCCTGGCAAATGTTGTTGCAGTGAACTTGCTGTTTACTAGAATCAAATCTGCCATACCTAATATATACAAAAAGGGATAAGCACTACAGATAGAACAACCACTAGGGAACGGTAAAAAACATAGCAGGAAACAGTTCTAGATGAACAAGACCATATACCAGTAGTTGTTTCTTCAATCATGTCAATCGGCTTGCGATACAACCTCCGAAGCATGGTAGTATGTTGAGCAAGCAACATGTCAGGAAAGTGACAATAAAATACTATCTGAATACACGGGAAAAAGAAGTTATCAGCACATATCTGCAGTGGAAACATACTGATCACATAAAGCAAGGATCGATACCTTGGATGCCGCCTTCAGTTTAAGCAGTGGAATCACAACCGAAACCTGGTCTACTAATATGATGTCAAATGAGGGCCACCAAAGTAGCACACACATTGCAACAAAAATGCAGCGAAGATATGCACAGACAGCATGGAAGCGGTAAAAAATATGGCGAGGCAAGAAATCTCCATACACTTTAACTTCAAATGGACCTGCAGGACAATAGAAAATCAAGTAAAGTTTCCATTGACATAAGAACGTTTTTCCCTACACGGTATTGAGCAATTTGTGTAGGGTATCCAAGGAAACATTTTGTGAAATTTTGTACGTAATCAATTGACAATTCACATAGGAATATATGCATATGCTCTACAAGTTCACATCAAATCAGTCATAGTACATGTCTTTAACACAAATAGGTACTGCAACTACCATAGTAAGAGAGTTATAAGCAACATTCACCTCAGATAGAGTTTAGATCCTTACCAGAAACAGTCTCCTCAAAGCATCGGTTTTTGTCATGATGTGATGTAAAAACATGAACATCGTGACCATGCGCCGCAAGCTGACAAGCCGCATCGACTATCAATCTCTCAGCACCACCTACACAAAAACATATGTTTTCTTTGAACAATTCAGATCTAGTAGTAGTACAATGCTAGAAATGCTGCCATACTTAGTCCATTGGTCAATGTCCTATACCACACCTGCTGCAATGCTGCTACAACATTTTTCTCGAAGATGTTCTATAAGAATCTCATCTGCATATAACAGACAAGCCGCAAGTCCTACATTCAAATGAAACCGTGCAACTGCTTCCCCCAAAAAATAAGCCAATTCTAGGACATCACTACCCACTACTTTACTAGAAGTATCAATTCAGTATGGAAGTGAAGAAGAAGAAAATTTTTTCCCCAACACTCAGAATACAAGCGTAATTGCAGTAAGCAACTAACCATACGTCGAACCTTGAGCAAAACTGAGGAACCCAACAAATATCCAAGCTACAAGCTCAGGCAACAACGGTTCCTCAAATCTACTGATGCTTCCGCCGCGTGGACTCGAATTGCTAAATATCGACCAATTTACAGAGTAGCACGCAACCAATCGTTTTGGGGACTCAACCGGATCTACCAAAATTCTGCCCGCGCGAGGTCAGGGTTCATCCAAGCATCGACAGGAGCGACAGGGGGGGAGAGGGAGTAGAGGTGTACCTATCCCGAGATCGGGGTGAATCACGGCGACCTTAAGCCGCTTCGTCCTCATCCCAGACGGCTCGCCGGCGACTCCTCCCGCCGCCGCCGCCATCTCCCTCGCGTAACCAGATGGGCTTCGGCCGCCGCCGCCGCCGCCGCTGCTGCTGCGGGCCGCGGACTCGGTCTCGCTAGTCGTCGTGTCGTGACGACTCTGATGTGCGGGTGGACTGGGCCTTGGAAAGCCCAGTATATGATAACGCGCGCGAATCGCTTACGGCCCAGTAGCCCAGTGCCCCAGATCAATTGATGGCATCGAGCCGTCGAGTTCCACAGCGTATGCCTGCTTGGACCAGGATCCTGATGAAAGCTGGATCTATATGTTAGTGACAACTTCATCGTGACTTTGAAGTAAGATGAACCGTCACATATTATGGACATTCTAGCTTTCCATGCCTCACAGCAGCTACTGTACATTTCTGCTTCGATCTAAACTGCTCATCGACTCGTAGTGTGCAGTCGTCCTACTGCTACACCAGGGCCTCAAAAGAACAAGAAGATAGTGATTCACTGCATTTGCAACACAGTTTTTTCAGGTCACTTCTGTCCTGGTTTTACACACGAGAAGATTTCAGGCCATGAAGCATTTTTCACACATAAGAAGTGCAGTATCCCACTCGGCAGTTCATCACAACACAATATACTGTCATGGCAGTTATTGAGGCCAAGGGTCCTGATCACAATCTCAACATTTAGCAACACAGGCTGGAACACGATATCCACACTTGGAAGTGTAAGCAGTAACATCATCACACGGTTAATTAAGCCTAAGCAGCAGCGGTGTCCTTGAGAGAGCATGGCGTAGGCTGAGCATCAGGCGACAGGTTGGAGATGGAGATGAGCTTTGATCTGTACTTCTCCGCCCCGTCGTCGTTGTCGTGGTGCCCGTTCACCATGGCGCCGCTCGGTGACTTGATGTTCAGGGCTTCTCCTGCCGCTGGAACAGACCGGGAGATCGCAATCAGAGACTGACGGGCAGCTTCCTGAGTGAACTCTCTCGGTGATGCAGGTGAGGCCATCAACCAAATGCTGCAATTCAAGAATAACAGGAAGGTGTCAGTATACTACAACTTATTAGAAGGCTTGGCATAGAAAGGAATGAGTAACTAATTAAGTAGATGATAGTCATTGAGATAAATTAGGCAGCTTATAATTCTACCACTACCAACACTCCTAATATAAAGCGATAAAAATAGAAATTGTGAAAACACAGCGCCCATCTCATAGACTCATAGTAAAAATCGAGAAAGTAATGGTCCACATGAATGCACCAAAAATATTCTGCAGTAACCGGGTGTCTAAGGTTCATATGAAAAATGTTATACAAAAAGGGCGATTCCATCCTCCAGCCTTTGATTAAGCCAGAAGTGTGCTGCCCTGATTGAGTTTCTGAGAAAGTAGAAATATTCAATTTAAGTGGAGCATTTGGTATACAACGGGATGAACAGGTTCAGTTTGTGTAGTCGCACAATTAATTTCTGAGTTGTGCACCCGTTAGCACACACTGTTTTAGCATGAAAGATGTTATTTTTGTTGCAAACAACCCACCCGTAAATCTGTTGTGGATAGGATATCAGGCAGACAGGCACCAAACTATCACACTGTATTCTTCCTAAAAAATTGACTTGCATTTTGACCATGGGTCTACTGAATTTAGACTGGAAGCATAGACAGCGTATATAATCTGGAGTGAGATTTTCATGCTGCTAGAAACGATTTTCATACAGACTGGTAAAAAGTGAATGCTACTATGTTTTTCAGTACTAAGGTTAAACATCAAAAGAGTATATCGCAAAAATTAGGCAGGCAATCACTCAAACAGTCCCTCATATAGACGACAGCCGGCCGTTTTGGTAGGCCCAACTAAAATAGACTAGTAGAAAAGAATTACTACACCATATAAGGCAAGACAATCTCAAATTGCAGAGTACTATTTCAAGGCGTCGCTACTATAGTTAGGTAAACCTTATCCCCAACGTGAGGCGCACCTACCAAACCGATCGTCACCGCATCCAAAGGCACCAAAGAACTCACAAGCATTTCACTAGTACTACGAGCTTTTCGGAGTTTCAGTATCAGACCTGTGGACTAAATCGTTGACGCTCCGAATACCGCGAAATCGTACTAGAGACAGGATAAGGAAACTATGTTTTCTCCTAATAGTGTAATAGCAACTTCCTGAAAAGTACTACTAATAGTACGAAAGAACAGTTAACGAAATCTCGAGGGAGATCAAACTAGTCAGCTCAAGATACCAGCTTTCCTAATTCATGGCCATAAACAAGGTCGACTCTTTATCCCAACAAATCATGAAATCTCCCTCACACGGTAGGCAAGAACGCCTCCCACGGTTCAACTCACAGATCCGCAGAGGAACCGATCAACCAAGCGACGAGCAGTCAAGCACAACACAAAGCAGTAAACCACGAGGTATATATACTGCCCCTACACAATCCAACCAGAGGGACGCCTGACCAGCCAGCAATCCGGTGCAGAAAATTAAACACGCATGGAAACACATGAGATCCAAGAGCTAAGCGCTCACCAGGTTTCGGGCTGCAGGACGGCGGGAGGCTGCAGCGACCACGGGATGAGGTTGCAGGGCCAGAGAGATGAGATAGCTATGGCTCGATGGAGACGATAGGGGGAAGGAGGCCAACCGAGGCTGACGAGGACGACAGGGTGTTGGGTTCGGTTTCTTTACAGGGGTTTATTTATTATGCCCGTGCACGTTGATCACGACGCGCGGGGAGGGCGTTGGAGGGCGGTGGAGCCACCGTGGACTACCGCCCGGCTCCGCTGCATCCACCGCTCGTTTGCTCGGTGGACGGTGGGAGATCGGGCTCGGTCCATGGACCAGGCTCTGGGTGTGATGCTTCACCCGTGATGGGACAGGAGCTCGAGTTGTTTGTAAAAACACTTACGAGAGGTGCACGCGAGGTGTCTTCTCTGCACGAATCGCGAGGCCGGTGTCTCTGGAGAAGTCGGCGAGGTGGGACGCGCTCGGAACTACGGGCCCCGCCAGCAGATACGTCCGGACACTAGACGAGGTGGATCTGGGCCGTGCCGGGCCGAGTGCTGACACGGGCTATCATCCAGCCCAATTTGTTCGTTGGAATCCTGTTCCGGCCCAAATTGTTGGTGTTACTGTTACGCTCCAAACGGAAGAACCATCTTCTAACTGTACTGTGTCGCATGTAATTGTCTTGCACAACGTCATGGCAGCATATTTGTTATAACGGATTTGCTAGAAATCTGCCGTAAGTTTTTTCTCCCCTAAAACTTTCAGATTTGTGATTATCGGATTGTCTTAAGATTTGTGTATGAAGATAAAAAAAAATGCTAGAAAGAAACATTGTTGAATACAAGTTTTAATAAGTTATATCGTAATTACATTGTAATTATGATGCAGTTATAGTGTAGTTACAGTGTAGTTATAGTATAGTTACGTACAATTATAGTGTAATTACAGTGCAGTTACAATGTAGCTATAATATAATTACACTTCAATTATATTATAGTTACATCTGAAAGTTTTTTTTTAAAAAAAATTACGATAGTTTTTTAGATACTCTCTCGTTATAAACTGAACTCTTTGGATTTGAGACTATCAGTTATGGGTTAGAATAACTAGCTTTTTTTTTGCAAGCTGCACAGCTATTTTATCGTTCGAACACGAATAGTATGAATGTAATAGTTCTGCAAATAGTAGTGATACGTTTGTAAGCTCATTAATTAGATATGCGTTACACTTGAAGAACAAAGTGAAAAAACACACATCACATCTATATGCAGCAAGTATCAAGGGAATCAACGTTCCCCTCATTTATTAAGCATGGATTACACTTGAAAAGCGAACTGAAAAACACGATCAGAGAAGCAGCGCCGCCAACTGCCGCTGCCGCCCGGCGAGGAAGAAGCTAGTCAGAACCAGCGCCGTACGGAAAATCCGGGCTCGGGCTCGCCGTCCGCGAGCTGCTCGGCGGCGACTCCGCAGCTGCCACGGGCGGTGAACCTCCGCTTCGAATAACCTTCGGTTTGGGTCCCATGGACCCACGCACACGGCCGGCTGCACCGTCATACGCAGGGACCGCCGGGGAGCCACTGGACAAGGCCGTCGGAGAACATGGTGGTGGTGGACGACCAGTCATGTTACCGGAAACCGTCGGCGACAGCGGTGGTGGTGGACGACCAGTCATGTTACCGGAAACCGTCGGCGACGACGGTGGTGGTGGTGGTGGCAGTCGTACACTCGAGTACTCCTCATCCGGGCTCTTGTGCCTGCCACCGGACGCTCTCGGCGTGTCCTCCGGGGGCGCGTCTCGCACGCTCGTCTCCGGGGGCGCGTGCTTTCCACCGGAAACTCTTGGTGTGTGAGGTGGTGGCACACGTACACTGGCGTATGCGTCCGGCGGTGTGTGCTTGCCACCGGAAACTCTCGGTGGAGTGTGCGGTGGTGGCGGCGGCGAACGGACACTCGTGTATGCGTCCGGTGGCGTGTGCGTGCCACCGGAAATCTTAGGCGTGTGTGGCTGCGGCGATCTTACACTTGCGTATGCGTCCGGCGGCGGCATGTGCGTGCCACTGGAAATCTTAGGTGTGGATGGTGGCGGCGATCTTACACTTGTGTATGCATCCGGGGGTGTGTGCGTGCCACCGGAAGAAGCTGTCGGATGGTCCGGTGGAGGGAGTCGCACGCTCGTTTGAGCCATTGGCGCCGGCGGCGGGGGTGTTCTACGGGGAAAGGTCTTCGGTGGACCAAGGGAAAATCTGGGAGCAGGCGGTGGAGGAGAGCGCACGCTCGTTTCAGACATCGGCGCCTGTGGCGGAGGTGTTCGACGGGGAAAGGTCTTCGGTGGACCAAGGGAGAATCTGGGAACTGGCGGTGGAGGAGAGTGCTCGCTCGTTTCAGCCATTGGCGCCGGCGGTGGAGGTGTTACACGGGGAAAGGTCTTCGGTGGACCAAGGGAAAATCTCGGAGCAGACGGTGGAGGAGAGCGCACGCTCGTTTCAGCCGTTGGCGCCGGCGGCGGTGGTGTTCCACTGGGAAAGGTCTTCGGTGGACCAAGGGAGAATCTGGGAGCGGGCAGTGAAGGAGAGCGCACGCTCGTTTGAGCCATTGGCGCCGGCGGCGGGGATGTTCGACTGGGAAAGGTCTTCGGTGGACCAAGGGAAAATCTGGGAGCGGGCGGCGGTGGAGGAGAGCGCACGCTCGTTTCAGCCATTGGCGCCGGCGGCGGGGGTGTTCGACTGGGAAAGGTCTTCGGTGGACCAAGGGAGAATCTCGGAGCGGGCGGTGGAGGGGAGCGCACGCTCGGGTATCCGCCTTGCCCCGGCGGCGCGCACGCGCCACCGCTGCTGGTGGGAGACCTCGGGCTGGCTTGAGCACCGGCGGGGACTGACGACCGCGGTGGCGGCGGCCGGGTGGTTGTTGCCGCGTCGCCGGCGCAATGCCGCAGCAGGCCGTGCGGGAGGAGCGCGACGAAAGTGCGGGTGAAGGGCCCGCAGTGCTCATCGGCCTCGCACGCCGCGAGGCGGCACGCGCGAGGGATGGGGCACCCCGTGAAGAAGGCGGCGAGCAGGTCGTGCTTGCACCGGCCCAGCGTCATCAGCGACTCCCAGCAGATGCCCGAGTCGGTGTGCGGACCGCCCGGGAAGACGCTGTCGAACGTGAGCGACCGCCGCGCCGGGGTCGACTGATCGGCGGCGCCGTGCGCGATGCACGCGGCAACGAGCGCCGCGAGAGCGAGCAAGGCCGTCCTCATGGTTGGCTTCGCGAAATCGCAGCTCTCTTTGGCTGCGTCTGTTTTGTGCTTCACTTTGGAGCACCAAGGCCGTAGTGGCGGGAAACTGTATTTATAGTGTTGCCAAGCTGTTAATTGTCCCGATCGTTTTGCATGGTTGGAGGTTGCACGTATATGTTGATTATTGCTAACGTCTTAATTGCGCATGTGTAACTCACCCCGAATATTTGTTGAATCTTGAATGTTCAGCGATGGTTTCTCATCTTTGTTCTGAGTTCTGACGTTTTCTCTAGCCAACGCTGTCAATTGCCATTACTCGTCGTAGTTTGACCAGTAATATTTAATTCATGAATAAATAGAATGTGACCATGTTTGAACGGTTATCCAGAGGGAAAAGTAAAAATCAGAAATTCTGGACTTGAAATGCAAAGAAGATGAGCTGAAAGCCCAATCATAGCCCAGCCCAGTTCACAAGAGCCCATGGAGATTCAACAAAAGTACTGGATGAGGAAATCAATCGGTTGACTATTTCATAAGTTGATGCAAATATATTTTACTATACCTCATCGACTAAATATTGAAATTTTGATTATTCAATTAATCAAAGTTTGTTTTATTGTAGATGGAAAGCATTTGCAAAATAATAAATTTGTTGCAAACAACACCTTAAGCAATGGTAATTTCAAAAGAAAAATATTTATGAGAAGAGAAATTTCGAAGAGAAAAAAGGAGATAAAAAAAGGAGATTGGAAGGATCGGGAGAGGATCAGGATGATAAAGAAGAAAAAAATGAAAAAAGGGAAAGAAAAAAAGACATCGATTGGAGAAGGACGCGTGGAACGTGGTGACAGGATGGTGTGGGCCGGTTGGGTTAGGCTAGAAGGACGGTATATAATAGTTATTTTAGAGTCACATCGAATTAGATACGGATAACTTATAATCAACTTAAACACGAATGATGCACAAAATGTTTTGACAAAAATATTTTCAATCTATTAACTTATTAAAGTAATAGAAAAAGGAGCATCCACGTTTACTCTCACGGATTAGAAATTCCCACATTAATCGGAGAAAAAGAAAAAGTAGAGTCCATATAGAAATATAATTTAAAAATAGTTTGAATTCGGAATTAGAAATAAGAAATATTGGAAGAGGAGACTAGAGTCCATATAGGAATACAATTTAAAGTTAATTAAAATTCGGAATCAAAAATTAAGAAAATTAAAATAAGAGGTTAGAAACATATAGAAATACAACTTATAAATAACTAAGGAATATTGGAAAAACAGTCTTGAGTCCATATGAGTACAATTTAGAAATAACTGAAATTCAAAATTAAAAATAAAGAATATTAAAATATTCAAAATTAAAAATAAATAATATTGAAAGATAAGTTTAGAGTAAAATACATATACAGTTTATAATTAATTGGAATTCGGAATTAAAAAAAAAAAGAAAACTACAAGTAGAATTTAGAGTCCATATAGAAATACAACTTAGAAAAAACTAAAATTCAAAATTTAAAAATAAGAAATATTAGAAAAAGAATCTAGAGTCCATATATAAATACAACTTAGAAGAAGCTAAAATTCGAAATTGAAAAAATAAGAAATATTAGAAAAATAATCTGAAGTCCATATATGAATACAATTTGGAAATAACTGAAATTCGGAATTAAAAAATAAGAAATAGTGAAAGATGAGTTTAGAGTCCATATAATAAAAATACAATTTATAAATAAGAGAAATTCGGAATTAAAAAATAAGGAATATTGAAAGAGGAGTTTAGAGTTTATATAGAAATATAATTTAGAAATAACTGAAATTCGAGATTTTAAAATAAGGAATATTGAAAGAGGGGTTTAGAGTCCATATTAGAATAAATTTGTAAGTAACAGGACTTTGGAATTGAAAAATAAGAAATATTAGAAGATGAGTTTAGAGTCTATATAGGAATACAATTTAGAATTAACTAAAATTAGAAATTTAAAATAATTAACAAATATCACGTATATATACAATATAAATATTACACATCACTTAATTTGGTCGAGTTAGTACAAAATTAAAAATATGTTATCATTTTAATATATTTTAATAATAAAATATAAAAATATATATGCTATTATATAAGAAAAATATAACGATACTAGCTGCACAATCTGCACGGGATCACAATACATGTTTTTATAATAGTAGAGAGAGAAAATATACAACATGAGTCGAGCTTTCCTTTGCAGGTACCATCGGAAGTGCAGAATTTGTCTTTTTTACACAGCTGTATGATTCTAACATGAGTCGAGCTTTCCTTTTCCTTAGCAGGTTCCATTATTGGCCAATGCCCATGAAAACTGCTGCAGGGCGGCGGTCGCATGAACATGAGTAGTAGTAGTCTATGGGGAAAGAAATAATTAATGAAATATAAATTGAGTAAATTTCACAAAACTATAATTATTTTTGCTATATTATCATAAAACTACATATTTAACAAGATATATCATGGAACTATAAAATTAACACTAAACTTATCACATAACTATAGACTTAAAGGGAAGTATTGCAAAACTACATATCTAGTAACAAATTTATCACAAAACTAAGGTTTAATGTTAATTTAATCATAAAACTTGAATATTTATAACTCAACATAATATTAGTGCTAAGAATTTAAACCCTAAAATTTATAGTTTTGTGATAATTTTATTATTAAATCTGTAGTATTGTGATACTTAGGCTTAAACCTGTAGTTTTGTGATAAATTTATTAGTAAGTCTATAGTTCTGTGATACATAACTTTAAATCTATAGTTTTATGATAATTTGATAAAAATATATGTAGTTCTATGAAATTTATTCATATAAGTTCTCTAGTTTCCGTAATAAGTATTCCCTCCATCATAAAAAAACTTAGGATGTGACCTATCCTTAGATTGATGAATCTGGACAATAGGTAATATCCTATGCTAGGTTGATTCTTTTTTTTTTTTTTTGAGGGGGGGGGGGGGGGGGGGACGGGAGTAGAATACTACCTATGTTATGTATTACCTTCTGAGTTGTAAAGTTACACCGAATAAACAAGCATTTTCATTTTTCTTATTATTGTCATATGTATTGTTTTGCGAAGGCTAGGCTAGTACTCCCTCCACTAATATTAACCCTTCTACTAGGATATCGTTTATGTGATACAAAGCATAATCATAAATAAATACTTTTGAATATTAATCTAATAAAATCAAATTTGTGCACAAAAAATTATCCTGTTAGAATAATTTTTGGCTAAAATCCACCTTTTAGAACAATTTTGAGTACATGATATTCTAATCACTAATTTTGAACATTGAAGTTATTAACAAAATAAAATATTTTTTGGAGTGCTAAAAAAATAAACATATATACTCTCTTTGATTTTGGTCGTTCTCCATCCGACCAAAATATATTTTGTAACGGAGGAGTACATCTAGTAATTCAAAAAAGTTTACAGATGGAACGGTCATCCATAGGCCACAAATGTAGAGCCCAGTCCAGTTAAGGAGAGCCCAAAGAGGCCCAAACGTTGGCGGATAACGTTACCTGAACTGAAGACAGGTCACTCTGTGCCTTTCCAGTATGGAATAAGTTCACTTTGACTCCTTTAACTAGAAGCTAAATCACATTCATATCCGTCAACCAAAATACCGAATATCTCGATCTCTCAATTATTAAAACCGGTGCAATGAGACTCCCTTAGTGGTTTTGAAAGGTAGTTTCATTGATATGACGGTGTTGATCTGGTCTTCGTCCCACGTGACATTGACGTGACACTTACATATCAATAGAATTAAAAAATTATATGTGGATCCATTTGTCATTAAAATATGGGACTGTCTATATGGGATTTGATAGATTTTTTAAGCTCAAATCATGCGGATTTTTTAGCCTTAGGATCAATATCTAACAACTGGAAAGATTTGACATCAAAAAATAAATAAAAAGGAAAAAATCCAAATCAGACGCTTGGAAGGCCCAATTTTTTTTCGGGCTCTATCACAGGCCCAAATAAAACAAGAATCATACAACAAGCGCATTATAAAGCCCAATTACATATTAACATATTAGAAAGCCTAAAATAGTTACATAGGTACATGAAGTTCATTCAGGCCCAAACAAAATTTCTTAGGGTAAGATTGAAACTCAAATTTCATCTGATTATCACATGAATAATAACTATATTAACAAGTTATTTCATCTTAACGTTAAAGAGAGTCAAATGTGAAATATCGTACAAATAGATATTTAACCTGCAGTATAAACCTGATTCTGAACTGAGTTTACACATATCATTATATTAGTTAGTCAAATTTTTGTCATCTACTAATCAAGTAGAACAATTTTCCTTGTTTGCAGGATTCAAAATTGACTTCTAAAAGTTGTATTTTGCAGTATGCGAACAAATTCACAACATTGAATGTAAGGAAAGTGAAAAGAACAATCTCCAATCAAGTGTTTAATCAAATCTATAATTAATATACTTAAAAAAATTACAGTACATTTCTGATAAAATTACTGAAAAATATTATAATATTTTTTTTAGAAAGCATTTTACCTGTTCAAGTGAATGTATGTTGGCTGATGTAATCAATAGTAGTTGAGAGTAATATCTAATGTAATAAAACAAAAGGTCTATGCAAGTTTGTGCTGAGGAAATTTGAATATCTTTTCATTTCAAAAGACGATTAATTTTCTCATCAGATGACATGCATATATCTTGTGTGTTTACTTCAAATCTACCATATCATCATTTGGCAAAAAAAAATACTTATTTGATTTAAATATATTTAGAGATTTCATCAACTAAACCAATTTTTTTAAAAATGTGAATTATAAGTACTTGGATAGATCTGTTCTTTACTGTTCAGTACTGAATAATATTGAATATGTAACAGTACCACAAGGATGAATTGATCAAAGCATGCTTTCTTATCCGTGGATACGAGTTTACAAGTCAAACAGTCACATTCGAACACAAATACATAATTCACAGTAGATTTTTAATAGAATTAAATATTAAGTACAATGTAAATTTAATATAGAATTGTTGTAATTGATAATGTTTTAAATTAGAATATATGTTCTAAATTATGTAAAGTCAATACTTTGAAGTGAACAATATAGATATCAGATCATTTATTTGAAATACTATTACCTAGGGAAGTTTCAAATACATATTGCTTGATGTGATTAGTTAGAAGCACAAAACTAAATATCATGTAATAGAACACACGGTTCAACTACAGGATCTAAATTAGCACATAGTTTTATATCCAGATTAAATTCAGACTACAAACATTACTTACTTGATTTTTCATGTGTAGATGTAAGTTTAAAAATGACGCAACTTCACTCTCAAGTACATAGTTTGTAGTAGTATTTTGATAGAATTACATATTAAGTACACTGCAAATTTAATATATACTTGTTGTAATTAATAAATCTTTTAGATTAGAACATGTGTTCTTTAAGATTACTAGTACAATGTCTATGTTACTTTGAGATTAATAGTACTGATATAGGATCATTCAATTCTCTCACATAAGAACCATTAGGCAACATTCATAACTCATATAGAAAAACCAAAATTTTTAGAACTTTCAAATTTGCAGTATAAGTACAATGCAATTGATAATGTAATATGTACCATATGACAGGTAGTAAATTTTATTACATGATTTGAAAAGTTTGAAATTATAAAGAACTTATAGTATAAATTTGAATAAATTATGTAGTAAGAACACAAGAAGATGGTATAAATTTCAATAGAAAAGTTACAGTATAAAGAACTTACAGTATGAATTTCAATAGAACTTACAGTATAAATTTGAATAAATTACGTAGTAAGAATACAAGGAGAACTTACAGTATAAATTTCAATAGAAAAGTTATGTAAATCAATTTTGTTATAGCGTAACTACATAAACGAGTGATGCTAGCTACAACCTTCATTTAATTCTGTGCAGGTTTCAAAGAAAACAAGGAGAAGACAGCCATACTGACATGAAAAAGTAAACATTAAATAATGGCAAGAATTTCAATAGATGAGTAAAACAGACTTGTTGTAATGATCTTGATACTATTGAATAGACCCATGACAATGTACTAAAAAGTTTGAAATGAGTTTGGAAAGATTCAAATTAATTACTAAAGATCATATAATAATCATACAAGTTAGAAAAGAAGTAATTTTAATTCAGGAACTAGTTTACAGTACAACAAAATGATGTGTTGAAATCTGAAAAAACATAGATGTTTTTTCATATAGTATGTATTTGATATTGAAATGTCAAAATATAAGTCTTGTAAAATAGAACTAAAAAAGAGCTACATGTTTGGTACAATAAAATCGAAACCAATGAAATAAATTGATTTTTTAGGTATGACAAGATTGACTATATCATATTTCAGAAACAACCAACTAAGTGATTCAAATTAACAAGCAAATCAGCCATGACATATTTTTCCTAGCCTAAGAAACTAATAGTCAGAGGTGACCAGCCAGATCCACACCCTCTGACCCTCCGTCGAAAAGTCCTATAATAATCCAAAATGTTACTAGCAAACACATACATACAAGCAACGATAATCTACATTAAACAAGATATATGCTACACAAAGAAACATCATAACAAATCAAGCAAACAATTGTACTCTTCAACTGCTAAAATAGTTCACAACTCTTTACATTAGTAATAGAACCAAAGAAAAAAAAGCAACATTTGCTTTTTTTTTTCACTATAATATTCAATCTATACCAAATAAGCAAAAGCTAAATATACAACTATCATGTCCACTACAATATTTGATTGAATCAACAAGGGGAGCTCGAAGTGTCAAATCCGAAGAAATATCATAAGTAGTTCAAATGCATAAATAAATTTTCGCATGCGGATTGGTTCTTTTATACCCGACTCATCCAGATATCTGCTCAGAAATCAGGGACCATATATGGAGTCAAACCAATACTGACACAATGTTCATGAGTTTTTTCATATAAGTATAGAAATATTACAAAGATATGGTATGCAAAGGTGCTTCATATGCTTCATAGATAGTACACAAAGGTTCACCACATAGAGTAAGAAAAATTATTCTTTTGAAAAAAAATCCAATCTGATGAAGCAAGTATAAGTCCAGTCAAAAACTAGCAATTTAACGGTATTGAACATCAATGTATGAACAATATGAATACATGGATTCATTCCAGACAACTACACCTTCCAAGTCAGATTAAAAATTATATAATAATTTACATTAAGCAAGTAACATTCACTCCACGAGCTGCATTATGCTGAACAAATAGCATTTAACTATAGATTCACTAAATCCTAGTACACTATAGCACTGCCGAGAATCAGTAAAGTCATAATACATTCAAACACCATCGAGATTCAGTAACAAATCCAGATCCAGTGTCCAAACCTCCCTATACTAATGCAAGAGGTACCCATCCAGATCTACTCCCCAAAATCCTAATGCAAGAGGCAACTCCAACTAGTAGAATGAGATGCACACCAGCAGCAAAGAGCACAAACAATGATACAAACTTTCCATATTGTATTGATCTGTAGAGATATATTACAATGACCCTGGGTGTACATGTTTATACCCATGGGTAGATACTAGTCCTTATTAAACAAGACACACATTTTTCTAAAGATAAAGTAAAAGATACAAGTCCTGATCGGATTCTAAACAATCTCTCCTAAAAATAAAAGGAAACTAACTGACTCTACCTAATTAATAGATAATTGTTATGCCGCATCCTCCTTGAATTCAACCTCTTCTAGATAATATTTCTTTAATTGATTAATTTCCTTAACCGAACCCATCAAGAATCCATCTGCTGGCGATTGATAGTTCCCATCTCCGTTTCCAGAACTCTGAAGCTAATACTGACCCTAGACCGATGATGTCTTCGGTGCTGACTCTAGACCGATGATGTTTTTAGTGCTTACCAAATTTTAATGTTAACACTAATCAATCCACAAAAGGACACAAATAAAATCGAAGAAACAATGAAGACGCCACCACTGGCAGCTAGTACTCTGCAAATCATAAGCAAAACCGAAAGATGGTAGGGAAAAATCATACGCTAATCTTCACCTCATCACCCTCCTATCGGTGGAGAGAAAACGAAATCTCCCTCTCTGTGTCTCTCAGTTAGTCAAAAAAGCAAGGCGCAATTCTCAAAATCAAATAGTACATGTGAACCCCACTGGTAGCAAATATGTAACGGCTCGAAAAAACAGAAACAGACCCAAACCAAAGCCCAACATAAGTCCAATTCATACAGCATTGCAAACCCAGTCCAAGACACATCACAAATCTCAAAAAAAAAAAAATCCAAGTCACAAAATCTGCGTGATGGAAGGATCAAATATCTGTCACATGCCACATGGCATTTCCGTTAAAATATGAGATAATTCAAGAAATGCTATTGACAAGCACCCAGTTCCAAGAAATACCATCGACGAGTACGAGTTCCATAAAATGCCATTGTACAAGTGATTTTGTCCCAGAAATGCCATCGCCGTTAGGGTTCCGTTAGCAACCCTCCGTTAAGTGCTATAGGATGAACAGTGTATTTAACGGCGCGGGATGAACGGAACCCTAATGACGATGGTATTTTTAGGATAAAATCGCTTGTACGATGGTATTTTATGGAACTTGCACTCGTCAATAATATTTCTTGGATTAGAATGTTTGTCAATGGTATTCGTTGAATTTTCTCTTAAAATATTGTGGGCCCACTGACCGGGAGGGAGGAGAGCGCGAGGTCGGCGGGGACAGCCTTCAACCGGCGCTGGAGAGGAAGGCAGCGGGAGCTGAAGGTGGGGGTGAAGGCGGCGCCGTAGAAGAGGCAGAGCAGCGCCAGCGCGATGACGGCCGCCGCGAGCAGCGCCGCGAAGCCACGCCGCCAGCGCGATGACGGCCACCGCCTCCGCCTCCCCCTCCTCGACTCTGTGGCGGCTTCGTCATCATCTCCTCCTCTCCTCGCGCTGCGAGCCGTACCGCTAGTCGCGGTCGTGCGGCGCCGGCATGGCGGGGACTGGACGGGGACGTGATGCGGACGCGCGCGCGTGGAGGCGGATGCGGACAGGGAGGCGCGGCATGCTCCGCTAGCTTGGGCCGACGCCACAAGGAGGGTGGCGAGCACCGCGGCGGCCATAGGGAGGTACCCTTGCCCCTTGCCGCCACTATTCCCCATACGAGGTCGCCCGCCGCCTTGCCCCCCGCCTCTCCTGCGCGGGGCGCCGGTGGTTACTTGCTCTTCCGGCGTTCTACCCGTGCGAGGACATCACGCGGCGCCGGCGTAGCTCCTCTGACCTCGCTGCTCTCCCTCGCTCCGACGTCGACGCTTTCCCCGTGCTCCGCCGCAGCGTGCGCAAGGTTGTGCGGCTGGTGGATCGTGGATGCGTCCGCTGAGGCCGGGGATCTCGCGCGGCTGGTGTCGGAGTAGGCGTGGCGTGCAGCGGTGCGGCGCCGCCAAGGAGGATGGGGATGATGTGTAGAGGGAACAGAGGATTTGCAGCCGCCCCGCAGTCCGCTACCCCCGCCGTGCCAGGCGCGCCGGTCTGGGGGACTCGCTGGCCACCCCAACGTATTGCTGTCGTGGCCACCGCTGCATCGTCGTCGCCGCGCCGCTGCTACGCGTCAGGTCTGCCCCGCCGCCGCCTTGGGCCGCTCTGGCCGCTGGGCGCCAACTTCTCTGCCACCCGCGCCTCTGTCTGGGCCGACCGGCTCTCGACGCCGCCGCCGCCGCCGCCGCCGTGGTAGCAGAAAGGAGAGGGGAGCAAGTGACACTGACATGTGGGTCCCGCCTGATGAGTCAGCCGGTTGGATTGGATCAAACAGACACGTAAAAAAACCACCCTCAAAAACCGGTTTAGTGGGGGGTCCGGTATTTCGTTAGGGATACGAATTAGATTGTAATATATTTGAGGGGTCCAAGTGAACTTATTCCTTCCAGTATCCGCTCCTACCGCAACCTGTAGACTGTAGCCGCCGCCGATGGCTTCGACGCCGGCGGCCGGCTC
Organism: Oryza punctata; assembly: GCA_000573905.2. Classification (NCBI taxonomy): domain Eukaryota; kingdom Viridiplantae; phylum Streptophyta; class Magnoliopsida; order Poales; family Poaceae; genus Oryza; species Oryza punctata. The sequence goes on along the minus strand of CM002491.2, from coordinate 28,712,504 downwards.
CAGCGGCGCGCCGTCGCTGGCGCGGGCTCCGTCGAACTCACTCCCCGGATTTCACGAGGCCCCTCCTAGTCTGCGTATATCGAGACCTTCATGGATCGTCCGCACCGAGGTGAGCTCAATCCTTCCCTTCGCCTCTCCCCTTTTGTTCTCGTGCCTGCGATTCGTCGAACACTTCGTAGACTGAGAACGACGTGTAGTTGGACCGATAGCGGTTTCCCTCGGCCGCAGCCCGCGGGACAGGGAGAGCCGGAGACGAGGTGGGGGGATAGGTCAGGGTAGCGGGTAAGTGTCTGCAGCAGAGGTTAAGAAGGTCGGGAAGAAACATGAATAGGCAATTGAGTACAGAAAGAGAGAAAATTAGGCCATAAGAGGTAGGATTGTTTGGGCACTACATTACAGAATGTTAAGGTTGTCATAATGTCATGTGTCAAGAACCTTGTAGCAATTGATTCCATATTTTTGGTCGAATACTGGAAGCTAGCACCTTGTAACGAACAGTTTACAAGCAAATTTGAGTTGCAGTTCACAACTTAGATCTTGTTGTTCACAACTTGTAACTCAAATGTTTTTAGAGCCAGTAATGCTCACTGTGTGTTTTCTGTAGCCTGTAGTGATTTCTTTTTCAGAACATTCCACGGTTGGCCTTGCACTACACTGAATTATAAGTTGGGCTTTGTGCGTCTTTGACTCAGCGGCTGGGTTATCCATTATCTAAAAAAAGAAAATGTGATAGTACATGAGATTAATCATACATTCATTGCGAGGAAAACATGGCAGGGGAAAAGGGGAATGGGGTTGAGAACGGCATTGCTATTTTCCTTTTTGTGCCAACCGATACCCATACTGTTACTAAGTTAGGAGACTAGGAGGCCTTCAACTTGCCAAACATTGGACTAAGAGTTGTAAATTTTTGACATGTTTATACACCAATTCTGATTTCTTCACTGCAAGTATGATGCAGTCAAATATTAGGAGGGAGAGACCAAAAAGGCCTGATCCTCCGTGCACCATCTGCAAAGGCACAGGCAAAATAGATTGCCGCAACTGTTTTGGTCGAGGTATCTCCTGTACTCCATGTTCTCTTCTCTTGCTAGTATCATGATCATACGAACCAATTCTCTTATGACCATGGGACCTGGGATTTACAGGGAGAACAAATCATGCTGATCTTGCCTTGCTCCCAAAGGGCGAATGGCCACAATGGTGAGGAGCTCATACTCAGAATCCGTCTGCCATACTTATGCTGCTGGTACTGACAAACATGCATGCCTCTCCGTCATGGTTTCCATTTTCCAGGTGCCGTATATGTGGTGGTAGCGGGTTAGATTACTGCCACCGTTGCCATGGAACTGGTGAATTTAGAGAACCCATGGGCTTTCACTTCGCTACTACTAATAGGAAATGAACTTCACCCTGGCAGTGTTGCATGGTTAACAAATTCCAATAGATGTATGTAAAGAAATCCTAATTGCTTTATAATATACAGTTCAAAGAGCTGAAAAGTGTAGCCCCTTTAACTTGGATCTGTGCCTACTAGCTAATTCGTGAAAACTCCATTCTGGTGGCTTCATGGGAATGCTAATGTTATAGAATTTGGACAGTTCGCAATGACGGTCATCGACATGTTTTAATGGCAAGTAGCCCTGCAATCCTTTCGAAATGCTGTACAAATTATCATGTCTATCTTACCTGCCATATTTATTTTCTTCAGGGGTCCAACTAGGCTCAAGTGTAAATTTTGTTATCTTTATTTTCTTCCTCCCCCTCTCGGTGAGGGTGTTTGGATCCACCTGACTAGAGACTACTTGACTAATTTTAGTCACATTAGGGGACTAAATCTCCAAACACCCCTGACTAAATGGTGACTAAAACTAGTCTAGTCTCTAGTCAAGGGTGACCCAACTTCTACTGACTAAATCCCCTCTCTCACCTAATTAATTGCTCCTCCCATTAATTGCACTGAGAAAGAAGGGGAAGGGAGAGGAGAGAGAAGGGGAGGTAAATCTGGATTTTAATGCACTTTAGTCCCATCTTCCAAACAGGGGGTGACTAAAATTTTTTAATCTGTCTAAACTTTAGTCAGGTGACTAAAGGGATTCAAACACCCTCTAGATCTGCTACCTCCTAATGAGATTGCCCGATGCGCCCTACCTAGGGGTAGCTAGGTTAATTCCTAGTAGACACGGGATGGGACGGTGCCCATAACGGTGACAGTGTTGATATCCCGGGATCCCGGCACGCACGGTAGCCTCACGCTATTACCCAGATAATAGCTAGCTTTCGGGTAATAGCTCGCTCCCTTCCAACTCCCAAGGCGCGCCTAGGCGTCAGAGTGGGCGACAGAGGTAGGTGACGGCCATTAATGCGCCACCACGATTCCCCTCACCCCGCCTGGTCCTTCGAGCTCTCGATCAGTGGCGTGGTGCGGATGACCCCTCCGGAAATCTTCGCGGGGCTGAGCCAAGGCGGATTCCTTCGGTCGTTTTAGGCTTCGCTCGGCCCGCACCGTCCGGAGGGGTCTCCGCTTCGGAGGCTGCAGGAAACATGGAGAGTGAAAAGGTCTCTTGGACGAGTTGCGCGAAGCCACTCCCCCAACATATGCATAACTATGAAATAGGCCCGGTAGTACAACAGATCCAGGGAGCGCCAATGCTAAATGCCGCCAGTCGAGGTTAATTCCACGTTGGATGTTGCTGGGCTGCGAAGGAAGGGCTCGACATCTGTTTTTGTCACCTTTGTCTAAGTATCTCATTCTGTATTACAGCTTGACTGACTACTCCTGTTCATGCAGGTTAAGGAGTACTACTCCCTCTCTCTTCTTTTTTCTTTTGCATATGCTAAAGGAATTGGCCTTGCTTCGTTACGGACTAGGACAACAGGTTTATGCAAGGTCCATGCATGGGAGCCGATTCCTGTTCGGAATCGGATTGAGGGGCCGACAACGCAGTGAGCTGCAACCTTTCATCAGAAAAAAAGAAAAGAAAAAGAATCCGCAGTGAACTGCAAAGTCCCTACAAAATTCTTTGGTCCGAATAGGACAACGCTGGGTTGTGTGCATATATATTGAGCCTATATCAGCATTGGACTAGCCCTGTTTCAAGGGAAACAATTCTGAATTTCTGATCCCTTAAACATATTTTACGTTTCCGGACCGATTCACATCGGCCGTGGAGAATCATGGCACTCGAAACCGCAAGACCAGGGGAATCGAAGCGAAGGAACACCGATGCTGCAGTTGACATCCCAAGCCCAAGGGCGTGGAAGCGAAGGAAGCACCCCGCCGCCGAGGCCAATCTGCCGGACGATATCATAAGCGAGATACTGCTGCTGCTTCCGACGAGGTCCCTCATCCGTTTCCGCGCAGTCTGCCGCTCATGGGACGCCAGGCTTTTGTCAAAACTAGATTTCGACAATATAAAAAGGGGTAACGTACGAGACCTAAAAATAGATGGATACGGAGACAAGAATTTAGATAGATTCAGTCCCTCTCAATAAGAGGTAATACCCTACTTCTGTTTGGGGATTGGGGATTGTATCCGCCGGGTGTTGTACTGATCTGACAATCTAGTTGTGCTCATGCCTCCTAGAGGACCTCCTACCCACCTTATATAAGATGGGGGGCAAGATTACAATATAGAAATCTTAACCAATACGATATCGGTTTCCTAATACTACTTTACAATATTGTCAAACCAAGACTTTAGGTCGTTCCGTAATACATAAAGAAACGTAATACCCAAGTCATGATCCGTTACATATTTATAGATATAAGCTATCCCCTATAACCAATCGGATAACCATGTCGTGTAGGTATGGGGTACCCATAATCTCCACAGTAGCCCCTGATACCTTCACAGTCAAAAAGATAATCTTCTCTCGAACTAAATTACTCCAAAGCCGAGTGCTTCAATCATCTTCGCCATGATCTCCCAAATACTCTTACCAAATCAAAAGACTGTGGAGGGCTGAAAAATAATAAAATATAGACTTAGATGCATCGACTAGATGCACCTAATAGGTGTAGCCCCCGACAATGTGGTTAGTTGAACAAACTAAGCATATAGTCAAGGAATAAAAAGATTAATCAGCTGAGTGGTTTTAAGCCACCTAAATAGCATAATGATAGTACATACGGTATGAATCCCCGAGTAAATAAGACTCAAGTGATAGACCGACTGCTTTATGAAAATATGATGCATGCAACCTAAGGTTACCACATCTTTGAAAATTCACATAGCAAAAACAGCTATAAAAAACTTGTATGCCGTGAATAAAGAAATTTTCAAAGCATTAAGTATACACCATGCACAAACTGTTTTAACAAATGTGCTTAAATCCCTAAAAGACGCACGGTTTTACCATACTTGGAAACATAAGGCATATGTGGTATAAAATCCGAGTAAATAAAACTCATAAAGAATTTACCAACCACCTGAAAAATGACCAAAATATATAATCAGCCTAGGCCACAATATTAGTCAATAAAAGTGCACACTTACGTGGTGAAAAGCAACGATATTATATCTAATCGGTTGCTTTATAAGCCCAAACAGTGCCTTGACTTGTACATATATAAATAGTCAGCGGGGCAGCTATATAAAGCTTCACCGTTTGTCACCTTTTAAATTGCATTGTACCAACTCCTAAAAAGTTGAATAACAGCGATATAAAAGGATTTTAAGGTATTGAGCACTCGATCACGCGCACTTTTGCCTAAGCAAAAAATGCCTAAGTCCCTAAAATAACGTTACTGGCCACACCTAAAATATGGGCTGCAGACATATTAGGCCTAGACCAAAAAATATGCCTTCGATACCCTCAAAAGGATGACGCATATAACACGCCTCTTGACATGCTCCCGAGTGATAATTCTTCTCGGTAATGTAGACCAAGTATATATCATGTGAATGGCTTCTCATCCGAGTATTTACCCCTCATGGGATGTACCATAGTAGATGTGATAATTGAATCCCAACTGGCACAAGTACTCAGCTGATGGTCCTTGTGGGAAATAATAATTGATCCAGGCCTTGAGAATATGTCAAAGCTCGAGTAGTTTCCTTGACGCCAACGCTTGCATGACGGATATTGATGCAATGCCCGTTGATTTACGATGATGGCAGTAGAACCTGGTCTTGTAGTTGTGGCATATGCTTTTACTTGAAGGAAAGCAGATGTTGTTGTCCAACTCACCGAATCTGAGTTGATTGGTTGATAACTTCAAACTCCCGGACATGTAGATTAAATCTTGAACTTGATACTTGAGAGATTTGAAAATAAATTGTGGTAGCATCCAGAAATCAAAATTGTCGGTGAAATAATTGGAGTTGCTTGACATAATGTCCGTCGAATTCTGAGTCTTGTATTTGTGTAGCCCCCGACTCTTTGGTTAGTTGGGAAACAACTGAACATAGAGTCGAGAACTGTAGATTTCTTGTTGTCAAGTAACCATCACTTAAGTGAAGATATGCATTGAGGATGTCCGAGTAGAAATTTTGAAGATTAAAACACCATTTGTTGTAGTAGATTAGCACGGTGTCGTATTTGGTGGTGCATGTCGATATGTCAAAGCTCTTGGAGACGTCGTGATTAGTGAAGTAACGAATCTTCCGAAGTAGTGGCAATAGAGTCGAAGTAGTGGCAATAGAGTTTATCGGTGCCGAAGACAATGAAGATGAAGTTGCCCCACAACGGTGATAGAGTTGCACTACCGTGACGACGTGGACATGAGTCGGTGGCAACAAAAGCAAACCATTGGCAGAGACGCGTAGTCGTGAAGATAAAAACACCAGTCGGCAGCGGCAAAACCAGTCGGCGGTGAAGACGTAGACGCCCAGCGACGGTGGTGTAACCAACCAACCGTGTAGGTAAGGAAACCAGTCGGCGACGATGACGATGGTCGGTGGTGAAGACGTAGACGCCCAACAACGGTGGTGTGACCAATCAACCGTGTACGCAGAGAAACCAGTCGGTGACGATGACGATGGCCGGTGGTGAAGACGTAGACCCCCAACGACGGTCGTGTGACTAACCAACCGTGTAGGCAGAGAAACCAGTCGGTGACGATGACGATGGCCGGTGGTGAAGACATAGACGCCCAACTACGGTGGTGTGACCAACCAACCGTGTAGACGGAGAAACCAGTCGGCGACGATGACGATGGCCGGCGGTGAAGACGTAGACGCCCAACAACGGTGGTGTGATCAACCAACCGTGTAGGCGGAGAAACCAGTCGGCGATGATGAAGGCGGACCGGTGGCGAAATTGTAGACGCCCAGCAACGGTGGTGTAATCAACCAACCGTGTAGGTGGAGACTCCAATCGGCGATGATGACGATGGCCGGTGGTGAAGACGTAGACGCCCAACAACGGTGGTGTAACCAACCAACCAACCGCGTAGGCGAAGGCACCAGTCGGCGGCGGCGAAGGCGAGCCGGTGGTGAAGACATAGATGCCCAACAACGGTGGTGTGACCAACCTACCGTGTAGGCGGAGACACCAGTCGGCGATGATGAAGGCGGACCGGTGGTGAAATCGTAGACGCCCAGCAACGGTGGTGTAACCAACCAACCGTGTAGGCAAGGAAACCAGTCGGCGACGATGACGATGACCGGCGGTGAAGACGTAGACGCCCAACGACGGTGGTGTGACCAACCAACCGTGTAGGCGGAGACACCAGTCGGCTACAATGACGATGGCCGGCGGTGAAATCGTAGACGCCCAACAACAGTGGTGTAACCAACCAACAGTGTAGGTAAGGAAACCAGTCGGCAACGATGACGATGGTCGGCGGTGAAGACGTAGACGCCCAACGACGGTGGTGTGACCAACCAACCGTGTAGGCGGAGACACCAGTTGGCTACGATGACGATGGCCAGCGGTGAAGGCGTAGACGCCCAACGACGGTGGTGTGACCAACCAACAGTGTATGCGGAGACACCAGTCGGCTACGATGACGATGGCCAGCGGTGATGTTCTGAATGATCCATTCCCGAAGCGTAGGAGATAAGCTTAAAGCCATGAATCCCCACTATGCATATCTGGATTTGGATCCTGCAGTATAAACTTGTATGATGAGTAGCATCTGATGCAAATAGAATACTTGAGAAAAATTCAAGCATTTTAAGATATTTATAAATATGTATTTCTCCTCTTGTCGATTTTGATTTCCCCGAGTATGTGACTCATCACGTTTAAACACTCTGCCCGACTAGTCATTGACATGAGTTCGTTATTAATGGAACAAAGTTTCATGAATTGGAGTTTACTACTCGGGTACTTTTACATTTGTTAAGAGCAGAAAGCAAATTATATTATCTCTATGCTTTTGATTTCTTCCGAGTAATACTTAGCACCTTGCGTTATATACTCCATCCAACGAGCCCCAGGGTGCTAGGAATCGGCCCAAAGGCAACTATCCATTGACAAACCAAACGGGATGCATAGGGATATAGAGCTCTGTAACTCGATCGATACTTTTTTACTCGGATTATCTCGCAAGCAATCAAGATAAACATTATGAAAATTTTTGAAAAAACATGATATAACATCAGTAGCCCCTGACTCACTACTCAATGGAGAACCAATTGATGTAGTGAGGCGAAGGAAAAGAAAAATATCATATAAAGAATAAAATAATGATGACTTAGCTTTTTGGTATTCCCCTCAGTGATGGCAGAAGTGGCCGATGTGGGGAGAAGGTCATCCATCAATGGCAATGAAAACACCAGCCATGGAAGTAGCTGAGGCGACTGGCGATGAAAACGAAGACGCCCTTCAACTGCGGCGGAGTCCGCCAACCGTATAGGCGGAAACACCAGTCGACGACAACGAAGGCGGTCAACGGTGAAAGCGAAGACGTCCATCAACGGTGGCGGAGTCCACCAACCGTGAAGGCGATGATACCAGTCGGCGGTGAAAACGTAGGCGTCCAACAACGATGGTGTGACCAACCAACCGTATAGGCGAGGACACCAGTCGGCGACGATGAATGCGAGCCGGCGGTGAAGATGTAGACGCCCAGCAACGGTTGTGTGACCAACCAACCGTGTAGGCGAGGACACCGGTCGGCAACGAGGAAGACGAGCCGGTGGTGAAGACGTTGACGCCCAACAACGGTGGTGTGACCAACCAACTGTGTAGGCAAGGACACCAGTCGGCAGCGACGAAGACGAACCGGTGATGAAGATGTAGACGCCCAGCAACGGTGGTGTGACCAACCAACCGTGTAAGCGGAGACACCAGTCGGCGGCGACGCAGGCAACCGATGTACGTGCATACAAAATAACAGATCAAACAATAATTAGAGATCTGTGAATAAGATGACTAGAAGGATCAATATTAATCTAGTTTATGTAAGGAAATTAAAACGATAGACCTGGTAAAGGTTTGTGATACAGGAGCTCTTGATTTAAGGCCTAACGGCCGGAATTTCGGCGATAGATATAAATCGACTCGGAATAGCCGCACCGGAACTTTGATAACCTGATGCGAGGCTGTGTGGCTTGCATGGTGTCAGCTTTGCATGCATTGACCTGGTCATCCTTTTGATTGTGTACGTGTCTCGTACGGATGTAGCAAGAACCAAGGCTATAAAGCAGAAAACATGTTTGGCTAGATTGAGACAGGACCGATCAAAACTTGCATGGCCGACTTCGACATAAAGTCTCTCCGGATCCGGTGTATGTGCTGATTGCTTTAATTGGTGTGTGATCTCTTGGCCGACTGATTAGAGTTGGTCGGACTTTTGGTGGCAGCGATGAAGTCCAAGCTATTGTAGAAAAGATCCTAGGGATGACGGAGGTGATGCTGGTGGCAGCCATAGTAGATTGAATCCAAAACTCGCTGTGGTAGAGTGGTTGTTATCTTCTGATTGAATCTCCTTCGACTGATTTGAAATCAAGTCAGAGAGAGAGAGAGCTTGTTGAAGTTGTCGGTGGCAAGGAAGTCAAAGCTGGTGAAGCGAAGACGAAAACCGGCGACTCATGAAGTTGATTCCATCGTACTGTCCATAGAAACTCGATGCTCCCCTACCTGGCGTGCCAACTGTCAAAACTAGATTTCGGCAATATGAAAAGGGGGGTAGCGCACGAGACCTAAAAGTAGATGGATGCGGAGACAAGGATTTAGACAGGTTCAGGCCCTCTCAACGAGAGGTAATACCCTACTCCTGTTTGGGGATTGTATCCGCCGGGTGTTGTATTGATCTGACGATCTAGTTGTGCTCATGCCCCCTAGAGGGCCTCCTACCCACCTTATATAGGATGGGGGGCAAGATTACAAGATAGAAACCTTAACCAATACAGTATCGGTTTCCTAATACTACTTTACAATATTGTCAAACCAAGACTTTAGGCTGTTCTGTAATATATAAAGAAACGTAATACCCAAGTCATGATCCGTTACATATTTATAGATATAAGCTATCCCCCATAACCAATCGGATAACCATATCGTGTGGGTATGGGGTACCCATAATCTCCACATCTCTCCTCCCCAAGCTTCGCGGAGGCCTACTTCTTCGCGCCGTCGCCCAACCATTCCACGGCCGCGTACTCGTGCACCCGGCGTACCGTTGCCGTGGACCGGCTCTTCACCATCGACCGCCTGCGCACTGACTTCCTCTGCTTGTGCAGCAAGCCGTACCACGGTCTCTTGCTCTTCTCGGACGCTCGTTCCAAGCGCTACTGGGTGTGCAACCCGAGCACCGGCGAGTGCAGGCGGCTGCCGCAGCAGCACCGTGACTTGACGGGATCAAGCGCCGGCCTAGTCTACGACCACCGGACCAAGGAGCGCAAGGTAGTTCATCTCTTCTTCAAGGAAAGGGATCAGGATCAGTGCATTCAGTGCGAGGTTTACACACTCCAGGACCCCAACCGGCAGTGGAGGCCGGCCAACGGAGACGTGGAGTCGTTCAGAGGTAGAGCAGTGAAAGCCTTGGAGATTGAGGACCTGGTGACGAAGGTACCTCCCGTGTTGGCAGCTGGATGCTTGCATTGGCTAGTATACCCTAACCGTGGTGATGACGTTTCGCTGGAGCCTGGCCAGGACGCCATCCTTTGTTTCTCCGTCACGATGGAGAACTTGAGACTACTCAACGCACCTGCAAGCGTTAGACAGAGCCCAAGCTTGAATCCATTGGGGGGAGAAGATGAGAGGAAGAGAGTGAGGATAACCATTCAGTGGATCCAAAATGGGGGCTCCTCCCCGTCTCTTGCTCTAGGAGGGCTCCTTTTATTCATAACCAACGGAAAGTTACATCATTGCCCTTGGTTTGCTATATATAAGTGACATTTCCTCGAGGGCATTTTAGTCCTTTATTACATTAGTTTACACAACACCCTAATCATGGGGTTATTCCCCAACAGTACCCCCTCATCTGCTGGCTTCAAGATTCATGGGGAGTAGATTATTTCTAGCCCATACTTCCTTGGTGTTGTGGTGTGCCTGAAACTGTGCATCGGAGACCCCAATGTTTCTATGGAGGCCACACTGAACGGGCTCACGAGAACGGTGGGCCAACCTCCTCAGTCGAGGCAGATGACAATGCTCGATAGGTCGACGGCCTTCGGTGGTGGAGACCATGCGACATAAGGGGGTTGTGCCGTTCGAAGCTTGTGAGGGATGAAGCTCAGTCCACCCCCTCTAGCGGTGAAGGTCGCGGTGCTCTACGGAGGCAACACTGTCCGGAGCCCGTGAGAGATGGAGGTCGGATCACCTTCTCTAGTGGTGAAGGTCGCGGTGCTCTACGGAAGCAATGTCGTTCAAAGCCCATGAGAGATGGAGGTCGGATCACCTTCTCTAGTGGTGAAGGTCGCGGTGTTCTACGGAGGCAACGCCGTCCGGAGCCCGTGAGAGATGAAGGTCAGACCACCTTCTCTAGTGGTGAAGGTCGCGGTGCTCTACGGAGGCAATGCCGTCCAGAGCCCATGAGAGATGGAGGCCGAGGTGCTCTACGAATGCGATGCCGTCCGGAGCCCGTGAGAGGTGGAGGCCGGTCCACCCCCTCTAGCGATGAAGGTCGCTGTGCTCTACGGAGGCGACGCCGTCCGGAGCCTGCAAGAGGTGGAGGCCGGTCCACCCCCTCTAGCGGTGAAGGTCGCGGTGCTCTACGGAGGCTACGCCGTCCGGAGCCCGCGAGGGGTGGAGGCCTCGTTTTTTCGGGACCCAAGCTGGGCCAGCGAAGGAGACCAACCTGGGCTTGGTGGAGGTTGCTTGGGACGTATGCGACCTTGGTGATGGAGGGGCGTGGAGAGAGGCTTAGGTGCGGGGTAGCTCTGCTGCGTCGCCTCGCTGGCTGAGCGATGTCACGGTCCAATGCAAAGGACAGCCTCGGAGGTGCGAGCTGCCCTGCGCGAAGCTCGCGGATGTAGCCAGCTCGTCCCTCGTGTGGCATAATCCCGCATGCACGCAGAGATGGCGGGTGGCCAACCGAAGTCACACGCGGGAGTTTATGTGCGGAGTCAGCCCGACAGAAGCTACTCCGCAGGTTGCTGGACGGGGCGTCACATGAGGCCGCCTTGGCTTGCCTCCTCGGAGCCCCCTTTTTTTGGATCCAGAATGGGGGGCTCCTCCCCTCTCTTACTCTAGGAGGGCTCCTTTTATTCATAAGCAATGGGAAGTTACATCATTGCGCTTGGTTTGCTATGCTGAGCTCATGCTATATTTCGTGTTTTTTTCAATTCTCATGGTAAATAGCTCATGCTATGCTGAGCTCAAATCCTATTTCTTTCCCAAACACAGAGCATCCATTTTTTTGTCCGTTTTTCTAGAGGAGTGCCGATCAAATTGTCCGGATTACTTTTAGGTTGTTTGGTTCACTCCTAAACTTTGCCAAAGATTGCCACACCTCATGTTAGATAAGTTTGACCAAGTTAACTTATCATTTGGTTTATGGTCACACTTGTAGTAAGATTCCCTTTCATTTCTCATGGTCCCACATATCATCAACTCAAAAATGTGTGGCACACTCCTTTTGCTATCTAAAGTGTGACCTACATTTTGTTTGCCATAACTTAGCTAAAGTGTGGCACAAAAATATGGCAAATTATTGTTGTATAACATGCAAACAACCCCTTTATTTCGCAATATAGATTGTATATTTTTTTGGGTTTGTTCATATTGGTTCTTTTTCTAGAGACTTGTGGGGACCAGTGTATATATTGACATTTGACATGTTTTTCTAGAGGTGCATGATGTGTTGTGTGTTTGGTTTTTTCTAGAAGCCACTGGTTTCTTCGGAGAAACTTGTGTGTGAGGCGTGCGGGTGGTGGGAGGAGCGCATAGAAAAGGAGAATGATTTCGCTTTTATAGTAGTAGATATATAGATATTTCGATTTTTCTGAGTCGGTTAATATTGGCTTTTTTAAAGACGTGTTGGGATGCATACCGTTATTTTAATGAACCATAGTATATATTGACATGTTTTCCAATTTAAATGACAAACCAAAACAAGATAAATAAAACAATAGAAAAACAAAGTTAAAATCATATATAGTATTGAATCCGGTTGCACTTGCTTCATGCGTCATCACACGAAGAATCCCTTATGTGCACCTTTCCATAGCCTCATAAATCAATCGGGTGGCTATTCCATAAGTTCACGCATGTGTATTTGCTATATCTCATCGACCAAAGATTGAAATTTGATATTCAATTAGTGAAAGTTTGTTAGTAACAAACTTACCGCATACACACCTTAAACGATGATAATTTTAAAAGGAAAAATATTTATGAGGAGAGAAATTTGAAAGAGAAAAAAGTAGGAAAAAAGAGAAGGGACTACCTATATTTGTGGTGCCACAAATTTTACCAAAAAACGATCAAATATAAATTACATACGCTTACGCTGTAAATACATTGTAATTACATTATAACTTTTAAAAATACAGAGTAAATTTTAAAAAATACATTGTAATTTTAATACTTACTCCCTCCGTCCTAAAATATAACAACTTTTAGTACTCAGGATTTATCTCAAAATATAACAACTTCTCCATCAACATTCCATTCCTAACCAATCACAATTAGGGATGAAAACGGTTTGGAAAGTTTTCGGATTCCGGACATGTTTTCGGAAATGGAAAGTGTCGGTCGGAATTTTTTTGAAAACTTTCAGAAACGGAAACGAATTCGGAATTTTTTTCTCGGAAATGGAAATGAATATGATAAGGCTACTATCCGTCGGAAACCGGAATCGGTCGGAAACTTTCCGAAAATGAATGCAGGTTTTCTCTCGGAATCGGAAACGAAAAATTTCTCATATATAACTGATTAGTTTAAGACTTCTGTACTCTAAATGTTTAGATTTATACTATGTATTTGAGGTGCTAAATTAAATAGAGATGTTTTTTTAGTCCAGTACTTTAGATTTTATTTGCCTAATGGCTATTATTTTAATTTTTATTAGCCCATGCCATACTTCGTTATAGATAAATATAGTTCTTTTTCTTGAAAAAAGTAAATTGTATAACTAGTTGTATTATTATTAATTGATAAAATATAGAAATATTGATTTATTGTTTTAGAAACAAATATTTAGCTACATCTCTTCGTTGATTTGAGAAGTTCAGTTTAAGGGGTTTTTATATTCTGATAGATATCCGTTACCGTATTCGCTCCGTTTTCGTATTCGATAATATTCGATCCCGTTTTCGTAATCGGGGTTTCCGATTCCGATTCCGATTCCTGAAAAATATGGAAACGAAAACGATAAAGGTGATTTTCGTCCATTTCCGAACCGTTTTCATCCTTAATCACAACCCTTCACCCTTCATTTTTCCCACCTACTTCCACTTCTGAATCAATCACAACCTCTCCCTATTTAATTTTACCTACTTTCTTAATAACTGTATCTAACTCTAAAACTTATATTTTGGGATAGAGGTAGCACATTATAATTATGCTAATATTCACTGTATATAAGGTGTCGGGCTACGAATCATTAGTTACTTATGTTGATTATATATCAAAATAGCATTGACTAAGATGCAAAGAAAAAAAGAAAAAGAGTAAGAAGCAGAGGGATACAGATATCTGTGATGGCGATATATAGATATACGGATGCAAGCTCATCAGATGGCTGGTCTTAGATTTGACTTAAATGGAATTGTGGCGGCAAATTATTACCAATACCGAAAGAGAAACAAAGGAGAAAAAAAGAGATTGGAAGGAGAGGGAGAGGATAAGGATGACTGGGAGAAAAGAAAAGGAGAAAAAGAAGAGAGAGAGAGAGGAAAAAATACGCTAATCGGGGGAGGGACGCGCACGACTTCGAGAGGAGGCGTGCGGGACGAAGTGGTGGGACGTGTGGGCCGATTGGGTTGGGTTGGGCTAGGAGGGGGATGGGTTAGGTTGGGAGGGGGTGCATAATATTTATTTTTAGGACCTATTTAGGGGGAGTTTAAGATTCTAATAAGTAGTTGATTGGTAGTCAGTTTTTGAGAATTTCGAATCGGACTTGTGACAAGTCTGACGTTTCACGGGTACGATTGCCACCGCGTGGTAGGTTAGGCGACGGATGATATAAACACTATTAATGTTTTAAGTAGGTAAAGAAAAGATATTTTATTATTTCTATATTTTGTCTTTTTAGCATTCCGAGAGTCCTACGGTGCATAAAGCCCCTCCCCCTTCGGCACAAGGAAGCCTAGAGAGAGCAGAGACGAAGACGGCCGCAAAACCCACTCTGGCCGCCCACCCGGCCACCCCGGTTCGTCTCGTCGCGGCGGATGGGCATGGCGGAGACAGAACCTAACCAAGATCAGCATGTACTCCGTCCTGCTCATGGTAAATCAACTGAGCCTTCTTGCATCCATGGCGATGGTGTATTTTCTCAGCTCTTGCCAAGGGCTTGTTCTTGTGTGACTGTGTGATTTGCCCTCTGCAGCGACCAAACAGATGGAAGCGGCCGACCAAGAGGAGCGCAGCCAAGATCCCCAGTCTTTACCGGCTTCTCCACATGGTGAGCTTTTTACCTTATCTGGTTCTAATCTACTCCATGTTTCGTGCAAAATCGATGCTTTTTTTTTATAGAAAAAAGCATTAAAATCGATGCTTTTCTCCTCTTTTACTTTGGTTCTGCGGTTTCTTCTCTACGAAAGTTGTTTTTTTGTTCTTTTTTTTGGCAACGAGGTGTCGTGATCTTCGTTTCCCTGTGCCGCGCGAGCGGCGTGCCCAGGTGGTCCGCGTTCTTTGAACCTGATCAAGGAGGAGTTCGTGATGGGCGACCACACGCGGCTCTTGTCCTTCCTGCGGTTCGCGATGGAGCTCGCCATGTCGTCGCCGCTCTTAGCGAAGCTCTCCGCGCTCTTCTCCTCCGACGCCGCGTGCCTCGAGAGCCTGGAGCGCGTCCGTGGCCGCGGCCGCGAGCGGCTCCGCGTCGTGGCGTACAGGCTCGGCGGCATGCAGTACAGCTGGGCGCCGCGGTTCCGCCTCGCCGTGCTGCTCCTCCTGCGGGACAAGTTCCCCGAGCTGGTCGGCGCCGTCGAGGTGGTGGATCCCACCGTGGCACCAGTGGAGCGCCGGGCCATGGAGGAGCTGGGCTGCATTGTCACCACGTCGCCTGCGCTGTGCCTGGTGGTAGAAAAACCAACTCTGATCTTTATGCCATACGCTGACCGCGTCTTCTTTGAGAATTTGCTCATCTTGAACTGGAGCCCGGACAAGCTCGGAAAGATCGTCGTGCTCGGGCACAGTTTCAGTGCCATGGTGAAGATGCTTGAGCTCAGTATTTCAAAGCAAGAGAAGTGTGGTGTCAATGAGCAGAGGGAGAAGGTGAAGAGGGTACTGGCAATTCAGAGCTATGTTCAGGAATTAGAGCTTTGTGCAGAGATATCTGGCTTGTTCGATAACCCTCTTTTGGGAGATGAGTATCCTTATGAATTGAACCGGTATGACTACAATAATTCACCGGAGCAGTGTACATGCATGCACTGCGTTGCGCGTATGGAGAGCAGTGCTGTGATTTGTGCTCTTCCCAGCATCTTTTCAGTTCATTTCTTTCACCTTGATGCTGAAATTGATATGGAATATTTTATACCAGGTTCTTTTGCAGCTCATTTCCTTTTTTTTACTTTGTAAAGCTTAAGTATGTGTGTGTGGTGCCTACATGGATTGTGGCACTAGGGTGTGCTGACCTGTTACCTCTTTCTTCGGTGCAGGTAACTGCGCTACAAGGGTCTGGAGCAATGCCAATGTCCAAGTGAACTATGATGCTCAGTTAGAAGGGTAAGACTGCATACTGCCAACCAAATCATTTGGATCAGTTTTCCATGCTTATTTGTTTGCCTAGTTCTGTTAACTTTAAGCTTAATGAAATGATACTTTGGTTTAAAGAAATAAAAGAAAGGATGATGCAAACAAGATGTGTTTGCTAAAAAAGGGTTTCTTGTGTAAAAGGGGTTCTCTGTTTGAATGAGATTTGCTTTGTACTATTGTTGCAGTGCAGGTTCTTGTTTTGCTTCGGCGATTAACTCAAATTTGTCCTGAACAGAGAAATAAAAACAACAGATTTCTGTAAAACATGTTTGTTGTTTTACTGCAGTCATTAACTTCAACAATTGGTCTGTTGCGATAAGTCACATGTGAAGCATATGCGTAATTTTTGTGGTGTATATTTTTTTGTTCGTTATTGATGAATTCACAAACTAATTCCTTTTCCAAATGAATCAATCCACCAGGTGGCATTTAAATCCTAGTGATGCATACATTGAGGACAAGCACTTATATGAAGCTGAAAGCATAGTTAAAGAAATGCGTGAAACTATTTCTGATGTTAGGAATTCAAAGCTATACGCAAAGTTTGTTGATCACGTGAAGAAAGATCATAGCATTTCTTCTCACATCTCAAGCATGTTGGGAGCTCATGAATGCATCCAATTGGTTGTTTATGGCATTGGGAGCTTTGAATTTGATGTGAAGTCCCAATATCAGATTGCTTTTGCTCTACTTCTAAAGGAAGACGATATATTCCCAATTAGCGACATTGAAATCTATGATCCATCACTATCTCCTGCTGATGTAAAAGCATGTTTCGACTTGGGTCTACGAGTGCTCTTGGTTAATGAGCAATGCCAAAGAAGTGTTGACAAGCCTACAATTTTCTTTGTTCCAGGACTGTCATTTGTTGGAAACCTCATTGAGTCAAATTTCACTCCTGAGCAATTAAATAATATTATTCTAATTTCCTACGGTGTCAAGAATATCGGGGATAGTATTTCTGCCGAACTTGAAAATGGGAACAATGGATTTACCAGTTTGAAAGGTTCCCCAGAATTGGAAAGAGAGAAGTTTATTTGGGCAAGCATAAATTATATTAATGAAGTCATTGTGATGGAAAATTTTAATGCCCACTTATGGGGAGTCTCTGATCTGAGGTTTGAGTTTCTTGATGTTGCTGCTGATGTGAACATGAACTCAAATTTGCCAAGTATGTGTTTTGCTTCTGAACATCTTCGATTTATACCAATTTACCTCATTTTTTATTTTCATTACTCTTGTTTGATGGTGGAGCTGACTTTGCAGGGCTGACTCTTAAGGAAAAGTTTTTCCTTAACTTCAAATTGGAGCTGGAATATAATTCTTTCTTTGCTTTTGAGTACGCCCTCTTGAGACTTAAGGGCAATATCTTGTTAATTGTCTAGTGTTGTTACATGCTGAATCGTGTACTGTTATCGTCTTTGTATTCTCAGCCATGTGTCTTATTTCCGTATGTGCTTGGAAGAAAGAATGTCGCGTCCATTTCAAGAAGATCAAGACGATTGCAAGGATGGTAAATCACGAGACTGGGCACACGAATTCCAGCACCGAATCCCAGCAATGCATCGGAAGACTTGGTCTCCTCCACCCAAAGGTTGGATCAAGTTCAATTTCCATGGCATTGGTGGCTCCAAAGATCGTTCTGCTGGCATGGGTGGTGTATTTCACAACGAGGACGGTGTGCTCTCCTTCTTTATCGGTTCATTAGGTGACGTGGATCAAACCGTGGCTAGTATTGGAGCAATTGAACTTGGGCTAAAGGTCATGCTTGAGTACCATGAACCAGTTAAAAAGCTGATCGTTGAGGGGGACGATCTCACGGTGATACGTTGGTTGAACAGAGTCTCCCACCCGCCTGCAAGAGCGCGTGATTCATTCCTACGTAGTTACTTGCACTTGACTTCGATGCTATTGCCATGTGAGGGGGCTGTCGCGCCTGCTGAGAATGAGACATCCAAAGACTCTGACAATGAGAATGATAGTTCTTCACAGGATGCATCACGGAAGAGCTGGCTACCGCTGTGGTTGTGGCGCAGCTGCAGCTGTAGTGCCATCAGCAAATTCTTCGCTAGAGCTGCTGCAGTGCTGTGGCTGTGCAGCAGCAATCAAGCTGAACCGATCAGCCCCGAAGATGAGCATGATATTTCTTCGCAGGATGCATCACCTACTGAGCCACCGAATGACGGTAACATCGAGAACGGTAAAGAGAGAATCATAGTTCTTTACAATATTCTTTTATCTGCTATTAAGCTATCTGAAGTCTGTAACAGTGGGAATGGTTCTTTGCAGATGCTTCACCTGCTAAGCAATTTGAAAGGGAGTACATAGCTTGGCGGGTCGATAAGGAGGCTAATCAGGTCGCAATTGGTTTGGCACGTTTAGGCAGTATGCTACCTGACCATCAGAATCGGGTAAAGGTACACAGCTCAACCCAGTGTGACTGTGAAATCCAAAGAGAAATGAGGAATGGCAGACTACCAGACATCACGGTTGGTGAGAACCTCTCCATTTTGCCGATCCATTATGTAGCCACAAGCCCACAAATGCTATTTTTCTGCATTATTAACGATCACAATATGCTACAGGTTTTCCTGTTGAGGAGCCAAGCTAATAAGGAGTGGAGGGCCTTGTCGTGTGGAACCAGCACTCTTATGCTAAACAGTTTTGCCTGTGTTTGGCATTCCATATATTCTCAAATCTGAATGTCTGTTTGAATGACCCGATGAAAAATTTAAATTCTGTTTTCTTTGGGGAAACGTTTATGTGCCTTTTGATAGTTCATTTGCAGATTCGATTGTAGTTTTTGGGTATATCTTTTTTTAAAAATCTTTCTGCCGGGCCGGCTGAAGAATTGGCTGACCAAATTGTATTAAGAGCTGGAGAATTCACAGTATGGGAACATTACAATATCGAAATGAAAATGTGAAGACCCAGCGTTCAGGCGAAAAACCTGAACTCCGGAGGAGAAAATCAGCCTGTACGGTTGGCACTATTGGTTGTTATCTCAAAACAACTCGGCCTCCTTGCAAACAACAATCTCAAAATAGCTTCGAAAAGTTGCACTACCGTTCGTGATCATTGATCGAAAATTCGAGCATTGTGTTCCTTTCACACCAACCAGCATTTAGGTAATGAGGGATAATTCATGCTACCGATGTTGGGCTGGTGGTATCAGAGTTGGTGGGCTACGGACCACGGCGACGGGGGTAGACGGTCCTAGGAGAAAGCCTAGCTCAGTATTCCACTGGGCCGGCAGCGGCTACTCCTTCGGATGCGGTAACCCTCTTGGGGACGTTGTTGAGGTACCCTCCTCCCTCGATGAGAATCTCTAGGTGAAAACCATATCCAGCCTCTTTGGACAGACAATAGCGGCGTCTTTTGATGTCGCTACCTTCGTGAAGACGTTGTCTTTTTTGGAGTATCCATTATGTGGTGTTGTTGTAAGCTCGACGGTGACCGGCCTCGTATAGCAGCTGCCGGTTCGATGTTCGACTCTCCTCTTTGTAGCTTGAGTTTGTGCGGTTGACACGTGGTGTCGGGGCGTGTGCTTTGGTGCACATCCTTCCTCGATAGCTTGCTGTTGATGAAAAACTTTCTTGTAACCTTTTTTCCCTCTATCTTAATAACATTTGGATGATCTACTTCAGTCATCCCGATAAAAAAAAGAGATAATTTATCGAACGCATTCCTGTAGCTCGTCCGAAAACACAGTCTCGTGCTCAGTCACCAACCTACTAGCTCCAGGGTCCAGCTCGCTCTCGCCTGGCAGTAGAAAGCACACAAATTGTCCATCCTTCGAGCATCCTCCACGCTCGATTGGTCTCTGAACACGCCACAAAAAGTTGGTGGCACTCTTCCTGCATTGCTCGGCATTCCTGAAATTAGTGCGCAAGATGTAAACGTATATAGCGGTCGGAAACATATCGTTTATACAAAAAA
This sequence comes from Oryza punctata, assembly GCA_000573905.2. NCBI lineage: Eukaryota > Viridiplantae > Streptophyta > Magnoliopsida > Poales > Poaceae > Oryza > Oryza punctata. Next base: position 28,692,308 of record CM002491.2, on the reverse strand, counting down.
GATTATCGGTTGATCTGGAATTTCCATATTTTATTAGTTTAACTATTTAGTGGCAAATGCAGTACGACACTAGAAGAAATTAAAAATAGCTAAATTTAATACGTGGTTTAAAGCGGAAATGATTAGAAACTATACTACTTTTACATAAACGATACTCGGTGAGCCAGGAATTTCGCTAGCGTTTTTATCCCCAGTAGGCGAAATGCTGCAGCTGAAGTTGTACCATGTGCCAGCAGCCCAGCAGTCAGCATCATATTATCTCCAAGTTAATGAATATCTCAAAAAAATAAAACTCCCATAAGAAATCATTACTCTCGCTCCGGCCAAAAATATTTGATGCTTGGAACAAAGTTCGATCCAACTTTTAAAAAATTGACCATCAATATTTTTTAAATATTTAGTTTAAAAACAAAATAAATAATATACTTAGATTTGCCTCGAAAAAATACGACCATAATACCATAAACTTACTATTAAAATTTACTTTTTACAGTAAAGAGAGGGCTTTATTAATAACTGAACGAAGGGATTACCCTGATTCGACCAATTCAAAATTCGTGCAGGCGCACATAATCTCCACTCCTAGCAGGATCTTGAACTCGTCGCGGTTTGAGTAAGAGTATGTACTACCCTATTAGCTTCTTTCCCTATTTTGTGCACTTGCACTTTTGAAAGCATTGCATAGCGCCTTTCATTTCATAGACCATTGCTGCCCAGGCCGATCTCGAGGGATTCTTGTTCGATTAGGACGCAACAACTTCAGCATTGTCAGTTTCCAAAATTAGCGGCATATCATATGAATCCATTTTATTGCCACCTGAAATCAAAATTTATAAACACATCCTAATATAAAATTGAACTAGCTGGGTGGCCTGAGCAATTGCGCGGCTAGTACCAATACAAAATTATTTATTTATTACATATGATTTTACTTAAAATTTGTTAAATATCTATCTCGTTGTCTTAGGATTTTGAAAGACCGAACTTTATCATCCGCGTATTTCTAATTTTATAGTTTTTAAAGTCACTTCGGTCACTACCCCTTACTCATTTGTCATGCCTTTATTTGTTTATCGATCTATCACTATATCTATTCATTTTCTATGAAACCTTTAAAAAATAGATCTTTTAGTTTTTAAAGTTCATTATTTTGTTGGGTTTTGTTTTTATAATTTTTTCAAAGTTTCGTCAAACACCACCACTGTACTCCTCTACGGTCCCTCAACTGCCTCCTCTCTTTATTATTATTGTGATTTTAAAAATCGAACGTTTGGGTTCATTTTTTACTTTTAGAAGTCCCGCTAAACCGTCAGCGGCTTTGCCACTGTACTCCTCTACGCGCGATCCGCCCGCTGCCTCCTCTCTTTATTGTCATTGAGATTTTAAAAATCGAACATAATTATCTTTGGGGTTTTTTTTTATTTTTTAGAATCCCGCCAACTGCAGCTACCGTGCTACTTAATGGCTTGTTCGTTGTCCCTTTCATCGTCATTGGTATTCTATTTGAGATTTTTTTATATGTTTATAGCTTTTATATGTCCCGTCAACTACCACCACTTTACTCCTTTAGAGGTCTATTGTTTTTCTCTCTTTATTGTATTTGATATTGTTGTGTTCTAGATTAACTATTCTTTTCGAAAAATCCATATTATTTATTTTAATATTTTTATTTGTAAATTATATTCCTACTTGAAATCTTATAATTATTTTTCTATTTTTTTAATTTATTTTATTTGTTATTCCAAATTTTAATTAATCTCGTTATATGTTCTAGATGGTCTATTCTTTCAATAGTCTTTATTTTTTATTACAAAATTTTAGTTATTTATAAATTGTATTTCTAGTTGAAGTCTTATTTTTATTTCTCTAATTCTAAATTTATTTTATTTTTTATTTCGAATTCTATTTGATCTCGTGTTGTGTTATAGATGGATTAATTGTTGTTTCAATATTTATTTTTTATTCTGAATTTTAGTTATTTCAAAATTGTATTCCTACTTGAACTCTTCTTTTTCTTTCCTAATTTCAGAAATTTATTTATTTTTTATTCTAAATTTTAATTAATCACGTATTAGGTTTTTATATGGACTTCTCTTTCAATGTTGCTTATTTTTAATTTCGAATTTCAGTTATTTTTTAGATTGTATTTCTACTTGGACCCTTCTTTTCTTTTTCTTGATTAATGTGGGATTTTCTAGCCTTTACAGCGAATGTGGTGCCTTCTTTTCGAGTTGTCTTAATAATATAGCTAGCTAGGTGGCCCGCACAATTGCGTGGCTAGCACCCATACCAAATTATTTATTTTTCACATATGATTTTATCATCCGCGTGTTTCTAATTTTGTAGTTTTTAAAAGTCGCTATGGTTGCTACCCCCTACTCATTTGTGAGATCTTTATTTGCTTGTCGATCTATCGCTATTTCTGTTTATCTTCCATGAAATATTTAAAAATTAGACCTTTTAGTTTTTAGATTTCATTGTCTTGTTGGGTTTTGTTTTTATAAACTTTTTAAAGTTCCGTCAAACACAGGCACTGTACTCCTCTACAACTCCTCCGCTGTCTCCTCTCTTTATTATCATTGAGATTTTAGAAATCGAACATAATTATTGTTTGGGTTTATTTTACTTTTTAAAAGTCCCACTAAACCGTCAACGGCTTTACCATTGTACTCCTCTACGCGCCACCCACCTGCTGTCTCCCCTCTTTATTATTATTGAGATTTTAAAATTTTAACATGATTATCATTAGGGTTTATTTTTTTACTTTCTAGAATCCCGCCAACTGCCATGACCGTGCTGCTTAATGGCTTGTCTGTCATCCCTCCTCTTAATCATCATTGGGATTCTATTTAGGGTGTTGTTTATATGTCCCATCAACTACCACCACTTTACTCCTTTAAAGGTCTATTGTTTTACCCCTCTTTATTTTCATTTGATATCGTTGTGTTCTATATGAACTAATCTTTTCAAAAACATATTTTTCATTTTAAAATTTTTATTTGTAAATTGTATTCCTACTTGAACTCTTATATTCCATATTTTTATTTTAATTATATGTTCTACTTGAACTATTTTTTCAACAGTCTTTATTTTTTATTATGAATTTTAGTTATTTATAAATTGTATTTCTAGTTGAACTCTTATTTTTATTTTTTAATTTCTGAATTTATTTTATTTTTTATTTCTAATTCTAATTAATCTCGTGTTGTGTTATAGATGAATTAATTATTGTTTCAATATTTATTTTTTATTTTAAATTTTAGTTATTTCAAAATTATATTCCTACTTGAATTCTTCTTTTTCTTTCCTAATTTCAGAAATTTATTTATTTTTTACTGTGAATTTTAATTAATCACGTGTTGGATTCTTATATGGACTCCTATTTCAATATGGCTTATTTTTAATTTCGAATTTTAATTATTTTTTAATTGTATTTCTACTTGAATTATTCTTTTCTTTTTCTTTGATTAATGTGAGAATTTCTAACCTTCACAGCGAACGTAGTATCTTCTTTTCAAGTTATCTTAATAATATAATATAATAGATAGATTTTGGAACTATAAAGCACGAGCAAATATTTATCTAAACATCGAATATTTAAAAGGGATCACTACATTTAACGGCACACTATCTGTAACTTGGTGATGGACTAATATAAGCACAACCATACTACCCCTCTCTTCACAAATAATAAGGGTACCTAGAGTACTACTACTCGCCAATCAGATCATAATATTCCTTTTCATTTTATCTTCAACTACCGCTCATCTCATTTTATGAGAAAACACCAAAGTTATTTTCCCCAACTTTAATCTCTGCCACACAAATAAAAATGAGATGAGCGTGGATCAAAGGCAGTACTCGCTTGCCATAATCGCGTGATTCGAGACATGCTTTCAGCATTCAGCCTCCAAGCAAAGCAAATCTGTGTGATTCATACAAAATCCTTTCTTTTTTTCTTTTTTTTTCCCGCAAGAAAGCAACAAAATATCTCTGACACACTCTGAAACTGTGACAGAGCCCCAGTCTCTGAAAACGCAACCCCCAACGCCAAAGACCATCTCTTCCCACAGTCCACTAGTACGTGAGAGACGGCCGCGACACAGGGAAGAAAAGCCCAGGAGAGACGCCCGCCCACGAAGCCCACTTTGCCCACACCACCCCCACCGCGGGCGCGACGCGGCGAGGCGAGGCGGCGCAGCGGACGGGCAAACTTCACCATGGCAACTGCTTCCGCTTCACCGCCTCCTCCTCCTCCCGGTAGCCGTAACCGCCTCATCGCCTCCTCCTCCTCGATCGCTGCACACTGCATCCATCACTGGACTGATCCGCTCTTTCCCTCTCGCGGCTCCAGATCTCGGCAGTGTGACGGAGGAGATGGCGGAGACGGAGGAACCTGACCAAGATCGACAAGTACTCCCTCCTGCTCCACAACATGGTGAGGATTTTTTTACCTTCTCCTCCCCAACTTTGGTTGCTGCGGCTTCTTTCTCTTCACGCGCGGTGGTCCGTCCGTCCGTGCTCAGGTGGTGGTCCGTGTTCTTCGAACCTGATCATGGAGGAGTTCGTGATGGGAGACCACGCGCGGCTCTTGTCCTTCCTGCGGCTCGCCATGGAGCTCGCCGTGGCGTCGCCGCTCTTCGCGAAGCTCTCCGCGCTCTTCTCCACCGACGCCGCGTGCCTCGACGGCCTGGCGCGCGTCCGTGGCCGCGGCCGCGAGCGGCTACGCGTCGTGGCGTACAGGCTCGGCGGCATGCAGTACAGCTGGGCGCCAAGGTTCCGCCTCGCCGTGCTGCTCCTCCTGCGGGACAGGTTCCCCGAGCTGGTCGGCGCCGTCGAGGTGGTGGATCCCACTGTGGCACCAGTGGAGCGCCGGGCCATGGAGGAGCTGGGCTGCATTGTCACCACGTCGCCTGCGCTGTGCCTGGTGGTAGAAAAACCAACTCTGATCTTTATGCCCTACGCGGATCGCGTCTTCTTTGAGAATCTGCTCATCTTGAACTGGACCCCAGATCAGCTCGGCAAGATCGTCGTTCTCGGGCACAGTTTCAGTGCCATGGTGAAGATGCTTGAGCTCAGAATTTCAAAGCAAGAGAAGTGTGGTCTCACTGAGCAGAGGGAGAAGGTGAGGAGGGTACTGGCAATTCAGAGCTATGTTCAGGAATTAGAGCTTTGTGCAGAGATATCTGGTTTGTTCGATAACCCTCTCTTGGGAGATGAGTATCCTGATGAATTGAACCGGTCTGTCTACAATCATTCATCAGAGAAGTGTATATGCATGCACTGCGTTGCGCATATTAAAATCCGATATAACTCTCCTTCCAGTACTAAAGGTTGATTCAGACGGAACTGTGGAGACAGGTATAGCAAGGATATCCCGTGCCATGCTAGCGAAGGTTGGATATTCAGAAGTGTTAGGTTGCCACCAATTTAGGATGTCAAAATGATCACTTCGAGGAATTGGAAGCTTATCCATATATCCTTCATACTCCGAACATATTCCTGTTGTCATCTGAATGCCATGGTTAAGATATTGATCTCAGTCAGCCAGTCGGTCACTTGTAGATACACCCATGTCAGCATCAGCACTACCTGTTGGATCCATAGTGGAGTTCACTTGAGAATACTCATTGAAAAGCCCTTGAAAAACAATCTTCACATTGTTAATCATGGACTCAGCGTCATCACCAAATGCAGACCTGAAACGGAACTCGAGAAACTTAAGCTTAAATCTAGAGTCCAGGACAACAGGTAAAGAGAGTGCCAACCAAGAAATCTTCCAGTACTTCTGAAATTTCTTCTTCATTGACTTGATCATCTTAGATATTCTAGTGTTCTCTTGGTAAGCTGAAGCTTGCTTTTCTAGAATCATCTTTACATCCCAGATCTCATGAAAATGAAGATTTGATGTAGGTTATAGCTGACCTGAAATAACATTTGTTGCCACATACAACACTTTCAATATTCCACACACTGCAGTTGCCTTTTCCCAATCTGAACTAGAGGGTTTGTATTTGTAGTTCTTGTCATGCAAGGCTAAGGAGTCCAAAGCTTGTCTAAATGGCAAGGCACTTTCAATCATCAAATAGGTAGTGTTCCACCTAGTAGGCACATCAGAACATGGACGTTTTTGGACTGTTACACCAACCTGTGCCATAATTTCCTCAAACTTTTCCTTCCGACCTTGTGATCCTCTGATGTACTTAATGTTCTCACGGATGTTAATCACAATAGAGTCAATAGCTTTCAGCCCTGCTTGACATATTAAATTCAATACATGTACTGCACAACGTTGATGTAATAGCTTCCCTTGCCCAAATAGTAGACCCTTCTGCAAAAGGTTGGCCTTCAACAACTTTGACATTGCACCATTGTTGCTAGCATTATCCAAAGTGATAGAAAACAATTTATCTTCACAATGCCAATCTTGTATGGTCTTCAGGATTGTATTGAACATAGCAACACCAGTGTGTGGTGTTTCCAAGTGTGAGAACCTCAAAATCCTTTTTTGTATCTTCCAATCAGCATCAACAAAGTGGCACGTTATGCACATATACCCTATAGTTTGGTTTGAGGTCACATATCCATTGTTAGAGAAACTCTATAAGTACAACTTCTAAACATCTCTTGTAGCTCTAGCTTCTGCTCTTCAAATGATTTCAGGCAATCTTTCTTCAAAGTTCTTCTAGAAATCATCTTAAATAGTGGGTTCAAACTAGACACAAACTTCCGAAACCCATCATACTCCACCAGAGAAAATGGTAGCTCATGTAGGACAATCATTCTAACCAGCTCTCTTCTAGAAACATCTTGATCAAAAGTCCAATTCCTTAAAGCTACTCCATCCGGTGACAATACAACAGTCCTCAACCTATCCACAACCTTGCTAGCTTTTTTTCTAGCCTTGCATCTGTTCAAATGTTTGATTAATGCACTTGTTCATGCTCCACTCTTTGCACTAATTCTAGTAGCAGAATGCTTACATTCTGCTTGCATAACCACTCCGGCAACACGGATCTTGACAAATTCTTTCCATGCCTCTGATCTGAACTTTCTCCCTTGGTCAGCATGTGAGGGACCAAGACCAGAGTCACCTCCATCATCCTCTTCCACAGCATTGTCCTCATCTTCGTCAATGCACATATCATCTGCATAAAAATATCAGACATCAGATTTTTTTTTGTAAAAGATAAACACAAACAAGCCAGTAATATTGACAGGAGAAAATAAATGAATAATTCAGGACATGCAATTCTGTTAGGCAACATCAAACTACTGAATGAATGAGCTTGGCTTATTGCATTGCATTGCATGTTAGGCTATCAAATTACCATGTTACATTGCATCACAACAGCTGCAGTATTCAGAAACATCATAGGATCTGAATTCAACTCATACATCAATGGCAGTGAGTATGATTCACTGCAAAAACACCAAGAAAGACTACTCACCAGGAATCAACGTGCTTCTCGGACTATGACAATGAGGAATGAATACTTCAACACATGGTGACCGGTTTGGTGTTCCTTGACTAGCTACACATCCATCTAATACACCATGTGCTTGTTCTTGGAGTAGAGATGTCTCCATTCTGGACGTCGCATGAGCTTTGCCAAAAACAAAGGCAACAACTATGGTCAATATATTCCAAATTTGCTTTCACATTGAAAGGTTGTGTAACAGTGTAAGGCCTACATCTGTATATCTGTATACCAGATCAGACACAATCTCTGTGTATAGCTAGCTACCACAGCATTGCATGCATGGATGAACTCATTTCTGACAAAAGAAAAGGGCTTAGCAATGCAATTTGTATGAACTTATTCCCACATTACAAAATAATTGCAGAATTATTAATTAGCTAGCAATCCACCAATACTTGGCAAGGAAACAATAGATCGAAATTAAAAAACATGCTTTCTTGGATTGCAATCAATAAAATAGGAGTTTTTTGCTAGTTGGTACCTACCATCATCAGACACAAGAGGAGCTGCCGATATGGAGACTGCCGTCGAGGCTGGATGAGGTGGTGTTGCCGCCGCCGTCGCCATGGAGGAGGTGTCGCCGTCGCTGGATGCAGGAGAGGAGGCGGTGGAGATGGGCGCAGGGAGGGGTGGCGCGGGAGGGCAGCGACCAGCGAGGAGAGAGTCGAGGAGGTCGTCGGCTGGGAGGAGGCGCGACGCGAGAGAGGAAGTGGCGTCGCGCCGCCGCCGCGAGAGGAAGGGATGCCGCGCCGCTACCGTGGAGGAAGGGGTGCCGCGGGCCCGCACCTCCGCCGCGAGAGGAAGGGGCGCCGCCTCCGCACTCGATGGGCGCGCGGCGCGAGAGAGGAAGTGGCGCCGCACCGCCGCCGCGGAGGAAGGGGTGCCGCAGGCCCGGGCCGCCGCCGAGAGAGGAAGGGGCACCGTGCCGCCGCCGTGGAGGAAGGGGGTGCCACGGGCCCACGCCGCTGTCGCGAGAGGAAGGGGCGCCGCCGCCGCACTCGATGGGCGCGCCGCGCGCGAGAGGAGGGGGCGCCGCGCCTCCGCCGTGGAGGAAGGGACGCCGCGGGCCCGAGCCGCCACCGCGAGAGGAAGAGGCGACGCCTCGCCTCGCACAGTCGCGCTCGCAAGCGTTCGGTGACCTAGCTAGTGAAGCCGACCCGGGTACCCAGTAGAGCCAACGTTTTTTTGTTTGGGCCGGCCCATCTACCCATTGATACCAAATTCGTGGGACGGGCCAGCGAGGCCTGTGGGTATACTGGACCACGCCCACCCTTAATATGCATGCACTGCGTTGTGCATATTGAGAGGGTTGCCATGATTTATGCTCTTCCCAGCATCTTTTCTGTTCATTTCTTTCAGTTTGATCCTGAAGTTGATATTGAACATTTGATACCAGGTTCTTTTGCAGCCCATTTCCCTTTTTGCAAAAGCTTAAGTGTACGTGGTGCCTATATGGATTATGTAATGAGTCTGATGACTTGTTGCCATTTTCTTTGATGCAGATAATTGTGCTACAAGGGTCTGGAGTTATGTCAATGTCCAGATGAACTTTGATGCTCAGTTAGAAGGGTAAGACTGCATACTGACAAAACAATTAATTTGGACCAGTTTCCCATGCTTATTTGCTTGCTGAATTCCGTTAATTTTAAGTAAATAAAATGATGCTTTGGTTTAAAGAAATATTAAATGAAGGATAATGCAAGCAAAGATGATGACAACATTTTAGGCATGTATGTACCCAAAAAAGGGGTTTCTTATGTAAAAGGGGCTATTTTACCGTTTGAGTGAGATTTGCATTAATTATAGTATTGCTATAATGCATGCTCTTCTTTTACTTCAGTGATTAACTCAAGTTTGTCCTGAACAGAGAAATAAAAATGACTTGACAGATTGCTGCAGCACATGTTTGTTGTCTTATCAGTTATCAGTCATCAACTATGTTTTTTAGGCCATCTCTGTTATGATTTGTCACATGTGCGATTGTGCGCTAATAATTTTGTGGTATGTATTTTATCGTTCTCTATTGATGACTTCACAAACTAATTCCTTTTCTAAATGAATTAATCGACCAGGTGGCATTTAGATCCTAGTGATGCATACATTGAGGACAAGCACTTACGGGAAGCTAAAAGCATAGTTAAAAAAATGCATGAAACTATTTCCGATGTTAGGAGTTCTGCACTGTATACAAAGTTTGCTGATCATGTGAAGAAAAATGAGAGCATTTCTTCTCACATTTCAAGCATGTTGGGAGCTCATGAATGCATCCAATTGGTTATTTATGGCCTTGGGAGCTTTGAATTTGATGTAAAGTCTCAATATCAGCTTGCCTTCGCTCTTCTTCTAAAGGCAGATAATATATTCCCAATTGGTGACATTGAAATATATGATCCAGCACTCTCCTCTGCTGATGTCAAAGCATGCTTCGACTTGGGTCTACGAGTGCTTTTGGTGAATGAACAGTGCCAAAGAAGTGTTGACAAGCCTACACTTTTCTTTGTTCCAGGATTGAAATTCGTTGGAAATCTCATTGAGTCAAATTTCACTGCTAAGCAATTAAATAAGATCATTCTAGTTTCCTATGGGTTCAAGAATAGTGGGAAAAGTATTTCTGCTGCACTTGAAAACAGGAGCAGTGGATTTACCAGTATCAAGGGTTCCCTAGCTTTGTAAAGAGACAGGTTTCTTTGGGCAAGTATTAATTATATTGATGAAGTCATTGTTTTGGAAAATTTTAATGAGGAATTCTGGGGAGTCTCTGAACTGAGGGTTGAGTTTCTTGATATTGCCGCTGATGTGGACATGAACTCAAATGTGCCAAGTATGTGTGTTTTCTTCTGAACATCTTCGTTTTATACCTCATTTTTATTTTTCTTTACTCCTGTTTGATGGTGGAGCTAACTTTGCAGGGTTGTCTCTTAATTAAAATTCAGAATAAAAAATAAATAAATTTCTGAAATTAGGAAACAAAAAGAAGAGTTAAATTAGGAATACAATTTTGAAATAACTAAAATTCAGAATAAAAAATAAATATTGAAACAACAATTAATCCATCTATAACACAACACGAGATTAATTAGAATTCAAAATAAAAAATAAATAAATTCAGAAATTAGAAAAATAAAAACAAGAGTTCAACTAGAAATAACTAAAATTTGTAACAAAAATATAAAGACTATTGAAAGAATAGACCATCTAGAACATATGACGAGATTAATTAAAATTCGGAATAACAAATAAAATAAATTTCGAAAATAGAAAAATAATTATAAGAGTTTAAGTAGGAATACAATTTACAAATAAAAAATATGGATTTTTCGAAAAGAATAGTTCATCTAGAACACAACGATATCAAATGACAATAAAAAGGAGAAAAACAATAGGCCTGCAAAGAAGTAAAGTGGTGGCAATTGATGAGACATATAAAAATTATAAATATATAAACAAAATCCCAAATAGAATCCCAATGACGATTAAGAGGAGGGATAACGGATAAGCCATTAAACAGCATGGTCGCAGCAGTTGGCGGGATTCTAGAAAGTAAAAAATGAACCCAAACGATAATTATGTTCGATTTTTAAAATCCCAATGATAATAAAGAGGGGAGGCAGCGAAAGTGCAAACATTCATCCTGTATTCCATGTGAGTCAGCTCAAGAAACATCTGGGAACACACGCAATTCCTATGTATAATCTAGCTGATGTTGGGCCTAATGGGCAAATCAAGACAACGCCTATAGCAGTTTTGCAAAGGAGAATGGTTCCAAGAAGAGGAGAGCCGGTGACTCAATGGCTAGTGCTATGGCAGAATCTATCTCCAGCAGATGCAACCTGGGAAGATGCCTCATATATCCGGGCCGCATTTCCAAGTTTTGAACCTTGAGGACAAGGTTAAGCTTGAGGGGAAGGTAATGTCAGGAACTGAATTCAGAAATGGAAGTTGATGTTGTTTTTTGAACTTTCTGAAGAAATACTGAAGAAGAAGAGCAAAGGGGAATAGTTGTAGGAGGAGATGATAACGTTTCGTTTATGAAGATCCGACGGCTGGGAAAGAGTATGATGACAATCCAACGGGCTACAGATACTTGGAACCATTGTAGTTGTCTCTGTTTTATCGTGTTTCACTTTACAGCGTCGTATAGCGGAAGAAAATACATGGGTTGCCGCCATTAATTTGTTCCATCTCCATTAGCGGCTGCATTAGCTTGATTAATCATCCTCTTGTAATACAATATATATAGGCTTTTAGCCAAGATGCAAGGATATGATGAGAAAACCTAATTTTATTTCCTTAGGAGTAGAATATTCGTAGAAATAACTTTATAGTTTGAGGACGAGTAAAATTGAAACATCTCTCGCGCCGCTCTCACGCGGGCGGCTCGGGAGCGAAACCCTAGCCGCCCGCGCCGCCCCCTCCCAACGCCTCCAGCCACCTCGCCGCCGCCGTAGCTCGCCATCGGAAACCGTGCGGCCGGCCGGGAAGGCGGCGGCGGGGAAAACGTGCCGGCGGCGGAGCATCCCCTCGGCGTGGGAGGCGGCGCGATGCACGCACGGCGGAAGGCAGCGGCCGGAGCCGCCGGCGGGGCGGATCCGGTCGCGCCGGACACGGATCCGGCCTCCCCGGTGGAGGATCTAGCACCCCGGTGGCCAGATCGGGAGAGGGGCGGCGGCGGCGCGGCAAGACGGTGGGTGGCCTCGAGCTCCTGACGACAGCGGGCGACCTCGTGCTGGCGGCGATGGCGGCGCGACCTTGAGCTCGCGGCACCAGGGGCACGACACGGCGGAACAGCTCACGGCCGCGACGGCGCGGCAGCGCGGCTCGGAGGAGCAGCCCGGCCGGCACACAGTGGAGGCTGACCGGCCAGGCGGCCGTTGGCGACGGTGGCGACGGTCGCGCCTGCCGTGGTGCTCGTGGCAGTTGGCGGCGGCGTCGGCTGGCAACGGCGGCGGAGGACATGGCGGCGGCGTCGGACTGGCTGCTTGGTGGCGGAGGACGACGGCGCAGCGGTTTGTGGAAGCGGAGGCTGGCGTCGGTGGTAGCGGCGACGGCGGTCGTGGCTGTGGACGGTGGCGACGTCAGCGTATGCGGGTCGCTAGCGAGGTGGCTGGGCATCCGGCAGCAGCGGTTGCGGTGGCGGTGACCGTGTATGCGGTCACCGTTGGCATGGCGGACTCGGATGGCTAGCCGAGAGCGTGGTAGACGACTGCTTTTGGCCGGCGTGGCATCGCTTGGCGGAGGGGTCGGAGATCGGCTTGGCGCAGTGAGGCGCAGCCGATGGCAGCGGAGGCCGGCTCGGTGCGAGAGGCGCGAGCGGCGGAGATGGAGGCCGGCTTGGCGCGAGAGGCGCGGCCGGCGGTGGAGGAGGCGACCTAGGTGTGAGGAGGAGCTGCCGGTGGGAGTGGCGCGGTCTTCGGCGCTCGAAGGCTGGCCGGCGGGGGCCGCCGGTGCAGGGGTTCCACATGTCGGCAGAGCTTGTGTGGTGGTGGAGCATCAGTGTGTCAGCCGTGGATTCGTAGGTGGTGAGCGGCGGGTGAAAACCTAGTCTGGCCTCGGCCGGACCGACAACGATGGTCATTCCCCCTCCTGAGGGCATTGTCGTGCTGTCTCACCCCTCAAGGGTGGTTGCCGGGCGAAAGCCCAGTCTTGGCTCCTTTGAGCTCTGATGGACGGCGGCGGCAGTTTTTCTATCGCTTCTCTTCTTGAAGACGTCGTTTTGGCATCCCCTAGGGGGGCGATCTCGTTTGTGTCCCTTTGTTGGTTTAGTGGCGGTCGGTCACGCTTAGCGGCGGCCGTTCCGGTGCTAGCCTTCTCCTGGGCTGTGTGTTGGCGATGTCGGTGTGTGGGTGGTGGTTTTTTTTCCTTTTTTCTGGTTACGACCCTCCAGGGTTGTAATCTTGTAATTTTTTCCTGCTCTATCAATAGAACTTCACACCGTCTTTCACACCGTCTGGTGCGAGTCGTTTAAAAAAAAGAATATTCGTAGAACTCTGTCTTGCGGCGGCCACATATTTTCTTACTGCTACTCAGATCGAATTGAGAAATCGCGAGTTCTAGTCTATTTCGGGATCTTGGGTCCTAATAGAGGTATCAGAGCCAGGTTTATCCTTGGCTCTCGAATCGTGTAGGTGAGGGTTTGGGGTGATCTTAGAATCTACGCATTTAAAATTCCTAAGCAGAAGCGATTTGATCCGAAGGCGCAGTGTTGATCCTGAATCAAGCAAGGGTTGGGTGACCACAAACTTGAGTTGTGTGTTCCCGTAAAATCTCCGGAGCTTGTTTCAGTATCTGGCGGCGGTAGACGGATCTGCAAGATCCAAAAAGGGGAGGAAAGAATTTGTCCAAACCGATCTTGTGGAGGAATTGATGGTTTCGAAGAGAAGGTTGCAAGATTCCATGGGGGAAGTAGAGGAGCTAGCGTCGGTGAAAGCGAAACTGGAAGTATCAAGAAAGAAATTGGGGCTCTTAAGAGTTTGAAGGGAGATTTGACTGAAATCAAGAAGCTTCTGAAGGATTTCTATGCTGCACATGGTGGAGGAGACCCTGGCAAACGGCCTGAAGTGGAAGAACATGAAAACCGGGTGAGTCAATCTGTTTTTTTGAACTCTGCTAGTGGGGACCCAGGAACCAGTTCCAATCCTATTCCACCAGGAAGTGATACCACCCAATTTCCAATTTTTCACATAGAAGCGAATACAGTCATTCCTAATACTACAGGGCAAACTCTACCCATGCATGTGCCACCAAATTTCTTGGGAAACAATAGGGAGAATGGACCTAGAAATCCACATATTCCTACTTATTCGATGGTACCACCCAACATACCAATGGCTGCTCCACAGTTTAACAATTTCCCTAGGGTACATATGAATTATCAGTATGGGTTTGGCCAGATGGCACATGCAGGTGGGCCTATATATACAGAAGCTGTTATCAAGGGACCTAGGCTGGAGATATCTTTGTTTGATGGTGATGATGTGATTGATTGGATCAAACAGTGTGAGAAGTTTTTTGAGATTACTGCTACTCCCCTTGATCAGTGGGTGAATTTGGCATTAGCACACTTGACTGGCAGGGCTGCTAGATGGTTTAGAGGGGTTGGAATACCATGGCAATTAATTAGTTGGCCCCAACTGTGTGGAATAATGGGGGATAGATTTTCTTAGGCTAATATACATGAGGCTGTGGAACAACTCCAGAATGTCAAACAACACAATATGACAGTCAGTCAATACATTGATAAATTCGAAGAATGTGTGGACTTAGTGAGAAGAGACCACCCTTATATGCAAGAGCAGTACCTGAATAGCTGTTTTATAGGGGGGCTAAGAAATGATATCAAGCATGATGTTAGTGGACAAAAACCTCAGGGTTTGCTTCGGACCTATTGGTATGCCAAGAACTATGAAAGGGCTGCTAATGCAAGGAGAATGACTAGCAACTTCAACAGGAATAGGAACATGAACCAATTTGCTGGAAATCAAATCAGAAATGCAGCTAACAAGGGCCAATTGAGGAATGAAGGAGAGAAGAAGGAAGAGAGAAAGTGTTGGTTTTGCAAAGAACCATGGTTTCCTAGACACCAATGTAAGGTTAAAAAAGCTCTTCATGCTTTGTTAATGGAAGGAGAAGAGGAGGAAGAAGATAAAGAAGAAGTAGAAGAACTAGAGAAACAAGGAGAGCAAAATCAGGAAGAACAGATTGTTCCTCCACAAGCTGAAGCTAAAGAAGAACTTTTGTGCATATCACAAAATGCAATTCATGGGACCACCAGACCAGACACATTCTCTGTAGTAATATTGTTAAATGGCAAAAGAGCTGTTGGGTTGGTCGATAGTGGCAGTACTAGTACTTTCATGGATCAAGACTTTGCACTGAAAAGTAAATGTCCTGGAATCCCCACTGCCTTGAAGAAAGTGAGAGTATCTGGAGGAGGGAAAGTAAATGTCCTGTAATCCCCACTGCCTTGAAGAAAGTGAGAGTAGCTGGAGGAGGGGAATTGGATTCAGAGGTCAAAGTACCTGAAATTGAATATGAAGTCCAAGGAGAAAAATTTGTGAATCAATTTAACTTGATACCCTTGAAGGGGTATGATATAATATTGGGGGCTGATTGGATTTATTGTCAACAGTCCTATTACATTGGATCTGAAAAGGAGAGTATTGGGAATTACTAAAGGAGAGAAGTTAGTAGTATTTCAGGATTTCACTAAGCCTAGGAAGATGACCAAGATCAGTGGGAAGAAAACAGAAAGGGCCATAAGAAAAGGAGTTGTTCGATGCCTAGTGCAGGTATATGCTCTAACTGAAATAGAAAATGAGGAAATAGAAATTCCAGAAGATATCAGGGACATATTACTAGAGTTTCCTGAAGTGCTTAAAGAGCCTGAAGGGCTACCTCCAAAAAGGGATTGTGATCACATTATTATCTTGAAAGCAGGAGCAGAACCACCCAACATTAGACCTTATAGAGTCCCACACTATCAAAAGGAAGCCATGGAGGAGATTATCACTAAATTGATCCAGAATAAACAAAATCAGAATTAGTGATAGCCCATATTCCTCTCTAGCTGTTATGGTAAGAAAAAAGGATGGATCATGGAGGCTATGTGTAGATTACAGGCAACTAAACGCTCAAACCATAAAGAACAAATTTCCAATGCCTATTATTGAGGATTTGTTGGATGAATTGAATGAAGCACAAATATTTACTAAGTTAGATCTAAGGTTAGGCTATCACCAGATTAGGATGGCTGAACCTGACATCCCAAAACTGCAATATAACTCATTTGGGACACTATGAATACAGGGTTATGCCATTTGGGCTGACTAATGCCCCTACAACATTCCAAGCCCTGATGAATTAGGTTCTGGCACCTTTCTTGAGGAAGTTTGCACTGGTATTTTTTGATGATATACTAATATATAGCAAAAATAGAGAAGAGCATAGAGAACACCTCAGGTTATTACTGAATGCCTTGGAAGCTAGTCAGTTGGTTGTGAGGCTGAGCAAGTGTGCTTTTGGTCTAGAAGAAGTATCTTACTTGGGGCATATCATTTCTAAGACAGGAGTGGCTACTGATCCTAAAAAGGTGGAGGCAATTAAAAACAGAAAGGCTCCTGCCAACATTACTGATCTGAGGAAGTTCCTAGGCATGGCTGGATACTATAGAAGGTTTATCAAGGGATATGGAGTGATGTGCATACCACTTCATGACATGTTGAAGAAAAATTCTTTTAATTGGGGCCCAGAACAAGATAAAGCTTTTGAACTGATCAAACAAAAAATGTGTATTAGCCCTGTTTTAGCATTGCCCGACTTCAAACAACCTTTTGTTATAGAAGCTGATGCTTGTGGTGTTGGTATTGGGGCAGTCCTGATGCAGGCAGGTCGACCAATTGCTTATTACAGCAAGGTATTGGGACCAAAGGCAGCAGCCCAGTCAATTTATGAGAAAGAGGCTCTAGCAATCTTGGAAGCTCTTAAAAAGTGGAGGCATTATGTGTTGGGAGGAAAGTTGGTGATTAAAACTGATCAACAAAGCTTGAAATACATGATGGGCCAGAGATTAGTGGAAGGTATTCAACACAAGTTACTGCTGAAGTTAATGGAGTACGACTATACTATTGAATACAAGGCTGGAAAAGAAAATTTAGTAGCAGATGGGCTGTCTAGAAGTCCCAACATTTTTCAAGAGGTCAAAGAAGCTTGTTAGGCCATTGCTGTGATTGTTCCTGACGGGGTACAAGACATTATTAAGAGCTATGAGGGTGAGTTACGAGCACATAAGATTCTGAGCACAATAGGCACTAGTCAGTATTCTGACAATGTGCACACAATAGAATCAGGGCTAATCAAATTCAAGGGAAGAATATATGTTGGAGATACTACTGAAATCAGGAGGCAGTTGTTGGAGTCATATCATTCTTCTTCGTTTGGAGGTCATTCATGAAGGAGGGCAACTTATCACAGAATCAAGAAACTTTTTTATTGGCCAGGATTGAAGGAGCTGTGGAAAATTATGTCAGACTGTGCCCCGTCTGCCAGGTGACTAAAGCAGAGCACATACATGTCCCTGGCTTGCTGAACCCCTTGGAGATACCTGACATGGCATGGTCTCATATCTCTGTGGACTTTATAGGTATACCAAAATCCAAGGGAAAGGATGTAATATTGGTTGTGGTTGACAGGTTTACCAAATATGCGCATTTCATAGCCATGTCACATCCTTACTCAGTGGAAGATGTAGTTGATGCATTTATGGAAAATCACTACAAGCTGCATGGGATGCCAATGGCAATAGTCTCAGACCGTGATAGAATCTTCACCAGCAATTTCTTCCAAGAAGTGTTCAAAGCATTGAAGGTTCAATTAAGATTTAGCACAGCTTATCACCCACAGACTGATGGGCAAACCGAGAGAGTGAATCAGTGTTTGGAATCATATCTGAGAAATATGACCTTTAAGGAACCTTTAAAATGGTATTCTTGGTTAGCTTTGGCGGAATGGTGGTATAACACCACTTATCACACTGCAATCAACCTGACCCCATTCAAGGCTTTATATGGTTATGATGCCCCACAAGTGAATGAGTTCTCAGTACCATGCAATGTGACTGAAGAAGCTCGAGTTACTATTGAGGAGAAAGAAGCAATATTACTGAAGCTGAAGGATAGCTTGTCTGAAGCTCAAAAGAGAATGAAACATTTTGCTGACAAACATCGAACTGAGAGAGAATTGAAAGTGGGGGATATAGTATATCTCAAGTTGCAGCCATATCTACATAATACATTTGGGATAAGGGGGACCGTGAAGCTGAGATCTAAGTTCCATGGGCCATTCAAGGTGTTGGAGAAGATTGGAAGGTTGGCTTACAAGTTGCAATTACCTGAAAGTGCAAACATTCATCCTGTATTCCATGTGAGTCAGCTCAAGAAACATCTGGGAACACACGCAATTCCTATGTATAATCTAGCTGATGTTGGGCCTAATGGGCAAATCAAGACAACGCCTATAGCAGTTTTGCAGAGGAGAATGGTTCCAAGAAGAGGAGAGCCGGTGACTCAATGGCTAGTGCTATGGCAGAATCTATCTCCAGCAGATGCAACCTGGGAAGATGCCTCATATATCCGGGCCGCATTTCCAAGTTTTGAACCTTGAGGACAAGGTTAAGCTTGAGGGGAAGGTAATGTCAGGAACTGAATTCAGAAATGGAAGTTGACGTTGTTTTCTGAACTTTCTGAAGAAATACTGAAGAAGAAGAGCAAAGGGGAATAGTTGTAGGAGGAGATGATAACGTTTCGTTTATGAAGATCCGACGGCTGGGAAAGAGTATGATGACAATCCAACGGGCTACAGATACTTGGAACCATTGTAGTTGTCTCTGTTTTATCGTGTTTCACTTTACAGCGTCGTATAGCGGAAGAAAATACATGGGTTGCCGCCATTAATTTGTTCCATCTCCATTAGCGGCTGCATTAGCTTGATTAATCATCCTCTTGTAATACAATATATATAGGCTTTTAGCCAAGATGCAAGGATATGATGAGAAAACCTAATTTTATTTCCTTAGGAGTAGAATACTCGTAGAACTCTGTCTTGCGGCGGCCACATATTTTCTTACTGCTACTCTGATCGAATTGAGAAATCGCGAGTTCTAGTCGATTTCGGGATCTTGGGTCCTGACAGAGGAACACGAACCTGAGAGGCCCTGAGCTCTAGCGCGGCGCCGCGCGCGTCTGCGTGGTGTTTCGCACTCCCATCTCCGAAATCCGCAGCTGCGCACGGCCTTGCGCGCGGTTGCAGGCCGCCGCCGCCCGTCGCTACCACCCTGCTTGACCAGATGCAAGCTCCATCTTCCCAGTGTTCAAATCCGTAAGCACTGCCTCACCAAATCTTAGTCTCAAGTCTCAAACATTCGTTCAAATCAGTGTGCATAGGTTTGTAGATGAGAAGTCTTGGATTACCAGTCTGTGCTGGTCAGGGGACGCGAAACAGCTGTTCGACGGAATGCCTCAACCAGCAGGATGTTTTCTTATCTGGGAATCACAAGCGAAGGTAGTACTATTTTTCTGTAAATTAATCATTTACAACTGTTTTGCTATTCATAGGTTTACATACAGCATTTAGAAAATTTTTCTTGGTAGTGACGAAGCCATTCCCTGCCCCTTGCTGTGGTGCGGATACTTCAGGCGTGTCGTGGGGCATATAGCCATGTAGAATGTAGTATGTCTTCAGGGAAATTAGTAGCTACCCGTTCTGTGCATTGCCATTGAAGACTTGAAGTGCTGCGATTGTTGCGAGTACTCTTTGGTTAGCTTAGAGAATGTGGAGTCCTCTCTCTGGAGCAGTTTGGCGGGGGCATCGTATTCTACGATACTACCTGCATAGAGATATCAGATTTAAAGAGTGAGGTAGCTGTACAACATGATATTCTGAGGTTGTTTAATTATTGTAGTGGTATATCTACCTTCACCAAGAACAAGAATAAGGTCACTGTCAATAACAGT
Source organism: Oryza punctata (assembly GCA_000573905.2). Lineage (NCBI taxonomy): Eukaryota > Viridiplantae > Streptophyta > Magnoliopsida > Poales > Poaceae > Oryza > Oryza punctata. Next base: position 28,672,318 of record CM002491.2, on the reverse strand, counting down.
GTTCATCCTATGGGCAATTGCAAGCACTGTGCAATCTTTGAATTCTTGGCGAATTATCTCTTGAATGATCTGGTCTGTAGCAGAGTCAACTGAAGCAGTTGCCTCATCAAGTACTAGTATCTTGCTCTTCCTCAGGAGAATTCTGCCTAGACAAAATAGTTGTCGCTGTCCCATGCTCCAGTTGTCCCCATTTTCAATTACTGTGAATGAAACATAAATTCCTAGTAGCATAAGTATTTCAGAAAAGCTACATATTAACATGTTTTTTTCCCTAAAGGACTCATTGCAGTTTTTTTGTCCTCCTTCAAAAGTTTAATGTTGAGCAGTACCTATTTCATCCAGCTTTTTCTCAGTCGAGCGCACCACATTGCCAAGCTGACACTTGTCTACTACCTGACATGGGTAGTTCATTACTTCAGAATGAAAACTACTGTTGATCTACCCTAAAATTACTTCTAGTTTGTATGCTTGCTTTTGAGGTCTTATTTATTTACTGGTGGATGGGGGTTGCTATTTGTACCATCTTCACTTCATATTGCTGTCGTCTATTCACGCTTACCTTTTTTTTTTTTGCTTTATATGATTTGTGCTATTTGTGGAACCATTGTCTGTGCAAATAGAAAAGCTTTGTCATATCTTCTAGTTAGAATGTAAGTTTTCTGAACGTACCTCCCATATCCTACTATCTGGGTACTCGTTCATGGGATCAAGATTTCCTCTGATTGTACCATCGAACATCACCGGATCCTGTGGGAGAATACATATTCTCGATCTCAGATCATGAAGTCCAATTTTGCAGATGTCGATGCTGTCAATCTTGATGGTCCCTTCCCTTGGCTCAACAATCCGAAAAAGTACTTGTACTAAGGTTGACTTCCCACTACCTGTGCGTCCAACAATACCTACTGTTTTCTCAGCTGGAATCACACAAGTTATGTTTTTTAATACTGAAGGGAGATGTTCTGCATATCTGACCTGTAGGATTAAATGGGCAATATCGTTACTGGGCCAAGTAAAGGGCGTACGCCTCTGATACTTAGTATTAAATAAAATTATTATGATCTTCTTTCTAATCATTTTGAACCATACCTCTAAGTTGCTTATGCTTATCATGCCAAACTCTGGCCATGCCATTGGTGGCTTGCTACCCTCAGTTATGGTTGGGGCTTCACTTGGAAGCTTTGTGTACTGTAATATTCTTTCAACTGATATCATGTTTGCTTCTGCGCGACTTATATTCCGGGTGGCTTCTGATAACTGTGTATTCAAATTCCATGCATACATCACTACCAGCCCACCAATGCCTGTTTTGCAGCAAGAGAACATCAACCCTTCTTCCAGAAAAAAAATATATTTATCCTTCAAGTTTGAATGACGGTAGAACAGCATGAGTTTACGTTCAATTAAGTTCATGGGTCTGAACAAGTAAAAAAACTTACTTGGATTAACAAAACCTTGTGGAAGACGCACAAGCAAAACCAACGAGAACCCAAAGACAAAGTTGCATAACAAATTCATTCTGAAAGAGAGCCATTCTACTGCAGCCATCAAGTGAAACCATGGTCTTGAATGATTGTCAAGTAGACTCAGATTTGATCTGTAGAACCGGTCTTCTTGGCTAAATGCTCGAATTATTGCAGCTCCATAGAAAGTTTCTCCAAAATGATGAAGAATTGGAGCCTTTTGAATTCCTGATAGGCGAGCTAATTCTGTTGCTGTTAGACTGTAATATCTCTGCATGATATTATGGGAGATATCATTCATTCTCAATAGGCATATCGTGCGTACTGATACTATTTTGAATCTAAGTTACAGTTAACTCTTACCTGATACCTGATGCAAATCAATATTGATGGAATAAAAATAATGAGAACTGGCCAGGAAACATATGATATGATTAGTATTGTTCCTAGAAACTGCATCACTGAAAATGTGCTCTCACTTAATGTTGACGCTGTCTCCAAATCTAGCACACTTTGATCAATAGAAGCCTACATGAACAATGCAAAAATCATGTATTAGCAACTCAGGTAAAACGATATACACATTACACTTCAGAACTTATGTGTCCTTTTCTTTCCCTGTAAAATGTAGTACTTTCCTGTGTAATGCAGTATATGTTTACTTATTTTACATAGAATTTATTTAGGATTTATTTTACATTGTTTACACTTCTGAGACAGGAGAATGGACTGACCCTATTTAAGATTCGCCCTGTAGGTGTCGAGTCAAAGAAAGACATGGGAGCATGAAAGATGCAATGCATCATGCTCTTGAACAATTTTTCTGATGTGAGGAGGCCGGTTACAGCTACAAGAACTGCTCGAATCAAGATACACAAGGCGCTGCCAACTGATATAAATGCATATACCATGAACTGGGTGGATTCCATTTTTGATTTGCTTCCAGTTCTTGGATGGCAAGCTGATGCCATCCAATAGTTGCTTCCCACTTCAAATATCTGAAAGAAGCATTGTGCTGCAATTATCATAGGAATGAAAAGCCCACCTCGAGCAGCTGTGAGGTATGACCAATACACTTGCTTGCTAATGTATCCATTCTCTCTTTCTTCACCCTGTAGCAATTTCCCTTCCTCAGTGTTATCTCTAAATACTTCTTGCCTGCAATTTATCATATTTGTGTTTTGCCATTTGCTGCTGATTTCCTTTTCTGCATCGGATTCATTGATGCTTGGTACCTTTTCTGATTCTGCATGATGCTTTGACAAATATATGCTTGTGCCTTTTGCGTTACAAACTTGTTCGACGGCACAAAAGTGAGCCCCAAAGATAACTCCAAAAGCCATGTTCTGTTGGAGTTCATGAAATTTCCCTGCTTGTGCTATCCTTCCATTTTGCATCACCTGCAATATTGCTTCAACCAGTCAAGTTAAACATACTAGTTTCTTTTCTGGGATCCTTATGAGTTATTGAGAGGTAGTAGTATCTCCTAGTCTGGATCATGAGAACTGATAGGTGTAGCTACTGAAAGTTATACAAAACTAACACTAGGAGATACCTCTACACCTTAATACCTGCAAAGGGCTGTAAAGTCTCTAAAAGGATATCCATACGCACAACATGTTTTTAGCATAGTCATATTATTTATCCTAATGTTCAGTACAATCATGTCTTTATTTTAATTTTTATTTTTTGGGGTGGTGGTGTTGTGGGGGGGGGGGGGGGGGGGGGGGGGCGCTTACCATAATAAGGTCTGCATCAGCTAGAAATTCAACTTGGTGCGTGACGTATAACACAGTTTTGTCCCTTAGGACCCCCATCAGGCATTTCTGCATAAATGTATAGAGCCACTGTTAACAGGGCTTCTCCTTGCCAGTAAAAATATAGATACGAGCAATTTATTTTAGAGAGGGAAACAAATATCGATAATAATATGGACGAGATTATTTAATAATCATAAGATCTCAAATTTATGATGCCCATTGTTTGTCCTAGAGAACATAACGACTTCTTTTAACTATGGAAAATTTGAAATCATCAAAGCATTATATTTTTGTGACCCTGGTGTTATTTTCTTTTGTTGGCTCTTAAGGGGAAAAAGACCTCGTATAGATGCCTCCCAGTTTGAGGGTCTACAGCACTGAAAGGATCATCAAGCAGGTAGACATCAGCATCCTTGTAAACTGCTCTTGCTATTTGAATCCGTTGCTTTTGTCCCCCACTCATAGTCGTTCCCCGTTCTCCTATATCTGTCATATCACCATCCGAGAAAACTCCAATGTCTTTAACCAAGGCACATGCTTCAATTGTCCTCTCATACCTATCAGTTTCAAATGGGCTTCCAAAGAGAATATTTTCTCTAATAGTCCCAGAAAGTATCCATGACGACTGTGGAACATATGCTTTGGTTCCAAAGACCTTAACCGTTCCTTGCACTTTTGGCATCTCTCCAAGTACACATGACAACAGGCTAGATTTTCCACTCCCAACAGCTCCACATACTGCCACTTTCATCCCTTTGTGTATCTTTACATGTATGTCTTGAAGTGTTGGGATTTTTGCATCAGTTTTCCAGCTGAATGCTCCCTGATCAATCTCTGCAGAAAATTCATTTTCGTCTATTGCTACTTCCTCAATTGCATCAGATCTTATTTCTTCTTCCTGGAGATATGACACTATTCTGTCAGCTGAGACCTTCCCCTGTGCAAAGGCAGTAAGCAGTTCTGGTAGACTAAATATAGGCTCCTTCAGTATATTCACAGTTGCTAGTGTGGACAACACTGTTCCAGCTGTTAGAGGGATTCCCATCAGAATGCATGAAGCAAATGTCATGATTGATATGACAGCGGGTGCTCCCCAGAACATAAATGCTAGTAGTGCTTTTAGTCTTAGAAATTCCCACAACCACAAATGTTCTCCTTTCCTCAAATATTCCAATTTCTTAAGGTATTGGATATCCCAAGCTTGAAGTTTTAAGATCTTCATGCTTCTGATAACTTCAGATGTCATTTCTATTCTGTCATCTTTTGCTTTCATAATTCCTGCATGCAATCTTTTCTGGATTCTTGTAAAAGGAATATTACAAAGCATTATTATGGCTGTTGTTGCTATTCCAGCTAAAGAACCCAGACCAAGATTTTTCCAAAGAATATAAGTTGCTAGTGTAATCTGTATAGGCATCATGAAGACCATGTTCACATACCATGCAACATTAACAATCCTTTCGATGTCAACACTCACATAGTTAATTATCTCCCCTGAGGTATGTTTCTGCCTTGACTGGCTTGATAAATAAAGGACCTTTTGGTATACCTGAGATATCAGAGATGTTCTTAGGCGCAAATAAACCTGTAGACTTCCAAAGAACCATTGTCTGTAAGCAAGAGTTTCAATAGCCTTCGCGCCGACAAATACAAGAACAAGAGAGTAGCCTCTTTCAAATCCATTATCTCCACTTAGATAGCCCACGAAGTCCTTGATTAAGTATGCCCCCACAAAGGAGGCGACTACACTTAGGACTCCAAAGGTTGCATTGAGTGCTGCCTTCTTCCAAATGAGAAGGAAGGCTGCTTTACAAATCGATGAAACTGTCAGAGGAAAATTCCCTTTCACAATGATGTTACTGAATATTCTGGAGATGTGTTGGGCACTTTCCTTCTTACCAACATCTGGTATGTCATCCTCATTCAAAGGTTTATTGGCACCTTTGGCAAGAAGACCATTCATCCAAGAGAAAGTGAAATGTTGTGAAATAGTTGCCTCTCCATAAGAAGATTTCCTCCTGTTATTCACATTTTCATCTTTTGAAGCATCTGGAAATGGTTCTTGTGTGCCGCAGGTGAATTGGATCCCTGTTTCGCAATGAACAAACGTGTATTTGTACAAAAGGAGAATTCAAAAAAATCTGATATTTCTTCTGGTTCAAATGATAATTGACACAAGTGTGCCATTTTGCAAAAATCATACCTTTAATTTCATTTTATGGTACATATGCCAAGTAAAACTTGTAAACTACACTATTTAGTTGCTTAGTCATAAAGAACTCAAGATTTCGATTATATGAAACTTAATAAACTGCGTCAATGCTGTGGTCTTATTTTTTGTTGTTGCACATCGCAAGTCTAAGCCTGAAATATGTGATTTTTCCATGTCGCCCATTGCCTTCTTCATGCTCTTAATCTCTGTAACCTACTGTTCACCTGTCTGACTATCTGGGATTTTCAAGGTGTACACCTACAGTCATTTTGATGGAAGGTGGAGGGGAATTACCCCCACTGAACAAAGGATGCTGGTTATACATAAATACTAACATTCTGTGATTCTGTTGCAGACATGCAGTACAGTTTTAATCTAATCAAGGAGGACGCCACATATGGGACACCGCAGCGAAGTGTTAGGAGTCCTAGAACATCTACCATAGGAGTCAAGAGAATCTATGAGAGTGTATGTATAAACATCAGCATGGTTTCTGCAAATACTCTTATCTAAATTCCTAATGCCTGTATTGCAAGTGCATACTTTCAGTTCGCATTAAAGTGTGATAGTATGTACGCACCTTTGTTCTCAGGTAGCTTGGCAAAATGGTAGGTCAGACGATCAAGCTGCTCCCAGGTATTGTGTTCTATATATCATTTTCTTCTTGTGATAATTTTGTATTGAAATGCTCCATCAGGGAGCGCCTTTATAATTCCTACGTGTAGGTTAATCTTATGCAGTATTATTGATTCTATTGTGTCCCAACAAATACTATCTATTCAACTTGCTGGTTCTGCCGTATCTTCGTGGGGCCATAGTGAAATGGTTGTGATCTGCTCCGGAAGGTAGGAATTCCTTCCAAAGTATTTATAAATGATATGGAATAATTATTTGAAGAACTTCTATTTCAGTAGAAAGCACACGATAAAGCAAGATTCCATTCATATGAGCATGACAAAAATTAGCATGGATCTTACCTGATTGTTTTGCAGTATCTTTGTACACCATGTTGAAGCCGTTGGTTTCAGCCGTGTCCTTCAGCTGCTGAACAGTAACATTTGTGTAAATCAGCTTACAACTTAGCATGGGGGACTACCCTGTTAGTAGTTTCCATTAGGTTATATACTTAGATGTACTTGGATTAGCACAGTCATTAGTGCTTAAGTGCGTGTAAAGTATGTCCCCTCTAATGCTCGATTACTTGGCTAACTTTTCTGGCTCAACGCGTGTAAAGACAGTATCATATGATTCGGATCCAACCTTGAGGCTCAGATCAATGACAGATCGGCACCGGTGTACCAATCTGAATCTGTGTTGTGGTGGATGATCAAACGAACGAGTATAAATATTCCGTTATCTAATGTGATAGCTATGATGCCTTTCGTTCGCTACATGCAACATTTTCTTCTTAATAAGGTTTTGTAAACTTATAAAGCTATAACATATATATACAGAAAATCAGTTCATGGTTAAAAAATCTACGCTACAGTGGTGTTTACAACTCTTTGTTTATATGGTCACTCACTTCAGGTCGACATGAAAAAGATCGACTTATCAAGCCGATTAAAATAATTGCCTACCATAGTACTTAAATAATTCAAACTGTCAAAGTTCAAAGAGAGTGGTGTCTTAGTTCGCTCGCACGATAGGTAGGTCCCAAGTAAGTTGATTTGTGAGAATTGATAAGAGACATGTGTGCGCACCTAGAGTAGTGGAATGGCATGGAGGAATCCGGACTCTTACTTGTTTGGTGCCAAAACAAGTTTAGTTTAGGCATTTTGTAAAAGGTTAGTAAATAAGTTCATCAATCCAGTCTAGGAACGTTGCATACAAATGTGATAAAGTTACTCCCAAAACTAATTCAATAACATGTGGTGACCAATGTTGCTAAGATGATGTGATAAACAATTGCCGTGACAATGACCACACTCGTCACAGTAAGCAAGGAAATTCTGTAGGGTGTGGCTCCCCAAAATAAATCAAACAAATACTCCCTCCATACTAAAATGCAAGGATTTCTAGAATAGTATTTGTATTGTTTGTATATTTAGGATCTGTTTCGTAAAGTTTTAACTCCTAAATTTAGTTTCATCTCTCTAGTTTATTTTGTTAGAACTCTTCACCCAACCCCGTTCTTATTTTAGATGGAGCTGAAATTATTTGACTGGACTCCAACTCCAGGAGATGTGAAGCTAGACCTAAAACTATACCAAATAGATCCTTAAATACAAATTGTATTGTTTGCACTGGCAAATACATCTAACATCACTACCGAGCGAAACTGAAATCAAAAAAAGCGCACATACTACTACGCCCTCGGTTTCGTATTATAACTAATTTTAACTTTTTTTTCTAGTCAAACTTTCTTAGATCAAGTTATTAAAAAAATTAGCAATATGTAAAATATCAAATTAGTTTCATTAAATCTAGTATTGAATATATTTTGATAATATGTTTGTTTTGTGTTGAAAATGTTACTATATTTTTCTATAAGTTTGGTTCAAACTTTAAAAAGTTTAACTAAGAAAAAAGTTAAAACGACTTATAATATAAAACGGAGGGAGTACCATATATACGCGTGTATCATCCTCGTTGATGCATATGTAGAAATTAGAATCGGCCGATACGGTCGCAACTTTTTTTCACGCTGCATGGTGTGTGACAGTGTGAGTGTGAGCCACATTGGCTAATATTTTTGTAAGGATAAGAAATCTCTCTAAATATTTTTTAAGAAAAAAAATTAAGATTTAAAAGAAGAGATATCCCTTCAAACTTTTTTAAAATGAAAATGTAAATGTGTTAGGGATTAAACATGGAATTTTGGAGTTAAAATCATACACCCCTTTCTACTGTATTATTATACTGTATTATTATCGAAGTGACCAATGTTGCTAATAAGAAACTATCATACTCCTAAAACACTATCGTGGCAATAAACCAACCACACACTTACGAACCATATCACGACTAAATTAACGTGACAAAGGCTATGATCGGAACTATAAGTTCTCACTATTACTTACTTATTTTCTATATTTTGTCTTTCGAATGGTTAAACGACATGTTTTTCAATAAAATTATATAAAATTTGTTTTAAGAAATCATATTTTTTAAAAAATATTTAGCTAAAACTTTATTAGTTATGAGTTGGAGAATGGATATTTGGCCATCTTCAAGAATGGGTTTCGCTATTATGTCATCCTCAAAATGTGATTTGATAAAATGCTAATCTCAAACACGTACTACTCACCACATTGTCATTTTCGCTATTTTAGTGATTTCCGAAATGATTTTTGCTCGGTCGCATGGTGATGAAACCAAAATGCCTCTTGTCATTCAATACTCGTCGAGCAGGTCACAGTGGATGCTGCAGTACACATCGGCGAGCTCGCGCGAGTACCCAGCGCGCGCCATCCGGTCGGTGATGGCGCAAAGGTCGTCAACGGTCTCCGGGCGCACGGGGTCGAACTTCTGGTCCTCAAAGGGGTTGACCAGGGGGCTAACGTGCGCGGTCTCCGGAGTCGCGTCGATGTTGTGCGGCGTGGTGGCGTTGAACTTAAAGAGGTGTCGAGGTCATCCATGGAGGTGGCGCAACGAGAAGAAGAGCCCCGTGGGGTCGAGCGGCACGGTGTGGCGAACCATGAGGTGGCGCAGCTCCTCCTCAAGGCACGCCATGGTGAGTTGCAGGATGACCCCGACACGCCCCGTGGTAGTGGAGGAGGAGGAGGACCCCGCGCCGCTGTGCACGAGGTGCTCGATGGCCACGTCGACCGCGGCGAGGTAGTCCGCAACCTCGTCCTTAGTGGCCTTGAAGACAAGCACCTCCGGGGTGTCGTCCTAGAGCTGGATGAGCTGCTTGGTGGTGTCAAAGGCTGCGACCAAGATCTCCCCCGAGGAAGGGTTCCGCCAGTCATCACCGTCATCGTCGACAAAGGCGGCGAGGACGGAGGTGATCTGGGTCTGGGAGAGGCGATTATCGAAGCCTCAGAGGATGCGGATCATGTCGGCGGTGGCATTTCTTCGATGTCGCTAGCGACTTGACGATGTGATGCACCGTGCCGCTGCCGCGAGAACCTTGTCCCCACCGCCTCCACCGGCGATCCAGGACTCCATAGGAGGTAGGGGCGCCGACGACATCGAGTGGAAGGCAAGGGAGACGAGACCATGGCGGGCAACGGATTGAGAGCTCGATGTTGACGTAAAAACACGATGGCCTAGAAGATTTGCTTAGCTCCAGTGCAGGTCAAAAATAATGATGAGATGCAGGCGTGCTAGTCAGTTTGATCCTACAACCGACAAGATATATAAATTGAAGATCGAACAGCCGATCGGCTGATAAGCCGATATAATAATTCCAGCTGATGTCGATATTAGCCGATATTGATAGGGTTCTGAACTATCGACTATGTATATCCAGTATAAACCAATCGACTAATAATGATATAATAGAATAAGCATTAATCCGAAGGTTAAAACATTCATCGGCTGGAGGTCCGATATCATTAAATCCAAACGACTAGATAAACAATAAGACCTTTGTTGTCAACGGTTAAATCCAACTTGTAAGTAATCCTTGTAAGCTGATACAACGTCCAGATAACTCATCGACTGAAACTCCGATGAAACCCTTATTGGCAATCAAGAAGCGGGTTAGAGATTATGGTTCTAAGCACGACTTAGTAAATCAAACTTAACTGATGCATCACTAAATATGGAAAGAAACATAATATCTAGACAATCAAGCCTTTGACTGATTTTCAGGTTGGTGGATACATTATATAATCTAAACCAACAAAGTAATCTAGCCGATATCGATAAAAACCCTAGATGGAGATCGATCGATGCAAGTAGAAAACATTGTCAATCTGGATTATATAACGTATAAGATAACTCATCGGCTAGCACTCCGATAAAACATTAGCATAAATATATCGGCTTAACAAGATTTGGATTATCAACAACAATCTAGTAGGTCGAACTTACCAATGCAGCACGAGACTGTGTATGATAATCTAATACTTGATGAACCGATAGATCTATCTAATGTGATGGATATAACAAATCTATTTAAAACAACATTGTGATTGTAGAGGTATATCGGCTAAGATAGAATATCAGATCTAACCGAGATAGTCCCAACTAAACCGATGCATCTCTAAACACAATGCAGTTAAAACAGAATTGAAATATCAGGTAGGCAAATATATCAACCGAACCAGAGCGATCCAAGAGATCGAAGCTATGCAACCTTGAACAACATCGATGTAGCCAATATATTCACCAGGGCCCGACGGAACGTAGGGCTTACCCCTCGTCGGAGATCGAAAACTGATGCAGCCCCATGTTAGGTTCCAAGTTCCGCTGGTTGATAAGTAAAACCTCGGAAAAGAGGGTGGCGATGCGTCGAGAATAGTTTTATTGATTGGGAGATAATTTACAGGCTGGGTGTACATATTTATACACATGGTTAGATACTAGTCCATATCGGACACGACTCACACTTTCCTAACTTTAACCAACGAGCAAGGCCCTAGGCGGACTCTTGCCAAAATATCTCTAAGGAAATTACATAGTATCCTAATTAATAAATAACTTGCCATGCCGCATCCTCCTTGAACTCGAACTCTTCTGGATAAGTTTCCTGATCTATTTTCTTAAGCGAATCCATCAAGAACACAACTGTTGCCGATTTCAGGACTCTGAAGCTGATACTGACTCTAGACCGATGATATTTTCGAGGCTTACCAAATTTCATCGTTAACACTCGGCCATTTTAGCTCAGGGAAGGGAGAAGGGCATTTTTGTCTCATCATCACGCAGCCGAGCGAAAATCATTTCGGAAATTACTAAAACAATGAATATGGCAATATGACGAGTAGAATGTGCTCGAGATTAGTATTTTATCGAATCACGTTTTAAGGATGGCATAATAGCGAAACCCGGTTTTGAAGATGATCAAATATCCATTTTCTCGTTATGAGTTAATGTGTTAACTTATTGGGTTAATTTGATACGTACCATTAAAAATTTTCCGATTTCAAAATATACCATTACTATTTATGTATTTATAACGATGCCACTGCTACTTGTTTGAAATCTTAGTGGTGCCACTAATATACGTATTTTGCATGTATTGGACAAAAATACCCTCATCTTCAATTCAACATCTCTCTTCTCTCTCTTCCCATCGCTCGCTCGCCGCCGCGCTACTGCTGCCGCCGTCACCGCTCACTCCACCGTTGCACCGTTGCTGCTGCTGCTGTCGCTGTCGCTCGTTCCGCCACGTGCCACTCACTCCGCCGCCGCACCGCTCGCTTCGCCGCTGAGCATCGCTGATCTCTGAGTTGTAGAAGAAAGGAGAGGGGAGAAAAGGAAGAAGAAGAAAAGAAGGGTAATTTGGTCCAAATTTTTTCATAAATGCATCTAAGAGGTAGTTAGCGGTATATCTTGAATATGTGTGAAATTATAATGATATGGGTTCCAAATACGTGAATACTAATACCATATTTTAAAATCAGAATATTTTTAATGGTATGGATCTAATTAACCTAACTTATTTTTCTTGCGAGTAAAGCTTCTCCCCAGACACAACCAAAGTTCGGCGTTGTAACGGCTTGGACTCTCCGTACTGTCACAGTAGGGCGTCGGCTCCGCTCGAAGAAAAAACTCGGATTGCAGCATGAGATGGGACATGCGTTGCCAGTCCACGTGGTGTTGCACGAGAAGCGTCGTGCAGCACCGCCGTAGAGAATTTCTTTTTTTAATCAACAGAGAATTTTTTTTTTTCACTGAACTAACCACCGGCTCACTTGGCACGCCTTTATATTAAAAGAAAAAGAATTGTCAGATCGGCACTGTGGTGCAGGCGGTTAGATTAACGATGGACGATCCAGATTAGCCCGGCTGGCGGTTCATCCGGGCTCCAATATTCTGACCGCCACCGTCCCCCTCCCCGCCGTCACCCCAGGGCTTCGCCGCCGGCGAGCGAACCCCGCCGCTTCCCTTCCGAATCCCGGGCCGACACTGCAAGCCGGTTGGCACCGCCAGTTCGCCACCGCCATCTGGCTTCTGCCCTGACCCTCCCGCTTGGATCAGCGTATGTTCCCGCAGCGCCGGCCCGACTCACTCCGCGCGCAGGGCCCCGCGACGCCGCCTGCCTGCTCTACGGAATGCCTGAGTGGAGTGAGCACGCTAGCGCGTAAGTTCCCTCGCTGAAAATCTCGCTCCGTGGTATTACCTTTATTTGTTTTTCAAGCAATTACATTCGAACTCTATGTAGCTTCGCTGCATTGCATGAGTTGGGGGAAAGTTTTCCCCCACTTCAGTATGAGCTCATACTTACAGTACTCTACATAAATTGTGTTTTTCTTTTCTTGGGGATCGTCCTGAACCTAAGAGCTAGCCCCATCAACTGTAGGCCCCTTAATTTTTCTCTGTCTCTGTGGGTTTTGTGCGTGCTTTGTCATTAGGAGAGAGATTGTGTGGATTGCTGCCTTTCCACCCAAGTGTGTTGTTGCGGTGCGCATGGTTGGCTTCATGTTGTACTCCTCTCTTTTCAAATTGTAGTGTGCTGCACTTCTAAAAGCCTTTTGATCTCCGTGAATACTCCTTTATGAGCCTCGAGAATTCAGAGTTCTCGTTCTCCAGTAATTTCAACGGCGTGTCGTACTCTATGATTCTTCCTGCTCATCAGATAAGAGCACACAATTTAGTGGCATGTAAAAAACTGGCATGTGTTTGTCAAGGGTATCGCTTACCTTCACTGAAGACGAGGATGAGATCACTGTCAATAACTGTGTGAATCCTATGTGCTATTGTCAGCACTGTGCAATCCCTGAATTCACCGCGGATTGTTTCTTGGATAATTGCATCTGTAGAGGAGTCCACTGAAGCAGTTGCCTCATCAAGGATGAGAACATTACTTCGTTTTAGTAGAACCCTCCCAAGGCAAAACAACTGTCTTTGCCCAACGCTCCAATTTTCCCCATTTTCGACAACTGCAGGCCAAATCTTATTTGATCATTTCGTGTTTTGTGGGTAGGATTTCTAAACCCTGATCCATACTTTTCTCAAATTTTAACACTGAACCCAAAAAGGATACATTACCTGTTGAATCCAGCTTCTTCGGGCTCTGTCGAACTATATCACCAAGCTGGCATTTGTCCAATATCTGGCCAGCAGGAGAATAAACAAGATAGCTAATCAAATAATAGAAGAATTGTATTCTGATAAAAAAAAGAATAATTAAGTTACATTTTTATTTCACACAGTTACTACTCACTGTACATCACATTCTTACAGTCTTACTAATCTCCATATTGATTTCACAGCAGGTACCGATTATCCATACATAGCAAGGTGTTATTTAACATGGATTATGATTTATGAGCAGTAATAGCTATGATATGGCTAATGATATGTAGAGTAAAGCTCTCTACTTGACATGCTGAAAAATATTTTATTTATCATGAAGGTATATGCACAGTTGGTTAATTACCTCCCATATATGTTGATCAGAGTACTCATTCAGTGGATCCAGATTCCCTCTCACTGTGCCTTCAAACATTGTTGGATCCTGTGGAATGATGCTAAGTCTGCCTCGTAAATCATGTAGCCCTATTCTGCAGATATCAATATTGTCTATCTCAATTGTTCCCTCCCTTGGTTCAACAATCCGAAAAAGTGCTTGAATCAAAGTTGACTTTCCGCTTCCAGTCCGTCCTACAATCCCCACTTTCTTCCTTCCTGGAATTGTACATGATATGTTTCTCAAAACAGATGGGAGATGCTCTGCATATCGAACCTGTAAAATAGAAAAAGTGAATACGACATTGGATTGCTTCATTTTAGCAAAGACTACTACTTTAAGAAAATATATAAATAAACTTTCCTTTTATTATAATATTGATTACTTCCATTATAAAGAAAATTGAAATAAACTTTTCTCTTATGTAAACATATAAAAGAGAAACCATGACAACCCTACTTTAGGTATTTTTGTATGCATTCTTGTTCTCCTCTTTAATAGAATGTAGTCTAGTAAATTATCAGGAAATAAACACTTTTCCTTGGAACACTGAGATATGTTTTTCTTTGGAACATTTTTCCTGGGTTGTAATCTTCTTTTAGGCATTTATTGTTTTTTTTCAAAACTTACTAAATCATTTTTTTTCCTGATGAACTCATCCTGATGATAAAGTTTATTTTATTTCTGCTAAATAAAATTATGTTTGCATCATAGACTTTCTTGTCTAGATTCACGGCTCATTACACCATTGCACATACCTCCAAGCATCTTATATTGATAGTTCCATCAAGTGGCCAGTTGTTTGGGGCGCGACGATAATCAACTACTAGAGGAGCTTCGCTAGGGATCCTTGAGTACTGCAAAATTCTTTCAACTGATATCATTTTGTTCTCTGTGTTGCAGATGTTCCAAATTATAGATGCCAACTGTGAGTTGAGGTTCAATGCATAGGTCACCGCAAGTCCAGCAATGCCTGCATGTACAATATATAAGTATGAAAACAGCCAACATAGGTGACTTAATGCTTCCATAATCACCAAGAGCCTAAGTGCATCTTAGAGCTTACTTGGATTTATAAAACCTTCTGGAAGGCTCACTAGCAGGGTCAAAGAGAAGGCAAAGACAAAATTGGATAGCATGTTTAGCCTGAAAGAAAGCCATTCCATTGAAGAAATGTTATGGAACCATGGTCTGGAGTGGTTATCGACAAGTCCAAGGTTTGATTTTCTGAAACGATCTTTCTGTCCATATGCTCTTATACTTGATGCTCCTGTAAGCGATTCCGCAAAATGGTGTAGGATGGGAGCCCTTTGGATTTGTGACAAACGAGCCAACTCTCTTGCTGTTGGTATGTAGTATCGCTTCACATTACACAGAGTATATGGATTCAGTATTTTGTGAATGAACGCTATAATTTATGGAGAAAAGGTGTACTTATAGCTTCTTGGAACTCATCATGGTGCACAGAATAACATTTTTTTCGGGAGTATAAAAGGCACATGAACTTTTTTTTTTGTCGGGAGTTCATACCTGACACATGAAGCAGACCACGGTTACTGGAACGAAGATGGCAAAAACTGGCCAGGCAACCTGGGACATAACACCAATGGTCCCTAGAATTTGTATGACTGAAAATACACACCAACCAAGCTTGTTTGCTATTTCCAGATCTAGAACACTTTGGTCATTGGAAGCCTGTTAAAGCATAAATACACACCTATTAGTTTAGGGGTGGAGAGAGTATGTGATGCAGTATAAAATGGTTAACAAACTAAGTCAGTCTTAACCCTGTTCAGAATTCTTCCAGTAGGCGTGGAGTCAAAGAAGGACATTGGGGCTCGCATGATGCAGTGGAGCATGTTCTTGAAGAACTTTTCTGATGTTAGTAGCCCAATTAGTGAAACAAGCATGGACCGAGCGAAGACACACAAGGCACTTCCAATTGACAATGCTATGTATACAGCAAACATGAGCCCTAGTCCGACTGGTGGCCTGGTTGCTGATGTTGGAGGAGATGCCCATGCCATCCAATAGTTGCTTGCTACCTGAAAGATTTGGAAGAAGGACTGTGCTGCAATTGTGACTGGCACTAATGCGCCTCCATAAACTGCCCTCAGGTATGCCCAATAAACCTTCTTGCCAATACCTCCCTTTTCTCGCTCTTCATCTTGTGTTAACCTCCCTTTCTCATTGATGTCTTGGGATACATCATGTGCAGACTCTTGCTTTGTTATACCCTGAATTTGATCATCCGTTTCATTTTCTGCCTCAAACTCATCATCAGTATCTGCTGGTTTACTGTTCTCAGTGGATGTCACTCTGCTGGAACTCTCAGCATTTATTACAGACTCAAGAGCTTGGCTGTGGGCTCCCACTATGGCTTCAAATCCTATGTTCTGTTGAAGAAGCTCATCAAATTTCCCTTTCTGAACAATGTTCCCATCCTGCATCACCTATTTTTTGTATCCACGTGGTTATTATTTAACACTAACCTTTTGGCATGATTATCTACCAAAAAGTATTTTTAGATACATACCAGTATAAGGTCAGCAGTAGGAAGAAATTCGACTTGGTGGGTCACATACAGTATTGTTTTGTCTTTAAGAATTCCCATCAGGCAATCCTGCCAAGGATTTTTTTCATTTGCTTAGAGTCTGTAACGATTATTGGTCACAAAATAAAATAGAAGTAATGATTTTGCCCCTTTTTATTAACGCTATGCCACAAAGAGTGGAGTTAAGACATAACCTAACATACTTGCACATTTAGCTAATAGAACAAACCTTGAAAAGTTGGCTTCCAGTATGAGCATCCACTGCACTGAAAGGATCATCAAATAGGTATATATCTGCATCTTCGTATACTGACCTTGCGATCTGAATTCGTTGTTTCTGTCCACCACTCATGTTAATTCCTCTTTCACCAATCTCCGTCAAATCACCATTTGCAAACAACTCAAGATCTTTAGTCAGTGCACAAGCTTGTATTATCTTGTCATACTTTTCCTTGTCATATGGATTTCCAAACAGAATATTGTCCCTGATGTTCCCAGACAGGATCCAGGCGCTTTGAGGAACATATGCTTTGCTCCCACTGACCCTCACAGTCCCAGCTAGCTTTGGCATCTCCCCTAATATGCATGATAATAGACTTGATTTTCCAGATCCGACCATTCCACAGATTGCTACTTTCATCCCTCTTTTTACTTTTAGTTCTACGTCTTTCAGAGTTGGAGATGTTGTCTCGAGTTCCCAGCTGAATATTCCATGATCAATCTCAACATCATATTCTGTATCATTCCTGGGTACTTCAATAACAGCATCATATTTCAATTCTTCTTCCTGGAGGTATTTGGCCACCCTATCACCTGAAACTTTTCCTTGAGCAAACACTGAAAGCAAGTCAGGAAGCGTGAAGATTGGATCTTGTAGCATCCGGAATGTAGCAAGAGCAGACAAAACAGTGCCAGCAGTCAAAGGAATTCCCATCAATATGCATGCGCCGAATGTTATGGAGGATATGAATGCAGGTGCCCCCCAAAATATGAATGTTGTTACAGCGGATAACCTCACAGATCTCCACAGCCAATTGTACTCCTCATTTCGTAAAGTTTCTAGCTTCTGAAGGTACTGCATATCCCATGCTTGAAGTTTGAGTATCTTCATGCTTCTAAGAACTTCTGTCGTTGACTTCATTCTACCATCTTTAGCAGCCATTATCTTGGCTTGCAACCTTTTTTGCATTCTGGTCAGTGGAATATTGCAAGCCATTATTGCCAGTGTTGCTGCTAAACCAGCCCAGGCTCCAACCCCTAGGTTTTGATGGAGAACATAGACAGCAAGAGAAAGCTGTATGGGTAACATCCAAATATAGTTTGTGTACCATATAACATCAGTTATCCTTTGTACATCTACACTCATGTAGTTAATGATCTCTCCACTTGTGTGCTTCTGCCTTGAACTGCAGGATAGGCGGAGTCCCTTTTGATAGATATGTGATATCAAAGCAGCCCGCAGCCGCATCCCAAGCTGTCGAGCTCCAAAAATCCACTGTCTTTGAGCAATTGTTTCCACAACCTTGGCACTGAGAAAAGCAACAGCCAGAAGGTAACCTCTTTTGAGTCCATACTGCCTCTCTCCCCCTAGGAACTTCACCAAGTCATTGATCAGGGATGGTCCAACATAGGATGCACTTGCACTTAAGACTGCAAATCCTGCATTCATTATAGCTTTTCTTCTAATAAATAGGAACATTGCTGTGTAGATTGATTTAGTATTTAAACCATGCCTGCGTTCAACATCATCTATGATTTTTTTGAATGAATCGGAAAGGAACTCAGCAGAGTCCTTCCCATAGACATCAGGCACATCATTCTTATCTAGAGGTTTCTTGTATCCAATAGCAAACACAGGGTTCATCCAGGAGAATGTGACAAGTTGTAGAAGATTTGCCTTTCCATATGGGCATGGCCTTTTGGTTTCTGTCTGCTGTCCTACAGATGGACTCAATAGTGGCTCTGTTATGCTGTTATCTACGAGGGTGACTCCTGTTTTTCCCCTGGCGGAAATTACAAGTAGAAGAGTGCAGATAACAAGTATGAACAGGTTAATCCATTTTTCAGGTCCCAAATATTCACGATCGAGTAAAATGGACCTGAGATCAAATACCACACTGGTAATTGATTGCAGAAAGCTAAATATCCACCATGCTCGAATTATAAGCGGAAGCTTTGCGGATTTTGTCTTCTGAAAACTGAACGCTGCTAGTGATAATAGTATCCAGGATAGCACCTGCACAGTTTCACCTAGAACAAATGCTGGATGTTTGCAGTCACTTATGCTTCCTTGTAACAACCAAAATAATATCTTCAGAGTATGACTTGCTAAGTTAAGCAGGCAACAAACTTTGCTTGCTTGATATGTTATACCCAGCTTTTTTTCTGTGTTGTTCTGTTCCAGATATGAATGCTTGTTTTCAGCAGTTTCTGTCTTGAATCTCTGCCTGCACCACCTGATTCTCTTGTACATAAATTGAACCAAGATACTTATGATGAATATCAGATGTATCAGTGCAAAAGCATCCATCCAGAAGCAAGGTGAGTACATTTCTTGCCATTCTTGCAAATGTTGCAATTTAGTGGAATCTGTAATGTTGCAATTCAAATTTATGTGTTAAGAACTACCAGCAGAATAGATTTGTTCAAGAGTCATTTTTCATATACCCTTTTGTTGAAAGCTTTACTACAATGAACCAACACAAAGTATTATTGTTGGCTTCCAGCTAAAGATAAAATTTTTCCTAGGAATCCAGTGTACTGAAAAGAATATTCCATTTCCCTAATGACACCATAATATTTTTTTATCCATCCAAATGTTTTGCAACCATAAATCCATGATATCTAGGGATGCAAGCGGGGCGCGCAAGTGGGTTCTTTTAGCCCGCTTATCCCACTTCTAGTTTATTTTTTCTTTTAAATTTTGTACTACCATGTGGAAAATAAACTAGCAAGCGGGTTTTTATGTGGGTAGCGGGACTACCCACTTGCATCCCTAATGATATCTAGTAATGTTATGTAAGAGACTCTGATATCTAGTAATGTTCTGGATTGTTTCCTGTAGTTATATGGATATGAGAACAGAGAGGTAATCACTGATTGCCATGCTGAGTTTTCATTGAGGAACATGTGTAAGACCAAAAGCAGACGTATACAGCTTTTCTCATAGTAAACGTGTAACTTCTGCGTGTTATCCCACCTATAAACATGAATACGTTTAACAAAACCACGACTGCTAACAAAATTATGAACTACAACCACGTATTGGTCCTTGCTGTTTGCTAATGGTTACAGATACTTGGATTGTTCACATTCTTCTTATCCATGTGAAGAATGTATGAACTGAAAACCCAACAAGAGAACCCCAAACTGATCATGAACCTTTTGTTTTTTCCAGTTCCCCTAATTTCTTTTGCAAACATTTTGCAGAGGCAGGAAAAAAACAAGGGAAAAAGGAGAAACAGAGATATTAGCAAAGAAAACCCATGCAGTGCAATCAACTCATGGATGTCTCGGAGGGGAGAAATCAGACGTATGCATGAACCAATCTCTGCATGCAGATGCAGGGTATGATTAAACCTTACTTGAAGAATCACGGAGCAATCCCCAGCGGAGAAACGCCTGCTCCGCCGCCTCGGGAATCCTCGCGAGGACATGTAAGTGCAGGCTCGCTCCTTCCATGGCGCAATGCGAATGAGAGAGGGGAGGAGGAGAGAGAGGGAGAGATGGGCAGTGGCTGTGAACTGGTGATGGTGATATAGAGGGTGGGGAGGCCTGAGTCCGCGCGAGATGGTTACGGTTTTTGGCGTATCATAGCACACGGTGACAGAGATCCAAAAATACGGTTTTCACCCCGGTAAGGCGGTACTAACAGACACCACCGTAGAACAGGGGCTTGTTCGATGGGAAATTGAAGTGATATGCTTTTTTTCTAGATTTTTTTTAAAATTTATTAATCGGTGTGCACGGTATGTATATAAGAATTGTGTGTGTGTGTATATATGATATGTTTTCATGCTTCAGATAGGGCATGTTTGAGTCTACGTTAATTATTTTTCTACAATTACAAAGAAAGTGCGTATGCACACATCACTGATCGATCAGTCACCTTTCTTTATGCGGTTACAAGAAAAAACGTGCACGCTCACAAAAACCAACCATGCACACCATATATACAATTCTGTGACTATAAGTGCATCAATACATTCGTCTTGTACATCGGTTTTGGATGTAATGGTCGGGTTTTAATTCATTTTTTTAAAAAGTGCATCGGTACGTGCTGGACAACCAGTTAGAACTAGTAAATTAAATAATCTGCAATTTCTAAGTGCTTACTCGCATGTAGTATAATTGTAGACATCATGCATCCTCAACTTCACCATTGCATCTTAGGAAATAAAGTATAGGAAATCTGATGCGCTTAGTTCAGAATTGCACCACCATCACTAAATGGACGTGGAGTATTATAACTGAAGAGGTATCAAATCAGGTGTATTGCCCTGTGCTGAACTCAAGGGCAAACTTATACTTCTCCTTTAACTCAGAGACACAGCTTTGTGGTCGGAGTATTGAAAAATGTTTGAAAAGTGGCACGTGTAATCATCTGCCACGGGTGCAGAACGACTTTAAGCATGCAGACGAGAGCAAAAAAGCAAGCAGACAAGAGCAAAGACAGCATGAACGAAACCAGCTTCAATTAGACCATCCCAACCCTCCGTAGGCCATCAAAATCATTCTTATCATCTAGTGTTCATAGCATTTAATACATTGTTATATAAGTAAAAAATCTAATGTGATAATAGAGTTAATGAGAAGAGAAGTAAAAGGATGAAAAAATCATATGTACACAAGAATCAAGAATAAAAATATGGAGATAGGTGGATAAAAGGAGAGAGAAGAGAGGTAATTGGAAAATAATTTAATTTCAAGACATCATCCATTGGATACATAGTTTCTATATATATAGTATCTATATGACATGTTAAATATGAAAATTATTTAATAATTTATTTTTGGGTTGAGGATGGCCTTAAACACCCAAACATACCATTGTGTCAGCTTCAATTCCACAATATATTCTCCATCAATCCATCATCATTTCACCCGTTTTTTTGATCCGTCATCGATCGATCGGTCGATTGCATCAACACGCACAAAAGGCAACACAGCAGCTCGAGAATCCGGGCACGTAAGCTAATTATTAACACAGCATAGAGGGCTCCACACGTGTTGCCAAGTTGCCACGAACACGAAGTGATGCTCAGTTTAAAAAATTAACCACCGCCGTTTGTGCGATGCGTACGGCTGAAAAGGGTTGCAGCAGAACAAAAATATACCGATCGACCAAATACAATCTAAGCACATGATAGTCACCCAACACGAACAGATTAAAAATTGACAGCACATAATTTCTCAGCGACTGCTAGTCAGCCCAGATAACCTTAGTTTACTGTCGGATTAGACAGCCGTGAGGACAGTGTCAGAATCCTTTATGAGGCACCATTTGAGTTAGATTAATAAACATAGCTTTTTTGCCAATTATAAATATAATTTAAATATTTTGAAAAATAATAAATAGTTCTAAGAAAATGGTCTAAGCAATACAATAGATGATTTTTTAAAGAAAAGTTGTATTTCTCAAAGCAAAGGATTATCCGATTAATAATCCAGCGAGTAATCAAAGCCTTAGAAATTGATGTGAGACGGCGATACCACAGCCTCGTGTGTTTGGTTTGGGGATCAAGTGAGATAAGTTAGGTTCATCTTAGTTTTTTGATAGAAATAAAAGGATTGTCCCATCTATATGTTTTAGGAGTTTGAGTAGCTATTTATTTTAGGGTTTGCAAAATGTGACCCATATGCCAATAAGAAAAAAAATTGGATTGGATAGATCTAATTGATCTAGCTAGAAAGAATACTACTTTTAAGAAAACATCCGGTTTTATCCTTTCGCTTATGTTTATGTTTATCAGTTAAAATTTAAATTTTTAATCTTAAATTTGAAGCTTATTTTGAGATTTTTTCATCGAAATTTATTTGTTAGGTTTTACTTTTAAATCACTAAGAACACGTATATAAAAATTTTATTTACAAATTATTTTTCGTTTGTAAATATACCATGTAGCTTATTCCACGAATAACCAAAAGATGGAACCGATCATATCCCACATATTTACAAACTAATTAGGTTCACTTCAATCCATCCTATCATATCCCTCCAACCGAACACATAATAAAGTGTCGTGCTTGTAGCCCATTCGCGTGAACAGCAGCTCGATGAGATGGCTCAGCCTCGGCTGCAGGGGGGGGGGGGGGGGGGGGCACGACGAAATGGGTAGGAGTAGTAGGAGAAAAGCACCGTGACAGCGTCCCTTTACGGCGCGGAAATCTATGTGCACGAAAGTGCCGCGTAGGGCGCTGGGGTCGGAGTGAAGCACGCGGGTGAGGGACAGCTGCAAGCCTGAAACTGCAACTGCGACCTGCATGCATACCAGAAATTCGGTACTCGTACCAGAAATCAGAATCAGACCGATCACCGATCTCCTCGTGAGCTGAGCTGCTGCCACGCGCCATTTTTACTGCCATCTCGTTCTTCATCCTGTCAAAATTATGGCTCAAATCCCACATGGTTTGGACTGTAAATTCCTGCCGATTCGGAGGCAATGAGAGAGAGAAAGAGAGAGGCTGGGTGGTGAGGTGATGTCACTGCTTAGTTCCTGCTTCTTGTCCGTACCCATCCGCCGCTCCCGCGCGGTAGCCGCGAGCGCTCAGTCGCTCACCGCCTCACGATACGGAACCCAACACCCCCCCCCCCCCCCCCCCCCCGGCCGCGCGATCGCGACGCGTATTCCAATCTCTTAAGATTTTTTTTTATCAAAGGGACGGTGCTATGTGTGTAAACCCATCTACTCCCTCTATAAAAATACCAATTCTAACGATATGTGTCAGATACATAGATAGGATTAATTTTTCTCAAGACGAAGGGAGTACTTTACACCGGTCCACTGAACAATGTGTTGCTCCTATCTGCAACCATTAATTAACTACAAGTCTACCACCTCCATTAAAAGTAATTATCGTTCTAAATTATTTAATGAAGTTTAATTTTTAGTAAGTAATGATTATAATACCATCTATTAAATAATGTAGAGTTGGAAGTGAGAAAGTAGTTGAAGATAGAAATAGGATGAAGAAAAGTTTAAATTAGAAGTGATTTGATGTGATAAAAGATACTCCTACCTTAGAAAGATGTCCTTCGTACTCCTTCCATCTGAGAACCAAAAACCGGATTAAACATATTCTACTATTGTGAATATACTAGACATTAGAACACACGAGTGCGTACTTGCTGCTACACTATATACGTGCAGCAGTGCAGAGTGCAAGCCATTGGATGTCTGCCGATTCAGTTCGTACACCGGCCCATGTGCTATAATGCATGTATATGCACGTATTATGATGTATGCAAGCTGTAGGTGGGTTCATGTGTCGTGGTTTCTTTTGTACCGACCCATGGCCGAGTCTGTACGGCTATTAATTGCAGTTGGAATTTTTTAGTAAAATTGGATCAATCCTGATTAATTAGCCCTGTGCTTAACTTACTCTCTCTCCATTCCAAAAATATATTAATCTAATATGAGATATAACATAT
Source organism: Oryza punctata (assembly GCA_000573905.2). Taxonomy (NCBI): domain Eukaryota; kingdom Viridiplantae; phylum Streptophyta; class Magnoliopsida; order Poales; family Poaceae; genus Oryza; species Oryza punctata. The sequence continues at coordinate 28,648,151 of CM002491.2, read as the reverse complement.
CCCAGTAACATGAATCTTAAAAAAAGTATAAAATAATTTAACCTTGATATAGATCACACTATATTATAGATTAAGTTATTTTAAAATAAGAAGGTAGGTAGAAAATAGGTGTGCCTAGAACACATCAGCTGCATGCATGGTCAGTTGGCCACCGAAAACCTGGTAATAAGTGAGGGTGTGCATTACACGGAATGAAACCGAAGCAGATAGCAAAATCGATCGACCATCCCTTTTTTGGGAATAAATTTGGTGGAGGAGGGGTGTAGCGGGCCTGCTGTGCAGCCCTGATTTGGATGAGCGGCACGTGGCCCAGCTACCGATCCAACGAGAGGCGCGTTGGGCTTCCAGGAGAAGGCTTTGCTGGCTCCCTCCGCTGAGACTCGATCGGCTCCCGTCTTGGCTCCCTCCGCGCTCATGCTCAATCGGCTCCTATGTAGGCCCTCCCGTCTTGATGCATCCCTCCCTTATCTCTCGATGTGCCTGCTCATTTGCCGCCGCTGCCCGCGTGTTCCCCTCCATTGGATTGCAGAATACTAGATCTCCATCAGTAAGATGGACTGGTGGATTAAATTGCTCATTTTCTTGCAGGTTCTTCTCCTGGATTGGATTGATGGATTAGCATCAATTAAGATAAGATGCATATTGTGGATTGAGCTCAAGCCTCAGAAAAAGGTGAGGACGGACGAAGGAGTTTGCGAGGATAAGAGGATAATTGCGAGGGATTATATACGGCGCGTTGATCTTTAGTCGTTACCAACCGGGACTAATGATAGTGCGAGTCCTGATATTTTTTTTGAACCGGGACCAAAAATGATCTTTAGTCCCGGTTGGTAAAGATCAAAATATTTCGTTGGGCTTTTTAACCAGGGCTAAAGATCTTCTTTAGTCCCGGTTCCTATTCAAACAGGGACTAATGTGATTTTTATCATCCAGGCAAAGGTCAGTTCTCCAGTAATGTATGCTTTCAAAGTTTCCTTCTCACTTCCTTGTTTCTGAATGTAAAATCCTCAGTTTGCATATTTTGTCCATCTATTGAGTATATATTGATATGGCAAAGTGAAAACTTCATTCCCATATTGATAATTAAAGTGTCCTTCTCACTTCCTTCTCACAATCAGTTGATTAGTAAAGTTATATACTTATATTAACACAATATAAGAAATATTATGATTGTCATGATCATGGTCATCGTTTACATATAGGTGCACATAATCCATGATCAAACAATGCTGACTGAAAAACATGACAATTAAAGAACTAAATGACATTACCTGTGTTATCCGCTTCCCGCCAGCTCCAACATCCCCGGCGATTCCGGCATCCTTGGGCGCAGGTGATTGTAATTAATCCATGTCCTTCCATGCCATATGCTAGGGCAGGTGAAAACGGCACGAGATGAGATGATATCTCGGTGGCTGCAGCCTCCTCCTCCTGCCCTCCTCCTGCCATGGAAGCTGATGCGGCTACGTCGCCCGTGGAGACTTGCCCTGCCAATGGCTGCATGCTGCAGTTGCCGGCGATTTTGGCCGTGATCTTGGGGCGCGGGATGAAATGTCTCACACCACGTCCGCGTGACCCAGGGGCATGCGATAGGAGCTTTCCAATTTCCACATCTACGAGCCGATTGAGCGCGAGCCTAGACGGGAGCCGATCGAGTCTCAGCGGGAGGAAGCCAACCGAGCCTCCTCCTGGAAGCCCTACACGCCTCTCGTTGGATCGGTAGATAGGGCCACGTGTCGCTCATCCAGATCTGCACAGCAGGCCCGCTGCACTCCTCCTCCACCAATTTTTTTTCCCTTTTTATTCACTTTAGCTGCTTTCGGTTATAGTGGATGAATGAATATGCATGCATGCGGGCGTGTGCAGTACAAGTAGTAGTAGGTGCTTGATTGTCAGTTTGAGAATGAGATCCACACTCTAAACTCTGAAGCTGACAGAGACCCCATGCTTCCTGCTTTCCCTGACGGCCGTCTTCTTCAATTATTGGAATCGAGGTAGCTACCTAGCCGTGCTGATGCATGCGTGTCATCGATCAGAGTTTAGTGGACACATAAGGTGTTCACTCTGGCAGCCAAAGAGAAGAGAGTAGAACATGCATCGCCATCTCTTATCCTAATTTCTAACCCTGATTTGGGTGTTACTTTCCACTTGGCAATTCAGCCAAGTGGCGTACATTATACTGTATCTTGTCATCTGTCAAAGTCACTCTCCTATCTCAAACCAGAAATCACTTTGCCTTGCATGCAAAGGCAGAGTAACTCTCATGTTTGGATTCAGTAAATCGGTAGTAACAGAAGTCATCATGTATGATTTAGCTTTTGGAACATATATTGATCTGATTTGGATGTTATATACATACAGTCAAGTGACAAGTACGACGTCCTCGTCTTTTAATAAAGGAAATTAATCTCATGTGTAAGAGAGTCAAGTTAGTCATCTTCTTATAATTAATTTAACCATCAAAGAAACATCAGAGGAACTTCCGCACATTTCTTAGATAATGAAAAACAAATAAACTCACCTATCTCTCATACAAGTACAACCACTTGTGTTAGCCATGCCTTGGCAGCTACTCAATTGACTACAATCTGCAGGTTGCTAGTACACAAGAAGAGGGACAAGAATTACAAAATTAAGACGGTCAAGTACGTCCCCATCTTAATAGATGAAACCTATCTCATGTAAAAGCGTCAAGTCAACAGTCCTTTTTTTCCTAACATAATCAAAACACCAAAGGAATTGAAGTTCCATACGTACACTAGCCCATCCATGTAGATGCCTTGGCAGCCACGCTCAACAAATTGATAGATGCACAAAAGGGAGGAAGAAAAACTAATTAAGACAAATGGATGTGTCAAAAATTAGCTGAATTCGTGCGGCGCAAGGAGAGCAGATGACCAAATAATGCTAGTCAATTCAAGTCAGGCTAGCTCCCTTGTTGTAATTAATCATCGTATTCGTGTGTGTGTGTGTATACACTGAACTAATCTGTCGTTGTTCTTGTGTGGTTGTCATGCATATACTGTCATGCGGCCCAACGTTAGTGCGATCCGACGCAGGCAGGCACGTTGGCTACTTTACCCCATAAAAGGCAGTTTTTTTAAAGAGGACATAAAAAGGGCAGTTAAGCACTGAGCCAGTCATTACACACAACGCTAATCCTCGTCCTTTCTCTTGTCCTGATCTGCAAGGAAAATGTACAGTTCGATGTGGGTCATTTCTCTCATCAGCCTAGCTAAGTGATCAAGAGATGTGGGTCGATTAATTCGATCCAACATTAGTGCTGTGTTTATGCTTAGGTGCAAAATCATAATTACGGATTGAGAAAGTTAGCACCGAATAAGCAGCAGCGTTTTTAGCTGTGGTGGCTGCCGGCGCCGCCGCGCCGGTACGGTCTTCTTCTCCGGCACCGGTGATGGGTTGGCGCCTTGGCGGTATCCAACTCTGCAGTTTGCACTCTGTTTGACGCGCGAAGAGGACAGGACGGGAGGCCCAACAAGTGAGCAGGTGGGCCTCGAGAATGTGTTTGGGCCATTAGAAGCTATGGACCCAAGGGGAAGCAAAGTGCGGGGGAACCAAGTTCGGGCTAGCCCTGAGAAGAATGAAGTAAGTTCATTTCAGATCCCTTAATTGACAACGAGTTTGATTTTCATTCCTGAACTGATGCAATATAGACCCCATGACAGTATAGTGGGTGGTTTTATCCGAAGTCGCAATCTGAGTCAGCATGGGTCTCACGTGTCAGGGCTCCCCTCGCACGTTCTTTCTTCTCTCTCTTTCTCCATACCCTCATCACCCCTTATTCCGAAAATCAAACTGTCAAGTTAAGGGATCAACAATGAAGTTATTCCGAAAAGAATTCGACATGTGAGAGAGGCCCAAAAACTGTGGATATGGGCATTGAGAAGAATTCGACAGGTCAGATACTTGGGCCTTTAGCCAATATGGGCTTTAACAATCCGATTTCGGCTCGAAGCTTGGGAGATGGGATTAAGGTAAGCATGAAGAAAAAAAATATTAATGTACTGAAGATACAAGTTCGATGATTCATCATTCTGAGATTGCATTACAGTGGTGAGATATCAGAACCGACAACAGAAGTTTGATGCTTCACTTTTCTGCACTCTACTATACACACTTAATACAGTGAATATATTAATTACAGGAAGCTGCCCAGCTAGAAGACCTTTTCTTGATCAATTGCAAAGCGAGTGCTAAGCTAGGACTCGTCAGACTGTGGCTTGTGACTCAGTCAGACGATGCTTTGTGATCTTGAAGCACCAATGCCGCTGCTGAGAAGAGCATTACTGGAATCAGAGCAGCTCTACGTCTTCTTCTCAAACGACGATCTGATCCTGCCCGGCGCCGCCGCCGCCCTCTTGGCGTTCCTGCTGCTCGTGCTCGAGCTTGAGCTCGAAGCGGAGTGATCAGAAGCAGCAGGGGGAGAAGACGGATCATCGTCGGCGCGCTTCCTCTTGAGCTGATCATGGCGGCAAGGCGAGCGAAGCTGCCGCAGCACGTAGGACGGCAGGTCCTTCCGGCGGACGTGCGCCACGGCGACCTCCATGCCGGGCCTCCAGTAGTCGTACATGTACACCTCCTCCTTGAACCCCTCCGTCGTCGCGCGGAGGTCGAACAGCTGCTGCTGCTTCTGCTGCTGCGGCGGCGGTGGCGGCTTGGACAAGCCCACGAAGAAGGACGACGTGCGCCGCCGCGGCTCGTGGTGGTGCTCGGCGGCGTACGCTTGTGGGTGCAGGTGGCAGAGCAGCATCCCGGACGTGTCCGCCTCGACCCTGGCCGACAGCTGCCGCAGCCGCGACTCCACCCAGCCCTTCCACTCTCGGAGGTCATCCTCCTCCCCGCCGGTCACCGTCACGTCCACCTGGAGGTAGTTCTTGTACGCGTCGAAGAAGTTGAACGACTGGAACAGCTTGCCCCACCCGCCGCCGCCGCCGCCGCCGCCGCCGCCGGACTTGACGATCTCCTGGCAGACGGCGTCGCCGAGCGCGAGCTGCTCTGTGATGACGCGCAGGGTGGCGTGCGAGACGTTGTAACCGGAGTTCATGCACGGGTACGCCGGTGTCACGATGGGCATGAGGTGTGTCTTGTCCCGCGGATTCCGGCGAGGGTCCCAGACCGGGAGGCTGAGGCCGAGCTCGCCGTCGTCGTGCTCGATGGCGCGAAGCATCACGGGGCTGGGCCACTTCCACCGCGCGAAGACGCGGAAGAAGCGCGGGAGCAGCATGCTGGGGGAGGCGTTGGGGTAGAGCTGGCACACGCGCGCCACGAGGATGGCCCAGCCGACGCCGCCGAGGAAGCCCGCGACGTTGGAGTAGACCCCCCGCGCCTTGGCCCAGTGCTTCACGCACCGCAGCGTGGTGCGGAACGCGGCGGCGTCCGGGACCAGCCGCAGGATCTCGTCGGCCACGCGGACGCCGTTGAGGCTGCGCGCGGTGGCGAGGTCAAGGCCGCGGAGCACCGACCGGTCGCTGAGGTCCAGGTCGCCGGGCACCAAAGGGAGGCACACGCCGGCGTACACGAGGTCCACCTGCACGCCATGGAACCTCATCTTGATCACCGGCACGTGCGCGCCGGGCACGGGCTGGAGCTCGGTGACCGCCGCCGTCTCCGCCAGCGCGGCGGCGAGCGCGCCGAAGAAGTCGCGATCGCGGTCGACGTAGGACGGGCCGACGACGAGCGCGTCGACGTCGGAGCCCCGGGCGTGGACTCCCAGGCGGTAGGAGCCGAAGGGGAGCACCAGGGCAGTGGCCTGGTCGGCCATGCCGTCGGGGTACCCACGCTGCCGCGTGAGGCGCTTCACCCAGCGGTCGACGACGCCGCGGAGGTCGCGGAGCACCTCCTCCCGTGCCACCGTCTCCTCGGCGCTCTCGTACAGGCCCTCCTCGCGGAGGAGGCTCTCCAGCCGCGCCGTGCTCTCCAGGTCGGCCGGCGTCGGGCCGACGAGCGAGATGGGCTCCGTGAAGCCCTGCGGCTGTGGCGACTGGGAAGCCATTCTCGTGCTCAGATCGGCGGCGCGGTGGCGAATCAGTGGACAGTGGTGCAAAGCGAGGGAAAAGTTCAGGAGAGATGCGGGAAATGGGAGCGGTTGAAGACTTGAAGCTCCTTCTCCCTATAGACTAAGCGGAAGGCAATAGCTCGGATCCTAGTCGGGTTCGGGAAGTCAACAGCGGAAAATGACAGCACGAATCCTAGTCGGATTCGCATGGAAAAGCTCGTACGGAAACGCGAAAAGCTCGCATATTCTGCCATTGTGGTAATTTGGTCATTTGGATTAGACCAGGTAAACAAACCGAACCAAAAGTATCAAAAGAAAAAAAATGACTAAGCAATCAGTATCTTGTGACTTTGCAGCAATTATGTATTCAATTTTTAGTTAAGTTTGACACAACCATCCAAATCACATATAAATATGTATATTCTAACACTCATAAGTTGCCCACGGATATATATAAAATAAAACCAATACCGCACCCACTCATAACTATGGTTTCAAGCGCACAAAATCTAATCCCACAGGTTAGATTGCCATCCCTAGTGGTAGCTTTGGAAAGCACTTTCGAAGCCTAGTTTGTAATGGGAGTAGGTAATAATATGCACTTATTATATAGATGCCATTAAGCTTAAATCTTGATCAGGGCAACTGCATTGAGCATATTATTACCAAATATTTTTACATAACTAGTGGCATACTGGCATCCGGACCAAGATCTTCAGCCCCTCATCGGAGCGATTGTAATTAGAGATATTGTTTCCAACATTTACATGCTTGGCCAACATATGTCAATAATTACACGGACTAAGTGAACACCCTAATGCCTTCACTAATTTACTGCGCAGGCTGACAGTAACCATCTCATGTGCTACCAAGTAACACGATCAAACTTGGCTATGGTCAATTGGCCACTACACTAATAAGCAAAAGCAAAATATACAACATATATACGGCTTTAGCCTCAAAACTTGCAAAACTTTATCTATGACATGACCTATTGTACATTCAATCGAGAGCTTGTTAGCTCTCGAATTGACCGTACATCCTTATTCGTCAGATCTAACTGACCGCCACGCTCAGCTACCTTCTCAATCATAAGTCTCAACAATGGGATCGTTGAAAGAGTTGCAGCGGATCCCACCATGATGAGCTTCTTCTGCAACAATAATCACTGGAACTTAAGTTGAAATAAAAAAGGGTAGAAATTGGAGCCTATTAACGTGGAGTAATATTTTGTGTTATCAAGGCAGTTGAGCCGTTGACAGAGTTTGCACATTTGTGTCTGAAATGAAAGTGACAGGCATCTAAGAAGATCAAAACATGGCATGAGTACACCTCTTCTTTCTATATACATAACATGTCTTTTGTTTGCAAAAAAAAAATCAACAAAATTATGTGTTGATAATCATGAAAGACCAAAACAATTTAATTATAAAAGAACGTGGTTTTGAGAAATAGTTGAAATGGGAAACTCGATTCAATGTACTTTACCTTTGCACGTGTCAAGACAACGTTGATCCTGTGCCAATCACCAAGCAAAGAAGAACCACTAGCCCTTGAATTCCCATTGGACCGTACAAAAGATACTATAATGCATTCTTTATCCCTCCCCTGAAAAGAATTTCTGTTAGAACAGCGAGTTACAGAAATCACAAAACTAAGGAACCACAAGAAGCAAAACATGGTTGCTCCCAAAGCCTGGACAGTTTTTCACTAGTGATGAGGATAACAGAATAACCATAATGAATTACTAAGATATATAGTGCAAATTCAAAGGCACTGATTCTTCTATCTTTTTAAATGATTTAAATAACTTTTTTTTACGTATGATTTTAAAGATGCATGCATGGCAGCCATAGATGATTTGAGCTGTAAAATTTCACTAGAACCCTATATCAAAGACCAAAATCATTCAAATCATTGAAACAATCTTGAAGTATTCACATCATTGAAACAGGTGATAATGATAATGAAGACTGAGAAGAAACAGTTGCTCTTCATTTATCTAATAAAAAGATGATGGGAACTTTTATCACCTGGTACTTGTCAATTGTATGAACCTCGACTGAAGCATCTACATGTTGCTGAATGAGATTTGCTTGGGCATTATATGGAGTTATTATACCAATCCCATCTTGAGCTACACCTCTCTTCAGCAATTCATTGGTGATCTACAGAAGGGACAGATTTTCATGTGATCAAATTTTGAGGATAAAAGGGAAGTAATGATATTTCAATGTTTATATAAGTAGGCTCAATATATGTAGGTAAAAAACAGGATGCACAACACTAAGCATAGAGCACAAGTTTGTGGACCAGAGCAGTTTAAATCAAGTGATATTTTCCTAGCTTAAAAGGTATAAAATAATCATATATTGCTAATTATTTAGCATGGCAGAAGCACTCTGAAGCAGATGAACTTTTTAGGTACAGCATTTCAACTAGTAGCTAGAGTTAACTACTTGCTTGCTAATATTGTCCACACCACACATAGATCAGGACATACCCATGAAACAATTAATGCTTCTGTAGGATTGTTCACAGTTCTATGTTCCTTGGCCTCAAGTGCTGGTACTTCATCTGCGTGATTTGCCCACATGATTAGCATTGAAAGGCAAATCAAAAGGACAGATTAATCAAACTAATCAATAACCTGTGTTCGCAAAGACGACAGCCCTATCAGGGTTCAAGATCTGCAATTTAAAGTCAATGGAAAATTAAAGTTGCTCCTGAAAGATAAAGCGCATGGCAGTATAAAAATACCTGACATACCAAAAAGAATGTATCTAGTAACAGAGTACTTATACATTAAGAAATAGGCAGCGCTACCTCTTTCAGCTTCAAGCGCACTGGCTCTCCGCCAGAAAGCTTGAGTTTGGCATTTGCTATTTCCAGTGAACCACAGGATAACCTATTGCCGTAAATCAATGAATTTGAGAGCTCCATAATGCCAGATGACATTCGGTACTACAAATTGGCAGTTGCATATTGTGAGTTTTACTGAAACAAGGGGTCTTCAACTCAACAGAAAATAAGTGGAAGTGGAAATATTAGATAAGTAAACATAAGTGTGATATTCAAATAGAGATACCTGGCATCGCAATGCTGAAATCGCTTGAGGGTGTGCTTCCGACAACCTCCAAAATAAACTGATGCCCATACCATTCTCTCGAGCTTCAGAACTCTGTGATTTGTTTGAAAGAAGTAATAAAAAAATTGGAAAAGGTTGGTATAAAAAGCATCAAGATAATGAGTGTACAAGCAAAGCAGTAAAAACCTGAACAAGTGGAGGAAGCTGATAATGGTCTCCTACTAGAACAAACTTTGTTGCAAGCATCAAAGGTCCCAGAGATACCTAGTGAGTAAAATATTACAATGTGAGATTATAAATGGTATAGGATGCAAGACTCTTTAGAAAACAATTTTACAGATCATTCTGGTTTAGCAGCTTTGACCAACTAATGTAGTCTTGAATTTAAATGAGGACCATCATGTGGATTTTTGTGGTTTCCTTTAAGACTTGTACCAAGCATTCCTAGTTTGGAGCCTACCGGTAATGTGATCTGGCCTGCTTCATCCATGATACATGTGTCGAACTTCTTATGCGCTAGTAAAGGGTGATATATTCCCAAACAAGTGACTCCAACAACTTGCACTTGCTCCATTCTAGCTTTGACGGCACCTACTGATTGTATATCTGTTGCTGTTCAAAAAAATAAATAATCAAGCACACATTCTTCATTTAAAAAGCACAAGTAGAATAATAAGAACGGAGAAAATCTAACTTGACAAGCAGTGGCCCCTGACATCAGGATGTACAGCTTCATGCCTTCCAATTCGAAGAAAATCTACACCCTACATAAATGGCATTAGAGCATGTTCATATTTTGATGATTTGATTTGATGCACTACAATGCTCAAGCCAAACGTTGCTCATTGGAACAATGAGACAGGGAGTTGTGACTATGAAAGCAAGTATTGCGAACACAAACCTCAGCCTTCAACTTCATAAGCAAATTATCTATAGCTGAATTGGTATATGAGGTTAGCAAAATAGATTCCCCTCTCATCAATAATGACTTCACAGCATGCACCATCGTATATGTTTTGCCTGTTCCAGGCATTCCTAGGATAAGAGCATAATCTTTTGCTGCTAGAATCTGAAAGCAACATAGTACACGCTTTACATAGTGACATTGAATTTTCAGGAAAAAATGAACTAAAAGACCAAAAATTTACTTTATGCAGTGACCTCTGTTGGTCATTGTTCAAATTTGGCAATGATTGTATATATGATAGTGCCGGATCTTGACTAAGGAGTCCTCCACTATCAAACCTGGGAACCTATCAACATCCAAATCAGAAAATTACAGACAACAAAAGCAGTATGGGGAAACAAAGCACGACTAGGCTAGTGGACGAACAGACCTCGAGGTCAACGATCAACTTCCTTAGGTGAGAGTTTTGTGGATTCTGAGCAAACAGTTGGATAAGGTTGAGTCTGGCAAAAATTCAAATACAAACTTTATTTAGGAAGAAGAAACTTTTCTAAATCACTGAATTCAGAGCCTTCAACAAAAACAAAACAAGGGCCAACCTCATGGTAGCAAATGAAGAAATAGACTCATCCTTATCTATACGCCAAACTTCACATTGGAGATCTCCTTGCTGTAACAAGGAATTACTTCCTGGAAGTCTCAGACGTCGTGGCAATGAGACCTACAAAAATTCCAGTTGAAATACTCATAATCAACTTAATAAATTAAAATGGATGTCTAAGCAGGTTCGCAATGTCAGGTAATACCGTTATATGGGCACGGCTGAGGTCCCTTATGTATCCATTTGCAACAGCTATTCGCCCAGATTTTGTGCTGAGCACCTAACAAAAAGTAGCAGAAAACATGACACTTCATTATGGAGACAAAATAAACCAACATGCATCACTATAATAGCTAAGTACCCATGAAGCAAAGGGGTGTGACCTACTATATGTGTAATAACACAAAAAAAAAATGACCCCTTTGTGGCCATAGGCCTACAGCACTAAAGAAAACATCACAAACTAGGAGGATAAAAACAAAGTAATACAACACTAAAATGCGTTAGCTGGCTGTTGCTGATTGATCAGTTAGCAGTAGCTGCAGAAGTTTTCAGCTGGTGTTATATTTGCCATTTAACCTCCTTACATGCACTGAACATATTCTATGGAACCTATAGTTCCTTACCAACATTAAGCACATAACAGTTCAAACGGAAAGAAAACCCTACACTCCAAACTAAATGAGATGGAGCCATGCATTACAAATTTACAATATGGTGTGCCAAATATATGCACTAATAAAATCAATGTTACTGGGAACTTGAAATAGCTAACATAGTAATGTTGCTGAATATTGAACACAGAAAGTGTATAAGATTTTACCACAGAATCACCGCATTTGAGGCTAAAATCTATACTTTCAACTTGTCCTTCTGGCTGATCAGCTGTCTCAGGCTGCAACTTCTGGCGCAGAAAAGTATATATGTATCTTTTGCTTTTTCCAGATGAATCTATTGAATGTCCATTTTTAACATCAAGGACAAAATAAGATGGGGCAGAATTCCTCCTCCCAGTATTTGAATGATGTGGCTGGAAAATTTCCTTCTTCTTGACCTGAAATTTGCATGCGATGAGATCAAGAGAGTACAAATCAAATACACGGCACATGAGAAAAGCTAAAGATACCTGAGAAACTCTAGCTTCAAGATCAATCAATCTGTCCCAGTGTTTAAGAAAGGTATGATGTGCAACTGTCAAGTGATTCACGAGATTATCAAATAAATCACCAAGCCCACTATTTGCAGTATTGCCTCCATGCGCCTGTTGCATCAGAATATAAGTATGGCTTGTTACATGTACATACTGTGTAATTGAACAAATTTGTACCATAGGACTGCATGTAAAACACATTTCTATTAAAAAGAATAGAGTTATTGAACCTTGTGGTATATGGTGCATGAAACCAGGTGTCGACATCCATTACATGTTGATGGACTCTGAAAGGAAGATTTTGTTTTAGTTCTAACAAATGAATTACTTACATAAAAGTTTTTAGTTCCACCTGTATCATCGGGGGAAAACTCTGTGAAATTGATGCCTTCAGGATCTCAGTGGCAAGCTCATTCCGACGCATTATTAATCCAATTAAATCAGACCTCTTGACTTTGATGCCCTTCAGAAATTAACAAGGAAAGGATAAGGATGGGTACAGAATTTATGTTGAGTGTCGTTTTACAAGATTACCAATGTTTGGTCTGTGTGAAGATAATACAGAAGACCCAAGTCAATGTCCTTGTTCAAGTATCTGAAGAAGACATGGAAAAGCATGGTAAGGAATATATAGAAAGACTGCAGTGGAATAAATAAATATATCATACCTCTCCGTCATCAATAGCGTGTACAGTATCACTTGGGCAGTGTGTTCCACAGCTGTCTGCAAATATAAACCATCATGAAGGGCGATAGAGAAGTAACTGGATCTATTCTGATGGACTAAATTGTTGTTTTTTCAGACATCAAGACATGGTTAGGTAAATAGGAGACACTAGACTGCTAGACAGTATGTGAAACACCACAAAAATAACACAATATTCTTTTCAGAAATGGACATAAAGTAAAAAATAACACTAATAGTCACAATCACATTTCAAAAAAGGTATCAAAAGATATATTTGGATGCAGCTACATGTGACGTGTATTAACTATTGAAATTACTGAAGGGTGTTGACCTTGTGAAAGTAAAATGGAATTGAGGCTCCAGATTATTGATTAATTATTATTTTGTGATGAATTATGATTGGGCTTTTTTAAGGTACAATTGGTTGTTGTAGGACATTATTATTGATTGGTTGTTGCCACAGAATGGACATGAGTAGGTGGTTGACAGAGGTTTCTAGTCAATTAGTAACTAAAGCTAACAGTTTTGGATGAAATAGAGCAGGGAATCTAATGCAAGTAAGAAACCAGTTATTACATTGTGGAAAACAACCAGAAAACTATCAAATCTGGCCTGTGCAATATAAAACTCAATGAACTCGTCAGGTTTTGATTAAAAAATTGAAAGCATGACTACTTGTAAGAATTAATATGGATTATGGAATCAGCACAATCTTTTCACAAGAAGCCTGGTTGTTGCAATAATTCACTAATTTATTACAAAAATAGTTTCCAGAACCCTGGTGACAAAAATACCTCATGCCAGAAAAAAGATATAATATGTGCATCTTCAAGTAGATCCACTATCCAGGAGCATATGCTTACCTGACCACTAGTTCCTTTACCAGTTTTGAATTCCAGAGGCATTACTCTGTCATATGAACTGCCATTGCATGAAACTCTTGATCTAATAGAAGCGTCAATAATCCCTTTCAAACCATACCTTGGAGCCCAGGCCATCTCCTCAATATCCATTACCTAAGGTGAAATTCATTTCAGTAAAGCCATTAAGAATGAGCTGTATGAGTCAACACTCAAGAACTGAAGGACATGGGGAGAGTGAAAGTTCTGTGTTGGCCTAATTTTGATGGCTGAGAATCACAAGGACTACAGAAGTTTACCATCATGAAACGAACTTGCTCAATTTACATATAAATTACTTAATATGAAAAGGTCCTATTCCAAAGTTTTGCAAGCTCAAGATGTTGCCTACCTCCACCACTCCAACAGTCTTTTGTTCTTCAATTTGACCAAAATTTACATTGGTACATTTTGATACCTGGAAATGCAAATGATGATTAGTGAAGAACAAGTACGTGACGATATCTTCTTTAACCAAGTAAGGGCCTCTTTGTTTAGGCTTAGGCTTATTGGCATAGGCTTTTAAGTCAGCCTTTTGGCTTCTATGATTTATAGGCTGGTACATTTAAAGTTCTAAGTTTAATGTTTGAGTCATACCTCTACCTCACATAAACCAAAAAAGCTTCTCCAACCTAGCTTCTGGCTTAACAATGTAAGAGTGGCTTACGGCTTTAAAAAAGCCAAACGAAATAATTACTTGTTTGTTTAGGCTTAGACTTTTTGGCTTATAAGCCTAAACAAAGAGGGCCTAAAAGAAAAGACATGTAATATATCCACCGGTGAACTTTGCAGGCAAGTTAGTCTAGGATTGATAAAGGAAAGGCTAGATCAAAACTTTCTCTTAAAAAGATTATAATAGAAATGACACATATTAGCAATTAAAAACAAAATGGCTGATCGATTAATCATTGTCTATAAACCTCTGAAAAGAATTAGAAGAGTGACATATAGGTGTAACAACAGGTTTCAATTCAACAATAATAAGTGGAGTATTCATGATCATGGCGCAACTATATGGACTTCGAAAATTCTTATGATCATTTAAGGAGCCCCAACAGTGAATATACAAAACTACTGTGCAAGTTCATCTACCTTCATAAAGCACTTGTACCAATTCAATATTTTGGGGACTGCTTCAATCAGCATTTTAAGCGTGTTGCTTTCATTGGCTGCATAGAAAAATGTCAAAAACCAGTAAGATATATGCACATGGATGGGGATCTAAAATATTGTGTAATGTTGTAAATATCAATAAAAAAGCTGAGCTACAGTACATTACTGTGATCAAAGTATCAAACATGAAATATCCCAATATGACTTAAGTAAATGAAGATGTATGAGAAGTTGAGAACAACCACAAAGTGTGTTGATATTTCAGAACAAGCCCAACAGATTTGCGGAACTTTTGGAATGATATTCCATGTTCCTTGTGTAAACATTATTATATAACATAATAGGAAGGATATAGCAGCGAAAATTGGATCAAATTAGTCAAAACAACATTCAAAAAACTAAATGTAAAGTTTCACAAAAAAATTGAGTAGCACATGATAATTTACTGATAACTATAGCCTTACTGCATCAGTGCTCTATGAATAGAGTAAGAAAAACATTATTGGTCAGGCACTCGGTATAACATAATCAACATGAAGTCATGAATAGTCCATGTCATCATATCATACTTTTGTGTAATGTGTTTTTTAGATGGATTAGAAATGTTGCCACGAATCTTACCTCCACATGCATATAAACTCTCAATATTTTTCAAAAGAACTTCTTTTGCTTGCTGTTCTAAGAATTGCTTTGAAGGAACATCTTCAAGAAGCCCTGCCTGAGCCACAAGAGGAAAGAAACAAATTGAGGCACATCAATTGTTACATGAAGATCAAGAAGGGCATGATGTAGTAACAAAGCTACCAATTTTTCGTGTACCAACGAACCTGGAATACTTGATGCAGCAGAGTACCAATCAAAGCACTTGTTGAATATTCATTGCTTTTTAGTCTGTCATCGAGAACAGACCTTCTTGGACAATGAAAACTAGAAGCAACCTAAAATAAGCTATGTATCATCAAAATATGATGACAAGATAAGATGAATGTATTTTCTACAAATAGTTCTTTTAAAATAATAATTGAGGATATAGTAGCAGGTTGCTCATATTGATCTAGAATATGGACTACACTAAAAAGAGAGGAGGAGGGGATACTAACCCGTGTTCCAGATATGAGTAATTCAGGATGCACTATAACAAGATTTTTGTCATGATCAATAATACATATTCCTTGGTCAGTGAATTCTCCAATGACACTTACTGTGTCACCTGGGCCAATAAGGCTATGGAACCTGTAGTGGTTTGAAAAAAAAAAAAGACAGTAGATTGATGAAGGTTCATGTTTATATAGGAAATAAAAATGGAATCATGTCAATTGTTACATATAGGAACTCACCACTCATCACACAAATGGACTGCATGCTCTTTCCCACCATGCTCATTCAGCAAACGCAAAACCTGTCAAAACAATTAGCAACTTTGCAAAATAAAAAAAAATAATTGCAAAACTAGCTCATCCATACAGGTAAAGAGGATATAGACCTTAACAGGATAGCGATCACATGGTAAGTTATCGCCTTTGTGCTTTTCTGATACCTGAAAAATAATTAAAAATATAAATCTCTATTGTTCTAGAAGTCTAGAGCAGCTCCAACTTAGTTTAGAAACCAACCGATGGAGGTAAAGAAGGCAAACCTCCAACACCAAAAAGCTATCGAAGGGCGGGGCATCAAGGGGCTTCTGGGAGGGTACATTTTGATCGCTGTTAGCAATATGAGAACAACTAATGTTGCTCTCATCACCGTTCATGAGCTGCTCTCCTTTATTTTCACCATCAGCAGGTAATTCTTCTTCCATGATTGCATCTTCCACTTGATCTAAAAGATCAAGTAGTGCCTGGTACAAAGAAAATGGCATAATTTTGTTGATCAATTATTTGGCAACTTAGTTCTTACATGTAATAAGATCGTGAAACCAATGGCACCCAGAATATTTAGTGTTATCTTAGTTCACCTTTTTGTGCTCCCCTGCCCCCAACTGCTCAGGTCCTCCATCAGAAACCACACCACCATTAAGCTGCTGCTTCATGCACAAAACCATTACTCCATCGACACGATTTGGAATTACACTAGCTAGCATTCGCACAATAATTCGTCGTATAACAGTATGTACCTCACTGCACCTATAGGACAGTGATGGAGGAGTCCGAAATGGGCTCTGGGTGTCCTCCACGCCGTCACAGCCACCCGGACCAGTTCCACACATATCCAAATTGCGTGCTAAAGCAGTACATCTTGACATGCCCAGCAGTGATGAATGCCATTTCTTTGTAGACTCGACCGAGGAATGCTTCTAGAATACAATTACACATGGAACAGCAAACCAGAAAGCAATAAAAACGATTAATTTCATCACACAAGAAAGGGTTGTGCCTCCACCTCGCGTCGCAAGAACATGAAGGAACTCCAGTATGTACCTCGTTGTTTGAACACGGATGAAGCGCCATACCGGTCATCTGCCTTGAAGTGACCATGCGCAGGCGATCATTGACCGGCGAGATCTTCCAAGTCACAACCTCCCCACCCCCATCGTCCTGGCTCTGCTTAATCAGCTGGACCGCACAAACAAGAAAACCACCAAACCTAAGAGTCGATCCAAACGCCAACTAAAGCATTCCAAATCAGACCAAGCGCCAAGACCAATACTTACCATCCCAGGGGAAAACCTGACCCGCTTCGGCGCCAGAGTCTTGGTGACCTCCGGCGACACCTCCGACGGCTCCTCCTCGATGAGCGGCGGTGGCGGCGGAGGCGGCGGCGGCGCGGGAGGCTGCGAGGGGCCGTCGGCCTTCTGGCGCTTGGAGTTCTGGGAGGAGGCCTGGGACTGCCGCTCGAAGAAGTGGAGAATGCCGAACTTGGCCGGCTGCGACGGCTGCGAGGCCGGCGGCTTCTTCGAAGAGCCCACCGCCGCCGCCCCCGTCCGCTTCCGTGGAGCCATGGCTGTGTTGACGACTAGGGTTTTCTTTTTTCCGGTCGACTCGGGTCTAGGCGGTTCGAGACGGCGGAGGCGGTGGACGGCGGCGGAATGGGGGATCGGATTGGGGAGGGAAGGTGGAGGAGCCGAGAAGGGGGAAGGGGAATGGCTGAAAGGGTGGGGAATTGGGCGGGGTTGGAAATTGGAGTTCCCGCGCGGTAGAGATTTCGGCGGGGTAGACTGCGGCACTGCGCCGTGAGCCCGTGACGGCCTAGTAAAAACTAGGCCTGCAAGGAGAAAGAGTTGGTCCAGAAGTGAGACTTGACCCATACAATATTGGGCCCAACATTCGCGCCCCCCTTACTCGGTTCTAAAAGCCCATGTACGAACGCCCCACGGGGCTATCTCAAAATCCTTTCTCTCGGGAATAAGTTCATCTGAAATCCCTTAAGTTATCAACGAATCCGATTTTCATCCTCAAACAGGAAAATCAGATACAACGCGTCCCTCAACTATCAAAATTGTTACAAAATAAGTCTTAAGGCGTTTTGGATAGCGGTTTTAGCTGACATGGTGCCTAGGTGGCTAATTTGACTTGGTCTTCATCTGATGTGGAAGTGACGTGGCGCTTACGTGACAATTCAACCTGGAAAAATAAAACAAAATATGTGAGCCCACATGACAGTCAAATAATAAAAATAAAAAATAGTGAGACCCACGTGTCCACTTTCTCCACCTCATCCACTCTCACTCTCTTCTCAGTATCTTATCCGGCGGCGGGCGAAGTGGGGTGACATCGACCGGAGCGGCGGCGCATGAAGCCAGCGGGGTGGCGGTGGCGGAGCGGCGGTAATCCGTCGTCGGCACCGATCTCCACAGCGGAGGTGCGCGTCTGTTGACGACGAAATTTGGTAAATCATGCATCGAATTTGGAGTTAAGACCGAAGCGGATTTGGAAGGAAATCGGTAACAGAAACAGAGTATAAATCGGCTTCGAAACTGCATCGGCTACGGTGTGCATCGGCTGATATTGAATCGGACAAGGAAGCCGATGTAGCCGATTCCGACAAGGGGGTGTTGGAACCATTGTCGGGTTCGTTTAAAGTGTTTCATGAGGATTGCCATGTATGGATTGAGTCCGAAAAAGGCAATTGTATCTATTAATTAGGAATAGTTTGTTAGTTTCCTTTTATCTTTAGGAAAGTGTGTTTAGTGTCCGATAAGGACTTTATGTGTTTCCTTTTATCTTTAGGAAAGTTTGAGTCGTGTCCGATATGGACTAGTATCTACCCATGGGTATAAATATGTACACCCGGGGTCTATGTAAATTATCTCTAGATCAATACAACTTCGGCGCATCGCCACCTTTTACCTTTTACTTTCGACAAGTTCTTCTTTCAAGTTGGGCTGCATCGACTTCGATCTCCGACGAGGAGTAAGGCTTGTTATGGCGGCTTGCGTTATCGGGATTAGTGCTTCCATCGCTTTGACACTCTAATCTTGTTCATGTAAGTCGTCGAGTTATCATATACATTATATAATCTATATTGACAATGTTTTCTACTTGCATCGGCCGATCTCTATCTAGGGTTTTGTCGATATCGGCTAGATTACTTTGTTGGCTTAGATTATATAATGTATCCACCACCCTGAAAATCAGTCAAAAGCTTGATTGTCTAGATATTATGTTTCTTTTCATACTTAGTGCTGCATCAGTTAAGTTTGATCTACTAAGTCGTGCTTAGAACCATAATCTCTAGCCTGCTTCTTGATTCCCAATAATGGTTTCATCAGGGTTTCAGCCGATGAGTTATATGGACGTTGCATCGGTTTATAAGGATTACATACAAGATGGATTTAGTCGATGATAATAAAGGTTTCACTGTTTATCTAATCATTTGGATTTATTGACATCGGACCACCAGCCGATGAATGCTTCAACCTTCGGATTGGTGCTTATTCAATCTATCATTACTAGCCGATTGATTATTACTGGATTATATTATTTTATTTTCATCAGCCGATTATCTTTATATCATTATTTGCTCAAGTATCAAGATCTATACTGGATATCGGCTGGTATCGACATCGGCTGGAATCACTCCATCGGCTTCTCAGCCGATCGGCTATCTATTGATCTTCAATTTATATATCTTGTCAGTTGCAGGATCAAACTGACTGGCACGCCTGCATGTTATTATTATTTTGGATCTGCACTGGAGCTAAGCAGATCTCCCAGGCCGTCGTGTTTTTACGTCAACAGCGTCCTCCTCCTCCTCAAACTCGTCGTCATTGTCTTCGGCGGCCGCAACGACGGGGAAGCAGGAGCTCACCCACCACCACCCATGGCGAGGACGCCGTCGAGGTCGGAGGGCGGCGTGGAGAACGGCGGAAACGGGGGCGGGGAACGCGATGGTGAGGTGCGCGTCCTCCTACTCCTCAAACCCATTATCGTCGTCGTCGTCTTCGATGGTGACGGGAGAGGAAGCGGAGGGAGAAGTCGACTGCCATCGGCGGCGCTCGCGCCGCTCCTTTCTCACCGGCCATGGCATGCGCACGCGTACCGCTCCTTTACTTTCCCTCCAAGATCCCGCTGGCAGCTTCCGCGACTCCTCTCCTCCTACCGGCGATGCCTGCGTGCCGCTTCTTTCTCGCCGGTCACCACCTGCGCTGCTTCTCCCCTTTCCCTCCTAGATCCCGCCGGTGGCACTTGCGCGCTCCTTTCCTCTTGCGCGGCGCCTGCGCGTCGCTTCTTTCCCAGCGGAGAGAGATAGGATTGAGATGAGAGGGGAGAGATAGGATTGAGATAAGAGGGGAGAGAGAGGATAGAGAGAAGCGGGAAGTAGTGAGGATGACACGTGGGGTCCACGTGGGCCCTACCATTTTTTTATTAATTTGTGTGTGAAACTGACATGTGGGTCCCACAGGGTTTATTATTTTTCCGGATTGAATTGCCAGTAAGTGCCACGTCAGATAAAGACCGAGTCAAATTAATCACGTAGGTGACACGTCAGCTAAAACCACCGTCCAAACCGTTGAGAGACCTCATCTGCACTGGTTTCTGGTTGAAGAATAAAAATTGTATTCATTGATAAATTAAGACACCTCACATGAACTTACTCCTTTCGCTCGAGATCCCATCGCGGTAAACTTTCTTCGTTCCCTGGAATTTCTTGTCCATTTTTTGCGTTCCAAACAAAGCCCAAGGAAGTACAAGAATCCTCTAAAAAATGGTGGAGAAGAAAGTCTTCTGCGTACGGCACACTTCTCGTGTGATTCTTCTTCAACTCATCAGCCATCATCCACGTTTTGATTTGATAGTTTGTAATCAGAGTTGTGATGATTGACTTATACGCCATTGGTCCCATGTGTCATCTAATCTAAAAATTGGTAAATCATCGAATTTGCCGGCCTAAGATCCTATTTGTTTACAGGGACTTATTTTCAGCCCCTGTCACATCGAATATTTATACACTAATTAGAAATATTAAATATAGACTAAAAATAAAACTCATTTCATAACCTTAATTAATTTACGAGACGAATCTATTGAGTCTAATTAATCAATGATTAGCCTATGTGATGCTACAGTAAACATGTGTTAATTATGAATTAATTAGGATTAAAAAATTTGTCTCGTGAATTAGCTCTCATTTATACCATTAGTTTTATTATTAGTATATGTTTAATATTCTTAATTAACGCTAAAACATCTGATATGACATGAACTAACAATAAGCCCCTGAAAACAAACACTCTAGAAAAAAAAAAAAATGGCCAATCGTTCACCGGCGCACGAGGAGTGACAGCCACGCCAGAAGCGCGGCGCGCGAGGAGTGACAGCACGCGGAACCGACAGCCCGGTCGGGGCGAGAGCCTCCCAACTCGCGCCGCGATGCTCACCGCGATACGACGAGTCGTCGCCAGTCAATCCTCTCCTCCCCTTCGACCACCAGACGATGGATCAACGCTCGCCACCTTCTCCAAGACCGCGAGCGTCCGTACTCCCATGTCGATTCCAGGCGAAACCAAGATCGTGTCGCTCGTCGATCGCCATTGCCCAAGAACACACGCCTCCTCACCTCGATCACCACCTCGTCGTCGGGTCCTGCGTTTTTCTGCCGGTGGTTGGGGCGATCGATGGAAGAGTAATAAAGAGGATACATCCAATCGGTATGGTTCGTCTTGGTGACAGATGGATCAGGCAACCAGCACGGGAAAAAAACGCCGTAATTACTTCTCTTCTCGATCACTCCATCCGGTTCCAGTCACGCCACCGCGACCGCTTTTCCGTCGAGAGAAAATGTTGCCACCTTTTGTTGGTTCGCCTCCCGCGCGCGCGCGTGCCCGTGGTGGCTGACAGGGATCCGTGTGAAGCCGCTGCTGCACACGCCGCTGCGAGCGGAAAAGCTCCGGGAACCAACCCGAGGGCACGTGGAGAGGCCTGCCTGCCGCGCGGTGAAGCTTCGGTCACGGACTCACTGCTCGTTTTCGCGCTCTCGCGCCGGGTCAATGGGTTGGCAAATTGCAATTGCGACGCATGTAGGTCTTGGATCTGGAGCGACGTCTCGTGACGGTCACGATGGTGGTCGATAATAAGACGATAACTCACCTTATACAGAGTTGCATTCAAACAAGGTTAAACAAATTCCACTCAAACTGCTTGTGAGCATTTCTAAAATTGCATTTCTTATCTGAAGTTTTTGTCCTAGTGTGCATCTATTCCTAGAGTAGAACAAGAGTATGTCACACAGCACACGATAGCACACTTCCATAAAAAGCCACGCAAGCAAGGGAAACAGAGATGCAAACTGATGGAACACCCGAAAAATACGAAAAGGTGAAAAGCGTCGCCTCTATAGTCTATATACAAGAGGAGAGACCTCGTCGTCCTCCTCTTCCTTCCTCCCCTCTGCTGCTGTGCTTGGTAATGGAGAAGGCAAAGAGAAGAGAGCCATGAAGTGCAGGAGGCACCCGTACGTGGGCGGGGTTGGCGTGTGCGCCCCGTGCCTCCGCGACCGCCTGCTCGCGCTCGCCGCCGCGCAGAACGAGGCCTCCTCATTGCCGCCGCCGCAGCCGCTGCCGGAGCCGCTGCCGGTTTTCCCGAGGTCGGTGTCGCCGTACATGTGCCGCCGGAAGTCCGACGCCTCCGGGGCGAGGAGGCGCACGCCGAGCCTCCTCTTTTTCCGGACGCCGCAGGTGGGACCGGCCTACGGCAGCGGCGGCGGTGCAGGTGGCTTCGAGGAAGGGGACATAGAATTCGAGATCCGGCGGCGCAGCAGCAAGTTCTCCGTGCTCGCCGCGCTCTTTGGAGCCCACCGGCAACACGGGTCGGAGGAGAAGTGCGGTGGCAAGGAGCGGAAGCACCGGTCTTGGCTCGCGGCGATCATGGCACCCTGGGGCCTCCGAAAGAAGGATCCGGCTATCCCGTCGCCGCCGCGGCACTCTTGCCACGTGATCAGCAACCGCGGGCTCTCGCCCGTGATGAGGTACGCCGACGAAGGCGGCGAGGAGGGGAGCTCGCCGGCGGGGTCGCCATGGCGACCTTCACCATCGCCGATGCGGAAAACCCCCTGCCGGCGCAGACCTGGAAGCGCAGCTGGGGCCAGCGGCGTCTCGGGCTTCGCCGTCTGCATCAGCCCGCTCGTTCGTCCCAGCCCGGCGCGGCACCACCGCGGAGGCAACCCGCCGGACGCCGCCGCCTTCTCCGGCGAGCTGGGGCCGTCGCCGCTCCACCGCCTCTCCTCCGGCTCCTCGCTCCACCACTGCCGGTCCTGGAAGCTCGCCGACGGCGGCCGCTTCCGGTGATCCTCTCCTTCTTTATTAATTTTCCCGCGCTCCGACATTATTTATCCCAAAGATTTACTTTTGGGAGGCTTTTCTTTTTTCCTTTTTACCTTTACGTGTAAACTGGAAAAGAAGAATTCATCCTGGCCAACCACGAGCTGGCAAGCTGTTCCACTGACATGTAGGCATCGACGTTTGTCAAAGGTTACTGTTTGTCAGTTGAACATGTTGCAAGCCACTGTAAAAAGCTTCTTGCATTGTCTATGTACAGGATTACTCGTAGCTTTTAAATATTTTCAAGATATTGTTTCTTTCTTGTGTTTGAGATTCCCGAGCCAATAGATTTTAGTTGTGTGTCTGGCATGGAGGGAATGAAGCCATGTGAGCGGAATTGAATGCGAGCGTTATGAATTGAAGATCTGAACTCTGAGAACAAAGTACTCCTACTTACTTCAATAGTGCTGAACTGCTAATGTCAACTTGGAGTAACTCTGTACTCATGCATCCATGAAGTCATGAACCCTCCACGATCTCATGTCTGATGAGTGGGCACTGTGGATGGATCATGGTTGATGGTTGTAGAATTGTAAACAACTTTATGATAAGGTCATAAGGATAATTTACCCACTGTTCCATCTAGTCAGAGACCTTGTTCCCTTTTTTCTCTTTTTTCTGAAGGCAGAGGTTGACATGATCAGGAAATTCAAGATCTCTTCCTGTTGTTTCTTCATTGCTTTTGCCGGTACCACTGCGCACCAAACGATTGTTTCCATTTTCGTCCGGGAAACTATAATTGTGATATGGCTCTTCCAGTCGAGCACTGTTTCAACCACAGAACGACAGTTGCCGGATTCAGTACACAGTCCGTTGGCAACATTTACTAGTTCGTTGACGTTATCGCGTTGCATGTAATGTATACTATCCTAGTAGCCTGTACGGGATGAGGTACTCGAACAGGTTTGAAGTTTTGGTCAACAAATCCAGCAAATCTTCAGGCTGGTCCTCCAACAGACATAGGTTGGGTGTCCCAGTTGCAGGTTTTCGTAACTTCTGAAACTGCATATCCTCCACTATCGCCTTGATCTGAAATTCTGAATCTACATCGGTGACAGTTCTTTTGAGCTCGTTTGATGGCTGTGCCCATCACCTCTCAGGCTCTCACCAGCGCGCCATTAAGGTCAACCGGCTTCATCATTCTCATCGATGCGTTTTAAAAGTCAAGCTTGGTACATTAACGACTGCAGATTTGGCGAATAAACTTGTTGAAAAGCTCGCAATTATGGGGCATGCTTAGCTAGAAACCACCATCACAATGGGCAGTTGAGTTGAGAGCTGATTGCCTCGACAGAGATTAGCCGGATTTGTTGCTTGCGAGCGCGCTTTATCATCTCGGATGGACTCCCTCCCATCATGGCAGGTGCTCTCGCTCTGGTCGGGAAAGGTCGCTGCCTTTCCGGTTAATCAGAGCTAGCTCGGGTAGTGCGGTGGTGGTGGGCGTCGCCGTCGTCGTCATCGTCCTGCCAAAAGCTTGCGATTTCACCGAATCGTGGTGAGCTGTGAAGCGCGCGCGCGCGGGCGTGTGATGGGTGGACGCACGAAGCTCTGCTCGCCTTGTGATCGACCGTGCGCTCTGCCTGCCGGTTGCTGCATCGCTTGAGAAGAAAAGCATGATATCACTATCACTATGAAAAAAACGTATTCCCAGAGCTTTTCTAAACTCCGTTGGGTAAGGACAGGAGTATATAAAAAGTAGATTTTGGTGAGGAACATAAAGCTTTAATGCTGCCTGTCTGACGGCCGTTGGTTTGCTAGTACATATTGCTTCGCTGTATGAACTCCGAAGCCACATGCCATTGTCAACCGGGTCAAGTACACGTATTATTGGCTTTGGGGGAATGAACACTCGGTTAGTCCAGCACTCGAGTTCTTGTTACAGTACTGGTGAGGCCAACAGAAAACTCCTACTCTTCGACGGTATCGAATGAACTAATGCCCATCCGAGGGAGACGATTGCCAGTGCAGTACTGATTTGTTTCAGTTAGCTGCAAGAACTCGTTTCGGTGAAAGCTTGACAAGAAACTGCAGAAGTTCTGAATTCTTATATTAGATTATGACAACAATTTGCAAGCAGGGAAGCAGTGTCTTGGTTGCTGCTTCAATTGAGCACAGCAAGCAACAGGATCAACCCTCCCAATCTAGTTCTTTTTCCGCGTCAGAAGTCTCAGAACAAGCAACGACCAGCCGAAGATTTCTAAACCAAGCCATCTTCAGCACAGCAACTGGTATTGGGCTAATTAATTAGGCATTCTGAATCCATCTGCAGTCAATATAAGATTATGCATGTGACCAAGGAGTTGCGTGTAAGCTTCGGTTGAGGCCATTGTGGATCAAAATCATCTTGCCTCTTTGCATTTTCTTTATGCCTGTCACACACATAGAACATAGGCCTGCTTGAGTGGTAGCCTGGTAGGTCGAATTATACAGTTGAGGTCCTTAATTTCTGACCATACATTTCTGTCGGATTACTTTAGTTTTGTTGCATAAATCTGTTTATATTACTAAGATAGCTCGAAAAGAAAGCACCACGTTCACTGGGGAGGTTAGAAATTCCAACATCAATTGGAAAAAAAGAAAATAAGAGTCCAAATAGAAATACAATCTAAAAATAACTAAAACTCGGAATTAAAAATAAGCAATATTGAAAGAGAAGTCCATATAAGAACGTATTAATTAAAATTCGAGAAAAATAAATTTCTGAAATTAGGAAAGAAAAAAAGAGTTCAAATAGGAATACAATTTTGAAATAACTAAAATTCAGAATAAAAAAGAAATATTAAAACAACAATTAATCCATCTATAACACAACACGAGATTAACTAGAATTCGAAATAAAAAATAAAATAAATTCAGAAATTAGAAAAATAAAAATAAGAGTTCAACTTAGAAATACAATTTATAAATAACAAAAATATGTAATAAAAAATAAAGACTATTGAAAGAATAAACCATCTAGAATATATGATAAGATTAATTAAAATTCGAAAATAAAAAAATAATTATAAGAGTTGAAGTAGGAATACATTTACAAATAAAAAATATTAAAATGAAAAATATAGATTTTCAAAAAAAAATAGTTCATCTAGTACACAACGATATCAAATGATAAAAAGAGGGGAAAAACAATAGGTCTATAAAGAAGTAAAGTGGTGACAGTTGATGAGACATATAAAAACTATAAACATATAAAAAAGTCTTAATGACAATTAAGAGGAGGACAGCGGACAAGCTATAGCAGTACGGTCACGACAGTTGGCGGGATTCTAAAAAGTAAAAAAATAAATCCCAATGATAATCATGTTCAACTTTTAAAATCTCAATGACAATAAAGAGTGGAGGCAGCGGGCGGGTCACGCGTAGAGAAGTACAGTTGGGGGGACTTCTAAAAAGTAAAAAATAAATCCAAAGATAATTATATTCGATTTTCTAAAATCCCAATGATAATAAAGAAAGGAGGTGGCGGAGGTACCGTAGAGGAGTACAATGACGGTGTTTGATGGAACTTTAAAAAATTTTTAAAAACAAAAGCCAACAAGACAATAAACTCTAAAAATTAAAAGGTCTAATTTTTAAAGGTTTCATGGAAGATGAATAGAAATAGTGATAGATCGACAAGCAAATAAAGAGTTAACAAATGAGTAAGGGTAGCGACCGAAGCGATTTTTAAAAATATAAAATTAGAAACGCGTGCATGATAAAGTTCGGTCTTTCAAAATCATAAGACAACAAGATAGCTATTTAACAATTTTTAAGTAAAACTGTATGTAAAAAATAAATAATTTTGTATGGGTGCTAGCCGCGCAATTGTGTGGGCCTCCTAGCTAGTTTGACAAAACTCAAAACTTCAACTTCCTCGGGAAAACTTGGAGCCATCAATAATTGGAAAATTTCTCGCAAAAAACAAAAAGAAAAGAGAAGGTGAAACGAAGATACGCTTTGCTATGTCAAATTGGGGAAACAAATTTATAGCAAAATTGCAAGGAATAAATTCACTTTAGATCTCTTAATTTATCGTCAAATCTGAAATTCGTCCCTAAAGCGGAATATAATGTGTCCCTCATTTTACATGCGGCAAACGGTGCTCCCGGCCAGCCTGCTTGAACGACACCCTCACCCCTGGCACGCTCATGATCTCACCCCTAATGCACGCCCTCCCATCCTTCTCCCTACCCCCGATGCCGGAGCCATTGCCCGGCTCTCCTCTGCTGTCCAAATTGTCGGCTGCAGGTCGTCCATGTTCAAGGAACTTGTTGAATGCCAGTGGCGCCACACACGCTGCCATACCCCTCCTCTCTGCTCCCTGCCATCCTTCAAATCCATCCCTGATCCATCCACTTCCTCTCCTCCCACTCACTACAACAACAACTGCAAATGCCCATCGTTGTTGTCGTCCTCCTCACCGCTCATTGCCGGTTGCCGTCCTCCTCACCAACCGTCATTGGCGCCCGTCGTCGGAGCTGTCCTCGTCACTGCCCGCCACTGGCTGCCACCCTGCTGAGATAGGAACAAAGGGGAGGAAGAGAAAAAGATGGGTGAAGAGAGATAAGGGTTACTGACATATGGGGCCCACGTGGGTCCTAGACTGACTCGTTCTGTCACGTCAGCTAAAATCGGGTATAATATTACTTATGATCTTAGGTGATCTAGTTTTGTAAATTGAGAGACCCATTATATCTGGTGAATTTCAGACTCGACGATAAATTGAGTAACCTAGAATGAACTTATTCCAAATTACAAATGGAGTTGTCAATGGCGTGACAAGTGGTTGGGCCTCTTGTGAAACAACCAAGAAACAGCCATTATATACTTGGACCTTGGTGAGACACACGTAAAAAGGACCAGGAAAGTGTTTGGGCCCTCTAGCGATCCAATAGCTGCATCTTTACATATGGTTGGATAAATTTGGATATTTCGCAGCGGACAATTCATGTATTTCCAAGGGGGCGTACAGATTATGGATACACGGTTTAGAGCATCTCCAAGAGACTAGCAATAATTCTAACTAAATTTAAAGAATAAGAGACTAGTTAAAAAATAAAAAGCTACTTAAAGTAGGGGTAAACCAACAGACTCTTTAAAACTGGCGAACGTGGATGGAGAGTCCGTCTGGCTAGGCAAATATAGCTAGCGAAGGGGAGGAGATAGCTAGCGTGAAAAGATAGCTATCCAGTTGGCTAGTCTATTGGATACATTTTTTTCTCTCTTTTCTCTTTTTTTTAGTTAGCCAACGGGATATAATAGCTCGAACAAGCCGATGGGCCTAAATGTCCTCTGTGTATTGGTCCTCAGGCGAAAAGTAGACGTGAGCTACTTTCGGTGTGTTGGGCCGTGAGAAAACGTGGGCCCTCACGCGGGCGAGTCCTGTTCGCTGCCGGCGCGCGCGGCGCAGACGCGGCACTCCGCCGCCGCTCTTCCCTTCCCAGCGCCGGCCGCGCGCCGGCCGTCGATGTACTGCTGGTACGCGTACGAGAGGAAACCCCATACGGCCATGAGCATGGAGACGGCCTTGATCCCGGTCATCCTGTCCCCGAACAGCGCAACGGCGAACACCGGCACCAGCGGCAGCGACAGCGTGCCCGTCACGTTTGCGAACAGCGACGACACCCTCACGATCAGCCGCAGCGAACCCACCGCCATCACCTGCCACGACACCGCCGTACCGACCAGCGTCGCCACATACCTCGCCCTCCCGTCCTTGAACGCCGCCATCTCCCCCGGTATCGTCCTCCAGTCCCCCGACGCGAGCAACCCCACCACCGACACCGTCGACGCCACCAAGTTTGTCCACAGCTGCGCGCGCAGCACCCACCGGAGCGTCCGCGTCCGGACCACCTTCTCGAAGGTCACCTCGAACAGCGACAGGATGAGCGCGAACACGGCGGAGGCGGCGAGCGTCAGGACGAACCCGGCGGGGTACTTGCCCCTCGGCACGCTGCTGGAGGTCTCGTCGGAGGAGGCCCCGATGCCGAGCAGCGCCGCGGAGAAGGTGAGCACGACGACGGAGTTGGCGATCAGCACCGTGAACCGCTGCGCGTTGATGAGCCTGGAGGTGACGGAGTTGAAGCCGAGCTGCGTCGCGGCCACGAGCGAGAAGGTGGATACCGGCAGGTACTGCAGCGCGTACGAGTACATCAGGTTGTCGAAGCCGATGATGATCCCGAGGCCGACGTAGATAGGTATCATCTTGGACGCCGCCGGGCTGGGCTCGTCGCCGGCGGGCGGCGGCGTGAAGAGGAGAAGGATCGCGAGCAGCGGCGAGCCGGCGGACTGTGTGAGCGTGGCCATCCACTTGCTGTTGCCGCCGGAGTTGTAGTACAGGCGGCCGAGGAGGGTGGCCACGGTCTGGCCGCAGAGCACCATGAACATGTCCGCCGCCACCGTCAGCCACCACCGCGCGCCGCCTCTCGTTGACTCGGGCGCGGCGGCTTTCGGTCCAGAGCCGTTCTCGCCATGGCCAGACTCTTGTTCTGGCATACCTTTGCAAACAAAAGACATGTCTGTTTAGTGTCACCGTCATCGGTAAGTTTACTTCTCAAACACAAAATGCAAGCAACGGAAAAGATCAACCTTTATCATTTCTCATCTGATAATTCTCCATTTTTTGAAGGAATATTTGCAAAAAAAAAGAAGTACAAATACCACAACGAACTGGAGTGACACGGTCTAGTTTTATATACTACTTTTATAGCGTGTACTGAAAAAAAAATACCGTGTAAGTTTGAAAGTAAATGTATGTCATTTACGTATAAAAATATTCAAATGTTTTTTTTGCAAAATATAACGCGATAAACATAGCTATTCCATGTGTGTGTGGCCTTCGGACCATGCCTAGAGGTGTGTTTGTTTGGGTGAGTTGGTAACTCATTCCCTCCGCACAGAAAGCAGAGTGACTCATTAATACATAATTAATTAAGTATTTCCTATTTTTTAAAAAATAAATTAATATGATTTTTTAAAATAACTTTAGTGTATAAACTTTTAAAAAAAACACACCGTTTAACAATCTGAAAAATGTGCACGAGGTAGAGGAGTTGGGAACACCTTCTACCAAACACACCCTGTTTTGTTGCTAAGCCTGCTTACTTATACTCTGCTCTTACATGTGTTGAATTCAATGACACTAGTCACACTGATAAGAGTGCCCTAAAAAAAAAGAAAGAAAGAAAGAAAGAAAGAAGATAATGGGGCCCATGCATGGAGAAGTGATGTTTCCCATTTTCTCTGTATTTTTTATTTATTCCTCCAATGGTTGCTACTAGTATTTCTCTATTTGGAAACTGAAAAACTACTTCTGTTTCTATCGAGCACATGTTCTTCCTCCTTGTGAGCGGTTAGCTTGCCCAAGCTTGAAGAAACTCCTAAAATAAATCTTAACAAAAAGAAGAACGCGAGAGAGATGATCTCGATGTCTGTTTGTTCGCTGTTAGCCTGTTACTCTGTCTCGCTGGCTGAGGACGGCTGCCAGTGAGTCATAGCAAGAACAAACTAAGCTGGACATTTAGACGCATATACCATCTAGATTAGAAAACGCCAGAAATTGTTCCTTGGAGACAGCTATCTTTCTCGTCCATTTCGCTCGCAGAACTCCAAACTTCATTAGAGCGGAAGCAAAAACCACACCAACCAAACATCGAGAAAACGAATGCAATTTGCAGAACCGTGAGCCGTTTACAGTTTTTAAACCATTGACACGAGATTAAGCGCCAGAAAGGAAGAATCGCGAGAGGGCAGTACAGATAGTGAGGAACAGTGGAGGCACCTCTGATTTGGAGCTGAATTTCTTGAGCATGCGCCATATTGGAGACTGAAACTCAAGAGCAATATAGAGAGGGTGTATAGAGAGGGTGTCTGCTACTGCTTCTACTTCACGTCTTCATTAGCCTTCCTAACGCAGAATAGACTCATGGCTCCATAGTGGCCTATATAATGACTCGACCTAAAATTGTTTAATGTAGCAAAGCGACATCTATTTCCGAAACAGTTGGATGATGCTCGCTCCATACTAAAATATAGCAACTTCTATCATTTAAAATTTATCTTAAAATGTATTAACTTCTCCATCTACTTTCTCTTCTAAACTAATCATAATATTTCCTATTTAATTTCTATATCTACCTTTTATAATCAATCATTATATTTTACGATTTAATTCTACCTACTTTTCTAAAATCATATTGACAATTTTCTCTTTGGCGGGCCATGGCCCATGGACCCTGTACCGAAAGAGGACAAAATTCAGGACTAAATGGTAATTTCTAGTGGAGATTCAGGATATATGTTACGAATAATCATGGCTCACGTTTTACTCAGTCACTCAGGCCCATCATGCATCATTTGGTCCTTTTTCGCTGTCTATGATTGAGGCACATTCTTGCATAGGACCGGGATGCAAGAAAAACTGGGCACCTGGTGGTGCAGCAGTGCAGCACAGAGTATGCTACTACTACTAAGCTTTTGTGCTGCATCACTCGATCAATTATCAATCTACTAGTAGTACTTGTAACATGTTTTTTACTCGCATAACCAGCCATGTGCAGTGCAGATGGTCCATGCCGGGACATGGCCTGAGATAGATACACCCGAGCAGCATCATATTGGGACATGGAACGAACTCAACAAGTTAGAAATCGACAACGAGTACGTGAGCTGACGAGGGATCGGCAGGCTGCAGATAGATATTTCCCCCTACCATGAAACAGACGTTCTTCCAATTTGCATCATGATGTCGATAAACACTACTACTACCGTACAGTGTACAACTGTGAGTCTGTGACATTTCTACGTCAGGTTCATGATACCAGTAGCGATCAGATACGAAAAAGAGGCAGTTTGACAAGTTTATCTCCCCCCTGTTGCAGCTAGTAGGACGGACCAAGTTACCATACACGCCATCTTACATGAGATTCAGAGCAGATCCAAAAGTAGAGATAGTAGTAGTACAGTTTTTGCTTGTCAGCATCGTTGCACGCTGAGCACAAGCAGTGCTGCTGGCACCAATCGTTGTCGCGTTCGCGTTAGGCGGACTATTACACCGAGAATCTGGGTTTATCTTTTCGCTTAGTAGGGAAGAAAAAATTACGGGTATATTCGACCAATCCTATGGACATTTTGATTGCTAATGTCAAGTCGGCGACATCAGTCGTTCAAATCTTGACAGATTTCCCGCTGTGATCCCGTAAAATTTCATCTGTCGTCACACGGAGAAACTAAAGAAAAACAGTCTTTACCTGAGATGACCCTCTGCTGTTCAGTATTGACAACTGAAGGTGTGATCTTCCTCGATACTGTAATGTTTTTGAGCAAAAAGCGATTATCGAGTTCCTGTTATTCTGCAGTTACTTTGATTTACCCCGTTATTCCTGGGAAGATAAGACCAGCATTCCAAATTTCCAATTGATTCCGTGAAAAAAAAAGATCTAGTACAGTAACTATCAGGCGTATCAGGCTTCAGAGAGTTTTGCTTCTGAAGTCTGTGTGACGTCAGCTGACTGAGCTGTGTTCTTGCTCTTGGCGTCATCGAGGTAGTGCTGGTAAACGTAGGACAAGAATCCCCAGATGCCAATGAGCATGGCTATCACCTTGGCGCCGTCCATCCGGTCGCCAAGGAAGATCACCGCCATGACCGGCGACAGTGGCATCCCCACCGTGCTGATCACGTTCGTGAACAGCGACGACACCGTCGCGACGAGCCCCACCATGCCCATCGTGGCGAGCTGCCACGAGACGGCCGTCCACGTCAGCGTCATCCCGTAGGCCACCTTGCCCTTCTCGTACCCGTCCATCTCCGCCGTCAGGGAGCTCCACTCGCCGGAGATGAACAGCCCGGCCACCGACACGCACGACGCGGCGGCGTTGCTCCAGAGCTGCAGCTCCAGCACGGCGTGTGCCGCGTTGCTCCTGAGCACCGTGTCGAACGTAAGCTGCATCAGGGATAGGATCAGTGCGAACGCCGCCGACGCCGCCAGCGCCAGGACGAACCCCAGCGCGAACTTGCCCTCCGGGACGCTGCTCTTGGTCTCCTCCGAGGAGTGGCTCACGCCGACGAGCGCGGCGGAGAAGGTGAGAAGCACGACGGAGTTGAGCACGAGCGCGGTGAACTTCTCCTTGTTGAGGAAGTAGGAGAAGACGGCGTTGAAGCAGAGCTGGGTGGCGCAGACGAGGGAGTACGTCGACAGCGGCAGGTAGAGGAGCGCGTAGGAGTACATCAGGTTGTCGCCGGCGAGGAGGACGCCCAGGCCGGCGTAGATGGCGGCGATCTTGAGCAGCGGCGGCCGTGCCACCAGGGAGGACTCCGGCCGCCGGAAGCAGAGGAGCAGCGGGACGGCGAGCGGCGCGCCGCAGGACTGCACCACCGTCGCCAGCCACAAGCTGCCGCCGCCCTGGTCGTAGTATATCCTCCCGAGGAGCGTGGCGACGCTCTGCCCGCCGAGGACGAACACGATGTTGGCAAGGACCACCGCCCACCACCGCAGCCGCTTGCTGGACACAGGCGGCGGCGCCGCGGCCGCCGCGGCCGTAGCATCTGCTCGAGACGTGCCCTTGTCAGACTCCGCTACCACGTCTTCTTGGCCTCGGACACCTGCACATACGAATGATTCATCTCATCAATGTAAACTAGTAGTTTTGATCGATCTCACATCACATCTCATTCGGAACTGTGATCAATTTGGCAGTTCATGATCGAGAGAGAGACCTATAATCTGCAGCTGAATTTCAGTAGCATCGCTCATTGTAAGGTTCAGAAAAAGGATAAACAACAAGATGCGTCTGGTGCTCGTCGTCCACTCGTCCAGCAGCGGTGGAAGACTGTAACTTGCCAACTTGGAGTCGTCATCAATCAACGAAACGATAAAGGCTAGGGTTGATAGCGCATGCACAAGGGGCTAATTTTGCCGTCAAACGTTTGAAAACTACTCCGGCGAGTCAATGTTTACGTCCTGCCTCCTGGAAGATCCAATGCGCGCTATACAAAAATTTCCAAGTGAGGACAACGTCGATCGCTGCATCCAGACGGAATCAATCTTATCTCCAATTTGACGAAAGAGTACAAGATAGCCAATTATTGTTCTTCACCCAAGATTCTGCCGAAGTGTCAGATTCAGCTGTATTAATCAGATTTTTTTTTCCACGACAGAAATAGTAGCAAATTATTCGGGCACACTAGCCACCATGTTCAACCTGATATAAGACAGGGTGAAGCAAATAAAGGGGGTGTTTGGATCCACCTGAGGACTAAATCTCCAAACACCCCTGATGTTGACTAAAACTAGTATAGTCTCTAGTCAAGGGTGATCCAACTTCTATTGACTAATCCCCTCTCTCACCTAATTAATTGCTCATCCCATGGAGAGAGAAGGAGAGAGAAGAGGGAGGGAGAGGAGAGAGAAAGGGAGGTAAATCTGGATTTTAATGCACTTTAGTCCCATCTTCCAAACAGGGGGTGACTAAAATTTTTTAGTCTGTCTAAACTTTAGTCAGGTGACTAAAGGGATCCAAACATCTTCAAAGAGTTCTTTAATAGTAGTACTCTAGTGCTACTTCTATTATTTCGTGATATGCAATTATGCATCGTATCCTTACACCAAATGCACATGAATAAATTAATGAACAAGAAAACTACTAATAATCCAGTAAAATTGTACATTTGAACACGTTGACAGCACAAAAGACAAAGTACTAGTTTTTATCTGACGAACAACCTGCAACATAAGATAAGTAACGAACATCTAGTACCTCGCAGCCAACAAAACTAGCTAAGATTATTGGCGCAGAGCAATCAATCTCTACCACGATAATATCACTTTCCCCACCTAATCTGATCACCCCTGCGCACTATCACCTGATGAAGCCTTCTTCGCTTTCTTGCCATCAAGATAGTGCTGGAACAGATACGAAACAAATCCCCAGATGGCGATCAGCATGGCCACGATCTTCGCCCCGTTCATCCTGTCGTTGAACACCACCACCGCGAAGAACGGGATGACCGGCAGTGACACCGTGCTGATCACATTGGAGAACAGCGCCGACACCTCGAAGATGAGGCCGAGCACCCCGATGCTGGCCACCTGCCACGACACGGCCGCCCACACCAGCGTCATCAGGTAGGAGAACTGCCCCGACCTGAACGCGTTCATCTCCCCTCTCAGCGACCTCCACTCGCCGCTCGCGAACAGCCCGGTCACCGAGGCCAGGGTGGCGACGAGCCCCGTGTAGATCTGCATGTTGAGGACAGCCGAGAAGGTGTGCTTCTTGATGATGGTCTCGAAGGTGAGCTGCATCAGCGCGAGGATCAGCGAGTAGGCGCACGACGCCCCCAGCGTCAGCACGAAACCGAGCAGATACTTCCCTCCCGAGACGCCGGTGACACCCTGAGACTCTTTGCTGACTCCGAGGAGCGAAGCGGACAGGGTGAGCAGCACGACGGAGTTGAATATCAGAGGAGTGACCTTCTGGGAGTTGAGCACGTACGAGAAGACGACATTGAACGCGAGCTGACTGGCACAGACGAGCGAGTATGTCGAAGCGGGGAGGTACTTGAGGCCACTGGAGTACATCGTGTTGTCGGCAGCTATGATGAGACCAAGGACGATGTATATCACGGCGAGCTTGGCCATGGGAGTGTTGGTGCAGGAGGACGGTGACTTTGAGGGGAAGAAGAAGAGGGCGAAGAACAGTATCGGGAAGCCGGCTGTCTGCACGAACGCCGTTATCCACTTGCTGCGGCCGCCTTGGGTGTAGTAGTATCTGCCGAGCAGTGTCGCCGATGTCTGACCGGCGATGAGGAAGAAGACGTCCACTGCCACCATCACCCACCATCGCAATGGCTTGCCCGGTGTTTCCGGAGCTACTGCACCTTCAGCCTTGGATGGTCCTGTGGTTGCAATCAAGATTATGAAAGTTAGTACTAAACGTAACAAGTAAAAAGTAGCACTAGCTATTTTTTTTAATGATGCTTTACATTTCATCAATGGTGGAAAGTTTCTGAACATGATGGAAGAGAGGTCCACATAAGAGCATCAGAGATCAACAATGACGACAACAAATTTTAAGTGTAACAGATCGTACTTTACAAAGGCTAAAAACAGATCATCCCTAAAAAACTCCCCAATGTACCAACAGAATGATCAATTCGCACTCGCATGTACGCGTCCGAATGGCAGAATGACGAAGACAATAGACTCGCATGTACGCGTCCGAGTGGCAGAATGACGAGTGCGAATTCTGCACCGCAGCATGTTCCGTTACTGTACAGTAGAAAATCTCACCGCGCCACGCGCGCTGATTCCGGCAATTCTTCAATGGTTATTCTCTAGAGCGGATGCCAGCAAGAAGAATAATCCAGCACCAGCACGATTGGAACGCAAAAGCATAGCCCGCTTCTCTTTTTTTTTTTCACCCAACCCTTCATGCAATAAGATGAAATGGAAAAATAACAGCGAGCAGAGCGGACCAGACAAACAGAGACTGACCTGGGATCGGTATCTGGACCTCGGCGTTGTTTGCGGCACCGCTACTGTTATTGCCGCCGGCGTTACTGTCCGCCATTTTTTTATTCGAGGAACCGCCACTCTGTGAGATCCAGGACAGGATGAGGAAGACGAGAACGGGGAGGAGGAGGAGGAGGCGAAAGGAGCAGCAGGGTGTGGTGGCAAAGGAGAATTACGGGGGCTCATGTTTCGCGGTGGAGAGAACAAGAGGGCATGCATGGGCATGCAGAGGTGTTCGAGAGGGAGGGGCCGGAGACCAGCGGGAGAAGAAGAACCGGTCCCACCCGTTCGTTTCACCGCCGCGCCGCGCGCTCGCTTCGGGTTTTTTTTTTCCCCGCTTTGCAGCGG
The DNA here is from genome assembly GCA_000573905.2 of Oryza punctata. NCBI lineage: Eukaryota > Viridiplantae > Streptophyta > Magnoliopsida > Poales > Poaceae > Oryza > Oryza punctata. The sequence goes on along the minus strand of CM002491.2, from coordinate 28,611,096 downwards.
CATGCAGATGCACAGTTTTGCGGGTTTCCACGGTTTCCGGTCCCTATCCTACGCGTGCTCCGCGGGGTTAAAGCGCGACACACGAGCGTCACGTCTGATTAGCCGCGTTTACGTGCTGCTGCAGGGCCTTCCGACTTCCGAGCGCATCGCGGTAGCGGAAAGCTGTACTTGAAGCGGACGGTACAGAGGAGAAGGTTGTGCACGTTCACGTCGTCCACATCTATCTCGTCTTACTGTGCATGGGCCGAATCTTTAGCTTTCCAGGACGGGTGGGCTAAAATCCTCTTTTCGGTATGACATGGCCCATAGGCTGATGCGGTTGTTTTTTACGGTGTATGAGAAAAGATTACCGTCTTGAGAGGTACAGGGAGCACCAAAATTTTTAATATAAATTTTTTACCTTGTAATACTGGAGTTACCGAGAGGCACATAAATTTGGATTAGAAAATGTGGTAACTCCCAGTACCTTAAGAATTGCAAAATTATTCTCGTACACTAAGATGTCTACAAATTTCAGTCATTTCTGAATGGTCAAGATTCATGCTGCTACAATAGAGATACCATCTCTCCTCTCCTTTCTCCTTGTGAAGCCTGGATAAAACCCTCACACTACCGCCTGCTCGTTCTCGCCCAACATGCCTCCCTTTGTCTGGCTTGCACTACCTTATGTGCTAACAAGCCTAGATGATCTCCTACGAATCAAACAAGCCTAGCTGAATTGCCCTCCTCCTTTCTTTCCCTTCATTTCTTTGGTGGCTTACCTTTTTTTCCCCTTATCTCTCAGGGCTCCCCCAGCATAAGAGAAGCTACCGTTGCCCCCATGTCCTAACTACTCCATATCCACACTTCTGTCGCCAACCCCACAACACTAGCACTACCATCACCCTCGTATCGGTCTCCCACCACAGGTCCACCATTTTTTTAACGAACCAATACTTGATAGTGCCAATTTCATTGAATAGAGTAGGAGAAAAATGTACAATGTAAACTGATTATTTACAAAAAAAAGGAAAAAGATGACCCTAAGGTACAAGGTTAGAAAGGCCCCTTCCTACTGCCAAAGTCCAAGACTTTGCTTACTCTTAGATCTTGGTCACTAGGCATGCTGCCGACAACTCTTTGTATCTGAACACCCATTGGTTTCGCTCTTTCCATATTAAATATGGAGGATAAGGTTGCGCAAGCCTTTTTTTGGCACTCTTGGGGTGGAAGCTAGGTTCGACCACCACTCGTGGACCATTGCGGGGTTACTCCAGTTTGCTTGATCGATTTGATCTTGGGAGGTCCAAGTCGATATCAAGTCCTAAATCCTCCTCGTATATCTACATTCACCATGAGGTGCAGGGCCGTCTCCAGAATATGCCGGCAAAGCGGGCAGTAGGCATTGTTTTACCAACCTCGGGTCACGAGGTGGTCCGAAGTCTATACTCAGCCATGTGAAGAGCTTGCATTTTCCCGGCACCCAAGGCTTCCATATGATCGTCATGTAGTTTGTACTAGTAGAACCAAGGAACCACACTTTGTATGCCGACATCGTCGTATAATCCCCGTGGGCTGTAAGTTTCCAAATGATTTGGTCTGGCTCGTCGATGAAATGCACATTTTGAACCATGTTCCAGAGAGACTAGTTGGTCCAGGAGCTCAATGAACATGCCACCGCTAACTGGGAGGTTGAGATATTCTATCCATGTCTCGCCCTCGAAAGCTTCCGTCAACATCCTGTTTTTCCATCTAGATGTTGCATGGACACTCGGTGCCAGGTCTTTCGGTCTTCTACCTTGCAATCAAGGAGAGTCCCAGAATCGGGCTACTGACTCGTCTTCCACTGAAATGGTGGTGGTCGCCGCAAAGAGTTTTGTCCATCTCGCTGCATAGCATCCCGGACCCCATCCAAGGTTTTCCTGGGGTCTACCATTCCTGCCAGAGACATCTTACACGAAGCGCACGTGCGAACTTCTCCATGTCGAGCACTCCTAGGTCGCCACAGGTCCACCATTAGAGTCAATAGTATAGTCAATTGTTGGCTCCATTTATGTTTATGTCATTTTGTAGCCAGTATTAGAGCCAACTATTACAATAGCTTGGTTGTTATGCTGACTGCATCGTATACATTAAATAAATAATTATTCTTACACAAATCAAAGTGTATGATTGTCGAAACTAGATTTCGGCAATATGAAAAGGGGGTGGCAATCAAGACGGAAAAGTAGATGGGTTATGAGACAAAGGATTTAGACAGGTTCAGGCCTTCACGAAGAAGTAATACCCTACTCCTGTTTCGGTGGTTTTGCCTCCGAGTTGTGTATTGATCTTACGAAAAGCTTATGCCCCCAAGGGGTACCCTATCCTCCTTATATACCCGGAAGATGAGGGTTTACAAGATAAGATCTAGTCCGTTACGGTCTAAATCTTTCCTAATTGACTTACAATCTTTCCATACCAGGTATCCGGACTATGCCTTAACAAACAAGGCAATAAAACACCCGAATCCTAGTACGACTCATATTCCGCTTACATAACATACCCCTATAATCAGTCGAATATTCTATATTTGTGGGTATATGGGTACCATAATATCCACAGTAGCCCCTGAGACCTTTACAGTCGACGAGATAATCTTCTCTCAAATAGAAAACCATCAACTCCAAGAACTTCAATAATCTCTGCTATAATCTCCTGGGCGCAAAATCCAGATCGCAAGACTGTGAAGGGCTGAAAATCTTTAAAACATTTCAAAAAATATACCCAGGTGCATCAACTAGATGCACCTAATTAGGTGTAGCCCCCGACTATGTGCTTAGTTGGAAAAACTAAACATATAGTCAGAATCAATAAAAATTCACCAGCCGAGTGGTTTATTAGCCACCTAAGTAGCAAAAAGATAAACAATCCTGAAATTGCTTATATCAAAAAGTTTGACAACTAAATCGGCTATTCAAAACCATTTTTTGTTATAAATACAAGGCTTCCCAAACAGTTAGTCATGTCATGTACACATTATTAAAATAAATGTGTTTCAGCCCCTAAGGACACATGACTTCACCTTATTTGGAGAAAGGCATATATGGCAGAAATCTCCTACAAGATTCTCCAATTGTCAAAATATAACCAAAAATAGTTAATAAGCCAAAGCAATCAATTTGATATGCTCATGGACGGGGCAAAAATTTTTACTATTTGCACTCCGAAGAGTTTAAGTCGCAACATTATGAAATATTGTAGATATATTCCTTTCTGCTCATCACAGAAAAGATTAAGCCCCTAGGGACATATATCAGACTTTTTAAACCTCACAGGCTACAGTTAAGCCGCAATTCCCGGCCCATTCTGCGCACGAAATCCTGACTTAACCGTTAAAACACTTGCCGCTTCATCTTCTTCGCCAAAAATCCCCAACCGCGCATAGTAACAGCAATCTAGGGTTCCAAATCCACGCGCGCACAACCTCCAAACTTCAATTCTGTGCATCAAGCTTCTCTGCGGTTCACCTCCATCTCAATTTTGCCTCCATCTCACCCGCATAAAATGAACCATTCCACTTAGATCCAATCCACATCCATGGCTGAGGAGAGAGAAATCCCCTTTGAGCAGTGGGCGAAATCTGACGTGAAGGAGTCAAATCTGCTGGAGATGGTGAAGGATGGGGTTCTGCCGGTTAAAGAAATTATCGGGTGGCGCCCTGCGTACGGCGAGAATTTTCCAACCCCCGACACCGGTGAGATTGTGGTATTTTCCTCCTTCTTTTACTCTGGCTTCGCTCTTCCGGCTTCTTCTTTCTTCCGCAGTCTCCTTTATTTTTATAAAATCCAGTTATATCACTTGAATCCCAACTCTGTTCTCCACATAGCCAATTTCATCCATCTCTGTGAAGCTTTTCTTAGCATCCAACCGCATTTCACATTGTTCCGACGCATTTTTTATCTCAAACCCCAACCTGACAAGAACAACCCGTGCCCAGTCGGCGGGTCTGGATTCCAGTTGCGGGGAACTCTAACCCAAAAATACTTCTCGCTTCCTTTTAAAACTTCCAACAAAGGATGGCATTCAAACTGGTTTTATATCTCAAATCCATCTCCAAGTCTTCCTGAGTTTGTCGGTCTTCCTCCTGTTCTTCACGAGAACTGGAAAAATTTCCCGAATGGCGATGAACTTGCCCAAGCCAATGAATTGGTTCTTCGATTAATGGAAATCAAATAGCAAGGCCTACAAGGGGAGCAAGTCACTCGGCACTTCATCAAGTGCCGCATGGCTCCTATCAAAGAAAGGAGCAAGCCGGCGTACGAATACGGGGGGCAATCAGATCCCAACCGAGAGGATCCGGATTCCATCGACTACAAAGTCATGTGCAACCGGATGTACAAGGTGTTCTCCTCAGGGATTGCTCTCGACTACAGCCACAAGCTTCCAGTGACTCCTTACGGCCTGGTGCGGCCCCCTCCAGAGGTAAAAATCTGCTAGCCTTTTTATCCAACTGTTACCAATCTGACTGTTACTTTAACTCTGATGGAAAATATCTTGATTAGGACAACCAGCGCTTCTTTTCAAATCCACCCGCACCGGCTCATAATGAACCGACTCCGAAAAAGCCTCAACCGACTGGCGGTCCAACGATCAACCCAACCGGGAAAAGCAAACGAGTTGTCGAAGAGAGCGACCCCAAACAGAAACTGAAGAGGAGAAAACTTGTCTGCAGCGACTCCGAAGATGAGGAGACTGAGTCGCTGACGAGCGCCAAGCCGGCTTCGGCTAAATCTCCAACCAGTCGGCTAGCGCCTAAAATTTGGAGATCCACAATGTATCATTTTTACTCATATATCTCATTCTTGTTATTTTTGATTTCTTGGAAAAAATGTTGATGTCGAAAGCCATCTTGCGTGGTTCAGGAAACCCCAAGATATTGATCTGGGTAGCAGGAATGACGCTCCACCTGTTGCAACTCCAAGCGAACCACGCCCTGAGCCCCGGACTTATAGTCAGTCGGGGAAAACTATTGATACTGCCGAAGCCTAGCCCCTGACTGGTGATCAGTCGGAGAAAGATGCAAGTGGCCCTGAAGTCGGTCCTTCAGCAGGAAATCAAGCAGGGGAAACAAATGTCCCGACTGGTGCACCCGAAACGTCTGCCCAACCAGTCGGAGAGAAACCCAAAGAATCTGACCAGGGACCAACTCCCAAGAATTTCACAGAAAAAGACAAAGGGAGAACGTCCGAGATTCCTCCACCAACTTCCGCAGAGCCAAGTATGACAAATGAACCAGTCAGCGAGTCGGGAAAAACTCCAAGGAAAAACTCCAAGATAATATCTGGTATGTCTCCTTGCTATATCTCAACTCAATTTTCAGACTGTGCTCCATTTGTCTCAAGATTTGCCAACTAGGTCCTTTGACCGATGATGCCAAAGAGGAGATCCCGAGAATAAATGCAGTCGAGGACTCCTTTCCTCCAACTAAACTCCAATGGAGGGACCGAGACGGTGTTTTGCAGGGTATAATCATTAACCGTCAAAGTAAGGACGAGGAGCTCGAGATGCTGAAAAAGAACCTGGCCGAGTCGACTCGCCTGATGAATGTAAGTATTTTTTTTCTTGTATTCAATAGTCTGGTCTAGCCATGCTGCTGACTTGATGTATTATCCAGAGGATCTATCTGAGAAACGAAGCTAAAACGAGTGCACTGGAAAAGCTCATGCCTCACCTTGAAACTCTTGAGGAAGTCCAAGCTGAACTAGCGAAGACCCGAGAGGACGCTCAAGTCAAAGAGAGGAAATTAAAGGATCAAATCAACCAGCTTATGGACGCTAGCTTTAATTATTGTGGCACAATTGGAGGTAAAAAACACTCTGCCTCAAACTTGCTGCTTGTCCAAATTGTTTGACTGATTTATCTATTTTTTCACAGCTCAAGCTACCAAGATTGAATCCTTAGCTGCCCGAGTAAAGAAGCTTGAAGAGGCCAATGCTCAACTAGCAGCTGGCAAGATCCAAGCTGAGAATGCCCCCGAAGGTACTATCCCATCCTGTGTACGAATTAAAACTATGGTATGCAGCCAAATTCTATCTCTGATTTGTACAAATGCAGAACACAAGGTGAAAACCAAAGCCCAATTTGAAGTCTTCGCTGAGAGGGTAAAAAAGGTAGAGAGCGTCCGGGACGACATTGCCAATGCCGCTGCTCCAGTTTTAAATGCGATATTCCAGAACAGACTCGGGACCAGTCAGGAAGATGCGGTCCAGATATTTGGAGGGCTCCGTACTGCTCCGGCGAAGTACTTCAATAATATCAAAGATGCTGCTATGATGGGTGCTAGCCAGGCCTTGGCGATAGTGAAGTCTTTGTATTCCCGAGTGGAGGTCGACGCAGTCGGGGATGGCTTTGCTGATGGGACGACTGATGATCAAGCTATGGAGCTGATCAACCAAGCTCAAGATTCTGCTGAGAAGCTTGCCACAGACGTCCTGGAAAATTTTCAATCGTACATCCAGTTTAGGTCGTGTATGAAGATATGTAGAGTATCCTTAGCAATGTACAATGACTTATTTATGCCATGCAGTAAACCAAAGATCCAGTTTCAAATTTCTTAAAATTTTTGTCTGACTGCTTCAAGCCTAAAACTTGTTACAGCCATTGAAAAATTTTTAGTCCTTATCTACTGGATCTAGATTTAAACAGTGTCAATGACAAGTCATGAACAAAACTAATTTAATACTGTATTACTATCGGTAGCCCCCGACTGGCCACTCGGCTGAGACAAGTGAGTGGGCAGTCTAAGGGAGAAAACTACAAAACAACTCTTAAGCATAGAACCGTCGGAGATGCTCTATATTCCATGAGTTGTCGACAATGGTTCCGTCCTCACGCTTTAGTCGGTAGGCTCCCGGGCGAGTGACCTCTGCTATGATAAACGGCCCTTCCCACAAGGGAGACAATTTGTGCCTGTCTTTAGTTGTTTGAATCTTCCGGAGAACCATGTCGCCAATAATGAAGGCGCGTGACTTGACGTTGCGGTTGTGATAGCGTCGTAGACCTTGGAGATATCTGGCCGACTGGATAAGTGTTGCTTCCCTTGCTTCTTCCAGTCGGATTAGATCATCGATTCTATCAGACTCGTGGCATTCTTCGTTAAAATTGCGAACTCGTAGGGATTCGAACTCCATCTCACTCGGCAACATAGCTTCTGCGCCGTATACCAGGAAGAAAGGTGACTGGCCCGTAGCCCGACTCGGGGTTGTACGTAGTGACCACAGTACCGAGGGTAATTCTTCCGTCCACCGGCCAGCATATGGACACAGCCTGTCGAAAACTCGAGTCTTGATTCCTTGAAGTACCATGCCGTTTGCGCGCTCAACTTGGCCGTTGCTCATTGGGTGGGCGACTGAAGCATAGCAGATTTTGATACCGAAGTCCTCACAAAAGTCTTTGAAGACGCCACCAGTAAACTGAGTTCCGTTGTCGGTGATGATTCGATTTGGCACGCCAAAGCGATGTACGATGTTGATGAAGAAGTCGCGTGCTTTATCCGCGGTGATGGTTGCCACTGGTTTTGCCTCGATCCACTTGGAGAATTTATCCACTGCGACAAATAGGTGAGTATATCCGCCTTGCGCCCTTTTGAAAGGGCCTACCATGTCCAGTCCCCAGACCGCGAAAGGCCAAGAAAAGGGAATAGTTTGTAACTCCTGGGCTGGCAAGTGGGTCTGTTTAGCGAAGAACTGGCAACCTTCACATGTGCGAACGATCTTGTCCGCATCGCTGACTGCCGTAGGCCAGAAAAAGCCTTGTCGGTATGCCTTCCCGACTAGTGTTTTTGCTGCCGCATGATTTCCACATACTCCCGAGTGAATGTCATTCAGAAGTTGTATGCCTTCCTCTATAGAGATACATCTCTGTAATATTCCAGATGGACTTTTATTGTATAATTCTTCTTCTACGAGGGCATACATCTTGGAGCGGCGGTGAACCCGTTCGGCTTCATTTTTGTCGGGAGGCAACTCTTGATGTTTTAGATACTTGATGAAAGGTGTCCTCCAGTCGGCGTCAAGCATCTGCACTTGTTCTCTAGCTTCCTTTTTGGCAGTTGAATTGTTTGAAACTGTGGGTTGGTGAAGGTGCTCGACAAAAACATCCGATGGAGCAGCTTCTCTCTTTGATCCGAAATTGGCCAGTCGATCGGCCGCCTCATTATTGTGCCGGAGAACGTGGGTTAATTCCAACCCGTCAAATTTATCTTCTAACTTGCGCACTTCCTATCGGTAGGCCGCCATGTTGTCGTCAAGGCATGTCCAGTCCTTCATTACTTGGTTAACCACAAGTTGGGAATCTCCTCGGACTATTAGCCTGCGAATCCCTAGGTATATGGCGATCCGTAATCCATGTAGGAGTGCTTCGTATTCTGCCACGTTGTGAGATGCTGGGAAATGAATCCATAGAATGTAGCTGAGGCGTTCTCCAATCGGGGAAATCAAAACAACTCCTGCTCCGCAGCCTGCGATCCTCTTTGACCCGTCAAAGTGCATCGTCCAGTATTCGATCTTTTCTGTCGGGACATCTTCCTGGCACTCGGTCCACTCGGCGATGAAGTCAGCTAACACTTGTGATTTGATAGAAACTCGGGCTTGAAGGAGATATCCAAAGGCATCATCTCTAGGGCCCATTTGGCAATGCGGCCAGTGACTTCTTTGTTGCGAAGGATTTCACCGAGCAGGAACGATGTGACCACCGTGACCGAGTGACCTTGGAAATAGTGAGACAACTTTCTGACTGTGATTAAGACTCCATATAACAGCTTCTGCACTTGAGGGTATCGGGTTTTGGAGTCGGCAAGAACTTCGCTGACGAAGTAGACTGGTCGATGAACTTTTTGGGTGCGATCGTCCTCTTCACGCTCAACGACTAAAACTGTACTCACCACCTTTGCGGTCGCCGATACATAAAGGAGTAAAGGTTCCTGTGGTAGTGGCGAAGCTAGCGCCGGCTAAGTTGTCAGGAAGGTTTTGAAATCATCGAACGCCTTTTGTGCTTCCGGTGTCCATTGAAAATCGTCATTCTTCTTGAGTAGCTTGAAGAAAGGCATTCCTCGCTCTCCGAGCCTTGAAACGAATCTGCTAAGAGCAGCCATGCATCCGGTGAGCTTCTGGTCGTCCTTCTGAGAACTCGAGGGTTTCATGTTCAATATTGCGTTGATCTTTTCTGGGTTGGCCTCGATTCCTCTACGAGACACCATGAAGCCGAGTAGTTTCCCTGACGGTACTCTGAAGATACATTTCTCGGGGTTCAACTTCATCCTGAAGGCGCGTATGTTGGCAAATGTCTCCTCCAGATCTTGTATTAGGTTGTCTTTCTGCTTGGTCTTGATGACGACATCGTCGACGTAAGTCTCCACATTTCGTCCGAGTTGAGTTGCAAAGCATCGCTGGATCATGCGCTGATAGGTAGCCCCTGCATTCTTTAGCCCAAAAGGCATGGTGATGTAGCAGTATGCGCCGAACGGGGTGATAAATGAAGTCTTCAAGCAGTCGGACTCTTTAAGGCTGATCTGATGGTAACCCGAGTAACAATCAAGAAAACTGAGTAGTTCGCATCCAGCTGTTGAATCCACCACTTGATCTATCCTGGGTAAGCCGAAAGGATCTTTGGGGCAAGCTTTGTTCAAATCCGTGTAGTCGACACACATGCGCCATTGGCCAGTCTTCTTGCGGACCAGTACTGGGTTGGCGAGCCAGTCAGGATGGTATACCTCTTTGATGAATCCTGCTACGAGTAGCTTGGTTAATTCCTCCTTGATGGCTTCTCTTCTATCCTGTGCAAATCGGCGGAGTCGTTGCTTGATAGGTTTAGCGTCTTCTCTAACTTTTAAAGGGTGCTCAATCACCTCTCTAGGAATACCAGGCATATCACATGGCTTCCAGGCAAAAATATCTTTATTAGCTTGAAGAAATGTGATGAGCGCGCTTTCCTATTTGCTATCTAACTCGGCGCCTATTACAGCAGTTTTGGTAGGATAAGAGGGATCTAGAGAGATTTTCTTTGTCTTGGCGTCGCCTTCTCCAGTTTTGGCCACCTTGCTGGCTGGGATCTCGCCTTCTTGTGATGCTGATGCAGCTAGTCGGACTTCCTGCTGGCCGACTGATCTCTCACGAGATTGGGCCAACTCGCAGCTATCCTTATCGCATGTGAGGGCTTGCTTGACGTCGCTCCATAAGGATATGACACCACATGGCCCTGGCATCTTCATCATCATGTAGGTGTAGTGGGGAATCGCCATGAACTTGGCTAACGCCGGGCGACCGAGGATGGCGTGGTAGGCTGTCTCGAAGTCGGCTACCTCGAAGCTGATATTCTCCGTCTTGAAATTCTCCATGGTCCCGAAGGTCACGGGGAGAGTGATTTGACCGAGTGGAGTTGAAGATAGCCCCGGGATGACTTCGTGAAAAGGGGCGTTACTCGGCTTCATCTCGGATCGAGGAATCTGCATCTCATCCAGGGTCTTGGCGAAAAGAATATCGAGTGCGCTGCCGCCGTCAATGAGGGTGCGCTTCAACTTGACGTTCCGGATGACTGGGTCTAGTACCAAGGGGTACCGCCCCTGGTGGACCACTCGGTCGGGATGATCCGAGCGGTCAAACTTGATGGGGACCTCCAACCATCGCAAATATTGGGGGACTGCGGGTTGCGCCGCGTTGACTTCTCTGTCGGTGATCTTTTGTTTTTTCTTGGACTCATAGGCAAGCGGACCGCCGAAGATATGATTGAGCTTGCTTCTGGGATCTTGATACGCTCCTTGGCTTGGCTCGTCGTCGTTTTTGTTTTGAGTTGAAGTTCCTTCTCCTTCAGTTGGTTTCTTGATCTGGGTAGCATATTTCTCCGCGAACTGTTTGTAGATGAAGCAATCCTTGGCCGCGTGTCCCTTGCCCGGGTGGTGCATGCATGGACCGCTCATGATTCTGTCGTAGGAGTTGACCCGGGGGCGCTGGCTCTGGTGGTTTTGGTTTGAAGCTGTGGCAACTAGATCTTCAGGCTTACGCTTGCGATCCTTATGCTTCGTGTTGCTCCCACTAGGCCCTGTCGTGGTGTCGTGGTCCTTCTTCTTCCAGGTGCCCGTCGACTGCCTTGATGCCTTAACTGTGTCGTCCGATTTGGCGTACTCATTTGCCTTCTCGAACATTTGCTTGACTGTCCTCGGAGGTTTACGGCTGAATTTCCCAATGAGTAGATCGTTGCGTAGCCGCCGTGTAAATGCGACGATGATATTGTCATCAGTGATGTCGGAGATCTTGTTTCGCTTCTCGGAGAAACGCCGTATGTACTCGTTGAGGGTTTCGTCCGGCTTCTGGACGATGTTGTATAGCTCGAAGTGGGTCCCAGGGCGCTCGAAAGTGCCTTGGAAATTGGCGACGAAGTGATCACGGAGTTCGTTCCAGGAGCCGATTGTGCCTCGTGGCAACTCGGCGAGCCAGTTTCTGGCTGAGTCGGTTAATGCTACCGGCAAATAGTTTGCCATGACCTTGCTATCTCCTCCTGCTGCGCGAATTGAGAGTGTGTAGACGGTTAACCATGACTCTGGGTCGGTTTTCCCATCGTATTTCTCAATACCAGTCGGCTTGAAACCAGTCGGCCAATTCACTCGACGCAGATCTCTGGTGAATGCTGGAACCCCATCGCAATCATCCTCGTCTTGAATTGTGATGACCCTCTCTCTTCGTCTCTGATTGAGGGTGTCTCTCAGGTCGATTGAAGCCCTGGGTGGACTTTGATAGTCGGATAGATTTCGGCGATCTCTGGTGTGGTGTGACGGCCGGGCGAAGTTGCCTGCGGGTGAGTGGACCGACTGGTCTCGGCGTGCTCCGCTATGGTGGTCGGCGCGTGAGTTGGTCCTACTCTTGCTGTCTCTTACTCTTGATGGAGGTGCGCGACTGCTGCCTGGTGCTCTTGAAGTTGTCTCACTGGGTCGCCGGCTTGACTCGGCGTGTGGTATTGTTGCCGCGACCAGGGTCTTGACTTGATTTATCATTGGAGTGATGTGAGCTGGAGCTGCACCGAGTAACGCGTCAAGGAGGGTGACTGCCCCGACTGCGTTTTGTTGAGGTGTGAGGAAAACGTTGGTGTTGTCGACCACAGTCTGCCCGATCGCGTTTCTTGCCTTTCGTCCTGCCGCAACCAGATCTCTGTTTCTGCGTTCTTCATCTTCTCTACGTCTCGCATCCTTAGCTTCTCTGCGTTGTCGCTCTTGCTCTGCTTGGGCTTGCCGTTCTTGTTCAAGTCTAGCTCTATCTTCTTGCAATCTGTCACGTTCTTGCTCCAGTAGAATCCTCTCTTGCTCGACCCCAACTCGGGCTGCTTCTTCTGCTTGTAATCTTGCGGCTACTTCGGCGTCGGTCTCATTGTTGGCCGTGAAGACTCCGTTGAAAACCGGCGTGTAGTTGTCGATGGAGTCGGTGTCGTCAGCAGCTTCGGCGTCGGGTGGGTCACCGTGAACGCTCTCCTCCGAGGAGCTGGCGTAGGCATTGAGCTCGGTGGAGGAGCAAGATCCGAGTCTGGGTAGAACGACGTTGATATCTCTGAAGCCGAATCCGATCTTTGGATCCGTTGGTAACTCCATAGTGATCGTCGGGTAGATTTGATTATCTTGAGGTGGGCTTGACGTAGGAAGTGAAGTCGATGTAGACGCCTTCCCCGAGTGGTTTGACGCTATGCTACGGGAAAACATCTTGGCGCTAGTCTCAGCTATGTTAGGTAACCCGAGCGGTCGAGAGATGCGATCTCCCCCCGACTGGCTTGAAGCCGAGTCGAGAAGAGTAATTTTGCCGAAGTTGTCGGTGATAAAGTCGAGGCTGCCGAAGCGGTACGCCTGCCCGGGAGGGAAGACGAAGTCGTCGATGCCTGATGATGATCCCATCTTACTTGATCGGCGATGACTTGATGCACCCCTACCTGGCGTGCCAACTGTCGAAACTAGATTTCGGCAATATGAAAAGGGGTGGCAATCAAGACGGAAAAGTAGATGGGCTATGAGACAAAGGGTTTAGACAGGTTCAGGCTTTCACGAAAAAGTAATACCCTACTCCTGTTTCGGTGGTTTTGCCTCCGAGTTGTGTATTGATCTTACGAAAAGTTTGTGCCCCCAAGGGGTACCCTATCCTCCTTACATACCCAGAAGATGAGGGTTTACAAGATAAGATCTAGTCCGTTACGGTCTAAATCTTTCCTATTTAACTTACAATCTTTCCATACCAGGTATCCGGACTATGCCTTAACAAACAAAGCAATAAAACACTCGAATCCTACTACTACTCATATTCCGCTTACATAATATACCCCTATAATAAGTCAGATATTCTATATTTGTGGGTATATGGATACCATAATATCCACAATGATAAAACCTGAACTCCATCCCTGTAGCCATTTGTGTTTTTAGAGCAGTACAATAACCGGCGACAAGACCTCCACGTAGGAATTTTTGATGATATGGAGGAAAGAGGGGAAGTGAGAGAGAACCAGCCGGCGACTAATTAGTTTAGGTGAATTTCAGTGTACAGGCGACAGCCCTACACCCCCGCGGAACGAGAGAGAATTTGGATTCCTTTTCTGAATGTAACCCAATTCGTGCATAGAGGCCGGCCCAGGCAAGGCAAGCCCGAAAGCCCGCACAAAACCGCCCAACAAATTGCATCACCAAAGTTCGCGCCGCCGCTGGCTCGGACACCGTCATGTCGTGATCCGTCGAGACGTACCTGACGTTTACAGGGCGAGGTAGCAGCCAATCTCCGTTGGAACGGCCCAGCAGATTGTTGTTTTTTAAGCAAAGATGCCGGCCGATTATATCTTAGCTGAAACGCATAATTTCTTCACAAGATATGCAGTAATTGTTGGCGAATCTTTGTGGCCGTTTTCTCATCCAAAATTAAGTGTGCGTTCCACTGGAAAAAAAATTCTCATGTAATGGCCTCATCGGTTAGTGCACATAGTGCCAAAATCCAACTAGATTCTTTCAAAAAAGGAAAAGATATAACAACGGAGTTAGTAAAAATATAATGTGAGATACACTTAATAGTGTAATTGTAAGGTGTGTGTGGTTTCAATCCCTTATCATTTTTTTCCACACACGCTTAAAATTTCTTCTTAAAAATTGTCTGATCTCTCCCTGCAAATCGTTTTTTTTTTTTTGAAAATGTAATCTTGTCATGTAATTTTCCAGAGTAATTTATTGATGCAAACGATTTAGTAGGATTACAGATTCGGAGCTGTAAGTCCTATCGCGTCATCGTCGGCGGCGATAAGGCCGATGTGACGGCGAGAGCGATGGCCGACTCCTTGCTGAACTCCTCGTCCTCGGCGACCAGCGGCGAGGCCTGGCCGAGCTCGCGGAACCCGTCCTCGCACGTGTCGGGGGCGTCCAGCGCGGCGCTGAGCACGGTCACCGCGTCCCGCAGGCCGTCGGCGCTGCGCGACGCGATGCCCTTGGCCGCCTCGTCGAGGCTGTCCACGGCGGAGTCGTACACCTCCCCGCACGAGCTCAGGCAATCCTTCCTCTTCTTGTCGCGCTCCGAGTCCTGCAGCGCGGCGATGCGTTTGGCGGTGCCCCTGGCCGACTCCGTGCTGATCTTCACGGCGATGGCGGCGAGGCCGTACCTGTCCGCGGTGGCGCTGCCCTTGTCGGACTGGAAGAACTTGATGCAGTAGGCGTAGCCGATGTCCGCGTGGCTAGCCGCGAAGGACGTGCAGGCATCGTACACGAGGGAGGCTTTGGACGTGGTGGAGGAGGTGAGCATGATGAGCAAGGATAAGATGATGAGAGGAGAGAACGATTGCACAAGCTTCATGGTCATCGGGGTTTTTCTTGTCTTGGTGCTGTTTGGTACTTGTTTGGTGTGTTTTTTCGTGGCAGAACCAACAACTTTATACTAGCAAGTATCGTCCTCTTAATATCTAAACAACAGAAGAGGATCAAGCTGAATCATTAGGAGATATTACACCATTCATCATTCATTAATTCGAGAGAATCTCCTGGATGGCGTTTTCTGCAACGTTGGCGGATGTTTCGCAGTTCTCTTCAGTCATCACACCTGCCGCGAGGCTCGGGATCCAGGAACGCTCTTCTTCAGAAATTAGGAACAGCTACCTGCTGACAGGGTCCCTGCTCCTTTCGAGCCAGATGCTATATAGTTTCATGTCACGACGACATGTTTAGACACCACATGTTTGAACTGTCAGAGTCCTAATTGGGGAAGTTCAGAAAGAACCGTTTACACATATTGGACGTTGTTCCGCGTCTTGGACGCTATCTTCCTTCTTGAAGGCTTTATCTACAAAAAAGTTATTTTGGTTATTGTATGGTTTATCTACGAGAAGTCAGAGCTGCTCTTTTGACCTCGGCAATGATAACTTAGCGTCCTACCTCCTACCTCTCTGTAAGGCTGTAACCGTCTAGGTGTATACCGATGTATGCTACTTTTTTTTCTAATACATTAACGTGTAAAGCTTTTGCGTGCAAAAAAAAATCTCGGCAACAATGACTTGTGTTCTGAGCTACAGTTAGTGCTGCCGCAAGTGTTGATTTTGTTCTTCGTGTGTGGGTCTTTGACCGGTTTTCTTCAATTAACTGTGCATTTGTGGGGGGTTTTGGATCCGGTTTTCTTTAAAAACTTGGCCAACTCTTTTCTTCTTAAATGAAAAAGAGGCACTACCTATCCTATTTTGATGTTTACTTTAAAAAATGGTCGAAAATCTCTTATTACAAACCAGAGTTTGCTTAATAATCGTGAAATAAAAGGAGAACTGATAGTTGGCACTTGGGCCTTAAATTCTCAACTGTCCGGATGTTTACAGTTGGGAGAGGTGAATTTAGCGTGGGTGATGGCCGAGAAGGGCCGGAGTAGATATGGCTAGAGTCAATGAGACATGCTCCTACATACACAAATCTTACAAGCACCCAGCAGTGGTTGATATATGGGAAAGTGATTTCATTTCTCGAGGGATATCCCATCGTTTCGTGCATACCACCTAAATAGAGGATATCCTATCGAGGGATGAAAATCCACATCCGTTGATATATGGCAGTTAGTCAGTACTTGTTGGCTGTTATACTCTTCATCGTCCTATCTTCATAGTTGTGCGTTCCTTTTTGCCTCTACGAATCACCAAACAATTATGTGAAAATAATATATAACCACAGCTTTTCTTTTTGAAGATTAAGACGGAGGAGCTCTGCCTGTTATATTAGAAAGAGTAAAAAGGATCGAAAATACAAAAGTTCGATGAGTTCGAAAATATAAGCACTAGCTCTTGTAGAGATTCAATTCGTCCATAATATATGGTTCTTCCCTCTTTCCTTCCCCGTCCAGATTTACGGTTAGAAGTTGATTCTTTTTATTATATGGGTCTAAGTCCATATTCATAGTCATAAGTTTGTTCTTTTTTAAGATGAAAAGAGTATTTATCTAGACGTGTTTAAGGGACACATACTTTACGCACGACCGTGAGTTTGGTGTACACACATCTTCCTTGTAATTGGAAAGAAAAAAGTTGCCATGTTTATTCATCTACATTGTTTGGCTTACAAAATCCCAGAGTAAGAACATACATTCACTGATCACTCGGTGGTGATATCGCCTCTATTAATGCGAGAGCGATGGACGCACTGCGCCTAAACTCGGCGTACTCCGCAACCAGCGGCAGGGTCTCCTTGTTCCCACGGAACCTGACCTCGCAACCATCCGCGACATACCGCGCAACGTCGGGCGTTGGCGGCAATGCCGCCGCATGCTGCGAGCCCTCGCCCAGGGCGGCGTCTTTCGCCTCGTTGCCGAGAACAGCCAGCGTGTAGGCGTACAGGTCGGAGCTTATGCGGAGGCACTCCTGCATCTTCTCCTCCTTCTGCGAGGATCGAAGGGCGGCGATGCGCTTGGCGGTGCCCTCGGCGGCTGACCCGGTGATCCTCACGGCGATGGCGGCGAGGCCATGCGTGTCGGCGGTGGCGCTCTCCTTGCTGGCCTGGAAGAACCTGACGCAGTAGGGGTAGTCGATGGCCGTGTGGTTACCGGCGAGCGATTTGCAGGTTTCCTCCAAGATGGAGGCGTCGGATGTGGATGCGGCGAGGAGTAGGGTGAAGACAAGAGGAGAGAGTGCCCTCAGAAGCGCCATGGTTTTCTTGCTTCGGTTCTCACCTTGTTTGCTGTGCTCGATTGTTTGGTGTGTGTTTTGTGATCTAGCCAAGGAGTGCATGAACATATAGATGGTGTGGGTAGGAGTGTGTGTGCACAATATTGGCTTCACAACAATAAATGAAGTACATGTAGATATGTTTTGCCTATTTAATGTTTCTAAATCTCTTTACAGAAAAAAAAAAGACAATAAATACATACACATGGATATGTCATTATCGGATTCTCAAGCATTAATGAGAGTGGAAGCTACAAAAATTGGAATTAGATAGATACATAAAGTCGTATCCTTGTATTTTTCACTTTCTCCTCTTATAGGTCTTTGATTTATTTTGTACCCTTGAACAGAGAAATGGTTACATAAAATTAAAAATACAATGATCCATAGGGTGCTTTATAAAACTTTGTTTGAACAAATTAATTGAAAATTGGTCTGTACATGATACGATTGAAATATATTAAATGAAGAAAATTATAGATCCAACCATTTAATTGAATTTTTTTATAACCCTGTAATTTATATTAACAAATGGAAGTCCAAATATTTATTTCTTTTAATTTAATATATATATTTTAAAATTACATAAATATTTTTTTCTTGTACAATTTTTTGTAAATACTCCTAGAACCGTATGAGTTTTTTTAGGGATTTGCTATAAAAACCGTCCTTCTGGATGGTAGATGATGACGTGGAGTAGGTATGGGAAATTGCAATGGTGTAGTTCTTCATATAGCCCCTTCTTTTCATCATAGAGAGCAATTTTAAATATCCCGTCCATCCAGAGAAAAAAAACAATCTATTTGCAAATTTCTTGCGATCGGATAATTTTTTTCGCGAGCACGTATAGACTTTAATTTCCCGCTCTAGGGTTTAGGGTATAGGAGCACGGGAAAAGCCTATACGCAAAATTCATCCTCTATAATCTCCACCAGTACTGCCTTTCGAGATGCGGTTTATAAAAAAACCTCCAATAGGGGGAAGGAGTATATTGTTTGTAAATTTGTAAAGGAAAATTATATTTACGTAATTCTTGTAGAAAAATAATACTCCCTCCTTCCAAAAGTCTCAGTCGTATTACGTTTTACACCAAGACCAAGGAAATCCTCCGATGCATTTAATCATCGCTGCATGTGCATGTATTTAGAGGGAGCGACGCTTCGCTTGATGTGCGCATGCATGCGCAACCGTCCGCTCGCACGGCGCGGGCCCTCGCCCTCACCCGCCGCGCGCGCGCACAACCGTTCGCCTCCTCCCTCTCGCCCGTCGCGTGCACTCGCCCTCGCCAGCAACAAATTGCATGGAGCCTTCTCTCACTCGAACGAAATTGCATGCATGCAAATTGGATCCGCTATTTGCTCGAAATTCAATTTTCACATTCAGGAAACATCTTTCAAATATGCCGCGCGCGCGCGTGGAGACCAATTTGCCCGCTGCTTCATGGCTGCCATCATGATCGTCGTCGGCCACGGCGGCCTCGGCGGAATCCGGTGCCCAGCTCACGTAGTACCCGAGCCTTTCTTCCATCCTTGCTATTGATCACCGCAATGGAGCATAGTGGATAGAACGACACAGGATGGATCAATGGCAGCTGCATCAAGCTTTGCTTAAAAATAAAGAGGTATAGATGCAGTGCAAATAGGCAACGGCAATGGCAACGGATGGATTTGCATGCATGCAAAGAAAGAAAACTGCTCGAGTAGCAAGAGGAATTAAATCCATGCATGTTAACGAAGAGTCCAGAATCAATGCATGGTTTTAATTCATGCATGCAAAGAGAATGCGCCCATCTCATCTGGAAAAAAGGCAAAACGTAATACGACTGAGACTTTTGGAAGGAGGGAGTAACAAAAAGCTCAGATCACCATATGGGCTAAGTCCTGACTACCGCCAGCCCTTAGCGATTTAGCCCACGATGATGGGCCGTTTCCTATGGACTTAGACTACCGTGATCCCCATGAGTGTTTAGCGGATGAGGCCCACAAGTCTTGTCGGCCTCGACCTCGGCCGCGACCGCTGCAATCTGTCCACGCTGATGGGCCGTTGCCCAAATAGAACGCGTGTGGGTTGGGCACACGGGCTCTGTTTCTAGACCAAAAGGCCGGTAGGACCATTGTTTACCTTCAAGCCCATAGGACATTCCAATGTGGTCAGCATTCAGCAAAAGAGAATTTAGTAGGTTGTTCAACAATTCCAACACGACGTTGTTATGACGAGACCATCTCCAAAATAATTATCTGCACGAGCCATATAAAAATATATATATATAACAATAAAGCCATGGAGCGGGTATTCTTCCTTATACTAATCGAGCCGCAGTATGTCCGGGAATAACACCAGTGAATATAAGGTTTTGTTTGGTAAGTTTAAGATTCTAATAAGTAATTTGTTTGTAGACTGTTTCTAACAATCTATAAAAGTTGAATTTTCTTAAATTCTAACTTCTAATTTATTTTCTATATTATATAATTGTATACTTTTAAATCTGAATAAAAATCTAAACTATTTAAAAGAGCTGGACCTTTTAAGAAAAAACTGCAGCATGTAAAAAACTCCCTCAAACAAGCGCACGGTGCCGCTGTTCCTGTACCGAAACGTTGTTTGCCCGTTTCGACAGCACCAGACTCGCTACCACAGTACCACGCGCACCGTACGTCAGTAAATTGCATCCGTACCAAAGTTGCAATACAGCATTAGAGATATCTCAGAATCCTTGTACGCACGTCGTCGTAGTTGCGCATGCGGCTTTCGCTACCTAACACGGCACCGCTAAGCAAAGCATCGGCATGCATGCAGCTAATGACAAGATCTGATGGTAAAACTATTCGATCGCTCGAGATGCATTCGCTCATCTGGAATCGTTGCACCAAAACCAAACCGTATCTACGGATCGAAACGCAGGCAGGTCGTCGGATCTGTGCGTCGTCGTTGCGTAAAAGGAAGCAACGCTTGTGCCGTGGTTTTGACCACCAGGGGGATTCGGGTTTGAAGCGCAGGAGACCTGTGCTCCCGTCATGCATGGGCGATAGAGTTGGTGACCCGAATCACATCAGCGAACTAGATAGAGTAGCTAGCTGCTGCAGGCGATTTGACACATTGACTGCCGTCAACACAGCGACTCGGCGAGTGCACGAGAAATGGGTGAAAGCGATCAAATTTGGGCTTTTTCTGCCGCTTAATTTATACTCGGCCGCTCGCACTCGGGCTGCCCGTGCAGTGCACTGGCATTGCCGCCAAGCAAGCAGCTCACATGGAAACAAGCAGCATCACCGAACCAGCTGGAACTCTGAAATTGGATTTCACTTTTCACAGCCACGCATGACATGTCAAGGCACTCTTTCCCATTTCACTCACCAGGCACTGCACTGCATGGTGGTGCTCTGACTGACACGTTGTGACACACATGATGAAGTCACACAAAGTAACACAACAACTACTACTACATCGCTGGGGAAAATAAAAAAGATGCATCAAACTAGTCCACGGAAAAGAACAATTTTTGCATGCATGGTTCCTTCCTACACTGGCTGCTAATTATGCTCTCCTCGGTTTCCAAAATCCGAACTCCGAGGATAACTATGTGCAAAGAGAGGCCTGCAACTGCTTACGCCTACCATTTTGTACCCGATCGAGTCAACACCGAAGCATCCAAAACATTGGATTCACATTCACCTGAGTACCTGACGAAGGCTATATCTATCTGAAAATGACAATTTGACACGAAAGCCCTCCTGTGTTTTTTTGGTAATTACGTTTATACCCCTGCAATCCACCGGTACAGCACCATGAACGCCGTCTCCTCCTCCTCCGTCCCCGGTGGCGACATCCTCACCGCCTCCGCGTCCCAAAGCCATGGCTCTTCCTGACTGTGGCTATGGTGGCTCTGGTAGCTCTGGCTCCACCGGGAGCTCCACCGCCCGGAGAAGGAGGACAGGGATGACGCCGAGGCGGCCAGCCGTTCCACGTACTCCCGCAGCCAGCCGCGCGTCGCCCCCGCCGCTTCGGCCACCGCCTCGCCGGGAGGCGGTGGAGACTGCTCGGTTGTTGGCTTGTCTTCCTTGACTGCGGCGGCGCTCCTGGTTGTCATGGGCGCAGCGCGGGAGACGACGGCCTCGACCTCCTCGTCGATGTGGTAGTCGAACGTGCCGAGCGAGTAGGTGGGGCGGGCGTTGCCGCCGCTGGCCGTGGATGCGCTGCGGTTGCTGACGCTGCCCATCTCGACGCGGAAGCTCCTGGAACGGTCCCTGCTCCTCGGCTCCGGCGGCGGCGGCTGCTCGGCGGCGAGGATGGCGGAGATCGAGGGGTGCGGGAGCGTGACGGTGGCGCGGCAGAGCGGGCAGGACGGGGTGGTGCGGAGCCACGCGTCGACGCAGGCGGCGTGGAACGCGTGGCGGCACGCCGGGAGCAGCCGCAGCTCGGCGTCCAGCGTGAACGGCGACAGGCAGACGGCGCAGTCCGGTGAGCTCTTGGGAAGCGCCGCCAGCGACGACGCCATCGTGAACAGCGGCAGGGACTCGATCAGCCGCTGCTTCTCGTCGCCCACCACCTCCTTCTTCCCCTCAGAAACCCCACTAGTCCGCACCGAAGAAGCATCCGCCGCCTCGACGGTGCGCACCTCACGGCGCGTCCGTGGGAGCGGCGGCGGCGGCGGCGAGGACGACCTGGACAGAAGTCTGAGAAGCAGGTGGATCGAGATGGACGCTAGGAGCACGAAGGCAAGAAGAGCGGCGATGATGAGGAGGGACGGGAGAAAAGACGAGGCGGCGTCGGAGGATCCGGGGATGGGATCGGCTGTTCCTCCGGCAGACGGCGGCGACGGAGACGAGAGAGTGGACGCCATGACGAGGCTAAGCCTTAGCTAGCTTGGAAATGGTTTAACTTAACCCTGCCGGGAATGAGACCTCTCGCGCCTTTTATCCCCGGGTTTCTTTGGAGTGCGCGGTGGTGGTGCGGACGCAGAGGCCGGAAGTAAATAGTGGCGGGTTTGCACTCTTCTGATGGAGAGATCCCAGAAATGGTGGAGGTCAGCCTTGGAAACCAATCCACGTCTCGGTTTCTAACTTTTCTACCTCTGCCCTTTGCAACCTGAAATTCTGCTACCACTGCAACGTGGAAAATTTCGCATAGCAGTTGAGCAGACAGCAGCTCAACTGTTTGCAATCGGGTAGTCTGTTGTACAATATAGGTACAATATTGTACACTAGTTAAGAAGAGCAAAGAACCAAATCCGCAGTAAAAATCTGCATCAGATCATCAGCAATGATTCTGTTTGCAGACTATGAGACTACCATGAAAACCTGAACATATGTTACATAACTCTGCATACTAGCACGTACTCCTGTACCGTAATGCTCATGCTGTACCTTTTCACCAAACTGTAAAACCAATTAAAAGCCGTTGGATCAAGGGGTGAAGTACCAGGATAACGTAAAGCAGCGCAAAGCCGTTGTTGTACAAAATGCTGTAATGCCATGCGGCACCAAATATTAATTTGCGTGTCCGGTATTTATCAACTCTATGATGAGACACGTATCAGACCGTGGGTCCCTTGCTTCGCTAGATGCACCTATGACGTGCAATCAGCATGAGAATTTGAGAAACTGATCCATGAGGAAAACAAACATACTACGAAGTCCTAACTCAGCAAGTGTTAACATCATGATAAATCAACGTGTGCGTTGCTGAAAATGATCTGTAGAAACATGGCTACATCTCCGTTTAATCAGATCAAGCTCTTAATCCCACCAGGCACCAGTGGTGAGGATATGAGTACAGGGTACTAATGTTTGTACTGCTGACTAAATAAATATCAGTACTAGTTGTCACTTGTTGAGCATCACAGGTAATGACAGGCTATTAGCAGGAGTATTTTAGAAGGAAACTAATTCATCAGCTTCAGAGCTACTTGTGACTACCTCTACCCTGTTTTTATGTCAGTGAGAGCAGGATCAATGGATCATCCAGGCATGCATGGAGTATTGGAGTACGCAGCCGACTAGAGTGAAGTGTTGGCACCGATCCTGGCAAGTGGCAAGGCCCCTTTTGTTAGTGCAAAAGATCAATCAAGCCCGTGCCTTTTAACCCAAAGCAAAGGAAGCAAGCAGTGTTGCTTGCCTTGCACACTTAGCATGCGGATTTTCTCAATGGGTTATATTTCTTTCGTCATGGCCGCCCACACAGTCTGGGTGCCATATCTGGAGAAGGTATCAAAGCCTTTGGTTTGTGTGGCATTGTGGCGATGAATTCTCCATTTCTCCTGCCTCTGTGTCGTGCCTCATGGCATTCAGTGCCCCTCTCCCAAATTATGATGAGCATGAGTTGCCTGCATTTTCTTTCCCTTCGTTCACTTTACTCTTTCTGATCTTACTAGAGTTGTCCTGACATGATGATGTTGAGCCTTACACTTTCCAATGGAGTAGCTCTCCTACTTTGAGGATGGCACTACCAAAATCCAAAAAGGCATAACTTGAACAGTCCTCCTTTCATTACAGTATTCAAGACGACTGCCATAGAGTTTCAGTTACACCAAAATTACATCGAGACCATACCAAAACCATTGCTTGAGGTTGCCTTATTTTCACTGAAACGGGATTGCTTCGTACGGTAAAAGAGCGTCACATGGAACTTGATTGCTTGATGGGCCACGGAAATAAAAAAGACTTTTCCACCATGGAGTGCCGATGATTAGTCAATTCAGAAACACTACTGAACAGAGCTAGAGCTAGTACTATGCACTATTCAGGGAAATCCAGCCAATGTACGTGTACTAATATTGATTGCCTAGGATGATCACAATGCGATCTGGGTGATGGTGCCGTAAGTGACCTAATTCGCCTGTGACATCACAGGCAAATGCTGTCACCGTGCAGGAGGTTTCTTGCTTGGATCCACACGGAAAAATTTGCCCCGGGCTTTGCATTTCGGTTGGTCCACCAGGAATTGTGGCAAGTGCCAACTTTGTGAGGAATGCTGAACCGAAACCAGCCAAAATTGTTAGCATCCTGTTGGTTGGTCGCCCATACAAGCGAAAGGCAAACACAACCTAATCCAAAAATCTGGCTCACACCTTAGTGACGTGCCGTTGAGACAGGAGGAAAGTTACGCTACACAGAAATGGAGATGAAATTGCAAGAGCATGTTACATTTTTGGGCTCATTAATATACAGTACTTTTTTCAGGACGACCCAATTTTAGTTATACATACTGGAGAAAAAAAAAAAGAGATAGGGATAGAAAACAGGACAGGAGTGGATCATTCATCATTGACAGGTGAGACTCATGTTTTTTTTTCTTTCTAATTTAATGTCATGCATCACGTCAGATAAAAAATTCATTAAAATTTCTTGGGGAGACAAATTAAATCAGTATTAGTATTGGTAGTTGAGAGATGTGCAATAGCCCGTATGGCGGTTGAGGAAAACATATTAACTCATGCTATAGTTAAGGTAATATATATATAGTTCTCTCCTTAAAAAATTACGAAAATATGTGATGTTTTTGGGTATATTTATAATTCCTTGGAATAAGTCCACTCTCCCTGAAAAGTGATCTGAATCTAATCCATAACCCTCAACCGCAAAATCAGATATCTTGACTCCTAAACAGTTAAAACCGGTGCAATTTATCGCCGTCGGCGGTTTTGGAGGTTGGTTTCGCTGATGTGATGTCTACATGGCGGTGTTGACATGGTCTGTGGTGTTCACGTGGTGCTTAGGTGGCATTTAAACTCAAAACATATATATGAATCCATTTGTCATTCAAAAAAATTATGGGACCAACTGACATGTGAGTCCCACATGTCATCCTCTCTCTTTCTTCTTCCTTCCTCTCTTTCCCACTTCTTTCTAACTCTCTCCTTCTCTCCCCTTTGGTTGTCCGGGGGGGAGAGCACGGGCCGGAGGGGCGACGTGTGAGCGAGGGCCGGAGCGGTAGCGACGGGCTGTAGGCGGGCACTGGAGCGGCCACCACCTTCTCCCGCTCCGCTTCACCGCCTCCATGTCGTCGTTGTCGTCCGTGTCCCCTTCTCCCTCTCTCGCTGCTCCGGCCAACCGCTTCGGCTCTGGCTTCTCTTCCCCTTCGGCCGACGGCGGGCTGCAGGTGGGCGCTGGAGCGTCCACCACCTCCTCTCGCTCTGCCTTGTCCACGTCCCCTTCCCACTCTCCCGCTGCTCTGGCCAGCCACTTCAGCTCCGGTTTCTCTTCCCTTTCGACCGATGGCGGGTGAAGGGAGAGACGACGTGAGCGGGGAGCCTGTCGGTGAAGGACTCCACACCGCCGATGACGAGCGCGCGGTGGCACTCCTGGCACTTGAACCGTGGCAGCAACACGTCGACCCCGTCGCCCTTGTCACCGACAGCGGCAGTGGCCTCGTACGGCGGTGGCGCGGGTGAGGCAGCGAGGCCATGGGGGCATAGGAGATTCCGGCGTGGGGTAGTCTCCGTGCAAGGAAGGCGATGGGCTCACGTGGCGGAGAGGCGGGTTTGTGACCGGTGGCGGACAGTGACAGTAGCAGGACAGACCTCGGCGAGGGAGCTCAAGTGGATGGCACCGGGGCAGTCGCCGCCAGCGCTTATAGCCCCGTCGCATCGAGCTCGTCGGAGACGTCGGAGTGGGAACAAGATGAGCGACAGAGAGATGGGTGAAGGGATAGACTGACATGTGGGCCCACCTATTAGTGGGTCCCACAGTTTTTTTGAATGATAAATGGGTTCCACGTATATTTTTTAATTCCAATATCAGATAAGCGTCACATCAACACCACGTTGGACGAAGACTAGGTCAACACCGCTACGTAAGCGTTATGTCAGCGAAACCGCCCTCCAAAACTACCGTCAAGGGAGACAAATTGCACCGGTTTTAACGGTTTAGGGGATAAGATATCTGGTTTTACGATTCCGGGTCACGGATTAGATTCCGGTCACTTTTAAGGGAGTTGAAGTGGACTTATTCCTAATTCCTTCATGTTACCGAATTTATACCTATATAACCCTATAATATTATTCCTACTATCAAACCAAAGGCATAAAAGATTGGCCCGTTTATTTTTGGACCGGGTCAAAAAGGGAGGAACTTTTTGTTGGGCCAAGAAGCCCAGCGGCCGGTTTCTCCGCCGCGGCCTTCCTCTGCCTCCTGCGAATAGCCCAGGCGACGAGGAAGGCAACCAACACAGCAAGGAAGCAACCGGCGGCCACACCGCCGACGGCGGCGCAGACGATGCTCTTCTTCCTGGACTCCGATCTGCTTCCGTCCACCGTGCTGACTACCTGCTTCAGTGGGATCGGCGGGTTGGGCCCGGCAAGGCTGCGGATCCCGTACTTGTGGAGCTTGAACACCTCGAGGCCATTGAGGATGGCGTCGTAGTACTCCGGCCTCGAGCTGAGGTCCGGGTGCAGCGCCACCCACAGGTCCATCTGGCCGGAGCCCGCCGTGATGATGAGGTAGTCGGTGTACACCGCCCTGCCTATCCCTCCGCTCCACGCTATCACGTCCATCTGAGACTGCGCCGTCTGGTTGTTGATGTAGATGAAGAATGATCTCTGGTTCACCTTCGTTATGGGGTACTGGATCTCGCAGAAGTGGAACCTGAGGAGGTAGTAGAAGCCTGCGTCGACGGGGAGGATCCAGGTGAGGTTGTAGTTGAGGTTGATCTGCGCGTTGGGGCCCATCGACCTCGCCGTCGCGTACACGCCCTCCGGCGCGGCGTACGGCGGCACCGACGGAGGGTTGTACTGCACGGTGACGTTGTTGTCCTTCTCGAAGGTCACACCGAAGGCCGCGCCGTAGATGTAGGGCGCGTCGTTGTCCCACGTGCGGTAGAAGCCGCCGGCGTCGTCCCGTGGGGTGATGGCCGCGCCGCCGACGTTGAGCCGGTACATGGTCTGGAACGCCGTGTCGGTGCGGAGGGGCATCTGGTTCGGGCGCCCGCCGTTGGCGAAGGTGGGCACCGGCGTCGTGAACATGTCCGGCGTTGGTACGATCTCGATGCCGTTGACGAACGCGTAGTGTTGGGACCCGGGGGCGCCCCGCGGCGAGGGGGCGAAGGTGACGTTGAGGCTCGTGGCGCCGGAGTTGACGTTCAGCGAGAACTCGCGCACGATGTACGCGTAGCCGAGCGCGAGCGCGGTCTGTGACGCGTTGAAGTCGCGGAGGAGCGTGATGCCGCCCGCGGTGACGCCGAACAGCGCGTCGGCGGCGGCGGTGGCGGCGCTGAGGTTGCCGTAGGCGGACGGGTAGAAGTAGAGGCGGAGGAAAACGCGGCCGGGCTTGACGGGGAAGGAGTAGGTGTAGCTGGAGCTGAACACTCTCGCCGTCATGTACGGCACGGGGGAAGGCAGCGAGGGGTCCTGGTACGACGCGCCGGCCGCGACGCCGGTCACCGACGGCGCGAACCGGGACTCGGCGTCACCGTCCCAGGACCGGCCGTCCCCGTCCGTGGCGGAGGTAGACGCGCCGCAGCTCAGGCGAATCTGTCCGGGGACGGTAGGCTCGACGCCGCCGCTGTCCGCCGCGGCAAGCGACACGATGGTCAGTAGTAAGAAGAGCCATCGGAACAGGGTCGATCCTGCCATGGGAGCGAGAAAAAGTCACGAAGATGCTGTACTTGCTGGATTGGGTTGGGTAGGCCGGCGTAAAGCTCAAATCGGCGCGCGCGTAGTGGAAGATCGAGCGTGGTAGTTCGTTCTTGCTGGTTCGGTGAGTGCGTGAAAACTTTTTGTAGTGGTGAGCTGAAGGTGAGTGATTGGATCGCGGGGGAACAAGAACGGCTGTGGTGCACCGAGTTTCCCACTCTGGTGCCCATGCGGTTATGCCGTGTGCTTCGGGTTACTCATTCGGCGGAGACGCGGATTCGGCCCTGCGGTACACGCAGAACGATTAGGCGTTCGGCTCAGTATAGTACGCGCAGAACGATTCGGCACGTGCCGTCCGGCTCAGGATAGATTTTTGGCCTTTGGGCGTTTGCTAGTACTACTGATTTAGGAGGAAAATAAACAGGTGAAACGAACCACTTCGGCTCTCTTTATCGCATCCATCCATATAATATTTGATTGGTTGAATCTTTTCTAAAACCTAGTGGGATGTCCACTCTTGTCCCCTGAAGAACAAGTAAGTTTAATTATGAAAGGAAAATCAAGATAAGTGAAAGTGCATGCACTATATATATCTGAACTTGTATTTCCATTTTTCACTATTTAAATCAAATTTAAAATATATTTAGCCTGAAGAGAAGGAACACCAGCGTAAGAAAAACTGGAGGATTATTGTTGTACATGATTTGTCTTACTGGATCCAAGCTGCCAAGCTGATGCTCTTTTTTTCCACAGCGTGTGCGCAGTTGTACCTGTGCAGGCAGTAATTATTCGTCCATTTCCACAGAACAATAGGATCGCCAACTCGCAGCAGCCGAAAAAAATATATGCTAAAATAGTCGCAGAATCCTCCGCGGAACACACACACCAACGATCATACTCACCGTGTCAATTACGTAGTAGTTGTGAAAATAACATATGGATAACAAGTAGCCTCCAGTAAGAGGTATACAGACAATACAGTTCATCACCAGCGGAACATCATTGACCGAGTCTCCGATGCTGACTGCTCCATTTCTTTCTTGGTAGTTCGATGCTGACTTATTCAAAGAATGTGCTCTCCTAGTCGTAGCTAGTTCTGTACTCAAAATATCTATTAACTTAATAAGAAAAAAAAAAAAAACCTCCACGTTTATACTTATGGTGTAGAAAATTCCAAATTAATCAAAATAAAATAAAAAAGAAAATAGAAGGGTATTAGGATCAGGTTCTGGAAACGGGCTAGAAGTGGAAACGTACAAGGAAAAATTGGATTGAAAAAAACCAAAGGATATAAGATGGAAACAGACCATGTTTCTTTGGAATCCGTGTGAGATAATATGAAATATGCAATAAGAGTATTAATAAATAGTTCATGTTAAACATGAACAACTGAAATCAGGGGAAAAAAATAAAAGTGTCTATTTTATTGCATAAGTTTTAAACAAAAATTAATCTATTTCAGAGGAAAATGTTAATCATGCGTAATTGTACTATCCATCATGAATGAAAGCTAATAATGAAGAGGAGTATTTGTAATCCAGAAAATATTACAAATCTGATTAGCCCAGTAATAACCATTGACATATTTTATGTGACCGCGTTATAGATTATCCCGAATATCCAATACCCATTTACTCCCCCCTCCCAAATTATAAGTCCTATATTTTGGGACACGCTCTTCAATGGTATACTTTCACCATCAATTTACTCTATGTTCATCACATCAAAGTTCTTCAAAATATGAATATAGTAATATAACATGTATAATACTTAGCATTATATGGTTAGTATGATTATTAGTTAAAAGTTACTGAGTTTGGTTTTTCTAAAAAAGTGGATGCCCTATAATTTGGGACCGGGAAGTATTATATTGTTAAGCAAATACTGAAAGAGCCATCATGTTTACATTATGGTGATAGAAATTATCATCTTAATCGGAATATCACATTAAAAAAACTTTGGTCAAGTTAGTCCACAGTTCAATATTATACTCCTATTCTCATTTTTTTCATAATGAAGTGTATAATTTTATTTATCGTTTTTGTTTTAAAAAAGTACATACAGTATTGTACTAAAAATTATAATATTTTCACAATGCTAGTTTTTTTTAAGTTAATCTATTTTAGCAAACTGCATGCACAAGGGTAAAAAGACGGTGACGATCAAGTTTTTTTCGAGGAATTTTTTGTTTTTGTTTTAGCCTAGGCTGCGGTTTGGCCGTTTGGGTTTGATAAAGTTGAGGGTTTTAGGTAGCTTATTGTGATCATTCTTTATATGTCTCTGCCAAATTCACACAATCCTCTATTTTTCTAAGGTATGGGATACAGATAAATCATTGAGAGAATGGAGGACACATAAAGGATTCAGTTTGTGTCTTAAACAAGGAGGATTACAAAAAGAAAGAGACGGAATAGGGGTATTGAAGACGGAGGCCTTTTTGCTTTAAGATTCGTACATGACAGGTGTCACACAAGCAAGCAACGTCCTTCGGATGGACGACATGTGTAATTTTGTTCGCTCCGAGGATTAGAGCACGTGGCCACCCCGAGCGCGGCCACCTGCCGCGCAAGCCGCGCTTGCTCCGCGCTGCTGCACCGACCACCGCCCCGCACGCCATCACCCCTACCGCCGGCTCGCGCTCTCCCTCCCCTCGAGCTCTCTGCTCAGGAAGAGAGAGGAAGAAAAAGCAAGGAAGGGAACGAGAGATGGAGAAGAAGGGATAAGAAGGAGAGATAAGAGGGAGGAAAAAAAAGAAAAAAAGAAAAGATGGTGGGGCCACTCCCTTGACTCTCTCCGTAGGTCCCATTCGGGTAAAATAAATAAAGTCTACATTACCACCCTCGCATTAATTGAGCTGCGGATTAAAAAGTCTATATAGCATCCCTCTTCCTTGTTGGGCCAAGCCCATGAATCATTTACAAAAGTCTACCAACGTCCTTCTGCATTTATTGGGCCGCCCAACCAAAAAGTCTATATTACTTCCCTCCTTTCTTAGCCCAAGCTCACCGATACAAAGTCCAATACACCTCCCTCTGCTCAATCCCACAGCCAAGGAATATTCCTGCGAATATTCCTTTCAAATTTAATAAATTCATTTCCACATTCAATCTTCCAAAATTCGTATCTCCCCAACCGTAAGTCCGATTGATTCCGTTCAACTTCCATAATCTTTCTAAAAATGAGATCTATCCAATGGCACTATTAGTTTATAATATTTATTATCTACTTTATAGGATTTTGGATGGTTTTCTCTTTCAATCGCATAGTAAACATTCCGGAGATACGACGGACGTGGATTTTTCTCGAAGATTTGAAGAACAACAATAAGTGATGTGACCATGGCTACTATGGATACAACCGTTGTTCACATCATGGATCAACAAGAAGACAGCAAGATCAAGTCCTCCAAGTGCTGGAATCCAATTCGGCCACCTGCAGCAGCGTTGACTTCAAACAGCCGCCAAATCTGTATACGAGCTCCGTTTTCGGCCCGTGAGTACTTGATGGAAAGCTCTCAGAGTCCTCTTTCCAATGGATCCAGCCTCGTTTCCAAATTCCATCCGAGTTGGTCGCTATTATATAAACAAGGTGTTGCGTCACCTATAATGGGCCTATGGGCTTGTAACTTCATCTGGGACCCCGGCCCATGAGGGGCCCATGTGGGGTGCGTCCCATGTTGGTGGAGCACGACCCTAGGGCTCCCTTGGTCGTCCTCCCACCCCTTTAAATAGCTAGGTACCCCTTCAGGGTTTCTTGGGTTTTGTTAGATTAAAGTTTAGCCATTGCTACTTGCTTGCAGCGCGCGTGTCGGCTAGACCGTCCGTCTGCTTGTTCTTCGGAACCCCAACTTATCATTTGTATTCAATTCCTATTTGCAATTCAGATTGCTTTTATCTTGTTCTTGCTAGTTTCTTCGATTTGCTTGCAGGAATAAGGTTGATCTGCATCGATAAGATCAACAACCCACGGAGAGGTGTATCGATCGCTAAGGCGCAACACAACGTCTTGTACGGTTGTAGTCGGATTGTCAACGTGTCTCCCAAATCGTAGTTATCTCAACTCACCGAAAGATCGGGCCAAATCATATCCTTGAGCGCATCGAGTGGAGCTCAGGGTTTATCAATAAGGCAAGCCACTCTTTGATTATATTGCTCCTAGTTTTTAAATGTGTTGTTTGCAAGATTGCATGCTTAGTGTACACCATTATTTTGATCCGCCATTGGTCTACGAGCACATGACCGACGGACCAATCTATTTAGTTGCATTATTTCCTGTAGGACTTGGTTAAACTTAACCCTTGTCGCTCCACCATAGCAGTACCTCGATACTTGTGCTCTCTGTGCGCAGGTGTCCTTTTTCACCATTTGTTTATATCAGGCTTATACATGGTTATCGATGTGGGAAAACTTGGGTTGCGAAAGGTTTATAAAACCCGACTCGGAGAGTCGATGTCTTTTAAAAATAAAAAAGTTTTATGGAGAAAACTTGCGGTGCGAATCCTCTCCTGTGTGGTTTGGTTTCGTAGTCGCGCATAAGGACCGATTCCTTGGGATTTAACATCCAAGCATCTTACAGTACGACCACACGGGTAGAATGGATGCCCCTAGATGAGTAACTAGCTGGAACGTAGGTGTCTAGCATGTTGGCAATTGAGGAGCACCAGTATGGTGACGTGGCAATCTCCTGCAGTGGGGATGTGTCGGGGTACATATGGTAGGGCCTGGGTAGATGAGGGCCTGAAATTTGGCCTGATGCTTGGTGGAGAGATTCCATCCTTTTGTGTGACACGGGACACTTATGGGTTGGCTAGAGAAAGGCCTTGTCACGAACTTCCGGTACCGGCCAGTATCGGTGTAAGCTTCGTATCTTGTGGGAAAAACGTACAGTCTATGCAGAGGTTTAACTAAACTGTTCGAATAGAAGTGCCCACGGTCAAGTGCGAATGTAAGGTGAGTCTCACATCGTATATTTGTTTTAAAAATTATTTCATAAATTGATTCTTGGGATGGGAACCGTTACTAGAGTCCTTCTTTGTGACGGACGGCCAGCCTTCGTGGTTGGGAACAGGTCTGTGTGACCTGGGGTGTTGTTTGGCACCATAGAGGCCGAGAGGGTTGATTTAGGGGCTGAGAGAGCCGAGTTTGGGTTGGCCGGTCAGGAGGAGCGGACCCGGAGTTGTTAACCTTGAGACTTGGTTAACAGATGATTTCTGGAGACAATGTTGGTTTTATGAGAAGAAGCTAATGAAGGAGAAAGTGTTTTAAATAAGTAAATTTAGCTTTTCCGTTTGGGTTGTGTTGACGATGAAATTTGGTAAGCAAATCTATCTACAAGGATCGGAAACACAACATAGTCCGAAGCGGATTTGAAAATATGCAAGGATATCGGAAACAGAGGGCGCATCGGCTGGAGTTCGAATCGGCTGTGGACTGATCGGCAGAGTTAGAGTTGGACAAGGTTAGCCGATGGAGCCGATGTCGGTAATATGACTTGGTGTACGTCATCAGGTTATGTTAACGTGTTTCATATGGATTGCCATGCACGGATAAAGTCCTGAGGAGGCAATTGTATCTATTAATTAGGATATTTTATGTGATTTCCTTATAGATATTCCTGGTAAGAGTCCGCCTAAGGGACTTGTTGGTTAGTTGGATTTGTATTAGGTTAATATGAGTCGTGTCCGTGATGGACAATGTTTGTAATTTCGGGTATAAATATAATCCCGAGGTCTTGTAAATAACAACACACGTTCAATCAATCTCGGCGCATCGCCAAACCTTTGTTTTCTACTTTCGACAAGTTTGTGCTTTCAAGTCGTGCTGCATCAATTTGATCTTCGGAAAAAAGGTATATCTTGTCATGGCGAGTTACATCATTAGGGCTAGTGCTTACATCTCTATGAAACTCTAATTCTTTGTTGTGATTCTCCGAGTTATCATATACGTTATATAACTCAGATCAACAATGCAATCTACTTGTATCGGTTAGATCCTTTCTAGGGTTTCATCGATATTGACTAGATTACTTCGTTAATCTAAGTTATATAATGTATCCACCATCCCGAAAAGGCAACCATCGGCTTGATTCTTTAGATCTCATGCTTCTATTTATACTTAATGCTGCATTGGTTCAGTCCAACCTATTAAGTCGTATTTAGAATCATGATATCTAACCTGCTTCATGGTTGTTGATAAGGATAGTATCGGGGTTTCAGCCGATCTTACCTGATATAGGTGTTTTACATTGTGTTATGCTTTGTTTCATATTCTATATCTGCCCCTTATATCAGGATCTAATCTAATATAAGTATATTAAGCTTGATATCAATCTAATTGGTTATAGTTTAATATATTTATTACTAGAAAATATCCTAGCATAAGGTTGTATCGGAGTTATAGCTGATACATACTTAAACCTAGATATCAGCTATGACATCAGAATACTTAATCATTATTTCATGTTACCTTTAGACTTGGGCAATTCATACTGTCTCGGTTCAGTCCGATCTATGCCAATTGCTTATTTCTAAAGTAATATTGATTTATTGATTACGTTGATCTTTTCAGCCGATATACTAGTTTTAGGGTTAATTTTATCATCGACTATTCCTTACAGCCGATTCATGTTTTATTGCATCGACTAATACTTTTTGCATGTTTTTCTTGTTGATTGCAGGATTAAATCAACTGGCACGCCCTTGAATCTGAAACCCTAATTTTGGACCTGCACTAGAGTTAAGCAAATCTCTCAGGCCAGTGTGTGTTTTTTGCATCAACACGCTTTTGGCACGCCCAGTGGGACCCGTGTCATCATGTCTCCAAACATCACTGAAGTTGCGGAGGACAACATCGTCGCGGTTACACCCGAGCAGTTGAGTGACGAACAGAAAGAAGAATTGCAACAAATGCTGAACCAACTCCAAAATCAATATTTACACTCGTTCACAGTTACCCGGCAAGGCACGGTCATCCAAAGGACCAAAATCCAAGTACCGACGATCGTGAAGCAAGACCCAAGTACTTCTGGATCCGTACAAGAGAAGGATAAACA
Organism: Oryza punctata; assembly: GCA_000573905.2. NCBI lineage: Eukaryota > Viridiplantae > Streptophyta > Magnoliopsida > Poales > Poaceae > Oryza > Oryza punctata. Next base: position 28,576,325 of record CM002491.2, on the reverse strand, counting down.
AGTGAAAGCCGAATCAAGTAACGAAGAATTGCACACATTGCAAGATCGCATCGATTCAGCTGTACATTATGCGCTAGTCAACCAGTCCGGAGTACTTGTCAATACGTTGACAAACATGATCAAATCGGTAGTAGACGGAACGATAGCCGAAGAAAAGGCTAAAGGACCTATTTACCTACCAGACGACACGTTCCCAGCATATAGAAACGTGAAGACAGAGATTGGCGGGAATCAGACAAATCAACAAGTGCTTCAAACCCAGGCCCCATCGGCTCCCTTCTCAAGTTCAAATATTCCATCAATTCTAACCAGACCACAGCCGATCACTGGGGGGCAAGCATCAACTCAATTAACACCAGAACAATTGATGAGTATTCTTCATCCAAAATCGCCAGTTGTTGACACATCTTACCAAATTCCTTCGGTTCCACAACAGCCGATTGGAATTACTCAGCCAATAAGCCAGCAATACAGTACATAACAACTTCCTTATGTGCCACCACAAGGCATATCGGCTAGCTTCAATAATCTTTATCAGCCTCACTCACCACGACCTCAGCCGATCCAATACGGTCAGATGGATCCAGTACAACAGCAGTATGGTGGAGCAACACCTTATCAACCCTGGGCCGATATGATCGCTGACGTGATGAGGGAGCAATTTGGACTTAAACCGAAAGATAATGGCAACATGTATCGGCATCCATATCCAGAATACTTTGATCGAGTTCCGTTGCCAAACCGATACAAGGTGCCAGATTTCTCTAAGTTCTCAGGACAAGACAATGTATCAACCTGCGAGCACATTAGCCGATTTTTAGCTCAGTGTGGTGAGGCATTGGCTACAGAAGCTCTCAGAGTTCGCTTATTCCCACTCTCGTTGTCTGGATCAGCATTCACTTGGTTTTCATCATTGCCATATAATTCAATCAGGAGCTGGGCCGATTTGGAGAAACAATTCCAAGTACTTTTTCAGTGGAGTTCAAGAGATGAAGCTATCGGACCTCACAGCTATTAGGCAGAAATCAGACGAATCGATTCCAGATTATATTCAACGATTCAGAGACGTGAGAAATAGATGTTACAGCCTATCTTTATCAGATTCTCAACTAGCCGATCTAGCCTTCCAAGGTTTGCTGGTGCCGATCAGGGAGAGGTTTTCAGCTCAAGACTTTGACAGTTTAGCACACTTGGCTCAGAAGGTATCGGCTCACGAGACAAGATTTCAAGAGGCTAGGAAATTCATCAAAAAGGCTAACAATGTAAATAATGTCTACAATTTTGATTCTGACTCTGAAGATGAAGACCCAGATATCAATGCAGCCAAATGGGCTAGGAACAAGAAGACGGTGGTCTGTCAATGGGCTAAGAATTCGGCTACAGAGGAAAGGTTTGACTTTGACATTACCAAGGCCGATAGGATCTTCGATCTCCTTCTTCAAGAAAAACAGATTCAACTGCCGGCAGAACATGTCATCCCATCGGCTGAAGAGTTGAAGAAAAGGAAGTACTGCAAATGGCATAATACAGGATCTCATCACACTAACGATTGCAAAATTTTCAGACAACAGATCCAGTCGGCTATCGAACAAGGAAAAATTAAGATTGATGGATCCAACATAGTGAAGAGGCCGATGAAGATAGATGGACACCCTTTTCCAGTTAACATGGTGCATCCTGGATACAACAGGAATACAACCGATGAAAATAAAAACTACACTAGGAGTATCAGATCGGCTGATATGATCGGCAAGTATCAAAACAGGCGCCAACAGGAGGAGTCATATCCTGATGAAGAAGAAAGATATTTTGATCCCTATTGGAGTTGTGAATTCTTCAGATTCTGCTGGAACGAAGGTATGAGGCTACCATCTATCGAAAATTGCCCTGGCTGCAGTGATCCTGATGACTAGTTCATCCAAAAATCAAGCCGACGACATGCAATAACACATCGGCCAGGTCAATCAAGGTTGTCAGTTCATGAAAGACTTGGGCCGATGCGACAAGACAATGATGAAGATGACTCACGTAGAGAATCCAAGCCAATGCATCCCCAATGGTGTCCCTCTGGGATATTTGCCAAGAATCAAAAGAGAAGAGTTCAAAGGATGAGGAACAGACAACAATTCCAGGAGGTTGAGGGTGTAATTGAGCATCGGCTGCGGCAGAGAACAAAGAAAGTATGGCACGTGAAGAGCAAAGCGATGCCAGCCAATGAAGTCAGAGCCGATCGCAACAAAGGCAAGGAAGTGATGTCATCTGAGATAAATATGGTCTTTATGTTGCCAGCCGAGTATGCAGTAGAGCAAGTTGTTGAGCAGGAAGAGGATATGCCATCGGCTAAGTTGATGTTATCTCCACAGCAAGCTGTTTTTGAGAAGCCCGAAGGAACAGATCATCAGCACCTCAAGCCACTCTATGTTAAGGGATTTGTCAATGATAAGCCGATGTCAAAGATGCTAGTCGATGGAGGGGCAGCTGTTAATTTAATGCCTTATACAACATTCAGAAAACTTGGGAAGAACTCAGAAGACTTGATCAAAACCAACATGGTTCTGAAGGATTTTGGCGGGAACCCATCTGAGACCAAGGGAGTTTTGAATGTGGAGCTAACCATCGGCAGTAAAACAATTCCAACCACGTTCTTTGTTATTGACGGGAAGGGTTCCTACAGTCTGTTGTTGGGAAGAGATTGGATTCATGCCAACTGTTGCATCCCTTCAACAATGCACCAAAGTTTGATTCAATGGCAAGGAGACCAAATCGAAATTGTGCCAGCTGACAGGTCAGTCAATGTAGCTTGTGCCGATTTGTCTATTTGGGAGATGGAAGGAATTGATTGTTTATCTGGCAAAGTTTGGCAAGTAGATTACTTAAAAATTTCTGATGATGCCATACAGACAACAGGAGATGGAGAGCCCCAATTCTTGTTTTGAGGGCGCCGTGGAGGGTTCCAACCTATACACAGAGGACACTATTGATGATCTCGACGGCAAGCTTCGGCAAGGTTTTATGTCGGCCGATGAACTAGAGGAAATTGACATTGGACCAGGTGATAGGCCTAGGCCGACATATATTAGTAAAGGTTTACCGAAAGAATTTAAATGTAAATTAATTGCACTCTTAAAGGAGTATAGAGATTGTTTTGCTTGGGAATACTATGAGATGCCAGGACTTAGCCGATCGATAGTTGAACATCGGCTCCCTATCAAACCAGGCTATCGGCCGTACAAGCAACCCCCAAGACGTTGTAAAGCTGCGATGTATGATGCTATTCAGGCCGAAATTACAAGACTCTATGATGCTGGCTTCATCAGACCATGCCGATGTGCTGAGTGGATTTCCAATATAGTACCAGTTATCAAGAAAAACGGCAAGCTCAGGGTTTGTATCGATTTCAGAGATCTAAACAAAGCTACACCGAAAGATGAATACCCAATGCCGGTAGCCGATCAACTTGTAGATGCAGCATCTGGACATAAGATTATCAGCTTTATGGATGGCAATGCTGGTTATAATCAGATTTTTATGGCCGAGGAGGATATTCACAAGACTGCTTTTAGGTGTCCCGGTGCTATCGGCTTGTATGAGTGGGTAGTTATGACTTTCGGCTTGAGGAGTGCTGGTGCTACATATCAGAGAGCCATGAATTATATTTTTCACGATCTCATCGGAGCATTGGTGGAGATATATATAGATGATGTGGTGGTTAAATCCAAGGAAGTTGATGATCACATAGCCGATTTGAAACAAGTCTTAGAACGAGCAATGAAGTATGGGTTGAAAATGAATCCTACCAAGTGTGCTTTTGGTATATCGGCTGGTCAGTTTCTAGGATTTCTGGTTCATGAGAGGGGGATCAAAATTCCTCAGAGGAGCATTGAAGCAATTAAAGATGTCAAACCCCCGGAAGATAAAACCAAGCTACAATCATTGATCGGAAAAATTAATTTTGTTCGGCGTTTTATATCAAATCTGTCTGGCCGAATAGAACCATTTACTCCTTTGCTAAGGATGAAAGCCGATCAAGAATTTGTCTGGGGAGAGAAGCAGCAGCAAGCTCTGGATAATATCAAGGAATATCTGAGTACCCCTCCAGTTCTTATACCACCGCAGAAAGGGATTCCATTTAAACTTTATCTATCAGCCGATCAAAATTCTATCGGCTCAGTCTTGATTCAAGAGATTGAAGGAAAAGAAAGAGTTATATTCTATCTCAGTAGACGCCTGTTGGATGCAGAAACAAGATATTCACCTGTGGAGAAGTTATGCTTATGCTTATATTTTTCTTGCACAAAGTTGAGGCATTATCTATTATCCAATGAGTGCATTATAGTTTGCAAGGCCGATGTAGTAAGATACATGCTATCGGCTCCAGTGTTAAAAGGGCGAATTGGGAAGTGGATCTTTGCTTTGTCAGAATTTGATCTCAGATATGAATCGGCTAAGGCAGTTAAAGGGCAAGCGATAGCTGATTTCATAGTTGAACACAGGGATACCAGTGTTGATAATATTGACATCATGCCATGGACTTTATTCTTTGATGGATCAGTTTGCACTCATGGTTGTGGTATCGGTTTGGTGATAATATCGCCTAGGGGGGCAAGTTTTCAGTTTGCTTTTACTATTAAACCATATTCAACAAATAATCAAGCGGAATATGAAGCTGTTCTCAAAGGGTTGCAGTTATTAAGAGAGGTTGAAGCTGATGCTGTTGAGATCATGGGTGATTCATTGTTGGTGATAAGTCAATTATCTGGTGAATATGAATGCAAAAATGATACCTTAATAATCTATAATGAGAAATGCCAGGAGCTGATGAAGACATTCAAGATGGTTACTTTGAAGCATATTCCTAGGGAGCAGAACGTTGAAGCCAATGATTTAGCTCAAGGCGCCTCCGGATATAGGCCGATGTTACAAGGGATTGAAGTAAAAGTGGCCTGTATTCCAGCCGATGACTGGAGATTTGATGTTTTTGAGTATCTAAAGAATCCTTGAGTATGGAAGAAGCTAAAGTTGTTATGTGTGAGGTTCATGAAGGTATTTGTGGGGCACATCAATCGGCTCATAAAATGAAGTGGTTACTTCGAAGAGTTGGATATTTTTGGCCGACAATGCTGGAGGATTGTTTCAGATATTACAAGGGTTGTCAAGATTGTCAGAAGTTTGGAGCAATTCAGCGAGCACCAGCATCGGCTATGAACCCTATTATCAAGCCGTGGCCGTTCAGAGGTTGGGGTATTGATATGATCGGCCAGATCAATCCACCATCAAGCAAAGGACATAAGTTTATATTGGTTGCAACTGATTATTTCACTAAGTGGGTTGAGGCCATTCCTTTGAAGAAAGTTGACAGTCAAGATGCGATCAATTTTGTTAAAGAGCATATTATATACAGATTTGGTTTGCCACAAACAATTACAACTGATCAGGGTTCTATATTTGTATCGGACGAATTTGTTCAGTTTGCTGATAGCATGGGAATTAAGTTGTTGAATTCATCACCATATTATGCACAAGCCAATGGACAAGCTGAAGCATCTAACAAGAATTTGATTAAGTTGGTTAAAAGAAAAATAGCCGAATATCCCAAGAAGTGGCATACTATTCTGGCTGAATCATTGTGGTCCTATCGGATGGCTTGCCATGGTGCGATTCAGGTACCTCCTTATCAACTGGTTTATGGGCATGAGGCTGTTTTACCATGGGAAACCAACATCGGCTCTCGGAGGATTTATTTGCAAGATGAGTTAACAGCCGATGATTATCACAATTTGATGGCTGATAAGTCAGAGGATTTGGTTCAAGCAAGATTGCGAGCTCTTGAGAAAGTTAGAAAAGATAAGGATAGAGTTGCAAGGCATTATAACAAGAAGGTTGTACCCAAATCTTTTGAGGAAGGTGAGCTGGTTTGGAAATTGGTGTTGCCAATAGGAGCCAGAGATAATAAATTCGGCAAATGGTCACCGAATTGGGAAGTACCGTTTCAAGTTCACAAATGTGTTTCTAAAGGGGCATACATGTTAAAAGGGCTTGATGGAGAAGTATTTGGAAGAGCACTTAATGGAAAATATTTGAACAAATACTACCCAAGTGTTTGGATCGGTTCATGATCGGATATGGTTTGCCGGTTTATGATTGATAGCCGATGTGTTTACATCGCCTTTAGATGGCCGATATTTTTATCGCTCTTAGACATATAAGTTTGCAGCATTGTGTTCCCTACTACAAACTTGGGGGGCATGGAGGAGACAATTTAAAGTTGGAAATTTTTGAGCAAAATTTTATACAATCGGCTCGACGGCTGATAGCATAAGGTACTCCAGCATTTGGCTAAGTATAAAATCGGCTCGATGGCCGATACATATATTGCAGCAAAATAATGTTTCAGATGATTATTAAAATATTACATCAACCCAGAAAGTTTTGGATTGCTGTAATCGCACGCAGGCGAATTTGCTCGACTTCATCAATCATTTTGGCGTCTGCGGCATCAGTTCCTGGTATAGGCTTGAGGGATTTGTTGAGAGAAGCCAGATGTTTGATGGAGGACTTCAGCTTGGATTTTTGTTCTTCAATGGCTTGAGGCAGATGGGCTATTCTTTTCTCTGCTTCAGCAATCTTCACTCGGCATTGATGAAGTTGGGTTAAGAGATCAGATTCTTCTTGCTTGAGCCTGTCTAATTCTTGCCGAGTTGAATCTGGGCCAGCCGTCAGTTCATCTAGCTTCGTTTTCTCTTCATTTACTCGCTGTCGGCTGACTTGGATGGTTGCTTCAAGGGCTTTGTGTTCCAGCCGATCAGATATCCTTTGCTTTGCTCTTTCAAGCTTGAATTTGTATTGCTCTAAAAAGACAGCAGGAGAGATAGAGTCGATCAGATCTTCTGGGAGTTGGTCTTGAATTTCTTGAAACCTGGATCTGATTGAGCCACAATCTGCAACTAGACTGTCCAGTGATGCATTTAGTTGATCTGCAATATCGGCTAGTCTTGTTTTTAGTTCATCGGCTACTGGGGACTTTGCTTTGCTCGCTGTCTCTTCTTCTTCTTCATCCATGAATTGCCTTATGTCAAAGGAGCACATATCGGCTAAAGCCTAAAGGAAAAGAGGTGTGAGTAAGATTCATAAGGTTGGCCGATATAAGTTGTAGTTGATAGTAGTCTCACAGGGATTGGAGGAGTAGGAGTTATTGCAGCCGTGTCCTCTAAATGATGACTTCCTGCGGCCGATGCTGTGTGTTCACTTGATGCTTGATGAGGAGGTGATGCTACTCGGGTAGGCTGGAAATTTTACAAGTATTATAGACAATGGATAAAAGTTGAGACAAATAAAATTGAAGAAAGTTTATGTACCTGAGTTTTTCGAGGACGACGTCTGGGAGTTGGAGATTTGGCTGGACTTGATGGATTAATTTGGGGTGAATCGGCTCGAGAGGTGGGACTGGAGATATGGCCGGATTCACTAATTTCAGCAGCAGCTTCATCTATTTCTTCCTCGATAATTGCTTCATCCAGGAATTCTTCCACAGAAGGATCAAGTAGGGTCTCGTCGGCTGAAGATTTTTGCTTCTTGGAAGGCAACTTCTTCTTTGGTACAGTTGGCTTGATGGCAGATTTCTTGGTTCTTTTTCTCTTGACAGCTGTGGTAATCGGTTGCCTAGTTTGACCTTGAAGAAGATCTTTGATGGCTGGGGCATTGAAGCCGATTAAAGAAGGGATCAGATCTTTGCCAGATGACATTTTGACAGCAGCGTAGCTAATGTCTTTTACCACTATTGCTTTTGGTTGGAGGAGGGGTGCCAAGACTCTGAAAAATGCAAAACAGGATATTTAAAAGATAGAGAGATAATAATGAGGAATGTAACAAGGGGTATAAGGATTTACCTGTGGGCTAATAGCTGGATTCATAGTTGTCAGATAGAAACCGGCTGGCATGGACAAGAACAGATGTGTTTTCCATTCACCCCACCATCTGTCAAAAAGTTGACTTCTTTGTATAATCAAGGATATCCGGTTGATGGATCCTAGAGGGGGAATTTCAAGGCTTAAGAGTCTGTCCATTACCAGAGCCGATGGAACGATGCCCCTTGTTTGGATTTTGTCTGAGAAATAAAGACCAATGGGCAATTGTCCCATGCCAAATTGCCTGGCAGCAATCATTGGATGATAGAACTCATATGAGGACTGTACGTATCGGCCTTGGGATACACCAGTTGGCAGTATGCAAGGAGTAATGGCCGATACAAAGGTATCTCTGTAGCCAGGGAAATCTTCATTATTCAGTTCATCGAGTCTGAGGTTGGTTGGTAATTCATAGTTGCTGTAGTCTTCATAAGGGAACCAAACTCGAGATTCATGAGGGAATCCATTATAAAACATTTTGAACCACTCACAGAACTGATCAGCTGATGCACCCATGCCAGGGTAAGATGATGTTGCTTCTCCAAAGGTGTCACGCCCGGAAATTTATCCCAAATTTCCAGACTATTTTGCGTATAAATCCCTGTCCAGGAATCAAGCCAGGGTACACAAAACGACAACTTAATATACAGATCCAAACGCAAATAAAGCGTAAATACTTACAGAAGAGACACTTAGTCCTCACACTGAAAAGTAAACAGCAGCGGAAAAAGGAGATGATCCTAGCGGGGCTTCAGCTCCACTCCACAGGCAAAACTCAACTGGGGTATAAGCCTTGGTCTTCTAACCTCATCTTCAGCTCAGAAGCACTACACTTCTGAAAAGGGGAATAATAGCAAGATTGAGTACAACCACCGTACTCAACAAGCCACACCAACGAAGCATTCGTGCAAGGGGAGACAAGGAGGGTTTGTGGCTATTTGCATAAAGCGGTTGTAAACATTTATAGTTGAAAACAGTAAAACAGTTGATTAATTAAGGCAATATTAAATATATCCACTGAACAACGCTACACCACGTTGAACAGGCCTAACCATTCCACCTGAACTAAACCAGTTCATTAAGTCATGTTAATTAATAATGTGGGACTAATCATGGTGAATCTGGTTGATCGCCCATAACCGCGGGCACGGCTATTCGAATAGTTTTACTCTGATCAGAGGTGTACAACTGTACCCACAAGACACAGCCCCACAACACGTTACCGTGCGCCAGCATACCACCACGGTATACCGGAAAGAAAACTGTGACAAGACCTTTCGCATAACCCTTGTTAACCAAGCGCACCACACCTCAGGTTTCACCCCCACCTTTAATCCCAAGGCAGGCAGCCCCCCCTCGTGCCTAGGTGAATCCGGCAGCCGATCAACGGGTAAATCCCCCGCCGACCCAACTACATCACGCCCACCCTTGCCTGGATGCGTCGGCTAAGAAAAGTTACACTACGAGTCAAGCTATTACCCACGCTAGCTTGTGGTAAGCACGGTAATTCTTCCAGGGTTTCCCGCGAACCGGTCCTTAATTGCCATGGGTGCGACTAGCAAAACCATACACCCACAGCCCACCATTAAACCATATTTTAGTTGGTTAATTACGACCAATGAAACCTGGCCGACATGTCTTGAGCCCGCAGCTCATCAAGATACTTGAAATAGATAATGTGATTATCCCATATTGTGAGCTAATGGTGTTAAGTATGGCTAAGCGTAAAATAATTCTAGCTAGGTCAACATGAGACACAAGCTAGTCAAATTATCACCCAAGGTTGACAAAGAAAGGACATCAAGTAAATATGGCTCAAGCAAGCAAATAGGTAAACCCTATTCCCATGTAATTAGCAAAACATGCGATTTATTTTTAAACGGTAAAACATTTTATAAATTGGGATCAAAATGCTCAAGGGGAGTGTGTGACTTGCCTTGCTTCTTCGATTGATCTTCCGAACTCTTTTCCTCGCGACCGCGATCGTCCGAAACGGCGGAATCTACACGTTGGCACGCAAAACGAGGAAAAAATCTTAATAAAAACCAAATAAACAGTACATAAAAAGTAAACAAACATGTAGAGCTCAATTTTAGATGAATTTTAGAATATGAGCTATGTAATTACTATTAACCAAAAACCTTACTCAATTGATATGTTTTAATGCCCACGAACGGACAAGGTTGATGGAAAACAAACTCCGGTAACGAGCCTCACGGGTCAGCGACTCGACGAGTCAACCTACCGTGGCACGGGACCACGCAAACGGTCAACCGAACCGGCAAACAGAACCGGCGGCTCAGAAAGGCTCTAGGGTTTTAGAACGACTCGGTACGACCAAACCGACAAGACACTACGCCACACTACGCACGAGCGTAGGCAGCGAGCGGCTAGAGAATGCATACGTACCCCGGCGAGAGCACGGCTGCGGCTATGGCTAGGTGTGGCGGTAGCGAGGTCGGTAAACCGACACGGCTAGGCGGCTGCTAGGTAGCTAGGGTTTTAGCCGGCTAACGGCGTGGCAAGCAACACGACAAAGCGGCAGCAACACGGTAACGGGTCGGTAGCACGGCTACCGTGTTCGACAAAGCAGTGGCAGCGGCACGGCTGCAGCAAAATAGCAGCACGACAGTCGGTAGGCGAGGCGGCGACGGCATGCGGCACTAGGGCAGCGGCAGCGGCACGGCACGGGACGATAGGGCCGGCACGGCAGCGACGGCTAGCGGCGGTGAGGCGACGCAGCAGCGACACGACACGGCAGCGGCGGCGAGGCGACGCAGCAGCGACGCAACACGGCAGCAACACGGCAACGGCGGCGTGTGGTACAGCCGCGGCTGCAACATGGCAGCGATGCGGCGGCTGCGTGCGGCACGGCAGCGGTGCGGCAAAGCAACAACACGCGGCTGCGGCTAGGGCTAGGGCAGCAGCGACGCGCGGCAGCGGCTAGGGCAGCAGCGATGCACAGCTGCGGCTAGGGCAAAGTGGCGGCTAGGCAGCGGCGGCGGCACGCGGCAGCGCACAACAACGGCGGCACACGGCAGCAGCACGCGGCTGCGGCGTGGCAGCGTACAGCGGCGGTGGCACGCGGCAGCAGCAGCAGCGGCACCGCACGCGGCTGCAGCGGCTGCGACAGCGGCAGCGGCATGGCAGCGGCAGCGACACGCGGCACGCAGCTGCATCGCGCGGCAGCAGCGACAGCGGCAGCAATGCAGCAGCGGCAGCGACACGCGGCAGCGGCACGGCAGCAGCAGCAGCGGTAGCGGCACGGCAGCTGCAGTAGTGCACAGCGGCGGCAGCACGCGGCAGCAGCGGCAGGCACGCGGCTGCAGCGGCGGCGGCAGCGGCGCAGGAGTGGCACGCGGCGAGGCAGCGCGGCGGCAGCGGCGGCGGCTACGGAAGCCGGCGGCATGCAGCAGCAGCTAGGGCAACCGGCGGCTAGGGCGAAGCGGAGGCAACCCGGCAACGGCACGGCGGCGCAAGGAGGCAGCGGCTAGGGTTGGGGCGCAGGGGAGGGGGCGGCTAGGGCTAGGAGGGCGCAAGGGAGGGGGGTGGAGTGGTTTTTATAGAGGTGGAGGAGGGGGTGCGGGTTGGGCCGGCCCAAGGAGGAGGGGGGCGCACGGCAGAAGGGGGAGGGTGGAGAGTGGCGCTCGGCAAGGGGAAGGGGGAAAAAATACGAGAGAAAAGGATGCCTGAAAAGGAAAGGTGGGGGAAACAAATGCGGTGCCATTTTGGGAAAGAAACAAGAAACTGAACCGGAATAGGAGTAGGACTTGGCTCTTCATACAAAACGAAACCGCGGCGGCAAAAGGGATCGGTGGATACAACGAACCGCGAACAGGGAGAGTGAACCGGGAAGGTTCACGACCAAAGGAGGGGAAGGAAGGAATTATTAATTCAAATCCTGACATTTGAAATTAACATTATTACTTCGTCTGCTCTGCATATTCCGCTGAAAGTCCTATTAACGATTTGAAGCAAAGAGAATTCGAAAAAAAAGAATTCTCCCTGATGATTCCGATTATTACGCACATTGTTAATTTAGGGTTTGCTCCTGGTTAAATGAACAATTTCTTTTAGGCAATTTATTTTATGAATTTAGAGCTAGAAGGGGAAAATTCAGGGTGTGACAAAAGGATAGGCATCGGCGTGTTGAATCATCATCGGTTAGAGATGGGAAGGATAGGTCATCCAGGGGGGTTCTATCTGCAATCTTGATGGTATACATATTAAGCCATATTTATACAAACCACCAGGGGCCTCCGTAGTTGGTGGAAGTGTCCATGAGGAGTTTAGCCGATGTATGGCTCAAGGTTTGGTATACTGCCCCTAGAAGATATTTGCCCAAAGGGATGGATTTTTTGGATACTAAGGCTTCTGCCAAGTGTTGCCAGTTGGCTGTTGGACCGCAGGTTGAGCCACAGAACAAGAATTTGTCTAACCACATCATAAGAAAAGCTGTGTGTTCTCTGGGTGAGACAGATCATGTGCCCATGTTTTCGGTTATAAAGCCAGACCATCCTCCAATGTTTTTGGTTTGGAATTTGTGGTCACACTTGAATTTAAAGCTAAAGGGGTTGGCCGATGAGGAAGTATCTAGACCTGTCAACATTTGGATATCTAGCAATGTGGGGGTCATGGGACCATGACTGAGTAGGAAGGCATATAAATTATCGGACCAAAAATAGGAAGCAGCCGATAACACGGGTTCATCTTTCTTTGTATCGGCTAGAAAGAGTGGAAGGCATTGAGAAATACCTATCTCATCCCAGTGAGATTGCTTGCTGGCCGACATCCTCTTGTACCAGGCTTTCCATCCATCTACGGCCGATGGCCAAGATCTGAAGATGTTAGGCCAATGTGTGGAGCTGGGTTTGGATTCTTTGAAGGGGATGTGGTTGGTCTCGGAGTTGCTGAACGTAGTATGGTCTTCGTCACCCATCAGCCCGAGGAAATAGTGGCCTGGTTCTTTTTCGATGGGGATTGCGATCAAATTCCTTAGGTGCTGAAAAAGGTGGAAGGGGAAAGCAAAATTAAGGTAAAAGATGAGTTGAAATCAAAGATTGGATTGAAAAGATGATGGCTAGTATAAATGGGATTGAGATGAATGGAGTACCTGGGGGATGCTTGCGGTCGTTGCCATTGGATCGAAGAGCTGTTGTTGTCGCTGAAAGAGGTGGTCGCTGGTGAGGTCGCCGGAGTGGAGGGAGAAGGAGTTCGCCGGAGTTCACTGGAAAAGTTGGTGATTTAAGCAGTGATTGTGGAGTTAACGCCGTGAAATATCCAGAGGAGTCGTTGGTATTTAAAGAATTAGGTGCGTAACGGTCATGGGGTAACCCTAGAATTTTGCCGTTGAGAGGAGATAATTCCGTTGCATTATAAATACTTCGGAATTGGGGGGCATGTGTTGACGATGAAATTTGGTAAGCAAATCTATCTACAAGGATCGGAAACACAACATAGTCCGAAGCGGATTTGAAAATATGCAAGGATATCGGAAACAGAGGGCGCATCGGCTGGAGTTCGAATCGGCTGTGGACTGATCGGCAGAGTCAGAGTTGGACAAGGTTAGCCGATGGAGCCGATGTCGGTAATATGACTTGGTGTACGTCATCAGGTTATGTTAACGTGTTTCATATGGATTGCCATGCATGGATAAAGTCCTAAGGAGGCAATTGTATCTATTAATTAGGATATTTTATGTGATTTCCTTATAGATATTTCTGGTAAGAGTCCGCCTAAGGGACTTGTTGGTTAGTTGGATTTGTATTAGGTTAATATGAGTCGTATCCGTGATGGACAATGTTTGTAATTTCGGGTATAAATATAATCCGAGGTCTTGTAAATAACAACACACGTTCAATCAATCTCGGCGCATCGCCAAACCTTTGTTTTCTACTTTCGACAAGTTTGTGCTTTCAAGTCGTGCTGCATCAATTTAATCTTCGGAGAAAAGGTATATCTTGTTATGGCGAGTTACGTCATTAGGGCTAGTGCTTACATCTCTATGACACTCTAATTCTTTGTTGTGATTCTCCGAGTTATCATATACGTTATATAACTCAGATCAACAATGCAATCTACTTGTATCGGCTAGATCCTTTCTAGGGTTTCATCGATATTGACTAGATTACTTCGTTCATCTAAGTTATATAATGTATCCACCATCCCGAAAAGGCAACCATCGGCTTAATTCTTTAGATCTCATGCTTCTATTTATACTTAATGCTGCATTGGTTCAGTCCAACCTATTAAGTCGTATTTAGAATCATGATATCTAACCTGCTTCATGGTTGTTGATAAGGATAGTATCGGGGTTTCAGCCGATCTTACCTGATATAGGTGTTTTACATTGTGTTATGCTTTGTTTCATATTCTATATCTGCCCCTTATATCAGGATCTAATCTAATATAAGTATATTAAGCTTGATATCAATCTAATTGGTTATAGTTTAATATATTTATTACTAGAAAATATCCTAGCATAAGGTTGTATCGGAGCTATAGCCGATACATACTTAAACCTAGATATCGGCTATGACATCAGAATACTTAATCATTATTTCATGTTACCTTTAGACTTGGGCAATTCATACTGTCTCGGTTCAGTCCGATCTATCTCAATTGCTTATTTCTAAAGTAATATTGATTTATTGATTATGTAACGTTGATCTTTTCAGCCGATATACTAGTTTTAGGGTTAATTTTATCATCGACTATTCCTTACAGCCGATTCATGTTTTATTGCATCGGCTAGGTCACATACGATATGAAATTGGCCCTATGGCCGATTGTCTATCGTTTACTAATATTTTTTGCATGTTTTTCTTGTTGATTGCAGGATTAAATCAACTGGCACGCCCTTGAATCTGAAACCCTAATTTTGGACCTGCACTAGAGTTAAGCAAATCTCTCAGGCCAGTGTGTGTTTTTTGCATCAACAGGTTGTTGCAAAGCAACTCGTGTTTGGATTGAGGTGTGACGCCTTTTTCCGAAGGAGAAGTTTGTTTTTTGAAACCTACACTTAGACATTTGAAAAGTGTTTTAAAATAAATGCTTTACCAAATAAACCCAACCTATCTTTGAAGCTTGCATGTACACGTTTCCTAGTGGCTTATTGAGTACGAATGTACTCAATCCCCCGTGGTTGTTGTTTTTCTTCCCTTGGCTTAAGTTGAGATAGAAGATGAAAGTTGGAGTTTTGTCCTTAAACCCAAACTACTGCCGGTGGATTTGGTGTCCTAGTTTTGCTATTTCGCTGTTGTTGACTCTGATTGATGGTTGCAACTCAGGGATTACCCGAAGCTGCAACGTAAAGGTATATTGTATTTATTTAAATCCTGCATTGATTCATCATGTTACCGCTGGTACCAGCATCGTTATCCTGGGATTGGTACTTGTTTCGCGGTTCATGAGAAAGCGGTTCGCCGTTCTCCTGCGGCATACCCTCCTCGGTGCCATTTGTACAGTGGCATAGGGGCGAGTGTGACACTCTCGGCGGTCCTAGCTCTAAATAAAGGGTGTCGGGGGAAACCCTAAGGGGTTACGCAATCATTCTCCACATACGCGCCATCGACTACTCCATTGTTGACTTGTGCACCATGACATAGATCCAATCCACACCAACTGGAGTAGGTTATTACCTCTTCCGAGGACCTGAACCAGTATAAATCTGTGTCACCATCCCTACTTGATCATGTGCACCCCATAAATTATATTGCCGATATTAGAAATCGACAGTTGGCGCGCTAGGTAGGGGGTGCTCGATCATATTTTCTTCAAGGAGGGGATGGCAAATCACGGAGTCACCTTCGCGACGCCCGCCACATTCCCCACCACCACCCTCTTCGCTTTGACTCCTTCAAGTTCATCGCCAACGACGCCAGCTAACTGGTCCAGGTGAGCGACAGCTTGATTGGATGCACCCAAGCACTCCGCTTCCTTGCAGGTGCTGAATTCCGCTTCGCCTCCCTCGACTTCACCACAAACAAGACCGGCATCCTCAGGCCCACAAGCGTCGATGCTTGATTCTCCCCTTCTTAAGCCCCCCACCTCTCTCTCCCCTCTCCCTCCCTGCAAAGGGCGGGTCTTCTCGCGCAACTCCGGGGAAGGCTGTCGCTTGCCATTTTCTCGCGCAAGTCCCCGCCCGCCGCTGCCATTTTCGGCTCCCTTTCCGCCGGTCTGAGCTGCCTCCGCCGCGAGGACGCTCGCAGCCGCTGGTGCGCGCCTCCTCCTTGGCCTCCACCGTGGGGACGCTCACAGCCGTCGATGCGCCTTTGCTGGCGCGTGGGGTTCTCCTCGACATCTGACACGTGAGAGAGAGAGGTGTGAGGGGGGAAGAGATAGAGAGGAGAGAGATCTGATAGGTGGGCCCCATCGGTTTTTGAATAAAATAGTTGCTGACTAGAGTGCCACTTAGGTTAAAACCGATTGCAAAGCTGCTTTCATCCAGTATTGATAGTTGAGAGTGAAAGATGTCTGTTTTTAGGTCTTAGGGTGTTCTTTTCAAATATAATTGATCACGAGATAGAACCGTTACCATATTTTTTTTTCAAATCCCGTTGCAATGCAAGAGCCCCTCTGCTAGTATAGGAATTATATTTGCACTATAAAAGGTTGAAACTTTGAAAAATAAGAAAAATATAAATCCATGAAAATCATTTATAGAAACTATATTTGCATGTGAAAAGGTTGAAAGTTGGAACTTTGAAAAATCATGTAAAATTCAATTAAGGTGGACCATTTTTCTCTAGGATGCTTCTAATATTGTCGTTAATCCTGTGAAATCAATTTTCGTGCCACTACATGCAAATGTATAACTAAGAATTTTTTTTTGTAAATCTCTTTTTCTATAGTAAAACTTTGAAAACTTGTAATCTAGGCATTCAATGTTCAAATCGGGTAATTATAATTTTTTTCTTAATAAAATTATGCTCTACATGACAAATATAACAACTGTGCTTCCCAGGCTATGTGGAGTTCAATTAATACAAACAAGTTTATCGCGATGCCAGGTCCAATTAAGATAGCGTGACGTAATTTACAAGTTCGAATACATGGAAAGAAATAATAAGACCATGAGAATTTGTTGTGGTACAGTGATTCCAGTGGTTTACTGAATTCCTTCCTAACATTTATTATTCTGTTACAACCCACGGTTTGATTGGTTTGATTAGTGTTCATGGACATTGTTATATTAATAACTTAGGTTTAGAGCTAAAGGTAAGGTTGTACTGAAATTTAGAGTGAGCTTTTATTCTGTTGAGAGGATATAAACTATTACCATATGACTATGTAACACGACGTTCTATTATCTTCTGTAGTTAAGCACAAATATTTTTTCTATATTACTATAACTTTTTTTAAGAACCGACGGAGAATTACAAATTTTCCGTACTGCTCGTCTCGTTCGCCTAGAACAATACGCCCTATGGGTTGGGTCCTTGCACTGCCAGTCTGCCACTGTCCCGGCACTGCCACGCGCTTGTAACCGTCGCGGGCTGGCTGACAGGTAGGACGTGGTGCAGTTTCCCCACCTGTCAGTGATGGTCCATGCGCGACTCCTCCGAGGAACGCGCCTACTGCTCCGCGAACCGCAGCGCCACGGCATCGCGCCGTGAGACGGAAAAGCGTTATCAAGAGGAGCAGCATCATTCCCTGTATTTTCCACCTTTTAGTACTTTAGAAAAACTTATCCTATAAATAAATTCCTAAAAATTTATTTTAGAAATAGTCATTTTCATAACACCAATATCATTGACATCATGCTCCAACATAACGGCACCAACGTACCGTCCGCTCTATCCCTAGGTGAAAGATGGAGTAAGTCACTAATGTAAAAGGGAATGACGCCAATATCATAGGCGTCGAGAACTTATCCGTATTTTTTTAAAAGGACCTACTTATAATAAAATATTTACAATAAATCCTCGGCGACAACATCATTAGCATTGAGAATCTATTTATAAATAAGATTTTTTTACTACAAATAAGTCATTTTTTTAAAAAAATAAAAAGAAATTAATGTCATTGACATCGTCCTCCTTCTAGCTTCCACAGCTAGGGAGACGACATCAATGTTACTAACGTTATTATATTGAACCATGGTACCAATGATATTAGCGTCACGAAAAAACTATTTCTGGAATAAGTTTTCTTTAGGAGTTTATTTGTATAATAAGTTTTGTAAAAATATCAAATGTGAAAAATCCAGCATCATCCCCCGCCCCCGTTGTTGCTGCAGCCTGCAAGAGGAGCAGCATCGCCAAAGTAGCCGGATAAGGCCACGTGTCCCTCCCCGATTCTCACAGGCTCTCGCATCGGGTGCACTAGCACAGTACGTCTTACGTGCTCCACCTCTTTTCACGCGAGCACGCCTGCTGCGCGGCGCGGGCCGCTTCCGTCTCCGTTCCGCGCCAATCGCGTCGCCCTGCAGGCCTGCAGACCGCAGAAGAGCGCAAGCACAAAGCCCTTCCACAGAATGAGGGAGAGGCATAGGGCCGAAGCGAGGGGAGGGAAAGGAACAAAAAGTGGGTGGCCTGGGGAAACAAGAGCCGAGAGGCACCGCACCGCGTCCCATCCATCACGGAGACGAGGGCGGCGGCGGCCACCTGCTCCTGCTCCTGCTCCTGCTAGTTGCAACTTGCAAGGTGGGTGCTCTGCCTCTGCCTGGGTGACGAGGCTCGCCGATCTAGTTGGTGCACGCACGCGTCAATCCGCTGGGTGTTTTGCTCGTTTCTGGGGTTTTCTTGATGTTTTAAGGTGTGCTCTTTTAGTTCTTGCGGGTTTTGGTCGGTTTCTTTCTTCTTCTTTTTTTAGTTCGTGCACGCACGCGACAAACCGCTGGGTGTTTCGCTCGTCTCTGGGGTTTTCATGATGTTTGCGGTGTGCTCTTAGATCTTGCGGGTTTTGCTCGGTTTCTTGGACTGGAGAAGTTTTTTTTTTTCACTCGATGATGGGTTCTTGATGTATCGATTGATGGGTTCCTCGTGTATCGATCTATCTCCGAGATGATACTGTGTTCTTTTCTTGCGTTTGATTGCATTCCTTCTCCTCTGGTGCGTTCTTTTTCTTTCTTGGGTTTTGACAAAAAGCACGATTTTACGCCCACCAGTGAAAAGCCTTGGCTTCTTGTGAAGCATGACGTTAGCTTCTCGGGAGATTTTCATGGTCTCTGCTCCCCCATGTTTTGTTTTGCCGTTGTGAGATGGTTTTCCCTGCCCACGGTTTTGAATTGCTACCTGCATTGCCAGGGATCAAAAGTTAACTATCTTCCGTGTGCACTTAAAATTACTCAGACATCGGGTTAATTTCATCTCGATTGCATCAAGCCGATACTGATATGATCGTTGTGCGATCTGCGCAGCTGTTACGGTGCAGGTAAACAGGTCAGGACCGGCCGTGAGGATTGCCGCACGCGTTGGGCTTCGTTTCTCAGAGGTCTGGTATTTTTCTTGCTTCCTTTTTTTTTTTTTAAGGAATCAGCACGAGACTGTGCTATTTCATTAGATATAGGCGTAAAAAATACATCCCCTAGGAGAAAAAAAAAGGTGTACAAAATTACATAAGCGTTGTGGTTAAGTTGGGAGGAAATCTCCAAGTCGCCTTGCGCCTGCTATTATCCAGGTTCTTGCCTCTTCCTTTATTTTTGCCATCATAGGTTGGGGGCTACCGTTTCCTTGTGCTCGAAGATCCTTTGGTTCCTTTCTTTCCAGATTTCCCAGGCTATGAGTAGGATTAAAGATCGCAGTTCTTTCTTGGGCACTTCCCTTTTGTTGGCTAGCATTTCCCACCAATCATGTACGCTTTGTTATGGCTCCCAATTGCTCGGGTCCAATTGCTGATAAGCCACCCAACCGACCGATTTTTTTCTTGCTTCCTTACTCCTTAGAGAGCAGCAGTGCAGCACAACATCGGTTAGAGTTTATATATATATGACATTACCTGTTTAGTGACAGTATTGGTTAGAGTTTAATCAGTGATTTCTATCTGTTCTAGGATATTTCTAAAAAAAAACTACTAATTGTTTTTAGGATATTTCTGAAAAGATCACAGGAAAGCTAGCCAGCGAAATCAAGCTCGCACGGCTACTACTTGGATCGATTTTACCCGGCTCTTGTTTGATACTGTACGTAGATGACGTGATGCCCTTGGCTATGTTGGTTATAAAGATAGTCCCAAAATCGATATCGGTAGTTAAACGTGGAAGAAATATTATAGAAGATCCAAACATAATAACGACACCGAGACATGATATTTGGTAACGGAGTTTAGCTGTAGCCTACATCTCCGGAGCACTGATTACGGGTGCTCCTCCCCGATCCAACATATTACAGTGTATCAAAGTTACAGTGACTCACAACCGATCGTCGCCGGCAGCCGCTCCCTCTCGCTATGCTATATCGTCATGCGGTTACAACAGGCACGCCTCTCTATTTATGAGAGAGCGCAGGATAAAATTCGACTCTTACTCTAGTTCTTAGTCTAGTTCTAACACCTAGTTCTAACACTTAGTATAACTCTAAGTTCTAAATTGCAACCGACCACGTACACATATTCGATACAACCTCTACCAATGTAAAAAGTTGTGCAAACAATATCTGTTCTGGGAAATTTCCGCTGGTATTTGGTTAGAGTCTAATCAGTGGTTCTATCTGTTCTAGGAGAATATTTCTCACACTTATCCAAGATGTTAACATTGTGTTGTCACTACTGCTACAGCCTATTGCCTGCTTGTGCTAGGTTCCTGCCTCACAGTCACATTGTCATTCCTGTTCCATCCATTACATCAGCATAGCAAGCTTGAGGATGCCGCGGTTACTGGTGCGTGCCTCGAACGGCGACATGCTGAACCTCGACAGCTCCTGGCTATCCATGTTGTACTCAACGCTACCACTGAACGTTATGATCAAGAGCAGGGAATCCATGGATGAGTTGATCCGTTACGGCAAGGAAAGGGACAAGATAACGAGAAGGTGGGCGACCATCAAGACTGTGGGGAGAAAAGTGAACAACAAGACCGTCGAGGCGCGCTCCGTCGGTGCTCTCCCCACCGGCGTCACGACAGACAGCCTAACAGCGGCAGTAGACCGCGACTTCGTCCGGCACAGGGATCCCGTCCTGCTGGAAATGATCGGTTGGGTAGGACTAGGAATCAATGATTAAGTCAATAGCATGCAGTTCTTTTGCTTTTTGTGGGTCGGACTCGGATCGTTCGATTCTTTCTTTGTTCATTTTATTGGATATAAGCTCATTTATACTAATGAATCCGAAATTAATTCGATTTATACATTGCTCATTTCCGCAGGGGGCCTGCAGGTTGCAGATGCGGGGTCTCGTGAGCGCGTGCTACAACCAGATGCTCAGCGACGGTATACCAGAACAGGAAGCGAGGCGGAGGCTTGATTACTATGGATGATCAGCGTCAAGCCCAATACTTAGAGAGGATTTTTTTGTGTTGGTGCCGCTAGGCCCGCAGCCCGTTGGCAGGGACGAGGACTAACCTGTTTGCTCGCTGTTTTGTATTAAAATGCATGTTGAACCTTGTGGTGTGATACCGGGAACTACGAATTAGTAGCATGAATTGCGTATTCTGCGCCATGTCGTCTTCAACGACTATGGGCAGGAAACAGTACCCTGTTCCGAAAAGGCGAAAACCATACTGCTATCTGTGCTCGATTAGTAAAGGTCAATGGCTGACTTCAAATTTTGCTCTTGGTTATCATTTTCAATGTTTATTTTTTTTATATGTGTATTTGATAGTACAGTGATAAGAGGTGTATGATTTTAATTCCGAGGTCTTCCATATTTAATACCCAACATGCTCACATTTTTTTCTTAAAAAAATGTTTGTAAGAACGTCTCTCCTTCCAAATCTCGTTTTATTTTATGTTTGGTTCTGTTCCTATAATTGTAGCATGGTTAATGTAACCATATTTTTTTAATAAATGTAACAGTATCTATATTAGTATAAAATATACCAGTTTCATTTATAATGATCCAACCTAATCTCGTGATGACACGCAGCGTAGAACTGTAATGCCTCATTTTTATGTGTGGTGTTCAAACCTAATTTAATAAAGTTCTATTTGCGAAAATTTCGTTCTTTGAGTGTTAAGTCTAAGTTGTACCATAGATCTCAACCCTCCGTTGATTTCTTCATCGGTGTCAAAAATCGTCTCCTCAAAATTCTCGTTCCAAATTAATCTCTGAATTCAAATCTTCGCTTTTCAATTTCTCTCCTAAAACCTACCCGCAAATTCCATCAATTAC
Organism: Oryza punctata; assembly: GCA_000573905.2. NCBI lineage: Eukaryota > Viridiplantae > Streptophyta > Magnoliopsida > Poales > Poaceae > Oryza > Oryza punctata. The sequence continues at coordinate 28,554,153 of CM002491.2, read as the reverse complement.
TCAAATTCAAACTTAATCCAATGATCCACCTCCCCCTTGATCCCTGGATGAATCCAAACTCAAACTGTCAAGTTTGAGCACGCTCTATTGGAGAAATGGCAATCGGGGTCCCCTTTCTCCGTGATCCTGAAGTACCATAGGCCATATTATCACTTTCTGCCATATTTAGGATTCATCACCAAGTTAGAACACACTCAGGTGGGGTGACAGCTGGCATAGAACGGGAACCGGGCCCCCGCTTCCTGGGTCTCCGGGACAACGGCATCCACCAAGATCTACATCTTTAAAATACCAAGAAGAGCATAGAGACCTACTTACATCTTCAAAGTACCAAAAGGAGTGTAGCGATCTACAAGATCCACATCTTCAAGGTGATAAGAAAAGTGTGGAGACATACACGATTTATATCTACTAGTTACTAAGAAGAGTGTGGAGATGTACAAAATCTATATCTTCAAGGTCTGAAGTAGACACATTCACACAACGGCATGACCTCTGAGGTCATGTCCATGAGGAACTCCTTCATCAATGACATCTTCGAGAAGCTTATCCAACTTAATGAAACTTCCTACTAAAGGGCATGGGAGCATGCCCGGGGCCTCGGGCACTGCATGTGCCTCGAGATGGTAAGTTGCCCAGGAATATAACAGCCTGAGGAGATGATACAACCCCAGGATAGATGCGAGTCATCCGCAACACCGAACGATGAGACCGATGGTAGTTCCTACCCCTGGTTCTTCCTTAAACAGGGGCAAAATGACATGTCGCTTGCCGGCGGGCGGTTCGTAACTTCGTCGCCAAGGAATGAACTAGAATATCAATCTACGACGTTCTTAATTGGGCCCACCATGCCTAGTTTCGGACAGATGGCGAGAGAACTAATTTTCCACCTATCCTGGGCCCTCCTACCAGTGTTCCCGGGGCACGATGGAAACCTTAGTCCATGATATCGATGTATTAACTCCCGTGTGTCAGAGGGGACAATGACAAGACTAGGCACAAACATTCCCTAGGAGATAATAGGCACTGTCATGCCACTTAGAGAGGGATCCAATCCTTTTTTGGAGAACTTTTGGGTTAGCGAAGTCTGAAAGATAGAACCCTAGATCACTCTCACTCTGTAATATGCACATCCACATAGTCCCAAACACGGGAGTAGGGTATTATGCTTCAAAGCGGCCTGAACCTGTATACTTGCATGTGTTCATTGTTTTACTTCTGTACAAGCTAGCTCTTTCTCATCTGCCCCATTGACAAATCTTCAAACGAGGGGGAGGTACTCACTTCCCCGTTGTGGGAGAACCACTCTTCGACAGCTGGCGCACCAGGAACGAGGGCAGTTTTGAGCTTGAGCTAGTCGTACCCCTATTGATTTTTTATTTCGTTGACTCCTCCTGGTGTACAAATGGCGGGAGGACATCGACGACATGATTCAGACAAAGACAGGGCCGAAGAAGGGGTTGAGGAGGTGATGGTGGTTGATCCAGTTAGCCTGTGCCACCGGTCGTGGATGCAGTCCACGATGAGGTCCCATCACTGGATCCTACTACACCATCGGCCCGCCCAGCTTGCATACACCGTCTTGGTCATGCGGCTTCCGCCCCCTTCCACGGGGAAGGAGCCGGTAGAGGCCCCGTCGGTTCAGTAGCTGCGTCAACCATACGGCGAGAGAGGGCGGATCGCGCTCAAGCGTGGTGCCGCCCTAACCTCGCCCATATATCGCCAAGTGGCACGCTAGCAGCAGCAGAGGCCTTGTTGCGCCATCCCCCCAACCTAGAGGAGGTGGACACCGCGAGCACCACTGGCTCGACAAGGTAGCTGATCTGGTTGGTGTCGACCACCGGCAGGTTGTTGCCACCCAAGCTCCATCTGTGTCTAGGACTGGGTCCCGCATTACTTCGAGCACAACTCAGACCAGTTCGGGCACGCTCGCCACCCAGGCTAGGGTGCCGCATAACACAGCTTGGGCAAGGGTGATGAACGAATACCTCCGCTCGCCTGGACGAACTGCGGATTAACGAAGACGCTCGCGTCACCCTGGAGCGGTGACACGAAAGGTGTGAGAATGTGGATGGTCGCCAATGAGGATTATTTAAAAGTGATGAATATTTTTGGTGTCCTTGGTCTTTGTGCGTTTTGCTTAGGGAATGATTAATCTGGGATGCAGGGAGTAGTAGTTATGTGGCAATGCAAAGGTCTTGACCTTAATTTCTCACTAAAGGCTCAGTGAATCATAGGCATATATTTTAAATATGTTTGTTCATTTTTGTACTCCGTTTTCTTTCCGATGAAGAGTACTCAGCTTTGTTAGAAATATTTTATCTGTTACTAGAAGTTTCTCTGTGTTTTTATTTTGTGTGATTTGTCTCCACTCGAATTAAAGTTTCTATGTGATTTTTTGTGTGATTTTTATTTTGTGTTCTGTTAGCCAATTCAAACTAAAGTTAAATAAGGTTATGCTTTAACTTAAAGTTAAATAAGGTTATTTTATGATTTTTATTTTTATGTTTTGTTTTTGTCGGTTTTTATAACTTTGCTACATATTAATTAAGTTGATGAGCTATCTTCATGAATAGCAACATGTTAACGATAAAATTTGGCATACCTTGTTAGAAAAGGAGCACGCACGAAGCGGAACCGACGGCGTGATTTTAGTTGCTAAAAACGGAGGATTGAATCGGCAGGTGGATATCGACTGGAAAGAATTTAAGGTTACCGATAAGTATAGGAGGTCAAGTTTTATTTTGTAAGTGTAAGTGTTTTGTATTTTGTAAGTGGCATGAAATCATATTATTTGTATTTTGTAAGTGTTCTTTTGGTGTTTTTTTTGTCAGAATTTTCTTTGTGGATTTTAAAAAAATTGCTACATATTATGTGGCTGTGCCAAAAGATCTTGGTTTTTGACAAGCTATCCTCTTGATTGTAGGTTGCTCTGAGAAGTTCTAGAACTGACACTGATTAAGTCAATCTTGGTTACGTGAGAATATGTCTTTGGAAATTTTGGACAATGAGATAGACATTGTGATTGCAGCACTTCAACCCAATCTGGGTAGTTCCTTTGAGGCCTTCCACATCATTGTTGTCAAAGATCTAGATTTGGCCGAGGAACTTCAAATCCCTTCATGATTTGATATCAAGGTTTATACAAACAGTTCAAATCAGCTTTGTTAGCTATATCAAAATTTTTGTCAGTACCTGCTAAAATAGTTGTGTTAGTTCTTTTGTGTTGCTGGACTCTTTTGTGCCAATGAAACGAGCAAATGTTTCTTCACAGCAGGCCCTTTGTGTTCCTGGGTGTTTTATAGTTTTTTTTACAGCAAGTATGCATTTGTATTTCTCAAATTGTTTTTTTATGGATGGATCATGGGGCTAGGCGTGTGTTTTGAAGTTCATTTGTATGTTGGGCCTTTTAACGGACAAAACACAAAGGCCTTCGAAGCACTGATCTGCTAAACATGGCGCTCAGCAGCTTGCGCGGGTGCAAACATGGTGTGCGATGCTGACACGTGGTCTATCTGACGGCTAGAAATCCAGCTGAAAACAAAAAAAATATCAGACAAATGGACTTATGGTTATGGATAGTCCCCCTCTTTGCCACCCGATCCCCACTTATTCTCTCCCGTGTACCACTTTTTATTTAATTTCTATCTCTTTTTCTTCAGAATGGCCCTCTCCGATCGCCCGTGGCAGACGAGCAGTATAGGACGATGCCAACTGAGGAAGCCACCGGCATGGCCCCCACGACCAGCGGGGTGCAACAAGGGTTCCAGGAGCGGTCCGCCTGAGGAGAGCACGCACCCGGCGGCCATGGCGGTGGAGAGCGCCAGGAGGACTGCGTTGTGGAGCGCGGAAACCGCCTAGGGTGACGCGGGCACAGTGCAAAGAGCAGCAGCACACAACGGTGGATGAGGAGTACATCAGTGATGTAGATGCAAAAGATGGTGCAAGTGAAGGACGAGGTCGAGGCGGGTCAATGTCGAGGCTCCCACCGGGCGCGCCGCAGCAGTGCGGTCGCCATCTTGCTATGAAGCTATCTGACGGGAACCATTCCAGGACGCGCTCCAGCCTGTTGTCATGGACAATGGCGGAACCAGAACTTATACCATGTGAGGTCAAATACCATTGCATCATATATCAGCAAAGTCATTTTTTTGTAAATTTCAATGAACTTACATATAAAAAAACAGACTCACAATGGTGTTTAAAAAAAAGTTGTGGAGTCGGACTAACCCGACAGTATTGTACATGGGTCCGCCACTGGTCATGGAAGTCTCCTAGCCCTGCGGCGGGCACCTGCACTTTCTTCCGCTGCTCGCCTCGCCTCATTTCCTGATCCTAGAGAATCTCTCGAATCTCACCGAGAGTGGTGGTGGCACAAGGAGATCTAGGAGGAGGAGGATGGCTTGCGGCTGCGACTGCGACTGCTTGTGAAGGTCGGCGTCGTCTTGCTCCTCCTCATCAACGCAACGCCGACTATGCTGCTCAATATCGGCCTTTAATCCGCCAGCGATGATGCGGTGTGCATCGCTGCCGTTGCTACTTCTTCTACCTATACTCCTTACAGGTAGGTCCAGATGGGGAAAGTGAAAAAGAACCAACCACGTAAACAGGAGCTAGGAAAAAGTGGAGAGAATTAGTGTGAACCAAGTGATAAATGGGAATAGAATTTTGAAAGAGTGGCTTTGGGAAATGGCTTTTTGGGGCAAGTAACTATTTCTCCCATATAGAGAGGATAACTCAGAAAAAAAATTATATCATGTGGTATATTTGACAAATACTCAAAATACTCACTCTGTTTTAAATTATAAATCGCTTTGATTTTTCTAATCAACTATATAAAAATATAGTAAATACTTTAGTAAAAATATAAATATATTATTAAAATGTATTTAATATTATATTTAATGTAACTAATTTGGTTTTATGATATTACTAATTTTTTATAAACTTAGTTAAACAAAAATAAAGAAAAAAGGACGTATAATACGAATCGAAGGGAGTATTAATCCTTTTGCCTCTCTCCTTCCGGAGTCCTAAAGCTTTGTTCTTTCCCCCTTTTACCAACTCACCTCTCTCGTTTTCCACGCGCACGCTTTTCAAACCGCTAAACGGTGTGTTTTTTCAAAAAAGTTTCTATACAAAAGTTGTTTAAAAGAATCAAATTAATCCATTTTTAAAAAAATTAGCTAAAACTTAATTAATCACGCGCTAATATATCGTTCCTTTTCCCCTTTCCCCAACCGGATCCCCCCGCGAGGAATAGCACAAACACCAAACCCTAATAGATCGAATTCCCCCGATCCAGCCATGAGCCCGCCGGCGCAGGACCGGTGGATCATCCTTGCCGGAATCCCCAAGGTTACGAAGGACAAGAAGGCGAAGCGCTTGTTCCCGCCAAGCACCGACATCTCCGTCGCCGGCAACGAGCTCCCGCGCGCCTCCGTCCTCACCGTGCCGTTCCGCATCTCCTCGCCGCCCTGCCTTCACAGCCACCCCTACGTCGCCGCTGCTGACTCCTCCGGCTTGCTCCTCCTCCTCAGCACGGAGCCCGACGGCCCCATGTCCTCCCTGGTCACCTACCACCTCTGCGACGCACGCACCGGCGGGGCCGTTTGCCTCCGCAAACACGGCCGCCCGGTGGGCTTCCACGGCATCAACATCAGCCTCATGACGAGGGACGGTGGCTGCGTGGTCGCCGAGCTCCAGCCCGCCGGCGACGGCACCGGGCGCGCCACGCTGCTCTTCTACGCGGTCGGGGAATTCAGGTGGGTCGAGAAGGAGCTCGCCTACTCGCCCCCGCTGCACCGGTACTGGGTCGGCGAGTGCGTCGTCTCCCACGCCGGGATGCTCTGGTGGGTCGACCTCTCCTATGGCCTCCTCGCCTGCGACCCCTTCGCCGACGACCCGGAGCTACTCCACGTTCCGCTCCCACCACCGGTCTCCGACCAGCTGCCGGAACGGTCGCCTAATCTTGGCGCTCACCGCTGTGTGAGGGTGAGCGGCGGAAGGCTGAGGTACGTGCAGATCCACGGCGATGTGGACGCGCCGGTGGTCAGCACGTGGGCACTCTCTGACCCGGCCTCCGCCGGAAATTGGAACCCCGAGCACCGCGTGGCCTTGGCCGACGTCTGGGCTGACGAGAGCTACCTGGACACCATGCTGCCGGGGAGCATCCCTGCCATTGCGCTCCTCCATCCTCGAGATCCCGACAGGGTCTACTTCTTCCTCGGCTCGTGCATCTTCGCCGTGGACCTGCTGCGGCGAAAGGTTGTGGAATTCAGTAAGTTTAAGATGCCTGACCCGCCAAACGAGTTGTTCATGCGCACCTCGCACTCAGTGCACGCATGGCAATACGATCCTTCGAGCAGTCGTAAGCATCTTTTATCTTGATTACTGCTGTTTCCTTATCACGTTGCTGGTTTAGTTTCCCTGCTTTGCATTTCTAGTCCATCTTGGTACGTAGGTACACAATCGCAACTTTGGTCGTTGAATAGTTAACCTGGAGATGTGCAGCTTAAACAAGCTAATTTTTCTATGCTAGCTGAATGTTCGTGCTTTGCTAAGGATAATAGAAAATATGTTATAGTAATGCCTAAAATTAATAAAATATATTTTTCATGAAATGTGTTGCCAATTTTTTGCTATAGGGGATACTGACTCTAATTTGATTTTATATGTGGAAGAATTTTAAGGGCTAATTTACAAAATTGACAATGAGAGTAGGTGGGATGATATTTATTGCCACCGCCACCATCACATTTTATTTATTTTAAAGGAGTATAGATATATATGGCTACTATGGCACGAGGTTATCCCCTTGACATCCCTGCATGTTATCATCAACCTGGGTAGATTAATAAGGTCCGTCCTGCACAAGGTCCTTTCACCTGGTTACCAGCAGCGGTATTGATAAGCACATTGAGAACTATACCAAGCCCCTAAAAAAGGATTCTGAACCCCACAACTTCCCGTAGTTTCCTGATACTCCCTCCCTTTCTTAATAATTGACATTGGACACTATTCACTTTCAAGCTTTGCCTACTCGTCTTTTTTATTGAATATTTACAAACACTAGAAACGATGTCATATTATTAAAGTGGGTTATGTCCTAAATATAAGCATCTTGTTCACTCTGGTCTAACAATTTAAGGGTAATTAATGGAAGGTTAAATGGAAAGTCAAAGTTGTCAGTTATTAAGAAACAGAAAGTATTTCTTTTCTAGGAAGACACAATTCCCAGACTACTGAGATAAATAAGAAAGTGCAATAGCTATATATTTATGGTATCACAGATATTGAACATGTATACGTTCTAATGTGCTTTTATACCTTAATTGTTGCACATTTTCCTGTCTACTTTGTATTGCTGCAGTTAATAGCATACAACCAAGATATCTTTATTTGAGCTTGCTGGAATTATGTAGGTTCTGAACTTCTGATTGGTCTTTTGAATATTATCTGGAAATGTTTAGTTGTCACAAGGGAACGACCAATTTTTCAGTGGCATGTAAGGAGTTAATTAACTAATTAAAGAGCATGGGGGTGGGGAACTGCCAAATTGTTAATTAGTGGTCTAACAATTTAAGGTCATTTAATGGTCAGCTTAAATGCGCAAGTAAAAAAATTTTAGTCATTGAGAAATAGAGATTTTTTTTTTCTAGGAAGACAACTCTCAGGCTATTGATGTATATAAACTAGAAAGTGCCATAGCTATATATTTATGGTCTCACAGATATGAAACACATATGCACGTTCTAAATGTGCCTTTATACCCTATTCTTGCACATTTTCCTGTCTACTTTGTATTGCTGCAGTTAATAGCATACTAACATAATATCTTTATTTGAGCTTGCTGGAATTGTGTAGATTTTGATTGGTCTTTTTAATATTATATTGAAATATTCTGTTGTCATAAGGGAACGACCAATTTTTCAGTGGTGTAGGAGTTATTATTAATAATTAACTGATTAAAGAATATATGGGGACAGGGAACTGCCAAATTGATCGATGGGCTTTTTTGTGTCTTTGGTTAGAAAGGTTAATCTTGTGGCACTGCTGGAACTTATAGGTGATTTACACAGGCTACTAAGCTTGAATGGGAAATTGTTGATCCCTGGAACAATCTTTTAGACAAGTAAAGTTACATTGATTTTAAAATCTTTGCTGCAAGTGTAAATCAGATTGCTTGCCTCAGCATACAAATTTAACCATTGTAATTTTTCGTTTTTGAAGGGTATGATTTTGTAGCCAAATGCTTGAGGCAGGAGAAGGAGATTGCTCCTCGGAGCAGGTTACTGTAATTCACCCTAATCTTCGTTGTGCATATGCATTCCCTTAACTTAGAGCTTTTTTGAGAGAGCCTAATACATTGTTTTTCTTTTCAATTCAGCTGGACTGCTATGATCATTGGCTGTGAACCTGGTACACACCAATGATTTATGCCACAATCCTTTTACCCTGTTTTCTTAAAGTTGAGAGCTTATTTTCTCATGGTTATTTCAGCTAAAGGAATGAAGAGAGATCGGAATGATTCAATCAGGGAGCAGCAGAAAGTTTTAAGAACGGGGATGTCCAGCTATGCATGGAAGAAAACTCTACATGAAGGCCATAGATGTGGGCAAGGTACATAATGGACTGTGTGTAGTTCATCTCATAAACAGCAGCAGTGTTTGGGTAAGAAACAGGCAGCTCAAGTGGCGTCTTGTATTTCCTGAACATTCGTAATTTCTGAATCTGAGCCGTAGAATGTTGATGAAAATATCGGGGCAAGCAAAACATGAATAATGCTCCTGCTAGTTTTTACTGTGAGCAGTCGGTCAAAACATGAAAATTTTCAAGGACGCACCTCTCGATCGGGCACTCCATATTTAAAGAAAAATTGGTTGTTTCATCAATTGAAGAAAATTGTTTTATGAACTCATCAATGTGTGTCAACTCTCTTGATTAAATGCTTCGAAGAGATGCGGCATTCAAAAAAATATTGATTGCAACATTAGCAAGCAGCAACCAACTACGTGAAACATTGAATTCCAAGGACTGAAATAAAAAAAAAACATCCAAACTATCTACCATCAAAACTTAGAATGTGCAACATAGCTGAATTCAAAAATAAATACCATCCTATAGAAAAGCAACTGAGACGCGAACTATAGAACAGCAACTGAGACGCAAACTATCAAACAAAGGCCCCTTTTATTCGAGGAATAATAAAAACGCAAACTGTAATCTCATTTTTGGTTTTATAATATTGAAAGATACCGATTCAATTTTTCATATAGCATCCAAAGTTACATCCCGTTCCTGATTTTAACATTCTGTCGAGAGAACCGTTAAGTTCCTCTGTTTTTTTTTTACCACAAATCAGGATATGCATTACCCGTTTAGCCCCTCAGAATCAGTCTTCTGTGCCGATGCAGTAGATTATGCGTCGTTTCGCAGCAGTCGATTCGTTATCACGTCCTTTTGACTTTGATTCGATTCCCTACTTCCACTATTAATTACTCCACATCTACTGGAGTATCCATTATTCATCGATCAACCACACATCCTTATGCCCCCGCCGTCCTGTGCCGTGCGCAGATGAGCGCAGAGCAGGAACTGACCACGATTAGCATTTAGTTAGGAACTTGACCTCGAGATGGCAGATCGGGAACACACGGATGTGTCCTTGTTGGCGGCAGTCACGGAGGCAGTCAGGCAGACAAAAGCTGGCATGTTCCAAGCGGGTGCATGCATCAACATGATTTTTCACTTGTGCTGCTGAACACCTGAAGCTAAACGACTGCTGCAGCTACCGCCGGTGCGGCCGTGCTGTGTCAGTTTGCTAGCTAGAAGATGGAGAAGATGTGGGTATTATGGTCACAATTAACGGAAAGAAGAGTCGAGCTGACGACAATGTTAAAATTAGGAACAGCTAAAACTGGAATATGAAAATACGTTAGAAAACGTTAGAATTTTGCCACAAAACCAATTTTGCCATATTAAAATACGTTACAATTGAAGTCGTATGGTTCTCCAATCCTAAGGAATAAATAACTTACCTTTGATGGTACCATAGAAAAAACAAGGAGAGTTTACAAAGATATATGGGATCATACCTCTTGTATTTTTCCTACGAAAGTGAAACATAGAACTACAATCCTATTGTAAATCTCCTATGAATCAAAAGGAACATGTTGAAAAAAATTCTTAGAAATTTGAATCCCATGAAAATCCTTTTTGCCAATCGTATTAAACAAAGGGACCCTAAATACTTGATGTACAAAATGCACTGTATCTTGTCCGTAAATTATATGCCATAATACTGATGGTTATATATAGGAAAGTAGCATAGCTACCGTCATCATGCTGCAATGCTGCTAACATTTTACCAGTAACAGCACAGATGGTTCATCTCGCAACAGGATTCACAGGATTCACAAACCTACGGCGATAGGTCCTCATTGCCGCTGTAATCACGACCTGCTCTCAGTCGAATCCTCACTGTCCTGGTCCTCGTTGCTGTTGTCATCAGGGTTTGTCTCCTCAGTGGAGTTCTCAGTGCCGGTAGATAACTCTGGAGACAGGTTGCTTGCATCCTCGTTACCACTGATACAAAGCTCCGGAGAAAGGTTACCGGACCCCTCTTCCAATGACACGGGCCGCGGCAAAGGCTCCAAGAACACGGGTGTCTGCCCGGAGAGAGCGGCGGTGGAGAGTGGCAGCGGTGTGGATCAACACCAAACCGGCGGTGGTGGCGCAGATCTAGGCCTCCACGGCAGCGGCGGCGGACTGGTCGGTGCAGGCCTACACGGCAGAGGCGGCGGGCAGGTGAGGCGGAGGCGGCCGTCGCCCACGACTCCGAGAGCTCGAGGAGGGTGCAGGTGGAGAGAAGGCGGCGGCAGCGGCGTGGCGCCCTCGACCACGCCTCCGGAGCTCGATGCCTCTCGATCTGGCCGAGCACTCGAGCGGGCCTAGCCCATCTCTATCGCAAAAGAACTCTTTGGAAAAAGTCCTCTTTGAGTCCCTTAAGAAGTAGGCCAATCTAATTCGTACCCTTAACCAGAAAACGGGTAGGACGACTCCATGAACTATTGAAACCGGTATAATTTGACTCCCTCAGCGGTTTTGGAGGACGGTATTGCTCTGACGTGACGCTTACATCCGCAATTTTGATATTTTAGCCCATTTATGAAACTTATTTCAAAATAAACCATAACGAAAACTATAACCAAAAATAGACCTTTTCCTCAATACCAAGGCCCATGGCGCTGAGGCATCATAGTTCAAAGATTTAGTAGGCCAAGTGTGGATTGAAGATGAATGTGGATTTAGTAGGCTAAGCGTGGATTGAAGATGAACGTATATACCTCTACCTCAACACCAAGACCCATGGCGCTGAGTCATCATAGTTCAAAGATTTAGTAGGCCAAGTGTGGATTGAAGATGAACGTGGATTTTGTAGGTCAAGCGCGGATTGAAGTTGAACGAGGTGGGGTCGCAGTGGATTGAAGATGAAAGTGGTGGGGTGGCAAGTGGTGGCTGCTTGGGTGCTAGTTGGTTTGGCTTCGAATCGAATCCTCAGTGCGGCAGCGATTCTTTACTTTTCTCATTAGCACCGAAAAAATTATCATGAGGGATTTGAACTCGTGACCTTGAGGAAAAAGGTAGGAGCTTTCCACTGGACCACCTTGGAGTATCTGTACAGGATATAGCTCCTGTTTTTTTAATTGCATAGTTAGGTCAGCGCCAAAACTTGTGGCACTGATGCCCAGGACTCAGCGCCATGGGCCTTGGTGCTGAGATGTTGGGCGTCAACGCCAACGTCTATGCGCACTAAAATTTGGATTATTTTTTGTTATAGTTTTTGTCACGGATTACTTTTAGAATAAGTTTTATAGAAAGTAAAAAATTAACTCCAATGATAATCATGTTCAGTTTTTTAAATCTTAATGATAATACAGAGGGAAGGCAACTGACATAAAAACTATAAATAAAATCCCAAATAGAATCCTAATGATCCCAATGATGATTAAGAGGAGAGATGACGGGCAACCTGTTAAGCAGCTCAATCACGGTGGTTGCGGGACTTCTAGAAAGTAAAAAATAAACCACAGTAATAATCACATTCGATTTTTAAAATTTCAATGATAATTAAAAGGGAAGACATCGGGCGGACCATTGGGGAGTATAATGGCGAAGCAACTGACGATTGGCGGGACTTCTAGGAAGTTTAAAATGAACACCGATGATAGTTATGTTCGATTTTTAAAATCACAATAACGATAAAAAGAGGAGGCGGCGAACAGGTTGTAGACGAGTAGATTGACGGCGTTTGACGGAACTTCTAAAAATTATATAGAAATGAAAACCACAGAGATAATTAACTCTAAAATTTATAAGGTCCAATTTTAAAAGTTTCAAGGAGAATAAATAAAAGTCGTCATAGATCGAGCAAGAAAATAAATGGGTGACAAAGGAGTAAGAGGTAGCGACTGGTGTGCCTTTTAAAAAAATAAAATTACAGACGTGGAGGTGATAAGGTTCGGTCTTTTAAGGTCCTAAGATAACGAGATAGTTATTTAACAAATTTTAAGTAAACTTATTTGTAAAAGAAGAAAATTTTGTATGGATACTAGCCGCGTAATTACAAGGGTCACCCAACTAGTCTTGTTTATACGTCATCTATTCATCTTGGTTAGTGAATGGGGGCTGTTATACAACGGAATCCCGTTGGGACACGATGATGCTAGTTAGGTATCAGGACCTGATACCTAATCTTTATCAGGCGATACTTGTGAGGTATCAGGTGATACCTATAAGATATCAAGCGATTTCTACCACGTATAAGGTGATACTTGCGAAGTATCGGGTGATACTTGTTAGGTATCAGGTGATTCCTACCACGTATGAGGTGATACTTGCGAGGTATCAGGAGCCGGGCACCAAGGCCTCGTCGCAAGTGGTCCCACCATCCACGTCCCACGTCCCACGTCGGAACGTCGGGGCTCGTCGCCGGCGGCCGCGTCCTCCGTAATCCATGCCCCACGCCAAAGCTCATCGTCGGCAGTCGCGTCCTCCGCCATCCACTCCCTAGTGACGAGCTTCCCGGTGACACAATAATACCAATCTCCATGGCATACAAGCAGCAAAACAAACAATGAATTGGAATCACCTTCTGGTTCTTCACCTTGGCCGGAGCTTGCTCCTCCTCTGCCTCCGCCTCTTCCTCACCCTTTTCTCTGACTAGCTCCCCTTCTCTAGGTCAACACAGTAACGTCCGACGATGTTTTCCAGGCAGCGCAGCAAGGCGGGCACGTGTAGCACCTTAAAATCTTTTTATTTTTTAATTTACTTAAAATCTCCTTCTTTTAAAAATTTAGAGTTTAAATTTGGGTTCTTATTTGTTTTTGTGCCAAATGGATCTCAAAACCTCTCCTTGACATTCTTCCAAATTTTGTGAAAATCCCTGTTCAATCCAAATTCAAATCCTCCGAAATCTCCTTCAAATTCCCAATTTTGAAAATTCCTCGAAAAATAAAACAAGGTCACTGTTCTTTGGACCCTTTTCTTTCTTTTTCTCTCTCCCGGCCCAAGTCCCCCCTCATCTCCCCAGAGCAGGCCAGCCCATCTCTCCCCTCCCTCTCTCTTTTTCTCTCCCGGCCCAGCCCTCTCCCTCTTCCCTCTCCCGGCCCATGCCCCTTCCTCCCCCCCCCGCGTCGGCCTGGCCCGACCCACCCGGGTCATCTTCCTCCTCCGGCCACCGTCGCCACCACTCTCATCGTGCCTCGCCTGCGCCCGCGCCGCCTCGAGCCCCGCCCGCGCCACGCCGCGCGCTCGCCGCCTATAAAAGGATGAGCTCGTAACTCCGTTTGACCTCGTTCAACTTTCTAAATTTTTCTAAAAGTGAGATCTACACAGTGGCACACTTGTTTCTCTGTTTTGAGCTTGTTTTATTGCCTTTTATTTACTTGTTCTCCGTTTTGCGTATAGAGCACGTGTACGAGGACGCTCCGGAAGCCGTTTTCGAAGGAGAAGACTCCCATCTTGTGCAAGGCAAGCCTCTTTGATCATTGCCCCTATATTTGCAAGTTATGTTGTTTTAAAAGATGCATTGCTTAGTGTACACGAAAATATTTCTTAGGCCTTGGGTTGTTTATGCAACCAATGGACCGACCTAGTAGTTGCACGCACTTTATGTAGGATGTTGTAAATTCCTTCATCCTTGTTAGCTACACATATGTTAGCCCCAGTATCGCTATCTATTGGATACGATTTCCGAGGTAGTTTGCTTAGCCATGCTTACGTTGTACTGTCGTGTGGGAAAGTTGGGTTATTCTAAACCTTTATGCTTATAAATCCGGTACGTTGTACCGATGTGTTGCGAGATAAAAATGAGTTGTGAAAATGGAGATGATGAGAGGCCATGTCTTTGTGGTTTGGTCGCATATTATCGTTAAGGACCGATTCCTTTGGAAAATCCATCCAAACATGTTACAGTGCGGCCTCACGGGTATTTATGAGATGTCTCTGGCTAAGTAAATGGTTATCACATGGGAGTTTGGTGTGCCAATAGTTGTGGGATGCTGAGGATGAGGAGACGAAGTATTGGATCTTTATAGCCCTTTTGGGTGTTTCGTTGCCTCTTTTAAGGCACATGGTACTGAGTAGGAGTAGGAGGCATTCTCGGTATTCCTTAGTGGATGACGGCTGCGATTGCCTGATACTCGGGTAAGAGACTTGGCCCAACTAGGTGGTATGCGATTTTGACTCACTAGAGTTTTTGGGAAATAAATCGCTTTCGCCAAAAAGGCTGCTTACGCAAATAAACCCTAGCCCTCCTTGTCTTAACCAAACATGTCATTATTTCCCCGGCTTGCTGAGTACGTGAAGTACTTACCCTTGCTCTCTCTCTATATATATATATAGAGAGAGCTTGGAGATGAAGACGTCGACCCACTGCCGAGGAGTGCCTCCAGGAGCAAGCCGAGTACGAGGATTTCTAGAAGATTCGTGCCTAGCCCCAAGCCTCGCCTGTGGAACAAGATGGTTGCCTAGGCGCTCGCCTAGTGCTTAATCGCCCAGCTGCTTAGCTTCTCGCCGCTTTTAGCTTCCGCTCTGTGAACTTTTGTATTGATGTGTTACTCATCTATGGGCCTGTCCATGATAGCAACTTATGTAAGGACTAAAACCCAGTGATGTAATAATTAGTCTACTTTGATTCCATGTTTATTCTGTGTGTACCAACTAGTGTATCCTGGGACTGGTAGTATCTTACGGGTAATGCGTAGCACCTCAGCATGAGTTAGCTGTCGTTTACGGTTAACGAGTGCCGGGGCGTTACAGCACGAGTCCCTTCTCCGGAGAGCCCCTTCCCCTTCTCCGACAATGTGCTCCATGACGGAGTGACGAAGTGAGGCGAGGTGAGGCAGCGGGGGGCCTTCTCCGACGAGCTCCGCTCTCTCTCTCTCTCTCTTCTTCCTCCGCTGGCAAGCCCCCTTCTTCCTCCGCTGCCACATGCCGCCGTTGCGCTACTCTGCTACCGCGCTTAGTGTTTTGGGACGAGGAAAGACGATACCGTCGTGTGCGTGGGGAACGGGATTCTGTCATTTAGCATTTCCTTTAGTGAATTGGCCTTCGGCCGTTTCCATAATGTTACTAGGCCTTCGTCCATTGCAAGTCTAACGAGATCTGTCTGTTGGGCCTTGTGATGTCCTCAACGACCCACTTCCTGTTAAAACGTCCAACCTAATTTTGATGGGTCCTAAGACAATTGTCATTACAGTTGTTATGCAACAGCCCAGCCCACCCGGAAGAAGCAGCCCACACCAACCTAATTTTGACGGGTCCTATGTGGGTCGGTCGTGTTAACCTCCGACCCGTTGTTTTGTGTCACAAAGCAGAAGATATAGCTCTCGTTAAACCAGCGATAGCAACAACAGATTTGCTGGTAGGGGTACATTATATGTCCATGCCTGCTCGTGAAGCCATCCAACTGTGTGCCACGTCAAGATGAGTCCATGGCACGATGGATCCAACGCGCTGTTTCGTCGTTTCCGCGGTGGAGCCCAGCGCCCAACGACTGCACCATTGGGCCATTGCCACGGAAAAGCCACTACTGGTACAAAAAAAAGAGGTCCCGTCTCCGCCACGCTGGTGGATGGCTCTGGTATTCCCCAGCCGGTGTGCCGTCTCGCGTACCGGTTTCCAGAACCACCCACGGTTTCCCCTTCCCCCACTCCACACCTTTCCGCCTCCTCACCACGTCACCCCCCGCCGCTGCTTTTGTCGCCTACCTCCGCCCCGCAAGTTTATATACCCCGCCCCTGTCCCCTTCACGGTTACCTCACCTCTCCACCCGAACTCACTTGCTTCCTTCTCTTCTCCTCCTCGCTCTCCGAAAGCACAAAAGCAAAGGTTGCGATTTCCATAGCTAAAGGCAGAGATGGCAAGGTCCCTCGCATGCGCCTTCTTCTTCGACGCCGAACCGGTCGGCGAGACCGGGCGGCACGCGCTGGACGCATGCGCGCTCTGCACCAAGCCGCTGCGCCGGGACAGCGACATCTTCATGTACAGAGGGGACACGCCCTTCTGCAGCGAGGAGTGCCGCTACGAGCAGATGCACCTCGACGCCGCTTGCGCGAGGCAGGCGGCGAGCGCCAGGCGGAAACAGCAGCAGCAGGCGCAGCAGCGGAGCAGGCACGAGACGCCAGTGTCCCGGAAGTCCGGGGTGTCCGTGGCGAGCTGTTGAGCTGCAGCGCCAACGCAGAGAGTACCTTAGGTAGATGAGCGTGAGCTCTGCAAGATGTGTTGGAGGAGTTGCTCTTGCTCCTGTCTGGCCGGCGCTGTGCCGATGGATGGATCTGGTCGGAGACGAAGCAGAGAATGGACGGATCTGAGGAAGGCAATCAAGCCAGATTCACCAAGCACCATGGTTTAATTAAGGCCATGTGTGCTTCTCTTTTTTTTTTCTCCTTTTGGTTGGCTCCTTTTGTCTGTATGAGGAGCTGATCTGAGTTGGTGTGAAGAGCAATTGCGCTGTAAATATTCGAGAAGTTCTATTGAGCCATAAAATTTTTGAGCAAAATCATATTTGTGTCTACTCTTATATGAAACACCAGTGACTTTTCTTAATTTGAGCACCATAATCTGTCAAACGCCGCAAGCTCTCCAAGCAAAAGCTCTGAATCTTTTATTCGTCGTCTGCTCTGAAGTTGTACTACACATGTACTGCTGTAAACTGTTTTTTGTGAACCAGCGGTAAAACTGTTTTCTCCTTCACTCTGGTGTTTTTTTCCATGAACTGGTAGTAAACGAAAACACACTACTGACCATTTGTGCCAAAAAGTGGGAAATCAGCTGATTTGATGCTAATTGTTGTTTTCGTAAGTAGAAAATCTCAGCTAAACTGCTGTTTAACAGGATTGGATTATCAGTGGGCGAGGTACTAACAACTACTCCTACCCAACTAAAGAAAAGACCAAAGTGGAGGAAATGATGGGGCTCCAACGTCAGATTCATTGAACGATTCAACTCTCCTTGTTCACACCCTACTCATCACTGAGTCACACTGCTGAGTCTGGAGTCTCTCAGACCCAATCAAGCGATGCGTCATGGCTTGGCTGGACCCGAAGTAGGACCGAACATGTGTCCGATTGCTACCAGACAGGCCGTGACTCGGTGCGGATGCAGCAGCACGTAACGACGCCGCCCACGCCCATCAGATGCAGCACCCACTTTTTATTATGTGCTCGCCACTCATCACCCAACATTTGTGTGACCCAGAGCGAATACTTCCAATCGACAATCGGGAGAGACCTGTTCTGCTACCGCGACGTAGAAACATTTCTCACCACGCATGCTGTTATAATCTGTGTATCAGACATGTGAGGACGAACAAATTATGCTGGTTGTACCTCACTAAGGAGGATTTTTAGTGGTACGGGCGTATCTCCATCACGAGATTTACCTCGCAAACTCCAATGATTACGTGCAATGCTTCAGTGCTAAGCCAGTGTACTTAAACTAAACAGCGCACGAATCTCGAGAAAAGCTGCCTCCCAGGACGAAGCCTGCCTGCCTGCCTGACCGACCGGCAACGCCATGGATGCCACCCATCTCTCCCGTTTTCCCGCGCCGAGGGCAGCAGCCGTAAACAACCAACGGAATCTCGTAGCGTGCGAACCGCGAGTCTGCGAGGTGCTTCCCCCACTGGCCACTACTACCGCTGAAAAAACGTGCTCGGTTGCCGAGGTGAAACCTGGCGAGATCTAACGGCTAATTAAACAGCAAAATAATCACCTGCCTAGTATGCTTCTCTCCAAAGGTTTCACTATTAAAAATCACGGATGCTGCACGGTTCGCTTGCAAAGAAGGGGTGCTGGTAAGTAGAATACGTGCCAACTTGCCAAGCATCCAACTTACTGTTCACACGGTGCTACCTGGCGTGCATGCACGCGCCACACTCGCCCAAGATTCCCATGGAGCGCACAATTAAAAAAGGAGAGAAAAAAGAGGGGCCCTGAATTTCTTTTTTGTTTCTTGAAAAGCTCACGTAGATGCTCACTACTACTAGCCACTACTCCGTGCTAGGTGGGGCACACCAGGCAGTGGGGCAAGGGAAGCAATTGCCCTCGATTATTAGCGTGCCTAACCATGTGCGGGTGCCTGCCCGATATGTTGGCGAAAAGGCTGGCGCGCTAATTATCAGCCCTAAGGCACACGATTAGTTTAAGCCGCTGTTTAGAGGGCCGTATAATGATGTAGATTTGATGCTGATGCACACGATTCCGACTAAGAGAACCGCGCCAAGCCGCCAAGTGCTTTCCGATTGATTATTGACGCGAATATTTTCGCTCCTCGCTTTTGCTGCAGAAAGCGTAGCAAGCCGCAAGCATTATTTCCACTTGCTGATGGAGCACGAGTAAATGGCCTAGCCCACGGTTTTGGGCGGTACTGACTCCACGTCGCTGTAACAACTGAGACGTCTTTGGTGCGGTTCTCCCATCCAGATTCCTGTCGTTTTCGTCGCGGTGGAGCCCGCGTCCACGTACGTGACGCTGCCCATCAAGGCAACCAACCCAACCACTGCACGCCACCGTGGTCCTAGCCCCGAACTGAAAAAGAAAAGGAGACAAGGCGAACCGCCTCCATCCCCGTCTCCGGTTGGCGCGCGAACCCGCCTCCCCGACCCGTGTGCCGTCTCGCCCGCAGCTCGGCACGGAACCACGGTTTTCTCCACCGCACCCGCCCGTGCGCGACACGACGCGACGCGACGCATCACCGAGCTGCATATATACCCCCGCACTCCCACTCGGTCGAGCTCCACCAACAAAGAACTCATCGCCTCGCCTCTTCTTCTCACTAGCCAAAAGCACAAGCCACCGAGAACACACGGTTCTGAGATAAACATCATCACCATGGCGGCGTCTCTTGCCTGCGCTTTCTTCTTCGACGCCGAGCCGGTGGGCGAGCAGGGCAGGCACGCGCTGGACGCCTGCGCGCTCTGCACCAAGCAGCTGACGAGGGACAGCGACATCTTCATGTACAAGGGGGACACGCCCTTCTGCAGCGAGGAGTGCCGCTACGAGCAGATGCAGCTCGACGCGGTGTACGCAAGGTCGGCCGGCCGGAGGCAGCAGCAGCAGTACTCCGGGAGGGCGGAGTCGCGGCGCGGGCACCGGGAGACCAGGAAGGTGTCCGTGGCGAGCTAATTAAGCCGGCCGAGAATCAAAGCTGCGTCGATCATGATCAGCTGACAAGAATTCGCGTTGAATCCAGACGAGATTTCAAGAGCTAAGCCACGCATCAACATGCGGAGACGAAGGAGATTGATTTCGACCCGACCCGAAAACCCTAAACCCGACGGGGCCGGAGAAGAGTCTGAGGAAGTTCATCGGCAAGATGAGATCTTTGCCATGTGGGTCGCTCGCTCGACCTTGTCTTGGCTCTAAGATTGGCGCCCTTTTCGGGTCGTGTCGCGTTTGTGCGCCAGCGTGAGCGTTTGAGCCAGAGTGTAACATCGCTTTGTAAATCCAAATATTTGGGAAGGCTTTAAAGTTTCCTAAGTGGCTAACTTCCTACAAATGCAAAATTTTTGAGCAAAATCACGAGTTCGAGTCACAGGATTGCGATTTCACCGTACTCTAATGCAATTAGGGTATTTCCCTTATGAATCAATTTGCTGTGGAAAATCCCCAATATATCATATGTCCATGTGAATCATCAGAGTTGTAATGAGAAAACATATGCTGCCAATGGAGCCGTTTCTAAGTATTTTTTTCATCCCCGATTACAGTTTCAAGTATTTACGAGAATAATCTATCTCGCCTGTGCGTGAACTGGTCGAACAAATTACGAGCAAATTAGGTTCACATCGCGACGAATCACTGTAGCAAAAAACCGTTCTCCAGTTTCTGTTGCCTAGCTTTCACCGAAAGCAAGAGAAAACTCCAGGGATACAGCGATTCAGGCAGGCGACATGTGTCAGACATGCATGAACCCAACATGTGTCAGACCGCTGAAGCGGGTGCCGTGACAGCGCATGCACGGGCACCGTCCATGCCCCCCAACTAACCCCATCGCCGCCGCCCCGGCCCGTGGCCGCGACCTGGTGGCCAGGCACGGTACTGGGACGCGACAATTCAGACCATCTCCTTTGTGCAGCCATTCCGATGCCAATGTGCCATCCCTGTTACTGGCGCCTCTCGGTGAATAACGCCAGAATCCGCTTTGCGCTTCTCAGAGCAACGATAATAGTATATAGCTCACTTCTATTATTATTGCATCTTAAAACCAATATATATAGTAGATTGACTATAAGGTTAATTATAATTTTCTTCTCCTCTCTCTATCTCTCACTTATACATTTAATGTTTTAATGTATTTGTCTAGGAGTTTGTGTTAAACTAACTCTTACATGAGAACTAATAATCTTAATTTTTTGTAATCTCTCTTCTAACTTATAGTAAGTTTATAACTTATTATTATACTTCAGTGAAGTTGCAAGTTAAAAAAGCCGTGCACCAATCTCGACGAGGGTCGCTGCCTGCTTCCCGGAAAGAGGCCTCCCCGGCAACACGAGACGCCATTGGCTCCCGTACGTTTCTCTATTGTAACAAAAGCAGGCGTGCAATTACGCAAAGAGGCGTACTAGTAGTATTTCTCGAGCCACTCGAGGGGGAGCTAGCTAGGTCAGGTGCTTCTCCCACAAGCCAAAACAAAAAAGCTCCAGACCCGCGGTTTGCCCAATGCGCAACCTGGCACGCTCTCGACTAAACAAAACCCGGCCCAGCTTCGAGCGCAAGGCTGTGTGTGACCCATCGTGCGTTGATGCATACGTGTACAGTTGCTTGCGTCTCGTCCGGAATCTGCAGATGCGTCAAGCGTCTCCGCATCACTAGGTGTGTGTTTCTGTACATGGCGTGCAGCATCAACATCTGCCATTATTCCCGTCGTGAGGAGATGGAGCTAGCAACGCTCCTCGATTAGCCTATTCTGGAATCTGGATACACTGTTGCAGTGTGCGTGCCTAACCATGTGGTGTTGCCGTCTGATTCGTGGGCAAAAGGCTGGCCATCTAGGGCCCTAAGCATTATGATTTGAAAGTGTAGGACGGTTGCCTACTTAGTTTAAGGCTTTTAAGCCAAAGTTTAGAGGCTGCCTAATCGTACGTGTAGATTCGAGCACATGACTCCATCACCAAACGCATGGATAGTTAATTTGTGGTCTACTATACTTCTCTCCCTTGCTGGGAAAACAGCAGCAAGGGCTCCTGTTTGTCCAAGTAAATTAAGAAGAGGGGATTAGTTGGTGTGCAAGTAAAGAAAGGTATTGGTAGAAGCTTGATTACTCATGTTGGTTTGGCAGCTGGTACACGTGTGCCGGCTTAGATCTAGCATGCATGTGCACGAGTCTGAGTCAGCAATGAGTATGATGTACGACGAGCCATGAGTAGGACTAGCCAGTGAGAGCCTCCCGCCTAAGTAGCTGGAGACAATGTGCTTATGAAACGATGAGCTGTTGTTGTTTGGTTCACGCTGGTTAATCATACAGCGAAAAGTCAATGCCTCTGTGGGCCCTGTCTGTTAGTGGTATGAGTGGCGCTATGGCCCGCATGTCAGTCTAAGGGTGAGTTTGAATGTGATCGTTGGCTGAACTGATAAAAAGAAAAACATGATTAGTATAGTATTAATTAAATACTCTGTAGTTAACAATTGCAACCTCCATGAAATTGACAAAGCAAATAAACGTTACCTATGAGAATACCATAAAGGCAAATGTAAGATCAATTGGTACAAGGTTTGCTCTCCCGTTCGTTATGCTGGTATCGCAGTTCCCAACTTACAAAAAATTGCTAGAGCCCTACGATTGAGGTGGCTTTGATATTAATGAAGAGCACCAGAACCGAACACCTTGCGATAATTGGATAAATATTTGTTTGCGGCATCGATGTAAGTCCTTATTGGTGATGGACGAAAGCCGAGCTTATGTTAATCAAATTAGATTGGTGGCCAAAGCCTAGCAAAGCGCCAAACCATTACGGGCACTCCAAGAGAAAGAACTGCACGGTTCAAGAAGCCATGCAATAAGGAAGGTGGATCAGCGACGTCCGCCACAACTTATTGTCACCTATCTCACTGAATTCTTCCACATTTAGGGGTTCTAGCACACGATACCTCGCAGCTGATAGAGGAAGTGATAGACTCGATCATCTCGCGATGGACAACCAATGGGGAATGTAGTGCAAAATCCGCATATCAATTCCAATTAAGCGGAATGGTAATGTCGTCACCAGCAAAGCTGACTTGGGGAGCATGGGCTCCGACAAAATTCAAGGTCTTGTAGTTGGCTTGTGCTACAAAACCGGGTGTGGACCATTTGCAGATCAGGCGATGACTGAATAATTACTTCTTCCATTATGCTTTCAGAACCTATAAACCGTCGATCACTTATTGGTTGAATGCCTGATCTCGAAGCAAATCTGGTTTGACATACTCACATGGCTACGTCAAGGGCATATCATCCCGAAATGGAACAACAACACAAACATATTGGACTGGTGGACACAAGGAACAAGCGAGCCAGAACCAACAAAACATAAAGGGCTCAAATCAATTTTCTTATTTATTTCATAGGAAATTTGGAAGAAATGAACGCAAAAATCTTTAGAGGGAAAGTGTAAGTTCACTCACATGCAAGAGGAGTTAGGTTGGTGGGGTCTAACCAGTGCAAAACACACCGGAAGAATGTTACCATGAGAAGTAAGGATAGCCGACGTGCAAGTTTGTTTGCACTCAAGGCATATGTACATGTTTTTTAATTTTATTTCGGTCTTTTGGTTGTTTGTATTTGAACCCGTTCTATCAATATAACACCAATCCAATCTAATTAGTCATTAAAAAAAACCTATTGCAAACTTGAAAAATGAATTTACATGATTTAAAAGAAACTTTTAGATAGACAGTTTTAATTAAAAAAAGGCTACAATGTGTTAGAAGTCGTTTATCTACAGCACATCTTCGACATTATTAAAAACATGAGTAGTTATTGTTTGGGATTTCTTCTTCACATCAATAGACAATAGATGTTTAGTTAAAATCAAATATTGGACGGGACTTGAATTAGCTTGTCCAGAGAACAAAATATTGACCTGTTTTCTCTGTTTGGTTGATGCTAACTGGAGTAGTTCACACCGCATCATGTTTATGTTCGGTAGTTGAGACACTGAATCCATTGTTTGTGGTAGATTTTTTTAAGATAAAAAGAAAATCTTGTCAGTTTGTCAACTTTGTTATAAGAAATTAGCTAGAGATGCTACGTTTTCTTCCTTCTTCTTGACTATCAGAAAACTGTTCCCGCAGTGTCCGATCGACTAGTTTTTTTTAACAGGAATCTTTATTGGCGACAATTAGACGATAGCCTTGACTATTTTACTTGAATTTTTTAAAGTGAAGATATAGTTAAGTAAGGCCACAGTTTCCATAGGCACATACATATAGCATAGATTGAGTCACTGATATATACTGTGGAAATTTTCTGTAACTGATGGTCGTACGAAAGGTTCTTCTAATTATTCTTTTCTGGGGGGGGGGGGTAATATAGAGGTTCTTTTGTGCGGATTTATGAATATTTATTGGTCACTGGTGACTCAGCCAAAACGGTTTGTTATTGTTTTTCTTTGAGAAGAAGAATCTAGCAAATATAAGCTATCGCAATAATTTTGCTGTTGAATAATCAAGGCAATTCACCAGTTCGGTCAGTTAGTAGTAGGCTTGGTCAAGTGTGACTGCATGTACAGAGAATTGTTTCCATCGTATTATAGTCCAATCTTTTGACAAAAGGAGGCAGCTTCGCTCAACATCCTGAACCGTTGGTCTATGAAATCTTTCACTGAAAATGAAATCACTTGTTGCTCTCTGCATGCATTCTAGCCTCCTTTGCCACTTGCGACTAGCATGACTAGAAGGTTTCAAAGAAGTCCAGTAATTAAGTGACTAAAAATCAACTGTGTCAGGTTTAGGTTTGGGATCAGTTCGTCCCCAAATTATCCCAGTTTAAAACTGTATCGTTTCATCTCGGACAGCACGGGGTCGGCATGTCGAAAATTCAGAGCCGTCCATGCATGAGAGGGGTGGGGCCCAGATACATGTCGACATGCTGCATTTCTGCGCGTCAGGAGCGCCCTTTTCACTGTTTGTGAATCTAGCGATTTTCAGGCTTCCGTCGCGCGCGACAGCATCCCACGTCGTAAAAGCACCAGCAATCTGCACAAAACAAACTGTGGAAAAAATTGCCAAGGTCTGAAGGCGACGTACGCCCACGATACTGCGTTATACTGCGTGCGGTGGCCACTGGCTTCGCCGGTGACACTGACATGCAAGTCCGAAACAAAAAACGTATCCATCAAGCTCGTCGATGAAACCAGCAGCGACTAATTAATATTCAGATGTCTCTTTCTGATTAAATAAAGAGAGAAAATTCTGGGAGCAGAAAAAAATTCCTATACTTTTTAGTGTAGGAATAAAAAGGATCTCATTTTATATATAGTACTGTGAGGAGTGAAGTAAGCACAAAAAACTGGCCAATCAGTAGCACTAAAAAATCATACAATTATTGATATCATTAACATGGAGACCTACTCCAACTTAATAAAGGTGGTTGATGACTTGGAGTTGCCTCTGATTTCTCTATAAAAATTAAGAGTGGTGAGACCGGTTCGCACTGTTTGCAAGAGCTTGATGGAGAGAGATTCTTTTTTATTATGAAAGGTGCCATCCAATGCATTGGGTGTCAAAGAAAGCGACCTTGACAAGGCCATACCGTATGTATGATGTATAAGCAATCAATAAGGATTTTAAAAAAGATAGAACTTTACATGGAGGTCCATGTAGTATTTGTATTCCAATCTGTCTTTAACTTTCTTGTATTTATATGTAAGTCCTTGATTTTAAGCTTAACACTAACGAAGTTTCATCTTGTTTATCAAAGATATAGCCTTTTAACAATCATCCTTACAGTAGTTTCATGTGGTATATATGAGGTATGGTAATTAAGTTAACAGTTAAGAGCCTGACTAGAAGGTATTTCTATAGCTATGGCTTATATAAAACTAAATACACGTGATGGATCAACGAAAAATAATTGAGGGGAATACTTTCATACTTCTACTCTTATATATACTCCTAGATTGATTCTAAAATTAAGTTCTAAAATCAAAATAAATGACTATCACTAAGCCACATCACGAACAAGCGACCCCAAAATGTACAGGGAGTTGGAAAAACTTCGACTATTAGAGGGAAGAAGAATAAGAGATTGATCATCAAAAGAAGCACACCAGTAGTGAGGAAAAGGACATGACTGATGGGGTTGAAATTTGTACGGTTTAATGGTTTCTAGAAATATTTTTTTGAACATATTCGTGCAAAACTTTTACAGAAGTAGTCCCCTAACTCCAAAAAGCAAGTAACACACCATAACCCGTTTATATCGTGACTCTAGTATTTTGTATCACATAAGCCTACCACGTAGGATGCTTCACGCATATGCTAATTTTCCATATAATGTTTATTGTAAGTAGCCTACATGTCATGAAATTATATGTAACACCGTACGTGCTATAAGCATAGCTTTTTTTTACTTGATAGTTTATTAACCGTAGCCAAAAATTAAATTTTAAAATTTAATTTTAGAGTTGGTTTTAAGATTTTTCATCGTAGTTTATTTTTGCAATATTGGGTTTTCAATTACTAAAAACATGGATACAATTTTTTACCCATAAATCATTTGTGGTAGTTTTGTACATTTTCCACAACCTATCAACCTTAGAGCAAACGATGACAATTTGAAGAGATCCAAATTGTAAAAACAGCACTCACCAGGATCCATATGCAATATAAGATTTTTAGTGGTGGGGGACTAGTTGAAACGTTGCAATGTACACATTTTTTTTTTCAGTTTCTATACTTGAACAAATGTGTCACGTTACCCCAAGTAGTTCGTAGAACCTCTTTAAAAAAGTATGGAGTAGTTCGTAGATTTCAGGTTAGAAGCAACCGAAAACAATAGATCTCTCGCTACTACAACTTGCATAGTTGCACTTCAGTATTGCCTATCCCCCGCCATACTCATCAGTCTCACATTCTCTCATGCGAATCATGCACCAATACCTTTATCGCCCTAGTTGCATGGCACGCTTAAAAAAGAGGCCATCAACACAGCACACGGTACATCAAAACGACAAGATAGAAAAGCAAAAAGAAAAGAAAAGGCGACTCAAAGTAGGGGCCAAGCCCTCCAATTGGCCGGTTTCTTTCGAGTAAATTAACCTCTGAGATTGCAATTTGCCGGGTCCACCCTCCATCCTCCCTTCAGGTTGAGCAGAATTGTCGTCAAATCAAGCAGCTGCACCACCGGCTGCGCTCCTGTTTAGTTTTTGGTTTTGGGTGGTGAGATGAGATCCCAACCCTGATAGCGATCAAATGCGTAATGCGGCCACCAAAAAACCAGGAGCCAACCACCGGCCAGCCACTAGGGCGATCTACTTGCAGGCAGCTCAGCTCTCAGAACCTGAATTGTTCAGTCCGTCAAATCGGACGTGACATGTTATGAACAAGAAACAGCGTGATTGGTGAGAAAAATACGTACACCTATCAGACGGTTGGTTTGATAATTCGACTCATGAGACGGACACCAGCTTGCTTGATGAACAGTGGTACGGGAAGTAGAACAATAGTGCGGCGGGGCCCGGACCACTAGGCTGATTCATCGCAGCAGCAGCGGCACTCAACGATGACAGCCTTGCGGCCGTGCAACTTGTTGGTCACCTGACCTGACGCCTTCTAGAGAAAGCGAGTTTGTACGCTATGTTTTGCGGGTCCGATCAATAAATTCACCTCTAATTTGTTGCCCAGGTGAACTTAATAGTGGAATAGTACTTTAAATCGATATTTGTCCTACTCACAATTTTCAAATACAAATATGCATAATTGAACTTTTAGATGATTCTCTTTTTTATTTTCCATTTTGAATCATACGGAAGACACCCATGCAGCTGAGCTGAAGTTCGTTTTTCCATGATAACACAAATTTAATATATTTAGATAACGGCACAAATTTGAATTTATACTACTTTTGTTTTTTACGCCATTGATTTTTGATACACGTTTAACCATTTTCTTATTAAAAATATTTTCTAAATGTACAAGATACTAGCAAAATACCTATGTGTTACAACGGGCTCTAATTATGTTAGATGAGTTGACTAAAACTAAATCATCACTCTCAAGTTTTGATTAACGATGATAGGATAAACAGTATGTGTTGTATAATGTACATGAAACAAATAGAGTTTCTCACTCTAGTACATTATTGATAAAAAATAATGAGCCCACGAGATAGATACCCCCACTTGTGAGATAAATGAAGGTGACAGAATCACCATCACTAGCATCAATTAAGATGATATAGATAAATCATATTTAAAGTATTTTTAATTATAAAATAACTCATAGTAAAATTGATAATAATTACGTAACTTTTTAAATAAGATAAAAGATTAAATATGTGTTGAAAAGTTAACAATATTATCTATTAAAAAATAGAGGTAGTACAATT
The DNA here is from genome assembly GCA_000573905.2 of Oryza punctata. Classification (NCBI taxonomy): domain Eukaryota; kingdom Viridiplantae; phylum Streptophyta; class Magnoliopsida; order Poales; family Poaceae; genus Oryza; species Oryza punctata. The sequence continues at coordinate 28,526,058 of CM002491.2, read as the reverse complement.
ACTACTTTCACTTCAATCATACGGGAGATATGCACAATCAGACACACAACATAATAGTACACCGTTTTTAAATATTTATATTACGTGTGAAAGATGCCCGTGCACTGAACCGTAAGTTGTTTTTTTTCCATGGTAACACATACATAATAAATATTTTTAGACAACAACATACATTTTAGTGTATACATTATTGCTTTGTTTTCGATCATACGGGAGAGATGCACAATGACGCACACCATAACAGAACCACTTTGTTTTCAAATACGTACATTTTTCGTAATATTTGACCATGGCCCAATTAGTAATCGTGTGACTGTCAAGTGCATCAAACACTTCATATCTGGAAGCCATGCTGTTGGTCCCTCTGTCTTCGGCGCCATTTTTATTTTCTTCTGATAGTGCTTGTTGTTTTCCCTGGTGCCTTCACATAGCAAATACTCCAACTCTACACGCTCGAATAGAGATTGATATTTGTGCATAAACAACTCGCAGATGTTAACTTCGCACTTATACGAGCCGAGGGTTGAGAAAAAAAAAAGCAAGGAGCATTTCATAGGCTGATAGGTTATACTTCCTCCGATTTTTAATAGATACCACTATTAACTTTTTAAAATACGTTTGATCATTCGTATTATTCAAAATTTATGTAATTATTATTTATTTGAATGTGACTTGATTTATCATCAAATATTCATTAAACATGACTTAAACTTTTTTATATTTGTATAAAATTTTTGAATAAGATGAATGGTTAAATGTTTGTTAAAAAGCTAATGTTGTCATGTATTAAAAAACGGAGGTATTAAAAAGTTCCACAATTATCCCATCTTACAAAACAGGCCAAAAATTCTGTAGATTTCAGTAACTAAACAAAACAAAACGACATCAAGTCTCATAAAGAAATTTACAGAACAGTGGAGGACTAAGTTGAAAAGTTCCCCTTCCCTTCCATCTCCCTCCATGATAAAACCCGCGCTGCTTCTCCCACTCCGCCATCACTCCCCCTTTCCTAACCGGAGAAACGAGAAAACAGAGAGAGCTCATTTGCCAAAGCAACCAAGCCACGAAATGGCGCGCTACCACCCCACCTCCATTCACGACGACATCGAGGCCGGCTTCTCCGGCCACTCCGCCTCCCCCTTGAAGCCTGCGGAGTCGCCTCGGCGGCCTGGCGGCCGCCTCTTCTGCGACCCGTGCGACGACGCCGACGACCTCCTCGGCCACCACCACTACCTCGACATCTGCTTCCGCTGCCGGAGACCCCTCGGAGGAAACAGAGACATCTTCATGTACAGGTAAATATTCATCACAACCGTCAGTCTCTTGACAAGTTAAATCTCTCTGCAAGAAGTGTTTCTAATGGCGTTGTGATTCTTCTGTTCTTGTAGAGGTGACATGCCCTTCTGCAGCGAGGAGTGCAGGCAGGAGCAGATCGAGATCGACGAGGCGAGAGAGCAGAGATCGAAGCAGACGGGGAGGGCAGAGCAGGAGAGGCAGAGGCAGCAGAAGCAGAGCCACCCGAGGATCCCGGTCTGGGCATGGTAAACAATTTTGGTCACGAAACAGTAGATCTTACAGAAACTCAAGAACCGAAACCTCGTGGAGGAGATCGAGAGACAGCTTGTCCCATGGCCGTGTGTGCGGATGGAGAAAGATCCAATCGAGCGCACGCAGATCAAACAGTTCCACGGGAACGAAGGCCAGCCCGGGGAAGCAGAAGCAAACCGGCTGCGTCTTTTTGTCGCGATCAAATGGTTCGGCACCCTCCTCCTGATCTCCGCAACAAGGAGATGAGGAGCCAATTTGCTGTGTGAATTTTGTTTCTTATGCACGGTTGTAAAATCGCAAAAATATGGTGCGTGCGTGCAGCCGGTGCAGCGTTTTGTGTCATTGTGTGTGCTTGTAATGCAACCTGTTGATATGGAAGAAGTGAGAGGCGTAAAATGCTCTCTCCAATTTCTCATCAGTTCGGTTGATTTCCTTCCTAGTACAACATGCTGTGTTCGTTGCGTAGCTTTTTAACACAACTAGAGCTGACGATGCAGGCGCTGCAGCTACAATTAGATGGTCTTTTCTGATGAAAATACAGTTAAAGCGGCCATTATTCAGTTGGCCCTCTGATCATAATTCATGCTGTATGTTCGATGCAGAAATTTAATGTTGTCGCCGCTTGCTACTGTGTACAAACAGTAGATCATAGACATGTTGGTACCTCCTGCCGCAGCTGGTCCGTCATCGATGGCAGAGGTAAATTGTTTGTTCAGTTCCTCACCGAGAAAATATCAGCCGTGAATGGTAACACAGACACTTTGCTCCACGACGAAGAAGTCGGAAAGGTAATAAAGAAAGGAAGAAAGCAACGCAGGCTTTGTTATTAGTATTGTCATTCGTGCAGCCTGCTTCCCGGAAACTTACACGAGGTAATGACTATAGCAACTAGGAGAATTTTTTATCTTAAAGCGTTGTGAACACAGCTTCTCCGTACCGTTTCCTCAACAACACTGACTGACAAGCGGTCCACAGAAGAAAAAAACGGAGGGCTCACATGTCAGTCTCAACTTATACGACCGAAGGCCAAACTTTGCCGGTACATGTAGCCATATAGGAAACGAACGTTTTCAGGGCAGATGATGTCACGCCCTACGTTGTTCACCATCAACCGAATTAAACTACGCAAAGCATGTTGGCATTAGTGCGTACTCCGGACTTTAAAAGGCCCAAACAACCAGCGATAACAAATCATCCTCGGCCACGCCGTAGCCCGTAGATTGTTTTTCACCGTTTTCTGTGTCTCCCAAGTTGCGTTGCGCCCCATGTGCAACCGAGAGAATCCTTTAGGCAATCTAGGGCCTTTGGCGACGCAAAAATAAAAATTCCCCGATTCCCCTCGCCACGTTACGCCCTCTCCGAGCCAGCGAGAACCAAAGCAACGCAACGCAACGCGACCAGTCCCAGCCGCCGCGAGACGAGCGCATCTCGCCGTGTGCCGGTGGTTCGGGGGGTGCATCCCGCGCGAGCGGCGCCCGCACGTGGCTGCCGCCTCCTGCCCCCTCTGCTCGCTACAAGCTTAGCAGAGACCACATATTACTATAGCTCTCTCAAGTCTCAACCATGTGGCGCTAAACCTGAACTAGTACTATCCACGCCAACCGAAAACGGTTTAGCGCTAGCTGTTTAGCGAAGTCGCGGTGAACCATGTGATGCATATGCTACTCACACGGCCTGCGCCTGCATGGAACAATGATGCAGGCACGGGTCACGAGAGAGTGTTGCTGTGCGCGAAGTTGGCTACTACTGTACCGAGCGCGGAGGAAAAAGGTAGATGAATAGAGAGGGTGATATTTTCCCGTGTGATTAGCGGCATACCAATTAGATAGGTAGCACGGTAGTTGCGGTGATATGAGAAACAACTTAAAGTTTTAAGTTTAAATCTCCGTATGAGTAAATTTTAAATTAAATTATTTGAGAAGATAAGTTTTTAATTTAAAAGATTGTATGTATTCGGTTGGATATAAAAGTTATGTAAAAAAATATAAAAAAAAGGTTGACGTACGCTGTTGCTGTCGTGTCAATAGTAACAGACGCCAGTGAAGGCGACGAGAAATGTTCTCTTCTTCAGGGGCGTTGTTGTCAAGAAAATGACCTGGGTAGTAAATGGACAAGTGGGATACGTACAGGTAGGATCTACGTATAATTTCTGAAAGACATGTTGATCGAGGTGTGGTGTACTCACATGTACTGCTAGCATGTTACACATGTGAGCTAGACCAATATCAATAATAACATAATAGTGCTCCTAGTATTTCAGTATGCTGGTAGTAGTAAATTATACGCATGCACATTTTGAAGAAAGGAAAAGGAAGAAAACAAGTTTGCCAGGGTGACACCGACAGCATATTACGTTGGAGAATGTTTCTTGCAACCATGACAGATTGACAGAATATACTACTTTTGAAGCGGCAGTAAAACAGAAGCATAACATTAAAAGAGTGTTAGGTAAACAAGAATACTTATTGTTAAGGTAGGTAAATAACCTCCAAAACAGCGTACGTACTGCCTAATAAATAGTAGCACTATATGTAAGTAAGAATCACGTGACAAGGGGAGCATCCACTGCACCTCTTCATCTCTCTGAACCTGTGATATATGCTGTTTTTAAATTTTAGCCCCCTGTTCATTGTCCCTAACAATGATCACAGACGCCTTGATTTGAATGGCTGCCAGTTTCTCACGAAATCTCCAATGGCCAGCAGAGTGTTGTTCCAAAATTTGCAGTAAGCAAGAATCACAAAACCATACAAATTATACGCAAATTTTTCACGCGTGTCATGCTCCGTTGATTGGCGTCCGCTGCTATTCATAGTTTTGCCATCGGACACTGCCAATTCCCAGCCTCTCCTTGTCTCCCCGAGGCTAAAAATGGGCAGGGCCGGCGACCTATTTGTGCATTCCTCCGCCGAACCGGAGCTCCGCCAAGCCAGCCGAGATCCTTCACAGTGCAGTGCCAAGACTCGGGGGGCATTTTTTGCTCCCTCTTCCCGCTCGTGCCCAGGGCGGCCTTGCTTGCTAGCTAGCTTGAAGCCAGCCAGCAACGTCGCCACCGCAGGCATGAAGGGGAGCGGTGCAGTGAAGCCATCGTCCATGTTCTACGTCCATGAGGCGGACGTCACCCAAATCCACCACTTCCTCGAGGAATGCTCCCTCTGCTGCAAGTCTCTCTCCGGTGACATCTTCATGTACAGGTTAAAGCTTTTTTCCTCTCCCTACTTTCACCGCGATGCATGCATGCAAAAGTTGTTTGAAGTTTTGTGGCGTGGGTGCAGGGGTGACACGCCGTTCTGCAGCGAGGAGTGCAGGCAGCAGCAGATCGAGGTGGACAGGGCGAAGCACCGGCGGAAGAAGCGTGCGGCGGCGCACGCGGTGTCGGTACGGAAGCACCACCACCACCGGCACCACCAGCAGCAACCACAGCCGCGGCCGGCCATCGACCCTAACCCGTGGGGCGGCGACGCGGGGTTCACCGCGCGACGCCCCGCGTTGCGCGTGTGAGACCGAGCCGCATCCGCATCCGTATCATCCGCGCGCGCTTGCGACTTGCGTCGGGCGCGCGAAGGCCACGTCTTTTTTTTTTGGGACTTCTGGTGCGACACGGGCAGGGACGACGGAGACAAATACACTCACAACAACAAAACGTACGCGACCCAGTTTTTGTTTGTAGAGGGGCCTGGTGCTACTAGTACGTGCGTACACGCGCCTGAGGGTCTTGGGCCGAGTTGGGCCCTAGCTTCCTCGGGCGAGTCTTGGTTTGGCTTTTTCTTCTTTTCTTTTCTATAAGAGCATTTCTCAAGGTTAGAACATTGGAGCTAGGCGATTGATTCATGGGCTCTCCTCCATTTTTGCCTCCTTTTTTTTGGCCGCTGTTCTGCTTTTGAGGAATGAAATATGATTTTTTGTCCAACTGAACTGTTCCCATGTACATTTTGCTACTTCCCTTAGCAATTCTTAGGTGTTTTATAGCTAGACATTTTTTTAAAAAAAAAGAAAAATGTTTTTACTAAAGTTCTGCAGCTGGCTTACAAGGTATTATCGTTTTCTTTTGCAACAGTGGAAGCCGTTTGTTTCGCCGAAGCTATTAGGGGGATTTGGAGGTCATAAGGGGCATGTCCCTTTTCCAAGCTGCAAAATCAAAGAGCCCCAAGGAGTCCTGACCCAAAAACAAGTTCTTGAAGTTTAAGGTTATGGTCCTTCTAGACGTTAGCATGGAGTAGAGTTCTTTCTGATGAGAACACAACAAGAGTTGTGTGCTGTGTCTTTAGTATGTCGATGCAAGCTTATTTACTTGTTCTTTAGAAACAGAGAGGAAAACCCACCGGTTCCAACAAATTTGAAACCGAAGAGGCTTGCTTTACTTGTTGCTTCCCTACTTTTGTTTTTGTTGGGCTCCACTGTAAGCGTGTGAAACCCAACAAGTTTTATTAACACTCATGGTATGCTTTCTATTAAAACTGTACCGAATAAGAGGAAAGTATGTGACATTGTCAGTTGTGCCACATGATAATCTAGCAAGTGCAAGCTATGATGAACATTAGAAGCACGCTCGCAATGCTGCAGCTTGAGAAGTTCAGATTTCAGAACTTCAAGGGTTGGGAATCAAACCAGTGGCGCCACAGTTACAACTCAACATCTCGACAGACTCACGGATCTCTATAGCAGGCCAACTCGATATGGTTAGCTGTAACCCATCCTTGACCTGCAAATTACAGGTTCGGTCACTAGCTTTTGCCACAGTTTCAGAATGAGATGCTGTCGATCCGGCAACGTCCGAGTCTCAAGTGAATGATTCCTGTCCCCTTTGCAATCTCATCGATAGCAACCTGAGTCATATTGAAAGATCAAGGATGGAACGGAGCAATCAGGAATCCCATAAACTACTACATACTATACATACATGTCGATGAGATCGACCTACAACCTAAATAGGATTAGCTCAACAATGGTAGCAAAGTGAAACACAAGAGAATAAAAAAGACTGTCCGGCAAATTGGAGCCGGTGATGATGCAAACGCAGTTATATAATTTGTGCCAAACTGACATTATAGCTACTTTTAAAAGCTCTTTAGATTCGTAGGATTAGATGCCCCGCAGTATTGTTAAAGGAATACAACCAAAGCCCATGATTCTCTGTGGGATTTCCTGCCTGATTTTCCGGCATCTTTTTTCCTTGCCACGTTCGACCGGGAAAAGCAGGTTCATTTTCCGGCGATGGCGAAGAGCACAAGTGCACGACTCTTCTTCAGCATTGACTGTCCCAACTCCCAACTGATCTTGCTTTTACTTGGCACCATAATTTAGCATTTTTTCCCCTCCTAGATTCCTATACTTCTTTGGTGGTAGCAAACGAATCGATTGCACGGACTTTTCTAGCACAGCAAGGTTTTGTATGAGACGAACGAATTTTACCACGATTCACCAAACCGAACCGTTCAAAGCAAGGCAAAAGAAGATTTGTGTTGCTTAAAGAAAAAATGCGAGATCGTTGGGTGACTTGGGTCCATCCAGCTGTATCACTGTATGTCTCCCCAGCGAGAGACGCGGCCCGGTTGGAATCCAGGAGACCAAATTTTTGGGGTCAACTTGTCCTTATTTTACTCCACATGGGATACTTTACTGATCTTGCTACTAGCCTAGTACAAGTAGTAGGTCGGTTCCTTGATCGCAATTTCTTTAGACGTTTATTGCCACAACGTCCAAAGGTGACCACAATACAACCAAGATCTATACGCAATTAACTAGTGCTTCCCATCACCAATAATTTGCTCACTTTTGTTGGGCTCTGCGATTTCTGTTTTGTTACATAATCGTACGCACGAATCTCGATGGGGTCTCAACAAAATTATACTCTCTCAATCTAAAAGTAAGACCTATTTCATACTTTGTTTTTTACAAAAGTGTAAGTCCTATTTGTAATCATTATGTGCTAAATTAAATTGTTGATTGAAACTCAAAAAATTATTTTAGTACTTATTGATTGAATATTCATTGGTTTTGTCACATGGTGAATGAGTTAATTACTTGGTCTTGATGTCAAAAATATTCTCACCGTTCCATAAAAAACCAAACATAGTACTGGATGTGATATATCCTAATACTACGAATCTGTACATATCCCTATTCATATTCGATTCATTATACTGGAAGTTCTAGATTTTAATTTTTGTGGGATGGAGGGATTTTTGTGGGATGGAGGGAGTAGATCTTTGGATGGAGGGAGTGCTGTAAGCCGGTGCCTGGAGACGCGCTCAACCGGCGGCGTAAAACTAACCCCATGCTACTGCTAGCCGCTGGCTGTACCGGGGACCTGCTGGGTCGTTGCGGAGGCATATGCCATCAGAAATTCAGAATACACAGTACATGTGGTAATAGCACACAGTTGGTTTGTATTATGGGATTATGAAATGTGAATGCCGTTAAGAATATGTACTAGTAGTACTCCTACTAGCGGCATTGGAGTTAGCTTACGTACTGTGCCCATTTATTTAATTTGTTTATTTAATGTCCTTTGTAGAGGTAGATCACCTAATCTTAGATTCTTGGTACTACCGATTATAAAATTTGATTAGCTGATGAGTCACTATTAGCCATGGGTTTAGGCTTTAGATCGCGGCATTAGGCCCAACCCATTAGCTAGCTGCATCTACATGATGGCTCGTTGTCCAGATTGTTTTGACATGGAAGGGAGAGATCTATATAGTGTAGTACAATTGTAACGTTACATCTGGGGCAAGCTCCCTCCCATGCTGTACTGCCCTGACGGTGATCTCACCACATCCTGTTGTCAAAACACCGTCGCTTTTGTTTTTGGCACCTGTCTCGCTTGACTTAAACGGAAGCCAGCATCACAGGTCGCGATTAAATAGTTGCTACTAGTAGTGATGATGGTGAATTTACCGTCCTGTAGAGTGTTCCAACTTTTTTCAAGGCGGCGAATACGGTACAGTCGTGTACAGAGACTAGGAACAGGGTGAGTAGAAAATGGCTTCAATAGTAATCCGTACGTCTATCTAGGTGCATGTTCTTGCGAAAAGGGAAAAAAAAGGTTAAGAAGGGTTAAATCAAACATGAACCAGTTAGGTCAATTACGTTGTGTGTGATGTCTTGTCCCTTGTTTAAAGAGTCACTTATAGCATGGCAAAAGGCGTGATCCCAAAAATCTCTGAAACGTTACTGCGATTGGAAGCGAAGCAACTGATGTCAAATGTGTGTCTCAGCCATTTTGATGGCTTGAGCTTCAGATCATGCAGAGCATCGAGAGCGTAGATTGTATCGCTTTGTAGCGTTAAAAGTTTTTAATGGCCATGGAAGAGGGCGACTGGTCACGGCCTCACGGGATATTGGAACTCTACCTAATTCGGGTCACTAAGGATATAAAACTACGTAAATCTAGTACCGTAGCAAACTAGCAATCATATATCCGTAGATTAAAAACGTTCTAGAAGTGATTTTTTTTTGAAAATATTCAGTAAGTGTCGTCACTGAACATACTTCAATTATCGAATCAAAGAGTGCAGTCGTGGTTTGCACCCGTGGACCTGGAGAAGAAAAAAAAAGTACTAGTAGCTTGGATCATTTTCTAGTCCAGCAAAAAGAAGAAATAAGTGGAACAGTCATAGGCTCATAGCATAGCCCTTTTTCTGAACAAACATACCATCTCACCAAATACCGGAGTATATATGTTACACGGTATTCGAATATTTTTGCACAAGGATATACCAGTAATATTGGGAAGCATTGATGATATGGTGATACTCTACCTATCACATTAGGTTTTAAATAGGATATTAGTGATATAAAGAAGATACCATTGGTTTTCATATGTGTTAGATGGTGCATTTGTAAGGATGTGAGTGTGGTGTTGCATCTGTAATTATTGTGTGTGTGGGTACGTACCATGTAATTTAAAAAAAAGATATACCAGCAATCTTCACAGTTTCCTCGAAAAACTAGGTTGCTGCGAAACAGCTGAGATTTTTTCAACCGTGTATATACACCAAATGCATTTTTCTTTACGTATATATAGGCACGTAGAGTAAAATTGCTTACAGTGGCGAGACAAAATATCTGTGTCTGTCGTTTTATACCGAGATGGCGGACCACCCAAGGCGTACCCACCGCGCACACCCGCCACGGGCCCACCGGAGCGTGGAACCGGTGATGCGCGTCTGGACGGTCACTTTCGAATAGCTACTGCTCCGCTGCGTGTTAAAAGTCCCGTGACCTTTCCGGCCCCGGTTTTGTGCTCCATGACATGTGGGCCCACCAGTGCACTTTCCGGGCCCTTTTGCTTTCGCCGCTGCGTACCTTTCCGTTCTCTTTGGAAAACGGAGGTCTCACCGTGTCCAAAAGTCTTGGCTCTGCTCCGGGTTGCATCGCAACTAGGCAACTTATGTCATGTTGCAAATGTTTTGTAGATTGCCAATAATATCATTCGATGATTTTAGAAACAAAGATATTCATATAGTTGAGATTGGGAACCTTTTTTTTCTTTCCAAATTTTAAAGTACGGGTCAGCGTATCATGCTCGTATGTTTGGCATTACAATCACTAAAAGATTTTCATATGGAGTCGCCCAAAATTGAAATTGATTATTCTGACGGTGACATTGGATCCACAATCTAAAATACAGGGCAGGTGTCCCCAAACTTTGTTTGCATCCTGAATCAAACAAATCAAAAGGACCACCGGGACACATGAGCATGTCCGATATACTAATTGAACATTTCAACTAACAAAAGTGCATTGCTCTAGGGCCTAGAATTAGTACATAAAACAACAAACATATTCACCTAAGAAAAAATGCAGCAATGTGTTCAACAAACGGTCATTATCTTGCGCTGGAGTGACCGACCTAAAAGGACGATTAGTAAGTATTAAGAGTCCAGTTTTGTCAGGGAGCTATTAAGAGTCTTTAATTGTGTTATAGAAAAAAAAAATCCCAAAACAGTGGTCATTTAGGACAGCACGAAGTTGGAACAGTGAGCTCTTAGAATCACCTTCAATTCACAGCGTTTAGGGTTCCTTCATAGTTCATAGCGCAGATAATTTCACAATATTTCATAAGAACTACTCCCTCCTTCCTGTTTTGCGCAGCGAAAAAAAAAGAACTGATTTATTTTATGTAAAATTTCTCGATATCAAAGAAAACCTTAGTAGCAGTAGGTCAGTATGCAGGTGCAGCTGTGCAGTCGCCTATCAACAAGTGATGTTGCTGCAACAAGATCTCGAAATACCCGAGACCATGTGTTCCTACGAGTACGGTGTGTTGCAGACTTGCATTCCATACCTTTTTTTTTCAAACGTCTAAAATAATTACACGTTAATATATTAGAAGGAAAAGAGTTTTATTACATAATACAATCGGCTAGATAGGCCTGTACCGGGGGAGAAGGAAAAGACCTAAAAGAAAAAAAGAAAGGAAAAAAACTACTACGAAAAAAGACTACTCCAACTAACGAGAGAGAGGAGGTAGAGCCACATTACACTCCCAGTAAATCCCCAAACGCAGCAATGCCTGCGGACGACCACAGGCGACCTTCCGATTGGATGAACTCTATAAGCACGGAGACTAAGGAGAGTGTCGAGTCGAAAATCCTGAAGTTCCGCTCCTTCCACAACTACCAAGTGACTAGGAGGACCAAGGAGTCGAAACCGGTGTAAAGATACTCAGGTAAGCAAGCCTTAAAAGATGGCCACCAATCCTGAAGCAAACTGCCACGGGGAGGGGAGAGGGTTGTCCATCCATAGGACGACAACACACGGTGCCAGGTCTGCCGAGCGAACACACAGTCGAGTAGAATGTGGTTTGTCGTCTCAAACTCCTGAGCGCAAAAGGGGCAGACAGAGTGGTTATCGATACTACACTTCTAGAGAAGATCAGCTGTCCAGCAGCGCTGCTGAAAAGCAAACTAAAGGAAGAACTTGCAGTTAGCAGAGCCCTTCACGCGTTAGAGCAGGTCGGCACATGCAAAGGATTATTGACCAAGAAAGAACGTCTAGTACACCGAGTGCACCGAGTAACGCTGGTACGTCGAGCCCGTCTAAGAAAAGTCTTTCCGCAAAATAAGCTGTTCACAATATATGGACAACAGGATGAGAGAATAATATATTCATTAAGGATCGATCGTGCTTGTTAGAGGAAAGTAGCTTGTTAGAAGTATGGGCATTAGGTCATTTTCAGTCGGGTAGTTTTTTTCTTCAAGGCGAGAAAGTTTTTTTTTTTAAAAAAAAGCTAACATTCTCTTGTGGGGTGCAGGGTTGAATTTTCATGGCTTTCTCAATCCTCACATTCGCAGCAGAGAGCCAGAGAAGAATAGTCACAAAGCAATGTCGAAATGGTTCCCTGCAATAATATTTTAGATGAGCGGCCGGCCGGCCGGTGAGAGTGAGAGGAAAACGTCAATTCAGTGTGACAGTGTGCTACACAGTAATATGCTATTACTGATGTAAATACAACTCCTACTAATTTTCACCTCCTAGAAACGAGCCCACGAAATGACAAGTTTATAACGTTGTCATCTGCAATTGATGACCAATAAGGCCGTAACACGCACTTTCTTTCTCTTCCCCCGTCGACAAGGTCAGCACAGTAACTGTCGCGCTTCACTTCCTTGTCTGGTTAGCAGAGCACAGCTGCACAGGAGGGCATCCAGTACCGTCAATTTTGTCAAAAGAGAAAAAACCAGAGGTAATTACCGGATGTCCATGGTGATCTGATGATCTAAAGTAGCTTTAGACTTTACGCTCACTCATTCCTCACATGATTTGAGTGCCACTATAGGCAGCAGAGGACCGGAGTAAAGTAGATAGTGAAATCCACATCGGAGGTGATGGACATACTTAATTACCGCAAGTCACTGGCTTTAACTAGCCCATTTAACTTTGCTTCAACTGCTAGTGGAGTAGTACACGAGTCGCGTACTACGCATCTGGCGTAATCCTCACTTGCTCCACACACCATTGGCCTAAGCTTATGGGCTGATCAAAGCATGGAAATTAGTAGTAGTGGGAAGAAATGTGAGCTCGAATCAAGCGTGGTTAACAGGTTAAGTCCCATTCACTGCCATAATTGAGCTGCCTGCCCGGTTGGTTTGGCCTGGCCAATCTGCACTTACTGAGTATGCCCAGTAGTACCCCTTTCAATTCTTTCGCCTCTGTCTCCGAGATCTAAACATGAGCCCTGCTCTGCAACGCCGGAATAGTGCGCATGCTGCACAGTTCAACAGGAGTATTTACTAGCCCAAGAATATGATCAATGAAACGCTGGAATTGCAGTTGAGAAATGGAGATAAAAAAAAAGTTGGATATGTCACGTTTTCTGTTTGCATGTAGTAGTCCATCATTACAATGGTCAACAAAAGAGGGTAATTGACTCAGGACGGGATCGCTGGTAGACCGGGTGGTCAAAGTATGAAGTAGGCAAAGCAGCCTATGTTCCAGCGATCCAGACTAAGATCCAGATTGATGTGGTACACCATCTAGCCGCCCACATTGAGCTGCCGTTGAAGTGTTGAGCGCGATGCAGCGCTGCTGACTTTGCTGCGCCGAGTGCAGCCTGCAGCGACGGCATGCAGCGTGCTACTAGTATACCTTCGTTTTTAAACTCGTGGAGTACTCCTAAATCCTCCTACTCCTCCCTGAAACAAGAAAAAGTTGTAACACTAGCACGAGATGCAAATGCCTTTGCGAATCCACCTACAAGGGCGACGTAATATCACGCGCGAATTGAATGGCATTTGCTGCTTCCTGGGGAGAAAGATGGAGTACAAAATTAATGCCATCTATTATTACTCCCTCGCACATCATGTGTTGCTGCCTGGAGCAAAGGATTTTTACCCGTCCAATTCGGGACACACGGACGCGGCTACGAGTAGCATACGAGCTTCTAGGACTCGGTCCATCGCATGAGTCACTGACATGTGTCGTGCAACTCTAGGACTGTGCGCCAAGCTGCAACAGACGCCGAAGCTCCTAGACTGACACTCCTCGATCCTAGTACTACTCCTTGGGATCTCACTGCCCGGTGGGTCCCAGCAGGACTCAGCTCCAACCAGCATCAAGGAACGCCGCGGGCCCACAGGACCTAGCGAACCCGAGATGGGCCCACGTTACAGAAGCAAGGAGAGAAGAGCGAGCGCTCGTGAAAAAACAGCAAAAAGAAATTAAAGCCCTCGAAAAAGAAAAGAAGGCCGGTGCGGGGCCCAGAAGGCAACGGATCCCACTAGCCAACACCGTCAGGTGGGCCCCGCTCCCGGGCCCACCACCCACCCCCTCTCTCAACTTAATAAAACCACCTCCCACCGCCTGTCTCCCCTTTAAACGCAGCAGCACGAATACCTTCCCCGTCCCCCTCGTCCCCGCCTCGCGACGGACCCAAATCCAACACGACGAGGAGATCGAGTGCGCCACCGAATCGAATAACCACAAGCCGCGGAAGATTTCCCCTCCCCCCGGTGGATCCCTCCTCCTCCTCATCCGGGGTCACCTCCTCCCCTCCGATGGAGTCCGGGGGCGAGAGCGGCAGCGGGAGCGGGAGCGGGAGCCGAGGGGAGATCGCGCTGGCCATCGGCGGTGGCGGCGCGTCGGCGGCCGCGTGGACCCGGCTGGTCAGCTCCGGCGTGGAGGACGTGTTGGTGGTGGGGGGAGTGGGTGGCTTGCGAGGAGGAGGAGGAGATGGAGTGGGTGGGCTGCTGCCGTACGGGCACTTCCTGGAGGCCTGCTTCCTCTGCCGGAAGCCGCTCGCCAGCAACCGCGACATCTACATGTACAGGTAATCCCTCCCTCCGCTCGACGCAGCGGCCGCGCTCGCCTGATTTGGTTCGCGTTCTGCTAGGTAGCCTAGGTTAGTTTGGTGTATTCGGTAGCGGTGGGTCCCGTGGCCGGGACATCTCCGGCGTCATTGGAAGCTTTGTTTTTTGATACGAAGAAAAGGAAATTTTGCCATTGAAGCCTGCGGGAAAAGTGAGAGTTAGTGCATATTTATCACTTCTTTTTTCTCGTCTGCACAGTCCTTGTTTTGTGCGTTAGGTTGTTACGTTTGAGAGCTGAAGAGAAGAAATTTGTGCGAGCATCCTTCAAAAGAGAAAAAAAAAATATGCGAGTTGTTTTTCCCTTTTTGCCGGATTTTGCGTTGGTGTAAAGGTTTTGTCATTCATATTGTGTTCGTACAAACTCTTGTTTACTTTGGCGCGTGAATATATTAAATCCTTAGTGGTTGGGTATAATTGTGGTCATGCTGTCATCAAGAGTAGATACCGACGACTGTTTGCTCTTTGTTTATGAAGCTTCTGATTCGAGAGGGACTTAGATGCTAGGCACGGACGATTTCTTGCTCTTTTTCTCCTTTCCAACGAAAAGAATGAACGTTTTTACTGCTGAACTATGTTAGTTTCTAACTGGTGGATGAACTGAACTGAACTGTAGCTATTTTTTGTTCTCGGATCTTTTTGTTTCTTTTTAAATTGTGATCTAGTGGTGGTGGTGCAAAACAGCTATCGAAGAGATCCGTCATTTTGAACTTATTTTCATTTTTTTTTCATGTAAGAAAATTAATTGTTCATTTATGTGTGCTCACGAGAACTTCTGATGAAAGGGACCTGCAACCTAACTGGATCTTTCTGAATCTTAAGACTTTGAATTTTTCCTGTTAAAGAAAATGCTTGTTAGCTTATTTAAACTGAATGTTGTGACTTCAACACACCGTGTACAGCATGATATATATCATAGAAGAAGAAATAATTCAGACATGCAACTAGTGTGAAGACTTGTGAGTTAAACGGTGAAATGCAATTTCTTTTTTAGATAATGGAATCGATTCTCTGTTAAATGTAATTCTTCGACGTAATTGCCTTCGTCCTTTTATAGCTGGTAGGCTTGTACCTATTGTCACATTCATGTCATTAAGTTTGCTAATTGTTGATCCTACGGATCCTTTGCTTGAGCAGGGGGGACATTCCGTTCTGCAGCGAGGAGTGCAGGAGGGAGCAGATCGAAATGGACGATGAGATGGATAGGAAGGAGAAGAAGAACATCTCCAAGAAGGTAGCGCAGCGTAACCCCGACCCCAGGGAGGTGGAGTCCACTCCGAGGCCTCCCAAAGCTCGCGCCGGCTCGATCCTCGCCGGATGACAACTGACAAGGAGGAGGAACTGAAAGTGAGGAAACTCCTCCGGGATTGTGCTGCTCGTTTTCCCGCAAGCCAAGACCAGATGATCCTCACACCTTACCACCAGAAAACTATCACTTACAAAGTTACATATATGGGTTTGTGTTTTTGTTTAAACCCCCTTTGCTCTTTTGGTGGTGTTGTTAGCGCCTCCCTAAAATCGGTGATGATGTATAGAGACGGATGGAAAGGAAGATCAGCGCTGGTTATCAGTAGGAGTGACTGGCTGACTGCAGCTTTCTGTAATCTGTGTTATCAAGGGGGGTTTCCTTGCCTTCGACTTGAGGGTGTTGTGAATTTTCCTACGTGTAGCTGGTTACTGTGGTAGGTAGGTGTAAGGTTTTTCTAATGAAGCTGAGGAAACATATGCCTATAGAAGAAATAGACATATGGATGAATGAATCCTTGACTTTTTCATGTACTATCATCTTTACGTTGAAGATCTTGTATGAGCTGTGACAGGAAGCTCAGGAAAGATCTTGTGCGTGCTTGTTTCTATGGTTGATGGAGCATGTTCTGTTTATTGAATCTTAACTCGGTACATTTCTCCAAAATCACTTTGAAGCATAATTTTATCAAATGACCACTGAACTTAGTAGAACCATGAACCTTATAAACTTTCAAACATGTACTTATGCACAATCACATAGGAGTACTGCTTCAAGGAATACACACTGTAAAACGATGGGTTTTAATATAGTAAAATGATGTTATACGTAGTACTACTTGACCTGCGAACAGAAAAGGCATTCGTCTTCTGATGTGTCAACGAGACGAGGACAAAAACAAATCAATCGGCAATTTAAGAATGCTACTAAATCCATCTCAAAATAAATGTAATTTTACACTGTTCATATTTAACGTTTGATCATCCGTTTTATTTGAAAAAAATTTTATGATCAGTATTTTATTGCTATTAAATGATAAAACATGAATAATACTTTATGTGTGATTTTTTTTAATTTTTTTATATTTTTTTAAATAAGATGAATGGTTAAACGTTGGAAACGAATATCCACGGTGATTATTTTGGATCAAGTCACTAGCAGTACTACGTACAGTCGTGACCAAATCTACAGCAGAGCAGACGTACTCACAGTTTCACAGTGCAGGCTAAACGACAGCATCTCCCAGCCTACGCTCCCTTTGACCCCTAGCATCTACTGGTACGAAGTACTCGAGCTGTACGTATCATTTTTTTTGAAGAAACTGTACGCATCAGTGTATCACTGCACTGTGCTACTACTGCAGCTGCCACTTCACTTCAATTCTCTCTTCCCCGTCACAAGCCTTGTGGAAGAATAGGAACGGAATTGAATGCCATTTGACGCGAAGGCGCAGATCGAGCAGGTGAGGTGAGGTGACTATTTCCTTTCCACGAAACGCGCCGACTTTATGGAATGGAAACAGATGGAGCGATTCGGCCGGCCCCACCTGTCAGTCTCCACGCGCTTGAATAACGGGGAAAGCTTCCGCCGGGGGAAAGGCGCGCCGACGGCCATGTGCGCGCGATCGCTTGCTGCATCCCCGCTTCGGAGAAAAAAGCGTGCGTGCGTTGAAGTGAAACGACGTCGGGGAGGCGGAGGAGGTTGGTCACTTGGTTTGTTGCGATGCTTTGATCAGAGTTCACGAGGAAGACGAAGCTTTGGTCGGTGGCAGCGCGCACCCCCCTTCCCTTTTATTGCTGCTGCCCGCCCGCCTCGCTCGCTACCTCACTTCCGCCGCGGAGAACGACCAACCAACAAACCAAAAGTTCGGTCACATCTGCGTCATCTCCTCCGGTTTGGGGGGAGTACCTTTTTCTCGGAGTGGTTGGGTTGACCATTTTTTCTTGAGTTAATTTCACCCATACCATTATAACATACCATTATAAACATGACGAATAAAAAAAATTACTACTTTTCGTACACTGAAAAGTTTTAAAATTGGTACCATACCACTCCAGTCACTATTTTCATACTTCTATCTCACATCGCCATCCTTACCATCACCATCATATCGCTATGCGCGAGCGGGGAGAAGACGAGCAGGCGCCGGTGAGTGGCGAGATGACGAGGCAGCGCCGGTGAGCGGCAAGAGGACGGGGAGAAGACGAGGCAGCGCCGACGAGCGGCGAGGACGAGGCGGCCATGGCATCTCCTTCCCCCGTCGTCGACAAGCTCTTCCGCCAGATCTAAAACCCGAACGCCTCCCCTTCCACGACCGTCCTTGTCAGTGACGGTCGTACCCGCTTCCCGCGCGCCCCGTGCCACCGCTCCTGTTGCTCCTCCCGTTCCCCGCGCGCACCGTGCCTCCTGCCACGCCACTATTGTTGTTGTTGCCGCTGCTCCCACTCCCCGCGTGCGTCGTGCCGCCGCCGGGTTCCGTCGCTGCTACTACTGCTGCTCCCGCTCCCCGTGCACGTCGGAGTGCTGCCGTCGTCGCCACCACCACTGGGTTCTACTGCTGCTACTCCTGCTCCACGACGATATGCGTCATCTGCTGGTAACGGTGAGGATGATGATATGAGAGAGGAGAACGGAAATAGTGACATGAGTGACATGGTTTCAATTTCAAAAATTTTCAGTGTTACTCAGCTGATAATGTGAATAGTAGTGGTATTTTATGATTTGCCACATTTACAATACATGGATCAAATTAACCTTTTTTTCTTACGGAAAACTTGTATAAACGTTTTTCTTTGCGAAACGTTACTGTTGTGAGTTTTTTTTTCCGATGTAACGTTATTGTTGCGTTTGGGATAGACTATATTACATTTTGTGGCAACGTCTGGTTGTCAACCAAATATTGCCGTAAGATCTGGAGTTTTATTTTAATTCCCTTGTGAACTGAACTGTCTCGCGCGAATATACTTGCAGTATTCATCACTATGCTCCTACGTTTGTGGTTGGTTGCCCTTTTGTCTAAGTCATGGATGGCGTCAACAGTGACTCGGTCGTCTGCAACTCTGCCGCAACGTGAGACCGGGCAGCAGGGCTGGACCGGTCTTGATGGTGAGGCCCACCGACCATGGATTAGACAGGATGGGCCTTAAATGGTCTGTAAGTCTAGGCCCGACAATGATTAATTGGACCGTTTCGGAGTTTGTTTCCCGGCCACAAACTTATGGGCCGTATGAGGGAATAAATTGGCAACTAAGGATGCGCGATTGAAGGCGTAAACTTGAGCTTTCCACATCAGTCGAAGGCGGAAATGCTCTTTCCCTTACCAACCTTGCCTGGTTTGCTCTGCCCTGCTCTCTCCCAGCAACGCCAACCCCGATGCTAGCCGCCTCCGCCACCACCGCCTCCCTCCCCCCACCCTTCCGCCGCGCCCGCCTGAGCACCTCCCATGGAGGAGGCGGAGGTGTGCCGCACACTCTGCGGCCGCGCCTGCGGCGGCGTGCTTTGGCCTGCCGGGCGGACCTGCAGCAGGATGCGCCGTTCGCCGCGGCCATTGGCGCCTGCGTGCTAGCCTCCCTCGTGCTCCCGACGTCGAGAGGCTGCGGAGACGGCGAGGAGGAGGAAGGGGATTTTGGAGCGACGGATACGAGGATGGGCGTCATGGGGATCATCTCCTTGCTGCCTTACTTCAACTGGCTGGTGAGGGCTTAAGCTAATTGTCTTTGCTGCCCCTCTTTGTTCCTTCTGCTTAGATTTGACCCCCTTTTTGTTTGTCTTTTACTTCACGATTAGAGCTGGATCTTCGCATGGCTGGATACCGGGAAGCGTCGTTATCTGTTCTATGCCGCTGCATACTTGGCTCCTTATCTGAGGTTTGAAATTCCGAACTATGAACTGCTAATCAGCTTACCCTTTGTCATGCTGGATGTGGCTATGCACTGGGATTAATTGAGTTTGTTTACTCTGTTGGCTTCATTTGATCATGTCATGCACTTTTGCAATGAGACCTCCACTTTGTAATGTATGCCGTCTGGGTAGCTATTAGTAGTGTTACTTATCTCATGTTGAGAGAACGCTTGTAATAACGATCGACTGTAGAATCTATAAAAAAAAAATTCTTGAAGATTAATAATCTCTTGGGCTTCCTTCGAGTAAGATCAAATTACTTGAGTGTTTCATGTGACATTATGGTGAACTACTGAACCATGTATGTTGGTTTATCTTGTTTTATACGGACTGTTCTACACTTTATGGAATCTTCCTGTCTGATTAGATACTGAACTTATGCTGTCCTCTAAGGTAACCAACAAAAACTGCCATCAATTTTCAGAACAAATTTATCACTGTCGCCTGAAGAGAGCTGGTTACCTATAGCTAGCATCTTTGCCTGCATTCTCCATGTTCAGGTCAGTGAGCAAGCTACTCCAGTATTATGGCAAGCTATAGCTTTTTTGCTGATTATTTTTTCCCTTGCAGCTAGAGGCAAGCATCAGGACTGGTGATATCGAGACCTTCACGTTTGTTCAGAGAGCTTGGAGGGTTATTTTCCCTAGTGCTCTGAAGGAGGATGCTCAACATAGAAACAAGGGGAAATCAATCAGAACGGTACAATATAATGAACTGTAATAATCTGATGTTATGAATTTCAACTCAATTAAAATTTGGCAATCTTCTCCTACAATGGATCAGGGCAGCGGTAACAGGAGAATTCCATCAGCACATGAATCTAGAGAAAAGCTTCGTAATTCAGATATCTTCAAGAGGAAACTCGATGAGCCCAACGACGAGAAACAAAACAAGTCAGATTGGAACTGAACTCAAACAGTGTCGTCCTTTCTCTTGTCAAGCTGTTTAAGGAAGATCCACATCCTTTTGAGGAAATCTTCTGTGGCTGCTTGCGAAACCGATGTGCAGTATGTCAAATTAGGCTTAGGCGTAGCTAGTTTCCAAGGTAGTCCACGACCACGAGTTGTTGGATCAAGCAGGCAACCAGGCTGATCAGAGTGAGGTACCTGCTGTTTTCAGGTTTCTGCAAATTATGTTTTGTTTGTTGTGTGTAGCCTTCAGCAAGAATAATTAACGTTGCATGCTTGCTTTATCTGAAATTCTGAATGAAAGTAGCTTTATACCTGGTGTCTCTCTCTCATCCCTGGTCAGAACTCAGAACTCAGAAATCAGAATAACAGCTTGCTTCGCTGCTGTTGATTCCTCTGAGCACCTTTGATCATGCGTTGTCATGGACTCATGGTGTTATAGACTTATAGTTATAGTTTGCAGATGTTAGCGAGCTTTGTTCATCGCGAGGGCAGGTCTTTGGTACGTTTCCGCATGTTCCATTTCACAGCAAATCACCGTGAAAACTAAATTGGACACATGATGATGCGGATATCACACTTTGGATGCAGATTTTTTCCCCCCGGTTTGGAAATGAGATTGATCAGAGTATATCGATACTTGAGAACATAGGTGAGGTGTTGCCGTGTTGGAGCATTTGTTCCTGGATGCTAGATGCCAATCGTGGATATTGATGTCGAATGCACCTGCGGTCACTATGGTTCTTCCGTTCTGTCCATTTTGCTGCTATTGCGCATCAGTTTCATAACACACTGGGTTTCATCGTATTCGTTGATTGACATAACCACGCGACATCTAGCCAATTGTTTTTGATGATTCAAAACGTAAACAGCTTAAAATGCATACGTCAAACTCATCGTTTATTAAGCCAAATTCTGTGCTTACCATCCGATTAATCCAATTAGATTAGGCGGTCGATATTGAGCACGAATACGGAATAGCCACCAGATGTCCATCCGCTATCGAATAGAGTCCGCGTACTTTTGTACTTTACGCCTTCCACATCAGTCCGTGCCGCTCTGCCCATTCTCCACGGCAGCCGGCAACCACCACCGGCGCCACCAGCCCACCACCGGTCTCCACCGCGACCTTTCCTCCGAATCCCGACATGGAGAGGCCTCCGGGCAGGCCCTCCGCCGCGCGCCCGCGCCCGCGCTCCCTCCAGCGAGCCGCCGCGGCGCTCTTCCTCGCCATCCTCGTCGCGCTGCCCTTCGCCGTGCTGTACCGTGGCCCCGTGTCGCGGTCGCTGCACGACTCGTGGGAGTGGGACCCGCTGCCTTCGCTCGACGCATCCGAGGAGGACGGCGCCGTAGGGGATGATGATCTGGTAATCCTGCCTCCTCTTTCTTCCGATTGATGGCGTTCGTTTGGTTCCCAGTTTTTAGTGTAGCTGCTCTGGAATGATATCCACTGTTAAACCATGTACGAACAATGAGAAATTTTGGTCCTTCCGCCCAAAAAGGGAAAAAAAAAACCTTTGGTTCTCTCCTCTTAGTTTTTGTGAATGTCTGTAAGGGTTTAATAAATTCACAGTGCGGTGTTGTTCGTGGATTCATTTATGATCAATTCATGTGGTTGGATTTGGCGATCTTGTGTAGTGTAGTCTAATTTAGAGCTGTCACTGTCAATGCGTAATAACACGTTGTGTTCACAATACTTAGTAGTGGCTGCACTAGAGATGTGTTATCTTGGAGAATT
Source organism: Oryza punctata (assembly GCA_000573905.2). Lineage (NCBI taxonomy): Eukaryota > Viridiplantae > Streptophyta > Magnoliopsida > Poales > Poaceae > Oryza > Oryza punctata. The sequence goes on along the minus strand of CM002491.2, from coordinate 28,503,906 downwards.
TATCTTGGGATGAAGCAATTCAATCCAGTTGGGTTTTAGATGTTATAGTAAATACACACGAGTAAATGCAGATGGGTGCTGTCGTCTTGAAAGACAGAAGAACGGTGACCACATATGCGACAGCCAGAACCTTCCAGTCTGTTTTTCAGTTTGAACTTGGGAATCACTTCCACCTAGTGAAATACTCCCTACGTCCCAAAATATAGCTAGTGAACTTGGGATGGAGGGAGTAGATGTTACTGAATCAGTAGTGCTGCTCTCAAGGTGTCATTGACTTGTGGATAATTTCATTGAATTTTTTAAAAGAAGTATATTACTGTTTTTCTCCACCATAGTAATGTCAGAAAGCTTGGTACCTTACATATTTGCTTTGTTTCAGCTGATTATTAACGGATGTTGACTGTTCACATTGAAAGACTGACTAGGTTGGCAGGCCAACATGGCTTCTGATAGTAGGACTTTAGGAAAATTTAAGAAAGTAATAATGAAACTAAGTTTTTTTTATTGTTTATCTTAGCTGCAATGTTACATTTCCGATATCATTTTAGCTGTATGTTTCATGTATGCATTGTCCCCTAGGCCAATCCAAATTCAGAATATCCATCTTAATTTTTGAACTACTTTTTATGTGATCATTTGCGTGGCCACTTTTCAGTTAACTTTCTCCTTTTATTTAACGGTCTTCAATTAATACGGTTATCCTTCTAGGACAGCCAAGATCTTAAACTGGAGCAAGTCCTGCAGAAAGCCTCAATGGGAGATAACACGGTTATATTGACCACTCTTAATTCTGCATGGGCTTCTCCTGGCTCAGTGATAGACCTATTCATTGACAGTTTTCGATCTGGTGTTAGAACAAGTTCACTTCTAAACCATCTTGTCATTATAGCATTTGATTGGAATGCTTACAAGCAATGTGTCAAGATCCATCCTTATTGCTTTGCTCTCGGAACTGATGGTGTGGATTTCTCTGAGGAGAAGAGGTTCTTGACTTCTGGGTATCTGGAGATGATGTGGAAAAGGATAGATTTCTTGCGGCTGGTCCTGGAAAGTGGTTTTAGCTTCATATTCTCGGTAAATTCTGTTGCATGCAGTTCAGTCACCATTGATAAATAGTTATTCCCATTTTGCAAATTCCAACAGCGAGTGATTTGGCTTTGTTGCTAACCATGATGAGATTACTATTTCTTTTGTTCATAATATGATTGCTAGTTGTTTAAAAAGAATGATGAAATGGAGGTGTCTTTTGGCTGTCACTTCATATATTTTCCATTTATTTTGATAAATTTCAGGATGCAGATATCATGTGGTTTCGCAGTCCGTTTCCTCATTTTTATCCTGATGGCGACTTTCAGATTGCTTGTGACCACTATTTTGGGAATGCAACTGATCTGAGAAACATTGCTAATGGAGGCTTCAACTATGTGAAATCAAATGAACGAAGCATAGAGTTTTACAGTTTCTGGTATTCCTCACGGTTGAGATATCCTGGCCTTCATGATCAGGATGTATTCAATGTCATCAAGCACGACCCTTATGTTTCAGACATTGGACTGAAAATTAAGTTTTTGAATACTTCATACTTTGGTGGATTTTGTGAACCAAGCAGAGATCTAAACAAAGTTTGCACCATGCACGCTAACTGTTGCATTGGACTGCAAAGCAAGGTACATGATCTAAGAGTTATGATGGAAGATTGGAGGAGTTATTTGTCCTTACCTCCAAGCTTGAAAAGATTGAGTGCATTGGCATGGAGGGTGCCGCAAAATTGCAGGTATTAGAACCAACCTTGAAATCCAATTCAGATTGTTTCAAATGGAAAATACAATTAAATGAAGTTCAACTAAAATCTTTCTTTCACTTTGTTTTCATGTTGCATCTGATTTTGCAGCCTTTCTTGGTTACACCAATAAAACAACCTTATGGACAGCAAAAAGAAATGAAAATAGTGAAGCCCACCTCCCCCGGCGGGGTCTCCCCGCCGACCGCCGCCGTGGGTCCCGGAGTACTCGAGCAACGTATGGATGAAGTTGGACGCCGAGAAGTGGGATGAGCGAGCTGGCGGCAACACCTAGCTTTGCCGGAAGCAACCGTCTCCGTTGTCGGCGCGTCTGCGGCAACACCGGCCAACGTGTCTTAGGCAGGCCGTAGCGTCGTCAAGCTCCTGGTGAACAAACCTGGAGAAGTTGAGAAGAGCAGCACGTCGTTGTCGCTATCCCCGCAGCTTCCCCTGCTGTCGCTCCGCCATCTCCCTCGCATCAGCAGCTGCCGCCTGCTGCTGTTGATTCGACGCCGCCGTTGCCGCCGCCTCTTCCTACTCGAACGACAACGACAACGACAAGGAATAAATAGAGAGACACCTACGATGGGGGCGAAGGGGGTGAGGAGGAGGGAGGACGCGCCTCCCCGCGCGCGCGGCGCAGATGGCCGGCGAGCTCATCCGCCTCCGCCTCAGCTGCTCCGGCCTCCGTGTCTCGCGCCGCCGCCAACCGAGTGCCCCCGCGCGCCGCCGTGCCCGCCGACCTTCTCGGCCTCCGTCTCGGCTGCGGCCGCGGAGTTCGCCGCTCCGGCCTCCGCGTCCCGCGGCGCTACCCACCGCCCGCCCCCCGCGCGCCGCCGTGCCCACCGACCGCCTCCGCCTTCGCCTCGGCTTCGGCCGGGAAGTTCGCCGCTCTGGCCTCCGCGTCCCGCGCCACCGCCCACCGCCCGCCCGCCCGCTGCTGCTCGACCTGCGCCCGCACTCGCTGCTTCTGTTCCTCTGCGGTGAGAGAAATGGAAGCGAGGAATAAGAGAAGAAGGGGGCTAACAAGTGGGTCCCACCTTTTTATTTTTACCCTTGCCACTTACATGTGGGACCCACTCTATTTTCAACACCTTTGATGACTGGGCTGCCATGTCAGCATAGTTAGACCAAGTCAACCTGCCACATCAGCATACATAGACCAAGTCAACCTACCACATCAACAAAACTGTTTTCAAAGGAGTCCATTTGTACTGGTTTTTGAAATTAGGGGAATGTGTTGTACTCGGTTTTGTGGTTGAGATGCGATTCAACTAAGGTAAAAGATGAGGGAGGTAAAATAGACTTATTCCATTAAGTAATTGGTTACACTGAAAGGAATAAGTTTACTTTACGTCACTCAATTTATCACCCAATCTGATTTTCGTCCTTAGTCTGGAAAACCGGATACAACGCATCCTCCAACTTACAAAACCGTGCAATCGAGGTTCCTCGGCAGTATTTGACCTCGATTTTGACCGACGTGGCGTCTACGTGGATCGTTTCACTAGGTCTTTGTCCCACGTGGTATTGGCATGGCGCTTACGTGGTAATTTGATCCGAAAAAAATAAAACCTATGGAGCCCACATGCCCACATGTCAGTTTCACACAAAAAAATGGCAGGACCCATGTGGCCTCACATGTCATCTCTATCCTCTCTCTTTCTCCCTTCTTCTCTCTATACTATCTCTCTCTCCGGTCGGCAGAGCAGGGTGGGCGGCAGTCGGAGCAGCCGCCCGACAGAGTAGGGCAGGTGGCAAGAAGGCCCCCTCTCCCTCCTTGCCCAAACGACGACGACTACAAGCGTTGTGCGTCGCGGCCCCACCAGGAGATGACAAGGATGGAGATGAGATAGTGGAGAGGGAGGACGCGGGTAGGCCGACGAGGGTGGTGGAAAGGCCTCCTGTCAGAGGTGGAGCCAACGGAGCAGCGCGTGGTTTTCCCCTCTCAGTCTCGACATCCTTCCTCCCTACTCCCCTCTCCCTCCAGGCATCATTCCTCCCTTCTTGAGCTCCCTTGTTGGTCGACGAGCGCGCGCGAAGAAAGAGAAGGACGGCGGCCGGCAGCCGGTGAGGAGAAGGGCGGCGGACGGCGGGAAGGAGCTAGGTGACGACAACCTCATGTCCCCCCTCTCCCTCCCTACATCCTTCCTCCCTCCCCTCTCCCTCCCGGCATCCTTCCTCCCTGCTCGAGCTCCTTGGCCTATCGGCGAGCGCACGCAAGAGAGAGATGCCCGGCGGCCGGTGGGGAGAAGGGTGGCAGGCGGTGGCCATCGGGGAGAAGGGCGATGACCTCATCTCCCTTCGAGCGGCGGCTGTGGAGCCGCCTGCCGCTCTTCTCCATATCTACCGCTGTCGTCGCCGCTGGTCGCATCTGGTGCCCATCCGCCCCATCCCCAATGCTCTCGCCGCCAACGCCTTCCCCCTTTCCCGCATCATCGCCGTTGCGTCGCTGGCCATCGGACCTCCCCGTGGCCCCGTGGCACCGGGAGAAGTGGAGAGAGCAAAGGGGAGAGAGAGCAAAGGGGAGAGAGATGAATAGAGGGGAGATAGGGAGAGAGGAGGAAGAAGAGGTGAGAATGACATGTGGGGCCCATGTGGGCTCCATCATTTTTTAATTATTTTTTTGTGTAACTAATATGTGGGGTCACAGTTTTATTATTTTCCAAATCAAATTGCCACGTCAATGCCACATCAATGCAACATCAGATGAAGACCGAGTCAATTTAGTCACGTAGTGCCACCACCGCCCAAACCGTCATGGGATCTATATTGCACCGGTTTTGATAGTTGAGGGATCCGTTGTATCTGGTTTTCTAGTTGAAAGACGAAAATCGGATTCATTGATAAGTTAAGGGACCTGGGATGAACTTATACCAGACTGAAATCGTTGCCGAGGGGTAATGTTTTGGACCTGTGGCATAGCCCATCAGGCCTAATTACAGACCCCTTCCCTTGGCCTTTGCCTTATGGCCCTATCTGACAAATGGGACCCTGTTGCCAGTGTCATTCGTCAATAAACCCCAGAACCCGCGTCCGAGAACAATTCCTCCCCCCAGCCTCGCCGCCGCCTCCTCCCCCACGCGCGCGCTCGTCCAGCCATGGGGAGATCGTCGTCGTCGATGGCGACGGCGGCGGCGGCGGGAAGTAAGAAGCGGAAGTCCAAAGCCGGAGTTCTAACCCTAGGGGAGGTGAAGACGCTTGGCGAGGAGCTCCTCTCCTCGCGCGCCAACCTCAACCACGCCCCCACCCTCCTCGCGCTCCTCTCCCCCTCCGCGCCGCTGGACCTCGCGCTGGAGGCGCTCATCTCGCTCCAGTCGTTCTTCGTGCCCCTCCTCCCTTCCATCCCCTCCGTCGCCACGGCCGCCGCGGCCGCGGGGGATGCAGACCCCGAGCTCGTGTTTAGGTCCTGGTTGCGGAAGCGTTTCGACGAGCTCGGTGCGGCGCTCGTCGAGCTCACCGTGTCTCCGCACAGTGATGATGCAATCAGGGTGAGTGCTGCTGCAGCAGCTATTCGTTTGTGTGCTCGGTCGATGGCTTGATGGTGAATGGTTCGATTAGCAATGCTCCTTTGTTCACTGTAGGATCTGGCACTTGATGCTCTTATGGATTTCGTGAAGCTGGGGAAGGATGGGAGGTTCCAGTCGGCAATTTACCACAAGTTTATCCACTATTTGGTGAGTTGTTATCCTCTTATGCTGTTGCATCGGTGTGAAATTTGGGGAATACTATATGCTAGCAGTACTTTATATTCTCGTATGCTATGTTACTAGGGGTGGTTTGGCTGAGAAGTGAACTTGTGGACTAATCTTTACTGTTCGCTTGCTAAGTTTGCCTGTTTTTGTGCAGATTCATGCTACCGACTCAATTGATCCTTTGCTAGAGTTGCTTGGACCAAAGTACTTCATATACACTGATGTTTGGTACGTCGTGGTCACCTTTTGAGTAATTTTTGCTGTACGTTAGTATCAGGTCCTGATAATTTGACCTTGAGTGCTTTGCTAACTTGTTCCGCATTATTTCTACCATGCATTTTCTAATGTTTTCTTGTAACATACTTAATTGTTTTCTCCATTTGCTTCTGTAGTTACTTCACTTACACTAGCTTAGACAAGATCGCCAGCAGTATAGGCAATAAAGCCACCGGTAATATCCTCTCGTTAAAAAATATCTAACTTATTACAAACCAGTTACCTCATTCTATTCTTATCAGGTTCTGAAAAGAGTGGCTTGCATGGTGGCGATGATGGGGCAGAAGACAGGTATGCTTAAGCTCTTTTACATGATACATATATTAAGATTTGATGACTGTGATCACAAATTCATAGTCACCTATGCTTGTATTACCTACGGTAAGATCCAACCAATATGCCATTGTGCATTGCATTAAATGAGTGTTTCAAATGCCTGCATGCAAATGTTTTGCATTATTGCTTCTAAAGAAAAAGGGAAACTGGTAAAGCTTTGTTGTAGTTTTACATGTTCATGTGATCCTTCTCTGCCTGTTAAGGAACAATTGGTACTCTGATGTGATGCTTATGCTTCATGCTTTCATTTCTGCGTTGATGTGTTCTTGGAAAGTACAATGGCATGTGTTTTTCAAGTTTTTACCCCTGCAATGCAATGTCATTTGAAGACTTGCAGGTAGTGACCTATGTTGTGAATTATTTTGATCGTGTAATTGTTTGATTTAGATATCCCATTAAACTCTTGGTGTGATTTGCCAATGTTTATACATTTCTAGTTTTTAACAACTTTCTTAGTCCCATTTATATTCTTCTGATCTTCTCTCTTGCTTTAACAGAGGCACTATTTATGTGCGCAATATATACAATACTTTGGCGCATATTCCTGCCATGGATTTTCAGGAGTCAAAGTTTAATATGTGGAGTACTGTTGGTGAGTCTCTGACTCTTTTGAAGGCTCTATTTTCCACTAGTCTGTAATAATACTTACAGTTGTCTTTTTATGCATTGCATTCCCTTTTTCATGTATGTCCTATATTGAAGAACCTTGAGGCTCATTTTCTGTTAGGGGCAAGCAGAAATAAACCATTAATTGAAGGCAGAACGAACCTAAGTAGCATTTTATTCGGTAGAAGGTTTGGTTTTTATAATTGGCTGCTTCGATGTTCGGTTGGAAGATCAGTATCTCCCGTAAATCTCCTGTAAACCAACCCTCCCGATAAAACCGAGGATAGTGTCCTCAACAGATAGATCGCACAGGAGACCATGCCCTTTTGTCGTGCGATTTTTGCTGATGGTGGCCCCATGCACATGCCCTCACATGATCTCAAGCAGCGGACCCTTGTGGGATCTAGCAGACGACTGCCCAATGGCCATCACACGTAGGTCGGGCAGAAGCAGATCGCTCGGTCGGTTTCTTTGGTAAAGAACTAGACCAAATCAAAGTAGTTCGGTTTTTCCCTGATGAGATCGGTTGGTGTTTCTTAAAAGCCGAAAATCCACAAAACGAAAAATCGAACCGAAGAACTCGGATGCCCACCCCTACTTTCTGTAATTGTTGATTTCTCTCTCTCACACACAGACACACCCACATGTCTCACTGTTCCTTTTGAATGTGCTACTTGCCTACTTCACTTATCCATCTCCACTCCTTTTTATTTGTTGGTCTTTGCTATGCGACATTGTTGGAATAATGATGTTATTCTGACTTCTCTTTTGTGTTTGTTAAGGCCTTTCTTCCAAAGGAGAAAAGAACTCATCTGAGGTACTTCATATACACTTCATGAAGTAAACTGTAACTTTGCCTAGTTACTAAGCTTTAACGTTTTGCAGGACTGCTCTGCTACTTACATTAACAAAAAACTCAAATCAAAGTTCAGCAAAGCCTGGATATCCTTTCTCAAGCTGCCACTTCCGCTTGATGTGTATAAGGAGGTTAATCTCTAATTTATCTTAAAGCAATTAGAAATGATGTGATGCTGCTATTCTCTCTTTTTTTTCTTGGTTTGAAACCATACTTTTGCCCTTTCAACATTCCACAATAAGTAGCAATTGGTCAATTGCTTCATCTTTTAATTTTTTATGAATGGTATAATTGTTGTATGAGCACTTTTGCAACAACGATTTTTCTGAGGATGTAATTTACATGTAGCCTTATGGACTTAGTTTACTTGGAGTACTGTAATAACTTTATGGCCAATTAGAGTGATGGAACCCTTTGTTGTTTGCTGTTGCTACAGTAAGAATTTTGGTGTTGTTTTGTGATACTGCCTTCTTTTAGTGCACATTAATTGCGAGTACTGAGCAGTGAAGATCTATAAATTGCAGGTCCTTGCAACAATTCATAAGAATGTAATTCCTTCAATGTCGAACCCGGCCATCTTGTGGTAGGTTATTTTATTTGATTTGCATATTTGTTTGACACCACTAATAGAATTCTCATAACCTCTGTATTTTGGTGTTGAAGTGATTTCTTGACTAGATCATACGACATTGGTGGTGTTATCAGTGTTATGGCCCTAAGTGGTCTTTTCATTCTTATGACACAACATGGTCTGGAATATCCTAAATTCTATGACAAACTCTATGCACTACTGACTCCTGCTGTTTTCATGGCGAAACATCGGGCAGTTTTCTTGCAAGTAAGTATCTCAATAAATCTGGTGTGGTATTATCATCTGTTAATCTGGTCATGTGAAGTGTAAACTGATTGGGGCTTTGACTGTTACTTCACCAATACTTTCTATCGTCTTAATAGAATGACTGAAGCCATGCCCAGCATCGTGTTTTTGAAGGCTGTTTCAGAGGATTTCTATAAATCTAACTTTTATAGATATCCATTTTCCAGCAATCTGTAATATACTTGGTTAGGTCTTAGGTAGTGATCACTTGTCAGGCAGATCAGTAGCAGAATTCCCAATCTTTATCTTATAACTGATAGTGTCAGCCAAAAAGAGAATTAATCATGCAAAAGGTTTATACCAGTTATGGCATATTAGACTTGTTGACTAACCTGATGCCTGCAGCCTCCCAAATCCAAATACACCTGTGATCTTTTTAATATCCATGGGATTGGGAAACGGGAGCCAAGGAGGGTGGCCACCTACTTTGGCATTGTTTGTCACTGGCTTTATTCTCTTAAGCCATAACTTGCAGCCATTGAGTGACATTCTATAAATTGTGGCTGTGGAAGAAGAGATGGCACTTGACACCCTTAATTCGTGTAGACTCATGGGTGCAAGTGCAACTAAGCGAACCAAAGCACTTAAATTGTTGCCCATCATGTTTGAGCTATGAACCACCAATCTTCAATCCATGAATCAACTCGATAATACAAGTTATCATATGAGATTTTTTTATTCTTTTTAAAGATTATTTTATTATTCTTACCATCTAATTATGGATTTCTTTTTTATATTGACTTTTTTTAATTGCAGCTTCTGGATGCATGTCTGAAATCTTCATATCTTCCTGCATATCTTGCTGCGGCGTTTGCAAAAAGATTGAGTAGACTCACCCTTTCAGTTCCACCTGCTGGCGCTCTTATTATTATTGCTTTAATTCACAATCTACTGCGGAGGCACCCGTCAATTAATTTTTTGGTCCATTTGGTATGTTACTTGTTGTACCCTTTGGTGCATATATATAATAGCTGCTGATTGATATCCCAGTATTTATGCTTAACTGGGCATGGCACAAAGTGAATGGCATCATGTTCATATAGTCCACATTCTGTGTTCTTTTTTGTGTTGTTTCGTAAGCTATTTATATTGCTCGTTTGAATAATTTTCAGGAAATTGATGCAAATGATTCTGATATCGCTAACGAAGCTAGTCAACTTAAGAAGGTTGGCGCTGATCCTTTCAACAATGAAGAGACTGACCCTGCAAAGTCTGGTGCAATGCGTAAGTGATACCTGTACCAAACATATTTTTTTTATTTCTTTTCCTTGCAATCCTGAATTCCTAATTAGCAACCACTATATTTAGTGCTCCGTAGATCCGTGTAAGGCACATGTGTGTGTGTGCGTGCAGTGGTGAGTGCGTAGTGTGGTGGTCATGTGGATCAGTGTGTCTGCTCTAGAAAAGTTGTCAGCAGTTTTCTGCACTAATACTTGAAAATGCACAACAGGAAGTTCTCTATGGGAAATAGACACACTGCGCCATCATTACTCTCCTGCTGTTTCAAGGTACCAGGAAGCTTGATGCCCTGTTTCTATGACATCTACATTTCTTGTTTGCTTGTTTAGCTCATTTATTGTGATACTGTTAACTATTGTCAGATTTGTTGCTTCTCTTGAAAATGATCTCACTGTTCGGGCCAAAACTACTGAGATGAAAATAACGGACTTTAGTTCAGGCTCCTACACAACAGTTTTCAGAGATGAGGTTTGTTTGTCCGGTACCTTACACTATACTCACCCTCGTATGTATGCATGCACATGTATTACACCAATGCAAATATCAGGGACATGTTACATCCAACCGTACCTTTCACTATATTTCACCATGTGTTCTATGCGTATACATGTGAACCATGTTTACCTGGTTATTTCAATCGAATTGAATTCAACAAAACCTGCTTGTTTTTGTAGTTATTGTTAAACCAAAGTTTAGTCTTGTCACTTGTCTTATCCGCTGCCATTTGAATGCTATTATTAATGATCACAGGGACTTTTACTAAAACTCCACCAACCTTGGTTTTGAATTGTAGGTACGGCGGCGGATAAAACAAGTTCCCCTTGCTTTCTACAGAACTACACCAATTTGTTTATTTCAAGAGTCAGATTTTCCTGGATGGACTTTTAGGGATCAATTGAAAAACATGGCAGAAACTAGTGTAGAAGGCAATGGGATCGGTACGGTAGATATTAGCAACAGCTCACCCGCCAAAAGGTTGCGGATGGAGACCTGAGTAGGGCCCAGACAGGGTGTAACATCTTGATCCAAGTCTTGGACCGTTTAAGAGGGGGACCATTAGGCCTGTTGTATGGCCTAGCATTTTAGTTTCATTTTGTTTTTTGAACATATTGGAAACACTTATGAAATTAAGTTGTTTTTAGCAGTCCACCAGTGTTGTAAGTTTTTAGCTGAAAGGAGTAAAGTATGAATTATGCGGGTAATCTTTTGCTCTGATTACTACTACCAATGAAAGATTTAGCCTTGAAAGTTGTCAACTCTATAGTAAATGCCATTTAGCTTAATCATGCGCGCAGATTGTGGATAATCAATATTTAATCCATCTCCGTGGACCCTTTGTTGAATGATCCTCCGTGGGCCTATCATCTTGCCAATAATTCTCCTAATGGAACAGGCTGGATACTACTGTGGCATATTCATGTTGTTTTGACTTTTGAGGAAAACGGTCTGCAAAATATTGGGTCTAGACATTATACTCGTGTCGTTTTGACTTTGAGGAAAACGGTCTGCAATATACTGGGTTTAGATTTTAGAAATGCTTGAGACTGTCATTGCTCATTGCTATTACCATCCTGACATCTATACATTGAGATGATCGGCATCTTAAGAAGCAAGAAGCAAGTCAGACACGGTCCGTTCTTACTCTTTTCTACCAGATCTTCGGAAAGACGCTTCTGAAATATCTATGCTGACTCATCTTTATTGAGTGTTAGTTAACGGAATGCATACACCAGGAAAGAGCACACTCAAATGAGCAAGTCGTTCTCAGAACTTGGGAAGAGTTGCTGCAAGCCGTGTGCAAGGATCCAAGACCTAAATGACCGTGATAGGATCCAGGAATTTAACGAGGATGCTACAAGTTTCTTCGCTGTTAGATGTGATTGCCGGGCCCAATGTCGTCTTCAGTGAACAAATCAGCTTGTGTTGTTTATCACCAAGTCATTGTACTGATGTGTTGTTGTTCTTGACCTTTTTCAGGTACGTATGTGGGTTTGGATCGTCAAACTATCTTGGCCATCCGAATGCTTAAGCTCGATATCTGCAGGTATCTTTGCACAGAACTCATCTCCTCATCGTTTATACTTAAGCTCGTAATCATTTGTTTGTTTGTTTTTGTGTCTGTCGAAGAGAGTTTGTTCTGCACGCGCACGGGGTTGGGGTCCTGCCGTCCTTGTGAATGATTCGACCTGACGAGATTTGACAGGTACGCAGATAACGAATGCTCTACCACAAATTCATACTCCTACAAACTAATAATACTCCGTATTACATATATCACATGTGTAAAAGCGATGTAGAATGTAGGTGCGTTTACAAATCATACGCTTTCCTCTTCCAACCACATGTTTGACGTGAGGGCCTGAATATTTTCTGAAAAAAATAACGGGTAAGGACCTTATTGTGATAATTAGTACTAGGCCTGAGAAAGTGACACCTAGGGAGTAGGGACACGGACACTCAGTCGTAACATTTCAGGCGGTCATTAACCCATTAGTATCTGGGCTCCAAGACAGTTGCCATGATATAGCTAGGCGAACTGCAAGCGAGGTCTCGAGAAACAGAACCCGCTGTAGTGCCACATTTGGTGAGGCTTCGCGAGGTCACCAGAATTGCTCTTGTTCACACGGGCTGCTAGTTCTTCACAGATATATCGTGTCATCCGAGAAGAAGCAACTACCTACCAATAAAGAGGTTGCTTCAGACCCAAATGGTAAGAGAAACTGTTCCTGAATCCACGTAAAGAAAAAGGGAAAGGGGAGAGGTTCGGCTCCATGGGGATTTGTTTGTTTAAGCTGTATGTGCCACGCTTCTCGCTTCACTTTCTTATTCCTGAAAAGAAAATTAGTTTCCCTCTTCAACTTCGTACCTGATGTTCTTGGCCCTCTGTAGCTCATTAAAAAGTTAGTAGTCGAGTTCATCTCAGCTGCTTTTCTTCTGTTTCTTTCTTGCTTTTTTTTTTGTTGTTTTGGTGGTTCCTTGCAAGTGCTTTTTCTCAAGGAATGTCCCTTTTTGTTCTGTTGCCTGTTGGGCATCAGGTCTTATTAATTTATGACGCGTGCTCCTCTGTAACCTGGGGTTCTCGCTTTCTAATCTATATGTTGTAGCTGTGCTTAACAGGCATCGTCAGGAATCTTTCCTCGGCTATTCCAGCATGTGTGTTGTTAGGCTGAAGGATGAATTCCAAAAGAACACTCCATTAATCCTCTAGGGTCACTGGGTCACCATGAAGTTCATTTTCTATCTGTTCAGCATTTTCTGCTACAGTCTGTGTTCCTGCGCACAAAGCCAAAACATCTCTGGTTGGCCTGATTCAGTGAGAATTGGAGCTCAGTTCGCAAGGAATTCAACAATTGGGAGAGTTGCAGCAGTTGCCGTCCTTGCTGCTGTCAATGACATCAACAATGATTCGAATATCCTTCCGGGAACAAAGCTGGATCTTCATATGCATGATTCCAGTTGCAATCGCTTTCTTGGCATTGTGCAAGGTAATCCGTTCGTGTTTTTTCTGCCACCGAGTTAAGCAGACTTATGTTACAACAGTATGGCCCACATGGTATAAAACATAACTCGTTTCTTCTTCTTTGCATGTGTCAGCCTTGCAATTCATGGAGAAAGATACAGTGGCAATCATCGGCCCATTGTCTTCTACCACCGCCCATGTCCTTTCTCATCTTGCAAATGAACTCCACGTACCTCTGATGTCCTTTTCTGCAACTGATCCAACTCTCTCGTCACTTGAGTATCCGTTCTTTGTGCGGACTACCGTTAGTGATCAATTTCAAATGACTGCTGTTGCTGACTTAGTTGAATATTATGGGTGGAAGCAAGTGACAACCATATTTGTGGATAATGATTATGGAAGAAATGCAATATCCTCTTTAGGTGATGAACTTTCCAAGAGGAGATCCAAGATCCTGTATAAAGCTCCATTTAGGCCAGGAGCAAGCAACAATGAAATAGCTGATGTGCTGATCAAGGTTGCAATGATGGAGTCTCGGGTCATCATCCTGCATGCAAATCCCGATTCTGGACTTGTGGTTTTCCAACAAGCGCTCAAACTTGGTATGGCATCCAATGGGTATGTGTGGATTGCAACAGATTGGCTCACTTCATACCTTGATCCATCGGTACATCTCGACATTGGATTACTGAGCACAATGCAGGGTGTTATTACATTGCGTCACCACACTGAAAATACCAGAAGGAAGAGTATGTTGTCTTCAAAATGGAGTGAATTGCTTAAGGAGGATAGTGGTCACAGCAGATTCTTGCTTAGTACTTATGGCCTGTATGCTTATGATACTGTCTGGATGCTTGCTCATGCGCTGGATGCATTTTTCAGTAGTGGCGGAAACATTTCTTTCTCTCCTGACCCCAAACTAAATGAAATTTCAGGAAGAGGGTTGAATTTGGAAGCATTGAGTGTCTTTGACGGCGGACAGCTGCTACTAGAAAAAATCCACCAAGTAGACTTCATGGGTGCAACTGGCCCAATAAAATTTGATTCAGGTGGTAATCTTATCCAGCCTGCATATGACATTGTCAACATAATAGGATCTGGTTTGCGGACAGTTGGTTACTGGTCGAACTATTCTGGGCTATCAGTTATATCTCCTGAGACTCTCTACAGGAAACCAGCAAATCGTACTAGAGAAACTCAGAAACTCCATGATGTGATCTGGCCAGGTGAGACTATAAAAAAGCCTCGGGGATGGGTTTTTCCTAACAATGGAAATGAGATAAAAATTGGAGTTCCCAATAGGGTAAGTTACCGTCAATTTGTATCAGTTGATAGTGAAACTGGAATGGTGCGGGGACTCTGTATTGATGTGTTTGTCGCTGCAATAAACTTGTTGGCATATCCAGTTCCGTATAGGCTTATACCTTTTGGGAACAACAGGGAGAATCCAAGCTATTCGGAGCTTATCAACAAAATTTTGATAGATGTAAGTCCTAATTCTGAAACTTGCACCATGCTTATCAGCTTATGGTTGATTAGTTTATGTGTATCGTATGAGGTGCTTACTACTTATCTTTCATGGCTAGGACTTTGATGCTGTGGTAGGCGATGTAGCTATCGTCACAAATCGAACAAAGGTTGTTGATTTCACTCAGCCATATGTCTCGTCTGGGCTTGTGGTCCTTACCTCTGTTAAGAGGCAGAACTCGGGTGGATGGGCCTTTCTGCAGCCATTCACGATCAAGATGTGGATCGTCACTGGACTGTTCTTTCTTATCATAGGAACAGTAGTTTGGATGCTTGAACATAGAATCAATGATGAATTCCGTGGCCCACCTGCGAAACAGCTTATTACTGTGTTCTGGTAAGGCTGTAATTTCGTTAATTCGTATCTACCACTGTGTACAATTCCTGCAAATATCATTCCATGTTTTCTGTCACCATTATCCAGATTCTTTGAACCATGAACTGGTTTTCTTACCTGACACTTCATGTTATGCTTTACCTTGCAGGTTCAGTTTCTCAACTCTGTTTTTCGCACACAGTGAGTGAAACACACAGCTTGTCACATTCTCGACATTTTCAATAACCAAGATGGAGTTTTCCAGCTCATAGGAACTACTCTTCTATGTTTATACAGGAGAGGACACCAGGAGCACTCTCGGCCGCTTCGTTATCATCATATGGCTGTTCGTCGTTCTGATCATCCAGTCGAGCTACACTGCCAGCCTGACCTCCATACTCACCGTGCAGCAGCTCACGTCGCCGATCACCGGGATCGACAGCTTGATCGCCAGCGACGATCCCATCGGGTTTCAGGTCGGGTCCTTCGCGGAGAACTACCTCGCCCACGAACTCGGCGTTGCCCACTCGAGGCTTAAGGCGCTCGGCTCACCGGAGGAGTACAAGAAGGCACTTGAGCTTGGCCCCAGCAAAGGAGGCGTCGCGGCCATTGTCGACGAGCGCCCGTACATTGAACTCTTCTTGTATCAGAACCCAAAGTTCGCCGTCGTGGGCTCCGAGTTCACCAAGAGCGGCTGGGGCTTCGTGAGTTCTCCTCCTCTTCTCTCTCTCACAGTTTGACAGGGAGTTCCATGCATTTTCTTTTTCTCATGCAAAACCTGTGTACTATTACTGTTTAGGCGTTCCCGAGGGACTCGCCGCTGTCGGTGGACCTGTCGACGGCGATCCTGGAGCTGTCGGAGAACGGCGACCTGCAGAGGATCCACGACAAGTGGCTGGCGAGTGACATGTCGTCCATGTCGCAGGCCAACGATCTGGATGATCCGGACCGGCTGGACGTGTACAGCTTCTCGGCGCTGTTCCTCATCTGCGGCCTCGCCTGCATCTTCGCCCTCGCCATACACGCCTGCAACCTCTTCTACCAATACTCCCGCCACGCCGCGGAGGACCCCGCCGCGCTGCAGCCGTCCGCCAGCGACGGCAGCCGCTCCCTCTCCCGGCGCAGCAAGCTCCAGTCCTTCCTGTCCTTCGCCGACCGCCGGGAAGCCGACATCCGGAAGGCGGCCAAAGACAAGGCGGCTGGTCTGGGCGGCAGCGGAGGGTCCATGAGCGGCGTCAGCTTCACGTCAAGCGGCAGCGGCAGCACCACCGCTTCATGCTAAGCCTTGATTAGTTAATTTGCAGGTTTATTACTTTGCCTCTCCTTGTGCTGCAGAATTGTAGAGATACGTAAGCACATTGGAGCAGCTTCAGTTAACTTTTGCTGCGTTCCGGCGCTTACTGAAACACTAGTATAGCAATATAGCATTTTGATCGACCAAAACGGCACGACCTACTATGGTCAACGGTGCATGATTTCACAGACTTAGACTGTGGAATAAGACCCTCTAACTTTGAGTCACTAACTTTGGGTTACTAATATAATACTCCACTTTGCTACATGTTTATATGTTAGTGATCTAAAGTCATCTGACATTATGATAGAGGATCTGCATCGCGTCCATGGACTGTACGGCCTGAATCTGGCGCATGGATTGGGCTGGATTTGATAGATTGGGCCTCTAGGAGTTGTACAAGTCCTGACTCACTTGTACTCGTAGAAGTTAAGGGGGAAAAGTACACCGAAGGTCCCTGAACTTATCATCGAGTTACCAAAATATCCTCAAACCGCTATACCAGATATCGGGGGTCCCCTAACTATTATAACCGGGTCAGTGTTGGTCCCAGGGCAGTATTGTGCCCGGTTTTGTCCTACGTGGCGCATTGACCACGGTCTTCAGCGCTGAGTCAGCAGGGTGGTAGTTAGGATATAATGGGTGAAATGTTTGGCGCGCGGTTAGCTTATCCCCATTCACCGAAACCCTAGCGAAGCAGGAACCGAGCGGGGCGGCAGCGGTAGTGACTTGGCGAGCGGCTGCGAGCGGCGGCACGGAGATGTCGAGCTCGATGAGCGACGGCTCGTCGTCTACCCGTGAGTCGAAGGCATCTCCCGTGCCTTATCGGGTTTGTCCGCTGGAATATCATGACGCGGTGATGTGCCGATGCCGTCCACCAGACAAGGCGGTGAGGTGGATCTCGTGGAGCACGGACAACCCTGGGCGCCGGTATTACAAGTGCCAAAACGCTCGGGTAAGTGAGGGATTTTGGTATTACAAGTTGGATTTGTTGAGTTTGCGTTTTTAGGGTTTGAAGGTGGGGTTTTTCTTGCAGCAAGGGGGTGTGATTTCTGGGCATGGTGCGACGGGCCGACGTCAAGCTTCATCAGGGAGCTCTTGAATGATTTGCAGGACAGGGTGAATTCGTTGAGGAGGGAGAACGAAGTGATGCGAAAGGAGGTCGAACAGAGTCGGGATAAGGTGGAAGTATAGAGTAAAGCGATAGATGATGCTCGTGGTGTGGTTGCTGTGAAGAATGCAGAAATTATCTGCTTGAAGGCCAGGAATCATAAGTTAGAGAAGGAAAGAAATGTCTTTGTAATATGTGTGGCGTCATGTATGTTTGTGTTGTTTGTGGTGTTATTTGGGAAGAAGTGAGACAGTGTGATGTGTGGCCAATATATGTAATCAGGTCCTTTATTATGTGTTAGCTATGCTTTGGAAAGACAATGTGTTTGATGAGATATATGTATCGGTTGTGCTATCAATTTGGAATGATTTATGTTAATGAATGGTTGCTAATTGAAAGATCAGTTCCAAATGAATGGTTGCAATATCAAATGTGACAACAAAATACAACAGACTATATGTTTCAAGCTGTGCAGAGATTACATAGATGTTAACTGCAATATTGTTGGTTGAATTCAACAGAATGGAGCTATTGTAGCAACAATGTAAGCCAACATGTAAATTTCTGCAGGAAATGGTCCTGAAATAATTGGTAATGCACCATTAAGAGAATAGCAAATGAAGTTGCACACCATTAAGTCTGAATTAAGTAACATAGATAGTATCTGCCATTACACCACACACAGATATAGTTGGCTAAATGCAGTCTGCCATTACATCACACACATAGCACCAGTTGGCTTAAAAGTCTACCATTACATCAGAGAGAATGTTGCAGCATAACATGACACACAGAAATGGGCACATTCAGAGCTTCTTGGTTTCCCATGGAAGAAGAATGAGAGCTCCTCCAGCTTTCTTCTTTGGCTTATTTTTTGTAGGCTCTTCAGCTAACAGACACAGTTGCCTTGACAGATGTCAGCCTCACAGATGCAGTTGTGGAGCTTTTGGAATGGGGAACTATTGCTTGCAGATCAACTGTAGCAGACCCACCAGGTTCTGTGCAAACTTTGGCACTTGCAGCAACCCTGACCAGCTCCTGGCTCTCCATTGGTGCCTGCAATGACATATATGTGCAATATGTTAAACTTTGCTTCGGTTAAAAGATAACTTTGCAATGGATAAATTTTTGCATTTACCTTGCTCTTGTAGTGTTTGGTCCTGGATTGGCTTGTGGTGTCTGTGGTAGTCAGGCTGACAGATTTCCTCTTCTTGCTTTGAGCAGAACTGCCTGGTGTGTTTGATAACACCATCTGCTGACTTGGTGAAGGATTTTGCTGTTGAGAACCCACTGTGCCAGAACCACTAGATTGATGCTTTGAACAGCTGCTTTTGTTGTGCCCAACTTGCTTGCACCTAGTGCATCTAATTACAGTACCATACTTGGGCATCTTGGTTGGCTTGGGTGGCTCATGCTTCTCCCTCCTCCTTTCAGTTTTTGGTCTTCCTGGCATCTTAATGTATCCAGGTGCATTTAGTGGTTCCCTATCATCCTGTGGCCAAGCACTCATTCCTTCCAATGGCTGAAGGCAATGCACATATGTGCTTCTAAATGCATCCACATAGTAACAAGGTGCAATATAGTCATCTAGCTTGTTTGTTCTATAGAATATGCATGATATAGCATGAGGGCATGGTAATCATGAGAGCTGCCAATACCTACAAGAGCACTCTTTCTTGTCCAAGTGTACTGTAAACCTATGCTCATGGTGCTTAACCTCAAAACTATCACCTCCATTGCAAATAGAATGACAAAAAGCTGATTCAGTGATGTAAACATTAAGTTTTTTGAGAATTCCTGGGCATACAACAGTACTCCACTTAGCACCAGCTACTTTTTGATCACTGATCCTAACCATGACCTTTCTCCTAATTGTCTCAAGCATTGTGATAATTGGATGAAATCTTGATTCTAATATCCATTTGTTGAAAGATTTCACATAAGTTATTGTCAACTGAGTCACAGTTAGAACCTAACCTGAACCAAGCTCTACTCCAATGCTCAGGATGTGTGTTCAGTATAGCTTGAGCTCTAGCTTGAGTGACCTGTGCAAGTTTAGCCCTAGCAAGATTAAATAGCATTCTGCATGGAGCTTTTGCACACCTCCAGAACTTCTTTTGGAACTGCTTCTCATGGAAATGCCTTTTCCAATTGGCATAAATGTGCCTAACACAGTTCCTATGCTCAGCCTCAGGTGCCCATTTCTCCACAGCATTAAGGATACCCTGCATACCAAACAGAATTGCAAAATTTAGTCAGACAGATGTAGTGGAAGTTGACACAACAGAAAATAAGTCAGTACAAAGCAAATCAAGGAATTAATTCCCACCTTTTGTTGATCTGAAATGAAGACCCAGCCAGCTCCTGTGCCAACTTTAATGTCAGGACAAAGCAAATCAAGGAACCAATCCCGTTCCTCATTGTTTTCCTTTGCAACAACTGCCCAAGCTAGAGGATACATCTGATTGTTGGCATCTCGGCCTATAGCACACAACAGCTCTCCATTGGTTGCCCCCTTGAAAAAACATCCATCCAGCCCCACCACTCTCCTACACCCAGCTGTGAAACCTTTCTTGCATGCATCCAAACAGATGTACATCCTCTTAAATACTGGTGGATCCATGCCAATCTCCCTGTTCACAACCACAGTGCTGCCAGGGTTGCTTCTGAGAAGCTCAAGTTGGTAATTAAACAACTTTTGGTATTGCCCCTTAGCTGAGTCAAACTTCTTCTTCATCACAAGCCACTTTGCTCTCTTCAGCTTAGAGACAGATGCATCTGCAAACATTTCTTCTTATACAGTTGCTTTCATGTGAGCTATTGGCCAGGAAGGATTAGCAGCTATGAAATATCCATACTTTTCTACTATTCTACTAGATGTAACCAGCCTACTATCCCTCCTAGGTGGAAAGCATGCAGGTTGTCAAAGGTTACTATTTGCCAGCTGTCTGACCTAGAATTCTTGGAAAGATGACATACCCAGGGACAACTATCCCAATCACACTTTGCCCTAACCCTTTGCCCATCATCCTTAGCAAAGTTGATCACTTTCCTCTCTGCAATAGCATATGTTATAATAGCGTTCTTGAATTGCTTCTTACAACTGAACTTTATCCCCAATTCAAATTTAGGGACACCTTGGCTCTTCTTATACCTTGCTTGATGGCTGCCTTTAGTCCTCATCTCCCCATCACTGCCAAGTTCATCAAATGATTCCTCCTCATCACTATCTGCATAAGGGGTTTCATTCCCTGCCTCATCACCACCTGTTTGCATTCTTGGTTCAGCCCTCTGGAAAAAAATATCATCTAGGTTCTCTAGTTGTCCTGCCTTAACCTTCCTCTTGACCTCCTTGTAATGTTTCTCTATCTCAACAGCCTCTTCATCATCATCTGACTGAGCATCATCCCCTGGAGTATAATCACTGTGTTCACCACTGTCAGAAGGTGGGTGGCTAGCTATGGGTGTACTATCATATGTTGGATGGTCGGGAATGGGTGCACTGGTAGAAGGTTGATGGATACCACAGGGTGCACTTTGACAAGGTTGATGGCTAGCAATAGGTGCTGAATCAGAGTGGTAAATAACTATCCTCCTATCAGTTTCTTCCTCTGTCAGTTCTTTACCCTTACATCCACTACCACCAACCTCATCAACCCCTTTCCCTTTGGATACATCTATATCAACCTCCATTTTCCCATCCTCCTCTTCACTTTCAACTTCTAACTCCATTTCTGCCTCCCAATCACTGTCATCATCAGACCCATTACACAAATCAACAATCTCTGACTCTTCAACATATACATCTGCTACATCCAATTCTCCAGTACAATCACACATCGGTTTGCAAGCCTTGTCATTAGAAAGAGCACGAAGACCTGTTTGCAAATCTTTACCAGGAAACAACCAGTGGAGCAAAGTCATAGACATCACATTTCAATGGTCCTTTAGGTGTCCAAATAGCTCGGGCAAAGAAACCTTGTCTCTATCTACATACGACAGAGCCTCAGATCCACCACAATATTTCTTCTCACTCCCATCTAAAACAAATACCCCATTCAGATGAAACCTAACCACAAGAGTATCCAACACGTCCATCCCCTTCATGCAGAACAAGATATAAAATTGACTTAGAGCATTTTAAATTTGTCCTACACTCGGTCCAAAAAAAATGGTCCTACACATGCATACCTAGTCCAAATCCTAACTTCTGCATTAAACTAAGCCTAAACATACCCTAATCAAGTACAAACCTAAATAAATAACTCCCAGCTTACACCAAATCCCAGATACAGAACACATCGAAAATCACTAAAAATATTCCTTCCCACATCTCACTGATACCATGCAACCACACAAACTCAGAGAGGAAATGGAATACCTGCCGGATTCGGATGTCGGATTGCGGGGGGAATACTCGCCGATGAAACCCCCGCCGATCGTCGCACCTGGCTCCGACTCCCCCACGAGGTCGCCCCAAGGTGGCCGCCGGCAGCCGCGCCTAGGCCACCACCAGATCACAGTCGAGCTCGATGTTGTCGGCGGCCACGCCAAACCAGTCACCACCTCGCCGCGACACTCCACCGCCCCTTCCGCCGCCGCCTGCTCCAAATCGACCTCGTCGCCAGCAGCGTCACCCTAGCCATCCCGATCTAGGGTTTTCAGACGAGTGAGGAGTGAGGAGTGAGGAGTGACGAGTCCGCTGTACGCCACGGGCCTAACTACCGCCCTGCTGACTCAGCGTCGAACCCCGTCGCCCCTACTGACTCAGCGCCGAAGACCGTGGTCAATGCGCCACGTAGGACAAAACCGGGCACAATACTGCCCTGGGACCAACACTGACCCGGTTTTGATAGTTAGGGGACCCTCGATGTCTGTTATAGCGGTTTGAGGATGTTTTGGTAACTCGATGACAAGTTCAGGCACCTTAGGTGTACTTTTCCCAAGTTAAGGTCACCAGCTCGAACTCTACTGCATCTCTGGCCTCTGCGGCGTTTTTCCCACGTAAACCATGATGGATTTGATGGTGGAGGCACGCGCCCATGATGAGGCGTTCAGGACAGGCATGATTCACTCACTCAGCTCCTCTGCATTGGGGAGCTCATTCTCTCGTCCCATTGGTTGCTTGCTCGTGACCGTGAGTTGTCCATAGGCGAGAGAGCTATAAAGACGAGCTCGTGGCGCCACACTGTTCCAGATAGCTGGATGATGTACAGACAACAGCAATTACATTCATGGGTCTGCATTGTGCAACACGTAGTACACACACTCTACGTGTATCCTACAGTTCTGAGCTGTGGATTACTATCATCTGCAGAAGCCTACTATACTGGAAAGAAAGAGGGGGAGATTGCCTTTTTTTTTACTGACCTGATCTTCCTTCGTAGACACTGGAAAAACATCCTGAAAGTTTATTCCACAAAAGGCCAACCAGAGAAAGGCCAAGAGCACTACGCCGACGAATTATCAAACAAATGGCTGATGCTTTTGGATCTGAAACTGTCTGAACAACACCAAAAATCTTCATGTCAAGTCATTTCGAGAATTGTCGGGTGCCAGCTTCACGTACCTGTTGGTGTTGGTTGCATTTGCGTGCATATTTTTTCTTACTCCGACATAAGCGAAGCCGTCCACATGTGTGTTATATTAGTTTAGACAGCACAAATATTCCCAAATAGAAAAATAATAATTTCACAAGTTAACAAACAAAATAATGATAATTCTCTCACAGGCGAGAGGGGTGACCAACTAACGTACGCATCACGTTATCACGGACACGATTCAATTTTGTTCTTCCGCCGGGATAAAAATAAACAGAAAACGATTCATGTCCGGTTCAAATAACTATTCGCCCATGTCTGAAAATGTACAGGGAACCGGGATGTCAACTGCTTGATTGATCAAAAAATGATTTCGTTTTTGTGCAAAGCGCTGCAGATTTGTCTTGGGCGATTGCAGCATCGGCAGTTGTATTATTATATCGATCGCGTCGCTGCAAATTGCAGCCTCCTCCATGTGCCGGGATAGGGGGTAGAGCACAGAAACAAAGGTCCACGGTGTAGCAGCATATTGGTGTACTCTGTACTCTTCTTCCCTCTGGTGTGTCTACGTGTGTATAGCTTAGGTGAAAAGGTCATGGACTCTTACGTAGTTTAGTCTAATCATGGAGATTGTCTCCAAAAGAAAATTGTACCGAACAGATTCCCAGGGCAGATCACTGCGCTCTCTCCGAGGGAAGAAACAATGTTTGTGATCAACTTGATGGATGGCATTGGAGATAAGGATATCTGAGCACCGAATTTTGCATACTTTAGAACAAGTGTCCACATGCAAATATCCATAGGTAATTCTGTCTCATTTTGGACAAGAATTTTCGAAATTATTATTTGCATACTTATGTTTGTTAATTGTTATATCTTGTTCTTAGGGAGCTAGAGATTTTGAGAAAAAAGATTATCCAACTGGTTAGAATCTAAAAAACTATGGTTACTCAGATCCGATCTTCATTTTAGTTTAGTAGCTACTTAGTTATAGAACTTCTACTATTTTAGAGGTATTCTAGGAGTAGCTATGTCTAACAAAAGCTCTCTCAAAGGACACATTCTCGTTAATGATTTAATCTTTTTTTCTTCTTAAAAATGGGAATGAAATTATTATTTTTTTAAAATGAAATGGAAATGAAAGGGTATTCAGATTCACAGTGGGGCCCACAGGCACCAACCGCGATTATACCGTACGGCGAAGGAGAGGACGGCCCATGAGGAGAATCCAAGACTGAAAAAACCCACAACTCTCTCTCCCTTCCACCTCGCCGCGCTCCCTCCCCAAGTATCCACTCCCTCTCATCTTCCTCTCGCTCTCTTCGCCTGACTGGCACAGACACCAGCGCCGAGAGGGGAGGCCAGAGGAGGAGAAGCCGTACGTACGGGGGCGCTAGGGTTTACCACGCCGCGCGGCGCGGGCGCGCGGGATTTCGTGCCCCCGAATGCAACCGCCGCCGCCGCCGCCGCCGCCGCGCCGCTGACTCAGAGGACGTCCCTACCGCCGACGCCGACGCAGCCGCCGCCATGGCGCGGCGTCACGGATGGCAGCTCCCCGCCCACACCCTGCAGGTGTGCTCGGTGTTTGCGCGTCGTCGTCTTCGTCTCCCCTCCTGTTGCTATCTGTGCTCGTGCGCGCAATGTGGCTACGGATCTCGCTGCGTTCCTGCTCGTCCCGCCGCGCAACTGCGGCAGTTGCCTTCTCCATTCCGCGTTCTGACGAGCGGAGCTCGTTGTTGCTGGTGCTATTGTTTACGCGTCTATTACTAGTATGTTTTAGGTTCGGATGAGTCGGTATGCGTTGTTTGATTTGATACGATGTTTTTTTTTCTCTTGTATACTCTCTACTTCTGCTCCGTAGGTATGTGTGTGATTGATACTTTGATGCAATTGATTGCTTGGCCTGGAGTTTTGTTTATGCTTCTAGGCGAGTTCACTCTATACTCTAGAAACCACACTAGTATTCTAGTACGAGGATTTGATTTGCTCCTGCTGTTGTGACGCGAAATTGTACGTCGATTTGATTTTCTTAATGCTACCTGAATTTTATGCGGATGCTACGTTCCTGATCCCGTGCGTTATGTGTGTCTGATTTGATCTGGCATGTAGCTTTGGGCATAAAAGTGGTGCTTTTTGTTCGTTTTCTGTTGGTCTCGTCTGCTCTTTCTTTCTCTGATGTGATGTGCGATCCTGGACTTCGGGGCTCCCCTAGGCCCTAACTCTCCTTTTGTCTTCTTCTTATTTGCACTACAGATTCTCTGGTTTGAGCTTTTCTTTTTTGAGGGCCTCCGACTTGATCTCTTTCTCACGCCTGAGTTAAACATTAGGATATATCTGTCGATTCGTGATTTCCAATTGATTTTTCAGATGCAGAATTTGAGTTACTCCTACCTTTTTATGTTATCCGTTTAGAGTAGGAGTAGAAAAGATGCATCCGTGTTTGAAATGATGGGGTGTTCAGTTCGGTGCCAGTGGTTTTGCCATTCTGGACAACGTTCTTTTTTTCCCCCTTTCTGCGTTTTTATATTTTTTAGTATCTATTTGTTGCATGTGGAGCAAGAGCAAGCTCATGGAGTATGTTCTATCGTTTTATGCTAGAGCCAACTTTTGTTTCTATCATTAAATTCTTATTGTCAACAATTAGCACTGGTTCAACTAAGCGATACTAGTGAAATCAAATTAGATTCATTCAACCAGAGACTAACAATGCCGTTTTAGGGTCGTGTTGGTGGTCTGTCCTATTATGTTGTTAGTGCTTTTACTTTTTTAGCCTACGGTCCCAGTGATGCACTTTTTCAGCTCTGTTTAATGTGTCCTGTGCAATAATTTATCTGGATTCATTGAAGAACTGTAGTTTGCCTGTGTAACTTCAGTATCCCGCTAAAATTTTAGATGAATTTATGTGCATTCTTAGTCATGGACACATGGCTCTGGTTTGTGTTGATTTATCTGCACTGCCTCACCAAGTTTACATGTTTTGGAGATCAAACAAGGGAAGAGCTATAAACTCTGAGCAAACAAAACTTAATCTTTCATAAAAGCCTGTAAGATCTGAGCATGCATGATTGTCTTGTGTTTTTAAATTTTTTGCCTATAATCCTCGTACTCAAGCTCTTGAAATACTCAATGTTTGTAAGAATCCCCTAGGATCAGTAATCTTCAGCCTTCCTTTTAACTAGAAGCATGGTGTATATATGGGGATCTTGGACTCTTAGTCTTCTACCCTTGTTTATCTGCTGAATTTGTAGCCTCTTAGTTTACCTCTTATTAAAGGAAGTGGTTGAATAATTATTTTCTTTTTCTTTTTTGCAGGTGGTAGCTATAACAGTGTTCTTCTTGTTGTGTATAGAATTCTATGCTTTCTTTTCACCATTTCTTGGGAAGGACTTGTATCAATTTATCGCAATAGGTGTTTATAGTTTTCTGGTAAGGTTCTTCCTGTTCACGCATTGAATTTTGGAGTAGTAGATTTTGTTTGACAACTGTTTGATGTTCATTTATGATATTTCAGGCCTTATCAGTACTGATTCTATATGTAAGATGTACTGCTATTGATCCTGCTGACCCTGGAATCATGATTACTGTCGATGGTGCTCTAACCTATAAGTCAGAAGGTATCCGCTCATAGTTGGAAGTTTTATGTAGTTCATTTAGTAGTAGGCACATGTCATACTAATGTAGCATATCATCTTGTTTTGGTCAAAAGCAAACTTAGACACACAAGATGAAATGGGCAAATCAGAATCGAGAACCTATGAGGATGTCCAAAAGCACAGATCATGTTTAGGAGCTGGTTGTTTGTGTTGTGCTATATTTGTGAAAGAGGATTGTCGCAAAGATGATGAAGCTTACCAACAAGAAGATTATGGTGAAGAAGCACTCTTTTGCACCCTTTGCAATGCAGAGGTACTTATCCACAGCCCCATAGCGTGTGCAGACCATACCTCTTTAAGACTTCATATTCATTTTCTCCTCTTTTGCCAACTTATTATGGACTTGGTATTTTGAAAAAAATAATTGAACTGTAAATACTTACCTGCTGCATCCATTGATTCAAGTTTACATGTCTGTTTAGTACCTGTATATTTGACATGAACATAGTGGTACAAGGCTATTATTCATGGTTGCTTTACAACAGATGCGCATAACAAAGACTTATCGTTCATTTGTATCACTTCGAATTATATTTGCATGAATGTGGCCTAACCAGAGTTATAATGTTTCAAGACTCCTCTAACAGTCAACAGGTGCTATGTAAGAGGCAAAACTTTGCAAAGAGCTTTCATTACAAGTTAATCGAATCAATTTTTGCCTATAGACACACAGAATTCTTATGACAATACAGGGACATAGATGCCCAAATCAAACAAAATTAATTAGCATTGTTTAACAGCTAATAAAGAAAACTTGTACTAAGGATGATTAGGAATTTAGGATACAAGTATGAAATAACTAAAAAATCCCCTATTGATGACATTACATCAGTTATTTTTAGTGCCATCAACATTTTGTGCTTCTTAACTATTTTGGTGCTTCTGAAATATTAATGGATTGTGAGTAGAGACCATTTAACATATTTGTTTACAGCAGTTTTTATTCACTGAATATGCTAATAATCCAAAGGTTTGGTTCATACTCAGTACCTTTTCCTTATACATTGATATAGGTGCGGAAAAATAGTAAACATTGTCGGAGTTGTGACAAATGTGTTGATGGTTTTGATCATCATTGCCGGGTAGGTTTATCCGTTTATGTTAAAGCTTCTGTTTCATAAACTTCACTTGTCTTTTTGTCCTTTCACTTTAGTTTGTTGACATGACTATTCTGATGTTGTTTTGGTGTTTCTGATGCAGTGGCTGAACAATTGTGTTGGAAGAAAAAACTATGTCACATTTCTGTGCCTTATGGCTGTAAGCCTTACTTGGGTATGTAAAATAATCAAAACAATATTAACATTTCTATCAATGTTTATATTCTTTTAACTGCTGCGAAACTTGTGTCTTGTGTGGATTTGGTGCTCTGGAAGCAATTTTTCATGTTTCTAATTGTGATTGTTCATACATCTTAAATGCATAAAGCTTGCTGTTGAGTCTGGAGTTGGTATTGCTGTTTTTGTCCGTTGCTTCACTGACAAAACAGCTATTGAAGATCAGATAGGGGAAAAGCTGGGGTATGGTCTTTCACGAGCACTCTTTGCAGCTATTGTGGTAAGTGTGGCTCTTTAACTTTGAGGCATATGGTTGCAGTAATTTTCATGTGTATCTAGATTCGAGCATGACTACTTAGAAAGGTAGTACTCTGTGTAATATTGTTTTTGTGCTGAAATAAGATGATGCAGTAGCTTAGTATGAATAAAACTAGTCTTGTTACAAGGCAAAGAAATAGTATGCCACAGCAGATGTGACCTGTGAGTAAACATTTCCACCCAAGTGCAAGCTGCAGCTGCTACATATCATAGTGGAAGTTTTTGCTCCCAGAAAACCATTTATAATAAACTAATTAGTGTTTAAGTCTGGCTCTTATACGAGAATAGAAGTGCCTTCTCAACCCTGCACACATGCGCGAAGAATGGAGCAAGGATATCATCACTGAAGAATGTGACATCGATGATGAGAACGTGACAATTCATTTGCACCTGTTCATAGTTAGAACTATCTCTATCGGGGATTACCTTCTGTGCACAATATATATCTTTTAAACAAAGTGTACCACATTGATTAAGAATGTAAAGGATTAACTAAATACAATTTTGTCTTCAGGCCCTGGGTACAGCTCTTTCAATGCTTGCTTCAGTGCCACTTGGGGAGCTATTCTTCTTCCATATGATATTAATCCGGAAGGTTGGTGACTTTACTCCTTTGTGAAGATTTAGTCACATTTTCCTCCATTGATGGAATATGATATGGTTTTGTTGCACCACTTTTTTGCAGGGCATCACAACTTATGAATACGTTGTGGCAATGAGGGCTCAGAGTGAACCTCCTGGTCCTTCTGTCAATGATGAACAACAAAGCCTGCCATCATCTCCCATGAGTTCTGCACCGACTGCTTTCAGCGGGAGCTCATTTGCTCGGCACTACAAAGGTGCGTGGTGCACTCCACCACGCATATTTATTGACCAGGTATGAATTCTGTCCAGTATTACTTCTAGTTCATGTCAACTTTTAAGGTAGCTGATCACTTAATTGTCCAGTGTTTGTGTTCTGTCATGGGAAGCACGGCAATTCTCTATGTAGTGTTTCTTAATGAACTTATGCATTTAACGCCAATGAACATTATCAGAAACATGCACAGTTTTTTTTAGTTAATGTATCAGAACTGTTGCTTAAAAGCCATCCTCTGCGCCCATCATATTCGTCCTTACTTTAAGGTTCAATTTATCTATTACCTTTTGAGGAAAAAAAACCTGATATGTTTGATTCTGTCTGCATCACACCACAGGATGAAATTATCCCACACCTGGAACCTGGGCGAGTACCTTCAACTATTGATCCTGATAGCATGAACCCGACTGAAAGAGCCAAACATTATCCTAAACGTCCCGTGCGCATTAGTGCATGGAAGCTTGCAAAACTGGATTCAAACGAGGCCATGAAAGCAGCAGCAAGAGCCAGAGCTTCTTCATCTGTGCTTAAACCGGTCAATACCCGTGCCCAATATGAGGCAGACCGGTGTTCCAGTGATAACGCCAGCTGCAGAAGCAGTGTCATGAGTGCTGATATTGGAAACCACATCAACAGTCGGTCTGTCCGGAATTCTCAATACAAGTCCTCTTATCCACCCAGCAGAGCAAGTGCAGATGACATTGAGCTGTATCCCCAGACACCGAGTAGCTTTCAAAGCAACTCTCAGACTCCAACACCGATTTCAGAGCACCATCCGGCAAAGCATTTCAATCCAATTTATCAGACATCAGCAAACAGGTCTCCATTCTCAGCAGTAGCAAGTGGTGTCAATGAAGTGTCTGTCTCAGATATCAGCACAAGGAGGTTTGGCGCATCGAACGCAGACAGATCTTCTCGTTCATCTGTTTACTGGGATCAGGAAGCTGGCCGTTTCGTGTCTTCCCAGGCAAACCAAGGATCCAGCTCTCGTTTGCCCCGTACTGACCTTCTGTACACTGGACAGTCTATATTCTTTGGTGGACCTCTGATGACAGATCCTGCAACAAGAAGTTTCAGAGATCCTGGCGGTTCGAGCCAACGCACTGGTGTTTCTCGGCCGCATCAGCTCCCCGTGTTCGTTCCCAGTGATCCCCATAAAGATCGTTTCTCTAGGCTACCTTGAAATAAACTCTTTTTTGGAGTAGTCTTCTGAAACAATTGTTGCGCTGCTGGTTTATTCAATGTATAGTTCGTAGTTCTTACATCAGATCGATCGTAGGCTATGATTTTTTTTTTCTGCTATTCAGGTGGAAATTGAGATTGATTTAGGTATTGATGATTTTAATACAAAATCATGCAAGGTCTTCTGTTCATAAGGAAAAAGAGGACCAGAAGAATTTGCCAGACTAGATGAGCGTCTCGCTGTCGTTGTACACTATCAGATTCACCTGGTTGGTTATCCTCAAATCTCAGTTGATAACCACAAATCCTATCAGTCATGTACTGATAATATGGTTTTGCTTTCCCTTCCTATCTCCAATTGATTATCCTCTAATTCCATGGCTGCTGTTCTGCGGCATATCAAATGTCAAGGTTATCTTGAATCCACATGAGGGCGTTGCCCACTTACTGACCTGTCCGTGAGTATATAGCTCGGTGGCTGCAATCATAATTTACAGCCAGCTTTTGCTTGCACGCCCTTTTCAGGAGCTCACTCATGTAGTAATGTCATCCGTGCGAAGGAATAAACTGATGGTAAGTGGTGGCGCATCTGCAGATTTTGTCCTCTTCAACTCTCTCGGATCATAAAAGTGGACGTACTTGTCATCACAGCGGCCTCCTCCCGGCACGTGATAAAGACGTTTCTCGTGGTGAAATGCGATCACTATGACCATGTGGTGAAAGAGAAAAGTAACCGTGCGGCCGTGCCTGCATTTCAGACCCATGTAAAAAACCTGCGCACGGACGCACCATTGAAAAGCTGAATAAGGTTGGTCGGAAAACCAACCTCCGCGCAACTGCCTAGTGCCATTCCGAACCATTCCCTCGAGCGTACCTCTTTCAGAAACGCGCCTCGCCTGAGCATCATCCTTTGCATGCCCGTGTGCCGCGTACCCAGAAAACATCTCGGTGTGGATGCGTGCGTATTTTACGCGAACGAGACGCGACATCAGTGTGCAGGACGTATGATGCGTCACAAGCCGTGCCGCGTTCAGATTCAATTCAATGCACTGCAGCATCGATACTACTACTTAGTATCCAGCCGCTACGTGTCGCGTCACCAGCCGGCAAGAGGCAACTGAACCTACCGGTTCGGCGAGCATTACGCTTTTCGCCGTGGAAAAAAAAAGGAGTGGCCCGGTTGCTATATGGGCACGGTTCAAGCCGCGGGAGCGTGGGCGACGACGGGGTCTCTTCGCACCGAGCTCGAGCAAGTCGGTCGGCGTCCACACCACCGCACTGCACTTTAGGACGCCGCGGATTCGGGAGCCACAGCCATCAAAGGCATCAACCATTCGTGGAAACGGAACCGGCCATGATCACACGCGAATGGCGTGCGTGCTCCGCGCGACCCGCGTAGCTACGCCACCACTGGACGACGACACCCACCTCACGTCCCACGGCTTTATCGGCTTCCCCTCGCGCCACACGTCGCGAACACGACGACCCCGACCCAGAATTCTCGTTCCTGCCTTCGCGTACCTTTTGCCGTCGCTGTCTGCCTGTCTATGTGTCTTCCTCCACCTCTCCTAAAGCATTCCCTCTCCGGGTAACACTAGGAAACGGGCAAGAGAAAAGCGAGAGAACCATCGGCGACAGTGCAAAACACCTCCCGATGCGATGCTGTCGTGATCGCCACTGCTTCACCGGCTACTACTAACTACAGTCCAGTGCCCCTTTCGGACGTCCGCTTTTCCAACCGAGCCGTCCGCTGCTCGAAACGGACGATGCAGAGGGTGGAGGAGAGGAGAGCCGCGAGATTAGCGGGCGCGAGGCAAAGGTGGACGGGACGGCGCACCGGGCCGAAACCGAAGTGGAAAGCTTGTAACCGAAGCGCGCGTGGCGTGTGATGACGACGCACACCCATCCGGAGCTTGCCGGGGCGCCATTTGGGCATTGCCATTTGGGGTCTCGTGTGGGGGGTTTTTTTTGGTGCACTCTTCGTGCGCGTGGTCTGGCCGGCGCCGAACTATCGTTGCCTGTGGCAGGAACGAAGGTTATCCGTCGGTCTGTTGGTACTAAAGCATCGGTGAGGTGACTGACGCGAGGGATGGACCAAGCTATACTACTACTACTACTCCATTAAAAGCATGCTGTCCTGCGATGATGGTTATTTTGGCAATAGGATGAGAGGAAGATTGGTTGCGGAAGCAAATGAGCAGTTTGAATTTGAGGGATCCGAGCTTATCCACAATTGAGTTTATTGGGTATACAGACAATTGAGTTTATCGGGTATACGAGGGCCACTCCAAGAGTATCATTGTTTTTTAAGTAGCAGTGAAGTCAGGATTCACATCTTGTGTAAACAGCCAGGAGGACATGTGAGGTCAGTGATCATGTTTGCTATTTATACATGGGGTTTTATAATTTCACTAGTTTAGCAAAGTCTGCAGGTCGGTCAACACTTACGTCCTCCATTATTTGTAAGGGTATTGTCTAGATTCAATATTAGACAGTTAAAATCAGAACATGACGAAATACTTCCCGACACCGAATTTAATTCTTTATGATTGTTTTGAACAAAACAAAGTAAGACTGATTTATGATAACATATTAATATTTTTTACGCAATATTTGATGAAAAAATCAATTAACTTATTAAAGTAATAGAAAAAGAAATCACCACATTCGCTTTCATAGCATAGAAATTCTCACATTAATCGGAGAAAAAGAAAAATATATAGTCCATATAGAAATACAATTTAAAATTAGCTGAAATTCAGAATTAAATAGTAAGGAATATTGGAATAGGAGAGTAGAGTCCATACAGGTATACAATGCAGATCCAATTGAAATTCGGAATTAAAAAATAAGAAAATTAAAATTAGAGGTGAGAGCCATATAAAATACAATTTAGAAATAATTAGAATTCCAAATTTTAAAAAATAAGAAATGTTGAAAGAGAAGTCTATAGTACATATAGAACATAACTTAGGAAAAAACAGAAAATCAGAATTAAAAAATAAGAAATATTTAAAGATAAGTTTAGAGTCCATATTAAAATATATTTATAAATAAAAATTATTTGTAATTAAAAAATAAGGATATTGGAAGAAGAGTCTAGAGTCCATATAGGAATTTAGAACGGACTAAAAGTCATAATTAAAAAATAAAAAAATAAAAGTTGAGTTTTTCCATATATAAATATAATTTAAAAATAACTGGCATTCACAATTATAAAAATAAATAAAATTGGGCGAAGAGTCAAGAGTCCATATAAGAATACAATTTATAAATGACTAAAATTCAGAATTGAAAAAAAGGAATATTGAAAAAAAATCTATATTCCACATAGGAATACAATTTATAAATAACTAAAATTCAGAATTAAAAATAATAAATATTATTAAAAAATCTAAAGTCTATATAGGAATACAATTTGTAAATAACTAAAGTTCAGAATTTAAAAAAGAAATATAGGAAAAAAATCTAGAGTCTATATAGGAATACAATTTACAAATAATGAGAATTCGAAATTAAAAAAATTAAGGAATATTGGAAGAAGATTTAGAGTCCATATGGAAATAAAATTTAGAAATTAAAATTCAGAATTAAAAAAATAAATATTGGAAGAGGAGTCCATATTTCATAGAAACAAAAATTATAAAAATGGAAATTCAAATTTAAAAAATAAGGAATATTGAAAGAGGAGTCTAGGGTCTATATAGAAATTAATTTTAGAAATAACTAAAATTCAAAATTAAAAAATAATTAATAACTATCATGTAGTATAATATGAATGTCACACATGAGTCAATTTGGTCATGTTAGTACATAATTTAAAATTAAGTTTCCATTTTAATACATTTAATTATAAAAATTTAAAATGTTTAAGCTACTATACAAGAAAAAATATAACGATGCTAGCCGCGCAATTTGCATGGGCCGCCATGCTAGTTACTCCAAAATTCATTAACCGACGTATATCACCGTCAATACACACTACTAATAGATATAACATGTGAAGATGTTGATGATTGTCAACAAAAGTAGTTACGAAACCATACAAATAATTCAGATCACAATATCATTCATGCGGTAGAAATCATTCTTTTACTATCTAACCATGTACGTAAAATAGTATTCTCTCTGTTCCAAAATAAAAATATAATCAAGCCTACTAGGAGGGATATAAGTTACTAGGAGGGATATAAGTGTATCTAAGTCCCGGAAATTTAACTTTCAGATACATGTCAAAGTAAAACACCCATCTTGCCAAGACGGCAGTGTTGCTCCATGAACAACGTGACTAAGTTACATGGTCCAACCGAGCAGGAAAAGGACTATTCATTTCGCGGTATTTGTGCGGCCTACCGGATTTAGAAGGTAGCCCACTGTCTTTCGCCAAACCAACGATCCCCGCTATTCCTTCCAACCCCGAAACACCGCGGTTTACTTTATCCGTTCCTTCAAAAAGGCAAGGAAGAAAAAGAAAAAAAAATGCAGAGATGGCTTTGCTTCTATATAAGCCAAGGCCACTCCGAGCTCCGCTTCTCACACACACTTGTCACCTTCTCTCCCCGCAACGCAACGATAAGCCCGTGACCCCCGACCCGCGCGCCACCCGTCCTCCCTCACCCCGCAGCAGCAGCGAGAGGATGCAGCTCATGGCGGCCAGGAAGCTTCTAGAGCAGCCGGGCACCGCGGCGCCGCCGGTGCTGGGCGGCTCCATCGCCGACGACAGGGACATCGTCATCATCCTCGCGTCGCTCCTCTGCGCGCTCATCTGCGTGCTCGGCATCGGCCTCGTCGCGCGCTGCGCGTGCTCCCGCCGCGGCGGCGGCCCCGACGCGGCCGCCGCCAACAAGGGCGTCAAGAAGTCCGTGCTACGCGCGATCCCCACAGTCGAGTACGTCTCCCCCGCCGCCGCCGGCGGCAGCGGCAAGGCTGGGGATGAGAAGGAGGCGGAGGAGGGGGAGCAGTCCGAGTGCGCCATCTGCCTCTCCGACTTCGAGCACGGCGACGCCATGCGCGTGCTGCCCCAGTGCGGCCACGCGTTCCACGCCGCCTGCGTCGACAAGTGGCTGCGCGGGCACTCCTCCTGCCCCTCCTGCCGGCGGATCCTCGTCCTCCAGCTTCCCCAAGGCGAGCGGTGCCAACGCTGCGGCGCGCGGCCAGAGCCAGCCGCCGCCGCCGCCTCCTCGGTCTGGAAGCCGACACACTACAGCGAGGTCCCGCCCTTCTTGCCGTAGAAGGCGCAGCCGCATCGCGCGCTCCGGAGATCCCGGGGGCTAGAGCTAGAAGAGGAACAGAGAAACCGACCAAATCATAAGGCTGAGATGGTTAAATTTCTCGTTTGCTTGCTAGATTTTAGTGCCTAGCTAGCTGGAAATGGATAGCATTTGGGAAAATTTCCGAGTCAGAGATCCTTGGTTTGCAACTTGCAAGTGGATGGCTGCATAGCTTTGTACATTTTGTAAAGTGATGAGAATAAGATCTGCAATTTAGCTCCATTTGAGAGGATCCGAGTGTCGCGCTCTTCAGTTCTGGTCGACAAAGATTCTGATCTGAGTAATTTGACAAAACTCCAATTTAACTAGCAAGTGGATGATAATACTGCTAGTAACATCACTGCAATGGTTATTTCTGCAACATTTATCCGCATTCATTTCGTTAAAAACGCCCTTTGCATGGTGTAACTGCTAGAGTATTATGATACTCCACATTAATATTTAACAGCTACCGTATAAGATGTCCTTGTGCATCGGGTAAAAATCTTTTCTGTCGGTGCTGGGTAGTCAGATGTATTAGCTGCCTTCGCTGTCGGCTTAAAATATTAATACACGGAAAATAATCCCAAATTAACAAGCACCGGAGATAAGCAACTTGCTCAGAATATTTTTACTAAGATTCCTTTCTTAAAAATAATGTTACTACTAAGATGGAAGCTCTTTTTACAGCCCATTTCAAACGTGTGAATTAGCCTGTTTTTTTAAGGTGTCAGATCCTCAATTTCTATTCCAATAAATCGAGTATGTGTTATCCAGTTATCCTCTGTACTTTGAGATGTTGATCTTCCTCCAAAGAACTGCTATTCTATTGCCCTATCTTCGCTTTGGTTGCTTGCGTGACTTCATTTAGCTGTTTAGCATAATTTAACTGAAAATCTCACTTTTTTACAAAAAGTAAATTGAAAACATGTGAAACGAGATCCCAGAAAAAGGAGTTGAACGACTTTGGTCACTTTATCCATTGTCACACTACCTTATGATTGGCTCAAGAATCTTAACTTATAAAATACCGGCGCCACTCTGCTCAAGTGTTCAGTCACTGGTCAGTCCTAACTCCGGGTAAGCAATACCTATTCCTATTCGCACAGTTGAAAAAGAGAGCGTCATTAGCCAAGTCGGCGAAAAGGAAAAAAGAAACGCAAAAGTAATCCTACAGGAGCAGCAGTCCTGGTCAAACTAATATCTGAGCGTGTTATGTGCCGCAAAAGCTCAATTCAGACACTAGTTTAGGGAGCAGGAGATAAGATAAGTGCTGGCTCTTCCGCATTTTGCACTCGTGGGTTGCACTAATTAAGAACGATATCCTTGGATTGGGTTTGTGTATGTTGGTAAGAAGTGGGGGTAGAAAGAGGACTTCTTTTTCGAACTGCAAACTAGAGAGAACTGGTTACGGTCGTGACCAAACTATAACATCTGAGTTAAAGTTTATTTTTCTTATCCAATAAAAGAGCCGGAAATTCATTGATCCAACACCCTAGATAACACATGCCCATCCGCCGGCAGCGACTATACGGATATACTCTCTTCATTTAAAAAAATAATCGAAAATAAGATGCGATACAGTCTATTTCAACGAATCTGAATAAAAAACTATCCTAGATTGTGTTAGCCCTATTCTAGATTATCCGTTCTGCGGATGGAGGAAGTATGAGTCAAATAAACTCATTTCGGATAGGAGTATATCTATTCCCGTAGTGCTTGAATAAAAAAAGTTTAAAACAAATTTATCTTGCACTTTCAGTTTCTTGAGCCAATCGCATTATTGGCCACTCCCCGTGATAACATATATACAAGTTGATGCTACCGCACAGTTGACATGAGGCCGGATAGCTCGCCACCGTAGCAGGGTCGCAACCTGCAGTAGTACCTCGCGTATGCACATGCTTATTGCCTCCGTGCTCTCGCATTGCACGCGCAAGTCAGTGGACTAATTGGAGGTATGGACCAGGATGGCATTTTGACTCCCGCATGCACCTGAGGTCGGCGAGCGCGTCCGTGCCCGGGTACAGGAATTAACGGTCTGTACGATCGGCTGATCTGTGCCGATTGGGCAATTCCAGGCAGCTTGGCCACTTGTGCGGAGAACCTGAAGAGCACAGCAGGATGAGCCGACGTTGTTGCTGCCGAATCCGCAGCGGCCGTCGGGGGTCGTGTTCGGCGTGACGTCTGCTGGCTTCGTGGCTGAAACCGGCGGGTGCCATCTCGCGGCTCTGTGTCGTGTACGGCGCGCCGCCCCGCCCCCGCCCGCACGCTGTCGTCCAGGCAGTTGGCCCGCTAACGGGAGATAGCTGGAATGGGATAGCCGCTGGTGGACAGGTGGGTGGACTGTGCAGCTGCTGCTATACACTTGTACTCCCTCCGTCGAGGTTGTGAACGGATAAGATATTTTCCACTAATATAAATCTAAACAGAGAACCTGTGTAGATTTATTGTACTATAAATTATCCTATCCATCCAAAATTCCTTAAATTTTAAGATAGAGGAGGTACAATACTTTATCCGTTCTATTATGTAAGGATGTGTGAGGTATAGCCAATAGGCTCGAAATAATGAAGTTATAATAAAGCTAAGAGGTAGAATGAGTGAGTAGCTTAGTGATAAAAAATATGTTTTACAATTACTAGGTTGTTATATTTGAAAAAAAAATTAAAAATTATTATATGTTTTAAGACGGATGTAGCATATACACACCACATAGACTAATGGGAAGCATGCCACACTGTTTTTGTTGTTAAGGCTGACGGGTAGACCTATCCTGACTCAGATGTCCTGCGCGAAATTATAACCAAGCCATAAATTTAAAATATAATTTTCAATGGAGTAGATCGTGACTGCGACATTTGCATGGTATGAGAATCGTTGGTGTTAGGATATGCGTGAGATTGAGATAAAAGAGACGGAGACAACAATGTTTATACAGGTTCGGGCCCCTGAACTATCAGATAATAGCCCTGCTCCTGTTGGGCGAAATCGGTGTTGCTCTTATATATCAGTATCACTCGAGTACAGTATTTAGTATAGCCTAATCTAGTTGTCGTCAACTTGACGGCATGGATCTCCACACGTAGTCGATAACAGGGTACTCTTTCTCCTCAAATACGAACTCGACGAGATAGAGGATAGCGTTAGATCTCTCATTTGGCCTCTATGGCTCTACATTGGGTCTGTCTAAGCTTATCCTCCTCTCGATGTTTGTTGATCTATATTCCTTCTTCCCCTCTCATTCTAGGGGTCTTGTATTTATACCCACAGATCACGGATGTCATCTTGTCTAAGTAGAATTAAGGAGACAAGTATAGATACGATATGTGTAGTACTTGTAGTTTTCAACTTGAACTTTGCCTCTACTTTCTTATCCGTAACACTTTCTATATATGAGGTATGATTCCGTATAAGACTTGGTATATGATGGGCTCCGTCGAGTCTAACCCACGATTATAAGGTATGTCTTATCCATAACTCTAACAATGATAATAATTTATATGGGCCTATGTTACATTTCATAGCAATGTAAAATAGAAAAAAAAATGTGTACCTATTACATAACCTTCCCTTGAAAAGTATCACTATGGGAGAGAAAACTGAATATCCTGTACCATCCGAATTCAAATCCAGATAAAAAGAATACGGGTTAGGATATGTGAAAAGTTGTATCCGTATGTCTGTCTCATTTTATCAAACATATATAAAAAAAACTACTATGAGTTCACCTACACGCATTGATAAACGATTGGTTAATCACTATTTACGAGCTTACAAGTAATATAATATTTTTCCTTGATGTATCTTTTTAGCACTCTAATTACCTCCATAGATTTAACATATATGAATTAGCAATACAAATACATATCCATTTCCAAATTCCATTTCAAAGGGGAAAAATAGAGTATAATACGGGATGAATGATATGTTAACAGTCACTATCTGGTTCTTGTTTTGAAGAAAATATAGATTAGAATACCAGAATTGCCCTGCTCCCACTGGTACTAGTTTGAAGTTTGGTTTTTAAAGTCTTCTGTGATAGGACCTACAAATAGTGCACATGAATTACAGAATTTACTGTGCAGACCAACTAAATGGCATCTTCACCGATTCAACCAAGCACGAAACATCTGCATCTCCCACTACCCAAAGCTCGACCAAAGATAAGTGAGATCAGACATGCCCAAATTGTTTTGAACAAGGGGCTATCAATTTTTAGGTCATGTACGATGATAGTTAATAGCAATATCTTAGTGTTGCTAATTAGAAATATTTGTTGATATGAAAGAGAGAGAAAAGAGGAGAGATAAAACATCGTTATTATGGGTCAGCTCAACAATGATTCTTAATATGGAAACATGGTTGCATAACGGTTAAAAAATAAAAACTATTAATGAAAAGAATACTTTTAGTTAATGGTTGTCTCAACCGTTGTAAATATATGATATATAAATAATCTTATATTATCAAGGAAATCATACTCCTTTTTACCATTAACAAAACTTTACCGGTTGTCGCCCCCAAAGATAGGACTTCGTTAATATTTTTTTTTTTACTAACTCACCGGGGGGGAGAGGTTCCCCACCTGAATTGTCATTGCATATTAGAGAGAAAAGGGTCTGTTACAACAGATTCAGAGTTTGTAGACAGGAAGAGAACAAATATTTCCAAACATCTATTACATGCCGATCTTGCACTGCTATTGTTTCTGCCCAAAGGGCTGCTTCGCTTACTGCACGTTGTAGGCATGCAGCTACGGATGGTTGTCGCCCCCTGAAGACCACATAATGCCTATGGTTCCAAAGAGCCCAAAAGCACAGGAGGTAGAAGACATGGAAGTGTTTTGTTGGCAGAGATTGGGACTGATTCAGCCGGTAAAAAAATCGCACGTCCTGGATAGTCGGTTGAACTCCAATTCCTGCTCAGAAAGTAGTTGCAAATGGGCAAGTGAAGAATAGATGGCTTGTCGTCTCGTCGCCGCTGTTGCAAATTGCACAGGTTGCTGATTGGACGATCTTCTTTTTCAAAAGATTTGTCTTCGTGGACAGTCTATTGCGAACAAACAGCCAAGCAAACAGCTTTACCTTCAATGGCGCTCGACAGCTCCAAATAATCTTCCAATTTGGCGAGGCCGGTCCTGCAGGAAGTCTTGGATTGTAAATTTCTCGAGTTGTGAGAGAGCCCGAACGGTTGTTTTGCCTGACATCATTGCCATTATTCATGGTAAGGTCTGCAAGCATTGCCTGCAGACTGAGAAGATCTGCTCTTGCGGCGTCTGAAAGTCTTGGAACCAACACCGTCGATACTCCCCTGCACAGGACATCCTTCATAGTGACTTGACAGTCTGTTGTGTGGGAATACAGTGCTGGAAAGAGATTCGCAATCTGCAAAATCCCAAGCCAACGATCATGCCAGAAGGAGGTTCTAGAGCCATCCCCAATCCTTACTTTTGTCATATTTTGCAGTTCGGCAAAAGTTTTTGCAACGAAGCCCAGTGTTGGCCTAAGGGTATTGATTTCATCAGAGATTATCCAGCAAATTCATTCCAAATCCAGTTTGCCCAAGACGATTCAGAGGAAAAGAGGTTAAGCAACCTTTTTAGGAGAAGAGCTTCATTTTGAGCTTTTAAGTTTTTGACACCCAACCCGCCAAGTTCCTTTGGAGAGCAAACCACGTCCCAAGCAACCAAACAGCTAGCTCCAGAACAGACATCCTCACCCGTCCAAAGGAAAGCACGCCTTCGCTTGTCAATTTCCTCAAACACTGAAGGTGGCAGTTTGAAGGCCGACATTGCATAGACAGGGAGAGAACTGAGAACAGCATTGATTAAAACTAGTCTTTCTGCTTGGCAAAGGAGAGATGCTTCCCAACCTGCTAAGAAACCATCGACCTTGCTCACTAGAGGCTGCAGATCTCTCAAAGTTAGCTTGTGCACAGTTAGTGGCAAGCCCAGATAAGACATCGGCCAATTTTCACGCTTGCACTGTAACAATTCCGACAAACCCACCTCTTTGTGCGGATCAACATGCAGGAAGATCATAGTGCTTTTCGCAAAGTTTATTTCCAATCCAGAAGCTTTGGAGAAACTTAGAATGGAAGACTTTAGGGCTCTGACATCTTCCTCCTCTGCTCTGCAGATAACCAGCGTGTCGTCCGCATATTGAATTGTCGCGCAGGGGCGATCATGGTAGATTGGATGCCTTATGTCTGCATTCCTTTCAAGCAGTCGTTGGAGCACATCTGCCACCAAGATAAAAAGGTATGGAGATAAAGGATCACCTTGACGAAGACCCCTTCTACAGTTAATCCATTTTCCTGGAATTCCATTAAGAAGAACCGAAGATTTCGAAGAGGTAAGCAACCTTTTGATCCAGCCGATACAAATTTCTGGGAAACCTCTGACCGACAGGATTTTGAACAGACTGTCCCAATTTACAGAGTCGAAGGCCTTTGCAAAATCGAGCTTGATGATTAGAGTTTGGCATCCTCTCTTGTGGCAAGCTTGAATCAATTCTGTTGCATAGATTAGATTTTCCGAAATACACCTTCCTTTTAGGAAGCTAGTTTGATCCAGGTGGATCAATTTTGTCAAAACGTTTTGCAGTCTAAAAGCAAGCACTTTTGAAAGAATTTTGACAGAGCAATTTTGCAAAGAGATTGGTCTGTAGCCATCAACTGTGTTTTCTTTACCTGGCTTTGGGATAAGCACGATGTATGCCCTGTTTATTCTTTCCAGTTGAATATCGCCTTGAGAGAAACCTGCTGCGAGTTTGAGGACAACCTGTACTAAGACGCTTAATAATTAGTGTGGGGGCACCATCAAATCCTCAATTTCCGCTGTACTAAGCTGCTTAACTTACAATG
Source organism: Oryza punctata (assembly GCA_000573905.2). NCBI lineage: Eukaryota > Viridiplantae > Streptophyta > Magnoliopsida > Poales > Poaceae > Oryza > Oryza punctata. The sequence goes on along the minus strand of CM002491.2, from coordinate 28,461,591 downwards.
AACACATGAAACTCGTTAACCCGTTGGAAAAAGAAAAATATCTAACCAAGTCGGCAAAAGGCAAAAGAAACCCCAAAATAAATAATCTTGCAAGAGCAGTCAGGTCAAGCTAATCTCTGAGCACGTTGTCTGATGCAAAAATTCAAGCAGAAAACTAGTTTAATCGTAGTTTTGCAGGAGATAAGATAAGAGTTATTTCCCGCATATTTTTAGCACCCGTGGGCCGGCCGCATTAGTAAAACGTTATGCTAGATAGAGTCGGTGTTTGTGGTTAGAACCAAGAACTAGTGGGGCCAAAGCCAGACAAACGATCTCAACTCTTGTATGAGTTATGACCACTAGGCTTGATCTGACACTGAGTAGGGCTGAGAGGGAGAGAGGGGCGTTGGAGGTGCGGAGAAGGAGAGGAGAAGATGGTGGTGGCGATGGCTTGCTCCCTTGCTTCCAAGGCTCTGAGCGGTCGGATCCACCGGTGGGAAACCAAACGCCGGATCGACGGCCTGCCAGCGGATATGGCACTACACCAAGCGGGGTGGATAAGATGGTGGCGGCGGCTCATGTCCCTTTCGTCCGGGCGGCCGGATCCACCTGCGGAGAGGCCGGGGTCGCCGGATTCGACGGCCCCGGCCTCCTCGCTGGCAGATGCGGCGGAACTGGGGAGAGAGGCTGGGGCGGTGCGCCGGCGGCGAGAGGAGGGCGAGGAGGCGACGCACGTGAGGAGAGGAGGGCGAGGCGGCGCGTGCGAGAAGAGAGCCGAGCGGCTGAGCCACGCAAGGCTGAAGGCAGGAGGCTGAGGTGGCTAGGGTTCTTGGTAAATCCAGGCCGTCCGTTCATGATCCAACGATCTCACGATGGTGGAAGGGCAGCCACGCTGGGATACGTGGACGGTCAGGTCGTCCGTAGCGCGTGATCGAACGGACGATAGCGGCGGGAACCTGCGCACAATTAACAGGAAGTTCGGGGTTTTATTTTGCAAAAAGAACCTATGACGTGGCACCCTTAATTCTCCAGCAATCCCACGGCTTTTAAAGAAGTTACAGTAATATATTCTATTTACATGTAGTACAAAGTTCGTGGTAACGAACTTCTTTGAGCCATCGTTTTTCTCTGTTCATACAAAGGGCCTCTGTTTTCCTTTCTTTCCTTGTGCGTTCTAAGGTATTCCATGTTGCCCCGACTATACTAGCAGTACAATAAAAATTGAGGATAAAAGTTCAGGAGTAGCAGTAGTACATATCCGTAGTGATATGGTGATTAAAGTAGTCCCTACACCAAGATAACCCGCATGCTTATCGCACCCCCGTGCTTGGTTAGTGCCTGCCTACCGTTGATAGCGTTGCATCAATCAGTCAATCGAACGGATCGGCACTCTGAATCCGCTAGCGATATCTCGGCGGCAAGTTGACAAAGGAGTAAAGGACCTGGCAAAAGAACGCAGACGTGAGTCGTTCGTTGGCCGAATCCGCAGCGCCCCGTCCTATTGGCCGGCCTCGTTCGATCGGCGCGCGGTGTGGTGGCGCTGATGCGCGAACCGGTGGGTGTCGTGGTCCGCGGGACGTCGCCTTCGATCGTGTTTGCTTGCCGCCACCCGTGGCTCGTGAGGCCGTGAGCGCGCTAGAGAGGGACATGCGCGCGGCGCGGACGCGGTGCGCTAATTAAGTCGGCCAGCCGCCGGGTAGAGATTTCATTGCACTCAAGGTCCAGGAGACGTGGAATTTGTACGTTTGCGGGATGGCCCGAGCCGAGGTAGACAGGCAAAGTAGACGAGTTGTACGCGAATGCGGCGAGAGGAGTCGTTGTTGTCTTTGTTGATATTTTGATGGGAACGTCTACTGGACACACAAGCCTTCTCGTATATACATCGTGCACATCAACTAGTAAATTTTATCAAAAATTATAGAAAAAATGTACATATACTTTTAGTAATGTTACATCTATATATAAAATCCAATCTTCAAATTCATCATATATATAAGGAATTTTTAATACTCTCTAAACTATCAAATTTTTTTTTATGACTAAAATATAATGAATTTGAAGATGAGATTTTACACATAAATATAATATTACTAAAAGTATATGTATAATTTTTTCTAAACTTTTGGTAATTTGTTAATTATTGTGCACGATGTGTGTATGAAAAATTTGTGTGCATATCATATTCTATTATTATTGGCTGCATCTCAGATTTTGTTTGTTATTAGGCCTGGTAGGACTCGGAGTTGAGGCCTATGGGCTATTTCTGAAGCCCGCGTAATCCAGTGTGCGAGACTGCCAGTGTCACTGAATACTCCAGCCAGTCAGCCACTACGCGAGGTCGCGAGGGTAAGCTGTTAGCCATGGCCTCCGTCTCCATCTCCTACCTCGGGCCCTGAACACATTCCCCATTCCCCTAGCCTCAGCTCCTCCATGCGAGGGCGGCGATGGCGCCCGCCTCCGTCGCCGTCTCCCTCTCCTTCCGCGTCGTCCCGCTCCGACCCTGCCGCCGGCGGGCGAGGTGGCCCCGCCCAATTAGGGCTTCGAGCGACGGCAATGGCGTCGCAAACGGGGACCGGAAGGTCGGGGCTCTGGAGAGGAGGGTGGGAGATCTGACGGCTGTCGTCGCATCAGTGCCCCCTGCTGTTGCTGCGGTAAGGGCGTCCCGTACTTGGTTTTTCTGTCCATTCGAATTATGGGATTAGTTTGTGTCAGTGTGAGAATGAGTTGGTGACTACGAGTTGGTTTTACCGCGTTTTGTACTTGAGTTCAGGAAATGGATAAATGGGGAGAAATAAGGAGACTAATCTGTCTGTGTGAACCTGTTAGGCATGTGTAAAGATGGGGCTTTCCTTGTGATAATGTTGGCCAGTAGAAGAAAATGCAGCCAATGTGGAGCAGTTGTAAGTTTGCATGAATGTACAATATAGAGGTGTCCCGTGAGATTATTTATGAACATAGTAGAATTGGATCTAAGTATATGGTTTTGTCATAACACTAAGAAATTAATGTGAAAATTGCATGAGATTGTTACTCCATAAGCCCTGCTACTCTGTCCTTGATGCTCAGTTGGTTCCCTGCTCACGAGCAATCTGCGGTTCATTAGGGTATATCGGTTGAAGTTTAATTACGAGATTTTAGGAACTTTAATATCTTGTTCTTCTCTTTGCATGCAGATCAGGAAAAACATTGGACTAAACTTTATTGCTGGATTCTGTCTCGGCATCACACTTTTGGCTGCTGTTGCAAAACAGGTCATCATTAGGATTCATGAGCGTGACAATAAAGGCTCTGTTGCTGACCTAATAAGGCGTGGACAATTAAAATCAGGGCAACGTGGGATGTATGTTGTTACCTTATTGAACTTAACTTTTGCATTTCCATCTACAATATCCACCAAAGCTATATGCTGAAATATACTAGGCTGCACCATTTGGATTTGGTTTTTCACTGTTTAGTCTGCATGTTATCAGGGGCATACTTCTAACAGTAGCATTGTTGAAATTTATGAGTTCACCATAATGTTCAGATAAATCAATTACCTAGCACTGATTGTCAGGATTATACATTTATCTTGATGAACGTTTGAAGACACATTTCACAATTGCTGTGTTTATGCATAATGTTTACAAAACATTCAGAACTGATATAGGTAGTTCATGTCTCATACTATATACTTGTCTAACATTAGATTGCTAGTGTGCCATAGTATCCAAATATATAGCCTTCTATTTTCCTTTATTATATTGTTATGTATTGTGTGAGGAATTGCTGTTATTTTCTGTCTTTAATAACTTACTTGATGTTATTGTAACACTGCATTCCTATACCATAATCTTGTTGACTGGTACAGCCAGTAGAATGCTACTTTAAAGTGATAGTGGTCATGTTCAATAAAACATAAATGATAAAAAAAAACGTTGTGCAGATGTGGAATCTTAGTTTAATTTCTATCGCATCAACCCGTAAGAATTTGTTAATCAAACAATATTTTGACAAATAACTACTGCAGGGCAAAACCCCGAGTGTACGATGATCCTTTCAATAATCCATTAGTCAAGATTGATGAGGATACTTCTACTGCTCAAGTGTTTGGCAAGGAGTACCGGCTGGCTCCTGTTAGGCTTACCAAAGAACAACAAGCAATGCATCAGAAAAGGAGATCACGTACGTATCAGTGGAAAAGGCCCACTGTTTTTCTTAAAGAAGGTGATTCCTTGCCACCAGATGTTGATCCAGATACAATTAGATGGATTCCAGTAAACCACCCATTTGCTGCTGCTTCAACTGAAGTGGATGAGGAGACTGCTAAACAAAATGTTTATCAAAAGGATGGGGTCCCATCCCGTGTCAAAGCTGAGCATGAAGCTTTGCAGACAAGGCTAGAGGCTTCAAATGATGTGAGTAGACCCTACCTGTCAGGATTTACGGCTTTATTTCAAAAGCTCCAACCGCATTCTAACAATTGAAGCTAGAATGTCATTCAATCAAAGACCTTTCCTTTTATCACCTGTCTTTCATAATAATGTTCTAGAATCTCTACTATCTTTTGCAGGTTAACAAGTTCTCTTCTAGCCAAAGGAATGTGCAGCGTAGTGACAGGCAATTAAGATTATCATCAAGCGAGTCATCTGGGAGTCTGCAAAACACGTTATCTGGCACAGTGAAGAACCAAAATGGTCAACCAACCTTGGAGTCTGAGAAGCATAGCCCTGACAACAACTCACAATCAAAAAGTTTGGAAGAACAATAAATTTGTGAATTGTGTCATTTCCTTAGCACCTGTTTCAACAGCTTCATTGTGTAGTGTACCGAGGACTCAGGTTTTAGCTGTAGATAGAAGAATTTTGGACCTGTAGGCTTACATAGTGACTTGATGAGCATGAGCATAGGGCATTGCTACGGAATGTATTTCGTATGTTGTAAAGGGATATTTTCTTCCTCAAGTTTTCCAGATGCACCCTAGTTGCCTACGAGTGCACTGACAGCTTGCCGGATTCTTTAATTTGTTAATTTGCTCAATTCCTTTGTAGCATAATATTTGACAAATAAAACTCAGATTCAGACAAGTCGATTCCAGAGAACATAAGTTCAAATAACACATTGTACAACTTACAAAAGTAAGAATGGTAAATATGGAACAACTAAGGTACAAAATTTCACTGGGAATTATGATATCCGACGGAAATGCCCTACACGGCCTGCGGCCCATCTGCCTATACAAATCAGCACGCCATAACTCCATAACCCATAACTGGGAACATTTGTTTGAAGACATGCAAAAGGTGGGCTCCGTGAATTGAATCAGATATCCTCAGAGCCCTCTTTGTCGTTATCGCCAAACATGGTTGCCATTTTCATGGCTAGCTTGGCAGCCATCTCTCTCCTTTGGAAGTCAGGCATGAGCCTTAAATTGGAGCGCATGTTGCCAATCTCTGACATTAGCCGCTCCAGATCATCTAGACCGTAATGCTCATCTTCAAATAGCTTGTTACCCTCTGGGATACCAGCTTGCAGTTCCTCTGAAGCATCTGTTTGTGTGTTATCCATATCATTACTAGCCTCGCTTTTGTGGCTCTGAGGTACCAGTTTTTCCTCAGCAGTTTCTGTCACTCTGCCATTTGGAAGAGGATTGGATGCCACTGAATTAGCATCAGCATCCACAACCTGATGTGTTTTATCATGTGTAGCTGTATCTTCATTCAATCCCTCCAAGTCTCTTGACGTACTCGACTCACCAATGAATTCCCATTGTTCATCAGATCCATGGGACAGAACCTCGTACTCAAAATCGTAATTGGATTCATCGTCTGTAGATTCTGTAGAAAGGAAACAGAATGGTTAAGGTAAGATAGACCATTTTAATTGGACAACAATCAACAAATGTTCTGCTCAATAGGTAAGCATCTTTTAACAGTTAAGTTACTGAGCAGGGGAACAGCTTAGCATGGCACCCTAAGTTGTTCTATATTTCAAAGCAAACAGAGGGTTCGTCAACTCATCACAATGGTCTGGTTTAACTTACCTTCTTTCTCAACCAAGGATGGAACGGTTATTCTGTTTCCAGATTTCAGAATCATTCCAGGCCACATGTGTGCAGAAAGGGCTCCAAGGAGTCGCTCTAAGCCTTGACTATCACCATTCACCGATAGACCTATTGCAAGGCATGGATATAAGTCAACTAAGAAAGAAACGTTCCAACATCCAGTAAATATTCGACTTTGGCCAGAACTAATCCTTTTTCATTGGAGATTATCAACACAATAATGATAATATTTCATTAAAGAACACAAATAAAAACAACCATAGATGGGGTTAATTTCTAGCCTGTAGGTCCGCACAATAACTTCATAAAATAACAGAAATAATTTGACAAAGTGAAACTTTACTGACCAAACTAGAGCAACTCACAGTTCAATTCAATCAAATGAAATACAGCTGTTAATTAATTGGGTATCTAAACTGTCAGAAAGAATCTCAAAGTCTTGGTTAACATATGTTAAACTAAAAAAAAGATCAACACATGGAAAGGTTTTAGCTTTATTTTACAGGCATTTGAGTTTGAAGACTTAAACCAACCCAAAAATGGTTCAGCCGGAAGCATTTTACAAAGAAGCTGAAACTATTTTCCCCTTTGTACTAAGAAGTTCAACGTCCTCACTCAGCTTCATTAACAACTAAGAAGTGCAACTTATGATGCTACTAACAGAAGTTGGGCCCTACCTGCATCTTCTATATTACTAAAAAAAAGAGATGACAAATGTAGTCAAACACTATGATGGAAGGAGATGAATGGCATACAGAAAACTATTTCTAAACGACACCATTGCTCAATTTGGAACTGATGGTAGCATACATATAACTAAAAAAAGAATGTATTGATGTAAAAAACGATGTGGAGAAAATACTTAAGAATCACAGCCTCAATACAACTTACTTACATTTATCAAAGTCAGCATTGGAAGCACAAGCTTCGACATACTCAATATTGTGTTCAATGCACCAATGTGAAGTGGAGTCTCTGATCTCTATGTGTGGTTCTTCCTCTGATAACAATCCACAACCTTCACTTTCGTTTATCCCAAAATCCAAATATTCAGGATGTGGATCAGTACTTGACTCGCCAATCTTTTGCATACGCCTCCTATATTCTGCATGTGCACCATGACCAGGTACAAGATCTGCTTTATTTCCTATGCACAACAGAATTTCAAACCTCTGAACGTCAACACTAGAAACCCAGTTCTGGAGAGTAAGGAAGGATGATTCCTGCATCATTTCAAAGACAATTAGCCTACAGTACTATCAAAGGTTAAAAAAATTAAGATACAGAAATTATATAGTTCACAAAATTTAGAAAAAATAGAAGATAGAAAATGGAACAGGAGAAGCTAGTTAAGAACAGTAAGAATGTATGTTAGGGATGCAGTTCGGACATCACTCATATCGAAGACCATAACAAGAGCAGCCAACTGGTCGAGATGAGGGAGGGAATCAAGAGAAAACCCCTGCCCAAGATGTGCCGTCCAAACAGAAAGATCTGCTGAGTAGTACTTTGTGTCAATGTTCCACCTGGATAACAATCAATAGCAAAAGAGATCCAGTTAGGTATCAAAAGGCTAACTCAAATTTATGTCCTCTACTTCTCTAAGTATGGCAACACATTCAAGAAAAAAAGAACTGCCATAATACAATCACATACCCGTGACACAGCACACCGGATGACAAGTCATGTGTGTCCGGTATTTCAGCTGCAAGCAACCCTGCAGTTTACGTAAATGAGTAAAATTAAGAGGAAAATACACGAAACAGCCGAGCATCTCAATCTAAATCTCGTCACAAGTAATTATTCAATAATCCTTTAACAATCAATTTTTCAATCTGGTGCATAAAGCTGGACCTATTACTGCATACTGGTTTTTATCATCTACAAGAGTATACTGTTTTTTTAAAGCCTGCTTGGGTCTCTTCTTCTCCAACTAGAAATTATCTCCCATTCTCACCCAAAAAAACCAAAGGATCACAAAAATATCTCCTCAACGACACGATGAATTTGCAATCCCCTATATATTTTGCTATCCCATCAGGTCGAATATTTTCGCATCCAAATCAAGACACATCAAAGGCATAAAAAAAGGGCAGCGAGATCTCACGGAAGAGGATGGTTCTCTTGCCGACCCCGGGTGCGCCGACGACGAGTACGCCCGGCCGCGCCTCCAAGGATCCGGCTCCGCTCTCCATCTCCTCCACGAACCAAACCCTGTACCCCCAAAACACTAGTCTTCCTCGCGTTGCCAAACGCCTTCACGAGGGAGAGAGGAGGAAGAAGACGTAGTAGAAGGCGGTAACCGGATTTTACGCTTTCACCCTAACAATACACACCCATCACACAATTATGGGGCCCACTTGTCATTCTACGTTTCACCGTTCGCTTTGCCTCCCTCCAGCCGCCAAGCCGCGACGTGTTTGAATGGCGGAGCGCCCATGGCCGCCGCCGCTGCCGCCGTCTCCTCCTCCTCCTCCCACAGCCGCCACCTCCCACATGGCCATCACCCAGGCGCTCGCGGACGCGCTCCGCTCGTGTGGATCCCGCGGCGCCCTCGCCGGGGCTCGCGCTCTGCACGGCCGCCTCGTCACGGTGGGCCTCGCGTCCGCCATCTTCCTCCAGAACACCCTCCTCCATGCCTACCTCTCCTGCGGAGCCCTCTCCTACGCTCGTCGCTTGCTGTGCGCGGACATCAAAGAGCCCAACGTCATCACGCACAACATAATGATGAACTGGTATGCCAAACAAGGCAATCTGAGCGACGCCGAGGAACTGTTTGAGAGAATGCCTAGGAGGGATGTCGCCTCGTGGAACACGCTCATGTCCGGATACTTCAAGACCCGCCGGTTCTTGGATGGTCTGGAAACCTTCGTCTCAATGCATCGAAGTGGGGATTCGTTGCCAAACGCCTTCACATTTTGCTGTGTTATGAAGTCTTGTGGTGCTCTTGGTTGGCAAGAATTAGCACCGCAGCTGCTTGGGTTGTTTTGGAAGTTTGATTTCTGGGGTGACCCGGACGTTGAGACTGCTCTTGTTGACATGTTTGTAAGATGTGGGTATGTCGATTTTGCTTCAAGATTGTTCGGTCAGATTGAGAGGCCAACTATTTTCTGTCGGAACAGTATGCTAGCAGGGTATGCCAAGTATGGTATTGATCATGCGATTGAGTATTTTGAGGGCATGCCCGAACGAGATGTTGTTTCATGGAATATGATGATAGCAGCGTTGTCCCAGAGCGGGCGAGTCAGAGTAGCCCTTCGTTTGGTTGTTGAAATGCACAGAAAAGGTGTGCGTCTTGATTCAACAACATACACTAGTTCTTTGACTGCATGTGCTAGATTGTCTTCTTTGGGATGGGGTAAGCAACTCCATGCTAAGGTTATCCATAGCCTACCACATATTGACCCTTATGTTGCCAGTGCTCTAATTGAACTATATGCAAAATGTGGCAGTTTCAAGGAAGCAAAGAGAGTTTTCAATTCTTTACATGATCGCAACAGTGTATCATGGACAGTTCTTATTGGGGGATCTTTGCAGTATGAGTGCTTCAGTGAATCTGTCGAGTTGTTCAATCAGATGAGAGCTGAGTTGATGGCAATTGATCAATTTGCACTGGCAACTCTCATAAGTGGCTGTTTCAACAGGATGGATTTGTGCCTTGGTAGGCAGCTGCACTCGCTGTGTCTGAAAAGTGGACACAATCGAGCTATTGTCGTCTCCAATTCTCTCATCTCATTGTATGCGAAGTGCGGTGATCTCCAGAATGCTGAATTTGTATTCAGTTCAATGTCTGAAAGGGATATTGTATCATGGACTAGCATGATTACTGCATATTCTCAAATTGGGAACATCATTAAGGCTCGTGAATTCTTTGATGGCATGGCCACAAGGAATGCCATTACATGGAATGCAATGTTGGGGGCATATATACAACATGGAGCTGAGGAAGATGGCCTCAAGATGTACAGTGCAATGCTAAGTCAGAAGGATGTCACTCCTGACTGGGTTACTTATGTTACGTTGTTCAGAGGGTGTGCATATATAGGTGCAAATAAACTTGGAGATCAGATTAGTGGTCATACTGTAAAGGCAGGTCTCATTTTAAACGTGTCAGTCGCAAATGCTGCTATCACAATGTACTCCAAATGTGGCAGGATAACAGAGGCTCAAAAACTATTTGACCTCCTCAATGGAAAGGATCTGGTTTCATGGAATGCCATGATCACTGGTTATTCACAACATGGCATGGGGAAGCAAGCTGCAAAGACATTTGATGATATGCTGAGCAAAGGTGCAAAACCTGACTACATAAGCTATGTCGCAGTTCTGTCAGGCTGTAGCCACTCTGGACTTGTGCAGGAAGGGAAACTCTATTTTGATATGATGACAAGAGTCCATGGCATATCTCCAGGGTTAGAGCATTTCTCCTGCATGGTGGACCTTCTTGGCCGTGCAGGGCATTTGACTGAAGCCAAGGATCTCATTGATAAAATGCCCATGAAACCAACTGCTGAAGTTTGGGGAGCTCTTCTTAGTGCCTGTAAGATACATGGCAACGATGAGCTTGCAGAATTAGCAGCGAAGCACGTATTCGAGTTGGACTCACCTGATTCTGGAAGCTACATGCTTCTAGCCAAGATATATTCGGATGCTGGGAAGTCAGATGATTCTGCACAAGTCAGGAAGCTAATGAGGGACAAAGGGATAAAGAAAAACCCGGGCTATAGCTGGATGGAAGTCGAAAACAAGGTTCACGTCTTCAAAGCAGATGATGTGAGCCACCCACAAGTGATTGCAATTCGGAACAAACTGGATAAACTCATGGAAAAGATTGCACACCTCGGGTATGTGAGAACCGAGTCGCCACGGTCTGAGATTCATCACAGCGAGAAGCTGGCTGTGGCTTTTGGGATCATGAGCTTGCCTGCTTGGATGCCCATTCACATCATGAAGAACCTGCGCATTTGCGGAGACTGCCACACGGTGATCAAGCTGATATCGTCTGTGACTGATCGAGAGTTTGTGATCCGAGATGGTGTTCGGTTTCACCACTTCAAAAGTGGTTCTTGCTCTTGCGGGGACTATTGGTGATCACGGAACTTTTCTCCGGAATACATTTTTGTACCCCAGAAAATTGATTGAGAGAAGTAACGTGATCTACAACTCTGGAAATTTCGTTTTCTCATGTTATTTATCTCTTCCTTTGATGATTATACCCCGCCCCATTTGTGGGGATGAGCCCAGAAAAATATAGGGTGAAATTATGCGCAAAGAATACTCGGTGGATAAACCGGGATCTCACATGGCCCTGCAAATGTTGGCAAAGCAATTACACCCAACACAGCCAGTATAAGTTCATCCATTGCAACACGAAGTATACGAGCTAGTTCACTGAACACCTTCAGAGTTGAACAATGGCGTACGGGAGCATTTACAACCCAGCTTCGTTTGAGCGTGGCATGGACATCTTGTTATGCATTCCATGGAATCAATTGACAAGTTAAATCGGAACCACCAGAAAAAACACATCCGCAGACATTTTACAACGCTAAAAAATCGCAGGAGTTCGTGGGGCAGGAAGACAGGAAGAATCTAAAGCCGTAAGCTGTACATCGTGGAAGTCTTAGAGTGCACCAGGTGCGTCCCTCATGCTGATATTCAAGCTGTTTCTCATTGTTCTTCGTCCGACTCCCATATTGCCCTTGGTCATCATGGCAACGAATTCTCCATAGTCAATGCGCCCATCCTGACAAAAGAGAGCAGCATTGCGCAAAAAGTCATGACACACACTTCTTTTTGCTACTAACATAACCATAAACATTCATTAACAAAATGAATTCTGCTGGTTATTGAAGAGACCCCTAAGCTTTTGTTAAGTAAAGCATATGACTCCAAGAACTAGTGGACAGCTAACCACCTAGAGCATATTTGATCCCAATAATGGATTGAAAGAGTTTCAAGGCCTAAACAATCCAGTGCAAACTCTTTAATTGTGTTAACTAATTGAACAAGCTTAATTGCATCCGCTGCTTGCACAATCATTTTTGTACACATCCCAGCTAAGACCAGGATAATATACTTACATTGTCCTGATCAGCTTCATTGATGACATCATCAAGAAAAGCATCTGGCATGTTATGCTCTTTGCAAGCTTGCTGCAGTTCATCCACTGTGATGTAACCACTTCCATCTTTGTCGAAATATGTAAAAGCCGCCACTAGATGTTCCTCACGCTCCAGTTTATTGAGATGCAATGTTGCAGCAATGAATTCAATATAATCAATTGTCCCGCTGTTGTCTATATCTGCCTGATGAAGCAACAGAACAAAAAGGACAATGTAAGCCTCTTGATTTACCATGTTATAACCTGTCTTTGAAATGTTTGCAAAGTCTCCAGTAGAAAGACAAGCATGAGGCTGAAGTTTAAGAAGGCAAGATCTGCCTGCTGCATGTTTCCTAATCATAGATGCTCTAAAGAAAACAACCAACAAAAGGAAAATGCATGGGTAATGACTTCTCACTTGAGCGCTCAAGCTTCTCCATGAAGTCAAGTAATCTTGTGAGGAGGCAGGAAGCAGTTTGAGTTTCTCATATCTTCCTCTTTTTTGTAACCAGGAGTTTCTCAAGTATCAAAAGACTTATAAGAAATTTGACACCAAAAGGTATTTTATTCAGATTGTTTTAAGGCCTAATCTCAGGGTAACTTTAAGTTCCAGGTCCTTAAGTATCTTCAAATAAAAGTCATTAACACTGAAGAAAAACCAAAGCAGCATTCAAGTAGGTTATACTAGTTAACTTACTGCATCCATAAGATCACGAATCTCGGTGTCCTTAAGTGTGGAGCCATATTTTCTCAAGCCTTCTTTAAGCTCATCATATGTGATTGCACCACTGTTATCAGCATCCATAGTCTGAAACATTTCCTTCAGCCCAGCGATTTCCTCCTCTGAGAGACTCTCAGCTATTACCTGGTAGGATAAACACAAACTGTCCATTTTAAATGCAAAACCCAGTAATATGCTTCATCACACAGCACAGGTTCCAAAATTCAACATGGTTTGTTTCAATACCTCCCTATTATTAAGGGAAGACTGAAAAGAAATGATCAAACACATCAGCCCTGTTAACACTAGAAAAATAATTTCGGACACATTTAAGAAATACGGTGGGTGGGTGACTACTCAACCGAAACAACATAGACATAGTGTTTCCCAAACAGAAACAAATTGAGCATAGTACTATTTTTTTATTGAATGAAAGTCACTAGAAAACCTTATCAACAGCTAGCAATGAAAGGTCACCTTCTATGAGTTCAGTTCAAGTTGATAGATTAGGCAAACAGCTTATTATAGAACAAAATAAACAGTCTATTGTAGAGGGGAAAAAACTTCATCGTAAACCCATGTATCACAACACTGGTAATTTAGAACTTAATCTTAAAGTCATTAAACATACCCGCAATGCCATCTTCTTCAACTTATTCATTGCAGAGAACTGCTTGATGCGAGATAGAACAGCTGGATCAAGAGGCCGGTCAGGAGCAACTTCGTGATCACGAATCCATGGATGGCCTGAGCACAAGTTTGAAGTGTTACTTTTGTTTCCCCAGCAGTTGCAAATGTTTCAAGTGAATGGGCAGGCAATAGAGAGAAAATTTAACCACTAGTACAACGTAGTGAAAGAAACTAACATAGAACTTCGTGTGCTGTCAGGCGTTCCTTTGGTCGAGGATTGAGCATTCTTGTTATAAGATCCTTTGCACTATCAGATATCACAGGCCAAGGATCAGAATCAAAATCAATGACACCTTTCAATACAGCATCAAATATTCCTTGTTGTGTCTCTGCATTATATACATTAAAAAATGTCAAGCTACAATCATCAGAAAGACAAGATTCGCAAGTTAATTGAAGGGGGAAATCAAAATTTACCTGCCCAGAATGGGGGCACACCACTTAGTAAAATGTAGAGAATGACACCGGCGGTCCATACATCAGCTTCTGGTCCATAGTGTTTCAGCAGCACTTCTGGAGCTACATAATAGGGGCTTCCAACAACATCGGTAAAAGTTTGACCTGAGATGGAAAAGAAGACGAAGACTAAAAGGAGGCACAAGCGCATATAAATATGTCCACAGTAACCTAATTTAGCGTATGGAAACATCAAATTCCCCACAATACAGAATACAGCATTATAGATGTTTATTAGAACAACATGTGGTTCAGCTTCCATCGTTTTCCACTACATTTAACTCAGAAATATTCCCAGTGAACTATAGCTTCCATCAGTTCACTCTGCCATTCAGCTGTCCCTCAATGAACGTGTATTTCAGAATGCAGGATATAAAACCATATCTCTTTGTAGCACCTGTGCTAAGTACTCTATGGTTGGGGCTTTAGCAGGTTTATTGATAGAAATTAATCGTTTATTTACAGATGCCTTGTCAGGATGTAGTAAACTCATTAACAATGTTGCCACCGCTATAGTGCTACCCTTGAATGTTTCACTACCTGCCCAACTAAACTACTATTCAAAAACTGAGAATTGCAGATGCATGTAGCCTCTCTCTTTTTTCAGATAATGGATTAACCAGCGCATGTTAACTCTAACGTGACGCTATAATATTTGCAACACCAATTTTGCATCGGAATAGTGGATTAAAACACAGTGTAAAGTCTTTGGGTTCTGCATAAATAGCTTACCGGGCTTGAAGAAGACTGAGAGACCAAAATCTATGGCCTTGAGCGAGAGGTCATCGTCTTTGTTGGCAAGCAAAAAGTTCTCGGGCTTGAGGTCCCGATGCATGACCCCGAGCGAGTGGCAGGCCTCGACGACCCCAACGATGATCCGCGTGAGCTCGGCGGCCTTCCGCTCGCTGTAGTGGCCGCGCTGTATGATGCGATCGAAGAGCTCGCCGCCGGCGCAGAGCTCCATGACGATGTGCACGTATAGCTGGTCCTCGTAGGCGCCCTTGATGGCGACGACGTTCTTGTGCCCCGAGAGATGGTGCATGATCTGGATCTCGCGGCGAACGTCTTCTATGTCCTCCTTGGTGATGAGCTTGCGCTTGGAAATGGACTTGCAGGCGTAGTCCACCCCAGTGGACAGCTCGGTGCAGAGGTAGGTGGTGCCGAACTGCCCTTGTCCGAGCTTCCTGCCCATGGCGTAGAGATCGCGAAGGTTGGGGGTTGGGTGGCCGAGCACGGAGCCGAGGTCGGCGGGCGCCTGGCCGCGCCTCATGGCGGCGGCCGGCGCCGACGCGGATACTGGGTGGTCGTCCGTCTTGGCGGCTGCTGGAGGGCGGGATGGCTTCTTCGGCGAGTCGGCCGCGGCGGCGTTGTTGTCGTCGGTGTCGTGGCGCTGCGACGCGGTCTGCTTGAAGCTCAGGTACTTGGATCTAAGGGAACCGCCGCATGCGTTGCCCATCAAACGACGGGGGGAAACCGGCGGCCACGCGCATCAAACCTCCGAGCACCCACCCCCACGCGCGGTTGGTGCTCACGGCTCGCAGAAACGGCAGAGCAAACTAGCCGAAGCGGAAAACTGCCAACCGCGGCAGAGGGGAATCTCTGATCTACTAGAGGGCAAGCAAGCGAGAGAGCGAGCTCACGAGAGCACGGGAAGCGATCGAGAGGGAACTGGATGGGGTTCGGGGTGGAAGAGCGATTTAACGAGGCGAGAGAGAGAAAGCAGCAGCGGGAGGCTGCTTCATGGCGACTTCTCCCTCCCGGCCGGGTCACGTTTGGGGGAAAGCGAGCGCAACAGCTAGCTAACTGCAACTTGGTCCTGTTCTTTCGTGTGCGGCTGAGTAGATAGGCTAGAAATTATTGGACTCTACGACCTAATTTTATGCTTCGTATCGTGCCGGTCAGTGCGATACCATCAAACTACGCGAGACGCCGACTCGCCGAGGCGAGAGGCGTGCGGCTGCGGGTGAAAGAGAGGCTCCCCTCCCACCGTCTCGTTGATGGCTCGTGGGTGCTTGGCGCGCGTGATTTTGGATTTTTGCACGTATGACGGGGGGTGGAGCGGGGAAGGTGAGGCGAAGTCGGCACCGGGTTTCGTCTCGTAGCCCCCGCATCGGTTTCTGCGAAGCGGACGGGTACACTGAACTCTGCCGTGCAGGGCAGGCGTGGGTTGGGGGTGGACCCGCCGAGCCGGTGAGGAGGGCACGCACCGGGGCAACCAACCCGCCGTGCGCCCGTCCGCCCGCGAGCCGCGCGGGAGTTGGGTAGCTCGCCGAACTGTTGTAACTGCCACCGCGGTTCGCGGCGCGGCGCGGCATTTTTGTCGCGAGGGGCAACGTGCGCGCGGCTGCGGCCTGCGCGGATGCTTCTCACGCTATGTCATTGTACCACGCCCTGACGTCCACCTTCACGGCTTCACCCGGAGCCTCTCGCTGTCGCGCGGGTCCGAGGAACGAAGTAGCGTGCTGCACACCTGCTTACCATTCGGTGGCCATGGCTGCCGTTTGCGGCGTTTGCGTGATCTGCATCGTTTCTGTTGGTGAGCTGCGTACAGCTAGATATATACGAGGCCATCCTCCATGGGTGTCATTGGCTGATTCCACTAAAGATCAATACGTGGTTTCTCCGTAGAATAAGAATTTTACGTGGTTTCTCCGTAAGAAAATAATTCTGATAATCTGACTAAAAGAAAATAGGGGAGAGATAAATATTGTTCTTTCTGTTATGTCCAAGAGATAATCCAGCATCTTTCTTTGAGTGTCATGATGCTCAGTTTGTTTCGAGATGTGTGTTTTTTGCTTTTAATATCCCTCCACCCCGTAACGTCAAAAATACTTTTGGTAATTGGTTTAAAGGGATATCTAAATCCATAAAAAAGATAATTCTAGTTGGAGCTAGTGTTGTATGTTGGTCAATTTTATGTTACCGTAATGACAAAGTTTTTAATAGTAAATATATCTTTATGTCTTCCTATTAGCTCTACTTTTGGTCTGCGATGCTTCCAAGGGGGAGCAGGATACACCAAGCGGGAGTAGGGTACCATGCGCAATGATGTTACACTTTTAGAATCGGTAGCTAAGGGTATCTTATTTCATTATAAGTGACGTAACTCCATTAGAATTGCTAACTAAAAAATCTATGTAGTTTAACGCTAGGCAATAATAAAGGGGAGTTAGGGATTTGTCCCTTCACTTTATTTCTTATTTTGATTTGTTTTTATATTTCCCTCTTTTTAATAAACTTATGGTTGTGTGTTTTATGACAGAAGCCGGAGATGTAATCCATTTCCATTATCTTAAAATTAGGTGTCGTTGGCTCCTAGCTTGTTTACATCGTTTAGCTACCGTTTCTTTTCGAGCTAGAACCGTGAGCCCGCAGAGAGACGCGACATCCAGGCAAGCTATGCGTGGTTTTAGTATTCTAGACTGTTTTTCGCCAAACCATTGCATGTGGTCCTGCGTTGAGTGAAGATAGTATCCTGTTCACCCTGTTGCTTTAGATTTAAAGGATACTCTCCATTGAGATATGGATGTTCCATGAGTAATCTTTAACTCACATGACCTACGTGAGGGCATTGTTATTCGGATGCCCTGGAAGACTAGAGGAGAAAAGCAAAGTGTGAGTGTAGAGGACTAGTACTAGAGTGTGTGACTGAGGAAAGCGAGCGAGCAGAGAGGATGTCACGCACACCACAAGAAAGAAAAACTGTTTCTCGCGCGCGAGCGCACGTTTTTCCATTGACCACCTCCAACTGCCGAGGAAGCTTCTGAGTTCTTAGGCATGCGTGACACTGGACGAACTTTTGTTTGGAATAACCCACAAGTATCTGTCATCCCGATCATCATATCTACGAACGGATGGAGGAAAACTGTGTGCAAAAATGTACTTGCCTGAAAGCTCATCTCGGCTGACTTTTTGACTTGTATTTCTTGACTCACTGCTGCTACCTGCTCATTCCCATTCTACAGGATATATAATGTGGTGACATGTGAACGTATCCTTAACTGTCCCATTAGGCCTTTAATGAGCATAGCCATCTACAAGAAGAACACCAACGACCCCAAGGGTCACGTCACGTCTTCTTTGCCCATTTTGGCCGTCGCTAGTCGATCACTACTGTTTGTTTACAAATGCATCAGTGTTTTCTGCCAATCAAAACTCACTTTCACTCTCACTCGTGCGTGTTGCAGGATATTCACTTTCCCTCTCACTTATCCTCCACATTATCTTTTCCGCGGGAACGTAGGTCCGGCGCAGCCTTTCCCATTTTCTTCCTTTCCGCATTGCAGTCGTTAACTTTTCATCTTTCCATTACCACTATGGACTCTGCTAGATTGATTGGATTCTCTCTCCACGAGTGTTGGCCGGTAGCCTATGGTTCCATTGCTTCCAGATGCCGGCCAACGCTACTAGTAGTAGATGGAACTTTCCCATGCACCAGCACCGCACGAGAGTTATCTGCTCGTGCTTGTGTCAGATTCAGGGATCAGGATGACACGGCACTTTTCGCTCACATGAACACGCGAATTCACCATCTACTCGATCCAGTTTTTGGATTCGTTGATGCGATTTGCACGAGGAATATCCCTGACAAACTTAAGGATTAAGGAGCAAGAAATCCCAGTGATCGAAGAAAATCAAAAATCGGCTCAGGAGTTGACCTATCATCTGCAGGAGAATCGCTCTCGCCGGATGGATGATGGACAAGGATGGCATGCCCAACCGTTCAACTGACAGCGGCTTAGCAATTATCCCTGCTGAATATAACTTGGCTTGTAGAGGCGGACAACGATCCGTCCATATCTTGGATTCTGACTTGGCCTTCTTCTTCTTTCTTTCTTTCTTTTTTTTTTTTGCGATGCCTGTGTTCCAGGCAAATCGTGGCCGGCGTCGCTGCGGCTGCGCACATGGATTGATTATGCATCATGCCATGTGCAGCAACTGACGCTAGACGTTGCTGCCGGAAAAGATGGATTCCTGGATCGTACTAATACTCCTACTTGCAAACCGTATGCAGAATCCATCCCACGAAAATTTGCCCGTCCTATATACGCTGATAATAGGCTGACAATCCTGTCACGCCGGCCGGCTTAAGTTCACGAAATAGTTGTCCAGTTGTTGCAAATTGAGCTGCTGGAGAGAAAGAGACCGTTGTAGCCTTGTAGGCTTGCAGCAAGGCCTTGCATCTGAAGAGTCCGAACAAAAATTTCTTTTTGAATCTAGGTCGAACAAAAATTCCTTTTTGAATCTACCCGATGACGAACAGCCTGACAGCCATCCAAGTCTTTGGGACAGGTTGGATATGTTCCTTTTTCTTTCTTTCTTTTCATTTTATCTGCTGGCACGCACTAGTATCTGCTTAGGTATGTTCGTCCATATTAGCCTCTTGTCTGAGTATGGTTCGAATCTGTCACGAATAGTGTTGTGGATAGAAGTAGGCATGACGTGCTCCAGTTTATCTCAAGCTATATTTATAGCGCGTATACGCCTAAAAGATCGACATTAATGAGTGCAGTAAACTTACTGCTTAATACTGTTTGTATGCTCTTAAAAAAAGCTTAATTAACCTCGCAGATTAAAGCATAACCGTTGAAAAGCAGATTAAAGCTTGAATTAATGCCTTACTGGGGTTGCGAATTGGTGTCTAATTTTGCTCGACGAATTGTAACGGGATTATGCTTGAATTAATTGCTCGAGGAATTTTGGAACACTAATTTCTCGCAAAGAAAGGATTATAACACTAATTATGGTGATCAGGAGTTCAGGACCAACACGAAATTGTAGGCTTACAATAACTAGTCGGCGGGTGGCTCGCTTAATTACGTGGCTAGCGAAAAAATATATTATGTGTGAAATTATCAACATTTTTTTCAACTTGATTTTTTTAAAAAAACAGAATTCCAGCTAGTTTTGTAACAATTGCATCGTACTGTTATATCAATTCAATAATATACTTGCTAACAGAAATAATAAATAAAGTGATCGCTTCGACTTCAAAATCATCAAGTATCTCCGACAGACTTCCTATCCTACACCATTAAATTATGATTAATGATTTTATAAAAAGAAAACTTCCTTCATTTTTATAGTTTTTACAAATCCCGCTAGCCACTACCCTTTTGCTCTTCTGCATCATGTCCTTCCTCTTCATTTTCATTGCCACCCCTTGGCTCAATCTCTAATACCAACTGTCACTTCCCTGCTTTTTTATTGTTCAGTCTACTTGACCTGCCGTACCATCTCTCATCTTTATTATCATCAACACCTTATAAAATCAAAAGTTATTATCATTGAGGTTTCTTTTATACTACCTCCGTTTTTTAAGTAGATGACGCCATTGACTTTTGGGTACACGTTTGACCATTCGCCTTATTCAAAAATTTTACATAATTACAATTTATTTTTTTGTGAGTTGTTTTATCACTAAAAATACTTTTAGCGTGATTTATATCTTATGTATTTTGCACAAATTTTTTTGAATAAGACGAATAATCAAACATGTGTTCAAAAGTCAACAACGTCATCTATTAAAAAAATAGAGGGAGTAGTTTTTTAGAAGTCCCCACAGCCACTTTACTCCTTTGTTTCCCTTGGCTCGCTTTTCCTTGAAAATTACCGTCTCCCTACTCCTATATATGTCGTCTATCCACTTGTCAGTCTGCGTTGTCTCTCTTCTTTGCTGTTGCTGGCACTAAAAAGTTGAAATTTCTTGTCACCATGATTACGTTAGAAGACATGCCAGATATTGCCGCCACATATCCTGTGCCTTACTTGTTCTTTATCCATTGGGTTGTTCTCTCGCAGCTCCTACTATTCGTCACTTGAGCACCGCACACTCTCGTAGCCTCGAACGGACTAATTAATGAAAATTTTTTCTAAATCCTAATGTGTCCTTTTTTAATTGTCAATCCTAAATTTTTATCATTTTGGTAATTAAAATAGAACACATCCGTATACATGAGATAAAAGTAGAGCTGCAATTCTTCTGAAAATCTTCATAACTCGCACATATATTTTTAAAATTAGCATGTGCTCGTCATTAAGAATTTATTGTAATTAGTGAATAGGATTACCTGGTAATGATTCCTGGTAGTTATATATCTTTAGATCTTTGGAAGAAAAACAGAGAACGGGTCCTGTTGCTTGGCCTAGCTCGGCTTGGAGTTCGAAAAGAACTTCAGCCTTGTTCGGCTCGTTGTGCGACTCTTAACCGGACACCAAAGTTCTTCATGCAGTAATTTTTATAAAGTCTGAATAGGACTTGTATATACACAATTATCAGCTATTACAATCTAAACATATTACGATCAAATGATGTTTAATGGTATTTGTATTTATATTTATTAGCATTTTTTAAATTATTGTCAGTTGCATGTGACCTATAGGCAACCATGTCTATCTATCTATATATATCTATATATATATATATATATATATATATATATATATATATATATATATATATATATATATATATATATATATATATATATATATAATATACATATGTACATGTATAGATAGACATGGTTGATATATATATATATATATATATATATATATATATATATATATATATATATATATATATATATATATATATATATATGTATGTATGTATATATATATAATATATATATGTACATGTATAGATATATACATATATATATATATAAGGTAAGACTATTCTACACCCCTATAGAATAACTATTCTATACCCCCTTCTCTTCCGCTTTTTCTTTTTGTTCTCTCCCCCTTCCGGCTTCTCTCAATAAATTTTTTTTTCTTCTCTTTCTAGAAAAATTAAAAATAATTTGGTGAATTTAAGATTTGAACACATGATCTCATGGTTCATGGGAAGCTCTCCTAACCAATTCACCATATGACCCTATGTGATTAGATATCATTGTATGTTTGCTTTGTATGTCTATTGAAATTTTCTGAGAACAAATCAATTATGTTACTGTAGGAATCATACCTTGTTACTATGATTCGATAGTACCGTTATCGAAAAAGTGCAGTAAATGGTACGTTACTGCAAAACTTATAGTCTATTACTGCACTTCCGGTAGTAACATTATGATGAAAATTACAGTAACAGAGAACGTGTAACAGTAATAGCGATATTACTGCTTGTGTAGATCTAAAACCTTTAAATCTTAATCTTTAGATAGCAATATTTCTCAAATTCTATCTTGTTTTCTAAGCTGTTTGCACCATAATGTTCATAAAAAAAGTTTAACAAAACTAGATCCATCATGACTATTTTTTTTACGTCGTTACTACGAAAACCAGTCGTGTTACTACACATTGATCATTGTGTTACTACACCGTTCCTGCGAGACGAGAACTGAAAAGAGATAAGTCTTTATCTTTAGAGAGCAATATCTCTCACATCAAATCTTGTTTTTCTAATCCGTTTGCACCATAATGTTCGTAAAAAAGTGCTTAACGAAACTAGAACCATCATAGCTATTTTTGGACGTTGTTACTGTTGAAAGCAATCTTGTTACTGCACGATGACTGTCGTGTTACTACGCCGTTCTTACGAGACGAGAACTGAATTACTCCACAAAATGGAAGTTTTACTACATAACTATTAGACGTTACCACATGTTTATGCAGTAACACTATCCAGAAATTGCAGTAGAACACTTTGTTACTGCAAAACTTAGTCTTTACTGCAATCTTATAGTAACGTTGTTATGAGATTGTATTAACATACAGTAGACAATAGTAACAAATAATGATATACTATTACTACCTACTACTTGTGGAGAGTTAAATTTTAAAAAGACCAACCTTCGAAGAATAATATCTCTCACGTGATGTATGGTTTTTTAAGACCGTTTGCACCATGATGCTAGAAAAAAATGCTTATCAAAAGTAGATCCGTCATATTTCAACTATATTTGATTTTTGTTACTGCAAGTAAGATACAGTATTACTGCACAATGGTCATCGCGTTACTGCACTGTTCTGCGAGACGAGAGCTGAGAAGAGGTGGGTGGTGGGGGGAGTTAGTAGGCGGTTTGACTAGTGTTTGACCGATGTGGGGGTGCTTTGACCGACCTTTGACCGAGGAGGGATTAAAAGTCTCAGATGATAGTAGTATTATGGTGACTAGTGTTTGCACTTTTGATAGTAGTATTATGGTGTGAATTGCAGTAAATCAGGAATTCAAACAAAAATATATGGGTTCAAAGTCTCAGATGATAACCATATATTTGTTACTGCACAAAAGTAAAAGTGTTACTGCACGATAGATACACGTTACCACCTGACAGTTACACATTACCGCATGTTTATGCAGTAACACTATCCAAGAATTGCAGTAAAACATTTTTTTACTGTAGAACATATAGAGCGTTACTGCACCTTTGGCAATAACATTGTGGTGAGATTGCAGTAAACTAGGAATAGAAAAAATATAGGTTAAAAGTCTCACATGTTAAATATAATTGTTACCGCACAAAGTGAAATTGTTACTACATAGCAGGTATACGTTACCACATGTTTATGCAGTAACACTATTCAAGAATTACAGTAAGATGCATTGTTACTACAAAACTTATGGTCCTTACTGCACACCTACAGTAACATCGTGATGGGATTGTAGTAACGCACAATAGATAGTAGTAACTAATGCTGTAGTATTACTACTTATAGAGAGTCAAGATCAAAAAAACCCAAGCTTCGAACAACAATATCTCTCACATGATGTATGATTTTTTTAAACCGTTTGCACCATGTTGTTAGAAAAAAAGTGCTTATCAAAAGTAGATCCGTCATGGCTATATTTCAACTAAATTTGAATGTTGTTACTGCACGTAATACATAGCGTTACTGCACCATTCCGCAAGACGAGAGCTGAGAAGAGGTGGGTGGTGGGGGAGTTGGTAGGCAGTTTGACCGGGCTTTGACCGACGTGGGGGTGCTTTGACTGAGGTGGGAAGTGGGTTTTAAACCCTTAGAAGGGAGGGGAGGTGGGTTTGGCCCTTGGGAGAGACCCTGGTTGTAGAATAGTTTTTCTATATATATATATATATATATATACGTAGATATATACATATATATATATATATGTATATACATATATATGTATATATATGTATATATATATGTATATGTATATATGTGTATATACGTTTATATGTGTATATGTGTATATGTGTATATCTGTATATATATATATGTATATATGTATATATATCTGTATGCGTATATATACTTATATATATGTATATATATGTGTATATATATATATATGTATATGTATATGTATGTGTGTGTATATATATATATTTTGGGATCACCTATACATTTATCGATAAATTTCTTTATTTTATATTTTTTCTTTATCATTAATCAAGGCGCATATCTATCTACCTATAGGCAACCGCATTCCAGTGTTGTTATTTTTAATCTTTATTTATCGGCAATAGTCACTTGCATAACGTTGATGTATATACATGCATATTTGCTTGCACGCCAAATTTGAAGCACTGCTAGGTGCTTAAAAGTGCTTTTACAGAGGAAAAACGAGTTTTGCTGAGTTACCTTGATCGTATAGGTATCCTAATCATACTCGGTTAGAAGTCCTTATCAAAGTTAGATTATATGTATTTCTATGTTTGGTTTTTTCATATATGGAGTCCGAATCGGATCTATTATTTATTACATATCAATCAACCTCCACCGTCATAATATGAACCCACCACGATCAAACATTCCAAATATTTTTTTCTTCGATTAATGTGTTAATTTCGTATTTGGTTCTTACACGGACTTCTCTTTCGATATTGCTTATTTTTAATTCCAAATTTCAGTTATTTTTAGATTGTATTTTTATTTGGACTCTTCTTTTCTTTTTTTTTCTTTTTCTTTAATTAATGTGGAAATTTCTAGGCTCCACCGTAAACGTGGTGTTTTTTTTCACTGATTACGAAAGCTAGGTAGTTTAAACTGGCGTGCACGCAAAGGACAGGGACACTTAAAACCATCAACTCCTAGCCCATAGCACATACTTATAGGTCTCACCTTACCGAAATCCCTTTATTAAGTGCTGCTGTTCCAAATCTTAGCCCCTTCAGAGACTAGTGATCAGTGTCTGATAAAAATATCCTAATCCACCACCAAAATTCTGCAATTGGAAATAACCAATTGAAAGACTAGATTTTGCCCCCAAAAATATTCAGAAGTATATACGTCAAGGAATCCGTCAGGCATAATCAAATTATATTCACAGCAGCCGGCTAGTCGAATATGTTACCGAAGAACAGAGAAAACAAGGTATAGTATAATCTACCGTACGCATCAACATTTACATAGCGTTACCGTCTCTGTCGGACAACTGTTTGGAGCTGAGACGATTCTGAACTCTGAAGGGGTCAAGAAAATCAGCGGGCTCCATCCGCTGAATCTTCCACGAACACGAGAGGCGCCGGCGACTTGCATGTAGCGTACGCTGGGCGTCGTGCGGAGGTTAACGTCACTCTCGGAGCTCGGCGATAAGTTGACCGGCCGTCCATGTCAGCTCCGCGAGCTCGCCCAGGTGATCGCGAAGGACGTCAGCCAGCAGCATCAGCAAGACCCTGCAGTCTGCGCGCGATCGAAATCCATCATTAGCCGCCTAACTGGATTTCTCGCGTTCTAAATCAATGCAGGCATTGACTAATGACTATTGACTTCTCTCGCGTCGCAGACAAGATTACATGCCGCGCCGGTGCGGCTAGTTTTTTTTCGCATCATTACCTGGGATCTTGCTGAAGTTGTACAGTGTCACGGACGCGAGGACCAGATGCCGAGCCTGCGACCGGTTGCCGGCGAGGCACTGCTTCAGCCGCGGAATGAGGGCCGAGAACGCGGCGAGCTGCACGTCGGCGGCGTCGATCGACGGGAGCGAGCGGCTCAGCCACGCCGCCGTCGTCAGGCACGCGGCCGCCAGGTCGTGGTCGGGGGAGCTCATGCACATGGACAGCGCCTCCAGGAACGGCCTCCTCCCGCTGCCGAGTAGCGCCGCGGTCACATCCCTCAGCCACGCCTCGTCTTCGTCTCCTCCCTTGTCCTGATCGACAGAGAGGAATTTCTCTGAGCAACTTGAAAATTTTTACTAGTTGGATACGCAACTATGCGATACATTGCCTGTACGGCGGCGTCGGAATCGGCACGCGTGACACGTGAGCCGCGGACGAAGCCGGCTTGTTTCAGCATCTGGTCCTCTGCAAGGAGGTCGCCCGAGAAGGAGAAATGCCCTCCCAGCAGCAGTAGTGCTTTCCGGGTGTTGGCAACGACATTTTCTTCGGACAGGGAGCATCTCAGAGAATGTGTGATGATCTTGGCAGCCTCTTCTCTGTATACGCTATCTCTGTGTGGCTCCACCTGCCAAATTATTTACAGATTACAGGTTCAGTATATTGCTTTGTCATAGTTGAATTGTGTAACAAGCTTGGTTATATATTCAGAGACAATTTTCCTCTGAGGGTAGCAATTTAGCAATATCATAGATCATGCAGAGAAGGGAGGCAAGAAATTTAGGCGGTTAGTAGCACTTTCAAATGCAATGTCGAGATAAAGATCATGAAAATTACAATAAAAATTAGGTGCAACAGAAGATGCTGGACTAGAGCAGCATACCAATGCACGATCAAAATGCAGGAGTAGAACAGCACCCAGAGCTTGTTCTTCGACTGGCGAGCGTCGGAGATGCTCGAGTAGCAGATTCATTGTTTCCATTGTCAACTCCGTGCGCAATCCACGCAGGAACAATTCAATTATTCCCCTTCTGTGACAATTGAAATGTCATGTAAGATAGAAGCACATGCACATATATTTGGATGCGTTTGGTGTCAAGAACAGGAAACAGAACCTTCTCAGGCAAATCAGTTCAACAAGCAGACGAACTGCAGAACTCCGTACTGAAATCACCTCACTGTGGAGAAGCTGCACAACACTTGAGCTACAAAGCCTTATGGCCACGTAGTTTCTGCAGCTGCCTTCTGCCCTGATGCAGAGCAAGAGGAGCTCGGCTGCTCGTGCCTTCTCATCTTCTCCTCCTTCATGAAATCTATGCAGAAGAAAGTCTATGCCACCGGTTGCCATAAGATGCCTTGCCTTCTCAAGTTTGTCAGACATCTCGCACTCGTTAGAAAGGACATTCTCTACGAATGTTGCAGTTAACTTCTCTTCAGGACATGTACTTTCAGATATCAGAGTTTTGCAGTGTTCGGACTTCCAGTTATCAATCAATCGTTTCAACACACGGTTTATGTCTGGAATTGACAGGCTTTCAAGTTCTTGACCAGTAATTGGGCACATCCTGATGCCTTTATCAAACCACTGCACTATGGCATGCCGCTCGAACGTCTGACCTGTCTTGATTGTCACCGGGCGGTTGAAGATCTGCCTAGTCAGTGGACACAAGAAATCGCTCGGAATGGTGGCAAAAACGGGTACTCGATTGCCATCTGTGTCACTCTGGAGGGGCCCTTCACTGAGAAGCTTACACGAAATTATGCAAAGATCAGTATGACATGCATGAAAAGATTAGAAAATGCAGAGAGATTTTCGCACCAGAATTCGAGTGTAGGAAGGTCAATAGCCGTGGTATCAGAAATTGGCACATAACTCGTTGACTCATCTGGTTTTCTGCTCCGTTCATCTTCACTCTAAGATTTTGGTGTGTAAACTATCAAAAATTGATTTATTTCCCGGGATTGAACAATTGAGTATAGAAAATCTAATTCCACAGAAAATGTTCACCTTTCGTTCAGATGCCTCCTTGGCTAGATTTTCAGGCATTAGCTCGTTTTCTTCTGTCTGAAGTGTGTGAGTGTAGCTCTTCACTTCAGTGTCATCGCACTCATGGAACACGCTTTCTGCATATGCTGTCTTCTCGTCCACCTCTGCTTCTTCTTCCTCTTCGTCTTCGATCTCTTGATCAAACTGTGATGGAATCTCGCCGAGCGCAAACTTTGCAGCTGGGCTGTAACTCCCGGAGCTACAAGCGACATCCGAGCCAATGTCATAGGACGTCGACGTCGAGAACCTCGGCGCGCTGGCAAGTACGGTGCTGGGAGGAGCAGGAACAACCGGGAGAGACATGGCCTCGGTACGCCCCAGAAGCCAATCTCTGTAGTAGCATGCGAGCGCGCGTGTGCCGTCGTCCACTGCCTCTACGAACTTCCTCTCCACGTCCTTTACCCTCGTATCCGAGCACGCCGCGGCCGCCGCCGCCGACTCGCGGTCACGCCACGCTTTGAGGTGCGAGAGGCCCGAGCGGAAGAGCCTGTCCCAGAGCGCGGGAAGCATGGAGGTGCGGGCCTCGTGCGGCGCCAGGCAGAAGGCCTCCAGGACGTGCACCGCGGAGGAGTGGTCCTTCTTCTGGAGCTTGGAGATGGCGGACATGTACAGGTGCGCACACGCGGCGAGGCGCTGGTACGGCACGCCGGCCGCGGTCACCGCGTCCGCTTCCTTCGCGTCGAGGGATGCCATGGCGTGCAGCCTGAGCGACGCGCGCTTCAGGTCGCGCGGGTCGTCGAGGCCCTCGCTAGCGGCCCTCTCGACGGTGTGCACGATTACGCGGAGGTCCAGGACCGCCCGGTGGTTGGACTCGCCGAGGCACGATATGCTGCCGCCGCGGAGCGACGCGCGGAAGCCCTCGTCCCTGACGAACAGCTTCACGGCTCCCGCGACCAGGGAGATCAACGCGGTGAGCACGGACTCGTCGAGAGCTGGTATCGCGGCTGAGCCGCCTCTCGTGGCGCCACCGCCGCCGCTGTCCTTGTTGTTGTAGCTCCTCGCGCTCATCAGCGACGCCGATGACATCCGTGTGGCGGCCTGCTGCTCCTCGCCAGCGTCGACTCCGTTGCCATCGCTAGTACGACCGCTGTTTGTTTCTCTGAGGCGGCTGCGGGTGAGGACGTCGGACTGCGACCGTGCGGGCCTGCTCGGCCGCCGGTGCTGGAGGGGCATGCTCGCTGTCCTTGGGGCAGCTGGAGGGTTACTGTCAGGCGGCTTGCGACGGTTTCTGAAGCCATCAGCGGCGAGGAGGTCGCGGAGCAATGACGACGGCGGTGGCGCCATTGTCGCCGGCGAGGGCGTGTGGAGGACAGGTCTCTGCTGCTAGTAGCACATCACTGTTTGTTGTGGTTTGCATGGTGACGGGGCCGTGTGCATAGATTTGTCGAGGGGACAAGAGGAAAAAGTCGCGCGAGGCGGGCCGTGCCAAATGGTGCTTTGGCACGCAGCGCCTAGCTCCGGCTCTCCGGCCGCCGAAGTTTTAAGATTTTCTGATTTGGTCGTTACGAAAGTGCAAGCGTTTTCTTGTGTGCACTTTGACGCTCTCAAGTGTTGGCTGTGTTGCTGCGTCAAATGTTGGCTGTCACATCACGGGTCAAAATGGCTGTCGTATTTTTGGCCGGGCAAAATGGTTGTCGTATGACAAAGGTAAAAATTACAGTACGTGAATTTGAACATGTAGATCCATACTAGTGAACAATTTCCACTTATATAGAAAAACAATTTGAAGAAGTACTCCCTCTATTTTAAAGAAAATGTTAAATCCTACCAATATAGTAGACACACATGTGTCTAGATTTATAAATAGGATTATGTTTTTAATGGAATGGAGGATGTGTAAGATGTACTCCCTCTTGCTGAGGTTGCAGGTTCGGAGTATCGACTTTGACAGCTCCAATGGCGCCAAAACTAGCCAACCTATCACTATTGTAAGTCGTTAATCCTGATTGCTACAGTCACATATTCACATGAGCGTCGCTTTCTCACAAAAATTACAAAAAAGTGCTTCTCCTCGGACCTTTTCCACCACAGGGAGCAGGTTCAGATTTGAGAACCTTTGTCTGCTTTCTCTGCGTCAGGTGATTCTACCGGCCTTTTTGTTCAGGCTGCAATGCACTACGGGCTTTATTCCGTTGCGGATCACACGCGAGGTAGGGCTGGATAACGTCGCGCCTGCCCCGCGAAGCGTGCGAAAGGCCCAATTCACCCACGACGCCACCACCAAGGCCTTCCAGCCCAGTTGGGCTGCCGCCCTGCGCGTCACCCCCGAACTCTCTCCGCCCGTGCCTGGTAGTGCTTTCCGTGTCATCTCGCCCCCTTTATTACTTGGAGCACTCATTGCCGACCTAATTACACACACATCCACCACCACCTCCACGCCGGCGATTAGCCGGCATCCTCCTGTTGATGCACGAATTTGTGCAGCCTCCCGCGAGATCGGCCATATCATGAGTGAGAAAGTCCACGAGACTCCTTGGTGGTTTCTGACGGCACCCACCCACGTTCTGATCCTGGCTTACACATCATCACCGATCGATCGATCTCTCCACCCTTATCATCGGCAGGCGCGCTTCTCCGCCACCGGGTAAAGCGCGACCAACCATCCATATACACACACCTGATACCTACCTAAAAGAGAGAAAAGCACACGGGAGGCGAGGGTTTCATGCCATTCGTGGACTTTTGATTTGGACTTTCTGAACTCTGAATGCCGGAAGTCAAGCTTGTTGGCTGCTGGCTCTTCTCCTCATTGCAGTACATCGGCAAACAGGGTAGCCCACTGCACACCGGTCGCTGATGACATGTGCAATGATTCTATCGATCCGCATTCAATTGGCACACAAGGTGAGTGAAACACGAACGCGCTTATAGATATAATCGGTTTGATGATCGGAGATCACATTCCACAATCTTGGTTTGGCTGTCCTTTTTAATGCATGAGGATCAGAGCATCAGAGAGCTATTCCAGCTAGCTAACTCGCCCTGCTTGGAAAAGACATAGTAATGTGCTTTCTAAGCCTGAATTTGCACCCAAGAGAGTACTACAGAGATCACGGATCGATACCGTGATTGAAGAACACCAGGAAACGCACGCAGGGTCGCTGATGTAAACATCAGCTAGTGCCGATCGCTCTGGCCGGCATACAATTAGCGATCGAGACGGTCCGGCCGCGAGCGCAACGGTGTCACAGGTTCTCAGTGATGCAAACTGTTTGACTGATCTTTCAGCGCGATCCACGGCCAGCTTTTTCCTGCGCTTTTTATCTGTAAAGCGAGATATGCTATCGATCGCTTACGTACTTATCGTGATACATGGAGATGTACTGTGCGCTGGGTGCCAATATACAACCTCTCGTTTCATCTGCCTCGGTGCGGTTGATGTCAATCTGTATGCCAAGTTCTAGAACTGCTTTTCGTGTTTTTTACTACTACTTCTTCCGACTACCATGGAGGCATGGAGTGGGCACGGTTTGGTTGGATTAATGTAGCTGTCCATTAACCCCTTTTCCTGAGCTTTTTGATGCTGTAATCTCGCTTTACAGTATCTGGAGATGTGCAGGAGAGAAATCACCTGACTCCTGCTGACTATTCTTTGATGAACGATGTTAGTTCACCAAAATGAGAAAAACGCAAAAAAAAAATCTATTTTTTTTTGGTTTACATTGGATTTCAGTGTTTTGCAAATGCTTTTCCAATCCATAAGGGAGAAAAGAAGGGGAGAAGATAAGCAAAGGTCAAAGGCAATAAGGCATCCTAAACCAATCACGATCAGAAGCTGCACTTTTAGCTTTTCTTTTCTGTGCTTTTTGCACTTTCTCTTATCGGTGAAGCTCTCCAAAAATAGCTGAAAACTCAGGGACATATTTGGGAAACTCTTATATAAAATCGGTACAGGGCCCCCACTAACGCACACTGAGCGGAGGACGGGAGGAGCTCTCTCTCTCTCTCTTCGTCTTCGACAACTCCTCGCTCCCTCCTCTCCACCTCGATTCGCATCCGAGCACCACCGTCCACCGATTCCCACGGCTTCTCCTGCCAATCCCTAGATCCTTCGTAGTATCTCGGGGAACCGAGCGGCGGTTGCTGCCACAAAAGGTGGCGCGTCTTGAGGAGTTTGTGATTGTTTTTCCTGGTCGTCCGGTGCAAATTACACTTGCGAAAGGTGGGAGAGGAGTTGAATGTTTGAACACAGGGCTTCCGCCGCATTTCGTATTGAGTGGCGAATCTAACCGAATGTACAATTCTTGCTACCTTTTCAGGCGAAATTGAGTGATTCTTGGTCTTGGAATTGTGCAATAGGCAACAAACATCGCATCTTTGCGGGGGTTTTGGAGTTAATTTGGGATTCTTGTCATCGGCTGGGAGGGGTGGTGGTGACAAAGGGGCAAGCTTAGCAGGGAGATGAGGGATGTGGCCGTGGCTGGAGAGGATTGCGTCCGCGTGCTGGGACCGGGTCCGGAGGTACGCGCTTACGAGGAGGGATGAGGAAGACGGCAGCGGCAGCGGCGGCGACGCCGACGACCTGCTGCTGTGGTCGCGGGACCTCGTCCGCCACGCGGCGGGCGAGTTCTCCTTCGCCGTGGTGCAGGCGAACGACGTGCTCGAGGACCACAGTCAGGTCGAGACTGGCGCCGCCGCCACCTTCATCGGCGTCTACGACGGCCACGGCGGCGCGGAGGCTTCCCGATTCATCTCCAACCACCTTGCCGCGCACCTCGTCCGTACGTTGCTCCTCTCCTGATGAATCCACTTTTACTCATTTCAGCTGGGTGTAGATTGCAGGATGTTTCACAAGCATATAGATTTAAATTTGTTAAATTTGATACTCTTGGATCATTAGCGTTGAATTTTTTGTAGTAGTATGGTTTATTTCTTCAATTGTTTTTCAGGATTGCATGTGCACTGGTGCACCTCTTTTCTGGAATCTTAGTGTACCGTACTCTCCTGCAGTTAAAAAAGAAGGGTGTTTTGGTGTATATATATGTAGTCAAACCTTCTTAAAAGTCAAAACATTGGCTATTTATGTCATTATTAATCTTGAGATTAAATGCATAATGGATATAGATATTCCTTGTGTCCAAATTATCACGGTGGAGATTGTCTACGGTACTGTATCTGTAATAGCTGTTGGCTGTCATGCACATGTCAATTTAAAACCCTTCCCTTCTTAATAAAATTTGGCCGGCCCAGCGGTAATATACCCTTTTACCATGAATACAACGGAAATGAAATGACCTATGTTTGTTCTTTGTGTTTCCCTGCAATTACTAATGTAATTCTTTTACCATCTTCACCATAAAAAGAATATACTATCTTGGTTCTGTGACTTCTATCATTATACTTTATAGAGTAATGTGACAAACCGGATCTTTCCAACCAAAAAAAAAATAATAAAGTAGTGGTCGAGTATGTCTCTGTCCTTCATTTCTTTGTTCAACTTGACTTATTCATGTTGTTACTGTATTCCAGGTCTGGCTCAAGAGCGTGGAACAATTTCGGAGGATATTGTTCGAAATGCCTTTTCTGCTACAGAGGAAGGCTTCTTGTCACTTGTGCGCA
Organism: Oryza punctata; assembly: GCA_000573905.2. Taxonomy (NCBI): domain Eukaryota; kingdom Viridiplantae; phylum Streptophyta; class Magnoliopsida; order Poales; family Poaceae; genus Oryza; species Oryza punctata. Next base: position 28,428,243 of record CM002491.2, on the reverse strand, counting down.
GGACACATTTAATAAAGCCTTCTATCGCCTCTATTGGATCTTGTTGTCTAGTAGGTATCATATGGAAAGGAACACTCTACCTGGCCAATCTCGGAGATTCTCGGGCAGTTGTTGGCTGTTTAACCGGGTCAAACAAGATTGTTGCTGAGCAGTTAACAAGAGACCACAATGCAAGCATGGAAGAAGTGAGGCAGGAACTTCGATCCCTTCATCCCGACGATTCACAAATTGTTGTGCTTAAGAATGGCGTGTGGCGTATCAAAGGCATTATACAGGTAGGCGATCCTTTTGTGGAATGTTTGCATCTATGATTGTTTTTGTTGTGATAAAGGGGAAAGTGATTTCATCCCTCAAGGGGATATCCTCTCGTTTTGTGCATATCACCTAAATAATCATAAAAAAAATTTGAAAAAAATTAGCAAGATAGATTAATATGAAATATATCACTTTACAAACATGCAAGTTAAAATTCAACTTTTATAAGGTGTAAGAAAAATAACAAATATAGATGTGAATGTACGACAACTATTTTTAGTTTAATTTGTTCTTTTGTTTTGCAATTTGTAGAAGTCGAATTTAGTCTTGCATGTTTGTGGAGTGATATATTTCGTGTTAACCTATGTTGATAATTTTTTTAACTATTTAGATGGTATGCAAATAATGAGGGGATATTCACTCAAGGAATGAAAATTCATATCCAAGATAAAAGTAGTATTACGTAATAGAACTGTAGTGGCAAGCAGATAAAAGACTTAATTGTAGTAGCGGAAGAGAGCTAATCTCATACGATTTTAGTAACAGTTTAACACAGGGCCAGCAAATAGTGTTAAACATATACTAGTATTACATTGTGACAAGTAGCACTGATCATTAAATCGTATCTCTATGTTCAATAGTACATTTTATGGAATAGCCATATGAAACTCATTTGTTGATCTCACGAAAATTTCTTCTTCGAAACATTTTTCTGATTTACTCTCTTAGGTTTCAAGGTCTATAGGTGATGCATACTTGAAGAAAAAAGAATTCGCTCTTGATCCATCTATGACCCGTTTCCACCTTCCTGAGCCTCTCCGACGGCCTGTTCTAACATCAGAACCGTCTATATATACGAGAGTTCTTCATTCACAAGATAGTTTCTTTATCTTTGCATCGGATGGATTATGGGAGCACTTGACAAACCAGCAAGCAGTTGACATTGTCCACAACAATCCACGAGCAGTATGTGCGATCCTTCTTGTTTTCTTGCTATGCTGTTGACATATGTTTTCTTTGCAGATGTTAAATTATTCTTTCCTTATTTTATAGGGCATTGCAAGGAGGTTAGTAAAAGCAGCTTTGAAAGAAGCTGCACGGAAGAGGGAAATGAAGTACAATGATATCAAGAAACTTGAGAAAGGAGTACGCCGCTTCTTCCATGACGACATCACCGTTGTTGTTGTTTTCATTGATCATGAGCTCCTGCAGGAGGGGCATGCTTATGTTCCTGAAGTTTCAGTTCGTGGATTTGTTGACTCGGGAGGCCCCTCAAGCTTTTCAGGGTTAAATGGCATTTCTTGACATGCTAGTTAACCTACTTATGTTGATGCCTTTCATTCTAGTGTAAACATATACTTCAGAGTTTCCTGATGGTCCTTTTTCTTGCATAGTTGGATAGTATAGTACTTTGCACATATTAACTCTATGCCTTCTTGGAATTGGCCTACACATTTTAGGGGTTCTGTTACTCCTTAGAATAAGCACACCCATTGGAGGGCCGATCAGATGGGAGTTGGGACAGGTGGTTTATCAATATATCTGAGTTTAATGTTTGTGTATGTTGCTCGTCAATTGTGGTAACTGCACATCGATACCAAAAGATCAAGTATGAACAACCAATAAAACTGTTTCCTAACACATCTTTTGCAATTTGATAATCAATCTGATTTCTTCAAGGCTGGACACTGTCAAAGACTCGCAATATTTTTCAATTCCTCCCAAGTGGGAGTACCTAACACTACGTGCCATTCTACTTTGGACAACATCCCTTCATCTATCGGAAGACACGGTTCATTTTTGTCATAAATGGGCAGTTTAACATTGTGAAAATTGTGTCACTTAGGGTGAGCATTCGGTCTGACCGAAAAAATTTGGTCTCGATCTTCGATCTTTTATAAATTTCGGTCATCTAAAACTGGAGACCGATCGATCTTGAAAAATAATGAAGACCGAGAAATTCGATCTTGATTAATTCAGTCTTGGTCTTGGTCATGCCCGAAATTTCATAAGGTCTAAAATAATCAGGGCAAATCCTTAAGGTCTAAAATAATCAGGGCAAATCCTTAATAAGTTCTAGATAAAAGAAAAATTATACACATAAAAAATCACAAATCAACTCTCTTCACTATTATGGGTCACAAATCAAAGCATATCGGAGGCCAAAATTGGGTCAAAATTTGATTTAATTGGGTTGTTGGACTTTAATGGACCTATTGGACCAACATTCAGGTTGTTCGGTCTATTCGGTTAACTGCAGGTACTAACCAAATTAACCGAACAAAATTTGGTCTTTCAACACCTAAGACCAAACTAGTGACCAAATTTCTCGATCTCGGTCCCGATCTTTTTCGGTTCAATCCTTTTCTACCCACCCCTAGTGTCACTTGATTGTGATCAGTTTGTCACCGAGCACTGCCCCTGATTTACCTTTTCACTCCTGCAACTTCCCTCCTTCAATATTCAGAAGAACCATGAAATTCCCTAGTAGCATCCTCTGTCTCTCTCTGCTAGCTGTTACAGTGCGTAGCCTGACTCGTCAACCGTGGACCACCCTGGTCACATTGAGCCACCAATGTGACATGGGTGGTCCACAGTTGATGGGTCGGGCTGAGCACCGTAACAGGTGGTATCAGACTCCAGGTTTGGAACCCAGAATAACTTGCATGGATCACATGGTGGGGGAGTACCGGTAACAAGTCTTCGGAGACACATGGGTTGACATGATGGGGGATATTGTTGGACCCGGTGTGTGATGGGGGAGATTGCTAGGTTTAGTCTCACATCGGTAATTGATGATGGGGAAGAACAACTTAAAAGGTGCGGGCAGTGTATGCCAAGGATCTAAAGTTATAGCTCTGGTTAGGCCTTTGATGGAGCAAGATCAACATGACTTGCGTGTCCCACGATTGGTAGGCCGAGCTGCGCAATCTGACAAGTGGTATCAGAGCTCAAGTTTTGAACCCGGAACAATTTCCATAGGTCATATGGTGGGGGAGCCCCGGTAACACGTCTTCGGAGTCACATGGGTTGATGTGACAGAAAAGATTGTTGGGCACGATGCATGACACAGGATGTTGTAGCAGGAGGTAAACACCATCCTCCTCGTTCGATCAAAACACTAAGGGAATAGAAGTTTTCAGTGTTTTAAGTATCCAACCAGGAAAACACTACCCGAGTGGGAAAACACTACTCGAGTAGGAAAACGCTACCCGAGTGGGAAAACACTACTCGAGTAGGAAAACACTACTCGAGTAGGAAAATACAACATCGAGTTTTGTTCGGGTCAACTAAGCTAACGTTCCTCGAGTGGTTTATCTTGTTTGGGTTAACCCCATCGTGTGTGGCAGGAAAAGTCCAAGGAGCCGACAGGCCGAAAAGAGTGTTCGAACACCCGAGATGTAAAAGACGCTTGGCCAAGGAGCTCGAGGGAAAACTCTACTCGAGTAAGGAAGATTCCACAAGGAGATTCCACGGGGACCACTTTCAACCGTTTTTGCCAATTGGCATCCAAAAGACCATTCAAACCTCCAAAATGTACCAAAATGCCCCTAAGGCTGATGACCTGGCAGGGGTATTATAGTAAACTCACAAAGACCCATGAGGGTAAAGATGTAATCTCACATGTGCGATATAAGCTATATAAGCTGGACAAAATCTTGTAGCAAACAAGGACATAATCAATAGAAAAATACCACTTGCTAGCACCGTACATTTTGTATTCGAGCTCATTCTCAGGATAGGTGGGGAAATCGCACTTTCTCACCTATCTCCAAACTTGTCCGGGACCTAAGGTCTCGACACAGGAGAATGTTTGATGTGGCCCTGCATTGATAATTGATGGTGGAGCACAACTCAAACGGTGGAGATAGTTCTCACCCATTAGATTAATTGAAAGGACCTTGATGTCGCGCTAGAGGGGCTAAATAGGTGTTCCTAAAAATTATCACAACTTCATAGTATATTAGAATGATGAGAAATTTCGGTTCAAATCAACTTCCGGTATGGGATTGGATGTTCCGGTCTCAACCTAAAAGTTCGGCGGATAACGAAATAAAAAAAAATACTAGCTATGAACTTGTAGTTTGAAAAAACAAAATATATATGAATCAAAAGGTGACAAACAAGGTACCTAAGCAAGATATAAGGTCACCAACTATATCAATTAAGCACACAAGTAGATCGGGTTAAAATAAGCAAACCAAGAGAGGAGACACGCGATTTGATTCCTGAAGTTCGGATACACGGATCCTACGTCTCCGTTGAGGGGCCACAAAGGCCGGGTCTATTTCAACCCTTTCCTCAGGAGGTTGCACAAATGCATTCATCGATTTCACTCTTGGTTTCTTCCCTTTCGGCGATGAAATCGAAGCCTTCACAAACTTTCCATGGCACACCACAACTTTGGGTGCTCACAGGCGACGCCTAACTGTCTAGGAGACCTTAGTCCTCAAGAGTAACAAACACAATCAAAAATTTACTTTCTATGAATTCTAGTGTTCAAAGTATGGAGTGAAACTCACTAGCTCTCAATTTCTAAATCTCTCAATCCAACTCTCGTCCTTTCTCAAATCCCTCTCACAAAGAGGCACCACAAAGGTAGGGGGATGGGCAGGACTATTTGGCTTTGGATGTATCTAATAATGCCCAAGAACAACATTCACTCAAATTAGGGTGGAGAGTTTATATACCCGAGCCTCTCAAAACTAGCTGTTGGAGGCCAAGATTCCATTTTTCGGAATTTCCGAAATGCATTTTCGGACAAGTCCAAAAATCAATAGAAGACAATGTCAGTTTCACAGCCATATTCGAAGTTTCTGAAAAACATAAGAGTAAAACAACCATAACTTTTCGTTCGGGAGTCCTTTTTATGATCTTGGACTCTATGGAAAGTTCATTCAGAGGACTACCTAATTCAACCAAAATCAAGGTCGAAAACCACTCAAAGGATAGGTTAAAGCTTGGGTTTCTCTCAAGGTAGCATTAGGATGGGTCACTTTGAGCACCGATACATACACAAAACATCGACGTTGCATCCCTCTTAATAGTACGATATTCCTATACTCAAATATAGATAGGAAAAAAATTATACCAATAGGAATGTCTCCATGCCATCTTTCTTTCTTTGTCTTAAGGGATGCCAACGTCAAAACCGTTTTACCATATATTCTTTAAAGATTGATGCGAGCTCCCTATAGCTTCAAATAGCTTCGCACGGTTCATCATGACATAGCCATCGCTCACCCTTCACTACCAGATTTGGTCATTCGGTGTTAAGCTCCTTGCTTGCCCTTCACCACCGTATGGTCTATCGCGGCCGAGCATTACTTGTCCTTCACCGTATTACCATAGTAAACACTTCATACCTCACATCTTCAATATCTTCACTTTGTCATCCTTGATATATTTAGATGTCATGATATATCTTGAGCATCGACACCTTTTTAATTCCTGGGACCTATTTCTCTCATTCAACTCAATGAAATTGTTAGTACCAATGAATCGTTTGTCTACCTCCACTGTTGACTAATCGATCGCATGCATAAAAGGATATGAATAAATGATAAGTATTAATCAACACCACAAGTATCATATACTCAAATGTATGCTCAAATGTAAAGATCCCAATTAAATGAAGGTGGATAACTTGGATCAAATACATGCATAACTAACGTATAGGATTTGCTCCCTCTAAATGTATGCACACGGAATATTTGTGTGAAGCAAATGCATAAATAGATATGAAACATTGGGAGCTTATCCTATACAAAAATAGAAGACATTTATCAAATATATATATTAAAATAAATGCATACATTTATCATCTCCATGTTCTCAATGTAAAGAGACTAAACAAGATATGGCTTAAACAAAACATTAGTCTCACATGCATATGTAATCACATGAAAATATTATATATAAATATATCAATATGTGTACGGAGAGAGAGAGAGAGTGATACATATAGCTTGATTTCCATGCATTTCATCTTGTGATTTAGATCCACCATCAACGAACGTTTCTATCTCAACTCATATGAATTCCGGGAATCATCTCTCACAAATTCCACTTTCATATCCACATGAAACTAGTAGACAAAGAAATGCTTATAACAATATTAGTCTCATGAAATTAGATTTATCATTAATCACTATTGATGCAAAAAAAACACACATTGGCCTGAGAGATTTGCTTTTCTCTAGTGCAGGTCCAAAACTTGCTTTCGGGTTCAAGGCGTGCCAGTTGATTTGATCCTGCAATCAACAAGATGAAACATGCAAGTTTTATTAGTAAACGACAATCGATCGTCAAGGAAGCCGATTTCATATCGTGATGTAACCTAGCCGATGCAATATAGCATGAATTGGCTGTAAGGCATATTCATTGACAAACTAACCCTAAACTTGATACATCGGCTGTAAATATGAGTATTACATAAACTATAAATCAATATTACCTTAGAAATTAGCAATTGGGATAAATCAGATTTAACCGAGACAGTATAAATTGCCCAAGTCTAAAATAACATGAAATAACGATTATATATACTCATATTATAGCTGATGTTCAAATTTAAGCACGTATCGGCTATAGCTCCGATACAACCTTATACTAGGATATTCTCTTGCTACAAATATATCTAACTATCACCAATTAGATTGGTAGTAAATCCAATATATTTATATTGGATTAGATCCTAATATAAGTGGCAGATATAGTATATTAAACAAAGTATGGAACTATGTGAAACAACTATACCAGGTAAGATTGGCTAACCCCGATACTATCCTTATCAATAACCATAAAGCAGGCTAGGGATTACAATTCTAAACACGACCTAATAAATCAAACATAACTGATGTAGCATTAAGTATGAAAAGAAACATAATATCTAGACAATCAAGCCGATGGTTGCCTTTTCAGGATGGTGGATACATTATATAATTTAAACCAACAAGACAATCTAGCCGTTATCAGCAAAATCCTAGACAGAGATCGGCCGATGCAAGTAGATAGCATTGTCGATCTAGATTATATAACGTATATGATAACTAGGAGATTCACAAGATAGAATTAGAGTGTCATAAAGATGTAAGCACTAATTCCGATAATGCAAACCGGCATAACAAGCCCTACCTCTTCGCCGAAGATCACACCTGATGCAGCTCGACTCGAAAGTAAGAACTCGTCAAAAGTAAAGAATAAAAGGTTGGTGATGCGCTGAAATTGATTGAACTGTTGTTGTTTATTCATAAGATCTCGGGCTTATATTTATACCCGAAAATACAAACCTATCCATTATGGACACGACTCATATCGTCCTAATACAAATCCAACTAGCAAACAAATCCCTTAGGCGGACTCTTACCGAAAATATCTATAAAAAATTACAGATAATCCTAATTAATAGATACAATTGCCAGTATTGAACTCCATTATTTCCCGGCAACATCATCTCAAACCCCTTCTCGAACCCGATATTGATCATGCAACCAATATCGGTCATATCGGCTATCCATATCAAACTCAGTTCCAGCCGATACTGTCTTCCAACCGATGCGCACTCTGTTTCCAAGAATTCTGCATATCTCCAAATCCACCTCGAATTGTTCCTTATTTCCGATTCATATGCTTACCAAATTTCATCGTTAACAATCACCAAAACCAAATTAATGACACTTGAACTTTCACTAATTTTTTGGGTTGTATAGGCCCAAGAACTAAAGTTGTGACTCTGGTTAGTGTATATGGTGGAGCAGATCCAATGTGATCTGGATAGCCCAACAGGTGGCAAATCGAGCTACGCACTCTAACACTAGCTTCAGCAACTCTTCGAGTCCTAGCTAGCAGCACCCGTTATAGTGGCAAGACTTCCAGATATTTGAAAAATCGAATTGTTAATGCGGCTGTTCTTTTCTTTTTTTTCTGAGTACGTAAAGCACATATCATTTGTTTTTTTTTTGTTTTTTTCTTTTTTTTTTGCGAACGCCCATATCATTTGTATTAAGACCAGGAAGCTATATGTTCCACCCAGATGTAACGACTGTTCTTTTCAGGCTTAATTCATTATATCACATATGTAAGAATTGAAGTGCTCGAGAGACCATTTCTGCATTGATGATGGATGATCTATAAAGAATGAGTCGTTTAGCTTCAATAATTTCTTCTCCACTCGTTCAGACTTGGCACTGTCGAGATGTCATGCCTTTGATTGGTCTTAACTGTTCAAACTCCTTGAGTCCTGTGGTCTATGGATGTCCACATTTTATAGGGTATTACCACATTTCAAACTTCCTATCAACATCGATTCTTCCACCTGCATATTTTCAATGTTGAAGTTCGTTGTTTAATGTACACATGTTTTGCGATGTTTAGTCCCTTGCAGCTAAACATCTTATCCCAGGTTGCTCTGGCAATCGCCGTTGACCGACTCTTCCAAGTTCGAAGTTCCAATTCTCCCACAATTTCCTTTCACCAAAACTTTGTTTTGAAGGCATAATACTACAGAGAAGCTGTAACTACTATGAATTCATCTCTTCTGCCTTCTTGCAGATACCTACCACAAAAGACCAAGAACCACTTTGCTAGCCATGGCAATCCTCCACACTACCACCTTTTGCTTTTCCCTTGTATCTTCCTTTGCACTTATCATCCTTGACAGAACCTGCAGCTGCTTGCAGTTCACTTACCCCAGGTTTGACACACCCAACAAGGCCGATTTCAACTTCAGCGCAGGCTCCGGAATATCAAATGGATCCCTGCAGATCACGCCGAGCACCGGCGACATCAGCCACCGATCGGGAAGAGTGCTCTACGCAAGGGAGACGCTCAAGCTGTGGAACAGCCGGCGGACGGCGCTGACTTCGTTCAGGACGGAGTTCGTGCTCAACATCGCTCCACAGAATGAGACCGGAGAAGGCATGGCTTTCATCCTGACGAATAACCCGGCACTGCCGAGCAACAGTAGCAGGCAATGGCTCGGCATCTGCAATAACCGGACGGACGGTGATCCAAGGAACCGAATTGTAGCCGTGGAATTCGACACGAGGATGAGCGTCAACGAAACTGATGGCAATCACGTTGGGCTCGACATCAACAGCATCAGATCTTTGGATCCGTACCCTCTCAGCAATGTTTCATTGATCCTCTCGAGTGGTGCTGATGTACAGGTCAGTATCACTTACAATAGTACCGAGCAAGTACTGGTGGCAATTTTAATCCAGATCGACACAGCTGGGGCGCATTATGGTTCCAAAGCTTGGACCGTCGATCTATCACAATTTCTATTGGACGACATGTACGTGGGATTTGCAGGTTCAACAGGTGATTTCACCGAGTTGAACCAAATAAAGTCTTGGAACTTTGCCACGATCGACGACGATATCACGACCAAAAGAAGGCATGGGAGAAAGGTGCTTCTGCCTCTCGTTGCCTTCGTACTATTTGTTATGTGTTCGTTTTTTGTGTTCTTGGTGTGGAAAAGGTCGACACGGAAGAGAAGGCTCGCCTACCGCAACCTGGAGAAGATGATCGACGCCCATGGCCCGGTCAGATTTCAGCTCAAGGAGCTCAGGCGTGCGACTGCCAACTTCAGCTCCTCGCGTAAGCTTGGCAGAGGTGGCTTCGGCACCGTGTACCACGGCTACCTGAGCAGCATGAACATGGAGGTGGCCGTCAAGCGGGTGGCGGCGAACAACAAATCCAATTCCAACCGAGGAGAGCAGGAGTTCGTCGCGGAGGTGAACACGATCAGCAAGCTCTCGCACCGCAACTTGGTGAAGCTGATCGGGTGGTGTCACGAGGGAGGCGAGCTGCTCGTCGTCTACGAATACTTCCCCATGGGAAGCCTGGACAAGATCCTGTACGGCGGTGCTAGACCGGCGAGCCCGTCGCCGTCGCCGGAGACGATGACTGCAGACAACAAGGTGGCTGAGCTGACCTGGGAGCGACGGTACAAGATCATCTGCGGCGTGGCGTCCGCGCTGGAGTACCTGCACCACGGGAGCAGCAGCCGGATCCTCCACAGGGACGTCAAGGCGAGCAACGTCATGCTCGACGAGGAGTACAGCGCGCGCCTCGGCGACTTCGGCCTCGCCCGCGTCATCCAGCTCGACGAGGCCGTGACGCACCACTCGACGCAGGCCGTGGCGGGCACCCGCGGCTACATGGCGTACGAGTGCTTCTTCACCGGCCGCGCCAGCCTCGACACGGACGTGTACGCGTTCGGGGTGTTCGTCATGGAGGTGCTCACCGGGAGGAGCCCGAGCAGCTCCGTGACGTACCACAACCACCAGCAGGAGCATGACCACGACGGCCCCCGCCAGCCGATGTACATCGTGGACTGGATGTGGAGGCACTACGGCGACGGGACGGTCCTGGAGGCGGCCGACGCGGTGCTCGGTGGCGCGTACGACGATGCTCAGGTGGAGCGCGCGGCGAGGCTGGCGTTGGCGTGCTGCCACCCCAGCCCGAGGGAGAGGCCGTCCATGAGGACGGCCGTGCAGGTGCTGGTCGGCGGCGCCCCTGCGCCGGAGCCACCGTTCGAGAAGCCTGCGTTTGTTTGGCCTCCCGACGGCAAGCAGCAGGAGATCGAGCTGCCGCACGTCGGCGTGCTGTTCACCGGAGGGCGCCTCAGTTTCTGCTCCATGACATCCACTTCCATCACCGGGAGGTGAGCATCGCAGAGAGTTGTACGCTTCGTACGGTGCGAGCCGACTTCCGTATGTAAAAAGTGTAGCCGCGTTGGACGACTGTCTTGTTCTCGTTTCTATCATGGAACAAGTTAGGGGTAATTTCGTTTCTGCCTCTACTTTGATATCTAATATTGATTTTACCCTTACTTTTTTAGCTTTTCGTTTTTACTTTTTTTAACCGAATGATTATTTTGCTCCTACTTTAAATGGTGAAGTTAACGGTGTTAAGTAATTGGAAAAAGAATATTTATACCCTTTATGATCTAGACTTGTAATATGTGGTACTATGTTGGTGTTGACTACTACGTTGTGATACTTTGTGATGATGTTATATAACTTCATATGATTGTGTAAAATGTTGTCAAAATTTTATTCAAGTTCTATCAAAATACTACTGAAATTTTGTTAAAATTCTGTAAAATTCAAAATCTATCCAAATTATTATATTAGTCAATGCGCGTCATTTAATTTTAAATATACTCACAGAAATAAAGTTTCAAAGGTACATGCATAAAATAAGGCAAAAACATAATTAGTGACCAGAGACAGGAGAGTGTATACATATTAATTTTTTTCCAATTACTTAACATCGTTAACTTCACCATTCAAAATAGGAGCAAAACGATCGTTCAGTTTAAAAAAAAATAAAACCAAAAACCAAAAGTAGAGGTAAAATTAATATTAAACATTAAAATAAGGGTAGAAACGAAATTGCCCCAACATGTTATTGTCAGTCAGACTAGGCGGCAGGCGCAGCACGATTCCAACTTATGGGCCGTGTCCAACAACGAAGCCCATCTTGGCTATGCCTCTCAACCTTCAAGTCACAGCCCAGTCCAAAAAAAAAAGGCAGCCGAGGCACCTAGTAGCAAATTAGGTCCAACTCCGTGATCAGCCATGGTGGACGCCTATAACAAATCGTAACGACTAATCCGCAACACCAAACAAACGCTAGTGCATCTGCGCGCATGCGTTCACGGCTCCCCCCGACTTCCCCAAACCTTTACTCAAAATCAAAAGGGTTACCCTGGACACGTGACGTGCTCCATGTCCAACAGCTCCAGCCCGGTCAGTGCGCGTCCATGAGGTGGCCTCGCTAAACCTTGGTGATCTCTTCTCGGCCACAAATTCGTCGCGCTCGTCCTCTAGTGGTGGTAGGGCGCCGTACAAGTCCAGATCTCACCGGTGGCAAGCTAGCTAGGCGTCCGTGCGTTCTCTGCCAAGTGTTGCCTCGGCAGTGGCCAGTCAGGCGCGCTTTACTACTTTATTCAGGAAGGAGTTGCTTTACAGGTCAGCGTGGTCGGGTTTCCATTCAATATCGTGGTAGCGGGCGACAAACCTCGTGCCTGCCTGCCTGCGGTGGTCGCGAACAACGGGTGGGGGCAACGGCAACCGCCGGAGTCATCGTATCCAACCAAAACGGGAGAGTCTCCATCTGAGACCTAAACTAGGTAAACTTTCGCGTGTATTATCACCGCCACGGCGTCGCGTTCTTGTGTTGTTTAGGTGGGGTGACGTACATGTGTAGGGCTGCTACTGTAGTGCTAGCATAGCATATGCTCCAGCTATCCGGCCGTGACTCATTGATGATGTCAACTAGCAACCAAAGGGCCCAAAAGGATGTCACAACGGTGACAATATGGAACAGAGCAGATGCAGCATGCTCGATCGATGAGGTGTGCAGACAGCCAGACAGTGCAGTCGTGCACCCATTTTTCAAAGGAAAAAAAAAGGAGGTAGTACTCCACCAACTGTAAATCTGTAACAGTAAGAATCTCGGAGTATTCTCGTTTGTTGCTGCCCGCCGCAAATTAGTCAGATCATCGACGGGACGGTAAATAGGGAGTAGTACTAGTACTAGTTGATTGTCATCGGATGACACGTGAACATCAGGATCAGCCGGGGAGGGCACGTGATCGTGCCACCATGGGTCCGTGGCTGTTTGGACACATTGCGTGTCACGACGCCTCTCAATCATCTCGCACCTGATCAGGTTTTCTCACCGGAGATGCTCGCATGATGGCTGTTTGGAATAACCAGGTAGGAGTAGTACTACCCAAGTGGTACACGCGGCATGGTGCGCCTGACAGGTGGGGCCCACAGGTCACGGTCCACATCGCCCCCGAAAAAGGTCAGTTGAGAAAACAACGAGCCGTGGGCGCAAAACATGTGGCCGAGGTGTGTCTCGGAGCCTTGCAGCGCCAACCCGTAATCTTGTGGCTAGGAATCGTCCATTTGTTCCTCTCACGGTAGGGAGAAAACAACAAACAGCGGGTTCTCTCTTGCTGTGCGCCTCTGGTTGGGCGACATGTGGCGGGCGGTGAGTTGGCAGCTACGTGTCTCAGTGGCTTTGACGTGTCCAAAAAGCGAGCAGGTGGGGTCCCCTCCCTCCGCTGCGCTTTTCTTTTCTTTCTATCCATCCAAACAGGGACAGTCCTGTCTCCTGTGCCTCTAGATTTTACATGCCGCCAGATACGTCTCCTCGTAGAAGAGAAAATGCTCAATAATTCGTACTAGTACCCGAAAGCAAGCCGAGGTGACATCACCGCAGTTCTGCTCATAGTTTGATCCAAAACAGTGCAGAGTTTGTTCTCTCTTCCAAGTTCAACCTCCAAGATATTTTCATTCTTTGCTTGCCAAAAAAGATCAGCAGAAACAAACGTGAACTGCTTGCTAATTCGATCTATACCAACCGAAGTTTACCTGAAACTCTGATAAGTGCAGCCTGTCATGCTCCACCAGCTACCAGGGCAATTATGGTACTAGCTCCAGAACACACACACAGTAAATAGCAGCCTAGCATCCTTTCGATCTTATCGTCGGCAAAACACACACGCATAGAGTGGATAGGATCACAGGAACATGCCATCGATTCGTGAAGACCCACGAAAGCGCACGGTTTTACTCCTACACCCACATACGAGTAGTAGCGGTAGCAGTACGGTACATGTGGCTGGCAGTAATGCTTGGTCCGGAGTAGCGAGCCGTGTGGTTGCTGCAGTGTGCGAGTAGCCAACTAGTGCCAACCAGACACATGGACAAGTAGCAGCGAGGCAGGCCAACGAAGGGCGCAAGTGAGTGCCGTGAAGCAGCGAGAGCCACAAGAATCGAGCGGCTTCCGGGGCTCTCTACAGGATTGAGGCGAAAAGTGCAAAGCCGGAAAGGGAGAGAGAGAAAAAAGCGTAGAAAAATCCGATCCGACGTGGCGCCCTGGCCTGTGCCCTTTTTCTCCTCTCTCCTGCCTCCTCCTGGTCTCATTTCTCCCCCTGCCTCCTCGTCTCCTCTGCTGCTCTGCAAGCTCTTCTGCTTTCATCAGTTAGTCTCGAGAAAGATTTGGAGTTTTTGGTGGTTTCGGTTGCGGTTCTTGCCTTTGTTGGAGCAAGCGCATGGCTGATTCTGGTTCTGGGACATAGTGAGCTGAGATAGAGTTCTTGTGTTCGGTGGAGTTTGGCTTTGGTGAATCTTCGATTCAGAAATCCGGAGATGGCGCGCTTTCAGGTAATGAAACCTTCCTTCTCTCAGTCTATCTGATGGTAAATTTTGTTCTTTGGAGTCCAATTTTCATGGCAGAAAGATTGGATTTTTTTCCCCAATAGGATGCCACAGTAAATCTTTTGTTGGAAAAAGGGAGCAAAGCAAGCAGCTGTTATTCTCACGGTGCTGAAATTGAATCCAACCAATTCTTCTCCATCTCTCTTTTGTAGGAAACCAAGGCGATGAATGATCAAGGACCTGTCGCTGATCATGTTGGGCATCAAAACCTCATGGAAAACCTCACAGATCCTCTGGATTCCAGTGGCATGGACATGATGGACGAAGCGCGAATTCCTAAGGTACATACCTCTGCTTGCAAATCACAGCAAATTGACAAATTTTGTGAAGTTAAGCCGTTTAAGAACACCAAACTCATGCTCTGGGATCTTTCCTTTCAGGCGCGGAAGCCGTACACGATAACTAAGCAGCGGGAGAAATGGACCGAGGATGAACACAAGCTGTTCTTGGAAGCCCTGCAGCTCCATGGCCGCGCCTGGCGACGCATCCAAGGTACTAATTTTACCTTTGCAAGAAGCTCCGTGCAACGGTGAAGTACAGTTCCTGGTTTGGTAAGAATTTTACTAACAAGGGAATACCTCGCTCTGCAGAGCACATAGGCACCAAGACTGCCGTGCAGATCAGGAGCCACGCGCAGAAGTTCTTCTCCAAGGTCTCACAGCCTTCTCGTGCACAAAAAATTCCCTCTCTGACTTGAAAAACCTCCATGGATTGTGTTGCTTGCAAGGTGATGTAAGTTGCTCAATCATGGAGAGCAGGCTGCTTGCAATCCATGCTGCCACACTCGAGACCATGTTTCCTGACCGTTATCTGCTTTGCACTCCGGCTGCAGGTCATCAAAGAATCATCTGGGGACAATTGCAACAGCTTGGGTGCTGCACCATCAATTCAGATCCCCCCGCCACGGCCAAAGCGGAAGCCGGTTCATCCGTACCCACGCAAGCTAGGGAGCACAGCCAGCAAGAACGTCCCCGCACTGAAACAGCTAGAGAAGCCTCAGCTGCAGGTGCAGTCTCTGTATGACCAGGACAATGGATCGCCGACATCGGTGTTAACAGTAGCACAAATACGGCTTGATACCCTGGGAAGTGATAGCGGTGGGTCGCCAGCCTCGACGATTGACATCGAAGAGAGTCCTGCACCAAGCATAGCAACTGCTGAGTTAGCTGTGGAATTGCCTCCTACAAATGCCGAGGTATATTCTTAGCAGACAAAATATAGTATCCCCTGCAAGGCATATGTTCTTTATATCGTGCAGGAATATATAAGCTATTTGCTCTTAAGCCAATAAATCTTCACCTTGTCAGCATGGTCTTTAATTTTATATACGTCGGAACTGGGAATTCTGGTTATGGCTCTGATGTATCCTTGCACAACATGATATATAGTAGTTGATAGCTTCTTAATCCTGAATCCTGATAGCAAATATGCATTTCAGGAGGCCAAGGGCAATTGCGATCATGAAGAAGTTACATGTGACAGGTCAGGAGCTCCAGTCCTTAGGCTATTTGGCAAGAGGGTTATGGTGAATGATTTACATCAGATGTCGATGCCTGATGCCGGGAACCTGCAAACAGTGGCAGACATGGAAGTGGACGCTTCAGCTGAGACACCAACCAGTGGAACTGGAAAATTCTCTTCTCATGGTGCAGCAGAAGCAAATACATGGAATCCATGGTTGACCAACACACACCAGTTTCTCTATTATCTTCCTAATGGACAGTTTTTCTCCGTGCATTCTGCTCTCCCATGCTTCACCTACCATAATGAGGGTGTAACTTGCCACCAGTTGTCAAACCCACAGGTGGTAACCTCAGATCAACAGCATCAACACCAAACTTCTGAAGCTGTAAATTATAAGTGTATACAGAGGGAAGGATCTTGGACAGAGTCGAATACATCTTCAAGCAGTGTGCCTGAAACAACTCATAATTCAGAGACTAGAGAATCATATAGACATGGAAACAGAAACGAAGATGAAATGGTACCTTTTCCAGATTCAAGAAAATGTGTGAGCCCAGGTTCCAACTGCAGGCGAGGCTTTGTGCCATACAAGAGATGTGTTGCTGATAGTGAAGTGCTGAAGTCACAGGCCCCTCAGGAGGAGGCAGATGGAGAGATGACGAGGCTGTGCTTGTAAATTTTTGGAGCCTCACAAATCACTGCTACTACTATAGATGAGTAGGAACTGATTACAAGAGGCAGATTGAAACCACGCCAGTTAGTCCACAAAACAGGAGAGCGGCTGTGGTTCTTGTCTGGCCATGTATAGTTCAAATATGCTGTTTCCATTTTCCTCATCGGGTGTTTGTAATTTCGCCCCAATGCGGGAGCGTTCAGAGGTCAATGGTTGTTATGCAGTGACATGTATTTTGATAGAGTTGTACTAGTAGGATTGTACTGATGTAAATTATAACTATTTTCTGTAAGACAATAACATGCAAGATAAAGAAAAGAACGTTGGAAAAGCTTTGTTCAGTTATTTGTCTTTACATGAAAGTGTGAACAATTTTTACTAGCCAAAAGTAAAGCTGCTGCAGTTTCTGCTTGCAAATGGTACTTGGGCTGATTCTTTGAATTACATGGCAAGATGTACTTTTACTGAATTAGGACATAGGACTACAATCTTTTCAAATTTCCAAACATGCAACACAATATGTTATCACTGTATCACTTTTGCAAAAGTGTTCTACAAAATGCTCCAATGAAGTGGATTTTAAGACGGCTGGTATCCTAGCACACAAAAAAAAAATGGCATTTGCTTGCTTTTGTTGCTTATATTGGCAGATGCACAATAATATTCAAAGGATGTTGTGTTTGACTAAACCGTAGTAGTTACCAACATGTCAAGTGAAACCACTGTTAGAAGTACAACCAAAGAATGTATCACCGTTGACATCACATTACAAACAATTGGGAATTCTGGAGTGCATTTTACCCAAAATTGGAAATGCACAAAAATAAAAAAAATAAATGATACTTTTCCTGGTCTCAGAGGAAAGGCATAGCTGTGATGAGGATTAAGGAGAGACTTGCCAGGCTTTTGTTTTCAAGTGTTAAAAGTATATGCAACGCTCATTCAGTCCAAAGTGAATTCAGTAATTGGACTACACTTGGCAGTTGGCACCTGGCTACTTCAGATTTCAGACCTTCGCTTTGCAACCTCAGCAAAGATCACTCTCCCATCCAGGAACTGCACAAGATGCAGAGAAATTGCAAATATCAATACATTAGCTTTTATCCTTTCATCAGAAGAATCAGAGACAAACAGATGAAAAACAAGGCGGCAATTTGCTCGCGATGCAACTCGGCCAAACGGAAACAGAATTCAGAAGTGCCTTTTTGTCGTCGTTCTTACCTTGCCGTGCATCCCTTCCATGGCGTTCTTGGATTCCTCCTCACTGGCATAAGACAGGAACGCGAAGCCTCTCGGCCGCTTCGCTACTCGATCCATCACAAGATTAACTGCAGCAGCACACAGCAGAATCAATCAAGGCTAAGAATTTTCTGAATCTTCGTGTGATCTTTGTGCCATAGTATTGATCTACTCCACCTTCAGTGAGCTGACCAAACCTCTCGAACGCGCTCCGTAAGCTCTCCTCGGTCGTACGGAACGAGAGACCTGATCGAGGAAGGAAAGCCCCGGAAATCAGGAACAACAACGAGCGATTGCTTTAAGATTTGTGCTGAAGAACACGGAGGGATATATTCATCTAGTGATTCTCTGTGTTGCGAAATCTTCGTGGGGAGGTGGGAGGAGGGAGCGCGTCGAGAATCGAGAAACCAACCGCTCACGTACAGCCTAGAGGCGGCGCCATGGGAGGCGCTCGGCGGCGGGTGGTTGCGAGCGGCGGCGGCGGCGGTGGGGAGACGGCGCTGGCTGCAGGACACACCGGAGGAGGCCACCAGACGAAGCGGGTGTGAGGATGAGGGGGAGGCGGCGAGGGAGACGCTGATGGTTCTAGGTGGAGCGGCGACGGGGATGACAGCGGCGCGAGCTCCCGCCATTGCTCCGGGCCGGAGGGTGGTATCCTGATGGTTTCAGGAGTTGTTTTCGCCTTTTCGGATAGGGTTAGGGTTGGAGGTTTTCTCCCTCCGAAAAGAAACCGTATCCCTCAATGTTTCAAACTTCCATTGCAAGCACGAGAAATTCAGAAAACCGATATCAACATTATTTTCTTCATAAAACTGATCAGTTACAATCGAGATCTCATCCAACATCCATGATCTCATCGATCTGAAACCTAGCCTGTACATCCGAAGTCAGCTGATCAGCTCTACCCACTGGATATGCTTGCTTATCTACAGCTTCACTACTGGTCATGCTAAGATGGAAATTATGATTAGTGGTTATATTTCTCTAAGTTGCTAACACAATTTCATCTGCTTCACGTGATGTTATTTTTAGGCTAAAGACTACACATTTTCAGTTTGCTCTATTAACATTGGCAGAACCGACCAATCTCCAAATATTGGCAGATCTGATTACCCCTGTACAATCCTTTTGCTGGTCACCGTGTTGAAGAGCAGCTCAAAGTTACAGACGGTGTTGCCATTTGTTTAACCTTGTACTTGTCATATACCCTGGTCTTGTTCTGTTCCCACCAATGCTGAGCTTCCTTCTCACCAAAATGCTTCCGGCTGCACAGTCAAGAATTCAGGTTATGTTGCAAATAAAAGAACAGACAATTCAGCATCAACAACTAATATGGCCTTAGAGGATTCACCTGAATCTTATGCGCTTTATGTCTTTCTTTCCACAGGACGAAGTAGAAAACGTGACATATACACCGTGCTCAATTTGTTCAGTCACACTATCAACCGGAGCAACGTCAGATTGTGCTTTCGTGGTGTAACCATCACTGCTAAATTTCCTGGCCGCATTTTGTTGACTGAACGGCACATCTCCTGGCACAACAGCATTTGACAAAGGTACACATTCCTTTTCTGTTTGGATGCTGCTGCCATGATTTTGGGTATTGTTCAGCTGGCCGAGTTTGCGTGTGACCGGATTCCGGCCGGTGTTCCCTTGCAATTCTGTTTTCATCGGTTGCATTGGGATGCTATTAGGTGTTATCTTGGAGTTCTCTAACAGCTGACCAATAGAAAGTTTCTCTGACAAGGCATTGCACTGCACGGTTCGCAATACACCAAGTTAACAGGTCATATACTCATATATCAACCAAAAGTTCAGAACGCCCCCAGCCCCCCCCCCCCCCCCCCCCCCCCCGCAAGATAGGGTAATGCTGTATTACATTAGTTCTTTGTTGCTCAAGAAAAAGGTACTAGCAGTACTCTACAATGAGATTACGTCGAGCTCATACCTGATCAGTTAGAACCTTTATGATATCTTTGGCAGCTTTGCACCTTGCAGCCTCATCCCTAACAACTAACCATGTATCATCCAGTTTTTGTTTGTATAGCTGAACCATAACACTTTTTTGCTGACATTGCTCTGTGAGAACAGCTACCTGCTTGAACAATAAACATGTCATTTTTCAGTTACCAAATGTGAGAATGGATATTATAAATGAATTACCTGTGAATGAAGTTGTTTCAGTTGTTCTTGAAGTTCTGTTTGCATCATTTTTATTTCTTCTCTTTGGGCGTCAGTAAACCATAAAGAGCTGCCAGACTTAAGCACTGCAGAATCATGCATTCTTTGTGAAAAAGAGATACCACACCCCTCATTATTTGATACCGACTGAGTTCGAAAACTGTCTTGTGCAGATATAAATAGACCAGGGCACTCAACTTGCCCCCATCTTTCAGTTTTTGTCCGCACTGGAGTGGCAGGTTCCTCATTTCTCTGATTAGTACCTTGTACTGAAGCCATCTTTTCTGCAACAAAGTTTGCTTCCTTGAATAGGCGTGACAATTTAGGTGTGTATGCCTTTAATTCCAATTTAAACATTTCTCCTTTGCTGATCTTAAGTCCGGACTTATCTTTGCTAGAATCCACAACTTTCTGCAACTGACAGAAACAAACATCGCAAACACGGTACCTTCTGTTCGTGTCTGGTGCAAGTGCTGCCATCGTGATCTTGTTACTAGTGCAGGAACTGCAGAACATGGAACCACAGTTGTAACAGTTGTGCTTCTTTCTAGTAAAACCAAAAGCCAGCTGGCAACTGCTGCATACAGATTGGTCCTTCATTGACATCGTCTTGTGCAAACAGATAGCAGCAGTAAAATTGAACCCACAAACTACACTTTCAACATCCCTGCCTTCTAATGCATCTACTAAAGTTGGAGAGCTCCTATTACTGTAATCGCCTAAACCAAGTTGTCCTTCCGCACCTTTACCCCATGTGAAAACCTTCCCACTCATAGTCAACACCGCTACATGCGAAGACCCCGATGATATCTCTCTGACAAACTCAGTCTTAAGTGGCCCTTCAACACTGCAAATAGACTCACCATCTGCTTTGGGGTTCCCAAGTTGCCCATGCCTAGAAGTTCCAACAGTAAATACCATTCCAGTAACAGTAAGTACCACAGTCACTGCTGTCCCACAGGATACCTGAATAAGATCATAATCAGTAAGTGAATCAACACATGTTGGCAGAAGCTTCATTTTTCTGTCAGCATGACCCAACTTTCCTCTATCCGCATCACCCCAGGTGAAGAGCTTACCGCTTGGAGCATTGCCCTTGAAACTGCTCATTACTTCCACGATGGCAGCCGTGTGCCATGGACCACATGCTACCGATTTCACTCTTGATCCTTTTAAGGACTCTACTTCTTTTGGCCGAGCAACTCCTTGAGTATCTCCATGCCCAAGAACACCAAATGTTCCATCACCGTATGTGAATAACTGACCAGAAGATGTTATAATAGCTGTGTGCCACTCACCACAAGCAATTTTCGACACAGAAATATTGTCCATAGGACCCAAAAATTTATGCGGAAACCATTGGTTCCTTCCATACCAGTCATTCATCAATCCCAAGCTATGAGCTCCTTCACCCCATTCAAAAAGTTCACCAGAAACCGTGATTGCACACGTGTGCTTTGATCCAAATGCAACCGCCTTGACATGTACAGAGGCAAGAGACTCTACTATTTTGGGACAGGAGGCATTGACATTGACTTTTTGGCCCAATCTCCCGCTGCTGTCATTGCCCCAGGTGTAGACCTCCCCTTGCTTAGTGATTATGGCTGCATGATTCTCCCCACAAGCAATGTTTTGTACATCAAGCGTTTTAGCTGAGCCTACCATTCTCGGAAGGGATTTTGGAATGTCTTCACTTCCTAACATACTGCCAAGAACACTACCCCAGAGAAAAACATCCTTCAGTGAATCCAACCTACATGCCACACGGGGCCCTTCAAATGTCTTCAGTTTAGGTGTCTGCGTAATATTCTGTGCCCTTCCATTAGCAACCATGATGTCCTTCAGACCATGTTTCACTGGATTCGCTATCTTTGGGTTAAGCTTCTCGATGTAAGGATCAATGTCACAAAAGGTTGGATGCCTTGGATAAAGTAATGCTTCTGAGCTATCAAGATTACCACCAAAGTATTTTTTCTGTGTGATCTTGGGACTCCCGTATGATGGGCATACCTTTACGAAGAAATTCATTGAAGGAACAATCAACTTTTTGATGACATATAACATTTGGGTAGCAATGCAGGTCTACTTAAGAATATAAGCAACACAAAAAACGACACTCCTTGTTAAAGTATATGCCTGTACAGTTTAAATCAAAGTCAAATAATTTATATGTGGATCTCATTTAATACCCTTGCAGTTGAGATCTGGGACATACATATATCAGTAGAATCTTAAGCTTTTGTTATTTAGCCATGTTATGAATCTGAAATTCATATTACTCGACAAAAACAAAGCCAAATATGGTTTGCTGCAGAACTAACCTGGGTGTGCCTTGGTGTGTCAAGGGCAGCTGATAGCCTGCACTTTCGCTGAAGATAGCTGCGGGGACTGCTTGCACAACTGTTTATCTGTCTACAGCTCTTTGAGCCAGCCAATGGAAGTGGACTATAAGGAGAATATGTTAAGGCAGTCAAACCAAGAAACCAGCATTCAGCTTGATCTCTGTCTCTGCAGATCTGGGTCAACAAAATTTTCAAAACATGTGTTATGAGTAAGGAAAAACAGATACTATAAGATTGCAGCTCTAACTGATTTAAGATCTAGCAAGAGAAAGTACCAAGTCTATTGAGCACTCGCCGTTTTTGTATATGAGTGATAAGGATTGTGATTCCTTCTCTGGCCAGCGATGACGCAGAAAATTTATCTGTAAAGTTCTGAAATCCTTAGAAATAGTATTGCTATGTGATAATGACAAGCATGAAGCATCATAACTTATTCAGGGTGTAATGAATCGCTTACAGTCTTCTGCCCAAGAACAACAGTGGAAACGGAATTTAAGCTCAGGTGTTTTTCCCTGTCCTTGGAGTACCAGACTAATGTTTTCTCATCCTGCAAAGAGAAAAGAAATCCTTTGGCATGACATAAAAGCTGCATGTACCAAATTCTAGGTGGTAACAGATTATTGGGTATTCGGAAAGGTAAGGACAGATACCCCCATCGGTCCAAAACTTATTTACTGGCCAACATATTAGCACTAATATAGACTAACATGGAGCACTCCAGTTTTGTACATAACAGATTAACAGTATATCAAATTATCTGAGATTGTCTTATAATAACTCATGAATTCCTTGTGACAGGTCACAGAGGCATTGACAAATTGCATACTTCTGCTGGTTTTAGCTGCCAGCACTATTTTCGTAATAGTGGTAAAAGGTATTATCTTGCACATGGATGCATCTTATAGGGACTCAGTGGAATGACAAAGTAACTAATGGTCCAATAACAGCGTATTTCTGCCATGAGCACTCCCATGGCTTTAAGAATGTCCACTCCCCAGTTTATAAACCCACCATTATTGAATAGGATTCGTGGATAATATGAGCATATTTACAGGAGAATTACTCACTGAAGATAGCCTGAATGGGCAGAATTTGGGCTTCCCTCTCTTTCCACATTTCAGGAGATGTGCTCCCTTCTTCAGAGCAACAATGGCCTGGATAGAAGAAACAAAAAGAAAATCAGAACTCCTCCATTCTCAGGGCAACATGGATTTTATGGGTGATCATTCGGATTTAATCCGAACAGTTTTTTTCAGTACTGAAAGAACCCTGACTCCATGAGGTTGAGAGAGAAAATATAATAGGGAAACAATGCATTTCATTTCGCCAAGAAGATGTAGCGATGGTAGTCCAATAATAAAAGTGAGGCATTTCAAGGCTTGCAATTCCAAAAATAACCGAAAGCAATCCAATAAATCAAATAAATGGCGTCAAATTTACTCTCGAGAGGCTAGAAAGGAGGGGGAAAAGGGGAAATTTTTACAGACCTGCTCAACACCTCTTGTTGGCATCCTCCCATCAAAACTCTCAGCCATGGCAAAAGCAAGATGAGTTTGTTAAGCTGAATCCTCTCCTCTGCTCACAGGTAGCTCAGCCAAGGATGGCAATGCAGCCTCTGAAAGAAAAATGGAGAAAGAAGGAAAGAAATGGAGCGGTTTGAGCTGAACGGGCTCAACGGGGAGGTGCCTCTTGCAGAAGAGCTGCAGCGATTCAGTGACCCTGGAAAAGGCTAAACAGTGGAGAGAGAAGGCGCTGGCCGTTGGGCTTTTGTCTTCTGTTCGCGCACACACGCTGAAGTGCAGTTCAGACTTCAGATTGGGAAAAAGCTTCCGCCATCAGCGTTCTTTGAGCTGTGCTCTGACACTCTGAAGCCCTTATATCTCTGTCACCTTCTCCATTAATTCTTGTGTCTGTATACTCCTACTCCTACTAGTACTAGTACTGTACAAAACAACCATTACTCATAATGTTTGGTTAGTGTGTGGACAACAGTACGTGAGTCAGTAAGGAGGGATTAAGAAATGTGTTATGTTTGCTTGTCCTTAATAGTATTTGAGAGGTCTTGGATTTTCATGCATGTCAGCCTCTGCTCTGGGTTCCTCGCCTTGCATTATAGGTTGTGCCATGTAGAGGCTACATCAATTATGCTGTCCAAGAATCCATTAGGAGACACTTTTATTTAGGTCTCCAATGGCTCACGAGATGTTGGGCAGTGCGTAGGTATTGTCAGTAGAGTCGAGTACCGAAAAATTGGTTCTTGTTAACGACTGTTTCTATAGCAGTCGATGCCTGTAGAACTGTAAGTGAGTCTGTAGCAACGTCTTCTTTCTGCTTCAAGTTCTGAACTTTGTTTCGCAACAGGGCGATTCATCTCCTTTCTGTTCAACACATCGAGATGGCATTGTGCAACATCACTAGTAATGGCAGCGAACGGGGAGCCCATAAAAAACTTACATCGTGATCTTTCCTGCAGTCATCAAGGAACTGATGGAGAGCTGGACGGTGGCACGTCTTGTGATGGACATAAGTCGTTGGTTGGCAGGGGTAAACTCACTAGTTGCAGCTGAAAAGACGAGCGAGGAGAGCATTTGAGGCGCATGAAAGTGGGCACCCGGCAGCATGATGCCCAAGGGGGGGAAAAAGGCAAGAATACTGCTCCTACTGCACTGTACGACCTCAACCAAAACACATGACTCGTCGCTTTTTCTTACGACGAGCCAACCATTGCTTTGCGTGCAATGCCACCGCAAGAAACTTGACTCGACTGTAGTAACACACATGACTGTATAAAAGTACTGCACTCTGCAGCAATTAACTCGGGACGCATTGCCATGTGTCTCGCGTAGTAGTAGTAGTAGTGTACTACTGTAGCGGTAGTGTGCATTTGATGCTTGGAAATTACGGTGAGCTAGGCCCGTAATCAGATAAAAGGGCGCCCATGTGAGGCCGTATCCAGAGTAGGTGAAGAACATATTCCAGCAGGATCTTTTTTGGGAGGACCCGGGTTAAACTAAAACGGTGGTCGCTGCTGCTATCATACGAGGCACGTACACAGGCCTCGCCGCCCCCCTAGCGTAATAGCGTTTGCATGGGGCGGTTGGTTTGTCCCTCGGCCTAGCCATGTGCCACGATTCTGTCTCCAAAAAAAACCAAAATCTAGTACTCCGAGTTTTTCTCTGACTTTCCTCGGTGAAGCGTTTTGGTGGTGGAGATGATGCTACCGGAATCAGCCGCCAAACGAGCGCGCGCGCGCGCCGCGCTGCTGCGCACTGCGCCCGTGCACGGGTGAGGCGTCGGGTGGCCCCGGCCGCGGTGGGCAGAAGTGGCCAAACCGACGGAGAAACCGACAGCCCAACGCAAGTGCGCTTCCCCCGTACGCACCAGCGCGCGCGCGCGCGCACGGGCATGCGCCGGGGAAACGGGCGGCTAGCTAGGCAGTGGGCACGGCGCGGGGCGCGGCGACTGGCGGGGGAGCCGTGCATATCCCCACACGGTTGGTAGGAACATGGGGGCGTGATGAACAACTTTGGGCGTATCCTGTACGAGCGCTGCACAGTTGCGTGGTGCGCTGTTTGCGCACGTATGTATAGTGGCACGTCCGCGGGCAGTTACATTCTGATCGGCCACGATTTAGCTGCTCATCTGCCTTGCCATCCTGGGTCTTGAATTTCGGGTCGGAGTAACAGTACTCACCGGTCCGGTGCTCGTTGTGGTGGTGTGATTTATTTTAGAATACAGAGAGGCAAAGGTACAAAAGTTTGCTTTGTAGTGTATAGATCGCTCTAAAGGCCGGCCTGTATCTGATAAGCAGTAGAAAATTTGAACGATACAATTTAAAACAATTTTATATACAGATTTATATACTCCGATAAGGAGCATGTGCTATTAGCCGCCACCGACCTCAAGATGCACCAGTGCGACTTCGTCCTTGCCGTGTACGCGACAGGGCAAACATTGCTGGTGGAGGATTTCTGGTGCGTTTGGTTACCGATCACGTTTTACCACAACTAAGATTAGTAAATTGTGATAGTTACAAAAGTGCGGTGGATAAATTACCAAAAAATAGAAATTAAATCTATGACATGTGAAACATGCTATTAAAAAAGTATGGCAAACCAAACAAATAACTAATAAATTGTGGTAATTAAAAGTGTGGTACGGTAAAGTGTGTCCATGGACCAAACCCCCCTTTCATTAGGGGAGCTCGCCACCAAGGGAGTTTCGTTCACTGATTTTTGTTTTCTCGTGGACGGGCTGATAGCTGGCCATTGGTTCAAATAGAATCAATTGGGGGGAAAAGACTGGTCTAAAATAAAGTAGTCAATGTGTGATTTACTCGAGAGAAGAAGTGAAAAGATATGCACCACTTATCAGTTATTACAGTGAGATCAGATCATAATTTGATAGTTGTGAAATACAAACTGATAGTGGTGTATCAAATAAAAATCTTTGTTGGAAACCTTTTGGAACCAGGAAGTTTTTCAAGAATACAGGCACATGGCTGTGAGCCTGCGAGATGATCCTAAGGCCGCTACCTTTTGCTGGTGAAAACTTGAACATGATGATCGACTCAATCCTAGACCCCCAGTACGTCCATATTTGAACCATGTCACAAATCATTCTGCCTCTTTGATCTGCATCCTCCAAAAGTCCTGATTACGGGTCCAAGCCAAAGGGCAGACACAAACTGACTGGATTATGATGGGAGCAATCAAGATGTTACCATCAGAACAAAATGGCCCAGAAAGTAGTCGAAAACACTCAAAAGTCCACAAGGCCATCCAACTTTGTTCCGGCCCAAATCAAACTGGTAACAAGTCCCAAACACCAGCCCACCCTCGCATCCGCTTTCTATTTGAGTGGTTGATCCTCACCGTCCAACTTGAATCCAACGCCTAGATCTCCACTCCCATGGATCGTCTCCCCTTGCCACGTCATCGATCCGCGCCACAACACTCCCATCCAATCAAATTCCTCCGATCCCAATCCAACGCTCCAACCCCACGCTCCCACGGATCCACCCAGAGAACACCTCCCGCCTCAACCCTCCCAAATCCCAACCCAAAATTTCGCATTCCCTCCCAAATCCCAAATCCCCCATTATATATTCATCCCCCGAATCCCCAATTCCACACAAGGCTTCTTCCAGATCTCCACCCAAATTCCAATCTCTCGGTGATCGGAGCAGTTAGCGGGCGGCGATGTCGGGGCGCGGCAAGGGAGGCAAGGGGTTGGGCAAGGGCGGCGCTAAGCGCCACCGCAAGGTGCTCCGCGACAACATCCAGGGGATCACCAAGCCGGCGATCCGGAGGCTGGCGAGGAGGGGCGGCGTGAAGCGCATCTCCGGGCTCATCTACGAGGAGACCCGCGGCGTGCTCAAGATCTTCCTCGAGAACGTCATCCGCGACGCTGTCACCTACACCGAGCACGCCCGCCGCAAGACCGTCACCGCCATGGACGTCGTCTACGCGCTCAAGCGCCAGGGCCGCACCCTCTACGGCTTCGGAGGCTAGACGAGTACAGTTTCGAGATGGTGTTGGGCGTGGTAGTAGTAGCATATTATGTCGTGGGCTCCGTGTGTGTCGATGTGTCTGTGACTCGTGATGGGCTTGTGTTCTTAGTCGTCGCTGTGTTCCATTCCAAGTTTCGACTTCTGGTCGACTGGATGTGATACCTTGTCTCTGTTCAATGAAACCTTGCTTATGACCAAAATTATGGAGGTGTGATGCATGGTTTTGCTTTGATTCATGGCTGCCTGTTTGATGCCTTGTGCATCGCATCCGGAATTTCCTGAAAGGCATTGGAACTCACCAAAGTGCACCTGAAGAAGAGATACAGTATTGCAGTGTGAATATTGCCAACTTCTCAGTGAAGAACACCACCAATGTTTGGTCTAGCATGTACAGTTAGTACTTGCTCCTTGTGCTCCTTGTGACCATGTCATTTACATGTATAAATCTTAATGCAGCCTCCACAAAACAAAGATCTACAGACAAGGATATGCCATTGTTTAATTGCTACAAGTAATTACCATACAATCGAGACAACAAGTACAGCCTTCTATTTTGAATGGTACATCAAGCCTCTAGTGCAATTATCAGAGTTCCAAATGGTACATGCCACATTTATGAGCACCTTTTCTATGTTGGACTACTATTGGAGGCTCTGCACTAAACATTTCTTTCTCTAATGATACTATTATCGTTCCTCAGAGGAATATACAATAGTACAATCCAACTCATAGGATCAGAAAAAAAAAATGTAACTGTAAGTTGCTATTGGTACCCTTCCCTCTCTAGAGCAGGAACTGCTTTCCAGTGTATGTTTTGCCGAAGTCCCACTCCTTAGGGACCACGTTGTAGTTGGTCAATGTTTTTCCATCACTTGAGGTGAGCTCAAAGGAGAGAGGCTGTCCCCTGAAATCAGAGTTGATGTGCCATATCTGCCCCCAGTTGCGGCCCATCGAGAGCCAGCCAGATTCCGTTCCTTTGATCTTCACTGATCGGACATCACCAGCACCACCGACATTGCTGATTAGGACTGTCAGGAAGAAGCTTCGACCAGTGACTGCGAATCGCACACCACCATCACGAAGACACTTAACGCTGCATATAAATTAAACACGCCAAGATCAGTAGACAGTTGACATTTTTTTTGCTGACCAATTAACAATCTACAATAATTTTGCTTTCTATCTACAGGCTATCATGTTACTGATAGCCTTCTACAGCTATCCTTGTGTTGGTTCACTGAGTTCTCATGGAAATCCTGCGAGCAACTACGGAGCCCTGGAACATATGGCGCAGCCTGAAATAATTTAAAAACGCTGCAAGATGGATGTTCTCAACCAAATGTCCTCAGATCACTTGTGTCACAGAACATCGATCTTGAGAAAGTATGATAGGCTAATAGCACATCGATATGACAGTATGACATTCAGGAAACCATCTTGAAGATACATCTCATTGATGCCAACTTAGACGCACATAATTGTTATTGATTTACTCAACTGCACGTCCCAAGAATATTTTAGAAAGTAGTACAGGCAACCCAATTCAGCATCACATAAGGGGTTCATAAAATTAATTTTTGAATCTATACTTCTTTGAATGATACTAGTGGTGGTGTCTGAGTCTGCCTCCAACACCACTAGCTAACATGTGAGGTCATAAGGTCCTCACACGTGAATGCTTTTGCTTTGGATATGACATTATATGCCTAATCAACTAACAATGCTATAAATTTGTAATTTTTACTTTTGTTTTTATCTCTTAGAAGATCCATTGCAACGCATGGGGCCTTTAGCTAGTATTACTAGAAATGACATACACCAATTTACGGACGTCAACAGGAAGATTGTAACCTATTTATATCTAGAGCACTAACATGTGAAGAAAAATAACTAGTGCAGGAAAAGATAATGGCCTACTATGAACTGATTATTCGAAGTTCTGTTTAACACTATTTTACTTTTGATAACAGATCAAATTATTGAAGGTTTTGAAAGACATACCAACCGGTATAAATTGCTAGTACAGAAAGCAAATTAAGGACAGCTACAGTCCACAAGTAATGCAGCAATTCAACCCGTGGGACTAGCTTGGTGGTCACCGCAAGCTTAAAGGAACATCTAATGTACCCCAGAAAGGAATTAAGCGTGATGGAAAATGTCTATGTAATGGAGCAGACTAACATTCCTTAGTGCCTACTAATACAAATAAAAATAAATCCTGCTGGAAATTACCCAGAACTGTGCACTTTTGAGTCTCGATTATTATGATTGGCCTGGGAAAACCTCGTAAACTAACTCAGATATGAGGAAGGCTGTTATCATAAACTTGGTGTGAGTTGTTACATGTCAGGTTCATAGCTCACAGCCTCCAGATTCTAGCTAGGAACCTTAAACAGTCAAGAATCATGGAATAAACAAAGCCTCACTCTTCAGCATCATTTAAATGACAGTAGTAAGTTAGTGCTAGTTTTCCAATCATTGGTGCATGTAAGTTGCCATCGTTATAATCCCAACCAACAAATATTATTCCTAACCACATGATTTTTTAACTGAAGCAGATGTGTACACCAAGTTTCTGCGACACTAAGCCGGAACCAAATCAACTGAAACAGTTAGAACTCTAACAGTACTTATGAAAATGCTGCATCAAATGGCTGAAAGCTTTAAAGCGTTTCCCTTTTTTTCTCCTAACCTAGACACCTAAACACACTACTGAAACTATCCACAGCATAAAGGACCATGAAACTATCCAGCTGAATCCTAACAGAAGTTGACCGCATTGGAAGACGGTCCACTTCCTTTCCTCCACAACGGCCACTTATAATTCAGCTTTTCTGGGATCCCACATTGTACCAACCGACGCAATTCTAAGCACTTTCACATTTCCACACAAAGTGGATTAAGAAAATGGGAAACATAAACCTCAGATCTAGTCTAGAATCCAGTGCAAAGTAGACTAAAGATAGCAGCAATCAAAGGATGCAGCAAAGAATCGCACGTACCGGCGGTACTGGATGGGCATGACGCCGGCCTTCCAGAGCGCAATCTTCTCGAAGGCCTGGATGGGGAGGAGGAAGTGGTGGTTGGGCGGGTTGCAGACGCCGCCGGCGTCGGCCGGGAGCCCGAAGTTCGGGGCGCAGAAGTTGGTGGCCGTGACGACGATGGAGGTTCCGGGGAGGCAGTACTTGAGGTCATCCACGCACTTCACCTCGTAGCAGCCGCCGCACGCCGCGCCGCGCTCAAACAGCGCCGTGCTCAGCCCCACCGTCGCCATCCCATACCCGTGCTTCCCCAGATCCCCGAACCCGCAGGCGCCACCTGTAATCCGCAACAGCACGGCACAAATCAAACACGCTCCTACGGATGAAACCATGAAAGAGGAAGCAACCAATTCAAGAACCAACCGTACGCGCAGATAATTCAAGTAACCCGAGCGTGCGGTTTTGAGGGAAAATTTCGTCCGCGGGACATGCGGAAAGACAAATCTTCCATGGTCTTAGGGGTAGTTGCGGAGAATTAAAGAAGCGCAAGGACAGATTCTTTCCTAGATGCAGAGATGACCAAAGAGAGCCAGCTAGCTTCGATGCTTACCGATGGCGTCTTCCGGGTCGGCGGCGTAGTATGAAGCCTTGGCGGAGCGCCACTCGGAGAGGGCGGAGGAGCCGAGGGTGGACGGGTGCTGGTGGCCGGCAGCGAGCGCCGGGAGGAGGAAGAGGACGAGGAGGAGGCAGGGAGCCATGGCTCCCAAGGTGTTCGTCGGTGTTCACAGTGCAGTGTGGTGTGGGGGAGAGTGGAGTGGAGCTGTGCTGCCGTCTCGAGCCCGTGTGCGAGTGTGAATTGCTTTGGCTATAGTAGCAGGTTCTGGGGCCTTATTGTTTTTATAGACGCTTTAAATGGTATTTTTAATGGAGTTTTCTTTTCCTTTAGTGAGGAGTAGCTTTTGAATGCTTGTGAGAAAAGGGAGGTGGATATTTAGTGAGGAGTAGAAAGGAATTGAAAGGCTAGACGAAATGCAAAATCTTTTTCTGCTCTCCGTGCAGAAAAAAGAACACCCCATGATTATAGGGCTTTATTCCATTGGTAGGGTACATTTGTAAAGAGTATGTGATGCCTTAATTAATATGCTTACCTCACTGTTTTCCCTATCGCTCTTTCTGGTTAGTAGAAGTAAGTAATTATCATGAAATATACTCCCTCCATTCATAATATAGTAATCTAAAATCAAATAAAACACATCCTAAGACTATAAATTCAGATTCGTAGTTTTAGAGTGTGATTCATTCAATCCGAGGTTACTATATTATAAGATGGAGGGAGTACCAACCTAATACGGGATTAGGCACAACATATCGCTACAATCTATCTAGATTCGTAGCACTAGGTTATATCTAGTCCGGTACTTGGTTACCATACTTTAGGATGGAGAGAGTATATTATACTACTAGCTCTATTGATTTTTGTATAGAGAATTATATTTAAAAGAACAAGATTAAACTTTAACCATTGATTGTTATCATACAGTGAGTTTTTAATAGCTATAAAACCAACATTTTTTTGGAACTCCTCTAAGATGTTAGTCTATTAGCATATTTTTCTGAGCATAAATGTGATTAGAAGTTGAAAAGGAATTGATGAAAATTTATAATCTATAAGGTTTGACTTTTTAAGATCAGGATGGAGTACTTGCTACCTGACATCCCTGTGGTATGGTTATATAGCACCTTCCAAGAACCTTAAAATTAATATTAGCTGAAACCTTTACAGGCTAGTGTGCACACTATTTTCAAAATGAAGAAAAAACGAATTTAGGTGATGCTACTCTAAAATTCTACGCTCATACTCAAGGAAAAAAAACATTACAATCCGGATTACTGTCCATTTTACATATGAGTACAAACTGCTTACCACATTTCTCCGATATTAGTATCGGACAAAACGGATTGTTTGATACTGTTTATATCCTTTAGACTACCTGTTGCACTGCTAGTTATTTTATCTCTTATTATCTCGAGGACATATCCGGTGAAAATAAGCTTAAGTATTGAAAACTTGTGAAAATCATACCTAAAAGTTCTAAAATTTTTGTAAATACATGAAAAAGTTACTAGAGATAGGTGTAGATATGAAATACATTCTTACCAAATATCAACTCCAAACTAAACTCCGTTAAAAGAAATAAAAAAAGATAAATTTCTCAACTCCGTTTAAGAGAAATAAAAAAAGATAAATTTCAGGTAACGGAGTTGAGTTTGGAGTTGATATTTGGTAAGAATCTATTTCATATTTACACCTATCTCTAGTAACTTTTTCATGAATTTAGAAAACTTTTAGGTATGATTTCACGAGTTTCCAACACTTAACTCGTTTTCACCGGATGTGTCCTCTATCATCTGCTTGTTAGTACATCAATTGATAATCAAAACTTAAATTTTGAAGATTAATTTTAGGTTTTTTTTTGATCATGTCTATATTTCAGCATTGATGTTTAAACCCCTAATAACACAGATATTTATGCATATATTATTTTTTTGCTACTTTTATTTTTTTCTACGACTTATCAGTGTGGAACAGAGCTAAACTCAAGATCGCTATTAAAATGAAGTTGTTAAGAAATTGTTTCAGCTCTTCTAATATCCAGGAAACAGCGAGATCAAACCTAGAGAATACCAAGTAGGAATAACCAAATCTTGATCCAAACCACCTCGAAGATCGAAGAACAGAATCAAAGAGCTGAACTTGTTTCTCGAGTATCCAAGTATCCAACTACCTTTCGTCAACCACTGTCCACTGGTGCAGTCAAGAACCAGAGGAGGTTTGTACCAGTAGTCCAGTACACACATCTGGGTTTCCACCGGGGAAGCTTTGTTTGATCCATCCAAGAGATTCAGTACACGCGGTCATCTTGTTGCAGTTTCAGGCTGTTTCTGGAGTTTGGACTACCCAATGATGGCGGACAAAGAGTTCGGACGTCGTTCGAGAGGTCGGCACTGTGCATGTGAGGTGGCGTGAGCGCTTCATTCTCGGTCTCCTGGCGACTCATGCGGACCCGGGGATTATACGCGACGCACGAATCCAGGCATCTGCAACTCCGGCTGGCTGCATTTCACCCATTGGTGTGGCAGATTTTGATTGTTGATGATCCAAACTGGGTACAGTCAACTACCAAGACAGTTGCAGTGGCAAGATCCGGTTATGTAGGCGAACAGCAGTGAATAATAGCTCCATGATAAGATGGGCATATATTTCTAGACGATTGGTCAAAGAATCTTCGATGAGTGGTGCAGTTTGCGCTCTTCCATGTTACTCGTACACCACTCCACTGCTGCGACGACTCGCCGGCATTATTAATGTGTACATGTGTTGCACCGGGTGTCATAGGTCCACAGCACGGCCGCGGGCGGTGGTGACTGTGCATATGTACGTGTGACCACACCGCCACGGGCGTATGTTTCCCAAGCGAATTCGATCCGGGGGGGTCTGTGTGTGTGGGGCCGGGGGGGGGGGGGGGGGGGGGGGGATTGGGGGGTTTGCATGGTGCTCGGACGCACCCGTCCATTCGCCACGAGCGGCAGGCAGGCAGTGTTTGGCTCGCCTCCCTCGCCCGGTTGGCAGGTTGGCCGGCTAACCATCCGCCCGCGGCTCGGCGTGCCGCCACTACCCGTGCGCGTTGCGTGTTAGGTAGGGGGATGGTGCTACACGGCCAGGGGGGTGTTGCATGGTGCTCGGACGCACCCGTCCATTCGCCGCAAGCGGCAGGCAGGCAGATAGCGTTTGGCTCGTCTCCCTTGCCCGGTTGGCAGGTTGGCCGGCTAGCCATCCGCCCGCGGCTCGGCGTGCCGCCACTACCCGCGCGCGCTGCGTGTTAGGCAGGGGATGGTGCACTGCCAGGGGGGTGTTGCATGGTGCTCGAACGCACCCGTCCATTCGCCACGAGCGGCAGGCAGGCAGACAGCGTTTGGCTCGCCTCCCTCGCCCAGTTGGCAGGTTGTCCGGCTAGCCATCCGCCCGCGGCTCGGCGTGCCACCACTACCCGCGCGCGCTGCGTGTTAGGCAGGGGGATGGTGCTACACTGCCAGGGGGTGTTGCATGGTGCTCGGACGCACCCGTCCATTCGCCGCAAGCGGCAGGCAGGCAGATAGCGTTTGGCTCGTCTCCCTTGCCCGGTTGGCAGGTTGGCCGGCTAGCCATCCGCCCGCGGCTCGGCGTGCCGCCACTACCCGCGCGCGCTGCGTGTTAGGCAGGGGATGGTGCACTGCCAGGGGGGTGTTGCATGGTGCTCGAACGCACCCGTCCATTCGCCACGAGCGGCAGGCAGGCAGACAGCGTTTGGCTCGCCTCCCTCGCCCAGTTGGCAGGTTGTCCGGCTAGCCATCCGCCCGCGGCTCGGCGTGCCGCCACTACCCGCGCGCGCTGCGTGTTAGGCAGGGGGATGGTGCTACACTGCCAGGGGGTGTTGCATGGTGCTCGGACGCACCCGTCCATTCGCCGCGAGCGATAGGCAGGCAGGCAGCGTTTGGCTCGCCTTCCTCGCCCGGTTGGCAGGTTGGCCGGCTAGCCATCCGCTCACGGCTCGGCGTGCCGCCACTACCCCGCGCGCGCTGCGTGTTAGGCAGGGGGATGGTGCTACACTGCCACGGGATGGTAGGGGACCAGGATAGTGCGGCCGCTCGGTCGCTCACGCTCGCTGTGGGCTGCTGCACTGCGTATCGTCCAGTTTGCTAGGCCGGCGGGAAACCTGTTGAATAGTGTATAGAGGGAAGAATAAGTCGTAATGGATAATTATATGGAGTTTCATGAGCGGTGTATATATAAAGTACAATATATAAGAAAGAGAATCTAGAGATAAGGAATACCACGATACAAATCAATCTTATCCCAAAATCCCTCTAACTACCATATATTCTAACATTCCCCGCAGTCCAAGCGTGAGCAACTCGGACGTTTAGACTGGAGAAGACACCAATAAGAAAACTCAATAATGATAGTCCTTTGTACCGTTGTCAAGGTAGCCAAAGCATGGGATGCGATGTGGTTGAGGTAGCCGTGCGTAGTGTAGTCGTGGTCGATGTAGCCGAGGTCGAGATACCAAAATCGAGTTACCCAAGCCACATGACGCGCAAGGGGTGCCAAGTAGTCATGGACACACAGGAGGGCATCGTGGATTGAGGTGCGCGAGGATGTGCTGACGACGAAGACAGCGACACAATCATGGCAATCGTGGAGGAAGATGACGCCGAAGAGTCGACGCAGTCGAACCATGGAGTATGAGGCGTCACACCGGGTTTACCAAATTCGGGAACAGCTCGAGACGGACGTGCGCCGTGGTATTGCCAATACCGCGCGGGCGAAGGTAGAGGAAGATGAGGTGGCGAGACCAATGGCCTGGAACAGCAACGTCAGTAGCCACGTAGGGTCGGCTGGATCACTGACCTAGGACGGCAACAATGGTAGCCTGAAGATGCAGCGAAGGGCTCCGAAGTTGGGGATAGAGGCCCGGTCGACAGGGTCGGCACGGTGAAGGGTTGATGACGGCGCTACTTCTGGTTGACGCGAAGACGATCACAACGCAACGAAGAACAAGCCCAACGGAGAGATCGATCTACTCGGTGGCGTAACTTGATGAAGATGACAAGGAAAAAAAACTGGTGACCACCCCCGGGAGATCATTTCTCCTGGGGCAGCAGCGGGGGAAGCGTGAGCGGTGAGTAGATCGCCCACTCTGATACAATGTTGAATAGTGTATGGAGGAGAGAATATTGCGTAATGGATGATAATATTGATCCTCATGGGCGATATATATGTATATGTATATGTGTGTGTGTGTGTGTATATATATATAGGGAGAGAATATTGTACACCCGGGGTATAGAATAACTATTCTATACCCCCTCCCCCTTCCTCCTCTATCCCTTCTTTTTTTCTTTTTTTCGCTCCCCCTGGCACCCTCCTCCCCTTCTTCTCTTTTTTTTCACTCCCCTCTTCCTCCTCCTCCCGTTCTTCTCTTTTCCCCTCCTCCCTCCACCCCTTCTTCTCTTTTTTTTCACTCCCCTCTTCCTCCTCCTCCCCTTCTTCTCTTTTCCCCTCCTCCCTCCGGTCTCTCCCTCCCTTCTCTCAGGAATAAATCTCTTTTTCTTCTTTTTCTAGAAAAATTAAAAATAATTTGGTGAATTGAAGATTTGAACACATGATCTCATGGTTCATGGGAAGCTCTCCTAACCAATTCACCCTATAACACAATGTGATTAGATATCATTATCTGTTTGGTTTGTATATCTGTTGAAATTTTCTGAGAACAAATAAATTATGTTACTGTAGAAATCATACGTTGTTATTATGATTCGGTAGTAACGTTATCGAATAAGTGCAGCAACATGGTACATTACTGCGAAACTTATAGTCTATTACTGTACTTTCGGCAATAACATCATGACGAAAATTACAGTAATAGAGAACGTGTAACAGTAACAGCGGTATTACTGCTTGTGTAGATCTAAAACCTTTAAATCTTAATCTTTAAAGAGCAATATCTCTCAAATCCTATCTTATTTTCTAATCCTATCTTGTTTTCTAAGTCGTTTGCACCGTAATGTTCATAAAAAAAATGTTTAACGAAGCTAGATCCATCATGACTTTTTTTTTGACGTCGTTACTACAGAAACCAGTCGTGTTACTGCACATTGACCATCGTGTTACTACACCGTTCCTGCGAGACGAGAACTGAAAAGAGGTAAGTCTCTATCTTTAGAGAGCAATATCTCTCACATCATATCTTGTTTTTCTAATCCGTTTGCACCATAATATTCGTAAAAAAGTGCTTAACGAAACTAGATCCATCATACTATTTTTTTGATATCGTTACTGTGAAAATCAATCTTGTTACTGCACGATGACCGTCATGTTACTACATCGTTCGTACGAGACGAGAACTGAATTACTCCACAAAATAGAAGTGTTACTACATGACTATTAGACGTTACCACACGTTTATGCAGTAACACTATCCAAGAATTGCAGTAGGATACTTTGTTACTGTAAAACTTAGTCTTTACTGCAATCTTATAGTAACGTTGTTATGAGATTGTATTAACGTACAGTAGACAATAGTAACAAATAATGCTATACTATTACTACTTGTGGAGAGTTAAATTTCAAAAAGACCAACCTTCGAAGAATAATGTCTCTCACGTGATGTATGGTTTTTTAAGACCGTTTGCACCATGATGCTAGAAAAAAAATGCTTATCAAAAGTAGATCCGTCATGACTATATTTCAACTATATTTGAGTTTTGTTACTGCAAGTAAGATACAGTATTACTGCACAATGGTTATCGCGTTACTGCACTGTTCAGCGAGATGAGAGTTGAGAAGAGGTGGGTGGTGGGGGGAGTTAGTAGGCGGTTTGACTAGAGTTTGACCGACGTGGGGGTGCTTTGACCGACCTTTGACTGAGGCGGGATGTGGATTTTGGGCCCTTAGAAGGGAGGTGAGGTGGGTTTGACCCTTGGGAGGGAGAGGTATAGAATAGCTATTCTATACCCCGGGTGTAAAATAATTTTGCTATATATATATATATATATATATATATATATATTACTAAGGAAGGGATCTAGAGATAAAAATACCATGATACAGATCAATCATATCCTAATATCACTAATATCACTCTAACTATCATATCCTCTGACAAAAAAACCCAGGCCCGGTCGGCAGATCACTGGACAGTCTCCGCGAGCGCTGGAGTTGCGAGTAGTTGGGTCGAGGAGCGCTGGAAAAGTTGGCCCGTGGGATGTGCCGTTCCATCGGCAATGGGCCGTTTTGTCAGGCTGACGATATGGGCTATGTCCTGTACGAACACTACAGTTGCAGTTATGGCCCAATGGTCAATGAGTAGTTTCGGGCCCATACCTGACCTTCGAACTTGATGTTCACAACGCTACTAAAAATTATACAGAAATTAAATAATGTTGCGCCATGCTCCATCGCCACCAAAATAAACCAACTTATCAATAAATCAATCAATCATCAATACTTCTCAAGCCGGCGGCTTGCTCATCATTTAATGGGCCACGTGGCGTGGGTGAACATTGAAATAAATATGAAATTACCAACGGTAAAAAAATTGCATTAGGAAACAACGCGTTCCGGCCTTTCGGGAGAGAGGAGAACTCTCCAGACCATAGATCCCATCTATGGATGCCCGACAAACCGATATCGCAGACAAATCCGAAAATCAGTGGGTAAAAAAAGAGCGAATAAATCATGAATTCATCTACAGGTGCCTTCTGACAAACCAATCTCATAGGTCAATTCGAAATTCAGTTAAAAAAAATGACCGAATAAATCATGGATTCATCTACAAGGAAAATCGTGAACACCAAACCTTAGATTTATCCGGAATAAGAAAAAAACTAGAAAATCAAGAAAAGGAAACAGAGAAAGACAAACACAAATCAAAAGTGAGCTGGGTGGTTCATCAACTCCTCTTAGGCAGCTCTTAGGCAGCTTGAACTCTATGATGAGTGACAGCCATGGTATGCATCACGGCTAGCGGCTAGCACAGCTCGCTAGGCGAGGAAAGGCGGCCAAAGCAGATATCTCGCGCCAAAGAACAGTCGCTGGTATCAGACCTAAGCACTCTAATCTTTTTTTAAACAACACATAATACAGTGCGATGTTTCTATTGATATAGTAGAAAAATATATAACTTTATAGTCCTAGGATATTATAGTCAGCAAAAAAGAAAAAGATAGTCACTAGAACTGAAAACAAAATAAGCACCCAACTCCAAAGGAGAATGGTTATTATGAACGACGCCTTGAAGAAGGGAACGATACTAAAAGCGCCGCTGCCGCTCGTCCTAAGTTTTCACCTAAAGAGATCAATGGGTAGTAGAAGCGCAACAATGCTCCAAGAGGAATGTGGCACCCGCTGGTATCACCGTTGTCGGTTCGAGGACTAGGCTTTCGCTCCAAGTATTCTACTTCCCGTGTCAAAGTGTGTATGTCAGATTTAGTGGATACCACCAACTAATCCCCTTTAACGTGCAGCCACCGTACTAACGCCTCACTATCAGCCGATCATCGAAGAAGCATCTCGACCTTTGATGCACTTCAGATCCATCCACCTAAATCTTCACTGCTAGATAGATTAATGGAGATATGAAGGGGACGAGAAGAAGCGGAGAATCTGTACCACCAACTATCTGTTTTCGATTTGGCGAAGAAGGAAAGGAGAGAAACAAATCGACTGCGCAGCGGAAAAAGCGAGCGGAAGACCAGAGCAGAAGTACCGCAGCGGCGCGTGTGAGGAGATCGAGAGGGCCTTCTTTTTTCTTGGCTGAAAGGAAACATACGTGTCAGCGACTCAGCGCTCGTGAGTTGTGATGTGAGTCCACCGGCATGAACCATAAAAGAACAACAAATATAAACGGGCTGGAAGGCTGGAAAGCATAGATATGTGATTTATAGTTTGGGTAATTGGGAAGGAAATCAAAATAAGGGAAAGAAAATAAAAAGGGTGAAAATATTTTGATTTTCATGTAAATACGATCTAATACACCTCAAAATCAGGGTAAATGCTAAGCATCTTAATTAATGCCCTATGTTCAATGAGTCAAATTAAATCCATTACATATAAGATGTCAGGGGTTTTTGCTAAGTTAAACTATTTTAAATCTGATTAAGTTTATAAAAGAACGTAGCAACATCTACAACATCAAATTTATTTTATTAAACCCATCAATAAACATAACATGTTTATATAATACTTTTGTGTTCAAAATGCTACTATAAATTTGTATAAACTTAAAAAGAATTTGACCTAGCGTAGACCCAAAATACTTTA
This sequence comes from Oryza punctata, assembly GCA_000573905.2. Lineage (NCBI taxonomy): Eukaryota > Viridiplantae > Streptophyta > Magnoliopsida > Poales > Poaceae > Oryza > Oryza punctata. Next base: position 28,387,488 of record CM002491.2, on the reverse strand, counting down.
CAATATAGAACGGTGGGAATATAGTACGTAAACAAGTAATAGTAAGAACAAAACATGACGCCCTGGCGATAAGTATTAAAGAATATATAGTACATAAATTAAGAACAAAACATAATGCCATTGTAATAAAAACACATTATTATTATAATATGTATTTTGTACTCTTCTTTTAATTGAACATTTCCTACTCCCTATGGCATGTTTGAGATATGGTTCGATCAAATTTTGAAAATTGTGACAATAAACTTTGTATCAGAATAAATTTGTAAAATCTAATAAGAGACTCTATTAAATATATATGGTTTCTGAATATGCTTACAGGCTAATTAATAGGCGCGTCAACAGGCGCGGCGCAGATTTTCTAGTATATAAGAATCTGAATATAGATTTTATTTTAAAATAAATCAACTTCCTGTACACTAATTTGGATATTTGCAAAAGTTGGTTTATGTTTGTCAAGCAAAGTGTCTTAAATCGCACCTTATCAAATTAATGGCTAGTAGTAGGTGACCATGAGCCACTCAGAGGGCCACATCATCAGCCTGTGACTCGCGAGTTCGATATGGACAAGGGGACAATTTTCAGCCGCGGAGAGAAACATCTCATCGTGCCGCTGGCTGTTGACACGCTATGCTGATCTGGCAGGCATAATACCCTTTTAAACATCTTTTCTGCTGCCGACTTGACCTCCATATGCCCTGAAGGAAACCGATAGTTACTTCTGGGTGTTGACCTCAATATGCTGATTAGGCCCCATTTCCCTAATGTTATTTTGGTTTACGGAGGGCGTGCTACCTATTCTGAAACATAGTAGTAGTATATCTTAATTAAAAAGCAAGCGATGCTCCTACAACCACGCAACATCTGCCCAAGCAAATTCTACGGTTGATTCTAAAATGAAACCAAACAGAGGCTCATATTTCATAAATTCAACCCAATCTTTTGATCGTACCGTATTTGATAATGAAACATTAGATCTATAGTACTTGTCGCATAAAAAAAAGTAATTATAGTCCAGGTCCACTGCTGCAACTGCAAGCAGATGCCATCCGGGCTCCACCGGATGTGTTCGGCTGGGCTGGTCGGTACGCTTTGAGGGATGGAAATCAGGAAGAGAGTACCACGCGAAGCCGTGCAAGGAAACATGTGGAAGCCTTATCTCTTTCTCAACCCCAGTGTGACCCCACTCCACTTCCCATGAGAGAAGAAGAAGAAATAAAAAAGCAGCGAGAAGGACAGAGTCACAGGAGATCAGAATGGTGACCGATCCGACGACGAGACGGATAATCACACCGAATTTATATTTTTCTTCCACGAGGTGACGGCTTCTTTATCCCATCTCGCGCGCTTTCCTTCCTCTCTGCTCGAGCCGAGCCGAGTAGCACTCGTCGACTCGTCCTCATTCTTATCCTCCTTCTTCCGTTACCTTTATAGCTCTCCTCCTCCTCCATCTTCGCCTCACGCCATTTGTTTGCTGCGTAACGTTGATCATAGTTGGTCCGTGCGTGCGTTCGTTCGTTCGTCTGATCTGTGCGCGGGAATGGAAGCTTACATGTTGTTCTCCCGGAGGGAAGGGATGATCAGGTGCGACGAGCAGGAGGAGGACATCGGTTGCCCGTCCGAGTCGGAGCTGTCCCTGTCGTCGTCGTCGGAAGGGGTGGAGCTCGCCGACGACGCGAGCTCGTCGGGATCATCGTCGTCGGCGGCGGGCCACTTCGAGATGTCCTCGCTCATGACGGAGCTCCCGCTCAAGTGCGTGCCTGCACCCACCGGCCACCCCTCCCTTTATGATCTGGATCTTGCTGCTGCTTCGAAAGGTTTCAACTTTGGGGCTCTGGTGATCTGACCGGTGAGGGGGTGCTTGCTCTGTTTGTGTTGCAGGAGGGGGCTATCCAAGTTCTTCGACGGCAAGTCGCAGTCGTTCGCGTCGCTGGCGGCGGTGGGCGGCATGGAGGACATGGCGAAGCCGATGAGGAAGCGCCTCAAGACGTCGCGCAGCTGCGGCGTCGGGCTCGGGCTGCAGGACGCGCACCGCCGGGGCCGCCTCTCGCCGCGGCAGCTCTGCGGCAATGCCAGCGCCGCGTCCTTCAAGAAGGTGTCCAAGGGAGGGCAGCTGTCCGTGCTCGGCGCGAGCAGGCGGACGCGCTCGCCGGCGACGACGGCGATCTCGAAGAGGCCGGAAGCGATGCCCGGGCAAGCTCTGTTATTTGCGTAGGAGATTTGCCCGCGAGGTTCGTCTACGTACTCATGCCCCGGGTGTCATAAAGCAGCAGTAGGTAACACGGTTGTAATTACAGTTTTGAAGTGGAAATGACCACGGAAATGTTGTGAAATGGACGATGTTCCTTTGCCCCATGGGGTATGTAAATATTTCAAGACTTTGAGAGAGATTCGGGGTGAAAATGTCTCAAATAGTGGCAGCAGTTGCCAAATATTGTGCGAAAAAATAACACGGCAAGATCAGCATGACAAATCTGTGTTTGTATGTGGGACGAAAGGAAATCTTTTGTTCACTATCAATGCACAGCTCGTCAGCTCCTGAAGTTCAACATGTTCCATCTTAAAAGCAGAAAAAAGGGCTTCTTTGTCTAATGATTAATCCATGTATTCTCACCAAAGATAGCCTACATAAAAGGGTGGGCACGATGTTCACCGTTGTCAGTTTTGTGAAGACTATATTGATACGGAACTGCTACCTTTTATTGACGGAAAATACATCCCTCAATCTGGTAGGTTTTAAATCTACCTGGTAGGTTTTAAATCTCGTAGATTTTAGATCATCGGATATACTTTGTAATTTGTGCTTCAGATCCTTCTCCTCCAACTCTAAAAAGTAATGAAAAAAAGATTTAAAGGGAGAGACGTTACTCCAAATAGTTTTTAAGAAGAAATTGTGAGTGTGCTAGGAATTTAACACCGGACTTTGGAATTGAAACCACATCATTACACTATCAAATGCATCTCTTCTCCACTAACTCTAGCAACATCCTCTTCTTTTTGGCACCAACGATACCCCAAACAAATAAGAGAGGACATATAGTTTAGAGTTCCGGGTTGAGGGGGAAGGGAAAAGAGAGAGAGAGGAGATCATTGGGCTTAAAGAGATGACTATAGGAGACGATGGACCGCACAGTGGGTGATGGATATGGGCAGGGCAGCGAGGCGCCGATGATGTCGCCAACGCCACATTGATGGAGGAGGGCGGTGAGTTTGCATTGGTGGCAAGGGCAAAGTAAGCTTATGGTTAGGAGGTAGCGATCAGTGGTGGCTCCTTTGCCAGATATAGGTAAGATGACGGTAGACGGGGTCGAGGAGTCATCGGGTTGAGTGCGTCATGATGTGGCGGGGAGGAAAGATGCAAGGAGAATGTTAGGGTTTGGAGGTGATTTGCACGAATCTTAAATCAATTGAACACCTAAAGTTTATAGATATGAGTTGATGTTTTCTGTCAAACATTAATAGACAGTCCCTTCCATTTCTAGCAAAATGTACAACACCTGACATATGCCCATTGAGTTTTGCTTCTTATTGTTGTTTTTTAGGGAAAAAAGTTTTGATTTTTTGTGGACTCTTAGTTGAGTGATGTCTTTGCTGGCTATATCCAATGTTTCATTTTTCTCATTAGCTGCCATCATGATTCACGAATCACAAATATCATTCTCAATTTTTTTTTCTTTTGGCAGTTGCATGTCTGAACTTCTGTATTTTGGTTCCAACTTTCAATCACCAACACAGTTCATTGTTCCACCGCAAGTTCAGAGCAAAGTCTGCTCAAGCTCTACCTCCTGTCAGAAACTCTGATTACTAATTCTTTTGCATAAATGCAAAAATAGCTGTATAAGTTTGTAATACTATTATGAAAGCTCTTGTAATAACAGATTTATGTGCCCAAAAAACATATTATAAATAAAAGTTATGATCAAAGTTTAGTATCTTATGTTGATTGCACAGCTGTCAAAATGACACGTACTATGATCGGAGGGAGAGGAGCAACTCACCGCCAATTCAGCGCAAGTCGAGCAAATATACACGCACCCTATAACCAAGAAATGCCGCCATTCCGTCGACTGGTCTTTGACAAACCGAATAACATGTGATTCAGATAATCCTCTCGCTAAATAGCAGCACTAACATGCCATCCAAACTGGTGTTTCACGTTTTCCCAGCACTGTCTATTTCAAGATTAAATTCTGTCATCGACAAAACAGCGGTCACGAATTGGTTCCTTCTAAGGAACTGGCTCCTTACATCAACAGTACCAAGTAACGCAGTGCTCAGCTGGTCAGCTTCAATGGCTTCCGGTTGGGCTCAACTTCCTGACGATCTCCTGGACAATGTGGCGCAAAGGACGGCTGGCATCAAGGACTACGTCCGCCTCCGTGCCGTGTGCAAATCCTGGCGATCTTTCTTGCTCCCAAGGTCGAGGCCGCCATGGCTGATGCTTCCCTACGACCCCTGCAGCGAGAGCTGCGTCAGGGGCTTCTTGGACGTCTCCGACGGCACCGTCCACGAGATTGACCTGCCGGACACCAGAGGCAAGCGGTTGTGCGGCTCGTCGCACGGCTGGCTCGTCCTCGAGCGGTGGCCCGACGTGTGGCTGCTCAACCCGGCCACGAGGGAGCACGTCCAGCTCCCGCCCCTAACGCGCCGCGGCGAGGCCCTGGCGCTGCCACGGTTCATGGAGCGCGGCGCGAGGGAGAGGTGGGAGGATTGCGTGTACCGCAGCCTGCGCCGCCCGCTGTTCCAGCCGGAGATGCGCGGCGCGGCGCTGTCATCGGACCCGTCCGTCGTCGACGGCGGATGCACGGTGGTTGTCCTCCTCGGCGCCGAGGAGGAGGCGGTGTTCTGCAGGCCGACAGACGCGTCGTGGACGCCTCTCGCGTGCCCGGCGGGAGCCTTCGCGGCCGTTGACGTGGCGTGCCAGAGCGGCGTGTTCCACCTCGTCAGCCACCACGGGCGCGTCGCGGTGTTCGACCTCGTCTCGCCGCTGCGCGAGGTGCCCACGCGCCGGGACAGGCTCCACGCCCTGGCGCACACGTGGGACGGGCGGTGCCTCGTCCAGCGCCGTGGTGGTGGTGGGCACGAGCCGCTGCTGTTGGCAACGTGGAGCGGCGCCGGCGGCTGCGCCGGGGAGCTGGCTGTCTTCCGGCTAGGCTCGGATGGGTGGTGGACGGAGGCGGACGACGTCGGCGAAGATGTGGTGCTCCTGGCGGCAGCAGACAGTGGCTACTTGGGCTTTGGCACGGCTATGTGCACGGTTAGTAGCAAGGGAACCGTATTCGTGTCGCCCGTGACGTCCTAGCCATGGCTTCCAAGTTGCGACCAGTATGGCGAGGAGTTCAGTGGCGATCAGCATGGCACATGTCAACCGGTATACGATCTGCAGCATCTGCTGTGCCAACCACCAGCTGCGTGAAGGCTTCGGATGTTTTTGTTCTGTTTTTCTTTACTTGCTCTTGTTGATCACGGCCCATTTCACAATAACTGTATGGCTGTACAGACTACAGATTCAAAAGAAACTAGATGGTCTAGAATATACTGATGTTTTTTGGCTGAAAGATGTGAGTGAATCAATCTAGAAGGAGATGAGCATAATCACTGAAAGTATACACCGCCGACAACTTCATATCTCAGAGATTAGAAAAGATGTCAAGCTGTAAAAAATGTACAAAGTTCAGTACTGAACTACTGATGCAAAGTTACATTTGCCGAAGAGGGCTATATTACAGGTGATTCAATAAATCTGGCAAATGCAGATCTACTGAGCAATGCAACTTATCCAATAAATCTGTAATCAGATCATTACTGGTACAAAGGTGTATCTTTCAGAATACATTTACAGTAGAGGTTGGAAGCCAGCAGCATAAGCATATAGTTTCGACAAAGCGCATTGAGGCAAGCAAATATTTACCTATTTTTCTGTCCATGTACAGAGCAATGCTTTTACAGATACCCGATCGCGATGCTTCGGTGCTGAAGATGAACAGCACAGATAACTCATGGATTCATCAGGTTTTCTCTTCCAAGAAACTGAAATTAGTTTGGAGCCACTTCACATGGACCTCCAGCCCGGCGTCTCGGAGGCTCCTCAACACGGTCAGGTACAGCCTCCTGTCCAGTTTTGTGCCTTGCATATCCTTCAGCAGCTCGATGAGCTCGTTGAATCGACTGCATTTGGAGAACACCCCTACCATGAGCCCAGCCAGGGCCTTGTCCACCTTTCCTCCTGTCTCCCTGAACTCCTGGTACAAATCCATGCACTGGTCCAGTTCTCCCGACCTGTTGAACGCGTTGATGATCGCGGTGTAGCTGATCCTATCAGGCTGAATCTTGCGGCGCATCATCTCCTTCCAGATCTTCTCAGACTGCCTCGAATTTCCGAGTCTTCCGTGCATGTCAAGGAGGGAGTTGTACACCCAGACATTAGGCTCGCACCTCTTCTTCTTCATCACAGCAAGCAGCCTCATCGCGTCCGACGCTCTACTGATCTTCCCATACATGGAGATCATGTTACCGTATGCAACCACACACTTGTCAAAGCCTCGATCGATCATCTCTGAGAAGACCGATTCCGCCCTGTCGCTCCGCCCGAGCTGGCAGTACACGTTGATGACTGATGCATAGGTGACCTGGCCAGGATCACATCCTAAAGCAACCAGCTTGTCATAAGCTCTGATGGCCGGCTTGAGGCCTCTCCTCTTCACAAAGCCATTGACAATGGTTGACAGGATACAGTCGGTGACCCTCAAGCCAGTCTCCCTCATGTCCTTGGCAACTCCCATTGTCTTCTCCACTCTCCCGGCCTCAATATGCATGACGATCACCTTCAGGAACATGTCCGGATCCCCCAGCATCCCTTTCGTCCATGCTTCGTTGTACAGGTCTTCCGCTGCAGAAGATTCATGGGCATCTGCCAAAGATCTGATGGTTGAAGAGTAGATTGTGGCATTCGGCTCGATGCCGTCTGCTTCCATCTCTCGCAGGCATTTCAGCGCATCCGAGGCTTTACCTGCTCGTCCGAGTGCGTCACAGACGATGGTGTATGTCTCGACACAACTTTCAGAGGGGTACCATTTGTGGGACTTGTACTGCTTGAGCAGTGAAGCCACCATCTCCGGCTTGCCCAACGCTCCGCACGCCGCCATCACGGCGCGGTAGGCATCGGCGTCGCGCGACAAGCGAGCCGCCCTCATCCGCTCGTACACCAGCAGCGTGCTCCGGTGCATGTGCAGCTTGTTGTACGCCTGCATCGCCGAGCTGAAGGCGACAGCGGCAGGAGCGCCTCTCTTGCCTTCGAGGACTCCGAGCACCATGTCGGCGAGCCCGAACTTCCTCGCCTTGATGCAGCTCGCGACGAGCCGCGCACATGTCCGCCTCTCCGGTATCACCCCATAGGCCCTGAAATCTTCAACCAGGAACTCCAGCGAGCTCCACTGCTTAGCCCTGAGCAGCTGCACGGTCAGGGCGTTCATCGTCTTCTTGTCCGGCAGGAACTCCGGCTGGTGCAGAGCCCTCCTGTAGCACTCGAAGGCAAGCTGCTCGGTCTGCCGGTCGCTGCAGAGGCCCCGGATGAACTTGTTGGAGATGCCGAGCTTCGGAGCATCCGGAAGCGGGGACACCGGCACCGGCACCGGCACCGGCGCCGGCGTCGAAGCAGACACAGCATGGAACCCATCGGGCAAATTCTTGGGCTCAAGAAGAGGGGAAGCACACGACCTGGAGCAGTGCAAGACGAACGATGCAAGCTGCCTCCTGATAGTCCAAAGGGAGGTCTGCGATGGTGTTCTTCTCGGTGGATGGAGAGGAGGGAGAGGAGGCCACTCCGAGTAGCATTTGGCCATCACTCTGGAAACTAGAGGTCGGGGGTGGAAGAACCTCTCTCGTTTAGGTTGAGAGCACCTTATCCTGCCATGGAGGAGATTCCATTGGGGTTGTTTTTCACCCGCCCCTTCTGGTGGTGATAGTCCAGTTTGGACGGGTGAGATGCAGCCACACAGGTCGGCAAAGAAATTCTGGGAGATCCCTGACGTGGAGGTATAGTTACCCTGCAAGTGAAAGAAGCTCAAATTTTGGGGGGGAATTGCGGTGAAACCGCTGACCAGTTTGGTTTCTGGAGGAGGGGTTTGGTCCACGTAGCTCAAGCCCAGCGGACAGCCACCAGTTAACTTGTGACGCCACAAATCAAGCAGGGAAAAAGATCTGAAATGCTTGGAGGCAAAATTGGACTGTGTGACAGCATGACAACTACCAACAGTTTTGTCTTCAGGTGAAACCATCACTCGTCGTGCTTCTGGATTTCTTTTCAGGGGGGACAACACAGACTGTAACTTCTTCCGAGAGCCACAAGATTCTGGCAATGTTGTGGCCACCGAGCAACCAGAGAAACTGGAAACGTAATAATTTAACTTACGTCACTGGCCAGTCTTGACCAGGGTTCTATGATTACAACGGAAAGGAATTTGCTAAGGCCAAGCTAAAACAATAACATTTTAGTGTCATTTAGTTATTTAAAGATGATCAGATGATGCAGCTACAGTTTCCACAAACAACTTACGTGAACCATTATGCAGAAATGAGGCAGAACAGAACAAAAAAAGAGAACAAAAAATTGGTTCATACCTTCACTTGCCATTCACCAGGGTAGTGCTCCAATGGCGAGTCAAAAACAAAACGCATCTACTTCTGAGGAGTAACATGTCGACGAAAACTGGCCATAGACCTGAATTGCATAAGTTCTTTCTTAGCTTGGAGAAGTAGATAGATGGAGAGAAAAAAAACTCAATGTTCTCACCTTTTCTTCGCACTAACATTGTTTCCTGGTCATCCGCATCAGCCCAACAGAAGCGTACTGTGTGTTCAACACTCTATATCTAAATAGATAAACTGTTTCATCTGATATTGATTTCCTTTGGCATATATGCCTTTGAGATAATGCTGCAATCATATTATGGCAGTGCCTTCATGCTTCAAAATTCAAATGCATTCCACAGAGTTCATATAAATGGCATCTGGCATTGTTTGCAACATCATGAGAGAAATGAGCACTATATCCAGCTTCTAACATATGCAGAATCAGTATATAGTTAAATCAAAAGATCAAAGCTATTGGTTCTTGTCAGATTGCCAATAATTATACAAGTACTAAATCATGTGTTAGTACTCAAAATTCCACATATACTGCAATAAAAATGTATTCTTGTAATGAGAAAATGAAAATTACTTCTGTATATTACTGCCAACACAAATTCAGAACTTCACAACTGAGCTGGCCCCTCTATTTCAGTCTGTAATAGCAGTAAACAGTTCATGGCTGGCTCCCTGATAAATCCTAAACATTAGTAATAGAAGCATTTAATGTGCCTTTCATGTTGCAACTTGCAAGCCTCAAACAGTTCAGAAATATATGAGATATGCAAAAGCAAACATGATATGCAGATAAACAATTTGTTGATTATCTCAAGTCTAATACACTATATGCAGACATGCTTATCCCAACTTCCCTACCCATAACCATTCAATCTTAGCTACCCCTAAAGTCACGCAAGAGTGGCAATTAAGGATATGTATTTGTTTCGGTATTTTTATTGAAGACATAAAGATGACATATGTATAGATTTGTCAAGTACTACCATACCTTATACTCATAGTACATTGCAATATACATTAGTGGTCGAAGTTGCATTTGAGGGTGGTGTCAAAGTAAAATGTTTCTGCTCTATAAAATGGAAAGAGTGATTTCAAACAGTTCAAACCAAAAGAAGGGGAACAACAAATAGTATGATAGAAGTTTTTTCTCTTTGACGTTTGTATGACAGAAGTTTCAGCTACTCTGTGGGAAGTCTGTTTCTAACTGGAACTTTTTGCAGTATCGTACAAATCATAATACAACCAGTAAAGGTATCAATAGAAGAAGAAAAAAAACTGGAAGTAAACATCTTAACATCACCTTTAGTTGAGTGCACCGACAGAAAGTATGCATCCCAGTATCCCACTGCAAACAAATTATGCAATATGCATCATCAGTCATCTTACATCAGTTGGAAAAGTATGCAACGCGAGTAGCCTAATGTTAGCAATGAAATTATCCATGGTTTTCAAGGAACTGGTGTGATCATTCTCAACTTCTCATTCGCAAAACAGTAAATTGTCGTCGACAACATTGCTCCGAAAATAAACCAGCCACAAATTTCGAACTACTACATTATTACGCTTCATTGCGTCTCATACATATTCGCTCACCTGCACGATGGGAAACCAGAGCAACCGCCTCTCATGGCCAAGGTCATGAGCGGTTAAGTCTGAATCAAAGCCCCACGAGAGGCCCCAGCAGTAGCCCTCGTGTAAGATACATGCAGCAGCACAGACGCAGGTTAATCCGGACGCGGTAATAGCGACAGGGGCATCGGGCCGCGGCGGAGGAGGCGACGGGGGAGCGCCGGAGCGGCCGAAGTCATGGATGCGGCCGTGCGAGGAGACGGACTGCAGGAACGCGAGGGCGAGGATCTAGTGACGGCGCAGCGCAGGAGCGGTGAGGGCGGAGGGCGAGGATTACCGACGCGGGGACCCAATGTAGCCGGGGGAGAAGGTAGGGTGGGGCGGGAAACTAGGGTGGCGAACGCGCCATCGACGGCGATCCCCGGATCGGCGACGGCGACGGCGTCGGCCGCGCGGCAGTGCTCCTGTTCATTGGGGGTTCAACCTACGATTTTTTTTATTAAAAGTTTTGCAAAAATAATTTTTTTTCAAAGTTTGACAAAAGTAGGCCCCGTCGCTCTCTGGAGAGCGATTATTAAAAATCATCCTTCCAAAGAGCGGTGAATATAACGTGGCAGACGACCGTCAGCAATCTGCATATTTTGCAGACGGCCCCCTTACCGTCCTATCAGATAGTGGTTTTTACTGTGCGGGGGCTACCTGCAAAAGGGTGGCGGGGGGTCTAGAATTTTACAGGTGACCCCCTTGCCGCCCTTTGTAAGGGCGGTTTTTAACTGTTCATACAGTTTTATGGTTTCCATATGTTTTATTTGTCAAATGTTTGTTCTGCAAAGGAGGCTCGAAACTGTATGAACAGTTAAAAACCGTCCTTACAGAGAGCGGCAAGGGAGTCACTGCAAAATTTCAGACCCCCGCCGCTCTTTTGCAGACAGCCCCCGGCACAGTAAAAACCGCCCTCTGCGTAGGCGGTAGGGGGCCGCCTGCAAAATGTGCAGACGGTCATCGGCAGAGAGCTAACGGTCGTCTGCCACGTCACATTTGTCGCTCTTTGGAGGGACGATTTTTAATAATCGTCCTCCTAGAGAACGACGGGAGCCTACTTTTATTAAAATTTGAAACAAAAAATTATTTTTGCAAAACTTTTAATAAAAAAATTAAAAATAAAAAAATTCTTCAACCTACTAGGTCCGTGTTCCTTCAAGCTGGGCCTAGTCTATGTGCTGAGGCTTGTGGGCCGTCCCGTTCGGAAGTTGGCGTCCGATGGGTTAAATTTTGGTTGAGTATGTTTGGCTGAAGACTCGGTTCGAGTAGGCTTTGGGCTTTTAAACGGCTTTGGATCAAGGCCTGTCAATTCGAGGTGTTTGCACAACTTGACTAGTCGTTGCTTTTACACTTTATTACACCAAAAGTCCGATGCGGCACAGCACCGACTAGTATGCTTGGATAAACACAACGGCCGGCCGGCCGCCTCCTCGTCGTCGGCGCGCGAAACCACAGGATATCTCGTGCACCGTTCCGTATCCTAGGCAGGCAATCCGACGCCACCCACACGATTCGTATCTGCGAGACGGGGCCGTATGCACTCTGATTTCTGCATGGGGAAATGACAGAGCCAGGCAGCAGCCAGCAGCGAGCATCATTTACTCCAGCTCTATAGCGCAATAAATTTAGACTTCAGAACCTGCAAAATATAAAAGGAAGAAGTTCACGTAGAATTTAGATTTTGTAATAAAAATATTAGTGGTTTGCTAATGTTAATTTGGAGATTTTTGAGATGGTTGATTTTGTGAAGTGTGCAGTTTCGGTTGACCCTGGTGATCAGACCGGCTGAGTGCCGCCGGTCAGACCGCAGGTGTTGCGGCAGTCAGACCGGCCGGCCCGACGGTCTGACCGGCAGGATCCTGATCGATGTTGGTTTCGGGTTGGATATTTCCTTCGGGAATTTGGCTTTTAGATGGTTCCTGTGTGTATGGATAATGTTGTTATACTAATGTGAGTCAAGTTGGGACGAACTTGGCCCGGAATATGGTTTCTTGGTTGTTGCATGTGCAGGTGTTGCTTGAGGTCTCGGGAGAGTGTTGCCGGTGATAGATCGGAGTCGACTTGGGAGAAGTTGATGTCCATGGATTATGAGATCATGCGGGATACTGAAGGCTAGAGGACAATGCACGTGGTGATGAAGAAATCCACATGGTATACAAGAGGGATTGTGTACGTATGAAAAGAGGAGTCGAATTTGGAAGGGAGTCTGAATTTAGGAAGTTTGATTGAGATAAGAAAAGAGATAAGTTGTTTACTTGCAAGAGAGGGTTTCCTACGTGGGTTAGGACTCCTTAGTTGTGTTAGATTCGTGGGCGTTGCACAGCCTACTTCATGTATAAATAGAGAGGGAGGGTGAGGCCTCCCGGTATCGGTTTCAGAGAGACTAGAGTTGAGAGAAAGTTAGGGTTCTGATTTTAGTTCGAGATTTTGGTGAGGAGTGCTGTTGGTGCACTCTGTAAACACCAGTTGATGCAATAAAGTCGAAAAGTTTTAATCTACATCTTCGAGTTTGTCATCTACCGGTGTTTCTGGGTCCCGACGGTCTAACTGCAGGTGTGCGTGCGGTCTGACCGGCGAGGAGTTGGCGGTCTGACCGGCGACAAGAGGGTGGTTCGACCGGCGGCGACAGGACTTCGTCAACGTCTTCGTTCGAGGGTAATCTTTAATTCCGCAAAAGATTTTTGGGTTTTTGATTTTCCCTACCATTCACCCTCCCTCTGGTAGATTTGTTTGGTCTTGTGCGATCCTACAGTTCAGACTTCGAATACTCAGATAAATTTGGAAGCGCGCAGCAGCTCCTGCCAACACTATGACACTACTAGAATCCTAAGATTGCCAAGCGTCCAAGCCAAAAATTCTACAAACAGTCGGAAAGATTTAGGTGGCCGACCGTTTGATATTTTAATAAGGGTCATTAAGAGAACATTCGGCTATTTAGCATGTAGCCGACGGGATATTTAAATAAGTGAGAGTTTTCAGATTCCACTTGGAAATGGTTATAAGTGGCCGACGAGGCCTATTAGTAACTGAGGGGTTTAAAATACCTCTCGGAAATGATTATTAGTGGCCGACCGGGTATATTAGTAACCGAGGGGTTTAATATACCTCTCGAAAATGATTATTAGTGGCCGATGGGATATATTAGTTACCGAGTGGTTTAATATACCTCTCGGAAATAGTTACAAGTTTCCGAAGGCTAAGATAGAGACACACAGCTACATGGATAAATTACTGAGAGGATATAACTTTACCGATGGTTCACTGTGGTACCTTCGGCAATGATATGTGACAAGGAGAACTATATTTGAATGAAAAGAATATAAAACTTTGTACTGTATAGGCTATAACTAAAAAGGCAAGCATGCTTATAGTAATTTGGTTTTTTCTAATCTTTTTTAATTTAGATCAAATTAAAGTACATCAATCTAAAAATATGGTCACAAACACTTGGGCACAATAAATTAATGGACTGATATATGTATATGTAGTCTGCCCTATTAAGCATATATAGTTGTTATCTTTAATTTGATTGGTTTCATATATAGGAAATCTTGTGCTTAGCATCAAAGATAGTATGCTTCTCCATTTTCTCATAGATCCTCTCCGTGCGAGTAATTCTCATATAGTCAATTTTCTCTTTTTCATTTGTTCTTCCCCGCCGCCCACCGTATGTGCGTGCTTCATGGCACCTCTGTGGTTGCGCCATAATCTTATAAATTATTATCTCATCACTTTATAAATGCAACGGTATAAGAGTATTTTCACATGATAAAGGTAATACATACTAGCTTTGCATTACAAGAATTTATAACTTTGACCGGATAAGTTTATGAAATGGCATGCATATACTTCATTTAAAATGAAGAGAACATTATATTATTCAATAGTACTAAAATTGTTCAAAAAATTAATTCAACGGCACAAACATCTTAGCTCAAAATGTGGCCTTAATATTCTCTATTTTGTAAGCAAGATGTAATACAATATGAAATTAAAAACATATATGTCAAAACTGGGGTTCGAACTCAAAACCACCATCACATAACAAGAGATTCCAAACCAGCTGAGCTCTGGCTTATATGCTGAACAGAGAGTCACCAAAATATTAAAGTACTTTTCAGCCAGGATCTAAAAATTTCCAATTCGCACAGTGTGGCCGACGGTTTCCTTATTCGCGCCCACATCCGGTCTCCTAAAATAATACGCGCGCAAATTCGCTGCCCAGCGATAAGTAACATATATCCCCTGCGTCTTTTCTCCTTCGGAATAGTTGGTAGCCAAAACTGATTCATTAGATTGAAACGGGGGGTGAGAATATATAACTCACCAAACGACGCTTCGCCTCCCCAGCCAATCAGGAGCGGCCACGTGTCGCAGGGTGGGCGAAATGGTAAAATCCCATGGATCAGGCCGTGCGGTAACGGGTTCCCAAAACAAAAGGCCCACTACTGTTCGCCGCGGTCCAATGGCCCATCACTGTTCACTAAGACCCAACAGAGTGATATGGGCCACTCCACTGTTCATAAAAAGGCGAAGGCCCAACATTGCTCACATTAGGACCGGTAAAAAAAAAACCCACAACTGCTCACGACGGGCGAAGCCCACACGCCAAAATCCTTTTTTCTTGTATGCCACAAATTTTTGCAGGTCCCAGGGAGATAGGTTTCGGCAGGAGCATCGGTCGAAAGGGGGCGCCTCATACCATACCACATGGTTTGCACGGTCTCGGCCGAAGCTCCTATCTCACCCTTACCCGTGAGGGACTTGTTGGCGATATGCCATGAGGCCTTTCGACCAAGACTGCCGAAACTGGCTGGGCGACAAGGATCCGAAGTCCAGGCGCCCAAGGCTCTTGAGGCGAAGCCCGGTGGCGAAGACATCGGAGCGAAAGAGGCGATGGGCGAAGGGCGAAGGGTCACGCTGGGCACCCATCGGCCTAGGCGAAGGCTGCATGGCGAAGGAACGCGCCGAAGGAAGGTGGCTTCGCCAGGATGGGCCTGATTCGAGGAGTCCAGTGGGCCGGCACAATCACCCTGGCCCATGGACTAAGGAGGCAGCAACCACCAAACGGCCCATGGAGGGCCCGCACGCCTTAATTACATTGAATACCCATGTAAGGGCCCCCTTTATGAGGGTGACTATGTAAATTCCCCTGTAATAGCCCTAAAACCCTAAAAGGGGATCTGTAGTAGGGTTATAAATAGCCCCCTCGGGCCATGTAAAAGGGGATCCGATTTTAATACAAAATTTATTACACTTTACTTTCCCAACAACCGTTGAGTATCCACGTCCTTCGACGTATGCGGTTGTTGTTTCGACAATATATATATATATATATGTATATATATGGATGAACGAATTTGTGGATATAATAATAATTTACTTTTTTGTTTGTAGCGCTTTTGAAGTGTATCCTTATGCAACATCTCGTAGACCATCAACAGTGCAAGGTGCACTATTGCGTAGGTTCTATCCTAGTGCTATAGGTCGCCCAGAATGTAGGAAACCTGCACTTACTTGGGGGAACTACAATATATCTGCAAATGAAAGAATAATATCACCAGCTGATAGAGTTTTGAAATAATTTTGGGTAAGTTTTCCTCAGATTTGTGATAGTCCCAACAGTGTGGAAAAATAATATTATTCTTGCTTGATTTGGCAGTATCGTTTTAAATGTGATCCCACTGACAAAGCGGAAGCTGATAAAGTCTTGGAGAAAAATTTCAAGAAGAAAGTGCCACAGATGTTGTTCGAAGAGACGAAAAGAGCTACCAAGATGTTATATAAAAATGGCAATGTACCAGAAGAGGATGTTGATGAGGATGGTAACCATTGGCCTACTCTGCAAGCTTTGATTTCTGCTAAACCAGAGGATTTTTCAGTTACTCAAGAGGGTTGGCGTTTGCTTTATGAGCACTGGAGTACACCTGAATTTAGGAAGAAATCTTTAAATGGGAAGAGAAATAGGTTAGCTGGAGGTGATACTGTATACCAATGCGGCGGGTCGCGAGGCTTGGTCGCTACGAAGCAGTATCTGGTACTTGTTAATTTGTAGCAATCCATAGAGATTGTTCTTATATAAAATCGTTGCATATACTAATTCTTTTGTAACGTAGCAACATAAAAAAGGTGGGCAACAAGGACTTGCAGCTGCTTGGCAGCACACACACAGGATGCAACGAGGAGAAAATCAACAGCTATGCAACCAGAGAGCACAAGAAGCTCGGGTAAGCTCTGTAATTTAACTTTTTAAAGTCTGCTGCTTAATTATGAGAACCAAATCCTCGGTAATGTTGAACCTATAATGATCAATTACTAGCTTAAGTTTGGACTTAGACATATATGCTACTTGCCTATTAGTTTTGGAAATTTTCAATAGGAACTCCCCCATGTGTGCCAGTTTAGAAACCCACCAAAATACAAGATAAATTAGGTTCATGTTGTGTGATCTGAATGAGTTCAAACCAATAGACAAAGTTGATTTATGATCCGATCTTAGTATTTTAAGATGAATTGATGGTTTCTAGAAGTATAGAGGTTGCAGCCTTGTGACACTAAATACATGTTTTTTTCTATAATTTTAAGAATTATGTATCACTAATTCATGCATGGTTTCTAATTTTGACAAAGGAATGTCTTTCAAGAGGAATGGAAAGAGAATATGGACCAAACAGGCAAGTTGAGAAGCCTGACTTAGATGCCAACATTATTTACAACAGTACAGGTCGAATGCCACATGGTAGGCTAGCAATTGCTAATGAGGCAGTTAGCAACAAAGATAAGGATGCAATTAAGTCAAGGAAGAGGACTGTGACACCGCCACCATCACATGTCTCTGCAAGAGAAATTTATCAACAAAAGAAGATTAAAAATTTGGAAAGAGACATTGTTGCTTACCGTGGCTTGGAGTGTGTTGTGCGGGTATGATTTGCTCTTTATACATTGGATACAAAAACAAGTATTTACTTATTTTTTTTTAAAGAACCATGACCTTGATTTTGTAACTTTGTAGGCATTGGCTGCAAAGAGTGGACTGGACTATGATGCCCTTATGAAACAATATGCTCCTGAATTGGTTAGTTCACTCTCTTAGTAATATGTAACAGTTTTCCTTTCTTGTTTTAGTAACTAACACAATATGAATAATGGCATCATATCGATAGTATATATGAGAGCATCTAAAAGCAGTTTGCTCATATTGACTTATGTTTCATTTTTATGATGTCAGACTCTTTTGTTTCTAAATACTCATAGCATAATATATGGATGATGTTTCAAAATTGCAGGGTTCCTCAACTTCAGATGTTGGGTCTGCTCCAGATCATCATGAGGCTGAATATCAACATGACCAGGTTGGAAATAAGTTTCTTCAAAATTGTCTTGTGATAGTGAATGAAACTTTGCTCTAGTGCAATACCTAACATTATTTAAATAAAGTGTAGTACCTAATATTTAAGATATAATCAAATCTACAGAGTGCTTTTGATCAAGAGGGAGGAAATGAGATTGGTGAAGATGAGGGCAATGATTTTGATCAAGAGGGAGAATATGAGATTCCTGAAGACGAGGGCAATGGTGATGACACTGATGGGGATTATGGAATGTCTGAAAGCGACTATGAAAATACTGATTTATGGATGATCTAAAAGCGAACATGGAGACCATGAACTTCATGAAGCTTACTTTTTCTTATGTAGAAGATGGACCACCCTTGCTGTTTAGAGAATTTCCTCTCAATCTATCTTATTTTAAATGTTACATGCATACTTGTTTCAGTTAAAGTCTTTCATTCAAGACATGTCATGAATTACTTAGTTTTATTATGGTGATGAATGATAAATATTTTGGAACAATATGGCTATTTATCTATGGTTTAACTTCATGTGGATCTGTTTATGGATTAATTAAGCTGAATTTTGTCTTGATGTGACTATGGAGTAAGTTACTTTTACAAGATTTATTCACAATAGGTAAAAATTAAATTTGCGTGTTTTTAAGAAAATCTCAAATTACTAAGGGTTGCATTTACTTTTGAAAGTAACCTAAATAACCTCTCATCTATATTATTTCCGAGGGTAACGAATGGGTGACGGTTCGAAAAAACCTATGGCAAATACCATTTCCGAAGGGTTGTAGAACCATCGGTCACTAAATAACTGAGGGTTTTCACAATTTGACAGGAAAACATACCTCTCGGGGATAATAAGGCTGACGGTATATTATACTATCACTCAATGAATAACTGACGGTAGATGCTCAGGAAATGTGGTCGGCAAGAAGGAACTATGTGTGGTTTCTGATAAAAAGGCTGACCGTAAACTCACAGGAAGAAACCCTCGGGGTACATTGTTGCCGAGGGTACCGTCGATAATATGATCAATTACCGACCACATGTGGCCGAGGGGAGGAGGCCGACGGTATACACTCACTAATATACATTACCGACGGTTTTTCTAGGTGGCCGACGGTATAAATCCCCTAGGTGAAAGTTAGAAATCTTGTAGTGAGCATCCCGGAGGTGGTGATGAAAGTTGGTACGGTCAGGGTGGGGAACAAGCAGCCGGACGACGACGATCTCGTCAACATCATCTTCTCCTGGACACTGGAAGATGTCATGAATCAGAACCTCTTCGTCGACAAGGTTCCATATCCACCATCTCTATCTCTCTCTCAGTTAGGCATTCATCATCGGGCTGATCGATCTGAACATGCATGAGCAATGTCTATATCACCTCACATGCTTTTGAAGGTGAACGCCATTCCTGATAGGTTTTCCGGTCTGAAGAGCTATCTGGATTCGTTCAGGCCCATTGCTGGAAGAGATACGAGCGGACATGAGCTCTAACCTGGAGGCACTGCCGAACGGCTCGTCAACCAAACATATAAAGTCCCTGGTTCTTTTACCCACGGGCGTGTGCCCATTATACTTCTACAGCGTCACCATTTCCGGCCACCGTGGAGCTTGCGCTCCATGCATCGGTGACATCGTCGTGCTCACGGATACCATACCGCGACGGCCGTCCGACCTCGCGAGGAAGAGCAACGGCCGCTCCTACCGCCTCGCTCACGTCAAGGATGTCAACAGACGTTCCTTCCTTATCAGAGCTTCCAAGAAAATTGAAGATGCAAACTCGTATGCTTTCGTCGCTAGTTTGCTCACTTTTACACCTTACGCGCGCATCTGGCGATGCCTTGACTATGACTACGCGCTCAAGATAAATCCTCCACTTGTCATGGCTGTCGCCGGCGTCGCCCTAGTAAGTGGTGTCTGTACTCAGTTCTATTACAGTATATCACAATGCTTTAGATTCGCAAAATTTCTCACCTGAATACGTGATTGATTCTCTTTATCGCAGAGTACTTCGTTGGCGGAATCGACGTCTTCTCACCGAGAGAATGCTGGCACCGACAAGATAACCAGTAGGCTGCCTGCTTCAGGCTGAACGACTCGCAGGCCGGCGCGATACAGAGCTGCGTCTCGGCGATGCAGGGCAACGGCGCGAGCACCACCAGCGGCCGGTTCAGCCTCATCTGGGGGCCTCCCGGCACGGGCAAAACCAAGACCATCAGCGTGCTGCTGCTCATGCTGATGACGACGGCGACGAGCCAGAGCAGATACCGTGTCCTGACGTGCGTGCCGACGAACACTGCGATCAGCCAGGTCACGTCGCGGCTCCTTGCTCTGAGGAAGCAGCATTCCGCTTCTGCTGGAGGAGGGTGCCTCGGCGACCTGCTGCTATTCGGCAACAAGGAACGGATGGGCATTGACGGTGATCTGAAGGAGATCTTCCTGGACAATCGTGTTAACATTCTCAAGAAGTGCTTCTCGCCGGCGACGGGTTGGAGGCAGTGCCTGGGGGGAGTAGATTCTAATCCTTCGAGGATATTCTCTCGTATATCTTTTTCTTCTAAATTCAATATAAATAGTTGTGAAAAATTATGAAAAAAATGGACAATATTTAGTATTGTGATATCTACGTGTCCACCGAAAATCAAGTTCAAATTCGACTTACACATCAAGATAAAAAATAACAATTTAGATATGAACAGTACGCTACTATTCATATGCTAAATTTATCTTTTTTATATCTCGAAGTGTGAGTTAAGTTTAGATTTAAGATTTTCTGAAGTTGTATAGATATATTGTATGAGTGTTGTCGATTTTTTTCGGAATTTTTCATAACCGTTTAGATAGTTTTTAAATAAACGGGTGTATATTTTCTCGAGGGATTAAAATAATTTGCCAGTGCATGAGTTCATTATAGGTTTTTCTGAATTGGACAGTATTACCGATGTCGTCATTTGCCAGAAGGTTCCATGACATCTTCCAGAAGCTTAGTAAATGTTTCCAGACAAACATGGCTCACGTCCCTAAGTCTGCCATTCTGGAGAAGAATTACAACAACATTGTTTTGCTCACCATCATGATTGAAGAATTCAGAAAGTTGCTTAGAACTAAGGTTGTGTTCTTCTCCCCCTCTTCCCAACTTCTCTCCCTCGTTTTCCACTCACACGCTTTCAAACTACTAAACAGTGTGTATTTTGCAAAAAATTCTATACAAAAGTTGCTTAAAAAAATCAAATTAATCTATTTTTGAAAAAAAATTAGCAAAAACTTAATTAATCACACGCTAATGGATCACTCCGTTTTCCGTAATCACTGTGCGCGCTGGGATCCCAGACTTGCGAACGCTGCCTAAGAAGAGTGCCGGGGATGAAGTGCTAGTTAGCATCTTCACGAAGGGAAAATATTTCTGATGCTTCAGATGGTGGAGTATCTTCAGAATTGGTTCGGAATCTTCGGCAAAGCATGACAGAAATTCTTGGCGTCACGAGAACTTTTTTGCAAGCGATGAAGCTTCCTGTGACAACCTGTCCTTTCGAGATCAAGGAATTCTGCCTACGAAGCGCCTCTCTTATTTTCTGCACCGTGTCGGAAAACCAGTGGATAGTCCACGCAATTGCGCGACTAACATCCATACAAAATTATTTATTTTTTATATATAATTTACTTAAAATTTATTAAATATCTATCTCGTTATTTTACATATATGTTTGGCCGTATTCCTTTATCAACGTTGAGAATGGTAGAGAGGATCTGGCCGCAGCAAGAGAAACATGGCAGAGGTGGCTGCCATCAAGAAGATATTGCATAATCTCTAGCTATCCCCTGTTGCTACTTTTGATCCTTGTATCTTTGTTAACTACTCTCTCCATCTCAATATAAGTACAGCCTTCTAGTTCAACCCAAAATAAGTGCACACCTTTAGTTCAAATTTGAACTAAAGTGTTGTACTTATTTTTAGGATGGAGGGGTATTTCGGAATGTGAAATCATTTGAGGACCAAAATTTCAAAAGTTTCAAACTATTTATTTTAAAATTTGAACAATGTTTCGCTACATTTGATCCAATTTTGCTAGATGAAAAAAATCGGCTAGAAGTACATCCTATCGTAGCTCCACAAACCTTGATTTTCAAAAATATCGTATGGTTGGTTTGGATTAGAATCAATTTTTAACCTACCAAAAATTTGACAATTACAATATTTTTATGAATATTTGGTTTCATTCTAACTAGCTGGGTGACCCGCGCAATTGCGTGGTTAGCACACATGCAAAATTATTTATTTATTTACATATGATTTTACTTGAAATTTGTTAAATATCTATCTCGTTGTCTTAGGATTTTGAAAGATCGAACTTTCTCGTTCGCGTGTTTCTAATTTTATAGTTTTTAAAAGTCGCTTCGGTCGCCACCCCTTACTCATTTATCAGGCTTACTCCTCTACGACCCCTCCGCTGCCTTATCTCTTTATTATCATTGGGATTTTAAAAATCAAACATAATTATCGTTTGGATTCATTTTTTACTTTTTAAGAAGATCCGCTAAACCGTCAGCGGCTTTGCCACTGTACTCCTCTGTACTCCTCTGTGCGCGACCCGCCCGTTGCCTCCCCTCTTTATTGTTGTTGAGATTTTAAAACTTGAACATGATTATCATTTAATATCTTTGTGTCCTAGAAGAACTATTCTTTTCAAAAAATCCATATTTTTTATTTTAATATTTTTTATTTGTGAATTGTATATTCCTACTTGAACTCTTATAATTATTTTTCTATTTTTGAAATTTATTTTATTTGTTATTCTGAATTTTAATTAATCTCGTCATATGTTCTAGATGGTCTATTTTTCAATATTTTTTCATTACAAATTTTAGTTATTTATAAATTGTATTTCTAAGTTGAACTCTTATTTTTATTTTTCTAATTTCAGAATTTATTTTATTTTTTAATTTGAATTCTAATTAATCTCATGTTGTGTTATAGATGGATTAATTGTTATTTTAATATTTATTTTTTATTCTGAATTTAATTTTATTTTTATAATTTCTGAATTTATTTTATTTTTTAATTCGAATTCTCATTAATCTCGTGTTGTGTTATAGATGGATTAATTGTTGTTTCAATATTTATTTTTTATTCTAAATTTTAGTTATTTCAAAATTGTATTCCTGCTAGAACTCTTCTTTTTCTTTCCTAATTTCAGAAATTTATTTATTTTTTATTCCGAATTTTAATTAATAACGTATTGGGTTCTTATATGGACTCCTCTTTCAATATTGCTTATTTTTAATTCCTAATTTCAGTTATTTTTTAGTTTATATTTCTACTTGGACTCTTCTTTTCTTTTTCTTTGATTAATGTAGGAATTTCTAGCCTCCACAGCGAACGTGGTGCCTTCTTTTTGAGTTGTCTTAATAATATAATATATAGATAGATTTTTGCTCAACTAGTATAGTGTCACGCCCCAATCTAGCTCCAGACAGGAGATGCTCCAAATTAACCTGTATGCCGATACCAGTCCCATGAAACAGTATTGGTATGACAGAAAGACAAAATATCACAGCAACAACGATCTCTGTATTAAAAGTAGTCTTACAGTCATGTTGGGCTGCGAATAGACCCCGAGCTCACAATTGCATTACAAAAGAGAAAGGCGGAAGCGAAGACTAGCCCAATACCACAAGCATGAATTGGGAACTAGGTCGAAACCCTAAAAATGCTCAAAGCTAGTTTGCTCTTGGAAGAATTCCTCATCAGCGGGATCCATCTCCTCTTCTTCAGGAACTGGAGGGTTAATTATGTAGAGCAAGGGTGAGTACAAGGAGTACTCAGGAAGTCTTGGGAATTATGTGTTTATTGCAAGCTTCAATGAAGATTGTTTGTTGTCGCAATCGGTTTTGTTTCAACTTTTCAAATGAGTCTAAGAGCGTGCTTTTCAATGACTCGAGCAAAACAGTGCGTTCGGCCCAATCGGAGTTTGTGCATTGTATCAATCTTTAAAAGATCAAGAGTTGGCTCCCGACCAAACACTTTAAACGGTCACTCGGGCCAGCTGATCCCGTTAGCCACAGTTGAAAGCAACGATATCCAACCCAACATGGCAATTTCACAAACAGCAGTCAAACAAAACAACGCTAAGAATTCACCTGACATTCGCCCTTGACCGTGGGCACGACTGTTCGAACAGTTTGTTAACCTCTGCAGAGGGGGTACACTTTATCCACACGATGTTACTAACCCGGGTCACCCAGCCTGTGCAGAACAACCATGTTTGGTGACTTTGAGGCTTTCATGACAAGGCATTTCAATAGCCGACACAGGGTCACCTTATGCCAACGGGAGGGGCCACCCAGACCAACAACATGTTAGGTCTCAGACCATACTGTGCCAGGAATCCTAGGGGATCTCACCGACACCACCCCGGCGAATCCACTTGTCCCTTGGCATCAAGGTTTCTCAGGCCTAGCTAGTTACTCAGCTAGGGGTGTCCCACTTCACCCATGTGGTCGCACTGATTATGTTTGGATAAAATCCCAAAGGAATCAGTCCTTAAGTGCAAGAGCGGGGAAACCTGTACCACCAGTACGTCCCGCGCACTGCGATTTTTAGAAATCATTTTATTTAGCAGGCACCGACCTAGGTGTCGGGTTTTCTAAAAGTTTCATCAACCTAAATTTACACTTTGTTGGATATTTTAAATTTGAGGTGGGTCACCGGTGTTCGTGCCCGAGGGCACAAACTCCGAGACCTAAATATCAGTCGACAAAGGTGGGACAAGATAATCAATGACAAAGGAGGATAATTGCAGCAATTTAGGTAGGGCCTACCGACTATATTGCAAATCGAGGCCAACATTCTTAAGTGTAACCCGGTAATGCATAGTTTTGCAGAAACGAATTACTTAGTCTGGAATTATGGGTGCAAGATGATCAAAGGAGACTTGCCTTGCTCAAAACCTTGAGCTTCTTCCTCGTAATCCTCGCATTGCAAGTCTTCAGGCTCTGAAGCTACACGCGAAATGAGGCGACTCAACAAAACGGTCAAAAGAAAGTCCTATTAATGAACTCAAGTGTGCCATTAGGTAGATCTCGATTTTTGAGGAATTTCGGAATTTGAACGGAGTCAAACGGACGAACGATTGAGGAGATATGAGTTTCCTAATATTAAATGATTTTCTATCTAAAGGAAAAAGGTATTATTAATCTCTTTGGAAAATATAAAAGGAGGATGATTTTTGGACTTGTTGGCCGGGTGTGAGGCGCGGCCCAAGAGGTTTGCGCAGCGCGACCGACTCTGTCGGGCCGGCGCACGCGCGTGGGGGGGGAACGGCCCAAGCGGGCGCGGGTGCGAGGCAGTTCGAGGGGGCAAGCGGGCTAGGCCGGATGGCGGTGGCCCAAGCGGTGCGCGAGGGGCTGGTGGACCGTGGTCCACCGCGCGGGGTCTCGAGTGGGGCCTGGCGGTCAGCGGTTTGGTGCAGGTGGGGAGGGCGCACACGGGACACGGCGCTAGGGTTTGATGGACTCGGTCTAGATCCGGTGCCCCGGGTGGATGAGGTGGCGGCGGACCCAAGCGCAGCCTCACGGCTCCGTGGATCACGTGCACGGGAGAGAAGGAGGATGCCGACGTGGCGCCAACATGGCGGCCACGCGGGTGGTGGTAGCTAGGTTGAAGATGACCGCGCCAGTTATCCAATAGCGGGTGGCGGCGCAAGCCTCTGGAGTAGTGCGAAGGGAGGCGACAGAGGGGAAGGCCTCTAGAGCGACGAACACCTGGAGGGAAGGAGAGTCAACGGCTCGGATTCCACCGGGGAGGACCGGGAAGGGCAGAGTGTGGCGGCGACTGTCGTCGGTGGGGGAAGAGGAACTCCTCGCCGGAGCGGCGAGGGGGCGATTCGCTGGAGGTGGAGAATTTACACGGTGTCAAGAGCGTGTTCCACCGATTTGGAAAGCACGGACAGCCACAAGGGAGCCTAGCGACGGTGAACTCGGGCGCAACGCGGAGCGATGGCACCGCGGCGATGTGCGGAACAGTGGCGACGAGCTCTAGCGCGTGGCGGCGTGCTTGCCGGCTACCAAGGGGAGAGGTAGAGGAGCGGGAGCTCGGGACGCCGGGCGTTACCGTGGGTGGAGGGGCGTCGGAAGAGAGGTCTACAGAGCGGGGCGTGATCGTCTCGGCCTCAGGTCGGGGAGGAGCAAGGAGATGGCGCGGGCGGAGTCCACGTCGCACGTCCCCGAGCGGCAGCGACAACAATGGCGCGGCGGTGGTGGCGCTCGGCGGCGGAAAGGGGAGAGCAGCCTAACCGGGGAGGAAGGGGGCAGATTTATAGGGGGCGGTATGGCGGTGGAGTGCGAAGGCGGTGGAGTGCACGGGGGCTGGCGCTCCATGGCGCTATCGGCCAAGCTGTGGCAGGGGAGTGACACCGGCGGTAGAGGGAAAAACGAAAAGGGGGATAAAGGAGCTTGGTCCCTTGCCGGTTTGGGAAATGGGGAGAGAGGAGGAGGAGGACTGCAGCGGCTGCTGCTCCCGTCCTTGGATGCATGCGCGCAGGCGGCGACAGAGGCGGTAGGGGAGGACGGCGGGTTCGGGTGACGATGGTGGCCAACGCGGCATGGAGCGGCGACAAAGCTACGTTGGCGGCCAGAGGGTGATGGCAGTGGCGACCGGGTGGTCGGGCACGAGCGGTGCCGCGCGCAGGAAGCAACAGCGGCGGACAAATTGAATGGAGCCGGCGGCAAAAATTTCCGGCGAGAGAGAAGCGAGAAGGAGAGAGAGAGCGAGGGAAAAGGGAGAGAACTACGGCTCTCTCTCTCTCGGCTGCACGTGCAGCGCACGTGGGGAGAAACGGGCTGGTGAAGAAAATGAGCTGAGCAAGGGAATTCAGCCCAAGGGACTTGAGGGAGGCAAGGTCGACTTTTGCAGAGAGAGTTCATTTAGAGAAAATTTAGGATTTGGATTTGATTTTTGAATCGGGATTTGGATAGAGGGGAAATGAGATCTTGTGACATACAAGCAACAACAATATCTCTATTAAGAACGAGTTTCGAAATTAGGGTTTTTATTAAAGTATGTTTTCCCGATAATGCCAGATAATGCCACAACAGAACGGGCGTTACATATAAACTACCCTAAATTTAGTAGTGATACTATACCATTAACAAAATATTGGTTGGGCAAATTTTGTCTCCAATCGACCAATCCAAACTAGCCTTGTAGGTTTTGTTTCAAAATACTGAACGTGACCTGTATATTTGTCTCGTTTTTCTACCATGCAGCTTGTGTCGGTACGGTGGACGGGGTTAGCGTGGGCATCATATGGCTGTATGCCGCCCAGGTGGAGGCGATCCAGAGCGGGATAGATGTGAACGCGCTCCGCCCGCTAGACGTGCGCGTCAACTCCGTCGACGGTTTCCAAGGCAGCGAGGAGGACATCATCATTCTGTCAACCGTCAGGTCCAACAGTACAGGATCCATCGGTTTCCTCTCCAACCGTCAACGCGCCAATGTCGCCCTGACAAGGCAAGGTACGCCACGCACACGCCTGAATGTTTTCCGGATCAAAGTATGAGCACCAACGCCCTCTGAGCTCGACGTTGGCATCCATCCATGGCGACGTCTCGTTTTGCGCGCTTCTGGTCTTTTTTTGCAGGCATTGCCTCTGGATCCTGGGCAACGCGACGACGTTGCTCGGCAGCTGCTCTGTCTGGGGGGAGCTGGTCCGGGACGCCGTGGATCGCCGGTGCTTCTACGACTGGGACGGCGGCGGCGGCGCGGGTTTGCTCGGCGTTGCTCGGCGCGGACACGAGGACGAACTGGACGATGTGGTCGAGTTTTCTACGGCGTGTGACAAGTTTGCAGACGAAGCGGCGTGCAGGTTCGGAGCCGATATCTGTGACGCGCTAAGCTCCCTGCAACTAGCTTAGATTGTGGCGATTTTTCGGGTTCTTTTGGTCGGAATTCTGGTTTGATGCTTAGAAATTAGCTCTTATCTGTGGCTGCGTTCGTTGTTGTGTTCCCAGCGCGCACACAGTGATTACGGAAAACGGAACGGTCCATTAGCGCGTGATTAATTAAGTTTTTGCTAATCTTTTTTTAAAAAATAAATTAATTTGATTTTTTTAAGCAACTTTTATACATAAACTTTTTGCAAAATACACACCGTTTAGTAGTTTGAAAAGCATGCGCGCGAAAAACGAGGGAAGAGGGGGAGAAGAACACTCTTATGCTTATTGGCAGCTTGGAGGGATCGCCAACAGCAACCACGGCGTCGGCGATGCAGGCACCACTAACACCGCAAGCCCCAAATCTCACGAGCTTCATCGACAAGGTGGCGATTACGCCCCCGCCGGCGTCGGTGCCGACAACTCGAAGGAGGCTCCGAGCTATACCGGCTGACTTCAAGCCGAGGAGAAGCCCTAGGCTGGCGCTCCAAGGGGCTGACTTCAAGCCGACGA
The DNA here is from genome assembly GCA_000573905.2 of Oryza punctata. Taxonomy (NCBI): domain Eukaryota; kingdom Viridiplantae; phylum Streptophyta; class Magnoliopsida; order Poales; family Poaceae; genus Oryza; species Oryza punctata. Next base: position 28,359,437 of record CM002491.2, on the reverse strand, counting down.
GGAGCCCTAGGCTGGAGCTCCAAGGGGATGGGGCACGCCGCCACACAAGAGTGGCAATTTAGGATATGTGTTAGTCTTGATATTTTTATTGAAGACATCAAGATGATATATGTCATGAAGTACTATCAGTACCTTATACTCTTATACTCTTAGTACGTTGCATTATACATTAGTGGTCGAAGTTGCATTTGAGGGTGGTGTCAAAGTAAAATATTTTTGCTCTATAAAATGGAATGAGTGATTTCAAACAGTTCTCACCAAGAGAAGGGGAACAACAAATATTATGATAGAAGTTTTTTTTTGTTCTCTTTGACATTTTTATAACAAAGTTTCAGCTGGAAGTCTGTTTCTAACTGGAACTTTTTGCAGCATCGTACAAAATCAGCATACAACCAGGTATCAGTGGAAGAGGGGGGAAAATGGAAGTGAACATCTTAGCATCACCTTTATTTGAGTGCACCGACAGAAAGTATGCATCCCAGTATCCCACTGCAAACTAATTATGCAATATGCATCATAAGTCATCTTATATCAGTTCGAAAAGTATGCATGCGGGGGCAGGCGGACAGCCTAATAAATATTTTATCTATCTATCTATTATATTATTAAAACAGTTCGAAAAAAAGGTACCATGTTCACTGTGGAGATTAAAAAATCCTACGTTAATCGAGAAAAAAAATATTAACCATTAGATTTTGATAGATCTAAATATAACGTTCGAGATTTAATACAAAGTATACAAAGTCCTAAGAAATATACTTATTTGGATGTGTCCTGTTATTTTGGTTAGCATCTTCGTTTCATACTTATTTGGGAAGTGTCCTGGCTAATTTGGGCTAGCATATTCGTTTCGGCTATATGTCCGAACCCAACATACATGTGCCAGAATCCAATTATGTTTGAGAGAAAAAAACACTAAAAAAGAGTCCATATCCTATTAACTAAAGCCAACTATACAACCGTTCTCATCCTATTAATTAGTGCAAGAAGCATTGTTGTAAATATAATAGCTTATTATACGTGCATACATGACAATAAACCAATGCAAGACACGGCAGCGCACAAGCGAAGGACAAAAAGGTTTAGGTTGCTTCAACTGAACATGATATATGGATATGCATCACCCGTTTGGTGATTTGTAAGCAGGTTTAGCGATGAGAAATTTTAAGGTATGTGTGTCAGTGTTTGCCATCTTATTAGCTTGCTCTGTGCAATATCAACATGTCATACGATCGGATTAATCTCATATATCTAATTAGATACTTTCTCTCTTCTAAAATATAAAAAATTTTAGTTGGATGGACTATAAGAGGTTGAGATTGAATCAAAAATATGTATAAAAGCTTGACTCTTTGACTCTGCTTTTATGAATTGGACACGTGAAAGAGCGTGGAGCTAGAATTTGATGTGTGCTACGCAATAGCCTTTGAAATCAAAATCAGATTAGAAAACTTAATTTACTGACACGAGACAATCACGTCCGGTCCGCATAGCTAAATTAGAAATTGTATATACATACATGCACAATTGACACGTCCTGTACAAAATCATGTGCAGGGGAGGCAAACCAGCTGGGCATCCAAACTCCTTCAACCACATTCAAGTTTTTTACTATCACATAATCTCTAGAGATAGTATGTTTTTTTAAAAGAAAATCTAAGTAACAAGATTCCCTAATAGTTTGAAGGATCTAGATTTTAATGGTGTATATTAATCGATAGAGTTTTATATAAATAAAATATATCTATCTATTATCTTAATAAAGTAATGTAAAAAGAAACATCTACGTTTGCTCTCAAGGCTTATAAATTCTCATATTATAAAAATCTAAACGGTTCGATCATGGTCATGCCTGTAAATAAGTAGAGTGGTGATAGTTGATGGGACATCTAGAAATTATAAATAAAATTTCAAATAGAATCCCAATGACGATTAAGAGAAGGGACGATGAACATGCCGCAGTACGATCATAGCGATTCGCAGGACTTCTAGAAAGTAAAAGGTAAACCCTAATGATAATCATATTCAATTTTTAAAATATGAATGATAATAAAGAGGGGAGACAGTGGGTGAGTCGTAGAGGAGTACACTGGCAAAGCCGCAGACGATTTGGCGGGACTTCTAGAAAGTAAAAATGAACCAAAACAATAATTATGTTCGTTTTTTAAAATCACAATGATAATAAAGAGAATAGATGGTGGACAGTTCGTAAAGGAGTACAGTGGTGGCGTTTGACGAGTTCATGTAGGAATACAATTTATAAATTAAAAATATCAGAATAAAAAATATGGAATTTTCCAAAAAAAAAGTCCATCTAGAACACAATGATAACAAACGACAAAAAAGAGGGGAGAAGCAACATGCATGTAAAGAAATAGAGTGGTATCAGTTGATGGAACATCTAAAAACTATAAATAAAACCCCAAATAGTATCCCAATTGCGATTAAAAGAAGGGACGATAGATAGATCGTTAAGCAGCATGGTCACGATGATTAGCAGGATTTATAGAAAGTAAAAAAATAAACCCTAATGATAATCATGTTCGATTTTTAAAATTTCAATAATATTAAAGAGGGGAGGCAGTGGGTGGGTCGTATAGAAGTATAGTGGCGAAGTCGTTGACAGTTTGGTAGGACTTCTAAAAACTAAAAAATAACCCAAATGATAATTAATGTTCGATTTTAAAAATCCCAATAACAATAAAGAGAGGAGCCAGCGGACAAGCCATATGGGAGTATAGTGGTGGTGTTTAGCAGGACTTCTAAAAATTACAAAAATGAAGCCCAACGAGACAATGAACTCCAAGAACCACACGACCAATTTTTTAAAGGTTTCAAGGATGATGAATAAAAGCGGTGGTAGATCAAGCAAACAAATAAAACGGTAATAAATAAGTATGCGGTAGTGATGGGTGTAACTTTTAAAAAGACCGGGATGATAAGGTTCGGTTTTTCAAAGTCATAAGATAACGAGATAGGTACTTAACAAATTTTAAGTAAAATCATATTAAAAAATAAATAATTTTATATAGGTGCTAGCAGTGTAATTGTGCGGATCACCTAGCTAGTTAGCAATGAAATTATCCATGGTTTTCAAGGAACTGATGTATGGTCGTTCTCATTTGCAAAACAGTCAATTGTCGTGGACATAATTGCTTCGAAAATAAACCAACAAGTCTCGAACTAGTACCACACCATGCCTCAATTGCGTCGCGTACATGTTCGCTCACCTGCACGACGGGAAACCGGAGCAACCGCCTCACATGGCCCAGGTCATGACTCATGAGCGACGAACACCGCCCTCTGAATCAAAGCCCCACGAGAGACCCCAGCAGTAGCCCTCGTCTAAGATACAAGCAGCAGCACAGACGCATGTTAATCCGGATGTGGTAACAACGATAGGGGCGTAGGGCCGCAGCGGAGGAAGCGACGGGGGAGCGGCCGATCGAGGTCATGGGAGCGGCCGGGCGAGAACGCGAAAGGCGAAGAGCGTATGAGCGGTGAGGGTGGAGGGCAAGCATGGCCACCCAATGCAGCCGGGGGAGAAGGTAGGGTGGATCGGCAAACTAAGGTGTGGAATGCACCATCAACGGCAATCCCCGGGTCGGCGACGGCGTTGGCATTGGCCGCCACGGCGGTACCCCCTGTTCATTGGGAGAAATTTGGGATTATACCATTGTAAAAGAGTGGTTTCGCTGGAATATCATCGCTTCAAACTGATTCGCTATAATACCATCCTAAATTGAGGGGTATTCATCAAAATACCATTTTCGTTCTTTTAGCTAATAAAATTATTTTTGCTCGATTTTGTTTTTTCTAGACCAAAATACCCCTGCCTCTATCTCTTTTTCAACGTCACCGGCCAAAATACCCCCCTATCGTCCTAATGTCGCTGGCCACTGGTGCTGTCGCCCCAACGCAGCCGCCGCTGTCCCCTCGCTCCCTCCGCTGGCGGTGGCAGCGGCGATCGCGGTATCGGAGAATGACCGTGCTCTGCTGCCACAGGTGAATCGGCGAGATCTGGCTGGTTTTGCAGAGGATGCCGATCCGAGCAATGCAGCGGCGAGGAATACGACATAGATCGTGACGACGCCCCCCCGGCACGACAGCGGCGATCGCGGCGCCAGAGGGCAACCGCACTCCACCGCCACAGGCGAATCGGTGGGATTCGGCTGGTTTTCGAAGGAGGGTGCCGATTCGGGCAATGCGACGATGAGGAAGATGGCGTGGAACGTGCCGGTGCCGCCCCCTCCAATGGTGGTGGCGGCGGCGACGGGGGTGACCCCCGGCGGCGGTATTACGGGGGGTGGGTCCAGGTCTTTGCCGGCGCTCACGGAGTCTGCGGCTGCGCACGGGTCATGGCCCAAGTCGGCGTCAGCGGACTCCCAGAAAGAGATAAAGGCATGGGTATTTTGGTCCGGAGAAAAACATTTCTATTCACCAAAAGGAACGGAAATGGTATTTTGGTGAACACCTCTTAGTTTAGAATTGTATTATAGCGCACCAGTTTGAAGGGATGGCATACCAATGAAACCACTGTTTTGCGTAGGTATAAACCCAAATTTCTCGTTCATTTGGGTGGGTGGGGGGTTTCAACCTACTAGTTTGTTCCTTTGGGCTGGGCTGCGTCCGATGGGCTAAATTTCGGGCCCACTAGGTTGTACTCAGGTCTAGAGGTTGTGCGTAGGTTGGCTGAGACTCAATTCGAGTATGCTTCAGCCTTCCAAACGGCTTTGGACTAAGGCCTGTCAATTCGAGTTGTTTCTGTGTTTGCACAAGTTGACGACTAGTCGTTGTTTTAAGGAATAAGTTTAAAGTTTCTCAATTTATCGCTGAGTCCGAAATTCGTTCCTGAACCGTAAAACCGGATAGAACGTATCCCCCAGCTTACAAAACCTTGCAAATGAGATATCTCGACAGTATTATGTCTGGTTTTGGCTGATGTGACATCTATGTGGCTCCTTTAACTATATCTTCGTCCCACGTGGTATTGACGTGATGCTTAGGTGGTAATTCGATTCTTAAAAAAATAAAAACCGTGTCCGTCCACATGTTAGTTACACACACAAAATAATAATAATAATAATAATGGTGGGTGTCAGATGGTAAACTCCGCAGCGGGGGACTGTGCAGACCCCCTGGCCCAGGGGTGCGAAAAAGAGGCTTCTCCAGGCCCGGCTCCGGTGAGGCCAGTGAGGATCAAGATCGCGAGATAGAGAACGGTGACACACGAGCAAGTATACTGGTTCGGGCCACCGATGAGGCGTAATACCCTACTCCTGTGGGGTGGATTATCTGTGTGGATTCTGGCTCTCCAGAGTTGGACTCGGCTAGTAGCAATCCAGGGAGCAGAAGCAAAAAGCCGAACAACCAACCCTCTTCCTTTAGGTCTGGGCCTCCTTTTATACCTCAAGGGGACACCACAGGGGCCAGACAGGCTGTCATCTAGAGAAAGGAAAAAACTATTTTACAATTAAGAACCACATCGTGGCTTGTGATGGAAGTCGCAGCCAAGTAGAGCAGCAGCGGCTCCTCTGGCTCGGGGGCAACTAGGACCGGAGGGGAGCTGAGATACACCTTCAATTGACCGAGGGCTTGCTCAGCTTCCTCCGTCCATCCAAACGGCCCGGAGCGCTTGAGGAGTTTAAATAGGGGCAGGGCCTTCTCTCCCAACCTCAATATGAACCAGCTAAGGGCGGCCATGCATCCAGTGACGCGCTGGACGCCCCTAAGCTTGCTGGGGGACGCATCCTATTTATCGTGCTAATTTTCTCGGGGTTGGCCTCTATGCCTCAGGATGAGACCAAGAACCCGAGAAGTTTGCCCGCAGGCACGCCAACACGCACTTTTCGGGGTTCAGCTTCATGCGGGTGGAGCAGAGACTCTCGAAAGTCTCCGCTAGATCCGAGAGGAGTGTCTCCTGGTTGCGTGTTTTCACAACCAGGTCATCGACATACGCCTTAACGTTACGCCCTACTTGACTACCCAAAGTAATGCGAGTAGTACGCTGAAAAGTAGTGTCTGCATTCTTTAAACCGAAAGGCATAGTTGTATAACAATATGTGCCTACAGGAGTAATGAATGCAGTTTTCTCCTCATCTTTCCTAGCCATGCGAATCTTATGATACCCTGAGTATGCATCTAAAAAGCACAAAAGGTCGCACCCCGCAGTGGAGTCGACAATATGATCTATGCGTGGCAGGGGATAAGGGACATGCCTGGTTGAGGTCGATGTAGTCGATGCACATCCGGAGCTTGCCGTTCGCCTTGGGGACGACGACCGGGTTCGCCAGCCACTCCGGATGGATGACTTCTCGGATGAATCCGGCCTCCAGTAAGCGCGCCACCTCCTCTCGGATGAAGGCTTGGTGCTCGGGGGCCTGCCGCCGCACTTTCTGTCGGACGGGCCTCGCGCCCGGTCGTACGGCTAGACGGTGCTCGATCACCTCCCTGGGGACCCCGGGCATGTCTGACGGCTTCCATGCGAAGACGTCAGCGTTTGCCCGCAGGAAGGAGACGAGCGCGTCTCCCTATTTGTTGTCCAGCTGACCGCCAATCTTGACAGTCTTGGATGGGTCGCCGGCCAGCGCCACCTCCTTGACGGGGACCTCGTCGTCCGGGGTCATCCGCTTCCTCGGGGCGTGAGACGAGAAGGCGTTGTGCCCCTCGTCACCGCCCACGGGCTTTGGGACCACGGTGAGGTCGCTTGCACGCTGTTCCGTGCAAGCAGTGCGATCATAGATCACCGTTGATGGTGATGGGGCCGCATGGGCCCGGCATCTTCATCTGGAGGTAGGCGTAGTGGGTGGCCGCCATGAACTTCACCAACGCAGGCTTCCCCAGGACCGCGTTGTAGGGCAGATTGAGGTCCGCCACATCGAAGTCTATCCGCTCAGTGCGGAAGTTCCGGGGCCACCGAACGTGACCGGGAGGTCAATGTGACCTCGAGGCCATGTGTGCCCCGGCGTCACGCCGATGATCGGCAGGGACGGCAGGAGCTTCATCCCCGGGACCTTAATGAGGTCATAGGCCGTGGGGGAAAGGATGTTGAGGGCGGCACCGCCATCTATCAGGACGCGCCTTAACTTGACAATGCAAATGGTGGGGAGACCACCATTGCGATTTGCCCTCCCGGGCCATGCACGGGGGTGGTCGGTTTGGTCAAAGGTGAGCGGAACCTCCGACCACCGGGCCCGCCTTGAGGCCTCGTGGGTGGGGACCGCAGCCAGAAGCTCGCGCTTCATGGTCTTGAAGCTGCGGCGGGAAGCATGAGCACATGCTCCCCCATCCATGGTGGCGACGGTGGCCTCAGGCTCCTGGAAGCCTAAGTCGTCGTTACCGTCGTTGACGGGGGCCCTTTTCTTGGCCTCACTCCGTCGGTCGCGGGCGGGGGCCGTGAGGCTCTGGCCCTCACGGCGTTCCTGACCCCGCTCCTCCCCCCACTTCTTGACGCGCTTGGCCAATCCTCTTGACCGCGCGGCACTCGGTAAGGTTGTGGAGGGAGGTGTCATGCACGGAGCACCATTTGCCGGCCTGGCGCTCTCGGCCAGGGGCGGCAGCGCTCCTCTTGTTGTCCTCCGCAGCCTTCCCCTTGCACGGGGGCCGTGGGGCACCTTCAGCGGCGAGGACGTGCCCCTCGTTGCCAGAGCGGGCATTCCTCCTCTTCTTCCTCCTTTCTTGCTGCCCAGGATGGGCGGCAGACCCGGGGGCAGCCATAGCCGCCGCACCAGAGCCAGAGGAGTTCCAGGTCCACGCCTCCTCCTTACGGGCCACATGGTTCGCGAGCTCAAAGAGCTGCGCGGTGGTCTGGGGCTCCTTGGAGGCAATATTCTCCAGCAGGCGGTTGTGCTTCACGCCTCCCCTAAATGCGTATATCACCGCATGCGCGGGGATACAGGGGATGGTGTTGCGGACCTCGCAGAACCGCTGTATGTATGATCAGATACGTGCCGCACGCCTCTCCGTCCCTCCGCTGCAGTGCGTGCAGGTCGGCTTCCTCTCCAGGGCGTGGATACGTGCCCTGAAAATTCGTTGTGAACTATTGGCACAAATCCTCCCAGGAGTGGACCGAAGCGGGTGGAAAGTTCATGAACCAACCCCGCGCCTGGCCTTTTAGGGCCATCGGGGAGATAGTTCGCCATGACCCTATCGTCACCCCCCGCCGCCTCGATTCCAGTCGTGTGGATCTGGAGGAACTCGGTGGGGTTGACGCTATCATCGTATTTTTCCGGGATGCTGCGCCGGAACTTTGGGGGCCATCGGACACTCCGAAGACTCGCCACAAAGGCACGACACCTAGCCGCAACGACGGGGGAAACGGGGAGCCTACCTGTAAGGCCGTTAGGGCGCACGGTGGCCGTGGACGCGGCGTGTAAGGACCCCCGTTTTGCAACAGGAATCACTCGTGTAATCTGTGCCATTTCCCTAGATCAAGTAGTTTGGCACACACGATACATAGTTGATTTACCAAAAGCGCATACATACGCGTCGTGTACGAATTATTACATCATAAGCCCGAAGGCGTAGTCTTAGAACAAAGGACCAAACGGTCCGGAATACAGTCCAAAAGCAGAATATAGATAAGTAACGGAGCGAAGGCAGCGGCATTGTCATTGCCACAGGCAACGACCGTATCTAGACCTAGTGGGCATCCTCATCTTCCGCATCCTCTTCGTAGTAGGCGTATGGATCTTCCGCGGTGTCATCTTCGGCTTCTGATGAAGTTTATAATTGCAAGGGTGAGTACCAACCGTACTCAGCAAGTCACCACAACAACGATGCATATGAAGGATTTTTATTCAAGGCAAGACAAAGGCTCAGTTGCATAAAGCTGGTTTTGCAATCATTTTCACAAACCTAAGACCTAGAATAACTGGTCAAGTTTTAATACCAGAGTTTAATTTAAACAACGACGGTTCTGTCTACCATCCATTGTGATCCCAAGGATGGCTTCCCGCCGTTGGTCGTCATGGTTTTCTGTGGACACCCACCTTCCCTGCTCTCAGGGAGTGGCCCCAACAGCATAAAATTCATCATGCAATAACCCATCCCACACAGGTTAAGAGTTTAGAGTCTAGCCAAGTGTAATACATGTCCTGGTGCTCAATATCCGCGAGCACGGCTATTCGAATAGATTTTGTTTACTCACACTGCAGTGGATGTACACTTTACCCGCACTCCGCGACTGCCCAACACATGAGCCTCGTCCCAACACATGAGACGCGTCACAGCAAAGCATTTCGATAACCTTGCATTGGCAGTACCCGCTCCATGAACTATCGTCCTCATGCACTCCAGGCGTATCTGTTTCTAGCAGTGAGAGGAGTTCTAGCGCTCCCGGGAAGGGAAGTCTCACACGCACGTTAAGTTTATAGTTTATAGTTTAAGTTTAGATTCTCACTCTCATACACATGGCAGTCCTACTAATGGCGACACCGACGTAGGGCACGCATCGCGGCCCTACCTCAACGGCTGCCCCCACCGTAGCGAACCTGCCTCACACACGGGGGTGAACCATCTATGCAAGGATACTGCCTCTGCTCGGCTATCTAGTCCGCTAGGTCTATACCCATCCGAGAAGTGCGGTTGTACGAGGGTCGTTTCATGCTTAACTTTATGGCTCGGTCCTTAACTGACCGGGGACGGTACTAGCCTTTTCCAGATACCACCCAAATCCACTATCCGCCCCGGTCGAAATCAGTGGTTTAGTTTCATTTCTCCTTTCACAAATCATGCCATCATATCATGGCAATGTGGCGCTCATGTCTCCACATGCCGCATCTCCATTACCTCCCCAAAGGTAATTGCCCAAGCATATAGCATTTTGATAAACATGAGTATGCATGATTTTAGAATAGCATTACTAAGCATTTTCATATTTGACTAGGGACTCATACGTGAGCGTGGTTACAAGGGAATATCGGGTAAACAATATTCAAGGTGTGGCATAACAACAAGTAGGATGTCCATTATTGCATGCAACTTTATTTGCAAACAAAATAATTTCGCAATTTGGGATCGATATGTTCAAGGAATAGTGATGACTTGCCTTGCTCGAAGTTCGGTGGTTCTTGGTCTTCAGTCGGACTCAGGGCTCTCTCGGAATCTATAATTACGTGCGAAAGAAATTGAATTCATTGAGAATTCAATTTAAAATCCAACAAGATTCAATTTAAAGAAAAGATCGAGCGCGAGTGTTGAACAACGACATTGATTCCATTTTATTTAATAGAACTATTTTGATTTTTAATACCGTCGTCTCAAAATATTAGCGCTAACCAAATTAAAATATTAATCCGATTCGATCTACGCGTCTCGAATAATTTAGATACCGATAATAAAAGGTAACCCCATCCGGTGAATAGTTGGCTAAAGTAATCACGACGGGTGATTAGCGGATAGCCTTATTACTGAGTAGGAACTAACTAAACACCGACTAAATAAATATTTAAATAGATAACGAACGGTCGTATACATACGGTAACAATTTAAAAACGACCGGTAATTAATCCTCCGACTATAAATATATGAACGTCCTAGCGAATTTTAGCTAATAAGATTCTACAGAATCGGCTAAGTACTCCGCTAAATATTAGTTAATTAAACGAGTAATCAAGTTGGGTGAATAATTTAAATTTTAATTTTAATTAGATATCCGATTTAATTTTACTCGCGTTTCCAAAATAATTGACGGCGACGACTATATCGATTTCCTAAGCTTAGTAATTTATATTAATCTAGCACGTGCTCAAATATTCCAGATAATCGAAAATAATTAAATTCCTAATCCTCTACTTAATTTCTCCTTATTCTTATTTTCATTTTCTATCTTTATTTTGTTTCTTTTCTCTTTCCCCTTTTTCTCTTTTTTTTTCTTCCCTTTTCTGTATCTTCTTCTTCCTCTCTGTTCTGTTTGCTCTCTCTCTATCACTTCTCACCGCATGCCGCAGCCAGCAGGGAGGGGAGCAAGGGAGGCGGCACCTACCTGCGACGGCGGCGGCGACCGGTGGCAGGGCGGCAGCCGGTGGCGACGGCGGCGCAGCCCAAGCGGCGGCAAGGCGGCAATGGTGCTCGGCAACGGGGCGCGGCAGTGGAGGAGAAAGGAGGGGAGTGGAGGGATGGTGTGGGGGAGAAAGGGCTCGGCCGGGGGGATTTTTATAGGCCGGACCGCGGAGGGGAAAAGGGCGGCGACGTGGCGCGGGTACGGCGGACACGGCGGCAACAGGCGGCGGCATGGCGTGGGTACGGCGGTGTCGTGCGGGCGCACGGCGCGAGGGCGCGTGGGCGCGCGGCTCGGGGCGGCATGGCGCAGCGGTACGGGGCGGCGCGAGTGGCGGTACGGTGGCACGGCGCGGCGGTACGGCGACGTCGTGCGGGCGCACGGCGCGAGGGCGGCGTGGGCGCGCGGCTCGGGGGCATGGGCACGGCGGCAGGCGCGTACGGCGGTCGCGGCGCGGAGGCATGGGCGCGGCGGTACGGGGCGGCGCGGGCGTGGGACGGCGGCACGGGCGCGAGCGGCCGGCGTGCACGGCGGGCGGCGCGGCAGGACGTGGGCGCGCGCGGCGCGGCGGGCGGCACGGGCGCGCGGGCGCGGGAGCGGGCGCGCGCGGGCGCGTGGGCGCGCGCGGCGCGGCGGGCGGCACGGGCACGCGGGCACGGGAGAGGGGCGCGCGCGGGCCGCGTGAGCGGCGGTAGCGGAACCGGCCGAACACCTGGCGGCCAATGAACAGTGCCGCCAGGGTGATTTCTTGATTTTAGGGTTTTTCTTCACTAAAATCCGTTTTAAAAATTGGTAAATTTAGACAAATCAATGTGACCAATTTTTTTTTAGTGTTTGCAACAATTTTTCTACCGTTTATATATATATATATTTATTTTATCTATACTTTTCTTGTATCCATTATCCTCACATATACCTACACTCATATATACATTTGTTACAATCCCCTCCTAAAATATGTATATTATTTGTTAGGCGTAACATTAATTAAAACCCCGCATAGAACCTAAATAAAAGTGCGAACAAATCCGGTACGATGCGATTTATTTTAGAAATTTTTGGCGGTTCGTAATTTAGGGCTTCGGTTTTGTCGGTCGAATTTTTAGGGCGTTACACGGCGCCCTCTCCCGCTTTGGTGGCGCGGCGCTCATCGCGCTGACACTCGATGCTGAGCCGGGCATCCGGCTTGTCGTATAAACTCTCATGACGCCTACGAGTAACCGTGGGCGTCGACGAGGGCAGCGAGGACGTGTGGCGGGCATGGGCCACCGCTCGTCGCGCTCTTCGCCTTGCAGACGAAGAGGTTGCAGTCGCAGCGCCGGATGATCTGGCTGGCGATGAGCGACCGCCGGCGTCCAGCTGCTGGTGCGCTGCCTTGACCAGGTTGGCCACATCGTCCAGCCAACGCTGGACAGGGGCCTCCGGGTCCGCGGCAATGGGCGGATGGCGCAGGAGCGCCCCTGCCACCTGGAGGGCACCCTGAGGAGTGCCGCCGTCACCGTAGACCAGACGGCGGCGTGCCTTGGGGCGGCGCCGCCGCTCATCGCTTGGCCGCTGGGAGGTAGCAGAGCCCTCCGGCTCCTTCAGTGCCTTCTCCCGCTCAGGGCTCTGGTGAGGAGGCGGTGACGGAGTATGCGTCCGGCGACGGGGATGCAGCTCCCCGCCGTCGTCGCTGACGCTTGGTGTGGGGGTGCGGAGCACTGCCTCTTCAGCCATAGGGCTGACTTGGCGAAGCTTGGCGCTCACGCAAGGAGCGGGAACCTGAGGAAGCGTTTACGCTCCCCTACCTGGCACGCCAGCTGTCGGATGGTAAACTCCGCAGTGGGGGACTGTGCAGACCCCCTTTTTGAGTTCGGCCCAGGGGTGCGAAAAGGAGGCTTCTCCAGGCCGAGCTCCGGTGAGGCCGGTGAGGATCAAGATCGTGAGATAGAGAACGGTGACACACGAGCAAGTATACAGGTTCGGGACGCCGATGAGGCGTAATACCCTACTCCTGTGGGGTGGATTATCTGTGTGGATTCTGGCTCTCCAAAGTTGGACTCGGCTAGTAGCAATCCAGGGAGCAGAAGCAAAAAGCCGAACAACCGACCCCCTTTCTCTAGGCCTGGGCCTCCTTTTATACCTCAAGGGGATACCACAGGGGCCAGACAGGCTGTCATCTAGAGAAAGGAAAAACTATTTTACAATTAAGAACCACATCGTGGCTTGTGATGGAAGCCTTCCGCTCCTGCCGCGCCGGCATGGCCCCTGTCAGGCCGTCCATTATGCGGGTCGGCGCAGCACGTTATTCTCCATTAAACGGTTGGAGTCTGCTAGTCCAACCGTAGGCTGTACGGTGCGCCAGGTGATTAGACCTGACGCACCAACTTCGGTGAAGCACGAGAGCCGGATCAGCTCTCGAAATCTTGATGCAGCTCATCGGGAAGCGTAACGTTCCTACAGGGCGTGCGCCGGCACGCGCGGTACTGTACGCCATCCCATCGGTCATTCGCACCGGTCTCACGTCGGTCAGCCGACTGTGACCGGTGTCAGATGCGTGCGCGTCATTCCGCAATAAATGCGGCATGCGCGCGGCACAAGCGCACTACACCTGCACCGTTATTAATGCGGGTAGGTGAGCGCTGGGAGTGCTCACCTACTTCGTTACACGTGGCAACGGCCCGAGGGGGTCGGGGCCGGGGCCACCCCCCGAGGAGGTAGCGTGTCATGGGAGGGTGGCCGCCATATCGCCCTCGGGCCCTCTCCCCGCTCGGGGGAAAATGGCCACGTGGGCAGACGGGGTCGCCTCAAGCCCATAGTCAACATACCCCTGGGTCCAGGACACCGACAGTGGGACCCACATGTCAGTCTCACTTCTCTCCTCATCAATGCCACATCAATGTCATGTGGAACGAATACCTAGTTAAAGGTGCCACGTTAGCTGAAACCGAAGATAATACTGCTGAGTGATCTCGTTTATACTGATTTTGTAAGTTGAAGGATGCGTTATACCCAATTATACGTTGAAGGGACGAATTTCAGACTGATAAATTGAGAAACCTAAAATGAAATTATTCCTTGTTTTAACACTTTACACCAAGTCCGATGCGGCACAGCAATACAGCATATGCTTGGAGAAACACAACCGACGGACGCCCGCCTCCTCGCCGTTGCCTTGTTGGTGCGCGAAAACCACAGGATATCTCGTGCACAGTACCGTATCCTAGGCAGGCAATCCGACGCCGGCCACATACACAGTGCGCATCGGCGAGATGGGCCGTATGCATTCAACTTTCTGCACGGGGAAACGTTAGAGCCAGGTAGCAGCGACCATCATTTACTCCAGCTCTATATCAAGTTCAGACTTCAGAACCTGCAAAATAAAAGGAAGAAGTTCAGACTTCGCCATCTCCTGCTAGCATCGCGAGCAGCCAACAAGAATCCAGCCGCCCGGTGTTTGGCCCGATCGTCCAAAACGAGATGGTGAAGAAAGGTGGTAGAGCCAGGGAGGGGAACAAGAAACCTGACGACGACGATCTCGTCAACACCATCTTCTCCTGGACCCTGGAAGATGTCATGAACCAGAACCACTTCGTCGACAAGGTTCCATCCATTTCATTTGTCTTTTCAATTCGCTCTGTGCTCATTGTCAGGCTGATCTGAACATGCATGAGAAATGGTCATATCAACTCACATACTTTTGCAGGTGAACGCGATACCTGACAGGTTCTTCGGTCTGAAGGGCTATCTGGATTCGTTCAAGGCCCCGTTGCTGGAAGAGATACGAGCGGAGATGAGCTCTAACCTGGAAACTCTGCCCAACAACGGCTCGTCGACCAAACATATACAGTCCCTTGTCCATATACCTACGGGCGTAAGAAAATGCCCAGTGTACTTCTACCGCGTCACCATTTCCGGCCACCATGGAGCTTGCGCTCCATGCATCGGTGACATCGTCGTGCTCTCGGATGTCATGCCGCGACGGCCGTCCGACCTCGCGAGCAACGGCCGCTCCTACTGCCTCGCACACGTCAAGAATGTCGTCAACAGACGTACCTTCCTTATCAGAGCGTCCAAGAAAATTGAACATGCAAGCTCGTATGCTTTCGCCGCTAGCT
This sequence comes from Oryza punctata, assembly GCA_000573905.2. Taxonomy (NCBI): domain Eukaryota; kingdom Viridiplantae; phylum Streptophyta; class Magnoliopsida; order Poales; family Poaceae; genus Oryza; species Oryza punctata. Next base: position 28,344,341 of record CM002491.2, on the reverse strand, counting down.
TGCTCGCTTTTATACCCTACGCCCGCATCTGGCGTTGTCTTGACTACGACTATGCGCTCAAGATAAATCCTCCACTTGTCATGGCTGTCGCCGGCGTCGCACTGGTAAATGGTGTCAGTTCTATTATAGTATATCACAATGCTTTAGATTCACAGAATTTCTCACCTGAATACGTGATTGATTCTCTTGATCAACAGAGCACTTCGTTTATGGGATCGTCGTCTTCTCAACGAGAGAATGCTGGCACCGACGAGATAACCAGTAGGCTGCCTGCGTTCGGGCTGAACGACTCGCAGGCCGGCGCGATACAGAGCTGCGTCTCGGCGATGCAGGGCAACGGCGCGAGCACCACCAGCGGTCGGTTCAGCCTCATCTGGGGGCCTCCCGGCACGGGCAAAACCAAGACCATCAGCGTGCTGCTGCTCATGCTGATGATGACGGCGACGAGCCAGAGCAGATACCGTGTCCTGACGTGCGCGCCGACGAATACCGCGATCAGACAGGTCGCGTCGCGGCTCCTTGCTCTGAGGAAGCAGCATTCTGCCGCTGCCACCGGCGTACTGTGCCACGGCGACCTTCTGCTGTTTGGCAACAAGGACAGGATGGGCATTGACGGTGATCTGAAGGAGATCTTCCTAGACAATCGTGTTAAAATTCTCAAGAAGTGCTTCTCACCGGACTCGGGTTGGAGGCATTGCCTGAGTTCATTACAAGTTTTTCTGAGCTTTCCGTTAGCTCTCAGATGTCAGTACATCCAAGCCTGCATTGCACTAAAAGATGGGACAGTATTATCGGAGTCATCATTTGTCAGGTCAGGGTTTCATGACATTAACCAGAAGCTTAGCAGATGTTTTCAGACAATCTTGTCTCACATCCCCAAGTCTGTGATTCTTGAGAAGAATTACAACAAGATTGTTTTGCTCAGAACGATGCTGGATAACTTCGAAAAGTTGCTTAGTAAGAAGAGTGCAGCAGGGGATGAAGTGCTCGTTGGCATCTTCATGGAAGAAAACAAACCTGATGGTTCAGATGGTGGAGTGGTACATTCAGAATTGGTTCGAAATCTTCGGCAGAGCATGACAGAAATTCTTGGCGTCATCAGTACTCTCCTGCGAGGGTTGCAGCTTCCTGCAACAACCTCTCCTTTCAAGATCAAGAAATTCTGCCTACGAAGCGCCTCTCTTATTTTCTGCACCGTGTCGGGCTCTGCAAAGCTGTACGAGCAGAAAATGGATTTACTTCTCATCGACGAGGCAGCGCAGTTGAAGGAATGCGAATCCCTCATCCCGTTGCAAGTCCCTGGCTTGAAGCATGCTGTTCTTATTGGCGATGAGTGCCAACTGCCTGCTACTGTGAAAAGCAAGGTCCATTCAGTTCTCCTAAAATTTCTTTGCCCTTTAGTTCGTGAACTGCTACTACTTTCTTGTGGACTGCACATATGTTTGTACCATTGTACTCCTGTATGTAGATTGCTTATATTCATCTTGAGTAATCTTATTTCTTGCAGGCTGCAGATGGTGCCTTGCTGGGAAGGAGCCTGTTTGAAAGGTTAACTCTGCTGGGACACCAGAAGCACCTTCTGAATATGCAGTACAGGATGCACCCCTCCATTAGCATCTTCCCCAACCTCAGTTTCTACGACAAGAAAATCTTGGATGGGCCGAATGTCAGACATGTGAGGCACGAGCGTTGCTTCCTTCAAGGGGCCATGTTTGGGCCGTATTCCTTTATCAACATTGATAATGGTAGAGAGGATCCTGGCCGCAGCAAGAGAAACATGGCAGAGGTGGCTGCCATCAAGAAGATACTGCATAATCTCTGCAAAGGTAACTATCCCCTGTTGCTACTTTTGATTCTTGTACGTTGGTTAACTATTTCGGAATGCAAAACCATTTCAGGACCGAAATTTCGATAATTTCAAACAAAATATTATAAATCCTTAACAATATTTAGCTATATTGGAGCAAAATTTGCCAGATATATAAATTGGTTAGAAGTAATCCTATCGTAACTCCATAATCTTATATCACACCTTGTATAGTGTATAGTATAGCTTGGTCTTCTCCTTTTCTTTATCTTTAGAGATTATATTTTTCTCCCGCTCTATTTAATGAAAGGCACATTCTCATGTTGCTTTTCCATTAAAGAAAAGGTAAACCTTGAATTTCAAAAATATCGTATGGCTGGTTTGAATTAGAGCTAATTATTAATGTACTAAATTTTTGTTAACTTCAATATTCGGTTTGATGCTAATTTTTCTCAGACCAGTATAAACTCTACCTTAAATTTAGTAGTGGTAACAAATATTGGTTCGGCAAATTTTATCTCCAATCCAAACTACTATTACTATCCTGTAAGATTTGTTTCAAAATACTGAACGTGACACCTGTATATATACTTGACAACTTGTCTCGTTTTTCCACCGTGCAGCTTGTGTCGGTACAGGGGAAGGGGTTACCGTTGGCATCATATGCCCGTACGCCGCCCAGGTGGAGGCGATCCAGAGCGGTATAGATGTGAACGCTCTTCGCCCGCTAGACGTGCGCGTCAACTCCGTCGACGGTTTCCAAGGCAGCGAGGAGGACATCATCATCCTGTCAACCGTCAGGTCCAACAGTACAGGATCCATCGGTTTCCTCTCCAACCGTCGCCGCGCCAATGTCGCCCTGACAAGGGCAAGGTACGCAACGCACACGCCTGAATGTTTTCCGGATCAAAGTATGAGCGCCAACGCCCTCTGAGCTCGACGTTGGCATCCATCCATGGCGACGTCTCGTTTTGCGCGCTTCTGGTCTTTTTTTGCAGGCATTGCCTCTGGATCCTGGGCAACGCGACGACGTTGCTCGGCAGCTGCTCTGTCTGGGGGGAGCTGGTCCGGGACGCCGTGGATCGCCGGTGCTTCTACGACTGGGACGGCGGCGGCGGCGCGGGTTTGCTCGGCGTTGCTCGGCGCGGACACGAGGACGAACTGGACGATGCGATCGAGTTCGCTACGGCGTTTGACACGTTCATAGACGAAGCGGGGTGCGGGGTTGGAGACGATATCTGTGACGCGCTAAGCTCCCTTCAACTAGCTTAGATTGTGGCGATTTTTCGGGTTCTTTTGGTCGGAATTCTGGTTTGATGCGTAGACTTGAGAGTTGAGACCACATTTACGTTTAGCGGCAGCTTGAAAACTTGTTACTACTATATGCTGTATCGTATTCAATTCATCTGTCCTGGGGGGAAAATCGTGATGTCCGCATGTGCATTGCTGCTGATTCGGTTTCTGACAAGATTATGATGATCTTTTGTCGCAAAATACTGAAGGAAGAAAAGGAGAAGATTCCAGTTGGATCCACTTGCTAACTTTTTTGATACTTTCGTGACCTTAGTACCATCATTTTCTTGTACAATAGTACTATAAAATAGATTTTCTGCATGGTGCTTTTGGCTTCTGAGATTATGATGCTAACTTAACAGCTAAGGCATATCAGATTTTTACGATGACCTTGACCCGGAGACTTTAATCATCCGGAAACTGGGAAGTCTATATCCATATACAGTATGTTGTCCCTTTTCTTTGGATACAAGTCGATTTGCCCTACTAAAATGGGAAATAAAATATATAGAGTATTTGGTAGTAATTGATTGCTTAAGTTTAGCGTTTTCATACGACACAAACGTTTGTATTAAAATTTACTACCCTATGAATATACTATAAGTCGTTTTAATTTTTTAATGACTTTTTATTAAATTTATAGAAAAATATAATAATTTTTCAATACAAAATAAACATATTATCAAAATATATTAAATGTTTGTTTTAGTGAAACTAATTCGGGATTGTAGATTTTTACTAAATGTTTGCTTTAAGTTTAGCTAGGAAAAGAATTAAAACAATTTATAATATGAAATAAATAAGTAATTTAAAATGGCTCTTTAGTTGATCCTTTTTCTAAACTTTCAGCAATAGCATAACCAATATATTTATCAGACATTGGAACTTACAAGGCAAACACTTGTGAAAATACCCGCCGCACCGTTCCCTTGACCCCTTCTCTCTCAATCACAGTAGTTTCAAATTTAGGACATGTCTTTTCTTTGTCACTTTCAACTCTGCAAAATTTCAAAAATACTAAAATTTAATAAGGTAACAAAAAACCAATGATACTATACTAAAATTTGATAATTTTGGAATCATCTTCTCTTAATTAAGACCCGTCGAGTTAGTTAAGGATGAAACCTAAGTACGGATATGTAAAAAAATTAACACATAATTAATTGAGTTGTAATTATTATACATTTGAATTTGAATTTATCTAATAAAGCAATTTCTTATATAGAAATTTTTCATATGAAATGTATCGTTTAACCGTTTAAAACACGTGCTAAAAAAAAGATAAAATATATATCTTAATAAGGAAAAAAACCTAAACTGAATCCAAATCAAACATATCCCAGTATGCCACAATAATATCGGATTTTACTGAGTTGAAAGTAGCAATAAACAGCCCTTAACTCTCGACAAGACGCCTCGACGACCAGTGGTCATTGGGAGGGCAGGTACCCTACCCGGCGAACTACTGAGTTGAAGGCGGCCTCCACGCTCTCGCTTTCCCTCGCAATTTTCTCCTCTTTTATCGTCCGCCTCCCCGCACAAGCGATTCTCCTTCAACTCATCAACTCCACGAAACGGGGCAACTCTCTGCTCCGCCGCCGCCGTCGCCGCGCGCAAGCTAGATTAGATTCGCGGCCGATCGCTCGTCGTCGGAGATGATCAGGCGGGGCGGCGCGGCGCGGGGGAAGGTCGCGGAGGAGGAATGGCCGAGCCTGGTGGATCTGGTGCTTGGCTGGAAACTCGAGGACGTCATGAACGAGAATCTCTTCAAGGACAAGGTTGGTGCCACTGCTCCGTCCATTGGTGTGCTTGATCGGTTTTGTGCGTGTTACGATCGTGTTGCTACTGCTGTATACTACTACCATAAAAACTCCAATAAAAGAGTACTCCGTACTTGCTAAATCCTAATGCGCATGCCTTGCTCTGCAGTTGCTTCCAGTTCTTTAAGAAGATCAATCTACTAACACTTAACCTATTTCAAGTTGTTTTGGACTTGAGATATTTGAAGCTTTCTAATCTGACGGGATGACACTTACCCCCACTTAAATTTAGATTCAAGGTGGAAGACAAGTGTGACTTGAACTTGGGTTGGTCGATTCACGAGCCAGTCTACCGAGAAAATTCTCCAAATATTTCATATTTAAATGTAAATGCATTTTGGTTTATTTTAATTTTTTTATGCTTGAAAAATGTGTTTTTGATGATGTAATTAAAACTATCCTGCTATCTACTATGTGCTGACGGATGGAAAAACCATTTTTTTTTCTCGGAAGCATTTCCTTGAACATATTAAGCTACGGTAAGGTGTAACACTACCTTAACGTGCTGTATCAGTCTCATCCATGCCTTCTGAAATACTATGAGTGGAGAAGATCCAAATAAATGGTTGAGCAAGGTTCACATGAATAGCTCTTGATAGAAAAAAAAGGGGGCGTTGATAGGAGAAGCAATCCACTATGGGGATAAAGCAAATTACAAATGCCGGGGGGAGCCAACAAATAAAGGAGGGTTCTCTTAAGCAAAGATCCTCTTAGATGCAGATTCGGTTGGCTTTCGGCTATAAACATGCATGTTTTAAAGACCTCCTAAGCTTTCTAAATATTTAAAACTACTCCAATTTCAGCCTACTATACATCTTAGCAACGTTCTACAACCTAAAGTAATAGGGTCAGATTGTTGAGATAGGTGCTGCTGCCTGCAGGTCGTGTGTTTTTACCTAGTAGAATTTTGTGATTTCAAATTATCTTGTTTCTCTTAAAGCATGGTTCTTCATTGTATTTTAGCATGCACTGTTTCAAACAATTATAGTTTAACCAAGAATGGTTGGTTTGTCTAGCAACTGGTTGCTCATCAATATGAGGTGTGAAAAATGCAGATGAAAAGGATACCGTCCACATTCAGTGATCTCAAGAGCTACTTAGAGTCCTACACCTCTCCATTGCTGGAGGAGATGCGGATGGAGATGTCTTCTAGCTTGGAAGCCATATCCACCATGCCTTCTACCAAAATTTCGTGGATCGAGCAAAAGAACAACAACACAGTTTACGACATTGTTTTCGATGCTGATTCTCAGAATTCTAAGGCATGTAAACCTGAAAGTTATGTTCCAAGTGTTGGTGATATCATTATCCTTTCTGATGTGAAGCCGAAGCATATTTCTGACATCACTCGCAATGGGAGGCCATATATTGTTGCCTTTGTCACAGAAGGAGGGGATGAAGATGATGACTCACCTCCAGCTAAGTATGTGATCATATCATCAGGAAAAATTGATTCTGAGGATGGCAAGTGTCAAGATAGGAAAAAGATCAAACTTTTTGCTGCCTATTTGCTCAATATTGTAACATACATCCGTATATGGCGCTGCCTTGACTACAACACAGCAGTCAGAAGAAATCAAAGTCTCATACTGGAGATGGTACATTATCCACTGGTACGTACACACTGAATGGTACTGATCTGAAGACATTATTATGCTTGACATTTTCTCCAATAATAAACATGAAAGGCAGTGATCAAAGAAGGGAGACTATTTTGAAATTACTATCTATATTTTTATTTTTTCTTCAAGAATATTTCATTGCAAAAGAAAAGCTCCAGGTTATTGCAAAACAAACGAATCGGGTATATTCATTTCAAAACTAAACTGATTATCGAAAGGTTTTGGGTGGTTGTACAGAAGTAGGTAGTTTGATTAGTTCCATTTTCTGATTTTCCCAGGTTGCAGACATTGTTCAGAAACAGAAAAAGGATCATTCTATCGACAGTATGGAGATATGGAGTAAATTGTCTACGATGGATCTTAACAATTCTCAGAATGATGCAATCTTGAATTGTATCTCATCAATGCATAGCAACAACAGCAGTAGCAGTTTTAGTCTTATCTGGGGACCTCCTGGCACAGGAAAGACAAAAACAATCAGTGTTCTGTTGTGGTTGATGAGAGAAATAGACCATGGTACTCTAACATGTGCACCCACAAACCTTGCTATTAAACAAGTTGCTTCCCGTTTCTTGAAGGTGATCAAAGAGTGTTCTTCGGATAGAGCCTGCTTAGGAGATGTTCTACTCTGTGGCAATAAACAACGCATGTGTGTTGACGGTAATCTGAAAGAGATCTATTTACATGATCGTGTAAGGACGCTGCTTGGATGCTTTGTGCCAATGACTGGATGGAGACATCGCCTATCTTCCCTGTCTGATCTTTTTGAGAATGGTTACTCCCAGTACCTCAAATATCTGGAAGACCAAAAGGAAGGTGATAGCCTTACCTTTTATTCTTACACTAGAAAAAGATTTAATGCTACTTATCCAGAGCTTCGAAGATGTTTCAAAGAAGTACTATTCCATGTTCCAAAATCCACTATCTTGGAAGTGGATTACAACAATATCATTTCACTTCTAGAGCTGCTTGAAGATTTCAACAAGAAATTCCTGCACAAAAATATTGAGGATGAAGTAAAGGGAATTTTCATGTATAATGATGATCAATCTGATTCCAGTGTATCCAGTCTGACAAAATTTTCTAAAACAGCAATCAGCCTCGGGAAAATCAGAATTAGATGCCTAGAGCTACTGAATATGTTATTAAGTAGCTTGAAACTTCCTATAACTTCCTCCAAACGTACAATTCGGGAGTTCTGTATGGAAAGCGCCTCCATAGTTTTCTGCACTGTATCTAGCTCTTCCAAAATAACTAATAAAAAGCTACAGTTGCTTGTTGTTGATGAGGCTGCTCAGTTAAAAGAATGTGAAGGATTGATCCCGTTGCGTTTGCCTACTTTAAAGCATGCTATTCTTATTGGTGACGAGTGCCAATTGCCAGCAACAGTCAAAAGCAAGGTTGATTTCTTGATCTATGTTATTACTGCGTTGATTCTATTAATCCAGTGAACATCATATTCCCATTCGTTTTGTCAGTTTTTCATACTGTACTCGTATTTCATTTCTCTGTCTGTTTTGCAGGTTTGTGAGGATGCGTCATTCGGGAGAAGCTTCTTTGAGAGGTTGAGTTCACTGGGACATGAAAAACATCTCCTTAATATGCAATACAGAATGCACCCATCCATTAGTATCTTTCCAAACATCAGCTTCTATGACAGGAAACTCTTGGATGCTCCTAATGTCAAGCAGAAAGAACACCGAAAGAAGTACCTTCCAGGTATTATGTTTGGTCCTTACTCTTTCTTCAATATTGAAGATGGTAAGGAGGATCTTGATGAACTTGGCCACAGCAGAAAGAATGTGGTTGAGGTTTCTGTCATACAGGAAATATTGCGAAATCTCCAAAAAGGCATGTGTTCTATACTCATTTAATTTATCACTAACACATGTAGCATTTTATTTTGTTATTTCTTATCTAGCTTATTGTGGTAGAATAATATTTATCTAGCTTATTTAACAATTTTATGATTTGTTGGTAATTTTATAACTGAAATTGGATTAATTTCTTAACATGTTCTTTTTGGTTGCGGAGAGCTTCATTAGCTGCTATAAGAAAAGTTGATCTGTAGGTCTTTTCAATGGAGCAAGGCAACAGATCAAAATAGAGAAGAAGGCAACAAAAATGATTGATCACAGATTTACAAAAATATGACTGAAATGAGGAAACGTGAAATTTTAACATGCTCAAATTTAATGCTATAATAATATGCTATGCTTATTCTTTCTCTAGAGAATTCGGGATTGTAATTTCTAATTTTAGGTTTGTTCACTTATAATTGGTTTTTGTCTAGCATAACATATTTTTTCTGAAATTTACGAGAAACATCCTTTAAAACTTTCCAGATGAATTGGAGAAATGAAGTACCAACAGACACTCATACTTCAAACAAGCTTGTATCTCTTTTTGATATATCAGTACGTGGATATTTGCGTACATAAATCTAAGTATTTCTCATCCTCTGCAGCTCATTCTAAAACCAAAAATAAGGTTACAGTTGGTGTCATATGTCCATATACTGCTCAAGTCCTAGCAATTCAACAAAAACTCGGGAAAAGGAAGTTTGACCCGGTCATAGTAAAAATTAATTCTGTTGATGGTTTTCAAGGTGGTGAGGAAGACATAATCATTTTATCAACTGTGAGGTCCAACTCGGATGGGGCTGTAGGTTTTCTTTCAAACCGGCAACGCACAAATGTGTCACTTACACGAGCAAGGTATCTTCTGTTACTTACTAAGGTTAAATTCCTTTTTTGACCCATGTTTTCTCCTTTATTTTTATTTTAATCCCCATTATCACCTTATTTTTATCAAAGGTATTGCCTTTGGATTTTGGGAAATGCAACAACCTTATCTAGATCTGGCTCTATCTGGGCAGATTTAGTTCGCGACGCGAAGGATCGACAATGTTTCTTCAACGCAAACAGTGATAAGGATATTACCCGTGTGCTTGCTAAGCACACCAATGAGACCAATAAAGTTAAAGATAGAAAGAGTACACCATTCAAAGTCAGAAATAGTGGGGTTTGGGTATTGCCTCACATGACACTTCTCTATATCTCCTCTGAGTTGTGGAATTAAATTTTATCATTTATCTCATGTTCATTTTCCTGATTGATGCATCATTATCTTGTGCTACGTGTTTCTTGAAATATGATACCATGATTCTACTAGTTGCCTAGTTGACAGGAACACTTTGCAGCATTGTTTTTTTTTATGTGACATGTCCCAAAGGGGATGGATAGGTAGAAAGCGTAACTGTTTGTTATCTGCACCAAACTTGTTTTTTCCCTTTCAATCTATCTATTGTCTTATAGGATCATATTCATTGTTCAAATACTATTTCACTGGTTGGGCATCCAATTCTCAGGCAGCCCACCTGAACAAACTGCAACAACACAAGTTGTGCTGAACTATTATTAGTGCATCCAAGTATCCAGCTATCCAACTCCTGCGTATATGTACGAGTAATTAGTGTTTTGCATGCAATAGTTATTATCTGTTGTCTAGACAGATCATTCCTCCAGAATTTTAAAGTGTCTCAACTAAATAAATATTTATATACCAGATAAATCATATAATGATTCTTAAACATATAATTCTGTTGTTTGTTCAGGTTCAAGTGCCAGTCCGAAGTGGGCTGAAAGATGAAAGCCCTTCAACTTCAACTGGCATTGGTGGTTACCCCGGGCATACAGAAGAAAATGTCAAGGATATCACCTTATGCTTAAGTAATCTTAATTTCTGAAACCCTATACTTGAGTTGGCACCAGGGCGTCAGAGTGTATATAAGCTCAGGTGCCAAAATCCCAAACAATGCAGTATTCTAGCTCGTCCGATCCTTATAAATTTTGCTTGAGTCATGGTTTATGATGTTCTTCAGTTTTAGTTACTCGAGCTCAAAACATATATACAGATTTTAAATAAAAAAACATATATTCAGATGTTTTTGGAAGAGTGATTGTATAACTCAAAACTACGATGAAAAAACTATAAAATCAACTTTAAAATTAAATTTTATGTGCCTTCTATGTGATGTACAATTTTGCTTACGAGTATAAGCTAAACGGCAAGGCTGCTATAATTCAAATTTACGTGCCTTATAAGGGCTTATTCGGTTTAGAGGAATTTCAATTAATAGGAATATAAAAAGTAGTGGAATTTTTTTTCAAGAGGTTTGAATGAATGAAAAATTTCTTATGTTTTCTCTCTACAACTTGTAGGAAAGGAAAATTTCCTTTGGTTTTCCTATACTTTCGTTCTTATAACCTGAATGTCACTTATAGGAATTACTCTCTCCATCCCATAAAAAACCAACCCATTATTCGATCTATCTAGATTTAGGAGGTAGTGGCCACATCTAATTTTGTCTAAATCATCTACACATTAATTTAGAAGTAACACATACAATAGATTACATCTATTTACACCACACCCAATAAACTTAGTACCAATCCACTTCTCTCTTTCTCTCACATTTTTTAAAATTTGTGTGAAGGTTACCCCTTACATGAGGAATAAACTTACTACCAATCCACTTCTCTCTTTCTCTCACATTTCTTAAATTTTATGTGAAGGTTACCCCTTGCACATGAGGGGTGACTGTTTCTCTCTCTTCTCTTCTCTCCTCCACATTATCAAATGAGTCTATATGATATCTTGGATTAGTGATAACTGATAAGGGGTTAGAGCATCTCCAAGAGACTAGCAATAATTCTAGCTAAATTTAAAGAACAAGAGGCTAGCTAAAAAAATAAAAAGCTTCCCAAAAGTAGGGGTAAACCAACAGACTCTTTAAAACTGGCGAACATGGATGGAGAGCCCGTCTGCCTAGGCAAAGATAGCTAGCGAAGGGGAGGAGATAGCTAGCGTGGAAAGATAGCTATCCAGTTGGCTAGTCTGTTGGATGTAATTTTTTTCTCTCTTTCCTCTTTTTTTAGCTAGCCAACGGGATATACAAGAGCTCTTGGAGATGCTCTTAGAGCAAGGATAATAGTAGAGCTCACTTCTTACTATTAGCCTATCTTAAAACCAACATATATAATAGATTAGCTATAAGGTTGGCTATAATTTTCTTCTCCTCTCTCTATCTCTCACTTATACATTTAATGTATTTATCTTGGAGCTTGTGTTAAACTAGCTCTTGTATGAGAGCTAACACCCTTATTTTTTGTTACCTCTCTCCTCCATATAAGATTATAGTAAACTTATAACTTATTATTATACTTGCTCTTATAGTACTTGCCTTAGTCGTCCGCTGACCTTCTCTCTTATACATTTTCTCCGCCAATTCATTGTTGCAGCTTACGTGGGCTTTCATTCACCCGCGCAGCGCCTCCTATTGCACCTGCTCCTAGGAATCCAAATCCTTTGTTTTTCCATGAAACGAACAAAGCCCTGAGTAAAAATTCTCGAATTTTTTTTATTTTTAATTTTTGTTATTAAAAGTTTTGCAAAAACAATTTTTAGTTTGAAAGATCTACAAAAGTAGTCTCCCGCCGCCCTCTTAGAGGGCGATTATTAAAAATCGCCCAACCAACGGGCGGTTTTTGTGACGTGGCAGACGGCCGTTGGCTCTCTGCCGACGGCCGTCTGCACATTTTGCAGGCGGCCCCCTAACCGCCAACCTAGAGGGCGGTTTTTACTGTGCTGGGGGCCGCCTGCAAAATGGCGGCGGGGGGGCCTGGAATTTTGCAGGCGGCCCTCTTGCCGCCCTTTGGAAGGGCGGTTTTTAACCCTCCACTGAGATTAGGGTTTCCATACGTTTTATTATACTTGTTATCGAAATATTCGGTAAAAAAATTTAGTAATCCATCGACTTGAAAACTAATAAAAGAGGTGTAATGATTATAAATTTCTTTGATGTAAACTATGATATTTGGATGAATAAAAGTAGGTAACACGCACTGTGAGAAGAGAAAAATCAGGTATATTTTATAAAGGTAAAGACTAGGTGAAATTGTCGATCGAGGATGTGGTGTGTGATTTTGAAGCATTAGGTTAATGATCTTGTAGAAACAAGAAGAGTATGTAAAATTTAGTAAGTACCGGATGATATATTGTTAGGTATTTGTACTGCGTACAATTGTAAGGAAAGGATCGTTACGGGGCAGCAAAGAACCATGTTAATATATCTGATATTTTTTATTTGTACGCATGCAATACACCATCATAATTAAACATCGTAATGATAAGGTAGGAAAAAAGTGCGATGGATACACGATACAAATTTGTCGCTCAGAGTGGAGATTGCGTCATCCTACTAGCCCCTTCTATCTGAGTCAATATGCGTTGCATTTTCATGGTCCTTCAATCGTTGGTACTCTCTTTCTGTTTCAGAATCTGTTATCTGTTGGCCATGATAGGATGGAGTAACAATGTCGATCCACTGAGTAAATCGACACATCCTTGGATTGCCCTATGAAATTATTGCAATTAGTGAGTAAGGGTAGAAATATTGTGCAAATCGAAGGGCAATTTGGAAAAAGTTAGACATACAACGAAATCGTTGTCTACATTGGGGCAGACAAAATATCTCCTGCCAAATGTTTGTTCTGCAAAGGAGGTAGCAACCTGGCAGCGATCTCGACAACCACACTTGGGACGCTCCGACCATTTAGGTAACCCTAATGGATTGTTCCTCCAATCTAAGCTTGCAATTTGTACCCGACGTTCGTACTCCATCCAAGCATGAATGAATTGTGTGGTGGGTTCAGGTTGTGTTATCGGCCCGCCGTTGGAAGTAACTCTGGCCGTGTCGATCCATTGTATGAATTGACATTTCCTTACATCCTCCTACATACACACATTATGGGGATATATAAGGCCATGATAAGAGTGATGCGCGATGAAAAGAAAAATTGCACTTACGACAAAGTCATCATCGATAATGTTTGGACACGCGAAGCATCTTTGTCCGCGAGTTCGGTGCCTTACGGACCGTATGACCTGACAACGGTCACCACAATGACACTCTGGACGTTCACGCCATGTCGGGAGTCCCAGGGGATTGACCCGCCAATGTAAAGTTTCAGCAACAATTCGGCGTTCATATTCATCCTTCCGTCGTAGGTACTCCGATCTTGTTTCACTACGTGGGTATGGACGTGTTCCATCCGATCGTGGGTTCTCCATGTCTACCCACTCAATGAAGTTGCACAGTGTAGAATATGACTGCAAAATATGTTACGATTATGTACAGATTAGTTAGTGTTCTATCTAGTGGAACTGCGAGTAGACGAACCATACCTGATCAACGTTAGCGCATTGGAAGAATCTCCTGCCTCGAGTTTGTGCCATGATGGATGACTTCAGTATGCATCCATCCCCACAATCGCACAAAGGACGGTCACACCATGGGGGAAACCAACCGGCGAAAGGATCGCTTCGCCAGTTCAGACGCTTTAAAGAATTGAAGAAAGTTATACAATGGCGACGTACCCCCATGAAGTAGTCTTGGTCACGGTGCGTGGGATACACGTCCGTCACAGCGGGAAGGTGCGGCTCAGGGACGGCAGGAGTGAATGTGACACGCGCACGGGTGCGAGGTAGGTACCAGCGGAGGTAGTCACGGTAGTGCTCCTCAGTGTGGACGAAAAGCTCATCGACCACCTCAAATGTTCCATACCTCATCTCAAGAATTTTTTGTTTAGCTCTCCAGGCCTTCGCATAGCTTATCGTGTACTTGAATTTGTTTTCAATGTGGCTGATAATAGATCTTGGTTCAAAGCCAATGTTAGAAACAACACTACCGTACATCTCACTTGCCACGAAAGCTGATGTGATATTCCGGTGATACTTTTCCACCCCTTGTAAATAGCACTGGTGCTCGGTCACAATGCTAACTTTCCAATAATCATTCCATTTCCCCTTATATGCATGCACACGCCAGGGACAATCTTCCTTCATGCACCTCACTTCATACACATAGTTCGTTGATTTGACCACCCTAAACTCTCTCTGCAAGGAAACTGCCCAATGCTTGACCGCCTCCTTCATCTCATCCTTATGAGCATACCTAGCACCCTCAATTACCTCGTTCTCCTTATATTCCCACGGTACATGATGACCCTCTGAGATAACTAGTCCAGAGAAATCCTCGTTGGTCCAATCAGTGGACATTACATCACCTTCCTCATCGGATGATGCGTCGCCCTCCGCTTGCTCATTATCCGAATCTTCCCTCTCCATTTCATCAATGATTGTATGGACCCTCTCCCCCTCATCCGCCATGCCCATGGCCTGCTGTACCCTTGTTTGGTTTTGCTCACTTTGCATCGATGGTCCAACGACATCACCCGCATTGCTAGGACCCTCGACATCATCGGTTCTCACTGAAACATTTGCATCTTTTTCCTGCACCGACACAAATATAACAAGGGGCCATGACCGTTCAAAAGCCATCTCCACATAACGTCTCCATACAACAGTACTATCCATCGGCATTAGTTCCCAAAAATAACCTTCTGTTGCACGACTCACTACAACAGATATTGACATTGTGTACACTTCTTGGTCTATTCTAAAACCTCTCAACAACCAACTATAAATTGACTGAAATGTTCTCTCTGCAGGCCTGTCGATGCCCTTAGATGTCATTACAAAATCTGACAAATCAACACCTTCTGGACCAAATCTAAGATTCCCTTCACCGTGAACTATCTGAAATAGGACCTTACTTGACATTGTGCCTGATTAAAAAAATAACTATGTTAACTATGTTCATCCCGTACTGATAAGATCTAACATCATGTTCATCGGTACTCCGCACTAATTTACAATTTCTCCAATAATGTTCTGTGTCCTATGTCCACAGTTCTACAAATAGATGGCGTGCTTCAAATCGAACTAAACTACATTTTTCAATTTACACTATGGCCTAAGTCTCAAATCCTACTAAAATCTACTATATTCTACATCTACACAAAAGTGTTGTCTTCTATAGATCTACTAAAAATTAACGAACTACAACTGCAATTGACCATAAATTAACAACACATTGTAATGTGATGTATTTACCTGTGATGAACTCCGCAAACCAGCAGGGCTTCGCCGCTTTCCTTCTGCTCCCCCTCACCCCTCCCTCTTTCTTTTTTTTCTGGAATTTCGAGTGATTATAATGCGAATTTCAGGGAGGGGAAGGTTCTTATAATGGTGGGGTTAAAAACCGCCCTTCCAAAGGGCGGCAAGGGGGCCGCCTGCAAAATTCCAGGCCCCCCCGCCGCCCTTTTGCAGGCGGCCCCCCAGCACAGTAAAAACCGCCCTCTAGGTTGGCGGTTAGGGGGCCGCCTGCAAAATGTGCAGACGGCCGTCGGCAGAGAGCCAACGGCCGTCTGCCACGTCACAAAAACCGCCCGTTGGTTGGGCGATTTTTAATAATCGCCCTCTAAGAGGGCGGCGGGAGACTACTTTTGTAGAACTTTCAAACTAAAAATTATTTTTGCAAAACTTTTAATAACAAAAATTAAAAATAAAAAAAATCACTGGGCACACCCTGTGCACGTGTGCATCATCGGGCGGGGTGTATGCACCGATGCGTCATGGACAATAAAAAGAGCCTACTCGAGCCACGATTCCAGCCGTTCCAGCGTCTGCTACGAGCCGACTTTTACACTACCACGACTCGGGAAGGCCAACGGCCTCGTGTTATGTAAGACTGAGCTGCCATATCGTGCACCTGCGATTTCCAGAGCCACTTCACTCACTCACTCACCCCTGCTGCTTCATTTCGGAGTGGAGTACAGACTACAGAGAGCTAGCGCCATGGGTGACAGCAGCGACGACAACTTCCAGAGCGTGGCGGCGAACAGTGATGGAGCTAAAAAATCTACATGCTTAGAGAGCTAAATTAATAGGAGATCAAATATTTTTATAAATTATATGGTATTTTTCAAGATTACAATGGAATCATAAAGCTAGGCACGGGGCTCAAGCTCTAGCTGCCCCCATGCCCCATGCCTGTTTCCGCCCTGGCGGCGAAGATGGAGGCCGTAGCGACCTACTGGGCTGCCGTGAAGAAAGATGACCAGACGCTCAACAGGTTCGCTCTTAGCTACCTGGAGAGCAAGGTGTTCTCTTGGTCGATCAGGGACATCTTCAATAGGGACCTGCTCAAGCACCAAGTAATTAAACCATCGATCGACTGCTGATGATCCGATCCAGTCCCATATCCCAAGCCTTTGTTTGCCATCAAGCTGCATGCAAACTCTGTCCCCCTATGGTTTTGTTTACTTTATAGGTGGTGTTTGGATCCCTTTAGTCACCTGACTAAAGTTTAGACAGACTAAAAAATTTTAGTCACCCACTGTTTGGAAGATGGGACTAAAGTGCATTAAAATCCAGATTTACCTCCCCTTCTCTCTCCTCTCCCTCCCCCTTCTCTCTCCTTTCGCGCTCTGCCTGTTACTTTCCCGCGCGTGCAGCAAGCTTGGAAGCACATAGCACAAATCCGAAAAAAGTGAACACCCAAGGAAATTAAAATTGTTCATACACAAGGAAAATAAAAAAATGTCCACACAATGTTACATGTTGGAAAACGAAATAAATAACATTACAAACTCCTCAACGTCCATTGAACAAACCATCGGCAATCCTATCTCTCACTCGATTCATGTCTACGGAATCTGGCTCCATTTCTTCACCCCTAGTGTTACGACGCCTCCTCCTTGTTTCCTGAAGGAGAGGTTGATAATTCTCATCGTTGTCACACCTATCGAATTCCTTGTCCGCCAAATGACTTTCACGAATAAAATTGTGCAAGGCCATGCATGCCACAATAATTTTTGTTTGCTTGCGTAGAGGATAACTTGGTACTTTGAAAAGAATCCTCCACTTATTTTTCAAGACTCCAAAACAACGCTCAATGACATTGCGTAGTCTAGAGTGAGTATAATTGAAGTGCTCCTTTTTACCTCTCGGCATGGTGCCTTGATGGAACTCTTGAAAATGATACTTTTGGCCCCTGTACGGTGCAAGATATCCCGGTTTGTTGGGGTAGCCCGAGTCAACAAGATAAAATTTCCCTATTCATGGCAATGGAGTTTAGCAAATGTCAATGTAAGGCATAAAAATATTGTACTGACTACAGAGTTTCGTACCTGAAGGTGGATGTGGAAACTTGTGACCAAACCGGCTAAGGGCATCCTTGAATGGCCTCATATCATGAACCGATCCAGGCCACCCCGCAAGCACGAAAGTGAATCTCATGTCAAAATCGCATACAGCCATAATATTCTGACTACAGTAACCATGTCGGCTTAAATACTGGGGAACCTTGTTTGGTGGCACCACAACCGGCACATGAGTCCCATCTATTGCTCCAATGCAATCATTGAACCATGGGTACCACTGAGCACCTCTTAACCTTTCATGGACAACTCTAAATTCAGGATCTCGTGGCTTAATGATGTCAATGGAAAGCTTAACCATACATTCCAATACTTTGTTAAACTTTCTACTGACTGTCTCCATGGACCTGACAAACCGATTCTCAGCATGTCTAACAGATTGGGGAGATCCAACTATATATAAAAAGAGAGCTAAACTCTCAACTGATGACATTTTCTTGGTTGACTTCAGTCCATAAGACTCCACTAGTAGATTATGTAGTTTATCAAACACCGGTGGGTACATCCTAAACATTTTGTAGCAATCTGTTCTGTTTCCTAGAGTTCTCACTACCCATTCATATCCAGACTCTTTAGCTTTTAAAATCCTCCTTTCCCCTTTAACCATGAAACGATCCATGTAGTACATACCAAACATGTGAGCGACCATACCTAGTTTGTTGAGCCTCTGCCGCCTCAACTGAAGTAGTGCTACCACTCTATTTGTCCTTGTATCTTCTTCTTCCTCATCACTAGAGTCATCATCTTGATCAGCCATCTCCTCATCAATAGAGTCATCATCTTGGTCTGTACTATCGTCATCACTAGACTCATCTTCATTCTGCAAGTAAAGCACAAACAAAAAGAAATGATGAAGTCCACAGACATAATGAACATATCATCAACACATGCAAATTAGTCCAGAAACATAATAATTGAGGCCACATTAGTCCACAATCATGTAATCCACGACTTTAGGTCCAACACATAAAGTAAGATGTGACACAAGACTCAAGACACAATAGGACACAAATGACTCTAGACACAAGAGGACACACATGACTCAAGACACAAGACTAGCTCTAACAGATCATTCTGCCTTCAGATCTCGCCATCTGCTGCATACATGTTCTTCGCCCTGCACCATCTCTTCAACCATATCAACCTAGCTTCAGGGGTCTTTATGTTCTGGAAGACAGTTCTGTTGTGTTTCTCCTTGAATAAGTCAAGGGCAACAAAGTACTCAACTGACTCTTCTGTTGCTCCACACTCAATGGCAAGGTTCTGACAGTTTTGTACCGATTCAGCACGTTCCTCACTTCTCCTAGCCTTTTCATTGCCTTGGTTTACAAGAGCATGCAAAATAGAGTCTGTTTTCTCAGTTTCCTTCTCCAACTTAGTTTCAATGTCCTTCATATATTTCAGAAATGGACCCTTAGTTTTGCCATGACTACGAGGAATGCTGTCTAAAGTTTTGCTTTTCTTTGAAGGACTACTAGCTGTACTCCTTAACTCTGAGCGGGTCCCTCTCTTTTGACTGCTGGTACTCATAGGGCTGGGCACAAAGCCTTCATTGGCATCCAGATCATCATCATCATTTATCTCCAAATTATCTTTTATCCTAGGAACATAAGCAGATGAACCATCCACAGTGACCTCATGAAACATTTCATGTAACAGGGGCATATACTCAGGGTTACCCTTCCTAAATTTCTTGAGATTTGGTCTGTCCTGAAAAGAAATATTTCACACAAAGTCAATGTTATTTCTAGCATATATATCTAGCATATATATCTTCGGTAGTTGCAATAATACCTTGATTTCCTTCTCCCACCAATCTGCAGTTGCCGTCACTTCGCCATCTGCGCCGCGGCCGCAGCCGATTTGCTGTTGCAACCATACCCAATCCGTGTACAATGCCTTCAGGTTAGACATTTTGTTTCTGAATTCCCTGCCTGGATGCCACAGCTTTGCCCTTTCCCAATATTTCTCCCTCATATTCTTGTACGCCTGAGGGCTCCAAACTCTACCAGCGAAATTGCCAGCTCTCCAAACACCCCCATAGTCTCCAACTCTCCATGCACGTTCAGGGGTGTCTGAATATATGTCTGATCTTCTGATAACAATGTAGTTGTCCCTATCACTCCTGGACGATGCATCATGCATGCATTCTGATTTTTGAGATGTTCTTGGTTTGCTTTTTTTTTTTTTGCATTGTACTGGTATTATTGTTTTTCTTCAGCTAGTTACAGATTTCTTCGTGGGTACTCCTATTTTATTCTGCGGCAGGCTTCGCCCTGAAACCCGGATCAACATGATCTGATTTCTTAAAAAATAACTCATCTTTTGGATTATCAGCGCGAGAATGATAAAGGTAGATAAACACCCTGGTCCGGGATGCATTTGGGACTACTCCGTTCAATTTATATAGTCATACTTGATTCTAAAAATTTTCGAGATAACAATGACTTCGAGATTAAATTTATATAGTCATACTTTGATTCTAATAATCTTCAAGAGTATTTGACCAAGTTGGTTTTTTTAAAATTAAACTATGTCATATAAAATAAATGTGGAGTATTTGAAATTGTTTGTTTTTTAATTCCAAGATAATTATCGAAATATTCTTTTGTACAACGGCCCAAATGTTCAGCAATTGAATCTCACTCGGCCTACACTGGACGGCCCAAATTTGAGCCCATGGCCTCGCGGAGTTCCGTGTAATCGAGTCATTGGCCCATCTTATTTGATTCTTATGTGAGGCTCTAGCCCAAACTCGGCAAGGCCCATTCCACAGTCCACACTCTCGAGGCACCCGTTTTCGACGGCGACGGCGAGACCCGTGTCGCCGCGGAAGCCAGCCGCAGGCGGAGCCGCGGAACGAGCTCCGATGGCGGCCCCACTTTCTGCCTGGCCCAGGGATGAGCTCTCCGCCGGGGACCAGCTTCGCCGCCGCCCATGTATCGTCTCTTATCTGTGTTTGTTTTGTTGGCGGAGAGCTATGCTTCTAAAATGGGCAGCGGCTTGTATTGTCGCACGTCAAGTGTTTGTTGTTTTGCCAAGCAAGATGAACCACTAAAAATATTTATGGATGGTTGAAGAAATGAGTAAATCACTCACGGAATGGGATTACGGTATGTTAGGCACCGCAGAGATAGGGATCTCTGTGCGCTTCAGTTTCAAATCTTTTTGGTAAATTATTATTCTGGGATTATTCGAGCGGCAAGCTCGGATTTCCTAGTAACAGGCAATAATCTAATATTGTATTGGAGCTAATAACTAAGTAGTCTGTTTCACAAGCCAACACTGTTATCAATTCTACTTTGGTCATATGATGGCAATATGTATTGTGTCATACCATCTTTATTTTGTAGCTAAACAGTCTATTACATTGCATGTTTTTCACAAAGGTGGTTATCCTTATTTACTTACTTTAGTGAGGGCTAACCAACTATCTGGGGATTCATCACAATTCACAGGTCAAGAGGATACCAGATACCTTTTCTTCATTGGAGAGTTACTTGGATTCATTTACCTGCCCTCCGATTGAAGAAGTGCATGCCGATGTCTTCTCGTCATTGGATGGCTATGCCCATGCAAACTTTATAGAAGTAGTTCGGATGGAGAAGCTTGATGATGAGAAGTTTATATTAGGTTTTGAGGTTTCAGAACCATCAAAGGATGATAAATCGAGAGAGACATGTGATCCTACAGAAGGTGATATAATAGTTGTGTCCACTCAAAAGCCAAAGCATGTGTCTGATTTGACACAAAATAAAGCATCATATGTTTTAGGCTCAGTTCTCAAATGTGGAGATGATGAAAATTTCCCAACTGATTGCTGCATTGTTCAGCTGTCATCTGCTATTCGTGTTGAGGCAGATCCTGAAACCAAAATGCCTAAAGGAGCAATATTTGCTGTGTTTCTCATAAATATGAAGCATACAATCGTATATGGAAATGCCTTCGATTGGGAGCAAATGATGGTAATCTTGCCAAGCTTCAGAACAAAAGCAGTACTAATGGAGTTTCCCCAGTACTAATATGGTCAATCTTGTGTGGCAATACAAACCAAAGGTATGTTGGCCTTTTACTTGCAAAGAAAGTCCAGAATATCTAATACTTTATTTACGTACAAAGTCCTAGGAATTAGTAGATGTACAGTCGTGCTTTCAGCTTCCTCATTTCGCTGGGGCAACTTTTTATTTTTATATATAGAAAAAATCCATTCTGGCTCTCTGTGCAGATTTTCCTTGAAATTTACATTTCTCATGCAAATTGTCCCGTATTGTATATGCTAATAAGAGAAGTCATATATTGTTGCATATGGAATGGGATAGCTGCCTGATGTTTTTTCATGTATCACTCCCTCTGTTTGTTTTTATAAGGCCTATAGTTTTGTCTATCCTTTTATAATATATAAGAAGAAAAATTATTGCATAGCCTCAATCTATGTGCTTGCCACATGGATCAATGGATTTCCTTGGCCTTGAGAAGTTAAACCTAAATGCTTCACAGCTGAATGCAGTAGCAGATTGTGTCTCAGTAATGGAGAACCAATTGTCTTCTCTAAAACTGATATGGGGCCCTCCTGGGACGGGTAAAAGCAAAACCATCAGCACTATCTTGTGGGCAATGCTCATCAAAGGCCGAAGACACTTACTTGTGCACCTACCAATACTGCAATATTGGAGGTTGCATCTAGAATTGTCCATCTTGTTAGGGGATGTTTGGATGGTAGTGCCTGCTTCCTAAGTGATATCGTTCTGTTTGGAAACAAAAAAAGGATGAAGATAGATGATGGTCATGAGCTTTCTGTGATATTTCTTGACTCTCGTGCTGAGCGATTGTTACCATGTTTTGTGCCAAACACGGGTTGGAGGCATTGCTTGTGCTCACTGATAGACCTTCTTGAGAATTCTGTGACCAAGTACAAGTCTTACATTGAGGATGTACTTGAGAAAAGGAAGGATGGAGAAAAGGAGACTGCTGGGAAGGATAAAGGTGAAAATGTTCCTTGGAGAATGCAATTTGGAAATGGTAGCTGTGAGAAGAAATGTGAGAGACCTGAAGATAAGGAAGATGCATCGAGATTGCTTCCATTCAATGATTATTTGAAAGATGGTTACAACAACCTTTCTCAGAATTTGTGCAATTGCATTGAGATACTGTACAACAATCATCCAAGAAATTCAGGAACAGAACAGAACTTTCAGTGTATGCTGGAGGTACTTGAATTGATCGAAATTCTTCATGGAATGATAAACTGCTATAAGGGCAATGCTGATATATGGTCAGATGAACTGCTTGAAAGCATGATAGAAGAGGATTGTGATCCTGTTTTGTGGTCTGAGCAGCTAGTCTCGTGCAAACTAGCACATGCTTTAAATCCAAGTTCAGGCTTGCCAGATTGCTGTGTGTGCAGGAATTAAAATATCTTGTCAAGAACTTGGAGCTTCCAAATTGTTACAGGATACGGCCAATTAAACTCTATCTGCTGCAAAGAACAAAGTGCATTCTCTGTACGGTTTCTAGCTCTTTCAGGTTGTACAATGTGCCTATGGATGTTTCTCCCTCGGACATATGTGAACCGTTCAAGAAGTCTGAAAAGGCAAATCTTCTGGAGATGCTAATTGTTGATGAGGCTGCACAACTCAAAGAGTGTGAGACCTTAATTCCTTTGCAGCTTCCTGGTATTACACAGGCTGTTTTCATTGGAGATGAATATCAGCTACCTGCTCTGGTGAAAAGCAAAGTAAGCCCTGCTGATTTCCATATTTCGTTACTCTTTTCTTTATTTTCTTATTGGAAGCAATTCATTGACATTTATTATGATTCTGTAGATAGCTGACAATGCTTGCTTTGGACGAAGTGTTTTTGAGAGGCTAAGTTTATTGGGCTACAGTAAGCACCTCCTCAATGTCCAATACAGGATGCATCCAGAAATAAGTAGGTTTCCAGTTGCTACATTTTATGATGGCAAGATATCTGACGGTCCCAACGTCACTAGTAAGAATTATGAAAGGAGGTTTTTAGCAAGCAAAATATTTGGGCCATATTCGTTTATTAATGTCGATAGGGGACACGGAACAACTGAGAAGCATGGTCGTAGCCTGAAAAACACAATAGAAGTTGCTACAGTTTTGAGAATAGTTCAGAGATTATTCAAAGGTAACTGACAATACTGTAGCTCTATTCTAGTGATGTATTTCTTGTAATAATGAATATGTTGTCTCAAGTAAAAAAAAAAAAGAGTATGTTGTTCTGTGACGTACACCCAGTCCCAACCACTAGGAGTATTCATTTTCGTTTTTGTTATTTTAGAATCAGTTTCTACACAAAGCAAGCTCTCTGTTGGTGTTGTGTCCCCATACAATGCTCAAGTTAAAGCTATCCAAGAGAAAGTTGGTAAATCTTACAATATGTATGATGGCTTTTCTGTGAAAGTGAAGTCCGTGGATGGTTTCCAAGGTGCAGAGGAAGATATCATTATCATATCAACAGTGAGGAGCAATGGAGCTGGTTCAGTAGGGTTTATCACAAACTTGCAGCGGACAAATGTGGCTCTGACAAGGGCTAAGTAAGTTTCTTGCTTCCATTAAGGATGCCCATTTGATGCTCAATACAATCCTGTTGCATAGTCTTGCTTTGAACTTCCAGTATGCATGCAAAAAAAAAGTGATTTGATTCTCCTCTTTTTTGCTAGGCATTGTTTATGGATTGTTGGAAATGGGACGACCTTGTCCAACAGCAAGTCTATCTGGCAGAAGATGATCAAGGATGCGCAGGATCGAGGTTGTTTTTTCGACGCCAATGATGACAAAGATCTATCAAATGCAATAATCAAGGCTATCATTGAGCTTGATGATGCGGAGAATTTGTTAAAAATGGACTCGATGCATATAAGCCGTCCAAGGTTTCAGGTACTGACAATTTGACTATGCTCCTCTCAAAACCACGTAGTCGTATGGTTATCAGATATTATCAGTTCGCCATGTCGCCTTTTCAATCTATGGACCTTTTCTATGAACCAATTGTTGGAAACAATGTCTGGTACCTTGGCGTTGATCGTTCCTTTTCCTTGTTTTGTATGCAGAAACCAAGGCCAAACTACCGCTCATGAGAGGTGTGCTGGAGCTTGCAAGATGTCAAGGTTTGTCAGCTGTCACTCCAGTCTGCTGAAGGAAGAAACAAATGTATTACTACCAGTATGGTGGTGTTGCTGACAATGTTAGCCCTACATTTTGTTGAACTATATGAGCTTTTGATTTTGATGCACCCTGGTTGCTAAAGCTCACTTGTCACTCGTGTTACCTGACGAATCATATGTTGCAGACTTATTAGTAATCCAGTGTTGTTTCTTATCATGTCCCTCCATTTTTGTTGCGGAATTTGTTACTAGCATATTCCACGGGATACTGTTTCCAGCGACGTTCTATACGTGCCGTTGATTTCAGTACACCGCGATGCCGTCGCTCGAAGCTTCCCTGGTTCTCCCTAATCACGCGAGCAGTTCTCTCTTCCTTCTCCCTCCATCGCCTCGTCCGCAGGATGATTCGCCGGTGGTGCTCCCCTATCGAGGGTGGCCGCGGGGCGCCGGCAAGCTGGCGAGGCTGCGCCCCCGGAAATGGCAGCGAGCAAGTCATCTGCGTTCCCGGGGTGGGGCACTGCGCATGCGAGATGGATCTGGGCGGAGGCACCGGGACAGCTGCCATGGATGAGGTAGGGGGTGGTCCGAATAATTCAATTTGTGTTGGTTTCGTGCGTGAATGGCCTGAGTTTAGTAGCAGTTTCAATCGAAATGCGCGTGAGACTTAGGTTGCGATTTCGGAAACTCCATTTTAGCCTTTGTTTCTGAAAATTCCTTCCAGATTGTGAAGCTCAGATGAAATTGCCGTTGGAAACCTGAAAAGTTGGGTGAAATTTATTCTCAAATTTTGGAGCTAATTTGAAACTTTGCTGATTCTTTCCAAGTGTAGCTGGCGCTTTGAGATCGCACAATCCCTAGATTCTTGACTGCTCCATATCTCTTCCCCTAAAATCTTCCGTTTGTCTTTGAGCCACATTTACTGCCAATGCTATCATTGCTATCATATTGAAGTGCAAAGAGTTCCAACTCGATAGCCACTTCTCTCGTTTCGAGAGGGTCATTGCCATCATGGGGAAGTGCAAGAGTTCCGATTAGATAGCCACTCCTCTTGCTTTGAGAGGATCGAAGCAGTTCAACCCTCTCTCTCTGGTATCTGCCCCTTCTGCTGGTTGATATCTCCTTTTGACATGAGGAAAGACCTCATCCTTGCCATTTTGCTGTGCTGCCTTGCCTCCTGCCTTCTTCGCTTGCTCGGGTGAGAAAGAGGGGAGCTAGATGAGTGCTCGCAACAAGTCTAGGAGGCAGAAACAAGTCAAGAAATCTCAGTGCATGGATGCAATCCAATCTGTGGTGAATTACTGGGAGAAGTTGAAGAAACGTGACAGCAACCTTCGCAAGTTTGCTCTAAGTTATCTGGTGAGACAAATATTCTCTTGGTCTATCGAGGACGTCTTCAATAAGGAGCTCTTCAAACAGAAGGTGTCAATTTCTTAGTTACTTTTCTTTCTCTTGCTATGTTGCAGTCTAAGCGTTGCTAGTTTTAGAATTTTGTAACTGGATTGTATACTCTTGTTTCTGAAATTTAATGCAAGCTCCTATCTTCCCTAAAAACACTACATTTTTGTCTACTCCTTCCTGTCAAGTAAATTTGACATTGGGGGTATTAGTTCTGGTGCTCCCAACATCAAATATATTTGACCGGAGATAGTAGTATTGAGTCACAGATAGTTGATTATTTGTTTCTTTTTGGGTGAAAAGGATCCCAGAGATGTTCACTTCATCGTCAAATTACCTTAACTCATTTACCTACCCATTACTTGAAGAAACACGTGCTGATGTCTTCTCGTCATTGGATGGTTATTCTCACCAAAACTTCATCAGTAACCTGAATGAAGAAACTGCTGCATGACGATGAGTCCACGTTTTTCTGTTTCGAGGTTGCAAATCCAGCAAAGGATGAGACATCCAAGGAAACATATGTGCCATGTGAGGGTGATATAATAGTCCTAACCTTCCGAAAGCCCAAGCAAGTGTCTGATTTGACACGAAATACAACTTCATACATCTTAGGTTCAATTGTCAAAGGGGGTGAAGAAGATGATGATCTCCCAGACAATTGCTTCATTGCTAGATTGTCATCAGTGCTTCCAGTGGAAACTGGTTCTGCAACAAATGAACCAAAGGAGCCATTGTTCGCAGTAATCCTCATAAATACGAAGACATATGATCGGATTTGAGATTGTCTTCATAAGGGAAACAACCATATTGTTGATACAGTCTGGCGGTACAAGTCAAACAAAGGTATTTTCAGTTTGTAGACGCATAATAAAAAATTGTGGGACACCGTGATGTAGATTGGTTTCGATTTAATTAAGGAATAGGCACCCAAATTCTAGTTAAACAGTAGTGGGGGGTGTAAATCACACCCTCCAACCAAAGTGCTAGGGCCAGTTCCTTGTAGATGCATAATAGCATATCTATTTGTCATGTCTAATTGTCTTATTGTCTTATATGTGGTAAATGATCTTGAGTAGTGATGTTTTTGGAATTTGAAGTGCGGGTCATGCTTCTTGGCTACCACACATGTATTAAATCTTCAGAAATGTTGTTTAAATTGGAATATGAATCTGATATATTTTAAAGATTCAAATGATGTAGAGCCCTTATTTGTCAACATTTGCTAATGGACTAATGGCATTTTCCCAAGTGCATATAAACAACATTATCTTGTTAGTACTTTTACAGTGCACTCTTGCGTAGTATTTCTGATGATTGAATTGTTTGCACAACATTTATTTGTGAAGGAAGTGGAAGAGGCTATGTCATCAAGCTCCCAATTATCTCAACAGTTCGCTGCTAGATCAGCTGTTGATCTTGATCTTGAGAAGTACATGCTCAACAATTCACAACTGAATGCTGTTGCAGATTGTGTTCTGGTCTCAGAAAAAAATCTCTTCTCCTGTTAAACTAATATGGGGACCTCCTGGGACGGGTAAAACCAAAACCATTAGCGCTTTACTCTGGGTAATGTTGCATTCAGGACATCGGACACTTACTTGTGCCCTACTAATACTGCTGTCCTAGAGGTTGCATCTCGAATTGTCAAGCTCGTTCATGAGTCTCCTGCTAGCAGTGGCTAATATCTAAGTGACATCGTTTTGTTTGGAAACAAGAAGAGGATGAAGATAGGTGAAGATCATGATCTCTCTGTTGTTTTTCTCAGCTGTCGCACTGAGTGGCTGTCACAATGTTTTTAGAGTATGAAAGGATGGAATCATTGCTTGTGTTCACTGATAGATTTTCTTGAGATATCTGTGACAAAAAAATATGAGTGGTACACTGTTCAGATGAAAATGGAAGGACCAAATTCAGTAGTTCTACCACTCAAGGAATTTGTCAAGGACAAATGCAATGAACTTTTGGGAGATTTCTACTATTTCATGGAGATATTATGCACTGATTTTCCACGAAACTCCATGATGCGTCAGAGCTTCCAGTACATGAATGAGGTGGTTGAACCACTGAATATTCTCCATGCATTGGTAAATGTTAATGATGATAATGATGACAACTTATGGTTTGATGATCTCTTGGATGGAAAAGGACATGGGGACAGTGATCCACTCAAGTGGTCAGATCTGCTAGCCTCAGTGCACACGGATGCGTGCAACAAATCAAAGATCATAAAGGCAAGATTACTCTGTGTTCAAGTATTAAGATATCTGAAGATCAACTTGAAGCTTCCTGATTGGGATTGCTTGAGCCTTTCAGATGATGACCGCAAGAGAGAAATTCGAGTCTACCTGTTGCAAAGAACAAAATGCATTCTATGCACTGTTTCTAGTTCTTTTGTGTTGCACAATGTGTCCATGGATGACAGGTCTGAGTGCTTGAAACCTCTGGAACTGTTGGTTGTAGATGAAGCTGCACAGTTAAAAGAGTGTAAGACCTTAATTCCCATGCAGCTGCCTGGCATAAAGCAAGCTGTTTTTATCGGAGACGAATGTCAGCCACCTGCTCTGGTTAAAAGCAAAGTATGTATCTAGTGCTAATGCTTTATACCGCTTTGTTTTCCCATGTTTAAACTTCAAAATAACCAAGTGTTTCTTCTCTTGCAGATTTCTGATAATGCTGATTTTGGAAGAAGTGTGTTTGAGAGGTTAAGTTCCTTGGGCTACAACAAGCACCTCCTGAACGTTCAGTACAGGATGCGACCAGAGATAAACAAGTTTCCAGTTGCCAGTTTTTATGACAGCAAGATCTCAGATGGTCCAAATGTTGTCAGCAATAACTACATGAGGAACATTTTGCCAGGCAAAATGTTTGGACCTTACTCATTTATAAATGTAGATAGTGGCCATGAAACAACTGAAAAACATGGTCAGAGCCTTACTACCATAGAAGTGGCTGCTGTGCTGTGGATTGTGCGGAGACTATTCGAAGGTAGGATCATCTGCATTCTGGAGCTTTGGTGCTATAAATGATATGTGAACATATTATGTATGATATTCATGCTGTCTTAACCACCAGTATTGCTAACCCGCATCTTTTGTTGTTATAGAATCGGTTTTTTCAGGAAGCAAGCTCACTGTTGGTGTAGTGTCACCGTACAATGCTCAAGTTAGAGCTATCCAAGAGAAAATTGGTAAGACTTACGATATGTATGATGGTTTCTCTGTGAAGGTAAAATCTGTGGATGGTTTCCAAGGTGCGGAGGAGGATGTCATCATCATATCTACGGTCAGAAGTAACGGAGCTGGTTCAGTTGGGTTTCTCACAAACCTGCAGCGGACGAATGTGGCTCTGACAAGGGCTAAGTAAGTGTAATGGTTGCCCTTACAATTAACAATTTGCTAATTGCTCCTTTTAGTTTAGTTATTTGGCTTATGTTTGTGGCAGGCACTGTTTGTGGATAGTTGGAAATGGGATGACTTTGTCCAACAGTAGATCTGTTTGGCAGAAGGTGGTGAATGATGCAAAGCATCGAGGGTGCTTTTTCGAGACAAGCGAGGACAAACATCTATCCAATGCAATTGTCAATGCTGTTATTGAGCTCGATGATGCTGATAATTTAGTAAAAATGGACTCGCTCCAGATCAGCAATCCCAGGTTTCAGGTATTGAAAAGAATTGGCAAAATTACATCGTCCCATGGTTATTGTTAGTCTTTTAAATTCAGCATGGGCATAATCAGTAGAACTAATTACATTTTTTCCTTTCTTTGTTTGCAGAGATCAGCTGGGCGGAGGTACCGTGCATGAGTGGTGTAGGCCACGCAGTTTTAGTTCCATATGCTGCAATGCCTTGGATGTGTGGGATAGCGTACTATGCGTCATGCTTTTGCCACCCGAACAATGCTAAAGGGAAGTTTCCAGCGACGACGCGGCAGATATTGTCGGACGCGTTTCATTTTGTTGAACCTGAAACCTGCGCTCGGCGTATGCCGGTTGCACAAGCTCACTTATTACTCGATTTGCCTGTCTTATTCTACAGACGACATTTTACTATTATGCAGTGGTGTCCTATGGACTATGGTCAATCCATGTCGCGATGTGGCCGTTATTCATTACACGTGTGCAGTGTGTTTGTTGCAGTTGTGTGTACTTGTGCGCGAGAAAGATGACGGCGGTGACCATTGCCGTGGCGTGGCGAACGTTGTCGTCCGCTTTTTGTGGCCATGGTTCAATTGCCCAACTGCCTAGCTATTTTAGGAAGAGCGTCAATTTGTTCACATGCTCGTTAGCTGTACGGCACGGCATCAAACACATCTCCGGCTAGGACTTTTAACGCGTTGCGGTGAGATTTTCGTTTGCTCCGGAGACTGGCGAACGAGCCCGCCCGCTGCGTACATGTGAATAATCTCTCTTTCTGTTGTACTCAATAGGAGTACCCAGCATCCTAACAAAGGGCGATATTAATGTTGCAATAACAAGATTGGAAAGGATGGCTCATGCACACATCTAATTAAAAAGAGTGAACCAGAGTGAACCCCTAGGTTTTCAGGCACCTGTAACACAGAACCCCAAGTATTATGATTAGTTTCAAAGAACCTTAGGTTTTTGGGTAAAATGTTTCAAGAAATCTCATATTTAAGCTTATATCATTGTTTTTAGTTAATATATTTATGCATAATAATTGCAAAAAAATAATACGAGATATTTCTGAGCGTATATAAATGTTAGCCTCATTTTAATGAAAATAGGTCATTGGTAGTATGATTGTTTATATGTATAAATAATAGATTAATGTGTTATTATTAATGAGGTTCTGTTGCGTTTTTATCAATTGTGCAACTCAAGAGTGAGGAAAAAGATAAATTATATAGGATGGGATGTATATTTGAAGTCTACTAATGTAAACATATACTTAAAAATCATATATAACTAGCTAGGTAGCCCGCGCAATTGAGCGGCTAGTATCCATACAAAATTATCTTATTTTATATGTGAGTTTACTTAAAATTTTTTAAATAGCTATCCCGTTATTTTAGGACTTTAAAAGACAGAAGCTTATCATCTCTATGTTTCTAATTTTATAGTTTTAAAAGTCACATCAGTCGTTACCTCTTCTTTATCATCCCTTTATTTGCTTATTCGATCTACTACAACTTCTATTCATCCACCTTGGAACTTTAAAATTGGATCTTATAAATTTTAGAGTTAATTATCTTGTTGGTTTTCATTTTTATAATTTTTAGAAGTCCCGTCAAACACCGCTATTCTACTCCTCTACGGCCCGTCCGCTGCCTCATCTCTTTATTGTTATTGGGATTTTAAAAATCGAACGTAATTATCGTCAGTGTTCATTTTGAACTTTCTAGAAGTCCCACCAAACCATCAACAACAGTGCCATTATACTCCTCTGCGGCCCGCCCAATGCCTTACATTTTAATTATCATAGAGATTTTAAAAATTGAACGTGATTATCATTGTAGTTTATTTTTTACTTTCTAGAAGTCCTACCAACAACCGTGATTGTGCTGCTTAACGGGTTGCCCGCCATCTCTACTCTTAATCACTCATTGAGATTCTATTTAGGGTTTTGTTTACAGTTTTTACGCCCGCTACCTTCCTCTTTATTATCATTGTGATTTTACAAATCAAATGTGATTATTATTGGATTTTATTTTTTACTTTCTAGAAGTCCCACCAACCACAGTGATCGTGTTGTTTCAACGGCCCGTCCATCGTCCATCCTCTAATCATCATTGGGATTTTTTTGAGGTTTTGTTTATAATATTTAAATGTTCCATCAACCGCTGTCATCCTACTTCTTTACGGTCATGTTGTTTATCCCCTCTTTATTACCATTTTTGTCATTGTTGTGTTTCTAAATGGATTGTGTTTTTTGAAAATTCCATATTTTTATTCCGATACTATGTTATTTATAAATTTTATTCCTACTTGAGCACTTATAATTATTTTTATATTTTCAAAATTTAATTTATTTTTTATTCCAAATTTTAATTAAACTCGTGCTATAGATGGTCTCTTCTTGCGATATTGCTTATTTTTTACTCTGAATTTTAGTGATTTTTAAATTGTATTCCTACATGAACTCTTATTTTTATTTTTCTAATTTTAGAATGTATTTTGTTTTTTATTCCGAATTTTAATTAATCTCGTATTCGGTTCTATATGGATTTTTCTTCCAATATTGCTTATTTTTAAGTTCCAAATTTCAGTTATTTTTAAATTGTATTCCTATATGAACCCTCTTGTTTCCTTTTCCTAATTTCAGAATTTATTTTATTTTTATTCTGAATTTTAATTAATCTCATATTAGGTTCTTATATGGACTATTTTTCTAATATTGTTTATTTTTAATTCCGAATTTCAGTATATTTCAAAATTGTATTCCTACCTGAACTCTTCCTTTTCTTTTCCTAATTTCAGAATTAATTTTATTTTTATTCCGAATTTTAGCTAATCTCGTATTGGATTCTTATATGGACTCCTCTTTCAATATTACTTATTTTTAATTCCGAATTTCAGTTATTTTTTAGATTGTATTTCTACTTGGACTCTTATTTTTCTTTTCTCTGATTAATGTGGGAATTTCTAGACTCTACAGCGAACGTGGTGTCTTTTTTCAAGCCTGTTTTAATAATATAATAGATATTTAAATTATGAGTATTTAAGTAAATATGGGGTTTCTTTAAACATTTTGGCCTAAAACATAGGGTTTCTTGAAACAAACAGTAGAACTTGGGGTTTTGTGTTACAATTACCTCAAAACCTAGGTTTTATGAAATTCACTCAATTAAAAACGATCTATACTTCTATAAGATAAAGCAGATTGTTCAAAGAAGGATAGAAGGCCAATAGAAAGGGAATTATCCAATCTGGAGAAAGTCCTCAGCTGTCAGTGGACATTACATCAATACCTTGTTGTTAGCGATCTAAATTCAATACAGATGCAATCATGCAAACACTTGTATGCCCCATCTTCCTTTATATCCTCACCAATTCAGGCCACCTTTCAGCAACAATCACAAAAAGCCCCGGATGCCCACAGCGCTCTCACGCCACGTACCCCAACACGACCGCCGTCGCCTCCACCACCCCACTCCTCCAGCTTTCCACGGCACCCCACATGAGCGCCGGGCGCGCCGCGAGTGCGCGACGCCGCGCAAACGCCTCGCCGCCTCGTCAGCCGAGACAGAACGCCACTGCGTCCACGCAATCCCTCCACTACCAATCTCGTCTTTTCCACTCGAACCGAGTCACCAGTCGTGCGTGCATGCTGCTGCACACACACTCGTACCGGTCACGCATCAAGCCAAAAGCGCCAAGCGCGAGCGGCGACGAATCAAAAGCGGGCGGTGATGATGCCATCTGTAGAATCGTGCGCACACATGGCCGGTATATGCAAGGATTGTCCCATGATGACGGTCGCCTCTTGGTTCGGGGTTTGTGTCACATGTGTGCGTATATAAACGCAGGGCACACGCTGTTCTTGCCGTTTATCTGCACTCCGCTGATCCCCTCTCGGCCTAGGTTTTGCCGGCTAAAATCAGATGGGTGACATGCAAATCGTCCTGGCCGCGGGCAAAATCGAGGCGCAGTACGTGGAGATGAAGGTGCCACTCTACTCCTATGGCTGCGAGAAGAAGATCAAGAAGGCCCTGTCGCATCTGAGAGGTACATTCTATGCATCTGAAATTTTCACGGTGAAACATGAACAGATCAGAAACTGATCCCTGAAGCAAACTACAAGGAGTTTGATCGTGAATATTAATTGATCGGTGAACTGATTGCATGGCACGTTCAACTGTTGGATTGGCTGCAGGGATACACTCGGTTCAGGTGGACTACCAGCAGCAGAAGGTGACGGTGTGGGGGATATGCAACCGCGACGACGTGCTCGCGGCCGTTCGGAAGAAGCGACGGGCGGCGCAGTTCTGGGGCGCCGACCAGCCCGACCTCGGGGAGGACTCTATGCCGGCAGATGCTCGTAAGCACTACCTGCAAGCATTCACCGCGTACAGGTTTAGGAAGTCTTGGAAGAAGCTCTTTCCGCTGATCCGGCTGTGATCTGGAATACTGGAACTCAGATTTCTGTCAGGCGAACGCGGGCCGGCGAGTGCAATTCAGCGGCGGCCAGCACCGGGGTTTCGAATAAATGTGATCTGTTACTCTCTTGTTTTGGGTAGTTAACTAAGTTTGTAGATTGGCAGATTGCTGTAATGCCGTCTGTGCAAACCTGAAATCCACGGATATAGTGAGTACTGACTATTCAGGCACGGCATCCTGGGTCCTGAGTCCTGACTGCGCGCCAATGCCGAACTAACAGTGTTAACTGCGGAAAGTGCTAACTTATTGGATTGGAGGAGAGAACATCTCCTGATTCTCCTCTCCTCATTCATCGGTTAAATTAACTTGACATCGCAATTACATTGTAATTACATCGATTGTGTGCATATCAAAAAAAAAAAAGGTACCTAGCTCATCTGACAATGGCTGCATGCTCTTCACCATGATATCCTAGGATTGATTCCCACCACCTGTGCTAGCCGCCTTTTTTTTTTCCATCAGCTAGTACGCATCTCAACGTGAATCACGCGGTCAAGAAATCGAGTGAGGGTTAAGAAAAAAATGTTTCGGGTGAGATATAGCAAAATCGAATTAATTTTAGTACTGGTGGCTACAGGGGATAGTCTTTTTACAGGGAGATAATGGACTTAAAACTTGTGGGCTATCCGATTTATGCTGACGGCTCAGTTATACATCTCATGTGTTTGGCCTGTGACAGAGCAGGCCAGCCCTGTTCTGACTTTGGGCCTGTTCAGCGGCAGCGCAGCCCAGCCGCAGCCGTAGATGTCTGCCGAACTGGCCCTTTGTTACAGGCTGTTAAGTTTGGCCCTAAAGGTTAACCAGAGAGCAAAGAAAACGAACTCAAATATGCAATAGATAAATTGAGTGGCTTAAAAATGGTAAATTGAGTGTGTGTTTTCAGCTGTTAATTTTTTTAGTCCATACTTGCTCCCATTTTCGCCCTTAATGATATGCAAAAACTCGTGAAGAAAAGTACTACGGACTTACCGAGTAGATTGTGAAATAAAATGAAGGTGCCAAAATTTTAGCATCACGAACGGGAAGGATATATTTAAGATAAAATTAATTAAATTCGTCTTTGAAAATTTTGACTCCCATGAGCCATGAACCAAAGGTCTCCCATATGCATAGGCATTTATTTATACATGCGGCATATGCATGAATTGAAACGCAGACAGGCTTCATCCGTACCTGGCGGTCGTGTGCTACGAACTTCTGAAGAAGATGCTAGAAATGACAAGCTTGGCGTACAAATGGCGCAAGTAATTAACATACTAAACGTAGCTTCAGCTGGATTTGATTGCCACTTCAGTGATCTTACCTACCGCACTTGGACACACGGGCTTGAACGAATTCGGAGCTTTCCCTGTCAGTCTCAGACGGAGACACAGCGTATGCTGCTACTATTTACTACGTATACAAAATATTTTAAGTTATCATTTCCACCCATCAAAGTACTCCGTGTCATCTTCCCTGCCAAGTGCCAAGAGGGGTAACACCGAAAAAGGTTTTTGAGTTCCGATCCATCATATCATGATCCAACAATTCATATCAGCGCTCACCAAAAAGTCCCAAACATGCCCAGAAAGATCCAGAAATATTTCTCTCAGCCAGGGAAGACGATGAAGGCGAGCAGGTGGCACATCACATGGATCACATCCAGCAAAACTGTGGAGCACGCACAATGCGAGAAAGCACAACTTCACTGCCTTCCAAGTTTCATCTCACCCAAAAAAAAAAATACTACTATTTACAGAAACAAATTGATCCGCGAACCTGGACTTTGTCCTACAAGAACCAGCGGAGAGAATCGACTGACTGAACCAACTGAGAAAAGCAGAGCACACTCGGCTTAACCTATCCTATGAGCCGGCGATGGAGTCGGGGGGTCGATCAGCCGCGGGTGGTGACGCGGAGGGCGTGCGACGGCGGTGGAGGGGGCAGCGGCGGCGGCACGAAGGGGAGGCTCCGCAGCATGAGGAACCGCATCCGGCGAGGGAAGGGCGCGTCGTTGAACAGCTGCTCCAGCACCCGGGCCACCAGCACCGTGTACTCCTCGAGCAGCTCCGCCACTACGGCCACCAGGATCATCGCGAACAGAACAAACTGAGCTAGCCTTGGACGAATCGCGTGTGTGGGTTTGGAATGACTTGGATGTCGACCTGCACCTAGAGCGGCCGGGGCCTTTTTATCGCTCGGGGGGGCGTGGTAGGGTGGAGCCAAGGAATCGCGGCGCGGGAGGGAGCGTGTGCTGTGGGCAGTGGACGCTGGCTTTGGTTGGACTGGTTGGGATGTGGACGGAGCGGCGGCTGGCTATGTGCTCGCGCGAGACTGCGACGCGCTGCTGGTATGCGCTAGAATACGACAGAAGCAACGGTTGGGCTCCGTGCGCCCGTGGTTTGGGTTTGGGGGAGGCGGAGAAACAGCCCGGTCACGCGCGGTGAAGGCGGGGAGCTTATCCGGTGAGGATGGCGAAAGCCAAGCGCGGGTGACGGCTAAATCCGGGGGTTCCGGAACTGGTAGCGGCGGCCAATCCAGAACCGTTTCGTCAACGGGGCTGGGATATTTTTGTTGTCTATCTAGTCTCCATCGACCAAACAAATCGGAATTCAGGGGCATTGGCGGTGTCTGAGGTTTTCGTTTTTTTTTTTTCCCCTACGGTTGTACTATTGACGAAGTGACGAGCAGCTTGGGGAACGTGGTTTTCTTGCTGTGGTTTGTTTGGGCTAAGCGTCGCCTTTGTGCTCTTGTGGATGCACATGCACAGGAGCGGCTGGTACACATGCTGCTGTGGGCTTGTCACTTGTGCAGCGGTTATTATCTGGGGATCGATTTGAGTCTGGTATTTTTCTCATGCCTGTAGTCATGTGGGCTCCAAACAAGAAATAACACGACAGCACAAAGCTTTTTTTCCCCTTGCTTAAGTTGGTCACATCGTACTCGTTAGTTGTTACAGTGTTTGGATCAACGGGAATCAGCTAAAACTTCAATGTACTAACTTTATAACCTTGTTATTTCTTCTTCTATCATTATCATTTCATTGGAGCTAAAGTGTTTTCTTTGACAAAGACGTGGTATCCGATATAACTCATCTGTGAAAAAGGACCACACTGTGGACTAATGTGCGGAAAGGACCACAGTCCACAGGCTATTCTCACTGAACCTAAACCCACAAGTGGCTGAATGGTGGGCCTAAATTCGATGCATGATTGCATAAAGATGGCTATTTGGAGGCCCATAGATTAATTAGCCCAAAACATGGGGAGCTCGTAGGCTGCCACAACCCGGTCATTCGGGCCTTCTTCGGATTTTGTCCATATTCTAGCCTAAAAAATATGGATGGGCCAGCGTTTAAGGCCTATATTTGGGCATCACTTGGATACCTCGATTTGGATCATTGTATGTCCTTCCGTTTCCTTCTCGTCGAGCATCATATATGGGCCGATGGGCGTGACCGCGTGAGGGCGTCGACACATGGGAATTCTTTTTATTTTATTTATTAAAAGATTTAAAAAATAATTTTCTATTTTGAAAATTCACAAAACTAGTCACCTACTGCTCTCTGGGAGGGTGATATTTAAAAATCACCCTCCCAGAGAGCGAGTTTTCCTACGTGGCACACGGCCGTTGGCCCTGGCCAAACGGCCGACCAACGGGGAGTCACCTTTTTCAGGCGGCCCCCTTGCCGCCCTCCCAGAGGACGATTTTTTACTGTGCGGGGGGCTGCCTGCAAAAGGATGGCGAGGCGCTTTGGTTGTTTTGCAGGCGGCCCCTTGCCGCTCTCTGGGAGAGCGTTTTTGTACTATGCGGGGGGCCGCCTGCAAAAGAGCCTGCAAAAGAGCGGCAAGGGTGGCCTGGCATTTTGCAGGCGGCCCCCTTACCTCTCTGAAAGGGCGATTTTATCCCCTCCGGATATAAAAGCCCTCTACCCTCTCCGATTTTTCATTATATTCACTCAAAATCAAAAAAAAAAAAGAGAAGGAGGGAGGGGTGAGAAGGAGCAGAAAGGGAGCGGTGAAGCCCTGCCAGTTTGCTGACTCAATCGTAGGTAAATACATTATACCGTATTGTGTTTGCAAATTTTGTAGCATTTTATTTTTATTACCATATATTTTAGTAGATCTGGAGCACACAATATATTTGTATAATTTAAGAACAAGGGAATACGACTTAGGGCATAATGGAAATTTGAGAATATATTTTACTTAGATGATAGATCTGAAGCGCACACCCTATTTGTTGAATTTGAGACCAAGGATAGACAACATATTTCTAGAAACTTTATCTTATGGAGTAGTAAATATTGATGAATATGAACTTAGTCAACCTACCATTTTTTCATTTGGCACAATGTCAAGTAAGGTCATATTTCAGTTAGTTCACGATCAAGGCAACCTTAGATTTGGTCCAGATGGTGTTGATCTGTCAGATTTTAGAATGACATCGAAGGGCATTGATAGGCCTGCCGAGAGAACATTTTAGTTAATTTATAGTTGGTTGATGCGAGAATTTAGAATAGACCCAGAAGTGAACACATTGTCAGTATCTGTTGTAGTGAGCGTGCAACGGAAGGTTATTTTTAGGAACTAATGCCGATGGATAGCACTGATGGTTGGAGACGGTATGCCGAGATGGCTTTTGAACGGTCATGGCTCCTTGTTATTTTTGTGTCGGTGCATGAAAATGATATAAATATTGCAATGGAAACCGAAGATGTTGAGGGTCCAAGTCATGTGGAAAATGAGGAAAATCAAACAAGGGTGGTGCAAGCTATGGGCGTGGCATATGAGGGGGAGAGAGTTGGAACAATCGCTGATGAAATGGAGAGGGAAGATTTGGATAACGAGCAAGCGGAGGGTGATGCATCATCTGATGAGTAAGGTGATGTAATGCCCACTGATTGGATAAATGAGGATTTTTCGGGACTTGTTATCTCAGAAGGTGCTAGGTATGTTCATACGAAGGATATGAAGGAGGCAGTCAAGCATTGGACGGTCTCATTGCAGAGAGAGTTTAGGGTGGTCAAGTTAACCAATTATGTGTATGATGTGAGGTGCGTGAATGAAGATTGTCCATGGCGTGTTCATGTATATAAGGGTAAATGGAATGATTATTGGAAAGTTAGCATTGTGACCGAGCACCAGTGCCACTTACAAGACGTGGAGAAGTATCACTGCAACATCACTTCAGCTTTTATTGCAAGTGAGATGTACAGCAATGTTGTCTGCAACAATAGCTTTGAACCACGATCAATTATTAGCCACATTGAAGACAAATTCAAGTACACCATAACCTATGCCAAGGCCTAGAGGGCGAAACAAAATATTTTAGAGATGAGGTATGGCACATTTGAAGCATCCTATGATAATTTGCCTTGTTTGTTAGCCTGCATTGCCCAGATGAGGTATGACACATTTGAAGCATGCTATGATAATTTACCTATGACAAATTAGTATCATGTATCGATGACACTTCTGAACTATTTTATCATAATGATGTTTAATTATGATGGTGTGTTATTGTATGCGTCACGAATTATAAATTAATGAGATTGTATCATTTCAATTTACAAAGTTCTTTTGACACCCCAATGCGTTGTATTCCTTCATATTTACTTCATATTTCTAAGTAAATGCTTATATTTTTCTAAATTCTACCTTCAATTGTGCACATGATTACATGATTCAATTTAAGCAAGAATTATGCGCAACTCACCTAACTTACATTTTAGATGGAAAAAACCCCTCCTAGGGGTCCAATCCGAGTGAGAAATAAATCATTGCAATTATAAACAATCTTCCTACTTCGTTCGTTATTAAAACAATGCAAAATAATAACTAACTTAACAGAGAAAAATTAGAACAAACTGAACAGTTAAAAATCGTCCTCTGAGAGAACGGCAAGGGGGCCGCCTGCAAAAAGGCCAGGTCACCCTCCCAGCACTTTTACAGGCGGCCCCTAGAGCGAAAATCGCCCTCCCAAAGAGCGGTAAGTGGGCCGCCTGCAAATTTTTCGACTCCCCGTTGGCCGGCCGTTAGGCCAGGACCAACGGTTGTGTGCCACGTAGGAAAACTTGCTCTCTGGGAGGATGATTTTTAAATATCACCCTTCTAGAAGGCGGTAGGCGTCTAACTTTATAAATTTTCAAAATAGAAAATTATTTTTTAAATCTTTTAATAAATAAAATAAAAAATAAAAAATATCGACACATGGAGTGTCTGCTTTAATTTGGACGGGCCATTAAGAGAGCATAGCCCAGAAAGAACGTCGAGTCACAACTCACAGCTCACAAGAATGCTGCTAATAATTGTCTCCTGTCCTTAACGAGCTTGACATAAATACTGATAGTTACGGGGCTAATCATTCTTGTTGCCACTTGTGGTTTGTATCATGAGGTCCTCGAACTGTTTTCGTACTGGGTACCGGATCAGCTTTTACCAGCGTATGTAATATGACGATTTACTCACCAAAGGTCTATACACAGACAGACCAATTCAACGGCAGAAGTTGCACCATGATTTTGTAGTAGTAGTATTCTTGGTTCTTTTCTACGCACTGCAACTTGGATAAGAATATAAAGCAGATCTCGCACGCACTGAGACACGGCGCCGTAAAGTCAGAGCTTGATGCCCCAAAAGCCATTACAAATGCCAACGGCCTAACCCCTCATGTCAAGTGGGACTAGTTGCAACCTCCGCCTCCCACTAAAAATAGTCTATCTTAACAACCCTCTCGATCACCAAGAACCAACGGAAAAAACTGGGGATCCAAATATCCAATTAGAAGGCTCCTCTCCTCCATAAAGAAACATAAACAAAATTGTCTCACAAACCCCAACAGTGCCATCCGCACATTAAAAAAATTGGGGCGATTTCTGACATGAT
This sequence comes from Oryza punctata, assembly GCA_000573905.2. NCBI lineage: Eukaryota > Viridiplantae > Streptophyta > Magnoliopsida > Poales > Poaceae > Oryza > Oryza punctata. The sequence goes on along the minus strand of CM002491.2, from coordinate 28,303,164 downwards.
TCCGCTCCAACCGAAGTTCGTTATTTTTTTTTCTGTCCCTTTCCATGGCAATTGGCTAAAGGGGAAATATATACACACACACACGTATATAGGCTCATGGCTGCTTGCAGAGGCTGGCGCCGGCCTCGTTGGCAGCTCGATCGACTGCAGCTGGTGACCACGATGTATAGGGCGAGGGGCCAATTAGAAACAGGCAAAGCTTCTTCTTTGCTGCCATGTTGGGAGTTGAGAGAGTGCAGCGTGATTACTGATTACACCAATAATTGAGCCTGTCCGTACGCAACTGACCAGCATGCAGCGTTTTAGTAGTAGTATTTGTCCCTAAGACCCTAACAAACCACAAAATATTGTCACGCGGCACGCGCCAAATGTGCACAGAAGGACCTGGCTAGCTAGGCGCTAGCTAACTGAATCAGGCGAACGAGCTAAGCTAGGAAACCTCGTCATGCACTTCCACAAGCTATAGTTTTATCGGGCGGAGGAGCACATTTCAATTCCTTTACAGGCATGGCTACTTGTAGTAGAAAATGAAGTAAACACATACGGCGTGGCTATAAATCAAACTACTCCAATAACAAGGATCTACGTCGTAATATTTTTTTTATGCGTTAAGAGTACACTCTCTCGGTTTTGAAATATGCGACGTAATTTATTTTTAGCATTATATTTAATCATCTGTCTTATTAAAAACGTAATATTTTTTATGCGTTAAGAGTACACTCTCTCGGTATTGAAATATGTGAAGTAATTTATTTTTAGCATTATGTTTGATCATCCGTCTTATCATTTATTTTGTTATGATTTATTCATCAATAAAGATACATACTTTTAATATAACTTCTAATTTTACATATTTGCACATTTTTTAATAAGACGAATCATCAAACGCCATATGTAAAAGTTAATAACATCATGCATATAATAAAAAACTGAGGGAATATAAGATATAGAAATTGTTCCATTCAATTTAAACTAGAAAAGACATAAAATAAAAAAGAAATTAGTGTATAAAGGTATTGCAAATATAGCATGTTGAATGTAATTAAATTATTTGAGATCGAGATAATCTTTGTTCATCACAATAATTTCTTCAAAACCAACATGGCAACATATATATAGTTGAATGTCTCTTAAAACTCAGAGTAATTTGGAGATTTTACTGCTAACATTTTGAATTAATTTTATCCGAAGGTAAACTCCTTTGGGTGTCTTGGAATTAAGGCTTGTGACAAATTAAGGAGTGAAACAAGGTTTATTCGCCTAAGAGCTTCCTACCGGGGGCTTATAATTAGCAAGGATAGGTCTGTTGACGTGCATGTTCTGGCCACCTTATGCCAAGAAGCAAACAGAAAATTTCTTGCGGTGTTGCTATTTCACTTGCAATAGATCTTTAGGCTCCAATCTTTCACTTTTTCGTTCGTAGGATTTTGCATCAAGATTTATATTCTTGTATATCTAACTTACCATTATGCTTAGTTATATAGCACTTATACACTTATACACTTAGTTTATAGTGTAGTTACACTGAGTTACAGTTCACTTATAATTTGTTATATATCACTTATACTCAGTTACTATGTACCAATATTCTAGAACATTTTTTCCCTGTATTTACGATTCGACATATTTATCTTCTTTTGTTATCTCATTTAAAACAGGGCTATATCCATTGGTTAAAATTCTGCAAGATTCGAAATTATAAATCTGTCTAAGATCAATAGGTAGTCCCATTTTCTTATACGTAAGGCAAGGGAAGTAGAACGTTCGGGTTCAATACTATAAGAAAACATTAAAAAGCCCACATGTAAGCTCAAATATGGTCATATTGTTCTTACTCATGCTCAATTTATTATTATATTTCTACTATATATGGTGGGTCTATATTCGAAGATAAGGGACCACCTAAACAAATTTACGAAGTTTGCTCTGGTATGACGGTGTAGTAAGGGAGGAAAGCTATCTATGAGGTGCCTCCCATACTTTTCATTGAACAGTACACTGAGCTAACATGCAATCTCTAGTTTATACAATAGGTCAATGTTCCCTCGAAACAAATGCAATATAATCGATCCCCTGTGTGTCTATTATACGAAATGAAAAATAAAAATCCATATTTTCATTTTGCATTGAGGCATTCACTACTACACAAAGGATTTTCGCATACGGTCGAAACCTATTTCGCACGTGGTTGGGCAGCTCGTCTTTCACAAGATGTCTGTAAAAGTCGCCATTTTTCCAAGCAGACGGCACACCCGCATGTGAAAAGGGATTTTCGTGGGCAGTAAATTATTCCGCCTGCATGCAAAAAGAAAAATCATGAAGAAAAAAAGATCCAGAAAAATCTAAACCCGAAACCCTAGCTCCCATCACCCGCCGCTGCTCATAGTAACCATCGTCGAGGCCTCGCATCTCACCGTTGTTGTCATCGTCACCCCTCCCTGCACCAGCACCGCTACCCCTCCCCACACCGGTAGAGTCCGTCACCTCGGTCCGCCGCCGCTTGTTGTCACTATCGCCAAGACTCGTAGCTCCTGATGCGGCATCCGCGCGCTGGCAGATCCGCCCCTCACTAGGGCGGCGACAATCCGTCGCCGTTGCCCTTGAGGCCACAATCGTCCATGCAGATATTTACCAATTTCGGATAAACATTTACAAACAGATTTGAATAAATGTTCTTTGCTTTGTATTGTTACTATTATTAGTTATCGTTTAAGTTATTTTTTGGTTTTTAAATGCTCTTTATTGAGTAAATTATTCAAAAATTATGTAATAAGTAGATGTACTATTTTTGAAGGCAAAGGGCGGGATTATTTTTATTATTAAAAAAAAATACTTTTTTCCCATCTTAATAAATCTGGCCGGCCGGAATGTCCCGCCGGCCCGCCGAAAAAAAAAAACCCGTACACATACAAAGATACTCCTACATTCATCGCTGCCTCCCCCCTACACCGGCTAAACCATTATCTCATCATCTGCAAATGCCGACCGTACGTACGTCTAGAAGATAAACATACTTACACAGAGATCTAGCACAATCTCATGTACTCGATATCCCCATCCGTGCTCTAGCTAGAGGCGGGCGCGCCCGCGGACCACCGGCCTAGCTTGCCCCCGCGCGCATCGATCGGCGCACTGTCGTTCGCCGTTGTTGTCACGGACGGCGTGCAAGCGGCCAGGTATCCGACGGGCGCTAGCCGGCCTATCACACCTCCCTCCGATCGCAATCGCGCTCGCGCATACCGGCACCCCGATCTGCCACGCCCATGCCCACGCCCGCGCGCGCATATGCATGTACGGATCACCGAGTTCGCCCATGGGAGGAGGAAGCTAGCACGTACGTCGATGGTCGGTCCGCACATGGGCTGAGACTAGAGGCACGGGGTGCGGCTGAAAGCGACGCAGCGGGGAGAGCTCAACCGGTTTGAGCAGTACTGGCGGAAGAGGCCAGAGGGGGATCAATCGGAGATCGGACGGAGTGGGTCGTCTCGCCCTCAGCTTCTCGCCGGCCGACTCGATCGTTCGGCCTCTCGCATAGTTTGGTGGGTCCTAGCTCCCTGCCCGAAACCGGCAGGAATTATATGGGTTCTCCCACCTGCATGCGCTGCACTGCGCTACTATGCGGCTGCGCATCTGCATCTGCATGCATGCAACACCCAGTAGTCCCCAGCTTTGTTTCATTGGCCCGGACTCCCAGCCACAGCAACAGCCAGCTCTCTCATCTCAGCTTGTAGCTGATGACCCTTATCCTGCACGATAGCTTATCTTCTCTGTGTTGCCACACAAAGGACAGACCATAATACTACGTGTGTAAGGGGCCTGGATCTAACTTCTCTCTCATGGAGCAGTGCGTGTCTGAATTGCACTGTCTGGGCGCAGGGCCTTAATGCGACTTGTTGGGATGTGGTTGGATGGTTTCATAATCTCACCAGGACTGCAGCAATTAATCAATCGCCCGGCTGAGGTAGCGAGGTGTGGATCTCTTGGGGATCGGGTAGGTGGGATGCGTACGTGGACTATATATATAGATCAACGATAGATCACGTACCTGTACATGTTAGTCTGACATCTCTGGTTTTAATTTGGTAACACACGTAGTACGGCTCTGTAGGAGGAGGCATTAAGGCATGCTAGCTATCAAATGTCGCCAGTTCGTCGTCGTACATAGCTACAGTTAGGAGTTACCAGCGTGCAAAAGTTAAATGCATTTTATTTTTTCTATACGACTGACATGTGGATTCCACTGACATATAGGTATTACTGTGACATGCCATATCAGCTCACGGAGTAAGTTAGAATCCGTTTGGACCTACATGACACCCATGATAAGTTTAGGGATCAAAAATGCATTTCGAGAGTTTGGGATATAGATGACACACCTGTACAAGTTTAGGGACCTCTGTGCACTTCACTCTTTTTGTGGGTATATATGTGTGTGACGTCTAGTCCTGCTGTTAATTATTGATCTCGCCTTCCTGTGTTAATTTGTACGCTGTGTGCAGACTTCACATGACATGTATTTTTGGGTTTGAAGATTTTATTCAGTCCTTTTGTAAGGCATTTACTTAATTAGCATGCAGCTACATGTATTTCTAGTATCTGGGACTCTAGAACTGAAAAAACTATAGATGCTTCTGCGTTTGTGTCGTATTCTCTGCACTCTGCAAATGCATGGTACCAAAAACTTATTTACATCGACCTAAATATTACTACGGCCGGCCGGCCTGCAAACACTGAAATTAATCTTACAATGTTAGCGCTTCTACCCCCTTCGATCGCAATTAATATGGCTAAGCTGTTGGAGAAGGGATAAAGTAAAGAGCATATGTTGAACCGCAGTGTTTTTACTACTAATATTATGTAGTACTAGTACTGATTTGATCTTAACCCTGCTGGCCTCCTGCTTCCCATTAATTTGATGGTGAAACCGATCAGCGTATAGCAAGAGAAAATAAGGATGGAGGAGATTTGGCTGTCGAGAATGAAAGCGGAATGTGTACCTCATTATAGCTTCATCGTGCAGGGTAACTTCGTTAGTCATGTACAAAAGTAAAATCTGATATGAGATTTTAGTTAATACATATATATACTGCTACTCACCTAGAGACTATCCATCTAAAAATAATTGAGAACAAAATATATTAACCATCAATGAACCTAAATAGTTTTTTACTACTCTTCTTTCATTCTCTTCACTCCATGCAATAAATTTCCTTTAATAAATGCTACTCCCTCCATCCCATAATATAAGACACAACTACTTTTTAAAGTTGTTTCATAATATAAGGCGTGCATGCATGCATGTCATTAACTAGCACCTCTTTTCCACTAAATATTATTATTTAAATCCTCCACCATCAAGTTCTCTAATCTTATTGGGTGCATGCATTCTATTTATTAAGGTAATCCAAACTATGAGGTGATAATAATTATTTCTTGATCGTTGGGTTAAGGGTGGTTGTGCTTTATATTTTGGGATGGAGGGGGTAAGAATCAATTCTTAGCGGTAGCAACTTAGTTTCTCTTTCCTCCCCTATCTCTCCTCCATGTTACTAATTTTTATTCATGTTATCAAATTTACTTGCATGATAATAAAAAGATTACATTAATAAGCACCGTTTTACATGTTTTTTTTAAAAAAGCTTCATTAATTACCATTTGTAGGATAAATTTTCCATGGACCGTGAATGGATCTCAGTGCGTACCATGTCACGTAGTCACATGATGATAGACTGTAACTACGTGCGTCAATTGATATGACATTCTAGGACGAGACGCATATGCAATTAATTAATTAATTAGTACAAAATAGTAGTAGTAAATTTTAGTACCTGATCTGTCAGTACAGTGTAAATACTTTCTGCTTCTAAAGGAAAGCGAGCAAGGTACGAGTAGAGCAAAAGCTAGGCATGCAGGATGTATGTGCTGTATATGACTAGTAGAGCAAAAGCTAGGCATGCAGGATGTATGTGCTGTATATCAGTACAGGAGATGATCGAGATCAAGGACCACCAATTATGCGCTTATAAGGTCCCAATTAATCCTTCATCAAGGAGATCGTGGCCGGAAGCATATGCCCCAGCCAGTTACACACAAAGAGGGCCGGAGCATGAATGCATGCTTAGTAGTAGTACTAGCTAGGACCGCGTCTTGGCCGGTGCAACACTGTGGTACGGTCCCTACCATATAATCACATACTACTAGCTTGTACTATATGGAGTACACACATAGCTAGCTGATCGAGTTCTCATAGTATTGATATGCATGTACTACACTGATGGTAATTAATCAGGGTCAGGTCTGGGCCACTCAGGCATGCGTGCATGTCATGTGTATTGTCTTATACTAACTCTATATAAATGTGCATGCGTACGTACGTATTCGTGAATCATCAGGAGCTTGATCGGTTTTAAGCATCCTCAAATGAGCTACTAGCAGGTTGGGAATTTAAAGGTAGCTTCAAACAATTTGGGGACATCATAGAATTCCCTGCTTATTTGGTAAGAGCGACATAAAATCACCAATCCAGTAGTATTCCGGTACTAATAGATATGTCGAGCTTGGAAAAGAAAACTTTTGGTGTGGCATATATGCTTTGTTTCTGGGCCTGCGAATCATGCACTACAAGAATCCAAAGTTTTCTTGACGGCTAGAAACCGCTAAGGATAGTGAGAAAACAATCAATGATTTATATTATGTCGGCCAACCGGTTAAGTCTAGAGAGACAGGAAGACACATGTACATCAACCATACCTAAGCACTAAGCAAAACGAGATGCCAGCTGTAAGCTTATACTAGTACTCATTGCTAAGGAAAGTTGCTTCTTAAGCATATACATTTTTACTTTTTAGTCCTATCATTAAGCAGTGATTGTTTTTTTTTCCAAGTACAATGATGCCCGTGCATAGACGGCCGCTATACCCGTATACGGTAGAAGGAACGCAAAGGTTTGGTCCATGAAAAAAACAAGGGGATCAGCACTACTTCGGCAGCGACGCAGCGCAGGCATCTTTTATGCAACATGGAAATGGAAAGGCTCCTCCTTCTGTTGCTCTGAAGGAAAATGGGCCCTCTGTTTTTGCAACATCTGTAGTGATAACAAAAAGGCTGCTTCCTCAGCTAGCCGGCCGGCCGGCCTTCTCCTTTGGCCTTGGTCAGTTTCACCTTTCCTTTATGCTGCTGCTGCTGCATGCCTGCGCTTCGCTTACTACTACTACTACTCTTTCTTCTTGCATCCTGCCTGTGTGTGCATGCATGTACTACAGCCCTATCGTTAGACCAACAGTATGCATGCATGCAGAGTGGGAAAAGAGAGAGAAAGAAATAAAAGACGAAAAACATCATGATGCATGTGTCAGGTGTGGAATTAGAAGCCTCTGCAGACCCAGCCCAGCTATTATTGACGCCAATAAATGTGTACTCCATGTATGTACCACCACCATACTGCTATACTGCATCTCTTGGCCTTATGGGCGTAGCCTCTTGCGCACCGTATAAGCGACTGTTGTATTTGCCATTTCTGAAAGTGCTACCGTACTGTGCAGATAGATATTCATCTAGTCTCAGATCAGATGCAAGTTACTTGTTGTTTGCATAAGATGATGCTGGCAACTTCGAGGCAACTAAAATATGCGCCCTGTGTCACTTGTAACCACAAGAGATGATTCTCGGTGCCCACACAATCGAGTTTGGTTATGGCTTAACTGCAACTTAACTCAAAGATGTCAAAATGTAACCATATATAAAAGCCAGCGAGAAATTCTCACAGTGTGTGCACACTGAGACGCAGAGACAGACGATCGAATCGCATTGTTGACGACGACGACGACGACGATTGGTTTCGGCAGGAAACCACTGGTATCAAATGCATTGGTTTGTGTGTGTTTGATCCGCCAATTGTGCCCGACTTGAATGAGCTGAGCTGTGTGCCATGCCACCCAACCCACTGACACCCCTTTTCCAGGACCACTCTCTCTCACACACACACAATGATCAAGAAGCTAAGGAAGAAGCTAGAGATCGATGGAGGAGGACAGCCGTAAGGCCGTAACACGCCGATCAGTATATGAAGCGCATGCCATTGCTCGCAAAATTTTGTTGCTTAAAGTCATATGTTCCCTGCTGGAAAAGGAGTGTAAGCTAGCTTAGCTTCATTCAGGCTGGTTTGTCCATGGAGGCAAGCATGCATGCAGAGCGGACGCATGCTAGCCGTGGCCTGCCGGTTAGTTGGAGCCATCGAGTGTCATCACCCGTCGCTCGGTTGCTCAGACCAGATTGTTCCATCCATCCATCCATCCATCTGAGAGTGCGTGTGTGCGTGCGCATGCTTCGGCGCAAGGATTGCTTTCTCTGACAGCACTGGTAGGCGTAGCTAGCACTAGCTACACTGCATGCATATATATTGTGGCATCTCGACCCGAAAAGTTGGTAGCTGCATAGTAGTGACTTCGATATTTTCGTCCATACATTTGGCAGAGCCCTCGATCTGCATCCGGAAAATTCATGTTCGCCACTTTACCTGTACAGTGTTGTAAACCAGCACTTCTCCATGAGTATGTGTTCTCGATCTGCATCATTCTTTATGAGCATATACTGTTGAGTATGGTGAAAACCGTTTTTTTAGGAAGAGAACAGTCAATTGAAATCTATTGCCTTCTGTCCAGGGCATCAGTTTGATCTGATCCATCTAAATGGCATTTCATGATAGCAATGATGCCATTTCGTTATAACCTAACCTTTTTATTAGCACAGGAGTACGATCTGATTAAAAGAACCGTAGCTAGGTCGTACTATATGTTCAAGGATAACGAGCAAACAGAGAAAGAATCTGTGATGGCTTGTGCTTTGTGCTTAACAAATCCCAGCTACATCCTCGGTTTCAGGCCCTATATAGCTAGGTTAGTAGGAGTAGATGTTCACTTTCACGTGCTTTGCTTTCCCCATTACTGTACAACGATTAATAGTATCTTGGAATTATTTTGCATTCACTCCATTTCCGAGTTCCGACCTCTTTTGCTTTAAGCTAGCTTGAAGGATGAACAGGTGATTGATATATAGTGGACATTCGTCGTTTTTGTGTAAATATACAAGTTGCTATTTTCAGCTGTTGTACATGGGTGAAAATTGCAACTTGTCCCTCTCATCAAACTAACAAGTTGCACAAAAATGAGAGGTGGCTTATACGTTTCCCTAAACCAAAATAGGGGTATCAATAAATAGTTTCACATGCCTATCATTTCCCAAAAAAAATCATCTAAATTAAAGCTAACCTCACAACTTGCGTATGATCCGACTATACATGGTTGACAGAATAATCTCTAGGAGGTAGAGACAGTCTGTTTCTCATCTGAACAAAAGGTGGGGGTGGTGTTGTATACAGTGCAATCAGTATATGTAGTTGTGTACCGGCCGGTACTATCTCTACGAGATTTTGGTGTTGGTAGGTATACTTTTCAGAACTGCCTATAATAAATATCCCCTACTTACATTATGGAATACAAAACTGTATAGGACTATAGATATACACAGACCATATATAAATATGCATGTGCGGCCAATTTTCTTCTTAGCCCAAGTGGTCCAGGAATTTGGTGGAAGTTGAAAGTAATTAAGAAATGTCTTGAAGCAAAAATATATAATCCAGCTCTGTCAAAGCAAGCTACATATGGTTATTCAATAAGAACATTATTATGTTCAAAAGACTAGCCTCTGATCTTATATAAATCCCAAGTAGCACATACACCAATTCATAAAATTGACAGGCCTAATAACCATATATCATGCATCCAGATTCCAGAGTGCTACACTATGCAAGCTAGTTAGCAAAGGCAGGGAGTCGTATTCAAGCTACTAGTGAGTACTCAACAACTTTAATATACAATATATGTCCGTGAGACATACTAGCCCAGTATCCAGCTGATCAATTGCATGGAGCGCTAGATTAAATCTATTTTGAAAGTTTTTTTTTTAGACCAAGTCACGGGGGAGAGTTTCCCCCACCTGAATATATTACTTCAAATGATCTTACACATAGCAAGCATCACCTGCGCAAGCGCAGGAGCTCTGGAGGATAACATGAGAAAAAACACCGAGAGATACAAAGAAGAGAATACAAGATCACCCGGCCGAGAGGGGAAGCTTTAACATTTTCCACCTACAAGATCACCCGGCCGAGATCGAAAACACTAATGCTAGACCCTATCTCAACCACATCCACTTCACAAGCAGACTTGAAAAGCCAGGAAACAATTACTATCGGATGGCCTTTTCTGCCACGCGCATATCGACTCTGTTTTCTGGTGATCAAAAGGCTGCGACTGTCGAAGACCACCTACATCAATCCATCAAAAAACACGACTTTATCATGTTGCTGCTTGCATTAGTGTCTGTCGATGCCCTTTAGGGGAAGGAAGCCCTAAAGGAAGAAGGGCCACTGAAGATGGCCAAGGACAACCGAATAAAGAGGTTATAGACGAGCAGGGAGCTAGACAGAGGAGAAAACGAAGAAGGTAAAATATCACTGGCAGGAGGAACATCAACAACATTGGAAGAGACTAGCAAAGATCTGAGGCCATCGTAGCCGATGGAGAAGCACGGGCTTCAGCCAATCAACGAAATACCGACCCAAACCATTAAACAAGGAGCATGTCAATATTGAGGAGATTCAGGGGAGGGACTCGACACCAACAAACTCCTGGATGACAGATCAGGCCACGTTGGTCGAGGCAAGGCTTAACTCCAACCATGGGCACGTCGGCAATGGCACAATGTTGACAAAAAACCAAGGAGGAGACAGAGGGGTGCGTCGGACTGTGTTGCCGGAGAGTTCGATGTGGTGAGAGGCGCCTCAAACATGGATTGAGCAGGAATGCAGACACCGGCGATGATGGCAAGGTGGCTGTCAGCAACAACATGGATGGCACTAGAGGCCCTTGCACACGACAACCTTGTTGTTGAGTCGAGGGGTCGGTAAAGTGCCCATAGAGCTACCCAGACGCTGGCCCCTAGCCGTCATCGAGTAGATCCAGTCATGGGGGCGGTGGATCTGTTCGCCGCCGCGTCGCCCGGCACCATCCCAGCAGCATACCACCCCACCCAGTCCTCGCAGGGGGGGTGACCCCGGCATCGTCTTCCCCACAGCCCACCGACCTTCCAGAGGGCTGCGCAAGTGCTGGTTTTGGTGGGGAGGAGGTGAAGTGGGGAGCAGCGCCCAAGGATGAAGATCTGGCCAAGAGATGATGGATCTAGGCCACTAACCTTGGCCATCTGCCGACCCGTCGACACGTCGCATGCTCGCAACCCTTTGCCGTCGCTCTCTTCACGTGCTCGCGGGAGGAGATGTCCCCGCTGCCGCTGTCCTCACTACGTGTTGGGCCTCCAGTAGGCTGCTCAGGCTGTGGCGGAGGCAGGGAGGATGGTGGGGGGAAGCAGCGGCAGAGGGGCGGCTATTCGCCGCCCGAGTCGCCCATCTCCTAGGGCGACGCAGGGGGCTTTTCTTTGAAGTTTCATTCCATCATCTTTCTAAAAGTGATATACAACGGTTGCTTCTAGCTAGTCTCATAAGTGCAACTGCATTCTCTACACATCTATCGCAACAAATCTCTATCATTACAATCTGGGCTCTGCATGATCAGGTGGTTTACGTAAACCTAGCTTTCTATTTTTATCCATTGAAAGTGGTAATTTATAAAGCCCTTATCTGGGACGTGGTAACTTATAATATAACAGATTAATATAGCAAATAAGGGCATATATGAGGGCTTAGGAATAGTTGCAGAAAGAAAGGAACCCTTTCAGGTGCATCATTTCCTGTCATTACTTTCAAGTTATAAAGATTTCATTCATATATGTCACTATAATCTACTATTTTGAGATGATGTGCCACTATCTTTCCTCCTTACACACACACACACACACACACATATATCCTTTTCTGTCGGTATATATACCATGTGCAACAGTAATATAATAGTGACAAACCAAACAATTAAACAAGTACTAGTTCATAATGAATAGTTGATACAATAAAAAAGTCCCTTTAATTTCTATATTCTCCTTTTTACCTCAAAATTATCTTGGTTTCATTTTTCATCTCTAAAACTCTAAAAAAATGTAGGATATAAATATTTCCTCAGTCCCAAAATAAATTGAACCTTCGCATCCCAGAAAAAGTTAGTGGCATGAGGGAAAAAAAGATAAAATTCAGTGCCTCTTATATATTAATAGGAAATCGGTATTGATGGGTGGGTAGGTAAGCAGTATTTAAGAGATAAAATTTCTCGATTTGTAAATTGAGCGTACATGGGAGGCTAGAAGTTAATCAACTTATTATGTGACAGTTTAAAATGTAGAAATCAACTTAATTTAGATCCGGGAAAGTGGCATTCTGTTGGTTAATTTGATTGTGGTTTTTACTCACATGGTGTAAAGTTAAGTGGCTATGGAGCCCACATGTCATATTGCTGGTAGTGGGTCCCACAATTTCCTCTCCTTTTCTCTTGCAACGTCACCTCTGATTTTAAGAGTCCCATTGTTTCACTTATGCATATGCTTATCCGTACCGCTTATTAGAAAAGTAAAACTTTTATATATTTGTTTTCAGTGTCTTAGAAGTAAATGTTGTAAAATAAATTACGATGAAAAACCACAAAATAAATTTAAAATAAAGTTTTAGAATTCAAATTTTAGCTTATAAGTATATGCATAAGAGAAACAATGAGACCCTAAGGCAGCGTTCGGTAAAGGAGGATGGGAAGATGCACAGTGATTGCGGAAAACGGAGCGATCCATTAGCGCGTGATTAATTAAGTTTTTGCTAATTTTTTTTTCAAAAATGGATTAATTTGATTTTTTTAAGCAACTTTTGTATAGAAACTTTTTGCGAAATGCACACCGTTTAGTAGTTTGAAAAGCGTGCGCGCAAAAAACGAGGGAGAGGAGTTGGGAAGAGGGGGGAACGAACGGGGCCTAAATGTTGATGCCATGTACTGGTAAGAAAACATATATAGTCGAATCTATATCTGGTGAATTCTGAATTCTGCCTGATTTTTAATAGTCAAGGAATGACTTCGACCACATTTTAGGGTTCATGGATGAAATTAAACTGGGAGACAGTACATATATTTTCCGAAATAAACCACCACAACTGAAATGTGCTCAGATGAGAGGATAATGTGCACATAGCCTGTTAGTTACTCCTTAAATTAAACCAGGTAAAGAACGCATGCAGTATAAATTATTGAACTCCACATGCCGAGTTTAATTTGCCGACACACGTACGTAGCGGAAATGCCCGGCCAATGCAGTCTCGATAGCTGTCGATCGATCGATCTTGCACAGACAGGCAGGGGAGATCGATCCGAGGCGGCTATTGGATTATACTCTGATATGCCTCCCTTGGCTTTTGCCGCGGCGCGGGAAGCGCAAGAAGAGATAGGAAAATAACAGGGGGGCCGCCGCGCGCAACTCTTCCGGCTCCTCAAGCTCCAACTTGCGGATGAGGTCAACATGGGCCTTAATCACGCTACTTAACAAACAAATCCGACTGTGTTAAACTAATCCCCTGTGGTAACTTTTGTCCAGAAGAACAAGGAATAGTTTTTTCAGCCCAATGATGGTGATGTCATGGACTAATTGGAAGATTACATCAGTATTATTCAGCACGCCAGAGGTCAGAAAGAGCTCCAATAGGAGAAAGATACTCAACAATGTTCGGGGAACTGCTACTACCTGCAAATGCACGCACATGACAAGTCAATATAAATACGCGCAAGTACAGAGATAATATATATGTGCAGTTCTCATCTCCATTATTTTACAGATACTATCTTACTATATATAACTTTGTGTATTCTACAAAACCTGCATATTTTAAGGTTACAAGACTTAGCTGTTGTAAAGGCCATTGACAAGTCAAATTTCTCTGTACTGCAACTCGAAGTACTTCAATTATTATCCACATACTGTATATATGGTCCTGTAGCTTAGGGTACAGTTCCTGTTCGATCGATCTGTTATGAATTAGTGAAGCAATCTCTAGTGCGTGCCTGCAGTCAGATGTCAAATTGTAATTAATTACTTACGGACCCATACCCGAGCCGGACACAGGGACATACATGCTGGCCAAGAATTAATCTCTTGTTGAGACTATAGATCAGAAAGACGGGCCCAGATGATCGATCGATCGGATCAGATCGATCTCACCAGATACATGCATGCAACAAACCTGAGAAATGATATGTCCCTGCAGCCTGCAGGTGACTAACTACAGCTCGGTGAGGACATGGAAATAGCCTGTCGACGGGAAGAACGGATCAGTAGAATTGGGCAGTGATCACATGGAGCCTGGCCGGGACACCGGACAAGGATGAGATGTCAGCAAGGAAGCAGCTAGCATTAGCAATGCCGTTCATCGCCAGCCAGCTGCATGCTTCATTTTTCCTTTTTTTGCTACAGTGTGGTACGTAATAGACGTACGTGGTACAGCCATTTGTTTTTCTTTCATTTCTGCTTTTTACCAGGAAATGTGAAAAGCTACGTACATGAATTAAGGCTGCATTAACTATATTGTTTTCGTTTTTTTAATCTATAATAGTAATATAGTAGTCCGTAGTATATACGAATATACCGTGGCGATCCAACAGAGCAGCACAAATGTAGTCCCTGCCAGCATCTTTTCAGTTAAGAGTCAACGGGTGCCAGTACTCTCTGACAGGTGAGGCTGGCGCTGGCCAGGAAATGCCGAAATGGCCATATATAAGTCTCTGGAGTATAAGACCATGTGGTCGCTCCATCAGTATGGGGATCAATGTACTCGTTTGTCCAACTCATGACTACATATCCTGACAACATTAAGTCCTGACATTAGCATTTACAGCGTTGTTCCAGGCAGTGGCAGCTCACCGTGAGAGAGTGAAGAGAACAACAACGAGAGAGAGAGAGAGAGAGAGAGAGAGAGAGAGAGAGAGGATGATCAGCAGGTGGACGTAGGGGCCAGGGGGCACTTTTGCCATTTAACAATGTGAAATAATCATGCCTTTTAAGCCGACCAGCTTCTATTAGGTCTGTATTTCGGTTTGAATTGTGTGATATTAATTTTTCAGTAGCAAAATCTGGAGCATTTAATCAGCCAGAAAAAGGTTATTCCCTATCCCACAAATCTTGACAATATTTATATTTTTATCCTTGGATTATAATGCTAATAATGCTTTTGACTCATGTAGTTAGTAGGGTCCACATGCCATTATGCCATATATAGCTAGAGAGATGAAAAGAGAGTAAATTGTACACCTTTTTAATCCTATAAGTTATAACAAACATTAATAAAAAAATATTGTACCTTCGATGAGCAACTATGGTTAAAGGCTACTTGAAAGAGATATTCGTCGATGCCGAACCCCTCAGATTGCATAGGCAACTGCCTCTACAAAGATGGTTGATCAAGCAAAATACATTTTATCCATCCATAAAAAAATGTTTTAGAAGTACAGAAATATAATGAATCTTGGATGACCACCATGAAACAAGTTGGAAGGGCAGGGTTAACCTTTTTTGAGTTGACGAGAAACATATTTTACCCAATCCTGGAATTGAGGAAGGAATACAAAATTTGTTAAGAAATTTGTGGGACGAAAAGTAAAGTTTTTTCTCTAATTAGCTACTTCCTCCATCCACGAATATGAAGGATTATGGGTACTTTTGGAGATATTAATTAAGGAAGAAGAGAAAAAAATATTAAATGAGCGGTGGTTGGAGAATGGGAGAGTGATTGGGGTAAGATGGGGAGAAAATTAGATGAGAGATGATTAATGAGACATATAGTACTTTAAAAGCTCTTATATTTGCGAACAACCAGTGAATCCTAAAATCGCTTATATTTATCAACAGAGGGAATAGTAAATTTTTATGCATATGTGATGCATTTTTCCACCATGTTCACAAAATATAAATTGTTTCGAGGGCTTGCTCATTACTCCCTATGCTCCAAAATATATAAGCACTTATAAAGTTTAAGCAAATGTTAAAATTGAGTAGAAAAGACTATGATGCTCTTCATTAAATAAGATATGCTTCGGTGTGGAAAGATAGTCCTGGATAAAAAGGAAAGAAAATTGAATATGCCTACATTTTGTTACAAATTTTAAATGCTAAACTACTTCTATTTTTGGAACGGATGGAATATGATGCATAAGCAGTGCGGTTTTTTCACCGTATTCATGGGAATAATCTCAAAGGCAGGGTTTACCCTATCATCATTAGGCTATTTTACAAACTCCTAGCGGTAGTACGGTTACAACAGTAACCGTGACAAATTAATATTCTAAATTTTGAATTCAAATTTTTGAACTCCGTGTGGTCAGCCGCAATAACCACGGCATGTTGAAGCTGAAAAGTAAATACTATGGAAAAAAATTGTGAAGCGTAGTAAACATTTTAGAAAATTATGAAAAATTCATGAAAACTGTGGGTATCTCTAGAAAAATATTGTAATATTGCATAAGTTTTATAACCTTGCTATTTTTCTTATTTAAACAAAGTAGGAATCATGTCCCAACCCATCTCTTTTCTTTTCATTTTTAGGTAGAGCTCTAAAATATGAATTGAACTTCGTCATTTTCACAAACTTTGTTGACGGGATAGCAATAGAAATTTGGTAGTACTTCTAGTGTTTCTAACTTTTTCCATCACATTTTTAAAATTTGAATTTAGACAAAGTTTATCAAACCCAACCGGTGGTACTCCTACTGTGCTTTCGCGATAAGCTTGGTTACCGCGAGCACCGCTAGGGAAACCCAAGGCTTACTTTCTAATGTAAGATCAAGAGAAATATCAAATATTACATGTTTTTGCATAGTTTCTCTCCAAAAATAAAATGCTTTTGGATTATATCTGGTTTATGAATAAGAAATTATAGAAATGAAAGTGTACTTAATCCCTCCGTCTTACTTATAATAAGATTAGTTTTAATTAGCACCTTTCTTTGTTCCAAAATATATTAATTTTTAAGTAATTATTATATCGAAGTTCATGAAAGTAGAGAATAAATGAACTGAGAATAGATAAAGAATAGATAATTTGAAGAACAATTGAATAGAGATTTGATAAAATGAGGTAATTTCATTTTGGTTTTATTGCTATATGTAGGATAAGTGAAAAATAAATTTATTTTTTATCACGAGAGTACTCCCTTTATAAAATTTTTTTTTTCTGTGAAACGTAACATGACGCGCTACTGCACTCTGAGCACACGTGGTAGGAGTGTTTGTTTTCGTCAGAAAACTGAACAGGTCTGATTTTTTGAGACCTGCTACAGGTCACATCAATCTGCCAAAGTTAAGGACATTTCATGGCTTGATGTGATCCGAGTTGAAGTCCGGTCTGAAATCTACAGCCTTTTTGCACGAACTCCTCCCCATGGCTGCACATTTTTTTATATTGTGTGTAGAATTTATTGCCAGTTTTGTCTAACAAAAATAATATGTACTTCTAAATTGCCAAGCTTTAACACAAATATTATGTAAATAATTAAATTAGTTAGCATCAAAGCTGTACCGTTTTATATTCTATTTGCAATTAGAAGTACTTTACCGATATCCTGCACTAATAAATATACTACCTCGCTCAAAGCTCTATCTCAAAATAAGTTTATTCATAGAGTTCAAACTATATCTCAAATAGAAGTCAATTTATATCCTCTTACGTATTATTGTTCCATAAACCGAAGAGTTTTATTAATACTAGTACTTTCCTATACTACTACAAAATTAATTTTCAGAGGCGGGTAAACGGACCGCCTCCTAGAATCAAAGGTTTAAAAAGAAAAATCAATTTTCACACGTGATACTTAGGGGGCCGCTTGCAAAAGCACTTTGGGCACAAAAAATTGAAGTTCAACCCTAACCTGTCAAATTTAAAAAATACAGATTCACAAATCAGCAACAGTAGCCGCATGCAGGATTCAATGGAATTTTCGAAATTTTGGGTCTATCGAACCCCGATATGAAAAGATTTCACCCGACTTTTATTTAGAATTTTTCATTTTTTCTGAATTAGAAAGTTTGACCAATTTAATTTCTAAATTTAAAATTATTTCAAACCGAATATCGTCAGAATTTCCAAAATTTCGGTCCTATCGGTGCCCCTGATAGGAATAGGCAAACCAATTTATTAAACCCTGTCAGCAGGACGCCGTTGTCGCATTCGTCGAGCGACTCTCTTCAATCACCCTCATCGCCATCACCGAGCTTTGTCGGATAGCCACTGCCACCGTCTTTGCCATGGTTGATCCCCGCCAGATCTGGATGGAGCTGCCTCCATCGTTGTTGTCGTCGAGCCACGCTGGATTTGGACTGACTCACCACCCTTGCCTCCATCGTTTTCAACTTATCATCACGGAGCCCCATCAAATCTAGAATGAGACTCCCCCTCCCTTTTTCTACCACCTGTCCCCTGTGCTGCCGAGCCCCACTGCTGGTCCCCCTTCGCCGCTACCACCGAATCTAAGGTGAGGGAGGGAGGAGAGGCGAGGAGGGGGAGGGCCGAACTGAAGGCCAGGGAAGAGAGGGAGAGTGGGAAAGCTAAGAGGGAGGGGGAAACAGGTCTTTGCTTCCCGAGCTGTCCTATGTTGTATTTAACCCTTCCCACGATTTACACAATTGGACCTCTTTAACCCCTACCTAAAAAAACATTTTTACAACAGGTTCTAGATCTATATAGGACCTCTCCTGTTATTTTTACAAGCAGGGTTTTTCAGTCTGCATGTAAAAATAAAATCTAGGTGTTAAAAACTTCGCTTTTTATAGTTCTAATGAGAAGTACTTTGGCCATTTGCGCTTCTTACTAAAGATTTCTTATGATTCAAGGAGTCCATTTACAGACAGAAGGAGTAGTTGCAAAGTTTATCAACTATTTATCGAAACCGACAAGTTATTCAAAACATAGGGAGTACCATCAATTCTATAGTTGTTCTAAAAATTATTAAAACAATAAACTAGTTGCATGCTAACTCCCTCTGTTCCTAAAAAGGAGTATCTTTTCAGCTTAAAGATTTATCCCACGAAGACTATCCTTTTAGAGTAGAGTCCACTAGATCTCTTAATACCACTTTATCTTTCTCTTCTACTTTTACCCATCCAACCAGCAGTACTCCCTTCTCCTCCTCGTTTTCTCCCCCCTCATTTTGCATTAGTGAAGGACATCGTAGTCTTTTAGTCTCTTACTCAATGTGCCTTTAACTTTTTTAAAACAAGTTTTTTTTATAGAGAGTAGTTGAGTAAGATTAAGTATATATATATATAGAGATACTATACCGCACCCGGGATGTATTATAGTTAAAATGCACCGAACATTAGTAATTTTGTTACTAACAGTGCAATTATGATAAATCCCTAAATTAAGGCTAATAGAAAAACTATTACTATCAGGTATTTGACAACATATAAGATGTAGTAAACCAATTACTATATAAGGGGCGCGTTTTAGTTATTACGCACCCAGTGTGCGTTTTAGCGTATCCCTATATAATATATACACACACACACCCATATGGGGCACCATGGTGCTTGGGCACCAAGGTATGATATACACAAATTCATTTTAAATTTTTAAAAATTTTCAAATTTTGAGCATATACCTAGATATAAGAATTTGATTCATACCTACACCTAACAACAAAATAACTCAAACTCAACTTTATTTCACAATCCATTATTATATACCTAACTAATTATATGTTTGGATGCTATATACCTAGAATCAAAATATAAGAAAGAAAACTTCAAACTCAGCTCAAACTTGTTTGAACTTGTTAGTAAAGAAGTTAATGTTCATACCTAACATTTAAAAAAATTGCATACTCATTCAAATTGGGTATATACTCAATTTGAATCTTGGAGTCCATGCACCATGGTGCCCTAGTTAATTTTAATATATATATATATATATATATATATATATATATATATATATATATATATATATATATATATATATATAGGGATGCGCTAAAACGCATCCTGGGTGCGTAATAACTAAAACGCGCCTCTCATATAGTAATTGGTTTACTACACGTTATATGTTGTCAAATACCTGATAGTAATAATTTTACTATTATGCTTAATTCTGGGATTTGTCATGATTGCACTGTTAGTAACAAAATTACTAACGTTGGGGGTGCGTTTTAACTATAGCGCACCCCGGGTGCGGTATAGTATGTGTCTCTCTCTCTCTCTATATATATATGTATGTATGATTTTTTAAGGATTGACTAGTCAGACAAACTAATTAATCAAATCCTAGTTTCAACTTGCAAGTACATAAAACAGAGGGTACAAACTAGAACGTTGATAGGGCTAGAACACCTTGCTTTAATTGCAATTGGCAGCACTTACGTGCGTGCATGACCTAAACATAGAAAAATATAATGAGTTAGTTGTTGCTGAGTGTCGAAACAAGAATTCGGTAATATGAAAAGGGGTAGCGCACAAGACCTAAAAGTAGATGGATGCAGAGACAAGGATTTAGACAGGTCCAGACACTCTCAATAAGAGGTAATACCCTACTCCTGTTTGGGGATTGTATCAACCGGGTGTTGTATTGATCTGACGATCTAGTTGTGTGATTATGCCCCATAGAGGGCCTCCTGCCCACCTTATATAGGATGGGGGGCAGGATTACAAGATAGAAATCTTAACTAATATGGTATCGGTTTCCTAATACTACTTTACGATATTATCAAACCAAGACTCTAGGCCGTTCCGTAATACATAAGGAAACGTAATACTCAAGTCATGATCCGTTACATATTATATAGATATAAGCTATTCCCTATAACTAGTCGGATAACTATGTCGTGTGGGTATGGGGTACCCATAATCTCCACAATGAGGAGGTTTGCTTATCTACAACAGCGAGCTAACGAAGAAATACACAGAGGTATACTTAGCTGCTGCTTCATCTCATTTGTCCTTAGAAGTACTCAAATAAAGGAAAATTGTTGTCTAACCACAGTTCACTACATATAAAAAAAATCATTCTGACCAAAATCTGAAATTTCAGAAAAGAACCTTAACTTTAGAGATAATTTCAGACAACTTTTGAAGTTTGAACAAAATTTGTTGTATTTGAAGCACATCGACGTTATGCATCATAGCCATGGTGCGCT
Organism: Oryza punctata; assembly: GCA_000573905.2. NCBI lineage: Eukaryota > Viridiplantae > Streptophyta > Magnoliopsida > Poales > Poaceae > Oryza > Oryza punctata. The sequence goes on along the minus strand of CM002491.2, from coordinate 28,282,007 downwards.
CTACACCAGGTTCCCCACACCTCACAAGGCAACGTTCGGTAGTGCTTGTTGTCGCAACCTCTACGGCTGCAACTAGGGGTGGATCCAGGAAGGACTAAAAGGAGGGGCTGAACAAACTATACAAAACTATAGCCCCCTCTTTTAATGGAGGTATGACAAAAATTTAGTGGAGACTTAATGGGGGCTCCCATAGTTGCAACGTCGGTAGTGGAGGCTTGAGACCTGTAGACCCCATAGTGGATCTGCCACTGGCTGCAATAACTCAATACGGTTGCAGGTGGCATCCACTGAAAATGGCTACAACCGTAGCGGCTGCAACCACCAGCTATTCCGATCAGTCTCAATGTTGTTGTTGTTTGGCTGTCTACTGGATATCGGCTGAATATCAGCTCGTTGAGAGGCCTATACCGTACACGCTCGTTGGTACGGGTACCCATGGTGCTGCGCATTTGATGGGCACGGACTTTGGGTTTAATTTTTTTTTTGCTTGTGGATATGTCCGATCTGGTGCGTGAAAATTTAATGGGTGGGCGAGCGTGGGTATTTTGTATTATATATGTACGTGAATAATACAAATATGATCCGATATATGTGTTCCACTTTAATATGCAGATATTAATTGTTGAGTGACTATGTTGAATTGAGGACTTGGAAGTATTGAACACTTTAACTTTGATGGAAGTTCGCTAGCTAGCTTGTTGGTGATAATTTGTGTTGCTTTGTTGGTGAACTATTGGTGATAATTTGCTAAGTATGTAGCTTGTTAATTGTGTTGCTCTCTATTTAATTATCTATCCATAGTTTGTTGAGTTTTTTTTTCGGGGAAACAAGGGTATATTACTCAGAATAGGAGTTCTCACACAGCAAATGTGAGATAAAACTACAGTCCAGCCAGAAGCCTGTTAAAGTTTCGCTTCGGCCTTTATTTGCTAAGAAATGACTTATAATATTCTGAGTCCTATGTACTTTATTAAGAAGAATTACCCTTGTTCCAGCCATAAGGTCTCTCACCTCTTTAACTATGAATGCTTCTGCTGCCAGCACTGTCCATCCAGAAGCCTGGTAAAGTTTTGCTTCAGCCTTTATTTGCTAAGAAATGACTTATACTATTCTGAGTCCTATGTACTTTATTAAGAAGAATTACCCTTGTTCCAGCCATGAGGTCTCTCAGCTCTTTGACTATGAATGCTTCTGCTGCCAACACCTGTTGACCATCCCTTCGCTTTTGCGTTGGATTGACCTGTTTAGTTTCCTTTTGTCGGACCACATGTTTTCTTTTTTCTAGATTTGCATGGGGATGCTGCCCAATCTCAAGTAAAGACTGAGCATAGCTTACGATGAAACGCTCTGAAACCTTCAAAGGTGGAGCTGGTTTGCCATGAGTAATTTCATTGCGAATGAACCATACTCGCCACACTATGTAACGCCCGTTCCATTTTGGCGTTATCGTGAAAACATACTTTAATAAAAACCCTAATTTCGAAACTCGTTTTTAATAGAGGTGTTGTTGTTGCTTGTATGTGCCAAAATCTCGGTTCCCCTCTATCCAAATCCCAATTCAAAAATCCAATCCAAATCCTAAATTTTCTCTAAATGAACTCTCTCTGCAAAAGACTACCTTGCCTCCCTCAAGTCCCTTGGGCCGAATTCCCTTGCTTGGCCCATTTTCTTCACCAGTTTGTTTCTCCCCACGTGTGCCGCACGTGCAGCCAAGAGAGAGAGAGCCATAGCTCTCTCCCTTTTCCCTTGCTCTCTCTCTCCTTCTCGCTTCTCTCTTGCCGGAAATTTTTGCCGCCAGCGCCATTCAATTTGTCCGCCGTCGTTGCTTCCCGCGCGCGGCACCGTTTGTGGCCGAACACCCGGTCGCCACCGCCGTCACCCTCTGGCCGCCGGTGTCACCTCTGCTGTCGCTTTGGCCGCTAGCGTCGGAGCGCCAGCTCCCGCACACTCCACCGCCTCGACGCCCTATAAAACCCCCCTCTTCCCCGTTCGGTTGCCCTCCCGCTCTCGTTGCCGAATACCTTCACCACCATAGCCACTTCGCCGTCGCTGTCGCCGTTCATCCATCGTCGCGTGTGCCAGAGGAGCCGGTGCACTCGCGGCACGCAAAGGGGAATCCGGGCACCGTCATCCTCCTCTTCCCCGGCTCGAGGCCGAAGCGATCATGCTTCGTGCCGCCGGACTTCCTTCACAGCTCCCTCCTCGCTGAGGTAGCCATCCCCCTATCCTTTTCTCCCTCGTTCTTAGGTGCCATTAGCTCACCGCCGTTTTCCCCACACGCGTAGCCATCGTTCTAGCACCGCCGCCGCTCACTGCTGCTCACCGGGCGCCACCGCACGGTGTTGAGCCGAGCTGGCCATCGCCACCACTCCTTGGCGCCGCTTCGCCCCATCCGACGCCCGGAATACACTCCCAAGGCTGTAAGGATGCTCCCTCCCGCCCGGAATCGAGTCCTCGCCGCTCTGGCGAGGAATCCCCATCTTGCCGCCGATGGCCCGTGCCGCCGCGATTTGACCTCTCCGGTGACTACCCGTCAAATCAGAGCTGTTGGGGCTCTTACCCGCGTCGGCCCGTCACCTTCGGCCGCACCGTGCAAATCTCTTGGGCCACGCCTCACACCCGGCCGAAAAGTCCAAAAATCATCCCTCGTTTCTTTTTCTTTTCCAAGGGAATTAATAATTCCTTTTTCCTTTACACATAAAATCATTTAATCTTTGAAAACTCATATCTCTTCAATCGTTCGTCCGTTTTACCCTGTTCAACTTCCAAAATTCCTCAAAAATCGAGATCTACCTAATAGCACACTTAGAGGTCATTAATAGGGCTTTCATTTCACTGTTTGTTTGAGTCGCCTTGTTTCGCGTGTAGCTTCCGAGGCTGAAGACTCAAATTGCGCGGATTACGAGGAAGAAGCTCAAGGTCTCGAGCAAGGCAAATCTCCTTTGATCATCTTGCACCCATAATTTTAAACTAAGTAATTCGTTTCTGCAAAACTATGCATTTCTAGGTTACACCTAAGAATGTTGGCTGCGATTTGCAATATAGTCAGCGGGCCCTACCTAAATTGCTGCAATTATCCTCCTTTGTCATTGATTATCATGTCCCACCTTTGTTGACTGATATTTAGGTCTCGGAGTTCGCGCCCTCGAGCACGAACACCGATGACCCTCCTCAAATTTAAAATATCCAACGATGGGTAAAATCTGGGTTTATGAAGCTCTTGGCAAACCCGACACTTGGGTCGGTGCCTGCAAAATAAAATGATTTCTAAAAATCGCAGTGCGGTGGACATACTGGTGTTACGGTTTTCCCCGTTCTCGCACTTAAGGACCGATTCCTTTGGGATTTCATCCAAACATAATCAGTGCGACCACATGGGTGAAGTGGGACACCCCTGGCTGAGTAACTAGCTAGGCCTGGAAGCTTTGATGCCAAGAGACAAGTGGAATCACCGGGGTGGTGTCGGGGAGATCCCCTGGGCTTCCTGGCACAGTATGATCTGGGACCTAACCTGTTGTTGGTCCGTATGACCCCCCCGTTTGGCATATGGTGACCCTGTGTCGGCTTTGGAAATGTCTTGTCGTGAAAGCCTCAAAGTCACCAGACGTGACTGTTCTGCACGGGCTGGGTGATCCGGGTTAGTAACATCGTGTGGGTAAAGTGTACCCCCTCTCCAGAGGTTAACAAACTGTTCGAACAGTCGTGCCCACGGTCATGGGCGGATGTGAGGTGATTCCTTAGCGTAGTTTTGTTTGACTACTGCTTGTGAAATTGCCTTGATGGGTTGGATATCATTACTTTCAACTGTGGTTGACGGGATCAGCTGGGCCCAGGTCACCATCCCAAGTGTTTGGTCGGGAGCCAGCTCTTGATATTTTAAAGATTGATACAACGCACAACCTCCGACCGGGCAGAGCGCACTATTTTGCCCGAGTCGTTGAGAAGCACCCTCCTAGACTCATTTGAAAAGTTTAAAACAAAACCAATTGTGAAAACAAACTGCCTTACCTTGAAGCTTGCAATAAACACATAGTTCCCAAGACTTTCTAAGTACTCCCTATACTCACCCTTGCTCTACATAATAATCCCCACCCCAGTTCCTGAAGAGGAGGAGATGGATCCCGTTGATGAGGAATTCTTCCAAGAGCAAACTAGCTTTGAGCAGTTTTAGGGTTTCGACCTAGTTCCCAAATCATGCTTGTGGTCATGGGCCAGTCTTTGTTTCCACCTTTCTCTTTTGTAATGCAATTGTGAGCTCGGGTTCTGTCCGCAGCCCAACATGCCTGTACGACTACTCTTAATAAAGAGACCACTATTGCTGTGATACTATGTCTTCCTGTGATACCAGCACTATTTTCTGAGACTGGTATCGGCACACAAGTTAATTTGGAGCGTCTCGCGCTAGCTCCCGTATAGGGCTAGATCAGGGCGTGACACATTACCAGGAGGAAAAGGGCCTGTTCATCTTCCGGCACGCGGCCCAGCTGATCTAAGATCCAATCTGCTCCCATCCACTCAGTACTAGCAAGACAAGAGAGGTGATTATTTGCACACATCTTCCCCCACAGGCGCTTGGGATGTGGACATCGGCATAAAGCATGAGCAACATCTTCAGTTTGATGGCCACAGACAACGCAAATGTCCGACACTTCTAGCTTCCTTTTCTTCATGTTTTCCATGGTAGATAGGCTATTAGTTATCGCTCTCCACACAAAGATTTTGACCTTCTGGGGCACATTACACTTCCAAATCATATCCCATGCTTTACTTAGGGCATTTGACGAAGAATTAGAGCTATCCTCCTGGTCCTTGAATTGAACTGCCAATTTATAAGCACTTCTAACTGTGAATCTTCCCAACCTATCCGGGTGCCAGGCAATGAAATCCTCCTCTTCACGAGCTGAGGTTCTAATGTTTAGAATTTCTTCAGCACCCATTTGCAGGAAAACCCGAGAGATCAAGGTTGCATCCCACGAGCCATCAGGATTCAAAATATCATGCACCCATTTCAGTCGTCTATTTCTTTTGGGAGTGATAGGTCTGCGAGATAAATCATTCAGAATCCAGGGGTCCCGCCACAAGCGAATGGACTTACCATTGCCCACCCTCCAGATGATTCCCTTCTTTAGTAAATCCAGACCATATTCAATAGCTTTCCAACCCGGGGAGGAATCCCCACAAAAACTAGTGTTTGTCAAATTTCCGTTGGGATAATACTTTGCTTTGAGAACTCGTGCGCAAAGCGAATTTGGGTAATTGATGAGTCTCCAGGCTTGCCGAGCTAGTAGGGCATGATTGAAGAGTTTAAGGTCCCTAAAACCCAAACCACCACATGTCTTCGGCTTCAGTAAACTGTCCCATGATTTCCAGTGGGTTTTCCTCTTTCCATTTTCAGCCCCCACCAAAAATTCCTATTAAGTTTCATCATGCCTGCACATACTATATCTAGGACTTTGAACAACCCCATAACATACACTGGGATTACCTGTATGACTGCTTTAATAAGAATTTCCTTCCCACACTAGACAAATAATTTTCACCCAACTGTATAATTCTCTTCCAAATTTCCTCTTGTAGGCTCTGAAACTTCCCCTTGTTCATCCTCCCTTCAGGCGTCGGGAAACCAAGGTATTTGTCCTCAAAGTCAATGTTTGCCACTCGTAAGACATTTTTGATGTCTGACTGTAAGGCTGGTGGAACACTATCGCCAATCATATGGAACATTTGTTCGGATTGATTAGTTGGCAAGTACTCAAGGCATAATTAGCTAGGACATCCTTCACAACCTCAACCTACTCTGTGTCCGCCTTGAAGAAAAGCAATGTGTCATCAGCAAACAAGAGGTGGGAGATTCCGGGGGCACGCCGATAGACACGAACCGACAATTACTCGCCCAGCTCAACTTTTTCTTCCAGCAAAAGAGAGAGCCCATCCGCCACAAGAAGGAAGAGGAAGGGCGACAAAGGGTCAGCCTATCGTAATCCACTTGAGGGAGCAAATGTATTCAGCAAGGTTCCATTGAATTTGACTACAAATCTCACCGAGGTTATACACGCCATGATCCATCTAACCCAACGATGAGCGAAACCTAGTTTATACATTGTTTGCTCCAAGAAGATTCACCACCCGATCATATGCTTTCAACAGGTCGAGTTTATATGAACAGGCAGCATTCTCCGGCTTCATATTCTTCTGTATGTCATAGAAGCACTCAAAGGCTATTAAAGCGTTATCAGTGATCATCCGTCCCAGGACAAACGCACTTTGGTTTAGGGACACTAACTCATCAAGAACTAGTCTTAATCTGTTGACCAAACATTTTGAGACAACCTTGTATAGCACATTGCAGAGGCTGATCGATCTATAGTCCTTTAGATACAAAGGATGTACTTTCTTTGGAATGAGGACGATAGCAGTCGTGTTCACTCCTTCAGGCATTATTACAGTATGGAAAAATTCCCGCACTGCGTGAATGACATCCTTCTTCAGGACACTCCAGTTGCGTTGGTAAAAACGTGCTGCGAAAACGTCGGGTCCTGCAGCTTTGAGGGGACCAATCTCTAAAAGAGCATTTGCAATTTCCTCCTCTTCGAAATCTTTACACAGCACGCCGTTCATCTTCTCACTAACCTTCTCCTTAATCAGACGGGTAACCCTTGTATGGTCCAAACTATCATCCGCTGTGAACAAAGAGCAGAAATAATATGTAGCTAGCCGCTCTATTTCTTTTGTCGAACAGTGAACAATGCCACTAGAATCTCGAAGTCTGCTGATTTTATCCTTTTTTCCCTCCATACTGCTCTACAGTGAAAGAAACAAGTATTTCGGTCTCCTTCCTTGAGCCAATTAATGCGGGAACGTTGTAATCACAACATTTCCGCGCGATAAAGCAGTTTGTTCATGTAGTCTGTAGCTTGTCTAATTGATCCACTGTCTACGTTTGATTCAATGAGGCCGGCAAGTTTCTTCCTAGCCTTCTCCAGTTGTCTCCCTATATTCTCGAATTTTACTTTGCTCCAAGACTGAAGGGTTGTCATCAATTTGTGCACAGCTACATTGATATCCCCTAGATCATCCTTCGCCCAACCACTTCCCAGGTATCTTTTATGACCTCTGCAGCTGTAGGTTCCCATTCCCAGCATATCTCATAATGCAAATATTTCTTCTGGTTCTTGTTGTCCACATCCTGAACAAACTTTAGGAGGATTGGACAGTGATCTGATTGAGGAGAAGTGAGGTGTAAGACCTGCGCATTGCCAAAAATATCACTCCAAGAGTTATCAGCTATGGCACGATCCAACCGAACCTTTACATTACCTCGGCCCTCCCTCTTATTGTCGTAAGTGAACGGGGTACCAGAAAAACCCAGGTCATGTAGTTCACAATGCTGCATTACATCTCTGAAGGCTTGCATCTGATTCTCATTGCGATGTTTGAGAGAAAGGTGTTCAAACTGCCACAGTGCTTCATTGAAATCACCCATTACAAGCCACGGTAAATTTGACAATTGTCTGAGAGATCTTAACAAGGACCACATATGGTGACGATTTTCCACTCTTGGTTCACCATACTACAAACGTAACATGCCACAATGGACCATCCACAACCAAACGCACAAACGCATAGTTTGCTGAGTTGCTTGTTATCTATTTATAACATCACTCATGTTATGAGAAACCCACTGGGAACTCATGAGCACTTAGTTTTGCTTCAGAATGCCATCGAGCGGGCATAGGGATGCATCCCTATACCAGATAGCTGGACAGGAACAATGGGGAACATCGCGATGCTGGTAACAGGATGAGAGGCCATCGACGAGCCATTGGGGAGGCTACTGCTCGAGTTATCTCACTCTTGATTAGGAAGAAAATTAGAAGAAAAATCCGGAAGGGATTTGCTAGAAAACCGTGGCAAGTTTTTTTGCTACCAAAACTTTCAGATTTGTGACCATCGGATCACCTCCAGATTTATGCATGAAGAGAAAAAAATTGCTAGAAAGAAATTTTTACACATGTCATGCGTAAGATCCCAGTGCTATCTAATCAAAATATTGTTGAATACAAGTTTTAATAAGTTATATCGCAGTTATAGTATAGTTACAATGCAATTATAGTGTAGTTTATAGTCTAATTACGGTACAGTTATAGTGCAGTTACAGTGTAGTTACAATATAATTACACTTCAATTATACTATAGTTTCATCTGGAAGTTTTTTTGATACTCCCAATCCGGAATCCGGGAATTTGACCATGAAACAATAGTTTTGACCAAATATGTGACCACAGTAGCTACATAATTAACCTATCAGGACCCACAGGTAAGGTCGAAATTTTGGATATTTCGTTCAGAAATATTTTAGATAGGGAATTGCTAAAAACTACTGTCACAAGCTTTTTAGGTGAAAAACTTTCAAATATGAATTTCACTGATCTAGAGTAAAAGCTATGTACAGGGACCATTGGATCTAGATCTGACGGCCAAAAATTCGAACGAGATGTTTAGACGAAAACCAGTCGAGCACTGTGTAAGCCAACACTTCTTAATCTTATCACAGTATACTGTCAAAATATGATTAAGAACTACAGAACGAGGACAATAACGTGCATTGAATAGTCTGCTCACAACTCATGGAGTCACGGTATTGTATTCTAATAGATCAGGTCTATTAGATAACTGTTGAGCTGATACCGATGTGATATTGTATCAATTAGTCTGACGCTACAAGGCGGATGTTTGCTTATAAATGGAAGCCATGAGGCGTGCTGGGTGGTGGTTTCACCATATATAGAAGCTCATCATCCTGTTATTTCGAGAAACTTGGCTTATAAAAGTTAAATTCACCATGCGCCGCCGTGCGACCTGTAACAAATATGCTTTACGTGATGAACACGGCCCATCAAAATGAGAAAAGGAGATGGAGTGTAGCGTGCTGTGTGTATATGAAACATGTGGCTAATTAATCAAGCAGTGTTCGGAACACTGTTGACTTAAGCTATTTATTTCGTATTTCGGCAAAGAAATTCAAACTCCTATTAATTAGGACTGATCAGATTTTGCTGCAAAATAATTACGAGGCAAGTCGGCAAACGTGTTCCAATTAATATTTTACTTTTAATAAGAACTCCATGTTCCATTCTGTGATCGAAAGAGCATCTCGATCTAATTGTGCTCTATAAATAAGCTTCTTTATTTTCAGAGACATCACCTTAATTCTATTAGTAGTAGTAGTACTAATTAACTATGTCTAGTCACTATCTAAAGAAAATTAACCCGGTTAATTGCCATCCACAAGTCGGCTTAGACGGTCGTACGTGTACACGTACTGTCAATTCCTTCTCTTTCTCGCTCCAGTTCTTTCTTTCTCGATTCAAGCCGCAGCACGCGCACCACTGTACTGCCCAATTGTTCCATCTCAAAAAATAAGTCAAATAAAGGACACACTTTTCTTGTGCATTATTCGGTTCTCCGGCCGGACTAAGTTCGACTTGTCTTCGCAGTGGAGCCGCCCACCCGATCGATCACCAAAAGTCTCGCCTATGCACCAGTGGCCAATGCAAATAGAGCACTTCTAAATTTTGTGACCGATCGATCGCCTTCTACTTTGCATACAGACCCCTCTTTGTTGTAAAATTATCTCAGATACAGCGCATTTGAAAGATTCAAAAAGATATCATCTCAATCTTAGGTCATACGTTGGGCTCACTCATATCATCATGTGTGATGTTGCGAATATATCAGGCAAATAGAGGGTATATCTAGTGTGGTACCGGTGCTAGAAGGAGAAAAAAAAAAGAGCCTACTAATGTTAGGCCTAGCACTATATATAGATTCGCTTGTAGCACACTAAAGATAAAAAACTAAAAGAAATATGAGGGAGTACTATTAACGAGGTACAAAGTTATGGGTGTATTGTTTTATCCACTAGAATTTAAATTTGAGGTCAAGAATTTGCTGCGGACCCTTTTTTCTGAGCTTCTGTTAACGGGACACACTCGCTATCACCAGATTGTAAGATGTATTGGTACGCGTGTATAGTGTCATGTGTTGCACGTTGCCACGTGGACATCTTACAATCGCAAAAGAGAGTAAATAATTTACCAATACATCTAATGCGATTTCTTTCTTTCTTCATCTATTCTCACTCCTGTTTCCCATGCACGCACCACCATTAACAAAACTGCCAATCTCAATTATCCCAATCTCACGGTAGCTACAAAAGATAAAAGATAATCATACCATTGGTGGCATGACAGATGCCAAGACGAGTGAGTGCCTAGGAGATGAAAATCAACGATAAATTTGTGATAACCATGGACACTAGGATTTTGAATCTACATGGTTAGAATTGTACACCCACACATAAGTCTATACCACCATACAGAAAGTGCTTTCCTACAGGCGATGCAATCTGATAAGATTGTATGACTGTAGGTAGACGTTAGGCTAAATATGTGGTTGCCAAAGCCTTCAATTGGTGGCGGGCCTATGCCTCTAGCTGGAGGAATCAAAGATCACATTATATTTTTGAAACACAATACAAACACGTTATTTTTTATTTATTTTCACCATGAGTTTTACATGTTACCCGGTAAAATATGATACTGGCAGGTTTGTCACATAGCATAATTAATGTTGGTTAAATAGTGTTGATCTCCTTTGTTATTATGTGTAGACGTACATTCACACACATCGCACCAAGTTTACCTACTCGCACTAACACATTTGTCCCATTTTTATCCGTTTACCTTGGCTGAAAATAATCTGTAATTAAAATTTGATATGCACATTGTATTATTTTTATAAATATATTTATACACTATAGGACTTTAATTCCTACAGTAATTTTCCTGAAAAAACAATGAAAAAACATCCCCATATATCATCGGGTGTGCCACCAGCTATGCGGCAATTAGGTGATTAAAGATATTTCCTATGTACCCGTAAAATTTACCCATCCCTTTATACCCCTTACTTTTGCTAATTCTCTTATATACTCCTGAATTTTAGTTTGAATCCCTTCCATACCATTTCCCTTAGTTGACTATTAAATTTATATGCTTCATAAATAATTTTTAGTAGTTATTATAAAAAATATATGTTGTGCCATTATAAAAAATAAGCTTTATAAGTGAACTTTCTATGCATATCTAAAAATAAATTTTGTTATAAATATTATCTCGTAGAACAAACTCATAAATATTATAGTCTCATATATGCAATAAATTTCTATGCTCTTAACAATATACTCCGTAGATTATAATTGAAGGGTGAAATTGATTTTTTTAGTGAGAATTTAACGGTCAACTAACAGATATGATATGTAAGGATCCAAACTAAAATTCAGGGGTATATAACAGAATTAGCACATTTTTAAGGTCTAAAAGTGATTGGATAAATTTTTAGGGTACACGTGAAATTTTCTCTTGATTAAAGGGAGGAGAGTGGTCCACCTGTCCTTGGTTAAGGAGAAATTCTAGGGTAAATGGCCTTAAATTTCGTGTTGAGACTTGAGAGGGAGATCGACCAATGAAAAGGAGCTGCCACTCAGTTAGACGTGCAGGCGTCAGGCGCTGGCCACCCATTGGATGCAAGCTAGGAGAAGCGCTCTCTCTCTCACACACAGACTACCTTTCCCTGCACTGCAGCAACAACAACCAGCATGTACCATGCAAGGATTAAAATAGATGGATGACAAGACACTTGGCATAGGCATGTTGTGTGCGTCGAACATTTCCAAAAGAGTTTCAGTGTGCAATGCACGATGCTTTTTTCCTCACCCTGTCAGGGTGCGCATCTCAGAGGGAGATGGATAGATAGATACTTTGGTTGAAGCTCTCTAGAACCCTACTGGCCTTTTTGTCTCAGGGAAGACTCTCTTCCAACTCGTGTAGACCGGGTCCATACACCATACACGTATCAATCATTACCTCCACTCAATAAATCATATAATATTTGATACTACATAATCTTGCATTTTGGTACCTGTAATGTTTGGATATTGAAAATGCCGTACAAGTGCCAGGGAGCCATATGGACTGCCACTGTATGTCCCATCACGCTATCCTTAATAATGTGTCGTCGTTAGTGGCATAGTACTTACCACTTCCCTGTGCTTGCAACGCAGCGTCACCGATGGAATAATACTCCTTGCACTATGCCACTATGTCTGCATCGAAAGGAAGGGAGCGAGAGGAGGTAGGTACTACTCCTTCAGTCTAAAATAAGGATTTCTGTAGGTTTACATGTTAATTTAAGAAAGTGTATAGAAATTCAATAGGTGATAATTGTGATTTGCTCAGATAAGAAATAGGTGAAAAGAATTAAATCAGAGATGACTGTTATTGGTTAAGATGGGTGAGTAGGAAGATAATTTGCTATAATTGGCACAAAATTTGGACACTGATTTGTAATGACAATGAGGGAGTAGTAAATTTCTAGGAATTCAGAAAAATAAGAATAACAGAACCAATTTACAATGATTTACTTTGGAGCAACAACATTGTAATAGTTAAAAGCTTCGATGGGTTAGAACAGTAATATATAACGTGCATCGTTGGTGCAGTGTTCTAATTGCCAAGTAGATTTGGATGCCACCGCGGTGAAACAAGTAGCTTCGAAAGTGGTGCCAGCGTAACCTGTAGAAGGCACAGTTGATTCAAGAGAAAGTGGTATAGGACCACGTGTGTGGTCCAGGACCAAGACACTAGGAAAGGGACGTGGGAGAAAGAGGAAATGAGGAACCTAAAGACCAAACACCAAAGAATTATTTCTGCTCAGAAGATCTCGTTGATGGCGGAAAAACACCATGGTCACTAGCCTTTCACCACTGCCTGTAACGGCCACTGGTCCCTTGTTGTGGATCAATCTAACCACGACGACATCAATAAGATGTATTGGAAGGACGACTAATAGCAGTGATAACACATATTTGGGATGAACTCCAGAAGGTGGTACTGATTCATGCGTTGATGACTCTAGGTCTAGCGAGGACGTCCACCGCCAATGCTCGAGATGAGAGAGGAAGAGGGGAAAGGAGATGAAGGGGCCAAATCCAAGTCAGATTTGCACATGAGTGAGAAGATTTGTTCGGGAAGTGACAACAGAGGTGACGAAGGCACCAATCTGAAGCAGAGGAAATAGAGGCACTAATTTAAAGTGGAGGATGTGACCCGCGAGACGACGAAGATGCAAAAGAAGAATGACTCGTGAGAGAAAAACACATATAGAGAATAAAACGAGGATGGCTCGTTTACTCACTTGACAGACGATGGCAAGGATGCTTTTCTAATACTATCTATGTCCTAACTATATGGATAAATTTTTGGAACGAGGGTAGTAGATTTTAGACTCAGTAGGGTTCTACGTGTAAATAAGTATTATCAGGAATATTATCGGGAGGCTTCAATGCAAAATTGTGGGGACTGAACAACAAAATAGGCTCTGAACATACATATCCTATGTGGATGTAGCTTTTTTTTCCAGGTGACTATTGCATCAGGCTGTGACATATTAATTGTAAATGCCCTCTCATAGCATGAGTTTTCAAAAGTGTCTTATGATTCATAACTAAATTAAAGGAAACTAAATGTGTGTATGTGTGTATTTTCCGTTGCGATAAAAACGAATCAAAGGTGTACGGAAGGTACATAGGTAGAATTTGCTTCGCTGTGCATTTGTTTGTACACATGTCACATAGTATGAGAAAGAGTAAATTTTATAAAACTCCACCTATTATGGTGTAAGTTATACAAAATCACATAGATTTTAGTAAATAGCATATAACTCCGGATATTATAATTCTAATGTTTTATAAAACCATGCCGTTGAACAATTTAACATGCTATCTTGTAACATTCATATGATGGACATATAACTCATAAATTTGATATACAATTGTAGATTTAAAAGTGTGGTGAATTAAAGTTAAAATGATCAATAGTATTAATTTGTGAAACTTTACGACCATAATACTAAGGATGCCATATGCCAAAATCACTCTATTTTTATACAACTTAGACTGTAATACCTCTGTGATTTGATGAGATTTACTCTATGAAAAAACAAGTACTATCTTCTGCACGTCTGTCTGAGCTAATGTTGTGGTTGGCCTTGATTGATTGCAGCCTACGAACCGAGTCTACACAAGCAACTCATCTCTGGTCGGCAGGCGTGTCATATTGATCCCCATATCATGACAAGGACGAGCTCACATGAGCCCAACCAGTTGATTCATGGGTCCACCATCTCCCGCCATCCTTATAACCCCTATTTAGAAAGCCATACATACACTACACACTGTAAAACCTGCTTTCCCTATTGCTTATACTGAGTTTGTACAGTAAATCATTCATTTTTACTTTGGTCATTTTGCCAAAGTTTTACAAAGCTATATGCTGATGTATGCTTTTCACCTATTGGATGTACACCGATAAATACATCATTTGGACAATTGTGCCATCTCTACTGTAAAAACAAAATCGTCCGATCATCTCACCACACGTGGTTAGCACGAACTGGGGAAGGAATTTTAGTCCCGGTTAACCATCCTTTTTAATCCCGATTGTGCAATGGGACACCTAATCCGAAATTAAAGATATCCCATATTTAGTCTAGCTTGAAATAACCGGGACTAAAGATGCACCAAATCAAAAAAAGTCAATCGGGACTAAAGATGCACACCAAGTCAATAAAATATGTGGGATGTGAGATTCGAACTCAAGATCTCTCATCTCAACCCTCACGCGCGTTACATCCCACCTACTATACACATTTGATTTGGATAGAGATTTTCTTTTTAAACTAACCATGGAGGCATCTTTATTCCTGATTGGTAACACAAACCGAGACTAAAATTGATTGTTTAGTCCCAATCAATTTTTAGTCCCGGTTGGTAACGTTGGGCCCTAACACGGCCTGACAGCTATTGAACCGTGGCTAAAAATGATCTTTAGTCCAAGTCTTTAACCAGGACTAAAAATGATCTTTATTCTCGGTTCCTATTCGAACCGGGACTAATGTAATTTTTACCATTCGGTAAAGATCACTTCTCAGTAGTGAGAGTTTAAAAACAATTAGATCTAGTCCTTTGACTCAATTAATACTTCCTACAACACCCCTAAATAATATGGTTCCTTTGTGATGTCATAGTAATGCAAGCATTCTATTTTTAACACTTCACCATAATTATTTTGACTAAAATCTAGTTCACAAATAAAATTAAGTTTCCAGATATAAAAGAACATATTTTAAAATAAAAATATTATAATTATCATAAACTACCATGGTGGCCCTCGCAGATTGTGCGGCTAGTATCATTACATTTTTCTTATAACATAACATATATATATTATTAAAATATATTAAAATGGTAGCATAATTTTTAAATTTGTACTAACTTGACCTAATTGGACCAAACTAACTGATGTGTAATATCCATATTGTATTGTATATACGTGATATTTATTAATTGTTTTAAAATTCTAAATTTTAGTTAATTCTAAATTGTATTCCTATATAGACTCTAAACTCATCTTCTAAAATTTCTTATTTTTCAATTCCAAAGTTATGTTATTTACAAATTCTATTCCAATATAGACTCTAAACCCTTCTTTCAATATTCTTTATTTTTTAATTCCGAATTTCTCTTGTTTATAAATTGTGTTTTTATTATATGGACTCTAAACTCATCTTTCCATATTTCTTTTTTTAATCCAAATTTCCATTATTTCCAAATTGTATTCATATATGGACTTTAGACTCTTTTTCTAAGTTGTGTCTCTAAGTTGTGTTTCTGTACGTACTCTAGATTCTTTTTCTAATATTTATTATTTTTAAATTTAGAATTTAGTTTTTTCTATATGGACTCTAAATATTACTTTTAATTTTCTTTTTTCTAATTTTGAATTTTAATTAGATCTAAATTATATATGTATTTCTATATGGACTCTAAACTTGTCTTTCAATATTCCTTATTTTTAATTTCGAATTTTAATTATTTCTAAATTGTATTCATATATGAACTATATAGACTGTTTTTTTCAATATTCCTTAGTTATTAGTTATTTCTAAGTTCTATTTCTATATGGTCTCTAACCTCTTCTCGTAATTTTCTTATTTTTTATTCCGAATTTTAATTAGCTCTAAATTGTATTCCTATATGTACTCTAGTCTCCTCTCTTCCAATATTCCTTATTTCTAATTTCGTATTTAAGCGATTTTTAAATTATATTTCTGTATAGACTCTATATTTTCTTTTTCTCTGATTAATATGGGAATTTCTAGACCGTGAGAGCAAACGTAGAGGCTCCTTTTTCTATTACTTTAATATTTTTATTATATGGACTCTAAACTCATCTTTCCATATTTCTTATTTTTTAATCCGAATTTCATTTATTTCCAAATTTTATTCATATATGGACTTTAGACTCTTTTTCTAATATTTCTTATTTTTTTCAATTTCAAATTTTAGTTTCTTCTAAGTTTTATTTCTATATGGACTCTAGATTCTTTTTCTAATATTTATTATTTTTAAATTTCGAATTTACCTTTTTCTAAGTTGTATTTCTATATGGACTCTAAATATTACTTTTAATTTTATTTTTTTAATTTGAAATTCAATTAGATCTAAATTGTATACGTATTTCTGTATGGACTCTAAACTTATCTTTCAATATTTCGTATTTTTAATTTCGAATTTCAGTTATTTCTAAAGTATATTCATATATGAACTATAGAATGTTTTCTAATATTCCAATAACTTCTATTTCTATATGGTATCTAACCTCTAAATTGTATTCCTTATTTCTAATTCCGAATTTAAACTATTTTTAAATTATATTTCTACATGAACTCTACTTTTTCTTTTTCTCCGATTAATATGAGAATTTCTAGACCATGAGAGTAAACGTGAAGACTCCTTTTTCTATTACTTTAAGAAGTTAATTAATTAATAATTAATAGATGCTAAAGTTAGGGAACTCGGTTGAGGGTAAGTACGGATATTCTACTGTAATAGTTTTTACACATAGGTAACTATCAGAATCAATCCAATGTTTGATAATCCACTAAACCTCCGAGTATATGGCAGGGTTTCTATCATGAACTAGATGATGACATACATAGACACAGAATGTCAAATCTTCTACCGTGGTCAACTCTCATGTCTGTTTTACATAAATATGCATATATATGATCTCCTCCCTTCTCACCACTTATATTATCAGCCTTTTAATTTCGGCCAATATAACAATAGTCGCAAATCATCTAGCACCGCTATCAGCTATCAGCCGTTGTTTTCCCTCCCCGGGCTCTTCTTATACGACCATCTCACCGTCAATGATCCTTCCGCCCTGTCGCTACGGTCAAGGGAGAAAGTGTGTTCCCCTGATGGACCACAGGAGTGTGCTCTCTGAAGTTCTTTCATATATATACTGCAAATGATGGCGCATCACTGGAGACATTTTTTTTAACCGCGCATCACTGGAGACATTTTTATAACCGAGAATCATGTGACCATCAGTGGCTAATACAGCTTTTCATCACGTACTGGATAGGAGCGCGCGTGAATCCTAGGTTTTTACAAGACCGAAATTAATACAGATGGCAGAGGCAGAATTAGGACCAGCTGATACAATACTCCTAATATAGTAGTAGTTGTATGTAATATAGATTACTACTCCAATGTAGTGCAAGTGCTAGCAATCTACAGTCACCTTCCAGGAATCTTCTAGGGCAGGTCCCTCACTCCCCCTCCCCATCGCTTCGGCGCCCTCTTCTCGCTTCCTCTCCCCATCTCCCTCCGGTGGGCCGGAACGCGAGCGCAGGCAGGCGCAGAAGCAGCAGCAGCAGCTTTCTCACAGCTCACACAAGCCTACCAAAACAACAAGCAGAAAAAGGTAAAAAGCAGCACCATCAATTCCCATTACCTAATTACCGGGCTGCAGTTACATGCCCTGCCCGGCCTAGCTTCCTCTCTTCCTCCCACCCCACCCACCACGCCGATCGAAAACCCAAACCCCAACCCTCCGTCGACTCGCGCTAGCAGCAAGATCCAAACGCGCGCGAGGCGGTCAATGCCAGCGCGAGCCGCAGCAGCAGCATCCCTCTGGCTGTGGCTGGATTAGCTAGATTAGATGAAATCGCCTCCTAGTCCTCCCCGGCCGGGCGGGCCTCGCGCGCGTGTCGTCCGAGCCGGTCAAATTCGTTCGCATACGCGAGGGCGCACACGCAAACACGCGCGGCGCGGCGCGCAGGTAGGTAGATAGATAGGCTCGTACCATACCACGGCTGGGAGATAGATCCCGTCCTCCTCTCGCTCTGTCTCCTCTCCTCCTATCTCTCTCTCTCGCTCGCTCTCTCTCCCGGCCCCCTTCCCGCTGCGCCGCGCGCCTGCTGGACCTCATCGCCATCACATCTCCGCGCCGCGTGCCACAGAGGCACGCTGGAAAAGGGAACGGGATCGAGGTGGACGCCGGAGGCGGAGGCGGAGCGGAGGGCTCCGCCGCGAGGAGGAGGAGGTATCTACTGCTAGCGATATATGGAGTTTGCTACAACGAGTAGTAGGTTTTCCAAGGAGGAGGAGGAGGAGGAGGAGGAGGAAGGGGAACAGGAGATGGAGCAGGAGCAGGATGAAGAGGAGGAGGAGGCGGAGGCCTCGCCGCGCGAGATCCCCTTCATGACGGCGGCGGCGGCGGCCACCGCCTCATCGTCCTCCCCAACATCGGTCTCTCCTTCCGCTGCCGCTTCCGCGGCGGCGTCCACGTCGGCGTCGGGCTCTCCCTTCCGGTCGAGCGACTGCGCGGGAGCGTCGGGGAGCGGCGGCGGCGGCGGTGGCGAGGACGTGGAGGTGATCGAGAAGGAGCACATGTTCGACAAGGTGGTGACGCCGAGCGACGTGGGGAAGCTGAACCGGCTGGTGATCCCGAAGCAGCACGCCGAGAAGTACTTCCCGCTGGACGCGGCGGCGAACGAGAAGGGCCTCCTCCTTAGCTTCGAGGACCGAACAGGCAAGCTATGGCGCTTCCGCTACTCCTACTGGAACAGCAGCCAGAGCTACGTCATGACCAAGGGTTGGAGCCGCTTCGTCAAGGAGAAGCGCCTCGACGCCGGGGACACCGTCTCCTTCTGCCGCGGGGCCGCCGAGGCCACCCGCGACCGCCTCTTCATCGACTGGAAGCGCCGCGCCGACGTCCGCGACCCGCACCGCTTCCCGCGCCTGCCGCTCCCCATGACCTCGCCCTACGGTCCGTGGGGCGGCGGCGCGGGCGCCTTCTTCATGCCGCCCGCGCCGCCCGCCACGCTCTACGAGCATCACCGCTTTCGCCAGGGCTTCGACTTCCGCAACATCAACCCCGCTGTGCCGGCGAGGCAGCTCGTCTTCTTCGGCTCCCCGGGGACGGGGATTCATCAGCACCCGCCCTTGCCGCCGCCGCCTCCTCCTCCACTTCACATTACGGTGCACCACCCGAGCCCCGTAGTCACCGCCGGCCTGCCCATGGTTCTCGACTCGGTGCCGCACGTCAACAACCCTGCGGCGGCAGCGAAGCGCGTGCGGCTGTTCGGAGTCAACCTCGATAACCCACATCCGGACGGCGGCCAGTCGAGCGGCCACGACGCCAATGCATTGTCGCTACGGATGCCCGGGTGGCAAAGGCCTGCACCATTGAGGTCGCTGGAATTGCCTCCACACATGCCGGTTGGTGCAGCTGGAGCGGAGTCCCCTGCCGCTTCGTCGCCGTCGTCATCGTCGTCATCCAAGAGAGAGGCGCACTCCTCGTTGGATCTCGATCTGTGAAGGAGGGAGGGATCAGGCCACCTCGATCGATCGGGAGCGTACCAAAGGAAAGTTCAACAATCCTTTCTTCCGTCTGCTGCCTTCTTCTACTTCTCCACCTTTTGCAATTCTCCATCATAACTTTGATCATAGAGCTAGCATAACTTTTGTTTTCCTTTTTTTTTTTTGTTTTTGGCCATTCACATTCTTGTGTTTGTTTGAGAATATATAGAGAAAAATTAGGCGAATTAATGAATTATTAATGCTTTTATTTGGGTTTAGATATCTCATTCTTGTTCTTCCTATTCAAGCACCAGTGCTATTGCGCTTGATTTCTTCGTGCTATTATATTCCCATCCCGATTTTACTGGGTGATTCCTCGGCAGCTTGGTAGGTGAATCCTTTTTACCCTTACATATGATAACACACCTCCAAATTTGCACCCAAAGCTTTACGCTTCAAAGATCTGAATCATATAGCCATAAAGTGCCATATGCTCTTCCCTTGTTGCATCATATATATATTTGTGCGATCTCTACTATCCTCTTAGATTGAAGTGGCAACACAATTCCCGAAAGACAAGGCGACCACATTGACGGAAGATTAAGGGAGCTGCAAACAGCTCTCCAGTCCACATATACATATGGAGATAAGACACTTCTAGTACTTCAGGTCAGCCCTTTAAACTCTAAATTATCTCTTCCATTCGTTGGTACTACTTCACTTCTCGTCATCTCTTACATTTAGTATGAGCTGAATGCTGGCATTGTTTTCATTTTCATGCCTTTTGCCGGTGTGCTGGACATATCACTGGTCTTTTCGTTCTCTGTCGATAGATACTATAATATGTACCATCTGTTTGATCACGACCGATGGCATGGATAATGTGGTAGGCATGTACAATGAAGAACAAATTATGTTTTTTTCTCCTTCTGTTGTGGTTTTTACCCAAGTCAAAAAAAAAATTAACCCGCACAGTGGGCCAAATTACGTCTAGTTTGGATTGTCTGGGCCTTGAGTGGCATACACTCCAAGAGTTCTTTATGGTCTTGGCAGTCTGTAAAGAGGGGGCACCGGGCACTTGCAACTGGCGTTAACTTCTTTGTACGTCTCTTAAGAATTTATGGGGGAGGAGGACCTCAGTACTAACTTCTTACTGTTGCTGTAGGAGTAGGAACAGTGCCGTGCGTAGATGTACACATCTCTTGCTGAAGTAGTCTTGGTTGCTATTCTGTTCTTGTCCTTTTTGTGTACGAGACAGTAAGAGAGAGAGCATGTGTGTGCGTTTATGTATACACACATTTTCTTTTCTTCTCCCTCTTCTCCTTTTCACTGCAGTGAGTAGGTACGGCGTGTATGTTTGCTGGGAGCAACGGGGGCAATGACACCTACTGACTCGGCATTAGGTATCCATAACTAGCAAGGTGTAGGATGGGGATCCTTTTGCACAGGTAAGGCCAGAATAGATATATAGATGCTGTGCCAGCTTACAAAAGTACTTTTGGTCTTGTATGCTAGAAAAAGGAGTGGGGAGTTATGGGGAGGTAAAAAGAAAAAAAAACAGAGAGCGAGACTATCTATATGTATATGTGTCTACTTGTTGATCTTCCTTTCCATCGCGTGGTTTTTCTCTTCGTTTTCTTTTCTGACAATTCACTCCATCCATGCTGCTGAACCTGCAATCAATCTTATCTCTGCCACTTGATGTTTGTTTGACGCACCTGATTGGTGTGGTCTTCGGAAAACATGAGAAATTTGAGTGAAAGTACCCTGAGATACCTAACCTATATTTACCGAGTTTTACACTAGAAATACCTCCTGGTATGTTCTCAAGATAGTACAATTACACTTCTCAATATGTGTGTGTGTATATATATATGTCTTGGAATTTCACTTGTTATATATACCTATATATATATACCTTTTCATCCATCCATCCATCATACTAGTAGTTTCTTAGTGCATATCTAGATTGTTTTGCTGTGCTTCCTTCCTCCATTCACAATTACTCAAGAAGAAATGTATGCCACTTTATATAGACTCACCTCTGTGTAATCTTCTAATAGTGGTACATCACAAAATATGTACATATATTATTTTGTATAATTAATCTAGATAAGAATGAGAAACTCAAGTACTCTCATATCTCATAATCTTATCCGAGAACTAACTCATCACTTTTGCATCAATTGCACAATTCATCAATTTATTCATTTTTAAAAATAAATTGCATAAACTTATATAGAGATATTCAAGTAAAAGAGTAATATATATACTCCCTCCTTTTCTTAATATATAAAGTCAGTTCAGAAAAAAGAGTATTTTTTCCCTAAGACCAAACAATCATATGCAATCAATTTAGAAGCTTGGATTTTCGAAGGCAGAAAGAGAGTTCAGAAGTTCTCTGCATTGTTTTGCATGAAAAAAGAGAGTTCAGAAGTTCTCTGCATTGTTTTGCATGAAAACGTCATAAACAATGACTTGCCTGAACTAGCTTGCAATTTAACTACTGTCATCAGCCAATCGTAGAGAAATCGACGGAAAACACTTTGTATGGGGATTATTATAATTGGGCACATCTTCAACCAAAGGGAGCTAAGATTGTAGATTTACTACTAGTTAAGTAATTAGTTTACCTTCTCTTCTCAAACAACAATTAATTCGTTTTTTAGAAAAAAAAACAAAAGTATTTGTTATATCACAGCAAGTTTGTTACTGATTTTCTAAATCCAGTCAGGATGTCTATATATAGATAGATATATGCAACATTTTGTTTTTTGCTAGAAGAGTCATATGTGTGTTGGCAGTGAGACTTTAGCATTGTTGACTACATGTACTAGACCTAAAATTTTGCTGGTGGTTGGAGAACGAAATGTTTGGGAGATTTTGACTAGTGCTAGACGGAAAAATAAAAGGATAACACTCAACCGTATTACATGGACTATCTACAATGAAACACATGTGTTAACTAATCATCTTAAAAATTATTTGCGTATATTTCTTCATTTTACTTGATGCCTCATCCAAATATGTGGAAAAGTTTTTTTTTTCTGAATATGCCAATAGTAGTGGAAGATTTAAGCAAAGTCATGTGTAGTGGTTAATAGATCTAGTCTATGATTTCTACTATCTATGTATCAAGTTATAAACAGCTGGTGGTTGCCTGCTCACTGCTTAATTACATGCACAATACTGATTTCAATATGCATTTGTAACATAACTATCGAAATGCTGGAAACCTGAAACTATATATGCAGATTATGTATCATGTTTAATGCACTTATTTCTTTCTTTCTGTGTTCTATAAGTATGACTTTCATAGCTCAGATCAGTATGATTTCCCATGCACACTATATATTTGACAATACATTTCTCAAAAGTATATATATGAAAAAATGGCGTTGATCCATAAAAGCCATATTTGTTATTGTTACAAAATGCATGCCGGTATGCAACACGTGTTCAAACTAGTAAATACTCAATCTACTAAAAAATGATAAATTAAGTGGGGAATTGGTTGTTTATGCTACTTCAGATTGCATTAATTGATAATACTAACATGCATGCATGTACATGTATGAGATTGATAGAGGACAATCAATAATAATAGTTTATCCATTTATGATATGTAGAGAATTGTATTTTTGTATAGTTTCAATCTTTTTAAGTGGAGTATGTATACTTTTGTAGTTAAAAGTTTGTATATACCTATCATACTACACTATACATGGGAGAGCCAGGAAATTCTCAAACCTATTGCGGATCAGCCATATGCTATATTATATATTTCCAAACTTTCTATGGAACTATCATATATAATCTTATTAGGATTATGAGTCCGAGTTAGGCCTAGGGATCAAGCGGGCTCAAGCCCAAATTGCATACTCCCCCGTCCTAGAAAAAACCAAACTCCTATAAATCTAGGTACGTATTTGATTATCCACCTCCATAGCCCAGATTTATTTTATTTTATTTTTGACGGAGGGTGTACGTCCACAATCCTGATGGGAATAGCTAGAACGAGTAGCTAGCTAGAGTAGATGCAATCTGCAGGGTGCAAAAAAAACCATTTAGGCAGCGTTCGCTGCTCCAGGTTCGGAACATGCACCGTGATTGCGGAAAATGGAGCGATCCATTAACGCGTGATTAATTAAGTTTTAGCTAATTTTTTTCAAAAATGGATTAATTTAATTTTTTTAAACAACTTTTGTATAGAAATTTTTTGCAAAAAACACACCGTTTAGTAGTTTGAAAAGCGTGCGCGCGAAAAACGAGAGATGTGAGTTGTGAAAATGGGGAAAGAACGAAGCCTTAGTACTAGTACTACGCAATAGTGGGGATTTGGTGTGTACTATGTATTTACAAGGGAGATGAGACAAGGAATGTGTAGTCATTGAGAACCTGATAAGTTGTAGGAGTATATATATGTATAAACCAGTCCAGTGTAGTGTTTGGCATGGAAAACTCTATCGTGCATACATACGAAATCGAATATCACCAAAGGTTTATATCATTTAATTACATTATTGTGTATTCCTGAGAGAAAGGAAGCACAGCAAGATATATAGCGTTACAAAATTGTTGATTGTGTTCTTGTACAGTTTCATGAATAAATGATGTGTGTTAGGTAGCAAGGGGATGTTCAATGTCATTCCTCTTCTAGGAAGCTATTGATAGCATAATGCATTGTGTACGTGTGACACAGTAAGTGTCAGTAACCATACAAATGCATGCTAGGCATATATCCCTTATTATCACCTAATGTGTAGCTATTTCTACTATCTTTGACTGATCTCTCTTAACCCCTCATTCCAGGTCCAGTATCAACACATGTGTAGCTGTTTCTCAGGGCATCACAATTGATTTTCATGTACATTGTGCCGATGCTTGGCAACACGACCGTCAGAGTTAAGTCCTTACTTTTTTTTTACTCCCCCTCCCTCCCCACCCCACTCCCAAAATCCCCGAGGGAATCAAGAATTAATCATGCACTTCGTATCCATCTTGTTGCGTCGTTAAAGGTGCGGTAGACATGCTTGTGCAAGCCCTTATAGTAATGAAATCGTGAAAGACAGATAGGAAATCTAATTAATTAGTAATTGACATCCTACTATTTCACATTCAAATATGAAGTAATCAAAGCCAGTAACCGATGAACGGATCGAGCTAAATTGTAATTACCTAGGTGCTCTATATGTCCAAAAACTTCTACGGAATATTGATATGACATAAATAAGAATATATAGTTGCCCCATCTCTGAATCCACCTCTTCATTGATGAACGGATAATAGGGATAGGATTTACATCGTAGAAATCTTTCTTATGTCCAACATATAGATCCTAGTAATGAAATTATACACTGCAAGAAAATGGATAGGATTGAATCATAAGGCGGATCCCACTATTTGTCTTTTTCATTAGATCTCACAATGAATCCATCACAATGAATCCATCATGTGACATGGTATGCGGAAATTTTGGCCTAACACAATGCTTTCATACAATTCCATGCTTCCTCAGGTGAATCCATGTTATCTTTACTAAAACTTACAATATGTATCAAAAACTTATGTTATGGTCGATATTGCTAAGGTTGTGGCACTCCGCTCAATTATATAACAGTATCCTTATAATTGTCATCTTATAGGCTAGAAACTTGGGTGCCAAGATGTTTTTTCTTAAAAAAAAAAACTAGAAAAAATAAGTTATCACGCTCATTTACTCCGAGCTTGGAAGCATGGCAATGCCTTAAGCTGGGATCTGGCACACTTCTAATATTATCAACATCCACGTAAGTTAACTTTAAGTATTCAACTTCTACACAATTATAGTTAAGATTGTAAAGTACGTCTTTTCTATTGTTTTGGCTTACGTAATGTGTGACTATGTGAGTACTATATATATCTGCTCCTTGGGTATCATCTTTACAATTTGATTATACTGGAGAACCAGCACACTGGCACGCATATATATGTATGCGATGGCCGATGAGCCAGCTTTCAGGTGCAATCAGTATAAACCCACCGTACGCCGTACACCGAGAGTCCAGATCTTGTGATCAGTTGCACGCGACGTACGAGTCCTACAAGCATCACGGCGATCGACAAGTGGCCCAGCCACCCGTTGCCACATGCATATCTCGAAAAAACGTGCACACACACACACTGGATGACTCAAAAAAGGAGATGCATGCCGGCCGGTCGGCCGGCGTCCAGTTCTTCCTCTCCTGTCATGCATGCATGCGCGAGCTGATCCTCGCCAGAAACTAAAACTGCAAAAGGAAAGGTACACAGTTACGGCTAGCTAAGCTAGTCCATGCATGCTCAGGACATCTAGTCCAAGAGCAGGCTAGCTCGCAGCTTTAATTTATGTGCGTACGTTAGTGCTCCTATACCTACTTATATACTCCCACCGTCTTTTTTTTTTAAAAAAAACCAAGCTCTAACTAAATACATAACTAGGATTTACCTTTTTATGGAACCGAGGAAGTACACATCACATGATGATCATCAGTACAACGCAGCCTTTTATTTAAAAAATGCAGATGTACATCCTCTGTCCCAAAAACAAGTTCACTTTTATACATTAATCTATGATACATAATATGCATATACATATAGGCACGGGTATACCTAGCACTCTATCTTATTGATCTCATAATCCCCATTTTGAATGTAAGAGATTTTAAGCATGCATATGTTTAGATTTATAATCAAAATCTCTTACATTTAGAGACGAAGAGTGTACTTTAACTATGAGATTTTTTTCCCTCCTCATATTTATGCAGAAACACTATATTAAAATTTAATTTTGATTTAATATACAACTGAAATTAATTGTGTCATGCATATTAATTTTAAAAGTATATGGATTTAATATACACAATTGTTTGCTTGGTTTTGCATGGGATTTACTTTGATCAATCTACACCGTTATAATTCAAACCTTGACACACTTTTTTTCTTCAATTATTATGCCTCCTTTTTAAACTCAGCTATCTGTCTAGCTATCTACCTATAACTCTATACGTACTCTAATAGAGCTCCCACTTAACTAGAAAACTATTGGTTTGGTGGATTGTATTCTCATGGCCATAGATTATACATGCAACTGGGAATTTTATGGACTCCTTATTTTTATTTTTTTCCAAAATTTAATACTGTCAAGATTCAGAACAAAGAGTAAATATGAACCCAAATCAGTGACTCAATTTAGTACTTTTATTAATTTAATTATGAAGTTCGAAAATAATATTAATCAACCTGTAACTGATATATGTACTCATCATTTAAGTCAAAGTTGTTAAGCAAAAAATAACCAAATATTTTGCATATGATGAAAAAAAATTATAATTAGTGTAATATATGTACTCATCATTTAAGTCAAAGTTGTTAAGCAAAAAATAACCAAATATTTTGCATATGATGAAAAAAATTAATAATTAGTGTAAGAGAAATTTTATAGTACTTGAAAAAGTACGTGAATTTGCCTAGTATCGAGAAATACTAAATTTTATACTAAGAAACGTGGTACCTCCCCATAACTTCTCAAGAATGGTAAAATTATCCTTAGTGTAATGTCCGACGAACACTTTATTTACATAATTTATAATGTCCCACAAAGATAGCATTCTTCGGGGCTACAACAAATCAGGGTAAGGTGTATGCTTATTTTATTGGAGCTTGCGAAATACACCTAAGTGTGTTAATGTGGGGCACCATAGTCAATTTTTTTCACTACTAATTTGTTTCAGAATTATTAAAAAGTATAGTTATTGTGGGACTGAGGTGTGCAAGTATATATAGATTATTGCCACGTTAATTGGTCTAACATATCTTAACTGGCTTGACCGGAAATAAAAATATTTAACGCGATGGTGCGCGCGCCTTTCGTCCCCGTCACGTACGTTTCGGCCATACCATCGCCGGAAAGGCAGTAGTTTCCTGCTGAGTTTTTATCGCATGTCGGCATGCATGGACGGTGTGCGACTGATCCACATCATGCATATTCATGTGTGATGCGATGTAAGCCAAAGTAAATTAGTAGTAGCAGCTGGCCACCTCGATGGTACTATGCATTAATAAGGTTAACTTTGTACGACAGGTACGACCAAACATGACAAGGGACGAGTACTCGAACAAACCCCAACTGGATAGTATAAGTAGTAATATAGTAGCAGCTTGCCAGCCGTACTACTATAACATTAGTATTCCTAAACGGATTTAAGTAGTAACTAAGGGGGAAATTGTCATCATTATGTATATTAACTGTAATTAATTAGGCAACACAAGGCAGGAGGGTGGGTTATAGATCAGCCAGCAAGGCGGCCGGCCAGCCGGCGGCAGCTCTGACAGTAATATTTCTTTTCCGTGACTACAAATCTGTGTACAAATACAATAGTGAGATGGAGACAAAGTCGCATGGCAGATCAGGTGCAACACCAGGCAACAAAAAACGCTGCCACAGAGGCGGCATGGCGTGCATGCGCGCACAAGCCGATCGATCAATCAATCGATCGACCGAGAGGAGAGGAGAAGGATATGCGCGCGGCGATCGAGACGATGCGATGCACACACATGCATGCACACAAGATTGGAAACACATGGCCGGCAGCTAGCCATTCTCGTCACGCCACGCACACGCATGCGTTGAGGATCGGAGCTCGCGAGGACGATGGAGCTGGATGGCCGTTGAGAAAGTTGGGAGCATTTAGCCGAATGGGTAGTCGCGCGCGATGATAATAATAACCAGCTAGGGGGCTAGCTAGTAGAATTATAGATACTCCTATCTCAAGGAAAAAAGGCTTCTTCCCCAAACAACTGAAAATGACGACTCAGCAGAAAGAGGGATGGAGAGGGCGAAGGAATCAAAGACGAGGAGATGCCATTGCCCATTGCCATCCATCTGATCTCCATCCAGGCCAAGGAAGCAGCACGTAGTAGGCGCCATTGATTAGTTTGGGCAGCGGGGAGGAGGGAGAGGGGCCCATCCGCAAAAGGCTAGCTAGCCTGGCACTGACACATGGGGCCGGCGCATGACACAGGAGTACAGGACGCGCGGGGTGGTCCTCCACGCGTCAGGGCCGGAAATTATTGTAGTAAGACGAACGAACTATATCCAGGGGCGCACACTGACGCGCGGCACAGTTGTTGCAAGACTTTCCCGTGCACTGCTAGCTGCTGATAGCTTCCCGCGTAGATAGTCTGAAAACATCGTCTCCGAAGTAGATTATGTGGCAGTTAATGTTATATATCGATCATGGTATTTATGAATTTGTGTATGAAAACCTGCGCCAGAAAGGCTGTTTGCTGAAACATTTGGATTGATTGGTACTCATGTAATTGGTACATTATATTCTACTAGTAGTTGGTATTGCTGCTGGAAATGCACCGGTTAATGCCTTACTGTTGTATAAATTTGACGAATAAAAATTGTCTGTATTTTGACAGGGAACTGCTAACCACCTCTTGAGAGAGATAGTCATTTGCAAACGTGCTGGGTTAATGCATTTTTGTTGCGAGGGGTTAATGGGTTTAATTTAGGTTGATGGTTATATTAATTTCCTATTACCTTTTAATTTCCATAATGTTTTTATATATTCGTAATAAATTAATCCGGGTTGCACTTGCAAAAGTCCAGATGAAACAGTATATAGTGGGGCTTCGGGGAGGCATCAACTGCAAGCAAGCATTATTAACCTTTGCAGGTACTCCAGCGAGTAGCGCCTAGCTACTTGACCGCCGAAATTCTATGCCCCAGCGAGGGCAATCTGCTGCAGGTTTGGTTTGTGCACCACTCCACGAATTAGCACTGATTATATTATGTCTCCAATACTCATGTTGTACACTGTGTACGCTGTCAGTCACTCAGTCCTGAGCCCTCGAAACAAAAAAACAACAATAAAATCGCCCTGGTTTCACGTAGGTAACGTATTCAATTCCACGGTTCGGAGGCCGGAGCGCAGCGCAGCGAGGGGATCCTGCCATGTTAGGCACTTGCACATACACAGTGCGCTGCGCGGCGCGAAGCATGCAGCAGCGCAGGCAAAGTACTCGGTGCCATGCATGCCACCCCTGGGTTAATTTACGTACGCACACCAGACGAGCGAGATCGGGCGCGCGCAGTCAGGCGCATGCAGAAGCAGCTAGCTAGCGGCAGCACCACCAGCAGCAGCAGCATCAGCTGCAGATCAGAGCCCCATCGCATGCATGCGTTGTTGCTTTCATGAACAGGGCTCTCCTCCTTGCCCCCTAGCTCCCACCATATAGCGAAGAAGCCCAGTGAGGCAGTGAATGATTTGATTTTATTTTTTCTCCCCCTCTCCCCCATTAGATTTAGATCGATCGATCGATCAGAGCGCCTTTTGATTGATCTCGCGCTCGCGCGCGCCGGATCGATGGCCGCAGTTGCAGCAGGCAGGGGCAGGGCGCAGGTGGGGGACCCGAGCTAGCTAGCTGCTAGTAGGACGACGTACGCCCGCGCGCCGCAGGCTTTTGCATGTCGCGCGCTGGCTTGGCTTTGGAAAGCTCTGGCAGAGCTCGCTACCGGCCACGAACCACTGCAGCAGTTCACCACCACACCCCTCCTTGATGCCCTCGATCTCCCCTCCTGTTTACCGTTTTCTCCGTCGCGTACTTTGTTACTACCGCGCCCCTGCACCTGCACAGCTGCACTGCCCTACTGCCCCTGTCTGTCTCTCACACTGCTCACAGGGTGCAGCTTCACGGGCAGGTGAAACAAACCTTGCATACATATACAGCGCACAGCTATTAATTAATTAACTTTAATTATCATATCGATCGCTAATTAATCTCTGCTGTATCGATCCCTTTGTGCTGATAACTGAAGTAAGCTTCATTTAATCGTGTGCATATAGCTGTACTGACGACGATGCTTGAGCTAATGCGATTGCAACGTGAGACACGGACGGATGCGAGCGTGTGTGTGCGCTTGGTGTGCATCATCAGAGAGAGGATGCAAACGCAATGCCTGATGGCGACGTAATAGCGTGGATGCAAGTGCAGCTTCGAGCGACGACCTGTGCGGACTGCAGTGCGGCGTCATCTATCTTGTGGGCGCTTTCTTAGATTAGTATCCGTTACTGGTTCCTGAAGTAGACCATGCAGGGAAAAGTGGCGACAGCGTTCGCTGTCGAGCAAGCTAAGCCCCAAGGGTTCTTGACACTTGAGGTAACAAATGGAGAGGAAAAGGAAAGTGTGTGTAGCTCGGGTCGCCAAAAGCAAAGCCACATTCGATGCTCCACATCGACGGTTTCGGTAATGTCCAACAACTACGAGTCGAAATCCGTTCTGTCGCCGCGTTATCGAGGATGATTGATGGATTGATTTTGAGAACTCGAAGGATCACCCAACCTAGTATTTCTAGTGTAGTACTTGTTGCCCACAAAAGAAGAGACGGACTCGACGGGGCCCTGTACGCAACTAGGCCGAGGTGGCTACAGCCTGAGTTCACTATATATGGGCCTCGGTGCCACAACATTATGGGCCTTAAGGCCGAATGATGAAACTATTTGGGCGTTGATGGGCCTAGGGTTATGGCCCACGCCAGAAGCCCACAAGACGCCGTGGCCACCGCCCACCGCGCCGTCGTATAACTCTCTCCGTGTCTTGCTGAGGAAGAAGAAGCCGATCAGCGCGCAGCTTGCTGCGGAAGAGTTGGAGGGAGCCGCCGCCGGCCGCCGGAGATCATGGACTCGTTCTCGTCTCCGTCGTCGGCGGGGTCGACTGCGTCCACGGAGCATCTCATGGAACAGATCAAGGCCCAGCTCGCGCAGGCCTACGCGCAGGAGTTCCTCGAGGTGAGATTACTGGAGCCTTCCTCGGATCGACGGTATTAACAGTTTGTGGGTGCGCGCATCTGTAGCGGAATCTCTTCTGTACTGAATTTCAAATCGGAGCTCTTAAGGTGAAACCGATTGATTTATCCTTTTAACTTGGCACCTGTGTGAATCCCCAATCTCGCGTCTATATTTAGGGGCGATGCTATGAACTCTAGTTTGATTGAATATGTTTGCCAAATCAGTACCATGCGAATATGTTGTTTTGGCTAGCGTTGCGTAAAATCTGTATGATTAAGCCCCAATGGGAACAAAAAACGGTGCCACAATGCCAGTGTTTGGCGGTAGGTTTGGACTTTGGAGAAGATAAAGCACAGTTTGCTGTGTTTGCTTAAGTTGATTTAGCTTGTGGTCTTGAAACCTTTTGGTTTGCAGCTTTGTGCTGGGGGTTGCGTTTAGCCGTTGTTCACAATCAGGTTTCTACAGAGCTTTGTTGCCGTTGTTCACAATGGTCAATTTGCCGTTAACTTCTCCTCAACGCAAATTTTGAATTGATATAGTTTCTTTAGTTTACCTTGCCTTCCAATTTATCTCAATCATAACCATGCTTAGTTCTTCAGGAACATCAGGGTGCATTGGCCCTGTTTCGATTCTGTAGGAAAGTAGATCGCACCCTTCTTATCTTCTTCTTAAAGTTATACTCTGTGTTGTTGTCATGTGGGGATTGCAGTACTCACGCCGCCACAACAAGAAGCCAGCTACAATCACGTGATGAGGAATAGTAACTAGTTAGATTTTATCAGATAAGAGTTTGTTAGGCTTTATCTATTTGGGTTGTTAGGATTTTATCTCTTAGGCTTCTTATAAAGATGTAAGCGAATTCAGTTCAAGTAATCAATCAAGTTCAGATCAATCTCGCGTTTCTTCCCTTCCTCGCCGGTGCGGTGCCGAACACGGCTCCGCGCGCCGACGAGGTCCAGGGCCACGTCCCTCCACTTCATTCAAATATAACTTACGCCACAATCCTTCATCCAATTCTCTAGCCCGTGACATCTTTGTATCAGATTGCTCTTGTTCCGATCGCATGGGGTCCTCCCAACAGCAGCTCGACGAGATCGCCAAGTCGCTCACCTCCATTGCCGCGTAAATTCAGGATCTCTCCTGGAAGATGACGGCCCTGGAGCCTCTTGTGTCGCTCGCCAACAAACTCGACGCACTTCCCGATCGTGTCACCTAGGTCCAGGCGTCGGTATTCGAGTACTCCAAGCAAGTTCACACCCTCAATCTCGCTCTCCAGCGCGTTGAGGCGTCACAACGCAAGACGAACACCTCCGGCTCAGTGTCGCACTCGGCGCGCGACGGACGACAACGACCTAAAGACGACGACATTCATTCACATCGTCCGTCTTCCCCGCCGCATCCGATCGGCACTGACTCCTCCGTCGACAACAGCATTCTTTCGCGCGCCAAGTTGGAGTTCCTGACATATGATGCAAGGGCGATCCGCTGCCATGGCTGAATCGCTGCGAAACATTCTTCCGGGGCCAACAAACGCCAGAAACACGTAAGGTGTGGTATGCATCGTTACATCTATTTGGTGATGCCTTTTTTGCTATGGTATTACATGCTCGAGTTCAATTCCGACACGCCGTCGTGGTGACGATTCGTCCAGCTGGTGCACACCCGCTTCGGCCCCCCCATGACGGATAGCCCCCTCGGCGAACTCTCGGCATTGCGGCGCAGGGCACAATGGAGGATTACATCAATAGCTTCCCCTCGCCTTGGCCTGCCGCGACACCGAGTTGTTGAGAACCAGCAGGTCCAACTCTTCACGGCGGGCCTCATCAACCCCTTCAAGACAGACGTGGCGCTTTGACACCCACGTTCTCTGGACGACGCCATCATGATCGCCAGTGCGTATGAACAACATGTGCACCTCGGCAACACCGACCCTTTTCCGGCGCGGGTAGGCCGCGTGCCACGCTCGGCACTACCAGCAACACCCGGAGCTGCTCCCGCGACACTCGCCCCGGCTGACGCCTCTACTTCAACTCAAGCCGACAAGCAACCTGTTGTGGCGTCCCTTCCTTGCAAGCGCTTTTTCCTAGCCGAGATGGCTCAACGCCACTCGGAAGGCCTCTGCTACAACTGCGACGAGAAGTATGTTCCTGGCCACCGCTGCAAGAAGTCCTTTGTCATCAAAGTCAGTAGTTTCCCGGACGACATCGAAGATGATGACGACCCGCCGCCTGAAGCATACGCACTTTTCCTGGAGGAACCAAGCATATCCTTGCACGCATTGGCTGGCGTTTGCACGCCCAGGTTCAACACGATCAAGGTTTTGGCTCGCATCGGCGCAACGGACTTTCTCAGTGACAGCGCGGCTCGCCGGGCGGGTGTTCCCCTTCAGCCACGCCACGGCCTCAGTGTCGCGGTGGCGAACGGCGACCGCATCACCTCGCTGGGCCGTTTTCCACCCCAGCGTGTCGCCATCGGTTCCCACTCCTTCGTCATTAACTTCTACGCGCTCCCGCTTGACGGCTACGACGTCGTCCTTGGCGCCCATTGGCTGGGCTCTCTTGGGCCGACATTATAGGACTTCTCTAAGCAGTCTCTCGCATTTGGCCCCGCCACCGACCGCGTCATATGGACCAGCATCGACGCCCTCACCCCAAGCTGTTTCACTCGATGGCATGTCCGGCAAGGTCATGACCGAACTCCTCGACGCATTCACCGGCCTTTTCGCCGAGCCGCATTGCCTGCCGCCGGAACGTCACCTCTGCCACTGCATTCGACTGGATCTCGGCGTCAGTGCGGTAGCGGTGCGTCCATACCGCTACGCCCACATCCAGAAGGATGAATTGGAGCGCCAATGTGACGAGATGCTGTAGCAAGGTGTCATCCGCCCAAGCTCGTCGGCGTTCTCCTCGCCGGCCCTGCTGATCAAGAAACGCGATGGAACATGGTGGTTTTGCATCGACTACCGCGCACTCAATGACAAAACCATCAAAGTTCCCGATGCCGGTGGCAGAGGAACTCTTTGATGAACTGTGCAGTGCCAGGTTCTTCACCACGCTCGACATGTGTTCCGGCTACCACCAAGTGTTGATGCACCCTGACGACGTACACAAGACGATGTTCCGGATGCACCAGGGCTTGTTTGAGTTCTTTGTCATGCTGTTCGGCTTGATGAACGCCACGACCACGTTCCAAGCTCTCATGAACGACGTGCTCCTCCTATTTCTCTGCTGGTTCGTATTGGTCTTAGATGATATACTCATCTATAGCTCGTCGTGGTCGGAACACCTCCAACACACGCACACCGTGTTGCAGACTCTGGAGGACCATCAACTCCGCCTCAAGTGCTCCAAGTACGAGTTCGGCCTCACTTCAATCTCTTACTTGGGCCACGTCATCTCCAGCGCCGACATCGCCATGGACAAGAGCAAGGTCCAAGCCATCTTGGATTGGCCGCTGCCCAAGAACATGCGCATGGTACGCTGCTTCCTCGGCTTGGCAGGATATTACCGCCGCTTCATCTGTGACTTTGGCTCCATCGTGGACCCCTCACTGCATTGCTGCGGAAGGAGGGTTTCCGCTGGTCTGATGTTGCGGCGTCCACGTTTCGTCAGCTACAACAAGCTCTAACGACGGCCCCGGTCCTCCAACTACCGGACTTCAACAAGGACTTCATCGTTGAGTGCGACGCATCGGGCTCCGGCCTCGGCGCCTTGCTCCATCAAGGTGGCAACCCAGTGGCATTCTTCAGCAAGCTCATCACCCCTCACCTTGCCAAGCTCGCCGCCTACGAACGCGAGCTGATCAGTCTCGTGCAGGCGGTTCGTTATTAGCGCCCTTATGGGGACACCGCTTTATCATTATCACCGACCACTACAGTCTGCGTTTCCTCTTGGACCAGCGCCTCTCCACCGTGCCGCAACACCAGTGGGCAGGCAAGCTCCTTGGCTTTGACTTCGCCGTCGAATACAAGCCAGGAACGACGAACGTGGTCGCGGACGCACTCTCGCGACGGGATGAACACCTGGCGGAGACATTCGCCTTATCGGCACCACAATTCTCCCAGTTCGACGATCTCCGTCGCAAAGTGGCGTCCACACCGTCCCTGTCCGGCCTCCATGACGACATTGGCAAGGGATCCAAGCCACCAGCCTGGACACTCACCGACGGCCTGATCACGTTCAAGGGCCGCGTTTTCGTCTCGCCATCGTCTCCTTCGCTACCGGTCATCTTGGAGCTGGCGTATGGCTCGGGACATGAAGGGACATAGAAGACCCTCTCCCGTCTCTGCACCGATTTCCACATTGTGCGAGATCAAGCGACGGTGCAGTAATTTGTGCGCGTGTCTCACGTGCCAGCGGAACAAGATGGAGCACCTAGAACTGGTCGGTTTGCTGCAATCTTTGCCGCTACCATCCGCCATATGGGTTGACATCGCCATGGATTTCGTCGAAGGTCTCCCACGTGTGCACAGCAAAACAGTGATTCTGACGGTGGTGGACCGCTTGTCCAAGTTTGCCCACTTCATTCCCCTGGCGCATCCTTACACGGCGACAACAATTTCAGCTGCTTTCTTTGGTGAAATCGTCCGCCTCCATGGCGTCCCTTCCTCCATTTTCAGTGATTGCGATCTGGACTTCACCAGCACGTTTTGGCGTGAGCTCTTTCGATTGGCCGGCGTCCAGCTTAACCTCTCGCCGGCTTTCCACCCTCAGTCCGGCCATGGCCAGTCCGAGGTCACTAACAAGATTATTGCCCTGTATCTTCGATGCTTAACCAGTGATCGACCTCGTCAGTGGCTTCGTTGGCTCCCATGAGCGGAATATTGCTACAACACCTATCAGTCTTCACTCTGGACTTCGCCGTTCCGCGTCATCTACAGGCGCGATCCACCGCCGCTGCGTTCGTATGAACCAGGCTCTACACGTTTACCCACGGTTCAACATGTGTTGGAGGAACGAGACGAGTTCTTGAAGGCTATTCGAGATCGCTTGGAGCAAGCTCAGCAAACCTACAAGGCAGCTTACGATGGCAAGCATTGAGCAATAGAATTCAGCGTGGGCGATTGGGTTTGGCTTTGTTTGCTGCATCAGCCCATCGCTTCTCTCGCAGTTACAGGGCGTGGCAAGTTGGGCCCTAAGTTCTATGGACCATATCAGATTATCAAGCGCATCGGCTCCGTGGCTTATCGCCTTCGTCTTCCCTCGGGAGCTCGCATCCATGATGTTTTTCATGTGGGATTGTTGAAGCAGTTTATAGGGGTGCCACCGGAGATCGTACCGTCTTTGCCTCCGACACATCATGGCCAAGTTTGCCTTCAGCCAGATTCTGTTTCGCAGAGTCGTTTGGCTCATGGTGTGCGCGAAGTTCTTGTTCAATGGAAGAATAAGCCGGCGGCTGAAGCGTCATGGATGCGTCTCGAGGAATTTCGATCCTTGTATCCTGACTTTCAGCTCGAGGACGAGCTGCTTCTCTGGGGGGGGGGGGATGTCATGTGGGGATTGCAGTACTCACGCCGCCACAACAAGAAGCCAGCGACAATCACGTGATGAGGAATAGTAACTAGTTAGTTTTTATAAGATTAAGAGTTTGTTAGGCTTTATCTATTTGGGTTGTTAGGATTTTATCTCTTAGGCTTCTTATAAAGATGTAAGCGAATTCAGTTCGAGTAATCAATCAAGTTCAGATCAATCTCGCGTTTCTTCCCTGCCTCGCCAGTGCTGGTGCCAAACACGGCTCCGCCGCGCCGACGAGGTCCAGGGCCGCGTCCCTCCACTTCATTCAAATACAACTTACGCCACAATCCTTCATCCAATTCTCTAGCCCATGACAGTTGTTTCAAAAACAGTTATACTCTGCACTTCTATAGGTTCAACTATGGTCCTTAAGAGCGCTACCAGACTGCTACTTCTATCATTTCACACTTCAAATTGAACATCTCATGGCTTGTTATCTCTGTAGAGTCGAAATTATCATCCACAAAGTGATCACATATAGCATTTCACACATGGCTTGTTTCCTAGTGAATCCAAATTGAAGACATTTGTTTCAATTAGATGGATGCCACATAGCATTCCGAACTGTCATACAAACCAAAGGGAATATTGTTAGTTAGACTGATTGCTAGCTTAACTAATTCCTACTTCCTAGTTTAGTATTATTATTCATAAATTTTGTTGATTCATGGAACCAAGTATTTGACATAAATACATTAAGAACTTGACAGCAAACCTTATTCCTTCCTATTTGTAACAAAACTATTTAAAGGGATTTTTCTTTTGCTAACCTTAAGACATGTTGTGTGCATGTATTTGTGCTGTAAAAGCAAGGGATCGACAGGAACATACTTGTGTTAGGATTTTGCATTTTTGATTCATGGGATGTGTGGTCCATATTGGACTGTTTATAGTGCATTATTCTAGTGTACAGCTGAAGCTGCAGTGCTGAACGCTTGTTCAAAACTGCTTTAAACTGAAAATCACCCTTAAAACTGCTTCCCATTCATGTATGTCTTTCTCCTGATAGATTTCTCTAACTGGTATGCTGTTATGTATGTTCAAACTGGATGCTTTCAGTCTAGCTATAAAATCGTCTTCCCTGTTTGTAAAGAAACATTTTTAGTTTGTAATACTAGGAATGATCAGCTAATGTCTACCTTTGAAGTTTTCCTGTTCA
The DNA here is from genome assembly GCA_000573905.2 of Oryza punctata. Taxonomy (NCBI): domain Eukaryota; kingdom Viridiplantae; phylum Streptophyta; class Magnoliopsida; order Poales; family Poaceae; genus Oryza; species Oryza punctata. Next base: position 28,243,745 of record CM002491.2, on the reverse strand, counting down.
ATACCAAGTGAAATTTATGTCAGTTCTTTTTAGCATGACTATCACCAATTTTGTTTTGGATCCTAGCGGCCTAGTGAGCAATGGCTTGTAGACCTACAGAAGGGTATTAAGCTTTACTGAATATTCTGTATGATATACTTATTTTCCAAATTCGAGTCGGAGTGTTCCAATTGACTCAGCATGCTATACCTTGCCCTTTTTGGGGGTTGAATGTGATGGGCAGGTCTCTGAATCTTGTATCAGTCCAAATATCTAGCAATCAGGGAGACACTGACTTAATTTAATTGTAGTGCATAATCTTCCAATTTCTAGTTGTTTGACTATATCTGATCGGTTTATTTGTCCATGGTGAAACCCAGGGGATGAAATTTGAGTGGTAAAAGTTGTAGCACTGGAGCAAAAATACCTGGAATAGATATAAGTTTGTCATGTCCTTGTTGAAAATGGAAAGCATTATACTTGCATGTTAGAAACCATATGTACCACATACGTCCTTATGTCATATTAACTGTCTAGAAAACTACATTTAGGTATGTAGTGATTTTATGATGCTTACATTTTTCTTCTTGATGTTGCAGACTGTTGGAAACAAATGCTTTGCAAAGTGTGTCACTAAACCAGGAACAAGCTTGAGTGGAAGTGAGAGTAGCTGCATATCACGGTGTGTTGATCGGTACATTGAGGCAACTGGTATTGTCAGCCGTGCTTTGTTCAGTTCGCAGCGCTAGGAAGCATTCAGGAATTTGATGGCTCTCAATGGTTTCTTAGTAGATGATGAACGCGAACCTATAAGAAAGTGCTATGATTTTCTGCATACTAATTTAGAAAAGGCACAATGGTGATAAACCTTAAGTGTGCAATATTTTTGTATTCAAGTTCATGGTCTCTTTTCATCCTTTGATGGAGAAATGCACCAATGGATTTTTGTGTGCAGACTATTATGTGCCACCGCGGTTTGCAGCACTAAGGGTCTGTTTGGGGAGTTTAAGATTCTGAGAAGCAGCTGGTTAATAGTTCATTTTCTGAATTCTAATTCATTTTTCTAGCTTCTGGTTTCTAGTTTATTTTCTGGATTTTACAACTACAGTATCTTAGAATGAATCTGGACCAAAAATTGGATTGTTTTGTGAGTTTCTGATTCTGGGAGAAACTGCAGTAGCTAGAAGCTCCCCAAACAGACCGTAAGTTCCCTGTATACCTTGCTTGAAATTTGGGTTAACCGAAGCTGGTCTAGACAAATAACCAGCCTCATCGGTTGGCTTATTCCCTAATAAGCCAAAACGGTTTATTAGGGAATAAAAAATAATTTGTAGGTAAAACTTTTATATATTTGTTCGTAACGATTTAAAAATCAACGTTAAAAAAATTGTGTTGAAAATATCTTAAAATCAACTTCCAAATCAAATTTGAAAATTTAAATTTTAGCTTTTGTTTTGGCTTATTAGGCTAACCGATGGAGCTCAACATGTGTACTGAACTACTGATAATTGTGCATGGCTGTCCTATGCCCTTAACCTTTCTGATGAATACTGCAAGTGTCTATCCTTCTTGTTTGTAAAGTTTGCAACAGCTGCGTTCTCCGAGAAATATTTGCGACGCAGACCCAATTCACCAATTCAGAGGGAAGATCCTGGGAAGCATAAAGATGGAAGAGTATCACGGTAAGTACATCGGAGCTTGTTGCGCTCCACAAAGCAAGTTGCAATCCCCTGCACTCAAGATTACACTGTACGCTTCTGTACTGCGGAGGCTTGCAGCAAATATATGGCAATTATACTAGCCAACAAAACGTTGGCACCAGAGCATATGGATGGCAAATGGTTGAACGTGGCAAAAAGTTAAATGCCCCACGATTTTGCTACCAAAATTTAATTCTTAAAACATTTTTCATTATAATTTATTTTTTACGTTTGTTTTTACACTGCTAGGAACATACATATAATATTTCATTAATAAATTTTTTTAGTTGCAGCTTCCAAATGAACTAGACATAGAGATGAAGTAGAACCGGCGTACTCATGTGGCACGAGGAGACTACACTCTACACGTGGCCGTTTATTCAGCTGGTTGATCGCTTTGTAATGGACTTGGCATAAAGCTTTTGTTGTGTAGTCGGAGCCGTTGTGTTGCGAGAGGTGACAAACTCGACAATGACGACACAATTTCCGTGTGGTCCAAACCTGCACATTGCTTTGCGACAAGCTTGGCAACGATACACTCCATTTGGGCTCCATAGTTGTTGGTTTATTGGTGGGATGGTTTGTGTGATGTGGAGTGTGATGCGCTTGTTCACTCGGACACGTATTTGGCGAGACTTGTCTCGTCGAGTTGCTTTTTATTTTCTTGTAATATATCGGGTTTCAACTCCTGCTTATCGAAAAATAATTAGCAATTCCTCTCATGATCTCGTTTCAAAAAACATGTGGCCATTTATTCCACTATGATCCACAAATAAAATCATACTACAAAGTATATTGAATTTTCTCGTCACTACTATGAAAACAATCTTTCATAGCGTTTGGAAAAACTTTTCTCTGACGACTACGAGGTGAAACCGCCAGCTCAAAAAAAATAGGGGGGTGGGGGTCACGGGCCGCCAGCGAAAACACATCTTCGCTGACAGCCTCCTAAAGCCGGCCGCCAGCGAAGATGTGGTATTTTCTCTAGCGGCCTTCTTAAGCTACCGCCAGAGAAAATATCACATTTTCGCTGGCGGTAAGGTGATGTGGCCCGCTAGCGAAGATTCCTACATCTTCGCTGGCGGCCCACTTAAGCCGCCGCCACCCCTAAATATTTTGTATGGCGGTTCGCCTCAACCGATATATGTTGACCGCCAAGGAAAATACCATCACCTATATCACCTGTATCAGCTAACAGCCATGGCATTTGAGCACGATTTTCTCTCTCTTATGAACAAATACATAAGGGGAATGTTTTCATCTTCAATTTTTTGAAAGATCTATTGCACTAGAGGTTAGATATACTTTCTCCTACTCTATTTGTCAATTTTTTTTTATTTTTATTGGTTGTATGTTGAGATTTTGCATAGCAAAAAGTATGTGACACGGGGGAAGAAAAGTATTTTTTATTTGTTATTTGGAGCTCAAAATGGGTAAACTTTGTAAGAAATATTGTGCATGATCGATGTTCGATATATATATATATATATATATATATATATATATATATATATAGTTTTGATATGTTTATTTGTAGCAGATCTATATATTAGTTAACTGCAGAGAATGAAGAAGAAGAGAAAAATGGCTAGTTTTGTAATTTTTCTAGTTGTCTGTAGTTTGTAGATTTTTGGCTAGCTTTAATTATCTTGTCTAGATTATACTGGTTATATGTATATTAATTAGTATAATTTTAATGTGACATATTATCAAGAATATATAAACTGATGAAGTTGTACTTATTTTTTCGCAAATAATGCATAGATGGCGGACAGAGCATGGATGTATAGAGAGAGATATTGTGCGTCATACATTGAAGGAGTGGACATATTCATGAAAGCTACTAAGAAGAATGCTGCATCTAAGAAGACGAAGGAAATTAGATATCCATGCTTACACTGCAAAAATCAGAAAATTTGGATCGATCCATCTATAATCAAGCAGCACTTGGTGACGCATGGATTTTTTGCACGCTACACAAATTGGTCACATCATGGAGAGATCCCAAGCAAACAAGTTCCCAACCAGGCGATAGTACATGATGAAGTGTTCAACTGGGATGAGGATTTGATGGTAGTAGCAGAAGAAGGAGAAGAAGAAGAAGAGGAAGAAGAGCCCATTAACGTTGATGATGATGTTGGTGGTGACGATGGTCAGCACAGTATAGTTGATGAAGTCGATGATGGTAATGTCTGCGTAGATGATGGTAATTTTGATTTGGAGGAGATGTTGCGTCATGCTAAACCTGAGGTTGTATCTGGGTCCGCTTGTGGGTTGGAGAACTTCGATTCATTACAAAAGGCAATGAAGGATCTTTTGTACGATGAGCCAAAGGGTTGTAAGAAGGATTTCACATTGTTGTGGACGGTGCTTGAACTTATGAGATTGAAGGCCAGAAATGGTTGGTCCGACAGTAGTTTCAACGATTTGTTGGTTCTGTTGAAGAAACTGTTTCCGCAACCCAACTCCCTACCAACCAACACCTATGAAGCGAAGAAGCTTATTTGCCCGTTATCTCTGGGTGTGCGAAAGATATACACGTGTGTTAACCACTGCATACTGTTCCGTAAAGAGTACGAGGATTTGGACAGATGCCCAACGTGCAACACTAGTCGATACAAAACAAGCCGTAGCCAGTCCGAGGGTTAGGATGTTACCCTTGACGAGGTAGAAGACAACAACAATAAGAAGATCCCCCAGTTGGTCATGTGGTACCTTCCGGTGAAAGATCAATTGAAACGTTTGTTCTCGAACCCGAGGGATGCCGAACTGATGCGCTGGCATCATGAAAAGCGGAAAAAGGATGGGATGATTCGACATCCGGCAGATGCTCGACAGTGGAAGGAATTTGACACAAAGTACAATGAGTTTGCAGAGGACCCAAGAAATGTAAGGTTTGCATTGAGCACTGATGGAATGAATCCATTTGGTGACTTGAGTAGCTCACACAGCACGTGGCCAGTACTTATGTTCAGGGATGGAAGAAGCTAGTGTACATGCGGCACCGACGTTACTTAAGAAAGAATCACCCGTATCGCTCCAAAGCAGAATATTTCTACAACACCGTTGAGGATGGTGATCCACCAGAACCATGAAAGGGTGAAAAAGTGTTCACAACAACGAAAAAGCTCAAGGTTGTTTTTGGGAAGGCCAAAAAGAAGGAAACCAACAAGCGGAAGAGAAATGAGGCCGAAGAGCCAGCAAGCGCTAGCGGGCCATTCAAGAAGCACTCCATTTTCTTTAAGTACCTTCCGTACTGGCAAGATTTAGAGATACGCCATTCTATCAATGTCATGCACCTAGAGAAAAATGTGTTCGATAGCACCATGGGTACTTTACTAGACATAACAAGCAAGACAAAGGATGGACTGAAGTCTCGTAAGGACCTCGTGAATATGTAGATAAGGAAAGAGCTTCACCCTGTAGATGAGGGTAATGGAAAAGTGTATCTTCCACCGGCCTGCTACACCTTGACAAATGAGGAGAAAAAGGCAATGTGCAAATGCCTATGTGGGGTGAGAGTGCCTACTAGTTTCTCCTCAAATATTAAGCGACTGGTGTCGATGAAGGATTTGTCATTTTCAGGCTACAATTCTCATGATTGCCATGTAATGCTCACAGTATTCCTCGGTATCACCATCAGAGCAATCGAACCATTACACGTGAAGGTGGTCATCACAAAGCTATGTTATTTCTTCAATGCAATCGCACAGAAAGTAATTGATCTTGACGAGTTAGGTCCTCTCCGCACTTTCGCTATAGGGACCGTGTGCAAGCTTGAGATGTGTTTCCCTCCATTTTTCAATATGATGGAACACCTCATAGTTCATATTGTGCCTCAGATAATTGCACTTGGTCCCCTGTACCTGCATCAGATGTGGTCATTCGAACGGTACATGTCCATTCTAAAGTGCTACGTACGGAACCATGCCCACCCAAAGGGATCGATGATAGAGAGATATACTACCGAGGAAGTCGTTGAGTGTTGCATTGATTATCTAAAAGAGGGGAAAGCAATTGGTTTACCGGTATCTCAACATGAAGGTAGATTATCTGGAAGAGGGACAAAAGCGTAAAAAAGAATCCACGACGATGATTACACGAAACTGAAAGATGCTTATTTCACTGTGCTGCAACAACTTTCGATAGTGGAGCCGTACATAAAGCAGCACCTTAAGGAATTACAAGCAATGAATGTGGGGCATTCTGATGCATGGATCATGAAGCGACACAAGGCTGCCTTTACCAAATGGTTCAAGAACCTCGGCCTACCAGATGGCGATACCACGGAGGGAAAAATTATTAAGAGGTTGGCTGACGGGCCATCAAGTGTATACACCTCATGGCAAGCATATGATCTGAATGGGTACACATTTTATACCAAAGTGAAAGATCAAAGGAGTGCATGCCAAAACAGTGGCCTTCAAGTAGAGGCAATCGACACAAATGGGCAAAAGAGCACATACTATGGATTCATATAAGAAATCTATGAACTGGACTATGGATCCAATATGCAGATTCCACTGTTCCAGTGCCAATAGGTGAAACACCCAACTGGCGTGGTTGTCAACAATTTTGGGCTGTCGACCTCGTCAATGTAGGGCATAAGAATGACCCATGGGTACTTGCCGATCGGGCCGCGCAGGTTTTCTATGTGACTGACCCATCTCAGTTGAAGAAAGACATAGTTGTCTCGGGAAAACAAAAGATTTTGGGAGTTGATGATGTCTAAGATGTTGAGGCATATAATCAGTACGAGAATATGACACTCTTCACGGAGTTTACAAACAACATTAAGGTCGCAGAAGCAATGATTGGTGAATCACCGAAGCCATACATGAGGAATAAGGGAGTAGGGAATGTGAAAGGCTAATTTATATATATAATTATGGTGACTTATGATGGGTGATGAATTTTTGTATGGATGATGAATTTTATATTATATGATGGACGATGAATTTTATGTGTGAAAGGCTGGCTTGTACAAAAGAAATAAAATTACTTATAGTGCAATATGTAAGTATTGAAATTTTATGTTAGGTTCTAAAAAATACATTTACTTTATAAATTTATTTAATAAATTTATGTGCATATTTATTTTATAAATTTATTTGTAAATTTAGTTGTGTAAAAAAATAATCGTGACATGTGGGCCAAAAGGTTTTCTCTTGCGGTCGATGTCATCTCTCCACTAGCGAAAAGAATTTTCACTGGCGGCCAGCTTATGTGGCCGCTAGCGAAAATTGTTTTCGCTAGCGGCCACATAAGCCGGCCGCTAGTGAAAATAATTTTCGCTAGAGGCCACATAAGCTGGCTGCCAGCGAAAATTCTTTGGCTATAAGTATGGGCGCGCGGGAGTATCAGTTTTTTCTAAGTCCGGAGGCACGAAAACCCTAGAGCCGCCGCCAGGCTGCCAAAAATTTGAGCCGCTGCCACTAGCAAAAACCTAGCACCGCCGCCGCCAGCAAAAACCTAGCGCCGCCGCCTCCTCACCGCCACCGCGCGCCTCCTCACCACCACCGCCGCCACCTCACCGCCATCACCGCCACCGCCGCCTCCTCACCGCCACCGCCGCCACCTCACCGACGCCGGCCGCCTCCTCACCGCCACCGGTCGGCGCCTCCTCACCGCTAGCACCGCTTCCTCACCGACGCCGCCGCTTCCTCCCCGGCATAGGTATTTTGATTGGTAGATGGATGGATGGATGGATTGATTGTCTGCAGCATAAGTCTGAAATTTTGTGCTCATTATGTTTTTTTGGGATTTATTCTTTTATCATAAATATGTTTTTTCGTTTTTTATTATGAACAATAAGTAAGCTGTATTTTTTTCCGATAGCGTACTTGTGTATTTTTATCTTTTTTGAGCGAATATTTACATATTTTCCATCTTATACACTGGAGATGAGCAGGAAGGAAGATTGTACCTTTTAAAAATATATGTATGTAACATTTTCTATTAGAGTGTCACGTGATCACTTATAGCATCACCACATTGATGGCTTACGAGCATCTGTAATATGTTTGATGAAATGTTGTCAACCCATGCATTGCATGTGTTATAATTATTAACACTAAAAATACTAAAATATTAGTTATATGTTAAATACATGTTTGTGAAATTGTTTTGAAAGTAATATATAAGTTTTTCTTTGGAATTCTAATTAAGTAATAATAATATTTTACTCATAATTGAAAAATAAAGATTAAAAAAGTACATATGTCATGTCCTAATTGTAATTGTCTTCTGTTGCTCTAATTTGTATTTTATCAATGATTGCAGATTGCAGATTGTGATATAAATGTGAAATCTCAATTTCTTTTTCAAGTCTGAAAGTCTGAAATTTGTATATATATGGGATGGTGTATATGCAGTCACAAAACTCATACATATACTAGTATACATATATCAATTGTTTGCATATACTAATGTGCAAACCATAATCTGAAATGTTTTGCAGATTAGTAGTTTATTTCGAAGTATATAATTTGTGATTTTAGACTGGCAGCTATAGCGTGCTTTTAAAAATTGATTTGTGTTTTGCAGATTAGTAGTCTATTTGGAAGTATATAATAATGGACACTTCTGTGAAATTTAGCACGTAAGACTATGTTTGAGTAAAATTATGGTTTGTTTGCCACTGAACTGAAACTAGATATATAATCAGACCTATGGATATTTGGAGTTTGTGCAGTAGAGTACTGTCTCCTTTTATAATCAGTCCTATGGATATTTGAAATCCTGTTTCCAGTGTACTGAAATTTGAAGGGACAAATATTTGGAGGGACAAAAAATTTGGAGGGACAAAAAATCCTAGCTAGTCAGTAGTATATGCACTTAGGACAGTAAAACGATTCCATTTCGCATCTAATATAAACTCACCTTAAATGGATATCAATGGAAAAACCGATCGAAGCGCAACCCTCGGGTGACAAGGGCAAGGAAACTCAGGCGATGGTCGAGGAGGATATTTGCATACAAGTAGTCGCGGAGGAATCGTCGCCGTCAAGATCCGGTGAAGAAGGGAGTGGATCATATCACTCGCTGAGTGACCCCCATCCTTCTCCTGCAAGGAAGAAAAAGGGCGGGAGCGACAATGAAGAAGTCGACTCCGACTACACCCCCCGTGAACTGGTGGTACGTAAATATTATATATGTTTAGTTCCGATCCTATTAAGTACATACTATGGATTATAACCGATTTCACGTGAAATGCAAATATAGAAGTATGCTCCACGCCGCTCTAAAAGGAAAGCCCAAGCCGCACCCGAAGCTGAAGCTGGAGTTGTCATGCGTGTCTCAGCTGCAAGTAAACCCAAGAAAAGAAGGGGCGAGCGAGGGAAGAACATGTTGTTGAAAGAAGTCAGGGTGCTGACGCGGATGAGTGAGAAAGGGGAACCCCTATCACCCGAATATTCATGTTCCAAGTATAGCAACCAATGTGGGTGATAGGGATATCGTGGAGATCACATGGAAGGATTGGAAGAAAGTTCCTGACGCTATAAAGAACAACTGTTGGACGTCACTGCAAAGCAAGTTTGAGTATCCGCATGGGATAGACAACGATGCAGCGAAGGACTATGCGCTCAAGACTATGGGCAAGCTGTGACGAAATTGGAAAATAGATCTAAACAAGAAATATATGTTCAGAAGGGACTCACGCCATTTACAGAGTACGGAAAGATAACACCAGCCCAGTGGGATGAGTTCGTTGCCCTTAAGACATCGGCGGAGGAAAAGGAGAAGAGCCAGAAGATGTCTGAACTAGCAAGAAGGAATGAATATCCTCATCGTTTGGGATCGACCGGTTACCATCCAGCAGTTAAGAAACAGACAAAACAAGATGAAGAGATGGAAAAGGCTGGGAAACTGGTTCCTATGAAAAATCACAACCCACGAACTAGGAACTGGGTGCGTGCAAGAACACCGGCCTTCATCCCGGAGGGGGATGTAGTCTTCATGGATCCAAAGCTCTAGGAGGTAGCTGTCAAGATGAAGAACATCGTCACGCAGCAACAGGCCGAGATGTTTGTGCCAAATAGAGACCGAGACGAGCTGACCTATGCGTTGGGCAACCCGGAGCACTCTGGCCGTGTCCGGGGAGTATCCTCAAAGACTAGCTGGAAGGATGGATTCAAAGAGGATGCTCATACCTACAAGAAGCGTGATCGCTATAAGGAAGAGATAGACTCTCAAGCTAGGGCAGCTGCTCGTGAGGAATGCCCTAGATATTGAAGCCAAAAAATGATGCATGGTGGTGCGGTTTCGCAGCCTTATCCGAGCTATCCGGTCGACGATGTAATAGAGGATACTCCGTGCAAGCTCTTGATTTCGGTCGGCAGGAAAGAAAATACAGGTTGCAACTGGGAGGTTCATACCGGGCCGCAGATTTCATTGCCAAGACATTCCGGACGACTATGCTAAGGTAGAGGTCCGGATGGTCAATGAGGCTCACCGGATGCATGAGATCGACATTCCAACACCCGAGGGGATTGTGTACCTTGGAGATGCCGTCGACCAATTTATACTGTGGCACAAGACTGATATTCAACTAGGGTCAACGGATGGAACGGATCGTCCACCAAGGATACCGGTGTCACCGTCTCATCCACCAAGGGACCAAGAACCGAGGGATCCTCTAGTTTCATCACCTCCGCAATCAGACCCTCCAGTTGCATCACCTCCAAGATCAGAGCCTCCTGTTGCATCACCTCCAGTTCAAAAGCAGGCAGAAGAACAATCATGGCTTGAAAAGGAACAATCAGAACTAGAAATTCAGGAAGTGCCTCCGGCACAACAATCAAAGCCTACACAATCAGAGCCTAAAAAGCCAGCGGAACTTCAAATTGAGGAGGTGCCTGAACAGGCAATGCCTAATGAACTAGACCCATCGCAACCAGAGAAACATAAGGGTGCCGATGTGCCAGTGATGGTAAGGACACACAAGCACAAATGAAAAAGTCAATCGAAGAAAAGATATATGGTAACGGCATTCCGAGGAAGGAACAAAGTATCAAAGATGTCGATTTTGATGACAAAAAATTAACAGGACTCAAGCAAACCATGGATGATTATCTCAATTATATCAACTGCCCGGATGTGCCACATGAGTTTCAGAATGGCCAACCATTCATCCATGCCTGGCAACTAACAGAAGGACCGTGGCAAGTAAGAAGGTGGCATGAATGGTACATCAGCGCAAGCACTATAAAAGGCCTTTCAGCATTTACAGTTGCCGTGTAGGAGAACATCTTCTGGAGCGGGCCATGCCTATTCCAAGTCCATTTCTCCGAGCATGCCCTCTACCGTCAGAAGAGGCTCGACGCCAGTTTGGTCGGCATCTAGTGTCTGTAAGTGCATGACTGGAACGTGTCAATAAATCATTGTACCTATATGCATACCTAATTTGATCATCCATTTTTGGCAGGATGAATTACGTGGAAGCCGAAGCGATGCGAAAACCTGTCGGCTACCTAAACCCATGCCGGATAAGTAAGCCGAACCACACCTACCTGCTAGACGAGAAGAAGCTACCGACACATGTTCAGGCGATGACTCGGCAAGAGAGGGACGCATACATAGAACAAAGGCATCAGGATAAGATTCTCGATGTTGCTACTTACGTAGCTCTAGCACTTGAATCTACGCAGGACAAGGAATGCGTTTACGCGCCATACGCCTTTGAGTAAGTTTTCATATCCACTACGAGTATATGCATATAATCATGGCTGGACTAACAATTTCTTTTGCAGCGACCATTGGATAGTATTTCTTCTCTATTCAAAGTACAATGAAGTCATCGTCTTGGATTCTCTTGACAAAGACAACAATACATATCAGGAAATGCGCAGAATTATTGATCTATAAGTTATATACATGGACGATTCTTATTCTTATATATTCTCATGACGTGTTGTTATCTTTGAGGAATCTAAATTAATTATCTCTGCAAACAGTGCATATTAAAGGTATTACTAGCAAGGCGGACAACGGAAAAACTCAAGACAACGCATACTCATCCGCAATAAGTGGCCGGTAAGTAAATTTGGATGCCAAACAATACTACTTAATTTTTATAAATGCATGTGTTTATCCATTTAATTAACTAATATACTTTATAATTGATGTTAAAAGTGTCATAAGCAACCGGTGGGAACCGTACTATGCGGATATTACACCTGCGAGTACCTTAGGGTCAATGGGAGATATTGCACGAATTATGACGATGTAAGTACAAACCATCATTACGCTTGTTAAGTTAATCGCTAACTTGCATTACTATGAACAATTTCGTTAATTTGTCATGATCTCGATGCAGCTTCCAAAAATTCCCAAGTCTAAAAGGGAGCTCGATGATAAATACATTGAGAACATACAGCGGGACATGTGCTACTTCATCCACCGTGAGTGCGCACATCAGCTTGGGAGGTTTTTCGACCACGATGGAGTTTTGGCCCTGCCGGAGAACGAATGTCTGTCTAACTGGAGCAGGAGTGTAAATAGCTAGGTTTCACGTGTATGTATCGTTGGTCGGGTTGTAAGACATTCAACTACTTGCATATGTGGTGTCGGTCGAATTTTATCTATACAGGTGCTTCGAAATTATATACATATATATATATGTATATATTAATCTTCATATATTTTTTCCGCGTGCATGTATATTAATTATTAATGGTGGCTGCACGAAAGAGAACATATCGATAGCTCGATTAGTTATATCATCCACGTGTGACTCTAAAATACATGAACAAACAGAAGAAAAAATAATATATAATATTGTTTCATTTTTTATAAAATATTGCATCTTCGCAGGCGGGCCACGTGTCAAAAATAGGACAGTGTCCTATTTTTTCTGGCGGGCCACGTGTCCTTTTCCAGAAGCTGTTGGGATTTTCCTAGTGGGCCACGTGTCCTAAAATAGTGTAAGCCGCCAGAGAAGAATATCTTCGCTGGCGGCTATCTTAAGCCAGCTACTAGCGAAGATATGTCTTTGCTGGTGGCCGACATAAAACGGCCGCCAACGAAGATATTTCTTTGCTGGCGGCCGACATAAAACGACCGCCAGCGAAAATATTTCTTTGCTAGCGATCGATAACCGCTAGCGAAGATCTTGATCTTCACTCGCCTGTGCTTTGTGGCGGCGCCAAATGCCACCAGCGAAGACCCAAAATGGCCGCCACGAAAGACTGTTTTCGTAGTAGTGCGTGGTCCTAACGAATGACAACACAAATTCAACGCTAAAAGGTACTAAGGGTACCTTCTTTTTTTACTTGATGTTAAGATATCAATATAATATTAAAAACATATTTGCTCATAACTTTTATATATTTAAAGGAACTAAAAAGATATATCTTCATGATCTCTTTAAAAAAATATTTTTCACGATAAAAATACTAAACTATTTTCACACATCCTGTGGTACCTCGCAATATTTAGCATCAGCAAGTCCAGGTCATTGACCATTGTCCACGAAAAAGAACTTTTGTTCGTTCTTTTAAAACTAGTGTAAATAGTCGCGCATTCACGCAACTTTAACCTGGCTCTATATTGGATATCTTTACATGTTATTTGACTTGATTATACTACCCTTGTTTTTATTTATATATAACACTGTTGACTTTTTAACGAACGTTTAACTATTCGTCTTATTCAAACTTTTATATAAATATAAAAGTATTTAAGTCATGCACAAAAAATATTTGATGATAAATCAAGTCACAATAAAATAAATTACAATTACATAAGTTTTTTTAACGAATGGTTAAACGTATATTAAAAAGTCAACGGTGTTATATATTAAAAACGGAGGGAGTATTTAGTCTATTGAGGTTTATAAATATAATATAAGGGTTCATTTGTATTTTTTTTCAAATAATCCATGTCTAGATAGAGGATTAAGGTGCATTTATAACTTGACCAATTTTTATTAAATAGGTTGAGGACCCGTTTATAATAAAATAAATAGAGGGGTTTGAACATTAAAAGATATGTAGGTGAATAAGGTTAGGGCCTCAATCACAGTGATCATTTGTGTAAATGATGGACATGAAATTGACGTAACTCACAAATGTTGGGAACATATTAGCATTGTTTAGCTTATATAAATTAATGTATTATAGAACGAAATTATTACAAAGTCTAGTTAGCACGCACATTTGTTTTGATATGTAATAAACAATATTATTATTATGACTAAATTATCTACCGACTGCAAACTTTATATCTAAAACAAAGTTTTACTGGTGACACTATGAAATGCGGTTTTATCTTCCAGACACGGTAAAAGTCAATATTTAGGGAAAGACACTCTAGAAATATTGATATTTGTTGTTGAACACCGTAATCATTAAAATATTCATTTTCGCTTGAATAAGAGAGAAAAACAGTGTGAGAGGTCATAAATATCAACCACGCGGCCTGGCCCTGTCGCGTGGAGCCCCTACACCAGCCTCCGCCCTTGCAACCACAGTCTCCATCTGACCCCATCGCGCAGCGCCGCTAGCACCCGTGCCGGCCACCACGTGGCATGGCTCCGTAGCACGAAGTGAAGGGTAGGGTGAGTAGGGAGCGGAAGAGGTAGAATATGACAGGTTGTTCAAGGGTATTTTTAACTTTGCACACTATTTCTCTATCCTATTATACCAGAAATATATATTTTAATGGTGTTGACGATGAAATTTGGTGAGTAATCTGATCTACATAAATCAGAAACACGATCCAATCCGAAGTGGATTCGAAGATATGCAGAGATCTCGGAAAACAGAGTGCACATCGACTGGAGTCCGTATCGGTTGGAAACCGAGTCCAATTGGGATAGCCGATGAGGCCGATATCGCATGTGAAATCAATATCGGATTCAACAAGGAGCTTACGATGACATTGCCCGGTAAGGATAGAGTCCAAGATTGGCAATTGTATCTATTAAAATTAGCATTTTTTATAATTTCCTTATAGATAATCACAGTAAGAGTCCGCCTAAGGGACTTGTTCGTTAGTTGGATTTGTATTAGGTTAATATGAGTCGTGTCTGTGATGGACATTGTTTGTATTTTCGGGTATAAATATAGTCCTGAGGTCCTGTAAATAATAACAACATACGTTCAATCAATCTCGGCGCATCGCCAACTTTGTTTTCTACTTTTCTATCAACCTCATTCTCCACGGCCTCAGCCGATCCAATACGGCCAGATTGATCCAATTCAACAGCAATATGGTGGAGCAACACCGTAGCAGCCGTGGGCCGATATGATTGCTGACGTCATGAGGGAACAGTTTGGGCTTAAACCTAAGGATAATGGCAACATGTATCGGCATCCGTATCCAAAATACTTTGATCGAGTACCACTGCCAAACCGGTACAAGGTGCCAGATTTCTCTAATTTTTCAGGGCAAGATAATGTGTCAACTTATGAGCATGTTAGCCGATTTCTAGCTCAATGTGGTGAAGCATCGGCTACAGAAGACCTCAGAGTTAGATTGTTTCCACTTTCTCTATCTGGATCGGTGTTTACCTGGTTTTCATCTTTTCCCTGCAATTCTATCAGAAGTTGGGCTGATCTGGAGAAACAATTTCATAAATACTTTTTCAGTGGTGTTCAAGAGATGAAATTGTCAGACCTCACAACTATCAAGCAAAAATCAGATGAATTAGTACCAAATTATATTCAAAGATTTAGAGATGTGAGGAACAGGTGCTACAGTCTAGCTTTGACAGATTCACAACTAGCCGATCTGGCCTTTCAGGGGCTGTTGGCGCCGATAAAGGATAGATTTTCGGCTCAAGACTTTGAGAGTTTAGCTCATTTAGCTCAAAAGGTATCGACTCATGAAACAAGATTCCAAGAGGCTAGAAAGTTCATCAAGAAAGCCAACAATGTCAGCAATATTTACAACTATGATTCTGATTCCGAAGATGATGATCCAGAAGTCAATGCAGCCGAGTGGGCTAGGAACAAGAAAAAATAGTAGTTTGCCAATGGATCAAGAATTCGGGAAAGGAAGAAAGATTTGATTTTGACATCACGAAAGCTGACAAAATATTTGATCTTCTTCTTCAAGAAAAACAAATTTAGTTGCCGGCAGGGCATGTGATCCCATCGGTTGAAGAACTGAAGAGAAGGAAATATTGCGAGTGGCACAATACAGGATCTCACAACACCAATGACTGTAAAATTTTCAGACAGCAAATCCAATCGGCTATCGAGCAAGGAAAGATCAAGATCGATGAATCCAAGAGGATGATGAAGATAGATGGACACCCTTTTGCAATAAACATGGTTCACTCTAGATTTAACCGGAATCAAGCCGATGGAGGTAAAAATTACACCAGAAATATCAAATCGGCTGGTATGATCAACAAGCATCAAAGAAGGCGCCAGAGGGAAGAGGAGTTATGTCACCAGGATGATGAGAGATATTTTGATCCTCATTGGAGTTGTGAATTCTTCAGATTTTGTTGGAATGAAGGTATGAGGTTACCATCCATTGAGGATTGCCCCGGGTGTAGTGATTCTGATGCTCAATATGTTCAAAGACCAAGTGTTGATGCAAAAAACACACACTGGCCTGAGAGGTTTGCTTTACTCTAGTGCAGGTCCAAAATTAGGGTTTCAGATTCAAGGGCGTGCCAGTTGATTTGATCCTGCAATCAACAAGAAAAACATGCAAAGAATATCAGTAAACGATAGACAATCGGCCATAGGGCCGATTTCATATCGTATGTGACCTAGCCGATGTAATAAAGCATGGATCGGCTGTAAGGTATAGTTGATGATAGAACTAACCCTAAAACTAGTATATCGGCTGCAAAGATCAGTGTTACATAATCAATATATCAATATTACTTTAGAAATAAGCAATTGGGATAGATCGGACTGAACCGAGACAGTATAAATTGCCCAAGTCTAAAGATAACATGACATAATGATTATGCAGATTGATGTCATAGCCGATATCTAGGTTTAAGTATGTATCGGCTATAGCTCCGATACAACCTTATATTAGGATATTCTCTAGTAATAAATATATTAAACTATAATCAATCAGATTGATATTAAGCTTAATATATTTACATTAGATTAGATCCTGATATAAGGGGTAGATATAGAATATGAACAAAGCATAACACAATGTAGAACATCTATATCAGGTAAGATCGGCTGAAACCCCGATACTATCCTTATTAACAACCATGAAGCAGGTTAGATACCATCATTCTAGATACGACTTAATAGGTTGGACTGAACCAATGCAGCATTAAGTATAAATAGAAACATGAGATCTAAAGAAATCAAGCCGATGGTTGCCTTTTCGGGATGGTGGATACATTATACAACCTAGATTAACAAAGTAATCTAGCCGATATCGATGAAACCCTAGAAAGGATCTAGCCGATATAGGTAGATTGCATTGCCGATTTAAGTTATATAACATATATGATAACTCAGAGAATCACAACAAAGAACTAGAGTGTCATAGAGATGTAAGCACTAGCCCTAATGATGTAATTCGTCATGACAAGATATACCTTTTCGCCGAAGATCAAATTGATGCAGCACGACTTGAAAGCACAAACTTATCGAAAGTAGAAAACAAAGGTTTGGCGATGCGCCGAGATTGATTGAACGTGTGTTGTTGTTATTTACAAGACCTCGGGATTATATTTATACCCAAAATTACAAACCTTGTCCATCACGGACACGAATCATATTAACCTAATACAAATCCAACTAACCAACAAGTCCCTTAGGCGGACTCTTACCGAGAATATCTATAAGGAAATTACATAAAATATCCTAATTAATAGATACAATTGCCTCCTCAGGACTCTATCCATGCATGGCAATCCATATGAAGTACGTTAACATAACCTGATGACATACACCAAGTCACATTACCAAAATCGGCTCAATCGGCTAACCTAGTCCGACTCTGACTCTGCCGATCCAGTCCACAGCCGATTCGGACCACAGCCGATTCTCACTCTGCTTTCCGATACGATCTTATCTCTTCAATCCTCTTCGATTCCATCTTAGTCTCCGATATTTGAATTACCAAATTTGGTCATCAACACCAAGCCGACAGAGTACAAGTGTGCATCGGCCGATTCAGAAAAGATTACCGGTTCATGAAAGACTTGGACCGATCTAGCAAGACAATGATGAGGACGACTCAGAGAGAGAGCCCAAAAATATGCAACCACAATGGTGCCCTTCTGGAATTTTTACCAAGAACCAAAAGAGGAGAGTTCAGAGGATGAGAAATAGGGAGCAATTCCAGGAGGTTGAAGGGGAAATTGAACATCGGCTCAGACAACGAACAAAGAAGGTTTGGCGCGTGAAGAGCAAGGTGGTGCTAGCCGATGAAGTCCAAGCCGATCAGAAAAGAGATATCCATAATAAGGGCAAAGAGGTGATGTCATCTGCAATAAACATGGATTTCAAGCTACCAGCTGAATTTGCAGTTGAACAAGTTGTTGAGCAAGCAGAAGAGTTGCCATCAGCTAAGTTGATGTTATCTCCACAACAAGCTATTTTTGAGAAACCCGAAGGAACTGATCATCGGCACCTCAAGCTACTATGTGTCAAGGGATTTGTCAATGGGAAGCCGATGTCAAAGATGTTGGTCGATGGAGGGGCAGCTGTCAATTTGATGCCATATTCAACCTTCAGAAAGCTTGGGAAGAATTCAGAGGATTTGATCAAGACTAATATGATTTCGAAGGATTTTGGCGGGAATCCGTCTGAGACCAAGGGAGTTTTGAATGTGGAGCTAATCATCGGCAGTAAAACAATTCCTACTACGTTCTTTGTTATTGATGGGAAGGGTTCTTACAGTCTGTTGCTAGGAAGAGATTGGATCCATGCTAACTGTTGTATTCCCTCAACAATGCACCAAAGTTTGATTCAATGGGAAGGAGACCAAATTGAAATCGCGCCAGCCGATAGGTCAGTTAATGTAGCTAGTGCCGATTTATCTGTTTGGGAGATGGAAGGAATTGATTGCTTATCTGGAAAAGTTTGGCAAGGAGATTACTTAAAAATTTCTGATTATGCCATACAACCAACAGGAGATGGAGAGCCCCAATTATTGTTTTGAGGGCACCGTGGAGGGTTCCAATTTCTATACAAAGGACACTGTTGATGATCTCGACGGCAAGCTAGGACAAGGATTTATGTCGGCCGATGAGTTGGAAGAAATTGACATTGGACCAGGTGATAGGCCTAGGCCGACATATATTAGTAAGGATTTATCAAAGGAGTTTAAATGTAAATTAATATTATTTTTAAAAGAATATAGAGATTGTTTTGCTTGGGAATAATATGAAATGCCAGGACTTAGCCGATCGATTGTTGAACATCGGCTCCCTATCAAACCAGGCTATCGGCCATATAAGCAACCTCCAAGACGTTGTAAAGCTGATATGTATGATGCTATCAAGGCCGAAATTACAAGACTTTATGAAGCCAATTTCATTAGACCATGCCGATATGCTGAGTGGATTTCAAATATAGTACCAGTTATCAAGAAAAATGGCAAACTCAGGGTTTGCATTGATTTTAGAGATTTAAATAAAACCACACCAAAAGATGAATACCCAATGCCAGTAGCCGATCAACTGGTTGATGCAGCATCTGGACATAAAATTATGAGCTTCATGGATCGCAATGCAGGTTATAATCAAATTTTCATGGCTAAGGAAGATATTCACAAGACTGCTTTCAGGTGTCCTGGTGCAATCGGCTTGTATGAGTGGGTTGTTATGACTTTTGGGTTGAGAAGTATTGGTGCTACATATCAAAGAGCTATGAATTATATATTTCATGATCTTATCGACATGTTAGTAGAAATCTATATTGATGATGTGGTGGTCAAATCTAAGGAAGTTGATGAACATATAGCCGATTTAAGATAAGTACTGGAAAGAGCAAGGAAGTATGGTTTAAAGATGAATCCAACTAAGTGTGCTTTTGGTGTATCGGCTGGGTAATTCCTTGGGTTTTTGGTGTATGAGCTACCCCAGAGGAGTATTGAGGCAATTAAAGATATAAAACCTCCAGAAGATAATACTAAGTTGCAATCTTTGATCGGCAAGATAAATTTTGTTTAGCGTTTCATATCAAACTTGTCTGGCCGAATAGAACCATTTACTCCAGTATTGAGGTTGAAAGCCGATCAATAGTTTGTCTGGGGAGAAAAACAGCAGCAAACATTGGATAATATCAAGGAATATTTGAGTACTCCTCTAGTCCTCATACCACCACAGAAAGGGCTTCCTTTCAAATTATATGTGTCAGCCGATCAGAATTCTATCGGCTCGGTTTTGATCCAAGAGGTTGAAGGTAAAGAAAGAGTCATATTCTATCTCAGTAGAAGACTTTTGGATGCAGAAACGAGGTATTCACCTGTGGAGAAATTATGCCTGTGTTTATATTTTCTTGTACAAAATTGAGGCATTATTTGCTTTCCAATGAGTGCACAATAGTATGTAAGGCCTATGTAGTGCGATACATGCTATCGGCTTCAGTTCTGAAGGGACGAATTGGGAAGTGGATTTTTGCTTTGTCAGAATTTGACCTAAGGTATGAATCGACTAAGGTAGTTAAAGGGCAGGCGATAGCCGATTTTATAGTTGAACACAGGGATACCGGTATTGATAATGTTGATATTATGCCATGGACTTTATTCTTTGATGGTTCTGTATGCACTCATGGTTGTGGCATCGGCTTGGTGATAATATCGGCTAGGGGGCAAGTTTTCAGTTTGCTTTTACTACCAAACCTTATTCTACAAATAATCAAGCTGAATATGAAGCTGTTTTGAAAGGATTGCAACTATTGCGAGAGGTTGAAGCCGATGCTGTTGAAATCATGGAAGATTCATTATTGGTGATAAGTCAATTATCTGGGGAATATGAGTGTAAAATGATGTTTTGACGGTATATAATGAGAAATGTCAAAAGTTAATGAAGACCTTCAAAATAGTTACTCTGAAACATATCCCTAGGGAGCAGAATGTTGAAGCCAATGATTTAGCTCAAGGTGCATCAGGCTACAAACCGATGTTGCAAGGAGTTGAAGTAGAAGTTGCCTGCATACCAGCCGATGATTGGAGGTTTGATATATTTGAGTATTTGAAGAATCCTTCTAAATCGGTGTAACACCCTGAAAATTTCGGCTTTGAAATACGAAAATAAAAATTTGGAATAATCAAAAATCTTTTCAAAATACATTCATGCCGGGATTAATTTATTTCGATCTGTCGTTTTTCTTTTATGCGTGGGCTAATAGACGAACGTCTGAGAATATGTCGATATCCTAATCTTTGCATATGCCAACTATTTTCGAAAAACCCTTCTCTATATATTAAAAACCCCCGGGCACATTCACTTTATGAATAAAGCTATATAGGTATATATATGTAGCACCGTTTTGATAAAACCCTATATGTGATAGCGTATTAAAACAAATATTATTTTACTAAAGAAATATAGCTTGATTATTTTCTATGAACCTAGCAGAGTCTGCCTTCGGAAAACTAATTGCAAAATAATATTTTTAGTAACGTATTTACTAGATACCTTATTTGCGCAACATAATTCCTAAAAGGTTATTTTCAAAAATATGACCTCCTCATACAAAAGTCTAGTCCTCAGGCATAATGTTAGCTCGCTTGTTAGTATTGATTATTTATTGGTGTATGTAGATTGTGTGCCAAAGATCTCGATTAAATCCTATCTCCCGAAAAGATACCCTCCCATCGACCATCCTACCCGTTTGTTTCTTTTAGCGCCTCGGCGCTAATTAATTAAAGCCCCGAAGTTCTTCTCTTCTACCGCAATATTATCCCTCTCGCAAACCTTTATCCTGCGGTTGAATCTTAACCGCTCTATCGAGTCGACCCCGATGGTACCCTCGAATAATTAAAATTGAACGACGCATTTATCTATCGCGCGTTGATTCGAATATCCCCGATTTTATTCTACCGCGACGATTGGATTTGAATGCCATACGTCATCCTAGAAATTCCTTTTTTTGGTCCCGTCAGAGTGCTCGCAATAAAATCCCAAAATCGATTGTCCCATTTACACAACCCAACCACGACATCCGAATTTATTTCAGAAGTCCATATATACAGTTCATCTACAAATTCAAATTAAATGTCCCAATTTATACAGTCCATAATTATAGTCCAATCACACAGAGCCGAATCAAACTACAAGTCCCAGAAAATACAAAAAGGTTCCTATTACGGTGGGCCACCTCTCTCCTTGCCAGCCCAACTAATCACAAGTCTATTTGTGCTCCTTCTACACATCAGCCATTCAATTCCCTTCTCAACCCAAAGTCTAATTGATACCCCTGCAGCAAAACAGCCACCAACATGCATGCACAGGAGGTGTTCGATACAATGCCTACAAGGCAGTGCACACAATTGAGTCACTACATCAAATACCTGGGACCCTCTCAACCACATTACAACAAACATCCCTGCACCATGCACCCAATCCACAAACCCTCAATCAAACTCATGCAGCACAGGAAGAAGGGTTCACACCGAAAGAGCAAAGCCGAGACCACAAAGAAAAACTCACCTTGCCTCCCATGCACAGGCAATCACCACCTTATAAAACCGCCGCCACCACCTGAACACCCCTGCACCTCTCCATTCCCTTACCCTCCTTCCTCTCCCTGCTCTTGCTCTACCATTGCCATCCTCCACCATGCGCATTAGCAGCCGCTCCACTGCTTGCTTCGCTGCGGCTGGCCACGAGCCGAGCCGCGGTTGAGCAAGGGGGATTGGGGTTGGCTGCCGTGCCGATCAGTAAACTTCCTTGCACGAACAAGCGAACGAACGATTAGAACGGTAGAACTCAAACCTTGGACATAATCAACTAAAATTGAAACTAAAATTTAAAAGAACAAACCTCTCTAAGTGCGTTCGAGTGACTGGCATGCGAGGATGAACCGCGAGCCAAGCCGCACCCTGACGCCCGCACTCGGTGTGCCGCTACCCGGCTGCCGCGAGGTGAGCATTTCCTCCTCCCTTTGTTTTTCCCTCCTCACTATCTTCCTTTTTCGCTATGTCGATGCCGCCGTCATGGGCATCGCCGCACCCTCCTCGCGCAGCGTGGCCCGGCTGCCGGCCGCCCCACGCACTGCGCCGAAGCCACCTCAGCCGCGGACGCGCCGCAGCCCCGGCCCGAGTAACCGGCGCCCGCGAGCCGTGCGCCGCCCTTGCCGAGTCGCCGCCGAGCCGGCCACCACCCCCACTGGCCATACCGCGCTGCCTGGCGCCGCCGAGGCACCGGCCACGGCCGAGCCAGGACCGGGCGCCGCCCTTGCCACCCGGCCGGCCACGTCGCGCCACCGCCCCGGCCCGGCCGCCGCCTCCAATTCGCCGCCCCCGGCTGCCGGCGCTGCCTCCCCGGCCTGGTCGCTGCGCCGCGCCGCCCCCTGCCTCCCTGGGCCGAGCCGCGCCCCTGGGCCGGCACCGCCGCGCCGGCGTCGCCCTACCTGAGGCCGTCGCCGCCCAAGCCGCCGTCGTCCCCTCCACGGCCGACCGCCGCTGCCTGCGCGCCTGAGCCGGCCACCGCTCGCGCCGTCGCCGGCCACTAGCCCGGCCAAGCCACGCCGCAGCTGCCTGCGCCCCAACCCGGCAGCCCCGCGCGTGCCGGCGCTGCGCCAGGCCACCGCCGCACGCCGCCCCCTGCCGAGGCCGCGCCGCCCCACTCCATACTTATGATATACGGCTATGGATGTGGATGTGGCGATCACTCAGTGGGAGTGATTGTCGGAGACGGGTGGAGACATAAGCGCCACCCGCAACATTAAAACCTTTGCGAAAACCAAAAACTTAATAAAACAAAACTATTTCGACTGGGGCGGCATGAATAGAATATGGGTGGTTCTGGGAACGGTAAGTCGCCGACCCTAGTCAATTAAGGACCGAGTCAAGAAGCTATGCGAGAAACGAACATAGTACGACCGCATTTCTCGAGTGGGGTATGACTCGGTGGACTAGGAAATTCTCGTGGGGTGGCACCCCAGACATGGTAGGTTCTGGATATTCGTTGATGTGTTGATGAAGTGTTGTGGTTTAGATCGCTTGGGTCGATCTGTTATGTAACCCCCCTAAGATCTCGGGAGCGCCAGGACTCCCCTCACCACCGGCTCGAGGTAGGAATGTGGTGCCGGGGGTGCAATGGGGATTCATAGTCCTTGGAGCGGGTGCCGCCATGCGAGGGTAACTGAAAAACCGGGCCGTGACAAGTCTCATGTGTTGGGTGCGTCACGGAGTGCGGGATTAAAAGCGTACATCCACTGCAGTGTGAGTAAACTAAACTATTCGAATAGCCGTGCTCGCGGTTAATGAGCGTCGGGACTTGTACTACTCTTGACTAGCCTCATTAATTTTTAATATTGCTTAAAATATGATTGGAATGGAAGGTGTGACCTTGCCCGATGTGCGGGAAGGTCGTAATGGTGAAAACTATGGAAAATTTGGATGCGAGGCTAAACCAGACCAAGCGATGCTTGGGGAAGGTGGATGAACCATCGCTGGTTAATGACAACTTCAACCTAACGATTGTTTTCAGTTAAAACTGCTACGTCATAGGCTTGTGAAATAATTTGTGAAAACTAGCTTTGTGCAAATAAACCAAGCCATCCTTGAACCCCTATGAACATTATATGCATTCTATAGTGGTGGCTTGCTGAGTACGGTTGGTACTCATTCTTGCTTATTTAAATCTTTTAGAAAGGTGTTGGTGTCGCTCTGTACACATGCTATGCTGGCAAGGAGTTACCGAGGACGGTGGAACAGGGACCTAGGTTCACCAGTCGATGCGTGTGGGATAAGATGGACCGTCGCTGCTTCACTTCGGCTACCGCATTTACTTCATTTGGTATTTTGTATTGTTGACGACCATGCTTGGTCTATTCGGGTCCCATTTGGGCTACCTTGTATTATCAATATATTGTAAGACCTGTATGACGATGTCAGCTTGTGATATACAACTGTGCCATGTGTGTACCATCTACTGATCCAGGGAATGGTATAGTAATACATATGGGGTTTCCGGTATACAGAACCGGGGGCTTACAATCGGTTTCCAGAAAGTTAAGATATAAAGCCCTCAAATATGTTCTATTGGATGATATACTATATTATTGGACGATTGATGGAATTCTTTTGAGATGTTTGAGTCTGGAAGAAGCAAAAGTTGTTATGTGTGAAGTACATGAAGGTATCTGTGGGACTCATCAATCGGCTCACAAGATAAGATGGCTGATTAGAAGAGTTGGATATTTTTGGCCGACAATGCTGGAAGATTGTTTCAGATATTACAAGGGATGTCAAGATTGTGAGAAATTTGGAGCCATTCAGAGAGCACCAGCATCAGCTATGAATTCTATTATCTAGCCATGGCCGTTCAGAGGTTGGGGTATTGACATGATCGGCCAGATCAATCCACCATAGAGTAAAGGGCATAAATTCATATTGGTTGCTACTGATTATTTTACCAAGTGGGTTGAGGCAATTCCTTTGAAAAAGGTTGACAGTAAAGACGCTATTGAGTTTGTCAAGGAACATATTATATACCGGTTTGGTTTGCCACAGACGATTACAACTGATCAAGGATCAATTTTTGTGTCCGATGAGTTTGTTCAGTTTGCAGATAGCATGGGGATTAAATTGTTGAATTCTTCACCGTATTATGCACAAGCAAATGGACAGGCTGAGGCATCCAATAAGAGCTTGATTAAGTTAGTCAAAAGGAAAATTGCAAAATATCCCAAGAAGTGGCATACTATATTGGCAGAGGTATTATGGTCCTATCGGATGGCTTGTCATGGTGCAATTCAAGTACCTCCATATCAACTGGTTTATGGACATGAAGCTGTGTTACCATGGGAAACCAACATCGGCTTCAGGAGAATTTCTTTACAAGATGAGTTGACAGCCGATGATTATCATAATTTGATGGTTGATGAGTCAGAGGATTTGGTTCAGGCAAGATTGCGTGCTCTTGAAAAGGTTAGAAAAGATAAAGAAAGAGTTGCTCGACATTACAATAAAAAAGTTGTACCAAAGTCTCTTGAGGAGGGTGAACTTGTTTGGAAATTGGTGCTGCCGATAGGAGCTAGAGATAATAAATTCGGCAAGTGGTCACCGAATTGGTAAGGATCTTTTCAGATTCATAAATGTGTTTCTAAAGGGGCTTATCCGTTAAAAGGATTGGATGGAGAAATTTTTGGTCGCGTACTTAATGGAAAATATTTGAAGACGTATTACCCATGTGTTTGGATTGGTTCATAATCGGCTGCGTTCTGCCGATGTATGGTTTACAGCCGATGTGTTTACATCGCCTTAAGATGGCCGATAATTTTATCGCCCTTAGATATATAAGTTTGCAGCATTGTGTTCCCTACTACAAACTTGGGGGGCATGGAGGAGTTGGAAATTTTTGAAAATTTTTTGTTATAAATCAATCCTATATCAGACAATATCATATATCGGCTCGATGGCCGACAACAGATTATACTCCATGGATTTGGTTAAGTATAAGTCGGCTCAATGGCTGATACATATATTACAAGCAAAATGATTGTTTGGAATTGTTTAACTATTACATCAACCCAAGAAGTTTTGGATTGCCAAGATTGCACACAGGCGAATCTGGTCAACTTCATCTATGATTTTGGCATCTGCAGCATCAGTTCCTGGGATAGGCTTGAGTGTTTTGTTGAGAGAAGCCAGATGTTTGATTGAAGACTTTAACTTGGATTTCTGCTCTTCGATAGCTTGAGGCAGATCGGCTAACTTCTTTTCTGTATCAGCAATCTTGACTCGGCATTGTCGAAGTTGGACTAAGAGATCAGATTCCTCCTGCTTGAGTTTGTCCAATTCTTGCTGAGTTGATTCTGGACAAGCCGATAGTTCATCTAGCTTGGATTTTTCTTCATTAACTTTTTGACAGCTGGTTTGAATAGTTGCTTCAAGAGCTTTGTATTCTAGCCGATCTGATATCCTTTGTCTTGCTCTTTCAAGCTTGAACTGATGTTGTTCCAAGTAAACAGCTGGGGAAATAGAATCAATCAGGTCTTCTGGAAGTTGATCTTGGATTTCTTGGAATCTGGACCTGATTGAGCCGCAATTGGTGACCAAACTATGCAATGAAGCATTCAGCCGATCAGCAATATCGGCTAATTTGGTTTTTAACTCATCAGCTATTGGGGATTTGGCCTTGCTTGCTGTTTCTTCTTCTTCATCATCCAGAAACTGCTTTATGTCAAAAGAGAACATATCGGCTAGAGCCTGCAGAAGATAGATGATTGTAGATAAGAGTTATGAAAATAGCCGATATGAATTATAGTTGACGATAATCTTACAGGAACTGGAGAGGATGGAATTATGGTTGCTGTTTCTTCTATGTGATGGCTTCCTGCGGCTGATGTTGTGTGTTTGCTTGAGGCCTGCCGAGGAGGTGATATTGCTCAAGTAGGCTGAAAATTTCTGTAAGTATTACGGGAAATAGATGAAGTCGATAAAAAGAGGTTGAGAAATTGTATACCTGAGTTTTTCGTGGCCGATGTCTAGGAGTTGGTGTTTTAGCTGGGCTTTTTGGAGAAGAATCGGCTCGAGAATTTGGACTAGAGATTTGGCTAGATTCACTTATTTGAGCAGCAGCTTCATCAATCTCTTCTTCGATGATTGCTTCATCAAGATATTCTTCTACATCTGGATCGATTGGGGCATCACCGGCTGAGGGTTTCTGTTTCTTAGCAGGCATTTTCTTCTTCGGAGCAGTTGGTTTGACGGTAGGTTTCTTGGTTCTTTTTCTCTTGCCAGCTATGACAATCGGTTGCCTGATTTGACCTTGGAGCAGATCTCTAATAGCCGGGGCATTGAAACCGATTAAAGAGGAAGCCAAATCTTTGCCAGATGATGTTTTAGCAGGAGCATAATTGATGTCTTTGCCACTATTGCTTTTTGTTGGAGGAGGAGAGTTGGGAATCTGAAAATATACATATGAGAAATACAAGTGAAATTACATTTGGGTTAGAAAAAGATGTAAAAAGGTGTGTACGAGTTTACCTGAGGGCTTATAGATGGATCAATGATTGTCAGGTAGAAATCGGCTGGCATGGACAGAAATAGATGGGTTTTCCATTCACCCCACCATTTATAAAATAACTGGCTTCGTTGTTTGATCAAGGATATTTGGTCGATGGACCCTAGAGGAGGGCTTTCAATATTAAGAATCCTGTCCATAAGCAGAGCCGATGGAACAATGCCCCTTGTTTGGATTTTTTCTGTGAGGTATAAACCAATAGGCAACTCTCCCATGCCAAGTTGTCTGGCAGCAAGCGCGGGGTGATAGAATTCGTATGAGGACTGTATATATCGGCTTTTGGATACACCTGTTGGAAGTATGCAGGGGGTGATAGCTGATATAAAGATATCTCTGATTACTGGAAAGTCCTCATTGTTCAGATCATCTAGTCTGAGATTGGTGGGTAGTTCATATTTGATGAAGTCCTCATAAGGGAACCAAACTCGATATTCATGGGGGAATCCATCATAAAACCTTCTGAACCAATCACAAAACTGTTCAGCCGATGTCCCCATGCCAGGATAAGACGATGCTGCTTCTCCAAAAGATAAGCATCGGCGTGTTGATTCTTCATCGGCTAGGGATGGAAAGGATAGATCATCAAGAGGAGCTCTGTCAGTAACTTTGATGGTGTATATATTAAGCCATATCTGCACAAACCACCAAGGGCCTCCATAGTTGGTTGATGTGTCCATGAGGAGCTTGGCCGATGTCTGACTTAGAGTCTGGTATACTGCTCCTAAGAGATATTTGCCTAATGGAATGGATTTTTTGGACACTAGGGCTTTGGCTAGATGTTGCCAATTTGCTGTTGGTCCACAAGTGGAGCCACAAAACAAGAACTTGTCTAGCCACATCATTAGAAAGGCAGTATGTTCTCTGGGGGAGACAGATCCTGTGCCCATATTCTCAGTTATAAAACCAGACCATCCTCCAATATTCTTAGTCTGGAGTTTGTGGTCACATTTCACTTTAAAGCTAATGGGGTTGGCCGATGAGGAAATATCTAAGCCTGTCAGCATCTGGATATCTAACAATGTAGGGGTCATCGGGCCATGGCTAAACAAGAAAGCATTTAAAGCATCGGACCAGAAATAAAGAGCAGCCGATAGCATGGGTTCGTCTTTCTTTGTATCGGCTAGAGAAAGTGAGAGGCATTGAGAAATACCTGTCTCATCCAGTGAGTCTGCTTGCTGGCCGACATCCTTTTGTACCAGGCTTTCCATCCATCTACGGCCGATGGCCAAGATCTGAAGATGTTGGGCCAATGTGTGGAGCTGGGCTTGGATTCCCTGAACGGAATACGATTGGTTTCGGAGTTGATGAATAGAGTGGGGTCTTCATCGCCCATCGGCCCGAGGAAATAGTGGCTTGGTTCTCTCTCGATGGGGATTGCAATCAAATCTCTCAAGTGCTGCAAAAGAGGGGAAAAAGAGGAAGAAAAACAAATTAGAGTGGGAAAGATTTGATTCTGCGGATGGATAGAAAAGATGGTGGCCGATATAAACAAGAGATAAGAAAAACGGTGGAGTACCTGGGGGATGTTCGCGAAGGTCGCCATTGGAGCAAAAGATTGCTGTCGCCGCTGGAGAAGATGGTCGTCGATGAGATCGCCGGAGGGATCGAGAGCAATCGCCGGAGATCATGGAGGAGTTTGGTGGTTTAAGCGGTAAAAGCGGAGTTAACGCTGTGAGGTCTCAGGAAAAGCGGTTGGTATTTAAAGAAGTAGGTGCGTAACGGTCACAGAGGAAACCCTAGATTTTTGCGGCTCCAAAGAGATAATTCCGTTGCATTATATAATATTTCGGAATTGGGGGGCATGTGTTGACGATGAAATTTGGCAAGTAATTTGATCTACATAAATCGGAAACACGATCCAATCCGAAGCGGATTCGAAGATATGCAGAGATCTCGGAAAATAGAGTGCGCATCGGCTGGATTCCGTATCGGTTGGAAACCGAGTCCGATTGGGATAGCCGATTAGGCCGATATCGAATGTGAAATCAATATCGGATTCAACAAGGAGCTTCCGATGACATTACCGGGCAAGAATAGAGTCCAAGATTGGCAATTGTATCTATTAATTAGGATTTTATGTAATTTTCTTATAGATAGAGTCCAAGATTGGCAATTGTATCTATTAATTAGGATTTTATGTAATTTCCTTATAGATAATCACGGTAAGAGTCCGCCTAAGGGACTTGTTCGTTAGTTGGATTTGTATTAGGTTAATATGAGTCGTGTCCATGATGGACATTGTTTGTATTTTCGGGTATAAATATAGTCCCGAGGTCCTGTAAATAATAACAACATACGTTCAATCAATCTCGGTGCATCGCCAACTTTGTTTTCTACTTTTCGATAAGTTCGTGCTTTCGAGTTGTGCTGCATCAATTTGATCTTCGACAAAAAGGTAAAGCTTGTTATGGTGGTTTGCATCATCGGAGCTAGTGCTTACATCTTTATGACACTCTGGTTCTATCTTGTAAACTTCCGAGTTATCATATACATTGTATAATTTAGATTGACAATGCAATCTGCTTGCATCGGTTGGATTCTATTTAGGGTTTCGTCGATATCGGTTAGATTACTTAGATTATATAATGTATCCACCATCCCGAAAAGACAACCATCAGCTTGATTTTCTAGATCTCATGCTTCTCTTTATACTTAATGCTGCATTGGTTAAGTCCAACCTATTAAGTCATATTTAGAATCATGATATATCTAGCCCGCTTTATGGTTGTTAATAAGGATAGTATCGGGGTTTCAGCCGATCTTACTTGGTATAGATGTTTTACATTGTTTTATGCTTAGTTTAATGTTCTATATCTGCCCCTTATATCAGGATCTAATCTAATATAATATATTTAGCTTGATGTCAATCTAATTGGTTGTAGTTGAATATATTTGTAACTAGAGAATATCCTAATATAGGGTTGTATCGGAGCTATAGCCGATACATGCTTAAATCTAGATATCGGCTATGACATGAGTCTATATAATCGTTATTTCATGTTATTTTAGACTTGGGCAATTTATATTGTCTCGGTTCAGTCCGATCTATCCCAATTGCTTATTTCTAAAATAATATTGATATATTGATTATATAACACTGATATTTACAGCCGATATACTAGTTTTAGGGTTAGTTCTATCGTTGACTATACCTTACAGCCGATTCATGCTTTATTGCATCGGCTAGGTTACATACGATACGAAATCGGCTAAGTCACAATGACCTTTAGTAAAATTTGCCTTTATAATTTTGTTGTTATTTGCTACCAGATTCGCCGCTGTATAAGTCATTGCTTTCCCTCAATCTCTGTTGCTGCATGACCCTTATCATCTTCTCATTTTCCATTGAGCGCACTCTTCATAACATGCATAGATACAAATTTACAAGTTTATTCAAGTAGAACAACAATTTTAAAATTGAACAAACCTAATGATATATAAATGATTATTTGCTCCCTTATAAATATAAAAATATATTTGCAACAATATTTATATGTTAATATGCCTGTGTCACGTAAATTTTAGTATGTTGATATAATGGCAAAATTTTAAAGATGAGGACCTATTTTTAAACAAGTTTTTAAAAATACACGCCGTAAAAAATATCTACCCATTCATCTCCTCTCTTTCACACCCATGACTGCTACCTCAGATACTGATCTCTATCACTGACGTATCTCACTCCAATCTCCATTACTCTCTCGGCTAGGGATTATAATGGCCCTGACCACGCGATGAATTAGGCCAGGTTATAATGAGATTAAGGAACAATTTGTTTTTTACTATTCAGTGGATTATTAATTACCATGAATTATCTATTCGACGATAGTGATAAATTAAATATTAAAATAAATAAATTTAACAATAGCTTTAATAAGTGGTTTAAAAAATTTAATAGAGGAAAGTTTTCTTTTAAGAAAAACGTATCTTTTCTAGTGTGAAATTAATAGTATGTTTTAATAATACAGTGTATTAAGAAAAAAATGGCTGTCCCATGATCCCATGTTTGTATTCACCCGACGCATACATGCCAGATATGGGATTTGCAAGGGAGTAGCGCTCATGTTCTTGAGGTTCACGTCTGCTCAAAGAAATCCAAGACGAGCACTGTTCTACTGGTCTGCGTCCCAAGTACTACAGTTTTTTTTTATTTCCTCTCTATCCCTCTCGTAGAGGAGGCACGGGAAACTGGAAAGCTCCAGAACTTCATGTTTTACGTTTTTCACTGATATGATCCTAGGGCTTTCTCCCTATGCTGTCCTTCATCGGATGGTCCATATTTCTTTGCTTACGTGGATCAACCAGGTAACATTTGGGGATTTACCTTTTACTAAGAGAGATGAGAAGGGACCCCTCTTTTCCCAAGTTCACGAATAGTTTCTTAAGTAGTACTACCTTGTCTTTAAATGCTGCAAAGCCAATAGTGATTTCATCAGGCTTATTATGGTTCAAAGTGCTACCACGTTCTAAAATATAGTAATATAATATCGAATGAAATATATCTTACGACTATAAATTTAAAGATATACCCTATTCAGATTTGTAATGTTAGGATATGACTCATTCGATACTACGATACTAAATTATTTAGATTATTTATATTTTAGGATGGATGTGGTATACTTTCTTTCTAACGAAGCAAGCACAAACACTATGGACAATCTCCATTTCAGAAAGTAGAAAGGGCAATAGGTCGCAGTTGTTCGAACCTACAATCATTTTTAGAGCACCTTCCATGCGACAGCCACCAAGTAACAACCTGTTGACATAAAAACACGATAGCCTAGGGGTTTGCTTAGCTCCAGTGCAGGTCCAAAATAATAATAAGATACGGGCGTGCCAGTCAGTTTGATCCTGCAACTGACAAGATATACAGATTGAAGATCAAAAGAGCCGATCAGCTCACAAGCCGATGTAGTCCTTCTAGTCGATGCCTATACCAGCCGATATTGATAGGGTTTTGAATTATCGGCTGTATGTAGATAATGATATATATACAATCGGCTGACTGTAATAAAACAAGAATATAATCCAGTAGAAACCAATCGGTTAGTAATGATAGATTGAATATGCACTGATCCGAAGGTCAAAGCATTAATCGGCTGGAGGTCCGATGTTGTTGAATCCAAACGATTAGATAAACAGTGAAACCTTTGTTGCCATCGGCTAAAACCAACTTGTAAGTAATCCTTGTAAGCCGATGCAACGTCCATATAACTCATGAGCTGAAACCCCCATAAAACTCTTATTAGCAATCAAGAAGCAAAGTAGAGATTATGGTTCTAAGCATGATTTAGTAGATCAAACTTAACTGATGTAGCACTAAGTATGAAAAGAAACATAATATCTAGACAATCAAGCCTTTGACTAATTTTTAGGGTGGTGGATACATTATATAATCTAAGCCAACAAAGTAATCTAGCCGATATCGATAAAACCCTAGATGGAGATCAGCCGATACAAATAGAAAACATTATCAATCTAGATTATATAATGTATATGATAACTCATCGGCTAGCGCTCCGATAAAATATTAGCATGAACCTATCGGCTTAACAAGATTTATATTATCAATAACAATCTAGTAGGTCGAACCTAACCGATGCAGCACAAGATTGTATATGATAATCTAATACTTGATGCACCGATAGATCTATCTAATGTGATGGATATAACACATCTATTTAAAAAACCATTGTGATTGTAGAGATATATCGGCTAAGACAGAAGATCAGACCTAACCGAGATAGTCCCAACTAAACCGATGCGTCTCTAGACACAATGCAATTAAAATAGAATTGAAATATCAGGTAGGCAAATATATCAACCAAACCAGAGCGATCCAAGAGATCGAAGCGATGCAGCCTTGAACAACACCAATGTAGCCGATATATTCACCAGGACCGCCGGAACGTAGGGCTTACCCCTTCGCCAGAGATCGAAAGTCGATGCAGCCCCGCGTCAGGGTGACGATGCGCCAAGAGTAGTTTTATTGATCGATTGATAATTTACAATGACCCCGGGTGTATATACTTATACCCATGGGTGAATAGTAGTTCATATCGGACACGACTCAAACTTTCCTAACTTTAACCGACAAACAAATCCCTAGGCGGACTCTTGCCAAAAATATCTCTAAGAGAATTACATAATATTCTAATTAATAGATAACTTGCCATGTCTCATCCTTCTTGAACTCGGACTCTTCTAGATAAATTTCTTTTAATTGTTCTATCTACTTAACCGAATCCATCAAAAACACAACTACTGACGATTGATAATGCCCATCGGCTGATTCCAGAACTCTGAAGCCGATATTGACTCTAGGCGATGATGACTTCGAGGCTTACCAAATTTCGTTGTTAACACAACCCTACACTCATATATGCCTAGGGATGAAAACGGAGCGGATACGGACGGATAATGCTCATACCATATTCGTTTTCATATTTTTTGCCGGATACGGAAACGAATACGAATAACTTGAATACGGAAACAAATATGGATTATCTCGAATACGAATAAGAATTGAATACGATTGGACACAAATACGGAAACAAATTTTTCTCGGAACACGAATATCAACTCAACTTCTAGTAGAAGCAAATATCATCATATATAATTAGTTTATTTTATATAAAATATAGTATAATTTATAATTTTTTTTAAAAAAATAAATAATATTAATAGAGTGGACTAGTGCGAAAAAGTGTTAAGAGATGGACTACTATTAAATCTAAAAAAGTATATTGAAGGTCATAGAGTTATAAAGAAATAGGGTATGTCTCATGGCTTCTGCGGATATCCGAATAGTACTATTCACCGGATATTCATATTATTTTCCGTATCCAACGGAAACCCTGATACCATATTCGTATTCATATCCGAGAGAAAATATCTGTATTCGTATCCGCATCCGAACTATCCGATCCGGAAGGTGTTTGTATTCATTTTTCTCCGGAGTGGACGGAAACTATCTGCTCCGTTTTCATCCCTATATATGCCTGAGAAAGAAACGGTCCTTATGGCTGTGTTCTATACTCACTCTTTCTAACTTGTGATCCTTCGTTTTTCACGCACACTTTTTCTAAAGTGTTAAACAAACTTCATAGAAAAATTACTTTAAAAATTTTAAAATGTGCTAATCCGTTGCTTGGTTTTACATAGGGAAGGGGTTCCCAACCTCTGCACCAAACACAGCTTTAAAAAAATGGTGAAGAACAAAGGCAATTTTCTTGCTAGGTTGCAAACTTGAGACGAAGAATGTCTATATATAACTGTGTGTATTTGACTAAGGAGAAAAGTTAATGTCAAAACTCTTTCTACCGCTTAACAAAAAGGGTGAAGAACAAAGGCAATTTTCTAGTTTTAGTTATTGGATTCTAGTCTGCCACCTTTTTAGCTAATAGTAACCCACTAATATATTCGATCATATTTAGTTTGACTTAACCATAGGATTCTAGCTCCGTTACAAAAGACAATATATATTGGATTTGGGTACTAGTGGAGTAGTGGTGGACCAAGGAATTTAGGTGACCCAAGGTAAATTTCTTACGTAATTACATAGTAAATATGTAGGTATAGAATAACTTCATAACATTTTTTTATTATGAAAAGTTCCTTTCTTGTTCAAGCATATTATCTCGGTGTATTTATCAGTGGCATATAGATTTTCTTTTTTTGTATAAATAAAAAAGAGGTAAGAGAGAAAAAAGGAGCCATCTATTGGTAAAGAGACAACTCAATACGGTTATATGGATTCTTTTTTTTTTGTACTTGTCATCAATTGGTAAAGAAACAGCTCAATACCCATATATTGTGGCTGTGTACTTTTTCTCTGTGTTGTATTTGTCATCCCTTCTAGAAATAATTTGTAGCACATGTGAGAATTAAAAGTACTCCATTACATGGCAGGAGCGAAAGGACTGTGTAACATAGTGGTGCTTTAGAGCTTTCTTTTTCTCTTTACCTGTATACAGTTTTTTCCTAATATATTCAATGAAATTGGTACAATCTACGTGCCAGCTCGTTAAAAAAAGTACTCCATTAGAGAAACAGCCAGACAACTCAATGTGAGTTGTGTATAGTGATGTCATTTTGTGATATTGAAACTATTGAGAAACAAATATCTATTTGACATTAGGGCATGCTCCAATTAATTATCAAAATGCACATCACATCCCGGTCGCTAGCATCGTCCCCCTCCAGCGATACATATGAAACCCTACCACCCGTGCCGCCGTGCTATCCGCCTCCTCTCCCCCATCTTAATTGCTGCACTGAGCACATTGCCAAAAATATCCACACGGCGTGAGGAAGGCGGCAGGCTTTCTACCTTCCTACCCCATCCCCAACTTAAAACCGTTGAGAAATTGTAACGCCCCAACACTCGTTAGCCGTAAATATCAGCTAACTCGTACCGAGGTGTTACGCATTACCTGTGAGATAGTATCAGTCTCAGGATACACTAGCTGGTACACACGGAATAAGTATGGAATCAAAGTAAACTATTTTATTACATCACTGGAATTAGTCCTTACATAAGTTGTCATCATGGATAGGCCCATAGATGAGCAACGCAATAATACATAAAGCCATAAATGCGACAACACGGAAATTAAAAGGCGGTGAGAAGCTAAGCGACTGGGCGACTAGGCACTAGGCGAGCGCCTAGGCAACTAACTTATTGCACATGTGAGGTTTGGGGCTAGGCACGAATCTTCTAGAAGTCTTCATACTCGACTTGCTCCTGGAGACACTCCTCGGCAGTAGGATCGATGTCTTCATCTTCAAGCTCTAGATAGATACATATAGCAATGGTGAGTACTTTATGTACTCAGCAAGCCGGGGAAAGAATGACATGTTTGGTTAAGACAAGGAGGCTAGGGTTTTATTTGCGAAAGCAGCCTTTTTTGGCAAAAGTGATTTATTTTAAATTTTAGTTATCGGGAGAAGGCTCACGCCTCGTCCCACTCCACAAATTGCATTGCAACAACTTGTCACAAAGAGTAACAATCAATTATTAACTAGTTTTCTCTATTAGGTTTCTTTTCACTTTCACAGCAACTCAGTTCAAACCAACAACACTATTGCTCATAGTTAACCTAGCTTTCTCAGCACAACAACACCTTCTCGACCTTAACAACACCTTAGTGCCAATAGGACACCCTAGGTCACACAGACCCATTCCTAACCACAGAGGTTAGCCGTCTACCACACAGGCGAACTCTGGAAATGATTCCCTTTCACCAAACATTTTCATCAAACATTTTCCAAACATATCTACGCTACGAGAAACAACTTACACTCGCCCATGACCGTGGGCACGGCTGTTTGAACAGTTCATTAAGCTCTGTAGAGGTTGCACGCTTTACCCACATGACACGAAGCTGACACTGTTTACCCGTCGGCAACGGAAGTTCATGATAAGGCTTTTCCAAAGCTAACCCATGAAAATTGCATGCCACCTAGTTGGGACAAGTCTCTTAGCCGAGCAACAGGCAAGATCAGCCATCATTCACTCAGGAATACCGAGGATGTCTTCCACTCCTACTTGGTACCGTGTGCCACATTAGAGGCATTAGAACACCCAAAAAGGGCTATTAAGATCCAAAACTTCGTCTCCTCGTCCTCGGCATCCCACAACCATTGGCACACCAAACTCCCATGTGATAACCATTTACTTAGCTAGAGGCATCCCATGAATACCCGTGGGGTCGCACGGTTACGTGTTTGGATGGATTTCCCAAAGGAAACAGTCCTTTCTAACGAATAGGGAATAAATAAAACAAACTCAAATCAAAGAAACAAGTGTGCCACTGTGTAGATCTCATTTTTAGAAAAAATTGGAAAGTTGAACGAGGTCAAGCGGAGTTACGGTTGAATTTCTAAAGATTAAAAGATTTTCTTGGATTTTTGGGAATTGATTTATTAACGGATAGGAAATATTCCGTTATCTCAAACGGCAAGGGGGGCCCACCTGTCAGTGCCCCGGGGAGGTCGTCTTCCTCCTCTCGCCCGGCTCGGCTCGGGCACTGGTGCGCCGCGGCTGCCAGGCGGCTGGCGGGGAGGGTAGCAGCCGGGGAAAAGCGACAACGGCCTCTGGCGAGGCTCCACTGGTGATGGCGGTGACGGGAGGCGGAGTGCGGTGGCTCTAGGCGGTGGCACCGAGAAGAGGAAGAGAGAAAAGAGAGAGAAAGATGGCGGCGAGGGTGGCGAGAGCGGGGCTCGGGGGCCATTATAGGCGGCGTGCGTGGGATGCAGTGTGGGAGCGGGAGCGCAGCGACAAGACGGCGACACGGCGCGGCGCAGCACGGGGCTCGGCGAGGGATGCGACGCGGCACGGCGCGGGGTTCGGCGCGGGAGGGGACGCAACTCGGCGCGGGACGGGACGCAGCGCCGACGTGACGATGATGTGGTGCGGCTCGGGGCTCGGCGCGGATGCGGCGCAACGTGGCGCGGGGCTCGACGCCCGGCTCGACATTACGTCGGGCAGGTGGCGTGCACGTGTTGCCGACCGGAGGTAGGGGATGATGAATAGGAATGGGCCGGTTCAGGCCGTGGGCTGAGAGAGAGAGAGAAGGAAGGAGCTGGGCCGGCCTGCTCGGGAAGGAGAAGACGAGGAGAGGGAGAGGGAGTTGGGCCGACGGGAGAAAAAGAAAGGATAGGGCCCAAAGTGAACAGTGACACTTCACTTTTTTTCAAGGATTTTCAGAATTGGATTTTTGGAGGATTTGAATTTGAATTTGACCACGGATTTGACAAAAATTGAGAGGATGTGTAGGAGGGGATTTGAGACCTATTTGGCACAAAATCAAATAAAAACCAAATTTAAACTCCAAATTTTTTTGAAAAGGTTTTATATAGATAAAATTTTAAGGGCGCTACAGAAACCAGTGATAGTGACGGCCAACGACTGTGTCCCCTTCAGGCTTGCGGCGGATCCTAAACTGTGCGGTCAATTTGACGCCGCAAAGGTTGGATCCAACTCCAAAAAATGGATCCGCGTAGGGCTCCAATAGTGGCATGGTCGGGGGATGGATGAGTGGCATCACTTCCCATAGCAAGCACACTGGGGAGCAGTGAAGAAGAGGCCATGACGAAGGTGCTGGTCGATGGCGTAGTGTTGTCGGAAGTGATATTGCTTTGTGCGGACGATGGCCGGCGAGAGGAGGTGGACTGTGAGGAGGTTAGCCGCCCCGCCAATATGGGCCAGATCCATGATGGGGGAGGGGCAGGTGTTGTCCCTGAGACAACTTGGCTAGTGACGGCAATGGTGGTGGTGACTGGAAAGAGTGGGTGTGCTTGGCCTCCATCAACCTACCAATGTCGCTCCTCTGTCTAGCCACCTATACCAAAAGGATACCAAATTTGACTATTAGGTTGATCCAACCACCCTGATCACCAGTAGCACTGTTAACAAGCCTGCAGTTTTCCCTTCTCGCTATAACCGCCTTTGTCGCCTGGAGGGCACTAACCATTAGGCTGAATTCATCCAACCTAGAGGCCACCGACACTTCCAGTGATCCCCAATCATAACTGCCAAGCTACTTTTGTCATCGTTGAGGATGATAGGCTAAAGATAGACTCGGCCCCAATTTTTATGTATGAGTTGTATTTTTTTTAGATAATGGATTTTTCATTAATCCGGTCTCTATATCCACGAAGGATATACAAAGCCAAAACAATACACGAGTTTTTAGACTCCAAACCTCACACAAACGAAAAACACTAAAACACAAAAAAGAGAAACACAAAAAAGTTGGAAGACATAGCTTCCAACTTCATCGACAACTTAAACTTTCCGTCGCAGCACGATAGGGCGGAAAGGAGAATCAAAACTACTTCGTGTTGCCCATCGCTGCACCATCTCCACCTCCACGGATCACAGCCATCATCTATTGCCAATTGATGTGTATGTTGTCCGCCATCACCGTCCCAAAACCCTTATGCCGCCGCCGCATTTCACACGCCCCTAGTGCGTCGAGAAACCGACCTGCCGTGCTACCACCATCTTCCACTGACCATCGTACTCCCCACCACTCCTAGAGCATCGTGAAGCTATCAAGCACAACACACCAAGCTCCACCACTGCTCACACCTATCCGCAACTAGACCTTGGCGTCGACACTCGCTTTGCAGTTGCCACCTCTAGGATGCCTCCACTGAGAGCCTTCGCTGTCACCATCCTCATCTGCGCAAGGCGAGCTGATGTTGTTGACGTAAAAACACGATGGCCTAGGAGATCTGCTTAGCTCCAGTGCAGGTCCAGAATAATGATGAGATGCGGGCGTGCCAGTCAGTTTGATCCTGCAACTGACAAAATATAAATTGAATATCAAAGAGCAGATCGGCTGACAAGTCGATGGAGTGATTCCAGCCGATGCCGATACCGGCCGATATCCAGTATAGATCTTCATACTTGAGAAAATAATGACATAAAGATAATCGGTTGATGATAATGTAATAAAACAATAATATAATCCAGTAGAAATCAATCGGCTAGTAATGATAGATTGAATAAGCACTTATCCGCAGGTTGAAGCATTCATCGGTTGGAGGTCCGATGTCAATAAATCCAAATGATTATATAAACAATGAAATTTTTGTTGTCATCGGCTAAATCCAACTTGTATGTAACCCTTATAAGCCGATGCAACGTCCAGATAACTCATCAGCTGAAACCCCGATGAAACCCTTATTGGCAATCAAAAAGCAGGCTAGAGATTATGGTTCTAAGCACGACTTAGTAGATCAAACTTAACTGATGTAGCACTAAGTATAAAAAGAAAAAATATCTAGACAATCAAGCCTTTGACTGATTTTCAGGGTGGTGGATACTTTATATAATCTAAGCCAACAAAGTAATCTAGCCGATATCGACAAAACTCTAGATGGAGATTGGCCAATGCAAGTAGAAAAACATTGTCAATCTAGATTATATAATGTATATGATAACTCGACGACTTACATGGACAAGATTAGAGTGTCGAAGCGATGGAAACACTAATCCCGACAATGCAAGCTGCCATAACAAGCCTTACCCCTTGTCGGAGATCGAAGTCGATGCAGCCCAACTTGAAACAAGAACTTGTCGAAAGTAAAAAGGTAAAAGGGGTGGCGATGCACCGAAGTTGTATTGATCGAGAGATAATTTACATGGACCCCAGGTGTACATATTTATACCCATAGGTAGATACTAGTTCATATCAGACACGACTCAAACTTTCCTAAAGATAAAAGGAAAAATATAAAGTCCTTATTGGACACTAAACACACTTTCCTAAAGATAAAAGGAAACTAATAGACTCTTCCTAATTAACAGATAAACTACCATGTCGCATCCTCCTTGAACTCGGTTTCTTTTGGATAAGTTTCCTTTAATATATTAATTTCCTTACCGAATTTGGTAATAATCCGACTGTTGGCGATTACTAGCTTCCATCGGCCGATTCCTGGATTCTGAAGCCGATACTAACTCTAGGCTAATGATGACTTCGAGGCTTACCAAATTTCATCGTCAACACATGCCCCCAGTTTTGGAGTATGAGGACTCATGCTTCAAAATTCTCTTCCATCTCACCTTGATTACTCCAAAATTGATCTTCCTTTGCTTCTTGCAATCGGCTCTCGTAAGTCGATGTCATCTGCGCTAGATGAGCCAGATTGTCAAACTCATGGCAAAAGAACATATCTCTGATAGGTGCTGACAATCCTTGGAACGCAAGATCGGCTAGCTGCTCATCACTTAGGCTCAAACTATAGCATCGGCTGCGAACATTACGAAATCTTTGAATATATTCCATAGCTGATTCTCCCTTTTGCCGCTCAACTGATATTAAGTCTGAAAGCTTCAATTCATCGATTCCGGCAAAGAAATAATCATGAAATTGCTTCTCAAGATCGGCCCATCCTCTGATAGAATTTGATGGTAATGATGAAAACCATATGAAAGCCGATCCAGTCAAAGATAATGGAAAAAGTCTAACTTTCAAAGCCTCTTCAGCCGATGCCTCCCCACATTGTGTTAAGAATCGGCTGATATGTTCCATTGTGGATATATCATCTTGCCCTGAAAACTTGGAGAAGTCTGGAATCTTGTATCGATGTGGCAATGG
Source organism: Oryza punctata (assembly GCA_000573905.2). Taxonomy (NCBI): domain Eukaryota; kingdom Viridiplantae; phylum Streptophyta; class Magnoliopsida; order Poales; family Poaceae; genus Oryza; species Oryza punctata. The sequence goes on along the minus strand of CM002491.2, from coordinate 28,201,809 downwards.
AACTCTATCAAACCACTCAGAATATGGCTGCCGATACATATGGATCTGCTCCTTAGGTCTAATTCCAAACTGCTCCTCTACTAATTTTGCAATTCTATCGGCCCAACCATCGTTCCTCTGACAGCATCGTTCTTCTCCACATTGATGCTCTTGAATTTCTTCTGGCCGATATTGTTGATAGGGATCGTCATGGCGGTACTGATGTGCTTGCCCCCCCTAGCCGATACTGTTGATGTTCTTCGGTAAGTTGACCTCTTTGAACAATTAACTCATCAATTGTTCTCTTGATCAAATTTTGCAATGTACTCACCAAAACTCAAGACTGATTGAACAAGGCATGATAAACTACTTCATCAACTTTATCTTGAAGTGTTTGAACCATCGGCTTGGGAAGTTGAGTCACCTGAATTGGCCCTTGTTGCGTCATGACGAAAGATTCAAGACAACACCTTTGAAAATCAGCCATAGATTACTCCACCTGTTGCTTCTATTCCTCCGTCAAATTCTCCATTGTGACCATGATCTTGGCGTCGACTTCTTCAGACATATAGCTATAAAATTCGTTGTCCCGCTGGGCGTGCAAAAATGTGTTTACGTAAAAACACGATGGCCTAGGAGATCTGCTTAGCTCCAGTGCAGGTCCAGAATAATGATGAGATGCGGGCGTGCCAATTAGTTTGATCCTGCAACTGACAAGATATAAATTGAATATCAAAGAGCCAATCGGCTGACAAGCCGATGGAGTGATTCCAGCCGATGCCGATACCGGTCGATATCCAGTATAGATCTTGATACTTGAGTAAATAATGACCTAAAGATAATCGGCTGATGATAATGTAATAAAACAATAATATAATCCAGTAGAAATCAATCGGCTAGTAATGATAGATTGAATAAGTACTTATCCGCAGGTTGAAGCATTCATCGGCTGGAGGTCCGATGTCAATAAATCCAAACGATTATATAAACAATGAAACATTTGTTGTCATCGGCTAAATCCAACTTGTATGTAACCCTTATACGACGATGCAACGTCCAGATAACTCATCGGCTGAAACCCCGATGAAACCCTTATTGGCAATCAAAAAGCAGGCTAGAGATTATGGTTCTAAGCACGACTTAGTTGATCAAACTTAACTGATGCAGCACTAAGTATGAAAAGAAACATAATATCTAGACAATCAAGCCTTTGACTGATTTTCAGGGTGGTGGATACATTATATAATCTAAGCCAACAAAGTAATCTAGCCGATATCGACAAAACTCTAGATGGAGATTGGCCGATGCAAGTAGAAAACATTGTCAATCTAGATTATATAATGTATATGATAACTCGACGATTTACATGGACAAGATTAGAGTGTCGAAGCGATGGAAGCACTAATCCCGACAACTCAAGCCGCCATAGCAAGCCTTACCCCTCGTCGGAGATCGAAGTCGATGCAGCCCAACTTGAAACAAGAACTCGTCGAACATAAAAAGGTAAAAGGGGTGGCGATGCGCCGAAGTTGTATTGATCGAGAGATAATTTACATGGACCCCGGGTGTACATATTTATACCCATGGGTAGATACTAGTCCATATCGGACACGACTCAAACTTTCCTAAAGATAAAAGGAAAAACATAAAGTCCTTATTGGACACTAAACACACTTTCCTAAAGATAAAAGGAAACTAATAGACTCTTCCTAATTAACAGATAAACTACCATGTCGCATCGTCCTTGAACTCGGTTTCTTTTGGATAAGTTTCCTTTAATATATTAATTTCCTTAACCGAATTTGGTAAGAATCCGACTGTTGGCGATTAATAGCTTCCATCGGCCGATTCCAGGATTCTGAAGCCGATACTAACTCTAGGCCGATGATGACTTCGAGGCTTACCAAATTTCTTCGTCAACAGACACCCAACACACTGTCGACCAGCCCCGTCCCGGACGATCACCGGCCTGCAGCTTGCCTTGCCACGGTCAGATCCGAGCGCAGGAGACATCGCCACCGAGAACTTTCGTCGCTGTTGAAACGACCACCACCATCGTCACCATGTGCATCAGCTGATCCGCTTTGCAAGGGAGGGCTAGCCCCTACCATTGTTCAATGTTGCCGGTCATCACCGCCAGCGACAGAGGAAGGGACGGAGGACTAGCCCCTTGTCTCTGCCCATCGCTGTCACCACCTCCCGGCTAACCACCTCAACAGCCTTATCACCGCCATCACCACCACAACCATCGAAACTCCCGCTGCCTAATGCACCGCTCCTGCCGTCCACCTCTAGCAGGGACCCCGTCGCCACCGTCGTTTCCACTACTGACCGGAGCGGACACCGAGCAACTGGATCTGCCAATGCAGCTCCTTGCCATTGCAGTCCGTGCCCTTGAGCAGCTATCGCCGCATTTCGACCAGTCCCCAACTGTTGTTGTAGCCTCCCCGATGCCATCAGCGGTAGCTGCCGATGAGCCAGCCGTCCCGCCGCCGTGGTATCCATCAACGCACTTAGATCTACTCACCAGAACTCCGACTCAGTCACCGTCCAAAAGCTAGGAGACTCCGTCGCGATTGTCGTCCACGAGCCAACGCGACCTAGCCGCCACTTCACGTGCCAGCGAGACGCCGGTCACCGCCACTGCCTGTCACCGCCGCCATACGTCACCGTACTCCAAGATCCGGCAGCAACCCTCAGCCTGTTTGCTAGGGAGCTGGGGGAAAGACCTGCCATCGCCGTCCTTGTCGCTGCATGCACTCCTGACGGCTGGCTCGATCGGTGGCGAGGCGGTAGCTGTGAGGGGAGGGGAAGGGTCGGTGGGAAGGGGAGGGGAAGATGAGGTGGGTTGTAATTATGTAAGTATTTTCTATAACGATAGATTGTCCTTCTTTGCTTGCATCTTCCATGTCCTAGAAATTTAATATGACACGGTGCAAATTAAAGTTCACAAATCTATGTAGAATTGTAATATACACAAAGCACAAATCGAATTGTTGCTTCAAAAAGAACAAGACACAAATCGAATCCTCGTACCAAAACGTAGCTATCTGTAGTTACATGTGTCAAGTTCTATAGTAATATGTGGCTACTTAGGTGGAGAGAACCAAATATGAGAATTTTATCTCGTACGGCTCAAAACTGAATGCCTCCCGAGCTCGCATCTGATGCACGCGCTAGAAAATTTAAGACCCCGTGAAAACAAAGGGAGGAACCTAATTCACGGACGGTCCCGCTTGATCACATATAGTAGTTGAATGTCTGTGCTTTGCTGTAAAATGGATGGATGAATTTATGTTATAGAAAGGTGATGGCTAAATTATATTAAAATATTAAAAACGATATATGGAAAGAAGATTTGACATGTGTGTTTATTGCGCTCTAGAATACAATAAAATATACATGTGTTATGCTTGCACGATTATTTTAGAATAATAATTACTAACGGGTAATGACGTACTATATATATTTAAACTGAGTTTTAATAGTTATAGTGCGTTTAACTCTACATAAGATACAAAGTGAGCGTAGCTTAACTGGTTAGGTTAGGTTTTTTATGGTGAAGCCAGTAGATACAAATTTTTACAATCCGCCGGAGTTCGAGTTAGAACAAAGCGCCGCAACTGGCCGATCTGAATACGTAGCCTCCGCGCGCATCCCAGCCGTCACACCTTTGACAAGTTAATTAGCTAGTAGCACACGGATGCCTAGCTACATATTGTGTCCGTGTCACCGTGAAGTCATCGGGACGACGTCATCCTTCCTGACGACAGCATGCTTAGCATATTCAGGCCCTCAGCGCCGACGCAGTATTTTGCTGTCTATCACTAAAATACTGTGCACACAATATCGTGAGGTACCAGCTTCTATCGATCGGACCGGCGAGAGCAACCAGCAAACCACCATCGATCGATCGAACTGCTCGCTAGATTTGTCCAGGGGCTCGATGACGGGATGAAAACGGTGAGAAAAGGTCAAAATTAGTAGCATAAATTCGAAAACTATTTTCAGTTAATCAAAATTTAATTTTATTTATTAATTTTAGCATTCAATATCGACCGATAATAAAATAATGAAAAAAATAATAATAAAATAAAATTTTATCTATTTTTATATATCAATTTTAGCGTTCAATATCGACCGATAATAATATATTGAAAAAATAATAATAAAATAAAATTTTATATATTGTTAGAAATAAAACGATATTTGGTCGGTCGGGAATTTTTCTGGACCATTTTCGAGGTTCGGGGGCTGTAGTCGATGCCCATCGCATCACAATTATCAAGCGAGACATCCTCAATTCGATAGGTAGGCCGGGGGAAACAGATAACCAGATAGCCTCAGGTGCTGTAGCAATCGGTCGCTTGATCGCATGATGGATAATGATCGCATGTCGGTGCGTCGGCCTTACCACCGTCGGGCCCGTGCCGCTTCTTGCGGTACCCTTTAGCGGCTGTCGTGTGATGCGTGTCGCCATTTTATTATCCTCTCTTGTGCGATGCATAGCCGTGGGATTGGTGCCTTGGCAGTTTTCTCCATTGAAAATTGTGGCCGTTGATGGACTAACTAATTTTCTTTATGCTTTTTTAAGACTATATTACGCTTCCCTGCAAAAAGAAAAGGACTATATATTAAGCTGTGGCTTTGAAATAATCGTGTAGAAAATTAGCAATGCGTGACAGATTGAATGCCTGTGTATCGGGTTAATCTACGATCAGTTGTAAATTATTATTTTTTGAACGAACCAAAGATGCGTCAACTTCATTGAATATAGGAGGAGTAAAAGTTACATATACAGAAAAGAAAAGAGCTAACTGTACAAAAGGGGAAAATCTAAGGAATTAAAAGCGCTAGGTGTTTTCTCCTGCTGAGACTCAAGTTTTGGTTTCCTCCTTAATATTTGCTCCCATGGACGTGATGGATAACTTCTTATGTTGGAAGACTCTTTGGTTTCTTCCTTTCTAGACTTCCTATGCCGTGAGGAGGATTAGAGTACGAACTCTCCTTTTGCTAATCCTTTGGTGGTTGCACTCCACTCTATCGGTTTGAGCTGCTTGCAGGCTATCCAGTTTGCTAAAGATTCCCAAATTTTCCTTATGAATCTGCAGTCTATCAGGAGGTGGAAAAATATTTCTAGTGTGTGACGGTAGAGTGGGCAATAGGTGTAGTTTGATCACCCACACGTTACAAGTTTATCGGAAGTGCAAACTCTGTTTCTATACAACTGGCCAGGCGAACGCCTTATATTTTTTCGGCGCCCATAATTTACAGATCAATATCTCGTAATTCGTATGGAATGTTCGGTTGTAAATTATTAGTAATAACGTTCACGTCACGCCACCGGCGGGCGGCGGCCGTCCTGTACCGGTGTCGACGGAGGACGACGCAGACTCTCTGGAACGTACGAAAACATCAGCGGGGTAAGAGCGCACGTTCTGATAAATGGCAGCGTCAGCCGCAATTAACCAAGTCGGCACCAAACCGGCTGACAAGGATGGAATCGGCAAAATGGATCTAATACTACCCGTACTACCGTCGACTGCGCCGCATATTCATGAAAGTGAAGAGCTGGAGAAAAACGCTCTGATCGATCGATTGTTTCTTCGTCTGGTTTACCAGATCAACAACTCTGACACCTCTGCATTGTTATGCTCAATCGGTTGGTCGAGGTTGTTCTACCGCAGCCATTAGTCAAAGACTACTCATGTATATTTATGGACAGAAGTATAAATCCTTGTCTTGTTGTATATATTTTGCTGTTGTAATTGGGATACTAGCTTGCCGCAAGTTCGCTACGTTTCTAAAAGCGCTGTTGTGCATGCCAAGCATATCTAGAACAGACACATGGTGGTGATCAGCAGTACAGTACTATCTATTCTTGATTGACGTACTGTCTGATATGGATATGTACTGTGATTTGTATGCTTCAGTCTAAACATTAATGTATCCTTCAGAATTCTAAATTGCTGTTCTCCTTCTAAATAGATCTTCCTCAGCTTGATTTTAATTATATGCTTGTAAGTGCAATTAGTCCATTATTTGATCCACAGTTTGCAGCACCAATCATCATTTGCTAAAACATAGTAATTAGGAGTTTATATATGTTGATCTTGTTATGTGTAGAGTTGAACAAGATGTTTTAAGTTGAAATTTTGTGGGATGAGATAAAATTAAATTCATATCCCATATTTATGTTGAGAATTTTTAATCCTCGTTTGCATATATATGTTCTTAGAACCTAATTAATATTGATTAAAGAATCGAGATTTAATGTTGCGTGCAAACTATATATCACGTAGAGTTTTAAACTATTTTTAATATATTTTATGTTGTCTTCCGTGTCTGTACAAAATTAGAACTTAATTAATTAGAATACGACTATAATATAAATAAAGAAAGAAAGAACGAGAAATATTGCTAGAGAGAATAAGTGAGCCGACTTTACCTCAAAGGGTAGAATGGAGAAAAAAGCTTGGAGAATTAAGTGTACCTGATGAAATAGTTTGAGCCGAGCAAAATAGACCTTTTTTTCTTTTTTTTTTTTGCCAATAACTTATCAGTTATCACATCATTTCTTGTTTATCATTTGAGGGTTTAGATCCCACACAAGCGGGTGGTTGCTAAATTATTGGGATGCGTGGACACACTTCCTTGAAGGAAAGGAGTGTGCAGGGGTCTGTAGATATAGTCTGGCCAATTTCTTTGCTCAAACTGAAACAATAACTATTCCTTATGCGGCCAATTAAGGATTTAAAAGGAGAAAAAGAAACATAATAATAACTCTAAGAAGATCAACATTGTAGCTCTTTTTCCATGATATAAGAGTTACCATCACTACTGGAGAACTGATCTTTGATCGGTTGGTAAAAAAAACCCTTGCCCCGGTTCAAATAGGAACCGGTGCTCTTTACCACCAGTTTAAAAGCCAAATGGCACTTTACGATTTTTAGTCCCGGTTGGTAACACCAACCCGAACTAAAGATATTTTTAGTCTGGTTGGTGATACCAACTCGGACTAAAGATGTCTCGAGAGTTAGTTTAAAAAGAAAATATCTTTATCCAAATTAGATGTGTGTAGTAGGTAGGATAGTAACACGCATGAGGATTGAGACGAGAGATCTTGAGTTTGAATTCCACATCCCACATATTTTTTTGACTTAATATCCATATTTAATCCCGGTTATTTCAACCAGAACTAAAGATGGATTAGGTGTCCCGGTTGCATAACCGGAACAACAAAAGGTTGTAAACCCGAAGTAAAGCTCCATTACCCACTAGTGAATGTTAATCTTCTTGAAGTTATTATTCGACCTGCCATGCTACCACCATCTTCCACTGACCATCGTACTCCCCACCACTCCTGGAGCATCGTGAAGCCATCAAGCACAACACACCAAGCTCCACCACCGTTCACACCTATCCGCGACTAGACCTTAGCGTCGACACTTGCTTTGCAGTTGCCACCTTTAGGATGCCTCCACCGAGAGCCTTCGCTGTCACCATCCTCATCAGCGTAAGGCGAGCTGTCACCCAACACACTGTCGACCAGCATGCCTTGCCAGGGTCAGATCCGAGCGTAGGAGACGCCGCCACCGAGAACTTCCATCACTGCCGAAACGACCACCACCATCGTCACCATGTGCATCAGCTGATCCGCTTTGCAGGTGAGGGCTAGCCACCAACGTCACCTCCAGCAGGGACCCCGTCACCACCGTCGTTTCCACTACTGACCGGAGCAGACATCGACCAACTGGATCCGCCCATGCAGCCCTTGCCATTGTCATCCGTGCCCTTGAGCAGGTGTCGCCGCATTCCGACCAGCCCCAAACTGTTGTTGTAGCCTCCCCAACACCATCAGCTGTAGTTGCCGATGAGCCAGCCGTCCCACCACCGTGGTATCCATCAGCGCACTTACATCTACTCACCAGAACTCCGACTCAGTCACCGTCCAAAAGGTAGGAGACTCCGTCGTGATTGTTGTCCACGAGCCAACATGACCTAGCCGCCACTTCGCGTGCCAGCGAGACGCCGGTCACCGCCACCATACGTCACTGTACTCCAAGATCCAGCAGCAACCCTCACCCTGTCCGCCAGGGAGCCAGGGGAAAGACCTGCCGTCGCCGTCCTTGTCGCTGCATGCACTCCTGACAGTTGGCTCGAGCGGCGGCGAGGCGGTGGCTGTGAGGGGAGGGAAAGGGTCGGTGGGAAGGGGAGGGGAAGACGAGATGTTACTCGTAATCATAATGGGTTGTAATTATGTAAGTATTTTCTATAACGATAGATTGTCCTTTGCTTGCATCTTCCATGTCCTAGAAATTTAATATGACACGGTGCAAATTAAAGTTCACAAATCTATGTAGAATTGTAATATACACAAAGCACAAATCGAATTGTTGCTTCAAAAAGAACAAAAAGACACAAATCGAATCTGTAGTTATGTGTGTCGAAGTTCTCTAGTAATATGTGGCTACCTAACTTAGGTGGAGAAAACTGTATATGAGAATTTTATCTCGTACGGCTCAAACTGAATGCCTCCCCAGCTCGCATCTGATGCACGCGCTAGAAAATTTAAGACCCCACAAAAACAAAGGGAAGAACCTAATTCACGTACGGTCCCGCTTGTTCATATATATAGTATTAGTTGAATGTCTGTGCTTTTCCGTAAAATGGATGGATGAATTTATGTTATAGAAACGTGATGGCTAAATTATATTAAAATATTACAAAAACGATATATGGAAAGAAGATTTGACATGTGTGTTTATTGGTGCTCTATAATACAATAAAATATACATGATGATGTGTTGTGCTTGCACGATTATTTTAAAATAATAATTACTAGCGGGTAATGATATACTATATGTATTTAAATTGAGTTTTAGTTGTTATGGTGCGTTTAACTCTACAGAAGATGCGAAGTGAGCGTAGCTTAACTGGTTGGGTTTCTTGTGGTGGAACCAGTCCACCCGGGTTCTATAGCACCCTAATTTTGGTCTATTTAAAATCCCCTTCATTTAAAATTTGGAGTTTAAATTTGGTTTTCATTTGATTTTGTGCCAAATAGATCTCAAATCCCCTCCTACACATTCCTTTAAATTTCTATCAAATTCGTGGTCAAAATTCAAATTCAAACTCCCCAAAAATTCCCTCAAATTCAATTCCAAAAAAAACCCGGGAAAAAGTGAAAGGTCACTATTCTACCTACCCTATAATAATTCACCAACTGGGTCTTACATCCTTCATACTTTATCCATCAAATCCAACGCCCCATATACATCTGCATTAATCGGACGGCCAGATTACTCCCCATTTCCTCCGGTCTTCCCCACCCACGGCCGCCACGCCCGGTAACCCTAGCCTCACCTCCCTTGCTAGGAACCGCGCTTCACCGCCGCCACCCAAGATTCATCATTGCTTCGAATCCCCATCGGCCGCCGCACTCGATGACTCCCTTGTCGCATGGCCCACACCACCCAACTGTCGCCTGCGCCACCATCGCCGGTCTGCGACGTGTCCGCCCCGCGACTACCCTAATCCTTCCCGCGCTTGGAGCCTTCCTCATCGCACGATGCTCCCCAACGTCAGCTGCGCCGCAAACGCCTGTCTGCACACCGCCGGATCCCCACCATGAACGCCTGTCCGCTTCGGCCGTCCTCGACTATTTCTGCATCCACTGCAATCGGCTTTGCCCCTGCCACCCCGGGCTGAGACAGATCGTTGGCGGCAGCACTGTCGTCCTCTCAGCGGAGCCTTGTCAATATCTCCTCGCGGTCTGCTCCTCGTCCATCTGCTCATCGTCGTCCACTCACTGGCGTTTCCCTAGTATGTCTCTGAAAGACTGAAATGGTGCATTTTCTTATGATGGAGGACATACCAACTGAGATCTTGCAAGCCGCACAGGGTTATAACAATGATATGTGCATGAGATTTGTTTATTAACCAATTTTAGATAGTGATTTTGATTACTCAACTTCATATAAAGAACTTCTGATTTTGATTGTGCATTTCTTTTTCTTATCTTTGGATTCAGATGACATTTAATTCAGAATTTGGTAAATCACCTCCAAGTTCACAATCTGATCTTTGATTTATTTGTTTCGACATTTTCCAAATGTACAGCATAGTAGCTATCTATGACATTTTCCAAATGCACACCCATTTAGGAGATTTTTCTAGCTAATTCATCTGAATGCCGTTAAAAATTGTTCACCAACACAGTGTTATCGACTTTGAAGAAAGATATCCCCTATTGTTTTTTGTGGTGCCTACCTCCTTGCGCCGTGCAATAGAGTATTTACCCTATCTGTGTATTGCTTGGCTGGACTTTGATGCCCAGGAAATCACATTGTCAACAAGGACACTACAAATACATTTATTTCAATTAAGCACTAGAAATACATTGGGTTCAGTATATGTATATTCTCACTAGGAATACGTTGGGTTCAGTTTGTGTATACTGTTCGGAATGCTGAGTGGACATATGAGATATTCAGTGGTGATTTGATAAGGGCGGTCTAGGTTGTAGTTTTGTTCAGTTCAAGCTATTCATATACTGGATCTTTATATTTATACAAGTACTTAGATACTGCCAGACATAATTTTGTGGTTCTGCCGCCGCCAGTTCACCGTCGCCCGGAGTCACCGATCTCTCCGCCTCTCCACCACGCCGCCATCCTCGATAGCCCCCTCCGCCCACACCATCAGCCACTGACCGCTGCCCCTTGACTCTCCACCCCAAACACAGCCACCTGAGCCGCCCACTCCGAAAGGTACATCTCCCTCATCAGTTATCGCTGCTCTTACTCCTACAATTGGTTGCCCAGCACATATTTGTTAAAATTCCTGAGTGAAAGATGCCATGGCTTTGAACTTTTGATAAACTGTCACAGTGTATTGTTAATTTATTTTATTAGATATATAGCTTCTCCTTTCAGCAACTTCAAGTTTTTATCAGCACTTTAGGTGGTTAAGCATGATTTAACAAGCAGCTTGTAGCCTTGTAGGTGATCTACCATTTTGTTTGTGTGCTATGACATGCTTTGCACATAAAAGTGCAGTTTGAAAATTGTCAATATCAGCATAATGCTTATGAAAATATTGTTCGAATGATCTTAGATATGGATTGCCATCATATTGATTGCAGTTGTCGCCGCCAGCGATCTTCCACCAATGTTGCACCGCCATCCGCTGTCAATCTTCCGCCGTGCCGCCATCTATAACAAAACCGCGCCAATGACTCGCCATCGCAACCAGCCAATCGTCGGGGAAGGCCTCACAAATCAGTGCCCTACCCCTCAGCCCGTGTCCGATCTCTTCCGCGTCCGACGACGGGGAGAACTCGGCAGTGGTGTGGGCTGCGCTCGGCCACGGTGAGGCTGCGATGCAGTCACGAGTTCCACCTCGGTAAGTGTCTTTCTGCGTCCATATCTCCCCGTTTGTTCATAATCTACTGGAGTTGTAAAGCAATGCTTCATTGTTTGTTGTGGACATAAATTTAGTCGATGAAACATTAGGTTGGGGGATGATCAATGTTTGCACTACCTTGATACCTCTTTGCTGCACGCTTGCAATGAAAATTCAGGAAATCAATTCAATCTCATTGTACTAATACAAGTGATTATAGGATTTTATTTCTAATTCCATTTTAGTAGAAGTTGCAACAAGGACAGGGAAACAGTAAGTGCTTGGAGCTCATTCACATCAAAATCCAGAGTAGTGATACTGTACTGCTTTCTGAAATTGGGTTTATGATATTTTTAGCTTACAAGGGGCCACCATTATTTGAGTTTGAGTCAAATATTCTTCCGCTTTTTACTACCATTTGGTTCTGTCCTGTCAGTATTTGATTCTTACACGGTATATATACTATTGTAATGCTTAATTGGTGCAAAAATTGGGCTTAAATTTTCAAGATGCTCATTTTGATTTTAATCTTGAATGATTTGCACTCTATTTTTTTCCCTTGTTTTTCATGCCAGCATCTGGCGGGAGCAGAAGCTTTACTGCAGTGAAAGAAAGATAGTTTGACCTATTATTTGTGCTATTGTTCATAATTATTTGATTTAAAAATTTGACTACTGAATGTAACTATTGTGGTCCCCTAATGTCTGTCATTTATGTCGGTGGTTAATATGTACATTCTGCTATCGGTGTTGATGTGAACAGATGCTATTAGTCATACATAACAACCATGGTCTATTCAGGTTCAAAGGCTCATAATATATATCTACATCAGGTTTGTAGTAGTAATTTCTTTGTTCTTCTCTTTTTGGCGATATAGTGCATGCTTCAGAAATCAGAGGCAATAAATTTGGTCACAATCTAAGCCAGAAGTATCATAATAGAGTTATTCATGTATGTATATATCATTGCAGAGTATGTAACTGATCAAATTTCTCATCATTGGAGTGTTTGGGTTGCAAAACCATTGTGAATTGCAGTGAGACTGACTCTTGGAGATAGATTACTGAAGAACTGAACTCTAATTGTGAGTACTTGTATAGTAGTTTCTGTTTGTTTTTTTAACCCTGTAAGCTTTTGCGCGACCTAATTGTGTAGAACAGGTACATATTCAGTGCAATTCAGGTGACCAAAATTCAGATCAGCCATATAAAGCAAGGCGGCATATAAAGTGTTCTTGCTGTTTTACTTTTCCTTAAAAAAACTCAACTTTGCCCTTTGGATTGCTTCTCAAACTAACTTTGCCTACTGCTCTAGGTAAACTGGTTACATTCCCAGCTTATGACTATATATATATATATATATATATATATATATATATATATATATATATATATATATATAACAAGTTCATTCTCAATGTGCTTGTTGAGTTTTGAATGGCTCTATTTGACGCATCGATCTACAGTCTGATATAGCTATTTTTCATATTTCTGCTTATGACTATTCAATTTCTGTTTGCAATTAATTATGTATTCTTTGTAAATGAGAAAATCCAATTTGTAAATGACAGAAGTGCTCTGTAAGTGAAAAAAATACAGTACATTCAGATTTTGGACTTAAATTTGGAACCATTAGGTTGTAAAGAACTGGATAAGTATATTTCTGGGAAAAAGTATCAAATACCCAATTTGACATTGGGAGGTTTCCTACTTGCTTTCTTCATTAAATTCTTGCATTTGCCAACAACCTCATGAATGTCTTACAAATTTTTTGTAGCCGCAGCTTATTTTGGCCATTTCCTGAAGATTTTCTCAAGCATTTTTTCTCCAGTAAAAATTTGTATATCTCTGACTAAACTTGGCCTTACATTATATTCAGGACTAAAATTAGTGCTTCTGTTCACAATCTATATAGTTGAAAATTTGGTGGAAATTATATATACTACTAAATTTAAATGAAAAGAGTTGTATAGAGATGTTATTCTTTAGACATGTTATGTTATTTTTGTTGCATTGTTCATCCTAGAGATGTCATTCTTTAGACATGCTATGTTTTGATTCGCATTGTTCATCCGTCAAATCACTCTGTAAATAACACATTGATTTAACTACAAAGTCGTTGCATTGCAATCTTGTGTAATTTGATATGTCGATCTCCTTACCCGCGTTTCCGATTTCGTCCATAGTACATGTTTATTTTTTTTCTAACATCAACTTTTTAAAGTTTTTAAAGAAAAATAGAATTGCATCGTAGCGTTAGCAAATGTTGGGATCTATTTTTCAGAGCCCGTGTTTTCATATGGTCAGCCTTACATTGTATTATCAAGAGGAGTGTCAAGACTAACACGAAATTTCAAAACTTATTAACGAAAAAAAATAATTGCAGCGTTAGCATGGGCATGTTACTAGTCACTTTGGGCTTCCTTCTTTCTTTCCTCCTCTTCGGCCCAACTCTCCCTCCCTCTCTCTCTTCTCCTCCCCCCAAGCAGGCCAGCCCAGCTCCTCCCTCCCTCTCTCCCGGCCCACGGCCTGGCCCGGCTAGGCACTGCTCACCGTTTCCCTTCTCCGGCCGCACGTGGGCGCCGCGTAGTCCCGAGCCCCGTGCCGCGCCGCGCCACGTCCCGTCGCCGCACCGCGCCGCGCCCGCGTCCCATCCCGCATCGAGCCCCGCGTCGCTGTCCCCTCGCTGCGATCCCCCTCCTAGCGCCGCCTAGAAAAGGGGCCCTCCGAGCCCCTTCCCCTCGTCGCACCGCCCCCTCGCCGCTCTCTCTCCCTCTCTCAGTGCCGCCGGCCCCGCCGCCGTTCCTCCCCTGTCGGCACCGCCGCTGCTGCCCGCACCTTGCCAGAGTCCGCTGCCACCGGCCGCGCCTCGCTAGAGTCCACCGCCGCTTCCCCTCCCCCAGCTGCCGGCCGCGGCGGTGCCCATCGACCCGAGCCGAGCTCGGTAGCGAGAGGAGGAAGAAACCACTCCCCAAGCCGCTGACAGGTGGGCCCCGCGCCCTTTCTTTCCCCTCTTGCACCGACAGGTGGACCCCCCTTGCTGTTGAGATAACGGAATATTCCGTTTCTCCGTTATTGATTAAATTCCCAAAATTTCAGAAAAACCCTTTAATCTTTGAAAATTCATAGAAAATCAACCATAACTCCGTTTGACCTCGTTCAACCTTCCAAATTTTTCTAAAAATGAGATCTACACAGTGGCACACTTGTTTCTCTGATTTGAGCAATTTTTATTGCCCTTTTGTTTATTTGTTGTCCTTTTCGCGTATAGAGCATGTGTACGAGAAAGCTCCGGACGCCGTTTTCGAAGGAGAAGACCTGCATCTTGTGCAAGGCAAGCCTCTTTGATCACATTGCCCCTATATTTGAAAGTTATTTTGTTTTAAAAGATGCATTGCTTACTATACATGATAATCTTGTTTAGGCCTCGGATTGTTTATGCAACCGATGGACCGACCTAGTAGTTGCACTCACTTTACATAGGATGTTGTTAATCCTCTTTCTTTGATAGTTCCACTCATGTTTTTGCCAGTATCGCTATCCATTGGGTATGATTGTTGAGGTAGTTTGCTTAGCCGTGCTTACGTTTGTACTGTCGTGTAGGAAACTTGGGTATTTCCAAACTTATGCTTAAAAATCCGGTACGTGGTACCGATGTGTTGCGAAATAAAATAAGTTGCGAAGATAGTGATGATGCGAGGCCATGTCTTTGTGGTTTGGTCGCGTATTATCGTTAAGGACCGAATCATTTGGGAAATCCATCCAAACACGTAACAGCGCGACCCCACGGGTATTCATGGGGTGCCTGTGGCTAAGTAAATGGTTATCGCATGGAAGTTTGGTGTGCCAATGGTTGTGGAATGCCGAGGATGAGGAGATGAAGTTTTGATCTTTATAACCCTTTTTGGGTGTTCTAGTGCCTCTAATGTGGCACATGGTACCAAGTAGGAATAGGAGGCATCCTCGGTATTCCTGATTGAATGACGACTCATCTTGTCTGATGCTCGGCTAAGAGACTTGGCCCAACTAGGTGGCATGCGATTTTCATGGGTTAGCTTTGAAAAAGTCTTATCACGAACTTCCGTTGCCGATGGGTAAGCGGTATCAGTTTCGTATCGTGTGGGTAAAGCGTACAACTTCTGCAGAGCTTAATGAACTGTTCGAACAGCCGTGCCCGCGGTTATGGGTGAGTGTAAGGTGTTTCTCATAGCGTAGATTTGTTTGGCAAATGTTTGATGAAAATGTTTGGTGGAAGGGAATCGTTTCCAAAGTTCACCTGTGTGGCAGACGGCTAACCTATGTGGTTAGGAATGGGTCTGTGTGACCTGGGGTGTCCTATTGGTACCAAAGTGTTGTTAAGGCCGAGAAGATGTTGTTGTGTTGAGAAAGCTAGGTTAACTATGCGGAATAGTGTTGTTGGTTTGAACTGAATTGCTATGAAAGTGAAAAGAAACTAATAGAAAAAACCAGTCAATAATTGATTGTTACTCTTTGTGACAGGTTGTTGCAAAACAACTTGTGGAATGAGATGAGACGTGAGCCTTCTCCCTATAATTAAAATTTTTTTGACTCACTAGAGATTTTAAGAAATAAATCACTTTTACCAAAAAAGACTGCTTTCGCAAACAAAACCCTAACCTCCTTGTCGTAACCAAACATGTTATTCTTTCCCCTGGCTTGCTGATTACGTAAAGTACTCACCCCTGCTATATATACATATATCTATATAGAGCTTGAAGATGAAGACGTCGACCCTACCGCTGATGAGTGTCTCCAGGAGCAAGCCGAGTACGAGGACTTCTAGAAGATTCGTGCCTCACCCCAAGCCTCACCTGTGAAATAAGTTAGTTACCTAGGCGTGTCGCCTAGTGCCTAGTCGCTTAGTTTCTTGCCGCTCTGTTGGCCTTTGTATTGCTGTGTTGATTATCTATGGGCCTATCCATGATGACAACTTATGTAAGGACTATTTCCAGTGATGTAATAAAGTAGTTTGCTTTGATTCCATGTTTATTCTGTGTGTACCAGCTAGTGTATCCTGGGATTGGTACTATCACACAGGTAATACGTAACACCTTAGCACGAGTTAGCTGGTGTTTACGGTTAACGAGTATCGGGGAGTTACAGGTTCAAATCCTAGATTTGATATGGGTGCTCATATTTACGGTTATTTATTTTTTCAGTGGTAGTCGAAGTACTAGAGGTGCTCGTAAGGGTAGGACGGTTATGTTTGTAATGTTTCTTTTAAAAAAAAACTCTACAGAAGATAGATAGGTTTTTACAATCCGCCGGAGTTCGAGTTAGAACAAAGCGCCGCAACTGGCCGATCTGTATACGTAGCCTCCGCGCACATACCAGCCGTCACGCCTTTGACAAGTTAATTAGCTAGTAGCACACGGATGCCTAGCTACATGTTGTGTCCGTGTCACCGTGAAGTCATCGGGACGACGTCATCCTTCCTGACGACAGCATGCTTAGCATATTCAGGTCCTCAGCGCCGACGCAGCATTTCGCTGTCTCTCACTAAAATACTGTGCACACAATATCGTGAGGTACCAGCTTCTATCGATCGGGCCGGCGAGAGCAACCAGCAAACCACCATGGATCGATCGAACTGCTCGCTAGATTGTCCAGGGGCTCGATGACGGGATGACAACGGTGAGAAAAGGTCAAAATTAGTAGCACAAATTCGAAAACTATTTTCAGTTAATCAAAAATTAATTTTATTTATCAATTTTAGCATTCAATATTGACCGATAATAAGATATTAAAAATAATAATAATAATAATAAATTTATATATTTTTTATTTATCAATTTTAGCATGCAATATCGACCGATAATAAGATATTGAAAAAATAATAATAAAATAAAATTTTATATATTGTTAGAAAAAAATGATATTTGATCGGTTGGGAATTTTTCTGGACCGTTTTCGAGGTTTGGGGGCTGTAGTCGATGCCCATCGCATCACAATTATCGAGCAAGACATCCCCAATTCGACAAGTAGTCCAGGGAAACAGATAACCAGATAGCCCCGGATGCTGTAGCAATCGCTTGATCCCACGGTGGATAATGATAGTGTGTCAGTGCACCGGCCATACCGCCGTCGGGCCCGTGCCACCCCTTACGGTGCCCTTTAGCGGCTGTCGCGTGGGATGCGTGTCGCCATTTTATTATCCTCTCTTATGCGATGCATAGCCGTGGGATTGGTGCCTTGGCAGTTTTCTCCATTGAAAATTGTGCCTGTGGCAAACGTTCCCGATGGAGTAACTAATTTTCTTTCTGCTTTCTTTAAGACTATATTAAGCTTCCCTGCAAAAAGAAAAGGACTCTATATATTAAGCTGTGGCTTTGAAATAAATCGAGTGGAAAATTAGCAATGTGTGACATATTGAATGCCTGTGTGTTAGGTTAATCTGCGATCAGTTGTAAATTATTATTTTTTGAACGAACCAACACAAGATGCGTCAATTTTATTGAATATAGGAGGAGTAAAAGTTACATATACAGAAAAGAAAAGAGGTAACTGTACAAAAGGGGAAAAATCTAAGGAATTAAAAGCGCTAGGGTTCTGGCTTCCTCCTTAATATTTGCTCCCTTGGACGTGATGGATAACTTCTTATGTTGGAAGACTCTTTGGTTTCTTCCTTTTCAGACTTCTCATGCCGTGACGAGGATTAGAGTACAAACTCTCTTTTTGGTAATCCTTTGGTGGTTGCCAGTTTTGTCCGCCGGTCATGGACTGTTGTGGTTGCACTCCACTCTGTCGGTTTGAGCTGCTCGCAGGCTATCCAGTTTGCTAAAGATTTCTAAATTTTTCTTGTGAATCTGCAGTCCATGAGGAGGTGAAAAAATATTTCTAGCGTGTGATGGTAGAGTGGGTAATAGGTGTAGTTTGGCCACCCACACGTTACAAGTTTATCGGAAGTGCAAACTCTGTTCTGGACAACTGACCAGGCGAACAACTTGCATTTTTTCGGTACCCATGATTTACAGATCAATATCTCATAGTTCGTATTGAATGTTCAGTTGTAAATTATTAGTAATAACGTTCACGTCACGCCGCCGGGCGGCGGCGGCCGTCCTGTACCGGTGTCGACGAAGGGCGACGCAGACTCTCTGGAACGTACGAAAACATCAGCGGGGTAAGAGCGCACGTTCTGATAAATGGCAGCGTCAGCCGCAATTAACCAAGTCGGCACCAAACCGGCTGACAAGGATGGAATCGGCAAAATGTATCTAATACTACCCGTACTACCGTCGACTGCGCCGCATATTCATGAAAGTGAAGAGCTGGAGGAAAACGATCTGATCGATCGATCGTTTCTTCGTCTGGTTTACCAGAAACAACTCTGACACCTCTGCATTGTTATGCTCAATCGGTTGGTCGAGGTTGATCTACCGCAGCCATTAGTCAAAGACTACTCATGTATAGCACCACAACTCGGTCAATCAATACTCGATTTGTTCTGTCCCATCTGGGGATTCTCTCCTCATGGGCTAGCTAGGCACTAATTTAAAGCTAAGTTCGCCTATAAAAGGCAGCAGGACAGACCGAAATACATGTACTCAAACCACATTAATTGACCAAAGGCAGCGAGTAGCCGCAGCTAACCATTACACAAGCATTCCATCCAGCCATCCCTAGGGCTGTAATTAACATGGCTCCAGCCATTGCCAAGCCACTCCTGAGCGATCTGGTGGCACAATCCGGGCAAGTCCCCTCGAGCCACATTCGGCCGGTGGGCGACCGCCCGGACCTCGACAACGTCGATCACGATTCCGGCGCCGGCATTCCAGTCATCGACCTGAAACAGCTCGACGGCCCGGATCGCCGCAAGGTTGTCGAGGCCATCGGCTCGGCTTGCGAAACTGACGGTTTTTTCATGGTACGTGCAAAGGATCGATCGATCAATCGACGACGACGATAGGCAAGACCTACTGGAAACAATCGTGTAACGACTGTGGTTACGATATGAGCATATAGGTGAAGAACCACGGGATCCCGGAGGAGGTGGTGGAAGGGATGCTGCGCGTGGCGAGGGAGTTCTTCCACATGCCGGAGTCGGAGCGGCTCAAGTGCTATTCCGACGACCCCAAGAAGGCGATCCGGCTGTCGACGAGCTTCAACGTGCGCACCGAGAAGGTGAGCAACTGGCGCGACTTCCTGCGCCTGCATTGCTACCCTCTCGAGAGCTTCATCGACCAGTGGCCCTCCAATCCTCCCTCCTTCAGGTCAGCCCCTGGACGTAAATCTTTCAATTCAATCATGCACGTTTAAAAAGTCAAAATTCAAGATGAAACATAGGCTACGCACATGGAAGATGGTAAAATTGACAAATTGAACATGTTGACTAGGCAAGTGGTCGGCACCTACTCGACGGAGGCGAGGGCGCTGGCGCTGAGGTTGCTGGAGGCGATATCTGAGAGCCTCGGGCTGGAAAGGGGCCACATGGTGTCGGCCATGGGGCGGCAGGCGCAGCACATGGCGGTGAACTACTATCCTCCATGCCCGCAGCCGGAGCTCACCTACGGCCTGCCGGGGCACAAGGATCCCAATGCCATCACGCTGCTGCTCCAGGACGGCGTCTCAGGCCTGCAGGTCCAGCGCAACGGCCGCTGGGTGGCCGTCAACCCCGTGCCTGACGCTCTGGTCATCAACATCGGAGATCAAGTCCAGGTATGTATACTTACTGAGTAAATATTATACTGTACATGTTCGATCTACTTAGTTTAGGCTGATTAATTGATTGATTAACATTGGTGCAGGCGCTGAGCAACGATCGGTACAAGAGCGTGCTCCACCGGGTGATCGTGAACAGCGAGAGCGAGAGAATCTCCGTGCCGACATTCTACTGCCCATCGCCGGACGCGGTGATCGCACCGGCCGACGCACTGGTGGACGGCGACCTGCACCCGCTGGCGTACCGGCCCTTCACGTACCAGGCCTACTACGACGAATTCTGGAACATGGGCCTCCAGTCCGCCAGCTGCTTAGACCGGTTCCGGCCCGACAATCAGGCCGACTGATTCTGGGCCATAAACTTTCCTCCAAAAATGCAAAAAGATTCTGGTCCATAGACAGGCCATGCAAAATCTATGGAACCGCATGTATATTTATAGGATGATTTAAAAAAAAATCACCCAGATTTTTTCTATCTTTATATTTACATCCAACGGACTACAAAAGAAAATAAAAAATACATATTTATTTACACAATATTTTTATTAAAATTACATTGTACTTATATATCATATCAACTGAATTTACGAATGTAATTTCAGTTATATAGAACTGTAATTTCCTGCACTAATCTTGACGCACAATCCTACGGCCCAAAAAACGTTAAATATCATAAAAAAATCACCCGACAGATGTTTAGCAAAATCGAAATCTATCCTTACATCCGATGCGACGTGCTATCCACTAAAAAAAAGTGCAACTCCACCCTTCTCGAAAAAATTGAAACAAAGTGCAGCACTACCAATCTAGATCCACTGTATATGTTAATGGCCATATATTAGGGTAAACTATAGACAAGTGAGTGAAATATATGCTAGGACTGATAACTCACTCCATATATACATAGCATCCAAGCACTTTCACAGACGTTACTGATGTGTGCTCATTTTTTTAGATGAATGTCAGGCGGATGCGGAGGAAGTCACAAATCACCTTTACGGAGCAGCAAAATCTTTGCGTGTCAATGTCATTATACATTCAAGTTCATCTTGTACAGAGCTGCGGCTCGGCAAGTCCATTTCTATTTTTTTTCTAGGGTATGTCTGGTTAGAGAAAAACAAGTTTAAGAGTAATAAATATTTCCTCGTAATCGTAACTACAACATTCAAATAGCAAAGCATGGAAAGCAATATTGTGCACGCATGAGAAAAAGTTCAATAAAATTCCACCGGAGGATCGGATCATTTAAAATCCATAATGGCTATTTTTCAAAAGAAATAATAGTATCACTATCGAAATTGTATTCCTAAATAACAAACATTTCTAAATGACCGTATCAAACTTAAAAATCTATAAAGATTATCATAACTATTTTAAAGCACAATCGTCCTTCTGCCCTTAAATAAATCGTTCCTATGTTTAAAAAAAGCTCCAAAAAACAATACATTGTGAAAAACCAGCATAGAAAGAAAATTAATCATATTTTTACCTCTGTATCCTGTTGCAATGCACGAGCATGTAGCTTGTATCTTATAATTACTGGGATTCTAGCTAACCACCATCTGCAACCAACCGCATGCACAGGAAACTTTATCTAAAATGAAGATACTGTTTGAGGTTTATTAGGCAAACCAGTTTTATTGAAAGTTTTAGGAATAACCAAAGCATTATGTGATGATACATAGCATTGACAAAATAAGTAAAGCATTGCCCGACGACATAACGAAGTACTGAACCGATATAAACTAAGTGCACCAGAGAACCACACACAACCGTCAAACAACGAGGATATCCGCAGCAACGAGAGCCAAGCAATTTAGCTTGGTTGAATTGAAGCGCAAGTTTGAAGTTTCTGCACACACGGTCGAGCTCATTACTACTGGCCTTTGAAGAGCTCTAGGCAGTGCTCCTGGTCCAGGTTCCTGCTCCAGAACTTCTTGTAGTACTCGTCGTAGGTGTAGCTCCGGTACACGGGCGCGTCCCCGTCCGCGACGAGCTTCCTCGCCGGGCTGATCACCGCGCTGTTGCATGGACACAGGAAAGATGCCACCGACATGCGCTCTCGCACCGCGTTAACAACCGCACGGTGCCACACGCTCTTGTACGCACCGTTGCTCAGAGCCTGCATATATATCAGCAGTTCAACCTGAACGTTACACGATGTGCAATTAATGGCAGATCGAAATGCATATATATGTATAACACATGGCTATGTGTGTGACCTGTATCTGGTCGCCTAGGTTGACGACGAGAGCGTTGGGGCGTGGGTTGACGGCGATCCACTGGTCGCCGTCCCTGAGGACCTGGAGGCCGGCGACATGGGGATCCGGGAGGAGGATGGTGAGGGCGTTGGGGTCCGTGTGCTTGGGAAGGCCGTAGGTCAGGTCCGGCTCCGGACACCGCGGGTAGTAGTTCACGGCCATGTGCTGCTCCAGCTCGCCGAGAACCTTCTCGATGTAGTCCTCCTCGAGGCCGAGGCTGACAGAGATGGCGCCGAGAAGCCGGAGCCCCAGTTGCCGGACTTCGCGGCAGTACGTGCTCATGATCTCCCTGCATGCCAGGAAACAATGCAACGGAAAATTAAGCGTCCACGCCTTAATTTGGCGATTTACTGAAAATTAAGCATGCTGTCCTGGACTTCAGCTAGCTTGATTTTAGTACATTGGATTTTGGAATTAACAGACGAAAAGTAGGAGACCCATGAAGAGTCGGTCCTCTTCTTTTGCGAGGTCAAGGGCGTGGTTTGCCTTTTCCACGATTTGTATCGAGTAATACCTCACATGTTCATGCATGTCTCTGGTTCGGTGATTAGTCCAAAACCAAAAGCTAGCTAGTGTACGTGATTGAACTGTATTGCTCGGTCGACCGCGGACCGTGCGACTATAACGGCATGTGGAAGACTAGCTAACTAAACCGAACGGAGGTTTTGAGGGATACTGCTTCCGATCGAAGTCAAACATGGAAGTCTTCGGATTAGGTAGCTATCCGAGGGTTTGGGACATCGTTGTTCCGGGATTTTTGAAGGTTTTTTTCCAGATAAATATTCTAAACTTTCAAGTACCCTCCTTCTTTACATGCATGTTCCATTTGACCATATATATATATAGTGTACCCCGCACTTAATTGTGTTCTGGACCATATACGCTACGTACGGGCACTGAAGATTATTTCCCTATCATTGTTAATTATACTTACCAGCAAAAAAGCACCTACGTTTATGCATAGCTAGGGATGGCACCAGGCCAGATCGGACACGGGCAGAGCGAATCCATGCCTGATCTGAGACCCCCGTGCCCGCGTCCGACCCATACCCGCAAAGCCTATCGGGCAAACCCCACGCCCGTGCCTATGCCCGTTGGGCACGGGCATACCCGATGGGTACCCACTCGCCCCATGCGCTATCGCGTCACCGGCTGCCGCCCACCGCCCGCTCACGTGCGCTGCCGCCCACTGCCCGCTCCCGTGAGCCGCAGCCTTGCCGGCTGCCGACCGTGCCCGTGCGCCGCGTCGCAGGCCGCCGCCCAAGCCGTGCACCGCTGCCGCTTTAAGCCCTCGCCGACACTATCTAGAAGTGAGGTGGGATGGAAATTAGGCTAGGATTTAATGTTGTTGGCTATATATATGTCCCTGGGCCAAATAGGCCAAGAGGAAGGGGTATGAGAATAAAGGGATGGACCAAAATCAATAGTACATGCATCGGGTCGGGCATAGGTTATTCGCGGGTAGAAAATGAGACCCGGCTGCCACCCACCACATTGTCGGGTCTTGGGGGTGTGCCCACGAGCAAAATATTACACCCATACCCGTGCCCATCGGGCCGGGTATCCGCGGATACCCAGACCCATCGGTAAAATTACCTTCCCTACGCGTAGCGACCATTACGTCCCACCCAGGGGCAATGCATGTGCGCATGATAACTGTCAATCGACTGGGCATGTGAGCGCATGATAATTGTGTCCATCGACTGCACTGTGTATTTTCTGGAGAAAATGAATTGACCTATAGATGTATATATGCATCGTTTGCAGGGGAGGATCCAGCGTGCATGGGTGTTGGAGGACTCGAGTCCCCCCTAGCTCGCTGGATTACCATTGATAGAAGGAAAGAGAAAAGGGAAAGAATGAGAAAATAAAGAGTAGGAGAGTGAAGAAGGAAGAAGAAGATGAACCCCCAATTTATTCTGGATCCGTCTCTGATCGTTTGAACGTGTGAAGTGCTCGCTATGCATGCATGGCCGGCCGGTCACACTATTATATTTGAGCGGGTCATGAGCTAAAAATCTAAGTTAAACATGAGGTGCTTACTAACAAAGTCGTGGACCGGTCGATCGTGAAACACGGACCGCTGGCAATGGACAAATACGCATTCACTAGCTAGTCAGGGATATACCATGAAATCTATCAACTTGAAAGAAGGTGCGACAACTTAATTATAATTAATTCGCTAGCTGGATGTATGTACGCGCGTATTTAATGTTTTTCGTTAATTAGCGTAAGTACGGGACCATCCACTACCGGTAATAAAGCGATAATAATTAGTAGTTATACAAATGGAGACAGGTCAATTTGGTTGAACTATGTGCATACACTACAAGTCTAGTACAACGTCACAGGGCTACAGGAGAACCTTCAAAATAAGTGTGAACAGTCTTAAAATAAAGAGAGTAAACAGCTGCAGCTGTGGCATTGACTGTACTCACTTTTTTTTTCAACGAGAATAAACAGCTTTCAGCTGTGGCATGTAGCTATGTTTTCTTTTTTTTTCAACGAATTAGTAGCTATTCTTTTAAGGAAGTAGCTATGAGGAGCTAGTTAGGAGTACATTTGAGTACTCTCACCCTTTACAAATATAACCATTTTAGATATTGATGATTATTTTTTTAAGGAAGTAGCTACGAGGAGCTAGTTAGGAGTACATTTTACAAATATAACCATTTTAGATATTGATATGGTCTCTAACGTCCTACTTTGACCAACAGTGTGTATTATTGATAAAGTTAAAATATTTTAAATAGAAAAGGTTGCATATTATTGTTTCACGATGGATCTACTTACTATTTTTATGTCATCAATCTTATGATCTTTTTTATTGGCATTTGGCAATCAAAGTTAAATTAAAGGTTTGTCATGTTTATCACTATTTTTAAAATATTTATATTTATGGACAGAAGTATAAATATATATATATTGCTGTTGTAATTGGGATACTAGCTTGCCGCAAGCTCGCTACGTTTCTAGAAGCGCTGTTGTGCATGCCAAGCATAGCTAGAACAGACACATGGTGGTGATCAGCAGTACAGTACTATCTATTCTTGATTGACGTACTGTCTGATATGGATATGTACTGTGATTTGTATGCTTCAGTCTAAACATTAATGTGTCCTTCAGAATTCTAAATTGCTGTTCCGTGTTTCGTTATAGATCTTCCTCAGCTTGATTTTAATTATATGCTTGTAAGTGCAATTAGTCCATTATTTGATCCACAGTTTGCAGCACCACTCATCATTTGCTAAAACATAATAATTAGGAGTTTATATATGTTGATCTTGTTGTGTGTAGAGTTGAACAAGATGTTTTAAGTTGAAATTTTGTGGGATGAGATAAAATTAAATTCATATCCCATATTTGTGTTGAGAATTTTAATCCTCGTTTGCATATATATGTTCTTAGAACCTAATTAATATTGATTAAAGAATCGAGATTTAATGTTGCGTGCAAACTATATATCACGTAGAGTTTTAAACTATTTTTAAATATATTTTATGTTGTCATCCGTGTCTGCATAAAATTTGAACTTAATTAATTAGAATACGACTATAATATAAATAAAGAAAGAAAGAACGAGAAATATTGCTAGAGAGAATAAGTGAGCTGACTTTACCTCAAAGGGTAGAATGGAGAAAAAAGTTTGAAGAATTAAGTGTACCTGATGAAATAGTTTGAGCCGAGTAAAATAGACTTTTTTATTTTTTTATTTTTTTTGCCAATAACTCTTGTTTATCATTTGAGGGTTTAGATCCCACACAAGCGGGTGGTTGCTAAATTATTGGGATGCGTGGACACACTTCCTTAGGAGTGTGCAGGGGTCTATAAATATAGTCTGGTTAATTTCTTTGCTCAAACTGAAACAATAACTATTCCTCATGCGGCCAATTAAGGATTTAAAAAGAGAAAAAGAAACATAATAATAACTCCAAAAAGATCAACATTGTAGCTCTTTTTTAATGATATAAGAGCTACCATCACTACTGGAGAACTGATTTTTGATCGGTTGGCAAAAAATACCCTTATCCTGGTTCGAATAGGAACCGGTGCTCCTTAGCACCAATTGATCTTTAGTTCCAGTTGGTAACACCAACCGAAACTAAAGATATTTTTAATCCTGATTGGTGTTACCAACCCGGACTAAAGATGCCTCCAGGGTTAGTTTAAAAGAAAATATCTCTATCCAAATCAGATGTGTGTAATAGGTGGGATAGTAACGCGCGTGAGGCCTGAGATGAGAGATCTTGAGTTTGAATCCCACATCCCACATATTTTTTGACTTAATATCCATTTTAGTCCCGGTTATTTCAACCGGGACTAAATATGGATTAGGTGTCCCAGTTGCATAACCGGGATAACAGAAAAGATTGTAAACCGGGAGTAAAGCTCCATTCCCCACTAGTGAATGTTAATTTTCTTGAAGTTATTTTTCTTTTTTTCTTTTTACTTAATCCTTAAGTGGC
This sequence comes from Oryza punctata, assembly GCA_000573905.2. Taxonomy (NCBI): domain Eukaryota; kingdom Viridiplantae; phylum Streptophyta; class Magnoliopsida; order Poales; family Poaceae; genus Oryza; species Oryza punctata. The sequence continues at coordinate 28,175,016 of CM002491.2, read as the reverse complement.
CGCATGCCCGCACGAGGAATAGCTACTTGTCGGTGACATGGGCCCAGGGGTATGTTGACCTAGGGCTTGAGGCGGCCCCGTACGCCCACGTGGCCGTCCCCCGAGGGGGGATCGGGCCCGAGGGTGACGTGGCAGCCGCCCGTCCTAAGTCCCGGCGCCTCCCGGTGGCTACCGCGGTAGGGGTCAGGCTCCCCCGACCCCCTCGGGCCGCCGCCACGTGTGTCAGAGTAGGTGAGCATTCCCAGCGCCCACCTACCCCCATTAATGGCGGTGCAGCCGGAGTGCGCCTACGCACGCGCGTGTGCCACATTAAATGCGAGATGACACGCACGCGCGCGTCTGACACCGGTCACAGTCGACTGACCGGCTTGTGACCGGTACGAATGACCGATGGGACACAGCATAGTACCGGGCATGCCGCCGAACGCCCGGTAGGTGCGCTGCGTGCCCCGTCAGGTCACATCAAAATCATGTGAGCCGGCTCGGCTCGCTCACCCCACCGGAGTTGGTACGCCAGGTCTAATCACCCGGCGCACATCGCCGCGTACGGTTAGGATAAACAAGTCTCCGGCCGTTTAATGAAGAATGATGTGCGACGTCATGCATCAAAGATGGGCGGTCTGACAGGAGCCATGCCGGCGCTACAGGACGGTGGACTTCTGTCGCAGGCAATAGTGTGGCCCTTAATTGTAAAAGAGCACTTTTTCTTTTCTCTAGAATATAGCCTATTCGGCCCATGTGGTATCCCCTTGGAGTATAAAAGGAGGCTCGGGCCTAGAGGAAAGGGGTTGGATTCTTGAGAACAAGAACACACAGATAGTCCATCACACAGGAGTAGGGTATTACGCCTCGCCGGCGGCCCGAACCTGTATAATCTCTCGTGCCACTGCCTTCTATTGGGCGAAACCTTTTTTCTCTTTCTCCACCTCACCGGCGCACCAGAGTCAGAGTCGGGAACGCCTCTCTCACGCGCCCAGGACCGAACCCAAAGGGGGACCCTCACAGTCCCCCGCTGAGGAGCTTACCCTCCGTCAGCTGGCGCTCCAGATAGAGGTGCATAGACGCATTCCTCGACTCCCATTCCTTCCGTGCGTGCCAAGTTTTGCCAAGTCAGCCCTATGGCTAAAGAGGCAGTAGTCCGCACGCCCACACCGAGCATAAGCGACGACGGCGGAGAGCTGCATCCTCGCCGTCGAGCACATACCCCGTCACCGCCTCCGCGCCGGAGTCCTGGGCGGGGGAAGGCGCTGGAGGTGCCGGAGGGCTCCGCCACCTCACCGCAGCCCAGTGACGAACGGCGGCGCCATCCCAAGGCGCGCCGCCGTCTGGTCTACGGCGACGGCGGCACCCCTCAGGGCACCCTCCAAGCGGTGGGAGCGCTCCTGCGCCACTCGCCCATCGCCACAGACCCGGAGGCCCGCGTCCAGTGCTGGCTGGACGATGTCGCTAACTTGGTCAAGGCGGCGTAGCAGCAGCTGGACGCCGGCGACCGCTCTTCGGCAGCCGGATCGTCCGGCACCGCAACTGCTGCCTCTTCGTCTGCAAGGCGAAGAGCTCGGCTGGCGGCGGCCCACGCCCGCCATTCGCCCTTGCTTCCCTCGTCGACACCCACAGCCACTCGCGGGTCATCACGAGAGCATATATGGTGGGCCGGACGCCCGGCTCAACATTGAGTGTCGGCGCGATGAGCGTCGTGCCACCCAAACGGGAGAGGGCGCTGCATCTACGGCCGCCGTGCACCCCAGCGGCCATAAGGGCCGGCCCCCCATTTCCCCCGTCGTCAGGGCTGGATGCCGCGCCTTTGTGGTGAGTCTTCGGAATGTCCGATGGCCCCCAAAGTTCCGGCCCAGCATCCCGGAGAAATACGACGACAGCGTCAACTCCACCGAGTTCCTCTAGATCTACACGACTGGAATAGAAGTGGCCGGGGGTGACGATAGGGTCATGGCGAACTTTTTTCCCATGGCCCTACAAGGCCAAGCGTGGGGTTGGCTTATGAACCTGTCGCCCGCTTTGGTCCACTCCTGGGAGGAGTTGTGCCAACAGTTCACTACAAACTTTCAGGGCACATACCCTCGCCCGGGGGAAGAAGCGGATCTGCACGCGGTGCAGCGAAGGTGATGAGGACATCCTTCATTATTACCCGCTGGCAAAGACGCAACAAGATGGGCCGAGTGGCCCAGTTGTAGTTGGGCGGCGACCGTGTGAGCCTCTGAATAATCCTACCTTGCTTAGCTTGGGAGGAGGAAGCCACCTTAAAAGGGAGAGCCACCCTTCCCCTATCAGACTAGTCTTTTAAGGTGATTGGGCCTTTCCCCGAGTGGGTGTGTCGGAGTTGCGGTGCTAAGATTGCGGGGTTTGGAAAAATCCGGATCAGTGTGTCGTGCTTCGGGCGTATGGTGCTAAGATTGCTGGATTCGGGGAATTCGGATTGGTGTGTCGGACTTTCGTCCAACCCCACCTAGACCGGACTCATCATTTGGTATCAGAGCTGGGCCCTTGTTAAGAAGGGGAGAATGATGAGGACATCCTCCATTATTACCCGCTGGCAAAGACACAACAAGATGGGCCGAGTGGCCCAGTTGTAGTCGGGCGGCGACCGTATGAGCCTATGAATAATCCCACCTTGCTTAGCTTTGGAGGAGGAAGCCACCTTAAAAAGGAGAGCCACCCTTCCCCTATCAGACTAGTCTTTTAGGGTGATTGGGCCTTTCCCCGAGTGGGTGCGTCGGAGTTGCGGTGCTAAGATTGCGGGGTTTGGAAAAATCCGGATCAGTGTATCATGCTTCGGGCGTATGGTTCTAAGATTGCGGGATTCGAGGAATCCGGATCGGTGTGTCGGGCTTTCGTCCAACCCGTCTAGGCCGGACTCATCAGAAGGGACGATAAGTCCCTCCGATCATATATTCAGCGGTTCTGCCAGGTCCGCAACACCATCCCCTGTATCCTCGCGCACGCGGTGATATACGCGTTCAGGGGAGGCGTGCGGCACAATCGCATGCTCGAAAAGATAGCCTCCAAGGAGCCCCAGACCACCGCGCAGATTTTCGAGCTCGCGGACCGTGTGGCCTGAAAGGAGGAGGCGTGGACCTGGAACTCCTCCGGCTCTAGGGCGGCGGCTGCGGCTGCCGCCGAGTCCGCTGCCCGTTCCAAGCAGCGGGAGAAGAGGAGGAAGAAGAAGACTGCCCGCACCGGCAACGAGGGGTATGTCCTCGCCACCGAAGGCGCTTCGCGGCCCCCGCGCAAGGGGAGGACCGCGGGTGACGGCGAGAGGAACACCGGCGCTCCCGGTCTGGAGCGCCAGGCGGGCAAATGGTGCTCCGTGCACAACACCTCCCTCCACGACCTCGCTGATTGCCGCGCGATCAAGGGCTTGGCCGAGCGTGTTAGGAAGTGGGGGAGGAACGGGGGCAGGAACACCATAGGGGTCAGGGCCCCACGGCTCCTGCCCGTGACCGGCGAAGTGAGGCCAAGCACAAGGCCCCCGCCGATGATGATGATGACGATGACTTGGGCTTCCAGGAGCCTGAGGCCACCGTCGCCATCATAGATGGGGGAGCATGTGCTCATGCCTCCCGCCGCAGTTTCAAATCCATGAAGCGCGAGCTTCTGGCTGCGGTCCCCACTGGGTTCAGTCCCCTAGCAGGGTGCGGTCTCCCCCAGCTTACGGAGCCGCTTTTTCTTCTTCTCTCCCTCGGGTGGGGGTGACGGCGAGCCGCTCGCCAACTTCCTCCCCAGGGTACTATCGGCTCCACCCCCTCGGGGTGGAGATGGGGGAGGGCTCTCCCCATGCTTGCGCTTCCCCTTGGCGTCACCTGGGCAGCTGCCCCCGGAGCTACCTCCGTGGGGGGCCGATGGGTGACCCTCGCCGGTGGAGCACCGCTCTCCTCCTCCGCTGTGGCTGCCCCCAGCGCTGACCGCAGCCATGATCGCCCGTATGCTGTCGCGATCGGGGTCGCAGTACAGGGGGACGACCCCTGCAGGGATCAAGGACGGCTCCACCGTGCTGAGGTTTAGCACGCGCTGGATCACCACCCGGAGGTCCTCTGGATTCCAGTCCCAGTTGCGGCATGGGTGCAACCGACCGGGGTCCTCGGAGCCGTTGTATTCCCAGGCGCCCCGGGTGCACCGCTGGAGTGGGGCAATGCGGCGACGGAGGTAATCCCCGAAGACCATGGCGCCGGTGAGGCCCTAGGCACACAGGCCGACCAAGCGGTCCAGGACGGCGTCGTACGCGTCCCCGAGGGTGACGGCCGATCACCATGTTGGTCGTTGCACCGGCGGGTGGCTTCGGAGTCGAAGACGACGCTCGTCGGGGAGGCTGGTGTAGAACCAGTCGCTCTTCCAGTCGTCCCACTTCTTCCGCAGGACACAGGGGATGTACTGCTGCGCCGCCTGCGCGCGCGGTTGGAAGTAGCAGCCGCCGACCTCCATCGCCGGTGACACGGACTTTGCGGTGTAGAACCACCGGAATAGTCAGAGGGTGGGCCTCACCCCCACAAACATCTCGCACGGGTGTGCGAAGATGGCCAACGTCATCACAGCGTTGGGGGTGAGGTGCGCCATCTGGAGGTCGCAGTACTCTAGGACGTCCAGGAAGAAGCGCGAGAACGGCGGAATCAGCCCCGCCATGGCGATGGGGAGGAAGAATACCGACCAGTGAGGGAACTGCGGCGCCGGGCGTGCCTCGCCCAGCATCACCGCCTCCCGGTCGGGCACCGCCGGCATAAATTTGCGGGGTAGGCTAGCCATTCGGTCGTTGGTGATTCGGGATGGCGGTAGCATGCTGCCCTCGACCGGCGAAGATCCCCGTGCCATCGCACTGGAGGAGGAAGAGCGCGAGAAAGAGTGTGAGCGGCAGAGAAGAGCGCTGGGAGACAAAGAGAGCTAGGGCGCAAGGAAGCTGTGTTGGGCGAAAGTGGCGAAGGAAGGGGGAAACCCCCTTCTCGACGCCCTTTCTACCCTGGCCGCTGCCGCGCCCGGCTCCTCGTTTCCCGCGCCCACTAACTCGCCCCCTCGATTACCGCGCGCACTTCCTCCACAATCCCCACTACTCCGCTTCCGGCGTGCGTGCGAAATCTCGCAACCGTCACGGAAATAGAGGGACAGATCGCGTCCGCATTAATGGCGCGTGTGGTTGCCGAAAGATACGCCATCATCACAACTCCGGGTATATAGACGGACGTGCCCCGTTATTCGCGCCGCACCGGATATTGAGGCCATTACGAGGTAATGGCCCATTATCGCTGAGAGGCGTTTTTTCTTTCCTTTGCGCGGAAGTGGCAATCGTTCATCTTTTCCGAGAACCTGGGCCCACGTAACGCCGGACCAACAAGGTGGCGTTAAACCTGGTGGACCCACGGTGGGCCCCCACAGGCTTTACGCTGGGGGCTACTGTCGGTGACATGGGCCCAGGGGTATGTTGACCTAGGGCTTGAGGCGGCCCCGTACGCCCATGTGGCCGTCCCCCAAGGAGGGATCGGGCCGGAGGGTGACGTGGCAGCCACCCATCCTAAGTCACGGCGCCTCCCGGTGGATACCGCGGCAGGGGTCGGGCTCCCCCGACCCCCTCGGGCCGCCGCCACGTGTGTCGGAGTAGGTGAGCATTCCCAGCGCCCACCTACCCCCATTAAATGCGAGATGACACGCACGCGCGTGTCTGACACCAGTCACAGTCGACTGACCGGCCTGTGACCGGTACGAATGACCGATGGGACGCAGCACAGTACCGGGCATGCCGCCGCACGCCCGGTAGGTGCGCTGGGCACCCCGTCAGGTCACATCAAAATTATGTGAGCCGGCTCGGCTCGCTCACCCCACCGGAGTTGGTACGCTAGGTCTAATCACCTGGCTTACATCGCAGCGTACGGTTGGGATAAGCAAGTCTCCGGCCGTTTAATGAAGAATGAAGTGCGGTGTCATGCATCAAAGATGGGCGGTCTGACAAGAGTCGTGCCGGCGCTACAGGACGGTGGACTTCTACCGCAGGCAATAGTGTGACCCTTAATTGTAAAAGAGCACTTTTCCTTTTCTCTAGAATATAGCCTATTCGGCCCATGTGGTATCCCCTTGGAGTATAAAAGGAGGCCCAGGCCTAGAGGAAAGGGGTTGGATTCTTGAGAACAAGAACACACAGATAGTCCATCACACAGAAGTAGGGTATTACGCCTCGCCGGCGGTCCGAACCTATATAATCTCTCGTGCCACTGCCTTCTATTGGGTGAAACCTTTTTTTTCTCTTTCTCCACCTCAACGGCGCACCGGAGTCAGAGCCGGGAACGCCTCTCTTACGCGCCCTGGACCGAACCCAAAGGAGGGCCCTCACAGTCCCCCGCTGAGGAGCTTACCCTCCGTCACTACTGTTTCAGTTTGAGCAAAGAAAATGTTGGATTTGATACCAAAACCATATGCATATATCATGGGTGAAAATAATTAAGAGGATGATACGAGCCTCACCTATTTATCTACATCTATACTATATATGTTAAGTATGTTAAGTAGAAAGATCTAACCATTAGTTAATTAAGTAGAACATATTTTGGACCAAGAATTTATATTAAATAAAACATGCCATTATAAATATATGAACATGGACTCTTTAATTAGTTTTAATAGTTATTATATAATAGATATGTTGTACCTGTCTTGAACTCTCAGTTTAGTACTTTGTTGATCTTTGACGGACATTTATTCTTGTTTAATCTAAGTCGCTATATATAATTAAAAAAACAACCAACAAAATTAATGTGATTAAATATTTAGTATAATATCTATAATAATGTGTAACGCATGCATGGGTTGACAACCAGTTTTTCTAATTTTGGGTTGTGCAATAGCTCCGGTGGGTATAGCATGCCCAATGCGACATTAGATGTCGAAAGCTATTATTTGGAACATCCAACGGACACGCTCGTGGGGGATAGTAGCAAACTTGACTCTGAGTGTTCTAACTTCTAACACAAGGTCTCCGTGTCACGAGGGAATATATGATCTGCTGAAATTAATTTCACTTCCAAGATAGTTAATATATATCTAGCTAGTGTGTGCTTACTTGAACTGTGCCGGATTAGAGGGCCACTCAGGCACGAATTCCTCCAGCGGGTGGCAGTGAAGACGGAGATAATCTCTCCAGTTGTGTACTGTCTCCTTGCGGACGTTAAAGCTCGTAGATAGTCTTATTTTCTTGGATGGCTCGTCGGAATACAGCTTCTCCTTCTCCTCCGGCGGCAGCCTGAAGAACTCCAACGCCACGGCCATCACCTTTTCCAGTAGCTCCTCTGATATCCCGTGGTTGGTGACCTATAATAAAGGAAAAGTTAGGAAGGTTATAGATATACTATTGTATAATACACTCATTGGTTACTATGTATGTTTATACTTCAGTATTTAATTTGTACATCGTCAGATGATCAGAAAGATCGAGCCCAGAGCTCTGAAGAAGACGCTGGCTTGACTGAAGGAGAAAATAATGCCGTGAAGCGTACGTGATGTCGCCATGGTTGGACATAATTGTGAGCACGCACAGTGGGAACACGCAAAACCTAGCTAGCTACTCCGTACTCGAGTTGATTAATTAGAGCGCGAATGAGAGCTAGGGGGACCTGGAAGAAGCCGTAGGTGCGGCAGGCCCGAGCAATCTCGGCGATGACCCGCGCCTTGTCCGGCGAGGCGAGGTCGATGAGCGGGATGTTGCTGTCCGTGGCAACTTCGGCGAGCCGCGGCCGGTCGGACTCAGGCCGAGCATAGCGCTCCGGGAGCGTCTCCCGGTGCTCAACGGTGGACAGCAGCTGCGTCGTTGCCATGGGAGACGACGAGGTCGCTGGATCGCGGCAAGTCAGCTAGCTAGGCAGAGAAGGGGAGCGAGAGGCCGGCCGGAGATCACGCGAGGGAGTACTAGAAGTAGGTGAATGCGTTGACGCGCGACGCGACCGTCATTGCCACACACAGGTGCAGTATATATTGAGGTGTGACCAATAGTAAGCCGGCCCGACCCAAAAGATGCCGAGCTAACCTGTAGCTCTAACGCAGCCGTAGTAGATATAAGGCCGGCCAGCCCATCCAACTAAAAGCCTAAAGGCATCACCAATATTTAGTACATGTTTTATCTGTAAGGATGGATCTTGCGTTAGTAGGTACTTCTTTCGTCGAAGAATATAAGTATTTTTTAGTTAAGTGGGGGTATTAAGAAAGAAGGTCGAGATGATTGAAGAAGGATTGTGATGGGTGGAGATGAGAAAGTAGGTGAAGAGAATTGTTGTGATTGGTTGAAAGGAGAGGATTGGTAAAAATGGCTTTATTTTGGGATAAATTATTGTGCTAGAAATAACTATATTTTAGGACGGAGGTAATATTAGTTATCACGGTAGCTACAATGATGAAACAATAAAAATGGATTGAGAGGAACGAGATAAACCATTCGTTTATTCCTTATGACTAGGTAGTAAGCATATTACCTGATATTAGTTACTTACTAGTTTCACAATGTATATAACTTGATAGTAGTAGTACTTATTTTTTACTACCCCGTTTAGATGTACATTGTGAATGTCCTAATGAGAGATGTACATTGTGGATGCCCTAATGAGGCAAGACTTGAAGCATCCGGAGTACAGAACATGCCTTTAGACGGAAAAAAAAAACATTTGAAACGTCTGGAGTCCAGAAATGTGCCATCAGAGATGGGATAAGTGTGTTGTAGATTGTTGCGATCCTGAGTGGTGTACAACCGCAAACTTAACACTTAATGCAAGCGCACTTACTTCTCCAAACACACACACGTACACATCCGGAAGACTGAGAGTCGATATATCTTGAGATCCACGAAGTCACTATAAGTACCTCAGAAAGACTAGTCCAATATATTTTGAGATTCACGAAGTCACTATGAGCACCTTCAAAAAATTTGGTTTCGCTGTCGACGGATACGTCACCTATGACTTAAAAAATAGTTAGCTGTAAATACAAACACCCATGTCAAGTATAAGACTTGAACTCGGATGAGTTGGTTCTAACAGAAGAAACCTAACCAGTTAAGCTACGCTCACTTTACACAATATCTTTTCATATACATGTACACCACTACGCACGTACGTCATATTCAAATATTAGTGAATGTGATGTGTAACAGGCAAAATAGCCCTTTACTTAGAATTTATAGGAACTTAGAGTCCGAAAGACAAAATGCAAATTAAGACCGTAAAACTTGATGATCAATGAATTCTTGGTGTTAAGGAGATGACCAAACGAGCATGCGACAATATGCTGGATTCGAGAGTCTTGGGGGTACATCTTGGCAAGACGACATGCGGCATTGGTGTCTCACTCGTTCTTGTGGGTCGCGGCCTCGGTGCAGGTCACGGGTGAAAGGATATGGACTGCACGAAGTTGAACAGGCACAAGCAGACGACTAGATGATGGGCTAGACAACCCTCTCAAAACCCTATACGACAGCTAGGTCTATGGCTTATCTCGAGAGGGCCCTATGGGATCGAGCAGATTGCGTCCTCATCAACGGGACTGCAGCTAAGAGCATGTGTATAGTAGTATTTGTTAGCACCATGATTTGAATTCTGATAGATAAAGTAATGCACCAGCCACCCATAACTCTACTTCTTCAAAACCATGTCTTTAAAATGGTAAAATAGGGGAAAAATCTACGAGGTATAAAGGTGAAATGTGTCACCTCATTTTTCCATCCCAAAAAACGTTAAGACATATGAAACGTTGTCTCAAAAAAAAAAGGAAAACGGATGACATAAGCCATCTGACGTCAGAATTTTCTTGGAATATTTTTTTAGACTGTTGCTAGAATTGTCCTGTCAGCAACTCCCACTTTTACGAAGTGTCGAAGTGCATCCGCTCGATTTCTAACTCACCTATTTGTTCAAATGAAAACGTAAAGTGACTACTCATTAAGATGACTTTTTTCTCAGACCACATAAAAAGCTTACAGAGGTTATGGATAACCATTCGATTACCACATCCACGACAATCGATTGAGGAATACATATACTATATAGTATATATAAAAGTGAAAACAATGGAGCTGAATGATCAAATAATATATTGGTTTTCTATGCTGAATTCAGGGAAGTTTATAAAAGTATATCCAGCGTTCTGCATGTCGAGTGGACTGCTACTATTAATTGTTTTATACATACAGCGCTACAAGATGCAAGTCTACATGGAGTGTTTATTTCTTCAAGTATGTGCGGGATCCATGGATAATCAATCTCCTTAATGAAGTACAGCACCGGGAGCATTACGTGAGACGTAGCCGTACGTGCTAACCACCCAAGCAAGTACCGAGTACGGACGCAACACGCAAGCCTTCCACGTCATTGGATAAAGGCAACATAAAGCCTCCAAGAGGATTAGACCAATGATCCGAAGGTGATGAGGGGATTTAGGCTATGTTCTTTGTGCTGGTTAGGAATTTTTCGTCTAACCCAGAAAACGGAGAAATATATTAGTATATAATAAAGTATTAACTAAAACAAACTTAAAAAATAGATTAATATGATTTTCTAAAGTAACTTTTCTATAGGGAATTTTAAAAACACCGTTTAGCAATTTGAAAAACGTATACGCGAAAAAGAAGAAAGGGAGTTGGGAACTCTACAAACGAATGCAGCGTTTAAGACCCCCACCCACTTGTTTTAACCATAGACACATGTAAATCTTATCAGGGCAATTTTTTTTTATTGTGTCTTCTTTGATATGGTGGGTTTTTCATAAATAACTTATCCCTTATGTTTTAAAATATAAGCATTTTGTGTTATTCATCAAATACTAAAGTTAAAGGATAATATTATCTTTCACTATTCTTGACAGTTAATTTTTTAATTTTAAATTAGTCAAAATCCCCACACAACTTCACATGATTGACTTAAAATGTATGGATTTATATGCATTGAAATCAAACATATTTTGCATCATAGAAATACTTGTTTATAGCGGAGGAAGTACTTAGAAGCATTATAATATTCCTTTTTTAAAATAATAAAAATAGATTACATCTCCAACCTCTGTCAATAAACACAGAAGCAAAAAGTTTTAGAAGTGAAAAGGAAGGAATAAAAAAAACTAATGTGATGACTCCCGCCAATAAAAAGATCAACTGAAATAATATTAGTATCAGTGGCACATTAAATTAAATTGAATGGACGGTTTTATATCTAAGGTTACCTAAAATATACCCTATTTTTAAGAGCCAAAAAAATAAAGACTATTTTGAGCATTATGGTATTGGAGTTTCTAACTCTTTACCCTGAGGTACCGTTGTCTTCGATAACCATTACCATGAACATGCTTCCAGAATTAGGGGTCATTTTGGTTTACTCTTATGAAAATCCACCCTACCAAAATTTTAATAGGATAGCATACCAAATACAGTAATATACAAGTTTGAAGTTGAAGAAAAAGATAGGGCCAAAGGCACATTAATATACTGTTTGCACTTGTTGAGTAGTCCTACTGTTTTAGATGGACGCTCCAATAGTCCCTTGAGCTCATCTTAGGCCTAGCTAGTTCTGAAGTAAGGTTGGGTTAGGCTAATCTTTGTTTACCGTGAGAACCCTTCTTAAACTATTAAACGGTGTATTTTGTGAAAAAAATTCTGATAGATTTTCAATTTAAAAATCAAATAAATCCACTTCTAAATTTATAATAGTTAATTACATGTGTTAATAACTTGACTCTTTTCCATGCTGCTAACAAGCTAAATCCAACCACCAATTGAAATGGAGCTTTCGTTGTTCTTTTTCAGCTAAGCTTATCAGCAGCACATGTTACATGTAACAGGGTACATTTTTAGTGTATGGTTAAATAATTGTTAGTTATTATAAATATAAAAAATAGATTTATTTGATTTTAAAAAGAAATTTTGGAGTATTTAGAAAGCTTTTGTAGAAAATACATCATTTAGTAATTTAAAAAAATACTCACGAAAATTGAGTAAGTAGTTAATCCAACTAGCTTAATCAAACGGGGGCCTTTGTTTGGTGTTCCATACTGTCCGTATGCCATCCTTTTTCTACAAAGAATTTGAGAATGATCCAACTAGCTAGCTTTTTTTTTTCTGTCAAGACACAAGCCGGCGTCGTCGCGGACTCGCGGCCATGTACGCCCACATCCTTCTTGCCTCACCACTTGGACACACCAATCCAGGAAATCACTGTCTTTCTCTGTACGTGCTAGGCGAGACTCTAGACTAGATCAAAGTCACCGCCATCTCATCATCATATGCATGCAGCACGACTATATCACCATCATCTAGGTTCTATTTTTTTTATTAAGATTTAAATTTTGCCTCCATTAACACGCTTTTCAAACTAAAAAACGGTATACTTCGTACGAAAACCTTTAGAGGTTGCCTTAAAATATCAAATATATATATTTGTTAAGTTTTTAATAATTAAAATTTAATTAATCATGTGCTAATAGTTTTATTAATTTATGTGCGATAACTTAATATTCACCTTCATCAGTTAAACATCACCACGTGTTCATGGAAAATGAATAAATTATATATACGTTCGGATGGACCTAACATGGGAGCGATAGGTTTCAAGCCTCCACTACTGGTGCGAGAACCGTGGGAGCCCCCACGAAACCCTCCACTAATTTGTTTTGCTATATGTAGATGGAAGAGGAGTTGTAACTTTATCTAATTTAATTTGTTCAAACCTCGAACTATTTCTTCTAGATCCGTTACTGTACTCCAAATAATATAGCATGCGCCTGCAGTACGCATATATGGCGTCTTGACTTTTAGACGGCGTTGCCGTTGACGCACCAAATCGAGAACGAAAGGCACCGCAAATGCACGTATCTACAGCTTGACTGCTTGAGTGGTTAGCTGGCCCAGGCCGGCGTCTCCCACACAGCACGTTCTCCTTCCCCGGAGAGGAAAAACGAACCAAACAAAAACGAGCTTGGAATAATAGGGAGGATTGGAAGCGAGCCACGGAAACAGCGAGGCAGAGAGCAGTTTGGCGGTGCTCTCGGACGCCGAGGTTGTCGACGGCTGGGGACCGCATGGGACGGCGGAGCATGTGGACGGATCGAACCACGCACAGGGCGAGCGCCCCTGGGGCTGCTGCGGCAGTCGCCCCGCCCCTGGTACACGTTGGTCTCGCTCCTCTTCCTGAGCAGAGTAAGACACCGTTGTTTGGACGCGATGCGTCCTCGACAATGTGCTGCTACTACTGGGCACCTCGGGCATTTCCTTCCCGAATCTGCTAATTGGCGAAAATCCTCACGCCCCTCCCCTGGTGCGGATGGACACGTGGCATCCATAGAAGATGTTAGCGGCAGACCGCGAGAGGGTTACGTGGGAGCGAGATTTTTTGTTTTCTTTATTTTTTTTCGGTTTTTTAATATGCGCATATACAAATTTTATATATGCGTATTTTTTTATTTATATGTTTGTATATAAACTTTATATATATACAGATATAAAATTGATATATTTTATATATGCATGTATACAAAATTTGTATATATACATACATAAAATTTTATACATGTATATATATTATATATGTATGTATATATATCTTATCTTACCTACTTAAAAAATTCGTAATTTTTCTTTCCTTTTCTTTTTTTTTCCATCAGGGACTTTAATTAGACTTATGTTTTTTATGTGCGGGCTAAGAAGGAGGGAAGGGAGGAAAGTGGGCCGGTGTAAGGGATATCAAATAGACTTTTCTTCCATCGGCAAGGACACTAATTCGACTTTTGGTTTTTCGGGCCGGCGCTTGCGGGCTGAGGCGGAGAGAGGCTGGGCTGAACGTGGCCCAAAAAGAAAAAATGTTTTTATTTAGATTTTTATTTAAATAAATATTAAAATGGTGTTTGTATTATTAAAATTAGTAATTGAACTCTGAAAATTCCGAGAAAATTACAGAGAGTGTAATTAATCATGAATAATTTAAAAAAAATTAAATCCAACCATATAATTATATTTCTCACACTTACTTTACTTTACCTATAAATTAATTTAATTCTACACCTACCTACTTTATTTCGGAAAATTTGTATTTTAATTAATTACAGAATGTAATATTTTCTTAATTTTCTCGTCTTTTCTCCCCGTTGCAATGCACGGACAAGGAGAAGGGACTACGGATTGAGCTTGCTGGGCCAAACGTGACCCAAAAAGAAAAAAAGGTTTTTATTTAGATTTTTATTTAAATAAATATTGAAATGGTGTTTGTATTATTAAAATTAGCAATTGATCTCTGAAAATTCCGAGAAAATTATTTTAATTCTACACCTACCTACTTAGAAATATCCAAATATTTTGAAAAATTTGTATTTTTAATTAATTATATAATATAAATTTTTCTCAACTTTTTCTCAATTTTTTCGTTTTTTCTTCCTGTTGCAACGTACGGACAGTTTTTCTAGTATAATATACATACATATATGTACATCTACTATAGTAATATAGAGGAGGAGAAAGGAACTAGAGGGAGGGCGACTGATCACGCGCGCGGCTATCGATCACCTTCACCAGTTGACAGCTTCTCCGGGGCACCTTGTACTGTACATGCATGTAGTGTCATGGGCTCATGGCTCTGAGTGATAGCATCCGTTTATCCGGTGCACGGCCTTTTTTCGACTATCATAGACGATCTACTGGATTGGTTTCAGTTCATGTAAAATAACCGGAGAAACCACGGGGAGAAGCCGTACGTTCATCCTTTTTATTGCTGTGCATTTTTCCTCCTCTTGAGACCTAATTTGTTTTCAGAGTTTCAGCTCCTGTTAAGATGTCTCCAAGAGCCACTGACACGTACTACGGTGCGGACGTGTGGCGTGGGCTCGTGGCAACCAAGCTATCCGAATGCAACAAGACATTTCCACACCCGCGGATTCGGCTGGTGCACGAGATCTCGCGGAAAAAGGTAGGAATAAGTTTATTTGAGGTCCCTTAAATTTACAACGAATCTGATTTTTATCCTTCATCCCAAAAACCTTTACAACCGGTCCCTGAAATGTAAAATCGGTGCAAACTAGATCCCTTAAAGGTTTGAAAGTATTAAGAAAATAGATGCACAACGGAGACACGAATTTAACGTGGAAAACCCTTACGGGAAAAAACCAAGGGCGCCGATCGGCAATAATCACTATAGATGAGTTCTTTACAAACGTATGGAATAACAATGGGAATATCACCCTTTCCCATACGGCTTACAAGAGTATATATAGGAGATATAAGGAAAGACACCTAATAGGAAACGACAAGGAGTCCTACTAGGAAACTAATCTGAATGTATTGTAGGCCTAAATTCGAATCACATATTTAACAATCTCCACCTTGAGACGAATTACCTCTTGTAGCATAAAAATCACCAATCACAAAAAAAAACCTCATGAAGGTAAAATCACCGCGCGCCAACTAATCTCTAGGACTATACTGTAACACCAACCAAGCTTGAGCAAAGCTCAAACTTAGTAGCAGGAACTGACTTTGTCATCATATCAGCTAAATTATCATGAGTACTTATCTTGCATACTTTGACATCACCTTCAGCAATCATACCTTGAATAAAGTGATATCTCATATCAATGTGTTTTCTTCTCTCATGTAACATCTGATCCTTTGTAAGGCATATTACACTTTGACTATCACAAAATATATCAATGCAAGACGTAACTCCACATAGCTCAGTAAACAAACCCCTAAGCCAAATAGCTTCTTTACAAGCTTCAGAAATAGCCATATACTCTGCTTCAGTAGTAGATAAGGCAACAGTTGCTTGCAAACTTGCCTTCCAACTAACAGCACATTCGCCAATAGTGAAAACATAACCTGTGAGTGATATTCTCCTATCCAAATCTCCAGCAAAATCTGAATCCACATAACCAACAAGTCCATCTCTAGATCTCCCAAACTACAAACAAGCATTAGAGGTACCACGTAGGTAACTGAAAATCCACTGAACAGCTTTTCAATACTCTTTGCCAGGATTAGCCATGTATCTACTGACAACACTCAATGCATGTGATAAGTCAGGACGAGAACATACCATAGCATACATAAGTGAACCAAGTGCACTTGAATATGAAACTCTAGACATGTACTCAACATCATAATCTGAATGTGAACATAAATCTGAAGATAATCTGAAATGTGCAGCTAAAGGAATACTCACTGGTTTTGCATCATGCATATTGAAACGACGAAGGACCTTCTCAATATAACCTTTCTGACTAAGATATAACTTTCAGACTCTCTTTCTCTAGTAATTTCCATACCGAGAATTTCTTAGCTGCACCCGAATCTTTCATCTCAAATTCACTATTTAATTGTGCCTTCAACTTTGCGATCTCTACTTTGTCTTTTGCAGCAATCAACATATCATCGACATAAAGAAGCAAATATATAACTGAACTATCAACAACTTTGAGATAAACACAACTATCATAATTGAATCTTCTAAACTTCTAAGAAAGCATGAAAGAGTCAAATCTCTTATACCACAGTCTAGGTGACTGCTTCAAGCCATAAAGAGATTTCTTTAACCTACAGACTAGGTTCTCTTTTCCAGGAACAACAAAACCTTCAGGTTGCTCCATATAAATGTCCTCTTCTAAATCCCCATGTAAAAATACAGTTTTAACATCTATTTGCTCTAGTTCATAATCATGCATTGCGACAATACTGAGTAATGTGCGAATTGAACTATGCTTCACAACAGGGGAAAAGACATCATTGAAATCAATACCTAGAATCTGGCTATAATCTTTAGCAACTAACCTTCTTTGTACCTCACCTCATCAGTTGGAGATATACCTTCCTTTCTTTTGAAAATCCACTTGCAACGGATAGGTTTCTTCTCCTTTGTCAACTTCACCAATTCCCAAGTACGATTCTTTTCAAGTGACTCCATCTCATCATGCATAGCAGTTATCCGTCTATTACAATCATCAGAAACAATAGCCTCAGAATATGAAGAAGGTTCTACAATACCTTCAATTTCCTCTGCCACACTCAAAGCATGAGCAACTATGTTCGCTTATTCAATATATCTTCAAGGAGGTTTAGTATTTCTTTTGGGCTTGTCTTTTGCAGTAGAATGCTTTGGAGACTGCTCAATTGTAGAAGAATCTGAATCTTCACTAACAGGTGCATCTTCTTTAATAGCAACATCATCCTTTTCTGGTGCATGCCCTGAACTGATCAAGTGCTCCACCTGCACACTTGTTTTCTGCTGACTCTCAACAGGAACATTAGTAGAAGGTTTGTCATGTAACATAACTGATTCATGGAAGACAACATTTCTACTAATCACAACCTTTTTTGTTTCAGGACACCATAACTTATAGCCTTTCACACCAGACGGATAACCAAGAAAAATGCACTTAATAGCTCTAGGTTCCAATTTACCATTATCAACATGAGCATAAGCATTACAACCAAATACTCTTAAGTCTGAATAATTTGCTGGGGAACTAGACCATACGTCAATTGGAGTCTTCTTACCAATGGCATAACTGGGTGATCTATTAATAAGATAACAAGCAGTGGAAACAACTTCTGCCCAAAACTGTTTAGGAAAACCTACATTAGACAACATACAACGGGCCTTTGATATAATTATCCTGTTCATACGCTCAGCTACGCCGTTTTGTTGAGGCGTATGAGGAACAGTGTAACGACGCACAATGCCTTCAGACTTGCAATATGATTTAAATATCTTAGAACAGAACTCCATCCCATTGTCAGTATGAAGTATTTTCACCTTCCTTTCAGTTTGTCTTTCAACCATAGTCGTCTACTCTTTAAACGCTTCAAAAGCTTGATATATGTGCTTCAAGAAATAAGGCCAAACTTTTCGCGAATAATCATCAACGATAGTCATCATATAATGAGCTCCAAAAGATGTCTTACGAGCAGGCCCCCCATAAATCAGAATGCACATAATCAAGAATACCTTCAGTAGTATGTGTAGATGTGTTGAACTTCACCCTCCTATGCTTGCAAAATATACAATGCTCACAAAATTTGAGCTTCCCGATACCTTGTCCATCTAGCCATCCTCGCTTGCTCAATCCTACCAAACCAATTTCACTCATATGCCCAAGACGCATATGCCAAAGATTAGTAGCATCAGAATTAGATAATGAATCTGAAACTGCAGCAACCTTACCTAATATAGTTGTACCTCGCAGATGGTACAAGTCGGCAGTTTTAATATCAGCGTTCATCACAACAAGAGATCCTTTGGTTACCTTCAAAATTCCATCTCCACCAAAATATTTGTACCCTTTACGATCAAGAGTACATAAAGAGATGAGACTCCTCTTCAAATTTGGAATATGCCGCACATCTAACAATGTTTTGATACAGCCATCAAACATCTTGATCTGAATTGTTCCAATACCTGCAACCTTGCATGGTGTATTATCACCTATCAAAACAGTACCACCTTGCACAAACTCATAGGCGGCAAACCAATCCCTGTTCGAGCACATGTGATAGGTGCAAGGAGTATCAAGAATCCACTGGTCACTAGTTTGTGCACAACCAGCATAAGCAACAAGCAATTCTGCACCAGGTTTATCATCAGTAACAACTGCGGCTTCCCCTTCCTCTTCTTTATTACCTTTCGGTTTATAACTTCTGGTTCTCTTGTCTTTGTTCTGTAGCTTCCAACACTTAGAGATATCATGTCCATCTCTCTTGCAGTATTTGCATGTCTTATACCTACCTCTGGATTTTGATCTTCCACGATAGCTACTTGAACTTTTATCTCTTGACTGGTTCTTTGTGTTCTTCTCCTGTTGCCTGCCCTGAACAACCAAGCCTTCTGCTTGTGAACTTGAACTCTCAGAGGGTACCATCTTCTTCATCTTTTCTTTGGCATGCAAAGCTTCATAAACTTCTTTCAAAGTTAGAGTATCACGACTATAAAGAATAGTATCCCTGAAGTTTGCATATGAACTAGGCAATGAACACAATGGAATAAGGCCTAAATCCTCTCCATTATACTTTAACTCCATAGACTCAAGGTCAGCAACAATTTCCTTGAAAGTGGAGAGATGATCCATCACAGACTCATCATCTTGCAACTTGTGCAAAAATAACTTTTGCTTCAGGTGCATCTTATTGGTCAGATCATTTTCTTCTCATCATCGGACCAATCCGTAATCCTCTTGTCAAATCCAGATAGCGCATCATCAAGGTCTTGTTGTGCAAGAACGGCTCGTATCTTCACTTGCCATAGTGAGAATCTTGTGTCTCGGTACAAGAGAGGTAGATCATACTTCAAACTCACCATGGAAATTAATCCTGAATTTGCTGGTAATAAATTGGAGTAAACCTAGCAAAAACACGAACCTCTGGGTGCACTTCTCGTGTGTGTAGAGTAGATCTGGAAACCTCCTGGTACACAAGCTTGGGTGTGCTTAGCAATGTTGCCTCTAGAAAAAATATCCTGTACTGGCTAGGTGCTCTCGTCGCATTTATTTTTTTTCTTTTTTTCGGGAACTATGCCGCTGCAGCTTTTAGATTGATTTAGCCCTCCTGCTACTTCTGCGATGGCTGGGCTCTGCTTTTTCTCACGGTGGTGCAACAAGTCGGAGTAAATACGATATACTCTGCTTCAGATTGAGGACCTGCAACAACAAAATCAATCTCGCCGAATAGACCAGTCGACACGACGAACGACACTGTGTCGAGTCACCGATCAGTTCAATGACGACGACGAACACGCTCGGTGGCCGATAATAGATCGGATCTCCAATGCTCTGATACCACTTGTTAAGAAAATAGATGCACAACGGAGACACGAATTTAACATGGAAAACCCTTGCGGGAAAAACCACAGGTGCCGACCAGCAATAATCACTATAGAGAAGTTGATTACGAACGTAGGGAATAACAATGGGAACGTCACCCCTTCCCGTACGGTTTAAAAGAGTATATATAGGAGATATAAGGAAAAACACCTACTAGGAAACGAATCCGAATATATTGTAGGCCTAAATTCGGATCACATATTTAACAGAAAGATGGTTTTGGCTGACGTGTCGCCTATTTGGTTGGTTTGACTATGTCTTCGTCCCACGTGGTATTGACGTGGCACTTACGTAGCAATTTGATCGCAGAAAAATAATAAAAACAGTGGGCCCACATGTCAGTTCCACACAAAATAAAAAAAATGATGAGGCCCATGTGGGTCCCATATATCATCCTCACTCCTCCCTCCTCCTCTCTCTTTTCTTCCTCATCCCACCTGTTGCGTGCACCGTGCGAGGACGCATAGAGGCGGCCGCCGCCTCACATGCCGCCACGCGCCATGAGGAGCAAAGGCGGCGGAGGGAGCTCATCCCTAGTGAGGTCGTCAACGATCTCCCCTCATCTTCTTCGTCCTCTCTCTCTCCCCATCTCCCCTCTCTTCATCTCACTCCCCTATCCTCTCTCTTCTCCTCGATGGCGAGGATGCCCGGCAGAAGGGGTGAAGGGGTGGAGGAGCGACGCGGCAAGGTGGTGGGGTCGATGGCGAGCGTCCACCCGTGCGGGGACGCGTAGAGGCGCCGCTGCCCACCTGCCACCGCGCGCCATGAGGAGCAAAGGTAGCGGAAGGAGCTCAACGAGGCTGCCAGCGATCACGTTGAGGAGCTCCGGCGGCAGATCGGACCAGCTCGTGGCGGCCATGGCGACGACGAACCTAGTTCATAATGGTGTCCGCCACGTTGTGTCCACCAATCTCCTATGTCGCCGGCTCGCTGAGGATTGTCGGGATTGGAGGGGCCATCGACTCCCAGTGGCCCGTCTCCTGCGCTGCCTCACCAGCGCACCAGGGCTCCCCGCCCTCACCTCCCCCGCTCACCTGCGTCGCTGCTACGGGGGGACTCGCCTCCAACACCGGCGTGTGTGCCACCGGGCCACCCCTACCTCACGGCGCCGCCGGCCTCTCCAAACCACACCGCTGGGGGGACGGACCCCATCCTCACCTCCCTCCATCAGCACGACGCTCTTACCGGGACGAGCTCCCCCCGCCACCTCAACTCCTCATGGCGCGCGGTGGAAGGTGGGGCGGCGGCCGCACGCGATAAGTGGGATGAGGAAGAAAAGAGAGGAGGAAGGATTGAGGATGACATACGGGGCCCACGTGGGCCCCATCATTTTTTATTAGTTTGTGTAACTAACATGTGGGCCCATTGTTTTTTATTATTTTTCTGGGATCGAATTGTCACGTAAGCGCCACATCACTGCCACGTATGACGAAGAACTAATCAAACCAATGTTGACGTAAAAACACGACGGCCTGGGAGATCTGCTTAGCTCCAGTGCAGGTCCAGAATAATGATGAGATGCGGGCGTGCCAGTTAGTTTGATCCTGCAACTGACAAGATATGTAAATTGAAGATCAAAAGATAGCCGATCGGCTGACAAGCCGATGGAGTGATTCCAGCCGATATCCAGTATAGATCTTGATACTTGAGTAAATAATGACATAAAGATAATCGGCTGATGATAATGTAATAAAACAATAATATAATCCAGTAGAAACCAATCGGCTAGTAATGATAGATTGAATAAGCACTGATCCGAAGGTTGAAGCATTCATCGGCTAGAGGTCGGATGTCAATAAATCCAAATGATTAGATAAACAGTGAAATCTTTGTTGTCATCGGCTAAATCCATCTTGTATGTAATCCTTATAAGCCGATACAACGTCCAGATAATTCATCGGCTGAAACCCCAATGAAACCCTTATTGGCAATCAAGAAGCAGGCTAGAGATTATGGTTCTAAGCACGACTTAGTAGATCAAACTTAACTGATGCAGCACTAAGTATGAAAAGAAACATAATATCTAGACAATCAAGCTTTTGACTGATTTTCAGGGTGGTGGATACATTATATAATCTAAGCCAACAAAGTAATCTAGCCGATATCGACAAAACCCTAGATAGAGATCGGCCGATGCAAGTAGAAAACATTGTCAGTCTAGATTATATAATGTATATGATAACTCGACGACTTACATGAACAAGATTAGAGTGTCGAAGCGATGGAAGCACTAATCCCAATAACGCAAGCCGCCATAACAAGCCTCACTCCTCGTCGGAGATCGAAGTCGATGCAGCCCAACTTGAAACAAGAACTCGTTGAAAGTAAAAGGGTAAAAGGTGGCGATGCGCCGAAGTTGTATTGATCGAGAGATAATTTACATAGACCCCGGGTGTACATATTTATACCCATGGGTAGATACTAGTCCATATCGGACACGACTCAAACTTTCCTAAAGATAAAAGGAAACACATAAAGTCCTTATTGGACACTAAACACACTTTCCTAAAGATAAAAGGAAACTAACAAACTATTCCTAATTAATAGATATAATTGCCTTTTTCGGACTCAATCCATACATGGAATCCTCATGAAGCATTTTAAAACGAACCCGACAATGGTTCCAACATCCCCTTGTCGGAATCGGCTATATCAGTTTCCTTGTCCGATTCAATATCAGCCGATGCAAACCGTAGCCGATGCAGTTCCGAAGCCAATTTATACTCTGTTTCTGTTACCGATTTCCTTCCAAATCCGCTTCGATCTCAACTCCAAATTCGATGCATGATTTACCAAATTTCTTCGTCAACAACCAACCACGTAGGCGCCACGTTAGCCAAACAAACTACCGAGGGATCTTGTTTGCCCCGGTTTTGATAGTTCAGGGATCGGGTGTATCTCTTTTGGGTTCAAGGATGAAAATCGGATTCGGTGTAAAGTTAAAGGACCTCAAATAAACTTATTCCAAACCTGATTTCCTCGACTCGTCGCCCACGTTTCAGCCCTCCTTAGCCAGTCCAGCGTTAGGAGCTTAGCAACGACCCAACAACTAGCATCGCATAATCTTGGCGGATTTAGGCTAGTCCGAAGTTTCAATTCCACCCCCAACTAAACTTGGGCCCAAGCACATCAATTTCTATTCGCACATGCGGATTTTGTAGCCCAGGACCTTCAACGACTCCACGCTACCAAAGAATGACATTGCGCCAACTGCATGGCTAAGGATGCGCAAGCGCAACCTGTCCCAGCCCCCCCGCTAATACATGGTCGCCGGCGAAACCGCTAAAAGGCGGATGGTCGCGCGCCCGCTCCACCGCACGCGAAGGGGAGGGACCGGTGGGACGCGCGCGCAGGAGTGCCACGTGTCGCTTTTTTCCCAGTTTTCTTCGGTTTTTTGGTATTTTTTCTTTTGTTTTGTCTTCCGGTTCGGTTTTCTTTTTCAGTTTTTAATTTATACATTTACAAACTTTGTATACATATGTATACAAAGTTTGTACATGTCATGTTTTTTCTAGTTTTTTTCAAATTTTTTTAATATATACATTTATAAAGTTTGTTACGTATGCAAGGTTTGTATTCGTACATATATAAACTTTGTACTCGTACGTATACAAACTTTGTATTTGTGTTTTTTTCTCTCGGTTTTTTAATATGTATATATACAAACTTGGTATACGTGTATAGAAACTTTGTATAAACGTATACAAACTATGTATAACGTAGATAAATTTTGTATACGTATATACAAAGTTTATATACGCGTATGCAAAGTTTGTATATATACATATAAAACTTTGTATACATGTATATTTTTTATACGATAATTTTTTGGTATACATAAAAATAAATTATATATATATACATATGTATATATTTTGTATACATACGTATAAACTTTATATTATTAATATAAAATTTATACGTATTTCTACTAAGTATATACATACGTTTATATATACACGTAAGAGACTTTAAAGGGGAGATGCACCGCGTTTATATATACACGTAAGAGACTTTAAAGAGGAGATGCGCCGCGCGGGTGCAGCCGCACGCGGTCAGCGGCGCATCAGCCACGCCCGGTGTCAACTGCCAGATAGCGCCCACCCCCACCCCCCCCCCCCCCCCCCCCCCCCCCCCCCCCCCCCCCCCCCCACGAATCGCAGTTTATAAGGAGAAGATATGCCTGTCGCAGCTGAAGCATCGCCCAATTCAATTCACTATCACCTGCACGCATGGCTCGTCCCTGCAGCAGCAGCCGCAGCGATCATAGTAGCTACGACCTCGCGTTGCGGCGGAAGCTCTTGCTCCTCCTCGACATCCTCGCCGTCCTCCGCTTCCTCGCGGCGGCGCTCCTCGACCGCCTCGGCGTCGTGTCCTGCCAGGACGACAACGAGCTCCTAGGCCAGTCCTGGTGCGACCACGTAGACACCGGCGCGATGGAGCGCCTCATGCAGGCGGAGCTCAGTACGTCGTGGTACAGGCTACGGCCGCGTGCTTCGATGGGCGGAGGAGACAACACGGTGGCGCACGGCGACGGGAGCGCGGCCATCTGCACGATTTGCTTGGCGGAACTGGAGGCTGGAGGAGGAGGATGTCAGCGCCAGGTCGCGGAGCTGAGCAGCTGCTCGCACGCGTTCCACGCCGCGTGCATCGATGGTTGGGTGGGCGAGGCGGGAACCTGCCCTCTGTGCCGCACGCCGGTGCTCCCGCCTTGGCAAATGGCGGCATAGTGTCTTACGAGCTTTTTCATCTCATAAATAAAATTAGGGTAGAATGTGGAGTTAGATATATATACATCAGTCTTGTACAGTACAAAACGAGCTTAAATGTAGGAGTGCATTTTTATATCTTCAACAATCATGCCTGTTGGCAACTTCCCGTGTTCTAGCTGCACCTTGCACGATCTTCAGGTTAGCAATAGAAAAAAGACATAATAAATTAACAACAGTGTTTTCTTTATTTTGTTGGACATCTTGTCATGATGATCCATGCGTGCATTTGTTGATTCGGTGATTTGGTCTATTCGCGGGCTTCCGTACGTTCTCTGTTCTCGCACAAAGCTTTCACGGGTTTTGGATTTCATTCAGATTCTTCTTCAGGATGGGAATGGTTACCATCAATCCATTTATCCATTAAATCTATCCACTAATTTATTCCAACGGATCTTTAAAATTACTTCAAAAATATAAATGGATCAAATCATTATAACCTAGGTTTAAAAGTTCAACCCAAAATAACTTCACATGTATAAATATGTCGAAAATTTGTACAAAGTTGCATATCTATATAATAAATCGTTTCTACAAAATTCAACTAAATTTAACGAGTTTTTAAAGTGTGAACGCGAGTTTAAAAATTTAGGTCCGAGTTTTACACATGTAACTAGAATTTTTGGTCTTAGTAATGCATCATGAGTCCCGCATATCTAAATAGCTCAAAATTTATACAAAGTTGCTTCTACGTATAACAAAATATTTCTCCGAAATTCAACTAAATCTAATAAGTTTGTATAACAAAATATTTCTCCGAAATTCAACTAAATCTAATAAGTTTTTATAATGTGAACGCGAGTTTAAAAATTTTGGGTCCGAGTTTTACACACATATAATAAAAATTTCTTAGTATATTAGTAAAGCATTGTGGGCCCCACATGTATAAAAGACTCGAAATTTACATGAAGTTGCTTCTCCGTGCAATAAATCATTCGTACAAAATTTGATAGAATTTGATAAGTTCTTATAGTGTGAATGCGAGTTTAAAAATTTTGGGTACGAGTTTGACACATGTATCTTAGTAATGCATCATGGGCCCCGCATGTCTAAATGGCTTAAAAATTATACAAAGTTGCTTCTACATATAATAAAAAATTTCTTCAAAATTCAACTAAATCTGATAAATTTTTATAATGTGAACGTGAATTTAAAAATTTTAGACCCGAGTTTTACACATATATAATAGAAATTTTTTAGTTTACTAATATAGTTGATCCATTTGGGTATCGATGGATAACCTATTAATATAATGGACTTACGATGGATTAATCCTATTAAATTATGGATCAATAAATTTAATAAAAATGATTTAGGTTCGATCCATACCATAATCATCCCAATTCCGAATTCTTCTCCGGCTTTTTCGCAATCCAAAGCCCTGTATAATAATACAGTCTTCTCGTTTAAGTCTGCTTTAGCGAGTGCTTTCGCCAGAGCTAGGAAGTACACGGCGTGGAAAACTGAGTGCGCACAATACCTGAATTTCTCGGCGACATTGTTAGTTGCACGACCCCCCCCCCCCCCCCCCACCCCAAAAAAAAAAAAAAAAAAAAAAAAAAAAAAAACCCAAAAAAAAAAAAAAAAAAAAAAAACGCGCCATGTCAAGTAATCACGGCATTGTGCACCTTTAATGACGAAAGGTACCGTGCACGGCTGCAGCTGCACGCAACCACCTGATCGAACTGAAAACTTTTAGCCGTAGCTAGTCTTCCAAAGTAATGTGTACGTAGGGACGTTTAGGCCGCATTTGGCCCGTTGATACTGCATGCTTGGCGCCACGGGAATCTACGACTGCGACCAGCAATCTAACAAAACACAACAAAATATATACTGTAGCGGTTTTTATATGCCTGTCGCCAAAAGACGTGTCCATTGTCACTTTAACACGCGACGGGTCACCAATTGGCCTTCATTGAACATCGAATCCAACCAATAGTAACGTTCGGGATATATAGCTTGCCATGTGCAGAAAGAAGCATGCATATATTGTGACCTGCTCTGAGGCTCTGAAGTCTGAACTAAACACGTATGTTTACTAGTACTATCTAGATACGCATCGAAATTCCATTACTTGCGCAAGCTTACACAGGGGATCGGGGGAAAACCGGAAAAGTTCCTCTGCCCGCGCTTTTCTTGCTGTGTTGACTCGATGTAAGCCATTCACTCTTATCGTTCACCTTTCATCTTATACGCTTAGCCTAAATTTAATGTTCAAAGGTTAATTTTAAACTTGATTTGTAGTAGTTTATTTTTCAACTTCTGTTTTTAAATTGCTAAATGCATATATAAAAAATTCTTATTCAAAAATATTTTTTATAAGCCGATACGGGATAAGGGACAGCGATTGATTCTAAAACTAGCACAATCAAACTTAACTATAGCAAATATTTCCACTACTACTAAAAGGATTTTTCCGCGCGGTCAAAAAGTTTTTTTCCGTACGGAGGTCTTGCCCGTCTGCACCCAGGTGTCTGGGAAAATAAATATTTTCACGTGCGGGCAGTCCAAGCGCACGGGATAATCGATCTTCCCGTGCGGTCGGGTTAAGTGGACTGCAGGCAAAAATAGAAAATCGCAAATAAAAAATAAAAATTCCAAAACACAAAACCTAACCCTAACCCTAGCCAGCCGCCGCCCCGCCGCGCCTCCCCACCGCCGGATCCGCCACCGCCGTGCCTCCCCACTATCCGATCCGCCGCCGCCGCGCGGGGTGATGGCGGCCGCAGTCGGATCCACGCGGGCGACGGCCGCCGTGCCTCACCACCACCAGATCCGCCGCCGCCTCGCGTGGGAGCGCGGCGCCGCTCCCGGCCGCCTCCTCCTCGTCGTTGGCGGCGGCGGCGGCAGCGCAGATCCGGCCGTCGCACACGCGCGACGGCGGAGGCGGCGGAGAGGACCGTCGTGGGGCTGCTCCCGACCACCTCCTCGTCGTTGTCGTCGGTGACGGCGGCGGGGCGGCATGGATCCAGTCTCCAGCTGTCGCGCCAACGCCTGAAGTCGCGCCGCCGATCTCCAGCCACCGCGCCGCCTCCCACCCTCTCCTGGCCGCCACCTTGTCAGCAGCGGCGCTGAGCCGGCCGCCTCCTGCGCCCCGCGCGCTCGGAGGGGAGGAGAGGAAGAGTCAAAGAGAGAGAGGACAGAAAGAGAGAGGAGTGAAAATAAAAGGGAAAGGAAGAGAGAGGAGGTGAAAATTTTGAAGTGAGTGAGAGGGAAAATAGAGAGAGGATGGGATAAAAAAATTTACGTGTGGTCTACTTAAGAGGCCCGCCTGCGAAAATAGGCTCATTTTCCCGTACGGTCCACTTAAGAGGCCCGTCTGCGAAAATCGATTTTTCCGTGTGGTCCTCTTAAGGAGCCGCACACGAAAATGGAGGACTATTTTTGCAGACGCGACTAATTACGATCCGTCTGTAATATAACGAGGTGCTTGTATAGGAAAATCCTTTTTTAATAGTGTTCCTATAAAAATGATATCCCTATTTTCTCCAGCTTACCATATTTGAATGGAGCATCCGCTAACGGACCCACGTGGCCACTGGACTTTTGGTCCGCCAGTTATGTGGGGGTGGTTTTTCAGATTTAGAGGGAGACCAGTGGCGGCGGGTGGTGTTTAGGGCAACATCATTGCCAGAGCCACAAGCGACGATTAGGTGGTGGGCAGAGTAGGCGATAGCGGCAATTAGAAATCGAGGAGGAGAATCCCTCTATGTCGGGATGGTAGTGGGCTCCATGATGAGCCCATCGACTACGTCCCTCGAGGAGGATAATATGTATAGTGGTAGCGGTAACCGGTGGGTGCACCGACCAGGCATCCACTAGGAGGAAGAGAGAAGAGAGGGGAGGAGAAAAAGATAAGTGCTCACTGACATATAGGTCCTAGTACTAGTTTTTCTAAAAGAAATAATTTTGTTGATTGGACTACCACGTAAGTATCATGTAGGCGAAAACCACCCTTGTTTGGGCCAAAGGGGGTAAGTTAAACAATTTTGATAGATTAGTTGTGTATTACACTCCCTCCTTTCCAAAATATTATAATCTAGAATGGGTATGTTGCGAATCTCATCCTAGATGGTAATATTTTATAACGAAGGGAGTAGTTAGTTTAAAGGTTAATTCGATCCATACCATTGTAAATATGTTATTTCAGATAAATGCCATTACAATTCGTCTATTCGTAACCGTGCTACTGAAATTTTATAAAATTGAGACCATGCCACTGTTACGTTTTCCATCCATCTCCTTCCTTCTCCGTCTTCTTCCTTCTCTCTTTCCATCTTCATGCGTTGCGACGGTGGTGATAATAGTATGAGCAGTAGCGTAGTGGTTGGCGACCTGGGGGCCACCTACCACACTGGTGGCAACCGACGACGGGACATGTGGCAGATGCATGGTGGCGTAGAGGAGGTCACAGCGGGATCTGGATGGCAGTGTGTTGGTGATGACCTGGGGATGCGGAGAATGGCACCGGCGGTGGGCAATCCCATCCTCCAGCAACGGCATTGGGGTGGTTCCCCTGGTCGACAAACATGGTGGTGGCAACCTCCAGATTCGGGTAGCGTCGGCGGCCTCCAGATCCGGGCGACATTGACGGAGGCGCGGAGAAGGACCGGTGGCGGTAGACAGTGGAAGCACAAGGAACCGACTTTGACGATGGGGATCCAGGAGGCACGGTCGATGGGGTGCCCCGGCAACACGAACGTAAGAGGCTGAGAGGTGGCGGTGGCAGCCATCGGGTGAGAGAGGCTCATGGCCATAGGGTGGAAGCCGGCACTTCAGCCGGACCGGTGACCAGCGGGTGGAGGCAGCATTTCGGTACTGGTTGGTCACCGCCTCCCCATTCTCCTTCCTCGTCGGTGCCCTCCTTGCGGATCTGTCGAATTTGGCTCAACAAGGTGGTGGAGAAAGATGGAAAAAAAGAAGAGGATGGAGGAAGAAGATGAATCTGACGGGTGGGACATACGTGTAGTGGTACGGTCCTCATTTTGTAAAATTTCAGTGGCACGGCTACAAATAGATGAATTGTAATAATATTTATCTAAATTAAACAAAAACGATAGTTGACGTGCGTAAAAAGGACTTATCCAATTTTTAAATCCCTCCTTTTCTTATAGAATGTACGCACTGGAGTATTATAAATCTTCGTCCATATAAGTTATTGTTGTGTCATTCTTGTGTCTTAATCATCTATATACGCAATCATGTTTTTTGATGACCATGAGGGTAACGTGCAAAGCCTTAATCATAATTTGTGGTTAGATGACACTATCTCTTCAATTCTGTGTTTTTCGGTCGTTTTAGCAGCCCATATGCGTGAATGTATCTGGTCCGTTTCATCCCGGTATTAATACGTGCCTCTGCAACCAACTTGATACGAGTCGCATCTAACATTCGCACGACATGCCAAAACCCGGATCATGCTGAACTCGTGAATGAGACACGTACGCAGGGCGGCCTCCACATGGGTCCCGTTTCACGCTACGCCAATGAGACACCGACTCTGCAACACACGGTGCGCGCGTTCGCTACGTGACGGCGCAGAGTCCGTCCCGCTGTTGCACGCACCCATCGTGCTTTTGGAACGACAGCCACGCCACAACCTTTTTCCTGGCTAACTACTCCCTTAATTCCCAAAGCGCCCCGTTGATGAGACCGTGCAGTGCAGATTGCAAAACACGATAGCATATATGCACGAACCGCTTTTCCCTCACGGGGACGTCTCTATAAATGAACTCTCCGGTATTAGCCTGACGTTTTGCCCTCTAAAACCAGACACTGCTGCTGCGTGTCTGTGGCGCGCGCCCCCTATGCACCTCGCGCGCGCGGCAAGGGCTTCCAGCTGCAGAGGAGCGCGTGTGCGTGTGGTGCCATGAGCTTTCCGCTGGTGTGCTTCTGCCGAGAGATCCCGCGGCCCATCGTCGCGCTGTTCAAGCTGTTCCAGGCCGTGGCCGTGGCCTTCGTGCTGATACTCTGCTTCCTCGGCCTCTACGAGTTCCCCTACACCGCCGAGGACCACGCGCCGCTCATCCACGGCCGCCGCCGCCATCCCCTCGGCGACGACGGCCTGCAGCCCGAGACGGTGAAGCGGGGCCTCCCGTTGGTCGAGTATATGCACCTCGCCGACCTGTCGGCGGCTTGCCACGACGGCGAGAGCGGCTACCCGGCCACGTGCAGGGTGTGCCTGGAGAGGCTGGAGGCGACGGACAAGGTGAGGCGGCTGGGCAACTGCACCCACGCCTTCCACATCGGCTGCATCGACCGGTGGATCGACCTGGGAGAGGTGACGTGTCCACTCTGCCGGTCCCACCTGTTGCCACGTCAACGAAGGGGCCTGCTTGGTAGTAGGCGGTTCGGCTAATTGTCTCTCGGCACGGTGCCATGGGGGCAGTTTCGGCATTCCAGGCTGTACATCTCGCCATTGTTGCTGGATGGGTGCAGTCCAACTGCAGACTGATTCCGATCAGGACGACTAACCACCGAGCAGTACCGGTGCTAATCAATTGATCGTTGTGCTCACGCGAAAATTAATGACATTTTGGAATTCCACGGGTGTACTTTGACGCATAGTTGCATCCGACGAGCTCTGTACTGTACACCCGTCACCCGTTTAGCTTTTGGGTTCAGACCGCATGCCATACGCCCCCATGCGCCCTTTTGATTGATCAGCCTCAACTGCATCGGATTGGTGGGCAACTAACCACATATAAGCGTATATAATCACAAATTATGGTAGGAAGGTGGCATCAATCTTTGTGGGGATCTGGTACTACGACATAAACGTTTCCTCAATAATAGTTAATTATGCTGCACGAACACTTGGATGTATTTTCCTTGTAACATATCCAAAATTCAAACTTGAAATTTAGTTGCTCTGAAAATATCGAATGTGTTTTGAGAAGTTTTCCTTAATGATTTTAGGAAAAGAAAACGAAGTAGTGCATTCGCAAAGTGAATAAATATGCCAATCAACAGTGAACCGCCTAGGGTGATTTCGTCGATACAAAATATGTCGGTTTAATCTTTTGAATATGCTAATAGGGAGAGTGTGTGCACAAACGTATGTTAGTGTCCGGATGTGTACTATGTTTCTTAAAATAATAAAAAAATCAAGTGTTCCCAATCCCAATCCCAAACAACATAATCGAGAAGTTGCACGGGATGCAAATTAATAGAATGTCAGGTAAGATAAACACTTGCCAACAACAACTAAATGTTTAGCACCAGCAATCAATTTCTTCTTATGCAAAGAAAAGCATATAACCTAACCAAGATAAATTGATCTCAGAAACAACTAAATAACTTCACAAACTGTTCTATAATTTGTACAGTTAACATGGTGCCTAAACAATGTCAACCAGTCAAACAAATGAATTTTAAATCAAGATTTAGACCAAGGAATTTATTGTTTTTCTCTAGGGTCATTTCAAGCTGGTTGTCTGTGTGTTTGGAGGATGGGCATATCGCAAAACTTATATATCTGTGTGTCAATTTTGTTCCGTTACATTTGAACTCTCTTTTATTTGGCTGATCAGCCCAATGTGATGTATAACCTTTATTTACGCTTAGTTAACTGCACCTTGTTATCTATAGGGTGTGATCATAAGGTTTTCGACGAGTAATATCTTGACTACGGTATTTGCGTATCTAGGATACGGTGGATATGAGGATATTGTTAGACCTACAATCAAATACAAGAGAAAATGTTTTTATATAGGTTTAGACTCTCAGTTTGGGTAATAGTCCTACTCTTGTTTATATATACTTCCTCCATTTGAAATTACTTATCGTTTTAGCATTTATTTTTAAAAAAAAAATACTTGTTGTTCTCACACCCCAAAATATTTTTTGAGCTAACTTACTCTTTCTACCCTTCATAAATACAACCACGATAATATTAGTGCTCCACACAAGACCTTTAATACTACTTGCTTTAGGAAACTAATTAGGATGCGACTAATGAGGATAACAATAGTAACTTGTTATACCTCCTTGGTTGGAGTGAGATTTGCTAGAATAACAAATAAATTTCAATGGAAGGAGTATTGCCTTGAAAAGAACACCGAGTACAAATATGTGGATGAGAACTCTCGTCTAGTCTATTCGACAAAGTTGGAGAGATGGGATCTTGGCAATGTAGTTGGTGGCGAATTGTGGAGCTCCTCCAGTTGTTAACTCGATGAGGCTAGTGTTGGCTCGGGGGATTGTTCAATATTCGATTTCATTTTCTCCTTGGAGGCCTTGTATATATACCCTCGGTACCCCATGTCCAAGTTTGACTAAAGGTGTTCGGGAGGAGGGGTTGGGAACCCTCCTCCCCAGCATGCAAAACGAAGCACAAATTAGCGTATGATTTATTATCTATTTTTTAAAAAATGAATTAATATTAATTTTTTAATAACTTTCCTATTTTTAAAAAAACGAATTGTTTAGCAGTTTGGAAATTGTGCATGCATAAAACGAGGGAGATAAAGTTGAAAAAATTGACTTAAAAACACAGCCTAAGGAGGTACGATAAGACAGACCCCTTGTCCAAACTCTTATGTAGCGTTCAATACGGTAGCCTTTGCAAAAACTTTAGTAGAAGAGTAAATTAAACGACAAGTGCTTAAACTTGAACGGAGGTACCACTTTGGTCCATCAACAAATAAATCGCATATGTAGGTCTGTAATCTTAGTTTAATGTATCAAAACCTGTGGATCAAACTGCCTTTAACTGGCTATGGCTCTTAATGTGGTTGTTCACAGTGGCCAAAAGCTTGCATTCGGCCTTCTCCCTAACTCAGCATGACTATAAATATGTATTTAACTGCTCTACTTCGAATTTGTCCCTACCCCGACTCCTCTATACTCTATCTCTTCTCTTTCGAATCAGGGAGAGGACGCATCACGAAGTGCAACGAGGGTAGGGCTGCACGAAATGCAGCGAGGGAGGGGAGGGAGATGGTGAAGTGCGGCGAAGGAGGGGAGGGGGCAGCGAGGTGCGGCATCCATTTGTCATAGTTGGGGACAAACCAGAAGGGGTTAAATACATATTTGTTACCAGAATGGCTTAGAAAGGGGGTTGAATGCAAACTTTTGGCCACCTTAGGGCGTAGACATTGGTAGTCATATCCAGGTGATACATAAAACCATTATCATGGAACTAAATGTGTGATTTACAATATTATGGCCCTATGTAACACCCCAATCCAAATTTAAGTACTAGTCATGTATTTTAGTATGTAAAACTAGTTGAAATGAAGGTTTTGAAAACCCTTTAGTAATTAAACTTGTTCGAAAAACCGAGTTGCCTTCTTAAACCTCATATTTTCTACACCATGATTTAAATATTGACCCCATTTTGAAATATTCAAACCTTCAAATATAAGAGTCATCGCTTGACGGAGCGTGAGCTCCTCAACGGGGGACAGTGCGAGCCCCCCTTTGTGAGTTCGGCCAGGGACGCAGGGCGTGATTCGGCTCCCAGATGCGCAAGAAAATAAGAGGGTAAGTCCCCCGAGAAAGAGAGTGACGCGAGGAGTTATACAGGTTCAGGCCGCCAGCGAGGCGTAATACCCTACTCCTGTGTGGTTGCTTAGAGATGGTTGTTTTAGGGATCCAACCCCCTTTCTCTAGGCCTGGGCCTCCTTTTATACTTTCAAGGGGACACCACATGAGCCAACAGGCAACTTTCCTAGAGAAAAGGAGAAAATAATCTTTTACATCAAGAGCAGTCCTATTGCTTGGCGCAGAAGTCATATGATAACAGTGGCGACGTGACTCCTGTCAGGCCGCTCATCCGACCGTGTACAACGCCGCGCGTCATTCCTCATTTAATGGGCGGAGACTTGCGGGCTCCGCCCGTACCAGGCGATGCGCGCCACACGACCGGACTTGACTTACCAACTCCGGTTGGATAAGAGGGCAGAACGGCTCTCATGATTCCGACGAGACCAGACGGGGTGCGCGGTACACCACCCAACGTGCAACAGGTGCACTGTTACTGCACCACCGTCCCATCAGTCATTCTGACCGGTCACAGGCCGGTCAGCCGGCGTGACCGGTTGTCAGACGCGTCACGCGCGTGCCTAATCGCATTAAATGCATCACGGCGCGCGCTCAGACATACTTCGCTTGTGCCGCCATTAATGGGGTTAGGTGAGCGTTGGGGACGCTCACCTAACCCTGCACACGAGGGGGTCGGGGCAGCCCAACACCTGCTACAGCAGCGTGCGAGGGGAGCTAGGAAATAGAGAGGGCGACCGCCACGTCATCCTCGGGCCCGATCCCCCCTCGGGAGATGGCCACGTGGGCGTAAGGGGCCGCCTCAAGCCCTAAATCGACATACCCCTAGGCCCATGACACCGACATCGCCTAAGGGAAATAACGGTAGTTGAGGGCATGAATAGGTTTGTGTTATGTTTTTGTATGCTCTATTTTGTTTGTGTTTGTGTTGATACGAAAAAACACGAAGGCCTAAGAGTTCTGTAGCTCCAGTGCAGTCCCTAAACTTGATGAGATGTGGGCGTGCCAGTCAGTTTTATCCTGCAATTGACAAGATATATAAATTGAAGATCAAATAGCCGGTCGGCTGATAAGCCGATATAGTAATTCCAGCCGATGTCGATACCAGCCAATATTGATAGGGTTCTGAACTATTGGCTATATATCTAATATAGATCTTGATACTTGAGTAAAAAATGATATGAAGATAATCGGCTGGTGATATTGTAATACAACAATAATATAAACTAATAGAAACCAATTGGCTAATATTGATATGATAAAATAAATGTTGATCCGATGGTTAGAGCATACATCAGCTGGAGATCCGATATTAATAAATCCACATGATTAAACAATCAATGAAACCTTTGTTGTTATCGGCTAAAACCAACTTGTATGTAATCCTTGTAATCCAATGCAACATCCATATAACTCATCGTCTAAAACCCCGATGAAACCCCTTATTATAATTAAAGATAGGTTAGCCTTTATGACTGTAAGCACAGCTAGGGATGATGCATCGCAAAGTATGCAAAGAAGCATACAGTCTAAATAATCAAGTCTTTGACTAATTTTCAGTGTGGTTGATATCTTAGCTAATCTAGATCAACAAAACAATATAGCCAATACCGGTAAAACCCTAGCAAAGATTTGGCCGATATAGATAAATCGAATTTGTCGATGTTATAGATCACGACTACGGTATTTGCATGGTATGGGGATCGTTGGTACCAGGGTATATGCGAGATTGAGGTAAAAGAGACAGGAGACAAGGATTTTTTTATAGGTTCGAACCCCTTATCTGACAGGTAATAGCCCTACTCCTATTGACCGAAACCGGTGTTTCTATTATATATCAGTATAACTCGAGTACAATATTTGGGATAACCTATCTAGTCGTCATCGACACGGCGGCATGGACCACCACTCGTAGTCGATGACGAGGTAGTATTCCTCTTAGAATATGAACTTGGCGAGATTAAAGACAGCGCTAGATCCTTCTTGTCGGCCTCCGAGGTACTAGATTGGGTATGTCTAGGCTAATCTTTGATATCGATCTCTGGCGGCATGTATTGGTATCTATTCTGACTATTTCATGCCTCCTGACTGGGCTTGTCCCTCCTCGTCCTAGGGGTCTTGTATTTATACCCATAGATATCCCCTTGTCCAAGTAGAATTAGAGAGATAAGTATGGATACGATCCGAGTAGTCCTTCTAGTTTCCATGTAGAACTCTGCTTCTCCTTTCTTATCTGGAATACCTTCCGTATATGAGGACTAATCCCGTATAGAACTTGGTATATGGTGGGCCCCACCAACCTTAAGCCATGAGATTAACTAAGATATATGATAAATAGGTAGACAAACTGTTGATGTAAAAACACGATGGTCTAGGAGATCTGCTTAGCTCCAGTGCAGGTCCAAAATAATGATGAGATGCGGGCGTGCTAGTCAGTTTGATCCTGCAACTAACAAGATATATAAATTGAATATCAAAGAGCCAATCGGCTGACAAGCCGATATAGTAATTCCAACCGATGCTGATACCAGCCGATATCCAGTATAGATCGTGATACTTGAGTAAATAATGACATAAAGATAGTCGGCTAATGATAATGTAATATAACAACAATATAATCCAGTAGCAACCAACTGGCTAGTAATGATAGATTGAATAAACATTGATCCGAAGGTTCAAGCATACATCAGCTGGAGATCTGATGTCACTAAATCCGAACGATTAAATTAACAGTGAAACCTTTGTTGTCATCGGCTAAAACCTACTTGTAAGTAATCCTTGTAAGCCAATACAACGTTCAGATAACTCATCGGCTGAAACCCCGATGAAACTCTTATTGGCAATCAAGAAGTAGGCTAGAGATTATGGTTCTAAGCATGACTTAGTAGATCAAACTTAACTGATACAGCACTAAGTATGAAAAGAAACATAATATCTAGACAATCAAGATTTTGACTGATTTTTAGGGTGGTGGATACATTATATAATCTAAGTCAACAAAATAATCTAGTCGATATCGATAAAACCCTAGATAGAGATCGGCCGATGCAAGTAGAAAACATTGTCAATCTAGATTATATAATGTATATGATAACTAGACGACTTACATGAACAAGATTAGAGTGTCGAAGCGATGAAAGCACTAATCCCGATAACACAAGCCGCCATAACAAGCCTTACCCCTCGTCGGAGATCAAAGTTGATGCAGCCCAACTTGAAACAAGAACTCATCGAAAGTAAAAAGGGTAAAAGGTGGCGATGCGTTGAAGTTGAATTGATTCGAGAGATACATTACAATGACCCCGGGTGTACATATTTATACCCATGGGTAGATATTAGTCCATATAGGACACGAAACAAACCTTCCTAAAGATAAAAGGAAAACCTAAAATCCTTATTGGACACTAAACACGCTTTCCTAAAATTAAAAAGAAACTAATTGACTCTACCTAATTAATAGATAAATTGCCATGCCGCATCCTCCTTGGACTCGGACTCTTCTAGATAAACTTCCATTAATTAATTAATTTTATTAACCGAATCCATAAAGAATACAACTACTGGCGATTGATAATGCCCATTGGCCGATTCCAGGACTCTAAAGCCGATACTCGCTCTAGACCGATGATGACTTCGAGGCTTACCAAATTTCATCGTTAACACAAACATACCAACTAAACCAGAGCGATCCAAGAGGTCGAGAACGATGCAGCCTTGAACAACACCAATGTAGCCGATACGATTGTCAGGGCCAGCGGAACTTAGGACTTACCCTTTCGTCGGAGATCGAAAGCCGATGCAGTCTCGCGTCAGGTGTCATGTTCCACCGGTTGTAAGTAAAAACCTCGGAAAAGAGGGTGGCGATGCGCCGAGAGTAGTTTTATTGATTGAGAGATCGATTACAAAGACCCCAGGTGTATATACTTATACACATGGGTAGATATTAGTCCGTGTTGGACACGTCACAAGTTTCCTAAAGATAAAAGGAAAGATACAAGTTCTAATCGGATACTAGATAAACACTTTCTAAAGATAAAAGGAAAATTACTTAACCCTGCCTAATTAATAGATAGATTTAAACTGTCATGCCGTGGTCTTCATGGTTCCTTATTGATCTTGGTTTTTTTAAGATAAACTTCCATCAGATGATTGAACTCTTTTCTTGACC
Organism: Oryza punctata; assembly: GCA_000573905.2. Lineage (NCBI taxonomy): Eukaryota > Viridiplantae > Streptophyta > Magnoliopsida > Poales > Poaceae > Oryza > Oryza punctata. The sequence continues at coordinate 28,136,760 of CM002491.2, read as the reverse complement.
GAATCCTCTAAGAATCTTATCAAATTTTAGCGTTAACAGTTTGCTCTGTAGGATATGCTACCAAAATTATCTTTGAATTTAGGTGCTCTATAACATGGTCTAAAAATTCACAAGTCCTATTGTGCACATTAGAAAATTTTGAATAAATAGAATTAAATGATCTCCCTATCCAAATATATTCATGCACAAATCTTGGGATCTTTACAGCAGGTAGCACACTAAATCCGGTAGCTACACAAATTTTGCCAATTAGTATGTTACGTATAGATAGATTGAAAAGATAGACGTCTTATACCATAATAGTATAGGGTTGTCTAACATATAGAGTATAGATAACGTACATACATACACGCATAGGTACGTATTAAGAGTACCATCGGATAGGGGAGAAATATACATACTGACGATACATGTGTTTCAACATTTGCCAAAATATTATAGCACGCCAGCGTTTTTATTAGCAAGCTGGGACTTCAGAGGGGCCATCCCATCACAAAGTTGTTGTTCTGATCCCCTCCTCCATTGCTTCTTGGAATGGCTGCCTCAGGACGGACAAATTGATAGTACCTGTAGCGTGCATATATTCAAACACTTGGTTCGGAAAGATCAGATTGATCAGATTTTAGTTTTGACTCATCTTCCAAACTTACCCAATTTGCAGAGTAGGCTCACAGTCAATATCTGGGGGTGGTTGAGCATTCAGCACTGTGCCGCCACTGACGACGGTGCCATGGGCCCAGGAATCCTGGATGACTCTGCAGTTGCTGCTATCGGCTTCAGCTTCTAGCTGAATGGTGTGGCAATGTGTTAGTACTACATTGCGAAATGGCATGACAAAATTCGAAGATACACTAATTAACACTAGAAAACCGAGAAGTGGTTGTATAGTGTCCCCAATCCCCCAAATTGAAAGGCAGAAATTAATTGTGGAAACGATAAGTAGGACCTTGTATTTCAGTTGCTTATTGAGCTCTCCAAGCTGCCGTTCCTGCAGGCAGCCCAGATAATCAGTCAACTAGGAAATATACAACTAGCAATTTTGAGGCAGGATTATTAGATGTGATTAACTGTATCTTTTCTTTCTTTGAGAAAAAAACATAACACTCTGTCCCGCTTCTATTATCAGAAACGACATGCTACAGAGTTCAAGTTCAGGAGTACTACACTACTAAGCAAATTTAAAGCAGAAAGGCTGAATGATTTTGGTGTAATGCCATCCCATCACATATGGAACACCAGCACCCCACCAAAGCCAGTTAAACAGGTCAGCAAGGGCTAACCTATTCCAATTTCCAGACAATAGAACTTGGAGTTCCAGCTACAAGTAATGCGGTTAATAATAGCTACTAGATAGCTAGATATATATAGTACTCCCTTTATTTTTTTTATGTTTGATGCATTGACTTTTAACATAAATTTGATCATTCATTTTTCTATTCTGATTTGTTTGTACTTTAGATATGACTTATATTTTTATATATTTGCACAACTCTTTCAGTAATATGAATGGTTATGTCTAAAAGTAAATGCCATCAAACATATATATAAGGAGAGAGAGTCTATGCAGCAATATATGAGCCATAGCTAAGGTGCTAATGGGCCCAAGTTTTTAATCTATAAAATTTGAAGGCTGAATCTAAAATTATACATATGCTAGATAGGGTTATAAAAAAACCATGAACCTTAATCAGTTACCACCCCTAGCTATAGCAAGCCAAAAAAAAATAGAATTAACCCTAAAAGTCTTGCAAACAGCTCCTTGATCATAATGATTTTGTGACATAATAGATCGGTATGTAATTAATTCATTCTTGACAATTTGTTCTGATAATTGAAAGAAATCCCTTTTTAATTAATAGTCGGTGGCCATATTGCAACTTGAAAATTAACACATAAACATAAAAGCCATAAGAAAGGTAGGTACGGATGCAGCGACTCAAATGGACATGTGTATTAGTTATAAGGTGTTACATTTATTTTCCTAAGTATAAAACCTTTCCTTTTACAACTGAGAAAATTCAGGAACAAATACATTCACATCTAAAGGAGGGAATATATAGTTCTTCACGGAATACCCTAGCTAATAACCAAAGCATATATATAAATATTTAGGAAAGATTCTGAAAAAATGGCAGCATAATGTTTGATGTCCTCCAACTCTGTGGCGCACTTGAAATTCCCCATGTCTAATCTAAAGCAACATGCATTGAATTCTAAAGCAATATGTCCACAACATTCAGGATTAATTATCTAGATGTGATTAGCTATCATATCATACAAATATATGGTTTAATTAACTTGATCATGTGACTAATTACGATGTTACAGATTTATAGAAAGGGGAAATTGCAAATATACCACTACTTTCACCCCTAACTCAAAATAGCCATTAAATCATAAACTGTAAATTTGCCACTGGTTTTGATTTGGATTGTTTCCGTTTGCCATTGCCGTTTAATTTCGTGCAAATAAGAGGATGAAAATAATTCATAAAAAAGAAATAAACATGATAAGACTGTTTTGCCCTTAGCCAGTTGATCCCCTTGCTGCCCATCTCTCCCGATCTTTGCTCTCACTCCACCGTAAAGAACCAGGACCTCTCTCTCTAAGAACCCTAATCCCCAAATCTCCTTATCAGTTCCTCCAAATCAAAAGCACATCACCCTAAAAATCGGTCACACTGAAGTAGGAGATGATAATGGAGGAGCTTGTGGAGATGGATTTTGGCGAGTAGCGATTGTGGCAAGGGGCAACAGGGGCAGCAGCGGCGTCAGGCGGCAGGGAGGTGCCAGGGCAGTGGCCTGGGTGTGGTAGCGGCAGGGGGTGATGCCCGGGGGCGACAGTGGCGGTGGCGAGGGAGCAGAAGCAGTGTCAGGCGGTCGCAATGGCTAGGCGGCGGCAAAATCAGCAGCATGGGAGACGGCAATAGTAGCAGCAGCTGATGTTCGTTCAATTTTTGTTCTGAGTTCATTAGTTTTTTCCCCACAAAGAAAAAGGAAGAATTAGTTCAATTTTTTTGTCGCTGATGAAAAATGAGGAAATTAATCCTGCAGCAGCATGCATCAGGGCATCCTTGTCCTAATTTTTAGGAAAATCCATCCTCTAACGGTGTTAGTCTAATTTGTCAATCCAATGGCAAATGGCAGTAATGTTGGGTTCTAACCCTTTTTGATGGCAAATATGCAATTACATTTCTTACAATGGTAAATTCACAATACCAGTTCAAACCACTGGCAAATAAGCAATTGGCCCTTATAGAAAAGCGACAACATTTGACAGATATTCCCATGTACCTTCCGGCGAAGATCGTCGACCTGCTCCATCATGATTTGTGTCTGAAATAGATACAAAGAATTCAACTAAAATTTAGATAACTTTTATATGGAGGAGAATGCAAGTTAAGCACTGTATTTTTGTTAGTCTTCTTCTGACAATTTTTGTATATCAGGGGACAGGAGCATATAAACCATGTCCCCCGAAGTTGGAAGTAAGCAAAAGCAATTATATAAAATTTATGATGTCTTTATTTATAGAAATAAACTTGGTGCTCAATCGAGTACTTTTATTGTGATATTTATTGATATTATTTTATTACCAGTAGAAGTGATATACAGTTGATTTACGAATTCTACTACCTATAGAAAAACTATTCTGCTACCAATGGTTAAGTTAGTAAGATAAATACATATTGGATGGGTAAAGATGAAAGGTCCAGATCATTGATCCTAGCTACTACCAGCAGAGACCGCTGTAAAATTTGTTGATCAGTACACTCATGAGAGATATTTGTTGCTTATACTTATATTATACGGCTACTTTGTCTTTTTAGCCCCATTTTTGGCTTAAGTGGTTAATTTCTTACACTTCATCGGATGAATATATTTGCAATATATATTCCTTTTATTTGTCAAGATATAGGTTGTATATATAGAATAATGCATACAGTATTGTGCTAGAAAATAGCAGATATTATTGTATGTTAATTAACAAGGTAATTGAAGGGACTATACTTATTTTATTGTGTGGTGATATAACCTTTCGTTGTCGAGCCTGTGATAGTGAGTACTCAAGTTGCTTCTCCAGCTGCTGCAGTTCCTTTATGCTCAATGGTCCAAGATCTTCACCAAGCATGTGCCTTTTGTATATGCAAGTATAACACCCAAATATTCAAGTGGTGAAACATTTCAAATGTTCCTGAAACAGCTGATGCATGCAGTGCGGTACCTCTGAGAGCGTTGGAGACATTCAAGCTTAGTCTTGAGCCTTGACATCTCTTGGTACCAACTCTGTGGATCAAATGGGGATAAAAATTAAAACCAATAATTGATAAAATCCAAAATAGTAAGCATTTATCTTTTGTTCTTATCTGCCCTTAACTTTTATTTTATATGAATCTGAATGTTTAATTTTGATTGCATCAAGGAAAAAAACGATGTTATCATTAGCTTTAGAAAATGTAAGTAGTAATATCTTATTCACTGAACTAGTACATATATTGGAATTTCATTGCAATCTTCAAATTAAAATCAGAAATATTTAAGTACCATATATCTCTTCATTGATCCTCCTTGCATCTCAAGAATTTGAGACAATATTACTGGCAAAGAGGTCTAGATATGTCTATTTGAACTTTAAAGGGTTGTACATAATATGGTTACCGAAGTGTGTTGACAACTATTCTATGAATACCTGATGTTCACCACCAGCAAGAGCACCATTTGAACCTTGAGCGTTGTAACAGCAACTATTGTACTTTTCCAGTGTCTTGTTTATTCTGCAAACAAAAATAGGTTTAGGATATGTGACTTACTCACATATATAAAGCCGAATGCAATAAAATCTAATCCACGCCCTGCATTTGAAATTTCTTGCATTCTATTTTTTCCTAAGTTAAACATTTATATTTTTTACTATCAATTTTTAAAATTTCATATAGTTTAATATCATAAAGTTTATGTTTTTAGATTCATCCTGAGAAATGCTTTTGTAATATATAGTTTGCATGTTGTTGAGTTATACGAATTTCTAGAAATTGATGGTCAATGATAGAAATGTTTAACATATATTAGAACAAAGGTAGAATGAGAAGTAATTTTAAGCAGCAAGAGACTAATATAACACAATAAAAATACATAAATTTAAGTGTAGGAAATAGGTAATGATCATATGGCCATGTGAATTTGTGGTCAAGAATGGCACAGAGCCCCATTGTTTTGCTTACTTATATGCTTATCCGAATCGCTTATTAGCAAATAAAAAAATATTTGTGAGTAAAGTTTTATATGTGTTTCTTAGCGACTCAAAGTAAATATTGTAAAATAAACTATGATGAATAAGAGAAAGAACATATTCATGTGATAAAAGGTTAAGAGAAAGTTAGAAAAAGAGTTGCCGCCTTGCCGGTCACAATAACACAAAACTCTTTCCTAGTGTATGTACTTTAATTTTTGTTTCATGGAAAGATTGATCGATGGTCATGGAGAGAAGTCCTACACACTGATCACAACTAAACGGTGTTCAATTTGATCCATGCATTTCAATCAACACAGTTACTTTTCGTATATATTTATGATTTTCCCGTCTTTACATATATATAACAATTAGTAACATTCAACTCAAAAGGTGCATGAGCCCCTCTCGGTAAGTTACCTTCATGTATTAGCAAGAGGCAATGCAACAAAAAAATAATAATAACAGAATTACAAAATCTTGCAAAAGAGCGTATACACATAAGAGATTTGAAAGGTAGAATTCATATATAAGCAGCTAATATGATGATAATGTTTGAGGGATTAACCAAATAAATGCAAAAAAACTCATGTGTAATCGTGTTAATTGATAAAAAAAGTGAAAGCTTTATTTAAAAGGGGAAATGAACCTTTCAGGAAAAGAAATGCAACAAAAGAAAAGAGAGAGCATGCATGGTTCATATGTAATATAATTTACCTGAGAGATGGCAAGAGAAGATGTTGTATATATACTTGCAGGAATAAAATATATGGATATCAAATTAGGCAGTAATTCTGAAAAAAAAAGATTTAAACAAAGTTCTTGGTGCGGGATCTAAATGGAAACAGGAGACCCCATCACTTTCCCCTTCAAGTCACTCTTGCTATCAGAAAACTTGCGCCTCAGAGCCTCATACCAAGCTGCTCCTGACATGCGCACGCCTGACTGAGGCACACGCACGAATGAAAGAAAACAATTCTCTCTAGGTTCTGAAGAAGATGAAGAGATATGTGCTTTATAGAGTTAGGGCTGGGGGGTTTTTCATTATGAAAAGATTACCCAAGTATGCAAGTAGCAAGAGCTAGTCATACATCCGGCAAGATTACCTAAGCCTAAAAACTGTAAAAACACATGCACGCTAGCGAGAAACAAAAAAACATATAGCAAAATAAACCGGCGAGCACATATATATACTTGCTAACAAAAACCTAAGAAACAATTTCAGATTTAAGCTGCTGAAAGAAGGAAACAAACAAGAGCACGCATGCCATGGAAGGAAACAAACGAACCAAAGGGAAGAGAAATTAATCACCAGATCTGCAAGAACCACATACGATTAGGGTACTCAACGGGCATGCACGCTTACCCGGCGCTACCGAATTCGTACAGCTTGCCGCGGCTGGAGAAGATGATGAGCGCCACCTCCGCGTCGCAGAGCACGGAGAGCTCGTACGCCTTCTTGAGGAGGCCGTTGCGGCGCTTGGAGAAGGTGACCTGCCGGTTGATCTTGTTCTCGATGCGCTTCAGCTCAACCCTTCCCCTCCCCATCTCTGATCCACCAGAACAACCACGCAGCAGCCCAAAGGCAGTGGCAAATCTTCTTCTCACAAGTCACAACCCTTATCTCAACTTTGCAAAGCTATTAAGCTAACTAGTACTCTTGTCAACCATTCGCCTATAGCTCAACATGAAGCTGAGGACAATATGATCGATGATGATGTGATGAGATATGATCTAGGGAGAGGAGGAATATCAGTGGAGAGAGGAGACATCCCAAGGGGCCCAGCTAGTAGTACCACTGTTGCGGTGTTAAATTTGGTTGCCGCTTTCCTTCATCTTTTTGGCCTCTCTCTTGAGCTACCAACTTTAAGGACGGGTAACTTGCGACGACGAGGAAACGGGGCAGGCAGTAACTGGGTGCCAGGGTCCGAATGGACAGCTAGTAACTGCATGCCCGGCATTACCCTAGCTGGTAAGCACGAGCCCGAACAGGCGAACACGCCAGCCAGTGCAAATGTGCAATGCACATGCCTCAACCTCGATTCAAACACACACTGTCATCTGCATGAGACCACAACAACATGTGTAATGATCCATACATGAACTCTTGCTACACTTGCAGTGTGCATGCACATGTAGTACACTCCTAGAACTAGCCCAAACCATGCATGTAATGCTCACTGGCTGCATGGCACCCTGCTGGTTCTGTCGACCCACGACCAGTCTCCAGAGACATTCACAAGAGTGTTAGAGTAACCCAGAAAAATAAGTAACACACACAGAGATTAATCTAGCATTAACTGCTGGGAATTAGGGCAGGTCAATTGTAGGGAAGTCCTAATCTGGCACATCTGGTGCCTGAGAAATTCCAGTTTTGAGCTTTGTTGACTGCCTATTTGCCATTATTTGTTCTTCGTCCATGATGAGGAAAGCCCCTGAGTAAACCTGACTCGTCCTAGGTAGCGCAAATCCACGGGAAACCGTACGTCATCTCTTCCGAACGTGGATCCTCTGTCACTGACATGTAGACCCAGGCGAGAAGGGGCCCACGTGACTCGCTAACTGGATCCCGGTTGTCCTCTCAGGCGGCCCACACATGTCAGCAGCAAACGGATTTATCGGCGGCATCGGGGTTGGGTTTCACCGTACGCGGATTTCCGTCGCCTGAGCCACTGCCTGGGCCGTGCCAGGAAACCGGCCGGGTGGCCTGCCACGCCGTACGTATCCTTTGCACGTGACTGGAGAATCTGAGGCCTGCAAAGCCCGTCAGTGCGTAAAAAATTGAAAACTACCTCATCACAAAATGACACAATTGAGAGAGGGCTCAATTCATAAGTTCATGGCTACACACATTTACGTACGTAGTATGTACTGATATGCAAATATCATGTACGCGTACATGTGCAGTGTGATCATGTAGATGCTCGTAGTAGCTATACGCCTATACCTAGCTAGCCTTTCTCGATTAGCCCTCTCCGAGGCGTGCGACGCGAGCGCAAGGGCCAAATCCCCTGTTTCCTGGCCATCTGACATGCTCATCGCATATGTGTTTGTAGTCCACGGCACCTGCAGGAGTAGCTCTCGGATATGCTAGCTCATCATGTGCACTCGATCGGCCGTCTAATCGCATGAAACCAGGAACAGGGTACAAACAATCACGCACATGTACACTTGCACAGTAACCACGCAATCGTTGTAATCTACTCCTTGAATACTATACGGTACTGTAACTAAAAGGAGCAGAAGTACATGCATGATCGATCAACTGCCTTGAATACAGATCTGACGACGCTTTCAACGTCCCCTGGCTAGCTCGGAATTTACGGTGCTCGGGTGTACAGGCATACAGCGCGGCACGACGAGACGTCCCTCTCCGAGCCACTGTTCAGTTACCAGATGCGCGCTAGGCGGCCATCACCAGTGCATGCATGTGTACTGCTGCTGATCAGTGTACATATATACGTACTTAGCTGACTCATACCGTCATACATAAAGGTTCGTTGATGTTGGCGCGCCATCGAGGAGAGAGAGAGAGAGGTCGATCGTGTTGAATTTAATAACGCCGGCCACCATACGACGATCGACGAGAATCCAGATGCTATTCGCAGGTGATCAGGCGACCGGCGGATGGCTGTTGGCTGATCTGACGAGGTGTTTATTTGCAGTGACATGTGTTCGATCTGTTGGCGATGGCCATGGCATAGACACGACGACGAGTGTTCGTCGTTCGGTTAATTCTTCCCTGTCGCGATCCGGAGAGAAAACGCCAGGCGCGCGGTGTAGCATGCAGTAGTGCGCTCTGCGCTGCGCTAGCTCAGCCGAGATTCCGGAGCAAAAGTGGCTGATACCCTAGTACCGCGCGGTCTGGCACGCTTGACGCGACTCACACTTGTACTACTAGTAGAGAGGTCGTCCATTTGGTGCAAGTCTTGGAGGCGGGACTGTGGACTCGGGAGCAGGTACGCGACGTCCATTGGTCGTTTTGTACTAGTACAAACATGGGCAACGGGGTGCTCCGCTAGGTGACAGGAGGTGGTCTTGTCCAGTGCTGCAGCAAGAGGGCTTGTGTGGTGTCAGCAAAGAAAGCGATGCTTTCCGTGTACGAGAGTCTACAGTGCACGGCATTGGAGCGACAACCGTCTCGTTGGCCTTGGTCTTGTTTGGATCCGGAGGGCTAATATTTAGTTCTCCGAAATCTTACTATTTAGAAGTATTAAACGTAGGATGATCCCTGGTCTAATTTACGAGATGAATCTAACGAGGTATATTAATCCATGATTTGCTACGATAATGCTACAGTAATCATCCGTTAATTATGAATTAATATATCTCGTTAGATTCGTCTCGTAAATTAGTCCAGTGGTGGAGTAGGTAGTAGTACTTGCCCGATTTTCCAAGGACAACATTCGAAATTTATTTTCTGACCGTGCAATGTCAAGTAGTAATGAATTGTTTGAGGCTTTACACTCAGAAGTCAGAAATACAAGAGGTTGAGATACTAGTACCTCCGAATGCCTCGTTTTGGAGACCCAATTCGCTGGCCCACCCCAGGGATTTGACTGGATTTTAGTTCAAATTCAGAACGGCAGAAAAATGTTTGTACGCAGATTAGCTGGCCCAGTACAAGTAATCTGGTGAAGGCCTGGAGCCTCTACGTCCTCTAGTGTTGGAAAAGTTCTTTCTGCATTCCTCAACTATTCTGGTCCTCGTCCCTCCAGTCCTCAATTAGAAAACAGGATATAGGCTCCTCAGGTATCAAAACTAGTTCATCTTGCCTCCCTTAATGGCTTGTAAGGCGATTCCAGATGACATGGTGCTTACGTGGTATGTTGATCTGGTCTTTACCTTACGTGGTGTTTACATGGTATTGTAATACAAACTAGCTGGGTGGCCCGCGCAATTGCGCGGCTAGTATCCATACAAAATTATCTTCTTTTATATATGAGTTTACTTAAAATTTGTTAAATAGCTATCCCGTTATCTTAGGACTTTAAAAGAAAGAACCTTATCATCTCTATGTTTCTAATTTTATAGTTTTTAAAAGTCACATCAATTGTTACCTCTTCTTTATCACCCCTTTATTTGCTTATTCGATCTACTACGACTTCTATTCATCCACCTTGGAATTTAAAATTGGATCTTATAAATTTTAGAGTTAATTATCTTGTTGGTTTTCATTTTTATAATTTTTAGAAGTCCCGTCAAACGCCGCTATTCTACTCCTCTACGGCCCTTCCACCGCCTCATCTCTTTATTGTCATTGGGATTTTAAAAATCGAACGTAATTATCATCGGTGTTCATTTTGAACTTTCTAGAAGTCCCGTCAAATCATCAACAGCATTACCATTATACTTCTCTATGGCCCGCCCGATGCCTTTCCTTTTAATTATCATTGAGATTTTAAAACTCGAACGTGATTATCATTGTAGTTTATTTTTTTACTTTCTAGAAGTCCTACAAACAACCGTGATTGTGCTACTTAACGAGTTACCCGCCATCTCTCCTCTTAATCGCTCATTGAGATTCTATTTAGGGTTTTGTTTACAGTTTTTACACCCGCTACCTTCCTCTTTATTATTATTGAGATTTTGTTTATAGTATTTAAATGTCCCATCAACCGATGTCACCCTATTTCTTTATGGTCATGTTGTTTATCCCCTCTTTATTGTCATTTTGTCATTGTTGTGTTTCTAGATGGATTGTGTTTTTTGAAAATTCCATATTTTTTATTCCAATACTATGTTATTTATAAATTTTATTCCTACTTGAGCACTTATAATTATTTTTATATTTTCAAAATTTAATTTATTTTTCATTCCAAATTTTAATTAAACTCGTGCTGTAGATGGTCTCTTTTTTCGATATTGCTTATTTTTTATTCCGAATTTTAGTTATTTTGAAATTGTATTCCTACATGAACTCTTATTTTTATTTTTCTAATTTTAGGATGTATTTTTTTATTCTGAATTTTAATTAATCTCGTATTCGGTTCTATATGGATTTTTCTTCCAATATTGCTTATTTTTAAGTTTTGAATTTCAGTTATTTTTAATTTATATTCCTACATGAACTCTCTTGTTTCCTTTTCCTAATTTCAGAATTTATTTTATTTTTATTCTGAATTTTAATTAATCTCGTATTAGGTTCTCATATGGACTATTTTTCTAATATTGCTTATTTTTAATTCCGAATTTCAGTATATTTCAAAATTGTATTCCTACTTGAACTCTTCCTTTTCTTTTCCTAATTTCAGAATTTATTTTATTTTTATTCTGAATTTTAGCTAATATCGTATTGGATTCTTATATGGACTCCTCTTTCAATATTGCTTATTTTTAATTCCGAATTTTAGTTATTTTTTTAGATTGTATTTCTACTTGGACTCTTTTTTTTTCTTTTTCTCCGATTAATATGAGAATTTTTAGCCTCCACAGCAAACGTGGTGCCTCCTTTCAAGGCTATTTTAATAATATAATAGATAGCCGAGTCTATGTGGGGCTCACACGTCAATGACCCATATGTCAACTCTCCTTTTATCTAGTCAAAAGATGGTGGAACGGTGTCTTGGGACGACGCCATCTTGGGAGTGGTAGCTCCTCCGCACCACCTACGGTTGTCCTACTCTTAGAAAAACTTGAGCCGTGGCCGAGGCTGGTGGAACTTGAGGAGTGGGGAAGCAAGACGGAGGTGGCGCTCCGCGGTCATTGCCTCACTACCATTATCACCTCATGTCTCCCTATCCGCAAATCCAATCAATCCTAAGAGCATCAAACAACAACCATCACCATCTCGGGGGATTAGTGGCGAAGATAGCTCGCAGGCAGGTCGGGCGGTTGCCCAAGATACATCATTGCCGTCTCCACTACGAACAGTCATCGATGCATGTAAAAATCGATCGATCATCGGAAAACGCTATTAGTCGTCCAGACTCGACGCGGTGTTGGCTCCACCACTGGGGGGATGAGGACGAGGACGAGCAAAGCTTGCCATCACTACCAGTGGTCTGCTTCAAATTTTTTAGGTCTATTTTCTTGGTGAGTGGTTTTGGCAGCCGGCGTGTGTGACGTAGGCTGTACCCCGGGAGATGGAGAAGGTGGCAGTGACGACAAACCCAACCGTCAGCGACATCGGTGCGTCTGATCTAAGCCAGAAGAGGAGCTCGAGCTCCACCCTTAACACCCATGACCTCGCTGATAGGTGGGTCCAACCAAATAGAGAAGAGAGGAGAAAGGGGGTGTTCACTGATATGTTGGTCCCAATAAATCTTTTATTATTTTTCTTGACTGGACAGTCACCGTAGTGCCATGTATATGCTACGTAGGTACTGCATCGGATGAAGATTAGATCAACGCATCATGTAGAATGAAATCACCGTCCAAATCGCTCGGGGAGATAAAATGAACCGGTTTTGACAGTTGAGGGAGCTTTGTACCTGTTTTTGCAATTGAGGGATGAGAATTACTGCATCTTATTCTCTTCGCGAGACAGGTCGGAGAAGCACTAGGAAGGGACTCGATCCATAGTTGAGGCACATAAAATGGACTTTTCCTCGATCATTCAGATGTCCCAAGCAGCAAGCCGTTGGGCCTAAATTTTGTGTCTCTCCATCTTCTGTTTAGGCGTCGTTCACGACCGTCTTATCCCAGGTTTAACTTGGAAGTTGAGAATTGAAACTAGTAGACATCTTTCGACACATATATTCCTCAAGCAAAATCAGTCAATTACGTAGAAATTATATCACTCATGGAAAAATCACTTATATGCAAACAAGTGGGTTGACTAAAAAATATCCTAGTTTATTGTCATTTAGAAATTTAAGATACGAAATTTTACAAAACAAAACTACCAAAAATTACGGTGTAAGTTATAATTACAATGTAACTATAGCATAGTTTATCTGCTTTTAACGGTTGTCTTCCCTGAAGGCCCTGACATCTCTCTGTCTTGCTCAATAGTGGTGACTTTGCTTGCTAAGCAATTACTAGAGAGCTGGGTTCCACGGTGAACGGGGTAAAAAGAAGGGAATAGTACTAGACGGTGTAAACACGATTGAATCATGGAAGTATAAGACGTCTAGACAATTGACTTATTTTGAGCCAGAAATGTGTCAACACATTCTCCAGGTAAAAACAATCCATTGAAAAACAAACTGAAAAATCGGAAGCAAATGCCAACAAAAGAGAACAATACTAGAACAGGAAGCTCCTCTCGGGAAAAAAAACAGAAAATGGGATAGTATATGGTCTGTCTTTGAGACTAGATTTTTTTTAGAGATACACTTGTCTATATATAATAGAGGAGCGTCAATGATGATTGTGCACAAAAGGTATCAAGTGATCGAGTTATAGAAGAGCATGGAAGGCTGAGTTCGCAAGGACGGCTAGCTCAGTTTCTCATCACTCATCAGGATGTTGTATGTTACGATTTGCTGTATGGGAAACCGTGTCTAGTTAACTTTGCAGCGACAGGCTACGAAAATTCTCCGTAATAATGAGAAAAAGAGCAGTTTAAAACCATTGGTTAACGGCTGAACGGGCTGATGGCTATACACACTGATGTGTAATAATGCGCGTTTGGTCCCCCAATTATGTCTCCATATGGACCGAGGAGACCGTTCATGGACAAGAGAATACGCAAGCCTAATGGTGCCCTGAGCACGCCGATGCCCGCGCCATCATTCCAACCATGATCAAATCACAAAGCGAGTTCTCTGCCTCCCTGGCCGGCTCCAGTACCCATCCCTCCAAGTCACTCAAAGTATCTGACTGACACAGTCTGTAAGAACTGTACGTGCATGGCAGAATTTACCAATCAAAATCAAAACCAACAGTGATGTGAGTATGATGGAGAAGCAGTTTAACTCACTCAAGAGTTTAGGGGTAAAATATGATGTTTGTGGTTGAATGAGTGAGGTGAAATACAGTATCTATATCAGACTATATACTCCTACAGTGCAGTTCAGAAGAAATTCAGTTAGCTATCTCTGCTCGTTACTTGTAGTACCTGCTAAATACGAGCTGAGTGAAGTTAGATCCTGTATAACTGCAACCGACAACCAATTAACTGTTATGAAGTACGTAAAATCGTAAATACAGAGATAAAAGTAAATGCATAGCGAGTACTACTTTAAATAACTAATTTGAAAGAGAACACGGTGGTATGCTGAAAGAACAACACTTGATCCACCTTTCACAGTTCAGGCATACATCTGGGCATTCCCTTTCCGTAGAACGTTCCATTGCACGTACACTCAGCAGAAAGACGATCTTGTTCTTGCACATAGATAGAAGTGACTGTACAGTTTCATGAAGACTGCCTCTTTTGACAAACGGAGCAAAGGCAGGCCACCTGCTGCTAGAGCTTTGCAGACATGATTATTCCTTGACAGGTGAAGAACATTCCTCTCCAATCTATGGCCTTGCAAGTTGCAATCTTTACTGCCTCCTCCCCACCGGGCTTAATCACCAAACCTAAGAAGTCCGTAATACTGTCCTGTCCCAGCGAACCACACCCCCTACGTACACTTGCATGTAGTAATAAACAGCACCATTCTGTACTCATCATGCTGCTCCCGTACTAATTTAATTAACTAATTCATCGCCACATTAACTTAGATCAGCTCTAGCCATGCTGCACGACGGATTATGCTTCACTTGCAAGCCACAGAGAGATCGACGTGACGCATCTCTCATATTAATCGCTCGCCATTACAAAGGAGCTTTTGCCATCATGTTCACTTTCACTCCTGCAACTAAAATGTCCCCATGCTGTCGCTGTCTTACGCGACGCCTTCTATTTCCAGCCATGTCGTCCACCACTTGTGAGATCAGCCGCGGAGTGTTCCTCCTGCTCGCCGCGGTGGCCGTCGCGGTCGCGCTGCCGTGCGCCGCCGCGCTGCAGGAGCTGCAGCTGCAGGACGCCGTGCTGATCGACGACGTCGTCCAGGAGGCCGCGCAGGCGTTGTACCACGGTAAGCACCGGCGGACGGGCGTCACGTACCCGCTCTCGCTCCCCGGGAGCCTGTCCGGCGTCGCGGCCGACGTGGCGCGCTTCCGGGCTGGTAGCCTGAGGAGGTACGGAGTCCGCCGGTTCTGGGAGTTCTCCGTGCCACCGGGACTCGCCGTGCGCGGCCAAGCCTCGCACCTGCTCGCCGTGCGCTCCAACCTGGGAAACCTCTCGTCCGTGTTCGACGAGTACGCGGCGAGCGGCGGATACCGCATCGCGTCGCCGGTGCTCGGGCTCACGTTCTACGGCCTGGCGCGGCGGAGTGGCACGGCCAGGCTGGAGGTGCTCGTCACGGGCGCGGCCATCCGTGTCAACTTCTCAATGGCGGTTCCAGCTCTGCAGCCAGGGGTCGTACCGCTCTGCATGGCCGTGGCTCTGAACGGCAGCGTCACCGTGACCGACGTGCAGGCCGGGAGCAACACCTGCCACGTGTGGGACCAGGGACACTTCGCGCTCGTCCTGGGCGGAGCAGGCGACGGCGGCGTGGTGGCGGAGGCCGGTGAGGTGAGCAAGTGGAAGCTGGCGCTCTTCGGGGCGGCGCTCGGCGCGGGCGGCACGGTGCTCCTGGGACTGGTCCTGGTGGCGGTGCTGAGCATCCAGCGGCGCAAGTTGGAGGTGGCGGAGATGGCGCGGCGGGCGTACGAGGAGGAGGCGCTGCGCGTGTCCATGGTCGGGCACATCCGCGCGCCGTCGGCGGGCGGGTCGCGCACCACGCCGGACGCCCTCGAGAATGAGTACTGCGCCACATTGTGACAGAGAACTGCAAAGAAGCAATTGAAGTTGATTTTTTAAAGCTCTCATTTTTAGGATTTTCGGTTCATATTCTTTTTTACCTGTGATAATACTAGTATGTTCTAAATATTTGGAGGTAAATTATTGATGCTCGCGACTCTCTTCTAGGCCTGTATTATCTTGTTAGGCCGTATATATTTCTGGAGGTAGGATGTACTGCACATGTCATCCTGGTAAACATACATTCATTGGTACATTGTAATTCTGTGATGACAACTCCGGTCGGCAGTGAGTTCCAATACATACTAATTATCTAATTATTAATTATATATCAATTAATATGGTATAATTTAGCTACGATATGAATAATCTACCCGGGGTCTTGTGACCCCGGGTAAAACAACCTAGGTACGCCCCCTGCCGATCGAGCGACAGGGGTATAAGTGGGCTGGTCCGCAAACCTGCTTATAGGTAAAAGTAATAGGTAACCCGTGGGTTTTATCTACTAATTTGATCTATAAATGGTTTTACGGATCGATCCACTTGCATCTCTTGATGCAGCAAGCCGGGCCACGGCGCGAAAACCCAGATTTATTATTTATTTGACCTATAAGTGGACTCGCCGGTCGGTCCGCTTGCATCCCTATTGACCGGTGCTCGCTAGTCGGTAGGCCTCCTTTTGAGTTTTGAATTGATAACCGTATTAGGGGGCACGTATAATGGCGCTTATTAACGAGTTCTTTTCCGTTGTCATGCTAGTAAATATGGTAATATGATATAAACGCATGACAAGGCCTCAGTGCATGGGATGGAGAAAAGGAAACAATAATATAAAAATTATTTAGGTACATTAATAGTTAAGTGGTTTTATTGTCTCAATAGTTTGTAAGTGAATATGTATTTACTAAGAGTTTATATCAGGCTCAATCTTTATACAAACCCTTAGAATTGAACTAATTTACGCGAAATTTCTATAGATATACCAATGTAAAGGACGATAAAACCTCGCAAATAGAAGAACAGCGCTAGAATGCTAACATTCTGGGCTCCAGAGCCGTAAGGCCCAACTTCAAATTAAGCCCGATAAACTTCAAAGCCCCACAAAGTACATCCATTTGTCACATACGTATGTGTTGATAACCAAGTTTAGTACTAGTTTAGATTTACAGTAAGTTCTAGTCAAATTTAGAAACTATCGAGTCTTTCTCGCGAAGACCGGTTTGACCGTCGTTGTGCGGCCGGTCAGACCGGACAATGGACTACGGTCATACCACAGGTTTTCGGGCGGTCAGACCTTCAGCGTAGAATCCGAGTCCAATTTAGATATTTCTCATGTTTCCTTGTTTTAGACTGGGATTTTTCGAGTCCTAGTTAATTTCTAAGCCTATTTGGATGTGGGAAAGACCCTAGGAAACAAGTTCACCCCTCCTATAAATATAAGGGGGCCAAGGCCGATTGAAACAATAACCAATCAATCGTCAAATTCAATTTATTATCCAAACCCTCTATATTATACATCTCCCTCCTTCTTGCTACCTATCCCAAGTCTTTTCTCCTCAAATCCCTAATCCCAAGTCTCTACGGTATTAGAGGACGTCCTAACTGGTTTGCTGAGTCTAGGACAAACCGATGCGCGTTCACCCTGACGGGGTCCCTCCCGGCTGTTCGTTCATCAGCATCTACCCAATCTCTACGGCGGCGCGTCTCTGGGTGCCACCGTGGGTTGCACATAACGTGCTCAAGGTGCGGTAGCGCAATTCCACGTGAACAACAGTATGTTTACTTCTGAACACTCACTTCTCTACGTGGTCCTTTTCTAAAAGAAGAGTAATGCAAATACGACCCTCCCATATAGATGTCTATCCTCGTCTTTATTAATGTGCACACGTATATTTATCTCTATAAAACACATTCAAGAAATTAGCGAAATTAGCATAGACGTCTCCCTATCAAGGAGTAAATATGAGTATCCTTGAAAAAACTTAGATTTAAACACGGATGAACGGGGATTTCATTCTAGAAACCTAACTAGCTGAACTACTCTCACTTCATATCTCTCTATAGTCTACTCCGATGCATCTAGCTGTCTCTGAAAAGTGAACCTCCTTCCCGCGTGTCCTGATATGTGTCACTAGAGCCGTCGCTTCCCTCTCTAATAAGGAAAGCTTCGAATCTATGGCAATGCTTCGAAAGATAATAATGACCTCAATCCATACATGGTATTAATAGAAACCAGTGATTTATAGGAAATTGGATATTTTTTGAGACAGGGGAGTAGTTACGAATAGGTAACATGAAACAAGCTTACACTCAAATCTCAACCAATTAGTGAAGACAACAAGGTGGTGGTGTTCTCTCTCTTAATGCTACAATATTATCCAGAAAGTACAAAATCGACGGTACCATCAAATTTGGTTTTGTTACAACACCAATGACATTTTTGTTGCTATAGGTGTATGGAGATATTGTAAGCTCGTTTTTTGAAGTTGTATATTGTCATTTTTCATTCTCTAATAAAAATTTCCAAAAGTTGCAAGCATTTGTCCTTTTGTACATAGATGTCACCTTTTAGTGTTGCACAAGATTTGAAACATTGTTAGGGTAGTAGAAGTACGTCTTGGGATTTTGTCGAACCTCACCTACCAACTAGATCAAGAACCATATAAACAACATGCTTCACAGTGCAAAGTTAACTATAGTGGGTCCCGCCGGTACCATCATTTTCCCTTTTCATCTTCCAATCTCTCTCCTCTCTTTCTTTTCTCACAGGGGAATCGAGGCCGGAGAGCAGCTCGGCCCGAGCGGCGCTGACGTCGGTGGGGCGGCTCGAGCGGTCGAGAGGTGACGACGCTGGCAGGGCGGCCCGAGTGGTCGAGTGACGGCGACACCGGCAGGGCAGCCCAAGCGATCGAGCGGTGATGGCACCGGGCGGCCCAAGCGACGATAGCACCGGCGGGACGGCCCGAGCAGATCTGGCTGCTCCACAGCGCCTTCCTTTTATGCTCAACTCCTTCACGGCTGGCAAGCTCAGGGGATCTGGCGGCGAGCCCGATGAAGCCGACGACATCCTCAACTTCCTCATCCCCCTCCCATCCCCCTCTCCTCCAGAAGTTGTCTTGCTCATTGGCGGCGAACGGACCTCGGCGGCGCGGATGAAGCTTCCCCACCGGACGATGGCGCCGCCGAGCTCACCAGATCCACCGACTCTGGCCTCGGGCCGAGGCGGCAGCCCGAAGACGACGTCTAGGCGGCAACAACTAGACCGTCGCTAGCTTCCCTTTCTCCCTTCTCCTCATCTAGCACGCGCAAAGCCTTAGCTGCAGCAACAACACGCAAAGCTCTGATAAACACTGACAAGGAATGCATTGCTTTGTTTGGCTCCGGGTTCTTCAGGGGGTGTTTGGATTTAGGGACTAAATCTTAGTCCATGTCACATCGGATGTTTGGGCGCTAATTAAGAGTATTAAACATAGACTAATAATAAAACTAACTGCATAAATGAGAACTAATTCGCGAAACAAACTTTTTAAGCCTAATTAATCTATAATTAGCACATGTTTACTGTAGCATCACATAGGCTAATCATAGATTAATTAGGCTCAATAAATTCGTTTCGCAAATTAGTCCAGCGCTATAAAATGGGTTTTATTTTTAGTCTATATTTAATATTTTTAATTAGTGTAGAAATATTCGATGTGAGAGGGACTAAACATTTTTAGTCCCATCCAAACCCTCCCTCAGTTGGTAGCGGCTGAAGCTGAGGTGGCATGGAATCTACGATGTGGAAGGCCTAGGGCTGAACTACACGTAGATGCTATGTGAATGTTTTTATAAGATACTACGTGTGATGTGAGAGTCGTCGTCCATTATGATTAATAGCCATTACTCTTTACACGAGCATATAGACCTACTCCAGTAAATTTGTGCGGAGAGTAAAAACAACAGCCGCAACCTTTAAATCTTTGTTTAATTGTTGATATATCTACAACAATAAAAAACACAGAGACAAATCGATGAATATAATCTGATATAAATAAATTCTAGTACAAACGCATAATAAGATTTTATTAGACTGCTGATTCATAGCGTGAACCAACTTCTCTGATGTCACGTCACGCTAGCATTGTAGCTGACCTGTGGACCCATCTGTAGTGGGCCCCATAAATCAGTGAAGCATGTAGTCTTGCAGTTGTGTAAGACGATAAACAATCTGATAAAAAAAAAACGAGGTAAAATGAACGGAAATGAATAAACTGGACTGGCAACATTGCCTTTGCCACAGGTTCGGAAGCCTTGGCCTGTTCGGTTCTTCCTCATCTGGAGAGGAACCCAAGAGGCGCCGCCCGCGAGACAGCGAATCCCACGAGAGGCCGTGGAAGAAGAGGAAGCGGCGGCAACTCCCGCATCCGACCCCCTGTAGAGCAGCATATCGCTGGTTTAGATTGGATTGGATGGCATCCGGAGGAGGCATCGCCCGCGCCCGCCTCGCCGAGGAACGCAAGGCGTGGCGCAAGAACCACCCCCATGTGCGCGCCCGCAACTAGCTACTGATCTGTCCGGGCTAATTTATTCGGTCTTCTCCTATGTTTTTCTTTCCCTCTTTGTTTTTACTAGTAGTGATGGGGACATTTGCTGCTTCTTTTGTTTGGTTGGTTTCAGGGCTTCGTGGCCAAGCCGGAGACTCTGCTGGATGGGTCCGTCAACCTCATGGTCTGGCGATGCATCATCCCCGGCAAGGAAGGGGTAAGAAACATCGAAAGAACACGTCTTTTTTTTTTCTTTCACTTGGCTGTTCGTTATACTTGCTATTATTCTTGGTTAATAACTAGCATGTTAATTTTGGTTCGATCTACATTTAATGGTCCGTTCGATTCTTGTGTTGAATACTGAGATGTGCCCACGATTGAGTAGTCTGTACTCTGTACTGGTTTATCTAGCCACTCGGCGGCAGTAGGGAAATCACCAGCATCGTGGGTTTTGGAGTTGCTGCGAGGGTTTTGCAACCCTTGCTACCATCATGCAAAGCTGTAAACTGATTTTATGCCCCTCTTGAAACGCAACCATGTGATTTAGTGTAAGTAGAGTTTACAGGACCTGGTCTTGGACGACTGAATGAAACTGCATGCTCGCTTGCTCCGTCTGGTTGCTCAATGCAGTGCCATGATTTGTTTAACAATACACTGTATTCTGAATATTTCTGATGTTACCAGATAAACTCTAGGACATAGCTATAGTGGGCCATTTGTCACTTTCATTTCATTGGATTCAACTTATGATGCTACAGCAAGATCTAAGACAAATGGCTGGAAATGGATATATCACATTATAATGGTTGAAAGGTTCCAAATTAACCCTTTTGTCACAGTTAATCTCAATAGTTGTTATCTTTCATATGGCAGCAGACATCTGTATCTGAAATAAGCAAGCCAAAATTTATTCATATTAAAGCATATATATACATCTTTTAGGTCAGGTAACCGACACTTTTATTTGTACTGGTCGGCAATGTTTAATCCTTGCACTATTTGGTCTGCATAATTTGTTCTCGGTAGATGTTAAACACAATCAGGAAGTCAGCCTTATCATATCAAATGATCTGACCTGATGGTAACTATGGTTCCTTATAAATGAGAAGCATTATGAGATGAACCATAGCCCGAACCTGAATATTATTGCCCCGTGGAACAGCTGGGCCAAAGGAGGTAGCAATTGACATTTTTAAGAAAGATTAGAAAAGTGTCATTTCACCATATCTTTTAAATATACTGTTTAGAATTTTTCCTTTCGTAAGTTATTAACTATACTATTTAATAACTTACTGAAAGGAAATGCTTGTATGCTACAAAAATTTAGTCTTCTGCTGTAGTTTTTCACAATCTCTACTTTTACTTGTTCGTAGTTCAATAGTTATTGCCACAAACTTGCCAATCTGTTTCATTTCACTTATGCAACAACCTTAACTAGTGCTGGATTGTTTCCCTCTCTAAAGCTTTAGCCTGTCAAGGTACTGTTACTCCTCTTATTTCTCTATGAGGGCATCAAACAGTACTCTCTCTCTCTCTCTCTCTCTCTCTCTCTCTCTCTCTCTATATATATATATATATATATATATATATATTTATATATCATTAGAGTAATTGCAAAAAATATCACATACTGATGATTACCTGTTATATGCAACTGCTTTGTTATCTTTATAAATTCTTTGCTTGTGCATAGTCTTGTGTTATTCCTCTACAGCAAAATTTGGTACTCTGCTCACTCTCCATCTTTTTCCAAAGCGACTGTGGCATGAAATCAGATTATGTTTCTATAACTATCGTGCCATAAAGTAAGATTATGTGTTAAAATAATTTTCTTCCTACAGACTGATTGGGAGGGTGGATATTTCCCACTTACTATGCAATTCACTGAAGACTATCCAACAAACGCTCCTTCCTGCAAGTTCCCATCGGGTTTCTTCCACATCAATGTCTATGACTCTGGGGCAGTATGCCTATCAATCTTGAGTACCGTAAGCTCAAACTGAGTGAATATGTTCTTTTCAACATGTATACACCATCCTATTATCCTCCCTGAGCAGTGATTTTTCTTTTCAGGCATGGAAACCTTCAATTACAGTGAGGCAAATTCTTATAGGCATCCAGGAGTTGTTTGATGATCCAAATCCTAACTCTGCTGCACAGAATATAAGCTTTGAGCTCTATACCAAGGTTTAGTTATGACATGCACATCCATAAAATAGAAAACAAAGTAGAGATAAAATTCCTTAACTCTGAATTGGCCCGTGCTCTTAACAAACATGTTCTTCTTTCCCATTGGCTGTCATTTGCAGAACAAGGAGGAGTACAGGAAACGTGTTCGCCAGCAGGCTAAGAAGTACCCTTCAGCTCTGTAGCTGCGCAATACCTGCAGGATACTGGCAGCTAATACATTTTGATTGAACCTGTCATGAACCGAACCTGTAATTCGTGGGGACTAAACCCGGTGTTCATTGTCTGGCGTATTGAGTTGCCGAGTTGGCAACATGGTGATGTGCCTGTTGGAACTGCTAAAATACACTTTTAAGTCCACCTCCATGACTATTGTTTCTGGCCTGTCGGTGCCTTAACACCAGAAAGTTTCGAGTTTTTCTGATGGTTTTCGCCCCTTCTTTGTGATGGAAAGCTTTCAGCCAGGGACTGCATGAATAGATGGTTCAGATCGACAGCCCAAATGATTGAGAGAAGTGTGGCCCAAATGGGCCTAGAAGATTGCCCTTTCCTGGTCACACAGGTCAATAAAGTTGCACCTGTACTTTCAGGGACCCCTAAAGCCCGGAAGCCTGTTCATTTCACACTCGTGCTGGTGTGTGTGTGTGTGTGTCCAGCCTTCTGTATTTTGCCAACTAATTTGTGTCTATCCTTCATGAGAAACCGAGGATTGTGGCAAAGAGAATCACTTGGTGAGGACAGAAACAAGAGGAAGCGATAAACACACGGGAGTGCTACCCTTGCCTTGCACCCATGACCCATTTGATGATTTGATGCACTGAATTCAGGCTCACCAGATATGCTATTGCTGGTCAATTCGGTGCCACGCATCTGGATGGAAATTTTGCAGGAGTAGAATACGCGAGCACGCGAGACTGACGGAGCGTTCGGATCGTGGAACGGATGGCCTAGATCAACGCAAAGCCGTGCACATGGGATTCGATTGTTTACAGTTACAGCACAGGACCGCGTACTGCGTTTCAAAAGAAAAATCAAAGCCATCTCGGTCTACCCATCCAATGGCAAAGGAGCTTCTTCTCTTCGCAGTTGTTGATGCAATATTTTCTATGCAGCACTTACGGTTTAATATGTATTCCTTGAACAGCTAGCGAACAAATGCAACGAACCCAAAATAGTCGAGATATTGCGTTGGAAAAGAAGCAACAAGGTCATTGACACCACACAGCTGATTAGAGATAATCCTTTTTTTTTTCGTTTTTGCCCTTTGGAAAAAGACATTACAGCTGAAGGATATACTTGATTTGCCACACGCTTTGAGCAAATTTCTCGAATGCTGTCTTTTTTTTAAAAAAAAAGGAAATTCCTGGTTGATATCTTTGTGTAATTTATAAAAATTTCTTTTGCTGGTGTTTCGGTGAGAATCTTCAGATAGCTTACTGGAACAAGCCACATGTGATTGGATGGTGACTTTCCTTTGGTCCGTAAAAGTGAGACTTTTCTCGAGTGCACTAGATTATCTTTTGGAGCTTTTTCCTTTGTATAATCTAATTCTTGCCAAACAATGGCATGGCTTATCTCAGAAGCTGTCTTATTCTGAACCAAAGATTCTATAAACTGCCTGCCAAAATAAATCCAAGTTAGGCGAGACCTTTATCGCTTCACCATTGGGATGCTACATCTTGGCAAAATGCAA
The DNA here is from genome assembly GCA_000573905.2 of Oryza punctata. NCBI lineage: Eukaryota > Viridiplantae > Streptophyta > Magnoliopsida > Poales > Poaceae > Oryza > Oryza punctata. Next base: position 28,112,387 of record CM002491.2, on the reverse strand, counting down.
TAAAAAACTTTTGTTAATATTGCAATTTATTTTCTAAAATGCATATAGAATATGAATCTCCTTAGGTTCTTGGCTTCTTGCTCCTTTCTGCAGTGGTAGGAACTAGGAAGGAGGTAAGGTGTTTACTTCGCCAGAATTTTATTGTTCCTAAGAAAGCTTTGTCAATCACTTGAGGCAAAGATAAACGTGTCTCTCTCAATTACTTAAAGGGGAGAGAAACCATTCAGAGCCTTTCTGTACTGCAGGAAACTACAAGGCCAGGAACAGGAAAATGCAGTAATCTAGCCAACGTCAGACAAAAAGAACCGGAGGGAGTATGTTAATGAAGAAAGCGCAGGAAGCTTTAATTAACAAGAAAGTGTTTGGAATTGGATGCGACAGAGAGAAAACTTAGGTTGCAAGAAGCACGGTGTTTCACATGATGTATAGCATCACTGAAATTTCCACCATAATCCATTTGGAATGGTCCATGACATAGGAATTCAGAAAACAAAACCATGGGTTCCAATAGTAATCTGTACTCCACATGAAATTTTCCGATAAGGATAACAACGATCCGAAATTCCCTTTCTCGCTTCCAAATGGGGATACAACTATAGTCAATAGAAGCGAGCCTAACAAGCGTAGAGAGCGATGGGGCATGGTCCCTAGCATCCAGTATCTTTACTGGATTCATCTCAGGGAGGTGAGGCAGTATGGCTGTAAAGCTTCCACTATCGCTTGTGCTACTTTTGTGCTACGACCATTGGCGTGATCTGTTTGATTTATGTCATCCGTGCAATAGTATACTAGTACTGTCCTTCGTGTAGTGTATATTGCATCCAACTCCTAACATTAGTTACTATATACGGCTTGCTTATTGCCCCAACTACTACCACTAGTCCTACTTTATGATTTCCGTGTCATCTTGGTAATACTGGAGCTTTACTGAGTAACAGAAAAAAAAAATGACACAGAGAGGGGGAGAGAGTAGAAAAAATGGATTTATTACTGTATAGTATTACTGAGTCGAAGGCACGTGAATCTGGAAGAGATCGTTGGTAAACGCCGTTGAGGATGGGAATATTTGAGCACCAGGAAGAATCCAGGTTCATTGACTATCAGTGGACTGATTCCTAGCTTCTGGTTGCACAGCCGAAATGAACTTTTGCAATGGAATCGCTCGTCCAAAACCCGGACTCTTCCACGTCCGTTTCTTGTTTTCCACAGTCGGATGTCCAGTTTAGTCGGAGGTGTACGTCGTCAAGTGCAGCTCAATTTAACGCACATAACTTTCGGCCCGACTTCCAGTCTTAAAATGGCGTCGCATCGTATGGCTGCGAAGACACAGTTTGGTAGAATAACTCGTTTGGTTAGAGGCTTCCTTTCAGCTACTGGCCAAGAAACTACTAAGCCCTTGTGTTCTTCTCTCTCGTTTCCGTCCTTGAATGCCCTGACCGTACGTTCATGATGGGGACTAAGCGAAGCTTGGACGTCACACATGACAATCCCGCTGTGTCCCAGATGGACGCTTTGGCCGCTAAATGACGCACACTCTATGCTGCCTTCATTGCCTTGCCAACTTGACAATTTGCCATTCGCCAAGCTGGAATGGTGGATCCAATGCCATATATACGGCTCACTCATTCATATTTCATCCACTCATCGTCAACAAAGCCTTCTTTTTAGGACACACATATGATGATGCATCTTCCATGCCAATGGGGCCCTACTGCGGCGGGTCAACAGCAACCGTCAGATCAATCAGCGAGGACGGTGCAATCGGACGGCGGAAAAAACTCAGCTGAGTTCAGTTAATGAACAACGACGGCAAAGCGATCGGATCAACGCGGAGCTGAAGCTTTCGGGAGCGCGCGGTGCAGCCATCACCCCGACGCTCCGGAGGATAGAGACGGCGCGTGCGCAAACGGCGTCAATGTGAGATCCGGCAGGGGTGATCCGGTCGGCTCTCCGGTGTGGTTGGAGCGGATGGGCCCCGCGCGACCTGGTCGCGCCAGCCCAGTGCAAGCCTGTCCGAATTTCCCTCTCTTCGCGGCAGCCTTGATGCCCTCTTTTTTTTTCCCCCTCGGTAACATTTTATGGCTCGCGTTGAAATAAATTTGATCTACGGGCTCCTCCTACGTACATCGGTACATGTATACCGACCGAATGGTTCAGACGGAACTACAGTACTAGAGGAGAGTATATATGCAATATTGTACTACTATTACTGTATTCAACTTTATACTAGTAGTACTAGCATCCTGGTAGCAGTAGTGGAGGGAAACTGGAAAGAATCACTGACAGGAACAGTGTGCGGTCTGCGTTGTCCCAAAAGAAATCCAGGCATAGATTCCTTCGTCAATTCGTTAATCCAGCGCCTACCGTATGCTTGTTGTTCTGGGCTGGGAGCTGATGCCTACTGTAGATGTAGGAGCAGTTTGGTCGCCGGCGCATGAAAAAAGAAAAAGAAAAAAGAGAGTAAAAAGAATTTCGCCGAATCCTGCAGCTGCTTTCTGCCAGTGACCTACCAATCGCCGTAAAGGCATCTTCTCCCTTTCCATTGCTACTGCTTGCAATCAGTAGTGTAGTAGTAGCACTGTACTATAAATATGAGTACCTATTTCCTTTCATTTTTGTTTCTGAGGATAATATAGTGGATTCTGACGACGTAGGTGCATTTACGCCTCAAATTTGCACTTGTAGGGACAGCAAAGCTTTGGTCCTTTTAGAACAAAATTTGATTCTTGTGTTTCCTCCCTTGTTTTTATTTGCCAACTGAATAATTGTTTTTTGGGGATAAACTATAATAAACCTGAGTACTAGTACTAGTACGCAACAAATCATTTTTTTTATGATGCAACTAGTTTTATCCACTACAGAGCATGCCAGCTTGGTTACCTTCACTCAAGTCTAATATTTTTTTTTTCAAAATGCTCGATGATCTCCTCTTGAGTGACTGCCCGATTTTAATTTTTTTATTATGTTGATTCCTTTTTGCTGATTTTTTTTCTGGCTCCAAGATGTATAAACAACAGTTTTAAGTTTTGACTAGTACGAGTACCTCGTTGCACTGGTGCACCTAGCATTTTGGCCCTGGAGTGCAGGTGATGACTTTGGAACGTGAACCAGGTGGGGTAGCCGGGGCCTCTCAGCCGGTGCTACACAACAGAGACGGAGATGTTGACCTCCCCGGCTTTGCATCGACGGAAAAGATACCCAAGGATTCCGGGGTCCATGTGACTGGACCCACCGCTCAGTGGCGCTTCTCCTGTCCGGGTTCTCTCGGTGGTGGTGCCGGTCAAGCTTGTTTGGCCCGGAACATTCGGATTTGTTGGCTCACACGTGTCAACCAGGGCCGACCGTATGTCTGTCCCGGGATTTTATGTTTCTACCTTGCTGTGTGGACGTTTGTGTGAGTAGGAAAGGTTTTACAGTCGTCCTCCGTCCATATATGGTCTGCAAATTGCAACGACCTATCGCTATTCTTCGAGTAACACAACGAGAAAACGTGAAATAAGCTGAAATAACAATCGTTCACACAATCACATAAAGAGGAATGTGTGGTCCTTGTGTTGAAATTTCTAAGATGTCAGTTCATACTTAAAGATTTCATCTTGAATCGAAACAACCTAAGACTTTTTTTTCTAGAAAAAAATATCGGCATGAATATTAGGGGGCAGTGGCGCAGTCACTGATAAAGTGGCAAATTTAGGGTGGCATAATTGCAAGTTCAATTCTTTTCGGTTAAAAATTATTTACGAAGAAAATCATATACAGTTTGTTTAGGAATATATGGGAAGAGGTTGGGAGTTTAGAAGAGAAAGGAGTTGGTGGAGGGATTAGTAATGAGAGCTTAGATTTATCTAATTGTACTTAGAAGAAAAATTATCTTCCAATTCCCTATTCCTACCCAGGTATTGAAAATGTAAAAGTTTGCTCTTAAACTCTCTTTCCTAATCCTCCTAAAAACTCATACGTCCACCAACCACTTAACAACCCTCACCCCTCAAACTCCCATTCTCTACTAACCATTATCCCCAACCAAACGAGTTGATAGGGTTTTACTGGAAATTCTTTTGCAATATTTAAGAGATAACTACTCCGTTAAAAGTTATACTCGATTCTTATCCTCAAATACACGACAATACCAATATTGTACAGGTTATAACATAGTAAAGACAACTACTATCTGTACTGATTCTACAGTAAAGATACCTACTATCTGTATCAATTGTAAATAACACACATTTATGTCCAAGTATATACCTAATTAACAGAGTATCTAATATTTTTAATTTTGCATTCATAGACAATACAAATGTCATGCATCACCTAATATGTTCTTAAATCTTTACCCTCCCCGAATAATTCAATACTACGAACAGTAGTTGGGAACCCATAAGAAAACATGCACTATTTAATTTTTACTCTGATACTGCGAATGACACCTGGAAGATTGTGGAAATATGTTTCAGGAAGAAAGGCCAAAACCTTGTACCTTTTTAATATGACTGAGCAAAAGTACAATTAATATACTCTGTATATCAGGTCATATCTCGTGGTCTTTCTGCTACTAAATGGCATATAAATATTCACAAACAATTGATCATGGTGTATAAGGAGATAAAGTCAGGAAAATATCATCACCAAGATAACAATCAAACTAGTCTTATTCTATCCCTAAGAGTTGATTGGAATGGATTCACAGAATCATGATATATAGGAGAACGATTAAAATACAATCCAGTGAGGCAAACCCTAATTTTATTCTTCCAAAAGAAACTCCAATTTTACAAGTGGACCTTTTGGGTTCAGTTGTGCATTAGGAATGGATGATTTTGAAGACGTGACCGCTTACCAAGAGTATGAAGCCTGTTACAGCTGTCAGTTCATGCTAATTAGCCATCTACGCTATTCACAAGGAAAAAAGGGGCCGTCCTTTTGGCCAGCAATGGAGGCATTTTTTCATGACAAGAGAGGATTGCAGTGTGAGCACTACACGTAAAGCTAGAATTTTTCTTAAGAGTATGCAACTTCTCTCTCAAAAAAAATTCTACCTGTAAACTTTATGCATGATTCTCTGTATTGTTATTATACCCACAACCATGCGACACATGGAAATACTAGTACTATGGCAGTTGACTTGTTAGGCACTTAAATTAATAAAGCTGAAGCCTGATGCGTATGGAGAAGTGGTATGAACATATGTAGAGCTACAGAGAGAAGCAGGTTTTGGGCGCAGAAAGGTGGGTACGGGGTTGTTGGGTGGATATTTCGGTTTCCTAACTAATTCCAAACGCACCCCATGCAAGCAACCTTCTCCCGCGCACACCGCCGAGCCGGAGGAGAAAAGAAAAATCGCACGCGATATGACGGAATTGCCCTCGTTTTATCCTATTGTTCCTCCACATCTCGGTGGATGACGTAATCTGGTTAGGGGCATCTTCGTCGATTGATGCTAGTAGTAGCAGGATCGCTCGCGTCGCGCGGCCTGGTGACTGGCCAACGTCGCCGGGGCCTACCAAAGGTTTTGAAAGCGACTTTTGCATAACCCTACCAATCTTTCCGTGAAATACTACTAAACCTCGCATCATCTACTAGTGGCAGTATGGTTAGTCGGAACATGACTACAAGAGGAGGATTGCTACGTACGAGTTCGGGAAATCGCATCCGGGCCCACCTGACCGTGGCTTTGCTGCGTGGCGGCACAAGTCTGGTCCCACCGGTGAACCTTCACCTTGGCGCCGTTGCTTGTAAAACACCTTGAAACCGAGGGGAATTTGTAGAAAAGAAAAACAAGCGGGGGCGGTGGTCACCGGCAGGCGTCGGTGGCGAGGCCAGCCGTAGCCAGGTCCCTCTCGCAGACTCGCAGTCTAGCCTTACCTGTTGCCTCGCCTCCTCGCCGCGGGAGGCGACGGCGTCGCCGCTCGAAAAATTGGGGGGAATTGCGTGACGCGACGCGACGCGAGCCATAACCCCTCCTCCGTCTCCGTCTACGTTTCCATTCCCTGGCACACGCCATTCGCCTCGCTTGCCCGCGCATTTATTTTCAGCACCAAAGCGAGCGGGCCCCGCCATAACGCCTCTCCCGATAAACGCAAGACGGGTGAAGGAAGTGAAGCCCCCACGACCCACCAATTCCTCGACGCCTGGCCCACGCCGTCAGTGGGAGTGGCGGTGTCGGGTCCGAAACGAAACGGCGGGTTTCTTTTTCTTTTGTTTCGGAAGCGTATAATAACAGCATATGGGTGAGGGCGTTTTATTAGCACAAGCAATTGAATGGCACCGGTTTTTAGCTGGTGGAGGCTGGAGACACAGCATTTGGAGCTAGCCTAGCGGTATTCCTCTCCCAGACTCCCCTCCTCCTCTTCCTCGGTAGATTCGTCTCGTCGTCGTCGTCGCCGCCTCCCTCCTCTTCGTCCCTCACTTCCTTGCATGGAGCCAGGCGCGCCGTGGCGCGATCCGCGGCAGGGGTACCTGTATGGCGTCGGATCGGCGGTGCAGATGCCGATGCAGCAGCGCTCCGACGCGGCGGCCGCGGCCGGCGGGGTGCTCAAGAGGAGCCTCGGGGACATGGAGAGGTGGCAGCAGCATCAGCAGCAGCAGCGACAAATTGCGATGCAGCAGCAGCTGTACCTGCGAACCGTGAGGCAGCGCACGGCCGCGGCGTCGGCGGCCGTCTCGCCGCTCACCTCAGCGGATATCGCGGCTGTTCTGGGCGGGCCACCGTCCCAGCCTCTGGTTCTATCCGGGTCCAGCATGGGAGGGGCCCTCGGATCGCCGTCGTCGACGCTGTCGTCCCTCACCACCGCGTCCAGGGCGGTGGCGATGCCGCTCATGCAGCCACAGCTGCAGCGGGTGCCATACATGGCGTCCTCGCCGCAGGTTCAGGCTTTCGGAACGGCGAGGGCCCTGGTTCCGCACCCGGCGGTGAGCGACCTGTCCATCTTTCAGGAGCTCGAGAAGCAGCTTCTCGGAGACGACGACGAGGTGGAGGCCGCGATGAGCGGCACCGGCTCCGCGGTTACCGGGTCCGAGTGGGAGGAGCAACTCAACTCCATCACCGCGGCGCCGTCGCCCCCACTTACTGCGGCGACCACACCGAACAACAACCATAACGCCGTGGGTATGACGCGGTCGCCCTCGAACTCGTCCACCTCCACGGCGTCTTCCTCGGCTTCCTGTTCGCCGCCGACCTCGGCCTCCACGTCGCGGCAACTACTCTCCGAGGCGGCGTCTGCCATCGCCGACGGCCACCATGAAACGGCGGCCACTCATCTGGCCGCCCTCAAGCGCGCGGCAAACTCACGCGGCGACGTGGAGCAGCGGCTGGTTGCTATGATGGTGGCGGCGTTGTCCTGCCGCATTGGTCAGACCGCCTCAGTCCCGGACCTCTGTGGTGGCGAGCAGCGCGCCGGGTCCCAAATCCTCCACGACATCTCCCCGTGCTTCCGCCTCGCCCTCCACGCTGCAAACGTGGCCATCGTGGACGCCGTCGGCGACCACCGCGCCATACACCTTGTGGACTTCGACGTCAGTGCTCCGCAGCACGCCGACCTCATCAGGTGCCTCGCTGCCCGCCGACTGCCTGGAGCCTCCCTGAAGGTCACCGCCGTCACCGATCCCACCTCACCATTCACGCAGTCTGTAACAGCAACGCTCCCCGCCGTCGGGGATCATCTCCAGAAGATTGCGGAGCGAGCCGGCATAGAGTACCGGTTCAAAATGGTGAGCTGCAGAGCAGGGGAGATAGAAGCATCTAAGCTGGGCTGCGAGGCTGGGGAGGCGCTGGTTGTCAACCTGGCGTTCGCGCTCTCCCACGTCCCCGACGAGAGCGTGTCGCCGGCGAACCCGCGCGACGAGATCCTCCGGCGAGTGCGGGCCCTCGGCCCGCAGGTGGTGGCCCTCGTGGAGCAGGAGCTGAACTCCAACACAGCCCCGCTGACCACGCGCTTCACCGACGCATGCGCGCACTACGGGGCCATCCTGGAGTCGCTGGACGTCACGATCCCCCGGGAGAGCGCGGAGAGGGCGCGTGCTGAGGCGGCGCTGGCCGGGAGGGCGGCGAACGCGGTGGGCAGGGAGGGCGCGGAACGGCTGGAGCGGTGCGAGGTGTTCGGCAAGTGGCGCGCCCGGTTCGGCATGGCGGGATTCCGGCCGGTGGCGCTCGGACCGGGCATTGCTGACCAGGTGTTGGCGCGGCAGGGCCCCGTCGCGGCCGGGTTCGCCGTCAAGGCGGAGAACGGCGTGCTCCGGCTCGGATGGATGGGGCGCGTGGTCACCGTCGCCTCCGCCTGGCGTTAGACCAGGGGAGGCCGCGACATTATTGCCGTCACCAAATCGGTCACTTAATTAATTCGCGCTCTTTTTCCATTTTTCATTTTCCATTTGGTGAGAGTGAGTTTGGTATTGATATGGTAAAGCTTAATTAGTTGTAGCGACTCATAATTCTTGGTAGCTAATGCTATATGGAAAGAGTAAATTATATCACAATTACTTGCTGTTTTCGCTTGTGGTTCCGTTGCTTGATCAAGATGTAGATAGAATTGGCCGATACCGTACATTGCCTAACAAGTGGGCGCAAACGTGCATCCGGTCCTACCGTTTCTCTTGTTGATTGATGCTTCCTGCCCACGTAGACAGCGGATGATGTTTTCTTCCTGACGTAGTATCAAGCCAAGTAGAGCCATGACCAGGGTACTATTACTGGTAGTAACAAAACTGCCAACTTGGTAGTAGTAGTACTTGTTTACTGCTTTTACATTAGCTGCAAACAGCCTGCACAACCCACGGAATTGATCGGTTAAAATCTTAAAATATTTGATTGCTTTTGGTACTAAAGAAAGTATAGAGAAGGTTTGGGAGGAAGGATGGGGAAGAGATGTGCACGAAAGAATTTGCCAACGCATTGCAGCACCGAGCAGTGGGATTTGCTACGTGCCTCTTCGATTTGGCCTGGGCACGTACACTTGTTGCCAAGTTGGGCATCTGGTTGCGTTCGTGGGGACGGAAGGGAAGGGGGCCCCGGGTCTTGTGGTGGGAGGAGGAATTGTCTACTTTGCTTTGTGCTTCAAGCTACGACCAAAGCCGGTACGTGCAATCCGCGTGCCGGACTTCGCTCTCGTCTGCGGAATACCAATTCCGGACTCTGTAATGGACGTTTCATGCGCCACAGGGCGGGCGAGGACGTGGTTGATTGGCCACGCTTGGCTCTACGGTTTGCTCGGTCATGGGTTCAACGCATCACACGTGTCCCTTGTGCTTGCCTGATCGATGTTCACGCGAGATCGACAAGGTTAGTGATTTTGTTGCATTGGTTGGATCCGTGAACGAGCGTGACTTGTCTTAAGTAGTAATGTTTGTCATGATCGGGATACTAGCTGTATAGAATCATTTGATCATTTTTAGCATGATAATATAGGACCAGGATCCTGACAAATTTAAGAACGTACGTATTTTACAAAAAAAAAAGATTCGTAGTACTTGTAAAAATTGAAGCCTACAATATTGATTTAGATACATTCAATTGGTTTTTTAAAACTTAAGTACACTTATTCACATTATTCTCAATACATCTTGATATTTAAGGAATACTTAGTTATAACTATATGATCAGAATTCTGTGTAAATATCTTATCAATCTGGTGAAATAGTACGAAACACTTACGCAGGATTGGAATACTATGAAAAAATTGGATTACATAGTGGGATCTTAGTAACAGAGTCTGGTTGCACGTATCCGGTATCATGAGTAATATATCATTTGGTATTTGGTAATGCTTTGTCCGTGGACACTGCATGTTGGAGTCTTAAACCATGCGGTATTTTTATATCTTTGTGATAACGATGAACGTACCAACATGGTGTTTGCTTGCTCTGGAACAATGTTGACTCGATTAAGTTAAATTATGCGTCACGCTCATCTACAAAACTACCAATATCACCATGGAAATCAACAAACTTGAGTCCAGATGCAAGCACGGATGACAGATCGGTGGAGAGATATTCTTCCTTTTACTCCTTCCGTGCTCTCGTCTGATCGCCAACCCTGCTCTCCTGTGTTGCCTCAACCTTGCAACGACCATTAACTTCAACTACTTTGCATTGCTGACACCATATGAACGAGGGAGTAAAATGAACCCTGTTAGAGAAATCTTATAACTCAAAAAAAAAATGGTTGTTCTTCTTCACCGAAACTGGAACACCATAACCAGTGCATTATTTTTAAGAAAGCTTTATGATAAATCGTAATTTTGAAGCATGGCACAAATAATCCGGTTAATAGCCAGCCTCGTATAAGTTTCCCAAATGGAGCAAAAGATATAGGAAATTAGTCAATTTGATTAAGAACACGTTAACATACGAATACATTTTTCGTTTAGAAGTGCCTGCGAGATATAAAATCACCTTCTGGTAATTAATTTGTTCACGCATTTAGATTTCAAAAAGTTAGATTTCGACCGGATATTAGTCAAATTACAAGTACATTTAAAACACAAAGATTATGACAATAGATTTATATTCAAATTTTTTCACAGAATGTTTGTTTTATATTTATTCAGAAATACTTTCCTTTACAAGAAATCAACGATCCAAAATTTAATTTTGCAGACCAATATAATAGTATACGCCATACACGATTGTTTATTTCACTGTAATATATGGGCCGGGGAATATGATCGTACTAAGGTAGGTGTACTACTAGATGAATGCGTTATTCACGTGCCATCACGTACTGTACAAGGTTACGAGTACTAGATAAATGCATTTTACTAAGGTTGCAAGTAGTAACACGGTACTACTACCTGCCAATAAAGTTGGATCAACCAAACAAAATTACACGATCATTCACCACTAGCTGGAAAGATGTTAATGCAGAATATTAGAAAATGTATTATAGAATCCGTCCCATTTTTTTTTCGAAAGACCTGCACCCATTAATTTCAAATGTTGAGGAATACAACGCCACTTGTAACGCTAATCATTTCGGCACATTCTAATGATGCGGCGATCATGATCATTATATCTGTATCAGAACCTGCAGAATTGTCTAGTACCTCTCCATCAATTTCTTTTCCTTTATGCATACCGTGCAAAATAGTAACAGCTGCTCAGTATAGGAAATTCGTAGAGTTGACATAGTACTTGCGTTGAAAAATCAGACTAAACAGTAAATTAACACTGTTGTTGTTGTAGTTTCCTCGGGCCCTTTTACACCGAGCCTAAGGCTTAACTAACCTTGAGTTTATGAGCCCCAGCTAACAAGAGTTTCTCGTGCCCACCCCCCGTGCAGAATTGCAATAATATCCACCCATTAATTGCAAGGGTGATGACATCAAATCACAATCAAGCGCCTGCATGGACTGAGATCTCAAGAGAAAATCACAGAGCTAATCAATCAATTGACGCCTGCTGATTCCATGAGGTCCACCAGGGCCGACAACGTACTGTGCACCTTACAACACTATTCAAGCCGAAATCCATCTGCAATTCGGCACACGGCTGTCGAGCCCGTGGAACCCAAGTGCTATTGATACGTATGTCGGCCGGCCCCTGCATGAGCTAGGTTTCGTGTGTTGTTGGCGATTCGCGTGGGACCCAAGGTACGTGCATCGGTTTCAAGTTGGAGCAGGGTACCGTGACGTACGCCCAGACCGAGCCAATCGATATGATCTCACCAACATTCGGTTGGGGCGAATCGGGAACTTGTGCGAAACAAGATGGAGAAATGTAGAGCCAAAACGATCTCTTCTTGGCCACTAGCCTCACTGGCCTCTGCATGGGATCAGCAAAGATGAGATCGCAGTAGCGCGCACCAACCGAGCCGCGCTTCGGCACAGGCCAACCACACGAGTGAGGCCATTCACACAAAAGATCGGAGGCGAGTTTGTTCGTTTGTTTGTATTTATGATGAGTGGCGTTGACGTGTCAACTGATGTGAGTCTAACCGATGAAGAACGAGTGGACGGAGGAAAACTGTTCACGGTACTTTTAGCTTGGCTGCATTTGCACGTATATGCGTGATGGGATGAATTAGGCATCGAACTACAATCAAATGTCAAGCCCTGGAGGCATGCGCCGTAGTGGTAGGAATCAATCGATCTCTTCAAGATTAGTATAGGCTAGAGGTGCGGCCTCTCGTTAATTTACTGCCCACGTTTCATACCAGGAACGACTTCCAAGCCCTTCGCGGCACATGTCCGGAGGAAAAAAAAACAGCAAGCAACACAAGAGCGTGGATCAACCACGCAGTTAGCTACTATTAACAGGAGGTGTTATTGTTGCATGAGCAACACATGCATGTATGATGAGCATGAGCTAAAAGAGGTGGTCTCAGCTCATTCCACGTGACCCGCAAACGTTTTCAGCGGTTTTATTCGCACCTTGCCGTACGTTTTGCGACTAATCTGACCTCTACTCGCCAGCGTCACGCGCTTACGGTGAGAATCAGTGAGATACGGCGAATCGCGGTGAAGGCGGCGCTCGATGCATGACGAAGCGGAGCGCGCGCCGGCCAACCACCGAAGCGTCCGTCCGTGGCCTTGTGCCCGCCCGCACGGGCTCACGCGGCGCCAGTGGAGACGGGAGGGGAACGTGACACCGGCAACCAGAAAGCCCCCATGCGTCTGCATGGGCAAGGCGCACTCGTGTGGCCGTGTGGCAGCGGCAGATCAGCCTTGCGCCGCTGTGCCACCATACGTGCAGCGGTGCAGGAGCGAACAGTTATTCACTTGGCCACGCTCAGGGAATAGTAGCCAACGCCCCCGCTGGTCGCTTGTCAATCTAGCTTGAACCAACGGCCGGTGTACCGTCGACGGTTTGACTCGTGTTCTCCATGGTTTATTTCTGCCCTTTTTCCATTTTCACATGTGTTCCTACGGATGCTATATCCTTTTATGTTCAAGTATTTTATAGTGCAACTACAGCCAAGTAGGTAATATACTATTTTGCGTCGGTAAAAAGTGACACAGCTCCATTTTGGCAATATATATATGTAGTTTGGCAGATAAATACTGTATCTTTCTTTAAATCCTTTTTAGCAAGTCGGCAGGTTCCGGTGTTAGGACGAACGAACCAAGAGGTAGTCCTTTGGAGTATCGAACAATATATAAGCCACCGGTACGTGCTCTGAATTGGACCTTTGCGTAGGTTCGAGCAACTTGACAGTCGAAAGGGAAGTGGGGGCAGTGCAGGGAGTTCTTAACTAGGGTAGGTGAGTAGAAGGTCCAGCAAGCCATCCACCGTCTGGATAGAAATGGTGGCGCCACTTGTGCTGGCAATTTTCATTTTTGTTTGTGTTGACAAACGGAAGCAGAAGAGCACACGCTTGCAAGCAGGTTGGCCAAATTGCTGTGCGCCCTTAAAAGAAACAGCAGCTCGTATTTTTTGTGCCCTCGTCGGCATGCAAGTTGCAGCGGCGAAGACCGGGTCTGAGTTGACGACTACCGAGCCAACGCCGGTCGCGAACGGAGTTTGCTGACACCCAGAATTCTGAACTTTTCAGCCCGCTCTGCGACTGCCGTTTTATTTCAGACTTGTCGAACAAATAACAAAGGTTACTGCTATAAAGATCCAAGAGGATGATGATTCTAGGTTCAAGAAGCAGAGGAAGCTGAGCAGGTAACTATAATTTCTTGCGATCACTGTCCTAAAAGATCTCGCATCACTGAATAGCACCATATACGAAAGAATGTAAGTACTGTAATTTCGTCAACCAATTATGGTTCCCAAATCCCTGATCCAACCGGCTATACAAGCCTACAATAAGCACAACATGTGGGTGAAGGACAGAAATTTTGCTGTTCCTTCCCCCATTCTATTTGCAGGAAGAAACATTCAATGTCTATTTGCACATTCAAAGATTTGGCACCTAACACAACAATGCATCAGGACGACAGGTTTTGGTCAGCTGCCCACTTGTACATTTTCCTTCAGGTTCAGATAATTTCAGTTCTCCAATCCCTCTATACAAAACAGCAACGTTGATCCTACCGAGTTAGCAGGGTAATACTTAATGTTGATCATATAAAGTTTAGTAGGGAAATAACCATCATTATAGTTTCAGGCAGCGAGTGAGCTACATTGCATTCCTGCAGATTCAATCATACTTTAAGGCTCTTTAATTTTCGAATCCAACCGTCTTTTGCACCAATTAATAGAACTTCACAGCATTTGTTAGGAAATGTCTATGGCCTACAGCAAAAAGAACCTACTAAAATAAATTCCTCGCAACTTTCAGGTCACAAAGAAACTCTAGAAGAAGAAATTCAGTTATTGAGCATTGTGCTTCTACCAGATGGACTGAGCAACTGAAAACACATGGTAAAAGACTTGCAATCGTACTGTTGTTTAGCCATTTCTGATTCTTTCTCGTACTTTTTCCTACTTCCCCTTTCACAGTAGCCCTTGTCCATTCTTCCCCCTTGATGTACATGCAATACTCTTTCTGTTTCAGACCAAAAAAGGTTGATGCCATACTTCCTCAGATTAATATCAGATAAACAAAATTGGTTCAGCAAACAAGAAACAAGTGAATTCCTGCATTTATTAGGAAAGAAAATGTTGGCCATGAAAAATGTGTGAATAGCTCAGAAAACCAATTGTTCGACGCGGCAGGAGATCACAGAAACCCTGTTTAGCAGATGCAGTACGGTTCACGAAAGCGAATACACTTATACACCTTTCTTGACTGAAAAAGATAAGGCAAATGTACCTTCTGTCAGGTAAAGACATTTACTCCCGAAGAAGAAAACAGCGAAGTAACACATCGATGGTACGGAGGCAGAGTTGATTGCAGAACATGCATTTCAATCAAAAGCTATAAAATACTATTACAGGTATCGGCCAACTGTGGGCACTTTTTAGTTGAAAATAACCTTTTGTTCTGTCTTTCGGTTTAGGTAGCTATACAACAATATTTTAGTGGGTCACCTTACTTAGAAGTCCCAAATCGTAAGGATACTGAACAATACAGTAACACACCAACCCTCAGAAAAATAGGGAAAGATGCATAGAATGATGAGATTTGATTGCTATTCACTTCAACATAAGTTTTATAAAATAGGTGCAACAAATGGCATGGCCGATAAGGGTTTTAATAAGCAGTGGTACATACCATATAACCTGATTCTTACCACACCCATTTCCCTCCTGAAAAAGGCATAGCAGCTCAACCACCAGCAACTTGACAAATACAACAAATCAAGCTGATTGGGTCAGAATCTACTCTAAACACTGCGCCGAAGCAAACGTCCATCCAATTCCAATTGTACACCAACTTTCCTCACATGGCATGACAGCTCGGTTAGTGAGCAGACAAGGAGACAGCAAAAAGGATGTGTAAAACATGCACCCAACTGGTAATTACACAAAGAAATACACAAGAATATGGAACTGATTGAGCACATATAAACCTTGAGATAATAGCAAGTACACAGATTGAGCACATATAAACCTTGAGATAATAGCAAGTACACGAACAAACACACAAGAGTATGGAACTGATTGAGCACATAAAAACCTTGAGATAAAAGCAAGTACAGTTTCATCTTTCTATGAAATTACAAGCCTGAAAAAAATATCCACATTATCCCTTTGGCCCTAGCAAAGAAAGCACATCATACTACAAATTGTATCTAAATTTCTCAACTCTTGTACCATGAGCCGTTACTCAGTGTTATCTGTACATAGACACGTAATCCAGGTCAGACTTGTGTGTCCGATTTGGCACAAAAGAATTGGACATGCAAAATACCTCTCGGAATCTGACTTGGATTCGGGGTGTCTGATTCGAGAAAAAAAATTGTATAAGGTTGTCCAGGTAACACTGGTTATACTAGGTGGGGAAAAAACATTCTACTTCATTTCCAATTCAAAATGGATCCAGCATAGAGGTACATCAGATCTGGTATAATTGAACAAGATGAACATACTCGTGTATAATCACCTAAATCAAACAGAAATAATATAGAGCTCAACAAGACAGTTAGACCACAACTACAGATGACACGGCATTAACCTTTACATCACAACATCAGCCACCCATTGTATCCGAGAACTGAACCAACGTAATCAGGAATTTTCACAGATTGCTGTGATCCTCAAACGAGGTGGTTGCTCGGGTTCACCGTTTCTTTTCCAGAAGGCACGCCGCCACCATACCTCGAATCCTCTCTGAATATTTGGGCAGTCCTCCCCAGAGTTGAGGAACCGATTGAACCAAGCCAGCAAGATCTCCTGCTGAGTTGCTAGCGGTAGTGTCAGGATGGTGTTTGCCAGTCCATCCTCAATCAAATGCCGGTCAAGCCCCTTGCAGGCTCGCCTCATCCATCCAAAGTCCTCATAGAATGGTTCTAACCAAGTACTCAAGAGTTGACAACGGACCTCCTTGGACACCAAGATCTGTCCCTTGCCAACCCCAACAAAGAGCCTCGCAGTCACTCGGCTAGCTTCATAGCGGTGTATTGCTGGCACCTTGCCATGCAACTCTGCCAACTCAATCTGCATTGCCCACGTCCTCAAGAAATCCTCGGCAATCTGGCGTTCGACAAGGATGTCAAGCATCCAGTGAAGGTTGTCAGCCTGCCTGGCAATATGCGCTACCTCAGATTGGTCACCCCCTGCAGCCCTCTCAAATTGGTCATGCAGAAGGCGCAAGCAGCCATTGCAGGCCGAATACAGTGACTCCTTCCGGAGGTCACCTCCAATGGCTCCTCGCGATGTGCTGTTCTCCCTGAGCATTTTGGAAACCAGCCCCTTCATTTCCCTCCTCGCCTTCTCGTCCTTCCCTTCCAGGACGACCTGAAGGAGCCTCACTAACACCTCCTCCCCACCACCTGAATTGCCACCACCATTGCAACCACTGCCGACCTCCACCTCTTCAGCCACTGCCGAGGGAGCCAACTCCAGTGAGACCCTCTTAAGCACCTCCCCAGCACCCGAGTTCTCGAGGTGCAGCTGTGTCAGCAATGCCGCCACCTTCTCATCGTCATCCTCCGCCCATGGCGCTGCCTCTAGATACTCCAAGCAAGACAGGACCCCAGCGTCGAACACAATGGCCGCGGACACCTACAGTCACAGAAAGAAGGAAATCACAGTCATCAGTGGACAAAAGTCAGTGATTCCGGATGACCATAAGTCGTGAAAGAAGGAAAAAAGGGCGCACCTTCAGAATGCCGAGGACCTTGCTCACATCCTCCCTCATGAGCCTCCGGCGGAGATCCTTGCAGTACATGAGCCGCAGCGTCTCGACGTAGACCTCGACGTCGTCGCAGTCGGAGATCTCGACGATGTGCGGCAATGTCCGCTGCTGCTTGGACCAGCGGTCAGAGAGCTTGGCGGCGAAGAACCTGCTGTGGGCGACGAGTATGTGGCGGTGGACGCACAGCGTGACGGAGAGGCCATCCTTGGATGTGAGCGTGAGGCGGACGTCCGAGGAGTCGGCGTCGTTGAACTGGTTCCCGGGGCTGCAGCTGCCGATGAGCTCGGCGACGCGATCCTGAAGCAGCACCTGCCTGTCCATGGAGCGGGCGGGCTGCAGCGGGTGCGCCTGCTGCGGCGGGGCCGGGATGGAGTGGATGGCGGCGGCGGTGCGCGGGTGGTAGTCCTGCTCGTTGGCCATCATGTCGAAGAGGGTGGGGCTGGAGCGCGTCTTGTCGAGCGGCAGCGGCGGCGGGGACATTGGGTTGAGGAGGCCGGCGTTGAGCGCGGAGTTGAACTTGGTGTAGCTGGACGGGTAGGACGGCGCGTAGGAGGTGGGCGGCTGCGGCGGGGGATCCATGGCTGCGGCTGGGGAGCTGGATTGGGATGACGGGGAGGAAGAGGCGGCGGCGGTGGGGGTGTGGCCGTGCGGAGCGCAGCACCAGGAGGAGGCGAGGTCGTGGGGGACGAGGTGGGGAGGGGAAGGCTTGGGGAACAACGGCCTGGATCTGGAGGTGGAGGTGGAAGAGGAGGAAGCGGGCATAGCGGTGTGCCGGTATTTGGGGCAAGGGAAGGTAGGGATGAGGCGCGCGTCGTGGGGATCCTCGCCGCGCGGCGGCCCCGCGGGGGCACGGGGAGCGCTTGCTTGTCGTCTTTTGATGCGGGGACGGGGCGTGGATTGGATGGACGAACGGATGGATGGCCGCGGGGTACCACCCGGTGGCCGCCGTGGGTGGAACAAGGCGTGAGAAGCCGGGGGTGGTGGCGTGGGTGCGTGCAGGCGTACGTGAGCCGGGGAGCGTTGGCCGCGCGCCGGTTTGGACGGGCCGTACCTTTGTATCGCCGCCGCCGCCTACGCGCGAGGAGATGTCTGCGTGTCCCCGCGTAACTCGTACTCTAACCCGTAAAAACGTATCGTACCCACTATTGTGCACGCAAAACACCGAGCAATAGAGTTGTGCCTACGGTAGCGCCCGGGTGCGCGGTGCTACGAACTCATCGTGTATGACAATACGGGGTGAGCGTACTGTCAAACTAGTATACCAAGTTGACAAATTGAATCTTCAAATTAAGTAAAGCGTACTAGTACTCACCAGAACAGACGACTGCTCCCTGTTTAATGACAGGGCATGGTACACCAGCTTAGTTAGCCTAAACGAAACGGCGACGACAGCGATTAATTCACGTGCCTGCCGGTCCTTTTTCACGGACGGCTGCACTCTGTGAGCGCCGCATGTGCGTCCTCCTCGTTAGCTTTTGGCCTCTACTAACCAGCCATGGCATAACATAAGCGGTTAAGTGCATCCAAGGCTTTTGGTTCCACTTCAGCAGCCAGGGAACAAACAGTTGGGCACTGGGCAGTTGCATCCGGAGTCCAATATAATCCACACAAATTTTGGTGTTTGCTCGTCGAACTGTTGTTGCAAGACAAACGTCCAGCTTGATTGTATGCAAAACCACCCACAAATTCCAAATGCAGATCAGCATGCAGATGGCCAGACGCTTCTCCTCGACATACAACCAAGGCACTCGCTGTTAAGGTCAGCAGCTTTTTCAGGGGTTACCGGCCTTACCTGGATACACCGGGACAGACAGCAGTTGGCATCAACAGTGCCACAATCCGTCAGTGGTCCTGTCAGGTATAGTTAATTGTTATGAGGATGGACTTTGACACCTTGATGCGTATAGTCCTCCTTCCCCGCGATGATAATGACACCCGGAAAATTAATATTTTGAGAACTAGCTAGATGATAGTTAATATAGGAACCCAGTTTTCAATTTTTACTTTATTTTCTAGATTTCTGTAATAACAGTTTCTTAGAACCTGAATGAAAAACTAAGTTGTTTGAGAATTTTTTTTATTATAGGAAAAGCTACAACAGAAAAAAAACACCTCAAACATGTCCAACAACATCCTCTCGATCGTATACATACTTACCATTTCACCACCAGGCACCATTACCCGCACACACAGTTGACATTTCCATGGTGTCAAAGAAAAAAATGAGCACTTCCATTGATTTTCAGCTAGCTGACACTCTCCAGGGCCCAGGCTGGTCTGGCCCATATGCAACATTCCATGTGAGATTTGCATGACTCTAGCGGTTACATGATCGTGCCAGCCACTGTGCTGATTACTAAACGGACGAGCTGCATTGCACAGTGTACAGCTAATGAGTGCTACACTGCTACTTGAAAAACTGATCCGGATATACGTAAAAAAAAAAAAAAATCTGAATACATGATGTGCGCGGGGTGAATCGGAATCCGGAGACGATCGAGAAAAGAGAGGACTAAAATTAACGTAGGAAATTAAGGTGTCTAGCTAACACCATTAGTGCCTAGCGGTACCGGTACAGACGCCTTGATTCTGATGTCCTCGGCAAGATGGTACGTATGGCCGTATGGGCCGGTGGTTGGAATCATTTCCAGGCTTAGTGATGTTGCGGGGATTCTGAAGATCACCTATTTTTTGGACAGCTGATCCTACCATCCATTGCACCGAAGAATCCCAGGTACAACTTGAGAAAGTACCAGCTGGCCGCTCAGAATTCACGTCAGAAAACAAAACAATCAGGAGAGGCCAGGACACACACTGGCTCGCTTCGGTCGGAAATTCCCATGTTGCCAAACTAGCCCGCGATTAGCACCACCCCGCCGCCGCGGCCCACAGCAACCTCACTAGCGGGAATATTGGGCCTGATGGAACTGGAGTGATATAGATAAGAAGAATGTCCATTTAGCCTGCTCCATCAACTGGGCCGAGCTTGAACAATGTTGGAACAAGTTCACTCTAAGGTATCTCAATTATCTCGAGTCTGAAATTCATCCCTGTACCGTAAAACCGGATACAATGCATCCTCAACTTATAAAACCAGTGCAAATAAGGTCCCTTGGCAGTATTATCCTGGTTTTGGCTGACGTGACACCAACGTGGTTCCTTTGACTAGGTCTTCATCCCACGTGGGCTCCACTTTTTTTTATTATTTTGTGGGCCCCACATGGAACCCACTATTTTTTTCCGGAACAAAATATTACGTAAGGGCCACATCAATGCCACGCGGGATAAAAACCTAGTCAAAGAAGCCACGTAGGCACCACGTTAGCCAAAACCAGAGAAAATACCGTCGAGAGAGTTTGTTTGCACTGGTTTTATAAGTTGGGGATGTGTTGTAACCGGTTTTGTGCTTCAGGGATGAATTTTAGACTCGGCGACAACTTAGAAATCTAAAGTGAACTTATTCCAATAATGTTTGTGTGGAATATAGGTCATAGGCCTAGTATGCAAACTGCCTTTAGGATTTTAGGTCCATGGTTCTCTGTCACCGAGGCACCAAGTGCCAACGGTGAAAGATCCGAGTCCATCATCTAAGTTAGCTTTGCATTCTCGCAACAAAGACTTTAAGTCGTACCACCTTTCCAGTCGTAGCTGCTAATTAAGTTGCCAAATCACACGAATGCTGCTACGACTAGATAAGTGTGGCCCCATGCAACATCATTGTTAACAGCAGAATCAGAGGCCGTACGATATGATGAAACATGAGTGCATGACCTTCCCCGCACGGCATGACAACTGTTAGCTCGGATAAGCAACACTCCTACGCGCGCGTGCAATGCATCCACAGAAAGTCAGTACTGAAGTACAACTAACCTTGCCAACTTATCCTGACGAAGCGCATGCGTAGCCCAACCTAGTTACTAGCAATTAGCACGATGGGTTGCATCAGCATGTAGGGGCCGCTCAAAAGCCTGAAATCATGTGAGACACTTGTGAGAAGGATAGAGAGGCATCGGCAGCACAAGCTGAAAAAAGGGCATGACCCCGCGCACCGACAGAGTGATTAGTGATTGGTACTATCATATGCTAGGCGATCTTGTTCTGATAAGGATGACTCGAACCATGAAAAGGCTGCCAAGTAACCTGTGACCTGGAAGCAAAACTACTCAGATAAAATAGTAGTAGTAAGGGTTGAAACTGGTATGATATTTTCCGTCCGTTCCGATTATTTTTCGGATTCGGATAGGTTCGGTCGGAACTATCCGGAAATTCTCGGATTCGGAAACGAATTCAGATTTTTTTTTTCTCGGAAACGAAAACGAATACAATAAGAGTACTATCCCACGGAATCGGAAAATGGTCGAAATCTATACGGGAATTTTGTTCGGATATCCGCAGACATGGATTAAATTTCAAAAAAAATTGTATATATACATAACTTTTGCATATGGAGTCAGATGAAGATAAACTTTATATCAAAATTGTAGAGCTCAATGAGATCTACAACTTTCCTGTTGACTGTTTTATTATTTACTATCATTTAAGGGTCTAATATTCATTATAAAATACCATATCTGTTTTTACAAAATCGCATATCTACCATTCAACCGACATCTGATGGAGATGTGTTCCATAGCACAATGGGATCTACCACTTTGTAGCTTATAACATTTGTATTTGAAAATGTTTAAATTATAAAACAAACACTATAAGTCTCGAAGATGTGCAATAAAATAAATAACATCTCCAATTTATACAATAAGAATATGGTAAGTAAGCTATACATGTAGTAAAAGGTATTGGGATTAGAAAATGAATAATTATATTTACATGTGGATCTCTTAGGGGAACGACCATGAAAATCAATTTTCACATACGATTTTGGGACAACCTACAAAATTGATGATATAAATGATATAAATGTTGGAGACGTTGACTTAAAATAACAAGCGATATCTTCTTGATTAAGGAAACTCAATTTGAGGGGATTTTTACATACCGGTAAATATTCATTACTGTATTCGTTCCGTTTCGTATTCGCTCTATATCTTTATTCGATAATATTCGATTTCATTTCCGTATCCGGGTTTTCGAATCCGATTTCGATTCTGAATAAAATATAAAAACGAATATGATAAAATTAGTTTCTGTCTATTTTCGATCCGTTTTTATCCCTAGTAGTAGTACCGCATACTGTTCCTTGACCTCGTAGCTGCCAACCTGCCATCATCATGTACAGTTGGTGAACCATGTGTGAAGGAATTGAAGCCAAACTGCGAGGAGAAAGGGGCATCATTCGCACGCCGACAGAGCGATTGTTCATTACTACTAGGGTGTAATAAAAAATTTACTACTACTAACTGAAGTTAGAAGCCAAGATGCCACAGTAAACAAAGGACGGCAAGAATCTTACGCACATTTCGGTATCAAGTACGGCCAGCTCGCACTTTCATTCACCCAGAGTAGTGTAGGACGCACCATTCCCGGTAAAGCCTTAACAAATCAAGACCGAAGAAACTCGACAGTTTTCCTGCATGACTCACGCACGCCACTACGCGAGCCAGCTAGGCCAAAAGGCACCCACAGCCTTTTGCGCTTTCTAGGAGCCGTGCACCTCCGATCGAGACCGATCATCGAACCAAATCCAACGCACCAAACAGCCAAGTTAAGCACCTGTTGGATGCACAGGATCTCCTTGTTACGATCCTGTTTAACACCAGACAGCTCGGATTTGAAGAGATACCATATCCTGTCCGTGGTTGGGCACTTGAGCTGTACATGCAGATTGACCCAAACACGATCACGAGAGAGGATCTCCGGCCGTACGAGTGTACCCGGGACTTGTTCAGGCAAAGCTAGGTTCAGAGAACGGCACACACGTAATCGATCGGAGCAGATGGTCCAGGGACCAGGAGGGCTAAGACAAAGGCCCCCGTCACTCTCGCGCGCGATTCCCCTGAACCTGAACTGATATACACGTGTGTGGCTCTGCTGGTTCCAGTGCCGGGCCGCCCGCCGCGCCTAGCTGTTGGCCGCGCGCGCGTCGCGAGATCGCTCTCCCCTCGGCTGCTCGCTTCCCCGTCCCACACCCGTGTAGCGCGGCGCGCGTCCGTGGTGGATGCGGGTGGCGCGAGCGGCGCCTGCGCGGGGCATGGACTGGACCCCGGGAGCTCGTCGTCTCCGGCAGTGTGGACCGCGGGGTGGTTTCACGTACGGTGCATGGGCTCTCGTATCTCACGTTGGGACTCTCGCCACCGTCACGTGTGGGAACAGTAGTCGCGCGAGACGCGAGTTCTGTACGTGCCCGGCGGCCTCGTGCCGAGCGGCGATTTTGCGTGGGTGTCCATCCATGTGCTCGATCGTATATCCGCTAGCTGGACGATCGGCCGGCCGGCGCGGCGCGGCGTCCTTGATTATGTATCGGATTCCTATCGCGTCGTCAGGCAGCATGATTGCGTGAGCACGACGCGTTGATTAGAACACTTGAGACTTGAGGTTTTTGAGCTGTTCAATCGCCCGGAACCGATCGAAACTATGAATATAATTAAAAAAAGAACAGATCGGTTTTAAGGAACTAGTGAGTGGACCAGGGCCAGATCGCACTAGATAGATCACGATTTTTTCTTCTTTTGAATATAACAGAGTGGAGAACCATTACGATCCAAGTGTGGATGGCTGGATGTCATCCTAGGTATGTATGCAGGAAGGCTGATCTCTGTTCCAGGGATGCACGATTCAACGTCTGAAAGTGACATCGTGCGTGGGCTTAATGCGTCCTCGCCGGTCACGAGCGAGATGGAAATTAACTAGCGTGCACTCTCTAATACAGAGCAATCGAGGGACCGCTTGATGTCTTGTTTATAAGAGATGTAATGCCCAAAAACACACAGATAGATGACTAGATCAGCTGATGAGGTGCAGGGCTTGGGACGATTTCATGGAATCAAGGCGGAGTTCGAATTATCACTGGATTCGGTAATCAGCTTATATATAAAACACACCGATAGATGTGGTTGATTTAGTTAGTATTAATTAATCCGGCTTGGGAAGATATCTAATGGAATCGAGGAGTTCGAATTATCACAGGATTCCGTCATCATCAGCTTATATATATATAACACACCGATAGATGTGGTTGATTTTGTTAACAATTAAACCATACAAAGCAGATCACACAATCCGATTTCATATATCGACAGATCGATCTCTTGTCCATTACCTGCGAGAATCTAACTAGAAAATCCTAATTACTATAATCAATACCTCCCAACTACCGGGAAAAAATCGTTATTAATTTCGTTTTCTTTGACTAGCAGTATGTTCTTGCTTTGCAATGAAATTTTATGAAGAATGTGGCCAGTGCAAGATCATAGTTTCGCTCCATTCTGGACCGTGTTTTTTTCCCGTGTCCAGCTTCGAGGCCGATTCCATAATATCAAATTGGCCATTTTCTTTTGCGAGCCAGCACTTGGCAGTATATGTGTGCTACCCAAACTCATTGGCTAGAATGCCCTGACGGCGAGTTTGCAGTGTCCCAGCTCGGTACAGATGAAGCAGTGCATGCCCTTGCGGAGCGTCACCCTTGTCGCGCCCGCTACATCTTAATGACACCCATCGGTAACGTGCGGCTCCGGTACATTGCCAAATCCACGGTTGCCACGTCGTGCACCACCGCGTTGTAATTAAACTCTCCAGGACACAACACCACATGACACATGCTGACATGCACACGCAAAATCAATCAAAACTGATAGACCAGCACGAATTGAGCGTAGTTTAACTGGTTAGTTTTCTTGTGATGTAATCAATTCATCCGAGTTTAAATTTTACATTTAATATAGGTACTCGTATTTACGGCTAATTATTCTTTCGGTGATAGGTGATATATATACCCGTTGACAGCGAGACGCTTGTGGTGATTTCGTCAATTTTAAGATATGTCAACTCAATCTTTCGGAGACGCTCATAAGGATAGGTGTGAGTGTGCGCGTGTTGTGAGCGAGCGCTTGTGTTTATAGTATGTTTCGCAAAAAAAAAAATGATAGACCAGCACACAGCTTGTAGCTAGAATAGATGCAGAGCGCGCGACCATTACCGAGCAAGACCTTGACCTAGCCCACGGCGTAGAACCTCCACCCGCCGTTGTTGCCCATAGCGTACCTAACCGCCTCGTCGAGCCCGATGACCAACACCGTGGCCACGCCAAGAACGGTTGTCTTGCATGTAAGCACTGCCTCTTCCCCGAGCTACCATCGATCGAACAACACACAACTTATGGTGGTTTTTCGAACTCGGCTTAACCTTAACACTGGAGCTAGCTGTGCAGTTGGCGCTAGCTGACCTCCACGTACAGCGTGGTGTTTCATAGCGCGCATGCATGCAGAGCTGGCGATGGTCGAAACTTGCATGCCTTGAAACAACTATTCAATGGGCCTTCGCATCGCTTTGGTGCATCGGAGATTTTTCTCTGCGATTTGGGTCGGATGGAGGAGCCCTTGGCCATGGCTGTCGTCGGCGTCGGCGGTGGTGGCAGCACGGAGACCGAGGTAGTCGATCACCATGCATGGGCACTCTCGTCGACATGGCCGGTTGGCCACATCGGCGAGCTAGCTAGCTAGAGGACTAGAGTAGTCGATCAGTACAACTGCAGCCAAATAATATGATTTTTCTCTGGGATTTGAAATCAGTTTGATGCGGACTCGCATTAAGGCACACAGGTGCCGGTTGTGAGGGTCAGCACTGTGGTCGCCGCCACTGACCTCTTCATCACAATCAGCGGTGTGCGTGGACGCGACGATCGTCACCGCTTGCCCAGTCGGACTTGTGGGCCGTGGCGATCGTCACTTCTCACCTCATCAGACCCGTTGGTCGGTGCTTGACTCCTCCTCTCACACCACCTATATGCATCATTTTGTCCTAGTACAATACGATCTGTTCATTGAATCCCAGCCCGGATCAGGACGCGGTCGCTTAGACATGCGGAAGCTTTTATTGCTGTGAGGAAAGAGATCGAATCGAAGGGAGAGAAGACGGACAAAAAAATTGATGTGGGAATTGGAACCGGGCACTTCTTTTGGTCTTGCACCATGTGGGATCAAGTCTCACGGGCGCGATCAATCGCACGCGCACAAAGGAGGACGCGTGACGGACGAAAGTGGAAAAGGGCGACTGGAAAAATACGGATTTTTTAAGTGTGTGTATATATATAAAAGCAAAATGCCCGTGCTTCGCTACGGTGTACTAAAACTAAAAATATTTGTTTTTAACCGAAGTTATTTTTACACTGCTTTCGTACTTTTGTTCGCTAGAAAAAGTCTCAAACGATAGAGAGAAATAAAGTAGCTCATAATAAATTATTTTTTCAAGAATAATTTAGAAGAAAGGGAGATGAAAAAGACAAAGCCGACTTGATTTCCACCTTTACACGGTGCGAGTCAACATGGTCTCTGAATATATGGGCAGATCTACAGGTGGCTCGGTGGTCCCCGGACCACCCGAAAACGAGCCGGCTCAAGGCCCATATATGTCTAGGTTTTGTGAAGAGAAAAGAAACCTTGAAGTCGTGATTGGCGAAGTCAAAGCGACATAGACTGCGAACGTGATTCCCGGACTCCATTTCTCCCGTTCCTCCTACCTACCTCCTCGCACGCAGCAGCACAATCGACCAACGAGTCAGTGAGCAACCTCAAACCAATCGACCACCGTAGCATGGTAGATAGCAACCGCGATTGGCCATCCGCTTCCCTTCCGCAACAGCAGTGACCACGACACGACTCTGCGCGATCGCCCGGCGTGGCAACTACTAAGCGTCTGACGGGGACGGAGTCGTAGCGAAGCGTGCAGGTGAGGCAGCCCCACAGCCAAGTGTGGCGACTGGCGCTGACATGTGGGGTTCTCGCTGGTAGCTGGCATGCGGGGCTGTAGGGTGAACTCTTGATTTCACGGAAGCAAGGTTAGCTGTTCTAGCCTTACTCTTGATTTCACTTTCAGTTTGACTTGTCATCTCAATTGTTAATTTAATTGTTAGTTGCGACACCTCCCCCAGTTGCTACGGAAAACTAAAATTATGTTAAACAAAATGTCCTGCATATTGCGAGCGAATACAATCTCGTGTCAAGGTCTAGACACCAGGTAATTTTTTTTCAAAACAACCTATTTCACATTACACAGGTAAATTATTCTATTTGTACACGACCATGATATAAAATAATTGAAATCCGACCTTGACACGGAAATATTGTCGCGCACACGGACATGATCTCGACCATATATATAGAAAAAGTAAAAACATTAATGTACAAGTCTCAACATTCGCACTTGTGAGACTGTAATCAATTGAATATACACCAACATTAAAAAACGTATCCAAAATTTGAAGGATAATAAGTTACTCCCTACTTTTTTTACACATGCATTGACTAAACTTAGAAAATAAATAAAACAATAAGTTTTTTCTAGAGATTGCAGCAAATCAATAATCACTAAATTGACTCAAAAATTAAAAATTTTAAACGGATAAACCTAACTGTTCTAGTTGGTTCCAATTGCCTGACGAACCGATCGTTCCCAACTAATATCTTTATACACTTTATGGGCTTCAAGCCTTGCATTTGATGCATATACATAATAGTTGCTTGATATATTGAATTGTGATAATAAGTGAGTCTACTCTAAAATTTACCCATCCTTATTATATGCGGTGCATGTATATGGGATGGCATTGGCATTAAATTATAAACACTCATGACGGACACTTATATATGTGCAGATTCATTTAAAATCAGCATTTAAAAAGCATTTTCTAATCCATATGACTCTTAACAAAGATAAAAGTTAAAAATCAACAACTTTAAATTATATATGTGTCGGTATATACCTGTTTTTATTATAAAAAAGTAAGTTATAAAAATGTATTTTTTTTACCGCCCATCAGAGCGGAGAGAGCGGCGCACCGTGCGCCTCGGTTCTTCCTCCTGTTCATATCTCCTTCTCAACTCCGCCCCCTCACCCTTATCTCTTCTCTCCTCCGTTACGCACTCGACTTAGCCGGCGACGCCCTCCATCTCCGCCCCTCCCCTCCCCCTTCTCCCACCTCCACGGCGGCGTTGCTCCTTCTCCGCCACTCCCCCTACCCCTTGTCACGGCGCCCTCCCACCACAAATCTCTCACTCTCACTCTCTCTCGCCCTCCTCTCCCTCGATCCGCCCCATCTCCCTCGCTGGTAGCTCCCTCCACCCCGTCTCGCCACCTTCCTCTCCCTCTCGCCTCCCTCCTGCGGTGGATATGGCGGCCCTCCCTCCCGCGGTGGATACGGTGGTGGTGACGGCGGCGGGTTGGTGGCGGCCGCTGGCGGATCCGCCGGTGGTGGTGGTGGCTCCCTCTCGCGGCAGATCCGGCCGCGGTGGCAGCGTCGGTGGCAGCCGTGGGTGGATCCGGCGGCGGTGGCGTCTGCTGAGGGTGGATCCGACAGTGGCAGCTCCCTCCGTCGCCTCTCTTCTCCCTCCGGCGGTGGGGGTGGCGTCGGCGGCGGCCGCAGGTGGATCCAGCGGCGGTGGCGGCGGCCGAAGGCGGATCCGGCAGTAGGGGAGTGAAATCTGTGATGTATGTTGTTGTTGTTGTTCTTGGATTAGATGTATGTTGCTGTTGTCCTTGGATGATTATTATATGATTTTGTGATGATTGTGGTTGATTTGGGGGCAAAGAGAGGTTGATTTTTTGGGGGCGAAGCGGGTTGGATGTGCTCCCCCATGACTTCCGTTCTTCACCGACCGTGCGTTCTGTGCTGTTGTCCGCTCCTCAGCCTCCTGCTGATGGCAGCGGCTTTCGGTCTTGCCTGTGAATCTTTGCGAGTATTTTAGAATTACTTGTTTGAGTCTGATTTTTGTTGGGCTGTGGGGGATCATTGTCCTAAATTAATCAGATTAATACGGGGTACTACTGGACGGACGAAATCGGACTGGAAAAATCACGCGGAAGGACAAAACGGACTGTGACGATTGGAAAATTATGAATATTTAAATAGTTAAGATAAGGATAGATTTGATTGGTTATGATGGATGGCTGGGCTATATAGATGGATATCTCAAACAAAACCCAACACACACTAGTACAAAAACGATTTTTGCAGACGGCCAAAAGGGCTTTACGCATGCGGTATGGCTACCCGCACGCACGAAAGGTCTGCGAAAATTGCTATTTTCGCGTGTGGGCGCTAAGCCATCCGCACGCGAAAATGGAAAATCGCAAAAAAAACTAAAAATTTCAAAACACAAAAACCTAACCATAACCCTAGCCGGCCACCGCGGCCGTCGTTACCGGCGCATCCGCCTCTTCCGTCTCCGTCGCCAGCGGATCCGCACCGTCCGTCGTCACTGGCGGTGGATCCGCTCCGCTGCCGGCGTCTGCGCTTGCCGCCGGAGCCCGCGCCTGCCGCCACCGTGCCGACCGCTGCCGGATACACGTGGGGGAGGTCGGGGGAGAGCCGCCGCCGGCCTCCCACTCAAGCCCGCCGCCAGATCCGCGCGGGGAAGGGCGGGAGAGAGCCACCGCCAGCCTCCCGCTCGAGCCCGCCGCCTGATCTGCACGGGAGAGCGCCATGGGGGCCGCCGCCTTCGCCATCACCCACGCTCGCCGTCACCGGATCCGCCGCCCTCGTAGCCCGTCCTCACCGTCACCGAAGTCACTGTCCTCCGTCGCAGCAGCCACTCCCGAAGGTGCCGCGCTGGATCCGTGCAGGGGTTGGCCATCGCCCACTGGATCGCGCACCCTCCACCGCCGGAGCAGGCCGCCGCGCACCGTCGCCCACACCCACCGGCGCCCTCACTCGCCACCGCCGCCGCCAGTGCTTGCCGTCGGGAGGAAGGAGAAGGGAGAAGATGAATCAGGAGAGGAAGAGGAATCGGGAGAAGGGAGAAGAGGAATCAGGTGAAAAGTTGGAGAGAGGAGAGGAGGAGTGGGTGAGGCCGGGAGAAAGAGAAAGGGGGAGGGGAGAATAAAAAATATAGGAGGAGGGGTATTTTTGCATGCGGGTGAGTTAAGAGCCCCGCATGTGAAAATACCCTTATTTTTGTGTGCGGACGTTTTAAATGGTCCGTTTGGAAAAATTGATTTTCACATGCGGGTCTCTTAAGGAGCCGTATGCGAAAATGAGGGTCGATTTTTGCAGAAGCGGACACTTATGACCCGTCTAACCTATTAGGGTGTTTGTCCAGGAAAATCATTTTTGTACCAGTGACAACGATACCCTGTGCCTCGTGAACCTCGTGCATCTCGATTCAAAGGCTTCAAGTAATTCATTCATGTACTTTGATTTAAACATCAAGCGTGCCACGTGAGAAGCGCGCTTCGCAGTGCATATATGCAAACCCATCAAAACCCCACAATCTCGTATAATTTCTTACCACTACCTATCTGACTATTAAAACAACAAGTTATAGCGGCTTTGCATGGGAAAAGTATTAGTAATAGTTCTCTTTTACTTTACATTAGGGTTATTTATTTATGAAAAAAGTATGAATTACCCCCCGAACTATAACGATAGTACGAATTACCCCCTGAACCACAAAACCGGACCTTTTAAACCCTGAACTATCTATACCGGACGAATAATCCCCCTCGATCCAATCCAAAGCGGTTTTATCCTACATGGTGTACGCGTGGCAATCCAGTCATTATTTTTTCTTTTTAAAAATGGTGGGGCCCACCTGTCATACACTCCCACCTTTATCTTTCCCCTCTTCCTCTCAAAGACAAGTTCTTTGAAGAAAGCAAAAGAACCCATATGTCTTGGATGAAGTCTACCCCCTTTTTGTACAAGGAAGAAGAATGAGATCCAACTCAAAGTCAAGGAAAGCGGCCTAGACCACTGACTTTTGATGGAAGGCCCTCTCAATCTCTCTTGGACACCCGTCGAGAGTGCGACCCGGTGGCTGGTGGTGACCGTGGTGGGGGCGCAGCCGGCAGGATCGGGCCCCCCTCCACCTGGGGGCGCGGCGGGCGTCGAGCGAGGCAGGCCGGTGGCGGAGAAGGAGCCGGAGGAGGGCGCAGCGCACCGACGTGGCCAAAGCTTGGGGTAGGGCGGTCGGCGACA
Organism: Oryza punctata; assembly: GCA_000573905.2. Taxonomy (NCBI): domain Eukaryota; kingdom Viridiplantae; phylum Streptophyta; class Magnoliopsida; order Poales; family Poaceae; genus Oryza; species Oryza punctata. The sequence continues at coordinate 28,081,119 of CM002491.2, read as the reverse complement.
ATGGCCCAACAGAGGTGGAGGCGAACCCCATCGGTGAAGGAGAAGCGGTGCCGGCGACAGGCTTCCAGGAGTCGTCGGTGGCAGGGAGATCGGGGGGGGGCACGGGCCGGGCGGGAGAGGAGGCGTCGATGGCAGGGAGATCCGATGGCAGACGGCGGGAGAAGAGGCACCGGTGGTGGGGAGATCCGGAATGCTCGTCGCCCGTCGCGCCCCAACCATGCCCATCACCGGCCACCGAGTCGGTCGCTCCCGGCAACTTCTGGGAGACAGAGAGAGAGAGATTGAGAGGAAGAGGGGAAAGAGATAGGTGGGAGTGTATGATAGGTGGGCTCCACCATTTTTAAAAAGAAAAATGCTAACTGAATTGTCACGCGTATGTCACGTAGGATAAAACCGCTTTTGGATTGAGTCGAGGTTATTCATCCGGTATAGATTGTTTAGGGTTTAAAATATTCGGTTTTGTGATTCAGGGGGTAATTCGTATTATCGTTGTAGTTCAGAGGGTAATTCGTACTTTTTTTTCTTTATTTATTAATACTTTTATTCGCACCAAGTTGAGTGGAATAAGCCAGAAAACTTTACCATCATAAACACTTTAAGTCCGCTTTGGAGTCGAATTCAATTGGCTGTTTCTGTGTAATTAAATCGATACCTAGTTAATCCTGACGTTATATACCATTATGTGCACATTAGTAGATAGGGAAAGAACCTTTTCTTTTCGTCGGACGTTTTTTATTTGGAATGTCCAACAAACGGATTACAATGAAACATGATTTCCTTTCAAACAACCTCATCTGTGTTTTGAGTACATAACGATGTCATCGATCTGTTGGCAAGTCAAAATTACCTGGCCCATATATCCCTCTCTCACCACAAAGAGCCAACCAGTACTACACTACCTTGTCTCGTGATGCGGATATAATTTGTTGTACTAAAGAAAAGCAGCACCTGATCTACGTGAGCAAAGCAACAGCAACTTTGAATTGAGCAAGACTAGAACAGGAGGACACAGCAACAAAATACAGTATCGCACTACAGCCCGCACGTCACTCTAGTTTACATCAGCTGCATGGAAAGTACTCCATCCGTCCCATATCATATGACGTTATTTTTTTTAGAAAAATTAAATTTGATAACTTTTAATCAATAACCATACTAATTATATCTATACTATATGTTATATCGCTATATTCATATTTTAAAGTACTTTCATGTAATATTACTTTCATATTCGTTGAGAACATAGCATAAAATAAATTAGTGGTTAAACTATATTATTGAAAACTGTGTAGAAAAATATAGATATCATAATTTGAGACATAGAGAGATATTATTGAAGACCGTGTAGAAAAATATAGATATTATAATTTGGGACATAGAGGGAGTACTATACTTTGCAGTACGCCAAGGCTACAACCATCACTGTACCCTGAACACACTGCTAGTGCGGTTGATGTACTATGCCATCAGGCGTAATACTCCAAGGCGTACTCAAAGCAGTCCAATACTTGGACGCTTTCACGGCAAGTGCAGAAGCCACGGCCGTGGCAAGCGTAGCGTGAAAGTCAGGCACGGGGCAATGGGGAATGCTATTTCTCCGTGGTGGTGGGAATATGGCGGCACAACGGAGGAGAATTTAAGGTTAGGTCCTCTTTGATATGAGGCTGAACCAGAATTGTGCTGCTGGGGGGCAGTCGAATCAATCATTCGAGGGAGTGCAACGTTTAACTGCTGTGTCCTGCGGGTTTCCGATCATTGGAATCTTGAAGAGGCAAGACCCGGCAGGCCCGCTGGTTCAATGTACCACCATGTGATGCCACTAGTAGTATCAATATGCAGAGCTTTCCCGAACCGCCGTCGTTTTCCTTCTGTCTCGTCGAGACTCGAGACCTCGGACTGACGTGTAGCGTAAAACTTTAGTGAAGCACACGTTGCGGCATCTCTCGCCAAAAGAAAAAGAAAACGGTGCGTCATGCACTGCTGATCTAGTTGCGCCATCGCATTTGCCAACGTTTATGGTACCTACAATCAAAGCCACAATTTTACTTCCGGTTGGTAACTTTTTATTATTCTAGTTATGCAATCAGGACATCCAATCCGATTCATCTTTAGTTTCGATTGAAACAGGGACTAAATATGAATATCAAGTAAAAAAATATTCATCTTTAGTCCCGATTGAAATAGGCCGGACTAAATATGGATATCAAGTAAAAAAAGATTCTTCTTTAGTCCCGATTGAAATAGCCGAGACTAAATATGGATATCAAGTAAAAAAATGTGTGGGATGTGGGATTCGAACTCAAGATCTCTCACATCCGTCCTCACACGCGTTACCATCCCATATACTACACAAATCTAACTTGATAGAGATGCTTTCTTTTTAAACAAACTCTGAAAACATCTTTAGTCCGGGTCGGTAATACCAACCGGGACAAAAATATCTTTAGTCCAGTCCAGGTTGGTGTTACCAATCCTCCATCTTTAGTCCTGACTGTTGTTACCAACCGGTACACCAACCGGGACTAAAGATCAATGTTTAGTCCCGATTAATAACACCAACCGGGACTAAAAATCGTAAAGTGCCGTTGGGCTTTGGAACCGATGCCTATTCGAACCGGGACAAATTTCTTTTCTGCCAACCGATCAAAGTTCAGTTCTCCAGTAGTGGTACTCTCTGGGCACTCATCTCCCAATGGAGGATACCCTTAGATGGACTCTTCAAAATCTGAAGTAATCGGGTGAAGCTACTCCAGCCCACAACAGGTATCCCAACCCACAAAGCCACAAGGATGTTTTTACTCTCCTACCCCTGCCTCCATCCCACCGACGCCCTCGCCCTCTTCATCAGCCCACCGACGCGTCTCTCTCTTTGTTGCGTATCGCGTGCGCCGCCCGTCACCGCCTCTCCCCCCTCTCTCTATCTGTATATCTCTCTCTCTTGCGTTGCCCATCGTCGCCTCTCTCCCACTCTCTCTCTTGTGCTGCCCGTCGCCGCCTCTCTCCCTCTTTCTCCTGTCGCCGCTCGTCGCCGTCCTCCCCGCCTCACGGCGTCGCCATCCGTCGCGACCTCCTCCGCCTCGCGCCGTCGCCGGCCGAAGACGGTAGATCCAGTGCCGTCGTGGGCAGATCTAGATGGAGCGGCACCGGCCGCGCCACATCGAGGAGAAGACCGTAGTGGCGGGAGTGGCGCTGGCGCAGGAGGCCGAGGTGCAGCCGGAGGAGGTCGCCGGCAGCCGGATCCATTCTCCCACATCCTCTCTTTCCCTCTGCCCGTCACCGCCTCTCTCTCCCTTCGCACGGTGTTGTAGCAGGAGGTAAACACCATCCTCCTCATGCGATCAAAACACCAAAGAAAAGGAGATCTTGAGAGCACTAAGTGTTTATACTTGGAAAACACTACTCGCTTAGCTCAGCTCGACTCGAATTCCAAATGAGCCAAGCCCAAGCCTCCTTTTTAGCTCGTTGCTGGAACGAGCCGAGCTCGAGCTGGCTCGCGATTTTATTTTCTAGTGGAGTTATTATTCGTCAATATGCAATTAATCATCTAGATTTTGACGAATTGAATATAACTTATTTTAATTTTACATGTTGATGATTTGTTCTTGCTTTTCTTAATGCTTACAAATTATATATGAAGAGATGCTTAAATGGGAAGGCTCGCAAGCCAGCTCGATCTGGCTCGAGCCAAGAAACGAGCCGAGTCGAGCTCATGTTTTAGCTCGTTTCCCTAACTGAGCCGAGCTGAGCCAAGCCTAGTTTGTTGCGAGCCATTGCAAGCCGAGCCGAGCTAGGCTTGGCTCGGCTTGTTTCCACCCCTACTTAACAACACTTGAGTGGGAAAACACTGCTCGAATGGGAAAACACTAATCGAGTGGGAAAATGCTACTCGAGTGGGAAAACACTACTTGAGTGGGAAACCACTACTCGAGTCGGAAAATACTACTCAACAACACTTTATTGGGAAAACATTGCTCGAGATGACAAAGTTCTATTCGAGTAAACTAAGCTAATACTACTGAGATGGATTTTTACTTGTGGCAGGTAAAGTCTAAGGGGTCAGCAAGTGAAAAAGAGTATTCGAGCCCATGGAATGGAAAAGGCATTTGACCAAGGAGCTCGAAGGAAAACATCACTCGAGCAAGGAAGATACCAAAAGAAGATTCCATGGGGATCACTCTCAACCACTTCTACCAGCTGGCGCTAAAAGATTTTAAATACCCCCAAGATGTACTGAAAATGCCCCTAGGGTAGCCAACCTGGCAAGGGCATTACGGTAAACCCACAAAGGACACGGAAGGGCAAAGTTGTAATCTCACATGTACAGTTATAGGTTATATAAGCCGGTCAACATCCTGTAGCAAGACATGACATAATCAATAGAAAAATATCACTTATACTGTGCATTTTATATTCGAGCTCATTTTCAGGATAGGCAGGGAAATCGTACTTTCCCGCTTATCCCCGAACTTATCCATGGCCTAAGGTCACGACACATGGTGAGCGGCGAGTGGTGCAGCTCCGGTGATGGCAGATGCGCTCCCGCAGCGGCAGATGTACCGACGGCGCGCGGGGCGCAGTGGTACAACGGCGAGCGGCACGCGGATCGGGCATTCCGGCAGCCGGATATGGCCATCTCCTAGTCGTCGCCTCCTCTCTCTCCCTCCGCCCGTCGCTGCCTCTCTCTCCCTCTTTGCCGTCGTCGACGAAGTTCCTCTTCACCGCTGGATCTACTGGGGCGAGTGGTGGAAGGGGAAAATCTGGAGGTGGGAGCGGTGTCCACGAGCCAGTCCTCTAGACACAGTGCGCCCAACGCGGAGCCCAGCTACGTGGCTCCACGAAAAGGAGCGGAGGAGCACAAGGAGGCACATCCCCCGCAGAGCGGTCGTGGACCTTTGTTGGGAGATGGCTCTGGTCGAAAAAGTCAATACCATGAGTAGGGCTACGTCCCAGGGACACCCATTGCGCATGGCCTTAGAGAAAGAAGCGAGTTCTCTGGCGATATTTGCAGATCTAAAAGCTTGCAACACCCATTGTATACTCCCTCTAGTCCGAAATACATGACACTCCTTCTGGTTAAAAATACATGATCCATGTGAAGAGCGAGGAACTATATTATAGAGTAAGCTGTTGCGTGCTTGCAGAGGACGAGCGAAGTTGTGCTCAGCTTGGAATTTTGACAATATGATCCTTTTAGAAAAAATAATATTTGATTTGTAAACCCTCAGCAAAATGTGACATTATGATCCAATTACTATGTGTAAGTAGACCCCTTCGTCGGGATGGATTGAGTTGTGTGGCTCTAGAGTAAGGGGGTTATTGACGCCTATGTTTAATATCTCCAACAAAATTTATGCGAATAGTCTTATCTTTTGATTCAGCTGGCCATCTTTTAAAAGAGGCTAGGGGCTTCTTCCGTCACTTTATTTTTTTAACAAAAGAAATTATTGGTTATGTGGATGGGAACCATTTCAGTTATTTCATCGGGAAAGAGTAATACGCATGGCACAATCGCTTCAAAAAAATACGCATGGCACAATACTAAACTTTCAAGGAGTTGCCAGTGTTGGCACTCAGCTCATCTAAGAAAGTTAACAAACTAATAATTGTGGGCTATGATCCTAGTGAGTTGAAGAGGGCTTAGGTGGTTCAATTGGCCTCTTGATAACAAGGAACACATTTTTTAATAATGAAAATAATTTACATTTTTGATTTATGTCATAAGATACACAACCAAAAGTTTGTTTGGAAAATAAAAACAAGTATAAGATAATTGAACAAACACCAACTCACTCTTATCATTGATTAGTATTAAACCAAATAGATTCTAACCAGTAATTTTGATGAAACTACACCACTCAAGGTGGAATAAGAGACTATCTTTGTTGGCTACCAAGAGTATAGCATCATTGCGTATAATATCATGTTCCTTTTATGATAGTATTGTAGATCAAGAGTAGAGCCAGTAATAAGACATGAAGCTAACTTGCATAGAGTTAGACAATTGTTTGCCATTAAAAGCTTTTACCATTAATTTTGGCAATGTCAAATTAACTAACATAAAGCACTAGCTATAAATAATATCATCTTTTCATGAACCTAGACACTCCTAATAGAAAATTACTAAAAATATTTTTGGCATTACAAGGTAGGGGATGTTAAAAGCAAAGAACACACTTCTCCAAACAATGACCCTTAAAGAAAAGATGTTGGATTGTCTCTTATGCAGTAACATCAACATTGTTTGTCTCACCATTCTCTTTTAGTCATGTTATCCTTCTATAGGATTACTTTGTTATGAAGAAACCACATAAAAACCTTGATATTTAATGGAACCCTAAAATTTCGTAGAATCTTCTTGCAAATCCTAATATTGGAATTCATGATCACGGTATACATAGAGTTAACCGAAAATTGGTAATTTTTACGAATCGACTATACAAAGCAATCATTTTCATTTGACAGGGTTACTTTAGCTAGCACGAGGATCAAATCATTCCATTTGATTATTTTTTCACCAAGTATGGCCTACCTAAAAGAAATTTTCAACGGAGTTATGCTCGTAACCTATGGCACGGTAATTTTTTTCTTTCGAACCACATTATATAAAGAAGGCTATTGATCTTTGAGAGCATGCAATCCCAACCACGTGCTTTTCAAAATTTTACTACAGTCTCATTACCACATGCTAAAATACCCATACTTAAGAAAATGGTATTTCACTCTCATTAAATCGGTCCGAAATTGAGAAATTCCTGATTTGCTAGACATACCAGAAAGAGGATTACTCTTTAAGTAGTTAGTTTGCAAAAGGTCTTGGCATATGCCTTCAACACTAACCAACTAAAAAGGCGTTTTGCTTAACAAAAGTAAAGACCTTTTGCTTAACAAATATGTATTTTTGATATCATGATTTTGGACACCTAGCTCGCCTTGGTTGTTTGATCGAGATATGTTTTCCTACTTAGTCTGTATTTTCGTTTTCGGTCATCATTGCTTAAAAAATGACTAATAGTAATCCAATCTTTAAAGCACACCTCGTGGAACTCATGGAATTCATGGGATCAATTCTTCATCAATCTTTTTTTTCTTTTTGTCTTCTTTCAATCCTCAATTCATGGGGTGCATGCCACTTTAAATGGGAAAACAAAAAAATTCTCCAACCGAGGATAAAATTCGGCACAGGAGGACACAAGAGCAAGCATCTCACCATCGTGCCACGTATGTACCATCGTGTAAATCGGTGTTAGCCTTTCAAGGCTCAATTTCAAATAGAATATTGAGTAATTGCTGCCGCTGGTAATCTGTACTTGATTATAGATACAACTTAAATATTTCGATAAATAAACTTAATAAATAACTAAAATAAGTGATCTAAGTAACAATACAGTGAAGATTTTTTTTTGAGAAATTATATTTTTTGAAGTGTAGAGTAATACTCTGTTTCAACAATCCGCTCAATAATATGTTCAGAACTAAGCCTAAGAAGATTTGAGCTCAATGCCAAATCTTTTGTCACGTCCATACTTTTGTGATTTCGTGGCATGTGTGTAGTGTTCTCAGCCACAGACGTTCAAACGTCAGCGTCGATCACTAATTTTCCATTTCATAGGATGTGTTCGGTACTAAGCTTTTCAATCTTCTACTCTCTGATTTTCCCTGCGCGCGCTTCCGTCGTTTGTAAAAGATTTTTCATAGAAAAGTTACGTTAAAAAATCATATTAATATATTTTTTAAAGTTTTTAACTAATACTTAATTAATCATATGTTAATAAATCGGAACATATATATAATAAGTTAAGTTCTATGGGTTTATATATAAATTAAGTTTTCTAAAGGGTCAGCTGTAAAAAATCCAGAATTCTCGCTTAGCTAGCTTTGGTCCTCACCTGGCTCCTGTAGTCCTGTAGATCTACAGATGACAGGAGGCTGCCACAGTTTGTCCTAGCTACAGTACCCCTGTTGCGGAGTTGGAAGCAATCAGAAGTCAGGAAGCTAGGTGGCATCGTACGGTCTGTGATGTTAGCGAGGATACAGCTGGTGAGGTCACATTACCTGACGCGCATTGGATGCAACATTTTTATTTCCTATCCTTCTCAGATGTACCATGCCTAATTGTCGCCGATGTGTATCAGCGTTTTAATTTAAAGTACTCTATCTCTGGCTGGCCAATGGTACATCTTAGCTTGTTCAGTGCCAAGATAAGAGGGAATCCTCTTTGGTTGGTCGCCTCAGCAAATCTACAGGAAAAGCGACGGCAAACAGCTGGGGGAGTTGATGTGTATAGATAAGATAATTAATCCTACACTTGTTCGTTGGATGTTAAGTGGTGTTTTTGCTCAGCAAATAGCCAGAGAGCACTGTGCAATGTGCCAATGTAAGGTGCATTGGCACTTCAGCTCGAAGAATTAATCTGGCATACAAACCATTTCTTTTTACTGAACTAAAGACTGTAAGTGGCTCGTTTTTTTTATCCTTTCTTATTCAATCGTCCTCTTTATGTCATTTTCAGATTGAATGGGAAACATGGAAAGGAGGGAACAGGATCTCAGGAGACAAGACTTCATGGCTCTCATGTCCGATCGCTTCATTAGTTAGACCAAACACCACGACATGTTGGTTATCACGCAATTAAGGGACGTTGATGGTGTGCTTCCGTACTTGACCTAATGGATCGAACAAGATTGGGCTAATCTTAATGATGGGGCATCACACCCTTGCATTGGATGAATGATAGTAGAACGGTACGCTAGTACTAGAGATCGAGTCGTCCTGCGATGCAGCTGGAGTAGACAACACAGCGTCCGTTTTGTTTGCTTCCGGTGAGATTTTTTTTTGTTGATTTCAAGGTCTAAACTGTAATGCCAATTGGCTTGGCGCGTTTGTACTCGCTGCTATTGCAGACTTTGGAAGTCCAAATGCGCGACTGATTGGCTATGGTGATTGGAAATTGGTGAACGTCTCTTTCGATTCGTGCAAAGGAGCTACTCCTTGCCACTGTGCTTGTCATGCCATGGGACATGCTGCACTGCTGGAGTTTTCACCCTGATCCTTTGGTGCCAATTAAGAAAGCGCTCCAACACCATCGCTTGAAGTCCTCCGCGGAGTACAGAAATCTGAATCGGTTTAATTTTGGTTGGAATTAGGAAAACCTATCGCGGTTCATAGGAGGATTGTTTCCTCCTGAAAGGAAAAAAAAAATCAGCTGCCAGGTGTATTTTCTGCACCACCATTATCACTGTCAGCGCATATACAGAATCCCTGATTCGCTCCCTCCATTGCTTTGATCGAGTATGATAGTGTGCCGAACGACATTCATAATGCATCATTCGTGCACCAACAGTGTCAACAAACTGTCAATTCATAATTAAAGGACATCTTTGAGCATTATTGTTATAGGCACGGACGAGCTGCTGATTGATGCAATCTTTTGCTAATCCAACCAATTGCATCAGGGCACCTTTCGTTGTTCAGGGCAGGCCGCCTTTTGAACGGGGTCATTGCTCACTAGCTCCCCGTTGTTTATACTTCTGGAAAGGATATCTAGACTGAACCTTTTGAATACGTGCGTTCTAAACCACTTTAGACCACGTAATTGACCAACTCAAGAAAGAATTAGCAAGTAGGAGTACTGCAGAGTGCAGAACCGACGGATGCTTTTTTGGAAGAAATAAAGAATGTGCACCGACGTACGGGCCCTGATTAATCTAATGAAGCCATAGCCGGGTCTGGCTTAGCCGAACTGAGAAAAGAGGATTAGCGCGTCTGCAGACTGTAGGTAGTTGGACTGCAGCATTGGCACTTTCTTCTCTTTTAATTTTTGGAGAGATTGCGGTTAGTACTTCCTAGCCAATGTAGCCATGTATAAGCCCTTTGATGTTCTGTCCTGAGAGTAGGAAGAAGGATGCAGACACTGAATACAACAAGTATTGGCAAGAATACTACTCTAGCCTGTAACTACCCACAAGATTTCAGCATGAGTGTGGCGTGATGGCAGCGGAAAATATCAGGGAAAAACTGCTGGTAAACGCTACGGAGTAGAGTAGGAGTGGAGTATTTCTGAAAGAAGGGCAGACGGCTGCGACTCCCCCACGACGTGACAAAGCACTCGTCGGATTGCGTCCCCATCCCGCTCGGCTTGAAAAGCAAAAGAATCCAAGAACCTTCCTGCAAGCATCACTTTCTTTGCCCGGCCAAGCCAGGTAGCCAACCCAACACATACTTTCGTCGGTCCAAAAAGAAAGCAAAAAAGAAGACGGCCTCCAGCCACTCCCTGTCGTCCGTGGCACGGTGTACTTAAGTTCGTGATTTCGCACGGCTACTATCGCGTATAGTAGAATGTACTGTAGATCGAAGGGGAATAGTATTTTCATCTCGCACTCGGCTGCGGTTACTAGCGTATTCCAGGCGAGTATCCACGTGTATGAACGTATCAAGGCAGGTGTATCGAGGAAAGATTTACACGGAACGCAGGGCAAAGCTGTCTGTTTCCTTGTGTTGCCTGCCGCCTTCCGCCTGGCTAACCGTGCGCGATGCACCGACCGTGGCTGCGTGCGGCTGGGAACACGGAAGCGAGCGGAGGACCACCCCACCGGGCCCGCGTGGGCCGCGACACACGGCGCGACGGCGTGAGCCGTGACGCCCCCACTGACTCACCGAGACCGAGCCACACCCAGCAGAAGCAGCAGCCAGCAGCCGCCCACCACGCGACGCAACGCCACCGAGAGAGCGCGCCCCCACGCACGCGAGCCGAGCGGCCCCCGCTCCACGGGCCCCGACCCCTCCGCTTCACCCCTCCCTTTGCCCTCCGCTTTATATAGCCATCTCCTCTCCACGACCTCTCCTCCTCATCCGCGCCGCGCATCACCACCACCACCACCCACCACATCATCAAATCAGGCGCACCGCCTCCACCGCGACACGCCGTGTGAGAGCGAACCCCTCTCCCGACGAGCCCTCCCTTCTCTTCCTCGCCTTCGCGTCGGCCCGGCATGGGGTTCCCGGTCTGCTGCTACTCCGAGCTGCTCCTCCCCAAGCAGCTGCTCCACCTCCTCCTGCTACTCGGCTACATCCGCCGCTTCCTCCTCTGGGCGTTCCACGCTGTCGGCCTCGGGGACCTTCTGGATCTCGGGGACGAGCAGCAGGCGCTGCTGCAGGAGCACGCGCGCGAGCACGGCGCGCCCGCGGCGCAGGCGCTCTCGCCGCAGCAGCACCGCCGCGCCGAGTTCCGGACGGTGCCGGCGATGGTAATCGAGGAGGTGCTGCCGGTGGTGCGGTTCGACGAGCTGGTGGCCGCGGCCCCGGCGGTTTGCGGCGGCGGGGACTGCGCGGTGTGCCTCAGCGGCATCGGCGGCGGCGACGAGGTGCGCAGGCTCAGCAATTGCCGCCACGTGTTCCACCGGGGCTGTCTGGACCGCTGGATGGAGCACGACGACCAGCGCACCTGCCCACTCTGCCGCGCGCCGCTCATCCCCGACGAGATGGCCGGCGCGCTCTGGGCCGCCGCCGGCGTGCCCGACGCCTCCGACTTCGACTTCTCCTACATCGGCCCGCCCCTCACGCCGGTGCCCACGCCGACTCTGCTACGGCCGCACGAGCTGCTGCTCACTGGCCTGGGCGGCTACCAGTAACCAGTGAACCGCCGTTGTTGGTTCACCGAGTTGGCAATATCCACCTACTGCACAGCAGGGCACAGGCGACCCGGAATGCGCAGTTTTTACAACGACTGAATCGGTCGTCGTGTTCGGGGAAGAACAAGAACAGGAGGCGCCTTCAACTGTACATAGGCAAAAATGAGTAAAGCAAACCCCCCCAAAAAAGCTACTGTAGATGATTAGATTTTTTTTTTGTTTTTGTACAGAAGATTCCATCTTCCAGGTTTGAGAAGTAGTGAATCTTTGTGCTGATTAAATTTGTTCAGTTTGGCGTTTTGGATGCAACAATCTGTGGCATTTTGGACCCTTTTCTTTCTCCTTCCAAGAACCATGGTGCTCTCGTCACCCACTCTGCTTAGCCTTTTCGTTGCATAATTGGCGTCAGTCTACTGCACGGAGGGGCTCTGCTTACCTTACCCGTTTATTGTGGAAAGGGTACTAGTACTATTTCAGTCCTGTTTGTTGCCTCTCCGTTTTTTTTTTTGTTCAACAGGAAAGTACGAAAGCCGCAGCCTTCCGGTAGTCCGGATTCGGATCCAACATCCAACGCCATTGCCCATTTCACAGATCAATTATTCTATACTTCTACAGGCCTAGAATTGATGATGTTTGAGGATGCTCTCAACTGAAAATTTGTTCAAGATGCTTGTTGCGCCATGCATTGCCCTCGGGAGGATTTTTCATCAGATTCTTCCTGGTGCAGTAGTTACCCTGTCCACTTTCCACAGTGACAGGACAGACAGGTTTCGTTCCGGTAGACGCAAAGGGAGAAATGGCAACTTCACCTCACCGTGAGCGTACGTACGTACGTGCACGAGAGCGAGCGAGAAGATAATTCAGATGTAGTAGAACCAAAGCTGAAACTTCAGGCCTTTTCGCGATAAGCTGGAAAGTTTGCGTACTAGAAGGCAGCGCGGCCTAGCTTACCGTTCAGGTTTGGACGTCTCCATACAGCTACGTGGTGCGCCTCTTGGAGTACAATATTCAGCGCGGGGTAGAGAGATTTCAGTCTCGCTCAAAGCACGGAGCTTAGACAGCTTAAGGCGCGGCCTAAGACAGGTGTGCAACCGCTCGATAGCCTCTCTACTCCTGCATTTGGTGGGCAACCCGGTGTGTACCCAACCTGAACGCACCGAAAAACAGGGAGTATTAACAGCATTATCCACGGAATTTTGCACTAGCACGGCAAGCAACGCCATGTACTTTCATGAGGGGGACATTAATACTACTACATTATTGGTACGAGTAGTAGTACTGAGTATGCAAACCAAGAGATATTTGTGCTTACTGCTTACTGTATTTGTGCTTACTGCTTACTGTATACAGTAGGCCATGGTTCCGTGACAGCCAAAATGCAATTCTTTATCTGTTCACTTCTACGCTGCTGCGGTTAATGAAGACAGCAGTGGAGTTTTTTTTTTAAAAAAAAAACAGCAGTGAACAGTAAGCATTTGCGAGAGAGAGGGAGGATGGTGGGGCATTATTCCCGATCCATGCACTGAATGGAACCAAAAACGAACTCAAAGGTGATAATTGATGGGGAATAATGACACGTCAAATCCCGTTCCCACCGGCTCATTATCGTACACGCGACGCCGTGGCTTTGGCCGCTTTGGCCTGACCCCGCTTTCGACGTGCCGTATAACGGCAGGCCGGCATTGCCAGCCACTTGTCCCTGTAGAGCTACACAAAATTAACCCCGCGCCGTACGATTCCCTTCCGCAAAGTGGCCATTTCGGCTGGATTTTTCACAAATTGATCCTTTTAAAAAACTTATTTTACAAATAAATCCCTAGAAAAACTTATCCCAAAAATAATCTTTCTTGGAGCGCCAGAGTGGCTGGCGCCGTGATCCAATAGGACGACGTCAACATCTCTGGCGCCGACCCCTACCACCGTGGCACAACATTGCGGCTAGATACTGACGTGACAGGGGAGCGCGCTAATCATGCTCACTCTTGCACTCTCTCTCCCTTCCCCTCAAATTCACTCAAGATTATATCGGTAAGATACTTCATATTACCTCAAAAATACACACACTCGTAGTTTTTGTTTTTCCTATAGTCCCAGAGAAACCAAAAAATATATTAGATTTTTTTTACATTCGAATGTCCTTTCTTAAAACAAGCATAACTTTCTCATACAGATTCGGAATCAGGTAAATTATATATGCACGGATATGTAAAAAAAAAGTTACATCTGATTCTCCCCTGCTTTGCCGGGTTTGGTGAAATTAGAATCTCCAAATTCCGCTTACAAGATTATGTTTTCAAGACGAGAAGCTTTTCGGTAGAGCTTTGAAAATTTTTATAGGTCACATATTTCTCCTGTTTGAGCTTAATTTTGCTATGGTTGGTTCTTGTGTGGTCCTAAGTGTGAAAAAATATCAAAAAAATAAAATAAAAATGTTGCACATCTCTCCTTTACACCAGAGAGGAAAAAATAGCGTGGGGGCACCAGAGACATTGGCGCGCTCCCTCTATCACGCTCATCGCTAACCCGCCACGGTGGTAGGGGGATGGCACCAAAGATGCTGGCACCGTCTCATTGGATCACGGCGCCAGCGACTCTGGCGTCCAAAAAGGATCATTTCTGATATAAGTTTTTTCAGGGGTCTATTTATGAAATAAGTTTTTTAAAAGGATCAAATTGTGAAAAATCCAGCCATTTTGGCGCCTTGGGGCTCAAATATCTACAGGCAATTGCAGGTAATTAGTAATTGCTATCCATTAGTAGTACATGACAATTGCAATTGAGAGTAACATGACGAATGCCCCATGTTGTTCCGGCACATTTGGCAACCGGTTACTGGCTGGCAAGCCCTCGAAGGAGAGCACACAGCTTTTGAGGCCGTGACATGTAAGGATCGGATTCCTGAAAGCCATCATGGGATAATAGGTCCATTCAGCAGCATGACTATGTTTATTAGCTAGCCTCTTCGCACATCATCCATCGTATTCACCCTCCACTCACCAACGATCGTTCTCTACGAGCGAAAGGCTTCACCGATTCGTGCCCAGGATAAGAACGAAACGAAACGGATATTCACAGGGCGTGAATGCCACCACCAAGGACAGGAATCTTCAGCAACGGCTGATCTACTACAGATGGATATCTGCTCCAAACTTACGGCTCTTCAAGTGACCAAGTGGCGATCCTCTTGGATCCCTGCCAATCATATCATAGTAGTGAGAGATGTGTTCTAAGATCCTGCTTTATGTCTGGACCCCCCGTTGGCTGACGACATTCTGAACATGGAACACATGCACCGCCCTTTCCGTTTCGTTTCGTTTCGTTTAAGATGCATTACTACCAGACAAGAAGAAACAGAAGGAGAGGAAGAACACAGGTGGTTGGGCTTGGGCACATAGGACCCTGGACCTGGGCGTCAACGCCATGAGCCATCGGCTGAGGAGCGATGCATCTGGCTGCCTTTTTACTACCACCATTCTGCACGTTGCATCGCGCAGCAGGTTCAGTGCTGCTTTGCTTGACACATCGTTGAAACGTTTGCAGCATCGATGATGGCCGGAGGACAACAGCCACGGTGGCCTGCTTTCCGGCCTGCACGAGCCACGAGGAAGGCGTGTGTGTTGTTCTCACCCTCTTTTCCTAGGCAGAGCAACATCAGGAATGAACCTTTGCATGTTATCCCGGATTTTATGGGGATTTTGTGGCCACTTCAGATGGCAACCGCTGTGTGAGAGCCTACCTACCTGCCGCTAAATATTCCCATCGTCCCCTCCCTTTCAGCGGTAGCTGACAATGGCAGATTTGTACTGAGATCTGAACTTAAATACTAACAGGGTAAAGGAATATAATTTCCAGTCGCTTGAAGTGTCACTAGCCAGATGTTAACACTTTTGTCTGGAAGCAACATGATATAATATTTGCTGATTTGAAGTTGGCCACCCCTTCTCTCAGTCTCTCTCAAGTTTCAGCTACGAGCTAACCAATTTCTGCAGGTCTTTTCATATGAGAAAATTGGCTAACATGCACATCAAAGTACCCAATTAGTCTTGTAATTCCTGACTAGAATGTGCCTGCCAACTGCCAAGATTCTGGGTTCACTTTATTCTGCTTGAGAGAGGAGAGTGCTAGCAAGCCCACCAATTATTAGGGGGCCTGTTAGTATCTGGGTTGTGCGATCTGCTTAATGGCCTAAAAGAGGTGGCCCATAAGCAAGCCCATCAGATCTGGCTAACAGTACTCGGGCTGTTTTTTTTATATGGGATAATTGCTCATTTGACTCTATTTTAAACCCTAACTATCAGTCTTACCTCTGTTTTTCAAGTTTACTCATTTGACCCCGTTTTTCAGTGTTGAAGCTGCCGTTTGACCCCGTTTCCAAACACCGTTAGGGTTTCATTTAAAGAAAATAAAAAAATTAAATTTATGTGCTGAACTGACAGAAATACCCCTAAGAACATAACAATACTATCCTCACATAATTCTCCATTCACGTCAGTTGTATGGAGGATGGGGGTGGACGGAGTAGACACGGCGGAAGCAGCGACGACCGTGGATACCAGCGATGAGAGCGGCAGCGCACGGTGTGCGCGGTGGGAGTAGCGGCGCCCGCAGCGACGGCGGGGAGGAGGGGTGACAGCGGGAGCGGCGGCGATGATGTCGGCGTGCAGCGGGAGCGGCGTCGGCGTGCGGCGAGAGCAGTAGCGGCTGCAGCGGCGGGTGGTGGGAGCGGCGACCGCGGCGACCCACGAGGGAAGTGGCGGCGGCGGTGACCCGCGGGGAGAGGGGGCGACAGCGGCGGCGGGTGGTGGGAGCGGCGGCGGCGGCGACCCGCAGGGGAGGGGGGCAGCAGCGGCGGTGGCCCGTAGTGGAAGCGGCGGCCGCAGCCGCGCGGTGGGAGCAGCGGCCCGCGTGGCGGGAGCGGCGGCGGCGACATCGGCGTGCGGTGGGAGAGGGGCGACATGTTTTTTTTGTTTTTTCCGTGTTTTTTCATTGGATGTAATTTGGGATGAAAAAAAAAGATAATACACCGTGAAAAGCTTTTTAAATTTTAGCCATAAATATGTTATTTTTTGTTAATTTGATTTTATCAAATTTATCGATTTTAACCCAAAACTGTCATCTATAAATTTGTTACAGTTATATGAAAAGCTAGGATAAATAAAAAAACATAGTCAAATGAGTAAGGGAAAAAGGATAATTTATCCCATATTTAACACTGTTATCTTATTTTTACGGAATATGGTCAGTATTGATCTTCAATTTTAAAAAACACGGTGAAGTGAGAAAACTTAAAAAATAGGGTCAAATTGGTAGTTAAGCTTCAGAATAGGGTCAAATGAGCAATTGCCCATTTTTTATCATGAACAGTATCCCATGAGTATACAACATTACAACCGTTAGGATAAGGAAAACAATATCACGCCACGACTTTCGTTTGGAACTAAAAATTATTATATTTTTAAAATTTATATTAAAGTTAAATCAAATTAATCAAGTGAAATAATGTGAGAATAAAAAGATTCCTTTAAAAATTATGGTCAGAAATATTTTTTAATATTTTTTGTGCCCTGATGCACCTCCGAAATTTCACATGAATTTTCGGAGCTCAAGATAATAAAACAAACTTCATTTAACCAATTAAATAAAATGAAAAACAAATTAAAGTTCCCCTCCTTCACTTTGGATCGCTTCCGGCCCAAAGTCCTTTCCCCCTTCCACACCGGCCTCCTCCCCCCTTCCTCCCTTCCCCAGCCCAGTGGCCGCTCGGCCCGCTCGCACCGCCCCCTCTTGATGTCCATCCCGTCTCCCTCCTCCCTTGGGACGCCGACAGGTGGGGCTCACTTGTCGGGGTCATCCCTACCTTCGGCCTCCCTCCAACCACCCACGCCGCTGCTTCCGCCCATGTTGCCGTGCACCCCGGACGCCCGCTCCCGACCGAGATGTCACGGTCGTAGCCTACTTCCCCCATTCCTCCCCGCAAAAACCGGCGCCACACACCCACGTCGGTGCGCCACTTCACCGCCGGTTCCC
This sequence comes from Oryza punctata, assembly GCA_000573905.2. Classification (NCBI taxonomy): domain Eukaryota; kingdom Viridiplantae; phylum Streptophyta; class Magnoliopsida; order Poales; family Poaceae; genus Oryza; species Oryza punctata. Next base: position 28,063,465 of record CM002491.2, on the reverse strand, counting down.
GCCTCGCCCTGCCTCGAGACCGCCTTCCGAGCCTATAAAATCCATTCCCCGAGCTCCCTCTCCTGTTTTCTCCTCTCGTCGAAGCTCCCCGCACCCTCCCTCGCTCACCCCACACCGCTCCCTCTCTCCGCCGCCCGCTGCCGCACTCCGGCCGCCGCTTCTCGCCGCTCTAGCCACCAACATTGGTTCCGCTGCACCACACCGCGCCTCGACCTCCACTCCTTTCGTTCCCTCCACCACCGGAACCCCTTGAACTCCCTTGAGCTGTCATCGTTCCCCACTCCAACCGCACATCGCGACCGCTAGCGCAGTTGCCTCGCCAAGCCGTTGCCATTGTCGGCCCCCGGTCGCCCCTCCGTGTTCGCCGGAAGCCAGCGGACCACCAGCCGCGATGCCTTCCCATGAGGCGCCACCGCCATGTCCTCGTCGTCGGCCGCCTTCCCGCAGCCTCCTCTCCGTCGCACGGGCTCGGTAAGAACCGCCTCCCCTCTCTCTTTTGCCTCCCTCCACGCCCCCTCTCGCACCACCGCCGCTCACCGCCGGTGGTCTTGGGTCGCGCGCCGCCGCTTCCCGGGCGGTCGGTGAGCTGTCTCACCTTTGTCGTGGCCACCCGATCCCCTTCGGCGTGATCTGAGCTATCCACGTGGTGCCCGCGGTGGCTGCCAGTAGCTCTGCCGCGTCGGTGCCACGTCCGCGCATGCGTCCCCCGTGGCTGCCACGTTGGCGCCACGTGGTGGACGTGTGTCCCGGCCACGAGTGGACACGGTCCACCTTGTGTCCTCCCCTTTATGCCACTGATGTGCGGGGCCGCCTGTCGGCGCCGGTGCCCTCTTGCTGACATCAGCGGCATCCTTTTCCTTTGGAAAATAATTAATATTTGCGCAATAAATCCAGTTTAATTCCAAAAATTCCTTTAAATGGCTCAAAATTTCTAAAATTCATAACTAATTCGTACGAACTCCAAATTGGGCCATTCAACATGCAAAATTCATCTAAAATTGAGCTCTACATGTTTGTTTACTTTCCATGTACTACTTACTTGGTTTTTATTAGAGTTTTTCCTCATTTTACGTGCCAACGTGTAGAATTTGTTGTTTCGGAAGATCGCATTCGCGAGGAAAAGAGTTCGGAAGACCAATTGAAGAAGCAAGGCAAGTCACACATTCCCTTGAACATGTTGAACCTAATTTATAAATATTTTACCGTTTGCCAATAAACTGCATGTTTTGCTAATTACATGGAAATAGGGTTTACCGATCTGCTCGATTGTGCCATGTTTTTTTGATATCCGTCCTTTATGAAACTTGGGTGATAATTTGACTAGCTTGTGTCACTTATGTCGATCTTGTTAGAATTATGTTATGCTTAGCCATGCTTAACTACCACTAGCTCACAATATGGGATAATCGCTGTTTGATGAAAACAAAACAACGAACACACAGAAATACGGGGAAACCCTGTATTTTATTAATCATGATTCATTAATATGAATGTTTACAAAATACATAGGAGGGCTCTCGCAGGAGTTCGCCTTTTGCCTTCGCGAGGAATGCTTAATAGAAAGGTGTACTGACTGGAGATTGCATGCAGTCCATTGATTCCCTGTGCCTAGCAATGAGGTGACCGGTTAATTACATCCACAAGAACGAGCCTGTGGAACACCTCTGATTAAGCTGCGCTTGTGATCATCGTCTTCAAAATTGATTGCTCGCCAAAGGTTTTGAGGTTGGTGTAGATTCAACGGTGAATATAGTGAATGTGGAACGGGTGGCTTTGTTTTGCCAAATCCCGGTCATAGTACACTACCATCACGTCGGTATGCAGATGGAATTTGGTGAAGCGGGTGACCTTTTCCTCGTCAATGCCCAGGCATGTACCCCGGCCTTCATCAAATATGGACTTTGTGGTTGCTTTTGCCTCGTTGGTGCCTAGCAATGGTGCATCAATTCCCATCTATTTTAGACGTGCTAATAGTATAGAGACTTGGCCTTGTAGGCGCTCGGCCATGGTTTCGTCTAGCCTCGTCGGTCGTAGATAAATGGAATGAGTGAATGGCTATAACTTTTTGCAGCTTTAGCCAATATGTCATCCGGCCTCATCAGTCTTGGACGTAGCATAAATGATAATTTATTTAGCTGTCTCATCTCATCGACACTCATCTAAGGTGTCGACATGTATTTTAAATCTGCACGCCTCACCCTCACGGCTAACATTATTTTTGTTTAGCGAATGGTGATTGTCTCCAAGAATTTTGAGAATTGCTCTCGTCCATTTGGTACAATGGTACAATTTGTAGAGAAAAGGAATTGCTCCCGTACATGTTATGCACGAGGCAAATCTATAACTCTTCCCGCATGAATATAAATGTGTATAAATCATGATTGGTCCGATACAATAAGGCTCAAACTCCTCTCAAGCTTATACAAATAAATACTCACCTACGATATTTTATGACCAGCGAGAACATAAATAAATCATGGTTGGTCTGATGCTAATATGGCTCAAACTCATCCTAAGTTTATACAAATAAATATCTAGCTCCGATATTTGATTACTTAGAAGATCTAACTCCCACGAGAGTTAGGCTCGCTTCATATTAGGCTCGCTTCATATTTATTTGCATTCCATGCTAATCGTTTGGCAAAAACGATATATGCGTGTATATGCACCGTTAGGGATAAATATATCCATGGCTACAAGTTCACAATGCTTCCACGGTGTATGCATCTATACTCCATCCATGACTTTGCTTTTCCATCGGCCGGGCTACGCAACTGCGCAGCACTACCGCGTGTGTTGGTTTCCTCTAGGTACCGATACCGGGTTACGCAAAAATCTGCGGAACACAACGGCGTTGCTTGTGCTATCGAGGATGATCAGCTGATGAAGATGTTGATTAGCACATGGCTGATGAAGACCTCGTCGCCTGCCGCCGCTTGAAGAATTTGGTTGTTATCTAGGCTTTGGATTTAATCACTATCTATAAAATATATGTGGATGTGCCATAGTCTCACCGCTGCCCAGGGCTGCTGCTTCATGCGCAGCGCCTGGCGGCGGTGGCGGCGGCGTCGGCGTGTACGTGTGTGCGCTCTCTTCAACGAGAGAGGGTCGTGTGCCTTTTATAGGCGAAGGTGAGCAGATGGCGATGGATGGATCAGGCCACAGGACTCTCAACCGCGTCCGCAAACCCCGCGGTTAATCACACATTAATTTAATCCTCCCTGATTTTGTGTGGATGATAAGCATGCATGTGCGTAGCTGCCGGTAGAATAGCCAGGAGATAAGGCCACTGACAGTGGGCCCTATAAATTAAATTATCAAGATGATGTATTGCTCGTGGGCCCACAGTTAATTACTAGAGATAATCAATCCAATCAAACTTGACTAATCAGCAGCCATCAACAAGGACAACCGCTAGAACTCGTCTGTTTCTTTTATTATGCAATTCTCAACAGCTTAGAAATTTTGAATCATGTATTGCATTTAAATCCGTTTGAACCATTATTTCTTATTCAAAATATACAACCAAAAGAGTCCAATATTAATTATATCTGGACATCAACTGTTGCTTGAATTTTCTAGGCCCATGCGTCATAGCGACACGCTTCACATATATTTAGTAAATTTGGGCCACAAATAATATTGTTATATGAAATTAATACCCAATAATAAATAATATGAATGGCTTTTTTGGTAAAAAAATCATCAAACAATCACACATTTAGTATCTTGTTGAGCTTCGAGCTCGAGACATTTGGTTATGTTTTATTGGTCGTATTTATCCAACTAAAATATGGTTTAAAAGTGGACTGTGGGTGCAATGTTTTGCTAGTCGCACCCATGCCAATTAAGGACCGGTTCGCGGAAAACCCTGAAAGACTTGCCGTGCTTACCACAAACAAGAATAGGCAACTGCTAGACTTATAGTATAGTTTTCCCCTTTCTGACATATCGAAGCAAGGATGAGCGTGATGGAGTTTTGATGGCCCTGCGATGACCTTTACGGTTTCCGGATTCACCTAGGCATGAGGGGAGCTACCTACCTTGGTTTTAAAGGTAGGGGCGAAACCTGAGGTGGGTATGATTGGTTAGGGAGAGTTGTGTGAAGGGTCTTGTCACAATCACTCGCCATCGTGACGTGTTTGCGCGAACACGGAGACAAGGGTGGGTTGTGTCTTGTGGGAACAGTTGTGCATCTCTCACCAAAGTAAAACTATTCGAATATCCATACCCGCGGTTATAGGCGATCAACCACTCACCGTGATTAGTCTCACACCATTAATTAATTTGACTTAATGAGCTGATTTAATTTAGGTGGAATGGTTGGGCCTGTTTAATGTGGGGTACCGTTGTTCAGTGGAGATTTAATATTATCTTAATCAATTAACTGTTTTACTGTTTCAAAACTATAAATATTTTACGACCGCCTTTATGCAAATAACCACAAACCCTCCTTATCTCCCCTTGCACATCTTCATCATTGGTGTGGCTTACTGAGTACGATGGTTGTACTCAGTCTTGCTATTATTCCTCCTTTTCAGAAGTATAGTGCTTCTAAGCCGAAGACGAAGTTAGAGGACTAAGGTTTATACCTGAGTTGAGTTTTACCTGTGGAGTGAAGCTGAAGCCCCGGTAGGATCACTTTTTTTCGCTGTTGTTGTTTCCTTTCGGGGTGAGGTCTAAGTGCCTCTTCAATAAGTATTTGCGCTTTATTTACGTCAGGATTTGTATATTAATTTATCGTTTTTGTGTACCCTGACTTGATTCCTGGACATGGATTTAATACACAAAATAGTCTGGAAATGTGGGCAAAATTTCTGGGCGTGACAAAAATCCACTTTAGATCCGTCAGCTTTCCGTCGAGTTTAAATCATGTTCATGAACCACAATACTGCAAATTTTGATTCCCAACTTACGAAACCAGTTAAATTAGATCCCATGGCAGTATGAATGGTTGGTTTCTCTAACGTAGCACAATAGTAAGCAACAAGGAAAAACTAAAAAACATGTGAGCCCCACATATAAGTGAGAAAAAGAATAAAACAAATATGTGAGGCCAATATGTCAGCACCCACTTATCTCTTCTCTCCTTTTCCCAATCACGCACACCATTTGAAGGTTGGCAGCTAGGGAGGCGGTTGGCGAGCCCATCTATTCTAGAGCTTGCCTGACCTTTGTGGCGGTGGGGGTGGGGGTGAGGAGACCAGGGCACGAGAGGACGCCTTCTCTTCCTCCTCTCTCTAGACTGAACCGAGCGATGGAGGCGAACCTACCCCCACCAGCAGGGAGGAGGGGCCATGAATCGGTTGCTGCTCGGCCAACTGTTCAACATTGATGAGGACGAGTAGGTGCTCGCCAACGATTTTGGGTTGTTTCTCATCGACGAGTCCTCACCGCCCTAACCACATTGAGGTGGACACAACTTTCCCCATCCTTGGCCAACAAATCGACGATCCTGCTAGCAGCGACCCGATGCACGCACAGGCCTGCACCTCCCACGCTACCACTCTGCTATTGTCATCCCTGACTCCAGGACCTCCGTAACATTCTTATCTTTGTCTCCTCTCCCTCCTCCTCGTCGCCACCCTCACCAGCCACCTCAATCTCGTCAGCCACGATGGTGCAGAGGGAGACCTAACCTACGGCGCGACGAAGACAACAGGTTATCTAGGGCAGCGCTGGCAGTTGGAAGGGAGGCTGAACTTCACCGTCGGCGTGGAGGAGATGGGGGGAAGAGAAGAGATGAGAGGGGAAGTAGAGGAAGAAGGTGAGGTGGCCACTTACATGTGGGTCCCACATGTTTCTTTATTTTCTTTTTGCTAGGTAGGATGCCACATCAATGAAACTAACCATCTATAGATCCATGGGACCTAATTTAACCCAGTTTTGTAATACGAGGGGTCAAGATTTCCAGTATTGCGGTTTAGGGATATGATTTATACTCAACGGAAATATAAGGGACCTAAAATGAACTTCATCCTTAGGATTACGCATTTAAAATTGTGGATCGCAGGCCCACAGGCCACAACGACGCGACGCGATAAGTCGAAGGGCCTCATCGGTTGGCTTATTCCCTAATAAGCCAAAACGGCTTATTCGGGAATAAAAAATAATTTATAGGTAAAACTTTTATATATTTGTTCGTAACGATTTAAAAGCCAACGCTAAAAAAATTACGTTGAGAATATCTTAAAATCAAGTTTAAAATCAAGTTTGAAAATTCAAATTTTAGCTTTTGCTTTGGTTTATTAGGCCAACCGATGGGGCTGGAAACGTGTCCATTCTTCCAGGATATAATTGCACTAGCTTTTTTTTAGAATTAATTGCACTAGCTTGATTCAGGCTCTTGCGAGTTAGGACTTAGGAGTACACTTTGTCTGCCCTCTCTTCGGCTTTGGTGTATCTCTGTTCTGTTCCAAGACAAAACTTGCTTGTACAAGTAATCCTCATATGGCCTCAGTAGCCTACAAACTGTGTGACGCATAAGTAATTTGTCCACCTGCCCATTCTCCTCGCTGAATGTTCAACAGTAATGCTGGCAAGAGGACATGGCGCTATGTCAGGGATCCAAGCACGGAAGACGACCACATTAGCAAACTGCAATAAATGACATGACATAGGAGTACTGTAGGTGCTGCTAGTGGCAGCCCATTTCGACGATTTGGATGCATCCCAGATCGCATTCCCATTCGGTCACTCGTGCACCAGAGCCGTTCGCCTTCAGTGGGTGAGCTCACCTCCATGAGTAAAACTGTCATCTTTTGTGACCTGTCTGTTGTTGCTGTTAATTGAACAGACGTATGCTGGTGCTTGGTGGGTTCTCCATTTCTAGGCATAGGACTATCTATTGGATTTTGACCACTCACACACAGATCATAGCATTGATTTCGCTTTTGCATCATTTGAAGGTGATAAATTCGTCAAAACCAAAAGCTCTATAGGCAGAGGACCCTTCTACGACCAAATTGCACGCCCTTTTCTCAAAAAGAGTGGACCATGGCTATAGCCACGGGAAGGGACAGCACCAGCACGCTTAGATTTTATCAAGTTTCCACCGCGAGAGAGATCAGCCGACATTGTTGCGGCCTTGCACCGGCAATTCTCCTTGTTTTGACTGACGAAGCAGATGTCAAAACACTCGAAATGGTAGGCGGCCAAAGCCTATGGTGCTTTGAGCCAGTGGAAATGCAGCCGACTCATGTCATATCATTAGCCATTAGCCTTTATTCTTACCTTTTTGTTGCAATTAGCCTTTGTTTATATATACTTCAACAAGACACCACTGGAGCACTCACATACCCATACCTCGTTTTGATATCTTCAGAGTGGGAGCGTGTGGATGGCTTTCCACACATAAACCACCATTGATTCACCGAGTGCGAATTATGGTTCACTTTCAAGCAATGAATGATCATGCCTTATTAAGCCTCGACACAGTCACAGTGCTAATTAGTGTGCGTGTCATCTTTGGTTGCGCTGAACTGAAAATTACAGCTAATTGCATAGTACCGTTTTCCTTCGCTTCAGCACCTGATGTTCTGCAGAACGTTCAGGCTAGTAATTAGCTCACTGCTCATCATCCGTACACCACCGATTTTGTTGGGGACAAGGGATGTGTTGTCACTTGCCGGTTTGATATGGGACCAAACAACTACTTCACATTCCTCAAGACTTAGGGCACTGGACTTGAGTGCTCGGTAGTAGGAAAGGAGAATGCAATTGCTCTGTCCCTTTCATGATCATTTCTGTTCCTCTAGTGCCATAAGGTCCATTATCTACGAGCATTTGTATAGTCTTAGGCAGTTTATGGATTATGGAGAATATAAGTGCACACCAGCGTGGAGATTACGTAGCTAAACACCAGCGTGGAGTTGCTGACGAACCCTGCCCAAAGCATCGGTCAATAACCCATCGAGGATCCATTTTCTAAAAAAACAAAAACACCCCCATCGTGGAAAACCCACGTCCAGGAGTTCAAACAAGATAGTACTGTATACAGGTAAAAAAAAATCCGAATTACACTCCGTGCAATTGGATGAGTACGAATTATCCTATAAACCCGAAAATCAAACATATTTCACCCTCAACTATTGGATAACAATGAAGAACCTCCTAACTCAATACGAAGTGATTTTGGTCCTATATGTCAGTCCAGTCAGGATTTTTTTAAAAAAAACGGGTGTGAATTGAGAGCAAAAGCAAGAGAGTAGAAGATGCGATCTGAATATATTGCGAATATAAGATTAATCTCACAAATCGGGGTTACACAAACCGAACTAGCAATGAACCTGCAATGACGGAATAATCTAAACAAAATCTTACCCTAATTTGATGACGACTACTGATTAAATAGCTTATAAGATTGACCTAGGACCATTGGACTCCAACACGATACACGACCCAACGAGCTTAAAGACGGTGGCGTAGCACTCGGACTGTTTCGACCATTCCCGCTGATTCAGAAAGAATTTTTACATGAAACTAGACCCATAAAAAAGGTGGCTTCGTTAACTTTCCATACATATGTAGAATGTCAAAAACAAAGTCCGAATGAAGCCTAGGAGGCAATTTTAGTGCGACCTACTTCTGGATGACGAGGTGGACTCGAGCTTGATATGAGTTGGGCCTCCATCTCCTAGTCTCATGCGTATCCAAAGTAGTGGTGTCGTCATCATCCTCAACCTCTTGAATTGGTGTCGTCCTTGACTCAAACTTATCATCTTCTCCCAAATATGGCAGCAAGTCTGTATAGTCCTGCAAAAATGTTAGTAACCGGAGGAAAAACAGTACATATGACATCATTATATGAAAACGAATTACCATCAAAGCATAGCATGGAGTTGTATTAACAAGTTCAGATATATGCACAATCATAGCACTCACTTTTAATCTAATTCCCTCAGTGTTAGAAACAGGAGCTCCCTTCTATGCTTTTCAAATGGTAACTGAACCATGAGCCGTTAGGTCATAAAAGGCGGACAATCCGACAGTGCTTCTCCTACACAATTTAGTAGTGGAAAATCTAACAACAATTCTCTAAGACAATACAATATCGCACCGGATTGTCTAGTCCATTGCTTGTTCAACGTCCACTGAGCTACCATCGGTCACGTCCAAAGGATGTTAGACAATATGATACCACGCTGGTTTGACGACTCCTAGACAATCTGATCCAGTGAGTTTCGCATGACCATCTTCTCTCGGGTTGCCCCGTGGCATTCTACTTGTCCAATCCTATCAAGACCCGGATTGTTTGACACATCGCAGCTTCAGGGTAACTTGATCTTCTATTTTTTAAACTTTGCCCAAATTGCTTTCACTTCAAATCATTTGTTCGAGGGTTGTCTTTGCTCACTTTTCAACTCCATAGGACATAATACATGCTCATTACTCAATTACTATACCAGTCTCTTAATTGCTTATCATCAATTAGCCAAAACCTATTAAGGGTCTAGGTACACTTTCAGATGTCACACAACGTTCGTGTGGCATACCACATTAGTGAGCCATTTAATTATTTTTCACTCGCTGACGGAGTGTGAGCTCCTCAACGGGGGATAGTGAGGACCCCTTTTTTGTGAGTTTGGCCGGGGACGCAGGGTGAGATTCGAGCCCCGTTGACAGAGAGATGCCGAGAGGGATCGTTTCCGGAGGAGATGAGACACAAGAGTTTATACAGGTTTAAGCCACCGCGAGGCGTAATACCCCACTCCTGTGTATGTGGTTGATGGGTGTTTGCTATGTGCGAGAATACAGGCGTCTTTTTCCCCCTTCGTGGTTGCTGGCCCCCTAAAAAATCCAACCCCTTCTCCCCTGGCCTGGGCCTCTTTTTATATCCCAAGGGACTACCACATGGGCCGACAGGCTACCTCAGAGAAAAAGAGAAAATATTCTTTTACAGTTAAGGGTCGTCATGTCGCGTGACTTGGAAGCCACACGCTCGGTCAACGCGGCGTGACCCCCGTCCGATCGGCCGGCTGACATAGGGGACGCCCACGTCACCCCCCATTAAATGGGTGGAGACTTATGTGCTCCGTTTGTATCCGGAAACGGGAGCCATCTGATCGGAGCTGACATACCGGCTCCGGTCGAGATGAGAGGCAAAAAAGTCCTCATCATTTTGATGGGACGAAACGGGGTGTGCTGCACGCCGCCTAATGTGCGGACAGTGCACGGGCGCTACGCCGCCGTCCCATCAATCATTTGGACGATCACAGACCGGTCAGCCATCGTGACCGGTGACAGACCAGTCACGCACCCCCCACGCCACATTAAATGCGGCGTGGCATGCTCGTCCGAGCCGTCATTAGTGCGGTTAGGTGGGCGTTGGAGACGCTCACCTAACCCCACACACGTGGCGCAAGCGTGGAGGGGCTTCCCGACCCCAGGGCAGCGAGGTGAGAGAGGAACGAATACTAGAGAGGGCAGTCGCCACCGCACCCTCGGGCCCGACCCCCTCTCGGGGAGTGCCACATGGGTGCAGGGGGCCGCCACAAACGTTTAGTCTCGATACCCCGGGCCCGTATCACCGACACTCGCAGTTTATGATATGTGGATTCTCATGTGTCTATAACATGTGGTGGGTTTAGTGGTAATTCTTAATTATCATTTGTAAGAGTGGTATATAGTTAAATATCTCCACATCAGCATAACGTAGGATCTCAGTGGCTTCGTAAGAATTTGGGATCGAAATGGCAAAATTTAATAAGTTTCTCATACATAAATATGCATTTTGAGAGTATCGAGATTTAGAGGACACATGCAAATAAGTTTTGAGACAAGTCGAGCTGTCAGCTTAAAAAAAACGTCACACAACTATTTTAGCTAATGACTAATTTTATCTATAGTAGGAGTAATATGTATTAAAATAAGGTAGATATGGAGCTTCATGATTTTGATCAATTTTACCGTATTTTACTCCGGTGCACAAGAGCCCGGATAGAATTGCGACCCATTAGTTGTTTTAGCCCATATTAAAAATTAGAGTATTTAATGTATTATGATATGTGTAGGGACTTATGATATTTTTTAGGTTCAGCGTTAGGTTTGGTCATGTAATGGTTGGTTTGTCATATTGCCTTCAACGGACTGTTGGTAAGAAACACAACACATATCGAATTAAACCGAACATTTAAAAGATCTCCACGCTTTCGGCTCCTAACATTATAAGCTTGAGTTATGAACCTCTAGCGTGCATTGGCGGGTGCATAACTAGTCTAAACACCTTTTAGGTTCATAAAAAACAATATCCTTATTTATAGAAGATCTATTCAGATTTATACAGATTTATAGTGCAGTTAATATCATATATGTATAGTATCTTTTATATTAGGTGGTTATTATATTTTGAGATGAGGTAGTACGTAACGATTTTTTTTGAGGGAGTATGAATGGATTTTGACAGGAACCGACGTCGTTAGCAGCAAATCCCCAGCAGCAGCATTAGTTAAACGCTCCGCCATTACCCGCACAAGCACCGGCACGCGAAAATAAAAGAAGGGAAAAAGCGAACCCAAAAGGCCAAAACCGCGGCCCTCCCCTCCGCCGAGCGCCCGAGCCACCCCACCACCCAAACCCCAACTCCCCGAACGGAGGAGAGGAGGAAGAAGGAAGGGAAACGCAGCAAGACGAGCCCGACGCTTTGCAACACGCGGACGCGGGGGAGGAGGAGAATGCGCGACCTGGCAACCTCGCGCGCCACGCCGCCCGCCGTGTAAATCTATTGGGATTTCCCTTCGGTTTCCCTTCCACCCGGCCAAGAGAGCCGGAAGATTGGCCGGATAAGCCGGAGCCGACGGAGGGGCGGTGACGAGCAGCCACGGCGGCCGGAATGAAGGGCAGCGGCGGTGGCGGCAAGGAGGCCGTCACCGCCTCCATCCTCCGGTTCCTCCTCCTGCTCCTCCTCCCCCTCACCGCCCTCTATTTCTTCTACACGCTACACCTCCTCCTCGTCTCCGCCGCCTCGTCATCCTCCTCCTCCTGCCCACCTGACACCGCCGCTGCATCTCAGTCGGTGTCCCGCCTGTCGACCAATGGCACCAGCGCCGGTGCTGCTGCGGTGACGGTGGCGGCGGTGTCAGGGAGGAAGGCCCCCGCCGCGGCCTCTACGGAGACGACGCTGCAGCATGTCGTGTTCGGCATCGCGGCGTCGTCGCGGTTCTGGGACAAGCGGAAGGAGTACATCAAGGTGTGGTGGCGCCCCCGCGGCGCCATGCGTGGGTACGTGTGGCTGGACCGCGAGGTGCGCGAGTCCAACATGTCCACGGCGCGGACGGGGCTCCCGGCCATCAGGATCTCGTCGGACACCTCCGGCTTCCCCTACACGCACCGCCGCGGCCACCGCTCCGCCATCCGCATCTCCCGGATCGTCTCGGAGACCTTCCGCCTCGGCCTCCCCGGCGTGCGGTGGTTCGTGATGGGCGACGACGACACCATCTTCTTCCCGGACAACCTCCTCACCGTCCTCAACAAGTTCGACCACCGCCAGCCATACTACATCGGCTCCCTCTCCGAGAGCCACCTGCAGAATATCTACTTCTCCTACGGGATGGCGTACGGCGGCGGCGGCTTCGCCATTAGCCGGCCGCTCGCCGAGGCGCTCGCGCGGATGCAGGACGGGTGCATACGCCGGTACCCCGCGCTGTATGGCAGCGACGACCGGATCCAGGCGTGCATGGCGGAGCTGGGCGTGCCGCTCACCAAGCACCCGGGGTTCCACCAGTACGACGTGTACGGTGACCTCCTGGGCCTCCTCGCCGCCCACCCGGTGGCGCCGATCGTGACGGTGCACCACCTCGACGTTGTGCAGCCCCTGTTCCCGAACGCCAAGTCGCGCCCCGCGGCGGTGCGTAGGCTGTTCGACGGGCCGATCAAGCTGGACCCGGCGGGGATAATGCAGCAGTCCATCTGCTACGACGGCGGCAACCGATGGACGGTGTCAGTGGCGTGGGGGTTCGCCGTGCTGGTGTCCAGGGGAATAATGTCGCCGCGGGAGATGGAGATGCCGGCACGGACGTTCTTGAACTGGTACCGCCGTGCCGACTACACGGCGTACGCGTTCAACACGAGGCCCCTGGCGCGAAGCCCGTGCCAGAAGCCGGCGGTGTACTACCTCTCGTCGGCGCAGCGCGCGGCGGCGCCGCGCGGCGGGGAGACCACGGTGACGCGGTATGAGCGGTGGCGCCGCGCCAACGAGACGCGGCCCGCGTGCCGGTGGAATATCGCGGATCCGGACGCGCATCTCGATCAAATCATCGTGTTCAAGAAGCCCGATCCCGGGCTATGGGACAGGGTAATTCTTCTCTGCCAATTCATCTTCTGTTCCAACAAAAAATTCGTCTTCTCTTGCTTACTGCTAGCCATCACACTTGATACAGCAATACTATTACTGCAACATTGATCAAAAAGATGAATTGCATTACTGCATATAGTACTTGTGCAAGTATTATAACACCAAGATGAGCATTGTTTGTGTTAGTATAATACGACGAAACTAGTATGGATACTGTACGTGTAATAGTACTAGGTTTTTTTGACAAACTAGCAGGAATGTTATATGCAAATTGCCATCTGAAGATTTGTTTCTTGGTCTTGGTTGTGGTGTTCAAACTGTACTGACGATGCACATTTCACATGGTCATGCAGTCTCCAAGGAGAAATTGCTGTAGGGTGCTATCTTCGCCCAAGGAGGGGAAGAAGGGAGGGGACAAGACGATGACCATCGATGTGGGAGTATGCAGGGATGGCGAGTTCAGCCAAGTTGTGTAATACGACTGTAACCTAGCCAAAGTGAAATAGGATGATTCAATTTTTTCTATCTTCTGTTCTTGTATTCTTCTCGGAAGATTACAAACATGTCATCTCCTGCCGCGACTTCTTTTCGCCTCACGAGCCACCAAGTACAAAGAACTCGAAATTTTGGCCGGATCTTTTCCACTATACATTGCTGCCCCCACGGCCACGGCTACGGCTACGGCTACTTCGGTCCAGTCTAGAGTGACGGAGACGGGACAGAGAAGAGTGCACTAGTGATGCTCTGAGCGTGCTTCTGCTGTGTAGTAGACTTTGTGTGCTGCAGTGCATTAGTGCTGTGCCTGTGTGGGGCTGCGACTTGGACCTTGTGAAAGCGCTGCCTGGCATTACGAGCTCCATGTGACCACGGCGCAGGACAGCAGACAACAGTCGCCACGCGTCGTGGGATGGAAACGGAAACGAGGGTCTCAGCTCTGTTCTGGGGGCGTGGTCTACTCGTGAAATCTTACCCGAGGCATACTTTCCCCTTCCGTTTTTGTATGCCGGGACACCCGCGCCCCGCCGCGGCCATGACACGGCTGCGCCATGGCCGGAAACCACACGGCGTGCCCTTGATCTCGGTCATAACTGGGGTGTTATTGATGTTCATTGATTGCTCTTGTCCCAGACAATAAATGGTTAGATGATTAGAAGTGTAGCAGGTGGCATCGTCACACGTCCCGGCGCAGCTATCTGCTCCCCGCGCTCAGGTCACAGTGTCACACAGACAGCCACACAGGCTCACTGTCCAAGCAAATTGCAGGCAGCTACTCCCTTGCTTTCAGATACAAGACATTTGCCAACATTTCCTTTCAGACACAAAACATTTGCCAACATTTCCCAGCATGCACATGGGCAAGAAAAAAATTGGGTCTCCATGCAATTGAAGTACTGCGCCAATGCGATCACTTTAGCAGACTTGGAACTTCCGTTCTAACCGAAACACTTTTTTAGGCAAGATTCTAACCTAAACATAGACGTGAAAGCAAAAGGCTTTGCCTATCTTGTGTTTTTCTAACATGGATAGTGGGAATATTAATGTACCGTTGTGCGCACATGAAAGCAGAATCACGGATCACCGACGTCGCTTGTGCTCGTCTTTGCTGTAAGATCCTGCTTCCACCGGCGAGGTGTCCGACGTCCCGACACACCTACCTATTAATCGGGACATTGTCACCATACCTATTGATGTATTCAAAACAAAAACAAGATACCGGCACGCACGTTTAGGTTCCTGCATTTTAGAGCTCCAAGGAGAAACGGGATGCTACAATATTGGTGCATGGGCCAGTGGGGCTAAATGGTGAGGCAGACTGTAGCATACGAGGCTACGAGCATGGTATGGATACGTGAGATGCATGGAAACAGGGGTAAACTACCCGTTCACATTATCAGCATGCGGACCAAAATGTTTGCCGTGGCCCATTGGCAGTGCTTCTCCCTATTAGCGGATGATATATCAAATGAAGTGAAAGTTAAGAGAGTTCGAAATTGACCGTAGCTAAAAAACGCGGTTACCAGAAAGCATATGGAGTCGAGGGTCTGAAATCTGAAGGTACCAAAAAGACTAATGGACGTCCTTGCCTTCGCACTAGAAGTGTTCCAATGCCACCAACCTATGTACTTCTGTTGAGTGTGACTAACGTAATTCACCTGCAAATTTACAAAACTGAAGATATACTCAAAACTGTAACAAATATATTAAGGAAAGGTTATTCTTACAAAATTCATACAAACGCTGATGTGACATGATTTCCTGTACTCCCATCTACTTATAAACGGGTAAGAGTTTTGTTTGTAAGAATTTTTTAAGTATATGTAGCGGTTCTCACAAAGTGTGGCTGAAAATATGCAGTGGAACGTTTGTATCTACACATTTAGTGGGAAAATCTTCATCTAACCCTGTTTGCCACAAGATAGTACTAGTTATAACCTTATTAAGGGCAGCCCATGCATCAACATACCGAAGAAAATGACACCTGTCTTGACATGCAAATACCATTTAATAGTCTCTGGAGTAGATAGAGAAAGAAGATATGACAGTAAGCAAAGTTGGGAACAGATATGCACTCAAATGTAAAAACTCGTTTTGAAACTGCCAGATGCTAAATGGCAAGTGGAATGGAAGAACGTAATGTGGGAACAGAAGTGGAACAACTACAGCGGGATTTTGACGTGTTTTTAACATAGTAGCAGTTTCAATGAGAACTTATAACAGCCGGAACTGTGTTTTGGAAGGTATTATCTGCATGGCCCAACAGCTAAATATTATTGCACTTACCTACTTAGAACTTCCAAAAGCACCGTAATCAGCAGCACTGCGTGGTGCTTCCCAGTTCAACGCCATGTAACTTGATAATCTTAGCAGCCTCCAGAAGAATGCCTTGTGTTGTAGACAGCCACTCATCCTTTGTCTGTAATATACAAAGAATTATGACGAATCATAGAGGATTAGTGATAGGTAATTTTGGCTGTTCTCCTACTTAGTAAATAAGTTCTCATAAGTTGGACAGACTCAACATTACACAATGGATGTAAATCCTGTAAGAATAAGAACACCATCTATTTATGGTATGCTAAAGATGTTGATTCCAACGGAATTATCACATTTAGGTAACCTCAATTTTGTTGGAGCCCTATCTCTAGAACAGCAACAAACGACTACCAATTTGGATAGACCAAACATGACGCTGTGATGGTAATTACAGACCAAAAAACTATGCTAAAGACACATCGTTATCCAAAACATGCTAAAAAGCAACAAACTCTAACATATAGCTACAAATGGATTATCAAAATACATGACATATCATAACTGTAAAACAAACAGAGCTAACGTACCATTTTTGTGAGGTTGCATCCAATGGTGAGCTCTCCATATGAACTTTCCAATCTTGAAAGATAACAATAAGGAGCTGGTGCTTCTGAGTCTGAGACAACCTTTGGGTTGGACCTTAACATAACTTTTATCTCCTCTGATATAGCAGGAACCTTTTCAATATCCTCGATTCTAATAGGAATCTTTGTCACATTGGATCGCCATTTAGCTCGTGATCTGTTCACTATCACCTGCAAGTTATTTTAGTAATATCAGGATACAAGGTACGCTTCTGCTAACCCTACCCAGAAGGCCAGAAAACAGAAATGCAGGGAAACTCACTGAATAAATCCTCACAGGCTTATTCTTGAAACACAGAACAATCGGCATCTTTTTAGTAATATTTTATTTAACTAACGCAACAAAGCATTGAAGGCTTTCTGTCCTCCAAAATTTAAATAGGAACACATCATTCCAAGTTTCAAGTGATTTAAATGCTCCAAATATTATTTATTTTAATCCATCCAAACTGAGACTAAAATTTAAATTTTGAACAAGGTCTAAGTTTCACATTTTAGTGATAAAACGAATGATGGTGAGCTTTGGCAGTAAAAGATCCCTGTATCAGCTAACGAATCTACAAATTGTGATTTATGAACCATGGTTCACATTTTAATGGTAAACCATTGACAATGTTAGTAGATGGTATCATAGTTATATACTAGAGGTGGAGACTGTAGACTTCATCTTGTTTTCACATGTCCTAGGTATTTTGCTTGTTGTTTACTCCAGAGTAGTGAAATCTGCTTTCAGGTTAAATTGCATAATACCATGATAAAATTTCTAAATTTCAAAAGTGCCTAGGTCCCTTGAAGAATCAATCTCCATAAAATTACAGAACATTACTACATTTACCGCCTGGAAAACATTCTTTTGTGCGCGCGCACACACCAAAATAGTAAGGATAGGGCAAACAAAATGAAATGTCAAGGTGATTTAGAAAAACATATTGAATGTCACTCCTATGTACATGCGAATATGTGATTCAAAAGGTTTCCAGGAATGCAAGCCATAGGATACCTGGCTGGAGAACAGAGAGTTGGGTACAGTGACAGGAAGCTGTTCTGGATTCATCAATTCAGTAGAAGTCAGTCCTATTTCAATCACCTTGCCTTCTATTGACCCAGCCTACAAAAAAAAACCTTCAGTTGCTGGGAGTCCACAAGTATAATTTATAGAAAATCAACAATTACAAAGCAATGAAAGATAAAAACAGTATTTGGCCAGCCACAGTTGTCAATTTGAAATGCAATATTCTTTTAGAGAAACAAGTTAATATCCCAGTCACTTAAAACAGGACCTGTCATTCTTCTAAATTCTCCCACCTAATTACTGAAAATGGATCGCTTGCTTATTCCTTGGAGACATGCATTGCATTAGTGTTATTTTTTCGCTGGGCTGGTGACAGAAAGTCGGCCAGAGTTTATTAAGGTGGGGGAAAACATTTACAGCATTAGTGTTATCAAGTGCTGAAAGCACAAATACCGAGAGAAACATTTCTAGTGATAATCATAGCAACTTAGGAAGTGTGTAGTATACATGTGATGCTCATAACTGTCACCCATGTCCATCTAACTTTTTAATACCCTCTTACAGCCTCTAAAACAATACTTAACCCTTTCCTGGAAACTTGTTTCTAACACACAGTTTAGACACTTCATTATTTGCTATCCTTCAGCCCAGCAAAAACTGATATTTTTTTCTTTAGATCAAGCTCTAACAACAGTATGTATCCCTTGTATTGCTTGAGAACCTACAGGCAGTAACTATACCAAACACCTGCATATCAGCATATACTATGAATGGCAAATTATCAGTTTATCCATACAGCCCCCTAAATATACAGAAAAAGTGACCACATATATAAGAAGGCACCTTTATGTATTCTCCAGCTTTGAATGGACTAGAAAACTGTAAGGAGAACCCACTGAGCATGTTACCAAGGACATCTCGAGCAGCAAAGGCAGTAGCAACACCTGCATTATGGAGGAACAATCCAGAACTCCAGTTTAGTTAGAAGTCTCATCTACTGCAGTCAAGACTCAAGAGTTAAAATTATCCCCCTAAATAGTGGTAGTATTACTGTATTGAGCTTTTTTAGTTCATGCATTCCGAGGTGATAAGCCCTGGAACAAACCATAATTTTTAGAGGAACAGCGGGCATACCCCTAGCATCATATATTGATAACCAAGCCTCCAAATACATACTGGAACAAACTACAAAAATACAATACCTGTTGTTTACACAGCATGGTTATTATTTTGTTTTGAATTAAATGTGGTATAGCATGTTATTACTCAAAACAGTTACTTCCTCTGATCATAAATATTAGATGTTTATGACAAAATTTGGTCTATTTTTTTTAAACTTTGATCATCAAAAATCAAATGATTAGTTCAAAGACAAAAAGAATGTAATAATTAAATTTTCCTTGAAAGTTGAAAAGTACTATCCTGATATCATAAACTTATTATATTTAAATTAATATAATCTTGATCTAAACGTCAAATATTTATGACTGGAGGGAATACAACATTACCTCCCACACCACCAACAGTTAATATTGACTGAGCAGCTACACCACAAGCCTCTGCAAGAGCCATTACTCCAAGTGCAATCAGTCCTAATGACGAGATCTTATCAAATGCTGATAACCTGGCTTGATCAATACTTGAGGCAGCAACTTTAGTGATGAAGTTTGTTTTCCACCTATGAAGGAACCAGACAAAAGAGAGAACAATTGCACCCCTCCATGCCTGTGGAAGATAAGCTGATATGCTTGGTGCGGTGAATCCAGCCCTGAGGAAGAGAAACCATCAGAACAATAAACATTTCAACAATATAGAGATGGATATATCTCTTGCAAAGTGTGTTGCACCCCTTCCACAACAAGCATAAAATCTGCCAGAAAAAGTAAAAAGAAGCCTTACATTTCTGAAAATGCCATAAATGTGATAAGGTATTTCGCAGGATCCTCCAATGCACTCCAAAGGCTAGTTTCATACGAAACATCATTCTTTGTTGAGTTCCCCAAAAGTGCTGATATAGGACTTTGTATCGCATACTTGTGAATCCTCCTTAAAACGATAGGCATGACAAACCAAGCCATCATTGTACCAAAGATCGTCCCGCCAAGTGGAACCACAACCTTTTCTAGATTTGGATTTGCATCAAAGAACTGTTGTACATGAGGTGCAATTGCTTCTGTCAGCTCCTTAACTTTCCTGCCTGCATCAGTGGTAGCATCTAGAGCAGACTTGTGAGCATTGTCGAAGATATCAATCCAAGAACTACCACCAGCAGGTGTTCCAAGCTCAACGGTTTCTGTGGAAGGTACATTTGAGACAGTATTCTGTGGAACTTCTGCCTTAATCCTAGTGTCTGAGGAGTATGCTCGGCAGATGCTTGAAGCACCTAAAAATCCTGGCAGTGCATTAAATCTGGGTTTTGAAGTAGTCAACCAGTTTGTGTCCATATGAGCTGAAAGAGGCATCCTACTTATCATTGACACACTATTAACTGGAGAATACCGATCCACTGCCTTGATCTGGTTATGTATGGAAGTGTTTGAGTGCTTAGTACAGCTGCTGAACCACCTAGAAGAAGCACCAGAAGATACACAAGATCCAAGACATATCTCCATGATATTCTGACTACCAGTTGCTCTAGATGATCGACGAAGAGTCGCTGCTATCATAGACATTGTGCAGTCCTGAAAACAGAGTTCTCAATAACCTAGATGCAGAGGCAAAATAGAAGTCCTGAAAAACGTGAAATTTCATTAACCCATGCGTCAATGCTTCATACATTACTCAGTTAAGATAAAATTCAACCCAGCAATAGAAGTGTTAAAAGCCTGTTGAAATGCATAACGAACCATAATACAGTATGCCTTTGAGAGAGCTTCAAACATTGAACATGCAGAACAGCATATCAACATGACAACATACTACATGGAACTCACAGTGCACAAATATTCGAATCCACTATAATCAAAACTGCAGATCCGTACTGCCAAGTAGATTGAACTTGTATGATAAATGGTAAATCTAGCTACACAGATTATAGACATCGAACGGTAAAGTGCAGCCACGAACTGCTATCCATCTGCTTTACAAAATAAACACGATTTTGCATCTCAATCACGATACCAGATTCCGTGAATTCCATCAACTAATTGGGTTCCAAATTCTAGAGATCGAACATTAAAAACAAGAAGTCCGCAGTCCATAACCCCAAAACAACGGTATCTTAGGAGACAACTAGCACCCAAAACCCCAAAATCACAATCACGACGGCCTAGAATTCGTCAGCACAATCAGAACTAGGTTAATCAACAGGGCGCATTTGGGCGTCAAATAAGAAGAGAGAAATCGAACTGCCGGCGATCACTCCCACCTCCCGAAAGCTACACTAGCATAAACCCTTGAAATGATGCGACACCGAACCGAACCAGCGGAAGAGCACCGCGCACAAAAACCCGCACGAAACGTATACGCCGGAGCCGCGAGAAATCTCTAGGATGAGCGATCGCGGCATCTAGAAGCAGTACAGCGAACCACGTCGTGCGAATCGAAGCTACCAAACGAACACAGCAAACGCCGGTAGGACGCGACACTGAACTGGGAGCGGGAGGGGGAGTGGGATGCTCGGAGCTTACGATTCTCGGGAGGAGGAGGCGGAGGTGGAGGCGGAGGCGTCGGAGACCCGGACGGCGGCGCGCTCGCTTCCTCCCCGCCGCGCTTCCGACACCTAAGCCGGCAAGGGGGAGGGAGAGCGCAGGTGCGCGAGGCGTGAGCTCTGATGGTGACGGGCTCCTCCCTTGTGATCCGCTTTCGCTTTCGGCCTTTCTTGTGGGGGAGGAAATGGCGGCGTCCGCCTTGTGACTCTGAGAGTGGGGCCCTTTCACCCCGCTCCACCCCAACCCAAAGACGTGCTCCGCATGTTGCGTTCTTCTGGGCCATCGGTTTCCGGAATTCGAATTCCACCAATCACCGTGCAGGCCTACCTGTACCAGCTTTACTAGGCTTCATGGGCCGTGTCTCTGTACCTCCATTTGGGCCGATGTCGCAGATGAAGAAGAAATTAAGGCCCAGCACTCCAGCAGCATGCCTGGCTGGCGTGTCCGCGGTGGCGTGCTGTTCCACCGTGCCGGCCAGAGTCGCATGTCAGCTCGGCACGGCGCGCGGCGCGGCGCAGGCCGGCGCGTGCACGCCGCTCCCCCGTCACGCGGCGCCGAGTGCGCGACGCCCAGCCCCTTTCCGGCCTCCTCTTTTGCCTCAATGACTACACCGGCCACTGCACAGTGCGACCACCACCGGCGGCCTCTTTATCCGGTCGTCGTCTGCCGAGTTGCCGATGCGCGCGGCGCGATTTCGTTGTCCCATCTTCACCGCACCCGCGGCCTGCAAGCGTACGTGTTCGGTGCATGCATCTCCTGCCGTCTCGCTCGCACGAGTCGCACATCGCTCGCGAGTAGCAAACGAGTATAGTACTATACCATACTAGCATCACAGTTGACCATGGGAGGAGAGGAAGAAAAGGAGCGGACCCGACGCGACGCCCAGTTGAGTAGATGATGAGACCGTGTGATAAAAAGAAATATCTTATGCCTATCGAATTAGTATTTCTCTGATATGCAGATTTTTTTTTATAAGTTAAAAGAAAGAATTTTTCACGAACGTACAAAATGATTACATGTTAATATATTAGAAAAAAATAGAATTTCAATTAAACAACGGAATGACCATAGACCATTGCATGAGAACAAGATAAAAGAGAAAATGAAGGAAAAGAAAAAAAGACTGCCAAAGGAAAACTATGCTCCTAAGCTGAGGGAGGGTGGGGTAAGCTGAGGAAGGGTAGAGCTGTGAAGCCCACTATACTCCCAACAGAACCTTAAAAGCAACGGTGTCGGTAGTTGCCTACAGACATCCTTCATGTAGGATGGACTCCATAACCGTTGAAACTGATAAGAGAGGGGAGTCGAACACTCTGTAGTTCCGTTCCTTTCACAATTACCAAGAAACCAGGAGTAAAAAGGAAGTTGAAATTCTTTCGAAGGTGCTATAGCTAGTAGGCCTTAGAAGTCGATCACCAGTCCTGTAGTGTGCAACCGCGGGAAAGCGTAAGGTCAGGCTAACCGGCTGGAGATAGTACACGGTCCTAGATCTGACGGTCGAACATCCTACTTGTATATCCAACAGAGATAAACGGGATTGCATTTTTCATGCCCCTCCAAAAATATTCATGCAGCACTCAGTTAAATATATCACAGCGTGTTACATCCTTTACCCCCGTCAGTCCATGCCAATTAATTGATGAATCGAAAGAGTTATTATTGCCATCTCCGCAACCAAATAATACCTCATAAATATGGCAAATGACAGCAAGGGATATCTCCTCGGTATCATTTTGCATTAAAAGTTGCTGCTCACTCTCTCCGTCCGTTCTTCCTATATAAGCACGCCACACGTCCTTTGTGTCCCAGTGTGTGCCAATCTGATCCTGACCAGATACAGAGTGGTTATCAGGTTAAGCGCAAGGTATCAACGCGATGGACACTAGGCGTGGCCGAGACAAGAATGGCGCGCCGGCACCGCCGCCGGCGACCAGGAGCGCCATGCTTCTCCTGGCCGCCGCCGTGTTCGTCGGGTGGCTCACGATGTGGGTCATGTTGCCGACCAGGACTTTCAGTTCGACGTGGGCGCCGACGCTCGCCTCCCACACAAACTCCACCTATTTTGGCAAACAAGGTTGTTCTCCATCTCTTGTACCATCAGGCATCAGCTGTATATACGCCATATATCATTGCATGTTTGCATTGCGCCATTGCGGCTATGATCATCTCTTTGTGTTCTTCACTTTGGGCTTTGCAGGGACGAGAATCGTGATCTACGTGTTCCCCATACTGTTTGTCAGTGTAGTTGCGTGCATTTACCTGCACTTGCTGAAGAGCAGCGGCGACAGTACTGGGGTCCAAAGTCAGAGGTACGGTCAGTTCTGTCTAAACTGGGAGAGGAGATCAATCTCATCAGATATTCCGCATCAAATGTACACTAGAGCTAATGCAAAATTTCTCCGTGGATTCCTCTCTTGATTTTGTTCTTTCAGAGGAGTATTCTGTACGAGAATGACGGCCTGGAGGAGACCTGTACTGGTGAGAGGTCCACTGGGAGTTGTGACCGCCATAGAACTCGCTTTCTTTCTCATGTTCTTGGCACTCCTGGTCTGGTTCTACTCCGCCTTCATCAACCTTGACTTATCCAAGATCCATGTCAAGCCTGGCGAGAAAATGTAAGGACTACATTTTTTTTTTAAACCTTATAGGGGTGTATTTGTATTAAAGGAGAAGGAAAACACTGTACAATAGTCTCGGGGCTAGGGAGTTACATCCAGAAAGAAAAGTAGAGGGGGGTATGGAGAGTTGACACTACCAGAGAGGTGTGTGGGTTTGCGACCAAGCTAATTTACATATTAATAGGTGTGCTGCCTTGATTGTCTTGTAGCAGGCGTTGGATGCCCTTTGCCCCACCTGCGTGCCATAGCTATATCTCGTCCGTCACACGAGATAAATTTGTGATAACTTTTAAACTTGTGTCCAGCACACCTATTGATTGTCTTGCAGCAGGCGTTGGATGCCTTTTGCTCCACCTGTAAGGACTGCATTTAGCTAAGATAAATTTTGACCAACTCACGGTAACCATGAATTTAACTCCGTCCAAAAAAAAGGCAAAATAATACTATTAATAATCGTATATGTTTTCATTTATGATGCGTAATTTAGACTTGTGTGCTAACTTTTGCAAGTATGCGAAATGTTTTTAGGTGGCAGGCAAAGCTGGACAGAGCAGCGCTGCGGCTTGGCCACGTTGGGACCTTATGCTGCGCGTTTCTGTTCTTTCCGGTTGCACGGGGCTCGTCCCTGTTGCAGCTCATTGGTCTCACGTCGGAAGCCAGCATCAAGTACCATGTCTGGCTGGGCAACCTCGCCATGCTCTTCTTCGCCGCTCATGGACTCTGCTATATCGTCTTCTGGGCATCAACTAATCAAATCCACGAGGTAATGGTTTCTTCCATCAAAACCAAACTACGGAGAGTGGATTTTGATCCCTCGCGGGATGCTTCCTCGTTATTTGCATGTTACTTAAATAATTATAAAAAAATTAAAAAAATTAGGAGGATATATTAACATGTGATATATCACTCCACAAACATGTAAGTTCAAATTCAACTTTTAAATCTCGCAATGAAAAAACAAATTTGACTGTGAATATACGTTAACTAGTTGCAGTTTAGTTTATTTTTTCCGTTGCAAGATGTAGAAGTTAAATTTGAATTTGAATATTTGTGAAATGATATATCACATATTAATACATCTTCTTAAATTTTTTCATAACTATTTAAGTAACATGTAAATAACGAGAGAACATCTCTTCAGAGATAAAATAGTTTCCCCCAAACCATGTTAGATGAGTCCCGGACATTTTTGCCCTGAGACATGTCCAATTCTTTAATTACAGACGGTGAAATGGGCAAGAACAAAAGTCGCAAACGTCCCCGGGGAGCTCGCGCTGCTCAGCGGGCTAGTGATGTGGGTGACGGCGCTACCGCGCGTCCGGTGCCAGATGTTCGAGCTCTTCTTCTACGCGCACCACCTCTACGCCGTCTTCCTCATGTTCTTCGCGCTCCACGTCGGCGTCGCCTTCTTCTGCTCCGTCCTGCCCGGCGTGTTCCTCTTCATGGTCGACCGCTACCTACGGTTCCTGCAGTCCCGCGCCCGCGTCCGCCTCATCTCCGCCCGCCTCCTGGCGTGCGACGCCGTCGAGCTCAACTTCTGCAAAAGCCCCTGTAGGTGTCACATAAATCCGACACGTTCACGATGCAAGTATGGAACATAGGCATGTTCTGACACTTGATGTCGTGATCTCGCAGGTTTGACGCACAGTCCGATGAGTACGCTGTTCATCAACGTCCCATGCGTTTCGCGGCTCCAATGGCACCCGTTCACGGTGACGTCGAGCAGCAGCCTTGAGCCTGACAGGTTAAGCGTCGTCGTCAAGAGAGCAGGAAGCTGGACGGAGAAGCTGTACGAGACGATCTCGTCCCTGCCACCGTCGCAGCCCGGGCACCTCGACGTCTCGGTCGAGGGGCCTTACAGCCAGACCACACCAGCAAGCTTCCTTCAGTACGACTCGTTGGTGATGATCAGTGGCGGCGGCGGCATCACGCCGTTCATCTCCGTCATACGCTTGCTCATTCACCGGAGCGGCACGGCGGCAGAAGCCGTGACGCCGAGCCTTCTCCTGATCGCCGTGTTCAAGACGTCGGCTGACCTGGCCATGCTGGACCTCATCGTCCCTGCCTCCGGTGGGTTCTCCGACGTCTCCCGCCTCGAGCTGCGCATCGAGGCCTTCGTGACGCGAGAAAGCGCGCCCTCCGCGGGCGATGTCGCAGTCGCGCACAAGGTGCCCGCAGAAGAGGTCTTGTTCAAGCCGTCGCCGTCGCACGCGCCCATTACCCCGTTGCTCGGCCACAACGGCTGGCTCTGGCTCGCCGCCGTCATCTCCTCCTCATTCTTTATCTTCCTCTTGCTCGTCGGCACGGTGCAGCGCCTGTACATATACCCCGTCGACGGCAACAGCAACCGCGTGTACCCGTGGGCGGCTAGGACGTTGCTAAACCTGCTGTTCCTCTGCATCGGCATCGCCGTGGCAGCGAGCGCGGCCGTCCTGTGGAACAAGCGGGGGAGCGCCGAGGAGGCGAAGCAGGTCGAGAACGTGGTGACGCCAGCGTCGTCGCCGGCAACGTGGCTCGACAAGCCGCGTGGTGGGAACGCAGAGGTAGAAAGCTCGCCCCTGCATTACCTCGAGCAAGCAACCACGGTGCACTTCGGCCGTCGCCCCGATCTCAGAGGTACGCTGCACCGTTCAATCTTGTTCTCTTTTTAGCTCAAATTGGTTCTGTTACCTGTGAAGAGTGCGTGAAATGCTCAATTGGCATTTGCAGGGATGCTGCTGGAGATCGGTGGCACGAACGTCAGCGTGATGGCGAGCGGTCCGCCCGGGCTGCTCGAGGACGTCGCTACTATCTGCTCGTCTCATTCGGCTAGAAATCTCCATTTCGCGTCCATAAGCTTCAGCTGGTGAAGAAACAACAGCCAACAAGGCATTTCAAAGTAGCTTGGCACTCCAGAAAATGGACATTGTTCTTTCAAAAAAGACTAATTGGAGCCTCATTTCTGCTGGTGTTTGGCAATAGTGTTTTCCCCGTTTTGGATTGATGTTTCAAGTAACTCTTTTTAAATTAAGTTGTAATTTTATAAGTCGCAGTCTTCGACTAGCAATCTTTGTAATTAATTTCCTTCGACAAGCAACCTTTGTAATTAATTGGCCGTCGCTTGCACAGGCCGGAATAAATTCTACTATCTAGAAAAAAAAATTGTCTAACACTTGTTACCCAGCGCTCTATTCTGTTGTTTCTGCTTTTCCGACCTCTTTCTAGATCTTCAAATATTGTGGGCTATTATGTAAAATTATTATGGCTCGAATCGATAAGTTTGAAGAAGGGCCCGAATCGAAAAGTGAGCAGCTAACACAAAGAAAATAAAAGCAATTGAAACATCAGCACAACTGAACAAATTTCAGCAGCCTGGAAAGTTGTCAACTCGCTACTGAAACATTAGCAACAGAGTTTTGACAGCAGCTTACTTGATCCATACACGTCTACAGCAGTAGACAGTTCATAGCTTATGCTACATCATGTTTCGTCTTTCTAGTAAGTGATTACTACAACTAGTAGTATGTACAACACCTCTGGAGACGGTATGTGGTCGGAGATAAACCACATATTTCACTCAGATTCCTGAAAAACAACACTGAATATTATGAGCATGGCATCGTGGCACAAAGTAAAGAGCAAAACATATGCAATGCATATGGGTGGCATACCAGCTTATTTTTTGTTTTCATCACCACCGCTTGACATATTGAAAAGTGAGAGCATGATCAGGGGGCCAAGAAATGGTGGCAAAGGAGGTGGCCTGCTAAAGGCAACAAGTGGCTCAATATTTTCATCCTTCGTGAGCACTGAATCATTGGAATTATTTTCCTTCCCATGCTTCTGAGGAGTAGTAATTGTCATCAACCCTGTTTGACAATATTACAAGCAAAAAGAGGACAATAGAAAGGTGGAAGTAAGACACTGAGCTTCAGAACTGAATCTCAAAGCAAACTGGAGGGATATGTGACATACTCGGCAGTCCATTGACAGGTTTGATTTGCCTGGTTGCATTTTCCACCACAAACCTTGAGGCTCCTCTCATTGGTATGGTGATTCGCTGCCTGTGTCTGTGTATAGAAGAAACGGTGTTTTACAAGATAGACAAGCTTGCTGAAAGTTTGATGAGAATTCAGTCATATTTCCCTGTGAATTTTGATGGCTTGCTGGACATTGAGTTTGCAACTTTACTTCGTTCCACTCAAGTTATCCCAATCTTTGATGAGCATATGATCCATGTTGAACTATAATAAACTAACTTGTTTACTTGCACAACGTACTAAAAGTGTTTTCAGAGCCTCCATTTTTGTGAAAGCAAACTATTCCTCCAATTTCTTTAGTGGTGCTTGCACAGAGATCTTCGAAGGATGAATGGATGATAGGGTCGTGTAGATAGAATTATATAGCGGACCTACATTACATCATGCAAAATCACTACAATTTCTGAAAACAAAAGTGGGTAATCGATTTGGTTAATCTGGTACAAAACAAAAAAAACAACCTTTTAAGAAACCAGATTATTAGGTCAGATTTCCTACGCATTCAGGTTTTTTTTTGGGGGAACATGCAGAAGGATTGTGCACCTTTAAGAGGAATAAAAATCTGTACAGACGGGGCCAAAGAGAAAACAAGAAGCTGGGGAATGGAAGAAAAAAGGAAAAGAAAACGACGGCAAGACTTAAGCCTACTCTCGTGTTAACAATGTGACGACCGAACGACCTAGAACCCTACGAAGGGAGGGCAGGCGACGAAGGCTGGGCAAGCCGCCAAAGGGTGGCTTCTTGCGCCATAGCCGCGACCACCTTGTTGGGTGGTACGCATTCAGGTTCCTAATCTCTAAGTTTGGAGGTACGATTCTCCCAACCTTGTTGCCTCCACGACTCGCCCATAAATAAGCCATCAAACAACAACGGACATGGGAGGTAACGAATCCCAGTAGGGAAACATACATCTGCTACGATCGATGCGAGAAATTTTGTAGCTTTGACACAGGGAAAGCAGGATTGCAGGGTAGCCTACATCAACCGCAACCCAAATCGCGGGAGAGAAACAGAAACAAAACAGTACCTTGAATCCCCTGATTATAAGCTGCGCAGGATATGCCTCAATTCCGAGCTCCGCGAGTCGAGAAACGAGGAAGGAACGAGCAGATTGCGTTCGTCTGCGGGAGATGGACGAGATCTCCAGAAATTTCCGGAAGAATATGCTAGAAGCGTCCCAGAGCACATATGGCCTCCAATATAGCCGAGGTCGGCCCAGGACAATTACCGAATCAAACTAAGCCGTCGTATATGGGCCTCCAGCCTGCTGGTCTCCAATTAGCGTTGGGCTGAGCCTCCATCACCATAGCAATTATGCCATGAATAATTCCAATTAGTTCCTCAATTAATCGCAGTCTAAAATTCATTCCTGAACTACAATACCAATAATACAATACCAATATGGCACATCCCTAAACTCCAAAACTAATGCAAATAAGATCCTAAAATGGTTTGGGTGGTGTTTTCGGCAGACGTGGTACTTAAGGTCGGAAAAAATAAACGTGAAACCCACATATCAATGAGTGTCTGGTTAAAAAATAAAAAAAATATCTTCCTCCTCTCTATCTTCCCCTCTCCTCTATCTCTCTCCAAGCGGGAGAGGGCAATGTGCGACGTGGGTTGGAAGGCGGGTGGGGTGTCGAGGAGAAGTGTGGTGGCTGCAGGTCGTGGCCGTCCTCCTCTTTCCCCAGCGTTCGTTCCCCACGACCACGAGACAACGTCAGTCGAAACCGCCGCTCAAACTGTCTTACACCTTATTTGCATTGGTTTGGGGATTTGAGGGATATGTTATATTTGGTATTACGGTTCAGGGATAAATTTCAGACTCAACATCAAACTAGGGGACTTAAAGTGAATTATTCCATCTATTATATTATTAAGACAGCTCGAAAAGAAGGCACTACATTCGCTGCGAAGGCTTGAAATTCCTACATTAATCAAAAAGAAAAGAAAAGAAAAATCTAAGTAGAAATACAATCTAAAAAATAACTTAAATTCGGAATTAAAAATAAGCAATATTGAAAAAAGAGTCCATATAAGAACCCAATACGTGATTAATTAAAATTTGGAATAATAAATAAATAAATTTCTAAAATTAGGAAAGAAAAATAAGAGTTCAAGTAGGAATAAAATTTTGAAATAACTAAAATTCAGAATAAAAAAGAAATATTGAAACAATAATTAATCCATCTATAACACAACACAAGATTAATTCGAATTCAAAATAAAAATTAAACAAATTCAGAAATTAGAAAAATAAAAATAAGAGCCCTATTAGAAATACAATTTATAAAGATTATTGAAAAAATAGACCATCTAGAACATATGATGAGATTAATTAAAACTCAAAATAACAAATAAAATAAGTTTCAAAAATAGAAAAAAATTATAGGAGTCCAAGTAGGAATACAATTTACAAATAAAAACTATTAAAATGAAAAATATGGATTTTTTGAAAAGAATAGTTTATCTAGAATACAACTATATCAAATGATAATAAAGAGTGAAAAATAATAGGCCTATAAAGGAGTAAAGTGATGGAGTTGATGGGATATATAAAAACTATAAACTTATAAAAAATATCCTAAATAGAATCCCAATGACAATTAAGAGTAGTGACAGCGGACAAACCATTAAGCAGCACGATCACGACAGTTGGCGGGATTCTAGAAAGTAAAAAAATAAACCCCAATAATAATTATGTTCAATTTTTAAAATCTCAATGACAATAAAGAGGGGAGGCAGCGGGTGGGTCGCGCGTAGAGGAGTACAGTGGTAAAACCGTTGACTGTTTAGAGGGACTCCTAAAAAGTAAAAAATGAACTCAAACAATAATTATGTTTGATTTTTAAAAAATCCCAATGATAATAAAGAGATGAGGCAGCGGAGGGGCCTTTGAGGAGTACAGTGGCGGAGTTTGACGGAACTTTAAAAAGATTATGAAAACAAAACCCAACAAAATAATGAACTCTACAAACTAAAAGATCTAATTTTTAAAGGTTTCACAATAAATGAATATAAATAGTGATAGATCGATAAACAAATAAAGACCTAACAAATGAGTAAGGGGTAGCGACCGAAGCGACTTTTAAAAACTATAAAAATTAGAAACACACGGATTATAAAGTTTGGTCTTTCAAAATTCTAAGACAACGAGATAGATATTTAACAAATTTTAAATAAAATCATATGTAAAAATAAAATATGTTCTAGTCGCGTAATTGCGCGGACCGCCCAGATAGTTATCATTATGCCACTATCGCTCTGCGTTTTCTTTGATCAGCACTACGGTTTTGACGGGAGTTTCAGAAAACAAGAATTACAATGTACGTGAGAGGCTTGATTTCACGGAGTAATCGTGGAAGAAAGTGACGTGGCCATTTGAAACGCTGTAGCCTAGATTAAGCCTCCTCTATCATTTGGTTCGCTGACGAACGCCGCGAGAGCACAGATCCGGTTTTAATTTCCCAAATCTAATGGATCGAAACTAACTTTTGTTTAATACAGTAATAATGCAGCGCGTGCTGCTGCTGCTGTGTTAGTATAAGCTTTTGCTTGTAGCGAGGTGTCATCGCGCCGGGCTGTGCATCAGCGCACGCGCTTCATCAGCTCGTGCATTTGACGTAGGCAGTGGCGCAAGCACATAACCCAGAGGATAAAAAACTATGCGCGCGAGAGGAGCGTTCGGCTGACTTATCAGTTATCAGTGCTCTTATGCGTACGTGTCACCCGCTTAGTCTTTAGAGGCTTTGTCAAAGGCAGGTAAAAGGATGAAAGCTAAATGAAACACTCAACAAATCTTTGGTTGGATTTGCTTTAAGAATTTGAGGTCGGATGATCAATAATGGAAAACTGTCTTAGTAGAATAATAAGAGCAGGAGAGTCATTAGTGTAGAGCAATTTTTTCGATGGATGACAAATGACAGGTTGAGCTATCTGTGAAAACTACTACACCGTACCTCTACTCCCAAATAGATATCGTTTAAGCATTTTTTTTCTCAAATAGATGTCATTTTATGTTTTCTAGGCAAAATTTTCTCATGTTGCCTCTAAAGCCCTAACAAATCCAGTTGTCGCATAATTAAGCTCATAGCTCTGCGTAGCAATCCGCAAAAATATTTTGCATGCAGTGTCGAACAAGGTGATATGCGCAAAGATGCCATTTTGCTGCATTTAACACTTGTATTGGTCTGTGCAATACGGGGGTAAAACGACATCCTTTAATTTGCTGAATGGAGGTAATAGAAGATTTACCGGTGTAATTTAGTGGAGTCTAGTGCTAGACTTTTCAAAAGTCTGAGTTATAAAACCGTTCATAATACCCCTAAGATAGTTTTAGCTACTAATTTTGCATATTTTGAAAGATTAAACGAACAACTTTAAATAACTAATATAATATATTTGCATATCATCATGTGTAAGTCATAATTTATACTTATACAATGATACCATATTATTATTATGTTGGTACTTGTTTACAAGTGAGAGCTAACAAATAGTAAAAAGAAAAAGAAAGATTTGAGTGAAAATTTATATTTATATATATATATATATATATATATATATATATATATATATACAAATTAGATAAAAAACACTGCACAAAATCACCTTAGGGGGTAATATGAACGCTTTTGCAAAGTTCAATAGGTTGGATATCCAGTTTTAAAGTTTAGGGATCTAGACAGACTTCTATCTAAAGTTTAGGGAGGTATTTGGACTTTTTCCTCTAATATATAACATATGTTTCTAAAAATACAATTGTGTTATTTTTTATACAAATTATGTTTAATGTTATAAAAGTTAGTCGATATAGCGAAACGACGACTAACCTTCTTGATCACTTCAATCATTGATAATCCAAGATATACCAGATAACAATAGAAGAACACACGATATTTGTTAATGAGATTAAGTAGAAACCTACATCCCCGGATCTCTTATTACGTGTGCCCCTTTCAATTCAACATAGCACCTAGCCACTACGAGTTCATAGTCTTCGGCACCATCATTTCTATGCGTGTCTACGCTACATTGTAGTCTCTATAATTATATTGTGGTGCCCCTCTCTATTTAAAAGAGAGCTTATGACAGAGTCCAACTATAACTTTCCTATTCCAACTCGAAATTCAACTCCCAGTAGAACTAGTATATTCGACACATATTCTAACATTTAAAATAAGTATTTCCTATACTAATATATTGATGATTTCATTTTCTCCCGACCATCTCTTCCCTCTACCCCCTCTCCTCCCCTACATCCTGGTCTAGCCGGGGGCGCCAGCTAGTGGCCACCGTCCCCTTGCCGCTATACCTAAGTGTTGTCATGCTCTCTCAACCCGATGTCACCACCTCTATTAGCAGGGAGGACGGGGTTGTCGGATCCAATGGCCCCAACCTCTTTGCTGGTGGATCTGGCTGGCTGAAGATAAGAAATGCAAGCCATCGCTGGATCGCTCGAGGGAGATAGGAGGCAACAGGTAGTTGTTCTCGACGACAACAACGACCCCGCTGAAGCGCGACACGAGAAACAGTGGAGACGAGTGGGATCCAAACAACGACGACAACGAGTATGACGAGCGGGATCCAAATAGCAATGGTGGTGATAAGCGGAGCGGCTACGGTTAGATCTAGCGACCATGGCATCAAGCTCCCCCACAGTGACAAATCCGACGAGAGACAGAGGTAGTATAGTATTTGTTACAAAACTAGCTCCGAAATCGACATCGATAGCTAAACGCGGAAGAAATGTCATAGGAGATCCAAACACGATAACGACACCGAGACACAATATTTGGAAACGGAGTTCAGTTGTAGCCTACATCTCTGGGGCACTGATTACGGGCACTCCTCCCCAATCCAGCATATTACAGCGCATCAGTTACAACAACTTACGGCTGGTCGCCGTTGGTAGCCACCCCCTCTCGCTATGCTATATCGCCATGCGGTTATAACAGGTCTATCTCTCTATTTAAGAGAGATCATTAGATAGAGGCTGACTTTTACTCTAGTCTTATACCTAGTACAACTCTAAGACCTAAATTGTAACCGACTACGTACACATATTCGACACAAACTCTAACAAGTATTTGTCAAGAGGCATATACCTCTCATAATACAAGGTATATGTAACTCTCTTTTTAAGAATAAGTAATATTTTGGTGTTGTTGGCTATATATACTTGTAATCAATTTAGTCTGTTTATATTTTTCTTACCTCTCAAAAGTAGAAAGGTATATATACCTCTCTAAGTATATAAGAAAAATCTCGTGTAAGGCTCCATGGCTGTCTAATCAATGACCAGATTTTGTGATCTCCTTATCTGACCGAGATCATGCTGCTAGTAGCACGCACGAAAAACGAGTTCACATGGAGAGTTTTTCTTTTTTTACAATAAGGAAATTGTGAATTGTCACATACTACCAGTATGGGCCGTATGGCATATTGGCATGCACTACATACCGTCTAGTAGAGTCATGTAGAATGACCGGGAGCAATGCGGACAGTCATTCGCATATGCGGGGCAATCTGAACAAGACAGCTGTGGAAGTTCTGAATTTTCAGCATTGTTGCCAACCAGCTATGTAGTTTCATTGAAGTGGTTCACAATCTCTACATGTGTTATACACAGTAATGTGGTGTTTCTTACAGTAATGTGTTATACACGTTGCAACGAAGTAATGACAGAGATTATAAAGGAACTTAACGTGCTAGTGGACCAAGATCATTTAGACATATACACATCCCTTAATGATGAGCAGCGTGTAGGATTTGATGAGATAATTGATCATGTAACTAATAAGAAGAGTCAGGTATTTTTCATCGATGGTCCAGGTGGCACTGGCAAAACGTTTCTGTACAAGGCTCTTCTTGCTAGAGTGCGGTCCGAGAGATTAATAGCCATTGCGACTGCGACATCCGGTATAGCAGCGTCGATTTTACCGGGAGGACGTACCGCACACTCAAGATTCAAAATACCCATTAAAATTGCTCACAACAGTATGTGCAACTTCAAAAAGCAAAGTGGCACTGCGGAATTGCTTCGCATGGCGTCCTTAATTATTTGGGATGAAGCTGCAATGACGAAACGTCAATCTGTTGAGACACTTGATAGGTCTCTTCAAGACATTATGAATTGTTCATTGCCATTTGGCGGAAAAGTGATTGTCTTTGGCGGTGATTTCAGACAGGTTCTTCCTGTGGTTACGCGTGGGACAAGGGTCCAGATAACTGATGCAACATTGCAGAGATCGTATTTATGGGAAAATATTAGGAAGATACGATTGTCACGTAACATGAGGGCTCAATCTGATCCATGGTTTTCGGAATATCTCCTTAGAATTGGAAATGGCAGAAAACACTATCAAAGATGATTACGTCCGCTTGCCTGATGAAATTGTGATAGCTTACGGGGATAGCGAAGATTCAGTACATGAATTGATTTACGGGGATAGCGAAGATTCAGTACATGAATTGATTAATCATGTGTTTCCCTCGCTTCATGATGAAAAGAATGCACGCTCTGCAGCATATGTGAGCACACGGGCCATTCTATCCACTAAAAATGATTATGTGGATAAGCTGAATGCAAATATGATCGACAGATTTCCAGGGCAGGCCAAGGTTTATCACAGCTTTGACTCTGTTGAAGACGACCCTCACAATAGCTATCCTCTGGACTTCCTTAACTCCATCACTCCAAATGGTCTCCCACCACACGAGCTAATAGTAAAAATCAATTGTCCCGTGATTCTTCTTCGCAACCTTGATCCTAATAATGGATTGTGCAACGGAACTAGACTGATGGTAAGAGCATTTCAAGATAATGCAATTGATGCGGAGATTGTAGGTGGACAGCATGCCAGCAAAAGGGTGTTCATCCCGCGGATCCCTTTGTCTCCCTCCGACGACATATCTCTTCCATTCAAATTTAAGAGGAAGCAATTTCCAATACGTCTAAGTTTTGCAATGACTATTAATAAATCACAAGAACAAACCATCCCAAATGTAGAGATCTATCTTCCAGAGCCTGTGTTTTCACATGGTCAACTGTATGTCGCATTATCAAGGGGTGTGTCAAGGGAAACAACAAGGATTTTAGCAAAGCCAAAGAAAGAAGTTGACCCCACAGGGAAGAGCACTAGAAATATTGTGTATAAAGACGTTCTTGACTGGTGAGCAAAGGTAGGTTCGCATTATCAAAGTAAATTCGAAAACATATTTTTGAAGATACTAAATTGTTTATTGGACTGTTACTCACCATCATCCTCTTGTTTTGTACAGCACACCATCACTTTCCAAGTGGAATATCGTGTGATTATCTTCTACATACCATCTCATACTACATGTATTAGTTTGCACCGGGCTGATAACCTGACTATTTTAGTAATCTTGAATGAAGATGTTAATGCGATGACCAAAAATTGTTATATTGTTATACATCGTGAAACTATTATTTTGATATGCGTATCATATCAAACTGTTATTTGACTTTATAAGCACGCCCTTATGCTATGTCCTCAATGGGCTACGGCCGGCGTGTGCCTTGTGTGACAAATAGAAAAATCAATGTGTTATATTTTATAATATGCGCATGGGATGATTAAATATTTTATATAAAAACCGCTGTGAAGAAATGTTATGTGACACAATGAAATAAAAAGTATTTGTATCGTATAAAATATATATGGGATACACCGATAGTTCCTACCATAAAATAAAATATAGTTGCACGATAATATAAACCGCCACTTCCGTCACGCCGACTCCGCAACAACTGCCATTGCCATATATAATCCTTGTAAACGCTACGGTGGAAAAATAATATACATACTCACCGTGACAATGGAAAACTAAAAAAATATCTGTCCCATCATCTCCTAGTTTGAATTTTCTTTTGGCAAATATTTTTTTCTACGGTTCGTCCGTACAACTGAAAAAGTTAAAAATCTTTCATATTTAATTAATTCATAATATAATAGAAAGACAGTGCATATGGACCATGTAAAATATCTTCATATTACTCATCCAATAAATTAAAGTTTGAATGAAAATATATATTTGTTGTACCAATGGAAAAATAATTGTGCTGAGCATCGCACTGCCAACGTAAAAAATATTAGTGACATTATCTCCCAGTGTTGTATTTAACATTAAATATATTTGGTGTACAATATGAATACAATTAAATTTCAAATATACATATCAAATAAAAATAACTTTTGCTAACATGAAATTTTAAAAATTATTTAAGATAAAAATAGAATTGCACCGTAGCGTTTAGCACGAGCATATTACTAGTACCGGCTAGTAGAGTCATGTAGAATGACCGGGAGCAATGCGGACAGTCATTCGCATATGCGGGGCAATCTGAACAAGACAGCTGTGGAAGTTCTGAATTTTCAGCATTGTTGCCAACCAGCTATGTAGTTTCATTGAAGTGGTTCACAATCTCTACATGTGTTATACACAGTAATGTGGTGTTTCTTACAAGAGGGGACTGGACGCGCAACGTCTCCACCAAAAAACGTTGGCGCAGTGAAATTCAAAGAATAACCATCCCACAAAACATCATCCTTGCAATGTTCAGCAGCAGAGACGCGTGCACGCCACCGGCCACAATCAAACAAATATATTGTGCTCTTCACCGCTGCCACATCGTCGAATACTCGAATTGCTTCTGCTTCTGGAGTCCCCTTCTCCGGTACAGACAATGGAGTCGACGAAGCGGCCAAAAATACAAAAAAAAAATCTTGCAAGGCAAAGGCAATTCTGCTAGCTCGACAGGCGCGTTCTTGCTAGCTGCAATTGCCGCCGTCAAAATTACAAGCTCCGGTTGATTCTCGCGAGCTCCTTCTCCAGCTCTTCCAGGCCGCCAACCTCCTCCAGCTCCTGCACCAACGACCACACGCGCGTTGGGATCAGTAGTACTAAGGAAACTAGGATCGCTTTGTCCTGTACTGGTCAGAAAGCACATATAGACGACAAATGCATAGGCACCAGTCACGCACCTTGGGTCCAAGAAACAGCCCATACGGTACGCCTTCGAACTTGTCCATGTGGTGTATCTGCTCGCAGCCACACAAAGAAAATCAGCAAAAGTTCCAGTCCAAGTCGGTATTAGTACACTCTCTAGCCAGTAGTAATAGTAGCAGTGTGGACTAGTGGTAGCGGTGCAGTAAACGTCAGTGAGCAGCTGGTGGTCTCGTACCTTGTGGGCCGCGGCCACTCGCCGGAAGTAGGGCACATTCGCGATGGGGCCGACGGGGAAGCGGCGGTGGACCAGGCCGTCGTGGACGAACATGTAGGCCATGCCGAACAGCGTAATCCCGAGGCCCTGTAAGAAGCGGACACGTGGCAGGTAAGACCCCAATCGGATGGCTCTGACAGGCAGGCCCGGCCAATCAGTGAGACACGGAGAGCCTACGTGGCTCCCTGCCGGGCGCTGGGCGGGGCTTCACTCGTGTGGCTTACCGCGCCGAAGCAGAGGCCGGGAACGATGCCCCGGTGGAAGAAGCCGTAGGCGAGGAGGGAGATGGCCGGCACGGCGTTGGTGATGGCGAACACGTCGTTGAGCTCGAACGGGCCCTCGCGCGCACGGTGGTGCGACTCGTGCATGTGCCACAGGGAGGCGTGCCACAGCGAACGGTGCGCCCACCGCGCCCAGAACTCCATCCCAACCTGCAACCCCCAGCGAGCGTCAAAAATTAAATCAAATTTTAACATCGCAAGGACGTTATCAGCAACCAAAGAGGGATTTTGCGGTGTAGGCCGCTTACCGCTGCGCCGACGGAGAGCGCAAAGGTGCCAAACATCTCGGTCATCGGCACGTCGCCGCCCTGCACGGCCGCACAGATTTCAACCCATGGTCAACAACCATTTGCACACTTAATTACGGGGACATCTTCTCCGGCAAAAATTACGGCGATGAATTCTCCACATACTATAATGGAAGTAGAAGCGAAGAGGAGATGTACCTCCAGTTGCCAGTGGAAGCGGTAGTACACGGCGGCGACGGCCATGGACGTGACGCCGAGGCTGGACATGACGGCCGCAACCAGGTACGTCCGCCTCTCCGACAGCTTCCGCGCCTTCCTCTCCGAGATGCGCCGCGCCGCCGCCGCAGCCGCGTCTTCCTCCAGCGAGGGCACGGGCACCGTCGACGGCGGGGCCGGGGCCTGCTGGCTCTCCGTGCCCTGCGGCACGAAGCAAGTGACGGTCTCGAGCCTGCGGCGGCGGGGGGTCCGCGTGAGCGGCGAGAACGGCAGCGCGCGGCCCGACAGCAGGGGCCACGACCGGCGGCGCACGGCGGCGTCGAGGAGCGAGTTCTTGACGGCGAAGCTGGTCATAGCGCCGCCAGAGAGACCGGTGGCCATGCCGTGGCGTTCTTCCCTCCCGACCCCGTACCCCCGCGCGCTTTCGTGGACAAGGGACGGAACGGGAGAGTGTGACGGTGGAAGGGACTCGGGGAGTGTAATCTAGAGACCCCGCGGCATGGTTGTACTTAAAGAGACGTCGAGTCAGGGCTTACCTTTTTCGATTTTCGAAAAGTAAAATTCACTCCTCATCAGTTTACTGGAAACCGATAAAAACCATAAATTTTAGGTAATACCGTACAGAAATCAGTTAATACTAATTGATTTTCACAAACCGAGACCTAACGGTTCCACCAAAACTAATCGATTTTCATGAAATTTCATAGGTTTTATAAACGCTACGCGAGTCGCCGGGTGGCTTACCGTGGAACGCGTGTGCACCGGGGTCCGGGGACGAAGCGGCGAAATTCTACTGTGAATTCACAAGCGTACAGCGAGAGTCCGACGGAGATCTGCTTGCCGGTCGATTTGGATCCAACGGCTCCAAGGTTAAACATGCCATATTCATTTCTGCAATTTTTTTGACAGATCGGTACCTCTTAAAGTTGATGCAAAATAGGATGTCTGGGACCGGGTCCTGACACATGACAGCGAGAACAGTCCCACACCACACGTCCACACGGTAGCAGTAGAGTACAAATCACAAGGATCGAGAGCACCATGACCGTGTACAGTTGCAGCACGCTCGGGGGGTTTTGTGCGGCCAAGGGCAGGAACACGCTGTCGCCTCCCCCGCCCTGCTATCGTTCTTGGCCGGTCTCGTCTCCCCTGCCCTCCCTTCTGTCTACCGATCGGGCATCTGCGTGCCGACCGCGAGGTCCTCGCCGCCACGGGAAACAAGTCAGAAAAGCGCGCACGAAAAACCGAAGAAAAGCGGGAGAAAAAACGCTGAACAGAGGCAATCTTGATGGTGCAGATTGCAGGAGGAAGAGTCGCTCGTTGATGGTGATCGTTTCATTCCCTCTGGCCTCTTCAAGTCTGCGTCTTGGCTTCGCACGGCTTAGGCGCTTATGTTGTACTCCTACGCAACGATCGTTAATTGGGGGCTCACCTGAGTTTCGGAAATTGACCACTGGTAGGCAACACAACAGACGTCCACGTCGGCGGGATACGGCCGTCGATGAAACGAATGAATGGGCGCTGCTGCAGCAGCGAGCGGCCATGGCGCCATGAAAGTTGGGGTGATGGACCGTGCGTTCTTGGTCGTGGAGTGTTTGGGCGGCCCATTTCTAAATAGCATATGAAACAAGACCATTGGCATATTGTTGAGCAATAAGTTCACTGTAGGCCACTTAATTTATTGCTCAGTCTAATTTCATTCTTATTCGAAAAATCAGATACAACTCATCCCCAACTTACAAAACCGTGCAAATGAGGTCCCTCGGTAGTATTGTCTCTCGTTTTAGCTGATGTGCTTCGTCCCACGTGGTATTGACATGTCGCTTATGTGATAGTTTGATCCGAAAAAATAAATGGAACAGAATTAAAAACTAAAAAAAAACAAAATATGCGGGACTCGTACGTCTACCAAACAAAAAAATTGTGGGACCCACATATCAGTGGGTCCCACTTCCTCCACCTAAGCCTCTTCCCCTCTCTTCCTCTTATAGGCCTCCATCCTCCATCCTTTGGCACTCCCACGACGGCAGCGTCGAAGCGAGTGATCGCCGACCACTTGTGGCTTGCAAGCTCCAAGAACGCCAGCGGCGGCAAGAGGAAGAGGGAGACGAGCGCAACGAGGATGGTGGGAGAGGAGGGGTGTGCGGCAGGCGGCGGGAGTGGAGCGGCTGATCTCCTTTCACTCCAAATCTCCGTTCCCCTCGGCTCTGGCTCCACCGCCGCCGGCGACAAGACCCACCGCTCCGCCACCATCGCCGTCGTCCCGCCAATGCTTCTGCGCGGAGGAGGACTGACCACCCCCCCATCCTCCGCTCCAGCCCTGTCTCCCACCGCCTCCATACTCGCTGCGCAGAGGAAATGCGGAGGCGGTCACCCGCTTCGATGATGACGTCGCGTACGACAGGCCCCCCCTGACTCCTCCTACGGCTCCATGGCCAGTTGCGTGAGTCGCGCCTCAGCTTCCGCCACGACACGAGCACATGCCCCGGTCACCATCACGGAGCCACGGACGACGACGACCCTGCCGCCTCCCATCTCACCCCGCTCTCCTCCTGCACCC
Source organism: Oryza punctata (assembly GCA_000573905.2). Taxonomy (NCBI): domain Eukaryota; kingdom Viridiplantae; phylum Streptophyta; class Magnoliopsida; order Poales; family Poaceae; genus Oryza; species Oryza punctata. The sequence continues at coordinate 28,021,923 of CM002491.2, read as the reverse complement.
ATTAGATACGCCCGGTTACCAGGAGTGTGGCAGCTTTAGAGGCACGACGGCTGATGGGGAGAGGGGCAGTGGCCATCGGGGAGAAGGGCAATGATCGGCGGAAAGGAGCTAGGTCATGGCCATGACGTCACCGAGCTCGACCACCGCGAGGAGGTCTAGGGAATTTCGTTCCTCCCTCGCCGGCGATGATGGATCCGAGAGCCAACCACCGCTGGATCCCCTCCCGTCGCGTCTCCTCCCGCCGTCGTTGAGTTACCCTTTTCAGAGGCTGACATCACCATTCCCTCCCTCTGCATAGTTGCTTCCCCTGCTTCTCCCGCAAGCAGGTGGCAACCTCGTCTCCCTTCGAGCGGTGCCAATGAAGCTGCCCGCCGCCTTCTCCCTCTTCGTGTGTGCTCGCCAGCCGATGAGGGAGCTCGAGGAGGGAGGAAGGATGGCCGGGAGGGAGAGGGGAGAAGGAGGCACCGACGCTATCGTCCGTGGAGATGGAGGCGGTGACAGGAGAGGAGGGTGAGATCCACTGATATGTGGGTCCCACTATTTCTGTTATATGTGGGCCCCATTTTTTTAAATTTTTAATTTTTTTTATTTTACTTCCAGTGCCACATCACCATCACCTAGAACAAGGACCAAGTCAAATTAGCCACGTAGGTGCCACGTTAGCTAAAACTGTCATCCAAACCACCCAGGGACCTCATTTGTACTGGTTTTGTAAGTTGGGGGACTAGTTGTATCTGATTTTTGGGTGGAAGGATGAAAATTAGATTGGTCAAAAAATTGAGGGACCTCAAGTGAACTTATTCCTATTGTTGATGACCATGTCTAGCATGAAGTTGAATTTGAAATAAATTTGGATCAACTATGAAAGAGATCAGAGCTTTTCCTCACAGGCCATTCTAACCGAAGGGAGAACTACGTTTGAGTCCAATTAAGATAGTTCTCCTGTTTTCTTGTTTAGGCTCGAGGTTTTTTTTTAAAGAAACTATTTAGGCCGGAGTTTTATTAGTTATAATTCATCGCTAAGTCTAATAAAAAATGGAGAAAGATCTGCTTATGCAAAAAAAAAACCCTTAAAATGGTTGTGGCCGATTCGATTGAATAACCACACCAACCTCGACAAATCAACCAATTAATAAATTGTTCTTCTATTTTATAGCCATATCTTTTGCTCTACCTTTTACCTACTTTTGACATTACATTGTCCATCCAGTCCAATTGATGAGTGCATGCTATCTCCTTGATCATAGAGCCCCCTCCCCCTACCCTTAGAATTTTGGAGGGACCCAGTGAAGATGAGCCCACTAGCCCAGCGGTCGTAGCGTTGTTTCGCTTTATCGCTGCCTTCAGAGTCCAACCCATTGTCTAGCCATTGGTATGCGCATGTTCTACTTCGTCCAATCGTTCTGCCTATGGACTGTTGTAACACCCGATCCGTCGCGGCATTTATGGGGAAAAACTTATTTTTATAAAACCCTAAATTCCAAAAATTTTGGTTTTGATTTTGTTTTTGTTTATGTGTGTGTGCCAAGATCTCATTTCCCTCTCCATCCAAATTCTGATTCAAAAATCAAATTATAAATTCAAATCTCTCCAAAACAAATTCTCTACGAAAGTCTACTTCCCCTCCCTCAAGCCCCTCGGGCCGCATTCCTTTTGCCAGCCCATTCTCTTTCTGTCGGCCCGCCTGTTCTCCTCACGTGCTGCGCATGACCAAGCCGAGAGAGAGAGCATCTCTTTCTCCCGTTTTCTCTCTCTCCTTCCCGTTTTCTCTCTCACCTCGTTTCTCTCTCGCCGGTGGTCGCCAGCGCCGTTTGAACCGGCCGCCTGCCCCACCTGCGCACCCTACCGTCTGCCGCCACACCGCATTACCACCGACGTCGCCCTCGGCCGCGCCCCCTCTGTCGCCGCCTGCGCGCATGAGGCCAAGCCTCGGAGCCGCAGCAGCTCGCGCAGTCGCCCCGGCCCCCCTCCTTCCTCCTCTCTCTCCCTTCCCATTTCGGCAAGGAGCAGGGCTCCCTTTCCTCTCCCCTTTTCCCCTTTTTCCCCCACCGCCGGCGTCACCCTCTGCCGCCCTTGGCCACTAGCGCCGGTGAGCCCGTGACCTCCCCCACGCGCTCCCCAACCCCTATAAATTTCCTCTCCCACTCCTCTCATTCGGCCTCCCCGCTCTCTCCACCAAGAACACCGCCGTCACCCTCCTACGCCAGCCGCCGCACCCGTACGCGCGGTGTGGAGCCGTCGGCCGCTCCATCTTCCTCTGCTTCACCGGCGACGTCGCCCCCTTCGCCTCCCTCGCGGTAAACTCCCACCCGCCGCTCTCTTTTTTTGCCTCTCTCTCTCCGCGTAGCCCGCCGCTCGCCTTAACCGCGCGGCGCCGCCCCGCGCCCGGCCGGACTTGGCGTCGCCCCTTTTTCCCCTGCCGCATAACCCCGCCGTCGACCGCCGTGCCCCCTCTCCCTCTCTTTTTCTCGGACTGCCGAATGGAAGAAGCGAAGAAGAAAAGAGAGAAGAAGAGAAGAAGAGAAGGAGGAGGAAGAAGACCCTGGTGGGACCCACCTGTGGGCCCCACCCCCTTTGACCGATCCACTCTCTCACTCCCGTGCCGTCTTGGGCTGCCCCGCAGCCCACTAGACCCGCTCGGCCTACCGAACCCCGCTCGCCAATGGACCGCCTCCTTGCCGGCCCGCTTGCCCCCGGCCTCCCGCGCTCGCCTCGGCCTCGCCCGGCCCGCTCGCCACCCCCTCTCTCGGCCTCGTCTGGCCCGCTCGTCCCGCTGGCCCAACACCCTGGCCGGCCTCGCGCGCGTCGCGTGGGCCGCGTCCCCGCCGGCCTATCTCTCCACCGGCCTCGCACGCCCCGCGCGACCGTGGGCCACCTTTGTGCGCCGGCCGTTCCGCGTGGGCCGTGCCGCACCGGCCCCCTCCCTTCTTTGGCCTGCTCGCCCGCGCACGACCCGCCCGGCCACTTGGGCCGCCTCTTCGCGCGCCGGCCCAGTAGCTTGGCCGCGCCGCGCTAAGTCTTCGGGCCACCTTTAGTCGCCCCGAACAAGTATAAATGAAGTCCCCTTTTCCCTTTTTCTTTTTTAGAGAATTTAATAATTCCTTTTCCTTTAGACAGAAAATCAATTAATCTTAGGAAATTCATATCTTCTCAACCGGTCATCTGATTGACCCCGTTCCACTTCCAAAATTTCTTAAAAATCGAGATCTATCTAGTGGCACACTTAGAGGTCATTATTAGGGCTTTCTTTTCACTGTTTATTGAGTCTTTTCGTTTCGCGTATAGTATCGGAGCCCGAAGACTCGCAGTGTGTGGATTTCGAGGAACAAGTTCAAGATCTCGAGCAAGGCAAGTCACCTTTGACCACCTTGCACCCATAATTTAAAACTAAGTATTTCCATTTCGCAAACTATGCATGATTAGGTCGTACCTGTGTGTATTTGGCCGCGGTTTGCAAGATAACCTGCCGGCCCAACCCATTTGATGCACATACTTTCCTTGGCTATTGAATACCCATACCACCGTTGTCAACTGTCGGTTCCCGATGTCCGAGTTCTCGGGCACGTACATCGGGGACCCTCTCAAATTTAAAACTGTCAACGATGGGTAAAACTTGGACTTATAAAATACTTGGAGAACCCGACACTTGGGTCGGTGTCTGCAAAATAAAACGATTTCTAAAATCGCAGTGCGGGAGATGTACCGGGAGTACGCTTTCCAATACTTGCACGTAAGGACCGACTCCTTTGGGATTTCATCCAAACATAAATAGTGCGACCACATGGGTGAAATGGGACACTCCTGGCTGTCTAACTAGTTGGGCCAGGGAAGCCTTGATGCCAAGGGACAAGTGGATTCGCTGGGGTGGTGTCGGAGAGGACCCCTGGGCTTCCTGGCACAGTATGGTCTGGGACCTAACCTGTTGTTGGTCCGGTTGACCCCTCCCGTTGGCATATGGTAACCTTGTGTCGGCTTTGAAAATGCCTTGTCGTGAAAGCCTCAAAGTCACCAGACGTGGCCGTTCTGCACGGGCTGGGCGACCCAGGCTAGTAACGCCGTGTGGGTAAAGTGTACCCCCTCTGTAGAGATTAACAAACTGTTTCGAACAGCCGTGCCCACGGTTATGGGCGGATGTGAGGTGATTCCTTAGCGTAGTTTTATTTGACTACTGCTTGTGAAATTGACTTGATGGGTTGGATGACGTTGTTATCAAACTTTGGCTGGCGGGTTCAGCTAGGCTCGGAAGGCCATCAAAATCATTTGGCCGGGAGCCAAAACTTGATTCTTGAAAGATTGATACATTGCACAACTTCGACCGGGCTTGACGCACTGTCAGGCTCGAGTCATTGAGAAACACTTCTTTAGAAATCATTTCAAAAGATTTAAACCAAATCAATTGCGAAAATAAACAGCCGTTATATGAAGCTTGCAATACATACTTAATTCCCAAGACTTGCTGAGTACTCTCCGTACTCACCCTTACTCTATATAAATAACCCCCTCAGTTCTCAAAGAGGAGGAGATGGATCCCGCTGACGAGGAGTTCCACCAGGAGCAGACCGGCTTCGAGCAGTTTTAGGGTTTCGTCGTAGTTCCCAAGTTATGCTTGTGGCCTTGGGCCAGTCTTCGCTTCCGCCTTTTTCTTTTGTTATGCAGTTGTGAGCATGGGGCCTGTCCGTAGCCCAACATGATTGTAAGACTACTCTTAATGAAGAGACCACTGTTGCTATGATATTTCGTCTTCTTGTGATACCAGCACTGTTTTCCTGGGACTGGTATCTGCACATAGGTTTATTTGGAGTGTCCCGCTCTAGTTCCCGTCTGGGACTAAATCGGGGCTTGACAACTGTGCCTGCCGCGAGAGCGGGCGAGATGCCAACATCAACACCTCCTGTTTGCCTCACCAAGGCATCTCTCACCACCCCCAAGTCCTAGACTTCCAAGTCCCCGACGATGATGCTTTCATGTTTGTCTGGTCATCTTGCCAACGGGAAGACATCGCTGGTTGCCCAAGTCCTAGGCTCCCCACGTTGAGCCTCAATTTACGTAAGTCCCTGTACTCCAAATTCCTCGATATGCCCCTGTGCCCATATTTTATAGATTTGTATTGTAAACCTTTTGTAGTGCTTGTTATGAAAATGTGATATCCTTTCTAGATTTATCCCGTAAACCTTTCGATTCACTTATAAGACTGATGCTTACCCCACAATCAATATAAATCGTTGGAGAGACTAGTTTTGATCTCTAAATAGATTGCCCTAGTCGGTTTTGATCTTCTTATCATCTTGGTCAATAATTTCTCAAGATAAAGGCGATTTGGCGCTACTCTGTACATGAACACCATAAATTTTAGGAGAATTCGTATTGCCTGAAAAAAGATGCCAACACATGCGGTCCATAATTTCACCATATATAAAGAAGATCATCCAAACATAACTTATTAGTCACATGTATAAGATAACCTATGCCCTCGACGACAACAATTTACAACGAGAATGTCAAATAGCCATGCAACAAATAACAGGCCGAAGCAAACATACACATGCACACACACGAGAAATCAATTAGCACGCATCCTCACATCATACGGCGGAGACCTTTGCCACACACGTACATGAATTAAACTAGATCCCTAAAACCAGGACATGGAGCACAAGTATTGTTGGGAATAAACCGTAAATATCGTAAGATACAGAGGCACAATCCCAAGACATAGCCCAGTCCAAGATTTGGGCCAAATCCTGCTCCACCCCATGGATGCAAAGGATAGGTGTACAGGCATAACAACACTGCAATGGTCTTGTAGAGTTGCTCTTGCACGTTAGGCATCCTCATCTCCAAACAGAAATCCAAGCGATGATGGCCCTCCGGGCGCACAACGGACTCTCGTAGACGGCCGGTCCTTCAACAAGAAGTGGGAAAACTCAATACAAATAACTCAGGTTATATATGCTTATGCATACCATAATCCATTTCTAAAGTCTACAAGCATGTTATTTTTCATATCAGCAAGAGGTATATATACTCTGATACTCACCGTGATAAGAAGGCCAGAGTTATTGCCTACTTGGTTAGTATGGTAGATGTTGGAAGCAGATCGGTTAGATACTATTGGGTTGGAGTCTTCTTTCTTCAGAGGAGCAGCAGCCTGGTGTTCTTGATCTGCTTCGATGCTGGCCATCTTGTCCCCAAGAACAATATTGCCTTTGGGGGCCTTGTTGGTTTCTTGAACGGATTTAGTCGAGTGATCCGGAATGATATCCTCCGGCTCCGGCTCGAAGAGGTAGCCCAGAGAGCTCCGGCCACCGCCACTGCTCTCGCCTCTACAGGCTCTACTCATTTTCTTCCTCTCGTCCTCGATCTCTATCTGCGTGTGTTGATCTGAGCAAGTGATCTGTAGCAATGACTTGATGTGCTGGTGTCAGCTATTTATATGGAGCTTCATGCGAGCGTGGTGCACACTGGACAGCTTATTGATAGCTCACAAATCAACTAATCACATGATAATGATTAAGAAGCTGTGAAAGGCATGAGCTGGACGTTATCTCCTTTTGGGATGCAAGAGCACGACAGTTTCCCCCACTCCCCAATCACGTCCCTCCAACGCTGATCCTACGTTCGGAAAAGCAACACCATCCACTGTTAAACACTCGATCCACAAGAAGAAACCCGTTTGTCATAGTTGACAGACAGTTGACAGTGACATCCTGCAGTTTTTCTCGGTTGGTAAGTGGGTCATGCTGCATAGTGTTATGGCGCCCCAGACGGAACTTAACAGTGCTTGAAGTCTTGAACAGTTTAACAGAGCGAATGGCTGTGATTGTTCAAGCCCAAAATTGCTTTGTTTCATTGTTTGCCATTTTAAGCGTGGGAATATCTCATTATTTTTCATCCTACCCACGCAGAAGCGTTAACGTCCAGTACCAGTGTATCACAGTAGCATTGCACGTCTTAATCGCCGTTCTGATTAATCAGAGCTCTTGTTGCGGGATATCAGCGCGAGGAATCTTCGTACGATCGCCCGAGCTGTTGCTTACTCCTATTACCATTACTTCATTAGGCCGTTGATGGCGATGCTGCACTTGCTCTGTCCTACTCAGCACATTACGATCCGATTACAACGGTAGGGCGACGGTTACCTTACCTTTTCCTTTTTCTTTCAAAATTTTCTTGTTTGAAAAAAAGTACATATCGAAAGCTAATAACCGGTTATACTTTACAAAAGTTTGATACTTGTTGAGGGCCATAGCTGATTTCTGCCCGGCATCGGAAGGATTGCAAAAGCGCCGCTGCATTGACACGTTACTGCCACCAGAGGGTACGAGGGGAAATGAGTTTAGGGCTGTCAAGCCAGTCTAGCTCTAGCCCGGCGGCCCACCTCTCCCATCCCATCACCGGCCTTATCTCGACCTAACCCCTGTTTTGCAGGAGCAGGATCGCTGTACCAGCCTCGCAGAAGCAACGGAGCTATCAGGGCGTTCACGGTTCGCCGTTCCGTGCAGCACATCATTTGATCATTCGGGAAGATGGAGGAGGCCAACTCAATAGTTTGGGTGAAAATGAAGCGGCAGAAATTCGTCGATCACAGGATAGTTGTACTGGTTTGCCGCATTTGTACTCCTACGCCACGCTGACAGTTTCAACAAGGGCTTTGCCTAATCTGGCACTGGAAGTCACCAGAGGATTCACAACGAGGATTACCAACCGGCGGATCGACTATGCTATGTTTTCCCTTTTCAGGGGTGGCTGGTAACTTAAAATATGGCTTATCCGTTCTAAGAACATATCTTATTATATCTTATTAGTTAACAACTAAATTTACCACACCTAATCTTGCTAACCACCTAGCCCATATATCATACACATTTTCTTAGCAAACATTATCTAAACTTATTTTATTATTTAGTTTAATAAAAAAATATGTGATAATATTAGTCCCCAACCAGACATGTAATCAGCAATCGTGCCAAACAGCCCGATATAGACTAGTGACCTCTCAAGTTTGGATGAACCCATAACAAGTACTAGGTGATGAGAGCACTAGCTTTTCTTGCTGTGCAGTACTATATGTTCTTTTTTTTTTGAAAGGAAACAGCACGAGATTACAGAACTATGTTAATGTTGGATTCAGATTAAACACGCCGTTTTCAGTCCCAGATCTCCGACTCCTAACAGTGAGCCGTCACGGATCGAGGGCTTATCTAGCAAGAGATTTACAAATGGTAATGGCATTGCTCAGTCGTATGACATGTCTTCTCATGGATGCTTGAAGCATCTCCGAAGTCTGACATGCGAAGTTTGTTCATAATTCATCCTCACAATGACAAAGGCACAAGTGCAATTGAACAAAAACATCAGGATATTAAAAGATTTTAAGGAATAACCAACGGATGTTATTTTTATCCGTAGGATCAGAAGCAAATAGAGATGGTTCTCAGTCACTGACAAATCAGAAACACGGACCAATCTTTTCTTCATCACTTCCTACAAAGAACAGTTTAACAAAAAGTTTTAAAAACAACTAAGACAACCATTAGAAACAACAAAGATGTCATCAGAGACTTAAATACTAAGAATCACATCATGGATCATATTGTTGCAGTTTTGCCTCATCATTTGACCCGCAAAACTGTTGCTTTAGAAAAACACAAACAAACTAACTAACCGCGGATTCATCTGATGAACTTCAGAAATACCACGAGAGATAAGGCTATGCAAACAAGAACATCAAAGCAAGGTTAGCAAATCGAAAGAATTGAGAACTCAGGAGTCTGGAGCAGCGCAAAAGAGATCACCAGAAGAGGCGGCTGCCGTTGAAGAAGGATTGCAGCCGTCCTTCCAGGCACCACACCTCCTTATATAGTCGTGTGACAGAAGAAACCCTAGAAGGCCGAATTTCTTATGGGCCGGGCCCGTTTAAGTCGTTCCCGTCGATGCCAGGAAGGTTCTGGAAGACTGGAACCAGACGGTCTAAGGGGTCTATCTGTACTGTAACGTGACGTGCCAGGAAATCCTGGTCGTCCAATTGATTTCAAGGATTCCGATTCCTGGATTGCGGCGATGGTGGGCATGGTCGCCTGCAGTAGTGCAGTTGTATTGCACACGAGAAACTGCAGTGATTCTCCAGAGTTCAGACTCTAATCCGAGAAACGATTCCTAATTAATTTTCTGTTGGCATTGTTTAGATTAGAACATATAATCGACGGAAACTCCACCCTAATCACGGTAACAAGATGTCCCAATACGGTTTAATCTCCCAGAACTAAAATGATTATGGTTCGATCTATTACTGCTTGTAGTCTGTACAACAAGAGCGAGCAGCCTCAAGTAACCTGACAGGCTGCCATGCCCATGCGGTCCATGCAAGCTACAACTACTAATCATTCCCTAACCAGGTACCAGTGAGTATAATCATGCATGGTCCTAGTTCAAGATGAACACCGATGCTTCATTCGTCGGAGCGTTTCTCCCATACCCATCGACTCGGCCTGAAAATCTGCCGCAGGAGTGCCATCTTGGGGACGTTCCAGTGCTCGACATGCCTGGGCGACAGCAAAATCCGTCAGCTCGTCAGGCACAATGGTTCCTAATGAATCACTGGATTTCATCGTCTCAGTACGTACCTGCACACCTTCCCTGATCCCGCGTCGAAGTAATATTCAGTGTACCCGGTTGCTGAAATGATAAAGAGTGATCAAAACTGAAACGCATTGATACCTACAGAGCAAGACAGCAAGGGCTTGTTAAATGGCACGCACTTACCGGACAGAATAGGCCTCCAGGGGAACGACATGACGCAGCTGAAACGCCAGTGTCCGATAGATTTGTCCTGCAATAAAAATCATGAATCATCATCTTCAGCAGCAGCAGCAGCAGCAGCAAGATGGATTAGTGGATTGCGGTAAACATCAGCATGTGTGAAATCGTGGTACCTCCAGATCCTCCCATCTGGTGAGCTTCATGTTAGATTTTTCCAAGAGAGAACCGAAGTTTGTGCAGTTTCTCTTGAAGCGCTGCAGGCCCCTGAACGAACCTGCAGGGTCGGCGAACTCGCAGTCGTCTTTGTAGGCTTTGAGCGTGAGATTACCTGCAACAAGTAGGAAAAAATGTGCACGATGAATCCATAATGATCAGGAAACCATCGCTTGTTGCATAATCAATTGTCCATCAAAATCGAGTTGTTTAAGCATTTCACGGTCCGTCGCTGACCTGTGACGAAGTATGACCGCGCGAAGTCATCCTTGATGGCCTCGGCGACCTGAGCGCGGCCCTGAGGCTCCGACGCGCCTTCTTCTGCAACTCCGGCGTCCCCGTCTATAGGCTTCTGCGACGGCCGGAAGAACGATGCGGCGATGCCGAGGAGCTCGGAGCCGTACCATGCGGCCTTGAGGACGGCGTTCTCCGACTCCGAGCTGGAGGACGTCTCGTTGCCTGCGCCCGAGGAGGCGGGCTTCTGCGCGTGAAGTTGGAAACGGCGAGCAGAGCGGCGCGTTGGATGCCGGAGGAGCACGCCGGATTTCCGCTGGTGATTGGCTGCGGGGAGGGTAGAATTTGGAGGGCGGACAAGCAAGGCCATTCCTTTTCCTGCCGGAGGAGTGGAGCTGATCCGGCCGCGCCAACAAAGGGACCAAGAAGAAATGGATTTTTTAAAAAAAGAATTGGAGGTCCAAAATATGTTTGTCTCTTTTACTTTCAGAAATATATATGTGGTGACCATGACATGATGTACTATGCCACTCATGTATTGCCTATTATTTGAGATCAAATTATTGAGAGAAAAAAGAAAAAGAGGAATACGGTGCAAAGTTACGCAAAATTAAAGTATTTACTGAACATCCCGCAAAAAAGTATTTATGTTCCAATTTTAGTTTTTACCTCAAATAATAAAATTAAGATTTTACAATTGTCAAATAATTAACGCTCTAAAATTAACATCTATAGAATTTAGGTTGTATTTGAACCAATGACTGCTCCGCCTATTAATTAAGTATTTAAAAAATTAAAATAGATTAATATAATTTTTAACTAACTTTCATATATATTTCTTAAAATATGTACGTTTAGTAGTTTAAAAATTATACGCGTGGAAAACAAGAAACTAAAATATGGGAAAGTGGAGCGTTGAACACACGCTAGAAATGGTTGGTTAAAAATATGAACGGATAAATCTCTTTTTAAAGTATATTTGGATGCAAGTTACTGGAACTTTCCGACGTGCTGCATATAACCATATGCACAGTCTAATTATTTCATAAAACTACACCGTTTAAATAGTTTTCTTCGGTCTAATTATTTATAAAACTACACCATTAAATATTTTTCTTTGATCTACCATAATATATTATTCTAAACTTATGCACTACTCTGTTTCGAAATAGCTTTGTTTTTCACCCATTTATCATACACATACCAATACAATGAAAGCAAATAGACTAAAATACCTTCCACTTTATCAAACCTAATATAATTACCTCCACTTTATGTAGTCCCAGCGCTTTTGTCCGCGTACTTTAACAAACTCATGCATAATAACTATAAATAACAAACTCATGTATAGTAATTATAAAAAAGAGACAGTTATGATACAAATAAGATGACGAAAAGTAAAATTATTTTTGTGGAGGGAGCACTAAACTGTTGGAAAAGTGACATATGTGCATGGTGAGAATGCTAAACTGTTTCTAGCACTACCTGATTCCTCTAAAACTATCCCTGGCTGATAAACTGATTTTTTTTTCGTCCGTTTTGGTTCAGTACGGCCCTACTGAATACATTTATAGTGTTTAAGTTTGGTAAAACCAAAATTTTAAAGGATCGATCGAATCCCACGTATATACATGCTATTACGTCTAGGTGTAGAAAATATTTTGGGTTGAATGCTCTATATAAGTTATCTAATTGCGACCAGAGTTCCGACTTACTGAAGCTTAACTGATATGCAGAGTAGTAATGCTAATACTGTGATACACTACTAGTACCATCTCGTTTCCACTGTAGCTACTACTAGCTAGCAACAGCATTGACCGACATGCATGTTGATCACGAATTGACGAGACGTGCATGCATGATTTTCGACCATATTCCAAACATGAAGCGCGCGACAGGTCGATCGGCCACACATGCTGCCATGCATGTGCGATGACTGACCAAAAACGTTTTTGCAGACATAAATTAGAATCGCTGAACATGCATGTAGGTAATGACGTAATGTCAGTCAATCGCCAGTCGATCTCTTGGCTAACCTCGATCGATCGCTTCAGGCTTCCCAGAAGATTAACATGGACGGACATTTATGTAATGTCGCGCTATAGTAAGATAGTATATGATTTACACATGCCAACTTCTTTATTCAATTAAATGGCAAGCTATGCCGTCGTTCAAAAAAAAAAAAGATTTACACATGCCAACAAACCGATCGAGTACATTTTCTTTAGACAAGGGACGTCATGGTAAGCGAGATTATCGAACTTGGACTGATTCTGTGCATACGCGAGCATGCATGTTCTTTCGTTGAAGGTGAAAAGACGCGGAAAGATCAATGTGCCAATGTATATATATGCACGCCGGCACGTTTCCGCATCCGTAGTTAAACTATAGTAGTGCTCTAGTTACGGGAGAAATATATACTACTGTGTTTAACCGCAGCTGTCGGTGAGTGGGGTAAGTTTTTCGGAAATGCCGTGATGTATATGTGCAGGGTTTGCCCGGACAGGTGCAAAGCATGGAATGGAAGGCAATGCCTTGTCAAACCAATATTCCACCAAGCCCTTCCCTTTGACATCTTTTTCTTTCACCTTTTCCGCTGCACGTCCTCAAAAACAATTGCACCACGGTGAATCTAGAGACACACGGTTTTCCTGGAAGTGCAGTGAGCCACTAACGCACGGGACAATACAGCTCACTGTGTGGTTAACTTGATGATCAAGGCATGCATGATTGACTATTTAACTTGTCAAATCAAAACAGTGTACGTACTATAACTCCGACAAATACTACTCTTGGTCCCTCGAGCCCGGTCCAAAAGATGTCGCCCTTGCATTGCCATTATATTACGCATGTATATGGTACAGCTGGCTATGTGACTCTTGCCTCGTGCTTAGCCAGACAGCCAGTTAGCCTTTCTTCAGAGTATTGGCATGTGCCACGCGAGCTAGCCGAGCATCAAAATAACGTACGAATTCCTGTCCTGCGTCAACGCAATCAGTCCTACCGCAGAGCCGCCGGCACAAGGGTTTGCCTGTGGCCACAGCCACTTTCACGTATGCGCGACCAGCCACAGCCAGATGGGTTGCATGTGGAACAGCAGAAACATGATGCCCAAGTGGCCATTTGTGCGGCCGTGGAGGTAGGCAGGTAACCAGGGTAACCGTGTACTCTGCCGCTTGACCTGGTGAGGGAGACGGCAAATTGTAAATTCTGTCATGTATTTTGAGCCGTTGATGCTAACTCTCGTCGAGTAGTACGACCGGGCCCTCCAACTTTATTTTATGACTGATTTGATCAGTACCTTTTGCATTATGCCGGCGTACAGGAGTACGTATACGTAGTGTCAAAGTTGAAACCGATTTCGTCTTTTTTGACTTTGCAAGAGTTACAACCAAAGCCACAGTACGTGATTACTACTTACCAGCAGCTTAGCAGGAGTAACGTACGTGGCGCTATGATCGGAAACTTATGGCAACGTACGTGGCACGTAGATAAGCTAGAGATCAGGAATGCAATGATGTGTTCCTTTCTGCAAGCTGGAAATCTGGACCCACTACGATCGACCATGTACTGTCACTGACCAGGGGAGCCTGCCAGTTTTGATTTAAAAGCTATACTCTGAGTAACAAAAGCAACAGATGCAGGAATACTTAAATTTTGCTAGTACTACTACTCCCTGTATCTATAAATATATTTTTTTTATATGACTCCCAACCTGCCCTCCCATCCTCATTCATCGCTCGTTTAACGAGAGGCAAGTCTTTTCATCTTAATTTTAAATCCATCCTATACACACCCTACAAATCTTTATATTTGTATACAGAGTGAATAGTCATGTTTATCCGCAAAAATAAAAAAAAACTCACATTTATCCGCAAACGTGAGTGAATAGTCATGTTTATCCGTAAACGAGAAAAAAAACTCACGTTTCTCGCGTGTTAGGAACACATTTTGAGAAAAATTTAGGGACACACAAAGAATTTTCTCCTTGTTTATCCTTCAAACTATAACTAGTGATAATGTGGTATACATAGTGAATACTAAATTAAATGTTCAAAAAAGCCCATTATATTCCTGAATGATACTGCTGTTAAAGTAAATCTAACGTAAATGCTACTGCACGTTTTTCTTACATAGCGAGGGACCAATATGACCTAAAGATGTTACATATGGGGGAAGTGAACTTTGCGCACTGAGCACATTTAACTTAGAGCCACCTATTCAAATGAGATTCACATAGAAAAGAACTATGAAGCAGATTATTTTGATTTTCTTCCCAGACAAAAAGATCTTATATATATCAGTAAATGACATATTCAAACCATCCTCAACTGGTAAAGTTGACAGTAGATCGCGGTGATTGTGGTTCGATGGTTCACTGGACACTGACTGGGAACATTATTTACGCAAAAGAACAAAGCAACAGAGATCAAGCATGCATGTACACTAGCTTCAGCTAGCTATGATGTGTTAGCACGTGCATCCGTTATTACTATTACTATTATTGTTAGCTGATCTTTTTTTCTGAATGACCAAGAATAAATTCTGTCGGAAAGCCACACGAGTTCTTTCAGTTGAGAGATGCCCAGTCCAAATCGTGCATGTGTGTTATCAATTTTTCCACTTGATCGATTCCCTAATTTGCATTAGCTTTTCTACAGGGAATTTCCAACCCCAAATGGACCATAACAATTAATTCAGAATTTGACCATATTCCAGCTATTAAAATTAACCCCAAGATGACATTATTCCAGGTTACAGGGTAAATTGATCTGCATATAAATTTGATTCTAAATGTTCTAGTCTTCCCAACCCTTTTGTAAATATTGTAGGTCGCTTCTACGCACCTTTTCTTGCATGTATTTCCATTGTCCTCGACGATTAAAGGCTAACACCTCTTGCGAATATAAGAGGCTCATATTCCATAAACTAACTATAACAAAGTTACTCACGTACGCTCTCTTATTAATTTTACTAAAATGACTTTATATTCAATCAAAACGAGGTAACTGCTCAATCGTTAATTTCTTCTTCGAATTATCTCTTGCGACCAAATTTTAAATATTAAAACTTAATTTGAGAGTTGATTTTGATGTTTTCTCCTCGTCGCACTTTATTTTTAACAATGAGCACTATTACAGAAATCCGTATAGGTGTCGGTTGGAAATTGGCTATAGGTGTTGATTTCCCAACTGATAATTATTGGTCGGTACCTTTGCGTTAATCTTATTGGTGTCGGTTCTAAAACCGGCACCCATACTATTAAAAAAATAAAAAAAATAGCACCTACACTGCCGTCGACCGCCAATTGCCCATGCCGGTCTCTTCTCCACCGCCGCCACCACCACCTCGCCCGGCCTTCACGTCGCCACCTCGCCACGCCGGCTGCCACCCCACGCCGTGTTAGAGGAGGAGGATGGAATGGGGGAGGTCCCCGGGGAGAGAGGAGGCCAGCGTGATCCAGGCCTCCTCCACCACCGCTGTCGTCGCCATCTCGTCGTGCCGGCCGCCGCGCCAGCCGCCACCTCACCCGCGCCGCGCTGGAGGAGGGGGCCTCCGCGCCGGCCGCCTCCTCACTCGGGCCGGCAGCTAGCTCGCCCGCGCCGACCAGCCTTCTCCACCGCCGTGCCGCCCTGGAGGGGGAGAGAAGGGGGAGGGCCCCCGTGAGAGAGGAAGCCGGCGAGATCCAGGCCTCCTCCACCACCGCCGTCGTCGCCATCTCGTCGCGCCGGCCGCCGCGCCAGCCGCCACCTCACCCGCGCCGCGCTGGAGGAAGGGGCCTCCGCGCCGGCCGCCACCTCACCTGAGCCGGCCGCTAGCTCGCCCGCGCCGGCCGGCCTTCTCCACCGCCGTGTCGCCCTGGAGGAGGAGAGAAGGGGGAGGGGGCCCGTGAGAGAGCCGCGGCCCATCCTCCGTTGGCCACCGCCGCCGCTCCAGCCGTCCGTGAGAGGAGAGGCGAGAGATGCGAGAGAGAGATGTGGCGAGAGAGAGAGAGAGATGAGGATCGATGGCTGGATGGCTGGATAAGGATCCAGATAAGGATTGGTCGGTAAAAAAGATAAGGATCGCGCGCCCGGTTTTTTTAAATAGGTGTCGGTTTTTATAAAAAGTCGGTACCTATACTAATTTTGTAGGTGTCAATTCTGTTAAAAAACCGACACCTATATTATAGGTGTTGGTTTTTCTCTAGAACTGACACCTATATTTATATTATAGGTGTCGGTTCTATTGAAAAACCGGCACCTATAGTATAGGTGTCGGTTCTGTATTTTTTTCATCCTGCGGAGAGGTTGGAAAAGCTCATAGGTGCCGGTTCATCATAGGTGCCGGTTTTAAATGAACCGGCACCTATAAGGTCGGTCCCTATGAGGGTTTTTGTAGTAGTGGAGACTCTTTTTATGTCTCAACCCTCCACGTCAGAGCCGAGCACCCGTGGTATTAGGGGATCGTGGTTCTGCGAAGCCTTGCCACGCCTGCAGAGGTACAATCACGGTTGCGTCGGCGCGCTTTGGCTCGGGATGTACGAAACCACTTCTCGGGGCCCCCGCATTGGGCAACTTCGGGAGCCTCGTGACGCGCTTGGGGAAAAAGGAGAGGTCGATGCGAGGCTGAGGAGGACTTGTCATGGTCGTTGTTGCTGCGCGCTACTATCGTGGTCGTGTTTCCACTCCCCATCGTTGTCGAGGAATACTCCCGCGAAGGTCGTCGCCATACCCCACCGCCGAGGAGTACTCCCAGCGAGGTCGCTGCTGCTTCTTGCCGTCGAATATCCACCGAGCTCATGGCCAGATCCGGTGAGCTCATGGCCAAATCCACCGCCAGTGGCCCCTCAACTGTCTCGTGAAGGGGGTTGGAGGGGAGAGGCCAACAAATTCGGCTAGATCTGGCACCTATGTGGGGATCCGCCGCCGCCACCACTCGCATAGAAGGGAGGAGATAAGCCAAAGGTGGAAGAGAAGTGCACCGCAACATCTAGAGGAGGGAGAGCGGCACTGCTGTGGTGGCGGAAAAGGAGCGGCGACGAGAGAAAGCGATGGAGGAAAAGGAGGCGACCCATAAAGGGTCGTCCGGTTGATATAAGAATAGAGTGGTGTAGGGGACACTACTGGGGAAGTGATCTTTTATCGTGGTACCAAAAACAAAAATATATCGGATAGATTAAGAACAAGTACTGAACATGTTTTTAGTACCGGTTCTAAAAGTTCAAGTCCCAAAAACATCTTTAGTCCCGGTTGGTAACACCAACCGGGACTAAAGATGTTTTTAGTACCTGTTGGTAACACCAACTGGGACTAAAAATATCTTCAGGTTCTAGTTCAAAAGAAAGCATCTCTATATATGTCAGATGTGTGGGGTAGGTGAGATGATAACGCGCGTGGGGCTGAGGTGAGAGATTTTGAATTCAAATCCCGCAGCCCGCATATTTTTTGACTGAGTATGTATTTTTAGTACCGGTAGAAATAACAGGTACTAAAAATCGAGATTTTTAGTCCTTAAAAATTTAGTCCTGGTTCTATAATCGGTACTAAAGGGGGTTATGAACTGGTAGTAAAGAGGTATTTTTTAGCAATGTGAGAGAAAAAGGAGAGGATGGGAGAGGTTGACAATGGGTCCATATGTAGATTAGGGTATCCATGTATTTCTTTTTATTGCTACTAGTAATATACCCGTGTTAACGCTAAGGTGCTATTATTTTTCTTTAAAAACTTTTGAAATTTCATGTTAGCAAAAGTTATTTTCTATGATCCGTGCAATAGAGCTTAAATTCGATTCATGTCGTACAAAAATATATTTCACGTAAATTACAATGATATGATATTGTACAGAAATAATAATTCTTGATGACTATTAATTATATATAATCCCTTTAATATACAGATGTTGAAATGATTGACGTACAAATAGCTACGGATTGAAACGCAAAATATACAAAAATATTATCTTCATTATAGGTAGCGTGGTTTTTATGTTATCTTATGCTATATGACAGGTGAAGACTACGTGATCTTAGAAGTCTCAAAATAGGCTCAGTCAGATTACCATCACGATGGTCTATCACATTATTTAGTTTCCCCTCGTTGGAAAAGCAACTTGGGCACTGTAGTGGCCAAATTGGATGCAAATTTATTGTGGCAGGCACAAGACTTAGGAAAGACTATACACTGCTACACTTAAGCTGGGTTGCCAAGTTGACTGGCTACTTGAGAGTTGAGGAGAGCTGATAACGAACTCGGGTTTCTCTGGGCTCGTCGATGATTTCTACGGTGTGCATTTCATCTGGTGTGCGTGTACGGTTTCAGATCAGAGTCGGTTACTAACTGAAGTTATTTAAGCATGACGCGATGGCCAACGCAAGCCAGATCCTTGCATAGTTGCATCGATCTAGTATCCGTGGTCCGTGCACTAGCAGTGTTAATTAATTAATTCCATGAAAATTAATAACTCCTGCAAAGTAGGAGTAGTAAGAACCCACCTCACTTTTCTTTGCGGTAGCTGCGCCGGCGGCCGAATCGGGCGCCCATGAGCTGAGTCCACTGCCGCGTCCAACCCGAGCTCACTCAAGCCGTCGCTCGGCTACATTCGTATCCTATTCATCCTAAAATATATATGAAGGTTTTACACTACCATTAATCTGAATATTATATCACATTTACCCAAGATTTATTATATTTTTTATAAATAAGTACATAGCAAGTTTATCAGTAGAGTCAAGTAACGATTATAAATCTATATTGCAGCTATAGTAAGTCTATACAATAGCTGACTGCACTTTATCCCTACTACAATGTTTACTAACAGCTTTTTCTTTCTTAATTATCTTTCTCAATTAAACTCCCTCTATCAAAAAAATCTAAAACTAATGTAATATATATATGAATCTGAACATACATTTATTATTTATAATAATAGAATATATCATATTTTCATTCTAAGTTTGTTTTTATAAGATGGAAGGAGTAGGAGAGGAGATAGACTTGATGTGGGCCTCACAAAACACTTATCGCTAGCACGGGCTGCTCCTGAGCTGTAGTGCATGGAAGATTATGCTATGGCCTCACGATTACTTTAACGCTGGCTTTCTTCTCTCTCTTTGGATCTCTCTTTTACATAAGAATATAATTGATATAAAATATTTGGAGTGTGTTGAATCATATTTTTCTCTTACCTACGTAATTAGAATATTTATTTTGGATCATGTGAAAAACTATTGTATGAGAGTTTATAACCTATTATTAAACTTGCTCTAATAAAAGAGTTATGCTTCTCTAGAATGAATGAAAAATGGAGAAAATCTAGGGGTTGGAATTCTAAAAAAATAATCCTTTCTGGTCCATTGGACCAAAGGGTTAATTTGTACAAAAGAAAATGGAATTCATCTGGAATGACCTATTTCATTAGAATTTTGGAGAAAATATGTCGAGAGGTCTAGCACTCTAGCCTCGTGTTTTCTCTTCTTTGTGTCTTCAAATTTGTATGATCCATCTCTGGCGTTACCAAATTACATTGTTACAAATTCTAGTAGATTAAACTAGCATGGTGACCCATGCAGATTATGCAACTAGTATCGTTATATTTTTCTTATATAATAGTATATAGATTTTTCTATTTATTATTAAAATATATTAAAATGATAACATATTTTTAATTTTGTACTAACTTGACCAAACTAGCTGACGTGTAATATTCATATTGTATTATATATACGTGATATTTGTTAATTATTTTAAATTTCTAATTTTAGTTAATTCTAAATTGTATTCGTATATAGACTCTAAATTCATCTTCTAATTTTTCTTAATTTTCAATTCCAAAGTCCTGTTATTTATAAATTTATTCTAACATGGACTCTAAACCCCTCTTTCAATATTCCTTATTTTAAAATCTTGAACTTCAATTATTTCTAAATTGTATTTCTATATAAACTTTAAACTCCCCTTCCAATATTCCTTATTTTTTAATTCCGAATTTCTCTTATCTATAAATTGTATTTTTATTATATGGACTCTAAAGTCATCTTTCAATATTTCTTATTTTTAATTTCGAATTTCAGTTATTTCCAAATTGTATTCATATATGGACTTTAGATTATTTTTCTAATATTTCTTATTTTTTAAATTTCGAATTTTAGCTTCTTCTAAGTTGTATTTATATGTGGACTCTAGATTCTTTTTCTAATATTCCTTATTTTTAAATTTCGAATTTTAGTTTTTTCTAAGTTGTATTTCTATATGGACTCTAAATTCTACTTTTAATTTTCTTATTTTTAATTCCGAATTTCAATTAAATATAAATTGTATATGTATTTCCATATAGACTCTAAACTTATCTTTCAATATTCTTTATTTTTAATTTTGAATTTCAGTTATTTCTAAATTGTACTCATATATTAACTCAAGACTGTTTTTTCCAATATTCCTTAGTTATTTGTAAGTTGTATTTCTATATGATCTCTAACCTCTTCTTTTAATTTTCTTATTTTTTAATTCTAAATTTTAATTAACTCTAAATTGTATTCCTATATGAACTCTAGTCTCCTATTCCAATATTTCTTATTTTCTAATTCCGAATTTAAACTATTTTTAAATTATATTTCTATATGGACTCTACCTTTTCTTTTTCTCCGATTAATGTGGGAATTTCTAATCCGTGAGAGTAAACGTGGATGCTCCTTTTTCTACTACTTAAATAAGTTAATAGATTCCTGTGGGTTTCAACAAGGCAGAGCATCTTCTTCGTGTGTTTTTTAAATCCTATATTTTAAAATACTCTAGTAGTCATCCTAGCTCAAACAGAACCACAATGGATATGGATTTTTATCTCTCGAGAAAATGTTCACTCGTTGCTTACTTATCATCTAAATAATTATAATTTTTTTTGAAAAAGTTAATAATATAGATTAATATAAAACATATTACTCCACAATAATGTAAGATTAAATTTAACTCCTACAAGTTAAAAAAAATAATTTAAACTTAAAAAATAGCTTTGTTCTTTTCTTCCCCGGGAATATAGCCATCGGCTGCGGCGTGGTAACTGGTAAACGGAAATTAAAAGCGGCCAACATCTCGGCAACGAGGTCGCTCGTTCTTCCAGGTTCCACGTCGCGCTCGTGGCCCCTTTAGCCTCCAGTCTCCCTTTCATGGAAGCTTCTTGCGCCCATGCATGAGCCAAAATTAAACTCAAGCTGGTCGTTCTGACCTCCAACCGCCACACCACGGTTTATAAATAGGTACCCATGGGCAGCTCGTTCTACCATCTCCCAAACTAGCCAGCTCAATCGACCAATTTATAATCGACCAGCGAGCTAGCTGAGCTAATTAAACTGCACCTGTTGTCTATCTGGTCTCTCTGTCTGCTCATCCTTGCGTAGCTAGGCAGGTAGAGTAGCTATCTGCTCGCGTTCCAGCCGGGGTCCGGGCTTCTGATATCCTCGGAGTCCGACACCAAATCAATGGCGTGCCAGGGCATCGACCTTCTCTCGACGAAAGCCGCCGGCAATGGCCACGGCGAGAATTCATCGTACTTCGACGGGTGGAAGGCCTACGACACAAACCCGTTCGACCTGCGGCACAATCGTGGGGGTGTCATCCAGATGGGTCTCGCCGAGAATCAGGTACGCACACACCTGTGTATATTCATCTCTGAATTAAGCATCGTTCTCGACAAAGTGCTCATCCGTCTTTGTTGCCCTGTAAATGTCACAGCTTTCTCTGGACCTGATCGAGGAATGGAGCAAGAACCACCCCGAGGCATCCATTTGCACACCGGAGGGCGTCTCGCAGTTCAAGAGGATCGCCAATTTCCAGGACTACCATGGCCTCCCAGAGTTCAGAAAGGTAAGGCGCCCAATCAATCTCTGACATCACATCAGCATACAAGACAAACTATTTACATCATACTCCTACGAAATTCGATAAAAATATTAAGCAGATGACAAAGTTGCTGCTTTCGACTGTGAAAGCAACGCAGCAACTAGCGTTCGGGAGGTCATTGTTAACAACTGAATGTGATTGTGATGTTTGCAGGCGATGGCCCAGTTTATGGGGCAGGTGAGGGGAGGCAAGGCAACGTTTGACCCCGACCGTGTCGTCATGAGCGGCGGCGCCACCGGCGCCCAGGAGACGCTCGCCTTCTGCCTCGCCAACCCCGGCGAGGCCTTCCTCGTGCCCACGCCATACTACCCAGCGTATGTCCCGTCAACGACCTTAACTATCACAACTGAAACTGAATTTTGTTCTCTTCCGCTCTAGAAGTCTTCTGTCTCCTCTGAATCTGAACATCTAGTTCGTCAAACGTGGAAAAGATATCCGAGTGTCAACTAAGAAAATCAGATAACAATCTCTCGATATTTGAGTTACGTTTTAAAATTCGCTTAGAGAGAAAAGGTGGATTAATTTTCCCGTGATCGAATCGAACTGCGACCTAATTATGTCCTTGATGTCGTTAAAGTCAAATGACTAAATCTAGTCATGCAAGCAAACGCATGCACGATGTTCGCACACGGTCGTAGTCAATGTAATTTTAACTCCGATGCATGTTTAGAATGTAATTTTAACTCCGATGCATGTTTGCAATTGCATGGTTTTATCTTAAGACACGTAGTATAATTCAACGTAAGTCACACATGTACGTAGCTGAGGTAGCTAAGGCCTGACGACATGTGCTTCGTGCTTCCGTTGACAGTTTCGACCGCGACTGTTGCTGGAGGTCAGGAATCAAGCTGCTACCGATCGAGTGCCACAGCTTCAACGACTTCAGGCTCACCAAGGAGGCCCTCGTGTCGGCGTACGACGGCGCACGGAGGCAGGGCGTAAGCGTCAAGGGCATCCTCATCACCAACCCGTCCAACCCGCTCGGCACCATCACCGACCGCGACACGCTGGCCATGCTCGCTACATTCGCCACCGAACACCGGATCCACCTCGTCTGCGACGAGATCTACGCGGGGTCGGTGTTCGCCACGCCGGAGTATGTGAGCATCGCGGAGGTCATCGAGCGCGACGTGCCATGGTGCAACAGGGACCTGATCCACATCGTGTACAGCCTCTCCAAGGACTTCGGCCTCCCGGGATTCCGCGTCGGCATCATCTACTCGTACAACGACGCCGTCGTGGCGGCCGCGCGCAGGATGTCCAGCTTCGGGCTCGTCTCGTCGCAGACGCAGTACTTCCTCGCCAGGATGCTCTCGGACGAGGAGTTCATCGTCCGCTTCCTCCAGGAGAGCAAGCGTCGGTTGGCGGCGCGGCACGAGCGGTTCACGTCGGGTCTCCGCGAGGTCGGGATCGGCTGCCTGCGCGGCAACGCCGGGCTGTTCTCGTGGATGGACCTGCGTCGCATGCTCCGGGTGAAGACGGCCGAGGCGGAGCTGGAGTTGTGGCGGGTGATCATACACCAGGTGAAGCTGAACGTGTCGCCCGGCACGTCGTTCCACTGCCGCGAGCCCGGGTGGTTCCGCGTCTGCCACGCCAACATGGACGACGAGACCATGGAGGTCGCGCTCGGCCGGATCCACGACTTCGTGCGACAGCACCAGCAGCGCAGGGTCAAGGCCGAGCGCTGGGCCGCAAATAGGCAGCTCCGCCTCAGCCTGCCGCACCACCATTTCAGCGCAGCCCATCTCTCCAGCCCATTGGCGCTCCTGTCGCCGCAGTCCCCGATGGTTCGCGCCACCAGCTAAGCCAGTGCTAGTACACTTTGCTCTGCTAATGCTGCGTCTTACGGCTATATCTCCTTAACTTTTTTTTCTCGATCGCATGGTTGCACGGCGGCACGGGGCCATGGTGTTCCTTCCGATGGCTAGTGCATACGTGTGAAGATGTGTGATTGTTGTGGAAAGGCTACACGTGCACAACACATATAGCTTGGCTTTTTAGAGACGTGCGTATAGGCGTCGGGTGTACATAGGTAATTTTAGTAGAGTGTGTAACAGGGATATCGGAGATTCGGAGTCCTCGATTCTTTTGTGTATGGTCTGGTTAATTCGATGGTAAGGAATAATGATCGGATTAAGGTGTTAAGCCCCCCGATCGGCTCTTATGAACTGTAAAGTGTAAACACGTTACACTTACAATAAGGCTTAGGATTGAATGGATCCGGATATATTCAATCTGTATTGCATGCAGGTCTGCAACACAAAAAGTGTGCAATAACTGTATATTTGATAGATCAACGTACATATTGTATGTGGACTTGTTCATATGATTTTGAGTTCTTTAATTTCTCCTTGGAGATTTTTAATAACGGAATTTCTTGAAAACATACAACAGTTTTTTTTCTCTCTTGAAACATTCCAATTTATAACTGTCAGATCGCCTCAAGATTTGATTTGTGCAGAGTAGAAAAATAAAAATCCCAAGACTTTTATAAATTTATAAGCTTCGAATCACAAAATCCACGAAAGAGTGGGAATCAAACCCATAGTATGAGAAATATCAGCTTGTGGCATTGGCCATTTAATTGAGCCCATATTTTGAATAAAATTATACATGTTACGCATAAGTTACATGCATCCCAATTATATTATAGTTATATTTGAAAGTTCGCTTTTAAAAATTATTGAACGGTGTATAGCTACTCCTCTTTAATACTTGTGTGACTTTTAGATTTAATCCAGTAGATAATATATGAAAAGAGGAATATAATATTATGCTTTATTAAAATATGTGCCATACACATGAATCTGAAAACAAATATGAAATAGGGGGTATAGATATGTATGTGCTCCCATTGTAATTTGAACATTCCCTAATATGTATATCACGACGTTTTGCACATAGAAGTACATGTTTTTCCTCCCAAATCTTATATGTTGGCCCCCCTCCCCCCCCCCCCCCCCCCCCAAAAAAAAGGCCCGAACATGCCACAAACCATCATCTTGATAGCATCAACGGCTGCGAGCCTCTTTTCTCACTTTGGCTACCATAGCTACGGAGGCATCAATAGTTCGTACTTCTTCCGTTTAATATTATAAGTTGTTTATATTTTTTCCTAATTAAATTTGAATAAGTTTAACTAAATCTATAGAAAAATACAGTAACATGTCCATAACAATACAACATATTATCGAAATATATTCAACATTAATCAAAACAACTTATGATATGCAATGGATAGAGTAGCACATATGGTATGATGTTATATACCCATGCATTATAGCTTATTTTAATGCATCATAAGAAGATATGCTTATATATAGTTATTGACAGTGTCAAATACTATATGGCTATATGCCACAAACAAAAATAATATAATATAGATCTTGCAAAGGAAGCGATGTCGGTGTGGTAGTCAGCCAGGGTCTTATTTCCATTTCGAGGGTCAACTTTCTAACTTTGAAAGCTACGCCATGGGTGATGGTAGGCAAGCACATTGACTTTTGACTTCACCATCTTTTACTTGAATGGCCATGTGCGCATACTACTTGGCCATGTGTACAAACTACTCCCTCTACCTTAAAACTAATCTAGTATGGAACGTGACATATCCTATTAACATGAATCTAGACATACCATATATACCACATCCCGTACCTTTTGTTTTGAACGACTCGCACTAGACAGTGCGAAATTCATATTGATATAGCAAGAAAAAAATTACAAGATTACAACCTTGGGAGATCATAACCAGGACAATGAAAAAAGTATACCACCACCCATACACCAACAACACCAACACATAAACTCAGGAGAAGGCTAGCACCGAACCGATCGCCGCTAGGCCAACAACAGAACTACAGCCGAGATCATCCAAAACCCGACCCTTACAACTGACGTTAAACCTCACTCTATCCACATTTTTGGGGTTGAGAGGAGGGAGGGTGACAGAGAAGAATGGAATCACTCTCCCCCTAAACCCTCCGATGTGGTAAACTTGTAGAAACTAGGACACCGACATAAGAGGATAAGAATCTAGAGCGAGCTTGTACTAATTGCTTGGGAGGTTTCGGCAAGGGGATGCCTAGACAATATCTCCAAGGAGAGAAACGACGAAATCACTGTTGCCGCCGTTCGTCGAGGTCCCAAAGAGAACTGAAATTGGGCTTTCGCCCGTACTAAATTAACTTATTTTGGTACGGAGAGAGTAAGCGACTAACTCAAAATAACAACCTTATATATAAGTCATTTATTGATCTGTCGAAAAGGTTGGGCACCATCTCATCGTTTACTTGTTAGTTTATTAGCCACAACTAAAATTTAAAATTCAAAATTTAATTTTAGATTATACTAGTTAATTAGGGCGTTTTGTTATAGTTTAATTTCATCGTACGTTGATAAAAAAGTATTGTTTCATTCTACTTCTTTCTGTCGTAAAATAAGTAGGAGTAGCTGTTTTAACAGCTACGAGATAAATTATAAAGGGAGATACATCGAAACATTAGACATATATGTTTGAAATGTTCACCAAAAGAAACAAGTAAACAACCAAAATTTAAGTCAAAAGTTCATGTTCAGCTTGGACCGGGCAAAACCCATCACCTAAACGTGCAGTTACCTGTAAAAACAAAAAACAAAAAAAACAAAAACAAAAAGGAACTCGCAAAATGCGAAGCTCCGAAAGCGATAGGATCACACGCCACGGACACCACACATCCGCCAGATTCCTCCCGAGTCCACCGCTAGCAACAGCTCGGTCGCGGGCCGGAGAAGTCGCCAGAGAAAATGACGGCGCCGGTGAACACCACCACCACCTCCCTCCTCCTCCTCCACTACCCTGCCGCCGCCATCCGTTCCCTTCCCTCGCCACCTCGTCCCAATGCTCCCGGCCGCAGCCGGCGTCGTGCCCTCCTTCGGTGTGCCGCGGTGTCCGAGTTCGCGCCCGCCGCCTCAGCCGCCTACGGCGCCCTCCTCCTGGGCGGCGGCGCCTTTGCATGTGCGCCATTTTGCTGTTGTGATTCCTTTCCTGATGTGCTGCGTACTGACCATGAGTCTCTTTCTGGTGTGTAGATGTGAGGTCGGGGAGCAAAGGCTCCATCTTTGGAGGACTGTCCGGATCCGCGCTCATGGGCATTGTGAGTGGACGGCGAATATTCCCTGCATTTTCTGAATTTCCCTTTTGTGTTTAGTTAGACTTTAGAGCAGCCTAGCTTTCTGGTTAGATATCAAATGCTTAAAGGAATTTCTTTTTCATGTTTCTTGATATACAATTGATTACACGGCTGTAGCTATTATGCTTAGACCAAACTGGTAGTTTTATTGGGGTGTTGAGGGGACAGAATAGGATTCTTGGAAGTTAGAACTCGGAATATTGGAAAGAGCTTACTGCAAGTATGTTTTGGGATTTTTCTTGTACTACTGTAGTTGGAGCAGAAGTTGGAAAGGAACACTTGCTAGTTGCAGGAAACAACCTTCAAATGCCCCCCCCCCCCCCTTTGAAACAAGAGGCTCACTCCGGTGCTCTCTACTGGTAGTAGAAAATAATCTGAACCGTTGATCTCATTTAATTAAAGGGTTTAGATTGTTTTCTACTACCACCCTAATTAGCGGTAGTAGAAATGTGGGGGGTATTATTGTCCCAAAAAAAGGGTATAATTGTCATTTAACAGTGAATAAGCTTTTTTTCTTTCTTTTTTGGTTTTTTGATGGAACATGAGTAATGCCAACATAATGGATAACCATATATCGATCTAGATAGGAAAAAACATAAATGACAAAGTTACTCGTAATTATTATATTTGTAAATTACTAATTTTCCCTTAATATTACTGGTAGTATAATACTACAAATAGAGAGTACCAGAGCATCGCTCTTGAAACAAAGGAAAAACCATAGGAATTCTAGAGGATTTTATCTTATGGAAAATATTCCAATGGAAACCTTTGAAACAAAGGATTGTTTCCTACCCATTCCTTTAAAATTCCTGTGGATTCTAGAGCAATTTTGGAGAAAAACAAGCACTCTCACCTCATGTTTTCCTCTAATCCTCTTCATGTGTCTGGAATTCCTGCATTTCCCTGTGTGCTAGTGAAACGACAATTTCGAAACTTTCTTGTGTTTCAAAATCCTGTAGGAATCCAATGAGTATGACATTCTATTCCTATGGTTTTTTTCTTGTCCTATGTTTCTCAATCCTACATTTCAAAGGGGATGTTGATTCAACCAGTTGTTCCGAATTAGCTTACTGATACATGAATCATGTTGAACAGGAATAACAAAACAAAGATCCTGATCTTTAGGAAGTGCTTATGAATTTTCAATGCATTTTACTACTGGTTGTCGTGGGTTTATGGACAAGCAGAAGAACAGGGAGTTATAGATTTAGTTGCAAAATGGGGAGTCCTGATTCCCTCTTTCCTTTGTTTTTCTCTTTGATAATGCTAGTGCTTGTTAATTTCAGAATGAACTTATTACTGTTGACTATTAATCAGGAATCCTGTGGAAATACGTTCTCAATTCAAAATTCCAATTTTGGTTTAGTATTGCGATGCTTGTTGAATTAAGGGGTGGAACTAGATTCTTTTTAGCAGAAGAACTACTATTCATCATTCCTTTTATGGCACCACTACGCTCAACTAGGGTGTTGAATCAGATTCATAACGAAGTTTCATAATTTGTTCCAGTCAATAGTCATAACACAGTAAGCACAACTTATACTTGAAAGTCCTCAAATTATGAATTACTGAGATCGTTTATGAAAAGCTGAGAAGGGGTAATAAACTATTAGTGTGATGATTCAAGAAGGAATACAATATGAATTACCGAAAGAAGGTATATTATAGGTATATTATAATATATTTATATCGTCATTACCTTTAGGCTTTGGTAATTTTCTTGTCGTCTAAGGAACCCCGGTATAAAGTCCATATTCATTCTTCATGCTTGCAGGTACTGTTGTCTGTTATTCAGTTATTCTGGTCATCTTAAGTTAATGGCACCCCTTTGAAAGTTTGAAATATCTCTTAGAGAATCTCACCAATGAGTACATTGTTTCTCTTTTTCTAGTGGAAGCATAATGATTTCTCATGCTAAAAAACTGACTGTTTGTCCAGTAATTTTATCTTTGAGCAGTTACACATTGAATTTTTTTTTATCAAGATTATTTCTAACATATGTGGTAACCTTATCACAGGCTTATTATCTGATGCAATCACCTGACACGAAGGCAATAGGTGATGCTGTTGGATTTGGATCCGCCTTTCTGTTTGCCAGTGTTTTTGGTACATTTCACTCTCGTGTTCCATTTTTGAAGTTCAATTGCGATGTTGGGAAGCTTAAAACATCCACCTTCCCTCTGTTTCAGGTATAAGGCTGTACAATAGCCGGAAACTGATGCCCTCTGGCCTTCTTCTAGTTCTTTCACTTGTTGCCTTGAGTGTCTTTTATTCTGCTTATTTGCAAGACAAGGTGTGAACAAATTCGGTTTGGCAGTCGAAGAATTTTGTACTAACTGAACCTTCCTTGAAGGCTATCTTTAATAAATGTAAAATTTTGAACCGACTGTCGGTGTTTCTTCCTCTGTTTTAGTCATCAATGAATCAACGAATCAACGATAAGCCTGACCAAGCTTTCAGTCATCAATGTGCTGATTGAAATGTTGCTCCTGGACTGGACTAAAAATGTCTGACACTGGACATGTTAGTAGCCTGTACTTGCCTAGGCAGTCGGCACATTGTACAGATTTTGAATCCGCCATAATGTACGAAGTAGTTGTCAGCATGTAGAGTCTGATGCATCAATGATCTAAGACTACCAAAATCCCGGGCTTGCAGACGTACCGACTATTACGCGGTGAACAATTTCAGCACCGGCCGAGTTCAGTAGTTCACGCTGTTGCACACTGGCCCTGCATCTGGCAGCTTTTCACCCAGCAGGGGCAGCGCAGCCCATCGGCAAGCATTTTCTCATGACATTATTAACGACTAACGACTGAGACGGAACCAGCTCTCCGCAGCAGCTTAATCATGGCAGCAGCGAAGGATCGGAATCGATCGCGTTGCTTGCTTTGCTTGGTCCTACTGCTCAGTGCCCTCACCAACTTGCACCGGCCACCGGAGCGCAACTTGGAGTAGAGAAGTACTAGGCCAGCTCGTACGTGCATCACCGGCGGTGGCGCGTAGCTAGGCGGGCCAAGGGGGACGGACGCTAACACGACAATGTGATTGTACGAGACATATGCTCCCAGCCCAAAACGAAACGGGCCAGACTTGGGCCAGTTGGGCGAGCTTGTCATTTTTCTCCTTCCGTACAGACCACTTCCACATGACAAAACTGTTGTAAACCAATGTGTCTACTAGTGGATCATCGGATCCGTTTCCTATCTCTCCCACAACAGTAAAAGCGTGAGAAGATATAAAATATCCATGCTCTTTTCTTTGTCCTTAAAAATATTTCAGAGATAGACAATAAACATAAATTTAGAGTGGAGCTCTCTCTTCATTATAGATCTAATATAGTATAAACCAACCATATATGTCTTATCCTGCCCCTTATATACAGAGGTCTTAGGAGGAGATAGATCTTGGGTCTGTTTGGCACAACGCCAGCTTCAGCTCTGTTTCTCTTGGAGCTGAAGCTCAGCCAAACAGTTTCAACTCCAACTAAAATGGGAGTGGAGCTGGGTGAAGCCCTCTCACAACTAAATGAACTAAAGAGGTGGAGTTGGGTTTAGACAGTTTCACAACTCCACTCTTAACCTAACTTTTATAGTTAAATTTAGGAATTGAAACTCTATAAAACGGACTTCTTATCTCTTCGGTTCGAATTGGTCCACAAGAAACTTCTCTCCTAGAGATTTGTTTCACTGCAAAAACAACGAGGCTTTCTACTCCGTTGCAGTTCAGTTTTGCAGCCATGGATGGCTGTTCTGAGTGAACGCATTAAAACAGTCAACCTAGCTAGTTACCCGAAATTGAGAGCAGACACAGCCGCACAGAGGGCAATACATGAAACACGGCATGCTGCAGCTTACTTATTTGAATGCGTTTGGCTTCAGCAGGCGCCTGATGAGCCTGGAATCCTGGATGTCCGTACCTTCAATTTTGGCCGATGCAACTGCACACCATGGCAGCAAGAAAAGAAACGCAACTGTAGACTATAGTCCTGGGTACTTGTCAATGGATATCAAATTAATTAGAGGACATGAGAAGAATTTCCCCGAAGGATTGGACAGAAGAATTGCGGTGGATGCGGTGAGGCTTGGGCGTTTGTCCTTCCAGGAAGGGAAGCAAAGAGGAAGGGAAGGACCCCCCGGAGAGAGGTTGCGCATTGATGGAGCGTGTCGCCGCAGTTTTTGGCATCGCACTAGACCATCATTAGTAGGCTCGCGTCTCCCCCCTTCCCCTCCCGTGCGTCCGTCCATCACCTGCGCGGCTGCGCCCACCGCCTCGCCTCGCCACCGCACCACCGTCCACCGCGCGCGCGCCCACTCGATGCACGGCACGGGCCCTCCCCTCCATTTGTATTGTACCACCCAATTCCAACCCCGCCCGAAAGCGCCTGCAGCCACTTGCACCATCGCACATTCGCACCCGGGATTTTACTGTGAAACCTCCCGTGTCGCGCGCGTCCATGGCGGCTACTGGTAGTTTCTTTTTTGGAGTGAGAACATGGGCGGCACTGTGGCAGGTAAATCTCAGGAGACGGTAACAAATGGGAGATTTGAACGTACCAAGTACGACCACTAGGTAGTACTACTGTACTAAATGCACGAGAGGTGAATCTGGTAACGGAAACAATTCCGGTAGATACGTGATCAGATGAGGCCGAGAATTTCTTGGAGGCAACCTAGTACAGTAATCTACATTGTACATACTACGTGGTAAGTAACCATGTGTGGGGTTACTACTACAGGCGCCAAGCCGGTGGAGGGTGCCGGCGGCAAGGTGGCGTTTTCTGCCGGGGCGGCGGCCTCGGGGGACCCTGGCAGGGCTCGTCCGGGGCGGCGAACACCTCGTCCCAGATCTCGGCGAAGGCCCGGAGGATGGCATCGTGGTGGTGCGGCGCGTTCAGCTCGAGGAAGCGCCGGAGCAGCTCGCGGAGCTCGTCGCCGGTCACGATGCGGTTCTCCACGATCATGTTCAGCATCGACCGCCGGAAGTCGCCGCGTGGGTCCTCGGACTGCTTCACCACCGCCAAGCTCCCGTCGAGCTTTCCGGCGGTGAAGCCGTCGTTGTTGTCGCAGCTCTTCGCTTTCCGGTGCTTCGGCGCCTGCGGTGGCGGACAGTGCTTGCCGTCTTCTTTTCTGCCGCCTCTGTCCACGCTCTTCACGTTTCGGAGCTGCTGCTGCTGCGGCGGCGGCAAGGGCAATGGCGGAGGTGCCGGTGGCGCGAAGTGGGCTTCTCCATCTTCTCTGTTTCGTTGGTCAACGCTCTTCACCTTCCGGTGCAGCTGGGTCGTTGGGCAATGGGAAGACGGCGGTGGCGAAGAGAACTTGCCATCGCCTTCTTTGTTGCCGCGCTTCCCGCCGCCGTCCACAGCTCGGTGCAGGGCTGGCCGTAAAGGTAACGGCAGCGGCGGAGGCGGTGGCGGCGGTGGCGGGAAGTGATTACCGCGGCGGGGGCTTTTCCACCCCCACGTCATGACGCTCTGCTCGAGCTCGTTCAGCTGCCGCAGAAGGCCGGAGAAGCTTGGCGTTGTCGCAGAGCTCTCCCGCTTGAAGTCGACCTCTTCGCCGTCGGCCTCAGCCTCGGCATCGTCCCACAGGAAGGACGACGAGGCGGACGGCACGGTCAGCGTGCCCGTCGACGCCGACGCCGACGCCGACGGGTGCGTCCGGGCCCTGCGCCAGGTCGCCGTGGTGGCCGTGGACGTCTCCGTGGCGGCGGAACACGGCGACGAGGCGGACACCGCCACTGCCACGGCCTTGGCGTCCCTGCATCCGCACCCGAGCATGAAACCGCTGCCGCCGCCGCCGAGCCGCATCTTGGCCGCGGCGCCGGGGCTCATCCTCGCACGCGCTCCACTTGTGTCGCGTCGCGCGCGCGGCTCACACAACTCACAAGAGTCTTGGACGGACGCGAGGCGACCCGTTGGCATGTGGCTCGTGAGTTATAAAGGGACCTGACGAAGCTAGCTTAGTGTGGGCGGGCGTCGCTTTGGTCCAACCTGTGTAGGCGTGTAACTGTAGCATGTACCGTGTACCCATCCGTTCTCGACGTGACATGCAACACCGTTCCTTTCCGTTTGCACTCTACTTCATTGGACAAGAAAAGGAAAAAAATGGATATAATGCATATGACTCCGTTATTGACTTTGTAATCACGGGCTTCATCTGAAAAACTCCAACACCATTAATCTCGCGTCAAACCGGATCTTTCGTGATCGCTGTATTATATTCGTCGCTAACCTGTTGGCTGTACTCCAGTTCTTGATGGAACTCCAACAAATGCCGTTTAGTTAGCAACTGCGGCGGTGAAGAGGGTAAGGCTGATTGGGAGAATGGCCCCGGCTACGGTTTTGTTGTATTTGTACCTATAGCGGGCCAGCGAACTGTATCCTTCGACGAGATCGTTGGACAGCTACATGGGAACCACCCCTGCGAATACTTATGGCGTGCCCGCCCGCATGTGCAATCACCGGATACACGCCGACGCGGTGGAGTTTTGAGATGGTCCCTTCCTTCCGCGCCACCAGCCGCGCACGGGAGTTCTGCAAGCTCTGCACTCTGCTTCTGCTTCTGCTCTGCTCGCCATGAGAAACGGAGATTTTTGGGCGACCGGTGGCGCCGCAAACATCGGGGCGATAGCTTGTCCTAACTTGGAGGCTTTGGAAGTTTGGAGTGAGCTCGGCCACGCTTTCCGCTGGATTTCTTCGGGTCCCGGCCTCCCGGGCACTTTCATGTGTGTGCCCAAGGCGTGGTGGTCTACATTGGCAATCTGCAGATGCATGCTATGGTAAAAGCTAAAAATCAAGCATGCCGCATCTGGGATGGGAGTTTTCCATTTTCTTTCCTCCCGCGGTATACAGTAAACGCGAGTTAATCATAGCTGCTGCGTTGGTAACAACTAACCATGCAGACCACACGCCCCAGATCCTGATAGGACTGCAGCATGTGCTTGTGGGACACGTCGCTTTTGGAAGGCATCATTCTTTTGAGGGGAACTGCGATAGTAACACCACTATTTTACGATGCAGAGCACGCACTGTTGACATAAGCTTTATTTTCGAGGGGAGTAACTCTGCATATTTCATGTTGCTAGCCCGGTTTTCTCTCTGTTTTGCTACCTGACGGAGTGAAGTCTGAAGAGTTAAGACCGGAAGAGGATAAGCACAGTGAGTGACCGAGGGCAGGTCATGGTAAATGAGAGGGATTATCAGATTTGGCCAGACCGCAGAGGGAACATTAGCCTGAGGCGGTGTGCACAAATGCACAATTATTCCGAGACAGCTAAGCCAGTACTAATAGCAGGTTAGCACTGTTGCTCCTGCATGATGGTCTTCGGCTGCTGATGTGATGTTCTAACTCCGTTTCCTTGAACTTGATTGTGCCCGTACAGGAACGGAACAGCAAGAACGGATCCATGTCCATGTAGGTGATGCATCAGTCTGTCTCGTTCCACGAGTTGCAGAGTGCATCCATGTGTTGGCTGCCTCGCTGGGGTGTACTGTAGTAGGTCTTCGGCTTTTTCTCGTCTTCGAACTGGCACTCCGATTATCTCACGCGACCACGCGCCCACCAAAAGGTTTCGACTAACGAGGTCGTGAGCGCCGGTGACCGGCGCCGCAGGCCCGCAGGGCACGCTGAATTCGACCGGGTTGCTCGCAACAGGCCGCGCGTCCCAGTATTCTTGTGCCGAGAGGTCCAGAACACATGGCGCGGCGAGCGCGTTTCGTGAACAGCCCAACAATATATTTCGGCTTTTCTGGTCCAAACGATAGAAGATCATAATCTCCATCCCGGCCCACACGACCGTGATGGCGTGATTCGTGCTCGGTGCTCTCGTCGGCGGCGGTCACTGGCTCACCGCTCGAAGCGCCGTTGAGCACTTCCGTCTCCGGCCACCGCGGGGTCGTTGGATATGGCCCAGGCACCGGCGCGCGCCGCTTCCATCGTGCGGCTCTTCGACGCGCACTGCCACCTGCAGGACCCGCGTGTGCTGGCCGTCGCCCCCTCCCTCATACGCGCCGCCACCGCCGCCGGCGTCGCGCGCTTCGCCGTCAACGGCACCTCCGAGGTATGCTCCTGGGCCTACCTCGTTCAGGAACACGGGGGTGAATCTCTCCTCGCTGACTCTTGTCTGCTGGATGCGCACAGAAAGACTGGCACCTGGTGAAGCAGATGGCCGAGGAGTACCCGTGTGTCGTCCCCTGCTTCGGCCTCCACCCATGGCAAGATTCCGTTGCTGCCTCTCCTGCTGCTGTGATCCCTATGCTCTGTGGTTCTTAATTACGTGAATTTGATAGGTGGGTACCGGAGAGATCGCCGGATTGGATGGATTCGCTCCGGCGGTTCTTCGCTGAAACCCCAGAGGCGGCTGTTGGGGAGGTGTACTGTATTCGCCATTTTTTTTACACTTCTAAGTTCTACATTTAATTATCCAGCCATAGAACTTTGGTAATAATCTGTAGTTCCTCTCCCTCACAGTACAAACTAAGGCCTACCTAGTATAACTGTACAAGTACCACTTCTCTATATTAGTATTAGTTCTCTATTAGTATTTTATTGTTCATCTTGTTTCATCATCACTAGGATACGTTGTTCTTCCGTACATCCTAACTAATTGAATCATGTCCTGCTGCCTCTGTGTAATGTAAAGAAGGCCGTTTCTTAATTAAGTGTTTTGTCCACAGCTTCTTCTCTTTTCATTTTGTTGTCATAGGAAGCCCCGAAAACGAGTGAATTCTGTCTGCTTGTAAAATATATTAACTTGTTCTGCTCTTGGCATGTACAATTTGTCTTATAGTATGTTACTGTAATGCAGATTGGTCTGGACAAAGGTTCACATGGAAAAACCATTGACTTTGGAGAGCAGGTTTGTAATTAGCATTATTCCTTCTTCACTTCTTGTTTTATATGATCTTATCAAGAGATTCAGTTATCTGATGGACATAACAATTTTAGCTATTAATGCCCCTGTTTTAGTTGGGTGTCCATTTATGCCCATAGGTCTTTTTTTTCCTTAAACGGAAGGTGAACTTTGCTTATTGCATTAAAGGAGGATAAAAATAGGTGTAAAAGGAGCAGGGAAGAAGGGAGCAACACAAAAGCGAAAAAACTCATGCAAACTATGCTAGAAAATCTCTCTCCTGTTGCTCAATGTCCTCTTTGATCTTGTTAATGATTTGTTGTGGATGAAGACTCTGATCTTGAAAAGCTCACGCATTCTGCTCCTTCCAAATGTTCCAACATGTGTAAATCACTAGGCCATTTAACCTACGCCTCCAGTACTTTTGTATCATGGGCAAGCTTTATACCACTAATCTGCAGTACTATCAATAAGACTATTACAGAAGCTAAAAAATATTACTGCAGGTTGAAGTTTTCCAGCAGCAACTTGAACTTGCTAAGGAGTTGAACAAGCCCGTTTCTGTTCATTGTGTGCGTGCCTTTGGTGATCTTCTGGAGATACTAAGGTAAGACATGGAGATTTGTTCTCAAAGTATGTTTAAGATGAAATTCTTGCAGTAGATTATTTATAAAATGGCATCCACCAGTTCCTAACATGGTTCGGATACATTTATTGACTAGATAACCAAAACCTTGAGAATCCTGCCTGTCTTAGACAACAAATGCCAAACTGAAGCATAGGGTCCAGATTACCTAACTTCTAGCACAGATAGCATGTAATTTCTGGTTGTTTTTCTCTTCAAATAAGTATTGATTCCTACATTTTTGTTGCTTGCAGGCAAACTGGACCTTTCCCAGCTGGCGTGTTGCTACATTCATATCTGGGATCTGCAGAAATGGTGTCCAGCCTTGAAAATTTAGGCTGTTACTTCTCGTTATCCGGTTTCCTTACAGGCATGAAATCCACAAAGGCAAAGCAAATGCTAAAATCAGTAAGTAATTTTATTCTGTACTTTTAGATGCCATCTTGGAGGGATTTACTAATTATCCGCATTTGTACTTATTTTAGATACCCTTAGACAGAATTCTGCTAGAGACCGATGCACCAGATGCATTACCGAAATTGGATGATATTTCTCTATTAGCAGTACCTGTGGACAGCTCAAGTGCAGATAATGGAGAGAGTAAAAAAGATTCTAATTCACAGGCATCTACCACTTCAAATGAGTCTTTGAATCATCCATCTAATATCCACATTGTAAGATTTTTACTAGGGTGCCCTTTGCTGACTTTTTTCGTTAAAGAATTTTCATGGTAGTTATTACAAGCCTTTCTGCTGGACCACTTCTTGTACATAAGCTCCTTGATAGCTCCACTGTTTTATCCTTTTTTTTTTGTCTCGGCTAATATGCTTTATTGAGTCCTCCACAGGACTAAAGAGGTTTATCATACCATTAACTCGTACAATGTTTTCTATGCTTGTGAACAATTTCAAGAACACTATACACTCTTCACACTTCACCATTCCTCCGTGCAATCTGTTTTGGATGCTAGCATCCGAAAAACACAGTTGCATATTACTGTACTGCTGCTATTTTGTTTTAAGCCACTTAATTGGTCCACTGCCAGCTCACCACTCCTTGCATGTTCCATCTGTCCAAAAAGGTCCTCTTGAGTTAACATTCTTATACATACAGCGGAGTAAATCATGGACTGACAAAAGCTTAATAAACTGTGGTTCTTTGACTCAGGTTATGAAGTATGTTGCCTCACTGCTTGAAATATCAGAGATAGAACTTGCTGAATTGACATACAAGAATGCGATCAAGCTGTTCTCTTATCATGGGTCCAAAGTTCACAGTGAAGTGGAAACTTTGTGATTGGGTGGGCGTCCAATTTGAACCATGTTGTTCCTCTGAAATTACGAATCCTGGTGCGTGCATTCTGCCTCTGAACACTGCCCGTTATATCGTACTCCATTTTTTGTTTGTTTGACGTTGGTTAGCTCAAAATTGAACAAATCAACATCAAACATTTAGGTAAGGAGGTAGTATATTAGTAATCGCAACAAAAAAGAAAGTGGTTATTTCGTTAAGGAGGCGCTATCTTGGCAATGTCGAAGTGTGATATTACATTTCTTGAGAGGAGAATAGCAGGTCAGCAAGGTATCTAAATGACTATCGAATGCACCACGACTGGCAACCAACCAATGGTCCTGTCCTCTACTGGGACTACCATTTTCTATGCCAAAAAATGGAAACAGATAGTTGTAGTGTTTTATACCTTAAGTAGTGGGGGATAGTTGCAAGGCTTTGCACCATAAATAGTGGGGTCTAAGAGCAATTTGCATATTTTGATTTGGCACTAATAAACTGAAAACATGAAGCAAAATGCTGGTTGTGACGGCAACTTCTGAAAGGAGCAGTTCGCGGCCCAACAAGAAGCTACAGAACGAATGAATGCGTCTAGAAGGGTGGGTCAGTTAATGGCAAAACAGAGGAGATGGCAACAGAACATTGCCCATCCGTATGGTGCTGTTTCCGGACCTTAATAATTGCGCAATTGTTAGTACGTAGCAATTGCTTATCAGGAAAATCCATATTCACACTGTAGCATATACAGTGCTGTTCTGTATACCGATCGCTACCTCGTCATGTTCCAACTAATTTTTATTTTTCCCCCCTTAATCCTCTGCCCTTACAAGTGGATGTACAACGGCACCTCTTATCACCGACAATTCGGGTAACATGCCATACCGTGTTATGTACTGTCTGTTCACAAATAAATATGAAGACAATAGTGTAGTATCTTATCTGGTCAACTTTGGGATCAGTATCTATCAGAATATATGAATCGATAAAAAAAACATTGCCATTACATTTTTCTTGCAAAGAGACCCATAATACATGACTTATGGTCCTTTAGATGTATTGAGGAATATAGCATCCTAGCACTAATCATGAAGTACCAGTATCGAGAAGTATATAAAAAATTATCAATGGAAAAATGGCTCTAACTCTAGCTTAAGAAAATAAAAACTGCATCATCCTTCTATATTTAGAGCCGAGCCAACCAGTTAACCCCTCAGTTTCAGTTACAGCCTTCCATTGAACTTCATGTCCTATGTTACTCCACTACCATCAATCACACATCTAATCCATCACCTATCTAATCCTAAAGCATTTCAGTTACATCCTTCCATTAAACTTCATGTCCTATGTTAATCCACTACCATCAATCACATATCTAATCCTAAAGCAATCCACGAGTGGAAACCATTAACCACACATACCTATCCGGTAAGAAAAATCTCAAATTCGAGGGCCCATGCGCTTGTAATGCGCGTCCATTTCTCGACGAGACGCCGACCAATGGATTACGATCCGGCACTCTCCAACTTTAGACTTTCCAGGCCGCGTGAACGCACAAACCGATCAAAGGTTCGCACTCACCAGATCACACACACGGGGGAAGTAATCTTGGAAAGCAACTGTGTACACCAGATCATATATATACCATATGTCCATATCAATGCTACATGTCTCTCTCCCTCTAGCAGCAACACGCTGCAACGCACAACTGAATTCACAAAGAAATCAAAGAAGTATAGTAGTGAATATGTATGTGCATGTGCATCTGATTCCAAAATGAATCAGCAAGAAATCAAAGAAATAAGTATAGTACTAAGCTAGTAGTGAGCATGTATCTACATCTGATCCCGAAATGGACCAGCTAGAAGCAGCAAAAATGCAGCCGCGAGCCCCGCGCGCGTGTGGGCGAGACGTACTGGAGAGCTCCTACACGCGCACCGGTGCGTCGCGGACGGCGGCGCACGGGCCGGCGGACAAGAAGAGGGAGAGCCACGCGAGGATGGGCGTGCCGAGGAGGACGAGCCCCGCGGGCACCATCCAGAGGCGCGCGTTCGCCGGGTGGAACGCGATCGCCCACCACACCAGCAGCGCGGCGCCGCCGAGGCCGACCGCCACGAGGCTCGCGGCCGTGGCTGCCAGGGACGACCACCGCGTCGTCTCCGCGGGCGGAGCTACACAGCCCGCTGCCACCGCGTGGAAGGCGTCGGCGTTGTGGTGGCCGGCCTTCCCAGTCCCCGCCGTGGCGGCAGGTTCCATGGATGGATCGATCAGCCGGAGGTGGCCGTACCTGGCACGGCCGGGTCGCCCGGGTCCAACTTTCTCGTGCACGTAAATATATATAGGCATACCGCCCCTGTGAGTTTGCACCGGCTGACCGGCGGCGACCGTGTCCGTGCACACATAGATAGGTTATTTACGCTGTGATAAGATGTGCGCTACTTTGCCCAATTGTTCGTCAGTTTTTTTTTTGCACGTAGTGCGCCAGCTTCTGTTGCACCGCTCGTTTGTCAAGTTTGCACTGCACACCGGCAATTTCTTGTTCACTGACAGCGACTAGCCGGAGAGCTTGTGCGTGTCTATTTTTCCTTGGCTGACGGTTGAATCTTCTCTCCGGCATTCAGAAAAGAGCAAAAAAGCAAGATAAACTGGTGTCGTAAAGGGCACTTTCAGTCACATTCTACTCGTCAAAGGCGTGCTGTCCAGTCCAATTATGCCCGAAGATTGCAGAGGAAAAGACTGAAAGAGGATGGGAATTGATACAAGCAGCCAAACAGGCATGGATGCCTGGGCAACTGGGCGAGGCACATCTCTCTCATTTGTATTGATATTGGAACAGCTCTCGGACGTTGATGGGAGAAGCAACGGCGGAGTTGCCGTCGAGAAGTTTGCCGGCGACGATGAAGTTGACGGCTTCGGTCGGGTGGAACGCGTCCCAGAAGACGTAGTTGGACCGGTCATTGCATAAGGTGTAGGTTGAGTTGGCGATGCCGATGCAGAGAAATGGAGGGAAGCTGCCTCCGCAGCAGGGGTCCAGCGCATTCTCAAAACCTGAAGACAAATGCAAGACTGAAATCTTCTGCATTTTTTATGCTCTGCGACACAGCATTCGCAGGAGGTTTTCGCAAGAGGTAGCTGCAGCAAGGAAGAAAGCTCACCGTATTGACGGTACCGCTGAATGATTTCCATCACGATCTCGTACGTGTTTGCGTAGACAAATCTACTCTCTGGCCCCATCTCCTGGTTCAGCTTGTAGATCATCCTCTTCAGTTTCTTGTTGTAACCTTGAGTGAGTTGGTTAGCAGATGCTGAACACTCCCCTGCAGGAATAAACTCCAGAGCACGAACATACGGTATGCAGCCCAGTGGCCCAACGTCGGCAACAACAAATTTTCTTGCTCCAAGTTGATTTAACCGCTTCATTGAGGAACAGAAAGTATCATATCATCTTGAAATAACATTAGAAGAAAGAAGAATTCAGTAAACGTGAGTTAGAAGTTGTAGCACCTTCAGATAAAATGTCAGGTTGGAGGCCAAGGAATCCTGAAAA
Organism: Oryza punctata; assembly: GCA_000573905.2. Taxonomy (NCBI): domain Eukaryota; kingdom Viridiplantae; phylum Streptophyta; class Magnoliopsida; order Poales; family Poaceae; genus Oryza; species Oryza punctata. The sequence goes on along the minus strand of CM002491.2, from coordinate 27,980,358 downwards.
ACTGAAGGATCATACTTTTCTCGTCCAAAGAATGGCATTGAAGGTGTAAGGTACTCCAAGATGTCATTGGATCCTGCAACAATCGTGAATAGTGCCTTCTTCAAGAACTCAGTGGCAGCCTTCTCCCCCATGGTCTCCAGTATTCGAGCTCTGGTCTTCTCGAAGTAGTTGATTTGCTGCCCTAGTGGCACTCTTCCAATCTACAGCACAGATAAAGTATGGTTTTTCATACAACTACATTTCAGAAGCGAAGCAAGCATGGGGAAGCACATCAATTGAGCAGTTCACATACATAGAAAGAGCCGGTCTCATCAAATATGCCAGAAGAACCAGAGGCATAATTAACACCACTGTTCATCATTTCAGCACTTGAATTTGGAGCTAAGTAGGGCGGAGCAAAATATTTCTGCCCCAAGGCTTCACCTGAGAGTTCAGTGCCAAGAAATGTGAGATCAAGCGTGGATAGGAAAATCAGAGTTTCTTCATGAGATTGATACTTGACATTACCAATGACATCGGCAATGGTCCTCCCATTTGTGAACCTTCCAGTCGGCTTGCCACCAGAAAACGCAAAATCAACACCATATGGTGGAGCATTGGCCTTGGAGAGGGTCACAAGATAGTCATTATTGCCTACATCAACAAGGGAGTCTCCGAAGATAAAGAAAGCATGAGGCAATGCTGGAGATGAATGGCAAACGAGCAGCGTCACTACTATGAAGAGGGAAGAGCAATAGGGAGCATAAAGCACAGCCATCTTTTGTATGCTGCAACACTGAAACGTCTCTACAACTGCATATATTCCCATACACTAGGCATTGGCATGCAGCACGCATGCTCTCTGCGTCTGCTTTGTGCCATTTGACATGGTCATTGTTTTTATTTTGTTCAGGAAGAGATAAGAAAAGGACTAACATGGTGTCAGCAGTACCAACTGGGGTGACACCTTGGTATCTGAACCAGAAGATTTTCTGTTAGCAGTACTGCAATAGTACATTTGTAGTCCCAGTATGCAGTCAGTCAGTTGTTCATATATGCATCTATTACAAATGCATCCGCAATTCACTGACAAGTTATTCTTGTAATTTTGATTGATATTGAATGCATCATCTCAAGAAAGAAAGGAAATGCATTTATACTGCTGTTCACTGACAGTGGTTGCACTATGGTGGAGTTTTGGATGCATGTTAGCATTGCGAAAAGGGATATTATTGGGGTAGATTAATGTGGACTGTTATAAGAAGAACAAAGAGGTCAGCAGCTATTGAGGTGTACAGCACCGAGCCCGAATTCAGTTGGCTTTGTTTTACTTGTAGCAGCCACAAGCGATGTCTCCAGACGATTTCGTCAGAAGTAAATGGTTATAATGCACACAACAACCTGCAGCACCTACAAATCTAACAGGCTAATCGCTTCTGCTCACACAAACAAGACAGACAAAAGATTGCATTACATCCACACCAACTACATATACAACAACCATTTATCATATCAAACCCCAAGCTTGTCTTGCTTCTCCAGGAGCATCAAAGACCACAACTTCTGTAGACTTCTTCATGGACCTGCTCAACTGGAACACAGGGTGCCTGCAAAGCCTCTCGACACCTTTCCTAAAACTAAATTTGTCGAACAGGCCTTCCACATTTCTGTTGCCAAATTCTTTTCCAGGGCTGCTGACTTGATTACTCAAATCATTACCAAGAGGAGAAGCTTCGGTATGGCGCTTCGGTTGGCCTATGTCATGCTTCTCTGGTCCTTCAAATTCGCTGTTCTCGCGATGATCAAGGAATTGTTTAGGTCCAAACAGCAACTGATCACAAGTAGCCATATCAAACATAGGTTTATCTATGCCTTTCTGATATGAACAAATGATGGGTCTCTCCAAATTCTCTGGCGTCGGAGGTTTATCTTGGCCGTTTGGAGAACAATAGCATGGTTCCGTTGTCTTAGGTGTTCCGGCTGCCTCTCTTTCCTTTAAAGTCTTCAAGATCAATGTCTTGAGGAAATTCATGACCTGAACTGCATGTATCAGCGCAGTCAATGGATCGGCCATCTGGAAAACAAACATTCCAGGGTTAATGTATGTGGTTAGTGTATGTGTATGCTTTTCTAATGAAAGAATCCAGAGTTGTTTCTAATAACCTGAGTCATGTTTGGCGCAAAGACCATAGCGATGTTTCTAGCATTCATCTTGTTGTAGTTTTCATGTTCCACAACATCAGCCATCAGATTGATAGCCCAATCGAGTAATGCGGCTTCCACTGGTGGTAGCATTGAAGCAAGGAGAGCACACTCCTCTTCTGTGTTGCAATGCATTACTTGTTCCGGTGTCAGTGAGTCCAATACACCGGTTGGGAGTTCCCGAAACCATGCCTGTAAAAAGGGAAAATAGTGATCATGGAGTAGATCCTCCAGTAAGCCAATACCACATGTACAAAAATTATGACTAATAGCATGTACATCTAATAGTCTGTTGCCTGCAAATACTTATTCGACTTTTACTAAAAAGCACTGTTCCTTGCACCAATTAATGTGTACCCCTTCATGTCTGCAAACATTTCAGGTTCTGAACATGTTCAGATTGCATAAAAAGGGGATGCACGTCTGTCAATCTGAGGTAGGAGTACTCAGTACTGAAAAACTGAACAAACCAGGAGCAAATTGTAGATAAACAATAACGATTTTTATGCCTAATACAGCTCAGGCCGTGGACCGGGAAAATTAAGGAGAGATGAGGAAGTTCATGCTACCTTTATCAACCCTGCAAGGCAGTGTAAGTCAACTTCATCTGGAACCACACCACTGTTTAGTTGCTTCCTGACACAGATTTCCTGGCTATTCTCTGCGTTAATTCTGAAGATCCCTTCGATCTAAGAAGTAAGAACACAATGGATAAACAATCATTCTCAAGGCTTGAATACTGACTTTCCTAATGCTAACCCGTTAAGTTGCGGCTGGCCATACCTTAAGTCCCTCTCGTTCATACAACTTCCTCTGCATCATCAACAGTATTGTAGGAATGCTATTTCCTTTGTGATCAAATGAACATTGCAAAGATGTTGGTGAAACACCAAATACATTCACACTGCATGCAAAATTAGACATGGAAATGGTTAATACGTATCACTAAATCGTACAGGGAGGATTGTAGTTTTTTTTTCATTTACATAAACTTTTCGAAAATTAATATACTGTGGGGGCCTCCCCTACTGTTTTATGGTTAAACAAAAGAAAAAAAGAGAGAAGGATCGTAGTTAAGGTGAATAAACTTTGAATCTGCACTTCTGCAGCCACTACAAGTTAAGGAAAAAAAAATAGAGATTCGGACATAACAGCAATACCAACAGGAGAATGTTTATATTCCCTAGCCCATTTAACTAGGTTGTACATCAAATCCTGATTTGACGTTAACAACCTTAAAAAAGATGATTTAAATGCCATTTGTAAATGCAAAAGGACAAACTTCACAGAACATTACTATATATGATGATGCAAAGTACAGGAGAACTAATCAAAAACAAAAAAGATAGGTTTGAAGATTCCCATTTGTTGCTCATGCTGGCCAACCACCTCAACAGCCCCCTTGCTTCAAGCTCAAGCACAGCACGAAGTATCTCAAGTCTGATCCGTTGAAAGTTCAACCCATGGCCGTCATGGTAGTATTGTACCAAATCCTACATATGAGTTATTCTTCTCTTATGCCCTCATATATCTTCAGAATCGTATACCTTCACATACGTTCAGAGTGTTCCATACTTCCATTCCTTGTTTGATGGCATGTACTTCTTGACTCAGCAATCTAACTATATAACCTCATACTAGAATTAAGAACTGAACTTTTTATTGAAAAGGTACCACTTGTCCTTTTTAAGTACTAGATCCACTTGTGGAATAAATTAATCTTACATCCTTAAACAAATTGTCCTCTTTCTGCCCTGTATCATCTGAGCTATCGACCAACTAAACATACCAGAAGAGAAACCAAACAAAGCTCACTATCATCGTTCTAAAACAACATGTTAGTACTATCAACTTTCTTGGGAGCCTTTCTCTGAACACAATACCAAAATTACTAAGTTCCATAGTTCCATGTATATTGTACAAGAGGTTATACGCTAATTACATCGTAGAATACAGAACAGAGAAGAGTAAAACAATAAATTTAGTAACACAGATTTCTGCGTGAAAACGAAAATTGCAAGTACCAAACAATATTCGGTATGTAGAGTACGTAGCTACTAGCTTCTTTCAGGTAAAAATCCTCAGAAAACTGAAAGAAAGAGACCGAAGAGTAGAAGAAACAGAGGAGTTGCAGAGAGTAGCGCGTCAGCGAGCTCACCTGGCGCTGGGCGTGGGGCTGGGAACTTCGGGCTCGAGGTCGGCGGGGAGGCCGAGGAAACCGCCGAAGCGGTCGAAGGTAACGTGGGAGACGTGCCGCACGTCCGTGGGCCGCCCGATCTCCATCCCCTCCTCTTCCTCGTCTTCGCTGTCCTCCTCCTCCCCGACCTTCCCGGCGCTGCACATCACCAGCGACCTCCGCAGCGCCCCCACCACCGCCCCGACCAGCCCTCCCCCTCCTTTCTCCGCCTGCATCATCAGCGGCGGCGGCGAGGCCGTCCCGTCGTCGCTCAGCATCTCCTCGTACTCGAATCCTTCCTCGTCCTCCTCGTCGTCTTCCTCCTCCTCGTCGGAGGAGCGCGAGGGGGACATCCGGAGGCCGAAGCGCAGCTGGAATGGCGCCATGACGCGGCTGATGCAGGAGTCGAGCGCGCGCGCGGGTGCGGAGGATATTGAAGCGAGCGAGGCGGGTGGCCACGGTGGGTCTTTTTTGCCGGGCCGCCTTTGCTTCCCTGGTTTTATAACTTGGTCTTTGAGCGAACTTAATACCCCTCGTCTCTTGGCTTTACCTTGTCTCACCTTTTTGCAGCGTGTGTTTACTACCCTTCAATGTTAAAAACTTCTAAATGCTTGTGTGGTTATCCTCTCAACACTAGTAATTGGTAGTTCCTTTTGAAGTGTACATTTTTGAGTGGATTAAAGTGTACAATTAAATTGGTCCACACATCACATCACTGTATTTGCACTTATATGAATCTCACTTACGCTCGAAATATTCCCCTATGTACCGAATATCTTCCAAACCGCAAGTACATACATATCCACCATATTCATCTTAATATTAAAAGACACCGATACCAAAGCTATGCTTTTAACTATGGTGTGTTAAGTTTACAACCACATCAGACTTATAACAAAATACTTGATCCTACTTATGTGTTTTTCTAACTTATTTGGCTGACAGCCAAATGAGATGAAAAATCTAAAAATTCATAAATTTAATTGTTTTCTATACCCTCGAGGTTTCTAAAGTTACTAATTAGTGCTTGTAGCTTCAATTGAAACAAAACAGGTTTAATATCCATTACCTAAAAAAGAGTTATTGGTTGGTTCTACCGACTAAGCTCATAAATAGTTTGTTGATCACAAGATTTATACGAAGGTATGGATGACGTACTATGGAAGGATTAGAGGAGGAAGAAAGAGGAGACGACTATGGTGGAGGGGTATGAGAAGGAAAATCGTGATTAATCTTTGAGGATTAATCTTTTCGACTTTAATAGTCCTATTTTAGTCATTCCTTTTCTTTGAATTACTTTAGAAATTTTTGCTTCAGTTTTAACTATGTAAATTTCCAATCGTGACTTGCGAATCTCACAGAGAGGTGTAAGTATATGGGCCGTAAATCTTTAACCGGCATATGCGAGAAAGGGTGAACATGGACAGTGCTGAAACTTGCATATCAAAACTAGAGGAAGACAGCATTAAATATTGTTTAAATGATCTTAACCAATAAAACACACTTAAATACTACCACCTAAGCTTGTGGAATTGCACAATTTTGTGTCTGGGAGGCCCATCCGTCCTGCTGCACATGTGTCTGCCCAAAATATATGCAACCAACATAGCTCAATTTGCATCTTACCATCAATCATTATTTCGTACCTAGTTAACTTGCAGTTTGCAGTGGGATACGACCATACGAGTAATACTTGCAACTACCTTTCGATAATGGGAAAAGCGAGTAAATTCTCTCTTATACCATTTGAAATATGTCACCCCCTGTGCCACTGACATTAGTGACGAAGCCAACAACATCGGCGAGCTTGGACGGTTAATAGTATTTCTTGGGAGCGATGCTTCGGTACTCTTTACTTGTAGTTTGTACTACCAGTAATATTAATGGTAAATTATTAATTTACTAATACAATGATTACGAGTAACTTTATCATTTATATTTTTTCCTGACTAGATCGATATGTGTTTATTCATTATATTGGGTAAAGTTTAGTCACTACTAAATGATAATTATACCCCTATTTTTTTAAGATAATAATGTCCCTCCATATTTTTACTACCACTAACTAGGGTTTCTACTACCAGTAAAGAGCATTAGAGTATTAGAGTGTGGCTCGTTTCTTGGTGATTTACTGATTTTTTTTTTATACGCAATCCGTAATGAAGGTGGCTGTGGCGGAGTCCAGGCGATCACCTAAACCTAACTGAGAGCTGCCTCTGTTGCTGACTGACATGTAGGGTGATCGTCAGGACAGTATTCAATTTCAGATTTTAAACAACTGGCCTGAAAATAGTTAACTTTAGAGCGTTACGTTGCGAGTGGAGTGGAGGGGGTTGGATATTAGATTATTACCCGGACGATGCTCTCCCACGTATCCGATTCGCTGTCAGTGTGTGTTCAGCAGGCGTAGCGAAGCAGCGCTGGCGTAGTGGTTGGGTTGTGGGTTGGTATATTAAAATCCGGCGTTCAGTTAGTGGGCCGAAGTGGGGAGCAGCAGGTCGATCGGTCGGTGGACTACTGATGCATCGACCACGACGACCAGGAGGAGGATCACGCCGCGGCCGCGGCCGCGCGTGAGGTCCTCGTCTTTACAGCCTGTGCTGCCGGAGCCGGAGAGCGGAGAGAGAGAGAAAGGTAGTTGCCGACTTGCCGTTTACTACCACAGAGACTTGTGTATACTATATTACCACGTGCCGTGCGACCATGCATGCACGCGCGGGGGGCGGGGCGCACGGCGGGCGACCGCGACACCCTCGGTCCACGGCGGGCAGAGCGGCAGATGGGATCACACATATGTGTACGCCGTACGCGCGCGGCCGGCCGGGTGCGGCAGATGGGATCGCGCGCGCGCGCCCAGGTTGGTGGCGAGCGTCATTGCGCCGGCCGCGCCGTGCCCGTGGTACGGGTGCCGGGCTGCCGCTAGTAAATGTGCGCGGGGTCACGTCGCCGGGATCGGCAGGCAGCGTGTATGCATCCGCGCGCGCGTTGCATGCGTGCACTGGCCTCCTTGCATTGCGCGCCTCGTTTACGACTCGGGCAACAGGGGCGCGCGCGTAGGAGTATGTGTACCACGGCCGGTCCACGGTACCAGTTTGCCTGGAGAAATATAATGCAAGTACTTAAGCGAACCTTCAGTGCCGCCAGGCGCCTGACGTACCGAGTCAGGTGACTCAGGTCCGTGCGCGCGCTTAGTCTGTGTACGTAGTAAAATGGCCAGATCAAATTAAACTACGACGTATGTACGTACATTAATTATTTATCAGGTGGTTGATTAGAAATGGTTCTAAACTGGCTCTAATTAAACTGCTGCAGATACCAGTGTACTGTCATTATCATAATCATTTCTGTGGTCTAGGCTTTTGTTTCTTTCTCCCTAGAGCTATATACTTCCTGTGCTCTTGTCCCTCATATCGGCTTATCCCTTGATTGAGCCCCAAACTCCAGCTCATAGCGACAATTGCAAAGCTAGCTAGCTCGCGTGCGTTATGAATTGAAGCTGTGCTAGCTTGGATCGAGCCTTGACTAGTCTGGCTACCATCCGCCACTACTGCTCCCCGACGAGCACAAGATGCCCTGCTAAACTTAGGCAGACATGCAGTTGATCCATAGGCTTCGTGTTTGTTGCTTTGTGTAAAAGCAACAACTTAACCAGCAGGCAGCTAGCTAGGACCGCCGGTTGCATTGCTCGTCTAGTATAGCAGCTCGTATTTATTGTGGCTGCTGTGTACTCGCGCTTGCAATTGTTGTCTTGCCACATTCGGTCTCTCTGGACAACGTGCAGCTAGCGCACACCAATTGGACCAGTCCAGACAGCTAGCTAGCTCTCGCCATATATACAATTCTTACGTGGGGCAAATCAATGTAGTTAAGGTTGGTACCTTGTACGAAAGTCGTGACACTTAAAATCAGTTTTGGACCGGGCATTTGTCACGTCCAGCAATTAGAATATGTGGCAAGAGCTAGCTTAATATCTCGATCGATCTGCTCCAAAAATATGTAGCGCCTTAGTTACATATGGTTGGATAAAGTACCGTTTAGCATGCATGTAATTAATAATAGTGACTAACTAGCTAAGAGAACGCGGTTCCTTGCCATAAGTGATGTGATGTCTCGTTTCTGCTTTGTTAAGACAAAGCACTACACTCCGAACTGGTAGCATGTATGCATCACCACGTCTAAAGATTATCTAGCTTCTTTTCGTTTCGTTCTGTGAACACAGATCGACGAGTTAACAACGGTAGGTACGTTAGATGCAAGAACTTTGCATGCATTTTTCTTTACCAAATGACATTTCAACTTACCCATGCATGTGCATGCATGCATAATTTTGCATCTATATCAGCTGTGGTAGCTGTTAGTGCATCATGCATGGATGTCATCGTACATACATGGAGGTGCAAGTGGCATGTCACTTGGTTTCTGTTATGCCGAGCCATCTCGACAAGACGACAAGACATACACACACACTACTCCTAGCTAATTTTACTTTTTTTTAGTTTGATTAAATTAAAGACAGCTCCTAATTTTACTTGTGTTCTAAGCATGGCATGTATACTACTACCAGTCGAGATCATGTCGATGTTTCTCAAGGATTCCATGCTTTTCTGCAAGACTGATCACCTACACGGCTACACGTACGTCGTCCGTTGGGGCATCGCTTTTGGACGAGAAAGGAGATCAAGATCGATGTGGCTACGTGTTTTTACCTTTACCATTGTTTAACTTGCTGCGTCGAGAGTGTGGTACCAACACTAGCTAGAGCTAGAAATCAAGCTGTATATATGTACGTGCGAATTATCCAGTACAATGGACTAGTAAATTAAAGAGGAAACGCGAGCATATATATATATATAGGGCCGTATTTTGCTGCATATTCCAACTGAGTATTGTTTCAGTTAGCTAGCTTCCTTTTCTTTCTTTCTTTCTTTCCTTGTTTTTTTACGAGAGTTTCAGTTAGCTAGTTACGTGCTGTGTGTATATGTATGTATATATATGTATATATATATACATATATATACACATACATATATATACATATATAGAAAAACTATTCTACACCCGGGGTATGGAATAGCTATTCTATACCCCCTCTCTCCCAAGGGTCAAACCCACCTCCCCTCCCTTCTAAGAGCTTAAAACCCACCTCCCACCTCAGTCAAAGCACCCCATGTTGGTCAAAGCCCGGTCAAACTGCCTACCAACTCCCCCCACCACCCACCTATTCTCAGCTCTCGTCTTGCGAAATGGTGCAGTAACGCGACAGCCATCGTGCAGTAACGCTATGTCTTACGTGCAGTAACAACATTCAAATTTAGTTGAAATATAGCCATGACGGATCTACTTTTGATAAGCACTTTTTTCTAACAACATGGTGCAAACGGTTTTAAAAAATCATACATCATGTGAGAGATATTGTTGTTCGAAGCTTGGGTTTTTTTGGATCTTGACTCTCCACAAGTAGTAATACTACAACATTAGTTACTACTATCTATTGTGCGTTACTACAATCCCATCACGATGTTACTGTAGGTGTGCAGTAAAGACCATAAGTTTTGTAGTAACAATGCGTCTTACTGCAATTCTTGAATAGTATTTCTGCATAAACATGTGGTAACGTATACCTGTCATGTAGTAACAATTCTACTTTGTGCAGTAACAGTTATATTTAGCATGTGAGACTTTTAACCTATATTTTTTTTGATTCCTAGTTTATTGCAATCTCACAACGATGTTACTGCCAAAGGTGCAGTAGCGCTCTATATGTTCTACAGTAAAAAAATGTTTTACTGCAATTCTTGGATAGTGTGACTGCATAAACATGCGGTAATGTGTAACTCTCAGGTGGTAACGTGTATCTGTCGTGCAGTAACACTTTTACTTTCGTTAAACATTTTTTTATGAACATTATGGTGCAAACGGCTTAGAAAACAAAATAGGATTTGAGAGATATTTCTCTCTAAAGATTAAGATTTAAAGGTTTTAGATCTACACAAGCAGTAATATCGTTGTTACTATTACACGTTCTCTGTTACTGCAATTTTTATCATGATGTTACTGCCGGAAGTGCAGTAATAGACTATAAGTTTTGCAGTAACGTACCATGTTACTGCACTTCTTCGATAACGGTACTACCGAATCATAGTAAAAGGTATGATTCCTACAGTAACATAATTGATTTGTTCTCAGAAAATTTCAACAAACATATAAAGCTGTTGACGACGAAATTTGTTAAGCCTCGGAGTCATCATCGGCTTAGAGTCAGTATCGGCTTCAGAGTTCTAGAATCGGCCGATGGAAGTTATCAATCGCCAACAGTCGGATTCTTACCAAATTCGGTTAAGGAAATTAATCTATTAAAGAAAGCTTATCCAGAAGAGACCGAATTCAAGGAGGATGCGGCATGGCTGTTTATCTATTAATTAGGAAGAGTCTATTAGTTTCCTTTTATCTTTAGGAAAGTGTGTTTAGTGTCCAATAAGGACTTTATGTTTTTCCTTTTATCTTTAGGAAAGTTTGAATCGTGTCCGATATGAACTAGTATCTACCCATGGGTATAAATATGTACACCCGGGGTCTATGTAAATTATCTCTCGATCAATACAACTACTCTCGGTGTATCACCATCCTCTTTCTGAGGTTTTTTACTTATCAACCGGCGGAATTTGGCACCTGACGCGGGGTTGCATCGGCTTTCGATCTCCGGCGAAGGGGTAAGCCCTACGTTCCGTCGGGTCCTGGTGAATTTATCGGCTACATTGGTGTTGTTCAAGGCTGCATCGCTTCGATCTCTTGGATCACTCTGGTTCGGTTGATGTATTTACCTGATATCTCAATTCTATCTTAATTGCATTATGTTTAGAGACGTATCGGTTTAGTTGGGACTGTCTCGGTTAAGTCTGATCTTCTGTCTTAGCCGATATATCTCTACAATCACAATGTTGTTTTAAATAGATTTGTTATATCCATCACATTAGACAGATCTATCGGTTTCATTAAGTATTAGATTATCATATACAATCTTGTGTTGCATCGATTAGGTTCGATCTACTAGATTGTTGTTGATAATATAAATCTTGCTAAGCCGATAGGTTCATGTTGATGTCTTATCAGGGTGCTACCCGATGAGTTATAATATACGTTATATAAACTAGATTGACAATGTCTTCTACTTGCATCGGCCGATCTATATCTAGGGTTTTGTCGATATCAGCTAGATTACTTTGTTGGTTTAGATTATATAATGTATCCACCACCCTGAAAATCAGTCAAAGGCTTGATTGTCTAGATATTATGTTTCTTTTCATACTTAGTGCTGCATCAGTTAAGTTTGATCTACTAAGTCGTGCTTAGAACCATAATCTTTAGCCTGCTTCTTGATTGCCAATAAGGGTTTCATCGGGGTTTCAGCCGATGAGTTATCTGGACGTTGCATCGGCTTATAAGGGTTACATACAAGTTGGATTTAGCCGATGACAACAAAAGTTTCACTGTTTATATAATCGTTTGGATTTATTGACATCAGACCTCCAGCCGATGAATGCTTCAACTTCGGATCAGTGCTTATTCAATCTATCATTACTAGCCGATTGATTTATACTGGATTATATTATTGTTTTATTACATTATTATCAGCCGATTATCTTTATATCATTATTTACTCAAGTATCAAGATCTATACTGGATATCGGCTAGTATCGGTATCGGCTGGAATCACTCAATCGGCTTGTAAGTCGATTGGCTGTTTTATCTGCTATTCACACATCTTATCAGTTGCAGGATCAAACTAACTGGCACGCTCACATCTCATTATTATTTTGGACCTGCACTGGAGCTAAGCAGATCTCCCAGGCCGTCGTATTTTTTACGTCAACAAAAGCAAACAGATAATGATATCTAATCATATTGTGTTATAGGGTGATTTGGTTAGGAGAGCTTCCCAAGAACCATGAGATCATGTGTTCAAATCTTGAATTCACCAAATTATTTTTAATTTTTCTAGAAAGAGAAGAAAAAATAGGGGAGAGGGAGGGAGGGAGAGGGGATAGAGGAGGAAGGGGGGAGGGGTATAGAATAGTCTTACCATATATATATATACATACATATATATATGGAGTCTGGGCACCACGGAGCACCAAACAAATTTAATATATATATATATATATATATATATATATATATATATATATATATTAAATTTGGTGCTCTACAGTGCCCGGACTTCATGTTTTGAATTGAGTAAATTGAGTATATACTCAATTCAAATGAGTATGAAATTTTTTGAAAATATTTATGTATTAACATTAACTACTTTGCTAACTAGTTCAAAACAAGTTTAAACTGAATTTGAACTTGTTTTGGTTAGATTTTGATCCTAGATATATAACATCCAAACATATAATTAGTTAGGTACGTAATAATGTATAATCAAATAAAGTTGAATTTGAGTTGTTTTATTACTAAGTATAGGTATGAATCAAATTCTTATATCTAAGTATATACTCACAATTTAATTTTTTAAAAAAATTTAAATAAACTTATACATTTCACACCATGGTGCTCCATATGGGTGTTATATATATATATATATATATATATATATATATATATATATATATATATATATATATATATATATATATATATATATATATATATATATATATATATATATATGCGCACGTGCGTGTACGTATATGTATATATCTATCTATTTATCTATTTCAGAGATACATCTCTGTGATGAAATCCATAGTATAACCAGTTTCCCACCGAATTGTCGGACACCTGATATGTACGTACTAATGTACAAGTGTGACCTTACAAGAGATTTATAAGATACCCCTTTTCGATTCGGTGAAGGTGTGGTAGGTCTGAATAAACTCTGAAGAAGATGGTGATGGATCATCGTGCGGTCTAATATCGACAGGTGCATGACAATTCAGAAGCAAATGCAGTGCTAGCTCCATTGATCAAGAGATATGGAAAATAAAACTACACACGCTGCTTTAATTAGTTGATGCACTACGACCTAATCCACCATTTTAAAAAACTAAAGTGGACGTGCTAGTGAGAGAGGCAAAAGGGAGATCGAGAGAGTGAAAGAAACCAACCAATTTCCTCCGTGCTACCTGAAGACGATGTGTACCTAGAAACTTGGCGAAAAAAAGGCTGCTCATGTTGCTTAGCCTCCAAACATATCGATCTCTAGTTCTTGGTGCAGGGCGCTTTTGGATGTGACAAATGGCCACGAGGGAGCTTTGGGCATGTCAATTGTCGATGCAATCAAGTATGCTAATCGAAGAGACCATGGCTGCCACGACGTCACGAGGACGTCGCCGTGGTTACTTTGCTTGCGGGTTTGATGTGTGCACAGTGCACTGCGCTGCAAGTATCAGAATCAGATGGTGCTGTCCATGAAGCAGCAGTGGAGCACTTGACAGTACGACGCACTTCCATGGAGAAAGACTGCAATTGTGCATTATAATTTTTGACTTTATCAGAGTGGAGCAGGACATTATTGTTGGAGTAGCAAGAACTAAAGCTGTTGCTAGCAGCCTTAGTTTACCTATTACGACGTCAGTTGGTGTTTCCTTCACTAGTATCCCAAGAACCTGATTAGTCGGTAGTAAAAATTAGACAGAAAAACCTATATGCCCATTCCAGTTTCTCTAGTTTTGTACTATAAATTGTATAAAAATCTTTATCTTCCAATGCTACATTCTTTTTTGTTTGACGGAATAGTGACTGACATTGTTAACGTTGCAGAGGAAGACAAGCTAAGGGAGTTGTGAGGCCGTGAGGAAGTTTTGGTATGACGTGACCGCCTGCAAACCCAGAACTTCTGAGACATTGTAATCAGAGGCCTGTTCCTGGGCAGAATGTCACTTTGTCAACTTCCCAGAGGAAGCATTCATCAGGTTCAAGAGTACTGTTGTTTTTTGTCAGTGAAAGACCACTGAAACCATATAGACTTCTCCATCTCATCTCAGGCCACAGATATGAATCATATGATGCTTTGGGCACCTCCATCAATAATTTCACTCAAGCAGAGGAATTGATAATGAGTCGAATCTCACTATGTGCTCAATTGCTCATAACAAGATTCCATCCATGCACTTCAACATTTTAGTCAACAGTAGTATTTGCCAATGAAGAGATTGTTTTGGTTGCCTTGCACTTCATCGACAGCAGACCGTACAGCATGTAGCATTTGATAGCTATAGCCCAAATATATTGGCCTGCCACTTACTCCCTTAGTCCGAAAATAAATTAACTCTTAGAGTTCAAACTTTGAATGAAAATAAATCAACAGTATGAAAAGTGTAGCTTATGTTCCACTGATGCCTGACTTCACGGCTGTTGAGCTAGAAACAGGACCAAAAGGGCCATGGAGTTAGCCCAATATAATTGTAAATGCAATATTTCCATCAACTAAAGCATTTATATAGTTTAATTTGGATATACATGCTAGTGTTTCATAGTATGAAAAGTGAATATACGCATTTGTCTAAGCTAGAGTAGCCAGACGGCCCCACACATTCTCCAAGTGAATTAGGATGGGTCATTCCAAATGTTAGAGCTACAAAATCCAGCTAACGTTTCAAGGAGTAGCTCTTCCCACTAAATGCTTGGAACTTGGGCTCGTCCTTCTTTGGATATTCATCATCCTTAACGGGAGCCTGTTCACAAAAAAGTTAGATGAATCAATCAATAACTAGTCGGGCATATCCTGCAGGCAACGTAACATGTCATTCCACTCAATCAAAACTCTGCTCACCAAAAATAAGATGTATGTTAACTAGGAAAGCGACTGACAGAACAAAGAATATCTAAATAGATTTGAGTTCTAGATCATAGATGAATCTAAGTTACGGCTAGCATCCGCTGCTTGTCCCCCAAAAGGCCAAAACATAAAATATATAAGGTTAACCCTTCAATTAGCTGGCCTGTGATTCGATGAACATATGTGGAGAAAACAAGCTCATCATTCTTGCAAATTTATTCAAATTTAGTAACACAGTTATTAGGTAAAAAACAGATTCAGTAGGGAAAAAATGAAGCATGAAAAGAAGGGAAGGAGAGTGTTGAAGTACGAGAAAAATGTAATACCTTTTGTGGTTCTTTGTTGCTGTTTGCACTTGAACCAAAAACAAGCTTTCCTGATTTCTGGCGTGTGGAGTTGCTAGCTCCTGAAGATGCTGGGGCTACCATTTCCTGATTCACCCTTTTGTTTGAGTCTGAAGGGGAAGAACGTGAGGCAGAAGGGATCTCTGTTGCTTGTAGCTTTGAGGCTTTACCATCCAGCCGCTTTCCAGAACCAGTAAACGGCTTGAATTTTAATTCATCTTCAACTTTAGCATCTTCATCTGGTGGGGAGGTTGCCAAAAGGATAGTTTTAGAAGGAGAAATTCAAAAATGCCACCACTACACATCTTGGCAGCTGGAATCTTGCGTGCAATGCACTCGATAAACATAGATGCAAACACACATGCGGAATAAATGTTAACAGCGCATATTTTCTTTTATAGAAACGTTAACATTGCAGATCGTACAGACTTGATATGACGAAAATACACCTTATATAGAATTTCAATACATAAGCATGAAAAAGAATCATTTTTTTTTGTAGTTTTAGCCGGGCAAGCCAAATATGACTGACTGAATTTTAGTAAGAAAGAAGCAAACCATAGGATATAAGTTGACAGAAAGGCTGACAACCCAGTAACAAACTAACATACAAGAAGTTGACAAAAAGGCTGTCAACAGACAACCCCGTAACAAACTTACGACCACCAAAACCAAGCAACCCAGAACAGTGCCACTTCACACCACTGGTCAGAATGCTTGACATCTTTGATTCTAGCATGTTTTCCAGTTCTACTTTCCCTTCTATGTTCTTTGTTTAACTTATGTTGCAGTTATTACTATGCAAAATACGGGACTTTGGGAGTAGATGAAAATACTAGTTCAGGGTGTGGAGTGTATATGCTCCGAGATGGCAGCACAGTTGAAAAATTGCTATAGAGGAGGATAAAATTCAGCCTTTCAATACAAGTTCATCTAAAAACTAAAGTGCACTTGATCTAAAGACAAACCTTCAGCAGTTGCCTCACTTGTAGGAACTGATGGTTGCTGCGTTTTTTCAGGTTCTTTGTAATCAAGAGGAGGTGCAAAGTCCACTTCACAGTCCGTCTCAATAATACTAACTGCAGAAGCAGGTTTTGTTTCAACAATGTCAATGTAATATTGTTTGTTGTTGTAAGCTACCATGATACTATCGCTGGTGGTTAAACAAGAGAAGTTTCTTAGTGTTTTCTCCAGGCTGCAATGTCACAGAGTAAAGCATTAGAATGATGATTTCCCCGAGAAATGGAACGATTTTAATATGGTGCGTTTTTATCATATCCTCACATGGCCTTTGGATTTGAGATGTCCAAAAAGTCAGTTGTGTGAGGCTGCAACTTGACATATGTACCCTTGGGAAGGGTTGTATTTTTTACACGGACAGTGTCGCCCTCTTGAAGAAGCATGTTTTGCATCATCTACACATATATGAGAGAAGAATTATAGCATAAATCAGTCAATATGTTTCTTTGGAATATAACTGCAGATAGCAGTAAAAAAAATCCACTGCATATTACATACCCAGTAGGGCATGATGATCATGCCTTCTTCTGCCACAAACTCCAGCACACCACAGTGTGAAATCCGCTGAGTTGCATCATTATGCAACTCAAACAGCATAGGATACTCAATGTGCAGAGAAGCTGTTAGAGGAGCCAAAACAATTAGTGTAAATCTAAGGTCTGAGTACAAAAGAGCTGAAATTGAGCTTACCCAGCCGATCAAGAGCAGATGGTGGCATAATTACTGCATTGATGATGATAAAATATAATGTCAGTAGCATGCAGTTTGAATTGTTTGTGTGTGAGAAAGAGAGAGAGAAAGAGAGGGGGGTCGGTCTGAAGACATACCTTTGTCTCCACCTTCCAGGTGTGGCTAAAGAAATGAAGCAAAAAAAATTTTTAGAAAGACAGTTAAATCCAGTTCAGCATGTAAAAGGATAAAACAATGCTAGATATGTCAATTACAGCACAGGGGAGAAGGATACCTTGTCAAAGAAAGATGCTGGATAACAACGGTATGTTTGCTCAAAGTTACTCCCATGGTAGCCAAATCCTGCATAAAACTACAGAAGCAAAAATAAAAGGATTAGTTAAGCTTATGTCAATTACATAGTGCAACCTGAAAAGACAAGCATCACACACATAGAAGAATAAGTAGTGATTTTTATCTTTGGCATCTCTTAAATTGAAAAGCTCAGTAGAAAGGTAAGGATGAGAAAGGAACAAAACATAAGATACAAAGTTACAAACAGGACTAAAAATTAGAACTGCAAACACCAGAGGGAATTTTATAGCAATGTGCGATGTTGCTAGGGGGTAACCTCGGGAAAACATTGTGTATTGTGTGTACAGTATGAACTTCAATTTTGGGGCTAACTATTCCATAGGTCGGCAGCAATTCCAATATTTTTTTAACATGTAGCAATGACTAATATATTTCAAATTCCAAAGAGATTCTTTCTGATAAGACTAGTTATTATCGGCTCCATATATAAATTGTTCCACTTGATCCCCTTAGACAACATGAGAGTACAAATTTCCTTTAGGTGTAAACATGAAGTTTCAACATATATTAGGTGATTTATCTAGTCTAGAAGAAATTCCACAGGCAGGAGAAATAATCTGGCCAAGCATAGTATACATGCACCAAATTGCGACAAAAAAATTCAAGAAATTTTAATGGCAGTAACAAGTGATGCATGCCATTTTGCTGTAGGTCTTTGCCTCAACTTCTCCCAGGCTCGTAACCTACAAAAGATGGAAAGGCAAAAATTATCTATTTAATCTGTAGTAGAGGATGTTATGAACTTATGATGTACTGAGCAATAGGGCAGGGGCGGATCCAACTTGGGACATTGGGTTTCAGTTGAACCCCCAAACTTTTGGGGGAACAAACAAACTGTTATTACTTGTATTAAGGTTAAGGCTCTGAAATTAAGAGAAGAGTTTCTTCCAGATCTAGAAGAGAAGCTAGGGTTAACGAACGCAAGCAAATTCCAGATAAAAGTAGTCCCGGTGGGAGAGAGAGATGAATCAGAAATAGGATGTGGATGCTCACCAGGATCCCCTCCCCTCCCCTGCTCTGCACGCCAGATGGAGATCGGCGCCCCTCCCTGTTCAGCCGCGAGATGGCGCAAGGAGCAGAGAAGACGAGACGGGAGATTTTCTTTTACGCCAAGGGAAGGGGAAGATACTCGAGTACTCTATAGATGATCACATGGGTCACCTGCACGGCTCGGCCCAGGAATGGCCCAATAAAAGTTAGGCCGTGTCGGTCCGAAGACACGACCAGCCTATAGTACTCGTTCTTGGAATAAGTCTATATTTTCTCTCTTCTCTTTGAACCGTGCCTTACATATGACTAGAATAAGCCTATTTTAAATCCATCCATTTTGAGCCATGCCTTATTGCTGGAGTAAGTCTATTTTGCCTCCCTCCTCTTTGGGCTATCTTATATCTGGCTGAACGAGTTTAGATTACATCCCTCATCTTTGGGTCGTGTTGGGCCAGCCTATCGTGCCGAGGCAGAGGCCCCGATGCAGCCCAATGCCCCAATGGTAGGGTGGGGTTAGCACGGGCCCGACACCAGATGGGCCGTGTCGTGCCTGTGCCGGGCCAAATGTTCGTGCCATGGGCCGGACCGTCGTTGCCTCCCTATTTACTACTTACTCCATCTCCCTCTAGTTCCATAACTTTTTGATGCTTTGGACAAGGTTGAGGTCAAACTTTTGTAACTTTGATTATTAATAACTTTAAAAATATATAGTTTGAAGGAACTAAACAACATATATATATTTATCTTTCAAAGTACTATAGTAAACATGCATTATTTATTGTATATATTATAATAAAAAACAAAGTCAAAAGATATATTTGGAAGACCGTGTTATTATCCAAAACGTCAAGAATTATGAAACTGGAGGGAGTATATGCGTATGCATTACAATGAGATCTAGAGAGAAAAATGTGATTTAGTTTATTTCTAGTCCGTTTTTTTCGATGTATTGGGTTTTTACATTTATTTTTTATGATGTATTAGGTTTTTTATATTTTTTGAAGTTAATCTTGTATAACAATATGATAATTTATTGTTTTATAAACATATTAGTTTATCGTACCCTCATTTATAAAATCCCACATCCACCACTGCAACAGGGTGAAGCAAAAGATTAAAAAAAGCTAACGTAACAAAGAAATTGTGGGTGTTAAGCATGAAATATGGTAAGTATATGACTAGAGCTTCTCTGAATTGCATAAGGATGGTCCATAGAAGCTGAGGGTCATTCTGGAGCAGTTTGCTTGCTTATAAAACAGATCTATTATATTATAAAAATAGCTTTGAAAGAAAGAATCACGTTTACTGTGAAGACTAGAAATTCTCGCATTAATTGAAGAAAAAAAGAGTTCAAGTAAAAATACAATTTAAAAATAACTGAAACTCGGAATTAAAAATAAGCAATATTAGAATAAGAGTTCATATAGGAACCCAATACGAAATTAACTAAAAGAGTCCAAGTAAGAGTACAATTTAAAAAATAACTGAAATTTGGAAATAAAAATAAGTAATATTGGAAGAATAGTTCGTATGAAAACCCAGTATGAAATTAATTAAAGGAGAGTCCAAGTAAAAATACAATTAAAAATAAGTAATATTGGAAGAAGAGTCCATATACGGACTCAATACAATATTAATTACAATTATAAATAAAAAATATTATGAAATTATAAAAATAAAAAAGAGAGTTAAAGTAGGAATAAAATATCAAAATTATTAAATTAGAAAAAAAAGAATATTGAAAGAATAATCCATCTATAATACAACACGAGTTTAATTAAAATTCAGAGTAAAAAATAAAATAAATTCTGAAATTGTAAAAGAAAATTCAAGTAGGAATGCAATTTTAAAATAAATAAAACTCGAAATTAAAAATGATTATTGAAAGAACAAGACACGTAGGATACAATACGAGGTTAACTAAATTTCAGAACAATAAATAAAACAAGTTCCAAAAATAAAAAAATAAGAGTTCACGTAGAAATACAATTTATGAGAACAAAAAGATCAGAATGAAAATGTTAAATTTTTGAAAGAAGAGTTCATCTAGAACATAATGGTAGCAAATGACAAAAAGTGAGAAGGAGCAACTCACCCGTAAAGCAGTAGGGTAATGGTGATTGATGGGACATCTAGAACTATAACAAAACCCCAAAAGTGATTAGATTCAAATTTTAGAATCCAAATAACAATTAGGAGGGATAACGGGCAGGTTGTTAAGCATATTCATGGCGGGACTTATAAAAAGTAAAAAATAAACTCAACAATAATAATTTTTTAAATGTCAATAACAATAAAGAGGGGAAGCAACGAGCGAGCTGTAGAGGAGTACAATGATGACATTTGACTGGACTTCTAAAAATTATAAAAATAAAACCCGACGAGACAATAAACTCTAGAAACTAAATATTTTTTAAAGGTTCCAATGACAATTAATAGTAGTTGTGGTAGGTCAGGTAGTAAATAATGGAGTGACAAAGGAGTAAGGGTAGCAATTGATGTAACTTTTTAAAATATAAACAAAAAGAACCCCGTAGATGATAAAGTTTAATTTTTTAAAGTTCTAAGATAACAAGATAGATATTTAATAAAATTTAAGTAAAATCATGTGTAAAAAATAAAATACTACGTGGATGTTACCCGTACAATTGCGCGGAATTCATCTAGTTTCATTGAAAAGACAAATAATACAAAACCATCCGAAATCACGTAGACTCACCATCAGAGCCACAAAACTTCTCGATACCCACAATCAAACCAATGGTTTGAAGTAAAGTCCAGTTATCCATTATCTTAAAAAAATCAAACCAGGGAAGGACCTAACGTGCGCCATGAGGGTTCAGTTGAACCCCAAAATTTTCTTGGGAACAAACTAAACTGTTACTAGTACTAGGGTTAAGGCAAAAGGTGAAGACAAAAAGGCTTCCGGATCTAGAAGAGAAGCTAGGGCTAACGCAAATTTGACAAAAAGTGTAGAGAGAGATGATAAGGGTAAGTGCTATAGTAGATGTGAGGGTTTCCGTTACCGCGGTGTTACCGCGGTTACCGCACATACCACGGGGTACGGTAAAAGGAAAACCGTGGTAACCGTCTTAAATTCAAATAAATTTAAAAAATAATTTGAAATTTTGATAAATTTTATACGAATTTCGTACGGTTTACCACGGTTACCGCGCGGTAACCGTGCTTACCGCCGGGTCACGGTAACCGCGCGGTAAATGGTAACGGAAACCCTGGATGTGACTACTATCTCCAAATTTAACTATATCATTTATTCATAAATTAAGATACAAGATATACAATATGTCACACCTAATACACAACTACCAATATCTTTAATACTTTCACATCTTTTTGGAGTGTGTGGAGGTTACCTCTTAATTTAGAGGTGACTCATCATCTCTCTCCTCCATCCCATCACCTAATTCTACGTGATAGTAATACATCGAGCATTATAACACTCGCTCTAAACAGGATGTGGGTAACGGATGGATTGCTCACCAGCGAGCGAGGATGCGGTGGAAGCAGTAGACGCCGGCGGGGATGGAGATCGACGCAGGCGAGGTGGCGGGCGAACTCGCCGATGAGACGTCCGGGAGTCGAGGCGACAGGCGAGACTGCGAGAGGGGTGTCTTGCACCGGCGCAAGGAATCACGGGCCAAGTATATGGGCCAGGAAAGCCCACTCAGGAAGTGGAACGGGCTGCAGGTCACGGGCCGAATTGTTTCCGGCCCAGTAGGTAATATGTTAGCTTGTGTCAGCCCATGTACAACCTGAAAGTCAAAAGACAGTACAAATGTAGTACTTGTGTTATGTCTCCTGAAAAGAACAAGATGAAAATGCAACAATACGTGCTTCCAAAGGGACAGGTATTGACGGGCACAATCAGTACAATCAAGCGGTGGATGTATCTGCTTTTTTTTCGTTGGATGATTCCAATTTCCAAGTTTCCAAGATGATCTACACCATACTAGACTTGGTTTTGGAGTTAGGAGCTAGTGGCGCAGAAAGGTTTCAAACTACTGAAGAAAGTTCAAAGTAGGGCAGCAATGATGCAAAGTTGTGTATGCTAGGAAACAATGCTCAATAAGACAATAATTGGGCATGCAACAATATAAGAACAAGGAGGACCTAGATGCCTGTTCGTCCATGACTGTAGATTGTAAATGTACTGTTTTACATGGGTCATTTCATCTTTCAAGAGATTCCAACGTGAGCATTTCAAGATTGGATGTAGGCCGGGACAGAGCGAGATGGGGAGTAAAAACCATTCAAGCTCGAGTCTGTGAAATCGTGACAACAGAAGTATGCACATGCCGAAACATAAATGGCGTCTGTGTTCCATCCAGAATTGTATACAGTACTGTTGCAATCATGCAGAAAGCCAGTGTCCCCTGGCTACAGAGGAAAACATGCTGCCAAAGTGATTCTGGTTCCACCAGTCCGTGAGTGAACTGAGTAGATTAACTCCCCTGCAGCAAAAATTTACAGTGCTATCCATGTAGTGTCACTGATTGCACGGGCTGGTGGCTCCCCAATAATTCAGCATGAACGTTACCCCGGTATCTCTACTTGTACTATTATACTAAGGATATAATTTACTAATATAATAACTCCATTATGTTATTGTTCATATTCCATAAAAAACTAAAAAAAGAAAAAAAATAGTAACTGCTAAATAACAATTATACCTCTATTGAAAAGCAATATGAACATTCGATCAAATAAAATTAACGGTTTAGATTGTATTCTACTACCAGTAGAGAGCACCGGAGTGATTGCTCACTCAGTATACGGCATGCAGCCTTTTTTCTGAACTTTTAAAGCAAATTTTACTGCATTCTGCAGAGTTTCAGAGCAAATTTCACGCTTGGTGTTGGTGGTCTCTCTCTCCGACCACCGTTGCAGCCAAAATACATGGTCAGTTCTCCTCCCCCATTCTGTTAGTGCAGGCTTACAGCTATAGTAAGCTTTCCTGGTGCTCTACGGTGATGTATGTGCAAATGCAAATGGCCGAGTTGCCAAATGGTGCCTTGCCTCGTGTTGTTTATACATGCCACATGCTACTTGTTCAGGATTTATTCAGGTCTAGACACTAGGATAGACGACTATTGATGCCATCTTGTTGATAAGACGCCATGGGTTGCATTCTTTCCCCCCTAGCACTCACGGTTTCTCGCTGCTCAGTTTAGTACTAGCATCGACATCCGGGATTGCTAATGCCTAAAATTTGATGTGGTATCCCGAGTTACAGGCAGGTATACACGCTTGAGGACAAGGTGAGTCAGAGATCAAAAGGAGAGGAATCGTAGACTTGTAGTGCGCGCTAATTTTGCAATTCTTACCTGACTGTTGACTACTACAGTACTTGCGCTGAACAGAAAAAGGTGTGAGCTTTTCAAGTATGCTCAAGCAGTCGCGTCGTGCTGCGTGATCATGGCAGCCTGCACTTCGTCATCGTATCATGCCAATCTCCCCGTGCCCTCCCTGACGAAGAAATTTTCAGTGCAATGATCTGGATTCCGAAATGCAGCAAGAGCCCCTGCCGCCTGAATGCCTGATGCTCGTAAGAAATTACTATTCAGGAAAAATAAGCAAGCAGCAGAGACACATGGAAAGAGAGCCTGAGGAGTTGTTCGAAATGAAGATGAAGATTAAGTATTTTACACAAAACAAGACGATATTAACATCTAATTAATTAAATTTTAATTATTATAAACTTAAAATATATATTTATCTGATATTTTAGAGTAACTTTAATATAGAAATATATAAAAATTTTCGTACGAAACACACAGTTTGAAAAGCGTGTCATAAATATTCAGGGTCTCATCGGTTCGCTTATTTCCTAATAAGCCAAAACGGCTTATTAGGGAATAAAAAATAATTTATAGGTAAAACTTTTATATATTTGTTCGTAACGATTTAAAAGCCAAAGCTAAAAAAAATTACGTTGAAAATATCTTAAAATCACCTTCAAAATCAAGTTTGAAAATTCAAATTTTGGCTTTTGCTTTGGCTTATTAGGCCAACCGATGGGGCTGTCAAATTTTTATCTAACTTTCATTAGAGGGACTAACGGGACTTCGACTGTGTTCCATGATTTCCATCTCGGCCAAATCGAAGGCTCATTCACTGCTCTACATTGAGATGGTCTATCCACGAACGTCGTGCTCTTTAGTGTACGTTACGCATCTTAAAGTCCATGATTTAATGCATTTATGTAGTGGTATTACGCAGGTGCTAATTATTACTCAATGGCGCACATGACCGGATTCAGGAGGTAAAGAAAAGTATTAAGCCAAGTACAGTGGTACCGAGATCTCCCGTCAACTGCCAAGCAAACGTTCAGCACTGCTGGCCAGTCAAGCCTATAATACACTGTTTCAACCATTTCTTTCTCCAATTGACAAAGAAAAACAAGGTGACCACAGAGTAATATATCCATTCATCCGGTAGATAAGTAGGGTCCCCAACTAATCATACAGTGGATAAAACAAGTGCACAGAGTATTTGTACGTACTACTACTGGATACTGCCATACACAAATCATTCCATGCAGAGGGAAAAAAAGATTTAACGGCTAGTAGTATGAAGCATCATTCATCCCCCACCATCCTCTTGAACCAATTGGGATAACAAAATACAGACAAGATGTACATCACAACATTACAAAAGATCTAAGTAGCCCATGGTAAAAAAATGGAGATTAATAAAAGACAAGATCCGAAGAAGCCAAGCAGGCCCCCCTACACGAAATGAATTTCCTAGAGAGAGAGAGAGAGAGAGAGAGAGAGAGAGAAGGGAGTACAGGGTACAGAGCAGCCAAGAAAAGATGGAGCATCAGTAGCCGTTGCGATGGGGAACCCCACATGCTGCCGTCCACGACGCCACCACCAAACCTCCTCCTCCGCAACATGCCGCCCGCGCCAACCATCAGTCCACATAGTGAATTGGTGATTTGCTCCCCGGCAACCCGCTGACACCTCCACTAACCGCGAGATTAGGAGGGGGCTCAACGGCTACTTTCCCACCTGAGGGCCGGCCTCTGGTCTGGTCTGCTTGGCGGGAAATGCAGGTGTTCTTGCTAAGACTAATCTGAAGTAAAGAAGAAAGAATTAGCGGAAAATGGAAGGAACGGGCCAACACTACTGGATTTGGATCGGGTGATGCCGCCGGCTGAGGGGCGCCGGAGATCACGCCGGGGATGGCTGGGAGGTTGGGTCGGCCGACGACGGGATGTCCGGGCCGACGCGGCAGCCCTCGAGCATGAACACCACGTCGCCCATGGCCGGGCGGTCCAGCGGGTCGGGAGCCGTGCAGAGCAGGCCGACCTTGATCCCGAGCAGGAACTCCTCCCACTCCGATGACTCCGGGTCCAGCTCCAGCAGGCCCGGTTCGAGCAGCTCGGCCACCGCTCCGCGCTGCAGCTGACGCTTCACCCACTTCACGATGTCTTCGTCCTCCCCGGCGAACATGCCGGGGCGGCGGCCGGTGAGCAGCTCGAGCAGCACGATGCCGAAGCTGTAGACGTCGCCTTCCCGCGTGGCCTGACCAGAGGCCGCGGCGTCCGGGGCGACGTAGCCGAGGGAACCGACTGTTGTTGTAGCTGAGGACGATGCGGCAGCTGCAGCAGCGGCAGCACCAGCCGTCACCACCATCGGCTCCAGCCCGAAGTCGGACAGGTGCGGCTCGAAGTCAGCATCGAAGAGGATGTTCTGCGGCTTGACGTCGCCGTGCACGACACCGGACTGGTGGAGGAATGCAAGGCCGCGGGAGACGCCGAGGGCGATGAGGTGCCTCATTGGCCAATTGAGAATGTGTCCGTCTTGGTGCGACGCTTCCTGCAGCAACGTGGCGAGGTTGCCGTTGGGCATGTAGTCATAGACCAGCAGCCGAACATCTGGCGGCGGCCCGGCGTAATAGCCGCGGAGCACAGTGAGGTTCCTGTGCTTCACCTTGCCGAGGGACTCGGCCTCCTTCCTGAACGAGCCCTCCTCAATCACCACGGCGCCATCAGATGAGGTGG
Source organism: Oryza punctata (assembly GCA_000573905.2). Classification (NCBI taxonomy): domain Eukaryota; kingdom Viridiplantae; phylum Streptophyta; class Magnoliopsida; order Poales; family Poaceae; genus Oryza; species Oryza punctata. Next base: position 27,953,791 of record CM002491.2, on the reverse strand, counting down.
AAGGAAGCCGTAGGATCGCCAACACGGTCCCGTCATTGTAGCAAGCCTTGAACACGAGACCATGGCGGCCTCGGCTAAGCACATTCTCCTCATCAAACTGCCGTGTCGCCTCCACCGTGTCGGCATAGGTGATCCGGGAATTGAACATGATCAGCTTCGGCTGGCTGACACTGTCTGTGCTTGTGCCGCTCGACCCGCTGCCCCGTCCCGGGCTGCGCCGCCTCTTCTTGACACCATCTCGCTTCTCAATGAACCGGCGCCTCCACCGCAGCAAGCTGTACACGCAGCAGCAGCAGAACAGCACAAGCAGCAGCACCGTAGCAGCCACCACACCAATCAGCAGAGCGAGGCGCTGCAGCCTCTGCCGCCTCCGGTGCTGCCGGTACGCACTGCATTCGTTCTCCAATGGCGGACCGCACAGGTCCGGGTTGGAAGCAAATACTGACGGGGTGCCAAAGCGGGAGCCAAGCATTGCCGGTATCTCGCCGGTGAGCTCATTGTGTGACACATTGAGTGATAACATGCCTGGAATTTGAGCCAATGAAGCAGGGATGCTGCCGGTAAGATTGTTGGACGACAGGTCAAGTGTCTGCAGCTTCGACAGGTTGGAGAGAGAGGCCGGTATCTCGCCACCAAGATGATTGTCATCAAGCTTGAGAGTGACAAGCGATGAGCAGTTTGAAATCTCTGGTGGTATCTTGCGGGACAGCTGGTTGTGGCTTAGGTCAAGCTCCTCCAATTCGCCGAGGCGCGCAAAATCACCGGGGATTGGGCCAGTCAACTGGTTGCTCCTGAGATCAAGCACGGTGAGGTTGGAGCAGTTGGCGAGCTCCACAGGCAGCTCACCGGAGATGCGGTTGTGGGAGGCCGAGAGCACCTGGAGTGATGGCAAATATCCATAGGTAGCCGGCATTGAGCCTGTGAATGAGTTCGCCGAGAGGTTGAGGTGGCGCAGACTCCACAGGCTGCTGAACCCCTCCGGAACATCACCGGAGAAAGAGTTCCCGGCGAGCGATACATACTGCAGCTGTGGCAAACCGAAGAGCTCTGCCGGGAGATTGCCCGAGAGGTTCTTCTGACCAGAGAGGTCAAGAACTCGCAGGTTCAGCAGGTTGCCAATGTTCGACGGAATGCGGCCGGAGAAGGAGTTGCCGCTCAAATTTAAACTCTGCAGAGCGGACAGATTTCCAATGGAAGGAGAGATCTCCCCAGCGAGCTTGTTGTCGGAGAGGTCCAAGAATGTAAGATTCCCCAGCACGAAGAGCTCACCGGGCAGGTCGCCGGTGAGCCGATTCCCCGGTGTGGACAATGCTTCTAGCCACGAGAGGTTCCCCAAACTGGCTGGAATCTGGCCGGAGAATGAATTACCGCCAAGATAGACCTCTCTGAGCCGCCGGAGACCGCCAAGAGCAGCGGGAACCTGGCCGGAGAAGCGGTTGTCTTCGAGATCAAGCACCTGGAGCGCGCCGCATCTGCCAATCTCCGCCGGCACGGTGCCCGTGAACGCATTGCCACCAAGCCGCAGTTCCTGCAGGGCAGTGAGCTGCCCGACCGCCGGAGGTACTTCGCCGGTGAACGCATTGCCAGAAAGGTCGAGCACGGTCAACCCACCAGCACCGGCGAGCCAGGACGGGAATGGACCGGCCAGTTTGTTGGCCCTCAAGTCCACCACCTGGAGATCCTTGCCGAGCGACACCGGCACGTCCACCTGGGAGAACTCGTTGCCGCCGACCTGCACGATGCGCAACGACGAGTTCCCCACGCCGCCGAGCGCCGCAGCCGGGATGGCGCCGGTGAGCCGGTTCCGAGACACCGAAAGAATCTGCAGCGAGGGAATCGCCGCCACCGCGGGCGGCAAGATGCCGCGGAGCGCATTGCCCTGCAGGCTGAGGTGGAGCAGCGCCGAGCAGTTGGACAGCGCCGACGGGATGGTGCCCTCAAGCAGGTTCCCGTCCAGCCAGAGGTAATGCAGGTCCTGCAAGGTCCCCAGCGACGCCGGAACTGTGCCCCGGAGGCGGTTGAATGACAGGTTCAAGAACTGGAGGCTCGTCGCCGACGCGCTGACGTTCGCCGGGATGGTGCCGGAGAAGGCATTGGAGGAGAGGTCAAGGTACTTCAAGCTGGGAGGGAAGGAAACAGGGACAGGGCCCGACAAGAGGTTGCCGGACACGTCGAACGTCTGGAGGTTGGTGAGGTTGGCGAGGAATGACTGAGGAATGGGGCCGGAGAGGGAGTTGTACTGGAGGTAGACGGCGCGGAGGGAGGAGATGCGGGAGAGGGACGCCGGGATGGTGCCGGAGAGCGAGTTGGACCGGAGGCTGAGCTTGTCGAGGTATATGAGCGATGACAATGCCGGGGAGATGCTGCCGGACAGGCGGAGCTTCGGGAGCGCCAGCTCGACGACGCGGCCGGTGCCGGCCTCGCACTCCACGCCGCGCCAGGAGCAGGGCGCGGACGGCGAGGACGCGTTCCACCCGGACATGGCGGCGTAGGGGTCGCGCAGCCCGCTCCGGAACGTGAGGAGCGCGTCGATCTCCACCTGCACCTCGGCCGGCGCGTTCGCCCCGTACACCGACGGCCCGGGCTCCGCGACCAGCAGCATGACGAGCAAGAACAGCAACCTTGGCGGCGGCGGCATGGCGGGAGCAGAAAACCGGAGCGGAGGACTAGCACGGAAAGGAAACACCTTTCTCTCTCGGTCTTATCAGCTTGACTGCTTTGGCATTTAGGCTCTCATGGCCATGGATGGAGAGAGCGAGGAGCGAGAGAAGAGAAGAGAGCTTTGCATTTGGAGAGGAGACGGAGGGAGAGAAAAAGAAGAGGGGTTTGTTTGCGAGGTTTTGGACGGGTTTGGGTGGGTTTCGAGGCGTTTTTAACTCCTCTCTGGCTCTCTGCGCGTTTTTTATGCACGCCTCGTTTATTTGTTGAAAAAAAAGTACTAGTACACGATTGATTTGATACACATTTGCAAGGCATGTATGTACCAGCTGTTGTATACAGTGCTTTTACTTGAATAGTTGCCGGGTCGGTAACAGTGTCCAAAATATGTAACAATTGTACACCCCGCACAAAAAATAATGAGTCATATACGTACGCAAATCGGTAACAGAGCCCAATGCGTACACTCTACGTATTTGTTCTAGTCCTCGCATTACATTACTCCATGTACAAATTACAATATATGGTTACGTATACAGAAGAATCTGATCATATTTCATGCACAGGCTAATCACCATTTGCTTCTCTCGTGTGTTCTCTCTGGTCACGCTAGAAATGGCGTTAAAGCTGGGAGGGAGAAAAGCGAGACGCTGGCGCAGCGCGCTTTATGAGGGGGGCAATTAGTTAACGTTAAGCGCGCTTTTACGAGCGAGAAGACAGGCTGTCACGGCCGTTAACGCCTTCTCTCTGTGTTTCTTTTTTTACTGGAGAGGAGTGACACGGTGGGCCCGAGGTTGGGGTTCCCCCTACGACGCCGACGTGTGGGTCCGGGGAAAAAAGCTGGACGCGCGGTGTCAGTGGCACAGCGGGCTGTGGGCCCGCCCTGTCCGGGCGCCGCATCGGTTTTGAGATTAGATTAGGGTTAGGACGAAGGAGATGTTTGACTGGGCTAGTTGTGCCACCTAGGCTGTGCTCCCTCGTCGTAGGCATATGCTTGGGTCAGGTGATTGATTGCCTGCCTAATGTCGAAATGGTTCTGTTTCCATTCACCTTGTTTCCTAAACTCTCATGTGTCAAGGAGTATGATGTCGCTGTTAGTAGTTCAGTTACCAGTTTTGTACTCTTTTTTCTTTTCTTTTTTTTGCGGGGAGCTACCAGTGTACTTTATACTACTACAAAATTATTTACCTCTGATGAATCGGTTTCTGGGTTTACAAAATTTGCTGGAATACTGCTCTAAGTTTTTTTTTTTTTGATCGCCGTGGCTAATGAGTTTTCCTGTTTTGTTTGCGTCGAAAATCTTTGTCCAACTTGAGGAAAAGAACTCAGTCAAATATATCGGTTTATCTATCATAACAGTGAGGAAATTGAAGGGTGTGAAGACAACAACCTGAGTAGATACAGAAGAGCAGCTGAGTACTACAGAAACATCTGAGCTGAGTACGTAGTATATATGAATACAGCATTGAATTACGTTCTAAAAAAAAGCATTGAATTACCACTCGCCAACTAGTAGCTTGCGGCTACGACATCTTCATGAGTCCATGATCCTACTGCTCTAGCCTGGAACATCGTACAAATCGTAGTTCAATTAGAGAATTTAAGCGACCATCACATCCTAATTTCATGCTAGAAGAATAGGGCAATCATAGACCATAATCACGACCTAACAACCTGCAGAAAGTCTAATCACAGCTCGCTTTTTTCTTGTTCCTCTTGATCCACAGCTTATACTAGTAGTATATTGTATAGGAGTACAAAGCATGATCAATTTAATTTATGCTCGTACAAATATACAATGCTGATGCTCCATTGCTCCCATTCCGTGCCAGCGTAAATCGAATCGATCTCCTCCGTACTTCAGATATGACTTTTTTGGTACCCATTTCTCCTTAATTGCATCAAGCAGCAAATGGAATGCAGTAGCCCAATCCACTTCCTGCATGTACTGCCGTTGTAACCTGTACGCGGCCAAATCTCCCAAGTTTGGACGGTTTTGTTGGATACAAAGCACCAAAAATTAAGTATAAGCAATTGCACATGCTTGAGATGGCAATACCTACCACTACACTACTGCAGTGAAGCATGGCACGGAGAGAAGAATGCTCGCATCCTGTCTGTGTTTATGCCGGTGAAAAGAGATTAAATCTTTATTAATCTCTGAACTATTGCAGGCACATGTGCACACCACCGTAGGGCGCGTCTCACTGCAAAGTTCTCTCTTTTCTGCTTCTGCCCGAATCTTTGTGAAAAGATAGTGTACGTTGCGTCGATTTTTTTCTACTGCTCTGAACTAATCCGAAGACTATAGTTTTCCGCGCACATAACTACGAAGTACTACTCATCATACGACAATACGATATCAAATCCGAGAAGAGGTCATTTTTTCGCTGGAGGCAGCTCTCAACTCAAGGTGAAAATGCAGGGTGCGACTCCAGGTTTCCAGGTCAAAATACAGGAGTAATTGCTACCGAAAACTCGATATGAGCAGTAGCAGGCTAGCAACCCACACCCATAGTAGAGCAGCAGCTGAAATGAATTCAGATGTGTAGACTGTAGAGTGATGCAGGAGAGAAGGGGGCTCCAATAATTCATCAAACGGCCATATGGGCGCGACCTGGCAGTGTTCATCCTGACACTGGAGCACCAGCCAAGCAGTGTCAGCTTTACTCCTCCTCATCACTGTGCTTCTCCTCCCTCCTCTTCTGCAAAACAATTCAGCAAAGCGAGGGATGCACGTATGTATGCATGGGGCCGATGGATCTTAAAAGTTCAGTACGCCTTAACATGTCCTCTCCGGCCTCCACCATCCCTTGTTCCATGGAACATAGGGAGTACTACTACACTATTACTATACCTAAGTACTCTTCAGCTTAGTTTGAAGCAAATTATTGAATAGATTTTTTTTGTCCTGGATTATCTATTTAATTATATGGATAAATTAAATATCTCTATTAGTAAACTTGGCAAATAATTTAAAACAAGTGGCCTAAACAATACAGAAGAAGAACCTTTTTTTACAACATGTTTTTTTCAAAAATGTTGAGCAAATAATCAGGTAAATAATCTGAAAAGTATTAAGCATTCCTAGATCCAAATTGCCACTGTTCATCCCAAAACATCAAGGACGCATCTTGAATTCTTGACTCTTAAGTTGTTAAACAAGAAGCCCAATATATGGAAACTGAATAATGGCGGTGAGGTCATGGTTGGTGAGTTAGCTAGTGTTAGTCCATGGCAGATTGATTGAATCGTGAAGAAATATGGAGAGAAAAAAAACAATAAATGTCAACTTGTGGATGTACATGCTTTGTTCGAGTCGCGCACAAAGCGTAAGAGAAATCACGCCATTGTTGCTCTTGGATGAGTCTCACACACTCCAAGCGGAGACCTCGCGTGTCCATTAATATTGTCATGGGTAGAAGAAAACGACTCCAAGTCCCAGCCGAAATGCAGAAAATGAGCGGGAAAACGACGACGAGAGGCAGCAGCCGAAAGAAGGTTTTGGTCGCGTTTTCGCTTACTGTCCGCTGCCCGTGGCAAAGCCGTCCAAAACGGCAGAGCTTGGACTGGCTCACACCTCACACACACATCGTTCTAAACTTCTCATAGTAGGATCATCAAGAAACCATTGAGTTGATGCCGAATTTGATCTCTTCTCTCATTAAAAATGAGATGTTTAGGCTATACACAGGGTGGCATCCAATTCAGTGACGTTGGAAATCGAAGCTGAAAATTTTTCGTTGCTGAACTGAACTGCGCATACATGGGGACAGCTTCGTCAAACGCTCACGTTCGTTTGTTTATTCAGCTTTTCAAGGTAGTAAATAGACATGTGATCGAGACTTGGAGAGCACATCCCGCTGAATTCGGACGAACGAACCTTCAGAAACGTCGGATTCCAATTATATGCCTTTCGTTCGTCAGTTTCAGGCGCCTACTCCACTGTATCGGTATTTCACTATCAGTTCTGAGTTTATCTCATTAGTTTCAGTTCACGGATTTTCGGCACCAACTCCTGCAACGTCATCACGCTCCTATAAAGTAAATAGTGCAGCGACTAGCGAGCAAGCGAACAAGCACTAGCAACTCGCTGATAAAACGGTGGCAAGTGCAAATTTCTTTTTCTGAGTTCCACGGATAGATTCTAAATTCCATTCCCCACCACCTGAACCAGGGAAAGTTCAGCTCTCATGGTGTCTACCGTTGAGTAGTCTGAGCTAGTGGCCAGGCCATAATTCAGTCCCAGTTTTAGCCGTGCAAAAGAATAAGGATTATACTAGTAAGAGCTGTAGTAAACAAGACTTAAAGAAGATCCAAGTCGGCAATGTGATTGAACACATGTCCAGGAGGGAGGATTAGCCGGGCAAAGACAAGGAGCATGTCCCCTCTCGCGGATCAGTGGATGTGCTTTCTGACCAAACGCCTCTCACCCCATATCCCGGCCAGGTGAAGGACCGTGGCTCCATGAGTGCTGTGGGTTGGTGGCATCTCTTGCTCACTTTCATCAGCTCAGCTTCTTCTTTTAGTAGGCTAATCCTTCTGTTAATTTGCTCTGACGGCGTGCTACTTTAGAGGATGATGACCTTGTTACTGTATTAAACTTGTGTTTGGTTGAGAAAATCATAGCAAATCATCTGCATAAAGCTTAAAGTACACTGCTTATCCATCAAAGTTGAAATGGTATCGTTCTGATAAATCCCGAAGTCTTCCGTTTTCCAGACCAGATCAGGTATTCAGGTCTCTAAGCTCTAGCGTCCGATTTTGTCAAAATATGACGGCACTTTTTTCCTTCTACAAAGGACGAGCACAACATACCCTAGATCACTTTGAGTTGCAGAACATTTTTTAAGTTCAAAATACCAAACATGTTTCATCGGTGACATAATTGACATATAATTTAAATTTGTAAAAGCACAAAGATTACTACTGGTAACATTAATGAGTGCTCTGATATTAAGTCACAAATCAGGATATGAATTCTACATGAACTTTATTCCCGATGCTAAGAATGTCAATAAATATCTAAGTGGGTAGCATAACACACAACATGAAGTGTCACAGGCACATTCTACGTGGCTATGGTTGCTTACGTTAAACAATACAACACTTCCAGCTCTACGGTAGTATTTATCACATTTACATCAAGGTGAGTTACATGTAATTGTGTACAAATAGCGAATGCTTTACATAATGTAGCCATTTCGTAGACATTAGCATACAAATGGAATGATGGCATAGCGAGAGCGAGGATAGTCTTCAAATTTTTGAAGATACCACTTATGAGTTTCTGCTGCTGCAAATGACAGGTTTGTTATCTGCAAAAACAAAAAAAAAGAAAAAAAGATAGTTCAATCTGCTGGAACAAAAACAAAAGAAACTAAGCGCAGAAGACAATTGCACGTTAGTTGGACTCTGAGCATCTTTGTTCAAAGTTACTGTAGGGCGTACCACAAATATGAACAGGAACCACACTGGAATGTCTTCACCACCACTAGCAACCAACATGCCAAAATATATTACCTACAAGCCAAAGTAACTGTAAATGTTAATGCCATAATAATTTAAAACCACAGGAGCTCTTTTAGTAGCTCTGTGCCCTATCTGCGTCAACTGTCAAGTCAAACAACACCAATTTTGCTATATGGAAACATACGTGCTGTCATGTTTTAGTCATTTAGTTACTTCACACAAGTGAGATCATACGAAAGCTCAGAAGATATTTTATCATCTTTAAGCCATGCAAAGAATGCTTGCATTTCCCTGTATGGGTGATACTAAAAGGAAATATTCGCTCTCAGATGGTATTGCACTCAGAGAACTACGGTGATGAAATGGGTAACAGGAGAAATTTGATGAGAAGTCTGCATCGGAATTCAGCTTCAGTGTAAAAAACTCAAAATCCCAGAAAAATCAACATACAAGTTCCTAGTTTTTCGCCCAACCCATTCTAGCCAGAAGTTGAAGCCTGGATCAGGAGCTACTAATCCAGTGCTTCCACCAATTGGAACCCGTCCGAACTTCCCCAAGATGATTTTTATTGACAGACCCAAGACAATGTTGACAGGCCTAATCTAACTTGACGTTGCTAATTAGGCAGAGTAACAAGACCCGCCATATTTTTCAAAATAGTATGTGCCACATACTGAAAATAAGTACACAAAGGAAAAACACTCACTAGTTCGGCAAGGTAATGAGGGCAAGAGACCCGATTAAACCAGTCACCACAAGGAATTACATATTCATCAGAATCTTTGTGTTCACGCAACGATCCCTGTAAAAGCAATAAAAATAAACCATGAAATTCAAAATATAGACCGCAGCCTAGAAGTTTCCAAGACAACAGTGCATAATAGCACAGTTTCTGGCATACAGAAACAGAAAAACATGCATAGTGCATAACACATTAAACCTGACTGGCATTTCATGAAGGATTCCTGATGTTGATTGACTAAACAATTTGTGTAAATGGGGTTCCTAAAGCCTGTTGGGCTCCACCCTCTCAAAAAATAGAACACCTCCAGCAAGCCATACCTTCAGCTTGACACTAAAAAATTATGGTTGCAGTTTGACAGTTCCAACTTGCAACATATATGTGGATTTATCTTTCTTTCTTTCCTTTTATTTTATTTTCTTTTCTTTTTTAGAAAGATTTCTGATGCTACCCATATATGTAAAAGAAACTTGCTAGTATATCTAGGGTCATAGGGACATTAGAGAGCAGATACTTACAAGAATAGCATGGCAACGGATCTGATGGAGGGAACCCCAAATGAATATAACAGCACCTATCCACTGGGTCCATCCCAACTTTAGAAGAGGCTGTAGTAGAGATGATGAATCAATTACTAGATCTGGCATTCTCGCACGACCCTTTACTATGAACTCAGCTACTTGACCTTGAAGATACTCTGCTGCTTCAGGAATACAAGAGCTAGCAATAGATAATGGTGCAGCCACATAGTAGCTGGCATGAAGAAAAACTAAACTATAAATCAATCTGAAAACGTTATACATTAAAACAAAAGAACAACAACAATAATATGAAAAAATTATCATGGGAGGCATGAATGAATATCCTCTTCCTAATATAAGCACTGTGGCAGAACAACAGAACAAGTAAAAGGATAAGATAGCTAGTCAAGTGGGATATTTTTCACAACAAATGTGCCATGGAGATCTAGAACATAAAGGATGTAAACCAAGATGGAACTTACAATAGACCCGTCAAATATCCTACAATATGCATCCGAGCAGAAGGGCTGTAGTGGAACACATGTTCAGTCTCATATAGTCGTCTCAGCACTTGAATTTCCATCAATAGAAGTACAAATATTGTTCGCCAGACACGATACTTGTGCCCCATGGTGCGCGAGCGAACACGACCAAAAGAGAATGAATTTGAGCCTACAAGATGGCTAGCAATTGTGGAATAACTTGATGACTCAGGCAATAATGGTGTCATTTTCATATATGCGTAGAACCATATTGCCAGAAGCAAAGTTGTTGTCGCCAGCACTCCGACCACATAAAAATGCATGAAGTATTTTTGTGGAACAGTGAACTTCTGCAGATTGGAAGAGATCAATTTGAGATTATCAGAATTATACAGAAGTTGAATATGAGAAGAACTACAAATTTGTTAAGTGTTCTCATGTGCAATTGATCATCAGTTGGATGAACAATAGCTCAAGAAAAACTGATGAGGAATCAATTTGATTCTACTATATAGTGTTAGTTTTTACTCACAAAACTGGCTTGGTATGTATTTTTCGTATATCCAAGTTAGCATAACTAAATCTCCAAGTTGACAGAAAAATTGGCTGTAGCCTGTAGACAAACACCAATAAGAAAATAAACCTATAAAAAAAATTGTTAAGTCCAGAACTCGGGAGTGGTTCCCAATGTTTAAGAACTAATTTCTTCAAAATGTGTCATCTTCTCAAGATCAATCGATAGTATTTCAGATTTGCATGTACTAAACACTACAAAACAGTAGCTAGCTTTGGCCTTAAACAATCAAAGGCTATATCTTTTTCAAACCAATCCAAACCTATATTTACTTTGAATAAGTTTCGCTTAACTTATCAAGATCTAACCAAGCTACGTTTACCAAGGAATCATACTAACTCCACAGGAGTGTCGAATGGGAACAGAAAAGTCGAAGCAGGAAATAGGTGCTGCGGCACCTTGAACCGATCTTACCGCCTTAGAAGAGGAGGAACCAGAGGACGAGGCGGGGGAGGGCCTCACGGTCTTGCCGCGGGAGGAGAAGGCCGATAGCAACCGACGAAGGAGGCGACCGCCAGCAGCCGCAGGGATTGGCAGCGCGGCGGCAATGATGGGGAGCGTGGCGGCAATCCAGGCGAGGCACAGCAGAGGCTGGAGGGCAGGCCAGCCGTCGGTCTCCATGGAAGGCAGCGCAGGGCCGTAGCCCGGTAAAGGAAGTCGCAGGCGCCGGCGGGTGGCACGGCAGCAGCAAGACGCCAGAAGCTGCGGGGGCGATGGCGGCACGGCGCAGCCACGCTGACGCAGGCCGCCCTTAGGGGAAAGCGGACGGTCGACGGAGGAGGCTAGTGATTGGGAGACGCGCGGCGGCGGCGGCGGCGGCGCGGGATAGCGGTTGCGCGAGGGAATGGAGTTGAAGGGGGAAGGACGACAAGGCAAGGCAAGGGCAAGGGCACGCTACTTCGCTTCGCCTCCGCGAAGGGCGATTCGTTTGCGTCGCGTTGGCGGAGAGTTTTCCGATCGGTTGGCAGTTGGATCGATAGTTGGCTCCTTCTGGAAGCGTCCATGTCTTCATCGTTTGGTGCACGGCACGGGATAATTCTGTGGGGACCACTCGTCATAGAGTCGACTGGGCGTAATCATGTGGTTATGTGATGATCTCCACAAAACATTCATTCACGTTATTGGCCCTGTTCGGCTGCACTGCAATGCAGTCCTTGTTATTGCAGTTACAGACACATAGTACTGTTTGGATTGACTGTACTGCGATTAATACAAGTGCAGCCAAACATAACTATATATTCCTTCTTGTTATTAAGATCAAGTTTCAGAGTTAATAAAAAAGGTTGAGTTTTAGAAAATCAAGCAAGTTGGCAGTTAAGCCTCTAAACAGGAATTCGGACCTAGCTAGAGATCGAAGCCATCACTTGGGGTCACGACATTGAGCATGTTTTAAGTGAGTTCATCAAGTGATGGCGAACATGAGATCATAGCTATCAATATCCATCAATGTATCATGTTTCCCTTTTTAGAATGAAAACTCCTTTGATACAATCACTTACCACATTCGAGCGTTGAACGGTTTGCGTGATGAGCTCCACGCTTACACAATCTTCTTTGTTTTTCTCCATCTCCTATGTATCATCTCTCTCATCCTAATCATTTTATCCCGAAATCGAACTATCCAACATGGAGTGGGGTCGGAGCGGGTGCTACGACAATAAGGCTTGTTGCGCCGGTGGGGGTGCGTGGCTGAGATGAGGCCCTCAGCAACAATGATGAATACTCGTAGTGACGGCGATATCCGCTATGATGACAGTTGGTGGCGGCAGCGGCGTACGAAGTAGAGACAATAGCTATTGCAATGAGACTCGTGGCGAGACGGTGATGACTATGGATAAGGAGGCGAGGGAGGTCGCCGCGGTTAGGTTACTGTTGACGTAAAAACACGACGGTCTGAGATCTGATTAGCTCCAGTGCAGGTCCAAAATAATAATGAGATGCGGGCGTGCCAGTCAGTTTGATCCTGCAACTGACAAGATATATAAATTGAAGATCAAAAGATAGCCAATCGGCTGATAAGCCGATGGAGTGATTCCAACCGATGCCGATACCAGCCGATATCCAGTATAGATCTTGATACTTGAGCAAACAATGACATAAATATAATCGGCTGATGATAAAACCATAATATAATCCAGTAGAAACCAATCGGCTAGTAATGATAGATTGAATAAGCACTGATCCGAAGGTTAAAGTATACATCGGCTGGAGGTCCGATATCAATAAATCCAAATGATTAGATAAATAGTGAAACCTTTGTTGTCATCGGCTCAAACCAACTTGCATGTAATCCTTGTAAGCCGATGCAACGTCCAGAGGAACTCATCGGCTGAAACACCGATGAAACCCTTATTGGCAATCAAGAAGCAGGCTAGAGATTATGGTTCTAAGCACGACTTAGTAGATCAAACTTAACTGATGCAGCACTAAGTATGAAAAGAAACATAATATCTAGACAATCAGGCTTTTGATTGATTTTCAGGGTGGTGGATACATTATATAATCTAAGCCAACAAAATATCTAGCCGATATCGACAAAACCCTAGATAGAGATCGGCCGATGCAAGTAGAAAACATTGTCAATCTAGATTATATAATGTATATGATAACTCGATGACTTACATGAACAAGATTAGAGTATCGAATCGATGGAAGCACTAATCTCGATAACGCAAGCCGCCATAACAATCCTTACTCCTCGTCGGAGATCGAAGTCGATGCAGCCCAACTCGAAACAAGAACTTGTCGAAAGTAAAAGGTAAGTATTGTGTCCTATTACTTAGTGGGATAGAGAGAGAGGGGATTTGAGATAGTTAACTATTGAGTTATAGAAGCGACGTGAGTTAGGTGTCCAGAAAAAATAGATTTGTGGAGAAAATATAGTTCAACAATTTACATATGTGAATACCCATGTATATCAATTTTACTTCACAAGTTTTTTGGTATTCGAATACCCAGGACCCCCTTTGTCCACTGATGTTGGTTTCTTTGTGTTGTAATCAATATGTTACGTCCGAATAAAACATTTTACACAAAGTAATAAAACATTTTACACAAAGTGATGAAACATCTGAAACAATTTTTAACAAGTGATGAATATGACCAATTGCTAGTCCCGTCCATAGGATTATAGCTTAACTTGTGACAACATATATCCATCGCAACTCCCAAGAGTGGATTGCCACCTCTACTCTATGATTTACTCAATATTTGCAACGATAATAACGTCTTCGGGTGAATCACATACAAATCGGAGTTCAACCCAACCAAATCAAACAACATGTATACAAAGTAGAATGGTGAATAACGTGAATTACTCCGTACTAATTTTGTTTAGCATAAACATAAAGGATTGCACTCTTCTAGTCTAGCTAAATAAAGTTCTAAAAATGCTATTTCAATAAAACTGCTAGTCATAATAACTGCCGGAAGCGATATGACCACTCTCATATAGCGTTCCATCCTCTGGATGCTTGAGTCCATCCCCACAAGCATAGCAATGCTTCTTATTGACGGGAACACCCGCAAAACCTCCTCTTGGATAGTCGACTTCAATGTCACGGTAGCCACCTGTACACATCAGTTACATATACATGTTAAAATTTAGAACAAAAAAGAACATATCATAGAGTTTCCGGTTATCTTTCGAACTAACCAACTTTTTTCCCTTCTAAGGAGACCATGCAAGCTGGCACACAAGAATCAATGTCCCAGCGTACTTCTGTGAAAAAGAACTCATCCACCGAATCCGGTTATCCCCTTTTGCAACGAAGTTTACATGACCATAATCACTCCGGTCTATAATTGCATTGCTTGTAATGGCACTGATTAACTCATATTTTATCTATAATTCAAATAAAAGGACAAGAAAAATCAGTAAACAAATATTTAACACACATACATGTAAAATCTCTACTATATAAACGAACCTAGTGGTAGTGGTGAATCTGCCATCAGTTGGAGTTGATGAGATATTCTAAGGCTAAATAAATATATCTATGTGTGTGGCTTGGTTTTTTGTTGGATGTTTGCTTGCAAATTATGTTTGGCAAATACAATTTCCAAGTCAAGAACTTCAGATATATCTTTTGAAATCCGTTGCAAGGCAAGGGTACTTTGCTAGTTAAGGAAAATAAAAATATACTAAGAATCATGGATAGCAGTATCACGGCAAAATAATTGAAGGCATATGCAAACTTTGGAAGATAAGTAAAAATACAAAAAAAATATTGTTTCAACAATTCAAAAGGATCAAACAACTGTATGGCGTGCTAAATCATTGCTCTAAGTTAAAATTGAATTAGAATTTCACCTACCTACCACAACTTTTAATTTAAGAATTAATCTGATTATTGCTGGGAACAATTGGAGATAGCTACAATTCAATGACAAAGCCATGATAAGAACATAGAGGACTAATCTAGCATGAGGTAAGAAACAAATCTAAACAGATTTCTAGCAGTTAGATTCGTGCATAAATAGAAAATACAACAAAAGAAATGCAAAAAATGTTACCTTGTTCTCATCATTGTTGTTATAATGTTTTGATGCACTTTCAGCATAGAAAAGAGATTGACTTTCATTAGCTGCCAAATAGTCAATTTCAGGTGATGATGTAAGTAGACCGGTGTTGGTAGCTGCACCTATGAAATCATCCACAAGGCTATTGAAGTAGGGATCCTCCTCACATGATGAATCTTCTTCAGTGTCTGATCCGTATATATCACACTGAGGCCTAAAACATTTCATCAAAAGTTTGAAAGGTTAACATGATAAATCTCACCCCTCTGTATTATTGACTACAAAATGTTTTCTCATGTCAATAAAATATAAACCATTTGATTATAGACCTAAATATACTATAAACCTTAGATAGATCAAAGATTTATATGTACTAAACTGTTCTATCCATGGATCTACTAGGTCCCAATATTTACTATCTGCCCAAACTACCAACGGGTCGTGTGTCTTTCACTTCCCAAACTGACCGGCCGGCCAATCCCCCGCGCAACATATTCACAGCCTAGAGTAATAGTAGAACATGCTTGGATGGACACATCGAAGTGGGAGAAATGAGGCCAGCTGGTAAACACGATTAACAAGTGAGCGTGCAAATAAGTGAAGCAACTGCTGCATTACCACCATCCATCTCTAGGGTCTAGCATATATGAATCATGAAACTTCATATCTCAAAAATGGTGGCATCAAGTGCTGTTTCATTACAAGTTTAATGTTTTAGTCTATATTATTCTTATTTCCAATGTTAATAATCAGCAGTATGTGCTAATATATGCAAAAACATAACGCATATAGGAGAACCACCTTACATCTTACCGTTATGGATGCCTCAAGAGGAGAAGCGGACCGAGGGAGTGTCTCGAGGAAAAGAAGGGGAACTAGGGGAGTAGGGGGAGCCAGGAGAGGAAGGTGAGCCAACATCTGCCATCATTTCAATCTCTGTGACCCTGAGTTAAAGAATTTCCAGATCATGTGTTAAGCTACTTCTAATTACATATGGATGATTTATGGCAGAAGATGTGCTAAGTACCTCTGACTCTGACTTGAAGGCTGATGTACAGCCAGAGCTGTTGCCATTTCCTCCTCCACATCTATATGCATCTTGCCATTGCCAACAAGTGGAGCATCCTCCACATCCATATGCATCTTCCCATCGCCAACAAGTGGGGCACTCTAGATGAATAAAAGAACAAGGAAATCAATATAAAGGGGGAGGAAAATCAATCACCCCATCAATCAATAGAGCTAAGGGTAAACATGCACAACTTGAAATTCAATCCGTGTTGGGGCGCACGATGTAAGTGCACGATGTAAGCGGACGATGGTACTGGATCTGGGGACGGCGGTACGGGCGCGCTGCGGCAGCAATCGATTCCTGGGTTAAGATATGCACATCGGTGTGGAGAGGGAGGGCATGGATGAACTTACAACTTACGGAAGAGGCTCGTCGAGGTCTTGATCGGAGAGTTCGTCGGGGAAAACGCCAAGTTGGATCAGGGCTCATGATCATTCTTCCCCGACGCGAGTGAGCGGCGGAACCTATCACTTCCTTTTGGCAACAGAGAACGGCCCGACGAGGCGCCGGCGCCGCCCCCGCCGCCATCGCCGTCGAGATCAAGGTTAGGGTTATTTTCCCTTTTTATTTTTTTGCCCCTTTCTCCTCTCCCCGGCCGCAACCCGCCTACGATTTTTTGGGTGCGCAAGTCACTTGACGACTTTTTTATTTTTAATTATTTTTATTAAAAGTTTTGCAAAAATAATTTTTTGTTTCAAGGTTTGACAAAAGTAGACTCCCGTTGCCCTCTGGGAGGGCGATTATTAAAAATCGCACATCCAAAAGGCGACCAATGTGACGTGGTAGACGTCCGTTGGCTCTCTACCGACGGTCGTATGCATATTTTGCAGGCGGCCCCCTTACCGCCCTAGCAGAGGGCGGTTTTTACTGTACCGGGGAGCCACCTGCAAAAGGACGGTGGGGGGCCTGGAATTTTGCAGGCGGCCCCATTGCCACCCTATGTAAGGGCGGTTTTTAACTGTTCATTTCGGAGAGGGGAAGGGTTTTATAGGGGAGAGACCGGAAACCCTAATCTGAATGAACAGTTAAAAACCGCCCTTACAAAGGGCAGCAAGGGGGCCGCCTGCAAAATTCCAGACCCCCGCCGCCCTTTTGCAGGCGACCCCCGGCACAGTAAAAACCGCCCTCTGCTAGGACAGCAAGGGGGCCGCTTGAAAAATATGCAGACGGCTATCGGCAGAGAGCCAACGGCCGTCTGCCACGTCACATTGGCCGTCCTTTGGATGGGCGATTTTTAATAATCGTCCTCCCAGAGGGCGGCGGGAGCCTACTTTTATCAAATTTTGAAAAAAAATTATTTTTGCAAAACTTTTAATAAAAAAATTTAAAAATTAAAAAAAATTCGTCACTTGACCCTGTTTGGGTGGGCCAACCGCCAAGTGATTGAGGATTTTATTTTTCTAGCGGAAAAACCGTTGAGAATCACCAAACACATAAAGTAGGGCCTTTTGGGCTTCTGTAACACCTCATTTCTTTTGTTTTAAAAATATCTCAAATAATTTTTTTTTTGAATTTTAAAGTTTGGATTTTACTTGGTTTGTGCCAAAAAGATCTCATACTTTCTTTCCCCTCAAATTCCAATTTAAAAAAAAAGAAGAGAAAGAAACCTCTGTTGGGCCCCCTTTTCTTTCCCTTCTCCCCAACCCAACCCCTCTTTCTCCCCCCTCTCCCTTCCCCCCCGAGTGGGCCGGCCCACTCCTTCTTCCTCTCCCTCCTCTCTCGCGGCCCAGCTCCCCCTCCTCTCCCCTCGGCCCACGGGCCATTTTTTTCCCGCGCCGGCCCGGCCCACGCCGCCCTTCCCCTACCTCCCGTCGGCGCCGCCGCCGCGCCGCCCTGGCCACCGCGCCCGCCCCGAGCCCCGCGCCCTTCCCTCGCGCCCCGCGCCCCTCCCCTCGCGCCCCGCGCCCCTCCCCTCGCGCCCTGCGCCGCCGGCCGCGTCACGTCGTCGGTCACGTCGCCGGTCACGTCGCCGCTCGCCGTCGCCTCACCGCCTCGAGCCGCCCGCTGCCGCACCGAGCCCCGCGCAGCCGCTCGCCGCACCCCCGCCGCCTATAAAAGGGGGTCGAGCCCCGCCCCTCGCCGCCGCTCCACCTCCCCTCGCCGGCCGCCCTTCTCCCTCTCTCCTCTCTTTCGCCGGCCGCCGCCCCTCACCCACCAGCCCCCGCCTCCCCGGCCACCGCCGCCCCTCACCGGCGCCCGCCGGCGCCAAGCTGAGCCGGGCTTGCCCGGAGGAGGAAGAACCCCCCTTGTTGACTGACAGGTGGGCCCCCTCCTCTCTCTCCCGGCCTGACATGTGGGCCCCACCGTCAACCCTAACCCTAACCCTAAAACCTAAACCCTAAACCCTAAATATTCCGTTACCTTTTTAATAAAAACTCCCAAAAATTTCAGAAAAGTCCTTTAACCTTTGAAAAATCATAGAAATTCAACCGTAACTTCGTTTGACCTCGTTCAAATTTCTAAATTTTTCTAAAATTGAGATCTACACAGTGGCACACTTGTTTATTTGATTTGAGCTTATTTTATTGCCTTTTTATTTATTTATTCTCTGTTCCGCGTATAGAGCACGTGTACGAGGACGCTCCGGACGCCGGTTTCGAAGAAGAAGACCCGCAACTCGTGCAAGGCAAGCCTCCTTGACCACATTGCTCCTATAATTACAAGTTATTTTGTTTGAAAAATATATTGCTAGGTGTACACGATAATTCTTGATTTGGCCTCGGATCGCTTATGCGACCGACGGACGACCTAGTAGTTGCATTCACTATACGAAGGGTGTTGTTAAATTCCTTTATCCTTGCTAGCTACACCTATGTTAACACCGGTATCGCTATCTATCGGATACGATTACCGATGTAGTTTGCTTAGTCGTGCTTACGTCTGTATTGTCGTGTGGGAAACTTGGGTATTTTTCCAAACTTTATGCTTAAAACCCGGTACGTGGTACCGATGTGTTGCGAAATAAAATGAGTTGTGAAAATCGTGATGATGCGAGACCGTGCCTTTGTGGTTCGGTCGCGTGTGATCGTTAAGGACCGATTCCTTTGGGAAATTCATCCAAACATGTTACAGTGCGACCGCGCGGGTATTTATGGGATACCACTGGCTAAGTAAATGGTTATCACATGGGAGTTTGGTATGCCAATAGTTGTGGGATGCCGAGGATGAGGAGACGAAGTGTTGGATCTTATGGCCCTTTTGGGTGTTTTGTTGCCTCTATGTGGCACACGGTACCGAGTAGGAGTAGGAGGCATCCTCGGTATTCCTGAGTGGATGACGACTGCGACGGCCTGATTCTCGGCTGAGAGATTCGGCCCAACTAGGTGGTGTGCGATTTTCATGGGTTAACTTTGGAAAGGCCTTGTCACGAACTTCCGTTGCCGACGGGTACACGGTGTCAGTTTCGTGTCGTGTGGGTAAAGCGTACAACCTCTGCAGAGTTTAATGAACTGTTCGAACAGCCGTGCCCACAGTCAAGGGCGAGTGTAAGGTGTTTCTCATAGCGTAGATTTGTTTGACAAATGTTTGATGAAAATGGTTGGTGGGAAGGGATTCGTTTCCTGGGTCCGCCTATGTGGCAGACGGCTAACCTTTGTGGTTAGGAACGGGTCTGTGTGACCTGGGGTGTCGGTTGGCACCGAGGTGTGTTTAGGGCCGAGAAGGCGTGGTTGTGCCGAGAAGGCGATGTTCACTATGTGAAATAGTGTGGTGATGATTTTATGGATGGAATAGAGTTGCTGTGAAGGCAAAAAGAGAAACTAATAGAGGAAACCAGATGTTAATTAATTGTTACTCTTGTGACAAGTTGTTGCAAAACAACTTGTGGAATGGGTCGAGGCGTGAGCCTCCTCCCGACAACTAAAATGTTGACTCACTAGAGTTTTGTGAACTAAATCGTTTTTGCCAAAAAGACTGCTTTTGCAAATAAAACCCTAGCTCTCATTGTCTTAACCAAGCATGTCATTCTTTCCCCGGCTTGCTGAGTACGTGAAGTACTCACCCTTGCTATATATAATATATCTTTAGAGGTTGGAAATGAAGACGTCGACCCGACCACCGAGGAGTGTCTCCAGGAGCAAGCCGAGTACGAGGATTTCTAGAAGGATCGTGCCTAGCCCCAAGCCCTCGCCTGTGGATCGAGATGGACGCCCAGACGCTTAGCTGCTGTTGCTTTTGACTTTTGCTTTGTGGACTTTTGATTTGCTGCGTTGCTCATCCTTGGACCTGTCCAGGATGACAACTTATGTAAGGACTAAAACCCAGTGATGTAATATTAATTTACTTTAATTCCATGGTTATTCTGTGTGTACCAGCTAGTGTATCCTAGGACTGGTACTATCTCACAGGTAATACGTAGCACCTCAGCATTGGTTAGCTGGTGTTATCGGTTAACGAGTGCCGGGGCGTTACAGCTTCTTAGGCCACGGCCGCGGCCTGGATAGGTTAGGGAGTTTCGGACTTAATTTATATTAATTATTAAGCAATCGTAGGTAATTAAGCAAATCTACTCCAATGTACTGCATTTTTGTAAATATATAACGCATAAAGATTATATGGATAGCATCCGTATGAAGTGGTTCAAGCTATCTGAACATGTGGTAAGACCATTGGGAAAATGCACGAGCGTATAGTTCTAATACTCATTTATATAAGAGTAATAATAGGTCAAGCTTCCATTTCACATATTCTTACATATCAAACTCATAAGGAGCACCGGGAAAGTGTTCGCGGCGTGGCTATGAAGTCATAGTATCTACGAATATTACATACACGTAGATGAATTCTTGTTAGGATTTAAATCCTAATGTTTAAGAATATTATACATATGTAGATTGATTTTTAACAGAATTTTAATAAAATTAGGGATGTATGTGTATATCTGTTGTGTAAGAAGAAAAAGTTCATAAGGAACTCTAATCTATCACCATTTTCAATCTTGGTATGGAAATAATGATTACCTCCAACTTGAAGGTTGATGCACGGAATGAGCTCCTGCTGTTTCGTCCACATCTATATGCTGCGGTTCGGTACCGCCAGCCAGCGGCGGGTTGAACGTCTCCTCCTCCATTAATGAGCGTCTGAATATACGATTGAATAGGAGGATCAATCGATCGATCGATCAAACACAAACAAAAATCCAATCTATACCACACATACTTACGTGTTCCCGGCGGCAAAGCCACGGCCCACGATTCCGGTAGAGAGGGAGGGCGTCGATAACTTAATACCGCGAAGGCAGAGCACGACGAATTCGACGATGAGTCGGTCTCCGCGTCCATCTCGAACGTTTTCTACCCTCCAGCTCGGTTAGCACAACACCGGAATATGTTGGGCTTTCTATCTTTATTGGGCTCTTCCTCAGCCTGATCATATGGGCTGATCAGCAGGATTGTCCAAACTGGGTCGGTGTCACTGTGGCCCACAAATCCACAATGGATCGACCCATACACCTCTAGCAGCACAGCACAGCACCGCGCCGCCGCCCACACCCCCTTCCTCACGGTCGCTGCAGCGCCGCCGTCGCCGCCACCGGCCGGCGCGGCATCATCGGCTGGAGGAGCAAGTACATCCAGGTTGCTCGAAGCTTCCATGGCCGTGCCGCTCTCCTCCGCCTCCGCCCCGGTCTCCTTCGGCGAGAGTTGGCCGCCGAAGTATTCGGCCAGGTTCTGGCAGTCGTCCTTGCCTTACGAGTCGTATGATGATTCTTGGTGACTGCTATGATTTGATTTGTGATCTCCTTGTCTACTTAAAATTTTCTATTGCTTTTGCAGTCTTTTCGTTAAAACAAGTGTTCGTCATATTTAGCTTCCCTCTTAAAAGAAGTAACATGTATTTGATGCACAACTCTATGTGATTAATTGATTATGTGATTTGCAATATTAAATCTACTAATTTAAATTTTGGGGACAAACTCTAAAGCCTATTTAGTCTAGCAAATAGCAAATAGCTGCAAGCCCGCAATGAAACTTATCTGTTTATCTTAGTGTAAAGAACTTTAAATGAATGGAAGTATACTCTAGAGTAGAAGTTTGCAATCGCGACCTGTTTTATTTGTTATAACATAGAGACTTGCATTTCTTGGTAGGTATTCCAAGAAGATTCTATTAGTTTTGGTTCGTTGCACTTTGTTTTTCTTTTCTTGGTATGTTGCTCTTTCTTTTATTAAAGATGATATGCTTTCTAATTCCTGAATCTATCCAACAAGATACATTGCCTGCCATCTCAATTCTTTAGGCTTTCAATACTAATGAAGATTTATGCAACTTTCCTTTTCATTGTTTTAAGGAATGACCTCGGGTTTTTGCTCATTTATCCTCCCTCCATTCAATTTAGTTTCATATGCAACACTCTGACACAAACAAATATTCATACAGGATTAGCAGAGGAAAGTTTTCAGTGACAGCCATCTCCCTGGATGATTATCTTCCAATGCGAAGTAGTGAAGTGAAAAATCGGTAATCTTCTTACTTTGGAAGGAAATACCCGGTTTGTTGTTTTATTTGTGTGATCATAGAAGGTGGAAATTAAGATGCCCTTCCAATTCCCACTTGTCAGTTAGAACTTCACATGTCCAAATCCCCTTCCAGTAGATCTTTTACTATCAAGTCTTGAAATCATTTATTGCTCCTTCTAAATTTAGACAGTAACATGGCAGCAATAAGTTGCTTCATACCATGTACCAAATTGCTCTTGCTTATAGCCATATTTGTGTGTGTACTCTCTGGTTGCGTGTAACGGTGTAATCTGGATATTTAAGACATGATTGATGTATATTATCAATTTCAGGTCTTACAGGAATAATCATTTACCCAATAAAGAAACACAAGATTTTCTTGTTATTGTCAACTTTGAGAAATGAAATAATCATGTACAATCTTGTTGTTGGTAAATAGTAACTCCAATTTGCGCCCGGTAAATATATAACCTAACAATCATCTGGATCTGATTGCTTAAACTCAAGTATTTGATTTTTATGACTTTGATACCTATCTGCTGATCAGCTCTGATCTTCCTGTTTCTGAGCCACAGGACATCAACAGGTGATATCACTAGCCTCAGAGTAATAACAGCGGTTAAAACCCCTTATCTGCCGGATGGAAGATTTGATCTTGAAGCATATGATTCGCTGATAAACATGCAGATAGAAGGTGGTGCTGAAGGTGTAATAGTTGGAGGAACAACAGGAGAGGGCCACCTTATGAGCTGGGATGAGCACATCATGCTTATTGGGCATACAGTTAACTGCTTTGGCACTAAAATTAAAGTGGTCGGCAACACAGGAAGTAACTCAACAAGGGAGGCTATTCACGCGACAGAGCAGGGATTCGCTGTAGGTATGCACGCTGCTCTCCACATCAATCCTTACTACGGGAAGACCTCTGTCGAAGGGTTGATCTCCCATTTTGAGGCTGTCCTCCCAATGGGTCCAACGATCATTTACAATGTGCCATCCAGGACTGGCCAGGATATTCCTCCTGCTGTTATTGAGGCAGTTTCAAGTTTTTCAAACATGGCAGGTGTCAAAGAATGCGTTGGACATGAGAGGGTTAGGTGCTACACTGACAAAGGTATAACCATATGGAGTGGTAATGATGATGAATGCCATGATTCTAGGTGGAAATATGGTGCCACTGGAGTTATTTCTGTAGCCAGCAACCTTATTCCCGGTTTCATGCGTAAGCTCATGTACGAAGGGGAGAATACAGCGCTCAATGATAAGCTATTTGCTCTGATGAAATGGTTGTTTTGCCAGCCTAATCCGATTGCGCTCAACACTGCCCTGGCTCAGCTTGGAGTGGTAAGGCCCGTTTTCAGATTACCTTATGTACCTCTTCCCCTTGAAAAGAGGGTTGAGTTCGTCCGAATTGTCGAATCCATTGGACGGGAAAATTTTGTGGGTCAGAGAGAGGCACGGGTTCTTGATGATGATGATTTTGTGTTGATCAGTAGGTATTAATACATGAGCTATGTGCATTCACGAACATAATGTCGCGATGTGATAATTCTTAGTCCGCTTTTTACACATTTCAGCATTTCTCAATGGTGCTTGATTGGTTTTATGTGTAATTGGGAGTCAATCTGGGACTATATATGTACCTTGAAATAATCTAAGAGATCGTGTACATCATCATTCGTTGTTCGTAAATATTATTCCTTTTAGCTATACCCTAGACCAATTTGCATGCACCAAACCATGTTCTGATTTCTGAAGTGTGCTTCATTCTGTTTTCTCCTCTTCTTCCTTGTCCGCTGAGTTGCTCTTGGTGATGGACGACACGAGCGAGAGCGGCGCCTGCTTCGCCCATCGCTTGATGTCGTACACCCTCTTGCCAGCCTTCCTCCCCTTGCCGTTCGGCTTGAACGCGCCGTTCTGCCGGTCCTTGGTGATGGCGATGGCCAGGTCGTTGGGGAACAGCGACCTCCAGACGAACGCGTGCAGGAGCGTCGACACGAGCAGCAGAGATACCATCGTCGTCGACATGAGCGAGAGGCTCAGCGCGAGCGCCCTGCTCGTGAAGCACGGCTCCGCCTCGGCGTACTTCACGGTGGCCAGCGACGCCGTCGTCATCGGGAACGTGTACGACCACCACGCGATCGAGAACCTGCAATGGAGCGGTCAGTCGCAGCGGCGCGAGTGGTGGCGTGGTTAGCAGGTGTGTGGTTGTGCTCACCGGAAGCCGCGGAAGAAGTTGATGCGCACGACGAGGGACATGTACAGGAAGAGCGCCATGAAGAAGAAGGTGCGTGCCACGGCGTCGAAGCTGCCGTAGATCGCCGCCCACGCGAGGCTCGCCGCCGACGGCGTGGCGATGAACATGGAGTACACCGGGTGGAGCTCCTTGGGCAGCGCCTCGTTGGTCGGCAGCCGCTGGTACAGCGTGACGAACACCACGATGTAGTGCGCGACACCGATGGCCCAGAGGAACTTGCCGGCCTCCGCCCACCCGACCCTCGCCGCCAGGATGGCCCCGACGAAGTTGCCCACCACCGAGAGGTGGGACGACGGGTTGGCCACCTTGCACAGCCTCCGTTTGCCGCCGGAGAGCCATTGCCCGTAGATCTTGAGCTCGAGCGCGAACAGCGGCGCGATGAACGCGCACCAGACGGCCGGGTGCAACCTCTCCGGCGCCACGGCGCGCGGCAGGCCGATGGTCAGGAACATGGCCGCGATCGACGGCGCGAAGAAGAAGTTGACGCGCACCGGGTGGAAGTACTCGCGGCGGATGGCCTCGAAGTAGAAGACGCACTTGAGCGCGTAGGTGACGGACACGGCGATGAGCACGGCGAGCGCGAGCAGCCACAGCGCGACGTTGATCATCGGCGTGACGTGCAGGAACCTCATCGCCGGGCTCGCCGCCAGCGCGCCCCACAAGATGGCCTGGCTGCCGAGCCCCAAGCAGACACCGAAGCAGCCGACCGGAAACCGCAGCAAGAACGGCCACACCTCGTCCTTCGGCAGCAGGATGTCCTCGTAATCCTACAAGAACAGCACAGCTAGCTCTACATGATTCTTGCATGGATCATCACCTTCGCGTGTTCATCGTGTATGCGAAGAAGAATTTCTACTTACGCGGACTTCGTCGAGCTCTGGGCCGCGGAGCGCGGCGAAGTACCGGCCGGCGGGGACGCTCTTGTTGAGAGGGTCCTCGCCGCCCTGCCTGCCGACGGAGAGGCCCTCGACGTGCGGCGGTAGCTCGAGGTCGGGCTCCCTGATCCTCGACGGCAGCAGCGAGTTCTGCTTGCTCAGCGTCGACTTCGTCCGGAACATGCTGAAGTCTCCCCTGCGTGCCGCGCCGTCGCCGGCGGCGGCCTGGCCGAGGGCGCCGGTGTGGTTGAGCACCCCGAGGCTCTTGCCGCTGCGCGGGAGCGCACGCTGCTGGCCCCGGCCGCCGTTCTTGCCCACCCTGTCCATGCCCAGCACCGTCACGCCGCTGCCGAGGGAGACCTGCCGACTGAACGCCCGCTGCATCGGCGGCGGCCTCCGCTCGCCTCGGATGTTGATCGGCCCGCTCATCGCCGACTGCCTCGCGTCCTCGGGCTGCGCCTGCGCCGCGCGGATGTCCACCGTGTGGTGGTGGCCGCCCGTCGACGACGACGAAGACGGCTCGGCTGCCATCCTGCCGCAGCTTGATACTACGTACGTGAGCTCCCAGGAACTAAGATGCTAGTGGCCATTATAAGCTCCGATCGGTGAGAGCTTTCACGTGTGGCGTCGCGGCGTGCGTGCATGGAGAGGCATTGGGCGGCGGAAGCCATTGCTGTCCAGGTGGTTGGTCGATGTGAAGGAGATGGATTGCTAGCCATGCCTTTTGCTCCAGAGGAAGAAATCAATGGCGCGAGGTCACGAGATGAGGAATCCATTGGGTGTGTCCGTGTGTGCCCCGTCGTCGTGTAGGTCATGAAATCCGCACAAAAGCTGTGGTTTTCCAAAGCATGATCTGTGAAAGGAAGAGGCCGTCAAGAGACGAAGGCTGCCTGCTTGCTGTTCGAGGCTGGCATTTTGGCAAAAAAGATTATCACGGGGGCACTATGAAACTCTGACTCAGCAACAAAAAGGACTGCTTAAGATTAAACATGAGGTCCAGATTAGCTCCAACTAGAACCAGAAGAGCGATTCTCACTTGGCTCAATAAACGTGTTTCTTTTAGTTTTAAACTGTAGCAAACCCACGGAGCTAAAAAAGATTGCCAGAACCCAGGAAGTGCTGGATATATGTATCATCCAGGAACCACAAAGAACCATCCCTCTGAATTTGGAAAATTTTTAACAAGATACCGATTAGCTAGAGAATAAGACTGGTAGATAGACCTGTTATTGAATCTCATGTATAAGAAAAACTGGTGAAAGATATAACTAAATGTCATGTTTCTCGTCATACAATTTCCTCAATCATCTTCCAGCATTTCTGAATGAAGATGCATACATGTGGTGCTGCAGTACTTGTAGTTGTATCTGTGGAATGGTACTTTGCCGACCAAGGAAGAAAAACAGCACGAACAAGAAGTATCGTCTGCTGGTGCTGCTCTCTGTGGGGGATGTTCTGCTGCTGCTGTCCCTGATGTGCTACTAGATTGTGATGCCAGAGCCGCAAATCTTCTTTCGGCTGCGGCTGCTCTTTTCTCTCTTTCCTCGGCGAGTTTCCTTTGTCGTTCCTCCTAATTAACAGCATAAGAAGGTATAAATGTCATAATATATTATTCGTCTACTTCAAAACCACTCAAGTGTAACATTGTTGCCATAATGCTACATATAACACACCTCTTTTGAAAGTGCCGTAGGCTGGGGCAGCTGATGCTTTTGCTTCAGGCCTGGCATAGAAGCAGTTGCATTGGCCATTTGACCAGCTGAAGTGCCTCTTACATTAGTTTGGGACTGTGATGCTTGTGCCTACAGTTTATAAGGATCATGTGCCATGAATAAGAAACTATATAGATGTCTCAAAGATGGTTTAATCCAACCAGTTATAAGTAATATTTGCCAATCAATGGAAGTGGCAGATAAGTGGACTAAACACCAGCAAGCATAGCACATTCAATGCAACAAGTGCATGTAACTTCAACAGTAATCACCAAAAAACAGGATATTGCATCCATGTGCAACCGAAGATCTATTCCACATACTTGGTCAGATTGACAAGTCTTACAGCGAATATGAGATCAGCACTAACCTTTTCTTTTTCTTTCTCCTTTTCCTTTTCTTTTGCTTTCTTTAATTTCTTCAGTTCCTTTGCTCTTGCCTTCTTCTTGGCATCCTTCTCTGCCTACAACACAATTACATGTCAACTAACACAGCCAGGGCATTCACTCAAAACAGATTTTACAGTAGCAGCTCCTAAAGGGCAACGAAAGAGAAAACATAAACCATTATTCGGGGGACACAAAACTCACCTGCTTTGCAGCTTGTGATTCTTCCATTTCCTTTGTTAGTGCACTAGGCACATCAGCAGCATGCCAATCCCATTTGTCCAGGTTGAGTGCCATAAATCTTCTGAATGTATTTCTAACTTCTTTGTCTGAAGCCAGCAAGTAAGGTGTTTTTCCTCTTGCATCTTTAATGCAAGGATCCAACCCCTGCTCAAGCAACTCCAGTGTTTGCTGAGCATTGCCAGACTTTGCTGCTTCGTGAAGAGGTGTTGTTTCATTATTAGATGGATGTATGGATGTCCCTTCGTGCTTATTTGACAAGTCCAAACTTAAGGACGAGACAGAAATAGATTCCTTGGAATCCATAATTATTTTCTGTTTTGCCTCTTTACTTTGTTCAAAACTTGTCACATCCTCTACATGGGGTAAAACTTCATCCATACTCAAGCATTCCATCTCATAACAGATCTGTGTTAGGTTAGTATATACACGTTTTGCTTCCTTCAAGGTGGGCCGATGAACAGTCAATGGGATTGGACGAATATCACAAGCCTGCAATACCGACTGAGTCTTATCCCCATCAAAGAGCATTTGACGGTTCTTTGACGGAGCATACGTAAAGACACAGACACAAAGGTCGAAGTATGACTTCCAAGAAGCTATTAATTCTTGAATTTCCTGCAACAACATCAACCAATGGGAAACATGAACCAGGTTAGATATTACTAGAGATGTGCTTCTATGCTCCTCAAAAAAAAGAACTGCACGAAAATTAAAGTACATCAGTGGCTGAGATTAACACTTAATTATGTGTAGTTAATCCCGCTTTTAATCTCAGCCACTGATGTGCTTTAATTTTCGTGCAGTTTTTTTTTAAGAGCATAGAAGCACATCTCTACTTGTAGTCAGCTTGTTAATATATGGAGAAAATTCGAGTTCAGAAAAAAATGCATCCTATATTTCCAATGAACAGGAACCAAAAGGAACATTTGCTTCGAAACATATAGCACCTTTTTCAATGCCGCTTCATTATAACGGCGAAGAGATGAGCCTGCTGAATGTGCAACCTTCCCAGTAGCATCTTTCCCAGACTGCCTCTTTCCAGCCTTTGCCCTTACAACATACCTAAAATATAAATGAACAACAATTATCGATACTTATTACCAATATTAACCTTGTATTTATCAACAAAATCAAGACACTGAAAATAAAAGGAACATTCAACAAAATAACAAATCTATCCAAGTATATCGGTCAAAAAGATACCAAATATGCCAAATGAAAGAAGGGAAGTCATTAGACAAAACGAACAGATTGGACAGCAGCACAGAGAAGAGGCTGGATGAATGTAATTATTTATTTTGATAAAAGAAAAGGTATAAAAATTGTATTCATAAAACATATGATTGATATGGCTAACTTTTGTGAAAGGACAAGTAGAGGCTCCTGAATTGCACAAAAGGACTCCATTTACGCAACGAATATTGCATATGTCACTGATGAGCCACAGCAGATTATCAAATGTACAGATAATACAGAAAAATCACCATAGTGTTATTATCTACAAAAATACTACAGATAATAACAATGTGTAATTACAAATAAAAGTTGAAACAGACAACCTTGTTTACCTATGAAATGTTTTATGGGCTATGACTGCGTTTCCATCAAAAACACATCCAGCAAAGTGTCCACCACTTGTTAGTAGAATGATCCTCAAATGTGATGCATTACGAGGTTCAGATGTCAAATTCTTCACTCTATTTAGCATTCCATCCTCTTGTACAAATGGTGTAGATCCATGACTTTCCATCTGACCAGACTTGCTATTGAAAATTGGCTCTTCATGTTCTTTCAACAGTACGCATCTCCAGATAGAAACTGTGTCACCAGAATGACAACGAAAATAAAGTTTCTTCCTGAATTCTCCCTTGTCTTTGGCTGACAGACCACGATCTGATGCAGGCCCACTTTCAAGTTCATCCTCTGATCCAGATACACTAGATACCTCCAAATCATCGAACAGAGAACCAGGATCTGCTTTGTCTAAGTCATCTTCTTTGATAATAGTTTTACCAGCAATGCTCAGCTTGACCTAAGAGAACACCAAAAAAAGAAATGATGCAAGAGGATCAGTAAGATGAGACATAATGATCCATGTGCATGCCTTTGAGAATGAATGTCGCACAAAATCAACTGTCATTGGACTAGTTGGAACAAAAAAACAAGAGAGTCGTGCTTTCCTATCCAGAGCTCCATGAAGGATAAAACTGGTTTGCTTTTAAAGCATGTAGCAAGTAGTATTTTTTTCCATGGCACATTCAGATCTTTAACTTAATATAAACTAGCATTGCCCCTGAAGCTAAATTGTGTGTATAATAACTAATCAATTTAATCAGTGAATGGCTGGAAATGACAGTACAGGACAGAAGTACACAAGGGACTTGTGGAAATGGACCATAAAGTCGTCAACTAGGATTTCTGTTCAGCAGGACACAATTATTAATTAGTGTGCCTTTTTACAAGAGGAAGGCTGTCGTGGGCATTGGGCCGAGAGGTCAAGACCCATGAGCCCAATCCCTGGCGGATGAACAATGCCTCGTGGAACTGTAGCACAGTTGGGGATAAGATGTCGGTTAGAGTAAAGAGAAGATTAGATCTGAGTCCTTAGAGGTAAACTTATTCCATCTATATAAGGATGGAGTGTGTCTATTATTGTTAAGCAACGAAAATCAATTAGTCTAATCAATTGCCCTAATGTTCTTCTCCCCAACCTAAGTCTGCATCCCTTCTCCAAGAGCCAACGCCGCCCGGCTATCTTCCCGGCGGTGGTTATCCCGTGCCTCTGGTCGTGACAAAGGTGAACAGGAGTAGATCATCCCCTATGAAATAGATATGGGCCTATGTTCTTGCAGAAAACATCACCATGTGGCTAAATTTTCCATGTCAAGTTTGTGGAGACCAGTAGACTAAATCATGATAACCGGTTACTAGAGAAAGAATATAAACTATTAGAAATTTTGGCCATCTCGAATTTAAAATTCTTAATTATCTTCCTACCAAGCTTAGAATTCAAGGTCACCATTCATTACCTCTTTTTTGTAGGTATAATAAAATAAACATCTTGCTGGAGCTTCTAAAGCTTCCATAGACTAAGGAGCCTCCCTAGCAATGTTAAATTGATCCTTAGGACCTGTTTTACTGATAATATCAACGTTTTGGGGACCCAGTGTCATGGCAATTTATCAAGTTTCCTGCTGATTGTATGGGGAAACAGAAACTAAATCCATTGTGCAAAAAATAGAACTGAGAATTCAATCTACTGAAGTGTGAATATATCGAGCCAGTCATCAAGATCAAAATTAACAAAAGAAAACAGTTTATCATCCTAATGCAAAGTAGATGAGGAGGGTGGGCGGATAGATATACGTTGAGGCGATGGAGATCAGACTTGAAGTGCTCGCGCTGTTCCTGCAGAGACTCGAATTCAGAGGCGCAGGTGTTGCACGTCCACCTCAACCCCGGAGCCTCCAACGGCTGCGATAGCGGCGGGGCCGCCGCCGGCCGGATGGACTCGGATAGTTCCGCCGCAGAGGGAGCCGAGGAAGGATGGGATCCGAGGAGGGAAGACGAATCGAAGAAGTCCGAGGGGAGGTCGAAGAGCGAGCGCGGAAGCCTGCTCTCTGGCGAGGCCGCCGCCATCTGGTATTAGGACGATGAGGAGGCGGTGGAGGGGGTTTCCGGCGTTTCGTGGCGAGGTGAGCTGTATGTGAGGAGCCCGGGTTCGCTTCGGTCATCCAGACTCCAGAGGCAACTGTCCAGTCACGTATGAGACATGGGCTTTATAGTGGGCCGGATAATGGCTGCCATAGAAAGGGGGTTTGACCCAGGAGCAAGACCCAGGAGCAAGCTATCTGTGTAAGTACACGCTCCAGTAAGAGAACGGGTAGGAATGATTTTGAATGAATGGCTAAGGCCTCTATCTCCTTCTCTGCTCTTCTCTGAATCTCCACTTCTGTTTCTCCAATTCCCAATATATTTTCTCTAATTCCCAACCCATGCTGCTCCTCCTCCCAAAATCTCCAATTCTATTCTACTACTTTGTATCCAATTACTTGAGTTAATTCTTGTGGATCGTTGGATATTCTTGGGTGTAAGCTTTACTGAATTGTTGAGGATGAGTTGGGGTCGTGACAATATGGTATCAGAGCAGTCGATTCGTGGGGTTTCCGGTGCTGAGATGATGTGGGAGAGCACTGGTGATGGGAGGAGTGGTCGGCGGCTTCGTGGTGGTGTCTTTGGAGGAGACGCTCACCACCTGTTCGACAAAATGCCGAGCTGGCTGGGAGGTGACTCAGGTGCTGTACTTCACGTCACCGTGAGCCATACCCTCTATCCAGTTACATCTGAGGTGCTTCGTCAAGTTTACGATACCTATGGAGCAGTGGCGGTGCAGGTGCTTGCAGTGAGCACATGGCAAGTCAAGGCTCTTGTGTCATTCATATCCAACCATGATGCGGAGAGGGCTCGGTCTGCCACCCACGGTCGCAACATCTACGATAGGGGCTGCTTATTGGATGTGCAGCACATCCAGATCTTCCCTAGAGATGGCATCGACTCTGCGCACACCACCTGTTTGACGATGGTACCAAGCTGCACCACCACCAAGCTAGAGGCTGAGAGCGCTTTTCCTGCACCAGAACGCGTGTTCCCTACTTCTATAGCTTCATCTGCACCCTCAATTACATCAGCGGCCATGGTGACACCGGTTCCTTTCAACGAGACCAAGGAGGCTGAGGCTGACATGGGCAAGGTTGAGGATAAATCAGAGATGACCTTCCATGATTTGTGTATAGAGATAAAAGACCTGATCAATCAAATGCTCGAGACATGACGTAACAGTAAAAGGGAACTGATCATGGGCAATGATTGCACCGGAGTAGTAGCAGTGCCACGCACTATTACTGATTAAATTCCCATTGCACCTGAGGTCAGTCAAGAGGTTGATGGTGATAATGACAACAAGGTTGTTGAGGATTATGAGTTTGTTGATGTAGATGTCAAACTCACTCTTGTGCCTACAACATTCAAAGTTCAAGAGTTTAGCCACAAAGCAATTGCTGCCACATACTCAACAAGGCGTCGTACCCAAGATACAGGTGTTCTCATCCCCAATCCGGCTATCAATGATGGTGTGTCAAGTTTTGTCTACAAGGTGGACTTGAAACCTTGGCCAGATCCAAGGATGAGTCAAGGCAGCGAAGGCGTGGTAGTGAAGCTACCACATCCATGGCCACCTTATACTCGAGCTAAGTGGCATCAATGGCTTGTTTTGGAACCAACCATCTCTTATGATATTTTACTTGCTCGTGATGGCATTTTTGGGGGCCACAAATTCAACTGTTGGAAGATTAAAATTGCAGCAGACGCATTTATTGTTATTGTTCAAGTGCAATTGTGGCAAACAGTAAAGCAAGATCAAATGAATCTCTGGCCATCGCAACATTCAAGTGAAGGAGCAACATGCAACCTTAGTTGTTCCTTTGTTGTGAATGAGGGCAGCAGAGGCGTGGTTGTGTATCTTCTAGGGAGTTGGCTACCTCCTTCTCGAGCCAAATGCAAAGGTGATCGAGTGGAGCACCAGCCACAACCATGGCCTGATCCACAGTTGAATGATAGTAGCGGAGGCGTGGTGCATCTTCTACAACCATGGTCACCACCTGATCCTTCTCTTGGCATCAGTTTGGAAATTGTTCAGGAACAAGGAAAGCCGCGATGGAAACAAGACAAGAAGAACCCTTGGCCACCACTTTCTGAAGCAGAAGCTAAAACTAATGTTGGAGCATTTCTATCACTCAGCGAGTCCCATACAATATCTTCAGATTATGAATTGTCCAAGTCAATATGCATGTCGATTACTTCTCTTGAGAGTGGGCTGCAAAATTCTGCTAGGACATTGAGTAAGGGTCAGTGGCTGTTTTTGTTTGGACCTTGAATAGTTTGCAAAATGCCCACCAGTTGGCTTATATGGGAAAATTGATTGCCAAGAGCAACTTTGATGCGAGAAAATGCTCACTAAATCTCTGGGAGCTTCAAAAGCAATTTTTATTGGCTGGAACACTTCATTTGCAACACATTCTATTGGTGGGAATAATTTGGATCCAAGAGAATTTGGTTTACAAGTACTTAGTGTTAAGAGGACATCAAATGCAGTTCTTGTTTCGTTTGTCATTGTGGAGTATTGGCTCATGCAACAGCCTGTGTTGACCATACAAACTAAAAAGCACTGGAAATTTCTGTTTCAACCGCATCACTTGGATGGTTTACATGCTAGGAAGGACATGCAGCAGCCACCACTACAACCACTGCAAATTGTCTTCTCTGTTAGTGTGAGGGTTGACATGGAACCATTGTTAGAGATCGTGGCTTCAATGAGAAGGTTAATTAGACTACAATCTTGGCTTACTCTTAGAAGATGGGGAGGTCAAGTGCTAAATCAAGTCCATGATTTGTGCAAGTGTTGTCAAGCTCAGAGCCTATTCCAATTCACTTTCTCCTCAGGTTGTTCCTTGAATCTATTTCAGTTGGTTTTCAAGGTACCATCTGCAATTCAGGAGATGAGAGTTACAAAGATGAATATGACATGGCTTTGGGATCTTGGGGCTATCACACATAGGCTTTTGATGAGCATCAACCTGCCTGACTACAATTTTGGAAGGATGGTGGTGCAATACTTTCCTCGGCAAGCTAGCGGGGCCACAATTGTTGTCAGCATGCTCTCTCTCGTGTTTGAATTTTCTGAACCAGCTAGTGCTCAAGGACTTGCTTTGGAGGTTCACTTGCAGATGCCCTGGGATCCTGGGGGCATGAATTTTGAGGCTCACTTGCATCAGCTTGGGGGCAAGATGATTTTCAAGGGGGAGAGGAATGTCACGTATGAGACATGGGCTTCACAGTGGGCCGGATAATGGCTGCCGTAGAAAGGGGGTTTGGCCCAGGAGCAAGCTATCCAAGAGTATAAGTACACGCTCCAGCAAGAGAACAGGCAGGAATGATTTTGAATGAATGGCTAAGGCCTCTATCTCCTTCTCTGCTCTTCTCTGAATCTCCACTTCTGTTTCTCCAATTCCCAATCTATTTTCTCTAATTCCCAACCCATGCTGCTCCTCCTCCTAAAATCTCCAATTCTATTCTACTACTTTGTATCCAATTACTTGAGTTAATTCTTGTGGATCGTTGGATGTTCTTGGGTGTAAGCTTTGCTGAATTGTTGAGGATGAGTTGGGGTCGTGACAGCAACTGCACGCACCGTTGGATCAGAAATCTGACGTCGGAGAGACAACACCTGTGTATAACCCAATTCAGCAAAATTGGATATATAGTAATGGAAGTTCTCGTTTTTGTTTTATAGCACCGAAAGTTCCTCGTTCATTTTAATAGTATCCAACTTTCCAATCTGTTATTATCTAGAGCACTTCTGACAATACCAGCTCTATTTAGTTAGTTTGATCGATTATGACTTAACCACCTGATCCACTACCTTTTCATTCTCTTCTCTTTCTCTCCCCCGAGTCCCCGACTGGCGCACGACACCAAGCTGATGTTGCCCCCTCACCTTTTGAGCACCACGCCTGAGTCCTGACACACCGCCCGCCCGCACGTCGAAGCCTATTTTGTCGCTCGGTCTCCACCTCTACTAGTTTGCCTTTCGATTTGAATCATGTCCTACTTTGTACTAAGCTAGAGAGTGTTTTGCTTGAACTCCAACTGAAGTTTAAAACTTTCAATGAAATGTCAATATCTTCCTAGCTAACATGAATTTTACTGTTTTTTCTACCGCTAGCATTTGCAGCTTTGTGCATGATAGAATCACATAAGTTTCTGCTGTGTCGTTGCAATTTGCTTCGAAATTCAGATGCATGACAGAAGCTAAGTTGAGCGGCACTGAATGACACAAGTTTAGTTTCCGTGTTGCCGATTTAAACACAAAAATAAGTTTTTTAGTCATTCTCCTACATGAAGAATCAACAGCAACACGATTGATGGGCAGCAGCGGCGTCGCGCTCCTGCTCATGTCAAGACACATGGGGTGGCTACTAGTGATAGGATGGATGGGAGGTGGCACTCGCGGCGGTGCAGTGTTGCACCAACGGGGTAAAAGTGGATCGCCGCCACTACACCAAGAGAGGGATATCCGGATATACATACGACATGGAATAAGGTTGATAATACGCACTGGGGGAAGGGACAGATCAATTAAGTTAGGAGATAATAGAACACAATCATGCAAATAATAGAATTTCACTAGGTAGCTGTCGACATAGGTTAAATAGACGGCAATCAGGTTGGAAGAGTCGGAAGTGCTTTGAATAGTAACAGAGGGCAAGTTGAGTGCTATTAAAGTGAATCATAAACTTTGCTAAAAAAAATGATAACTTTTGTTGCTATATATCCAATTTTGCCATTAATGGTTTAGCCCACTGTATTTGTACAGTACTCTCCAGTTGGACACTCCTACTACTCCAATGACCAGGGTTCACCAAATGCTACCCTGTCAAAAACTGGGTTTAGAGGTTCTCCAAAACTGTTTGAAAATCAGTGACTCCCGATAAAACCGGCACAAAATTGTTAAAAAATTAAAATTCAGTTTGATCTTTTTGAACTTGATTGAAAAACGAGCGATTTTTGTTCTCGAACCAAACCAGAAAGTTTGGTTTTCACAAAAACCAGCATGTTTTTATTGGTTTTGTAAACCTTGATAATATTTAATAGACGTAGTAGTTCTTTTTCAAAGAAATTGATTGCAAATTATTCTGCCATCGTGATTAAGATACCATGTGGTATCCCTTCGGTTCTCCGATGTGTTGTACTTCCTCCGGTCACGAATAAATATCTTTTTGACAACGATATATCAACAATGCATAAGTCTTATTGCTATAATTACTAGTATAAAGCTTGTAATAGAAAGTATAGCAAAATTATATTATTTTGAAAAAAATTAAAGATGAATCTAACCCCAAAAGTTGAATTGAAATTTTAAAGAGAAATTGATGAGCATAGTTAAATACATTGACTATGTCGTTTCAAAGCGTCACTTAGTTGTGACTAGAGGTACTAATAGCTAATACTCCGTGCGTCACTTAGCAAGTGTTTTTTTATAGGTGTAAATGTGGTTTGTGGGTCATAACTATATAGAAATAGATGATTAAAATTTGAACCTTACAAAGCAAGCGGTTAGAGTGGACCTATCTATACCTATACAGAGTACTAATACTAGTGCCTTTTGGTTTGTAGAAAATTCTTAGGAAAAATAGAGGACCACAGTTCCTATAGGATTTGGCATTATTCATTAACTTTCCCCACAAAATTATTGTTTCAAGCAACCATCTCACACATTTTTAGTTCCTTTGTGTTACATATACAATCATATCTTTTATTCCTATGTTTTGAAGAAGTCATGCACATCTTTGTGCTCCTGTAACGTACCCAAATCTCAAAAGGTTAATTTGATTCGTACCATTGTAAATATACCATTTTAAATAAATATCATTATAATTCGTGCGTTCGTAATCGTTCCACTAAAATTTTACAAAATTGGAACCGTGTCACTACCGTCACGTTTTCAATCTTCTAAGTCATCTGCATGTGGGACCCACCTATTAGATTCATCTTCCTCTTTCATCCTCTCTTCTGTTTTTCCATCTCTCTCCACCACCTATCTCTTCATTCGTCCGGTTGTTGTTGTTGCTGCAGGCGCTGCCTTATGGACGACTCGGGGAGGAAGCAAACAATACGGGTGTGAAGACCTCGAGCTTCCCAGCCTCCTCTTGGGCATCCTAAAGGCAACGCTGACCATCGACGTGTCAAGTTGGAGAAGAAACGGAGTAGCGCAAATGAGGGCATGATCCTGACCCCGGCGAGCTCCACCCGGATCCGCGTCACATGGATCTCCAACGAAGAGGGCACCACCGCGAGGAATTCCGCCACTGTTGCTGCTCTCGCTCCCGCACCTCGCGTGCCGGAGTGTTGCTGCCACCGCCGGGTTCAGCTGTGACTCCCACTCCCGTTCCCCTCGTGCACCGGAGTGCCGCCATAGCTACCGTCAAGTTCCGCTGATGTTGCTGCTCCCACTCCCCGCGTGCGCCGAAGTGTTGCTGTCGCTGCCGGGTCGCTACCCGCCATCGCTCGCGCTGCTATCCCGCCGTCGCGACGCATGAAAAAGACAAGAGAGAAGGAAGAAAATGGAGGTGGATGGAAAACATGACGGCAGTGACACGATTCTAATTTTGTAAAATTTCAGTGGTATGACTACAAATATACAAATTACAATGACATTTATCTGAAATGACATATTTACGATGGCATGGATCGAATTGATCCAATCTCAAATGGCACATAAAGACCAAGGCAACAAACTTTTGATCCTCCTCTCAAGCTCTCTCTCACACACAAATAAAAATCATTGTCAGTTTGTCTACTCCATCCGTCCCAAAATAGGTGCACCCCTAAAGCCCTAACTCCTTTAATGCAAGAGGTGCACTTATTTTGGAATGGAGGGAGTAACTTGTTGCATACTGTGGGCCTATTCAGTAGCCCGTTTCCACAGCTGTCTGGGCTGCGTTGCACAGCCCAACCATTTCGACTGCAACACTCCACTCCTCGTTCCCATCTCCCATCTCACAACGCTGTTATGTGCTGGCTGCGGCCCCTACCCTACAGCCGCTGTTGGCAGGCTGCTGCGGCCACTATAGTTGCTGCAGCAGCAACCAGCTCTTCGAAGTTCGAACAGTCCAATTAGAAATACAATTAAAAAATAATTGAAATTCAGAATTAAAAATAAACAATATTAAAGAGGAGTCCATATATGAACCCAATATGTGATTAATAAAATTCGGAATAAAAAATAAATGAATTTCTAAAATTAGGAAAGAAAAAGAAGAGTTTAGGTAGGAATACAATTTTAAAATAACTAAAATTCAGAATAAAAAGAAATATTGAAACAACAAATAATCCATATATAACCAGGGTTGCCCTTACCGTTTTAGGAGGGGTTACCGCCCCCCGGTAGGGCGGTTACCGCGATAACCACACGGTAACCGTAAAAAACCGTGTAAAATTCATCTCCAAAATTTTGAATTCAAAAATCGGTGGTTTCGCGGTTTTGCCACGGTTATCGCGCGGTCTCTGGCGATAACTACGATATTCGCGCGGTTATCGTCTGTTGTGTAGCTGTACACATGAAATTGAAAAGCCACTAGAAAAAAGAAAAAAACACTTAAATATGTGTAGAAATTAGGGATAATTGGAAGAATATATAGGATACTTACAAATCTAACTTTTGGGTATAAAATACAAAAAGTTGGCATGACCTTTTTTATATTATGGACTTCGAAGCAATTCAATATTTCATAGCATAATAATTACAAATTAGCATTATTTGCACATCACTACCATATTTCACATAAGCAACAAATGACTCATTGTCATTACAATAAACATCACTAAACATGAGCATATCTACTCACCCAAAAAATAATGTATCAACTCTACAAAGTCATTTTCCGCATCACTAGCAAACCATATTTCACCTATTTCACAATTCTTCATATCTCAACAAACATCAATCTTTCATAATGTATTTAACCTAAACCCAATACATTTTTTATTTTTCCAATTTCTAAACTATTTTTTTGTTTTTCCCTCAAATTTGAATTTATCTTACTCTATTTCAAAAAATTTCTTCACCATTTACCACTACAAATCAAGAAGTATATCCATGATTTTTTCCGAATTTTTCCCATTTTTTTCAGAATTTTCAATTTGCTCGAATTTTATCCAAACTATATCGCGGTAAACCATTACCGTACCCCCGTGGTAAGCGCGATAAGGTAAACCCTGTATATAACACAACACAGATTAATTAGAATTTGAAATAAAAAATAAAATAAATTCAGAAATTAGAAAAAGAATAAGAGTTCAACTAGTAATACACTTTATAAATAACTAAAATTCGTAATAGAAAATAAAGACTATTGAAAGGATAGACCATCTAGAACGTATGATGAGATTAATTAAAATTAGGAATAAACAAATAATATAAATTTCAAAAATAAAAAAATAATTATAAGAGTTCAAGTAGGTATACAATTTACAAAAAAAATTAAAATAAAAAATATGTTTTTTCCAAAAAGAATACTTCATGTAGAACACAACGATATCAAATGATAATAAAGAGGAGAAAATAATAGGTGTGTAAAGGAGTAAAGTGGTGGTAGTTGATGGGACATATAAAAAGTATAAACATATAAACAAAATCCCAAATATAATATCAATGATGATTAAGAGAAGGGACAACGGACAAGCCATTAAGTAGCACAGTCACGGCAGTTGACGGGATTTTAGAAAGTAAAAAAATAAACCCCAATGATAATCATGATTAATTTTTAAAATCTCAATGATAATAAAGAGGGGAGACAGTGGGCGGGTCGTGCGTAGATTAGTACCATGGCAAAGCCGCTGATGGTTTAGCGGTACTTCTAAAAGTAAAAAATGAACCCAAATGATAATTATGTTCGATTTTCAAAATCCCAATGATAATAAAGAGATGAGGCAGCGGAGGGACCTAGAGGAGTATAGTGACGGTGTTTGACGGAACTTGAAAAAAATATAAAAATAAACCCAACAAGACAACAAACATTAAAAACTAAAATAGAAATAGTGATAGATCGATAAACAAATAAAGGTCTGACGAATGAGTAAGGGGTAGTAAACGAAGTGACTTTTAGAAACACGCGGATGATAAAAGTTCGGTCTTTCAAAATCCTAACACAATAAGATAAATATTTAACAAAATTTTAAGTAAAATCATATGTAAAAAATAAATAATTTTGTATATGTGCTAGCCGCGCAATTGCGTGGGCCACCCGACTAGTTAACTTATTAAAGTAATAGAAAAAGGAGCCACCACATTTGCTCTCATGGTAAATTCTCAAATTAATCGGAGAAAAAGAAAAAATAGAATACATAAAGATACAATTTAAAAATAACTGATATTCATAATTAAAAAATAAGGAATATTAGAATAGGAGACTAGAGTCCATACAAACATAAATTCAGACCCAATTGAAATTTGGAATTAAAAAAAGAAAAATTAAAATTAGAGGTGAGAGTCCATATAGATACAATTTAGAAATAACTAGAATTCCAAATTAAAGAATAAGAAATGTTGAAAGTGAAATCTATAGTACATATAGAATATAACTTAGAAAAAACCAAAAATCGCCAATTTAAAAAAATAAGGGATATGGATAGATGAGTTTAGAGTCCATATTAAAATACAATTAGAAATAACAAAAATTTGGAATTAAAAAATAAGAACATTAGAATAAGAGTCTAGAGTCCATATAGGAATTTAGAACAAACTAAAAGTCGGAATTTTAAAATAATAGTTTTTTTGTCCATATACAATTTGAAAATAATTAAAATTCGAAATTAAAAAAAAGAAGATTGGGAAAAGAGTCTAGAGTACATATAGGAATACATTTGATAAATAACTGAAACTTAAAATAAAAATAGGGAATACTAGAAGAAGAGTTTAGAGTACATACAGAAATACAATTTAAAAATAACAAAATTCGTAATTAAAAATAGGAATATTGGAATACTAGAGTCCATATAGGAATTTAGAACTAGCAGAAAGTCAGAACTTAAAAAAAAATTAAAGTAGAGTTTAGAGTTCATATAAAGATATATTTAGAAATAACTAAAATTCCCAAATATAAAAATAAACAAGATTGGGAGAATAATCTAGAGTCCAAATAGGAATACAATTTATAAATAAAAGAAATTCCAAATTAAAAAATAAGAAATATTGGAAAAAAGTCTAGAGTCCATATAAGAATACAATTTGTAAATAACTAAAATTCGGAATTAAAAAAAGGAATATTGGAAAAAATATAGAGTCCATATAGGAATACAATTTACAAATAATGAAAATTCGAAATTAAAACAATAAGAAATACTGAAAGAAGATTTAGAGTCCATATGAAAATATAATTTACAATTAACTAAAATTTGGAATTAAGAAAAAAAGAATATTGGAAGAGGAGTCTATATTCCATATAGAAATAAAATTTATAAATAATGGGAATTCGAAATTAAGAAATAAGGAATATTAAAAGAGGAGTCTAGAGTCTATATAGAAATTAATTTTAGAAATAACTAAAATTCAAAATTAAAAAATAATTAATAACTATCATGTAATACAATATGATGTCACGCATAGATTAGTTTGGTTGAGTTGGTACATAATTTAAAATTATGTTGCTGTTTTAATATATTTAGTTATAAAAAAATATTTAAACTATTATATGAGAGAAAAATATAATATACTAGTCGGATAATCTGTGTGCTAGAAGCCCAGCAATAAAAAAAATAACTGGCCGGAGTGGTGTGTCTCTCACCGTCTCAAGGCGACTCTAGGCCGCAGCAGCAACGCGCCAGCCCATACCGCGTCAGCGCGCGCACGGCAGCGCCAGCTGCTGCTGAACACGGCACCGGTCTCTTGAGCTGGGCCAGCCACTCCGCGCTGCACGCCTGCACCGAATCCCTCTGCCCCGGCATCTGAGACCGGACAGTGGATACCGTACTTCCGACCACGCTCCAGTCTCGACAGGCACCCACAGGAACCAGCACTAGCTAGCCGGGGGGCCCGCGCACGACCGCACCGGGGCGCGCCTCCCACCACCCAAGTACCCAACCAAACAAAAACACCTCGCCGGCCACACGCACAGGTACACCACAGAGGCAGCGGTAGCAAACTGTCAAACTAGCAATATGCATCGGGAACAAACCGAGGCGTGATTACGAGAAAAAAGTTACAGTGCACGGCATAATCCTCGGAGATAACAATGAGATCAAGTGGCGCGCGCGGTGGTGTGGGCGAGGAGCACTTTGCTGGCGGAGGAGAAGCCGAGGTGCGGCGACGATGGCGCGCTGGTGGCGAGGGTGGCGGCGGTGTGGAGTGCTGGCCGGACCGGGAGGGATGTGGGAGTGACTGCTGCAGAGGCTTCCATAGGCTTTCTTGAACGGCCGCGGCCACGGTGGACGTGCCGCTCGCAGTACTTGTGCCCCGGCACCACGTCGCGCGAGCACCGCCACTTCTTGCCGTCCGTGCGCCGGCACCGCCCCGGCTCCGGCTCCATGCTGCTCCTGTAGTCGAAGCACAGGCTCCCCAGGCCCGTCACTGCACACAGAATGAGTGAATGACCAACGACATTGGCAGCGAGACTAATCAACACAACACGCAAGGGCAAACGACACGACGAACAAGTGAAGAACAAGCTGAACGAATACAATGGCGCCTTGCTCTGCTAGTAGCATGCGTACGTACGGGAGGGAAAGCTATGCGGGCCGAACAAGGAGGCAGCGACGCTCTTCCATATGGGCAGCACAAGGTGAACCGGCACAGGCGCGCCGGCGGCGAAGTAGCGGTAGATGAGCACCTGGTGCTCCAGCTCCTGCCGCTGCATGAACGTCAGCGCCGACGGCCTCGCCTCCCTTACGGTGGCCGCAGACGCTTCCGCGTCGCTCCCACTGCTGTCGCTGCCGCTGCCGCCCAGGCCGAGAGCCAGCCCAAGAAGCAGCGGCGACGGCGCCGCCATCGTCACAACGCCTGCATGCATGCCCATACGACGCCACCAAAAGTTGATGAGTTGCTCGAAACAGCAATGCACGGATCGTATATGAAGACTGCGTGGCAGCTCTCTTACCGTCGTTCGGGCCAGTGCCGGAGAGACGAGGAAGCTTGGACGGTGGCGGCGAGTAGACTTTCCTTCCCTCGGCCAACATATCTGTGGAGTTCAGTCTTCACTCCTCGTTGTAAGCTGCAGGTTTGAATACACTGATGCAGTGAAAACGCAGTGTGCAGGTCAATTGTTGGGAATAGGGAAGGGATGGGATATGTTGAGTGTCGACGTTGCCACTGCTTATCGGTGTCAGTGGGACACAAGACACATACTACTGCGGCAGCTTGAATACTGTTCATTTAACGATTCCGAAGGGATGCAATAACTGAAGGCCTGCATGCCTACAGGGCTGAGGACCAGATGAAATATTGCGCACATTGACCACGGTAGCCGGAGCTGACGCAAGTAAAATCTTTCAGCTTGAATGGGTTGTTTGATTCGGTTGAGTCCTACGGTTCGGATGAAATATTCGGATGCTGTTTGATTGGGCTGTGCACACAAACGGCCAACCCTGAGTCGAGACATGCCATGTGTTCCTTGTGTAGGAGCACTCCCTCCATCTTGCGTCGGTACGACGTGAACTCGCCGATGCGTCGTAGAGTAAACTCGCAATGCAAAGGCAGCAAGCAAAGAGCATCCCAGGCGATGAGACGGCCTATGGTCCGGCGTCCCACTCCATCCGGCCGTAAAACCAACGCGAAGCGCCACCGGGTCGAGACGCACCCCGCGAGCGCATCAACCGTAGCAGCCACGTACCTGCGCACCGGCTGCGCGTGCCGGCAGGTGGCGCCGTGGCGGGTGCATGTAGGCGTTGTACGTAACGTATGTGGCGCGTGTACGCATGTGTCACGAGAACTCCAGATCTGTACGCGCCTGCCTGTGAGATGAGATGTAACGTGTATGGGACCTGTGCGCTCCCTGCCAGGCTGCCATGGCAGATTCCCCGTGGTACTTGTCTCTACAACGCAGCACCGGATGGGGCATTGGGGCAGTGTGTGACGACGGCTTTGCGACGTGCTGGCCGTCATCACCGGCGCCGGCTAGGCTGGCGGCAGCAAGTGCGGAGGCGGAGAATGCAACCAGGAAGCAGGAACTAGTGGAGGTTATCGC
The DNA here is from genome assembly GCA_000573905.2 of Oryza punctata. NCBI lineage: Eukaryota > Viridiplantae > Streptophyta > Magnoliopsida > Poales > Poaceae > Oryza > Oryza punctata. The sequence goes on along the minus strand of CM002491.2, from coordinate 27,909,029 downwards.
CTGCAGTTCCCACATGACCTGGTCTCCTCTCAATGATCTTTCCGGGGAACAATGTGTTAACCGTCTTCATTGTTCGAACTTTGGTCTGAAATTCGTGGCGATACTCGGAACCCTCGACTGCACGGCCCAGTGTCGTGCAGTACATATTTAGAGTTTGGCCCATGGACTGGATAAAACACTTGGATGGTTGGAGTCCATTTCCTGGCGTAACAGCATGTGATAGGAATAAGTTTACCTGCTGTCTCTCAACTTTACGTAACTTTACATCGAGTTTGTATGACATCACTCATTCCTAATACTATAAATCTTCACTCTTAAACTACACAAAACCGTGTAAGTTGAGTCCTATATCAGTATGATATCTGGTTTCGTTGACGTGATATCCTAGTTAGCAGAATAAAAAATAAAAAAATTATGTGGGTCCCACCTATCAACCACCCTCTTCTTTCTTCTCTTTTCTCCCTGGATGGGGATGGGGATGGGGACAGCAAGCGGGAGATGGGGGAGGGGAGAGGTGGCCGGCGTATGATGGTGGGTTGCTGGATCCGCGCGTCGGCAGCGCCCGCCCCCTCAGTCGTCACTGCTCCCGAGAGCGGGGGAGCCGCTTCCACCTCCGCCGCCTTATCTGCCTCCGCCTCCGCCCGCCACCGCGCTTGCCCGACGCCGCGGTGAAGGGAGGTGAGCCTCCCGGTAGCGGTGAAGGGAGCAACAGGACTTCTTGGCCGGATAGTGGTGGTGGTGGTGGTGGGAGTGGTGGGAATGAGGGGGAAGGGAGAGGACGGCATGAGTAGTTCATCGGCGAAGATGGAAGAGGACCTCTTGCCACAGACATTGTGCCCCCCCGCCTCTTCCTCCTCCTCCTCGCGTTGCCGCTCGCTGCCATCCTAATCATCGTCGAGCGCGGCGTCATCCCCGCTATCATCGTCGCTAGCTATCGTCGGAGCGAGCGTCAAGTTCCAGTCGTCGCGTGCGAGCGGTGCCGCCCTAGCCTGAGTAGCTCCATCGCGGGCGCATGGGCGGCACCACCGCGTGTGGGGAGGGACCACGAGACCGAGTACGGTACAAGGTGGACACAGAGGCCAGCCGTTGTTGTTGCCACCACCTCCACCTCTCCCCCCTCTCCCGTCGCCGGAGAGGTGGCCTTCTCTCTCCCATCTCCCGCTGGTGAGGCCTATAGCTAGGACTTGGCCGTGCTGGGCTAGCACGGCACGGTCCAGCGTGCTTCGTGCTAAATCGGGCCGTGCCGACCTGGCACGGCCCGACATGCCCGCTCATCGTGTCGGGCCGTGCCAGCACGGCCTCTTCAGGGACGTGGCCCAAGCACGACCCAATGGCTCGATTTGCCTATTCGTGCCGGGTCGGCACAAGCACGGCCCAAAAGATGAGAGCAGCTACTGGAAATCTGAAAAAGAGGAGGGAAATTTTGGGATAGAGTACGGAAATTTTTTTGTATTGTATTTTTGTTCTCACACTGACTGCAAATAACTTGAGATGTAAAATTTGGGGGAAAACAAATTTATTCATAATAGGGATACAAAGTTGTTGCCTCGTTAAAAACCTTACCCCTACGGGCCGTTTACATGCCATGCCGCCCCAAGCACAGCCCACTGGTCGTGCTGTGCCGCCCATCGTGCCCGTTGTCAGGCCCAGACATGGCCCATGTACGGACCGTGCTTTCCAGCATGTCGGGCCGTTGCGCCTTGGGTCGGCCTGATAAAGCACGACCCAAGTCCCGGCTATAGCGAGGCCGACCACCTCTCCCCCCTATCCTACCGGCTGCGGGCTGCCTCCCCATATCTCCCAGGCTGGGGAAGGAAAGAGAAAACATTCTATGGGGCTTACACCTCGGGCTTAGATACTTGTTTTGCTGACTAGGATGCCGCGTCAATGAAACCAGACATCATACTACTATGGGACCTGAATTACACGGTTTTGTGTAGTTTAGGGGTGAAGATTTCTGGTATTTAGGATTAGGGATGTCATACAAAGGGACGACAGGTGAACTTATTCGTGCGTTATACAACAATGGTCCAACTAAACAAGTTACACGTAGACGTGATGTTTTTCAGTTCGGTTTTGCTACCAATAATTCGACAGATGTTTTTTAGAAACACAGTACAAATGAAGGCACTCGCAACGCGCGTACACTAACCCATATAAACGCACACACGCACAGCCCTACCCTATGAGTACCTCCAGAAGACTAACCGACATGTCTTGAAATTGACAAAGTCACCACATTCGTCTTGTTGTTGACAACTACATCGCCTACCACTGAAAGAATAATTAGTCGTAAATACGAGCAACTATGTCAAATCTAGGATTTGAATTCACGTGGGTTGGTTTCACCATAATGAACCTAGCCAGTTTTAGGTGTATGTATCTTTCAGATTTTTGGTCAACACAAGTGCACCGAGATGCGTACTAACCTGTGGATCATGGCGAAATTCGTGTTAGACGGTGGGAGAAAAAATAAAGTAAAGTCAGTGCAACTCTAACAATCGCACGGCACACACCTCCCCACCAAACAACAATGACTTTCGTGTAGTTACATACCACCTCCACTCTAACCATTTATTTGGTTGGGGACGAGATGGGATGGGTTAGGTTTATTCCTAATTTTTGATAGGATGGTCCTAGGTTGGAGAAATAGAGTAAATCCTGTTTTTCTTGGTTCGAGGGATAGAAGGGGATGGAATAGTTCTATCACCTGTTTAGTTAGATGGATGAAGATGGAATAGCTCGATAGAGATACCTCCTCATATGGAGTTAGTGATGTTACCTCTCTGGTACACAACCAAATATATGATAAACATAAAGAGGAAAAACATGATAAATAACGTAGTACACTTGAACTATTTTTTTTGACGGTGAAGAGCAATCATCTCATGCAAAAACACACATACAGTTTTCATCCAGAGCTAGTGTTTCCTGTTGATGGAGGTTGCAAGCAAGAAGGGACCATGGCACCGCTGAGCAGGAAGAGATGAGCAGCCCCGGCTCTTCCTTGGTTCCTCCTACCGCCGCCGAGAAGGAAAGGATGACGAGCAGGAACAGCTCTTCCTCCAACCGCCGGACAGGATGGAGGATGCAGGAAGGGGGAGGCCGTGACCATCACATACTCACACGTACACGGGTGTTGACGTAAAAACACGACGGCCTAGGAGATCTGCTTAGCTCCAGTGCAGGTCCAAAATAATAATGAGATGCGGGTGTGCCAGTCAGTTTGATCCTGCAACTGACAAGATATGTGAAGCAGATAAAACAGTCAATCGGCTGACAAGCCAATGGAGTGATTCCAGCCGATGCCGATACCAGCCGATATCCAGTATAGATCTTGATACTTGAGTAAATAATGACATAAAGATAGTCGGTTGATGATAATGTAATAAAACAATAATATAATCCAGTAGAAACCAATCGGCTAGTAATGATAGATTGAATAAGCACTGATCCGAAGGTTAAAGTATACATCGGTTGGAGATCCGATGTCAATAAATCCAAACGATTAGATAAACAGTGAAACTTTTGTTGTCATCGGCTAAAACTGACTTGTATGTAATCCTTGTAAGCCGATGCAACATCCAGATAACTCATCGGCTGAAACCCCGATGAAACCCTTATTGGCAATCAACAAGCAGGCTAGAGATTATGGTTCTAAGCACGACTTAGTAGATCAAACTTAACTGATGCAGCACTAAGTATGAAAAGAAACATAATATCTAGCAATCAAGCTTTTGACTGATTTTCAGGGTAGTGGATACATTATATAATCTAAGCCAACAAAGTAATCTAGCCAATATCGACAAAACCCTACATGGAGATCGGTCGATGCAAGTAGAAAACATTGTCAATCTAGATTATATAACGTATATGATAACTTGACGACTTACATGAACAAGATTAGAGTGTCGAAGCGATGGAAGCACTAATCCCGATAACGCAAGCCACCATAACAAGCCTTACCACTCATCGGAGATCGAAGTCGATGCAACCCAACTTGAGACAAGAACTCGTTGAAAGTAAAAAGTTAAAAGGTGGTGATGCGCCGAAGTTGAATTGATCGAGAGATATTTTACATGGACCCGGGGTGCACATATTTATACCCATGGGTGGATACTAGTTCATATCGGACACGACTCAAACTTTCCTAAAGATAAAAAGAAAAACATAAAGTCCTTATTGGACACTAAACACACTTTCCTAAAGATAAAAGGAAACTAACAGACTCTTCCTAATTAATAGATAAACAGTCATGCCTCATCCTCCTTGAACTCGGTCTCTTTTGGATAAGCTTCCTTTAATAGATTATTTTCTTAACCGAATTTGGTAAGAATCCGACTGTTGGCGATTGATAACTTCCATCATCCGATTCTAGAACTCTAAAGCCGATACTGACTCTAGGCCGATGATGACTTCGAGGCTTACCAAATTTCATCGTCAACAGCGGGAACGTCGCTGGCTCGCTGATCCTCCTCCTCCTCCGCCGCCTATGCAGTGTCGCTCAATGGGGAAAACGGGAGGTTTGCTTGCGACTTACCGCGCTCGCGGTGACGCGTGATTGCAGCGGTGGCGAAGTGGGTTGGCGCCGTCTGACCGATTTTTCACAGATCAGGTCGACCCGTATATGAGTGGAGTATTCCTTTTCGGACCTAACCCATCCCAGCTTGCACTACAACCACTACTAGCGAATCGGTCTTAACTACCGGTTCGCAACCACCTTTAGTCCCGATTGTGCAACTGGGACCGGGACTAAAGATGGATATTTCTAATCCCTGTTAAAATAACTGGGACTAAAAATCGATCTTTAGTACCGATTGGTACCAACCGGTATTAAAATAGATTTTTTTAATGTTCTTTTTTTTATACATATGCATCTCTTATAGTAGAGAATTTTCGTCCATCATAAAAAAATTTTTTCTTTCCTTCGCGCTTACCATCAATTTCATCAACAACAAGAACACTATTACAAGAACGCAAATCTTAGAAAAACACTACTACAAGAATACAAGAAAAAACACTAAAAAATCCGTTGGAGCTGCCGCCGCCGAGGGGGACGCTGCCGTCGGGTCACCATGCCACCATCGGGCCGCCACCGCCTCCCCTCCCCTCTCTGCCTGCCACCGCCTCCCCTCCCTGTCCGCCGCCTCCCCTCCCGCCGGAAGGAAGGGTGGCGTCGCCGGGACGCCACCGCGTCCCCTCCCCTCGCCCCTCGCCCCTCTCCCGCTAGATTTGGGTCGCCACCAGGCCACCGCTGCCTCCCCTCCCTCCGCTCCTTGCCCGCTGCCTACCGTCGCCCGCCACCGCTAGTGCCGCTGCCTGCCACAAGAGGGAGGAGGCAGAGAGAGGAGGGGATCGATAAGGGAGAGAGGCGAGAGGAGAGAGAAGGGGAGAAGGTCGGCCGTGTACGTGATAAAAAGGGGAGTGGGATCCACTGTTGTTCTTTAGTACATGTTGTTTCCACCAATCGGTACTAATGATCCTGGGCACTCTCCCAAGATCTAAAAAAACTTGAATAGATATTAAAAATGATCTTTAGTATCGGTTAGTGTTACCAACTGGTACTAAAGATCTTGGGCATACGAACCATTTTTAGTACCGGTTCGTAAGAGAACCGAGAGAATTGTGATTTTGACTGACCGAGGAAAAATCGGTTCTCCAGTAGTGAACCAAACACATATGTAAACGGGTTCGACCCAACCCAACCCAGAAAAACCCTCCAACCAAACATACCCTAACAATCGCACTGCACACACCTCCCCACCAAACAACAATGACTTTCGTGTAGTTACATACCACCTCTACTCTAGTTACCTTTGTAATCACATGCTTACAATATAGCTATATTGCAATTTTATTATAATTACATCTGAAATATTTTAAAGAAAATTTTCTATAAAATATTATATAGTCCTTTTTCCAGTTTTACCTCCGACAGCCGACGGCCCCGCAAAATCCCGTACCCCGATCGGCCGCTCCCACCTACAATCGTATGGCAACGTACCAGACACTCTTCGTCAGTCGTCACTTGTTACTATTCACTGGTCAACGGTACCCGTGCCGGTAGAAATTTGCTTTCGGCTTCCTTTGTCTCCTGGAACTGATGTAATCTGGACCTTGGTAACTCTCCAGTCCACGGATGGACTATCGCTGCTCAAGCCCGGCCTGACATGGACATTGGGCCGTATTTAAAAGGGCCCAGCTATACATTTTCCTGATCTCATCTTAGATTTTCTTAGAAGGGTACTCATGTTGTTCTTAATAGCTAGATCATGAATAGACAACTCATAAAATATATTTCATACTAGTTGGGTACCCGTGCTTTGCAACGGGAAAAAATAACACCAACTTTGCCTCAACTCATATGTAGGTGCAATATACGTATGAAGGCTACTAACGTTCATCTAGATACAAATAGCTACAAGTGATCATTGTACCATTACAGGATAGATTAGATTGTACTCCTATCTAACAATGAGAAAACAAAAAATATAATTCAGTACTCATAGAACATAGCCAATTTCAGATCTTAGTTCTCACCGTTGATCATATTTAAATTTGTTCTGACCAACAGGAAACTGAGATGATCAACAATGTCAGTATGTCCTTCAAATTTCTAAAGAATACTTCACACTTGCATATACCCATAGCTATCTTCTGATCAACTAACAATATAATGTCCATTTGTAAAGAAAAAGCATAGGCTGGATGTAACATATGTGTTTGGACCTTGCCTTCTGAGGTGAGTCTTGCTCAGCACCCTCATTTGCTTTCCATGCCAACTCTGTACTGTCTGTACCCTACTCCTGCAACAACTCAATGAATCACTGGCTTCATATATACATATTTTTTCGTCATACCAACAATACACATATTCCAAATTTTGAATCTCTTTAAAAAAAACAAAACATGGAACTGTAGGTCTGAAGCCCTGCAAAGCATTTCACCCTGTTCAACTCTTCATTTCTTCAAATTTTCAAATCACACTATAATTACCAAAATTACCAAGGAACTAAAATATTAATTAAACGGAAAAGGAGGAATATTTCAGTACATTCTAAGACCAAGTAAATATAACAAATCAGGCTCTAATTGTCTTGTTTTTTCTTCTGCATTGTTACTCCCCCCCCCCCCCCCCCCCCTTACTTTCCATTTCTTATAAAAATATGGGTTAAGATATGGTAAGTCATGTATCCGTTCCTATGTCCCATATTATAAAACATACATGAAAATCTACTATATATATCCACGTACAAGAATGACAAAAATTAGTCAATAACTATTTTACGAGCCCAAATGTAATATTTTATATTTTTTCCTTTGAGGTATATCTTTTAACAGTTTAATTGTCTTATTATATTTAGTGTGTATGAATTAGAGATATAAATAAATATCCGCTAACCAATGTAATTATATAATGTATGCTAATTTAACGCCATAATGAAAAATCAATAGTTGTTGAAGAAAACACTGGTTATTTCCTGCATATCCTTCAGGCTTTGCTGCTCTGTCAGATTGGGAAAACAGGAAACGGAAGCCATGGAAGATATGCCACAGAATAAGTTTTATCCAAAAAGGCACACAGAAGCCATGGAAGATATGCCACAGAACCAATTTTATCCAAAAAGGCACATCACAACTATGTAAATGATGTTTATAAAAATTACCACAGAAGTTTCATCACCTTCAAATATCAGGGTGTTGATCATACCAAACATGGACACCAGGCCAGGCAGCTGCAATGAACTTGCAATGCTAAATCAATTTAACTGAAAATTATTGTAGTAGCAGGTTGTGTTATCGATTTTGTTAGGGAAGAAAGATCTGATAGCCATAGCATTGAAAGGCTTGAAGAGCTTATATTAAGAAAACTGAGATTGCCGCAGCTATCCATCTAGTTTGAGAACTGATAGAGATCGCTTATCTGAGATAAACCTATTTAGCTCATCCCCGTGTCGACAAACATGTCACTGAAGTCAATTAAGAGAGCATTCAAGACACAAGATGCAGACTGAATTGATTAGGGGGGAGAATAGTTACCTGGTTTAGAGGGATGCCGTTATGTCGTCTTCCACGAGCGAGGTCGTTGTAGACCGGTGAGGTGTGGAGGGCAGTGAAGGGGGAAGGCGGTCCCTGGCGGCGGTGGCTGAGAGAGAGGTGCGGAGGGTGAGGCCTTCGACGGAGTCTTTCATGGAGGGGACCTGAGACGACGGCGGTCACGGAACTTGACAATGGTGATGGAATCGTTGTCGATTCATGGGCGACAGCAACTGCGACAGCGGTGGTGCACTGGAGCTTGAGAGCGGAAGCAGCAGCAGTGGCGAACGGGCACCACGATTCAGCGAGAAGGACTGGCATGGGGGAGGGGGGGGGGGGGGGGGGCGACGGACTGGATGGCGGTGGAAGAGGATCTGACGATGACGGCACTTGCTCCAATGATGGCTACGCGCGGCGAAGGGGACTTGGCGACGGTGGCCGCCGCGGGATCAGTGGCGGTGTGGAGGAGATCGACGAGGCGAGCGATGCTGGCGGCTCGTGCGGGGCAAATCGGCGGTTGAGAGAGGAGATGTAATTAAAAGAATTACATTTTCCCTAATACATAGCGCACTACATTAAATCACCTGATAGATCATGTATGGAAAGATATGGAGAGAGGGTAAATCCAGGAAGCCACTTGTCATACCTTGTCATATGGAGAGAGGGTAAATCATAGCATCACTCAGTGCCAAGGTTAGCAAAGATGGAGTGAGCTCTTTCTTAGCCTTCAAAATTATATCAATTTTCAGCCAGCAAAAAGGCAGATAAGTGGAAGCAACACCTTAATAAATTATAGATGGTAGTGAAATGAACAACGAGTTAAGCGCAAATAATATGCAATCTAACCGTTATTGTTTTGGAGAGGATGCTTTTGATGCTTGCCAAAGGAAGAATTGGAGTTCACAGTGTTGTCGACACTCAATCAGATGAGCTGGAGCAGGCACCCCTATATATGAATCTTGTAGAGTCATTGCTTGACTATTTCCTAACTAAAAGATATGTAGTATAGTCCTTGACTATTTCCTAACTAAAAAATATGTAGTACAGTGACGATGTTTGACGGAACTCTAAAAAATTTATAAAAAATGAAACTTAACACGATAATAAACTCTAAATATTAAAAGGTATATTTTTAAAGTTTTCATGAAGAATGGATAGAAATAGTGATTAAAACTCGCGCGGGCCAGCTAGTTCGATTAAGGGTCTGTTTATTTCCAGAGACTTATTTTTAGTCCCTATCACATCGAATGTTTGTATATTAATTAGAAGTATTAAATGTAGACTAAAAATAAAACCAATTTCATAACCTGGACTAATTTGCGAGACGAATCTATTGAGCCTAATTAATCCATGATTAGCCTATGTGATGCTACAGTAAACATGTGTTAATTATGTATTAATTAGGCTTAAAAGATTTGTCTCGTGGATTAGCTCTCATTTATGCAATTAGTTTTATTATTAGTATAGGTTTAATATTCTTAATTAGCGTTCAAACATTCGATGTGACATGTACTAGAAATAAGTCCGTGGAAACCAACACCCCCTAAAACTCTCGATTATGTGTGTTTAATACCAGCACTCCACAGAATTGAGCACGCGAGCCAACAAGATTACAAGAGCACCCCACCGCGGCACAGAAAATCATCACTACCATCGAGGCTGCAGCACATGTCCAGGCTTTAAGTGCTGCACACTCCAGTACTCAACGTCTCCACCCAGCACCTAACCATGGTCAGGGCACAAACTCAGCTCAACTTCAGAACTTCTCTTTTTCTTTGAAGACTCAACCCAACACCTGAACCCTCCAAGACCAAAGTCCAACAGGCCAAAAACCCACGCCCAGAAAAAGCTAAAACCCCAACACGGAGCACACGACTCTCCTTCCTCCCCCCAACGTGTCACACCACACCACCACCACCGCCATGGCCGCCACCGACCGCCGCCTGCTCTTCCTCCTTGCCGCCTCCCTCGCCGTCGCCGCGGTCAGCTCCCACAACATCACGGACATCCTCGACGGCTACCCGGAGTATTCGCTGTACAACAGCTACCTCTCCCAGACCAAGGTGTGCGACGAGATCAACAGCCGGAGCACGGTCACCTGCCTCGTGCTCACCAACGGCGCCATGTCCTCCCTCGTCTCCAACCTCTCCCTCGCCGACATCAAGAACGCGCTCCGCCTCCTCACCCTCCTCGACTACTACGACACCAAGAAGCTGCACTCCCTCAGCGACGGCTCCGAGCTCACCACCACGCTGTACCAGACCACCGGCGACGCCTCCGGTAACATGGGCCACGTCAACATCACCAACCTGCGCGGCGGCAAGGTTGGGTTCGCCTCCGCCGCGCCCGGCTCCAAGTTCCAGGCCACCTACACCAAGTCCGTCAAGCAGGAGCCGTACAACCTCTCCGTTCTTGAGGTCTCCGACCCCATCACCTTCCCCGGCCTCTTCGACTCTCCGTCGGCCGCGTCGACCAACCTCACCGCACTTCTTGAGAAGGCCGGGTGCAAGCAGTTCGCGCGGCTCATCGTGTCGTCCGGGGTGATCAAGATGTACCAGGCGGCCATGGACAAGGCGCTGACGCTGTTCGCGCCCAACGACGACGCGTTCCAGGCCAAGGACCTGCCGGATCTGAGCAAGTTGACCAGCGCCGAGCTGGTGACGCTTCTGCAGTATCACGCCTTGCCGCAGTACGCGCCCAAGGCGTCGCTCAAGGGCATCAAGGGCCACATCCAGACCCTGGCCTCCACCGGCGCGGGTAAGTACGACCTCTCCGTCGTCACTAAGGGCGACGACGTTTCCATGGACACCGGCATGGACAAATCCCGAGTCGCGTCAACCGTGCTCGACGACACCCCGACGGTCATCCACACGGTGGACAGCGTGCTGCTGCCGCCAGAGCTCTTCGGTGGCGCACCTTCCCCCGCGCCGGCGGCCGGACCGGCAAGCGATGTGCCAGCCGCTTCTCCCGCGCCAGAAAGCTCCTCGCCGGCGCCCTCCCCCAAGGCGGCGGGCAAGAAGAAAAAGAAGGGCAAGTCGCCTTCACATTCCCCACCCGCGCCACCGGCCGACACGCCTGACATGTCGCCCGCCGACGCGCCCGCGGGAGAAGAGGCTGCAGACAAAGCCGAGAAGAAGAACGGCGCCACCGCCGCGGCCACGAGCGTCGCGGCCACTGTGGCCTCCGCCGCCGGTCTCCTCGCCGCGACGTTCTTGTGAGCGTCAGGTGTTCGACGTTGAGCTCTCGTTGTTTTCCCCTGGGCATGCATGGTGTGGTGCAGTCCGGTGTTCGCTTCTGAGCTCGTGGGCTCCATTGATAATCTCATCTGAAGTTGTGTTCTTCTCTTCCTGGTTTGTACTTGGTAGTTAGATAGGATTTGGATGATTGGAACCTCAGGTGGAGAACGGTGATTGTGATGCCTATTTTGTTATTTTTTAGAGCTTGGAATCATGTCTTCTCTCTTGGATTTGTTCTGTGATTGTTTGGCCTTGCTCATTCCAGTTGCACTCTAGCTATCTGCTACTAGCCAACTATGTTTCACATCCAGTGTTCTTGCTCTGCCTGATTGCATTGGGGCTCTGTTTGTTCTTGGTTGCATTCTGGAGTACTAGCTATCTGCAACTCCATTTCACATAGCTATCTTTTGCACATTCTAGATTCAACACCAAAGTGCTGATATCTTTTGCACCCCGCAGAAATCCCCCCATAGCTGGCACTGTGGCACTAGGTTGTGTTCATTTCTTTGTTAATACTCTATAGAGAAGAAGTACCGTGCTAGGCCCACTGAATAGGATGCGCTTGTAGTGATAGTATATTGTGACCACTTAAACCCACACATGACACGTCTACTACATTGTTTGTTCGGGGACCAAAGCCAAAATTTCAGCTCTTGTGCTTTTGCTTGCACCGGCCTGCAGTTTGGACGGGCCAAATTTGAGTTCACAACTTATTACAAAATCACAACATTTTCGAGGCAAATTCCCTCAAAGCTAGTAGTACTGTAATACTACACAACATTTTGAGCACACGGTACAGCGTACGTGACAGTAACTTTCCTGGCTGCGCATCATGTGACTCTGCACCGAGCCTGACATCGCGGACCCACCCCTTGCCTTTTTCCCGTGTTACGTCATTATTGCTCGTATCGCAGGCTAGGCGACGCAAATGGCTGAGATGGTCAGAGAACGTCGACTAGGGGGGGGGGGGGGGGAGCCGGGGGGGAAAGTTTGCAGCGAGGATGACGATGCCACGGTGGTCTTGGCCAGATTCGGACGCGGGCTGCCTGCCTGCGCTGCGCGGCGCGTCGTTTGCACGCTTCTTGGCTGGATTGCAATGGCTGCATCCCGCTTTTCAGAAGTTCGCGTCCCCCTTTCGCTCAACTCCAGGATAATAAAGCGGCCACGGCCTAGTCATCTTCCTCGCTGTTCAATACGACTAGTTCGCGTCCCCCTTTCGCTCAACTCCAGGATATGTACGAGTACTACTACTAGGGCAAACCGCCAAACGGCACGCTCCATCTCGCACAAAAACAGGCGCGCCCTTCTCGCGTTCTCGCTGGGCTCGTTGCGTTTCATCCATAATTTCGTCGTCCGGTGATCCCTTGGGCAGACCGGAAACTCGGAAGGAGCCAAAACAAACGGTCAATGAGCGAGATGGTCCTACTCGGCTACTCCTACAACTGCAGGGTCAGTTTTTGGGGGTTGTTTTGTGATTTCACATGGTGAACTGTGGTGTGTGGACGCTGGAGAGTACTGCACTACTGCTGTTTTGTGTCGGTGGTGGTGGGGTTCACTAGACCTTTGGTTCAGATGCCGTGTTTGATTTTCTAGTAGAGTAGTTGGCATAGTTTTATCTCCATTGATGAACAGCTTGACGTCCCAGAACACTGAAACTATAGTCAATTTAACTGCATTTCAATAGAGTGTCAATGTGTCATCATTAGGTCACAAGTATTTGAGACTTAAAAACTGCATATTCAATAGAGTTTCATGGGTTCTTGTACGTGTTCCACGTGGAAAGAATAGACTAAATTCCATTCTCCACTTCTTTCAGTAGAAAATCTGGGCAGGAGAGAAGTCATACGGGCCCTGGTGAAAGCTTCGCCATCTAAAAAAGACTAATCACACTTGCACGTTGCACCTGGGTCTGTTTCTATTTGTCGGCTGCGTTAACCCAGGACTAGTGACTAGTGGAATGGGAACAAAGCGCTGTCTGCCATGTGAGAATGGAGTCCTGCACAAGCGATTTTGCAACATGGACCTGAAATGCTCTAAACAAGATCAGTAAACCATGCCTGCTCCAAGGGACCAAAAAAATTGACATTTTGACCCTTTACAAAAGCTAATTCCGAAAATAAACCGTGGTAAAAACTTATTCCAAAAATGAACCGGTGCTTCAGGACCTTACAACCTGACGCTGAACTCGGGCACATCAGCACCAGGTCAACAGGCGCTGAATGCCATGCCACCGTGGATGGGTCGCCGAGTTGGCTGGATGTCGTGGCGAACCTCAGCGCCATTCGACTTGGCGCGGAGATGACCAACAGCAGCGCCGGCTTATTTGGCGTTGAAGTGGGAAACTTAGCAAGTTTTCCCATGGAGATATTAGTGCTTATGTGCTCGGTCGGACAGTTCAGCGCCAACATATTTGGCGCGGAGTTTGCGAATCTTAGCGCCGTACGATTTGGCGCTGAGCCTTGATTGAGACATTAGTTATATACTGCCTTTTGTCCTAGGTTTAGTCAGATTACAACAGTCAGACGGCAGCGCATTTCATGCAATACGAGTGTGGAAAGCATCGCTGCGAAATGAAAAGAAAAAGAAAGCAAAGCATTGAGGGCAAATATCCATGCATTACTTAAGTACATAACGAGGTTTAGGAGGTCCATACACATAACAGGCATACATTAATAGGTCCTTACAAGAGTATTCAGGCCTTAGTCAGAACTAGGAGGGCAAATCATGCAGTACCATTATAGTGGTTGCAACGAGAGAACCATTAGCCCTAGAACTACGGTAGTTGCGTTAGGAGCATGCACAAAAGTAAAGTAGTGCCAGACTTGGTGCCGGTCCCATCAAGCGAAGCGAGAAGCAACGACGGCGATGATACATATGACGATGGCGACGATGGCAGTGGCAAAGGCTTGGAGGATGTTGAAGCTGGAGCGAAGGCGATGAAGCTCAGCCTCTAGTTCATCGTTTCGGGTAGCTAAGGTGGCGACATGAGTCGACATGTTACCTATAGCGGACTGGAAGTGGGGTATGTCATAAATGCGCACTTGCCAAAATCTAGATGCATTTCGAAATGAGAAATTAACATAGTAGGCACGAATAGAACAGGATAGACATCGCTTTGTATATAATAGATGGTGTGAAGTTGAATTGCAACGCTTTCCATATGGAACACAATCTTTTGATTTTGGTAATCTATTAATTAGTACCATCAACGAATTTGCATTTGACAATACGAGTTAGGATGAATGAATTGCATGTTTTCGTTATAACATCATTTATGTCGAACAACAATTGAAAAAATATTGTTCAAGCAGAGACAATATGCACAATTGTAAGGGCATCGTATGTAGTTATGTGAGCAAAAGCACGGCGAGAAGCCGGAGATGGCGGAGGAGATGGATCGAGGAGGACCAACGGGGCAATGTGGGTGTTGGCAGCTGTCCACATTGCCAACGGAGAGGAACCGGAGCTGTTGTTGGAGTCACTGTCGGTGTCACCAATCGTTGCCGAAGAGGTGGTCGGCTGAGGCTGGGAGGGCCTTACGATACCCGAGGTTGGGGTATTGGATGCCCTTCCGGAGGGGGCCACGGCCGACGGCAGAGGGCGACTGGAGGTCCTCCCCCCAGGAGCAGCCGCTGCGGCACGGACTCCCCTCGAGTTCCCCTCTGCAGCGGTAGTCATCGCGCTACCTCCAATGGAATTCCCCTCGGTACCCGGCTCAACCTTAACCCTAACTAGGCCAAACCCTTCCGGTGGCGTGAGACGGCCACTCCGGAGCTGCATTGGCCGGTAGAGTGGCCGGGGATGGTGGGTGTGGATGGTCCCGAGGTGGGGATTAGGGTTTGGGAGGTGAGAGAGACGGGAGGAAATGCGAGAACGACGGGAGGAGGAAGAAGAAGTCGGGCTGGGATATATATATAGGGCGAAACCTCAACGCCAACGCAGGTGGCACCGACCTGTAGGACTTAAGCGCTGTGGGGGTGGCGCGGTAAAGGACCAACCGAGGGAGTGGGATGCGTACAATGTCAGCGCCAAAAAAGTCGGCGCTGACATTGAACAATTCGCCGCCAAGGCGGTTGGCGCTGAACATCTGGCCCAAGTGCTATCCTGCCTGTACAGTGTCAGCGCCGATTAGCATGGCGTGGACGTTGCCTGCTTCAGCGCTGGGGAGAAGTCAATGACAGGGTTGGTGCATTTCAACACAAAATAGGGGGAGGGTAGGTCAGTGCCAAGGCCGTTGGCGCGAAAATTGCTAATCACAGCGCCACTGTACTGGAGCGCTGAGGTGGTCCGTGGGCAGATGCTTGTCAGCCGTACCTCAACGCCAAATTGACTGGCGCTGACATTCTAAATGTCAGCGCGAGTTTCCTGGAGCGCTGAATGTCAGCGCCAGCTTCCTAGAGCGCTGACAGTATTGATGGAAGGGTTTCGGTGGTCAGCGCCAAATTGTTTGGTGCTGAACTACGCCGTGACAACGCCACTCTATTTGGCGCGGAGGTTGGACAGGCAGAGCCTTTCACAATCATTCAGGCAGGGATTTGTAGCACAGAAACAGAAGGGTCACACAATCATTCATCAAGGCATTCACAATCATTCAGGAACATTCTCTGAGCTCACACAATAACACAAAATAGCAAGCCATGCATAGGTACGTCATTTCACAAAAGGGTCACCGAGCACACCATAAGCAGTAATGACATGGTGGTTCGTCGTTCTACGATGCCTAACACACAAGTTCAACGATTCCTTAATTCTTCGACTTCTTCCTAACTTGACCCGGAGTAAACCTGTCCGGCTGTTTTATGGGCCTACGTGGGCGATTCGCCTGCGATGGCTGTGGGCGATTCGGCTGCGACGGCTGTGGTGCATCGTGGAGTTGGGAAGGGCCAATCTCGTCCGCCTCCTCATCCTCCTCATCCTCCGGCTCATCCACCTCCACATCGTCCTGCTCCTCCACCTCATCATCTTCATCCCCATGCACGTCTTCCTCGTCGGTGTCATCCTCACCCCCTTCTCATCCTCCTCGTCGGCTGCACGACAGCCTCGTGGATTCCTTGACGACTCGCCAGTCATCCTTGCAGATGGACCGTCCTGCGGCTCAACAACGTCCACGGCCCTGCACCCCAGCCGTGCCACCAACTTGCGACAACGCACACGAAGTGTCTGCAAGCATATGGAATGTCAGTACATAATCAGTGAAATGCATCATAGGGAAATGCAATCATTAAGCTTTACATGCAGTGCGCTTCGTAGGGTGGAACTCTCCCCCTCCGAGCCGGGAGAACACCAAGGGCCACGCCAGCATCGTTCACTGTTCGTAGGAGCTCATTAGCCCTGAAACAAAATTATAATGTGAGACGAGCATAGTAGTAAACATGAGAATTTTGGGAGGAAGGAAACATTCATTTTTCTCACCACTCGATCGCGCACTGGTCCGTGCTCAATGGTGGAGCCTCGACGCGTGCGGGTGTCGTACTCATTGTCAACCTCTTCGTCGGAAGCCTCGTTTGCAATATCATCGGTTGTCCACGCTAGACGTAGGAAGAGGTGGTAGTTGTTCCTTAATGTCACGCCCAGAAATTCGCTAAGCCGAATTTCCAGACAGAGTGTGCAATAAACCCCCTGTCCAGGACCAGCCAGGGTACACAAACGACAAAGTTGACATACAGATCCACGTCTTACAAAACATTCAAAAGTCTTACATAAATGCACCGGAAGAGGTAAACAAGCTTATTCTAGTCTTGACGCTTGCAGCGCGGCCAAACCACTCCACAGGCATCCTCGACGGTAGGACGGCGATCACTCGGAGAAACCACCATCAGAAACGTACTCCAACTCTGATGTGGGGGAAAAGAGAGCAAGACTGAGTACTACCCACGGTACTCAACAAGTCATACCAGAAGAGAGGGTATGATGCAAGTATTTCCAAGGAGAGGCTAGGGTTCATTTGCATAAAGCTGGCATTTAAAAGCAGTAGTTGAAAACGGTAAAACGGTTGAGTTAATTAAGCATAATTAAACCATCGCTGTCCAACGCTACACCACGTTGCGACAGGCCCAAATCATTCCACCTGAACTAAACTAGTTCCATTAAACCAAGTTATTAGGGTTATGACTAATCACGGTGGATCTGGTTGACAGCCCATAACCGCGGGCACGGCTATTCGAATAGTTTTACTCTGATCAGAGGTGTACAACTGTACCCACAAGACACAGCACCACGGCACGTTACCGTGTGCTGGTATACCACCATGGTACCCCGGAAAGGGACTGTGACAGGACCCTTCGCATAACCACCTCTAGCCAAGCACACCACACCTCAGGTTTCACCCCCGTCCCCAGCGGGCGACGGGCAGTCCCCTCTCGTGCCTAGGTGAATCCGGAAGCGACAGAAGCCGTCGCAGGGCCCGCCCCGCTCCATCACGCTCACCCTTGCCTGGGAGCGTCGGCTAGAGAAAAGCTACACTACAAGCCCAGCCGTTGCCCACGCTGGCTTGTGGTAAGTACGGTAAGTTCTTCCAGGGGTTCCCGCGAACCGGTCCTTAACTGCCATGGGTGCGACTAGCAAAACCATGCACCCACAGCCCACCATTGAGCATATTTTAAGTTCATCATCCTACCATGGTGACATTCCCACCAGATTGTCACATATAGAGACTATACCAAAGTTATTAAATGAATCCCCTTTAGTGAGCTATTTGAACTAAGCGGGCTAAGCATATCCTAAACCAAGAAACTACACATTTAAATACCCGAGCTATCAAAGGTTCAAGGTAAACAATGTATAGAGTTGAGTACAGTAGGACAGTAATACCCATATAGATGTCATTATAAAATAATGCAGTATTTAAAGAAAAGTAGAGCATTGCGCAAATTGGTACAATATGATCAATGATGAAGCATGACCTGCCTTGCTCTGGCGCTGGGTCGACCTCGGCGACTACTTCGAAGTAAACGGGTTCGTCCGAACTGCCGGATTCTACACGACAAACAAGCACACAAGCAAAACAGGCTATAAGTCTACTGCAAAGGGAACAAAAGTATCTTTAATGGATTCTAGACATTTTTACGAATTTACTGCAATTTGAATGGACCCAAACGGAGTCCGGATGAATTAGTTATGGATTTTAGAAGTTTTACTGTGTTTTTACTATAAACAGAAAAACCCTTAATATATTTATTGCGCAATTATTTAATCCCGGGAGAGAGAAAAGGGCGGCGCCGACAGGCGGGCCCCACGTGTAAGTGGCGCTTGACACCGGTCCATGGTGGATCGGGTCCATGGGCCGGGGAGTGGGCGGCGCACCACACGGTGCACACGTGGCACCGACGTGGCACCGACGCGGCACCGACACGGCAGCCACGTGGGCAGCCGGATGGATGGCCGCGATCCACCCGGGATGCATCGGGCGGTGGAGGGCGGCTAGCGGCTGGCGCGCACGGGCGGCTCAAGCCGACCCGGCGGCCATGGTGCACGGCCGTACGGCGCGACGCCACGGCGGCGAGCAGCGGCGAGCGGCCGGCGGCGCAGGACGGCGCTAGCGGCGGCGCTACCAGAGAAAAGAGAGGGGAAAGGAGGAGGCGTCCTCACCGAAGGGGTCCGACCGGCGTGGATGGAGACGACGGTGAACGACGACGATGGACAACGGAGGGCGGTCGACGAGCGGTGGACAGGATCCGGGACGACCTAAGGAGCATAATGGGAGAAGTTAGAGAGGGAGAGAGAGATCGTAGGAGGCGGGAACGCCGGCCGAAGGCGGCGGCCATGGCGGAACTCACCGGCGCGCGGTGCGGAGTAGGTCCCGGTGGCGGAATCCGGCGGCGAATAGGTGGACGGGGAAGTGTTCGGGCTCACGAACCCGAAGGTGGCTATGGCGCGGCTCGGCGGAGGTGCTAGCAGCGGCGAGCAGCAGCCGAAGATGGCTAAGGCGGCGGCGCGGCGGATGCACGGTGCTAGGGCGGTAAGGGCACGGGAGAGCTCGGCAAGATGGGGAAAAAAGGAGAGGGAGGGGCGGTGATGCTTAAATAGAGGAAAGGGAGGCTCGGGAAGGTCGGGAGTGAGCCGATTTCGCCGGAGTAGTGGGGAGGTGGAGAGAGAGTGCGGCCGGCGGGTTCAAAGAAAATCAAATCCCGGCCGTTTCGGCGCGGGCGTGGGTGGAAGAGAAGGGGAGTGGGTGCGGGGAGGCGCGGAGGAGTAGGCGACGCGGGCGACGTGGCCCGGGAGAGGCGGGAGGTGGTTGGGGGAGGCCGGCTCCCCCTCCGGCTGGAGGTTGGGGAAGGACCCGACAGGTGGGCCCCACCTGTCGGCGACCCCAGGAGAGAGAGGAGGGGTGCGGCGCAGCTGGGCCGTGGCCTTCGGCCGGCCCAGCAAGGATGCGAGAGGGAGGAGGTGAGGGGATGGGCTGGCGGCCCGGCAAGGGGAGAGGAGGAGGGAGGGGATGGGCTAGCGGCCCGGCAAGGGGAGAGGAGGAGGGAAAAAGGAAAAAGAAAAAGGAGGAAAAAGAGCCCAGGGATTTTAAATAATTGTTTGTGCTCCGTTTTAATTGGTTAAAGTTATTTCTAGAGCTCTGAAAATTCCACTAAAAATCCTGTTAGCATATTTTGACATGTAGAATCCAAGAAAAATTCCATATGCTATTTCCGATTATTATTTGCACTTATTAAATTAGGGTTTCTCTCCTGCTATTTTACAAATATTTTCTTGGGGCTTGTTATTAAGTATCTTAGGCTTGGGAGAAGAACTTCAAGGCGTGACACTTAACCACTGGAGGTACTCATCAAATTGTCGCTTGTTGTGCGTAGTGTCGTCCAGCACTCTGTTCCTCTTGTAATCGAGCCAATCCTGGCAGTGCCGCCAGTGATAGGTCCGCCAGTGACACTTCCACAAGTACGCCCTTCCCCCATCCCGGTTATCTTCCACCTATTTCCCTCCCCCTTCCGAGCTCGAACCTCCCATTTGCACGATTTTTGCTGACATGATACCGTGTACCTAACAGCTGCGTCCGAATACTTCACACGATATGGCCGGTGAACACGAATTGAGTACGACTGCAGCCATATCTTCAATTCATCCATGGACCGAAATTCCAACCCTTTCCTCGGCTCGGCACCCATTTCATCCAGTCCACCGTCGTATTCTGGGTCACCATCGGCAACCGCAAGGTCGGCATTACTAAGATCCTCAAACATTACAGTGCTAGCATCCCTCCCCACTACTTTCTTGAACACTTCCCTTTCTTCCATTGACATCCTGCAAACCGGACGGTCATCTTCTGAGTTTGAAGTGTACTCATCCTCGTATGCTTCATCCGAATCATCTGTTCTTTCATCCAACAATGCAGGATCCAGCCCGTCATGTTCCAACGCTTCAGCACACTCACTATAAGTACACGCCCCTTGCTGCATCAGATCTCGAAGAGCACTTACTTTCTGACTATCAGTCATTTGTTCAAAATCCTCCTCATAGTCATGATCTCCCTCTACTCTTTCATCATTTCTCCTCGGTTCATTCATTCCTAAGTCTTCTGTATCCTCCCTCTCACTATCGGGCACAACGGTTCGACCTGACGCCCTCGTGGACGAACCACTCTTTGATTCATACTCATCATTGCCCGTTGCTTCATTCCTAGGCTCATAGTACAAATGTGGCTCATCTACTTCGGGGCCTCGTTTTGCTTTTACGATACAACCCTTACGTACTTCTCTCACTTCTTTAGTGGCAACCACATCAAGAGACTTGAACTGTGAGTCCTTCACTATCTCAACGTATGCTTCACATTCGGTCTCGCCGTTCAACTCTAGCATTTGCTTATGTGAAATTGGCCCTCCCCCTACATCATATCTACCTTGCATGCAAACCACCTCGTCGGACCAACCCAAATTATCCTTCGTACGAGACACGAGCTCTTCAAAGCTAGGCTTAGATGGAAAAACAATGGTCTTCACTGACATCACTTCGAACTTACTACCACCATTACTCGACTCTTTCACACTTCCACCATAGTGCACACGAACAACTCTCTCCATCTACAAATTACGACCACCATCGAAAATAATCACGACTATTAGTACAACCATTTCAATTAAATAGCATAACAGGCACTATAACAGTACGGTCACTCATACGATTTCTCTATGAACTTTATGACAATGTTATAAATAACCCCTTACAAAACCCTAACCAATCCCTAACCGAAACCTATTACCAAACCCTAATCCAAAACCCTAACCAAACCACTAAACCCTAAACCACATCCCTCATTCCAACTATGGTTCCTTAGCAATGCATCGTAAATTACCCTATCCAACTCAATTAACCGATGAATGAATTAAACCCTCATCCCTCATCCCTTCCAACCCACTTTCTTCACCCAACCAAATCACAAAATGCAAACTAAATCGGATGTTTTCGAGGGTATTACCTTACACCACAACCTCCACCACTTATCCCCTCCCAACCCCCTTGATTCCCTAACGAATGGAGGAGTATTAGGGCTTGGAGGGGAGAGGCGTCGTCGCCGCCTACGTCGAGTGAGGAGGGAGGTTAAATGAGAGAGGATACCTCTCTCAGCTGGCCCGTGCGGGCCTAAAAGACTCAAGGTTCAGCGCCATACCGAATGGCGCTGAACTTTGACATCTCAGCACCGAGTCGGGTGGCGCTGACATTTGACACGTCGGACGGATGACTCGGTTAGCCATCCACGGTGGAACGGTAGTCAGCGCCAGTTGACATGCCTAAGTTCAGCGCCAGGCTATTTGGCGCTGAGCCCCCGGTTCATTTTTGCAATAAGTTTTTGGCGCGGTTTATTTTCGGAATTAGCTTCTGTAAAGGGTCAAAATGTCAAAATTTTTGCCAAGGGACAATCAATACTTAACGCATTTGCCTTTGCATAATACCAGTACGACAGTACATGCTTCTAACCATTTACCACTGCTGCACTGACGATATTTTTCATCGTGTTCTTTTGCTCGATCTGCAAGCCTGCAAATGTGATTGAGTGGGTCTATGACTGTGAGACTACCACTTGATCTGCTCGTGATGGATCGTCTGAATTCTGATGAATCGTTCGATGATGAGGACGTAGAAAGGAGCCAATGAGCATGTAACAGACGGCTATGAATTGAGGACGACCTGTCCCGAGCTGGAACCGCTTTCGATGGTGCGTGAGGAGGGAGAGATCATTGCGGGCTAGGAAAGCTGGCGTGCAGGGTACTAGCACGGTTAGGGATTGAACGGCCTTTCTGCAGACGGTTCATTCCTTCCTGGAGGAGTTGCCTCGTTACAGAGATTCGCAGCATCTAGGCCAAGCGAAATTGCACTACTGTCTGAAGTAAAATCATCGGTGCATGAGATGTGATTTCGCTGTTTTTCTTCGCTGCAAAGATGAACGCATCGCGTCCGAATCGAACTTCCAAGTTGCCGTCTCTGCTCAGCCCCGACTTATCGCCAAATTTGGTTGATTTCGGACTTCAGTGTGTTTGAAAGCCCGGTGTGATGCCGCAGAGAAAAAGTGACAAAGTGTCCTCCTGCAGGAAAAGGCCTAGTAGGATCACGGCTTGTACGTTTGGGTCAAAGTAGAAAAAGAAAGGAACAAGTTCACCTACCATCCCTCAACTTTACGTCGAGTCTGTATTTCATCCTAATCCCTAATACCAAAAATTTTCACCCCTCAAATATGCAAAACCATGCAATCAAGGTCCCATGATAGTATATATGAGTGGTTTCACTGATGTGATATCCTAGTCAGAAAAAAATTTAAAAAATATGTAGTTCACGTGTAGGTGAGATGGAAAAAAACTAGGGTCCATATATTTATTTCTTCTTTTTTTTTTCTCTTCTCTTCTCCTCTCCTCTCCAATCTTCTTGACACGCAACTGGTGGCAGATGGCACGGCTGCCATGCGCTTGCCCGTAGCCGTCGCTCCGCTCCGCTAGCCGTGCATTCGTAGCAGCGCTCCGTCGGTCGCCGCGCGCTCGCCCGCCTGCTCCGTCCGCTCGCGCCGTCCGCTGCTGCTACCCCCTCTGCGACAAAGAGAAGAACAAAAAAGTAAGAGAAAAAAAGAAAAGAGAATAAAAAATAAAAGAGAAGAAGAAAAGGTGGAAAGAAAGGATGCGGACCCCACATTAATTTTTTTCTCATTTACATGTGAGTCCGGATTGCTGACTAGGATGCCACGTTAGTGAAACCACCCATATATACTGCCATGGTATCTTGATTACACGGTTTTGAATATTTGAGGGGTGAAGATTTCTGGTACCGGGAATTAAGGATATCATACAGACTCGACGTAAGTTGAGTAGGTGAACTTATTACAAAAAGAAACTGAAAGCTTTAGGCCCGAGAATTATGGATATCATACAGACTCGACATAAGTTGAGGTTGTGAACTTATTACAAAAAGAAACTGAAAGCTTTAGGCCCAGGAATCGGAGCATAGTGTCGTAGAGTTTGAAGCCCAGTATAAACAAGGGTATTCAGACGGGCCGAAATCATATTGAAACACGACAAAGTCCAAAATATTTTAACACTAATAAATTACGATCAAGGTTTATAAGATTTATAAGAATTTTTTTGGTGTTCGAGTACTTCACTTACAATCAAGGTTTTGTAACCGTAAGAGATTTACGATCAAATCTTATTTTTAAACATTCAAAATACGTCATATATTTCTGAACGAAGGGGTAATAACAAATTTTGGTAATATTGTAAACCAGACCCCTCATACAAAACTATGCTACCAAAATCTATCTATCTATCTATTAACTTATTAAAGGAGAAAAAGAAGTCTCCACGTTCGCTCTCATGGCCTAGAAATTCTCATATTAATCAGAGAAAAAGAAAAAATAGAGTCCATATAGGAATACAATTTAAAAACAGCTGAAATTCGGAATTAAAAATAAGGAATATAGGAAGAGAAGACTAGAGTCCATGCCAGTATACAATAGAACTAATGAAAATTCGGAATTAAAAAAAAGAAAAATTAAAAGTAGAGGTTAGAGTCCATATAGAAATACAATTTAGAAATAACAAAAATTCGAAATTAAAAAATAAGGAATATTGGAAGAAGACTAGAGTCCATATAGAAATACAATTTAAAAATAACTGAAATTCGGAATTAAAAAAAGAAATATTGAAAGATAAGTTTAGAGTCCATATAGAAATACAATTTAGAAATAATAGAAATTAGGAATTAAAATAAGGAATATTGAAAGAAAAGTATAGAGTCGATATATGAATTTAGAATTAATTAAAATTCCGAATAAAAATAATAAAATTAAAAGTATAGTTTAAAGTATATATAGAAATACAATTTACAAATAACTAAAATTAGAAATTAAAAAAAGGAATAGTGGAACAATAGTCTAGAGTCCATATAGGAATACAATTTAGAAGTAACTGAAATTCGAAATTAAAAAATAAACAATTTTTAAAGATGAGTTTAGAGTCTATATAGAAATACAATTAGAAATAATGAAAATTCATAATTAAAAAATAAGAAATAATCGAAAAATAGTCTAGAGTCCATAGAAATACAATTTATAAAAAACGAAAATTCGCAATTGAAAAATAAGAAACATTGGAATAGGAGTCAAGAGTTCATATAGGAGTATAATTTATAAATAACTGAAATTTGAAATTTGAAATAAGAAATATAGGAATAAAATTCATAATTAAAAAATAAAGAATGTTGGAAGAGGAGTCTAGAGGCCATATAGAAATATAATTGAGAAATAACTAAAATTCGGTATTAAAAATAATTAATAACTATCACGTGTATACAACAGAATATGAATATTACACATTGATAGTTTAATAAAGTTAGTACAAAATTTAAATTATATTATTATTTTAAGATATTTTAATAATAAAATAAGAAAATATATATGATATTATATGAGAGAAAATATAAGGATGCTAGCCGCGCAATTTGCGCGGGTCACCGTGCTAGTTAACTTATTAAAGGAATAGAAAAAGAAGCCTCCACGTTCGCTCTCATGACCTAGAAATTCTCATATTAATCGGAGAAAAAGAAAAAACAGAGTTCATATAGGAATACAATTAAAAGTAGCTAAAATTCGGAATTAAAAATAAGGAATATAGGAAGAGAAGACTAGAGTCCATGCCGGTATACAATAGAACTAATGGAAATTCGGAATTAAAAAAATAAGAAAATTAAAAGTAGAGATTAGAGTCCATATAGAAAAACAATTTAGAAATAACGAAAATTCAAAATTAAAAAATAAGGAATATTGGAAGAAGACTTGAGTCCATATAGAAATATAATTTAAAAATAACTGAAATTCGGAATTAAAAAAAAGAAATATTGAAAGATAAGTTTAGAGTCCATATAGAAATACAATTTAGAAATAATAGAAATTAGGATATAAAATAAGGAATATTCAAAAAAGAGTATAGAGTCCATATAGGAATTTAGAATTAATTAAAATTCCGAATAAAAATAATAAAATTAAAAGTAGAGTTTAGAGTACATATAGAAATACAATTTACAAATAACTAAAATTAGAAACTAAAAAAAGGAATAGTGGAACAATAGTCTAGAGTCAATTTAGAAGTAACTGAAATTAAAAATTAAAAAATAAATAATATCTAAAGATGAGTCTAGAGTCCATATATAAATACAATTAGAAATAATGAAAATTCATAATTAAAAAATAAGAACTAATAGAAAAAGAGTCTAGAGTCCATAGAAATATAATTTATAAATAACGGAAATTCGGAAAGGAAAAATAAGAAATATTGGAAGAGGAGTTAAGAGTTCATATAAGAGTATAATTTAGAAATAACTGAAATTTTGAAAGAGAAAAAGAAGCCTCCACGTTCGCTCTCATGACCTAGAAATTCTCATATTAATCGAAGAAAAAGAAAAAACAGAGTCCATATAGGAATACAATTAAAAAGTAGCTGAAATTCGGAATTAAAAATAAGGAATATAGGAAGAGAAGACTAGAGTCCATGCCGGTATACAACAGAACTAATGGAAATTCGGAATTAAAAAAATAAGAAAATTAAAAGTAGAGATTAGAGTCCATATAGAAAAACAATTTAGAAATAACGAAAATTCAAAATTAAAAAATAAGGAATATTGGAAGAAGATTAGAGTCCATATAGAAATACAATTTAAAAATAACTAAAATTCGGAATTAAAAAAAATATTGAAAGATAAGTTTAGAGTCCATATAGAAATACAATTTAGAAATAATAGAAATTAGGAATTAAAATAAGGAATATTCAAAAAAGAGTATAGAGTCCATATAGGAATTTAGAATTAATTAAAATTCCGAATAAAAATAATAAAATTAAAAGTAGAGTTTAGAGTACATATAGAAATACAATTTACAAATAACTAAAATTAGAAACTAAAAAAAGGAATAGTGGAACAATAGTCTAGAGTCAATTTAGAAGTAACTGAAATTCAAAATTAGAAAATAAATAATATCTAAAGATGAGTTTAGAGTCCATATATAAATACAATTAGAAATAATGAAAATTCATAATTAAAAAATAAGAACTAATAGAAAAAGAGTCTAGAGTCCATAGAAATATAATTTATAAATAACGGAAATTCGGAATTGAAAAATAAGAAATATTGGAAGAGGAGTCAAGAGTTCATATAAGAGTATAATTTAGAAATAACTGAAATTTTGAATTTAAAATAAGAAATATAGGAACAAAATTCATAATTAAAAAAATAAAGAATGTTGGAAGAGGAGTCTAGAGACCATATAGAAATATAATTGAGAAACTAAAATCGGTATTAAAAACAATTAATAACTATCACGTGTATACAACACAATAATATTACACATTGATAGTTTGATAAAGTTAGTAAAAAATTTAAATTATGTTATTATTTTAAGACATTTTAATAATAAAGTAAGAAAATATATATCATATTATATGAGAGAAAACATATGGATGCTAGCCGCGTAATTTGCGCGGGCCACCATGCTAGTTTTAAGTAAGGCACATCCATACGTAGAGAGGGCAACCGGGCCCATGACTCCAGATCCGTGGGTATTTACTCTATTAGGAGTCACATATTCTCTCCATTTTATATCATAAGTTGTTTAACTTTTTTCTTAGTCAAACTTCATTAAGTTTGACCAAATTTATAGAAAAATTTAGCAATATCTAAAATATTAAATTAGTTTCATTAAATCTAACACTAAATATAATTTTATAATATGTTTGCTCTATGTTAAACATACTACTATATTTTTCTACAAATTTGGTTAAACTTGAAAAAATTTGACTAGGAAAATGTCAAACGACTTATAATATGAAACGGAAGGAGTATGTTCTAATTCTTGTACTCATGGGTCTACTAATGAGTAAAAATTGTTACCCATTGGGTAGGTGGGTATAGGTCCGTTCTTTAGTCACCCATACCCACTAACCCACGGGTAAAAAAAACCCGTGTGCCTAGTATAGTGTTTACTTTCTTTTGAACATTAATATATGGTTTAATTCTCAAATGGTTTGTTTACATGTTATATATGATATAATTCTTGCATGATTTGTTTACTTGCTTTTGAATGTTAACGATAAAACCACGATTACCTAATATGGTGTTGGTGGTTGCTCTCGTAATTATCTGATTATTGTGCAAAATTACAATTATTCTAACTTGGGTATGGGTACCCATTACCCGCACGGGGACTGCGCGTATGGGGAGAATCTTATACCCCGAGCTGATATGGGTATTGGAGTGGGAATTTTTAGTCATCACGAGCGTATGGATGGGGTAGGTGAACCAATGGGTACATATCCGTTGCTATCTCTATCCATACGTATAAATTTGGCATCAAACCAAACTGAACCTAAACCAGAGTGTGACCTTCAAACAAATAGGTAATGAAGTTGGATAGCTCCGAGGTAAAGGTTTAGTTAAGAGCCCCTTCTCAAAGACTCTTCGGAGTACTTGTCCCGGATCAACTTATTTCAAGTGAACCCCTCTGGTTTGAAATGAGGTTATTAAGTGCATCATAACTTTGGAGAAATCTAATATGAGTTTCAGTCTTGACTTCTGTTTTTTCTATGGTGATCCATGAGATGGCACTTCCAGAAACGCTCTGGTTCTAACTTTCTTAAAACAAACACATGGTAAACCCGCCAAGATTCCAAAGGCTGTCGACAAGTGTAGAAAGTATGGTCAAATATTTTAATTCCCACTTGGCCGCTGCGTTCGTCTGTGCTCACACAATTTACAGTTTTGTTTGCATTTGGCGCCAGGCTGCCCGCAACAAAATGTTGTGCTTCATGGTAACATATTGAGATCTGAATCATCTGATCGAGGAGCCAACCACTCTTTAGTGTACAGATCAACGGTCAACTATGCAAAGAATCTACTGATGTGTGCAGGCGTGCAAGTGTTTTACAAACTCCAATGTGCACCATGTTACTACTAGTATCCGGAAATGCACAAATTCATCCACTCGATTATGTTAATCACCTGTGTCGTAAACTCGTAATTCACACCTACTCTCATGCTAGTACAAAATGTACCAAGTGGTAGTGATTCCTTTTCTTTTCTTTTGAAAAAGGAAAAAAATATGTGTAAAAAAGAATGATCAATTTGATCCATTCCGGCAACAACATTTTACACTTTCCTCCAACTCCGGCGCTGCTCGGCCGCTCGCCGCAGCATGCCGTCGATCATGACGTCCACGGCGTCCTTCATGCCGTCGCCGAGCCCCTCCTTGTCTGCAGCGGAGTACACCAGCTTCGGTATCATCTCCACCACGCGATTCCTCATCTGCCGCACCTTCACTTCCGGGATGGCCGCCAGAACGCCACGAACGGTGACATTGCCGGTGCGCAGCTCGTCGCGGTCGATGAACACGGACCATTCTTCCTCCTGATTGTTGCCCACCGGCACGTACCACCCGTACTGCCGGTACGCGCTCCGCCGCCAGAAGAGCACCGGCACGGCGCCGCCCACCATGCAGTCGAACAGCGACCGCCGCGTGAAACTGTCCCCGCGCGGCTGCAGGCAGAAGCGCGCGCCCAGGAACAGCTCCATGACGAGCTCGTTTTGCTTGATGCACCTACCCTCGCCGCAGTCCAGCGCGCCGCATGCATCCCCGGCCGCCTGGCACTCCTCGAGCAACAGCCCGCGGAAATCCCCCTTGATTGCCGATCGCGGGGCGCCGGCGAAGGCGAAGAGCTTGGGGCGCGGGCGGGACGAGGCGTACCGCTGCCACGTGCGCACGTCGGCGGCGGTGCGCGGGTGGAAGCTGGTCGGGTAAGGGATGCCGACGTCCATGGCGTCCCAGGGGTCGCGCTCGATGACGAGGCGGGTAATGTTGGCCAGCCCGGGCATGAGGAGGAAGCTTCCGCCCCACCCGCCGTCCGGCGAGCGGCGGAAGTCCCAGGTGATGCGGCCGAGCGCAATGAAGTGGTCCCAGCCATTAGACCGCTTGTAGTACGGCTGCGCGTGGAGCCACGACAGCAGCGCGAGGCAGTCCCTGTCGCGGTCGGCGTCGGTGGCGTTGGTCGCCCACAGGTGGCGCCCGACGGCCAGCCCCGCGTAGAACGGCACGAAGAACGCCGTGGCGCTGGCCGGATCGGTGGTGTGGCACCGGTGCGAGAGCAGGCGGCGGTGGACGATGTGCTCGAGCGCGAACTGGTCGGAGGAGTACCACGACCCAACCAGCTCGGCCGGCGGGAATTCCGACAGGTTGCCCCCCTTCGCCGGGAACCCGAGCCCGTCGTTGGCGAGGTACGGGCACAGCGAGTACATCGGAGCGAGCACCTCGCACAGGGCGAGCAGATCCTCGTTGAAAACCGGCGGAAGGTCGTAGACGTACACCAGCCCGCCCACGCAGCTGGAGTCGCCGTCACGGCGCGTCGACACCGGCACGCGGTCGACGGCGGCATCGGGGGCGCTTGGGGAGGGCGCCCCGCGGAAGGCGAGGAAGATGAGCAGCTGGAGGGCGAAGAAGGCAACGAGGAGGATCACGACGAGGCGCGGCCGACGGGCGGTGGGGTTCGCCGGGTCGGGACGATACATCGCGGCCATGGAAGGAAGGGAGACTAGACTCTTCAAGCTTAGAGTGTGGAGGGGATCGTGCGATGGGCACTGGGAGATTTGAGGCAACCTGGCAGCAGCCGGCGGGACCACGGGGAGAGAACGTGGGGAGCAGCAAGGGGAGATCGAGGTGAGGGGAACAGCGAGTTGGAGGCGCGGATGGGGACGCCGGAGATCGTGGTAGGGGAGGAAGGAGGAGATTTTTGCCGTAAAATAAGTGCAGATATGGGAACGAAGTGCTCGTCTCTTTCGGTCGCGGGGGTGGTTGTTGTTGCTCTGTTCGGCGGTCGACTGTAAAGCTGATTTGCTTGCTGCACAGGAGGGGAATGAGATCTACATGAGATTACTTCAGGCAGACTCCAGCAGCAGCCGCCGCCAACGGTAAAACTGTGACTCGCGGCTCGCCAGGGCTGAGATGAGAACTACAGAAAGTTTTGGGAAATAGCTAGCATAGAACTACTGTTGTGCATCCTCCCAATTATCCCCTTAACTCGAATACCGTCGAAGAAGCCGCAAACGAAGGGAAAAACGGCAGAGACGAGCATTGAGGTGTTATCCCCAGTGATAATTAATATTAGTGATGAACAATTATTAAATGTGAGTGTATATTAAAAATACAGTGTGATGTGTTTTTTATCGGTGAAAAGTGCGTCGGTATCAGTGCCGGTCAGATCAGGTAGCCGGTTACCCGGTCAGACCAGGTAGCCCGAAAGGACCGTCGGATTCCAGGAGAGAGTCGGTTTCAGATTGTTTTCGTGAATTTTCTATATTGCTTCATGTTTATATCTTCTAGATGATTTTTATTCGTATGTGATACTATTGTATGCTGATGTGAGTCAACCTGATGCGAACTTGTGCTTAGATATGGAGTTTTTTTGTTATTCATGTGTAAGTGTTGCTTAAGGTCATGTAAGTATATCCAGTGATAGATCGAGACTAGATTTCGGAGAAGTCGAGGTCCAAACTAAACAAGGGCAGTCTAACCGGCGGAGCGGCGACGGTCTAACCTGCGGCAAGGAACCGATCAAACTGACAACGGCGAGCAGTAGCAGGTAGCAAGACGACGGTCAGACCGACGGTAGTACTACCGTCAGACCGGTGTAGATCTAATAGTCAGACCAAGATATGCCGATGACTCATCAAGTTTGAGGTTAACTTTTAATTCCACTAAAAGTTCGGTTTTGAGGTACTTTAACCATTCACCCCTCTCTAATTGGTTTGGTTCTTGTGTTTGATCCTACAGTCTAAAGTGTGACTGGTGTTGACGTGTTGTATGTTGTACATCACGCTGATACACGAGGGACATGGCTAATCACAACTTTGCTCGTGATGTATAGGCTATATCGGTTGCTCACCGACTTCGTTTGGCCACTGTAGTGGCTGCTACTTCGCTCCATCCCACTTAGAGACAAATCGTGTGCCCGTCAATTTTTGGGAGCCCTTGCTCCACAGCGGGCTCAACACTACTGTGTTTGTGCTCACGCTCGCTGTGGTTCGTCCTACTGGGCCACACTCATTCAATGCCTACGCAGCTCTCCTTCGCCGCCTTCTTCCATCGTCATTGTCCTTCCCACGACTCTTGCAGTGGCTCATCTCCTCCTTC
The DNA here is from genome assembly GCA_000573905.2 of Oryza punctata. Taxonomy (NCBI): domain Eukaryota; kingdom Viridiplantae; phylum Streptophyta; class Magnoliopsida; order Poales; family Poaceae; genus Oryza; species Oryza punctata. The sequence goes on along the minus strand of CM002491.2, from coordinate 27,877,106 downwards.
CTCTTCCTCTGCTCGAGTGACTCGGCACCACCGCTTTGGTAGTGGGTGGGTATCACGTGAGGGATGGGAATGGGATAATGTCCATAGCATTTCCACAAGTATAATAGGCCAAGTTCTTTTTTATTCTGAATTTTTGATTTTTATCTGCATGTTCCCAAGCTTGTGAAGGTGTGTTTTGTGCAAGAAAAAAATCTATACAACTTTTAGAATATTTTTCTAATGCAGCCTTTTAATTTTGCAATAGTTAATTCAGTTGTTCAATACCTCAAATTTCTATAAAAGTTGGATTATCCATCAATTTCCGCTATATCAAATCAGACGAATTCTGTAGAATTGGCTTATATCTGTTGAAGGCAGGCCACAAACCCCCTTTAGCCTGAAGCTATCGAAGGTAACGAAGGCCGCTGACAACGGCATAAGCCATCGAAGGTACACCGACAAAGATGACGAAGACCGTAAGGGGTCGGCAAGGCACTTTGTCACCAGCAATGCAAAATGATCACTGGGAAATAACTTGGGCTGTAATAGCCCCCTTTTAATCTAGACAACTAGACTAACCCAACGGGACAAACAACAAAACTACGACCCATTAGAGCAAGGAATGCTAGAAAGTAACAGTTACTCTGTAGCTGTCTCTATTAGAAACATACAAAACTACTTGTAAAATACTCCCTCTATCCCGCTAAATTAGGCGTCCATATGTTTTAAGATTTAACTCTTTAAATATTTAATCAACAATAACTTTATTGATGAAAATAATATCATTTGTGATATTTGAATTTATTTTCCTGTTATTATGATTTTGTTGCTACGATATTATAGTGTAGAAATTTAAAGATTAAAGATTTAAAGACCGTGTCATGTTTAAGCACGTCTTATTCAATGAGACGAAGGGAGTAAACATAAAGATATAAATAGACACAAAGCCCTCTAATAAAAAGCTTTTTATAAGAATATGATACATTATTATGATTTTGTTGCTACGATATTATAGTGTAGAAATTTAAAGATTAAAGATTTGAATACCGTGTCATGTTTAAGAGCGTCTTATTCCACGAGACGAAGGGAGTAAACATAAAGATATAAATGGACACAAAGCCCTCTAATAAAAAACTTTTTATAAGAATATGATGCACACAAGTTATTTTATTACACACACCTAGGAGCACCGTTGTCTTTGACAACAATATCTACCCGTCACTATCCCTGCCAAAGTGGGTGAAATAGACCGGCGCCGCCCTTGAGTTTTGATATGGTGTGAAGCTTTACCGGGCCAATGTGCGGAGATAGAGCGGGCCATCCATTTTCAGAGTCAGCATCGGCCTATAACCTGCGGTGGCGTTGTCATCCCACATCTCGAATCTGAAGAAGTAGAGAAGGATAGCCGAAACGATCTTCATCTCCCTGTACGCGAACTCCTTCCCCAAGCAGATTCGTGGCCCTGCCTGTGCATCGAACAAGAGGCCGAACTCAATCACACATGAATAATGTTTATTATACGATGAGGTACCTCTAACTTAAGTTAGGATCCCATCGTTTCTCTTCTTTTATAGCTTTTCAGCCAAAATTTAAATTTTAAAACTTAATTTTAAATTTGATTTTGTTTTTTCGGTTTATTTTATAGTTTTATCTTTTGAATCGCTATATATATATATATAATAAAAGTTTTACTCACAAATTATTTTTTAGTTGCTAATAAACCGTATCACTTTTAGTTTTTAAAATACCAACCGATGAGACCGTTATACAGAGGTGTATATCTAACATGTGTCCATGAGGGTGGCCTCACCTCGGTCAGGAACCCAGTCCCTCTAATATTCTTTTTTTTAAGGGTATGTCTCACTGATTTAAGTCAAGAAAACTCGTTCCGTTATTATATGTTGTCAGTGACAGTACGGCTGAACTAAGGAAGCTGAATTCACCTGGAACGCCGTGAACTTGAAGGGGCTCTCGGCGACGAACATGCCGCCGTCGTCGAGCCACCGCTCCGGCCTAAACTCCTCGGCATCGTCGCCCCAGAGGAACTCCATCCTGCCCATGGGGTACGGCTGGTAGTTCACCATGTCTCCTTTCCTGACCGCGTACCCGTCCGGCAACGTGTCATCCGAGAAGCAGTACTTGACATCCTACAGCGCGAAACAGCCACGTAACAAATGCGCTACAATTTCTCCCTTCAGAAAAAAAATCAAGACCAACAGTACTCACGATTGGAACGCCAGGGTACAGCCGGAGCGTCTCCGTCAACGCTGCGTGTAGATACTGCATCTTGTTGATGGCGTCTTCTGTCAGGAACGCAGAGAAGTCCTGGACGCCGACGTCGCGGTCGCCGGTGGTGGCGTCTCGCACTTCCGTCGCAATCTTGTCCTGGACTCGCTGGTTCTTGCAGAGCGCGTAGAGGAACCATGAGAGAGTCCCCGCCGTCGTGTCGCGGCCGGCGATTACGAAGTTGAGTATGATGTCCCTGAGGTACTTGTTGTCGAAGCAGCCGGAATCCTTCTCCCTCTCCAGCAGAAACCTCGACAGTATGTCCTCTTTCTTGGCCTGCCAATGGTGAACGCATACTCACAAAACTACAATGTCAAAATCCGACCTCTACGCTCTTGCAAATTAAGCAAGATGTCAATTGAGCTTACGAATTCGTGTTGCTCTCTGCTCATCTGCTCGATCTTCTTGTCGATGACGGAGTACACGAAGTCGTTGATGGTGCGGACCGACTGCTTCATGGTGGCCTCCGACGAGATGTTGAGGAACCTCTTGGCCTTCCAGAGCAGGTCGAAGAATCGGAACAGCACCTGCTCGCTCGCGTCGTCGAACGCCCTGGCGAACGCCGCGCCCTCCTTGCTGGATCCGGATAGCACGCCAAGGTTGACCCCGAAACCGATCTTGAAGAAAGAGTCCAGCGTCGTCCGCATCAGCAGATCCTGCATGTCCACCCTCTCCGGCCCCTTCGCCGCCGGCCCACGCTCCAGGATGCCGGCGAGCTCCGCGGCGGTGTCGCGGAACACGGCGCTGCTGTAGTCCCGCAGCACCCGGGTGGAGAACTCGAGGCTCGCGACCTTGCGCTGCTGCCGCCACATGCCGCCGTCCACGTTGAAGATCCCGTCGCCGAGGAGGTCCTCCAGCACGTCGTGGGTCATCGGGCCCTTGCCGTAGTTGGCGAAGTTGGTCTTGAGGATGTGCTCGACGTTGGCCGGCTCGACGGTGTAGACGTAGTTGCAGGTCGGAGTGAGCATGCGGAAGGTGCGGTACCTGCGGGAGAGCTCCGTCTGGTACTCCAGCAAGCGGCCGAAGTTGAGCAGCTGGTGGAGCACGGTGCCGGCCACGGGCGGATACTTGCGGTTCTTCCCCAGCACGGCGCGCCGCGCCAGGTAGAGCACCACGAATAGCAGCAGCGATAAGGCGACCATCGCCGGATGGCTCAGCGGCGACTCCATGGCCGTGGGAAGGTAGCAGCACAGGTGTCTCTCCGCAATGCGAAGAAAAGTATAGCTGACGGAACAAACTACCACCCATATTTTTTCTACCCTTAAATTTACATTCAATAAACTAAAAAAAATAACAAATACATATTTACTTACATAATTTTTTCATCAAAATTATAGTACACTTATATATCATATCAACTGAATTTACAAATGTAATTTCAGTTATGTAGGATTATAATTTTATATTTTAAAGAAAATAACAAATACATATTTACTACGCAATATTTTTACCAAAATTACAGTACACCGATATATCATATCAACTAAATTTATGAATATAGATTTAGTTATATAGGATATTAATCTCCTGCACTAATATTGATACACGATCCTATGATCAAGAAAAAAATCGATAGCTGACGGATGATGTTGATCCGATTGAAGCAATCCAGAGAAGGCCCATGAAACCTAGAAATAGACTAGATTGGGCTTTCAGGACGTTAGTATTTGGGCCCACATTGAGCTTCTAGAGCATCTTGGGGAATAAGTTCACTTTGAGTCCCTCAGTTCATCACCCAGTTTGATTTTAGTCCTCAGTTCGGAAAATCAGATATAATGCATCCCCAAACTTACAAAACTAGTGCAAATAAGATTTCTCGATGGTATTGATCCCGATTTTACCTAACGTGGCGCTTACATAGATCTTTTGACTAAGTCTTCGTCCTACGAGGCATTAATGTGATGCTTACGTGGTAGTTTGATCCGGAAAAAATAAAATTGCAAAATAAAAAATTACAACAAAAGATACAGGACCCATATATTAGTCAAACAAGAAGATAAAAATAGTGGGACCCACATGCAAGTGGGTCCCACTACCTCCACCTCACCCTTGTCTCTCTATCTCCTTCCCCTCGGTCCCAAATGGGGGTTCAATGGCGAGGCGTATGCAAGGCAGCAGCACGCGGAGGTGGCCGGCGAGGTAGCGAGGAAGGAGCTGCGGTGTTCCAGTGGCGGAGGAGAGGATGGAGGCGAGGGAGCCGGCAAGCTCAAGCTCTCCATCTCGGCTCTAGCCTCACTAGGCGTTGGAGGAGTCTGAGGAGGAGGCTGCGCCACGTCGGGGGGCACCAGTAGCAGCAGTGACAGAGGAGGAGAAGGCACGAGTGGGGAAGGTGGCGAGGGCAGCGGGGTCGAGGACGGTGGTGCCTGCAGGCAAGCCCTGGCACACGGGGATTTTCTCGACACCGTGGAGGGGTCGGCGTTAGGGGTGCGTTAGCGGCGGTGGAGGGGCGGAGATGGTGGGGTTGGAGCGGCCGTTGAGGACGTTCTCGACATCGATGCCGTCATCTCCACCCCTCCACTACCGCTGACGCCCCGCCGACAACAAAGCTCCTCGCGGTGGATGATAGCGGAGAGGCAACCGCCTGGATCTGAAGGGGCGGGAAGGGTGCGTAGAGGACGGGTGGCCTGGATCCGCCGCTTTGCTCCACCCGCCGCCCGCCGCTGCTCCACCCACCGCCTGCCGCCCTCTGCTCCACCCGTCGTCGCTTTACGCTGCCCGCCTCTGCTCCGGCCACTGCCCGCCGCCCCTCTGCTCCACCTCGCCGCTGCCCTCTGCTTCGCCCACCGCCGCTCTGCTCCACCCACCGTCCTTCTGCTTTGCCCGCCGCTGCTTTGCTTTGCCTATCACCCGTCGCCCCTCTGCTCCGCCCTGCCACCACTCCACTTCACTCCACCTGTCACCACCTCTGCGCCGCCCGCCGTCGCTCGCCCTTGTGTGGAGGGGGAGAGAGGGGGGCCGGGGATAGATAGAGAGAAGAGGGAGGAGGGAGGCTGACAAGTGGGACCACATGGGCCCCACCCATTTTTACTATTTTGTGTGTAGCTGACATGTAGGTCCCACGATTTTTATTATTTTTCCGGGATCCAATTGCCAGATAAACGTGACGTCAATGCCACGTGGGATGAGGACCTAGTTAATGGAGCCACGAAGGTGCCACGTCAGCCAAAACCAGGCACAATACTACTGAAGGACCTCGTTTGCATGTTTTGTAAGTTGGAGGATGCGTTTTATCCGGTTTTCTGGACCGAGGATGAAAATCAGACCGTACGACAAATTAAGGGACCTAAAATGGACTTTTTCCGCATCTTGGAGCACCTCTGCATTGGGCCTCTCAGAACGCCTCGGTTTTCTCCAGCTGATGTTGAGCACTCGTGCAAACCTACACGGCTGCACCTGCTTGGAGTTTTGGATCATTGGCTGGACTCGCCATCCTACCGTGGAATTTCGGGTACGCTAGCTGCTTGCTCTCGTGGCGGGTGGTTAGTTGAGGCGTGGAGCAGATCGCATTGAAGGGTAATGTGCTGCGGGTGCGGTGCACCGTGGTGCCTTCAATTCTGGGTCGAGGAATTGGGTGCTGGATTAAGCAGTTGCACAGGCGAACGACACGGTTGCAGCTCGTGACAAAATCGATCCCAAAATCATCATCGAAAACAAAACGCGAAAAAAGGCGAGTTGTAGCCTTTCGTGGCTCCTTCATACCGGATTACTGAGTCGGTATGCCGAGCCAATGAGTACTGTAGCTTGTAGTACGAAGTATTGGCGTGAGTGTGAACGCATGATGATGCTCTTGTTGTGTCATTGGCAACATGGGCATGGGTATGGGTACGGGTAGATAACGAGCCAGTTTGACTCAGGTCGGTTTGGTTCGTTAAGATAATAAGTGGGCTCAGCTCGTTCATGGCTCGAGCTGGCTCATGAAGCTTATGAGCCTCACAATAAACATCAGCTCAAAATCCATCTATCTCGATGAATGACGGTCTCTTCTTCATGCGTTGGCTTCTCGAGTCTAAACTAGCCAACGAGAGAAGGTGCTTTATCTTGCACTTTCTCCTTCTCCATTACTCGGTAACTCGTCAAGGGAGTGGTCGCGTACATCAGCATGAGACACCCATCGTAGTGCGGGGTGGGGTGGCCGGTAGCGGGCTAGGGCAGTGACAGGAGCCCTGTGCCCCGAATGGCGACGATGGTAGGTGTTACCGTGCTAGTATGGGTGATGGCAACTAGCAACGGTGAGTCAATGAGAGCACAAGGCAAAGCCTGGGTTGTCCCGCAACCCTGTTAGCGATGGTGTGAGATAGGTGCAGACCTAGCCTTGGCCTAAGGCTTAGGCCAACCCATTGCATTTTGGGCCACTTGAATTTACATGGTGAAAATTTGTCTCGATCCGCACCTGATGCAAGATGACAAGAGCTAAGAACACTGGGGAGTTAGTCTTGCCATCATGTACTCCTAGCCTCCTAGGGATAGTCGGATGGGAATTTTAGGGTTAGAGATGGTAGATAGACCTTCTTCATCTAATGGGTTGTCTTGGATTATTTTATTCTTAGGCTCATTTAGCTCGTAAACTTTGCTCAGCTTGTTAATAATTCTCAACGAGCCAATCCAGATGCCTAGACACTAGTAGTTTTTTTAGTAAAGTACACCACCGGTCCTTAAAGTTGAGATGTGGTGTCACTTTGGTACATGATCTTTTAAATTCGATATTTAGGTCCATGATCTTGATTTAATGTACCATCCAAGTTCAAAATTCGTTTAACTGGGTTTGACCGCCAACGAGTTTTGTCTTCTTCTAGCTCATCACAAAGTCCACTCGGAACCTCTCCGGCGCAATCTCATTCATCCGCTCAAACTCCTCCATGTACAACAACAAGCTGCTCGTCCGCACACATAGGAACAACCATGCCAGCCCGTCGATGTCATCGGGGAGGTCGTCGTATCCAACTAGATGCACAACAAGTCAGCGACAACAACACTCTCCTCCACTTTGTTTAGGATAGCAGCAGTGCCAGGAAGTCTACCTTTCTTGAGATCATTCTTGGCTGCCTCCATCCCTCGCCACCTCCTGATATGGTCCTCAACTCCGCCCTACCACCAATGCCGACCTACACCATGTCTCCAGCTACTCAGCATGACATCCTCTTCTCGCAGCTCACCATCAGGGTCGTCCCGTTAAATTCGGAGGCCCCATGCAAAGTCGTAACCAAGTATAAAAAATTAATTGATGATACAATATGACATATATTTCATAACAATGTAAAATGGTTTAAAATGATATACCTGTGCACAATATTCACTTGAAAAGCGATATTCTTCTAGTGTTTCTTGAAATAAAATCTTCAATGGTAGCTTCATATTGATTCTTTTCTAATATACCTAAACATAGCCCCTCTCTGAGATTGATTAGATCTTCTATTCTTTTTTTTCTTCTTACGCTTTTCATAGCCGGAGTCATATTTCCTATTCCGATTTGTTGAAGACATGGCTTCAAAATTAAAATATAGGATGTAAGGACAAAAATTGATTTAGCGAATATAGTAGATGAACCTAAACAACTAATAATCCTTACACCAAAATTAGGAATTACCGGATTAGAAATTACCAGGAAGTAGGAATTAGGGAGGCACTTGTTCACCAGGGGCGTGATAGGCCGGCAGCGGCACCGCGGAAGGCGTCAGGGACAGAGGGACTTAGGGGTGTGACAGCCAGGTCTCAGGCGGTGTCGATGTAGTCACTCAGGCGGCTTGACTAATGACCTGATGACAACGCGAGAGTAAGGGGAGAGAGGTGATTCGTGTCGCGAACTCGCAATTGCGGGAGCCAGGAGGCGATTCGTGATTGGCTATTGCGAAGCGACATAGATGCGATCGAAGTAGGAAGCCGAAACGACGTGAAAAAAAAATAGCAAATTTTCGGGATTAGTTGGGTTGCCAATTTACTTATTAGGTTATATATTTAATGTTGAAGTTCTGGGCCTAGGGGGCGTCCAGGGATGGCCCTGCTCACCATGCACGAGATGTTGCGTTTCAGCAATCGCCTCCACCTTGGCACACGTGTCTCGCCCAAGGACATCGACACCCGCGTTGACGTGCTCATCAATGACCTTACCCTCGCCCATGTCACCACCACCGTTGCCTAGGGGGAGACGGGGTCATAAGGGTCGGGGAGGGGGGAGGGGGTAAATGCAACAAGGATGTGGTCACACTGGACTGCCACGTCGGCGGTCAAATATAGTCAAATGAGATTTGGACCTGATCGGTACATTAAAACAAAATTATGGATCCAAATATCAAATTTGTAAAATGGTGAACCTAAGTGACGTCACGTCTCAATAAGGACAGACGCTACATTTTACTTTCTTTTTTTTTTCGTCCTATGTATGGAACCGATACATCATGGACATCATGTAAGAACAGAGACGTAGGGGCTCAGATCTGAAGCGTAGCAACTCAGTAAAACTGTGTAGCCGTACTCCCGTATCGTTGTAGCATGTCCTTTTATAACGGTCACTAGCTGTTGCAGTAACTTCTGATGTCTCTCTAGTCTCCATCGTCTGCATCCTGCATCAGACTGCTCTAGTCTAGACGATGACAAGGCCACCGTCGAACGGTCCAAGGATTGAATACCGTCAATTCATTCAATCGACGTCCCCGTTGATCACCCCATTTCTCGGTGTTCATGAAACCCTGAATCGCTCGTACGGTGTACCGTGGACGTGTGTAATGCCTGCAATTTTATTAAAAATCTGTCTAAAATTATTTTTAAGCATAGTTCCTCCTTCCTTTTTAAATTCTCAAAAATTTCAAAATTTAGCTTAAAAGTTGTTTTTAAATTTTTCCGATCTTATTAAACCACTTCCTTCAGGCCAAATATTTTAAAATATTTTTGAACTCTACCGTCGGTGTTTATCCCTCCCTTTTTCCCTAACATTTTTCCTCACACCCGCAGTTCTCTCTCCTCCCTACACATTTATTGAGATAGAGCAAGCAAGCAGGCAACGACAATAACGCTAGTGCATGCATACGTTCATCTCTGCCTCACTGTCCCCTCCTTGCCAATAGCAAATCCGAGTGGTTAGGCACCCTCCCGCCTTCTCCGTTGTAGTTAGGCACCGCCTCTGCCTTCTCCGTTGAGGTTAGGCACTGTCCCACGCCTCCCGTCGAGCAAGCCTAACAGCAGCAGTAGATGGAGCCCTGTAGCCGGAGCAGCAAACACAAGCTCATCAATGGTCGTCCTCGTCATCGAGCTCCCATCTGGAAGCACATGAGGGAGTATAAATACCCAAGAAAACTTACCGCAGATCCTCAGTTACTTCACTACTCCATTTTTCACCACCCGGAGCGAAATCGTCGAAGCCGCGAAGCTTGGTTTGTGCCGAAGGTATAGCTGCCTTTTCTCTCCTTCCTCCTCCCCTGCTCCAGCCCCTTCCCTCCCTTCCTCCTCCTCTCTGCCGGCGCCGGCGCTGCCATCCCCACTGCCGGCGCTGCCTGGCCGTCGCCAGCCATCACCGTGCGCCACCCCTCCCTCCCCTCCTGTCGGCTGTGTGAGAGAGAAGAAACAGAGAAAAGAACGAGAGGAAGGAGATAAGGAGGAAAGAGAAAGATGAGAGAGAGACTAAATGAAGGAAAGGAAGTGGACCCTACACCTTTATCTCATCCTTTGACCCCTTTGACCCTTGACCTGACAGCTGGACCCTACTCGGGATATTCTCCGGAATATTCCTTCCTATTAGTTCCAAAAATCCTCCAAACCCCAAAAATCCATATCTTTTCACCCCTAGCTCCGTTTGACTCCGTTCAAGTTTCTAAATCTTTTTAAAATCCTCCTCTATCCACTTACGCTCTCTTTTGCATGTTTATTTTATGTGATGTATGGTTGTTTTGTTGCGTATAGAGCCCGAGACCGGTGGAGGATTCGTGCAGGAGTTCGACGCTCCTATTGCCGCCGGGGATCAAGGCAAGCCTCCTTGATCACTTGTTGCACCCATATTTTTTTAATTAATTATTTTGTTTGCTAAATCGCATGTTTAGGATACACTATTCGGCCACGATTCGAGTACGAGTCTTTGGACCTTCCTAGTAGTTGCACTTCTATTATGTAGGATTTTGTAACTCCTCCCTTTGTAGCTCCTCTATATTTTTTTGTCGGTATTCACAATACCGAAGTAGACTACCTATATGCCACGGTTGTACTATCGTATAGGAAAACTTGGGTATTTACTGTTTTTCATTTATTTCAAAACCCGACAAGATGTTGGCTTGGTGATAAGGTGAAGAACTGGTTTATAAAACTTGATGGTGCGGGAGTCAGTACCTTGGTGGTTTGTCTAAACACTATCCATAAGGACCGATTCCTTTGGGAAATTTATCCAAACATAAAACAGTACGACCACACGGGTAGAGCGGGATGCCCCTAGCCGAGTAAGTAGCTAAAAATGTAGGTGTCTAGCATGTTGGCAGTTGAGGAGCACCGGTATGGTGGAGTGGCAATCTCCTACAGTGGGGATGTGTCGGGGTCCATATGGTGGGGCCTGGGTAGATGAGGGCCTGAAATTTGGTCTGATGCTTGGTGGAGAGATTCCACCTATCTGTGTGACACGGGGAATTTATGGGTTGGTTATGGAAAAGCCTTGTAGTGAGCTCTCCTTTGTCGGCATGTCTGATCCACATGTGTTCGATAATGTGAGGTGTTCACGGCGTGTGGGTAAAGCGTCCAACCTCTGTAGAGTTTAGTCAAACTGTTTAAACAGCCGTGCCCACGATCATAGGCAGATGTGAGGTGTTTCTCATAGCGTAGTTTTATTTTCAACTTAATAAGTTATTTCGTGGGATGGGAATCGTTTACAGAGTTTGCCTTTGTGGCGAACGGCCAGCCTTCGTGGTTGGGAACGAGCCTGTGTGGCTCGGCTTGTCTATTGGCACCAAGGTGTGGTTTAGGGCTGAGATGGCCGAGGTAGAATGGCTGAGATGGCCGAGTAGTGCTGAGATGACACGAATTTTATATGGATTACTACAGTGACAGGTTGTTGCAAAGCAACATGTGGAATGGAGTGAGGCGTAAGCCTTGCTTCAAAACTAAAACTTGACACACTAGAGGTTTACAACTAAATTATTTAAAAACCTTGGGTTTTCCAAAACAAAACCGTTCTACCCCTTTGTTTTAGCATTGCATGTCATGTTTTCCGGCTTACTGAGTACACTAAGTACTCACAATTTCTTATATTTATATTTATAGAGATAGAAGAATGATACCTCGATCCCTCTACGAGGCTTACTTTCAAGAACAGGTCGAATACGACTTCTCAGGGTTTCAAGCGTAGTTCCCAAACCTAGCTTGTGGATTAGTGCATTGTCGTAATACTTTTAGTATTCTACATTCCATGTTGTCCACCACTACTTCCATGCTTCCGCCTGCATGTACTTTGTCTTTCCAGTGTTCCTACCAGTTTGGGGGTTTGTCTATGGTGGTAGTAGTTGGAGACCTCCACCAGTGTTTGTTGTAATAAAATTTTGTTATATTCTGGTTTCCACTATTATTCTGTGAGTACCAGCTTGTGTATTCTGGGACTGGTACTATTATCACAGCTAATAATGTGACCTCCAGCCTATGTCGGTTCATATTCTTAAACTGGTATAGTTTGGGGTGCCACAACATGGTACTACTAGAGCACACTAAGGGCAATAGCAGTGGAAGCAACTCAACCTGAGTTTCCCTAGCTGCCATATAGGTCCAAAGACTACTTGAGCCACGACTCTAACAGTGCAGGCTCACAAATACATTCAAATGGTCCTAGCACATGCAGAGCTACGCCTCAGAGCTATGCAGCCCAGTGCCGAGTAGCCTTCCGTATAGAGGCGCGTGTGTGTACTCTATACCGCACATCCTCAAGTGCACATGTGAGAAACACGAAACCCAGTTAAGGTGCAAGCAACTTAAGGGCATTCACAGTGCGTTGACGTGACGTTCTACCCCGACCGGCCACATTGGAGATTCCACGCCACGCATGCGTCTGGCGCAACTAACATGAAGCTCGCGAACCTAAACTTGGGCACGCGTTCTTCGTCAGTTTTGGCAGGCACGCGCCAGAGCGAGGCGAGGAACGGGGCGCACGACGCGTTGAAAGAGGGCATGGCCCCGTGCTTCGTCGCCCCTAAAGCAGCGGTGGCCGGATCTGGCGACGTCAACGGCGCGGCATCGGCGGCCTGGGGAGAAGGGAAGATGGTGGTTGCCTGGGAAGAGAGGCGGCGGAGGAAGAGGCGGTCACGCATTTGGCTCCTGACCTCGTTGTCGTCCCCGTTCCGCGCTGTCAACCCCGTCGTCATCCTCCGCTCCAAGCCACCTCGGCCAGTCCGCAGCAGTAGCAGCAGCTTGACAGCGGCCTCCCCACCCACGCACATCGCCAGATCCACTCCGTCACCGAGGCCGTCGTCGCTTCACCCTGGGCCAGATCTGGCCGGAGAGGGAGCCTCGTCACCGCCCCTACTCGAACCCGCGTCGCTGAGCTTGTCTGCCCGTCTCTCGGATCTGTGCCGGAGAAGGAGGCCGTGCTAGCACCGGAGGGAAGATGGGAGAGGTCGCGCCACCATAGCCACCCCCTTGAGCTCTCGGGAGACCGCGCCGGCGTCGGAAGGGAGAGGGGAGAGGTGACCGCGTGGGGAAAAGGCTGCGCCGCCAGATCCACCCCGCCGAGCTCCCGCCATGCCATCCCGCACTCCCGCTAGCTGCCAATCGGAGGAGGGGGAGGCCCAAGCAGCGCCAGCGCTCGCCTTACTTCCTCCACCAGGAAAAGGAAAAAGCAAAGAGATAACCGATGCAGAGGAGTTGAAAAGTTAAAAGAGATAAATGGTGGGACCCACCACTACATGTAACTTGCATTGTGGAGCATGTATTGTGGAGCATGTGGCCAGTACCGTTATTGATCTATATGGTATGGGAGGAACGGTAAAATTTGGTTGCGCACCGTGAACGGCTTAATAGGAACGTGCAGAGAGCTGACACGTCACCGAAATACGGTAGAGCTACGTGACACGTACTCGCAGGCCTAAAACGAACACCCTCACGTGCCCCTGAGCTGGAGCACGGAGAAGAGACCATCAGCACCATACGTGGCCGCCCCCTAAACCGACGTGAGATGAGCCTATCTGCTGCTGCCGCGAGCGGCGAGCCACGGTTTACTTGCCGTCCTCTTCTCGCACTGACGCTCACGCCGCGGTAAACCCGCAGGTACACGAGTTCCGAGCTGATCACCACCATGTCGGGTGGCTATCGGCCGCCTCGTCTTCGGATGCTTTTCTTATCCGGACGTCTGGGTGATGTCGTGCGCGGGACGGCGACGACGCGTCCGTGATTTGCTCGCCTGGATGGCAGCAAAGGGTTCAGAGATGTGTGCGCGTTTGCGCCAGGGTCCATGGCAATTGTTGGCTATGGACATGGGAATACTACGTGATACTACGGCTTTGCTCCAACAGATACAATACAAGCGTTCGGCTACGTGCGTTACCCTTGTCTGGTCTTGTCTGGACACCAAGAGTAGTAGATGCTGCTGCTTTTCATACATAGTGCGTGTTTCAGGCTTAACCGGGTAACTACAATTAATTTGGTTCGAGAGGTAGGAGTACTAAGTGTGTTGTAATGCTACCGAAAAATCTGAAGTCGAGCAGCTGAGATCTGTCGGCCTGGCACACAGACATGTGCGTCGTGGAAAGATCGATGGCCCATCTTAGGACGTCATTATTAGATGTCTCGTATGTGCGCGTTGCAACTTCAGAGGATTTGCTTCGCTGCATCAGACTGCTCCATCTCACGCATTAATCATGGAGAGCAGAGCTCTGAGAGTGTCGATCGGTATGGAAGGTGACCTTACCTTAAGATCAGAGGGCACGCTAAAACGTGAAGCCACAAAGGATTAACTTGTTGTCAGATAAACCCATCAATCATAGACATGGACACGCTAGTCTTGTTGTGTCGCTTTGTTCATGTGGCAGACTGGCAGTGCAACAGTTCAAATGCTATCCAATCAGAAGTCTACCCAATTCTCCTTTCCATTACAACTTAATTTGACGGCGCCTCCTGATAAAACGACGCCATACGCATTCAGAAGCCCAGGGAGAGACATTTCGCTGGAAGCAAGCAGCACATTCAGGCCTTCACCCATCCCGGATTACCGTAATCGTCGTACGATCCGTTCATGCATTCGCATTCCATCTAAAACCGTACCATCTGCATTAACACCTTTTGCGGGAGTAGATGGCAATATGGCATCGCTGTCGAGAGCAGTTTTCGGGCATGTTCAGATTGATAATATTTTAAAACGTATTATTATTTGGTAAAATATTAATAATTATATGGTTACATTTAATTTGTCACCAAATATTGATAATGTCTAATTAAAATTTTGGTAATACCAAATTTTGAAAAATTAAAATTTTGACCATACTAAATTTTGGAAAGGTTTATTTTGGCATTAATCTAAACATGCCTTCTTTCAGTACTACTGTCACGCCCTTCTTTCAGTACCACTGTAGAGCCACTGCTATTGATAGTAGGCACAATAAAGATCTAGCACATGAAATGCTTCCACGAACCGGAGCTACCGTCCACAGTAAATGAATCAATGCGTTAACCCTATGTGCGGATGTGTGCCGTTTGGCAGCTGTTAGGAAGTACTCCCTCCATCCCATAATATAAGACGCGTACGCATTCCAAGATTCAATCTTTAAAACATTTGATCAACGCTTAGTATAATATGAAATGAATTTTATTTGTTAAAAATTATATCATTGGATTGACATTTAAATTTACTTTCATATGGTTATAATTTTGTTGTTACAAACCTTTTAGCATATGAGAAATTATAAACTAAAGATTAATTTTGAAGACTGTGCTAACTTTGACCGCGTCTTATATTATGGGATAGAGGGAGTAGCAGTAGCATCACCATGGCTTTAATGTTTTTCAACCTTGCAGATGGAGTCGAATTAGCGGTAGAGGAGTAGTAGACAGTAGAGCACACAAGAGTCAAGTGTCCCTCCTGAAATATCTCCAGGAAATGGAGGAATGTGACAAGCAAACCTAACCATAGGTATCGAAGCAAAAGCCACCGCGTCGCCAAAATGAATTCTCACTTCAATGCGGGACAGAAGCAACCACCTCATTTTATTACACTTCCTTTCCAGTTTCCACTCCACGAGCAGAGACCACAGTCTACAGTCCACACAGCTCACTGGAAGCATGTAAGCTGGAGAGTGGTGTGTACATAAGCAGCGGAGCTTGATCTGCCCCCAAATCCAAGCTTGCTCTCAAAAGCTTCTTTGCATCTATCTATCAAATTATTCTCCCCTCCTCTTTCTCCATGGATTTTTGCAAGGCGAGATGGAAGGTTCCGGCGCTGTGTCTGGTGACTGTTCTTCTCCAAGCAAGCCTCTCTGGTTGCGCGCCAACTCCCAAGACTTACATCGTGCAGATGGCGGCGTCTGAGATGCCGAGTTCGTTCGATTTTTACCATGAGTGGTACGCTTCCACGGTGAAGTCAGTGAGCTCTTCGCAGCTGGAAGATGAAGAGGATGATGCTTCCACGAGGATCATCTACAACTACGAGACGGCGTTCCATGGCTTCGCGGCTCAGCTCGACGAGGAGGAAGCCGAGCTGATGGCCGAGGTGGACGGTGTGCTGGCCGTGATCCCGGAGACGGTGTTGCAGCTGCACACCACCAGGAGCCCGGACTTTCTCGGCATTGGCCCGGAAGTCAGCAACAGGATATGGTCCGACAGCCTCGCCGACCACGACGTCGTCGTCGGCGTGCTCGACACCGGCATATGGCCGGAGAGCCCCAGCTTCAGCGACAAGGGCCTCGGCCCCGTGCCGGCCAAGTGGAAAGGCCTCTGCCAGACCGGCCGCGGATTCACCACGGCGAACTGCAACCGCAAGATCGTCGGGGCGCGCATCTTCTACAACGGCTACGAGGCCTCGTCGGGGCCCATCAACGAGACGACCGAGCTCAAGTCCCCGCGCGACCAGGACGGGCACGGCACCCACACCTCTGCCACCGCCGCGGGCTCGCCCGTGCAGGACGCCAACCTGTTTGGCTACGCCGGCGGCGTCGCCCGTGGCATGGCGCCCCGCGCTCGCGTCGCGGCCTACAAGGTGTGCTGGGCGGGAGGGTGCTTCAGCTCCGACATCCTGGCGGCCGTCGACCGCGCCGTGTCGGACGGCGTCGACGTGCTCTCCATCTCCCTCGGGGGTGGCGCCTCCCGGTACTACCTCGACAGCTTGTCCATAGCGTCGTTCGGGGCCATGCAGATGGGCGTGTTCGTCGCCTGCTCGGCCGGCAACGCCGGGCCTGACCCGATAAGCCTCACCAACCTGTCGCCGTGGATAACCACGGTGGGTGCGAGCACCATGGACCGTGACTTCCCGGCCACGGTGACGCTCGGCAACGGCGTGAACATCACCGGCGTCTCGCTTTACAAAGGCCTGCGAAATCTGTCGCCGCAGGAGCAGTATCCGGTGGTCTACTTGGGCGGCAACTCCAGCATGCCGGACCCCCGGTCGCTGTGCCTCGAGGGGACGCTGCAGCCGCACGACGTCTCCGGGAAGATAGTAATCTGCGACCGCGGCATCAGTCCTCGTGTGCAGAAGGGTCAAGTTGTCAAGGAAGCCGGCGGCATCGGCATGATACTTGCCAACACCGCGGCAAACGGCGAGGAGCTGGTCGCCGACAGCCACCTGCTGCCGGCCGTGGCAGTCGGTCAGGCGGAAGGCATTGCTGCCAAGAGCTACAGCAAGAGCGCCGCAAAACCGACCGCGACGCTCAGCTTCGGCGGAACCAAGCTCGGCATCCGGCCGTCGCCGGTGGTCGCCGCGTTCTCGTCCAGGGGACCAAACATCCTGACTCTGGAGATCCTCAAGCCGGACGTCGTCGCGCCAGGCGTGAACATCTTGGCCGCATGGAGCGGCGACGCCAGCCCGTCGAGCTTGTCCAGCGACAGCCGCCGCGTCGGGTTCAACATCCTGTCGGGGACGTCCATGTCGTGCCCGCACGTCGCCGGCGTGGCCGCGCTGATCAAGGCTAGCCACCCAGACTGGAGCCCAGCGCAGATCAAGTCCGCGCTGATGACCACCGCGTACGTGCACGACAACACGTACCGGCCGATGAAGGACGCGGCGACCGGCAAGGCGTCGACGCCGTTCGAGCACGGAGCCGGCCACATACACCCGGTGCGAGCTCTCACCCCTGGCCTGGTCTACGACATTGGCCAGGCCGACTACCTGGAGTTCCTCTGCACGCAGCACATGACGCCGATGCAGCTCAGGACCTTCACCAAGAACTCCAACATGACATGCAAGCACACCTTCAGTTCCGCCAGCGACCTCAACTATCCGGCCATCTCCGTCGTCTTCGCCGACCAGCCATCTAAGGCGCTGACGGTGCGCCGCACTGTGACGAACGTTGGTCCTCCGTCTTCGACATACCATGTCAAGGTCACCAAGTTCAAGGGCGCCGATGTCGTCGTCGAACCGAACACCCTGCACTTCGCAAGCACAAACCAGAAGCTTAGCTATAAGGTTACAGTGACAACCAAGGCCGCCCAGAAGGCACCGGAGTTCGGAGCCCTGTCCTGGAGCGACGGCGTCCACATTGTCAGGAGCCCTGTCGTCCTAACATGGCTGCCACCACAGTGAGCCCCTTCGGTGTTGTTGCATTAGACAAATCATGAAGCAGAAACATCTGTCCTGGCTTCAGATATAGCAATTCTGATATAGGTTGCGGTATCAGCAGCACAGGAGTTCACTTACTGAAGAAAAAGCTCCACTCCAAATCAAGCTTTTATTCCTCACTGTATCCATGCTTATTCCAATTGTTCAGTAGTTGGTTGATTGTTTCTACATTACTTCGTGTACAACACATTGGAGCAAACAGTAGTATGGAAATCTCACTAGTAACACAAATTAGCTTGACTCCCAAATGGTCACACCATCACAGGTGCACAGCTTCTTGTAGTTCTCGCCAACCCCAGCGCTTCTTGCAATTACGGCTGCTGCAATGCCAGGATCTGATCTGTCCTTAGTGGCATACAGCACAATAGAGCGACCAATCAAGTCAACGACTTTCAGTTTCTCTTTTGAAGCTGAAAATTGGGATTCACCCTTCTCTCCAGCTTCTAGTGTTCCCAGGTCACCAAGAGGCTGTTTCAGAAAAATCAAGCACATATTGAAATTACTAAAAAATAGCACCACTCTTGAAAACTTTTTTTTTTTAAAAAAAAAGATATGATATTTTCCTGCTCCCATTGGAAGGAAAGCAGTAGTGCTTAATATAGGGAAAAGCAGCATTTGAAGTATGTTCTTCCAGTTATCACTCTGTTACTAAAGGATGGAGCACTTTAAGAAATATAGCACGATTCCTGACATGGTTAACCTTGATTTGACCTACACACTAGCGCTCTATGATACTTCAACTGAAAAAAACAAATGCTGGACTTTAATTTGCTGTCAATCGTCATATAGTTTTTCAAGTCTAATATCTAATGAAGTGAATGCAATCAGTAAGAATGGCCCGCCCTACCTGACCCACCAGTGAGGTGAACAAAGATTTTGTTTGATTCCAATCTGCTACGTTCTGACAAGGCATGTGCTGCAGCTTATGCAACAGGAGGCAGAGGACCGCTGTGCTACTGATATTTGCACTAGCTACCATAGTTTGGTGAAGTTGGTCATTGTATTAATGTGTTTGAGACAAAGTGAATATCAGTATCCAGTAGGTAGATCACCGGATACTGTAAATGGAAGAGAAATATGGAGTAGTAAATCTAGCCTGTAGATATATTACTGTAGTCTGTACAAACTGTGACCACATGTCCACTGATTGGGATACGACACGTGCAAATGTGGCTGCAGAAAAGGAAAAAACTTCTACAGACATGATTATCTGCTTGGAGAAGACGTCTTCCAAGTTCCAGTGATACTCCTACATGCGATTGACATATTAATTTGGATAATCTGGCATTTCTGCCTCTAATAGAATGCTTGTCACTTTGTCTAGTAGATAACCAGGACTATGAGACCATACATATGCAACGGAATTATGCTCATCCCTTCAGAATTTCCGTAATGAAATTTAAGTGTTAACTAACATCCCTGCACATGCAAGGGGTTTGGGTTTAGACCTCGCCTATCTGAACAAGTTCTAAAGGAAACAAATATATGCCACACTATACGAAGTTATGATCTGTGACAACCAAGATCATATGGATGCAATCATACGCCAACTGTGAAAGAACATACTATGTTAAAGTCTGGAGCGACTAGCTGCTTAGAAAATGCATGCCTTACAAATTGAAGCAACATCAGAATAACCAATGATAGATCCTAAAGGGTTAGTTACAACTTACTCTTTTGGAAGTTAAAAGACAGATGTGGATCCTTAAACCTTACCTTACTGGATCTATAATCCGATGGGTTATAGACTTTGCCAGTACTTTCTGCACCTCTTGTCAAATCCCCAAATTCATTTATTGACCATCCGTGTTTACCAGGTGATAGACCACTAAAAGTGGCTTCAACTCTAGCCAATTCCATATTAACTTGAGCCAGACGAACAACACCAAATATAACAGGCCCTTTGAACTCAGCTACAGCAGCAGATACTAAAAAATCTGCAGATGTTAGTGCATGGAATTAACTCTCATAATAGAACAGGTGTACGGCACATAAACAAAATACTGCCCAGCAATCATGCCTCAGGAAAATAAATAAATAAAATAAACATGACAGCAATCAGAAATTTTGTTTTGTGCAGTATTTTTCAATAGTGGAAATACTGATTTTTTTAATAACTAGAAATTAGTACAGGAGGACCTGGCACAGATTAAATGCATTTGGAAGACGTATATAAGTCAGCATCACAGTTGAAGTAAATCAAGCATCTTATTTAGATTTCAGATGCATGCATTATACAAGTACAGAAGAGATGGCAGATATATAATGCCTACACTTGCTGACTAGTATGACAATTCATTAATATACACATGACTGCTCTCTGAATTTCCTATAATTGAACATCAGAATAAAGTACTACATGATTAAAAAGCAATGATACCAGTTGATATCAAGGCTAATATAAAATATTTTATATTTTCAGATAGAAGATCCTAATAAAAATATAGAAAACACGCACCATTTGGGTTCCCTTGCCCAATTAGACGAGCATCTCGGCCTGTTTGGTGCAGAGCATCTAACATCATCTTCACTGGGAGAGATCCAAGAACTCTAACAACTTGATTATTCAGGTCCACCTCAATGTTTTTAATTCCTGAAGCAATAGGCAGTCTTCATAAACCAGAGGCAAACAATAAACAAAACTGTGTTTCAAAAGAACACTAAAATAATATGGTGACAAACCTTCAAGAGTTTGGAGCTTGTTTTTCACTGCCGTCACACAACCTTCACATTTCATATCCACCATGAATTCCGTCTTCAGAACATAGAAGGCACTAGATTGTTAAGTAATTGTTTGCTTTGATAAATCAAACAATTTCACAAAATATGCAAGTCAAAACAGTGCATCGTGAAAAAAAGGGATACAAAATGCATAGTATTTCATAGTCTTTATTAGCAGGATTGGAAGTTAGATCGACAGTAGACAACAGCTCAAAATTACTAGGACAACAGGAAAACAAATTATAAAAGGATGACTTGCTGAGATAACCATCCTCCCATTAGAAGCATTCCAATCCACCTGGAAGTAACACATATCTTTCCAAAATGAAACAAACCCACTTTGTGTTGCTTTTTCGATCTTACATACTGTAGCGTTTGAATTACCAAATTTTAGTTATGATCATAATCCACCAACACACTAAAATTTAGATTGCGAAAAACTTACAATATACCCTTAAATCATATGTGCTAGGATATTAATCTTATAAAAAATAGCACAGAACATTATCTTAAGCTATGTAGAACCAACATGGGCTTTCTGAATCACTGATAACATTTGTATAACTTGGATCAAATTTTCTTTCAGACCTTTACAAGGTATGTAAATTAAGAAACTAGATATCCATTATACTATCATATAGTCGTCTCCAGCTCTTCATACTGACATTATCTCTCAAACAACAGTCTGGAGACCAGATGGTCAGCATGATAGTAGACGAATAGCTCAATTCAATTCTCATCCTAATCCATTCATATATGCAGTTTATTCCAGCTTTTTGCAGTCTCTTAATGCAAAAGGAAACCATCATTTGCAGTTCTGCAGTCAGAGCGTAAGGACATACGAAAATCCCTCTTGCAACTCATATACTAACATACTGCAATCTAGCACTATATCAATCTGCTCGATAACTTTAATTCTCAGTTGGCAGTAGCTTAGCACTTCAAACAAACTGATGGGGCGATATACGCCTCAATGACTCAGTCTCAGAAATATGAACTACTCAACCAATAAATCTAACAGCAACCACATATCACCATAAGTACTCTGACCAATTCATTCCCCAGCTATTCCGAATATATACTGAGATTCATTTAGTGAAATTTCCCACTTACCACGGACTACTTCAATCCAGCATGAAATCCCTAAATAGCTAAACTAAGGTTCACATCCTCGTACCCTATCAGCATAGCAGCAAAACACCGAGTCACCAACACAAAATGCTAGTCATCAAAGTCAGCACCGCTTACCATGAGCTCCGGAAGCGCCGCGCCCTGCAACAACGCACCAAACGACCAGACGTCAGGCTAAAAAGCTCAGCCCAAAACAAGCACATACGGGCACCAATTGGGGGACGCGTCCGTACCTTCTCGGCGGCGGCAGAGAGATCGGCCGTGGCGGCGGCGGCGGCGGCCATCGGAGGCACGGCGTTCGGCGTGCGGGCGGAGGCGGAGGCCGGGGCAGCGGCGTACGCGGAGGAGAGGGAGGGGAGCGAGGCGGGCGAGGGGAACCGGAGTCTGGAGGCGGGGGAGGAGGAAGAGGAGTTGGTGGAGAGGGCGACGGCTGCGAGGGCGGCTGCTGCGGGCACAGCGGAGGCGGCGGTCAAGGCCCGGAGGAAGCCCACCATTTGTGCCCCCCGCGTTTTTTATGCCTCGTCGATTCTCCTGTTCCGCCTCCGTGCAGGGAAGTTCCACTTGGATTGTGCGAAAGCACGAGCTTTTCGTTCTGAGCTTGAACTCGACGACTGGATGCTCCAGCCTCCAATCTTCGCTTCAGAGCCGCAGGTTTCCAGTTCTGTGTTTCTCTCGATCGAGCGGCCTCGAGAAGCATCAGTGGAGATGGGCCTTAGAATCTAATAACGGCCTGGTTGCGAGTACTTTTACCCTGGAGCTACGGCTCATCGTTTGGGCCTAGTGAGCTGAAAAGGCCTGACGGGCCGATGGTATTTTGCTGTAATTTTGCATGGCATCGTGTAATTTTGCCTGCAACTACTCGTTGTTTCTTCAGTACCTAATCCAGCAAAAACTTGAAACAGTCTTGAGTCTGCAAAAGATGATTTTTCCAAAGGCGTAACTCATGGTAGATGCTAGTTCACTGCTTAACATTCAAGTTACTACTACATTTCAAAATTTCAGATCAGTTAAAAGGTTATAGGCTCAAGTATATCTGAACTCTGAATAGTTTCCGCACTGATCGAACTGGTGATGTCCTGGTTCATGAATATAAAACACTCAACAAACCAGAACATTTCAGGAAAGGATCAACACAGATGAACAGCTGACATCCGACTAGATCACTAGAAAGAACCTAGCATCGAAATACATAAGCACAGGGGTTGTCACTTGACACTTCCCTCAACAAATCAGCAAGAGACTCAATGACAAGTAGCTCAGAGCCGAAAATGATCCTCACTTCACACTCCTTAGCCTTAAGCTGAGTCCAGTTTTAGGGCAACTCTCCTTTGGCAGAGGGCTGAAAATGAGTGAGCTACAAAAGACTTCACATGCTCCCTGCCAAGAGAGAGGAGCCCTGAAACTGGACTGCTTATTTCAGATGTTTCACCCTTTGATCCCTTCTTCCTTCCCTTCTTGACCTTGTTGGTTGTTGTTCTTTCCTTTCTGCTGCAGCACCAGATTTATAGGGAACAAAGCAGGTAGAGCGCATATGCTCGCTAGATTTTCAGAGGGTTTTAAACCATGGATATCCTATTGGCATCCCACATCTCACTTTCCCTTTTTTCCCTCTATGGTTCATGTCTCTCTAAAGCTCTCGCCCCACTATAGGATTCTCTTTCCTATTCGAGACCCTTCTTTTAGTTCTTTGGCTGTTGGCACTTTGCACAGCAGTTAAATCTTGTGATCTTTTTTCTCTTCAACCTTGGGAGGGATGGCAGACTTGAATATTTGGCTATGCAGTAACGTGTAGACACGCGTGCTTCAACTGAACATGGTTTCTTATTGAGTGGACATACTTCCATTTGAATTTGAGTAGTGGAGTACATAAGAAGTAAAAACACACACTTTCCAATAATATGTGCAGCTTATCCCAGCGAAATTCAGTTCATGACTACTGACTAGCATCAGAAACAGGAAATTCAGTGACTCAACCATTACATAGGGCATTACAAATACTTAAGCCTTCAATTACAAATTTCTCTTCCCGAATCCTTCATTTCCCAACCTCTCGTTTTGGATTTTGACTCCCATGTATCTGTCAATTAACAGACACGATCAATCATTTTAATAGGACCGATAGGATTAGACCTAAAGATCTATGCAATCTTGGAGACAGAATAAGTACGGTTAGTCGGTTAGGACGACTAATTAAATATACCGATGATACTGTGCGTGTAAATATGTCAAAGAAGCAAAAGGGAGGAAGCATACCTGCCGAGCATCATGACGGTGGCCTGCGGATTGGTTCCCGGCGAGGCGTTGAACGTGGAGCCGTCGATGACGCGCAGCGCGTCGACGCCGATCACGCGGTACTCGCCGTCGACGACCCTGTTCACCTGGCAGCCGCCATGGTAGTGCCAGATGGTCATGACGGTGTCCTTGCAGAACTGCTCCAGCGACGTGGAGTCGTTGTCGTGCCGTGGCCTGAGGTTGACGGGGAACCCCGCCGTCATGTTGAGCAGCGTCTCGACGGAGAAGTACGGGTAAGTGAAATTGGCGAAGGCCTCGGACTGGATGACGCGCTCGATCACCGACAAGCCGGCCACGCAGCGCCGGAGGTCCTCCGGGTGCGCGAAGTAGTTGAACGTCACCGACGGGTTGTCGTCGGGGTTGCGGTTGCGCAGCTCGAGGTGTCCCGTGGATAGCGGGCCGAGGATCTTCTCCAGGATGAACCCGCCGCGGAACGCCGTGTCGTCGAGTTGGCTCATCGCCTCCGCCGCGCGCGCGATGGCCTCCGGCGTCCGCTGCTTCGGTGGCACCGTGGCCAGCTGCCCCGTCTGCCAAAATACAAGAGTACTTTACTCCTCACATCATCACTTGCAATGGCGTGAGAATTTCAGTTCAGGGCATGGCCGCATGGCATGGACAGTACCTGTGGAGAGAACATGCCGAAGTTGCGGTGCGGTCTGTCGCCGCCGGAGCCGGAGCGCCGGATGCCCCAGTTGGCGCCGCTAGCGCCCTCGATGTAGCTCCCGACCTCGGTGATGCCGACCACCTGGATGAGCGACACCTCCACCGGGGAAGGAGACGGCACGTAGATGGCGTTCATGGGGTTGTCGGACATGCCCTGGCCGACGGCGGACTGGTTGAGGACGAGCGTGATGCCGAACGAGCGGAGGTGGTCGGCGGGGCCGACGCCGCTGAGCATCAGCAGCTGCGGGCTGCCCATGGCGCCCGCCGAGAGGATGATCTCGTTTCCGCGGCCGCTGCTGAGGTACGCCTTGTGCATCTGCCCCTCGGAGTCGTGGAACACCACCCCGTTCGCCACTGGCCGTCTTCCAACTGGAACGAGACATAGTGCGGGTGAATTCTTGGTGCGCGCGTGTCGCCGAGCCGTAAAAATCGCAGCTTACCTCTGACGTTGAACAGGATCTTGGCCACTCTGGCGCGGAGCAGAACGTCGAGGCCGTCGGCGCGGGCGTACCGGAGCAGGTCGGCGGCCGTGTGGCGGCGCCCCTCGGCGTCGAAGATCGAGCCACCGACCTTCGTCCCGCCGAGGTGGTCGAACGTGAAGCCGTTCTGCGGTGCGATCCCGGCCTCCAGCAACCCTCTCTCCAGCGCCGATTGCCAGGGGCCCAGCTCCGGCTGGAACGCCACCACGTCCTCCACCCACCGGTACGCCGCCGTGGTCGCCTCGAGGTCCCACCCGAGGCCGCGCACGTACTCGTCGCTGGCGCGCGTGTAGAACCCGGCGTTGATGCAGCTGCCGCCGCCCAGCACCCGGGGGCGCGAGTTGACCACGCCGTCCTCGGACACGAACCGCTGCGCCGGCGAAGAGGGGGACGTGTCGGACAGCGTGTCCGCGAAGTGTGTCATGTTCCCGATCCGCTCGTCGTCGTACGGCGAGCCGCCGCGCTCCAGCAGGAGCACGCGGAAACGCTGCGACAGCGTCGCCGCGAGCGGGCACCCGGCCGTGCCGCCGCCCACGATGATGTAGTCGTAGTACGACACCTGCGGTGCCTGAGCCGCATCCCTCATGAACGTGTAGCTCTCGTCTCCTGCTCCCTGTACACATGCTAGCATTGCAACTAAGCTTGTGGCTGCAAAGATGGCCAGAGCTCGTGTGGTGTCCATGTCGGACGCCATTGGCGACCAATGTAAGCTGTGAGAGGCGTTACACGGGAAAATATAGTACGGTTTTCTGTGTGACCAAGTGTGAGACAATGTGATCCTTTATATAGTTCGCACGGTCATGTTACAGCAGAGTACGAGAGATGGCAGTAGTTGTTGCATGGTTGGTCTTGCCAGATGCAGCTGATTCTAGTTCACGTTTGAACGCTCTCTTTCGCAGCATCAGTAGTAAGGCGATAGTGCTTACTGCAAACTAGTGACTAGATACGCCTTTGCACACTTTGTTTAATCAGAGAACGCATATTATAATCGCCGAAAGCAAGTGAAGCAAAAAGAACACTGGACTTCTCAGACAGAGATGTGGTCAACGTCTACCGGTGGACGCTCGAGCGATAGCATCACTCTCTTTCAGCTTCGGCGACACAGCAGTTTCAGCACTGAAGACATGCTCGAGCAAATCGCCTCGCAACCAGGTAGGGCTCACGCATGACATCTTACAAGCTGGAGTACAGTACAAACACAGGGCAGCCAGCCAGCCACGGTGATTGACAATGCACGCCACAAGCGTGAGAAAGAATGGGTAGGAAGGAGTTAACCGCCACAACCACCACTGAGCTCACTGCTCAGTGCTCACCTCCGTTGCGTGGAACGAACCTGGCCGACGCTTTGCTTCACAGCTTCAGATCTAGCGTCCCTTTTCTGGTCGCATTGCGAGTTTGCGACCAAGTCAGGAGCGAGTCTGCGGGTGCAGATTCAGTCTGCATATGTTGCAATCCTCGAAACAGTTCGGTTCGGCAGAGTTTGTTGAACACGGTCACGCACTCACGCCCCCGCGTTTGGCACTAGAGTTATTGGGAGGTCACAATCGGTGCATCAAATTCAATATAACGAAAGGCAATCCTGCACGTAAATGTTGTCCACATGGTGCATCCGGGTTTTCTACCTCAGGAATACTAGTGCAGATCAAGGAAAGAAATTACAGATATAGGAAAAATGAATACATCAGTTAAATGCATAAGGACTGTAAACTTGCATCGATGATTCGAGGTAATGCTGCAGAATTTACAGAAGAACATTTTATTGAACTGTTTATTGACAGGCTGATACAAACAAAGAATGCTACTGCATGCAGATACAGGTCCAAGAGTACAACCCAATGTGGGCATGAACAAAGTTTAACCGGCTGTACAGTGTGCAGAGAGAGAGAGAGAGAGAGAGAGAGAGAGAGAGAGAGAGAGAGAGAGAGAGAGAGACGTTACTTAGTACAGGGTGTTGTATGTGCAGAATGTCGCAACGAGGGAGGCTATGCAGATGACAAGAGGTGGCAGCAGGGTGATGTTGAGCAGGAGGTCAGGGCTTAGATAACCCGCCGCGGTAATCGTCGCGTCTGCAACTACACGGGCCAGCGTCCCGGCCTCTGTCGACAGGAGACCCCCGTTGTAGGTTCCTCGCGCGAGCCTCGACGACATTACTCGTGAAAGCAACGACAGGTTCACTCCTGCAATGTTCGTCAGATATGGAAACGGTGGTTAAAGCGACGGCATGCGTTTGATTGATTCAGATCTCGCTTGTGCCATCAGCTGTCATGCTGCTGAAGTGTTGTGTGATGAATCAGTGGATCATTTTGAGATGGTTGCGTTTACATACCTTCGAGGACCTCTGCAAACACAAATGTGATGAGAGCCGACAAGACGTACTGCGGAACGGAGTAGTGAAGGGTGTAACGGAAGCTCATGATTATACCAATGAGGACCATGATTTCAGATGCCACCAAAATTTGCCTGCAAAATACCATGTACAGAGCAGCCGTTAACAACCCTTAATTACATGTTCTCGAGAAATCATTTTGTATGGACCTTATTTAGGTCTTCAAAATCTTTTTTTTTTTGTGCGAGGCATACAAAGTGCACTTAACGAACAGAAAAAATACCTGTCCTCAAATAAATTTGTAATGTAGCTTCCAACAATGGCGTTGACGGGGAGAACAGTACACCCAAGAATCGCTAAAAAGATAGCCACAGCGCTTGTAGACCAGTTAAAATAGTATGTGGTGACGACACTTGATTCAGAGAGCAAGATTTCCATAGCGTACTTGAGCATAAAGTATATCAATAGCTGGACCTGAGAAATGAGCATCCATGTAATGTATTGCAAAACAAAACAAAGAAGATGGTGCATCCAACGGATAAAAAATAAACTTAGACATGAGAGTTGAGAGTAATCTTGACAGTGTGGACCACTCATGTGTCAGTATTAGGCCTAGTTTGAAAGAGATGAAATGACAGACAATTCATTGTTTGTAGGGTTTAATTAAATATATTATAAAGCTAACTAGTAGCTTGAAAAAAGTAATTGAAGCATGAAGAAATTTTTTTTTTGCGAAATTATATTTTTGGAAGTGTAAATACAACTGCAGCATAACTATTATTGTTGTGAACAGTAAGATGCTAACACCAAGATTCTTCTCTTCATTTTATATTCTGCAGTTCATTTATAGTTATAAAAACCCAATTTGATTAGTTTGTGAACTTGTTTTTCGTGTATGCTACAACGTTGATCTGGAAAAAGAAAAGTTGTTGACAAGGGGAAAGGAGGAAACCTTCACGGATGGTGTCAACAGTTTGTATGCTGAACTCATCGAAGTTGCTGGTCCGTGAGAATTTTTAGACTCCTCTTCATTATCGTCATTATTCTCAGCATTTTGGTCTTGTCCCTCTTCCGAGCCTGTAAGCAGTGGTTGCGCTAGACCTTCCTCCAGATTAGCATTGACTTGATGGCCTATTTTTAATCAGGAAATAACTCCACATCAGAAAACAAAAATCCTGATGCTGATAAAAAAAATCTTTACAGGCAACATTTGCACTTCCAAATCAACAGAATCATGTTATGTTTAGGTTTTCGAAAGGAATAGTGTTTGCTAGTCACTCTGTTCCTGTGGGTTGAGAACTTACCAGATTCAGCAGGCTGTGCAGTGTCTGAACTCTTAGCAAAGTGTCCCGGCTCTTTGAATGATATCCACAGCCACAGCAAGTAAACAACCCAAGCAATGCACATGACCCACCCAGGCAATGTGCTCTGATCAAAAGTGAGTGAGTATATCTTAAATCTTGTCTGGAGTAAACCAGCAAGAGCAGGGCCACATGCCATGCCAAGAGCACTAGCACTGACGAATCCTGCAGAGGCCTGTAGCCTGATTTTGAGAGGCACACAATCGCTGATATATCGACGGTTCACAGCTCTTGCAGAGCCTAACCTGCATATGAATATTGTATTATGATCAGTAAATTTCAATCCAGAAATAGTGATGAATAACCAAGAAGTAGACAAACAGGGTTGGTGGTAAATATTGAGAGCCAGCGATATTTACCATACTAAATTGTATTCCTATCTCAACATGACTACAATTCATTAGCAAGAGGTACTGAGTTAGGGTGTAAAAACAAAGAGGAAAACAAATTCTACGTACCCACACAGTAGCCGGCCAATCAGGAGAACTGTCAGAGAATTCAGGTCATATGCTAATGCATATAGCAGATTCCCAGAGAATAACATAATGCTACTGAACACAAGAGGTCTGAAGTATGACTTATTTGACCATGCACTGAAATAAACTGAGGAGAACACTTGAGCAACTGCCATTGATCCAATGATTACGCCACAAACTGTCGCTGCAGCTCCAAGGCTTACCGAGTAGTCATCAGCAGTTGGCACAATGATATATGTGTTCACCATGTAAAGAAAGGTGTTCACTAGGTTGAGTAACAGAGACATGAAATGGTAACTTTGATCATCGACAAGATCCTCCGACCCACTTTGCACATCCTCTTGGATGATAAGTGCATGTTGACCTAAGAATTGCAGAAAACTCGTCGCATGTGTAAGTTTCTGTACTGCATGATTTACTTGGTCTATGATAGGGTCCTGAATATCAGAAAATAGTCGCATTACACACTTTCATCATGTAAAAAATATGTAGAAAACTAGTTCGGAATTCAGATAATGTAACAGTCAAGACATAAAACCTTTAAGGTAACTGATGGATGATCATAGATGGACAAAACACTTCCTTCATGATCTTGCAGATACGCAAGGTTGCGCGATAAAGCTCCTACAACAGCTACAATCCCCTGCATCGGTAGAAGTGCACAATAGGAATGCTGGTTAGCTGTGAGAGACAGAATAAAATCAAGTGTCCCTATTCATGTAAAATGCCAGAAAAATTACCACTTGCTTAAAGACTTGTTGAAGCTGAGAATAAGGATGGTTTGCACGAGTGGTGACATAATAGTCTGTAAACCTATAGCCAAAGCGCTTATCAAATTTCTTTAGAATCTTCCTTATACCGGTAGCATTCATATCAACAAAGCGGAGAAGCTTTATAAGATCTCTCCCAACTTCTCTATAAGCCTCTCGTAGTTGAAAAACTTGGGATATATCATGCTGTTCTAGAAGAGCAGCACGCTGTTCTCCCAATTCCTCAATCCTATTAGCAAGGTGGCCTTGTTGTTGTAGCAGAAAAAGTACAATCCTTTCAATCTGAAGTGAAACAGCAAGTATGAATTTTAGCTAATCAAAGCAATTATACCATTTTAAGATATACGAGTTCTTTCTTAAACCAACAATAGATAGATTAAAAAAGTTGCTCCAATAATATATCTCTATAATTAATTAAAAAAGAAATGTTTGCATATGTACCTGTTCATCAAGAATTCTTGAGAACTCCTTAAGTACTTGCTCTCGATCTTTGCCACCAAGTTGAGTCTGCTGAACGTATTGCTTCAACATTTTCTTCATCAATTTGTAGTTAATATAGTATCTAGTAATTGTAAGACAAAGAAACCATAAGTTTTCTGCAGGAAATTTTTAATATGGGGAACTGGCTTGTGAAATTGCTTATCAAATCCACATCATAACCTTAAAATTTCATCATAGTTCATTAAAAAAATCATCATAGATTGACGTAACAGTTTGATGGGTACTCAAGTTCTGTTTCATTTTTAGGTATGATAAATAGGAGGACATATAAACTTTTTTGCATAGTAGTGCGTAATAAATGGAAAAGGGTCAATGAAGAAAATTCTTTTGTTCATAAAAAATAAGTACCAAAAGCATACCCTTTCCATTCTTCTACTTGATCAGCCATCAACTTCTTTCCAAAATTAACCATCTTGCCGTTTCAATACCTGTATCTAAAACTGAACATACATAAATGATTAGATGACATGATGTAGAAAGATCAACAAAGGCACACATTTGCATAAATGATTGCCAGCATGGACTGTTTAGCATTCGTGATCAAACAAAACACCAATCTAATGTTTCATATCAAACCCATCCTTGCCCTATGGTTTTTTTTCTGTCGTTAATCACGTATGGCAGATGGGCAGAGTTGATTGATCCTCAACGAGTAACTTTTAACAGTTAATATCAAGGAGAACAGAAGATGAAATGAAAACAGTACATGTGCCGTAAGGATTGTACTGATAAAGTACACTGTGGAGAAATGATTCAGTGAGCCACTGGAAGTGTTTGAAAATAAGAAGAAAAACAGAGAAGGGTATCACTATTTAGCTTGAACACGTGATATTCAAAAAGTGTTTAACTAAAAAAGTCGAGCAGACATAAAACGTGCTGAATATCTGTTGTCTAACTCATAAGTGAGCATAGCAAAAAGCAAGTTATTATTAACAAAAGACAGCTGGACAGAACTTTACAGTCACAAGCAGAGACAGATCAATTGGAGATTAAAAAAATCACAGTAGTTAAAATATGCAGATGGTTCAACATCAGTACTGAATGATTGTTCATCAGGTGTTAGCGATTGGCTCTAAGTTGATAAGCCAGGTACATTACACAAAACTGGCAGTGACGTGGCAGCATAATGGCCTCATTTATTAGAGGAGCTCTCTGTTACTTAGGACACGTAATCAATCATATGGCTAGAGTACTTCAACAACTTCTCTTTCACTTTGCCACGAAGAAGAACTGTTGTCTTGAAAGTTTTTTCACTTGCTCATTATCTGGCAGATTCATAAAAACTAATTCCTCCGGTGAAAAATATTTGATGTTTAGAATAAGATAAAGTCAATCCTCTCAAACTTTGACCATCAAATCAATTTTATATTTAAGTCTATGAAATCCGGTAAGTTTATGGTATTGTTACTTTTCTAGGCCACTCTATGCATACATTTTTTCTTGTTTTTAAACTAAGCATTTCGGAAGTAATAAACCAAATCTTGTCCTAAACATCACATATTTATGACCCGAGGGAGTATTTATCTTCCAAATTGTATGGCCGTTTTGAGGTGAAAAGGTAAAAATTGTTCTTTTCCTTCTACAAGTTTTTTTGGAGGAGAAAAGTACAGCTAGCGTGATGGGAAATGGTCAATGTTAAAATAAGGAAGAATTCACAGATACCAACCAAATCCTAAACAGCAAATTAACTTCGCCCCTTATTGTTTCCAGAAAATAAACCAAGTAATTATCGTGCTTGATTACTAACCAAAAATAACCACTTGGCGAGATAAGTACTACTACTAGCTTTTGCACAAGCAAGCACCCATAGAACAACATGCAGCTATAAACTTGAAGTTGGAACCCCTCAGACCTCGCCTTCGTTTGGTATTAGTTTCTTTGAAGATTTGTTCATGGTAACACATCAATCCACTATTCCTATGTTGTATGGGACGGCCGAACCGCCGAAAGGGAGAAGAGAACAATGTAACAGGAGGCACATAGAGGAGCAGAACCGCAAAACATTTGGATCACACTGCTCGAGCGAAAGAGGGAAGAGCATTTCAAACCCAAATTTCAGTAAACACGCCCCCGATAATAATCTGTAACAAACCGCGATTTTTACTCCTTGAAGTAAGGCACGCAGAAAGAAACAAGGAACTAGTAAGGCACGCAGAAAGAAACAAGGAACTTACCGTAAACAAATGGTAACAGGTGATTCGAAGTTCGATCCCCACTTTTCCTCCCTGACACCACGGTGTATTCTGATTTCCGAGTCCTCCAGTCTAATTAGATGAACATCAGCAAACTCTACGTCGCACGGGAAACACTCGCCAGTGCTACAGCCTGACAGCTTCTTCAGCACGACGACTCAGATTCAGGCACAGATTCAAAAAGCAGTTACACCAAAAATAAATAAATAAATAAATGCGAAACTAAGACTGGAATCTGCGCTTTGGCGGCGGCATGTGCGTACAGAGATGACGGGTTACTCACAAATATGTACAGCGCGGACAGGCGGTCGCGTGAACGCAGTTGCCGGTGGCGTACGGGTGTGCTGGCGGAGAGGCGCGGATGGGGAGGGTGATGTATTTATATCGCGCGGCCGCGGGGTGGTGAGGAGGTGGAGGAAGAAGAAGAAGACAGGCAGATGGGAAGGGAAGCTGAGGAGGAGAAGGGGTTTGTAGGGAGGGAGCTACCGGCGTGGTTTGTTGCTCCCTCCGATCGAGTTGTTGGCGGAGACGGCTGCGAATTTGGCTGCGAGGTGTCGTGCTCGCGTGTCGTGTCTGCGGACGTGGAGGATTCCATCTGGACACCCCGCCTTTTTCAGAGCGACCGACACCCCGCAAGGCCGCAACCCCGTATTTTCACCTTTGTTTCCATGACCTCTCAAAATCGCAACCGGTTTTCACCGTTTTCCCGCAAGAGCTCTCCAGTCTCCACCACGCACTGCGGAGTGCACACGCTCCAGCACCGCAAGTCCGCACCACAACCTATGTGGTCTACTGGATCTGACAAGTGATAGCACAGTGTGCTGCTAGCACGAGCCCGTGGCATCTCATATTGGAATTTGACAGGGAGCTACTGTACGCAAAGGCCAAAACTCGATCATGATTCATGACGCGGGTCAATCATGCTTCGCCTCTCCTCAGACGCAGCTAAAAACTTGTCCAAGACAATCATCCGACTCATGACGAGCGACGGGTTAGATCCGATCCCGGTCATCAGGCTAACGAGGAGTTCGGCTTAGATCCAAATTCCAGCACAAGTTCTAATGATC
Organism: Oryza punctata; assembly: GCA_000573905.2. NCBI lineage: Eukaryota > Viridiplantae > Streptophyta > Magnoliopsida > Poales > Poaceae > Oryza > Oryza punctata. The sequence goes on along the minus strand of CM002491.2, from coordinate 27,843,147 downwards.
ACCCCTTGCACGTATATACAACATGATTCGTGCTTAATTCATACTTCTTCCATTTTAAACGAAAAGACAATCGGAGAGAGAAAATAATAATGACGATGAATGAAACAATTTGTGTTTGTTCCAATTTATTGTACTACCACAGATACAGCTTCTCGACGTAATAATGGTGTTTTGGCTGGGCGCGGATCTGGTGACGTTAATCATCATCAACGTGCATGACGGGTCTGCTAATTATTGTTGTTATCTGTCATTCTGTCCCGCTAATAAGGCATTTGTTGCCCATCCATCTTTATGAAAAAGAAGTTCAAAAAAATTAGCTAGGAGGTATGAGAGCCCCCTCAGCATGAGTTCTGTAAGATTTTCTCCCTTTTCGCAAGAGGAGTTTTCCTGAATTCTGGAATTGTTCTATATATGTCCATCCATTTGGCTGTCAATATTATGATATTATCGGAGAATGGGCTGGCACTGATGCTTTTGTCACGTGGAAAAAAAATCCTACACATGCCAGTTTTAAGTTGAAACCCCCTATGAATTGACGACTTAGGGATGCTTAATTTTAAGGGATTTCACCAAAGTTTTGTTTTAAACAATATGGAGTAATTTTTTTGAACGATCCAGTTCATATTGATAAAGTAAGAAAAAAATTACAAGATTACAACCCTGAGGTCATAACCAGAAAAATGAAGAAAAAACCAACCACCACCCCACACACCGGTAGAACCAACACACATTCCCAGTAGAAAGTAGAAGGCTAGCTCCAAACCGGTCGCCGCTAAGTCAACAAAAGAGCTACAACCGAGATCGCCCAAATCCTAGCCCTAACAACCGACAACAAACCCCACTCTAGCCACCTTATTGGGATGGAGGGAGAGAGGGTGAGAGAGAAGATGGAACCGCTCTTTCCCCTAGGCCCACCGATGTGGCCAACTTGCATAAGATAGGGCGTTGACACAAAAGGACATGTATCTAGAGAGCAAGCTTGCGTCAGTTATCTTGGAGGATTCGGCAAGGGGTTGCCAATACGACGTCTCTAGGGAGAGAAACGACAACGAACCGTCATCGTCGTCCGTCTAGGCCTTAAAGAGAGCCGAGACTGGATTTTCACCCGGGATTCCACTCGAGGAGCTGGGACGACACGACAACGCCCTCAAGAGGGAAAGACGCTCGAAAGCATCTTCGTTGTCAGCTCGGCCAAGGCCGGGCTAGGTTTTTACCCACCGTCCACCACCTGCAAGTCCACAGTTGTAGCACGTTGCTCCACTGCTGTCAAAACCTTCATCAGCGCGTGGGCATTGTTGCTGCACCGGTGCCCCCTATCGGCCAGCCTCCGCACACCGCCAATGCTTCCGTCGACCGCCAACCGCGCTGCTGGAGGATTGTTTCAGATATTACAAGGGTTGTCAAGATTGTCAGAAGTTTGGAGCAATTCAGCGAGCGCCAGCATCGGCTATGAACCCTATTATCAAGCCATGGTCGTTCAGAGGTTGGGGTATTGATATGATCGGCCAGATCAATCCACCATCAAGCAAAGGACATAAGTTTATATTGGTTGCAACTGATTATTTCACTAAGTGGGTTGAGGCCATTCCTTTGAAGAAAGTTGACAGTCAAGATGCGATCAATTTTGTTAAAGAGCATATTATATACAGATTTGGTTTGCCACAAACGATTATAACTGATCAAGGTTCTATATTTGTGTCTGATGAGTTCGTTCAGTTTGCTGATAGCATGGGAATTAAGTTGTTGAATTCATCACCATATTATGCACAAGCCAATGGACAAGCCAAAGCATCTAACAAGAGTTTGATTAAGTTGGTCAAAAGAAAGATAGCCGAATATCCTAAGAAGTGGCATACTATTCTGGCTGAGTCATTATGGTCCTATCGGATGGCTTGCCATGGTGCAATTCAGGTACCTCCTTATCAACTGGTTTATGGGCATGAAGCTGTATTACCATGGGAAACCAACATCGGCTCTAGGAGGATTTCTTTACAGGATGAGTTAACAGCTGATGATTATCATAATTTGATGGTTGATGAGTCAGAAGATTTGGTTCAAGCAAGATTGCGAGCTCTTGAGAAAGTTAGAAAAGACAAGGAGAGAGTTGCCAGGCATTACAACAAGAAGGTTGTGCCCAAGTCTTTTGAGGAAGGTGAGTTGGTTTGGAAATTGGTGCTGCCGATAGGGGCCAGAGATAATAAATTCGGCAAGTGGTCACCAAATTGGGAAGGTCCGTTTCAAGTTCACAAATGTGTTTCTAAAGGGACTTATATGTTAAAAGGACTCGATGGAGAAGTATTTGGAAGAGCACTTAATGGAAAATACTTAAAGAAATACTACCCAAGTGTTTGGATTGGTTCATGATCGGCTATGGTTTGTCGGTTGATGGTTGATAGCCGATGTGTTTACATCACCTTTAGATGGCCGATATTTTTATCGCCCTTAGACATATAATTTTGCAGCATTGTGTTCCCTACTACAAACTTGGGGGGCATGGAGGATGAAAAGTTGGAAATTTTTTAGCAAAATTTTGCATAAGTTGGAATTTAACCAAGTCTGCCAGGTATAAAATTGGTTTATATGGAAGCAACAGTATCAATCGGCATAAGGAGGTTAAGAGGTTATGTTACAAGACAAATGTTTTAGCCGATTACAGAATTAATTACAAAATTCTTCTAAATCTCTATAACAGGAAATCATTGAGCAAGATAGTTCTGGATTGCTGACAGTGCCCGTCGTCGGATTTCTTCAACTTCTGCAATGGCTTGGGCATCTTGGGCATTAGTTCCAGGAATTACCTTCAGGGACTTAGTCATGGTGGCCACATTCTTTATAGCTGATTTCAATTTTGCTTTCTGTTCCCCAATGGCTTTAGGGAGATCGGCTAATTTCTGCTTTTCCAGTGCAATTTTGGTATTACACTCTTCAAGCTTGGCTAGCAGATCTATTCTTGCAGCCTCTAGTTGGTTTATTGAAACTTTAATCGGCTCTTCAGCTAGTTGATCAAGCTTGGTTTTTTCATCATGTACTAGCTGTCGATTGGCCTGAATGGTTGCTTCAATATCTTTCTTTTCTCGTATATCGGCTATTCTTTGTCTTGCTTTCTCCAGCTTGAATTGGTGCTGCTCAAGATACATGGCTGGGGTGATTGTGTTGGACAGCTCATCTGGCAGTAGGGCTTGAATTTCTTGGAATCTTGATCGAAGAGTGATACAGTCAACTACCAGGCTGTCTAGAGATGCTTCTAGCCAATGTGCAATATCTTCAAGATTTCTCTTCACATCATCGGCTAGAGGAGCTAAAGATTTACTTGTTATTTCTCCTTCTGTTTCTTCATCAAAGTAGTCTTTTATATCAAAAGAGAATAAATCGGCTAAGATCTGCAGATGGGAAAGATGAAAAGAATATAAGTAAGAAGAAATTTTTATACAGCCGATTTGAAGAGTTTTAAGGATGAAACTTACAGGGATTGCAGGAGCAGCGATTTCTTCTTCTTCGATATGATGGCTGCCTACGGCTGATGTGGTGTGTTCACTGGAAACCGGTTGTGCTGCAGGTGATGAAGGGGGAGGAGGCTGAAAATATTTATGCAAGTATTAAATAGTATCGGTTAATGAGATATTCAAAGTGTTAGATAGTTGAGACTTACCAAAGGAGCTTGAATTGATGGTTTAGCCGATATTTGGGTTGGTTTCTTTCTCTCGGCTGGTCTTTTCTTCTACAAAGTGCAAGAGTTGGAGGATTAAGTTGAGGGTGAGTAAGGAAAATTTGTATCAAGGAAGATGAATTTACCCTGGGTTGCCGAGTGAAGACAGTTGGAGCAGAAGGAATTGTGGGGGTTCGTTTTGGAGAAGCTGGAGGTATCTTTTCTCCCACATCACTAGATTCGGCCGCGGCTTCATCTATTGCCCATTCAATTGATGCTTCTTTTAGGGCTTCATCTGCATCATCGGCTGTTGGAGGTGGTTGTTTCTTGGCCTTTTTCTTAGTGGCTGGTGGCACGGCAGTTGATGCTCTAGTTCTCCTTTTCTTGCCTTCATCGGTTGGTTCTCTTATTTGTCCTTGGAGCAAGCTTGATATCTTGGGGGCATGATAGCCGATGACAGGGGGAGTCATGCCGCATCTGTTAGGAAATAACCCTGCAGCATATTCAATTTCTTTGCCACTTTTGCTGGTATGAGGAGGAGATGAGTCTGTGGTCTGAAAGAGCAAAGATAGTTCGTAAGTTATAAATAGAATCGGCTGATATGTTTAAAATAGGAATGAAATAAAGAAAGAGAAATTACCTGAGAGATCATGTCAGGGAAGAGGTCTGTCATGTAGATGGTAGCCGATTGGTGAAAAAGGTGTTGTTTCCACTCAGCCCACCATGAAGTGAAGATTTTGCTCCTGAACATGGCTAATTCAATATCATTTATACTGCCAAGAGAGGGGCCTGGAATGTTTAGTAGCCGGTCCATCATTAAGCTTGAAGTTATTTCTCCTCGGCATTCAATCTTGTCAGCAAACCATAAGCCGATTGGGAGTTGTCCCATGCCAAGTTGTCTTGCTGAACTCATTGGGTGGTAGAATTCATATGAAACCTTTATGTTTCTGCCTTGATGGATGCCGACAGGAAGGATGCATGGGCTGATGGCTGTGGTATATACTTCTCTGGACTTCTGGAATTCGTCATGGTTTATTTCTTCAAATCTGAAGTCTGATGGCAGTTCAAAGTTGGCTGATTCATCATAGAAGAACCAGATTCTAGTATCTTTTTGGAAGCCGTCATAGAAGCTAAAAAACCAGTCCTTGAGTAGTTCTGCTGATAATTTTGCTCCTGCATCGGCTGGGGTGCTGGCATATTCTCCAAAGGACATACACATCCGATGGGTTATTTCTTCTCCATCATCATCAGTGATCGGCTCTAGTCTTGGAAATTCTACCTCAGTTAGGGGTGGCCGATTGACAGCCTTCATTGCAACTAAGTTTAGCCAAGATTGGAGTAACCACCATGGACCACCTATATTGACTGTTGAGCCGACAGCTAATTTAGCTGATGCATTATTCAGAGTTTGATACAAATAGCCGAGTAGAATCTTTCCTAAAGGGAATTGTCTTTTTTCTTCAAGTGCTTCGGCTATATGCTGCCAGTTTGAGGTTAGGCCACAACTGGATCCACAGAACAAAAACTTCTCCAACCACATCAGCAAGAAGGCAGTATGCTCTCTAGGGGAGACTGAGCCCTGACCCATGTTAGCCGAAATAAAGCCAGACCATCCTCCTATGCTCTTGGTTTTAAAATCAAATCTATTTTTGGAGTTCAAGGTCATTGGGTTGGCTGATGAAGTGATATCTAGCCCAGTTAACATGGTAATATCCAGTAAAGTTGGGGTCATTGGTCCTTGATTAAACAAGAATGCATTGATGGCATTAGACCAGAAGTATGAGGCAGAAGCCATTAACGGTTCATCTTTAGCCGAATTTGCCAAAGTAAGGGCTAGGGCTTGGCCGATTCCAAGTTTATCCCAGTGGTTCTGCTTGCTAGCCGATATACGCTTATACCATGCAGGCCAGCTTTTCTCTAGGGATGGCCAAGATTTGAATGTGTTCTTCCAGTGCCCTAGGTTTGGATTTGCTAGTTTGAAGGGAATCCTGTTTGTTTCGGCAGTGATGAACTCAATGGGGTCTAAGTTGCCGATTGGCCCAAGAAAATAGCTGTTTTCATGATTAAGACTAGGAACCGCAATTAGGTTTGCGAGATGCTACATCAACAAAGCAAAAGAGAAAAGAAGCGGTTTAAGATTATGGGCAATGAAATTAGATGGGTAAAAAGGAGATCTAGACGATGGGGCTTACCTCAGCATATTCGGCCGATGGGGCAGCGGACGGAGCGGATGATGAAGACATCTTCTTGCCGGCGAAGGTTGAATGAGTGAAGGATTGCTTGGAGTTGAGTGTTTGCGCTGAGGGGATCGCCGGAGTTGGGAGAGACGGAGATTGCGAAAGCGGTGATAACAGTAATAACGGTGTGAAGTTTCCCGGGGCCGTCGATTAGGTATTTAAAGTAATGCGGTAACGGTCAAAAAACGGAAAGAGAGAGATTATCTCGGAGATAAGATTTGGCAAATCCGAAACATTATCAAATATTCCGGACTTGGGGGGCATGTGTTGACGACCAAATTTGGTAATTCAAATATCGGAAATCAAGATGGGATCGAAGAGGATTGAGGAGATAAGATCGTATCGGAAAGCAGAGTGAGAATCGGATGTGGTCAGAATCGGCTGTGGACTGGATCGGCAGAGTCAGAATCGGACTGGGTTAGCCGATTGAGCCGATTTTGGTAATATGATTCGGTATACATCATCGGGTTGTGTTAACGTGGTTCATATGGATTGCCATGCACGGATAGAGTTCTGAGGAGGCAATTGTATCTATTAATTAGGATATTTTATGTAATTTCCTTATAGATATTTTCGGTAAGAGTCCGCCTAAGGGACTTGTTCGTTAGTTGGATTTGTATTAGGATGATATTAGTCGTGTCCGTGATGGACAATGTTTGTAATTTCGGGTATAAATATAATCCCGAGGTCTTGTAAATAATAACAACACACGTTCAATCAATCTCGGCGTATCACCAAACCTTTGTTTTCTATTCTCGACAAGTTTGTGCTTTCGAGTCGTGCTGCATCAATTTGATCTTCGGCAAAAAGGTATATCTTGTCATGGCGAGTTACATCATTAGAGCTAGTGCTTACATCTCTATGACACTCTAGTTCTTTGTTGTGATTCTCCGAGTTATCATATATGTTATATAATTTAGATTGAAAATGCAATCTACCTATATCGGCTAGATCCTTTCTAGGGTTTCATCGATATTGACTAGATTACTTTGTTAATCTAGGTTATATAACGTATCCACCATCCCGAAGAGGCAACCATCGGCTTGATTTCTTTAGATCTCATGCTTCTATTTATACTTAATGCTGCATTGGTTCAGTCCAACCTATTAAGTCGTATTTAGAATCATGGTATTTAACCTGCTTCATGGTTGTTAATAAGGATAGTATCGGGGTTTCAGCCGATCTTACCTGATATAGATGTTTTACATTGTGTTATGATTTGTTTAATATTCTATATCTGCCCCTTATATCAGGATCTAATCTAATATAAATATATTAAGCTTGATATCAATCTAATTGGTTATAATTTAATATATTTATTATTAGAGAATATCCTAGCATAAGGTTGTATCGGAGCTATAGCCGATACATACTTAAAACTAGATATCGGCTATGACATCAGTATACTTAATCATTATTTCATATTATCTTTAGACTTGGGTAATTTATACTATCTCGGTTCAGTCCGATCTATCCCAATTGCTTCTTTCTAAAGTAATGTTGATTTATTGATTATGTAACGTTGATCTTTTCAGCCGATATACTAGTTTTAGGGTTAATTTTATCATTGACTATACCTTACAGCCGATTCATGCTTTATTGCATCGGCTAGGTCACATACGATATGAAATCGGCCCTATGGCCGATTGTGTATCGTTTACTGATATTCTTTGCATGTTTTTCTTGTTGATTGCAGGATCAAATCAACTGGCACGCCCTTGAATCTGAAACCCTAATTTTGGACCTACACTAGAGTAAAGCAAATCTCTCAGGCCAGTGTGTGTTTTTTGCATCAACACGTCCGCCACCTCCTCTGCCCCGTCGCCACCCCGGATCTAGCCTCCTCCACCACTGGGTACCGAGATGCCTCAGTCGCGGTGCCACTTGGAGAGAAAGCCCCGTCGCTGTCGTCCTTGCGGCCGACGGCTTTCCGGCGGGCCACTCGGGCGGCGGTGAGGCGGAGGGGAGGGGAAAGGCGCGGCGGCGGCCGACGCGTGTGGGGGCACTCGCGTCACCCCTGGGGCTGGAGCAACGCGAGCCCAGATAATCAAAAAGTATTCTCGTCACAATAAAATCCACCGTAATAATCATAAATTTTATGTGATATCTATGTGGCGGTTTCAGTTGTGAAATGCCAAGCATTCCAAGGATGAAGGATATCTCACTTTCCCTTGAATCATTATCAGTTTTTGAATTTTGATAGGTATTTCCTTCGTCCCATAAAAAACCAACTCAGAAGTAGATGTGACACCTATCCAGATTTACTATATTACGTAGTGTCTCATCCACTCATAGAGTGAATTTTTATGGGACGGAGGAAGTAGTTAGGTAGCAGGGGTGTTTCTACATTGCTCTACCTGATGTCATGGGACCCTGGGTAGAATTTTAATAATTAGTTATTTTAGCTTACATTAACTATATTATTAATTCAAAATTAAAGTATTATACATGCTATGATATGCGTAGGATCTCTGGTATTTTTCATTCTAGTTCATCAGTGATAGGTACGCGGAGAAGAAAAAAAATGTTTGGTTAAATAAGCTCATTTAACCCCAAAATCTCATTTAGCAATTCGGGGTAGCAACCAAAGTAATCTCATTTTCAATAAAATTCAAATTAATCAGTAGAATCTTTCTATGACAGCTACGTGAATGGTTTCAATTGTTGAATGCCAGGCGTTCCAAGGATGAAGGATCTCTCACTCTCCCGTGCATCACTCTCAATTTTGATAGGTGCCGAGAGAAGCAACAAAAAAACTCTCAAATTAAACGTATCCCAATCAACATGAAAGAAAAATGAGAATAAGGATGATTGTAACTGATCCTAATGATGATGCTGATTAGAACTTGGAAGCCGCAAACATACCCAGTTACCCACGCCAAGCGCGAAGGGCGTACGTGGCCGGACGACTTTCATGGGCCGTGCCGAGGACGAGCGGCCCAGTTTACCTTTTGCAACTCATGAAGGAATAAGTTTACTATAAATTTCTCACTGGACTTTGAGTGTAAATTGTATTGTTCGACCGTAATATAAGATATAATACATCCCTCAAATTACAATACGTAGCCGAGGTCCTAGAATAATATTATATCTGATTTTGACTGATCCTGACTACAGTCAACTTGGTTGAGTTAGTGCGGGCCCCATGTGAGGGACTCTTTATTCTTCTTCCAACGTCCCCTCTCTCTCCTAATAGAGATATTAGAGAGGAAACATGTAGTGCACCACATATATAATGGAAATCTGGAAACTACCGTTAGACTAAAAAATGAACGTTATTTCAAGATTCGATCATGAGTACAAATTTTACTGAGTAAAATATTTTTTTTACTTTCGGTGATGTGGACAAATTGCATGTATATATTTTAATCAAAAGGTAGTTTTTAGGTTTCCATATAATATATATGGTTTGCAAGAGCAGCTCGGAAATTTGGGCCGCACAAAAGGCCAATTTTGCAGATATATTAAGTTATGGCCTAAATCGATAGCTTGGATTGGATCGCCACAGGTCAAATTTCCACCGGTCCTCGTGGCCCTTATCGAGATAGGGGAACATGTTAATTTACAGTCCAAATTGATAACCCAGATTGGATCACTACCACTTATCCCTCAACTTTACATCGAGTCTGTATAATGTTCCTAATCCCCAATATCCTAATTCTCAATACCAGAAATATCAACCCCTTAAGTATTCAAAACCGTGTAAGGTAGGTTCATTGATAGTATATATCATATTTCCTTGGTTTTTGCTGACGTGGCATATGTCATGGACTACTTGTCAGCATATTTTTCAACGGAGTGAGCTCTCTTGTTGTTCTCCGCTAGCTCTCGGAGAGCTGGAATTTGGGCTGTGCTTTATCAAACCGGCCCAAGGCACGACGGCGCAGTACACTAGAAAGCACAGTCCGGCACGACCCGTAAATGGGTTGGACCAACACGGCCCGTACATGGGCTGTGCCTGGGCCTGGACTACGGGCACGACAGGCGGCACGACACGACACGACACGACCAGTGGGCCGTGCTTGGGTTGGCACGGCATGTAAACAGCCCGTAGGCACGACGATGGCCCGGTGGCCCATAGGCACGACGACGGCCTGATGGGCCATGGCACGATAATGGCCCGATGGGCTTCGCCTCAACCACCAGGCCTGGCCCGCTAGGGTCTAGGGTGCATGTGCATCAGAGCTGAGCGGCGCCCCTTCGTCTTCCGTGCGTTCGTGACCTGCGTCGCCGTCATCACACGCTTGATGCCTCTTCCCGTTGGATGCAGCCAGCCAACATCGCATCTCATTCCAGGCCCCGGCAACAAGCTCGGCACCGCAGGGCGCAGGTCCACAGCACATCTGCTGAGCATCTCTGGTCGCCCGTCGCACGAGCGTACGAGACGCTCAGAGCATTTCCTGCAAGACTGCGATGATGCCCGGTGATTCCCTTCTGCATTTGCGCAATGAATCGGGCGTTCGTCAACTGTACTACCACTACTCCATTACTGTCGCGGCGAGGTCGACTGGTCGAGTACCGGGGACGGGGACGGCGGACGGCCGAACGGACGCAGCCGCGTAGCACCGGGCACCACCTGCGATCTACCGTTGGACAAATGGAGAGCTCGGACTAGTACTAGGACTAGGTAGTAGGTAGTACGAAGGAGTGGGATGGATGGGTACCTGCGATTCCCTTGCTCGGTTGCTCCTGCCTTGCCCCGCTGATGTCCGTCCGCATCCTGCTAGTGTCATCGCCATTCGCCGGTCACCGTCTCGCCACGAGCCCACGACCGCAGCACGACGCTACGAAGAAAGGTTGACGCGAAGGACGTGGACGCCGTGTCTCCGGGTGCAGCCGTGGAGGCGTGGCTGGCGCAGGCAAGCAAGGGCAGAGCGGCAGCCGACAGAGAAGCATGGGCATGGGCGCATGGAGATTGGCTGTGCGTGCACCTGTGCCTCCGTGGAGCCAGCAGGTAGCAGCAGCAAGCGTGTTGTGTGGTGTGTGCAAGAGTGCAACGAGAAACAACTAGCTCATGAGGGCATTTTGTTCAATAAATCCCTCCTCCTCTTCTTCCCAGCATAGAAAAATACACCACAAATAAACAAAGCAACATAGTTATTTCCCTCCCACAACAAAAGTGTAGGGTGATACTCGTCCGAGGTCGACCTCGTCGAGACCTCCACAGAGGCGCCGCTAATGCTCGCCTGGTCCTTCTCATAGGTCGGTCGATGCCCGCCAACTATCCCCGGGTATAGACGACTATGGGATGGATGACCGCCATATGGATGGTCTGGAGGGAGATGGGGATGATCCTACAGAACAATCCATCCCAAGGCCAACAACGACATGGTGTTGCCCATGCCGGGAGGCGAGGCCGAGCGATCCGCACCATCTGCAGGGAGAGCAGAGTGTTGGCAGCACTTCGAAAAAATCAGGGTAATCGTGGACAGTCAACTAGTAACACATGCTACTTGTAAACATTGTGGAAAAATTTTGTCTGCATCTTCTAGTTCAGGAACAGAGGACATCTTAACCTGCATTATTTGACGCACCTCAAGGATAAAGCACTGACAGGAGCAAAGCAGACACAACTGAGCTTCGAACCCGACGGTTCTATAAGTACATGGACCTATGAGCCACGAGTAGCTCGAGATGAAATTATCGTTACATAGTTTCGGAGGACCTACCGATTAGGATGGGCGAAAGCAAAAATTTTGAGAGGATGGTCTGAAATGCTTTTTGTCCACAATACACCCAAGTTTCATGGAAAACCACCAAGAACGATATTGTTGCATTATATCGTTCTAGGTTAGATGAGTTGAAACGCTCGTTTAGTACGGTTAGCTTTTCTTTTGCTGTGACATCTGACATTTGGACATCCAAGCACCAAAGAACCTCTTATCTTAGCATTGTCGTGCACTATATTGACAACAATCGCACACTAAATAAGAGGGTTATAGGGTTTAAAATGATGTCGTCACATACTGGACGAGCCATTGCTACCACACTACTAGATGTATTGCAAGAATTCATTTTACACTCTAGGGTGGTTTCTATGACTCTTGACAATGCATCAGCAAATACAACGGCCATGACAGTTGAAAGAGCATCTATGTCCCTAGTGGGAATTGATGACAAACGATTAAGGGACTAATGAGCTTATTGAGTGTATAAGCAAGTGATTAGTCGGATGAAGAAACTAGAAGATGGACTTATCGATGAATGAGAATTAAAGAGAAGATATTGAAGATGCGGGGTATGAAGTGACTACTTATGGTAAGACGGTGAAGCGCAAGTGACGCTCAGCTGTGATGGATCATGCGGTGGTGAAGGGCAGGCAAGGGGCTTGGCGCCAATGAACCGAAACTCGTGATGAAGGGTGAGTGAAGACTTTGTCGTGATGAATCGTGCAAGGCCATTTGAAGCTATGGATTATTCGCATCAATCATTTGAGAAATGGAAGGTAAAAGATCAAAGATCAAGAAGATGTGATTTGTTGGAGGATAGTCCCGATGATGAAAACGACTTTGACGCTGGCAACCCTCCAAGTGAAGAAAAAAAATGGTGTGAAGGTATTCTTATTGGTATAGCTTTCTTTTTTTACATTTGAGTTTAGGATATCGTACTATTAAGATGGATACCACATGCATATAATTGGTTGAATACTAGTGCTCAAAATGATTCATCTTCGTGTGAGTTGAAAAACCTAAGTCAAAATTCTAACTCCGGGTTGTTTCACATATCACAACACTTACACCGGGTTTATTTGCAAGTTTTTCAACATCTCTTGAAGGTTTTGGACCATGTTATTTGCTGGGTTTGATAGCCAACGAAACTAGCTTTCCATAGAGTCCAAGATCATCGAAATCGGACTTCGGAGTAAAAAGTTATTGCATTTTTACTTGAGCAACATCAGACTATCCGATTTGAAATCAGACTATCCGATCACATCAGACTATCTGATGCTCAGACTATCCGAAATTTCACAGAACTTCGCTCTCTGTCTTTGGACTGAGTGTTGGCTTAAAAAACATTGGACTATCCGAAATTTCACAAAACTTCACTCTCTGTCTTGAATTGATTTTTATTTCTCTTGAGTGAATTTTTCTAAGTGTCAATCAGACTATCCGATGTGATAGGACTATCCGATGATCCAGAAACTCCGAAATTCAGTGGAACTTTAGTCTCTGTGAGAGGATGAAGTTTTTGGTTCAAAAACATCGGACTATTCGATGCACATAACATGATCGAACACTGGATGGTGAAAATGTCGATCTCCTTGAGTGGTGGAAAGAGAAAGAACAGACTCTTCCTGTGCTAGCTCACTTTGCATGGTACGTTTTATTGGTTCCGGCGTCCTCTGTCTCTTCCGAGCATGCATTTAGTGTTGTTGGAAGAATTATTGAAGAACGGAGGTCATGCCTTGCACCTGACACAGTTGAGGCAATCTTTTGCCTTAAAGACTGGATTGAAGCATATGCAAGGACGCAACACCGACTAGAGGATCCAGAGATTGCCGATGCAGCGGTAGACGCGTTGGCGGATTTTGGCATCACCACTGATGGTGGCGGTGCCAATCGAAATTAATAATGTAATTTATGTAATAGTGTAAGCAAGTTGTTGTACTCTTTTCCTTACCGGGGGAACCCTACTCTAGAGCGTAAGGTTTTTAACGAGGCAACAACTTTGCATCCCTATTACGAATAAATTTCTTTTCCCCTAATTTTTACGTCTCAAGTTATTTGCAGCCAGTGTTTGAACAAAAATACAGTGAAAAAATAGTGTGACCATATCGTTTTCCCTACTCTATCCCAAAATTTCCCTCCTCTATTTCAGATTTCCATCCCAAAATTTCCCTCGTCCATTTCATATTACAGGTTGCACGCTGCAGGCAGCTAGCAGCAGGTGAGCAACTCCAGCCTCATCAGCCTCATCTGGTCGCTCGTCTGCTTCCGGTAATCACCCACACACACACGCTCATCGCCGGCGAGGTTAGCCATGGTTAACTACTAATTACTAAACTAACACATTCGCGTTTCCTTGAGAACTTGAGCAGCTTCGAGTCTTTGACTGCTTCCATTCCAATTTCCACGTGAGGTGGCGACGGGCGACCTACGCGCTACGGCACAGCCAGCACCAGCAGCGCCGGCGCCGGTGGGCCGCATCACCGCGACGAGCCGACGAGGCCAACGAGGTGGGCGCAACCGTCACTGCCGCGTCGCCGCGACGAGACGATGAAGCCGCACACCACCACTGTCACCTACCCACCTCCGTCGCCATCACTGTCGCCGCCCGAGTGTCTTCTCGGCGTCGCCGGCGCTAGCTGCTCCCATCTTTTGGGCTGTGCTTGTACCGGCCCAGCACGAATGGCCCATCCGGACATTGGGCCGTTCTTGGGCCACGTCCCTGAAGAGGCGTGCTGGCACAGCACGGCCCGATTTGGCACCAAGCACGCTGGCCCGTGTCGTGCTAGCCCGGCACGGCCGAGTCCCAGCTGACGACGGCGAGGACAGTGGCGACGCTCGCGCGGAGGTTGATGACGGCTCCATCGCCAACGGCAAGTTCGTCACCTCGAGGCGGCCCCGACGCATGCGGCGTCCCGGTCTCGTGGCGAAGCGGCGGCAGCCCGGACTCGAGGCGGAGCGACGGCGCGTCGGCTGGGCGGTCCCGGCGTGTGCGGCCCCAACGTGTAGCGGCGAACAACCCTCGAGGCGGAGCGGCGGCGGCCCTAGAGACCGGCGACGGACGGTTAGGAGGACGACACCCGTCGTTCTCCTCAGCACATCGTCCGCCTGTCCCCTCTCTCGCGTCCTTCCGTGTCGCCGACCTCCTCGCCTCATCGGCGATCGGGGACTCTGCAACAGCGAGGTCAACATCTGCAAGGAGCTCGCCTCCGACTCCCCCGCCGCGCCACCATCCACTACGACTACCACCTCTTCGGATGAGCCCTCGGAGGCGCCGACTGCGGAGGGCATGGATCCGGAAGCGTTCGAGAAGGAGATGGTGGGGCTCATCGGCGGATTCCCCGGCGGCGAGGTCGGCCTCAATGAATTCGTCGCTAGGAACCCGTCTTCTCCAAACCGGCCCAGAAGAATGGGCTCGCCGACGGCGGAATCATGACGGTGGAGCGATCGAGGGCACCGGAGCTGCTGTTGCAATGTCCAGAACTCCAGATCCCCTAGAAGCAACCCACCCAACACCAGGAAGTAAGCCAAACAATGAAGACATGAGAGGAGGTTAGCAGATGTTTACTAATGGTGGCTTCGCCGTCGGGGGACTGGAGCATCTCCCTTGGTGCCGAGGGAGGCGCGGAGGATGCGCGCCACGGCCTCGCCGACAGTGAGTCGAGTCGAGCTCCTACAGTGAGTTGAAATATCTGGATTCTTTTTTTTAAGCAGTGAATAGTAAATACCATGGTGTTTGGCTGCTATTTTTTTTTAGAATATTTATTATGAAAATCTGAAGTTACAGAAATATATATATATATATATATATATATATATATATATATATATATATATATATTTGCATTTGGGATTTCTCAACAACATCACTCTCTTAAACTAGATCATTTATTTCATAGATTGTGTCTTGTGATGTACTGTTGAGATTTAATAATTAGACTTGATATGATTGTGTTTTATGATGAATTGTTGATCGTTGGGATTTGAGAATTTGATTTGATAAAGTTTAAAGCTCAGTTTGAGTTTTTTTATTTTAATAATTTTTCATTATCGTATTTGCGCCAGTTCGTTTTCGCTCCGTTTTCGGTATACATGGGGTTTCTGATTCCAAAAAAGTACCGTTTTCATCCCTACTCAACACTGCATCAATTGCGTAGCAAGGAACACTCCGTGGTTGATATGTGGCAAAAACTGCCAAGCGCAAAAATTGCTCACGCCAGTTCACCGGAACCCTCGCCATTAGCATCCTCTTCCTCCGTGTACCAACCATCGTCTTCTTCAGTGACGACTCCACGGAAGATAGGCGTAATCTCTGACCACATATTCGTCATGTTCACTTCGTAGGACGACTAATACCCGTCGACAATCCTGCTTTGTCGTCGCTAATTAACTGCAGAGTTGGTACATACGCTGCAGTTCCGGCGCTTCTTGCTTTGAATTCTGCCTTTCTTTGTGATGACCTGACCGATCGAGAGATTTTTGGTCACGCGAAAAACATTTCAGCGCCACCCGTAATTGAGGCACTGGATAGTCTGGATGTACTTAAATTCTGCATGCCCTTTCCTTATCAGTTCACCTTTATCAGTTTCTCTTGATG
Source organism: Oryza punctata (assembly GCA_000573905.2). Classification (NCBI taxonomy): domain Eukaryota; kingdom Viridiplantae; phylum Streptophyta; class Magnoliopsida; order Poales; family Poaceae; genus Oryza; species Oryza punctata. The sequence goes on along the minus strand of CM002491.2, from coordinate 27,827,001 downwards.
ATCATTCAATAATACCCATATACGAAAATTTCCAAAACTGTTTGTACAAACTAGTTAGTTTCTCCTATATATTGATCCTACTTAGTTGCAACTTAAGCACGTAACGAATAAGATACCACCATATACCACATCAACAAGTCGCAACAGCAAAATGAAAGGCGAAGCAAGAGCCGGCCTATTCAACTATACTTTTCTTCAATTCTATTATATACAGGTGGACAACTTACACTTTCTTGTCTCCTCTCAAGATAGAAAATTCACCAAGATGACAAGGATCAAAGCAGAGAGGAAAAAACGGAGAAAAGAACTCTGCTCACCTCGTGCACTTCCATGCACGAAGCTAAATGTTGTTCCTGGTAGGACGGAGAGCGATGACGAGGCCCGGGAAGACGTCGTCGGGGTCGTGTATGTGCGGGTTCCTCTCCACGATGAAGGGGTCCCCGCACTTGTCGCTGATGGTGTGCAGCGTCTCGCCTTCCCCGACGACGTACACCTCCTCGCACGGCCGCGCCGCCGCACCTCCCAGCCGCGGGCCACGGACCTCCACGACGCCGCCGCCGTCCACGGCCTCCGCGCGGAGCGCGCACAGCAGCACGAGCCCAACGAGCGCCACCGCGCAGCACCACGACGCCGCGTCCGCGGCCGACGCGGCCACCGCGCACAGCTCCGAGCGCCGGAGGCTCGTTGTCATCGTCGTCGCTGCCGCGCGGCCGTGCACGGATGCGCGCGCGTGACGTGCACTCTTTGGGTTAACTTGCGTTTGCAGCGGAAGTTGCTTGGTTTAAGGGAGGGATTTTATAGAAATTAAAAAAAAAGTGGAACTCCACCGGGAGGGGGTTGGCTTGGCGGACTTTTGTGGCGGTTTGGTTAAAACATGGGACCCACGCGAAAGCTCACGGGATCGTAGATTTAATGGCGGTTAGGTTCTAAGTACGGCATGCCCATGGTGACGAAGACCAGTTTTTAGTCCTGACCGACTGACCGATCGTTTTCTAGTACGGAATATGTAACTTTCTGCTAATAATCAAACACTTTCCGGTCAATATATGCCACTGTTAACTTCGAAAGACATTTCATCAAGGGTGAGTGTCTTGAGAGTTATGGTCTAGTAGTAAATGAACCGGAACACTATTAGATGTCACAAAGCAAAGCACTGATCAGTGATCAAGAATGGTAGTTAAGTACTAGCGATCTGTGCAGTGGAAAAGAATTGCATGACTCAGATTCTAGGTATCGGTATGATCGGGAGCACTATGAAAGACAATAATTAGCAGGTTTATTTTCTTTGCTTCACTCCAAAGTATGACTGAATACCACAACATTTATAGGCCGTGGTACTTAGATTTGGAGCAGGAGCAGGGGACCGAACCCACCACCGTACCATCTGGTAGGTTCTTAGTACTTCTTAACCCTCTCTCGTGTGGCAGTTGCATGTACACGGTACCAAGTGTCCGTCACTCCGTCTTAGTGTAATCTTGTTTCTTTGCCATGGCGAATTGGCGATAATCTGGTCTCAGCCCATCAAACGAACAAAGCATAATAAGAGAACACCTGTCGACCAAACCGTCTCCGACGTGCCCACGTTTGGGCGCGTGCAACCTGATCACCACAGCAACTGTTCACCTAAGCGATGTCGCCTAATTCTAACGCTTTCTCTGTGATAGTTTCCAATTGTTTTCATCCCCGGCACCAGAAACGTCCAACGTATGCGTCACTTCAGCAGTTGTGACCCGATCGCTATTGGCCCCATATACATCCCAAGAAGGTATGGCATAGTATGTGATATGTAGGACAGTGACTCGGGTGGAAACGGGCATGGCTGCTGTGCTCGTTCTTTCCCAGCGGCGTTCGTTTTCACGTGGCCACCGGTCAGCAGAGGATTCCCTGGATGTGTGCGGTGAAGTGATGCCTTTGGCCCGGTGAAATGGATGACAAGATGAGCAAATCTCTTGCTACTTACACCGTTACACGTACGCTCCAGATAGGCACCCACATCAAGTGGCAGGCGGCTAGCTAGGAGTAGATGAGTGTATCCCAGTTCATTTCTATTTAGCTCCATACCGAAGTTTGAACAAACTTCTACCTTCTTGTTCAGAGGATCAGATGTACAAGCTCCAGTCTGCTGACCTAATTCTCAACAAGAAAAAATTAAAGCCACAGTGCTCCGTATTGTTTCTCATCATTTCTGCGTTGAAACATGTGAGGATGACAGTTCATTGTTTGCTCATTATATGAGTCGATAGATAGGAGTGCACAACGAAGAAAGTATGATCGGTTGCAACAGACCTTGAAGTGGCCGCAAGGTCATGCTTTGATAATCATTAATTTGTGGTTAGTTCAAATGCTTGTTTTTCCTCCAGCTAAACCAGGCTCACATTCTTACCGAACAAACCTTCCAAGGGGACCCTGTGATTTTAAAATGGAGGAAGAGGTCAGAAAGGCCGTTTTCCTGAACTTGAGCTAATGTATGTTTTGTTCCGACAGTTTCCAGTCCACGAGATAATGATGTATCACCAACTTGACTAAAGAAAATGACCGTAATTTGTTCCCTCTATCTTATTTCCAGTGATGAGGAATTGTACAGAATTGCCGTGGAAATCTAATTCTGCAAACACACGAAGAGACAACCAACACCTAACAGCACTGCATAAACGGATCAAAAATCATCTCAAACGAGCATGCATCATGGCTATAGGTACGCTAGATGATTTGAAAACCTTTCAGGATGGATATCCATTTCCAGCCCAACAAAAACAGTCTGGGCATTGGGATTACAAAGATCTCAATGTATAAATACGAGGTACAGTACCTTACCTTTTTCTTCCAAGTTCCAACATCAGCAAACAATTCTTCCAAGCCTGTGCTTGTATATTCTTCGACTGTTGAATAAGGAATACAAGAGATTGCCAGAGCAAATTGGCTCCCAAAGGTCTCTCTGTTCAGGAAAACGGCCTTTCTGACCTATTCCTCCATTCTAAATACACAAGCCCACCAGTTTGAGACTCCATAAGTTCGTTCAGTTGTCCATTTCCACACTTAAGTTCGCCAATTTCATCGCCAGTAAATATTAATCCACCAGGACCATTTTTCACTGCTCCAACTTCCGCTTCAAAGGATATTTTATCTCTGTTAGCAAACCTACAAAATAGGTAAAAAAAGAATACTAGGATAAGCATGGCTGCCATACTTTATTAAATACGAGTACTTCTTAAAACTAGATTATCTTGCTTACGATGGGAGCTCATAGAGGTGGACTATGTTGTCATTCGTTGAACATAGCAGAATAGGGTTTAATTGTGCATCTTGCATACAAGCAAGAGCAAGTGCACCCTTCAAATGAAATGAGAACCATTGTTCCATCAGCAAGAGAAAAAACCAGAAACATGTGAACAAAATGGTAAATGTATGGTATGATGAGAGCTACAACTATGTTAAAAATGTTTATGGTCCAGTTTTAGTTATCAAGAAAACAAACATTTTTCTCTGTAGACTAAGAACATTAATGGGGGTACCGGTTCTTGCTAAGCAGTGGCGTATCTAGGATTTTAATATGGGTGGTCCAACTTACATCATTGTTTAAATACTGTAAATATAATAAGGTAATAGTGTATAAATTAATTAAAGACATATCTAATATATTAATAAGAGACATTATAATATATTAATGAGAGGTTTTTTCCTAAGTTTTTCACACACACACAGATATATATATATATATTAGTATTGAGAATTTTTTTTGGGTGATCCCGGTACCGGGACCACCCACTGGATCCGCCAGTGTTGCTAAGTTGCTATACACCCATGAAATCAGCAAGGTTTAATTTTATTATTGCACGCAAAAAAAATTCAAAGAAACCATCTCTGTTCAGTTGCATTTCTAATTGGTATTTGCTATATATTTGTTGACTGATTTTTTGGTTCAAATCACACGGATTTTGTACCATTCAAATTGTGTTAGGATTAGTGCTTTTGTCGTATGTGATTAGACGAATTCACACTCACGCAACACGCCCAGGCAAGGCACTGAACCATTGGGCTTCACACGAATAATTAATCATCAACCATGTATGCCTGCATGATGCTAGAATTTTACGTTTTATTTTATTTTACAGCATTATTGTTGATACTTTTACAAATCATTTTGCTGAAAATTTGTCGTATGATTATTTCCTCCCAAATTTGTGTTTTTTTATCGGCAAAGCACCTCTCCCACTAAGTTTCCTGTGGTCTTATGTATTTACATGAGACTTACGCACTAATTACATTGCAATTATATGCCTAGTTACACTATAGTTTAGTTATATTGAAGTTTACCATATGATTTGAGTGGAAAAATCTAGTCCCCGCCAATAGAGCAAGCCAAGCAAAGGATATATTGTCAAACGATTTTGCTAAACATTTGTCGGGTGATTTTTCTCTGATATTGACGTTTTCTTAGTTGTAGGATTGTGCGCCAAGATTAGTGCAGGAAATTACAGTCCTATATAACTAAAATTACATTCATAAATTCAGTTGATATGACATGTAAGTGCGCTGTAATTTTAGTAAAAATATTGTGTAAGTAAATATGTATTTGTTATTTTCTTTAAAATATAATATTACAGTCTTATATAACTAAAATTACATTTGTAAATTCAGTTGATATGACATGTAAGTGCATTGTAATTTTGATGAAAATATTGTGTAAGTAAATATGTATTTGTTATTTTCTTTTGTAGTCCTCTGGATGTAAATCTAAGGGTAGAAAAAATTTGAGTGATTTTTTTTTGTTAGAAATCACTCAACAAATGGATAGCCAGTTCCCTCCTTCAGAAAACCATAATAAACATATAGAGATAAAACACTATGTTTTTCTTCAAGTAACAAAATTTTCATAGAAGGTACTTGCCATGTTATCGCAATGCATTTGAAAATATGAGTTCAAATGAATCTAGCTCCACTACCATACACAAATTATCCATGCGCCGCACAAAAATATTCAGGGATTCAGAATCGTCTCTGCCCAATAAAATAAGAAAATAAAAACAGGACAATCAGGGGAAACATACTAGCAAAATCAGATAAATAGGTGAAAGCACACTAAAATCTGGTTAGCTAAGTATATAGTCCCTCTGTCACCACAAATAAAGCTGCTTAAGCAATTGGCGTTCAATAAATTATTGATGTGCATCAATGAGAGTGTGGTGCCGTACATCATCTTCGTTATGTGTATATGTTACTACCGGGCTTCCAGTCTCCATAGTAGCCCAGACCTAACAAAGACATGATTTAAAGTTAACGTGCATTATGAAGACATGTGTGAGGTACACGGTAACCGGGTACCTAAGGAGAGGCCCTTGGGCCGTACAGCATGGGGTGGGCCAAGAGCCCTAGACCCATACAATATACTTGTAAATTAAGTAAGAGATATTCCCGAGATAAGATATAAATCCCGAGGATCATGCATATCTTAGATAGATAGAATAGGGAGATCTAGTTGCAATCAACTATATACTTTCCTTGTAATCATCCCTCTCACCCTATATAAGAGGGGATGGGGGTACTGAGATCGAGGATGATGGCCACAACTAGTGCTATACTCCGAGACGCAATTCATCAACCATACGCACCATCAGCCATCCCATTACTCATCTGTGCACAACGACATTGATCCAATCTACACCAACTAGACTAGGGTATTACCTCTCAGTGAGGACCTGAACCAGTATAAATCTGTGTCACCATCTCTACTTAATCTAGCGCACCCCATAATATATATTGCCGATCTTAGAAACCGACAACATAATTTGGCAGCATAGTGATTACTGAATGAGATGATGATTAAATGAAAGACTAACCTTGATTGTTTGATCCAGAGAACTAGATAATAGAAATTGATCCCAGCAGAGCAAGGACATAATAGCTCCTGTATGACCAGAAAGGGTCTGAGTCCATTGCAATGTTGCCAAGTCCCAGACCTGTCATGTTTTCATTGCCAACAAGACAGTGAGAGCAAATCCCCAACAGAAATTTAGAATTGAACATTGCATTTTGATACTAACCATCATCTAAATGTTAATAGAAGTACCGAACATATTATTTAAAATGAATACAAATAAATAGTGCATGGCGGTTACAAGGATTTATTACTCTATTAGTGTAATCCATTAACCAGAATAAAGCATCATTGTTCCTACAGCTAATGAAACAACAGGACGCTGATGCCCCACAAGAGAAGAAGCAAGCTCAAAAGAGTTTTTTTTTTTTCTGCGCAATATCTCCACGCTAAAATATCTCCATCCTGCACATACAGCACAGCACAGCCTTGGACTTTTATGGCGTATAAAGAATAATAGCCTCATATGGTGCATCGACATGAAGATAATTTACTTGTATTGCAGCAAAGAGCATCCCATTGCCAACCGCCAGGGCATGTACTCGGCCAGTTGGCTCACTTAGGCTCATCTCAGCTCCTGTTTGAGTATCCCAGATCTGTAAAAACCTGAACCAATCAAACACGCATACACAGTGAATCACTACAAGTGCTAGGCATAATTTTCACCTTCACAGCATCAGGAATTCCAACAAATAGCATTGGCCATTTGGCCCCTCACTGAGCATGCACCCTACCTCCCGCCCTATATTGATGGCTCCTGCACACTAGCACAGAGCATAGGCACAAGACGAGATTAATCAGTTCCACAACTGCAATGTGCACGCATACTTGCACAGGATTCAATTAAAATCGTGCCGTAGCTGCTACCTGCCCCGTTTAATAATCCCAGATGCGCACCGTTCCGTCCTTGCTGCTAGAGAACAGCATACCCGTTCCTGATGGCAATGCAATCCCAGTCACAGCGTACAAGCACTTCAACAAACCGAATTTGAACAAAAATCCGCGGATCGGGGTTGGAGGGCAAGCCGGCAAGGGGCTGGATGTACCTTCTGATGGCCGCGGAGCGGGGTGAGCAGCGAGAAGCCGTCGTTGATGGAGCCCCGGCGTGGAGGTAGCGGCATTGGTCGCCGTACCTGCAATCACCGGAGAGGAAGAACTTGCAGGGCTTCTCGCGGGTACTGGACACCACACAGTTGCCGCCGCCGCCGCCGCCAGCGGCCGCGCTGGGTCTATGGCTTGGTCGCTTGGGAGGCGCCTCGGGGAGCTCGCTGTGGAGGTAGTGGCAGGGGAAACGGATGCAGCGCCCGGCACGCCAGTGGATGCAGACCTTGCCGGCGGACGAGGAGGCAGGTGAGGTCGGGCCGTGGCGGCCGGCCGGCCGCCCTCGTCGTACTCTAAGCACATGCGTCGAGGCTAGCAGGATCGGTTGGTTTCGGGCGATGCGGCGCCGGCGATAGGAGACGACGGCGTGGGGCTCGTGCCTCGTGGGGATCGTGGGGTTATTTGGATTTTTTTTTTCTAAAAGAACATTTGTAAATAATATTAGTTGAAACAATTTAATTCATACGCTTCCCTGGTTAGTAATCAGTGTGATTTTCATTAATATTTTCTATATGTGAATTTCTTAAAATACTATTTAAAATTCATTTTCAACTCTGTACTAGTTGATTTATTCGTTTGTATCATTCAATAATGATAACAAAATCATTTAGCTATTCAGCCAAATTTCAACCAAATTTTGTTTAAAAAATCAAATAATTTTGATTAAAAAACCGAAAATTTGGTCATATCGTTACCATCATATGTAAATACCGAAAACGAAAGATTAAACCCTGATGACAGACCTATAAAACCGAGTTGGAGCCTAAACCCCTACTCAAATTTCAATCTTTAGTGTAGTACCCATCTGCAGCTAGGTTAGAAAATGTGATGAAATATGTAGTGCAAATCACATATGTAGTAAAAACCTGAAACTATCATATGATAAAAAATGGATATTTAAAATTTGTTCACATCACCTTTACTCCCAGATATGCACCTATTTTTGAACAATTCTCGTACATCTATTTTTTAATCATACAGTTTCTAGGTTTACACTATTATTTACACTACATAATTTTTCCAAGATATGCGCCCATTAATCAATCTAACGATATACCTCCACTCAATTTTTAACCTAGGTACGTCCTTATCCACTAGCAACACTGGCCACCCCCTCCTTTTTATTTTTTTTTTGTTGTTGAGGCATCACCACTGCCGTTACTATGTATATCCCTACCCGCTAAACAATATTATCCCACCGCCTCCAATATACAGTACCCTACACCCACCCCAGAACAAAATTGGCTCCTCTAACATAGAGAATTCTATGGCGGAGGGAGGTATATCGCAAAATCGCCATGCATTTCGCATCCAACGGCAACTCCTTCCCATCTGTTTCGTTCCGCCTATAAACGGGAGGCCCAGGCGCGCCAATGCTTGTTCAGCTCATTTGCATAGGAAGCGGAGCGACTGTTCATGAAACCCTACGGCGTCGGCCTCCACGACAGCGACCGCCGCTTGTCGCCTTCACCGGCGCTGCCACGGATGGAGTAGCTCACCGAACAAAATCCCTCCGCCACCGCTCTCTCCTCATCCCTCGCCCCCCGTCCTCCTCCACACTGGAACTCCGCTGCACCAGCATGGAGGCCAAGGTCTGCGTCGACGCCGTCAGCTTCCATGCCAATAACAGAAGATCTTTTTTACTGGAGAGCTTGTGTCCTAGTGAAGTACGGAGCTTGTGTCCTGGTGAAGTACTTCTGTTCTTTTTGGCCGTCCTGTGCTTTGAGTTCAGTGAGAGTCCAAACAATCTGTCCAGAACTGGGCTAGCTTTTGCCATTTTGCAGTTACAGTGCAGCAAATTGACATTACTCAGTTATCTGAAACCCCTCTTGCCATATTGAATTGACACAATCACAATCTTCACATTCTAAAATTGACAAGATAATGCAAATTGAGAAAGATATTCAATCATCAGATTCAGTATTGAGTTACAATCTCAATCCACATTAATAAAAAATTCACAAGTTGCTCAAGTTGCTGTTGCTGGGCGGCGGCGGTGGTGTCTGCCCTTCATCCTGAGGTGGTGCGAGCTGGAAGCGGCAGTTGCCCCCCCTACCCCCCCCCCCCCCACACACACACACACTCTCCCATGGTGGTGTGGCCCATCCGCCCAGGAGCGGTCGTACCCATTAGGCGGCATGGAGCGACATCCCAGCTAAGGCCCGTGTCACCCTGCCCCTAGCCCCCATATTCTCTTGGGCCGCCTACCACCACATTCTATTCACAATTGGTCCATAAGTGAGCAGTCCAAGTGTCCAATTTAGATTTTTTAGAGAATTACGGAATCACCACTTTGCCTTCTCGCTATCAGCATGCGATGCCTCGATACCAGCGCCATCATCGCTTCATCTCTGCGACTGCACGCTGCGTCCCACACGGCCGCTCCAGTGCACCGCACGGCCGCCCGCCAGTCCGCCATGACGCACGCGAGATGCGATGTCTAGCTGCCTACCGCCGCCCGCCGGCACCTAGTGACGGCTGTCTCAACGCTACTCGTGCCTCGCAGCCGCGCGTAGCTCCCTCCTTGCCTCCTCCTGCTTGGCGCTAACGTGACGCGTCGATGGCCCGACACCATCACCGACTCACCGTCGCGGCTTCGACGCTTGCCCACCTCGCTGTCATCTGTCGTGGTGCCGCCGCCCAGACGTCGCTCATGCCTTTTAGGCGCAGCTCGCACCTCGCCTCCTCCTGCTCAACGCCAACGCGACACGCCGATGGCCCAATGCCATCGCCGTCGTCTGCCACACCGCCGCGATGCCGCCGCAGCCCGCAAGGTAGCTGGGTAGGTCGGTAGGGGTAGCAAAGCAAGTCACCCTCGACACACACTCGACAATTGACACTCGCCGACGGTATATCTTCTCATACATAGTTATCTTTTTTAAAGATATCTATCAACTATACTTTATGAATCTTTTGGTGTACGATGAATTATGTATGGCACAACGATAATTTTTGTTTTGAAATGATTTTGTTTGTCTTAATTTATTGATTATGTTATATTTTTATATAATTATAGTATAAATATGGTATTTGTTCCGTTCAGTTGTGCTTATGAAACATATTTTTACCCCATCTTGATTTTAATCGTGTGTCCGTCACTGCATCAGCTCATGATGGTGGCCTCAAACCAGGGGCATGGAAGCCGACGGCGTCGACGCAGTCCTTGGACTCCATGCCAAGGTAACACAGCTCCCGCGCGGAAGAGAACGCGGCGGCGAGGGAGGAGGAGAAGGGCGGCACGGCGGAGTTCTTCTGCAACCTACTCTACCCGCGACGGTGCCGGTGAAGGCAATGAGCAGAAGTCACGATCGTGGAGGCCGACGGCATTGTGGGTTTCACGAAGAGTTGTATTCTGTTTTCCCCTTCGCTTCCTCTACAAATGGGCCCAACGAGCAGCTGCGTGCATGGGCCTCGTGTTTCGGCCAAACGAGGCAGATGAGGAGGAGCTGTCGTTCGATGCAAAATAAACGGCGATGTTGCGTGTACGTCCCACTAACGTAGAGAATTATACGTCAGAGGAGCCGGTTCCAGAACGCACACCCTAAAACCTAACAAGAGGCTCATCGAAGTTGGTCAGAGACGAAGAAAAAGCATGAATCTTGAAGCACATCGTAAGTCTAAAAAATTCGTGTGTTTTTGAAAAAAATAATATCGGGTGATACATAGCATTACCGTTTTGTTTATGTACGCCAGTGTGCTACCATCGTCATCCCAGCCTCCCAGGCGATTGCCACGCCAAGTTATTATTATCTTAGCATGACAATTGTCTAACCATGTCATCCTAATAATGAGTGAGAATGATGTGGTCAAGAGACACATTCACGAATAAACCACATTCTAGCTTAAATTGAATAAATTTGTGATTCTCATTTAGAATATGGATCATCAGTCCTCGTTTTCCGCATACAACAATTGATGCAAGGATAACGACGACACCTATTGCACTTTGTGCCACTACCTCTTGTCCAAACAAAATTAAGGGTTACTATAGATGTATGTGCTACAGAAATGAAGGAATGAAACCTACACTAAGGCTCAGGTCGGCCATATGTAGCTCGAGTGAGTTGAGTTGAGTTGAGTTGACACACATCCCTGTAGACCGAAGCAGCCAAGAGGCAACATTCGCCAATCTATCGTTATCCAGGAAAATTGAGCACCCTCAATTGCTTCTGATACTTTCTTGTTCGTAAGGTATTGAAGGGCTTACTCTACAAATGGTGTGGCCGAACTGCTCTATTAGATCGTCTGTTCTCTATACAACTTCCAAGGTCAGGTGAAACAGAATTTGCAGCAACAAGGACACACTTGTTGTAAGAGAAGTCTGCAGTAGTATCATCATTCCTTAGTACAATGAAGCACCTTGAGTTCGGGTGACCAGGATTCACGCCGATCTGTATGTGGCACATAATCAGAACATGCTAGAATGAAGAATAATCATAATGCGAGATCACATATAAAAAAAAAGCAATGGTTATAAAGCAGGAATGCATCAGGTGGTAACTGGTAACCCATTTCAGTGCTAACAGCAAGCTCGACATGAATTGTGCAGTCAGCGTGGGGGGAAGCATTATCTTTCTTCAACATGAAGAAGTTAACTGTGCTCGGAAATATTACAATAATACTATAATAGTACCCTAATTCCTAATTATATGAACACAACCCCCAAACCTGCCACGTTAATTGGACAGTTCACTACCGGCACTGAGACGCACTTAATAGTATAATGGTAAGGGGTGTGTGGTTTCAACCCTGAGGTCCAGTGTTCAATCCCTAACACACTCGTAATTCTTCTTAAAAAATGTTTGGAGGGACTCGTTTTTTTTTCACTACCGGCACTTGCATGTTAAAACCAAGAATATAACACACATAGGCATGAAGAAAAATATTCTTATTCTTTTGAGCCATAAGAGAAAATATTAATGCAGTTTGTGATCAATGAAAATTTGAATTTATATTTGTAGGATTATAGAAAAGACGAGGGCTATGCCAAAAGGAAAATTGCATTATATGTACTTACCTTGATTTCTCTTATTCCCACACCAATCTTATCATACCCTCTGGGATGAAATTTCAAGGCCTCTATTAAGCATGATTTATCTTGTTCTGTGACAACTTCATTTAATGTGTACCTTCATGCAAGTCGAAGATGACATTAAATACAAAGGATTATAAATCTATTTTTTTTAGAAAAAAAATAACTATCAGTCACAATTCCATGGATAGTGATATAACATACTCCCGTAGCATATTTTGCAAGCAAGTGCGCTATGTCAATGATGTTCTCCCATATACCAACTTTAGCATCAAGAAACTTGAGATTAACAGATATGGAACCGCCATTGATGGTAGCATTGCCTTCAGAATTGAGTGCTGATCTCTGCTTGGAAGTTTTTTCAGTCTTTTTTCTGTAGGTATCCATTATATCCTTTTCAAGAGCCTGAACTTCAGGGTTATGTAGAAAGTCATAAATGTGCTCATTTTGTTTTGTCTCATGTGACTGCAAAAAAGAATAAATGTTAGCAGCCAATTTTTTTTTTTGAGGGGAAACACTGTAGGGGAAGCCCCCACAGTAAAAATATGTTAGCCACCAATTTGAATATTTGAACATCCTTCTATCACAGAAGCAGACACTGCGATTCAACAGCTCAGCATAAATAATATGAACATCACAGAGATAATACAATATCTTCGCTTTGTTTTATATCAATTATTCAGAAACCAGAAAATAAATTATTTCAGTGAATACTTACTCCATGCAAATTTCTCTAGCTTGCAGCCCATTAGAGGCTCGTAGGCAAAGCATTAGGAAAAAAATTTAGTATTGTACCTTTGTGCTCTTCAAAGAGTTAAATTGTGCATGTATAATGCAGTGTGAGTAGGCATAGCGGGTGATTGAAGATCAAGACCTTAATTTTCTTTTCATTTTGGGAGTATGTTAAAGTAACTCTAAAAAAAGTAGTGCTTGATTCAGCAGGGAAGTTACAACACACACCTTCCCAGAATATAGAATCTTGAAAGGAGCTGACGACCCTGTACAAGGTTCTTTGCCCCAGGCAATTGCATCTAGAGTACCAGAAAGATTGTCCACTGAATCTCGCTTTGCAGCATTTATAAAACTGTGTGCAGGCCTCTGCAGGAAAAGCCATAAAATCAGAAGATGTTCAGAACATTTCAAAAGGGAAATCTCATAGTTAGTAATCACTAAGAAAGCTAAGATTTCTCACAGAAAAGCATGCTTCAGAAAATGGAGAGGAGATTGATAACCAAGTCCTTTTCTGCTTTAAACCTTGACTGCTTAGCCCATGGAACTGCCCACTCACACAGGCAGTCTGCCACAACCAGTAAGTGCTGTCGATGGATATTCCTTCCAATAGCATCCGTTGTGGGTCTTAAAGACTGAAACAGGCAAGTGAAAATGAAAATGTTATAACCCTACAGGAGAAATTATCACAAACAATTAAGATTTGAAACCATTTTACACAGAAATGCATGGAACAGTGAAGCCAGAATGAAGAGCAGCAAGTATCATACTTCAACAAAGAATTTTTTTTTTTTTTTTTTTTTTAGCCGGGATGGCCGAAGGGTTGGCCACCCAAAAATTTATTTAGAAGCAAGAGAATGTTACAACTTTTACATGAGCGACTTTAAATAGTCGAAAGGAGCACTAGCCGGAGCTAGCACCCCCGAAGGAAAAGGATTACAGCTTGGTGCCTCTTTTAAACTCTGTGTATGCTACCCCTTTTAGACCGGTTGCTTGAAAATTCCAGCTTCTCTCCAGATTAAGATCTCCTCCCTGATGGCCCAGTACAGCTGCGGGGCCGATCGAGAGACATGCTCGAATATTCGTGCATTGCGCTCTTTCCAAATGAACCAGCACACCATGAGGCAAAGGGAGTCGAACGCTCTCCTGTAGCACATCCGAAAGGAGTTCCTGGACGCGATCCACCAGTCTGAGAACTCTCTTTCCTCTTCTTCTGGCAACGGGAAAGTAGTTCCAATCCATGCTCTGAGTATGCGCCAGACTTGATTGGTTAAGGTGCACTTCATCAATAGGTGGCTGCAACTCTCCATCTCAACATTACATAGACAACAAGAGGTATCATGAGGCCAACCTCTCTTCTGTAGATTGTCCGCCGTAAGACAACGGCCTTTTGTTGCCAACCACATGAAGAATTTGATCCTAGATGGTGCTCTTGTTTGCCAAATGAGTTCTGCACTTTGAGAACGCAAGCGAGCTTGGAAGAAGAGCTCATAAGCAGAAGATGCACTGTAGTTGCCGTCTGCGGTGAGCTTCCACTTTATACTATCCTCAACCCCCTCCTGTAGCTGGAAATGTTGTATTTGATCCCAAAGCTGCAAGTATTCTCCTAGCGCCTGGTTGGATAGACTTCCCCTAAGATCTCGCACCCACCTGTGCTGCATGAGTCCTTGCGCCACCGTGATGTTTGTTCTTCCCAGGAAGGTATAGAGGGTTGGCGCCGAGTTAGAGATGCATCCCTGCGGCAGCCAGTTTGCACGCCAAAAATCCGTGTCTTTGCCGTCACCTACCGCATACATTGCCGCTGCCTGAAACATATCATGTAGGTCAGTCGTCGGCGTTGATTTCACTAAGGTCCACGGTCGTTCTTTCTGTTCGAGTCGTCTGGCAAGCCATTTCATCCTCAGTGCTTGACCAAAGTATTCCAAATTTTTTACTCCTAGACCCCCATATTCAGTCGGGCTGCAGATCACATCCCAGGAGACAAGGCAGTGTCCTCCATTCACTTCTTCCTGTCCCTTCCAAAGGAAAGCTCTGCATTTTTTGTTGAATTCCTTCACCGCCCATTTAGGCAACTGGATTACAGAGAGGAGGTGGATTGGGAGGGCTGTGAGCACTGATTTGATCAAGCGCAACCTCCCATCCGGTGAGAGGAGTTTGGGTTTCCAGCTAGCGACTTTCTTTGAGAGACGGTCTAGGATCGGCTGCACTTCTATTCTTGTTGGCCTTCTCAATGATAATGGCAGTCCCAAGTATGTGATCGGGAAATTCTGCACTTGACAGCTGAACATGTTCTGAATCGCAGCGGTGGTGTTTTCTGCACATTGGATTGGAGTAATAGCGCTCTTACTGAGGTTTATTTTCAGCCCTGTTGCTTTTCCGAAAAGCTCCAGAATGGCATGTACCGCCTGCACTTCTTGTTCACTTGGCTTCAGGAAGACAATCGTATCATCGGCGTAAATGGAAACATTTGGAATAGCCCGTATAGCATCCAGCTTGGCCAGAAGACCCCAATCGGTGGCTTTAGATAGCAGCCCCTGCAGAGTCTCCATCACAATGAAGAAAAGCAGGGGAGAGAGCGGATAACCTTGTCTCAGGCCTCTCGCCGGCTTGAAGGTATCACTATCATGACCATTGATCCTGATTTTAGTTTCGGCGGTGAGCAGGAGTGCTGAAATCCATGATCGCCATTTGGACCCAAAGCCCCTGTTACGTAACAGATTCAGCAGAAAGCACCAGGAGACCGTGTCAAATGCCTTTGTGATATCTAGTTTGAGGAGGATCATCGCCTTCTTCTGCCGGTGAAACTGCATTGCCATTCCTCTTACGAAGACAAAGTTTTCATGAATTGAACGACCTCGAATGAACGCCGTTTGATTGTGCGCCACTAACTCCTTCATCCTCGGCGCAAGTCTGGTTGCCATTAATTTGGCTGCAATCTTTGAGAAACTGTGGATCAAACTTATTGGTCTGTAATCTCTCATCAGGGTGGGAGCTTCTTTCTTTGGCAGCAAAGTGATACATGCGGAGTTAAGCTGTGCCAGATTATGACTGTTGCCGGAATGGAATTTCGTCAAGGCCGCCAGAAGCTCTGTTTTGATCGTTGTCCAGCATCGTTGGAAGAACAGTCCTGTAAAACCATCCGGTCCCGGCGCTTTCTCATTTGGCATGTCTTTGATTACTTTCAAAACTTCCTCCTCTGAGAAAGGTGCTTCTAGGTCCTGCAGGTTGGGCGGTGGTGGCATAACTTGGTTGAACATGATTTGCGCAGTGTCCGCCTCCGTCTCCCCCATTATACTCTGGAAGTAATTTTTGGCCATTTCCAGTTTATCCTCTTGAAGGGAAGCCATGTGCCCTTCGTGCTCGAGGATCGGAATAAACAGTTTGCGCCGTCTAGCATTTACCTTCATATGGAAGTATTTGGAGCTCGCATCAGCTTGTCTGAGTTGAGAAATCTGGGCTCGTTGGCGCACTCTGATGCGTTCCAAGGACGCTAACGCAAGGCAGCGACCTTTCAGGATTGCCTTGAATCTCCTCTCGAGGGACGAGAGCAACCGGGATTCCTGCGCCACATCGAAGCGGAGGATCAGCTCATTGGCGATTTGTAGCTGAAGGCGGAAGCGACTTATCTTCCGCTGACCCCATGCACCCAGAGTTTTGGACAAGCGAGCCAACTTGACGTACAACACAACATATGGGTCAGAATGGTTCACCGTTCGCCGCCAACATTCCTCCACTGTGGATTGAAAATCCTCCAATTTTGTCCAGAAAGTTTCAAAGCGAAATCTTCTCTTGCCTCTGTTCAATTGCCCGCAACTTAAAAACAAGGCACAATGGTCTGAACACGAGGAGCTTAAAGCTTGAAGGTGTGCATCCGGGTAGGTCTCTTCCCACAGAGTCGAGACCAAAATTCTATCCAGTTTAACAAGCGTCGGCTGTTGCTGCCCGTTGCTCCAGGTATACCGCCGGCCAAACATGTACAGCTCTTTAAGTTCCAATTCATTTATCTTGTTGCGGAAGGCATTCAACAGACGCCTGTTGATTCTAGAGTTGTTCTTGTCTGTCGTCGCCGCAATCAGATTAAAGTCACCGGCGACCATCCATGCCCCTTGGCAGAAACCCCGGACTTCCGCCAATTCATCCAGAAAGAGCAGCTTCTCTCCCTCATCCTGCGGCCCGTAGACCGCGGTGAGGAACCAAGACCCCTCTCCATTAGCTCCTGCCATCAGCATCGTGATGGACCACCGCCCCAAATGCACCTGCGTACCCTGGAACATGGTGCTTTTCCAGGCCACGATCACCCCACCCTGGTTTGAATCGCAGGGAGATAGACAAACCCATCGAATTCCGCACCACAACATTCGCGAATTACAACATCACTCACTACTTCTAATTTGGACTCTTGAAAGGAAACAAGTGCTGCTTTCGAATTTAAGACAGACTCTCTAACCACTCCACGCTTTGCCACATTATTCAAGCCCCTAACATTCCAAACCAACATACTGAAACAGGACATTAAAAAAACAGGGGAAGCCACTGAAGTCGTCCCACTGCCGCCAGTCGAACGCCGCCTAGGCAGGGGAGGCCACCGCAGTCGCCGTGGTAGTGGCCATCTCCTCGGTCTCCGGGAGGCCGTCCATCGAGCCCACTGAAACATCGAGGAGTTCCGCTAGCGCCTGGATATGCTGAGATGAGAGCGGTCTTGTAAAAACTTCAGTGTACTGCTGAACCGACGCTTGGTTCGCCTCATCCTCCTCCTCAATAATCCCCAGCTTCTTCATTGTAACTCTCTGTGCCTTCGAAATGGTGTGGCGACGCGCTCCATCCCCCTGGAGCTGCAGCCGCGGGCTTCGCCAAGGGGTGAAGTCCTCAGGTATCGCGTTGCGGCGGTGAGATTTGGTGACCGCTGATACTGAAGTTGGTGGCCGCCTTCCCAGTAGAGAGGGAACAGGGGTGGATGACACCGAGGCCAGGAATCCCTTCAGCTCCGCCGTGGGCTGGGCCGGCGGCGGTCGCGCCATTTCCGGGATCCCGGTAGCACCGACGCCCGGTTCATCTTGGGCCCCGCCTATGGCTGTCTGTCTGGGCTGCCACGGTTGTGGTTGTGAAGTGGGGCGTCACCATGGAAGCGATCTGCTCTGTCTGGGCTGCGATCTGCTCTGTCTGGGCTGACTGGGTTTCAGCGGCCTGTTCTCCCACCCCATGGGCCCTAGCGGGCCCCTTCCTCTTCCGTCCTTCCCTTCTGAAGTAGACTCTTTCCACCACTCCCGCCAACTCGGGCGGTTCGAAAGAATCACCGTCTGCACCTCCTTGCACTGTTCCCCGTGTCCCTCCCATCGCCATTAATGCCGACGGGGCAGCCCCATGCCCCTCCTGGCCTTCCTCCACCTCATCAAACAGTAGCCTCTTGGCCAATGTGCCCAGACCGGGTTGGATGGCCCTGACCGCTGGCGGAGCAGAAGCAGGCTGCAATAACTCAGCAGCCCCCACCAGGGCGCACGCCACCTGGACCTGGTCCATGACCATCATGTGTTGCACCGTGGTCGCCGCCTGCATCGCGTTCGCCGACGACGGCAGAGATCCGCCTCTGCCCCCATCAATCAGCTCCATCTGCGTCTCGTCCACCGACGATGGCAGCACTTCGCCTCCGTCCCCCCCGAACAGGTCAACATGCGGCTCGCCCCTGGACACCGGAGGGGTCTCGCCGCCGCCCCCACCGAACAGTTCCAGCCTCTTCTCTCTCACCGATGCCAGCGGCACAGCATCACCGCCCGCGCCGATCAGCTCCTCCAAAGACAGGCGAACAGCAGGTTCCATCGACGATCGATTATCGGCCAACATCGATTCCATCACTATTGAGCTATCCATCACTCGGGCGCTTGGGGCAATGACGCAGCTATCCACTCAGAGCTATGCATAAACTTGGTATATCTAACATACACCAAGTAGTACATTTGCATGAAACGCTTGTGTAGTTAGATACCTAGATGGCTATTGATCTGTTAGTGACAATAACAAACCAACTTTATAAAACGTATTCTACTGTATATTGGACTTATGGTTAATTATGTAATATTTAATAATCAAAATAACATAACAGGTCATGGTATCTTTCAAAAACATTTAAAAAACAATTCTAGCTTTCTTTTCAAAAACATTAAAAGAAACCTTAGATTTTGATCCTACTGAGGAGTTCCCTAGAACACTGAGAAGATTTTTCGGGGAAAAAATCCATCAAAACATAATAACCTTTTAACAGTGTGGCCATGATGCTTGGAATCACCCTTTCCTTGATAATGTCCAATTGTGACGTGGAGTTGGTTTCCACCTGTACTACCATAGTGACGCAGCAGGTCTGATTCTTGACACACTCATTGCCTACAGAACATTTGCTGCAGGGTATAGAATGCCAAATGATATGTCATGGCCCATGGGAACTAGAAAGAGAAAATAGGATAGCTACAAGCATAACAGCATGGAACATGTATAACTATGCACACATAATTCTAGAATCGCTGCGATGCCCTGTGCTAAAACAAATACAGTTGTTTGGAGAGCTTCACGGACAGGTCAAATTTACTGATTGATATATTAGATGAAAGAATTTGTGCGTAAATGTTACTCAGGCAGGACATGCAATTGCTGGAGGTAAACAAATAGTGCCATTTAAATATAGACAACAATGCTATTGAAGAAATTTCAGTAAGTAGAGATTAATAACACTTGTGTTTGTTTGTTTGTTTGGGTTGTTACTTATGTGGAATTCCCCATCAATGTACAGAAACAGCAGTGATGTATCTAGAATTATTATCCTGAACTTATTTATTTTTCCGTAAGTTACCCAAATAAATTAATGAAATAGAAAATACTAGATGGGGGGAAATCTCTTAGAGTAAAATGCATCAGTGGTATCACCAGCACCAAGATCGGTGCAAGTTAGTCGCTCCTTTTGCAAACTGATCAGCTAGTCACACAACTTGACTAGTGTTGTCGCAAATCAAGTTCAAAACAACGCCATGGGGGCTACTTTCAACGACATCAACATCCGCCTAGCCTGAGGGGTGCCATGTAAGCAGCACATAATCCACAGCCTGCTTGAACAACAAGGCAGTGTTTGATGTGTAGTGCAGAGTGGCGGGAGGACAATCGACCATTCAATAGAAGAGAGGAGCACCATGTTCCTTTGACATCTTTTTGTGTATGCAAAAATAACACCCATGCCTTTGGGTCCGTGGATCACATGCTGCTGGCACTCAGTCTCACACTACGCTAGCATTTAGTGTCAACGTAATTAACTTATGTGGCGTGTGTTTGACTCGATTTGCACTCAGCAATCAAGTTTGGGACTTGTTTGATCAATTTGTAAGATGACTGACAAACTAGAATCCACCTCAAATTGTGGTATCACCGGTTCGTTTTACCCTAAAGTTTAATATTTTGATTTATTCTTTCTGGGTAGATGTGTGATAACTAGCCAAATTCCTCGCAGAATTGAAAATAACTGCATTCAATATGTAAACACACACACACAGTAGCACACTATACATTTGTACTCCTATGTGTAGAATAGTTATTTTAGGTCAAGGATTTTGCTTTCCACTTGCAGATAACAATATTTTTACTATTTTTGCACTAGGACTTTACTCACACACCACCTACCCGTGCCCAGGTTTTTCACTAGCTTCACAGATTTATTTACCATCTTCGAGTGAAGAGTTTCACTACAGATAATTGAAAACATCTGCAAAACATACTGTAATTTAATTTGCGAGACGGGGTTCAAACCCACAAGCTAACTTCACAGCGCACCCTTAGCCATCCCATCAAGCTACCGTTTGTGATGAGGTATAGGATAATGTTCTCAAAAGATGCCCTTACTCCATAAGTCAGTAAAAACAACATGATTCAGTGCGTAAAAATGCTCTTTTGGGGGCGAATGCAAAAAAAGCTCGGTTTTTACTCAAGTAAAATCCAAATGATCCGGTGGGTAATTTTTCTTGATTTGTATCGGGGCATGAGTGGTACAGTTAGAGAGTAGAATAATATTATGCACTCAACACTATAATAGTACATACATACATCCATTAACCTACGTTGTTATCATGAAGGCTTGTTTATACCATTTCAATAATATAATAATAGATACCCATACAAGCACATATCATTTTCCCCTTCTGAATCATGCAGGTTTATGTTTCAACAAGAGAAATGAAGCATGCACTATTATAAATTGATGCTATTGACCAAGTAAATTATTTGTCTACATTCATAGCCAAAAGTTGTTATATTTTGGAACAGAGGTAGTACCCAGGAGCATGGGTGACGATATAGTATACGGATTGATAACCACTAGTTTCTTTGTTTTGTGATGGGGGAGTCGTCTTAGATCCTGTTTTTGGCTGTGTGCATTTTATGCAGAGGCCTGGGGTTCAGTTGGAATGTATCATCTTGGTGTATTTGATTGAGTTTTAATAAAGATTCCATCATCTAAAAATATGCCAAATAAATATAATACACACGCCCAGAACCTTTCAAAATGTTAGCTCAATTAGTAACTCGAGCATTTAGGAGCAGAGCAGGTACTTCTGTACTTTGCTGCTTCTTTTTCAGGTAAGAAAAATAGGAAGGCAGTTGATGGACACGATAATCATGCATGGCACAAATAGTTTCTGCAGTTACCTCTTCGAAATAGAAACTGAAGGGATCGTATTGTTCAACTGTTTTCTTAAGGCGTTGTATTGGTCAATAATCTCTCTTACAATAAATCCCAGTCTTAACCTTTTTATCTTATATATATACAAATTTAAACAGACATTTAGATACCAACCCAATGTCCCTATGAAATCATGGCCATTTTACTTCAAAAAAACAAGACCTGGCTTAAATGAAAATGAGTGATCCAAGGATTTCCTTTTGTTTTCTGCATATCAGAGCCACCATATCTAAATATCAAAATGAAAAAGACATGAAACTTTTACTAAAATGAACAATATTAAAAGGTGAAGAAAGCCACAAATTAAATATACTAACAAAATCATGACCGTGTCAACCATATCAGAAAAGTCCAGTCGTTCTAGATGATCCTTAACTTCTATTGATGCATACTCAAAACCATATCTATATTTCCTCAGATGCTTTGACAGGAAAAGCAAACCAGTATGATCCAGAGAATTTGTACCCTTGTGGCACTTCAAAACTTCCTGCACAGAAAAGTGCCAAAGTTCAAATATTGTCAAAAGGAAATATGAATAAAAATGACAACGAAAGACCATTAAAGAGCAAACCAGAAGAATATAACCTGCAAGTTCATAAGAGGGGAATCCTCTAAACTGTTAACTGGGTGATCCAAAGCTCCATAGGCAGCTTCTGAAATGGAACAAGCAGCCCAAGAGCCAACGGGGGCCCCAGGTTCACCTTCAAGATCATGATCACTGTACACACCAGCAGTATCATAAGAAAACTGCACTATTTGCTGCCCATAAGAACTTCTAAACAGTCCCATCATAAGCAACATATGTATCTCTCAAATGATACATTAGTTTCCTTGTCAAAGTCCCAGGAACGTCAGCATTTTCGCTAAAGAAATTTGCCCTGCCAGATATGGCATGCAATGGACATTCTAACGGATTTAGTCCATCAAGAAAAGAATTTCTAATAACAGAATACATGTCTTGGCCTCCCATGCATTCACTGGTGCTGTCAGTGATTTCACAATTGAGAGATTTATGTCTATTCCAGGAAACACATGATAGTTGCGAGGGAATTCTAAAGGGAAATTTACTTGCTAGTAGTTGAAGACCAACACATGCAGTCTGTTGAACAAACTTCAGAACACTACCTTTACTTCCAGAGTTAATCATTGTCATCATTGAATTACCTTTACTCACATACTGCTTCACCAACTTCAACAGATCACTGAAGACACTCTTAAATGATGTTATTGAAGATCTGATGATTGGCAGACTGACTTGAGTAAAACCAGATTGTTCATCAGTGTTTGATCTATCATCACCTCCATCATAATACTTCAGATTTGGTATAGAAACTGATTTAGCAATATTTGCTTGATTTGAAAAGCTTCTTCTGCTTCATCCAATGCCAGATGAACTTCCTCACTCAGTTTTCTCCTTGAGTAATGGTCTGAGAACAGATAGAGATCTGAAAGGGAGACACTTAAATCCCACATGGTTAAGAATTCACATAGTACATCCTGCGTGGAAGAAAGGAACTCAAGAGCCTTACAACCATACTCTTTGAACATGACAGAGAAAAGGCTGAATGTGTTATTCTGTAACCAAAAAGATCCAGATGAGCAGGTAAGCACTTCACTGTCTTTTATGTGTAACTTCTGATCAAAACTGATATTCATACCATAAGGTAGCAGCATTCCAAACAGTTGCTTGCCAGTCCAAAGAGGACCTTGAGAGTCCTTAGATTTAAAAACTGATGGCATTGGTGCAATGAGATGGAAGAGCATAACATCTGAAGTTGTTGAAATTCAGCTTTCTCCAAGAAAACATCTGCATTTGTTAACTGATGTGCAGCAGCTAGAGAGTCATGCGTTAATGACATCAAACTTCACCCATCTTGTTGATTCAACAGTTGGCCGCTTAAACTAACTAGTTCTTCAAGCTCAACTCTTGATTGTAGACATTGGGGAATATATCCATGCAAACAGTCCCATCAAAGTCTCCCTTGAAAGGATCACAACATAGTGGATTAATTGACACAGCAGACTGAGTTGACAGAAGTTTTGCAGATAGGGCAATCAGAGAGTGTTGATGAACTGAAGGCGGCCTATTTACCAAAACAAGATCACCATCCTGCAATAGTCCATAAGCAATATCACCAATTTCTAGCTGGTTTGCCTTCCGAACAAAAATAAGATTCCCATTTCGGCGGACCAGCAGTACTTCCTTGGTAAGAAGGTGCAAGTTGCACTTCAAATTTATGGTTTCAAAATTGTAAGAACTAACTTGCTCAGAAACAACCAAGTTCAAAGCTAAACCCATAGGAATGCCGATTTCATTTAAATTAATTTTTGGGTCCCCGACCATTATACTCCTAAATGCATTGTCGGATCTTTTGCTGAGAATGATATCTTTTAACCATTTGGTTCCATATGTATCTGTAGATGCAGAAAATTCACCATCTGATTTTTTTGAGTATAACTGCAAAATGCATAAGATGTTAGCAAATTAAGTGAAATATTGTACTGTATTTCTCACAGAGAAAACGTGCAACATAAGCTGTAAGCACAATTGTCACCTTAAATTACCCAGGTCCTGATAAAGTTTTGGACCAAATAGAAAAAGAAATCCATTTGGCTTTCCCATGGTGAAGTAAGAAAGACAATACATAGCTAGGTGTACACATAAAAACTTTAAGTGCTTTTTACTTCGACTTGTATACTGATCCTTCTTGCTTCAAAGATTTGTATGCTCCTTTCAAATTAATTGAATTAAATACTAGTAAAACTAGGAAAATAGCAAATATTTTTTCTAGGTTATGTTTAATCACTTTGTCAAAGATCAATCATCAAATGGACAATTGAACAACACTATCAATGATTGCAGAAAATTTCACACTGCTACCTCCAATCATTATTCTCAATCTGGTTAAGTCCCAATGATTTAAACGATATCACATTCGGTATATCATATCTACACAGGGGCAATTTACTATTTGCCACTCCTTAGAAAAGTTTAGAAAAAAACCCGAATTGATTGCACTCAAGAGTACTACTTCAACGAATTGATGCCAATACGACATAAGTAGAAAAAAAAAACAGGACAAAGTGCACTATGCTACATAGGTATTGCATTAGAAGAAGATATTAGCTATTTTGCCTTGGATGATTTCAAGCACTCCATAACGCAACTTGTGACAACTGAACCTGCAAAAACGCTGAACTGCGGATGCTGACGGTAATCATCAATTCTCCTACTTACATCAACCATCCTCTTATAAGCTTTCGTCCGGTCATCCTACCATAGGATGAAGAAAAGTATAAGTTCACAATTGAGATGCAAACATACTCAAACTATGCACTCAAGCATGCGTATCAGACCACTATAACAAGCTAGTTCAGCAAAACCATGAAAAACAAAATAAAGTGTTGCCTCCTCTTGGCACAAAGTATGTTTAGATCAGACAGTACAATGAAGATTTAACTCTAAGCTCTTGGCAGTAATCCTTTTAACGAGATGTTGAGAAGCTACTCTAAGCTCTCTCATTGATTAAATGGCTGTTTGATGACTCACTGGAAGATTTAACTCTATCCAGTATACAGATGGATAGAGTGTATTGATAGGATTAGTTTAACGAGAAAACAAGTCTTGCAGCGATGGAACAAAAAATATACTAAAAGAGAATTAGCACTAACAAAAGCTAATCGGGGGCCATCTGAATGTCCAGATGGCATCTCCGCAACACGATGACAGTTAGGAGTCACTGGCAAACATGACAGGAACAATAGCTCCCGCCTTCGAGTAACCTGATTGATAAGTTCAGGATCAAGCTTTTTTATCATGTGAAAGACCTGCAAAAATGGCAAAACTGAGTTCTAAGAATAATTAATTAATTATGATTATCAGCGTGCTTTTTCCTACGAAGTAATGTGATGAATTGGTGGAGTATATCATACCAGTTCATTATCCAACTAGAATTGCATACCTACTTCAGAAGGAAGCTTTAAAAAAATACTCCCACCAATCACAAGTAATTTCGTTTTAGGCATTGATATGGCCCCAGAGTTATAAGTTTGATGACAAATTCTAATGTAGTATGTTTATATAAAGCACACTTTCACTTTTCACTTATAAAAAGCTAACCAGAAGGCATATTGTGATTTCACTTTCAAATGATTGAACTAAATTTTATTCAGTCATGTTATGAGGACATTATGGGTCCATCTTCACCCATAGGCATCAAGTTGGTGGTGCATACCAGAATATAAAGGCAGTCTTATTACTAGGTGAGAATCATAATCATAATTAATCATAATATATCATATTTTAAGGATATCAGAATAGTACTCCCTCCATTCCAAAAAAGCACTTCTAGGGGTGGGTTTTAGCAAAGATAAAGGTTGAGTAGAAAAGACTATTGTGGCCCTCATTAAATGAGGGATGGCTGGGTGTGGCCGTGTGGGAAGATGGTTGGGGGGGGGGGGGGTAAGATGGGAAGAAAATTGAATGAGGGGAGATAGATGGGATCATGGGACAATTATACTCTAGAATTGCTTATATTTTGGTAAAATATTCAAGTGCTAGAAGCGCTTATATTTTGGGAAGGAAGGAGTATGTCTTTTATATGTTTTAAATATTTGAATCAAAGCAACCAATAAGAGCGATATACTTGCATTTAAGCTAAAACTAATAGTTTAGTAATCAAATTGGCAGATTTCAGCAAATAAAAAAGAATAATTTTCTCAAAAGTAAACAGACGCAAAATGCAGTACTATCAAAGACTATCCTGCAGGCAATACAGGAGATTTTATTGAATTGGATAGCTGAAAGATGCATTACTTGGTATGGCGACAATATTTTCTTAGTCACATTGGATAGAGGTGGTGGCGACAATATTTTTTGAGTCACATTGGATAGATGTGGTTGGTCATCATCAGGTATGAAATACCAGAAATCCTGGGGAAGGGTTTCATGGGGAGCTTTGTTCTTGGACTTATGTGCCACCCCGCCAGCAACTTCTGCAATAATTGACATTTTGTCCATCATGCTAGTGTTATGGTGAAGTTTACTCCTGGATAGTGTTACTCTTGGACTTGTTAGCATCTTAAAGATTATACTAGGGTAAAGTTTTGCTCCATCCTTCTGTCCAGGAAAACACAAGCTTTAATACAAGAGAGAGAAATAGGCACCAACTATCTGAACATGCACTTACTGAGCAATACTTGCAAGTTGCTTGAATTGTTGTCCCATCAGCCTTCTTTAGTTAAGAAAAAAAATAAAGAAAAACCAGTGTGTCAAAGAAAGAAATGTCATGGTTTTCACCAACTTATCAGTGATAAACAAAGAAAATAAAAAAGAGGAGGGGGGTCTACTGCCTAAACAAGGGCAATAGGGGGTAGCTCTGTGCTCAAGTTAAGCCAGTTGATGTAATACTCAGGATTTTTAACCCAATTGGTACATATGGCTCACCAAGGTTTATATGCAACTCTCGTATTACTGTAGCATTAAACCAGCCCAAAAATGGAACAAGTTGGGTCTTAGTGTGGGGGGTTCAAACACTACTACCTACTGCTATGCTTTGAAAACACAGCTCGAAGACACCCAAAAGGTAATTTGCTAGATGACACTGCAACCATTATTTTATCATTTCTGGTTCAATAGAGAGTGAAACAATTAGAAAAGATGAGTTTGCCCCTTGGGTCAGCAACATGTAAACTTGTAAGAAGTTGGACACTGGTGAAAGAAACCCGTAACTGGCATCATGTAAACCCATAACCTCTCATTGACTGAAGGTGCCTTGTCACCACAGAGTTTGGCATTTGATGTTTATGGGTTTTGTTAGAAAAGAATAAATTGTTTATTTAGGATGAAATACATTGATCTGGTGATTACAAACCTTTGTGTCCCCATTTTGCTTTAGAGTGAGACAGCCAGGACATATCTGATTCAGCAACTGGACAAATTCCTCGATAAAATATGGATTGTGCACAGTTGCTGCCAGCTTAATAACACCAAAATGACCTAACAATTTACCAGTTAGTTTCTTCTGCAATAAGTGGAGAAAATAAACCACAGTATATGATACTGCATGATTAATATTACTTACCATCACAGACATGTATGCTTCACGATCCACAGGTTGCACACTGTGGTGCACCATTTGGTAATCCCAACTTGGCGTTAGTCACATCACACATTTCAATAATACTCGCACTACTTAACTTCTCCTGAAATGACAAAATAATAGTTTCAGATGATTATTTCCAGTGACATTAAGTTACAATTACAGCCAGTGTGAAAGATTACCATATCTAAACTGGTCATGAGGCTGAATTTGATGGCACTCAGCTCAGCCACAGGCATATTCACCTCAAGACTTGGCTCCTCCATCCTGAACAATAAACACATGAAAAAAGTTAATATAAATATTAGTACCCTGTACCCTGTTGCAGTCTCACATTCTATGCATGCGCTGGAATAACACATACCATAAGAAAATTGCAGGTCCAATGATAGCAGTCCATAAAAAAATGACCATACCTTCGGCTACGCAAGATGATGAAAACCAGTATTCAGTGGCATGCAGCAGCAGCTGCTCCTGCCCACGAAGTGTTTCACCCTGCATGGAAAGGAAAACAAGTTCCACTTGAATCCTAAAACAAATACAAACCATATAGAGGATCTAGGATGAAAATAGAGGATATGTATAACGCGCTAGTACTGCGCGTTTAAGGACTCAACTGCCCAGCCTAGCCGGTAAATGGAGCAGCGCCGGCCGCGATTGCCGGCACAATCGACCAGCACCTAAACGCCGCAGGCCCGCCCCCGCGGAGCCTGCGATCGCCCCATCGCCCAACCACCCTCTCCCCCCCAAGGGGTTCGCGAGCCTAAACTGCCCGGCTCTGGCTCTGGCTCCAGGCTCCAGTAACACCGTTGCTGGCTGTGCAACATTTGCACACTGCCTACCTCTCGAATAAAATCGGCCGGCGTCCCCTTCGCCGGCGGGGCTCGCTCCTCGCTTTGCTCTCCTTGCCTACAACCTCGACTTAACGGCTAGCGCCTATGAACAGGGGTGTACCTGGGGAGTTCCAATGCCCGGAGGTCGGGGTGGAGATTGGCGGCGCCGTTGGGAAGAGGCTCAGTGTCAGCGGTGGGGGGCCTAGCACGGCGGCTACGTGACCAGAGGCGTGGCGGCGGGCGGGGCCTCCGGTGGGGGAACGGAGGAAGGAGAGAGGGGAGCGCGTTTATTTCTCGGCCACGGTCATCAGCCCATCAGGCGGAACGGAGTCGAGGGCGCGCCTACTGGTGTTACCCTTTTCGCTCCCACGGAATCTGGGAATATGTGCAAACGCCGAGACAGACGGCCGCACATCCGACGGCCGAGAATCGTCGGTGACGTAGCCTTGCGAACGCGTCCGAAGAAAGAAACGGCGATGTGTTTGGGGAATTAAATTTGAAAATATACTATTCATTCAATTTTTTTTTAAAAATATTCGCGAGGCAATTTTTTTTACAAATATTCACGGTATCGCGGATTGAACGCGCGAGACCGCGTGGTCTCGGGCGACGCAGGCGCGGCCAGTATCGCTCTTGCATAGAGCGACGGTGGGTGTAATTGAAAAATGATTAGCGACTAATGATGTAATTAACTATTTAATTAATAATAATTAGTGATTAATTAATCAATTAATTCGCTAATCATAATAATTAATCACTAATCCAATCCGGTATTACTGATTGGTACAGTGAGACCGAACGGTCTCGCTCTTTCATTTCGCGAGACCACGCGGTCTCGCTCTTTCATTCCGCGAGATCGCGCGGTCTCACGCTTCCCCTGCGCAAGATCGCGTGATCTCGCGCTTCCCCTGCGTGATATCGCCCGTAAACATCACGCTACCTCACTTTCGCGTAATGATTGTGCGAGATCGACGGTATATTTTTATAAAAAGTTTTGAATCCCGAATTTTTCTAAAAATAAAATGAATGATCAGTATATTTTCAAATTTGATTCCGTGTTTGGGAAGCAGCGGATGAAAATTTGATTCGCCGAGACGGACGGTGTAACACCCTGAAAATTCCGACAATAAAAATCACTAAAATTTCGAACTTTTTAAAACTTTTGCATCATGCTGGACGTTATGGTTGTTATTGTTTGCCAAATTATATATTGTCACACTAATGAGATAAATTGAGGATAAACGTCTCGGTAATAAATCTAGTCTACAAAAATATATAATCTATTATTAATCCTATAAACCTTTTTGCACAAGGAAGCAAGCCAAATATAGTGCAATGTAATTATTAACTTCTGTAATACAAAGTACAGATCAAATAATAAATACTTTAACCATGTGATGAGTGTCATAAAATATAAAATATAAGTACGCATGAAATAATGGTCACCACTACAATGACCTTGTTAGATATGAATGTTTCGTTGGAATATTTAATTTAATATTTAGAACAATTTATCAAGTCTTCCGTTGCATAAAATTCGCTCATATAAAATAATTGGTCATATAACCAAATTGACCTTTATATGTAAAATAGGCACATGAGTGTATTTGATTCAATATTGAGATCAATATTGTACCGAGTCTCAGAATACCCCATGAAATATAAATACACATGAGATAATAATCGTTCGAATAAACTAAGCCCTATATAGAATTGCGGGCGTATTTAATTCGATATGCGCTGCACCAAAATCCAAATTGCATTGGGAGATTGTAATTAAATATATCAAACCCATATAAAAGAAACTAACCTATAGATAAATTAAAACAAATGTGCTATTATATTAACAAAAGCCACCCTAGAATATTTTAATTTGTTTTAGGAGTTTCAGAAGCCCCCAAAATTACCTATGCTAATTTTTGGGCTAACCTCATTTAATTAATACAATAGAAATATATTTGCACCATCACAACTTCTAGGGCAAAATCCAAATTAATATAATACGAATTTATTTGTGGGTGAATGTAAATAAATTCCAAAATATAGGAGGTTTTAAATGACAAAACATGAAATAATCTATAATAAATATTAAATAATGGACAATATTAAATTTTGATCAAATTCACCTTTAGATGCCTAAATTTGTCACTCAAGTGCCTAGGAGGAAATACAAATTTTAATTACATTTTTGTTCAATTTTTAAATCAACCGAAACACTAAAAATCTAATAAAACAGAAAATGCACTATTCATCGCCCTAAAGGTGTTCGACCTAGTCCCCTAAACCTATTCGGTCTACCCCTAGCCGCCTATCACGCCCCTGCCCGCGCCGCCTACGCACGCGGCGCGTCGCCATCGCCGTCGCGTCTGCCACGAGCCCCGCGCCCGCCCGTTCGCCCCGCGCGCCGCCCGCTGACCGCCACGCGCACATCGCCCCACCGTCACCCGTGTCCGCCGCACCAGGGCCGCTGCCGCGCACGCCCCCGCGCACGACGCTGCCCTCGCCGCCGTACTCCCGCCCACGTCGCGCCATGCCGCGTCGCGTCGCCGCGCTGACGCCGTCCTCCCCGCGCCGCACGCGCGTCCCATCCGCGCGCCCCCGCGCCGACCACCGCCTCCCCTTGCCCCCTATAAATCCCCCCCGCTCCTGTCCGCCACCGCGCGCTCGCCGCCCCCGTCGGCCACGCCGCCACGCGCCCGCCCGCCGCGCGCTATCGCCGTCGCGCGCCATGCCGCTGCGTCGCCCGCCCGCCACCGCGCCTGCCCGCCGCCACGCCGCCCCTTCTCCATTCGCCGCTGGGCGCCGCTCGGTCGAGCAAGCAGAGAGAAAGAGAGAGAGCAGAAGAAAGAAGCCGGAGGAAGAAGGAGAGGAAAAAAAAAGAAAGAAAAGAAAAAGGGAGAGAGAGAAGTATCTCGGGTGGGCCCCACTGAGGTTAGTGCACAGTAACTTTTCACAATTTCTCGGATTAATTCAAATTTGAATTTTTAAACAAGCGTAACTTATTCGTTTTAACTCCGATTCGAGTGAAACTTAAACCTAAATTTATCTAAATTCATGCTCTTTCCAATGGTATATAATTCACTATTTAATTAAATATATTTATAATTATAAAATAATTAATATCAAGAGGTGGAACGAATCATTAACCTAAATAGTGTGCTAATAAATAAAATTTATCTTGTACAGTAAAATAATTATCTTTGACCTAATTTTTATCACCGTAGCAATCACATAAATTAAGATTAAATCTGGTGTTTCGAACTAGTTGGAGTATATGAAAATGCTAGACCGTTTATTAATCTATGTGCAAATATAATTAAACCCATGGCTTATAAATAAAGTAAATAAGGTTCAGCCTTGTATGTTTTTAACTAAAGTATGGGCGTGCCTAGATAAGTCTATAGCTTATATATGTGGAATAATAACAGAACCGATATGATTAAGTCGCCTAAATAAATTTTCCTAATACGAAATCATATGGAGTAGTATATATTAAGGTTGGTAAAGAACCTTAGTTGACTAAACCGTACCAAGACATGGGACTCGTACTATCACTTGTTTAGGATAACTTGTATTAAACCGTGCATGACCAAGGAATAATCAAGCCATAATATATTTATGGGCACACCCTCATTGTACACCCAAATTATAGTACAATGGCACTTTGTGGTGTACCTCTAGACTAGATATTATATGATATGTGTAAATGTTAGATAAATACTAAATTGAGAGTCATAACAAGTAACCATTTAACCCGCTAGGTGATGATAAGTTTGATACGATAGGCGTAGGACTGATACAATCTACAGAGCATGGATTTTTATCGACATTTGATTATACTCAATTAATTAAAATGCACACGTCATACATTCATTCAAAGAACCCTAAATCTATTGGCAGGATAATAATATGGATAGTGCGCTGTGATGATTCGGTTGATCCTAGGCCTATTCATCGGCAAAAACCAAGCCTAAGCCTGTAAGACCTGACCATTTTTATTTTGATAGCAGATAATTTAGCCATCCTAATTGCACATGCGGTAAATCCGTGTTTACACCTACGGTAACACAGTCACTTATGGTTGCACCTATCAAACTATAAATTATACGATAAAATATCTAAGATAGAGGGAATACCAGTTATAAATCTTGACCTCATATAATAGTAGCCCAACGGTGGATTAGGTTTGTCCCTTATAAAATTATGTAATAAGATAATCTGCACATCTAATATTATCAACCCCACGAATCTAATATATAAAGCTGGGATAATCATTAAACCTTTTACAATGATGAGTGAAATATGTCCATCATTTAATAATAACTCCACTAAAAAAATAATAACATAGATGATTCACTGTTGTTATCTGGTTGATCCTAAGTCTATCCAACCACAAGACCGTACCACAAATTTTAATTAGATAGAATAAAACCTCCTTTAGTGTATGATCATTGTATTTAGATAGAAGCACGAGTAGCATGAACAGCCCTAGGTATGACTCCGATATTTATAATTGTTTGCGCATGTTGATTGTTGGTTGAACATTGGTTTTTCTCACGTATTATAGTATTGGTGTGTCGATTAGTCGTGAGGCAACGTATGCAGCTTCCAGGAGGAGAAGGTTGATCAAGATTATAGAGTAAGGACTATCCTGAGCAAGGCAAGTCATCACTATCCCTTGAGTATATTGAACCCAAATTGCGAAATTATTTTATTTATAAATAAAATTGCATGCAATGATGGATACCCTATTTGTTATTATGCCATACCTTGCTTATTGTTTATCCTTATATTTCTTTGTAACCACGCTTATACATGAGTCCCTAGTCAATTATGACAAATGCTTAGTAATGCTATTCTAGAATCATGCATACTCATATTTATCAAAATGCTATATGCTTGGGCAATTACCTTTGGGAAGGTAATTGAGATGCGGCATGTGGAGACATGAGCGCCACATTGCCATGATATGATGACATGATTTGTGAAAGGAGAAATGAAACCAAACAACTGTTTTCGACTGGGGCGGATGGTGGATTTGGGTGGTATCTGGAAAAGGCTAGTACCGTCCCCGGTCAGTTAAGGACCGAGCCATGAAGTTAAGCATGAAACGACCCTCGTACAACCGCACTTCTCGGATGGGTATAGACCTAGCGGACTAGATATCCGAGCAGAGGCAGTATCCTTGCATAGATGGTTCACCCCCGTGTGTGAGGCAGGTGCGCTACGGTGGGGCAGCCGTTGAGGTAGGGCCGCGATGCGTGCCCTACGTCGGTGTCGCCATTTGTAGGACTGCCATGTGTGTGAGAGTGAGAATCTAAACTTAAACTATAAACTATAAATTTTACGTGCGTATGAGACTTCCCTTCCCGGGAGCGCCAGAACTCCTCTCACTGCTAGAAACAAATACGCCTAGAGTGCATGAGGATGATAGTTCATGGAGCGGGTACTGCCAATGCAAGGTTATCGAAAGGCTTTGCCGTGACGCGTCTCATGTGTTGGGACGAGGCTCATGCGTTGGGCAGTCGCGGAGTGCGGGTAAAGTGTACATCCATTGCAGTGTGAGTAAACCAAATCTATTCGAATAGCCGTGCTCGCGGATATTGAGCACCGGGACATGTATTACACTTGGCTAGACTCTAAATTCTTAACTTGTTGGGATGGGATGATGCATGATGATTTTTTTATGCTGATGGAGCCACTTCCTGAGAGGAGGGAAGGTGGACGTCCTCAGAAAACCATGACGACTCAATGACGGGAAGCTATCCTTGGGATGACAATGGATGGTGGACAGAACCGTTGTTGATAAATGAACTATGGTACTAAAATTTGATCAGTCTATGCTAGGTCTTAGGCTTGTGAAAGGATTTACCAAATTTGCTTTACGCAAAAGAACCGAAAGCCATTCCTTGAAATATCTCCTATCATATGCATTCTTGTGTGGTGGCTTGTTGAGTACTTTTGTACTCATTGTTGCTCTATATATATCCTTTAGCAGAGTGCCTGAAGAGAAGCCCTTGTTGGTACGCTTGCGTACTTGACAGGATGATCGGAGTGCGGTCCCGTTCTAGGTCTCGTTCCCCAGTCGGCTGCCTGTGGCATGTCAACCAGGCCCTTGTACTGTTTTGTCTTCCGCTGTTCTTCTCTGATAGTTGTTGGCCTGCCTAGCCCTGATGTAAGTACTTAACTCTTTTTAGACTGAATTCATTCGTGATATGTTGTGATCCGGCTATGTATGTGTGTACCAACTACTGATCCAGGGATTGGTACGGATAAACACATAAGATCTCCGATTTGCAAAATTGGGGGTCGACAGACGGCCGCACATCCGACGGCCGAGAATCGTCGGTGACGTAGCCTTGCGAACGTGTCCGAAGAAAGAAACGGCGATGTGTTTGGGCAGCAGCGGATGAAAACTCGATTCGTGGTTGTCATAAGGTGTCTATTGGTGTTATTGGTGTTATACTATACTAATTATACTTAGACTATAATGTTATAATATATGAAAAAATTTTAACCATAGGTTTTATCAAAAATCATCGGTGTCGCCTGACAGTAAAACTAACCCTATAGATCCATCATTGCAGTTTGGGCACCGGTAACAACTCACTATTATTGAATTAAATGGTAACTCTAACTCATATACGTACGATTAATCAAATTAATTGGGAGTAGATAACAACAACACATGATATCTATGCATCCATGTAGCATCATTAGAAGTGAATATATGTACAAATGGGTAGAAAATATTACATAGCTAGACTCATTTTACCAACAAGCTGGTTTATGTTTTCACATGTAAAACGACACGATATATTTCATTGTATGCTAGTTAGAAAATCAAAACAGTGATACTTGGGAGAAAACCTGAAAAAAAAATCTTAGGCCTTATTCGGATTAGAGGAGAGGATTTCTAGAGGATTTTTGAAGGAACCCTGTTCAATAGGAATTTTTCGTTTCCTATCATTCGGATAGCAAAAGTGGATCACAGGAAAACCGAGGGAACTTTCCTCCGCTGTTGATTCCAAGGGAGAAACTCACGAAAATATACATGCACTCTAACCTCTTTTTTTATTTCCTTCGTGTAAGACCGAGGAAATCAAGCACTAAGCATCTTTTTACAGTGAAGAGCAGATGAAGTAGAGGACTCCGGAGTTGGATGTAATTAACTAGAGTAAGATTATCATTTTTTTAATTAGTTACCACGGGATATAGATGTTGATCACGTTGGAGTGACTAGATGGGAACTAATATTTCATTGCTTAATTAGACTATAATATATGAGATTACTGTTGATTGCAAAATTCCTATATATTCCTGTATTGCGAACGTTCCACACCATCAAATTCCTATATTTTTCAATCCTACTTTTTGCGTATGCAATCCTATATTATTACTGTTGTCGGTGATACGGACCTAGGGGTATCAAGACTAAAGGCATGGGACGCCCCCCGCACCCACGTGGTGCTCCCCCGAGGGGGTCGGGCCCGAGGGTGTGGTGGCGGCTACTCTCTCTAGTCTCCGTTCCCCCTCACTCCGCTGCCCCGGGGGTCAGGCCTCCCCGACCCCTCCGCGCTTGCGCCACGTGTGCGGGGTTAGGTGAGCGTCTCGAATGCCCACCTAACTGCACTAATGGTGGCTCGGACGAGCGTGCCACGTTGCATTTAATGCAGCGTGGGGGTGCGTGACCGGTCTATCACCGGTCACGATGACTGACCGGTCTGCGACCGACCAAATGATTGATGGGACGGCGGCGCAGTGCCCGCGCACTATCCGCACGTCAGGCGACGCACAGCACGCCCAGTTCCGTCCCATCAAAATGATGAGGGTTTTTTTTTGCCTCTCATCTCAACCGGAGTCGGTATGTCAGCTCTCGTCAGATAGCTCCCGTCTCCCGATGCAAACGGAGCACGGAAGTCTCAACCCATTTAATGGGGGGTAACGTGGGCGTCCCCCGTGTCAGCCGGCCGATCGGACGGGGGTCATGCTGTGATGACTGCGCGTGTGGCATCTAAGTCAAGCGACAAGACAGCCCTTAAATGTAAAAGAATGTTTTCCCTTTTCTCTAAAGTAGCCTGTTGGCCCATGTGGTAACCCCTTGAGATATAAAAGGAGGCCCAGGCCTTGATAGAGGGGGGCTGGGATCTGGCAAAAAACAGGAAGGGGGAGAAAATGCCTCTATTTTCACACATAACAGACACTCATCAACCTCATACACAGGGGTAGGGTATTACGCCTCCATAGCGGCCTGAACCTGTAGAGAAAACTCCTTGGTCTCATCTTCTCCGAGGGACGATCCCCCTCGGCGTCTCTCTCTCATTAGAGCACGAATCTCACCCTGCATCCCCGGCCGAACTCACAGAAAAGGGGGTCCCAGCTGTCCCCTGTTGAGGAGCTCACGCTCCATCAACTGTGTTTTTTCTATTCCTGTATTTTTCCTATCCAATAATCCGAACAAGCCCTTAATGGAATAAAGACACAACGAGGTTAAAACACAAAACATCAAATTGACTACTAGATCTCCTAGTGACATCTATACCTGCATGAGTCCATCCATCGGCTAGCAGCCATTGGTGATCGCACTGTCGATGACAGCAACAAGGGACGTGTCCCTAGACTTGATGGTGGCAGCCGGTGGCGGTGCCAACAACCATGCACGTCTTGGATGGATGACTTGCCTAGGTCAACGATGGGGATGGTGATTTCCTCGAAACAACCATCGTCCGTCGTCACTGTTATCATGGTTACGGATAAGACATACCTCTTATACTATGGCTTATGACATAAACGAATATGGTATACCTTTGTGTATACGGCTTGTTTCCGTATATAATAAGTAAACTGCCGAAAAATTGTGGGATTTACTTTCACGGGCAAGTGATTAACGGAGTCCTACTCAGAGAGAGTCAGGCTTGCACCATATCGTGCGGGGTCCGTAGTCTTTGAGTCCTACTTGAAGGCTAAGGTGATTCACGGTATAAAAGGTACACCTCTGAGGGGTTTAGATCATCGAATTCTACTACCAACACATCACCCATAGTCTACAAGCCGGAGGACACGAAGCCTACTCGCCGGGAGATCTTGTCGAATCATCTCGGCAAGGATCTCGCCAGTAACACCGGAATCATCGGTTCTCATTGTACTCAGTGGTTTTCACATCAATCTCATATAAACTGGATTAGGGCTATTACCTTACGAGGGGCCTGAACCGGTACAATCTTTGTCTCCTTGTTTGCTTGATGTCGTTTTGTAGATCCTAGTATCAATGTACCCCAATACACTATACACCCGATCTACGAGTATCTCCCATTGACAGTGGCACGCCAGGTAGAGGGACTTGGTGCTCAAGGTTTTGCCGACATGACTTCAAGCCGCTCCGACAATCGCGTCTACACTAGCTTTGGTCCAGGAGATCCAACCCAGACATTGCTGATGTGGACTTAAGTCGGATCCATCGTCTTTCCGGTCTACGCTGCAATACCAATCTCGTCTAGCCCAATCTCTGTCGGGAACGAGAACGGTGCAGTCATGACTTCGAGAAACGACATCACCCGGCTGCTTCTCCCGTCCTGATGGAGAGGAGGGCGCCGATTCCAACGACACATGAGAAGCAACCTTAAGCGGCCAGAGCACATCTACCCGTTGGGAATCAGGCGCCGACGAGGACAGCGCCTCAGAGGTCTACCACTTGGTGCGTCATCCATAAGACGGCCAATCACTCCCTTGTGGATTGCAAGGTGGTACAACACGTGAAAGTTGAACTTGAAGCCTGCAAGGAACGAGATATTCAACGCGCTTCACCAACAAATATCACCTGGTGTCCAATCCACAAGATAAGAGGACATCAGCTCTCAAGCTGCAAGGTCTTTCTTAGCGCCATCAAGACTCCGTGCTCTCAGAACCAACAACGACGAGTTTAGACTCGGAATGTTGCAGAGGAACAAAGCTCGGGGGAAACCCCTAACCGTTTCGTTGGATTCGTTGGTATCGACCCCCACGAGCCCTCAGTTCTACACGGCCTGGAGCATCAAGAATCGTCATCATCTCATACTCCACACAACGTGAACGTGATCGAGGGAGAGGGTGCCAGTCACACAGTTGCTCGGGCGACTACAGATACTACTCATACTCCTGCTCAGCATCTGAACATCATCAATTCGATATTAAGAGAAAGCCCTTTTGACCCAGTTTTGCACCCTGATGCGCGATCAATGGGTCGAATGACTACGGACAATGGTGGCAAACCTCAATAGCGCTTTTGTGGAAGTGGCGATAGGACCAAGGCCTCAATACCCTCCTCGTCTTCCAGCTCGAGAAAAAGCGGTTCAACTTGACGCCTATGTCGAGGCCGCCAGCGAACATCCAAGCTGTGATCTAGGACGCAACCCCCGCAACCCCTCACCGTGTGGTCCTCGCCAGCAAACCCCACCGCCTTAGGATAATCGGGATCTATGCGACCACCTGAACGGGCGCCGACGGGAGCAGCGAGATCAGGACAACACAAATGAACATCAGCGTCGTTCTCCGCTGCGACGTAACAACAACGCTGGCCAAGGAGACCATCCCAGTGAAGACCGACACCGACGGGATCGCCAAAGCCACCACGATGATGATCATCGCAGGCGACGAGCTCAGGGCGACTACGGTCAAGGTCGGTGACAAGGTGATGATAATCGAAGATGTCGGGATTCGCGTTCTCCAGACTCTCGACGGGATCGACAACAAGGGCGTCAATCCAGGGGTCACAGGCCCAACCCAAACGATCCCTCGTCGTCATCATCATCTTCCTCATCGTCCGCTAGACTGTCTCGACGACAACACGGGTGCCGACCACCTCTCGTACCAAGAGGCGGATGTAGAGCGTTCACGCCAACGCTACAGAAGTACGGTGGCCCGAGAAATTCTGACCAAGAGCGATTGAGAAGTATGATGGAAGTATTGATCCTGAAGAGTTCCTTCATGTCTATTTCATGGTTCTCTACGCTACAGGAGCAAACGACAACACACTCGCAAATTACTTGCTAGCTGCGTTGAAGGATCTGCTCGATCATGGCTAGTTCATCTCCCACCCCGCTCGATCTCTTCATGGGAAGACTTGTGGCAGCAATTCGTCACCAATTTCCAAGGAACTTACAAGTGTCACGCGATCGAGGATGACCTCCACACCTTAACTCAGAACCCAGGTATATCTTTGAGGGACTATATTTGGCGTTTTAGCGAACGCCGAAATACGATTCCTGAAATCAATGATGCTTCTGTAATTCGTACGCTCAAGTCGGGTGTCCGAGATCGCTACACTACCCAGGAGTTGGCAACAAGACAGATTACTTCCGCATGCAAGCTGTTCGAGATTCTAGACAGGTGCACCCACGCAGATGATGCCCTGACGCGAAAGGACGGAAAGAGCAAGACGGACGACGAGAAAAAAATAGTCAACAAGGATGCACCAGAGTCTAGCAAGAAGATAAGCAGGAAAAGCGGGAAGTGCAAAGCGGTAACAGAGGTTCTCGCCACAAAACAGGCAAACCCACCCAAATGCCCAGACCCCCAAGGTGACGACTCGCGACGATAATTGTGCCCAGTTCACAAATCCAATGTCCACTCCTTGGAGGAATGCCACATCTTCAAGAAGGCGTTAGCAAGACAGATGGCAGCGAGAAAAGGAAAATGAGTACGCGTTGTCGAAGTAGATACCATGTGCCCGCGCCCGACAACGAACTCGTCTTCCCAGATTTCTACTTCCATGTCACACATATCTTCGGCGGCTCTACAGTGTACTCGAATTGAGAGTACAAGAAGATAGAGCGTGAAGTCTGTTCTACGTCACAAGGAGTCGCTGCCAAGATGAAGTGGTCCCAGCAGAAGATTGAGTTCTCCGAGACGGAGCACTCGATGACTATGACCATCCCAGGGAGATACCAGATAGTGATCGAGCCTACTATTAGGAACATTAAAGTCGCAAGGGTTCTCACCGACGGTGGCAGCTCAATTAACCTGCTCTTCACTGGCACCTTGGACGTGATGGGAATTCTACGAAGCGAGCTAGTCCCTTCGGACCAGCCCTTTCACGGAATCACACCAGAGTCGTCATCCAAGCCATTGGGCAAGATTACACTAGCTGTCACCTTTGGACAGGCCGACAACTTCCGAACGGAGCAGATCACCTTCGATGTGGTCGAGTTTAACACGACATACAACACCATCTTAGGGAGGACTACACTCGCGAAGTTCATGGTGGCATCCCACTATGTGTACCAATTGCTCAAGATGCCAGGATCAAAAGGGACAATCACTATCTAGGGAAATGCGAAGTTGGCGGTGCAGTGCGACAAGCGGAGCCTCGACATGGTCGAGCATACTCTCACACCACCCGCCACAACTGAGCCACCTGCGAAAGTGAGCAAGCCCAATAAGGTGCCAAGACTAGATAGCGCGACCAAAATCGTCCCGATGATCAGCACTAACCCCGACAAGACTGTCAAGATCGGGGCGACGCTCGTCAGCAAATAGGAACTGGAGCTCATCACCTTCCTCCGCGATAATGTAGACATGTTCGCTTGGCAGCCGTCAGACATGCCCGGAGTCCCTAGGGAGGTGATGAAGCACAAATTCGTGGTGCGACCCGATGCCAAGCCAGTTAAACAAAACCTGCGGTGATTTGCACCTAACCGAAAGCAAGCCATACGAGAAGAGTTGGACAAACTCCTCAAAGCTGGCTTCATCAGAGAAGTTATCCATCCAGAGTGGCTCACCAACCCAGTCATGGTTCGCAAGGCCAGCGGGAAGTGGAGAAAGTGCGTGGACTTCACCGATCTCAACATGGAGTTCCCCAAGGATCACTACCCTCTTCCTCGAATAGACCAATTGGTGGACTGAACGACCGGTTACGAGTTGTTGAGTTTTCTCGACGCTTACTCCGGCTACCATCAAATCAACATGGCCAAAGAGGACGAGAAGACAGCATTCATCACTCCCTTCAGCGTCTTATGCTACACCAAGATGCCCTTCAGGTTGATCAGCACAAGTAACATGTTCCAACACGAAATCCAGGGAGCACTTGGTGATCAAATCGGACGAAACATCGAGGCTTACGTCAACAACGTATCGTCAAGACAAACACGGGTGACACATAGATCGATGACCTTAGGGAAACGTTCAACAATCTCGGAAGACACAGGCTGAAGCTGAACCTAGAGAAGTGCATGTTTGGAGTACCATCAGGCAAACTGCTCAGTTTTCTCGTCTCCGAACAATGCATCGAGGCAAATCCCAAGAAGATCAAGACCATCAAGAACATGAAGTCGCCCACGAGACTCAAGGAAGTGCAGAGACTAATAGGGTGCATGGCAGCACTAAGCCACTTCATAGCCAGGATGGGAGAACGAGGACAGTCTTTCTTTGTTTTACTAAAAAAGCAAGACAAGTTCGAGTGGACTCAAGAGGCTGAGAACACGTTCATCGCGCTCAAGAGCTACTTGTCAAATCCCCCTGTACTCGTTACCCCACAACCTAATGAAGACCTTTTTCTCTATATTACTGCCACACCCTATTCTGTGAGTAGGGTTATCATCATTGAGAGGGAAAAAGTACAACATCCGGTGTACTATGTCAGCGAGGCCCTCCACGATGCAAGGCCAGGTACCCGCAGATTCAAAAGTTTCTCTACGCTGTGATTATGACATCAAGAAAGTTGCGTCACTACTTCCAAGCCCACAAAGTCATAGTTGTCTCTTCTTTTCCCTTGGGAGAAGTTGTCAGGAATAAGGACGTTGTCGGATGAATTGCCAAATGGGTAGTCAAGCTCAGCCAGTTTGATGTTCACTTTGTACCGAGAACAACTATCAAGCCCCAAGTTCTTGCTGACTTCGTTGCCGACTGGACTATTCCTGAGAATAGCACAGCCAACCAAACGGATAATGAGACATGGACTATGGCATTCGACGGTGCACTCAACAGCTAAGGAGCAGGAGCATGATTCATTTTGACATCCCTGACTGGATATCAGTTCAAACATGCAATCCACCTCAATTTTCGGGTAACAAACAACATAGCCTAGTACAAAGTACTCCTGGCAGGAATTCGAGCAGCCGCAACACTTGAAGTCAAACGACTGATTGTGAAAGGGGACTCAGAATTAGTCGCGAACCAAGTGCACAAGGACTACAAATGCTCCAATCCCGAGTTGGCCAAGTACCTCGCTGAAGTTAGGAAGCTGGAGCGAAAATTTGACGGCACTGAAGTGCGACATGTTTACCGCAAGGATAACATCGCGCCCGATGACCTAGCACGATGCGCGTCTAGAAGAGAACCCCTCGAACCAGGAACTTTTCTAGATGTTCTGACAAAACCATCCATAAAGGAGTCGCACGACGAAGGCACCATAGCCAATACCGACATCAACTCGGGGGCTACAGAGGTCGAGAACGTCGTTGCCGACATCGAGATAATAGAAGACTGGCAAACTCCGCTCATCAATTTCTTGGGTGCCGACAAGTTGCCAGAGGACGACGCAGAGGCAGAAAAACTATCCCGTCAAGCCAAAAGCTATTGTCTGGTTGACAACGATCTTTACAAAAAAGCACCAAACGGAATTCTGCTAAAATGTGTTTCAACCAACGACGGCAAGGCTTTGCTTCTCGACATCCATGAAGGCATCTACGAATCACATGCCAGCGGGCGCACTTTGGTAGGAAAGCCTTTCGACAAGGATTTTTCTGGCCAACTGCGCTCAAAGACACTTGCGACATGGTATAACGGTGCGAAACTTGCCAATTTCACAGATAACACACAAGATGCCAGCACAGCACTCTAGACTATCCCTCTTACTTGGCCGTTCTCATGTTGGGGGCTCGATATACTTGGACCATTCCCACGAGGACAAGGCGGCTACAAGTTTTTGTTCGTGGCAATCAACAAATTCATCAAGTGGATTGAAGCGGAACCCACGAGAGAAATCATAACCGACAACGCTATCAAGTTCATCAAAGGGATATTCTGCAGGTACATATTGCCCCATCGCATCCTCACAAACAATGGCTAGCAATTCACAAGCGGTGATTTCCAATATTATTGCATCGAGTTCAAAGTCAAGATTTGCTTCGCTTCAGTTTCCCATCCCCATAGTAATGGACAAGTCGAACGGGCTAATGGTATTGTGCTCCAAGGGATCAAAACTCGCGTATACGATAGGCTCAGCCTATGATACACGCTGGGTTGAAGAGCTCACATCTATCTTATGGGTCGTACGCATTACACCAACTTCTTCCAACAAAGGGACACCGTTGTTTCTCGTGTACGGATCTGAGGCCATGCTTCCTTCGGAGCTACGACATCAGTCAATACGAGTTCAAAAATACTCTGAAGAGGAGCAAGAGGAAAGGCGAAATGATGACACGAACCTTCTCGAGGAACATCGTGAGCAGCTGCTGTTCGCGTAGCGGCATATCAGCAGGCCCTGCACCGACATCATGAAAAGCGTACACGTGTCCGTACACTTGCCATCAGCGATTACGTCCTCCGACGAGTTTAAAATCAAGCAGGGCGAAACCAGCTCTCCCCAAAGTGGGAGGGACCGTACACTGTGGTTCAAGTCTTGAGGCCAGGCGCATTCAAGATAGCAGATAGCGAAGACCGTGAGTTATCAAATTCCTGGAACATTGATCAATTACGTAAATTCTATGTATAGCATCAATGTATCCAAGTGTGTAAGTTTTTCTTACAGTTCAATAAATAAGTACATATATTCAGAGTTATACAAATATTCCCGACTTTATTTTACCAGTGTTTTACCCAAAGATCCCTTACCACAATAACACCTTGGGTTGAAGT
The DNA here is from genome assembly GCA_000573905.2 of Oryza punctata. Classification (NCBI taxonomy): domain Eukaryota; kingdom Viridiplantae; phylum Streptophyta; class Magnoliopsida; order Poales; family Poaceae; genus Oryza; species Oryza punctata. Next base: position 27,782,789 of record CM002491.2, on the reverse strand, counting down.
CGAAGCTAACGTCCCTTTACGCTATTCTGACAATGCCTCCGAGAAACCTAAGGGGATCTCAGCTGGGGACGCCCAGAGCTGATAAGGCCTTGTCAGATGATTCAGAGCCAAACGATCATGTCATAACTGGTCATGTCAGAGTGCTCCCTGGATGCGTATTCACCGAGTCGTGTAATCGGAAATTGGTTTTTTCCAACTTCACGGCTGGGGCTAGGTAAACCGCAACTTCAACTAGGTAGGTTATGGGTTTTCAAGCCTCTTTTTCCGAGAACGACTTCTCAGAGAATGAGGCTAGGGGCTAGGGAGAGTACTTGACTCGAAAAAGGCTAAGGGTAGCTTAAATGAGAATACTCGTACACATTCTATTTACAAATTGCTTAGGGTATAGACTTCAATTGTACTGCAAAAGTAAATAGCATTATATTGCAAAATATTCTTGGTTATTTTCAGGTATAAACTCTACCACGACGGCAATTACCAGTCCATGCAGAGGAAAACTCTGTATGCTAAAGGAGCTAGCGATATGGCTAGGCGATTTATCTCATTTGCCGACATCCGCGTGTGCCTAAACCCTTCCCTAAGGAAGTCGAGGTTCATCTGCGGGCGGTAATCTCGGATGCAGGCAAGGACGTGACCGCTCGCATATCGGCTCGCTTGACGGCACTCCTGTTTAAGACTGTTGTCGATCCGCTTGTTGATCCCTTCCAGCTGGTCTTAGTACCTCTTCATCCACGAGATATACCCCGTTGTAGACTCCTCAAGTGCAGGGCGCGCGACTCGTAGCTCCTTACAGAGATTCGACATCGCGTCGCAACAGCTCTTGAGATATGAGTTTAACCAAACCTCACGTCCTCGGAGCGTCTCGACATCATGATCTTTCCTGGTGATCTTGATGGATCACTCAAGTTCCGCCACTTCAAACCTTTCCCCCAATACTACACTTGGCGTTCCCGCTCTTCGAGTGCATCTTCAAGATCTACAAAAGGGACTAGTTCTAATGACCCGACTTCACAACATTAGTGAAGAAAGTGATCTGAGGGCCGACAAGATAACCTAGATTTTGTCGGAGGAGGGAGATCAAATTCAAACCAGATGGAACGAGGACATTGTCGATAGTCACAGCGACCATGGCTTTCTTGCTCACATCTGGGACGAGCAGCTGGACAGAAGGGGTGGACGCAACATAGAGAACACCGGGACGTCCCCCATGCTAGACGTCCTCATCATCCAGACATCTACAAAAAATGAGAATGCTGCAAATAAACTTAAAGTGTACCAAATAGGGGATTGTTCTATAATAGGACAACACGGACCCAATACATTACACTTAAAAGTTAAAACAATAGGACATAAACAAATTATTCTTCATAAAAGGGGAGCACAGTCTCTCCCAGACCTCCTCGAGGTTGATCTCCGGTTGTGCAAGCTGACGCATGCAAGAACGTGACACGCGCCTGTGCATAGACTAGTGCAGGTGTCTTCCAAAACCTTGGCGGCGTGCTTACTGAGAACTTTCTCTAGTTCCTTGATAAGGTCCACTAGGGCGACCACCAGCGTGGTCTCGTCGGAGTATGGGGGGATCTTGACGTTCGCGCTGAGATTCCGCTCCAGTTGGTCGAGGCACGTATAGTTCTGGTGGAGAGCATCTCAGATCGACTCCAAGTGGCTGGTGGTCTCCGCCATATGCGCCTCCAGTCCCCGCCTTTGTCGATCGTGCCCGACGATGAGCTCCCTCATCTTCTTAAGGTCCTCGCGCGCCTCCTCGAGATCGTTCTCGAGTTCGGCCACTCGCCCGTCTGATGATGAGGCGATAACACCTACGTGAGCCATCTCGGCCAGTACCTCCTGGATACTAGCTTCGAGAAGAGGGCGGGCCTCGGCGAGCTTCTCGGTGCCCAACATGGACACCAAAGCCGGTGGCGGTGGAGAAGCAGGAGCAATAACCGGATCAGCCACGTGACTCGCGATCATTGGCAAAGGAGGGCTTGTCGCTGCGTGGTCCTCGCTGTGTGCAGAGGACGCTCTGAAACTCTGTTGACATCAATGGGATTAATTATAGGTCCCAGAATCATGTTGTTACACAAAAGCTGCGTAAGAGTTTAAGACTTCACTTACTTGGCCCTGCTCCCCTTCAGAAGTCTTCTCCTTGAGGCTGGAGGTGCGCCGGCAGTGGCCTGAGTAAGAAGGCAAGTAAGAACTCGTTGTTGTATAACATGTGGTTGTTACCAAAAATGTGATGCTGACCTCAGAGCCACTCGACTAGGCGTGCAAACTTGCTCCGAGAGTGAGACCGGCTCATTTCCTCTTGGAGGGCTTGGATCCACTGTCTTTTGGCGCAATGGCGACCTCAGTCGTCTCCAATGAGACCTTCTCCTTAAGTGAGGAAGAAGCCTGGTGGTCGGAGAGTGGTCCAATGGCATCCTCGAGCGGGAGTGCCTGCGAAATATTAGATCATTTTGTCTTCAAATTCATGAAGGATTGAGGAGATAGAGTACTGCGAAATCACTTACGCTGATGGCCACATTCTTGTCGGCCGCGATTAGTTCGCAGATCGGAGCCAGGGGATTGTTGACTCTTGATGGGGCGCTGACAATGATCTGACCAACCCTGCTGGCCATGGTGTTGTCATCAAGACCTATGAATGAAACATAAGATCAAAAATTAAGAACAAGTGCCTACAGGAGGATCGCTGACAAGAGGATTGTGAGAACGAGTATCCCGATCAGAGATCCGTGTCTCGTTGCCAATCCCAGCGTAGTCATACGCAGGATGAGCACAAGCTTGAAGGGGCTGAAGATGGCAACGTATGAAGTCGGCGGCGACTTCATACCCCGACAATCCCTGATCTTGGAGGTTGTGAATTTTTTCGACAAAGAGCAAGAGAGAAGGGGTTGGAGGGACTTTAGAAGTCCAGTCGGAAGAGCGTTCTGGCTTCTCGTCAGGAACTACGAGAACAGAAGAAAGCTCGTCCACGTGGAGGTAGAACCATCATGACCTCCGACCACTTCAAGAGGAAGGGTAGTCGAAGGGGATATATTCCGCCTTCATCCTGTCTCGAAGACGGAACCCGCAACATCCTGAGATCCTACGGGACTCCATCCATCGGAGTTCATAAAAATAGCGGAAAAGATCAAGAAATGGCACTACACCAATGTAGGCCTCACAAAGATGAGCAAAGATGGTCAGAAAAGCAATGGAGTTGGGGTTAAAATGGTGAAGGTGAAGGCCATAGAAGTTCAGAATCAAGAAAAGGAATTCGGATGGGGAGGCAAGAATCCGCTCCGAACAAAATCCTCTACAATGACAATTTGTCCTAAAGCGGGTTGTGGTTCAGTACCTCCTGCCGAGCGCTCCATGGTGCTGCGTCTAGGGATGGAGCCCTCCACTTGAAGTTTTTTCATCTTGGCGGTGTCGACGGTGGATTTTCCCAAATACATATGATTGGAAGGGGTTTAGGGTTTTTTGTTTCTCTAGGAGCGGAAGGAACAGGAATGTAGTGTGCAAGGAAGATGAAGGGAATTTTGGGCAAACGGACTTGAAATGAATCCCAAAATCAGGTTTTATAGGCGCACTACTTGACGGTTCGCATTTCGAGGAAAGGTGAGAGATTGTCGCCAAAATTTTCCGAGGCCCGTTGCTGGCGGTTGTTTGGACTTAAATTCAAATTCACTTGTGGACCATTGATCTTTTTCAATGATGTCGAATACTCCATGTCTTCTTGATTTTTGTCGGTAATGACCAAGTGAGAATGGCGACGTTGATAGAGAAGTCGTGGATGATAACGTGAGTTCATTTGAGTTGAAGTCAGGGGCTACTGTCATTGTTATGGATAAGGCATACCTCTTATACTACGGCTTATGGAATAGACGAATATGGTATACATTTGCGTATACGACTTATTTCCGTATATAATAAGTAAATTGCCAAAAGATTGTGGAATTTACTTTCACGGGCAAGTGATTAACAAGTCCTACTCAGAGAGAGTCAGGCTTGTATCATATCGTGCGGGGTCCGTAGTCTTCAAGTCCTAATTGGAGACTAAGATGATTCACGGTATAAAAGGTACACCCCGTGAGGGGTTTAGATCATCGATTCTACTACCAACACATCCACCATAGTCTACAAGCCGGAGGACATGAAGCCTACTCACCGAGAGATCTCGTCGAATCATCTCGACAAGGATCTCGCCGATAACACCGATCATCGGTTCTCATTGTACTAAGTGATTTCCCGTATCAATCTCATATAAACTGGATTAGAGCTATTATCTTACGAGGGGGCGGTCTGAACCAGTATAATCTTTATCTCCTTTTTTGCTTGATGTCGTTTCGTGTAAATCCTAGTATCAACGTACCCCAATATCCTATACATACAGTCTACGGGTATCTACTGTTGACAAACGCCTCGTTGGCCAACCACACGAGTTGCGTCGAGATGGCCTACTCTGAATCGCTAATCACAACGGTCATGTTAGATCTACCGTAGGCTGGCACAACCACCTCATATGCGCGTACCTTCAGATGGGTATGTCAGATGGCTCCGGAAATGATGACCTACTATCAAGAGGCTAAGGACAAAGGCCCTATCTCTGATTTCCTCATGGTCGTGGAGCCGCCGGTTTCTGGCGCTCCACTCCGGCGACAACGAGTTTTAGATGCGGCGGCATTGGTGGTTAGGACTTTCACATGTCCTCCAAGAGCCGCGGTGTTTTTGTTTTCACATAGTGTCAATGTAGTGATATAAGTTCAACATGCAAGCTCCTTTTTAAGATGAGAAACATGCATAGGTTTTTTATTAGCCCTTCAATACCATTGATCATGTGCTTTTTTTACGATCTATGAAGTACATAGATATGGTAAGATGGAATGTATTTTTAGCACACTTTAATACTGTTGATTTACTATGGTATGTGTTGAATATGGAATAATTTTCTACCTATAGCCTACTGGTGTAACAGGTAGCAATGCTAATTCTCATGCAAAATAACTGTACGATGAAATTATACCCCTTTTATTAGTTACTACGTACATGAAAAAGAACTGCACAGGATGCCTTGTAACAGCTTATCCCTACGCATGATCCAAAACTAGGAAATTGAAGAGCAAACATGTGAGACAGTAGTTATATTTTTACGACGGAGGAAGTAGAAAAAAAAATATTCGACCACATGTATTGGTTGTGAATGATATTGTATCAGTCCTAAAAGTGAAAAAGTAAGAACCATGCATTTTCATAGATTTATATGATCAAAGTATTTTTTTCCCAAACTTGTAAGGTAAATTTTGGCGGCACACAACAGGATGTCTCAAAGCCTGTGCTTTCCAATGGACCAATGTCCAATGAGGTAACACATGTACAGTTCCAACTTCCAAGATAAGCTTACAAAGATGCTAGTACTACTGTATATTGCAGCATTGCCCTATCGCCCAAACTTGATCTATGATCATCTAGCAATTCTAAGATTAATTGCCCATGAGGTATCGATCAGAGTTGCAGGTCAAAGATTTTCTGTCCATCTCGTGCTGCTTGCATGTTTCAACTTTCAACCTGTTCCAAAGAAGTATTTTCTCATTGCCAGCAGTACGAGCAGTCAACCCAACTCTCCAACCATTTCAGCAACCAGAGAACAGAAGATTTCGCCCTCCAAATCAACGGCCACTAGCTCCTGTTCGTCCTCCTTGAAGCATCTCCACCGCCCGAGCCGCTCAATCTCTTCCACCTCTGACTTTCCATCCAACCTCGACGAGAAATCCTGACCATCCAACCATGCCTTGGCAATCTCCAGCAGCAACTTCGCTCTATCTGGACCATTCAATCTTTCTCCCTGCCAAGGTGGCAACCCGTCGTAGAAGAAATCTACTAGAAGTTTCTGGAAGCAGCGGGTGGACCCAGGAGAGTTTGCTTCCAGAAGGTCGACAAGGTCCTGCACAAACGCTTCTTCCGTGTCATCTTCCATGGAGTCCGAGTCCGCCACGTGGCAGTCAACACCTTTCTTGGCTATGGTGGCATCATCCACTTCGGATGCGTCAAGCTCAGCTAGCTGCTCGAATTGTCGAATTTTCTGCAGTAGCTGCTGACCTACTCCTGTACATCAAAGCTTTTGGCCGTCAATTGATGGCAGTCGATCCAAATGGTGAATCAATTACTCTCTCCATCTTAAAATATAACAATTTTTAGCATTCAAAATTTATCCCAAAATATAATAATTTTTTCACCAATCTTCTCTTTCCAACCAATCACAACCCTCCACCATTCAATTTTTCCACCTACCTTCACTTCTCAACTAATCACAATTTTCTCCTATTTAATTTTACCTACCTTTTTTAATACTCGTGTTCAATTTTAAAAATCCCTATATTCTGGAACGGAGGGAGTATATAAGAGATGCCGAAACATGCCAAGTTTTTGCTTATCTTCCCATTAGTGACATAATAAACTAGCTAGTACTCGATCATGGAAAAATATGTTTTCGCTTTTTATTCCAAATTATACTTATCTAAGTACGTAATCATGAAAGATTATAATTTAGCTTTTGTATATGAATATTTTAGCTTTTTATACTACGGTCAAGATTATTCTTCTACTTATTTAAATATGCATTCAATCTAACTTTTGAATTAAAAATTAATACTTTTGTGTTGAAGCTAAAGCAGAAATTTTAGCACCGAATGGATGGTACACCTTACATCCACTGACCACACAGAGAGTATTGTTTAATTGTTAACACCATTATTCGGTCCTATCCTTTTCCGTTTACGCTTTTGCAAATTGCACTAGAATACGACATGCTCTGTACTTAGTGCTTCTGGTGGTACAGTACACTGGTACTCCGAAGCCTGGGAGAGTCAACTTGCCCAAGGTATTACTTGTTAATTTAATGTGCTAATTGTACAATTTTCTCACGCAACCATGTATTCTTAGCTGATTATACGCACCGTTCGCCTATCAACGTCGCGTTTTCTTAGTTCATTTCGTAGGCCACTAATACACTACCACCCCCAAAGGTTAGTAGCTCATGCACAAGGCAAATGTGTTAGATAAGGAAGTTTGATGGCAATGTGCCACCAACATTTTATCACCGTCTGGCTAATACGCCACGGAATCGTGTGCAGTTGTACACCTGACAAGGTGCATGGCTTAAAGCATTAGTATTACGATTGCACAAGTGAAACACCTCGTACGTGCGTATTTTTCCTTTTTAAAAAAAAGGAGAGTAAATTTTATAAAACCAATCTATTATAATTTAAGTTGCACAAACCATATGTATTTTGGCATGTGGCACATATCTAAAGATATTATAGTCCCAAAGTTTTTATTACCGCACAATTGATCATTTTGATATTGATTTACCGTATTCTTAAGTTCTACAATCACGTACTAAATTTATGGAGATTTTATCTATCATATAAATGTTACATCTGTTTTTTTAAAATAATATAGGAGTATATTAAAATGGTTAACGGTGTGGTTTAAGAAACTTTGGTACATAATATCCGGGTTATGTGTTATCTATTAAAATTCCTATAGTTTTTTCGTAAAAGTATGGGGTTTTATAAATTTTACCTTAAAAAAAAAGGGAAAGTAGAGATGCCTCGCAAATTGCATGTTAGCTGTGTTACTCTAACTGGGTCAACGGAAATCACTTCAGAATGAAGACAGATGGAATTACTACTGCCGTGAAAAGGCTTACTTCGAATGTTGGCTAAACTTTGCTGGAACGTAGGCGACGCGATCGAGTCGTCTCCGTCGTCGTACTCGCTGTTGCCGTTGCCGTCTTCGACCTCACCGTCGTCGTCTTCTTCATCCTGGCTGAGGAAGTCCATGACAGAAACTGGGCTCCGCCGCTGCCCCTGTTCGAGCTCTTCGTCCAAGTGGCACGTTGTCTCGCATCCCATTCTCGCAACCTGTTCCTGTCAATCACCAAAAAGGAGTTTCACGATCAATCAAGAAGTAACTAAAATTAAGAACACAAAAAGAAAAGGCACAATCTTTTAGGAAGCAACCAATTAATTGCCAAGAGAGCAGAGAGCGCACTGATCCACCTGAGTTTCATGGCTCTCACGGCCGGCGACGCCACCTGCGTGGCCACCCTCCCAACTCCTCCTCTTAGGCGACATTGCCGGCGACGAGCCGTCATCCCTCCCGCTAACGGCAGCTGCATAGCAGCTGTCCGCCCTACTGTTCACCTCCTCCCCTTCCCCTCTCCGCTTCCTCCAGAACCCGCGCCTCAGCCTCCACGAGAAGCTCTTGGACAGCGCGGCCTCTCCTCCCTCCCGCGCTGACGACGGCCAGAACAACAGACCGGCCCTCACAGCGGCCGACACCCTCTCGATCACGGCGCCGTTCCTCCGCCTGCCGCTCCCTCCTCCCCGGAGCTCCGCGGCGAGTTGCCGCCGCGGGTAGCACCCGAAGCCGTCGCGGGAGAGCTCCGCGCTGGACTCCAGCTCCAGCCACTCCTTGAGCATCAGCAGCGGCCTCGCCCTCCCCTCAAGCTCCATGGACGGATGGAGCTGCGCCCTCTTGCACTCTCTTGTGCGGCGGAGAAGCAGAGGAGACGAGAGCTAGTGTAAGGGATTGGGCGGCTTGCGGAGTGGTACGTGCGTTTTTAGTCTGGAAGCTGCAAGTGCGTGGAGTCAGAGGCGCAGAGGGATGTCTGGAGTCTGGACAAGTAGACATTGCAGGCCGCGGTTAATTAAGCATGGGAAAGGGCGAGGATTTGGGAGGGTTCGCAGGCCAAAACAGTGCCCACATCGGATGCTTTATGGACTAGTAATCGTTTTCACGTCGTATTTCGATTTGTCGTGTTTGACTGGGTTTAAAAGCTCACATATGCAATGGATGAAAATGACCGTCCAAATTGCAGGTGAGTACCTGAGTACATCTGACTGTCGGTCATGGTATAGTACTGCTATTTCTTATTGTCGGTAGTAGAGTAAGTTTGTTTTGAACACCCAGCAAACTTTTGAAAACCAAAATCGGATTTTAGGGGTATGAATGCATACCAGAGAAAGCATGTACTATTAGGCATTAACTTGGGTGAAACGAAGGGTACAAATGCAACTGGCAAACTACCCAACAGAGTTCTATGTTCTACTTATGCTGTGTTCTTCCTCCCTTTTTCCCAACTCATCACTCTCGTTTTTCACACGCACACTTTTCAAACTACTAGACAATATATTTTTTGCAAAAAGTTTCTATACAAAAGTTATTTAAAAAAATCAAATTAATCTATTTTTGAAAAAAATTAGCTAACACTTAATTAATCACGCGTTAATGGATCGCTCTGTTTTCCATGTTTACGGTGCGTGTTGGGAACACCCAACAACGAACAAAGCCTTAGGCTGCGTTCTATTCACCGTGTTCCCAACCCCTCCTTTTCGTTTTCCGCGTACGCGTTTTTCAAACTACTAAACGGTGTGTATTTTGTAAAAAGTTTCTATACAAAAGTTACCTAAAAAAATCAAATTAATCTATTTTTGAAAAAAATAGCTAATACTTAATTAATTACGTACTAATGGACCGTTCCGTTTTCCGTACGGAGGAGATGGGTTCCCAACCCATAAGAACAAACACAGCCTAAGAGAGATTGAAGAAAAAAAGACACGTTTAATTCTAGACACATGGAAATTATCACGTCAATAACATTGTAGTTTGATCGATTATCTCCGATCAGTTGATCTATGACTGATAATGCCATAGTAGAAAATAAAAAAAATAATTAGCAGTTTAAAAACTAATATCGAAAAGTAAACTACAATGAGAAAACAAATCATAAATTAGTTTCAAAAATTAAATATCGATTGTGGCTGGTATAAAAATACAATTAAATTTATGTAAATATAAATTAAAATTGTATATCTATTTCAATTCTACTTTTAAAAAAATCATATACACGAGATACAATTGTATCTACAGAAGGAACCATGATCTACAATTTATATATGAAAACAGTTCTACCTTTAGAAACTATTATGAAATGTAATTGTATTATGAGAATATAAGCTACGCTCTTCATTCTAAAAAATATAGTAACCTACCCTCTCCGTCTTATAAAAAATCCAATCCTACTTACGAACCTGGACACGTATGGTTCATAGCTAGGATTAGTTTTTTTTCCTTAAGGATAGAGTAGTACAATATGATGGAATATAAATCTTCATATCTAGATTTGTAGGATTAGCATATATCACATCATGTATTAAATTTCTATAAGTAAGAAATACTCATACATACACATACATACACATACATATATATGTATGTATGTACATACATACGTGTATATATATACATACTATACCACGCAGTGGGTGGTTGTAACTAAAACAGTAGTAATTTTTTTTACTATGAGCGCAATCATCATCAAATATCTCTACTAATTCTATTCATAATTTTTTTATACGATACATATGAATTTTTAATACGAGATATTTTACCCATATTGAACCTATTAGTATTTTTTTAACTATGAGATACCTATAGTTTCTATTAGTAAAATTTTTACTACGAGTTATTTCAGAACGATATCTTGTAGTAAAAATTTAATTATACGAGGGGTGTGTTTTACTTATAACAAGCACTAGGCTTGTTTTAGCGCATCCGTGTGTATATGTATTCTACACCCTCCAATAGAATGACTATCCTACACCCCTACCCTAGATTAACTAATTTGTACCCCTCCCCCTCCCGCGCGCCTCTCCCCTCACGTCGCAATCTCCCCCCTCTCTCTCTCTCTCTCAGTCTCGCGCGTGCTCCCATCCCGCCGCCCACTTCCTCGCGCCCCTTCTCTCCCCCTCCCGTGCCACCTCTTCCCTCCCGATCCCCCCTCTCTCTCGCTCCTCTCCCCTCCTGATTCCCATCGCTCTTCGCCCTCTCCTCCTCTCTTGGAAAAATTAAAAATTAATTACAAAGCCAAGATTGACCTCAAGAGCTCATAGTTCATACCAAGTTCTTCTAACCAATTCATCTTATAACGTAATGTGTTTTAAGGATTGACCGATCTAATTTTTTCCGTCTCTTCCACTCTAGAACAATTTAGTTATTTTATTGCAAAACTCATACCCTGTTACTATATTCCAATTGTAACACTAACGCATAATTGCAGTAACATGCCACATTACTACAAAACATAATTGCAGTAACATGCCACATTACTACAAAACATATGGAATGTTAGTACACTTTTGGCAGTAACATACGGATGAAATTACAGTAACACGGAACACGGAGTAACACGGCAGTAACATGGAACTGCCGCTCCTGAGACGCCTCACGTCTCCAGCTGCGACGGAGATGCCTCCTCTCACTGCCCACCGCGCTGGCTGCTCTGCACCGACCGAATCTACGCGGGGACGCCAGATCTGGTCACGGGGGCTCCGGATCTGATCAGGGTGGCGTCGGATCCGCTGCCACCATGCCAGAGCTCGGCGGTGGTTTCCCGAGGTCCACTTTGTCACCCCCGCGCTGGAGAAGAAGGTTCGTCGGGTTTTGACCCTGCCGTCACTATCCTGGCTTATCGACGAGTTCTGGCGGTGACGAGGCGAGGAGGTGGCAGCAACGACAACAGCGGCGGTGAGCACCTAGGGTTTCGCCCCGAGTTACCCGCGTGTGGGCGACGCAGGGCGTGTGTCGTGTCTTAGAAATGTTCAATTGATCCATAACGAATGGAATTACCAATTTACTGTAGGTAACCATCCCGCTTGAAGCCGGATTTGAATACGGAGAGGCAAGCTCACAACTCCTTATCGGACGCAAAGGCGCCGTGCACGCGAGTGGAGCTGCGTGCCAGGGCAAGCCGGTTTATTTGCCGGCCGAATAGTTTTAGCATGAATCGCGTCGATCGGGGGCACCGCCTGGTTGAAGATCGGGGGCACACGCCCCGCGGCCGCTTCTTCTACGTGTATATACGCGGCTGGCCACGCTTGGGCGCGCCGCGTGCGGGCATGGAGATCCGCGATCTCGCCAGGGAGGGGACCGAAGCAAAACGTACGAAGCGGTGGTACGTGGGGGCGTGCACGGTGCGCGGTGTCCAGCGGTCCAGCCAGGCCGGGTTTTGCGGGCGTTCAGGTGCAATGGTGCATACAGCATACCACACGGCGACGAAGCGCTGTTTTGGCATGGTTCGGTACGCTGCTGGATACGTCACAAGAAGTACATAATTTGGCAGGCGGCCGTAGTGCTTTATTGGATTCCCGGGGGCAATCAGGGTTTAGGCGTTTAGTATGGATTGCTTGCTGTGGTTAGCGTGCTTGGGCTTTTTGTACAGCTTGTAGTATTATTGTACGTACCGAATACGGGACGGCGACAAGGTCCGTTGCAAAGATTTGGTAGCAGGTGGTGTACAATAGTATGTTACATTATCTTGCGATCGATTGGTTGCCCATCCGAACGTATTTGTTGATATCTAAATACATAAGGCCTAGCCTTAGTTTTCAATTGTTTGTTTGTAGGCTTATAACCCGCAGTTAAAGTTTGAATATTTTAAACTTAATTGTTAGCTTAATTGTGAGATTTTTTTATCGTAGTTTTGTGTTAACTTTAAACTACTAATGATATAATTTTTCTACGCCTTACGGATATTAGCTCACCGATCTTTGTTTTAACGAATCGCTAATTTGGTGCACCCATTTTATTGAATATAGCATGAGAAAAATTGTACGGAAGTAGTTTTAAAAAAAAAAGAAGAGGAAAGCTAAGGTATGATCTATGCAAAATGTTTCGCTCCTACTAGTGCCCATGTTTTGACCCCCTCTTTTATTTTCGCCATAATCGCCATAAGAGATATATTTGTAAGCTGTGTGTTTGTGAGAGTTCCTCTCCTTTCACATCTCATATCGATCGTGTCCTTATTTTCAGTAAAAAAAAGACAGGGTCTTATTTTGACAAAAGATCCAAGGGTATGGGAATGACATGTTCTGTCATTATTGTTACTTTTTTTCATGGAAAAGGAGGAGCAAGTAGCAACTAGCCAAATCTACATGGTTGGATTAGTTCATTAGCAAATCTTGTGAAACCTAGACGGTGAATAGCCTCGCATTTCTACATCAGCCAAACTGTCACCAGTACAAAAACCTTTATAGGTGCCGGTTGGAAACTGGCTATAGGTGCCGGATTCCCAGTCGGCACCTATTCATCGGCACCTTTGCCTCAATCTTATTGGTGCCGGTTTATACTATTAAAAAAATTAAAAAAAAGATGGCCCGCGCCTGCGCCGGCCTCGCCCGCGCCACCGGCCTCCACCTCACTCGCGCCGCCGCGAGGAGAGGAAGGCGAGAGGGGGGCGAGCCTCCTCCAGCCGCCCGCGCCCGCGCCGGCCTCGCCCATGCCGCCGCCCTCGCGCACGCCGGCCTCCACCTCGCTGGCGCCGGCCTCCACCTCGCCCACGCCGCCGCCCTTGCCCGCGCCGGCCTCCACCTCACCCACGCCGCCGGCCTCTCCCGCGCCGGCCTCCACCTCGCCCACGCCGCCACCCTCGCCCGCGCCGGCCTCCATGCACCTCGCCGGCACCGGCCTCGCCCGCTCCGAGAGGAAGGTGAGACCGCGAGAGAGACGACGAGAGAGAGGGATGGATAAGGGAGAGAGAGAGGGATGGATGGATAAGGGAGAGAGAGACAATATGATGGATGGATGGATAAGCAGGGAGAGGATGGATATGGATAAGGCCGGCCGTTTTTTTAAATAGGTGCCGGTTTTTATAAAAAACCGGTACCTATACTAAATTTATAGGTGCCGGTTCTGGTCAAAAACTGGCACCTATACTATAGGTACCAGTTTTTCTCTAAAACCGACACCTATATTTATATTATAGGTGTCGGTTCTATTGAAAAACCGGCACCTATAGTATAGGTGCCGGTTCTATATTTTTTTTATCCTGCGGAGAGGTGGGAAAAAGCTCATAGGTGCCAGTTTTAAATGAACCGGCACCTATAAGGTTGGTCCCTATGAGGGTTTTTGTAGTAGTGTGTCATCTTAGGACGTTTTATAGTGGACGTAAATATCACCTCTAATTCAAACCATATCATTTTTTTATTAATTAAGAGGTAACAAGTACAACATATTACATATAATACACAAACTCTAATATTAGTTTACTCTCACATCATCTTGTATTTTTCTTGAAAATTGTGTGGAGGTTATCCTTTATATAAGGGATAGCTCATTCTCTCTCCTAACTTCTCTTCTCCACCTCATCACATAATATTACGGGAATGCTAGGGACCGGCATGCCGTTTGGTCGGGATCATCCCCCTAGTACTATCCCTCTAGCAAGTACGATGCACACGTCCATGCATGACTGGTATTCGCTTTACTCAATGCTGGCCTCACCCATACCACGCCTACACGCTGCATCATTTCAAATCCCGATAATATCATATTGTGGTTTGGTTCTAGTATGTTGTTATGTTGCATGGTATGGTAAACCTGGCAAGGACACGTTGACTAAGCCATGCTAGGTGGTTTTTCTTCCTTTTTCCTTTTAATCTTTTTTTAGTTAAATTTGCTTGACTGCTTCGTTTAGTGTAACTTTGAAAATTTACTCTCAAGTATTTTTAATCACTGATACCTACAAGTAATCACTGATACCTCCTAGGTATCATCACGGTACCTATCAAGTATCATTTGGGTATATGAAAACAAATCGTTGATACACAGCTATCTGATAGGTATCATTCTCGGTACCTATAAGTATCATCACTCACTAATATCTCCTAGGTATCATCACGATACAGGTCATATATCGTTTGGGTACCTATCGTTAATATACTGATACCTCACAGGTATCATCCTCGGCACCTATTTGTATCATTATTTACTGATTGTATCATCACGGTACCTGTCAAGTATCATTTGGGTACATGAAAACAAACCGTTGATAAACTGCTATCTGATAGGTATCATTCTCGATACCTATAAGTATCATCACTCACTGATATCTCCTAGGTATCATCATGATGCATGTCATGTATCGTTTGGGTACCCATCGTTAATATACTGATACCTCACAGGTATCATCCTCGGTACCTATCTGTATCATCACTCACTGATACCTCCTAGGTATCATCACAATACATGTCAGATATCTTGTGAGTACCTAACGTTAATATGATGATACCATACAAGTATCATCCTCGGTACTGATAAGTATCATCACGCACAGATACTTAGTAGGTATCATCATCAGTACATGCAGATATAAAAAATTCCAACCATGAGAGCTCACAAACACGTAACAGAATATGACCCAATCAAAACAATAATACAATAATAATACAAGATATAGTTAGGCTACTAGATCACTAGTCGTGAAGACCCTTGGACCAAGGAGGAGGAACGCCTATACGTGTGCATCCACATCGTACGAGATAACGTGCACGTCTTTCCGCGAGGTAAATCAGAAAACGTGTATAGAGTATCCCGGTTAAACGGTATTCCGGCATATAGCAGTCCCCTGATATTATGTGATAAATTTAGGGGTAATATGTAGGGACTTATAGTACGTGTGTGCTTTTTCTAGATCCATTCAAACTAATATACATTGAGAAGGGATGGTGTAGACAGTGAATTTAGCCACACATTAGCCTGCCAAATAAGATAAAGCACTCCTAAAACGACATGTTCATTCTCCACTCAACAAACCAGACTTAACGGACCGAGTAAACGGAAAGATCACGAATAGGCCAACGTATTTATGGGACCACACCATGAAACTATTTTAAATTGTAAATGTTCTCATATGCTGAATTTTCTTTTTTTACCGAATCGGCACTTTGATGTGCCAATTTTATTGAATACAATGGAAGACAAAACTGTACAAGGAAAAAGAGCTTTACAAAGGAAACTAAAGAATGGTCTATGCGAGGTGTTCCGCTCCTGCTAGAATCTAAATTTTGGTCTCCTCCTTTCTTTTCGCTGTGAGGGATATATATACGCTGAAATTCAGAAAGCTGACGCTTCCGTAATTCTGAAGGCTGTGTTCTTAACTCAACGTTCCTAACCTTCGATCTCTTGTTTCCTGTGCATATTTCCCAAACTACTAAACATTATATTTTTTTGTAAACAATTATATAGAAAAGTTTTTGTAAAAATCATATTAATTCACTTTTAAAGTCTTTTAACTAATACTTAATTAATCATGCGTTAATCCGTTGATCGGTTTTATCTGCGGAGAGGAGGGGTTTCCGCACGTAAAACGGAGTGATGAATTAACACGTAATTAATTAAGTATTAGTTAAAAAAACTTAAAAATAGATTAATATGATTTTTAAACTAACTTTCATATCAAAACATTTTGCAAAGCACGTATCGTTTAGTAGTTTGAAAAGCACGCGCATAGAAAACGAGTGATATTAGTTGGAAACTTATGAGAAAGAACATGCTAAAGAAGGATACTCAACCGGATGAATGGAAAGATCACGCATAGTGAAATGCATTTAGCCATTAACTTTTGCTCCATCATTATGTTCTCAAGTTTAAAGTGACACGAAGAATCGACACTCGACAGCTGAAGTCTTTTTCTGCTGTGGTTGCTCTGCATCTGGTCTCTGAGATCTGGACTGGGATGCCATCCAGAAACTTCGCCAACAGTGCAAGAGCTCGTCACTATGATAGTCTGATCCTGATCAACCAAACTCAAATCAGGAAGAGTATATTGTACGAGCATAGTAGAATTCTGAAATTGTCCAGTAAAAGGTACCAGTTCTGGGCTCAATAACGATAGGTCGATACGATACGACGATACCTAGTGCTCCCGAAATCATAATTAGATGCAACCTGGTAGTTTGCTTTTTAAAAATTCAACAATTAGCTCAAAGCAAATTCCAGAACCATCGGACAAACTACAAATCCACCATAGCCGTAGTAAAGATTCTTGAACAGTGACATCACAACCAAATGCTGGGATAGAGAGATCTTTTCCTCCCCCCTTCCTGCTACCGCATTTCCTTGGAAATGGGTCCATTTGTAGCCTGTACTGTTACAATTCCAGATGGAATTAGCTGATCGGCCATACATCCACTTCATTAGCTCCCTCGAGGGTCATAACCACAAGGTCAAATATGCAGCAAACTTAGCTGCTTATTAGACAAGCCTGGGAGGTGAGGCTTGTGACTACAGAAACTAAAGGGATCATCCGCACCAAGTGCTATGTCTGGCGCCAACAAAATTTTTGGCCTTCATTGCCAGTGTCGCACGAGCATGGAGCCTCCTCTACCAACCTAAAGCACACTCCTCTGCTCCTTCTGATCGCATTCCATTTTCGTCAGAATAGCAGGGAAACAGCACACCATAAGTACGGTTCGTACTTTGATTACCATAATAAGCTGTACATCGAGTCGTCCTGCTCATCAGGGCTGGTTCGGTTCAGGTGCACGGGCGATCATCAGTAGCTCCATAGATTGACCTCGCAGTCGTAGTCCTCCTCGGCCCACGTTGATTGCCCCGTCATTGGCGGCGGCTCGATGAGCATTCCCTGTGCCATGTCGAGGTACCCCTGCATTTCGAATTCCAGTCCGTCCATCGGGTAGCAAGGGAAGTCGGCAAAGAGCTCCGCGCTCGCCGCGGTTGCCTGCGCAGCGACCGCCTCGGCAGCCGCATTGTGCTGCCCGGGCGCCGGGCGGAACAGCTCGGCGGCCTCGACCGCGGCGCGGCGTATCTCCTCGTGCCCGGCCCCCTGCGGCGGCACGCGGAGCCTGCGCGGCGAGTCGGCGAAGTTGAGGCAGGCGGCGCGGCCGCGCAGCGCCATCGCGGCGACGTCGTGCGCGCGCGCCGCCATCTCGGCGGTCTCGAAGGTCCCGAGCCAGATCCTCTGCTTGCCGTGCGGCTCGCGCACCTCGCAGACCCACCTCCCGGGGTTCCTGCTGCGCACGCCCTTGTACACCGGGTGCCGCGTCTCCTTGAACTTGGTCCTCCCCGCCCGCCGCTTGGGCGGCGCCGACGACACCGTCATGTACGAGTCGTCGTCCCCGTCGCCGCCCACCGGCGACGGCGTCCCCGACGAGGAGTACCCACTGCCGTAGTACGCCCACTCCATCGATGGATCAGTCCACTCCACAAGGATTCGAACTATCCGACTTGGTCTTGATTTGGGAGGGAAAGGAACGGACCGGGGCGGCGGCTTTATATAGTTATGCACTTGACGGGTGGGGGAGCGCGTGCGCGTGCACTGCTGCAACGCGGGGTGGCACACTAGGTGCCAGCCAGATTGAAGGGCGATGGGCGCGAGCCGGGTCCGCGCGCGGGAGGGAGTGTGGGGTTTGGGCTCTCGCTCTGCGGTTGGTTGGGTGAGTGGGTTCGGTTGGCTGTCGGACCAGCTGGAGGCTGCTCGGACGCGATGGGGACGCGCGCGACGCGCAGGCATGGGGCGCTCTTTCCCTCTCCTGCGGGGAGCGGACTCTGCACGGTGGGCTTGGGCCTTGTGCTTCTCTGGTGCGGAGTTTAGGTACTGTTTGGATGAGGGCTAATTTTTTCAGCCCCTATCACATCGAATGTTTGTACACTAATTAGAAGTATTAAATGTAGATTAAAAATAAAACTCATTTTATAACCTGAGTTATTTTGCGAGACGAATCTATTGAGTCTAATTAATCCATAATTAGCCTATGTGATGCTACAGTAAACATGTGCTAATTATGGATTAATTAGACTTAAAAAATTTATCTCCTCTCATTTATGCAATTAGTTTTATTATTAGTCTATATTTAATACTCTTAATTAGCACCCAAACATCCGATGTGACATGGATTAAAATTTAGACCCTAGATCCAAACACCATCTTACTCTGATTTTGGCCGTTTGGGGATTTGTGGTGACGGGGACGTGCGCTGAAAGAAGCCGGATCGAGAGGGATCGCGATTCATTGCTCGGTTGATGCGGACGCGTGTGAGTTGGAGAGCGCGTGATTCGTTGTCGGAGCCGTGGTTTATGGATGGATGGGGTTGCAATTGTGGGGTTGATGACGATGGTGATGCCTTCCGTCATTCCCTTTAATGCACAGATGCTTATCTGAACGTGGTAAGCTTATGTTTATTTTCGCTCACAAATTCGTCCTAGTACAACACAGGGACCCCGGCCCCATGTAGGCGTAACTGCATTGCACGGAAAGAAAGACGACTCTCACGGTTTGGCGAACTGGCATATACTAATCCGTAGAATTCTGATGCAATGTTTCATCACTCCACAGTTTCAAAGGACGCTTTGATACAGAAAAGGTACAAAAAGCAGCATGCACTAATCGAATTCTGATGCAATGTGTCATCACTCCACTGTTTAAAGGGCGATTGATACAGGGATATGGATTATCTCGTTATTTACATGTCATCTAATTAGTTATAAAAAATAAAAAAAATTAATAGTAGAAATTAATATGAAATATATTTTAACTTGCATATTTGTGAAGTGATATATTTTATACTATTCTATTTCGCTAATTTTTTTAAAGTTTTTTAATAACTATTTAAATAACATGCACGAAATCGAGGATATCCCTCGAGGATGAAATCACTTCCCTCGATACAGAAAGGATACAAAGAGCATAATGCACTTTGTTGGTCGAGCCGTATAACAACGAGCCCCACTTTATCATTGCAAAGCACTAATCTTTAGCAGAAAATCTACTACACGGTCTTCCATTGCAACAGGACAAATTAAATGAGTAGATAACATTTTGAACTTATCCCTTCCCTTTCTCTTCTCTATCCAAGCTTCTTCATTGCCGTCGCGTTTGGGCAGGTCGGCGATTGTGCAGCAGCAGCACGCGGCGGTGGGGGAGCACCGGCCGCGGAAGGCGGCGAAGGTCAACACCAGCTTGGACTCGTGCATCACGGAGCATGGCTCCCCCGATGGCTCCTCCTTGCTGACCATCCTCTCCTTCGGTGGCCACACCACGTGCCGCCGTCGTGGTGTTCGCCATCGGTGCATAGGTGTAGAGGGCCTCGTACTACGGAGCCGTCGCCGCCGCAGCCTTGAAGCCCAAGCAGGACGTGGACGTGGCGACCACCCCCTTCTCCCAGGCACGCTCGGTCAAGCGAAGATACGATAACTTGGTGATCCATCATGCTTCTCGCCGGAGTGTGTGCAGGTATGTCGTGAAATGCATCATCCGCAGTCGATACCGTAGGTACCATGTCTGGTACCTTTGGTATCATGGCTGATACCCAGGTATCAGACCTTTGTACCTACGAGTATCATAGTCTCAAGGTTGTCGCGCAGACGACGCTCAAAGTTATTATGCTCCTTTGCCATCCCATCGCTTCTGCTTGCTAGTGTTATGTGCAGGTACGTCACGACTGATACCTATGTATCAAGCTTGGTACCAAGTACCTAGGTACCAGTCGGTATCCATGGGTACCAAGTGCATGGTACTTTGGTACCTATAGGTATTGGACCTGATACCTAGGTACCAGATTGAACCAGGTTTGGTACCTATAGTGTAACGCCCCGGCACTCGTTAACCGATGACACCAGCTAACTTGTGCCGAAGTGCTACGCATTACCTGTGATATAGTACCAGTCCCAGGATACACTAGCTGGTACTCACAGAATAAACATGGAGTCAAAGTAACTATTTATTACATCACTGGGTTTTAGTCCTTACATAAGTTGCTATCCCGGACAGGCCCAGAGATGAGCAACACAACAATACAAAAGTCCATAAAGCAAAAGTCAAGAGCAGCGACAGCTAAGCGTCTAGGCGACCATCTTGATCCACAGGCGACGGCTTGGGGCTAGGCACGATCCTTCTAGAAGTCCTCGTACTCGGCTCGCTCCTGGAGACACTCCTCGGCGGTCGGGTCGACGTCTTCATCTTCAACTTCTATAGATATATTATATATAGCAAGGGTGAGTACTTCACGTACTCAGCAAGCCGGGGAAAGAATGACATGCTTGGTTAAGACAAGGAGAGCTAGGGTTTTATTTGCGAAAGCAGCCTTTTTGGCAAAGTGATTTATTTCACAAAACTCCTAGTGAGTGAATCAAGTTTTAGTTGTCGGGAGGAGGCTCACGCCTCGACCCATTCCACAAGTTGCTTTGCAACAACTTGTCACGATTAACGAACAACAATTGATTTGTCTCCTCTATTGGTTCCTTCTCTCTTTCTCGACCATACATGGTCCACACAGTCATGTCAGCACTGCAACGCCATCATGGCCCTAACAACACCTCGGTGTCGGACGACACCCCAGGTCACACAGACCCGTTCCTAACCACAAAGGTTAGCCGTTTGCCACACAGGCAAACTCTGGAAACGAAACCCTTCCCACCAATCATTTTCATCAAACATTTGTCAAACAAATCTACGCTATGAGAAACACCTTACACTCGCCCTTGACCGTGGGCACGGCTGTTCGAACAGTTCATTAAACTCTGCAGAGGTTGTACGCTTTACCCACACGACACGAAACTGACACCGTGTACCCGTCGGCAACGGAAGTTCGTGACAAGGCCTTTCCAAAGCTAACCCATGAAAATCGCATGCCACCTAGTTGGGCTAAGATCCATAGCCGAGTATCAGGCAAATACAGCCGTCGTCCACTCAGGAAATACCGAGGATGCCTCCTACTCCTACTGGTACCATGCCACAATAGAGGCAAAAAGACACCCATGATGGGCAATAAATGCGTAACACTTCGTCTCCTCATCCTCGGCATTCCACAACCATTGGCACACCAACTCCCACGTGATAACTATTTACTTAGCCAGAGGCATCCCATAAATACCCGTGTGGTCGCACTATAACGTGTTCGGATGGACTTCCCAAAGGAATCGGTCCTTAACGATAATACGTAGCCAAACCACAAAGGCTTGACTCCGCATCATCACCATTTCCACAACTCATTTTATTTCACAACACTTCCGTACAACGTACCGGATTTTTAAGCATAAGGTTTGGAAATACCCAAGTTTCCCACACGACAGTACAAACGTAAGCATGGTTAAGCAAACTACCTCGGTAATCGTATCCAATAGATAGCGATACTGGCGTAATTATGTGTAGCTAACAAGGATAAGGAATTTAACAACATCCTACGTATAGTGAATGCAACTACTAGGTTGGTCCGTCGGTTGTATAAACAATCCGAGGCCTAAACATGTTATTCGAGTGTAATAAGCAATGCATTTTTCAAACAACATATCATTGCAAATATAGGGGCAATGTAATCAAAGAGGCTTGCCTTGCACGAGATGCGGGTCTTCTTCTTCGAATCCGGCGTCCGGAGCGTCCTCGTACACGTGTTCTATACGTGGAACGGAGAACAAATAAATAAAAGGCAATAAAACAAGCTCAAATCAAATAAACAAGTGTGCCACTGTCTAGATCTCATTTTTAGAAAAATTTAGAAATTTGAACGAGGTCAAACGGAGTTACGGTTGAATTTCTATGAATTTTCAAAGGTAGAGGGGCTTTTCTGAAAATTTGGGAATTTTTAATAAATGATAACGGAATATTCCGTTAGGGTTAGGGTTAGGGTTTGACAGTGGGGGCCCACATGTCAGGCCGGGAGAGAGAGGGGGAGGGAGTGGGGCCCACCTGTCGGTTTAGTGAGAGGGAGAGGAAGGGGGTGGGGCCCACCTGTCAGGGGGGGTCTTCTTCCTCCTTGCGCCACCGAGCTCGGCTCGGGCCGGCGGTGGCGCCGGGCGGCGAGACGGCCGGGGAGGGAGGGGAGGGGGAGGCCGGCGGCCGGGGGACGGCGGCCGGGGAGGCGGCGGTGGCCGGAGGAGCGACGGCGGCGGGAGGGCGGCCGGCGGCGGCGGGCCGAAAGGGGAGAGAGAGCCGGGAGAGAGAGAGAGAGGGGGCCGGCGAGAGAGAGGGCGGCCGGCGAGGGGTGGGCTCGGCCCCCTTTTATAGGTGGCGAGCGGCGCGGGGAGGAGCGGCGACGAGACGGTGGAGCGGCGACGGCGACGGGCGCGGCGGCGCGGGGCTCGAGGCGGAGGGGACGTTGGCGCGGCGCCGGCCGGTGAGGTGACGCGGCGTGCGGCGCGAGGCAGCGCGAAGCCCGGGGCGGGCACGGCGCTCGGGACACGGGCGCGGGGCGCGAGGCGCGGGTGGCGCGGCGTGCGGCAGCGCGGGCGGCGGGTGGCGCAGGCGCGGCGAGGGCGCGGCGGGCGGCGGCGCTAGCGCGGCGGCGGCGCGGCAACGGCAAGCGGCGGCGGTGGGCGCGGGCGGCCGGAGGTGGGAGACGACCCGGGTGGGTCGGGCCGGCGCGGGATGGCCCATGGGCCGAGGGGAGAGAGAAAAGTGAGGGAGGGGGAGCTGGGCCGGGGATAAGGGAGGGAGAGGGAGATGGAGTGGGCCGGGAGGGGAGAGAGGAGGGGGTTGCGGGCCGGCCTGCTTCGGGGGGAAAGGGAGAGGGGGGAAGAGGGGTTGGGCCGGGGAGAGAAAAAGGAAGAAAGGGCCCAAGGGAGGTTTTTTTTTCTTTTTTTTTCTTTTTTGTAAATTGGAAATGAATTTTGGGTGAAATTTTTGGAGGGAAAAAAATATGAGATCCATTTGGCACAAAACAAAATAAAATCCAAACCTTAAAATCCAAAGTTTTTAATTGAGATATTTTTAAATAAATAAATGAAAAAGAGGTGTTACATATAGGTATCGGAGTTGGTACCTATAGGTATCAACCTAGTACCTAGGTAGCACGGCTGGTACATATAGGTATCATACTTGGTACCTATAGTGTATCAGATTTGGTATTCAAGTATCATATTTGCTATCATATATGGTACCTGTAGTATCATGGCTGATACCCATAGGTATGAGACCTGATACCTGGTATTTACGACGTATCAGGTATCATGACTGGCTGCGAGGTATCAACTATAAAGCACCACACGCCTCCTCTCCTCTTCTACTTTCTCCTTGGCTGGATCCTTGTCCCCTACTGTTGCCGCAACTGATATCACTATCTACATCACCACAAACATTGGTTCAAGACGCTAGAGTGCGATATCGAAGAGGATCTTGGAGAGAGAGGGCAGTGTTGCTCCGGCTAGCTGCGAGGTATCGCGTGCTTGGATCCGGCCAGAGAAAGCATGAAGGAATCGCAGAATCATGTGGATAGCAGATGGCACGGTTAGTAATTTGTCAGGTGTTTAATTATCCTGTGATCTTAATTTTACACGGTATCCCGTGCGCTAGCTGCTCTGTTGGTTAGTACTCCTATGGCGGACTTGGTCAAGTTGGTCTGATGCGCCACCTGCCAATCGACGGATACCGACTTGATTCGGCTGCCAGTCCTTTTTGCTGCTAAGGGGAATAAACGGTTGGTTTGGCAGTTCTCGCGGTTTTCGGTCTGATGGGTTGCGCGCCTGCGCGCTGCCCATGGATGGAACCCGTATAAAAACTCAGCGTTTGCCAGTATCGTTGCTGGTCCAAGAAGATTTTCTCCACGAGAACCGAAGGCTGACCAGCTGAAAAACAGAGAATACTTATACTGGGCTACTACTGGCAAAACTACTCGTGTTTGAAATTCTAGAAGTCCTTCGTGGAATTCTAAGCTTCTACTAACTTCTAGTAGATGATTGACATAGAAACGTCGAGCTCTCACTGTCGAACGGTGTCCTTCTAACTCTGCCGCAACTGCTTCAACGCTGTCATTTTGCTACGACAGCAAATGTTACCGGTACTCTCGTAACATTAGTAATAGTTACATGCCCGAGCGCTACATCAGGATATTTTTCTCGGTGGGTCATATTTTTTAGCAGTTTTTTATACGTGAGAAGGAAACTTTGCACGGGCAATTTTTCTCAATAGGTCATATTTTGGGTTTTTTTGGGAACATTTTTTCTATATGTGACAAGGAAACTTCTTACGGTATTGGAAGGGGAGGAAGGAGAACGATCGTGATTTCATAGTAGTCTGAAGATGAACAAAATTATACTCATATTATCTACATTTTGCAGCTCATAGAAGTTCCTAATTAAATATTATCTTTGTATGAGGAAACATTAGTACCTAGGATCCAGAGCATGCGTTACTCCCTCCAAATTTTAATTTTAATGTATGACACATTTAACTCTTTGACATATATTTGATTATTTGTCTTATTAAAAAAACATGTTTGTCATTTATTTTGTTGTGATTTCTTTTTGAGACATTCATATTTGCACACAAGTTTTAATGAGATGAAAAATCAAACAAATATTCAAAAGCCAGCTATGTAATACATTAAAAACCGGAGGGAGTAGTACATGTAGCACCCTTGAATTTTATTTATTTAAAATCCCTTCATTTAAAATTTTGGAGTTTAAATTTTAGTTCTTATTTGAGTTTGTGCTAAAATAGATCTCATCTTGGAAATCCCCTCAACTTGTTGTCAAACCCTAGATCAAAATTCAAATTCAAATACCCAAAAAATTCCCTCAAATTTCAATTCTAAAAATCCTTGAGAAAATATGAAGAGTCACTGTTCATTTTGGGCCTTCTTTTCCTTTTTCTCCTTCCAGGCCCAACTCCATTCTCCATCTACCCTTCTCCTCCCCGAAACAGGCTGGCCTCCCTCCTCTCTCACTTGGCCCACGGCCTAGCCTAGCCCACTCCTGTTTATCCTCTTCCTCTAGCCGGCCGCACGCGCTCGCAACCCGTTCGATGAAATGCCGACCCGGGTGTCGAGTCGTGGTGGCGTCGCGTTGCACCGAGCCGCCTTCCCGTGCGCCGCGTCGCGTCTCCCGTGCACCGCATGCCGCGCCAAGCAGCACCACACCAAGCTCGCATCGCGCCAAGCCGCGAAACCCGCCGCTCTGGATCCCCTCTAGGAGACACACGGCCACATCACCTTCTTCGTCCTATCGCCGTCGCGCCTCGGGCTCCCGGGTGTCCCCTCCACCCGTCCCCTCCCGGAGAATCACCGAGGCCGCGCTTCTATCTCTCTCTCTCTCTCGTCACATCGCCACCACCGCGTGACGCCACCCGTGTCGCCTCAAAACCCTACCACTCGATTTCCAGTCGTAGCTGCCGTCGGTCGCGCGTCGCCCATGTCCCTTCGTTCTTTCCGCTCTCCTCGTGTCGCGTCGCGCCGTCGCCGTCACCATTGCATCGCCGCACGTCGCTTCTCCGCGCGCGTCACCGCTGACGCCGCGCCATCGCCTCGCTGTCTCCTCCACCCCGGAATCCCGCCCTAGTGGCTATCACCTACCCCAGGTTCCCGACACCTAGCCACCAGCTCGCCGCCGCATCCCGCCAAGCACGCCCCTCCTATAAAAGGACCCCTGAGCCCCTTCCCCTCGCCACACCACTCACGGCCATCTCTCCTCCTTCTCTCTCCCTTTCTCCTCTCTCCGTGTCGCCGCTTCGAGCCACCACACTTCTTCTCCTGGTGCCGCCGTCGTCGGCGGAGCATTGCCAGAGGTTGCCGCCACCTCCCCGGCCACCGGTCGCCGAGGCGTGCCTCGCTGCCGCGGTGCACTATTGCCCCGGGACAGAGTAGAGCGAGAGGAGGAAGAAGGAGCTTGAGCCACTGATAGCCCGGGCCCACATCCCCTCCCCTCCAATAGCTGCTGACAGGTGGGACCTCCTTGAGCCGTCCACTTAAGCGGAATATTTCCTTGCTGTTAGATAAATAAAAATCCAAAAAAATCCTTTAACCTTTGAAAATTCATAGAAATTCAACCGTAACTCCGTTTGACCCTGTTCAACTTCTCAAATTTTTCTAAAATTGAGATGTACACGGTGGCATTGTTGTTTCTCTGTTTTGAGCTTGATTTATTGGCTTTTGTTGATTCGAGCTTATTTTCACATATAGAGCACGAGTACGAAGAAGCTCTGGACGCTGTTTTCAAAGGAGAAGACCCGCATCTTGTGCAAGGCAAGCCTCTTTGATCATATTGCCCTATATTTGCAAGATATGTTGTTTGAAAAATGCATTGCTTAGTGTACACGATAATCATGTTTAGGCCTCGGATTGTTTATGCAACCGACGGACCGACCTAGTAGTTGCATTCACTTTACATAGGGTGTTGATATTCTGTTACCTTTGATAGCTCCACACATTTTTGCGCCAGTATCATTATCCATTGGATACGATTACCAGGTAGTTGGTTTAGCCATGCTTACGTTTGTATCGTCGTGTGGGAAACTTGGGTTATTCCAAATATAAGCTTAAAAATGCGGTACGTTGTACCGATGTGTTGCGAAATGAAATGGGTTATGAAAATGGTGATGATGCAAGGCCATGTCTTTGTGGTTTTGTCACGGATTGTCGTTAAGGACCGTTTCCTTTGGAAATTCCATCCAAACACGTTACAGTGCGACCCCACGGGTATTGATGAGATGCCTCTAGCTAAGTAAATAGTTATCACATGGGAGTTTGGCGTGCCAATGGTTGTGGGATGCTAGGGATGAGGAGACGAAGTTTTGGATCTTTACAAGCCCTTTTGGGTAGCTTTAATGCCTCTATTGTGGCACACGGTACCAACAGGAGTAGGAGACATCCTCCGTATTCCTGAGTGGATGACAGATGATCTTGCCTGATGCTCGGCTAAGAGACTTGACCCAACTAGGTCGCATGTGATTTTCATGTGTTAGCTTTGGAAAGGCCTTGTCACGAACTTTCATTGCCGACGGGTTAACTGTGTCAGTTTTGTGTCGTGTGGGTAAAGCATACAACCTCTGGACAGCTTATTGAACTGTTCGAATAGCAGTGCCCATGGTCATGGGTGAGTGTAAGGTGTTTCTCATAGCATAGTTTTGGTTGATAAATGTTTGAGGAAAATGGTTGGTGGGAAGGGAATCGTTTCCAGAGTCCGTCTGTGTGGCAGACGACTAACCTTTGTGGTTAGGAATGGGTCTGTGTGACCTGGAGTGTCTCTTGGTACGAAGGTGTTGTTAGGGCTGAGAAGGTGTTGTTGTGCTGAGAGAGCTACGTTAACTATGAGAAATAGTGTTGTTGTGATTAACTAAGTCGATGTGAAAGTGAAAAGAAACCAATAGAGAAAATGAGGAGAAATGGATTAAATGATTCCTTTATTAATCATTGTGACAAGTTGTTGCAAAGCAACTTGTGGAATGGGATGAGGCGTGAGCCTCCTCCCAATAACTAAAATCTTGACTAACCAGAGGTTTTGTGAAATAAATCGCTTCTACCAAAAAGGTTGCTTTTGCAAATAAAACCCTAGCCTCCTTGTTTAAACCAGACATGTCATTCTTTCCCTGGCTTGCTGAGTACATAAAGTACTCACCCTTTCCCCTATATATATCTATAGAGATTGAAGATGAAGACGTTGACCCAACTGCCGAGGAGTGTCTCCAGGAGCAAGCCGAGTATGAAGACTTATAGAAATTTCGTGCCTAGCCCCAAGCCTCGCCTGTGGAATAAGTCAGTTGCCCAGGTGCTTCGCCTAGTGCCTAGTTGTTAAGTCTCTTAGTTTCTCGCTGCTTCTAGCTTCCGCGTTGTCGCATTTGTGGCTTTATGTACTGCTGCGTTGCTCATCTATGGGCATGTCCATGATGACAACTTATGTAAGTACTAATTCCAGTGATAAAGTAGTTTACTTTGATTCCATATTTATTATGTGTGTACCAGCTAGTGTATTCTGGGACTGGTACTATCTCACAGGTAATACATAAACACATCGGTATGAGTTAGCTGGTGTTTACGGCTAATGAATGTCTGGCGTTACAGTACCGGTTATAGCAACCGGGACTAAAGATCTCGATTTTCGTACCGGTTGAAATAACCGGATTCGAACTCAAGATCTCTCACCTCAGTTTCACGCGCGTTACCATCCCATCTACCACACACATCTAATATGTATAGAGATACTTTCTTTTTGAACTAGACCCTGGAGGCATCTTTAGTCCTGGTTGGTGTTACCAACCGGGACTAAAGATGTTCTTGGGACATGGAATTTCGAACCGGTACTAAAAATATTTTTAGTACCGGTTCGTAAGACACCCAAGAAATTTATGTTTTTGGCATACCGAGAAAAGATCACTTCACTAGTAGTAATTATACTAAATAAAAAAATAAGAAGAAACTATTATAAAGCAGTAATATAAAGCCCTCTCATTCCAACATGACCTAGTTTTGGGGTGTTTATTACTGCTTTGGTAATAGTTTCTTCTTATTTTTGGACCTAACATAACTAGATCTAACCCGACGTTTATATAGATTTTGGGACATAAACATGTGGCACATATAAAAGTCGGCTTAGAATCTAACCTGGAGTTTACAAATGTCGGGTTTGCTCTAACTATTAGCGTTGTTTATATAGACCGGCATTGTGTGTTCTAGGGCGTTTGTACACCCATGTTGTCGAGGGTGAACTCCGCAGCGGGGGCCTGTGCAGACCCCCTTTTTCTAGTTCGGCCCAGGGCGCGAAAGAGAGGCTTTTCTCGGCCCCGATCCCGGTGCACCGGTGAGATGGAGAGACCGCGAGAAAGAGGGCGATGGTACGCGAGCAAGTATACAGGTTCGGGCCACCGATGAGGCGTAATACCCTACTCTTGTGAGGTGGACAATTTGTGTAAGTTTTTGTTCTCAAGGCTGGACTCAGCTAGAAGCTATCCAAAGAGCAGAACCCCTTTCCTCTAGGGCTGGGCCTCCTTTTATACCTCAAGGGGACACCACATGGGCCGGATAGGCTATGATCTAGAGAAAAGAAAAAAGCTATTGTACAATCAAGAGCCACACTGTGGCTTGCGGCCGAAGTCTACCGTCCTGTAGCGCCGGAGTGACTCCTGTCAGACCGCCCATTCTCTGCATGACGCTGAGTGTCATTCTTCATTAAACGGCCGGAGACTTGCTCGTCCGGGCGTATGGGGTTGATGTGCCAGGTGATTAGACCCGGCGCACCAACCCTGGTGAGATCTATGAGCTGAAGCGGCTCACACGGCGTTGATGTGAGCGGCGGGAGACGTAGCACACCTACCGGGCGTGTGGCGGCATGTCCGACACTGTGCTGCGTCCCGTCAATTGTTCGGTCCAACCGCAAGCCGGTCAGCCGACTGCGACCGGTGTGAGATGCACGCGTGCGCGTCGTGCCGCATTAAATGTGGCACGCGCGCGCACAGGCGCACTACGGCTGCGTCGCCATTAATGAGGGTAGGTGAGCGTTGGGAGCTCTCACCCACTCCTTCACACATGGCGTCGGCCCGAGGGGGTC
The DNA here is from genome assembly GCA_000573905.2 of Oryza punctata. Classification (NCBI taxonomy): domain Eukaryota; kingdom Viridiplantae; phylum Streptophyta; class Magnoliopsida; order Poales; family Poaceae; genus Oryza; species Oryza punctata. The sequence goes on along the minus strand of CM002491.2, from coordinate 27,752,699 downwards.
GGGGGAGCCCGACCCCTGCTGCGCTGTCCCCCGAGGGGGTGCCGTGTCCTGGGAGGGCGGCCGCCACGTCACCCTCGGGCCCAATCCCCCTCGGGGGATGGCCACGTGGGCGTACGGGGCTGCCTCAGGCCCAGAGTTGGCATACCCCTGGGCCCATGACACCGACACATGTCTATTCAACCAACCCTGGCATTTACAAATGATTGTGTAATATACCTAGGAGATTAGCTAGATCAGAGATAGTAAATTTTGGAACCGTTGAACCTTATCTTCTTACCAACCACTCATCAGTGGTGGAGCTAGAAACTCCATCGAATCTACACGGCAAAGAATATTTCTCCATTGCACTACTAAAAAAGCCCTCATAAGGACCGGTCTTATAGGTACCGGTTCATTTAAAACCGGTACCTATGAGCGTTTCCCACCTCCACACGATGAAAAAAATATAAAACCGACACCTTTAAGCATTATATGTGTCTGTTCTAGAGAAAAAACCAGCACCTATAGTATATGTGTTGGTTTTTTAACAGAATTAACACCTATACTTATATTATAGGTCTCAGTTCTAGAGAAAAAACTAGCACCTATAGTATAAGTGTTGATTTTTAACAGAACCGACACATATGCTTATTTTATAGGTGTCACGGTTCTATTAAAAAACCAACACTTATACTATACGTGCCGGTTCTTTTAAAAAACCGACACCTATTAAAAAAACCTCATCCTTATCTTTTTTACCACCCACAACGCCCCTTATCTTATCCATCCATCCCACTTGACATCTATCCATCTCTCTCTCTCGCGCCCCTTCTCTCCCTTTGCCTTCCTCTCTCTAGTGGTGCAGCGACAACTGACGGAGGAGCGGTGGAGGCCGACAGAGGACATGGCGGCGGCTCTCTCCCAGCTCGGGGCCCTCCCCCTTCTCTCCTCCTCCAGGACGGCGCGGCAGTGGAGAAGCCCGGCCTGGGCGGGCGAGGTAGCGGCACGGTGGTGGAGAAGGTCGGCCGGCACGGACCCGGGCGGTGAAGAAGGCGGGCCGGCGCGGCGGCTGATGACTGGATCTCATCAACCCCCTCCTGCAGCGCGGCGCGGGTGAGGTGGCGGCGACGGCGGTGGTGGTGGAGGAGGCTAGATCTCGCCAGCCCCCTCTCTCCCGGGGGACTTCCCCCTTCCCTTCTCCTCCTCTAGCGCGGCGTGGGGGTGGCAACCGATGTGGTGAGATGGTGGCGCGGTCGCCGGATCTCACTAGCCCCCTCTCTCCCGAGGGACCTCCCTCCCTCCAACGTGGCGTTGGGTGGCGACCGGCACGGCGAGGTGGTGGTGCGGTCGCCGGATCTCGCAGGCCCCCTCTCTCCTGAGGGACCTCCCCCCTCCTCCAGCGCGGTGTTGGGTGGCGGCCGCCGACGCGGAGGCCAGCGTGGTGATTTTTTTATTTAAATAGTATATGTGCCGGTTTCAGAACCGGCACCTATGTGATTGGGCAAAGGTACTGACCAATAGGTGTCGGCTGGAAAACCGGCACCTATAACCAGTTCCCAACCAGCACCTATGGGGTTTTCTGTGGTAGTGTCGTCACTAATACTAATTTCACAAATATTTTCACAAATCAACAATGGATATTCCAGTGGTGGAGCTAGGGCGGTCGCTTGACCAGGCCGGAATCTAGTTTCGCCGCTGACTCATCATCTCTCACAGCTAGGCCAGACTCTTGCCTCCTGTGCCCTTCTAGCCAAAAAAAATGCTATCTCATGCACATTTATTATATTAAGAGGTATATATTTTTAAAATTTTGTATATAAAAAATATAAGGTCAATTATTTATGGAAAACTGACACTACTAGAAAAATGATTTTTACCAACGTTGGCCTTTTATTTTTCCGGACGAACAAAAAATACCCTCTTATAACCGTTTATGAAAATAGCTAAAGAACCTCTAGATTTAATCCTGCCTGTGAAAATTAATTTATTTTCATAGGTGGACCTCATAAGGGGAACGCCTGGAAAAATATGATTTTTACAGGCCTACAAAAATTATGCATGCAGAAAAAATATCTAAGTCACATCCTTATGTTATCCTCCACCATCTTTATCCTCTCCACCACTCGTTCCCCCCTCCCCTCTCTCTCTCATTGAGGCCCATCCGGTCAGCCTCGCCGAGGCCGCGCACAGCATGGAGGTGGCACCCGTGATTGGGCGTCATGCGCGGGGTTGTGTGCCCAAGCGACATCGAGGAGGTCGCGACGACGACGACTACACAACCTGGATCCGTCATCGGCTCGCCCCGAGCGTGTGGATCCACCGACGGCCGGCCGCGAGCGCGCGAATCCACCGGCGGCCGGTCTCGGGGAGGGGAGGGGAGACGGCGGTGACGAGGAGATGAGGCGGTGGCTCGGCTCCTCCCTCTCCCGGCGACGGCGGTGGCTCGGTGACGAGGAGAGGAGGTGTCGGCCGCGACGAGGAGGTGAGGCGGTGACTCGGCTCCTCCCTCTCCCAGCCTGGTGACAGCGGCGACGAGGAGGGCCATCAACATCTTGGCGATGAGGAGGGTCAGCAACGTCTTGGGGATGAGGAGGAGAGGCAACGGCGGCGACGCTCCAATCCTCTTCCTCCCTTCCTCCCAGATCCCTGCGCCGGCAGCGGTGGAGCCGATGGCGATAGCCACCACAGAAAGCGTCGGCCCTTCTCCTCCAAGATCTGGACGGAATAGGGGAGCCGACCAGCAGTGGCGACGGAGGCGGCACTCCCCTCGGGCAGTGGCGGTGGACAGAGGAGAAGAGTCGTAGGACGGAGGGGGAGGAGCGAAGGGGGAGGCCGGTGGTGGCGCCAGCGGGTAGGGGGTGGTGGCGGCGAATTTTTTTTTGTTCACTGAAAATATTTTCCTAGGCGGGTGGATCATTTTCACAGGCGGGCCGCTGGGCCACCTGCGAAAATCATCTATTTCGTAGGCCTTTGCATAGCGGCAGTCCTTACCCCCACCTGGAAAAACATTTTTTCCTAGTAGTGTGGCCAACAAAAAGAGGGAGAAAATTATTATCCAACAAAAAACAAGTGAGCGATATCAATATATTGATATTTGGATGTTGGATTATGTATAACCGTATAAAATGTGAGGCTCTAGCTAACTTTGTCCTATAAATATTGTGGAGATCGGCTTGAATATAATAACTAAGGGATTTTACTCTATGCACTCCAGAAAAAAGAAAACCAAAGCTTCCGTACACGAACCCGTGGATTGTATACATGACAGACCTTGTATATGGTGTGAGGCACTAGGTCGATCAATTGTATAGTGGACGACATCAAAAGTTACATGGTAATCTCGGTGTGTAAACACTTTTCATGTACTTTAGTCTCAGGTTTGTTGGAGTCATGTCTTAGATGCCACAAAGCCTAGATCCGCTAGTGATTGTACACGTCATAGCAAAGGCATGCACAATTATGTCTACAAGGAACTGATACAAATATTACATGTACATGTTTTTGCCCTTTAGAACAATAATTGACATAGAAATCATTGTGCACCTAGTACTAGAATATCATAGGACCCATCCTTAGCATTTTGTAAGATCTACATCGGATGGAATACTACGGTAAGTGGATCAAGAGACATAAAACAATTATAAGACATAGTAATAAATTTGGTTGGAATATAGAGTATATCATAAAGTAGTTCAATTATTATAGGAGTTTTTTCTTTTCAAATGAGACATACACAAAAATACAGATCACATATACAACACCGTATTGAACTATCCATAAATATACTTCTCAACAATATGAGATAAAAACAAGTAACACATCTATGACCTCACTACTTATGAGTTTTGGGAGCCTCGCATTTTTGCGCCGGCCAAATTGTAGGATTACACAGGTCATCAACTATCCCAAAAGAGAACGATTGCCGGGTTGGTCAGGGACTAATAATCGATCTTAACCCTTATAAACCTGGCGAGCTAACATAGAGATGCCCAGATTCGCGTTAGCGTGGCGACAAACGCACGGCGGGGCACGAACCGTACGCCAGCCCATACGTCCGTGACGGCATGATTCCCACCCCCACCCGGCGCGGCCCACCAGCGCCGCCGTGCCGTCGTCCGCGTCGCGTTGCGGCGGTGCAGGCGAGATCCGCTCCGCTCCCTGCCCGACCGCGCCACGGCCCGTAGGGCCCCCGCGCGCCGCGCCAAATCGATCGATCCCCGCGTCGTTTGCTGTTGCTCTGCTCCGCTCAGGTCGGGTAGGCTCAGGTTGGGTAGGGGGGATGGCGTCGTACGTGGACCACTCATGCATGCGCGGTGCGCTCCCAGGCAGCGGCTGTACCGCCTGTGTACCAGCCGAACCCCATATGCAGACACCGGGCTGCAAAAGGTGTGGGTGTGCTTTGTCCTTTTGTCAGCCACTCAGCCTTGCACTCGTGTTTTTATCGTTTTTCCAACAGGTCGTGTACGGATCGCGTGGACACGTGTCGTCCCAGGAGAGCAATGACACTGTTCAGGTCTTGGCAGTAGTTGTGGGCGTTATTTTGTACTCTTTCACCCTTTTTTTCAGACTAAAAAAACCCTAACGGAATGGTCTTGTTTTGCCCTTTCATATGGTATTGGGTGTGGTAAAATCTGTGAGATTCAACTTACCCGTATTAACCAGCTTCTGCTGATGATTTGTGAACCTAATGCTGTTGGTGATTTGATGCGGCTGCTGCTGCCACCGTCACAACAACCAAAATACTCAATAGTAAGTGTAGACTTATAGTAAAACACACAGGCACACAGTGAGGGGCTATATGCTACTGATCTGATAGGATAACATAAATATTGACAAGTTCAGGTATCTTTTTCCTTTTTCACATATCAACACATACACAATCATCTCGTGAGATTAATTAAGCCAGACAACTACGAGAACTGAAAAATAAACTCATGTACTAAAGTATTTAATATGGCAAACCAACGAAGCCATCCATGTGTTGGAAGCAAGTAATATCATATGTTTTTTAATGAAAGTAATCATCTGGTTAATCATTTGCAAAAGATCGAATCTTGTAGTACCGAGCTAATTAGCCACACCCAAGTCGTTGGTCTTTTCTTTTTTTTCTTTCAACGACCAAGACCACTTACCCAAAGACCAAAGTCCACACATCGGTCACATCCACACACACTACTTCACTTCATTTCACTATAAGCAAGCCAAAGAGTGTTTAGAAAAGGGTAAGGTATTGTGGAGTGATGCACTGCGAGCACATCTTACAGCTAATTCACCCCCAAAATCTTATTTCAGACATGCAGTACAAGCATACACAAGCACAATATATACAGTGGCACACACAGGCCGGCCTCCTCATGGTCACTTGGCATTTCAGGAAAGTATTGATTTCCTTGTGCACTACTGCTTATGTACTGCACTGGCCAATGAATTGATTAATATTTCAGCGAGTCCCCAGCCAGGTGAAACGGGAGACCTATAACTTTCCCTTCAAGCCGGCTTCATCAAGCCAAAACACCCCAGAAAGAAGCAAAGAGGCCGGGGAAAAAAAGAGATCAGGAGAAACAAGCTAGAGATAGGTAGGCACGCATTAGCAGCAGATGAGGCAATCAGGTGAGCTATGCGTGACTGGAGAGCAAAAAAGGGACTCCATACCAGTTTCAGTTTGTAGTTTGTACCTCCTTGTCTCTCCACATTATTCCAGCATCATATGCAAGCTTATCATATAAGTGCTTAGTGGTACTGTAGCTATAACGGCGGCGGTGTTTGTTGGTTTGATCTCCATGCATGCATCAAGAGTAGTAGTTAATTAATTATTACCGTCATCGATCTCAGTTCATCGCCAGCCGTTACCATGCATATTGATTATTATCTATGGGTCACGGTAGCTCCAGAGGCTGCCCCCGGCCTCCGACGGGTCCGGTGAGTCGTCTGAGGAGCCGGGGCTGAGCCTCGGGGGGCTCATCATCATCCCGGCGGCCATGTTCCGCAGGAACTGCGGCGTCTCGAAGAGGGCCTCCTCGTCCAGGAAATACTGGTGGCTCCCGGCGCCGCCGCCGCTGCTGCCTTCCTGCTGCGCGCCGCCGCTGCCCGCCGGGGCGCGCGCGGCGGCACTGCTCCCGCCGCGCTGCTGGTGCGCTGATCCAGAGGCGGCAGGGGCAATGCCGCCGCCGGCACGGCCGGGCAGGCGGTCATGCTGCAGCGAGGCGGCCGCGGCGGCGGCCGCCGCGCGAATGTCGTCCGCGGAGCTGGACGCGGGTAGCGCGGTGCGCGAGGAGGCCAGATCGGGGAAGTTGAGCGCGGCGTCGGGCCCACGCAGCGCGAGCGCCGCCACGTCGTAGGCGACGGCGGCCATCTCGGCCGTCGGGAACGTGCCGAGCCAGATGCGGCGAGTCTTCCGCGGCTCCCGGATCTCCGACACCCACTTGCCGCTCCGGCTCCGGATCCCCCGGTAGAAGGGGTGCTTCCCCGAAGACCGCGGCGACGGCGGCCCGTGGTCAGACATTAATTCGATCGATCGGCGTTAGCTAGGGCAGCAGCTAGCAAGGCGCACCTATATAGTTGATGACGACATGCCTATCTAGCTAGTATATCATAAGCTCGATCTGCGCGAACGTGTGTGCGAGGCAGCTGTGGGTTGAGCGCGTGCCGAGAAATCCACGAGCGACGCGGCTATATAAGCAGGCGGCGGCGGCGGCGAGATCAGAGGGCGGGAGAGAAGCGTGAGGAAAGCCATGGCGGTCGCTTGCGATGAGCTGGTGCTACCGAAGCGAACAAGCAAATAACACCGCAGCCACAGCCCCGCGCGCGTTATTTTCAGGCGGGCGTGAGGGGATCAGAAAAGTCGCGTTGCCTTCAACCTTACTAATCACCCAAGAAGGGGGCTGTGGCCCTTTCCGCGGTTGAACATGGCCTTAAACTGTTCCATTTTTGTTTTATCCATATATCTATATATATCTAGATTTCAGGCTCCATATATTAATTGATGGCCCCAATATATTCACCCCTGACCTAAATTTGCACGTATCATGAGTAATTTGGTTATAGATCAAATCTAGATGGGTCCACAAATTAATTTGGCTTGCCTGTGCGGTGCATTTTTTTTTTCAAGAAACGTTTTTCCCCCCTAAAAGAACTCTATCTATCTATATTGTATGAACTTTCAACTATACAATTTAGAGTAAATGTCATAACTGCAAGTATTATATTATAACTGTTACTTTACTACAACTTTAGTTGGAAATTTCACAATACACAACATTAGCCAATGATTTTACCAGATAACTGCAATTTAATTTCTTTAACTAATATATAGACGCGGGTCCACTTGATAGGCGGACATGTAATACTTGCAATGTTTTACGTTGGGCCCACTTGTCAAACACATGTGGGGGAAAATAGTTTGCTATTGTGAATTTTCTTGGGAATAAAAAACACAAACAAACTAGCTTATATATGATGGTTAAGACACAATTGTGGCAAAGTGCACCGAACTATAACTTTTGTAATAAAATGTTATAAATGTTGCGTAAGAGAACATGTCACACCTAAGATAGACACACACAAATTATTACTCCGTATTAGTTTTTAAATTAGATGTCTCTCACCTCATATAGAATGTGTTCGATCTAAACGGTTATACTCGCTCCATTCCAAAAAGTTGTCTTTCTATATTTTATACCATAGATTAAACCTACATATTAAGATTTCATACGAGAAGATGATAGTGTCCCTTATTAAAGGTGTATTGTTGGGAGTAGTAGGGTGGTTGGGAGTAAAAGGGGCGGGTGAGGGGAGGGAGGATTTGAATAGGAGGTGATTAATTGATAGCACAAGTAGTACTCTTGAGTGACAAGATCTGTTGGACAACTTTTTAATCCTAGAAAGACTACTATTTTGGTATCGCTAATCTTCTGTCGACAGAAAATCCATTCCCTAATCTTGCATATTTTGGGACAAATGGATGTGCTTCGTGATTCATGCTCAAGGAAGTCTCCTCCAACTCCGGTGACCTTGTCTTCTTCGACATTGTCAACAACCCAAACTCTGGAAGAGACCGTACGAATTAGGGTCCCGGGTTGGGATGTGGATAGGAGGAGGGAGGGAAGAGGGGAGAGGGGGAAGAAAGGGGAGATCGCCGGGGTTAGAAATATGGTTGTGGGAGGCGGTTGCCCGGCGGTGGATAGTGAGGCACCGACAACAGCGCAAGAGCCGCAGGGATGGAGTAGGGTGGTGAGCCGACGAGGTAAAGCAAGGTTGTGGTTAGGAGGTCGTGGCGGATTCGTCAATTAGTGGTAGAGCTAGCCAAGGCCCAGCCAGCACAGGCAGGTGCCCGGGTTCTGGTCATGCAGCAAGACATAAGCACATGCTTAATTACTCGATCTGTTGGTTCTAATGCAAGCCAAAACAACCAACTAGCAAGCAAGTCACACATCACTTGGATGCGACACGAGGAAAAGCTAGTGACACAACCAACAATCATCTCTTTTTTTTCAAATATAATACTACTACTCATCAATTTTGTTTGCAACTATGGTATATAGTTTATGGATTTGTGTGTATTTATCATTTATCATTAGGTTTACCTAGACTCAAGAAAATTTCTAGATCTACCACTGTCGTCGACACCTACCGCTAAAGGCAGGAAAGACAAAGGGGGGACCTCGTTGGAGGGATAGGGAGGAGAGGCTGCTCCGGTGGTGCCTTTTGGGCAGCCGATGAGGCCAGGTGGTGGCGTAGTGGCGCGGTGTCAGTGCCGGTGGTGGTGACGCTGGAGCGGAGTTGATGAGGTGTCGAGCGCATCGTGCTCTTGCGGTGGCTGGGAGGAAAAAAAAGGAGATTAGGGTTTGGGGGTTTGCAAAAATCTCAAAATGATACAATGGTCTAAAATTTACAAGATATTAGGAGGTTTCTATTAAATAAATGTAGAGTAGATAGTCCAAACTATTTTGGTACCGAGATAATATTGATTTATGGATTGGATGGGGAGGGTGGCCATACCAATATCGGAATGTTGTGCTTCTTCTTATTATTCTTACTGTGTGCAACTTTTTTATGTCCCGAAGGTGAGGTTTCTTCATTATATTCACATCTCTTTACATAGTACCGCACATTTATGTATACGGAATCTATCCACGGGATGTAAAGAAGGTTCAATCTTATTTCTTTTTAGAATGCATGTTGGTTTTTGACTACTCCATATATACTTTATTGATTCATGAAAACATCAACAACACTGAGTGTAAGCCTAGATAAGAGCTACTCCCTCGTTCCATATTATAAGTTATTTTGATTTTTTTTCTAGTCTTAAGTTTGATCATATTTATAGAAAAAATAGTAGTATCTAAAATATCAAATTAGTTTCATTAGATCTAACATTTAATATATTTTGATAATATGTTGTTTTGTGTTGAAAATACTAATATATTTTTTTATAATCTTGATCAAAATTAAAAAAGTTTGACTAGAAAAAAATCAAAACGACTTATAATATGAAACAGTGGGATTAGCTAGTCATGACAACCTTAGCCATAAAAGAAGAATGAGAACAAGTCCAGGATACATGTACTATATAAATATAAGAGAAACTAACGAACTTGACGAGTTGATTTAACTAAAAGGAACAAGACCATCCAAATCTCAGCACCTAGATTTAACAAAGAGGAATAATCATCCAAAAAGAGGTGGTTCATACTGATGCACCCACATTTCACTACTAGAGAAGTGATCTTTACCTGGATGGTAAAAATCACATTAGTCCCGGTTCGAATAGAAACTGGGATTAAAGATCATTTTAGTCCCAGTTAAAGACTTTATGATCTTTAGTCTTGGTTGGTAACACCAACTGGGACTGAAGATCATTTTTAGCCTCGGTTCAATAGCTGTCAGGTCGTGTCAGATTCCAACGATCTTTAGTCTCGGTTGATAACACCAACCAGGACTAAAGATGCCTCCAGGGTTTAGTTTAAAAAGAAATCATTTCTATTCAAGTCAGATGTGTGCAGTAGGTGGGATGGTAATGCGCGTGAGGGTTGAGGTGAGAGATTTTGAGTTCGAATCCCACATCTCACACATTTTTTTGACTTGGTGTGCATCTTTAGTCCTGATTATTTCAACCCATCTTTAGTCCTGAATTGGGCGTCCTGGTTGCACAACCGAAATTAAAAAGGTTGTCAACCGGGACTAAAAATCTCTTCCCGAGTAGTGTTTCTAAATCATGTCTTGCAATGTAGTGGCGGAACAAGAAAGATTTTTGAGCCTGGACAAACTTCAATATAACTAGTATTTGCTATAGAAAATTCATTATCAATTTACTCATCAATATTAAAATTTAATGGAGTTTTCACCGGCGAGCCTGGGTGGCTGCACGGGCTAGCCGGGCGGTGGCTCTGCCACTGCTGTGATGCGTATGCGTTCCTCACGTGAATCAGATCCATCGTCTCTATCGTAATGCTTATTAATGATAAAAAATAATTTGTAGGTAAAATTTTTATATATGTGTTATTAGCGACTTAAAAGCTGATATTAAAAAAAGACAATGGAAAACATCAAAATCAACTACAAAACTAAGAATTAAGATTCAAATTTTAGCTACAGGTAATAACTGAAGAACAAACGATCCAGTTGAATATATACCGATCGAGCATAACAAAGCCCCTACAATATCAATATAAATTACAATGGTAAGAGGTGAAGTTAGCGTGGCTCATCTGGTGAGGCTCTTGTGGTGAAGCCTTGGATCAAATTCTATATTTGACACGAGTACTCATATTTAGCTAACTTTCAGTGGTATACACGTATAACCATCAACAACAAGAAGCATATATTGAATTCATCTATCTTAAAATATACCAAACTAATATAACGCATATTATAACGCATATATGGTGCCTAGTTATATATTATGTATAAAATGATATATGAACACCTATGTGTATATTATATATGTGTGTATATTATGTTTTACAAAATTTACTACGGGAGAGCTAAGATTGCTTGATTATAATAGGGCTTATATAGGTTACGGACAATCCAGAAGCTCCCATGCATTCTCAAGCCAGCCGCCAGCGCAAGTGCAGCAGCAAGACAGAAGTGCCTGCGCTATCGATAAGCATGGCGGCTGCAAGACAGGTGCGCCTGCGCTATCCATAAGCTATAAGCATACGCGCATCGATCGATCCTTTTCTTTTTTCGCTAGCCCCGGCCGGCTCTCCCATCCGAACCCTAGCTCAGAATCTCAGTGGACCGAGACAGGGTCCGATTTATTTGACGTGTGGGTCCTCCTCCCCGTACATGCCACGGGACCAGGCTGTGATTTGGCTGGGTGTGGTATCCCGGCCGGCCGGGGCAGCGTCGCGGTCGCGTTCGTACGACGCGGAGGGAGGCGGCCGTCGCTCTCGAACCTGGCCCTACTCGATCAATGATCGGGTATCTATTGCTGCGCTACAAGTGCTCCACTTAATTGGATACGATGCGATACGAGTACGGTTTGGCGTTTGTTGCTCCCGGCGTTTTTTGTTAAAGAGTACCGGCCGTCGGTAAGTCCCCCTCGTTTTAAATATGTTAGGCGTTATTTTTGTTTCTTGTTTCCTCCTTGTCAAAAGGACAAGCTGAACTTTTTTTTTTGGGGAAACGGGGAGATATTTTACTCATCAAGAGAATCCATATATATATAAGAGATGTGGTATAAGGGTCTGTTTGGCACAGCTCTAGTCAAACAGTTTCAGCTTCACCTAAACTTGGAGTGGAGTTAGGTAGAGCTCTCTCACAAAATGAACTAGAGATGTGGAGCTGGGTTTAGGTAGCTCCACAACTCCACTCCACATCCAATTTCTGAAGTTAAATTTAGGAGTTAGAGCTCCACTAAATAGGTCCTAAGATTACAACTATCATCCGGTCAGAAAGCAGTTAAAACTCGCTTTTGCCTTTCTTCGCTTAAGAAATGACTGACACAATTTTGATCCCGATGAACTTTCATAACTCTAATCTCTCTCTTACCAGACAAGAGGTCTCGCACCTCCTTGACTAAGAACGCCAGCTCATATAGCACCTTTGGCTTGGAGTAGATTGGTTGCATTGCTACCTGACAATCAGTTTCCACCATCACTAGCAATAGCGTCCATTGTAACGCCATAACAATGCCTTCCCTACACGCAAGCAGTTCAGCTTCCAATGCAATTCCACATCTGTTCAGCTTCCCACACAAGGACAAGCTGAACTTGACAGTAGTTGTTGATGCAAGTACTATACGAGCAGGTGTGACATGTATTACCGACAATGTGTCTGATATGGCAATGATATTAACTAGATGATACTTCGTTCTTTGTTGCGGGACATGTGAATAGATATATGTTAATCGTGTTGCAGAAACGATGGATGGATTTGGATTGAAATATCGTAAAGATAATTTAAGGATGATGATTTAGCATACGTATGGTGAGCTAGAGAATTAAATAAATTCTAGGTGTGACTACTATATTTGTATGTTGAGGTTTAAATACTTAGTGGGTTGGTATGATATACTTACATATTATGGTTCAGGAGTACTACTAAATACCACACTTGTAGGTGGAGCTTTACATATACTTTGTGAGTTAAACTATAGATTAACAAGAAGGGTGGTGAAATATGAATTAAAGATAAGTTGGTTCATTAACGATAAGGTAGTTCAACTCCACCCCTTAATTGGTACTACCATACATCACTTATGTGTACTACTCTATCTGTTTCATACTTCCATGTTATATGTCGATTTAATTTTTCTCCTGATCATTTTTTTAAAAGTTTGACTAGATGTATAAAATTAAAAGCAATATTTTCAGAAAAACACATTATCAAAATATATTAAATGTTAGTTTTAATAAAACTAATTTTGTGTTGTAGATATTATTAAATTTTTCTATAGATTTAGAAGTTTGACTAAGAAAAAAGTTAAAATAACTTATAATATAAAACAGAGAGAGTACATAATTACTACCTGTTTATGTTTCTTAATAGATGTTGTTATTGATTTTGGGCATGATGTTGACCATTCATCTTTTTTTAAAAAATCATTTATTTTGATGTGCCTTATTTATCATTAAATAAACTTTAATGATGACTTAAATTTTGGTATAAAATTTTAAATAAGAAGAATGGTCAAATATCACGTCAAAAGTTAGCAGCGTTATCTACTAAAAGAACAGAGAGAGACAACTAGTGGATTGTGCGCCTGTGCAGCTTTAGTGCTAAAATTAGATCTGGTGTGATACTCCTTAATTTCTATTCTCTAAGAGCTTGGTTTAGATTTATTGGTTTAAACTTTTAAGTCAGGTTTTTGACTTAGATGATTTATAGGCCGATAGTTTTAAAGTTATAAGTTTAAAGGTGGAGTTACATCTCTACCTCACATAATAAAAAAAACTTATGCAGCTTAGTTTTTAGCTTAATAGTGTAAGAGTAGCTTATGGTTTTGAAAAAAGTAAACGAAAAATGTACGCTTAGACTTTCCGACTCATAAGTTGAATTATGAGCCAAACAGAAACGACTTAAATATAACCATATTTACATAAATATATATAACCGTGTTAATATATTATCACGATTCTCTATTTCTTTGATTCCCATGAAAATTTTCAGCCTTCAGGGTTAGGCTCCGTTGGAAACTATCTCAAGAGAAGACATACAACAATTTCGTGCGCATTAGAGTTCTATAGGAAATAAATAGTATTTTGAATCTAACTATGCAATTGCGTATGGAACTTGGCTATTGACAGGAAGGCTAAAGCAATTTGGAAATGAATTCAACACTCTCAAAATATCATCAGTTTCTTTCATACCATCTAAATATTCATAAAAGAAATTTAGCAAGACAAATTAATATGTGATATTACTCCATGAACATGGAAATTAAAATTTGGTTTCTATAGGCTGTAAAGAAAAATAAATTAAACTCTAGCTAGCTAGTATATATATATATATATATGTGTGTGTGTATGTATATATATATATATATATATATATATATATATATATATATATATATTTGTAGTATTTTCTAACCTATAGAAATCAAATTTAAACACATATGACTATGGATGATGGTATATCACATAATATCTATCTTATTAATTATCTAAAAGAATTAATAACCATTTTTTCGATTACACGGCGGATGCATACGCACGCACACACCACTACACAGTCACGCAACATTACTCACACACTTCGTATGTGCGCCCCACTAACACATACTACAAGAGATGAAAACCAACGATATATTCTTGATCTCATTAGTTAAAATCCTATTGAAAGATTAACTGCACGTGCGTAATATTTGTGAACCCCGATAGGTGTAGTAGTCATGCACCCACGACTCTACCACCACATCACTGTACTTCACTGAATTAATAACCATTTAATTACATATAAGAAACGACGAATTTGGCAAGTTTACTTGTTTCCTATCCTCCTGAAAAGGACTCTAAAGTATGCTATTGATCGGGGGTGACCCTGACTGAAGATGACACTACAAAATAGTATTTGTTCTATTGTAGTGGTTGACTGTAAAGTAGTATAGATTTCAAGTTGGTTAGAATACTCTGACTAGTCAAAAGTACGGGTCTCTTTACACGATATCCTCTGTGGTTGATTCAGCCATGAAAGATAAAGTTTATAATGACTAGAGCTCATTTCACGAGTATTATATCACTGAATGTGTTGTGCTCTAAAGTGTATATGGATAATGGAGAAACTCTAAACTGATAATGGGTGATGGAGAAAATAACTTTGTGATAATTATTTCAACACAGAAATAAGTAGACTAAGTATTATTAAAAGTAGATTTGAAAAGGTTTTCTTAGAAATAGGAACAAAGAATCCTTTTTTATAAAATCGTATGGCCATTTTCAAAGTGAGGTAGTATAGTTTAACTGGTTAGATTTCCATCAAACTTCATATACACATATGACTCCATAGATCAATGTTACGCAAAAGGAAAGGATACATCATACTCGGCTAAGCCAATCTTTACAAATATTTTGTCACCTAGAGTTCGATAAGTAATCCCACTGATTCACTAACTTCATAAACAGAAAAAGAAATTCGGATACAATAGTGGTTAGTGTATTCATGACTGAAGTTGTTTTTGTTTTTCCTATGTGAAATGACTTTGGATATATGATTTTACAAGATGGTAGATTCCTTATTTACCAGTGTTGTCAATGATTTTTATATAAAAATATTATTAAATATATAGCTATTTGATTGTTATTTGACGAGAGAATCAAACAAGAGAGTAGTAAAAAAATCATTTTTCTTGTCGTACTTTCCGTTTCAGCAGCTCAGCGCCATGCAAGCAAACCAGACATTCCCACAATCCGGCCGGGTGTGCTCGCCGGAATCTGCCGCAAAATGTAAGCAACCAGCACCCAGTCCTTGATTCGTGTCAAATCCGATGGGTATTTCGAGAGGGACGACCGCGTGCGGATCAGGTGGCCTCTGGCATCTGCCATGTGAAGCCCCCACCCTCAGTGGCGCGCCCCGGATGCCTTACGGGGAAAAGCGGCGAAAGCGACGGCCGGGCCGCGTTGTTGGGTTTATCAGCCGTCGTCGTCGTCGTCGTCGTCGTCCATCTGCGACGTCCGGCTAAAGCGTGATTCGCCTAGCTTTGTCAGCGGCGTGGCGGTTGGTTACACGGTTACAACTGGCTTTGAGTCGTCGCCAAGTGTAAGCAGGGCAGATTATGGAGTATTAGTGATGGGATGCGAGGCTGCGTTATGTGCAACAACTCGAGGGAGAAAAACAGGACGGATGGCTGATTCGTGGACTGATCATTTCCGTTGCGGATGGTGTCTGATCCATGTGTGGCAGCATTTTTCCATTGGGAGTAGTTATATTTATGAGGCTATATTTTTAAAAAAAAATAGTCAGTATGTATTTACATTATAAATATTTTAAATTACATATATAATTTACTAAAATTTATAATGTAAATCCCAAAATTACATATATATATATGTCTCTAAATTATATATCTAAATTATATATGTAAGTACAATAAAGTTATAATATAAGCGCAATGCAACTTCTATATTTTGCATTGTAAATCACATATATTGATCTACTTAATTGAAAGACTATGCCGGTGAGCTACAATCCAAACAGTGGTTCGAGCTCATCAAATGTAATTGATGAGACCTGTCACCGAAAAAGCAGCGCTCCAGCCAATCAAACGCTTAGAAAAATTTTGACTGAGAATTGAGAAAAAAAGTGTCGCCATATTTATAGCAATACCGTTTTCTATTTGAGTCGGGAAAACGACAGTGCATTGTGTGCAACAAGACAACAGAAAAAATAAAAGAAAGAAAGAACAAAAACTACACACCACACACAAGTTGAAGAATTGGATCCTCAAAAAAAAAGATGGAGGTTTGGATACAGTTTCTTTTCGAGTAAATCCATCCTATACTAATAAAGTTTTGCTTAAATTTTTTCTCGTTATACTTTGAACCACCTCAACTCTATCTCGGTAATTTCAATTACATCGTTTTTTGCCCACCGATGAACTTCTAAAACTAGGGTGGTAACGAGCCCAATTTTTAGGTCTGAGGTTGGCTAAAAAAAGTTGGGTTGAAATTTAGTACTCCCTCTATTTCATATTATAAGTCGTTTGACCTTTTTTCTAGTCAAATTTTGTTAAATTTAACCAAGTTTACACAAAAATTTAGCAACATATAAAATATCAAATTAGTTTTATTAAATCTAGTATGAATATATTTTGATAATGTGTTTGTTTTTTTAAAAAATGCTTCTATATTTTTCTATAAATTTGATCAAACTTAAAGAGCTTTGACTAGTAAAAAAGTCAAACGACTTATAATATGAAACGGATGGAGTAGTTTTTTTACTAAAATTATTTAAGGATTGAGGTGGATTGTTAAAGGGCCCATGGACTCTGACCCATTACCACCCTACCTAAAATTATCCATAGATCATATCTTTGATATAAGATAAGCTAGATGTAGATGGATAAGAAAGTTGAGATGGTCCGAAGTGATACAAAAGTATAGCTAGTTTAGAATAAGAAGATTGGATAATAGTGATCTATCATAAAACTTTGGTAATAATAATTGGTCCAAAGTTCAATTCATCCTTTCTTTTGAATGTTGTTCTAAAACTTGATAAGGAGAAAGGAGATAGATGCATTGGTGGATACAGGAGGAGCATTTTCTCTTTTACCTTTTTAGTTTTTTTTTCGAACTTTTTAGTTTTGTTTGGATCCCGTTTACTTAACACCGCTGCTATATCCGGGTAGCTAGTGGATATAGATGCATTGGCGAAAACATGACTACACGAGGAACATAGCCTGGATGTAGATCGTAAGTGGCGGAGCCATAACTTTTATCTATAAGATCAAATACCATTGTTCATATTTTAGTGGATCATCTTCATAATTTTTATTAAATTTACATTTATAAATGGAGACTCGCAAACACGTTTGCGAAAAAGCATGTGGTCAGCTGATCCCACA
Source organism: Oryza punctata (assembly GCA_000573905.2). Taxonomy (NCBI): domain Eukaryota; kingdom Viridiplantae; phylum Streptophyta; class Magnoliopsida; order Poales; family Poaceae; genus Oryza; species Oryza punctata. The sequence continues at coordinate 27,735,214 of CM002491.2, read as the reverse complement.
GCCATCTACGTTGCTCCGCCACTGGATCACAGTGACATGCCGAGGGGCTAAGCTTGAAAACAGGAGTAAAATAGTCGAAAGTAAAACTTTAGTAAGAGGTGTCCCAGCTGAAATTCACTCATAAAAAAATTAGTGACTCAACAGTAAATAAGCTCTACTCCCATATCAGTACATCTTTTCGGTATTTTTACTTAGCTTGCAATATACAGCATATATTAAAAAGAACATATGATGCCCCATAATACAACTTGCAAATATACAATGTGGATTGCATGACTGACCTCTCTAGTCTACAACTTGCAAAGGGATCACATATAATTTTGACTCCAAACATTTTGAAACTGCGACAATGCAATGAAGGGCATACAAAGAATTTAAATTGCAAATTCTTGTCTTGAACTGTTCCGCCATAGTCACTGTCGGATTTCAATAACCACCTCTACAGATTCTGGCATGTCTGGGCCATCCTGATGGCCTCTGTGATCTTGACGAACTGGGAGGAACTGAGGTGTTGGATTAACAGAACTCCCAGGGAGGGTGGGGGGTTGAGAGATGCTAGGAGCAGAGGATACGGTAGATTTTCCATCAGGCAGTTCTTTCAATGAGATCCGGCATATTGGGCAAGTAGTCTGCTTCAGCAACCATGCATCTAAGCAGTAAAGGTGAAAGTTGTGATGGCAAATAGGTACAATTCTTAGAATGTCCTTCTCCTTGTATTCACTTAAACATATGGAGCACCTGTTATAGCAAAACATCCTATATATTAGAAAAAAATTACAGATGCATCATAAATTTACGAGGTATGGCTGCAAGCAGGGATGATAATGGTAGAAGTTTGCTTGAAGACTAAACTGAACCCAGGTTGACAAAAAAACAAGATACTCAACTCTACCAAACTGGTTCCTATTAAATTTGGACTGGTGGCCAAGGCCCAAGATACTGAAAAAACTGACAAAAGCTACAGGTGTGTTGTCCCATGTTATCTCATCAACAAAAAGTATGCTTGAACATAACTCTTTGATAATCTATAATATCTCTACTCATTGTACATATTGATTAAATATGCTTCGATTAAGCACATTTAAATTTCAACATTTCCACAAGACTATGAAATCCACGAAGTCTAACAAGCTGTTTAACTCATAGTGTTAATATTTTTCAATAACCATAGTTTTTCTAACAATAGCATGTTAGAAGCAGATTATGTGCATTGAACCACACTATAAAGAAGTTCAATAACATTTACTTCAGATGGAGACGATTGCACTTACTGGGTGTCATCTTCCGAATGGAAAGCTTCACAGTTATACTTCATGGTAGGAATTGCAGCAACAGCCAATGGTTCCAACCCACTGCAGGAATGCTCTATCTGAACAATGAAAAAAAATCTTGCATTTACTTTCAAGTCCAAAATGAATTTATAGGGCGTTGACTATTGATTCAGTTGATCTATTCACTAATAATTTCCATATGAGCTCAAGTGCTCACTGCTCAACATAGTACTATAGATTCAATTCACTGTTTTATATGTAGTAGCTAAGAGGAACTGGTACAAGACCACTAACTCCGAAAGGAAGATGCTTTGTGCAGTTGGCGCTATACGAACTTCACTGAAAATACATTATACTATTATTGAATTGATAGTTCTCAGCCTTCTTTAATATATAGGAAATGATCCAAAAGACTAACACTCATTTTTCATTTAGTAAAAGAGAGAACAACCCAATTTAAACCAACAAAGAAGAGAAATTCAGAAACAAGTCTAACATACATGTGTTGATGTGCCTTCCTCCTTTAGTCTCTTAAATAAAATCGTTATTTGTACGCACCAAGGGAACATAAAACCATACACAATATATTAGACTGATTACAAAAGATTAGACGGTAACATCTGAATGAATCTCTTAAGTAACCCCAGTAAGCAATCCAAAGCCACTTTAACAACATTGCGCACCCAAGATAAAGCAGGCTATTGTAATACTAGTGTCTGTACTTATTCCCAGATTGATTTACTACACACTAAGGCCATCATAAATTGAGCATGACACATGCCAAGTATTTCTGGCTTGAAAGTAGAAAAGTACTGTCCATGAACACAGAAAATGAAGAAAAATTGTGGGCTGTGGTAAACAGAAAATGAAAACTGATACTCCAGTCATTTTGTGCACGTACCATGCCACTACAGCAGTGATACCATTAACACGAGCACATCACTACTACTCCAGTCGGTGGACTAAAATTGCAGCAGCAGACTATTATTGAGGGAGAACGAGGTGCCAGATGTGGCACTGGCACATACCGGGCGATCGAAATCCGAGGGGAAGTCCTCGTCGAAGTCCACCGGCGAGGGGTGCGGCCGCGCCGCGCGAGCATCCGCGCGGCGGGCGCGGCAGCAGACGAACCGCGCACAGACGAACGCGACAAAGGCCGCGGTCATGCCGAAGCCGAGCGCCGCGCTGACGAGATTCAGCCCCGACCCCAGCATCCTCCCTCCCTGCCCCAGCTTCTCTGGCTCCCACCCACCCCGCTACCACGAGTCCACGACAAGGAGAGGCGAGGAGACGAGCCCCCCTACCGCTCGAACAGGCGGCCGCCGCTGCGGCGAATCGCGAGAGCGGCGAGCTCCGGCCCGGGGGTGCCCATCGGGCGGAGCGGACGGTGTCTCCGACCCCTGAAACCTGGCGTGGCGCTCCTGCCGGCGATAGGGTTGGGGAGGCAGATCGGCCGGCGTGGTGGAAAGCGGAGGTAGCGGCCGGGACGGAGTGGGGAAGGGGAACGGGAGGCGGTCGGCGCTAGAGGCGGCGGGCGTGCACTTTGGTCGCCATTTTTTCACCGCTACTGCCGCCTTTTCACTTAGGTCCCTCCCTTATCCCTTAAATCATTCCGCTGCCTGTACGGTGTCGTTAGTAGACTTTTGCCGATGGCCGCGGCCCTGCCCAAGCGGGAGCACTGAGCGCATCAGCCCAAGCGTAGCGAGCGACGGCGCGACGCACGGGATACTAGGCGGGGAATAAGTTCAGTTCGACTCTCTTTATTATTGAATCTGATTCGTATTCCTAAATCATAATACCGGATATCTCGATTCTTTAACTATTAAAACCGGTAATTTAACTCCCTAGGTGATTTTGGACGATGATTTTGCTGACGTGACGCCTACATGACTGTATTGATCTGATTTTCGTTCCACCACGTGGTATTAACGTGACGCTTATATGACATTACAATTTAAAAAAATATGTGGACCCATTTATCATTCAATTAAAAAAATTGTGGAACCCACTGCCATCCTCTCTCCTTCCTTTCTTCCTCCTCCCTCTCTCTCCCTTCTCTTTCTTTCTCTTTCTCTCCCCTTCCTCTTCTCCTTGGGCAGCGAGGGCCGTAGCGGCACTTGCGGCGGTGGGAGGATGGACGAGGGATGCAGCTCCACCTTGAACCCGTGTTGCCGCCGCTTCACCATGATCTCCGGCTTCGGTCGACCGCCATCGGTTGTGCGCCACCACCAGCATCCTCTCCGCACACGTGTGGCCATGGTGCGGGCGAGGGCGCTGTGACCACCGCAAAGCTGGGTAGTCGTCGGGGCGACGATGGCGCGGCGCGCCACTCCGTTCTTCTCTTTTCTCGGTGGAATCAGCCATGGCGGCGACATCGGAGGAGAGGCAGAGGCGGGGGCGGGAGGGACGACAGCGCCACGACAGCCTCCCCACTCACCGCCGCCGTCATCCTCACTCGTGCTTCCTCCTCCCCGATGGCGGCAAGCGGAAGGGGGCAGCGAAGGCGGTGGCGGGAGGGACAGTGACAAGCAGAAGGGGGTAGCAGAGGGGAGGCGGAGACAGCGGCGTGATGACAACCTCCTTCCCGATGGCAGCGAGCGGAAGGGAAAGAGGGGGCAGTGGTGCGACGACAGCCTCCCCTCGTCACCACCGTGCCTTGTTGCTTCGCCTGGCTCCGTTTCTGCATCCCCTGGCTAGACCCCGGCGCAATCCCCTCGCCCGCCCGACGCCGCCGCCGCTCCGGCCCTCCTGCCCACAGCCGACACTCCGTCGTCACCGTGGCCGAAGTCAAGAGAAAGAGAGAGATAGGGGAGAGAGAGGGAGGAGGAAGAAGGGTTAAAGAGAGAGAGGATGACAGGTGGATCCCACATGTCAGTGGATCCCATAATTCCTTTTTTGTAAATGATAATTGGGTCCCATGTATATTTTTTTAATTCTAATATCACATAAGCGTCATGTCAAATGCCACGTAGGATAAAAACCAAGTCAACACCACCACGTAGTCACCACGTCAGCGAAACCACCATTCAAAACCGTCGAGGGAGTTAAATTACACCGGTTTTGATAATTAAGGGGTCAAGATATTCGGTATTGTGGTTTAGGGATACGAATAAGATTCGGCCACTAGTTAAGGGAGTCAAAGTGAACTTATTCCTATTACGCGGACACCTCGCACCCATGTGAACCTACGACATCAGCCAACCTGCTACTTTGACAGAAGCACAGACGTCTCGGTCAAAACCATCCGGAATAAGTTCATTTGAGTTCTCTTAACTTGTCAACAAATCCGACTTTCGCCCTTCAACCGAAAAAGGATACAACGGGTCCCTCAACTATCAAAACTGGTGCAAAATAAGTGCCAAGGCAGTTTGGACAGCTGCTAACGCCCAAAATTTGGTAAGCCGTGAGTCATCATTGGCCTAGAGTCAGTATCGGCTTCAGAGTCCTGAAATCGACCTAAGTCACCAATAGCTGTATTCTGGATGGATTCGGTTAAGGAAATTAATTAATTAAAGGAAATTTATCCAGAAGAGTCCGAGTTCAAGGAGGATGCGGCACGATTATTGTTGATAGTATAAATGTTGTTAAACTGATAGATTCATGCTAATGTTTTATCGAAGTGCTAACCGATAAGTTATCTTTACATCGGATTTCTAGCCGATGTATATTTTAATCATCGAGCCTATATTTAATATTCTACTTCAATATCGGCTGATTGGTTCATTGGACATTTACTTCATCATATTATCATCGGCCGATTGGATTGATTGCTCAAGTTCTTCTATCATATTTATATCATCATTTATCCAAGTGTCAGAATCTACATCGGACATATAGCCGATACTTCGAATCCCTATCAAAATCGGCTAACATCGTTACACCGGCTTGTCAACCGACCGGCTCTTTGATCTTCAATTTATATATCTTGTCAGTTAAAGGATTAAACTGACTGGCATTCCCGCATCCCATCAAACTTTAGGACCTGTACTGAAGTTAAGCAGATCTCCCAAGCCTTTGTGTTTTTCACATCAATAACAGCGGTTTTAGCTGACGTGGCGCCTACGTGGCTAATTTGACTCGTCTTCATCTGACGTGGCATACGAAGCAAAATTTAACAATTAAAAAATAAAATAAAAATATGTGGACCCACATGTCAGTGGGCCCCACTTCCACCCCTCATCCCCTCTCTTCTTTGTCACCTCCCCCTTCTCCTTCTCCCTTCTTCCCCTTCTTCCCCAGATGCATCAGAGTAAGAGTGCGGCCATGGCAAAAAGGGCGAGACTACTCAGCACCGCCGATCCCGTCCTCCCCGACGAGCTCGTCTGGGAGATTTTGGCCCACCTCCCGGCGAAGGTCCTCCTTCGCTATCGCGCTGTGTGTTGTGACTGGCGCCACCTAGCCACCTCCCCCGACTTCCTCCTCGCCCACCACCGCCACCAGCTGTCGCGTCCGCTCGTCTTCAGTTGCACGAGGTGGAGGAGCGACGCCGCCGCTGCCGCTGCCATTGATTCTGTCGCCCTCCACCGCCACCTTGATGAGCGACTGCATGATGGGGACCTCGCAGGAGGAGGAATGGACCACCGAATGAGCGGTGGAGCGGGCGATCATCGTCACCGGAGTTAGCGCGGAAAAAGGGTGGTCGTCCTGGTCGGAGGATGACATGGCGATGGCGCCTCCTTCTCCCCCAACTCGTCGTCGCCGCGGCCTTGATATCGTTCGATCGCTGCTCCCTCATCGCCCATTACTTCCATGACCTCATCCCCCTCGTCGACTCCGTGCTGGTCCACGTGAGTGCGCCATCCCATACGACCCCGCGTCGGCGGCGGCGGCGGTGAGGAATGGGGGGACGATGACAACAGTGACGGCCGTGAGGTGGTGCCGCCGCGCGAGGAGAAGGGCCTGAAGATGACCACAACCTTCGAGTTGTCGCTATAGAATCAAGGAGTTGATTTAGATTTTGTGATGAAAATATTGGTGGTTTGCTAATGTTAATTTGGAGATTTTTGAGATGGTTGATTTTGTGAAGTGTGCAGTTTCGGTTGACCCTGGCGGTCAGATCGGCTGAGTGCCGTCGGTCAGACCGCAGGTGTGGCGGCGGTCAGACCAGCCGGCCCGACGGTCTGACCGGCAGGATTCTGATCGTTGTCGGTTTCGGGTTGTTTTGTTGGTTTTGGATATTTCCTTCGGGGATTTGGCTTCTAGATGGTTTATATGCATATGGATACTGTTGTTATACTAATGTGAGTCAAGTTGGGACGAACTTGGGCTCGGAATATGGTTTCTTGGTTGTTGCACGTGCAGGTATTGCTTGAGGCCTCGGGAGAGTGTTGCCGGTGATAGATCGGAGTCGACTTGGGAGAAGTTGATGTCCAGGGATCAAGAGATCGCGCGGGATACTAAAGGCCAGAGGATAATGCACGTGGTGATGAAGAAATTCATATGGTATACAATAGGGATTGTGTACGTATGGAAAGTGGAGTCGAATTTGGAAGGGAGTCCAAATTTGGGAAGTTTGATTGAGATAAGGAAAGAGATGAGTTGTTTACTTGCAAGAGAGGGTTTCCTACGTGAGTTAGGAGTCCTAGTTGTATTAGATTCGTGGGCTTTGCACAGCCTACTTCATGTATAAATAGAGAGGGAGGGTGAGGCCTCCTAGTATCGGTTTTAGAGAGATTAGAGTTGAGAGAGAGTTAGGGTTTCGAATTTAGTTCGAGATTTTGGTGAGGAGTGCTATTGGTGCACTTTGTAAACACTAGTTGATGCAATAAAGTCGAAAAGTTTCAATCTACATCTTCGAGTTTGTCATCTACCGGTGTTTCTGGGTCCCGACGGTCTAACCGCAGGTGTGCGCACGGTCTGACCGGCGGGATAGCGGCGGTCTGACTGGAGGTGTCCGGGCGGTCTGACCGGCGAGGCTACGGCGGTCTGACCGGCGGTAGGAGGGCGGTTTGACCGGCGGCGACAGTACTTCGTCAGCTTCTTCGCTTGAGGGTAATCTTTAATTCCGCAAAAGATTTTTTGGTTTTTGGTTTTCCCTACCATTCACCCCCCTTCTGGTAGGTTTGTTTAGTCTTGTGTGATCCTACAGTCGCGCCACCCGCCGTGGGCGCGCGAGGAAGGGGAGGAAGGCGAGCTGGTTCCATGGCTGGAAAGAAGATAGGAGTGAGGATGAGGAAGAAGAGGGAGAGGGAATGACATGTGGATCCCACCATTTTTAAGTTATTTTTATGTGTAGCTGACAAGTGGGACCCACGTGGACCCATGTGGGCCCCACCATTTTTAAATTATTTTTTGTGTGTAGCTGAATGTGGGCCCATGGTTTTTATTATTTTTTCATAATAGAATTATCACGTATGCGCCACGTTAATGCCACGTGTGACGAAGACCTAGTTAAACCAGCCACGTAGACGCACGTCAACCAAAACAGTTGAGGGATATTGTTTGCACCGGTTTTGATAGTTCATGGACTGGTTATATCTGGTTTTGGGTTCACGGACGAATATCAGGTTCTGTGTAAAGTTAAGGGACCTCAAATGGACTTATTCCAAACCATCCTCCCCACGGTCGGCTAATCAAGCCTAACTCGATAACCACCTAGACGAATTTTTTTATTTTTAATTTTATTTATTAAAATATTTAAAAAATAATTTTCTATTTGAAAAATTTATAAAACTAGTCGCCCATCGTAGTCTGAAAGGGCGATTTTTAAAAATCGCCCTCCCAGAGGGTGATTTTGCCAACGTGGTAGACAGCCGTTGGCCCTCGCCTAACACCCGACTACTGAGAGCATCGGAATTTTACAGGCGACCCCTTTGCCGCCCTCGCAGAGGGCGGTGTTTGGCTCTAGGGGGCCGCCTGCAAAAGGGCTGGGAGGGTGACCTGGTATTTTTGCAGGCAGCCCCCTTGCCACCCTCTCAGAGGGCTATTTTCTACTGTGCGGGGGCCGTGTGCTTAAAGAGTAGTAGGGGTGGCATTTTTTCAGGCGGCCCCCTTGCCGCTCTACCAGAGAGTGTTTTTCAACTGTGAGGGTCGCCTGCAAAATGCCAGGCCACTCTTTTGAAGGTGGCCCCTGCATAGTGAAAAACGTCCTCTGGGAGGACGGCAAAGGGGTCACTTGCAAAATGCCCCTCCCTTGGTGGCCGACTGTTAGGTGAGAGTCAACGGCCGTCTACCACGTTAGCAAAATCGCTCTCTGGGAGGGCGATTTTTAAAAATCGCCCTTCCAGAGAGCGATGGATGACTAGTTTTGTAAATTTTTCAAATAGAAAATTATTTTTTAAATATTTTGATAAATAAAATTAAAAATCAAAAAAATTCCACCTAGACCCCGGCACCCCGCAATGACTACGACCCAACTTCATTCGGCTACGGCCGGCTAATCCGTCCCAACTCGAAAGTGCCCTACACTTTAATGTCTACGGCCCAACTTGATTCGGCGAAGGTGTGGCCGACGAGACGCGCCGCGGAACGCGCGGCGGCGGATCACCCACGTTTACATGACACCGTAGTACTTCCGATCTCGGGGGGAAAACCGTTTTGTGAAAATGACCGGCTGCCGGGACGAAGGATTCAGAGCCGATCACGAAGTTTCAAAGGTTCATGTGCCCTATTCTGATCTGAACAACGCAGTTCGCTTAATGTAGTTCACTTCATATATATACATTTCATTGGCGTGCATTTGTATGCAATAGCAAGCCTGAAAGTCCGTTGTTTCCAGTTTCAGAACCACGAGGCTACGGTTTCTATAACCATACTGTGTTTTTGTTTCTGCATCCAGACTGAAGGATCTAAAGTGGATTCGTTTAAGATTCAGGTTTGTGTTACGCAAGTTATGTGAGATAAAAGTGTTCATCCACTCCAATTTATGCAGAGTCGTTAATGTGAAGAAACAATCATGTTGCTCTCCCTTGCTGCCGCCGCACAGTCGGTACTTTTTTTTTTGAAACCGACCCCAGACTTAGCTGGTGTTATATTAGGCAGAGGGAGAAATATTTAGATGTTCACTTGTATGAAACTGGATTTAACACCTTGACAACTTAGTTGTCACTTTGCATAGAATAGACATATTTTAACAGCACAATTTCACTTGCATTATTATCTATCTCAGAACATGAATTGCAATGTTGATTCAGTTCTCAGTAGCTTACCAAGTAGTAGATGAGAAGGGGCGAAAAGGCCTGGGCAATCATGTTCATACAAATCTTGTCACTTTGCACAGAATAGACATATTTTAACAGCACAATTTCATTTGCATTATTATCTATCTCAGAACATGATTTGCCATGTTCATTCAGTTTTCAGTAGCTTACCAATCAGTAGCTTACCAAGTAGTAGATGAAGAGGGGCGAAAAGCCTTGGGCAATCAATCAATCATGTTCATACAAATCTGGACCATGGATAAATTTAAGTTTGTGCTAAGTTAGTATGGGCTGGGCTGTATACTCATGTTTGTATACAAATGTGGGCTGGAATGTCATAGTGGGCTAGTTTAGAGTGTTGACCTTCTTTTGTTTTAATATAGACAGATTCTCGAACTAGTGAGATGCAGTATAGTGGTAATGGGTGTGTGATTTCAATCATGAGGTCTCGTGTTTAATTCCCAACACGCTCACAATTTTTTCTTGAATAATGTTTGGAGAGACGTCTCTCTCTCCAAATCTCGTTTTCAGATTCTCGGACTGGTGTCTACCTATTTCAACACTACAAAATTCTGAAAATTAGCAGTACTCATGTCAACTATTACAAATTTTGGTTTTCTAACAAACCGGCCTACAAAGTTTTACATGAATGACAGTCTTTGAAGTGGTGGCAGAACACCTACAGGTTTTAACAGGGAAAAAAAAACAACCATACCATTTGCCACACGATTGCATTTTATAATTCATACAATTAGTCAACCCAAACTAACTAATAAGAAATTGGAGTTGTCAGCTTTCAGGAATCAGACCACTGAACTATTTCTAATTGCCTATTTGACGTATTTGCAGTTTATATGTTTCTCAATCGGACATTATGTAAATGGTCAGCGGCGTGAAGTACACGCTGGATTTCCTATAATAATATGGATGTATATTGACTTTTCTTAGATAATATGAATGGACATTGACAAGTTATGGGTATTTATGGTCAATAAACATTGGCAAAGTAGATCAGCTCATAGTAAAATACCATATAGAGAAGTCAGCATCTAAAGAACTCAAGAATGAACTCAGCAATACATCAGGTGGCTCTATGTCACTGGCTATCCGGTACACGATCTCCTGAGCAGACAAGGGAACATCGCTGCTCATTTTGGAAATTCATTATAGACTCTTTTTTTTTTGCATGCGAGCTGACTATCAGTTGTTTTAAAATTCCTAAACATGTTTCTTTTCTTCTGTGCAAATGGAACTTACTTTCATTATCTGTTGTAGCTTATTGCAAAGTTTGCAAAGTCAAAAAAATAAAAAAAGAACTTCGTCTTTCTTCGTCCACCAGTTTGTCTTGTTTGGTTTGCATGTTTTGTTTACCAGTTACCACTTACCAGGGAAGTGCCAAATAAATATTTTAGCATCTAGACTAGAGCAAGGGCTACCTGTACGGTTTATAAGTGAAGTGATTTATCTTAATATATCTCTGTTTCTGCAGGTAGTGATGGTTTCTTATAAAGAGAAATGGGTATGTTGTGAGATTATTTAAAGTGATCGGCAGTCCTTGGAAAACGGCCCCTTTACCGAACAACTTTGGATATGTTTCAATATTCTGCAACTGCATCTGTGCTACAAAGCTCTGTACAATGTGAGTATTAGTAGGTAATATTTCCTCTGTTTTTTAATTTTAATGTATGATATTGTTAACTTTTTAGATATATTTGATCATTCGTTTTATTTAAAAATTTAAGTAATTATCATATATTTTATTATGATTTAATTTATCATCAAATGTTTTTATATACCATAAATATTTTTACATTTACATAAAAATTTTGAATAAGATAAATGGTCAAACGTTGATAAAAAAGTTAACGGTATCATACATTTAAAAAATAGAGGAAGTATCTCTTTACCTTTGTCCAAGTTCCACCTCTATAAACAGTCCTCGATGGATGACAGTAGAGTACCATATACTCCAGTAAACTATATCACTGTGTGTTACCAAAGACTACATATATATCTGCTATAGCACTCTCCACCATCAACGTGAACTGTCAGTGAAGAAAACCAATCAGGATGGAAATTGGTGCGGGCTCCAATCATCTAAAATATGCACTAATAAACTGTTGGGGCGCATGCATAAGCAATAGTCAACCCATCTATCATCTTCTTGAGCATGGCTTTTTGTTGCTTTACTCTCTCTCATCAAGATTCTGATTCCGCGATTGCAGTAATGGAGGCCTCAGTTCTAAACTACTACTAGGATGAAGGTGCTCATGTAGTTTTACTAGCTTATCCGAACTACTGTACTAAAAAACCATTATCCAACATAATTCCTCACAAAGAAAAGCTTATCCGTCGTAATACATTACGAATTTAGGCGGCTAATTGGCGTATTGTAGAGTGGCTAGATACATTGTTATATGTATAAAATATCTTATCTTTGCAGGTCTAACTTCTGTTGTACTTTTTGTCCTTAGGGATTGATACTCTGCAGCCCGGCAAACGTGCGCCCTGAAGGTGGATGAGGAATCAGGAAACAGAAAACGCTATCTCCCCCACCTCTTCTTTCGCGCTGTACGCCTGTACCCGTCGGACGTCGCCTGTTGACGAGGCGTGGCTAATGAGGTAAACAAAACCTGGATTCAAACCTTAAATTATGGCATAAATCCGGTAATGCAACGCCAGCAATTCTTTTGATATATGTAGTACAAAGTCAGCGACGTACGTACAACGGGTAGACAATTGGGAATGAAAAATTAAACGACCCATCATACGACATACCAATCAGAAAGATATAAGTGACGGTAGACAGCCGAGACTGGAGTACAAACGCTAACTTTGTCAGAGATAAACTGATGGCAACATGACAAGTCTTACGTTAGATGAGGCTCAAGTCCGGAGTTATAGATGTCTGCGAGATTTGAGTGCTGACTGGTTCATACGGTGAAATTATGTGGCTCGGCATTTTGCATAGTGGAGATGGTTCCAGCTATTCTTCCAACTAAGCTCGAAAAAATCGAAGGTACTACGCGCGGGCCGCGGGCGAGGCGGCGCTGAATGTTTCCTCGGAAGGGACCAATTTACCAGTCCAGCTTTGCCGCGGAATACGACTGCCACGCGCGGCGGCGCCCGCGGCTCGGCCGCTGATGACCGTGCGCGCGCGCTCCCGCACCTGCCGCCCCCGCCGCCCGCGCGGACGCGTCCCTCCCGTGCACCGCACCAACCACGACCACGCGCTGCGCCCCGTCTCCCTCGCGCGCGCGCGCGTGCGGTCGCCGTCACGACTTTCTTTTCCACCGGTGCGACGCGCGCGCGGGGCTCGCTGAGGAGGCTCAGCCAGCCCAAAGCCAGCCAGCCATCCGATCCCGATCCGATCGACTCCACTAGCTACTGGTGGGGCAGCGACCGCTGGACCCACGGCGCCGCGGGCGCGGTAGCCGTGTCACCGTGTGCCCCCGGGATGGATGCGATGGGATTGGGCTGGATTGCCCCGTGCTCCCCCGCCACTAGACACGCTCCCTCCCAGGCGCAAAAGACCACAAGGGCCGTCACTCTCAGCCCGCAGGTGCAGGCGACGTGCTTGATTTCCCTTCCGATCTCCGCGGCTTTGCCCTGTTCAAAGGGGAAACCAACGCGGCGATGACGGCCGCGGCAAGGTAGGCACGTAACTGGAACCGGGGCTCCGCTCGCTCGATCGATCGATCACCAGCCGGCCGGATTGCCGTGGCCGAATTGACCACAATAAATTACAGTTCGTGTTTTAGGCATCAGTGTATCTGCCTTACTTAGCTTGTTCCAGTCTGCCACGCACATGCCATGCGTGCCTCAACTTCCGTCGCAGCGCGCGTCGTATTCGGAGGATTCGTCCCGGAAGCTGAAGCCGGTCGCCGGAAGCGAGTGATCCTACTGGCCGGGGACGCTCACGGTGCCTTGACATTCCACCAGGAAGCTGTTACTTCAAGTGTTCTTCGGTTGAATTTATGTGAGATGAGCAGCTGAAATTACTTATGACTGCTCCTGTTTGGTCTCTGCCGCCTATGCATGCATCCTCTCGTGCAGTGGATCTACGGAAGATGGTCAATTGCGATCGGCGTCGCTTTACAAGTCGGTGGATGGGGGCTCCATGGATCTTGACAGAAATTACGAGGCCGGTAGTGGCGCCGGACATTCGACCGCCCGTTCATGTATTATATGACGATAAGTCACGCAATCCAAGTACGAGAGAAATAAATTGAAATCGCAACAGGGACGTCACCCGGCGGCAGAGGAGGGGGTCGTAATTCGTATAATTAAGTTCATATGCTCCATAGTGTTATATATCACACGCTGACATGCATTTGATGAAGAAAAGAATCGGACCTACCATTCCTTCAGGATTCATGCACTAAACGGTGCTGAGTTATCTCGAGGACGCATATTTGTCAGATCCTATATGATTAGCGGCTGAGGCATGTGTTTTCTATTTGTATTTCCCTTGAATTAATGATTCGGAAGAGATGTCGACAAGAATGTCTCCACCTGTGAATGGATGGATATACATGGACGCAGCAACTCGTCAGAGGTTGCGGAGAACTAGAAGCAAAAAACCAATTTCCTAAGAGATAGACGTGAGGTGTGAAAAGCAACGAGTTTCGTCCACGTCTGCAAGAGGCTTTACAGTAATAAACCAATAAACCATGACTATAGTATGGTTGTTAAAGAAGGTTCATAAGCTAATACATATTGATTGGCTCAAGACATGAAATAGTATATATGGAGAAAATTTTGATAAGACAGTGAAAAGCAACCCACATTGAGACTATCCTTTTACAGTAGTTAAGACGATAACGATTATAACAATTAATGTATCAAAATATTTTTTATTACCTTTTTTCCTTTTCCTATCCTTATAGAGTAAAGTTTTCTTTTATAGAAGCTAAGAGGTGATAACGTTACAAACCGGGTTAAGCTTAACATCGATGTTTGTCTCTTATTTCCCTCTCTTTCATGTCAGCGAATTGACAACCCTAAAACCCTACTATTAATTGCTATTGTACATGCCTTAATTGAGATTTGATCTCAATAACTGATAAATTAATAAGCAACAAGTAGTTTCCATATACATGTCCTCTCTATTTTAGAAACATGTCATCTCGATTTCAAAAAAAGAGAAGTTCATATGAAGCTTTCACAAAAAAAAGGCAATAAGTTCATCTACGGCAATGTCTATTGATATAGAAATGTATTCATTTTTTCTAAATTCGTTTATACACGTGTCAAATTGTGGAAAATATATCGTGGAAACTACAAGTTTGGTGTGGTGGGAATCTAATTATGGTTGCATAAACCCGGAGTGTTGATAGCCGTTACAACTTAGGCTTCGTTTGATTCAGGGTGAGTTGAGAATATTTCCGGTGCACGCGAAACGAGAAAACTAATTAACACATGATTAATTAAATATCAATTATTGTAAACTTAAAAAATGGATTTATTTGATTTTTAAAACAACTTAGTAGTTTGAAAAACGTGCTAACGGGAAATGAAGAAGTTGAAGTTTGGAGTTGGAGCATAGAACGGGGCCTTAACCTGCATTTATAGCTATATTATAGTTTTATCTAGCTTTACAAATAAATATATTAATTATATGTAAACTCCTTAAGGCCCAAGCGGTGGCGACAGATTTTTATTGTTTTTACAAATTGATGTTAATAGTTTTCTAATATTATAGGATGGGTTGAAACAAGTGAATACTGTATATTCAAATAAGCAAACACGTGATACTAACATATTCAATAAAACTATTTTTGTATTATTTATTATAATATATTTTTTATCCATTGTAAAACCTGGGCATTTTGCTAATTATTGAGAGAAGCATAAAAGGAACCAACATGTTTGCTCCAGGACTAGAAAATTCCCATGTTAAACCAAGGAAAAGAGAAATAGATGTATTGTTTAATTGGGTATTGATTTAAAATGATGTAGGTCGATTAATATAATTGTGTACGAAACATATTTATGTTTATAGAAAATTAGGGACTAGAGTTTATATAACCTATAGTTATATTTTTAAATAAACTTCAATCCATCATTGTGTAATTATTGTGCACATAATTTAGAGAAATTAGTGTTCTTTAAAGACCATAGTGATGGCCAAACAACATGTACATACAGATTATGCCCCCGCGCATTGCGGCGGGTATTTTTATAAAAAAATTGAGTCATTTGTGAAGGTGTACGATAGGAAAGATTGAATAAAATGATGACAATTATTTCTTTTATCACTATGATCATTGTTCTCTTTGAGAGTGCTTACTTCGGAAATTTCAAACAAAATAATGCATATGATTGTGTAGCTCTAGTTATATTCAAAAACATGAGTGGCTAGGCTCTTTATACTATTATGTCCCGGAGCATTTGGCTTTTACATGTGTATATAGCTTGACATAAACATTTATGTGCGGGTAAATAAAAAAATCCAATGTGCAGAAATTTCCTCAGTTTCACTATAAACATCTTAAAAGTTACAAGAATATAGAACGACTTCAAATAATCAAAATTTTAACATACATTCACAAAGGCATATCCCTAACTACAAAAATCGGGTATAGTGGATATGTAAAATGAGTTGCTATCAAGTGTTATTCATGAAAGAAAATATATGCAATAGATAATCGACAAAACTAAAGCACTCCAAGAAATGAACGATGGTTGACATGTAATTAGCATCAATCAAGAAGGGACGATGGTACTACACTACCTCTCGAGATGGAGGATGCTGATTGTCTGAGGATTATCCTAATTGTAGGTGGAATTACACAATAGTTATGAGAGAGTAAATAGGTTAACCACATGCAATTGTCTAACCATTGTTAGGAGCAATTTTTAGCAAAAAGGTGCTTCCATGGTAGCTTTTATGGCTAACTGTTTCAAACAGATGCAGACATGCGGTGACATAGGAGTTAGGACAAAGAGAAAAAGGGGATCTAACTGTTTCTATTAGAGTTTGACAGTGATTTATTGGTTGAAATAAATAAGATGGCATGGCTAGCTAAAATACCAGCTAATGGGGATAATAGTATAGGAATAGTACATATGACCAAATGGAACAACAACTTCAACCTCTTGAAAATTTCTATGAGCTTATTTCTCATTTTATTCCTATGTTTTTTCTGCTATCAACTTAAACAATCATTCTTGTGTTTTTCTGAGTTTTGCAATAATTTGTTTTACATTTGTATTCCCAACAAAATTATGTTTTTTTAATTCTTCCGTTTTTCAATCTCGCATTTCAAAGGAGCATTCATTTGTAGGAAAAACATAGAAAATTTGAAAGATTTTAATCCTTAGGAAAAAATTGTATAAAACCCTTTGAAACAAATAATTGAATCGTATCTTTTCCTTTGAAATCTCTATGGAATAAACAATATTATAGATATTTTATAAGAAAGTAAGAGTTTTAACCTCTTGAAAAGTTTCATTTGAGTCTATCTCTATCAAACACAATTTCTATGTTTTTTCGATCCTATTTCCCATTCATACGTTTCAAATAAGCTTGGTGGCGCTCCAATAATTGATTGCTCTATGCGACTTCTACTATCAGTCACAGTTTAAAGGGGGCTTAAAATGAGATCTCAGTCCAATGGGACGCGTGCATCATGCATGTATTGCGATCACTGAAGAGCCGTGATCGAGCTGATCGTGGAAAGCAAACGCTATTTCTACTTCGGTGGAAACACCTCTCAAGCTCGCCCAAGAACCAGGGGACAGAACTTGTTTAAATCGGAATGATCCAATCCAAGCGACCGGGAACAATCATTGACTCTCAAAGGACCAAGCGTGTATACAGTCCCATTGGTCGATCGAGCAAGCCAGGCTGCCACTCCATCTCAGATTCTTCGATCGGCGGAGATAAACAACGGTTTTGACTCCAAATGAGTACGATTCCCTTCCACGGCAGCGGCACGTGCGATTGGGCGGCGAACACAACAGACACCTAACCATGTTATCCGTTGGCTACTGGTTGCACACAACAGGCGCCCATCTAGTCACCGGTCGAGTCTCCGATCTATGCACCGCATTGTGCAGCTCGGCCATTCAATCCGAACTCCAACATTTTGTGAAGATGAGCTGTATTTTATCCAAACGTTCGGTACTACGACTACTAGTTTATAGTACTCCGTACTAGCAGTGCATATATAAGCAGGCCCGACCGCTTGACGATGGCTTTTGGTAACTCCAAACAGTGCCATCTTCTGGGAGCTCCAAGGAGTGGCCGAGTGGGGGCTGACCGGCTGAGCGAGCGAGAGCGGAGGAGCGGGTCGTTTTTTAATGCGTGGTGAGGCGGTGCCGGTGCCAAACGCCATCCGTCGCACAGCTGAGCCAGAAGCACAGGGATCCAGGCCTGTGCGCTTCCGGCGCAGCGAGCCGCGCGCACGGGGCGCTCGCTCAAGCCCAACCACGCCTCGGCGTGGGGCTCGCGATGCCGGCCGGAGCAGGGATCTTCGAGACATGGGTTTTCATTGTGTAATTTATAGGATGGATTATTCCACGCTTATCCTACATAATTTTCTCAATGCAGATGCATGAGGGTCCTAACCCCAAAATCAAAGAAAACCAGAGCTATCATGGTCTAGAATTCTAATCGATAGCAATTAGGTGTGCTTTACAAGTCAGCCTGCTTTTGTTACAAGCACGTGCGATAGTCCGATTTCCATAGCACAGTTGTATCCGAAAAGGTCCCGGACTACCAGAAGTTAAAGCCGCGAGTGTCAACGTTACGGCCCGACGGCTACGAGGCTAAAAATGGCGGGTCCCGACGGTTTGTCCAAGCCACGCGCCACGCGACTTTAGAGCTGAGACCCGGTGCTACCACTAGTTGGCCCGTGCCGGTGACCGAGTCGTCACGCGGCTGGCCTCCCTGGACCAGACACCGACCCGGAGCAAGAGAAAGCGAAGCCGTGAACGGTTTGCTCCTTCATTGTGAAAAGAGGGGAAAAAATTTCCTTGATATCTCATATTTTCCAACTCTATGCTACTAATAAACAATCAGCATAATCTTTACATTGCTAATTAGCAACTGAGAACAAAATTGTCGCTCTGTCAGCATCTGATTCCTCCCCCCGCCGAAATTTGGAAAGAGGGAGGAAATAAAAATGGTAAAAAGAAAAAAGAGAGGCTAGATTACTACAATACACATGCGGCTCGCGCTGTAGCTATCAACACCGATCAGTGTGATCACTCGATTGCTCCATGTCCGTGTCGACGAGTGTGCGCGATTTCTCGTCCGCGGCAACTCTGTCGCCACTCTCCATGTTGGCGGCGCCCGCTCCGGTGAGCTGCTTGGACCGCTTGGCCTCGGCCGCCCAGTCCGTCCGGCCGATGACCAGCAGCATGCGCACCGTGCAGGTGGCCTGCGCTGCGAGCAGACCGAACCAGAGGCCCCTGAAGTCCAAGTGGAACCAGAACGCCATGACGAGCGCCACGGGCGTCCCGACGAGGTAGAAGGAGCGGAGGTTGATGCTCGCGGCGTCCTTGGGCCGCGCGCTGCCGCGCAGCACCCCGCACCCCGTCGTCTGCGGGCAGTTGCCGAGCTCGCACAAGCCCAGGATGGGCAGCACGGACGCGGTGAGCGCGACGATGGCCGGGTCGGCCGTGAACATGCTCGCCCACACGTTGCGCACGAGGAACGCGAACGCGGAGGCGAAGGCGCCGAACGCGAAGCCGAGCATGAGCCCCACCGATGCTGCGCGGCTCGCCTCCTCGGGCTGCCCCGCGCCTAGCTCGTTGCTCACACGGGTGGACACGCCGAAGCTGAGCGACGAAGGGAAGATGTATATGAGCGACGTGGTCTGGATCAGTATGCCCATGGACGCCACCGTCGCCTGCGGGTTCAGCAGCAGGCCGCACAGCAGGATCATGATCTCGTACCACCACCACTCGAGGCAGACGCTCACGCAGCTCGGCAGCGCGAGGCTGATGAGCTCGCCCCAGTCGCGGAAGCTCTCGGCGGACACAAGGAAACCGCCGGTGCGCTTGTGGACGCCTTTCAAGAAGATGTATGAGAGGAGGAAGAGCACGAGGTTCAAGTTGGCCAGCACGGACGCCAATGCGACCCCCTTTACGCCGAGGCCGAGGACGACAACGAGAACGTAATTGATGGGGAGGTGGATGGCAATGGCCAGGCCGGCGCACACGGTGAGGGGCAGGTTGATGGATTGCGTCCTGAGGTATATCCTCACCGGGTGGAGGAATGCCTGGAGCACGAGGTCAGGGAGAGACGCGAAAATGTAGGTCTCGGCGACCGCTGCGATGGCGGCGTCCTGGCCACAGAAGAGGAGGAGAGGCCGCATCTGCACCCACAGGCCACCTATGGGGATGGCGGCCGCGATGAGGAGGAACACCGTGCGCTGCATGGTGACGCCCAGGAGCGCGTAATTGCCCGCGCCGAAGGCCTGCCCACATATCGGCTCCATGCCCATGGCGAGGCCGGAGAGGACAGAGTAGCCGGTAATATTGGCAAAGCCGATGGCAAGGGAGCCGCCGGCCAGGGCCAGCCCGCCGAGGTGGCCAAGGAAGAGCATCGAGATCATCGACCGGAGATAGAGCAGCAAACCCGTCAGTATCATCGGGAATGCGAGGCCAAGAATGGACCGCGCCTCGCCCCGCGCCGCGCAGGTGAACATGGACGGCGTCATCGGGAACGCGACGCCCAAAGAAACGGACCAGGCTTCGTTCACCGCCTTGGCGAGCCGACCCGGCGGCTTGCTCGTCAGCACCGGCGCCGGCTGCTGCTCCTCTGCCTCATCACTGGCCACCAAGATGACGACATCCGCCCCCTTGGAGGACAGCAAGGGGGCGAAGAAGGCGCAGCCCGTCTGGTCATCCGCGCAGGTCGTCATAGCTGAAACAGAGGAACACTCTGCTCTTCTCCCACCCGCCGACGCGCGTGTGCGTGCCTGCGTACGTGCGTGCGGTTTCGCTCGAAGCTTTTACGGCGCTGGGTGTAGGTAACTCCCACACAGACAGGCAATTAACCGAGAGAAAGAGAGAGAGAGGCGTTTGCTTTCTCTCCTGTCTCCCCTTTGGAGGCTGAGGCCGTGTGAGGTTGGTGGAGCTGTGTGCTCTGAGCCGCGCGAGGGGATGGGAAGCCTGAGCCGCTCTTTATATAGGCGAGGAGTGCTCTGCTCCCCGCCTTTTTTTTTCTTCTCATAGCGCGCATAGTCGCAGCACTTTGCTTTTGACACTTGAATTGGTTTTCTTGTCCTTGCTGCTGTATCTATCTGCCAGAGCCGCCCATGCGTATTATCTCCATTTCTTTTCCACTAATTCTTCTACCTGCGCCTTCGGCAACAACACTCATTTAGATATACTATAAAACGTACACGATGTACTCATACCATTTATATTGTTTTGTTTTATTCTTTTCGCAGGACATATTTTAGTTTATCCAAGATTAACATGTTGGTACAAGTACCTTTTGGCTTCAGTTACATACTTTCTCCTTTATAGCTACAGTAAGTAGCATTGATTATCTTATTTAGTACCACTGGTCAGAGTTAGAATTAAATCTTATTGCTAAGGTATTGATTTCAGTTTTACGAGAACTTGTCCAGATTCTGTACTGATAAAACATTTTTCTGATGTCCATGACGAAACTCCAAATCAAGATATGCCATGAGGAAAAAAAAAGGTAGAACCACATGGTCGTACAGACATGGTTTTTTCGTTTCTTATTGAGCTATGCGTGATGATGCCGCCCTGCGAGATATTTTTTCGCTATGGCCGGCAATAGTAGTGCCTGCGCGAGATTTCGTTAGCTCGTTTTATTTGTGTTTGACTCTCATTCTTTATGCTTAAATTTTAAAAACTTGTCAGGGAAATATGCATCTTCTATGGTTCTGATTTTTTTTCTCCAATTTTAACATTGAGCTCTAGGACACCTAAAATAGAGGAATGGATTTTAATCTATCAAGGATATCCCCTTTTTCAATCAATTTCAATATAAATGGTTGCAAAACCATTTTAGGGAAAAAATGATAATGTAGAATACAGTGACATTTATCACTGCACCAAAAATCTCGTAAGTTCAAACTTCATCTACACATTGAGAAATAAAAAAAAAGATAAATCCAATGTATAATCTATTAACTTATTAAAATAACTAGTTGGGTGACCTGCGCAATTGCGTGGCCCGCGCAATTGCGCGGCTAGTACCCATACAAAATTATTTATTTTTTATAAATGATTTTACTTAAAAATTTTTAAATATCTATCTCGTTGTCTTAGGATTTTGAAAAACTGAAATTTATCATCCGCGTGTTTCTAATTTTATAGTTTTTAAAAGTCACTTCGGTCGCTACCCCTTACTCATTTGTCAGGCCTTTATTTGCTTGTCGATCGATCAATATTTCTATTCATCTTCCATGAAA
Source organism: Oryza punctata (assembly GCA_000573905.2). Lineage (NCBI taxonomy): Eukaryota > Viridiplantae > Streptophyta > Magnoliopsida > Poales > Poaceae > Oryza > Oryza punctata. The sequence goes on along the minus strand of CM002491.2, from coordinate 27,713,398 downwards.
ATCTTTAAAAATTAGACCTTTTAGTTTGTAGAGTTCATTGTCTTATTGGATTTTGTTTTTATAAATTTTTTAAAGTTCCATCAAACACCGTCGCTGTACTCCTCTACGGCCCCTCCGCTACCTCATCTCTTTATTATCATTGCGATTTTAAAAATCGAACATAATTATCTTTTGGGTCATTTTTTATTTTTTATAAATCCCGCTAAACCGTCAGCGCCTTACCACTGTACTCCTCTATGTGTGACCCGTCCGCTGCCTCCCCTCTTTATTGTCATTGAGATTTTAAAAATTGAACATGATTATCATTGGGTTTTACTTTTTTACTTTGTAGAATCCCGCCAACTACCGTGACTTACTGCTTAATGGTTTATCCGTTGTATCTCCTCTTAATCATCATTGGGATTCTATTTGGGGTCTTGTTTATACGTTTATAGTTTTATATGTCCCGTCAACCACCACCACTTTACTCCTTTATAGGTTTATTGTTTTCCCCTATTTATTATCATTTGATATCGTTGTGCTCTAGATGAACTATTCTTTTCGAAAAATCCATATTTTTATTTTAATATTTTTTATTTGTAAACTGTATTCCTATCTGAACTCTTATAATTATTTTTCTATTTTCTAAATTTATTTTATTTTTTATTCTGAATTTTAATTAATCTCGTCATATGTTCTAGATGGTTTATTCTTTCAATAGTGTTTATTTTTTATTACAAATTTTAGTTATTTATAAATTTCATTTATAATTAAAATTTTATTTTTATTTTTATAATTTCTTAATTTATATTTTTTATTTTGAATTCTAATTAATCGCGTGTTGTGTTACACACGGATTAATTGTTGTTTCAATATTTCTTTTTTATTCTGAATTTTATTTATTTCAAAATTGTATTCCTATTTGAACTCTTTTTTTTCTTTCCTAATTTCAGAAATTTATTTATTTATTATTCTAAATTTTAATTAATCACTTATTGGGATTATATATGGACTCATTTTTCAATATTGCTTATTTTTAATTCCGAATTTCAGTTATTTTTTTAGATTGTATTTCTAATTGGACTTTTTTTTCTTTTTCTTCGATTAATGTGAGAATTTATAGCCTCCGTAGCGAACGTAGTGCTTTCTTTTCGAGCTATCTTAATAATATAATAGATAATAGATAGAAAAAGGAGCCTTCACGTTCGCTCTCACGGACTAGAAATTCTCATATTAATCGGAGAAAAAGAAAAACAGAGTCCTTATAGAAGTACAATTTTAAAATAGCTGAAATTCAAAATTAAAAAAATAAGGAATATTGAAACGGAGACTATAGTCCATACTGGTATACAATTTAGAACCAATGAAAAATTGGAATTAAACAATAATAAAAATAAAAGTAGAGGTTAGAATCCATATAGAAATACAATTTAGAAATAACTAAAATTCAGAATAAAAAAAAGAATGTTGAAAGAAGAGTATAGAGTCAATATAGAAATGAAATTTAGAAACAACTGAAATTCGGAATGAAAAAAAAGAATAATTGAAGAAGAGTATAAAGTCCATATAGGACTACAGTTAAGAAATAATTAAAATTTGGAATAAAAATAAGAAATATAGAAGAAGAGTATAGAGTCCATATAGGAATTTAGAATTAATTAAAATTTGGAAAAAATAATAAAATTAAAAGTAGAGTTTAGAGTCCATATAAAAATACAATTTACAAATAACTAAGATTTGATATTATAAAAAATATACTAGAAGAAGAGTCTAAAGTCCATATAGGAATACAATTTAGAAGTAACTGAAAATCAAAATTAAAAAATAAAGCATATTGAAAAATGAGTTTAGAGTGCACATGAAAATACAATTAGAAAAATAAAAATTCAGAATTAAAAAATAAGAAGTATTGAAAGAAAAGCCTATAATTCATATATAAATACAATTTACAAATAAAGAAAATTCAGAATTAAAAAAGAAATATTGGATTAGGAGTCCGGTCCACATAGGAGTATAATTTAGAAATAACTGAGATTCTTAATTTTAAAATAAGAAATATAGGAATAAATTTTATAAGTAATGGAAATTCAGAATTAGAAAATAAAGAATATTGGAGGATGAGTCTAAAGTCCATATGGAAATACGATTTAGAAATAATTAAAATTAGATATTAAAAATAGTTAATAACTATCACGTATATACAATACAATATAGTTTGCTAAAGTTAGTAAAAAATTAAAATTATATTATCATTTTAATATATTTTAATAATAAAATAAGAAAATATATTTGCTATTATATAAGAGAAAATATAAGAATGCTAACCGCGCAATCTGCGTGGGTCACCATACTAGTTAAAAAAATATGACAAACCCATATGTGAATAGTACATACATTGGATTTGATTTTTTTCTCAGTGTGAGTTGAGTTAGATAAGATTTTGTGAAATTGTATATGAATATTGTATTAATGTTGTCAATTTTTTTAACTATTTCAATGGTGCATGAACAAAATATTTTCTCGAGATGTTAATATTATTCCCCCTTCAATCGCCTATCACTCACAGTTCTGGACCCTCTGGTCAACTCAGACTCAAGTTTCTTTTATGCGTTGACAACGTGTGTGTCTATACGTGTGTGTGGAAACAAATGAAGTCTGCCCTCCAGACTGTTTGTATAACAAATTTGTAATAAGCTAGTGTGCAAAGTCAACTGATTTCATTAGCAGCGTTCCTTATCTCATTGCTTTGCAGCTAATTAATAAACAGGATCAAAAATAATTTGATAAATTAACAATGTCAATGTCTTCGCTTCCTGCGTACTCTCATCCTTAATTTGTTTGCCATGTCATCTGTACTTTTGTGAACATAGAAAACAACATTTTGATATTGCGAAAACAAAATGATGAATTTGCTGACTCGACAGATAAATATAAGGCTCCGCTTAAACCTTTGTTTATGTAGAAGTAAGATCTGTTAAATAAAGAAATAGTGGACTTAGGTATACACTGCAAAACGATCTGTCAAACAATCCATATACTGGGGATTGAGTTTTGGTCGGCAAAGGCCATTAGTCATATTCGTTTTGCCCACTTTAAAAAGCTATTTTAGACACACCTAGCTAGTAGTAAAATTATAGTACTTCTTGGGATCTTTACAAAATAAGCAAAGGTAAACTCTTCGAGCTAGGTTACTCTGCACCTGCCGCCCCAGCTAAATGCAGGACAATTAAAAACTGCCACACACTTGTGAAGACGTGAAGTTGTGTGATCAAGTTGGGAGAAATGTCCAGACTCCAGAGAAGCATGTACTACTTACACGCTTTAAAACCAGGTGTTTGGAAAACTGGGGACTCCCTCGCTGGTCACCAGATGCGTGGTTTCGCTTCTAGACTTACTCGATGAGGCAACGATCTAATCATTTCTGCTTCGATGCTCTCCAAATCAAGTAGCCTCACCCAACCTACTAGCTGCTTTTGGGGTCAGATGCACACTATCAATAGCAATGGATCTGCGTATGTGGATGGCTTTATTACCCGGGGATATAGGTGCAAAGCGACACGCCATGTTCGGAGTGAGGAAATCTAGGCCTTTTTTCTTTACAAGTTGGGTTTAGTAGCCAAGAACGCATGCAGTATGTGCGCGATGCATCGGCTAGCTAAGCCATAGGCGTACATGGAAGATGCACCTTGGCGAACAAGTGGTGGCATATATTTTATATAACCGATGGAGAAGCACCGAGTGTTTCTTTTTTCTATTTTGGGCGAGGGGTCCATGCATGATCAGTAGCAGTGGCAACAAGCTAGCATGCAAGATTGCAAGTAACAGTATCTTTGTCTTGACCGGTGACCAACGGGCATGGAGAAGCATGGTGGCCTGGCCAACGGCCGAGATTGGTCGAGGCATCCATGCATTTGATTTCGGAGTGGTGCTATCGCTGGAAGGCTGGACAAGCTAGAGATATGGAGGCATCCAACCTTTGGCATTGTTGCCTGCCTCGGTGATGCGGTGGTGGTTGCCTTTTTTTTGGTTGCATGCGTGTGCGTCGAGATGGTCCATGCCTATGCTGCCGCGCGGCCTTGTTGTATTTGTAGCCAGCCAGCCAGCCCGGCCGGCCGGCGGGAAGCTGTTATTGGCCCACCGGTTCGGCGTAAATAAAAACAAGTTTAGTGGACGCAATAACCTCCGCCTCCCGCCCGTTTTGTCGCGAGACGCTGTACTTTTTCCTTGTTGCCTTGCTCCTGGCCGTGGTCGAGGCCAATGTCCATGGAGAGCAACGCACTTGAGGCCACGAGTTTGCTTTTTAACTTACTTTAACCGCTAATCAGCTCAGCGCCTTGGTTTCTAATCTCGTAGTAGAGCGCGAGGCGAAACCCGTGGTCGCTCGCGGGCGGTGTGCTATTTTCGCATATGTTTTGTCGACGCCCATGCGGCAGAGTAAAGGCTGTCTTTAGCCTGGTGCGACGGGGACGCAGAGGGGCGTCGTGTACCGCGCGCAAAAATAACGCCTCTTTTTGGCGCGTATGCCGGCTGCGAGCCAGCCACCACTCGTTGTCACCATGTAACGAGCCGCGAAGATGTGCGTGTCGCTGGCTGGGCTGGATGGCTTTGATCAGGTTTTGCCCTTCCGAGCTCGTCCCAGGCGTACGTGCCCAGATCTTTGTACTCAGCGTCCACATGGGGTACTTCATCGAGGAAATTCTGGTCGAGGTGCTGGGGTCCCCTCTGTGGTATCTGATATGTGTTGTTACTGGTCTTGATCAGGAAAATAGGTAGTCCAAATCACATATATAAAGAAAAACTATAAAAACTACCGTTAGATAAAAAAATGAACGTTTAAGATTTGTTTATGTCCTAAAGAGTATAAATTTTACTCTCAAATTTAGCCAAGACTAAAAAATTCACTGAGAGGATATATCTAGACGTTCATTTGTAGATCCAATGGTGGTTTTCAAGTTTCCAATATATATATAGTTTACGCTGCATATTTCCCATCTTGGCCTTCGACCTTCGACTCTATCGTTTTGCCCTCGGCTTACAAGTCTATACTAGAATTTAAATTTAAAACCTAAATTTAAAGTTGATTTTTGAATTTAGTTATATACTAGTGGTTTATTTTCTAGTATTTATTATAAATAGCTAAGAACACGGATATAAAAGTTTACCTGTAAATTTATTTATTTATTGAAAATGGCTTTATCAACTTTATACCAAATGATGCAGTTGCTTTTCTTTAGACGAATACTAGGTTACAACTTCGGTTATTAAATTTGGTAAACCAAATATCTACTATTATAAAAATTAATAGTGCTTGTCGAAGACTTTTTTTATATCGTTCATCCCCGCCTAGGAAAAGATCGCACCACATTGTATATCAGTTTAGACCGAGATTCATCATCATCATATCTATTTCATTCGTTGTTGCCATTGGTGTGTAGGTTTGGACCCTGGGCAGTTTAGTTTTTTACGTTAATCTAAAAACGAGTATCCAAATCGAGTACAACTCACTACTTATTGATTTTAAATATCTAAACTATTGGGAAAAATACTACTCCATCTATTTTAAAATAATTGTCAATATTGACTTTACATTTTCAATTCTGACAATTGATTTCTCTTAAATGTTTAGGTAAGGGTGAGAAATTAATAGGATGCAACACACTTTGACAATATGGTATTTTGAAAGATATTTATTTTTTAAAAGAAAAAGAATAATCAAAGTGTGAAGATGAACAGTGTCACTCATAATTATTTAAAATCAAAGGGAGTAGTAGTTTTTATTTCAATTTTGTAATTATTAAATCATAATAAAGCTATAGTTGAGCCTCCAAACTAAGTAGAACCTTATTAATAACGAATTTCATAATTATTAAACAATGGAAAAAACTACAGTTGAGACTCAAAACACAAACAAAATTTGATAGGTAAGGCAAAATCAATGCCTTTTAGCCTTTTCAGACTGAATCAATGTTTTCCCCGAAAAGGGCCTCTTTTCAGGTACAAAGTGGATCATTATATTTGCCAAAAAAGATGAAGAGAAGATTTGGCAGTGCAGTGTGTTTGTCAGCATGTGCCGTTGTCGTTATCCTTCTAGACATCGTGTTACTTTAAAAAAAGACAATGAATTTTGTAGCTAAGTTGACAAAACTTGTTAGTGCTGCATGGGAATTACAGAAACTAGACATGCATGTCTTCAGATGTGGATGCAGAGTAAAGAAGACCACACAATCTGATGCTCTAGACTTTTTATCTGCTGATGATCTAAGGGCTTTTGACAAATGGATGGATACCAATAAATGGAATCCAGTGCTCACGGCTAGTTAATTACGTGCGTTTGGTCTAAGCAAGGAACCAAACTAGGATAGTCTCATACTGCAGTAAAATATTCCGGCAGAAAGCAACCACATTGAAAACGTACTCTCAGGAGACAGCATATAACAGCCGCAACCGGCAAGCCTTGTGTGGAAAAGATATTCTCAATTTTGTGGAGTAACTATGGACTTTTATTCCATTTGATCATCTCATTTATCTGATAATCTCCTCTATATCCTGATGTCTCTTAAAGTTTGTATGAAATAAAAAAAATACGATCATGCTGTTATTTCCACAGCAATTTGCCGTGAAAGAGAACTATGGCGGCAGATGTTTGCATAGATGTAGACCTTAAAATGATAGATGTTGGTATTTGAAAATATGAAAATCATATAGTTTGACAAAGATTGATGATAATACCGAAGTTAAGCTTCAGTTTTGACTCATTTTTGTTCTACCCATTACGTTGGAAAAGCCACCCCAGACGACAGATGTACACTCCCCGTGGGTATGAACCTTGACACGCTACCAGAAAGAAGCTTACCCGAAAAGAAGAGCAATGTTCTGGTGCTCTCTATTCGTAGTATTATATTATCAGTAATATTAAGGTAAATTAGCAATTTACTAATAGGAAAACGTACAAATTATCCCCTAGACTATCGCGGTCAACTGAATTACCCCTAAACCTGAAAACCAACTGCTCACCGTTCTAATCCAGAGCAGTTTTGTACTACGTGGTGTACGTGTGACTATCCACTCAGCATTTTCTTTTTTAAAATGGTGGGACCCACCTATCATACCTCATCTTCCCCTCTTCCTCTTCCTCTCTCTCTTCTCTCTCATCTCTCTCTTTCTCCTCTTTCTATCTCTGTAGCATCGTCGGGAGCAGCGACGCAGTGGCCGGCGGCGAGCGTGGCGGGGGCGGCGAGGGCGGCGCGACGCGGCCCACGACGGTGACTACGTCGAGCGGCCGCAACTGCGGCGAGGGCACTCTGCGAGCGGCTCTTCCCCCCTCTCTCTCTGTGGCACCGTCGGGAGAGCGAACCCCGAGACCGGCGGCAGGCGTGGCGGGGGCGGTGAGGGCGCGCGGCGCAGCCTATGACAAAGCTCGCGGGAAGGAATCGACGAGCCTGCCGTCATCTCGAGCTCCCTCGGCGAACCTCCTTCTTCTCCACTTCTCTCCTTCTTCTCCGCGATCGGCGGCAGAGGTCCTCCTGCGCCTCTCCCCCGCCGGCACTCGAGTGACCTCCGCTTCCCTCACCGGGAGAGGCCGAGGAGGCAGCGCTCCCCGGCGGTGGCCGAGGACGAGCTCGGCTTGGCTTCGGCGAGGTAGGGCGCGAGGGCGCCGGCGCCTGCAAGCGCGAGGGTGGAGGGTGGACGGCTGGGGATGCAGGAGGGGCACGATGGCGGGGTTCGGTGACGAGTCCGCCGCCCATCCCCGTTGTCTCCGTTCTGTGGATGAGAGAGAGAGGAAGAGGAAGAGGGGAAGATGAGGTATGATAGGTGGGTCCCACAATTTTTAAAAAGAAAATACTGACTGGATTGCAACGCGTACGCTACGAAGGATAAAACTGCTCTGGATTGGGTCAGGGGGTAATTTGTCTGGTATTGAAAGTTCACTGTGAGCAATGTCTGGTTTTCGGGTTTAGGGGAGTAATTCGATCGACTGCGATAGTGGGGGTAATTCGTATTTTTTCCTTTACTAATACAGTGATTACGAGTAACTTTATCATTTATGTTTTTTCCAGCTAGATTTATGGTTATCCATTACGTTGACATTGCTCATATTCGATCAAAAAGTCAAAAAAAAGAAGGAAAAAAGTTTAGGCACTGCTAAATGATAATTATATCTCTATTTTTCAGAACAATAATGCAGTTCCAAATTTCTACCACCGCTAACTAGGGTGGTAGTAGAAAACAATCTGGACTCTTCGATCAAATGAGATTAACGATTCATATTATTTTTATTACCAGTAGAGAGGCTCCGAAAAGAATGGTTTGTTTCCTTGGAGAGCTGGACTGATAGCACACTATTTGAACCGATCGACCCTGGACGTACCACTAGCGAACTTGTGGCTGGAGAGTATCTCCACGCTGAAGAAAGAGTAGTAGCATACTGCGATTCTAGTAGCATAACAAAGTGTATATGCATCTCAAACCATCGGGTAAATCAGAAATGCAAAGGCCCCTTTGATTTATAAAAAGATTGAAGGATTTTCATCTTATTGGAAAATTTTCTACAAATACCGAATTGTATCATTTCCTTTAAAATTCCTATGGAAGAGATAATTTTGTAAAGATTTTATAGAAAAGTTAGCAAGAGTTTCGATCTCTTAGAAAATTTTCTTTGACTCTATATCTATCATATTACTGTGTTTTTCCTAAGTTTTACAATCTTCTATTTTTGCACTTGCATTCTATCAAAATTTCGTGTTTTTTCTATTTCGTTTTTTCAGTCCCACGTTTCTAGTAGGAATGGACGAAAACGTAAAGTTTGTGGCTCAAATCGAATTGTAGCGAGCTCGGATTGGATCGACTTAAACTCGTAGTTTTAATGAGTCAAACCAAGCAAGACGTTTAGCTCATGAGCTTAACGAGCCAGCTCACGAGCTGCTTGTTTAGCTCGTTATTACAAGAGATCATATCTTCATGTACTTATGCTTGATTAGCTAGTTCTTTAATTACATCCAAACTGTTTGTATTTATTGAATTCTCCAGTAGTTGGTGTTTATTATTAAGTCTATATATGATAAAATACTACATTAAAAATTATAAAGGTCCGTTAGCTCACGAGCCAAACCGAGATAGACTTTTAGCTCGTTAAGCTTGACAAGCCGAGCTGAGCTAGTTCCTTATTAGAGCAAGTATAATAATAAGTTTTAAACTTACTATAAGTTGAGGAGAGGAGAGGTAAAAAAAAGTAAGGGTGTTAGCTCTTATGCAAGAACTAGCTTAACACAAGCTCCAAGATAAATACATTAAATGTATAAGTGAGAGATAGAGAGAGGAGAAGAAAATTATAGCCAACCTTATAGCTAATCTATTATATATGTTGGTTTTAAGATGGACTAATAGTAGAAAGTGAGCTCTACTATTATCCTTACTCTTAAGATAACAAGCTCAACGGGCTGTACTGGCTCGTTATCCACCCAGTTTGAAGGGAACCCTAAGTTGTGATTAGACTAGCACAACTGAAAATAATTGCATGCCCAGGCTTGGGGCCATCAAAAAATAATTGAAAAACTTCAGTGTAAAATATTATGTTGTGATCGATAGTTTGTTAGTCTTTGAAAATAATGTTGATGGTATCGAAAGATTGAATGAAAATGGATTTGGAACTGACCGTATATCTTTTGAACTAAATATTGAATAGTGCAAAACAAGGCGACAAATTAAATATCCAAGTCAACACCGGAGATCTTATTGTAGATGACAGGTTACTGGTTGGCATTGAAAAGGGCGTCGAGAGGTGTACAGCGAAGCTGTTTTCTGGAAACCGTCATTCATTTGTTTGAAGTCAAAAAGATCAGAGCAGAGGACATCCAGGGCTCAACAAGGGGTTTATCAAGAGATACATCACAAAACAGTTGCGCTAGGTTGTCTCTGTCCGGGGGTCTGTTTGGAAGCACTAGTCATTTGTTGCCTCGTTTATTAGTTTTCATACAGAATTCAAGCTGAATACAGAGGAGGTGTATCGGACTGATCTTGCATTAACACTCTCCGTACTCTTTCACGTATCGCTGATCATGCTCGACGTATCAGCATCGTGCTGAAAGATCGCCAAAGTATGGAGCGATTAATACGCAGCTAGGGCAGTTAGCAACTTAGCATGTAATTAATCTCAACCGGACATTTCGCGGAATCCGTTGCCATATAGAATCAAAACGCTAAAACGTGACAAGAACACCTTGGGGGTAGGCTGGCGTGGAGCGTACGTGCTTCCGTGGGGAGGCACGGGCAGAACACGGCTCCGGTCGCCGCGGGGCAAGCGACCGCGGCCGCCGGCCCAGCAACGCCGCGACGTCACCTCGACCGCAGTCGACGCGCGCGATATCGATCCATCCAATCCACCGCCCGACATCTCGCTGTCCCAGCATGTCGCTTCGCGGCGAGCGAGCGATCGAGCGGGGAAATGCAAGGCCTTGAACCGTTCCAAGCCCGGATCCCCGCAAGTGGAGATCGACGTCGGCGTGTCGTGTCCGGTTGACGGCGCCCGCGCGCGCGCGTCGCTCGCTGGCTAGATCGCAGCTGCGACTGTGGCCGCATGCGGCGGTGCTTACCGTTTCAAAGTCTCGGGGTGAGCGGAGGGAGAGCCACGCTGCGCCACAGCCGCCGCTCGCAGTTTCGCTCGGAGTCGCCTGCTGCCGACATGTGACAGGATTACAAGCTGCGTGTGCGGCGACAGGCCGTACGATGGCATGAATGTACGTGGCACCGTAAGCCGGGGGCGAAGATATTCTTTCTCTTTGTTTGACGGGACGGAAGAATATTTGTCTTTCTTTCTAGATTTCCCCTTCTTCCAGAATTTGCAAAAAAAAAGAGTACGATTTCTCGTTTTAAATCACTCATTATTTTAACTTTATCATAAATTTAACATTCCTAACTTTGATTGTCGACTTCTAAAAATTTAGTATATAGTTTAACATATATTATGAAGGTATTTTTTTATTATGAATATAAAAACATAGACATCTCGATGCTGAAATATATAAATTCTTAAAAATCGTTAGTCAGAATTACATATATATTTAACTTAGTACAGAGCTGAAGCGACAATAATTTGATGGAGTATATCAGATTTTTAATTTTTTTTCTTTAATCTTTTATTGATTGTCTTTGGATTTTAATTTGTTATGTTACAAATGAATTGTTTTTTATTACCCGGAAGAAACGTCCGTAGACAATCGTAAAATAAGCACCTCTTAATTAACACGCACATGTATATAAAGTAATGATTTTTGTTCACAAGGATATGATGTGTGTGTTTATATGAGCATCGGCGTTCGTATTGCGTTTCGAGCCTTAGCTACTACTATTGCAAAAACATCTAATGCTTCCCCGGTTAAATCAAATTGTAGGTGTGCAATCCACTGACTAAGCTAATACTTTCGTGACCATATATACGGGCTATAGAAGCATGTACACACCTTAATTTCTTAATTATATTATCAGTCGTCGATCGCTTTCGTTATGTGAACTGGAGCATGGCATGTCAAATAAAGTTAACGCACGGCCGGACAAATAAACTTGAATTCAACCTAAGTACAGTTTTCTTTTTGTACTGCGCGTGTTAGCTTAACAACAACATTCGGTTGACTTATTTTTCATTTGTCTACGTGCAGATCTAGTCGACATGGTTGGAATATAGCAGTTCGGTGTAAATACTAAATACATATATATCTATATATTTATATGATTGGACAGGTGATCGATCTATTGACCATGCTAGTTTAATCGATCGGTCTACCTACAACTGCGATTGTTTCGGTCAGGGATCAGGTGTGAAGTTAATTGATGAGCCAGGTTTTGCATGTCATGTTATGCCGTCCATTGGGCACAGCACCGCCTGATGTTGTTCATCTTTTGACCATCGTGTGCGTTCCTCATTGGTGAAACGTACAATTGCCATTTGCCACTCGACGCGTTACAATTGCCATTGGTGAAACGTACAATATATCAATATATTTATATGAAGGGTAATTTTTACCCGATCTCTATATCTAATCGATATATATAATCTTGGTAAATTAGGGAGTTAGTTCTCAAATAAACCAATCTAAAATTCGCTCCTATGAAGATTTAAACTCAGGATCTTATAATACTATTCATGTCACTACAATCACTAGACTACATTATATCGGATTAACACATCAAGCATTGTCATATTAATGAACTCACTCGCAAGACTTCTTTTGTGTCACTTAGGCTCTCGCTCACGACACCTAACATCGGTTGTCTTACCCATGATTAACCAATGTAAGCTTTTGTGTCCAATCAAAGCCCAGCTTAATAAGATGGATACGTCCAAAAGTGGCGTATAAATAAAAAAAATAAGGGACTCCTGCTGCCATATTTTTTATAAAAAAATAGTTAACATGTATTTATATTGTAATTAAGTTTCAAAATTACATACGTAATTTTAATATATTTATAATATAAGTCTCAAAATTACATATGTACGTAAATTCCAAAATTACATATGTAAGTTGATATAAGTAGATGTAAATACAATTTAACGAATCTATATTGTTCAAAAACAAACCCATTCGCACCTTAACAGGGCAGCGTACTTAGCACAAAATAGTTGCAAGCAGCTTAGAGAATCAAACAACAGTATACATGCATGCACTCCTCGCTGAGGCGGCCTCACTACAGTAGCACGAATCTACGTATTATCCAATGGCCAGATTAACTGACTGTAATCTTGAGGATTTTGTGTCGACATAAATATAGCTGATCCGAAAAATAATAATCCCATACTAAACCCCTTCTATAATATTGGATCACCTCAGCCCCTTTTAAATTTCACTTGAAACCCTTTAAACTACTAAATTTTGCAGCTAAGCTAGCGTGTGTTTCCTGCATAATATTTGTGCGGAGCTAGAATATAAAACTAGAATTTGATATATTATACAATTGTTTTCAGAAATATAATTGTATCTCCTAGATAATATAAATTTAAATTATAATTCGATTAATATATAGCTCATGGCTTTACTATTGATACAATTGTATTTTATATATAAACTATGTTGACTAGTTTATCACTACTAGAAAAATCATTTTTCAGGCGTAGGGTTTTTTCCTAGGCGGGTAGGCCCCTCATAGCCAAACAGCCACCTACGAAAATGATAACCGGGGATCAGACCATTGTCCGTCCGCGAAGATACATTTTTGCATGCGGACAACATAAGGTGACGCGTACAAAAATCATCTTCGTAGGCGGACGACGTAAGACGTCCGCCTGCGAAGATGACATCCTAGGTAGTACTCCCATATAAATTGACATCTGAGCAAGCCACTACCACCCATTCCTTATCCACCACCACCACCCCCCATTCCCATTCCTCTCTCTCTCACCAGGTGCGCGGTAGCAATGGGGAGGAGGAGCAGCGATGGAGGCTCAGCGGAGGAAGAGGGTGCGGCGGCAATGGCATAGCAGAGGAAGAGGGTGCGGTGGTGGTGGTGTGGCTTGGCCAGGAGGAGCAGCGACGGGGCTTAGCGGAAGGAAGAGGGTACGGCAGGTCGGCGATGGGAAGGAGGAGCGGCTGCGGTGACGGCTGCGGTGGGGTTTCACCGGAGGAAGAGGGCAACAGTGACGGCGACTCATCGAGGAGGAGCCATGGCAGTGAGGGCTCAGCGAGGAGGAGGAGTTGGTGGTGGCGGCGGCTCGGTGAGGAGGAGGAGGAGCGGCGATGGTGGCGGCTCGTCGAGGAGGAGGAGCGGCGGCGACAGCGGCTCGGCGAGGAGGAGGAGCAGCAGCGGGGCTCAGCGGAGGAAGAGGATGCGACGGTGGTGGCGGATTTGTCTTCTCCCTCCCTCCCCAAGCAGCATGCCGCCACGCCTCGGCCGGCCTCTCCTCCACTCCCGTCCGTCGCTGCCAATGATGACCTTGACAATGGAGGAGCCTCGGCGACAACGGGTCAACGACGACAATCACGATAAGGAAGGGGCAACAATGAGTTTGGTGACGATGATGGGCGGCGGAGTAGTGCAAGTGTCCTGCTAGCTGCTGTTGCGTGTATACGCTGTTGATGATTGTGATGCTAGCTACTAATGTTCATGTTCTTCTCGCAATTGATGCATGTATGCTAGTGCTGCTGTTGTTGAATCTGAGAAAAATCATCCCAAAACCATTCTATTGTTGTGGGTGAAACGATTTTTATGTGGTCAATTTTCTTTTTTTTAGTGAAAAAATATTTTTTTTGTAGGCGGCTGACATAAGTACTCGGCCTGCGAAAAATCTATTTTCACAGGGGAACGCACGCCTGCAAAAATAGCTTTTCCTAGGGTGGTGGACCACCCGCCTATGAAGATATAGCATTTTTGGTGGCCTTTGCTAAGAGACGGCGTGTATGGCCACCTGCAATACTGAAATTCAGAATTAAAAATAAGCAATATTAAAAGAGGAATCCATATAAGAATCCAATACAAGATTAGCTAAAATTCGAAAATAAAATAAATTCTAAATTATGAAAATAAAAGGAAGAGTTCAGGTAGGAATACAATTTTGAAATATACTGAAATTCGGAATTAAAAATAAGCAATATTAGAAAAATAGTCCATATAAGAACCTAATACGAGATTAATTGAATTTCAGAATAAAAATAAAATAAATTCTGAAATTAGGAAAAGGAAATAAGAGAGTTCATGTAGGAATACAATTTAAAAATAACTGAAATTCAGAACTTAAAAATAAGCAATATTGGAAGAAAAATCCATATAGAACCGAATACGAGATTAATTAAAATTCAGAATAAAAACAAAATACATTCTAAAATTAGAAAAATAAAAATAAGAGTTTGTGTAGGAATACAATTTAAAAATAACTAAAATTCGGAATAAAAATAAGCAATATCGAAAGAAGAGACCATCTACGGCACGAGTTTAATTAAAATTTGGAACAAAAAATAAATTAAATTTCGAAAATATAAAAATAATTATAAGTGCTCAAGTAGGAGTAAAATTTATAAATAACATAGTATCGGAATAAAAAAATATGGAATTTTCAAAAAAACACAATCCATCTAGAAACACAGCGATGACAAAATAACAATAAAGAGGGGATAAACACATGACCGTAAAGAAGTAGGGTGATAGCGGTTGATGGGATATTTAAATACTATAAACAAAACCCCAAATAAAATCCCAATGACGATTAAGAGGAGGATGATGGACGGGCCATTGAAACAGCATGATCACTGTGGTTGGTGGGACTTCTACAAAGTAAAAAATAAACCCCAATAATAATCACGTTTGATTTGTAAAATCTCAATGATAATAAATAGGAACGTAGCGGGTGTAAAAACTGTAAACAAAACCCTAAATAGAATCTCAATGAACGATTAAGAGGAGAGATGGCACGCAACTCGTTAAGTAGCACAATCACGGTTGTTGGTAGGACTTCTAGAAAGTAAAAAATAAACTAAAATGATAATAACGTTTGATTTTTAAAATCTCGATGATAATTAAAAGGAAAGGCATTGGGCGGGCCGTAGAGGAGTATAATAGCAATGTTGTTGATGGTTTGGTGGGACTTCTAGAAAGTTCAAAATGAACACTGATGATAATTATGTTCGATTTTTAAAATCCCAATGACAATAAAGAGATGAGGTGGTGGACGGGCCGGAAGGAGTAGAATAGCTGCGTTTAACGGGACTTCTAAAAATTATAAAAATAAAAACCAACAAGATAATTAACTCTAAAATTTATAAGATCCAATTTTAAAGTTCCAAGGTGGATGAATAGAAGTTGTAGTAGATCGAATAAGCAAATAAAGGGGTGATAAAGAAGAGGTAATGACTGATGTGACTTTTAAAAATTATAAAACTAGAAAGATAGAGATGATAAGGTTCTGTCTTTTAAAGTCCTAAGATATCGGGATAGCTATTTAACAAATTTTAAGTAAACTCATATATAAAAGAAGATAATTTTGTATGGATACTAGCCGCGTAATTACGCGGGCCACCCAGCTAGTTATGATTTAAGTGCAACATGGTCAAATGGGTTACACATTATCTATTTTTGAATAACTACTGTGGTAATTTCTAAGTTTCTAGAAGCGACATGGTGGCTGCTTTTCTAGGACCATATGATGGAGGCCTAAAATTGTTACGCTAATTAAAAAGGGGAGAGAAAGATACACACAGTTAAATAGTGGTGGATCCAAATTATAGGTGTAAAAATAAATCTAATGATCTATATAGGTTGTACACAACATACAAGTGATTGATCGATACAGGTTGTAAAAATAAATCTAATATCTAATGATCCGTTAAATCATGGTGGGTATGAATTATAACGGTATAGATTGATCGATACAGCTGTATACAAAATACAATTTTATCTTAAAAATAGAAGTTAAAAGTTGTATATAAAATCTAAGCCTATAGAAATAGAATAAGACTTGTATACAAAATCCAGATATTATAGAAATATAAGCTAAGAGTAGTATATGAAATCCAATATACTTCTGCATTAAAGTTGTATATTACATCTAACTCTACGTAAATTATTAGCTTCGTGTAAAAACTGCACAGGATAATCCCCTAGTTTATTGAAAATAAAAGGATATTTGTATGCAAAATACAATTGTATTGTAGAAATTGAGGCACTAAGTTGTATATCAAATCTAATTGTACTTTTAAAATGTAACTCCACATAAAATTATAAAAATAATACAAACACTTCTACTCAGAGTTTTATTTACTACTACTCACCTACTCCTTTTGTGTCAAAATATAAGCACTTCGAGATGTGAAATTAAATGAGTGATGCTTGTGATTGGTTTGGATGAGGGAGTAGATTACGTAGTAGTTATATTTTGGAACAAAATTTAAATACTAAAAATAAATACTCGATCACTCCATCCCAAAATATAACAAATTCTTCATCTACTCTCTCATATGAACCAATCACAATTATCTCATTTAATTTCTCTACTATATGTTTTCTTATCTCAACCAATTATATTGTGTACAACTTTTATAAGTTTGGTACGGAGTAAGTTTTCCTCTTTTTTTACGAAGTGAGTAGTAGTATTATCTTGGATTCGGAAGGGATTAGACGACAATCCCACGTATCCAAGGCTCCAATTAAGCAACCCGTCAGGTGTTCTTCCCTTGTTGCTGCATCTGTGGGGAGCAATCGGCGGTGCCACGCACGGACCTGGCTCAGGGGTGTGCAGCTGCTGGCAGTTGGGCAACAGATCCATCCCTCAGTCTCTCTCATACACACCCCCATTCGCCCATGCAGCGATACACAGGTGCGAGCGATGAGGCAGGGATTCTCTGCAGCACCAACCCTAGATCAGATGCCTGCTCCCGAGCTGGAATCATATCATAATTAATCCCCCCTGTCGTCGTGCTTATCCTGCTGGCTACTGCTACGTCCGGGACCCCTTTGGCTGGAGTTGGATTAGACGCGCAAGTTGCCGCAAAAACGACAGGCAGCCACCAGCGATCAGCCCCGTTTCTGTGTCAAATCTCTCAACTATAGTAGCCACTTGATACTATGTGTAACTGTGCCCTGTAATCCGTAACAGTCTGCCCTCTCCCTTGCGTGCTTCCCAACCAACCATCGGCTTTACAGCTCGCTACCCGAATTATAATTGTACCGGCCTGTTTGCTCCCTGCCCTTAGCCCTATCCATGCCATGTAGTATGCTGCGCGCTGGCCTCCTGCCCTACCGTGCCCTCAATAACCCAAGGAAGCCTCTCGAGCCGCGCCTGCAGATCGACTGATCGATCAGCTAGCGACGACCCGCGCCCGCCTGCGCGCGCATGCAAACGACGTGCCGACGACATGGGCGCCGTGCTCGCCATGTCGGCTCCGTCCAGCGAGCGAGCGACGTAGGATAGGAGTACTACCACCGCACCGCGCGCGCGCCCCCGGTACGTACTACGTATGTGATACGCGCGCACGACGTGTGGCCAAGGCCGGTGCAACTTGCTGCGCGAATCGAGCGCGGTGACAGCGACTTGCTGCTTTGACGTGCATGGCGCGGCGGACGAATCGTTTTTTTTTTCTTGGGTCAATGACAATGCGGGAGGTTCAGCTCGATCGATCGCTCTCTAGACTTTCAAACCTTGACCGGCCGGCGCGCGGCAGCAAAAAGCTGCAAGTGCAAGAAGAGCTAGCGGTGGTAAAAGAAATTAATTAAACTCGCTCGCTCTGCAAGTGCAATCCATGATTATTAGGGAGAAGGAATCGAAACGCGAGAGAGTTAGTCGCGCGTGAGATCGATTACGCTGGACGCCACAGTGCCGTCTCTGCATGCATGCCCACACACTAGCTAGGCACGGCCTGCACCGATCAGGAGGGGGTCACTATTGCGGCGCCAGGGCCGGCCATGTCTGCGCGCGCGCGACGAGATCGGTGGACGCCAGGCTACGTCGCATCACTGACCGCGCGCGCCTTTTTTACCCCCGCTGCGTATATAGCACTGTTGCGGAGTGCAATCCCGTCGATCGCTGGTGCAATCATGCATGCATGCTCTCACCGGTCGACACGTCGATCGACCGGCGCGTACTTAGACCACTGTGGCCCAGAGTACAGGAAGACCAAACATGAAGCAACCTGCACTGAACACAAGCACAGCACAATGGATGAGATTGGACCACCCAGTAGAGAGAGGGAGGCAGAGGCAGGGGCGATTTAACGTCCACCGCTCGTGAGGCCGGGCAGAGACAGGGAGGCGCCGGGGCCGTCAGAGCCAGCCAGCCAGCCCAGTATCAGTATCAGCCTCCTGCCCCTGGCAATGGCATGGCATGCCCTGTGCCAGGGCACCCCCATCATAGTGTTCCAACGACTTCAACACAGCAAAGCCATCATCGCTCTGCCATGCATCATTGCCGCCAAAAATGCATTCAAGGTGCATACCAGTTCAGTCAAAACACGGTTGCTGATTGAGCTCAGCACTGAGAGCGAGCAGGTTCGCCCTCCTCTCCCTAGCTAGCTCGGTGGGTAACAACTACTCCTCCTGATAATACAGGTAGCTATAGCTACCTTCAGTCGTGTCCCATGGTCACGTACGTTCCCATCTGGCACCCGGTGTAAAAGGCATTGCACAAGAGGAGGCAGCATTACTAGCTAGCTTGGCAAAAAGAAAAAGAAAAGCGCGCCGCTCCCGGACAAACGAGTCCTACTCTATCAGGAGGAAACAAAGTCTGATTATTATTGCCGCACGTTCTGATGGCCCGGTAATCTCGGCGAGTTCCCGTTTCCCCACGACAACACGAGCGGTGCCGTCGACCACGTAAATCCCGCGTCAGTGTGTAAAGCTAACTTGCCAGAAAACTACTGCATCTAAGGTTGTTCTGGCCACTGAGATGCTTCCATACTTGTTGTGCTGATCGAGTTACCACTGACGAGCGAACGAGCCTTGCTTTCGTTTTCCCAGCTTCAATGGTCTTGTCAGCCTGATAATCTTACGCACTTATCAAGCCCATAGCATAAGCTCTTGTAGAACCGTTAGGTTTGCAGCTTGATGTGCTATATATACGTCCAAGAGGTAAAGGGGTCAGATTATTCAGAGTGTATTCTTTTCTTTAGGCAAAAGAAGGATGAGAGTATAGAAAAGCAGAAACCACGCTCAACGTTTGTGTTCGACAACAACTCTAAAAGCTTGGAAAGCCAGAGCCATTCGGCCCATTACACTTCCTAGTGAACATGACTCCTCTAACGCAAGAGTTCGCCCGCTAGAGCCCAACTGAGCATAGCCCAGCACCCAAAGGCCCACAGGGTTAGACATATCTTCCTTTTGAAACGCTTTTCTATCGTTATCGGAATAAGTTCACTTTTGATTCCTCAATTTGTCACCGAGTTGGTGGACGAATTTCAGAGTCGACAATAAATTGAGGGATCTAAAGTGAACTTATCTCATTGTTTTCTCTTACCTTCTTCCCCCTAATAAAATATTCCAGCAGAGCCAACCAGTATGTTCAGCTCAAAGCCTCAAATTATCCACCAAGACACAGTTAAGTAGAATAAGTAGTAGAACAAACTATAAACATTTTAATCTGACAAATTATTTACAAGTAAAAATACGACATAATCTGTACATGAAAGGGGGAAATTGTATAAATCTCAGACATCGGCGAAGGACTTTATCACCTAAACATCACTACACAGATGATGAACAAATGGAACTGCTCTTTCTACAGATAAGACGCCAAGCACAGAAGCACTCATGCCTAACTCACTACCTACATCTATAATCTTCCTGCTGATTTAGCTAACACTACAAAGAATACCGATCAAGACTTCACGCCCATACAAAACTTTTTTTTCTGTGGGAAGTTTGGATATATACATTGAGCTTTTGGACAGGAATGACCTGGAAAAAGGAGAACGGGATCCAGTGGCTTTCCAAAATTTACTTGCAGATTGTGCAATCCTCTTGTCGATGACCCTTGGGATATATAAAAACAGAATCAACGCATAGACCGCCTTTTGTATGGGTACAATCAATCTGCATCATGGAGAACTTAAGGTTGGTTAACTGATCTGAACTTGATACGACAAAGTCCCCGACATGGTAAAGGATCCAGTTTCCTGGCTCATTCAGATAATATTGAGACGTAGCTTGCTGATCATCTGATGTTGAAAGCTGAAACCTTGTCGGTTTAATGTTCCAGCCGTGGATTGACTCACAGCCATAGACTCGGCGGCCCATGCACTTGTGCGGTCGGCCCAACTGGAGCCGAAAGAAAAGACTGTATAAACCAGCAGGGAAGCAGAAATCAATTTCCCCAGCCACCTCAAGCCACCATATTTGGTGAAGATACGCGACATGGTGGAATCTGTATGGTGAAAAATATATCAGCTTAGTCATTTTTTATTTGGCAACATCAATGAAGACTAAAAAGATATCCCCAGTGGAGGTATCAAGAGGACTAAATGTGCACAATTATCAAAGAAGTCATTTGACATCAAACTGTGTAGGTGATGAATGAAATCAAAGGACCTAAATTTTGATGGTACAATTTGCATCAGAAGTTATCGGACTGGAGACAATGGTAGTACGGAACTGCTAGATGGTTTTGTACAACATTTTGTGCCATTTTGGGCCTATGTACGCACATGACGTCTGTAATATTTGGTAGAGTACACTTCCTATAGAAAATAAGGCTCCAGTTTTCAGCTATCGGACCCTAGAACCTTGTCAAGTGCCAATATATGCCAAGCACACCCTCAAGTGATAGCTAGCAAAGACGTGAGCTGTACTAGCAGTTTTTTTATTATTATTTTTTTCTTGTTCTTTGAACGAACCGGCACAGGGTATTACTAGCAGTTTAGACGATAAGCTTGGTAAGATGTTAACCTTCTCAGTTTGTTTGCACTTATTACTTTGATGAACCTTATGGAAAACAAGCTCCTTTTGAATTGAGAAAGGAAGAGCAGTTCTCTTGTTGGACAGGTGTGAAATGAAAGCATGTATCAGCATAAGAAAGATTTTCCGACAAAGGGGAAGTAAATTTATGGCCATATGATAGATAAAGATAAAGAGCAGTTGACACTAAGTTAAAGAGAGCATAACGAGAGTCATAATTATCGAGAGTTTCCAATACACCAATAACATGTATCCGTAGCTAAGTGAATGAATTTTCTGACCTCCATACAGTAGGATATTTAGGAAAATAAACCATGTAGTGAGACGTATTCGATATTATTCCCATTCTTTCTGGTCAAATATCCTATGAAAACCAAACTTGAATAGGTCTCCAAACTAATAGTTTCATGGAATTTAATATTAATTTCAAAAGGAACTTCAAACCGAGGTTTTTAAGCCATGCGGGAAGTACCTGGACTCCTCTGTGGAGACGTGACTCCAATACCTCCTATCATCTATGCCTGTGATTGCCATAGACTTTGAGGAAATGGATATGCAAAGACCACCCTTGTTCTTCTCCATCCAAAATTCCTACACACAAATATATTTTTCAATTAGATCATTGCAACAAGATATACAAGAAAAGCAAGAACAAGCATCATCTAGCCAATATTTCAAACATAGACAAACAAGAAAGGCGAACCGAATACACATGAAAAAAATTCCTCAACTTCCATATGATTATTTCTTATTTTACTACTAGTGCTCCGATCTATCCTACTAGTGCTCCGATATACGAAAATAAGATGTTTGAGATTCTCAACAATCAAGTTATCCTAACTCTAATATCACCACAAAGTAACAAATCTCACTCAACAATTACTATTGCTAACTCACAATCAAATCTACTTTCTACTCAATGTCCCTCTCTTCCACCTAACGAATGCTATTACTCCTATCATTAAGAACCTCGATGTCCTCTTTTCCACATAAGGAAATGCTATTACTCCTATCAATAAGAACCTAGATGTATTGCCAACAACAAGAGCAGAAAACCACAGGATATATAACACAGGCAGGTGCTAAACTCAGTTCTCAATGAGAATCATTATAAGAGAGAAGAAATTAGCTACCTTGGTGCCCCCATCGAATGGGGTGGGCCGGCACAGGCGTGCGTATATCTCCTTCTTGATCATGGCCGCGGAGGAGCAGCGACTGCCATTCCCCTCCGTGGCGCCGTCGCCGTCGCTGTCGTCGTCGGCCGCGGCGGCGAGGGCGGCGAGATACCGGTAGTTGGCGGGGAGCTTGGCCGCCCAGACGCAGTCCGCGGATGCGGCGCCCCGGAACGCCCGGTTGAGGCGGGCGACCTGGCAGATCTCCGGCGGGTCGAGGTAGAGCAGCACCGCCGCGACGCAGCTCTCCGGCATGTCGCCCAGCGACGTCTGCCCCCATCCCCGGCCGTACCCCTCCGGCCCCATCATGCTCGACGCCCCCGCCCCCATTCCACGCTGAAGAAATGCCAAACTCTCGAAGCGATTCAACGACGACGGATCGCCGCGACTGCTTCTGGATTAGCCTTCCCAAGCGGATACCTTTTCTTCTCTGTCCGGGCGTTAGCGGTTGGACAACCGCTAATTCCGCTTCAATTCAACCGACTTGCAGCGAGGAATACTTCATCTGGACTTCCGGAGCTAAACAACCGGTCACCTTATCCGGAGCAGCCAATTCGAATTAATCAGAAACTCGTCTCCGAATCATCTGCAAGACCCAGATTCTTGGCCATTTTAGGCATCAAATCAAGCGCCAAAAAACAAAATCCCTGACCTGCTCCAAAATGCTCGTACCTTCAAGCGGAAAGCCGCGAACGAGGGGAAATGGGTCTTAATAACATGCGAGATAGCGCCAAATTTGTCGAATTGGAGGAGAAAAGAGAGGGCTTTGGAGGGGGGAGTCTTCTCAAGTTATAGCGGAAGCCTGAAGATAGAAGAGCTTGAGGTTCTGTTTGCTGACCTGGTGATGACTGTGTAAAATACTACTCCCTCCTCCGTCCCTTACTAGGACGAATATGGACAACTAATCTACATAACGTTTTATCCATATACATATTACTAAGCATATATTTCGTTCGGTACTCGAGTACTATATTATAGTATAGGTAATATAGTATAGGACGGAAGGTAGGTAATATAGTATAGGACGGAGGAAGTAGTACTTTTTGAGTTACTAGTTTCAGACAAAAATAAATTAAGATGAAGTTTGATATTGCTACTGTTTAGATACCGCTAATCTGTACTTTTGATTGGATTTACGGTTATTTGTTTTCTAATTCTTGTCTATGAAAGCCTTGGTAATGTGGCCTGGAGTTGGGGAACAGGTCTTTCAGGTTAGGTGTGTAGCGTGCAATCAATCTTGTTGATGCAGTAGATATTTCGTGTCCTTACGTGGTTCTGACAGGTGTTTTTTTTCATATCAAATATTCCCCGTTGGCTGCTAATGTGCAATGCATTAGGAGAAATAAAAATCTTCATGTAAAGAAAAAATAAAGTTTTCATGTCCATTTAAAACTGGTTGCACTAACTACCGCACCATGTTTGACAGATTAAAAATGCCTAATGGCTAATGTGTTCTGATCGGTTTTTTTTTAAGAAGTGCAAAAGTTTTGTCTGTATATTAATAGAGAAGAAGCAAATTATAAAAAATATGTACGGGACTAGTCAAAACGACTCACCTGCAAAGGAAGGGACTAGGTGATATCTCCCAAAATCCTAAACTCCTAGAGCTTAATTGCTCCGGCTTTTACCCATGCTCTTGCTTCCTCTTTAATCTTGGCAAGGATTGATGCTGATGTTGACGTGGTATTACGGAAGATTCTTGCATTGCGCTCGCACCAAATTTCCTAGGAAACTAGAATCACCAACGTTCGTAGAGGCCAATAGGGGTTATTTGGGGCTTCAAGGACCACCATATCTCAGTGGAATGACAATCATCCCATTTATTCATTTATAAGTCGGTGTTAGTCCATCGCTGAATTTCGGTCCAAATCCTCTTTGTGATTGCATTTCGCCATTAGGTGAACCGTTGTCTTGTCTTGTCATATAGCAAAGTGGGCAGACCTTCAGGTTTTACCATCCCCTTCGCTCCAGTTTATCCGTTGTTCATACTCTATTTTAAATAACGAGCTAAGAGAAGTATTTGCAGTTCGGCGACGCCCACGCTTTCCATATCGATTGGTTGAAAGCGGATCTCGCCGCGCCAAGAAACTGAAGTCCGTTGGCTGATTTTACCGAGTATTGATTATTTTTCATTAGATTCCATCGGATGCCATCTCGTTCTTCGTTCAAAGGGTTCGTTCTTATGATCATTTATCACAGACTCACAAATTGTTGGACGTGGTCCGCCGTCGTGATCGTTAAATTGTTTTCTTTCTTGGAAAACTCCTTCCCAACGAAAATAATCGCGTGCTGTGCCGGTAGATCAGATAAGTATTCAGCCCTTCTGGAGTAGATATATAATATATACCACTATATCTGTTGAACATTGAACTATCATCGAAGGATGAGAAAACGGGTAAGAAACATCGATGGACAACTATTGAAACTCCGAAAGCAACAACCGATCGAGAAAGATGAAGATGTCCCACGTCGTCATCTTCACCTGGATGAACTGCAGTTTTCTACTCGCACTAAAGCACCCACCCTTTTGCAGTCAGAAAGGGCAAAGATACTAAGATTTCCTCGGAAAAGAAAAGTATAATAATCAATAGAGTTGTCGGTTGTCACTGATATTGCGCGAAATGGAGGTGCTAAATATCTTCGGCTGGATTGATGCCGTATCCCTATCAGTATAGAGAGGTTGCCCTTTTCGATCCATGCAATGCAGCAATAGCAACGGGGAGATATCGTGTACTCGTCTGATGCTTAGCAGCATCAGTACAGGGAGATTGTATCGTTTTTTTTGTCATCTTTATCAGATCAGGGATTCAGGGTTGTGGCGACACATGGCACAAAATATTCAGCTATAGAGAGAGGGTTTATCTGATTATTATCTCCGCCGGAGTATGACGAGACTACGAGCATTCTTCGCCATGGGAGCCGATAAGGTTTGGAGCACCGAGCAACGTACACGCATGAGAGTATCAAGGCCGGCCACAATTGGCGACATCCTGCCAAGTTTCCACCGGTTGCCAGGTTGCCATCCAAATGTTTGGTGCAGACTTCTTTTCTTTTATCTGATTGTACAAAATAAATACAGGTGTGCACTGGACCACTGATTATTTACTTGTATCAGCATGTTGTAGTAGTACTACATAAGCAGCAACGAGGCCTTGTTCTTATCTAGTATCTGAAATGTTGTCCAGCCATTGATTTTGTCTGGTTCATCATTCACGATGAACAAGAAATGGAAATTAAATGTATACGTTTTCTGGTGGTAGGAGATAGGAGGAGTATAGCCAGCGTGTGTGACAGGGACCTCTCTTCTCTCCGGATTTTCCTCTTAACAACCAGAAAATCTCACATCAATGATTAACTACCTGGGGCCCATGTGCCGGTGTCTAATTCGGCGGGACCAAGCTGCGTTAACTTTTGGGCCCCCGTGTAATTTGGGCCTAGCAATATGAAATATTTTCCAACGGGCCCATGGGCGTGGATCCGAGTCAGCAGCTGAGCTTGGGGCCCAGCCCATTTTAGACCTATCCACTTCGTAGTCACTACGACTAGTCCACTAGTACTACACACTTCGTCGGTTAAGTGCATCCCATTGCGACACAATTGCTTTTCAGACCCTAATAAAATCCGCTCAAATCCCTTCTAAACAACTACAGATCCCTGTCGAGTTTGATGAATTGATTATTGATGTGCTTATATGCTACGATTCGAGGGGATGTCTGGAAAATGACAAGCTTCGTCATCAGGATAGGATTCCTATCTGAAGCCAGCAGTGGGCGTGACAGTTCGGCAAGAGCAGTGTCAGGATTGGTTCAATAAACAAAGCTAATCCAAGGTGACCAAATCCAGATGAACTTGTGTAGTTGTCTGGTCAAAACGAGTACTTTTACGCGCCACCTGTGATGGTTAAGTTGGGGGGTTTAACGATATCCTATCGCGTTTGTGCCGTTGCGTGCGCCCAATTTCCGCTCTGACGAGCGTCAGGCATGCAGTTTCGTGGCGACTTTTGTCTCCTTGTTCCGGTCGAATTTGATATTTTGATGCTCATTGCAGAAGCTCTCACAAATTTGTCTCTTCATGAGCTGTTCCCCACGTACAAAACCTTAGACATCATTTAGTCCTGTTTAAAAGGTTATATTTCGTTAATGGGCGTAGAATAGTCCAATGTTCCATTATAGACGAATTATCCAAGCATAGAGTGGTCAATTGGAAACAAGACCAAACACCCTGGCTAGACGATAGTCTATGGTTCAAGGCTTCCAGCTGGTTGGCTGAGAAGTCAGGGCCGGCAATTGGCCAATGACCATTCATCAAGAAGACCATACAAGTCCGACTTCAGCAGCCAAATTTGATACCATAAAAGATAAGCAATACGGAGATGCAATTAAAGAGAAGGTAGGCCGTAGGCGGACTAGTAAGTGTTAAACATGCAACTAATCTTCAGTATACATATACTGATGTACATCCTATAATAAGATACAATACGGTGTGTAAAGCACCAGATCTGAAAACTGAAATAAGAGTCTCACTCAAAGTCTTTCATAAAGCTTAAAAACAAAACAGAAGCATCAACCTTATTTATCTTGCTGAGACATCCCTCGGTAACTTGCTGACAATCTTCAGATCATTAAGCGATACAATGCATTGCCTTTCCTGCCACCATGATGCATGCTAATGAGTGCACAGCCAGTGAACAATGGCACTTCTTAAGCCTGCTGAACTGGCGTAAGATGAATCCGTCATGTTTGCCTCTTTTTTCATGAAAGATGAATCCGTAATGTTTCACTTGCCCGACCCATAAACCTCCTTGTTGCAAACAGGGCATACCTAACAAATGTGCCACAAGGCTGATCAGTATCAATACATTCTGGACGCAAACATGGTCTGAAAAATTTGGCAAATCTATGGTTGCAAGTTCTTTTCTTGGGTAGCTTTCCTCATAACTTACCAATCTCATTACCTATTTAAAGTCTTCTTGTCAGTACATTATTGCTGTCATTCTAAGGGTGTGTTTTATACTCCATTTTTCCAATTTCTACTACCTCGTTTTCTGTGCGCATGCTTTCTAAAATACTAAACAGTGCGTTTATATATATATATATATATATATATATATAGACACACACGAAAGTCGCTTTAAAAAATCATATTAATCCATTTTTCAAGTTTTTTTAGCTAATACTTATTGATCATGCGCTAATCCGCCCCTCCGTTTTGCGTGCTAGGGAGGACGGGTTCCAAACCCGTAGGTTTGAACTCGGACTAAATCTAGCCTGATCAGGTAATACGGAAGAATTTCGAAAAGCAGAACAATTTCACGGTGAGCAAAGTAATCAGGTCATATTCACGGTAACTACAACAATATATACATATACACTTATCACTACTAAACATTGGAAAGATGGAATAGCATGGTTGGCCTACCTTGTTGATCTTCAACCATTTGGTGACACAAGTTTGATGGTAATGATGCTCACAGGGCAATTTAGTCAGCCTATCTCGGTTCTTGTAAGTCATACAGCATATCACGCATCTGTTTTTGTAAACATTCAAAGAAGTGGGTGTTAAAAATACTTTCATACTCGAACAATATAACTCAACATGGACATGCAGCCATAGATGATGAGTACTCTAGCACAATGATGTTGCAACTAAAGATCAGAAAAGTAGTAACCGAATGTCCAAATATCCTTGTACAATATTAATAAGTAAAGGATATTGTTTATTAACGACCTGTTGGTAACTGCACATCACATTTTCACTGAAATACGTAATCAGGACAGGAACATACTCGTCATGCTTTTCCTTTCTCGAGAATATCCTAATTTTGTATGTTGAAGTAGGCAAGAGCGCTATCACATCTTCCGGCAACCCTTTGCTTTCAGTACCTATAGCTTCCCCTAATTGTTGCAGTTCCTGAAATACAAACAAAATTCAACAAAATAAAAAGAAAATAGCTTCAATTATCCCATTTATATGCATTTGTTAATAGCAATAAGCCGTTAAAGAACAACTTTACAATTTTTATATAGTAAACATGGTTAGAGCAATGTGTGACAAATGGAGACGTCCATTTTTTGTATACTTGACAAGAAAACTTCTATGACACAACAGTACCATAGACTATACAGGTACTTCGAAATGAAAGTTCATGGAGTAGAAGGCTAGTTGACAATGGCAAGTCCCCTTACGAAACAGTAGAGAAAATACTGGTAAAACAATGGTTTGAAGGAATTCACCTCGTAAGTCATATTATCTGGATCAATGCCATCCTCCATCACTACCTGAGGAGGTCTGCTTGCAGAAGCATTACCGCCACTAGATGTTGAAGAAGCTATTGCTTTCCTTCCTGAACAGATATTTTCAAACCACGTATTAGCATTTACGAAAGGAAAGACATTCACCAGTTGTCCTGTACTATATAGAATAGTATCAGTAAACAACTAACCATGTTCTATTATGTTATGGCCATCAATTGATGCACTTGCTAGTTGGTCCTCCATCTGTTGCAGCTCTCGAGCTAAAGCTTCATCAACAACTAGTTGCGCTTCATAACTTGCAACTCCTGATGGTTTCCGTTCATCCAATTCACATCCATGGCTATAACTAGAACTAGGATTTGAATGAATTCTGGACGAACCAGTACCATAATTTCCTTGTATTAATTGATAAACTATTTCCTGAGCAAGGTGGAAGCATATCAAGCAAATGAGAACCATATTTTTCATATGTATCATGCATTGTTGGCTTGTACAGTTGTACTATAAAAGAGAAACATCACAATCCTACTGAAAAAACTTCGAGAAATAATTAGTACAAAATATTTGGTGATAATGGTAATTAGCACCATGTAACAATGAGGGATGAGCTAGCAGTTTAACAATGTAAATGTCATCAAGAGGTTATTCTTTACACATTATTATGGCACCACGAGAGCCAAGGATGTTTCACCTTTCGGGTCTACTTTCAACAATACAACAAAACAAAAAAGACAAATTAACAGCCTAATCCATGAAATGTTTGGCTGCATTTCCATAACATTCTACATTGTGTTGTCCAAACACAATTTTCCATTGGACGAACACATGATGCTAAGATTTCTATGCAACAAGGAGAACAGGAACAACACAAGAAAAAAAATCAGTAGCATAGGAACAATCAAACAATAAGGTAGCAGGTGGTCGCACCCAACCTGGTCCTGGAGAACCTGTGCAAGATCAACGTCGTCTTCAAAGAAGCATCCCCCATAATTCTCTTCAATCATGTACGGTAGAGGGGAGTTCATATAACAGACAACCACATCCTTCTTCCCAGTGGTATCATGCATCACCTCCATGCTCACCAAACAAATCAGGCACAATTATTCAACGGCCACAATAAAACTAACCCCTCCTCTCCCTCCCTCCCTCCCTCCGTCCCTCTCTCTCGCTCACACACAAAGAACAAACAGATAAACATGGGATCAGTGATTCAGTGCGGTGTCTCGGATCTCACACTCCAAACCCCTCCTCATCAACCACAGATCAACCACCCGACACCCATCCTACTGCCCCCGAACATGAACATTTCGAGCGCAAACGTAACTGAACCGGCGCATCTGCTAACTTCAACTGGGACTGGAAGCTCACCTAGGACGAACATTTTGTGCGCGAAAACTGAGTTGGAATGGCGAATCTACGGGGGGCTTACGAACTGGGAATTGATGCTTACCTCGGAAGCTCGAGGATCTCTGCACGGATCGGGGGAGATTTGGGCGAACTCTCGAGCTGCGACGAGCGAGGTGGAGCCGTGGAGGTACAGACCACAGTCCACAGTCCACAGAAACAAGTGGCTTTTCTCCTTGATCCCGTCTCCGGGGCTCCGGTGTTGTGTGCGCCGCCGGCGCCGGTGCCTGCGGTCTTGGTGGACCGAGTCCACCGCAAGCGTGGTGGTGTCCGTTGTGTGGGGCTGGATCGTGGGGCCCGCGGTGATAACCTAGAGGGTCCACGCGTCAGGGTCGAGAAGGTGCCTTGGCCCGTGGGGCGTCGGCCGCGTCGGGCCATCCGTCGAGCGGAGGCAGAGGCGACGTACTGTGACGTGGGTACGTCCTGCTCGGCCGGCCGTTTGTTGACGTCGCAACCATTGGCGGCGTATTGGATGTTGAACGGACGGTTTAGATCGCCTGTAGTTAGTTTGTGGCGGCCAAATATCATGGTGAGTGGGATGTGCTCGGTGCTCCCATGGTTTAGACAATTTTAAATCGAGTTAAGCCGTTGATTAGTTCATGATTATGACGCAACTCCCATCAAACCCCACGCCGTAATCCCGCACTGCCGCAGCAATAAGCTGAATCTGGTTGACTATATATATAGTCTTCTTCAACTATCAAATTCGTCTCATTTTACCTCCGCATGTAATTTTAAAGATGTACTGTTCTACATGATACTTATGTCACATCATAGTCAACAGTTTCATTTGACGTGCTACATTGACTTGGTTCACCATGGTACTTACGTAGTACTATCTAGACAGGGGTACATAATAGCTTAAGACCATATGTGACATATCCTAATATTACGAATCTAGATATACTACGAATCTAGATAAGGGTAGTAGTACTAAGGATGTGAATAATTCAACCAAGATAAAATTAAAAATTGATTGGCCTGCATGTCAGTCTGTTAACGTCAAAATTTGGTAAGATTATTTAGTGGATTCGGTTAAGGAAAGAAATCGATCAGCCGATGGAAACCTATCCAGAAGAGATCGAGTTCGAGGGGAATCGTGAAGACCACAACATGACAGTTTAATTCTATCTATTAATTAGGCAATATTTAATAACTTTCCTTTTATCTTTAGAAAATATTTATCTAGTATCCGATCAAGACTTGTAATTTTCCTTTTATCTTTAGGAAAGTGTGTTTAGTGCCCAATCAGAACTTTTATCGGTCTGTAGGTATAAATATGTACACCCGGAGTGATTGTAATCTATCTCTCAATCAATACAACTACTCTCGGCGCATCGTCACCCTCTTTTTCGAGGTTTTTACTTATCACCGGTGGAACTTGGCACCTAGCGCGAGGCTGCATCGGTTTTCGATATCCGGCGAAAGGGTAAGTCATACGTTCCGTTGGCCCTGACAATTGTATAGTTTACGTTGGTGTTGTTCAAGGCTGTTCTCGACCTCTTGGATCGCTCTAGTTTGGTTGGTATGTTTATCTGCCTATTTATCATTTATCTCAGTTAATCTTAGTCTATGATTCGATTTATCTATATTGGTTAGATTTTTACTAGGGTTTTGTCGGTATCGACTAAATTGTTTCGTTGATATAGATTAGCTAAGATATCAACCATTCTGAAAATTAGTCAAAGACTTGATTGTTTAGGCTTTATGCTTCTTTGCATACTTGCGATGCATCATTCCGAGCGAATTATAAAGGTGAACCTTATTTGATTATAATAAGGATTTCATCAGGGTTTCAGCTGATGAGTTATACGGACGTTGTATCGGCTTACAAGGATTACATATAAGTTAGTTTTAGCCGATCGCAACAAAGGTTTCATTAATTATTTAACCGTGTGGATTTATTGACATCGGATCTCCAACCGATGTATGCTTTAACCATCGGATCAACATTTATTTTATCATATCAGTATTAGCCGCATTGCTTTGATTGCATTTATATCATTATCTACATTGGATATATAGCCGATTGTTCAAAACCCTACTGATATCGGCTAGTACCGACGTCGACTAATATCGCTCTATCGGCTCGTTAGCCGATCAGCACTTTGGTGATCAGCATATTTATTTATCTTGTCAGTTGCAAGATTAAATTGACTGGCACGTCAGCATCTCATCAATTTTTGGATCTGGATTGGAGCTAAGCAGATATCACAGGACAGTGTGTTCATTGACTTAGTTCGCTCCAACATAGATTTAACACTATCGGCCAAGCGTGGATTTTTCGTCAACACAGTCGCATAAAAAATTGTGACGGCTCCACACAAACGGCAAGGGGTGGGGGCGTGTGGAGCTCGAACTCCACCACCTCGATGGCATCCTTTTTTCCTTGCCAATGTGCTAGTGTCGACAATGGCACAAGTCGATGGTGGCTGTTGGTAAGCCCATGAGCCCTACTTTACCGCATCATCCTCACGCTAGGTGAGTCCGTGACGCCAATGCCTTCTTCATTGTTTTCTGATATCTCTCCACCTATTGGTCCACTATGGAATCGATCAGGTGTTTTGGCCATCAATTCGAGAGAGCTCAGAAGGTTGTCAGAAGGAAGCCAAGACTGGGGCCAATCTCCGCATTGTTTCATTGCCCGTTCTCGGGTTCTATGGGTTTTTTTCTGGTTGAATTGACAGGTAAGCACAAAATTAGAACGGATGGACCAAGTTAAGCGCTACGTCAAATAAAATCACTCGAGAAGGTAAAAGTGAGTTGGTTTTGATAATTGAAGGAGGTGATATACCCGCTTTTACACCTGAGATAGGTGAATCGGTCCATAGTTGAGAGAGACGAGATAGGTGAATCGGTCCATAGTTGAGATAGGTGAATTGGTCCATAGTTGAGAGAGGCTAATTTGACTTTTTCGAACAGAAATAGACGTACAGTATTTCATTGAGCACTCATTAATTTGGCCCGATCCAATATATATCTCCCTCCCGGCTAGACACATTGTTTACGTAAAAACACGACGGCCTGGGAGATCTGCTTAGTTCCAGTGCAGGTCCAAAATAACGATGAGATGCGGGCATGCCAGTCAGTTTGATCCTGCAACTGACAAGATATATAAATTGAATATAAAACAGCCGATTGGCTGACAAGCCGATGGAGTGATTCCAGCCGATACCGATACCAGCCGATATCCAGTATAGATCTTGATACTTGAGTAAATAATGATATAAATATAATCGGCTGATGATAATGTAATAAAACAATAATATAATTCAGTAGAAACCAATCGGCTAGTAATGATAGATTGAATAAGCACTGATCCGAAGGTTGAAGCATTCATCGGCTGGAGGTCCGATGTCAATAAATCCAAATGATTAGATAAACAGTGAAACCTTTGTTGCGATCGACTAAATCCAAATTATATGTAATCCTTGTAAGCCGATACAACGTCCAGATAACTCATCGGCTGAAACCCCGATAAAATCCTTATTGGCAATCAAGAAGCAGGCTAGAGATTATGGTTCTAAGCACGACTTAGTAGATCAAACTTAACTGATGCAGCACTAAGTATGAAAAGAAACATAATATCTAGACAATCAAGCTTTTGACTGATTTTCAGGGTGGTAGATACATTATATAATCTAAGCCAACAAAGTAATCTAGCCGATATCGACAAAACTCTAGATAGAGATCGGCCGATGCAAGTAGAAAACATTGTCAATCTAGATTATATAACGTATATGATAACTCATCGGCTAGCACTCCGATAAGACATTAGCATGAACCTATCGGCTTAACAAGATTTATATTATCAACAACAATCTAGTAGGTCGAACCTAACCGATGCAGCACGAGATTGTATATGATAATTTAATACTTAATGAGCCGATAGATCTATCTAATGTGATGGATATAACAAATCTATTTAAAACAACATTGTGATTGTAGAGATATATCAGCTAAGACAGAAGATCAGACTTAACCAAGACAGTCCCAACTAAACCGATGAGTCTCTAAATACAATGCAATTAAGATAGAGTTGAGATATCAGGTAAATATATCGACCGAACCAGAGCGATCCAAGAGATCGAAGCGATGCAGCCTTGAACAACAGCAGTGTAGCCGATAAATTCACCAGGACCCGACAGAACGTAGGGCTTACCCCTTCGCCGGAGATCGAAAGCCGATGCAGCCCCGCGTCAGGTGCCAAATTCCGCCGGTTGATAAGTAAGAAACCTCAGAAAGAGGGTGGCGATGCACTGAGAGTAGTTGTATTGATCGAGAGATCATTTACATAGACCCCGGGTGTATATACCCATGGGTAGATACTAGTCCATATCGGACACGACTCAAACTTTCCTAAAGATAAAAGGAAAAAACATAAAGTCCTCATCGGACACTAAACACACTTTCCTAAAGATAAAAGGAAACTTACAAACTATTCCTAATTAATAGATACAATTACCTTTTTCGGACTCAATCCATACATGGCAATCCTCATGAAGCACTTTAAACGAACCCGACAATGGTTCCAACATCCCCTTGTCGGAATCGGCTACATCGGCTTCCTTGTCCGATTCAATATCAGCCGATGCACACCGTAGCCGATGCAGTTCCGAAGCCGATTTATACTCTGTTTCTGTTACCGATTTCCTTCCAAATCCGCTTCGGTCTTAACTCCAAATTCGATGTATGATTTACCAAATTTCGTCGTCAACACACATCTCTTCCCTTAATGCCGAGCTTGTAAAATCAAAGGTGTTTTTGATTGTTATTCTGTGATGAACAATCGACATTGGAGATTATTGGTTTTGATATTTGGAATTTATTTGTGAAGTGGTTTTGGAGATGATTGGATCTCACAGGTGATATACAGGTACTGCTGGATTGGGTCCGGTCAGACCGGGCAGTGGCTGCCGGTCAGACCGGCGTGTATTGTGCGGTCAGACCGGCGCAGCCCGCGGTCTGACTGGCTGATGTTGTGTTGGTTTCGGTTTCGGGTTGTTTGTTTGGATATCCGTGATTGTTTCATGAATATGACTTCTAGATGGATACTATGCGTATGTAATACTGTTGTTTGCTAACAATGAGTCAAGTTGGGGATAGTTTGGTCTCGAAATATGGTTTCTTTGTTTGTTTCATGTGTAGGTGAATTAATGCCGGGAGAGTATTTGCGGTGATGGACCGGGAGTCGGCTTGGGGATAAGACGACGTCCAGGGTGGTCAAAGATCATGCGGGATACTAAGGCTAGAGTTCAATGCACGTGGAAGGTGAAGGTTCCATATGGCATACGATGGAGGTATTGTGTGCGTATGGGATGCGGAGTCGAATTTGGAAGGAGTACAAATTTGGTGGGATTGGTTATGTAAAGTTTGTTTCTTGTACGAGAAGGTTTCCTAGGGTGATTAGGACTTCTAGTATGAGTTTGGTTCGTGGTTTTAGGCTGCCTACCTTGGGTATAAATAGAGACGGAGAGTGAGGCTTCCCGGTATCGCTTTTGAGAGCAATTGAGTTGATAGTTTTGTTAGGGTTTCGAGTTTAGTCGAAATTTTTGTAAGGAGTGCTGTTGGTGCACTTTGTAAACACAGAGAGAACCAATAAAGTCGTCATCTACTTTAAGAGTTCTTCGATTTGTGTTTCACTGGGCTTCAGCGGTCCAACCGACAACGTACCACCGGTCAGACCGGAGGCAGATCGGCGGTCAGACCAGCGCAACATCTTCGGTCAGACCGCGATCCATCGAAATTGAGGGTAACTTTTATTTCCGCTAAAAGTTTTGGTTTTGGGGCATACCAACCATTCACCCCCCCTCTGGTTGGCTTAGTTATTGCTGTACGATCCTACAAGTGGTATCAGAGTCTTGTTTTCTTCTTTGGATTTTAATCGATCTAAAGTTTTTGCCATGGCTGCTAATAGGTTTTCAACTAAGCCTCATGTTTTCGATGGAACGGATTTTTCTCATTGGTGTAGTAGGATGCAGTCTTATATTATGGCTGAGGATTATGATATTTGGAGAAAAGTTTATCATCCTTATGAGATCCCTGAACAAATTAATACTGTTGTTTTAAAAACTGAGTTTGAACAAAATTGCAAAGCTCGCAATATTCTTTTGAGTGGGATTTCTCGTTCGGATTATGATCGTGTTGCTCATCTTCAAACTGCCCATGAGATTTGGATTGCTTTGATTAATTTTCATCAAGGAACAAATAACATTAAAGAACTTCGTCGAGATCTTTTCAAAAAGGAGTATATTAAATTTGAGATGAAACCTGGAGAAGCTTTGGATGACTATCTTTCTAGGTTTAATAAAATTTTGAGTGATCTTAGATCTGTTGATTCTTCTTATGATGTTAATTATACACAATCTGAGATTTCTCGCCACTTTTTGAGTGGTCTTGACATGTCTATTTGGGAGATGAAAGTTACATCTATTCAGGAGTCTGTTGATATGTCTATTTTGACTTTGGATTCGCTTTACACAAAACTGAAAACACATGAGATGAATATTCTTTCTCGTAAAGTTAATTCTAGGTCAAGTGCTTTGGTTTCTTCCTCAACTTGTTTGGATGTTGATGCTTCTTCATCAAAGTCTTCCTGTTGATGCAAAAAACACACACTGGCCTGAGAGGTTTGCTTTACTCTAGTGCAGGTCCAAAATTAGGGTTTCAGATTCAAGGGCGTGCCAGTTGATTTGATCCTGCAATCAACAAGAAAAACATGCAAAGACTATCAGTAAACGACAGACAATCGGCCATAGGGCCGATTTCATATCGTATGTGACCTAGCCGATGCAATAAAGCATGGATCGGCTGTAAGGTATAACCAATGATTGAATTAACCCTAAAACTAGGATATCGGCTGTAAAGATCAGCGTTACATAATCAATATATCAATATTACTTTAAAGATAAGCAATTGGGATAGATCGGACTGAACCGAGACAGTATAAATTGCCCAAGTCTAAAGATAACATGACATAATGATTATGTAGATTGATGTCATAGCCGATATCTAGGTTTAAGTATGTATCGGCTATAGCTCCGATACAACCTTATACTAGGATATTCTCTAGTAATAAATATATTAAACTATAACCAATTAGATTGATATCAAGCTTAATATATTTACATTAGATTAGATCCTGATATAAGGGGCAGATATAGAACATTAAACAAAGCATGAAACAATGTAAAACATCTATATCAGGTAAGATCGGCTGAAACCCCGATACTATCCGTATTAACAACCATGAAGCAGGTTAGATATCATGATTCTAAATACGACTTAATAGGTTGGACTGAACCAATGCAGCATTAAGTATAAATAGAAGCATGAGATCTAAAGAATCAAGCCGATGGCTACCTTTTCGGGATGGTAGATTTATTATATAACCTAGACTAACAAAGTAATCTAGCCGATACCGATGAAACCCTAGAAAGGATCTAGCCGATACAGGTAGATTGCATTGTCGATCTAAGTTATATAACATATATGATAACTCGGAGAATCACACCAAAGAACTAGAGTATCATAGAGATGTAAGCACTAGCCCTAATGATGTAACTCGCCATGACAAGATATACCTTTTTGCCGAAGATCAAATTGATGCAGCACGACTCGAAAGCATAAACTTGCCGAGAACAGAAAACAAAGGTTTGGCGATGCGCCGAGATTGATTGAACGTGTGTTGTTTTTCTTTACAAGACCTCGGGATTATATTTATACCCGAAATTACAAACTTTGTCCATCACGGACACGACTCATATTAACCTAATACAAATCCAACTAACCATCAAGTCCCTTAGGCGGACTCTTACCGAGAATATCTATAAGGAAATTACATAAAATATCCTAATTAATAGATACAATTGCCTCCTCAGGACTTCATCCGTGCATGGCAATCCATATGAAACACGCTAACATAACCTGATGACGTACACCAAGTCATATCACCGACATCAGCTCCATCGGCTAACCTCATCCAATTCTGACTCAGCCGATCAGTTCGTAGCCGATTCGGACTCCAGCCGATGCGCACTCTGTTTCCGATATCCTTGCATATCTCCAAATCCACTTCGGATTATGTTGTGTTTCCGATCTCTGTAGATAGATTTGCTTACCAAATTTCATCGGCAACACATGCCCCCCAATTCCGAAGTATTTATAATGCAACGGAATTATCTCTTCTCAACGGCAAAATTCTAGGGTTACCCCCGTGACCGTTACGTACCTAATTCTTTAAATACCAACAACCCCTCCGGATATTTCACAGCGTTAGCTCCACTTTCACCGCTTAAATCACCAAACCCCTCCGTGAACTCCGGCAAACATCTTCTCTCTCCACTCCGGCGACCTCACCGGCAACCACCTTCGCCAGCGGCAACAACAGCTCCTTGATCCAATGGCAACCACCACAAGCATCCCCCAGGTATTCTGCTTCTCTCAACCCCACTCATACCATCCATCATCATTTTAGTCCAATCTGTGAACTTAAATCATCTTTACCTTAACCTCTCTCTTTCCTCTTCCCCTTCTTCCCAGCACCTAAGGGACTTGATCGCGATCCCCATCGAAAAAGAACCGGGCTACTATTTTCTCGGGCCGATGGGCGATGAAGATCCTACCGCGTTCATCAACTCCGAGACCAACCGCATCCCCTTCAAGGAATCCAAACCCAACTTCACACATTGGCCCAACATCTTCAGATCTTGGCCATCGGCCGTAGATGGATGGAAAGCTTGGTATAAGAGGATGTCGGCCAGCAAACAATCCCATTGGGACGAGATAGGTATTTCTCAATGCCTCTCACTTTCTTTAGCCGATACAAAGAAAGATGAACCCATGTTATCGGCTGCCTCCTACTTTTGGTCCGATACCCTAAATGCCTTCCTGTTTAGCCATGGTCCAATGACCCCCACACTATTGGATATCCAAATGCTAACAGGCTTAGATATATCCTCATCAGCTAATCCCTTCAGTCTCAAGGTCAAATGTGACCACAAATTTCAAACCAAAAATATCGGAGGATGGTCTGGTTTCATAACTGAGAATATGGGAACAAGATCTGTCTCTCCCAGAGAACACACAGCTTTCCTAATGATGTGGTTAGATAAATTTCTGTTCTGTGGCTCAACCTGTGGTCCAACAGCCAATTGGCAACATTTGACAAAGGCCTTAGTGTCCAAAAAATCCATCCCCTTGGGCAAATATCTTCTTGGAGCAGTATACCAAACCTTGAGCCATACATCAGCTAAACTCCTCATGGATACTTCTACCAACTACGGAGGCCCCTGGTGGTTTGTTCAGATTTGGCTCAATATATACACCATCAAAGTTGCAGAAAGAACCCCTCTGGATGATCTATCCTTCCCATCTCTAGCCGATGATGATTCAACACGCCGATGCCTGTCTTTTGGAGAAGCAGCATCATCTTACCCTGGCATGGGTGCATTGGCCGATCAATTTTGTGAGTGGTTTAAAAGATTCTACGATGGATTCTCTCATGAGTCTCGTGTTTGGTTTCCCTATGAAGATTTCAGCAACTATGAACTACCAACAGATTTCAGACTCAATGAATTGAACAACGAAGACTTCCCTGGTTTGAGAGATATCTTTGTATCGGCCATCACTCCTTGCATACTGCCAACAGGTGTATCTCAGGGCCGATACATACAGTCTTCATATGAATTCTATCACCCAATGATCGCTGTCAGGCAACTTGGTATGGGTCAATTGCCTATTGGTCTTTACTTCTCAGACAGAATTCAAACAAGGGGCGTTGTTCCATCGGCTTTAGTTATGGACAGACTCCTGAATCTTGAAATTCCCCCTTTAGGACCCATCAACCGGATATCCCTGATTATACAAAGAAGTCAACTTTTTGACAGATAGTGGGGTGAATGGAAAAAAAAACATCTGTTCTTGTCCATGCCAGCCAGTTTCTATCTGACAACTATGAATCCAGCTATCAGCCCACAGGTAAATCCTTATACCCCTCATTACATTCCTCATTATTATTCCTCTCTATCTTTTAAATATCCTGTTTTACATCTTTCAGAGTTTTGGCACCCCTCCTCCAACCAAAAGCAACAGTGGCAAAGATATTAACTATGCTGCTGTCAAAATGTCATCTGGCAAAGATCTGATCCCTTCTTCAATCGGCTTCAATGCCCCAGCCATCAAAAATCTTCTTCAAGGTCAAACTAGTCAGCCGATTGTTACAACTGGCAAGAGGAAAAGAACTAAGAAACCTGCCGTTAAGCCAGCTGCTCCAAAGAAGAAAATGCCATCCAAGAAACAAAAATCGGCTGACGACATTCCACTTGATCCTTCTGTGGAAGAATTTCTTGACGAAGCACTTATTGAAGAAGCAATAGATGAAGCTGCTGCTGAAATTAGTGAATCCGGCCACATCTCAAGTCCAACTTCTCGAGCCGATTCACCACAAGCCAATCCATCAAGCCCAGCTAAATCTCCAACTCCCAGACGTCGTCCTCGAAAAACTCAGGTACACAAACTTTTTCAATTTTATTTGTCTTAGCTTTTATCCATTGTCTATAATACTTGTAAAATTTCCAGCCCACTCGAGCAATATCACCTCCTCGTCAAGCATCAAGCGAACACACAGCATCGGCTGCAGGAAGTCATCATCTTGAAGACATAGCTACAACAATCCCTACTCCTCCAATCCCTGTAAGATCATTATCAAACCATAACTTATATCAGCCAACCTCATGAATCCTACTTACATTCCTTTTCTCTAGGCTCTAGCCGATATGTTCTCCTTTGACATAAGGCAATTCATGGATGATGAGGAAGAAGAGACAGCAAGCAAAGCAAAGTCCCCAGTAGCCGATGAACTAAAAACAAGACTAGCCGATATTGCAGATCGACTAAATGCATCATTGGACAGTCTAGTTGTAGATTGTGGCTCAATCAGATCCAGGTTTCAAGAGATTCAAGACCAACTCCCAGAAGATCTGATCGATTCTATCTCTCCTGCTGTCTTTTTAGAGCAATACAAATTCAAGCTTGAAAGAGCAAAGCAAAGGATGTCTGATCGGCTGGAACACAAAGCCCTTGAAGCAACCATCCAAGTCAGCCGACAGCGAGTAAATGAAGAGAAAACAAAGCTAGATGAATTGACAGCTGGCCCAGATTCAACTCGGCAAGAATTAGACAAGCTCAAACAAGAAGAATCCGATCTCTTAACCCAACTTCGTCAATGC
The DNA here is from genome assembly GCA_000573905.2 of Oryza punctata. NCBI lineage: Eukaryota > Viridiplantae > Streptophyta > Magnoliopsida > Poales > Poaceae > Oryza > Oryza punctata. The sequence goes on along the minus strand of CM002491.2, from coordinate 27,672,001 downwards.
CGAGTGAAAATTGCTGAAGCAGAGAAAAGAATAGCTTATCTGCCTCAAGCCATTGAAGAACAAAAATCCAAACTGAAGTCCTCCATCAAACATCTGGCTTCTCTCAACAAATCCCTCAAGCCTGTACCAGGAACTGATGCCGCAGACGCCAAAATGATTGATGAAGTTGAGCAAATTCGCCTGCGTGCGATCACAGCAATCCAAAACTTTCTGGGTGGATGTAATATGTTAACAATCATCTGAAATATTATTGTGCTGCAATATATGTATCGACCATCGAGCCGATTTTATACTTAGCCAAATTTTGCTCAAAAATGTCCAACTTTAAATTATCTCCTCCATGCCCCCCAAGTTTGTAGTAGGGAACACAATGCTGCAAACTTATGTGTCTAAGGGCGATAAAAATATCGGCCATCCAAAGGCGATGTAAACACATCGGCTATCAACCAGCAACCGGCAAACCATAGCCGATCATGAACCGATCCAAACACTTGGGTGGTATTTCTTCAAATATTTTCCATTAAGTGCTCTGCCAAATACTTCTCCATCAAGTCCTTTTAACATATAGGCCCCTTTAGAAACACATTTGTGAACTTGAAACGGACCTTCCCAATTCGGTGACCACTTGCCAAATTTACTATCTCTGGCCCCTATCGGCAGCACTAATTTCCAAACCAGCTCGCCTTCCTCAAAAGATTTGGGTACAACCTTCTTGTTATAATGTCTAGCAACTCTCTCCTTATCTTTCCTAACTTTCTCAAGAGCTCGCAATCTTGCTTGAACCAAATCTTCTGACTCATCAACCATCAAATTATGATAATCATCGGTTGTTAACTCATCCTGTAAAGAAATCCTCCTAGAGCCGATGTTGGTCTCCCATGGTAAGACAGCTTCATGCCCATAAACCAGTTGATAAGGAGGTACCTGGATTGCACCATGGCAAGCCATCCGATAGGACCATAATGACTCAGCCAGAATAGTATGCCATTTCTTGGGGTATTCGGCTATCTTTCTCTTAACCAACTTAATCAAACTCTTGTTAGACGCCTCAGCTTGTCCATTGGCTTGTGCATAATATGGTGATGAATTCAACAACTTAATTCCCATGCTATCAGCAAACTGAACAAACTCGTCCGACACAAAGATAGAACCTTGATCGGTGGTAATTGTTTGTGGCAAACCAAATCTGTATATAATATGCTCTTTAACAAAATTGATCGCATCTTGACTGTCAACTTTCTTCAAAGGAATGGCCTCAACCCACTTAGTGAAATAATCAGTTGCAGCCAGTATAAACTTATGTCCTTTGCTGGATGGTGGATTAATCTGGCCGATCATATCAATACCCCAACCTCTAAACGGCCACGGCTTGATAATAGGATTCATAGCCGATGCTGGTGCTCTCTGAATTGCTCCAAACTTCTGACAATCTTGACAACCCTTGTAATATCTGAAACAATCCTCCAGCATTGTCGGCCAAAAATATCCAACTCTTTGAAGTAACCACTTCATTTTATGAGCCGATTGATGTGTCCCACAAATATCTTCATGAACCTCACACATAACAACTTTAGCTTCGTCCATACTCAAGCACCTCAATAGAACTCCATCAATCGTCCGATAATACAATGACCCATCCAACAAAACATACTTGAGAGCTTTATACCTTAATTTCCTTGAAACTGATCTTGAAGGATTCTTTAGGTACTCAAAAACATCAAACCTCCAATCATCAGCTGGAATACAGGCCACTTCTACCTCAATCCCTTGTAACATCGGCCTATATCCTGATGTACCTTGAGCTAAATCATTGGCTTCAACGTTTTGCTCCCTAGGAATATGCTTCAAAGTAACCATCTTAAATGTCTTCATCAGCTCCTGGCATTTCTCATTATAGATTATTAAAGTATTATTCTTGCACTCATATTCCCCAGATAATTGACTTATCACCAACAATGAATCACCCATGATCTCTACAGCATCGGCTTCGACTTCTCTTTATAACTGCAACCCTTTGAGAACAGCTTCATATTCTGCTTGATTATTCGTTGAATACGGTTTAATAGTAAAAGCAAACTGAAAACTTGCCCCCCTAGGTGATATTATAACCAATCCGATACCACAACCATGAGTGCAAACTGATCCATCAAAGAACAAAGTCCATGGCATGATGTCAATATTATCAATACTAGCATCCCTGTGTTCAACTATGAAATCGGCTATCGCTTGCCCTTTAACTGCCTTAGCCGATTCATATCTGAGATCAAACTCTGACAAAGCAAATATCCACTTCCCAATTCGTCCCTTTAACACTGGAGCCGATAGCATGTATCGTACTACATCGGCCTTGCAGACTATAATGCACTCATTGGATAATAGATAATGCCTTAACTTTGTGCAAGAAAAATATAAGCATAAGCATAACTTCTCCACAGGTGAATACCTTGTTTCTGCATCCAACAGACGTCTACTAAGATAGAATATAACTCTTTCTTTTCCTTCAACCTCTTGAATCAAAACTGAACCGATAGAATTTTGATCGGCTGACAGATAAAGCTTAAATGGAATCCCTTTCTGTGGTGGTATAAGAACTGGAGGAGTACTCAAATATTCCTTGATATTATCCAGAGCCTGTTGCTGCTTCTCTCTCCAGACAAATTCTTGATCGGCTTTCAACCTTAGCAAAGGAGTAAATGGTTCTATTCGGCCAGACAGATTTGATATAAAACGCCGAACAAAATTAATCTTGCCGATCAATGATTGTAGCTTGGTTTTATCTTCCGGGGGTTTAATATCTTTAATTGCCTCGATGCTCCTCTGAGGAATTTCAATCCCTCTCTCATGAACCAGAAATCCAAGAAACTGACCAGCCGATACACCAAAAGCACACTTGGTAGGATTCATCTTCAACCCATACTTCCTTGCTCTTTCTAAGACCTGTTTTAAATCGGCTATGTGATCATCAACTTCCTTGGACTTAACCACCACATCATCTATATAAATCTCCACCAATGCGCCGATAAGATCGTGAAAGATATAGTTCATGGCTCTCTGATATGTAGCACCAGCACTCCTCAAACCGAAAGTCATAACTACCCACTCATACAAGCCGATAGCACCAGGACACCTAAAAGCAGTCTTGTGAATGTCCTCCTCGGCCATAAAAATCTGATTGTAACCAGCATTGCCATCCATGAAACTGATAATCTTATGTCCAGATGCTGCATCTACGAGTTGATCGGCTACCGGCATTGGGTATTCATCCTTCGGTGTAGCTTTGTTTAGATCTCTGAAATCAATACAAACCCTGAGCTTACCATTTTTCTTGATAACCGGTACTATATTGGAAATCCACTCAGCATAACGGCACGGTCTGATGAAGCCAGCATCATAGAGTCTTGTAATTTCGGCCTTAATAGCATCATACATCGCAGCTTTACAACGTCTTGGGGGTTGCTTGTACGGCCGATAACCTGGTTTGATAGGGAGCCGATGCTCAACTATCGATCGGCTAAGTCCTGGCATCTCATAGTATTCCCAGGCAAAACAATCTCTATACTCCTTTAAGAGTGCAATTAACTTACATTTAAATTCTTTTGGTAAACCTTTACTAATATATGTCGGCCTAGGCCTATCACCTGGTCCAATGTCAATTTCCTCTAATTCATCGGCCGACATAAAACCTTGCCCAAGCTTGCCGTCGAGATCATCAATGGTATCTTCTGTGTATAGGTTGGAACCCTCCACGGCGCCCTCAAAACAAGAATTGGGGCTCTCCATCTCCTGTTGTCTGTATGGCATCATCAGAAACCTTTAAGTAATCTCCTTGCCAAACTTTGCCAGATAAACAATCAATTCCTTCCATCTCCCAAATAGACAAATCGGCACAAGCTACATTAACTGACCTGTCGGCTGGCACGATTTCGATTTGGTCTCCTTGCCATTGAATCAAGCTTTGATGCATTGTTGAGGGGATGCAACAGTTGGCATGGATCCAATCTCTTCCCAACAACAGACTATAGGAACCCTTCCCATCAATAACAAAGAATGTGGTTGGAATTGTTTTACTGCCGATGGTTAGCTCCACATTCAAAATTCCCCTGGTCTTAGATGGGTTCCCGCCAAAATCCTTCAGAACCATGTTGGTTTTGATCAAGTCCTCTGAATTCTTTCCAAGCTTTCTGAATGTTGTATAAGGCATTAAATTAACAGCTGCCCCTCCATCGACTAGCATCTTTGACATCGGCTTACCATTGACAAATCCCTTAACATAGAATGGCTTGAGGTGCCGATGATTTGTTCCTTCAGGCTTCTCAAAAACAGCTTGTTGTGGAGATAACATCAATTTAGCCGATGGCATATCTTCTTCTTGCTCGACCACTTGCTCCACCGCATATTCGGCTGGCAACATAAAGACCATATTTATCTCAGATGACATCACTTCCTTGCCCTTATGTTGCTGATTTTTGCTGCGATCGGCTTCGACTTCGTCGGCTGGCACCACCTTGCTCTTCACGCGCCAAACTTTCTTTTTTTTCTACCGCAGCCGATGCTCAATTGCACCCTCAACCTCCTGGAATTGCTCTCTGTTCCACATCCGTTGAACTCTTCTCTTTTGATTTTTGGTGAATATCCCAGAAAGACACCATTGGGGATGCATTGGCTTGGATTCTCTATGTGAGTCATCTTCATCATCATCTTGGTGCATTGGCCCAAGTCTTTCATACACTGACAGCCTTGATTGTCTTGGCCGATGTATAACTGCATGTCGTCGGCTTGGTTCTTGAATGAATTGGACATCAGGATCACTGCAACCAGGGCAATCTTCGATAGATGGTAACCTCATACCTTTGTTCCAGCAGAATCTGAAGAATTCACAACTCCAACGGGGATCAAAATATCTTTCTTCCTCATCAAAATATGCCTCCTCTTCCTTCTGGCGTCTTTTTTGGTACTTGCCGATTATACCAGCTGATCTGATACTCCTAGTATAGTTTTTATTTCCATCGGCTGTACTCCTGTTGTATCCAGAATGCACCATGTTCACTGGAAAAGGGTGTCCATCTATCTTCATCGGCCTCTTTACCATGTTGGATCCATCAATCTTAATTTTTCCTTGTTCAATAGCCGACTGGATCTGTTGTCTAAAAATTTTGCAATCATTAGTGTGATGAGACCCTGTGTTGTGCCATTTACAGTACTTCCTTTTCTTCAACTCTTCAGCCGATGGGATGACATGTCCTGCTGGAAGTTGAATCTGTTTTTCTTGAAGAAGGAGATCGAAAATCCTATCGGCCTTGGTAATGTCAAAGTCAAATTTTTCCTCTGCAGCCGAATTCTTAGCCCATTGACAGACCACCGTTTTCTTGTTTCTAGCCCATTCGGCTGCATTGATATCTGGGTCTTCATCTTCAGATTCAGAATCGGAATTGTAGACATTGTTTACATTATTAGCCTTTTTGATGAATTTCCTAGCCTCTTGAAATCTTGTTTCGTGAGCCGATACCTTCTGAGCTAAATGTGCCAAACTGTCAAAGTCTTGAGCCGAGAACCTTTCTCTGATCGGCACCAGCAAACCTTGAAAAGCTAAATCGGCTAGTTGAGAATCCGATAAAGACAGGCTGTAACATCTATTTCTCACGTCTCTGAATCGTTGAATATAATCTGGAACCGATTCATCTGATTTCTGTCTAATGGCCGTGAGGTCCGATAGCTTCATCTCTTGGACTCCACTGAAAAAGTACTTATGGAATTGTTTCTCCAAATCGGCCCAGCTCCTGATTGAATTATATGGCAATGATGAAAACCAGGTAAATGCTGATCCAGATAGCGAGAGCGGGAATAAACGAACTCTGAGAGCTTCTGTAGCCGATGCCTCACCACACTGAGCTAGAAATCGGCTAATGTGTTCGTAGGTTGATATATTATCTTGTCCTGAGAACTTGGAAAAGTCTGGCACCTTGTATCGGTTTGGCAATGGAACCCGATCAAAGTATTCTGGATACGGATGCCGATACATGTTGCCATTATCTTTCGGTTTAAGTCCAAATTGCTCCCTCATGACGTCAGCGATCATATCGGCCCAGAGTTGATGAGGTGTTGCTCCACCATACTGCTGTTGTACTGGATCCATCTGACCGTATTGGATCGGCTGAGGCCGTGGTGAGTGAGGCTGATAAAGATTATTGAAACCAGCCGATATGCCTTGTGGTGGCACATAAGGAAGTTGTTCTGTACTATACTGCTGGCTTATCGGCTGAGTAATTCCAATCGGCTGTTGCGGAACCGAAGGAATTTGGTAAGATGTGTCGACAGCTGGCGGTTTTGGATGAAGAATACCCATCAATTGTTCTGGTGTTAATTGAGTTGATGCTTGCCCCCCAGTGATCGGCTGTGATCTGGTTAGAATTGATGGAATATTTGAACTTGAGAAAGGAGCCGATGGAGCCTGGGTTTGAAGCACTTGTTGATTTCCTTGATTTCCACCGATCTCTGTCTTCACGGTTCTATATGCTGGGAACGCGTCGTCTGGTAGATAAATAGGTCCTTTAGCCTTTTTCTCAGCTATCGTTCCATAGACCACTGACTTGATCATGTTTGTTAAGGTATTGACAAGTACTCCGGACTGGTTGACTAGCGCATGATGTACAGCTGAATCGATGCGATCTTGTAATGTGTGCAATTCTTCGCTACTCGATTCGGTTTTCACCTGTTTATCCTTTTCTTCTCTTGGTCCATAAGTACTTGGGTCTTGCTTCATGATCGTCGGTATTTGGACTTTAGCTCTTTGGACGACCGTTCCTTGCCGGGTGACTGTGAAAAAATGCAAATACTGGTTTTGAAGTTGATCCATCAGTTGTCGCAATTCTTCCTTTTGTTCATCATTCAGCTGCTCGGGTGTAACCGCGATGATGTTGTCCTCTGCAACTTCAGTGATGTTTGGAGACATGATGACACGGGTCCCACTGGGCGTGCCAAAAGCGTGTTGATGCAAAAAACACACACTGGCCTGAGAGGTTTGCTTTACTCTAGTGCAGGTCCAAAATTAGGGTTTCAGATTCAAGGGCGTGCCAGTTGATTTGATCCTGCAATCAACAAGAAAAACATGCAAAGACTATCAGTAAACGACAGACAATCGGCCATAGGGCCGATTTCATATCGTATGTGACCTAGCCGATGCAATAAAGTATGGATCGGCTGTAAGGTATAACCAATGATTGAATTAACCCTAAAAATAGGATATCGGCTGTAAAGATCAGCGTTACATAATCAATATATCAATATTACTTTACAGATAAGCAATTGGGATAGATCGGACTGAACCGAGACAGTATAAATTGCCCAAGTCTAAAGATAACATGACATAATGATTATGTAGATTGATGTCATAGCCGATATCTAGGTTTAAGTATGTATCGGCTATAGCTCCGATACAACCTTATACTAGGATATTCTCTAGTAATAAATATATTAAACTATAACCAATTAGATTGATATCAAGCTTAATATATTTACATTAGATTAGATCCTGATATAAGGGGCAGATATAGAACATTAAACAAAGCATGAAACAATGTAAAACATCTATATCAGGTAAGATCGGCTGAAACCCCGATACTATCTTTATTAACAACCATGAAGCAGGTTAGATATCATGATTCTAAATACGACTTAATAGGTTGGACTGAACCAATGCAGCATTAAGTATAAATAGAAGCATGAGATCTAAAGAATCAAGCCGATGGCTACCTTTTCGGGATGGTAGATTTATTATATAACCTAGACTAACAAAGTAATCTAGCTGATATCCTTGCATATCTCCAAATCTACTTCGGATTATGTTGTGTTTCCGATCTCTGTAGATAGATTTGCTTACCAAATTTCATCGTCAACACTTCCGTATTTGCTTTATTTAATGCCATGTCCGATGATCAACTCGAACAGTTCGAGGAGGAGGACTTGGTTTTGTTATCTAACAGACTTTCTCGAGCTGTGACTAATGTTAGGTACATGAAAAGAGGTGGACCAAATCGTTGCTTTGAATGTGGTGCTACGGATCACTTTCGTTCACGAGGTCCTAAGCTTGGGACAAATAGGAGGGAAGATAATGGTGATGAGAAGACCAATGACAACAAGCCAAAGAGTACAGTTAGAGGAGGAAAGAAGATCAGGGAGAGTCTCAAAAAGGCTTTTGATCAAGTCTACGCCGCGTTTGAGCTACTAAGCGATGTAGATGGTGAGAGTGGAGATGATGATAAGGGAAAGAACATCTCTGGTGTTTGCTTCATGGCACGTGGTGAATCGGATTCAGAGTGTGAAGACAATAAGGTAAGTGCTCTTGAGGAAGCTATTAATATTTTGAGTGCAAAAAATATGAAGTGTGAGAAGATGTATAGAAAACAGGAATTTATCATTGAATCTCTTAATTCTGAAATTGATAGATTAAAATCTCTTATTCCTAATGATGATGATTGTCAAAGTTGTGAGGTTTTAATGAATGAAATTTCTAAAATTAGAGATATCAATGCTGCACATGATTTGAAAAATAAATCTTCTCTTGCTCTTAGTTTTGCTTTGCACACACGCACTTTGGATGAGTTGATTTTAACTAAAAGGTTGTTGCAAAAATATCAAATTGCTTTTCATGCTAGTTTGATGTTTAACATGATTTGTGCTAAAAAGTTAAAACAACCTCATGATGTTTTGGATTGCTCAACATGTATTTTCAATAAGTTGAAATTAAAAGATGCTTTAGGTCGTGTTGAGTACATGGAAGATGTTGTGAAAAACAATGAAGTGCTTTCTTGCCCCAAGTGTCGTAAAAGTAAAGGTGTCATGATAGATTGTGAAAATTGTGCTATTTTGGAAAACGAGGTTTCTTATTTGAAAAATTCTTTGCTAAGATTTTCTGATGGTAAAAAGAACCTTAACATGATCCTAGATCAATCTAAGGTTAGCACACATAACCGTGGTTTAGGTTTTAATCTTTATGCTCGTCATACTAGACATCCTCCTGTTGTTTTAGGTGTTGGTGCTAGAAGTGATGAAATTTTGGTTAAACCTGAAACTAAGAACACTGTGTTTAAATCTGCTGGTATCATGTCTACTTTGAGTGCATCTTCTTCAAAATCCAATGTTGTGCATGCAAAATCTCCTGCTGTTGCTGGTGTTGCTAAGTCATTTGATTCTACCAATGTTTCTACTCATCGTGAAAAATATACTTGCTCGTTTTGTGGCAAAGATGGACATATTGTTGGTTTTTGTTTCTGTCACGCCCTGATCTGGCCCTGAACGGGAACTAGAGAGGGACGCTCCAAATAAACCTGTAAGCCGATACCAGTCCCAGGAAAACAGTGCTGGTATCACAGGAAGACGAAATATCACAACAACAGCGGTCTCTTCATTAAGAGTAGTCTTACAATCATGTTAGGCAACGGACAGACCCCGTGCTCACAAGTGCATTACAAAAGGGAAAGGCGGAAGCGAAGACTGGCCCACAGCCACAAGCATAACTTGGGAACTGCGTCGAAACCCTAAAACTGCTCGAAGCCATCCTGCTCCTGGAAGAACTCCTCATCAGCAGGATCCATCTCTTCTTCTTCGAGAACTGGGGGGATTATTTATATAGAGCAAGGGTGAGTACGGAGAGTACTCAGCAAGTCTTGAGAATTAAGTGTATATTGCAAGCTTCATAGAACGGCTGTTTGTTTTCGCAATTGATTTGGTTTCAAACTTTCGAAATGATTTCTAGAGAAGTGCTTCTCAACGACTCGAGCCTGACAGTGCATGAAGCCCGGTCGGAGTTTGTGCAATGTATCAATCTTTCAAGATTCAAGTTTTGGCTCCCGGCCAAAAGATTTTGACGGCCTCCCTGGCCTAGCTGAACCCGTCAGCCACAATTGATAACAACGTCATTCCACTCATCAAGTCAATTTCACAAGCAGTAGTAAAACAAAACTACGCTAAGGAATCACCTCACATCTGCCCATAACCATGGGCACGACTGTTCAAACAGTTTATTAACCTCTGCAGTGGGGGTACACTTTACCCACACGCTGTTACTAGCCTGGGTCACCCAGCCCGTGCAGAACAGCCACGTCTGGTGACTTTGAGGCTTTCACGACAAGACATTTCAAAGCCGACACAGGGTTGCCATATGCCAACGGGAGGGGTCATCCGGACCAACAACAGGTTAGGTCCCAGACCATACTGTGCCAGGAAGCCCAGGGGTCCTCCCCGACACCACCCTAGCGAATCCACTTGTCCCTTGGCATCAAAGCTTCCCTGGCCTAGCTAGTTACTCAGCCAGGGGTGTCCCATTTCACCCATGTGGTTACACTATTTATGTTTGGATGAAATCCCAAAGAATTCGGTCCTTAAGTGCAAGTACGGGAAAGCGCACTCCCGGTACGTCCCCGCACCGCGATTTTAGAAATCATTTTATTTTGCAGACACCGACCCAAGTGTCGGGTTTTCCAAGTTTTTCATAAACCTAAGTTTTACCCATCGTTGACAGTTTTAAATTTGAGAGTCCCCGATGTACGTGCCCGAGGGCTCGGACATCGGGAACCGGCAGTTGACAAAGGTGGTACGGGTATTCAATAATCAAGGAAGGTATGTGCATCAAATGGGTTGGGCCGACAGGTTATCTTGCAAACCGCGGCCAATTACAAACAGGTGTGACCTAATCATGCATAGTTTACGAAATAGAAATACTTAGTTTTAAATTATGGATGCAAGATGGTCAAAGGTGACTTGCCTTGCTCGAGATCTTGAACTTGTTCCTCGAAATCCGCACACTGCGAGTCTTCGGGCTCCGATACTATACGCGAAACGAAAAAGACTCAATAAACAGTGAAAAGAAAGCCCTAATAGTGACCACTAAGTGTGCCATTAGATAGATCTCGATTTTTGAGAAATTTTAGAAGTTGAACGGAGTCAATCGGACGAACGGTTCAAAAGATATGGATTTTCCAAGGTTAATTGATTTTCTGTCTAAAGGAAAAAGGAATTATTGAATTCCCTGGAAAAAGAAAAGGACAAAGGGCGTCATTCAGACTTCTCGGCTGGCCGGAGGCGCGGCCCAAGAGGCGACGGTGGCGCGGCGGGGCCTTTCGGACCGGCACGCGTGCAAGGGGGGGCGGCCCAGTCGTGGAGGCGGCCCAGCGGCGAGCGGCGGGCCAGGCCAAGGCGGCCCAGCGCGCGGGGAAGGGAGCAGGCCGAGAGGGGCGATCGAGCCAGCCAGGCGCGAAGGCCCAAGGCGTGGCGGCCCAAGGCGGAGTGGGAGAGAGAGAGAACCGGGGAGGCCGGTCAAAGGGGTGGGGCCCACGGTGGGTCCCACCGGTGGTTTTCTTTTTCTCTTCCTCCTCCTTTCTTCTCCACTCTTCTTCTTTCTTCTGTTTCTTCTCTTCTTCCCTCTTCTCTTCTTTCTTCTCGGTTCTTCGGCTGACCAAGAAAGGAGAGGGAGAGGGGATGCGGCGGCCGGCGGTGGGAGGTCCGAGTCCGGCCGGGCGGGCACCGCGATGGCACAGGAGGGACAGGGGGCGCGGCCGCGGCGACACGCGCGGCCGGCCCGCCGTGACGTGGAGCGGCTGTGCGGTGGCGGCTACGCGAGGGAGGGGGGAGAGAAGGAGGCGGCGAGGGCGGTTACCGCGAGGAGGAGAGGGGCGCGAGCCGGGAAGAGGAGGTGGAGTCGGCGCGGCCAGCGTGGGCTCCGCGCCACGCGTCCACGGCGGCGACCGGTGGAGGAAGGCGGCGACACGGAGGTGGCGGTGGCGTTCGGCTGCGAGAAGGGGAGAGCGGCCGAAGTGGAGAGGAGAGGGGGTCTTATAGGGGCCGAGGGAGCACGCGGGGATGGGAGAGCGGCGGCGTCACGGGCGCGCGCGCGCGAGGGCTAGAGCGCTAGCGGCCAAGGCGGTGGCAGAGAGAGGACGCCGGCGAGGGAAAAGGGAAAAAGGGGGAGGGGAAAGGGGCTCTGTCCCTTGCCGATTCGGGAGGAGGAGGAGAGAGGAGGGGGCAGCGACGGGTCCGAGGCTCGGTCTCCTGCGGGCAGGCGGCGGCAGGCGGCGGGTGGCAGCGGCTGGCGCGCAGGCCGGTCGGCCACGACGCGCGGCGCACGCGGGAAGCAACGGTGCGCCCAAAACTCGAACGACGCCGGCGGGAATCGTCGGTGAGAGAGAGGAGCGAGAGAGAGAGAGAAAACGGGATGGAGAGAGAGGATTACTGTGGGAGAGAGAGGGAGGGACTGGGCCGACAGGAATCAGCCCAAAGAACAGGAGGGAGGACAATTAGATTTTTGCAGAAAACTGTTTTGGAGAGATTTTGGATTTCAATTGAACTGGATTTTGATTTGATTGTTTTGAATAAGAAATTGGACAGAGGAAAAAGGGGATCTTGGCACACACACACACAAACAATAACAAGAACGAATTTTTGCGGAAATTAGGGATTTTAGAGAATTAGGTTTTCCGCTAATAACGCCGCGACGGATCGGGCGTTACAGTTTCAGATTAGCTCATAAACAGAAAAAGGAGAGAGAGATTGCTTTTGCAAAATCAAAGTGGCGAAAATCTGGTTTTCCCTCGAGGGAACCGGTCAGACCGCAGTGGGTCCCGCGGTCAGACCGGCGGTACAGAAGTGGTCAGATCGGCCCCCGGTCAGACCGGCCACTGTACCTCGGTTAGACCGGTCTCGGAGAAATTTTTCTGAAAATTCTCAAACTGTTTTTGCACGTGGATATATGTCTATTGGATCTTCTGGTCGTGTGTCTCAGTACTGGATTCCTAAATTTTTATTATCATCTAACCCAGTACTGAGGCTTCGGCTTCTGCTTGTGTGTAGACGTTGGTGGCAAGGAAGTAGAACGTGTGGATCGTAGATTCCGGTTGTTCGCGGCACATGACCGGTGATAAAAATTGGTTTCTCCTCCCTCAAACGGTAATCCAAGACTGAATCAATTATCTTTGGTGATGCTTCTACTAGTGCCGCTCTCGCTACAGCTTTGGTTAAGGTAAATGACAAATTTGAATTGAAGAATGTAGCTTTGGTTGAGGACTTAAAGTATAATTTGCTTTCAGTTTCACAAATTCTTGATGAAGATTTTGAGGTTCATTTTAAGAAAACTGGAAGTAAAGTTTTTGATTCTCGTGTTGATTCTGTGTTGAATATTTCTCGCTATGGTAGAGTGTTTAAAGCTGATTTTGAAAATCCTGTTTCACCTATGATAACATGTTTGGTTGCTAAGTTTAGTAAAGATGTGATGTTTTGGCATCGTAGACTTGGACATGTTGGTTTTGATCATCTCACGAGGTTAAGTGGTTTGGATCTTGTTTGTGGTTTGCCTAAACTTAAGAAAGATCTTGATTTGGTTTGCACACCGTGTTGTCATGCTAAGATTGTTGCTTCTTCACATACTCCTATTATTTCTGTGATGACTGATGCACCAGGACAGCTATTACACATGGACACTGTTGGTCCAGCTAGAGTGCAATCAGTTGGAGGAAAGTGGTATGTGTTGGTGATTGTTGATGATTTTTCTAGATACTCTTGGGTTTTCTTTATGGCAACTAAGGATGAGGCATTTCAACACTTTCGTGGTTTGTTTCGTCGATTAGATCTTGAATCTCCTGGTTCTTTGAAAAGAATTCGAAGTGATAATGGTGGTGAATTCAAAAATGCTTCATTTGAACAGTTTTGCAATGAAAGAGGTCTTGAACATGAATTTTCTTCTCCTTGTGTTCCGCAACAAAACGGTGTTGTTGAAAGAAAGAATCGTGTTTTGGTTGAGATGGCTAGAACAATGTTGGATGAGTATCACACTCCTAGAAAATTTTGGGCTGAGGCGATTAACACTGCATGTTATATCTCCTCGTGCTTCACATCGTCAAGCGGTCAAGCGAATAATGAGGTATTTGAATCATACACTTGAGTTTGGAATTTGGTATTCTACTTCATCTTCTATATGCTTAAGTGGATATTCAGATGCTGATTTTGATGGTTGTAGAATTGATAGGAAAAGTACTAGTGGAACATGTCATTTTCTTGGTACATCATTGATTGTAGGAAACAATCTAGTGTTGCTCAATCAACTGCTGAATCTGAATATGTTGCTGCTGCTAGTTGTTGTTCACAGATTCTTTGGCTTTTATGTACTTTGAAAGATTATGGTCTTACTTTTGAGAAAGTACCTCTCTTTTGTGATAATACTAGTGCTATTAATATTGCTAAGAATCCTGTTCAACACTCACGCACAAAGCATATTGATATTCGCTTTCACTTTTTGAGGGATCATGTTGAGAAGGGAGATGTTGAATTGCAGTTTTTGGATACGAAGTTGCAACTTGCTGATATTTTCACTAAACCTTTGGATTCTAATCGCTTTGCTTTTCTTCGTGGTGAATTGGGCATAATTCATCCTTTTGGCATGCTTTGAGGGGGAGTTTGTACCTCATGGTGTTATCAAGCAAAAATATGATAATGAGAAAAATTGAAAAAGAGAGCTTTGTTCTATACATATGGTATTTTCTTGTGCATGCTAGCAATACTATGAAGGTTTATCTGTCTTTAGCTTAGCTTGTATGTATTCTAGTCTTTTTATGAGACTTAGATTTTGCTTTTAAGGGAGATGATGCATGATACTTAAATTCTATACTTGAATTAAGCAAATGTGCAATATTGATGGTAGCATATGGTTTGATTTATAAATGCTCTATATATATGCTTTATTGAATTGTTATTCCTCAAATAGCTTTGTTGCTCATTGTGCAAAGAGAATAAAAAATATAAAAAATGAATACCGAATCCTTGGAAACAGTCTTGACGACAAGGACGTATTCGATATGAGCAAAATAATGGGTGCCGAATCTCTGGAAACAGTCTTAACGACAGGGACGTACCCGGGATAAAAAATGAGCAAAAAGGTTCAAGAAAAAGAAAAAGTTAAAATTCTCTTGGTTGTTTTGTGCTAAAGTTTATTTGAGAAAGAATGATAAATGCAATAGGTATATGTGTTTAGTGTTTATTCTTCAACCTATGTGTTTGTTAAGATGTTGCATTATAAACCGTATGAAATCATGAATTTTGATTGTTGACTCGCGCTTAATTGTAAAATATTTGGTTCATGATTATACTTTAATGCATGCTTGTTATGATATAGATGGGTTCATCTTCTTTTTATTGCAACACATGACTTGATATGCTGTATGTATGCTAAGCTCTTATACATTAATGAACATAATTCTTATGCTTGATGAAATCATTGTCAAAAGGGGGAGAAGTGTTTTTGGGAGAAGCAAGGTGAATTTGGTGAATTTTGCTCAATTGGGTGGTTCAATTGGGAATTTCTTTTCTTTTCAAAAGTGAGAGAAGGTTTTTCTTCTTTAGATTTTCGAGCACGATGTGTACGTTTATAGAAGTGTGCTTTTTACTACTTTTTGTTTTTATTTTTACCACTTTTGTTTTTATTTTTCCAAACACCAAAACATTTTTGATGGGTTTGCCAATGTGTTCATCAAGGGGAGATTGTAAAATCAAAGGTGTTTTTGATTGTTATTCTGTGATGAACAATCGGCATTGGAGATTATTGGTTTTGATATTTGGAATTTATTTGCGAAGTGGTTTTGGAGATGATTGGATTTCACAGGTGATATACAGGTACTGCTGGATTGGGTCCGGTCAGACCGGGCAGTGGCTGCCGGTCAGACCGGCGTGTATTGTGCGGTCAGACCGGCGCAGCCCGCGGTTTCGGGCAATACACGTCGGCTGATGTTATGTTGGTTTCGGTTTCGGGTTGTTTGTTTGAATATCCGTGATTGTTTCATGAATATGACTTCTAGATGGATACTACGCATATGTAATACTGTTGTTTGCTAACAATGAGTCAAGTTGGGGATAGTTTGGTCTCGAAATATGGTTTCTTTGTTTGTTTCATGTGTAGGTGAATTAATGCCGGGAGAGTATTTGCGGTGATGGACCGGGAGTCGGCTTGGGGTTAAGACGACGTCCAGGGTGGTCAAAGATCATGCGGGATACTAAGGCTAGAGTTCAATGCACGTGGAAGGTGAAGGTTCCATATGGCATACGATGGAGGTATTGTGTGCGTATGGGATGCGGAGTCGAATTTGGAAGGAGTCCAAATTTGGTGGGATTGGTTATGTAAAGTTTGTTTCTTGTACGAGAAGGTTTCCTAGGGTGATTAGGACTTCTAGTATGAGTTTGGTTCATGGTTTTAGGCTGCCTACCTTGGGTATAAATAGAGAGGGAGCGTGAGGCTTCCCGGTATCGCTTTTGAGAGCAATTGAGTTGATAGTTTTGTTAGGGTTTCGAGTTTAGTCGAAATTTTTGTAAGGAGTGCTGTTGGTGCACTTTGTAAACACAGAGAGAATCAATAAAGTCGTCATCTACTTTAAGAGTTCTTCGATTTGTGTTTCACTGGGCTTCAGCGGTCCAACCGGCGACGTACCACCGGTCAGACCGACGGCAAGGCGGCGGTCAGACCGACGGCACACCTTCGGTCAGACCGGAGGCAGATCAGCGGTCAGACCGGCGCAACATCTTTGGTCAGGCCGCGATCCATCGAAATTGAGGTAACTTTTATTTCCGCTAAAAGTTTTGGTTTTTGGGCATACCAACCATTCACCCCCCTCTGGTTGGCTTAGTTATTGCTGTTCGATCCTACAAGAGCTTAAGCTTTTTCCCTTGGAATAAGTTTACTTGAGATCCTTTAACTTATCAACAAATCTGATTTTTGTCCTTCAACCAGTAACCAGATATAACGGGCCCCTCAACTGTCAAAACCAGTGCAATATAGGTTCCATGGCGGTTTGGATGGTGGTTTTAACTGACATGACGTCTACGTGGCTAATTTGACTCGGTCTTTATCTGACGTGGCATTGATGTGGTATTGACGTGGCAATTTGATTTTTGGAAAATAATAAAAACTGTGACCCCACATGTCAGTTACACCTAAAAAATTATTTAAAAATAGTGGGGCCCACGCGGGCCCCACTTTCTCCCCCTCTTCCTCTCTCTTCTCTCTATCTTGTCTCCTCTCTCCCCCATGGGAGTAGTGGGGATTGAAGCAGGTGGAGCGGCGGTGACGGCGGGCCGAGGCGCGGTGCAAAGCCGGCGAGGTGGAGCGGGGCTATAGCGGGCCGAGCGGCAGCGCGAAGCCGGCGAGGACGACCACGATGAGGACTCCCCCCTCTTCCGCACCAACTCCGGAGAAGACGACCGCCCACGCCACCGCTCCTCCAATGGTCCATCCCCCGTCGGTGAGGTCCCCGTCGCGCAGTCGCTCATCAAGGTGGCGGCGGAGGTTGATGGAATTCACGACGGCGGCGGCAGCGTCGCTCCTTCACCTCTCACGGCAGCTGGTGGCGGTGGTGGGTGAGGAGGACGTCGGGAGAGGTGTCCAGGCCTCCGCCGCTGGTGCCGAGACCAACGCCAACGCCGTGCTGCTGCAGCCGCCGCCGCCTTCCCCCACTTGCACCCCCCTCAGCAGTCTCGTCATCAAGCCCTCGCCACGCGAGGGCAACGACGCCTCCTCCTCGTCATCCCCGACCCCCGCCGCCGGTGCACCAGGCCTCCATTGGACCTCCTCGCTCCCCGTCGACAGCGTGACCTCTTGCCGCTGGATTCCCGGGGAGGGAGAGGCGCTGCTTGCCTTCGTCGCCGCTGCTGGCTAGGAGGCATCCTCCTGCGAGTCCGCCGCCACAGCGTCGCCGCTTGAGCCCGCCACCCCCGCGCCACCGCTTGAAGAGAGGGGAGATGGGGAGAGAGGAGGAAGAAGATGAAGGGTGAGAATGACATGTGGGGTCTACATGGGTCCCATCATTTTTATTAATTTTTTTGGTATAACTGGCATATGGGATCACAATTTTTATTATTTTCTAAGTTAAATTGCCATATAAGCGCCATGTTAAAGGCACGCAAGATGAAGACCGAATCAAATTTGCTACATACGCACCATGTCAGCTAAAACCGCCATCCAAACTGTCTTGGACTTATATTGCACCGGTTTTGATAGTTAGGAGGACCCGTTGTATCTGGTTTTCTAGTTAAAGGATGAAAATTGGATTCATTGATAAATTAAGGGATCTTAGATGAACTTATTCCTTTTCCCTTTGAATTTAAAGACTATGAGGCCTTTGGTCCAGTTAAATTTGAAGGCCCATTATAGAATGCAGCTTCACCCAATTCTGAATTTCACGTTCACTCTCTGCTTCCCTCTGCTCCCAGGCACCAAACGAAACAAACGGACTGCACGATATTGGCAATATTGGCAGAGAGGGGGTTTGGCCTCCCATGGCTTCAGATTTCACAGTGAATTTATTGTAGCTTTAGCAACACTATTGGCCTCTTTTACCCGAATTATTTCTAGCGTTTATGGCTCCACCCCAATATATGGCTTGCTTTTAGGCCATATTCGTCCATCAAACGGGCATGGTGTATGGTGTAGATCGATTGTTGATCTACCGTTGCAGCGCATACGAATCCACCGAAGACCAAGCAAGATAGCAATATACAGTATATCCCATGTGGAGAACTTCAGATGTTCTGTTCTTTGCCGGGGACTGAAGCTACGCACAGGCTTCGTTCCGTCCTGCGTGGGGGAAGCATTTGTTTGTCTCCTTTTCCCCCGGCCTGATGCTACTCCTGCTATGCTAGCGCCTACTCCATACACCACGGCACCTCACATATGTCGTGTAGCAGACTGGTGGGTACTCGATCCCATGGCACGGTAGGGAACTTCTGAGTTCTGAAGGTGGCGGCATGGCGGTGACCCGCTGTGGTTGGCAGAGCGACCATGGTCAGATCGTCTTCTCGCGGGAGCCATGCCTCATCTGCTAGCTAGCTGCTGCGCGGAACAGACGGCGTCCGTGCACGCCACCCACGCATGGCTTGTCTCGAAGCCGATACATATCGATCGCAAGTTGTCTTCTGAACTTCGCGAGGTGTGCAACTGTTTGACTTTCGTGTAGATTATGATGATATATATCGATCTCTACGAACAACTATGTCTTGGAGGCGATATCCAGCGTATGATGATTGGTTGCATACTTTCGAGCCGCCCGACCCACAGTCTTGGTCCAAGTTTGCCATTTCTCCAGCTGATGATGCTTAGTACTCCCTCTATCCCATAATATAAGGCGCGGTCAAAGTTGACACAGTCTCCAAAACTAATATTTAGCTTATAATTTCTCATATACAGGTTTGTAGTAACAAAATTATAATCATATGAAAGTAAATTTAAATGTCAATCCAATGATATAATTTTTAACAAATAAAATTCATTTCATATTATACTAGCGTTGGTCAAATGTTTTAAATATTGAATCTTAAAATACGTGTGCGTCTTATATTATGGGATGGAGGGAGTACTACTAGATTAGACATTTAGACCGTTGTATTTGGCATGTGCGTCAGATCCTCAGTCTTTGTAACAACTTGGTTTAGGGGCTATTTAAATGGGACTAAAAATTTTATTCCTATCTGTACAATAATTAGAAGTATTAAATGTAGACTAAGAACAAAACCCATTTCATAACTCTGGACTAATTCGCGCGATGAATCTATTGAACCTATTTAATCCATGATTAACCCTATGTGATACTACAGTAAACATGTGCTAATTATAGATTAATTAGGTTTAAAAAATTTATCTCGCGAATTAGCTTTCATTTATGCAATTAATTTTATTATTATTTTATGTTTAATACTTTTAATTAGCACCTAAACATTGATGTAACAGGAACTAAAATTTAAACACTAAATCCAAACTTGCATCGATCGCGGATGGCAACAACGATTCCTGCCATTTTATATTCTCATTACATAAACAGAGAGGGACACAGAGAGGACTTCTACTACTGGTAACTACACTTTGCCCAGGCTGACAGAAGCACGAGAGAGGCCATCAGTTTGCTCCGAAAAGGGGCCACTAAAATAAACCAGGATTTACTCTGTTTTAGGGCTCTATGAACCACGTGCATGCTTTGGCATGTGGGTTAGTTTCCTCGTCTTTTCGAGTGGAAAGTTGTCATGGCAGTTGGCTGAGTTGCCCCCATACTAGCAGCGCTAGAGCTACTAGCACTACAGTACTACTGGTACTGCTGGATGCCGGAGTTCTGAAGTTACAGTGCACAGTGCACTGCTACTACTATCATCTTCGAGTAAAGAAAATTCTCCAGATCCAAGAACTGAGTAGTGTGGTACTGATTTTGGCTGGTGGGTGCCGCAGACCAACCTGGCCAACCCATGTGCCCCCAAACCATACTCTGATTATTTAGTACTCCAAACAGAGTTTTCCTGGTACCAGAAAACGAGTATCAGACATATGGCATCCTTATCGGAGCAGAGTATAGAGATTAGCGATTAACCGGATCAGCTTGGGCGATGGACCAAGTGCTATTAAGTACTCTTAATACGGCTAACAGCCAACAGGTCAAAAAAGCAGATGTCCACACTCCATATGTGCATATTGCCAATTTCGTCCCCCTATAGAGTATGTGTTAGGCTGGTATATATCCTGAAAAGAACAATGGCACCCGATGATCCGAATGGCCGAATATATGTTTCCATTTTTATTTATAAAAGTATATACTAGTTGTACTACACTTATCCAACCATATAGAGCAGTATAGTAGCACTTGAAAAGTACCAATGCTAGCTTATAAATAAACAGAGGAAAAGCATAATGTTGATGGCGCGAAAAATTCATCCAGCTAGTATATTTGACGAGATGTTGGCGTGTCACCTCCTAATTTGAAGTGCTTTTGTCGTTGCTTTGCCTTTGAAATTTTTGGTAAGTACTATTACTACTCCACACTCCATTCTGTAGGTTTGCTTCAGTCTCACACAAAGGTACGGTCGACAAAAATCTCCGACAATTGATTGGAGCAGGCTGACATTGATCTCGCCGACTAGCATTTGTTAGGATGCCGTACTCTATATCACTCCGCAACTTGGGCGTTTATCCTGTTGTTACAATAAGAAGCTCACCTAATTTGAATTCCAGACTTATCACTCTCGTCCCATGGATGACTCGGACGGCGAAAAATCCACCGCCGCTGCCCCCCTCCCCCTCTCTTCCTCTTCGCCTCGCCACCGCTCGAGCGACTCATCGGCAAAGCCGGACGGCCACAAGGACAATGGCAGCGGGGTGCTCCCCCAACAAGAAAGCTCAGCGGCGGGGCACCGTGGGCTACTCGGTGACGGCAGTACCCAGATCCGCGTGTTCCTCTGCGCTTGAGCTAACTAGGAGACCGGGTAGAGGAGGCATTTGAGATGGCGGTGTGGCAGAGGACGTGGAAACGGCGTTGGAGCTGGTGGTGGCCCGGGCGGAGGAGGCGGCGAGGTAGCGGGGTGGCTAGCGGCGGGGAGAGCCGCTAGATCTGTGTCTCCCCAGCATGGGAGACCGGATCCTCTACGGTGTCGGATCCTAGGCTCAGAGCAGCGGCGAGGGCGGCCAAATCTGACACCTCCAGGTCAGTCCTCAAGCTTGGTGGTCGGTGTGGGCAGCGTCCACGGCAGATGTGGAGGGCGGAGGTGGCGCGAGGCGCGGGGGTTGGGGGCGAGGTGGCCAGATTCACCTTCCCCACGACCGGATCCGACGCCCCGGTGGTGCCTTCGATAGCAGTGGCGAGGCGGCGAGGTGATACCCGGTGCGGGAGGTCGTCTCCCGAGTAGCGAGGTGGCGGGGTACAACTGCGTGGAGGCGGCGACATGAAAGGCTGGTGTGGGTTGTGTTGGCGACTGAGGAAGGCCATCGCGGACGACGTTGGGAGGTTGGGGTGGGCAACGGCAGGGAGTCTGGCCTAGCCAATGGCGTGGGAGGTCGATGCGACGACGACAAGGAGGCTGGCACGGCGGTGGCGAAGAGGCAAGTGACGGAGGTATGTGTCTCATGACATGCTAAGGCTGACTGACGAGGGGTGTTGATACAGCATTGGCCGCATGCCGACGGAGGTTGGTCGGTGTTGGAGCAATGGAACTATTGTCTACGGATCGACAGGGGATGGGCAACAAGTGTAAAACCTAGCACCGTATGGCCAGGCTGACAACGACGGTGTTTTCGGATGTCATTTTCCCTCCTAGGAGAGCTGTCGAGTCGTCTATCCCCCTCGCATGAGCTTCCAGGTGAAAACCTTGTCTTGGTCCTTCGTGACCTCGACAGACAGTGGCGTCAGTGTTCATCGTCGCTCTTCTCCCTAGAGATGTCGTATAGGAGACCCCCCTCCCACCAAAACTTCTATTAGGCAGATTGTGCATGCTCACTCTAGATGTTTGTACCCTTGTGGCGGCACCATAACCAATACAAGTTGACCATATTGGTGATCCTTGTGGGGGAGAGCGGTTTCATCCTTCTATCTCACCCTTTTCCCTCCAATCATATCCCATGGTTATCGATAGAGTCGAGTGCGGTGCTCGTTGTTAGGCGGTTCTATGATAGCTTCTTTGTTGGTCTAGCGGTGATCGGTCCGGTGCTTACTTTCTCCTGGGTCCTGTATAGATGTTGTCGTTGCATGGTGTGTGGTGGTGGTTTTTTCTTTCTTGGTTACTATCTTCTAGGGTATTAATCTTGTAATTATTTCTGCTCTGTTCAATAAATCATTGCACCATTTAGCGTTGCTCGTGAAAAAAAAATCAGACTTCAGTCGGATTAGATTAGGCATTCGTCAAGTCGTACGTCAAGGTCTCAACGAGCCTACCGCTACCATGCTACAGCAATGATTCAGTGAGGGACAGCCACGCCTCCTGATTGACAGTTGTGAACAGGGTACGTACCCGGTTTTCAGCTCATCGAGCGGTCAAGAAGGGCCTTCTACAGCCTTTGCTGACTGCATTAACCCGGTGCCACGAGTCCACCAGTACCCTGTTGCACTGGGTAGCCACTGCTCTTTGTGCTCGTGCTACGGGATGGAGGCGGTCGCACCGGTGTACCACTAGACACCACTACAACAGTAGTAGAGTAACAGATGCGTCAGGTCCAAGTCAAAAGACGGTGTATACTTGGCATCATCAGGAGTGAATAAAACAGGAGGGCGGGGTACTGTGGAGGGAGGGAGTACTACCGGGGTAGGCACCGCGCAGCATGTGTGGCGTTTACTGCGGCGGCCGGGCGCGAGGCATCCAGGCGGCAGGACCGTCCATTCACCGTCGACCACCGTGGGTGGTCACGAGAACAGCCAGAGGGGGGGTTGCGGTGTACTTTACTCGTGCTGTCGTGCAGGTTCTTCCTCGGCACCTCCACCTCTTCCCTGGCCCACGTGCCAGCGAGAGACCTGCCGCGCGCTGTCTGGTTCGAGGTTGATCTATCGGTCGTGCGAGTCCGGTTTGGTCGGTTGCAGGTTGTCTGCTCGTGCACCGTATTGGTGGCGGCTGCCGTGGACCCGGGCTTATTTATCTCCCCACGGTAAATTTAGAAGGGAGCGTATTTTTGCCAGAACATGACAGTTTTGTGAAAGCTTAGTGAGCAAACGAGTGTAGTTTCGGGTAATGTTTTGCGAATTCACTGTGATTTGACAGGAGTTTGCGTGATTGGTATTTACACGTACTAGTATGTAGTAGTGGATTGTGATTCTGCGCATTTTCCCTAACTAACTGAGAGACCATCCGCGCGCATGCTCGAAATTACTGCACCTCTAAGCGTGTTTGGGATGAATGTCCTTCTAAAAAATTGTTCGTACTACAAGTTACTAGACCTAGAAGAAACAATATTTGGGTAGGAGGATAATACTTTATCAAAAGGCTTAGACTCTAGCCCATGTTCCACGCAATCCAAACCTCTACCAAAAGAATTATAGAGTTGGTTTAATTCTTTACCTATGAAAAATCACTGTACCAAATTGTGGTAGAATAGGATGACAAATATTACAAAAAATTGCATGACAAGCTACTGTAGGTTGCTTAAAGTCAATATGAGCAAAGGCAAATTAATTGATTAAAAAACAATCTTACGACATGAACAATGGTGCGACGTTATTGTTTAGGAGAAAGTATCACATGATGATGTATAGAAAAGAGAGAACACAAAGAAGATTGTTGTATGTTAATTAACATATAGTCTAATAGACAAGTTAATAACCATCTATACTATTTGTATTGGTTGTTTATAGAATAAAATCATTAATTATATAGATTTACTTGAAATAGCTAAACAGATGCTTAATGTGGGTTTTCTATATCCCGTTAGATATGATGTGAAAAAAAATATAGATAATAACTATCTAAACCATTATTTCATACTATTATTATAGAAGAAATTCAGTGTCATTGCGTTACTCGTTGCATAATTGGATGTGATTATAGAAAGAAAAGGAAGAAATTGTGCTCAACCTCTTGCTCTAATACTGCTATGTCAGTACACTACTTATCTCGGTTAAAAAAAACTTCATTTTTAAACTTAGATATGAAAAACAAGGTAAGGGCATCAATAATCTGTATGGTAAAAACGATCCGTATAGACAAGACCAACATTGTATATTTTTTGGTTGATTAGTTTGTTTTTCATAGATTTTTCGTACGCATAACATACATCTTGAACATGGTAACAAACTATTAAACTACTATGTCTGAACCACAGTTGAGTGATTAACTATGCGATTATGGTTTTGCTAACATCTTCCTTTTTCACTTAAGATGGTTGTTTTAATAATTACGTCGTTGTGCTTGGGCTGTGAGAGTTCTCAGCCACATGGATAGTTCAATGTGCTCATCAGCGCATAACCCGAAGATGGCGAATTAGTCGAATTTACAAAAGGGCCTAGGGGTATTGCTCTGAATTTGGAATCCAAGAATGTTGGGATTGTATTAATGAGCGATGAACATGGTAACAAACTATTAAACTACTATATCTGAACCACAGTTGAGTGATTAACTATGCGATTATAGTTTTGTTAACATCTTCCTTTTTCACTTAAGATGGTTGTTTTATGGATGAAAATATATAATCATAAACAGATTGTGCCTTTTTTATCGAGCAAATGTCCAGAATAAACAGCGTGGACTCGTGCACTCAGCATTTACACTTTTAATAGCGCCAACCAAGATCGTATCAACAGAAAATATACAGTAACACCACCGAGTTAATGCTTGCTGAAACTGCTGCCACGCCGCGATATACACAGCACACGCGCCGCCAGTTATAGCAAGCCCACTGGCCAGCAGCCGCACTCAGCGTGGCAGGGCGTAGCGTTGGGTGGCGTAGTGTAGTGTTCCCAAAGCGCAACCCCTTGCGTCCTCACAAGAGTGAGTAAACCAGCCGCTCCGGTGTAATAAGCGCTCTCTTCACGATTAAACCAAAACCGGATGCATGTGCGGCTCCCTTTCACGGCCTCCCCCCGTCTTCACCTCCACCTAATCAATCGATCCCCACGCCCCAATCCTTCCTAGGCGGCGAGCACTTTAAGCAGCCAGCAGGAGGGGCAGTGGTGCAGAAAGGCGAAACGCCCCAATCCCAGAAGAGGCGAGAGGCGAGAGAGGAGAGCGCGCAGCGGCAGCAGCAGAAGCCGCCAGCCATGGCGGTGGGCGCGACCGCCACGAAGCTGCACCTGCCGTCCGCGGGTGGCCGCCGCCCGTCCCTGTTCCACCTCGCGGCCGTCGCGGTGCTCTGCACGGTGTCGTACCTCGTCGGCATCTGGCACCACGGCGGCTTCTCCGCCTCCCCTGCCGGCGGCGTCGCCTCCTCCGTCTCCATCGCCACCACCGCCTCCGTCTCCTGCGTCTCCCCCACCCCGACGGTCCTTGGAGGCGGCGGCGGCGGCGACTCCTCGTCGTCGTCCGCGCCGCTCGACTTCGCCGCGCACCATACCGCGGAGGGGATGGAGGTAGCGTCGGGCCAGATACACCGGTCGTACGAGGCGTGCGCGGCCAAGTACTCCGAGTACACGCCGTGCGAGGACGTCGAGCGCTCGCTGCGGTTCCCGCGGGATCGGCTCGTGTACCGGGAGCGGCACTGTCCGTCGGAGGGCGAGCGGCTCACGTGCCTCGTGCCGGCACCCAAGGGGTACCGCAACCCGTTCCCGTGGCCGACCAGCCGCGACGTCGCGTGGTTCGCCAACGTGCCGCACAAGGAGCTCACCGTCGAGAAGGCGGTGCAGAACTGGATCCGCGTCGACGGCGACAAGTTCCGGTTCCCTGGCGGCGGCACCATGTTCCCCCACGGCGCCGGCGCGTACATCGACGACATCGGCAAGATCATCCCTCTCCACGATGGATCCATCCGCACCGCCCTCGACACAGGCTGTGGGGTAGGCCACTTCATACATACATAAGCACACCCTATTTGCTCACGATGAATGACATTCGCGCACAATTAGCTCGATTTTAAGTAGTGTTTCGTACTTTCGTGGCAAAATTTGAGGGTTTAGTTTTAGTTTGTGGATTCGCTAGAACATGAGGCGGAAATCTCGGCAACGCCGGAATAGGATTTGCTTTGCGCGTCTGAAGTTTCCAGTCCCACTGCTCCTGTACGATCGAGGTGTCTGGGACTCTGGGCCCTTCTGCCTACGCAAACGGGTCTGACCCTGGAACGAGCTGCTGATCCGACCCGATCAGAGGGGCATTTGTTCGGTTCGTTCTGTGATTAGGCAGGTCAGACTGTAGAGTATCGTGATCAATCCGACATATCGTTTGGTTGAGAGGCTGAACTAACTTGTAGCATTCCATGCGAATAGTGCTAGGCATGTCAGAGATTGACATTTGCAATTGTTACATTCTTTGATCAAATTCTCCATGTGGGCTGCGGATAGGAGAGGTTCTGTTGTGTGCACTGTGCAGTAATATCGTTAAAAACTTGGAAGATATGGAGTTCCTTTTTACACAGTGACAATGTCACAGATAATTGAATTTTCACGTCTACACCAAACTGTGCCAATAGTTGTCATTTTGACCTATTTGTATTGCTAGATATGCAGTGGGAACTGAGTTTTTTTTTTCCAGGTGTAGAGGGGCAAGTTACCCTTTGTGTATTATATAAGTTTATAACCAGATGCCTAGAGTTATGGTTGCCTAATGTGTTGCACGCTGCCGCTTGGTGCAGGTAGCGAGCTGGGGTGCATACCTGCTGTCACGCAACATCCTGGCCATGTCCTTCGCGCCACGTGACTCTCACGAGGCACAGGTTCAATTTGCACTGGAACGTGGTGTGCCGGCGATGATCGGAGTTCTTTCATCCAACCGGCTCACCTATCCGGCTCGTGCCTTTGACATGGCACATTGCTCCAGGTGCCTCATCCCCTGGCAGCTCTACGGTATGGCACCATTTTGTCCAAAATCAACATGTGTTGGCAATGCTCTGTTGATCTTCTGCTAACTCAAGTGCAAATTAAAATGCAGATGGGCTGTACTTGGCTGAGGTGGATCGCATTCTGCGGCCAGGAGGGTATTGGATTTTGTCTGGACCTCCAATCAACTGGAAGAAGCACTGGAAGGGATGGCAGAGAACCAAGGAGGACCTGAATGCAGAGCAGCAAGCGATTGAGGCAGTGGCCAAGAGCCTTTGCTGGAAGAAGATCACGCTCAAGGAGGTTGGTGACATTGCCATCTGGCAGAAACCTACTAATCACATTCACTGCAAGGCCTCCCGCAAAGTTGTCAAGTCCCCACCCTTCTGCTCGAATAAAAATCCAGATGCTGCATGGTAATTACAACACTAATTATATCTTAATTGTCCATTTTGAAGTTAAACTCACGTTTACAGTCCAGGATAAATCATATTCACTTGATTGATTGTAGGTACGATAAGATGGAGGCTTGCATAACTCCTCTCCCAGAGGTTAGTGACATAAAAGAGATTGCGGGTGGCCAGTTGAAGAAATGGCCAGAGAGGCTCACTGCAGTGCCACCCAGAATTGCCAGTGGTAGCATTGAGGGTGTCACTGATGAAATGTTCGTGGAAGACACCAAACTATGGCAGAAGAGAGTTGGGCACTACAAGTCCGTGATAAGTCAATTTGGACAGAAAGGACGGTACCGCAACTTGCTTGATATGAATGCGCGCTTTGGTGGCTTCGCTGCGGCATTGGTGGACGACCCTGTGTGGGTCATGAATATGGTCCCAACTGTTGGCAATTCAACAACTCTTGGGGTAATATACGAGCGTGGGCTCATCGGAAGCTACCAAGACTGGTGAGTTCTTGTACTGCAACTCTGCAAGCACTGCCCCTCTCTTTGAGACTGAATATGATGACGGTCATGTTTTGTTGGTGTGTGTGCTCATGTTTTTGTTGGTGTGTGACTTCTATCCGTGCTTACTGCAGGTGTGAGGGCATGTCCACGTACCCTCGGACCTACGACCTCATTCATGCCGATTCAGTGTTCACGCTATACAAGGACAGGTAATCATAATCTGCAGTAAAATTCAGACCATCACATGAACAGTGACTTCTGTTCTTGTCCGTGGAGTACAACAAATCTCTATGCAATAGTAATTGCACATTCTTTATGCCTATATGAGAGAAAATCTAGTAGGAATCGTTAACAGTCACTCTTGGAGACTCTTTTGCCCTAGTACTGGACTGACGCAGTTTTCGTCTCTTGCAGATGTGATATGGACAACATTCTGCTGGAAATGGACAGAATACTGAGACCTGAGGGTACGGTGATTATAAGAGATGATGTTGATATGCTGGTGAAAATAAAGAGCATTACCGACGGAATGAGATGGAACAGCCAAATCGTTGATCACGAAGATGGTCCGCTCGTCCGGGAGAAGCTCCTCCTTGTTGTAAAGACATACTGGACACTCGGGGAAGAAAAGGAATAGCAATAACGTGAAATAAAGTGATAGAATGATTTGACATATTGGGCAAATCTCGTAATCGGCTTACCATTTGCCTTGTGGATTTGAAGTTTCTTTTTCCGTTTCATTCTTTGGGTGGAATAGTTCACATATGGAGTTCAGCCCTCGATGTTTAGGTGTAAAAGAGGAGCTGAGAAGGAAACCCAGCAAAGTTTTTGACATTAAAGGGCAGAAAGTATTCCAAATGGGTAAATAGAAGCTATAATTATGGTGTCAATTCTTTTGTCCCAATGCACGGTGTTTGCCAATATTTTTAACTAGTAGATTCCCGTTCTGATATAATTCTTACATTACTCGTAGGTCTGGTTTCTACGTTCAGTAGCATTCTCAGCTACTTCATGCGCTGTCAATCTGTCATCAGGCATTAGTACCACCATTGTGTGCCTAATCTCACTAGAACTGTAAAACTACCGTGGAATGCTTACATGGCTAGACGCAAATTGTCTGCACTGCCTTTACGTTTGCTCGCACATGCTACTGTAGTGCTGAACTTAACCTACTTGAGTCTTTGACTTGGGTTCAGCTGAAAATTTGGTGGCCTACACCGAATGTACCATGCAACCGTCTACACTAACTTCAGGTGAATAAATGTCAAAATTACAAAATTAGTTACAGTGTAGCTGAACATTAGGCACACTAGCCATTCCTAATATGCTGAAGAAAATGGTACTAGAACCGACTGCAATGCCCTAAAATGAGACAAAACGGCTGTACTGGTATATTCCGCGTCTACACGCCCTCGTTGTTTTCTGCCGACGTCAGCGTCGGTGCTGGAACTGGAAGTGGTAGTGGAAGACAAGCCACGCAAAACATCCAAAAAGCTTACAGAGAGTCAGCCAAGTTGAGAAAAGGGCCTAAAGACTTTTAAGTCCTAACCACTTCAATCAGCATCTAGAAATATATTTGCATAATTATTGACACCATTTTGTCACTGTCATGCCACAATGTTCATGTATTACTTATAACGAGCACCATTTATTCTTTTTAAAAAAATCTTTGTGAATGTCTCTGAATTTTGCCCCTAAAAGTAAGTAGTTTGCTAGAAAGATTTAGGAGGTATATCATGTATTATGGAGAAGATAGCGTCAGCTGTCTAGTTTCAGATCTTGCAATGCAAGTAATGGACTAACGGCTAATTAAAGAGTTCATCGCCATTGGCATGCATGCAATGCAAAGGATACAACGCGACGGCCCAGAACGCATTGGTCCCCGACAGGAGGAGCAGAAGAAACAATTCACTTGTGGACGATCGGTGCATGTATTGAAATGATGAGGACACTTGACAGACCACAAGGTCCCCCTGTCACAAGGATTCATCTGAGATATCCCCCATTATCCACCGGAAGAACAGTGATGCATACCACCTTACAGCTAGCCAAAGTGTCAATCTCACCTAACGCTGCAATAACAGAGCTCTTAACAGTGGCATCTCTGTATACAATAGGAGGGGCTGAGGGCTACTGGTTACTGGTTAGCTCGCAACAGTGGTTACTTGTTAGCTGTTGAGCTAGCAATGGCAATCACTCTATATAGGATGCTAGAGGTAGCGGTTAAGAATCTTCTGGCAAGGACATGCACGGAGAAAAAATAATTGACATTTAGTTTGTGGTAATGCCATAGGCCAGAGCAAATAATACAATAAACTTTCATGTTCAACAAGTATGAACATGATGTACTGTAACAAGAAGTATGACTGGTTATGGTACTGATTAATTAGCTTGTACTCTTATAACTGCCTAAAAATTAAGCCCATACCTTGGGAATTGGTGCAGCAAGTACTTCCGCTGTTGATATCTTCTGTCAGATAATACGTCGGGTTCCATTATCCTGTGTGTGGGTATGTACCTTGAACGAAAACCGTGGCTCTTTATCAGGCAATTTTACTGTTAATGGACGAAGAAATGAATTCAAGTAGTACTTTTTTGGTGTTGACAAAGCTGAAAGCTCATTTCCATGTAGTGTTTCTTTACTGTAATAAATGGATTCAGGTAGTTGACAAAGTTCACCTCAGTGCGGACCGAAAAGAAAGTCAGCTTTGCAACAACCTCAGTACTCCACTGCAGATAGTTTTGCGTTGGGGACATCCATCCTAGCCGCGCAGTGCCATCCCCAACGACCCTACGCAAGGCGTGCAGGGTAGCCACATGATTGGAGGCAGGAGAATCCGAGCACTGATCTGTTCCGAGAAACCTGACATTTGGATGAGCCACGGCGAGTCCACGTGCTTGCAGTATCAAAGCTGGGATTATCCTCTGCTCCCTGCTTCGGTTGGTGGCTTGGTGCCCAGCACAAGCAAGGAAAAAGCCACCCGCAGCATTGAGGAGCAACCCCTTTTTCGGTGCCCGCTCGTCGGTGAGTCCTTGGCCTATTCTCCCGTATTTACTTTCACCCGATATATACATTTAGAACAGCTCAGTTCAATGCTCGGACCTACCGACTACTCCTACGTACCAATATTTGCAACCCTAAACCAAATGTGGCCTTGATCTGAGTACCTGACAACGCGATGTGGGTGATCCTTCCGGCTCCCGCAATCGGCAGGCGAGCGAGGCAGCGCGTCCAAGCGGGGCGGCCACCGACCTGAGGGCAGAGGGACGCCGGATTTGCCTCCCCAGTTGCCGCGGATGGCGCGGCGGAACGCAAGGGCAAACTACGGAAACCCGGAGAGAGCAAAGGGTTTCGTAGGGCGATGCCGTCCCGGGCCGTGTGATGGACGGGACCGCGAGTCGCGGTGTCGAACGGGTCCGTCTCTCTCTAATGTTTACCCTGATTTGGGATACTGATATCTCGGCCCGTGTCTTGTAGATGGCCAAAATGTTTGAAGAACTAACGGGCCCGGATAAGGCCGCCCCATCCCTGAAGTAGTAGGAAATTTTTTTATTTTTTTATATATTTTTTAATATTTACAGAAATATTATTGCGCCAAAAAATATTACAAAAGTAGACCCTCCTTGCATAGGGCGGCAAGCTAACGTGGCACACGGCGCCGTGTGCCCTTTCACGGCGTCGTGTGCGTCTTTCACTGTTCTGCACCTTGCCGCCCTCTGAAAGGGCGGCAAGGTTGGTAATTTTCATTTTGGTCCCTAGCCGGCCGGCCTTAGGTTTTAAAAAGTCTAATTAGGGTCCCTTGCCGCCCTAGGCAAGGGCGACAAGGTTGTCCACCCCACTTATCCCCCCAATTGATTTTAATTTTGTTGTTACAATAAATTAAACTTTGTTGATTATATTTAAAGAGTAATTTGTTGATAAATACCGTGGACGTATTTCTGCAAATTTTATTGAAGTCGGTTGTTTTGCAATTCCTATTTTAAATAAGAGATGATGTTGTAACTTATTTGTGTTATTAATTTACGAAAATAATAATGGACTATCATAGTCTCGGTCGCAGAAACAGTATATATACTGAAACAAGGATAATTATGTCACGATAATTATACCGCCGAAAGTAGATTGGACGGCATGACGCCGAAAGTAAGATTGGACGTATGCGGATGTATACCCTGCCGTCCTTTTAAAGGGCGGCATGACGCCGAAAGTAAGAATGGACGTGTGCCGATTTGACATGGTAGATTTTACGTTTGAGAAAGCGTAAGGGCGTTAGCAGCGATTCCGTAGTCGTACTTCACGCGAATAAATGAGGTTGCATCGGTGTAGCCGAAAGTATTCGTGCATGCGGCGAAAGGTATCGTGTTTTGTAAAAAGTAACGGCGAAGTCTACGAAAGCAAACCTCGAATACAAACAATGTACTAAGTCTACAAGCATGGAGTACTAGCATGTCAAGAAAATAACAAAACAAAAGTCTACTCTACTGGCCCTGCCCCGCACCGCGACCATGCTTGGTCCTCCGGGCCTGCGCTCGCACGTGGTCCTGGGAGTACGTGAAGCGATCGGGTGGGACAGCCTGGGTAGCGCGGGTGTGTGGGTGCGGAGTGGAGGACGACTGCTCCTACGTATGCACAGGCGGTGCGCCTCCCAGTTGCGAGGGATCGAGGACGTCCTCTGTCGACTCGTCGAAGTCGAAGTCACCGAGGTCGAACTGCGTGGCGGAAGCCCACCCGTGCTCCAACGATGCCCCGCTAGGAGCCTGCCACGACGTGCCGGCCGCCCGTGACGAAGTCCCGGTGTCCTGCCAGAACGACGCAGACTGCGAGGCCAACGCACCTGCCTGAGACGATGACCCTGCAGCCTACCAGGAGTGGGTAGCCTGCGTCGTCCCGAACTGAGGGAAGCCTATACATAAATTGCATATCAATTGATTATCGATATAATATTAATCTTAAAACTTGTGGGGCATGTACAAATAAATAATGAATATACGTACCTCCGAAGGGAGGGGGTGTTGTCCTAGGAACGTGCGCAGCTTGACGAGGAGCAAGCGGCCGGGGTCGAACCTGGGGTGCTGCGTCTGCCTGAGCAACGTCGCCAACCCGACAGGAGAGCGCACGGAGAATCGAGCGCATCGAGTCCCGTATCCGCGTGTATGTCGATAGGTGCTCATCTGCGCTCACCTCAATCCCCGCACCTAACCGTTGGATCGCCGTTGATGCATCAACGATGA
This sequence comes from Oryza punctata, assembly GCA_000573905.2. Lineage (NCBI taxonomy): Eukaryota > Viridiplantae > Streptophyta > Magnoliopsida > Poales > Poaceae > Oryza > Oryza punctata. Next base: position 27,638,641 of record CM002491.2, on the reverse strand, counting down.
CCCTATTGCACTCAACGACCTGCACAGTACATTTGTACGTAAATACTCGTAACACTGGAGTAACAGTAAGGCTTAAAAGGAGTTGGTGCGATGCATGGTACTCACAGAACGAGCGAAGTCCTGGTCGCGGTGCCTGGCGTAGAGGTCTGTCACGCTCGCAACATGGGCATGTACCTCCCTGGGAGCGTAGGTGACCCTAGTACGGGTGCGTGGCTGGTACCAGGCTAGGTACACCTGGTACCCCTCCTCCGTGTGTGGCTCTCCCGTGTGGTCCACGACATCCTCGGTTGCGAGCAACCAGTCGTTGACAAAAGGGGCCAGCTTGGCGGGCCAGTAGCCAGCTGACTGCTGACCCTTGCGCAAGTACCTGCAAATTAATGTATTGTATTAGTGTGAATTAAAAAAAACCAAGTTATTGTGTAGAGGTGGTTGTTAATGCAACATATGGAAGCAAAGTTAAGTCACTTACCGGTGAACAGCCTGTAGCTGGTCGACCTGCAAGCGTTGGATGAAATGTTAGACAACTTATGAGTTACGTAAGTAGTACGGTACTCATTTCAACTGATGAAATGTTAGAAAAACTCACGGTGAACTGAAGCAGCCACCTCTTCGTAGGCCCGGTGTTGCGGTGCTGCTGCAACGGCTCGAGCGGGAGGCCTGGTGCGCGCTGAACAGGTGTGAAACGTGCCGTCAGATCGTCCCTCCAGTTCGCACCCGTGTCAACTGGCCCGACAGCGTCTCCTGCGAGCGATAGCCCCAACAAGTACGACACGTCCTGTAGGGTGGGGGCTACCTCACCGCACGGTAGGTGAAAAGTGTGCGTCTCAGGCCTCCACCGGTCGGCCAAAGCTGCTAGTAGTGACCTGTCCGCATCCCAGCGTGTGGCCGCCTCGTCGTCGCCGGTGGCGGCCTTCACAAGCCGACACAACGGTAGGAGGCCGGCCTCACGCAACCTGCAAAATCAAATTCATATGTCATTTGCATTAGTAACGCGGTGAAAAGATATAAAAAATGTACAAAGTGCAGTAATTAACACATGAAATCCATACCTCCCGACGAAGGAGTCGTGAACCAGAAGTCACTCGCGTGACGACTGTGGCCGGAACGTCCCAAGCTGAGCCCCCTCCACTGCAGTAAGGTAAGAACGGTGGCGCTGATCTATCGACGGATCCAACAACTCAGGTGTGTGCTGACGCGCCATCTCTGCAAAAAAGATGTGTTGCGTGTTAGGTCATGTAAGAAGTTAACAATATAATCGTGAAAACAAGTTATGTAAAACCGAAGAAAACGTAAAGTAACATCGTAAAGTACATGTTATTTACAACATAACTTACACAATAATGGGCCACATAATGAGTATGAAAAACAGTAAACAAAATTACAAGTCACGATACATAAATACATTACATGGCAAATTCTAACAAGTGGTTCGAAACACAACACAATGCCATAACATCGATAAGTTCGAACGAAATTACAAGCCACCGAACTTAAAGACATTACAATGCCATAACATAAAGACATTACAAATCCACGAAATTACAAGCGAACATTTTTCAACATATAACGCACGAACTACACAATGTAGCCGGACGTTCCACGAGGACGTCTAGGACGAGGTCGCCTTGAAGTAGTGCCTTCACCCGTAGGGCGAGCTCCATCTGCTGCTGATCCTGATAGTCCTGCCTCCGCCGCACTTGGTTTTTCCTTGTCTTTAGGACAATATTTGTAGGTGTGGCCACGTTCATCGCATTTGCTGCACCGCTTCACCCTGCCAGCCTCGGACTCGTCCATATCGTTGTGGATGCGACGAGTCTTCATTCTTCCAGCCTTGTCTCGGAGTTTTGATGGATCAGGAATATTTATTATCGGATCGTTCATCTGTGTGAACTCCCCAACTATACCGAAGCCATAAATCTCGCCACTCCATGTGTGATATATTGCTTGCTTAGAGAAGTACTGCGACACATATACTCCATCTTGGATGCCACACTCCGATGCTGCAGCAATGACATGGGTGCATGGCCTGTGGAGCAGCTTCGGCTTTCTACATGAACAATGACATGTGCCGTCAGCTTTGAGAACACATTCCTGCTTTACTCTCTTGCGGTAGATACCCCTGCCTGCCTTATCGTGACAGAGTACCTCAAACCTGTGTTGTTGGATACCTTGAAGTAGAGCTCGATGTTTCATGGCCTTCGTACGCCACTCTGCTAGCTTTTTCTCCATGAAGGTGCCAAAAATAATGTTGTTGTTCGGTATGGAGGGAAGAACTGCTTGGAACCGCTCCCGGAAATACCTACATGTCCCATGTAAAATGAACTCCACTATACCAACTAGTGGAAGTCCACGGACACCGCGCATCACCCAATTGTAAACTTCCGCTAAATTTGTTGTCATTATACCATATCTAGCACCACCTGTGTCATAAGCCTTGGCCCATTTCTCTTTTGGCTCATTCTCAATCCAATGAGAGAATTTCCGAATCTGCTCTCGAGTTCTCCTAACCAATGTTGGACTGTCTATTGGGAGAGCTCCGAGTGCTTGCGGAGGGTCCGGAACGGTGCTCGCTGGTCTCGCTGCACGCTGATCACTGCATTTTGCTGTCAACTCGTCCAATCTCTTCCAAAGCTCATTGAATTTCTTCTCCTGGTTTTGATTGCATAGCCTCTTGAACATATTCATCAGCTCCTTGCTCTTGAATTGCTTGAAGAAATTTGCTCCCATATGGCGCATGCACCACCGACTCTATACATCATCCCACTCACCAGGGTATCCTCTATCCATACTCCCAAATTTTAACTCTTCTATCGCTCGAAGCATACCAGCGTGCCTGTCATGTATTAGGCACACATTGGGCCTCATACCAACAATTTCTTTTTTAACCAGATGGAGGAACCAGTACCAGCTATCGGTGTTCTCACTCTCGACAAAAGCAAATGCCAAGGGCAATACCTGATTGTTCCCATCTACTCCAATTGCTGTTAGTATCTGGCCCCTGTACTTCCCAGTCAAGAATGTGCCATCAATGCAAAGAACTGGACGACAGTGTACGAATGCCATCTTGCATGCATGTAGAGCTAAGAAGACTCTTTGCAGCACAGTCTTGCTAGGATGATCAATTGAAGGGAATGTCTTGATTGCACAAGAGCTCCCAGGGTTTCTTTGTTGGATAATAGATAGCAAACGCGGCAAATTGTCATATGAGGCTTCATAAGTTCCAAATCTCATCTCTATTATTTTCTGTTTTGCCCTCCACGCTTTGGCATAGCTAATAGTATACTTGAATTTCTGTTCGATATGACGGATTATTGACTTAGGCTCATATGTCAGATTGTCCACGATGTGCACATACATCTCAGATGCAACAAATGCACATGTAATATTCCTGTGGTATTTCTGAACACCAGGAAGATAATATGTATGCTTGGTTACGACTGACACTGTCCAATAATCCTTCCATTTTCCCTTGTAAGCATGCACTCTCTAGGGACACCCGTCTTTTTTGTTAACACACCTTACTTCATATTGTGACCGGTTCGACTTGGCAACCCAAAACTCTCTTTGCAATGACACTGCAAAATGTTTCACCGCCTCCTTCATGTCTTCTCCATTACCATACCTTGCTCCCTCAATAACCTCATTCTCTTTGTACTCCCATCTGACATTTTCCCCTTCAGATACGACCAGACCAGAAAAATCATCACTAGCCCATTTAGCTGGATTAATATTGTTCTCCTCATCATCTGACGAATCATCTTCCTCTACACGCTCGTTGTCAGAATCCTCTCTTTCCATTTCGTCCGCAATGGCTTCGACAGTCTCCCCCTCGTTAGCCACTCCACCAGGTTGCGTGCCTATTGGAGGTACTACGACATCTTCTTCTAATGTGTTGACTTCATCCACTCCAGTCTCATTCACTTCAGCACTTGGCCCCTCGCCATCATCCATGTTCATCTCCACATTTGGATCCTTCGGATGAACATATGCAAGCATAGCTAGAGGCCACCCGCGTTGCAATGCATTCTCCACATACCATCTCCACATCCGAGAGTTTTGAACTGGCATTAGTTCCGAATAAAAACCCTCAGTTGCCCGACTTACTACAACATGGATTGTAATATCAGCGGTCTATGGATCAACTCCCAAGCCCCTCATCAACCATTTTTTAATAGATGTTACACTTCTCTCAGCTGGTCTATCAATTCCCCTTGGTGTTACAATAAATTCTAACAGATCTACCCCACTCGACCCATAACGGACGTTTCCTTGACCATGGTATAGTTGAAATATAAGTTTACTGGACATATCTGTAAGTAAATCACTGTGTCACTATTTTACGTCATAAACGAGTACAACGTAATACCATGTTTCAAATGTACCACAATTTTTATCTATGCTACTGTAATGCTACCCACAAATATTTAAAACTACAAATCTAATTACTATAATTACTACAGATCTACTAATTTACCTACATCTGACAATACAAAGTGCTACTGTGCACATACTATAACCCTAGATCAAATAATGCATTTAATTACAAAAAGTTCTACGGAAATATACCTAAAATCTATTTAATATCATACATTTAATCATGTATATGATTAGGGTTATACATTTAATCAAATATTAAATCACTATGTCACTATTTTACGTAATAAACGAGTACAACGTAAAAACTACCACAATTTTTAAGTATGCTACTGTTATGCTACTCACAAATATTTAAAACTACAAATCTAGTTACTATAATTACTACATATCTACTGATTTATCTACATCTGACAATACAAAATGCTACAGTTCTCCTACTAAAACCCTAGATCACAAAATGCATTTATTTAAAATTAGTTCTACACAAATATAACTAAAACTTATTTAATATTATACATTTAATCATGTATATGATCTAGAAATATTAACTGAAATCGAAGTTCAAACCGGCAGGGCTTCGCCTCTTCTTCTCTTCTCCTCCCCTTCTCCCACTGTGCAGATGTGAGAAGAATGGAGAGAGGAGCAAATGAGCTGCTTTGCTGGCCGGCAGGCCTTATATAGGCAGTGGAGCCTGCCGCCCTAGCAGAGGGCGGCAAGGGTGTGCCTGCCGCCCAGCCAGCGGGCGCTAAGGGGCCGCCCGCAAAATGGCAGGTCCACCCTAAATGGCTGTCGCGCGTGCGTGACCCACGTCAGCTTGCCGCCCTGGCAGAGAGCGGCAAAGTCTATTTCTGCTATTTTTTTGCGCGCTATAATATTTCTGTAAATATTAAAAAAATATATAAAAATAAAAAAAAATCGAAGTAGTAGCAAGTCATCGAACATTCGATCTACCAACAACAGGAGGCTGAGCAACCACTAGTTTTTCACAACCTTTACGTTGATGGCCTCACCAAACCACACGGTCAAAGCCGCGATCCTCTTCTCCTTACATACCGATTGATTAAGCTAGGCATCACAGAGCACAGCCGAACGTGGTTTGCCTTCGACGACGGCACATGTAGATCAACAGAAAAGAAGGTAAGACAGAAAAGCTACTGCCACTATAGCACATTGCACGCGCGCAGATGTACGCCTACGTGGGGCTCGTGGGCGCGGCAGCTGCGCTCGTGCTGCTGCTGCTGCGGCACCAGGCGCGCAGGTGGAGGAACCCTAGCTGCGGCGGCCGACTCCCGCCGGGCTCCATGGGCCTCCCGCTCGTCGGCGAGACGTTCCAGTTCTTCTCCTCCGACGCCTCCTTCGACATCCATCCCTTCATCCGGCACAGGCTGGCCAGGTACGCCTTTATTAATGGGCCAGTAGGCCATAATACGATCGAACGGGCTAGGTTTTTTACTACTGGTTTGGGCTGGAAGTTCAGATATGGGCCGATCTTCAAGACCAGCCTGGTGGGGCACCCGGTGGTGGTGTCGGCCGACGAGGAGCTGAACCACATGGTGTTCCAGCAGGAGGGGCAGCTGTTCCAGAGCTGGTACCCGGACTCGTTCGTGGAGATTCTTGGGAGGGACAACGTCGGGGAGCAGCAGGGCGCCATGTTCAGGTACCTCAAGAACATGGTGCTCAGGTACTTCGGCCCCGAGAGCCTCAAGGAGGGCATCATCCGCGACGTCGAGCGCGCCGTCTGCAGCTCCCTCTGCACCTGGTCCACCTTGCCGGCCGTCGAGCTCAAAGAAGCCGTCTCGACTGTATGTCACACACGTGCTGTATCCGGTTTCGATCCAGATGTTGGTTTCTTTTGCTGTTCTCAATGTGTTTTTATGTTTCCGTTCGAATGCATGCACTTGCAGATGGTGTTCGATCTTGCTGCAAGCAAGCTGCTCGGCCTGGAGCCGTCGAGGTCAAAGATTTTGCGGAAGAGCTTCTTCGACTTCGTTCGAGGGCTCATCTCCTTCCCGCTGTATCTGCCAGGGACAGCTTACTACTCATGCATGCAGGTAAAACTTATCTCCTCACGATACTCCACTAATTAGTTTTTCAAAGTTTCAGACATGGTTCTTGGTATTTGAGTCTCTTGTCAGGGGCGGAGGCGCGCGATGGTGGTGCTAGAGCAAGTTCTGGAGGAGAGGAAGCAATCAACAGGATTGCAACGAGGAGGAAAAGCGCAGCAGCACAGCGACTTCCTGGATTATGTAATCCAAGAGATCACGAAGGAAAAGCCGGTCATGACAGAGAAGATGGCGCTCGACCTGATGTTCGTGCTCCTCTTCGCCAGCTTCCACACGACGTCGCTGGCGCTCACCCTGGCCGTCAAGCTGCTCGCCGACCACCCTCTCGTCCTGGAGGAGCTCACGGTGAGTACTCTCCTATATACATCGACCTTGCATGCATGCCTTCAAACTTCGTACAAGTACAAATTAAGCTGTGATATAAATTCTCGTAAAACGTAATCGGACATGTACTGACATACACGTTTGTGTGTGCTACTTGGCTTGGATCGACGTCTGTACGTACGCAGGTGGAGCATGAAACGATTCTGAAGGACCGTGAGGCAGGCAGCGAGCCGGATGGGATCACATGGAAGGAGTACAAATCCATGGCATTCACATCTCAGGTTAGTGACTAGTACTAGCTAGCACAAAACTGCTAGATAAACATCGAAGAGATATGGCTCAGAATTTGCTGCGCAACAGTTGGCTTTTGTCATGCCACTGATTGCACTGGGTCCAATTATAGCACCCCATAATGCATGTTTTGTATCAAAACGTGCGTTGCTAAACCAATCATACGCGCACATGCTCCTATTTTATAGGTCATAAACGAGACGGTCCGTTTGGCCAACATCGCGCCTGTCATCTTCAGAAAGGCACTTAAAGACATACAGTTCAATGGTGAGCTAGCCCCCCACAATCTAATCTGTTGATCACGGGTCCAAAATCATATCTTGATGTTGCTATCTAATCATGTGGTAGGAGTATGATTGATGAGCAAGGCTTATAAATGCGACCAGTCATTTAATAATTAACCTAGTAGAAAGCATCATAGTGAGATTTTTTTTTATATAATTTGGTTGGCTCTATAAGTGGTTTATAAATGCGGACCGACTAGAATCCATCTCCCGTTAACTATGTCATATGTTGAAACGCTGCTAATGAGTCAATACATCATGCATCCCGTTAAAAAGAAAAAAAAGAAGAGCCTAATTGAATACTATTCTCCTTTTCCTGAATGACCTCCATTGGTGACAGGATACATAATTCCAGCAGGATGGGGAGTGATGGTCTGTCCGCCAGCAGTGCACTTAAATCCATATATTTATCCGGATCCTCTTACCTTCATCCCTTCAAGGTTTAAGGTTTGCGAATCCTGATTTTCCACTCATGAAACTCATGAAAACAAAAAATAAACTCATGAAACATCTAACACGTACCACGGTCAAGCCCCTCTCCCCCTATTCCTTCGGGTATATTTAGTTAGCTTTCCACTAAAAGAAAATTTTAATCAGCTTGAGAGTAACATGCAGGATAAACCAGAGATAAGCCGTGGATCAAAACACTTCATGGCATTCGGCGGAGGCCTACGGTTCTGCGTTGGAGCAGACTTCAGCAAGCTACAACTGGCTATTTTCCTTCATTTCCTTGTCACAAAATATAGGTAGTGTTTTTCTCTTTCGCAGTCCAACTTGAGGGCATATTTGGGGAAGTCCAAATTCTTATCATCCCATATCTCTGTGATATGCAAACCAATTGAAGTAACATTTCGGAACAGCGATGGCTGATTTTTTTTATTTTTTTTATGGGGATGGCTGAAATTTTTGGTCTCGCAAACGAGATCGAAGGAGATGAAAGAATTGCGCTTTTTTTTTTTCTCAGGTGGATACCGCTGGGAGCAAGCAGGGTGGTCCGAACTCCAGGACTAGAATTTCCTGATGGATATCGGATCCAAGTCATCCAGAGAGATTAACAAGGCCTAACTCTATTAGCACACGAAAATACTACAAATGCTATTTACAATGGCGAGTATCAACAATATAGAGAAAATATGCTCAAATGGTTCCAAATACAAGTCAATTTTAGGCTTATGCACAAGACTTGAGAAAATAACTCTCATGCCCTTCATGTATACTATCTTGAAAAAGACGAGAAATTTTATTTGTCTGAGGGATAGCATTTATTTTTGAGAATGACAAGCATGGAAGAAAACATAAAAAATGTCTAGAATTCCAAAACGACTTTCTTGCAAACAAAAAATATGTTGAGAGATGTACATTTATTATTGGACGCATGGGCTGTTTACTACTAATTAATTACTTCAGGGGCTGTGATTGAGACGTTCGTCAGCTGCAAGAGATAAATGCATGGACAGTTGATCCAAAGCACTTGAGATGACCTACAATTGGATCAAAAGATAGCGGTCCGTATTGCTCGAAAAATAGTTCGTCAAATTCCTGTAGCAAGTACTGTATAACATGACCAAAGTTCGTCAAATTCCTGCACAGAATCATTATCCAATTCAAACGGGTTGTTAGGTGAATGCATCCTTCGAAAACAGTGGTACTGTTCCATGTCTATTTTCTGAACTCTCAAGTCAATAATTTAAACAGAGTTATTAAACGAGAATAATGATTCCTCCATACTGCAATCAAGGGTGGATCTAGAATAAAATTAGAGGAAGACTCATCTATCCCGGCCTTACTTTTCCTCATCTCCCTCTTCCTCCTCCTCCCATATCTCCTTTTATCAATGGTGATTCAGTAATATAGGGGGATTAGGGGACTCGAGTCCCTCTAGCACCAACGTTAGATCCACCCCTGATTACAATTAATTTGAACAACTGGATACCGAAATGCTGGAAAAATGTTACTTGAAGGGATAAAATCCTTATCAGAAATACTATAGAACAATATACCGTCTGTACGGGATAACTTAATAACCATACAGCTCCACACCAGTATACCATCTGTTCCTATCCTTCCACTCCACTCTCTCTCCTTCTCCCTCTCCGTCATGGATCAGCAGTCGAGAGCACCATCTCCACTCTTTCTCTTTCTCCCTCTCTTTCCCCTCTTCCCTCCGTCATGGATCAGCAGCCTAGAGCGCCATGCAGCCATTGGTCCGTGTGGTCAACGGCGACCAGCTCCATGCTGTTGTGGAAGGCCAACTCCACTCAAAGTGGAGGGATTGCAGGGGATATTCATGAGGCTTCTTCTATTGGAGGAGGTAAATCGAATCAGCAAAATTTTTATTGGTTTTTGTGTGGCTTTGAAGCATATTGGGAGATGATTTCCTGGGCTAGTTTTGCTCGTTGATTTGATCTAAATATATTAAAGGTTTTTGTACACATTTTTCCTACGATCTGCTGCTTGTTTTTAGGGCAATGGGAACATGCAGTAACTTTTCTGGGCATGGGGTGGTTTGTTGTTGATTAGACTTTTTCCTTCAATTGATTTTTAACTGATTTTTCTCTTGATACACGGATTTTTTTAATGGATATCTTAGTGATACTCTAATAATATCATGATACTCTAATGTATCATATCGATGGTATCATGATACTTAGGTATCAAGTTTGATACCTAGTGGTATCAGGTCTAATACCTAGTGATATCAAACTGATACCTACCAGGTACCATGGTCTGGTGCCAGGTATCTGATACCCGACACCCTGGTACCAAGGTTTGGTACCGCATACATATCTGATACCCGACACCCTGGTACCAAGGTTTGGTACCGCATACGTATCTGATACCTGACACCATGGTACCAAGGTTTGGTACCGCGTACGTATCTGATACCTGACACCATGGTACCAAGGTGTGTACCGCAGTACGCGGTACCCGATACCGAGATACCAGGTATTGGATTTGATACCTCTAGGGATCAAGTCTGGTACCCTAAGTACTTGGTACCAAATCGCGGAGAGGGAGGTGCGTGTAGTTGCCTCTTGGGCGATCGTGGAGCACCCTGTCACCGACTCCTCTTCTCCCTTCCTCTCCTCAACACCTCACTTCTTTGCTGTTGCTATGGCCGAGCGAGGGAGCCAAGGAGGAGTCGTTCTGTTTCATTATGTTTTTGCACGTGGGAGCTCGCGCAGGAGAGAAAAAGAAAACGATTCATTAAAATATACCGTTCGAACGATATCCTGTGCTGTAGCAGTCCTCAATCCTTATTTACCCATAAAAGTTAACCTAACCCCTTATTTGGCCCTCACTCTCAGTAACATGTCAGTGACTCATCGCGGGCAAATAAGGCATCATTTACAAGGGCAAAGCATCGAATGCAACAATCATCAAGGAATTTTTCTTTCATGTGATAGCTTGTGCAAGTTATTGCGCATAGTACCCTTGGAAAAAAAGCTATGAAAATAGAGCTCCTCACCCAAAAAAGATTAAACATTAATTTTAGCTCGAACTAATCAAAGGTCAATCTAAACATTAATTATAGTTGGTAAGGAAAAGCATAAATATCGTAATTTCTCACGAAAAGAGAATATCTAATTAAAATCGAGCTAGTAATTAAGGAAAATGAGAAATTCTAAATTCTAAAAAGTCACAGTGCATGAAACTCGAATTCATAGTTGAGTATGAATTCCTTTTCGATACTTGTATTCTTCATGCTTAATTTATTTGTAGCAATCGGTGTATCCCAATGTTATCTACTATACCTACCTATTTGTGAGGCCTATACTAATTAAAACCCCTAGATAAAAAAATCAAGTTAATTGGAGAAGAATAAATACAACCATCTTATATAGGTTGGATCAAATAATAATGGTTTAAATTTTGCAAAACACCCACAGAATTGCTGTCATCCTAACCATCAAGAAATTCCTTAGTAGAAAAAAAACCATCGACTCTACCAGGTAATGGATTTCATATCAAAAGTAGAATGCATTTCAGCTTTTCCAACCCCCAATGGACCAGGTTATCCTTAGCCAAATTCTTTTACCGACTTCTACTCCTTTGTTGTAAGGGTTGGGCCAACTTGTTAGCAATGCTCCGGTGCTTTCTACTGGTAGTATTATACTACCAATATTATTAGAATAAATTAGTAATTTACTAATACGATGATTAGGAGTTACTTTGTCATTTCTGTTTTTCATGGCTCATATTTCATCGAAAAAACCAAAAAAGAGGAAAAAAGTTTAGTCACTGTTAAATGACGATTATACCCCTCCGCAATCCTCATTACGGTGCTCTCTACTAGTAGTAGAAAACAATACCGTTTGATCTCATTTGATTGACGGGTTCATATCTATTTATACCACCACCCCAATTATCGGTAGTAGAAATTTGGAGGGGTATTATTGTCAGAAAAAATAGGTACAGAGGTATAATCATCATTTAGCAGTGACTAAACCATTTTTTTCTCTTTTTTTTGGCTTTTTCGATGAAATATGATGATCCCAGCTAATGGATGATCATAGATCGATTTAGCTGGGAAAAAACATAAATAACAAAGTAAATCCTAATTATTGTATTAGTAAATTACTAATTTACCTCTAATAATACTGGTAGTATAATAGAGCACCGGAGCATCGCTCTGTAATGAGATTCTCTTGAAAAAGTATTCAGTCTATCGGCATGGAGTAGAAATCATTGACAAACTCATCAGTGACATATTATGTATAGAGCAATCTCAATTATCAAATCACTAAAGGAGAGCAATCAATCCATGGCAAGGAATATATTTTCTTCATAGATACCTGCAACTTGCATGAAGTAAAATTCTAGTCAACTAATAGTACGTGACAATTGCTATATAAAGATCTAGATACCTCCCCTCTCTGTGGGCAGCAGTGCAAGCTAGAAGCCTTGTTCCATACTTGCTCACTCGTTAGCTAGGACATGGAAAAGTCTGAGATCTTGCTAGGATCGTATTCATATGCAGCTCTCTGTGGTGTCACACTCATCATAGGATGGTTAGCTCATTGGGTATACAAATGGATGAATCCTCCATGCATTGGGAGGCTTCCTCCTGGTTCCATGGGCTTCCCTATTATTGGTGAGACCTTCCAGTTCTTCAGAGCAAGCCCATCAATAGACATGCCAAGCTACTACAAGCAAAGACTGGAGAGGTTAGTGATCACATGGCTTATACATAACTTTTTTAGTACCAGTGTTCTACTTAAATTTTGCAACAAACACATGCACGTTGTTGATACGAACAACACACTTTCTATAAATATGAACAAATATAAATGCATGATTTATACAATCAAAGTTTTTATGACATGCTGGTTTTGCGCTTGATCATCAGGTATGGGCCTCTATTCAAGACTAGCTTAGTTGGCCGGCCTGTGATCATTTCCCTTGACCCAGAGGTGAACCGGTTCATATTTCAACAAGAGGGTAAGTTGTTCCAAAGTTGGTATCCAGAAACTGCAATTAATATCTTTGGCAAGAAGAGCCTCACCACATACAATGGAACCATTCACAAGTTTATCCGGGGTGTCGCGGCCAAGCTCTTTGGCCTTGAAAACCTAAAAGAATCACTCCTTCCTGAACTAGAAAACTCTATGAGGGAGAGCTTTGCATCATGGACTAGGAAACCCAGTGTCGAGGTGCAGGACGGCGTGTCAGACGTAAGTTAACAGCTGCATTTATGCAAAACTATGCTATACTACTTGGATATATGATTCGGTTAAGGCATTACTGATGTTGTTGGATCTATAGATGTCTAATATGAATGGTAGATAAGAACGCAAAATGCACACTGTAATTAGATTATCTCTGGTCACCTGTCTCACAAAATGGTCCTAATGTTTTACTATGAATTGTACTTTGCAGATGATCTTTGACCTAGTTGCCAAGAAGTTGATCGGACTCGATATCACCAACTCAAGAGAATTGAGAAAGAACTTTCAGGACTTCTTTCAGGGGATGGTTTCCTTCCCAATATATTTTCCAGGGACATCATTCTACCGATCCATGCAGGTATTTATATTGCCCAAATAGCTTGATCAGGGCATACTCATCTACTTCATGAGAAATACATGTTCTGAATATTAACTAGGACACCGGTCTTCTAGATTTCTTGTTTCAGTTGTCCTGATTTTTTTTTGTTCCCTAATGAAGGGTAGGAGAAATGTGCGGAACACACTGACTGATATAATGAAAGAGAGGCTAAGTGCACCTGGAAAGAAATATGGTGATCTTGTAGACCTCATTGTTGAAGAGCTACAGAGTGAAAATCCAATGATCGATGAAAACTTTGCTATAGACGCACTTGCTGCGCTCTTGTTTACGAGCTTTGCAACACTGTCATCAACCTTGACTGTAGCTTTTAAGTACCTCACCGACAATCCAAAAGTTGTTGAAGAGCTCAAGGTGTGTAATTTTTTTTTAAAAATGTGGGTAGTTTATGTTCAAGACAAATAATGAAATATTGGATGGATTCTAAAATAAACAGATAACATTACATCATTCTAGGAGGAGCACGGGACGATTCTAAAGAAACGAGAAGCTGTGAATTCCGGGTTCACATGGGAGGAGTATAGGTCCTTGAAATTCAGTACTCAGGTGATTTCACGTTAATGTCCGCTTATGTTTGAAGCATCATTTGTGCAATTGTGATAATTTCGGCAATTGCTTTTGTTAACTCAATTGAGCTTGTTTTACCTGAAGGTTATGAATGAGATTACTCGAATTAGTAACGTCGCACCTGGAGTTTTCAGGAAAACATTAACAGATGTGCAAGTGAAAGGTAAACTTCTTACACAAACAATAATATAATATAGGGTGTTACTCCGGTTCTAATTGTAATATTATACTATCAGTAATATTAAGGGTAAAATAGTAATTTATTTACGAGTAATTTTATCATTTATGTTTTCCTCGTTAGATCGATATGTGGTTATCCATTATATTGGTATTGCTCATATTCCATCAAAAAGCAAAAAGAGAAGTAAAAAAAAGGTTTATTCACTGCTAAATGATAATTATACCTCTATCTTTTAGGATAATAATACCCCTCCACATTTCTACTACCGCTAACTAGGATGGTAGTAGAAAACAATCTGAACCCTTTGATCAAATGAGATCAACGGTTCAAATTGTTTTCTACTATCAGTAGAGAGTGTCGGAATGAGGCTCTATAATATATTGTGCATATAGCATATTATTTATTCTTGAGAATCACATCAGGCCATAAAATTGGTTATTATAATATTTCGTTTTTACTCAGGATATACGATTCCATCCGGGTGGTTAGTCATGATCAGTCCCATGGCAGTTCACTTAAACCCAAAATTGTTCGAGGATCCACTTAAATTTGATCCATGGAGGTGGAGGGTTAGTGGAAGACATATTTCAATATTGATCTTTTAGTATTCAAGGATGAATTTTTGTTAAATTGGTCTTCACTTGTATTGTGTTTTACCATAATGTTTCTGACTCACTAAAGCCAATGGCAAATACAGGAGGAGAAGAGAAGCTCGATGCTGAAAAATTACATGCCATTTGGAGGAGGCGTCAGGCTGTGTCTCGGGGCAGAGTTTAGCAAGCTTTTTATTGCACTCTTCCTCCACATCTTGGTGACTGAGTATAGGTACATACGCATGTTGATGTTCGTTCGTTGCCTGTTATGCTCACTGATATAGTCTTAAAAAAAAACTCACTGACATACATGTTGAACCTTTTTTTTTCTTTTGCCGGGTGAACTCTCCGTTTAGTTGGACAGAGATGGAAGGAGGGGAAGTACTGCGCATATCAGAGATCATGTTCCCTCAAGGCTATCACATCCAACTAGTTCCTCGGACTTAACATACCTATTGGATATTCCATTATTGTAATAATAAAGAAAATGTGAACCCAATAACTTGTTACGTATAATACTGTTAACTATGAAATACACAGTTCGTGTGTCTTCAGTTTCAGACTTTGTGTCAAAATGAATTATTGGAACAAACAGGAGAGGAAAATCTAAGGCATCTGGAGCTAGGGCACCTCCTTTATCCAGCATTCGTACCCTATGCAAGTATGCAGCCCATGGTACTAAATGTATTTCATATATTCATGATGGTCCTCTTCTATTTATATTTGCAACTTTGATTCCAAATATTGTTCTATTTAAGCTTCGCTTGCTTTTCTTAGTCTTAGATAAAGCGTACTAGGTGTCTATCTATCTATTATATTATTAACACAGCTCGAAAAGAAGTCACAGCATTCGCTGTTGGAGACTAGAAATTCCTACATTACTCAAAGAAAAAGAAAAGAAGATTACAAATAGAAATACAATCTACAAAATAACTGAAATTCGGAATTAAAAATAAGCAATATTGAAAGAGGAATCCATATAAGAACCCCATACGTGATTAATTAAAATTCGGAATAACAAATAAATAAATTTCTGAAATTAGGAAAGAAAAAGGAGAGTTCAAATAGGAATACAATTTTGAAATAACTAAAATTCAGAATAAAAAAGAAATATTGAAACAACAACTAATCCATCTATAACACAACACGAGATTAATTAGAATTCAAAATAAAAAATAAAATAAATTCAGAAATTAGAAAAATAAAAATAATATTTCAACTAGAAATACAATTTATAAATAACTAAAATCCTCAATAAAAATAAAGACTATTGAAAGAATAGATCATCTATAACATATGACGAGATTAATTAAAATTCGAAATAACAAATAAAATAAATTTCAAAAATACAAAAATAATTATAAGAGTTCACGTAGGAATACAATTTACAAATAAAAATATTAAAATGAAAAATATGGGTTTTTCAAAAAGAATAGTTCATTTAGAACACAACAATATTAAATGACAATAAAGAGGAGAAAAACAATAGACTTGTAAAGGAGTAAAGTGGTGGTAGTTGATGGGACATATAAAAACTATAAACATATAAATAAAACCCTAAATAGAATCCAAATAAAACCCTAAATAGAATCCCAATGATGATTAAGAGTAGAGACAACGGACAAGCTATTATGCAGTACGATCGCGGCAATTGGCGGGATTCTATAAAGTAAAAAAATAAATCCCAATGATAATCATATTCAATTTTTAAAACCTCAATGATAATAAAGAGGGGAGGCAACGGGCGGGTCGCGCGTAGAGGAGTACAGTGGCAAAGCCACTGACGGTTTAGCGGGACTTCTAAAATGTTAAAAATGACCCAAACGATAATTATGTTCGATTTTTAAAATCTCAATAATAATAAAGAGAGGAGGCAGCGGAGGAGCCATAGAGGAGTACAGCGGCGGTGTTTGACGAAACTTTAAAAATTTATAAAACAAAACCCAACAAGACAATAAACTCTAAAAAGTAAAAGGTCTATTTTCTAAAGGTTTCATGGAAGATGAATAGAAATAGTGATAGATCGACAAGCAAATAAAGGCGTGACAAATGAGTAAGGAGACACCATATTCATTGTGGGGGCTAGAAATTCCCACATTAATTGGAGAAAAAGAAAAAGATAGTACAAATAGGAATACAATATATAAATAACTGAAATTCTAAATTAAACATAGTTAATATTGGAAGAAGAGTCCATTTAGAACGGAATACGATATTAGATAAAATTCGGAATAAAAAATAAAATAAATTCTGAAATTAGAAAAGAAAAAGAGAGTTCAAGTATGAATACAATTTAGAAATAACTGAAATTCGGAATTAAAAATAAGAAATATTGGAAGAAAAGTCCATATAGAATTGAATACGAGATTAATTAAAAATTCAGAATAAATAATAAAATAAATTCTGAAATTAGAAAATGAAAAAAGAGAGCTCACATAGGAATAAAATTTAAAAAAACTGAAATTCGAAATTAAAAGTAATCAATATTGGAAGAAGAGTCCATATAGAACCGAATACGAGAGTAATTCAATTCATAATAAAAAAATAAATTCTAAAATTAGAAAAATAAAAATAAGAGTTCATGTAGTAATACAATTTAAAAATAACTAAAACTTGGAATGAAAAATAAGCAATATAGAAAGAAGAGAACATCTAGAACACAACACGCGGATGATAAAATTTGATCTTTCAAAATTCTAAGATAACGAGATAGATATTTAACAAACTTTAATTAAAATCATATGTAAAAAATAAATAATTTTGTATGGGTGCTAGCCGTGCAGTTGCGCGGGCCACCCAACTAGTTATGTTATTGAAACAACTTTAAAAGGAAACTCCACGTTCGCTATGCAGGTTAGAAATTTCCACATTAATCGGAGAAAAAGAAAAGGAGAGTCCAACTAGAAATACAATTTTGAAATAACTAAAATTCGAAATTAAAAATAAGCAATATTAGAAGAAGAGTGCATATAGAATTGAATACGAGAGTAACTAAAATTCTGAATAAAAAATAAAATAAATTCTGAAATTAGAAAAGGAAAAAAGAGAGTTCATCTAGGAATAAAATTTAAAAATAAATGAAATTCGGAATAAAAAATAAGCAATATTGGAAGAATAGTTCATATAGAACCGAATACAAGATTAATTAAAATTCGGAATAAAAACAAAATAAATTCTAAAATTATAGAAAGAAAAATCAGAGTTGATGTGGGAATACAATTTAAAAATAACTAAAATTCGGAATAAAAAAAGAGACTATCTAGAACACAACACGAGTTTAATTAAAATTTAGAATAAAAAATAAACTAAATTCTAAAAATATAAAAATAATTATACAAATTCAAGTAGGAATACAATTTATAAATAACATAACATTGGAAGAAAATATGGAATTTTCAAAAAACACAACCCATTTGGAAACACAGCGATGACAAATGACGATAAAGATGGGAGAAGCAATAGGACCGTAAAGGAGTAGGGTGACAGCGGTTAATGTGACATCTAAAACTATAATAAAACCCCAAATAGAATCCTAATGGTGATTAAGAGGAGGGACGCTGGACAAGCCGTTAAAACAGTACAATCATAGTGGTTGGCGGGATTTCTAGAAAGTAAAAAGTAAACCCCAATGATAATCACATTCGATTTTTAAAATCTCAATGATAATAAAGAGGGAAGGTAGCAGTCGTAAATATTATAAACAAAACCCCAAATAGAATCCTAATGACGATTAAGAGGAGAGATGAAGGGCAACCTGTTGAGCAACACAATCACGGTGGTTAGCGGAACTTCTAGAAAGTAAAAAAATAAACCACAATAATAATCACGCTCAATTTTTAAAATCTCAATGATAATTTAAAGGGAAGGCATCGGGCGACCTGTAGAGGAGTATAATGGCTAAGCCACTGACAGTTTGGCGGGACTTCTAGAAAGTTAAAAATGAACACCGATGATAATTATGTTAGATTTTGAAAATCCCAATGACGACAAAGAAAGGAGATAGCAGATGAGTCGAAGAGGAGTAGAGTAGCGGCGTTTGATGGGACTTCTAAAACTTATAAAAACGAAACCCAACGAGACAATGAACCGTAAAATTTATAAGGTCGAATTTTAAAAGTTTCAAAGAGGATGAATTGAAATCATAGTAGATCGAGCACGCAAATATAGGGGTGACAAAAGGAGTAAGAGGTAGTGACTGGTGTGACTTTTAAAAACTATAAAATTAGAAACATGGAGATGATAAGGTTCTATCGATGTTGTAGATCACGACTACGATATTTACATGGTATAGGGATCATTGGTACCAGGGTATACGCGAGATTAAGGTAAAAGAAACGGACGCAAGAATTTTTATACAGGTTCGGACCCCTTATCTGTAAGGTAATAGCACTACTCCTGTTGGCCGAAGCCGATGTTGCTCTTATTCTTTCAAATCATTCGAGTACAATATTTGGGATAACCTATCTAGCTATCATCGTCTTGACGGCATGGATCTCCAACACGTAGTCGACGACAGGGTAGTCTTTCTCCTCGAATATGAACTCAGCGAGATTAGAGATAGCGCTAGATCCCTCTTGTCGGCCTTCGCGGGTGCTAGATTGAGTATGTCTAGGCTTATCTTTGATATTGATGTCTAGCAGCGTGTATTGGTATCTATTCTGGCTGTTGCCTCCCTCTGACTGGGCTTGTTCCCCTCTCCTCCTAGGGGTCTTTTATTTATACCAACAGATATCCCATTGTCCAAGTAGAACTAGGAAGACAAATATGGATATGATCCGAATAATCCTTGTAGTTTCCATGTAGAACTTTGATTCTCCTTCCTTATACGAAATACCTTCTGTATATGAGGCCTAATTCCGTATAAGACTTGGTATATGGTAGGCCCCGCCGAGTTTAACCCATGATTATGGGGTATACCTTATTCATAACTCTGACAGTAGCCCTCGACTTCTATGAAAATGAACGAGTTGATGTTCTCAACCAAAGACTTTAGAACAACCGTTGTCGAACTCACCTAACCATTCTCGGACAACCGAGAAGGCGTGGAGTTTGCGACTAAGTTCCCTGTCTAACCCTGATCGAGAATTTGGATTGAAGTCAAAAAATTCCATCTTGGTGGGTACACCATCGCTTCTTTCCTCGTAATCCTTGTCGAACTCAAATAGTCGTTCTCGGATAATCGAGTAGTTGTAGAGTCTGCGACAAAGCCTTGAAATCTGACTATACTGATATCTGACTTTTTTGAAATCAATACTCAGAACAAATTGTTAGATAGAAAAAGCCCCTGAAGGGAACGCTTAGGGGTAACACGATATAATATGAACTGAAAACTGAAAATAAATTGAATCTACATATGACAATATAAGAGTATTCCCTAGCCCCCAGCTATGCCGTTGGAGAACTCGTCCTCGGTGGGTATAACTTGAAAACCTATAACCTAGCCTAGGCGAGCTACGAATACCTAGCCCCCAACCGTGAAGTTGGGAAAACCAATTCCCGGTTACACAGCTTAGTTAATACGCTGCCATTGAGTACTCTGATATGACCAAATATGACATGGTCGCTTGGCTCTGCGGTGCCTAACATCACCTTATCAGCTCTGGGCGTCCCCAGATGAGGACCATGAGGACCTCGGAGGTGTGTTAGACTATCGTAAAATGACGTTAGGATCGACTTCGGCACACGGTGTTATACGGGTAAGGGATCTCGGGGTATTATTACTGAACTAATATTGAATTTACATATGACAGTATAAGAGTACTCTCGCTAGAGCTGCTCTCAACAATCGGAGTATGATACCCTTCCCAGCTGTCTTTATAGAAAAGTCATTTTTCCACAAAGGCAGCTTAAATCTTATGACAAACTGAGCTCAAGCTGCGATTACCTAGCCCCCAGCTGTGAGGTTGGGAAAACCAATTCCCGATTACACGGCTTGGTTAATACGCTACCATTGAGCACTCTGACATGACCAAATATGACATGGTCGTTTGACGCTGCAGTGTCTAACATCACCTTATCCGCTCCGGGCTTCCCCAGCCCAAGACCGTTAGGACCTCGAAGGTGTCAGACCAGCGTAAGAGGACGATAGGTTCGACTTCGGGACAAGGCGATATAAGGAAAGAGGACCAACGGATAAATATTACGCATATTATATGTATAACCACTTACAGAGATTGATGGGCATGGAGTGATGAGATGGCTACACACTGAATGAAGACCAGGTGTGTAGTTGTACTCAATCATTTCGCGGAAGCAGTGGGAGAATCACTACCATCGCTGGTCGAGGGCTAGGTATGTAGACGTACTCGACCACTTGAAGACGTGGTGCGAGGACGGCTACGCTGTTGGTCAAAGACCAGTCGTAGTCATAGCTCGAGCACCCGAATGGTGCTTGGAAAGATGGTGGGATAGTTACCGCCCTAGTACTCAGACCAGGTGGGCGGTCGTATCTCAACCACTCGAACATAAGTCGGAGAGATGGTGAGATAGCTACCGCCCCTGTGCTCAGACTAGGTGGGTAGCCGTATCTCGACCACTCGGAGTGATGGAGTGAGGACCGCTACGCCACTGGTCGAAGACCGGTTGTAGTCGTACCCCGATCATTTGAAGAGATGGTGAGATAGCTACCACCGCTGTACTCAGACCAGGTGGGTAACCGTATCTCGACCACTCGGAGAGATGGTGAGATAGCTACCGCCCCTGTACTCAGACCAGGTGGGTAGTCGTATCTCGACCACTCGGGGACGTGGTGGGAGGACCGCTACGCCGTTGGTCGAAGACCAGTCGTAGTCGTACCTCGACCATTTGATGTCGTAGTGCGAGGACCGCTACTCTACTGGTCGAAGACCAGTTGTAGTCGTACCTCGGCCATTTGAAGTCGTGGTGCGAGGACCGCTATTCCACGGGTCGAAGACCAGTTGTTGTCGTACCTTGACCATTTGAAGTCGTGGTGCGAGGACCGCTACTCCACGGGTCGAAGACCAATGTAGTCGTACCCCGACCACTTGAAGATGACTGATAGGTGGCGAGAGATCGCTACAATCAACTAGTCGATGACCAGGAGTAGGCATCTTCTCGACCACTTGAAGGCAACTGATAGGTGGCGAGAGATCGCTACAATCAAATGGTCGATGACCAGGAGTAGGCATCTTCTTAATCACTTGAAGGCAACTGATACGTGGTGAGAGATCGCTACGATCGACTGGTAGATGACCAGGAGTAGGCATCTTTTCAATCACCTGAAGGCAACTCATAGGTGGCGAGAGATCGCTACGATCGACTAGTCGCTGACCAGGAGTAGGGCACCTTCTTGATCACCTGAAGGCAACTGATAGGTGGCGAGAGATCGCTACGATTGGCTAGTCGATGAGCAGGAGTAGGCATCTTCTCGATCACCTGAAGGCAACTGATAGGTGGCGAGAGATCGCTACAATCGACTGGTCGACGACCAGGAGTAGGCATCTTCTCAATCACCGGAGAGGGCGCTAGGGTTGGTTATTACATGTGCATCTCATGTGGCCAGCATGATTCACATACCCAACCTATAGCATATCCGGATGTCCGTTCGCAATCATGTCAGGTGATCAAGCCGGCAATGTTTGCGGGGAATTATCTATTGTTGACATGTTCTCAGATAGTTCGGCCATGGCCGAACTATACGTGAGGCAGGTCGTCGGTCTTTATTGGTGTTTGGTCCAACAACTCCGCATTTCTCGAGAACGTTCTCGATAATGGTGTTGTACCCGACCGCTCCCTACTGAAGTGCTAGATTGTTCCTGAAAAATATTTTCTAGAAGGCAAGACATATAGTAGAGAATATCGAGTATGTACTCAAAAAACTGCATGAAACTTCTAGTATTATCAGATATAACGAGTAGATTCAGACTAAGTATCGGGTATTATGTAAACCGTAAACAAACACGCTTTATATAACAGGAACAGAGTGAGCCCCCAGTATTAGACCATGGTCGGTTTAATATAGGAGGTACTCGCATAACAGATATTGTATAAAAAGCATGCTCTAGGTAAACATAATAAATTATTGATCTGACAATATCATATCGATTTGAAAAATAGGTACGGTAAATTGCATATAAAATATTGCGTACCTTTGTATATACATGTCGGATGTATCTACGAAATTAATAGATTAATTTCAAAAACCAATCTACCAATTACCTTAATGCGTACTCGTTCGACATCATATGTATTTTAAATCTTCTGGTACGCCACATGTCTTGAAGCTTGGATGATCTCGATAGATCAAATTGTTAGTGACGATGATTCCGATCTAGTCGGGAAACGTACTCTGGCCGGGTTAGATCTCCCAGGGCGAAAGTCGTTGAAGTATTCTTCGTTGAAAAATCCACAGCGGTGATAACTTGACGAAGCTTGAGATGACGAGGGTCCCAATTCATCAGAGAACACACTTCGGTCGGGTCGTATCTCCCTACATCCGAAGTCGTCAAGTTGTTTGTCGTTGGAGAATCCGTCTTCTTGAAACCCATCTTGTCAAAACCTTGAAGCACCAAAACCCCCTACCTGGCACGCTACTGTCGATGTTGTAGATCACGACTAAGGTGTTTGCATGGTATGGGGATCATTGATACCAGGGTATACGCGAGATTAAGGTAAAAGAAACGGAGGCAAGGATTTTTATACAGGTTCGGGCCCCTTATCTGTAAGGTAATAACCCTACTCCTGTTGGCCGAAGTCGGTGTTGCTCTTATTCATTATAATCATTCGAGTACAATATTTGGTATAACCTATCTAGCTGTCATCATCTTGGTGGCATGGATCTCTAACACGTAGTCGATGACAGGGTAGTCTTCTTCCTCGAATACAAACTCAGCGAGATAAGAGATAGCGCTAGATCCCTCTTATCAACCTCCGCGGGCACTAGATTGGGTATGTCTAGGCTTATCTTTGATATCGATGTCTAGCGACGTGTATTGGTATCTATTCTGGCTGTTGCCTCTCTCTGACCAGGCCGTTTCCCCTCTCCTCCTAGGGGGTCTTGTATTTATACCCATAGATGTCCCCTTGTCCAAGTAGAACTAGGAAGACAAATATGATATGATCTGAATAATCCTTGTAGTTTCATGTAGAACTCTGCTTCTCCTTCCTTATACGGAATACCTTCTGTATATGAGGCCTAATTCCGTATAAGACTTGATATATGGTGGGCCTCGCTGAACTTAATCCAGGATTATGGGGTATGACTTATCCATAACTCTGATAAGTTCGGTTTTTAAAGTCCTAAGATAACTAGATAGTTATTTAACAAATTTTAAGTAAAGTGATATGTAAAAGAAGATAATTTTGTATAGATACTAGCTGCGCAATTACGCGGGTCATCCAGGTAGTTATTGTAATAATAAAGAAATTGTGAACCCAATAACTTGTTGTGTATAATATTGTAACTATGAAATACACAGTTCGTGTGTCTTCAGTTTCAGACTTTGTGTCAAAAAGTATTATAGGAGCAAACATGAGAGGAAAATCTAAGGCATCTGGAGGAAGGGCACCTCCTTTATCCAGCATTCGGACCCTATGCAAGTATGCAACCCTTGATACTAAATGTATTTCATATATTCATGGTTTTCCTCTTCTATTTATATTTGCAACTTTGCATTCCAAATATTGTTCTATTTAAGCTTCGCATGCTTTTCTTCATCTTAGATAAAGCGTACTAGGATACTATTTTTTCTTATCTTTACCTACTTAAAAGATTTGTAGTTTTTTTATCGTCCCACCTCTTTCTATTACATTATACTTCTCTTGTATTATAAAAATTAAAGATGTTTTTGCTGGATTGTTTGGTATGTCGTCTGATTCGACTACGAATGCACCGTCTGACTACAAGTTCATATCAGATTGACGCCGCATGACTCGCGCCTGTATTATGTCTTCGTACGTAGTCTGATTTTTCTTCACGTTTTCCTCACGCGCTAGCTGTCTCCGTCCTATTTTGATTTTGAGTCCCGTGTGCGCTCTTGCGTCCCCCTCGCCAACATCACGTGTTGCATGCCCACTTGCGTTGCAACCATTTGACGTAGACAGACCACAAATGAACTAGAGTATGTTAGGGGTTCACAGGAACCAGCCAAGAAATGTTTTAATTATATCTCACCTATTTTCACCATGTGTGCACCCCCTCAATACAAACTTAAACACCCACATCAGTTTAAACTTGATCCAAAGTAGAGTAAATTAAGAAAGTGACACCCCCTCCATTTTGTTCTACCGCCGGAGCCTAATCCAACCTTGTCTCCTAATCGAGCGAGCCTGCAACTAGGCGGTTTCCATGCAAATTCCGAATTCATAACTTAAAAAGGAGAACAAATTAGGACTCTATCTAAATAATTGAAAAGTGGGTTCACGGGTTTGCAACACAATGCACACGAACCTGATTTGTAAGTGGAGCCGTCTTACAGCCTTCTGCATGTGGAGGGTGAGCAGAGCTGCAGAGGTGGGGTCGAGTTCTAGCAGGAGCGAGGCAGTGGTGCACTCACCGATGTTTTCTCGCTGGACGGTTGCGCCGGCATAGGCAGCAGTGAAGACTTCCGAACGGCTGTGTTGGATCTACGGGGTGAAGGTGGCTGTCCACGACGGCGACTTCCCATGCACGTTAGGCCGACAGCGAGAGGCGCACGCATGCGTATGATATATAGGATGCGAGGGGACAAGGAGCCGAACAATGGGTTGCTATCTTTGAACAATGGGCTGCGGTTGACTGTTGACCATGTATTTTGTCAAGCCAGAAGCAAATAAAAAATGGAAAAAAAAGGGTAGTTGGGGCCGGTTTGTTTTGGGCCAGCTCTGGACCTTTAGTATTGTTCACTGGTTGATCAGGCACTACTATTTGTCTGTTTACAACAGTGTCTGGCAACTGTCCACGTGATAGGGTTTTTGTCCATATAGGCTTGGAGAGAGTTTATTTGAACTTGACAGGGCCAAGTATACTGGGATGATAATCGTTAATTTGATTATCGTCTAATGGCATATGCGTTTGATGTGATGAAGTTCGATGTTATCGGGAATTTTATTCTCGGGTAGACTAAGTTGATGGATCTGTTGGCCCAAAAAGAATACCCAGAACTTTCATCAATATCATGAAATTGGTGAAGATGAGTGGGAGGGGGGTGTTGATGATGGAGGGAAACAAGTGCGAGAAAATCAAGCTTCAAGCAGTTGCAACTATAAGATGGTCAAATTTGATCTTGTACCATGTCATTCAGAAAAGTTTATTAAAAAGAATTAGAATAAAATGATAATTCAGTATGTCTAACATCAAGTCAGTTGACGAGTAAATTATATCTTCAAGAGCGAGAGTTAGACAATTAAGAAACATGATTTCTACTTTTGTTTATGGTATTCGTTCGTAACTAAAATTGAAAACCCAACTGTATCACTGGTCTGTATGCCAATTACGCTTCCTCCATTTTCATTTCCTGTTGCAATGCACGGATGTTTTTGTTAGTAAAAAAAATAAAGCAGTAAAGCTGCCATGAAAAGTTACAGTAACCATTAATAATTTTTATCATTTAGGAACCTACCTAACAAAACAGTTGCTGTGGTGTAGTGGTTATCACGTCAGTCTTACACACTGAAGGTCTCCAGTTCGATCCTGGGCAGCAACATCCGTTATATATATATATATATTTTTTTTTTTACATACAACAGCTCCAGGCCTACTGGGCCATGTTTTTTCTGTTCATCCCCTCGAGAGTTTTGGCCAGTTTGCGAAAATGCTATCGCGCGGTTTTTTTTTTACATACAACAGCTCCAGGCCTACTGGGCCATGTTTTTTCTGTTCACCCCCTTGAGAGTTTTGGCACAGTTTGCGAAAATGCTATCGCGCGGGTGGTCACGTGCCCCGCGCGCCAGTGATCAGGTCAGCGTTTGCTTTCTTGAGTGATTCTTTTTCGGCTGATCATGTTTTCCTTTTTTTTTTTGTAACATTGCTCGTAGAGGCCTGCTTGATGATTTCTTATGGCCTGAATATATAGAGCTTTTGTTGATGGGCTCAGCCCGTTACCTTTTGGGTTAAATAGATGACCCAATCAAGTGATTGTGTTTTTCTTTCTTTTTTAATTTAAATATTTTCATGTGTAAAGTTTATATATAAAATACTTTTACATACAAAATTTGCAAATGTTTCTACATATAAAGTTTCAAATATTTATATGCATAAACTTTTTGCTTCAAATATTTATACGTGTAAAGTTTCTATACCGAATATTTATATTTATAAACTTTCAATACCAAGTATTTTTGTACAGTAAATATTTCTATGTAGAAAGTTTCTATATGTACGGAAGTTTTTTTATGTATAAACTTTGTAGGTGTAAAGTTGCTAGGTATAAATTTTATTTGGGCCAACTTGAATTTGGATTTTTCACTTGCATGTGGGTCAAAATAGATGTTTCTTATCGTTTCGGTCACGCTGGTTTTTTTTCCTTATCGTTTCTGATCGCGTGCGCGTCCGGTACACGACGACTCGCGTGTTAGGAGTACCCGCTACAAGTAGTAACCATGCATCCATGCCACATGAGGTTCACGTGGGATTTTTTCTTTTTTATTTTCTTTTTTAGTTTGTTTTAAATTTATTTGCAAAAGTTTATATACCAAATGTTTCTATATATAAATTTATTCATGCAAAGTTTATATGTATAAAGCTTATATACTTTATATTTCTATATATAAAATTGATGTACCAGATATTTATAGGTGTAAAGTTTATATGTATAACTTTTATGCTCGTGGGCCAAAAGTAGAAATGCCAGTTAGCAAGCTAGCCGACACATGGACCAAAACACGAGTCAATACATGCAGCCCATGAGACAGAAACCGAACCCAAACCAATCGGAGAAAAAAAGCACGCAGAGCGTATGGTATCGTACCGGAAAAGAAAAGCATACGTAGCTATGTAATCCTGCCTGGATGTGATCGCGCGCGGTGCGGTGGCGCTATTGATCGCGTACTAGATCTCCCCCACAGTTTGTACCCCTCTCCTGTGGGACTCCGTGGGTGCGTGTCACACGTGAACGGCGCATACAACAGCTCCAGGCCTACTGGGCCATGTTTTTTCTGTTCATCCCCTTGAGAGTTTCGGCCCAGTTTGTATCCCTCTCCTGTGGGACTCCGTGTGTGCGTGTCACGCGAACGACGCTCACAAAAGTAATAAGTTAACTTTGACTTCTCTGATCGAATCTGATTCGTCTTCCTTAACCACAATACAGGATATCTTCACTTACAACTACTAAAATAGGTACAATTTAACTTCCTCGATGGTTTTGGAGAACGGTTTCGCTGACGTAGCACCTACATGAACTTCCTCGACTGTTCTAGAGAGCGGTTTCACTGACGTGACGTCTATATGGAGGTATTGACCTGATCTTCGTTCCATGTGGTATTGATGTGGCATTTAGGTAGCTTTAGTATTAAAAAAATATATGTGGGACCCATCTATCACTCACATAGAAAAATATTGTGGGGCCCAATGTCGTGTGGGTCTCTCTCCCCTTCCTTCTCCCTTCTCTCTCTTTCTCTCCCCCTTTCTCTTCACTGATCGTCGGACTCAAGGTCAGTGTCGGAGTCGATGGGCTCGAACCCTCGGCTCATCCGTCCAAACCCTAGCTAGCAAGGAGTAGGATGGTGGATCGTCCCGCCCCAAGGTTGTCACACCCCGTCCCTGCGGCACTGTACAAATGGCACCGAGGAGGGTATGCTGCACGAGAACGACAAACCGCGAAACAGGTACCAGTCCCAGGATAATGATGTTGGTGTTGATGATGAAATTTGGCAAGCATATGAATCGGAAACGAAGTATAATTCGAAGCGAAATTGAAGATATGTGGGATTCTCGGAAACAGAGTGCGCATCGGCTGGAATACCGTACCGGCTGGAACCGAGTCTGATCTGGATAGCCGAAATGGCCGATATTGCATGCATGATCAATATCGGGTTCGAGAAAGAGTTTCAGACGATGATGCCAAACAAGGATAGAGTCCAGAATTGGCAAATGTATCTATTAATTAGGATTATCTGTAATTTCTTTATAGATATTTTCGGTAAGAGTCCGCCTAGAGGACTTGTTTGCTAGTTGGATTTGTATTAGGACAATATGAGTCGTGTCCATATTGAACAATGTTTGTATTTTCGGGTATAAATATAAACCCGGGATCTTATGAATAAAACAACAACAGTTCAATCAATCTCGGCGCATCGCCAAACCTTTTATTCTTTTACTTTCGACGAGTTCTTGCTTTCGAGTCGAGCTGCATCAATTTGATCTTCGGCGAAGAGGTAGGTTTTGTTATGACGGTTTGCATTATCGGAATTAGTGCTTACATCTTCATGACACTCTAATTCTATCTTGTAAATCTCGGAATTACCATATACATCATATAATTTAGATTGACAATGCTATCTATCCATATCGGCCGATCTCTATCTAGGGTTTTGTTGATAACAGCTAGATTAACTTGTTGGTTTGAATTATATAATGTATCCACCATCCTGAAAAGGCAACCATCGGCTTGATTGTCTAGATATTATGCTTTATTTTCATACTTAATGCTGCAGCAGTTAAGTTTGATCTATTAAATCGTGTTTAGAATCATGATCTCTAGCCTGCTTTATGGTTGTTAATAAGGGTAGTATCGGGGTTTCAGCCGATCTTATCTGGTACAGTTGTTTTACATAGTTTCATGCTTTGTTTAATATACTATATCTGCCCCTTATATCAGGATCTAATCTAATACAAATATATTGGATTTACTATCAATCTGATTGGTAATAGTTGAATATATTTGTTGCAAGAGAATATCCTAGTATAGGGTTGTATCGGAGCTATAGCCGATACATGCTTAAATCTGAACATGCGCTATGACATGAGTATACATAATCGTTATTTCATGTTATTTTAGACTTGAGCAATTTATACTGTCTCAGTTAAGTCCGATCTATCCGAATTGCTGATTTCTAAAGTAATATTGATATCTAGATTATTTAACACTGATATTTTCAGCCGATGTATCAAATTTAGGGTTAGTTTATCATTGAATATGCCTTACAGCCGATCCATGCTATATTGCATCGGCTAGGTTACATCACGATATGATATCGCTAACTGGCCGATTGACTATCGTTTACTAATAAACATGCATGTTCTATCTTGTTGATTGCAGGATCAAATCAACTGGCACGCCCTTTGAACCCAAAAGCAAGTTTTGGATCTGCACTAGAGTAAAGCAAATCTCTCAGGCCAGTGTGTGTTTTTTTGCATCAACAGCTGGTACCAGCGGTAACATGATGAATCAATGCAAGATTTAAATGAATACAATATACCTTTACGTTGCAGCTTCGGGTAATCCCTGAGTTGCAACCATCAATCAGAGTCAACAGCAGCGAAACTTAGTGAAGCTAGCACACCAAATCCACCGGCAGTAGTTTGGGTTTAGGGACGAAACTCCAACCTTCGTCTTCCGCCTGAACTTAAGCCAAGGGAGAAAAACAACAACAATGGGGGATTGAGTACATTCGTACTCAGCAAGCCACTAGGAAACGTGTACATGCAAGCTTCAAAAGAAGGCTGGGTTTATTTGGCAAAACATTTATTTTAAAACACTTTTCAAAGGTCTAAGTGTGGGTTTCCAAAAATAAACTTCTCCTTCGGAAAGAGGCGTCACACCTCAATCCAATCACGAGTTGCTTTGCAACAACCCGAACGGAAAAGCCAAATTTTAGCATTCAAAAACACTTTCTCCTTCATTAGCTTCTTCTCATAAACCAACATTGTCTCCAGAAATCATCCGTTAACCAAGTCTCAAGGTTAACAACTCCGGGTCCGGTCCTCCCGACCTGCCAACCCAAACTCGGCCCTCTCGGCCCCTATGGTGCCAAACGACACCCAGGTCACACAGACCTATTCCCAACCACGAAGGCTGGCTGTCCATCACAAATAAGGACTCTGGTAACGGTTCCCATCCCAAGAATCAATTTATGAAATAATTTTTTAAAACAAATCTACACTGTGGGACTCACCTTACATTCGCCCTTTACCGGGGGCACAGCTATTCGAACAGTTCGGTTAAACCTCTGCAAAGACTGTACGCTTTACCCACAAGACACGAAGCTTACACCGATACTGGCCGGTACCGGAAGTTCGTGACAAGGCCTTTCTCTAGCCAAACTATCAATGTCCCGTGTCACACAGATGGGCTGCGTCTCACCGCCAAACATTAGGCCAGTCTCAGGCCCTCATCTACCCAGGACCCACCGTATGGACCCCGACACATCCCCACTGCAGAGGGACTACCACCCTACCATACCGGTGCTCCTCAACTGCCAACATGCTAGACACCTACGTTCCAGCTAGTTACTTATCCAGGGGCATCCCATTCTACCCGTGTGGTCGTACTGTAAGATGCTCGGATGTTAAATCCCAAGGAATCGGTCCTTACGCGCAACTACGAAACCAAACCACACATGAGAGGATTCACACCGCAAGTTTTCTCCATAAAACCTTTTTATTTTCAAAAGACACCGACTCCCTGAGTCGGGTTTTATAAACCTTTCGCAACCCAAGTTTTCCTACATCGATAACCATGTATAAGCCTGATATAAACAAATGGTGAAAAAGGACACCTGCGCACAGAGAGCACAAGTATCGATGTATTGCTGTGGTGGAGCGACAAGGGTTAAGTTTAACCAAGTCCTACAGGAAATAATGCAACTACATAGGCTGGTCCATCGGTCATGTGCTCGTAGACCGATGGCCGATCAAAATAATGGTGTATGCTAAGCATGCAATTTTGCAAACAACACATTTTATAAACTAGGAGCAATATGATCAAAGAGTGGCTTGCCTTATTGTTGGTCTTCAAATCTTCGAGAAAATCGACGTCCGACGTATCTCCGGAACGTTCACTACGCGATCGAAAGAGAAAACCATCCAAAATCCTATAAAGTAAATAATAACTATTATAAACTAATAGTGCCATTGGATAGATCTCATTTTTCAGAAGATTATGAAAATTGAACGGAGTCAATCGGACTTACGGTTGGAGAGATACGAATTTTGGAAGATTAATGGACTTCATGGAATGTGGAAATAAATTTATTAAATTGGAAAGGAATATTCCCAAGAATATTCCTTGGCTGTGGGACTTAGCAGAGGGAGGTATATTGGACTTTCTCTTGAGTGAGCTTGGGCTTTAGCCCGGAGATGAAGGAATGCAATATAGACTTGTAGCTGGGTGGCTCAATGAATGCAGAGGGAGGTAATGTAGACTTTATTTTTTTAACCGAATGGGACCCACGGAGAGAGAGTCAAAGGAGTGGGCCCCACCATCCTTTTTCTTTTCCATCTTTTCTTCCTTTCCTCCTTCTATCTCCTTCTTATCCCTTCTCCACTTCTTCTTCTCTTCCTTTTCTCTGCTTCTTCTTCTTCTCTTCCTGAGAAGGGAGGCCGAGAGGAGGGAGCCGACGGCTGGGCGCGTGGGGTGGCGGCGAGCGGCGGGGCTGGTGGCTGGGGCGGCACCTGCCGGCGGTGAGATGGCGTGGGGAGGCGGCCGAGTGTGGTGGCGCGGGGTGGCAGCACGTGGCCAGTGGAGGCGGCGGCTTGTGGTGGGAGGAGGCCGAGGGCGGCGCGCCGGGTAGGAGGAGGTCAGGGGCACCAGTGGCTCGGGCTGGGCGTCGGCTTGGCCGAGTGGCTCGGTCGGGCTCAGGAAAGAAGGGCGTGACGACGGCGAGCGGCCATGGCAGTTTGGGTTGGAGGAGAGGCGGTGACAGTGGGCGGAAGATGGCGGCTTTTATAGCCGTCGCGGCCGGCAGAATGCGATGAAGTCGGCTCGGCGAGCTCGGTCGAGCGGGGCCAGCTGCCCTGTTCGGCTGTCGTCGTCGGCATGGCGGCACAAGAGAGCGAGGACAGCGGCGGTGCTGGGTGGGGTGGACGCGGCGCTTGCTTTCGGCGTGCACCGCTGCCTCTGTGCTCTCATGGCGTGGTGCAATGGAGCATGAGACAGGGAGCACGATGAGGTTGCCATGGGGAAGCAGGGGACGATGGACGACGCGGTCGATGGATAAGCTTGCTTCTGCTTTCTCCTCTTCCTCCATAATTCCTCTCTGCTATTGCTTGCCAGGCTTGCTCAGCAAGCGGCGCGAAGCGGTGCCTAACTTCAGCGGAGAAGGCGGAGGCGGTGCCTAACCGCAGGGTTTGCCGCTTAACAACGAGGAGATAGTGAGGCAGAGGAACAGAACGGGTGCATGCACGGGTGTTAGATGAACAAGTTGCTTGCTTGTCTCAGTGAAGAAAAGGAGTGCATGCATGCTTGTCACATGCTATTTTGCTATGTAGGCTGTAGATTATTTTGAACTTGTAAAAGAACTGTAATTGGACTGTGGATCCTGATGATTTTGTTTGGGATTTTTCACAGGTAGGAAATTTGGGTTGGAGTGATATTGGCTTTTTGAGAATATTTGCAACAAATGGAACGAATGGAAAATAATTTAGAACGAATAGAAATTGAAGGGGTGTTTTAGGACGCTATTCGGATTCCAAAATCCGAACACAGGGATTTTATTTGGGAGACGATGATTGGAGGAAAAACTTGGCTTTTGTTGGTTCCATCGGTGCCTGATTTAATTCAACGGAAGAAACGACCGTTGATTTTGGATCGTACGTTCACAAAAATATTGGTTTTGATATGTACACGTACAGGAAATATTTGTCGGGCGGCCGAAGTCTAAAATAAATATTTTTAGACTCCTTGGATGGAAAGAAGAGTGTTTGTCGGCACTGAAAAAAATTCTGAAAGCGAAATTTTAACCGTACGACTTTTGGAAGTGTTTAGAAGGAAAATTCGAACTTCAAAATTCGAATCAGGAGAATTTAATTTTGAAGGAAAAGGTTTGGCCAAGAATTTGAGTTCACAAGGAACGGGTTAATTGAGATCTTTGCAACACAAACCTAGATACACTCAAAGAACCAAATTTTTGAACATAGGTTTTTAAGAAAATAGATTTTTCGACGGGGCGAAAATCGGGGCGTCACAAAGGTGAAGGTTGCCCTGTCACGCAGGAAGCCGCGGGATTTCAAGCCGGCCTTCGACCTACCCGAGGCGCTCGCTGTCGCCAAGGGTGGTGTGCCATGAGCGTGTCACGCCTCGTCCAGAGTGCACCGCTCCAGGTGCCTGACATCGACGCGACGCCCCTCCCCCCCATCGATGAGTTAGAGCCCGTTGACTCCGGCAGCGACCTCGAGTCCGATGATCAGTGAAGAGAAAGGGCGAGAGCCAGAGGATGGTATGTGGGTCCCACATGTTAATGGATCCCACATATTTTTTTAATTAGAAAAATTGCCCGTGCGTTGCAACGGAAAGAAAAAAATGAGAAAATTAGGGAAAAGTTGAGAAATATTTACATTATGTAATTAATTGAAATATAACTTTTCTGGAATATTTGAGTATTTTTTAATTAGGTAGGTGTATAATTAAATTAATTTATAAGTAAAGTAAGTGTGAGAGATAAAATGATATGGTTGGATTTAATTTTTATTAAATTAAACATGATTAATAATAATCTTTGAAATTTTGTTGGAATTTTTAGAGCTTAATTGCTAATTTTGATAATACAAACATCATTTCAACATTTATTTAATTAAAAATCCTCATTTCTCTCTGGGTCATTTTCAGCCCATTTTCTTTCTAAGCCTGCAACCAAAGTCTAGTTAGCCTCCCCCAACTCCTCCTCTCACTGTGTTGTGTTGGACCCGCGGCCTGCCTGTGGCCCATCAAGCGTGCACGTCCAGCACTGATGCAGCCCAACGATGGAGGAGGCCCAATGCGGAGGCGATCTGAGCCATCCGATCTGATGGACAGCTTGGATCGCCTCTGCGCGGTTGAAGATGCGAACGGGGAAACCCTAACCCTAACCCTCACTTTCTCCTCTTCTCTCTCCCGATCCCCTCTCCCGGTGACGATTGTGAGAGCGGATGGCGGCGACGAAGGTCCGGCGAGGTGGAGGACGCGTGCAATGACAAGCGCCGAGTGGCTCCATCTGTGTCGGTTGGGGCGCGTCTGAGGACGGCGCCAAGACGTACCATGGCGTCAGCGGTCTGGCGAGGTGGGGGCGCAATTGGCGGTTAGGGAGGGGGAAGCCAAAAGGCGGTGCGAAGCCAACGCTTCCCGTCCCCAATGAGGGATGGTGGGGAAAATTCCATGGCGGCGCACGCACGGTGGTGAACTGGTGCGACCCTGAGGAGGCCGACGAGCTTAGGGAGCTTCAAGGCTGGTAAGTTTTCGATACCCGAAGCATAAATTTCTTGATTTTGTTTGGATTTGATTCGGGTTCTGTCGCTTTGGGTCTTACAACCGAATTAGGGTTCTTAATTTTGGGGATTTCAGGGAAATTTCAATCTGATTTCAAAAATTGAAGTGACAATAGGAAAATTATCAATTTCTTAAGTAGCTAAGAAGTAGTTAAGGTTGATTAGATTAGAGATAGAGAAGAGATATATACGGACGACGAAAACGGATAGAAATCTGATTTTTTTGCCGCGCTTTTTCCCATCCTTTTTACCATACAATTGGACTTCTTTTTTTCCGCTTTTATTTTAGACGGACGATGAAAACATTTTCAATTTTTTAAGTAGTAGAGATAGAGATTATTATTATACAAAAATTGTCCGTGCGTTGCAACGGAATAATTTTAACTAAAATCACAATAAATACTTTTAGGATTTGATTTGTGATATGAGTCCTTTTAGAAAAACATATTCTTGATATAAATCTTGTTTACCAAATTTAACATCAACTAAAATTTTGTAGCAATTTAAAAAGACTAACTTCCTCTTCTTGAGTTTTCCCATTGATTTTTCCCCTTTCCATCTTGCTGGAAGAACCTTTCTCCACTGTTCGAGTCATCTCCAATGAGATTAACCTGTTTTTTCTGCTCATGTTTATGGTCTTGTTTGAACTTTTTCCATGGCTTGATGGTTTTTTCCCCTTTTGTTCTTCTCCTTGGGAAACTTGATTGTTCTTGAGCTATTTTTTTACCTAACAGAGCTGCTTCTTCAGCTTGCACCCTTAACTCATCTTCTTCTCCTCTTGCAAAACTTTCCATTCTCTCGAATAGGTCTTTTGCTGTTTTTTGGCCTATTTCTTGCAAGATCAAAACGAAGAGGTCCTGGCAACAAAGCTCCTTTTGCGGCTACTATGAGTATTTCATCATCTACTTGCTTGATTTGACATCTTATCCTTGAGAACTTCACTATGAAACTTCTTATTGTTTCTCCCTGTAACTATTTCATGGCATACAAGTCATCTGCCTCCTTTGGCTCTTCACATGCCCCAATGAATCCAGCTCGGAAAGTATCTCTCATGTGCTCCGAAGAGTAAATTGTCATTGGGGGAATAGTCGTGTACCATTGACAGTGCAACACCTTCTAGCATGGTTGGAAGTATTTTGGTTTTTGTTGTGTCATCTCCTCCTGCAGCTTCAACTGTTGTTTCATATACTCTTAAATATTCATTCGGATCTGTGTCGCCCTTGTATTTTGTGATATTTGACAACTTGAAATGCGTTGGCCAAGGTGCCATCTGCAAGCTTTGGCTAAGGGGGTTTTTTGTGTCAATTGCACGAGTTGGTTGGAAATAGGATTGTTGTACTTGTGGGAACTAGCTTCTTTGGTTCTGGTATGGTTCAGTTGGTTGTGAATAATATGGGTAAAATACTTGTTGTTGGTAGTAGGATTTGTCAAATGCTATATTTGGTTGTTGGTTTTGAATTGTCTGGGTGGGTTGTCTATACGACATTTGGTGTGGGGGAATAACCTGGGAGGGTTGACCGGTATTTTGCCCTTGGGGTATTTGGGACTGGGGAATTTGGATTTGTGGGAGTTGGGTTTGTTGGATTTGCATTTGGAGGGTTTGAGTCTGAGGGAATTGTGTTTGAGGAATTCGAATTTGGGGATTTTGAATTTGAGGAATTTGGGTTTGAGGAATATGAGTCTGAAGAATTTGGGTTTGAGGAATATGAGTTTGAGGAATTTGGGTTTGGGAATTTTCCTGTGTTGTGCTAGTAGTTTGGACATTTGCTATTTGAGTGTTTCCTTCTTAAGTGTTCTCTTCTCGAGCATTTTCCTCCGTCTGATTTGGTTGAGCTCTATCAGCCCCTTGTATTTCCCTATAACCATTAGATCCACTTGCTCCTACTGCCTGAATGTGCAAAGCTTGTAGCCTTTGTAATTCTCTCTGTAATTCATCATATTGTTATTGGCTCACCATAACAGCACCTTGTGCTTGTACCATTTCGGCAAGTTCTACTTCACTTGGAACTGTTCTTTTTCTTCGTGTCCTGCTCTATTCACCTCAACTTCTGTGGATTGTCCAGTCATTTCCACCCACTCTTTCTCGAGTGTTGTTGCCGCGCTCATAATGATGTTAGTGTATCGAACTGACACGGTCTTTTGTCATCGAGAATGTCGCAATTTACTATTCGAGCCCACTCCAAGGAGACTTTACGTCCCCACGGTCGGCGCCACTGTCGTGACCTTGGGTCACGGACAAGTTCGGGGATAGACGGGAAAGTACGATTTCTCCGCCTATCCTAAGAATGAGCTCCAATACAAAATGCACAGTGCTAGCAAGTGGTATTTATCTATTGATTATGTCCTCTCTTGCTACAGGACTTTGACCAGCTTATATAGCTAACATCGCACATGTGAGATTACATCTTTACCCTCATGGGTATTTGTGGGTTTGCTATAATACCCCTGCCAGGTCAGCAGCCTTCAGGGCATTTTGGTACATTTCGGAGGTCTAAATGGTCTTTTGGATGCCAGCTGGCAGAAATGGTTGAAAGTGGTCCCCGTGGAATCTTCTTGTGGAATCTTCCTTACTCGAGTAGAGTTTTCCCTCGAGCTCCTTGGCCAAACGTCTTCTCCATCTTAGGTGTTCGAACACTCTTTTCCGCCTGCCGGCTCCTTGGACTTTACCCACCACACGCGATGGTAAACCCAAACGGGATAAACCACTCGAGGAACGTTAGCATAGTTGACCCGAACAAAACTCCATGTTGTATTTTCCTACTCGAGGAGTGTTTTCCTGCTCGAGTAGTGTTTTCCCGATTGGATTCTTAAAGCCCTGAAAACTTCTATTCGCTTAGTGTTTTGACCGAATGAGGAGGATGGTGTTTACCTCCTGCTACAACAGCGGAGTTTAAGATTTTTGTTTTTAGTTTTTTCTATGAATTAGATTGGAGCTATATTCGAAGGATTCAAAGTGGATTTATTCCAAATAAAAGACAAAACATACCGAGTAGTGTTTTCCCGATTGGATTCTTAAAGCCCTGAAAACTTCTATTCGCTTAGTGTTTTGACCGAATGAGGAGGATGGTGTTTACCTCCTGCTACAACAGCGGAGTTTAAGATTTTTGTTTTTAGTTTTTTCTATGAATTAGATTGGAGCTATATTCGAAGGATTCAAAGTGGATTTATTCCAAATAAAAGACCAAACATACCGAGGAGTGTTTTCCCGATTGGATTCCTAAAGCCCTGAAAACTTCTATTCGCTTAGTGTTTTGACCGAATGAGGAGGATGGTGTTTACCTCCTGCTACAACAGTGGAGTTTAAGATTTTTGTTTTTAGTTTTTTCTATGAATTAGATTGGAGCTATATTCGAAGGATTCAAAGTGGATTTATTCCAAATAAAAGACCAAACATACCGAATGTGGCCCAATCCGCTCAACATTCTCAATCGCATGCTGCAGCCCATGAAGCACGGGCGGCCAGCAGTGCAGCGGCCCGGGATGGAGGCTGGCCTGACGCAGGATCAATCCGAGCCGTTTGTTGTGATGGACGGCTCGGATCGGTTCCGAATCTATCAAAATCACCCGTACCAAAAACCCTAACCCTAGCTTTAGTTTCCTCTCCCGATCCTCTTTCTTACGCTGAAATGGCGACGGCGGCGGCAGTTTCTGTAACGCCCCGACACTCGTTAACCGATAATACCAGCTAACTAATGCCGAGGTGCTACGCATTACCTGTGATATAGTACCAGTCCCAGGATACACTAGCTGGTACACACAGAGTAAACATGGAATCAAAATAGATTAATATTACATCACTGGGTTTTAGTCCTTACATAAGTTGCCATCCTGGACAGGCCCAAGGATGAGCAACGCAACAATACAAAAGTCCATAAAGCAAAAGACAAAAGCAGCAGCGGCTAAGCGTCTAGGCGACCATCTTGGTCCACAGGCGAGGTCTTGGGGCTAGGCACGATCCTTCTAGAAATCCTCGTACTCGGCTTGCTCCTGGCGACACTCCTCGGCGGTCGGGTCGACTTCTTCATCTCCAACCTCTAGCAAGGGTGAGTATATATATATATATATATATATATATATAGCAAGGGTGAGTACTTCACGTACTCAGCAAGCCGGGGAAAGAATGACATGCTTGGTTAAGACAAGGAGAGCTAGGGTTTTATTTGCGAAAGCTGCCTTTCTGGCAAAGTGATTTATTTCACAAAACTCCTAGTGAGTGAGTCAAGTTTTAGTTGTCGGGAGGAGGCTCACGCCTCGACCCATTCCACAAGTTGCTTTGCAACAACTCGTCACGATTAACGAACAACAATTGATTTGTCTCCTCTATTGGTTCCTTCTCACTTTTCACAACCACACATAGTCCACACAGTTATCTCAGCACTGCAACGCCATCATGGCCCTAACAACACCTCGGTGTCGGACGACACCCCAGGTCACACAGACCCGTTCCTAACCACAAAGGTTAGCCGTTTGCCACACAGGCAAACTCTGGAGATGAATCCCTTCCCACCAACCATTTTCATCAAACATTTGTCAAACAAATCTACGCTATGAGAAACACCTTACACACGCCCTTGACCGTGGGCACGGCTGTTTGAACAGTTCATTAATCTCAGCAGAGGTTGCACGCTTTACCCACACGACACGAAACTGACATCGTTTACCCGTCGGCAACGAAAGTTCGTGACAAGGCCTTTCCAAAGCTAACCCATGAAAATCGCATGCCACCTAGTTGGGCTAAGATCCATAGCCGAGTATCAGGCAAATACAGCCGTCATCCACTCAGGAAATACCGAGGATGCCTCCTACTGCTGGTACCATGCCACAATAGAGGCAAAAAGACACCCATGATGGGCAATAAATGTGTAACACTTCATCTCCTCATCCTCGGCATTCCACAACCATTGGCACACCAACTCCCATGTGATAACAATTTACTTAGCCAGAGGCATCCCATAAATACCCGTGTGGTCGCACTATAACGTGTTCGGATGGACTTCCCAAAGGAATCGGTCCTTAACGATAATACGCGACCGAACCACAAAGGCATGGTCTCACATCATCACCATTTTCACAACTCATTTTATTTCACAACACTTTGGTACAACGTACCGGATTTTTAAACATGTAATTTGGAATAACCCAAGTTTCCCACACGGCAACAATGTAAGCATGGCTAAGCGAAACTACCTCGGTAATCGTATAACAATACCGGCGCCAATATTTGTGGAGCTACCAAAGGTATGGAAACATCAACCTATGTGATATAAGTGCGACTATTAGGTTGGTCCGTCGGTTGTATAAACAATCCGAGGCCTAAACATGTTATTCGTGTGTACTAAGCAATGCATTTTTCAATCAACATATCATTGCAAATATAGGGGCAATGTGATCAAAGAGGCTTGCCTTGCACGAGATGCGGGTCTTCTTCTTCGAAACCGGCGTCCGGAGCGTCCTCGTACACGTGCTCTATACGCGGAACGGAGAATAAATAAATAAAAAGGCAATAAAATAAGCTCAAATCAAGTAAACAAGTGTGCCACTGGGTAGATCTCTATTTTAGAAAAATTTAGAAACTTGAACGGGGTCAAACGGAGTGACGGTTGAATTTCTATGAATTTTCAAAGGTAGAGGGATTTTTCTGAAATTTTTGGGGATTTTTATTTACAAGGCAACGAAATATTCCGTTAGGGTTAGGGTTAGGGTTAGGGGGGCCCACATGTCAGGCCGAGAGAGAGAGGAGGAGGGAGTGGGGCCCACCTGTCAGGGGGGGTTCTTCTTCCTCCTCACCGAGCTAGCTCAGGCCGGCGGTGGCGCCGGGCGGTGGGGCGGCCGGGGTGGAAGGGAGGGGGAGGCCGGCGGCCGGAGGGGAAGGGGAGGCCGGGGAGCGGCAGCGGCGGCTGGGGGGAGGGGCCGGCGGCGGTGGGGTTGTGAGGGAGAGAGAGAGCGTGCGGCAAGAGGGAGAGGGAGGCGGCGCCGGCGAGGTCCCAGGGCCTTTTATAGGCGGCGAGGGGGAGAAAGAAGGAGGGCGACAAGACGGTGGAGCGGCGACGGCGACGGGCGCGGCGGCGCGGTGCTCGAGGCGGAGGGGACGTTGGCGCGGTGCCGGCCGATGATGTGACGCGGCGTGCGGCGCGAGGCGGCGCGGAGCCCGGGGCGGGCGCGGCGCTCGGGACGGCGCGGGGCGCAAGACACGGGCGCGGCGGTGCAGCAGGCGGCGCGGCGCGGTGGCGCGGCAAGCGGCGCGGGCGTGGTGGCGCGGCGCGGCGGCGTCGGTGGCGGCGGTAGCCGTGGCGGCGAGCGGTGCGTGGGGCGGCCGGAGGAGGAAGACGGTCCACAGTAGTGAGCCGGGCCGATGCGGGGAAGAAGGCCCGTGGGTCGGGAGGGAAGGAGGGAGTTGGGCCGGAAAGGGAAAAGAAAGAGGGGAGGGAGAGGGGGGTTGCGGGCCGGCCTGCTCCGAGGGAGAAAGAAAGGGAGAGGGGAAGAGGGGTTGGGCCGGGGAGAAGTGGCCCAACAGAGGTGTTCCCCTTTTTTTGTAGATTAGGAATTTGAGGGGAAAATAAAATATGAGATCCATTTGGCACAAAACAAAATAAAATCCAAACTTTAAAACCCAAAGTTTTTAATTGAGATATTTTTAAATATAAAAAGGAAAATTAAGGTGCTACAGTTTCTAGCGGAGCGACGGCGATGAGGCACCCATCCACGGCGAGCTTGGCAGTCGCCCCATCCCTTCCCTACACCACGGGCCACTGCCCCTTCCCTCCCCTCTCCGCACCGACGGCGCAACTTCCCTTCCCCTCCCCCCACTGGCAACACCGCTTCCCCTCCCCACCGACGCCTATCGCATGCCGCTTCTCTCCCACTCGCGTCGCGTGCCGCTGTCTATCCCTACTTCGCATGGCGCGATGCGTCTCCTCCTCCTTCACTTCTGCTTAGTGCGCCGTGCCGCCGCCGCCTCTTCTTCCGCCCCAACTCCTCCACTCCCCCCTCCATCCAGACATCGTCTCCTCGTGGCGTCCTCCTCCACCATCCTCACGTAGCGCCGCCGTTGCTACCGCCAATGGTCCTTTACCGAGCCGCCAAGGCCTCCTCCTCCCCATTGCCTCATGGTCAAAGCCTGGTGGCGCGTGGTGAGGGGGTGGACTGTGCACAGTGGGCTGCGTCCGTCACCAATGGTAGTCTCCTCCTCCCCGTTGCCCTGCCGCGCCGGCCAAAGCTTGGTGGCTCGAGGTGAGAGCATGGACTATGAGCATGCCGTTTTTATTTTTCTTTTTTTCTGAGATTGTTGGTCGGTTTAGTTTTGATACATGTAAGATAAAATTGTTGATTGCTCGATTGGTTTTGTAATCGATCTTTGATGTTGTGATTTGTCCTCCGAACACGATTAGGATTTGTATTGACTTCCGTTTTCAATCGGATTTTTTTCGTTTTTATTTTAGACGGACGATGGAAACATTTTCAATTTTTTAAGTAGTAGAGATGACAAAATTTCTTATTTGCCACTCAAAGTTCACGAGTTCCCTTATATGCCATCGAAAAATTGTTATTCCTTTACATGCCACCGGTTGAACTTTTACTTTCCCTATATGCCATCCACGTCATCATCTTATGTAATAGGGATGCAAAAGTACAATATTACCCTTTTCATTTCTTTGCATGTCATCCAAATAATTAAAAAAAATAAATAACATAGAATAATATGTGGTATATCACTACACAAATATGCAAGTTTAAATTTCACTTTTACAAAAGA
The DNA here is from genome assembly GCA_000573905.2 of Oryza punctata. Classification (NCBI taxonomy): domain Eukaryota; kingdom Viridiplantae; phylum Streptophyta; class Magnoliopsida; order Poales; family Poaceae; genus Oryza; species Oryza punctata. The sequence goes on along the minus strand of CM002491.2, from coordinate 27,595,807 downwards.
AATAAAAAAATCAAATTTGGTTATGAGCACACGTATACTAGTTTCAATTAAATTTGTTGTTTTCATTATAACTTGCAAAGATCAAATTTGCATTTTGATTTTTTTACTGATATATCAAATATTAATCTACCTTATCATTTGTTTTTAAAATATTCATAATAATTTTAATGACGGTAATAATAAGGAGACATCCCAGGATGGACTAGCAAAAATGACAAATCAATTGTAAGGGGAAATCATTATGCTTAAGTGTGTATGTTGATAATGGTTGAATAGAAGCAATCAGAAAAGAACATACGAGGGTAGTTTTATCATTTTGTTGAAAAATTGTTAGTGGCATATAAAGGATAAAAAATTTCGTTGGATGGCATATAAGGAAATAGCAATTTTTCAATGGCATATAAGAAAATTTGTAAACTTTGAGTGGCATATAAAGAATTTTCTCTTTTCTTAATTCTAATGCCACGTAAGCACCACATCAACACCACGTGGAACAAAGACCAGGTCAACACCGTAGGTGCCACATCAGCAAAACTGCCTTCAAAAACCACCAAAGGATCAGTTAAATTGTACCGGTTTTAATAGTTAGGGGATCGAGATATCCGATATTATGATTGAGGGATACGAATCAGATTCGATCACTAATTAAGGGAGTCAAAGTGAACTTAAGAACTCTACCCGCGTGTCTCGTGGGCTCAATTGTGGAAGCAAACCTTCTCGCGCGACACACCATCCTGCTCCCGACCTCCCGAATGCGTCGCGAAAGCACAGGGTGTCATGGGCCAACTGACGGCAGGTCGCGCGTGTGACCGCGCAGTGTGCGGAGGCCGTCCGTGGCGACCGCCCAAATTTTGCTGGGTTTGCGCATGCGCCTCGACCAGTAGGGGCAGGAAATACATCTTCTGGGCACTCGCCTTCCCACTTCTCATCCTTTTATAATTTCAGGCAGCCCCGCCTGATCGTCTAAACAGTTCTAATAGTAAAACACATTTATGTCGTGAGCATATGCGATCCAAATCCATCTTGCGACGGCCCTGGAGACCAAGAAAAACACGAACGCAACGAGCACTCAGCTTTCTCTACCGCTCAAAATCCAGCGGTTTGCTTAGGCTTTGGGGGCTCTGGCAAGGCGCCCACAGATTGCATTTGTTTTCTGCGGTTGGTACGTACAAGATCAGCTCCATCGTACGCATGCATCCGAGGTTTACTTTGACGAATTTCGCAGCAGACCCAATCAAGTATCCCGCCGTTGGGGATCGAGGGGATCATGTGCTTGTCTAGCGTGGCATGCATCAGAACTTGCTCGTACAGTAAACGAGCTAGTGTACAACGTCCCTTCGTGTGCGTGAGGGTGCATGGCCACTCGTCCAACCTGCACATACAGTCATACTGATACTTAGCTGGCTCCTTGCTAAGTGGATGTCGCACAGAGAATAGTAGTACTATATACGCCACGATTTGCGCAACTTGTCGCGTGTTTTGATATATAGTTGGACAACCTGGCCGGAATATAACGCCTCGAAATGTTTTCACACCGTCAACCATGAGGATGTAGTTACAGAGACAGTCTCTGCTGGCATAGTATGTCTCATTTCCCTGAGTAAAAGTATTTTTCTGCCATGCATACAGTTATGCCTGCATATTGCCACACTGAACGAGCTTCTGCAAGCCTGCAACTTCACAGTGATGAGAGTTTGCACGCCTAGCCTGGCAGCTTCGTCGCATTAGGCGGCAACGTATACAGAGAGATCGACGGCCATGCATCCTGTGTCGCCTGTCAGCCTGTGGGGTGGTACGTAGGGTAGTAGTAATCCACAGGAGAGCAGTTGCTGCCTTGAGCCCAGCTACTTGTCCATGTCATGAGTTGCAACACCTGCAGGTTTATAGACATGTTGTTCTATATCTACCAAGCATCAAGGCTTGGTGCAGGAAGCACCTGTCGCTCTTGAAGCCGTAAGTTCCAAAACTTGACAGCTCAGTATGTCAGGGTGTTGCGCTTTGTTGGACTAGCCTAATAGCCCAGCCTTGCTTAACGACAATCGTATTGCTTTTAGGTGGTCGATGCAGTTGAGCAGTTCAATTGTACAACTACGTACTAGTCATCATGCATGAGTTCAGGGAACTAAAATGCATGCATATTGTTGCTTGTCTCTCAGGTGAGTTTTGCGAGATTTGCATCGCTCAGTCTCCATTCTCCAAGTATCTTTAACCGATGGAGATTTGCATGTGGCTGCTCCAACTGGTAGTCAAAGACGCATCCATATCACATCGCTATTGCCTCCTCCTACCATGTGAGATTGTGAGTGCAAACAGCTAGAGTAGCTAGCTAGCTAGCTCCATCTGAACTTTACAGTCAAAGCGCTTATAATCCACTCGAAGATCTTCGGTCAGGAAACGCTCATGCTTGTTGTTTTGTTCAGCCAATCAGACACCCTGCGTATGTACGCAGTTCATGACTTTATGCGATGCACCTAGCTAGCTCTTGGAGGTAACTTCGATAAGGAACAGAAGGTGATTCGTGTCGAGCTAGCATCTCCACTAATTTCACTTCCATTTCAAGCAAATCGACGAATTGTTTTGAATGAAATTTGATGGCAATATGTTATAGTTGTTGTCGAAAAACATACTTCTTTGGATAGAAACGAAAACGATAGGTGTGTATTAATTTCTTAAAAAGTGGATCCCTTACAAAGCACTCCTTGGGAGCTATTAATAGGTTTACAATCCTAAAGGATAATCCTAGGGTTTAGCTTGCAAGGGCTTTTACATTTTTTTACCCTTTGATAGAGACGTTTATAGGAGTATTTTAGTCCTTAGCCTGCTTAAGTGGCTTTTGGGCCCTGGTGGGTTTTACTTGAGTTGTGTTCCACGCTGACCCTTGGACTCGGTGGCTTTGCCTTGTTCGGATATACCTGGACATGTTACATATGGCTCCTCCGTCGAACATCGTGATTCGCCATGACGATGGGTTTTGCTTGGGCACACTACTCTCACTACTACAAAATCGATTTTTCACAGTATCACCCTATTTTTCTCTAGCGGTTATACGTGGAAACCGCCAGCGAAAATATAACGAGGGTGAGAGGCTAAGGACACAGCGAAAATGGATCTTTACTAGCGGCCGGGTTAAGAGGACCGCCAGTGAAGATGCACCCTTTTCGCTGGCGGCCCACCTAAGACACCGCCAACAAAAATCTATTTTCGCTGACGGCCCACCTAAGCCACCGCTAGCAAAAATCCCCATCTTAACTTTTTATCTTTCTCTTTAACTTCCGCCAGCAAAAATCGTGGCAGGCCATATCTTCTTCTTCTAACTTCTCTCCCTCAGCTTCTCTCATGACTTCTCTCTCTCCCACGCAGGCGGCAGCATGTGGCGCGGAGGCAGCGGCGCGGTCCAGCACGCACGGCGACCCGGCCCTCCCCCCCCCCTCTCCCAGATCTGGCCGGAGGGGAGGGGCACGGATCCGGCGGCGGCAGGACGGGGGGCGCGGATCCAGCGGCGGTTCACGGTGGCACGGATCCAACTGCTAAGGTTGTGGCTCGGTGACGGCAGCGGCGGCCTCGACCTCGGTGGCTCCGCGGCGGTGGGGCGCGGCCTCCTCCTCTCCGCCATGGTTGCGTGCAGGGTGGGGCGCGATGACGGTTCCTCCACGGCGGTGGATCCGCCGGCGGCTGCCATGACGACGACGACGACTACCGCGGCGATGACGGCCGGGCTCTTCCAACCCCCTCCCCACCTAGCGACCGTAGTGTGGGCTTCGGTGGCGGCCGGCAACGAATGTATGATTTTTTTTTTGCGCTTGAAAATCATTTTCCCTGGCAGTCAGTGTAACTTAACCGCTTGTGAAAATTGATTTTCACAAGCGGTAAAGTTACACTAGTGAAGATTTTTCATTTTCACTGGTCTTTGCTTGCTGGTGACTAACAGTGCTATCAGCGAAAATCAATTTTTACCATCAGGAAAAACTCTTTTTCTAGTAGTGTCTTCGCCCTTCTTTGCATTTGCTTCGCCTTGGCGGAGCCTGTTAGCTGCTTCGGTAGATCGGTAGATCGGTCGAAGGATCTCCTAGCTTGCATCCAACAATAGTTATTGTTGTTAATCGAAGTACTTGTAGAATGTGCAGCATTACTATAGAACAACTTAATCGTACCGCTCTATTAGACAAAAGTCGATATTGATAGAGGTCTCCAACACCGACAACAAGTATCAGTGTGGGGTCGTGAGAAAAAAAAAAGGCTTTGATGAGACATTTATCGGTGCCGGTTCATGGATAGTACCGTCACTAATAAGAATTTTTGGCGGTGAAAATTTTAATTTTGGTTCATGATTGTTGGAACCAGTTCCATCCACAAACCGACACTAATAAGTGTCTCATTTGCGCTGGTTTAGAATATTAACAGAATATTTTTATATGAACTCAGACCGAGACAAATTTTAATAAAATTTGTAGATCTTGATGAGATCTACAATTTTGTAGGTGATAATTTTTTCATTTGCCATTATCTAAATTCTTAAATATGTGCTTCAAATCTCAGAATTGAAAGTGTCAAATGGAAAATATGTCCATATCCTAACAAAATTGATATGTGTGAGTTGGTAAGGTGAGAGTGAGTGAGAAAGAAGTCTCAGGATCAAAATCCCTTGGTGGCGAGTTATACATGACACTTAAAATAATAGGTAGGTGTGTGTGTCTATATATATTTATATATATATAAGGATTTTAATGGTATACAATTTTTTTTTGTTTTCCCATGACCTACATTTTAAGTTTGGAACCCTTCTATATATGGGGAAAAATCAATGCCAGTAACCGGCACCAATGGCCCCTTAATTAAGAACCGGTACAGGAAAGTAATTTTGTTCCTCAAGAGAATGCCCACTGGTTTCTATTCTTGTATGTCAGTTATGATTCTTTTTTGAAAATCCATCTCCCAGGAAGAACCCAACCACATAAATATGGTTTTATATATATAAACACACACTTAGGCCTTGTTCGGTTTAGAGGGGATTGAAGAGAATTGAAGGGGATTGAGGGGTAATAATACCACACCACAATAGGTGTGGAATAAATCCCCTCCAATCCCTACCTCATAGGAATTAAGCGAACAAGGCCTTACAGTGGAAAATTTGTTGAGTGATGCCATTCCTGATATCCTAATCGCACTTTGATTGAATTCCATTTCTGCATTTATCGTCTATACATGCATTTGTACAAATCTTCAGCCTAAGCGCACATGCATGACTGTGTTGGCCGTGTCGTGTAGGTGGCGTACAGAGAGTATATGTACGTTGAGTGCTAGTGCAAGCACTTTGACCAGTTGCATGAGTATACCACTCATGCTTAGAGCAGGCATTCGACCCTTTGACTGGAAAATATGGCGAAAATAAACCTTGGTTGAATTGCCAAGTATATCATGTTGTTGGCCGTGTTTTACTGAATTTGCACATGCTTCTCAACAATACCGATCGATGTTGAAGTAATATTTTAGACCATGCATATATATGTTTGAGTTTTTCTGGCACGTTGCTTGCGTTGGATCTCCAGGAAGTTTGGGATGACTTGGGAGCTTTGCTGGCAAGCTTCAGCAATTTAATTCTCTGCTGCCTCAACCATTATTATTCACGCAAGTTGGGAAGTGCTTTAATTAGAACGTAAGCTTCATTTCTGCATGCTATTAAAATAGCTTTTTTAAGATTATGAATATGGTTTACATCTCCGATCTCTGCCTATAGACACACAACCAAATTAAAATAGCCATGAAAATTTATAAGAGAATTACAAAATAAATTATTGTGTTTAATATCACTTCAAAAACATGCGAGGAGCTTGCAGTTGCATCTGAGACATCCTTTGGAAGAATGGATGAATTTTAGAGAACTTATATGGGAACTAAACTATTTCCTATAAATATTACTGTATAAAATTCTACGTTCCAAGAAGGTCTAAAATATGTAGTCATATTCCAACCAGTTTTTTTTCTAAAAATTGCATGTTTTTGAGTGATTTATTTATAGACGAGATCATAATTCAATTTCTAATTTATATTGTGAGGCCTTTAAAAGATTTTTTTACTAATTGAGACCGTGTACGGAATGAAATCCATCCCAGTGCAGAATTATAAATGCAATGTTCCACCAAACATGTATATATATAAATGCAAGGATCTAGCATCGGCAAACAGCTAAACTGGAGAGCCGAAGGGCTAGTTTAATGGCGAACCCTTCAAGATGGCTTGGCTCTCAGCTATTTCTATCTGAAGGCTGCCGTTGCCAACGTGTTGGTTGCTGCTTTCCAAGTTGCCCACCATCGTTTACATGTTAAACGCATCGCCACCAACTGGATCCTTTCACGATTAACGTATACTGAGGGTCTCTTCTATTTACTTCTTTCGTAGTAGTAACCATGTCATGGTCTCTATTCAGGTTGAGCGGCAACCTCTTATGCGACCCTGGTTAGCAAGATTGATGTTAATTAGGGCTTCTTAGATTTGACGTAGAACTTCATGGCAATCTTTTGTAGAGTCCGGTAGAGCTTCTAGAAAATCAACAATTCAATCATAAACCTGGAATTGTGTTGTTTTCGTAGAGACAGTTGAAGAGATCGCCAGTTTATCAAGCAGTGTGAACCTCAGTAGAGGTTGGAGGACGTAGTTGTTGCTGCAATATCGTAACTCCTTGGTTTCATCCTGTACTACTATATGGTTTCACCGTAGTTCGGTCGTGCTTACCAGAATGGTTTTCTGTTAGTTATATAAGTGTTTCCCTTTATGGTGATGTACCAGGGAATACCTTCCCAAGTTTATATGGTTAGTTCCTAATCTATAATAATACATTTTAGTCTTAAAACAACTCAACATATAACACTCCAGCCAGCCCACCCCATGGACATGTTGACTCCCTTTAAGATTATACCATCTGAAATATAACATATGAACCGGCTACTTTTTGCTACCATTTCGAAAACAATGAGTCGTAAAACAAGATCTTATCTTTTTTCTAGGATAGGGGATAGGATCCCATCCCTAGTATCGGCACGTTATTATCCACCGGCACACTGTCGTAGACGAACAATAGCACCGCTAGGAGGGAGGCAGTCGATGCATCTCCCATAGCCATCATGTGCAAGAACCGCGACAACAAGTATGAGGGAAAAGCCATCAGGGAGCTCGACGGTAATGCCACCTTCAACGCGCCCCCTCTCCATTGACCGCTCGGTACAAGTTCAAATTGAATATGTTGTGCCCCGTGCAGGAGCTATCAAAGATTGTACCCTCTCAAGTACAAACAATGACGATGATGGCTAGGCTAACACTTTCATCACCATCGATCGTACTCAGCAGCGGCAGTGCACCTCGGTGTTTCTATGCGACTACTTCCACAAGCACCCCTTTTATAACTATTTCTATAAGAAGCCCGAACCCAAACCAATGCCATCGCCAGTGGCGAAAAGGGTGTCTGGTCTATTTGTAAATAATGCACCTAGTACCATGGGTATATCAGGCATGGTACACACATGGTATCAGATTTGGTGTTCGTAGGTACTAGACATCTAGACATAATACCCACCTAGTATTATACCGTTTCTCAGAATAGGATCCGTACAATATCAACCGTTTATTTCTAAGAGAATATATGTGATACGCCTAATATAATATATCAGAGTAGAATTTAACACTTCATAATGGTTCGGACATTGCGGCCGATATACCTGGCCAGATGGGCGGCCCGGCCCAGCACGGCACGGGCCCGCTGCCGGCACGACCCGCTAGGGCACGGAATCTCTAGCGGGCCGTGCCGTGCCGGCCCACGTGCCGTCTCCCCGGCCCAGGCACGGCCCAAGGGGAAGTCGTGCCGTGCCGGGCCGGTACGAGCCCGTGAATGGTAAATGGGCCGTGGACGGCACGGTCGGCCCAGGAACTGAAATGGCGTGGAGGGATGCGATGCAGACTTGCGAAGGCGGCTGGCGGGCTAGGCCATCGGCTGGGAGGGATGAGATGCAGACTTGTGGAGGGATGAGATGCGGACTTGCTATAGTAGCTGTGCCGTGCCGTGCCGGCCCACGGGCTCAGGTGTCGGCCCAGACATAGCACGGGTTAACGGGCCGTGCCGGCACGGCCCACAGGCCGCCGTGCCGTGTCGGGTCTGGGTCGTGCACAGTACTACCGTGCTCGGGTCGGTTCGGTTTGGCACGATCCATTTGGTCAGGTATAGTGGCCGACAATAGATACTTGCCGAAATATGAATTTTCCACGGTTTTAAACAATTCATGAACAGCAGCGGCGTATGTCTATTCGTTATCGCCAAATCCAGCAGGAGGCCGGCGTGACTAGATAATCACGTAGGCAAATGCTGCACCTGCAACGCGGCGAGACGCCCGGATTCATCACGCGCGCGTCACCTTAACGCGGGAACAGTGCGTGTTCCTACGAAAGCTAAGAAACGTGGCCGTTTCAGTTGAGGCATCCTAATCGCGACGCTGTGGTTACAGGTTGGAGCCTGGATCTGCAGCGCATCCGCAGGATTTGGGGTATATAAACCCAAAGGATTCCCGCCTATAGTAAATTGCACATTTGATGACCCCAGCCCTGCCATATCCAAAGGTGAGATCCTTTCTGCCTCTGACCGGAGAGGAACCGAGGCGAGAGATGAAACAATGTCAAACGGCGATTGATGGCAAATTCTTTATCAGCTTGTGCCATGCGATCGAAGCAAGATCAGGGAAGTACGTTCTGGCCATTTTGTTTATCAGCTTTGGGCCTGAGTTCTCCTTGTCTAGTGTCACTAGTTTAACAACCTGCTCTAGTATAGTTATCCACTTGCATGGGGGTAATAATGGACCAAGGGAATATTTGCAGACTTTGGAGTAGTTCCCTCTGTTGGTTAAGGCAAGCATGGCTTTTTATATAAAAATGGAAAATTTACATTCCGTGGCAATTGCAATAGTACAGTCTGATGAACACTTCTCTGCTGCATGGGTGATGGGTATGATGACTTTATTTTTCTTAGAGTAATTAGTTCATGGTTTGGTGGGTTTAATAGGAGCACTGCGTCACTGTCACTGTTATGCATGTCTAGCAGCTGTCATCCATTGGTTCACTACACCGACTCACCCGAGTATATGGTTGACATTCTCTGTTCCGAAAGATTTGTGTGAAATTCGTTGCGAGATCAAGAAAAAAATGTACTAGCCAGAAATTCCGGTTTGCAAAATTCGCTGATAAACTGCATTTTAATCTATCTTTGGGGGGCAAATTATTAATGAACTTGGTCTATTTCAGAAGGACGTGTTTTCAGTGTTGCTGACGAGGATTGTATTCTTCTGTCGGTGGGGGCTCCAACACCAACAGCCTACTCTCTCTCTCTCTCTCTCTCTCTGATCCATACGTATGGGAGAAAATGAAATGATTCCACGTTCCTGCTGCTGGCAGGCAGTTGAAATCATCTCTTTCATCATTTGTTCAGAAGTGCCTCCTGTCCCTCATTTGGATTGGCTAAATGCATGCATGCGGTTTACCTGCTTGAAATTCGTTAGCTATACAATTGCCAAGACTGTACGAGTTGCTTGCAACTTGCAAGACTGTACGCCCAATTGCCAAGATGCGAGACCAGCCAAAAATCTCGATGGATTATGAACAAGACACGCGTGTGAATGAATCCAACAGTAACATATCTCCATTGTCCAAAAATAAATCCAACAGTAGCTTGACAAAATCCAACGAGGAAACGCCTACTGGGTTCACTTGTGCAGTTGTGCTGCTGCAGCCTACAACTAGTTCCATCACAAAAAGGCTTATGCTCCTGCACGCATTTTAAAACATTTGAGATCCTGGCATTGATTTGCTCCAAATATTCTCTCTCTGGATCTTTTCCTTACTTCAGAAGGAGAGCTAACTTATCTGCATCTCATGTCGCCGAGGCCCTTTTCAGTTCGCGCGTTTTTGTTTGCAATCATTCGGTGGTTGAGATCGAGTAGCATATCAGGTCTTCGCTTTTCAAGTCGCACCCGCACGGATCTAAGCGCTCGGTTTTTTCAACCCTTTTGCGGCTGAAGTTAATTAAACACACCACGCGAAGAACGATCTGCTTAAACAAATTAAGACAGTGGAATAAGAGGGGGGGGGGCTGCGATTATCGTGAACCTGCCACGCCCAGCTAGCTCATGCTACCGCACAGTCTGTTAATCTATCCTCACGAGGCTTCTGAAACGAGAAAGTCTACTGGCAGATGCAACTTGAAAACGGAAGGAATTTCAGACTTCGGTGCTGTATCAATGCTGTCCACCACGGCTCACTGCTGAGCGAAATGAACTGGAAATATTCGCCCAAAGACTGAACTGAATTATTGGCAGTGGAAGCACAAGTAGCGGCATGCATGGACGATGAGACACGCATCTCACAGGATCTTTCTCCCATTTCCTTGGTACGAAGTAGCTAGTACATGTTATGTTTATTCCACCTCGCTCTGAGCCACACATTCCCACTTGCCGTTGAAGTTTTAGTTTTGAGTATGAGCTCATCATCGTAGTTGTATAAAAAATTATGCAAAGCACGTACTTTGTATCCGATTTGGAAATTGGCTTACAGAGTCTTATCAGAATGAGTATTTGTGTTTGATATTTCTTCGCCGTAATGGTAATGTGTTAAAACAAAGGTTAAATACGTGATCTGGTTATCACCAATTCAATATCATATATTATATTCGAAGTAGTTTTCTAAGTTAAACTTCAAGATTTTTCATCCTAGGACTCTTGAACTTCTGTCCTTTATATATCTCTTAGAAACCGCATAGAAAAGGATGATGTCTTATTGTTATTAATAGTGATTAATGTCGATTGGTATCCGTGGTTTTTTCTAAGTATTTTTCATATTAAAAATTGTGTCTCTTTTGCATCTATTTTCATAAAAAAAAATGGTAGCAGAGGAAAGGATCACCAGCACATTTGTCCGTTCAGAGAATTGATTTGGCCAACCATGGCAGGCACATATATATAGTCACTCAAAAACCATATTGATTTGACCAGCATATACATTGTCCGTTCCATGCGGCACCTACATGTCAAGTTGGAAGCCTTATCTTCAAAAACCTATCCGATTCGAAGCAGAGTCGATCTAATGACTCCGAGTTAGCGTCAAAGTCAGTGTGATAGGTAAATTGTGTTCTTTTTAGTTAAGATGAAGATGAAATTAGGGTAAGCAAAAACAAGAAAAACATTAGAGCATGATTAATTGAGTTTTATTTTTCACAAACTTGAAAAATAAATTTATTTGATATTTTAAAGCAACTTTTATATAGAAATTTTTACACAAAACACATTGTTTAGCAATTTGAAAAGCGTGCTAACGTTAACCGAGGTAAAATTTATATCTTATTAAAAAGAACACCACCAAAATAAGATGTTTCATAAGAGAACATATCACATTGATGTAAGATATAACTTTATTTGAATATCTCTACTGAAGGTGATGTTAAGGTATGTAAGATAAATACTCATGATAATGCAGCTGATATGATTACCAGTTCATGCTACTAATTTTAAGGTCTACTCAAGCTTATTTAGTGTTACAGTTTAGTACTAAAGAGATTATTTGAGTTTGTAACCAACTCTACAGTAGTTATTATAGTTGGTCGGGTCTTTTCAACTAGATTTTCTGCGTAAAAATCCATATCTCCTTTTATTTATTTTCATAAAAAATAATCAAAAATTATCATGTATAATGGCTTGTGATGCAACGTCAAGAGGACTGGCCATATTATGGATACAGAAGCCGCTCGATTGAAGTTGATGGTTGGGGAGGGCTTCTTCATCCATCTTTTGCTAGAAATTTAGTCTATTCAAAAACTTGTATTTACTACAAATGAACATCTAGTTAGACTTCTTTTCCAATAGTGGACCCAGATTACAGAGCCGTGACATGCCTCGTATATAAAGCACAATACCGTACAATTTAACTTGTACAATTCCACACACACATATTGAAATCTTAACCTCTTCGTGGATTATACTGTGTAGCGTCCTAATTCCTGCATGGCACCAAATCATATCAGTCGTGCCATATGCATGGGTTCAAATGTCATAGCATGGTTTATACGAGTCCATTTCAGTAAAAAGTGTCACGAGGTATCTAGCTAAAAAAAAAGAGCTTCACTCCGGTACTCTGTACCGATAGTAGAAAACAATTTGAACCATTGATCTCATTTAATCAAAGGGTTCGGATTACTTTCTATTACTTCCCTAGTTAGCTGTGGTAGAAACGCGGAAGGATATTATTATCTCAAAAAAAGGGTATAATTATTATTTATCAGTGACTAAACTTTTTTTCTTTTTTTATAAAATATGAGCAATACCAACATAATGGATAATCACATATCGATCTAATCGGAAAAAAACATAAATGATAAAGTTATTCGTAATCATTATATTAGTAAATTACTAATATACTAATAGTATAATACTATATGTAGAAAGTACCGGTCACATGTTTGGTGGCTTCTTTGCAGCATTGCCTAGCAACCGGACGCTAGTTCTTTACCTACAGCAACTAAGGCTGGGTTCTTCTTCCCCTCTTCCTAACTCCTCTCCCTCGTTTTCCACACGCACGCTTTTCAAACTACTAAACGGTGTATATTTTGCAAAAAATTTCTATACAAAAGTTGCTTAAAAAAATCAAATTAATCCATTTTTGAAAAAAAATCAGCAAAAACTTAATTAATCACGTGCTAATGGATAGCTCCGTTTTCCGTAATCACCGTGGGTGCTGGGCGAACGCTGCCTAAGTAGCGGCTGGTTATCAATAAGCGTTGCATGTTGCAACTGAACAGACCAAATACTTTCCAAAAAGACTTCCGCAGTGATTGTTGTGGCTGCATGCTGCAGCCGCGCAATTACCTCATAGCATGGTCTAAATTGTGAAAACCAGTCCTGCCTATGAACTGTTGAGAATTTCTGGGCAAAATATTTTGGTTTCTCTCTCTGCTTCGCTTACACTACTCCATGATTTGGATCTTATTCTTCGGATTTCTTTTTTTTTAATTGCCAGTGGGAAACCCCGTTTCTTATGTTTCGCTGTTTGTCATGTTACTCGCGGCATGGGCCACTTGTGTAGTACGTGCGCGCCCCCGCTGTTCGTACTGCTTCCCATACGGAGCCAAATGATCTGTACCCATATGCATCCAGGAACACGTACGCATGTTGCGAGGTGCATGCATTATGTTGGGATATGGGAGAAGCCAATGGGCCATAAAAGGAGCTCCGCTGCATAAAGAATTCGATCATGAGAGGTGAAGGAAACACAGAGCCAGAGCGAGCGTTTTGCTCTGGCTGTTCCAGCTTGAGCTCCAGCAACTACATAAAAAGCTGTCTGAATTTCTGGCTGTTCTCCCTGATGAATCTTGACGACTTGACGCGAAAAGTTCAGACAGTGCTGCTGGGGAATGGCCTGTTCTTTGTTTCTTCTTGTTGCAGGTGTGCATAAAGTGTTGCACTTGCTGCATAGGCATCGAATGGCAGAAGAAACTCCTGTATAAAATTCCCGAAACGGACAGCCAACCATGCCGAATCTATTTGACACGGAAATGCACCGCTTCAGGACCGCTTCTTCTGATGCTTCCAGGAAGATTCGGAAATCGGATCGATCTGACGTATTTTGCTCCGGTGCCAATTTCTGGGCTGGATTCAGGCTAGCAATCTTGATATAATTGTTTAGGGAAACAACTTAATCTATATACTGTCTGGCTAGCTGGTGGAATAGTATACTGTCACTGATTACCAAAAGGTGTAGAGCTTAGATTGTGACACATATTTGCACAGCTAAGAAGAAGAGAGAATTTTGTATGGATACTGAAAGTTATGCTTTTGACTCACATCCATGCAAGCACACTTCACAGTTTGGCGTGCCAGGTGAGTTATTCAATCAGTTCATTTCTGTGATGAGCACACAGGCCACGAATCACTTAACAAAAGGTTCAGTTTCTTGCACGCCAAGTTCAGATTCTTGACTATAAGCTCTGAAATTAGTGCAAGATAGGTGATTAGAGTACAATTTACTTTGCATGTATCCTACATTTCAGATAGCCTGCAGATGTTAGGCATCTGAATCTCTTTTTTTTCTTCCCTGTAATGGGTCTGAATATTCTGAAGTTGAGGCGGTATTTGCCAGCTGCAGTACATGCCAGGTAGTAATACTCTGCTCCAACAGTGTTATGTACACTGTACAATACACAGACTCACCTGAAGTTGAGGCTGAAATCTCACACTCCGATGGAATTCAGTATGGTGCACTTCGCCCCATGCTTTTGCATAAACAAAGGCATCGTCTGGGGCTGGTAGGGACAGCAGAATAATCCATGGTCTGGAGACACACCGGGCAATACTTTGCTATTCCCTTTTCCTTTCTATATATCCTTAACCAATCAGGACCAGCTCTCAACAGCCAATAGGGTTGCCAGAGAAATTGATCACTGGACTGGCAAAGCATCCCCATTTCCCACTCAGCCTCGTCGATATATGAATATTTCAAACCTACCCCTCGAAATGTTGATATCACGGTCATGTCCTTCTATGCTTCTAGCTAGGTTCCGGCAAGAATGACTGAAATCGAACTAACCAAGATCGAAATTGAATATTTCGATCAGTGATTCTTACTACTGAAATTAATTCGGTCGAACTGACTGAATTAATAGACCGAAATATAGCTATAAGCCTACTTAAGTATCATGTGTGACGTGAATATTAATGTTAAATTGGATTTGCTATGATGATATATCGGGTGACTTGATGTGTTATATATTGTTTGCAATAGGGTCTACAAGATATTTTACTATCAAAACATGTCCTTTAAGAGGGGAAATGTTGCTAAAATTTAATTGTGTTGTGTTTTTTTAATCTCATGAAACTGCCAATTAATTTTGTCATGACCAAAAACCGAAACGAAATAACAGAACTGAATTACTCAGTCTTAACTAGTCTCCAATGCATTTTAGTCCTCGGTTTTAGATGTCCAAAACTTTTAAATGAATGAGAGACCAAACCGATCAGTCAGACCGAATGCCCACCCTACTTCTAACAGATCAAGTTCCCATGGGCGTGCAAAGTAAACAAGGGACTAATCTGAAAATATGTTAATCATATATGTAGTTTTGAAAGAGCAAAAAAATAATTTGGTACCCCTTAGAAATTAAAAACTAGTCGCACAAAAAAACTAGAAAGGAAAAACTCAATCATATATGTTGGTTAAATTGAGTTGCACCCGCTTATATTAATTGTTAGTTAAAAATGTAGCATTTTCAAGTGCAACCATTTCAAGTGAAGTGAAAATTACGTTAGAACCAGAAGACTAGTCCATATATTTTGAATGCTGAATTATTTATATGCTTCGATACGTTGACACATATGTTACACTCGTACACTTACCAATACCAATATAGTAAAAAAAAAAAGTTTAGTAAGTCTATTAGCGAAAAAAAGAGCCAGTATATTAACTGCAATTAGAATTTAATCTTGGGCATGTATGTAATTTTCCCCTCCCTCCTTTATTTTAAGGGCATGCCTTTCAGCGTGGTTGTTATATAAGCTGATCCCTCTCCATCCGTGCTCGTACACCCACAAACCCACAGATAACCCCTCCTCCTCCCCTTTGCTAGCACAACTCGCTAGCAAACCACCCTCCCTCTCGCACATCTCTCCCCCCATACGCACATGCAGCCATATCTTCAGCTAGCTTCTCTCCGCCTCGCCACTACCATCCGTCTCGCCCCAAGATTATACAACGCGAACCTTCTCGCCGCCTCCGGGGCGGCCATGGCTTCGTCCATGGCCTATATAGCGCTCCTGTGCGCGGCATTGGCAGCCGTCGTCGCGTTCCTCCATTGGGCGTACAGGTGGAGCAACCCCAGGTCGAACGGCAGGCTGCCGCCGGGATCGCTCGGCCTCCCCGTCATCGGCGAGACGCTGCAGTTCTTCGCGCCCAACCCGACCTGCGACCTCTCCCCTTTCGTCAAGGAGAGGATAAAGAGGTACACACTGGCCGGCTACACCTCCATCTGAGAACCAAGAACACGCATGCGGCAATGGCGTGCGGAATTATATTGACGCATCGGTTGTTTGATCGATCGAGTTCGTGACATTGTCGTTGGCGTTGGGCGCAGGTACGGGAGCATCTTCAAGACGAGCGTGGTGGGGCGGCCGGTGGTGGTGTCGGCCGACCCGGAGATGAACTACTACGTGTTCCAGCAGGAGGGGAAGCTGTTCGAGAGCTGGTACCCGGACACCTTCACCGAGATCTTCGGCCGCGACAACGTCGGCTCCCTGCACGGCTTCATGTACAAGTACCTCAAGACGCTCGTGCTCCGGCTGTACGGCCAGGAGAACCTCAAGTCCGTGCTCCTCGCCGAGACGGACGCCGCCTGCCGCGGCAGCCTAGCCTCCTGGGCCTCCCAGCCCAGCGTCGAGCTCAAGGAAGGCATCTCCACTGTAAGCACACACCGGGCGCCATTAATCAACATGCATCATCAATTCAGGCTGGCTAGCTAGCCGCATTGCGCGTAACTGACGCGGATTAATTCTGTACATATTTCAGATGATATTTGATCTCACAGCCAAGAAGCTGATCGGCTACGACCCGTCCAAGCCGTCGCAGGTGAACCTGAGGAAGAACTTCGGCGCGTTCATTCGCGGGTTGATATCCTTCCCACTGAACATCCCTGGCACGGCCTATCACGAATGCATGGAGGTACGGCGCCCACACGCCCGCGCAGCCGCAACTCGGCAACTGCCCATACTCTTGAACAAGATATAATTCGTACAACTTCAAATTGCACCCTGTCTCGGCAGTCTGCACATGCGAACGCCACTAAACTAAGGACCACACGCACAGACAGATCGGTGTACTTAGCCGTATAACCGCGCACATGCATTCCGTAAACCTCAGAAACTTCTGCTTCCCACTGTTGCATGCACAGCTTAGCTGATATATACTAAAATAAATAAATAAATTTGAATTCCGATTTTAAGTTTTTTGTTTTGAA
This sequence comes from Oryza punctata, assembly GCA_000573905.2. Classification (NCBI taxonomy): domain Eukaryota; kingdom Viridiplantae; phylum Streptophyta; class Magnoliopsida; order Poales; family Poaceae; genus Oryza; species Oryza punctata. The sequence goes on along the minus strand of CM002491.2, from coordinate 27,578,784 downwards.
CTGCTACGTACACAGGGGAGGAAGAACGCGATGAAGGTGCTGAAGGGGATGATGAAGGAGAGGATGGCCGATCCGGAGCGGCCATGCGAGGACTTCTTCGACCACGTGATCCAGGAGCTGAGGAGGGAGAAGCCGCTCCTGACGGAGACCATCGCGCTGGACCTCATGTTCGTCCTCCTTTTCGCCAGCTTCGAGACCACCGCGCTGGCGCTCACCATCGGTGTCAAGCTCCTCACCGAGAACCCCAAAGTCGTCGACGCCCTAAGGGTTAGTCTACTCTACTCGCTGTTGATCATATCTCACTCAAATTCAGCTCGTCATTGATCAGATCAATCGACAAGTTAAAGCAAAGTAGATTAAACCTTGTCGATCGCGTGGGCATGCAGGAGGAGCACGAGGCAATCATCAGGAACAGGAAGGACCCCGATTCCGGCGTCACGTGGTCCGAGTACAAATCGATGACGTTCACGTCTCAGGTGAGCCTAACCCGGGACTAGTGCGCCCCTAGCTTAGCTAGACCAATCTGCCGCTCTAATTACTTGGGGGAACAATGAGATTGATCTGCAACACAAGACTGCAACTCTGCAAGTGCAGAGTTTGTGTTTCCCTGTTGTTTAACCAAGGCCCAATCTTCAAGAATGATAGATAATCTTAGTTAATTATAACTGTACGAACTTTCTCGAACAGGCTTGGTTGATTAAGAAAATTCCTTTTCTACAATTGAAAATAGCAAAAGAGGAAGAGAATTAGAACTCAGCAACCTGAATTTTTACCACAGTTAATTGTTTTGGCAACTGCAGGTTATGTAGTAGATGCCGTTTCCGTACGGTTTCTGAATCCGTAACTGCTAAAACTGACGCTTCAATGTTCTTTATATGAAGGTCATAATGGAGATTGTAAGACTCGCAAACATCGTGCCGGGAATTTTTCGGAAGGCATTGCAAGATGTTGAGATCAAAGGTACACATCTCGAATACCATCTAGCACATGACATCTCTTGCAACACAAACTGAACTCTGAATTTGGTACAGGCTACACAATTCCAGCAGGATGGGGTATCATGGTGTGCCCACCGGCAGTGCACTTAAACCCTGAGATATATGAAGATCCGTTGGCCTTCAATCCATGGAGGTGGCAGGTTAGTCTTCTTAATATGATCTTCCAGTAATTAGCAGTCTGCTCCTCTGCATGTAGAAAGCATCCGAGTATTCTAAGTTTACACGTAGGTTAGGGTTCCATCTTGCCAGGTTGAGCAGCAGTTCCAGCTTTTAGCTTTGGCCCTTCAGTTTATTTCAGGCTTCTCCTTTTTTTAAAAAAAAAAATGTTCTCTGCTCATCTAAGAAGTAGTTACTGTAATGGTCTGATCTGCTCACCGAACTTGCATATATTCACCTCTCAGGCCTCAACATTAAAACGGAAATCAGGAAAGGAGAATCATTTAATTGACTGCAACTTCCCAATTATTAGCAGTGTGATTAGTATAAATTTGCAAGGTTCTGATCTCAAGTACCAGCTTGATCGGTCAGGGGTTTAATACCAGAACCAACACAGAAACTTCCTGCTTAGTAGTTTAACAACAAGGTCAAATGCCAAGAGAAGTACATAGTGTAACCTATGAAAAAATAAGTACCATAAAGCTATCTCATCTGTCAAGTACTTAAATGCACAGAAAATTGTTAGCTATCATTGAGGCTTGAGGTAATAAATTTGTAATCCGACAGTATCTCAATCCGGTAGGTGAACCATGTGCTATTTTACCAGTCCCTTGTAAAACAAAAGGATGACAAATTGCATAAAGAGCAACGCAATCTGCAAAAAGGCAAGCTGTCTTGCCTGTATATGGATCAATGCAGTAACAAGCTGATTTCAGGTTCAGTGAACTCTCCTAGGTGATTGGGTATAAAGGAATAAACAAAGAAAGAACCATGAGTTTCAATAAACAAGTATGTGCATTACCCTATTAAAAAAACAAGTGTTTGCATTGAAGTTGTGGAAAATGAGTAATGTGTAGCATAACGAGGAAAGGGAGAGAATGGGAGCACCACATGCATTTTACACATTAGTAAGGAGTATCTGCATTGAAATAATATATGGTTTTAAACTAGCCCTTGTCTGAACAGGGAAAGCCTGAGATCACTGGAGGAACGAAGCATTTCATGGCCTTCGGTGGTGGGCTTCGGTTCTGCGTTGGAACTGATCTCAGCAAGGTCTTGATGGCAACATTCATACACTCTTTGGTTACAAAATACAGGTACCATTTCTCAACCTAAACATAACATCCTCACATTAGCTCATCCTGTGGATAACATCTAAATAACCATTTTTTTCTCATGGCAGTTGGAGGACAGTAAAAGGAGGAAACATAGTCCGAACCCCCGGTCTCAGCTTTCCAGATGGTTTTCATATCCAGCTCTTCCCTAAGAACTGATGGTTTTTTTACTCTCAGCGGTTTGGTTTTGCCACTAAACACAAAATTGTGTGTGCAAAGATGTCGTTGGGTTTTTGTCCTACGTCGGTAGTTGGTGATAGAGAGCACAACATAAAAGGTGGGGCAGTCATCAATCATCAGGCCAATCTCTCAGGTTGTGTAGACCCATAGACCTTAAGTTGTGGCTTTAACTGGACCTGATAGGTTGGGTAAATACGCACCCATCCAAGATGTGTTTGGGGGAAGATTGTTGGGCTGTAACAAGTGGCTAGCCTGGATGAACCGATGTGTGATGGTAGAGATTGTTGTGGGGAAGCATAACTTAGTCTAGTTTTAGGTTATTTAGGGACAAAAGCAAAGGATGGAAACATATACTTAGTCTAGTGATAGGATAGACACATCTCAGATAGAAGTAATGTCATGTTACCGAGTGCTACCTCTGGTCCATGCAAAGGGGTTTTTGTATCTTGGTGGTTCGTTTTTCATGTGGTTAGTCAACTATCCATGTGTTGTACTCCGTATATAGATCAACATATACATGTCTAATGAAGCAAGAATATAGTCGTTATGTACATAGAAGTGTTTGTGGAGCCATACTTAGGGCTTCAATTATTCTCAAGCTTGTTCAGACACAGTTTCAGGGCAGCAGCAGGAGTAACTGTCACAATGCTGATATGTCTCATAGCAGGTTAACAGACGCGCTTAATAATGCAAACCCAGCATTTGTCTGAAGATTTAAAATTGATTGTGTTTCGGACACCAGGAATCTCATGGAACTGCATAAGTTGGCAGTCCTAGCTGTTCCCCTGGCAGAACAGTCTCGAATTGCGCCATCTTTGTGTGTCCCTGGTTGTAATCAACCAAAAGCCCCACAGGCCAAGTTGCTCTGAACGAAATCCTTTGCGACTCAAATCTCTGAAACCTTCTTGGCCCTAAATTTACCTTAGCTTTCTGTGTTTGCAAGACGTCGAGTAGCCCAAGCCGAGTTTAATACTGGTAATGTTCAGAGACTTGATAAAGAATGATACACACAAGTGGGGGTGTTAAATTATACGATGAAGATAAACTTTCTGTAGACATCCCAACGACAAGATCTCCCCCGCAGGAACAAAATCAAGGGATAGAGATTTTGTTATCCAGCAGGTCAGCTCAAAGGTTTGAATGGCATGACTGATTAAGCCGAGACGTGAATCTCGAGGTATCCCTGAAGTCTGAACTTTCAGTTGGTAGATGACACCTTTGTTTCCAGAAGGTCTGTGTGCCCGCAGGAATGGTGCGCGCTCAACACAATGTACAGTTTTGCTTTGATGCAGGAGTTGAGCAAATGCAGATCCTCAACGCCGTGAGATCAGCTAGTTTTGTGTTGGTTAAATGGTTAGTATAATGTTCAGTTGCAGTTTTATGTTCAGATGACTTGGATGAGTCATGAACCTGATGAGCGCCTTTCCTAGTACTTGGGCCGAACAAAGACGTTCAGAAGGAGACAGATGTGCAATCCTGCAGGTGTGCACTGGCCCGGACAGGCCCGGCCCGGCTGGAGTAACAAACTGAATCGGCCCAGCCAGAGTAACAAACTTAATTGCGTCCGTTTTGCTTTAACAGCCAGAGTAATACTCCAGCTACATCACTACTGTGGTGGAACGCGGCACGCCGAGCGACAAGGGGAGCGGACAGAGAAAAGGTCGCTGTCGGTGTCACGGCGGATGTGCGGCCCATGCGACACGGCGCCGGCGCGGGGCCGGGGGTTGGTTGCCGTTGCCGCCTTGCCGGTAGCGGCAAAGCCAGCTGGCAGGGAGACAGCTGTGTGGACGTAAGCATCACCGGCACACTACGCCTGCGCTCGTCGGGCCGGTCCGGCTCTCGTCAACCAGACGTCAACCCCATGCATTTGGGAAGCCACCGCGCCCGCGAGCGTGCCTTTGGCAACCTGTACCGGGGGGGGGGATGATGAAGTGCTCGCAGAAGACGCTCATTGCGATGTGAGTTGCCTTTGATTAGGTTGTCGCTTGAGCCGGCCGCGAGAGCTTTTGGGAGTAACGAGGATACATGGCGCTACGCAGACCAACGAGGACCGCTAGCTCGAGTCAGCCAGGGGCCCGGGCAGATCATCCCGAATGATGGCGCCCGTCTTTCGTGACCGCGACACGATCCACGTAAGGGGCAAAGCGAACTTTAATCGTAATCCCCATCGTCTGTCACCATGATTGCATATTTGCGTCGTGCGACCTGTAGTCAACTCGATTCTCTTTTTCTTTTTTTCTGAATGATGATGAGTTGGGCTCTGTTAGCACGAAAACAAGTTTCGACTTTCCAGTGATGGCAACCGAGAGTTACTACAGTATACTGTAACCTAAAGTAAACGTCAGCCGTCAGCCTATCTCCTTTGACTCAGTTTAGTCCAGAACTTAAAGCCTTCTTTCAGATAAGGGTTACACATCAACTGTAAAATAATACCCCGTGACAACATTCGAGCATCTTTTGAAATAGATGACGTTTGTACGAATTTCCATTTTTCCCGGGACAATCGATATGAAACTTTTTTTAAAATAACATAAATAATTTACATCCTTGACCGCTGCTAACAGGATCACAGCTAATGAGTCAAGATAAAAAAAACTTGAGGTTATAGGGCAAACCCTATCTCTTGTTTAAAGATATTCAAACGAAATACCGAATAAAAAATATGTAGAATCTATAATGATATTATGAATAAATCACGCCATGCAAAGTAGGACAAAAGATCCCTACCTACCAACTCGAAGAGCGTATAGTATCATTCCACCTGTAAAAGTACAACTGAAAGATGTGAAGATATTTTTGTTTCTTTTGAACGACGATTTCTTGTTATTGAAAATTATAACATTTTGACAACGCTAAATTAACCAACATAAGGTGTTAGTTTCAAACAAAAACAGCCTTTTAATGGATGTAGGCACTTCCATTGGCTAGTTAACAAAATTTTGTTTAACATTTTAGGGAAGAGGATGTTGAAAAAAAAAAACACATCGCCAGATTACGTAGGAATTCTGTGGGATAATTGGTACAGTGAAGACTATTTTATAGTCATGTGGCAGTGCTCTAGCATAGCGGCACAAATAGTACGCTACGTGCATCATAGTGCAGACGAAATTGTCTCCCCATTCACACTCACGCCTCGCATTGTAAGGGTTTGCGACTTACATAAGACATCAACAGCGAATTTAGCTTCAAAATGGACTCACCGGTGATTGCGAAAAATAGTTGTCAGATAGTAAGTACCAGTTCTAAAGTGTCGAAGTGTTGATGCATAATAATCGCTATAATCAGCAAATCAGAAGGGTTTTTTTTTTGGAATAAGTTCACATTAGGTCCCTTAATTTATCACGGAGTTCAAAATTCGTACATGCACCACAAAACTGGATACAACGCATCCCACAACTTACAAAACCATGTAAACGAGATCTCTCGGTAATATTGTCTCCAGTTTTAGCTGACATGGCGCTCCTTTGACTAGGTCTTCATTCACGTGGCATTGACATGGTGCTTACGTGGCAATTCTATCCGGAAAAATAATTAAACCCATGGGACCCACATATCATCCTCACTACTCCCATCTTATCTCTATCCTCTCTCTCTGGTGGAGCGGGGGCAGCCGACCGGCAGAGCGGGTCGGGCGACGGCCAGAACGGGCTATGAGCGGGGCGAAGCGACCGACGGTTGGAGCGGCAGCAGGCCACGGGCGGAGCAGAGGGGCGGAACGGGGTGGGTGGATGAGAAGGACGTCATCGCGGCCGCCGACCTCGCCGGGGCGTGAAAGGACAAGCGAGCGGCGGCCGGTGGGAGAGAAGCGGCATGCGGGCTCTAGCTGGCGAGAGGAGAGGAGCTACGGGCAGCAGAAGAGTCACGGGCAACGGCCGGAGGGAGAGAAGCGGCGTGCGGTGGCTGGCGGGGATCTGTCCATCGCCGTGCAATACTCTGCGCCCCGCTGACACGCTGGCTTCCGTCGTCTTCCCGGGCTCACCTCTACGGATCAGATCCGCACCGCCGATGGGCTTTTAGCCGAGAACCCCAACGCACCGCTCAACGTTGGCATGACGATCGTCCTCCCGCGGCCCGCCGCTGCTCCAGCCGTAGGCCGGCTGAAGCATCTAGGCCCCTATCGGTGTCATGGGCCCAGGGGTATGCCAACTCTAGGCCTGGGGCAGCCCCGTACGCCCACGTGGCCATCCCCCGAGGGGGGATCGGGCCCGAGAGTGACGTGGCGGCCGTCCTCCCAGGACACGGCACCCCCTCGGGGGATAGCGCAGCAGGGGTCGGGCTCCCCCGACCCCCTCGGGCCGATGCCAAGTGTGATGGAGTAGGTGAGCGCTCCCAACGCTCACCTACCCTCATTAATGCCGACACACCAAGTGTGATGGGTCTAATCACCCGGCACATCAATCCCATACGGCCGGACGAGCAAGTCTCCGGTCGTTTAATGAAGAATGACACTCGGCGTCACGCAGAGAATGGGCGGTCTGACAGGAGTCACGCCGGCACTACAGGACGGTAGACTTCAGCCGCAAGCCACAGTGTGGCTCTTAATTGTACAATAGTTTTTTTCCTTTTCTCTAGATTATAGCCTGTCCGGTCCATGTGGTGTCCCCTTGAGGTATAGAAGGAGGCCCAGGCGTAGAGAAGGGGGTTCTACTCTTTGGATTGCTTCCAGCTGAGTTCAATCTTGAGAGCAAACACTTACACAAATAGTCCATCTCACAGGAGTAGGGTATTACGCCTCATCGACGGACCAAACCTGTATACTTGCTCGCGTGCCATCGCCCTCTTTCTCGCGATCTCTCCATCTCACCGGCGCACCGGGATCGGGGCCGAGAAAAGCCTCTCTTTCGCGCCCTGGGCCGAACTCAAAAAGGGGGTCTGCACAGTCCCTCGCTGCGGAGTTCACCCTTCGACAGCTGGCGCGCCAGGTAGGGGCGCGTAGACGCTTTTTCTCAGCTCCCACTCTTTGTGTGCGCGCCAAGTATCGCTGAGTCAGCCCTATGGCTGAAGAGGCGGTGCTCCACAAGCCCACCCCAAGCATCAGCGACGACGGCGGGGAGCTGCATCCCCGCCGCCGGGTACACACCCCGTCACCGCCTCCACACCGGAGTCCCGGACGGGGCAAAGCACAGGAGGCGCTGGAGGGCTCTGCCACCTCCCCGCTGCCCAGTGATGAGCGGCGGCGCCGCCCCAAGGCGCGTCGTCGTCTAGTCTACAGCGACGGCGGCACCCCTCAGGGCACCCTCCAAGTGGTGGGGGCGCTCCTCCGTAACCCACATATCGCCACAGACCCGGAGGCCCCAGTTCAGCGCTGGCTAGACGACGTGGCCAACCTGGTCAAGACGGCGCAGCAGCAGTTAGGCGCCGGCGACCGCTCATCGGTGGCCGGTTCGTCCGGCATGCGACTGTTGCCTCTTCGTCAGCAAGTCGAAGAGCTCGATGAGCGGCGGCCCACGCCCAACGCTCGTCCTCACTTCCCTCGTCGACGCCCACGGCTACCCGTGGGCGTCACGAGAGTTTGTATGATGAGCCGGACGCCCGGCTCAACATCAAGCGCCGACGCGATGAGCGCCGCGCTACCCAAACGAGAGAGGGCGCCACGTCCACGGCTGACGCGCGCCCTAGTGGCCACAAAGGCTGGCCCCCCGTTTCCCCCGTCGTCGGGGCTGGTTGTCGTGCCTTTGTGGCGAGTTTTCGGAGTGTCCGATGGCCCCCAAAGTTCCGGCCCAGCATCCCGGAAAAATACGACGGCAGCGTCAACCCCACCGAGTTTCTCCATATATATACGACTGGAATCGAGGCGGCGGGGGATGACGACAGGGTCATGGCGAACTTTTTCCCCATGGCCCTGAAGGGCCAAGCGCGGGGTTGGCTCATTACCTTGCCACCCGCCTCGGTCCACTCCTGGGAGGACTTGTGCCAACAGTTCACCACGAACTTTCAGGGCACATATCCGCGCCCAGGAGAGGAAGCTGACCTGCACGCAGTGCAGCGGAGGGACGATGAGTCCCTCCGATCATATATATAGTTGTTCTGCCAGGTCCGCAACACCATCCCCTGTATCCCCGCGCACTCGGTAATATATGCATTTAGGGGAGGCGTGCGGCATAACCGCATGCTCGAGAAAATCGCCTCCAAGGAGCCCCAAACCACCGCGCAGCTTTTTGAGCTCGCGGACAGCGTGGCCCGCAAGGAGGAGGCGTGGACCTGGAACTCCTCTGGCTCTAGCGCGGCGGCTGCAGCTGCCCTCGAGGAAAGAGGAGGAAGAAAAGGACCGCCCGCTTTGGTGACGAGGGACATGTCCTCGCCGCCGAGGGCACTTCGCGGCCCCCGCGCAAGGGGAAGGCCACGGAGGATGGCAGAAGGGGCACCGCCGCTCCCGGTCGAGAGCGCCCGGCGGGCAAGTGGTGCTCCGTGCACAACACTTCCCTCCACGACCTCACCGACTGCCGCGCGGTCAAGGGCTTGGCCGAGCGCATCAAGAAGTGGGGGGAGGAGCGGGGGCAGGAACGCCGTGGGGGCCAGGGCCCCACGGCCCCTACCCACGACTGGCGAAGTGAGGCCAAGCAGAAGGCCCCCGCTGATGAAGATGGCGACGACGACATGGGTTTCCAGGAGCCCGAGGCCACCGTCGCCACCATGGATGGGGGAGCATGCGCTCACGCTTCCCGCCGCAGCTTCAAAACCATGAAGCGCGAGCTTCTGGCTGCGGTCCCCACTCACGAGGCCGCACGGCGGGCCCGGTGGTCGGAGGTCCCACTCACTTTTGACCAAACCGACCACCCCCCATGCGTTGCCCGGGGTGGGCAAATTGCGATAGTGGTCTCCCCCACTGTTTGCAATGTTAAATTGAGGCGCATCCTAATCCATGGCGGAGCTGCCCTCAACATCCTTTCCCCCACGGCCTATGACCTCATCAAGGTCCCAGGGATGAAACTCCTGCCGTCCCTGCCGATCATCGGCGTGACGCTAGGGCACACGTGGCCTCGAGGTCACATTGACCTCCCGGTCATGTTCGGTGGCCCCGACAACTTCCGCATCGAGCGGATAGACTTCGATGTGGCGGATCTCAATCTGCCCTACAACGCGGTGCTAGGGAGGCCCGCGTTGGTGATGTTCATGGCGGCCACCCACTACGCCTACCTCCAGATGAAGATGTTGGGCACCCGTGGCCCCATCACCATCAATGGCGATCTCAAGATCGCACTGGCTTGCGCGGAGCAGCGCGCGAGCGACCTCACCGCGGTCCCAAAGCCCGCGGGCGGCGACGAGAGGCCCGAGGCCTCCACGTCCCATGCCCCGAGGAAGCGGATGACCACGGGCGACGAGGTCCCCGTCAAGGAGGTGGCGCTGACCGGCGACCCGTCCAAGACCGTCAAGATTGGCGGTCAGCTGGATGACAATTAGGGAGACACGCTCGTCTCCCTCCTGCGGGCAAACGCTGACGTCTTCGCGTGGAAGCCATCGAACATGCCTGGGGTCCGCAGGGAGGTGATCGAGCACCGTCTGGCTGTGCGGCCGGGCGCAAGGCCCGTCAGGCAGAAAGTACGACGACAGGCCCCCGAGTGTCAAGCCTTCATCCGTGAGGAGGTGGCGCGCTTGCTGGAGGCCGGATTCATCCGATAGGTCATCCATCCGAAGTGGCTGGCGAACCCAGTCGTCGTCCCCAAGGCGAACAACAAACTCCGGATGTGCATCGACTACACCGACCTCAACAAGGCATGTCCTAAGGACCCTTATCCCCTGCCACGCATAGATCAGATTGTCGACTCCACTGCGGGGTGCGACCTTTTGTGTTTCCTAGATGCATACTCAGGATATCATCAGATTCGCATGGCCAGGGAGGATGAGGAAAAAACTGCATTCATTACTCCTGTAGGCACATATTGTTATACAACTATGCCTTTCGGTTTAAAGAATGCAGGCCCTACTTTTCAGCGTACTACTCGTATTAATTTGGGTAGTCAAATAGGGCGTAATGTTGAGGCGTATGTCGATGACTTGGTTGTGAAAACACGCAACCAAGAGACACTCCTCTCGGATCTAGCGGAGACCTTTGAGAGTCTCCACTCAACGCGCATGAAGCTAAACCCCGAAAAGTGCGTGTTCGGCGTGCCTACGGGCAAACTTCTCGGGTTCTTGGTCTCAGCCCGAGGCATAGAGGCCAACCCCGAGAAGATTAGCGCGATAAATAGGATGCGCCCCCCCAGCAAACTTAGGGATGTCCAGCGCGTCACGGGATGCATGGCCGCCCTGAGCCGATTCATGTCGAGGTTGGGAGAGAAGGCGCTATCCTTATTTAAACTCCTCAAATGCTCCGAGCTGTTTAGATGGACGGAGGAAGCTGAGCAAGCCCTCAACCAGTTGAAGGTGTATCTCAGCTCCCCTCCAGTCCTAGTTGCCCCCGAGCTCGAGGAGCCGTTGCTGCTCTACTTGGCAGCGACCGCACAAGTAGTCAGCGTAGCGCTGGTGGTGGAGCGCGCCGAGGAATGTCCTCGGTCCGTACCCCGCCGACCCATGTTGGTACAGCCCTGGCCAGAGGGTGATGAAGGAGCCCATCAATCGGGCGAGGGCCCCGAGGCCCCCCAGATTGACGATGGCCCTCCGTCCCCTCGTCAGACGCCTTCAGGAGCCCCCAGTCCCCAGGAGGGCCACGAGGCCACTGCGGGGAGGAGCGGCCCAACGCCGTCTGACCCCGAGGCCACCGACATGGAGATGGAGTGGGCCCAGGGCGGCCCCTCCCGTCATCCAGGTGCGGGATCTGACGCCCATAGCAAGGAAACTAGGCCCCGCCGAAAGGTGCAGCGGCCAGTTTATTTCGTTAGTGAGGAGTTGCGGGATGCTAAGACCCGGTACCCTCAGGCCCAAAAGATGCTCTACGCAGTTCTGGTGGCCTCGAGGAAATTGCGCCATTATTTCCAAGTGCACCGGGTCACAGTGGTAACGTCCTACCCCCTCGGACAAATTCTCCGTAACCGAGAGGGAACTGGGCGGGTGGTCAAGTGGGCCATTGAACTCTCTGAGTTCTATCTCCACTTTGAACCACGCCACGCAATTAAGAGTCAGGCCCTCGCGGATTTCGTGGCTGGGTGGAGCCCGACCCCCGAACCCGACCTCGGGTTCCCCGACCCTAAGGTGGGAGCTGATCCCTCACAACAAACCACCAGCCCCCATTGGGTGATGCAATTCGACGGCTCGCTTGCCCTCCAGGGAGCTGGTGCTGGGGTCACTTTGGCCTCACCAAGCGGGGACATCCTCAAGTATTTGGTTCGCCTACATTTTCGGGCAACCAATAATATGGCGGAGTATGAAGGGCTGCTTGCGGGACTCAAAGCGGCGGCTGGAATAGGGATCCGCCGCCTCTTGGTTCTAGGCGACTCTCAGTTAGTCATGAACCAGATCTCCAAGGAGTACCGTTGCTCCGACCCGCAAATGCAGGCCTATGTCCACGAGGTGCGGCGTATGGATCGCTATTTCGATGGGTTAGAACTTCGGCACGTGCCCAGGCGAGACAATGCGCTCGCCGACGAGCTGTCACGACTCGCCTCGTCACGCGCCCCAACCCCACCAGGTGCCTTTGAAGAAAGGCTAACCTAGCCGTCGGCGCGTCTTGATCCGCTGGGGGACTCGAACGCTGCCGCACCACCTTGGGGGCCCGAAGGAGTCCAGGCCCCGAAGCCCGAGGGCGTCGAGCCCGACCCCCCAAGACAAATTGCCTGGATGGCTGAGATCCAGGAATTCCTCAAAGATGAGACTCTCCCCGAGGATCGCGAGGGGAGCGAACGCATCATCCGCATCTCCAAGCCATACGTGTTGGTAGAGGGGGCTCTGTACCGACGCAGTGCCAATGGAGTCCTCCTCAATTGCATCCCTCAGGACCGTGGCATCGAGCTCCTCGTCGATGTCCATGAAGGCGAGTGTGGCGCTCATTCCGCCTCGCTACCTTGGTCGGCAAGGCCTTTCGGCAGGGTTTCTACTGACCAACAATGCTCCAGGATGCGACCGACCTGGTCAGGAGATGCAGGGCGTCCCAATTTCACGCCAAGCAAACGCATCTGCCGGCCCAGGCCCTCCAAACCATCCCGCTCTCATGGCCCTTTGCGGTCTGGGGGCTGGACATCTTGGATCCATTCAAGAAAGCATTGGGCGGTTATGAGTACCTCTACGTCGCCATCGACAAGTTCATCAAATGGCCCGAGACCTACCCAGTCGTCAAGATCGACAAGCACTCGGCCCTCAAGTTCATCAAGGGCATCACTGCCCAGTTCGGGGTGCCCAACCGTATTATTACGGACAACAGAACCCAGTTCACAAGTGAACTGTTCGGCGACTATTGCGAGGACATGGGTATCAAGCTCTGTTTCGCCTCTCCCGCCCACCCCAAGAGCAATGGTCAGGTGGAGCGTGCCAATGCGGAAATCCTCAAAGGCCTCAAGACCAAGACGTACAACGTCCTCAAGAAACACGGCGACTCGTGGATCGATGAGCTACCAGCGGTGCTATGGGCCAACCAAACGACCCCGAGCCGCGCCATAGGGGAAACACCGTTTTTCCTGGTTTACGGCGCGGAGGCGGTCCTCCCATCCAAGCTCGCCCTGGGATCTCCACGAGCAGCCCTGTACAACGAGGCAGATCAAGAGCTCCACCGACGGGACGACCTCGACTACCTCGAAGAACAAAGGCGGCGCACCGCCCTTCGGCCCGCGCGCTACCAGTAGAGCCTAAGGCGCTACCATTAGCGCCATGTCCGGGCCCGATCACTCAGCGGAAACGATCTCGACGGCGGCCTCCGCTTCGGCCGCCCTCTGCTCCCGAGCTAGGGCGGCGTCGTGCCGGCGCGTCAAGTCGGCGGACAGCGACTCGAACTGCTGGCGGAGCTACAGGCGGCTCCTCTCCATGGCCTCGGTCGCGGCGAGCGCCGTGACCCTCTCCTCCTCCACCTCCTTGGTTATTTCCGCCAGGGCATCGGTGCGCGCGTCAATTGACGCAAACTGGGTGGCGTAGGCCTTCCGGCCCGCCTCCACCATGGCCTCCAGGGAGTGGCGCCCCTCGGCCAGCCGCTCCCACTCCGTGGCCAGCTCGGCATGCTCCCCCGCCAGGGCTTGGAGTTGGGCGTTGAGCCCATCCATCGCCATGGCCTGGAGTAAGGGTTCTGCCCCCAGCGGCGTGGAGGCGGAGGACCTCTGGCGGCCCGACCCCAACGAGGTCTTGGGCTCGGCCTCAGGGGCCCGCTCGGTCTCGGGGGCCTAGTCAGCCTCAGGCCCCGGGCCACCACTGCCGTCTCTCCCGGCCAGCACCAGCTGCCGGAGCCAGATCGCCTCGGCCTCCTCCTGGGCGCGGGCTTCTTCAGCTTCCCGGGTGGCCGCTTCGGCCTGTCGGGCGCGAGCCGCCTCGCGCACGGCTTCTTCGGCCTCCCGCAGGCGTGCCTCAACCGCTCGCCGGTCGGCTGCCTGGCGGGCCGCCTCGCCGGCTGACCGCCCCGCGGCCTCGGCCCCAGCTGGCTGGCCGGTCTTGGATTGGCGGGGTGGCCCCGAGGCGGAAGGTCGCTGCAGCAAGAGAAGCAGGAGGCAAGATATGTGAATGAGGGCGAGGAGAAGGGAAGGGGCGACCCCTGTTGGGAACGAGACCGTACCTGCTCGCTGGACGTTTGAACGTCCACTTGGGGGGCACTATGAAACCCCCCTTGCTGGTCTCTGAGCCTTGTTGGGGTGCGGTCTCCCCCAGCTTGTGGAGCCGCTTCTTCTTTCTCTCTCCCCCGGGTGGGGGCAGCAGCGAACAACCCGCAGATCGCCTCCCTGGGGCACTCTCGGCACCACCCCCTCGGGGTGGAGATGGGGGAAGGGGCTCTCTCCGTGCTTCCTCTTCCCCTTGGGGTCCTCGGAGCGACTGCCCCCGGAGCTGCTGCCATGAGGGGCCGACGAGCGGCCCTCGCCGGAAGAGGGCCGTCCACCTCCTCCTCCGCTGCGGCTGCCCCCGGCACCGTCGTGGCCCCGGTCCCCCGAGGCCCCGATCGCGGCCATAATGGCCCGGATGCTTTCGTGATCCGGGTCACTGCACAGAGGGAGCACCCCGTTGGGGATCAGGGACGGCTCCACCGTTCTGAGGTTCAGCACGCGCTGGACCACCACCCGAAGGTCCTCCGGGCTCCAATCCCAATCGCGGCTCGGGTGCGACCGGATGGGGTCCTCGGAGCCGGTATATGCCCAGGCGCCCCGCCTGCGCTCCTGGAGTGGGGCAATGCTGCGGCGGGTGTAGTCTCCAAACACCATCGTGCCGGTGAGGCCCTAGGCGCGCAGGCCGATCAAGTGGTCCAGGACGGCGTCGTACCCCTCCCCGAGGGTGACGACCGACCGCCATGTCGGCACCTGCTTCGGCGGGCGAGTTGGGAGTTGGAGGCGGCGCTCGTTGGGGAGGCTGGTGTAGAACCAGTCGCTCTTCTAGTTGTCCCACTTCTTCCGCAGGACGCAGGGAATGTATTATTGCGCAACCTGCCCCCGCGGCTGGAAATTTCTTTGCTTAGTTCACTGATTTTCATTGTGACCATGGGCGGTCTGACTGCGCACTCTACTCCGGTCTGATCGGAGTGTCGAGGCCGATGTTGAGGCCGGTCTGACCGGTCAGTGGAGCCGGTCTGACCGGGATCCCATCGGTCTAACCGGGCGATCGCTGTAGCCCCTGGAATGATTCGGTGAATTATGGCCGAGCCGAAGTGAACCGAGGCCAGTCTGACCTAGCTGCTGGCGGTCTGACTGGAGCCGACATGGTCTGACCGGCCAGACAACTCCGGTCTGACCGGCTGGCGTCTGCCAGTGCATTAAATGCACTGTAACGGCTAGTTCTAGCCGTTACAAATGGGGGCGGTCTGACCGGCCACCCTATGACGGTCAGACCGCAGCCCACAGAGGTTGTGGTTTTGACCCCCAACGGCTAGTTTTGTTGGTGGGGGTATTTATACCTCCGCTCCAGCAACAAGGGGTCTTTCTTGGCACTTGCTTCAATTGCATACACCCCTTGCATATACTCTCACACCCATTTGAGCTCTTTTTCATCCATAGTGTCTGAGAGAGTGCTTTGAGCCAATATTCAAGTGCATTGCTTCATTGTAGAGCTAGTGTCGCACTTGATCATCTCCGAGCCGGGTCATCGCTTGTTACTCTTGAAGGTTGCCGCCTAATAGACGGCTTGTGGAGGTGTTGCCCGGTGACCTCTCCAAGGAGATTGTGGAGAAGGCCCGGTGCCGATTTGTGAGTAGTTTGGGGTTCACCACCTTTGGAGTGAAGGAAGAACTACCCTAATGATCGAGGCTTGGGAGATCACTTCGTAGGCCGGCTCTCGCCTTGCCTACCCCTTGACGAAGGGGGCTTGCGGTGGCTTCGTGGTTTTGAGTGGTGAAGTTGGGCTCGCCTCAACGGGGATTAGGAAATCGGCGAGTTTCCTAATCTCGGGTGAAAAATTCCTTGTCTCTTGTCTCATTTACTTATTGCATTTACATTTGTGCAATTTACATTCTTAGAGACATATTTAAGCCCTTATCACCCTAGAATTGCAAAACATAAATTAGTTGCTTAGTTAGTGTTATCTTTCACCAAGCTTAGCAACTTAGGTTAGTTTTGTTTAGGTGAAATTTATTTTAATCGCCTATTCACCCCTCTCTAGTTGACATCTTGATTCTACACCGACCGCTCCGCCCGCGGCAGCCGCTTGTTAGCTGGTCGCTCCGCCCGCGGCCTATCACCGCTATGACCGCTTGCTGGCCGGCCCGCTCTGCTGGTTGGAGAGAGAGAGGATAGGGAGAAGAGGGGAGTAGTGAGGATGACATGGGGGGTCACATGGGCTCCACCATTTTCTATTATTTGTGTGTGTAACTGACATGTGGGTCCTGCGGGTATAATTATTATTTTTGGATAGAATTGCTTCGTAAGCGCCACGTCAATGCCATGTTGTATGAAGACCTAGTCAAAGGAGCATCACGTAGGCGCCATGTCAGCTAAAGCCGGAGACAATACTACCGAGAGATCTCGTTTGCACGGTTTTATAAGTTGGGGATACGTTGTATCATGTTTTGTGGTGCATAGATGAATTTCAAACTCAGTGACAAATTAAGAGATCTAAAGTGAACTTATTCCTTTTTTCATGGGGGGCGGAAATCATACTGGACCTTTGAGGCCCATATAACAGAAGAGCCGCTGCTTCCCTGGATGATGGATTTGGGATGCCGCTAAAGCCGAACAATGTAATAGGCCCATATGTTCGACGCACCTCGTCGCTGCAAAGTCTTCAAATAGCGTCCTGGAATCCTGGCAACCTACAGGCGATTCCCCCGTTCGGCCCCACAGTGTACCGGGCGCGCAGCGCAAGGCCGCTCAAGCACCAATCCGTCGACCCGGCGTCCGGCCACGTGACCGTCCTGCGAATCTGGCGAGGTAGGATTAGCCTTTCTTGTGCTCACGCCACCCCCTCCGTGACAGGCAGGCTACAGAGCACAAAACAACAGGTTTTCCTTTCCTGCTAGGCTTGGTGCGCTTTTGGCCCTGTCAAGTCCCGCGCGGTAGTACGAGCCAGCCAGCGAGCTCCCCCTTTCGTCAGCTTTGCAAACAGAAAAAAACAGTGGGGTGTAGGGTAGCCGTGCGTAGGCAACCAGGTGCACCGCACACATGAGACAACCGCACAGCTCCGCGGCCAGTGTGCCCAGTACTACTACCGCGGTACAGGAAGGGAGAAGCCTTCTCTTGCGAGGCGCGCGTCGCGTGGATTGTGGCGTGGGAGGGTCGCGTCCGATCCAACGGCGCCGAGGGAGTAGGAGGATAATGATGCATGGCTGCATCTGCGGATGCGCTGGGAGGCACGAATAAGGGCGTCGTCGTCACGGAGGTGGCGCGTTGCTGCTTGTTGCGGTGGTCCCTGCTGTCAGCGGAGCGTCGAAGAAATGTCTGCCCGACGATCTGACTACCCCCAGGGAAGAACAGTACTGCTAGTATTCCTAGTAATGTTGCAGGGATCTTATGAGAAGTCTGAATTGTGCAATGGTCACTGTGAGGTACAATTGGCATAGCACAAAGGAAAACTCTCGTCAAGGGCACTGAACGAATTTAATAAAGGATTTCTGGATCTGTAGTAATAGCAAATATAGTGGTATTGGTAGGATGTGTGTGCCTTCTGGATTTGTAATTAATAGCAAATATAGTGGTATTGGTAGGATGTGTGTGCCATTGCGACCAGAAATTTGGAATTACGCCACATCATCAAAAGTGAGCTTCGTTTGAATGTCATTTCACAACTCAACTCCGTTAGAATGTGATTCTTAAGCGGTGTGTGCATCAATAGTAGAACGCCATTTGTCCATTGAATAGACGAAAATACCATTGCCTCTACTTTAATTTAAACATCTAGCATGATGAGAAAAATAACGACGGTGGTGATATGCCATGACCAATGGGTGAGATAAGGAGCGATGATGATACCCTCTTTCAACTCTTGCACCATCGGTCTTCTCCAACCTGTCGTTGCAGCCTCCTTGAGCCCCAATGTAGCATCGAGGGTAAGACAGGCATCAAGGGGGCGGTTGCTAGTGAAGATAAATTGTGGGGAGCTAGTGACTATCCTACGTTGATACACCCGCTGTAGTGGTTCAGTGTTGGCAGGGTAAGGAGGGAAGGGCATAAGCGCAATAGATTGGAGGTTGAGCAAGGTGGCCATTGCAGTGGGTTGCGAGTAGGTATAGAGGGCGAGCGTGATGAGGCTCCTCTTGTTTTCGCCATCATCACCCGCGAGTAGGTCAAGCTGGAAAGGAATAGATCACGACAAGAGAATCGTTTAGACAATTTCATCTGATTTAGCATTCTAGCGTGTAACCACCATTCGAAAGTGACAATTTAGTGAAACTCATTTATGAAATGGTATTTGGATGAGGTTCACTTTTGACACTGGCATAATTCCAATTTTAAACCAAGGCAGCTAGTACAGCTGAACAACGCGATTAGCATTTGTATTTAAACATATTCCTTTTCTCCCGCATTCTTTACATCAAATCTATAGTTCCATTTGCACATGAAAAAGGGACGTAAACTCCTATTAGGTTTTGGTTTTGAATACACATAACACTTGCATATCAAATACTATATTAGTTCAAGTAGGTAAACAATTGAAGTACACATTGTAATTTACTTGGTCATGTTAAAGTACTCTTTTTTTTTTTGAAAAAACTTCTACAGAGAAACTTCTAAAACATAGTACCCCTATTCTAAAATACTCACTTCGTTTCATATTATAAGTTGTTTGATTTTTTTTCTCAGTCAAACTTATTTATGCTTTTTGATCAAGTTTATAGAAAAATATAGTAGTATTTTCAACCCAACACAAATATATTATGAAAATAAATTCAATGTTAGATTTAATGAAACTCTATTTTAGATATTACTAAATCTTTCTAGAAATTTAGTCAAACTTAGTAAAATTTGACTAGAAAAAAAGTCAAACAACTTATAATATGAAACGGATGAAATATAAGATTTTAGATGGATAAGACACATAATTATTTTTTATATTTTAGAATGGAAAATGTATCATTGCTTATGAGCTTGAGAAAAATGTGTCTAATTATTCATGACCTGTAAGAGGAGAAGTAGGAGTATTGAGCCATATAACTGGAAATATAGAGCAGTAAAACAAAGTTACAGAAGTTGCATGTCTTATTTTGCCGGTATGGCCGTCTGATCAAAACAATAAATAGTCAAACGGCTAGGCGGCCGGCGGAGCAGAAGATCAACACATACCACTTTCCCCATCCCTCCCTCAAAACAAGGACATTTTACAGTTTTAAAATCGCTTCGCCGAAAAACATTAGCACAAGCACCCCGTAAACGGATAAACTATTTGCACAAAGGGCCCCACCTCTTGTGCTTCCTCTATAAGACAAGCCCCTCTTCTAATCTTCCACTAGGCTATTCCTCTCCAACCTTGCTCTACCTTTTTCTCTTCTTTTCTCGGTGTAAGCGTGCGCGCGTTTCACTGTTTCGGTTTCATCTCCCGCTCTTCCATTTTTCCGCTCCGGCGAAGTGCTGGAAGCGGAGCCGAGGTTAAGCCATGGGAACGGCCGAGCTGAAGGCCTAGGA
This sequence comes from Oryza punctata, assembly GCA_000573905.2. Lineage (NCBI taxonomy): Eukaryota > Viridiplantae > Streptophyta > Magnoliopsida > Poales > Poaceae > Oryza > Oryza punctata. The sequence goes on along the minus strand of CM002491.2, from coordinate 27,559,230 downwards.
GATGGGGTGGGCGTCCAGGTGGCTGCGCGGGCTGCTCGGCGGCGGCAAGAAGCCCAACTGCGGCTCAGGCGACCCGAAGCCGGCGAAGGAGAAGAAGCGCTGGGGGTTCGGGAAGTCGTTCCGGGAGAAGTCCCCGGCCCATCCGCCGACGCCGACGCCGCCACCGCCGTCGGCGGCGGTGCAGAGGGCGGTGACGCCACGGCGGGCGTACACGGCATCGGATGAGGGGGACGACGAGCAGAGCAAGCGGGCCATTGCAGTGGCTGCGGCGACGGCGGCGGTGGCCGAAGCTGCCGTCGCTGCTGCCCAGGCGGCCGCAGCCGTGGTGCGGCTGACGAGCAGCGGACGATGCGCGCCGGCCGCCGCCAAGCGGGAGGAGCATGCGGCTGTTCGGATCCAGGCCGCGTTCCGCGGCTACCTGGTAAAGCTTCTCATCTCGACTCGTCAGTTCCTAATCTTTTCTGATAACTTCACGTTTTAGAATTAAGTTGGTGGAAACTCAACTTTTAACACTTTGTTCCAAAAATCTGCTCTTTTTTTTTCCGCTTCGCCGAAAGAAATTTTTAGGTGGCATGCACTCTTGTGAGGAAAAAACACGCTGTAGTGTCGTCTCCAGCCAAGAGAAGCCTCTTTGTGCTTCTGCTCTGCCATTCCTTCGTCTTTACTGCCCCTTAGTCCCTAGACTTCTTTTATCCAAGCAAGGCATAGGCTCCGGCGCTTTAACTCCATTTTGCACATCAAGAACACTGAAGCCTTCCTTTTTTAGCCGTTTGCATTTTGTTACTACCGAGTTACTACTGTTCTTGGAAGCAGCTCTAGTAATGGCGGTGGTGGTTGGCATGTCAACCTCCGGCCTACGGTGCATGCTCCCATTGTTACTGGGTCCCCTGCTGATTAACCTCTCTGATTGTCGTTGCACGCGTACGTAGGCGCGACGGGCACTGAAGGCGTTGCGAGGGTTGGTGAAGCTGCAGGCCCTCGTCCGCGGCAACATCGTGCGGCGGCAGGCGGCGGAGACGCTCCGGTGCATGCACGCTCTCGTCCGCGTCCAGAGGCGCGCGCGCGCGTGCCGCGCCATCCGCTCCCAGCATGTCTCGGCGCATCCTGTAAGTAAAAAATTCTGTATGATTCTGTATTTTTCACTTATACGAGTAGATACTTCAGATTAAAAAAGATCCCAAAAACATATGTCACGATTCTGTCTTTTTCAATTTTTATGTCGTTGACGTCTTCTCATGTTGGTTAATGGTGGTGGTTGGGCATTGCAGGGGCCACCGACGCCGGAGAAGTACGACCAGGCGGCTCACGACGGCGTGCCCAGGCACGGCCGTTCCGGTTCTCTGAAGGTATTGCTGCGTTTATTTGTTCAGATTTTCATGTGTACATTGCTGATAGACGCCTTGGAGATTAATGGCATAGCGATTTGTGCTGCAGGGGAGTTCGTCGAAGATGCCGGGAAGTGAGAGACTGACCCGGGAGAGGTCAGAATCTTGCGGGAGGAACTGGCTTGACAAGTGGGTGGAGGAGCGGTATTTAGATGACGAGAAGAACGCCAAGATTCTCGAGGTGGACACCGGCAAGCCTGGGCGGCACGCCTCCAGGAGGCGCAGCGGCAGCCATCACCACCACTCGTCATGCTCGTCCATGACATCCGAGCAGAAGAGCCGAAGCTACGCGACCATGCCGGAGTCGCCGTCCAAGGACTCCACGACAGCGCAGCAGTCCGTGCCCAGCCCGCCGTCCGTGGGCATGGCCGAGGCGCTCAGCCCGCTGCGCATGGCCGTCGACATCGCGGAGCTCTGCGACAGCCCGCAGTTCTTCTCGGCGACGTCGCGGCCGGGGAGCTCGCGGAGCAGGGCGTTCACGCCGACCAAGAGCGAGTGCTCCCGCAGCCTGTTCGGCGGTTACTCCGACTACCCGAACTACATGGCGAACACCGAGTCGTTCCGCGCCAAGGCACGCTCCCAGAGCGCGCCGAAGCAGAGGCCGCAGTACGAGAAGTCCAGCTCCCTCCGGAGGGCGTCGGCGCAAGCGTTCGGGCCTGGCTCGTGCGCGCCAGCAGCGCAAAGGACAACGGCCTCCTTGCATAGCAAGTTCACCAACAAGGCCTACCCTGGATCAGGCAGATTGGATCGGCTAGGCATGCCCGTCAAGTACTGATAATATGCCGGATTCTCGAGATCAACCGGGACAAGTGAATGAAAGTGATAAGTGTGTCAACGGTGTTTACCAAGGACCGAGTGAATTTAGCAGTGGGTAGTTGTTACCGTCAAAGATTTTCTTTCTTGTTTTTAACTAGTTATGAAGTGTAAGTTGCTGGTAGCTGTTTAGTGAAGTATCTATGCGTGCTTAACCTTCCTGACAATTCCAGTCTTATGCTTCCGGTAATATGGTGACATGGTGTCGATCTACTCTGCATGCTCTGATACTCCTTTGCACGGGTTTAATCTGACTTATCTGTTTTACATTGTATTGATTTGCGAAAATGCATCTTGCAAGCTAAACAACATACGAGAACAAAAGCTACTGTCATTCCTGCTCTAGGATTTCGGAATAATCTGCTGCCTAAAATGGACTCATGAAATGTTTTACTACTACCATAGCTAGTATTAGCACTATAACTGTCGGTGCGCAAGTGCACACTGTTCTGTGTAGGCTGTAGCTACTGTCGCGTCTGGCCGTGGGTGCAATATGATTGGGCAATTTGGTGCATGGCTCAATGGCTGATCGCTAGGAGTATAGTACTACTACTTCTACAAGCCGTGGTAAGAAAAAGGATGGTTAGTACCACAAGCTGATCATCCTATTCACCATTTCGTCAGCTTATTAGCGAAAGGTAGCCTGCATTGTCCATTGGTGGTCCAATTGGCATGTTTGTCCCAGCCTCGGACCTACCTGGTGAGCTGTGAGACTTGTTTTAATGGCCGTAGCTGTCCTCTAGTCATTGGATCTGTTCACGCCTGTGATAGGCTGGTGCAATCAGTTGCCTTTGGCCCGTACTAACCACCGGCGTATTAGTAAACGAGAACCATTAACCATTGGTCCATTGCACCATTACGAGATGCTCCGTGAAAAGGGAAACTTGCTTAAGCAAACTCAAGTCATCGTTAACCGCAGCCAGGTATATCAACTGCGTGTCGATAACGAAATGACACCGCCAAAATTCCAAACTGTCACCACCTGGAATTAGCCGAGTAGAGTATGGTTTCGAAGCCTTAGCGAGCGTTTTGGGAGGCGAGCAGTGAGGGGGTTTTGTGCTTGGCATTCCGAGATGGGTGGTGCACTGGTGTCGGTGGGCGTGCATGCCGCGCCGGTGAGGCGACGTTTCGTCGCTGTATTTGCTCTTTCCAATGCCAAAAATAGTCGCCGTTCCGTCGGGAACGGCTGGATGCATGGCCCCCGGAGGACGGCAAGGCACCAACACGCAATTAATTTTGCATTCCTCCTCCTTCCTTGCGCCTACTCCTATTCCGGCTTTCGGCTCGGCTGATCATAGAAGCACAAATGGAGGCCAAACTGGCAGAGAATCTAGCTCGATCAGGGCCTACCGCTAATGCTAATCCCGTGTCAAAGGATTGGTCCCTGACCAGGGTCGTCTATCCTTAGTTTTAGTCTCCTAGCATTTGCTTCACACGAGACTGGTTTACAACATACTGCTAGTAGCATATCGGTGAGTAGTACGATCTACTAATAAAGATTAGCGGTTGATGTCTGGGTCAGCCGCATGTTCTCGTGGAAACAGGAGATAGCGATTGGTGGGAAGAAAATGTCCGGGTGTTTCCAGATGGGGTCAATGTGCACCCCGTACTGGTAGCATATTGATCCGTCCAACCTGCGAGATTAATGTGACGTAACAAGCTGAAGATTTTGATCAATGATCACAGTAGCTGAAGGAAAAAAAAATGTTACGAAGCGCTGAAGCACCCTGAGAGACAAATGCACTGCAGTACCAAACAAAAACCAAAGCATTATAGAGATGCTCCTGTTGCAACTCTGCCTGTGGCCTTGCTCGTCCGGCCTGCGAAGTTGTTGGGGGTGGTCACAACTCCAACATTTTCGTTGCCATCTTCTACAGTAATCTTTAGCTATGCTCGTATACACTAGCATAGTTGATGGTACATGGTACCATCCTCGAAGCTGTCTCTGGCGCTGGATGTGCTTGCCCTGCTCCAGAAATAACTTTCCGTACCTCCTAATTACTCTGGATTTGGTGGTTTGTACTAATAATTCCAAGCATCCATGCGCGGTGGATAGAGATGAGACACAACGCACGAGTAGTAGTTTAGTACGAAGACTGATGCTTATGAGCAACGCCAGACGGGGACCATAGAAAATCTGGCATGCATGGATGATGGAAATGCAGTATGTTTACTTGACTCGTTGTAGTGCAATGATGGAGGAGAAGCATAATGAAAGCTCCATGGCTCCAACCATCGGTCTCCTTCCTTTGACGTTCGAGGCCTTGGCGCCTTGCAATGAAGGCAAAGACTGTTCAGTGATTCGTAACGCCCCTTTTCATCTATTATCACCTTTCTCTGGACCTGTTGTTTATTTGACACTGGAATCTTGATATATGATACCCTACTGGCTGTAATGATGGTGTGATCAGTGATCACATTCGTTGATTATTGCGTTGGTGTCATCCACTACTAGTCCATTCCTAATCTGGTTGTTGGAAATTCTTATTTTGAAGTAGCAGCAGTCCTCACACAACTCCTATTTCTGAATTCGGTCAAAGTTTATTACAGTTCGACCGCTCACATCACATGGTAAGCCTAGTGACAGTAGTGAATTCCAGCCGCGGCCGTCAGAGAGCGCACGAGGAAGGAACAGTGTCGCATATTGTTACACCGCCACGTTTTTGTATGGGTATCGCCGACTCGCTGTGTTGCGGCGGGCACTGTGGAGCAGGCAAACGTCGGTGAGCAGGCGCAGCATGGGTCTCCAGTGCGTGCCGTTTGCGCCCTGAACGTGCGACCGAGATCGCGACCCCGTGTGCACATGGGCCACGGCAGGCAGAGCGCGCCATCCCGTCTACACGCGCGCGCCTGCCCGGATTAGCGGAACGCATCGAGGAATTCGGTGTGGTGAACGCAGCGAGGGCGATCTGGGAGAGATCGAATCTACCCCGACCGATTGGTGGATCGCGCGTACAAACGTCCATGCCCTGGCTACGCGACACTGCCCACCGCGCCATGCGGGTCCTTTCGCCTAGCTCGCCGTTGTTCTCGCCCGCGCGTGTCCCACTCCTTCCGCGAGCGCGCGGGAGCCAAACTGCCCCGGTTGCTTCGACGCAGCACACCGGGTTTGCCTCCATGCGTATTGTGCATTTGTGCTCCGTCGGCGTCCGGGGGAGCGCCAGGGCAGCATGTGCGCGGGGGAGGCGTAGGAGAGAACCCAAAGGATGCTGCGCCTGCGACGCGGTGCTTTGTCGCAGGCCAGATGCCAAAGAAGTGGCCATTGCCTCTGCGTCATGCGTCTCGTTCCATGTGTCTGCCACACACAGCGCTATGCATGCGCGGCGCAGAGGCTGCTTTTTTTTTTCCGGTTTGGTTTTGAGTGCATGTCTTGAGAAGGGCCTTCCTTGTGGTGTTCTGTGCTCTCTATGAATGGGATCGATCCCCCTTGCTAATTTTACCCATGGCTTGGCGCGGTTTTTTCTGCCCTCTGCGGGTGGCTCTGTTCTTCTCCTTTTTACCTTGTCGTTTTGCGTACGTCCTCTAACTACGCCACTCGATGATCTGATCTGTGTGTCAAACAGTCGATTCAATAGAGCCGCGAGCCGGCAAGTACTACAATTATTGACTCACACACGAGTTCGGCCGCCGGCCGCCCGAGCCGGTCCGATGGAAGCCAGTTGTGAACTCCCCGTCCCGCAAGTAGCCTGCGTCATCCCCGGGGCCAAATCAACGGGCGTACGTACGTCTACGGGCGAAGCGAGTGGTGATCGTGGATGCAATGCACCAGCGGAAAGCGACGCGGAAGAGAACGGTGGCCGTTCGGCGCCGCCCCGGGCGGCACGGCACGTAGGCCGCGAGGGGGCCGGGCGGTCTAGCACGTATACCCGGCACATGATCGGCTGGCTCTAGCTAACACCTGTACGTGACAAGATGAGTTTTTGATCCTGGTTGAGGAGCTTAAAATTTCGAGATTCCGAGAAGCAGCTGGTAAAAGTCTGGAGAAGCTGGAAAACCCAATTTCTAGCTTCTAATTTATTTTCTGTATTTTATAACTGCAGCTTTTCAGAATCTGAACTAAAAAATAAATTGTTTGGAGGAGTTTTGATTCCGAGAGAGAAGCTGCAGCAGTTAGAACCTTCCCAAACAGACCTTTGACTAGAGCAGGAAGCGACGGCACCCACAAAGCCTATATAATCCATCTAGCACGGGGGCAGATGGATGGATTTTGTAGGGAGGAGGAATGGTAGTACCAATACGTGTACGTCAACAGTTGTAGGACATGCTAGTAACCACCTTTTATCTTATCCTATTGGCATGTGCTACGTACGGCGACGTTTATATAAATCCCAGGTGGTACTGCGAGGGAATCCTGACGTGATAGAATTGACTTGTCGATAATCTACAGTAACCGGCAGCCTCAAGATGCCAATATTTCCATGGATTCGATTTGACGTGGCGAGGGCAAGTTGGTTTATATTTAGGCCGTTTTACCTCTAGTCCTTCGAGTCCTCATTGTCGTCTCGCATGCGGACTTCGCAAGCAACAGTTTTTTTTTTAATCACCAGATGAGATCTGTAAAATTCATGTTACAGAACGGGCTCTAAACTATTCCGTGCATGTATCGACTGCAGTTGTTGGTGGCACAATTTGCAGTATATTAGTAATCGTATTACCATGATTAATAGTATTACGGGTGCCGATTCAAAGCATTCACAATGTCACGCGATGGCCGTGACTAGAATACTGTGCTGAAGCTTGAAGGTCTACTCGTCCACACTTTGCCTGGGACATGGTAGGACAATGCCGGAGCTTTTTGCCGATTTATCATGTAGTAAAACGAATTGGTGTAGTACACGGCAGTACTGCATTACTGTGCTATCCAGAACGAATATTGTCCTTTTTTACTCGTTTTATCTCAGGGTGTTCGTCATAAACAAGTTTTCGGGCTGACACAAGTGATGCAGCATTGCACTATTGCAGCATCCACAACAGAATGTACTTCATGTCTCCATTATTACCCTAATCTGGTCCCAGGAAAACTAATGTTGTCACACGGAACACGGCTAGGCGGTCAACGCAGGTGTGGATGGAGTCGTATAGTAGATGTCAGACATACATGTGGCACTAGTCAAACACAAGATTCGTTCTACATTTGGGGCACTCGTGGCAATAGTCCTTGGCTATGGAGTATTCAGTCAATACGGTTGACCTATGTTTCACTCGGTCAACATAACGCGCGTACAGAAATCGCCGTGTGTGCACGCATGTGTTTTTCTGCGTACTGTTCAGTGTCACTTCCCACTTCTCCAGGGAAGAGGAACGAGAGAAAACAGGTGGTTAATGGGCCTTTAGCATAATGAATTCGACGGGACGAAGGGCCGGAGTAATAATAATGCCCAGTCGTTAACTCTTCAGAAAGCCCCAATGAGTCAATGAGCCCAGTCACTTATTAGTCAGGCTGGCTAGAAATAGGATATATGGGCCTGACTAAGCATATATGGACCGGATACGAACTAGAACGATCCTTTGACGTTTCGTTACATATTGTTCCGTAAAACATGCACTGGATGAGTAGCCTATGTGTTTTACTCAAAGGGTGGAGATAATTAATACGGCTGAGCTCATTTCTCAGCGTTGCAAACTACTATCCTCTCGTTTTTTATTCCGAACGTTTCTCGAATTGCTAAACGGTGTGTTTTTATAAAAAAATATTCTATAGAAAATTTGTTTCTAAAAATTATATTAATCCATTTTTCAAGTTTTTTAGCTAACAACTAATTAATCATGCGTTAATCTGTCACTCCCTTTTTCGTGTGGGACAGGAGTATTCCCAACAATTATCTTACAACACAGCCATATCATCTTTTTTTTTTGAACTGCCTACCATATTTGATAGAAACTCCCATCATCTCGTCACTTCTTGGATGGTCTAAATTGAGATAATATTTATGTGTAACAGTAACGTTATCGGTTTTTCCCTCCCTCCCTCCTCCCAGTAGCATGTGCAAGCTCACACGCTCGTCACTTGCCCAGCTCTACCGCCGAGCCCCTAGCCATCCTGCTCCGTAAGCGAGGCAACAACAAGTACCATGTTCCTCCCATTTTTACTCTCATTTCCTATTGGTTAGGAACTTACGCCGTTGTTACCAATATCGGTCCACCCCTCCCTCCCCCCACAACCCACCCATTAGCCCCTATGGCTTTGACAATGTCACTACTGCCTTCTCACCTGCCATCGGACCATTACCTTTCACGATCATCCGTCTAAGCTCCGCAAACTCCCCCTCTTCCTTATTCCCTCACCACCATCATCTTCCCCTCTAGCCTGACCTCAACCCAAAACGCTGTTAGACAGTCATTGGTCATTGGATCTGAAGAGAAGAAGCCTGACACCTATCTTACGCGCGAATATGATTATAGGAATCTATAAGTAATCCCCATAAAAATACACCAAAAGAATGTTAGCAAACCGTTATTTTTATTTGCCAAATCAAATACACACTCTTATTTTCTTTTCCTATCTTTCCCACAAATATTTTTTTTCAAAATCCTATGTTTCAATTCCAATGAACCATCTAAATCTTGTGTTGATACCTATTAGTTTGTGTTTTAAGTATTGTTAAACTCGGAGTGTGTCTTGTGAACTCTGTGGTGTGTGATCACTGATGAGCGAGTTTGTGTAATAAGTGGTTGTAGCTCTTTTTAGCAAAGACCGGATATATTTCCATTATCTAAAAATAATCTAAAACATTACTACTAGCGCTAGTGTTAATCTATTTTGAAATCACATAACAAGTAACAATCTATTTTTATTTTGTGTATTTTAGATCCTGTGATCCAAAGAAAAGATTATATGAAAAAGTACAAAATGCGATTACGAAACAGGAAATAATGTCTAAAATCTGTATGATAGATTGGCAGGTTGATAATAAACTAGTGAAAGAAGAAAAGGAGAACTTGCTAAAGTTTGCCCAATACCATCTCTGTTGTTACAGATCTCACGGCCCAACCTCCCGCGAAATCACCGAATGGAGAACACGCAAAGCATAAAAAACACTCGCAATCGGGATCAAAACCACCTCAATGGCCCGATCCGATCGAACTAGCTAGCACTCTCGCCGCCGCCGCCTCTTCCTCGCCTCGCCATGGGCCTCCTCAGCTCCTTGCGCCCGCACCGCCGGGGTGCCCTCTCCGGCGGCGGCGGCGGGCAGTGGCAGTGGTCGTTCCTCGACGCCGTCTGGGTGGTGTTCCTTCTCGCCGTGGTGATCTTCCTCGCGCTCGTCTTCACGCCGCGGCGCGGGGAGCCCCTCTCCACAGCCTCCTCCGCACTCGCCGGCGCGGTGGTGCCTCCGTGTGCAGCCTCGGAGGTGGACCTCCTTCCCTGCGAGGATCCCCGCCGCAGCTCCCGCCTCAGCCGCGAGATGAATTACTACCGCGAGCGCCACTGCCCCGCGCGCGGCGAGGCGCCTGTGTGCCTCGTCCCGCCGCCGCGCGGCTACCGCGTCCCAGTGCCCTGGCCCGAGAGCCTCCACAAGGTGCGTGTGCTGTCGGCATTGGCGTTTGCTTCCACTCGAAGCTAAGCCATAGTAGAAAATTAGCACCTGAGGTGACTGCCTAGTGTGTTCGAAGCTTAATGCTGGTGACTCGGTTTTCATGTATCTAGGAGGTGAAGCGTGAGGGGGTAATTTGATCTGATCCGTGTGCGCTTGGATGTGCTTATAGCTGCTTCGGTTGGTTATGAAATTGTAGTTTGGTGCTAGTGTATGACCGGCTTCTGCATCTTTTGCTGTCAATGGTTAGATGCACGTGGCTTTCTGATTCTATGCATGTTCTATATGGGTTTGCCGATACACAACTCTAACTTGTGGAGTTTGCTGAATGATGTATAGATTGCTATACATTTCTACAACAGTTGTTGGCTAGGTGTGTTTCATTTGCTTAGAAGTAATTTTTGGCAAGCAGAAAATGTTGGCATTTGTTCCATCAGATCAATTGCTTCAAAATTTCATGTCTAGCCCCTGGAAAATTTAGATTGACCTTACCCACTAATAATGCGTAATTGGACTGGATGGTACAAATTAAATGAAGAGTAATTTTGTTTTGTTTGCATGTCTCAACAGGATGTAGACTAATCGTACCAACTTTCTATGGAGAGTTGGGGAGACTTATTTCATTTTTAATTATTCTCTATGCAGATATGGCATGATAATATGCCTTATGGTAAGATTGCGGAAAGAAAAGGTCATCAGGGGTGGATGAAGCAGGAAGGCTCATACTTTATTTTTCCTGGAGGTGGAACTATGTTTCCTGATGGAGCTGAACAATATATTGAAAAGCTTGCCCAGTATGTTCCGCTAAAAAGTGGTCTCCTGAGGACGGGTCTTGATATGGGATGTGGGGTAACAAGCTAAATCTTCACATGAATCAATTTATGTTCTACTTTTAAAGAAATGGTATTAAGATCCTTTCCTCTCTGAAGGTGGCTAGTTTTGGTGGGTTTTTGCTTAAAGAGAATATCATGACACTCTCTTTTGCCCCAAGAGATTCACATAAATCTCAAATACAATTTGCTCTGGAGAGAGGAATTCCTGCATTTCTTTTGATGTTGGGCACGAGGCGCCTTCCATTTCCTGCACAGTCTTTTGATTTTGTTCATTGCTCCCGGTGTTTGATACCTTTTACGGCCTACAGTAAGTAAACCAGTTCTTCTGTATTTGATATGGTTCGTGGAAATGCTGTCTCTTACCTGTATATACTGGCAGATGGGAGCTATTTGATTGAAGTTGACCGTCTACTTAGGCCAGGAGGTTACCTGATTATATCGGGACCCCCAGTCCAATGGAAGAAGCAAGAGAAAGAATGGGCTGAACTTAAAGCAATGGCACTGGCTTTTTGTTACAAGTTGATTACTGTAGATGGTAACACTGCAATTTGGAAGAAACCTACTGAAGCTTCATGTCTTCCTAACCAAAATGGATTTAACATTCACTTGTGTAGCACTGATGATGATCCAGATCAAGCATGGTAATACTTGTCTGCCCCAATTATATTTGTTGTGCCTGCAAATATCTGTACTTTTTTTTTTAAAAAAAAGCATGTGAGAAAGTCTTTTGTACAATTTTTCATATGTTTGCTTGTATGGCCATGCAGGTATTTCAAGTTGAAGAAATGTGTCAGTAAAGTTTCTTTGGCAGAGGAAATAGCTGTTGGTTCCATTCTGAAGTGGCCAGATAGGTTATCCAAACCTTCTGCTAGAGCCTCTCTAATGGACAACGGAGCAAACTTGTTTGAACTAGATACTCAGAAGTGGGTCAAAAGGGTATCATATTATAAGAAATCACTGGGCGTGAAGCTTGGAACTGCCAAAATTCGTAATGTCATGGACATGAATGCATACCTTGGAGGATTGGCAGCTGCTGTTGTCTCTGATCCTGTATGGGTTATGAATGTTGTTCCTGCTCAAAAACCATTGACACTTGGAGTAATATGTGACAGGGGCCTTATTGGAGTTTATCATGACTGGTAAGGACTCACTATTACAGAAATTTGCAATATCTTTCTGCTGATATGTTTGATTGTAATCCCAACTGTTCTCACCATAAACTTATAATATCTTTCTGCTGATATGTTTAACTCATCTATTTTTTTTTAAAAAAAAAGAGAGCATGTTCATACTCCTTTGCAGCTTATTGATTGTGGTTATTTTGCAACTTCTTTCAAATTCATTTTTTTGTGAGTTAAATAGCATGTAAGTCAGGCAATTTACATATGCTCAGACCTGTTCTATCACTCACAATGAACTGTTTGTTTGAGTTTTGAGTAGTATTGATATTCATTGGATATTTGTATATCTTAATATATCTCATGCATTCTGTGGCTTTTATGGTACTTTCTGCAATATTTATTGTTACACTATCCATAAAATTTCAAGACATTTTTCCCCAAGAAACATGTATTTGTCTGTCGAATCAATATGTTGAGGACTTGTTCATGGAATAGATTAATAGTTTAATGCTTGCATGCTGATTAATATAATTATTATGATATGCCTTTGGTTCCAGGTGTGAGCCTTTCTCAACTTATCCTCGTACCTATGATCTCATTCATGCTGATAGAATCAACTCTTTGATAAGAGATCCAATTTCTGGCAAGAGCAGGTACACCACCCATAAACTTAGCCATCATTGTCTCATGATCTTGTATTCTAATTTGTTCTGTTCTCCCTACATCTTTTGGAGTGGTCTATTTCATTGCTGAAGAGTCAGAGTAAAATGATAACCAAGAAACATCATGTTAAAATTATCATCACCAATTTAAGATGTTCGGCCCAAGCAGTATATATCTCCATTAGCCCTTATTGCCTGTTCTTAGCACACTGTATGATTTATCATATAATAAATAAATTTGAAGTTGAATTATGCAGGAGTTTGTAACTATAAATATCGTTTAGAGGATTGAAAGGTTCTAAAAGTAAATTTGTCGCTCCCCAGTCCCACACAATACATTATGCAACATGTTTACTGACCTTTATCTTTGTTTTGATGGGACTTGTGTACCATATGCCGAATTATCTATTAAAAGAGCTCTACCTGATTCCATTTCTTCCTTAGATGTGACCTGTTTGATGTCATGTTGGAGATGGATCGCATACTGCGCCCAGAAGGAACCGCTGTTATACGGGACTCCCCAGATGTGATCGACAAGGCAACGCAGGTTGCTCGGTCGATTCGGTGGACTGTTCAGGTGCATGATAGTGAGCCTCAATCAGGTGGTACAGAGAAAATTCTTGTGGCTACTAAAACATATTGGAAGCTACCATTAACATAGATATAATTCAATTTCTACCCGTGTTTTGAACACTTCCTTTTTCAATCTGTCCCCTGATTTTGAGCTTTTGGGGATGGGTGACGGGTGTTTAGTACCTATCAGGTTAGCAAGGAAATAGATTAATCAAGGTTGTCTTTCTTTTATTCAATCTATTTTTGTTCTTCAGCGATGAGTTAGGTGCATAGAAGTGTGGTGTAATTCTTGACATTTTGTGGCTCTCCCTTCATACTTCTGATTGATGTTATAGCCTTATAGGATGTATGTATTGTGAAAATGGTTGTTCAGTTTGCTCTAACGCTGGTTGCTGCATCCATTTCCATCCCGCAAGATCAACTATTATTGCAAGTCGCATAAGGCATCACGTTAAAACCTTATACAAATTAATTGTCAAGTACTCCCTCCATTCTATAAAAAACTACTTCTTATGATCTACGTCTGCTAGAAGTTGGTTTTTTATGGGATGGAATGGAGTATATCTTTTTCATCTTTCACGCATATTGATCACAAGAATTCATTCAGCTAGTGAAATGATTCATTCTTGTGATCAAGTGGTCAGTTCCAGGAAAGAGAGCAGACCATGGTTCAGCATATACAAGCATATTTCTGATCAACACTTCACAGAAGAATATAGGTAAGAATGGACAATATTGAAGTTCTATATAGCGTAAAAATCTTACGAGGCAGTCTCAAACAGAAGTATTATCTATTTTATCTCGATTGTTTCCTCTTAAGCAGGGCGGCATTCTCTCCCCTGCAGTGACCAGTGAGAGGCATGGCATGCCAATGCGTCACTGATCTCCTGTTCATTTGTCGCATTTCCAGCTGGATGTCGGCACGCAGGTGAGGTAGTGGCACCAGCTGCAATGAGCGTTGCCGTCCACTCCCTTGAACACACTGATCAGCCCAGCCGCAAACCTGTTTGTGCATGCATGGCCTCAGATTAGACATTCCTGGTCACATAATACTCTGCTCCTCAAAAAATTCCAAGTTCTTTTGAGTCAGAAGGAATCAAGCTTACTTACCCTGCTATCAACAAAGCCACGGAGAGAGTCAGGAAAATGATCTGGAACGCGTTGTACTTGGACTTGGCGCTGGAAAGCTGCTCCGACCATCCGAACTGGGGCTGAATCAGCAGCACAAAGCCGAGAAGGAACCCGGTGGCGAACCCCCCAATGTGCGCGAAGTTGTCTACGCGGGGGAGTATACCCAGCGCCAGGTTGATGGCGGCGATGATGATCAGGTTCACCATGGCTGCACACTGCACAGGATTCATTGGATCATTCGGCGTCAGGTGATTGCCCTGCATCAACTGGTGCAAAATGCCTGATGAATCAGGCTGAGATCAGGAGGAAGAGACGCCTACTCTGTTGCTGTAGATGGTCCAGTTGGTGATGAGCTCCGAGAGCATGGCACCGAGGAGGCCGAAGAGGGCGCCGGATGCGCCGACGGTGATGCCATTTCTGCTGATGAAGAGCACGGATAGGACGCTCCCGCCGAAGCCGGACACGAGGTAGACCAGCCCGACCTTCCCTGCAGCATGGCAGAGACGAATTCCGGTCAGAAAAATACCGTTGCATTACACACACCTTGCTGCTCTTGACGGAGTCGTCGTCAATGAAGGCTCGGATTCGGGCTTACAGAATCCAAACTGCTGCTCGAGGCGGATGCCGATGATGAGGAGGCTGATCATGTTGGCGGCGAGGTGGATGAGGCCAGCGTGCAGCCAGGTGCTCGTCTCCAGCCGCCACGCCTGATTGCCGTGCACCACCCCGTACCAGTCGAGCGCCCCGTACTTCCGCAACCTGCACGCCCGGCGACGACCACCATCAGCCAAGATCACAAATTAACCGGACAAATGGCGAACCTTGTGCGCGGGATGCTTCTTACGTGGCGGCCGAGGGGCCGAGGACGGGGTTCTCCTTGAGCGGCTGGAAGGAGAGCCGCCGGAGGAAGCTGCGGCCGACGCAGTCGCGGCCGCCGTTGGCCGGGCAGTTGTTGTAGTACATCACCACCACGAACATGGCCACGTTGGCGATCACCACCAGCGGCACCACCCACGTCCGGTGGTGCCGCTCCTGCGCCGCCGCCTGGTCGTAGTAGTAGAACGGCGGCGGCGCCGGCGCCACCGCGTTGGGCCCGTTGCCGCTCGGGTTGTACCTCCCCGGCGGCGGCTTGATCCCCGTCGTCGCCTCCCTCCCCGCCGGCCCGCCTGCCTCCACGTCGGCGTTCGACATGGCTTGACAACCAGCTGCTGCAACGGTTCGTTGGGATTGTATCTCTCCTGAGGAGGAGGTGAGGAAGGAAACGGACACGGAGACGACGAGGCGACCAAAGACTCGGTGTTTGAGGTTTTAAATCTGCGGGCGTTTGCGCGTTTTATCGTTTGATCACTTCCTTTTTTTTAAAAAAAAAGTCACATATTTGAGCACTTGTATTATTTCTGGTTGTTGAGAAAGACTAGGCGGGCCGCGGAGTTGGCGGGAAGTTTTCTATGGAAGCTTTGTGGGTTCAGAGGAGTTGAGTTGATGGGTGCAATTAGCAGTTGACCCGTCGGTTTACACTGATGGTAAGGCATAGCTGTATTTGACAACTGGATTGTCATCTGTTTAAATTTGAGATTAAACAAAAAGGTGAAGTACTTTTACCGATGGATCAACTGGAATCCCCATAAGAAGTTGCTAGTGGGCATCTTAGACTCTTTGTACTAATGCCTTCTTTAGAGTTTTCCAGTTGATAGGATGGCCAAAACTATGTTGACTCTAATCTGCTGTATGCTTGTATCTCTTTAGTTTAGACAAGTCTCCCAGAATCAGTGCTGACGGTTCAGCTTTCTCTCCTAGGATCCAACTGACAAACTGAAGTAGCTTCTTTGGGTAGAAGTCAGCTTGTTGCAGAAACCATTTCAGAAGTTTATTAGTAGCATTACTGTTTATACCGATACGCTTAAAAACTTGAAAGCTATATTTGATGGTGAGTATGAAAATGAGAACCGCGTTATTTCAGCATTGCCATTCCAAGGAACCATCCCACGGTTGTTTCGCTTTCGTTTTTCTTTTCTGAACTTTATTTCCCTATCGTTGGATCATGTAGTGAGGTTAAGCTTTCGTAAATCGTCCAATTGCACCGATGATTACTGGAAAAACAGAACTCGATGTGGACGCACGCCCCCAGTTGCCTCTTCTTCCTCGACACTGCAAAACAGCTCGTATTCGTATCTCCTCATTTGCAACTGAAACGCTTCTTTTATTCGCTTCCTTTTCTTTCCCTGCCGTCCTGGCATTTCCTTTTCCCCATTTCGCCATATGTTTCTCTACTTGCGTCTAGCCATAGCTGGATAGTACTACTATAGTTGGCTCGATCTTTATAAATCGCTGCAGAATGGGAACCCACTCAACTCGTGCTAAACTAGTAAGACCAATGCAAAGAATTGCTCTATTGTTCAATCGGTTTTACGTACACGAAGATGCATAAATGGGGACAATAAATGGTACTACTCCGATCCTCCTAAAGCTGAATGGTAAGCATTTTTTTTTCTCAGTTCCATGAAAACGTGAACTGGTCCACTGGAAAGATCTCTTAAGTGTGTACTCCTTTATGTGTAAATGTAGCCAAATGTAACTTCAGTTGAAGTGATTTGCAGCAACATGGTTTGGCAATGTTCGGTTTGCTACCAATACTTACCAATACCACACAAATGTTACCAAAATATTGGCATTGGCAAAAAATTGCCCATTGATTTAGCATTGCCAATAATAGTTTGGGATGGTTGCAAATCAAACAAGCCCTTAAAGAAAAGGATATGGATTTTCATCCCTCGAGGGAATATCCCCTTGTTATTTGCATGTAATCTAAATAGTTCTCGAAAAATTTGAAAAAAAATAACAACATAAATTAATATGAAATATATCACTTCACAAATATGCAAAATCAAATTCGATTTCTACAAATTAAAAAAAACTAAATTAAAAATAGTTGACGTACATTCGTAACTATATTTGTTATTTTTGTTACAACTTTAGAAGTTGAATTTTAAATTGTATGTTTGTGTAGTGATATATTTCATATTAATTTATTATTTTTATATTGATAACCATTTATATGGTATGCACGAAACCCCTCAAACGATAAAAATACTTTTCCTAAAGAAAACTACAGTTGTGTTGGCTTCAGCAACGTCAGAGCACATGGTTTGCAGCTCGCGACGACGTCTACGGTTTCCTTGCCTGCCCCGATCGAGACACACGGCAACGACGTATAGTAGAACATATCGTCGCGTTCGCACAAGCCAGGCTCGTTCAACACGGCCTTCAGAGGAAAGCAACACGCAGCTAAAGCCAGCCTAGGAATTTCAGTAAAATGTTTCGTTACTTCTCTTTTTTTTTTTGGACGAAATGGACAGAGTCTGGTATAGCAGTTCCGTTGCTTTGCTGCTACGCCTGTTTGCAAACCGGCCATCACCGTCAGTCTCTTCGTGCATCCCCGGCCGGTTTTCTCTAACCTCTACTACCTTCCGTATAACCCAGGCTCTAACTGCAAATCGTTGTTGATGCCGTAACCAATAAATCATGCATTAGTCAGGACGGAGTACTTACGCTTGCCGTCTGATACAGATACTACCTACACACCCGCTCAAACCAATCAATCGTGCACTAGTAATGCGTACATCTCAATACGCCATTATGAACGTCAACAGAGTCAGCTGTCTGATTTTTTTGTACAAGATGATTGTGTTCCTCATGGCCAAATTGTCCCCCTTTGTCGTGTACACGTTTCTTTTTTATGAAAAGAGAGGAAATCTCGTGGGATACGGACTTATGCAGGGCTTGGATGCAGCGTGGACTCGCAGCGTTTAAACAGCCAATCCCTCGAAAAGAAAAGGACCGGAGAGCAGAGCGCTGCTCCTGCTCTGCATCTCGTTAATCGTTCGCCGTATTGACATGTTCAGCTGCTCACGCGCGCACGGCTACAAGCAAGGTGACGCCTGCGCACATGCTGCCGCGACGTCGTCGTCATGGGCCTCGTGGATGGCCGCGAGCGGGCGCGGTCGCTGCTGCAGCCTGCAGCTGCAGGTGGTGCACTGGAGCCGTGGAGGCGGGTCGCCGCTGGTTCGCGGGTAGGATAGCTCGATCTCTCGACAGGGTAGCAACGAGGAGTCGAGGACGGCGCGTCGGCGAGAAGGCCAGGAGCAGCTGGATGGCCGTGTGCCGGTTGGCGGTTGACGGTGTCGGTCGGGTGTGATACCGATATCGTGAATTTTGATGATGGCTCATGGCTGGCACGACACGGGATTCTGCACAAACTTGGGAGGAGAGTTAGACCTGCGAGCACGTCGTGGCTACAGTATATTGGACTGCTGGGCAACAAGAAAACGGACAATAAGTCACTCCGTTCGTGTGGTTTCACCGAAACATCACCGACTAATATACACGGGATAAAATATCACTTAGAGCAAGTATAATACTGGATTCTAATAAGGCTGAATACTGAGTTGGATGAGAGAGAAGAGGAGAGAGAGGAAAAGCAGGCTATAAACTTATAGCCAGCTTAGGCACAGGAACCAAGAAAATTTGTGAGAGAGACGTGTGGACCATATATTTATAGTTAAGAGCTAACCACTATATAAGTGAGCTGAGAGGTAGACTGTAAAGATCTATAC
Source organism: Oryza punctata (assembly GCA_000573905.2). Classification (NCBI taxonomy): domain Eukaryota; kingdom Viridiplantae; phylum Streptophyta; class Magnoliopsida; order Poales; family Poaceae; genus Oryza; species Oryza punctata. The sequence continues at coordinate 27,540,567 of CM002491.2, read as the reverse complement.
AACCAGCAGCTGGCTATATTATTAGCCTTGCTCTTAGGGCATTCACAGTGCAAGGACGTAGTGTTCAGCCTCACAGCAAGAAACCGAATATTCGGCACCACATCAGCAGTACGCGGAGCCAAATGAGGTTCTCGGAGCCAAAGATGGATACTCGTTCTTCGAACGAAGAACGACTTGCGATGCAGGGAGAAACCGCGTTGTGGAGGTCGGAGCCTCGCTGGCGTGGCTTCGCGCAGGAGTTAGCGGTGAGAGAGAGAGGAAGACGTCGCCGCCGACGAGGCTACCGCTGCCACCGCATCCATAGACAAGGACGGGAGCTCGCCGGCCACGCCGCCCAGAGCCATCGCCGCTGGCAACGTTGCCGCTCGGGCCGCCTTGCCGCCCGGAGCCGTCGCCGCTCGGGCCGTCTCACCGCCGAGCTTGTCGTCATCCTCCTCTCCGTGCCGCCGAGCTCATCGGCCTCCTCCTCTCCACGTCGCCGAGCTCGTTGCCATTCTCCTCTCCACGCCGCCGACTCGGGGACCGCCACTGCTTCGGGGAGGAGAGGAGGAGTGGATCCGACCGGCCATCCCCCGCTCCCGTGCCACCGACGCCAGCGCTGGTTCGGGAGAGGAGAGGAGGAGTGGATCTGGCTGTTCCACCGCCCTTGCCACCCCGGCGCCGTCCCGACGCCGCCCTTTTCTCCGTGCTCTCTGCCGACGGGAAATGAGGAAAGGAGGGGTGGATCTGGCCATTCCACCGCTGACCTCGCCGTCCGCCGCAGGGAATCGGGGGACGAGATGAGGGGTGAATCTGGCCACTCTTCAACCGCTCCCACTCCGCCGACCTCGCCGTCCCCCGCCGCTGCTCCGCCCGGCACAGACGCCGACGCTGCTTGGGCCACCCCACCGCTGCTCCGCCCGACGAATCTCGCCGGTTGGGCTACCACGCTCCGCCGGTGCTCCTCTTTGAATCTCGGCCTCCTCCACCGATGAGTGAGGTAGAGAGGGGGAGAGATGAAAAGTGAGGGAGAAGATTTTGGTGGGACCCACTACAAACTTTGCCCTAGCACCTCAGCCTCCTCCACTGTGGAGTATGTGTCCTTCGAGGGGCTTGGGTTAGGTGGCAACCGAGATCCGGCAAATGCGGTAGCTGCCGTGTGAATGGCCTTAGGGTATCTCTAACATTACAAGCGAACCATGCAGTGGATGTGGGACCCACAGTTGCATGCATCGATTATTGCTATGTTTGCCCATCTACCAGCCACCGGTTCCTTTTTCCTTTCTATTCTCTCTGTGACAAATACTTCTTTAATTAGCTGAGTTCGACTCGTTTTGGGACGATTTTCAGTCCGACACATAGTAGCTAACTCCTAAAATGTATTTGGTTCGGTTTTTCTGCTCACGCGTCCATTTTTGCCTCACACAGGAGCTGCTCTTAGTACGTTGCCTTCCTGGTTAAATTGCCACTTTGAAGAATGTTCACCGGGTTAAGAGTTTTCCCACCAAAATTTTCATCCTATTTTACTGTAAAATTACAATCCACTCAATTCTAAAATTTAACAAAAAAAATATATCATATCATCATCCACTAATAATTGTTACATCTTAAATATCACACAAGCATGCTATATTATCTATAATTCTATAATTTAGTAAATTTTAGAGCTTTAAAATGTAAGTATATTAAATCATTATCCCACATAATTCATATAATATTTAAATATATCTCTCCATCATTTTTTATAATATCCTAACTACCTATATAGTTCATCCCCACTTAGTTAATGTTATTTCTCTTTTATCTCATTAAACCATATCACATCAATTGTTTTTAGCCCTTAGATAATTAATCTACGGTTGAAATTATCTTCCCCATTTTCTTCTCTCATTAAGCCATATCACCTCAATTGTTTAGTCTTTAGATGCTTAATCTATGGTCCAAAAGACATCCCTCATTTTCTTCTCATTAAGCCACATCACTTTACTTTTATATTTGGTCCATCATTCTATATATTATTTAAATTATCATAAACCATATCAACTTATTAATCTTACGTCGTCTAGCTATCTTGCACATTATTTCTACCTATTGTTTTCATACTAAAATTTTGTAGCAATGCGCCGGGTTTCACCTAGTTTAGATGGATAAGTGGGACTTACAGGGTGATAAAATGATCAAGCATTACATTAGGGAGAGAACAAAGGAGGGGCAGTGTTTTCACTGCGTCACTACAGGGCGTTCTTTATATTTCATTCTTTCCGCCCACATAGTTGCATCCTCTACGCATCAACGTAGGAGTCTTTGGATTGACAGTGCTTCCCCTCGAAAGAGTTTTAACCATTTTATGACAAAAATGCCTCTGCGTCTCAAGAAAGGGAGAGGGGACCGCATCTCGTGCAACCACGTCGTCGCCTACCCTACCAGACAGTCGCCTAGCGCAGCCTCCATTGACACCCGCCTCTTCACCACCACCTCTGGCTGCGTTGATGTTGACGTAAAAACACGATGGATTGGGAGATCTGCTTAGCTCCAGTGCAGGTCCAAAATAATGATGAGATGCGGGCGTGCTAGTCAGTTTGATCCTGCAACTGACAAGATATATAAATTGAAGATCAAAAGATAGCCGATCGGCTGACAAGCCGATGGAATGATTCCAGCCGATGTCAATACCAGCCGATATCCAATATAGATCTTGATACTTGAGTAAATAATGACATAAAGATAATCGGCTGATGAAAATAAAATAATATAATCCAGTAGAAGCCAAACGACTAGTAATGATAGATTGAATAAGCACTGATTCGAAGGTTGAAGCATTCATCGGCTGGTGGTCCGATGTCAATAAATCCAAATGATTAGATAAACAGTGAAACCTTTGTTGTCATCGGCTCAAACCAACTTGTATGTAATCCTTGTAAGCCGATGCAACATCCAGATAACTCATCGGCTGAAACCCCGATAAAACCCTTATTGGCAATCAAGAAGCATGCTAGAGATTATGGTTCTAAGCACGACTTAGTAGATCAAACTTAACTGATGCAGCACTAAGTATGAAAAGAAACATAATATCTAGACAATCAAGCTTTTGACTGATTTTCAGGGTGGTAGATACATTATATAATCTAAGCCAACAAAGTAATCTAGCCGATATCGACAAAACCCTCGATGGAGATCGGCCGATGCAAGTAGAAAACATTGTCAATCTAGATTATATAACGTATATGATAATTCATCGGCTAGCACTCCGATAAAACATTAGCATGAACCTATCGGCTTAACAAGATTTATATTATCAACAACAATCTAGTAGGTCGAACCTAACCGATGCAGCACAAGATTATTTATGATAATCTAATACTTAATGAGCCGATAGATATATCTAATGTGATGGATATAACAAATCTATTTAAAACAACATTGTGATTGTAGAGATATATCAGCTAAGATAGAAGATCAGACTTAACCGAGACAGTCCCAACTAAACCGATGTGTCTCTAAACACAATGCAATTAAGATAGAATTGAGATATCAGGTAAATACATCAACCGAACCAGAGCGATCCAAGAGATCGAAGCGATGCAGCCTTGAACAACACTAATGTAGCTGATAAATTCACCAAGACCCGACAGAACGTAGGGCTTACCCCTTCGCCGGAGATCGAAAGCCGATGCAGCCCAGCGTCAGGTGCCAAATTCCGCCGGTTGATAAGTAAAAACCTCAGAAAGAGGGTGGCGATGCGCCGAAGTTGAATTGATCGAGAGATAATTTACATAGACCCTGGGTGTACATATTTATACTCATGGGTAGATACTAGTCCATATCGGATACGACTCAAACTTTCCTAAAGATAAAAGGAAACACATAAAGTCCTTATCGGACACTAAACACACTTTCCTAAAGATAAAAGAAAACTAACAGACTATTCCTAATTAATAGATACAATTGCCTTTTTCGGACTCAATCCATACATGGCAAACCTCATGAAGCACTTTAAATGAACCCGACAATGGTTCCAACATCCCCTTGTCGGAATCGGCTACATCGGCTTCCTTGTCCGATTCAATATCAGCCGATGCACACCGTAGCCGATGCAGTTCCGAAGCAGATTTATACTCTGTTTCTGTTACCGATTTTCTTCCAAATCCGCTTCGGTCTTAACTCCAAATTCGATGCGTGATTTACCAAATTTCGTCGTCAATAGTTGACCACCGTTGCAGTCATCACGGGCCTCCGCCTCATCATCGTCACCCATCCCAAGACATCACCGACCCCTTTCACCTCCTGCCCCTCCCGTACCCGGGGGCCATTGTCGTCGTTGACCCCTTTCTTTGGATCTTCGTCGCCACTGGGCTAGGGGTAAGGATGTGTTTGCCACCCCTTGAGTCATCACTGTCCAGGCACCCTCTAGCCGCCAACAGGGTCCTATCATCTTCATCCGGACTCCTCGCATGATCTGGTGGTTTGCTACCTGGAGCACGTTGCGCCAACTTCCATGACCTCTAGGTCGTCGCCCTACCCTACCGGTTGCATCAATGTTGCCACCCCTGCTACCAACGCCATCCTCCCGATGGCGGGCAACGCTAGAGGCTTGGTCTCCCTTCCCCCTCCCTTCCAACACACACACAGAGAGAGGAAGGATATAGGAGCATTTTGGCCATAAAAATGGTTGAAACTCGGCATTTTAATTGGAAGGCAACATACTGAGTGGTATTTTCTTCTGTGTATCCTAGTAGGTCACATTTCATTGAAACCACACGAATGAAGTGACATATTATCCGTTTTCTGGCTAGGCAACACCCTCGTAGCCGAATATTTCTGTAGAACTCATCCGAGTGATTTAGTGTTTTAATCTACCTCTAATACTATCAGGGTTATGGATAAGGCATATCCTATGACCATGGATTAAACTCGACGGGCCCACCATATACCAAGTATTATACAAAATCAGACCTCATATACGAAAGTTGTTCTGAATAAGGAAGGAGAAGCAGAGTTCAAATTGTAAACTACAAGGATTACTCGGATCGTATCCATACGTGTCTCCCTAGTTCTACTGGGATAAGGGAACATTTGTAGGTATAAATAGAAGACCCTATAGGAGGAGAGGGGACATATTAAGTCAGAACACGTACTAACATGAGGGAAGAGACTAGACAGACCCAATCTGGTGCCACAAAGGCTGACATGAGGGATCTGACGCTACCCTCTGTCTCGCCGAGTTCGTATTCGAGGATGAAGACTACCTTGTTGTCGACTACGTGTGAAGATCCATGCCACCATGTCGACAACAGCTAGATTATGTTATCCCAAATATTGTACTTGAGTGATTCTAATGAATAAGAGCAACATTGGTTTCAGCTAATAGGAGTAAGGCTATTACCTGTCAGATGAGGGGGCCCAAACCTATATAAAAATCCTTGTCTCCTATCTTTTTTACTTCAAATCTCGTGTATACCCTGATACCAACGATCCTTATATCATGCAAATACGGTAGTCGTGATCTAGACAAATATACCATTCTATTTGCCTCAAAAAGGAAAAAAAAGGGAAAAGATAAAAGATCAAGCCCAACAAGGCAACAAGTGTTTGAGACGGGCTCATATCTCCAGGCCTGGTAAACCAGAAGTCCGTAAGACGAAAGCAAATGTAGCACAGAAGACTGTTTCAACTTTGGGCTTTGTAGCAGTTTCTGGCAATTCCATACTCCCACGGGAGGCCCAACTTGTCGCCGCGCCTTCGCAATCGCAACTGCAGTCTGCACCACGCGGCTAAACCCGTGGAGGATGTGTACTGTTGACTGTTGTGAATTTGTGATCGAAGCCGCCCGCGAGCTAACAGTTTGCGACGTGTGAGGCACAGGCGACACTCGGAGACCGTTGTCCCGGGCTCCCGGCTTTTACGATCACAATCCAGACAAGCCATTTCGCTATCCAGGTGGGGAAACTATTGGATATCGCTGGTTAGTTGCATATTATGTAAATAGTTATAAAAAAATTAATAAGATAGATCAATATGTGATAAATCACTTCATAAACATGCAAAGATAAATTTAACTTCGTGTAACACGTTGCAACGAAAAAAATAAATTAACTTAATTTGTTTTTTCGTTGCAACTTGTAAAAGTTAAAAATTTTCGTTGCAACTTGTAAAAGTTAAATTTTAACTTGTATGTATATTGAGAGATTTATCATATATTAATTCATCTTATTGAATTTTTACAAAAAGTTTAATAATCATTTAGGTGATAGAATATACTCCTAACCATGTGTCGCTTGAGTTTCTTCGTCTGCTTTTTACAGAGATTCTAGCCCTCCATATTTCTCATGGTTTTGTCAATGTTTTTGGAACCTTGCGCATATGGACCCTTCTTGGGCTGACGGGAACATTGGTCCCTATCGCAATTGAAGCGTCCATTTCGCATCATTGGACTTCGATGTACACACCGCGATCTGTGTACACACTGCATGATTGGGCAATCAAACTCAGGCGCTCTTATTTTTCCAGCGACGAGCATAGGGACAACGTGCTTTCTTGATGATTAGGACATCAATTTCTTTGAACAAGTTTGCCTACGTCGACCATCTAGATGCATGCCATTCTACGTGTAGGAGTACGTCGGTAGGATTTGAAAGGGCCTGCAGCCCAGGGTCTACCATTCCATTTTACCACTCTCACCAGTTTATCGAAAACAAATAAAAACTAAGGATTTCCGACAATGTTGTTCGAAAGCCGGCTAAAACCAATAAGTTTTCACAAACCAGCACATAACGATTTTATAGAAACCGATTGGTTTTGTGAACCATGCAGTGACCATCACCTTTTGACCATGGGGTTGTTTGACTGCACAATATAGCACTGCGCTACAAGAGCTGTTGTGTGCAGCTAATATTTTGTGCTAATACAAGATATAGCACAGTTACCGCGCACCACTGCAATGGAATGAAAATATTTAAATGTTATTCGGTTTCTTTATCATGGTTTTTCATGATCGATTATATTTGTGAGGCATTTTAGGCTGTGTTCTTATCCCAGTTTTCCCAACTCACCTCTCTCGTTTTTCGCGCGCACACTTTTCAAACTGTTAAACGGTGTATTTTTTGCAAAAAAAAAATTTATATAAAAGTTGTTTTAAAAAATCATATTAATCCATTTTTCAAATTAATACTTAATTAACCATATAATAATACGTATTTCGTCTTACGTGTTAGCGGAGGAAGGTTCCCAATCCCTCCTCCCGAACGAAGTCTTAGAATGGTTCTTCTTATATTCATAAGAGGGAGGAGTGGGGTTTTTCTGGGAGGGGAGGAAGGACCACTGTAGTTAAGATACATGGACTAGTAGCGATCGAATCGGCAATGAGAAAAGCATTTTGTTTTATACCAACACAGTTCGTCCAAAGTGCACAGGAATTCCAACACAGTTCGTCCAAAGTGCACAGGAATTCCAGAAAAGGCAGAAACAGATGTACGCCTAACAAGAAAAGGTTTCGTGAGCTTTCTACGGAGATCCATGATGGGCATCGTAAAAGGTGAGAAGGGAGGTGGTGTGAAAATGTGAATAGGGACCAGGGATCCATCCATATGGTCCGTACTACTCGCACGGTAGGACTGTTCGCCGAAAGCGAGATAGAACTACACGTTCGAGTGGGATACGATCATCATCCTGTCATATCATGTCACCTCGCGATGGATATGAGAGACCCTGTTGCCTTGCCAACTGCGACGATATGATCATCGTTGTCACCGTCACACAAACTCGTCCGTATATAAACTCAATTTGCACCAAAACGACACATGAATTCTCCGTCCGCTGAACGGTGGAAGCGTGGGGTTTCGTCACGAATGTGTGGCCTGCTGGCCGGGCAATGTAGAAGGTCGCCGTGCAGCCGTCGCCGAGGACCGGCCCAGAGGAGTACGATGACCTCTGCGGCGCCCGGAGACAGTCTCGCGAGTGGCGACCGGAGCAGTTTCCTTCCGTTTCGTCGAGCCCCTCTGGCTGACGAGACAGGGTGCTGCAGCTGCAACGGAGACAGGCTGCAGCCTGATGAGGTGAACTGGAAAACAAGCTACCCCTACTCAGACTCGTAGTCGTACTACTATTTGCACTAAAAATCCTACATGATCGTCTGATGAGTACTACATGATCGTCTCAGGGCTGTAAAATCCTACGAATCCAATTAGACCTAAAAAAAAGTATTTACTACTATTATCTCTGTCAAAAAAAAAGATTAATTGGATCCATGCCAAATAAAAAAATGCCACTACTATTTCGGTATCCGACTGCGTGCCACTGCTATTTTGTCCAAATTCGGTTCGTGCCACTATCTACGCCCCGCGCGTGCTTTTTCACCGTTTGGAGGTATCGTATTTTTGTATAGACCGATTTGCCCCCGCGTCGGTGTGTTCATTCTCCATCGTGGTCCGGCTCGCCCAGCTCGCCCATTCATTCCCCACCCACCGAAACCCTAGCTTCTTGAAGGCCGCGGCGCAGACGACGACGACGGAGACAGCGGCGGTGGTGAGCGCTAGCTCGAGGACCACCACCGATGAAGGGATGAGTGCGCAGGGCCATACGCCTACACCCCCCGCGGCGGAGGCAATGGATTTGGGCAGGTCCCCTCTACGCGTTGCTTCGAAACCGTGAGTACCTTCCCCCAACTCCTCTTAGTCCAGCTAAAGTATGTGTTTTGAGTTTTGATTGAGCTCTGCATGTGCGATTTGAGTTATTCTTTTGTCATTCGTTGGTAGGCACTGGTTTTCAGTTGATGTTAGTGTTCAACCCTATGCGACAGTAGATTCTGATATTAGGAAAATCATCAGTAAGGGCGGCACTAGGCATTGGGTTATCGATTCAGAGAGTTTTTCCTTTGATTTTCTGATGAAAAGCTTAAGGGATGAGTTTACATGGGGCTCGAACCAATGTCCCTCAATGTGGTATTTTAACAAAAATGTTGGTGAGGATGTTAGGCTCGTAGGGGACACTGAATTGCTAGATATTTTCGAGATGTATTCAACCGAGGCCAGTTTCCATCTACTTGTAGCAGTTCTTGAGAAAAGGTCAAATTCACTACCCAGTTATGTTGGAGATGTGTCATGTGTGTATAAGCCCATTGCTGTCATCTCTCATGAGAACCCTTCCTACAGTGTTGGTTCTGGACAAGCTGCTACTAATGTTGGAGGTTCTGCACAGCCTGCAACAGTGCAAGCAGATGTTAGAGAGCCAGACATGTTTGATAATGAGGAAGAATATGTTGGTGTTAATGATGAGCACTTGTATCTTCCTCCAAAACCTACACAGCCACCTGACATCTCTGTCCAATCCTCTCAGCCTGCTCCCACAGGGGTTGAAGCTCCTGAGGTAGAAGTAACTGATGAAGACCCTCAGGTTGTTAGAGTCGTTCATGATCCAGACAATCCAAATATAGCAAAGGATGCTCTATTCCCTGACATGATATCTTTCAGAAAAGCAGTTAGGCATTATGCAATAAAAAAAGGTTTTGAGTTTGCTAATTTGAAGACAGATCCAACAAGATTCATTGCATCCTGTCGTGTTGAAGGCTGTCCTTGGCGAATACGTGCTTCAACGATCCATGATAAGATAACAGTTAAGGTATGTTTACATGGTATAGTTAATTAAGTTTTTCATATGGTCTTGCTAACTTCTTTCCATCATGCAGATTAAAGTGCTTCCCTTTGAACATACATGTGCATCTACCAAACTAAGAGAGGGCAAGATGGCTACACAGGGCTGGGTTGCTAATAGGATTGGGGATTGGCTGAAGAAAAATCCGAATAAGGGTGCAAAGGATGATAGGGAGAAGCTTCAAGAACAATTTGAGATCAAGTTGAAGTATTCAAAGGCATGGTCAGGTATGAAGCTAGCACTAGAACAAATACATGGTAAATATGAAGAGAGTTTTCAACTACTTTTCAACTGGAAGGCTGAAATTGAGAGAAAATCTCCGGGTAGTATAGTTGATATTGAATTGGAAAAGTTAGGAAACAAAATGTGTTTCAAGCGCATGTTTGTATCTCTAAAACCATGTATAGATGGCTTTTTGCAAGGTTGCCGGCCATATGTAGGTGTAGATTCAACTAAATTGACTGGAAAATACACTGGACAGTTAGATTCAGCCACATCTGTAGATGGTCACAACTGGTTGTTCTATGTAGCATATGCAATTTTTGATTCAGTAACTGATGACAATTGGTTGTGGTTCATGAAACAATTGAATAGAGCTATTGGATGTCCTCAAGGGTTAGTTATCTCTACTGATGCATGCAAGGGGTTAGAAAAGGCTGTTAATGGTGCATTTACTGAGCCTGTTGAGCATAGAGAATGCATTAGGCACCTGTATGCTAACTTCTTGAAGAAGTTCCATGGCTCTGTTATCACTGAACATTTGTATCCAACTGCCAGAAGCTACACAGAGGAGGGTTTCAAGTACCACATGCAGCAAATACATGCAGTGAAACCAGATGCAATAGAGTTTCTTGAGAAACATCATTCAAGAATTTGGTACAGATGTAGATTTGGAGAAAGCAGCAAATGTGACTATTTGACAAATAATGTTTCTGAGAGTTTTAATGCTCAGATCAGAGGACTAAAAGGACTGCTTCCTCATGAACTAGTAGACAGCATAAGAGAGCTAACTATGGAGAAGATGGCTAGTAGAAGAGATATTGGCAGGTCAATGGTTGATGGAATCCTTCCAGGGGTTATGAAGCAGCTTAATGATGCCACATCCCTTCTCAAAGTGGTCAAGGTTGCCAGGAGTGATGATGGGTTTGCAGAGGTCACACTTGTGGATACAGACAATAAGACTAGAAGGCATTTTGAGAAAACTTGCAAGCTGGCTGAACCTGCTGATGCAGATGATTTGAGTAGCCAATGCACCCCCAAAAAAAGGTAACTTGATACCTGGTCGATTTTATCTGTATGGCATGAATCTCACAAAACTTTCTCTTTTTTCTAGGAAGAGGCAACACTGCAGGCAAGAAGATGAGGCAGTGGTAGCAACTGAATCTAGCTGCTCTGCACCAAAGAAGAAAAAAACACCTAAGAAAAAAAAGACACCAAAGAAGAAGAAGACACCCCAGAAGAGGAAAGATCTTGCTTCCTCTAGTGCACCACCAGCTAGAGTAGTTAGGAGTTTATCTAGTTATCTTGATCTGTAATGACACACCAGCTCTAAGTATTTTGCAACTTGCTAGTATGTGATGTATGTATGGTTGTGATGAACTTGTTAGAATTGGCCATGCAACTTGCTAGTGAACATTATATTTGGGTATTTTGGTACTATGTCATGGATGCAAGTTTGGCCATGTAACTTGCAAACTATTTCCATGTGATGCAAAATGAAGCAGTCTACTGTACACTTGGTATCTATGCCTCTTGTCTGTTTGGAAAGAATATATCTGGGACAGTTTGGAACCTGACATTTTGCATGGCCTGACATTTTTTAATGAACCTGAAATTTTGTTAACTGACATATCTGATTTTCATCAGACTTTTAAGCTGAGATTCACTGATCAACATTAAGGGAACATTTTTGAATTTCATTTGTTTTATAATCTGAGATTCACTTATCAAGATGAACAACATAAATTTGTCAGATTTTCATCACATTTTCTTCCCATGACAAAAGAAAATTCATTAACCACAAATACTTGCTCACAATACATCCATTTTGGTCACCACAATACATGCACATTCCAGTTCATCACAAAAGAGAATTTCACCCTTTCAGTTAACACAATGGCCTGCTGACAATACATCCATTTTTTTCACCACAGTACTTACATATTTCATCTAGTTTGTACGAAGCACTAAGCTAACAACTAAGAAAGAGAGCACTAACAATACGTAGAGAAGTCTACAACGACTTAATTTAATTTGTTCCAAATGCTTCTTCGTCGCTAAACACTCTAGCCTACACTGATTGAGCGCCTCAATTGTCGACTTCAGCTCATTTTGCTTTGCATTAAGGAGCTCACACATCTTCCCTTTGTCAGTCTTCTCATCTGCTAAAAATTGGCGAAGCATGTCGATTGTTTCTCGCATATGATCGTACTCGCCGGCGTGGCAGTATGCAACCATCTCCTCAGCATACTCGTGCAGAAGGTCTTCCCAGATCCATAAGAAGCAAGACCCCTCCTTTCCAAATAAAAGGTGAGTTTGAGGTAAGAATGAAGCTTGCCAACGAGTTTGAGGCAGGTGCTCTTACCGATTTGCCGCATTGTAGCCACCGGCGTCGAGGATTCCTAGCGGTGTTCGACGTTTGCGCCATTGCTGAGACACCGCAAGCACACTTCAGCTTGGGGATGGAAGGTGGTGATGCCCGCAATCGACCAACACTGCCACCACTGGAGGATTGCTTCCTGCTCGCTGGATCCATCGTCTTTTTTTGTCGCGCCCACAGTCGCGGTGCTCTGACCGTCCGCCGCCGTCTTCAAGCTAGGGTTTCGGTGGGAGGTGAGGAATGGTTGGGCATGGTCAATCCAGACCACGACGCACTGGTCAAGAGCAAGTCAACGTGGGGGCAAAACGGTCCATACAAAAATACGATACCTCCAAACGGTGAAAAAGCACGCGCGGGGAGTAAATAGTGGCACGGACCGAATTTGGACAAAATAGCAGTGGCACGCAGCCGGATACCGAAATAGTAGTGGCATTTTTTTGATTTGCCACATTTAGAGTGGCATGGATCCAATTAACCCAAAAAAAAACCTTCGATTTTGAGTCTATCTTACACTTCAATTAAAATTTCAATTAGCACTTCGATTTGCTTTTTTTAGAACAAAAATACGAAGAAGCTCAAGCCGTGATTTGCAAAATTTACCGCGAGAGTACTGGGGTGATGGATTCACTGTCAACATCTCTATAGTTTTTTAAAGGAATATAGAGTATAGATTTTCATTTAATAGTCATCTCCAAGCCTAAGAAAAATAAGGAGAATTAATGCATTAAGTCAAGGAGTGCTTGTCACTTACGAAAAAGAAAAAAAAAATCATTGCCGAAGTCAAGGATCAAACTCACTAATACGCAGGAATAGATATCTCACGACTATACAACACAATATTAAAGAGTAAGTTGCACAAAATTTTAGATTTAAGGCATCCGTAACACAAAACCCAGGTATTGCGACCCCAGGTTTTGAGGCAAACTATTTCAAGAAACCTCACATCAAGTACTCATAATTCAATTGGTATATATGGTGTAATTTAGTATATGTCCACATTAGTGTGCTCAAAATACATATCCCTCCTATGTACTTCATCTTCTTCCTAACTCTTGAGTTGCACAATTGAATAAACGCAATACAATTTCACTAATAATAACACATTAACCAGTTAGTTATAGAGATAAACAATCACAATACCAACAATCAATACTCGTTAAAACGAGATTAACATGTACATTTGTATACTTAGAAATATCTCATCGATTTTAACAATTATTATGCATAAATATATTATCCAAGAACAACAATATAAGCCAAAACATGGGGTTTCTCAAAACACTTTGCCTAAAACCTAGCGTTTCTTGAAACAAGTCATAATACTTAAAGTTTTGCGTTACATGACATATATCTTAAAATCGAGGGTTTTATAGAATTTACTCTACATTAAATGGTTTTGCTAATTTATTGACGTGTGTCGGAAAAACGATTCCCCGACAACGGGGAGGTGCAGACCCCTTCCAGAGTGAAGATTCGACCAAGGGGTTAGCTGTGAATGACGTGTGATAACCTCATAACGTGGGATGCAAGATGGAGAAATCCTAGCACAAACAAGGGATTATACAGGTTCGGGTCACCCGAGGTGTAATACCGTACTTATGTTTTCGTTGTTATCTGGATCTGGAATGGTACAAGCTTAGTTCTTTTTTTAGCTAAGAATCAAGCATTCCTTTCTAACTGGCATGTTCCCTTCGTTTTATAGTTCAAGGAGGAGCTCACAGTGTCATTTTTTCCTTTTCTCAATCTTGTCTCCATGTGTTGTCTTGTCACTGCCAGTTGATTCCTTCCAAATCATCCCGAGAAACCTACCAAAATCTTGTTGTTTAGATTGCTCTGGGTTCCTGGGCACCGGCCTGAGCCAGTTGGGCCTTCGCCTCGCGCCTCCACGTGTCGTGTGGTGGGCCTGGCAATGCCCTGACATCGCTGAGACGACGCCACGGTTTCCCTTTTGACCCAGTTGGCAAAACCGGGTGTCGCTGGGCATGCGCAACCCGGGTCCATGCTCGCGCTGCCCCTTATGACTCAGCGCTACTGTCCTTTCCCACGTCTTTTCGGCCCTAGACAGCTTGGAATCTCACCTGCCAACCTATTTCATTTATGGCTGTAGCCATTGGCTCACGGCTGGCAGGAGGGTGGAGCCATGACTCAGTCAAGTCCTCGGCCATGTCCCCATGCCCCTTTACAGGGAGATTGGATGATTTATGCGGAACTTCTCAAAGATGTCTTTGGTAGATGATTGTGAGGTATGTAGATCTTATGTTTCTACGCTCCTCTTTAAGGAGGTACGTGTAACTTACTAGGGCGATGGGGGACCGGGTCCTGGACCAGGTCGGGTCCCAGGCTCCCCGTAGCCTGTAATCTTAAGATATAGCTCTTATAGGTCTCTACGCTCTTCTTCATGAAGAACGTGAGTCCCATAAGTGTGGAGGAGGACCCAGGATCCCAGGCTAGGTTGGGATCTAGGCCCCTTTTGGTTTATATTTTTAAGATGTAGATCTTGTACCTTTCTATGCTCCTCTTCAAGGAGGAACGTTTAACCTACAAGTGCGATGGGGAACCGGGCCCCAGACCAGGTCGGGACCCAGGCTCCCCAACATCTACAATCTTAAGATATAAATCTTATAGGTCTCTACGCTCTTCTTCATGAAAAACAAAAAATGTGAGTCCTGTAAGTGTGGAGGGGGACCCAGGATTCTAGGTTAGGCTTGGATCCAAGCTCCTCTTTTAAGGAGGAACGTGTAACCTACAAGGGCGATGGGGGATCGGGTCCCAGACCTGGTCAGATCCTAAGCTCCCCAACACCTACAATCTTAAGATATATAGCTTGTATGTCTCAACACTTCTCTCAAGGTATTGTCTGTGATTTAATTAGGTTGAAAGGACCCATGACCTGGTTTCACCTGGGCTCCTGTTTTCCTTACCTAAGATGGGGGCCCCGGGTCTCAACACGGAGATGGACCCGGTGCCCCCTGTTTTTAGCACGCAGCCTAGTCTTATAGTAGCCCAGTTAAAATTCTTAATCTTAATTAACGGGGAATAAACACTTGATTTCCGGGGAAAGAAGTACCTAGTTCCCATTTCACCAACAACGTGCATATGAGCTTAGTAGCAAAATTATTGACATCGAGGATCTGTTTATAAAATAATTTTTATTAAAGGATAGGATTGTCAAAAAAATAATGTTGAATGCCTTGTCATCTCGTGTGTTACCAGGGACGTGATGTTACTACTAGTGCGTTGTAAATAAATTTATTTTTTATAAAAATAAGTTGTAAAATTATTATAGAATTATTTTATTTCCTCCATATTTTGAGGATTCCAAACATTTGAGCAAAGTACATTTCTAGATTTCAGAAATACTAGTACAATCTAACATGTCTGTTTGTCTCTCCTCCTTTATTTATTATAACGACGAATTTCATTCACAATTCTTGTGATTTTTCTAGGGAGTAATCAAACATTATCCTTTTCAAATTCATATATTTTATTTCCTACAAGATTTGGCTAGTCATCTCGTTCAATTTCTTAGTTTTTCTTGTTTCTGTTGTCTTTTTATCCTACAATTCAAAGGAGCCGCTATATTCTATTTTTATACTACTTATATACTCGCTTCGTCAAAATAAACCAAGATACGCTATTACTACCTATCGTAAAATATAATTTTTGTCTATGTAGTTTTGGGACATACTTAGGCTCTGTTCATTGGATGGAGTTGGTAGCTAATCTCCCGGGCACGTAAAACGGAACGAATCATTAGCGTATGATTAATTAAGTATTTACTATTTTTTTAAAAAAATAGATTAATATGAATTTTTAAAGCAATTTTCGTATAGAAACTTTTTTCAAAAAACACACCATTTAGCAGTTTGAAAAGCGTGCGCGCCGGAAAAGAGAGTGGTGAGTTGGGAAAGTAGGGGGAAGAATACACCCTTAGACTCCGGTCGATTCTACCGTTGGGCTTATCTTAACCAAGACACCGAAAACACGATATATAATTAGCACATAATTAATTAAGTATTAACTATTATAAATTTAAAAAATAAACTTATTTAATTTTTTATAAACTACTATACATAAAATTTTTATAGAAAACATATTGTTTAGCAATTTAGAAAATGTACGCACGATAAATGAAGGATTAGCCAAACCCAATCCTACATGAACGCAACAGTAATATCAATATTCAAAATGTTGGAATGCTCTTAGCGTGTGTAGCGAAGGTTAAGATCTCTCTCTAACGCACGCAAAATGAAAACTTATTAGTTTATAATTAATTAAATATTAGTTATAAAAATAAAAACAAGAAGGATAATTTAATATGATTTGAGTGTGCATAAGTTAAAATAAACACACCCCTACCCTGCTCAGCAGTAGCACCAACCGATTTCGCACGGTGTATAGAACTCGGAGGAGCAGGATGCTGTATTTATGACGGCAAGCTGGTCGTGAGGCAGAGAGTAGAGAGGGTACAGTAGCAGGCGCCATCCTCCAACGTACTCCATCCAGGCATCCAGCCCTCTGCCAGCCAGAAAGGTTCACGTTCTCCAAGCACGTCAAGATGCGTGCGTCGCTCAAACGTGCCTCACCGCCAGATCTCACCGGACCGGTCTCGTCGGCGCGGCTCGCTCACTGGAGCCCCGCGCCACCACACCGCACCAGTACACGACTGCCATGGCCGGCCACTCCTCGGCTGCTTCCCGGTCATCCCATTTATGACGCCGTCGTCACATCGACGACATGCACCATAACAAATGCTATTCCTTTCATCTTAAAATAATTTTATTTTTAAACAATTATTATATTAAAGTTTATAAAAAATAAAAACAAATACACTAAAACAAGATAAATAAGAGACAATTGCATTGGTATTTAGAAAAATGAAGGGTATTTTTATCTTTTTCTTTGTATTGGTATATGCGCGAGAGATGAAAAACAAACTTTAAAACAGAGGAAACATATATTTTTCATAAAATAGGATAAACCCAGCCTCCACATCCAACCGATGTATACGGTCAACGGAGGGAGTACATGTTTTTTTAACACGGCTATGGTTAATATTTAGAAAAACACACATTATCAAATATGGTTGTTCACTGTAACTATTAAAATATTTATTTCCACCTTTTGCACTATTTCTCTCACCTACAACTTAAAAATAGATACTCCATATTTGAATAGACAAATCTATTAAAAACGTAATAGAAAAAGGAACCACCATGTTTGCTCTCATGGTCTATAAATTCTCACATTTATTGGAGAAAAAAATCGAGTCCTTACAAAAATACAATTTAAAAATAATTGAAATTTGGAATTAAAAAAGGAATATTGAAATAGGAGACAAGATACAATTTAGACCCAGTTGAAATTCGGAATTAAAAAATAAGAAAAATTAAAACTAGAGGTGAGAGTCCATATAGAAATACAACTTAGAAATAATTAGAATTCCAAATTAAAGAAATAAGAAATGTTGAAACAGAAGTCTATAGTACATATAGAATATAACTTAAGAAAAAAAACCCGAAAATCGGAAATAAAAAAATAAGGAATATGGATATATGAGTTTAGAATCCATATTGAAATACAATTAGAAATTAAAAAAATTTGGAATTAAAAAAAGAATATAGAAAGACAAGTCTAGAGGCCATATAGGAATTTAGAACAAACTAAAAGTCAGAATTTAAAAAATAAAAGTTGAGTTTTTTTTGTCCATATACAATTTGAAAATAATTAAAATTAGAAATTAAAAAAAAAGAAAGATTGGGAAAAAGTCTAGAGTACATATAGGAATAAATTTGATATATTCCGAAGGGGACACCACATAGGCCGAACATGCTACATTCTAGAGAAAAGGGAAAAAAATTCTTTTACAATTAAGGGCCATACTGTGACTTGCGGCAGAATTCCACCGTCCTGCAGCGCCGGCACGACTCCTGTCAGATCGCCCATCTTCATGCGTGACACCGCACGTCATTCCTCATTAAACGACTGGAGATTTGCGTATCCACCGTATGCGGTGAGGCGTGCCAGGTGATTTGACCTGGCGCACCAACTCTGGTGATGTGAGTGAGTCGAAAGAGCTCACATGATTTTTGATGTGACCTGATGGGGCGCGCAGCATACCTACCGGACGTGCGACGGTATGCCCGGTACTGTGCTACATCCAATCGGTCATTTCGACCGGTCGCAGACCAGTCAGCCGACTGCGACCAGTGTCAGGTGCGCGCGTGCGTGTCATTTCGCATTTAATGCAGCACGGTCGCGCGCAAGCGCACTCCGACTGCTCCGCCATTAATGGGGTAGGTGAGCGACGGGAGCGCTCACCTACTCCAGCACACGTGGCGGCGGCCCGAGGGGGTCGGGGGAGCCCGACCCCTGCCGCGGTACTCACCGGGAGGCGCCACGACTTAGGACGATCGGCCGCCACGTCACCCTCGGGCCCGACCCCCCTCGAGGGATGGTCACGTAGGCGTACGGGGCCACCTCAAGCCCAAAGTCGGCATACCCCTAGGCCCATGTCACCGATAAAAACAATAAGGAATATTGAAAGAAAATTTAGAGTTCATATGGAAATAAAATTTACAAATAACTAAAATTTGAAATTAAGAAAAAGGAATATTGGAAGAGAAGTCTATATTCCAATAGAAGTAAAATTTATAAATAATGGAAATTCGAAATTAAGAAATAAGCAATATTGAAAGAAGAATCTAGGGTCTATATAAGAAACTAATTTTAGAAATAACGAAAATTCAAAATTAAAAAATAATTAATAGCTATCATGTAGTATAATATGAATGTTACGCATGGGTTAGTTTGGTCAAGTTAGTACATAATTTAAAATAATATTATTATTTTAATATATTTAGTTATAAAATTTAAAAATATTTAAGCTATTATACGAGAAAAAATATAATGATACTAGCCGCACAATCTGCGTGGACCACCATGCTAGTTTTACAGGAGTAAATAACTATAGTTTGAATGTTTTCTTTCCATGGTTGACTTTTGCTGTGTCGAGAAATTAAAACTACTAAATCACGATGTCCCGCATCAAATGGTAAAAAAATAAAGATATGCACCATTTGAATAGTAACCGGCAAAATACACGGGTAGAGACGTACTCCCTCTGTTAGAAAAGATAATCTACATGCGAATTTGATATTACCTGAGATAATAAACATAGATAATCTCATATTGAATTTTGATTTTTTACGGAGGAAGTAAAGGTTTTACGCCTCCTGCTTGTCACCAGTCACTCAGTCAGGTCACCGCTTCACCGGCACAGAGAAGCCCGGATCCACGGGGTGGTCACACTCACGGGGACAGCACAGCACCTACCCGAGCCAACCCCCGCACACACGCCATCTCCAGTGGGACTAGCAGCAGCGCGGCGCCTTTTTGCGATTTGACTCCGCCGCGCCGTGTCCCCTCCGAGTGGAAAAATACAAAGGATCCGAAGCGGAACAACGGCGAAAAGCGACGACGGGACTGGACGAGACGAGACGAGGCGAAGCGGGGCGGCTACGAAAACAATCCACACAAGCGGCCAAGCCCGAAGCCCGAAGCCCCGCAGCGCAGCAGCAGGGTTCGCGATGGATTGGACTGACGGACGGGACGCGATCCCCCGCGCCGCTTGCGCGTGCCTCCCCTAGCGCTAGCGTCGTGTGTGCGAGTGCGACCGACTGGTGGTGGAGTGGAGTGGAGCGGTGGGTGTGGTCGTGCCCGTGCCAAAACGCCATGCAAGAAAACCTCCCCGCAACCGAACAAAAACACCCCCGCCCCATTGACCGGCCCACCCGCCCGTGCGTCCACACCGATCCATCCATCCACATTCTTCTCCTGTGCTGCTGCTGCTTTGACTCTCCCTCCTTCTTGGCAAAGCACCTGATTCAATCCAACCCGCCCGTTTTTCTTTCTTTCTTTTTTAATACAGGAATACAGGAAGAGGAGCGGAGTGGCCGAGTGGGTAGATGGTGCAAGGGCGGTTCTACTACTAGTATACCGTCTAGCGAGTTTTCTTTTAGTTGGTGTGGGGTGTGCAGAAAGAAGGCTAGGCAGATCCAGGCAGACTAGCTCTTTTTGTTTTTGTTGGGACCTACTGGCAGTACAGTACTCGCGAAGGAAGGAAGGAAGGAGGAGGAGGCAGGCTAGTTAATAGCGCGACATACCCGAGACGCACGCACGCACGCACTGCTGCTGCTCTGCCCGCTCTCGCTTGCTTCCCCTAATCTTCTCCCGGGCCAGGGGGGCATGAGCTTTGGGGATCACTTCGGCGACGGCGTGGTCGCCGCCGGCATGCAGTTCCCCTACTCCGGCGCTGGCCCGGGCGTCTTCACGTCATCGCCGGCGCTCTCCCTCGCGCTGGTACGACACCTTCTTCGCTGACGTGTTGGGTCTTTTTTTTTTCTTTTGGTGGCGGTGCGGTCGAGTGATTCGGAAAAGGCGCGTCTTTTCTTTGGTTGGTTCGGTTGCAGGCGGACGCGGTGGCAGGCCGGGACGGCGGCGGCGGGAAGATGGTTACAGTGGTCCATGGCGGCGGCGGAGGACGCGCGAAGGCGAGGGACGCGTCGGAGGTGGAGAACGAGGTGAGCCGGTCGGGGAGCGACCACCTCGACGTCGTCTCTCGCGGCGGCGCCGGGGGCGACGACGATGACGAGGACGCTGAGCACGGCAACCCGTGCAAGCGCAAGAAGCGCTACCACCGTCACACGCCGCAGCAGATCCAAGAGCTGGAAGCGTAAGGGCGCCCCCACCCACGAACAACGATTCGTTTTGCGTTCTCCTGTGCTTGGCTGCTTGCTTTGGCTCATGCATGGATACGGGCTCATCGGTGCAGGATGTTCAAGGAATGCCCCCACCCAGACGAGAAGCAGCGCGCCGAGCTGAGCAAGCGGCTCGGCCTCGAACCCCGGCAGGTCAAGTTCTGGTTCCAGAATCGGCGCACGCAGATGAAGGTAAGCGATCGAAACGAAAGCACCCGTCTTTTCCCGCTGATCGATGGTGCAGTGCAGTTCTTGACACTGTCTCCCTCTCTCCCTGTGGTGATTGGATTGGCAAAGATGCAACTGGAGCGACACGAGAACGCGCTGCTGAAGCAAGAGAACGACAAGCTGCGCTCCGAGAACCTGTCCGTCCGGGAGGCCATGAGGAACCCGGTGTGCGGCGGCTGCGGCGGCCCGGCGATGCTCGGAGAGGTGTCCCTGGAGGAGCACCACCTTCGCGTCGAGAACGCGAGGCTCAAGGACGAGCTCAGCCGAGTGTGCGCGCTCGCCGCCAAGTTCCTTGGCAAGTCCGTCTCTCTCATGGCGCCGCCGCAGATGCATCAGCCTCATCCTGTGCCAGGCTCGTCGCTGGAGCTTGCAGTTGGGGGTATTGGTTCGATGCCATCAGCCACGATGCCCATCTCGACGATCACTGATTTCGCTGGCGCCATGTCCAGTTCAATGGGCACGGTGATCACGCCCATGAAGTCTGCTGATGCTGAACCATCAGCAATGGCTGGCACTGGCATTGACAAGTCCTTGTTCTTGGAGCTAGCAATGAGTGCAATGGATGAGCTAGTCAAGATGGCTCAGATGGGGGCACCGCTATGGATTCCAGGTGCCTCCTGGCCTGCCTCGCCGGCAAAGGAGAGTCTGAACTTTGAGGAGTACCTTAACACCTTCCCACCTTGCATCGGGGTGAAGCCTGAAGGATATGTATCAGAGGCATCTAGAGAGTCTGGCATTGTCATGATTGACGATGGCGCCGCACTTGTGGAGACCCTCATGGATGAGGTTGTGCTTGTGCCACCTTAACCCCCCCCCCCCCCTTCCCTTTCATGTTTCTGTTGCTTGTTTATTTGGACTCACCTGTAGTTTGAATTCTTGCGACAGCGACGGTGGTCCGATATGTTCTCATGCATGATTGCCAAGGCATCAACCATTGAGGAGATTTCTACTGGTGTTGCTGGGAGTAGAAATGGTGCATTGCTTCTTGTGAGTGATGAACATTCTGTTGTGGCCATCCCACGAGTTTCACGTGGTTAATCATACTAGCATAACCCCTGAGTGGTAAATCTCTATCATTGCAACAGATGCAGGCAGAGCTACAGGTGCTTTCACCTCTTGTGCCTATTAGAGAGGTGAAGTTTCTCAGGTTCTCCAAACAGCTGGCTGAGGGTGTATGGGCTGTAGTGGACGTTTCGGCTGATGAATTGATGAGGGATCAAGGCATAACTTCTGCATCCTCCACTGCAAACATGAACTGCCGTAGGCTGCCTTCTGGTTGTGTGCTGCAGGACAGTCCGAATGGTTTTGTTAAGGTACTTAGACTGATTATCTTTGTTAGCTCCTGTTCCTTAGATATTCTTAGGTAAATGTCTTAAACCATGATAGACTTGACTAGTTCACTTCAGGATAGTATGTGGTTAATCTATTAATTCACACTAGTCAGCATGCTATCAGTTGACGTGAAACTCATCTACCTTCCAAAGTCACAGCTCAGTAGTACCCACGACGTTGCCACTAGAAGTCTGTCAAAACCAGCCATATTAGTTGCAAAGCTTGTTAGCTCTACTCATATGATAATCATACTCTTGCATATGGAGGGTGCTTTATTAGTTCAGGCTCTCTGCAACTAACATGACACTCATGGAAAAGAGTAGTCGCGTGCTCTTTCATAATGTTTCAAATAGTGTATGTTAGTTTAATGTGTCATCTGGTGACCACCATGAAATATTTTGTTCGTATTCACAAGTCGTGGCGTAGGCTCATGTCTCCTATAAATATGTTGTGGTTATGAGTCCATAATCCAAAGTAAAGTATTGTATTGGTCAGCGGGGAGGGGAGTAAATAAATGGTTTAGGAATACTTAAGTGGTTCTGAGATCCAACACTTTTCCCCAAGTACGCTCCCTTGCTTTTGTTTAATACTGAGTTCAGTTCTCCTAGGGGATTAGATACTTCTTCTACTCCTGGGATGGTGCCCCTTGGGTAACTTCTTGTCTGCAGTTTAATCGATGTGTCTCCTCGTTGAAATCTTGACCACTTCATCTATTGTTTTGTCTCAATGTAAAAGTCCTCTTCACCTTGGGTTTTGTAACAGAGTTTTATATAACCTTGATCCAAATTGCTCTGGGGTGCACACATGCATGAACGATTCTATTCAAAATTCTAAATGACATCTGAATGGGACAAATACATCTAGTCTACCATGGTACAAACATGATTTGATGAGTTGTAATGTCTCATTACTAAAGATTACACCGTGTAAGGGTTTAGGGTAAACCCTCAGGTTGAAAGCAGGAAGTGGTTCTTTATTTTAAGGGTTCAGGAACACAATATTTTGGAACACTAGTGGTGTGCCATTCTTGGGGCATACCATAAGTCAAAAGAATTAACGATAAAGATACTGTGATCAGAACCATGTTTTTTTAAAAAAAGTAAACAAAGTCAATCTCAGACAGATCAGCTGATCCTAGATCAAACTAGAGATACTGTCATCTCTCAAGATTTCTACTTTTCTTCTGTTATTTCATTAATGTGCTTTTGGTACTTTTGCAGTATTTAGTTCAATCAGTATTTTCTGAAGTCTATAATCTCTCTATTGGTCAGTTTCTAGATCTACCTCCTGCTTTCATGGTACTTCTATGGTTTATTCGATGCAAAACAGAATAGAGAAATGTGTAACTATTACCCATTAGTCCTATGGCCTATGGTTCTCTTACATTAAGTACTAGTTACAATGCGGGGGCCCCACTATGGGTAATATCTCGAGGTAGCCTCTATTTTAAAACATTGTGCTGATGTCCTTTTTATGTTCCATTGATTGGGCAAAAAGAAACAAAGAATACTTAGATGGAAAAATAATATTTATTGTATCATTCCATGTATAGTACTCGTAGTTGTGTACTCTAGGAAAACTGCACCTCAGACCTCTTTTGGTCTATTATCTCTCAAGACATTTGCATTTGCGCGTGCATTTAAGTCCTAACAGCAGATCTTGATTGGACACTGTAGGCCACATGGGTTGAACATACAGAATATGATGAGGCATCTGTGCACCCGCTCTACCGGCCTCTTCTCCGGTCTGGTCTTGCCCTTGGTGCAGGGCGATGGATCGCGACATTACAGCGGCAGTGTGAATGCTTGGCCACTCTCATGTCTTCTATTGCATTGCCAGAGCACAACTCGTCAGGTAAAGAAATTCAATACTACTGCTAACCTTTTCTTTCAATTGGATCCACCCTTCTAATTTAAGTGCTACATTTGCAACAGCTATCCATCCTGAAGGTAAACGGAGCATGTTGAAGTTGGCAAGGAGGATGATGGAGAACTTCTGTGCGGGGGTGAGCACATCATCTACCCGTGAATGGAGCAAACTGGATGGATTGACAGGCAACATCGGGGAGGACGTGCATGTAATGGCGCGGAAGAGTGTGGATGAACCTGGAATGCCGCCAGGTGTGGTGCTTAGTGCTGCTACATCAGTGTGGATGCCTGTGATGCCTGAACGGCTCTTCAACTTCTTGCGCAACAAGGGGCTGCGTGCTGAATGGGATATCCTCAGCAATGGTGGTCCTATGCAGGAGGTGACAAGCATTGCCAAGGGGCAACAGAATGGCAACACCGTATGTCTACTGAAGGCCAGTGTAAGTATTAGCTACCAGTCTGCCACAGTTCGGTTCATAGTTTCTACTTACTAAACCACATCATTAATTGACTTGTGGGGGGAGTCAGGAAGACAATGCCATTTCAAAATTGTTGCAAATCTAAACACTGCATTCTTGGGGGCACCACGTCACTAATCACTCTCAACAATTACATGCATACCTGAAATCGGTTTAATGTGAAATAATTTAGAATTTGTGAAAAGAGTACCTTGCTTGGCCATTTTAGATATTTTATATTCCTAAAAGAAAAGAAATGAAGCCTAGAAACTACCACAATTGCTGGTGGGGAAAGGATAAGAACTATGTCCATTTACAACTGGAATTTTGTGTCTTATACTGCAACGGTTGTACCAGTGATGATATAGTTGTGGTACCGGGACCTCAAGGACTGTAAAATCACTCCAAAACTATATGTTTAGTCATACATTGGGCTAACAAATGCAACTCTACTATAATATATAAGCATGTGTAGATATTCGGCTAGTTCAATAGAGATTAATGGATGTTAGAAAGATACTACACATATCCAATCAAACCATTAAAATAATGCTTTGACCTGTGTTACGACTAGAGCAGGATGTAATCTAAATGATGACATCAATGTAAGTGCCCGGAGATTCCATTAAGAAAAAGAGAAGAGTACAAGATGGGAAAACTAGTTCGACTTATCAAATATTGTTGGGAGTCAATAATCTGCAGAACCTAACTTTACACAGTATCTGAGGAAGGGTTGCTGGTAGGGCCAAAACAAAGGAACAAATATCTATTCAAAAAGCTATAACAGTGCCTGACCTATTCACAGCCCAAATTTTGCAGTCAAACTGACTTCATACATAACAAAGGTCTAAAATCTCAGCTTCAGTGCAATCTCTGTCAGTCAACTGTGCCTGTGTAGGTCACTCTGGATCATGAAAGCATCACTTGACATAAATTATCAAATCATTTTCTGTTTGATCTCTGGTAGTCTTCTGTTGCCCTTACCAAAAATTTCACTGTGCAGCCCACCAACGACAACCAGAACAACATGCTGATCCTACAGGAGACGTGCGCAGACGCATCCGGTTCGATGGTCGTCTATGCTCCTGTAGACATCCCAGCAATGCACCTTGTCATGAGTGGCGGGGATTCGTCGTGCGTTGCCCTTCTGCCATCAGGTTTTGCCATCCTGCCTGCTGGGCCTAGCATCGGCGCAGATCACAAGATGGGCGGTTCATTGCTCACCGTTGCATTCCAGATACTTGTCAACAGCCAGCCCAGTGCTAAGCTCACGGTGGAGTCAGTCGAGACCGTGAGCAACCTTATCTCCTGCACCATCAAGAAGATCAAGACGGCGCTGCATTGCAACGTCTAAACCTGAGAAGGGGGGGGAGACTTTTGGCCTAGCAGGAGCAGCTGGCGATGAGCCTGAGTCAAGAACGAACCGCGACATAGGAAGGGACCTTTGCTAGGTGGTAAGGACCGAACGGGGCAGGTCCTTAGTACAGAGCAATGGTGGTGGTTCGGGTATTGACTCAGCTTCTCCCGCCACTGTTTTCTCTTGTGACTGGTGCGTGTTGAAGTGAACCTGCATTTTGGACGCCATGTAGCAGGCCAATGTTATGACCTTTTTTTTGCATGATTTAGGGAGTAGGGAGTCATCTATGTTTTTTGTTGGCTGGCTCAGGGTGTTTGTGTTTTTGGTTTCTAGCTTTTGTTACAGGGAGATGTGATATGTTTTTGTAGAAGCTCCGAAATGTCGTGCGGTTCTGATCATAGGTCTGTGTTTGATAGTCTCGAGCTATCAACGCCTGGAAAAGGCAAACCTTGTTATGCTGAAATGTGTTTTAGATCAATCTGAAAGCTACTTTTACATGTCCCACTAGTCGGAGAGCAGCTCGGCAGTCATGGAAGGTGCAAATGGAATCACAAAATTCTGGCATACTTCGCAAAATTCAGGATGCAAAATGTCACCGGGAAACAGTTCCATTTTGTGCCGAAGCTCTCCGGGCCGGTATCGTGTATTCGTGTTGCACGCATCTTCCTTTGATGGTGCAATGCTTCGTAGCCTATCATTGGTCGAGGGTCCATCTATGTGTGGTGGACTGGTGGTACACGTACAACTGGAAGGACCATATTTTTCATCCACTCCATAGAGAAAGATGATCTTTACCAAAAAAAAAATGTAATGTAAAGATAAGAAGAGAAATATCCTAGTCTCGGGGCAAAATTTCTGTCATCTAAATGTCAAATTGTGCACTGGACTGTTCACACAAACAGATCGTTTGTGCCAATTTGACTTGCGACGGGCAATGACAGCGTGCAGGCTACAGCACATCAAGGGACTAGAACGATGAACCATGCATGATTTAGGCCCCCTTTGGCCATGCTGGATCTTTCATTCAACATAAATATAGAAGTTTTACTCAAGCGAGGCACTATCTTCCATTGTGCATAACTTAGATGTTCTACTTTAAGAGAGACATTATCTTACACACTGAAAGGATGACATAATTGTACCCAGCAAGCCATGCAAGAGAGTATTGTTAACTAAGATCATTAGGTTACCGTGCCAGGACAGTTGCACGTACAGCTATTACCATCTGCAACAGGTTCACGATGCTTTTGCTGTTTCTCTCACCAACGCAAACTTTGCCAGAAGGCCTGATAGCTGAAGGAATGACCCAACGCCATCACAGATTCTCATGTGAGCAAATCCGGTTTCCTGAGGAAATAAACATGATGTTTTTATTCAACTGTAGAGATGAACGTCAATTGGTTGCATAAGCTACACCTTAAAAGGCTGTAAAGGTACCTTCAACAATTCCAGCTTCAGATATTCAGCCATGTCGTAATTCTTGATAACCCGGAAGAGAGTAGTGATTATGTCAGTGGGAGAGTAGCCCAAATCATATAATTGCTTCAGAGCAGAGCAAGCCTCATCAAACTTTCCATCGAGCACATTTTTCACCATATTCTTGACATGCAACGGATGTGGTTGATCACACACCTGGAGCCAATACAGCATTACTATTAGCTGGAGAAATAACGCACAAAATACAGGACAGAAGAAGTTATCTGCAAACCTTGAACACGTTTTCTTGATTAACAAAACGGAACCCACTAACTGTAGCTTGCAAGTTGTTCAAAGCTTGCCTCATGTCACCATCAGCAGTAAAGATGATAGCTTCAAGTCCCTCTGGCACATAAGGAACCTTTGGTTGAACAAGAAAATAAGAGATTATATACAATTAAGCCAGCACCCATATATTGGGAGCAAATACAAATTACATGAATGGTATGGTGATAATAGGATATAAACAATTGTTGTGGTTCAAAAGATTATCCAGGCACTTGGCACAAATTAACTAGATGATCAACCATTCCCTGTATCCAGTATCTACATCACAGAGAGAAAAGAAAGACCTTAAAAAAAAAGGTAGAGGGAGTTGCTTGGCTGCAGCATTGCAGGCAAGAAAATTACCAGATCTGAACATTAGAATCTACTGAAGAGCCATTAGAGGATGACTAACAAGATTTATGACCTCTTCACTTTATAGATGTGCCCACTCAGCTGGGTATTTTCAGTAAACCAGTAAGCAGTTACTGATATTTGTTAAGACAGTTTAATTAGTCCTAATAATAACAGCAGATAATTCTAGGACAAGAAACGCAGAAACACACATAAATGCACAATCATAGCTTCAAGGTTACAGGGAAGAACAATATATATGTAGGCATAAACATAGCCATCAGAAATGATGTTTAACTAAAAGTTAAATAACAATTTGCAGTGTTTCAAAGAAATCATGACTAGTGCTATGAGAAATCTGATGATTTAAGAAAACTGAAGCAACTAGGCAATACAACGTATAGTTAAGCCCTTGCAATTATAAGAGCTATCAATCATTACCTTCTCAGCTGCTACCACAATCATGAGTCGGCCAAGAATCTCCTGATCTGAAAGCCTTGAGAACCGCACAATAGCACAACGGCTTTGAATGGGTTCGATGATCTTAGATGAAGTGTTGCACGCAAGCGCGAACCTTGTTGTGTTGGAATAAATCTCCATTGTTCTTCTCAGTGCTTGCTGTGCTCCCGATGTCATGCTGCATGTAGCGAGTGCATGTGAGGCAAACAAACTCAGAAACAACCAGCTATATCCTTGATATCAGTAGTTATAGGCTTAAAAATCATAATGAACAAGTCTTTAATTGACCAGAAATTGCCCAGGTGGTGGCGGGAAGAAGCTGCACTATGGCGCTTGGCGGGGATCGCTGTGTAGCCGGGCACTGGTCGTTTAGGTCACAACACCCATGACGCAAGATTCAGCCCTAGCATCCCCCCACCCCCACCCCCACCCCTTTCCTTTTTTTTTTTTTGCCTTTTCTCAGTTTTCACCTTGTAATGTTATACAACTCCTAAGACCCCGTTCTATCTCATGTTTTGGAGATAGATTTTTATTGCACGCAAAACGAGAAACATCATTAGCACATGATTAATTAAGTATTAACTATTATAAATTTGAAAAATGGATTTATTTGCTTTTTTAAAACAACTTCTATATAGAAATTTTTTTAAAAAATGCACCATTTAACAGTTTAAAAACCTTGCTAACGGAAAACGAGGAAGTAGAAGTTTGGAGTTGAAGAATAGAACATGGCGTCTTAATGCAAAAGATGCGCAATCCTTGTGTATTCACCGAAAAAAATCATCACTACAAGATAATATAGCTTTGCTCTTACAGAGATGGAGCAGCCACTAGGTTTCTCCATATTCACACTGTTGGTATTACTGCAATCCCTACTACATCTTAACCTCTAGCAATCTGTGGTAAAATTGGCATGTCTGGACTAAATAAGGCACAATACTACCAATGGTGTCACATCATCCGCAGTAGGGGGTGACATTACCTGTCAGCCTCATCCAAGATGACGATCTTGTGCCTCCCCGGCTGCAGCGTGACCTTCTTCTGCGCAAACATCTTGATCTTGTTCCGCACCACATCCAGGCCCCTGCAAAAAGCACGAATCAAAGTCAGCCCGTCGCACACCCAGTCCACACCACGGGCGCACGGCTACAGTTCGCCAAGTCAAAAGCACGCCACGGCCGCACCAACCTGTCGTCCGAGGCATTGAGCTCGAGCACGGCCTCGCGGTAGCTAGGTCCGAGCAGCTCGTGTGCCAGCGCCAGGATGCTCGTAGTTTTCCCGGTGCCCGGAGGCCCCTGTAGACAATGAGAATTAAGAAACAAAAAAAAAGGTGAGAAATGCGTCGTACTGCTGCTTCGGTGGTAGCGCGCGCTCGCCCGCAAGGTGTTCGAAGAAATGGCGCTTACAGAGAGGATTAGGTTTGGCATGTTGCCGTCGCGGGCGATGACCTGGAGGCGGGCGACGGCGTCGGAGTTGCCGACGACGTCGGCGACGCGGGTGGGGCGGTACTTCTCCACCCATGGGATGTCGTAGGCGTCGGCGAGGGCGGGGGCGGAGGAGCTGGAGGCGGCCATGTCGCGGGGCGGATGCGCGGGAGAGGGGGAAAAACCGTGCCCGCGGTGAAGGGAAAATAGGGGAAAGCAGCTTTCCCCGCCAGCGGACGGGAGGGTTCTTATTTTTTTCGGGCGTGGGTCACCTTGAGGAGTGAGCATCATCTGTTGGGCCTGAAGCCCACGATGAGCACAGATGACTGCCGCCGAGAGGCGTCGGTCGACGGAAGTGGCCACCCCGGAAATTTCACTACTCTATTTACTACTACTATCCAAATATCCAATTAGCAGTCCTCAGAGAAATTACCATTTAATTTGTAAGGCTCTTGGATTTTACTATAAAAACTACGAATTTCTTTGTTTCATATCACTTCAATCGTTCTACTATTAATCTACCCAAAAAATCATCCACCAAGTATCTCCACAACCAGCACACCAACGCCAATACCTAACAACCTGCTTCAGGCGCTCCTAGCGGGAGCAGGTTGCTGGAGGAGCTCACTATCGCGACGGGGCTTCACCCACCCATCCTACGCTAGAGCATTCCTGAAGCAGCGATGAGGAGGACAACGTTGTCGAGGATGTTACCTAGAAGACATGGAGGTCCTTGCCCCTCGCCATCAAGATGGAAGATGATGGAGTAGCCCCACACTAGAGATGTTGCAGCTTCTCATGGCGCCGCCTGCAGCGAGGTGGATGATGTCCGAGCAAATCTCAAGATGGTAGCGAAAAGGGTGGCACCATCGAAAAGGTTGTCAAGGAAGACATGAAGGTGGTCCTTGTTGGTGCTGGTAGCGATCGTGAGGACGAACCATGTATTGGGTTGCGCCTGTCCTCCTGACTCTGCCACTGTCGGTGTCCTGGGTCCAGGGGTATGTCGACTATGGGCTTGAGACGGCCCCGTCCGTACACGTGGCCATCCCCCGAGGGGCGAAATGGCCCGAGGATGACGTGGCGGCCGCCCTCCCATGGCGCGCTACCCCCTCGGGCGAAGGCCCAGCAGGGGTCGGGCTCCCCCGACCCCCTCGGGGTGCCGCCACGTGCCACGAAGTGGGTGAGTGCTCCTAGGGCTCACCTACCCGCATTAAATGACGGTGCAGGCGTAGTGCGCCTGCGCCGCGCGCGTGCCGCATCTATTACGAAGCAACGCGCACGCATCTGACACCGGTCACCGCCGACTGACCGGCGTGAGACCGGTACGAATGACCGATGGGACGGTGTATAGTGTCGCGTGTGTCGGCGCACGCACGGTAGGTATGATACGCTTCCCAATGAAGCTGCATCAAGATCGTAGGGGCCGATCCGGCTCCTGCACCACGTCAAGGTTGGTGCGTTAGGTCTAATCACCTGGCGCATCGCACGGCTTACGGTGGACTACCGGATTACAACCGTTTAATGAAGAACGACGTGCTGGGCCGACCGCCATGATGGGCGGTCTGACTGATGCCACACCGGATATACAGGAGCGGAAGACTTCCACTCCAAGCCACGGTATAGACTTCATCTGTAAAATATTTTTCTTCTTTTCCTCTAGAAAACCGCCTGTCTGGCCCCTATGGTGTCCCCTTGAGATATAAAAGGAGGCCCAGGCCTAGAGGTTGGGGATTCTTCTTTCCACTTCTTCTCACTGGGTTGCAGCTAGCTGAGGCCAACCCTGGAGAGCTAGAATCCTCATACACATAATTCACCACACAGGAGTAGGGTATTACGCCTCATCGGTGGCCCGA
Organism: Oryza punctata; assembly: GCA_000573905.2. Taxonomy (NCBI): domain Eukaryota; kingdom Viridiplantae; phylum Streptophyta; class Magnoliopsida; order Poales; family Poaceae; genus Oryza; species Oryza punctata. The sequence continues at coordinate 27,508,512 of CM002491.2, read as the reverse complement.
ACCTGTATAATCGCTCGTGTGTCACCGATCTCTAGCAGGCGATCTTAATCCCCACCGGCCTCACCGGAGCCGGGCCGAAGGAGGCCTCTTTCACGCACCCCTGGACCGAACTCAAAAAGGGGGTCCGCACAGTCCCCCGCTGCGGAGTTTTTCATCCGACAGCCACCAACACTGTGGTTGTGGCGTTGAGCGGCAATTGCAACAGTGGGTCTGATGGATGGACTAGTAAATGGTGGGGCAGATGGACCGACGGACAAATAGAAGTGACACGGAATAAAGTATCATAATTCTAGTGCCCAAATATGAAATTATCGTGAATTCCACGACAATTTCCAAAAGTACTATATTGAATGTCAATTAGTAAAAATTACCTTCATGATAAGACTAAAATGTGTCCCAAAATATTACTGCATCATACTCATACGTTTTATACCACTTAAAAAATATAGCACAACGTAATGTGTTGGTGATTCTATCTAAAAATGCAATATGGTGTTAGTTTTTCCCGCCAACACTTTTGTGCAATATTTGGATAATATATTTTTCCTGATGATAAAGTATTTTTTATTAATGACAAATTATAATTAGAACCTTTTTGAGCGGACCCATATCATTTCAACTAAATGGTATGGTTTTCTTCGATAAAATTTTCACTACCAACTACTCCATATACAACGACCATCAAAACGAAAAAAACAGATGCTGAAAATTTCGTTAAGGAGAAAAAAATACAGTTTAGTGTCCGAATAATAGACTTGTTTAGCTCACTTTTTTTTCAAAACTTCTGGTTTAACTCGGCCCTGTTTGTTTCAGCTTAGGATTAATAATCTGGAATAAACGGATAAATTATTATGGTAGATTATTATAATCTATAAGCTAGATTAGTATAATCTGATAATCTCCTCTAAACGTGCTTTTTTCAAATTATTGGGTGGCTAAAGACTCACTACCCTTATTCTATCATAATACAAAGAAATAAACAACTCATAGTTTATTTTACTATAACTTATTATAATTCAGTTTATAATAATTTAACTTAATAATCTGGATTACAATAATCTTAATCTTAATGTTAGATTAAGTTGAAACAAACGGGACCTCGGTTGCCAACTGCTTGACATCACTGGTTTCTTTCTGGTCCAACCCCACGCGGCCATTCGGCCATCACTGAATAGCGGAAAGAGTAGGGAGCAAATAGAAATTCTGCCTAGTCTCCAACCCACCCAATTCCTCTCCTCCTCCCCCCCCCCCCCCCTCTCTCTCTCCCCAGAGGAGCAGCAAGGGCTCTCTCTCTCCTCCTCGATCTGCCGCAGGGGTCCTCTCGATGGCGACGCCTCGCTCCCCGAGCACCCGCGGAGACGCGCTCCTGGACTCGGCGCCCCTGCTAGGCGGGGGCGGCGGCGGCGGCAGCCGGCGCCGAGGGGGCGCGCTCCGCCGGCCGTCGCTCCGCGGCGCGGCGCGGCTGCTGCGGCGCGGGGGGAGGCGGGCGATGCGGGAGCCGTCGGTGCTGGTGCGGGAGGCGGCCGCGGAGCACCTCGAGGAGCGGCAGGCGGACTGGGCCTACTCCCGCCCTGTCGTGGCGCTCGACCTGCTCTGGAACCTCGCCTTCATCACCGTCGCCGCCGTCGTGCTCGTGCTCAGCCGCGGCGAGAACTCGCCCATGCCGCTCCGGACCTGGGTCGCCGGCTACGCCCTGCAGTGCGTCGTCCACATGGTGTGCGTCGCCATCGAGTACCGGATGCGCCGGGGGCAGCGTGATAGGGCCCCAGCGTCCGCCGACGAGGAAAGGGGAAGTGATGGGTCGTCCTCATCTAGTGATGATGATGTCACGGAGGACGATCGCCGTGGTAGCCGCACCGATTGCGTCAGGTAAATAGAAGGATCTGGCTAGTAAGCGTGTTTCTACTATGTTTTTTAGTCCTTGTTATCTCAACTTACCATGAGCGGAGCAACTCAGATTTACGATACAGTATACTGGTAGTTAATAGGGAAATGTTTCTTGTGTTTGCCCTTGTTCAAGTTCTTACCACGGTCGTTGCATCTGCTACGATATGAAGAAAGAAGGGTGGCAGTATTACACAGTCCTAACATGCCAAGTTTTTTTGCATGGTTTGCTATTCCATGATGTCCTAGAAATGTTTATTTCGTTGTCTGTGGATTATTTATGGTGAGCATGTCAATCAGGCTGATGTCAGTAAGACAAAGTGGCTCTGTCATACATAGGATACTAATTACAGTCATGAAGCTCACTCCAGTCAGTCATGCCCAGAATTTCTAGCCTAGTCTTCTCTTTCTAAGTGGGTTTCAATTACTTAAGAGGTCGAATAATCTAGTGTTGCTTTTCTCATGATATAGCAACAGAGTTGTGCTTTGAAATTGGTATATGCACACCCTAAGAAGCTAAGAGTGATTCCTCCTAAATAAGCTCTAAATTCTATTCGGATAGTAAGATTGTACCTGCAAAATGGTCTCCTTCAACATAAACTAGACAAAATGAATAACCTCATTGATGTTCTTTTGTAGTTGTATATGTGTGCTATGCTTCAATATGTTAAAAGAAATATGGTCTAATTTATGGGCTAAGGCATCCAATGGATCCAACGTTATCTGGAAAATGACATTTGAATGAGTGGCACAACCTGCTTAGGTTTCTATTTTAAGACATAAATTATATCCTATTTGGTATTCAGTGAAGAGACCCAGTATCTGATCGGAAAGGTCAACTGAAGACTTTTGTGACCTCAAAACCTGATTTTAATGTTTTAATACACAATTATGCAGTCTCATTCTATTTACTATTTGACTGTTCTATTTTTTTAGGCTACACATAAGTGTATAACTGTTATTATATGAGTTTCTTAGTGATGAGGATGAGTGAGGAAACATGCTTCTTATGCTGTTAGATAATATTCAACTGCATAGTAAATTGATAAAAACATTGGACTGTTCCTTCCCTTTTGTTTTCTTTATATTGCATTGTACTGCAGATGTCTGTCTCTGTTTATGTCATAACATGTTTCCTCATTTTCGTAATGCGGCTTGCTTCTCTCTTCTAATTTAATTTAGTTTCTGAATGCTATCGCACTATCTAGATGCACTGCTATGGAAAATTCATTCTCTCTATTAACTATTCTATCATGTGATTTTATTTAACAATATTGATATTGAGCACATGACCTCTCCAATATGTCTTGTGCCTGATTATTTTTTTATTGTTAACTCTGGCAGTATTGCAAAGCACCTGGAGTCAGCTAATACGATGTTCTCCTTCATATGGTGGATAATTGGATTTTACTGGATATCTGCTGGGGGTGAGGAGGTTATCCGTGATGCACCTCAGCTTTACTGGTATGCATCTCGAAATTACCAGTTGGCTTTTCATAATGTCATTATTTAATTATTTTTTTTGGACGGTAAACATGTTTCTGTATGACTTGCTTTGCAGGCTTTGCATAGTCTTTCTGGCGTTTGACGTGTTCTTTGTTGTATTCTGTGTTGCTCTGGCTTGCATTATTGGTATTGCTGTATGTTGCTGCCTCCCTTGCATTATAGCTATTCTGTATGCGGTTTCTGATCAGGTATGGCTTTTCAAGTAGAGATAAATTGGTTATGTACGTGCAGAAGATTTACATAATTTTATATGGCATTCATGCAATAGATAACCTTTTGTGAGATCTTATTGGAATCAGGAAGGAGCGTCAGAAGATGACATTCGCCAAATTCCAAGATACAAATTTCGGAGGACAGATGAGCCTGAAAAACAAACTGCTGATGAGACAGGACCTTTTGGTGGAATAATGACAGAGTGTGGCACCAATCAACCTATTGAGAAAGTACTCGCACCTGAAGATGCAGTAAGTTTTTATAAATTTGTGATACATGTATCTCTGACCGTAACAATGCCTGAGGTGCTACAACTCAAAACCTTTCCAATTATATTTTGGACAGACTCACACCATATCGCCCATTCATCATGACTGTTGTACTCTATCTAGTAAATTTGATAGTGTGAAGGCAAGGGACACTGAAACAATGATTATGTGTTTATTTTTGGTCAGCTCATACATCCTGATCATAAAATATTTTCAACTTTTGGTGAAACTTAGTTGTTAGTTTTGGTGAATGTATTAGTTTCTAAAAAAATCGTAATGAACCATTTGTTCAATGTACAGGTTAAAATAGGAATGATTCTTACCCCATTAGCCCTGACCATGTTTTGACCAAACCGTTTATGCCAAACTATGCAAAATCCAGAGGATGCACAGGATAATTATCATGTCCATGCTGAATCTCTATGCTATATGAAACTATGGATTCATTCTTCACTTGTTACTGCAGGAGTGTTGCATTTGCCTTTCGGCATATGATGATGGTGCAGAGCTGCGTGAACTCCCTTGTGGGCACCATTTCCACTGCGCCTGCATTGATAAATGGCTGCATATCAACGCAACATGCCCCCTGTGCAAGTTCAATATCCGGAAAAGTGGCAGTAGCAGTGGAAGTGAAGAAGTATGATTATCCTCCGGTTGAGATCACCGATCCATTTCAACTTCACACCTGTGTCTCTGCTAATGCAACCGCAGGACCTGACCAGTGTAAATTTTTGTATCCAAAATGTGTGATTAGCGTCATATATGTACTTGAAGTGACTCAAGACTGCTGTTCATATCCACATACATGGTTGTCCAATGTGTCTTTTACTGCCCGGAATATATGCTTAGTTGCCCCGTGAGTTGTAATTCTTCGAGTGATCCTTACATTTCCTGCTTGTGTTAGCATGGTTTGTGCTTACGCTCCTGCCTTGGTCATTGGTTCGGCACAAAAACTGGTGTAAATGAGCTATTGGTCCTGTTGAATTGTCAGGTACAAACGCAATGCGTCCTGCTTATGATTCATCTCTTGTAAGTCCTACAGCCAGTTCTTCAGAACTGAAGCATTTTACCGAGCGGGGAGTCATAAAAGATGTTTGTGATCTGTCTGTTGTTGAAAATTGATAAGGTAAAATATTTGAAATTTGAGTCGGATGTAGGCATGTTGCCGTTCTGTAATCTCGCATCAGATGAGGACCATTATGGTACCGTTCATCAAATCCGGTCCAGCAGCTTTCAATATACAAAGGAAGCAGAAATTTCAAACTGCTCGGTTGTGAAAGACACTGCAAACCTTGTGTTGCAAACCTTGTGGACGCTCCGGTGCTATACTCTCTGTTCTAAAAAAAGACTCTACTTTGTTCTAAAAAAAGACAACTTAAGTTTGAAATTTATCCTAAAAAAACCAAATTCTACTATCTACCTATCCTCAACACATAAAACGAGAAGCTTTATTCTTTCAGTACCTTTTACCCATCTATCATCATTACTATTTTTTTCAATAATAAGGAGTATTTTGATCTTTTTTACTCTTCACTAATTTCATCAGAGACAGAAATAGATATTTTGTGGGAGAGGGAGTGCGCCTCTACCCACTGAAAAAAAGTACTCCAGTACATTAAAAAAACACAAGCAGTGAAGTGCGCATGAATTATCGTCAGCAAAATCCCCTCGCCGCCGCAAAAAGATTTCAAAAGAAGAAAGACCGGCCGTACCCGGTACGCCTCTCGTGTCGTGTCTGCTGCTTTGCGTTGTTTCACTGCGTCTTGGGCCCCATGCCCTGTTCCTGTTCCTGTTCCTGTTCAATGTTCATGCGTGCGGCCGTGTCCAACACACCACCCAAAACCTCCCATTTCCCCATTGATTTTCCCCGACCCTTCTCTGTTTTCTCTCTCAGCTGCTCTCTCTCCGCACTCCGCACTCGCAGTCGCAGGCCGCAGGCCGCAGCTTTCCCTGATTCCCTCTTCCGGTCTTCGCTTCCTACCCCCCCCCCCCCCCCCCCTCCCCCGCGAGTTCCCGAAACCCTCGTAGGGGAGCTGCGGAGCGGTCATGGACTCGGCGGCTCTGCTAGAAGTTTACCGCCGCGATCGGCGCGCCCTCCTCGGATTCATCCTCTCTTCCGCCGGCGGCCGCGGCGTCGATCTCTCCCGCGTGGACCTCGACGCCGTCAGCGCCGACTACGCCCTCGGCTGCGTCGCCTCCGGTGAGCCACTGTGTCGACTAAGTGCTTGTTCGTCTGTGTTGAGGCGGAGGCCTTTAGGAATGGTCGAATCTGATGGCCAGTTGCTTTGCTATCGTTTTTGATCGAAACAGGCGTGCAGTTTGATGCCTCAGAGGCCACCAGGAGGTATTTTGACGAGAGGAGATACCCGATCATGGTATTTGGTGTACTCATCACCCGAAATTCCCTCTTTCCATTTCGACTTGAGCTGATTTGACACTCTGGTCAAATGCTTGATTGGATAAGTTCTCCTAAGTGGTTTATTTGAATACAAATGTTTGGGAGAAGTTGGGACGATACTGGTCTGGTTGTATTTGCCATTTTACCCCTAGTCTTGCTTGAACGTTTAAAATATGTTGTGTAGCAGCACTGCAAAATAGATGGGACACTGCGATGGTTTGACCTACCGAGCCTATATTGAAACTGAGGTCCCCATCGTTTGGCCAAATGCAGATAATAAGCCATTTGGCGTAGTAGCAAAATAATAAAAATTTATAGGTAAAACTTTTATATATGTGTTCCTAGTTACTTAAATGCCAACACTGAAAAATAAATTTTGATGAAAAAACTTCAAAATCAACTTCAAAATTGACTTCGAAAATTCAAATTTTGGCAGTGGCTGATGCTGTATGGATGAAATGATTGGGACCTGAATGGAACCATCTTAACGTTCTATTCCACCAGAGTTGAAAAACCACTCAAACCAAAATCCATAGCTAAGTAGCTATATGCAAAAACCCTTTAACTACAAGCAGCAAGTTCATTAGTATAACTAATATCAAATGACTAGTATTGATCTGAAATGATTAATCCTCGATCCAACTTCCAGTTAGTTTACCAGATATGAACCTTTGAGGGTTAAGTGTCTTCTGCAATGATAAAAATCAGGTATTCCACTTAGTGTTCCACTTACATTCCTAGATATATGCATAAAATTTAACATGATGAGGACTATCTGATTGTCTTCTGTCAAAGACTTTATTAATAAGCACCCTATTTGTGCTCATTACAAGGATTTATTTGGACAATAAATTATTCCATTTTCAATTTTGATGATGCTTTTTTTTTCAACATGATAACACTCACTACACCTTGGTCTGTAATTCATCAATGCAATGCTGGAATCTGAATTTTAGTTTATCTCATGAAGTACTGCTTGGAAATTTTTCTGTAACTGCTATATGTTTTCCATTCTACAGATGGGCTCTCCATCAGTGAATTCATATTTTCTTCTTTCAAGGCCAGAATTCTCTGGTTCCCCTCCAAACAAAGCAGCACCTGACATTGTCCCTCAAGCACCTGCTGAAGAGAATCCAACTCCAATTAGAGAACCTGTTGATTTTTTTAGAGCAGCTATTAACATTTTGGGAACAGATAATGGTACTAAGGATGTTAGTCTGGCAGATATATATCCCAAGCAAGTAAATAAAATGGATATTCTTTCACTAGGTCTATCTAAATTAAGCACAGGTATAAAATTGTGCATGCTTCATTTTGTTGTGCTCTTCTTTTTTTTTTCGATACAGCTCCACTGAATCTTTGTCAGATATAATGTCCCTGTAATCATTATCATTTTCTCTAATCTTGTTTACTAAGATCAACTGGGGATTACCTAATTTGTTTTCTTGAACTTATTGTAAACTTCTTTTCACTTTTTAAGAATTGTCGGATGACGATATAAGAGAAACAGCTTATGAGGTCCTTCTTGCCTCACTATTTGTCAGGTAATTTTCATAGGAATCTTTCTGTTGGTTGATTTTATATGTAAGTGGTGTCAAATTGTTTTGTATATTTGTTGTTTAAACTCAGCTTCTTTAATGATGTGTAACCAACAGCGGAAAAATACTGTTCTCCGAAGAGAAGAAAGAAAAGAAGCCTAAATTCTTAAAAGGTCTAAGGTCTAAAACAGAAGTATCAAGTCCATCTCCTCAGCCAGAAAATCATTATGCCCACCTTCTTGATTTGATCCGTGTACAAATGGAGGCAAGGTCCTCTTTCACCAAGTTCTGTACTGTTTATTTTTCACTAGTTTAACCAAAAAAAGTTTCATTCTATATGCTTATTTTTATCTGTGGCAATGATAGCAGATTATTCATGTTCACATTCTTGCCAAATGTCAATGCATGAGTTGTACTCTCTTATTGTTCAACTAGACTATTTTTCATATTTTTGTTATTTGTTAATCATTTGGAACCATTTTTTTTTGTTTGTCCTGATTACAAGACAGGTGCATACTGTTGACTGTGGAGCAAACTCACTATATCAAAATGCTTTTTTTTTCAGATCTCTGAATCTATGGATACATTGACAAGGCGAGCTTTAAGACATATGAGTTTGAGGGTCGTGCAAGGGCAACTTGATGTGCCTTGCATATCATTACAGCTCTTAAGTTCTGTAGGGAAATCTGATTTCCCTACAGAAAGACTGCGAGTGCAGTGGCAGAGAAGACAGGCAAGCCAGTGTATTTATTTGTGCCTATAGCATGGGAGTTTGTCCTAATTATTGTTTATAATTTTGATATCCAGGCAAATGTTCTCGAAGAATTACTTCTCTTCCCAGGATCGCGTGAGTATGGTATGAGTGAAACATTGCGGATAGTTCTCTCTAAGATGAAAGATACAGAGGCAAGAGCTAATCTTCGTGTTTCTTATCTTCTCTTATTGGTTAAGTAATTTTGCTTGTGTTTCGGAAGCCACATCAAGTTTGATCTCTTTTCAAATTAGGTTCAATACCAATATTGAGCTCTTTCTATATTTATGCTGGCAATCATTCCAGGATTGGGTAGTTCGTGTTCCTGATGGGCGTGTTGAGGTATTGACCATCATTGAAAGATACAACGCAAGATTATGTGAAGCCCCAAAGAAATTCAACCTTAAAGGCGAAACCTATCATTGGATCCAGAGTTATCATCTCAATTTTAGACTATATGAGAAATTACTTTGCATCGTGTTTGATATTCTTGAAGATGGGCAGCTTGTGGAGGTTTGCTCTTCTTTACTCTCTATACATCATTATTTCCTTGTTGGTCAGCTTAAAGATGAAAATGTCTAGGTTTTGTTGGATAAGTAAATGACTAAATCCGAAACATTCTTGGACAGCCTTGTGACAGTAAGTCAACGGTTTTATCCTGAGTTCCTGACATTGTTATTTGATTTTACATCCAGGAGGCTGATGAAATACTGGAAACAGTAAAGCTGACCTGGACTATATTGGGTATCACCCAGAAATTGCATGACACGCTCTATGCTTGGGTGCTTTTCAAGAAGGTCTGTTTACTGCTATATATCATCCTTTTCTTCTTTAATTGGGGTGTTTTATCTGTTTTACGATTTTACCTTTTAGAATTCAGAATGAGCACATTGTGAATATATTGACTTCCTATCAAGTCCTCTACATTTCCTCTGTTGCAGAAGTGCCTAGATTTGTTTATATGGACAAGTGGTACTGCTGATATGCAATCCAGTAATGCTCCAGCATATTTGATACCAATAGCACATTGTTTGTCAGGGTCTTTCTATTCAGAAGAAAAAGAGTTACAGTTTGTTGTCGTTCAATTAATTATCTTCTGAACAATGATAAATTAAATCGCCTTTACTCTGCTTAGTCCGTGTCTTATCTTAGAGGAATAGTTTCCTTCTTTCATTCAAAGTGGCAATTTTGATATCTGAGCATTTTGTCAGTTCTAATACCCACCACACTAATTCTTGTGATTATTTTCCTTCTTTCAGTTTGCTGAAACTGGGGAAATTCTTCTACTTAGGCACACATGCCTTCAAACACAGAAGCTTCGACTACATAATGATGCTAAAGAAATAGAGTTGTATACAAACAGCTTTGTTTGTTCAGTGGAAGCCTGTGGCAGAAACATGGCTCTAAGTTTGGTTGACAGTGCTATTCTTAAAATAAATAAGTGGTGTCGTGGACAATTGGAGAATTATCATGCATACTTTAATAAGGTTGGCCACCTCCATTGTTTGGACCACAGTTTTTTTTCAGCTGTTTTTTTTTCTTTTCCATCCACCAAGGGTTCACTTTTTGTGCTCTGGCTGCTTTTGAAAAAGCTATTAATGAATATTAAACCTCACTTGCTGCCAGTAATATGAGGGTCATGGTCACATGATGTTAATTAGTGGTTAGTCGGCTTGTACATTACCTAATCAGCCATGCAAACTCCTTAAGCTTGTGGCATTAAGTCATTGTTGTGTACCACATGAAAGATGATCGATCATTGATCACTCTATCCAGGTCCTCAAAATTTCCAAGAGGTGGTCTTCGACCCAGGATATTACTGATGGCTGTCTTATGATTGAATCAATATTCATTCCACTCTAAAAGAAGTTATATCCATGTTCAGATTACAAGCTTTATCATTGACCAAACATATAATACGAGTATGATTCATCGATTTAGTGCCATTGGTCATCAGTTTCTTTTTTCTTTTTTTGGTTATGCCAAGGTATAAGGCATAGGTGCAGAACTTGCAAGACAGTTTCTGATGTAGGTAGAATATCCTTCACTATTTGTCTTATGACCTGACTATGTTAGTGGCCTGCTGTGCCCATACAAGTCATGAACTGAAAAGGTTAATCGTCAACTGTATAAATACATAAAGTGATATGTGACATATAACTATGACTAGTATGCAGTCTGCATAACCAAGAAAGCATGAAGGGGAAATTTATTGTGAACTGGAAAAATACCCCATGATTGTTCTTGATTGAATGAATCGGTGCAAATTATTTTATTAGTATCAATTTGCAATACTTTATGTTTTTTTTTTGCAAAAAGGTAAATTATACCATAAAGCTTTTCACATAAGTTTGTTTGACTTGATTTCTGTAACAGGTTAACAACTCAATCTTTGAGGGCATGCTAAACTTGGTAGTTATTTCAGAAACAAGCCGCTCTGATGATGATGAAAAAGCCATGGTTAGATTTATTATACTTATGCTACAGTACTCGAATAATATGCTTCACTTTTGAAACTCAAAACATTATGAATTATGGGTTTGCCACTTTTCATCCACAAAGAGCATGGGAATGTTTTGTTCTTTGGCTAGCTTTCCCTAGCCTTGATAGTGAGCAAGGGAATCTTTGCTAGGAAAGGAGAGACAAATTGGTTGTCTTCTCCAAAGCAAGGAAGCCTTCTTATGTTCCCCAAAACAAAATCAAGCATCGAAACCAAACATGTATTCTTGTCTGCTAACCTTGCTAGGCAAGAGGGGGAAATAAACCAGTATGCAGTATCACTCTCATTCAATTACAGAGAACAGTAAAATGATGTTTAAGCCATTTTGTTTGAATAAAAACAATCACATGTTTAAAATTTTTTTGAAGACATGTTTAAATTTTAGAATATTAGTTTTACTCTGCTTGTTGAATGATGTAAATATTTTTCTTGAGTTCTGTATAACTAGCCTTCAAACTAGTTATCCCCTAGGATATTTTTACCATACATGGCCGGTCTTTAAACTTGGACCGGGGTGTCATCTAGGTCCATGAAGTTGTAAAATGCTCATCTAGGTCCATAATCTTGGTTTAATGTATCATCCGAGGTCCAAAGTGCAGATGACACAGCTTAGGTGCTGATGTGGCAATCCATGGTGGTGAGAATTTGCATTTAGCCCCCTCATGCTACGATATGCCTTCAAGTCTACTCCCACCACTCCCAAATCTTTTGGTGCATGACTTAAACTATGAATTTGCTGGATGCTGAGAAATGCATATTTTTTTATTTGGGGTGGTAGGAGTTGATTTTGGGGCATACTACAGTGAAGAGGCGTAAGTGTAAAATTCTTGTCACAGTGGACAAGCCCGCGTTGCATCATCTGCATTTTGGATCTCGGGTGATACATTAAACCAAGATTAAGGGTGTTTTTAGAGAGGAAAGGAGAAGATTGAGAAGATAAGTAAAACGAGGTGAGGCATTAGCATATGATTAGAGTATTAATTATTTCAAACTTGAAAAATGGATTAATACGATTTTTAAAGCAACTTTTCTATAAACTTCTTTTTTTGCAAAAAATACACCACTTAGCAGTTCGGGAAGCGTGCGCGTAGAAAACGAGGGGCTTTTCTCCCCTTATGCTTCAAACCAATGCACCCTAAGGACTCCATTTTACAAGTTCATGGACCTAGTGACACCCTGGCCCAAGTTTAAGGACTGGCCTTGCATTTTACTATTGATCCTTGTGTCATAGCTACTAAAATTCTCAATTTTCCTTATGAGGTTCTTCTAAGTACTATGCTTTGATGTGTTTTTGTCAATCTCAGCTCATTGGGACCCCATTAGATGCTACACAAGAATCTACGTTGATTCACATTCTTGTTGTCAGATCCATTCAAGCTGCATATAAGCATGTGAGTTAAAACATCTAATGGGGCACTTAAATAACAATCCATTTGGTAATAAAATATTTATTGGATTTCTGATATCATACCATGCTTCATTAGGCCCTAATCTCATCAGATTGCCAATCAAAGGCAGAATTTAAGCATCCATTAATAATTCTTGCAAACCAATTAAAGCTAGTGGCAGAGAAAGAGTGTACTATGTTCAGTCCAACACTTTGTAAACGATACCCTGAAGCTGGAAGAGTAGCTCTGGTTCTCTTGCACCTACTGTATGGGCAACAGCTGGTTAGTCTAGTAACTCCCTTCTAAGCTGTAACATGTTTGTTCTGTCCACTTCAAATGATGTTTACTATTCTCATTGGTTTCAAGGAGCTATTTTTGGAAAGGATGGATAATTCAGAAAATTTGAAAGAGATACTGGCAGCAACAAATAATTTTGAGCTCTGTGTAGCTAAGAAGCTTTACTTGATGAATGAGGGAGCTGTTGGTTCTTTGCTGTCCAAATATTTAAAGCCATACATGGTAACGCATGACTTATATTTGTTTTTTCTCGTCGTGTTTTTATATCACAAGGACATTATTCATTGTTGGTAAGCTACCTGTACCTTGGATGTCTTACTTTTATTCAACCACAAAAGATAATTAAGACCTTGGGTTGACCTTGGAAGCCTGGACAGCTATTTGTTTCAGACAATGGCTACTTTGCTGCAGAATTTTATTCTGCTACCGTTTTACAGTAGTAAATCAGCTTATTGACTTCTAGAGCAAATTTCAAACTATAATGACATGCAACTCTGTTAGTTTAGGCAACAATGCTGCTAGATGTTAGGGTCACAGTAAAATCATACCAACCTTTTTTGGTGTCATTTGGCATTTCCATGGAAACATTTACATTGAACTAAATGATATTTCTGTAATTCCAAAACAGATCAGTCATTTTTCTTCGCCTCTCATTCTTCAATGGCTGCATGCTCAACATGAGAATGTCTTGGAGTGGACAAAACGTACCATTGAGATAGAGGTCTGTTGCTCCATGCAAAGTTCACTACTAGCTTTTCTTTTTATTAAATACTCCCTCCGTTTTATATTATAAGTCGTTTGACTTTTTTTCTAGTCAAACTTCTCTAAGTTTGACCAAGTTTATAGAAAAATAAGTTAGTATTTTCAACCTAAATCAAACATATTATCAAAATATATTCAATGTTAGATTAAATGAAACTAATTTGATGTTTTAGATGTTGCTATTTTTTTCTATGAACTTGGTCAAACTTAATAAAGTTTGATTAGGAAAAAAGTCAAACGACTTATAATATGAAACGGATGTAGTAGCTAATTGTTCTTCAACTGCCTCAAAATTCTTATGAGCTTCTGCTCATTTACACTCACATATAACATAAGGAAAAATTCTGTATATTTTTTTTTGGTATAAGGAAAAATTCTGTATATTTTTTTTTGGTATGAACTGGTATATGTATCTGTGTTTGGTGCAAACTAGATCAGATTTAACATTGCTGTCCACATGGTTTTATGTGGTAATTGCAATGGCTAGCAAGATACGTCTTGCGAGTTAAATTGATAATTGCAATCATGTTGAATCTCGCAAAAAGAAAATAAAAGAAAATGAGAAAGAAAAAGAAAGAAAGAAAGAAATTAAACATTGGGCTTCATTTATTCCAACATAATCAAATTTACTACACGAACTGATAAACTTTGGTGGTAGCTCCGCTGATTTAAATAAAATTGTCTTGGCATTCTAAAAAGAACTGGCATGAATGATCGATGTCAAATCGATGTGGGTAATATTGCATGCATATTTGATGTAAACATAGTTTACAATTTCCACAATGTTTTATGTGGCCTACTTTCACTTTTCCCTAATATAGTAAGCTGGGTTTAGGAGTAAGGACACCCTTTATTTGATCACTTAACTTTATATTGATGGAGACCTCTTTACCTTTAACTCTCACTTCAAACTTTTGTTAAATGTTTCTATGTGAGTAAGTACCTAATGCAAAATGTTCATGAGGCCTGTTGTTTCACCTTTTATCCATAGGATTGGGAGCCTCTATCAGCTCACGAAAGACATGCAACATCTGTGGTTGAAGTATTCCGGATTGTGGAGGAGGTCAGCTTTCCTTTTACTCAGCGAAGTGTATACATGATAAGCCCTTTTCGTACCATCAGTTGCATTCCCTCGAGAAAATAGAACCAGTCACTTTTGGGTGTTGCTAAAGGCAAACTTTATCAGTGCATAACTATTGTGGTTAGTTTTGGTGCTATTTGATTTTTAAATCCAATCTTAACAAGTTAACATCTTAAACTCCTAAGTTCCTGTGTGAAGGCAGCACACACACACACACACACACACACACACACACACACACACACACACACACACACACACACACCCACGCACGCACGCACACCCTACCATTGATTCTGTGAATTGGCCAGTTTCTTCATACATCCTTGGAGTTGTTTGATATGCTTTGTTAAGTCAGTTAATATCTGGATATATTTGATCATTTTATGTGCAGGCCATCGAACAGTTCTTTAACTCGAGTCTTCCTCTCAATACTGTCCACTTGCGAAGTCTACTTATTGGAATTACTAGTAGCCTTCAAGTCTACTTGCATCACATGGAAAATCAACAAGGTATGTGTTAGGTTTTGTGTCAACGCTGATGCATTATCTTGGATCAGGTCCAGTACATGCACAACAGACAGGCACAGAAATAATATAACCCAATCAGGGCCCTATTACATAAATTTCTGATGTCATTGCTGCGCGATGCTGATATCTTATAAGTTTGAGTTGTTAGCTCTTGCTGTTAGGGCCAACCTACAAAGAGGGCATGACAGCATTTGTTTGAGACAAAGCAAGAAACTATGAATAAACTTTAGCCTTTCTGTCCCAAGGTTCTTCCCCCCTCATCTCTGTTCTCTCTCATCCCAAGCAGCAATGCTACCTGGCTAGCTTTTCTTCACTACATTCTGCACATCAGGTGCAAATAATTTCTTTTCTTTGTGAAATTGAAAAAAAACTGTAGCAAGAAAAATGTTGCTGGACCTTTGAGTGCTTTATGCACTACCTTTTTTCTGGTTTAAAAACAGGTTTAATTATGGACATTAAATCCGGCATCGTTTCTGAACAGGTTAATCAGGTTAGCAACCTCCTCATAGGTATTGATTCCATTGGTTCTACACTGCTGATTTTGCATAGTTTTTTTTTTCTCGAAAACGCAGGAGAGCTGCGCTTCATTAGATTAAGAAGAGAGAAAAGGGCAAGAGCCCAAACAACGCCACAACACCACACACACACTCACGCCCCAACAGTTTCAAGGGTTACAAACGCGCCTGAGACACAATTAAAAGGGCGACCATTACAGAGAAAGACACAATTAACCACCAGGAAGGAGGGCAATCAGGGATGAAAGCCCTTGAGCCCCTGCCATAGACCACAAGCGACGCTCCTCGCGGCTATGATCAAAGCACCAGCTAAGTTTGCAGCTGCTTCATCAAAAACACACCTGTTGTGATGGTTCCATATAGTCCAAGCTCCAAGCATAATGAGCGGATTAATTCCTTGCCTCACCAGCCCATCGACGATGCTGCTGCTAGCTTTCTCCCACCAATCATGGAAGGATAACTCTGTAGGCTGAGGCGACAAGATCTGAAGACCAACCTGTCTGAACAGATTGAACCAAAACTCTCTTGCGAACACACAATGGACAAGGAGATGGTCGTTAGTCTCCTCTTCTTGTTCACAAAGGGGACAATACTCCAGATGAGGTAGTCCACGACGTGCTAGGCGATCAGCTGTCCAACATTTATTAGTTGGACTGTTTTCTTGAGTGTTAGGCTTTCTCTGCATGCAAACAGTATCAGACTTGGGATATCCTTTTGGTCGTAATATAATTATGAAGTTTATTGACCTTTTTTTACTATGTTCTTTATTGCCACAAGTTTATATTTTGTTATCTGGTACCATGAAATCATAGAAGCATATGAAACCATATTATTTTATTTATACTTTGGTAATTAATATATTGTTCTCTCTATTTTTTTCCCGCTGCAGTTCCTAGAGCTACCTTGCTTCCCAGTGCTCCAGTCTTGACACGTTATGCAGAATCAGTGAATCCATTTGCAAAAAGGAAACTCATTGTGCCTATAGTTCCTGAAGAGAAGGTGGCTAATAAGTTGAACAATTTGACAGTTCCTAAATTATGTGTGAAACTCAACACTCTTCAAGTGAGTCTTTTGACCTGCCTACATTTTCCCTCCGTCCCTTTCTGAATGAGTTGGTATGTTTGAGTCTCAAGTCAATTAGATGAAACAAGCTACTGCTCTTAGTCAATAACCACACCATAGGACGAGTTCTATTGTGATCCTCATATTCTCCAAATTATGCAGTTCATTAGGGATCAGCTCGATAACATAGAAGAAGGTATCAAACAATCTTGGGTCTCAGTTCAGTCAGGTAACCGTCTATCTAAATGTTTTCCCACCTGTACAAAGGTTCCGTGTTATTCTATTGTACACAGTTATTACTTTTTATATTGATTGATAAGCTGTAAATCCGCATTATTGATCTCCATGCTGAATGGGCTCTCAGAAAGCAGTTGGAGCTATTTTCTATTTTATGGCTTGCTTCTGGTAGTGGTGGTCCCATATTTGTCTGATGGCATACAACTCCCATATCATACACAACCAGCATGGTAGATTTCAAGCAAAAGCAGCAAAGGCTTCCCAACAGGGCTACTTTGCTATCTACTATCTTTCTACTTTGTCAAATGCAGTTATAGCCTGTGAGATGTCATTTCTCTTGAAAGTTTGGTATCAAGATCCATGGATTGGATTGATTTGGTATAGCTTGTTGTATGTTTTTAGGTTCTGGTTAGCCAAATTTCATACTCACCAAGGATTCCTTAACTTGGGTTACCTATTGGTTATGGCATTTTCCCCCTGACTTGAATTCCGCTCCATTTTGAAATCATACGGAACAACAGGATACTTGTAAAGGCTGCACGCATCACTAGTTGATGCAAGGGTCGTAAGGTACATTGTAAATCTTCCATCACCTAAAAAACAGGGATTCCATTTAGCGACAGTAGGGGTCTGTTAGGATAAGCCTAAATTGGAGCTTGAAACAGTGAAGCCTACACAAGCTTAATATATGGTTTGACATGCTACTCTAGAGGAATACACAAAACTAGGCACATTTGTATTGAGAAACTGCAAAGTCATTCTATTCATGGATTCCCAGGACTTTGTTGCAGATTGTGGGCAAGAGTAACATACTATTGGAACATGTGGAGTGTTATTCCTAGCTCATAGCAAGGTATCTACTGTACTATGGAAGAGTGGAAGGCCATGATGGCATGGCTAATGATGGAGAGTTTTGGGGTGGGAGTTGACTATGAACTGGAAGGAAAAACCTTCAGGAGAATTTGTATTAATTCTTTCATATATTTTTTAACTTAAACAGACAACAATGCTGTGCCTATATAAACCCGGCAATAATAGACAGTCTAAACCTTCCAAGTTCCAACAGATACAGCTTTAATAGCTTGCTAATTGAATTGATACTATGCTTAATCCTTCAGCTGAGTTTTTCAATCCCTCAAGCTCAAGCTTATGAATGATTATCCTTTATCCCTCTGCTTCGTTTGTTGTAGCTGTGGGATTGCTAGACTATTTGTCTTGCATTGCTAGTGGACGAACTCTCCCAAAAAACTTATCATCTGAAGAATCGATCGATGAGTTGTTTACAATATTTGATGATGTGCGAAGGACTGCAGTGAGTACAACTGACACAATCTTGAACTTCATTGGTGAGCTACTATGATTCTAGATAGGTCATGCTCTTTACAGTTTACACTCTTATCCGTGAAATGAACTTTAAGCAAGTGTATTTAACTTTAAGCACATTGTAGTCAGTCATTTTCAGACTAGAGATTTGTTTGGACAATTCGGCAGGCAGGCTGTTAGAAATTTTGTTATTCTTGCATTTATTTCTTCAGAATCCATGATAGTTTACTGCTGGAATTGCTGTCAAATTGCTGCTAATTCACTGATATTATTTTGAATTCATTCAGTTGTATATTCATCATTGGAACAGCAAAGGTTTGCCAAGAATATGAAATTGCTGTTGTGTGTTGAAACGTATAGTTGCACTATTTGTTCTTGAGCTCCTTCGGTTAAATTAAGATATGGTTTGCTAAAGTACATGATATTTATTAGAATTAGATCCTGATAATATACTATTGCTACAAATTTTCAATTTCATACATTTGTTCACCAACAGTACCAGATATTAGTTCATCTGGAATGGAGAAAGAATAAAAAAACGCCCACAGTATTGTATATAGCAATCACATGAGTTTCTAAAGCAATACTTTGCAGGAACAAGGGCTGTATTCTGGGATATGCGGGACTCGTTCCTTTTCTCCTTGTACCGTGCTAGTGTTGAAAGTTTACGTATGGAGATGTTTATCCCTACTATTGATCAAGTAGGAAACCATACTTGAGATACCTGGCTACCTACATTTTGTCCTTAATTTCGAGTTTTATTAATGGATGAACTGGAACCATGTTGTAGGTTCTTGACCAGGTGTGTGATCTGATTGTTGATGCCCTACGTGACCAAGTTGTGCTGAGAGTATTTCAAGCATGCATGGTATATATTTTTTCTATCAATGTTGTGATCAATGTAATCACTGGATAGATTATCCATTTAGGGTGGAGTAAAAGTTTTAGTCATTTAAGGTAGAGTAAAAGCTTATGAAATGTGGATTTGATTAGGAAGGGCTTATTTGGATCCTACTGGATGGAGGCCCATCCCGTGCATTTTTGGAGACAGATGTGGATTTGATGCAACAAGATCTTGCGATGATCAAGGTAAGAATGAGATCTAGAGTGCATTGTAATTATTATGAGTGAAGAAAGAAGCAAGTCTTTATTGTATCCAGCATATTATTTCAACATGTTGATATCTCGGTAAACCTTAACACATAACAAGATTTATTTGCCTTGACTGTTGATTTTCTACTAGGATCTCTTTATAGCTGATGGCCAAGGTTTACCATTGGATTTAGTTGAAAAAGAGGCTAGACTAACTCATCAAATTCTAGACCTATTTGTGTTAAAGGTATGCTATTCCTTTCTCTTTAGTTTTGCTGAAAGAAAAGTTCTGCAATAGCCAACTAAATGAAAATGATTTTCAGGCTGATACAATCATTGACATGTTAATAAATGCAAGTGATCAATTGCCTCACCATCTTGAACTTACAACTACTCGAAGAAGAAATGTACATGATGCCCATACCCTTCTTCGAGTTCTGTGCCATAAGAAGGATAAAACCGCCTCTACGTTTTTGAAAATTCAATACCATCTTCCAAGGTCTTCAGGTCAGAAGAATATTAATTCTTTCTAATCTAGCGTTTAGATTATCTGTAATTTTGTTATAAATAATTTTAATAGCAGGCTAGTGAATTTGTCCAGTTGGTAGCTTGGGAAAATAATTTTTGGAAATTGGCTATATTAGTTCGGGAATGGCAGTTTGATATTCATGCACTGCCTTAGCAAAACCACCCTTATACTGCTATATGGTGGTGCCAAATGGGTGGAGGGATGAAAGTGAGCAAACATGTAGTTCAGGGTGTGATTTGGCCAATTTCTGCTAGAGAATGAAAATTGAGCTGGGATTTCTTAGTGTTGTAACCCCATTTCATGTGTATTTAAGGACATACTAAGTATGCTGCTCTGCCCCTTATGGAAAAAGAAGATGAAGCCTATTTTGCTCTAGCGATTATGTGTTTCTACTCATATGCACTTTACCAGCAGTGCTTAGCATTTCCTCAAAATTAAGTATTTTCCGGTTCTCTCAGTTTTGGATTAGGGAATGACTGCTATTGCTCCATTTGTGCAGATTATGATGATATTCCTACAAAGAACGCACCATCGAAAGCACCTATGTTTTCTGACATGCTGAAAAGTACTTCTTTCAATTGGTCAGAAACAGGACAGCAGAGTTTTAGGGTTATGAAGAAGAAACTGCAAGATACATGGCAGTAAAATATGTCTTGGTGGTAGTCGGCTTGGTTTGCGCATAACTTTTCCATATATGTGCAGCAGGTACGTCATAAAAATAAATTTCAAATCACATAACACCTGGATATACGCAAAAGAAAAATGTCAGCACTGTATGCAAAAAAAAATAAAATCAACTCCTATGCTTTCAGTCCTGCCTAACATTTGCTGCTGCTTATACTCACAGTTTCATGGTTTATATCACATTTGCACTTTCAGATTATTTTTCACAATTGTTGCATCTTTCATGTTGATTGCACTTGTAAAAACACTGGACAATTCAGCTACATATCCAGGATGGCTCTTACTTCTCAGAAGGTTGGTATTGAGGGCAACAAATACACATTTCTCCTCATGCCTCTGAGGGCCCACAGCCTTTGGGAATCGTCTGGCCCTGATAGAAATGAAGCAAATTAATACCCAAATTTAGCAGCAAAAGGTGTAGTAATAATATTATATGATACAGTGGACTTGCTCTATGCATGATGACCTTCCGTATATTAAACAGATATTACCTCACATAATGTCATTTGACATTTTGCAACAGACGACGAATGCAAAAGGAAGTTCTAATTGCCTATTTTGAAGAGTTGGCACAAGGCAGAACTGGACTTTTTCCCTGTAGAGAGCTCAATATATTCCCTGTCATCAAGGAAATGAAGCATCAAAGTAAGCTACTTTTACACTAGTACCTCTAAATGTATTTTCCGTTGCTGCTACTATGTACCGAGTAATGAGGATGAGATTAAATCAGTTGTTTTTTCTCGAACACCAGATTAAATCAGTTCTCGTTCTATCTTGCAAGGAGCAAGGTCTTCTGAGTTCTGGAACTACACCACCATGAGGGCAGCATGCATCTGGGAAGTCTGACTGAGTTGGAGGTCAGAATTCTCATTTCTGCCTGGAGCTTCCTCAGCGCGATAGCATTCCTTGCAGACCAATGTAGCAGATACTTCTGGCGAGTACAGGAACGATTTCGTCCTTCAACACTGCCAGATCGCGAGAATCTGCAGGTGAACTCTCTGGCCTAGAGGGGCAGCAGGATCAAGAGAGGAAAAGAATTGCTTGTTTACTCTCATTGCACGAGTTTGCGTTCATAGACACTACGAGAAGCGACAGCAAGAATCGTTCGCGGGAAAGATGCTGGGAGAAAATTGCCTCTGATGTCTCCTCATAACCTGCTACTGTAGTTTTTGACGTATTGTATCTGAAATTCTGAATGCCTTAGTCAAACTGCTGCATGAGAAATTAGATGTGTGTTTTCTGCACCCAGCGACTTCATCAGCTAGGAATTCCATTCCCAGGCACATAATCTGGTACTACAACAATATGATGCCGTTTATGCACAAGTTAAGACAGAGCTTGAACTCCTAAATTTGACAAATTTAACTCCATGAGTTGAGTGAAGTTGTGGGAGAGCTTACTCAGCTCCACTTTCTTTTTAAATGAAACTGAAACTGTTTGGCTGAGCTCCAGCTTAAGAGAGGAAACAAGCTTTTAGTATTGGGGCGTTTATTCAAGAGAAATTATCAAGTTATTATTTCATTTCTGAGAGCTATAACAAACCATTTAAAAGGTTAGCATGGTTTAACTACATGACCTAATTTACATCATCATGACAGCCAAGGCTACAATGTTACTATAGTTTAGTACCCTGTAAGAATGTAAAGTGAATGCAGTTGGTACTGGTACGAACTAATGCAATTTGGCTCATGTGCCATCCAAATTTCTCCGTTTTACGACTACATCAACGCATCTAAAATCAACAGCAACTGTTACGAGACCGAGCTCTTGCGGTCACGGGAGGCCCCGCCCGGCCTCGCCGCGGCCGCCGCCCGCACGGACAGCGCGAGCACGTCCAGATCCGACAGCTCCGTCCTCCTGACCTTCCCCTCCCTCACGGGGACCCGCCGCGCCGCGTGCCTCTCCCTCTCGTCATCGTCTTCCTCCTCCACCTCCTCGTCTTCGCCGTCCTCGTCCGCCCCTTCGTCGTCCTCCTCCTCCTCGTCTTCCCCGTTCTCCTCGCGAGATCTTTTGCCGCCGATCGCGACGCCGAACAGCATTGGCTTCACGTCGCCCTCCCCCCCTTCCTCCTCCCCGCCGCCGTGGTCGTGGTCGTACCGCGACACGAGGCGCCGCACGCCGTCGCAGACCCGCCGCGCGCGTGCCAGCTCCCGCGCCAGCCTCGCGTTCTCGCGCCGCAGCCGCGCGTTCTCCTCCTCCAGCTCGGCCACCGCGCCGCTCACCCCCGCCGCGATCCCCGCCGCCCCGCGCGGCGGCGACGACGACACCGCGGGCTCCCCGCCGGAGCTCGTCGGCGGGGACGAGATCGGTATCGCCGTTGGTATGCCCCCCGCCGGCGCCGCCGCGCCGCCAGTCCCAGACCCCTTCCGCCTCTGTATCCCCCCGAGCAAGTGCTTCTCCCCTCTCCTGAAGCAGTCGTTGGCGAACTCCCACCTATCCGCAACCACCTTCTTGAATC
Organism: Oryza punctata; assembly: GCA_000573905.2. Taxonomy (NCBI): domain Eukaryota; kingdom Viridiplantae; phylum Streptophyta; class Magnoliopsida; order Poales; family Poaceae; genus Oryza; species Oryza punctata. Next base: position 27,485,495 of record CM002491.2, on the reverse strand, counting down.
CCTGCACCAACACACGCAAATCTGTCGGAAACTCGTCGATCTACCGAAACCAAACTGAGATTAGAGAGAGACGCACGTAGGTGTTGAGCTGGCGAACGAAGGAGGAGAAGTTGCTGTGCTTGAAGTGCTTGGGGAGGAGGTCGCGGGCGAACTCGGCGGGGCGCCACACCACGAAGGCCGTGCCGGAGTCGTTCCACGAGATGGTCTCGTCGGTGCTCGGGTCCTCCACCATCGCGTACGTCTTCGTCAGGAACGGCGGCGTCCCCGCCACCGGCGACGCCATGAAGAACCTGGCCGGGAGTAGTGCTCACCTCACTCGAGACGAGGAGGAGACGGAGAAGAAGATCCAGAGAGCGCAATTGCTTCCAGAGAATGGAAAGCGCGTCTAGAATGGGGGATTTGGGAACGGGGATAGGTTAGGGATAGGGCGAGAAGCATCCAGCGGATTCTAGAAGGTTCCCGGCCTTTCTGAACCGACACGTGGTAACGTTTCTAGAAAATATTGAATGGGCTTCGGAAATTCGGATCTTAGAGGTTTGAGGACAAGACCAGCCCAGAACTAAGCTTAATTTTATTTCCCCCAGATTTTCCTTGCATATTTCTCAGAACTCTAGATGGAAAAACCATGATCATTTTGCAATTCAACATTTGGGTCACATATTAGTTGGGATATTCTTTTTTAGAGAAATGCACTTGCAATTTAACGATGGAAAAAAAACATGACTATATTGCATTCAACATTTAATCACACAGTAGTTGGAAATTCATTTCAGTGGGATGTACTTGCAATTTGACGAAAAAACATTATTAGGCAACCGCAAATCCGCGCAATACACAGGTTGTTACAACTGGACCAAAACACAAACTGGGCTACTCCAAGTTTGTGTGGCGCGCCCTCATCTGGGCCGGGCTCTGGCCCAAGACGCGGGCGAGCTCCAGCACCACCATCTCGAACAGCACAAACATGGCTCCTTCGTACAGGCTCCCCATCGGCAGCTTCGCCTTCGCCGGCGAGCTCTCCGGCGTCGTCGTCGCCGCAGTCTCCTCGTCGTCAGCCATGGTCTGTGCGGGGAGGTGAGCCACGACGTCGGCCTGGCGCCGCGGGAAGTCCCCCTCGGGGCGGGCGGTGAGCAGCACGACGCGCGCACCGGCGGCGCGCGCCACGCCGCAGATGGCGTCGACGGTGGAGAACGCGCCAGGCCCAGCGGAGGCGAGGAGGAGGTCCCCCGACGAGGCGGGCGGCGCCGTGACGTCCCCGACGCAGTGCGCGGGGAGGCCGAGGTGCGCGAGGCGCATGCAGAGGGCGCGCATCATGAGGCCCTCCCGCCCGACGCCGTGCACGAGCACGCGGCCCCCGCGCGACGCCGCCGCGGCGAGCTCAGCGACGAGGACGGGGCGTGCGGCGGGGTCCCCGGAGAAGACGGCCGCGATCTGGGCGCAGATGGCGGCTGCGTCGTCGCCGCCGCTCATCGTGGACTTCTGTTTATCTTATCCCAAGCTGATGACGAGCCTCCGTTGGAGTGGGAGTGTGGTACAGCTTTGGTAAGCAAGATCGTCTGCAAATTGGATTGTACTACGTTCGGCCTGGTCGGCTGCGCTACAGTTTAGGCCACATTGGTTGGGCCGGAATAGAATTGTGGAGTTCCGAGTAGGTGCGAGTGCGACCCATATTATTTGGGCCGGAACTGTACGCGTTGCATCTTTGCAAGTTGTGTTCGGTGATGTTGGCACCTACAATTCACCGGAGAACTGCTGCTTCACAGAAAGGTACTGTAAGAAGTATATGCAACATTGCCAACATGCACACCGATGCACGCATATATGAGGCCCTCTGTCGAACCTTGTCTGATCATCGCGTAGCAACAGATAGACACACGAATTCAGCGCCACTGTTCCAAGAACTCAATAAGCAAGCAAAGCACGCAGGCACGCCCACACGTTCTAGGCAGGCTGTCTACTGTGCTGCCACCATGCCTTTGTTCTCGTGGAAACCTCGTAACCGTCTTGTGTGGCTACTGTTTTCAACAGTAGATCAGCAGCAACAGGGGGAGAGATCTGAGTATTCTGACACACCCAACGAAGCAGCCGTGCACCACCACTTACTGTGTCCCCCCCACCCCAAATGGCCCCCAAATGGCCGCGACGCGATCCAGCCCCGCCCGCGCGTTCACCTTCTTCTTCATCGTACGCGACCCCGCATGCATCATGTCCCCGCACCGCCCCCACCGAGAGCGCGGAGCCGAGCTGTCTCGCATGCAGCGTCGCGTCGCGCGGCCGGCACCGCGCGCGCGCGCGCATGGTCCCCTGCCCCGGAGAGGCCCATGGGCATGCAGCGCAGAAACGCGGGGAGCCCAGATCGGAGGACCATCGGCGAGCCCGGCCGCAGATCCAATGCCAACGCCTTCGGCCACCAACTGGATCTAATCTAGTACCCCGCGGCTGTCCCCCGTCGCCGCTACAGCATATGACCAACTCGTTTACGCACTGTCCTTTCCTCAAACCCCATCATCATCTTCATCATCATCTAAGATGCACTTGATGGTATAGTGATAACAGGTGTGTGGTTTTTTTAAGGTCATCCCTAGGTTCCTCAAAGGATATTCTGCACGTTTGCAGCGAGATTTTGTAACTCTTTTATTACAAAATTACTACGATATGAAATTATTGATTGATTATAGTGTTGCTGCCATGTTGCTTCCACGGAAAATGGAGAGTGGACGAACTTTACACTTCGAAAATCGGTAATTATTATTAGGAAAAAAAAGTTGGAAAAGTTATGGCTGATAACAAAAAAACAAAATAAACATTAGGGATAGGATTGGGCCTTGTAATTTTTTTGGGCTTATTCTTTTTTCTGTTTTCCCTGTAATTTGTTGCTAATTAGATATGGACAAATAATATTAATTGTGGATTTAGGGGCCCTAAATTTTGGAGGCTCTAAACATATGCACAGGTTGCACATGTCAATATACGGTACTGGGTTTCGTCATCATCTGAAATGTTTGGAAGTACATCTCTCCCTCCAAATCCCTCTTTTTTTATCATCGTCATCTTCTCTGTCTCAAGGAAAAATAAGCATGCAGTAATATTATGATACGAAATGCAGACCTCTCTCTCAAGGAGAAATAACCATGCAGTAATATTATAAATGCAGAGTAGGAGACCATATCTTCGAGAGGATCTAATTAAACGGGGTGTATAATTTTAGTATTTCGTAGAGATCGTGTTGGACGGAGGGGATCTTGTGAAGGGATTAAACTAACGAACCAAGTTGGAAGTTTGTAATGAATCTAGGAGGGATCCTGGCTAGGGTCGTGGTCTCCGCTGTCGACGCCAAGATGTGCAAGCAACAAAAGGAAAGCACGAGGGTGCAGGCTTGAGATGAAGCAATCAAGCAGAGCGAGCAGCTGCATTTGGCTAATGCATTGGCAGCTGCAACGATAATAACGATAATTATAATTGCTAACTGCACGGGCTACTAATTGCACATGGAATCGAGCGTCTGCTACTTAGTATATGCAAGCAATGAGGTCATGGAGTGCGTAAAGACCAATTAGCAACAAGAGCGATGAGGGTCATAATGAACAGATCGTGATCCTTCATTCGGCCGTTGTTGCTGCAAATAGAACGCAAAACCGCTCCAATTATTCATGGCGCTAACACAATCATTAGGCCGTGGTCAGAAGGGACAGCCTTGCACCCACGCAGGCACCACCACCATGCCTCCTCCGTGTGCTCGTTCATGCCCAATTGTCCAATCCTGTTCTCCTGTCTGCAAATCTACCGCCTGGTCATTTTTTTCTGAAATTTTCACAGAGCTATGCCTGCCTGCCTAAGATTTGCCGCTCTGACAAGCTGCTGGATTTCACTGGAGCAGCGAAAAGACGGCGGCAGCAGAGTGTGTGTGACTGCAAACGAATCAGCTACAGTTGTTGGTCAATCTCATGCTGTTCTTTGAATCCCAACATTACCTGAAAAAACGTACACTTGTTACTGCTTCCTTTGTGTTGGTCAAGGATGCTGGCTTCAAGCTAGCTAGACTCTGTTGTTGACCACCACCCCTTGGTCGGTTAATTCTGAACTTCCAATCATAGGACTAATGAAGAAACTTGTTTGCGACAGCAGAAATGCTTGCTAAATCAGCGACTAATCTGACCTGGAATTCATCTAGAAGTAGTGTAATAGCACGTGAAGAGTAGTTGAACATGTTATATGGTCAAGATACTTGTTCTTGCTTGGTCCAAGCTCCACATATTGATTCCATTTTCCCAATATGCTATTGTTTCCGAGCATTGTGCTCCTAATATATATTAAGCTAGACTAGAAACGTGATGATCCTGTACTTTAGTAAACGATTTTGCAGTGATGCATTGCACCATTGTTTCCTATTCTGTCACAAGTTACTCATCACCTGAAGTCAAACCATGCACTGTAAGCAATGAGCTCATCAAGCAATAACATGATCTTCAGTAAACAGTGACATTGCATATCACATTTGCTTTCTTTTCTTCCTCCTTCCTAGCATACACAATACAAGGAAGGAGCTCATTGTGTTTGGGGTCCATCATAATCTATCCATGAAGTTGCATTTAGCTCAGTGAGCTGTCTGCATTTTGCAACCTCCAAGATCCCATCTCCCACGCATGAACAGAAGATGTACCCAATGCCAAATCGGAAAGGGCAAGATGGTGTATTATCCTATCTTGTACCAGCATGTCTCCCACTGCTGCTACAGCACAAGACAGCTCTCATATGACGCATCCTCTGAGGGATTCCATGGACAGTGCGCAGCGGCTAGCATCACATTTCAGATCCAGAGCACATTGCACTGAACATTTGTGTTAAAAAGGGATAATGAAGCTAGATCACAGTATATTATACTAGCATTAGGGTCTTTTTTTTTAGGACCTACACTATGCACTGCACATAACTGTCCTGTGCCCGTTTTGAATGAAGGGCTTCTTGTCATTTGTAAACTGAATTTTGTGTTGCTAAAAAATCACTGATGAAGAGGAGTTTGATGTGCCAGTACTATTTACAGATCACCATGCTGCAAAATGAGCTGTTTCTCAGTGCAATGCAATACTGCAAATTGCTTCAATTATGCCTGAACGAGCGCAATAATTCGAGCGTGGCAGGATGTTCAGGTTCGGACAGAGTAGTACACTGAAAGTCTGTAAGGCTCAATAATTCGATGGCTGTTGTAAATTCTCTTCTACTGTTTCGACAGTGCTGTAGTAGGGGTGAAACCTACTAACCTCCGAATCTGCAGCCGTGGCCTTTTCGGCTTTTCCAACATGTTTCTGACTGCAGCACTGCCGCTGATCCGAGAAAGTGTGTCAGGTAACAAATGACACAAGCAGGGAGAGGAGAAGGAAAGAAATCAGCAGTGACGAAACAGCTCACAGCATGACAGTATGCTTACTTTGAAGCTGATGAAGCAACTAAGCAATTTGACTGATTGTTTATCACTAGTCAGCTTTAAGCTAAGCTTCTGTTGAATACTGTTCGTTTTATAACGATGGCCTGATCCAATGATGACAAGAAGTCAAGAGCCATTAGTACACTATAAAATACTCCTACTAGTACTAACAGAAATGCTTACTATACAAAACCGGACAAGCTGACAGAAGATGTATTTCTAGGTAATACAGTATTGACATGGTCAGAATGTTAGCCTTCATATAAATAGTCTGCTTAACGTAATCCTAATATGACGGCATGTAACTGCATTTGCAAATCTTGATATCGAGTAGAACTGAAGTATAATCCAGGTGAAATGAATTTTCAACTAATGTGAGAAGTTTTACCATGTGCGTACTACTCACAGTTGACTCATGACAACTACAGAGCCTCTGCCTTGCACGAAACAGTGGTATGGATGATGGATCTCTCATAATCTGATCAAGCATCAGAACATAGGAAATAGAAAAATAACTGCAATTTGCATTAGACTTCATCTTCCATGATCCATACTGAGTAACCTAATGTTTTGACACTCAGGATCTCCTCATCTTGGTCAATCACTCAAAATTCTAGAAGCAATCGTCGATCCAAGTGAGGCATCCGACTATACAAATGCTTACTATTGCTCCAATGTTCTAGTGAGTTGCCGTGCAACAAAAAAAAGTTTCAGTGAGTTGAATCCGAAGTAGTCCTGACGAATAGCATCAAGGCCACATGTACCAGAACCCTTTCCAGCCCTAAAATAGCCGGGGACTCGCCTTCCTGACAAACCAAGAAATGCACCTACAGAAACTCCCAAATTTCAACAGAAAAATAGGTTCATATACAGAAAGTCCTGACAAAGAGAAGCCTAAAATGGCATGCAGAAGGATAATACTTAGCAGCAAATCACAAAGATTGAGAAAGGATGTATCAACAAAATTTAGGCATTCTGGAGTGGAACAGATCAGCACCCTTCTAAAAAGAGAGAAAAATCTGATGCACATTCATCATAGAATGCTAAGTCCGGACTCAACAGATTCAGGACCATTAGATTTATGAGATGCACAGCTAACATGGGAAATAAATCAAATGATCAACCACCTCAGGTCCCATTAGAGGAACAATAATAACCCTTGAGATGCTCCAGAAGGTCCACAGCAAACAACTTGTGACCCCAAACAGAAGCACAAATTGCCCACATCTCAAGTTGGACAAAATCCAGATCAGGAAGCAGAAGATGTGAAAAACTGCATGCCAAGTTTTGAACAAATAAATGATTTTTTTTTTTTTGTATTTGAATGGAACATATGTAACCGCAGTTCCATCGACCTCCCAGATAAGGAAAAATGGGAGGATAATTTACACTCAGATGAGACTAAAATTTCTATCATTTCAATGAGCAATTGGGTGAGGGGAGTAAGAACAAATCTGATCTACACTGAAAGATTTCTACAAAAGGTACAAGCTACCGGGCCTGCCACGAACAACCACTGATGTAGAGATCTCAAAGGACCACTGGTTTGATTATGTACAACTCTGGTCCATGTACAATTCAGCAGGAGCACCAAGCATGTGATGTCTTGTACCAAGTAACCACACGCTGGGCCAGCATAGCTGGGTGCACGGGTGCTTTTCTTGAGGCCATGTGAGGTGCCAATGCTGCGTTTACTTCCATCGAATGCTCAAACTATTCACTGATGCACTGGTAAGCCGAAATTCTGGAAAGACCTAATCCTGCCATCCCATCCTGCAGTAACTATCACTTGACCCCAGGAGTTTGATGTTCCTTGGAAACAGTTCCTTAAGAGCTTGAACTGTGACTCATCCAAATTTACGCTGGCCGTGGTAGATGGCAGCATTTCCTCCGGCCAAGTTGCTGAACTTTTGCAAGAGGACTCAATGAAGAACTCCTGGTTCAGATTGAAAATACCAGGAGCAGCAGGCGTTGACACAATTTTTTTAACGGAAGAATCCTTTCCACAGAGGCTTGAATTGTATCTGATAGCATTGCTCATTGACCAGAAAGTATCTCCTTGTGGTGGTAAAATTTGGGACGACAACGGAACTGGGCTTCTTGGTTTTGTGCCATTCCATGGTATTGCAATGGCTGCATTGTTGGACCGGAAATGCTCAGATGTCTGTGTGGTTTTTGCTTGTTTGCATGCACACTCGTACTGGTTTTCATGGCTCCAAACATAAACGTTGGAGTCTTCACTGGCAGAAATTATGTGCTGCCCTTCTGGAGTGAATGTTGCTGACAACTGGCAAGAACCACTTCGGAGTCCTGATAGATTAGCAAAAAAATATGATTATCCATCCGAATTCCTAGGGAATGACTAAATAGAGCAGAAATAATAAACGAGTATTTGCGTGTACCACTATAATTCTGAATCACATTGGTCCCATCAAGTATTCTGATCTTCGAATCCGCAGATGTCACCATTAGTTTACTTGAGTTGCTTGGGCAAAACTGCAATGGAAATGAGGATAAAAAGAGTCAGAAGGATTAATAATGAAAAAGGACTGATGAATTTATTGATTACAGCATGCCTCTTCCTTGCCCAAGATGTTACCTGAAAGCCTGTGATTCTTTTGAGAGAGGATTTCTTCTTTCCATTGAGAGCAATCTGTGTTTGTAGCTTCAGCAGATTGTCTGATCCAATGCAAAATAGATGAAATTAGCATAAGCATAAACATATATTTTGCCTATCAAAAATATATTTTAAAGCTAATAATCATTTGGCAATTTACTGTTTAGTACTAACCAGATATTTCATAGAAGCGACAATTTCCAGTAATAGTACCAACCACCACTCCCTGCAAGATATTCGAAAAGGAAGGACATCAGTCTCACAAATAACTGAGGCAGCAAGTTAGTCAAAACAGCTAAGATGGCCGCTGATAATCATACATTTCCACCAGGCCGGTAACAAACTGCTGTTACTATGTCTCTAATATCCACCCAGTCCACAACACTGCTTCTAGTAATGTCCCAAACACGGATTTTGCCATCAATTGATCCACTAATGAAGAGATTCTCGTCAGCTGGATTAAATTGGACACAAGTCACTGTAAAACAAGAAAAAAAAGTTAGCTCAAATTGATAGGTGAAAGTGAAGACTTCAGAGGCAGCTAAGTAGGATCACATAAACCTACCAAAGTTGCTATGTGGATAAACTCTGATGCAGTTTGCACATCCAATTTCCCACATGCGAACAGTTTTGTCTGTTGATGCTGACAGTAGATGCTGTAAAGTAGCAAATATTATTTATCAGAACAAAAAAGTACTGCATAAGGAAAAACAAAGGAACAATTCCAATACATGGACAAAAGAGCATTTCATTAACTAACCTTATCGCTTGACCATGACAGATCCAGCACATCACCAGAGTGCCCACAGAACTCATGCACTGGTTCCTCTGAGATCTGGAAAACCATCGTTGGAACCACAATACAAGCAGAATCGGATTTCTTCAGGCCATTGATCTTCGATTTCTTCTCACTCTCGACATTCACAGGAGCAAGCCCATACTTGCGCCGCGCTTTTAGGTAGACGCAAGAAGGATCATTCAGTGGAATTTTGCAGTCCTCGGACTGCATGACAGCCCAAACCCTGACAACTCCATCTTCTCCACCGGTTGCAAGAAGCTGCCCATCAGGACTAAACTTCATCTTCAGGATGGCACCATCATGCGCCTTGATCACTTGCCCTTGATACACCGCAGACAATTCCTTCGACCGCTTCCGGTACGAGCGAACCTTGATTCTTTCATACCTTCCAGCCACAATTTGCTCACTATCTGAAGAACTGGTGCTGGCTTCATCTGCTGCTCCATGATCCACAACACAAGCACTCGCACCCAGCCTCCGGAGCCATCCATTTCTCCTCCTGTCGATCGTCTTCGGAGCACCAGAAGGCTTGCCATTGCGGCTCATGAGCCTCTGGATGAACGACAGGGAGCTGAAGCTCCTGCTCGCCTTGCTGGATCCACTCACGGAGTTGTCATCCGACGCGCCGTCGTCGTAGCTCGTCGTCTCCTCCGTCGACCAGCTCGACATGGAGCACTCGTTCTCGTCTGATTGCGACGACCACTTCCCGATCTCCGGCGCAACCGCCGCCGCCGCCGCCACCTCCTCCTCCTTCTCCACATCGCCCACGACGTCCGCAGAATCCGCCTGACGGAGGCTCGGGCTGCGCTCCAGGCCCATGCTTCGCATGAACCGCTCCCTCCTCTGCCGCACGCTGTCGAGGCCACCCGACCACGGCAATGCCGCCGCCGGCGACGGCGGCAACAGCTCCTCCCGCGTGTCAAAGAACGCCTCTTCCTCCACCTCCATCCTACTACTGCTACTACACCTCGCTACCAATTGGCACACCTCCATGGATCGTTGTGGCGAGCACGGCGCTGCAAGAAGAAGAAGAGAAGAGAAGCAGCAAGAGAGAAACACATCTCAGAGCCATGTCCGGGGAGTCATTTGATTATATATATATATATATATAACAGTAAGCTAAGCAGAGGAGGCGATGAATTGCATCAGCGGCAACTGGGTGACGACGAGAAAGAAAGCGCGGACGCGGGGGGAGCACGGGAGAGGGAAAACTAGCAGGATTGATTGATTGATTAAACAAGAGAAATTAGAACCAAATCCCCAACTATTCAATTCACCCCGAATCTCTCAAATCCCGCACCTCGCATGGCCCAATCGCCCCGAGCAATGCATCTGGCCATGGCGATCCGACCAACCGCGCGCCCATTATTAAAGCGGGGGGAGACAACACAACAGCAAGGCCAAGAAACGTTGCCAAAACGAAAAAAAAAATAAAACAAAAATTTTGGCCCGAGGAGAAGAAGCGCTGAATTCACCAGATCATATCTCGGAAGGATTTGGCGACGTTGCGGATAAACAATAAAAAATAAAAGGAGATATTTCTTTTCCTCGGCAAGGGGAAGCTCACCTGGGCGAGGCGAGATGGAATTCGCGCGCGCGCACGCTCGCTCTGGAATCCAAGAAAAGGCTCCGGTTTTCACCCTCAGGGATGCTGCCGCCGGGAGCCCCGCGCGTGTTCTTGGCTGGTGGTCGCGGCGCGAAAGAACAGCCGCGGCAGCATCATCGCGCGAACGGGGAGCAGCTCTATTATTAAAGAAGGGATTGGATTCGTCGAGTTGGCGAGAAATCAAAGAGAAAGCTGGAAGAAAAAAAATGGAGATGGGAGCGATTTATTAGGACGTCGTGGAGAGACGGCCTGGGGGGAGGTCCCCGTCACCATCACCATCGCCAGATTTGGAAGCGGCAAAATAATTAGAATTATAATTCTGGTAATTCACTTCTGCTAAAAAATACTACTGGTAGTGGGGAATAATGAAGAATAATAAGATGAAGAACAGTACTGTACTGCCTGCAAAATTACCACCTCCTTTTGCCTAATTGCTGCATCAGAATTGCATCTTTTTAGTTCACGATGCTGCAAAATTTTGCTTGTCACTTCTGATTAATTATTCCACAGTCCCTCTCACTCCAGACGTTTCTGCCACTGGTCCAGTGCTGCTGCTCATGCGTGCCTGCCCAGCTGCCCCTTTTTTTTCCTTTTCCTCTTTTTTTCTTCGTTTGATTGTCCCCCAATAGGTGAACTGTGCAGTGCCTGCATGAGCAATAAATCTCTCAGTTCTAGGTCCCTAGTCTATAGATCCCCTAGGCATACTGCAAACGGGAGCGTCGCTGATGCATCACTCCGATTTGCTCGTGTAACCCTTGCCTGATATGCATCGGCTGCGTTTCTCCGGATCTTTTCCTTGCTCTACTCCGGTGAGAACTTGATGCAGCAGTACAGTGGTTGCATACTTGCATCGTCACATGTAGTACTTGTTACCACTGGAATGGTGCCAGTAAATGGCAACAAGGCGAGTACAGGAGTACTTGTTTGGCACTTGGCAAAATCAATTCGCAACCAACAGTGACGCAAACGCAACGGCCGGAGACCGGAGCAGTGCTTGCATTGCATGAAACGAGCAAAAATCCTCCAAAAATTCGTCGTCACAGACAGAGAGAATGCGCAATGCAGTGCGGTTGAAAATTTTTACGTCCCTTGTTTTGAACGCAACCTCTGCTATTACTGTTCACTAATGATGTACTGTCCGGGATGGATGTGTTCAGAGTGGCTACAGCTTGATGCACCTAACACATACTAGTGAACAGTATACTACTCTTGGATCCTATTTAGGGGAGCTTCTGCTGCAGCTTCTCTCAGCTCCAGCTCCCCTAAATAATCAAATTCTTACTCAGATTCTCAGAATCTGTAGTTATATAATCCAGATAATAAATTAGAAACTAAAAGCTAGAAAACTCAGTTTCTCCAAATTCTCATAAGCTGACTACCAACTAGCTGTTTCTTAAAATCTTAAGCTTCTCAAACAGGACCTTAGTCCCTGGCATGATCCAACAGTATAATTTCCTTTACCTGGTCACAGAAAAAGGCACACAAATTAAATTCGTGTCTTTTAATTTGGCCGTTCTTTTTCACTTGGTCTAGGTCAAGCGGTCAGCTAGGGCTGCTTTGTTCTGAATCCGGGTTGAGAAGAGATCAACTTCTGTGAACAGATCAAAAAGACTCTCCACCTAATGACTTTACAGCGGATAACAAATCATAAATATGTTACTCTTAAGGAATTCATGCATGAACTAAACCAACCCAAATGACCTGAAGATTTTCGTCTTACAAGAGGGTCAAGCACTCGAGCAGAAGAAAAGTGACGATGACATAAAGCATTAATCTGTCTTGTTTAAGCAAACACATCTGATGGAGATAGAGATGATGAGTAGATTTTGTAGACGTATCCATCTCTAGCTAACCCCAACAACCCCAATTGTTACATGGATGATTTGTGGTTGGGCAAAAGCAAAGATGGAAACTGACAACTCGACGAGGGCAACAACCAGAGGTGTACACGTATGCGTCTCCTGCTTTATTTTAGACGACGTATTTATGTGCGTGTCTGGCTAGCTTAACTGTGTGTAAATTCAGGTGCGCCGATCATTATATTAGACAAAAGCACAAGTGGATCATTAGTCGATTCCACTGAAACAAACATTCAAACTGGCTAACTAGGCTTTGCATTATTGGTGGTGCTAGCTTGGAGGCCTATAAGTATGTGGAGATTTGTTTTTTCATGTTCCCCAAGATGAAGCAAACATGGCCTCTTTAAACAATTCAGTTGGCGACGTCCCAGCAGGCTATACTTAATCATATACTATAAACTGAGTTAAATTCGAGTTAAATACTTTTCTCCAGGGCATCTACCACTAGCACTTGGCTAGCAATGGTCCAATTTGAGTACTACAACAGAGAGTATATGCAAGTTCAGTCACAGTTCATTGTGATAAAGCTAGGAAGAAGATATGATACCCACAACAATCCCGCAACTTCTTCAAATTCACAAAAAAAAAAAATGTTTTGCAAAATTAGGTACGATCTCACTAAATGCAACAGTGTCTAGTTTGTCCGAGTTTGCCGGTCATGCATCCCCTTCAAAGATATATATGGCCCTTGAAAGGAGGCAAACAGTAGTAGTACTCCAAACAATTATATGCTAATTATTGCATAGATTATTATAACACGATCACTACAGACCTAGACAATACAAAGTATTTTTTTGGATAACCTAATATTATTCCTGTTTTATTCTGGCTTCCATTGTGCCATTAGTATATGATCAGTGCATGATCAGTGATGGCATCCGGACTTAATTTATACGTATTCCTTATATTAGTATTTATATTTTCTTGGCACTTTGTGGCACCTTATCCTTTTTAATTACTTTATTTATTGGTTAATGTGGATAATTCCTTGATGTGTCAACCCCGAGGTAGTAACATATTATCACTAGCACCAGTATATATAGTACTGTCCTACTATTATTGACAGTGTTACAAGAGGAAAAATTTCTCAAAGTTGATATTTTGTCCTCTTGCAGCGCCGGTGACCACCCAACTGAATTGGCAGAAATATGGGAAGAGGTGTCATCAAATCAATCACTCACTCAACAGCAGGGTCAGCATGCAGCAGAAGAGAACAGATCGTTCCAAATGAACCACTGGTTCACTTCAGATGTTAGATATGAGAGGATTGGGTTGGACTGCACCTGATAGCGTTCGGTCGAGCGATCACTACCGTTTGAAAAGAATTGGGCGAAAAGCTAACATGGAAACATCAACATGCACAAAACAAGATGGAGAAATCAGTGGGCAATCAGCTTGGATGTAACGGCTGATTCCAGTACTGTTAAAGTTGGCGTCTCGATGTATGTAATTATGTATGCAAACAGCGTGCAGTTTGGCATCTCAACATCACAAGTTTTACCTGTCGCTGATTCATTATTTTGCCCTCGTACAAAGGTCGCACTCATGTTATTAGCATCCAATTTGACTGTTTTATATAGAACAAAATGCCACACAGAAAGTGTCACCGGATACTTAACCATCACCGCTCCACCGCTCCAATCATCCAATGGTTGATTGCTAAACTTCTCTTTCTTTCAGAGGATGAGCGATCCATACATAGAAACTGTTCATCTACGCACCGGTAAAAAAGCTAACTTTATCATGGGAAATAAAAAGAAGCTAGTAGATGATGTGATGGATGGATCTACCACTGTACATAGGACTCGCAAGATTTGGCAGGAACTTTCTAAAGTGATTGCACACAATGATTGTTCTCACATGTCAACTTGCATGGCACATAAAGAAAGTCATGGGCTACCTATAGCTCATGAGCTCATGGCCGACACCGCAGAGCAACGGAGGGGGTGCAAAGTGAAAAGAAATTCCTTCGTACACGCGTTGTTCATCACGGCGATCGTCGGTACCACACGCACAAAATTACGCCCGATCAATCGATCGATCGATGCATGCATGCATGCATGCGTTGTGCTGCGAGCAAATGAGCAATAGATCGATCGATCTGTGACTTTAAAGGCTAATTCCGTAAATCGTACTGCCTGCTCTGCTCTGCTACCGATCTATCCAACGCAATTGTCGCGTGACTTAAGGGGAAAAGATTCATAGGATGCCTGCTGTAAAGAGCCCGTACATGCCGTGCTCAATGGGAAAAAAAGATCATACTGCAGCAAATTAAAGGCATGTACCGATGGAATTCTCGGGTGTGTGATTGCTCGTACGTTCTCAGAATTGATCACCCGGTGTGCCGTGTTCATAGCGAATGTGCGATGGTACATGCATGTGTAACGTATTCTTATGCACAATTTAAGCTGTGCAGTTGACTTGGTTCGCTAGCTAGTTGGCTGGTCGATCCGTAGGCTAGCATGGCGCCGAATTGAATTGAATTGAATCCCAAGAGCAACGAATGGGTATCGGAAAGATGTCGCACACAGGTTGGTACACACGACAACGACGGGCCGCCCGGGCTAGTAATACTGATGTGGTCATCTTTGCCGTGTCGCCGACCAAATTTTCCCAGTCAGCGCAAGCGTAATTAGACCCTGTGGCTTTCTACCTGTTATTTTCCGAGAGTCCCAGAGTCCATTGAGTGCTCAATTGATGGATGTACCAGCGGCCTAGCTAGAGATAGTCGTGTCATTTTTTTTTTGAAAACTATAGTCGTGTCATCTGATCTGACTAGGAAGTTTATATCGTGTCGTCAGTACAAAACCAAAGTGATTTCGGGAGGCTTTGTGCCAACCACGTCGCCTAGTCTCGTCCACGACGCGCTCGCGCGCGTCGCGTTCTCCCAAGCCCCCAGCGTTTCGCCGGCGGCCGGCCTAGTACGCGACAAGCGGACACCGCGCCGCGCGGCGCTGCAGTTGGGGGGGGGGGGGGGGGGGGGGGTGGTGGAAACCCAACCTGGCGTGGCGACCGCTGCGTGCTCTCCGGCCGAAATAGTCAGCGGCTTAACTGTCTGGGTGAAACTGAGTTTAATACTGTGCGACCAAAAAAAGAAGAAGGAAGGGGCACGCGCTGCACAGTAGAGAGCACAGGAGTAAACGGTTTTGTACTGTGCGGTGTTGGGGGTGGGGGCGGCGGCTGCCTGCCGTGTGGTGGGTTTGCAGTTGCAGGCTTTGCTTGCAGCTTTGTGGTGTGCCTCGCCTGGCTTGGCTTTGCACACTGGCCTCGGTACCGGAGCCACAAGCCTGGGGCTACCGGCACGCGATGTGGTGCCATGCTGCCGCGCATCATGTTGCTCCGTTGCAAAGCGACCGGTTTTACCAGCACAGTACTCCTCCTACTCGTGTCCTATACGCGGTAGGTTTTGGATTGTCGAAGCGTGCGGTAACACCCAGTGTCAGATCCGGGATTAACATGAACATTCCACTCTCATGCTCTTAAACTTGAAAAAGATAGACTCACTCTGATACTCCCTACTGGTATACAAAATAATCTGAACCGTTACTGGTGATACAAAATAATCTAAACCGTTAATCTTATTTGATCTAAGGATTTAGATTACTCTCTACTACCACTTTATTCAGTGGTAGTTGAAATATGGAGAGGTATAACTGTTCCAAAAATAGAAGTATAATAGTTATTTAGCAATGATTAAACTTTTTTCCTTCTTTTTTAGTTTTTTGATGGAATATGAGTAATACCAATATAATGGATAACCACATATTGATATAACTAGGAAAAAACATAAATGACAAAGTTACTTATCATCATTATATTAGTACATTACTAATTTACCTGGTAGTACAATAATACAACTAGAGTGTACCGGAGCATCTCTTAAAAGAAAACTCAGGAAGGAAAAACTATTTTAAACTCTAAAGGTAGCATCCCTCATTATTTATATGTTATCTAAATATTTTTAAAGGTTATAAAAATATTAAACAATATATATTAGTGTATGATAAATCACTCTAAAATCAAATCTAATTTCTACTAGTTACAACGAAAAAAAGAAATTTGAATGTAAATATACGTTAACTAGTCATAGTTTATTTATTTTTGTAACTTGTAGAAATTAAATTTTTAACTTGCATGTTTGTGGAGTAACCTATCACATATTAATATATCTTATTGATTTTTTTAATTTTTTGTTATCATTTGGATGATATGCAAAGTTGCAAACAAATAGGAAATGCTCTTTCGAGAGTTTAGAATTCACTCCCAAGAAGAGTTGGCCTCATTTCTTCCTACATTTTGACTTCGCAAGTGAGCACCGATCTGACTTTGCAGTATGTCTATATAATATAATAGAAGCAAAGCATGAATAAATTGGGGTGCTAATTAAATACGGTCATAATAAAATAGGCTAGTGGGAACCTGGAATATATTACTACCATAAAGCATCCCAAGCATAAATAAACAACTACTCAGACCCTCACACTCATCTTAAGCAAGCCTAATGTAGAAAATATTAGTGCTTTGCGTCGTCCCTAGTTGCTCCACGTACTACAAGCCATCCCATCCTCAGGTTAACAAACTGAAACTTGTCATTAATTTACAAGACAAGGAGAGTGTGAAGAGGAAGAGATGCATGCACAGTGTACCCATATACAACTGCATATGGGTTCAGCAATGTCGACCCTGCTGACAGCAAATCCCATGAACTCTCGATCAGGAGCTAACTGAACCACAATTAATATATATGCGCAGAGATCGTACGTAATGCTGAATTAACTAACCCGGTTTAGATTGAGTCCTAGGAACTGCATCGCCGGCTCCGAGGTTGCATGCGATGCACCTCGTTATCGCAGCACACGCTACGTGCGCTGCACTGTACAGAGCACGCAGCATATGCGATCGATCGAGCAGCTGACTTGCACGTACGTGTTGTGCGCAAGTTGCCTATAGATCAAATTGCGTGCATGTGTCCCAGTTGTCAAACCGCAAGCTATATTCACAAGTGTCATCGTGTCAGTGATATGTGTAGGTATCTGGCCATCCTATTAAGAAAAGAGATCTACTAACTCAGTTAATAACAACATTTAACCGCACCTTCAATGAATCCCGATCTGTGATCACTCTGTCTGATCGGGTTGCTATTTCAGAACGGAACATGCGAGTATGCGTAAACAGGTCCGGGATAATTAGCTTAGTCCAGGTCACATCGCGCCGAAGTGCCGAACTTTTCATGCTGATTGATACGGCGGTCTGACAGAGGAAGCATGGAGGGACAGAAACGAGAAATCCAGCCGATCGAATCGTAGTTTCTGCTCATGTAGGGGCCTAACTAACTCACACGTCGCATCATGGTAAGTTAATTAATCCGAGCAAGAACCCGACAAACGGGACACCGCCAAAGGATGTTGAGACCGGACCAGCGGCTAGTAGCAGCCTCGATCCCTGCGCGCAGTTTCCTCCCGAACACTTTGTCGGTGCCGAAGTCGTCGACGGATCGATTATTTCTCAAGGAAAGCGAGCACACGACACGTACGTGTACGCGCTTCGGCTGCACTCAATTAGGAGTAGTGCTGTGGTAGCCTGGTAGGAGTAGTAACCAGCCAACAAATTAATCCAGAGCCAGAGTAGCTTAGCGAACGAAGCTGCTTGGCACCCAGGCATGGGCGTAAACAACTCGCGTACTCTAGACCACGCACGCCGCAAGGTGACAGGTGACAGAGCGAAACGCATACTAAAACGCCGCGGATAAAGTAAACATGTGTGTGAGGGACAGTGAGTGAGAGATGAAGACACATGCATGGGCACGCACCGTACCTACGCTAGTAATACCGGTAGTAGCATACTGCACAGTAAGTGTGTCGTTTTGCTGTATAAAAATTGTCCCCATACGCACTACGTGGCGGGACGCGCGCACGTACGGACTCGGCGGGCACATGCAACCGGTTAGATAGGAAGTATAGCTACGAATGTAGAGTATGTGCCGTTTTCTTCACTCTTTTCTTCTAAAATAAACAAACTTAATACTAGAAAAAGTTATAACACATATAGAATATAGAATATAACGTATCTTAACACTATTTTTTTAAAATAAAAAGAATCTTAATACTAAATTTATTTATTTTAAGATGAAAAGAGTTCACGATGATGCCGCAGCCTCAGAGCTCTCTCATCCCATCAAAGTTTTTGGATGCATTTATCCGCATGCATTGATGAAGGCGTGCGTGCGTGATATTATATCGTTGATTTGGTGGGCAGCAAGACGACCGGATCGACCGTACCGACCGAGCCGGGAGCGGCAAGTAGGTCGTCGTCGTCTCGTCGGCATCGTCCTGCCGGTACTTGTCATCTGCCATTGTCAAAATGCTGTGTCTTCATCCATTGTCCAAGCACCAAGCGCCATGGGATCGGAGAAGCTAGTACGTAGTACGAGTAGCAAGTTGGTTCCAGCTAGCTGGCTGGCTGCATGTATATACATATTATATAGCGATATAAACAAGGTGTGTGCATTCACCGATGGATGCATAAATACAGCATGCTAGTATATATAGCTGAGCTTTAGATATGATCATGACATAAAAGACTCAGATGTGCGCCGGCCGCCGCCGAGCTAATTAAGTTCAGTGGAGCGTCCACGTCCATGCACCTGGCGCGTAAGTACGTACCACCAGATCGAGAGGGACGGCCGGGCCGGCCACGGTATGAGGAGTTGATTGGGAATCAATTGGTTGGTTGTTTCCTGCTTTGGTACCAGTAGCTATCCTTGAGATGAAGATGGCACTAAGCTTACTGAAAAACCAACCAATATATCATGACGCATAGTCAAATACATGATCAATTAAAAACCACTTAAAGGAAGATAAGCTAGCTAGAGCTGATAGCTCAAGTAGGCATGCAGTTGTGAGACACCACAGTGTCCCGACAGCCAACTGGGCCTGATTTGCCCTGGTTGTATTTGATTGTTTTCTCATGCGCGGGCCAGGGGTCAGGCCAGGCACAGAAAAACCGCCGTACGACGGTACAAGCAAGACGAAGGTCGGCCATCACCTTTGATGATGATCGATATATATGGGCCACACCCAAAAGGGGACACCGCACGTCAATCTCGAAGCTACGCGCCAGCAAACCAGCAATCATATGCATCGATCAGTACCGATCGATTGATCGTCCAGGGCCATGGATGCGTATATCCATCCTACCCTATATGGAGCTTTGGCCCTGCCCTTAACTCGGTAGAGAACAAATCGCCGTTACACGCCAACAGTGTCGAACAGTGCATGTGTCTCGCATGTAGACATGCATCGTGTAGTGGTTGTACTCGTAAAAAGAAATCTAGCAAAATATATATTTCCATCGTAATGGAATATGTCAATATGTCACGTAGCATACACTACTACGAAAAGGATTTTTCTGTGGTCAAAAAGAATTTTTCCGTACGGAGATCTTATTCATCTGCATCAGGTGTCTGCGAAAATAAATATTTTCACGTGCGGTCTACCCAACAGCATGGAAAAATCCGTCTTCCCAAGCTGTCGGGTTAAGTGGACCGCACGAGATAATTGGATTTTCAAAAAAAAAATTCAAAAAAAGGAAACCCTAGAATCCGGCGGTGGCGGCGCGGATCCGGCCGGTGCGCGTGCATGCGGAGCCGGCGGCGCCGCTCCCGGCCGCCGTCACCTCCACGTCATCGTCAGCGGGGGCTGCGTGGATCCGACCAGCGTGCGTGCGCGCGTGGCCGACGGCGCCGCTCCCGGCCACCTCGTCCTCGTCCTCGTCGTCGGTCGGGGCGGCGCGGATCCGGCAGGCGTCCGTGCCGGCGACGGCTGCCGTGCCTCACCACCGCCAGATCCGTCGCCACCCGCATCCCCCACCACTTGATCCGCCGCCGCCGTGCATGGGGAGGGCGGCGCCACCGCCGCTCCCGGCCGCCTCCTCCTCCTCGTCGGCGGCGATGGCGGCGCGGACCTGGCCATCACGCTCACGGCCATCGGTCGCCAGCCGCCGCGCCGCCTCCTGGTTGCCAGCCGCCGCCGCCAGCAGCCGCCGCCGCGGCGCCTCCTTCGGTCGCCAACCGCCATGTCACCTGCTGCCCGCTCCTGGCTGCCGCCTCGTCAACGATAGCGCCGAGCCAGCCACCTTCACGCCACGTGCTTGGAGGGGAAAGAGGAGAGGAAAGGCAGAGAGAGGTGAGAAAGAGAGAGAGGAGTGAACAAAAAAGAAAGGAAGAGGGAGAGGAGGTGAAAATTTTGAAGGAAGTGAGAGGGAAAAGAGAGAGGGGATGGGATAAAAAAATATGTATTTTTTACGTGCGGTCCACTTAAGAGATCCGTCTGCGAAAATAGGCTTATTTTCGTGTGCGGTCTAATTAAGAGGTCCGTTTGCGAAACTCAATTTTTCCGTGCGGTCTTCTTAAGGATCCACACACGAAAATGGAGGACGATTTTTACAGACACTATCAGTTACGGTCCGTCTGCAATCTAGAAGGGGCATGTACGGGAAAATCGTTTTTTAAGTAGTGATTCTAAATTTGTTTAGTATTTTGAATAGGACGGAGTATGAGCTGGTATATATATAACGGTGCAGGATGCTAATACACCTATATATGTGGGCTGGTATAACGGTAATGTGCTCCTAATTTTTGTGGTTTTGTCAGCCTCTGCCTCCATTGCTTTGGGGATAGGCTATAGCTAACGCCTAGGAACATATATATATATATAGCTTATAAACAAGTGCATGCTGCTCTCAAAATATATATAAAAAAAAAACAAGTGCAAGCATGCGGCAACTGCGCCCCTGCATGCGGGCCCAATACTGGTTGAGAACTTGTCTAGGGCTTTCGGCCTGTTCGTTGGATGCAAGCTCGCCAGTGACATGTATCTATCTTGTTCGCGCGATGCCTCGATTATCAGTAGTTCCACGAGACCACGATCATGATCTTTTCGCCTTTCAAGCAAGGATCCAAGGAGAAAAGAACAATCACGTACTAATTGGATAGTTTTATGGGCTTCTCGAATGGTTATTTTCGCTAAGTAGGCCCTATTATAGGACTCGATGGGCTGAAAATTGCGCCTTTCCATTCGGCCTAGACAAAAAGGGCTCCTTCCTGCAGATGGGCGAGCTTATCTCGCGGAATAAGTTCACTTTGACTTCATACAATGAACACGGAATCTAAATCGTATTCCTCATCCGTAATACCAAAAATCTTAACCCCGAACTGTCATAAACGGTGCAAGTTGACTCTCTTGATGGTTTTGAAGGGATGTTTTGCTGACGAGGTGCACACGTGGTAGTGTTGACTTGGTCTTCGTCCCACGTGGCATTAAACATGGCGCTTACGTGGCACTAAAAGTTAAAAATATATGCGGGGCCCATTGGTCATTCACAAAAAAAAATTGTGGGACGCACTGACATGTGGGTCCCACATGTCATCCTCTCCCTCACTGCCCTTCTTTTTCCTCCTCTCTCCCATATTTCTCTCTCTTTCTCTCCCTTGACATGAGCCCGTGGTAGGCGGGGCTCGAGTAGCGGCGGGCGGGTGCTGGAGTGGTGGCGGCGGTGGGCGGTGGACGGTGGCCGGCGGTTGGGCGAGTGCTGGAGCAGCGGCGGCGCAGCGAGCAGCTCATCAGCGACGGTTGCTAGCACCACTCCAAACCTCCGAGCGTGATGGAACCCATTCCCTCCGACATGTTGTTGGTCCACCCCACCTCCTCGCCGTCGACGACCTCCATCTCCCCGTGCCACCACGCACCACCGCTTGCGTCTGCAACTACCAAGCCACCCCGCTGTTCAAATTTTTGTCAGAAAATCGAGAGAGGGGGGAGAGAGAGATTACAGTGGTTGTACGCAGCTTGGTCGCCGCCCTCCTTGCCGCGGTCGGCATGCCCCGCATTCCGCCGCTGTCGCCGCCTCCTCATTTGCCATCGCGACCTCCTCGATCTCCAGCCGGACGCAGCCATCGCCGTCTCCCATGGCCTCCGTGACACCGGCGCTCGCGGAGGCGGCCTCTGCTCTCGGTGCGGGGCCTGCGCTCTTGAATTGCCTGAACAATGCCGCTGTGTTGAGAGCGCCGCCGCTGTTAGACAGTGAAGGGAGGAGAGGGAGGAGGAAGAAGGAATAGAGAGAGGATGACATGTGGGACCCACATGTCAGTGGGTCCCATAATTTTTTGTGCGAATGACAAATAGGCCCTGAATATATTTTTAAATTTTAATGCCACATAAGCGTGCCACGTTCAATGCCACATGGGACGAAGACCAGGTCAACACTACCACATGTGCGCCACGTCAACCAAACCGTCCTCAGTACTGCCTCGGGAGTTAAATTGCACCGGGTTTGATAATTCGAGGGTTAAGATTTCTGGTATTACGGATGAGGGATACGATTTAGATTCCGTGTTCATTTGAGGGAGTCAAAGTGAACTTATTCCTTATCTTGCCAACATGTGGACCAAACTAGGCCTTACGTGGCTAACCACGAAGGAATAAGTCTATTGTACCTCCCTTCTCTTGCTCCTGATCAAATCGTCTCATGTAACCACAAAACTGGGCATAACGTCTCTGCTATCTTCATATATTGGTGCAGATAGACTCATTCAATGGTTTGGAAAGTGGTTTTAATTGTGGCGGATTTACCACAGTTGTTTCGCTGAGTTAGTAGGTGGGATCCACGTATCAGTGATTTCTCATCTCATTTTCTTCCCCCCTCTCTCTCCACCTCTCATCTTCTAACAGCGGTAGAAGAGGGGTTGCGAGTGGTGGAAGCTTTATACTCGGTTTTGCAGTTGAGGGAGGCGATTTAATCGAGAGTAAGAGATAAGGGAGATAAAATAGAATAGACCTATTCCAACCATAAATCATCTGACCGCACTTGCATATTCAGCTTTGAGACATAGTTGAAGCTAGCTAAGTGGCACTGTGGACCATAAACCACCCTAGGATTTAGCTCAAGATTAGATGTGTTGTCTAATATTACGAAGATTAATTATATAGTGAATCATCTTTTGATTTGATCTATTACATCTAGATAAACTATCTTTGTTTTAAATTTTAACTACGCCACTGCTTGCAGACAAGCTAACATATGAGTGCAGATGTTAATTCGGTTTCAATATACTAGTGTACGACGACAGCAAGGGGAATGTACATGTTATTTCTCTAGATTAATGTTATACAACATCATTTGGAGTGGATGAAAAGTGTTATCTCGTTTTGTTTGCGCAACAAGCACCAAGTCTGAATCTTAAACGACCAATACGACTCGGATCGCTTCAGTCTGGATGCAGAAACAAAAATGCAACTGGGTTGGACCATAGTTCTGAAACTGGAACCGACGGGAAAATTCTTTTCATCCCTAAAGGATGTCCCTTGTTTTTATATGGCATTTAAATACTTATAATTTATTTTAAAAAATCAAATGATAGATCAATATGAGATATATCTATATATACCTAATATAAAAAAACGTAAGGATTCCGTAAAAAAAGTTTCCGGTGTCTTACTTTGATTCCTATTTCATTGCTGATCCGCGCAATACAAAATTCGAACGGACGATGGCGATATGTCCCCGCAAATAAAAGTGAAAAGAGAAAAAGAAAAAGCTAACGGGTAGCCCACCAAATCAGCAGCCGTCTGACCCAGTAAAAAGCAGCTGCAGCCCAGCAGCTAGCCCACGTAGCAGAGCAGTAGCTGCCCAACACAGTACTGCATGACACTGTAGCAACCGATCACTTTAGTATCTTGGTACTGTAGCATGAATAATACCGCCTACCTTTTCTAGCTTGAGCCGCACCAGCTTAAATAGAAGGTTTTTGCCTGGGGCTGTGGACAAGACTTATTCGACTATAAATCGGTGTAAAGATGATGTAAATTTTTTTTTCAAAAATAGAAAACAATCATATTCTTCTGTTTTTAAAAGAATATATAATCACCAACAAACTTAAATCATGTTTACATCAAGATTTTTTCCCTCAATTTCTTTTCTCATTCGCCGTAGGACACCTAACCATATCACTTTTAATTTAAGGTGGTATTAATAGTTTTCTTATAATCTGGTGCCTTTATGCTTCCATACACTCACTATTTTTTTTTCCTGAAAACTACCGGGTGGTGTTTTGGTCCGTTTTTTTCCAATTTTTTTCTTACCTATTACTTTTACATCCTTCTTCTCCACCGTGAGTTTTTTCCATCTATTCCTCACGATCTCCCTCCCCGCATCCCCTCTCCTCCCTGACGCGACGCGGTGACACCCCTCCTCTCCTTCGCTCCCTCCTTCCCTGCGCCCCTATTATCCCCCTCCTTTCATGTGCCACTCTCCTCCCCGGCACATCCTCCCGAAAGTGCGCCAGCATTCGTTCCTTCTATGTGATCAAGGAAAACGGAATCCCCTCATACGAGAACACATTTTGACGCACTCACCCGGCCATGTTCACCACAAGAGCTCGCTGTTGCCGTTTCTCTCTCTATTGGGACCACGTTGTTCCCATTGTTCTGGTTTTCTTCGTTGCCAACCGCTACCATCTATGGATGAGTCACATCGTGGGACATGTCCGGTCACCTTCCTCATCGCCGTTTGGTCGCCGGAGCACCGTAGCCCATCTTCCCTTCTCTTTTATTTCTTGTCTCGCCTAGGGAAAACGATGAATAGTGTTAGTTGTTTCTTCTCTATCTTTCGTTCTTCCTGCACATTCAAGGAAATCGTAACCCCCTCGTCCGGGAACGTGTTTTGATCCAGTCATTCGGTCATGTTCACCACTAGAGCTCGTCGTTGCTGTTTGTCTCTCTATCGGAATCACATCGTTGTTTGTCGCATTCATGCAGTTCTGGTTTTTTCGTTGCCATCCTCCACTATTTACAGACAAGTCACATCATGGGACATATCCTACCACATTCCTCACCGCCGTTTGGTCGCCGGAGCACCGGCGCTCATCTTCCCTCCTATTTTGTTTCTCACCTTTGGCTAGGGAAGACGATGAACAGTTGTAACGCCCGATCCGTCGCGGCGTTAGCCGTAGGAAAAACTATTTTTATAAAACCCTAATTACAAAATTTGTTCTTTTTTTTGTTGTTGCAAGTGTGTGTGCGCGCCAAGATCTCGGTTGTCCCCTCCATCCAAATCTCGATTCAAAAATCAAATTCTAAATTCAAATCCCTCCAAACCAAATTCTCTCAATAAAAATCTACTTTTCCTCCCCAGTGTTCCTTGGGCCGAATCCCCTCGGCCGGCCCAGCTTCTTTTCCCCTCCTAACCCCTCCTCCCTCCTCGTGGGCCGCGCGTGTCCGGCCCATTCTCCCCTTTCGGCCCGCTATCTCCTCCCTCACGTGCGCCGCACGTGCTCGCCCGGAGAGCTCTATCTCTCACCCGTAGTTCTCTCTTCTTCCTCTCTCCCTCGCCGGATTTTTCCCCGCCGTCGCCGTTCAAATTTCCGGCGCTCGCCGTTGGCTCGCGCACGTGCGAGCGTCGTGGCAGACCGGCCGGCCGCGCCACCATCACCGCCTACCGCCCTTGCCCCCCACGCCGCGCCGGTCGCCGCTGAGGTCACCGCCACGGCCCCGCCGCCTGCCACGCCCGCGCGCATGCATCCAAGACGCTGAGCCGCATCCGCTTCTCTCTCTCCTTTGATCTCGCAAAGTAGCAAGGGACCAACCCCTCTTTCTCCTCCCCCCTTTTTCCTTCAACCACCGCCGACGTCACCTCCCTTGCCGCCGTTTGGCCGCTAGCGCCCGTGAGTGCGGTCGCCGCGCGCACCCGTGAACCTCTCCTGTGTGCGCACCACTGCCCTATAAAACTCCCCAGTTCGCTCCTCTCATTCAGCCCATTCTCCCCCTTCGGCCCGCTATCTCCTCCCTCACGTTCGCCGCACGTGCCCGCTCGGAGAGCTCTCTCTCTCGCCCGTAGTTTTCTCTCCCTCCTCTCTCCCTCGCCGGATTTTTCCCCATCGTCGCCGTTCAAATTTCCGGCGCCCGTCGTTGGCTCACGCACGCGCGCGTGTCGTGGCCGACCGGCCGGTCGTGCCACCATCACCGCCTGCCGCCCTTACCGCCCACGCCGTGCGCGCCCGTGGACCTCTCCTGTGTGCGCACCACTGCCTATAAAACTCCCCACTCCGCTCCTCTCGTTCGGCCATCCTCCCATCCTCGCCGCTCCCTCTTCACCGGTTGCCACTCTCGGACGCGCGGCGCGGACTCCAGCCGCACCGTCTCCCTCCTCTCCTCGGCTTGGCTCCTCTCCCCTCGTGGTAAACCCCCAACCCCTGCGCCCCGCTTCCCTTCTCTCCCTCTTCCTCGTAGGCCCTAGCCACCGCATAGACCGCTGCCGCTCGCCATAGCCTCGCGTCGCCGCCCCGCGCCAGTGAGCGCTAGCCCGTCTTGCCACCGCGGCCTTCCCCCGTCTCCCTCTCCCTCGCGACGCCCCCTCTTTCCGCCGTCACCGCCCTTGGTCGCCGCGCCCTGCCGAGCCGCGCTGTCCCCCACCTCGCCGCTGCCATCTCTCGCTCGGGCAAGCAGAGAAGCAAAGGAGAACGAAGAAGAGAAGAAGAGAAGAAATGAGAAGATAAGGAATAGGCGGTGGGACCCGCCCGTGGGCCCCACTCCTTGACCCTCTCCTGGCCCACTCGTCCCTCTCCCTCCGGCCCTTTCTCCCTCCGGCCTCCTCTCTCTCTTCCGCTCGCCCTCTGGGCCTTTTCTCTCGATCGGCCCACTCGGCCCGCTCCCCCTCACGCGCGCCCGCACACGGCCTTGGGCCGCCTCGCGCCCCCAGCCCACTAGCCTCTCACCCCGCGTGCCTGTAACAGGCATGGGCCACGGCCTCGCCCGCCGGCCCGCTAGCCCCTCTCCCCGAGCAAGGCAAGTCTCCTTGACCATCTTGCACCCATAATTTAAAACTAAGTATTTCTATTTTGCAAACTATGCATTAGTGGATGCACCTGATTGTATTTGGCCGTGGTTTGCAAGATAACCTTCCGACCCAACCCAATTGATGCACATACTCTCCTTGGCTATTGAATACCCGTACCACCCTTGTCAACTGCCGGTTCCCGATGTTCGAGCCCTCGGGCACGTACATCGGGGGCTCTCTCAAAATTTAAAACCTTCAACGATGGGTAATACATGGGTTTACAAGACACCTGGAAAACCCGACACTTGGGTCGGTGTCTGCAAAATAAAATGATTTCTGAAATCGTCGTGCGGGGGACGTACCGGGAGTACGCTTTTCCCGTTCTCGCACTTAAGGACCGATTCCTTCGGGATTTCATCCAAACATAATCAGTGCGACCACATGGGTGAAATGGGACATCCCTAGCTGAGTAACTAGCTGGGCCAGGGAAGCCTTGATGCCAAGGGACAAGTGGATTCACCGGGGTGGTGTCGGGGAGGACCCTTGGGCTTCCTGGCACAGTATGGCTGGGACCTAACCTGTTGTTGGTCCGGATGACCCCTCCTGTTGGCATATGGTAACCTTGCGTCGGCTTTGGAAATGTCTTGTCGTGAAAGCCTCAAAGTCACCAGACGTGGCTGTTCTGCACGGGCTGGGTGACCCAGGCTAGTAACGTCATGTGGGTAAAGTATACCCCATCTGCAGAGGTTAACAAACTGTTCGAACATCCGTGCCCACGGTTATGGACGGATGTGAGGTGATTCCTTACCGTAGTTTTGTTTGACCACTGCTTGTGAAATTGACTTGATGGGTTGGACATCGTTGGTTACAAATAAGGCTGACGGGTTCAGCTGGGCCCGGGAGGCTGTCGAAATCTGTTGGCTGGGAGCCAACAATTGTTTCTTAAAAAGATTGATACATTGCACTACTCCGACTGGGCTTGATGCACTGTCAGGCTCGAGTCGTCGAGAAGCACTTCCCTAGAAATCATTTCGAAAGATTTGAACCAAATTAATTGAGAAAACAAACAGCCATTCTATGAAGCTTGCAATACATACATAATTCCCAAGACTTGCTGATTACTCCCTGTACTCACCCTTGCTCTATATAAATAATCCCCCCAGTTCTCGAAGAGGAGGAGATGGATCTCGCTGACGAGGAGTTCTTCCAAGAGCAGACCAGCTTCGAGCAGTTCTAGGGTTTCGTCGTAGTTCCCAAGTTATGCTTGTGACCTTGGGCCAGTCTTCGCTTTCGCCTTTCCCTTTTGTAATGCAGTTGTGAGCTCGGGGTCTGTCCGTAGCCCAACATGACTGTAAGACTACTCTTAATGAAGAGACCGCTGATGCTGTGATATTTCGTCTTCCTGTGATACCAGCGTTGTTTTGCTGGGACTGGTATCAGCACACTGGTTTATTTGGAGCGTTCCGCTCTAGTTCCCCTCTGGGGCCACATCGGGGCGTGACAACAGTGCCTGGTGGGAACTATTTCTTCCTGTTTGGTCCAGTCCAACCATCCCAATCCCAATCCTGCTCCTGGACCACACATATAATATTGACACCGTAGGAATATGAATAGAACAAGAAAATTCTAGTTAGTCGATGAAATAGGTACCTGTTTAGAATTAATGGATCAGATTTTCATCTATGGGCTAAAATAAGTTTTTCAGTTTCTAGCTAATTTAAGTTGTTTTTTTCATTTACAATATTAGTTTTAGCACTATTTGATCCAAATTGTTGTAACTTATATTTTTTTCTCTGTACTTATCGGTGTCATGGGTCCAGGGGTATGCCGACTTTGGGCCTGAGGCGGCCCCGTACAGCCACGTGGCCACCCCCCAAGGGGGGATCTGGCCCGAGGGTGATGTGGCGGCCGTCCTCCCAGGACATGGCACCCCCTCAGGGGATATCGCAGCGGGGGTCGGGCTCCCCCGACCCCCTCGCGTCGTCGCCACGTGTAACGAAATTGGTGAGCGCCCCCAGCGCTCACCTACCCTCATTAATGGCTACGCAGCCGTGGTGCGCCTGCGTGCGCGCGTGCCGCATGAAATGCGGAATGACACGCACGCACGTATCTGACACCGGTCGCAGTTGGCTGACCGGCATGCGACCGGTCCGAATGACTGACGGGACGTGGCACAGTACCGGGCATGCCGTCGCACGCCCAGGTATGCTACGTCTACGTCTCCCGCCGATCACATCAATGCCGCGTGAGCCGTTTCAGCTTACATATCTCGCCAGGGTTGGTATGCCGGGTCTAATCAACTGGCGCATCAACCCCATACAACCGGACAAGCGAGTCTCCGGCTGTTTAATGAAGAATGACATACGGCGTCACGCAGAGGATGGGCGATCTGACAGGAGTCGTGCCAGTGCTACAGGACAGTAGACTTCTGCCGCAAGCCACAGTGTGGCTCTTAATTATAAAATAGCTTTTCCTTTTCTCTAGATTATAGCATGTACGGTTCATGTGGTGTCCCTTGAGGTATAAAAGGAGGCACAGACTTAGAGGAAAGGGATTCGGCCCCTTTTGTTTGCTGCTAGCTGAGTCCATCTCTTGGGAGCAAAAGCTCACACAGATAGTCCACCTCACAGAAGTAGGGTATTACGCCTCACCAGCGGTCCGAACCTGTATACTCGCTTGTGTGCCACTGTCCTTTTTCTGGCAACCTCTCCATCTCACTAGCGCACCGGAACCGAACCGGGGAAGGCCTCTCTTTCGCGCCCTGGGCCGAACTCGCAAAGGGGGTCTGCACAGTCCCCCGCTGCGGAGTTTACCCTCTGATAGTACTGATAATGAATGTATAGTGATCGAAAAATATTTACATGTAGGAACAAAACTAACGAACTTGATTGTGAATAGTGTGTACTGTTTGCACTAAAATTTGTTACTGGAATACGTCATATCCACCTAAAATCTTATATATTTAGGGATAGAGGGAGTACAATGTAGCTGGACAGGAGTGTATTTTTGTTTCTACCTGCACAAATTGAGTTTTTTTTTCATTTTTTTTTTGAAAATTTCTTAGATAACATGTAGAGGAGATATCCCGAGAAATGAAAATCCACCTCCGACACCTACGGACTTAGGCTGTGTTCGCTGGAGGCAGCTCCCAACCCAAAGAGTGAACACGGAAAACGGAGCGGTCCATTAGCGCGTGATTAATTAAGTTTTAGCTAATTTTTAAAAAAATGGATTAATTTAATTTTTAAGCAACTTTTGTATAAAAACTTTTTGCAAAAAACACACTATTTAACAGTTTGAAAAGCGTGCGCGTGAAAAAATGAGAGAGGTGAGTTACGAAAAGGGGGAAAGAACAAGACCTTAGTACCTCCTTGATTCAGATGAGAGGAGGGATACGGTGCTTACCTGGGGGTCGCGCGGGTGCTCTCCGCTGCGCCTGCGCCCATCGTCGCGGAAGGCCGGAAGCCGCTCGCTCGTGTTGACAAAGGTTTTGACCGAGATTGGAAGAACCGCGTCGATCCCGTTCCCCGCAGTACGCGTGCGGCTTGTTGGCGGAGCGATCGTCACCGGGCGGATGCGGGGCAGCTCATCGTCTAGTTCCCCTGAAAGTAATAAGATAAAAAATTTCCGTACTTGTATTGTGTTGCATAATAATTCGATTTGTTTCAGAAGTTCCTTTCTGAAGGGGTAAAGTTGTTTTAGAAGATGAGGGCAGGCTATTCTTTTCTGTTTGCAGATTTCTGCTGGTCTTCTTAGATGGGCCTAAACTTGCAGTATTGGTTGGGTGACTTTTCTTGCGTTTCTGTGAGGAAAATCTTGCTATTGTTAGTAGCTAGGCAAAGCTTGCTTCTAACCGATAACCGCCACAAAAACTCGCTCGGCGGCCAGCGCGGAGAGCCGGAGAGCCAAATTGGGCTCGTCTTCGAGGGCAAGCCGGGATGAAAACGGTCAGACAACCATTTTCATAACCATAATTTTCTCGAAGCGAAATCAAAAACGGTAAAATCGGAAACGAAAATTATATCAGAAATATTGAAAAACTAGAAACGGAACAATACGAACGAAAACATATCGGTACTCTCGGTACATATCGAAAATCAGTAATAAATACGAAAATTTTAAACTATAAAAACATATATTTAACTTTGCATAACTATGTAATATATTTTAGCTATGCCCTCAAGTTAGAGATTTGATTAAAGAATTAATCAATCTCTAAACTGTGAGTTAAGTAGATACGTACCCTATAAATATTGATATATTTAAAAATACGGTAATATAATATATTATAAGAAACGGTAATTTATACAATGATACGGTAAATAGAAAAATAATCGGTATAACAGCAAAATCATTTTCATTTCTATTTTTTTATTTTTTACCATTTTTATTTTCGTTTCGATCGATTATCATTTCATGGCTCAACTGAAACGAGCACTGGTCGACCGGGAATTTCCGTTACCTGTTTTCTCCCCTAGCCAAGCATGAAGGCGTTCAGCGCAACTATGCGTGCTTGTGCTGGTAGGCTTGTTAATTCGGGCTGCGCAAAGGCAACCAAATGTTGATGGTAGCGTCTACTAGGGCTTTAGCCACGATGGGCTGGCTAGCTCACGCTTGCCACCTTAAGCATGGTGATTGAGGATTTGAGGGATCCAAACTTGTTCGTCCAAATCTGTCGTTGGTTTCTGAGGAAAACTGCTAGTCATTGTACCCAAATAATTTCACAGGCGTACTAACTACAAGGTTCATGGCTAGAATTATATTCTTTTTTGGAAAGATGTAGTAGTAACTTGAAGAGTTCTTAGCGTCCGGAGCTGCGTTGCTGCAAAACTAATCTGAAATATGTGACGGAGCAGCCAGTAGATTTGCACACAAGTTACCCTCTCCTTATAATGAATCACAACCCAACAACACTGTAGCATGCTCCTCAATGGGGGCATCACATCCATACCTACTGAACGGTAAGTCGGTAGCCCAATCCAACTACTCGGCCGGCCGCTCGCCGACGCGCGCGCCCCCACGAGATCCGGCGATCGGTGTCGCACGAAAAAACCCCGGCTCTTCAGACGCGGACGTGCCATAGTGGAGAGCGGCGGGGCGGAGCCATCACGCTGCGGGGCCCTGCGCGCACTAGCTATATCGTCGCGCGCACCTGGCTGGGCTGCGGGGCTGGAGGCGCGTCGAGACTCGAGACTCCAGAGCGAAAGCGACACCCCCCCCCCCCCCCCCCCTCCGTTGCCGCGCGCCCTGGCCAAGAGTCAGAAGCCACTAGTAGCACTAGTACTCCTCCGCTGGTTTCGCTCTCGCCACCGCGCGGCCGCGCCGCAGAGCGTACGGTGCGCCACGCCTCCACTTCCACCGAGAGCGGGAGAGGAAGGTGGCGCGGTGCGTGGAGCGCGTGGCCCTGCACCGAGAGATTTCGATGGAGACGGTGCGTGCGGATGTGCCGGCCGGTGCACCATTTTTTGTCCCGTTTGACACTCGCAAAGTCAGCTCGTTCATTCGTGGTCTCCAGCGTACGAGCAAGTGAGCAACTGTACGGTCTCCGTGGCTGCTGCTGCTGCATGCATGGTGTGCCCGGCTAACAGGGCGATGGATTTGTTAGGTGGTTTCCGTCAGTCCAAATATCAGCGATTGAATACTACTACTACTACTACCAGTACCGCACTACTAGCTGGGAGGGAATTAATCACAAAGATAGAGCAGTTGGACCGTTTGTACGATGAATCGATGATCAGGCGATGATGTGTTTTCGTCAAAGAAGATATTCTTGCGAGTCGGGTCATATACGCGGATCGTGGTCTGATTTGACCTTACCGGCAGCTGCGCAATTTCTTAATTTGTTATTCTTACGTCGCTTGTTAGGACTACCGATCGGTAGATTAAAAACGGGAGTGATGCGGAAGTGGAGATGGTGAAGATTGTGAGGTCACGATGGTGACAGTTGAAGACGCGGTCCGATCCGGTGTTGAAAATTGGAGCATTCTGTCGGGCGATGACTCGTTGGCATCTCGTGACCAACCGAATGGTGGAGTGCTGAGATTAATTAAAACGAGGAATATGTTCTTCTCTAGATTGCGAATCCATGGTGACTTGAATGGTAAACAAAAAAATTACGCACCATTAGCCACTTTCGTGGATATTTCAATCGTGATATACTTTTACAATTGACAGTTTCGTTAATAATATCTGAATATATATAATGCGCACAATTTTCACTTTTCTTCTAAATTCAGAACGTTTTCATCTTACTTTTTCCAAGGAAAAAAATAGAGAGGAATATTTCTCCTGCATCATCTCCATGTTTGAAACAGTTCTTTTTTAAAAAAAACTCACACACCCTACTCAACTACTTAATTTGAAAGGAAAAAAAAAATCTAATCGTGAAGCACATATGCCATGCTCAACACATATACGATTAGGAGTTAACACAGTCACATAAATTCCAACCAACACGCATCATTTCCGGTCTCTACCAAGCGAAGCCACGTGGAAATGATAACCGACAAAAGAAAAAATAGAAACGGTTAAAAAACATGAAAACAAAAATAGAAACAATTTTACCGTTATACTGACCGTTTTTGTATTTTATTGTATTCTTGTCAAAAATATTATTTTATAATATGATAATTAACATATTTCTGAATACCTAATATTTGCGGCACATATTTCTATTTAGCCCATAGTTTAAAGGCCCATTAACTTTTTAACTAAATCTACATGGTTAAAAGAGAGACCGTTTGTGATTTACCTAGTGTAAGTTTGAATTTATTTGATCATATTATATAGCTATGCTAAATTTAATATATAATTTTACAATTTAATGTTTTCGATATTTATTAGCTGTTTCCGATAGACACCAATATGTTTTCTTTCAATTGCGTCGTTTCCGACTCCAATATTTACCATACTGTTTTCTATCCCAGCTTTACTGTTTTAGATTCTGTTTGTGAGAAAAATATGTTTACATAAATGGTTGAGGCTGTTTTGAACCTTTTCTAACCGGCTAATACGATTGTTAGATTTCTTCTAACTACCTTTAAAACTGCTGATTGCTGAAAAGTTGGTTTCAGAAATGAAAACCAGTCGCTCAAAGCTACAGTTGATTGAGCCATCGCCATTTTGTCCTTGTTAGCTTCGATGCCCCTTGACCGCTCTGGTCATAAGCTCATTATCATACTTTCACTAATTAATCCCCTCTCCTTTGCAACCGCACGCATGAGTTCATTCTCATTGAGTCTCTTCAATAACTTCAACAACTCGTTCAGATTCAGATTAGGCTGATTGGTGCAACTAGACACCGAGTCATGATCTCAACTTTCTACTGCTACTTTCCAGTTTCCACTAGGAACATTCCGCATGTCTAAAAGCATAGTTTCTCTCTTTTGTTTTCGCAGAGGATGCAATCCGACTTATCGCGCAAATCCACCCAGGCACGGCAAATAAGGTCTTTTTCCGAACATTCTCCTTTCCCATGACGTACCTGTTCGGACGTCATCTCACCATGAGGACACTTTGCTGCTGCTTCCCTGTTGTTTTGTGCGGTAATCCTGTGAGAAAACGCAGGAACTTAATCTCATATACGAAACAGTGGTGCCTGCCCTATGTATCTTCAGATCAACCAACTTTCCCTTCGGCGCTCGACCATCACGTTGGACCAAACGACGATTTTATAGCCGGGAAATCCATTGTCATCTTCCCAGTTCGCTCGTCCTCCCACTACTAGCTTGCTCTAGAACACCCAATATTCCTCCTATCGCCACAACCCACGCAATCTCCCAACCAGTTAGAGACAAGATCAAAAGCGAAAGCAAGACAAAACGGTAGGGGAGAGGAGGCATGCCGCATACGATCGAATGGCAAAGAAAAATATTGTTAAGAGACGCTTGTAAAGAGATGAGGAGGGTGGCTGCGCCTGCGCGATGCAAGTGACAGGATAATAAAATTTTGGAGGCCGTCGGATTGAAAGCTGCAGTTGGCCTGCCTGAACCGAAAGGCGGGGGGAGGCATGGATCATGGAATTCGATATTCCATTCCCGCGGATCAGACAGAGATGTTGGATTCTTGCGATGGGAGCATCGATCCACTGAGCCTCAGAGATCAGGCCAGCCATCGTCAGGTGCAGGGTGCTGTGGAGTGGAAGCGTGCAGTCCACGACCAATTGCCGCGCGGACTTGACATCAGATGGGACCCGTCCCCATGTTGTTCATTACTCTTGGTTTGTTCCTGGATTGATTTGTCGCTGAAGCTTGTTTTTGACAGTGGCAAGGCATAGTGATGAGGGCCAAGCACAGGGCATACATGCATGTTACCGACGGGTACAACAACTCGACAAGTGAATGTTGCTGACTAATACTCCATCCGTCTTAAAAAAAAAACTGATCTCCCTAGATTGATTCATAGTATTAGAATATATCAACACCAAATATTAGGTTGGTTTTTTATCAGACGGAGAGAGTAGGTCTTTGTGCCAAAACTTTTGGATCATTTGTTGAACTTTTACTGTCAACATTCATCCAAAAAAGAAAAAAAGAATTCACAAGTAATTTTGCAGGGAGCTAGGTTTCTAGAATAGAATTGAATTTGCTATACAACTTTTGATTTTGTTTGTATCACTATAAAAAAAGCATTTTCCCACACGGTCAAAACCAATTTTCGCGTACGATTGGATCGTCTGCATGCTTGGAGGTGTCTATAAAAATCACTAATTTTCCATGCGGGCGGCACACCCGCCCACAAAAATCCGCTTTTCGTGGGTGGTAAATTATGTTGCCCGCTTGCGAAAATTAAGAAAAATCGTGAAAAACCATAAAGATCCCCAATTCAAAACACAAAACCCTAGCTAGCTCCCATCCGTCGGTGACGTTGTTGCCGCAATCCGTTGTCGCTGGCCCGAGCTCATCCTCGTCGTCACCATCACCGAGACTGTCATCGCCTCCACCACCTCCACATCTGCCCTTCCGCACCCTGATGGTGGCGGCGGTGTGGATCCGCCCATCACGGGGCTGCTTGGTGGTGGATCCCTCCCGAAGGCGAGGCGTCGACCGGATCCGCGCGGGAGGGAGTTGAGAGAGGGGGGATCCGTTGTAGTCGCCATCACCGCAGTCGAGCCCACTACTGCTTGCTCAAGGTCTCGCTGGTTGATTAGCGTCGCCGAGCTCGAGCCCGCCACGGTTGCTCCCGCCCGTCGCTCGGGAGGGGAGGTGAGGGAGAGAGAGGAGGTTAGAAATAAGAGAGAGAGCGGAGTAGAGAGAGATAAGGATGAGGGGGGAAAGAAGGTGAGGAGATAAGGATGAGGACTTGAAAAATTTTGAAGATGCTAAGAGGAAAGACAGGAGAAGGGTCACACTTGTAGGTGGGCCTCTTAAGTGGCTGCCTACGATAATGCATTCTTACATGCGGCCCTTGAACTGATCTCGGGGGAGTGATTTTTGTGTGTGGGTGCAGTTATGGTCCGCCTTTAGTCTGGAGGAAATCTCGTCTGAAAAAATCAATTTTGTAGTAGTGTATGTAAATACGTTTATTTTTACATATTACCGTGTCAATCAATCTTTTATCTTCGTAATATGAACTTGCCATGATAAAATGTGCATATACTCCATTTGTTTGTTTAACGTGGTAACTTAGTTTTAAGCCTCTAGCGAAAGGCTCATTTAATTTTCACCTTTTCTCAAAAGAATAAACTAGCTAATCTCCCAACTATTTAGGGCCACAACGCTAACTAGTATCTATCCTTTTCATAATATAAATTGTTATTTTAATAAGATTAAGGATAATAAGAAAATATTAGAATACCTCTATTAAGTGAGATTTAGTTTTAGGTGGGTGTGTAATTGTGGGTTAAAATATATAGTAATTTGAATTGGAGATGATGGATATGATAAGTAGTATACCAATATCTTTTATAACATGAGATAATTAGGAAGGGTAAATTCCCTTATATTATGGGATAAAAGGATTATAAATAAAGATAATGGTATATTGGACAATAATTAGCCAGACAGGCAGACAAACCAAACCCCGAGCTAGGTACACACACTGATGGTTACTGTTATATCAATCATCACGCAAACTCCAACCTGTGGAGTTAGATGACATGCGATTGGACTATCTACTTTACACTTGCCCCCTTCCCCAATTGACACTATTGGAGTTTGGAGATGCTCAAGCAGAATTATAAGTTATTCCAAACTGTTATATCCACATACTAGTACGTTTGTTCTCCTACCAGCCAGCTCATAAAGTACCATCTTGAACTGCACAGTACAAACAACCGGATGAATCCATGGTAAAGTTGATATGAATCTCTGTAAAAACTCATTTGGGCAGATCGCGTCCGGCCTTTTGTGCAGCGGTTGTAGCGGAGCAGCGTATGGACATGGACATGAGGGAACCCCAGCCATCAGCAGCGAGTAGCCCACTAAACCGCGGCGCAGCTGCAGCTGATGGGACGCAAGAAAGCCACCCTACCAGGCTACCATGCCATGCAGAAATGCCTTCTCTGGAGAGAGAGAGAGACGGAGACAGCGAGAGCGAGGAAGAGGACAGGTCCATTAATCTGCAAAGTGGAAATCAGGGCCCTCTGTTCCTTGTCACCCGGAAGGCCCCTACAACCTCCTACCTACACCTACTGTCCCATGTTCGTGATCATTTTAGCATGTTACTCTCATGATCATAAATTTGAACACAAGTACTAGTAGTGGTCACTACTTACAGTAATCAAACTGTCATTGATCATGCGTTTAATACAGGTCGTCCTGATCGAGTCTGTTGAAGACTTGCAGGAGTATAAAAGAAACGCAGATGCGGACTTTCAGTAGTTGTTGGACTTTGAGAGGAGTCAGAAAATGGGACTGGTTAATTAAGCTGGACTTCCTAGGTCAGCCAAGTGGTAAGCGAGCACCAGCGGCTCAGCGCAAGTGTCGTCATTATCAATTGGAACACCCATGGGGCCATACGGATTTCAGAGCAATTTTCAACAGATTTAGTAATGATTGCTTGGCCTAACCAATTCCATGCTTAGGCAAGATGAGGGTGGAAACTGCTACATATAGTGACGAAAATGATAGCTCTAGCTAGCAGGCAGAGAGCGAGCCGGTCCTAAATCCTAATGAAAGGCGGTGAGTAATCGGCTGCAACTTTATTCTTATTCTCTTCAGACTTTTTACCACCTTTTGACTAAACTTACACAAGTAGGCACTTAAGGTATCGAGGAAGATGATGACTCCAGAAAAAAAAGGGGGGGGGGGGGGGGGGGGGGGGGAGGGGGGTTCCTCTTCTTCTGCCTTCCAAGAAAAGTACTAGCAGCGTGGAAAATAGACTAGAAACTCCTGTACTTGTTTCAGCACCACCACCTCACAATGTTCCGTTGTTTCGCCTAAACTGAGACCCCCTCTGAAAAAAGAGAGGACAAAATCATATACGGCTTTCCAGAAAATGTTCTTCCAACACCCATTTTCCGCGACCATTAAGGGCCACTTGTATCGTCAATTGTTGGACTGATCTAGTCAGCTCCAGGCGAAAATCCGCGACATTCTTTTCCCACGCGCCGACGCGCTATAGCTGCTGTCCACATCGCATCGCATCGCAAACCCCCCGGAAAATCCGTTCGGCGTCGTGTGCGCCAGCAGGAGGAAAACTCCAAGCGAGGAGCGCGCGCGCCCGCACGCACGCGCGCGCGAGAACAAATCCGTCGGGTTTCACCTTTGCGAAAGCGAACAAAAAGAGGAAGGAAGCAGCCCGGGGAGAATGGGACAGAAAGAAGAGTGGAAGCGAGCATTGAAACCTCGTTTCGTTTCCCTTTTCCTGCTTGGGCGGCAGAATAATTAACGGAGCTGGGCAACGTGTGCGTGAGAGTAATTTGGCCTGCCTTTTTTTCACCCTCTTCCAGTCTTCCGATCGTTGGTGCATGCTCTGCCGCCGCGAACAGTTGGTGATTCAGTGGGGGCACGCGACGGCGATCCAGCGAGAAGAGAACCAAGACATCATCATGCCTAGCGTACTCATCAATCATCATGCATGCGTCCCGCGCTGTCCCCCCTCTCCGGCCGGCCAGCCGGCCCAGCCACCGTCACCGCAGACGGCCGGGGCCGTTCGCCAAGAGGCGCGGCGCGGCCCGGGCGCACTAGCGAGTGGGTCGGCTGGGGCCGGCCAAGGCCAAGCAGCAGCTAGCGACGCGAGCGCGGCGTGCCTCCCGTTGTCGGAGCGGAGGGCCCCGGTGGAGCGGCACGCGCCGGCAACGTGGCAGCGCGCGGTGGGGCAGGGGATCCACTACCGCGGGTGGTGGACTGGTGGTGGTGGATCACCGGTACTGTGCCCGTGCCGTGTGACTCCTCGATCGCGCGCTTGTCGTCGAGACGCCTCTGTGCCTGGCTGCCTCGCACACCTTTTCCTGCCTGTACAGGCGAAGGCGAGAGAACGAGCTGTGTACGCTCACCGGCCGGCCGCGCGCGGCCAGCCGGAGCGAACCATCATTCGCGATGCGTGGGTGGGATGAGTGATGAGTCTCCTACAAGTATGCACCAACCTGGGGATCGACTGGTAGAGCGAACTGAGTAGTAGCTGACTGGCTGCATGCATGCTCGTGACATGATGACCCCGACACGCAGGTGGGGTGGACTAGAAGCTTAATAACACACGTATCGTCTCGCTGGCTTTAGTTTGAGTATGACCAAGCCTATCCTGGGACCAGAAACCTGAGCGCATCGACGTCGCTATGGCCAGGTGCGCTCCAAAAAAAATGACCATATGTAGAGAGCGTGGTGAGTGGTACCTACGTCGTATAACGGTGTAACTTGTATAAGTATGTGGCCGCAGAAACGTGCTAACGAAAGGATGCAAGGGGGTTCTCGGTAAACAAATTGGTGAATTTTGGCCGTTTCTTGTCTATACATATGCATGCATTATGACTCCTAGACCGAACATTTCCTAGTACCTCTTAGAGTAAGTCCAATATCACTACTACAAAAAATCATTTCTCTCTGTGACCAAAACCTTTTTTTTCATGCGGTTAGAGCGCCCGTACATACGAGAAGATCTGCGAAAATGACGATTTTCGCAAGCTGTCGGCGCCTCAGGTCGTCGTCGTGCGTGGGACGCCCAGCGCCCGTCGAAGCCGTCACCATCGCCCGCTCCGTCGCCATCGTGCCAGCCACTGCCGCCTCACGTCATCGTGCCGCCCGCCGCCAGCCGCACCCGCTGCCCTCCCACCGACCGCTGAGAGAGAGAGGAGAGGACTGAGAGTCTGAGAGGAGGAGAGGACTTGAGAAGATAATGTTGGAGAGTTGAAAAATTTTGAACTGTTGAGAGGGAAAAGATAAGGTAAGTTAGACATCTAAGCGGATCCTTAAGAGATCCGCCAGCGAAAATCGATTTTT
Organism: Oryza punctata; assembly: GCA_000573905.2. Taxonomy (NCBI): domain Eukaryota; kingdom Viridiplantae; phylum Streptophyta; class Magnoliopsida; order Poales; family Poaceae; genus Oryza; species Oryza punctata. Next base: position 27,444,987 of record CM002491.2, on the reverse strand, counting down.
GCATACGAGCCTCTTAAGGACCCGTATGCGAAAATGAAGGTCGATTTTTGCACATGCCGTCACTTACAATCCATCTGCGATCTAACGGGGGTCTCGTTAGAAAAATTGTTTTTTAAGTTGTTTATGCAAAGAGATCGAAATGTGAGCCAAAAATATCAAACACGACATGCTGGGGGAGTTGATTGTTGTGTGTCACACTACTACAAAATCGATTTTTCATGGTATTACCCTTTTTTTTTCTCTGGTGATTATACGTGAAAACCGCCAGCGAAAATATAACAAGGGATGGGGGCTACGGACCGCCAACGAAAATGGATCTTCGTTGGCGACCGGGTTAAGAGAGCCACTATCAAAGATACAGTAATTTTTGTTGGCGGACCTCTTAAGTGATAGCCAGCGAAAATCTATTTTCTTTGGCGGCTGGCTAAGAGCGATAGGAAAAACTCACAACAGGCGCCAGGAAAAACCACTGCGTCTACCCATGCGAATATTTATCCTTCTCTCCACCAACCACCTCTCCTCGGTTTCCTTCTCCTCTCCACCCACCCACCGCCTCCTTCTCCTCCTCCCTCCCTTCCTCCCCACCGGCGGCAGCGGCGGAGCGACTCCAGCGGCAGCGACGGGGAGGACAGCGGCTCAGCTCTTCTCCACGGCGGCGGGAGGTAACGAAGGGGCGGATCCGGCAGTGGTGATGGTGGGGAGAGCCGGAACCTGCGCCTCCTCCTGCCTCTCCGCAGGCAGCGACTTCGTCCGGCGGCGGTGATGGTGCGGAGAGCCGGATCCGGCGCCTCCTCCTGCCTCCTTACCGGCGGTGACTTCGTCTAGCGACGGCGACACCACTCGGCGGCGGTGATGGTGGGGAGAGCTGGATCCAGCGGCGGCGACCCCAGTCCCAGCTCCCTCTCCTTCATCCCATCCCACCACGACCACTCCTCTTCCCTGCAACTCCCTCCTCCCATTCCCCCGCCACCACCACCCGCTCTCTCTCTAATCCTGTGCCCCAGGCTGCGGTGGGGCTCAGCAGCGGCGGCGGCAAGGCCGAGGAGGATTTGGCCTAGCCGCTTCCCCTCCCTCTCCCACAACTAACTGGCGACGGTGATAGTGGAGGGGACGAATCCTGCGGCGTTGGTGCTCGACAGCGACCTCAAGGACGATGACAGCTGGCATGACACACAATGATGTCGGCTACCGCGATGATGGCCGGGCTTCGGCGCAGCTCCTCAACCCCCCTCCCCGCTCCCAGATCCGGTTGTGGATCCGATAGCGAAGCTCGGGCACCGATCCGGCGGTCGGGCAGTGGATTTTTTTTTGGTCGAAAATCATTTTTCCTAGCAGTCGGGTAACGGATTTACTATTTTTTTCGCTCTAAAATCATTTGCTGGCGAGTCTCGTTACTTGCCACCAGCGAAACCGGATTTTTGCTGGTGGCCGCCCACCGGCAGTGAAAATGAGCTGCCGCGAGCGAAAATCAATTTCCGCTAACGGTTGGATGACCGCTAGTGAAATTACATTATTGTCACTGATATTTATTGCTGACGGTACCTCTGATCACCTGCAAAAACCTATTTTGACCGCTAGCAATAACCCTTTTTCTAAGTAGTGTCAAGTAGCAGAATCGATCTGCAAACATGAGTCGATGCTAGACAAATTAGAGTATTATTTGTTGCAGATGGGATTGAACACATCCAAACCCAGTCACATAATTTATAGTTTCCGCTCTACTTTTTTACTGTATGTGGGTCCCATAAATCGACGCGCAGGCTGCAGCCACCGAATCAAGGTTGCATTCGCCGTTCATGAACTGTACTAGTCGAACACACGCTAAAGCTGCTCTTAGTCTCTTAGAGATTCATAATGTATAATAACTCAGTTAATAAAATAGGATCTACTATGTATAAGGCAATATTAGAGAGATTTGGGTAATATATAGGACACATCTAACTCTATAAAGGGACCCACACTAATGACTATCAAAATGGATTCATACTATATATATACTTGTAAAAAAGTACTAATTTTTTTATTTAACATACCTGGCCTCAAGGAAGAGCCATTTTACTATACTTGGTGCTTGAGACTTGTTTTTGCAATGTATGAGACTTTGCTATCATGAAAAGATTCTCAGTGCCCTTCCAATTCCCACATTGCAGATGCTATTAGGATAATCTCAATCCATAAACGATATAGGAGTTTCTCAAACTTATAGTGTCATATAAACAATACATAGAAACTATATCTCAATGGGTGGTTTCTTCAAAATAAATCCTCATCCAATGATATATCTTTTCTCTCTCTTCATCCAACTATCCCCTTGTTTTCTTTCTTGGTTTCTATGTAGAACTATTTTCTTACATGAGAAATGAGAAATGGTTTCTTTATTTTTTCTCTCTTCACATTAACTCTCTTGCCATATTAGGTTTTTGCTTATGCGATAGTATATTTAATGCTAAGATAACTAGCTAAGGTAGAGGGTTGGGACTGCCCTTAGGCAGGCCAAGCCTCTTTATTGGAGATTGTTCACGCATGCACGGACCAGGATGAATTGACACGAATGTTTTTATCTGTGCATCCAACTTTCGTACATACGTGCATCGTGCATACGAATACTTTGGTAGGCTAGTACAACATATTTATTACTTTCTCCGTCCAAAAACAAATCAACTTTTTACATGAATCCGAACATTATCTTTTATATAGTGTAACTATTTTATAACTATATTGTAGCTCTTCCATATACCTCATGTACACTAAAGAGCTAATGATTTCTACATGTTTATGTGATACTGCTACGTGGTTACTAAAATTTAAAGAATTTAATATTATTCGATATACAATATGAGAACTTTATCTCTTAGTTTATTTCCGAAGACCACAATAAAGTGTTTTATGCTCTTATTACTATTCACGGCATTATTTGTAATGTAACTATATTCGACAATACTATTCTTTTTTTTTACATATCTAAGATATTTGTTCCTATTTTTGATATATCTTAGCTATTTGAATCCCTATATGAAAGCGACCACATGTGCTTTGCCTTCATGTCACCCGTTGCCATTGTTGAAGCACCTAGATGTCTGTATGTTCCTCTCCTATCGCTTACCCACAAGGCCACAATTTAGGCATCAAGAAAAGTTGTTCCTAGTTGAATCATATCTTTGTTGAATTGAGCTCGATCAACTCCTAAAGTCTAGAAGCCTTCTCACCAAATTACAACCCTATCCTTAGGCACATGCGAGATGAGTGACTGCATAGGTTCCAAAATATTAGGACCCTATTGTGTGATTTAATTTATGCCAAAGCGTTCTGATATGTTTATAGTCTCTTTAGTCCTTTTTTATCTTTATGCTCCACTAATTTTGCTAGAATTTGTTTTTTTTCTTGACTTCACGAGTGTTCAATGATAATCATGGTTATCTATAAGAACCATACTTCATGATAATTATGTGAACGTACATTCGAAGCAATACATTTCCATTTTTTCATTTAACAAGAAAAACTAAATTGATACCGTGATTCTTCTTCTACTTAACCAAATCGTCACTAGATAAGTAAGGTCTCATTTTATATTTTGCACTGGGCCCAGATACATAGGGATGGCGCTGCTAAATCGAGGTAAGTTCGCTATTTTTTTTCAATTGTTTATATACATCCTCTTCTAAAAAATGTGCATATACTTAGTTAAGATAAGATAAGTTAGTAAAAAAAATCTGTTATTCTACTCGTGATGTAAAAAACCTGTTACTCCATATTTCTACCCACGATGTTGTTCTGACTGCGCTCTCTTTCCACAAGTTTTTTCTGACCCTCCCCCTGTCGCTGCTCCCACCGTTCCTTTCCAAGGACAATTTCCCACGGATCCCACTCCGATTGAAATCTCCGAGTTTCATATGGGACCCATACATCCCAGCTCCCGGTTACTGTTCAAGTTTAACACGACGATATGAGCAGTACAACAACCTTCGGTGAGCATGCACTGCAATCAGAGAGAATTTACACGAGCCACAACTGTACACTGAAAACAAAGAGGCTGGTACCCTGTCGCACAAGAAGAAAAGGCAGCCGCGGAGTTGGGGAGAAAAAAAAAAAGAAAGAAAACGGAAAAAAGGTGACACCGCACAGTGACTCCCAGGGAATTAAAAAGAAGGCCGCGGTTGGCCGCACGTGCCGCGCCGTCCTACGCACGCGCGACGCGCGCGAGCCCCACAAACCGCCATTCCTCCCAGGGCTTCCTCCGGTGGCTTTCCTCCTCTTTTCTTCGGAATCCATCCATTCACTCGGTCGAATACCCTGATAATAATAGTCGCGTGTGTGCTGTGCTTGAGCAAGAAGAACACCATCATCATCATCAGCAGCAGCAGAGCTTAATTTGACAGCAATCTAGTATATAGAGCTTTCAGAGTTTTGGAGTAGTAGCTCATCTCGTCTCTGCCGAGTTTCTGGCAGAGCTGGAGGAGCGGAGGAGTGTAGTAGCGAAATATTAAAAAAAAAGAATCCACTAGCAGCTTGGCTATTTCAGCAAAACGTATGTGGGTAGAGAGAGAGAGAGAGAGAGAGAGGAGGGTGCAGAGATAGGGAGGAGGCATAATTCCACTCACTGCCCAACCACAGGACATTCTCTTCTCTCTCCCTTCTGCTCAAGAAATCCGCCAGCTGCAGCATCAGGTGGTGGAGCGAGCTCGTCGTCTTCGTCTTCCCTGCTTCGTCTCCCTCAGGTTGAGAAGAAAGGTGTCCGGAGCAAGAATTGTTGGGGGTTAGCGAGCTAGACGCAGTTGGAGCCCTCTTGCATGGATGCAGCCCACTGGCACCAGGTAAAAATCGCTTTGCAAAGATCGATCGATTCTGCATCTGTCAGAATTTCGCTCTTGTGCTTCTTCTTCTTCCTGATCTCGTTGCTGTTCATCTTCCTTTCTGCGCCTTGTTCTCGGTGCGTGCTTTTCTTTTCTCCTTCTGATTGTCTGCCTCTCGGAAGATGTTCTTCGCTTTATATGCCAACCCTTATTCCTTGTGTAGATCTATGCTTCAGTATCATCATCATCAGTAGCACACACGCTTCTCTCTCCCTCCTCCATAGGCGTTGCGGTGAGGCCCTTGTAGCTTTAATCCCTCTCCCTTTTGATCCTTGAAAGCAGCACACACACACCGTCGCCTTTCTTCTTTCTAATCCCCCTTTCCTCATCTTCTTTTCTCATGGCTTTTCTCCTTCTTTTCTTCTCTCTCCTTGCCGCTTGCATCAAAAGAGTAGCCATGTCCCCGGTGATGTGTAGTAGCAGCAGCAGCAGCAGCTGTGGTACTACTACTGCGCGCAACCCTACAACAGCACAAACAAAGTTGTGTTTTGTGTGGTGGTGTGTTTCTCTTTCATCTTTTCTTTCCTTTCTTTCTTTCGCTTATCACCTTTTCCTTTCCTCTCCCCCCCTTTACCAGTTTCACCTTTCCTCCCCTCTAATCTGCCTTTGTATCCTTTTGCTTGGTTCTTAGTTGCACCATAAAGATTCTAACACCCTCCTGCTGCCATGGCTACCTCTCTCTCTATCCCTGCATAACCACATGCCATTTGTGTTCGTTTGTAGTAATAGTCGTTGTGAAGTTAGCAAGGTGTTTTGATCTTTGATCGTTTGTGTGCTAATGGAGTGCTGCACCATGTGTGTACCAACAGGGGCTAGGGCTAGTGAAGCCCATGGAGGAGATGCTGATGGCAGCGAACGCGGCCGCCGGCGCCGGCACGAATCCGAATCAGCCGGCGACGGTGCCGTCGTCGGTGACTGGGGGCGCACTGAGGGGTGGCGGCGGCGCGCCGGCAGTGGCAGGTGGCGCGGGAGCGGGTAGCACCGAGCGGCGGGCGCGGCCGCAGAAGGAGAAGGCGCTCAACTGCCCGCGGTGCAACTCGACGAACACCAAGTTCTGCTACTACAACAACTACAGCCTCCAGCAGCCGCGCTACTTCTGCAAGACGTGCCGGCGCTACTGGACGGAGGGCGGCTCGCTCCGCAACGTCCCCGTCGGCGGCGGCTCGCGCAAGAACAAGCGCTCGTCGTCGTCGGCGTCGTCCGCGTCAGCCTCCACGGCGAATTCCGTCGTCACGAGCACGTCCATGTCCATGGCCAGCACGGCCGGCGGAGCGTCCAAGAACCCGAAGCTGGTCCACGAGGGCGCGCACGACTTGAACCTGGCGTTCCCGCACCACGGCGGGCTGCAGGCGCCGGCGGAGTTCCCGGCGTTCCCGAGCCTGGAGAGCAGCAGCGTGTGCAACCCCGGCGGCGCAATGGGAACCAACGGCCGGGCAGGCGGCGCGGTGGGCGCGCTCTCCGCGATGGAGCTGCTCCGGAGCACCGGCTGCTACATGCCGCTGCAGGTGCCGATGCAGATGCCAGCGGACTACGCCACGCCGGGGTTCGCGCTCGGGGAGTTCCGCGCGCCGCCGCCGCCGCCGCCACAGTCGTCCCAGAGCTTGCTTGGGTTCTCGTTGGACGCGCACGGCTCGGTGGGCGGGCCATCCGCCGCTGGGTTCGGCTCCAGCGCGGGGTTGCAAGGCGTACCGGAGAGCACGGGCAGGTTGTTGTTCCCGTTCGAGGACTTGAAGCCGGCGGTCAGCTCCGGTACTGGCGGTGGAGGCGCAAGCGGCGGCGGCGTAGATGGCGGTCATCAGTTCGATCACGGAAAGGAGCAGCAGGCCGGCGGCGGCGGCCCAGGCGGCCACGACACGCCGGGGTTCTGGAACGGCATGATCGGCGGCGGCAGTGGCACTTCTTGGTAACGAGGCGGTGCACGCGCGCGGCGGCGCCGGCCATGCATGCATGGCTCATGCAAAAGAGTCCGCTCTGTGGCGTGAGGTCAAATTGGAGATAGGCAGTAGAGAAGACGAGGGTTTTAATAAGAGGTTGGCATTGGCGATGATCCATCACTGATTCACTGTTACTCCGTATATGGTGTTTGATCTCTCTCTTCTTCTTCTTCTTCTTCTTCTTCCCGGTGTTGCATCATCTTCTTGGTGTTCTTTCTTCTCCCTTTTGCTGTCTTTCATGTGATTGCTGATCGACTTTGGTGCTCAACACAACAACCGAGCTCACACGATTCCTCAAAGGATCATGATGCATGATCTCTTTCTGATCTTCCAGTTCTCCATTGATCACTGTTACTAATCATCGCTTGATCGATCTGCGGCATCTGGTTTACTGGTTAGAGAGCTGCATGCGTCAGTGCAGTAGTACTAGACTAGAGCATGGGAAGCTTCTTTTTAGGCTGGGCTTCGAGTCCGATGGCGTGTACGTACGTAGTACAGAGGCATGTGGTGTGTAGCTCATTGGTTTTGCAGGGGCATTGTGAAGCGAAGGATGAAGGAAGGACTCGGTTGGGGAGGAAGAAAGGAAAATGGACCCCCATCGCCATGCATGTATGTCAAACTTAGCTACAGTATGTTTGGTAACAGCAATGCATCAAGCTTTTGGTTGTAGATGTAGATCTTGGGAAGGGTTTGCAGCTGATCTATGACTTTGTGTTGATCCAAACAGTAGTGATTCCATCCTTTTCTAGCTTAACTTGTTATTCTTGTTAACTTCTATGGGACGTGTAGAGGTCATATTGAATTATAGTAGTAGTAGTTGCAAAAGGGGGTTTTGAGCGCATGTAATTTAATTTGTATAGTACTCCTACTATCTTATTGTTATATTTACAGTTAAACTATAATGCACATCTTTTTGCTCTTTGTTTCTGTACTTTTATACTATAAGCTTGTCTTTCTGTCTGTCATCTCTCTATGCGTTCCTTTTTCTTGTAGCAGGCTAGCTCTGAGATGTCATGTCTCACCATCGTCCCAAAACCGGAATCTTCCAGCCATGAAAAGCACTAGCGAGAGAGGGAGAGGGGAGAGGAGAGGAGCTAGAGAAGCCTTGGAGGAAGGGAATATGTATGTATGACAAACGCCCCACTCTCTAAAGAAACTTTACCCACAGACACACACACGGTCTCTCTCTCTCTCTCATACTCCAAGTCTCTCTCTCTCTCTCTCATCACATGGTATATTATTATATCATATGTTTGGCCATCTCTGAGTGCTTGAGCAGGCCATTTGTACCACCTTTTATTGTTTTTGTAAACTAAAAAGGTACAAATGCTACCCCCTCTCTCCTCACCATCATGCTTCTTGCATCTCTCTGATCTCATGGATGTCCCTCTTCCTTTCATGTCAAGTGGGTAAGAAATGCAACTTTTTTTACTCATTTTCACTTGCCCAGTTTCACCTGCCCACACCAAAAAGTTGTCATCCAATGATTCTTTCTCCTGTTCTGTACCATGGTCTCTGTGTTTATCTTGTTAATTATACAATGGCTGAATGACACACACCAGCTCTTGATCACCAAAAAGTTGTCCCACAGTGATTCTTCTCAATGTACTCATACAATGACACACACACAACCTCATCACCACCATGTGGTATCATCCTTCACCTGGAGAGGAGTTGCATGGAGGGGCCCACAAAAAAACATTCTCCTAGGGATGAGGGGCATGAGGAATAATAACATTCACCGCATCCTTGAAGCATTGGCCACCCTATTAACAAACGACCCACTGCCCAGATTTTAATGTGCTCCAGGGGAAGGAGGATGATGATGTGCTGCATTTGGCTTTGTGCAACTACTAAATGACAAAGGAATTACAACCACTGTTAGCTTCTTGATAGTAGTATATCAGCGTTAAGATGTGCTTTTGGGAGGATAATGCTGCTCTTGTTCCCATGATTCACATCATTGCTTCAACCATCATGATAAAGTGACAAACTTGAAGGGATGTTCTGCTTTATTCCTTAACTAAACTAATGGGTTGGATCACCAGGCAGGTAGAGTACATATTAGTATATGTATGTGTGTTGATCTAAACTTTTGAGGCTATTAAATACTAGTAGTAGTAGTGTAGTTTTGACAAGTCTTCTGCTCGTGTTGTTTTCTTAGATATTGTAATTACTATCACATTTCTCCCTCCAGCTTGTTTTCTTCTCTACTTTTGTGCTATGGTCTCCACTTTGTCTGCACGTTGTCCTTGACTCACACTCATGCCGTTTTGGGCATGCATTATTAATTCCACTCTAGTTGCATGGAGAACTAGCCTAGCATCTATAAACAGTGGTGCAATGGCCTCCTTTCTACGTGTACATATCTTTCACATATAAATGCCTCATATGCATGGATATAGTTGGGGATGTCCAAGGCCTGGCCTTTCATGTTGCTTTATAGCAACCACTACCTAAACTTTCAGCTTGCTGCACTAGTTCATTGATGCGAGAGGTGAAGCAGCTATAGGAGATCATATGCATCTGTACTGGTGTTCTTCTCTTGGTTTTCATCTCACTTTTCTTTTTGGATGCTCTTTCACAAGGCATACTACTTCCATCCATCCACTTAGGTGATCTATGTTACGTCTTCCTGTCAGTACTTTCTGGTTGTGGAAGAATGAGAGTTCTTTTGAAATGGTTGGCTTGCATGATAGTGATCTTGATCCCTGAGGTAAGTTGCTATAGCACTGCAGTAGTATTTTCTGATATCATAGTGGTTGCCGTTTGGATGCAAAATGCACATGCACAAATTTAAGCATTGCATAGTGCTGCAGAAAGTGCAGCTACCACTACCATTACATTATCTGCACAAATGTTCTAGTTATGTTCTAAATATTGAAACGATCTACCTGTGTTGCATACATGGTAGAAGTTTGTAAGTAGATTTATTCATTGTCTTACACGGCATAATTGTAGAAAAAATGATGTAGTATATACTATATGATATGTACTATCCATTTTCCATAACCTACCTGTATGTACCATGCATCTAATCTATCTATGTACAATGTGTTTTTTAATTACAATAAATTTTACAAAACTACATACAGTAGCAAATTATCACAAAACTACATATCTATGACATTATATTTCAGAACTATACATTTAACATTGAATTTGCAAAAAACAACAGAATTAAGTTGTTATATAAAAATTACATATTCAGTACATCGTTTATCACCAAACTATAGATCTCGAGGTTCCAAACGAGCACCTTTTCCTGATGAAACTTTTAAAGTGTATAGTTTACGATAAACTCAATGCTAAGTCTAGTGTTTAGACATTGACACTAAAATCCATAGTTTTGTGATGAATTTGATGTTAAATGTTTAGTTTTATGATAAAATGGCTTAAAGATGTAGTTTCACTTATGTATGTGTTTTTTAATTTACTGTTTTAATTAAGATTATTAGTCACATACCCATATGGTGTTGTTTTTACTGATATTGAAAATATTAAATTTACAATAATATAATTATATTGGTTATTTTCTGATTTATAGAGACTTATAAAAATATAGTCATGATGTACAACTAGCTAATTTTTGTTCCAAGTTTGAAAATTAAACTAATAAAATATTAAGTTAAGAGTCTAAGATGGGTACATATTCATATTTATCTATTCCAAAGTTAGGAATTGCTACGTTTTTAATAAAAAGAAAGAATTTGTGGTAGTAAAAATTAAATAGTACATAGTGTTTCTATATGCATAATTTATTTAGGACGAATCTATTATATTATTAAGATAGCTCTAAATGAAAGCACCACGTTCGCTGTGGAGGCTAGAAATTCTCACATTAATCGAAGAAAAAGAAAAAAGAGTCAAAGTAAAAATACAATTAAAAAATAACTGAAATTCGAAATTAAAAATAAGTAATATTGAAAAGGAGTCCATATAAGAACCTAATACGTGATTAATTAAAATTCAGAGTAAAAAATAAATAAATTTATGAAATTAGGAAAGAAAAAGAAGAGTTCAAGTAGGATTACAATTTTGAAATAAATAAAATTCAGAATAAAAAAGAAATATTGAAACAACAATTAATCCATCTATAACACAACACGAGATTAATCAGAATTCGAAATAAAAAATAAAATAAATTTAGAAACTAGAAAAATAAAAACAAGAGTTCAACTAGAAATATAATTTATAAATAACTAAAATTGATAATAAAAAATAAAGACTATTGAAAAAATAGACCATATAAAACATATGACGAGATTAATTAAAATTCGGAATAATAAATAAAATAAATTTCGAAAATAGAAAAATAATTATAAGAGTTCAAGTAAGAATACAATTTACAAATAAAAATATTAAAAATAAAAAATATGGATTTTTCAAAAAGAATAGTTCATCTAGAACACAACGATATCAGATGAAAATAAAGAGGGGAAAACAATAGACCTGTGAAGAAGTAAAGTGGTGATAGTTGATGGGACATATAAAAACTATAAACATATAAATGAAACCCCAAATAGAATCTCAATGATGATTAAGAGGAGGAACAACGGACAAGCCATTCAACAGTACGATCGCGACAATTGGCAGGACTCTATAAAGTAAATAATAAATCCTAATGATAATCATATTCAATTTTTAAAATCTCAATGACAATAAATAGGGGAGGCAGCAGACTGGGTCGCGCGTAGAGTACAGTGGCCAAGCCCTTAACGGTTTAGCAGGACTTGTAAAAATTAAAAAATGACCCAAACGATAATTATGTTCGATTTTTAAAGTCCCAATGATAATAAAGAGAGGAGGCAGCGGAGGGACCGTATAGGAGTAAAGTGACGGTGTTTGACGGAACTTTAGAAAAATTATAAAAACAAAACCCAATAAGACGATGAACTCTAAAAACTAAAAGTCTAATTTTAAAGGTTTCATGGATGATGAATAGAAATAGTGATAGATCGATAAGCAAATAAAGGACTGACAAATGAGTAAGGGGTAGCGACCTAAGCGGCTTTTAAAACTATAAAATTAGAAACACACAGATGATAAAGTTCGGTCTTTCAAAATCCTAAGACAACGAGATAGATATTTAATAAATTTTCAGTAAAATCATATGTAAAAAATAAATAATTTTGTATGGGTTCTAGCCGCGCAATTGCGCAGGGCACCCATCTAGTTCTTAATAATACGGTCTACAATTAGTAAAGCTTTCCTAGAATGCTCAAATATAGATAGATTAAATGCTTAAAATGTACTAGTATGCTGTTCTTAACAAAGACGGCTCGATGAGAATTTTTTTTCCGCAGGCCCCATATAAAAATGCAGGAATTTTACTGCATTTTTGCGGAAATTGCACATGATCGCGAGACAACTCCATCCCCACAAGAACATGAAAAGGTGCCCTTCTTGCGGGCTTCGTCAGAAAGGTCAAAAAGAACAGGAGGAGGAAGAACAAACATCTTTATCAAGCAAACAGGTCAAGACGAACTGCTCGAGCTGAAGTGGGGTTGGGGTGAATCGCAAGAAACTAGTACTACTAGAAATTTTATAGCCATTCAGATTGGATTTTCTTTCGTTGCAACAAGCGTCGACCAACGTAGGCACGTAGCAGCACCACATGATGGAAACGGTAGCATGCATCCACGGTTTAATTTTGTTCGATACGCGTGCGCGCGCGCGGGCCGGGGCAAAGGCAAAGCAACGACGCGCGCGTCGCTGCCTGCAAGAGCCTGTGCGCGCGGCGTCAGCGTCACGTCGAAACTCGCGCATCCTGCCCGTGCGTGCGGTGCTAGCTCGATCTATCCGCCCGGCCATCCGGGATCCATCCCACTGGCTCGCGGCCGGGGCGGAGAGGCGCGCGATGGAGAGGTCTCACGTCAAAGTTTAGCCGTTTCGAGTTACGTGCGCTGCGCGACCACCGGCCACGCCGACCGAAGATACGGAGAGAAGCGCTCGTGCGTGCGCGCGTTTCGACCGCCATATTACTAGACGGTGATTGGAGCGAGCGAGCTCAGCTGGCCGCGCGGACTGTGGACGTGTGATGGGTTGGTCGATGGCGACTCAGATTAATTCCTTCTTTTTCCTCGATGGCGACGACTCGAACACGTATATACGTACCGTGAACGTACATGTCTTCTGCATACTACACCCGGTTGTTGCTACGGAGTACTACTACGTACCACAGAAAACTGGGGCAGGTCATGTGTCTCAGGCTCTCTCAGCTCTCAGCCTGTGTTGCAAGTGCTGCCTAGCTATTCTTACGAGAAGGCGAGGTACGGATCGGCAGCAGGGCGGAATCTAAAACTTCCTCGGAGAAAAAGATAGAGCCAGGGGGAATCGATCCCTCGTTCTCTTTTCTTCTCTAGATGTCCCGTCTCGCCGCAGCTTTATGAATTGAAGGGCTTTCACGCGATGGGAAAGCCGGAAAGGGTAGCTATAAGTACAGGTACCGGCCGCCCGGCATGTGGCGCCATCCGCAAGTGTTTGGCCACAAAACAACAGGAATCATGGGGCCGGCTAGCTCGCACGTACTCCACGTACGATCCACCGTCAATATCTTTGCTCTCAAAATAAGACCATTTTTTTCATGAATATATACTCATTATTCGCATATAAAAGTAAATTTATTTTGAGATAGATGGTGTAAGAAACTAGCAATCGAGCTACAATTAGTGGCAACTTATTCGGGAGACGAGTTAATGAAGATGGAGAGTTCAAGGTATAGCTTTCTAAAAGAAAATGTGTACTTTATAATAAAACAATTCTAAGTTTAAATCTGGATACTATGTGCAGATTCAAATCCAGAATTAAGTTCTTTTTGGACAGAAAGAGTAGAGTATAATATTGGTTTTCGTTGCATACATTTGCTAAAGAAAAGTGCTCTCGATCAGACTGGAATATGCACCACCATGGCAAGTGGGCTCGCCCATCCATGTTGGAGCATCTTCACTATGGAGGAGAAATGAACAAGAGTGGTCTTGTAGTGGCACAGTGCCAAGTGAAAACATAGGTGGCTTTGGACAGAGAGTTCCATAGAAATATAGGAGAGAAGGGAGAGAGCATGTCTTTTTTTTACCGCATGTTGAGACCGTCGAGCTTGTCAACCGAAGTCGTGCCGACGTAGAAGACGACGCGCCGTCGTATCTGGGAAAGCGATCTCGCGACCACCGAGAAACCTCCGTCCGGAAGACGAGCGCATCTACCGGGGCGGCGCAAGAGAGCGACGACGCAGGCAATTTGGCCATATTTGACCAGCTCCCAGCCGAATATGGTAAACACATTGTTGGATTAACACGACCGTCAAGCTAAAACATCTCCACTACCTTGCAAAATGGTAAGGCCATGTCGGTCTTAAGAAAGGTAGAGGTAGTCAGCGGTGACAGGCTAAGATGGAGAACAGGGAAATAAGGTGAAGGTGCTTGTTTTTGGAGCTGTTTTTAATTTCTTTATTAAAATTGAGGTCGTAGCTGCATAATTGTGGATAAAAGTATAAATAAAATCAACTTAAGGGCTGAAGCACAAATAAACAGAGGATGAAAAATATAAGTTACACGGGTCCGCCGAGCCGCCTAGGCTACATCAACATTGCGAGCATGGTTGCTTGACTTGCTTCTGCTGCTTTTAACTACGAGGAGGCTGAAGCCACCGGTTGTGGTCACGATGCATCATGAATGCCCTTATTTAGGGCCGGGAGAGCATACTCAACACGCATCACACACGAACAAATTCTTCAGGTGAAAAAGCACCCAGACGGTCAGACATCTGCAGGCTACATTTGCAACTCGCATCTCCCCTTCATATGATCATATCCATACCGCACATATCCATGCATACGTGCGGTATGCTTAGCTGCTCAAGTGCTCGAGCATGTCACCGCAATCTCTGGGAGGATCCAATCCCAAAAAAGCCGTCCATTCACCCCGGTCGGAAGGCAGTCACCCCTGGGCACGCACTGCTCGTACGGGGGTGGCCACAGTGTGACATGATCGACCATGATCCAAAGGTGATTCTGAAAGTGAAATGGCCTCATCATGTATTGAAATTCATGTAGCCACAATGAAAAAAAATATCCTTGATGGCACGATCTGCAACGGCAGGAGTCACGGTGGAACTTCTCGTTTGCTAGCCCTTTGAGCTTGAGACGGGACGAACTGTATATATATACTCGCACACAAAATGTAACCTCTTGCAGTTGCAGGTCGTCCGTGTAACCCGACTCAATGATAATTCGTTGGGTCACGCCTACCGCAACTCTCTGTACATTGGTAGTTCCATCTGTCCCTATGTGAGCCGACCATATCTTGGTTTGAGGCAGGCAGAAGTTGCTGTTGATAGAGTGAGTAGGTTGCTTGGTGAATGGTTCAGCTCAGAAACGGAACAAAGCTAAAAGTTGCATTGCTGAAACAGTGAAATCTGGGTTCTAAATCAGGGTCGAGGAGACGAAGAGTACCAAAAAATTATTGTTGGTAACGGGTGCAACAGTCGTCGGAGTCCTCGCCTCGCCTCGCCGCTTTGCTTCATCTGGAAGATAAGAACGAAACTGATAGAGTGATAGTTACAGGGAGTGGACCTGCATGGCATGTGTGACAAACATTTGCGTTCAAATGGAGAGATTTTGTTGCATTTTTTGGCCCAGCTTTTCCAAGCACTAGCAACGGCCAAATGAACCGCAGTCCTTTTGTATGTGAGCTGATGTGTACGACTTAACCTATCTCAAGTTAGCTTTCGAGGTTTAGAATTCAGGACACGCCCCATTACCAGTCGTGAGGCAGCGTTCGTCACAGTAGTGCTACTAAAATTTATTGGGTAGATAAAAAAATAGTAGTAACATTTACTGGGAGGCTAACAAGGTATTCACATCTGCCGATCGGCCATGGCATACCTCACTGTCACCGCTTCAGCAACAGAGCATGAATGAAAACATTTACCTACACTGAAACTAAAGTGTAAAGTTGACAGGCCAACTAGCCCCCCAAGCATGTCAAATCTTCCTTGAGACAGCATCGACATATCAAATTGTGATGTCTGATTTATGATGCCTTCATCCAACAACTTGGTTCGAAGGATCCTTAACCCAACTTCTTTACCCCAAGTTAAGCAACCACCAGGCCTAGAATTTGAACCCTCGGTTCTGACTGTCTAAAGCTGAGTATTACAAAAAAAACCATTTAGCATTGTTACTAATTATTCCCCGAGGATATGGCGATATGAGTAGGCTCTTGTCTTTCCTGCCTCACATTACGTACACATGTGGCAACTGACATACATTTGAACGAGAGCACATATATAACAACATTAACAGCAAAATAAAGTTTCTTTCTGGTGGGATAAGAGCCTAAAGAAGTTGTGTTCACTAGATGCTGAACAACATCATTTCCATGCCTTTAGCTCTGTACAATGATTACATGTCATCTACTAACAGCTCTTAAAAACTACTCACTCTGGTTATCCATTCAGAACTAGGTTACTGTTTCATGCCACTCAAATGAAGCATGGTAGTGATAACAAACCGTGGGATGCTGCCGCCTAGTTGCCAGCATTGATTCCAAAGATCCGGACCTTGTGCATGTTCGGTAGTTTTGCAACAACCAGCACAACAACTGCAATAGTGTTGAGGAAGAGCATAGGATGTTGATAATCTGTCGTGTGCGAGGCTATCAAGTATCTGCAGAAGAAAAGAGAAATCATCCTCATAATTAATACTGGAGATCATAAGGTAAATAAAAGTACTAGATAGAGGGACAGAGAAATTGCCATCCTGTCAAGAGGTATGAGGAAGAAAAATGATTCCTGAGTGCAAGTCTATGTGATATAAAAGCTTCACAAAAATATTTGACACGTCTGGCAAGTTAAGCAAAACCAGAGACTTGCCATGTTATCCTACAGTAGAGTGACAATATCTTTAGAGAAAACTCCTAAGTGAAATTAATTTTGGAGCAAACTAATCTGAATGTTCCCCCAAAATGGCAGCCATTACAAGCACAAACTAGTCAAATATTCCCCCAAAATACCAACCATTAGAAACACTTTAAAAGAACACAAGAAAAGAAAAAACAAGTTGAACACCAGATGCTATGCTAACAGTAGAGAGTGATAATGCTCATCCAATATTTTTAGAGAAAAAAACTAAGTAAAACTAATTTTGTATTCTCATTTTTATATTTTTCTAAGCGGGCACAACCTATAATGCTTGCTCATAACAGGAAAGAGGTATGTGGAACAACCTGATGTAGTAATTAATACTTGTGCAGAAATTGAGATAGAAGGAAAAGTGAGGCAATACAAAATATAGAATCTGCATGGAATGGTCTATCTGTATTTAGTTTTCCTGAAATAATAACCTATCGTATGTGGAAACATCAGCGAATACAGGGCAAAACCCAAACCCAATCAAATATAAACAAACAATGTACAACTGCATGGCTCTGAAGACGCCCGGGTGATGGAAATGGAGATATATTGTGCATGTTATACCAGATTATAATGTTAATGAAATACAGCTAGAAACCGATTCCTATAGTTATGGAAAAGAACATGATGTTCTTTTTCCAAGTCCAAAAGTTATGGTTTGTGTGTGTTTCAAATTAATCAACTACTAAGTAGTGCAACATAGCTTTCAGAACAAATATTCTTACTATAACGAGCATTTAATTGTCATATCCACTGTAATTCATAAAGAGTAACAACCATAGTTCATCCAGCCAGCCCACTCGAAAATAAAATCTAATTGAAGCATTATTATCAAAGAGAATAATCATGTGCCTTAACAATCTTCCTAGATACAGATATGAACTTTCTTACCAAACATAACTTGGACTTGGGGCTAAAAACAAGTCCCTTGTTGTAATTAAAAGATGGCAAGGTAACTTGGATATGAACTTGAACTTGGACGCAAAACTTCTTACCGATCCTTACAAATGTATACTACAGTTACTATGCCGGTAACAAACATCAGAGCTATATGTTAATTCCTTGCATACCTACTGAAAGTCTGAAACCATTTACTAGTTACTACTTACTGGCTATGTAGAATCAATCATCATCCAGATTTTAAATGTTGTAGTGAAAAGGAAAATAGATCGCAAAAAAACAATTCTTACAGGACCAAAGGAACCACGGTCAGAAATTTTCTGTTGCGAGTAAGCTGCTTCCCATTGTCCATTTGCTCCCACCAAGTCAATCTATTATACATCCCCTGGTCATCAGCAAACGGAGTTCCCTTCTTCCAGTGAAAAAAATGGTATGTCATCTGCAATTAAAATTCAGTTAGCAGGCAGTGGCAATAAGGAGGGAAATCTTTCTTTCTTCTACAATTGAATCCAATGCAGTGTTCTCTGTTCTCAATATGTCAAGTCACAACTATACAGTAGCCATCAGAGCAAACTCAACTAAACTATCACCACTCAGATCTTAAATATCTAAGCAAGGTTTCAGTTTAACGCCTTTTTACTGAATGGTGGAAGTTTGTGTAACTATGTCCATTGTTTTATGAAAATACATTGCTACTGCATCCTAAAAAAACATATATAGTCTAGGAATCTTCCACTACATTACAAGCAAATCCTACTCTAGAAACCTTCAGCAAAATGTGTTATAATTTGGCATTGAGTAATGCCATATTAAAAGAAATGCCAGCTACAACGTTATGTGAAATGAAATGCACATCATATTGCAGTACAACACAAAAAATTGGAGATGTTCACCGCACGTTATGATATAACTAGAACATTAGCGTGCCGGTTGGCACACTTTCTTTATAGCCCGTTACATTGTTCAGTGCGTGTTTGAAACATGAAAATTTTATAAGATATTTTTAGCAGTTAGATCAACTTCCATGTTCCATCAAATATTGTATTCTCTTGCATATCACTCTGAGCATAATCTCCTGCAATGTTAATTTGGTACCGTGTGTGCTCTACGTTTCCGGTGGACGATTAATTATAGATGTTGAATTTCTAACAATTTCTTGAGATAATTAGATATTAGAAAGTATTAAGAAAGTACAAAGTAGGTGGAGTTAAATATTAGAAGGGTCTCTGAAAAAATATTAGAAGATTGATAAGTTTTTTTTTTTTAAAAAAAGGACCGATTGTAGGTGAAGAAGTTATGTGAAAATCGAAAACTTACACAGCTTTCCCTCGTTAATCCATAATACTATCTATGTCCACAAATATTAGGTGGAAGGATCCAACTCCTAAATGCTAGAAGCACAATTTGGAGTTAAGCTGTGGCCTATGGACGGTCTTTGGGTTCACTCCACCCCTCATTTTTCTAGGTCACTACAGCCTGCTCCACTCTCTTTTTAAGTAGAGCTGAAACTACTTTGTTGGGCTTCAGCTATACAAAAGGTAGAGCTGAAGTCCTGCCAACCAAATCGACCACTATGTGTCGTATCACTCACCCCTTATTTAATTTTCTTCATGTCTTACTTCTAACCATTCTCTCATTTTCCAACCATATTTCATTTAATAAGGGGTATTATAGTTTTTCACTCCATACTTGATCTCTCTAGAAAAAGAACTGTACACTTACCCCCCTCCCCCCCTGATTCGCAAGATATGAAGAGAACAGGAAACATAAAAACAGAGGAATTGAAGTGGTCGATTGGCTTGGTGCTACACGGTGATGGTAGCCGCGGAGCCTGCTGCTCATATCTACCGGATATTTGAATACCTCTAAGAGTGATGTTGCTGCAAAAGGCTAGACTCTAGATATATAAGTCTATGGATCTAGATACTTTGACTGGACTTATTTTTAATTTTAATTTACATTTGATCGGTTCTAGAAGTCTATGTTTATTGCAAAGAGCTGTACAATTGGAAGCTTCTGGAAGCTGAATTTTTTTTTACCGGGCTTAACTTTTTTATCTACCGCATTTATCTGAATGTTTAGTTGTGACAAGTGGACCAATAGGCTGGCCGGTAACCGGCCAGCTTGAGAAATGTAGATTTTCACACTGCTACCCCAGCATATATTACTTATCTAGTTGAGCATGACAAGGAGCTAGTCCATACCATTTGCATG
This sequence comes from Oryza punctata, assembly GCA_000573905.2. Classification (NCBI taxonomy): domain Eukaryota; kingdom Viridiplantae; phylum Streptophyta; class Magnoliopsida; order Poales; family Poaceae; genus Oryza; species Oryza punctata. The sequence goes on along the minus strand of CM002491.2, from coordinate 27,425,180 downwards.
TATCACTACGGATGAACTGCAAACTATGCGATTACTGAACGAAGCGTGTTCACTATTCAGAAATGAATACCAATATACAAGATCAAAATAGCATTTCGATCATTTATCAATATGTATGCAGTTAACTACGCAACACCACTATGACCATACTCAGAATCAGATTAAGACAGTAAGACTAAACAAGGCCATACAACAGTTTCAAACTTCTGGTGGATAAATGTCAATAGGCAGGGGCCCTCATTACTGATACTACCATGTCTCACTGCATACTGAGAACAATAAAATTTTCGTTCTGGACCAACTGAGGCTAGAGGCTTAGATTCTAAAACGTCACGAAACTGGTGTAGGGAATTCTATTAAGCGAAATCCAAATAGATAGCTCTAGTTGGAATGTGAGTAACTGTGTCAAGCAGGACGTCAATGCCAACACCAGCAGCTTTTGGCTGGGGAATATTCCCACTTTTAGCTAGGCAAAGGCAATCCACAGCCAGCAGGCAACATCCAGATGCGAGCATCCCGAAACCATCCTAATTCCAAACCTGATGATACGAGCGAGCGAGCTGAACTTACCAAGAACCGCTGGGCCCTCGATCCTAATCCGAATTCCAGGGAGAAGCGAGAAGGGAAGGGGGGGTGCCTTACCGCGAAGTGGGCGAGGTTGACGAGCGTCCACGCCATGCCTGGGGTGCAGCCGAAGACGGAGAGGACGAGCAGCCAGGAGAAGAAGAGGATGAGGATGTAGGTCGTCCACACCCCTGGGTACATGAACCACTCCGTGTTCTTGTTCAGATCCGCCGGCTGCACCGCCTGCACGTACAGCTTCGCCATCGCGGTAACCGAACCAAATCCCCTCTCCCTCGCGCTAAAGCTGGCGCCCTGTGTGCTGCTGCTGCTGATGCGGCCTGAGCCCGTGGGATTGGAATGGAGGGGGATTTATAGAGGTGGAAGGAGAAGGCGAGCGAGGGGTTTGCCCAGATTATTGGTCAGAGCGAAGCGGAGCGGAGGAGGAGGAGGAGGAAGAAGAAGAAGGCGAGGAGAAGGTTCAAAGATGGAGGCGAAAAAGAAACGCGAAAGGGGGGAGGGGAGGAAGACCGATGGGCTGGCTCTGCGGCCGCGACGCGACGCACACCGCACCGTGCCCTCACACCGCAGAATTTTCATCAACGTGAAAATAAAACGATGAACCGATGGGCTGGCTCTGGAATTTCTTTTATTTTTAATTTTATTTATTAAAAGATTTAAAAAATAATTTCCTATTTTAAAAATTTACAAAACTGATCGCCTACGGTCCTCTGGGAGGACGATATTTAAAACTTGCCTCCCAGAGAGCGACATTTCCTACATGTTACACGGCCGTTAGCCGTGGTCTAACGGCCGGCCAACGGGGCCGCAAAATATTTGCAAGCGGTCCCCTTATCGCCCTCCCAAAGAGTGATCTTTCGCTAGAGGGGGTCGCCTGCAAAAGCTCTGGGAGGGTGGCCTGGCTTTTTTGCAGGTGGCTCCCTCGCCGCCCTCCCACAGGGTGATTTTTCTCTAGAGGGCCGCCTGCACAGGTTCTGTGAGGGTGGCCTAGTTTTTTTTTGCAAGTGGGCGATTTTTCACTATTTATGTTGTTTTAATTTATCTCCATTAAGGTAGTTGTTATTTTGCATTGTTTGATAATGAACGAAGCATTTACATTTGCAATTATTTATTTCTCACTCGGATTAGACTCGTAGAAGAGAGTTTTGTTACATCTAAACTGTTAGTTAGGTAAGTTGCGTATAAATTTCACTTAAATTGAAGCATGTAATAATGTGCACAATTGAAGATATAATTTAGGAAAATGTAAGCATTTTAATTAGAAGTATGAATGAATAGAACGCATTGAGACATCACAGGAACTTTGTAAATTGAAAGGATACAATCTCGTTAATTTGTAATTCGTGACGCATACAATAACACACCATCATAATTAAATTGCCCTCTCAGAGGATAGCAAGGGGGCCGCCTCCAAAATGCCAGCCTTCATTGCCGCTCTTTTGCAGGCGGCTCCTCGGCACATTGAAAAAACACCCTCCCAGAGGCGCGACAAAGGGGGGCACCTGCAAAACGACTAAGCTGCCTCGCCGGCCTTTGGTAGGCGGCCCTTGCCCAGTCAAAAATCGCCCTTGGCAAGTACGGCAAGGGGGTAGTGACTACCCGTTGGTTAGCCGTTAGGTCACGGCCAACGGCCGTGTGCCACGTAGAAAAACTCGTCTTCTGGGAGGTTTATTGTTAAATATTACCTCCCAGAGATGGTAGGCGACTAATTTTGTAAATTTTTAAAATAGAGTTTTTGCAAATCTTTTAATAAATAAAATTAAAAATAAAAAAATCCACACCGCACGGCGCCCGCAGGAGGGGTCGAGGAGAGGAAGGAGGTAGTGACGCGATCGGGTCAAGTGTGACGGGCGGGGTGGCTGTCTTGGGCTGCTGATGGGCCGGCCTGTGTGAGCCCGCGGTTGGATGCTCTGTTGTTGCTTTGCCTTGAGGTTTTACCGTTTCGGCGTATCTCCTCTTTTTTTTTTCAGGTGCCGAGGTGATAGCTTTCTCCCTTCTTTCTGAACCTATGTTGTTTATTTATTGGTTTTGTCGAAGGTAAAGAAATTCCTTTTGTTTATTCTCTCCCTGGTTTGATCAGGCATTTAGTAATTCAGTTCAGTTCTGACCTTGTGGGCTAGAGTGCGTTCGTTTGTGGTGTTCTGCGACGGGACTGGCAGAATTCTATGTTTCGTGAAATGGACTGCTATGCAGGTTCTACTACGCTATGTCGACGGTCGACGGCTGCGGTGTTGAGAGGATAACAACGAATCAATTGCCACATATGAGGCGCATATCCCACCAGGTAGATTAGAGGAGTCAGATGACAACAGAATCAGAATCTCAATGGACCTGTAGCGCGCAACCGTTTGAAACTTTGGCCTCCGTCCCGATGAAATGCATGCTTAATTTCACGATGGCATCCTACGTCGGCGCAGGTTTTTGGAAACTTGGAACTCGACGCTGATGATTGAAGAGGGAAAGGAACAACATCCCACGATTATAAAAAAGAAAAACAAGAGTACTCGTGAGCATCATTAATTACCATGTTTTTTATTGAGGTACTATGTAATTGCTTTTCTAGCATCATCGTACACTGTTATACCCAAACGGAATCCGAATAAAGCATCGGTGGTTGCATATAGTAAAATCCCATCCCCATGTCATGATCGCCCGGAGCCTTTGACCTTGTCTGCTCTCCGATGTAACTAAGCATGGAGCCTATGGCTGCTGGTCAGCGGGGGCATGCGGCCTTCAACAAGTGGTGAGCACACTAGCAGAAGCGCAGGACAGAGCAAACAAGAAGATCGAGCAATAACTCGCCATTTTTTATAGCACGCCACCATGCAACCGGTCCTTGTTACAAGGTTGTCATCTAGAAGGAGTGAGTCCAGTGAGTACTAGCAGCACAGTCGATCTAGCTAGTCAGCCCTATTTTATGCGTAGCAACCAAAGCTGTTGTGATTTGTGAACCGCTGCTGTAGAGTGTGTACTAGTTGCATAGTCAACAAAAGCCAACCAGAAGAACAAGCCAATGGTTTTCTCCCCCCTTCTGGAAAGGTGCATCCGACCGCGCTGCGCGGGCGCGGGGAGGGGAGCCCCGCACGGCTGAGCTCACTGTCACTCGCTGGCACACTGCGTTTCCGCATCCTGAAAAATAGACCCGCGACTGGGTTGTGTGGCCTTGTGGGCGGGTATTTCCTGTATGCGAGCATAGGCGCCCCACGAACAAACAACAAGGAAACGTGTTCCTGCCTCCCGGCCAATCGCTTGGGAAAGGGGCGGCAAGTGAAACAGGGGCAGGGCAAGACAGAAGTCACAGAACAAGAGAAGAAGAGGTAAGAGGTTAAGCACTTTCAGGCCACGTCTTGATGGGCCTCTATTTTCATCCATCCACCTATATGGGCTAGAATTTTCAACTATAATCACAGCCTCTAATTGGGTTGTCATCCAAAGAAGGAATAAGTTCACTTTTTGTCCCTTAAGTTGTCGCCGAGTCTGAAATTCGTCCCTGAACTGACATTAACCCATCACCCAACTCACAAAACCACGTCACTCGAGGTCCCAGGCAGTATTATGCATGGTTTTGACTGACGTGGTGAGCTGAGTCAACATGAGACCCACGCAGGGCTCATATTTTAGTGACCAATTTTTACTTCCTTCTCTCTCCACCTCTCTTCCTCTCTCTTCCCATCTCCTTCAGGATGGTGCGTAGTGGGCGGTGTGGAGAGACGCGGAGAGGGGTGGCAAACGACGAGGAAAGGTGATGGCTGCTGACGGGAGGCTTTGTCGCAGTGGTGGTAGTCGAACCGGAGTCGCGTGGTCGGTTCAGGTGTCAGAAAGGAGTCGGTGGTGACCTTCTCCCTGCGCCAATCCCCGCCTCTACCTTCGGCCAGTCCTCGCCCTGCTTCGGGCTCCAAATTGGCAGCTCTGAGGTGATGATGGCTAGCCCGACTTCCTGGCCTCCTCAGTGGTGCCTCCCCCAACGATGTGTCACCTCTCAATCTGACATTGCAACGTCGATCTTGCACTCCTCCGTTGTCGACATTCATGCCCCAAGAGAGGATCTGAGAGCCAGCGACGCTCTTGTCAACGTACTCCGACAACCAGTTGCTCAGCCCGTCCCTTGCTCCACCCTTCGCCTACCTCATCACCCGGGTCCACTGGCTAGGAACCCAGGCCATGACAGGACTTGTCGGGGCCCGCTCATCCCAGACCTTCTCACCGGGTCGGTCGTCCTGGGATCCCCTCTCCGGATCTGGAGGCTACCGCCATCACCGACCTAGCCCCTATGTTTGTTTTGCCATCCACGCCTCCAGGTCATCACCGACTCCTCTCTACCAACTGAGTCGGTTGTGCGACTTTTCTCTGATGGCCATCACCACACTATCGAGGTGGCACAACCTCCCGATGGCAGCCACTACCCCTCTCCATGTGGAGGATCCGAGAGACGAGGGAGAGGAGATAGAAGAGTTAGCAGCTGATTATGTGGGCCCCACATGGGTGCCACTCGCCACGTCTACCAAAAACGGTCATTATATTATCAAGAGATCAAAGTTAACATGGTACTGTGTGTAGGGGGTGGGCTATACCTGGTATTTTGGTTTAGAGATGAATTTTAGACTCAGCAACACAGTAAGGACCTAAAGTGAACTTATTCCTCAAGTCCTAGGACATAGGGCAGTAAGGTTGCCTCAAGTCCTCCGAAGCAGCATAAAGCCCATGTTCATCCACGCCATGCGACCCATATGCTATCCAACGTGTGCAGCCCCAGGCGTGGAAGAAACAACCTGCAGCCGCCCTGCCTTGCTCACTCACCCCAACTATAATTTGACCCCCTCAACTATGGTTCAAGTATGATTCATGATCTTCAATCACAAAACTACTCCTCCAACTATCAAAACCGATGTGGGACCAACATATCATTCACACACACAAAAAGTGGGACCCACCAACATGTGGGCTCCATATAGCATCCTCTTCCTCCTTCCACTGATTTGGTCAAAAACCAGTCAGGGATCCAGATCGATCCCCTTTCTTCAGCCTCCTCGCTCGCCTTACTTGGTCCAAACGTGCCGGTTTTCATAGTTGAAGGAATCGATATATTTGATTTTATAATTAGAGGTCATAAATCATACTCGGGCTATAGATGAGGGAGTCAAAGTATACTTTTTGCAAACTCGAAAGTCTTCCAATGGTTGGCCCGTCCACGGTCCGTCCCCTACGCCGCATACGCTGCGCGCGCAGTCACCGGCCTCACCGCCCGGAATCGCACGCTCCTCTCTATCGGTGCGAATCCGCAGCGGGGCGCACGCCCAAGCCCACGTACCCCTCGCGCCACGCCCTCTCGTCCACCGAGCAACGGCGCGGCGTCCTTTCGTCGACCCTGCACTGCCGGTCTCCACCGGAGGGTAACTCTCCGCCTTTTTTTACTACCTGATTTATCTCATAGGCGGCTCTGCGTTTCAAGATCCGAAGACGATCAGTGCTAGCTAGCTGAAGCATATTCGCATCGCACTACGATGATAAGTGCTCGCACAGCACAACGCCTCAACAACCGTCCACTTTAATTACAGACACCCCCTTTGCTAATTGGGTAACCAAAATCATGGAGCTGGGTGACTACCTAATTCTACCTTCCGACAAAACAGAGTGATCATCCGCCGTGGCAAAGCCACGCGCACTAGTTAGCAAGAGATCGAAATGAGATCAGCTAGCTCCGGTCAATTTCCGGACAGACGGGTACGTTACGGACGTACAGGCATGCAACGATGAAAGTTCCCCTGAGATAGTTAATCCAGGCTGACCAGCATCGATCACGACTCGATTTTTAAACAATGCACCTCTCTTTTAGCTAAGCTTACCGGGGCACTGTAACTAAGATCCTACTCAGACGAGCTTAAAATTCTGAAAAGTAACTGATTGACAGTCAGTTTCTGAGAATATGAAAAAGCTAGATTTCCCAGCTTCTAACTTCTAGTTCATTTTCTGGATTCTACAACTGCATCTTCTCAGAATCTGAACCAAAAGCTAGAAGCTAGAAGTTTCTAATTCTGGAAGAAACTGCAGCAGCTAGAAACTCCCCCAAACAGATCCAAGAAGGTTAGATGGGTATACCTTTTTACTGCTTCCGATCCTATAGTTGTTTTCTGTAATTCTGTTGCACATGGGCAAGTTACAAATACGTTAGCTACGTGAATGGTTTAATAGTACTTGAGAAGTATCATGTCACTCTTCTATTTAATATTCAGTATTTCCTATTACCGGTACCAAGATACTACTTAAGTAGTAATATGGGTTACCATTTTTTACACTAAAAAATATATTTGGCATCTTTTCCAGAGCCGTAAATTTTCTTCCGATGTGTGCATCTATACCATGGTCAAATAGAAACATTTTGGACTTTTGGGCATACGAGCCTTTCGTCGTTGTGTTTTCGAGGGGAGTGTACCTTGCGAGATATAAATTATATGAGTGATTCCCCAACAATTCCAATCAAAAGTTCCCACCTCTTACAACACTTGGAATTGGCCGGTATTCGTGACCATGTGGAGTAACCGTTCGATCGTTGGAGACAGATTGGCTTTTCACCTAATGAAAGTAGGGTTGATGAATGAATAAGTGATACTGTGATAGACCCTTCAACTATCAAAGACTATACGATAAATGGATGAGAAAAAAAAGGCAAATTGGCTACAAAAGGGACAACTAGCTAGATAGACAACTTAGCATCTGTCATGTCAAAAACCCTTAAACTATTTAATAGTCATCAAAAAGCTCCCCTAAAAATTCAGTATTCTCTCACGAAGGCTCGTAGGCTATGAACCACTATAATAGAAATATAGCTAGTGGTGAACTTAATCCTCACACCTTATATATGCAAGATAAATGGCTATTACGCTCTTAGATATGTATTTATTGAGGGTTGCAATTTGATTTATTTTTTGCTATCTAGGTCTATAAACACTACATGGGAGCAACAGTATAAAGGTAACTCTCTTTAAGAGAAAATTCCTTTGGTGACCGTATTTTCTCCCCATGTTCACCACATGGCCGGTCTCGCATAGTCGAATTAAAAACCCTGAAAATACTACTAGCTCCAAAATCAATTGTTTCGTTACGATACTTGCTAATATTTGGTTTAGTATTATAATTTTAGTAAAGATGAAGAATTTGACAGAGGGGCTTGGTAAGGTGGGGTTTTTCACAAGAAAACATGGAGGTTTAAATTATTTAAAAGGAAAATTCGCAACATTTTGATGTGAAACAGAATGCTGGTCATGCATCTAGTTATATTAACACAATTATATAATAACTTACGGTGGGCATAATGTAAGCAATCCAGTATATATTTTCTAGTTTCTACCAACACAAGAGAATCAGAAGCATACGAGGGTTACGGCGGTAGAACTAATGCAAACACCCTCAAATGTTATATCCAATCACTGTAGAAAACATCAATAAAAACTAAGTATTAATGAACAAAACACTTTTTATTATTCTTCTTACCCTTTTCAACCACTATGTAGTATTCCCTCTGTTTTATCATATTATAACTCATATTATAAGTCACTTTTACTTTTATCCTAATCAAACTTTATTAATTTTAATTAAGTTTGTAGAAAAATTTAGCAGCGTACTAAACACCAAATTAATTTTATTAAATCTAATATTAAATATATTTTGATAATATATTTTGTTTTGTGTTAAATATGCTAATTTGGAATGTGAGAACTATGAGTATTTTGACGTACAGATTGTTAAATACTAGAACGACAATTAAATTGAAATGAAGGGTGTAATTAGGATGCCAAATTAATTGCAATGAGCTCATGCATGTAAGTTGTAAATATAGTGGTTTGTTGTCCTTTTCTAGCTTGTGCGCTTACCAATTACTTGATCGACGTACGTGGGTAAGCCTTTTTGGCCTGAGTAGTGGGTTAAAGCTTCCAGGAGATATATATGACTTCTAATCCTACGGACTATAAACATTAGGAAATTAAGGATGCATGTAAGAGCATATCCAGATCATCACGTGGCGCGTGATTTGTCAACTGATCATCAGTTGTGTTGCTCCACGTAGGCGTTGGTCATGTCGTACAGGAATGACACGTGTGCCAGGTGCTTGCCATCAGAACTTGCAATCCTATATTGCCATGTACTAGTAGTAGTATGTATATATAAGTAGGTAGGAGCATCGTATGAAGATTAATTTAGTGAGGCTGACCTTATATACCTTACCCTAGCTCAGCTAGTTAAAAGATTGGTGCTCTTTCATTAATTTCCTTTTGTAGGTAGATAGAAATGGTTGTGCGCTTACCGAACTTTGCGTAATCTGCACACGAGGTAGCACGATGCAACATGCCATTAAGTTTCATTTTTCTTTCTCTTGGTATAAGTTTAATTTTCAATCAGGATTAGCCGATTAGGATATATTCGAGTATTTATATGCTATGTTGCACTCAGGTCATGACACAGAGATCTCACTTTAGACAATGGGATCATATGAGATCACTGGATGGTTGTGTGTGCATCATATCCTGTAGGTGCAGAGGGCAGGATGTAATTTAATTACTTAATGAAATATCATTATCCCAAAAAAATAAAAATGAGATCACCGGATTAATCTACAGCCAGCGCGAGTATGGTATAATTGATCACTGAGGCTTATTTAATTTTTGGTATATGTGGGAAATATATAATTACTGCGAGGCTTGATTGACAGGAAAAATAATAGGCAAAATTTTAGGTGGATTGATTGAATGAAAATTTTAAATGGAAAAGTTGAATTTGTGAACAAGTTTTGTTGAATTAAAAATCCATGCCAACTTGCTGAAACCCAAAAAATTTGTTGGGACTGTTAGTATAGAAAATTTTGAAATTTCAAAAAGAAATAAATTGTGGTTGAATTTAAATAACTTAAATTTCATTTTTTTTGAATTGGTTTGATTCTTTAATTAGAAAATCACATATTCATTTCCTTCATACAAAAATACGAGGACACAAAGAAATGAGAAATCCCTACCACAAATGTTATACCGCACACATCACTTAGGCTGTGGAGGTGAGTTTAGGAACTTACCTCCCGCACACGTAAAACGGAGTGATACATTTTCTTATAATTAATTAAGTATTTAATTATTTTTTTGAAAAAGGATTAATATGTTTTTAAAGCAACTTTCATATAGAATTTTTTTGCAAAAAATGCACCGTTTATCAGTTTGAAAAGCGTGCGCGTGGAACACGAGGGAGGTGAGTTGAGAAAGTTGGGGAAAAACTCAGCCTTAGAACAACTAACAAATTAAGGTGAAGTTATCTATCTAGGGGTCGAAAAACTCCTGTTTTGAGAATTTCAACCCGAAATGTAGAACACTGATCTTGATGCAACTTGGTTAAGGGTAAAAGTGTCATTTTTAATCTTTCCAATTGAGTAAAAATATGAAAATAATTACCTTAATGCGTTTAATTAATTTAGCAAATTAGTTACCAGCAAACCAAGTAGGTAATAAAGACACTTTTTGAAGTGGTTCGAATGTTGCTTAATTAGTTCATGCTTTAAGCGCGTGATTTTTCTGGGGTTAAGTTGCTAGCTGGCTAGTAGCTGCTTCTACAAGTTATACTTGAATATTGGTCACAAAACCCAGCCGCTTGGCACTACTAACAACACGCCATTCTTGAGTCCTTATCATGGCGGAGACCTAATTAATCCTTCACAGTAATAGAAAACGACCTAATGATCTCTATTCGATCTTTGTTTCTCAGGATACCGAAAACCTAACCTCATCCATTTGTCTCAGTCGATCTCGTTCGCTCCCAGCTGTTCCACCTGAGATAGAGCAATGAGGAGAGCACGAAACCAAAATATTTGAAATTTTTCCGGGCTTTCAGCATGCGATTATATTGATCATCCAATTGTATATATTAACTTCTACGAAGTAGAGAAATATGTGCACTGATGCTTGATTATGTAATTGGCTCAATACAATTATATATGTAAAATATAATTTTCTTTTAAATGGAACCAGGCGCTCCGTTAATGTACTGAAGGTAGAAAAAATGCAGAGGCACAAAGTTTAGGCGTCAATTAAAAAGCCACATCTTAGAGTCAACAAGCCACAGGCAGATCCGGGTGTCGTCCCGGTGGCCAATGCATATCTTAACTACTAACTTTCCAATCGTCACAATATTTTTTTCATCCGTCAATCCTACCAAGCGGCACCCTCCATCCACACGCGCAATTACATCCCATACGATGGCCAAAGAAAAAAAACAGAGTTCGATACAAAATCAGCTAAAAATTAAAACAATAGAATATGAATCGAACTCAATAAAATCATATGGGAGAATCCATGGGATTGAAAGCTTGAAACCAACGGAATCGAGCAAATCACAAAGCAATACTTAATATCTAACCGACGACAAGCTTGTCATCCGATGAGAAGATGGGCGGTGGTGGCGGAGGAAGATGGGGAGGAGAGGCAAGCTCCAGCGACTCAAGACGCGCCGTCGTCGAGGCTACTCCGCGGACCCGCAGGACACCGCTGCCTCTGGATCCACCCATCGGAAGTAGTGGATGGCGCTGCCGCGGCGAATCGCGGTGGGTAAGGCCGTCGCCGCCGCCGCTAGCAGTGGGGGAGGGCACCACCGCGGCCACTCACGACGGAAGAGGGCACCGCCATCGCCGCCGCTACTCGCGGTGGGGGAGGTAGCCGCCACCCCGCCTCGGTTGCAAGATCGCCGGCCGCAGCTGAGGAATATGGGGGAGGAAAGGCGAGCGCCAGCAGCTCAAGACGCGCCATTGCCGAGGCCGCTCTGCCGACCTGAAGGACACTGCTGCCGCCGGATCCAACCATCGGAAGTTACGGAGGGCGCCGCCGCGGCCGCTCGCGGTGGGGAAGGCTACCACCGCCGCTAGCGGTGGGGGAGGGCACCGCCACGGCCGCTCACGGTGGAGGAGGGCACCGACGTCACCGTCACCGCCACTGCTCGCAGTGGGGGAGGTAGCCGTCGCCCCACCTCGGCCGCGAGATCGCCGTCCGCCGCTCGCTTGGGGAAAGGCAGCCGCCACCGCTGCTACTCGTGGTGGGAGAGGGAGGAGAATGAATTTAGGGTTAGGGTTTCAACATGGAATATTTTATCTAAATCACAAGCGATCCTAACCGCTCGATCGAATCCAACGGCTATCAACGCACCAAAGCCGACTTGGGCCGGGCCATGCCACATGTGCTCTATGCACTTAACAGGCCAAGGTGTGAAAGACATACGGCCCATCCTTATGGGCCTAACTGAGTTTTATTTTTTCTCAGTTAATTTAAACTATTTCTCCATTAACAAATTTAGTTTAAGCACTATTTTAAGCCATTAAAAATTGATGAAATTTGATATTGTTTTTCCTTCTTCATATTAAATTATTTATAGCTAAATGGAGTCAACAAAAATTGCAATTGTTTATTTGTGATGATATATAATTTAAATTTAGACTAAAAATAAATAATATTAATTATGTTTTTGGACTCTAGACTCTGTTGGAGAATATTACTCCTCTTCCAATATTATTTATTTTATAATTCATAATTTTTGAGTCCAAAATACACAAAGCAAACCAAAATAAAAAAAGATCGCAGCACAGGAGTCCAGTCCGGTTCGTACAGGAGTCTGGTTATGTCCTGCTTTTCTTTTCGCTATTTTTAGTGCTCCCACTGACATGATTTTACAGATTTCTCTCGCAGGTTATATTTAGCCTCAAATGAAATTCAGCTCTCACAAGTACAATACATAGAAAATCGAGTATATTCTCACAATTACATTATATAGAGTACAAGAAAATATAATTATCACATGACATGAATTCGGATGTGTTCTTAGGTCAATACATTCATTTTCATTAGAATTATGTACTTTAAAAATATTGATTTTTCTATTCATCACACAAATTTTCATCTATCACCTTCTATGCAAAATCAATCGCTTTAATTGTTCATCATTTGTTCCTCCCTTGCTATAACCATCGGGTCCACGCGTCAAAAGTGTAATCCACATCGCGCTAATATTAAGTAGATTAATAGTCAAAAACAAAAACATGACTGTTTTATCAATGTACATATCGCTGATGCTTATAATCATACTTTGGTGTTTTGGTAAATCGTTAATATTACTTCAGTCACCCCATCAATACCCGGTGCAACGCACGGGCATTTTGCTAGTATATGAAAAAAAACTTTTGGAAAAAGTTATAAAATAACTGCCTTATTGGTATATTATGATGCAAATTTGATCAATTTATACTCTTAACTTTGTTATATTTAGTTTTTTTTAAAAATAATAATATAGGTTGAATCTATTAGTGTTATGGATAAGGCATATCCAATAGTCTTGGGTTAAACTCGGCGAGGCCCACCATATACCAAATCTTTTACAGAATCATGCCTCATATACGAAAAGTATTCCGGATAAGGAAGGAGAAGCAAAGTTTTACACAGAAACCACAAGAACTACTTAGATGATATTCATATTTGTCTCCCTAATTCTACTTGGATAAAGGAATATTTATGAGTATAAATATAAGACCCTTAGGGGGAGAGAGGGAATCTGGAGCCTAGTCAGAGGGAGAGACGCAATATTCAGAATAGACACCAATACACGTCGCCAGACATCGACATCAGAGATAAGCCTAGACATACCCAATATGGTGCCTGCGAAGGCTGACAAGAGGGATCTAGTGCTATCTCTGATCTCGTCGAGTTCATATTAGAGGATGAAAACTACCCTGTCGTCGACTACGAGTGGTGGTCCATGCCGCTGTGTTGATGATAACTAGATAGGTTATCCCAAATATTGTACTCGAGTGATTCTGATGAATAAGAGCAACACTAGTTTCGGCTAAAAAGAGTAGGGCTATTACCTGTTAGTTGAGGAGGCCCGAACCTGTATAAAAATCCATGTCTCCTGTCTTCTTTACTTCAATCTCGCATATACCCTGTTACCAATGATCTCCATACCATACAAATACCTAGTCGTGATCTAGAATATCGACAGAACCACCCATATAAAAAAAATCGTAGATGCATCAGTTCAACGAGGTTGCTATCTAAGACTATGCTAATAAAAATGAGGCACATTGTTAGAGAAAAATAAATCATGTCTCGAGAAGTTACGATACTATTGTACATATTTGTAGAAACAAAGAAAGAGATATCTGTTGGCGATATGCAATGAGGCCCTTCAACCAAGACTGCCGAAACTAGCCGGGCGACAAGGATCCGAACTCCAGGCGCCCAAGGCTCTTGAGGCGAAGCCCGGTGGTGAAGACATCAGGGCGAAAGAGGCGATGGGCGAAGAGTCACACTGGGCTCCCATCGGTCTGGGCGAAGGCTGCATGGCGAAGGCATGCGCCGAAGGAGGGCGACTTCGCCAGTACGGATCTGATTCAAGGGGTTCCGGTGGGCTGGCCCAATCGCCCCGGCCCATGGACCAAGGAATCAGTAGCCATCAAATGGCCCATGGAGGGCCCATACACCTTAATTACATTGAATACCCATGTAAGGGCCCCTTTATGAGGGTGACCATGTAAATTCCCCTGTAATAGCCCTAAACCCTAAAAGGGGATCTGTAATGGGGTTATAAATAGCCACCTCGAGCCATGTAAAGGGGGATCCGAATTTAATACAAAATTTATTACACTTTACTTTCCCAACAACCGTTGAGTATCCACGTCCTTCGACGTATGCAGTTGTCGTTTCGACAACAGCTGTCGCCGACCGTGGGGACCTCTGAGCGAAACCACTTAGAGCTAATGCCACCGAAAAAGGTCTCAAAAGAGAGGGTTGCGAACCTAAAGGAGAGCGTAGCGGAAGAGGCGATGGCCACCGACGAGGGCGCGGAGCCTTCGGCGTCCGCCGAAGTGGCGGCTGCGCCGACGGCTTCGGCGCCCGCGCCGCAACCGTCAACTTCGGCCCCGACCACTTCGGCGGAGTAGGTACCGGAAGTCCCTTCGGCAACTCAGCCGGCTTCAACTACACTCGCCACCGCGCAAGTCGATCCCGGCCTCGACGTGCAAGCCGAAGCAAACATGGAGGCCATGCGGCGGAACATGGCACGACTCCAAGACATGCTTCGTCAAATGCAGGAGCAGCAGCAGGCGTACGAAGCGGCACGGCGAGCCAAGATCGCTCCAGCCCCCATCCTCCAGTATTCGGCAGGCTACATCCCGCCTCAAGCCTATCAGCAAGCGCCGGTACAAGCCCCTCCGCCACAGACTGCGCAAGGACCAGTGTGCTTCCCCGGCCAGCCTTCGGCCGCAGCAGTGCACTCACTCCCTGGCGAGCGGCCACAAGTTCGGCCGGCCACGATCCAAGTACACTCTTCGCCGCCTAGTCAAATGTCACAAGCAATGGCGGAGGGGGCTTCGGCACTGCAGGCGCAGCTTCAAGCTTTCCTTCAGCAGCTCAATCAACCCCACATCTCAAGCACAACCCCTTCGGCCCAGCCGGAGGGAGGCTCCGATCAAGGCGCACCGGGGTGGCTGCCGTCGAACCAGCCCGGACTGGGGGCTTCGCCCTGGGGCGAGGGGCCACAGTTCGACTTTTACAACACCATCCAAGTGCCACCGTTCAGAAGTGGGCCACCGAACGTCGCAGCCCAACCGCACCCCCAGGCCATCACTTCGCCCTTCGCCACGCCATATCCGCAGCCGAACGGGCCTTCGCTGCAGGGCGCCATGGGCAAGGCCGGGGGCGAAAAGGGGCTGCCATTGAGCGGGGGAATCAAAAGCCGTCCGATCCCACCTTAGTTCAAATTCCCACCTGTTTCGCGGTACTCGGGCGAAACAGACCCAAAAGAGTTCCTCTCAATCTATGAGTCCGCGATCAAAGCCGCTCACGGCGACGAAAACACCAAGGCGAAGGTAATCCACCTCGCTCTAGACGGCATTGCCCGTTCTTGGTATTTCAATTTACCATCCAATAGCATTTACTCATGGGAGCAATTGCGCGATGTTTTTATCCTTAACTTTCGAGGCACCTATGAGGAGCCGAAGACGCAGCAGCATTTGCTCGGCATTTGCCAGAGGCCAGGCGAATCGATACGGGAGTACATGCGTCGCTTCTCGCAAGCACGGTGCCAAGTTCAAGATATAACGGAGGCATCCGTCATCAATGCCGCTTCGGCTGGGCTGCTCGAGGGCGAACTCATAAGAAAGATCGCAAACAAGGAGCCGCAAACTCTCAAGCACCTGCTTCGCATCATCGATGGGTACGCGAGGGGCAAAGAGGACTCCAAGCGAAGGCAGGCGATTCAAGCGGAGTACGACAAGGCCTCCATCATCGCGGCCCAAGCCCAGATGCAAGCGCAGGTTGTCGAACCGGCTCCCCCCGCCGTTCGCCAGCCCCAGCCGGCGAACCAGGGGCAGCTGCCCCGACAAGGCCAAGCTCCCATGACATGGAGGAAGTTCAGGACCGACCGAACCGGCAAGGCAGTGATGGCTGTCGAAGAGGTACAAGCCCTCCGCAAGGAGTTTGACGCCCAGCAAGGCGGCAGCCATCAACAACCTGTTCGCAAGAAGGTCAGGAAAGATCTCTATTGCGCCTATCATGGGCGGTCTTCGCACACCACCGAGCAGTGCCGAAACATCCGTCAGCGAAACAACACCCACGAACCAAGGCCGCATCAGGGTGCTGCTGTCGAAGCGCCTCGCGAGGCGGCCCGGGAACAGTCGCCCCCAGCCGAACAGCACCAAGACGTGCAGCGCTGAATTATCCAAGTAATCACAAGAGCTGATCCACCGGTCCAGCCGTCGAAGCGACAGAAAAAGTTGCAGCTGCGAACGGTGCACAATATCACCGCCACGGGCGAAGGGGTCCCAAAGTACTTGGGGCAGCAAATTTCTTTTGGACCAGAAGATGCCGAAAGAGTGCTGTTTCCGCATCAAGACCCCCTGGTGATTTCGGCTGAGGTGGCTGGCTTCGAAGTCCGACGCATTCTGGTCGACGGAGGTAGCTCAGCCGATGTCATCTTTGCCGAGGCATACGCCAGAATGGGGCTACCTACTTCGGCCCTTACTCAAGCGCCGGCCTCGCTCCGCGGCTTCGGCGGTGAGGCGGTTCAAGTTCTCGGCCAGGCGCGGTTGAAGGTTGCCTTCGGCACGAGCGAAAACAGGCGCGAAGAGCTGATACTGTTCGACGTCGTCGACATCCCGTACAGCTACAACTCCATTTTCGGCCGTGCAACCCTGAACAAGTTTGAAGCCATCTCCCATCACAACTACCTCAAGCTCAAGATGCCAGGTCCGGCAGGGGTGATTGTTGTCAAGGGGCTTCAACCTCCTGCTGCGCCGAAAGGTGACTTGGTTGTGATCAGCAGGGCAGTACATAGCGTGGAGGCCGAACTGCGTGTTAACTGCATGACGAAGTCGGCCCCTCATGGCAAGGTAATCAAAGTGCAAGTAAGCGAGGCGAACTCGGCGAAGTCTGTCCAGCTGGGGGGCGATTTTAGGTGAAGAAGAAGCTGGGGAAATCCTATAAGTACTCAAGAAAAACATCGACATCTTCGCCTGGAGCCCCAGCGAAGTGGGTGGCGTTTCACCAGACCTCATCATGCATCGCCTGGCTGTCAAGCCAGACGCCAGGTCAAGAAAGCAAAAGCTGCGCAAGATGTCCGCCGATCGCCAGAAAGCAGCGAAAGCCGAAGTCCAAAAACTTCTCAAGGCCGGGGTGATCAAGGAGATCGATCACCCGGAGTGGCTGGCGAACCTGGTCCTGGTGAAGAAGTCGAACGGCAAGTGGCGCATGTGCGTCGATTTCACGGACCTCAACAAGGTTTGCCCAAGGAGATCGACCAGCTGGTCGATTCGACGGCTGGCTACGAGCTCATGAGCTTCTTGGATGCCTACTCCGGCTATCACCAGATCCACATGAATCCGGACGACATCGCCAAGACCGTCTTCATCACGCCGTTCGACACTTTCTACCACCTCAGGATGCCTTTCGGCCTGAGGAACGCCGGAGCAACGTTTGCCAGGCTGGTGTACAAGGTGCTTCGCAAGCAGCTGGGGCGAAATGTGGAAGCATATGTCGACGACATTGTCGTAAAGAGGCGAAAGGCTTTCGACCACACGTCTGATTTACAAGAGACCTTCGACAACTTGCGCGCGGCGGGTATGAAGCTAAACCCAGAGAAATGTGTTTTTGGAGTTCGCGCTGGCAAGTTGTTGGGTTTCCTTGTTTCTGAGAGGGGTATCGAGGCGAACCCCGAGAAAATTGATGCCATTCAGCAAATGAGGCCACCGTCGAGCGTACGCGAAGTACAAAAGCTCGCGGGCCGAATTGCGGTACTCGGTCGTTTTCTCTCAAAAGCAGCCGAAAGGGGCCTGCCATTTTTCAAAACCCTCCGGGGCGCAGGAAGTTTAGCTGGACCCCCGAATGCCAAGCTGCAGTCGAAGAGCTAAAGCAATACTTGCAAAGCCCACCCGCCCTGGTCAGCCCAACACCAGGAAGCGAAATGCTGTTATACCTAGCAGCTTCGCCATTGGCGGTCAATGCAGCCCTAGTCCAAGAGACGGAATCAGGGCAAAAACCGGTGTATTTCATCTCCGAAGCCCTGCAAGGGGCGAAGACAAGGTATATCGAGATGGAAAAGCTCGCTTACGCCCTGGTGATGGCTTCGCGCAAGCTCAAGCACTACTTCCAGGCCCACAAAATCACAGTGCCTTCGCAATACCCCCTGGGCGAAGTACTTCGGGGTAAGGAAATCTCTGGCAGACTCAGCAAGTGGGCAGCGGAGTTATCCCCCTTCGACCTGCATTTCGCGGCGCGCACCGCCATCAAATCCCAAGTCCTGGCCGATTTCGTGGCCGAATGGATACCGGCGTCCGCTCCCGAACCTCAGCCTGTCGAACAGCCTTGGACAATGCACTCTGATGGCTCGTGGTCGCACAGGGGGGAGGGCGCCGTGGCCGTGCTCATTTCGCCGGGGGGCGTGCCGATTCGGTATGCCGCAAGGCTGCAGTTTGACACAACCAACAACACGGCGGAGTAGAAGCGGTGCTGCTGGGCTTAAGAAAGGCGAAAGCACTAGGGGTTCGGCGCTTGCTCATCCGAACAAACTCCAAACTGGTGGCCTGTCATGTTGACAAATCTTTCGAAGCAAAAGATGAAGGAATGAAAAGATTTTTGGAGGTTGTTCGGTCGATGGAAAAGTGCTTCGCCGGGATAACGGTCGAACACCTGCCCAGAGGGCAGAATGAGGAGGCAGACGCCTTGGCGAAATCTGCCGCTTGCGGGGGGCCACATTCGCCAGGCATCTTTTTCGAGATCTTGCATACACCAAGTGTGCCCGAGGAAATCAAGGATCTCATGGTCATAGACCAGAAAAACTCGGGCGAAGACCTAGAGGACTGGCGAACACCGTTCGTGAAGTACCACAAAGATGGCTGGCTTCCAGATGATGAAGCGGAGGTGAAACGCCTGCAAATCAGGGCCAGGCAGTACAAGTTGGTCTCAGGGCAATTGTATCGCTCTGGAGTACTCCAACCTCTACTTCGCTGCGTTTCCTTTGCCGAAGGCGAAGAGAATGTGAAGGAGATACACCAGGGGCTCTGCGGCGCACATCAAGCTGCAAGAACAGTCGCCTCCAAGGTGTTTCGCCAAGGAGTATATTGGCCCACGGTGCTGAAAGTTTGCGTTGCGCAAGCCAAAAAGTGTGAAAGCTGCCAGCGACATGGCCGAAGTCAGACCTCACCGCAGTATGAGCTGCAGCCGGTCGCACCAGTTTGGCCCTTCGCCAGGTGGGGGCTAGACATCATCGGCCCACTCCCGGTAGCGCGAAATGGATACAAGTTTGCAATCGTGGCCATTGAATACTTTTCGCGCTGGATCGAGGCCGAACCACTCGGCGCGATCACTTCGGCGGTAGTGCAGAAGTTTGTTTGGAAAAACATCATTTGCCGTTTCGGAGTTCCAAGAGAATTCATAACAGACAATGGCAAGCAGTTCGACTCCGAAAAGTTCAGAGAAATGTGCGAAGGGCTAAACCTGGAAATCAGGTTCGCATCGGTCGCGCACCCACAGTCGAATGGAGCGGCCGAACGCACAAATGACAAGATCTTGGAGGCACTCAAGAAAAGACTCGAGGGGGCAGCGAAAGGCAGATGGCCAGACGAAATGCTGTCTATCCTTTGGGCCCTCCGAACAACTCCCACAAGGCCAACCAAGTTCAGCCCGTTCATGCTCCTCTACGGAGACGAGGCGATGACCCCAACAGAGCTAGGGGCTAACTCACCAAGGGTGATGTTTTCTGGAGGCGAAGATGGGCGCGAAGTGTCGCTCGAATTCCTAGAGGGGGTACGGGTCGAAGCACTGGAGCACATGCGAAATTACGCCGCAGGCACTTCGGCAACCTACAACAAGAAGGTTCGCCCAACAGAGCTCATGCCAGGCCAACTCGTCATAAGGAAAAAGGCGAACCCAGCAGCGGTTGGAAAGCTTGAGTCAAAATGGGAGGGGCCATATCTCATCAAGCACAAGTCAAGGACGGGCTCTTTTCGCTTAGCAACACTTGAGGGCGAAGAGTTCGATCACTCATGGAACACCGCTTCACTCAAGCGTTTTTATGTCTAGAGGGTGGCACCCTATTCGCCAGAATGTAAAAATGTACATATTGCTATGTAGCTGTTTCAGCACCCGCCGTTTTGTAAGCCTTTCGGCACAAAAATACAAAAAACGGCGGGAGAAAATGGAAAAAGAAAAAAAACTGGACGTAGGGCTGTTATCCACTCTGGAGGCTCGAACCAGTATAAAATTTCTGTGTCTTTCGCCTTTTTTACTTGTGTGCATGATAATTCGTGGAAAAACCCCAAGGCAAACGCTTGATAAGCGAAAGCGCCAGGGGGGCGAAACGAATCGGCCGAAGCATCGCTCGCTGAACGTTGAAACCGCGACAGCTTGTTTCGGGAGATAACAAAAAAATCCCGAACACCGTTATGGTCGATCTACACGAAATCGCGCCGCTAACACAAAGTGCCAAAGATCGACAACGGAAGTCGAAAGCTGAAAAGTCAGCGTGCCTATTTCGCCAATACACGCAAAGGGGTCGATACATCACGACCCAACGAAAGCACAAAATGTGATAATGCAGAAAATGGCGAAAAGGAAACAAAAGCACACCTTTATTAATTTTGAAAAACAATCAACAGTACACATTGTATAGCATGATACCGGCGAAACGATTTAGACGTTCGCTTACAAGTAAATTACATCTTCGCCCCCGGGACAACTACTAAAAGAGTGATCCGGCGAACTTGGTTCGTCATCACTACTGATATTGTACACCACCCTAAGGGGGGAGGGGGTGAAACTACAGAAAGCGCATAGCGACGCTGGGCGATCGCCTCCTGCCGATCGGTCCGACGGTGGTTTCGCCAGAAACGGGCCATGCCCTCCAGGCGCGCCACATGGACACGATCGTAGTCCTCCAGCGTTCGCCCAGGGTGGGTTCGCATCCAATTGGCAACGTTCACGACTTTATAGTTGCGACCGTTGATTGTCATCTCGCGATAGATAGGCCGAAGTAGGTAGCGAACCTTCGCCAAATTTTTCGCCGCAACGAACTTCTCGTTCCTGCTTCGCCAATCCCCAAAAGGGGGCCGAACGCAAAGCTTTCGGCATCGACCCTGCAAAAGATGGGGAGGTCACGCAGGCGAACGTGAGAAGAGAAAGTTGGGACGAACGATCTAGGCGAAGGGACCACGTAAAACAAGCGCAAACATTTCAAACATGTTTCGCACACGTCAAACGGAAAAAATGGCACAAATGGCGAAAACAGTCATATATTCCAAACATTTCGACATCCTAGAACAAGGTAGGCCTTGGCCATATTTACACAGCTCGCCCTATGCGGCAAACATCGAAAGCGAAAAAAGCAAAATTACAAGAAAACGGGCGGAGGGCCTCACACCTCTGGGTGGTCTTCGGCTCCACTTCCGCCCTTTTCCGCGGCCTCTTCGCCTTGGTCCGCCGCCTCCGTCTTCGCCAGTTGCTCAAGTAGGCGGGCCTTGGCTGCAGAGCGGCCGTCCTTCAGCCAAAATTGCCTTCACCAAGTGCGAAGGGCGGACGAGATATCTTGGGCGCTGACTTCCCAGTCCCCCTTCGCGAAGTCGGGAAACTGGGAGACATGCTCGCACCCATTCTACTGTAGCAGCCCCAGGGCGAAGGCCGCCGACACGCGCGCATAGCAGTCGCCGTACGCCGTGGCACAGTCGGAGACTGCGCAGCCAGCCTCCTGGTTCCACTCACAGAGTTCGAGGGCGGAGGCGTTTTCGCCCGGGATGTCGCGCGCCTTCGCCCCCATGTCACGAAGAGTGCGGCAGGCTGCCTTCGCTGATGCGGCCGTCTTCGCCGCCTCGCGAACAAGGCGTTGGGCCTTCGCCTCCGCTCGACCCACTTCCTGGCGAAGGGCCTCCATCTGGGGCTCTGTCATGTTATAGTAATCGGTGAGGGCAGCCGACTGCCCCCGCTCCTTCGCCAGATCGGCCTTAAGGCGCTCGATCTCGGCCTTGGCCTCGCTGCCCTTATCGAGTTCGGCTTCAAGGCGCTTGTTCTCCGCCTTCGCCTCACGAAGGGACCGGGCGAGCCCCTCCATTTCCAGGCCCTTTCGGCCCAGCTCGTCATCTTTCACCTGGAGGCGGTTCTTTAAGCCATCGAGCCGGGCCCGCATTGTTCGCTCGGTCGAACAATGGGCCGCAAGGAGCTGGCGAACCAAAAGGGCGAAAAATGGGTTAGATGTCAAAAGCGAGAGTATAAAAAAAGGGGGGGAGCGCGTATCATGAGGTGGACTTACCCGCACGGCCAGGCTCTTGACAGCGGAGCACCCCTCGTCGAACTCGTTGAGCTCGGCGAAGAGGCTGGGGCCGCCAGCCGGCGAAACAAGGTTGCTCACCCCCTCTACAAAGGGAATGAGCTCCGCTCGGGTTTCAAAATCCCCGAGGGCGAAGCGGGGCGGCCCCTGGGAATACTCGGAGCTGGACCCCTCAGCCGTCTTCTTGCCCTTGTTGAGGACGAGCGGCGAAACCGGCTGGCGAACTGGGCTGTTGAAAATTTGGGCGGCCGCGTTCACCACCCGTTCGGCCGAGGCCGAAGCCCCAGCCCCGCCAGTCGCCCCAAGGGATGTTGAGGGTCCCTGGCTTCGCCCCACGGGCGAAGTAGGAGTCCGGTCGGACGACTCCTCGTCGCTGAACGCGTTGGCGATGGCGACAACCCCTCTCTTCCGGGGGGCTTTCTTCGCGGCGCTGCCCTTCGCCGCCCTAGCCGCAGCAATAGCGACTAAGGCCTTGGCGCATTCCACGTCCTTCCGGCGTAGGGGCGGAGAGGCCGACTCCGTCCCGGTTTCGACGCGCTCCGGGTTGGGAGTTGGCGTGTAGCCACGCGTCCCAGAGCGGCTATCCCGCTTCATCCTCAGCCTCTTCGGCCGCGAAGTCAGCCCCCCCGCCTCCTCCTCTTCGGCGTCGTCCTCGTCTTCGACGTCGGAGTCCGCCGTAGCTGGGGCGTTCTGCTTGTGGGGGGCGAACTTGACTTGCCCCCGCGGGCGCTTCCGGGATGGGCCGGCTTCGCCATTAGCCTTGAAGGGCTTCGCCCTTGGAGGGAGCTCACCGGTGTAAACCCGGTTCGCCCGGCCAGCCGCTTGTCGGGTCAGCAGCTGGCTGTATTCGGTGACCGACACGTCGCCAATGAGTCTTCTGGCCTCGGTGTCGGCCTGTGCTAACGTCAACATTGGAAAATGGCGAAGCACCATGTCAGAGCCGAACAAAAAATACAGTAATATAAAGCAAGAGAAAAAAATGGAAACAACAACCTACCGTTCGCCCCTGCTGGTAGGATAAGCTTGGGCAAGCCGTCAACCGTTTCGCCCTGGTCGACCTCAACCTGCCATGCCTGCGAAAGAGGACATATCCGCAGCATGCATAACTCCTCAACTAAGTCCCGGCAACTTAGCCGGGAGCACACCCTGCGAAGCAGAGCGAAACGCGACTCCAGGGTGCCGGTGACAGCAACCCTTGGCTTCCGGGCCGGCGCAATAGCACGGCGTCACCAGCGCAGGGCCCTCGCCGCGTCGGAACCCGCCTCGAACGGGATGGAGTGGTAAGACCACTTCGCCATCCAGTGGCAGTCCCACTTCGACATTGCGGCGTTGACCGACCACAAGTCGGCGCGTTCGGGGCGAACGTTGAAGTTCACGCTCCCGAACGCGGTCTTCCGGGTCCCGGTGGGGGTGACCACCGTCTTCGAGTTGACGGCGGCTGAAAATATGACGCCGAAGAGGTCGGCGCTGGGTTCGAACCCAGCGGTCCGGCACGCCCAGTCAAATATGGCGATGCGGACCAGAGCCGAAGGACTCAACTGGGGCAGTTCGACCTGAAAGAGACGGAGGATCTCCGGCAACAGAATGTTGCACGGAAAGCGGAGGCTGGCCTCGAAGAAGACGACGAACACCACCATCTGGTGTTCGCCAGGCTGCGGCACTTCGGCATCACCGGGGGCGAACGCCTGCCCCTCCGCTAACAGGCCGGCGTCGATCATCCTTGCCAGCTCATCGTCATCGATGAGCGAAGCCCCTAGGAAGGCCGTGGTTTCTTCGTCAATCTGGCCGGGGTCAGGACCGGTCGCAGTGACTGGGTTCGGCTTGCGGGGGGCCATGGCGAAGCAGAAATGTGTGGGCGAAAGGTGTCAGGGACAGTTCGTTCAAAGTTGGCCGTGAGCAGATGAAAAGGGAAATGACTGCGGTGAAAATGTGAGGGGTAAAGACGGTGAAAGCGGGAAGTGAGAATATATAGCCCACCAAATGACGCTTCGCCTTCCAGTCCAACCAGGAACGGCCATGCGTCGCAAGGTGGGCGAAACGGTAAAATCCCATGGCCCATCACTGTTCATTACGGCCCAACAGAGCAATATGGGCCACTTCGCTGTTCATAGTGGGCAAAGGCCCAACATTACTCACATTAGCACCAGTCAAAAACAACAACACAACTGCTCGTGGTGGGCGAAGGCTATTCATCAGAATCCTTTTTCGCATGTCGCAATTTTTTTGCAGGACCCAAAAAGACAGGTTTCGGCAGGAGCATCGGTCGAAAGGGGGCGCCTCAAACCATACCACATGGTTTGCACGGTCTCGGCCGAAGCTCCTATCTCACCCTTGCCCGTGAGGGGCTTGTTGGCGATATGCCATGAGGCCCTTCGACCAAGACTGCCGAAACTAGCCGGGCGACAAGGATCCGAACTCCAGGCGCCCAAGGCTCTTGAGGCGAAACCCGGTGGCGAAGACATCAGGGCGAAAGAGGCGATGGGCGAAGAGTCACACTGGGCTCTGTTGACGTAAAAACACGACGGCCTGGGAGATCTGCTTAGCTCCAGTGCAGGTCCAAAATAATGATGAGATGCGGGCGTGCCAGTCAGTTTGA
Organism: Oryza punctata; assembly: GCA_000573905.2. Lineage (NCBI taxonomy): Eukaryota > Viridiplantae > Streptophyta > Magnoliopsida > Poales > Poaceae > Oryza > Oryza punctata. Next base: position 27,400,177 of record CM002491.2, on the reverse strand, counting down.
TCCTGCAACTGACAAGATATATAAATTGAAGATCAAAAGATAGCCGATCGGCTGACAAGCCGATAGAGTGATTCCAGCCGATGCCGATACCAGCCGATATCCAGTATAGATCTTGATACTTGAGTAAATAATGACATAAAGATAATCGGCTGATGAAAATAAAATAATATAATCCAGTAGAAACCAATCGGTTAGTAATGATACATCGAATAAGCACTGATCCGAAGGTTGGAGCATTCATCGGCTGGAGGTCCGATGTCAGTAAATCCAAATGGTTAGATAAACAGTGAAACCCTTGTTGTCATCGGCTAAAACCAACTTGTAAGTAAACCTTGTAAGCCGATGCAACGTCCAGATAACTTATCAGCTAGCACTCCGATAAAACATTAGCATGAACCTATCGGCTTAACAAGATTTATATTATCAACAACAATCTAGTAGGTCGAACCGAACCGATGCAGCACGAGATTGTATATGATAATCTAAACTTGATGAACCGATAGATCTATCTAATGTGATGGATATAACAAATCTATTTAGAATAACATTGTGGTTGTAGAGTTATATCGGCTAAGATAGAAGATCGGACCGAACCGAGTCAGTCTCCCAACTAAACCAATGCGTCTCTAAACACAATGCGATTAAGATAGAATTGAGATATCAGGTAAATATATCAACCACACCAGAGCGATCCAAGAGATCAAACCGAACCGATGCAGCCTTGAACAACACCAATGTAGCCGATAAATTCACCAAGGCCCGACGGAACACAGGGCTTACCCCTTCGCCGGAGATCGAAAGCCGATGCAGCCCCGCGTCAGGTGCCAAATTCCGCCGGTTGATAAGTAAAAAACCTCAGAAAGAGGGTGGCGATGCGCCGAAGTTGTATTGATCTAGAGATAATTTACATAGACCCCGGGTGTACATATTTATACCCATGGGTAGATACTAGTCCATATCGGACACGACTCAAACTTTCCTAAAGATAAAAGGAAACACATAAAGTCCTTATCGGACACAAAACACACTTTCCTAAAGATAAAAGGAAACTAACAAACTATTCCTAATTAATAGATACAATTGCCTTTTTCGGACTCAATCCATACATGGCAATCCTCATGAAGCACTTTAAACGAACCCGACAATGGTTCCAACATCCCCTTGTCGGAATCGGCTACATCGGCTTCCTTGTCCGATTCAATATCAGCCGATGCACACCGTAGCCGATGCAGTTCCGAAGCCGATTTATACTCTGTTTCTGTTACCGATTTCCTTCCAAATCCGCTTCGGTCTTAACTTCAAATTTGATGCATGATTTACCAAATTTCATCGTCAACAGGCTCCCATCGGTCTGGGCGAAGGCTGCATGGCGAAGGCATGCGCCGAAGGAGGGCGACTTCGCTAGGACGGACCTGCTTCAAGGGGTTCCAGTGGGCCGGCCCAATCGCCCCGGCCCATGGACCAAGGAGTCAGTAGCCACCAAACGGCCCATGGAGGGCCCATACACCTTAATTACATTGAATACCCATGTAAGGGCCCCTTTATGAGGGTGACTGTAACGCCGTGAAAATTCGACTGTCGAAATCGGAACTCTAAAAATACGAAGTTTAAGAACATTAAAATTTAATTTGCATCATACCGCATTTTATGACTTGTTTATTTGAATCTTTATTTTGCGGGAGTTTAATTTATCGAAATTATTTCGGCGCGAACCCTAGAACGGAAATCGACAGGAAGAAATAATCACTGTGCATAAACTAAAATAAAGTTCTAGATAAAATTTTAGCGAATAACATATCTCACCTTAAGGTCATGAATTTATTTAGATAATACAAATTTTATAATTATCCACGCATATAGATGGGCGTCATGATTATAGACAATATAAAATCCCGGGCAAAATTTAGGGCGGAATAATTCAATATCAAGTTTATCTCATTCGTGCGATAGAGTTACAAATTTGAACAAATACAATATAATGATAATAATAAAAGTTACAATAATAATAAAAAAAATGGGACTACTGTTCTTCTTCTCCGCGCGCCGCTAGCCCTAGCTCTGCCGTGCGCAGCTAGCCCTGCCGCGCCTGGCCACGAGCTCCACCCGCACGGCGCTTGGAGCGACGCCGCCGCCCGCGCCGCACGCACCCACGCCGGCTGCCCTCGCGCCCCGCGCCGCACGCACGCGCCGCCCGCGCCGCACGCACCTACGCCGCGCGCACGTCTCCGTCGCCGCCGCCGTACGCGCCCACGCCCTGCCGTCCCGCGCCTTGCGCCACGCGCGTGACGCCGTACACGCGCACGCCGTCCGGGTCGCCGCCGTACCCCACGCCACGCCGTCGCCGCCTCCTCTGCCGCGCCGTCTGGGCTGCCGCCGGCCCCTGCCGCCGCCGCCGCCCGGTAGGTGCTGCCCCCCTTTGTTCCCTCCCCCCCTTGCCGGCAAGTACTCTGTGAGAGAGAGAGAAACAGAGAAAGAGCAGAGAGAGCTGAGGAAGAAGAAGGGAGAAAACAGAAAGGAAAAAGAGAGAAAAAGAAAAGGGAGAGAGAGAAAGGAAAAATAAAACAAAAAAAATAAAAATAAAATAGAGAGAGGTGAAATTAGAGGATTAGGAATTTAATTTTTGTTTATCTCGAATATATGCGCTAGATTAGTATAAAATGATTAGTTTAATAAATTAGTAGAATACACCGACATCGATTATTTTGGAAACACGAGTAAAATTAAATCGGATATTTAATTGATATTTATATTATTCACCTAAATAGATTATTCGTTTAAATGATTAATCTTTAGCGGGGTACTTAGCCGATTATTTAGATTTTCGTTCGCTAATGTTTCGCTAAATCGATTACATATAATCGGAGGATTAATTACCGGTCGTTTTAAATTGCTATCGTATGTATGCGACCGTTCGTTATCCATTTAAATATCTATTTAGCCGGTATTTAGTTAGTTCTTACTCTAATTAGGATTATCCGCTAAATTAGCTGTCGCAATTATTTAAGCCAACTATTTACCGGATAGGGTTACCTTTTATTATCGGAATCTAATTTATTCGAGACGCGTAAATTAAATCGGATTAATATTTTAAATTGGCTAGCGCTAATATTATTAGGACAACGGTATTAAAAATCAAAATAGGATTACTTCATAAATAAAATGGAGTCGGTATCGACATTCAAACGCTCGTGCTCGATCTTTTCTTTAATTGGATTTTATTGGATTTTAATTGAATTCTAAATGAATTCAATTTCTTTCGCACGTAATTTTAGACACCGAGGGAGTTGCGAGTCCGACTGAAGACCAAGACCCGCAAGACTTCGAACAAGGCAAGTCATCACTATCCTTGAGCATGTTGATCCCAAGTTGCGAAATTATTTTTATTTACAAATAAAGTTGCATGCGATGTTAAACAACCTACTTGTCATTATGTCATGCCTTGCTTATTGTTTACCCCTATATTCCTTTGTAACCATGCTTACGTATGAGTCCCTAGTCGATTATGACAAATGCTTAGCGATGCTATTCTAGAATCTTGCATACTCATATTTATCAAATGCTATATGCTTGGGCAATTACCTTAGGGAAGGTAATTGAGATGCGACATGTGGAGACATGAGCGCCACATTGCCATGATATGATGACACGAATTGTGAAAGGAGAAATAAAGTTAAACAAGTATTTTTCGACTGGGGCGGATGGTGGATTTGGGTGGTATCCGAAAAAGGCTATTCCCGTCCCCGGTCAGTTAAGGACCGAGCCATGAAGTTAAGCATGAAACGACCCCAGTACAACCGTACTTCTCGGATGGGTATAGACCTAGCTGACTAGATAGCCGAGCAGTGGTAGTATCCTTGCATAGATGGTTCACCCCAGTGTGTGAGGCAGATTTGCTACGACGGGGCAGCCGTTGAGGTGGGCACGCAATGCGTACCCTACATCGGTGTCGCCGTTGGTAGGACTGCCACGTGTGTGAAAGTGATAATCTAAAACTTAAGATATAAACTTGTGCGTGTGTGAGACTTCTTTCCCCCGGGAGCGCCAGAACTCCTCTCACTGCTAGAAACAGATACGCCTAGAGTGCACGAGGATGATAGTTCATGGAGCGGGTACTGCCAATGTAAGGTTATCGAAAGGCTTTGCCGTGACACGTCTCATGTGTTGGGACGAGGCTCATGTGTTGGGCAGTCGCGGAGTACGGGTAAAGTGTACATCCACTGCAGTGTGAGTAAAACAATCTATTCGAATAGCCGTGCTCGCGGATATTGAGCACCGGGACGTGCATTACACTTGGCTAGACTCTAAATTCTTAACCTGTGTGGGATGGGATATTGCATGATGAGTTTTATGCTGTTGGAGCCACTTCCTGAGAGCAGGAAGGTGGACGTCCACAGAAAACCATGACGACCAACGGCGGGAAGCCATCCTTGGGATCACAATGGATGGTAGACAGAACCGTCGTTGCTTAATTTGAACTCTGGTATTAAAACCGGATCAGTTATGCTAGGTCTTAGGTTTGTGAAAAGGATTGAAAAAATAGCTTTGTGCAACTGAGCCCTTGCCTTGCCTTGAATAAAACCCTTCATATGCATCATTGTCGTGGTGACTTGCTGAGTACGGTTGGTACTCACCCTTGCAACTATAAACTTCATCAAAAGCTGAAGATGACACCGCGGAGGATCCGTACGCCTACTACGATGAAGATGTGGAAGAAGAGAGTGCCCACTAGGTCTAGATACGGTCGTTGCCTGTGGCAATGACGATGCCGCTGCCTTCGCTCCGCTACTTATCTATATTCTGCTTTTGGACTGTATTCCGGACCGTTTGGTCCTTTGTTCTAAAACTACGCCTTCGGGCCTATGATGTAATAATTCGTACACGACGCATATGTATGCGCTTTTGGTAATTCAACTATGTATCGTGTGTGCCAAACTAATTGATCCAGGGAAATGGCACAGACTACACGAGTGATTCCTGTTGCAAAACGGGGGTCCTTACAGTGACCATGTAAAATCCCCTGTAATAGCCCTAAACCCTAAAAGGGGATCTGTAATGGGGTTATAAATAGCCACCTCGGGCCATGTAAAGGGGATCCGAATTTAATACAAAATTTATTACACTTTACTTTCCCAACAACCGTTGAGTATCCACGTCCTTCGACGTATGCAGTTGTCGTTTTGACAACAATATCTATCAAATCTCATTCTATTTTTAAAATTTAGCTTTGAAAAAAAATCTTGAAGTTTTCATTTTAAGTTTAATATGTCACTTCGTTGTTTGTACGAAGGAACCCGAGGCAACATAGTTGGTATGATGAGGCTCTCATCTCATATTTATCAAGATTGTTTTATAGCATGCAATATGAGGTTGCGAAAAAGCTAACACGCACGGCGATCAGCCCCCCTCCTTCGCGTTGCTTTTTTTTAAGCACCATATTACTTTCCTGTTTTAGTAAGTTTGTACACCTCAAGTTTACAAATCTAAAGTTTATAAACCTTAAGTTTGTATACCCAAAGTTTATATACATTATTCAAATTCAAATTCGGATTCAAATATTTATTATATAGAATATTTATATACATAAAGTTTATACGTACGAAGTTTATTGTATATATTTATAAGTATAAAATTTATGCACATGAATATATTTTTAAGGTATTATATTTTTTTCCTATTTTTCTTTTTGTTTTTTTTTCTAACTTGTTAAAATATTTTTAAAATTTATGATGCAGTAGGAAGGGAAGCAGGAGAGGCATGTGTGTGTTAGGGGGAGGGACGGAGGGTGCCCGATCACCGTGGGTGATCACCCGCCCATTAGCCCTCCCCGTCAGGTTGTCCTCGATTTTAAAAATGTCCAATTTTATCTTTCATAAGAAAGTACTTAAAAGCATTATTTTTTGTATATTTGGTGCTGAATTTATATTAGAAAATCATGGTAAATAAATTTATACTAGAAAATTAATGTGCTATCTTTTGAAGTACATAGAAAAAACTTTCCATTTTCGTACGTTATTAGAACATGCAGCTATAGCCTAGAAGTATTCCCTAGCTGAACTTTTACGAGAGATCGATCGAATTAATGGTTAAACGAGGCATCTTATATGTTCTGAGTTTTCAACGAATTAAGGCTGCGTTCGCACAGTTCAGGATCCCAGCACGCACAGTAATTATGGAAAACGGAGTGATCCATTAGCGTGTGATTAATTAAGTTTTTGCTAATTTTTTTTTAAAAATGGATTAATTTGATTTTTTTAAGCAACTTTTGTATAAAAACTTTTTGCAAAATACACACCGTTTAGTAGTTTGAAAAGCGTGCGCGTGGAAAATGAGGGAGAGGAGTTGGGAAGAGGGGGAGAAGAACACAGCCTAAGTTGCTTTTCCTTTTGACCGCAGGGAGCTGCAGCTAGCCCTAGCCAGCTAACAGTGATTCCGTGCTGCACTGGGCGCGGTACCAGGGCTACCAGTCATGCCATCGTGCCATGGTAGTCCTGCGCTACTGCCGCTGAAAAAGCGCTGCGTTTTTGTGAAATTGGACACATATCAAACAGAATGCCCTTGACTTGCATGGGAAAGCAGACGTTGTTATTGACTTGGCACGGTGGCATCTAGACCATATATGCTGCACGGATGGTATTGGAGTTTCCGGTCTCTTCTCTTCCGTTCTCTCCAGCCTCTCTAGAATGTCCTCAACCGGCAAGCTAGATCATAGCCATTACTGTGTGAGAAGGATGTTTAACTAGAGCAACATTTCGCTGTCAGTTGTACTAGCTGCAGAAAAGTTACGGATTAGTACTGCAAGTCAAACTGCATGTTAACCCCCTCCTCGCTTAGGTGTCTGGATGGGCATCCACAATCTCAAAGCGATGGGCTTTATACTACCTATATGCGTTGGCTATGGTTGCAGCAGGACCGTGAGTCCGTGACTAGCTCTTACTATACTGTACTAGCTTCTTTGCGATGCATGACCGGCCGTCGGCTACGGCGTTGTTCTCGGCCTCGACCCACATGCAGCTCGGTAACGATCGCTGCACGCTCTTTTGGTCGGAAGCTTGGTTTGACAGTCGCCCCTTGGGTCGGATCGCCACAGCTGATAGATGCATGTTGTGTTGCCCTGCGTTTACCAGACATGGACGATGGCGGAAGCACGCGGCCAACAGGCAATGGGCCCTTGATATCCCTGGAGTGCTCACTGCAATACCTCCTTGTTCGGCTCCAGAAAATGGTGCTCTGTCCAGAGGAGGATCGCCTGATGCACTTAGGGGTGGTAATGTACCTAACTTTTTAACCTACAAAATAGGCTAGCATTTCAAAAATAGTTTGGCTGAAATTTAATATTTTTTTTGAATAAGAGAAATTTAGTAGATTTTTGAGATAAAAATATTTAAGTGCTAACATGGGTTATGAAAGAGTACTTCAAGTGCCATGGCCCATTACCATCCCTAATGCATGGGACGAATGCTAGCTCGGCATATGAAGCCTTCTTCGTGGGGGCAGCATTTGGTCATGATGAGTCTAGATCATTGCATGATATAGACGATCAATACATCATTCCACCACATGCTTAATAGTGTATCCGCATCTAACTAATGCAGCCGTATTAGACATCTATGGTGCATGGCAGCTGAAGTCGCCTAACCAACGGCCAACGGGCATACAATGGTTGACATGCTACATGCGGGGGATGCGCGCGGCGCGCGTACATGTAAATGATCCACACCCTGAATTGGTTTGCAAACCATCAGTAAGCAAGTAACACGTGTCCTCCTTCAGTGAAGCAAATTATTTAACAAACAAACAAATAATGGTACCACTATATGCACATTCACCATTTCAGCCTTCTCGTCAAAGAAATACTGACAAGAAATACTAAAACAGTACTGTACCCTGCATCCATATGGACAAGCCAATTACACGAGATCCACGCCTTACTTTGATTCGAACAGAATAGGAATACAGTGACCATCCTTCAATCTGTCCCCACGATCCTGCATGCAATCGTTAAGCCTCATTTTTTTTTTAGCACGAAGCTCTTGTGCGCAAGGTTGATCAGGACTTCGAAGCTTCGATTTTCCGCCGTCCCTTGCTGACGCTATCGTGTCCTAACATCTGGTCAGAGTCCCCAACCAGAACTATTTCTCCTGGCATTCTCGTGTCTATAATAACTCTATATATATGTGAACTGACATGTCTCGTTCCAGACCAAGAGCAGCAGCAGCAGTTTACCCACTCTTCGCTCTCACTCACTGCTATACACTTGATCGTCATTTGCCACAAGTTAAAATTATTAATACAAAAGCTAGCTTCAGTGTCCCAGTGTTCTTCACCATCTAAGCTCTAGCTCTAGCGGCCGTAATTAACACGTAGCACTAGCACGATCGATCCATGGCTGCCGCGGCGAGAGACCCGGAGTGGCGGGTGACGGTGCCGGAGGGCGCGACGGTGAGGGTGGAGCGCGAGGCCGGCCGCTGCCGGGCCGCCGTGGCGTGGGCGTGGCTGGTTTCCTGCGTCGCCGCGCTCGTGAGCAGGGCGTCCGGCCTCGCCGGGCGTGTCTGGAAGATCGGCGCCGACGACCCCCGTAGGGCGGTGCACGGCGTCAAGGTCGGCCTCGCGCTCGCCCTCGTCTCCGTGTTCTACTACACCAGGCCCCTCTACGACGGCGTCGGCGGCGCCGCCATGTGGGCCGTCATGACCGTCGTCGTCGTCTTCGAGTACACCGTTGGTAAGTGTGACTCATGACTGTCACGTCGCAAACGTACGTACGTAGATGGATTTTCTAATGCGGCACGTGCGCGCGTGCGTTGCAGGTGGCTGTGCGTACAAGGGGTTCAACCGGGCCACGGCGACGGTGAGCGCCGGGGCGGTCGCGCTCGGCGTGCACTGGATCGCGAGCAAGTCCGGCGACAAGCTCGAGCCGGTCGTCCGCAGCGGCTCGGTTTTTCTTCTTGGTACGTATACTACTATACCACGACGACCGGAACTCAGTGTGTGTACGTACACGTCGACGTACGTGTGCGTATTTGTACGGACGTGCGTGTGCATTAATTCCACAGAATTGGAATGAAACGTGATTATTTTACGTGCAGCCGCGGCGGCGACGTTCTCGCGGTTCATCCCGACGGTGAAGGCCCGGTTCGACTATGGGGTGACCATCTTCATCCTGACGTACAGCCTGGTGGCCGTGTCGGGGTACCGCGTGGACGCGCTGGTGGCGATGGCGCAGCAGCGGGTCTCCACCATCGCCATCGGCATCTTCATCTGCCTCGCCGTCTGCGTGCTCATCTGCCCCGTGTGGGCCGGGCAGGAGCTGCACCGCCTCACCGCGCGCAACATGGACAAGCTCGCCGGCGCCGTCGAGGCCTGCGTCGAGGGCTACTTCGTCGCCGAGGAGGAGGCGGCGCCCGACAAGCGGCGGACGCCGGCGGCGGCGGAGGGGTACAAGTGCGTGCTCAACTCCAAGGCGTCCGAGGACGCGCAGGCGAACCTGGCGCGGTGGGAGCCCGCGCACGGCAGGTTCGGCTTCCGCCACCCGTACGCCCAGTACAAGGCCGTCGGCGCCGCCATGCGCCACTGCGCCTACTGCGTCGAGGCACTGAACGGCTGCATCCGCTCCACCGAGGCCCAGTCGCCAGAGGGCGTCAAGCGCCACCTCGCCGGCGCCTCCACGAGGGTGGCGACGCGGTGCGCGGCGGTGCTCAGGGAGGCCTCGAGCTCCGTCACCGCGATGACGACGGCGTCCCGGGTACTCGATCTCGCCGTGGCGGACATGAACACCGCCGTTCAGGAGCTGCAGAGCGAGGTGCGGGCGCTCCCGTCCAAGCTGGCCGCCGCCGGGGAGCCGGCGGCGGCGCAGCAGCTGATGGACGCGGTGCAGCTGTTCACGGTCACCTCGCTGTTGATCGAGGTGTCGGCGAGGATCGAGGGCGTCGTGGACGCCGTCGACACGCTCGCCACCCTCGCGGCGTTCAGATCAGCAGACGACGACGACGATGACGAAAAGCCAGCAACAGAAGCAGATGCCAAGCTGCAAACCGTGAGCGATCAGGTCGCGGTCGAACCGGAAGCGGCTCGGACAACAAAGAACATCAAATAGGTTTAATTGGGTTAACGTCAAAATCCTACGAACGAATCGATCGAACCGAGCAGATTAAACCGGTTCTCGATGGGTTTCGTCACTCCCGCACCATATGCCACTTCCGAGCGGCAACCGGTCCGAGTGGGGAATTAAAAAAAAAATCGCCGTAAAACCTTGATCATTGTTGGTTCTAGAGGAAAAGTCGACACATGCAGATAGCATCAAGGAGAAATGGAGAATAAAAAAAAAGCTCACTTATCATAAAGTTATCAATACGACATTGTGGCTTTCATACCATGAATGTAGAATGTAGGCATGTAGCGTCAAATCCATGTTAGTGCGTTGTTATTTTTAATTATACCAGATAATCAGAATGTTATTTGATCTGATCCCATGCATATAGGAAAGAAAGTTCAGGTCCTGTCATATATGGTCGTCATGCACGCACCATTCTCTTTCTCTAATCACAGCACAAAGGCTACCAGATTTTCTTGGTATGAGCTGGGCGAGGAAGGCATCATACATTGTTGCTGAATGCTTTTTAGGATGTTGTAAGCATCATTAAGTAGATAAGAAGCAAATGCAAAGGCACTTTGTAGTGATCTGATAATAGTCAGCCAAAAAACAAGAGAGAGAAAGAATGTTTGGTCCTTTCCAGCCGTTTATTGTCCTAGTGGAGGACAGAGTTTGTGCACCGAGTAAAATGGAAGATATGGGTACAGATGACAACGTACACACCTGGAAACAAGAAACGGAAAAGGTTTGGTCAGATCGGTAATGGAATTATATTATGTTTAACCGATGTCTTGTCTAATACCTGCAACATCTTATATAATTATATTGTTGTAGGCGAAGAGGCCCCGCCAAACTGGAACATCAGGTAGGTAGATAACATGATTATCATCGGTGCTTGCCAAGTGCAATGCCTTTGCGATCGTGTTCGTGACTCGTGAAGGAGATTATTTTTCTCTAATTCGGTCCATCCGAGAATTTGAGAAAGTTTTCTTTAGTCCCACTGATAAATGCCTTACAGCTTGCTGAAAACATATTTGAGGGCATAAACAGCACAGGAATACAACATGCAGTCCTCAATAAACAGACTGACAAAAAGGTTTTGTCAATGTCAACTCGTACCAGCAAATCTCGCAGCTGCACTCACTGAGCAACTTGTTGAGCCATTGCTGTTAGTTTCGAGGAAATGGGCCAAGTTATTTGGTTTTCAGATTAGGCTAGAATAGGAATCTTTGACTGGGCTAATGTACTAGTGGGCTAGTGGACGGTTTGGTCCACTGGAAGAACGGTTTGGGCCGATTTTAGGTTTTTGCTTGTAAATGTTGGGCCGAAAATAGTTTGTGTTCCCCATTCCACAAAGACCAGACCGATGGTTGGTCGAGAGTCGAGACCACCGAAGCCGTCAGATCGATCTCACCCTCTCACCTGCTCCCTCGCGGCTCAATTCCCGCCGTCTCCCTCGGAAAAGGCGGCAGGTGACGGCGACCTCTCGCCGGAGCTAGCCAGCCACCACGTCTCCGGCGATCCGTGCCTCGACGCCGCTCGCTGCAACCAGCACAACACCGCTCCTCCTCTGCCTCCACCTACCCCTACTGCGTTCGGAATAAGGCCTGAAATTGGAGGTCTAAACCTAACTAACTACCATTCCCCGGATGGAGGCCGCGGCATCCAGCCTCTCGTCGTTGCTCGCCACCCTCCGCGTGGACGGCCCGTGGACGCCATCGGCAACCTGGGAGTCCGTCACTCAACCTAGCAGTGCCACCCTTACCGCCAACCCTGGAGGGCGGCCCTGGAGGGATCCGATCTATGAGCTCGCATCGGTTTCGGTGAGTGAAAAATTACCCACCAATGCACTTCGATTCAGTTTTGAGCATTTACGCGAGAGTAGAGTTCAAACTGCTAAGGTAGTAATGAGATTTTTTGCTGCATTTCAACATCCGCAAGGTGTGATATGTTTTGGATGGAGTATCTTGTAAATGTAAATTGTGATGCGTGTGTTGATTGTATTCAGCACTAGTATGAAATGTAGCACGAGATCATCAGGAATATGCTACTCGTTGCTAGGAATGACAGTGAGGGTGGTAGCTAAATGGTGAAAAATTAGAAGTACCCTTTATCTTGGGATCTAGCCATTTGAGTAGATGTAAGCGTGTTGGTCTGATGATTTATTATGTGAAGAAAGGTAGTTGGGATTAAGAAGAGAAATGATCATCATTTATATCATGACAAGCTGAGTCTTGAGTTGTGACATTTTATTTACCGTCTCTAGTTGTCTACTGGTGATGAGTCTGATGATCATCTTTCTTCTGCAGGACGCTTCCTTGGTTCGTTTGGCTTTGCATGCACTGCATGGTGTCAAATCATCATTAGATGAGATTGAGGAGCTCTCTGTGCTGTTCTTCTCATGTCCAGCTGATAGGACTTCTCATCGTGTTGCAAACGTGTGGTCACGTTCATCCAGTACTACCTCTGTAGGGAATATTCTCAAATCTATACGCACTACAGGTCTTGCAGTTCTATTCCTGTGCAAGTTTCTGCATTTTTATCTTTTCCAAAGTCGAGAATTGAATGGTCGAAGTAGAGAAGGACATGAACATGAAGTTTCTGATAGCGAAGAAACTGAGCAACCTGCTCCTTACAGTTTAGTGAACCAAGCATTTGCCGCAGCAGTTGAAAAGGTTCTAGAAGGTTATTTTTGTTCTTTGAATACTCTACCAGCATCAATTAAGCTGAGGCGTTTGGAGGGACAACCTGATATACCTTCCATGACCCCAGATGGAGGTAGTTATAATTCTAATTCTGAAGTCACTCTTCTGGAAGTTTATCTCCACACTGAGGAGTTAAGAAGACATATTAAGTCCCTCGGAAATATTTGCTTTCCGAAGTTCGCAGGTCTTTCATTGTGCCAGGAGGGTTTGACAACTGATTCTAACTTGGGGTTTGAGAACTTCCCACGGGGCACTGATTTGCTTTCCTATTTGTATGTCCATCTTCGTGTAAGCAATCATCTTATGATTTTTAACCATACAACTTCTGTAGGAATATCTTGACCTTTTGCCACCTGATGGCTTTTATAGTTATACTTTTGCTAATGTCTTACATTTGCATATCTTAGTAACAATGTCATAGATTTTTATATGTTAATTAGCTTGAGTATTTCAGATTCACTGCGAGTATCTTTATTCTTTGATACTGGCAGTATCCACCTGTACTGTAGCTGAGATTACATATATTCATGTGTATACGATGGTGTCCTTTCTAAACTTACCATTATATAATCTGGTAGGCAAACTTCTTGTTTTTTTCAAGCTTTTTTGTTTTTATGATTCAGAAGGGAATTCTGATGGGGAAATCAACTCTTTAAAGCTGTTTCTTTCACCCCTGTCTTATATTTCAACTTCTGATAATATAGCTCTGAAGAGCTCCTGATTCAAGAATAGTTTTCAAAGATACTGCCAGCTATTTATGCTAGTCTATTCTTTACTTGACAACAATAATATGAATATTGTCTTGCTTCTCTCTCACGAGTTTTTCAATTTGGATATGTCATATATCATTATTCTGCAGACAGCTTACCATGCCACATGTTGAAACATTCCTGATATTGTTTCTCTTGAACTTTAGGATGCTGATTCAGTTCACTATGGACTTCTGAAATATCTTTTTGTTCGTTCTTGTGAGCCATATTGTAATTTCATCAAGTCCTGGATTTACCGAGCTTCTGTCGACGATCCTCATGAGGAATTTCTCATAACACAAGCTAAGAATAAGCGAACTCAAGGAGGTTCTTCAGACCCAAGAGATAATTTCACTCTGTTGTCCTTAAAGGTAAGATTAGTGTTAAATTTCCTCCTTAATCAACATAATTTATGTTTAACACCAAAGTCCAAGTATACGGCCCATTGGGCCCTTCATATACCATCTATCATTTAGGCTCCGTTCGTTTGGGATGTTCAGCCGAGCTGATCAGCTGCACAAGAAATGAGGTGGCTTATTAGAGCATGATTAATTAAGTTTTTAATATTTCAAAGATGAAAAATGGATTTATTTTATACCTGAGAAGTTTTTTAAAAAATCTCACCATTTAGCGGCTTGGGAAGAGTGGCATGATAATTTAGGTAAGTAGCCAGCTCAAACTTTAGAAAAGAATGGAGCCTTAATCTTACTAACTTTGAACTAGACTTGAATTCCGTTTATGACATTTTGTTGTCAACAGGGAGCAAATCATGTATCTGCACCATGCTTTCTAAAAGATGTATGCGATCCTCTTCTCCGCACTGGACAACAACTTCAAGTGCTCATGAAGCTTCTAGAATCGTGTAATCTTTCTGACACAGGAGGAAATGGTCATGTATCTCGTCACATCATTCATCTGGAGGAAATTCTCCCATGGTTTGATACGTCCATTGAGTCTTCAATGAATTCATTCACTTTCTCAAAAAGTAGGGTGGAAGCAGTAATATGTCAAAGAGATGCTATGTACAAGTCAATGATACAGAAGCTCCATCACTTTTTCTCAAATGTTGAGGTTTAGTTACACATACTGAATTACTCTCTATTTTCAGTTACAGCATTTGACTAATTATATATGTGAGACTGTGTTTTGCTCTAAGAGAAGCAAGAACATTTGCTTCCTAAAAGGGCTTGCATATTTTATGTTGGAGCTTTGTTGTCAGCACTAAAGCTTGAGCTTTTCCCTCAAATGGACATTTCATGCTACCTTTGCTTCTGTTTACAACCATGTTTTGAATTATTCATTTGACAAAAAGGCTGGTTTTCAGGTAACTCCTTTTGATGCGGCACCGAATGTTCTGCATATAAGTACAAGCCCTCTAGATACAGCTGTTTCAGATGTGGAGCTATTCTATCACGACGCAGATGCTCTACCAGCTTGCAATATGTATGTTGTGGATATACCTTTATTGCAATGACTAGCTTTTCTTTGAATATCTTCCATTCATTTCTTCTGTGTTTCATTGTGCATATTTTATTCGATATGTCTATGCTTGCAGACAACTAGACATCAGAGATCATAAGTCTATACCACACTTCTTGTAGTCTGATTTGTCTTTTTTTTCTCGGTTACGTAGTCTGATTTGTCCTCTGTAATCTTAGGATTGCAGAGCTTAAAGATAATGATGCTTCTTCAGCATCACAAGAATCTTCAGATAAAGTGGATGCATTAGAATCATCGGAATCCTCTTCATCATATAGTTCTATTGATGATATTGAAGATGAGATTGATACTGCTTGTGATAATATGCCTAGCTCGATGTTCTCATCGTACCGTGCAAGTTCAGGTGAAGCAAAATGCTCATCGGTAACTGCAAAGTTACTTCCATATGAAACCTGTTTTGTTCATGATGGGATTAATCCTGCTAGCCCTATCAACGAGAACAAGAAAAAGGATGACTTGAGTTATGGACATGTTCCTATGCACTCACTGAGTATAGAACACAATGTCGTCCATGATGCTTTGGAACTGGACAATCAATACAGTGAATTTTGGCCATTTGACAGTTTCTTGAAGAATTCATTCGATATATCCTCTGGAAAATTGAGTTTGGCTGAAGAGTTCTTATATACAGGAGATAAAAGTGCAGAGCAAGTATCACATGCCAATGTAGTTTGTCGACACTCTGAATCAGGGTCTCCTAGACTACCAAATAGGGATAACGATGAAAAATCTAGCAATATAAAGCAACCATGGAATACTAGCATTCCTTACAATTTTAGCATTAATCCAATACTGAAGAGTGCTGATTCTTGTCATATGGAGCATGACTTGCATGGAAATAGGAAGAACCGAGCACTTATTGGCTTTAATTTCGAGTCAGTAACTAATCCATGTGAAGCATATTGTGCGAGTAGTACTTCTTCCCTTGATGAGTTTGAAGTCAGATCTGCAATGGCTGTACAGTCCAACACTCAGGCTTCTAAACAGTTTGATTGTTCCAGCAAGCTTCTTCAATCTAAGACAACAAGTCAGGCTTCTCTTACTTCCCCAGGAGACATCTCAGCACAAACAAATCTTCTGGAAAATCCTTCGGGTGGGGCATTCTGGGAGAAATCATTAGATTACACTGCTAAATCAATTGAAATAGCTGGAGATACCACTTCATCATCTGATATGCCACTTGATATAGTTATTGACAAGTGCATTATACAAGAAGTTTTGCTGCAGTATCCTTCTTGTTTTCCTACAATTTTGTCTTGGTATATTGCTGCTGGTATTCTTTTCAAGTCTGGGCATTATTTTTTTTCTTGTTTTAATTTATTATAGTTTCGAACTATATCTTTCCTTGTTCTAGCGTTTTGGTACCTCATATTCTTGTGAAATTTTTGGTATTGCATGATACTATAAATGCATTTTGAAAAAAAAACTCCAGAGACCTGCTAATATTCTCTCTTTCTTGTCTAATTTGGTCTGGTTACAGTTTATTACATAACCAGTATGTTTTGCTTGGCCATTTGTCTTGTTTACCAATTGTGGGTTCACATATGGAAACAATCCATATGAAGGGTGTGATAAATGCTAGTGCAGTTTAGTTAGTGTTGAAAAACATGATCTACGGGCTCTAAAACTCGAACCATTAAATTTCAGCGAAAAGTTCTTTCAGATTTTTTTGTCGGAAAACAGTAGAGGAATCCCCAAGGTTATTATTATATTAAAAGAGTATTTCCAGAGGATTAGAATGTACAGAAGTCAAAGAGAGCTAAAGAGTTTTTTCGGTTTTTCCTCCTGCTCCTTAACTGTACAAGATATAAATATGTAAGCAGCTTCACGATGAAGTTGCTTGAGGATGGTTTTGATCTTTGTGGACACTTACAAGCACTGCGGCGCTACCATTTTATGGAACTGGCTGATTGGGCAGATTCTTTTATTGTTTCTATTTATAAAAAGGTATCATCTCCAACCATGCTGTTTTAGACAATTGGTCATGTACTCATGTTTATCAGCACCAAAAACTCCTTGCAATTTTGAACTTCCTCTGTGCAGAAATGGTCCTTTGTCAAGTCTGAGCACAAAAGAGCAGAGATCCAAGGGCTTCTTGACTTGGCTTTGCAGAGGTCTTCATGCGATTCTGACCCTTATAAGGAAAGGTTGTTTGTATATATGAATGACCAACCAGTTGTTTCTCTTACAGCCTCTACATGTGGTAATAATGATTTCATCTTGGATTATCTCTGGCTACAGCTTTTTGGGGCTTGATTGCTCAGATTATTAACTGCCCAAGTTTTCACTGCCAGGTCTCGATGTGCTGGACGACATCTTATTGGGCTATAAAGTTGATTGGCCGGTGAATATCGTCATTACAGAGGAGGCACTTAAAACATATGCTGAAATATTTCGGTATCTTGTTCAGGTTAGGCTTGCAGTGTTTTCTCTGACTGAAGTGTGGAGATTTCTGAAGGTACTTTTCTCTTTCAATGTTTTCTTATAGCACCTTTTCATTTGGATGTAAATCCCAGAACCTTTTCCCCACTTCTGGGCTGAAGCCATTTATATAGTACCTGTAGTGCCAAATATCCACTGATAAAACTGTATTAAGTGATATTGAACTAACATTTGTTCTCGTAATAGATGCAGTACATATGGACTTGCATGAGATCTTTTTTTTTTCATGTAATACATTTGCCATATATGCTAAGATTGTCTTGTGCAAAATGATTTCAGGAGTTAACACAGTTAATCAATCGTTCCAGCCATGATATACCTGATGTATTAAAGGAATTGAGTTCTGTGATGAAACTGAGGTACCAATATCCAAAAGCCTTTCTACAATTTTGTGGCGTCCAACCTTACATTCCTATAAACAATTTGGCAATTGGCACACTCACTGAAATATTACAAACTCAATGCTTGTTCTATTCAAAATCCTAAACTGTTTGTTATGTTGTTAAAACTTTTAGTTTGTGGAATTTTATCGAACATGCAGTATTTAGGCATTTACTTTACATGCCATAAGGCCCATAAAATAAGTAATTATTTTCAATTTTTCACTTAAATTATTTATTCAGCATGTTTAGCATTAGATCATCAAAGTCAAACCTATTTCCAACATGATACTTGAAAGAGCTAAATTTGACAGAGTAATTTAGTTTTTTTTGGAAAGCACTCACTGCCGTTTTATTTCAAAGCTGTGTGTTTCTACAGCATAACATTTCCAAGCATTAGAATTAGCAAATACACAGTACAAAAGTGACAAATAAGTGAATAAGTGGTGTTTGATGGAGGTAACAATTATAGTGCTCCCAAAAGACTGGTGCTCCTAGCACACATAAGTGCTATCAAATTGTCATTGTTGTGTCATTCGCCAGAAAATCTACCTCCAAATCATGCAGATTTTGGGCCATCGGATGTACTTTGCAATTCGTGCTATTGCCTTCTTCTTCAGCTCTGGCGACCTCCTCATCTTCTTCTCCGGCGCTGGAGGCACCCCCAAACTTCGGTAGGGACCTATGGATTAGGGTTCGGGTTTAGAGTGGGCGGAGGGGGGGGGGGGGAGTTTGCTGGCTTTAGAGGGATGGCCGTGGAGGCGGCAACCTGTATCGCCCGTTCCGTTGTGGCGTTAGCGGGGAAAACCTACTTTAATAAAAACTCTATTCGCGAAACTTGCTTTTGGTGGTGGTCTTGTTGTGTGCGTGCCAAGATCTTTCCCGCTATCTATCCTAAATCAAATCCAAAACTCTAATCCCTCCAAATCAGTTTTCCCCCGCAAAAGTCTATTTTGCCTCCCCCGTAATTCTTGGGCCGAAACCCTTGCTCGGCCCATTTCTTTCCCCGGCCCGTTTTCTTTCCACGCGCGCCGCACGTGCTGCCAAGAGAGAGCCACAACTCTCCCTCTTTCACTCTCTCTCTCTCCCGTTTCTCTTCTCGTTTCTCTCTCGCTGGGTCTTGCCGCTGGTGCCGTTCGATTTTGGAATGCCATCGTTGTTTCCCGCGCCGCATGTCGTGGCCGACCACCCGGTCGCCGCGACCGTCACCTCTGGCTGCCGCATGCGGCCCTGTCGTCGCCCGGTGCCAAGCTGGCCATGGCCGCTTTTGCCATAACCAACCGCCGGCGTCACTCCTGTCGCTGCCACTCCACACCGTGTCCATCCAAGAGCGGGAGCAGCTGGCACTCCTCTCTTCTTTTTCCCCAAACAACAAAGGACCAACTCTCTTTTCCTCCCTCCTTTTCTCCTTTTTCCGACACCGCCGGCGCCACCTCTGCCGCCGCTTGGCCGCTAGCGCCGGGAGCGCCAGTTCGCCGCGTGCCTTCACCGCCTATCCGTGCACCGCCTTGCTGCTCCTATATAGCCACCCTTCCTCCCCGTTCGGCCGCCCTCCCATCTTTTTGCCGCCGAACACCACAACCGCCAAAGCTGCCGTCTCTCCGCCGCCGCGGCATTGTCGTCGACCGCCGCTCGTGGACGCGCGAATGGGACTCCAGCCGCTCCTCTCCTTCCTCTTCCTCGGCCCGAGGTCGAAACAATCAAGTTTCGTGCTGTCGGCTGTCTTCCGGAGAACCTCCCTATCATGGTATCCTCACCTCTCTCCCTCTCGTACGTCGTTCTAGAGTGCTAGCTAGCTCTGCCGCCCTTGTTCCCGCGCTCGTTTAGCTCCGCCGCCGCTCGTCATGGCAGCCGCACACCATCGCTTTGTCCTGGAAGCCGCTCGCTGTCGCCGTCGCTTCCTAGCGCCGCCCGTTCCTTCTCGACCGGTGGTTTGGAACTGCGTGGCTGCGTAGTAGCCCCGGCTAGGAATCCCCTTTTTGCCGCCGGCGGCATGCGCCGCCGTAATTCACTGCCCTCAGTTCACCCCTGCGAAATCCGAGCCGTTGGTTCAACTCACCTCACGTTGCTCGTCGCTCCGGTGGCCTTTCCCTTTTCCACCTCACCTTGCTTCGCACCGGAGACCATCGTCGTCACCCACCGTCGGATGAAGTCACTGTTCTTCTTCCTCCTCCCGCCGTCCGACGTGGTTGTGACGTCGATGCCACACCGCCACCCGAGCTGCGTCGGGCTGCCTCAAGCGCGCGTCCGTGGGCCGTGTTCCGCGGTCCGCTCGTCGCGATCTCGCGCCCCGCGTGGCCTTCGGGCCGTCTTCGTTCCCCCTGCCCACTTGGCCTCCACCTACGCCGTGCCGCGTCCATGGGCCGCCTCCCTTGCGTACCGGCCCATTTGTTCGGCCGCGTCCGCATTAAGCCCTCGGGCCACCCCTAGCCGCCCGAACAAGTCCGATCCACATCCCTCCTTTCTTATTTTTCCAAGGGAAATAAATAATTCCTTTTCCTTTAGATAGAAAATCCTTTAACATTAGAAAATTCATATCTCAACCGTTCACCCATTTGACTCCGTTCAACTTCCAAATTCCTCAAAAATCAAGATCTATCTAATGGCACACTTAGAGGTCATTAATAGGGTTTTCTTTTGACCGTTTTATTGAGACGCCCCTCGTTTAGCGTGTAGCTTCGGAGCTCGAAGACTCGCAGTGCACGGATTACGAAGAGGAATCTCAAGGTCTCGAGCAAGGTAAGTCTCCTTTGATCATCTTGCACCTATAATTTCAAACTAAGTATTCATTTCCACAAAACTATGCATATCTAGGTTACACTTAAGAAGTTGGCCGCGACCTTCAATATAGTCGACGGGCCCTACCTAAATTGCTGCAATTACCCTCCTTGTCATTGATTACCCTATCCCACCTTTGTCGACTGATATCTAGGTCCCGGAGTTCGTGCCTTCGGGCACGAACACCGGTGACCCTCAAATTTAAAATATCCAACGTTGGGTAAAATCTAGGTTTGTGAAACTCTTGAAAAACCCGACACCTGGGTCGGTGCCTGCGAAATGAAATGATCTCTAAAAATCGCAGTGTGGGGGATGTACTGGCGGCACGGTTTTTCCCCGTTCTCGTACTCAAGGACTGATTCCTTTGGGATTTCATCCAAACATAACAAGTGCGACCACATGGGTGAAGTGGGACACCCCTGGCGGAGTAACTAGCTAGGCTAGGGAAGCCTTGATGCCAAGGGACATGTGGATTCGCCGGGTTGGTGTCGGGGAGAACCCCTAGGCTTCCTGGCACAGCATGGTCTGGGACCTAACATGTTGTCGGTTCGGATGACCCCTCCCGTTGGCATAAGGTGACCCTGTGTCGGCTTTGGAAGCCTTGTCGTGGACGCCTTAATCACCAGACGTGGTTGTTCTTCACGGGCTGGGTGACCTGGGTTAGTAACGTCGTGTGGGTAAAGTGTACCCCCTCTGCAGAGGTTAGCAAACTGTTCGAACAGTCGTGCCCACGGTCATGGGCGGATGTGAGGTGATTCCTTAGCGTAGTTTTGTTTGACTACTGCTTGTGAAATTGCCATGATGGTCTGGGATCTCGTTGCTTCTAAACTTTGGCTAACAGGATCAGCTGGGCCTAGGAGGCCGTCTAAAGTGTTTGGCTGGGAGCCAACTCTTGATCAAGTTAAAGATTGATACATTGCACTACTCTGACCGAGCAGGATGCACTGTCTTGCCCGAGTCGTTGAGAAGCGCACTCATAGAATCATTTGAAAAGCTTTAAACAAAATCGATTGCGAAAACAAACAGACTTTCTTGGAAGCCTGCAATAAGCACATAATTCCCAAGACTTGTTGAGTACTTCCTGTACTCACCCTTGTTCTACATAATTATCTCCCCCAACTTCTGAAGAAGAGGAGATGGATCCCGCTGACGAAGAGTTCTTCCAAGAGCAGTTCGGCTTCAAGCAGTTCTAGGGTTTTGACCTAGTTCCCAATTCTTGCTTGTAGCCTTGGGCCAGTCTTCGCTTCCGCCTTTCCCTTTTGTAATGCTGTTGTGAGCTCAAGGTCTGTCTGTAGCCCAACATGACTGTATGATTACTCTTAATAAAGAGGCCACTGTTGTTGTGATATTCTGCCTTCCTGAGTTACCAACACTGTTTCCTAGGACTGGTATCAGCTTACAGGTTAGTTTGGAGCGTCTCGCGCTAGTTCCCGTCTGGGGCTAGATTGGGGCGTGACACAACCCAGCGGATCAGGCGGGCAGTGGGCCGGTGTTGGCGGCGGGGGAAAAATAGAAGGATTGGTTAGGAGGCTGTTGCTGGTGGCGGATCCAGTGTCCGGGAGCCGCTGGAGATGAGGAAGACGGTGGCACGGGGGCAGCTCACTGCCACTGGCTTGTGGAAAAGGAGAGGAGAGGGAGGGGTAGGGGGAGGAGGCCCGCCGGGGAGACCTCGTCGGCGCCGTTGACGCCTTCCGACCAGCTGGCAAGGCTGGACGGCTGCGCACTGGAGGTGGGGCGGGTCGCGAACTCGCCCTGGTGAGCGGCGGCGGCGTGAGGGGAATCGGGAGAAAGGGGATGAGGAGTTTTTTTAGGGTTTGGTTGCTTTGCACGAATCTTAAAAGCAATCGGGTGGTCCAGAATCTGCAAGATTTCTAGGGGGTTTTCTATCCAATGGTATATAGAAATCCAAAAGGAGAGAGAGGTGTGGCATGGCGGATCATAGAGTCGTGCAAAATTTCGATTCAGAATACACTGTACAAAAAGAATTGCCTGAACCAGCGCCTTTATTCTATGAAGATTGTTGAGACGGATTTTTGCATGTTTGTAAATACCATCATTTTGTACACCTCAGTTTTTTTCCTAACTAAAAATGACTAGATAGCACTTTGTATGTTCAAAGCATGAGAGCACCAGTCCTTTTGGGAGCATTGGAATTGTTCTTGATAGGTAGACCATCCACGAGAACACTATTTTTATTTGAGTAATCAAATGTTCAAAACATCCACCAATCAGCAATTTTTTGAACACTGAATGATGTACTTCCAATAAAAGAAAGATAAGGCCAAACATATTTAGCTTGGGCTGTCTGAGTTCATACTATATGAATGTTCATATCACAGATATGAAATTAAGACATGCATATTTTTGTCAAAAAGCACTACCATAGCATTGTAATATCACTAGGTTTTGGAGATATATGACAATAGAAACTATGGGTCAAAGTTGCATGATATTATAATTAGTGGTCTTTTGGGGAGCACTAGAACTGTTCTAACTATTGCAGATTAACAAACCAACTTTTCTGTTGCCCGGTAGGTTCCCAATTCATCTTTATTCTATACTCTTCCATTGATAGTCATCACTGTGTCAAGTATCTCTGGAATATTTGTTTTTTATCAGTATGTTTCTTGGCATTAACAACTCTTTTCTGTTTATTCAGACATCAAGTTTATCACTTTCTATCAACACTACAACAGTATCTCCATTGCCATTTGTCTGATATATCATGGTGCCGTTTTCAACATTTACTTCGACATGAGGTATACTATTCCTGTAAATATGGTACTAAGGCTGTTTCCATATTAAACATAAAATGATTGCTACACTTTCCTGTGATAATTTTGTCTTGTAACACGTACATCATAATTTTACTTCTGCTGGAAGGAGACTAGTGGGTTAATGATCTTCATTTATTGGTTAGGTGAGAGATATGCTGGATCTCGAGTATGTGCATCTATGTTATGTTACTGATGCGCTTCACATGTAAGACCTTTGTATTATGGAAAGATTATTTTTCTGATGCACAACACATACACGTTGTTATTCTAATTGGTCGTTATTCTAATGTTCAGATGTTTCTTATCCACTGAAACAAAACCAATTGCTGCCATAATCAAAAGCATTCTACAACAAGCTTTGGAGTTGCGGTCATGTTTTAAGAGCCTCAATGACATTTCTGAGTCAACAATAAAACAACTTAACCTGCATTCTCTTATAAATTTCTCTCAGGTATTCTCTATATTTCAAATGCAGAATAAGATATTCCAGTGATCTAGGTTCATCCTCTGAACACCAGCATGCAAATGAAAGAATATTTGGACTATGTGCTTTGATATTTGATTTGCTTAACTACTGCATTGTATGCTGGCAAGTAATCTACATTTTGACAAAATGTATGAAGAGCAAAGATTTATCAAATGATACACAAATAGACTGTCATCGTTTTTCATGTTTTTTTTTGATTTACTATCCTTAAAATGTTGAAATACAGTTCTGAATCCAGTAATTTATCCTATTCGTTAACATCTGACATCCTTAAGTGCTCATATCCAGTAATATATTGGACCTTACTGTTTTGTCATGCTGCAAGTATACTTAGCTATTTCGTTCACAGAGTAACTGATTTGTTCTATGGTTGGTAGCTGTCTTGCTGAGATATGCTACTGAAAGTTGCAGCGCAACAGAGACTACCATTCCTTCCTATCATCTACCAGTAGGTTCTATATATCACGTTCTTTTAGTCACTTTCTGCTTTTTCAAAACAGGTGGATGCAATTAGAACGAAGTTTGAGGGTAATATCAAAGATTTGTATATTTTGTATTCGAAGTCTTCGAAATATGGGGAGATTGGTCTTTATCGATTCTGGGGGTATCTTAACTACAATGAGTATCATTCCTTGATGATCAGCAAAGATACGGGCTGCTTCTATTTCTAATGGGAAATCGTAAAACCAAAGCCCAAGTATCCCCTTTATCTTCTGTGGCTAGCTTGCCTTTTACAACAATTTGATGGCAGCATATTCTGCCTTTGATTGCCGTGCTAGTGAGAAGAGGTGCATCCCTTTGGTCTGCTCAATCAGTTCACATTTTGCACCCTCGGTGACACAGGTATGTTTGTACAATTGTCTGCTTTTGAATATGCAGAACTACTGCACTAGAGCACGCTGCTGAGGCTTCTCGTTTCGTTTTCATTTCGGAAAGGAGGAACACGCGTCTGCTACCATCGCAGAGCATGAACCTTCCTTAAGACAGTAGTTCCTTGTATGATCTTTCCTGAAGTAATAGTGATCTTTAGAGTTTGAGCATTGAATGGAGTTTTCACTTGATAGAATAGTGGTTTTGTGGAAAATACGAGGCTAGGAATGAACTTCAAACATCCAATGAAAAGGGAAAAAAAATCGACGTGACTGGGAATGCATTTTACTGTTGTATAGCTGTAATCTTAGAGACATGGCGTGGTAAATCAAAGCTGTGATTGAGTAATGTGTTGTGTTACGCAGGAGAGTTGCGACTTTCTGTTGTTACTGTAGTTTTGTCTGAATTTCGAGTGTGGATCATTCTATGCGCCTGAAAACTGCTCATCTTTCTGATGACTCCCAGTGCTTAAAAAACTGTGCTGGTGGAAGCGCGAACACCAAACAATAGCGTGTGGTTCTAACATGAGCTATGCGTCATATGACAAGTATGAACCTAATAATTTGTAATGGCTAACGCATGCGCCGGTGACGAGACAGAAGGATGCACGGCGCATGCAAATCTACGTGGAAATGTAATATAACCAAATCTATGGTACTGGGTTTGTGACGTGTATAATTTACATCCACTAAACTCCAAAAGGGCATCCCAGGTAGTAGCTTGACAATGTGTGATTGGATCAGACTTGGGAATAGCGAGGCAGAGTATATCAGTATAAATCTACAAACAGCTGGATGACAGGATGAGCTAGCGTCCATGAGAGCTACTATCTCTTGACTAAACTTTTGAAATCACCTTTCTGGATCTGTCGGTAATCAGGAATCACCGAATCGAAGTCATGATCGAGCTATTAACTATGTTGGAATGTACTACCTGTAATTTTTATACTCCCAAAAGTAGGTGAAAAGTCATGGAAGAAACGTATTTTTATACCTGTAATTTGGTGCTCTTTCTCCTAGCACATCTGGGGTGAAACAAGAGTTAATTCTCATTGGAGCTGTAAACAAACTGATGTTAAAGGTCCTAAGTATCACATTTGGAATTCACTGTAGAAATACCGCAAATAATTTTAGATCAAATATGAAAAGGTAGCCATGGCATCCAAGAATGGCCGGGATCAGTTTACACTCTCTCAATTTTGTTTTACATGAGTTTACACTTTCTTATTGAGAAAAGAATGTGTTCAAGTTCAAGCTGCTGTTTATATAAGACCTACTCTGTATTTTATTGAACAAGTATGTAATACATGAAATGAGCATATGAATATTCATGGCCGACTTTTGTCTTCATAGCCCCAAACCTCAAAAGCTACCGGAGTTACACACTTTCTGACATCCAAAACTCCAAATCAATACATATAGAGAATTACTGCTGCGCTGCTGATAGAAATGCTAGATCACCTTCTTTAATTCATAAGCATTCTTGGTTATCTGTCATAAATATCAT
The DNA here is from genome assembly GCA_000573905.2 of Oryza punctata. Classification (NCBI taxonomy): domain Eukaryota; kingdom Viridiplantae; phylum Streptophyta; class Magnoliopsida; order Poales; family Poaceae; genus Oryza; species Oryza punctata. Next base: position 27,373,896 of record CM002491.2, on the reverse strand, counting down.
AAAGAAGTAACATATATTTTCCATCTATAGATGAACCTCTTCAACTTCAATTAAATCTCAGAGTAGAACAAGAGTATATGACAAGTGGATCGATAATCCTCAGAAATCAGAAAGATTAGCTTCTCTTCTTTTTCAAGGAGATTAGCTTCTCTTATGCTCAAACTGTAGACATGCATATCTTTTCCTTGAAATAATCCCTATTTAAAAGTGTTTTCTCCTCAAGAATCATTGAACACCAGATCTAAAACTTACCAAAGTTTATAGCACTTACCAGCGCATACAACGAATCGCTCAAACCTAACATGCTTGAATTCATCAGACAGAAGTTCTCTGAATGAAGAATACATGAGTGATATTGGTTCGGCTCACATCTGCGTGAACGACATGAGCCGAAACAATACCAAACCATGTCTTCTTCTTCTTTCTCCATCTCCAATTTCTAGGGATGCCTCTAGCTAGATACTTAGCGACTTGATTTGCTAGCTAGCCTGATCTTTTATCGTGTAGACCTGAAATTGCCTTCTTTGCCAATGCAAAAGCAGCCATATATAGCATAGCTCTTTATATATAGGGAGTTCGTATGTTCCCTGGTTGAGCCACGTTGCCCACGTACGTGTTATTCCTTAATTTCTAGTAGAAAATTGCAAGTAGACCAATGGATATGGTAAACTTAACCAAACCGTCGGTGGACAGTAGAGATGTCCATTACTAAAACCTTGTGATTCCCCGTCGCCAATTTTCTTATGTGCTTCCACCTGTTTTTATTCCTTTGTGTACATTAGGATTTAGGGTACTTCTATGCACGTAAGTAGGTGTTCCTTTACAGCTCTATAATTAGTATGTACGTCTACTTGAACGTACTAATATAATACTGGTGTTTTTCGACGATCCTCATTTCCAAATGATAACCACTCCATATATGATGCCAAATCATTGTGTACAGTACAACTGCCTGGTATATGTTATCATAGTTCATTTATATCATTCTTCAAGATCGCACCAAATATTAATGACATCCTCTCAAAGAAAAAAATAATAGTGGTACCTCATAAAAGATCCAGTATCCACTTCTGTACTAAACAACTTAGGGGCTGTTTGTTTGGAGGGGCTAATCCATAAGTCCCTCCACTTTAATCCCTTTTAGCCCCTAAAGTACCAACCAGGAGGGACTAATAGAGGCTAAAACAGCATAGGGCAGTAAATCCCTGGTGGGAGGAGCTTATATGGGCTAAAAACTTATAGCATAGTGGTCCCAACCCTATCTCTCTCTTCACTCTCTCTCTCATGGATGAAGTACTACTAGATAGATCATTTAATGAGGTTTTAGTCCCTTTTAATCCCTCCAAATAAACAGGGTAGGATTAAAGAGTACTTATGTTTTAACCCTAAAACTAATTTTTAGTTCTAAGACTTATGAAAACAAATAGGACCTTAACTGAGCACTCGCTGATTGATTTTACATTCAGCTTCCATATATACCAACTCCCATCACTAAATTCGTGTTCCTTGTTAAGCTTTTTGCTGACCATTCTGATGTAAATGCAACCGATATATGTTTCTTCCTTCCTCACAAAGAACAAACAAGTTCAGTTTATGCTCAAATTCATATGCACTACTATTTGTTACTCAATTTCACACTTTCAGATTTGGATAGTAACGCGCCAATGTCTACATGGTGGGATAGTTGCAGTACCAGCTTGATTTGCACTAGAAAAAATAAGCTCCCTAGTACTCCTGAGTCCTGATGCTGCAAACACGACATGAGTATAATCTAAAGAGAGAATTAATCGCGTGGTTAGCTGATTGGACGCGTCGTACAGGTGCCAACAATATGCACACGAAATCAGCGAGAATCCAGGGACAAATTAACCCAATTTGCTCATTATTAGTACCATGATTAGACCTTGTCAGAACGCACGGTCATGGTGTCGCCAAATTTGCTCCCATCCTCCTGGCCAAATTCATCACCTACTCACCAATAATCTGAACTCCGAATCTTTGCACGCCACGAAAACTAATCGTCGGCCCGATCTGATCTGCTCTGATCGGTCCATGCGTCGTACTAATTAATCTTCACGTGAAAACAAAAACGTCGTGTTACGTAGGCGAAAGTAATCAAGAATTGTGCGATTGGTGAGCAGAAACACACGCACATATGAATACTATGATACGCCATGGTGGTTGCGATGCTTGGCCAATGGCCATAAGGGCATACTCCGAAGAAATTGTGCACACCTTTTGTGAAGATCGAGCTGATGGTTTTAGTATGCATTCTTGCTGATCACAAGGGTGATTAAAAACGGGTCACGAGTGGTACTTGCTATGCTTAGATATTTTGATTCTGGATTAGCATTGGCCGCAATTATTATTAGTACTGTAGTATGGTCCATCGCTGCCCTATTCTGCACCCCGAAATTAAAGTATTTGCTGAACTTTTTTAGGCCGGCAGGCACAGCTTGAAAGTTGAAGTGGAGGCGGTTAGCTTTCTAGGCTCTGTACTAGATAAACAATTAAGAGTTGGATCCTAGACCAGAATGTTACTTTGGTGTTGAGAAGAATGAGACATGGGATGGCTTTTTGGTTGAGCACATCAACGTCGTAAATTTTCGTCGACAGTAATATGAGATGTAAAATTATCACTACAGTTACCACTACAGCTAGATCCACACCAACTTATTCACAAGGATGTAAAACAATTTCATTTATTAATTAAAGATGGAAACTTCAAAAAGCTAAATTAGTACTCCCTCCGTTTCCCGTTTCATATTATAAGTCGTTTGATTTTTTTTCTAGTCAAACTTTGTTAAGTTTAACCAAATTTATAAAAAATTAGTAACATAAATAATATCACATTAATTTAATTTAATCTAACGTTGAATATATTTTGACAATATGTTTGTTTTGAATTAAAAATATTAATACATTTTCTATAAATTTGGTCAAACTTAGAGAAGTTTGACTAGTAAAAAAGTCAAACGACTTATAATATGAAACGGAGGGAGTAGTAATTAACATTTTTTTCAAGTGAGGGCACTGAGGGTTTTTTTTTTTGACACTGAGTAATAAGTTTGGAGGTTGCAGAAATTGCCAAATGGACAGGTTTGGCCGAGTTAGATCTGTATGGACCTAAAAAGTCCATTAGCACACAGGGCCCACATTACAAGGTAGACGCCAAGGCCCAAGCCTACTTCTGCCTACGGATCCCCGCTGCGTGTGTAGCGAAACCGCAAGCCGACCAACCCGCCGCCGCTTTCGCCGCCATGGCCGCCGACCAGCCCGCCTACGGCGATCGCCGGCCGTCCCGTACAAGCCGGACCAGCCGGAGGGCCTCACCATTTCGTTCCGCGCGCTCTACGACCTGCCGACCTCGCCGGAGTTCCTGTTCCACGAGGAGGCGCTCCGCAGCCGCCGCACCTGGGGCGAGGACCTCACGTTCTACACCGGCTGCGGCTACCTCGTCGGCCGGGCGGCGGGAGCGGCCGCGGGGCTCAAGCGTGCGGCGGAGGAGGCGGAGCGCGGCGAGTCGATGAAGCTGCGGGGCAGCCGCGTCCTCAACCAGTGCGGCTCCGTCGGGCGCGCGTACGGCAATCGGCTCGGCGTCATCGCGCTGCTCTTCGTGGGGATCGAGAGCGCCGTGGGGGGCATCCGCGACGCCGACCGCTGGACCAACACCGTCGCCGCCGGGATCGGTACCGGCGCGCTCTACCGCGCGGCTGCCGGCCCGCGGGCGGCGATCGTCGGCAGCGCCGTCGGGGGGCTCATGGCCGGCGCGGCGGTCGTGGGGAGGCAAGCGCTGACGAGATACGCGCCTAACCTGAGCTTTTAATTCCGAACAATAACTGTATTAGCTGCACTATGTTCCAATGAGTCCAATCTACTGGGTTGAGGTTAGCCGTTGTTTTTAGGGGTTATATCTGTATGGGTTTTATCTAAATGAAAGTTGGGAGTAAGAATCTGTTGGATTAGCTATCTTGATAATGTCGGCGTATGGATATCTAGATGTGTATCAGAATGATTAAAAGTTTATGCCTCCATTTGGAACTTCATCAAGCTCAATGTTATGATGCTATATAAATGATGGATTAATGCAGAGAGGTGTGGAACTGTGAATAATGCAGAGCATGTCTGGTTGTTCTATACTTTTATTGTTAAGGCCTCTGGGGTTGTGGGTTGATTTGTGATACATTGGTTGTTGTTTATGTTAGCTTGTATAATGTCTATGGTTCTTTCTTAACCTCTATATCTGGTGTCTGTTGGAGTGTTGGTATTGTTGTTACTTTAAATGATGCTAGTGTTAGTGTCTGAGTCTTCCTCCAACGCACAAGCTGACACTTGGGCCATAAGGTCTCCACTCGTAAATGCTTTTGCTTTGGATATGACATTATATGCCTAATCAACGAACTATGACTTGTAAATTTTGTGTTTGCTTTTTATCTTTTATAATATCCGTTGCAATGCGCGGGCCTTTAGCTAGTTTCAGAGGACTGAAGATGCAGTCTCATGTCATTGGTTTGAAATTGCAGTTACATCCTGCATTCTCATATTGGTTAATTGCTGTTTTTACAGCATATAGGCATGTTTAGAGTAGCTTGTAGTGTCTGAATTTACAACAGTAGACACGTTTGTAGCTCCACAATGATTTCTAACTTCAGCAAGAGCTTTAACTGTTTGAGGGAATAGTAAAGATTCTACAAACGTGGAGTTAGCTGTGTGGTGGTAATGATGCTCATCTGTCCTTGTAAGTAAGAAAATTAATAGTTTTAGATGCGACTGTTATGGTTTGATTTGATCTCTATCAGGTAATGTCGATGTTCTCCATCAAACTTGGGCCTCCCCAACTCCCCATCTTATTTCATTCAAGGGTAAGATGCTATGGCTTGGTAGATTTTGATGTGTGGAATGCAAGGCAAAATTGTTGCTTGCAAACAAACAATCCCATGATCTCTTATTTTTTTCCTTCTGTTCTGATTTACTACAGTTCAGTCTGCTGATTATGTCTCGAATAGCCTTCCAGAATCTTATGATAAAAACTGGTGCACCTCTGAAGTCCCAACCCTTGTGACAACAAGCAATAACATTCTGAAAACATGTGTGAACCGTAAGTGTTTGTTATAAAAAACTTGTCTTTCTGCTGCTGTGCTATTTGTGTCATCAAATCTTAAACTGTGTCTACTTTGTTGTAAGAAAATTGGTAATTGCTGACCTCTGTAAATGTTCTGAACCGGGCAAAGAATTAGATCATGGTCTGCAAATGGCGTGCTAAGCATATTAGAAATGACCTTCGGCTGCATGGTTCTTCAGCTTTTTCAAGCTAGCTGTTCCCTTTTGGCACTGTTGCCTTGTCTTTTACAATTGCCAGATTAGAGAACACACCCTAATGTCGTTTGGCGAACGAGCCTCTGATTGCCCTCTCTTTCTGAAGTAAGTGGCACCTTTCATTCTTCAGTGTTGTCCATTCCATCCATCATCCACGCATCACGCCAGCTGGCCCACTCCAGAGTTCAGTCCTTCAGCTCAGAATTAACAGATCAGTATTAGACTTTGTGCACATCTCTTGTATAAATTATGACAGCATCATTGTCTAGACGTAACTATGCATTTGCATCTGTAAACTGTGATATATATGTGCGTTTGTTCCATGTAAATTAAGTATGGCAGGAGAAAGTATGCACCATTGTTAGTCGAATTTCCTTCAGTGTCATGCTTCACTCTATAAAAGTAGTGCTCACTTGTCCTAATGCATGCGGACATACAGTTAATTATATTAGTATCATCTTATTCACAAACTCAGACCTTTCATGCGATATTGTTATTGTGGCACAGCTATTCTTAAGGGTGATCGTAAGTTTGAACCATGGCTAAAGTTTTCAGGTACATGAACGAAAGAGGTATTCAGAGCAAAGGTGAAAGCACAGAAGAATGATGATGATGCTGACTGATATCTGCAAGTTTTGATGCATCATGCATTTCCAAGATGGCTGCAGCTTCTGCATAATCAGCTGGTGGAAATGCAGTGCCACTGGTGGTGGTGGATCTCAAATCTCATGGGGTAGCATCGCCTCTACCTTGTACTTCAAGTTTAGCAAGGTTTTTACATGTTGAATGACTGAAGAATCCAAGCAGCAAAGTGGAAAAACTCCATGGAGAAAACAACAAATATGTCAATATTTGCCTGCAGGACTAAGCTATGTCTTTCCACTCATTCATGATGAGAAATGACGGAACTTGTTTCGGTCAGGTATTCAGATGGCCCCATTAAACACGCTACAATTCTCTGCATTTTAAGCATCATATGTTGTGCCTAACGCTCTGAATAGTGTACATTTTCATGTCCGGTGCAGAAGCAACAGTGAAGTGAAATGTTGCTGAAGTTTTCAAGTTCTCTACGCACTACTACACAATCGAGCTGTAGCAGATAATTCTGCCTTTTCCAGAGGATTACTGACTTCTACAATCAAGATATGGTTAGGAGAACAAATTGATCCTAACAGATATGATTGCCCAACCATTATGATATGGCAGTCAGTGAGACAGATCGCTTTGGGAAGGTCAGTGCTAAAAGCCCAGAATTCTTTCCTGTTCTTGGAGTTTAGCTTCTTGTCACCTTTTCAGTGCCCTTCATTGTCAAAGCCCAGAAAGCTTGTTGGGATATGATGACCCTGCTATCGTTCCCACAACTTTATCTTAGTAATGGCCAGTTCACAAAGCATTGCATGATGCTGATCCTCGAGAGGCAGGCAGCGAAGGAAACCTGTGATAGCTTTTGCTTCGCCCACCGTACTTCTCCCCCCTGCGATGCAGCGTACCCCAGCCTCATCATGGTAATACTTTGTACTTCGGCTGAAACTCTGTCAATTTCACACTTTTGGGTAGTGGAAATGGATTTTAAGCTTTGAAAAGAATAGATAAAGCTAATCATGTTATTTCGTTGCTAGTACAGTAGTACTCTACTACCTTTTAGTTTCATCCATTTTTTCCTACACTACTAGTATGTAGTAATAGTTCAGTTTTGTCTACTCTTTTGACCAGCAAACCAGTGGTCCTATGTGACAAGCTTTTTCTCCTTTCTATCCAAACTCCATGTCTACACGCTCTGCACACGCCCGCGCCCACGGCGGCTAGTACATGCCTTGACTGTTTCTCTTCTCCAATCAATCACACTGCTGCTGCTGCAGCTTGCAATGGGAGATCAAAGAGAAAATACTACTTGATAACCAAGATGTTTCTGTGAAGGCTAGCATGGTCAAAGATTGTTCATCATTCCTGCACCTGTGCCTCCGGCATGTTCTGTTGCAGTAGGACTGTAGGAGTGATCATGGCATCTCAGGTCAGCTGGAGGCCTGCTTGCATGAGGCACGCTCTGCATGTAGTAGTAGCTCAATGGAAGGAGGGCACCAACAAGAGGTGTTGTAGCCTCCAAAAATCGCCATCTGTTTTCTTTGGATGCTCTCAAGGAGGAGCTGGCTCAGAAGGGAGAAATGCAGGGGCGATTTTTGGAAAAAGAGAATCTCCTTTGTTCAGGGTATTCTCACAGCTGCAGTAGCTGTCAAAGTCAGTAGTATAGGAACTAGGAACAACATTACGGGCAGCAGCACTCTACTAGTAGATGGACTTGTGAGGTTTCCTGTATATATCCTCCTTTTATTTCCTTTTGACTACTTGCAAAGAGCCAAGGAATTACAAGGTATCCTCTCCCTGGACTTGGCTAAGTTATGTGATCCACAAAGAGAACTTTGATGTTACCATTGGCCGAGCCCTACTCTGGAAAGCCATCTTTGACATGATCAACAAAAGGAGGCAAAGGAAAAGATGTTGTGAGGCGGCAAGAATCTCGCCTTTCTTTTTTCTGTTCTTTGGTGCTGTAGCCTGAAAGCAACAGTACGACAGTGATACTCTGGATGGAGCTAGAAAACTTTGCCACTTATACTGTGTACACGTACTGGAGGTGGACTGCTAATTAGGATTTAAGGATCATTGCACTGCATACTCAAGGCCCTACAATGACATCTTGCCATTGGCTAACTTCCTAACATGATCAGGGGGTATCACCGTATCAACACTGAAGCAGGTGATCAAAACAAACATGTGAGACTGACTGATGTACAAAAACTGGATTACTGGAACCAGAGTTCCAGAGGTCTAAGATCCACAGATGGACATGGAGAGTTCCAAGTTCACACCCGGGGCAACAAGACAACCTGAGTTCCCGGAGCAGTCGCTGAAGCTCCTGGACGACGACGAGAGGATGCAGCTGCTTTCGCTCAGCGACGAGGCGATCGCCGGCATGCATTTGGGGTCTGGACCGAGGGAGAGAGACAGCGAACATTTCTCCGGTGGCAGCTTCGGTTGATCCCTTGCAGCCGGGCCGGTGCTGCTGGAGATGAATCCACTGCTCTCCAGCTTGGAGCATTGCAGCTTCAACACAGGACCAAGATGATGCACTTCTGGTCTGATGATCTGCACGACACCAATTAAAGCAGCAGTTTAGATGGATTAAATTTCTTCATTGATGACAAAAAATGGTCTTAGGACAATGGACATTGATGATAGTATGGTCTAAGGAGAAGTACGCATGCAGTAACTATCAAATTTATTTCCTTGAACGTGCAACTTTTACCAGGACTTGACCCTGCTGAAAATCGTTTTCCTTGCTGCAGTAAAATCACAAGGATCGGTAGATCTGTGCCGTAACGTACAACATCTACGCTATTGATGCGTTCCAGAAGCCGTAGGATATATGCAGTTTTTTCAGACTCAGGTAAACCACAGTGAAGTCTTCATTGGGTTAATTCTGTCTGCACTTTTATCAGCATGAATCCTACTGGGTGCAACATGGAAGGCTTTCAATTGAAGGCTGCAGAACGCTACTAGCACAAATGACAAATCACTACTGCGATGTGAGGTAAATGCATGGAGTTATTTGGGTCATCACTGTTAAAGACAGGGGGTTTCAACTTTTAAGGACTATATTCGCAGTCTTCTCATATCAGTGCATGTGCATCCTTGTCCTTCTGAAATTACTACTACAAGTATTCATGAGCTTATCTGGGTTTTGCACATGTAGTAAGATAAGGGAACAAGCATGTACCGACAATTCTAAAAAAGCAGCAGGATACGGATTGTACAGTAGCCAAACAACCTAAGATATTCAAAATCAGGAACATAGAAAATACAGAGAATGGATAGGCATATGGTCAAGACAATGCAACATGCACAGCCCAATAAAAAATTATATTTCCAAACTACTTTATTGCCGCCTTGACCAAATCCATGGATGACAAGTGGGTCCTACAGATATATAGCCACTTTGGAGTAATATACTGCATGGCAAATTGACAAATGCGCGCAATGTGTACGTAGGAGTTTAGCTAAATTGCAGTAGATCCATTTATAAATGGTTGAATAGAATGAGCAAGTCAGCGTGTGAAACCAGTTAATATTCCAAGAGAATGTGTTACTATCTCTTCTTTTGATTAAGTTTTCCCAATGTTTCTTTTAACTTTTCTTTTCAGCTGATGTACCTTAAAGGGGTCAGATTCTTGCACCGAACATCCCACGGTTTGGAGGTTGGAAGCAGCAGCACCACCATCTGCAGCAGCAGCATCCCTCTGCCATCTGAGGCCCTCCTCCTTTATTCTCCTCTCCATTGCCATAGCTTGCATGTAATCATCAATGCAGTACTGGGTGCCAGTAGTCCTCATCTCACTGATTCCTTGGCTTCCTTGCATGCCTTTGTATGTGGCTTCTGTCCCCATCCTGGTCCTGTTCATCCAAAGACCCCCAAAAAAAGAGCAAATGGGCACCCAAGGGAAAAAGGTGACTTTGTGTCAAGATTAGGCCTTCAAAAAGCTTGTCTTTAACTTGAACATAATTCAAAGTTGGGAAAGTTGAGGCCCAAACCTTTTCAGAGGGGGGCATAGGAATTCTCTGGGGACTTGCTCATCAGCACCACATGAGTGCTTCCTTTGCAGCTGTGGTTGCATCTCTGATGGTACAATGAAAGAAAGGGGTTTGGCTTTCCATTAGCAACATCTAAAGTGTGCAACAACATTTTCTTTCTCATATATCTAGCTATCTTATCTTTTTGAACAGAGGATTTGCATGATGAAGGTACCCTATGAGAAGGTAAGCCTGGTTAGTTGCATGGCGCAGTAGGCATGTGGCAAGGGGAGTTTAGAGATGCCCCCACATAATTAACACCGAAAAATAGCTCACACAAACAACAAGGCATCTATTCTCTGGTTAAAAAATAATAATAAACTGGAATGTTCATTCTACTGTGGACATGAGCTTTTTTTCTCTGAATATTATAACCAATGTACTTCAACTAAACAACAAAAAGCGTTGCCATAATAACACTAGGAAAAACAACTACTGCTGCCGCAGCTACTATCATCTCGTATCCCCAGGGAACAGGGAGGCAAGTTAAAACTTCTGACTTTGGGAGGATGAAGAACCAAATAACGTAATGATGGAAGAAAAACAATCATCTCTCACCTGATCTCCTTCCCGTGCCATGGGAGCCCAGCCTGGAGCATCTGTACATCTGTTCAAAAGGATAAATGGACAAAATCAAAATCTCTGTATTTGCATGCTCTTCAGAGGAAGAGAGAGAGAGAGAGAGAGAGAGAGAGAGAGAGAGAGAGAGAGAGAGAGAGAAGCTAGACTGAAGGCTGAAAGAGACTGAAGTGATAAGAACCTGGAGGTGGCTCTTGACATGAGATATGGTCAGCCCCTTCACCCCCATGAGCTGAAGAATGAGCTTAGGTGTAGCCTCTGCAATTCAAACCAGCAAGTTTACAAGTTAGCCTGACGAAGAGATCACTTGGAAAAAAAAATACTAGAACTCCTAAAGAACGACGAGTAACAAACAATAGAAAGGCAGAAAACAATTCAAAGTACTGTGAGAAAGTTGTTCTCTCATGAAAAATAAAAGACATTAACATGAACAAGCTATAGCTAGGACGACATCAAAGACACAAACAACCGAGGGCAACAGAGAACATAGCTGTCACAACATAACTGAAAGAAGAGCAATCCCTGGAAATAAACAGCTATGGAATGCAGGCTTGGACTGGAGAGGGTGACTACCAACGAATGCACATAGAGAAGAAAAAAACACGGTAAAACGCCCACAGAAGAAAGGCAAGCATGCAAAACCGCCATGCATGAAGAGAAGGTAGCTAGCAAGGAGCAAGGAAGAAGAAACGCACTGTCTTGGCCACCGAGGAATTCGATGGCTTGCACGAAGCTGCAGTGGAGCTCCCCGGTCCACCTCAGCCTCGGCACCTTGGACCTGATGTACTGCCTCACAGCGCCGTTCCTGCCGCAGCCACCGCCGCCACCGCCGCCGCCGCCGCCGCCGCTGCCCATCACCAACAACGGTAGCTCCCGGCGATCGAGAAGGAGATCAACGGAGGAAGCCGGCGGTGCAAAGAAAGAACCAAAGCTTCGCTTTTTTCTCCTCCTTCCGGTCCTCCCTCCCTGTCTGACTTATGTAAGCTTGGATGGATGCTTGGAGGCTGGAGCTATACACTACCACCACCACGGCCAAGGCTGTCTCTCTCACTCACTCGCTCACTAGCTAGAGATGCAGCACTTGTTGCGAGAAGCCAAGCCTTCTAGCTGTGCTCTCTCAAAACACACACCTCTCTCTCTCTCTCTCTCTCTCTCTCTCAGCGCTAGAGGGTGTAGGTTTATACTCCCTCTCTCTTGGTTGATATACTGCGCATCGTTGGGCATGTCTAGGATTAGCGAGGCACTGGTTGAGCGACCCTACGCTCACGAGATACGGCCATCATTAGAAGAATTTAATGGGTTCAGAACGGCAGAGAGAGAGAGAGAGAGAGAAATGCATGTCCCGTTGTAGGAGAGCCTATTTTGTAACAGTACGTGAGAGTACGTATACTCTTGTTTCTGCATTGATACCACGGAATAATGTTAATTTCAAAACCATTAACCATGCCATGCTTTTACAAAGTTTCTTTACGAGCGAAAAGACAGCGTGCTTAATGTCAATATATATCCCGCAGGTCAATAGTTATGGCGCGTGTTAGAACGTGGATCTCTCTTAAGTAGTACTCCAAGAAATAGTACATATGTGGATTTTTTTTTCCAGTCTACCTGCAGAACCGTGCATTGTATAGTATATCATGCTTCTAAAATTCTAGATATGTTAGAACAAATGCAGTCAAAGGTCCAAACTTCAACCTATAGAATTTGTCATGCGAAAATGACATTGGTGGACTTATATATCACAGAGCATATGCTTTCATGTCATTATTCTTTACTACTCCGTAATTTGGAAGTTCTTGTAATTATATGACTGAAACATGTAGAGTGCACATGTGTCGAATAGAGAAGTACATCAGTACTCGGATTTGACTGCCTGAGCTTCGGTTTATAATCCGCAGTCATTTTTAGATTTTTTACAATAAATTTTACAGTTTATTTAGGATTTTTTTTAAAACACAGTAAAAACACGTAAGCTCATATTATGTTCCCACGCTCACACTCTATCCATGTTAACGTTTCTAGAAACTAGCTGGCATACAATAAAATTATGAAGTCCCTACAAGTGATTTGTTATTGATAGGTACTCCCTCCATCCCATAACATAAGACGCGCACGTATTTTAAGATTCAATCTTTAAAATATTTGACCAACGCTTAGTATAATATAAAATGAATTTTATTTGTTAAAAATTATATCATTGGATTGATATTTAAATTTACTTTCATATGGTTATAATTTTGTTGCTACAAACCTTATAGTATATGAGAAATTATAAACTAAAGATTAGTTTTGGAGACTGTGCCAACTTTGACCGCGCCTTATATTATGGGATAGAGGGAGTACATCGTATACCATTGAGTTTTAAATACGAGTACCTATTTTAAGTCTAAACTTTAAATCCAGATGAGTAGGTTCCATCGATATAAAGAAATCTAACCAGTTAAGCTTTCACTTATTTTGTAGGATTTTTCATTTGTTTCTTTGGTCAGCTCTAGCTTTAGAATCAAAATATTAATATAAATTTGTTACTATATTTTTCTTGCGTGTGTCACGTGTCTTCGGCGTATGTACACCGTAGTAAATTGTTCAGACAATCAGGCCCAAACAATCATAAACAGGTACAAGAGAATAGAGATGATCTTAATCTATACTTTCCACAAAGTTATAGCTCACTAAATCTAAAGCTTAACATGTAATCATACCACATCATCATCCACTAGCAATAATTATATATTTAACCTCATGCAAGCATACAACATCATCTACAGTTTATTTAATTCTACAAATCAGCATGCAAGCATATCCAATCGTACAATCCCTCACATCATTTGCATAATATTTTAACAAATATATCTATCATTTTTTATAATATGCAACATATACTTATCAATATGTTTCACATTAAAGTGAAGGTATCATTTGTTTGTTTCATGATAAGTACTGATAAAACCCTGATTTTTCATTATTTTTTCCTTTTTACTCCTAAGTTGATTGTCGAAAAAAAATATTGAGAATTGCTTAGTAATTCCTGTAGTAAAATGTGGGGAATCAGCTAGTTAATGAGAATCCATCAACCCGGTATAGCACTTGACATCCAGTACAAATAAAATGGTGTGCTTTTTTTATTGAGATAGAATTAAATGGCGCTTGTGCAAATGGTACCAATAAATGTTAACGCTCATCTGAATAAGAGCAAGGATAATGATAGAGCTTACTTCCTACTATTAGCTTATGCTAAAACCAACATATATAATAGATTAGCTATAAGGTTAACTCTAATTTTTTTCTCTCTCTTTCTCTCACATATACATTTAATATATTTGTCTTGTAGCATTGTTGAGTTAGCTCTTGCATAAGAGCTAACACCCTTTATTTTTTTTGTTATCTTTCTCCTCCACGTAAGTTTATAGTAGGTTTATAGCTCACTATTATCATTGCTCTAATCAGATGAAGCTACTTACTTCCATTGTACACACACAAAAGAGCAATTACACCCAGTACTCCAACAGCGAAGACACTGTTAAAAAGCACACGCAGCACAGTTCACTGAAGTGCATGCAAGTGAACAAATGGAAGGGGACAAACCGGATGCACTGGTCCAACCATCCACCATCAGATCCAGCCCACATTAAGTCACCACCACCCCCCAGTAGTATTTCACCACCACCTGAACAAACCTTACAAAAACCTTCAGAAAGGTAGTAGCAGTAGCAACTACTAGCGAGAGACCACACCACCAGTCCACCAGTAAAAAAAAAAAAAACAATCTTGATCAGCATCAGCGGAATGCCATTATGAGAAACGCCACAGCTCCGGCCAAAGCCTTTGACTCCGCTACTGGCCGCCGGGGAGACGACGACGATCTGCATGCATGCAATGCATGGCCGGACACTCGCCAGACAGACCAGTATGTATGTGGGGCGCTGAGCTTGCAATGAACATACATGCACAGATTATCTCTGTATCTACTGTCACGGTGTACGTACGAGTACGCAGCCCAGCCGGCCGGCCAGCCTCTCCCAGTGGGCACAAGAAAACGGCTAGTATTACGCACCAGGAGGATCTCTGCGTGCCGGATTCTTTTACCAAATAATGTCACGGCCATGCACAGCCTTTTTTACTGCTTGCTGCTGTTAGAACAACAACGACCACCACCACATCGACACACTTTGTTACTGCTCCAATCAATTACTCGCTCGGCGTCCACGGCTTCTTTTTCCATGTTTGGCCACGCACCCAGCGGCAGCCAAGTACACACACAGATCGAGCTCTTTGCTTGTAGTCGTAGATTAGCCCTAGCTAGCTCACGGCATGCAGACGATGCAACGGCTTGATGTGGATGTTTTTGGTGCTCTGTGCAACATCGCCAGTAAATTTTGCTGTGATGGTATACTCTAGCAACGGTAGTAGGAGTACATTTGAGCATATATCTACTGTCACCTTTTTTTTCGTATGTGTATACTCCTATATACGATCGAGTATACCTGTATACGGCCACAACGTCCGTACGAAGGGTTGACTGGCGCTACTAGTAGGAGTAGTAGTAGAGAAAGCAGTACGGTGATCATACATCACTTCACAGTCTCTCTGAGACAAGTTGATTTGCGTATCTAGGACAGTGCAGGTGCTGCAGATATGAGTAATTAACGTGCATGGTCATATGGTCAGAATAAATTGCATGAGTAGAATAGATACTCCAGCTAGCTTCCTCCAGGTGTGTACAGTATGTATGTATATCTCCGGCAGTTTGCGTTCACAATGGGCGTAGTACCGTGTATCGCGCGCCGTGCTGCAGGCCAGAATGCCAGATCGATTAAATGAGAGTGATGTGAGAAGGGATGAGCTCACGACGCAAACAAAAACCTACAGCTACAGTAGGTCAGAGCTGAGAGAGTTCGCTCCTGGGAGCAGTAAACTACTGGTAACTACACGAATCAAATCGCCTTAGATTAGACCAGGGCTACCACAGCTCGTCGGAGCAGTTGGTCATACTCTCCTATCAAATCAACCGACAGTATGCACTTGCACTTGTTGCAAGTTGCAACTCTCCGTCGAAGACGAATGAGAATAAAAGTCTCATCTAGCTCTAGCTCTAGCGTGTGTAGACGAGTATAGTAGTACGTAAACTGTTGTAAATGGCCGCAGCAGACACATGGGCAGGGAACGAGTCCATGCCATGCCACTACTAACCTCTGTGGCTCTGTCCCCATTTCTTCAAGCAGGGTCTCGCTAGCAACAAGAGGGGGATTTTATTTTGCGGTTTTGGAGCCTTCCTACAGCGTTGCATTCCGGGAGCAAGGGAATTTTCCACCGATGCAACAGTCTAATTAGATGCAAACAAAACGCTATTATTTCCTACCGTCCTCATGCGGTACTGCGTCTGCGTGCGCTCAGTATGCTGGCCTCTCTGTGTGTACGCGGCGTAGTAAGAATTACCTCAAGTGATCACGGGGAAATGTACCCCATCTGTTGCCTTGTGGTGACACATCTCCAGTAGAAAATGTCACTGAAGCTAAGCAACAATGTCACTTTCTGTGCTCTCAGGAGAAAGAGGAATGAAAACGGCTAGAGACAGACAGCAGCAAGATTCACAAGATTTGGCCTAGCAGTGGGAATAAGAAATTCCCCCAAAACAACAGCTTTCCAAGCACTGCAGATCCGGAGATTCAGAGATCGATAGAGCGCAGCTAGCGGACAGGCCTAAGTTTTTTTTTTCTTTTTCACCAAGGGCATGCATGCAGCAGAATACCTCTCGAGGAACGCAGCAGTATGAACTCAAAGAGGGAAGCAGCGGAGGCACTGACCGAAGCCTATGGAGCCTAATACTACTCGCTTTATACTCTCCTCCTACCTGCACCTCTTGCATTGCATCCTTCCCTTTGGTTTGCCTACTAGTAGAAGCAAAGTTGCCATAAAAGTTGTGTGAGGAGCATAGCAAAGTTGGCTGCAACTGTGACGCAGCTCGTGGATATATGGGAAAGGAGGGCTGGCTTGTGACCGGGTTTTCAAGATTTACCTCCCTTTTTCTTTCTCCACTTGGTTAGAAAACACTATGTGCTAAAATAAGCATTATACTTCCTCCATTCTCGAGGAGAACGAATGTAAACAATATCCAGATTTATTCTCGGAAGTTTATTTTTTTAGATAGAGAGTGTAAGTCCTTATGTTTGGACTTGACAGATAATCCTCACTTCGATCATCATGTACTCCCTGGATATATCCTCAAATGTAATACAATCCAGGTTGTTTTGAAGAAGGAAAAATATAGATAAAAAAATATTATAACTACGATAATATCACTTATTAATATAAGGGTGGGGTGGTTAGGGGTAATAATAGTACGAGGAGAAATTTGACAAGTATCACTCCCCCGTTGTTCATATTGGGAGACAAATTTTTTGAAGAGGAGTTGATTGATGGGATAAGTAAAATTCTCCCATCCCTAGTATTCAAGAATAAAATTTCATGCCCTAGATCCTTACATATGGAACTAAGGGAGCCCTAGATCCTTACATATGGAACTAAGGGAGTATTAGATCAACAGATACGCAATTCTTTTTCACGTGTGTCCAGCTCGACAAATGTTGTGTTCGTGCAGGGTCAAAGGCTGTGTTCCGAAGGTGAGGTTGGGAACTCACCTCTCACGCATATAAAACGGAGCAACACATTTTCTTGTAATTAATTAACTATTTACTTTTTTGATAAATGGATTATATGATTTTTTAGAAAACTTTCGTATAGAATTTTTAAAAAAACACACACCATTTAATAATTTGAAAAGCGTGCGCACGGAACACGAGGGATGTGGGGTGAGAAAGATGGGGGAGAACACAACCAAAGTTGTTTTCCTATTAACTTTTTGTTTGCGTTGTGTCTTATCTATTGGATGGCGTGAAATCAACTTGTTGTGGTAAATTTTTTACATTTTAAATCTTCTTGAAAACTTATTTTACAAATATACCTTTAAAAAAACTTATCTCGGAAATAGATCATTTTCACGACACCAACATCGTTAGCGCCATGGTTTAATACGACGGCATCAATGACATTTGCGTTGTTCCCTAGTCTCCCCGGAGAAGCCGTCACTTATATGAAGGGGACGGTGTAAATGTCATTGGCACCAAGGATCTTTTTGTAAAAAAATAAAAATAACCTATTTGTAATTAAAAAGGACCTATGTGTAATAAAACATTTATAAATAAGTCCTCAACGCCAATAACGTTGATATCGAGGACCTATTTATAAAAAAATTATTACACATAAATTTTTTCAAAAAAGTTTCGAGCATCACGTGTTGAACAAAACTGGGTTGGACAACTATTAGTTTCATCTTAAGAGACTTTTCTACGGATCCAATGAGCGTGTCATTCTATTCCTACTTTTTTTTTCCTATTCTTGTTTTCACAATTCTATGTTTTAAAGGGGCTTATAAGTTAGCACGAGGGAAGCCTAAACAGTGGTAGATAAAAATTTTACTGCCTTTTTATGGCCATAAGTTATTTGTGCTAATAAGTACTTTCACTGTTTTATTTTATATTTGATTTTTTTATAAGTAAAACTTCTTTACTTTTTATCCAAGTTAATAAAAAAGTGTAGTAACATTTTAAACACAAAACAAATATGATATTAAAATATATTTAATCTTATGTTTAATAAAATTATTTTAGTGTTATAGACGTTGATACATTTTTTATCAAAACGGTCAAACCTATAAAAACTTCACTTAGAAAAAAATTAAACGTCTTATGATGTAAAATAAGATGTAAAATAGAGAGAGTAAAAGTTATGTTTTGGTAGCTTTTTTTTTCCCCTTACGTGAACTAGAATGACTTAAAAATTACCGGCTTCTACACCAAGAAAGCAAAAAATTATCAGCATCAAAGCTAAACTAATAAAACTAAAACTTTGCTATTGATCAATCAACTGAGATCTGGAAAAAAATCATAGTCGACTAATCGAGGGTGTTACACCTTGGATTCTTGGAATGATTACATCATCGATAACCTTGAGCCAACAGGAGACATGAGGGTTGAGAGGGAGTTGTTCAAGATAACTCACCAGAAAATGGTGAAGGCTGCATGTCGACATTCTTGAGAGGCCTAGATGTCGACGATAATTGAACTCCACCAAGCGCTCACCAGATTAGGTTTTCGGGTTTCTCACAGTGGAAGGGTTGTAGGGGGGTTGTAGGCAATTTTAGAGATAGCAGTGGATCTAGAAATATTTTAGAGTCCAAACAAACTTTTCTATAGCTAGTATTTACTACATAAATTATATTTCATTTTTTCTAATTATATGGACTTTTAAGGGATTATCTGTCGATAAGCCTGGAAGAGCGACAACAACACAACCGCATGAATGGAGGGGTGGGTGTGGTCACAGTGGGGACAAAGGGTGGTATCTAGTAGGTGGCAGGGCAGTGGTAGTAGATCCGGTGGCGTGAACTGTCGAAGACGGGGGAGGAGAGGCGGAGCTGGTGAAAAACTCAGTAGAGGTAAAATATTGGAGATGACGGCAACGACAATGAAGAGTTCGTCAAGTATTAGTAAGGTAGTGGTAGGGATGACACTAGGGACACTACTACAAAAGACCCCGTAGAAACTAACCTTATAGGTGTCGCTTTGCTTAAACCGGCACTTATGAAGCATTTTCCATCTTTTTTTTGTAAAATTAAGAACTGGTATCATTGACCACTCATTGGTACCAGTTTATAACAAAAACTGGTACCAATAATCCTCCAAAATCATAGGTGCCGATTCTTATAACAAACCGGTACGTATAGAAATCACATAGGTGTCTGTTCTTATAATTAACGACAGATATAACTGCGATACCATAAGTACCGATTTTTATTATGAACTGACACATATGGCATCACATATGGGTCGGTTTTTAATAAAAACCTGCACCTATGAACCCATATTTGCTGGTTTACATAAAATCGGCACATATGATGACGCAACTCATATATGTGTTTTATCTAACTTTTTCATATAAAGTTAGATGAAGATAAACTTTATGTCAAATTTGTAGAGCTCGATGAGATCTACAAATTTGTAGTTGATGACTTTTCGATTTAAGGTCGTTTGGCTATCCGAAATGTGTTATCAGGTCTCGGATCTATTTTCTTGAGTGGATATTTAAAATTTCTAAACGATATCGAATGGAGACAACACATATATAAAAGTTGTATATATAGATGAGATCTATATTTTTCAGTTGATAAACTTTTTATTTGAGCTTATCTATAGTGTTAAATATGGATTATAAGTTCGGACGATAGTGATCTCAAAGGAATATCATTTGTTTTCACGATAAGAAGTGTTTGTAGGTGAGATGGTAATGTGACTTGTGTGAAATGAGAGGTCTTTGAGTTCTAATTTAGAATATACACCTATAGTGCCACATAGGTGTTGGTTCAAGAACAGGCAACAATGACTTAGGTCATTGGTGTTAGTACCGGAACCAGTATCTATATACCATTTAGAACCGGCACCTATTAGCTTTTATGTACCAGTGTGAGGAGGGTCATCGCTAATAGCAGCATATGGTGTCACAAGGTGAAGTGGTGCTGGTGCACTCGATGCCAAAGGGGATCAAGGAGTGGGTGCGGATCAGGTATCACTAGGCACGAAGTTGCAACTGCCTCGGCAGTTCAAAAGTAAACGCATGATAAATTGGGAAAAGACAATGAAATGACAAATACACAACCCACAAAAACTAAATGAAACAAACAGAGCATTGACATTAATTTATTTATGGAATAAGTTGGATGTCCGGTCAGCAAGCTGGCGAGGAATCAGTTCTTTTGGAGTACGGTTATGATCATATTTATTTACCATTGTTTTTAGCCACTTCACCAAATTATTATCGTGGATTATTTTCTCCATATCTCTGAAAATACGTTTCTAACAAAACTTTCTTCCTACTGTATTGTTTAGTTTAGAACCCATGTTATAATTAAGTTGTATTTATTAAGTTTATTTTATAAATATTTATTTTATTCCTGTAGTTAAGTGGATAGTCTGTAATAATATTTCGGTGTATAATATCTGTTTCAAACGGGAGTGTGCTTCAAGCTATGACATGGGAAAATTTTCCCTCTATAGAAAAGTCAACCGGCTTGATGGTGGAATTTTTGTACCGTCCCTCTTTGAAGAATGAAGAGGAACGGCATGCTTAATTGCAATCCTGCAGGCCTACAAGTTCTAGTCTTCAAGAAACTGCTTCTTCCTGGCACGACAAAACAGTGAAATCTCCCGTATTAATGAGGCCGAAATCTCGCAGCGATTTGATGAAATCATTCTCGGACAACCACCACAAGCATGCACGTCGAGTGATCCAGCAAGCGAAGAGGGTACTGTACACATACCAAAAGGCGCGTATTATTCACTCTCTCGCTCGCTGCGCCGCTAGCTGCAGGCTTCGGCCACATCCATCGGCTGCAGAGACTCTCTGACAGAGCGTATCTCCAATCCCCACTCCGCCATTACTGCCTGCGTAACTCTCCTTTCACCCGTAGCGCGACGCGCGCGATGCTATCCGGCGCGCGGAGCGAGCCTATCTACTCCTCCTAAACATGTCATCGTGCTGTGCGCCGGCTGCTGGTCCTGCGGCAAAGCTATCTGCAGTAGCTACGCGCAGAAACAGCAACTCAATTCGTGGTGATGCGTTGCCCCAACGTACTCCTACAACGTACTTCTACGTCGGCCTCAAAACTGGTCGGAGTAGCAGAATTAGCAGAATTTCTCCTGCGCTCGCATGCAATATCACGTCTTTTCAGATGGGATACGCGTACCAGGCCCGGTGGTAGCTTTGTGGTCTTTGCGGTAGCTTTGCTTGCTGGCTTGCTGTATGTATACCATCGCGGCTGGGCCTTTTACTCCCTGTGCAGAAGCAGCGTCTTCCTTGTCTTGTTCGAGTACGTAGAGTACTCCGTAGTAGAGCAGCAGTACTAGTCGCAGCACACAGTACATGCCGCTGCTGCCAGTAGTAGTAGTACTAGCCAAAGCCAGAAAGGCTAGGGTGTGTGTTAACAGTGGAGGGGCATATAGCCCTGTGCGGCCTGGCGAGGCGCAGCAAGCAGCGCGAAAACTCGATCAATGCAGCGGCAACTCGGTGGAGCACAGTGACATCCTCTCCTCTCTCTCTCTCGCCTGCCTAGCAGTGTGGCACAGCGGCTAGGTGTGGAGGAGAGTAGCTGCCGTCTTGGGCCACTCCTGCCTGCATGCACCGGCATATTGGCAGGCGGGATAAGCTGTGGACGAGCGGGTACAAGACTGAGATGCCCTCTGCCTCTGCTGCATGCAAGCCTGTCCAAAGGAGAGAATTTGCAGTGCGTGTAGCTGGCTTCCATTTGTAGCCAGGAGGAAGCTTGTGCAGAGTTGCAAAAGTGAATTGCTTGTCTGCTGCATTTCCACGTGTGTCTCTGCGTAAACCCTGCATGGTGGTTAGTACTGGTAATTAACAGATCAATTATAAGCACGTCTGGTCTTTGCAACGTTAACAGTCAGAGTAGTACTCCAATAACCTACTCCTAGTAGTATTAGCCACAGGTAGGGGTATCTGCCTGAAAGAAAGAACGTGACTTGACATGATCGTATATCGTACTGCTACCAACGTTTAGCACAGGGACTTCAAACAGTAAAAATCCACTGTACATTCGACGCCGCAAGTTATGCCCTTCAGTAACAGGGTGTAGTTACTATTGCGATGCAGTATTCGACGTGCACTGTGCATCAAACCGTGCCCGTGAACAGAAAGGCGGAGAAGCCGCCGGAATTTATCCATGGCGAGGGACAAGCCATCGAGGAAGCGATCGAGGAGACAAGACATAACAAATGTCAATTGGAGGCGCCAACTTCCAGGGTAGTACTCCTACTAGCTTCTGTTCACACCAAAACATCTCCTGCTTTAGCTTTAGAGAGAAAGAATGCGTCTCGAAAGAGATTCAACTGCACTTCTAATCCATCTTAATTCATTCAATTAATTGCACTTCTAATCCAAAACATCTCTTGCTTTCATGCGTCGATGGCTTGCGGATTTCCTCATTCCAAAGAGGCACGAGCTAGTAGATCGGGTTTACTTATACTGTTCTTTGTCGCATCCTGACGGATGCAGCGAGAGAGATGGCATGCATGCTGATGGAGATGGTACGATGGTAGTACGTGCACAAACAGTAGAACAATGGATCGACGAGCGCCTACTGCAAAGGAATGATGGTGTAGTTGATCAGGCGGGGCCAGAGGATGGCAGGATGAACACGATCTCTTTGCCATTGCCAGCCATCCCGCTCTGATGGATCAGCGTATATCTAATTCAGTCATAGGTTATCTATATTTTAAGATAAATAGGGTATTATGTATTTTTTATAAATGGTACAACCTTATAAGTGGGTTGTACCAAGATAGATTTGTGCATACGTGAAAAGGGTATTTCATACTTCTTCAGTGTACATAAATCTGACGTGTACAAGAGTTTATTTATTTTTGTATAGAGGAGTACATCTCTATACGAAGTTACGAACCCAATTGTCACGTATAATTGAATTATCAAATTGTAATTTTCTCATGCATCAAATTTTAGAATTAAAAATAAAAACAAAAGGTTAATATTGGAGTATAAGTCAATGTTAGTTATAGAAATGTTTGTTACTCTAATCTTTTTTTATATAATATTGAATATTCGACATCTACATTTGGCCGGGGCTTCGTTGAGGTCAAGATGGCCTTGCGCCGTTGGCAATTTTTACTACGGTGGTATAATCCTTCTACCTTGAAAAAGTTTGATCGTGAGGAAAAATTTAGACACAGATATGTCTAAATTTGTTTTTAGGATTAGATTATTTTGAGACAGTGAGTGTAGACCCTAAAAGCTAGCCAAACATTGAAGAACACTATAAAAGATCCAGAAGTTGATGACCACACCAAGACACGATATTTCATTAACGAGATTTAGTTGAAACCTATATCAAGAGCACTCATTACAAGTGTTCGTTGCTAATCGAGCATAATTATAACGTATCATGGATTCAATAACCCTCAATCTGGCTAGATCTATGCTACATGTTTACCTTTATATTTGAAAGAGCGTTTAAAATAAGAGTCCAACTCTACTTTCATCTTACACACCTATTACAATTCTATAGGCTCAATTATAAACAAATTATTGATACGGTTCTACTTGGTTATAGGGATAAACTAAATATTTTGATAGATAAACTTAACAAATAGTTTAAAACAAGTGGTATAAGTGGTATAGTAATACAACAAAAGAAAGTTTCGTCAGTAAACATATTTCTTGAATGGGCAAACAATTCATTTTAATGGTCCAACGAATAACCTAAAAAGAACTAAGCAATACTCAACATAAACTCTAACAATATATATGGAAACTTTTTTTAGTGGTTAAATTTAAAAAACGTGTCCATGCATTAATCTAGAGGTAGTAATCCACAACACTTATAGTGTGTTTGGTTGCAAGGTTTTGGTGGGTTGGGTTAGGGCCATCTCACTTTTACATGTATTTGGTTGAAGGACTTCATGGGTTAGGTTGGGTTGGGTCAGAAAGGAATATTCTCCTTATATTCGGGTTGGTTTGGCCCGTGAAAAAAGTAGCGGACCGCTCCGTCCCACTTCGGAGCCGCGCGTGGGAGAGAGTAACTCTATATCTTTTTTTGGCTCCTCTCACCGTCTCTCTCTTTTTTCGCCCGAGAGATCCAAGTCGAGAGAAAGAGGAGGCGGTGGTGGTGGCATCGCGCGCAGGAGAGCACGACGTCGGCGTTGTGTGACGGGGCTAGCAGAGGCGGTCCATCCTCCTTCCTCCCATCCCATCCTCCCATCCTTCCCTGTCGTCCTTCCTCACATCCCTCCTCTCGCCGGTCCCCCTTGTGCCTTTCATAGCCGGCGACGGCGGGAGGAAGGGAAGACAGTGGCGGTGGTGGAAAGAAGCAAAAACCGGCTGATGATGGGCTTATTAGTGCATTCACTAGCGTTAGTGATAAGGTTGCCGTTGCTATAGGAAAGGCTTGTGAGCTAGACAATAAATTGCCAAAAGGTTTATTTGACACCCTGAAAAGCCTTCCTGATTTACAGGAGATCCACATATCTTTCTACTATGCTCATTTGGTGACCAACCCTCACATTGCTAGAGCTTTTAATGGACTTCCGCTTGAAAATAAGCTACATTGGGTTGGTATGTTCATTAGTGAGAAGTTTCCTGGATCAATGTAGGGCTCTTGGATGAGTTGGGTAGCTATTTTGCTATTATAAATTGTGTTGCTTGACCTGTAAGCTTCAACTTTTGGTACTATCAACTGTGCTACTCAAACCGAGGCAGAAACTTGATACCATGTGCAAGACTTTAATTTGCTACTATGTGTAAGACTTTTATTTGCTATTATGTGCAAGACTTGAACTCCTTATTATGTGTGGGTTGAACTTTCTATGTACCCATTGATATAAGGATTGATGTATGCTAATTATCAGTATATATTTTTTTTTGGGTTGGCTATGTGATATGATTTGTTTTTTATTTCCAAATATAATAGTATGAATGTTTTTTATTTTTAAATAGTGTGGTTTTAATGTCCAAATATTATTCTACAATGTGGGGAAGTAACCTCACCAACTAATGTGAGGAGGTAGCTATATCTAGACAGCACACCTTCATGACTTCATCCTTCTAACCAAACAAGGGATAGGACTATTCTAACCCATCATATCCCTCAAACCAAACAGAAAACTGGGTTTCGCTTCATCCTTATAACCAAATAGAAACTAGTTCCATCCCATAAAAAATCAGGAATGAACCTAACCCATTCCACCCCATCCCAAATCAAATACATGCTTAATGTACTATGGATTTGTTACTATACCCTCTAATTCTGAACTGAAGCTCCCCACACTGTCTGTATAGGTAATTATTGTTTCATCACTTACTAGTAGCAAATCATGACAGGGGGCAGAGCCGAACGTGTTCTATTTTACCGTGCAATCATGGCCTGTTCTGGGTGCCAGAACCGCGCACTACATGTCTACATATGCACACTGCACACGTTTGGACTGCCCACGCTGGGCATCACCTGTTCACCACTTACAAGCAGCAATTGACTGAGTGCCCCACGCACATTTGTCATATCGCGACCAGGCATGCATGCATGATCGATCATTATTCACTTTCGCTTTCTTACATCGCCGGTGAAATTAGCACTAACAAATTTCGCTTGAAACGACAAGCTAGCGTGCTCCTATACTCCTACTCGGTCGTATGTAAATACAAACGACTCAACCAAAAGTTCAAAACCGATCAAGCAAAAACAATTTGCCGAACTGTTGCTTATTCCTTTTAGGAGCGAGAAAACAGAGAGCATTTCGTAGTAGTATGAGTATAATTGAAGGTAAATTCCATCTCAGGGAGCAATGGGCAGAGAGTAGGTGAGATCTGGTCTCACTTACGGCGGCAAATCGGACAGACAGGACAGTGGGCGAGTAAAGAAATTGGGAAGAATATTCGGCGCCATGCCCATGCACTCACTCACGCACGCTCGGATGCACGCCGCGACGAAGAGAGTTCTTCTCTTCTTCTTTTTTTCTTTTTGATACGCGACGAGGAAATTCCTCTCTTTTTTAGAGGAAGACGGGACAGAAAACAACAGTGCTCGCTAATATTTCTCCCTCCGGTAAATCGAAGATTCAAAGTGATTTAGCTAGTAGGTCACCAGAGATGAGTTAAAATGAAATGGAGGAGTACCACTTGCTTGATTTACTCTATTTTAGATTAAGTTTAAAATATTGTGAGTGTCTTAGTTTATATTGAGAGGTACACATATGGTGAAAATATATGAGTCATAGCTTAAAAAGTTTTCTTAACCGAATTTCTGGTACCCATATTATACTCTAGCTCCGGCCCTGTAGACCGCGGCGCACAGAATCATTGCGGCTGCGCAGCGACGGGGCCCAGCGCGCGGAAGGCCACTTCTAAACAGATGGGCCTCTACGACTAACGCGGGTGGCCCGACCTGCCAAGCAGGCGACATACACGGTACACCGTGCGATGGTGGGGTTATCACGGGTGCGGGAACAGCGAAAGTATTGTTTTCGCCGGCGAGGAGCATGGATGAGGGCATCATTCCCCGGCCGGAAAATGAAGAGGACGCGCAGACGGATCCTGAGGAAAAAAAATGCAAGGAGCACGCCACTTTACAATTGGACAAGGTGTATTCCAGATAGTGTATTTGCTCCCAGCTTTTGTAGTACCGTCAGAGAAAAATTCCCGGATTCCAAGCACCAGTAATATGTTCGTACTTTATAACAGATCATTCTTATATAGTTATGAATTAACTGGATGAGTGAATTGAGGATAAATTATTGGTGGGTAGTTACGCACACGAAACGGATTTCGTTTTGGGGCGAAAGGACGACGACTGTGTATTTAAAGTAATAAGGAATACGGATTGTCGTGTCCACAGATCTCTTTCATATGCCAATGGGTTGTACTAGTATGCTGCACGCGTCTCTCTCCGCGATTTGTAACAGTAACACTTGGCATGTTTTACCAATTACCATCACGCATGACAGGGTGAGCCCAACAATTTACGAGCCGGAAAGAAACGTACGTGCGCGCGACAAAGCACCCCCACACGCGCGGTCGACGTCCCTGCACGCTTCAGAGCAGAAAGGGAGGGAGATCGACGTGCACTCGCTGCTCCACCACCACCACGGCAGGCACCATCATCCCCATGCATGCAAGGCGAACGCGCGCGCGCGCACTGCGCAGCGTCGTGTCCGGACTCTGATCGCTTCATCATTGTGTCGCGGCGTTTTCACCCCTCTCATTCCAACGCAGATGGACGGACGGACGGGCAAAAAGCCTGAGGCCTTTGGAGTGGAAACTCTAGCACTAGCACACCCTGGTATCGTACGTACGTGTCATCATTCGCCGGCTAATTCTTGCCGGGTCCCGCCCAGCCGGGCATGTACAACAATGTGTAACAATGATCTCTCTTCTCTTCGATACCTGTAAGTAAAATTAGTGATGTGGAAGAAAAAAAGAGAAGGAAAAAGAAACATAACTGCTACGCATGATAATAGCTCAGAGTCAACTCTAAACATTTATTAAAGAAAATTTTACTGTATAGGGTGGAGAAAATGAAATAAGGGTAGTAAGAATATTTTGGTACATTAATGGTTATGAGTTCTTATTATCTTAACTATTTAGGAGTATAGTCTCTAAGTGATATATATTAATTAAGAGACCATACCATACTTTACCTTTACCTTTGTACATGCCCTTTGTACATGCCCTAAACAAAGTAATTATTATTGTATTCATTACAAATAAATCTTTACAACAAAAGAACATATGATTATATTCTGATAAAATAAATATATACTATATTTCAACAATTGAAATTCGATATTACATATGTACATGAGATCGAGAACAAATTATTTCAAAGGCAGTTTTTATTATGTTTCGTGTATATTTCAAACATTTCAGTTACTAACTTCATTTTGTTCCACAACGATGAGTAACATTTTGACATGACAACTTCTTTCACTTAAACTGGTGCCGATCGACGGCTAGTAGTCATCCCCTGTATATTCCACGTACAAGCAGAGTTGCCAATGTATATACTTAGTATATACTCCGTACGTGTGATGGTTCGTGAGTGACGTTGGGGCATTGCTAGGTGCTAGCTACTATTGTGGCGCTTATCACGTCGATCATTCTCGAACAGAAGCAATCTAGGTTGCCGGCGCGACAAACCCGGGGCAAAGGCGCGAAAAAGGGTTAAAACCCCGCCGAAGGGCTAGAGAGACAGACAGAATCGGTGTCGCGTCGAGAAAAACCTTGGAAACATTGGGTGATTTCGTGACTGTCAAATAATTGGTACGAAGGCAACGCAGGGCCCTGGCTGATGAGAGAGCAAAAGCTCATTAAAGCCTAACACGGCCAAATCCCCTCGACAGTATCCACGTCGAACTGGCCGATCGAGTTGGCTCGACGTCGAAACCGTCCCCTGTTCTCGTGTCAACTTGTAGCACATGTGAATCATGAGACAGCTAGCTAGCTAGCCTAGGTTAACGATCGATGCAACACCTTAGACAGAAAGCTCGATGCAAATCTCTGTCCATCAAGCTCCAGCTCGTACGACATGCGTTGCTAGCCATCAGTTCTCACTTATGTTGGAGCACTGTTTGTCGTCTGTCAATATACATGGGTCGACGGAGGGTTACAAACTTCAAGAAAAGTTGTTCGTAGTCTCGTAGCATAGGCCAAAATTCCGAGGTTAGCAACTGTTGGCAATAGTGCTACACTGAAAAGATAGAAACGTTTTGCTTCCTTTTAAGGAAGATATAGAGCTCTATCGTTTCGATTATACTTATGCTTATGTGTACTATTTATTAGAAATAAAAGAATTTATGGGTGTAAAACCGTAAGATTATCTTTTACATGTTTTACGGTCATGAACTTACTGGTGTAAAAAATTTCATGATTGTAAAACTGTTTACAGAAATAGCATGATGTTTTCGTACGAAATCAAATGCTAGAAGATAAACCACGATAAAAAAACTCACAAAATTAGCTTTACATTTAAATTTTGACTTAAAAATATAAGCATAAAAGAAACAACGAGGCTGATGCTCTCCTTTTTTTTTTTTGCGGGGCAGGAAGCAAAGGCTGGGTCCTTGGGATAGCTAGCCCAATCTAGACTGGATGGGTCGTGATGCTGATGAATTCAGTAGCCCAGCAGAATTCAACAGCCAGCCCAATCTGCCCGTGATGCTGCTGAAATTCCAGTGTTTTCTTAGTAAAAACTAAGTTCACTTTACATACCTCACGTAAGGGTTAAATTTCAATCACATACTTTAACCATAAAATAACACATTCCTGATGATACAAAACCAATATAAATATGTCCCAAGACACTATTAAGATCGGTTTTGACTGACGTAGCGCCATATGAAACTAAAAAACCAAATCATATAAGTAGGCGTTGTTTCTTCTTTTCCTATCCTCCTCCGCGGCGTTTATAAAATTTAATACCCCATTTCTATACTCTTGACTATGACGTTTCACAGATTTCGCATACATCCAACTTCGATCCATCGCTACAAAAATGAAAAAAGAATCAGAGAAACATCTTATAAGATAAATACTACTAAATTAATGAGAATTGATGAATTTTCTAAATTACCGATTACTATTTGTCACTTACCTTTATGAATTTACTGTTTTCTTTTGGAAAAAAAATTAAAATTTCGCCCCCTCCAACCTCCCACCAAAATTGTGAATAGTAGGATACAGTTATACTGGCGGTTGCGGCTATTTATAGTGTGCAATAACTATCTGTAACGGTCTAAAAAATAACTTCTCTGTCAGGCATATAAGTTATCTTTATCGGACCTAAATAAAAGCCCGTCACAGAGGAGTGCCATATGTGACGGGCTTTGTTGTTATCTCAAACGGGCCTCAAGCTGGGGCCCGTCACAGATGATTGTCATCTGTGACGGGCCCCAATTATGGCCCGATTGAGATATTTAAGGTTATCTCAATCGGGTCCTAGTTTAGACTCGTCAAAGATATGTGTCATCCGTGACGGGCTTCAGTTCTATGCACATTTAACATGTCTCTCCGATCATATCTCAATCGGCCTCTTTTTAGGCCCGTTTGAGTTGTATTCTTTGTGACGGCCCGTAAAATCCAGTTATGTTACAGCCCGTCACAGATGAGAGGATCTGCACTAGTGCCGGCTCCGGCTCGAGGTGGGAGGCGGTGCAGCAGCAGCTGCTGGCCTTGCCGGGCACGGGGCGTGTGCGTGTCCTTCTGCAAGCCGCTTTCTGCAGCGTGTTGGAGATCGCCTTGAGGTAGCCGGCAGGTCGGATGTAGCCCTTTCTCCTTACTGAGTTCGCCGATGAGGAGCATCTCCTTTTCCTCGCTCAGAGGTAACATAACATCTCCTCCTCATTGTCTCTTTGATATTGCATGTGTTTTTGTTACTAATGCGAACTTGCGAAGGTTTCGTGTTTCACTACTGTTTTCTGTTTTTCAATATACGGCGTTTTCTACTTTTAAATAGAGGGGTTGCTATACAACAGAATTCCGTTGGGACAAGATGATAACGGTTAGGTATCATGTCATGATACCTAATCGGTATCAGGCGATATTTACGAGGTTTCAGGTGATACCTATAAGGTATCAGCCGATTCCTATCACGTATCAGGTGATATCTATAAGGTATCAGATGATTCATATCACGTATTAGGTGATACTTGCGAGGTATCAGGAGCCGGGAACCAAGGAATCGTCACCGGTGGTCCCACCGTCCACGTCCCAAGCTGGAGCTCGTCGCCAGCGGCCGCATCCTCCAACGTCCGTGCCACGTCGGAGCTCGTCGCTAGTGGTCGCGTCCTCCGTCATCCACGCTCCACGCTGGAGCTCGTCGCCGACGACCGCGTCCTCCACCGTCCACACCATGTCGGAGCTCGTCCTTGTTGCCGCCATGGGGGATCGAGGTCAAGGGAGAAGGATCTAGCTGTCCTCACTCGGCGCAACGATGGCGGCGCTGACCATCCTCCCTCTGTTGGATCCGGTGACGATGGTGGCGGCGACGACGACCATCGCGTGCAGCCATGGCCATCCGAGGAAGAAGCAGCCATCACTATCGTCGCCAACCACACAACCTGCCGTCGAGAGCTCCGCCGTCCACGCCACACCGGAGCACGTCGCCGGCGGCCGCGTCCTTCTCTCACCGAGCAGGTCCTCTTCCTTAGCCCGCGCTAGAGGTCCTTGCCGATGGTCACCTCCTCCACATTGCTCAACTCTCGCTCTTCCTTGGATAGGCAAGGGGACAAAAGGATCCCGTCCTGATGGGATGTCGGTATGTAGTATTCCTGTTAAATATATATTTGATTATTCATCCTAGGAGATATGATTGAAACTCAACCCTTAAATGAGAAACTTAAAGTGGACCTTTTCCTTTAGAGGAAGCTCGTAATTCAGGCAGCAGGTACTTCGGCACTTCCAGCTCTCTTTTGGTGGGCCGGTTTTGTTGTTTGTTATGGGCTGAATTTTAAAGTCTGGGCTTTAATGCACACCTTGTTTTACCTTTGAAACACCCTGCGAGAGCCCACTGTGCTACTGCTGTGGAAAGTTTTTTTTTCCGGAATTGTTAAAGAAAACCATCGAGAGAGTAAATAAATCCAAAATATAGTCAAAATATAGTTATACTATAGCTACATTTAAAGGTTTTTCAAAAACAATTCTGGCAGTTTATTAGAGCAAAACGCCAGCTAGCGAGAGTGAAAGAGCGAGATCTCGACAAATCTGCATCTGCAATTGCTGACAACGTAAATAGAGTACTGCATGTAAAAAAAGTTCCATTTGTTAAGTCGATGACACATCTGCAGTCTACAAAGAAGGTCCAACCACCAGCATACATAAGGATGTCAGACTCCAAATCGACCAATCAATGGCAACAAAACGGATGAGCTTGGAAACATACAGGGGTACAGGCCTACATTGATCAGTCAGTCTGGAGCCATGGCACGAGTGAAGCCCAATACTCCACTGCGCGCGCCCATGACTGACGCCGTTGGTGCTATAGCTACATGGCAATATGGCATAATGGCATTTGATCCTTGCTGCCGTTGATGTCACTTCGTTTTGGCGCGGAGCACATGTCGTGGGCACCTGCTTTCTTTCGCACCTCCGTTAGAAAACAGGAGGTGCTTGCTTAGACATGCCCATCGTAGTGTAGTACTACGTATTACTTCTCCTGAGCAAGCGGTCGATCAGAGTCATGGATGAAAACAGGAGCAGCCATGGCGGGACATCGCCCGACGTCTACCTAAAGTTTGTGGCGCGGTGGGGGCCATAGGAATTTGTGGAAGCAAAAAACCCATGTGCGAAATCCACAACATTATTGATGAGGAGGCGCACTGGCATAGCAAAAGCGGTGTGCTCACTTGCTGTGCACGCCTCCTCCGCTATGTCCATATCTATCCGAACAGTCCGCCCTCGTGGAGGCGTGGATCCCGGCGCCCCCTCGCAGTGGGACAAGTTTCGAGCCACCAGCGGCCCGACACATCGCACACGTCATAGTGGGGGGCGTGGGAGCCGCACGCTGTGCCGCGCGACGCTTGGTGGTGGAGGAGGCAACCCTCTTTTTTCTTGGTCCCCCACTGCAGATTCACGGGCACTTCCGTGCTTGGACCCTCGGTGGCCTACGGGGTATGGGGGTTAAGGGCCTGTGTGTCAGGGGTGTGGGACGGCGGCATTGGCTCGGCTCGCTAGCTGACCCCCCTGGGTGCATGTGCGCGAACACTCACATGGCGAGACCGTGGGTGGGTTCGTCCGTCTGGGAGGGAGATCGAGCGGGTCCCTCCATAGTTGCATCTGATCATCTTAGGGGAAAAAAGGAATGTTTTCTTCCCTTGCAGTCGTATTTTCAACGCATGTTTTTTTTCTTGTGTGAGCTGAATTCTGTAAATTAAATCACGTGGAATTCTGGCTGCGGTTTACGATATTAGGAAATGAATAACCTGACTTAAAAAGGAAACATGAGTCACTGTAGTTATTAGTACCCCTGACATATTTAGAGGAAAAATATGTAAATAAAAAATGAAGAGTTGATACTCCGTTTGAATTTTGGTGTAACTATCACCAAATAACACTTTTGATTGATAGAATATAGAAAATGAGCTCGTTGGTGTAATTATCACGAAACAATACTTTTGATTAAATGAGAAGTACTTATAATTTGGGTTAGAGCCTTAGACCATGGGGTTGAAAGTGTTAAGCCCTGCCATTTTAGGTGCACGAAAGCACACATTTGAGTTGGACTTTATGTAACCGTAATCAGTGCAAGTTTGCAACGGATGTGAGAGCATACATATATTATCTACGCATACGTGAGTTCTTTAATTTTGCGGCGAGTGTATGTGAGTCCTTTGCATTGACCGTATAGTACTTATTTTTCCTTATTGCTCTGCATATTTTTTTTTAAAATTTCTATTAGTTGCAAGTTTTATGTTACTACTATGTAAAATTTGCAAATGCCTCAAAGTATTAAGGTGTTCACGGGTTGCAATACCATCCACGAATCCACGATCGCGTTATTGAGTGATCCATGAATCAATATATTTTTTCCCAGTAAAACATTTTAATGTAGTTCTATTGATTCATATATTCTGTGGGCAGTTTTCTTCTTTCTACATATAGTTAGACAAACGATCTTTTTGTCTCTTGTCGTCTTTATTAGCCGTAACCAACATTTGAATCTAAAAACTAAATTTGATTTTGAAATTGAGGTTTTTTTCACCATAGTCTATCTTTTAGCTTTGGCTTAAAAAACACAAAGAATACATAAATAAAAAAATACTCATAAATTATTTTTGAATGTTTTATTCGTATTTTTACGCCTTATCTCGAACACCCAGACCTTTTATCTATGGGTTAATTAGATACGTGCCATTACAATTTTGATGGTTTGGAAAAATGCCATTACTATTCAACAAATCGCAAAGATGCCACTGGTACTTAGGTGAAACTCTCTCCACACCACTCAATACGCACGAATCATCGTCGGTCCTGTTTGTAGTGTACGGTATTTACGTATGGACTGAAATGCCCGCAAGTGCGGATTAAAAGGGCAGGGTTGGAGCAGGGCGAATCGAGCAACCCCTACAGAACCACTTCCCATCCCACACCACGGGCGGCGGCAGCAGCGGCGACGACGACGATGAAGATGGAGGGATCTGGAAGCTCGAGTGGCTCTAGCCTTCATCTCTCTCAGCAAGCTTCCTCCATCCCGAGTTTGAGGTGTGCTTGCCGAAAACGTGCGGTGGTATTGACATCGCACACCCCTAGAAATCCTAGGCGGCGGTGGCTTCAGTGCTACCGAGATGTAAGTCTCACTTTTCTGATTTGTTGACATTATTCATCTTGGTGTTTTAATCCAGTTCAGTCGTCTTGTGTTAAATTTGCAGCCCCCTGCTTGCGCCTTATGGATCTGGGAGGATGTCCTTAATCGATATGTTGAGGAAATGGTGGCATTCTGTGAGAAGGGAGAGCTTGAGGCCATGCGGCATCATTTTGCCGAGAAGAAGCAAGAAAATAGCAGGCTACATGGTTTGGTTGATGGAAGTAAATGTCAACTGGAGACACTGAAAGAAGAGGTAGGAAAGTGGAAGAAGCACTGTAAGAGCTGAAGAAGGAGCTTGTAGCAGAGAAGTGTAGTCGTAGTAGACTGAGTTGTTGGGTCTGTTTCTTGGTGGTCATTTTGCTTTGGCGTTTTTTAGCTTGAAATGTAAGGCTTGAGTGTAGAGTTTGCTTCAAATGTTGTGGGCAAATGTTGAATGAATCAAACTAGTGTATGTAAGAATCAAGTTTGATTTCTTAAAATCACTCATGAATTCAAAATCTTACTTTGCTTGTCCTGAATAATAATGTTCTTCAGCATATCCTGAATAATATTGTTCATCAGAATTATTGGTCATGTTCATAAAACTGGCAGGACAAATTTGAGATTGTGGCACATTTGTTTGTAATATAATGCAGAATGCAATCAGATTTATAACAGCACAATCTGGCACATTTATAACAGCAAGGCGGAAGTCATAGCTTCATTACAGCTAGCTTGTTCTGATAACAAGGGCCTCAAAATGATCTAACTTGGCACAAGTCTTAGTCCGTCTACTTAAGAGAGCAGAGCAGCAAAATGAAATTTCCATGTGCCATTACGGTCACTACAAGTAATATCACTTCCATCTAGCTATACAAAATGAACATCTTGAAATATCTTTCATGAGGATAGGTATTGGGACAAGCTTCTAACAACCCTTGCAGGGCCTTCTGAGACAGCTCTAGCTTCTTTCTTCTTTTTGGGTATCTTCTTCTTGGGAGTCTTTTTCTTGGCAGGTTGGCTAGATGAAGCTTCATCTGCATTTTTTTCTGCAAAGACAAAGAAATGCAAATGTTAGTATTGAAGACAAACGGGATATGAAAATACGAGTACCTCTTCCTTGGTGTAGCAGTAGCTTCCTCAATAACCTCATCTGTTGCTTCAGCCAGCTTGCAAGTCTTCTCAAAGTGGCCAAAACCTTGGCACCTCTTGCACCTAACCCTTCTAGCACCTGGTTCAAGTGCACTTCTTATCCTCTGAACTCTTGGTCTCCCTGCATCTCTCTTCAGTTTTGGTGGCTATACTTTGAACCTTAGGTCCTGCACAGGCCACTGTGATCTATCTGGCATGGTTGGCATCCCTCCTGCATATGCTGCTTTAAACTTGCCAACAGAGTAGTATTTAGATACAAAATCGTTGATCTCAACTCCTCTATTGGAACATATCCATGCTAATGCATGGTTGCAAGGCTTCCATGAAACCTGCCACTTCCTACATGAACAAGTTTGGTTGGTTAGGTGCACTGTATGCCTCTTGGTATTGTTGTCACTCTCAACCAATGTAATTTCTACCATGTCATCATCACTTCTTGCAACTTTCACAACTTTCAGCTTGTTGCTTGCTGCATTTAGCTCTCTCATAACACTAGGAAGTATTCCATCACTGAACTTGTCACCAACTTGTCTCCTTAAGAACATCTTCTCCATTATTAACTCTCTCAGGGAATCAACTAGCTCATGAAGGTGCAGTCCCTTGAAAGCTTTAATTTGGTTATTGAAACTTTAGAAACATTGTTGGTTAAGTAGTCACACTTGCATGTTTCTTTGAACCCACACCTATACCAGGTCCTTGAATGGTGCTGCTCTAGATATTTGATGGCCTCAGGACAGAAATCCCAAATTTGCTGCATGTGATATCTAAAACCATCCTCTGTGAAGCATCTAGCAGCTGGGTACAAGTGGGTTGTGAATATAGGGCCCTTGAATTTCTTCATAAAATTTCCATAAAGGTGTCTCATGCACTCCCTATGTTCAGCCTTGTCAAAAACAACACCTACAGCTTTCTCTAGCCCTTTAGATGCATCTGTGAAATTGACTAAGCTATCTGGAACACCTATAGCTCCATGCATCTGTTGCATGAACCACAACCAATTCTCATCTGTCTTTGATTGAAATATTGCAAATGCCAAAGAAAACAACCAGTTGTGTCCATCAACAGATGTGGCTGAGACTAACTGACCAGTGTATTTACTAGTTAATCTAGTTGCATCTACACCTATATATGGCCTACAACCATTTATAAATCCATCTACTCATGGTTTGAAAACAACAAACTTTCTATTGAAGCACATCTTTTTCCCTAACTTCTGTAAATCAATGGTAACAATTGTACCTGGTGATCTCTTCGCAATTTCTACCTTCCAATTGACTAGCAGCTGAAAGCTCTCTGCATACTTGCCATGAATCTGGTTCTCTGCAACTCTCTTTCCTGCCCAAGCCTTGGAGTACTTTAGTTTAATTTCATATTGCTCCTCCAGCTTCTCCTTTGTTGCCTTAGCCCCCTTGTCAAGATTCTTCTTGAGCCAGTCTTTCAACCTATCAGCAATCCAGTCTTGAGTGACCATCTTCCCTTCCATAAGCTTGGTAGTGGGACATTCATGTGGAAATGGTATCTTCTTTATCTGTCAACACCAAAAAAAAACATCTATACAATCATGTCGGTGTAATGGGCCCAGGGGTATGCTGCCTTAGGACTCGTGGCGGCCCAGTTCGCTCACGTGGCCATTCCCCGAGAGGGGATCGGGCCCGAGGGTGACGTGGCAGCCGCCCACTCTAAGTCCCGGCGCCCCTCGGGGGCTGCCAGATTAGGGGTCGGGCTCCCCCGACCCCCTCGGGCCGCCGCCACGTGTGCTAGAGTAGGGAGCGCCCACCTACCCCCATTAATGGCGGCGCAGTCGGAGTGCACCTGCGCGCGCGCGTGCCGCGTTAAATGCGGAATGACATGCACGCGCGCAGCTGGCACCGGTCGTAGTCGGCTGACTGGTCTACGACCGATCCGAATGACCGATGGGACGTAGCACAGTATCTGGCGTACCGTCGCACGCCCGGTAGGTATGCTGCGTGCTCCGTCAGGTCACATCAGAATCATGTGAGCCGGATCGGCTGACTCACCCCACCGGAGTTGGTGCGCCAGGTCTAATCACCTGGTGCACATCGCCGCATACGGCGGGATAAGCAAGTCCCTGGCCGTTTAATGAAGAATGACGTGCGATGTCACGCACGAAGATGGGCGATCTGACAGGAGTCGTGCCGGTGCTACAGGACGGTGGACTTCTGCCGCAAGCCATAGTGTGGCCCTTAATTGTAAAAGAACTTTTTTCCCTTTTCTCTAGAATGTAGCCTGTTCGGTCCATGTGGTATCCCCTTGGGAATATAAAAGGAGGCCCAGGCCTAGAGGGAAGGGGGTTGGCTTCTTAAGAACAAGAACACACAGATAGTCTATCTCACAGGAGTAGGGTATTACATCTCGCCGGCGGCCCGAACCTGTATAATCTCTTGCATGCCATTGCCCTCTCTTGCACGAAACTTTTTTCTCTACTTCTCCATCTCACCAACGCACTGGAGCCAGAGCCGGGAACGCCTCTCTTTTACGCCCTGGGCCGAACTCAAAAGGGGGGCCTCCACAGTCCCCCGCTGCGGAGTTTATCCTCCAACAGCTGGCGTGCCAGGTAGGGGTGCATAGACGCATTCCTCGGCTCCCATTCCTTCCGTGCGCGCCAAGTTTCGCCAGGTCAGCCCTATGGCTGAAGAGTCGGTGATTCGCACGCCCACACCGAGCGTCAGTGACGACGGCGGAGAGCTGCATCCGCGCCGTCGAGCACATACCCCGTCCCCGCCTCCACGCCGGAGTCCTGGGCGGGGAAAGTGCGGGGGGAGCCGGAGGGCTCTACCACCTCGCCGCCACCCAGCGACGAACGGCGGCGCCACCCCAAGGCGTGTCGCGGTCTGGTCTACAGCGACGGCGGCACCCCTCAGGGCGCCCTCCAGGCGGCGGGAGCGCTCCTACGCCACTCGCCTATCGCCTCGGACCCGGAAGCTCCCATCCAGCATTGGCTGGACGACGTGGCTAACCTGGTCAAGGCGGCGCACAGCAGCTGGACGCCGACGGTCCCTCCTCGGCAGTCAGATCGTCCGGTACCGCGACTGCTGCATCTTCGTCTGCAAGGCGAAGAGCTCGGCGAGCGGCGGCTCATGCCCGCCGCTCGTCCACGCTTCCCTCGTCGACGCCCATGGCTACTCGCAGGCATCACGAGAGTATATATGACGGGCCAGACGCCCGGCTCAACATCGAGCATCGGCGCGACGAGCGCCGCGCCACCCAAACGGGGGAAGGCGTCGCGTCTACGACTGCAGTGCGCCCTAGCGGCCCTAAGGGTCGGCCCCCTGTTTCCCCCATCGTCGGGGCTGGATGCCGTGCCTTTGTGGCGAGTCTTCGGAATGTCCGATGGCCCCCAAAGTTCCGGCCCAGTATTCTGGAGAAATACGACGGTAGC
This sequence comes from Oryza punctata, assembly GCA_000573905.2. Taxonomy (NCBI): domain Eukaryota; kingdom Viridiplantae; phylum Streptophyta; class Magnoliopsida; order Poales; family Poaceae; genus Oryza; species Oryza punctata. The sequence goes on along the minus strand of CM002491.2, from coordinate 27,334,921 downwards.
GTCAACCCCACCGAGTTCCTCCAGATCTGCACGACTGGAATAGAAGCTGCGGGGGGTGACGACAGGGTCATGGCGAACTTCTTTCCCATGGCCCTAAAGGCCAAGCGCGGGGTTGGCTTATGAACTTGCCACCCGCCTCGGTCCACTCTTGGGAGAACTTGTGCCAACAGTTCACCACGAACTTTCAGGGCACATATCCACGCCCAGGAGAAGAAGCTGACCTGCACACAGTGCAGCGGAGGGACGATGAGTCCCTCCGGTCATATATACAGCGGTTCTGGCAGGTCCGCAACACCATCTATAACACCCTGAAAATTTCGACTTTGAAATACGAAATTAAAAATTCGGAATAATCAAAAATCTTTTTCAAAATACATTCATGCCGGGATTAATTTATTTCGATATGTCGTTTTTCTTTTATGCGTGGTCTAATAGACGAACATCTGAGAATATGTCGGTATTTGATTTCAAATATTATTTATTCAAGGAACTATGATTATGAGATATCCTAATCTTTGCATATGCCAACTATTTTCGAAAAAACCCTTCTCTATATATTAAAAACCCTCGGGCATATTTACTTTATGAATAAAGCAATATATATATATATATGTAAAACCGTCTTGATAAACCCTATATGGGATAGCTTATTAAAACAAATACTATTTTAGTAAATAAATATAGCTTGATTATTTTCTATGAACCTTGCAGAGTCTGCCTTCGGAAAACTAATTGCAAAATAATATCTATTGTTAAGGTATTTACTAAAAACCTTAATCTCGAAATATAAATTCCTAATAGGCTATTTTCAAAGATATGACCTCCTCAGACAAAGTCTAGTCCTCAGGCAAAATTTTAGCTTGCTTGTTAATATTTATTGTTTATTTGTGTGTGTCTAGGATCGGTGCCAAAAGATCTCGATTAAATTCTTTTCCCTAAAAGGTTGTCCTCTATCCGACATCCTTTCCTTTCTTTATCCTATCCGTCTGTTGCTTTTAGCGCTTCGGTGCTAATTAATTAAAGTCCCGAAGTTCTTCTCTTCTACCGCAGTATTATCCCTCTCGCAAACTCTTATTCTACGGTTAAATTTTAACTGCTCTATCGAGTCGACCTCGATATTTCCCTCAAATATTTACAATCGATCGACGAATTTACCTATTGCGCGTCAATACGACTATTCTCGATTTTATTTCTACCGCGGTGGTTGGATTTGAATGCCATACGTCATCCTTGAAATTCCTTTTTCGATACAGTCAGAGCGCTCGCAATAAAATCCTAAATTTAATTCTCAAGCGACTGAGCGACCGAATTATTTCACCTGGATTCAAACTAAAAATCCAACAACCAGTGAATAGCCCATTTACACAGCTCAATCTCAAAATCGACTATGCCATTTATACAATCCAACCACGACATCCAAATTTAATTCAAAAGTCCATATGTACAGTCCATCTACAAATTCAAATTTAAATATCCCAAATAACAGTCCAATTATACAAACCAATTACATCCAAGTATACCAAATTCAAATGTCTCAATTTATACAGTCCCAATTATACAGTCCGATTATACAAGTCATAGTACAGTCCCTGCTCAAATACAAAATACAAACCTATGTAAAAATATAAAAGCTCATGTTACATGGGCCTCTCTCTCTCACTGTCAGCCCACTCCACCTAGCTTTCTCAGCCGAAGTCTGCATTGCCTCCATCTGCATCAAAGCAGTCACCATGCATGCACAGAATGTGTTCGATGAAATGGCTACAAGCCACAGCTTTGAACTGAACCGAGTTTTGCTGGCTATCAAATGCCTGGGACCCCCTCACCAACATTTCAACAACACTCCCTGCACCCAACCCACAAAACCCTCCATCAACATACATGCAACACAGTGGGATAAAGTCCACACCGAATGAAATACCAAGTCTATAAAGAAGAGCTCACCTTGTCTCCCATGCACAGGCAGCCAACAACATATAAAAACCGCTGCCAAAATCGAGCACCTCTGCACCCCCTCCATTTTCCTCCTCCATCTCCCTCTCCTACCTCTTGCTCTGCCACTGCCTCTCCTTCTTTCCACGCACTGGCTGCTGCTTTTCCGTTTGCTCCACCGCGGCTGGCTTGTGCTGAACTTCGGTTGGGCAAAGGGACAGGTAGGCCACCGCGCCATCGATCGAACCTGTGAACCTTGAACATTTGAATGTGAGAACGACTAATTTATCGAACGGCTAACCCGCTAACTCTCTAACCTACTGACTCACTGACCTCTAACTCGCTAACCCATAACCCCTAACTTGCACTAACCCGCTAATATTTACTCCTTAACAGTGTGTGTTCGTTTGTTACCATCGATCGAACATGTGGCACGCGAGGACGAACCACGAGCCGATCGTCGACGCCGTTGGCCACTCTCGGCGTGCCGCTGCACGGCTGCCGCGAGGTGAGCATCTCCTCCTTCCTCCTTCCTTTGTTTCCCTCCCTCCTCTCTGCATCTCTCTGCTCGCTGAGCCTGTTTTGGCGCGGTACTGCCATGGCACGCATCGCTGCCACTGCCATCCTGCTGCGGCCGCCTTCACGCCATCGCCGCGCCGACCCTTCCCTCCACCCCCGCGCGCGCCTGCGCTAGGCTATCACCCACGCACGCCTGCGCCAGGCCGTTGCCAGCGCCGCCGTGCCAGATCACCGCCCACGCGCGCACCTACAGGTCGGCCGCCTCCTCCCCGCGCCACCCCTCCCCAGCCTCAACCGCCATCCGAGCGCGCGCGCGCCGCGCCAGGCCACCGCACCCAGCCATCGCCCTCACGTCGCCGCGTCGGCCCTTCTCTACTCCTCCTCCTATCCCAGCCGCCGGCCGTCTCGTTCCCCTCCAACTCTCGCTCCACCGCCACCCTGCTCGAGGCCGCCGCTGCCCCACAGCGCCACCATGCGCCGCCCTCCTCCCTCTCTGGCGCATGAGTAGATGGCAACCGAACAACAGAAGAAAGGGATAGGAAAGAGCGAGAAATGGAAAAGAAGGAGAAGAAAACAGGAAGGAAAAGAAAAGAGAAGTGGGGCCCACGTTCAAGATTTTTCTTGAGCTCTCTCTCCCTTTAAAAAGTCTGCTTCGCCTCCCTCTACTTCCTTGTCTAAGCGCAGTGGAATCGATTTCTACTACAAAGTCTATACTACCTCCTTATATTCTAACCGGTCCTGAAGGATTGAATCCTCTACATAAGTCTATATAGCATCCTCCATCTAACCTTCAGGCAAAGCCCATCATCAGCTTTCTTCCTTTACCTAAAGTCTGTGTTTTGTCCCTCTGCATCCTAAAACCATCTCTGAAAGTCTAAATATCCCCCACCCGAGAAACCCTAAATCCGCGGTTTATAATTTATCTTTTAAACTTCGGAAATTCATATCTCTCTAACCACCACTCCGATTAACTCCGTTCAACTTCCATCATCTCTCTGAAATCGAGATCTATTTACTGACACCATTAGTTTGTTTTGAATATTCTTTTATTTTATTTTTAGGATTGTGTGTGGTTTTCCTTGATCGTTGGTCGGATGTTCTGGGTGTTCTGGTTATTCCTTGAGCGTGGATTTTTCCGGTTATTCTAACTATCGCGGACTTCTCGAAGATTATTCGAACCTAAAACAAGGCAAGTCACTACGCCCCCTTCCTCGAACATGTTGATCCTATTTTTATAAATGTGTTGATTACAAATAAAATTGCATGCTAATTATAAAACGAGTACCTACATTTGTTTAAGCCTTACCTTTGATATTGTTTACCTTTATGTACTTATACACCTTTGTTACTTGAGTCTATTATTTATGCGCGGTTAATTATCTATACTGCTTAGCGTTGCATATATGTAGACGTTTGTACACTCCATACTTATGATATATGGCTATGGATGTGGATGTGGCGATCACTCAGTGGGAGTGATTGTCGGAGATGGGTGGAGACATAAGCGCCACCCGCAACATTAAAACATTTGCGAAAACCAAAAACTTAATAACACAAAACTATTTCGACTAGGGCGACATGAATAGAATATGGGTGGTTCTGGAAACGGTAAGCCGCCGACCCTGGTCAATTAAGGACCGAGTCAATAAGCTATGCGAGAAACGAACAGAGTACGACCACATTTCTCGAGTGGGGTATGACCCGGTGGACTAGAAAATTCTCGTGGGGTGGCACCCCAGACATGGTAGGTTCTGGATATTAGTTGTTGTGTTGATGATGTGTTGTGGTTTAGATCGCTTGGGTCGATCCGTTGAACACCGGAAAAAACTTAAAATGCACCCTAAGTATATATTATGTAACCCCCCTAAGATCTCGGGAGCGCCAGGACTCCTCTCACAACCGGCTCGAGGTAGGAATGTGGCGCCGGGGGTGCAATGGGGATTCATAGTCCTTATAGCGGGTGCCGCCATGCGAGGGTAACTGAAAAACCGGGCCGTGACAAGTCTCATGTGTTGGGTGCGTCACGGAGTGCGGGATTAAAAGCGTACATCCACTGCAGTGTGAGTAAATTAAACTATTCGAATAGCCGTGTTCGCGGATATGAGCACCGGGACTTGTATTACTCTTGACTAGCCTCGTCAATTTTTAATATTGCTTAAAATATGATGGGTATGGAAGGTGAGACCTTGCCCGATGTGCGGAAAGGTCGTAGTGGTTAAAACTGTGGAAATTGGATGCGAGGGTAAACTGGACCAAGCGAGGCTTGGGGAAGGTGGATGAACCCTCGCAGGTTAATGACAACTCCAACTTAACGTGGTTTTCAGTTAAAACTGCTATGTCATAGGTTTGTGAAATAATTTGTGAAAACTAGTTTTATGCAAATAAACCAAGCCATCCTTGAACCCCTATGAACATTATATGCATTCTGTAGTGGTGGCTTGCTGAGTACGGTTGGTACTCACTCTTGCTTATTTAAATCTTTTAGAAAAGGTGTTGGTGTCGATATGTACATGTGCTATGCTGGCAAGGAGTTACCGAGGACGGTGGAATAGGGACCTAGGTTCACCAGTCGATGCGTGTGGGATAAAATGGACGGCCGTTGCTTCGTTTACGCTACCTCATTTATTTGTGTTGGTATTTTGTGTTGTTGTCGACCATGCTTGGTCTATTCGGATCCCATTTGGGCTACCGTTGTATTATTAATATATTGTAAGACCTATATGACGATGTCAGCTTGTGATATACAACTGTGCCATGTGTGTACCATCTACTGATCCAAGGAATGGTATTGTAATACACATGGGATTTCCGGTATACAAAACCGGGGGCCCACACCATCCCCTGTATCCCCGCGCACGTGGTGATATACGCGTTCAGCGGAGGTGTGCGGCATAACCGCATGTTGGAGAAGATAGCCTCCAAAGAGCCCCAGACCACCGCACAACTTTTTGAACTCGCGGACCGTGTGCTCGAAAGGAGGAGGCTTGGACCTGGAACTCCTCTGGCTCTGGCGCGACGGCTGCGGCCGCCCCCGAGTCTGTTGCCCGTTCCGGGCAGCGAGAAAAGAGGAGGAAGAAGAGGACTGCTCGCACCGGCGACGAGGGGCATGTCCTCGCCGCTGAGGGCGCTTCGCGGCCCCCGCGCAAGGGGAGGGCCGCGGATGATGGCAGAAGGAACGCCGGTGTTCCCGGTCGAGAGCGCCAGGCGGGAAAATGGTGCTCCGTGCACAACACCTCCCTCCACGACCTCGCTGACTGCCGCGCGGTCAAGGGTTTGGCCAAGAGGGTCAAGAAGTGGGGGGAGGAGCCGGGGCAGGAACGCCGTGGGGGCCAGGGCCCCACGACCCCTACCCGCGATCGGCGAGGTGAGGCCAAGCAGAAGGCCCCCACCGATGATGATGGCGATGACGACTTGGGCTTCCAGGAGCCTGAGGTCACTGTCGCCACCATGGATGGGGGAGCATGTGCTCATGCTTCCCACCACAGCTTCAAGACCATTAAGCGCGAGCTTCTGGGTGCGGTCCCCACTCATGAGGCCGCACGGCGGGCTCGGTGGTCCAAATTGCGATGGTGGTCTCCCCCACCATTTGCAACGTCAAGTTGAGGCGCGTCCTGATAGATGGTGGTGCCGCCCTCAACATCCTCTCCCCCACGGCCTATGATCTCATCAAGGTCCCGGGGAAAAAGCTCCAGCCATCCGTGCCGATCATCAGCGTGACGCCGGGGCACACATGGCCTCGAGGTCACATTGACCTCGCGGTCAGGTTCGATGGCCCCAACAACTTCTGCACCGAGCGGATTGACTTCGATGTGGCGGATCTCAATCTGCCCTACAACTCGGTGCTGGGGAGGCCCGCGTTGGTGAAGTTCATGACGGCCACCCACTACGCCTACCTCTAGATGAAGATGTCGGGCCCACGTGGCCCCATCACCATCCACGGCAATCTCAAGATCGCACTGGCTTGCGCGGAACAGCGCGCGAGCGACCTTGCCACGGTCCCAAAGACCTCGGGCAGTGATGAGAGGCCCGACGCCTCCTCATCTCATGCCCCGAGGAAGCGGATGACCTCAGGCAACGAGGTCCCCGTGAAGGAGGTGACGTTGGTCGGAGATCCGTCCAAGACCATCAAGATTGGCGGTCAACTGGACGACAAATAGGAAGACGCGGTCATCTCCTTCCTGCGGGCAAACGCTGACGTCTTCGCGTGGAAGCCGTCGGACATGCCCGGGGTCCCCAGGGAGGTGATCGAGCACCGTCTGGCCGTGCGACCGGATGCAAGGCCCGTCCGGCAGAAAGTACGGCGACAGGCCCCCGAGCGCCAAGCCTTCATCCGCGAAGAGGTGGCGCGTCTGCTGGAGGCCGGATTCATTCGAGAGGTCATACATCCGGAGTGGCTCGCGAACCCGGTCGTCGTCCCCAAGGCGAACGACAAGCTCCGGATGTGCATCGACTACACCGATCTCAACAAGGCATGTCCTAAGGACCCTTATCCCCTGTCATGCATAGATCAGATTGTCGACTCCACTGCGGGGTGCAACCTTTTGTGTTTCTGAGATGCATTCTCAGGGTATCATCAGATTCGCATGGCTAGGAAGGATCAGGAGAAAACTGCATTCATTACTCCTGTAGGCACCTATTGTTATACAACTATGCCTTTTGGTTTAAAGAATGCATGCCCTACTTTTCAACGTACTACTCGTATTACTTTGGGTAGTCAAATAGGGCGCAATGTTGAGGCGTATGTCGACGACTTGGTTGTAAAAACACGCAACCAAGAGACATTGCTCTCGGATCTAGCGGAGACCTTCGAAAGTCTCCGCTCCACACGCATGAAGCTGAACCCCGAATAGTGCGTGTTCGGCGTGCCCGCGGGCAAGCTTCTGGGGTTCTTGGTCTCAGCCAGAGGCATAGAGGCCAACCTCGAGAAGATTAGCGCGATAAATAGGATGCGCCCCCCAGCAAGCTTAGGGATGTCCATCGTGTCACGGGATGCATGGCTGCCCTAAGCCGGTTCATATCGAGGCTGGGAGAGAAGGCGTTGCCCCTATTTAAACTCCTTAAGCACTCCGGGCCATTTAGGTGGACGGAGGAAGCTGAGCAAGCCCTTAATCAGTTGAAGGCTTACCTCAGCTCCCCCCCGGTCCTAGTTGCCCCCGAGCCTGAGGAGCCGTTGCTGCTCTACTTAGCGGCGACCCCATAAGTAGTCAGCACAGCGCTAGTGGTGGAGCGCACCGAGGAATGCCCTTGGCCCGCGCTCCACCGACCCGTGTCGATACAACCCGGGCCAGAGGCCAACGAAGGAGCCCATCACCCAGGCGAGGGACCCGGTGCCCCCCAGGTTGACGATGGCCCTCCGTCCCCTCGTCAGACGTCGTTAGGTGCCTCCGATCCCCAGGAGGGCCCCGAGGCCACTGAGGGGAGGAGTGGCCCGACGCCTTCTGACCCCGAGGCTACCGGCATGGAGATGGAGTGGGCCCAGAATGGCCCCTCCCATCATCTATGTGCGGGATCTAATGCCCGTAGCGAAGAAGCTAGGCCCCACCGAAAGGTGCAGCGGCCAGTTTACTTCGTTAGTGAGGCGTTGCGGGATGCCAAGACTCGGTACCCTCAGGCCCAGAAGCTGCTCTACGTGGTTCTGGTGGCATCGAGGAAGTTGCGCCATTATTTTCAGGCGCACCTGGTCACAGTGGTGACGTCCTATCCCCTCGGACAAATCCTTCACAACCGAGAGGGGACCGGGCGGGTGGTCAAGTGGGCCATCGAACTCTCCGAGTTCGATCTCCACTTTGAACCACGCCACGCTATTAAGAGTCAGGCCCTCGCTGATTTCGTGGCAGAGTGGAGCCCGACCCCCGAACCCAACCTCGGGTTCCCTAACTACGAGGCCGGAGCCGATCCCTCACATCCAACCACCGGCTCCCATTAGGTGATGCAGTTTGATGGCTCGCTCGCCCTCCACGGTGCCAGTGCTGGGGTCACTCTGACCTCACCAAACGGGGATGTCCTCAAATATCTGGTTCGTCTAGATTTTCGGGCAACCAACAACATGGCAGAGTACGAGGGGCTACTTACGGGACTTAGAGCGGTAGCTGGAATGGGGATCAGCTGCCTCTTAGTTCTTGGCGACTCTCAGCTAGTCGTGAACCAGGTCTCCAAGGAGTACCGTTGCTCCGACCCGCAAATGGAGGCCTACGTCCGTGCGGTGCGGCGTATGGAGCGCCACTTTGACGGGTTAGAACTACGGCACGTGCCCAGGCGAGACAATGTGCTCGCCGACGAGCTGTCACGACTCGCCTCGTCACGCGCCCCAACCCCACCGGGTGCCTTTGAAGAAAGGCTCACCCAGCCGTCGGCGTGTCTTGATCCCCCGGGGGATTCAGACGCTGCCACGTCACCCACGGGGCCCGATGGAGTCCAGGCCCCGAGGCCCGAAGGGTTCGAGCCCGACCCCCCATGACAAATTGCCTGGATGGCTGAGATCCAGGCATTCTTAAAGATGAGACTCTTCCCGAGGATCGCAAGGGGGGCGAGCGAGTCATCCGCGTCTCCAAGAGGAACATGTTGGTAGAGGGGGTCCTCTACCGACGCGGCGCCAATGGAGTCCTCCTCAAATGCATCTATCGGGACCATGGCATCGAGCTTCTCGCCGATGTCCATGAAGGCGAGTGTGGCCCTCATTCCACCTCGCGCACCTTGGTCGGCAAGGCCTTCCGACAGGGTTTCTACTAGCCCACAGCGCTCCAAGATGCAGCCGATCTAGTCAGGCGATGCATGGCATGTCAATTCCATGCCAAGCAAACGCATCTGCCGGCCCAGGCCCTGCAGACCATTACACACTCGTGGCCCTTCGTGGTCTGGGGGCTGGACATCTTGGGTCCTTTCAAGAAGGCCCTGGGCGGGTACGAGTACCTCTACGTCGCCATCGACAAGTTCACTAAATGGCCCGAGGCCTACCCGGTCATTAAGATCGATAAGCACTCGGCCCTCAAGTTCATCAAGGGCATCACTGCCCGGTTCGGGGTGCCCAACCGTATCATTACGGACAACGGCACCCTATTCACAAGTGAACTGTTCGGCGACTATTGTGAAGACATGGGCATCAAGCTCTGTTTTGCCTCCCCCGCCCACCCCAAGAGCAATGGTCAAGTGGAGCGCGCCAACGCGGAAATCCTCAAAGGCCTCAAGACCAAGACATACAACGTCCTCAAGGAACACGGCGACTCGTGGATCGATGAGCTACCAGCGGTGCTATGGGCCAACCGGACTACCCCGAGCCGTGCCACAGGGGAAACACCATTTTTCCTGGTTTACAGCGCGGAGGCGGTCCTCCCATCCGAGCTCACCCTGGGATCTCCGCGAGCCGCCCTATACAACGAGGCAGATCAAGAGCACCTCCGACGGGACGACCTCGACTACCTTGAAGAACGAAGGCGGCGCGCCGCCCTTCGGGCTGCGCGTTACCAGCAGAGCCTAAGGCGCTATCATCAGCGCCATGTCCGGGCCCGATCACTCAGCATAAACGATCTCGTCCTACGCCACGTCCAAACGCGTGCAGGACTAAGCAAACTCTCACCCATGTGGGAGGGGCCGTTTCGAGTGATCGGCGTCCCCCGACCGGGCTCGATCAGGCTGGCCACGGAAGATGGCACCGAGTTGCCTAACCCGTGGAACATCGAACACCTTCGTCGCTTCTACCCATAAAGGAGTCACTGCGTTGTACCTCGGGCTCGGGCCAACCCCATGCGCCCCCTTGGGCACGGTGAAGTTGGCCGGAGGCTCCCACTATCAATATATTCGCCTTTGGCATTTATTTTCTAAGTAGCAGAGTTCTTTCTCACATTTACGTTCGATCCAACTGTGACTTCTTCTTTGCATGATTTGTTGGGTGTTTTGTCCTAACTCGGGACGCTTGTGTTCGTGTCGCTCCCGGTGGTTCGCACCGTCTAGATGCCGACGGGGCCTAGAGCGAGCCATGCCCCGAGACACATTGAACTCCAGGGGAACTCACCAATGGCCCACAATCGGGTCTGCACTTACACCGGTCATCATGCTCTCAGCCTGGCCAGTCTCGACATGTGGAACTCCCCAAGTGCACTAGCTCCGGTCCCTACCACTTGGGATAACAACCCGAACCCAAGATCCCGCTTGGGTTAAAACACCGAGCCGATCATCAAGAAAGATCCAGTCGGATCATAGGACAAAGCAACAAATTAACGCGAGCTTATGAAATATTCATTGCAGGGAAAAAGTGCGCATAAAGGAAAGTGTCGATTATTACACGATCGGCATGAAGGCCAAATATACAAACATAGCAAAAAAGAAAGGTGGAGGGAGGTGCCAGCCGCAGGCCTCGGCTTGTGGGGTCACGCCTCGCCGCCGTCATCACTGTCGCCACTGGCGTCATCGTCGTTGTCGCCCTCGTCGTCGTCATCGGAGGCCGGCGGAGGGGCGAACCGGGGGGACCTTCCCCTCAAAGGAGTGGACGATCTCCCAGGCGGCATCTCGGACTCGTGCGCGGGCCGTGCCTTGGTCCCCGGTGGGAAGTCGTCGAAGATGGCCCACGGGGAGAAGTCGGGGTCGCGAGCCTGGCAGCTGGCCAGCACCAGCTCCACCGCCCCCTTAGCGAGGCCCTTCGAGGAGGCCTTTATGGTCTCCTCAATCTCCTTCGGGAGCCTCCCAAGGTCCTCGGCCATGTTGGCGAGGCGGTGGGCGACCCCGGCTGGTGTGTCGTCGAAGCTGTAGATCTGGCCCTACCAGACCCCCGCCTCGCGCCCGGCGCTCCAGCTTCGCGACGGCATCCTGGAGCATGCCGGGGCCCATCTTCTTGGCCAGCTGGAGGGCCTCGAGCTCCTCGATTCGGGCCGTCAGGAGTTCCAGTAGCCCTGCGGTGGTCTCCTCGGCTGAAGTGAGGCAGGCTGCGAGGTCGCTCTGGGCCTCGGGCGCCCCGACGCCCCGCGCCATCTCCTCGACCTCCTTGGCCCGCGCCTCGAGCTCGGCGGCACGCTTATCCAGGGTGGCCCTCTTGGCGCGGGCGCTGTCCATATGCGCGAGTTCGCGCGCCATCACGGCCTCCTCGTGCCTGGAGACCTCCTACTCGCGCCCGGCGATCCGGGCTGTGCATTCCTCTCGGACGCGCAGAGTCTCGGACAGTTGCCAGTTCGCGGCCTCGGACTCCGTGAGGACTCAGGCCTGCTCGGTGAGGGAGGCCTCGCGAAGCCGGAGCGTGGCCTCCATCTTTGCGGCGGCGGCCTCGTGCGTCGCCAGAGTCTCCTCCCGCGCCTTTAGCTCGTTGGTGCAGACGTGCAACATCCTGTTGCACGCCGATAGGCCCTCCTCGCGGCGTCGGATGGCGGCCTCGGCCTCGGCCGCCTTCTGCTCCCGAGCTGCGGCGGCGTCCAAGACCCCCCGCGCGGCATCGCGCCAGCGTGACAGGTCGATGGACAGGGATTCGTACTAGCGGCAGAGCTCCAGCGCGCTCCCCTCCATGGCTGTAGTCGCGGTGAGTGCCGCGACCCTCTCCTCCTCCACCTCCCTGGTGATCTCCGCCAGGGCGTCGGTGCACGCGTCGAGCGACGCGAGGTGGGCGGCGTGCGCCTTCAGGCCAGCCTCCACCATGGCCTCCAAGGAGCGGCGCCCCTCGGCCAGCCGCTCCCACTTCGCGGCCAGCTTGGCCCGCTCCCCCGCCAGGGCCTCCAACTGGGCGTTGAGCCTGTCCACCACGGCGGAGTTGGCCGTTGCCATGGCCTGGAGCAGAGGCTCCGCACCCAGTGGCGTGGAGGCGGAGAAGGAGCTCCGGCGACCCGGCCCCAGCGGGGACTCGGGCTCGGCCTCGGGGGCTTGCTCGGCCTCGGGCCTCGGGCCGCCACTCGTGTCCCTACCGGCCAACACCAGCTGCCGGAGCCAAATCGCCTCGGTCTCCTCCCGGGCGCGGGCCTCTTCAACCTCACGTGCGGCTGCCTCGGCCTGCCCGGTGCGGGCCACCTCGCGGGCAGCTTCTTCAGCCTCCCGTAGGCGTGCCTCGGCCGCTCGCAGGTCGGCCGCCTGCCGGGCCGCCTCTTCGGCCGACACCCTCTCGGCCCTTGCGGGCCGGCCGGTCTTTGATTGGCGAGTGGCACCTTGAGGCGGGAGATCGTTGGATGGGAGAAGAGGAAAAAAACGCACATAAATAGAGTGAAAGGAGAAGAGGGGGGCGGCCCCTGTTGGGAGCGGGACCGTACCTACTGGCTGGACGCTTGAACGTCCACTTCGGGGGCTCGATAAGTCCCCCCTTGCTAGGCTCTGTCCCGTGGTGGGGTGCGGTCTCCCCCAGCTTGCGGAGCCGCTTCGTCTTCTTTTCTCCCCGGGGCGGAGGCGACGGTGCGTCGCCCTCCGACTGCTTCCCCAGGGTGCTCTCGGCTCCACCCCCTCGGGGGGAGATAGGGGAGCTCTCCCCGTGCTTGCGCTTGCCCTTAGCGTCGCTAGGGCGGCTGCCCCCGGAGCTACCACCGTGGGGAGCCGACGAGCGACCCTCGCCGGAGGAGGGCCACTCTCCTCCTCTGCTGCCGCTACCGCCAGCACCGTCGTGGCCCCTGTCCCCGAGGTGCCGACAGTGTCCATGATGGCGCGGATGCTGTCGTGGTCGGGGTCGCAGCACAGGGGGATAACCCCGCAGGGATCAGGGACGGCTCCACTGTGCTGAGATTCAGCACACGTTGGATCACCACCCAGAGATCCTCCGGGCTCCAGTCCCAGTCTTGGCCCAGGTACGACCGGCCGGGGTCCTCGGAACCGTTGTACGCCCAAGCGTCCCGGGTGCGTCGCTGGAGCGGGGCGATGCGGCGACGGAGGTAGTCCCCGAAGACCATGGCGCCGGTGAGGCCCTGGGCGCGCAGGCCGACCAGGCGGTCTAGGATGGCGTCGTACGCGTCCCCTAAGGTGACGGTCGACCGTCATGTTGGCCTCTACGTCGGCGGACGAGTCTGGAGTCGTAGACGACGCTCGTCGGGCAGGCTGGTGTAGAACCAGTCGCTCTTCCAGTCATCCCACTTCTTTCGTAGGACGCAGGGGATGTACTGTTACGCCCATTATACCCTGGCCGCTGCCACGCCCGGCTCCTCGTTTCCCGCGCCCACTATCTCGCCCCCTCGATTATCGCGCGCACTTCCTCCATTATCCCCACCACTCCGACTCTAGCGTGCGTGCGAAATCCCGCAACCATCGCGGAGATGGAGGGACAGATCGTTTCCGCATTAATGGCGTGCGCGGTTGCCGAGAGATACGCTATCGTCACAACTCCGGGCATATGGATGGACATGCCCCGTTTTGCACGCCGCCCCGGATAATGGGGCCGTTACGGGGTAATGGCCCATTATCGCTGTGAGGTGTTTTGCACGTCGCCCCGGATAATGAGGCCGTTACGGGGTAATGGCCCATTATCGCTGAGAGGCGTCCTTCCTCCGCGTGAAACCGGCGACTGTCTATGTCCTCTAAGAACCTGAGCCCACGTCACACCGAATCGACGAGGTGGCGCAAAGCCTGGTTATCCCACAGTGGGCTCCCACAGGCTTTACACCGGGGGGCTACTGTCGGTGTCATGGGCCTAGGGTATGCTGAATTAGGGCTCGTGGCGGCCCCGTTCGCCCACGTCGCCATCCCCCGAGGAGGGATCGTGCCCGACGATGACGTGGCAGCCGCCCACTCTAAGTCCCGGCGCCCCTCGGGGGTTGTTTCCAGATTAGGGGTCGGGCTCCCCTGACCCCCTCGGCCGCCGCCACGTGTGCTAGAGTAGGTGGGCGCTCCCAGCGCTCACCTACCCCCATTAATGGCGGCGCAGCCGGAGTGCGCCTGCGCGCGCGTGCCGCGTTAAATGCGGAATGACACGCACGCGCGCAGTTGACACCGGTCATAGTCGGCTGACCGGTCTGCGATCAGTCCGAATGACCGATGGGACGTAGCACAGTATCTGGCGTACCGTCGCACGCCCGGTAGGTATGCTGCGTGCTCCGTTAGGTCACATCAGAATCATGTGAGCCGGATCGGCTGACTCACCCCACCGGAGTTGGTGCGCCAGGTCTAATCACCTGGCACACATCGCCACATACGGCGGGATAAGCAAGTCCCCGGCCATTTAATGAAGAATAACGTGCGATGTCATGCACGAAGATGGGCGGTCTGACAGGAGTCGTGCCGGCGCTACAGGACGGTAGACTTCTGCCGCAAGCCACAGTGTGGCCCTTAATTGTAAAATAACTTTTTCCCTTTTCTCTAGAATGTAGTCTGTTCGGCCCATGTGGTGTCCCCTTCGGAATATAAAAGGAGGCCAAGGCCTAGAGGGAAGGGGGTTGGCTTCTTGAGAACAAGAATACACAGATAGTGTATCTCACAGGAGTAGGGTATTACGTCTCGCCAGCGGCCCGAACCTCTATAATCTCTTGCGTGCCATTGCCCTCTCTTGCGCGAAACTTTTTTCTCTACTTCTCCATCTCACCAGCGCACCGGAGCCAGAGCCGGGAACACCTCTCTTTTGCGCCTTGGGCTGAACTCAAAAGGGGGGCCTCCACAGTCCCCCACTGCGGAGTTTATCCTCCGACAAATCACATCAACAAAATAGAGCTTGCAATGCACAAATTGACATACAAAGATAGCCTTGAAGCATGAATACGCCAATTACACCCCTCATGCTTGCAACGAGCAATAAATCTTGTTTTATCTGTTTGAATTTTAGTTAGCTCAAATCCTTTCACAACAACAAAGTGCCTAATTGCTTTTCTGAATGTTATCATATCAGGAAAAACAACATCCACTTTAATCACTGGCATCTCAAGGTTATGCAACACATAAAACTCATTTGGGTCAGCATCACTGACCTCAACCTCCCCATGAGGCTGATCAGGGTTTTCAGCATTTTGATTAGATAGTTTACTAGAGGTTTCACCAGCATCAGAAGGTGGAACAGGTGAAATATAAAGCCCCTCATCATTAACACCTACATATTCCTCCTCAGTGACAAACATATCAAGCAATGTCCCATCTGCTTCTTCGGTTGTAGGTTCACTAGAATCTACCACTTTAGATGCAGATGCTCCCTGCCCTGTCTGAGTAGGTGGAACAACACACAAAGGAACTGTCTCTTCATGAACCGAAAGACTCAATGGCTCTATGTTATTAGCACTATCACCACGGAGTGCACTGTTAACAATTATAACCATTAGTTCAGCATGCATTTCTGACTTATACATTTCAAACATATCAACCAGTTGGGATTCCCAGACAATTCTAACATCCTCATTACAACCCTTGTCCAAATACCATATGGTTGCAGTCTGCTCCTGACCCCATCTCACCGCCAAACTCAAGCTTACCCTCAACAAATCCAGAGAGAAACTACCGTACTCAACATCCCTTAGTATACCTTCGCCTACCATCCCAATCTATCGTCGCAAAACCTTCAACCTTTAACTCTAGTGAGAATAAGGGTGTACTGACATAGGAATGAAATCAAGTCAAAAACTAATGAAATACGCAAATAAAACCTATGGAATAACCTAAACACGCATCAAATTGAACACAAAATTCTCTGGATTCAACTTGCTTACCTTGTTCCACCTACATCCATCGTACAACTTGATGGTGCCACATGCCCTACCCCTCCATCCGCGCCACACTCATCCACGCCGTGGTTGTTCGTGCCGCACGGCTTCGCCGCCGTCGCCACCGCCACCGCTAGGGTTAGGGTTTCAACGAGGAAGAGAGGAATGGACTGTGTGGTCTGGCTGCATCAGCTCGACCGACTCGATCGGTATAGCCTCTCACACAAGGGTATTTACGTCAATACGAAAATGTTTCCATCAAAGCTGGTCAACAACGACGATTCGTGCGTACAGAGTGGTGTGAAGAGAGTTTACTAGTGGCATCTTTGCGATTTATTGAATAGTAGTGATATTTTTCCAAACCATCAAATTTATAATAGCACGTATCTAATTAACCCTTTATGTATGTATTGCCCCCCGCTTTATTTCTCAACGGCGTAGCAAGGTACCGCTACGTGTTCTTTTTTCCCGAGCAGAATGATCCAGTCTTTCCGGACTGTATAGTCCGCCCTAGCGAGTGAACTATTCTGCGGACCCGCGCGTGCAGGCGGCGAGAGATGGAGTCACCGCGCGGCCTCGACTAGTTCCTCCGCTTTCTCATTTCCTCCCACCGAAAAAAAAGCTAAGGTTTGCAGCTGTGCGCCGCTGCTTGTCGCCGCCCCCATCCTCCGTCGCCGGGCGTCGGCGCCGGCTCCCTCCATCGCCGGGCGTGAGCGCCGGCTCCCTCCGTCGCCAGCTGCGCGTCGCCCCCCCCCCCCCCCCCCCCCACACACACACAGATCCGTCGGCTGCCCGCCTTCTCTTCCACTGGGAGTCCTCGTTCTCTCTGTCGAGCCCTCTTCGTCGGTTTTCTTCCTCACGCCCTCTCCTCTTCGGTTCTCTCCGTCGATCTCTCCGGTAAGTGCAAGGATGGTATGCTGCTGCCCATTGTAGGGTTGGGAATCCTCTTCCCTTTCCCACCTCCTTCAATTTTGTGTCCACTCTTCCTTTGATTTCCTCTGTTTTTTTTGGTGGATGAGAGCACATGTCCCCTTCATAAAAAAACCTAGATCTACTAAAATGTGATGTATTTTAGGTTGATTTGGGTGCAACGAAATCTGCATAGGCTTGGATTTTGTTATATATGTTTGCCATGTTATATACTGTTGGTCTATGTTCTAGATGTTGCTTAGAATGACTAAAAATATTTGTCTTGGTCGATCTACTTATCTTTCAATTTTGTACACATGAATATTTGTTAAATCGATTGTCTCGTAGCTCAGATCTGCACTGGTTGTTTGTGATGTGCTCATTCAAGTTAGATCTGTGACCCTGTTAGTTGTGCATATTACTGTGCCCCTTTTGTTATGTCTGAGCAAATTTCCTTGGTCGATGATGTGTTTGCCACTGGAGGTAGCATCCCTTGGATGTGGCAGCCGTGGCATGGGTGCATATATATAGGAATTGCAATAGTTAACAGTGTCAACACCATCATATAAATCTGTGTTGACAATGTACTACATATGTTGTTTGCATATATGGAAGAAATGCGACGTATTCGGCGGGCCCTAATTGCTAAAGCAGCTGGTTTAGTTTCTGTGATGTGTGCTTACGTTCTTTTCAATGTGCGGAGAGCTAGACAAAATACCCCTATGATCTCCTATGGAGCAATGTCTGAAAGAGACATAGCAAGGCAGTCGAACCTTAGATTTATTTATCACACAGATGATACTAATTGCTTGAATCAGCTTCGAATGAGGAGGGCTCCTTTTTTCAGCGATGTAACTTGTTGCGAGAAAGAGAACTTTTGCGGGACAACATCCATAGCTCAGTGGAAGAACAAGTTGCCATGTTCCTCCTTGTTGTAGGCCACAACCATAGATTTAGAGCTTTGCAACCCACCTTTAGGAGGTCAATTGAAACTATTAGTAGATACTTCAGAGAGGTACTGTATGCTGTTGGCAAGCTACGACACGAGATGATCACAACACCTTCATCCCACACTCATTTGAAAATTATATCAAATACAACTAATAAAAAGTGAAAATGTATGCACATGTTAGCAATCAGCTGTTAATTAGTAAACAAGCTTTAAGAAAGAATTGATAAGCACAACAATAAGCAACATTCGGCCCCATCGTTTGGCAACGACATATTTGCAAACGAAAAATATTTTGTGGAACTCCGAAACTCCGAACTATCCGATGTGATCGGAATGTTCGATGATCCAGAAACTCCGAAGTTCAATGGAACTTGAGTCTCTGTGAGAGGATGAAGTTCTTGGTTCAAAAATATCAGACTATCCGACATGACTTCGGACTATTCGATCGATCAGACAGTCCGAAATTCTTCAAAACTTTGTTCTCTCTAGCTTGCTTAGGGATCAAAAATATCGGACGATCCGATGTCATCTCAGACTATCCGAGGTGGTATGAAAAGATTCCCTCCCAATGGCCACATTTTGGGGAGATCTATAAGTACCTCCCGCTTAACTCTTTTCTTCGGTTACCCAACTCATTCAACTCACATTCACTTTGGGTTGAGCTTGGTGCTTAAGTGCTTTGGATCTTTGAGCTCTTTCTGCCTCTCTCAAATCCCTCCTTGTTCTTTGTGTGGTGGATCTTGGTGGTTGTGGATTTGGTGTTTGAGGACCTAGTGTGCGTTTCACTCGATTTTTAGCACTAGGGTTTGTCCAAGAGTTGTGTGGTGTTTGTTATTCTTGGAGGTTGAGGACTCCTAGACGGTTAGGCGTCGCTTTTGAGCCACCGATCTACTTGTGTGAGCCAAGAGAAGTTTGTGAAGGCCGGATCTCGCCTCCACAAGGAAAGAGATACCTCTAGTGGAAGGAGTGCTTTGTGCAACCTCTTGAGGGAAGGGTTAGCAAAGACCCGGCTCTTTGTGAGCTCCTCAACGGAGAGTAGAATCCTCTCAAGGATTTGAACTCCGGGAATTATTTCGGCAAGAAATCGTGGTGATATTCAGTCTTCCCTCTCCTTTACTATTTGCCTTGTTGTGCTGCTATAGCCTATCTGCTGATTGCGCTTATCCTCTTGCTTGTGTAGCAGATCTAGGTTGTTTGTGTCTCTCTGAGTGTCAGACAGTCTGGTCCAACCTCGGACTATCTGATCTCATCGGTAGTCTGACTATGGATCAGACTATCCGACCTTGTTTAGAGTTTTAGCTTCCGCTCTTAGTTTTATTTAGCCTATTCACCCCCCTCTAGGCCTAAGTGACCTTTTCAAGAAGGGGAAAAACATGTTAAGAAAATTATTTCGCCCAAATGCACACACTTCAAAGCACAAAGGAAGAGAGTTTTCTCGTGCGATGCACCAACTGGCATCGCATGCACATTAGTGCTAAATTTTAAAAACCCACGCGATCACACACAACACGAGCAAATCGCCAAAGCCCCGTATCAGATCAGCTCAACACAAACTAGATCCGTACAAATCCACCAACTCTTGGATTAGGCACGTACAAGGAGTAACAACATGCATGGTTCCGGTTGATTGTTGATTACTTCCGTTTGATCTTGATCCTATACCATATGGTGCTTGCGTATTAGCAGTTCATGTCTTACATTTAGGTTGTCTCACAAATGCACAAAACGCTTTTAGGCCACTAAGGAAAAATGAAAGACATTGTTTGGAAAATAGTCAAATACACTTTAGTTCTTTCATAAATCGGCCTCATCTTTTCGCTTATGCTTATGATTATCAGCCAAAATTTGAATTTTCAACCTTAAATTTGGAGTTGATTTTGGGGTTTTTTTCATCGAAGTTTATTTTTCAGCCTTTGCTTTTAGATCGCTAAGAACAAATATATAAAAAGTTTTATTCACAAATTATTTTTCTTTTGCAAATATGCCGTTTGGCTTATTCCACGAATAAGCCAAACGATGGGGCCGAATGTTGCTTACTGTTGTGCTTATCAATCCTTTCTTAAACATTGTTTACAAATATACAACTGATTGCTGACATGTGCAAACACACACTTTTTATTAGCTGTGTTGCAGTGACCTAGTTTATTTCTTATTGCACAAATTCTATGGGCTCTGTTACTCATACCATAGGTTCATGCTCCACTAAAACTACCTTGATCGAACTTGCTAAATTTTCTATTTACATTGAAACTCTATTACTAATTTTCTGTGTACGGGTGTGAACGTGAATCCTGAGCTAGTTACTGTGTGTGTGTGCATGTGTTGCGGGCTCTGTTACTGTTAACCGTACATACGATTATTCTCCATTGTAACTACCTTGAAGCAACTCATTAAAATTCCAATTTACATTGAAACACTGTGTTTTCCTAATTCTGTGCGTGGAGATGTGAAGTGCTGAGCAGTTAGTTATTGAATTTTCAATGCGTTTGTCCTAGTTCTATCTGTGCAGATGTGAAGTTCTAAGCAGTTAGCCATCTTATTTTTTTAATTTTTTTCTATGCAGTTCTCTTGCCTGTTTGTTTTTATGCTCTGCTAACCTCTGTCTGTGTTGTATCCCTCCTAATCGCGCGTCCTCTTTGCGCACTATTTCTTCACATGATTTGAATTGGGCTAGTTGTTTCAATTGTGTCTTTGTTTAGTAAGCTTTTCTCCTTGCTGCTGCTGATGATGGAGGTTAGAAGTAACATTATCACTTCCACAACGAGTTAAGGATGTTAGAAACCACTGTAGGTCCTGCAATTCTGTAGATGGATTGGCCTAGCTTTCAGGGAGGAACAATCCCATTCCTTTTTTCCTTATTTGTAGCATTCATTTTTCGTTTTTCTTATCAATTTTTGATACATGTGATTTATGATCTTACAGTTCTGTGTTCCTTTCTTTCCAGTGCCCATCATGGTGAAGAAGAAAAGAACTGGGTCTGGCAGCACCGGTGAGAGTTCTGGAGAGGCTCCAGGAGCTCCTGGCCATGGTTCTTCACAGCGAGCTGAGAGAGGTCCTCAACAGCATGGGGGAGGGCGTGGTTGGGTGCCTCAACAGGGTGGCCGTGGTGGTGGGCAATACCAGGGCCGTGGTGGACATTATCAGGGCCGTGGAGGGCAAGGTTCACACCATCCAGGCGGAGGGCCTCCTGAGTATCAGGGTCGTGGAGGGCCAGGTTCACATCATCCTGGTGGTGGGCCTCCTGAGTATCAGGGCCGTGGAGGATCAGGTTCACATCACCCAGGTGGTGGGCCTCCCGAGTATCAACCGCGTGACTATCAAGGACGTGGTGGTCCACGCCCCAGAGGTGGAATGCCACAGCCATACTATGGCGGACCTAGGGGAGGGAGTGGTGGACGTAATGTTCCTTCAGGTCCATCAAGAACAGTTCCCGAGCTGCACCAAGCCCCACATGTCCAATATCAAGCCCCGGTGGTTTCACCAACCCCATCGGGAGCTGGCTCATCCTCTCAGCCTGCTGCGGAGGTGAGCAGTGGACAAGTCCAACAACAGTTTCAGCAACTTGCTACCCGTGGTCAAAGTTCGACCAGCCAAGCCATTCAAATAGCACCTCCGTCAAGCAAATCAGTTAGATTCCCGTTGCGCCCTGGCAAGGGTACATATGGGGACAGGTGCATTGTGAAGGCAAACCATTTCTTTGCTGAACTTCCTGATAAAGACCTTCACCAATATGACGTAAGGCTATTGTAAGTCCTATTTCCTTGCTGTAGCTTTCATCTTGTGATTTTGATCACCTATCTTATTCCTCCAGGTATCTATTACTCCTGAGGTTACTTCACGTGGTGTGAATCGTGCTGTTATGTTTGAGTTAGTAACGCTGTATAGATATTCCCATTTGGGTGGGCGTCTACCTGCCTATGATGGAAGGAAGAGTCTTTACACAGCTGGACCATTGCCATTTGCTTCTAGGACATTTGAAATTACTCTTCAAGATGAGGAAGATAGTCTTGGTGGTGGCCAAGGCACCCAAAGGTATGCTATTGCTATTTTATCTTTAGTTAAATATCTTTTGCAAATTTTTACTGACATTCCTTCTATTTTAAGGCGTGAGAGACTATTTAGGGTGGTGATCAAGTTTGCTGCCCGTGCTGATCTCCACCATCTGGCTATGTTTCTAGCTGGAAGGCAAGCAGATGCTCCTCAAGAAGCCCTTCAAGTCCTTGACATTGTGTTACGTGAATTGCCTACCACAAGGTAATATTTGAGCTAGCCATCTATTGTTTATTGATTATCTTGTGACAAGGGTTTTATTTTTCTTTGTATTTTTCTTGTTTAGGTATTCACCAGTTGGTCGGTCATTTTATTCTCCCAATTTAGGGAGACGCCAGCAACTTGGTGAGGGTTTGGAAAGTTGGCGTGGTTTTTACCAAAGCATAAGGCCTACCCAGATGGGTCTCTCACTGAATATTGGTTAGATACTGTTGCACTTCTCCTGATTTGTCATTGTGTATCTAGATGCTAAACATTTTGGTGTATCATGTATGATAGGATTTACCATTGGTGTCATCTGGTTTTCTGAAGTTGCTTATTTTTTGTTTCAGATATGTCATCCACTGCATTTATTGAGCCTCTACCTGTTATTGACTTTGTTGCTCAGCTTCTGAACAGAGGCATCTCAGTTAGACCATTATCTGATTCTGACCGTGTGAAGGTTTGGTTATATTACCCGCACCACCTTTGTTGATAATGACCTCTGTATGTGCATAAGAAAGTTTTTTACCATCATTGTCCTTTTTTCTCGCAGATAAAGAAAGCCCTAAGAGGTGTGAAGGTTGAGGTGACACACAGAGGAAACATGCGTAGAAAATATCGTATATCTGGACTCACTTCACAGGCAACAAGAGAGTTATCGTATGTACTTCTTCCTAGCTTATATGAGGATCTATTGCACTCCTACTGATGGGTATTTAAAAGGATTGTGCACTGATATGATTTGGTCTATTCTCCCGTGATAGATTCCCTGTCGATGATCGTGGAACTGTGAAGACTGTGGTGCAATATTTTCTGGAGACATATGGTTTTAGTATTCAGCACACCACTTTACCTTGCCTTCAAGTGGGAAATCAACAAAGACCCAATTATCTGCCTATGGAGGTCAGTATGTTTGCTGTGGTCAATTGCATTGATGTACCATGATGTTTTTGTACGAAAATATTTTCCAAATGCTAAATCCATCTTCAGCCTGTTATCAAGTATTTACCTGCCTTTGGAATTGAGTTCAGGTTTGTAAGATCGTTGAGGGGCAGCGCTACTCGAAGCGGCTTAACGAGAAACAGATTACTGCGCTACTGAAAGTGACTTGCCAGCGACCTCAAGAGCGTGAACTGGATATTTTGCGGGTAATTGTTGATCATATTTTGTGATGACATTTGTTTTGATAGTGCTACATGACACAATCTCATGAATACATGAGTTGTATGTTTCATGCCCATTAGCATGCTGATGTAGTTAAAACTTCTAGGATGATCTTTAGCTTTTTGATTTCTGCAATCTGTACTTTCACATTTAGTTGTGTGTTTGAAAAAGAAAATCCTTGGTTGTAGGGGAACTCTAAGACCCTTAGTTATGTTGGTTTCTTTTTCTTTTTCTTTTTGATTTTGGCCATGGCTAGACTTTTGATGTTACAACACAAAGTCATTCTTTTTGTATATTTTGTTGATCTACCAGAATAGTGTTATATTTTATGGTTAGGTTCTATGAATAACATAAATATGGTATTTCTTTTGGTTGTATTTATTTTGTTCAAGATTAAAATTTAAAACAGCTATATTGAGGGGTCGGTTCTCAATACATGTTTGCCACACCTCTTTTGATTCATCTATTTGTCAATGTAGTGGTATCTGTCATGAATGCATAATAGAATTATGGCGAACGGAATGATGGAGCAGTTTTTGTTTATTTCGATTATCTACCCTTCACTGAGTTCAGGGTTCTAATCTTTGTTTTGCCTTGTTTTGATCAGACTGTGTCTCACAATGCATACCACGAAGATCAGTATGCGCAGGAATTTGGCATAAAAATTGATGAGCGTCTTGCATCGGTTGAAGCTCGTGTTCTGCCTCCCCCAAGGGTAAATCAATTTTCAGATGTGGTTTGACACTCACAACAGTTGATTTCCATATTGGGCATACGATATTCACATCTATTGATTATTTTTCCATCTCTTTATTAGCTTAAATACCATGATAGTGGGAGAGAGAAGGATGTATTGCCGAGAGTTGGCCAGTGGAACATGATGAATAAGGTACACCTTTCAAAAGGAGAATCATTGTGAAATGTCTCTTCCTCTTAATTCCTTTGGGCATATCCTATCTTTATTTTACGTAGGTATTTGCACAAAAAAAACCTGATATTTAATGTATCATTAACCCGTGGTTTAAAAATAACTGCGAGGTCACAAGATGATCTAGTTTTTGAGCTGTTCTTTTGTTCATCACATGATCAGTACAGTAATAGAACTAATATTTATATTATGTACAAACAAACGTCATTCTCATGTCAAAATTCCAGAGACCTGTGTCCTACGTACGGAAACAGTTTTGGTGTGATTTGGAGTATTTAATTTGAGGATCCTTTATAAACCACGGAGTTCTCTGGCACTTCTCTTCCACTTTCCTTTGCTTCTACTCCCATCTTCACCGTGGTAGCTATAGGACCAATTTGGTCATTTTGGTTTGGTTACTAATCAAGATATAGTCTTTCACCTGCAGCTGTAACTTGCTTACTGCCTCTTTTTTGTGTGTGATTTTATGTTTGTTACTTTTTTACATATGTATATTATTTGTTTGGTTGTTTGTTTTGTAGAAAATGGTCAATGGTGGGAGAGTCAACAACTGGGCATGTATTAACTTCTCCAGAAATGTGCAAGATAGTGCTGCCAGGGGCTTCTGTCATGAGCTGGCTATCATGTGCCAAATATCTGGAATGGTATTTACAAGTCATTTCAGTAACATATCATTTTTCAGGGTTTTCTTTTTTCTATCAATATCTTCAACCTTAACATTTTTTTTCTATAGGATTTTGCACTGGAACCTGTGCTGCCTCCGCTTACTGCTAGACCTGAACATGTGGAAAGAGCACTGAAGGCACGCTATCAAGATGCAATGAACATGCTCAGACCACAGGGCAGGGAACTTGACTTACTGATTGTAATACTGCCTGACAATAATGGTTCTCTTTATGGTATGCTCTGTTCCTAAAGACACTTGACCATTATTCTGTGACTACCTTTTCTTAACATTATTCTTTTCATTCCTCAGGGGATCTCAAAAGAATCTGTGAGACTGATCTTGGAGTGGTCTCCCAATGTTGTTTGACAAAACATGTTTTCAAAATGAGCAAGCAGTATCTTGCAAATGTTGCCCTGAAAATAAACGTTAAGGTATTTGTTGCACTCCAACTATACTTTCTTGACCTTTCACCTGAACTCTATTTCTAACTTACATTGGTCCTACTTTTCAGGTGGGGGGAAGGAATACTGTACTTGTGGATGCTTTGACAAGGAGGATTCCCCTTGTCAGTGACAGACCAACTATTATATTTGGTGCGGATGTTACTCATCCTCATCCTGGAGAAGATTCCAGTCCTTCCATTGCAGCTGTAAGCGCAATTGCAGTGAAGATTGGCCAGAAATTCTACTAAGTTACATGGAAGTTTGGCTAGTTTGTAACAGTTCTCCCTTTTAGGTGGTTGCTTCTCAAGACTGGCCTGAAGTCACTAAGTACGCTGGATTGGTGAGTGCCCAAGCCCATCGTCAAGAATTGATACAAGATCTTTTCAAAGTATGGCAAGACCCACATAGAGGAACTGTTACTGGTGGCATGATCAAGTATGAACTTATTGAGATGACACATTTTTACTTCTCTATGTTTGTATGTCACACTGTGCATAAAATATGTTGAATGTGCAGGGAGCTTCTCATTTCTTTCAAGAGGGCTACTGGACAGAAACCTCAGAGGATAATATTTTACAGGTTCGTATCATTGTACAGAAATGTTAGGATAATATTTTGCAGGTTTTTATCCCTGTATGGACATCTTCCTGACCATAATTGTATGTGTCTTCAACACCTGTCATTTCAGGGATGGTGTCAGCGAGGGGCAGTTCTATCAAGTTTTGTTGTATGAGCTTGATGCCATTAGAAAGGTACGCATGTTTTGACCTCAATTTGATCTTCAAAATTCTTCTCTTTGATATTGACATCTACTAATTTCTGGATGCAGGCATGTGCATCCCTGGAACCCAATTATCAGCCTCCAGTTACCTTTGTGGTGGTCCAGAAGCGGCATCACACAAGGTTGTTTGCTAATAATCACAACGATCAGCGTACTGTTGATAGAAGTGGAAACATTCTGCCTGGTTAGTTGTTGGTGCACATACATTTTATTTTGGGCTTAGGTGATCTATTCTGACTCTCACATTTATCCGAACTGTTTTTCTTTTTGCCTAATTTCTAGGAACTGTTGTTGACTCAAAGATTTGCCATCCAACCGAGTTTGATTTCTACCTGTGTAGCCATGCTGGCATACAGGTTGGTTTAACTTGTTTCCAATTTCTTCACTTGATGGAGTGGTATGATTGCTGACTTGAATTAATTTTCTTTTCTAGGGAACAAGCCGACCTGCTCATTATCATGTTCTGTGGGATGAGAACAAATTTACTGCGGATGAGTTGCAAACACTCACAAACAACTTGTGCTACACGTAATTTACTATTCCACCTGTATGGCTTTTATATGCACTTTTAACAGGTTTATTGAATGATATTTCTACTGTTGTAGGTATGCAAGGTGCACTCGCTCTGTATCAATCGGTAAGCCAGCTACTCCCTTCACTTTCCTGGCTCCTAAAATCCAGTGTAATGTGCAACTCTTGTAAATCACAATGTTAACCTTCACTTGTTGGTTGCTTGCAGTGCCTCCTGCATACTATGCTCATCTGGCAGCCTTCCGAGCTCGCTTTTACATGGAGCCAGAGACATCTGACAGTGGATCGATGGCGAGTGGAGCTGCAACGAGCCGTGGCCTTCCGCCAGGTGCGCGCAGCGCCAGGGTTGCTGGAAATGTAGCCGTCAGGCCTCTACCTGCTCTCAAGGAAAACGTGAAGCGTGTCATGTTTTACTGCTAAGATCTTGGGCTGTATGCGCCAAGGAATGTCCTATGTTATGTTATTGTAAGCACTTGCACTCTGTCGTTGATCTCGTTAAAACGGGTATGCTACCATAAGCTGTTGGACTATTCATGGTATTGTAGTACTTGTATTGTATAAGTGACGCTGCAAAGCGTGAACAACGCCATGAAGTCTGGTACTTCGTATCATTGTGGTTGTGTGATTGTGTGAACCTAAATCTTGTTGGACCTTTTTTGTGCTCAAAGAACCAAGTTAAATATAGCAGGCTCGTGCTTGTTGGAATGTTGGGTCAATTCCCTACGTGCCCTTGAAGCCATTTGTTAGGGGTTGCATTCTTGTCATGATAGTTGGCTAACAGGATTGCAGGATGAGAACTGGGATAGCAGTGCCCAATGGTCAGGTAATGACTATTTCAGATGTATTGGAGTACGCTTAGGTGAAGGAGTGATTGGAGAGTCCGGTCGGTAACCCTGATATATCGGTACTAGACATTATGCCTGTAATAATTCATGAGCTAAATATATTTAACAGAAGTCAGAGCATAACGGAAATAGAGTCAGCGAATAAAGCGGATTCATTAACAACTCAATTTACAGATAAAAAAAAAAGAAAGCATTGCCTTCTTTCCAGTTTTGCCTTGGGAGTATCTTTCTCTTTTAACAAATGTCTAGAACTTTGGATTAAGAATTGGTGGAATACCAGGCAATCCCAAACTCTCTTAACTGCTATTCAAGAGAAAAGAGTTCTAGAACTTTGGATTAAGAATTGGTGGAATACCAGGCAATCCCAAACTCTCTTAACTGCTATTCAAGAGAGAAGAGTTCTAAAAAGATTCATGGAAGATTCATGGAATTAGAAGACGTTTTTATCTTGGACGAAATGATAAAAGAGAAACTGAATACACATGTACAAAAACCTCCTATAGGAATACGCAAGGAAATAATACAATTGGCCAAAATAGATAATGAGGGTCATCTCCATATCATTTTGCATTTCTCGATAAATATAATCTGTTTGGCTATTCGAAGTGGTTCTTTTTTTCTGGGTAAAGAGGAACTTGTTATTTTGAATTCTTGGGTTAAGGAATTCTTCTATAACTTAAATGACTCAATAAAAGCTTTTTTGTTCTTTTAGTTACTGATTTTTTTATTGGATTTCACTCCACCCGCGGTTGGGAACTACTAATTCGTTGGGTCTATAACGATCTTGGATGGGTTCCTAACGAGCTAATTTTCACTATTTTTGTTTGTAGTTTTCCTGTGATTCTAGATACATGTTTGAAATTTTGGGTCTTTTTTTTTTAAACCGCCTATCTCCTTCGCATGTAGTCATTTATCATTCAATTAGTGAATCATAAACTCATTTGATCTCCTGATATTAATCAAAATTAGCATCTTTTTTCCTTTAGAAAGAAAGCCTTTTTCCATTTTAGCAAAATTCTTTTTTTCTATTTCTACCTGCTCAAGGTATTCATCATTCCAGTACAACTGTTGTAGTAGAATGACAACAGATTCGTGTATAGGGAACTAGATTAGCTTAGCTACCTATCTAATTTATTGTAGAAATTCAGGGATCTGTGATTGGACATGGAAAATAGAAATACTTTTTCTTGGGTAAAGGAACAGATGACTCGATCAATTTCTGTATCGATCATGATATACGTAATAACTCGGACATCTATTTCAAATGCATATCCCATTTTTGCGCAGCAAGGTTATGAAAACCCACGAGAAGCAACTGGACGAATTGTATGTGCCAATTGCCATTTAGCTAATAAGCCTGTGGATATTGAAGTTCCCCAAGCAGTACTTCCTGATACTGTATTTGAAGCAGTTCTTCGAATTCCTTATGATATGCAACTGAAACAAGTTCTTGCTAATGGGAAAAAGGGAGGGTTGAATGTGGGTGCTGTTCTTATTTTGCCCGAGGGATTCGAATTAGCGCCACCCGACCGTATTTCTCCTGAGTTGAAAGAAAAGATAGGAAATCTCTCTTTCCAGAGTTATCGTCCCAATAAAAAAATATTCTTGTGATAGGCCCTGTTCCCGGTAAGAAATACAGTGAAATCGTTTTTCCCATTCTTTCCCCGACCCTGCTATGAAGAAAGACGTTCATTTCTTAAAATATCCCATATATGTGGGGGGGAACCGAGGAAGGGGACATATCTATCCTGATGGTAGCAAGAGTAACAATACGGTCTATAATGCAACGTCAACAGGTGTAGTAAGAAAAATACTGCGTAAAGAAAAGGGGGATATGAAATATCCATAGTTGATGCATCGGATGGACGCCAAGTGATTGATCTTATACCTCCCGGTCCATAACTTCTTGTTTCAGAGGGGGAATCGATCAAGCTTGATCAACCATTAACAAGTAATCCTAATGTGGGAGGGTTTGGTCAGGGGGATGCAGAAATAGTGCTTCAGGATCCATTACACGTTCAAGGCCTTTTGTTCTTCTTCGCATCTGTTATTTTGGCACAAGTTTTTTTGGTTCTCAAAAAGAAACAGTTTGAAAAGGTTCAATTGTATGAAATGAATTTCTAGGTCCCGGGATTTCTTACCATCAAGTTGGTAAAAAGTCGCTTTTTTGTTTGCGAGATGCCTTGTCTGCAATTCCTTATTTCTATCATCTCATGCAAAATGAGGAGAATGCAAGGCAAGGGCGAGAACAATAAAAGGAACAAATCCTTTTAGGAGGGATTGCTCGTCTTCTTAATCCTCTAGTGGGCACAAGAAAAAGGTATTTTTGCCTTTTTCTTGTGTCGATTCTTCTTGTATCGAAATAAGGATCTTTTTTCTTCCTATTCGGCAAAGATTACTATTTCTTCTTTATTTGGGTCTGTCTCTTGAACCTCTTTTGCTTAGGTTCAGGCGATGTAGTGGACAAACAGAGGGAAAGAAAAATATGGCGGGGGACAAATTTTTTGTGACCAAATAGAATTGCTTGACTTGTTCAATTAAGTTCAATTTAGAACTTACAGAAATTTTGCAAAAAAAAACGGATACTCTTCCATTGAAGGCTGCTTTTTATTTTTAGGCTAGTTGTGTAGTTTTAATTAAAGTTTTATTAGTTTATTACTCTAAATTAAATCAATGATTTACAAGAGACTTCCTCCGGGGAATAAAATATTGGATCCTCGATTGATCCCTTCTTTCTCCTCGCTTCATAAAAGTGAATCAATTTCATTGGCGAGGGGGTTATAAATCAACTGATGGATTACTTCACTAACATTATTAACAAACAAAATTAACAAACAAAACGAATAAATAGAGGGATTCTGACCATCAGAGCAAAGGTTTTCTCTTTGTTATTTTTACAAATCAAAATAGGAAACCCGTTTGTAGGTTATGGAATATATTAAAAAAGTCAGGTTATAAGAGTAAGAATTCCGCGGGTCCTTTCCGCTCTAATTAGATAAAGGGGGGTAAGGACCCGCTAAGTTCCTATTTTTTCATGTTTACAATCTGGTCCCTCCAATTACTATAGAGATGAACCCAATCCAGAATATGAACCGTAAAAGAAAACACCTATTAAACTAATCACAGCAATACCGGTTACAGTACCTATCAGCCAAAGAGGAATTCTTCCAGTAGTATCAGCCATTTCCCCTACTTTCCTCCACATTTTATCAAGTGGTCATGCTAGGGACAAAAACAGTCATGGATAGTTATAAGGATGGTATCTTTCCAAATGGGGATAAGAGAATTCTTACTACTCTCTTTCTTTCTCTCAATTGAAGAAGTAATTGGAAAATAAAACAGCAAGTACAAAAATGAGTAATAAACCCTAGTATAGACTGGTACGATTCAATTCTAACATTTTGTTCATTCGTTGATTGTGCCATAGTTCTATAGTTGGAATTTGGTTTATCATTGGATGAATTGCATTGCTGATATTGATCCCAAGAAAAAAACAGTAGGTACAGCTAGTCCGTGAACAGCCATCCATCGCACTGTAAAAATAGGATAGGTTCGATCTATGGTCATTGAGGGCCTCCTAAAAGGATCTAATAAATTCATCGAGTTGTTCTAAAGAATCAAAACGGTCGGTTATTAACGGAATTCCTTGTCGACTTTCTGTAAAATACTCGTTTGGCCGAGGACTTTCAAACACGTCATAAGCTAAACCCGTACTAACAAATAACCAACCCGCAATGAATAGGGAAGGTATAGTAATGCTATGAATAACCCAATATTGAATACTGCTAATAATATCAGCAAAAGAACGTTCTCCCATGCTTCCAGACATGCTGAGCTTCCCAAATTTTTGTACATTCAAAAAAGGAATTGATTCCGTAAAAGATGGGATCAACCAGTAAATAGAAAATTACTGATAGTTCATCCTTGTGAGATTGTCAATTTTGTACCAAAGGTGTATTTTGAGTATACCGAATTAGTATAGCTATCCTTCCTATGGCACAGCAATCCTGTTTCGCTTGGTCTCGAAACAGAATTCTTTTTTTTCTTTTCTTTGTTCCTTGTCTATAGGGTAAGCTATATGTTATTCAAGGCATCAGTAGAAAACCTCAATTTTGAGGGTCCTACTTAATTTTCACCGGCTTCGGAATAGTAGAATAATTCGGAATAGGGCTTAAGATCTTGGGAAAATCCAAGTTAATGATCAACAGGTTTGGATAAAGAATTTAGGAAAGATATTCTTATACTGACACAATACAAAGAGAAGTAGATGCGAAAGCTATCCCTTCGAATCCAACCTTTCCCTTTAAAGAATTTAATTGGTTAGCATAATATAACATCTAATAAATAGAAAATCAAATAGTAGATAATCTGTTATGAAAGAGAAAACATTCTTTGAAGAATCAAGATTCGTAATCAATCAATCCTTGCCTTGTTTACTAACTTTCTTGACCAAACTGCAAGCGTGGAACTTTGCCAATTCTTAGGTTTCCGAAATAGTGTAATGGAAAAAGAAGTGCTTCGAATCGACTTTGATTGGGGTTCGAAAAAGGAATTAAAAAAAGTAAATTCAGGAAAGATTTCCTTATTTTAGGAGACCCTCGAGGGGTCGTGGAATGCTTTTCTCTCCTCTTATTCCATATGGAATACAATCAATTAAAAGAAGAAGGAATAGGGGAATATTCGACTGTTCGCTCTAAAAAGAAGGTTAAATCATCCTATTGAAAAAGACCAAAATAGAAAGAACTTTTTCAAATTCAATTCTTTATTTTTCACTGGGGTTAGATGATCTAGTTCTTAATATTATTACTTTACTCAATTGACAGATTACACAGCAAATCTCTTGATTCGGAATTAGGGACTCATGCCCCATCTGATGAATCCATTTTCTTTTACACTTCTGTATCTCACTCTATCTTGTTTTTTAGTATTATCTAAAATAACCGATGAATTATGAATTTTCCATAACTTAGGTAAGTGCTTTACCAACATATGTAGTGTAGTAAAAAAATGGAATTTAACCCTTTCATGCTTACTATAACTAGTTATTTCGGTTTTCTATTGGCTGCTTTAACTCTAACCCTAGCTCTATTTATTGGCTTGAACAAGATACGTCTTATTTGAAATGAATTGAATAAATAAGGCAGAAAAGAAAAAATCTCTCTTTTGGATTCCTGGTATTCTACGCACTAATTACCAATTCTTTTTTTTTTTGGTCATTGAGATTCGTGGATAATTTAGACTACTATTTAGGGATAGATCGTACCTCTTTTTTTTATCCCCTCGAACAAATCGAAATGATTGAAGTTTTTCTATTTGGAATCGTCTTAGGCCTAATTCCTTTTACTTTAGCGGGATTATTCGTGACTGCGTATTTGCAATACAGGCGTGGAGATCAGTTGGATCTTTGATTGAGTAATATTTCTTTTTTGATTGCCCTCCTCTCTGGTCTGGAGGAGGTCAAATTGGAAGTGCAATTTGTTTTGTTAAGTTATTTTGCCCTGCTTCGACATAAGATAGATGGAATCACGCTATGTAGGATTTGAACCTACGACATCGGGTTTTGGAGACCCGCGTTCTACCGAACTGAACTAAGAGCGCTTTCAAAATCAAATCCTTTTCTACTCCTAATGTGTCTCATGTACGTATAGTATCCACAAATTCAAGTTATACCCGCTTTAATCGACCTCCTCACTACTGCCTATAAAGAAGAAAGAAGTAATAGGTAGGGATGACAGGATTTGAACCTGTGACATTTTGTACCCAAAACAAACGCGCTACCAAGCTGCGCTACATCCCTTTTTCATTTTGTGCTTGTTCATTCTCTGAAATCTCAACATTTTTCTGCCAACGAAGCGCTGGTAGGAGTACCATACCTTTGTGCATCTTTTGAAGCCGAAGCAGGAGAGCAGCCGGAATCGTCAGATCCAAAGGGGTTCGGAGATTAAAACTCCAAACGCCGCTCGACTCTTTCTTTCTCATGTGCTGCATGGATATCTTCTTCTCCAGGTAGAGACATACGTCGAGATCTTCCAGGTGCTCATGCCGGCCTACCACCAATCCACCATTAGTTGTTCTTGATTCTCTTTATTAGTTTCTAGTCAAGGAAAGACTAATTAAACGAAATGTTCATGAACCCATTCACCCATTGGGTACATGTATCAATGTATCATCACTTCATGAGTAGCTTGAAAAATTAAGAATATCAAGCTACTATTTGATCCGTCTTGTTCTTCAGCGTCTCATGGTCTAGAAGATTCAAAAGGCAGCATGTGTTGATATGCTAATGCCTGTGATTTTCTTCTGGAAGAATAACATATGCAAGTAGGGATGGATCTAGAACAAGATTGAAGGGGACTCATCTTCTTCTTCTTCCTTCTGCAGTTCCCATACTCTTAATTTTCTCGCTC
Organism: Oryza punctata; assembly: GCA_000573905.2. Classification (NCBI taxonomy): domain Eukaryota; kingdom Viridiplantae; phylum Streptophyta; class Magnoliopsida; order Poales; family Poaceae; genus Oryza; species Oryza punctata. The sequence goes on along the minus strand of CM002491.2, from coordinate 27,301,024 downwards.
TTTCTTTCCATTTTCTCATCATCTTCTATTAATGGTGATCCAGCGGGGTAGGGGAACTTGAGTCCCCCTAGCACCCACGTTAGATCCACTCATTACGCAAGTATGCAACCGGTTTCAGTTTGCCGTCAAAGAATAGAATTGTGATACCACCGCCAGCAAAAAAAAAGAAAAACAGAAGTTTCAGTGCTAGATAGAAAAGAGGAAAAAAAACCGGTTCGTATGAATTTTGTACAATGTTCTTATGATTTATGGTAGAATCCAAAATAAAAAAAATAAAATGTAGGGTCGTATATTAAAATTCCGAACCACCTGACCGCATTTTTCCACCCCACTCCAGTGCCGGGATGTCTCCCCTCTGGCCTGTCATCAATATCTCTCTTTCCTTCTCAACGAAGCTAATATGGGCACACATGGTGAGTGAAAATATTCAGAGTTTATGTGGCGTGGAAGCACTTTGGTGAGTGCCTTCGTGTTTAACACTATGCGTAGAATCGCGCTAGAACTCGGGACATATACGTGCGCTAGTCAGTTAGTTCAGAGTTTCCTGATTACACGTGATAAGAATCTCTATCTAAGGGCCTGTATGGCACAACTCCAGCTCCAGCTCCACCTCTCCTGGAGCTGGAGCTCAGCCAAACAGTTTCAGCTCTACCTAAACTGGGAGTGGAGCTGGGTGGAGCTCTCTCACAAAATGAACTAGATAGGTTGAGCTTGGTTTAGGCAGCTCCACAACTCCACTCCAGACCCAACTCCTGGAGTTAAATTTAGGAGTTGGAGCTGTACCAAATATGCCCTAAACTATCTGAACCAACTTGATCTTAGCCACGAGAGTTTGTTACAGGAGATAACAATAATACTACTTTATCTAACACTCCCTCTCAATTCAAACCTCCGTAGGTTTAAATTGGTCTTGAACATCTCAAGTTCTCTTGCAGCCAATTCCTTTGTGAAGCCATCTACAACTTAATCCTTAGTAGAAATATATTCCATCTCAAGCAGCTTTCTAGCTACTCGTTCTCTCACAAAATGAAAATCAACTTCCATAAGCTTTGTATGTGCATGAAAAACAGGATTAGCAGATAAATACTTAGCTCCTAGATTATCGCACCACAATTTTGCAGCACGTGGAGCTTGTATTCCAAGTTCTTGAAGCAATGTTTGGATTCACATAATTTCTGCAGTCGCATTTGCTAGAGCCTTGTATTCAACCTCACTACTCGATCTAGGGACTGTTGCTTGTTTCCTAGCACTCCATGACACAAGATTTGGCCCTAAGAATATGGCAAAGCCACCTATCGACCAGCAATCATATGGAGATCCAACCCAATTTGCATCCGCAAAACCACTAACAAGCAACGAGGAAGACTTGCAAATTTTAAGTCCCAAATTAGTTGTATACTTAATGTACCTAAGAATCCTCTTGACTGCAACCCAATGTACTGTGGTTGGAGCATGTAAAAAGTAACATACCTCGTCTACTGAAAATGAAATATCCGATCTAGTTAATGTAAGTATTGCAATGCTCCAACAATGCTTCTATATTGAGTAGCATCTTTTGGTCCAAGGGGATTTCCTTCACTAATTGACAGTTGTTCTGAGGTAGATAAAGGAGTACTAACAGGTTTGTAATCTTGCATTACAACCATGAGCAGAAAATCTGAAGCATTACTCAACAATATACCATTACTCACTTTAGTTATCTCAATTCCTAAAAAATAGTGAAGATCTCCTAGATCCTTTAGCGCGAACTCTTTGCTCAAGTCCTGTAGCAAGACAGAGGTAGCATCTGGAACAGAACTAGCCACAATAATATCATCGACATAAACCAATACAAACATAGTTACATCTCCCTTACTATAGAAAAATATTCATGTATCTGCCTTTGAGAACTTGAATCCTAATTCATGCAATTTCGTGCTCAACCTTGAGAATCAAGCTCTAGGTGCCTGTTTTAAGCCATGTAGTGTTTTATCTAACTTGCAAACATAATTTGGAGAGGAGGATAGTTCATAACCTGATGGTTGTCTCATGTACACCTCTTCCTCCAATACTCCATGAAGAAATGCATTCCGCACATCTAACTGACGTAAATTCCATTCTCTAGAAACTGCAAGAGACAAAACTATTCTAATAGTGGCAGCATCAACAACATGACTAAATGTATCCTCGTAATCTATCCCATACCTTTGCATGAAACCTTTTGCCACTAGCTTTGCCTTGTATCTGTCCAGATTTCTATCTGCTTTTCTCTTGATTCTATAGATCTATTTACAGTCTATAACATTTCTTCCTTTTGCAGGAGAAACCAAATGCCATGTTTTATTTTTCATTAGTACCATATATTCGGCGTCCATAGTCTCTTTCCAGTTTTTATCACCTATTGTTTCACCAAAATTTTAAGGTTCACCTGTAGAAGAGAAGCATGTATACTTAACAGTAACATTGTGGTATACCTTTTCTTTTCTAATACCATTTGGAGCCGGGTACGAAGTCTTGTCAGTATTGGAGAATCCTGATGCTCCAGTGTATATGTGCCACCTGCTTGATTACCTTCTTGTGCATGATCATATTGTAATGATGATGACGGCTGCAAGTAATGACGTGTTGACTCTGCTGTGGCTGTTGCTGTTGACTCAGGTGTTGGTACTGTTGCTGTCCCGAGAGTACCAGGACGCTGCTGCTGTTGCCGTCGGACAGGTGTGTGCTGATCCTGCTGCTGCTCCCGCGCAGATGCACGTTGATCTCGAGACCTAGACTCCAGTGCAGATTCATTTTGCACTTCCTGCATGGCTTCTGCTTCGGTTGCATTTGCACCCGCATCTTCGTCATTTGTTATGTTTCCTGTATTTTCTCCTGTAATTGCTTCAGCAGATATATTAGTATCATTAAGAGAATTAAACACAAGGTCATTCTGTTCTCCCCCTGGATCAAAACGAGGTGGAACCAAGGATGATGGAAGGAGCGATATTTCATTTCTGATCGTAGACGAGTCCCGGTATTAGAGTGGAGTTCACGGAATGGAAAGACATCCTTATCAAAGATGACATTTCTAGAAATATAAACACGACCGGAGGTAACATCTAGATATTTAAAACCCTTATAGAGGTTACTATATCCAAGAAACATACATTGTTTTGATCGGAATTGAAGCTTGTGTTTATTATAAGATCAAAGATTTGATCAACATGCGCACCTAAAATTTCTAAGAGCGTTGTAATTTGGTTGTTGTTTAAACAACCGTTCCAAGGGGCTTGCAAACTGAATAACCTTGCTAAGAATGCGATTAATGATATAAGTGGCTGCAAGAATAGTTTCATCCCAAAATTTTAAGGGTATATGTGCATGTGCAAGCAAGGAGAGAGCAACTTCTACTATATGTGCATATAGTAGAAGTCAGTTAGTTCAGAGTTTCCTGATTACACGTGATAAGAATCTCTATATAAACTATCTGAACTAACTTGATCTTAGCCACGGGAGTTTTGTTACAGGAGATAACAATAATATACTACTTTATCTAACAGTGAGCTCTAATCAATGGATCAACACCTTGGAAGAAAAATCATGTGTTGCATACGAGGTAAACATCATACTTTGAAGATGAAGCCGGAGAGCGGCCAAGCCGAGGAGTAATCAGATCGATGCAGTGGGTTCGGAGATTAAAACTCCGACCCCTTGACCTGAGACTCCTGTTAGCTACGAGTATCATATCATCTTCTAGAGCAAACAGTTCGTGAACCATTGAGTGCATGCATCACCACCGTGTTTTGGTTTAGAAGACTGGAATGGGCAGAACATGGCTGGTATGCCGGTTTCAGTTTTGCCGTCAGAAAATAGAACGGTGACACAGCCAACAAAAACTAGAAATGAAAAGTTACAGTGCTAGGTACTACCTACTCACTCCATTCCATATTACTCCGTTCTATATTAAAAGTCAAAATGACTTAAAACATGAAACGGATGGGGATGGAGTATTAGTTAAGTTATTTTGGTTTAGGTTAAGTCAAAGTTTTAAAATTTTAACTAACTTCACAGAAAAATGTACCAACATTTTTTAAAACACAAAACAAACGCATGCGCTCACTGTAAGCATCTTCGAAAGACTGAACCAGTATACATTGAGATTGACGAAGTTAACACGGGTACCTCGTTGTCGATGGATATATTGTCTACGACTGAAATAATAATTAGTCAAGAATACGAGCATCCGTGCTAGGTTTAGGACTTGGATCCAGGTGGATAAGTTCCACCACTAGGAACTCAACCAGTTGAGCCACGCTCACCTCGCAATGCAACAACATTTTTAATACAAGATAAATGTATTAATAAAATATATTCAATGATTAATTTAATTAAACTAATTTAATATTATAGATGTTGTTTTTATAAACTTGGTTAAATAAACTAAAATTCCTTATAATATGAAGTGGAGGAAGTATTAGAATAGAATAGAAAAGAGGAAAAGAAACATTAGAATTTATGGTACAACTCAAAAATAATAAAAAAGAGAAAAATAAAAGCAAACTCAAAAGGAGGGGTTGGACATTAACATTCGGACCTATCAGCCACAACCTACACATCTCTCTCTTCTTCCTTCTCATGCATGCACAATGAAGGTGTCGAGCTAGCTACCCATTGGTCACACCGTCCATACTGCGGCGGGACTAACCTTGGTGTTTGCCACCTAACACAGTCACCGCCGATGGTGCTGGTGGTTCGCGGGGGAGGGGTTGTGGGGGAACCAACGTCGCATAGTCACAGCTCAACGCCGCTCCGCTGGCAAATAGGAAATAGATAGAGCATGATGGGAGGTTATTTGATGGCGGAAAACTATACAAATTAATGTATCACAACGAGCTTCGAAAACATTTTTTCTTTGTGTTGTATTAAACAAAACTACAGGGGTTGTTCGTACAGAAAGCAAGGAGATAGGAGCCGGGGCAAAAGACTGAAACACAATTAAGAGGAACACACAACACAAACTCAAATCACACGTTTGGGAACGTGTCGTGCAGCCCTTGATGAAATCGGGACCAGATCGCAACAGAAACCACATTACGAAAAATCCAGACTAATCAGCGCACCATGTACTGGCACCTACGCAAGGTCAAGAAACCGAGAGCATCATGGGGGACGTGTAAATCACCGAGGTAGCCAGAAAAAAAAATCAAAATCGTGAGAAAAAAGTTGGGAGCAGCTGATACCAGCGGATGATTTGACCTTGATATATCGGTATTATGAGGTTTGGGGAAGGAAGTCTATAGTCAGTGATTCGACGTTGATATATCGGTATTACGTTGAATTCCATTATCAAATATTGTGTTTCCAGCGTTGTCATTTAATTTTGCATCGATGTCTCGTGGGGTGAGATTGCTCGTTTTGCAATTGGACGGTTTTCTAGCAGTGTACCTGACAAAAATAAAAACAGAAACCTCTACTCAATCCATAGCTCTCGCTGACAACATGTTCTTGATCAGTTGCGTTTTTGAGATCAATCACATGGCCGACAGCATGTAGACCAATCACACAGGGGAGATTGGCAACGTGCAAGAACAACGAGAAGTGTGAGACAGGCTTGAGCCTGAGGAATCGAGAATGACATGTGGACATGTGGTCACTAGTTGACGACGTCGAAGGCATGGGCGGTCGTTCCATTTGCCAAATTGCAAGATAGATGCATTGCTAATGAATCGGCCGGATGAGGTAACATAGTGTCTTATGTAGATGGATGCATTGCTAATGAACCTGCATGGTCCGTTCTGATCGATCGACAAGGGCTCATGGCCATGGGAGACGCAGCGCCATCGATGATGGAGGCAGAGGATGGGGTGCATGGGTAAGTACTAGACACCAGCAACACTTCTGCTGTTCTGCATTTGCATGTTCGCAGAGAGGCAAGATACATCATACTGCATATCGGCACACTGGTTCCACTTCCGGAAGCAGAAGAAATGGCATAACACTACTGCTACTTGCACTGGCAGGTTCCGGCCACACAAACCTTCCCACGGAGATCATTGATTGGGGATGGCATCATGGCAAGTGAATTTGTTTGCATTAAAAAATGCACCTTTTTTTATCATTGCATATCACTGTATCTGAACACATAATACCGTTCTCTTTCGTTTTCAGAAATATTGCAAACAAAACCGATATCTATATTTTTTTCATTTCTTTAAATAAATTGGTATCTATAATTGGACTTACCAATAGTTTACTGATAACTTTTGGTCGGTAGCCCCACTTAAAAGTACTGGATTTTTTTTAAAAAAATAGCACCTATAGAGATTATAAGTGCCTCCTGCTAAATGTCGGTTACGAAATCAGTAATTTTAAAAAACTCTCAACTGTCACTCATCTAGTGTTTTATACTCCCTCCGTCCCATAATATAAGGGATTTTGAAGGGATACGATACATTCTAGTACTACGAATCTGGATATGCTCCTGTTCAGATTTGTAGTATCAGAATATATCACATCCCTCCAAAATCCATTATATTATGAGGCGGAGGGTGTTGTAGCCTTGGGGCACGGACAAAGTTAGGGATAGGCAGAAAAACACGAACTCCTCGCCGATCTTAGAGAATGAGCTCGAACAACAAATATCCAAAGATGATGAACAATATTTTTACTATTGAATATATCTTGCCTTGCTACATGATGTTGGTTGATTTTTGTAGCATATACCTGTACATGAAAGATTACAAGTTTTCTGAAAAAATTTCGTTCGACACTTTCCATTTCCAAAAACACGTCTGGAATCCGGAAATATTCCGAACTGCTTTCATCACTATGGGTAAGTACTATGACACCATCAACACTTCTGCTGTTCTGCATTTGCATGTTCGCAGAGAGGCAAGATACATCATACTGCATATCGGCACACTGGTTCCACTTCCGGAAGCAGAAGAAATGGCATAACGCTACTGCTACTTGCACTGGCAGGTTCCGGCCACACAGATCATTGATTGGGCCGGGGATGGCATCATGGCATGTGAATTTGTTTACACTAAAAAAATGCACTTTTTTTTTTTATCATTGTATATCACTGTACCTGAACACATGATGCTGTTCTCTTTCGTTTTCAGGCACCTATACCTATAAATAGGTACCGATTTACAAACAAAACCGACACTTACAAACAAAACCGATTTACAAACTTATATTTTTAGTGTTGTTTTTTTAAATAAAAAAGTATCTATAATTGTGCTTATAAATAGTATGATAACTTTCGATCGGTGACCCCACTTAAAAGTACAAGATTCTTTAGAAAAAAATAGCAAGATTATAGGTGCCTCCTACTGAATGCCAGTTACGAAATCAGCACTTACATAAATTCTCAAGCGTTACACATTTAGTGTTTTGTAGTAGTGGGCTGTTGCCGGGTTTGAGCTAGCGACAAGAGTGAAGACATCTCTGGACCTGTTGTCGTGTTTGTTCATCGGTGAAGTCTCGCGTTCTTTACGTACGGTTGCATTTCGGACCTGTAGGACATCCTTAACTTTGGCACCTCGCTATTTTTCCCCTGCAATCCCTTTTGTCTTAATCTGATTGGATTATTAAGTTGATAGTACACCTACTTACACCAGCATTAATTCAGACTTTCCAAGGATGCTCAATAGCTAAAACCCAACAAAGTGAAGGCAAGGGGTGTTTCACAGCACAAGTACTATTATGCTCAGCTCTGAAGTGTCAACACAGTGAGTTGGCTGCAAAGAGCTCTTGACCAGTTGACAGCGTCTCAGAGCCTTTAGCCACCGGCCAACGACGCCCTGGCCCCGTCCGACGAGAAGATAACACCCAAAAATAACACGGAGCGTGGACACTGGAGTCTGGAGCCCTGGAGGCTCTACCAGGGTGTTAAATTCTGGCAAGCCGAACATGTTGGGCCGCGGCCCGTTTCTGCGGCGGTTTCAAAGCAAAAGGGGTACGGACTCCAACACATATGGCTTGCGACTTGCGAGTGGAGTACACTCTATGGAAAGGTCAACATAAGCAGGTGTTCTGTTCAGTTCATTGCAAGTTTGCAACTTCTGATCTCTTTTCGTAACCTGCTAATTTGCTAAACACGATGTGGTTTTATAAAATTATTTTATAAAAATATTTTAAAATCATATTAATCTATTTTTTAAAGATACATAGTTAATACTTAATTAATTATATGTTAATAAGAAATCTTATTTTCCGTGCTATAGAGAAAAGTTCCGAACATATAGATCTGATCACACAGCCTCAGTAGAGACTATAAAGTATTCTCTCGGTCTAAAAATATAATAAACTTTAATTATCTAAGTAAAACTTATTAATTTTAGAATAAGAGAGTAGTACACTAGTACATCGATTGATCGCTTAGGCACTTCAATCTTGTGCACAACACGCATAGCCTCGTCTATGCGTACTATAGCCATTGACCGGTATGTTGCATGGTTGTTATTATTGATATTTAAAATATTTATTAATTCTAACTTTATTATTAAATATTGAGTTTTATACTCGATTTAGAGCATTAGTTAAGTTGTAACTTTTCCGTGTTTTGATAATTATGAAATATAATTTAGAATCGATAAAATTGAGCAGATGGGTTAAAATTTTTAACGTGGCTCGCAATATTTAAGGTAGATCTACGATCATGCTAATAAAACCATCTAATTTGCGTTCATATGAAAGTTCATATGAAATACCTAATTAGTACATTTAATTAGGTTATTGCATTAGTTCGGACGATATACACGCGTCAGTAGATGAGTTTTTAAGGATGTGACTAGATAGTGCACGGTAGTATGTTAGTCCTAACCGAAAACCACTCTATTCCATATATAAATCCCCCTTTAACCAATGGTTCATGTTTTTTTAACCTCTTTACTGACTTATATCTTTCAAATCATATATTATTTTTAAGATCTATTTGCATCATTATAGTCTACTTAAAATATGTGACAAAACGAGATCCATGTTGAATATATTCAAATATTTTACTAATTTAAAAGTAACTTATTTAAATTGTAGAAGTAACTTACATATGCAAATAGAAGTAACTCTCTATAACATTAAAAGTAATTACATTATAACTGGGTTCAAGTAAGAAAACTATGTAGAGTGCATTCACAAGGAAAGTGTAGAGAATATTTTCAAGTAAATACATTTATAAAAGTAAATTCAATAAAGTCTAAAAGTAACTTAGCACAAAATAGAAGTAAGTTCTTACAACATTAGAAGTAAAACCGTTGTAAAGATAAAAATATGATCCTATCTAGAAATTAAATTTAATCAGCACAAATAAATTAACTAAAAACAATAATAAAATTAATCAACTCAATAATATAAATGTATAGGAAGTAATTAATCGAATCTAAAAGTAATTTATATTAATGATAAAAGTAACTTATATATATAATAAAAGTAATTTACAAACATAAATATTTTTTCATCATAATATAGTCATGTAAAATCTTATTATTATAAGTATTTAGTTGCAACAAACGAACACAATGAGATAATTGGATTGTAGATTGGATAAGTAATTTAAGAAAAAAAATTATAAAAAGAAAAAAAATGGACTAGGAGGGTACATGTCTTGTCTGTTCTCGTGGCAGGTTAACCTTCCGGCCATTCGGTGCGGGAGGAAATTAGCAGTCTGGTCGTTTTTAGCGTGTACTTAGCAACTGGATAAGAGTGTGTCGCTCCTTAATACTAAACCTAGAGTGCACTCGGTTTAGATTTTACCGGTTTTTAACGTAGCTCACGATGTTAAATGTAGATCTGTAGTCATGATAATGATATCCATCTAATTAACGCCTAGATTTTTCTAATTAACGTAACCCCTAAAAAGTGCCAAATTATTATACAAGTTATAACAAATAATATGGGGAGGTTCATTGTGTTTGAATCTGCATATCCGGGTCCAGTAACACGTGTACTCACATTATTATTGATGCAAAAAAACACACACTGATCTGCGAGATCTGCTTGATTCAGGTGCAGATTCAAAACTTGCTTTTAGGTTCAAGGACGTAGCAGTTGATTTGATCCTGCAATCAACAAGATGAAAAATGCAAATATTATTAGTAAACGATATATACTCGATCGGCTAGAAAGCCGATGTTATATTGTATTGTACCCTACCCAATGCAATGTGAGATGAATTGGCTATAAGGTTATCTATAAGAATAAATAAACCCTAAACCTGGTTCATCGGCTCTAGAGGTTGACATTATATAATCTTTAATCTATAAATCAATATTACTTTAGAAATCAACAATTGGGATAGATTGAACTTAACCGAGACAGTATAAATTGCTTGGATCCAAAATAACACGAAATAACGATTATATACATTTATATCATAGCCGATATCCAAATTTAAGCATATATCGGCTATAGCTCCGAAACTACCTTATACTAGTGTCGGAGGATAAACCCCGCAGCGGGAGACTGTGGAGGTCCCCCTTTTGAGTTCGGCCCATGGCGCAAAAGAGAGGCACTCCCAGCCCCTGATTCCGGTGCGCTGATGAGATGGAGAAGTAGAGAAAAAGTTTCGCACAAGAGAGGGCAGTGACACGCGAGAAATTATACAGGTTCGGACCGCCGGGGAGGTGTAACACCCTACTCCTGTGTGATGGACTATCTGTGTGTTCTTGTTCTCAAGAGTCGAACCCCCTTTCCTCTAGGCCTGGGCCTCCTTTTATACTCCCAAGGGGACACCAGATGGACCGAATAGGCTATGATCTAGAGAAAAGGAAAAAAGTTGTCTTTACAATTAAGGGCCACAGTGTGGCTTGCGGCAGAAGTCCACCGTCCTGTAGCACCGGGACGACTCTGGTCAGACCGCCCATCTTCTGTGCGTGACACCGTACATCATTTTTCATTAAACGGTCGGAGACTTATTTGCCCGACCGTACGTGGTGAGGGGCACCAGGTGATTAGACTTGGCGCACCAACTCTAGCGAGGTATGTGAGCCGAAACGGCTCAGATAATCTTGATGTGACCTGACGGGATACGCAGCATACCTACCGGGCGTGCGGCGGCATGCCTGGTACTGTGCTATGTCCCATCGGTCATTCGGACCGATCGCGGAACGGTTTCAGCCGCGCGCGTGCGTGTCATTCCGCATTTAATGCGGCACGCGCGCGCAGGCGCACTCCGGCTACACCGCCATTAATGGGGGTAGGTGAGCGCTAGGAGTGCCCACCTACTCTAGCACATGTGACGACGGCCCGAGGGGGTCGGGGGAGCCCAACCCCTAATCTGGCAACCCCCGAGGGGCGCCGGGACTTAGAGTGGGCGGCTGCCACGTCACCCTCGGGCCCGATCCGCCCCTCGGGGGATGGCCACGTGGGCAAACGAGGCTGCCCCAAGCCCTAAGTCAGCATATCCCTGGACCTAGGACACCGACAGTAGCCCCCGGCGTAAAGCCTGTGGGGGGCCCACTGCGGGACGACCAAGCTTTGCGCCACCTCGTCGACCCGGTGTGATGTGGGCTCAGGTTCTTAGAGGAGATAAACAGTCGCCGGTTTCACACGGAGGAAGGGTGCCTCTCAGCGATAATGGGCCATTACCCCGTAACGGCCTCATTATCCGGGGCGACGTGCAAAACACCTCTCAGCAATAATGGGCCATTACCCCGTAACGGCCTCATTATCCGGGGTGACGTGCAAAACACCTCTCAGCGATAATGGGCCATTACCCCGTAACGGCCCCCATTACCAGGGGTGGCGTGCAAAACGGGGCACGTCTGTCTGCACGCCCAGAGTTGTGATGATGGCATATCTCTCGGCAATCGCGCGCGCCGGACGCGATCTGTCCCTCTATCTCCGCGACGGTTGCAGTATTTTGCATACGCACCGGAAATGGAGTACTGGGGATAATGGAGGAAGTGCACGCGATAATCGAGGGGGTGAGATAGTGGGCGCGGGAAACGAGGAGCCGGGCGCGGCAGCGGCTGGGGTATAAAGGGCGTCGAGAAGGGGGTTTTCCCCTTCCTTCGCCACTTTCGCCCAACGCAGCTTCTTTGCGCCCTAGCTTTCTTCGTCTCCTAGCGCCCTTCTCCGTCATTCACACTCTTTTCTCGCGTCCTTCTTCCTCTGATGCGATGGCCCGCGGATCTTCGCCGGTCGAGGGCAGCGTGCTGCCGCCATCCCGCATCAACAACGATCGCATGGCCAGCCTATCACGCAAATTTATGCCGGTGGTGCCCGACCGGGAGGCGGTAATGCTGGGCGAAGCGCGCCCGGTGCCGCAGTTCCCTGAACGGTCGGTCTTCTTCCTCCCTTTCGCCATGGCGGGGCTCATCCCGCTGTTCTCACGCTTCTTCTTGGACGTGCTGAACTACTACGACCTCCACATGGCACACCTCACCCCTAATGCCGTGATGACATTGGCCATCTTCGCACATCTGTGCGAGATGTTTGTGGGGGTGGGGCCCACCCTCCGGCTGTTCCGGTGGTTCTACACCGCCTAGTCCGTGTCACCGGCGACGGAGGTCGGCGGTTGCTATTTTCAGCCACGCGCCCAGTCGGCATAGCAGTACATTCCCTGTGTCCTGTGGAAGAAGTGGGACGACTGGAAGAGCGACTGGTTCTACACCAGCCTACCCGACGTGCGTCGTCTCTGACTCCCGACCCGTCCGCCGACGGAGAGGCCAACGTGGCGGTCGACCGTCACCCTCGGGGAGGCGTACGACGCCGTCTTGGACTACCTGGTCGGCCTGCGCGCCCAGGGCCTCACCGGTGCCATGGTTTTCGGGGACTACCTCCGTCGCCGCATCACCCCGCTCCAGTGTGGGCCCCTGGTTTTGTATACTGGAAACCCCATGTGTATTACAATACCATTCCCTGGATCAGTAGATGGTACACACATGGCACAGTTGTATATCACAAGCTGACATCATCATACAGGTTGAAAGTTCAAGTGCCATTATTTTAGTTTTGATGATTAATGACAAATCCAATTATATGAGACTAATGTTGTTATAAGCATTTCTTTGCCTAGTCTCATGTGAATATGAAAGTGAAATTTGTGAGAGGTGGTTCCCGGACTTCATATGAGTTGAGATAGAAACGTTTATTGATGGTGGATCTAAATCATAAGGATGAAATGCATGGAGATCAAGCAATATATATCACTCTTTCTCTCCATGCACATATTGAGATATTCATATATAATATTTTCATGTGATTGACATATGTATTTATGACTTACTGGTGATATTTTTTTTGAATTTATGCAGCTCATTTGGACATTGTTTGAATGTTTTTTTAAAGCCCATCTTGAGTTGCGAAAAATCTGAAATTTCAGTTTGCTGAAATCTTGTGATTTTTGTTTCGACTATATGGTTGAGATATAATCAATACTCCCAAAATTAAACTTGTGCACGATTACATGAATTATCTCTAGGATTTATTGCATATTTTTTGGAGCTCATTTCCACAAGTATTATATTGCTACAAGAGTTTGCTTCGTTGTATCTTTTTTTTATACTTCAAATTTTTAAAGTGGATTTCATTTTGATTGAAAATTTAAGTTGGTGGCTTAACAAAAGTTGTTTCATGTAGTGAGCTCTATGTTATGTGAATGTTAAATCAATTTTGAGCTCTTTTGGATTTGTTCCTTGCATGAACTCTCGGTCTCAAACACCCATTATTTGAGCCAACCTAAACTCAAATGGAATTCTTTATTGACAACCTACATATTCCATTTCCTTTGCTTTTGAAATACAAGTTGATACTTGTTGCTATTGCCAACTACCATTCCTTGATTCCAATTTCACACTTGCATACACAAGTGGTGTCCATATAAAATGGTAGTATCCCTTGATACACTTGAACTCGATATTTGCCAATCTTTGTTATTCCTTTGACGAGATTACACACTTGACCAAGAATCTCTCAAGTATCTTTGGCCAAACTCCTCCCATAGAGAAAATACTTGATGAGTACATTTCGAGAGAAAGTTCAAGTGCTCTCGATTACTTCCTCCAACAAATGAAATACATTCTAATTCTTCTTGTCTAAGTGACGAGATTCCGAGAGTAAGGGGGAGCTTTTCTTAAATGAACTATTTCTGAAACTTTTGGTTTGAGCTTCCATTCAAAAATTTTATTTGGTCTTGTAAATGTGTGCTCTTATTTTGCTTGTGCAAAATTGTCTCTCTTCCGGTTCCATGCAAATCTTTTTGTGATTAATGACAAAAAGGGGAGAATATTTGAGGATCGCACATTTGATATGATCGTCGATATACAAGGGAAAAATATTCTAGGATCCCATACTCATTTGGTGCATGTCTTGAAAAGAAGCATACCATCATCTATCATAGCATCCAACATGCACCATATGCACAAGTATGTCATGAATGGATATAAATCAATTGTCAAATATTCCTATCATTTTGACTTATATCATTGGTTTTACGCTTCATATCCAAATGTGATCATTATTAATGGATTTGTCATCAATCACCAAAAAGGGGGAGATTGAAAGTTCAAGTGCCATTATTTTAGTTTTGGTGATTAATGACAAATCCAATTATATGAGACTAATGTTGTTATAAGTATTTCTTTGCCTAGTCTCATGTGAATATGAAAGTGAAATTTGTGAGAGGTGGTTCCCGGACTTCATATGAGTTGAGATAGAAACGTTTATTGATGGTGGACCTAAATCACAAGGATGAAATGCATGGAGATCAAACAATATGTATCATTCTTTCTCTCCATGCACATATTGATATATTCATATATAATATTTTTATGTGATTGACATATGTATTTGAGACTAATGTTTTGTTTGAGCCATATCTTGTTTAGTCTCTTCACATTGAAAACATGGAGATGATGAAGGTATGCTTCTATCTTAATGACTACATATGATCAATACCTTCTATTCTTGTATAAGGTAAGCTCCCAATGTTTTATCTCTAGTTATGTATACTTTTGCTTCACACAAAATATTTTGTATGCATACATTTAGGGGGTGCAAATCCTATACCTTAGTTATGCATGTACCTGATCCAAGTTATTCACTTTCATTTAATTGGGATCTTTACATTTGAGCATATATTTGAGTATAGGACACTTGTGGTGTTGATTAATACTCATCACTTATTCATATCATTTTATATATGCGATTGGTTGGTCAATATGTGGAGGTTGACAACCGGATCATTGGGACTAATAATTTCATTGAGTTGAATGAGAGAAATACGTCCCAAGGATTACAAAGGTGTTGATGCTCAAGTGATATCATTACACCTAAAGATACCAAGGATGACAAAGTGGAGATATTGAAGATGTGAGATACGAAGTGGCTACTATGGCAAGGCGGTGAAGGGCAAACGATGCTCGGTCGTGATGGACCATGCGGCGGTGAAGGGCAAGCAAGGGGCTTGGCACCGAAGAACCAAATCCGATGGTGAAGGGCGAGTGACGGCTTTGTCATGATGGACCGTGCGAGACCATTTGAAGCTACAAGTAACCGCATCAATCATTTGAAGAATATATGGTGAAACGGTTTTGATGTTGGCGTCCCTTAAAGACAAAGAAAGAAAGATGGAAACAAGGCATTCCTATTGTGGATATTATGGTACCCATATACCCACAGATATAGAATGTCCGACTGAATATAGGTGTATGTCATGTAAATATAATATGAGTAGTACTAGGACTCGAGTATAGTATTGCCTTGTTTGTTAAGGTATGACCCGGATAACTAGTATGTTAAGATTGTATATCAATTGGGAAAGATCTAGACCGTGTCGGACTAGATCTTATCTTCTAAATCCTCATCTTCCGGGCATATAAGGAGGATAGGGGACGCCTTGGGGACATAAGCTTTTCGTAAGATCAATACACAACTCGGAGGCAAAACCCCCAAAACAGGAGTAGGGTATTACTTCTTCGTGAAGGCCTGAACCTGTCTAAACCCTTTGTCTCATAACTCATCTACTTTTCCATCTTGACTACTACCCCCTTTTCTTATTGCCGAAATCTAGTTTCGACAGTTGGCGCGCCAGGTAGGGATGCGTCAAGTTCACCGCCAATCAAGTGAGATGGGATCTACATCAGGCATCGACGACTTCGTCTTCCCGCCCGGGCAGGCGTACTGCTTCGGCAGCCTCGATTTCGTCACCGACAATTTCGGCAAGATATCTCTCTCCGACTCGGCTTCAAACCGGTCGGGGGTAGATCATATATCTTGGCCATTCGGGTTACCGAATATGGCCAAGATCGGCGCCAAGACACAGTCGAGGAGAGATCGCATCTCTCGGCCACTCGGGTTACCGAATATGGCTGAGACCAGCGCCAAGATTTCTTCCCGCTGCATGACGTCAAACCACCCGGGAAAGGCATCTACATCGACTTTACTTTCTTCGTCAAGCACACCTCAAGACGACCAGATTTATCCCACCATCATCATGGAGTTACCAACAGATCCAGTAATCAGATCTAACCTCAGGGACATCAACGTCGTTCTACCAAAACTCGGATCTTGCTCCTCCACCGAACTCGCCGCCTACGCTAGCTCCTCGGAGGAAAGTGTTCATGGCAACCCACCGGACGCTGAAGCTTTTGACGACGTCGACTCCGATTACAATTACGCACCGGTTTTTAATGGCGTTTTCATGGCCAACAACGAGACCGATGCTGAGATAGCCGCAAGACTACAGATAGAAGAAGCAACCCGAGTTGGGGTCGAGCAAGACAGGATTTTACTGGAGCAAGAACGTGTCCGACTTCAAGAAGACCGAGCCAGACTCGAACAAGAGCGCCAAGCCCAAGCCGAACAAGAGCGACAACGCAAGGAAGCTGAGGAGGCAAGACGCAGAGAGGACGAAGAACGCAGAAACCGAGATCTGGCTATGGCAGGTCGCAGGGCAAGAAACGCGATAGGGCAAACTGTGGTCGACAACACCAACATTTTCCTCACACCTCAACAGAACGCAGTCGGGGCAGTAACCCTCCTCGACGCGTGTTGACGACCAAATTTGGTAATTTAAGTATCGGAAACAAAGATAGAATTGAAGAGAATCAATGAAATTAGATCGTATCGGAAACAGAGTCAGAATCGGCTGTAATCCGAATCGGCTGTGAACTGGATCGGCAGAATCAGAGTCGGATGCAGTTAGTCGATTCAGCCAATTTTGGTAATATGACTCAGTACACGTCATCGGGTTGTGTTAATGTGTTTCATATGGATTGCCATGCACGGATAGAGTCCTGAGGAGGCAATTGTATCTATTAATTAGGATATTTTATGTAATTTCCTTATAGATATTCTCGGTAAGAGTCCACCTAAGGGACTTGTTCGTTAGTTGGATTTGTATTAGGTTAATATGAGTCGTGTCCATGATGGACAATGTTTGTATTTTCAGGTATAGATATAATCCCGAGGTCTTGTAAATAACAACACACGTTCAATCAATCTCGGCGCATCGCCACCTTTATTTCCTACTTTCGACAAATTTGTGCTTTCGAGTCGTGCTGCATCAATTTGATCTTCGGCAAAAAGGTATATCTTGTCATGATGATTCATATCATTAAGGCTAGTGCTTACATCTTTATGACACTCTAGTTTTATGATATGAATCTCCAAGTTATCATATACATTATATAATTTAGATCGACAGTGCAATCTACTTGCATCGGCTAGATCCTTTTTAGGGTTTCGTCGATATTGGCTAGATTACTTCGTTGGTTTAGATTATATAATGTATCCACCATCCCTAAAAGACAATCATTGGCTTGATTCTTTAGACCTCATGCTTCTGTTCATACTTAATGCTGCATTGGTTAAGTCCAACCTATTAAGTCGTATTTAGAATCATGATATCTAACCTGCTTTATGGTTGTTAATAAGGATAGTATCGGGGTTTCAGCTGATCTTCCCTGATATAGGTGTTTTACATCGTTTTATGCTTTGTTTAATGCTCTATATCTGCCCCTTATATCAGGATCTAATATAATATAAATACATTGAGCTTAATACCAGTCTAATTGGTTATAGTTTAATATATTTATTATTAGAGAATATCCTGGTATAAGGATGTATCGAAGCTATAGCCGATACACATTTAAATCTAGATATCGGCTATGACATTAGTTTATATAATCATTATTTCATGTTATCTTTAGACTTGGGCAATTTATACTGTCTCGGTTCAGTCCGATCTATCCCAATTGCTTATTTCTAAAGTAATGTTGATATGGCGATTATATAACACTAATATTTACAGCCGATATACTAGTTTTAGGGTTACTTCTATCATTGCTCATACATTACAGCCGATTCATGCTTTATTGCATCGGCTAGGTCACATACGATATGAAATCGGCCCTATGGCTGATTGTCTATCGTTTCTTACATTATTTGCATGTTTCTTCTTGTTGATTGCAGGATCAAATCAACTGGCATGCCCTTAAATCTAAAACCCTAATTTTGGACCTGCACTAGAGTAAAGCAAATCTCTCAGGCCAGTGTGTGTTTTTTGCATCAACACGCTTTTGGCACGCCCGGTGGAACCACGTGTCATCATGTCGTCAAATACAACTGAAGTTTCGGAGCACAACATCTTGCCGATCACGGTCGAGCAGTTGAATGAAGAGCAGAGAGAAGAGATGAGGCGAATGTTGGACCAACTTCAGAACCAATACCTGCACTCGTTCACGATAACTCGGCAAGGTACGGTTGTACAAAGAACTAAAATCAAGCCGCCAACGGTCGTGAAGCAAGATCCAAGCACTTCTGGGTCAGGAGAAGAGAAGGATAAACAGACCAAAACCGAATCAAATGATGAGGAACTCCACACATTGCAAGATCGCATCGACTCGGCCGTTCATCATGCTTTAGTCAACCAGTCCGGAGTGCTCGTGAACACCTTAACAAACATGATCAAGTCGGTAGTTGATGGAACGATAGCCGAGGAAAAGGCTAAAGGACCTATATATTTACCAGACGGCACGTTCCCAGAATACAGAACTGTGAAGACAGACATCGGCGAGAATCAAGGAAGTCAACAATTGCTTCAAATCCAGGCTCCATCGGCTCCTTACTTGAGCTCAAATATTCCATCTATTTTAACCAGATCACAGCCGATCGCTGGGGGGCAAGCATCAACTCAGCTAACACCGGAACAATTGATGAGCATTCTTCACCCAAAACCGCCAGTTGTCGACACATCTTACCAAATTCCTTCGGTTCCACAACAGTCGATTGGAATTACTCAGCCGATAAATCAGCAGTACAGCACAGAACTCCCATACGTACCACCTCAGGGTATATCGGCTGGTTTCAATCATCTGTATCAACCTCACTCACCGCGACCTCAGCCGATCCAATACGGCCAGATGGACCCACTTCAACAACAGTATGGTGGAGCAACACCACATCAGTCTTGGGCCGATATGATCGCTGATGTCATGAGGGAACAGTTTGGGCTCAAGCCAAAGGACAATGACAACATGTATCGGCACCCATATCCAGAATACTTCGACCAGGTTCCATTACCAAACCGATACAAGGTGCCAGACTTATCTAAGTTTTCAGGACAAGACAATGTATCTACTTACGAGCATGTTAGCCGATTTCTAGCTCAGTGTGGTGAAGCATCGGCTACAGAGGCTCTCAGAGTTAGATTATTCCCACTTTCTTTATCTGGATCGGCATTCACATGGTTTTCATCCCTGCCTTATAACTCAATCAGAAGTTGGGTCGACCTGGAGAAACAATTCCACAAGTACTTTTTCAGTGGGGTACAAGAGATGAAGCTATCGGACCTCACAGCAATCAGGCAAAAGTCAGATGAATCGGTTCCAGATTATATTCAACGATTCATAGACGTGAGGAATAGATGTTATAGCTTGGCTTTGACAGATTCTCAGCTAGCCGATTTAGCTTTCCAGGGTTTGTTGGCGCCGATAAGAGAGATTTTCGGCTCAAGACTTTGAGAGTTTAGCTCACCTAGCTCAGAAGATATCGGCTCATGAGACAAGATTCCAGGAAGCAAGAAAATTCATCAAAAAGGCAAACAATGTCAATAATGTCTACAATTACGATCCTGACTCCGAAGATGACGACCCGGAAATTAATGCAGCCGAGTGGGCTAGGAACAAGAAGACAGTGGTCTGTCAATGGGTCAAGAATGCAGGAAAAGAAGAGAGATTTGACTTTGACATTACTAAAGCCGACAGGATTTTTGACCTTCTTCTCCAGGAAAAACAAATTCAACTGCCAGTAGGACACGGCATTCCATCGGCTGAGGAGTTGAAAAAGAGGAAATACTACAAGTGGCATAATACAGGATCTCATAGTACCAATGATTGCAAGATTTTCAGGCAACAGATCCAGTTGGCTATCGAACAAGGAAAGATTAAGATTGATGAATCCAAGAGGCCGATGAAGATAGATGGACACCCTTTTCCAGTCAATATGGTGCATCCCAGATATAATCGGAATACAGCCGATGGAGATAAAAACTACACTAGGAATATCAGATCGGCTGGCATGATCAACAAATATCAAAACAGGCGCCAAAGAGAAGAGGAGTCATATTCTCTCGAAAGTGAAAGATATTTTGATCCTCATTGGAATTGCGAATTTTTCAGATTCTGCTGGAACGAGGGAATGAGGTTGCCATCCATCGAAGATTGTCCCGGATGCAGTAATCCCGATGCACAGTTTGTCAGAAGCTCAAGCCGACAGGGTGTAACTATACATCGGCCAGTTCAATCGAGGTTGCCAGTTCATGAGAGACTTGGGCCAATGCGACAAAATAACGATGAAGATGACTTACCTGGAGAATCCAAGCCAATGTATCCTCAATGGTGCCCTTCTGGAATATTCACCAAAAATCAGAAGAGACGAGTCCAAAGGATGAGAAACAGGGAACAATTCCAGGAGGTTGAAGGGGAGATCGAGCATCGGCTGAGGCAGAGAACGAAGAAAGTTTGGCACGTGAAGAGCAAAGTGGTGCCAGCCGATCAAGTCAGAGACGATCGTAGCAAGAATCAACAGCATAAAGGCAAGGAAGTGATTACATCTGACATAAACATGGTTTTCATATTACCAGCCGAATATGCAATTGAGCAAGTCGTCGAGCAAGAAGAAAATTTACCATCGGCTAAATTGATGTTATCTCCACAGCAAGCCGTTTTTGAGAAGCCCGAGGGAACTGATCATCGGCACCTCAAGCTCCTGTATGTTAAAGGATTTGTCAATGGCAAGCCGATGTCAAAGATGTTAGTCGATGGAAAGGCAGCCGTTAATCTAATGCCATACACAACATTCAGAAAACTTGGGAAGAATTCAGAGGATTTGATCAAGACTAACATGGTTCTAAAAGATTTTGGCGGGAATCCGTCTGAGACCAAGGGAGTTTTGAATGTGGAGCTAACCATCGGCAGTAAAACAATTCCTACCACATTCTTTGTTATTGATGGGAAGGGTTCCTACAGTCTGTTGCTGGGAAGAGATTGGATTCATGCCAACTGTTGTATCCCTTCAACAATGCACCAAAGTTTGATTCAATGGCAAGGAGATCAGATTGAAATCGTGCCAGCCGACAGGTCAGTCAATGTAGCTAGTGCCGATTTATGTATTTGGGAGATGGAAGGAATTGATTGTTTATCTGGAAAAGTTTGGCAAGGAGATTACTTACAGATTTCTGATGATGCCATACAGCCAATAGGAGATGGAGAGCCCCAATTCTACACAAAGGACACTGTTGACGATCTCGACGGCAAGCTAGGACAAGGTTTTATGTCGGCCGATGAACTAGAAGAAATTGACATTGGACCAGGTGATAGACCCAGGCCGACATATATTAGCAAGAGTTTACCAAAGGAATTCAAATCTAAATTGATTACACTCTTAAAAAAGTATACAGATTGTTTTGCCTGGGAATATTAGGAGATGCTAGGACTTAGCCGATCGATAGTAGAACATCGGCTACCTATCAAACCAGGCTATCGGCCATACAAACAACCTCCAAGACGTTGTAAAGCTGCAATGTATGATGCTATCAAAGCCGAGATTACAAGACTTTATGATGCTAATTTTATCAGACCATGCCGATATGCTGAGCGGATTTCTAATATAGTACCAGTCATCAAGAAAAATGGCAAACTCAGGGTTTGTATTGATTTCAGAGACTTAAACAAGGCTACACCGAAAGATGAATACCCAATGCCAGTAGCCGATCAACTTGTAGATACAGCATCTGGACACAAAATCATCAGTTTCATGGATGGCAATGCTGGTTATAATCAAATTTTCATGGCTGAGGAAGATATTCACAAGACTGCTTTTAGATGTCCTGGTGCTATCGGCTTATATGAGTGGGTAGTTATGACTTTCGGCTTAAGGAGTGCTAGTGCTACATACCAGAGAGCCATGAATTATATTTTTCATGATCTCATCGGTGCATTGGTGGAGATATACATTGATGACGTGGTGGTTAAATCTAAAGAAGTCATTGACCATATAGCCGATTTAAAACAGGTCTTAGAAAGAGCTAGGAAGTATGGGTTGAAGATGAATCCTATAAAGTGTGCTTTTAGCGTATCGGCTGGTCAATTTCTTGGGTTTTTGGTCCATGAACGTGGGATTGAAATTCCTCAGAGGAGTATTGAAGCAATTAAGGATATTAAACCTCCAGAAGACAAGACCAAGTTGCAATCATTGATCGGCAAATAAATTTTGTTCGGCGTTTCATATCAAACTTGTCTGGCCGAATAGAACCGTTCACTCCTTTACTAAGGTTGAAAGCCGATCAAGAATTTGTCTGGGGAGATAGACAGCAACAAGCATTGGATAATATCAAGGAATATTTGAGTACTCCTCCAGTTCTTATACCACCACAGAAAGGGATTTCATTCAAGCTGTATTTGTCAGCCGATCAAAATTCTATCGGCTCAGTGTTAATTCAAGAAGTTGAAGGGAAGGAAAGAGTTATATTTTATCTTAGAAGACGTCTCCTGGATGCAGAGACAAGGTACTCATCCATGGAGAAATTGTGCCTGTGTTTATATTTTTCTTGTACAAAGTTGAGACATTATCTACTCTCCAATGAGTATATCATAGTATGCAAAGCCGATGTGGTGCGGTATATGCTGTCGGCTCCAGTTCTGAAAGGGCGAATTGGGAAGTGGATCTTTGCTTTGTCAGAATTTGATCTCAGGTATGAATCGGCTAAGGCAGTTAAAGGGCAAGCCGATTTCATAGTTGAACACAGGGATACCAGTATTGATAATATTGATATTATGCCATGAACTTTGTTTTTTGATGGATCTGTTTGCACACATGGTTGTGGTATCGGCTTAGTCATTATATCACCTAGGGGGGCAAGTTTTCAGTTTGCTTTTACTATTAAACCATACTCTACAAATAAATAAGCAGAATATGAAGTTGTTCTCAAAGGATTGCAATTATTAAGGGAAGTTGAAGCCGATGCTGTTGAGATTATGGGTGATTCATTGTTAGTAATAAGTCAGTTGTCTGGAGAATATGAGTGCAAAAATGATGCTTTGATGGTATACGATTGATGGAAGAGATGTTGTTTCCATTCAGCCACCATGCAGTGAAAGTTTTACTCCAGAACATACCAAGCTCAATATTCTCGATGCTGCCAAGAGGGGGTCTTGGAATATTAAGCAGCCGATCCATCATCAGACTGGAAGAGATCTCTCCTCTGCACTGGATTCTATCGGCAAACCATAAGCCGATTGGCAGTTGACCTAAACCAAATTGCCAAGCTAAGCTCATTGGATGGTAGAATTCATAGGTCACTTTGATGTTTCTGCCCTGGTGGATGCCGACAGGAAGAATACATGGGCTTATGGCTGCAGCAAAGACTTCTCTGGACTTCTGAAACTTTTCATGATTGATTTCTTCAAATCTGAAGTCCGATGGCAGTTCAAAGCTAGTTGAGTCCTCATAGAAGAACCAAACTCTGGCATTTTTCTGAAAGCCGTCATAAAAACTGAAGAACCAGTCCTTCAGTAATTCAGCTGACAGCTTTGCTCCAGCATCGGCTGGTGTAGATGCGTATTCTCCAAAAGATGTACACCTTCGATGGGTGATTTCTTCTCCATCCTCATCGGTGATCGGCTCAAGCCTTGGGAATTCTGCCTCTGTCAGGGCTGGTCTATTGACAGCTTTCATGGCTACTAGGTTTAGCCAAGATTGCAATAGCCACCAAGGGCCACCTGCACTAACTACAGAGCCGACGGCTAGCTTAGCCGATGCATTGCTTAATGTTTGATAGAGATAGCCGAGCAGGATTTTTCCTAAAGGAAATTGTTTCTTCTCTTCAAGGGTCTCGGCTATGTGTTGCCAGTTGGAGGTGGGACCACAGCTAGATCCACAAAAGAGGTATTTCCCAAGCCACATCAACAAGAAAGCTGTATGTTCTCGAGGGGTGATAGATCCTTGGCCCATGTTGATTGAGATAAAACCAGACCATCCTACTATACTCTTAGTTTTGAAGTCAAATCTGTTTTTGGAATTCAAGATCATAGGATTGGCAGATGAAGTAATATCTAATCCAGTGAGCATAGTGATATCTAGCAGATTTGGAGTCATCGGCCCTTAGCTGAACATGAAAGCATTGATAGTGTTGGACCAGAAGTAGCTAGCAGAAGCCATCAGTGGTTCATCCTTAGCCGAATTTGCTATTGTTAGAGTTAGGGCTTGGCCGATTCCTATTTCATCCCAGTGGCTCTGTTTGCTAACCGATACACGCTTATACCATGCCGGCCAACTTTTTTCTAGGGAAGGCCAAGATTTAAAGGTATTCTTCCAGTGCCCTAGATTGGGATTTGCTAGCCTGAAAGGGATTCTATTGGTTTCGGCAGAGATAAACTCAGTTGGGTCCAGATTATCGATTGGTCCAAGAAAGTAATGATTCTCATGGTTCAGACTAGGGATTGCAATTAAATTGGCGAGATGCTACAACAAAGAAGCAAAAAGAGCAAGAGAATGGACTAAGATCGCAGAAAACTGAAACTATTGCATGAAAAGGGATCTAGCCGATGAGAACTTACCTCTGCGTACTCGGCCGATGGAGCGGGGGATGGAGCGGATGAGGACGACATTCCCGCAGGCGGAAATTGGTCGGAGAAGGGGTTGCTTAGAGATTGCCTTGGTGCGCCGAGGAGATCGCCGAAGAGAGAGAAGACGGAAATCGCTAGAGCGGTGGAAACGGAGTAACGGGGTGAGTTTTCTCGGAAGTGATGGATAGTATTTAAAGCAGTGTGGTAACGGTAAAAAACGGAAAGTGCGATATTCTCTCGGAGATTGGATTTGGCAAATCCGAAACATTACCAAATATTTCGGACTTGGGGGCATGTGTTGACGACCAAATTTGGTAATTCAAAGTATCGGAGATAAGGATAGAATCAAAGCAAATCGAAGAGATTAGATCGTATTGGAAACAGAGTGAAAATTGGCTGTAGTCCGAATCGGCTGCGAGCAGGATCGGCAGAGTCAGAGTCGGACAGGGTTAGCCGATTGAGCCGATTTTGGAAATATGACTCGGTACACGTCATCGGGTTGAGTTGAGGTGCTTCATACGGATAGCCGTGCATGGATAGAGTCCTGAGAAGGCAATTGTATCTATTAATTAGGATATTTTATGTAATTTCCTTATAGATTATCACGGTAAGAGTCCGCCTAAGGGACTTATTCGTTAGTTGGATTTGTATTAGGTTAATATGAGTCGTGTCCGTGATGGACAATGTTTGTTTTTTCAGGTATAAATATAGTCCCGAGGTCCTGTAAATAATAACAACACACGTTCAATCAATCTCGGTGCATCGCCACCTTTGTTTTCTACCTTTCGACAAGTTTGTGCTTTCGAGTCGTGCTGCATCAGTTTGATCTTCGACGAAAAGGTATATCTTGTTATGGCGGTTTGCATTATCGGGGCTAGTGCTTACATCTTTATGACACTCTAGTTCTATCTTGTAAACTTCCGAGTTATCATATATGTTATATAATTTAGATCAACAATGCAATCTACTTACATCGGCTGGATTCTTTTTAGGGTTTCGTCGATATCGGCTAGATTATTTTGTTGGTTTAGATTATATAATGTATCTACCATCCTGAAAAGACAACCACCGGCTTGACTTTCTAGATGTCATGTTTCTCTTTATACTTAATGCTGCATTGGTTAAGTCCAACCTATTAAGTCGTATTTAGAATCATGATATCTAGCCTGCCTTATGGTTGTTAATAAGGATAGTATCGGGGTTTCAGCCGATCTTACCTGGTATAGATGTTTTACATTGTTTTATGCTTTGTTTAATGTTCTATATCTGCCCCTTATATCAGGATCTAATCCAATATAAATATATTGAACTTGATACCAATTTAATTGGTTATAGTTAAATATATTTATTACTAGAGAATATTCTAGTATAAGGTTGTATCGGAGCTATAGCCGATACATGCTTAAATCTAGATATCGGCTATAACATGAGTTTATATAATCTTTATTTCATGTTACATTAGACGTGGGAAATTTATACTGTCTCGGTTCAGTCCGATCTATCCCAATTGCTTATCTCTAGAGTAAGATTGATGTATTGATTATGTAACATTGATCTCTACAGCCGATATACTAGTTTTAGGGTTATTTCCATCATTGATTATACCTTACAGCCGATTCATGCTTTATTGCATCGGCTAGGTCACATACGATATGAAATCGGCTGTCTGGCTGATGGACTATCGTTTACTAACATTCTTTGCATATTTCTTCTTGTTGATTGCAGGATCAAATCAACTGGCATGCCCTCGAACCTAAAAGCTTAATTTTGGACCTGCACTAGAGCAAAGCAAATCTCTAAGGCCAGTATGTGTTTTTTGCATCAACAACCGGGTCATACCCACTCGAGAAATGCGATCGTACTCTGTTCGTTTCTCGCATAGCTTCTTGACTCGGTCCTTAATTGACCAGGGTCGGCGGCTTACCGTTTCCAGAACCACCCATATTCTATTCATGCCGCCCCAGTCGAAATAGTTTTGTGTTATTAAGTTTTTGGTTTTCGCAAAGGTTTTAATGTTGCGGGTGGCGCTTATGTCTCCACCCGTCTCCGACAATCACTCCCACTAAGTGATCGCCACATGTAGCACCTGAGAAATTTGTTATTTTATGTGTTTAAAATTTTCCTCTCATTTAAAAACTTTGGCGTTTAAATTTTGGGTTTTTGGTTTTGTGCCAAAGGATCTCAAATTCTCTCCTTGACATCCTCTCAATCCTTGCCAAATCCCTGCTCAAAATTCAAATTCAAAACCCCCAAAATTTTTCCTCCAAAATTCATTTCCAATTGTCAAAAAAAAAGAGGAAAACCTCTGTTGGGCCCCTTTTCTCTCTTTTCTCCCTCGGCCCAACTCCCTTCCCCCCTCTCCCTCTCTTTCCCCGAATGGGCCGGCCCACCTCACTCCCCCTCTCTTTTCCCTCTCTCCCAGCCCAGCTCCCCCCTCTCTCTTTTTCTCTCCCGGCCCACGGGCCTTTCCCCCTCGCGCTCGGCCTGGCCCGGCCCACCGAGCCGGCCACACGTGCGTCGCCGCGCCGCGCCCACGCCACCCTGCCCACGTCCACCGTCCCGCGCCGCCCGGCCTCGAGCCCCACGCCGCCGGCCGCGCCACGTCGCCGTCACGTCGCCGGCCGTACCCGCGCGCCTCACCGCCTCGCGCCCCGCGCCCACGTCGCCGTCCTCGCCGCGCCACCTCGCCGCCTATAAAAGGGGCCGGAGCCCCTCCTCTTCCTCTCCCTCACCGCGCCACTCCCTCGCCGGCGCTCTCTCTCCTCTACCTCCGGCCGCCGCCACTTCCCTCCCTCGGCCGCATGCCCCTCCCCTCTCGGCCTCGCCACCGACGGCCGCCCTCGCCGGCCGCCGCCACTCCCCCGGCAACCGCCGGCCTCCCCCTCCCCTTCCACCCCGACCACCCCCTCCGCCCCGCGCCACCACCGGCCAAGCCGAGCCGAGCTCGGTGGAGCAAGGAGGAAGAAGCCCTCCCCTTACAGGTGGGCCCCACGCCCCCTCCTCTCTCTCTCAGCCCGACATGTGGGCCCCCCCAAACCCTAACCCTAACCCTAACGGAATATTCCCGTTTATTTTAATTTTCAGAAAATCCCAGAAAATCCTTTAATCTTTGAAAATTCATAGAAATTCAATCGTAACTCCGTTTGACCTCGTTCAAATTTCTAATTTTTTCTAAAATTGAGATCTACACAGTGGCACACTTGTTTATTTTATTTGAGCTTGTTTTATTGCCTTTTTATTTATTTGTTCTCCGTTCCGCGTATAGAGCACGTGTACGAGGAAGCTCCGGACGCCGGTTTCGAAGAAGAAGACCCGCATCTCGTGCAAGGCAAGCCTCTTTGATCACATTGCCCCTATATTTGCAATGATATGTTGTTTGAAAAATGCATTGCTTAGTACACACGAATAACATGTTTAGGCCTCGGATTGTTTATACAACCGACGGACCAACCTAATAGTCGCACTTATATTACATAGGATGATGTTTCCATACCTTTCATAGCTCCACAAATATTAGCGCCGGTATCGTTATACGATTACCGAGGTAGTTTCGCTTAGCCATGCTTACGTTGTTGCCGTGTGGGAAACTTGGGTTATTCCAAATTACATGTTTAAAAATCCGGTACGTTATACCGAAGTGTTGTGAAATAAAATGTGTTGTGAAAATAGTGATGATGCGCAGTCAAGCCTTTGTGGTTTGGCTACGTATTATCGTTAAGGACCGATTCCTTTGGGAAGTCCATCCGAACACGTTACAGTGCGACCACACGGGTATTTATGGGATGCCTCTGGCTAAGTAAATTGTTATCACATGGGAGTTGGTGTGCCAATGGTTGTGGAATGCCGAGGATGAGGAGATGAAGTGTTACACATTTATTGCCCATCATGGGTGTCTTTTTGCCTCTATTGTGGCATGGTACCAGTAGGAGTAGGAGGCGTCCTCGGTATTTCCTGAGTGGATGACGGCTGGATTTGCCTGATACTCGGCTATGGATCTTAGCCCAACTAGGTGGCATGCGATTTTCATGGGTTAGCTTTGGAAAGGCCTTGTCACGAACTTTCGTTGCCGACGGGTAAACGATGTCAGTTTCGTGTCATGTGGGTAAAGCGTACAACCTCTGCAGAGTTTAATGAACTGTTCGAACAGCCGTGCCCACGGTCAAGGGCGAGTGTAAGGTGTTTCTCATAGCATAGATTTGTTTGACAAATGTTTGATGAAAATGGTTGGTGGGAAGGGATTCGTTTCCAGAGTTTGCCTGTGTGGCAAACGGCTAACCTTTATGGTTAGGAACGGGTCTGTGTGACCTGGGGTATCATCCGACACCGAGGTGTTGTTAGGGCCATGATGGCGTTGCAGTGCTGAGATGACTGTGTGGACTCTGTGTGGTTGTGAAAGTGAGAAGGAACCAATAGAGGAGACAAATCCATTGTTGTTCGTTAATCGTGACGAGTTGTTGCAAAGCAACTTGTGGAATGGGTCGAGGCGTGAGCCTCCTCCCGACAACTAAAACTTGACTCACTCACTAGGAGTTTTGTGAAATAAATCACTTTGCCAAAAAGGCTGCTTTCGCAAATAAAACCCTAGCTCTCCTTGTCTTAACCAAGCATGTCATTCTTTCCCCGGCTTGCTGAGTACGTGAAGTACTCACCCTTGCTATATATAATATATCTATAGAGGTTGAAGATGAAGACGTCGACCCGACCGCCGAGGAGTGCCTCCAGGAGCAAGCCGAGTACGAGGACTTCTAGAAGGATCGTGCCTAGCCCCAAGCCGTCGCCTGTGGATCGAGATGGTCGCCTAGACGCTTAGCTGCCGCTGCTTTTGACTTTTGCTTTATGGACTTTTGTATTGTGCGTTGCTCATCTCTGGGCCTGTCCGGGATAGCAACTTATGTAAGGACTAAAACCCAGTGATGTAATAATAATCTACTTTGATTCCATGTTTATTCTGTGAGTACCAGCTAGTGTATCCTGGGACTGGTACTATAACACAGGTAATGCGTAGCACCTCGGTATGAGTTAGCTGGTGATATCAGTTAGCGAGTGCCGGGGCGTTACACCACATCCACATCCAGAGCCATATATCATAAGTATGGAGTGTACAAACGTCTACACATATGCAACGCTAAGCAGTATAGATAATTAACTGCGCATAAATAATAGACTCAGGTAACAAAGGTGTATAAGTACATAAAGGTAAACAATATCAAAGGTAATGCTTAAACAAATGTAGGTACGCGTTTTATAATTAGCATGCAATTTTATTTGTAATCAACACATTTATAAAAATAGGATCAACATGTTCGAGGAAGGGGGCGTAGTGACTTGCCTTGTTTTGAGTTCAAATAATCTTCGAGAAGTCCGTGATAGTTAGAATAACCGGAAAAATCCATGCTCAAGGAATAACAAGAACACACGGAACGTCCGACCAACGATCAAGGAAAACCACACACAATCCTAAAAATAAAATAAAAGAATATTCAATACAAACTAATGGTGCCAGTAAATAGATCTCGATTTTAGAGAGATGATGGAAGTTGAACGGAGTTAATTGGAGTGGTGGTTAGAGAGATATGAATTTCCGAAGTTTAAAAGATAAATTATAAACCGCAGATTTAGGGTTTCTCGGGTGGGGGATATTTAGACTTTCAGAGATAGTTTTAGGATGCAGAGGGACAAAACACAGACTTTAGGTAAAGGAAGAAAGCTGGTGATGGGCTTTGCCTGAAGGTTAGATGGAGGACGCTATATTGACTTATGTAGGGAATTCGATCGTTCAGGACTGGTTAGAATATAAGGAGGTAGTATAGACTTTGTAGTAGAAATCGATTCCACTCGGCTTGGACAAGGAAGTAGAGGGAGGCGAAGCAGACTTTTTAAAGGGAGAGAGAGCTCTGGAAAAATCTTGAACGTGGGCCCCACTTCTCTTTTCTTTTCCTTCTTGTTTTTCTTCTCCTTCTTTCCATTTCTCTCTCTTTCCTATCCCTTTCTTCTGTTGTTCGGTTGCCTTCTACTCATGCGCCAGAGAGGGAGGAGGGCGGCGCATGGTGGCGCGGTGGGGCGGCGGCGGTCTCGAGCAGGGGGGCGGCGCAGCCAGAGGAGGAGGGGAACGAGACGGCCGGCCTGCAGGTGCGCCGCGCGGGCGGCGATCTGGCACGGTAGCGCTGGCGACGGCCTGGCGTGGGCGCACACGGGCGGTGGCCTGACGCAGGCGCGCGCGTGGGCGGAGGGGAGGGTCGGCGCGGCGATGGCATGAAGGCAGCCGTGGCAGGATGGCAGTGACAGCGACACGTGCCATGGCAGTACCGCGCCAAAACGGGCTCAGCGAGCAGAGAGATGCAGAGAGGAGGGAGGAAAACAAAGGAAGGAGGAAGGAGGGGATGCTCACCTCGCGGCAGCCGTGTAGCGGCACACCGAAAGTGGCCGACGGGATCGACGATCTGCTCGCGATTCATCCTTAGCTTGCGGTTCGTCCTCGCGCGCCACATGTTCGATCGGCGGCAACAAACGAACACACAACATTAAGGAGTAAATGTTAGCGGGTTAGTGCAAGTTAGGGGTTAGGGGTTAGCAAGTTAGAGGTCAGTGAGTCAGTAGGTTAGAGAGTTAGCGGGTTAGCCGTTCGATAAATTAGTCGTTCTCACATTCAAATGTTCAAGGTTCACAGGTTCGATCGATGGTGCGGCGGCCTACTCGTCCCTTTGCCCAACCGAAGCTCAACACAAGCCTGCCGCGGTGGAGCAAACGGAAAAGCGGCAGCCAGTGCGTGGAAAGAAGGAGAGGCAGTGGCAGAGCAAGAGGTAGGAGAGGGAGAGGGAGGAGGAAAATGGAGGGCTGCAGAGGTGCTCGATTTTGGCGGCGGTTTTTATATGTTGTTGGCTGCCTGTGCATGGGAGACAAGGTGAGCTCTTCTTTATAGACTTGGTGTTTCATTCGGTGTGGATTTTATCCCACTGTGTTGCATGTATGTTGATGGAGGGTTTTGTGGGTTGGGTGTAGGGAGTGTTGTTGAAATGTTGGTGAGGGGGTCCCAGGCATTTGATAGCCAGCAAAACTCGGTTCAGTTCAAAGCTGTGGCTTGTAGGCATTTCATCGAACACATTCTGTGCATGCATGGTAACTGCTTTGATGCAGAGGGAGGCAATGTCGACTATTATTTTAACTGAATGTGAGAGAGAGTCAAAGGTGTGGATCCCACCTTCTTTTCTTTTTCTTTCTTTTCTCCTTCTTATCTCTCCTTCTTATCTCTTCTTCTCCTTCTCTCCTTCTCTTTCTTCTTTTCTGCATCTTCTTCTTCTCTTCCTCACGTTCTCTGTCTCTCTCTCACACAGCCGACCAGGGAAGGAGGGCGCGGCGCATGGCGGCAGCGGCTGGCGGCGGCCGGCTGGTAGGAGCGGCGGGTGGGGGCAACGAGTGGAGGCGGCGGCCGGTGGTTGGAGCGGCGCCGGCGGGACGACGCGCAGGATGGCGGCCTGGTGCGGTGGCGCGGCTCGCGGCCAGAGTGGCCGGGGCGTTGCACGCGGCGCAGGGTGGACAAGCGTGGTGCGGGGCGTCGGGGCGCCCGAGGCCCAGAGCAACCTCGCCGCCCGCCTCGCCATGGCCAAGGAGACCGCAGCCACGCTGCAGGAACTCCTGACGGCCCGCACTGGGGAGGTCAAGGCCCTCAAGCTGGCCAAGGATATGGGCCCTGGCATGCTCCGGGACGCTGTCGCGAAGCTGGAGCATGCCGGGCACGAGGCGGGCGTCTGGCAGGGCCGCATCTACAGCTTTGACGACACCCCAGCCGGGGTCACCCATCGCCTCGCCGACATGGCCGAGGACCTTGGGAGGCTCCCGAAGGAGATCGAGGAGACCATAAAGGCCTCCATGAAGGGCCTCGCTGAGGGGGCGGTGGAGCTGGTGCTGGCCAGCTGCCAGGCTCGCGACCCCGACTTCTCCCCGTGGGCCGTCTTCGACGACTTCCCGCCGGGGACCGAGGCAGCGGCCCGCGCCCGAGTCCGAGATGCCGCCCAGGAGATTGTCCACTCCTTTGAGGGGATGGCCCCCCGGTTCGCTCCTCCGTCGGCCTCCGACGATGACGACGAGGGCGACGACGATGATGACACCGGCGGCGACAGCGATGATGGCGGCGAGGTGTGACCCCACAGGCTGAGGCCCGCGGATGCCAGCTCCCCTTTCCTTGCCTTTTTTGTTATGCTTGTATATTTGGCCTTCGTGCCAATCATGTAATAACCGACATTTCGCCTTACGTTTGCTTTTCCCTGCAATGAATATTTCATAAGTTCGCGTTAATTTGCTGCTTGTCTTATGATCCGACTGGATCTTTTCTTGTTGATCGGCTCGGTGTTTTAGCTCAAGCGGGGGCTTGGGTTCGGGTTGTTATCCCAAGTGGTAGAGACCGGAGCTAGTGCACTTGGGGAGTTCCACATGTCGAGATTGGCCAGGCCGAGAGCACGATGACCGGGGTAAGTGCGGACCCGATTCTGGGCCATTGGCGAGTTCCCCCGGAGTTCAACGTGTCTCAGGGCACGGCTCGCTCTGGGCCCGGTCGGCGTCTAGGCGGTGCGAACCACCGGGAGCGACACAAACACAAGCATCCCGAGTTAAGACAAAACACCCAACAGACCATGCGAAGAAGAAGTCACAGTTGGATCGAATGTATATATGAGAAAGAACTATGCTACTTAGAAAATAAATGCGAAAGGAGAATATATTGATAGTGGGAGCCCCCGGCCAACTTCGGCGTGCCCGAGGGGGCGCGCGGGGCTGGCCCGAGCCCGAGGTACAACACAGCGACTCCTTTATGGGCAGAAGCGATGAAGGTGGTCGATGTTCCACGGGTGAGGCAGCTCGGTGCCATCCTCCGTGGCCAGCCTGACCGAGCCCGGCCGGGGGACGCCGATCACTTGAAACGGCCCCTCCCACATGGGTGAGAGTTTGCTCAGTCCAGCACGCGTTTGGACGCAACGTAGGACGAGATCGTTTATGTGAAGTGATCGGGCCTGGACATGGCTCTGATGGTAGCGCCTTAGGCTCTGCTGGTAACCCGCGGCCCGAAGGGCGGCGCACCACCTTCATTCTTCAAGGTAGTCGAGGCCGTCCCATCGGAGGTGCTCTTGATCTGCCTCGTTGTACAGTGCGGCTCGCGGAGATCCCAGGGTGAGCTCGGATGGGAGGACCGCCTCCTTGCCATAAACCAAGAAAAATGGAGTTTCCCCTGTGGCACGGCTCGGGTAGTCCAGTTGGCCCATAGCACCGCTGGTAGCTCATCGATCCACGAGTCGCCGTGTTTCGTCAGGACGTTGTATGTCTTGCTCTTGAGGCCTTTGAGGATTTCCGTGTTGGCGCGCTCCACTTGACCATTGCTTTTGGGGTAGGCGGGGGAGGCGAAATAGAGCTTGATGCCAATATCGTCACAGTAGTCGCCAAACAGTTCACTTGTGAACTAGGTGCCGTTGTCCGTAGTGATACGGTTGGGCACCCCGAACCGGGCAGTGATGCCCTTGATGAACTTGAGGGTCGAGTGCTTGTCGATCTTGATGACCGGGTAGGCCTCGGGCCATTTGGTGAACTTGTCAACAGCGATGTAGAGGTACTCGTACCCACCCAGGGCCTTCTTGAAGGGACCCAAGATGTCCAACCCCCAGACCACGAAGGGCCATGAGAGAGAAATGGTCTGCAGGGCCTAGGCCGGCAGATGCGTTTGTTTGGCGTGGAACTTACACACCCTGCATCGCCTGACCAGATCGGCCGCATCTTGGAGCGCTGTCAGCCAGTAGAAACCCTGTCGGAAGGCCTTTCCAACCAAGGTGCGCGAGGTGGAATGAGCGCCGCACTCGCCTTCATGGACATCGGCGAGGAGCTCGATACCATGGTCCCGAGGGATGCATTTGAGGAGGACTCCATTGGCACTGCATCGGTAGAGGGCCCCCTCTACCAACAAGTACCTCTTGGAGATGCGGATGATTCGCTCACTCCCCTCCCGATCCTCGGGGAGAGTCTCATCTTTAAGGAAGACCTGGATTTCAGCCATCCAGGCGATTTGTCGTGGGGGCTCGGGCTCGAACCCCTCAGGCCTCAGGGCCTGGACTCCCTCGGGCCCCGAGGGTGACGTGGCAGCATCTGATTCCCCCGAGGGATCAAGACGCGCCGACGGCTGGGTGAGCCTTTCTTCAAAGGCACCCGGTGGGGTTGGGGGGCGTGACGAGGCGAGTCTTGACAGCTCGTCGGCGAGCGCGTTATCTCGCCTGGGCACGTGCCGTAGTTCTAACCCGTCAAAATGGCGCTCCATATGTCGCACCTCGCGGACGTAGGCCTCCATTTGCGGGTCTGAGCAGCAGTACTCCTTGGAGACCTGGTTCACGACTAGCTGAGAGTCACCAAGAACCAAGAGGCGACGGATCCCCATTCCAACCGTCGCTCTAAGTCCTGCAAGTAGCCCCTCGTACTCCGCCATATTGTTTGTTGCCCGAAAGTCTAGGCGAACCAGATATTTGAGGATGTCCCC
Source organism: Oryza punctata (assembly GCA_000573905.2). Lineage (NCBI taxonomy): Eukaryota > Viridiplantae > Streptophyta > Magnoliopsida > Poales > Poaceae > Oryza > Oryza punctata. The sequence continues at coordinate 27,265,483 of CM002491.2, read as the reverse complement.
ATTAGGTGAGGTCAAAGAGACCCCAGCACCAGCGCCCTGGAGGGCGAGCGAGCCGTCAAACTGCATCACCCAATGGGGTTTGGTGGTCTGCTGTGAGGGATCAGCTTCGGCCTCGGGGTCGGGGAACCCGAGGTCGGGTTCGGGGGTCGGGCTCCACTCTACCACAAAATCGGCGAGGGCCTGACTCCTAATTGCGTGGCGCGGTTCAAAGTGGAGATCGAACTCTGAGAGTTCAATGGCCCACTTGACCACTCGTCCGGTCCCCTCGTGGTTACGGAGGATTTGCCCGAGAGGATAGGACGTCACCACTGTGACCCGGTGCGCCTGAAAATAATGGCGCAACTTCCTCGATGCCACCAAAACCGCGTAGAGCAATTTCTGGGCCTGAAGGTACCGAGTCTTGGCATCCCGCAACGCCTCACTAACGAAGTAAACTGGCCGCTGCACCTTTCGGCGGGGCCTAGTTTCTTCGCTACGGGCGTCTGATCCCGCACATGGATGATGGGAGGGGCCACTCTGGGCCCACTCCATCTCCATGCCAGCAGCCTCGGGGTCAGAAGTCGTCGGGCCACTCCTCCCCTCAGTGTCCTCGGGGTCGTCCTGGGGACCGGGAGCACCTAACGACGTCTGACGAGGGGACGGAGGGCCATCGTCAACCTAGGGGGCCCCGGGGCCCTCGCCTGGCTAACGGGCTCCTTCGTTAGCCTCTGGCCCGGGCTGTATCGACACGGGTCGGTGGAGCGCGGGCCTAGGGCACTCCTCGGTGCACTCCACCACTAGCGCTGCGCTGACTACTTGTGGGGTCACTGCCAAGTAGAGCAGTAGCGGCTCCTCGGGCTCGGGGGCAACTAGGACCGGGGGGAGCTAAGGTAAACCTTCAACTGATTGAGGGCTTATTCAGCTTTCTCCGTCCACCTAAACGGCCCGGAGCACTTGAGGAGTTTAAATAGGGGCAGCGCCTTCTCTCCCAACCTCTATATAAACCGACTAAGGGCACCCATGCATCCGGTGACGCGCTGGACATCCCTAAGTTTACTGGGGGGCGCATCCTATTTATCGCGCTAATCTTCTCGGGGTTGGCCTCTATGCCTCGGGCCGAGAACAAGAACCCGAGAAGCTTGCCTACGGGCACGCCGAACACGCACTTTTCGGGGTTCAGCTTCATGCGCGTGGAGCGGAGACTCTCGAAGGTCTCCGCCAGATCTGAGAGCAATATCTCTTGGTTGCGCGTTTTCATAACCAAGTTATCGACATACGGCTCAACATTACGCCCTATTTGACAACCCAGAGTGTCACGCCCCGATTTTCATCCAGGATTAAAAATCATTTAATAATGCATTTCTAGAATTTATTTTAGAATTAAAACAAATTAATCAAGTGAAATAATGAGGGAAATTAATATTTTCCTTTAAAAATCATGGCCGTAAATATTTTGTAATATTCTCCGTGCCCTAAAATACTCTCTGGAATTTTTCGGGAATTTTCGGAGCTCAAGAAATAATTTTAAAAGCACAAACATCACTCAATCAAATTAAATAAAAAGAAAAACAATAAAAACCCCCTCCCTTACACTTGGGCTGCTTCCGGCCCAAGTCCTCCTCCCCTCCCTGGCGGCCCACGCGATCCCCCCTTCTCTCTCTCCCTCTCTCGGGCCGGCCCCTCCCTCCTTCCTCTCTCCGTCGGCCCGTTTGGCCCCCTCCCCCGAAGTCCGCTTCACCTCCCCCTCTCCCTTTTCCTTCTCCCTCCTTGTTGGGTTGCCGGCCCACTGTCCTCTCTCTCTCTCACAAGTCCGTGGCGCCTCCCTCGTCTCCCCGAGCCACCGAAAGGTGGGGCCCACCTGTCGGGGTCATCCCCTACCTCCAGCCCCAACCACCCACGCCGCCTTATCCGACCGCAACAGCCACCAGCCACCCCGCCGCGGCTCCCGCGCCCATCTCCCCTCTCCTCCCCGCCTTATCCGGCCGCAACGCCGCCTTCCCTGGCCCTATAAAGCCCCAGCCGCCGCCACCGTCACTCACCGCATTGCCGCGCCACGCGCCGCCGTGCTGCCCACAGCCGCCGCTCGCGCGGCGCGCAACACCGCCGCGCAGCGCCGGCCACACCACCGTGCCGCTTGCCGCCCGCACTTGTCCTACGCGTGCCGCCACCCCGATCACGCGCCATCGCCGCCTGCCCCGAGCGCCGCTGCCGCGCCTGCCACCCGCGCCGGCCGCTGCCACTCGCGCGCGCCCGCCTCTTGCGAGCACCGCCACCACCCGCGCTCCCGCGTCGCCCGCCGCCCGCTCGGCCGCAACCCGCGAGCGCCACCCTCACCGTTGCGCCGCCACGCAGGCGTCGCTGCTCGCCACACCGTCGCGCCGCCCTCGCCGGCCGCGCCGCGCCATGCCACCCGCAAGCGCCCCGTGCCGCCGCCCGTGCGCCGCTCTCCGCCCGCGCACTGCCCCGCGTGCGCCGCAGCTGCACGGTGTTGCCAGCCGCCGCCGAGCCGCTGCGCCGCTGCGCCGCCGCCCGCTGCCGCAACCCCGCGAGCTGCGCCGCCCTCGCCGCTGCACCGCGCCCGCATACGCCGCCGCCTGCGCTGCCTCTCACCGCAGCCGCGTGCGCTGCCGTCCCCCGGGCCCCAGCTGCTGCCTCCCGTGCCGCCGGCGTGCGTGCTGCCGTGGCGCCACGTCGGTGCCACCTCCTCCCTTCAGTCCGCCGTGGCCGCCACGTGGTGCGCCCACGGACCGGTGCGTGCGTGGACTCGGTCCACCGTGCACCCACCTCTTTGGGTCACTGACAGGTGGGGTCCGCCTGCTGACGCCCTTTTTCTTTAAAGAAAATATTTAATTGTTGCGTCATAAATCGGGTAAATTTCCAGAAATTCATTTTAATGGCTCAAAACTTCTAAAATTCATAACTAATTCATTCGAACTCCAAATTGGGCCATTCAACTTGCAAAATTCATCTAAAATTGAGCTCTACATGTTTGCTTACTTTTTATATACTGTTTATTTGGTTTTTATTAGAGTTTTTCCTCGTTTGCGTGCCAGCGTGTAGATTCCGCCGGTTCGGACGATCGCGTTCGCATGGAAAAGAGTTCGGAGGATCAATCGAAGAAGCAATGCAAGTCACACACTCCCCTTGAGCATTTTGAGCCCAATTTATAAAATGTTTTACCGTTTACAAATAAATTGCATGTTTTGCTAATTACATGGGAATAGGGTTTCCCTATCCGCTTGCTTATGCCATATTACTTGATGTCCTTTCTTTATCAAACCGGGTGATAATTTGACTAGCTTGTGTCTCATGTTGACCTAGCTAGAATTATTTTACGCTTAGCCATCCTTAACACCTCTAGCTCACAATATGGGATAATCACATTATCTATTTCTAGTATCTTGATGAGCTGCGGGCTCGAGACATGTCGGCCAGGTTTCATTGGTCGTAATTAACCAACTAAAATATGGTTTAATGGTGGGATGTGGGTGTATGGTTTTGCTAGTCGCACCCATGGCAATTAAGGACCGATTCTCGGGAAACCCTGGAAGACTAACAGTGCTTACCACAAGCAGGCATGGGTAACTGTTGGACTTGCAGTGTAGTTTTTCCCTAACTGACGCATCTAGGCAAGGGTGGGCATGATGGGGTTGGGTCAGTGGGGGTTTACCCATTGATCGGCTTCCGGATTCACCAAGGCACGAGAGGGGGCTGCCTACCTTGGCTTAAAGGTGGGGGCGAAACCTGAGGTGTGGTGTGATTGGTTAGGGGGAGTTATGCGAAGGGTCTTATCACGATTTCCCCCTTTGCAGTACCATGGTGGTATTTCGGGGCATGGCAACATGTGTGGAATCGTGTCTTGTGGGTACAATTGCGCACCTCTGGCCAGAGTAAAACTATTCGAATAGCCGTGCCCACGGTTATGGGCGATCAACCAGATTCACCGTGATTAGTCCTACTCTATTAATTAAATTGACTTAATGAACTGGTTTAGTTCAGGTGGAATGGCTGGGCCTGTTCAACGTGGTGTAGCGTTGTTCAGTGGAGATGTTCAATCTTGCCTTAATTAATCAACTGTTTTACTGTTTTCAACTATAATGTTTACAACTGCCTTTATGCAAATAGTCACAAACCCTCCTTGTCTCCCCTTGCACGAATGTATCGTTGGTGTGGCTTGTTGAGTACGGTGGTGTGTACTCAGCCTTGCTATTATTCCCCTTTTCAGAAGTGTAGTGCTTCTGAGCTGAAGTTGAAGCTAGAAGACCAAGGCTTATACCCCAGTTGAGTTTTGCCTGTGGAGTGGAGCTGAAGCCCCGCTAGGATCGTCGCCTCTTTCCGCTGCTGTTTTCTTTTCAGTGTGAGGACTAAGTGCCTCTTCTGTAAGTATTTACGCTTTATTTACGTTTGGATCTGTATATTAATTTGTCGTTTTGTGTATCCTGGCTTGATTCCTGGATAGGGATTTATACACAAAATGGTTTGGAAATTTGGGATAAATTTCCGGGCGCGACACAGAGTAATACGAGTAGTGCGCTGAAAAGTAGGGCCTGCATTCTTTAAACCGAAAGGCATAGTTGTATAACAATAGGTGCCTACAGGAGTAATGAATGCAGTTTTTTCCTCATCTTCCCTAGTCATGCGAATATGATGATACCCTGAGTATGCATCTAAGAAACACAAAAGGTCACACTCCGTGGTGGAGTCGACAATCTGATCTATACGTGGCAGGGGATAAGGGTCCTTAGGACATGCCTTGTTGAGGTCGGTGTAGTCGATGCACATCCGGAGCTTGTCGTTCGCCTTAGGGATGATGACCGGGTTCGCGAGCCACTCCAGATGTATGACCTCTCGGATGAATCCGGCCTCCAGCAAACGCGCCACCTCTTCTCGGATGAAGGCTTGGCACTCGGGGCCTATCGCCGTACTTTCTGTCGGACAGGCCTTGCGCCCGATCGCACGGCCAGACGGTGCTCGATCACCTTCCTAGGGACCCCAGGCATGTCCGACGGCTTCCACGCGAAGACGTCGGCGTTTGCCCGCAGGAAGGAGACGACCGCGTCTTCCTATTTGCCGTCCAGTTGACCGCCAATCTTGACGGTCTTCGACGGATCACCGGCCAACGCCACCTCCTTCACGGGGACCTCGTCGCCTGAGGTCATCCACTTCCTCGAGGCGCGAGACAAAGAGGCCTCGGGCCTCTCGTCGCCGCCCGCGGGCTTTGGGACCGCGGCGAGGTCACTCGCGCGCTGCTCTGCGCAAGCCAGTGCGATCTTAAGATCGCCGTGGATGGTGATGGGGCCACGCGGGCCCGGCATCTTCATCTGGAGGTAGGCGTAGTGGGTGGTCGCCATGAACTTCACCAACCCGAGCCTCCCCAGCACCGCGTTGTAGGGCAGATTGAGATCCGCCACATCGAAGTCGATCCGCTCGGTGCGGAAGTTGTCGGGGCCACCGAACGTGACCGGGAGGTCAATGTGACCTCGAGGCCATGTGTGCCCCGGCGTCACGCCGATGATCGGCAGAGATGGCTGGAGCTTCATCCGCGGGACCTTAATGAGATCGTAGGTCGTGGAGGAGAGGATGTTGAGGGCGGCGCCACCATATATCAGGACGCGCCTCAACTTGACATTGCAAATGGTGGGGGAGACCACCATCGCAATTTGTCCACCCCGGGCAACGCATGGGGGGTGGTCGGTTTGGTCGAAGGTGAGTGGGACCTCCGACCACCGAGCCCGCCGTGCGGCCTCATGAGTGGGGACCGCAGCCAGAAGCTCACGCTTCATGGATTTGAAACTGCGGCGGGAAGCATGAGCACATGCTCCCTCGTCCATGGTGGCGACGGTGGCCTCAGGCTCCTGGAAGCCCAAGTCGTCATCGCCATCATCATCGGCGGGGGCCTTCTGCTTGGCCTCACTTCGCCAGTCGCGGGCAGGGGCCGTGGGGCCCTAACCCCCACGGCGTTCCTGCCCCCGCCCTTCCCCCCACTTTTTGACGCGCTCGGCCAAGCCCTTTACCGCGCAGCAGTCGGTGAGGTCGTGGAGGGAAGTGTTGTGCACGGAGCACCACTTGCCCGCCTGGCGCTCTCGACCGGGAGCACTAGCGTTCCTCCTGCCGTCGTCCACGGCCCTCCCTTGCGTGGGGGCCGCGAAGCTCCTTCGGCGGCGAGGACATGCCCCTCGTCGCCGGTGGGGGCAGTCCCCTTCTTCCTCCTCTTCTCCCGCTGCCCGGAACGGGCTGCGGACTTGGGGGCAGCCGTAGCCGCCGCGCCAGAGCTGGAGGAGTTCCAGGTCCACGCCTCCTCCTTCCGGGCCACACGGTCCATGAGCTCGAAAAGCTGCGCGGTAGTCTGGGGCTCTTTGGAGGCGATCTTCTCCAGCATGCGGTTATGCCGCACGCCTCCCCTAAACGCGTATATCACCGCGTGCGCGGGGATACAGGAAATGTTGTTGCGGACCTGGCAGAACCACTGTATATATGACCGGAGGGACTCATCGTCCCTCCGCTGCACTACGTGCAGGTCAGCTTCTTCTCCTGGGCATGGATATGTGCCCTGAAAGTTCGTGGTGAAGTGTTGGCACAAGTCCCCCCAGGAGTGGACCGAGGCGGGTGGCAAGTTCATAAGCCAACCCCGTGCTTAGCCTTTTAGGGCCATGGGAAAGAAGTTCGCCATGACCCTGTCGTCACCCCCTGCCACTTCTATTCCAGTCGTGTAGATCTGGAGGAACTCGGTGGGGTTGATGCTTCCGTTGTATTTCTCTGGGATGCTGGGCCGGAACTTTGGGGGCCATCGGACATTCCGAAGACTCGCCACAAAGGCATGGCATCCAGCCCCGAAGACGGGGGAAATAGGGGCCGACCCTTATGGCCGCTGGGGTGCACCGCAGTCGTAGACGTGGCGCCCTCCCCCGTTTGGGTGGCGCGGCGCTCGTCGCGCCGGCGCTCGATGTTGAGCCGGGCCTCTGGCCCGTCATATATACTCTCGTGATGTCCGCAAGTAGCCGTGGGCGTTGACGAGGGAAGCGTGGACGAGCGGCAGGCGTGAGCCGCCGCTCGCTGAGCTCTTCACCTTGCAGACGAAGAGGCAGCAGTCGCGTACCGGATTATCCGGCTGCCGACGAGCGACCGCCGGCGTCCAGCTGCTGCTGCGCCGCCTTGACCAGGTTAGCGACGTCGTCCAGCCAACGCTTCCGGGTCCGAGGCGATAGGCGGGTGGCGCAGGAGCGCTTCCGCCGCCTGGAGGGTGCCCTGAGGGGTGACGCCGTCGCCGTAGAGCAGGCGGCATTGCGCCTTGGGGCAGCGCCGCCATTCATCACTAGGTGGCAGCGAGGTGGCAGAGCCCTCCGGCTCCCCCCGCGCTTTCCCCCGCCCAGGACTCCGGTGTGTAGGCAGGGACGGGGTATGTGCTCGACGGTGCGGATGCAGCTCTTCTCCGTTGTCGCTGACGCTCGGTGTGGGCGTGCGTATCACTGCCTCTTCAGCCACAGGGCTAACTTGGCGAGACTTGGCGCGCACGGAAGGAATGGGAACCGAGGAGTGCGTCTATGTGCCCCTGCCTGGCGCGCCAGCTGTCAGAGGATAAACCCCGCAGCGGGAGACTGTGGAGGTCCCCCTTTTGAGTTCGGCCCAGGCGCAAAAGAGAGGCACTCCCAGCCCCTGATTCCGGTGCGCTGATGAGATGGAGAAGTAGAGAAAAAGTTTCGCACAAGAGAGGGCAGTGACACACGAGAAATTATACAGGTTCAGGCCGCCGGGGAGGCGTAACACCATACTCCTGTGTGATGGACTATCTGTGTGTTCTTGTTCTCAAGAGTCGAACTCCTTTCCTCTAGGCCTGGGCCTCCTTTTATACTCCCAAGGGGACACCACATGGGCCGAATAGGCTATGATCTAGAGAAAAGGAAAAAAGCTGTCTTTACAATTAAGGGCCGCAGTGTGGCTTGCGGTAGAAGTCCGCCATCCTGTAGCGCTGAGACGACTCATACTTTCCTAATACAATTCTAACCGACGAACAAGTCCCTTAGGCGGACTCTTACCGAAAATATCTATAAGTAAATCACACAAAATCCTAATTAATAGATATAATTGCCCATCTTAGACTCTATCCTTACCTGACAATGTCATTGAAATCCTTCTTTTGAATTCAATATTGATCACACAACCAATCTAACCTATATCAGTTGTTTCGACTAACCATATCAAACTAGGTATCGGCCGATACAAACTTCCAGCCGATGCGTACTCTGTTTTCGAGAATTCCGCAAATCTTCAAATCCACTTCGGATTGGATCTCGATTCCGATTCATATGCTTACCAAATTCCATCGTCAACAATTACGACTTACTTTTTTTAGTGGTAGGCAATGTACGTCATACATAAGGATGTTAGACACCAAATCGACCAATCAATGGCGACAAAACGGATGAGCTTGGAAACAGTCAGCTATCTTTTGTCCCTTTCCACTAGGTCAGTTTGGCTATCTACGGCGATGTGGTAGATCAATAGTGGTTGTTTAGGCAAGGTAGATGCCACCTCAGATGATATGCACTCTGCAGCAAGAGATCTAACTCATCTAACTGCTTTCGGCATTTCAATACATCGCATAACTAGTTTTATATAGCAACCACGTTTTTGTTAATCGTCCAATCATGGACATCATTGGCAGGAGGGGATGACCTACTACTAGAGCCTCAGCAAGCTATCATACTCAAACACACAAACAATGAAAGCAGTAGACAAAAATACATGGCACCATTGGCACGTATAAATCGTGCCCGTACCACCATCTATCGCCACAACTCACCGGCTGCAATAATTGGGCATATCTTGGCGCACACATCAGCAATTTCTTTCGCTTACGTGACCAGTCCCACCCACCACCTCTTCTCCCAGTTGCTTCGCTTGCTGTTGCTGTTGCTGTGTTATGCAGTGGTAACATGCAGCTACTAGCTGTTGCTGGCTTTGCTAGTACTACCCAATGAGACCACGCGCGCCTCAGCTCTCTCACTCCTCCCATCACGCTACTGCTCCTCTCCATCTCTCACCCTTCTTCCCCTAGCTAGCCCTGCTCACGGAGAAAGACAACCCAGGCGGGTCGGTAACTCCGCTCCATTTCCAACGCGCGCGGCATGAACGATAGATGATCTCGACATGGCGCTACAGTTGGAGAATGGCCATCCCCATCATCATCAAGGTATGCCTGCCCATGTCACCCCCCCCCCCCCCCCCCTCCCTCCCTCGGCTCTCTCCCATTTTCGGCAACCATTTGCCTTTTGAGGCGTTTCGGTCGTTTTCTTCCCCTTTTTTTCCCTCCTCTTTCCGTCTTGTCCTACCAGATCGTATACAATTGGCATCGAGGCTGTGGCCACACACGCGTGAGTGATGGTGCGCATGAGGCGTGACACGGGTTTTAACTGTTGATGCCTGCGATAATTGTTCCACGCCTGTGCTTGTGGGTGAGTTTTCTCGTTGATCCTGTGTTTGGTTCTCCATGCAGCCCTGGGCCTGTGTTTTGCTGACAGAGTGACAGCCTACAGGGGTTTAGCCTTGGCCCCTCGAGATATTTTTTTTCCAGGTTAGGTTAGTTTACCATGCTGCCTCTGTTAAATAGAGTCAGCTCGTTACCAGCAAGGATTAGATCTGCTCTTTGCCAAAAGCCCAAAACCACTACAACCTATAAACATATAGGGCTACAGGCCTAAATTGATCAGTCAGTCTGGAGCCACGGCACAAGTGAAGCCGATCGCACGGTACTCCACTGCGCGCGCCCATGACTGACGCCACTGGTGCTATAGCTACATGGAAATATGGCCTAATGGCATTTGATACTTGTTGCCGTTGATTTCACTCCGTTTTAGCCTGGAGCACATGTCGTGGACACCTACTTTCTTTCGCATCTCCGCTAGAAAACAGGAGGTGCTTGCTTAGACATGCCCGTCGTAGTGTAGTACTACGTATTACTCCTACTGAGCAAGCGGCCGATTAGAATCATGGAAGAAAACAAGAGCAGCCATGGCGGGGCATCGCCCGACGGCTACCTAAAGTTTATGGCGCTGTAGGGGCCATAGGAATTTGTGGAAGCAAAAACCCATGTGCGGAGTCCACAATATTATGGATGAGGAGGCGCACTCGCACAGCCAAGGTAATAAATTGAGTACAGTGGATTGGTAGCGGATTAGTGTCTAGGTAGCCGGATTGCGGATAGTGGGCGCTAGCGGCCACTAAGTTCCAATAATAGAATTAAGAAAAATAACCATAAATTTAGATTGTATATTAATATTAACATCAAATTTCACTTAAAATCTAAAATTTAGACTGCAGGTTTAATTACGGCTACATTTCATAAAATAAAAATTATGAAATAATATAAATATATAAGATAAAAAAAGACACACAATGCTAAGTTATTCACTTATTCTACCATATGTGAAGCACACCGTTTAAGCATTGTAGCAATCTAACAAAGTCAATAGCGAGCTGCTATAGCTATCGCGAAGCGCTATATCAAGTTGCTATAGCGGTCGTGAAGTGCTATAGCGGACGCTAAGTTCCAATACGTTATTTGCAGTCTGCTACTTTATAGCGGTAGCGTTAGAGGTATTGCAGGCACTATTGTGGGCGCGGGCGCTACGAACACTATTTATTACCTTGGGCACAACACGACGCGATGCGTGCGCCACAGTGCACTCGCTCGCTGTGCACGCCTCCTCCGCCATATCCATATCCACCCAGTCAGCCTGCCCTCGTGGAGGCATGGATCCCGGCGCCCCCTCGCAGTGGGACACGTTTCGAGCTACCAGCGGCCCGATACATCACATATGTCGCGGTGGGGGGCGTGGGAGCCGCGCGCTGTGCCACGCGACGCATGGTGGTGGAGGAGGCTGAAGCATCTAGGTCCCTTTGTTAATTTTGGTAATTAATGATAAGCACTAATTGTGGGCTAACTATTTCATATTTCATTTCAGGTTATGTATTTAAGTTAGAGCCACATGATAAATACGCCATGGATGATTATCGAGGATCAAAATTGATGGCACAAAGAAAAAGAAATAAGACGGTAAAACCTAGTCTTTATTTTAATTGATCGAAGTGTTGGGCAATCAAATTCTTGTTAGATTTATTCTTTAGCTTTGTCGTACTATCAAGAGGGTGATGACCTAAACAAAAAGTTGATCAAAATGCCACATTAGGTCATATGCATTCACTTGTTCCTATGCTCAATTCACTGTTTTTCTCGTGACCGCGCGCTCCACGCCGGTCTGACCGGAGTGTTGAGGTCGGTCTGACTGGTCAGTTGGGTCGATCTGACCGCGTGCCCGTCGATCTGACTAGGCGGCCGCTATAGCCCCTGGATTAATTCGACGAATTATGGCCGAGCCGAAGTGAACCGAGGCCGGTCTGACCGAAGCTGACCCGGTCTGACCGGCCAGCCTACTCTGGTCTGATCGGCTGGCGTCTGCCAGTGCATTAAATGCACGGTAACGGCTAGTTTAGTTTTCTAGCCGTTACAAACGAGGGTGGTCTGACCGGCCACCCTATGGCGGTCAGACTAGCAGCCCACAGAGGTTGGGTTTTCTACCCCCAACGGCTTGTTTTTGTTGGCGGGGTATATAAACCCCCTCACCAGCAACAAGGGGTCTCTCTTGGCACCTTCTTTAATTGCATAAACCCCTTGCATATACTTTCACACTCATTTGAGCTCTTGTTCATCCCTTGTGTGTTAGAGAGTGCTTTGAGTCAAGATTCAAGTGCATTGCTTCATTGTAGAGCTAGTGTGACACTTGATCATCTCCGAGCCGGGTCATCGCTTGTTACTCTTGGAGGTTACCGCCTCCTATACGGCTTGTGGAGGTGTTGCCCGGTGACCTCTCCAAGAAGATTGTGGAGAAGGATTGGTGCCAGTTTGTGAGTGGTTTGTAGTTCACCACCTTCGGAGTGACGGAAGAACTATCCTAGTGATCGAGGCTTGGGTAATTCACTTCGTGGGCCGGCTCCAACCTTGCCCACCCCTTGACGAAGGGGGTTTGTGGTGACTTCGTGGTTTTGAGCGGTGAAGTTGGGCTCGCCTCAACGGGGATTAGGAAACCGGCGAGTTTCCGAACCTCGGGTGAAAAATTTCTTGTCTCTTGTCTCATTTACTTGTTGCATTTATATTTGTGCAATTTACATTCTTAGAGATATATTTGAGCCCTTATCACCCTAGGATTGCAAAATATAACTTAGTTGCTTAGTTAGTATTATCCTTCACCAAGGGTAGCAACTTAGGTTAGTTTTGTTTAGGTGGAATTATTTTTAAATCGCCTATTCACCCCCCTCTAGTCGACATCTTGATCCTACAGAGACAACCCTCTTTTCTCCTGGTTCCCCGTTGCAGATTCACGGGCGCTTCCGTGGTTGGACCCTTGGCGACCTATGGGGTGTGGGGGTTACGGGCCCGTGCGTCAAGGTCGTGGGACGGCGGTGTTGGTTCGGCTCGCTAGCTGACCCCCCTGGGCGCATGTGCGCGAACGGTCACATCGCGCGACCGTGGGTGGGTCCGTCTGTCCGGGAGGGACACCGAGCGGGTCCCTCCATAGTTGCATATGATCATCTCAGGGGGAAAAGAGAACGTTTTCTTTCCTTGGTGTCGCATTTTCAACGCATGTTTTTTTCGCGGGTGAGCTGAAATATGTAAATTAAATCACGTGGAATTCTGGCTGTGGTTTATGACATTGGGAAATGAGTAACCAGAATTGAAAAGGAAACATGAGTCACTGTAGTTACTAGTACCCCTGACATATTTAGAGGAAAATATGTAAATAGAAAATGAAGAGTTGATACTCCGTTTGAATTTTGGTGTAATATCACCAAATAACACTTTTGATTGATAGAATATAGAAATGAGCTCGTTGGTGTAATTATCATCAAACAATTAACACTTTTGATTGAATGAGAAGTACTTATAATTTGGCTTAGAGCCTTAGACCATGGGGTTGAAAATGTTAAGCCCTGCCATTGTAGGTGCACGAAAGCACACATTTGAGTTGAACTTTATGTAACCGTAATCAGTGCAAGTGTGCAACGGATGTGAGAGCATACGTATATTACCTATGCTTACGTGAGTCCTTTAATTTTACGACGAGTGTATGTGAGGCCTTTGCATTGACCTTATAGTACTTATTTTTCTTTATTGCTCTGCATATTTTTTTTATATTTCTATTAGTTGCAAGTTGTATGTTACTACTATGTAAAGTAATTTGCAAATGCCCCAAAGTATTAAGGTGTTCACGGGTTGCAATACGATCCACGAATCCACGATCGCGTTATCGAGTGATCCGCGAATCAATATATTTTTTCCCAGTAAACATTTTCATGTATCTCAAACAACCAGATCTTTTATCTATCTATTGGCCCCCGCTTTATTTCTCAACGGCATAGCACGGTACCGCTACGTGTCCTTATTTTCCCTAGCAGAATGATCCAGTTTTTCCGGACTGTGTAGTCCGCCCTATAGCGACTGAACTATTCTGCGCATCGCTATCCTACCAAAAGCTTCTAGGGTGTAGAACACTTTCATCAAACAAAAATCTACTATAGTACAGTACTATACTCCTATATAAGCACCGGCTACTTTATTAATTTATCAATGTAGTAGGAGCACAAAATGAGTAGCATCATACAGTTGGCTCGTAGTGTTATGTACACCCCCAATACTGCCTGCAGCTCTGCATTGCTGCAAGCGAGAGCGATAACCGGTATAGGGTGTGTTTGGTTACCGGTATTGCACTTTAAGGCCCGTATCTGGTATGTAATCTGTAACCTGTTTGGTTGCCTCGACAGAGGACACAACCAGGCTCAGGTGATGCAAAAAGACCCATGAAGTCAGGTTGAGGGGAAACTGCGAGGGATAAAAATAGAGTGGATAGTTTTCGTTCACTCCAAAGAAAAATGAATACGGATACCTTTCGGAGCGAATAATTTTCGAATAGTTTGAATACGAATATGAATACGGATATTTTCTCTTGGATACGCATACGAATATGGTATCTGGGTTTCCGTCGGATACGGATGATAATACGGATATGCGGTAAACAATGCTATTAGGATATCCGCAGAAGTCATAAGACATACCCCATTTCTTTGTAACTCTACTACCTGCAATATAACTTTTTAGATTTTAAACAGTAGTCCATCTCTTAACACTAGTCCATACTATTAATATTATTTTAACTTTTTTAAAAATATAAATTATACTATATTTTATATAAAATGAGCTAATTATATACTATGATATTTGTTTCTATTATAAATTTGTTTCTATTATAAATTGAGTTGGTTTTCGTGTTTTGAGAAAAAAATATTTTCGTATTCGTGTCCGATCGTATTTGTATTCGAGATAATTCATATTTATTTTCATATCCGATAAAAAAATGGAAACGAATGTATATGCTCCGTTTTCATCCCTAGAAACGGCCGATTCGACCTTTCGCTCCACGGCCTGGCTCGTGGCGTGCAGCGAGGCTGCACCCGCGCGTGCAGGCAGCGAGAGATGGGAGTCACCGCGCGGCCTCGACTAGTTCCACCGCTTCCTCATTTCCTCCCACCGAAAAAAAAGCTAAGGTTTGGAGCTGTGTGCCGCTGCTTGTCGCCGCCCCCATCCTCCGTCGCCGGGCGTCGGCGCCGGCTCCCTCCATCGCCGGGTGTGAGCGCCGGCTCCCTCCGTCGCCAGCCGCGCGTCGCGCCCCCCCCCCCCCCCCCCCCCCCCCCCCCCCCCCCCCAGATCCGTCGGCTGCCCGCCTTCTCTTCCACTGGGAGTCCTCGTTCTCTCCGTCGAGCCCTCTTCGTTGGTTTTCTTCCTCACGCCCTCTCCTCTTCGGTTCTCTCCGTCGAGCTCTCCGGTAAGTGCAAGGATGATATGCTGCTGCTCATCGTAGGGTTGGGAATCCTCTTCCCTTTCCCACCTCCTCCAATTTTGTGTCCGCTCTTCCTTTGATTTCCTCTGTTTTTTTGGTGGATGAGAGCGCATGTCCCCTTCATAAAAAAAACCTAGATCTACTAAAATGTGATGTATTTTAGGTTGATTTGGGTGCAACGAAATGCTGCATAGGCTTGGATTTTGTTATATATGTTTGCCATGTTATGTGCTGTTGGTCTATGTTCTAGATGTTGCTTAGAATGACTAAAAATATTTCTCTTGGTCGATCTACTTATCTTTCAGTTTTGTACACACGAATATTTGTTAAATCGATTGTCTCGTAGCTCAGATCTGCACTGATTGTTTGTGATGTGCTCATTCAAGTTAGATCTGTGACCCTGTTAGTTGTGCATATTACTGTGCCCCTTTTGTTATGTCTGAGCAAATTTCCTTGGTCGATGATGTGTTTGCCACTGGAGGTAGCATCCCTTGGATGTGGCAGCCGTGGCATGGGTGCATATATATAGGATTTGCAATAGTTAACAGTGTCAGCACCATCATATAAATCTGTATTGACAATGTACTACATATGTTGTTTGCATAGATGGAAGAAATGCGACGTATTCGGCGGGCCCTAATTGCTAAAGAAGCTGGTTTAGTTTCTGTAATGTGTGCTTACGTTCTTTTCAATGTGCGGAGAGCTAGACAAAATACCTCTAGGATCTCCTATGGACCAATGTCTGAAAGAGACATAGCTAGACAGTCGAACCTTAGATTTATTTATCACACAGATGATACTAATTGCTTGAATCAGCTTCGAATGAGGAGGCCTCCCTTTTTTCAGCTATGTAACTTGTTGCGAGAAAGAGAACTTTTGCGGGGCAGCATCCATTGCTCGGTGGAAGAACAAGTTGCCATGTTCCTCCTTGTTGTAGGCGACAACCATAGATTTAGAGCTTTGCAACCCACCTTTAGGAGGTCAATTGAAACTATTAGTAGATACTTCAGAGAGGTACTGTATGCTGTTGGTGAGCTACGACACGAGATGATCACAGCACCTTCATCCCACATTCATTTGAAAATTACATCAAATACAGCTGATAAAAAGTGAAAGTGTTTGCACATGTCAGCAATCAGCTGTGAATTAGTAAACAATGTTTAAGAAAGGATTGATAAGCACAACAGTAAGCAACATTTTTATGAAAGAACTAAAGAGTATTTGACTATTTTCCAAACAATGTCTTTCATTTTCCTAAGTGGCCTAAAAGCATTTTTTGCATTTGTGAGACAACCTAAATGTAAGACATGAACTGCTAATACGCAAGCACCATATGGTATAGGATCAGGATCAAACGGAAGTAATCAACAATCAATGAAAATATAAAAGCATAGCATGCATAAGGGATTGCCACAAAGGATTATATGTCATTCATTTGCATGTGATAGCCTAAAGAGAATGAGCCAATGGGCAATAAACAGAATCAATCAATAATCTTTTGTGGCGAACAGAAAAGGTTATAGAAACAGAACATATATGCACTACTTCCAGCAATTGATGTGAGCAGGTCAAGTGCAACTCGCACCAGAATATTGTGTGAGCAATTGAACTACTTCCACCAGACTGATTACACGGCAGCATGGCTGAACAGGTGAAAATGGAAAAGCATGTCGATATGTAAGCACAGAAGCATCCTAAAGAAAGGTATACACAATAAAAACACTGCTACAGTGCTACATAGAACCAACAACAACTATGAAGAACTTGACAACGGAACACTACAGATACAGCACATGATGATCAAAATCCCACCCCTTTATTTTGCAAAAGTCAACATTTCGTAATGATCAAAATCCCACTAATTTATTTAGCAAAAGTCAATATTATGTTCCTAGCTATAGGTCACTACCAATGAAGGTGCTGAGTTCAAGCTAAGTGGGAAACATTTAGCTCAAACGTTGGTCAAGAAGCTAGAACTCAACCACATTCTTGAGTGTGGATCCAATTTCACTCCTGGCTACATGACGCATTTGAAAACCATCAGGATACAGACATTCGTTTAGTTGCTGGACAACAGGAAAAGCAGCAGCCCACTTAATCAGTCTAAGATATATGAAGCTACAACAGTCACAGAAACAGAGTGAACAACAATACTTTTGCCGTAGCTTAGCGTGATATCATCACGCAATCACACGCTATAGCAGAAGAAGGGGAAAAAACATGTTGAGAAAATAATTTCGCCCAAATGCACACACTTCAAACCACAAAGGAAAAGACTTTTCTCGTGCGATGCACCAACTGGCATTGCACGCGCTAAATCCAAAAACCCTACGCGATCACACACAACATGACCAAATCGCCAAAGCCCCCTATCGGATCAGCTCACCGCGAACTAGATCTGCACAAATCCACCAGCTCTTGGATTAGGCACGTACTAGGAGTACTGATCTGCATGGTTCCGGTTGATCGCATGGATTAGGCTAGTTGTTTCAATTGTGTCTTTGTTTAGTAAGCTTTTCTCCTTGTTGCTGCTGAGGATGGAGGATAGAAGTAACATTATCACTTCCATAACGAGTTAAGGATGTTAGAAACCACTGTAGGTCATGCAGTTCTGTAGATGGATTGGCCTAGCTTTCAGTGAGGAACAATCCCATTCCTTTTTTCCTTATTTGTATTATTCATTTTTCGTTTTTCTTATCAATTTTTGATACATGTGATTTATGATCTTACAGTTCTGTGTTCCTTTCTTTCCAGTGCCCATCATGGTGAAGAAGAAAAGAATTGGGTCTGGCAGCACCGGTGAGAGTTCTGGAGAGGCTCCAGGAGCTCCTGGCCATGGTTCTTCACAGCGAGCTGAGAGAGGTCCTCAACAGCATGGGGGAGGGCGTGGTTGGGTGCCTCAACAGGGTGGCCGTGGTGGTGGGCAATACCAGGGCCGTGGTGGACATTATCAGGGCCGTGGAGGGCAAGGTTCACACCATCCAGGCGGAGGGCCTCCTGAGTATCAGGGTCGTGGAGGGCCAAGTTCACATCATCCTGGTGGTGGGCCTCCTGAGTATCAGGGCCGTGGAGGATCAGGTTCACATCACCCAGGTGGTGGGCCTCCCGAGTATCAACCGCGTGACTATCAAGGACGTGGTGGTCCACGCCCCAGAGGTGGAATGCCACAGCCATACTATGGCGGACCTAGGGGAGGGAGTGGTGGACGTAATGTTCCTTCAGGTCCATCAAGAACAGTTCCCGAGCTGCACCAAGCCCCACATGTCCAATATCAAGCCCCGGTGGTTTCACCAACCCCATCGGAAGCTGGCTCATCCTCTCAGCCTGCTGCAGAGGTGAGCAGTGGACAAGTCCAACAACAGTTTCAGCAACTTGCTACCCGTGGTCAAAGTTCGACCAGCCAAGCCATTCAAATAGCACCTCCGTCAAGCAAATCAGTTAGATTCCCGTTGCGCCCTGGCAAGGGTACATATGGGGACAGGTGCATTGTGAAGGCAAACCATTTCTTTGCTGAACTTCCTGATAAAGACCTTCACCAATATGACGTAAGGCTATTGTAAGTCCTATTTCCTTGCTGTAGAATTCATCTTGTGATTTTGATCACCTATCTTATTTCACCAGGTATCTATTACTCCTGAGGTTACTTCACGTGGCGTGAATCGTGCTGTTATGTTTGAGTTAGTAACGCTGTATAGATATTCCCATTTGGGTGGGCGTCTACCTGCCTATGATGGAAGGAAGAGTCTTTACACAGCTGGACCATTGCCATTTGCTTCTAGGACATTTGAAGTTACTCTTCAAGATGAGGAAGATAGTCTGGGTGGTGGCCAAGGCACCCAAAGGTATGCTATTGCTATTTTATCTTTAGTTAAATATCTTTTGCAAATTTTTACTGACATTCCTTCTATTTTAAGGCGTGAGAGACTATTTAGGGTGGTGATCAAGTTTGCTGCCCGTGCTGATCTCCACCATCTGGCTATGTTTCTAGCTGGAAGGCAAGCAGATGCTCCTCAAGAAGCCCTTCAAGTCCTTGACATTGTGTTACGTGAATTGCCTACCACAAGGTAATATTTGAGCTAGCCATCTATTGTTTATTGATTATCTTGTGACAAGGGTTTTATTTTCTTTGTATTTTTCTTGTTTAGGTATTCACCAGTTGGTCGGTCATTTTATTCTCCCAATTTAGGGAGACGCCAGCAACTTGGTGAGGGTTTGGAAAGTTGGCGTGGTTTTTACCAAAGCATAAGGCCTACTCAGATGGGTCTCTCACTGAATATTGGTTAGATACTGTTGCACTTCTCCTGATTTGTCATTGTGTATCTAGATGCAAAACATTTTGGTGTATCATGTATGATAGGATTTACCATTGGTGTCATCTGGTGTGCTGAAGTTGCTTATTTTTTGTTTCAGATATGTCATCCACTGCATTTATTGAGCCTCTACCTGTGATTGACTTTGTTGCTCAGCTTCTGAACAGAGACATCTCAGTTAGACCATTATCTGATTCTGACCGTGTGAAGGTTTGGTTATATTACCCACACCATCTTTGTTGACAATGACCTCTGTATGTGCTTAAGAAAGTTTTTTTTTTACCATCATTGTCCTTTTTTCTCGCAGATAAAGAAAGCCCTAAGAGGTGTGAAGGTTGAGGTGACACACAGAGGAAACATGCGTAGAAAATATCGTATATCTGGACTCACTTCACAGGCAACAAGAGAGTTATCGTATGTACTTCTTCCCTAGCTTATATGAGGATCTATTGCACTCCTACTGATGGGTATTTAAAAGGATTGTGCACTGATATGATTTGGTCTGTTCTCCCATGATAGATTCCCTGTCGATGATCGTGGTACTGTGAAGACTGTGGTGCAATATTTTCTGGAGACATATGGTTTTAGTATTCAGCACACCACTTTACCTTGCCTTCAAGTGGGCAATCAACAAAGACCCAATTATCTTCCTATGGAGGTCAGTATGTTTGCCGTGCTCAATTGCATTGATGTACCATGATGTTTTTGTACGAAAATATTTCCAAATGCTAAATCCATCTTCAGCCTGTTATCAAGTGTTTACCTGCCTTTGGAATTGAGTTCAGGTTTGTAAGATCGTTGAGGGGCAGCGCTACTCGAAGCGGCTTAACGAGAAACAGATTACTGCGCTACTGAAAGTGACTTGCCAGCGACCTCAAGAGCGTGAACTGGATATTTTGCGGGTAATTGTTGATCATATTTTGTGATGACATTTCTTTTGATAGTGCTGTATTACACAATCTCATGAATCCATGAGTTGTATGTTTCATGCCCATTAGCATGCTGATGTAGTCAAAACTTCTAGGACGATCTTTAGCTTTTTGATTTCTGCAATCTGTACTTTCACATTTACTTGTGTGTTTGAAAAAGAAAATCCTTGGTTGTAGGGGAACTCTTAAGACCCTTAGTTATGTTGGTTTCTTTTTTCTTTCTTTTTTTGTGATTTTGGCCATGGCTAGACCTTTGATGTTACAACACAAAGTCATTCTTTTTGTATATTTTGTTGATCTACCAGAATAGTGTTATATTTTATGGTTAGGTTCTATGAATAACATAAATATGGTATTTCTTTTGGTTGTATTTATTTTCTCCAAGATTAAAATTTAAAACAGCTATATTGAGGGGTCGGTTCTCATACATGTTTGCCACACCTCTTTTGATCCATCTATTTTTCAGTGTAGTGGTATCTGTCATGAATGCATAATAGAATATAGCAAAATATAGCGAACGGAATGATGGAGCAGTTTTTGTTTATTTCAATTATCTACCCTTCACTGAGTTCAGGGTTCTAATCTTTGTTTTGCCTTGTTTTGATCAGACTGTGTCTCACAATGCATACCATGAAGATCAGTATGCGCAGGAATTTGGCATAAAAATTGATGAGCGTCTTGCATCGGTTGAAGCTCGTGTTCTCCCTCCCCCAAGGGTAAATCAATTTTCAGATGTGGTTTGACACCCACAACAGTTGATTTCCATATTGGGCATACGATATTCACATCTATTGATTATTTTTCCATCTCTTTATTAGCTTAAATACCATGATAGTGGGAGAGAGAAGGATGTATTGCCGAGAGTTGGCCAGTGGAACATGATGAATAAGGTACACCTTTCAAAAGGAGAATCATTGTGAAATGTCTCTTCCTCTTAATTCCTTTGGGCATATCCTATCTTTATCTTTTATATTAAGAATAAGGGTGAACTGTACCGAAACAGTGACAATATTGTACATAGGTATTTGCACAAAAAAAACCCTGGTATTTAATGTGTCATTAACCCATGGTTTAAAAATAACTGTGAGGTCACAAGATGATCAAGTTTTTAAGCTGTTCTTTTGTTCATCACATGATCAGTACAGTAATAGAACTAATATTTATATTATGTACAAACAAACGTCATTCTCATGTCATAATTCCAGAGACCTGTGTCCTACATACAGAAACAGTTTTGGAGTAATTTGGAGTATTTAATTTGAGGATCCTTTATAAACCACGGAGTTCTCTGGCACTTCTCTTCCACTTTCCTTTGCTTCTACTCCCATCTTCACCGTGGTAGCTATAGGACCAGTTTTGTCATTTTGGTTTGGTTACTAATCAAGATATAATCTTTCACCTGTAGCTGTAACTTGCTTACTGCCTCTTTTTTGTGTGTGATTTTATGTTTGTTACTTTTTTACATATGTGTATTATTTGTTTGGTTGTTTGTTTTGTAGAAAATGGTCAATGGTGGGAGAGTCAACAACTGGGCATGTATTAACTTCTCCAGAAATGTGCAAGATAGTGCTGCCAGGGGCTTCTGTCATGAGCTGGCTATCATGTGCCAAATATCTGGAATGGTATTTACAAGTCATTTCAGTAACATATCATTTTTCAGGGTTTTCTTTTTTCTATCAATTTCTTCAACCTTAGCATTTTTTTTCTATAGGATTTTGCACTGGAACCTGTGCTGCCTCCGCTTACTGCTAGACCTGAACATGTGGAAAGAGCACTGAAGGCACGCTATCAAGATGCAATGAACATGCTCAGACCACAGGGCAGGGAACTTGACTTACTGATTGTAATACTGCCTGACAATAATGGTTCTCTTTATGGTATGCTCTGTTCCTAAAGACACTTGACCATTATTCTGTGACTACCTTTTCTTAACATTATTCTTTTCATTCCTCAGGGGATCTCAAAAGAATCTGTGAGACTGATCTTGGAGTGGTCTCCCAATGTTGTTTGACAAAACATGTTTTCAAAATGAGCAAGCAGTATCTTGCAAATGTTGCCCTGAAAATAAACGTTAAGGTATTTGTTGCACTAACTATACTTTCTTGACCTTTCACCTGAACTCTTTCTAACTTACATTGGTCTTACTTTTCAGGTGGGGGGAAGGAATACTGTACTTGTGGATGCTTTGACAAGGAGGATTCCCCTTGTCAGTGACAGACCAACTATTATATTTGGTGCGGATGTTACTCATCCTCATCCTGGAGAAGATTCCAGTCCTTCCATTGCAGCTGTAAGCGCAATTGCAGTGAAGATTGGCCAGAAATTCTACTAAGTTACATGGAAGTTTGGCTAGTTTGTAACAGTTCTCCCCTTTTAGGTGGTTGCTTCTCAAGACTGGCCTGAAGTCACTAAGTACGCTGGATTGGTGAGTGCCCAAGCCCATCGTCAAGAATTGATACAAGATCTTTTCAAAGTATGGCAAGACCCACATAGAGGAACTGTTACTGGTGGCATGATCAAGTATGAACTTATTTAGATGACACATTTTTACTTCTCTATGTTTGTATGTCACACTGTGCATAAAATATGTTGAATGTGCAGGGAGCTTCTTATTTCTTTCAAGAGGGCTACTGGACAGAAACCTCAGAGGATAATATTTTACAGGTTCGTATCATTGTACAGAAATGTTAGGATAATATTTTGCAGGTTTTTATCCCTGTATGGACATCTTCCTGACCATAATTGTATGTGTCTTCAACACCTGGCATTTCAGGGATGGTGTCAGCGAGGGGCAGTTCTATCAAGTTTTGTTGTATGAGCTTGATGCCATTAGAAAGGTACGCATGTTTTGACCTCAATTTGATCTTCAAAATTCTTCTCTTTGATATTGACTTCTACTAATTTCTGGTTGCAGGCATGTGCATCCCTGGAACCCAATTATCAGCCTCCAGTTACCTTTGTGGTGGTCCAGAAGCGGCATCACACAAGGTTGTTTGCTAATAATCACAACGATCAGCGTACTGTTGATAGAAGTGGAAACATTCTGCCTGGTTAGTTGTTGGTGCACATACATTTTATTTTGGGCTTAGGTGATCTATTCTGACTCTCACATTTATCCGAACTGTTTTTCTTTTTGCCTAATTTCTAGGAACTGTTGTTGACTCAAAGATTTGCCATCCAACCGAGTTTGATTTCTACCTGTGTAGCCATGCTGGCATACAGGTTGGTTTAACTTGTTTCCAATTTCTTCACTTGATGGAGTGGTATGATTGCTGACTTGAATTAATTTTCTTTTCTAGGGAACAAGCCGACCTGCTCATTATCATGTTCTGTGGGATGAGAACAAATTTACTGCGGATGAGTTGCAAACACTCACAAACAACTTGTGCTACACGTAATTTACTATTCCACCTGTATGGCTTTTATATGCACTTTTAACAGGTTTATTGAATGATATTTCTACTGTTGTAGGTATGCAAGGTGCACTCGCTCTGTATCAATCGGTAAGCCAGCTACTCTCTTCACTTTCCTGGCTCCTAAAATCCAGTGTAATGTGCAACTCTTGTAAATCACAATGTTAACCTTCACTTGTTGGTTGCTTGCAGTGCCTCCTGCATACTATGCTCATCTGGCAGCCTTCCGAGCTCGCTTTTACATGGAGCCAGAGACATCTGACAGTGGATCGATGGCGAGTGGAGCTGCAACGAGCCGTGGCCTTCCGCCAGGTGCGCGCAGCGCCAGGGTTGCTGGAAATGTAGCCGTCAGGCCTCTACCTGCTCTCAAGGAAAACGTGAAGCGTGTCATGTTTTACTGCTAAGATCTTGGGCTGTATGCGCCAAGGAATGTCCTATGTTATATTATTGTAAGCACTTGCACTCTGTCGTTGATCCCGTTAAAACGGGTATGCTACCATAAGCTGTTGGACTATTCAGGGTATTGTAGTACTTGTATTGTATAAGTGACGCTGCAAAGCGTGAACAACGCCATGAAGTCTGATACTTCGTATCGTTGTGGTTGTGTGATTGTGTGAACCTAAATCTTGTTGGACCTTTGTTGTGCTCAAAGAACCAAGTTAAATATAGCAGGCTCGTGCTTGTTGGAATGTTGGGTCAATTCCCTACGTGCCCTTGAAGCCATTTGTTAGGGGTTGTATTCTTGTCATGATAGTTGGCTAACAGGATTGCAGGATGAGAACTGGGATAGCAGTGCCCAATGGTCAGGTAATGACTATTTCAGATATTAGGTGAAGGGGTGATTGGCCTGTCGAGAGTCCGGTCGGTAACCCTGATATATCGGTACTAGATATTATACCTGTAATAATTCATGAGCTAAATATAGTTCAGATCTTAAGGCCTGTTCAGTTTGATACTTCAACCATCACTACCTTAATAAATTTTAGTAGTTCACGAACTAGTACAATCAATACCACAAAGAAGCTTCCTGTCTTAAAACTTTACCAAAATTTAGCAAAAGCTTCAAAGCAAATAAAATCAACACTACCGAAATTTGATAATACCAAAATGTGCTAAAATTTAGTATTACCAAAATATGATATGGTTGATTTGGACACAAAGTGAACAAACCCTCAGACTTTCAGAGTCACTGTTACAGTGTTACATCCACTGAGCTGATGCAAGTTTGGATCGCAAACTTGAGCCTTCATAGCCCGTTCGAACATTTATGCGTGTGGGCCAAATAGGACAGTCTGTACGCTTCTGCACACAAAACCCTTCATTTCGTTCGTAGGGAACGTATCCTATGGGTAAAAGTTTTGTGTACATACTCAGTGTACGATAACTAACAAATTTCACATAAATTTCTAGAAAAATATATGTACTTACGTGTAAAATCTTAACCTCAAATTCTACCCAACTACGTTTGGGTCGCTGGTATTGGTAGAATGGTAGTGACGCTAATTATGTGACCGTTGGATCATCAATGGCCCAGAAGCAATTTATGTGATCATTTGTATATAAACCCTAGTATATACTTATGTTGGATATTTTGGTTTGACCTCGGTCAACATGTAACCAACACGAATAAGAGGGGATATTCATCGCCCCAAATCCCGGACTCGGGATCCAACCCCGAGTCCGATTTTGCCGTGATCGGGAGGCAAAACCTAAGCCCATTGGGCTCGGCCCCTTGCCTACAGCGCGACCTATAAGTAGAGGGTCAACCCTACCGGGTAACCTAACGCCAAAACTCGTGATTCTCACGTAGTCCACCCTAACCGATCCCTAAGCACGCTGGAAGGCTCGTAAGCTCGAGCACCACGACCGGGGCAGTGCCGGTGGAGACCCGAAGGCCACCGCTACCCCAAGAAGACACTCAAGGAGCACCTACGCTACGTCCCCGACAGCGCCCTCGCTATCGACTTCGTCATCGCCTCACCGACGACCATGGACGCCACGGCCACCGGTAAAGGACCGAACCTGTAATGTTTATCCGCATTAGCTAAGCTAGATGTGATCCATGTTAGACTAGATGATCCTGTTAAGTTTGTTCTAAGTTAATGTAGATCGATTTGATCTAACATTTGGTATCAGTTAGCCTAGATCTAGTCTACTTGATTCACCTTGGTTCGGTTTTAGTTAAACACGAAGTGATGCCTAGATCTAGAATGTATTTTAGTAATGTTTAAGTTAGACAGTAAGCTTCGCATGCTTAGATCCATCAGTTTTAGTCAAGTTTTAGTTAGATCTATAAGTTTTAGTAAGTTTTTCTTAAGTTTTGATCTATAAGATAGGGTTTCGGATTAGTTAAAAAAATAAGGAAGGGAAGTGCGAAAGAAACACCGAATCAAACTCAAGCACACACGCATGCACATCCCGCACCCGAACCCTAACCCTAACCCTAAGCTAAGAGCCCTAACTGGGCAGCCAGCCATGAGATGCGCTGGCACGGCCGCGCGTGAGCAAGATCCGGCCATCAGTTCGGCCGACGCCCGCGCGCGCCGTCAGATCTGGCCACCAAAGCCACGACCTTCAGGGGGCTGCCATGGAGACCCTCGACGGCCGCGCGTTGCTCACCGCGAGGGGAGCGCGCGCGCCGGCGAAGGCCCCCGCGACAGCCCCGCCGCTCCTGGTCGTCGCCGCGTCGCCATGCGCGCCGCGCGTGTGAGCGCGAGCAGCGGCAGCGCTGCGCGCTCGGCTCTCTCTCGCTCGCTCACTCAGAAAGGAGGGGGAGAGGCGGATCTAAGAGGTGGCCGGACTTGGAGAAGAGGAAGGGTGGCGCGCCGCCGGTCGGCCGCCGCCACGAGCAGGACCGCTACTCTCGCGCGCGAGCTGCACAGCTGCGCTCGGCCGGAGAGGAGGAAAATGAGAGCTAGGGTTTCCTCCCCCGCCGATTTCGGCGATTTAAGGGCGGGCGCGGCGAGCGCTGGCCGCTGGATCTCAGCGGACGGCCAGGATGCGCCGCCGCTTCGCCTTCGCGCGGGTGCACCTGCGGGCCGAATTGGCGGCCCGGCCATTGCCGCCTGGGCTTGCTTTCCGCTGGGCCGCGTCGCACGCTTGGGCCGCGTAAGCTGTCGTGCGCGCTGGTTGCTCCGCTGCTGCTGCGCTGGGCTGCTGAGTTTTGCTGGGCTACACAGTACGCACGCGAGTTTGGGCCAAATTGTTTTAAGTTCTGTGTCACACGAGAATAAGCCTCCCTATTTAAGTTTTTCAGTGTATTTAGCCCAATTTAAGCCCAAAATTTTAAGCTAAGTTATTAGATTAAATTTTAGTATCAGTATTTTCAGTAAGTTTATTATTTTCGGTATATTATTTATTAATTGTTGGTGTTATTTTAATCCACCACTATACTTTGATATGCCTCTAAATAAATGGAACCAACGAGAAGTTTGTTTAGAGTAAACTTGTGATTATTTCTGACCAACGTTGTTTAATCATGAGTATTAAGACGAATTTCAATTGTTTTCCCCACTGGTGATGCAATTTGAAATTTAATGTATGATTTCAATCAGACCAACGTAGGGTTATTATCATGCTTTAATTCGCATTTCATTGTATATGCTTCCTAAGTTAAGTTTTAATTTATCTTATTTTCAGCAACTTATGTCAATGCTGTGGCCTCCTACTTGAACAACATTGACCGCTCAATGGAGCGAACTTTCATGAGTGGAAGGGCAAGGTCACAACGTGCTTGGCATGGAATGATCTTGACATTGCACTAAGGGAGGATAAGCCTGCTGCACCTGCTGCAGGAGCGAGTTCAGCTCCCAATGAGAAGTGGGACAGATCTGATCGCATGGTGCTCATGGTCATGATGCAGACCATCAGTGCTGGCATCAAGGGTGCCATCCCCACAAAGAATGCTCAGGGGGTTGATCTGAATGCTAAGGAGTACCTGGCCAAGATTGAGGAGAACTTTAAGAGCTCGTCTAAGACTTATGCTAGTACTCTCATCATGATGTTGGTGGGATCTCAGTACAATGGTCAGACTGGCATAAGGGAGCACATCCTCAACATGTGTGACATGGCTAACAGGCTTAAGGAAATGCAGATGGAGATCTCTGAAGGTTTCCTTGTGCACTTCATCATGACATTACTGCCATCACAGTATGCTGCTTTTAAGATAAAGTACAACACCAACAAGACCGTTTGGTCTATCAGTGAGTTGATCAGCTACTGTGTTGAAGAAGAAGAAAGGCTTATGTAAAGACCCCCGTTTTGCAAGAGGAATCACTCGTGTATTCTGTGCCATTTCCCTGAATCAAGTAGTTTGGCACACACGATACATAGTTGAATTACCAAAAGCGCATACATATGCGTCGTGTACGAATTATTACATCATAGGCCCGAAGGCATTGCCATAGAACAAAGGACCAAACGGTCCGAAATACAGTCCAAAAGCAGAATGTAGATAAGTAGCGGAGCGAAGGCAGCGGCAACGCTATTGCCACAGGCAACGACCGTGTCTAGACCTAGTGGGCACCCTCTCCTTCCGCATCTTCTTCGTAGTAGGCGTATGGATCCTCCGCGGTGTCATCTTCGACTTCTGATGAAGTTTATAACTGCAAGGGTGAGTACCAACCGTACTCAGCAAGTCACCATGGCAACGATGCATATGAAGGATTTTATTCAAGGCAAGGCAAGGGCTCAGTTGCATAAAGCTAGTTTTGCAGTCATTTTCACAAACCTAAGACCTAGCATAACTGATCAAGTTTTAATACCAGAGTTCAAAATAAACAACGACGGTTCTTTCTACCATCCATTGTGATCCCAAGGATGGCTTCCCGCCGTTGGTCGTCATGGTTTTCTGTGGATATCCACCTTCCTGCTCTCAGGAAGTGGCTCCAATAGCATAAAACTCATCATGCAATATCCCATCCCACACCGGTTAAGAATTTAGAGTCTAGCCAAGTGTAATGCACGTCCCGGTGCTCAATATCCGCGAGCACGGCTATTCGAATAGATTGTTTTACTCACACTGCAGTGGATGTACACTTTACCCGTACTCCGCGACTACCCAACACATGAGCCTCGTCCCAACACATCAGACGCGTCACGGCAAAGCCTTTCGATAACCTTACATTGGCAGTACCCGTTCCATGAACTATTATCCTCGTGCACTCTAGGCGTATCTGTTTCTAGCAGTGAGAGGAGTTCTGGCGCTCCCGAGGAAAGGAGTCTCACACACGCACAAGTTTATATCTTAAGTTTTAGATTCTCACTCTCACACACATGGCAGTCCTACCAACGGCGACACCGATGTAGGGTACGCATCGCGTCCCCACCTCAACGGTTGCCCCGTCGTAGCGAACCTGCCTCACACACTGGGGTGAACCATCTATGCAAGGATACTGCCACTGCTCGGCTATCTAGTCAGCTAGTTCTATACCCATCTGAGAAGTACGGTTGTACTGGGCTCGTTTCATGCTTAACTTCATGGCTCGGTCCTTAACTGACCGGGGACGGAACTAGCCTTTTCCGGATACCACCCAAATCCACCATCCGCCCCAGTCGAAAATACTTGTTTGGTTTTATTTTTCTTTCCTCAAATCATGTCATCATATCATGGCAATGTGGCGCTCATGTCTCCCCATTCCGCATCTCAATTACCTTCCCCAAGGTAATTGCCCAAGCATAAAGCATTTGATAAATATGAGTATGCATGATTCTAGAATAGCATCGCTAAGCATTTGTCATAATTCACTAGGGACTCATGTATAAGCATGGTTACAAAGGAATATAGGGAATAAACAATAATCAAGGTATGGCATAATAACAAGTAGGTTGTTCATCATTGCATGCAACTTATTTGTAAATAAAAATAATTTCGCAACTTGGGATCAACATGTTCAAGGATAGTGATGACTTGCCTTGCTCGAAGTCCGGTGGTTCTTGGTCTTCGGTCGGACTCACAGCTCCCTCGGGATCTATAATTACGTGCGAAAGAAATCGATTTGAATTCGGTTGGAATCCAATTAAAATCCAATAAAATCCGATAAAAGAAAAGATCGAGCGCGAGCATGTATGTCGATATCGATTCCATTATTATTTATAAAAAGATAGTTCTATTTTGATTTTTAATACTTTCATCCTAGAATATTAGCGTTAGCCAATTAGAATATTATTCCGATTTAATTTTACGTGACTCGAATAAATTAGATCCCGATAATAATTCCTAACCTTTGGTGATAAACAGTTGACTAAATCATCGTGACGGCTAATTAAGCAGATAACCTATTCAACGAGTAAGATTAAATAAATAGTGATTAAATGGATATTTTAATAAATACTAAATGGCAACGATTAATTTGGAAGTCTTAGAAATAACCGGCGAATAAATTCTCTGGTTAATATATGCGCGAGTTGGCAAAACCTAATGAATGTAAATCTAAATAATTGACTAAACATCCCGCAAAAGAATAATCATTTAAATGAATAACCTAATTAAGTGACTATTTGCAATTTAAATACTCCGATTTAATTTTACGAGTTTCTAAAATAACAAACGACGACGGATTTATTGATTTCCCAAATTTTTCTCTACCCTTTTCCTATCTTCAATTCTCTATTTTCTATTTCCTATTTTCTATTTTCTTCTCTTTTTTTTCTTTTTCTTTTCTTCTCTCTCTTTTTCTTTTCTCTCTCCTTTTTCCCTTTTTTTCTCTCTCTTCCTTTCCTCTCTCTTTCCTCTGTGTCTCCCTGTCTGTTTCTTCCTCCTTCCTCCTCCTTCTCTCTTTTCTCTCTCTCTCCCTACTGTCTCTCTCTCGGCCGGGCACTGCCGGCGCGTCGGCAGGGGGCTAACGGAGGAGAGGGAGGAGTCTTACCGGTGGCGGCGGCGGCTTGGGGGGGCGCGGAGGTGGCCGGCGAGGGCGAGCGGTGGCCCGGGGGGCGAGCGGCGGCGCCGATGGGAGAGGAGAGGGGAGGTGCGGGGAGAGGAATGGAGGGCGCGGGCGCCCTTTTATAGCGGGGGGGGGGGGGGAATGCCGCGGTATGGCCGGCGCGGTGCGGAGTGGTCGGCAACGGCGTGTACGGCGGCGACGTGCAGGCATGGCGCGCGTACGGCGGCGAGGGCGCGGCATGGCACGCGTACGGCGCAACGTGGGCGGGGTACGGGTGGCATGGGCGGCGTCGTGCGCATGCGGCGCAGGGCGGCGTCGTGCGCGAGTGCGGCGTGGGGCGGTGGCTGCGGCGGGCGGCGCGCGGCAGTGGCCCGGGTGCGGCGGGCGGCGCGCGGGGCGCGAAGGCGCGCGCTGGTGTGCGCGGCAGGGGCCCGGGCGCGGCGGCAGCGGGCGGCGACGTGCGTGGTACGGCGCGGGCGGCGGCGAGGGCGCGGGGGTGCGAGGGCGGTCGGCGTGGGCGCGCTCGACGCGGGCGGCAGCGGGTGGCGATGTGGGCGCGTGCAGCGCGGGCGACGGGCGGGGCGCGAGCGCGGCGGCTGCGGCGGTGGGTCCGGCGCTTGCGGCGCGGGGCAGGCGCGCGGGCGTGGGTGCGGGCGCGCGTGGGGGGAAAAACTCGGCCGAACAGGTGGCGGCCCGTGAATAGTGCCGACAGGGTGTTTTGGGCTTTTGGGGGCTAATTTCACCACTAAAATTCATTTAAAAAT
The DNA here is from genome assembly GCA_000573905.2 of Oryza punctata. Classification (NCBI taxonomy): domain Eukaryota; kingdom Viridiplantae; phylum Streptophyta; class Magnoliopsida; order Poales; family Poaceae; genus Oryza; species Oryza punctata. The sequence goes on along the minus strand of CM002491.2, from coordinate 27,234,319 downwards.
TTTGTATGGTCATCCAAACTAATGTGATCAATATTGTCTAATATTTGTGATAATTTATTTATTTATTATTTATATATATATGTTTTATTCTTCCTTTTCTTTTTACCTATTAGCCTCATATATTCATACGTACACCTATGTATACTTATATCTAGGATTTATACCTAGCCTCCTATGTATGTATACATATTTTTATATTGGCAAAATATATTCGCTTGAATTTGTGTCACCGTATTTCTTATATATTTATTCTAATTCCTCCTAAGATTATATTATTTACTAGGTGCAATATTTGTTTAAACCCTGCATAAAACATTATTCTAAATTGTATTTTAATTGTATCCTTCGCCAAATTATCTTTTAGAGTGTATCACGATTAATCATTTGGCTAATCACTTTGGTGCTATTCCGAATTACTTCCTTATAATGCACAATTGATTAACCCGCCATAAAATCTCAATAAAACGTGCGACTAAATCCAGCATGATGCAATTTATTTTAAAAGTTTTTGAAGGTCCGTATTTTAGGGTTTCGATTTTGTTGGTCGAATTTTTAGGGCGTTACAGCTTAAGACTGAGAAGATGAAGGATGTTGTGAACATGGTTGGCAACCTTAGCATTTCAGGCACTCCCAAGCATCAGCATGAGTCAGGTAGTAGCAAGCAAGGCCAAAAGAAGAATAAGAAGAGTGGGAATAAGAACTTTGGTCCCAGGAACAACAACAACAAGTTGAAGCCCTCACCAGACTAAGGGTAGCAAGATGTTGTGCTCCTTCTGCGATTCACCTAAGCATCTCCAGAAAGGCTATCCTGGATTCAAGGAATGGCTGAAGGAAAATGGTAAGTGTGATGTTGTTTCATTTATTGATGAGTTATTCTTAGCAGATTTTTCCCCAAATACTTGGTGGATTGACTCAGGTGCCACTGTGCACATTTCTAATTCATTACAGGTATTCCGTTCGATCCGAACTATAAGAAGGGGGGAGCGAAGCCTAAGAGTGGCTAATGGACATCCCGTTGAAGTTGAAGGCGTTGGAAGTTTCCACTTAGAGTTGCCGAGCAGCTTCCAGCTTAATTTAGATGATGTTCTTTATGCACCTAGTTTAAAGAGAAACCTTATTTCTGTATTAGCTTTAGATGATTCAGGATATTTTTGTGAGTTTGGCAACAATCAGTGTGTGATTAAGTACAATTCAATAAATGTCGCTTAGGCCACATTTCGAGGGGGAGAATGGAGCGTCTCATTAAAGATGAGATAATTGATAAGTTAGATTTCGCCGATTCAGACCGCTGCATTGACCGCATTAAGGGAAAATATGCTAAGACAATTAAGAAAGGAGCCACTAGGAGTTCGGGCGTGTTAGAATTAATTCCACAGACATCTGTGGCCCGCTCTCAGTGACGTCAGTAGATGGTTATGATTCGTTTATAACATTTACTGATGATTATTCCCACTATGGTCAAATCTACCCCATTCGTAAGTGATCAGATGCGCTAGAAATGTTCAAAATTTATAAGCAAGAAGTTGAGAAACAACACAACACTTCCATTAAGATTGTAAGATCATATAGGAGTGGAGAATACTACGGGAAGCTTGGACAATATGGTCAAATTAAGGGGCCGTTTGCTAAGTACTTAGAAGAGAATGGCATTAGAGCGGAATACTCCATGCCGGGAGAACCACAGCAAAATGGAGTGGCTGAACGTCGCAACCATACGCTACTGGATATGGTACGGAGCATGCTCAGTTATTCTAGCTTGCCTGTGGAGTGTGGATGGAAGCATTAAAAACAGCTGCTCACATACTCAATCGGGTTCCATCTAAGTCAGTTCCCAAGACACCTTACGAGTTGTGGAATGGGAGGAAACCGTCACTAAATTATATAAAGGTGTGGGGCTGTCCTGCTGAGGCTAAGTTATTTGATCCACACCAAAAGAAATTAGATTCTAAGACAGTGAGCTGCCACTTTATTGGATATCCTGATAAGTCTAAAGGGTACCGATTCTACTGTCCTAGTCGCTCCACTAAGTTCGTTGAGACCAGACAGGCTGTGTTCTTAGAGGACTCAGGTATTAGTGGAAACTTTCCAAAGAGGGATATAAGTCTCGAAGAACTGCGGGTTGAGCTTCCTGATCCAGTAGTTCCAGAGTCTACTGAGGTATATCAGTTTGTACCTGTTGACGACGAAATTTGGTAAATCATACATCGAATTTGGAGTTAAGACCGAAGCGGATTTGGAAGGAAATCGGTAACAGAAACAGAGTATAAATTAGCTTCGGAACTGCATCGGCTACGGTGTGCATCGGCTGATATTGAATCGGACAAGGAAGCCGATGTAGCCGATTCCGACAAGGGGATGTTAGAACCATTGTCGGGTTCGTTTAAAGTGCTTCATGAGGATTGCCATGTATAGATTGGATCCGAAAAGGCAATTGTATCTATTAATTAGGAATAGTTTGTTAGTTTCCTTTTATCTTGAGGAAAGTGTGTTTAGTGTCCGATAAGGACTTTATGTTTTTCCTTTTATCTTTAGGAAAGTTTGAGTCGTGTCCGATAAGGACTTTATGTTTTTCCTTTTATCTTTAGGAAAGTTTGAGTCATGTCCGATATGGACTAGTATCTACCCATGGGTATAAATATGTACACCCGGGGTCTATGTAAATTATCTCTCGATCAATAAAACTACTCTCGGCGCATCGCCACCCTCTTTCTGAGGTTTTTACTTATCAACCGGCGGAATTTGGCACCTGACGCGGGGCTGCATCGGTTTTCGATCTCCGGCGAAGGGGTAAGCCCTACGTTCCGTCGGGTCCTGGTGAATTTATCGGCTACATTGGTGTTGTTCAAGGCTGCATCGCTTCGATCTCTTGAATCGCTCTGGTTCGGTTGATATATTTACCTGATATCTCAATTCTATCTTAATTGCATTGTGTTTAGAGACGCATTGGTTTAGTTGGGACTGTCTCGATTAAATCTGATCTTCTGTCTTAGCCGATATATCTCTACAATCACAATGTTGTTTTAAATAGATTTCTTATATCCATAACATTAGACAGATCTATCGGCTCATTAAGTATTAGATTATTATATACAATCTCGTGCTGCATCGATTAGGTTCGACCTACTAGATTGTTGTTGATAATATAAATCTTGCTAAGCCGATAGGTTCATGCTAATGTCTTATCGGAGTGCTAGCCGATGAGTTCTTATATACGTTATATAATCTAGATTGACAATGTTTTCCACTTGCATCGGCCGATCTCTATCTAGGGTTTTGTCGATATCGGCTAGATTACTTTGTTGGCTTAGATTATATAATGTATTCACCACCCTGAAAATCAGTCAAAAGCTTGATTGTCTAGATATTATGTTTCTTTTCATACTTAGTGCTGCATCAGTTAAGTTTGATCTACTAAGTCGTGCTTAGAACCATAATCTCTAGCCTGCTTCTTGATTGCCAATAAGGGTTTCATCGGGGTTTTAGCCGATGAGTTATCTGGACATTGCATCGGCTTATAACGATTACATACAAGTTGGATTTAGCCGATGACAACAAAGGGTTCACTGTTTATCTAATCATTTGGATTTATTGACATCGGCCCTCCAGCCAATGTATGCTTCAACCTTCAGATCAGTGCTTATTCAATCTATCACTTCTAGCCGATTGGTTTCTACTGGATTATATTATTGTTTTATTACATTATCATTAGCCGATTATCTTTATATCATTATTTACTCAAGTATCAAGATCTATACTGGATATCAGCTGGTATCGGCATCGGCTGGAATCACTCCATCGGCTTGTCAGCCGATCAGCTGTTTTATCTGCTATTTATATATCTTGTCAGTTGCAGGATCAAACTGACTGGCACGCCCGCATCTCATCATTATTTTGGACCTGCACTGGAGCTAAGCAGATCTCATCATCTGAATGACCCTGCCACATTCAGAGAGGCAGTTGAAAGTGAGAATTCCACTAAATGGATTGAGGCCATGGAAGAGGAACTAAAGTCTATGAGTTCTAATCAGGTCTGGGATTTAGTAGAAATTCCTGATGGGGTCAAGACAGTAGGCTGTAAGTGGGTCTACAAAACCAAATGTGATTCCAAAGGGAAGGTCGAAAGATTCAAGGCAAGACTCGTAGCTAAAGGGTTTACGCAGAAGGAAGGGATTGATAACAACGAGACCTTCTCTCCTGTGTCTACCAAAGATTCATTTAGAATAGTCATGGCACTAGTAGCCCATTTTGATATGGAGTTACATCAGATGGATGTTAAGACTGCGTTCCTAAATGGAAATTTAGATTAGACCATTTATATGGCGCAACCGGAATGTTTTGCTATTAAGGGTAAGGAACATATGGGATGCAGATTAAGGAAATCCATTTATGGACTTAAGCAAGCGTCCAGACAGTGGAACCTTAAATTCGATGAAGTTATTAAGAAATTCGGATTTATGGAAAATGATGCAGATAAATGCATCTACATTAAAGCAAAGGGTGGAAAGCTAATAATTCTAGTACTGTATGTGGATGACATACTGTTAGCTTGCAACGATAAGAACATGTTAGAGACTAAGAATTTCCTCTCATCTCATTTTGATACGAAGGACCTCGGTGAAGCCTCGTATGTACTTGGCATTGAGATACACCGAGACAGAGCCCAAGGTGTACTAGGATTATCTCAGAAAGCTTATATTGAGAAAATGCTTAAGATATATAATCTCGATAAGTGCAACACGTCACCTGTTCTGTTACAAAAGGGCGATAAGTTAAGTGGAAGTCAGTGCCCTAAGAATAATTTAGAAAGAAGTAAGATAGAGAATGTTCCATATGCATCAGCTGTTGGCAGCTTGATGTATGCGCAAGTCTGTACGCGTTCGGACTTGGCATTTACAGCCGGAGTACTTAGTCGATATCAGTCTAATCCAGGATGGGCTCACTAGGTAGGTGTCAAGAAGGCATTAAGATATTGCCAAGGCACTAAACATTACACACTCACATATAAGAGATCAGATAACCTTGAGGTTGAATGTTACACTGACGCTGACTTTGCTGGTGATGAAGATGACAGGAAGTCCACTTCCGGTTATGTATTCACACTAGCAGGGGGAGCGATTTCGTGGAGAAGTGGTAAGCAAGGTGTAACAGGTGCATCTACGATGCAAGCTGAATTTGTGTCGTGTTACGATGCCATGGGATAGGTAGTGTGGCTTAAGAATTTTATACCGGCATTAAGAATTGTGGATAGTACCTCGAGACCTATCACAATGTACTGCGACAATCAGTCGGCAATTTTCTTTTGCGCAAACGATAAACTAAGTGGTGCTTCTAAGCACATAGACCTTAAGTATCGTGTCGTGAAGGATAGAAACCGGGACAATACACTTAAAATTAAGCATATAAGTACTAAGGAAAATATTGCGGATCGCTCACAAAAGGTCTACCACCACATCTCTTTCAGAAGCATGTCCTAGGCATGGGTCTGGTGGGTAGCCTGGATCAAGTCCTGGTTCAGGGCCATTAAATTTCCCCAAATAAGAGTAAGGGTTCTAACAAAGTTTTCTCAGTGAGGCTATGGGTAATGCCGTCCCAGTATGCTGTAGTGCTGCTGACGACGCATTGGTCTAGTACTTGCTGATTTACTAAGGAGGGACTTTAGTTTATTTTAGTTTAGATTAAGTTAGTGACTGAATAGTCGTTAGTTTAAGGTTAAGTTATTGACCTTCGGTCAAGGGGGAGAATGTTGGATATTTTGGTTTGACCTCGGTCAACATGTAACCAACACGAATAAGAGGGGATATTCATCGCCCCAAATCCCGGACTCGGGATCCAACCCCGAGTCCGATTTTGCCGTGATCGGGAGGCAAAACCTAAGCCCATTGGGCTCGGCCCCTTGCCTACAGCGTGACCTATAAGTAGAGGGTCAACTCTACCGGGTAACCTAACGCCAAAACTCGTGATTCTCACGTAGTCCACCCTAACCGATCCCTAAGCGCGTTGGAAGGCTCGGAAGCTCAAGCACCACGACCGGGGCAGTGCCGGTGGAGACCCGAAGGCCACCGCTACCCCAAGAAGACACTCAAGGAGCGCCTACGCTACATCCCCGACAGCACCCTCGCTATCGACTTCGTCATCGCCTCACCGATGACCATGGACGCCACGGCTGCCGGTAAAGGACCGAACCTATCATGTTTATCCGCATTAGCTAAGCTAGATGTGATCCATGTTAGACTAGATGATCCTGTTAAGTTTGTTCTAAGTTAATGTAGATCGATTTGATCTAACAACTTATGCCCCATAAACCCCTTCTGAATCCTGATGCATATCTTGGAGATAAACTGGTTCACATTTTTCATCTAGAACAGCGAATCGATAGCAACCATCATAGGACATCAGGAATTCAGGACAGGACAAGCCAAAGCCAAAGCCAAGGCGCATCAGGAGTGGAAGTTTCTTGGTTTGTTCTCTTCAGAGTTCAGACCTGACCTCACCTCCTGTTCTTTTCTGATTGGTTTAGATTTTATCTTGATTTTCGTTAGCACGCTATATTCCGTACGAAAACTTTCTATATAGAAGTTGCTGTAAAGTATCAAATATATCCATTTGTCAAATTTGTAATAATTAAAACTTAATTAATTATGTATCAATGGCTTTCTCGTTTTATGAGTTATATTGTCTTCTAGAGTGAACAGTTCATGAGCCATTGGATGCATGCATCAGCTGCTTTGTAGTTTCACCCTACTGTGGTCTAGGAGATTGAAATGCAGCATGCTTGTATTCCTGCGCCTTTCAATTTTCTTTAGGAGAATAGAATGGTGACACCGCCAACAAAAGAAAAGGAAAACCGGAAGTTTCAGTGCTAGCAGAAAAGAGAGGGAAAAAGACCATTCATATGAATTTTATACAACGTTCTTATGATTTATATGGTAGAACCCCAAATAAAAAAAATCAAAGGGCCCTTCACCTCTTATTTTTGCTCACTTCAATGCATCTCTCTCTCAGCCACCCCTACACATCTCTCTTTCTTCTCCTTCTCATGAATTCACCACGAACCGAACTAATAGATCAGCGCCTTAGAAGAAAACTTCAGTCCTTTTGTGCTTGTTCATTCTCTGAAATCTCAACATTTTCTACCAACGAAGCGCTGGTGGAGTACCATGCCTTTGTGCAAAACATAAATTTTTGAAGCCGAAGCAGGAGAGCAGCCAGAATCGTCAGATCCAAACGGGTTCGGAGATTAAAACTCCGAACCCCACTCGACTACTCTTTCTTTCTCACGCGCTGCATGGCTATCTTCTTCTCCAGGTAAAGACGACGTACGTCGAGATCTTCCAGGTGCTCACGCCGGCCTACCACCATTAATTGTTCTTGATTCTCTTTATTAATTTCCAGTCAAGTGAAGAATAATTAAACGGAAAACAGTTCATGAACCCATTCGTTTCAATGTATCATCACTTCATCAGTAGCTTGAAAAAGAATATCAAGCTACTATTTGATCCGTCTTGTTCTTCAGCGTCTCATGGTCCAGAAGATTCAAAGGCAGCATGTGTTGATATGCCAATGCCTGCGCTTTTTCATCTGGGAGAGTAACATACGCAAGTTTGCAACCGGCTTCAGTTTGTCGTCGGAGAATAGAATGGTGACACCGCCGCCAGCAAAAAGAAAAACGGAAGTTTCAGTGCTAGATAGAAAAGGAGCACTGCTATATTTTTCTTACTAAATTTATATTAACAATCATCTCAACCGTTTAATTTAGGGAGATGGAAGTTATAAAAAAAATAGATGCACCCATGTCATGACATGTCAGTGTTAGTAAGAGTTTAGTAAGAAAAAGTTAATACGTATAGATTTTTCCATAGAGAAGAGAGAAAAAACAGTTCGTATGAATTTTGTACAATGTTCCTATGATTTATGGTAGGATCCAAAATTAAAAAAAACAAGAAAAATCAAACGGAGGGGTCGGAGAATGGAATTCCGAACCCCCTGACCGCATTTTTCCGCCTTACTCCAGTGCCGTGCATGTCTCCCTCTGGCCTCTCATCCACTCATCTGGCATTTCTCTCTTTCCTTCTCAACGAAGCTAATATGGCACATATGGTGAGCTCTAATCAATGGATCAACATTGGAAGTAAAAAATGCAATAATTTTTCTGCCAACGAAGCGTAAGTAGTATGCGTTGTATACGAGGTAAACATCATATTTTGAGGACGAAGCCAGAGAACGGCCCAGCCGAGCAGTTGTCAGATGCAGGAATTTTTTATTTTTTATTTTATTTATTAAAGATTTACAAAAATAATTTTCTATTTTGAAAATTTACAAAACTAGTCACCTACCGCTCTCTGGGAGGACGATATTTAAAAATCGCTCTCCCAGAGAACGAGTTTTCCTACGTGGCACATGACTGTTGGTCATGGCATAACGGCCGGTCAACAGGGAGTCGAAAAATTTGCAGGCGGCCCCCTTGCCGCTCTGTGGGAGGGTGATTTTTCGCTCTAGGGGGCCGCCTGCAAAAGTGCTGGGAGGGTGGCCTGGCCTTTTTGCAGGTGGCCCCATTACCGTCCTCCAAGAGGGCGATTTTTAACTGTTATTCTAATTTTTCACTGTTAAGTTAGCTATTATTTTACATTGTTTTGATAACGAACGAAGTAGGAAGATTATTTTACAATTGCAATGATTTATTTCTCACTCGGATTGGACCCGTAGGAGGGGGGTTTTTTACATCTAAAATGTAAGTTAGGTAAGTTGCGTAAAATTCTCGCTTAAATTGAATCATATAATCATGTGCACAATTGAAGGTAGAATTTAGGAAAATATAAGCATTTACTTAGAAATATGAAGGAATACAATGCATTGGGGCGTCAAAGGAACTTTGTAAATTGAAATGATACAATCTCATTAATTTATAATTTGTGACGCATACAATAACACACCATCATAATTAAACATCATTATGATAAAATAGTTCATAAGTGTCATCGATACACGATACTAATTTATTGGTTCCGACGAATCGATCCTATGCTTATCTACCGACCCCTTCTACGTCGTTCAATGAGTATTGCATTTTCGTGCTCCTTCAATCGCTGGTACTCTACTTGTGTTTTACACTCAGTTATCTTTTGGCCATGATATTTTGGAGTGACATTGTCGAACCACAAGGTGAATCCAGACCTCCTTGGATTGCCCTGAGAAATAAACGTAGTTAGTCAGTTAGGGTAGTAATATTATGCAGATGCTAGTGGAATTAGAAAAATATAAGATGTACAACGAAGTTGTTATCTACGTTGGGCAGATGAAATATCTCATGCCAAATGTTTGTTCTGCAAAGGAGGTAGCCACCTGATAGCGATCTCTACAACCACACTTTGGATGCTCCGATCATTTGGGTAAACCTAATGGATTGTGCCTCCAGTTTAAGCTTGCAATTTCTACCCGACGTTCGTACTCCATCCATGCATGAATGAATTGTGTTGTCGGCTCAGGTTGCATTATCGTTTCACCGATAGAAGTCACTCTCACCGCATCGATCAACTAAACGAACTGACATTTCCTTACATCCTCCTGTTTGTACAATTTTATTAGATACGGTAAGTGCATGAAACTAGTGATTAGTGCTACCGAAAAAATGGTACTTACAACAAAATCATCGTCGACAATGTTAGGACACACAAAACATCTTTGTCCTCGAGTTCGTTGTTTTAATGGTCACCACAACGACACTCTGGACGTTTCCTCCATGTAGGTAGTCCTAGGGGGTTTACCTGCTATTCTAAAACTTTTGCAGCAATTCGTCTTTCATGCTCATCCTTCCATCACTACGTGAATATCGACGTGTGCATTGCGGTGAGAGTTTCTACTATGAGGGATGTCTTAAGTATGCATCGATCCCCACAGGTGCACAATGGACGGTCACACCATGGTGGAAACCAACCAGCCACTCAAGAAATTCAGCTTCCATTGTCTGAATATGTGTGGAAATTTGAGAGATGATATGAAGGCCTTGTATTCGTCTTGTCTATTTTATAGTGGAGGAACCAATGCTACAATTGATTGTAACGATAGTGAGTGGTTACAACGGTATGTGACAACATAAGCAGGCGCGAGCCGGGTTTACTTAATCTGATCAAGTAGCGCCAAAAGTTGATCGTGACAACTCAAAGGTGGTACTGTGTCTGTGTATTGCGGTTCACTATGCGACCAAATGGACTCGCCGATCACGCGCCGAAAGTTTGCTGTCGTATGTGACAGCACTAGCATGCACGAGCAAGATTCACTTTATCAGAGTAAGCATCATCGAAAGTTGATTGTGACTACTCAAACAGGTACTCTATCTGTGTATTGTGATTTAATGTGCAATTGTGAGTAAAGTTGATTATGACTACTCGAACAGGTACTGTGTGTGTATCATCGAAAGTTTGTTGGTATATGCATAAGTAGTTGGACTAGCGTACAGGGAAATGAACGAAATATCAGTGAGTAAAGCCAATGATACTACAGTAGGAAGTGCTAATATAATATAAGGGCACAGTAATATAAACCAAAAGAATAGTGCGTGCTACAGTCGAAGAGGCAGACCACTACTATCGAGGCCTCTTACCCCTGTCCCTCATACCCTAGGCCCTAACGTATCCCCGGAGTACGTCAGACGGTCCGGTGGTACGGCACGTCCTGCCCATCCCTCCGGCACCGGTGTGACCTCTGGCTGCTCCTGCGTGTGAGGTGGTGGAGCTCCGCCAAGCTATGAGGAGCTAAGTATCTCCTGGTCTAGCTCGACGTCCAAGTCGTCGTCGTAGAAATGGTCATTAGGACCAGAGCCGCTCGCATGCGAGGAAGAGGCTCCTGCACCAAAGATCCCCACCCGAAAGCCTATTGGACAAAGAACGTCTTGTTCATCAACATAAATAATACTTGTAACAACCAGTACAATTAGCATAAGTAACGAAAGATGCATGCTCACGGGAAGGGAATCGCGGCTGCATGTCTGGACGAGGGAATGACACTCGGTGCGAGGGACTGCTGGCTGCGGAGAAGGCTCCTGAAGGCAGATGGGGACCTGCGAGGCATGCATTGGATTCTATAACATGTTCATGTAATCGAGAATAAAAAACACATTATGTAACTAACCTCTAGGCGGAGCACCACCGTGAGAAATCGATGCTGTGGGTCGCACAACTCCTGACGTAGGGGCACGTGGACGTGGTGAAGCTGGAGGTACCATGTCCACTGCACTGCGACACGAGAAGGCGCGCATGATAGCGCGCATCTTGGACTGCATCCGATCGAATGTCAGCCTCTGCTCAGCATCAATCAAGTGTAAGCCAGCGTCCAACCTGACTACCACCGAGTGAATATCAGCGTTGACAGCATGTGCGGCGTCGACCTGTTAGAGACCAAAGCAAGCGTGTTAGTACAAATCGGAGATAAAAATGAGTTAACTGAGCAAGAATTCAACGTATCCCCATGAAGAACTCTCGGTCACGGTGCGTGCGGTACGCGTCAGTGACAGCGGCAAGGTGCGGCTGTGGCGCGGCTGGAGTGAAGGTCACACGGGCACGGGTGCGAGGTAGGTACAAATGAGGTAGTCACGGTAGTTCTCCTCTGTGTGCGGCCAGAGCTCGTTGATCACCTCCTCTGTAGCTAAAACCCAGTCGGCCACGTACTACTATACGCGTGGTGCCCACAGTGTGCCGACTTGCTGTCCCCGGTGAGTCAACCTGTCCAGAGCGCAAACTTAGATAGCTCGATGAGGCAAAAAAAATCATCTTTGTAATTTGAACACTTTGTACTCACGAGTGGTCTCCAGGCAGGACGGTAGACTCCGTCTCTCCGGGGAAAACCTGTCTCAAGCCAAACTGCCTCATCAAACGGTTCGGGCAGTGAGGCTCGACGAAGATGTCGAACACCAACGACAACGTCGTGAGCAAGTAGGCTGCGTCACGTGTGCACAAGGACGAAAGTCCTAGCGGTGCTCTGGCTACGATGGCCTGCTCGGTGTACAGCTCCCAGACAATGTCGTTGGGCTGGAGACGATTGAACTCGAACACGAAATCTAGGTAACCTCGTCTCACCTGCACGTGAGCGTAATGGCGCTGCAACATAACAAAATAGTACACCTTTAGGGATTCTATGAACTAGCACAAAAGAAAATGAATGGGAAAACCAACAAGGCTTTTACTTACCCCTTGTCGACACCAGTACATCCCATCGTGGGCCCGTCCTTTGGCCACTGTGCGCTGTGTCATGTCCCGTACGGTGCGGGGTCCACCACAGGTCATCATATGGTGAACCGCTCAGCTGCCCAAAGCTGGACGAGCAGAGGGCAACCAACAAAGACATCTCCTGCATCGGTCTTCGTGCAAGCTTCGCAGAGGGCACGGTAAGTGGCTGCTAGCATTGCAGATCCCCAGCTCCACTCTGGCACGTTGCCTTCATCAGCATCCGCGATGGCGTATGCGTAGTGGATCAATCTCTTGTCCACAGCGTGCACCGTAGTGCTGGCGAATATCACCCAACCGAACAACCAGAGCAGGTACGCCTCTAAAGCGCGGCGAACCGAGTACTCATCAGCGTTCAGGTGGAGCTGGTCAGCCTACAATTGATAAACAAATGTTAGTACCGGAGGATTGATTGGGGCAAAATAACATAAATCTGGTAAGTGCATTTAACTTACAGTGAACTGAAGCAACCAGGCCTTGGAAGGCCCGGCGATAGTGTACGGGGGAAGGGGAGTGGGCGGTGGGAGACCAGGAAGGCACATCACGCGCAAGAAGCATTCTGTGATATCCTCCTTCCATCCTCCACCACCATCAATGGGACCAACTGCATCTCCAGCAAGAGGTAGCCCGAGAAGGTATGACACGTCCTGAAGTGTTGGTGCCATCTCCCCACAGGGAAGATGGAAAGTGTGCGTCTCAGACGTCCAGCGATCTACTAGAGCTGCAAGGAGTGACCTGTCTGCATCCCACCGCTTCGCAGGGTCTCTCTCGTCTGCCCTCGCATCCACAAGCCTACAAAGTGGTAGGAGGCCTGCCTCACGCAACCTACATAATGTAAGGTTCAAACATTAGTAATGACAATTAGAGTTGAGTCAAACGTGCATAAAAAAGGTAATACGCGTACCATGGAACGTGTCGCGGGTCGACACGCAACAACTCTCTGCTCGGACGTGGACAGAAGTTGCCGAGCTGCGCACCCTGGACTACAGACAGGTAGGAGCGGTGGTTCCTGTCAATGCCAAGGTTGGATAGCTCAGGTGTGTCGTCCGCCATAGCTACATAGTTCAGAACAATTATAATAGTTAAAAGATATATTAGAAGAATATAGTCAAGAACAGTACAAATATATATTACTCCGACATAGTTAATAACAGTACAAATTTCAATGATGCATGCTACGGAGAATACAACAACATTAGAATGCAATACCAAATTGTTCGCAATACAATACCGGACTAATTCATGGTTCACGAACTAGACGCTTACAACGACATTCATTGAAATTTCAGAGTACGACTAATTTGGATTACATCATTAGGATACAATACCGAATTGTTCGCAATACAATACAATCATGTTTCAGAAGCAGTACTGGACCATGGACTCGCTGGACGCACGAGGACGCCTAGGACGTGCTCGCCTGGTTGTTGTTCCTTCCCCAGGTAGTCGTCTTCCATCACTTGCCTCTCCAGATGGACCAACATCCGCGACGCTAGGGCCTTCTGCTGTCTTCGGGCATTTCTTATAAGTATGGCACACTGATCACACTTACTGCAACATAAAGTCCTACCACCTGCTTCGGACTCATCCATATCATTTCTGATGCGTCTTGTCTGATCACACTTACTGCAACATAAGGTCCTTTTTCACCCTTATCTTCGATGGATCTGGAACGTAAAAAACATAGGGTCTCAAAATTGTATAAGATTCTGAACCCATATATCTCCTCACTCCATGTATGAAAGATTGCTTATTTCCTGAAATAATGTGACGTACACATCGGGAAGAATGCCACAATCACCGGCAGCAGCAAGTACGTGAGAGCAAGGCAGGTGTAGAAGCTTAGGCTTCATGCAGCTGCAGCTGCATCCGCCATCCGCCTTAAGGACACATTCCTGCAAGGTTTGCTTGCGGTAGATACCACGCCGATTCCTATCAACACACATTACTTCATACCGATGAACTTTTGTGCCTTGAGGAACAACTCTATGCCTCTGTGCCTTAGCTATTTTATCTTTCATGTACTTAGTGACTACACTGTCAAATATTATGTTATTATCTGCCATTGAGAGACCAATTTTATTGTATTGATCCCTGATGTAGGCCTGTGTGCCGTGAAGGATAAATTCGACAATACCAACCAATGGGAGTCCTCGCACTCCTCGCATTACCCAGTTGTACACCTCTGCCAAATTTGTTGTTATTATGCCATATCGCGAACCATTGGTGTCGAACAACAAAGACCACTTCTCCTTTGGTTCATTCTCAATTCAATGAGTGAAATTTCGGATAGATGATGTCGATCTCCGTCTCATTGTGGGTGGGTCATCATGTAGTGCACCAAGAGGTACTGGAGGCTCGTTACCTTCAACTTGTGACCAGTGAGATTGTTCGTCTGTTTGCTTCGTTGTCAACTCATCCAACCTTCTCCACAACTCATTAAATTTCTTCTCTTGATTCTGTGCACACAGCCTCTTGAAAAGATCCATTAGATGCTTGTTCTTAAATTGCTTGTAAAAATTAGCACCCATGTGACGCATGCACCACCTACTCCGCAAATCGGGCCACCTAGCTGGAAGTCCCTTCTCATCCCAACCGTTCTGCAAGTAGTCAATAGCCCTCAACATGCCTGCATGACGATCATGTATGGCACAAACATTGGGCCTCATACGCACGACTACACTGTGCACTCTCTCCAGGAACCAGTACCAGCTTTCAGTGTTCTCACTCTCTACAAATGCAAAAGTCATAGGTAACACCTGATTGTTCCCATCAGTTTCAATCGCTGTCAGTATCTAACCCTTGTATTTACCGGTTAGAAATGTCCCATCTATACATAGCACAGGACGACAGTGCACAAAAGCGTTGATGAAAGCACCCAATGAAAAAAAGGCTCTTTGCAGCACACTCTTGATAGGATCATCAGCAGATGGAAATGTATGAATGTCATAGTAAGTATTACTATTTCTCTGGGCAATGCAAGCGAACAGACAAGAAAAATTATTGTAGGATGTTTCAAATGTGCCATTGTTGTAGACAACACTGTTGTACATCTCACCGGCAATACAAGCTGAAGTGATGTTGCGGTGATACTTCTCCACCCCTTGTAAGTGGCACTGGTGCTCGGTCACAATGCTAACTTTCCAATAATCATTCCATTTACCCTTATATGCATGAACACGCCATTGACAATCTTCCTTCACGCACCTCACTTCGTACACATAATTGCTTGACTTGACCATCCTAAACTCTCTCTGCAATGAGACCGCCCAATGCCTGACCGCCTCCTTCATATCCTCCTTATGAGCATACCTAGCACCCTGAACTACCTTGTTCTCCTTGTATTCCCAGGGTACATGATACCCTTCTGACACAACAAGTCCTCAAAAGTCCTCATTTGTTCAATCAGTGGGCATTACATCACCTTCCTCATCGGATGATGCATTGCCCTTCGCTGGCTCATTATCCGAATCTTCCCTCTCCATTTCATCAACGATTGCTCCGACTCTCTCCCCCTCATCTGCCATGCCCATGGCTTGCACCACCCTTATTTGACTTTCCTCATTTTCCACATGACTTGGACCCTCAACATATTCGGTTTCCATTGCAACAATTATATCCTTTTCATGCACCAACACAAAAATAACAAGGGGACATGACCGTTCAAAAGCCATCTCGATATATCGTCTCCAATCATCAGTGCTATCATCGGCATTAGTTTCCAAAAATAACCTTCCGTTGCACAACTAACTACAACAGATACTGACAATGTGTTCACTTTTGGGTCTATTCTAAATCCTCGCATCAACCAACTATAAATTGACTGAAATGTTCTCTCGGTAGGCCTATCAATACCCTTCAATGTCATTCTAAAATCTGACAGATCAACACCATCTGGACCAAATCTAAGGTTGCCTTGACTGTGAACTAACTGAAATATGACCTTACTTTGTGCCTGATGAAAAAAAAGTAGGTTCACTAAATTCATATTCATCAATATTTACTGCGCCATAAAGTAAAGTTTCTAGAAATATGTTATCTATCCTTGGACTCAAATTCAACAAATAGGGTGTGCGCTCCAGATCTACCATGTAACTAAAATATATTCTCAAATTTCCATTATGCCCTAAGTCTAAAATGCCCTTGAGTCATATTCCTTGTTCTTAAATATACAAATATATTGTGTGCTCCAGATCTACTAAAATATATGGTAATCAAACTAAAATACGACCAAATTTGCAAACAAAATACGATATAATGTATTTACGTACGATACGATTGAGTCAGCAAACCGGCAAGGCTTCACCGCTCCCCTTCTGCTCCCCCTCACCCCTCCCTCCATCTCTTCTTTTGGATTTTCAGTGAATATAATGAAAAATCGGAGAGGGTAGAGGGTTTTATACTCGGAGGGGATAAAATCGCCCTCCTAGAGGGTGGCTAGGGGGCCGCGTGCAAAATGTTAGGCCGTCCTTGCCGCTCTTTTGCAGGCAGCCCCCCGCACAGTACAAAAACACCCTCCCAAAGGGTGGCAAGGGGGCCACCTGCAAAACAAGCTAGGCACCTCCCCACCCTTTTGCAGGCACCCCCTAGAGCGAAAAATCGCCCTCCTGGAGGGCGGCAAGGGGGCCGCTGCAAATTTTTCGACTCCTTGTTGGCCGGCCGTTAGGCCAAGGCCAACGGTCGTGTGCCCCATAGGAAAACTTGCCCTCTGGGAGGGCGATTTTTAAATATCACCCTCCCAGAGGGCGCTAGGCGACTAGTTTTGTAAATTTTCAAAATAGAAAATTATTTTTGTAAATATTTTAATAAATAAAATTAAAAAAATTCTTCAGATGCAGTGGGGGTTCAGAGATTAAAATAGTTCATGAACCATTCATTGGGTACATGCATACCACCGTCTTTTGTTTTAGAAGACTAGAATGGGCACAACATGGATGGTATGCCGATTTCAGTTTTGCCATCAGAAAATAGAACGGTGACACAGCCAACAAAAACAAGAAATGAAAGTTATAGTGCTAGGTACACTAATGGAGAACCGTTCTTTCTTCGGTAGCCGAAAATCACAAATTTCTCAGTTATATTACGAACTAGTACAAAAGATGGTCTTTAGTACCGGTTCGTTAGCACAACGGCTTTAGTACCGGTTGGTAATACCAACCGGTACTAGAGATCATCTTTAGTCCCGATTCACCATTTGTCAGGTCGTGTCAGGCCCCTCGAGAGCTTTAGTCTAAGTTGGTGTCACCAACCAGACTAAAGATCGACACTTTAGTCCTGGTTGTTTATACCAACTAGGACAAAAGATTGAAAAAACGCACAGGGGAGGGCGAGACAAGCGAGACACTTTAGTCTCCATCTCTTTCTCTCCCTCATCCTTACCTTTCTTTCTTCTCCTCCCCTCCTCCTCCCCATCCTCTCTCCGTCGGCTAAGACGACGGCGAAGGCGGGAAGCAGCGTCGGCATGCGGGGCAGCGTCGACAACGGGCGGAGCAGCGTCGGCAGTGGGCAGCGGCGAGCGGCGGGAGGCGCACGAGGGGAGGCGGCGGGCGGCACGCGAGGGGAGAGGCGGGGGGTGGCAGGTGGCGGCGCCGTCCCCTCCCCTCCGGCAGGTGGCGACGGCGACGAGCGGGCAGTAGGCGGCGGTGCCCTCCCGTCCCCTCCGGCAGGCGGTGGCGGCGGCGGGCAGGCGACAGGCAGCGGCGCCTAAGTTGTTGATTTTTTTAGATGATTTGTGAATTTGTGGATGATTTTGTTGTTGAGTATGTTCATTCGATCTGTGTTGTCTGATTTGTGAATTTTTGGATGATTTTGTTGTTGAGTATGTTCATTCGATATGTGATGTAAGCAAGCACAAAAATAAACAATATGCAAGCAGCAAAAAAATTAAAAAAAAACTTATTGGTGTTAGCAACCGGGATTAAAGATCGATCTTTAGTAACGGTTATTTCAACCGGGACTAAAAAAGATCTAGCTTTAGTTCCGGATTGTGCTTCCTGGTTACAGAACCGGGACTAAAGGCGGTTGCAAACCAGTAGCAAAGACCGGTTCCCCTGTAGTGGTACTACCTACTTACTCCATTCTATATTACTCTGTTTTATATTAAAAGTTAAAATGACTTACAATATGAAACGGGGAAGTATTAGTTAAGTTATTTTGGTTTAGGTTAAGTCCAAGTTTTAAAATTTTAACTTACTTCACATAAAAACGTACCAACATTTTTTAAAAACACAACACAAACACAAGTGCTCACTATAAGCATCTTCGAAAAAGAATGAACTAATATATATTAAGATTGACGAAGTTATCACGGGTACCTCTTTGTCGATGGATATGTTATCTACCACTTGAAGAATAATTAGCCCATAAATACGAGCATTCATGCCAGGTTTAGGACTTGGATCCAGGTAGACAAGTTCCATCACAAGTAACCCAACCTGTTGAGCCACGCCCACCTCGCAACGCAAAAACATTTTTAATACAAAATAAATGAATTAATGAAATATATTCCATCATTAATTTAATTAAACTAATTTAATATTGTAGATGTTACTATTTTTTATAAACTTGGTTACATAAAGAAATAGTTTATAATATGAAGTGGAGAAATTATTATAATAGAATAGAAAAGAGGAAAATAAAATTGGCACTTATGATTTATGGTACAACCCAAAAATAAAAAAAATAAAAAAAGCTAACTCAAAAGGAGGGGTTGGACATTAAAATTCGGACCTCTTTTGACCGCTTGTTTGCTCACTTCACTTCATAGGGCATGTCTCTCCCTCTCGGCCACAACCTACACATCTCTCTCTTCTGTCTTCTCATGCATGCACAATGAAGGTGTCGAGCTGGCTACTCGTTGGCCAAGCCATCCACACCACGGTGGGACTAACCCTGGTGTTTACTGCCTAACATAGTCGTCGCTGATGGTGCGGGTCCTGGTGGTTCGGGGGCCCCGGGGAGGGGGGTTGTGGGGGAACCAACGTCGCATAGTGAAGCTGCACACAGCTCAATGCCGCCACACTAGCGAATAGGAAATGAATAGAGCATGATGGGAGGTTATTTGATAGGGAAAACCATACACATTAATGTATCACAACGAGCTTCCTGAAAACACTTTTCTCCTTTTTGTGTTGTATTAAAGAAAACTACAAGGGTTGTTCGTGGAGAAAGCAAGGAGATAGGAACCAGGGTAAATGACCGAAACACAATTAAGAGGAACACACAACACAAAATCGAGAATCGCACGTATGGGAACGTGTCGCCCTTGATGAAATCGGGTCCATCTCGCAGCAGAAACCACGTTGGCAAAAATCCAGACTAATCGCTGCACCATGTACAGGCACCCGCACAAGGGCAAGAAACCGAGAGCATCGTGCGGGGACGTGTAAATCATCGAGGTAGTCAGAAAAAAAATTCAAAATCGTAAGAAAGAAGTTGGGAGCTGCTATTACCGGCTGATGATTCAACCTTGATATATCGCTATTATGTTGTTTGGTGGAGGTCTATAATCAGTTATTTGACCTTGATATATCGGTATATTGTTAAATTCCATTATCAAATATTGTGTTTCCGGCGTTGTTATTTAATTTTTCATCATGTCTCGTGGGGTGAGATTGCTCGTTTTGCAATTGGACGATTTTCTAGCAGTGTACCTGACAAAAATAAAAACAGAAACCTCTATTCAATATTTCAATCCATAGCTCTCGCTGTCTCGCTGACGACATGTTCTTGATCAGTCGCATTTGGAGATCAATCACATGGCTGACATGTAGACCAATCACACAGGGGAGATTGGCAACGTGCAAGAACAACGAGAAGTGTGACACAGGCTTGAGCCTGAGGAATCGAGAATGACCTGTGGACATGTGGTCACTAGTTGACGACGTCTAAGGCATGGCCGCATGGGCAGTCGTTCCATTTGCCAAATTGCTAGACAGATGCTTTGCTAATGAATCTGCCGGATGAGGAAACGTAGTGTCTCATGTAGATGGATGCATTGCTAATAAATCTGCATGGTCCGTTCTGATCGACAAGGGCTCATGGTCATGGGAGACGCAGCGCCATCGATGATGGAGACAGGATGGGGTGCATGGGTAAGTAGCACTACTATGAAAACAATCTTCCGTGACGACCATTTTGAATCTGCGCTAGTGGTATTTGGCGTCGCCACAAAGTAAAAGCCAGCAAAGATCAAGATCTTCGTTAGCGGTTATCGATCGCCAGCAAAGAAATATCTTCGATGGCGTCGGTCGCCAGCAAAGATATATCTTCGCTGGTAGCTGGCTTAAGATAGCCGCCAGCGAAGATATTCTTCTCTGCTGGCTTACACTATTTTAGGACACGTGTCCTGCTAGGAAAAAATTCCAACAGCTTCTAGGAAAGGACACGTGGCCCGCCAGCAAAAATAAGACACCGTCCGATTTCTGACACGTGGCCCGCCTGCGAAGATACAATATTTTTATAAAAAATTGAAACAATATTATATAATATTTTTTCTTCTCTTTGTTCGTGTATTTTAGAGTCACACGTGAATGATATAACTAATCGAGCTATCAATAAAGTATGTTCTCTTTCGTGCAGCCGCCATTGATAATTAATATACATGCACACGGAAAAAATATATGAAGATTAATATATACATATATATATATATGTAATTTCGAAGCACCTATATAGATAAAATTCGACCGACGACACATATACAAGTAGTTGAATATCTTACAACCCGGTCGACGATACATACGTGAAACCTAGCTATATTACACTCCTGCTCCAGTTAGATAGACATTCGTTCTCCGGCAGGGCCAAAACTCCATCGTGATCGAAAAACCTCCCAAGCTGATGTGCGCACTCACGGTGGATGAAGTAGCACATGTCCCGCTGTATGTTCTCAATGGATTTAGCATGATGCAACATCTCTTCCAAATCAAAATTACCATCATCTATACGGACATTACCATCATCGACATCATCAACTATATTGTGCTGACCATCGTCGCCACCAACATCATCATCAATGGGCTTTTCTTCCTCTTCCTCTTCCTCTTCTTCTTCTTCTTCTTCTTCTTCCGCTACTACCATCAAATCCTCGTCCCAGTTGAACACTTCATCATGTACTATCGCCTGGCTGGGAACTTGTTTTCTTGAGATCTCTCCATGATGTGAGCAATTTGTGTAGCGTGCAACAAATCCATGCGTCACCAAGTGCTGCTCGATTATAGATGGATCGATCCAAATTTTCTGATTTTTGCAGTGCAAGCATGGACATCTAATTTCCTTCGTCTTCTTAGATGCAGCATTCTTCTAAGCAGCTTTCATGAATATGTCCACTCCTTCAATGTATGATGCACGATCTCTCTCTCTATACATCCATGCTCTGTCCGCCATCTATGCATTATTTGCGAAAAAATAAGTACAACTTCGTCAGTTTAAATATTTGTGATAAAATGTCACATTAAAATTATACTAATTAATATATATAACCAGTATAATCTAGACAAAATAATTAAAGCTAGCCAAAAATCTACAAACTACATACAACTAGAAAAATTACAAAACTAGCCATTTTTCTCTTCTTCTTCATTCTCTGCAGTTAACTAATATATAGATCTACTACAAATAAACATATCAAAACTAGATATATATATATATGGAACATCGATCGTGCACAATATTTCTACAAAGTTTACCCATTTTGAGCTCCAAATAACAAATAAAAAATATTTTTCTTCCCCCGTGTCACATACTTTTTGCTATGCAAAATATCAACATACAACCAATAAAAATAAAAAGAACTTGACAAATAGAGTAGGAGAAAGTATAACTAACCTCTGGTGCAATAGATCTTTCAAAAGATTGAAGATCAAAACATTCCTCCTATGTATTTGTTCATAAGAGAGATAAAATCGTGCTCAAATACCATGGCTGCTAGCTCATATAGGTGATATAGGTGATGGCATTTTTCCTAGCGGTCAACATATGTCGGTTGAGGCGAACCGCCATAGAAAATATTTAGGCGTGGCGGTGGCTTAAGTGACCGCCAGCGAAGATGTAGGCATCTTCGCTGGAGGGCCACGTCACCTTACCGCCAGCGAAGATGTGGTATTTTCGCTGGTGGCGGCTTAAGAAGGCCGCTAGAGAAAATACCATATCTTCGTTGGCGGCCATCTTAAGGCGGCCGCCAGCGAAGATATGTTTTCGCTGGTAACTCGTGACCCCCCACCACCCTATTTTTTGCACTAGCGGCTTCACCTCGTAGTCGCCAGAGAAAAGTTTTTCCAAACGCCATGAAAGATTGTTTTCGTAGTAGTGTAGAGATGAAAACGGTTCAAAAACAGACGGAAACCACTTTTATTGTTTTCATTTCCATATATTTTTTCCGGAATCGGAATTGGAATCGGAAACCCCAGATATGAAAACGAAATCGAATATTATCGAATACGAAAACTGAGCGAATACGGTAACGGATATTTATCGGAATATGAACCCTTAAACTGAACTTCTCAAATCAACAAAAAGAAATAGCTAAATATTTGTTTCTAAAATAATAAATTAATATTTCTATATTTTATTAACTAATAATAATACAAGTAGTTGGCATGGGCTAATAAAAATTAAACATAGCCATTAGCCAAATAAAATCCAAAGTACTATACTAAAAATATTTCTATTTAATTTAGCACCTCAATACATAGTATAAATCTAAACATTTAGAGTAGATGAGATTAAAACTAATCAGTTGCATATGAGAAATTTTCCGTTTCCGGTTCCGAGAAAAAACCTGAATTCATTTCCGGAAAATTTCCGAATTCATTTCCGGCAGTTTCCGATTTCCGACGGATAGTAGTCTTATCGTATTCGTTTCTGTTTCCGAGAAAAAAATTCCGAATTTGTTTCCGTTTCTGAAAGTTTCTGAAAAAATTTCGATCGACACTTTCCATTTCCAAAAACACATCTGGAATCCGGAAATATTCCGAACTGCTTTCATCACTATGGGTAAGTACTATGACACCATCAACACTTCTGCTGTTCTGCATTTGCATGTTCGCAGAGAGGCAAGATACATCATACTGCATATCGGCACACTGGTTCCACTTCCGGAAGCAGAAGAAATGGCATAACGCTACTTCTACTTGCACTGGCAGGTTCCGGCCACACAAACCTTCCCACGGAGATCATTGATTGGGGATGGCATCATGGCAAGTGAATTTGTTTGCATTAAAAAATGCACCTTTTTTTTATCATTGCATATCACTGTATCTGAACACATAATACCGTTCTCTTTCGTTTTCAGAAATATTGCAAACAAAACCGATATCTATATTTTTTTTCATTTCTTTAAATAAATTGGTATCTATAATTGGACTTACCAATAGTTTACTGATAACTTTTGGTCGGTAGCCCCACTTAAAAGTACTGGATTTTTTTAAAAAAAATAGCACCTATAGAGATTATAAGTGCCTCCTGCTAAATGTCGGTTACGAAATCAGTAATTTTAAAAAACTCTCAACTGTCACTCATCTAGTGTTTTATACTCCCTCCGTCCCATAATATAAGGGATTTTGAAGGGATACGATACATTCTAGTACTACGAATCTGGTACTGCGAATCTGGATGTGCTCCTGTTCAGATTTGTAGTATCAGAATATATCACATCCCTCTAAAATCCATTATATTATGAGGCGGAGGGTGTTGTAGCCTTGGGACACGGACAAAGTTAGGGATAGGCAGGAAAACACGAACTACTCGCCGATCTTGAGAATGAGCTCGAACAACAAATATCCAAAGATGATGAACAATATTTTTACTATTGAATATATCTTGCCTTGCTACATGATGTTGGTTGATTTTTATAGCATATACCCGTACATGAAAGATTACAAGTTTGCTCTTGATAGGACGTAACAAGTTATTGTAATGCCCCTAACAAAGTACGTTATCAAAGTACGTTATCACAGGGGTATTTGAGTACATTCTTGGGTCCCCCTTGATATCTGGAGCCAGCTGGTGAGAGTAATGGAGGTGGTTCCTAGGCATCGTCCAATGAAATATTCCTTAGTCGATAGTGTATTCCATAAGCTTTCGTTGTCTTGGGCTGAAGACAAACACCCTATATTTTGGCTTGAACATCATGACACAAATGACCAAAACTCGAAGTCTCTATTCCCCGATCGATCCTGCCAAAACAAGAGAGACTGGGTAATTGCTGATCGAGGAAAACGCTTTTACCATTTTGCTCAAATGGAGTAGGTGATGTAAAGTTGTTGTCAGCTGATGCGATAGCTTGACAGCGAATTCCAACTACTTCAAATCAAAGGAAGAATCCTCAGTTTACTGCACTTATACTTGGTTAGCTTAGCTAAGGAAAACGATTAGATTAAAATAGGGGACAGTGTTTACCCTCTGCTACAACAGATAGAATAGTAATGCCTGTTGTCATGTGTGTTCATCGGTGAAGTCTCGCGTTCTCTACGTACGCTTGCATTTCGGACCTGCAGGACAACCTTAACTTTTGCACCTCGATCGCCTTTTTTTTCCCGGCAAGAGTGTACGATTCATCATTCCCTTTTGTCTTAATCTGATTGGATTATTAAGTTGATAGTACACCTACTTACACCAGCATTAATTCAGACTTTCCAAGGATGCTCAACAGCTAAAACCCAACAAAGTGAAGGCAAGGGGTGTTTCACAGCTCAAGTACTACTATGCTCTGAAGTGTCAACACGTTGTGTTGGCTGCAAAGAGCACTTGACCAGTTGACAGCGTCTCAGAGCCTCTGTAGCCACCGGCCAACGACGCCCTGTCCTGACAAGAAGATAACACCCAAAAATAACTCGGAGCGAGGACAGTGGAGTCTGGTGCCCTGGAGACTCTACCAGAGAGTTAAATTCTGGCAGGCCGAACACGTTGGGCCGCGGCCCGTTTCTGCTGCGGTTTCAACGCAAAAGGGGTACGGACTTCAACAGATATGGCTTGCGACTTGCGAGTGGAGTACAGTCTATGGAAAGGTCAACATAAGCAGGTGTTCTGTTCAGTTCACAGCAACTTCTGATCCTCTGCTCTCTCATTTTTCGTAATTTTTGGTAACCTGCTAACGATGTGGTTTTATAAAATTATTTTATAATAAATACTTTAAAATCATATTAATCTATTTTTTAAAAAAATAGAGTTAATACTTAATTAATTATGTGCTAATGAGATATCTTATTTTTCGCACTGTCAATCTATGCTTGTTAGTTTTTTGAGGTGAACATAGTAACATGGTGTGCGTGTATGTTCGTAGAGTTAAAATGTGTGTACAGCTATATAAACGTTTGAGTTTTTACCGTGTTTCGAAAGAATATAGAGATAGATAAATAAATATCGGTTTTTCTATGTGTCTTGCAACAAAAATAAGAGATGAAAACTTTCAAATCTTAAACCACTGGATACGCTTTAAGATTTGTGCATGGAAAAAGGAAATACAAAATATAGAGATAGATAAATAAATATGCTACATATCTTGCGACAAAAATAAGAGATGAAAACTTTCAAATTTTAAACCACTGGATACGCTTTAATATTTATGCACGGAGAAAGGAAATAAAAAATATAGAGATAGATAAATAAATATTGGTTTTGCTATATATCTTGCTAAAAAATAAGAAATGAAAACTTTTAAATTTTAAACCACCGGATACACTTTAAGATTCATGCATGGATGGAGGAAATAAAAAAATATAAGGATAGAAATATCGGTTTTGCTACATATTTTGCGACAAAATAAGAGATGAAAGCTTTCAAATTTTAAATCACCGGATATGCTTTATGATTCGTGCGTCGAGGGAGGAAATAAACCAAGTGAGCAAGCACCTATTTATGTCTATCTAGTCAGTTACATAAAAATTACAATATAATTGCATTATAATTGTGTATAGCAGTTACATTTGAAAGATTTTAAAGCAATTTTTTATTGAAAATTGTTTAGCTAGTCCTTCATCCTAAAATATATATAAAATATATATGCTTTATGATTCGTGCGTCGAGGGAGGAAATAAACCAAGTGAGCAAGCACCTATTTATGTCTATCTAGTCAGTTACATAAAAATTACAATATAATTGCATTATAATTGTGTATAGCAGTTACATTTGAAAGATTTTAAAGTAATTTTTTATTGAAAATTGTTTAGCTAGTCCTTCATCCTAAAATATATAGCAAGTTTCTAGGTAAGTTTAGATATAGCGTGAGACAGAGGTGTTGGGACGGAGGAAGTAGATCAGTAAACAGTAATAACAGACCGACAGCAAGTGCCAAACTACTATCAAGTTCAACCCGAAGAAACAGGCCGTACGTCCTAGATATTTCACGATCGACCACCGGACTACCGTTCGTGCGCGCGACCCCGTGCATGCGATCGACTTTCCTGCGAGGCGTGACCTCCAAATCTACCCCACGCCCACGGTGAAAAGCACGATTCACACGACACACAAACACACACACCCCACCTCACTGGCGGCTCGCGTCGCCCTACCTCACATGATGATCACGGCCGAAAAGGCGGTGAGACTAGCATCCAAACGCACGCATCAAGAGGCCGCATGGCGTGTCACGGCACGCATCCACCGCGCGCATCGGATTCTCCCTCCCGTCCCCCCGCGCGCGCCCGTGACCGTGGGCGCGCGCGCGCGCGACAGCATCACCACGGCATCACCACCGCCCGCGTGGGCGAAGGTTCTCCCCGCCCCCGCGCGAGCCAAACATGCCGCGACGACGCTAACGACAGGCGCCATCGCCTCTCCCAACCTATCTCTGAACCGATAAACAAAAACAATATATCCCCGCCCCCCCCCCCCCCCCCCCCCCCCACAGATTAGTATTACACCCTGCCCCAGCTGCTCATATTAGTAGGAGTATTAAAAAACTAGTAGTATTATGGAGCAGCATTGGCAGCACTGTGCCGGTCATAAGAAAGATACTCGACTGTCCTGTCTGGTCTCGATTGGTGGAACGTTTGCAGATCAGAGCAGCAGTAGCAGTAGCAGCAGCAGCCAGCGGGCTGGAATTCCCAGGTTGCCAACATAAAAATGATTGATCGATCGAGATGCTGCTTCCCACGTTTGACGATCGACTTGGGCGGGCGATTAGGAAAACCCAAAGATTCTCTCAGGTTCTTGGAGAGCCACCAATAAACATTCAGAGTTGCAGATAAGCCCGCGCTTCTTCAGAGATGAGCTGATGAGATCACATGCATGTCTCGTACCTACTCCTACATATATTCCTAGGCTAGCTAGCGCCTAGCACGGCGATCGATCGATCGCCCCAACCTTGTTCGTTTCCAATTCTAGGCTAACCCGTAAACTAATCTTGCACGGCATCCATGTGGAAACTAGAACACACACCAAAAAAATATATTCAGACAGACAGACGGTCAGCTGATAAACAAACGCTACGTAACTCAACGCAGTGGGCCGGCATCTGTTCGATCACTGTATGCAATAGCTCGGGTAAGTACCTCTGACGCGATCTGATCCGCAAGATTCCCTGTGCTTTAGCTACACCGCTCTACAGTCCGTATTCCCCACCCTCTTACCATGCTGATTGATTTGCATGCTGATCGATCATGCATCTCCTTTTCGTTTGTTTGGCTTTCCGGGAAACAACCGTACTTTTGGGCTAATCTTTCTCTGTCTCTATGCATCATCATCATCGCGGACAGCAAACAGAGACAAAAGTAAAGGCTGATGGCGAGTGAGTGCTCTCTCTTTCCCTGCTGCCTGCATATCCCTCGAGATATATCGTCAGCTCGATCCCTTTCTCCCCGGAGAATCATTGGCAAATCGCGGCCACTTTTGTGGGCGACCTTGAGCTTTTTTTATTACACGGAGACTGCCCTTGTCGTCGTCGTCGATGGCTAGCCGACGCTAGCTGCAGAAGTACGGCGAGCTTCGGCTCGAATCAATAATTAAAAGCTAAAGCTGAGCGTGATGAGCAACTGAGCAAGCAAATTGCCTTGACCACAAGGCGCCCAACGGAGAAAGCCAAAACTTTTTCTCGTATACGGCTATCTAACTAGCTGGCGAATCTAGCAGTTCAACCTAAACATTCCTTTGCTGAGAGGTATGTGTACCAACCACCAAACCTTGTCCTTCCACACGAATTTTCCGTCCTGTATATATACACTCACCATCACCTCGATCTGCAATGCATATGCTGGTAGGAGAAAACAATCTGAACCGTTGCTCTTTAGCGGTAGTAAAAATGAGGGGATATTATTATCCTAAAATATAAAGATATAATTATCATTTAGCAGTGACTAAACTTTTTTTCCTTCTTTTTTTACTTTTTGATGGAATATGAGCAATACCAACATAATGAATAACCACATATCGATCCAGCGGAAAAAATATAAATGACAAAGTTACTCGTAATCATTGTATTAGTAAATTACTAATTTACCCTTAATATTACTGATAGTATAATTTCTTTTTGACTTCAAAGAGGGAGTTTTATTGATTACGGAAGAGAGGATTACATTCTTGGTTTATCAAGTCTAAGATCCCTGCGGGAGCACACAGCTTCCACTCCTCACACGATCTAGACCTCATAGCCATTTGAGCTAAAGCATGAGCAATCCTATTTGCTTCCCTCTTGATCTCGCAAACCTGCACACTTTGGAGGCACTAAATCATCCCTCTCGCTTCCTTGATTGTCGCTGCCCAGGGTGATCTCGACAGCTCCTTTTGTGACAGAGCCTTGAACACCTCTACGTTGTCAGTTTCCAAGATTATTGGCATATGAATCCATTCCATGACTGCCCTTAATCCTTCTAGACATGCCAATGCCTCAGCTTGGACAGCAGTAGCACAGGATTTCAGAGTTTTTTGCGCAGCAAGCAGCACTAAACCCCTGCAGTCTCTGATGATGATTTCAGCAGTTGAAACTCATGTGTCTTCTATAAAATCAGCATCCACATTTACCTTTGCTGAACCTTCGGGAGGGACGCGCCATTTATCAACCTGATTGGTTGTCCGAACCTGCACTAATTTCTCCTTTGGTTTATCATACATTAATTCTTTTCCTTTGATGTCATCGCTTTGTTGTTGGATCGCTTTGATAGTATAATACTACAAGTAGAGAGTATCGGAGCATCACCCAAGCTTAGTTCCAAGTTCCAACTGAACGACTAAAGCTCATTTTTTCAATTAATTATACAGAGATTTTACCTTTATACTTTGCAAGTGGAAATGCACGAATATCCAGCATCGTTCACGTACTAGAAAAGGAACAGAGTGTATATTGTACAGCGACAATATAGTACAGCACATCTTTGAGTTCAATATAAAGGATGTCTGATGTACAAATCCGCGCGAGAGATGCAATAATTCAGAGTGCCCATACCGTGGCGCGCCGCGACAAGGGTGCATGCACAAGGCGAAAGGTACATCCTATCTCTCGATACATCTGTCAAACGAAGTAAGACGGCACAACCAAGCAGCAGCAAAGCACGAGCTTAGCGAGAGAGCTAAGCCACACAGCGTACTGTGCATATAAGCCAAGGGCTATCGGTGTGGTCACGGGCTAGACGAGGGGCATCTTCTGCCATAGACATCTCTCCTACATTGCAATGCTCAAAGTGAGGAATGTAGTCATATAAACAGATTATTGTTAGGATATAGTTCATAGGTAACAATAATTTTTAGTGTAAAATTTAATATATCTCGATATCTTGGTAGATACCACATTGTACGCTATGAAACGTGGTGCATCTACATTACCTTCTAAGGGCCTAGAATTTTTTTTGCACTTATCTAAAGAAACTGACCTATACTTGTTCGGGGAGCTTCTGTACTTGCAATTTCTCTCGGAATAAAAAGACCCTCTAAATAATTCAGCTTTTCAATCAGATTTTGAAAAGTTACAGTTGTAGAATCCAAAAAATAAACTATAAATCAGAAGCTAGTTTTTCCTAACTTCTCCACATTTTCACCCGTTAGATTCTTACTAGGTGCTTCTTAGAATTTTAATAGGCTCCCCCGAATAGGATAGGAATGGAGTCAAATCGTCTTGGAATTGGTTAGGATGCCTATTTATTCTCTGTTATTAATTAATTCGATACCAATTTCTCCTTTTCCACACTTATATTTTCTTCGTGAAATTTATTACTAGGAACAAGCTAATTGAATCCCAAGCATAATTATGTGATGATTCTTTTTCAAAATGAAACTTCATTTCTATATAACGGTAAAAAAAACATTCTATATGCACAATTCAGCTATCCACACAGAGAATATATATAACTTGCCAAATTTCTCGTGTAATTTCGCATGAAGCTAGATTATAGTTTAACTGAAAGTACAATACATATGTTGCTTATATTTTTAATAAAGAAGATTTTATTTTGCATACATCAAATCCACAATGTTGCAATCGAGACCCCCCACAATCAGACGATGCACATATTTATTTTTCCTATCATTGATGCAATATTGTCTAGGCACTCAAAATGGCTCCTGATGGCGCTTTTATAATATAATCAATTCTTTCACCTTTCCTCCATTTAAGATGTTAATTTCAAGCCGTCTAGAATATAAAGCAAAGCAACCTTATTGTCATGCCACTTCAATAAAATACATATATAATGTATCATTTCTAATCGGTCCATCCTTAATTTAATTACTACATTACCAGTTAAGATTATATATCAGCTTCTTGTTGGCATAAGACAAGAACACTTGGATTAAGTAGTGATTAAGTGAATCGAGAAAGGAAGTCCATGAGAGGTTCAACAAAAATGTGGCCCATCCACGAAAAATGTGCTGCACTACATTTGTCGTGTGGTCTTGCTCAGTGTAGGCATGTCTCCAGAGAAGAAAATGAGAAAGGTGGTATAATGTGACAAAATAGAATGATCTGAAATGGATTGAATCTGGAATTGCTTGCCATATATGGATGATACAAGCTGGATGAGTCAATGCAGTGACTGGTCTAGTAGTTAGTTTGCTAGCTTGGCAAATAAAAATCAAATTCACATATACAAATTAAACTGGCAATTAGATAAATGTTGGAAAATGGAAATCATGCGAGAGAGAGAGAGAAGCAATTGAACTCTGAAACTTCATATTTCTTGATTTCTTAAAATAGCACTTAAAAAATCGAATAGCACTGTAACATGTAAATGCGCATATATATATGGTATCAATATTAATTTGATGACGTAATCAAATTACCGTCATGAATGGATTTTAATTAGCACATCCGTGTATATAAACCCACAAAAAATATGTTAGACTCTTATAGATGTTTTATTTTTAATTTTTCTGGTAACATGGCTTTCCTCGGCTGGTGGTATGATCTAGCCAGTAGTAGAACCATATATCATGACTGTTCATAAATTACTTTGTCATTTCTAAAAAAAATACTTTGTCTATATAAATATGTACATATCATACTCCATTCATACAAAATTATAAAAACTGGAAAAATCATGCATTTGAGCCAACATGATTAACTGCACTTTGCAGGGCAATATGTTTTTTTTGCTACAAGGTAATTAATTAATAAAAAACAAGAAATTGAAAGGGAAAAAAAGAGGAAGAGAACGAGGGGCAATTAAGCCACTCTCTTTCCCCCATTGAGCTAGCTACAAATTGAACATTCTTATTGGCTCTATGGAACTATACTTAACCCAGCAAGGATCCAACTACAAGGAGGTGAAAACAAACAACAAGAACAATAACAACGGCATTAACACCAACCCCACCGAGAGCAAGGGTCATCACATGCGTCCACTCGCACTAGCCTTAATTACTTAATTAGTCAGAGAGGACGCCTCTCTTCCTGACTAAACCCCAAGTTTTCCAGGTCATGATAAGCTGAAGAGCTAGCTAGCTTTTATCCCATGCATGCTTGCACACCAGCTCATGCGATCGATCAAACTTAGTTGCTAACTCGACATTAGGCTATATATGAGTACTATAACCTTAGCTTGCTCCTCCCCATTCATGCATGCGTTAATCCCCAGGTTGCAGTTGCATTGCTTCAAGTCTCGGACTCTCACTTGATACTACTACCGATCGATCGGAGCTTGACGGCTTGTGTAAGCTCGATCGATGACTTGATCATGGTGGATTCATGGCATCCTTCTCCCGTTGAAGGACGATGCGGACTTCATCTCGGCCTCCAAGGAGCTCATGTCGCTGCTGCTCTGGTGGTGGTCTCCTCGAGGCGTCGACATGCCGTGAACGATGCCGCCTCCGCCGACGCCGAGGAAGTCCCGCGTCCCGTCGCCGGTGCCGGCGCCGGCGCCACCTCCTCCTCCGCCGCCCTGGCTGAACTTCACCTCGTGCTCGATGTCGCACAGCCTCGGATCAAACATCCCCGCGCCAGGGACGCCGCCGCCGTTGGTGCCGCCGAACATGGCGGCGGCGTTGACGCCGCCGCCGGCGAGGGAGTTCATCAGGTCGTTGAGGTGCGCGTCGCTCTGGTCCATGTGCTGCGCCGCCGGCCGCATGTGCGGCGACGAGCCGACGAAGCCACGGAACATGGAGCCCGCGCCGTTCGCGCTCGACGTCGCGCCCATCTGCGCCGCCTTCTGCAGCAGAGCCGTCGCCGACATCTGCGGCAGCATCGCCGCCTGATCGTTGTAGAGCCCTGCAGGAGAAACATGGTCGCCACCAACAAAGTTACCGCCGAAGATCCCCGCCGCCGACGCGTCAGAACCGCCGCCGCCGCCAGCACCGCCGCTGAACTGGTCATTGCTCATTAGCCCCTGGCTGGCATGCTCATGGCTAGACCCCGAGCTGTTGCCGTTGCTGGCGAAGAAGCCGAGGTTGAAGAGGTTAGGTCCCGGCGCGCCGGGGCCTCCCGCGCCATTGCCCTGGAGGTCGGGCAGCTGCATGAGGCCATGGAACGGCTTGGCCTGCAGGAACGAGCTGTGCTGCCCATTGCCAGCGTCATCGCCGAAGTCCTGCCCAGTCGCCGCCGCCGCCGCAGCGGCGTTGAGGAAGAACGCCGGCTGCGGGGGACGGAAGGCCGACGCACCCGACGGTGACAGCAGGTGGTCGAGTCGCGCGGCGATGCTGCTCCCGCCACCGCCACCGCCCGCGCCGCCGAGGCGGAGCAGCTCGGGGGATGGGTGGTGGTGGCCGCCGCCGTCCTGGAGCGAGGTGGTGAGGTGGGAGCCCACCTGGGAGAGGCTGAGCGCCATGTTCCCGGCGTTGCTGGCGCCGTACAGGTGGCTGGTGAGGCTGCTGAGGCTCGTCGGCGGCAGCCTGGAGCTCTCCTGCGCCAGCGCGTCGCAGAACGCCCTGTGCGTGATGAAGCTGTCCCTCCTGCACGCGCCATGGACACGAGTACACAAGCATTCAGCAAAACAAAACAAAAAAAACTTAGGTTAGAGTGCAACCTGATCTCTCTGCGTGCCGTGACATTGCCATGCATGACGACGAGCTCTCAAGTGTGCCGTAAAAGTGAACAGTAAAAAGTTGATGTGAGAGGTGCTAGCAGTAGCAGCTGCGGCCGCAGCTGCAAGAGACGGCCGTGCATGGGCGGCGCGCACACCGAGGAGGAGCGGCATCTCGGGTTAAGTTATTGTTTTCTGGTCAGCATGTGAGCGCTGCACTGCTGCAACTGGGCTCTGCGAGCCTGTGCCGCTGAATGTTGTGTTTGCAGCTTGTTTTCATGAACCTGAACAGTAACTTTACTTTCTACAGGCTACAGGCTGTGCATGCATTCCCCACTTTCTGTAGCTACTGGTAAAAAATGTTTCACACCACGTCATATTATTACCTCACATTATCTAGTAAAAAATGTCATATTAAATCACTAATGATGCTACTAGTAAAGGATAGGGTTTGACAATTAGTAACAAGACTTGTACACAATTCATACTTGTTTGTTCAAAAGGAGCAACACTAGTATCACTTTTTGTCAAGGGTGTTAGGTATCCATGCATGTAGAGGTTTGCAATGCAACCCACGCACAAAAGCTAGCCCAAGATCCCAGAAACCCATGTCAATCAAGGGAGCGTAAAAAAGGAGGTAAATCTCATCCTAGCTTGCCGTGATGTGCCGCTCATAGGTTCCCACTAGTAGGAAGCTTCAAAAGAGAAAGCAAGGAAGACATAGACATCAGACATTGTCATGCACACCAACACACACACCGAGGAGATCAGAAAACTTTGTGGGCTGGTAAGCTCACTTCCCTAGAAACCAACACACAAGGAAAAAGAAAAAGCTTGACGACTGATACGCTTGCAGTTGAAAATCATATGAACATAAAAAAAAAAGAGCTATGATATGAAATTGAGCAAATGGGTTCAAACCAGTGTTTGGTTGCCCCACCCAGAAATTTTATAAGAATCTGAAGATGAGAGGGTATAGATTCAAGATATTAAAAGATCCCTAAAAAAAAATTCATTCTCCTATATATATAGCAAGGTGTCCATCAATTCTATTGAAAACTTTAAATGCTATATATGATCGAGCTCATTCTGATTCACCTGTCCGAAATGACCATAGTTCTCACAAAACAATTACTCCTACTAGGAAAAAAATGCTAATTAAAGTAGGTCATACACTAACAACAAAAACTCTACATGAGCCTAGAATTCCTGTGCCCCTTTTCAGGAACCCAAAATCACTCGCACACATGAATGGATTCCTTTTTGCAGAAACAGTGAACAAACTCAACGCGAAGGCTCATCAATGCAACTCCTGTTGATGGCTCCAATCCTAAATGTGCCAACTCCCTATTGGAGAATTCTTTGCCAAACTTATGAAAGATAGGAGAGTGACCACTAGCCAGCATTGAACACGCTTGTTTAATTCCATCAATAAATGAAGAGTTCCTAAAAGTTACACCTAGTTGGTGACTGATGAGTGATGAGATATATGTGAGGGCCGGGCATTTGCAACGTATCCATGAAAAGGTGTGTGGACCTGGCCAAGCCTGGCTCACTGCCACGGCCAAAGAACGGTTCTGCCACATCTAGCTAGCCAGCCAACTCACATGAGAACAAGCTAGGCTTACATGGCAGCCAAGTGATTCAGTAGAGAGAGTGAGAAGAAAACTGTAGACAGGAGAGAGGAAGCCTTAAAACTGGACTGCTACTGACACGCTGGCCCATGATAAATGTGGGCCCACATGACAGAGTAACAGAATGCGAACTCACATGTTCTGCATACTAAGCTTTTGGCTAGAGAGAGAGAGAGAGAGAGAGAGAGGAAGGGTTGCTTTGCTCCAGCTTCCCAAGGGAGAGAAGAGCCAAGTATGAGGGCCTTGTGAGCAAATGCCAAAGGACAAAAAGAGAGGAGAAGAAAAGAAAAAAAAAGTTTTTTTTTTTTTGAAGAATGCCATTTCACGTGCGAGCAGTTCTCCGTCGCCGGTGCATCTTCCTCCTACTTCCTCAGGCTAGCTAGACGCGGCCACTAGCTCGATCGATCGAACGAACTAACAGCCATGCCACCCACTGTTAAAAAGCACGCCCAAACAAAACCCTAACCCTAAAGAAACAAACCAAAGGCACTACACAACAGTAGCCACCCTTGTTTACTACTTTTACTCGCTCACCGAACGCATCCAGCAAGCAAGCAGGTGATCGATGAATATCAATCAGGCCATGCGAAAGCCTATATATGGCGACGCACGCACACTGACGCAAATGTACACGACGGCAATGTATATATGGAGCATTGCAGCATGCAGGAGAGAGGGTAGCTAGGGTGTACCTGGAGAAGAGAGTGCCGCAGTCGCAGCGGTACTCGCGGGTGCCGCAGATCTTGGAGTGGGCCTTCCAGTCGGACTGGACGGCGTAGCGCTTGGAGCACTTGTCGCACTTCCACTTCTTCTCGCCGTGCTTGCGGCAGAAGTGCTTCTTTATGCCGGTGAGGTCGCCGAGGGCGCGGGCCGGGTCGTGGTGGACGCACGTCGGCTCCGGGCACAGGTACACGCGGCGGCGCTGCGCCTGCGCCGGGTTCTTCTGCTTCAGCTTCCACGGCAGGTTGTGGCCGCGGCGGTGCAGCTGCAGGTTCTGCTCCCGCTGGAACCCCTTGTTGCACACCTCGCACACGAACCGGTTCGTCGCCAGCAGCGTCTTGGGCGACAGCGCTATCACCTCCGCGTCCGGGTCTGCTGAAAATTAATTGATTCACCACCATGTACAAGTTCAGTTAATCAGATCATTAATTCCTTGATCATCAATGTGTATATTACATCTTCAGATATGTATATGTGCGTGACACTTTGCAACGAAATTAAACAATGCATCCATTTTACACGCAATCATGGAGTTAATGGTAGTGGCACTCGTCAACATTTTGTGTGGATTAGGAAAGAGGCATATCGAACAGTCGTCATGAAGAGATAGCACAAGTATGGGTCTTAATTATCTCACGACAATTATCTCTATTGGATTTGTTTGCTTATAAGTTAGGCATGCATGATTAACTAATGGTGGTGGGAGCTAGTACTGATGATGGATTAATTTGGGGAAGATGTTTTTTTCCCTTCTGTTGGTGGGGCTGAGAGGTAGAGACAAACTAGACCATGGAGAAGGGAATATTTGCATGAGATTTTAGGAAAAAAGAACTTTTCTTGAAGAGATATAGAGAACAAGGGAATAGACATGGATAGTGTGCCATGGCTCCTATTTGCTTCTCATAATTGGGGGAAGAAAAAAGAATATTGATCTATACTACTGAAGAGGATAACAGCTCATGTACATGCATGGAATCTTGAAAAATGAACTGATTTTGTTTTATCTTGCGAAATATATGGAACTATGCCCATGCTCTTAAAATTTCTCTCATGGAAGAACTGGGAATTTTGGGACTGGTTGGTCTAACTAAAACACAAGAGATCGATACTCCTTGACAAGGAAAAAAAAAGAATAGTTTAACCATGAAAGACGGAGTACTTTCTGTATTCTTCACCTGAATTAATTCTCTTTCTATCAGGTGACAGTACAGAGCTTTAAATGAAGTACTAGGAGCAAACGGATGAAAGCCAAGTTGTTCATGTCTACTCGCTTTTATTGAACTGGTAGATGCCTAGATGCATGGTAGGAAGGGATCCAGATTCCAGACTGAAGAACTGGAATAGGGAAAAATAGATTTACTAAGTACGAACTGGGTAAAAAAAGAAGAAGAAAACAAGAACCAGTTCATAAAATTTAGTCTACGTAAAAAAGAAACACGCAATTCAGCACTGATGAGGAATGATATTTCGGAAGCAAGAAACCAAAGAACAGATGCAACAAGTATAGAGACTAGAGAGAGAGAGAGAGAAAAGAAAATCATCAAGTGCGCCTGTGAGATCGAGAAGATGCTTTCACTGTCAGAAACCAAATGATAAGACTCCAATCAATCGAGACAAGATCTCGGAGAACAGATATGTATGCATGCATGGCTGAAATTGTAAAGGGTACTTGGTTGGTTGGATGGATTGCCTGGTAGATTTCTCTTCTTCTTGGCCGGTGGCGCCGCCGGCGGTGCGCCTTGGCTGGACGCCGCAGTCGGCGCCGCTGTTGCCACGCCGGTCAGTGACGCTGCCAGCTGCTGCTGCTGGTGTGATATCAGCGGCTTAATCTGGTCATGCTGGTCCCCATCCCTGCTAATCCCGAAGAACGCCGCCGCAGCTGCAGCCGATGAATTCGATGCCATCACCTCCCAAATTTTACCAACTCAGCCGCAGGAGCAGAAAAATTCCTTTTCTGTTGCCCCCGTTGGATTGTTCCTCGGATTGGCAGCACTGTTCTTCTTCTTCCTTCTTCCCCCCGGCTGAAACAAACAAACAAAGCAAAATACTTTCCAAGTGAGACATGGCATGCAGCAATTAAGAACAGCAGCAGCAAGCAAACATCGCCACTGCACAGCTCAGCACACAACACAAGCAACCAAGCAAAGGCAAAGCAGGAAAGCAGCAACCATGGGAGGAAGATCAGGAAAGATTTCTGCTCCCCCGAGATGACAAATTAAGGAGGAAGGACGAAAAGAACCAAAGGGAAAGAGCGGAAGGAGACGCCCCAAAAAAATCCCTGAGGAGTAATGGCTGGCTATACCTATCTCATATGTATTCGCTTGGAATGAATTGATCTGAAACAACAAACAAATCGACAAGAAGCCGAGAAAAACTCCAAGGCCTCGGCCGCTCTAGGACTCTTCCGCAGATTAACAAAAGAACAAAGTGGACAGGGAAATCCAAACAAACAGTTGCACTCAAAACAAGTAAAAAAGCATACGAACAAAAGCTCGCAAACACCCACACCCACAAACTCATATATGACACAAACACACACAGAGGGATATTAAAAAATTCAGAAACCAAAAACATATAGATGCAACAACAACAACAACCTCACTCTCTTCTCTCCCCTGCTTTGCTCCTCCTGCTAGCTCTCTAAGAAGAAGATAGAACTAGAAGTGGAGAGGAGAGGATGGAAGAAGAGGGCTAACAAGGTTGTTGTCTCATTTCTTTCATTTCCTTGTCATACTTTTCTTTCTCTCTCTCCTCCTGCTCCTTTCCTTCCACACTCTTATATGGCCCCCTCTCTCCCCTTAAAATATTTTATGAGATTTTTCCCTGACCTCTTTCCAAGGCCTATGCACACACCAGGGAAAATATATAAAAGAGGCTGTTTTTATATACAACTCAGAGGAGAGGAGAGGAGCAAGGGAGAGATGGGGAGAGGGAGAGGGAGAGGATGCTAGCTTGCTGGTGATGGGAACGGGGGGCAAGCTCACGCAGCGCCGGTGTCGTGAAGCGTCTGAGCGATGGGGTCCACCGCGCGCCTGCGTGGGGCTCACCCTCACCTCTCACCATCCCTCACACGCGTACGCACACATGCGCGAGCTTTTCTTCCTCCCATGGGTTTGTTTTCGGTTTTGTTCAGAGGTTTATTTGTGCTTTTTTGCGATGGAGAGCGTGTATTTACGTGCGTGCGTTCCGTGTGTGTGTCTATGCTAATGCCTTTGCAGGTTGGATTTTTCAATCATTATACTCACCAAACTTCTGTTAACACACTTTTTGGGTAGTATTTGTTCACACGTATATCTCTACATGTAAATGAAAAAGATTACCTCCGAATCTTTATCATTATGTACGTCACATTATTCATGTGACTACGAATGAATCGAAATTTTACTTAACTCATCTTAAGTAAATATTGTAAGGTGGTGATTCGGTATTTATTCGACAATTAATTGTACAATAATAGCGGCATCCCGCTCATTTTACTAGTTGAGCTTGTAAACATAAAGATGAATTGCACGATATAATGGATGGTTCAAACGATCTTACATTGTTCTCGTGACTAAAAATAAATTAAAATTTACTTGAAGACACCTAAAGTAAATATAGTGAGGAAGTAATTGGTATTTATACGGCTCTTAATTATACAGTAGATGGCACAAACTATATATACCGATCACTTTTTGGTTGAGCTGGCATCATAAAGATGAATTTTACAATGGATGGTTCAGACGATCTTACATTTTTCTTGTGAGTACAAATAAATTAAGATTTACTCAAATCACCAAAAGTATATATAGCAAGGGAGTAATTCGGTATTCATACAACTTAGTGCCACAAAGTATATATACCGATCGTTCTATTGGTTGAGCTGGCAACGTAATTGTCAATATTGTAGATCACGACTACGGTATTTGCATGGTATGGGGATCGTTGATACCAGGATATATGCGAGATTGAGATAAAAGAGACAAGAAACATGGATTTTTATACAGGTTCGGGCCTCCTCAACTGACATGTAATAGCCATATTCCTGTTAGCCGAAGTCGATATTGCTCTTATTCATCAGGCATGGACCACCACCCATAGTCGACGATGGGGTAGTTTTCATCCTCGAATACGAACTCGGCGAGATGAGAGATAGCGCTAGATCCCTCTTGTCAGCCTCCGCGGGCACCAGATTGGGTATGTCTAGGCATATCTCTGATGTTGATGTCTAGCGGCATATCTTGGGTGTCTATTCTGACAGTTTCATCTCTCCACGGGCACCAGATTACCTCATCTCTCCTCCTAAAGGGTCTTGTATTTATAACCATAGATGTCTACTTGTCCAAATAGAACTAGTGAGACAATTATGGATACAATCTTAGTAGTCATTGTAGTTTCCATGTAAAGCTCTATTTCTCCTTTTTTTATCCGGAATATCTTCCGTATGTGAGGTATGATTCCGTATAAAACTTGATATATGGTGGGCCCCACTGAGCTTAACCCAAAACTATTGGGTATGCCTTATCCATAACACTGACAGTAATGATGAATTTAACAATGGATGGTTCAAACCATCTTACATTTTGATTGTGACTACAAATAAATTAAAAATATCCCAATGTCGCTTAAAAGTAAATATAGGAAGGGAGTAATTCGGTATTTATGTGGCTCTTAATTATACAGTAGTTGGCATAGACTACACCGATCATTCTATTGGTTGAGATGGTGACGTAAAGATGAATTTTACAATGGATAATTCAAATGATCTTACATTTTGCTTATGTCTACAAATAGACTACAATCTCCTTATGTCACTTAAAGTAAATATAGGAAGAGAGTAATTCGGTATTTATACAACTCTTAATTGTACAGTAGATGGCGCGGACTGTACCATCATTCTATTGGTTGAGGTGGCGACAAGTATAAAGATGAATATTACAGATGGTTCAAACAATCTTTCTTTTTTTGACTACAAATAAATTAAATAATTACTTTAGTCACAAAATAAATATAGTAATTAAGGGAGTAATTCAATATTTATACACCTCTATTATACAGTATATGGCACAGACTGTGTACAATAGTTTTGTTGGTTGAGCTGGCATCATAAAGATGAATTTCGCAATGGATGGTTCAAACAATCTGAACAGGTTGTCTCAACCATTTGTTTCATTTTATGGGCTCATTCAAGGCTGAGTTCGGGACCTAGAGTTGGGAACTCACTCCCCTCGTTTTGCGAGTGCACGTTTTTCAAACTACTAAACGGTGTGTTTTTTGTAAAATTTTTCTATACGAAAGTTTCTTAAAAAATCATATTGATCTTTTTTAAAAAAAAATAGTAAATACTTAATTAATTATGCGCTAATGGATTGCTCTGTTTTTCGTGCATGGGAATTTGCTCCCAACCACAGGTAACAAATATAGCCTAAGACATGTGTGAAACAGTATGACTGTAATGTTAATTTGTAGTGGACATTTTTAAGTTACAGAATGATGATTGTAGTAGATGAATCGTGTTGATTAATTCAGCATATATTATTCTTTTCATTCTTTGGACTACAAATGAAGATTTGCATTGGTCATGAAAGCAACTGTAGCAAGCTTGGGTGGTAAACTTCGCATGCATGCAACTCTTACTTGCACTTGTACAACAGATAGCTAGTACATACTGATATACTAACCATTATTTTTGTCAAGCTGGCATTGTAACGGATGAATTGTATTGTGGAGGGTTCAAATTGTCGTAATGGATTGTACCATCATTGTTTCATTCTATGGGTTCATTCAAAACATGAGGTTTGCTTATATAATTATAGTGATTGCAACTTTATGACTATGCGAAAATTCATGGTTTTCATACTAATTGTAGTGACTAGTATATTACAAAATAATGATTGTAATAGATGAATCATGCATATTAATTGTACATATGGTTTTATTTTTATTTTTTTGTAATGAACAATTATTTTTTAATATAGAAGAACCGAGTATCAAAGCTGACCCGGCCGATGCACGGGTTAGGCGCACTCGGCCACAACCTGACTTATTCCTGGAGCAGGATATATATGTATGATGCAGCACAATAGAAAGCAACTCTTTTGGAATGATCGTTTTTTTTTTGTGTGTGTGCGTGGATTGGAACACCCATCACATGGTGATTATTACGTTTAATTTAGTGATGCAAGAAGTTTTTCTTTCCACTTTAATCCTTTTTTTTCTTTTTTAGCAGAAGCACATGCATAAAGGATGGACTCTTAGTGTTGACATGAACAATACGGGTATATATATGCACACCGTTGCCCATCTGGGTGACCACATGATATGGGATACACACAAAACAAAATATGACAAGGATCATCAATCCATTTTGCCTCTAAAATAAGCGGTTTTTGAAAAAAATTAGGGGATCATAGAAATGTCATATGAGAACTCTATTTATAAACATATCTAAATTAATTTCATGCCCTTAATTAGCTTTATGTGATCACCACTTTGAAGGGTATAGTACTGAAACAACACTATTGCTTTGTTCGTATCATGACAGGCATATGGTACTCTTAGATGCGTCCGATAGCGGTATACATATATACTTCCAAAAGTAGTGGTACATATTTTTTTGCTCTCATTTTACTTTTCGTGCGATCAAATAGGACATTCCGGCCTGCTATTGCTGATAGCAACTGGGCAAACCAACAACGAAAACAGTTCCGATACTAACTTTTTGCAGGCAGCACACATTCACTTTTGTCCTACTTAATTTCCTTCTCCTCACAAAAAAAAATTGACTGCCATTTCACACTGGTAAATATACACCAAACCCATGAGCAGGACCAACAATGAAGTTTTAATCACCCTACTAGTGAAAGCCATGACGCTTAGTTAATTAAGAGAGAAAGCCTAGTGAATGTACTGACAGCTACATTTTCCAGCATGTAGTGTAAGCGGCAGCGCTGCA
This sequence comes from Oryza punctata, assembly GCA_000573905.2. Taxonomy (NCBI): domain Eukaryota; kingdom Viridiplantae; phylum Streptophyta; class Magnoliopsida; order Poales; family Poaceae; genus Oryza; species Oryza punctata. Next base: position 27,191,436 of record CM002491.2, on the reverse strand, counting down.
GCAGCGGTCATCACCTGGAGAATTATACTAGCTAGCATGCGGAAGATGTCCAAAAACGCATGCACAGCCATCAAGTCCAAATGAAAACGCTTTCGATCGCCAGCTGCATGCATCATCATGCACACTATAGCTACTATACCGCTGAGAAAAGGTCCAAAAATGAACCAAACGTAAGCGTGGAGACTGGTGTCTTTGCTGTGTGCGTCCTAGCTTAGCTGTGCAGTGGCTGCGTCATGTTGGCCTTCTTCAGTGACACACTTGCTGGCTGCTTTGGAAACTTTTCTTGGCTTGAGGTAGCGAGAGAGATAAGCCGGCAAGCCGCACATCCTTCAGCCTCTTGCACGTAGCTGCCTCACCTTATAGACACCTGTTGTTGATTACATATACATAAAAAAATGCATTTACATGTGCCGTTTATTTCCATTACCAAAAGAAGTGTCTACATAGACTGGGGCGTGTGTGCGAAACAGCTAAAATACACGAAACAGAAATAGGGAAATTAAACAGCTACTAGTAGTGTTACGTTTGATCTTGATCTCTCTCAAAAAAAAAAAGGAGTGGGAATTGATGGCCTACACGGCTAGAGGTGTGTTTGCCCGTGGCTCCCGCCGTGGCCGTGCCTACGTGGGACCGATGTGGCACGGTGCACACGTGTCATAACAGTCGGGCTACACATGGAGGTGATGATCTGTTGCATTGACACGTCAGAAGGCCGGCCGTGCCGTGCAACCATTTTCTACCATACAGTGTGCAGCCCATTTCTACCATATATACCATGCAAAACTGTAAAGCTGGAGTCCCCAGCAAACTATGAACCTCTTTGCTTTCTATAAAAAGCAGGGCGAAAATCCTTTTATCTAAAAAAATATATATGCCATACTATAAAACAAAACATGAGAACATCAACTACTACATCTAAGAAAATCACCATCGATTTTTCATTCGTTTGATCACATGTTGTTGGTGTGCCCTGTCATATATATGAACGAGGGATGAGAGTAGTACATGTATATATGATTTAATTGTCCCCATATTCGCATATGTTCTACCAATATATACACTTAATTAAGGTACCAGAAAAAAATTCCATTTATAAAAATTGCAAAGTTTAGTTCTAAGGTGCTGCAGATTCATCTCCATTTCCAAACCATAACCCACTACACGTACGTTGTGTTCCCCAAACCCACACACATAAATATACTATGCATGTACGCGTCAAATCACACGGTGCTTAAACTGCTTATGAGTTTGTTAATTAGCCCGCACTTTACGCTAGCTGAACCAATTAATACATGCCACTGGAGTCAATCATGGTCTCATCCGATGTATATATCTCCATAGATATATCTCAAGGAATCGAAGTAGCAGTACCGAGTAATCGCCTAGCTAGTCAAACAAGTCAAGGTGTGGCCGTCACGAAAACCTATTTAATCCTCGCCCTGGCTGTCCCTGAACAATATAAAATCACACCCTGATCTCTGCATCACATCTCGTTTTCCTTAGGGCACCAAATCTAAATCGCTCTTATGATTTTTTTATGCGTGACACGCACTGTAGCACTGTACCCTCCCGGTAGCCAACGAGACGGACAACCTAGAGCTAGATGCAGAGGAAGTAGTAAACAATGCTGCGATTATTTGTACGCATTAGGTGAGGGAATTCCGTGCATAGTTGCGAGTGGCATTACGCGGTTGTTTGCCGACAAAAGCCTCATAACTCACGGCCTCACTTAACCTAAAAAAAACATTCTTGATCGCTGATAGATGATGCTCTCATGCCTGCATGCATACACACGATCGAATCATATCATGCTTAGGCAGCAGCTTATCAAATCACACACACACACACACACACCTTCCGAGCTCTCGCTGATTGTTGCATTAGTTTAAGGCGAACTGAATGGCCTGTTCCAAGGACATAAATTCCAACATGATACGGTTGTTTTGTTTCGATTTGTGGAGGAGAGAGAGTGAGTGATGAGAGTGAGAGAGTGATGCATGCAATTGTACAGTAAATCTGTGTGTGCGCAGTGTGTGCTCATGTGCTTGGGGTTTTGTAGGAGAGCAAGGCAGTGGTTGCAGAGGAATATGGTTTCACTGTTTCAGAGAGCAGTGGGGCCTCCGTCCCCTGAGATTCTCCCCGGCCGTTTGGTTGCTTTCTTGGTGGGGAGATGTGAGAAGGTTAGCTAGCTTAGCTTGCTGTGGAGAGAGTCATCACTGTGTATCTTTCAGTTTTCCCAGCAACCAGTATGCAGTAAATTAAACTAGAAATATCGACATCTGGAGTAGCTAGCTGCCTGATACAGTATAGTACAAACTACAAAGTAGTACTGAGTTCAGACTAGTAGTACACTACCAGGTGATGTATAAGTATCAATACTGCCTGTTCATAACTTCGGAAGAATTTACCAATCAACTTCAGGAATTGACCGCTACCTCTGTGTAGAAAAGAACGGCTAGGTTATGCTGGTATACCGAGGAATAATTTGAGTAAACCGAAGCCATTTATTCATGTCTCTTATCTGAAGTTTTCCATGTCCTATAGCAGGAAAACATGTTTCATGTCACCTCTATGTTTGAACAAGTCCGAGCATACGCAAATAAAAAAAAAAGAAGAGATATGAATTTCAGTCCAGAACAAAATGCACTCCATTCTTCCGGATGATCTTTCAGGAGTATAATTCTTGTAGTAGCTATTTTCTAGCTAATTCTTTAGCTACAGGACCATTAGTTCCTGCATGCCAAATCTTCACCTTGGAAGCTTTAAGCTAGCTGTAGTAGGATAAGTATCCTGAATAGTCAGTTTTCTTTTTTTAAAAAAAAGAGGTCCTGAATAGTCTAAATTCGAGAGCCCAAGATAACACTAACAAAAACTGGAAAAACTAGTACAGATAATGATATCTCATCACTAATCTACGGTGTGAAAATATGCACAAGTTGATTTTGTTTATAGCATATAAAGTATAAATTAATAATCCAGCCGGCCGGCAACATATATATATATATAAGAAACAAGAGGTAAATAAAAAAATAAAATTGAGAGAGATAGATAGGGAGTGATGAGTCAGAGAGAGACTCTCATTGTAGACTTGTGACCTCAGTACTGTATACGCCATGGTCCCGTCTCTTTCTCTCGACTCTCTCCTCCTCCTCCTCTCTCTGTCTCCCTGCGTGAGATGTCAACCTCATGGCCTCCCAGCTTATCCCGGAGTTATTCTCGGGCATTCTCCTTCCCGGAGTTATGCTCGGGCATTCTCCTTGGGCTCGATCGCATCCATGACCTTCGCAATGCAAGGACGGGGAACCGATCGATCGAAGGAAGGAATAACGAGGGAGCAAGAACCTTTCTTTCCTCTTTCAGATCGAGGGAGCTTGTGGACGAAGGTTTGCAGAATATATAGGAGTATAGTGATAGTGTGCAGAGCTCCTCCCATCAGCTAGCTATAGTAGCTAAGCTTTCCCCATGGCTGCACGTCACCTTGCGAACTTCAGATGCAGCTCATGACGGCCTGCAGACGCACCATCCATCAATTGGAATGACGAACAGAATAAAAATTTCAGGCTTTGAGGCTCAATCCCGCGTGCATGCGCATGCTATGCACAGTCTGATTCCTCCTTTTGTTTCTTGATCTGCTCGATCGGAGCAATGCCTTTTCTCTCTCTGAGACGTAGAAGAATTGCAGGTTATATACGCCTGTGCTTATGTACGTACGTGTAGCTTCCCTGAAACGTACTACACCGTATGCATGAACAGATGGGCTGATTAACGCCGTATAAGTCACTACTCCATCGATCAATCACTGACGATCCTGTGTACTGGCCATATGTGAATAGTCCATGGAACTCGTCTGTACAAGATATACAGTAAGCTAGCTACTAGCAGTTAGCTATAGCAGCCTTATTACCGGTCATGCTGTCAGAGAATGGTTTTCTTCAGAATACTGGTACTACTAGTAGTAGTATTTCTACTTCTACTTGACAACCTGAAAAGGTACTATATAAAATGTATTTAAGTATTAATAAAAGGTACAGTGTTTACATATCAAAATGGTAAAAATTCAACGTTACATAATAAAAGGTATTTAATTAAGTATTGATATAGATACTTAAGTAGAATAGGAAAAAAGATAATAATATTAGTAGATGGATAAGGGTTAGATTGTCTTTGATATTAGTTGTTGGTATACATGTATTGCATCGGTAATTTTTCTACATACACATTAATCTTCGTCTCCATCTTCACTACGATATTTACGTGCTTTTTCAGATATTTACATCATCTGCCAATATGTGTTTTTGTGTGGGTGTTCGATTGTCTTTCCAAAAGGATTATGATTTTCTAATGACAGGGGCCTCGTCGAGCATTGTCGACAGCTTTAGTGTTTCAGTGACATGGATGACGCCATGATTTTGGACATGCCGCAACAGAGGCATCTTCACCTAACATGGCCGTCCCTGGCGTCGTTCACGTCACCGTTGTGGAGGTTGGCGCCAGCTCAAGGCTGCGCCGATGCACAGCAACGAAGGTCGTTCCACACGTCTGCCATCACTGCTTGTGGCGATGAGAGCATGTTCGAGTGGCACGAGTTCTTGGACGATATCATCATTGGTTATCCGGTGGCCGGTCATGCCGGTCATGCTAGAGCTTCTCCGATCTATATCCTAGTACATCTGTTCAAACGGTAGAAAAAAGAGAGAATGAAGGAGAGAAGAAAGATGACCGATATTTGTTTCTTTATTTTCTGTGCCGATTAGATCGATCAAATCACTCATCGAAAAGATATGCATAGTTTAATACCGATCAGATCGAGCCAGACATTCATTTAAGAAAAATGACCAAATTTTACCTAGTTAATTACTACACTGTTATTGGTTACGATAATTTTCTTCCGCACATTACCCCTCTCTTAATCAACAGTCTATATTGTTCTATCTCTCGGTACTTTTAAGTACCTCGTAAACACAGTGAAACTTTATATTGTATATACTCCTCCACTACCTGGTAGTAGGATCAGTAGTAGTACTAGTAGTATGTTTAACAGAGATGTGTTCGTGTTTCGTGTGGCAACTAATATGTCACACATACTGTCGTTAGATGTGACATTGGCCTGTCAGCTGGGTCTCTATCAGTGCACAAAGTCCATCGCGTTTCCACGTTAGCTGGTAATACTACTGCTCAACGAGATCTCTGCTTATCTTTAATTCAGATATCTCGTAGTATCTGTAGATGTATTATCTTAGGGACAGATTTTAGATCTCTGCATACATAAGGAGTAAGCCGTTGAGTAAAAAATAATTTATCTTTCTCTTAGGTTTTATCATATCATCTAGTGGGCCGGCGGGCAACGTACGTAAACTGTGATATACACAATCGCCGGCGATGTAAACGTGATCACACAAGAGGGACTACTTGTCGTGGATGGAGAGGCAATGGAGGACCTCGGCTATGACCCGTTTCTCAAGCGTACGCCTACCACACGCGTGACGCTGCGGAGATGAGGAAATCTCTCTCCGGCGTAATCCGTACGGGCTCCAAACGGGGATATTTTTAAATATTCCGCAGGAATTCCAGGTGGAAAAGGAGAAAGAAAAGATATTTGCTTTCAGTTCGCTGGATGTGACTTGATGATGTAGTGGAGGTTAATTAATTAACCGAGGTTGTTTATTTATAATTGAACGTAGGAAGGCGTTTTCCTCTTCCTGTCAAACCCGTCAGTTTTCCTAGCTCCGGGCTGTGAAAAGGACTCGAATTTGGACTTTGGAGTCTCCGGCCGTATTCATCTCGCTCTCTCTCAAGTCTCAACACTACTGATGCGTTCATATAATCACGCGAGCGTTGATCCGATGAGCTTACGCCCTTCGTCGTTTCCACATAACCCATCATTGGAACAGCGAATTAATGGGCCACGGATGCGTGGTTAGCTCGATTGGTCTGGTTTGTTTATTCGGGCACAGTCAGGCCGGCAGTGTGCTGCCAATCCACGGAATGTAGTAGTTGGCCGCGTTTTCTTCCTTTTCGGCTAAGAGAGACGCCGCTACAGGGACGAAAAGTACAGTCTCTTTGCATTTTGTGTGACATCAGTGATAACCACGCATGCACCAAGAGCGAAACTTATATAAAGTACATATTATGTTGTCGCTCTCAGGGAAATATTATTGGAACTGGTAGAAGATGTAAAATATATATAGTATAATATATATACCGCTTGTAACTTTTTTAAAATAAAATATATTCCATGCTTCAATAATTTGTCATCGATATTTTCTCTTTCTATAATATATCTATGAACATATCAATTGTTCTACAACATACCATTAAGTTGGATATTTCTTAAGAAATTGTGAAATATACCCTTATAGATATATATACACTACTGGAGAACTGATCTTTGGTCCGGTTCAAACAAAAAGAAATAGTCCCGGTTCGAATAGATTTATCTTTAGTCCCGGTTATATCATCCGAGACTAAAGATGAGCATCTTTAGTCCCGGATTCGTGGTCCCGGTTGCATAACCGGGGCTAAAGGAGGTTATGAACCGGGGTTAAAAACCCCTTCTCCACCAGTGATATGAGGTTAACAATTGATTTATCCTATCAGAAGATTCAAAAAACTATACTACAATACGTCATTGGGCTGAAATATATATATATATATATATATATATATTGTGTAGCCTCATCTCCTTCCACAACATAAAAAATTGTATATAAATTTCCATATTTTTTATTACTATTTTTATAAAAATATAATTTATCTATTATATGTTGTATATATAATTTTTTATGTTTTTAATGTATCTCAAGTTTCATATGCGAAAGAATATTATTTTGTTATTGTATTTTGTCTAAGAAATTCCTCTCTCAAATACCACGAAAAAATTTTCAAAAAAGAAAAAAAAATCTTGAAACATATACACAATTTTTTATGTCGTTCAAAGAGACTACAAAATATTTCATATTTTTTGAAACTTCTATAGGGGTCAATCAATTGCGTATATATAAGGGTATTTTTTGATAAAAATAGCTGGTACAATTGCATATTATAGAAACAATGATGAACTAAGTGATATCTTACAGAAAAGGATAAAATCGATGGTAAATTGTTAAACCGAAGCAACCTCACTCGCATATAGCACATGCAGTTAACCACGGGATGGAGCTTGTCGAATCGTGTGATGTAAATTTTGTAAGGTTTAGTGTGATGTGCGGTCAAAGTTTGAAAATAGTAAACACGACTAGGAATCGAAATTCTCAAAAAAAAAGGTCTATTTAATTTCAGAACCATTTGGATTTCTTATAAATGTGCCTGAATTTAATTATGTTCAAACTGCTTCAAATATAAATTAAGTTTCTTCATTATTTGTAATTGTCTAGATAAGCATGATTTTTTCTCGAGATTTTCACATCACTACTAGAGAACTGATCTTTGCTCGGATGGTAAAAATCACATTTGTCCTGGTTCGAATAGGAACCGGTGTTAAAGAATATCTTTAGTACCGGTTTAAAAGCCCAACAAAACTTTGTGATCTTTAGTCCCGGTTGGTAACACTAATCGGGACTAAAGATCATTTTTAGTTCCGATTCAAATGTTGTTAGGCCGCGTCAGATTGCCAACGATCTTTAGTCCCAATAGGTGTAACCACCAACTGGGACACAATATCGTTCTCTTCCTTTTTATTCTTTTTCTTCCTCCTTCAGCCTAAGTCACTGCTACCAACAAAGTGAAGGAGGAGGAAGAGAGTTGCTGCCAATTTATTTTTGAAAACATTTTGGTGATATATTACACAAATCTAAAGGATTAAAAAGGCTAACAATTTTATCCTCTATTAATGTATGGTTAATATATTACTTTTCTAGCTATGTTTCTATATGTCATTCTCTCTTAAAAAAATTGTATGGTTGAAGATGAGAGAATTGTTTTTAAAGAAAATAAGGGCAATTCATAATATTAGAAACATTTGTATAAAAATGTTAAAATTAAGACAAAAGGGAAAAATTATAGAAAAATGAAGACAAAAGGATAGAAATGAGAATAATTCATTAAAAATATGTTTAGAACTTTTTTAAAAATTTAAAAATAATTAAAATTAGGATAATACATGAAAAAATATATTCCCAATTTTGTAAAACTTCTATAATTCATTAAAAACATGTTTAGAAGTTTTAAAAAATTTTAAGTGCAAACATATTTAGTTATGATGTATGAAATTATTGTATGATTATTGATTTAGTTTTACTTTCGTGAAATTCCTGTACAATATTTGTGAAATTGTTGTAGATGGATCGGTAATGGATGTACACCGCGGACCGACAGTTGCAGGAGTTTATTGATAGCGCACTACTTTTTGAATGTGGCCAAAACCCACAAGCCTAATGGTTTTCTATGTTGTCCATGCAATTGCAAAAACCAGGAGGAGTATTTTACATCAAGAACTCTTCATATCCACTTGTTAGAGTCGAGATTCATGCCTAGCTATAATTGTTGGACCTCTCATGGAGAGTTAGGGGTTGCAATGGAAGAAGATGAAGAAGAAGACGAGAACAATCCAGACTGGGCTTAGTACAACGGATTCATAGAAAATCCAACAGGTGATGCGGACGAAATTGTTGAAGAAAACGATGATGCACATGATCTTCGCCAGATGTTGTGCGATGCAAAGAAAGACTGCGAAAGCGATAAATAGGTCCAGAAATTGGAGCGTATGTTAGTGGACCACAACACCTCGTTGTACCCAGATTGCGAGCAGAGGCAAAAAAAAAGTTAGGTACCACGCTGGAATTTATGCAATGGAAGGCAAAAATGGTGTGACTGACAAGACATTTCGCAAGTTATTGAAGCTCGTAAAAAATCATTTTTTTTATGATTTTTATTTTAGCGGGCAAGGTTTAATTATATATGATTTTAAAAATTTTATAACAGGTTTAAACAATTTTATATGTTTTATCTTTTTTATGATTTTAATGTTTTCTTTTTCTTTTTATTAATTTTATTTTCTTTTTCTTACGGTACAACGATTGAGTTTCAATTAAACTTTTTAGTCGTGGTTGTTATCCAAAGTCGGGGCAAAAAAATTTTGGAAATAGCGGGAAAACATGTTTAGTCCCCGTTCGTCCCAACAACCGGGATTAAAGATATCTTCTATCCCGGTTTGTGACAACATGTCGGAACTAAAGATTGGATCTTTAGTCCCGGTTGGTTAGCACAACCGGGACTAAAGATATCTTTAGTCCCGGTTGTTGACACGAACCGGGACTAAAGATCACCCCATATATAAAGGGGCATATCATCTTCTCCGATCCAACACTTAGCAGTTTCGATCATCTCTCTAGCTCTCTCACGCCGTCGTCGTCGTCGTTTTGTCCTTCAAAAAGGTACTCGCATTGCCGCCGCCAGCCCCCACCTCCTTTCTCCCCTCCGGGCGCCACCGACGCTAATGCTGTCGTCGCACGTCGTCGCCGCCGCCGCCGATGCCACTGCCGCACGTCGCCGCCACTACCGCTGCCGTCGCTGCCGTTTCCTCGCGAACAAACATGGGAATGTGCGAACGAGCGAACTAATGTACGAGCGAGCGAACTAACGTCATTCATTCGCACGTTCGTTCTCCGTTCATTAGTTCGCTCGGGGTTTCATGAACGAACAAGGTAGCGAACGAATGAACGTGCGAATAGGCTAGCAAACTAACGAACAAACGAAAATCCATGTCTACGACTCAATGGATTAACCGGAAAGTACTTTCGCCAAGTTTTTCGAAGTGCTATACAAGTAATGCCGTCCATTCCACTGTCATTATGATTCTTGCTATTGCTACTATGCGGATCTCGGATAATTAATCATAACTTGCAACTGAACATAGGGCATGGGAACGATTCCGTACAACCGTCCGTGGGGTTTGGAAAGAAAAACTATCTTTGTGGATGAATTTTCCGATGAGTTCATGCTCCAAAGTTATATTAAATCATTTGTTGCAATATATATATATATATATATATATATATATATGTATATATATTAAATCTCTCGTTTCTCCTTTAGTGTGCGAAACAGGAGTAGGGGACCAACTTGTGCAGCTACTACGTCTGTAACTACATGCACGCCATAACACATCAAATCAACAGTGAAAAGGATTTGGATGTACGTAAATATCATTCATACATTATTTCTCGATTTCTTTATTGATTTCATATATTTATATCTCTTTTTTTTCAAATCATAGGTTATTTGGATGATGGAGAAACTCTCCCACGAGGAATTTATAAAGGTTGTTCAAGAACAACGAATGAGATTTATCATGGATGAGATTATTAATCCCGTAGGAGAATTCCACGAAGATGGAAGGCCTATTATTCCATCTCACCCTCTCGCATGTCCTCCTAGATTTTTTAATATACGATAAAACATTACAAATTAACAATGATTGTAATATATATATACATACTCACAATTATGTGTATATATTTACTTAGATGCCTGTATATACTAATCATATGTGTATGTGATAACTTATATGTCTTAATTTAGTTCTATTTATATGTCTTACATAGATAAATGCATGTATATATATGTACTTAATTATAAATATATATGTCTTTATATATGAAGACTTATATATTTACAATTAAGTATATATAATCATGAATAAATGTATGTACTTATAAATTTATAAGTATTTGTCTAATATAAACATGTATATATTATATGAATATATATAAATATGTATGTACTTGTATATATGTATAGTTGAATAATATATATATATGTGTGTGTATGTATGTATATACAAACAGCAAGCAGTACGTACAAGCAATTTAAAAAAATAAAAATAAACCTTTAATCCCGATTAGTAACACCAACCGTAACAGTAACAGCCATGTGACAGTACCATCTTTAGTCCCGGTTATTTAAACCGGGACTTAAAAATAGGTAATTTTAGTTCCGTTTTCGTGATCCCGGTTAGATAATCGAAATTAAATGGGTTGTCAACCGGGATTAATGTGGGTATCTCCATGCTCTCGACACAAGGCCGGACGGCCGTCAGAAATTCAGAATTACACGCAGGGAGACGCAAGCGAGAAGGACAGCTCGATCCATCGATCGATCCTGGGCAATCCTCAAACTGCAAAGTAGATCCATCGATCCTGTCGGGTCGGGTCTCACGGCAACGGCAAGTCACATGCGTGCGCGCCAGCGCGAGCGCGAGAGCTACGTACGCTGGTGTACATGTCCTTGTCCTTAATTAGAGCTCTAACCCGCAGATCGATCGACTCGATCGATATATCATATACATATGTCTCGTTCCAATATATATATGCATACTAGTATCGATCTACCGCGACGATGGCACAGTACGTTCCACAGCTAGCTAGCCGCTCCTGGTGTCCCTGGACCATCGGCCGGTGGGCGCACACAGCGTCGTCTTCGTCGTCGTCGATCGGCTCGTCGTGGCGTTGCCGCCCCCACGCGGCCCTGCAAGCTGCGGTCGGCACGTCGCGGGACCCCCGGCGCGCGCGATGGCTGCGCCCGCGGCATGCACTATACTTACTGGCAGTTGATATATGGTTGTTCCCTTGCGACGCCGGCCGCCCCTGTCATGCAGGACCGCGCCGGCGCGCGCTCGCGTACGGATACGTGACGCCACACCGCCCGCAGCTCACAGCGCGCCGGCCCGGCGCTGCCGGTTGGTCTCGTCTCGTCTCGTACGCGCGCGCTACTGCTACAGTAAAACCTGAAACGGCATCTGACCCCGTTGTGACCGTACGCGGACGCGGGCGGGCGTGTTGCGTGCGGGCGCGCGCCTCCGCGTGGGCCGGCCGGGTCCGTCCAAACCGGGGCGCTGTTGCTAGCCGCACCTGGTGGGTTGCCGAACAGTGCAGCGCGGTGGGAGGAGAGGGCGGCGTACGTGATCGGTACGTACGTTTTACGTGTACGCCCGTGCGTGCGGCCGCGCTACGGCCAAATCTCCCGCGACCGCGAGCGCCCCTGTTTTTACGTTGTCTCGCGTAAGCCGGAGGGCGGGAGGCGCCCGGTGGCCTAGATGTCCCCGTAAAAAATCTACGGTCCGACCGGATTAATCACCTTATACGACGTTTTTAACTACGGCGAGCTTGAGGCAGGAGACAGAGCGGGGCGGAGGCATGTGATTTGGACCCGACGCGAAGAGTAGATCAAGACAAGGTTTACAGATTTTCTCCGCTGATCCACCTGATGATTACGTTTCAGACGGACGGCAGGCAATGCATGCAAAGGCAGTAATTATTCACCCCTTCCTTCTCTGGGCCTATACTCGCAATCACGGGAGAGGAAACTTGAGAGCGAGAGATCGAGGAGAGATCATGAGATAAAGATGCATGCAGATGCAGTGCAGAGCGATGCTGCAATAGGTTGTTAGGCTGTCGCAGAGGCTAGCATATGCACTCCAGAACGCCGCCAGGAGACCATGGATGGATGATGCCTTGTTGCGGCGTGCACATAGGACCAGCGTGCACGGACGCACATGAAGCGGAGAGGTCGCCGTCCTTTTCCCCCTGAGTTGTTCCAGTACCTCCCCCTGCCGGTGCACAACAGCAGCTAGCTAGCGGCTATTCAGCTAATCCAACAGGCCCGAACACTTCGCGAGCTCTGTTGTCTTGTGAGCAACTGAGCTCTGAGCACTACTGCCACTGACTGCTACGTACAGGTCGCCCCAGTATACTTTTGCCTCTTGATTTACTGTCAGGACACACTGCGATCTCACCATTGTTCACGCATGTGCACGCAGCCTCATGCAAAGTTGCATGTGCACAGTAATACACAGTTTGCACAATACACACTGATACAGTAACAAGTGGCTCTGACTTGGACTTGCACTTAAAGACCCTGATGATTGATACTATGCTTTGCGAAGTTGCTGGAATGTAAAGAAACGACCATAAAACAAAAGCAATCGTGTGTGTTTTTGTGCGTGTGAGGGAGGGAGAGTGAGGGTAAAAGATGAGTTAGAGGGAGAAGTTATCACCGTACGCTCCCTCCCGTGACTGAGTGGTCCTTGCATTCCATCAGTTGATGATCTCTCTCCGAATCCATTTCTCTTTCCTCTCTCCCCTCTATGCATGGCTATTCTCTTTCCAGTGCCCATGCATGCACGGCGAGCATACCGAGATAGGGAGAAAGAAGGCTGCGCTGCAAAAGCCATGGATTGTGTCATGTGGAAGGCACAAAAGGGGAAAGGAAAGAAGGCAGGGAAGAGAAGAGAGGAGACAGACATCCAAAGGCCGCTGGATGCAGCAGCTCAGGCTCAGCTGCACCATACTACTAGCTTCTTTCCGTGGACACATTGCGCCGCGCCATATACATGCATGGCTAGCTCTTGTACCGAAACCGAAGCCCCCGGCTCAAAAGCATAAACCTGGCGTTTTATTGCTGCAGCATGCAGCTAGGTAGCGCGCGCGGAGCGGTGCCTGCAGGTCTCGCCGCAGCCGCGCGGCTGCTCGATCGAGGGCTTTGCCTTGCTTGTCCACACCCGCTTGGAGCGACGCGTTTGCACGTTTGTGTATAGGGGAGGCCAACGCGCGCCGTGGCGTGGACGCGTGACTCGTAGGGCTTCCGGAGGAGCACGGCCGGCATCGGCATGTGTAGCTCACGAGCGAATATAGATTTTTTTTTCACCTTTTTTGGAGAGATCATCAGATGCAGGTCCAAGAAAAAGAATATATAATATATGACAAATGAGACTGTTTGATTTCAAAAACTTGTCAAGATATTCGAACCATATTACTAATGGACAGGGCTAGCTGATATCTTTACACACGGGAAATTAGTAATACACATTTTTTTTATATTTACATTGTATTTTTTCCAGTGCATAATGTATAAGAGAATTAGGATTAAAAGTAATTTCTTATCTACTTAATAGGATATAGAAGAGATAAAATTATACTTACATATGATAGAGAGGATAATCATGTAGGGGAAAATTAAATTGACTGAAAATAAGCGAAAAATATAGCGATATAATTCTAGCAATCCTGTTCTGTTAATTGTATTTTCAAAATTTACATTGCCTGTTCATGGTCGTGGATCGTTTAGTTACATAAACAATTTAGGAGGCTATTGCATCCCAAATTTGATGCCATGTTCATATTTAGACACAACATGGCAGCCAAATGATGAGCTGCTGGATTGGTGGAGGAATGGAGTACGGTAACTGAAGTGGTGAAAAACGATTGTGTACATTCCATTTAATATCTTCATCATCTTGGTTTGTTGGGAGATTAAAGAAATCAAAGGGTATTAAGAAACGACGAGCTTATACCACCACATCAATCATGGAATGGGTCAGTGAGGAACCCAACCAATATTCACTACTAAAAGACATGATATCAATGCCGATTCGTAATTGGCATCAGTGCCAGGATGAGTATCTAAAAAAATTCAAAGGAAAAGGTTGTGACTAGTGAACTACAAAATCATAGATCTTATCGAGAGCTGCAATTTTCGTATAAACTTTATCACAATTTGAGTTCGTATGAAAATGTTAAGTTTAAAGTCAACACTAATATGATCAGGGTCATCAGTATCGGGTCATAAGAATACCACACTGATGTAAGTGGCACTAGTGCCACTAGTGCCAGGTCTAATGTCTTTCCCTGTCAAAAGTGAATTCATCCCGCTCCATCCGACAAGACTCGATACTAATGTGTTACTCATCAGTGGTGATCAGTAGCAAGATACGACACTAATAAGTCACCGAACAATTAGTACCGAATGGTTATAAGATACGAGACTAATGTCTCCTCATCCGTGACGGTGAAGCATATGCATTGCGCGAACTCGTTTTTTAGGCAGGGAAACCATTATCAGTGTCAGTTTTTATGGAACCAGCATTGATATTGGAGATACTGATGTGTTGTTCTTTGGTAGTGATTGGGTGTGGCAACAAGAGCACAAGGATTAGCTAGTACAAATGTACAATTAACAGCACGATAGAACCCGAAAGGTGCTATTATGAGGCTTTTTGGTTGTTGAAGTGTCTTATATTCTTTTTTTTCTTCATTTGTTTTCATTATCTACTCCTATTTGAGGGCTGTACAAATTTATCTATACTTAAAATATAATACCATCTAAATTGAGTTTTCGTTAAAAAAAACCATGGTAAGTTGAACGTGGTCAAAGTATGTTGGCCTGGCTCAGTCCTCACCAAGGGTTTTTTTTTCGAAGAAACGAGTCCTTGCTAAAGCATGGGTTCACCCCTACCTAATCTATTATATTATTAAAACAGCTTTTAAAGAAAGCATCACGTTCGCTCTGGAAACTAGAAATTCCCACATTAATTGAAGAAAAAGAAAAAGAAGAGTCCAACTAGAAATACAATTTAGAAATAACTGAAATTCGGAATTAAAAATGAACAATATTGGAAGAAGAGTCCATATAGAACCAAATACGAGATTAATTAAAATTTGAAATAAAAAATAAAATAAAATATGAAATTATCAAAGAAAGAAAGATAGTTCAAATATGAATAGAATTTAGAAATAACTGAAATTCGGAATTAAAAATAAGTAATATTGGAAGAAAAGTCCATATATAACTGAATACGAGATTAATTAAAATTTTAAATAAAATAAAATAAATTCTGAAATTAGAAAAGGAAATAAGAGAGTTCATGTAGGAGTACAATTTAAAAATAACTTAAATTCGGAATTAAAAATAAGAAACATTGGAAGAAAAGTCCATATAGAACCAAATACGAGATTAATTAAAATTCACAATAAAAACAAAATAAATTCTAAAATTAGAAAAGAAAATTAAGAATTAATGTAGTAATACAATTTAAAAACAACTAAAATTTGGAATAAAAAAAGAAATACCAAAAGAAGAGACCATATAGACCACAACACGAGTTTAATTAAAATTTGGAATTAAAAAATAAATTAAATTCTAAAAAGTAAAATAATTATAGGAGTTCATGTAGGAATACAATTTATAAATAACATAATATTGAAATAAAACAATGAAATTTTCAAAAAACACAATCCATCTAGAAACACAACGATGACAAATGACAATAAAGAGAGGAGAAGCAACATAGCCGTAAAGGAGTAGGGTGATAGCAGTTGATGCAACATTTAAAAACTATAAACAAAACCCCAAATTAGAAACATGGTTCAGTCTTTTAAAGTTCTAAGATAACGAGATAGCTATTTAATAAATTTTAAGTAAACTCATATGTAAGAAGATAATTTTGTATGGATACTAGCCGCGTAACTGCGCAGGCCATCCAGCTAGAAAAAGAAATATGGAGGTGATAAGATTCAGTCTTTTAAAGATAACGAGATAACTATTTAACAAATTTTAAGTAAACTCATATGTAAAAAAGATAATTACGTATGGATACTAGCCGTGCAATTGCGCGAGTCACCCAGCTAGTTTAATCAAATCCGAGTCTTGTCATCGAGAAATTCATTACACTGCCCGCATTATATTTACCTATAGCGCGCTATTTGTACTTTAATTTTTATTTCCTTCGGTAGAGGATATGCCCTTTTGTATAGACTAGCTAAATGTCCGTGGTTTTCTATGGATAAAAATATATTGTTCACAAAATATGCTACCTATACAGAAATATTCACTATAGATTAACTTTTATATGTGGCTATCCATTTAGATTGGATTGTTTTTAATACTAAGAAAAGTTAAAAGGGTTAATTTGTAAAATGTAATGGCAGTGGCCGGGTGGTGCTATAGATTCACTGTCATCATCAATACCTTATTTTTAAGTCATATAGAAATGGAATATGTAAGAAGTTGACTTTGACAAGCATTTTATCGCTTTCCCACTTACGTCTCCCAAAAATTATACTTTCTTGTTATTTTAACATTAAGATAATTTAAGAGCATGGTGAACATTATGTGCAGCTCTTGTGCAGTCAGCGCGCTGTCCCTATCAAAAGACATGTTTTCCCTCTTCCCTCGTCTCCAGGGTAGACACACAATGCTACGAAAATAGCCACAAAAAGTCATATTATTTCTAGGGCATTTGGAGGAAAATGCTAGGCGGCAAAGCATTTCAAGATGTTGATCGATGGACAAACTAGATTTTTTTTTCTCCCCTAGCTAGGGCTCGTCTAGACGTATATGACAGCTACGCGCATGTGCAATGTCGTCGTAGTCTTTCTTGTTGAAGTTGCATTATCATCCAGCAAATTAAACCCCACATTGCTATAGCTACATGCTGTATCTCTCTCTTAATTAGCACAACTCTCAAAATCAATAATTAATTATTATTCCTAGGACATAACAAAATAAGGCTCTGCGTGCAACCCTGCTATAACTTGTATAAGTGTACAGCTTGCAATTGGCAAACACATGGCCGAAAAATACACGTAAGACATTCCACCTATTAAAGTGATAACCTGATAGCCTATATATATTCCGCCAAACAAAGTGATAACCAAATTAACACACTGATTCATGAACATTGTCAACACTACCTCCTCGAGAAAGAAAAATAATGAACATTGTAAATACCGGCTGCGCTTAGGCAACGACTGGCCGCGCCATCTGAGCTGCGTCTGCCAGCCGGAGCTAGCGCGCTCGGCTGAATGGTGGTTAATTTGTCTCAGTGCCTTCGAGCCTTCGATCAGGTGGTGGCGCGCCGGCGAATTCACCGCGAAGGCCATGAGGGAATCGAAGGGGATAAGAGGCCGTTCAATCTGCTTACCATTAGACGTGCCACGATATATCTGTGCCAAAACGATCGAATGGTACAAGCGGCTCTATATAGCCGCGGGCACGGACATTTCTGCACCGCGCGCTTCCAATGTCACCCTAGTGCATGGCAAAGCGCGCTGTTCGTCACCATTCAGGTTTCAGGGTACGGTGTGGAGGGGGAAAACGACGAGGAGAATGTCAACGACTAGTGTGTACCGTATTTTCTTCCGTTAACAAATTAAGAGAGTCCAACGCTGCATATATTTGTTTGCATTGCACCTGCAGCTTTCTGCATCAACAAGAGAAAAAGGCGAAGAACTTAGCATCGGCGCAAATGCCGCCGGCCGGCGCATATAAACAGGCAAATTAACAGCGACGTGTGCATGTCATATGCGCCCCTGCACCCTTCGTCATTTTCTTTCTGTCCGCCTAACTAGCTAGTTCACCTTGAGTACGCCAACCCCAGTCAGTCTCGTTAATTAGCCTATGTCTGAAAGACTGAAACTAACTTATTAAGTTTCAATTAATTATATTGCGAGGCCGGATCATAAAGCTAGTGATCTGATTGCCAGCAAATTAAAGCATAACCACGTGCACCACGCATGCTCGAGCATGCGGACGCCGGGGGCACGAGGAGAAGCTAGACACATGGACAT
Organism: Oryza punctata; assembly: GCA_000573905.2. Classification (NCBI taxonomy): domain Eukaryota; kingdom Viridiplantae; phylum Streptophyta; class Magnoliopsida; order Poales; family Poaceae; genus Oryza; species Oryza punctata. Next base: position 27,173,095 of record CM002491.2, on the reverse strand, counting down.
ATCCACACGCACGAATGATCGATTTGCGCGCGCTCGCACACAGTTTTTGCCAACACCTTCGTAGTACGTACGTTTCGCCTGTGCCCGGCCGGCCCGCGCGCGCGTGAGAACTGGAGAAGAGGACTTCACGGGCGCGCGCGCGCCTCCCACACGCACCAGCCTCCTTGCGCAGCGTGGCGTGGCGTCTCGACCCCACACGGTAGAACACCCACGCTGGTAGTGGTACTGTGCGTGCGGCGCTAGCGGGGAGCGGGGAAAGATTCCCTCGGCGTGGACGCATGCGCGTACTACGTACGTATGGGTGATCGAGTGAGCCACTGCTTGTTCATGGGTAAAGCTAGAGCGGCATGCACGTATAGCAGCTGATGCATGGGCCAGGGCCAACCGGCCAAGGTAGCTATAGGCTAGCGCTACAGGAGGGGAGATCGATGCCGGGACGGACACGGACACGTACACGTACGATCGATGCATGACAAGGTTGCATCTTGCATCAGCACGAGCTCACGAGCGCGCATGTAGTGCGCTGCGTACGTTCGATTACTACGTTGCGCTGCGTACGTTCGATTACTAGTACGTTGGTGTGGGTTTGGTTGGGTGTCGCGCTGGGTACGGTGCGGGGATGCCCCAGATGCGGCACGGCACACTACGCGAGCCATCGAACGCGTACTTCACTTGCATTGCATGGAGGGACGGTACGTGCGCGCGCGTTTCAACCTCCCATTCGTTCGGCTCTTCGCTTTTCTGTTGACCGGACAGACGACGAAACGCGCGGTACGGGAAAGGTCGCCATGAGGCATGAGGTCATCACTGTCTCTCCCACTGTACGTGCCGAAGAAGATGCTGCCGAAGAGGGCTAACGATTTCAGGGGGGGAGTGAACAGTGGCAGATGAGCAGGACAAAAAACAGCGACCGAGTGTACGTCCTTCGGTCGAGTAGCAGAGCAGTCGATTGAATTGGACCCTTTTTCTATCTACTCTCTCAAAGAAAGAGGAGTTGTTACTCCTTTTAATACCATCTGATGAAATACTCTGATCAGACCGGGGCGGTACACAGCGGCGGCTTGGCCATTTTCTCGGTGTCGCTTGCCAAACAGGCCGGAACAGCTAGAGGAACATCCATCCGGACGAAGGCGGTCAGAAGCAGAGAGAGCAACAAATGGCCCAGCACTGAGCCCATAAACCACACTTTACCCAACATTGACGGACAAACAAATCAAATCAATCCACCAGAAGTCGTTTCCATCGCCCGGGGATGGACAATTCCCTCATTCCATCATGTACGCAAGCATACAGTAGCTCCTTACTCTCCTGGCCTGAGCAAGGGAGCGCCAGGCTTTTTCCTTGATTTACATAAATCACAAATCACGACAGAGCTAGTACCACGTACAGTACAAGCCAGGCACTAGTACCACGTACACGGTACATCCGTGTGGAATCAGGAGCAGTATCTGTCAGAATGGCTTCTCTGAACTGAACTACTCCTGGTAGTATGGCTTGGCGCCTTGCCATCATGTTAAAACAGTAATGGACGAGATGAATAGCGGAACTGAATGATGAAGTCATGAAACCCTTCGGACGCTGTAATATCAGTAGATGCAGATCACCAAGCGAGTAAAATCTTACATGAATGAAACACATGCGGGAACATATGCCGTGCAAAGCTACTGGCATTTTGCATTTGTCGATAATACAGCGCATATTCCAGTAAAATGGACACATTATATTGTTCTCACATTAGAGGAATCAGTGATTGTATCGAGAAACCTGACATAGTACAAGCATATTTCCAAGGGGTGGGGCTATTCAGTTTCCATTCATCTTACGGAGAACAGAGGGGCAGAGCAGCGTATAGCATGAACAAATGCAGCACGACTATAAAATGGATTTCTTGTTATACAATATTTCCATTCACCTTTTCTTTTATACACTATCCCCAATCCATGCAAGGTTGACCAGAAAACAGTGTTAACGAGGCCTACGGCTCTAACGAACAAAATTGTAAGAGCGGCCAGGAGAAGGTTAAGAACCTTCACACGAATCAGTCTTCCAAGAAAGCTATTAAATTTGGCTGATCATGTGCGACATCTCCAAGCATTCAATTGGAAGGTCCCTGCAGCAAAAGGAAATGAAAAGCTTAAAACTGATCAACACCTGCTCCACATAGGCCTATCCGTGACACCAAAACGTTTACTCCTACATTGTAAGGGACATGGGAGCAGCAAATAAAATGCATGCTAACAAGGAACAGTTCCCCATGAAACTCAATCAGGATAGCTATCAAAAGTATCGTAGACTATCGACTAACTGAGATAATGTACCTTCATGGCAGAATATATTGCACACTTGTAATTGTCAGCAAAATATCAAGGCTGGGGAAATAACAAAACATACTGATACGATCTACTAAACAGGTTATTACTACAGTTGAAATATATCAGAGAAGATGATGGTAGCAACTACACCAGATTCATAATATTCAGTTAAGTGGAAAGAAAGGACAGAAAACAGATAATATGAGCAGCAGTTTAAACAAATTCATTGACAACACACTGCAATAAGAAATCTGATATTAATAAGCAAGGAGCATCTTCAATGCAAATTTCTCCATAGGAAAAGAAGAAATGAACAATGAACTTAATCCAAGTGGCAGGTGTAAGGTCAGAAATGAACAGCTGATAAAATGACGGAAACCAACTTCCCTTAGACGGAAGTCCAATCAGAACCTCAGTCACAAGCGTATCATCAAGCAACAGGGAAAGAATTTCAGCAAATAACATACTGAAGCTTTGAGCCAGCCAGCTATTGACTGGTGCCGAAACAGTGAAAATTCATCTTGCTGCTAGCAGGACCAAAAAGAAAAAAAAATCACCCATAGTCTACACTATTCAGAACACGGCATAATATTATATTAGGTGTGGTGTACCGAAACCAATGCAGCAGAAATGGCAGTGCATGTATTTCACAGAAATAAGGAGATGAGAACTACACTAAAAAAGGAAGTGTTAGCAAAATGGTAGAGCCGTCATCCAGAGAACAGATATATGAAAAGTGAGGTAATGAGTGATGCAATTCTCCGACATAATGTGGCTAGTATAAAGCCATTTCATTAATACTAAGCTTGTAATTTCCAGCAGTATAGATGTATAATTATTTTTCTGAAACTTCTAGTTTCAGTATTTTCTGCAATAAAGTTTTCTACCACCTATTTGTCTTATGTTGAGCTTATACCATGTCACTACGCTGAATCACATTCGAAACAAAATATTAGTCTCACAGTTGACAAGCTCATTCTACAATTAAAAGTAGATGAGGCAGACCAGTACAAATCAAGAACCAGTGCAAAATAGGCACCATTGAGCTAAGCATATTAGAATGGCCAACCAAAAGTGTCTCGCTTAAATGAAGACTGAATAAGATTGACAATTACAGACATATCCTCAGGTGGAATTATGTACCTTGAAGCATTCCATGACAAGAACTTCACACCAGGAGAAGAGATGCCAAAATCTCTCCCATTGTCTTCTCAGGTACATCAGTGCTATCTTCTAACTCTGCTCCAGACTGGAGAATTGCAGCATCTAATACTAACTTTCTCCTTGCTATCTCATATATGTTTTCATCAACCGAACCCTTTGTCACTAGCCTGAAAGAAAATGAAACCATCATTGTTACCATGTTTTCAAGTTCAATAATTATGACATTGTCAGCTGTCACAATCTGAACCACAAAAATAGAAGTAGCAGATGAAATATCCAAATGAACATAATCAGACGTAACACCTATTATTACCTATAGATAGTGACAGGTTTCTGTTGTCCAATGCGATGGCAGCGATCTTCAGCTTGCCGATCCATCTGGGGGTTAAAATCCATGTCATGTATTATCACTGTATCAGCTCCTATTAAATTCAGACCCTGGCCTCCAGCTCTTGTGGAAAGCAAGCATGCAAATATAGATCGGTCGTTATTAAAAGTGTCGACTATAGTCTGCCTTTCAGTTACTGGGGTGCTGAAACAGAAGGCACTTTGTCGGTTAGGGTTGAGCAACAATTTTATTCAAAAAACATACTGACAAAAAAAAAACTGACCCCCCATCAAGCCGTCTATATGTAACTCCTATTACTTCCAGTGTCCATTCAAGGATATCAAGCATTGTCGTCCATTGGCTGAATATGAGAACTCTGTGGCCATCATTTGCTAAGGAAGGTAAAAGCTCGGCTAAGGCCTGAACAAAACATAGAAATGAAGGAATTGAATTAATAAATCCTAAAGATATTTGTGTGGAATATAATACTGTACATATAAAATCCTTATGGAATCTAACGTTCCACTTTTTGCTAAAATGAGAACTAACAATATATATTTTAACATGTAAGGGAGAAAACCGGACCTGACACTTTGCTGACCCAAGAACATGCTCATCTGTTAGGGCACCCTTTGTACCAGAATCACCATATGAAATTAATAGCTGAAGAAGTGAGAAACTAATGGTCAGATAGGATTGAAGACAAGCTAAATTTTGGACACATGAAATGTTCATCAACAACCAAAAAACAAACTATGTCACATCCATACAATTCCATTATAGCCTGACCTACCTTACTGCTATCCTAAATATTTGGTGCAAAGAAAAAACAAAGTTACTAGCAATAAGCAGGTTAACAGTTACGACCAAACAATGCAACATTGCAAGATGGCAGCATTGGTATAATTCAGTCAGAAATAACAATATAAGGTAGACAAGAAATGATCAGGTGGAACAGTAGAAGGCATGAACAATACTTGGTGGATAGAAAAATCATTGTACTTCCTAAGTTCTTGGGTTGCTTTTTCCAGTGAACATTCAAAACCAAATGCGCCTTTAGGGTACAGTAACTTTGCAATTCGATCAATATCTTTGTCACTGTAAATGCGCCTTATGAGCAACGGATGGTTCGCAATCTGTGGAGCAACAAAAACACATTTGAGACAGGTATAAACATTTCCCTGAAATATAAAAATGATATGCTAACCTTACGGAACTGCATAAAATAGTTTGATATTTGTCGCTTTGGAATCAATCCAACAACATTATTAAAAAAATTGGATGCAGATTTTGTGCTACGAGCTTGACAAGCAGCACGGTATTCATCTATCGCATGGTTATAAGCTTGACACTGCTCTGAGTCCATGGTGACGAAATTAACCTGTAACAAAAGAGCATGTAAGTTGAACTGAACCATGACAAGGAAAACCATATGTTGATGGTTAGTGTGACGTACATGCTGTATCTTTGGAACAAGTTGCTGCATAACATCTGATTTCAAGCGTCTAAGAATAAATGGCCCTAAAATGGACTTTATACGTGAAATTAGCTCATGGTCTTCTGCATTTAACAGCTTCTTCAGATCAATATCTCCAGTGGCAAATATATCGGGCATCATAAACTCCAACAATGACCATAGCTCCTGTAAATCAGTTGGTAATAAGTGGTTCTTCAAGATAAAATGAACTAAACTTAAGTAATTGAAGCGCCTATCCAAAGAACTGAAGACAGAATGCTATCCGAAAACTGTTGCTATTTATTCATGGTTTTTCGTGTAAGTAATTAAAATCTCATCTCCAGCAAACAGTGTTGAGGACCTGAGATGCAATCACCATATCCAAAAGAACTCGGAATATTGTTTTCAAGTAATAAGGCTAATGCATAAAATGTCTTGGTAAGGCCAAAAGCTTAAGTGGTTGTTCTACAAAAAAACAAGTGTTAGTTAGAGATCTTTGGTTGACATGCTAATTGTGTGCTTCAGCCCTTTGCTAACCTGTGGGCTCTGGTTATGCAGGATTATTCATGTGTCTAACCTAACCAGCACACTCCTGATTTTTATATACAGTAGTATGTCCTAAAGTTTCCATCAAATAGGAGGATGATATATGTGTATTGCAAAGAATCATGGAACGACACATGCAGCAGGACTGACTTAAACCAATCACCTGTCAAGTTATCATCAAAACTTACATGCAAATCATTTTGGAGGGGAGTTCCTGTCAGCATTAGCCGTTGACGAGCATGTTGTGCGACAGCCATAAGGTTTCTCCATCGAAAGCTACCCTTATCTTTCAATACATGTGCTTCATCCATCAACACACAACTCCATCGCCATCTTTTGAGTGCTTTGCGATCATCCTTTTGCTGAGCACTACATTACGGACAAAAAGGAACTTAAACTTATACGAACATGAATAATCATAGACTCTCTGAAAACTGTGGTGCTAAACACAAAAAAAATAACCACAAACCTCCGCCTTTCAAAGAGAGAGTAACAAACGAGGAGGACATTAAATGGAGGCGGATAACCAGCTTTGCCTAAGGAACTCAACTCCTTTGAGTAGGCGGTCCTTCCAGCACCATGAAACATGATGATCGAAAATGAAGGACACCATTTTCTAAGTTCCCTTTCCCAATTTTCCAATACAGAAGCTGGGCAAACTATCAGATGTGGACCTGGGTCGTTATATAGATGCCGCAACAGAGTAAGATAGGTCACGGCCTGTTATCATAAGAGCAAAGATCAAACAACAATAGATGAGTTGCCACTGAAGTATAGGATTAAACAATTCAGTCTATCTAAAATAAGACACATCAGGTTAAATTCTGACAATATTAATGGTGAATGCGTATACTGACCCAAAAAATTTCACACAACCAAACCAATTTTGATAAAGAAAGAATGAATGAGTGCACATAATAAAAAAGAGAACTTCCGATTTGAACTAGCCTAGTTTATATCCTGATAAGATGTCATTTCACTAAGTTTTTTTGTTTCCTTTCCATTACCCACTGCAAGATTTCTTACCTGAACTGTCTTACCGAGACCCATTTCATCAGCCAAAATTGCTGTAGGAAAATATCATAGGTTAATACGAACAGTTTAGACTTTTTGGCAGGCAGAAACAATAAAACATATTAAGAAAAACAACTAATACGTTTATTGACTCAATATTACTTAAACAACATAAGAATGATTTTGCAAGCTTTAACATTCAACTTTAATCCCATGGTACATTATAGAACAAGTTTTTTCATGGAAAAGACATGTAGTTTCTGTAGTTAATCACATGAATACAGGAATGCTGAAGTTAACTTTAAGTTGACCTACCGATTTTCATTGTTCATATTCAGAATACCCTACCATCATGTGGATCTACTTGTTCATAGAATTACAAGAGAATCAAAGGTGTACTAGAGTCTAGAAATGTGTACTCCGTGAAGTTCATTTCCATCAATTGAAGATTGATTGCAATTTCACACAACGGAAATCTAAACAATGTAAAGGAATAGCCAACAGGTGCATGTTTCAAAAGACAAAAGTGGCAGAAATAGCATGACACTTGCAATTAAACTTCATGCTATCATGTACTCCTTACTACTTAGGCACCATAAAGGGTGGAGTGAAGTGAATTACTGAACTGCATAGATCAATTTTATTTCATCACTTAAAAAAAAATTCGGTTATATGCATCTTTACTGACAATATTATCAGAAGGCAACATAAATGATCAAATGCAACAGTTCAAGTCCTTATAGAAAAACACCTCCACCGATACTTTTCCGATGCAACAGAAGAAGAAAATTGACCCCCACAAGCTGGTAGGGCTTCAGCATAGGCTCAAACTCCGACTCCTCACTTGTGCATGCAGCATCCACATCATCCTGCTCCCACACACCAATCGAATTAAAACTCCAGACCTTCAAGTAAACTGCATAAAAACAGATAAGTACATACCTGGGTAACAATTCGGACACTGGAATCATCTATCTCACCATAACTCTCACAATTCCGTGTCGATGAGCCATACAGCTCCTGCCGCAAATCAGCCGAAATGCGTGCGCACTTGCGCAATGCCTTGCCCACTACATCCCCCTCCTCCACCTCCACCTTCGTCTCACCATAGTCCCCATCTTCATCGTCCTCATTCTCCAACTCCGACCAGTTCACACCATCATCCTCCTCTGCTTCTACCCCATCCACCTCAGACGCACCCACATCCCCGTCGCTGTCATCATCGTCCTTAATCACGAAACGTCGAGCGGTGGTTCGACGCGGCCTCGATGGCCTTGGGTCTGGGTGGTCAAAATCATCATCGGCGAGCTCTAAATCGTCGTCTTCCTCCGAGAAGTCCGCAGATGCGGTTGCCAAGCGCCGACCAGCGGTACGGCGCGGACGCGAGGTCCTCGAAGAAGGGATGTCGAAATCATCGTCTTCGAGATCAAAACCGTCGTCGTCGTCGGAAACCAACACCGCGGCGGCGGCCTTGTGGGGTTTAGGGTTGTAGCGGAACGACTCGCGGAGCGGAAGGGCCCGCGCGGGGGGGCTGTGTTGCCGCTGCGGACGATTGAGCACCCGGGTGCTCTTCCCGGCGCGGCGCAACCGCTCCTCCCGGTCAAGGTCGAAATCGTCGTCGTCGTCGTCGTCGGAAAGGACGACGGTGGCGGCGCTGGTGGCGGTGGCGGCGGCGGAGGAGGAGGAAGGCCTGGGGTTGTAGAGGAAGGAGTCGATGGGCGGGGGAGGCTGCGAGTCCTGTTGGGCGCCTCGGCTTGGGCGCTTGAGGACGCGCGAAGGCTTGAAGCTGTGGTTCGACCACTCGTCGTCGTCGATCTCCTCGAAGCCTCGCCGCATCGGGGCGGCGGCTCCGTCCGCGGCTACTTCTGCGGCGGCTGGTGGGCTAGGGTTTTGGAGGAAGCGGAGCCAAGAGCGGAGGAGAGGAGGCGGTGGTCGGGGAGCGCGAGAAATTGGGGGAAGAAGGCGAGGGGTCAGAAATTTTGGGCGGCCTGAGGAGCGGGGGAGAAGAGAACTGGAGCGCCGCCGCGAAGAGACCGCCACAGATGCTTTTCCGGAAGAAGGGTGATTCGTTATAAACTTTCCCTTAAAAATGGGAGCGTTTGATTTTCTTAGGTTTTTGGAATCGCTTTCCAAAGAGGGAACTATGGGGGCGGAAGGCCCACTTGTCAGCGTGCTTATGCTTCCTCCGATCACAAAAATATGCTACTTAAGTGGTGTTTGAAACTAATGAATATATGTTAATGTGAAAATTCAATAAGGACACGAAAAGCAAGAAAACTGTTAATGTGTGATTAATTGAGCTTTAATTATTATAAATTTAAAAAATAAATTTATTTGATATTTTAGGGTAACTTATATAGAAAGTTTTCACACGAGATGTACCGTTTAGCGGTTTGAAAAACGTGCTAACGAAAACCGAGATAAAATCTACATATCACTTAAAAAGGATGGAGCTTCAGTGTGTTGTTTTGAACATTGCCATATATAGTAGCGTTCAAAATATACTCCAGTTTGAACAATAAGTTTAAAAAAGAATGCCTATGTCCCCGAAAATACAACCACTTTTAAACTATTTTCCATGTCCCGTATTCTCATTGCATCAAAACCCTAACTCAGTAACTTTCGTCCTTACAACATTGGTCTTCTATATCCCTTGGTGGGGTACTATGCTCTCGATGACTAGATCGTAAATAAACCGTTGGTCCGATCAATGTTGCTATAGCATAGATAAACAAAACAAAAGAATAATGTTATCCAATATAACTTAAAACTTAATGCTTACAATTATACACATACGATCAATACAAATTTGATATTGACAATTACACGCGCATGGTGTGATTTTAATATGTTTTTTAAGGTTCGCGAATTTATCGTTATACAAATCCTAAATACTACTTTATCCATTTCATTCTATAAGTCACTTTGGTTTTTTGTTTCTTATTAGTTTATAGAATTTTCAACACAAAATAAATATATATTCAATGTTAGAGTCAATACTAATTTAGTATTTTAAATGTTGCTAAATTTTTCTATACACTTTATTATAAACTTTAAAAGTTTTACTTAGAAAAAAATTATAATAAAAATTTATAATAAGAAACGTAGGGAGTACTGTACTCCAATAAAGAGAACTAATTGGTTTCCTTCCTACTGGGAAAATCAGCATTCATCCGATGTTGATCCAACGACTGAGGTTCATCAGATTCACCTCGCCTCCGTCCCAGCCAGACCCAAACCGACCCGAGCCCGATTTCTGGCCGCACCATATAATGCCCCACGCCTCGGCCGCACCGGGATCTCGTTCCCCCCACCCGCGCCTCCCATGTCGGACGCCTACAAGAAAGCGAAGCCCGGCCGCCTCGTCTTCAAGGGCGGCGAGGCCGCCTCCCTCCACAAGCCGCCGAAGAAGCACAAGAAGAACAAGAAGCCCGCCTCCGACGGCCCCGCCGACGCCGAGGCCGAAGGCGCAGCAGCGGCGCCCTCCGTGGAGGGCGCCGCCGAGGGCGCCGGCGGCGACGAGTACACCATCGACGCGGCGAAGCGGATGAAGTACGAGGATCTGTTCCCCGTGGAGACGAAGAAGTTCGGGTACGACCCCGCCAACGCCGCCAAGGCCTCCCGCAGCCGCACCGTGGAGGAGGCCCTCGACGACCGCGTGCGCAAGAAGGCCGACCGATACTGCAAGTGAGGTGAGAGCCCTTAGAAGCTAAGGTTTCCGTCTCCACGGAGCCCGGCGATTAATGCTTTGCTTTAATCGGATCTAGCTCCGGATTCAATTCCAACTGAGTTCTTTCTGACTTCTTGTACTGCCGCCACACATGAATTTGCTTGAATTAGCTTGAATGGTGGACTAGGTTATGTTTGATCGCGGAATTCATCTGGTTTATGCACTGTGGAATATGGAGACATGCTGCAACTGCAGCTCACTGATGATTAATGTGTAACGCGGTCTAGTTGCAATGTTCCTATTAGTCGTAGCAAAGCTGTATTGTGTGCATTATAATCCAGAATTGTCGAAATTGCTGGCAAATTCAATGTATGGACCTACCAATTCTTTGTATAGATTAATCACAAAAGTGACTTATTTTGTATTGGGTCCCTACTCAGTGTAATGTAGGAACCTATTGATAAGATTAGAGATAGGAGGAGTAAGTCATAACTGGCTAGTTTCTGACCCCTATGATACTGTTTTGGTGCTCTTAAGTTGGTTTTTATTGCTATTTTGTTTTGAGTCTTTGAACTGAGTTAGTGTTAGTGGTCTATAATCATAATCACAACAACTTAGTGGTCAGGTGAATGCTCATATAGACAGCATACATAGTTGTTAGATCGATAAGTTTATGTTACATCTTAGCCCAATTGGGATTTGGCCTGTGTGGCCCATGAGAGCTGTGTGCGCATGTTTAGTACCACCTTGCTACTTTAGCAATGGTGGAACTAACTAATAAGGACTCTTCCCTCCAATCATATCACTCCCGGGTTAACCCTTTTACACGAAACGAGGTCGAAAGTGTAAGTGTGGTGAAATGTGTAAGTGGGCCTGCCCGTCAGATGGGTGGGCTACGCGGTTCTGGAGGGAGGGCTGTTACAGTTTATATGGTGGATGAAGGTTTCTTATGCCATCTTTATATATCATGGGTTTCTGAGACACCTGCTGCTGCTGTATACCTTTCTTCCTCTTGGGTGTTGTATTTATTTGATTGCAGAGGCTGTTGATTCAATATTGATGCAGCATTTTGCTTTGCTTTTAGTTAATATTTCAACTGGTTCTTTCTTTTTTCCCTCCTAGGTCCGTCCCCTCTCTAGCTGTTTCTCTCTCTCTCTCTTAACTCTATTATTCGTTGAACACATTCATTTTTCCCTCCGCAGAAGTGTGTTGGCTAGCTTGTATGGTTCAGATATTGTTTTGTGTTAGCTTATCTGCTGTTCATCATTTCTTCTGTTGTATGCAAAAAAGCATCATATGGCTCGAAAAAAGTGTGTGTATCTCTACTCACTGTTGAGATCACATTGAATGTAGCTTAACATATTTCTTACTTAACAGGTGATTCACTCATGCGAGTTGTTCACAGTTCTTATGGATGCAGGAGAGTAATTGTGCTCATTGTATCAGAAAGGGAATACAATTGTTAGGGTCCTGAATTCCTGATGGCATGTTGTAAATCAAGCTAGTTTAATGAGTATTTCCTAGCGAACTAAAGGATGCTCTTGTTCACCTGTTTTGGTTAATTAGATAAAACACTATATGCTTGGTCTCTGTGTTGTTAAATTTGCATTTGATCCAGTAAGCCTGTCAACAGGCTGCAGTGGTGTACTGTATTCTTTCTTTTGTGCGACTATTTTTTGTCTGCCTTATCCATAGACCATAGTTATGGACTTATGGTGTGATGGGACACCCTATCTTCTGGTATGTCATACAGGCACTTTTTATAGCTCTATGTGCGGGTTTATGGTGCCGTGATCATCCTTCTGGTGCTATGTAGCATTGGACAGAGTTGGAACCAACATATCCATGAATGCAATTTTCCTATTAGTACTATGATTCTTGTGGCGACATGCATAAATATATTTTTGTGCATCATTTAAAACTTTTTGGTACAATGAGTGCTTCCCTGCTTTAAATCAGGTAACTTGCAGGAGTCTGAATAGCCATCTCAAAATCTCTTTGCAGAATGATAGAATGTGCACTGCATATCTTTCATATGTTTTTTTTGCCAGTAAAATGTGATTCTACTTCCTCCTACAGTTACTCTGATTATCTTCGTTCAGCTCATCTTATGCTACCATGGTCTTTTCCCATCTCAATAAGCCAGTTTTTATTTTGGTTTTGTTTGTTTACTACTGCTGGTAAACAATGGGTTCCATTGAGCAAATTTATGCTTTCTGTTCTCATCTTGCTTTGAATTCGTCTGTCGATTTTCAAGATCAGTCGACATGATTATTCTTTTCAGGCGAAAATTCATTATTCTGTTCACACTTTATTAACTTATGTCAGAATGCTATTTCCATCTACCGTGGTAATGCAATTTGGATTAGTACCGATAGCTTTGTCCTGATCCTGATAGTGATATTGACTGTTCCACTTGGAATAATGTTAAATTATCATAGTATACATAATAGATTCTACTCCAATTTCACTTTTACAATGAGACCATGGGTGATATCTGATATGTACATGAATTATCCTACCATGGCTTTTCCTGGACTTATCTTGTATTCTTCAGAAAACAAACAGTTTATGCATTACGCTTGTCCTTTTGCAGCTCTGCCTTTTGACAGAAGACATGGTAGGATTGTAGATCCTGGATCCTACTATATCCAGGTTACATTTTTCTCTATTTTATAGCTATATATCTGGCCTTTATTATTTGTGTGCTTTTCCTCAAGAAAGTAGTAATATTCAAACAGAAAGTAAGAGAATCATATATGCTTCTTAATGCGGTTCAAAATGATTACTGACCATAGGTTTTCAGTCACAGTTTTAACTCCAGCTAAAAAAATCAGAACTATAGAACAAAAAAACATATAGCTGCAACTTCCCTGATACATCACTGCGCTACTGCATGGTTTTGTTGTTACAGTTGGTGATAGAACTACCTTAGTCAGAAATTTGTGTAGTGATTGTAACGCTTTCCTTTAAGCATTTCTAATCTGCTCAATGCATTTGACTCGAACAGTGTGAGCATGTACTATATATGTCACATCAGAGAGAAACAAATGATTTTGAGTATGGAACTTTCCTCCCTCCCATTTTTAACTCTTCCACTGAAGAATAGACACATCATGAGGAATTTCGTAGAGTTTCAGCTCTCCCTCCATTCTAGTATTGTTTATGATGGAAGTGCAACTTTTCATCAGTCATTGTAGGCCTCCAGCCCTCCACCAACCTGAGATCGTCACGATGGTCTTGTCCCTACTCCCCAGTGTTTGACACGGAAGATGTCAGTATAGAGTAAACAAAAGGTTTGCTCCTCTTGTTGCTCATTTTAGTCCACATAGAACTCTTGATATGCTTTACCTCTTATTATCCTCTGTTAGAATAAGCAGAACGCATGCTTATCTACCGTGTTGTACTGCTGTGTCTCATTATCTTTTTCAAAAGGCTGGAAGGGCCACCATGGATGCGCTTGAGACACTTTCTATGCAACATTTAAGCTGATATGCAACGTAGCATCATTTGGTGCCAGAAATAAATTTTTGAAAGCAAAACTTCTTCCAAAAGGGGTCATTAGTTGGACAAGCTGCTAAGCAAAATACCTAATGAAAAACAGGGTTGTGTGATTGTCCCTTTCATAATGCTGTTGTTGGTACCTTTTTACATACTCCCTCTGTTATCAGGATTACATCTCCGCAAACCTAGTGAATACAGATCATGGTGATTAGTTCATTAATCACTAAAGAGTGCTCCCGAGTCTACTACTCCCCTCCGACAGTCCACCCTCTCGATTCAATCTGGCAGGATAAATCCATGGTCTTGCTACTTACAAATTGGAAATTTGGAACAAAGGCTAGTCGCTACCTCATCAGCATGAGTTCACTGAAGACAAGTCGAAGTTACAACCTCACGGCTCCTTCACCACTTAAGTAATTGTTTTTCTGGCGCGATTAAGAGCTTGATATAGTAGTCCAGTTGGGTTTACTTTGCACCAACATTTAGGTTTCTACCAAGAAACTGAGATCTCTCAAAGTGCTCACGTCATGCCGACGCTGGCATATTATCCTCGATCGGAAGTTCGGAACCCCCACCGCCGGCTACAAAAATGGCCACTTCGATTTGGTCCACCACTACTGCATACACGCATGCACGGTCGTGCACTGCACCCAGCTGCATATCGTCGTATTTCATAACCCGAGAAGCACCCGGAGCCACGGCTGGTCGCTGCAGCTTGTCCTCCACTTCACCAACCAGCCGCGGCATGTGGGGAAGTCATCCGATCATACAGATGCATGCGCCCTTCGCCGCCGCCGGTGACACAGCCTTCTCGTCGTCTCCGGCGGTCGACGCGCGCCTCCAGAGGGAGCACAACGACGTCCACCTCTGGAAGCAGAGCGTCCTGTGAGTATACGTACCTTCCTTCAAACAAAATTGTTGATGCATTATTCAGTTACAAGTGACATGTCAGACGATGCACAATGTTTTCAGTAGCAGGGAAGAGCATGTGAGCAACGACAACAGCTTCAGGGAGAGTCTCCTTTCCTTGCTTGACAACACGAGAGACGACGTGATGGCGCCGGAAGTGTTCGAGGGCGTCCCGGTGGCATGCGACTACCTCAAGGAGATGGACATGGGCGGCGACGGCGACAGCGGTGAGATGGCCGCATCAGCTGTCGCCGCCTATAGCCTGGACAGCGCCGGTCCGCACGCTGGCGCTCGTTCAATCGAGCATGGCATCGCTAGCTCGCCGCTTGCGTACCAGCTGGGGAAGAACAGTGCTGTGGATCAACGGATCATCCAGCAGCAGGAGGTTGGAGCTCATATGGCCGCATTTCTGCAGCAACTGATTCCTACTAGTTTTCTCGATCATCCCGGTACTATAGGGACCGAGAGAGTTTGCCCGGACGGCTCAGCACTGGAGGCTTCGTTTTGCATGAGAACTTCTCGGGATGTCGGCTCTTTCAGTGGCTACAGGTCAGCAACCCTAGAAGAATTGATGTCGACAGACACAAAGGAGCAAGAAATTACACGGCTGGTAAGATTGAAGTATTGAACAATCTTCAAGTAAGTAGAAGCCGATGTGAAAAACCGTACATGTACAATTCATTCAGGCAAGGAGTTGTAGCAGCAGAGGAAGTGATCCTAACAAGAAGAGAAGATCAGAGGAAAGGGTGGTAGGCAACGCGAACAAGTCCAAGTCAGAGACTGCACACAGTACATCATCTTCCAAGGTAACTAACAATGACAGAATAATGGATTGACTTTGCAAACCTTTATGAGGAGCTAGAATTTGAAGAACTTGTTTCGAACCACACGCAGCACCAAGCGCCCAAAGTGAAGCTGGGAGAGAAGATCACGGCTTTGCAGCAGATCGTGTCACCTTTCGGGAAGGTATGAGATCATTAAAAGAAGGAAACTATTTTAAACTCTATTATTTGCATGTGACCTAAATAGTTATAAAAAAATTTTAAAAAAATCAACAAGATAGATTAATATATGATAAATTACTTCACAAATATGTTAGGTCAAATTTAACTTATACAAGTTGTAACGAAAAAAACAAATTTGACTGTGAATATACGTTAACTAGCCACAATTTAATTTGTTTTTTTGCAACTTGTAAAAGTTAAATTTTAACTTGCATATTTGTGGAGTGATTTATCATATATTAATCTATCTTTTTGAATCTTTTCAAATATTTTTATAACCATTTGGGTGATATGCAAACAACAAGGGGATGTCCCCTTGAAAGTTTAAAATCCACTCCTCATTAAAGCACACTTTATGCTTCCAAACTAGAAGCAAAAGTATTTTCTGTTCTTCAATTTTTGGCCGTTGAACAGTACTTATTTCATTTTGACAGACGGATACAGCGTCTGTTCTGTTGGAAACCATAACCTACATCAAATTTCTTCATGAGCAAATACAGGTGACACCATCAGCACAATCCTTTTTCGCTGTTTTGCACATGCCCCCTGTGTGTTTTGTCTCTCAGGAGTTTCTATAAAGTAGTAGAGATACTCCCACGATCCAAAGTGCACTGCAGCTGAGCGATTCACTGTAATATCGAGACATATGGATTTCATCGTTGCACCGACTACTTGAACCTTTTGCCTTATTTTAGATTACGCATTTGGGCATTTGGTATATTGACCTCTTGCTTGTGCCTTTTGTCGGTGGACCTCCAAGTCATGCATGTCCAAGTTTAGGTGGTGTTTGGTCCCTATCACATCGAATGTTTTCACATCGGATGTTTCGGTACGAATTAAGAGTATTAAACATAGACTAATAATAAAATGAATTGCATAAATGAGAGCTAATTCGCGAGACAAATTTTTTAAGCTTAATTAATCCATAATTAGCATATGTTTACTGTAGCATCACATAGGCTAATCATGGATTAATTAGACTCAATAGATTCGTCTTACGAATTAGTCCAGAGTTATGAAATGGGTTTTGTCTTTAGTCTACGTTTAGTATTTATAATTAGTGTACAAACATTCGATGTGATAGAGACTAAAGTTTAGTCAGTGATTCAAACACCCCCTTAATATGTCTTTTTCCTGACACTAACGAACATAAAGAAAGGACATTTGTACTGGCTCAACTATTACTGATTTCCCAACCTTTTCTCAAGCTAACGAATAATCCTTCCATTTTTCTGATTTGGTGCAGTTATTCAGCCAACCGTATATGACAAACAGCACAAACAAGGTAGTTTTTCCTATTAAAACGATGTATTGCAAATTCTAAAAGCACAGCGAAGCCAGTACTGAATGACGGAGCATACATTTACCACCAACTTTTCTTCAGGGTCATATTCATTGGGGAGGGGAAGAGAAGAGGAAGGCAGGTCTGGAGCATGATTTGAGGGGCAGAGGGCTTTGCTTGGTCCCTGTTTCCTGGACTTCTCAAGAATACTGTGATAGCATCCTGCCGGAGTGCTGGGCGCCGGCGTACAGGAACTACTTTTACCGATGAGCCCCATAGACATTAGACAGCTCACAGCCTGGTGCCCTTATTTCACTTACTGCTCGTGCAACGGCTACGTTGGGAAGATTTACTTACTACCGTTCGTGCAACGGCTAAGTATGTTTTTCCTTTTCAGTTCCCGTGTTATGTGTATTGCTGTGTTTGTAGCCCACAATATGTGTGGGTGGTCTCCAGATATATCATTTCTAAACTCTTAAAATATATTTTTAGGATTTTAAACTTTCCTAGGTGTTATCTAAATCTAAACGGATTCCAACCCACTCCATGTGCTTACGTGGCATATCTGTCACTCTAGTGCGTCGATGAGACTTACATGTTGGTCATATAGAAAAAAGAATAAATAAAATGAGAGAAGAAAACAATGTTTTTAATTATGAAAAATTAAAATTAAAAAAAAAGAAGCAAGAGAGGAGAAAAAGATGTTTTAATTTTTTGTCTGTATGTGATTGGTACGTGGATCCCACTAACACGTACTCCCTCCGAAAAAATCCCGACTATGTATCTGGATATATCCTATGTTCAGATATTTAGTCAGAATTTGCTCTTTTTTTATGGAGGGAGTAAGCGTCATCATGGTATACCATGTCAGCACACAGAGCGGGTTGGAGGTCATTTGGACCTATATGATACTCGCAACAAGTTCGGGACTTGAAAATGTTATACGACACATCTACATAAGTTTAGGAACCACGATACATTTTAATAAAAAAAAGTAAAGTGCAGTAATCGAGGCTTGGCTACTCTGCATTTAACTTCACCCAGTTGCATCGGCAATACAAGGTATAAAATGTCGAGATGTTCTATGATGGCATGGAAAGACTATGGTGACAATGCCTGTAACCGATTGGTTAAGGTGCAGTTAGGGGTAATAACTGGCCCAACTCTTTAGTCTAGAAAATTTAAGAGTTGGGTTTAAAAGGGTTTTGGACTTTATGCCACTCTCCATAATGGTGTATTCTCAGATGCTACCTTTCTAATTCTAAAAGACTTTGATTGATTGCCATCTGAACCTACTAAATTGTTTCTATTGTAACATTTTCACATGTCAACTCAGCAAACCAAAAGATAAATGACCACACTGCTTTTATCTTCTTCCTCGAGCTCAAGCCAATCTGTTGAAGGGGATCGAGGATGAGAAGCTCAGCCATGGCTACGCTTGACCTTGTCGCTACAGGTGGAGATGGCTCCCTTCTCATTGCCGCTCTGAGTGAGTTGGACCACCGCCAGCAACCCTCCCATTGTCGCCCTTCCGAGCGAGCCGAACAGACGACATCTCTCTCATCCTCGCGGCGCTAGAGGGAATCAAGGACGAGGAGTCGTGCGATCTGGAGGTGCCGGAGCTCAAGACGCCATCGGCTAATTTAGACATACTACCACCCGTAGGTGCAGCGCATGCCAATAGTATCTATTCTGTAGCCACGGTTACACGAGATGGATCCAATTTACTTCCATCTATACGATGCAACGTCACGCCATGCACGAACGCGACGGTGCTTCCGTCGAGATAATCTCAAAGAGCGCTTGGGCTTGATCGCCACCGGATTGCGCCCATCCGAGTGTAAGCGCCGTGGCCTGGCGCCCTGGCCCCGCGTGCCCCGACGGTCGACGGATGATGACATGCATGCACGTGGGATGTGTCGTCGGAAGGTTACCTCGCGTGAAAGCTACCGTGCTACGCCCGATATGTGTTCCGCGGGGGGCGGGTCGGCCCGCGGGGTGGGTGTTTCGGCCTCTCTCCCCGTTAACTTTTCCCTCGCTTAGAGCATCACCAAGAGTATCTTAATTCTATCAGAAAATTTTAGTTATGGGAAGTCTAAACAAAATTTGAGGTGTTAAAAATTTTGTCCCTCCAATAGATTAGCTATAATTGGTTTCCTAAAAACGAAAACGAAAAGGTGGGCCCTTAGGAAACTTCTAACAGAAATCACTTTCCACCCTATCCCTCTCACGAGATCACGCTCATGCGCGCGACCCTGACCGCTTGGCCTCACCGTGCCGCCTCGCCCCTTCGTCGCCCCTCTCCACGCAGTACCATGTCAGCAGATCAATCCGGCCGGTGCACCCCCGGTTTTCAACACCAACAATTGCAGCAGCAAGCACGACTAGCAATTGCAGCAGCAAGTAAGCATAACATCAGCAAGAAATCTGCAGCAGCAAGCAGCTCCAGTAGAAAGTAGGAAGCAGCAGAAGCAGCAAGAACCAGCTGCATCCATCAGCTCCAGCATCAATTAGCAAGCAGCAGCAACATTTCAGTTCAGCAACAGTAACCAGCAGCAACACTAATCAGAAACCAACAGCAGCAAGAACAGCATGTACTTCTGTCTAATAAAGTTCACTGAATTTCAATCTATGGCAATAAAAATATTCCGTGCATACCAAAATTGCAGCGTATACTTCTATATAGTGTCTAATTTAGTATATTCCCATGGCGAAGAAATTCTAGCACATACTTCAGTGAACTGTATTATATACATACCCCTATATACTTTTGTATATAAAATACACAAATCATATTCCTGAATCCTTACATTAATTTCTGAATTGTCTCAGGATAACAGATATCAGATATCAGATATCAGAAGTAGCTTGGATTTACAAAGTTCAGCCTAGAAAGTTAAAAGAGCAAATTTTCTCTTATTGCCTCCTATGCAGGCAGCAGGCAGCAAGCAGCAAGCAGCCACAACATACATAGCACCAAATTCACTAAGAATACATGCTCATTTCCGGAAATATGTCCAACTACTGTTATTTCTGAAAATGCAAGCTCTAACAGATAGCACAGGTGGTTTATACAATTTCTGAATTGTATAAATTTGACACTAGTGTCTAAATTCAAATATACACAGCTCATATCAGCCCCCTGACATCTTAGTTTATGAATAACAGATAACACAAGTGGCTTGGACAATTTCTGAATTATATAAATTTGACATTGTTTTCTCTGTTCACAGTAAGAACAGGACACCTGAACATTGAGCTTTTTGCAGACTTATTACAGACTACAAAGATAAAAAAGGGCAACTTTTCCATTTCATACACGGGGCCGATTCTCGCCGTATCATGGCATTAATCTGAATCGAGGCGGCGGTGGTGGTTAGGGGAGCGGCGACGGCTGTCCTCCTCCAGCCATCGATGGAAATGTGATCGACGCGCCATACCATGCACCGCTCCCTGGAAGAAAGCCGACGCCCGGCAACCATGGGGAAGCGCCTGCTACATTCCGGTCTGTTGCGAGGAAGAGGACGCCGTCGGCGAACGAGGTCGTCAAGGGCGAGCTGCGTGAGAACGTTTCACCAAGCGCGCGCGAGAGAACAGAGAGCGAGGGATTGGGAGCGAAATTGATTTGCTACAAGTGGAGAACGAAAAACCAGGACTTGGGAACCGGATGGATTAGGAGAGTTGATAGAGAATCTGTTGGAAGCAATTTTTGACTAAAAATCCCCAAAATACCAGATAGGGAATCGACTAGCCTATATCACCATGCACAACAGCAACGTTCTCGCCCGCGTCTTCCGCTATGCGAACCGTCAACCATGAGTCCATGAGCCGGATGGGCCAGATCGGTGGCGCTAACCGACCAAATCACCAAAAAAGAAGATACTTGTGGTTAAAAACTTAGAATTATACTCCTTAATATAAGTATTTTTAGAGTTAAATACAGTTATTAAGAAAATAGGTAGAATTAAAAGGGAAGAGTTGTGATTGGATAAGAACCGGAGGTAGA
Source organism: Oryza punctata (assembly GCA_000573905.2). Taxonomy (NCBI): domain Eukaryota; kingdom Viridiplantae; phylum Streptophyta; class Magnoliopsida; order Poales; family Poaceae; genus Oryza; species Oryza punctata. Next base: position 27,151,900 of record CM002491.2, on the reverse strand, counting down.
TGGAAAAATTTGAGTGGTGCACGATTGTGATTGGTTGAGAAGAGAATGTTGGTGTAGAAATTGTTATATTTTAGAACAAATTATAAAGAACAGAAGTTGTTATATTTTAGGATGGAGGTAGTATTGAGTATTCTACTGTGTGCCATACGTCTAATTAATAACATCTCTGGTTTGGCGTTGACATGGCGACGCTCGAATTATCGATGGCCATGTGAGTGTTCAAGCACGCCTATCCATCACTGGTATATTAATTGGACATCAGTCATCAGATTGCATCTCAACGAGCGTTTGGTTGTAAGCGTGTACTGTACCTTCAAGTACGTCACTCGATTCTTAAACACATACCAGTATGTACGGTTTGAAATGAACAGAAGTAAACAATATTAGTCCATCCAAGCAACACGATTGTATGACCCAACAGAGGCCGCCAAAGTCTGGACAATTCCGTACCTAACTCCAACAGTATGACGAAATCTGCAAATTGATACTCTATGCAGTATACGTGACAATAAAGAATCACCAGATTGCACATGGGTGTACTATATGTTACCACATACAGAAGTACAGAAATAGACTGATTAACGTTTAGGCTTAAGATAATTAGGCACGCTAACTGATAATAGTAACCAGACTATAAAAATCACGCGCTACGTCATACGCGAGACACTGACTCGAACGGGTGTTATCAACTCGCAAGTCCTCCATCTATCAGCAGGAAACAACCAAACTTAATAACTCCCGGGCTGGCCGGGTACCTTTAATTATCACACTGCAAAGATGCTCAAGTATTATCACGGTGTGGCCGTCCACCGTCCACGATTAGCACGGTAGCGCCTGCAGCCAGGTGTCCAAAACCACCGATAACCGCATGATTATCATGGTTACCACGCTTATCACAAGGAAACGGTAAAAGGAAAAACCGCGATAATCTCCTTAATTCAAATAAATTTAAAAAATAATTTAAAATTATGATAAATTTTATATGGTTTTGTACGGTTCACTACGGTTACCGTGGTTACCGCATGGTGACTGTACTTATAGCTGGGGCACGGTAACTACAGCCCCGACGGTTTGGAAAACCCTACCTGTAGCTGCCCTTCCAGTAGAGAAAGTGTTAATTAATCACTCATACAACATGCTAAATTGCCACCAAACCAGTATATATAGTGCGCATTAATTACCATGGTCAAGGGTAACTTCCTCGCCGGAAAATAGAAGGCAAACTGTATTGGTTAAACCCGTGAGCAAGTGCACGCTGTGCACGCATCTACTCCTCCTGAACCTGGAGTACATATTGATCTTGCAACATCAACGTCACTGTCCGTGTTGGCTCCTGGATTCCTGAGAAGATCGCTGTCCTGCGTCGTCACCGACGCGGGGCCCCGGGATCCTGCTCGGCATAGGCCGTATCTCGCTTATTTGGTCCAGAGACATTAGCGGGGTGGTGGTCATCTGCCAAGATCTGCCGGTTATTACTTGCGCTTTGTTCGGTTGCACTGCACTGCACCCAACCAGCCGGCGTCGCTTGCCCACTAGTCAAGTGGTCATTTACACGAAAAATATAGCGCGTTAATTGTTGGACTCCGATTGATCCTACAGAATTTGGAACAGGTTGGAGTTGAAAACATAGGCAGTGATAGAACCACAAGTTGGCCTCGCGACCACACGCGCCGAAGAAGTGGCAGCTCGCCTCCCATTCCAATTCGAGCTGAGAATCATCGTGCTCGTGCACCTCGTCCATGAACCAATCCAAAGCACGTCACCACACAAGCACACAACGTATACAAGGTAAGCTGTGAACCAGGCCCACGTTGTTTTTCCTAGGAAAAGTCCACGAGGCTTCGTGGCTCCGCGCTTCGCCTTACTACAAGAGGTGAACGCGCACGAGGCGAGCCACCCGATTCCCCCATCTCTCGGACAGCGAGCTCGTCGGCTGTGCGCGGCGGCGGCGGCGGCGGCGGCGGCGCTGGTCGTGTGCTCCCCGATTCTCTCCTTCCCCAGCGAGCGATCACGATGGGGTTCCACAAGGAGGCCAGCTCGTCGTTGTCGCGGCTCGACGCGGCGCCGCTGCTGCCGCACCACGGCCACGGCGGCGGCGGCGGCGCGGGGCACCACCTGTCGTCGCAGCCCAAGACGTTCGCCAACGTGTTCATCGCGGTGGTCGGGTCGGGCGTGCTGGGGCTCCCCTACACCTTCTCCCGCACCGGGTGGGTGGCCGGGTCGGTCCTCCTTCTCGCCGTGGCCGCGCTCACCTTCCACTGCATGATGCTGCTCGTCGCCTGCCGCCGCCGCCTCGCCTACGACCATCCCAAGATCGCCTCCTTCGGCGATCTGGGCGCCGCCGTGTGCGGCGCCGCGGGGCGGCACGTCGTCGACGTCATGCTCGTGCTCAGCCAGGCCAGCTTCTGCGTCGGCTACCTCATCTTCATCTCCAACACCATGGCGCACCTTTACCCGGTTGGGGATTCGTCGCCCTCGTCACCGCTCCTCACCGCCAAGGCGATCTTTATCTGGGTCATGCTGCCGTTCCAGCTGGGGCTTAACTCCATCAAGACGCTGACGCTCCTCGCGCCGCTCAGCATCTTCGCCGACGTCGTCGATCTCGGCGCCATGGGCGTTGTCCTTGGTCAGGACGTGTCCACCTGGCTCGCCAACAAGCCCCCCGTGTTCACCTTCGCCGGACCCACGGAGCTCCTCTACGGCCTCGGCGTCGCCGTCTACGCCTTCGAGGGCATCGGCATGGTCCTCCCGCTGGAGGCCGAGGCCGCCGACAAGCGCAAGTTCGGCGGCACGCTCGCGCTGTCCATGGCGTTCATCGCCGTCATGTACGGGCTGTTCGGCGCCATGGGTTACCTCGCGTTCGGCGCGGCCACGCGGGACATCATCACCACCAACCTCGGCACCGGGTGGCTGTCCGTCGCCGTGCAGCTGGGTCTCTGCATCAACCTCTTCTTCACCATGCCGGTGATGATGAACCCGGTCTACGAGGTCGCCGAGCGGCTGCTCTGCCGCAAGCGCTACGCCTGGTGGCTGCGCTGGCTCCTCGTCATGGTCGTCGGGCTCATGGCCATGCTCGTGCCCAACTTCGCCGACTTCCTCTCGCTCGTCGGCAGCAGCGTCTGCGTCCTGCTCGGGTTCGTGCTGCCGGCGGCGTTCCACCTCAAGGTGTTCGGCGCTGAGATCGGGTGGACCGGGCTCGCCGGTGACGTCGCCGTCATCGTCGTCGGGACCGCGCTTGCGGTGTCCGGGACATGGACATCGCTCGCACAAATCTTCAGTTCTTCGGATGTGTAAGCGTTGACAGCAATGCAGACCAATGCGCAGGCAGCGCAGCTAGTAGCTCATGTGTACATTGAATTTAGCAGAAAAGAAACATCCATTCTGCTGGCATGCTGATGTTGGGCATGGTTCACGTGGTTGAAATTGAATACAGAATACTCCTACTTCCATTGCGACAATTGGCATGCATCAAGTTAGGGAACTCGTAAAATCCATATGGTTTTGGTCAGATACAGACTCTCCATATCAAGTAGCAGATCACAACTAGATATGCGATATTTTTTTTGGCAAAAAAAACATTTTATATAGAAGTTTCTTTAAAAACTCAAATAAACTTATTTCCCATGTCTGTAATAATTACCTTGTTTTACGTGTTGTGGAGTTCCCACAACCAACACCCGAAACGAACTTTGCCTAAGTCTGGTTTGGTTGTATACTAATCTTAAAGCTTTTTTCATGCGCCATGGGCATCTGCCCACCCTTGGAAATTTTCCTTATGTAAATTGCTCATCAAGAAACCTACTTCTACTCAACTTGATCAGTAAAATTCACTTGATAAGTTGATAAGGAAGAAAGGTGCAAGTTTCTTTCAGCTGTCATCTTTCCGGGGCACTAGTACTAACCTTCCTTTGGCAAAGATGAGTGTTAAGTGCCAGTCCAATGGGATGATTCCCTTGAACAAGTGGTCAAGCATTCCTTGAACTAGCAGCCAAGCATAGATGAATTGACTGATGTTTCCATTTTAGGACTAGGAGCAGCCCATTTGCGCCATGCTATTGTAATTTGGAAAAATGTCCACCTTAGGTCCCTCGCATTGTCATTGAGTTATAAAATCGTCTTTAAACCGGAATACCAGATGTAATGCATCTTTGATCTTGCAAACCCGTTTAATGAGGTTCTTCGGCAGTATAGAAGGCTGGTTTTTCTGACGTGGCAAATTAAACCGGTCCACTCACACTAACTAGACGCTTACATGGCAAAAACAAATACGACCCCACATGTCATCCTTTCCTCCTCTCTTTTTTCTCCCTCCTCTCTCTCCCTCTCTTCCCCGCACCTGATGCTGCTCAACACCGTACTCGAGGACATCGCCTGGATTCTCCGCATCTCCTCGTCGCACTCTAGCAGCGACAACGACGACCTGCGCGGGCTTCACAACATCGCACAAAATGATAGCCCGTACCATAGGACCACGTTGCATGCCTGCACATCGGCGAGGGGGAGGCCGGTGGCGCTAGGGATGGGAGGGAGGAGGAGGAGGACGACCGACATTGCAAGAGGCACCACGTCGCATGGGAGAGAGTTGATGGCAGCAGCTGACAGGAGAGGCGCGCGATGATCGACGGGGAGAAGCTCGAGGACCGCCGGACACCTCCTCGTCCACCTCGACTCCCACCAGCCACTCACGCACTTCGCCTCTGTCGAGGATGACTTGTGTTGACAAAAAATCCGCGCTCGGTCGATGGTGTCGGATCTGTGTTGGCGCGAACTAAGTTGATGAATACAACAGCCTGGGAGTTCTGCTTAGCTCGAGTGTAGGTCCAAAATATTGATGAGATGCGGGTGTACCAGTCAGTTTGATCCTGCAACTGACAAGATAGATAAATATTTTGATCACCAAAGAGCCGATCAGCTAACGAGCCGATAGAGTAATACCAGCCGATGTTGATAGGGTTTTGAACAATCGGCTATATATCCAATGTAGATAATGATATAAATACAATGGACTGATGATAATATAATGAAACAATAATATAATTCAATAGAAACCAATTGGCTAATAGTAATATGATAGAATAATTGCTTGATCCGAAGGTTAAGCTTATAGCGACTGGTGTCCCGATGGCATTGAATCCAAATGATTAGATAAACAGTGATACCTTTGTTATGATCGGCTAAATCCAACTTGTATGTAATCCTTATAAGGTGATGCAACGTCTATATAACTCATCGGCTGAAACCCCGATGAAACCCTTATTATAATCAAAGACAGGTTAGCCTTTATAATTCTAAGCACGGTTAGGGATGATGCATCGCAAAGTATGCAAAGAAGCATAAAATCTAAACAATCAAGTCTTTGACTAATTTTCAGGGTGGAGATGTTAACGTCAAAATTTGGTAAGCCCGGAGTCATCATCGGCCTAGAATCAGTATCGACTTCAGAGTCTGGAATCGGTCGATGGGCATTATCAGTCGCCAGCAGTTGTATTCTTAATGAATTCGGTTAAGGATATTAATCAATTAAAGAAAATTTATCCAGAAGAGTCCGGGTTCAAGGAGGATGCGGCATGGTAGTTTATATATTAATTAGGTAGAGTTTGTTAGTTTTCTTTTATCTTTAGAAAAGTGTATTTAGTGTCCAATAAGTACTTCATATTTTTTCTTTTTATCTTTAGAAAAGTTTGTATCGTGTCCAATAAGTACTAGTATCTACCCATGGGTATAAATATGTATACCCTGGGTCATTGTAATTTATCTCTCTAGATCAACACAGTTATTCTCGGCGTATCGCCACCCTCTTTTCCGAGGTTTTACTTATCAACCGGTGGAACTTAGCACCTTACGCGAGGCTGCATCGGCTTTCAATCTCCGGCGAAGGGGTAAGTCCTACGTTCCGCAGGCCCTGGTGAATATAACGGCTACATTGGTGTTGTTCAAGACTGCATCGCTTCGGTCTCTTGGATCGCTCTAGTTCGGTTGATATATTTGCATATCTGATATTTCAATTCTATTTTAATTGCATATGTTTAGAGACGCATCGGTTTAGTTGGGACTGTCTCAGTTAGATCTGATCTTCTGTCTTAGCCGATATATCTCTACAATCACAATGTTGTTTTTAAATAGATTTGTTATATCCATCACATCTCACATTAGACAGATATATCGGCTCATCAAGTATTAGATTATCATATACAATCTCGTGCTGCATCGGTTAGGATTGCACCGGTTAGGTTCGACCTACTAGATTGTTGTTGATAATATAGATCTTGTTAAGCCGATAGGTTCATGCTAATGTTTTATCGGAGTGCTAGCCGATAAGTTATCTAGACGTTGCATCGGCTTACAAGGATTACTTACAAGTTGGTTTTAGCCGATTACAATAAAGATTTCACTATTTATCTAATCGTTTGGATTTAACGACATCGGACCTCCAGCCGATGAATGTTTTAACCTTCGGATCAGTGCTTATTCAATTTATCATTACTAGCCGATTGGTTTCTACTGGATTATATTATTGTTTCATTACATTATCATCAGTCGATTGTATTTATGTCATTATCTACATTGGATATATAGCTGATTGTTTATAACTCTATTGGCATTGGCTAGTATCGGCATCGGCTGGTATCGCTCTATCGACTGATCAGCTGATCAGCTATTTGGTGATCTTCAATTTATATATCTTGTTAGTTGTAGTATCAAACTGACTGGCATGTCTGCATCTCATCATTATTTTAGACCTGCACTGGAACTAAACAGATCTTCCAGGCCGTCGTGTTCTTACGTCAACAGGTGGATACCTTAGCTAATCTAATCTGACAAAATAATTAGCCGATATCGGTAAAAACACTAAAGCAGATCCTAGCCGATTAATGTAAATCGAGCTACCAAACTAGATTAACTAAGATATATGATAAATAGGTACGCAAATATACCAACTGAACCAGAGTAATCCAAGAGGTCAAAACGATGCAGCCTTAAACAACACCAATGTAACTGATACAATTGCCAGGACCGGCGAAACGTAGGACTTACCCATTCGCCGGAGATCGAAAGCCGATGCAACCCCGCGTTAGGTGCCAAGTTCTACCGGTGATAAATAAAAACCTCGGAAAAGAGGGTGACGATGCACCGAGAGTAATTATATTGATCTTTGAGATAGATTACAATGAACCTCGGGTGTACACATTTATACTCATGGGTAGATATGAATCCTGATAGGATAGGGCACAACTTTCCTAAAGATAAAAAGAAAAACATTAAGTCCTTATCGGACACCGAACACACTTTTCTAAAGATAAAAGGAAAATAACAGACTCTTCCTAATTAATAGATAAACTGCCATGTTGCATCCTTATTGAACTAGGATTCTTCTAGATCAACTTTCTTCGATTAATTTCCTTAACCGAATCCATCAAGAATACAATTGTTGTCGACTGATAATGCCCATCGGCTGATAAGTCGATATTGACTTTAGACCGATGATGATTTTGGGCTTACCAAATTCTAGCGTTAAAACGTTGCACCGCTCTGCATCTCTCGACGAGGCCCTAGCCGCTGCGACGCCTCCACCTCTAAATCCCTCGAGGCGCTGGGGGCCTGCGAGGCCCTATCCCTTCACGCCTCAACGAGACCGAGGCGGCGCTGTCCGCGGTCGGCACGGAGGCTAAGTCCGCGGAGCCCCTGCCCACTGACATTCGGGGCACGCTCCGGTGGATGCGCGGCTTCATGGATGTCGCCGCGCTTCGGCTCTTCATGGCGGTGTGCCAACGGGTATACATGGCCAAATGGGCCAGGCCCGCTGGGCCGGCACTAGCACGGCCCGATTTGGCACGGCCCTAGCACGGCCCGGCCCGACGGCCTTAGTGCCAGTGCCGTGCTAGTGCCTGGCCCAGTGCCGTGCCTGGGCCTCAATTTCGGCCTGTGGCACGGCCCGAGGCACGGCACGAAATTGGGCCGGCCCGACTGTGGCACGACTCCAGCACGGGGGTGGCACGGGAGCCGCCGGATCCCCTCCCCCCACTCCTCCTGACCGTTGGATCCGACCTTGGGGGGAGGGGCTAAATAAGCCGCGGCGCTCCCGGCTGCCACCCCAAACCCTAACCCTATTTCATTTTTCCTCTCGCTCGCCGCCGCTCCCTCTCGTCTCGCTCGCTGATGCCGCTCCTGTTCGTCTTCTTCTTCGCCTCTTTCTCTCGATTTCCTCTCCTTCTCTCTCGATCTCTCCTCTCCCGCATCTGGTGGCCGGCACTGGCACACGGCACGGCCGTCGGCCCCCGTGATTTCGATCTCGGGCAGACGATGTAGCATCGTTCTCTCCGTGTCGTCCTCGTCAACCTCGTCATCTTTGCCGTCGTCGGTCTCCGGCCACCATGGTGCTCCGGATCTAGGTCCGTCGAGGGACCAGGGGGCTGGATCTGTGCCTCGTCGTCGTTGCCGGTGTACCTGGTGCTCCAGCCGCAAAGGTACGTCGAAACCCTAACCGTAGCTTGCTAGATCCGTGGTTTCTTTCTTCTCTTTATTGCTTCTTTAACGAAGATCTTTGTTTTCTCTTGATGTTGCAGCTGTTGAGGGACTAGGTCGCCTGCGACGAGCCACGATGGACCCCTCCGACGAGGAGACGGTTGAGATCGGCATGAACGAGGAGCGGCGGCGGCATGACGAGGATGACTTGCGCGAGGATGCTGCGGTGCTGTTCGGTAATAACGTTGCTGATGCCATCAACGTTGATGGCGACGAGGCAGAAGACGACGATCCAGAGGGCGAAGAGGACGTCTTGGACGAACCAGATGTCAAGCACGTACGTGCCTCTACTTCTCCTGTCTAGGATGACTTCACCAAGCTCTTCAAGATCGTCAATGGTAAGAAGCTCAGGTATGGTGCTCGCTGCGATCACTGCGGTAAAGAATACTCTGCCAGATCCACTGGTGGCACTGGTCATCTTGCTCGCCACCTTAAAACTTGTGTTAAGAGGCGTGAAAAGTGCCTCATGATTCAGCAACAAATCTCTTTTAATCCTGATGGTAGTGTGCGTGCTTGGGACTACTGTCCTATTGTTGCTCGTAATCAGCTTGTTCGATTGATTGCTAGACTTGATCTTCCTATATCTATTGGTCAATCTAATGCTTTTGAAGAGTACATTAAAACTGCTCATAACCCTAGATATTCTAGTGTCTCTAGGCAAAGCACCACTAGAGATATCATCAAGTATTTCACTGATTGCAAGTCTAAACTGATTGAAACTTTTAACACCAATGTTAGCTGTGTCTGTTTGACTTCAGACATATGGTCTGGTAATGCCAAAGAGGACTATCTCAGTGTTGTGGCTCACTACATCAACTCTGATTGGCAATTAGAGAAGAGGGTCCTTGGTCTTGTTCTGATTGATGAGTCCCACAGTGGGTAGAACATTGCTGATCGTGTTGCATCTGTTCTTGATGATTATGGTTTATCTGCTAAGGTGTTTGCTGTTACTTTAGACAATGCTGCATCTAATGCTTCTGCTATGAGAAAACTGAGACCTATCCTTTCTAGATATCTTGGTTTGCCTATTCCAGTAGATGTAGATGAACCTGATGCTTCTAATGCTGTTGATTCCATGTTCTTGCATCAACGTTGTGCATGTCATATCATTAATCTGATTGTTAAGGAGGCCATCCATGCTCTTAAGCCTTTGATAGAAACATTTAGAACTGCAATATCATTCATAAATTCATCTAATCAAAGAATTGCTGCATATAAAAGCTACTGCATTGCCACTGGGGCAACCCCCAGAAAGTTTCAGCTGGACATGGAGGTAAGGTGGAATTCTACCTATCTGATGCTTAAGCATTTGATGCCTCATAAGGGCCCTTTCACTACTTTCATCCATGCTCAGTACCCTAGGTCTGAGGGTGGATCCTTGCTGTTAAATGATGATCATTGGGCTATGGCAAAGAAAGTGCTATCATTTCTTGAGCTATTTTATGATGCAACTGTTGATTTGTCTGGTGTTTACTATCCTACATCTCCACTTATGATTCATTATCTTGTTAAATTTGCTCTGCATCTAAACAAATATGCAAATGATGTGCACATCAGACATGTTGTTCAACCTATGATAGATAAGTATAATAAGTACTGGAGAGATATACCTGTGCTTTACTCTTTTGCATTCATCTTGGACCCTAGAGCTAAAATGAAAGGTTTTGGTAGGGTGCTTAGAAGGTTGGGTGGTCTCACCAGTACTGATTATCATGCTTATATGCTTGAAACTAGAGCTAGACTCACTGATGTTTACAACAACTATAATAAGAAGTTTGGTGCTGTAAGGCTTAAGAGGTCTGACCCTCCTGAGTCAAGTTCTGGTAAGTCAAGGTCTGCTTGGGATGAGATATATGATGATGATGCTTCTGGTTCTGGTACTGGTTTGGGTGGTTCTGGTACCTTGCCTAGTCTTAACATGTCTAGAGGTACATCTGCCACCTCTCTGCTGCTTGCGGTAAGGTCATCAGCTTCTAATGCTTCTGAACTTGTGTCCTACTTGGACTGTGACACTGTCAACCACCTCTCTGATGACTTTAACATATTGAACTGGTGGCATCAGCACAAGCTAACCTATCCAGTCCTCTCCATCATGGCTAAAGATATCTTAACTGTTCCTGTGTCTACTATATCTTCAGAATCTACTTTTAGTATGACTGGCAGGATCATCGAGGAGCGGCGAAGGAGGCTGAAACCTGAAATGGTGGAGATGCTCACCTGCATCAAGGACTGGGAGGTTGCTGATTCAAGGTTGCAACAAGAAGTGGAGGACAAGGAGCTTGAAGAGGTCTTCCAAGGAGTTGATCTTGATTCATGAACATTTATCATTTATGTAATGGTCTGTAATATTTAGGACTTGGACTGTGGACTTGCTGTTGGTGTATGAGACTTGAACATTGAACTCTTTTAATGGAGCTTGGCTGTACTCTTTTCCTATCTAGGGTTTCTCACAAGGGTGAGTTTTACCTAGATAGGTTTTTAATGAGGCAGCCATTTTTGTGTGAACTCTTTTGGTATATCTCTGTCTATGATCTTTCTCTTGTATTGTACTTGTTCTTGTGCATTTGGTGAAATCTGGTCATTCTGATGACCTTGTAGTTGTAGTAGCTTGTAATTCTGGTGTTTTCGTGGTGTTCATGAAATTCTTGGTATTTTGAGGTGCAGCTGTGTTTTAGTGCTAGTGCCGGCACTGGCACTACCGTGCCACTGGGCACGGCACGGCAATAACCCTGGCCCTTAGTGTCGTGCTAGTGCCCAGGAGTTGGCACGGCGGCACTACATGGCACGGCACGACTAACTGGCCGTGCCGTTTAGTGCCGTGCCATTTCGTGCCGTGCCATTTCGTGCTAGTGCCGTGGCACGTTTGGCCATGTATACCAACGGGAGCTTGTTGCCGTTCAGAAGGAGGTTGGCCCCATTGTCGCCGCGTTGGTCGACCCGCCTCGCCTCGTGCTCAACGTCCGGCGGGGCATGCGATGCTCGAGTTCACGTCCAGTGAGGTCCCCGACGAATGGCTGATGGGTGACGTCGTGGTGGCCAAGAACGAGGAGGATGTGGGCGAGCTGTGCTCTATCGCTGCTGAGGGCTCGTTCTCGCTGGACATGGAACTGTCCGAGCTACCGAGGAGCTTCGAGGTCTCGGCGTTGTAGCGGCCGACAAAGCGGTGGGGAGGAAGCTCGGGCCGTGGCCCGACGGGCCAATGGTCTCTACTTCACCGCTGCCGCCATACCGAGCTTCCTCTTCCTTCCCCCTCCCAGCAAGTTGCTCGTCAGCCTCCTCCGCCGCCGCCGGGGCGTACGCCGCACACCGGCCACCATCTCCTCGTCCCCCGATCGCACGCGCGCCTCCAGCCACTGCCAAGACTAAAGGATGGGGAGGGAGATAAAAGGAAGAATATATTGTTTCACTGATATGTGGATCTCGGGTTTTATTTTTTATTTTTGATTTTTAGTGACACATCAGTTAAAATCACCCTTAATACTACCCTGGAACCTAATATGATCCAGTTCTACCGTTATTAGGGATGCGTTATATCTAGTATTCCGGTTTAGTGATGATTCTGGAACTTGATGACAAGATGAGGTTCCTCAAGTGATTTTTTTTCAAGTAATTTCATTGCTTAATGAAATATGCATTATCTAGAATTTTGAGCCTTCCTATGGACCATGCATAGATGGCTGTTTTACTGGTCCTCTGTCCATCTTGACAACGGGTTAATATGATGTCAGCTCTTGGGTGTGTGGAGCTGGACGTGTTTGGTCTTTGTGCTCTAAGAATCAACGAAAAGGAGCACACATTGACAGTTTCTACATATTCCTTCGTGTCTTTTGTCATGTTCGAACAACCTGAGTTGCAAAGTTAACCAGAAATTCAGAGCAGAACACTAACTAGAAGTTCAGAATAGAGTGGTGAGCAGCACTACAGCGCACAGCCATGAGAAATCAGTGGTATCTATCGAACACTTACTTTTATTGCTAAATCGTTTTTTTTATTCTGAATATTCTGTCAGATAAATCCAGCATATATAAAACAACGTAAATGCTATGAGAAATGGAAATAGTTGGATATCTGATATCTCCAAATTTAAAACACCGTAAAGTCACTTGATTTAGGACTGAAAACCTTTTACCAGACTCTGCGTAACTCAAAAAATCAAATTCAATACAAACTGCTACCGAAAAAGTTTAAAGCTATTTTCTTTTGAACGGGGTTCTTCTTCGATCACCTTGTGATGTGAGCAATGAAGTCCTCCATCTCATTGCGCGATGAACGGACGGCATCGCCCAGCGCCTTCGCGCGCTGCCGCACCGCCATTCCTTCGTCGGAGGCCACCATCTTCTCGATCACCTCCTGTATGGTTGCCGCCGGCACCACCTCGCCGTGCTTCTCCCATGGCCTTACTAGGAGCCCGGCCTTGAAGTATTTGCATACCAGCTCCGCGTCCCACGGCTGGTCGGAGTGCATGGGCCACGCCAGAATCGGCTTCCCGTGGCTCATGCTCTCCATGGTGGAGTTCCAGCCGCAGTGGCTCATGAACGCGGCCGTTGCACCGTGCGCCAGGATCTCCAGCTGCGGCGCCCACCCGGTGATCACCAGCCCCGTGCCTTCGGTTTGCTTGGAGAACTCGGACAGAAGCTTGGCGTGCCGGCTCTCGCCCTCGCCGGTGTCCGTGAATATGTTGCCGCGGTCGGCGTCGCGCATAACCCAGATGAACCGCTGCTTGCTGCTGCGCAGTGCTGCAGCAAACTCGGCGACCTGTTCCACTCGAAGAGAGGACGTCGTGCCGAACGACACGTAAAGCACAGAATCCGGGGGCTGCCTGTCGAGCCAGTCGAGGCACTCGTGTTGCCGCCGGCCCTGCTCCGACGAGCCCGTGTTGAGCAGTGGGTTCAACGGGCCGATTGCGAAGAGCTTCTTGCCGCCGGCAGCGAGGGTCTCGGCGAAAACGTCGATGAAATCACCCTCGAGCGCTCGGCACGCGTTCGCGAGGATACCGGCGCCGGACAAAATCGATTGCGACGCTCGGGCACGTTGGCTCGCGTAGTCCTTGAACTCCTCCGTCATGTAGGTTTCCATGGGTACATAGTGGAGGTCGTTCTCACGCAGGAGCCAATGCCCGGGGGCCATGTGCATGGCGAGGAGCGACACGGCTACGCAGTTCAACGCGAACGCCTCACCGTTGGGCAGCCGCGCCGCCTCCTCAACGGCGAAGGAATTCATGGTGTCGCACACGACGACAACCCGGCGATAGGAAGCGGATAGCTTGTCAAGGAGCGCCGAGAGCGGGGCGCGCGCGTCCGCGGTGTAGGCCTCCCAGAGGGGCATGAGGTGGGAGGGGAAGGGCGAGTCTGCGGTGGGGTCGGGAGGCGGAGAGACGTACGTGGAGATGCCGAGGTCGTGGAAGTGGATGGAGAGGAGGGCCTTGTCGTCCCAGCCGTGCACGCGCGCCTGCGCCTGGCGGAGTTGCGGCCCCGGCGCTGCGTAGTGCACCGTGATCCCGTGCGACGACGACGCGAGCTGGAGCGACAGGTGTAGCAGCTGGTTGAGGTGACCCTGCGCCGGGAACGGCACAGCCACGATGGCCACCGTGTCCGCCGGGTTCCCCTTCGCTGCCATTCTCCGTCGCGTCTCAGCGTCCGAGCGGGAGAGCAGGCCTCAATGCCTGAATGCCTCAGAGCTGAAGTCTGAATGAAGCCTGACTGGTCATAACTATTAACTACCAATGAAATTGGCCGCTACCCACTAGCCAAAGAAGCGTGGATACACAGAAAGTAGTGAAAGCGTGGATCCATGAATGAAAATGGCCACGACTTATCCTGTGGAGCTACTTCCTCTGTACCGAGAACGGGACATTTTGAAAATGTTGAACACTTGAACGGGACATTTTACTTACAATTTTCTATGTAAAATTTTCTTTAAAAAATAAATAAATATATTTTCAAATTTATAATAGTTAATATTTAATTAACCACGCGCTAATATTTTTTTCTCATTTTACGCAGCTTATAAGCGTAAATTGCGGTTGATTGAGCCGGCTGGCAGCTACTGCTAGTCTGTTATGCATCTTCAGCAGTGGAAGTACGCACCGGTAGCAACTCGGCTGTAGAAGTAGCAGTAGCCAAGCGCAAAGTTATGATAATGTTTTTTTAGTGAAGTACACGGATGAGCTCTAAACTTGTGCAGATGTGTCGTCTAGGTCCCTGAATCTCAAAATACAATTTTGAATTCAAATACTTTAAAATGCAAATTCATGTCATAAAACTGGTTCAAATGTGTCTCCCCGACCCAAATTGCCATATCCACCTAGTAATCCCAAATACGCGACGTTGATGTGGCTGCTGCCACCTCCCCTCTTCCATATCCCCTAAGAGGGCGACTCAAATGAAAGAAATCTCGGAGCACCCTCATCGAGCAAGGTGGCAACGCTGGCAACGACCATCGACCACCGTCGTCCCCCCTCCTGGCACACCCATAGCTTGATCACCGCGACAATGCACACTGGCACTCCTGCTACTACTTCCTCGGCAGCGCCATCGCTGCCACAATCCACAAGAGGTAGAAGCTACCATTTGCATATCAGCGTAGTTTTCCTCCAATGCAGTACGTCCAGTTGTCGACTTCTGCTACGGCCCCTTCCACCGATAGACACTGACTTCTACCTTCCTCTCCATCCCCATCATTAACCTCTCCGTCATTGGAGCTGCTTGATACAGCGCGTCGAGCGAACAGAACTTTTTGTACTCTCCAATGGAGGAGAAGCTCTGATTGACGCGACATAGCATATGAATAGCTCGGAAGGTGGCAGAATGAGATCCAGAGGATTCGTTGTGGAGGGGGCACCATGGGTGCTAGAGTGGTAGATCGTTATCTTGTCGATGTATGCAGTACACCATGGCAAGCAACACGGCTCTGACGGCTGTGTTCAGAGGTTATTGCGGCGAGGGAGGAGACCGAAACACTAGAGCTGCTAGTGCGGAGTCTCAAGGAGTCGAGCAGGGACAGGGAGGCTGAGGCGCACGTGCTAGGAAGTAGGAGGCTGCTGATCAGGGGCACCGCCATGATGATCTCAATGAGATGGCTGTTGGGAGCTTGACATTGACGATGTGGTCCATGGAGAGCTTGATGGACCTCGTCTTCGTGGAAAGGTAGAAAAGGGAATGAAAAAAGGTCAAGGCAAATAAAGGGAAACAAGAAGAAGAGAAAGAGAACGAAAAAATAAAAGGAGAAAAGGAAAAAGAATTTTTTAAGTGGACCTTATTTGTCAGTTAGTGTAGGATTAGCGATGGTGCCACGTTAGTATCCGTGCGGCATGGCACGTCAGCACCATGTAAGATTCCGAAAGTGTTGTGACAATTTGATATTGCAATGACACATGTTAACAAGTTATAAACTCATATACAGATTTTAAGAGTAAGTGAATCTAAACGACACATATGAATATGAATAAGTTTATTGATCGATCATGCACTTTGCTCGAAATAAAACAAGGACAGTTGGCTGACCCAGCCATCCAGGCTGTTGGATTCATTTCCAACCGTTGTTGCTTGTTTCTTCTACCTCTGAACCGAACTAGAACAGGTGACAGAGCTACGGATACACATTTGAAGTATTAAACGTAGACTAATACCAAAATAAATTACAGAATCCACATGTAAACTGCGAGACGAATTTATTAAGCCTAATTAATCCGTCATTAGCAAATGTTTACTGTAACATCACATTATCAGATCATGACGAAATTAGGCTTAAAAGATTCGTCTCGTGATTTACACGCAAACTATGCTATTGGTTTTTTTTCATCCACATTTAGTGCTCCATGCATGTGTTCAAATGTTCGATGTGACGGGAAAAAAAAATTTGACGGTGGATCTAAACAGGGCCATAGTTTAATAAAGTTATGCGGCAGCCATGTAAGATGGTACAGTAGGATCGATCAGTATTTAAAGTTTAGGATTACAAACTTAGATAAAGCCGTCACAAAATGTTGCACGGTTGTTTTCCTGCTGCTGTGTCCATTTGGACTAAGGATTAATATGATGTTAGCTCTTGGATGTGCATGGAGTTAGATGATATTCTAGGAATCAACGGAAGGGATGAAACCTTTCTCTCACAGAATGATAGTTTTCACAGATTTGCATGTCTTTTATCTTTTTTAACAAAAAGAAATGCAAAATTCATCAGAAAGCTCAAAACATAACACTACCCAGAAGTCAGAGATAGAGTGGTGGCAACTACTCTGACCATGAATCATCAATTATATGGAGAGTGTTTTTATCCCTCGAGGGGATATTCCATCGTTTTGAGTATGTCATCTAAAGAGTTATATTTTTTTAAAAAAAAATTGATAAGGTAGATTAATATGAAATATATCACTCCACAAACATGCAATTTATAACAAAAATAACAAATATAATGCAAATGTACGATAATTATTTTTAGTTTAATTTGTTTTTTTGTGTAATTTGTAGAAGTCGAATTTGATCTTGCATAATTGTGGAGTGATATGTTTCATATTAATCTATATTATTATTTTTTTCAAATTTTTTGATAACTATTTAGATAATATACAAGAAAAGAGGGGATATTCCCTCGAGGGATAAAAATCTGTATCCAATTATATGTTTAGAAGACTATTATTTAGTGATGCAGTGATGTGTTGTCGATGACGATTATGTATATTACTGCCTTTGTAGTGATTATCGCGATAATCGCTAACATGTGGGACTGACTCACCTATTAGTTATTGCTTCTACACGGACGGTGCTACAGATGATTCATGCCCATGTGTTGTTTTAGCCATTTAAATAGTACTCGAACAATATCAAGCCATCATACAACACAAGCCACATGTTTCTTTTCCACCGGACACATGAAAAATAGGAGATAGTTGGGTATCTTCAAGTTCACAACACATTAATACCATATCTTTATTTGGTTCAACCAATAGAATTGATTTGTAAGACTCAAATCCAATTGGGTTTGTCTATATTTCACCTAAAGTATCCCAATCTATCTATCTATCTATCTATCTATCTATCTATCTATCTATCTATCTATCTATCTATCTATCTATTATATTATTAAAATAACTCGAAAAGAAGATACTACATTCACTGTGGGGGCTAGAAATTTCCACATTAATCGGAGAAAAAGAAAATAAGAGTCCAACTAGGAATACAATTAAAAATAACTGAAATTCAGAATTAAAAATAAATAATATTGAAACAGGAGTCCACATAAAAATCCAATACATGATTAATTAAAATTTGGAATAAAAAATAAATAAATTTCTGAAATTAGGAAAGAAAAAGAAGAGTTCAGGTAGCAAAACAATTTTGAAATAACTATAATTCGGAATAAAAATAAATATTGAAACAACAACTAATCCATCTATAATGCCATAAGAGTTTAATTAGAATGTGAAATAAAAATAAAATAAATTCAGAAATTAGAAAAATAAAAATAAGAGTTAAATTAGAAATACAATTTATAAATAACTAAACCATCTATAACACATGACGAGATTAACTAAAGTTCGGAATAACAAATAAAATACATGACGAGATTAACTAAAGTTCGGAATAACAAATAAAATAAATTTAGAAAATAGAAAAATAATATAAGAGTTCAAGTAGGAATACAATTTACAAATAAAAAAATATTAAAATAATAAATATGGATATTTCAAAAAAATAGTTCGTTTAGAACACAACAATTTCAAATGACAGTAAAAATGGGAACAACCAATTGACCCGTAAAGGAGTAAAGTGGTGGTAGTTAATGTGGCATATAAAAGCTATAAACATATAAACAAAATCCCAAATAGAATACCAATGACGATTAAGAAGAGTGACGGCGGACAAGCCTTTAAGCAGCATGGTCGCGACGGTTGGTGGGATTATAGAAAGTAAAAAATAAACCCCAATGATAATCATGTTCAATTTTTAAAAACTCAATGACAATAAAGATGGGATGCAGCAGGCGGGCCGAAGAGGAGTACAGTGGCAAAGCCTGCTGACGGTTTAGTGGGGCTTCTAAAAAGTAAAAAATGAACTCAAACGATAATTGTGTTCGATTTTAAAATCCCAATGATAATAAAGAGAGGAGGCAGCAGAGGGGCTATAGAGGAGTACAGTGACGGTATTTGATGGAACTTTGAAAAATTTATAAAAACAAAACCCAACAAGACAATGAACTCTAAAAACTAAAAAGTTTAATTTTAAAGGTTATAAGGAAAATGAATAGAAACAGTGATAGATCGACAAGCAAATAAAGGACTGACAAATGAGTAAGGGGTAGCGACTGAAACGACTTTTAAAAACTCTAAAATTAGAAACACGGGGATGATAAAGTTCGGTCTATCAAAAAATACTAAGACAACAAGATAAAGATTTAATAAATTTTAAGTAAAATCATATTAAGAAATAGATAATTTTGTATGGGTGCTAGTCGCGCAATTGTGCGGGTCACGCAACTAGTTTTAGTTACTTTAGATGATCCACTTTAGGTTAAGATTTGCACAGCAATAACTCCACACCTTATCTTCCCATCTTTCGCCTCGCGATGGTTTTCACCCAGCCGATACGCTCTAGGCCTATGTGTTGCCCCCCTCTCCTTTTCCCTAACCAGTTTCTTGCCTCCTAAATTGAGCGATGGCTCGTTGGTTTACCCTAACCTACATCATCTCCTAACCACTCTGTATTATCATGCCACCACCAACCCGACCCACAACCCTCCGTCGTCCTCCAACCGCGTGGCTCCAGCGACGCCTCAATCCGCTCATATCCACCGATAACCGTCTCTCCAGACTTCATAAAGATGCTCTCATCACCTATTATCCCCACCCCTTCTCCACTCCGACCCCAAATTTCAAAACCTTTTTCTCTAGACTCGTTTACTTAAATCGATCTATGTAATTCAAATAGTCACATTCAAAACAGAACTTTTACTCACACACAAAGTTTAAAGCCGTTCTATTTTCAGACTGGCATGAGCGGTGTGGTCGATTTTTATTAAGCCAAAGAAAACTTTAAACAGGGGATTGGATCATATACCCTCTATATTTAGATTGAAAATTGAGGGTATATGATTAATTTGTACTTTTTGGAACATGGCGTTCTTCGATCACCTTGTAATGTGATCAATGAAGTCCTCCAAGTCATTGCGCGTTGAACGGACGGCGTCGCCGAGGGCCTTCGCGCGCTGCCGCACCGCCAACCCTTCTTCAGATGCCATCATCTTTTCGATCACCGCTTGTATGGTTGTCGCCGGCATCACCTCACCGTGGTTCTCCCATGGCCTTACCAGGAATCCGGCCTTGAGGTACTTGCACACCAGCTCCGCGTCCCACGGTTGGTCGGAGTGCATGGGCCAAGCAAGAATCGGCTTCCCGTGGCTCAGGCTCTCCATGGTGGAGTTCCAGCCGCAGTGGCTCATGAACGCCGCCGTGGCGCCGTGCGCGAGGATCTCCAGCTGCGGCGCCCACCCGGTGATCACCAGCCCCGTGCCTTCGGTTTCCTTGGAGAACTCGGACAGAAGCTTGGCGTACCGGCTCTCGCTCTCGCCGGAGTCCGCGAATATGTTGCCGCGGTCGGCGTCGCGCAGAACCCAGATGAACCGCTGCTTGCTGCCGCACAGTGCCGCGGCGAGCTCCGCGACCTGCTCCACTCGAAGAGAGGACGTCGTGCCGAACGACACGTAGAGCACGGATTCCGGTGGCTGCCTATCGAGCCAGTCAAGGCACTCATTTCGCCGCCGGCCCTGCTTCAACGCGCCCGTGTCGAGCAGTGGGTTTAACGGCCCGATTGCGAAGAGCTTCTTGCTGTCGGCAGCCAGTTTTTGGGCGAAAACGTCAATGAATTCACCCTCGAGTGCGCGGCACGCGTTCGCGAGGATGCCAGCGCAGGACGAGATCGACTGCGCCGCTCGGGCTCGTTGTTGCTCATAGTCCATGAACTCCTTGGTCAAGTAGGCATCCATGGGGATGAACTGGAGGCCGTTCTCGCGCAGGAGCCGGTGCCCGGGGTCCATGTTCCCGGTGGCGGACGACACGGCTACGCAGTTACACACGAACGCCTCGCCGTTGGGCAGCCGCACCGCCTCTTTGACGGCGAAGGAGTTCATGATGTCGCAGATGACGACGAGCCGTCGGTAGGACGCGGATAGCTCGTCGAGGAGCGCCGCGAGCGGGGCGCGCGCGTCCGCGGTGTAGGCCTCCCAGAGAGGAATGAGGTGGGAGGGGAAGGGCGAGTCGGCGGTGGAGTCGGGAGGCGGAGAGACGTACGCGGAGATGCCGAGGTCGTGGAACTGGACGGAGTGGAGGGCCTCGTCGTCCCAGCCGTGCACGCGCGCCTGCGCCTGGCGGAGTTGCGGCGCCGGCGCAGCGTAGTGCACCGTGAACCCGTGCGACGCGAGCTGGAGAGACAGGTGCAGGAGCTGGTTGAGGTGGCCCTGCGCCGGGAACGGCACGGCCACGATGGCGACCGCATCCCCCGGGTTTCCCTTCTCTGCCATCGTCGGCGTCGTCCAAGTGCGAGAGCAAGTCTTAACGCCTTAATTGGCTGGATGCTGATTTGCTGAAGTATGCGGGCATATGCAGCTATAATTGTGCATTTGTGCTTGGTGGTGTCCGGTGACAACGAAGATTGAAATTGGCCACTACCCCCGGCCCTACTAGCCAACAAATCGTGGATCCACGTGATAGCTGCGATTCACTGAGCCGGCCGGCGGATGCTACCATGCAACTTCGGCAGTACCCCGTTGGCAGTAGTGGTAACTACCAGGGTTCACCTTCCCGCGCGGTAACCGCGCTTACCGCAGGGAACGGTAACGGTAACCGGCGATTAGGGTTTGCCGAATTTCATCCAAATTCAAAATTTTCGAAAAAAGTCAAAAAAAATCAGAAAAAATTATGGATGTAGTTCTTGAATTTTAGTATCATATGGTGAATAATTTTTTTAAAAATTAGTTAGAGAAATTCAAATTATATGACTAAACCGAAAATAAATAAAAAAAATCTAAAAATTAGTAATGGAATGGCTGCATTGCGCACTGTTCGTAATTACAACTTCTTATATTCGTGTTGCATGTCATATTACCCTTAAGGTTTCAGCTTTGTGTGGACTTCGTAATGTTTTCAAATGTGGTGTCGTTGAATTATTGTTGTTCAGTTATTATTGTTTTTTATATTCAACAATGTACAACTTATGTTGAAGATAGATGTGATTCAAGATATTTATGGATCGTCATGTACAACCCTTTCATGTTTTTATTTCATTGAAGGAAGGGGCAAAATTTATTTTCAGAAATACACCTTTACCAATTTTCTGATGTGTAGTTCACCTCCTCATTTGACACATGTGGTTTGAATTGTGAAGAGCAAACGTTTTTACGATTTGAATCCTCTCACTTATTTCTCTTCTCTTTGACGTGGGTCACCGATATACGAGCCCTCTTTCAAGCGGGTCTACCTGTCAATGGACGAAATTTACAGGCAAGTAACCATGTAGCAAACTTGCTCAGGCTAGCAGACTGAGCGACCGACCACGTCAAGGTTGCCCATAACAACTGTTTTTCCGAGTACATACTTCCTTGTTCGTATGATCCATTGCACTGGGAGTCTGGGATTACCTTACCAATGTGGCACGGCAATCTTATTGCAAGTAGAGTACACTAGTGCATATGTTGAGAACACACGCATCAACTCAGTATATTCTGAAACCTGTTAGGACCGACCATCCGTGGCCGGTGGCAGGCATACCCCCCCCCCCCCCCCGCCCAAAAAAAAAAAAAAAGTCAGAGATCCACCCAATCATTTTCACCAAATTTGCAGCCCACCTGTACAGTTGTAACCATTAATCATTCTAATCCTATCTTCTTGCACAACGATTGGGGAAAATTCAGTGCTTGACACAGTTAGCTCGGGGTGGATAAGGTGCGCACTGAAAGTTCTTCAGATAACACCATGCATGTGGCTATCCAAAACCAGCAAGCAGCAGTGAGTCACTGACTTTACTACGTTTCCAAAGATTCAGCCCCAGGTTGGCAACACAAACTACCTTCCTTTTGAACCGCATCATGTTTAGCACCTGCCATATACTGTTTCCACCTCACAACGTTGATCAAGTTTCCGTCTTTCAGCCTAGGATACATAGCAGAAAGCAATCTCCCGATTCGCTTCAGTTGCACGTCACCCTTGGCGAGATGACATGGAGGGGCCTCAGGAAAAGGCACACGTTGAGACAACCCAAACTACTTTTTTTTTTTAATTTTGCTGCTGATTGCGTTGCTGTGATGCCAAGTGCCTGCACTCGATTGGGACATGTCGATCATTTTACTCTTTTTTTTTTTGTTCTGTGTCGGTTGTGGTGGGCTCTCACCCTGCCCTTACCAAAACTACCATCTCCTCCTTTTTAAACGGTGGTCTCACACACATAGGAGTACTCAGTCTCAGACAGTGTGCAGCATTAGGAGGGAGAAGCAGAAGAGAAGCCTCTACCAACCTAATCCTTAACTGCCCTCAAGGCACAAACGCATCCACTGCCATCTCTCGTTTTCTCCCTCTCTCTCACTGACCCTGTGTTGGTCGGTTTCGTTCTTGGTTTCCTCGAGCCTGTTCCGTCCTGATTCCTGAACAAGAGGTTGGCAACTGCGAGAGAAGTTGTTTGCGGGAGTGTTGGTTCGTCTGTCCGTGGATTCTTTGGTTGGTGTTCTTCGTCTGGTGGTGGTGGTGGATCGGCCATGTTCGTCAGGAAGCTTGTGGAGAAGGCATCCAAGAAGGTAACTGAATCTCGTACACTCCTCTCCGAGTCCTCTCTTCTTTGGCACTCTCTCTATCGGTTTCCAATTTGCCTCTTGATTTCTGGTTAAAGATGAACTCTTGCAGTTCTTGGTTGATGCCGTGCAGTAGCAGTATCAACTACAATCTGACAAAAAAAATTCAGAGCATGTAGTTTTGATTATTTGCATGTCACTTTCTGCTGTTTAGAACATATTTTCTTGTAGGAGCAAGAAAAGAATGTTGTCTCTTAGACGCCGTGCCGTATGGTTTTCTCGACAGAGATGGGTTGCCTCTGTTTTGATTTGAATTTCTTTCAAATTTCAAACGCACACACGCGCACAATTGCCATTGGAGGTTTGGGGGGTAGTAATAATTAAGACAGCGCGCAGAAGGCCATGTGGTCTCATTGAAGTCGAAGCAAATTTACTTATTGAATGCATATTAGTTTATTCGATACATACGCGAAGCCTGTGATCTTTGTTAATGGCGATCGAGATGGATAAGAATTTAGGTTGACGTCGTTTCATACTTTCATGCATATGGATTACTACTAGTTTGTACTTTTAGCAAAAAAAATCACAATTAAAAGTTTTACGATAAAAATATCTTGGCCGGTCCATCGAGATCAACGAGATTCGTTTATTCTTATGCTCGGTTGCAATCAGCGCAAGCATCGCCAACGCCGGACTTTGGGTTGGTCGCGCGTTTCAGCCATTTTGGATTTCACTGTTAAGCTGTCACCTGTCAGTTTAGCATCTCACTTTGGCCTGTAATGACACCGATCCGTTTGCATCATGTCTAGCTCTGCAAATGCTTAAGTTCATTGCCACAAATAACTCTTGCGCCAAGCATCGATAGGGGGGATGGTCGGTGCAGAGGTCAACGAACGATAAAGAAACAGTCATACTGTAGTAACTAGTAACTTCGAAGTAGAGCAACTGATCATGAAGTGAAGTAGTTACAGAATGGAAAAAGGTAGATAAGAAATTGTCATATGTGACAGCGACAGAGATGGCTGGCATAGATATCTGCAAGAGATAGTCTAAGAAATACCATTGACAAACATCTAATTTCAAGAAATACCATCGACGAGTATGAGTTGCATGAAATGTCATTATACAAGCGACTTTGTTCCAGAAATACCATCGCCGTTAGGGTTCCGTTAGCAACCCTCCGTTAAGTGTTATAGGATGAACAGTGTATATAACGGCGCGGGATGGATAGAACCCTAACGGCGATGGTATTTTTGGGATAAAATCGCTTATATGATAGCATTTTATGAAACTTGCACTCGTCAATGGTATTTTTTGGATTAGGATGGTTGTGAATGGTATTTCTTGGATTTTCTCTATCTGCAAAGATAATTGTTGATGCTAAGTTAGGATATACTCCGTGTACGGTCAACACAGTTTCGTGGTTTAGTTAGTAATTATTTTAGAGATAATAACACGACGAGTGTGCAGTTGTCGGTTAGCAAACATTATTTTCGGTGAGTGTTAGATCGTGATGACATCTGGAGGTTTTTTGGATCGTCTTGACGGTGACTCGGCCACGTGCGTGGCCGGTTGAACTTGAGCTCATGCTGGAGTGCTGGACCAGGACATCCAATGCACCTTGCGTCGCGTGCTCGCGACACCTACTCGGTACACATGATCTGATCATCGTACTATGATCTCAAATCTTTTAGTATCCTCCTTTATTTCTCTGTATTAATCTTGGAAATTCAAATGCGCGTGGCAATGTGGCATATGGGCTTCGATTTTCCCTCGTTCGGAGTTTTGAAAGTTTCGAGTGAAATTTCACCCCATCTGGATGGGCTTCAGGTTGTTTACTTGTTTATGAAAAAAAAAACTTTAAAGTTTTGAATGCTTTTCTCCCCGACTTATGAATGAATTTAGATCGTTTAAATAAAGAATAAATATTTAAAAATCTTCAAGAGCTCCCGGCGAGGATCGAACTCGCGACCTTTCGCTTACGAAGCGAACGCACTACCACTATGCTACGGAAGCAACTGGTACGTTACATTCACGTTCATTTTTAAGTAGAGTATATTCCTGCGCAGCATCACATCGGAGGCATCACCGGCCTCCGCGCCGAGGACGTGAGCCCGCGGCTGGCGTTCCACTACGGCGTCCCCGCCGACGCCGCGCTCCTCGCGTACGACCCCGCCCTCCACGTCCTCGCCATCGCCACCAGGTCGCCGACGCCGCGCCCCCTCGCTTCCTCCCCCGCTCCCCTTCCATCCGCTCTCTCGCTGACGCGCTCTTCTGCTGCCTTCTCTCTGCAGGAATGGGCAGATCAAGCTGTTCGGCCGCGACAACACGCAGGCGCTGCTCCAATCCCCATCCCCCGTCCCCTGCAAGTTCCTGCGGGTATCATCACTTGATTCTTTGTACTCTGTGTTTCGGATGTCCAAGCTCAGTTAGTTCGCCCTTCCGTTTCAGTTTGCCGAGGGGCAAGGGGTTCTCCTGAACGTGAACGTCAAGAACCAGATCGAGGCAAGTTTGTTCTCGAACGTTTCAGTGATCAGTTGGTTACATGTGGTTTCCTTTTTGGTGTCCTGCTAATCGAAAATCATCGTATGCAGATTTGGGACATCGACACAAAGAAGTTGTGGTATGTGCATCCGTTCGAGAAGGAAATCACGGCATTTTCGGTTCTACAGAATTGCCTCTACATGTAAGCATCGGTTGCTTTGCTGACAGCTGAATCCTGTGGAGTTAAGTGCTCTAATTAGAGAATCCTGTATATGCAGCTATGTGGGTGATAGTTTTGGAAATGTGTCCTTGTTGAAGCTTGACTTGGGTCAGACATGTCTAGTTGACATGCCATATTGGATTCCTTTCTCTGAATCTTATGGTAGGTTAACTCCACAATATGTATTGGTTGAATTATCATATTTTACATGAAAGATAAAGTTAGCACCAACTTTGGAATCTAATTGATTCATGCTGAAGGTTCTGGAGCAAATGTTGGTAATGAGGTTGAAGTTGCATTTGTATTGCCACAGCCTTTGGCTGAAAATAACAGGTTGGTCTCTTCTGAATATTCTGTACATCTCTTCTAAACTAGTTTAGCACAAGCAGTTAAGTATTTTATGCCAGATAGTACTCAGATGTGTATAGACGTAGTGAAATGTCTAATTAAGGTACACTCTTCAGGGTGCTCATTATCTTCAGAGATGGGATTATGTCTTTGTGGGATATTCATACGAGCAAAGTGGTATCTTTATCCGGCAAATCTATGCAACAACAATCGCATCAGGAGGCTAAAACTGTAACATCGGCATGCTGGGCTTGTGCCAAGGGAAGCAAAATTGCTATTGGATTTTATAGTGGTGATATATATCTTTGGTCTATTCCTGATATTTTAAATGCACAAAATCTCTCATCCATGAGCAATCAGAACCTACCTCTTCAGAGGCTTAACCTTGGATACAAGCTAGACAGGGTGTCTATAGTCTCTTTGCGATGGGTCCATAGTGGTGGAAAGGCAGGGCGTTTGTATGTTAATGGATTCAGTGATCATGCATACCTATTTCAGGTGAAACACTAAATTAGTGCTTTCTATGTTATCCCCTCCACAAGTTTGAACTACCATGCTGTTTTGACTTTTCAGTCTTAGCCGTTTTTGTAAATGACACATGTTCTTTTAGTTCTTGAACTAGTAGACCAGTGATGACTTTTGCTTATTGCAACTAACTTGATTAGTTCAATTCATCGTGTGTTCCTACCAAGAATATCAGTGAAATAAGTTCAAGCAATTAAGATGATACTGATTCTATGTTTTCATGTTCAGTGCATCTGAACGCTAACATGCTTTTGCAACATTCTAGCACATAGTGTAACAGTTTCTTTGTTTAGGAGTCTGTAACACTGTTTTGAGAACCAACAGTTACTTGGTAGGTTAGTTCTGAAGCTTTTCTCCTGCCCAGCCAGGTTCAAAGGCCCTTTTCCTCCTTGGGTTTGACTCGTCCTGTTTTTTCTCCTCCCAGTTACTCCCTTTTTCTTAAGATCGATCTAGACTGGTTCGTTACCTGTTCTAAGACTAGCTGATTTGGAATATGATATATTATTTAAAGTAAATGCTCAGCTAGAATCCTAGAAAGGCTAAGAAATTCTTGCTCGAAACAATATTTTTGAACATGGCTGAAACTACTATTTCTTTTCTAAATAATATTGTGTTAACCGACACTCATTGACATTCAGCAAGAACATTCAACCTTTCATTTGATGTTCCTTAAACATAGGTCCTGATTCTGAACGAAGAGAGTGAATCACGAATTGTAAAGATGGTTTTGCCTCTCACAGAAGCCTGCCAAGGAATGGAACTTGTTTCAGGGCTTAGTGACCCAAATAAGCACAAACAAAGTGCTCTTGTTCTCTTGTTAAAATCTGGTCAAATTTGCTTATATGATGATTCAGAGATTGAGCGCTACCTTCTTCATGCTCAGTCAAGATCGCCACAAGCACTTCCAAACTATTCATCTGTGAAGCTTCCTTATGGTGATTCAAGCATCACCGCTGCAAAGTTTTATACCAGTAGCCCTACAGCTGTGACTTTGCATGAGGCATGTATAGATTTGTAAATTACACCTATCAAACAACTATGAATGCTTTGACCAGATAGCATTTTTAATGGACTTTGACCAGATAGCTTCATATTTTGATGATGGACAGGACTATTTTTCATCATTGGCCACCAAATACCCATGGTTCCTTTCAATGAAAGATAAACATCAGACTTCCACAGGTTCTGCCGACATTCATAAGACCAGAAATCTCTATGTAACTGGACATCTTGATGGAACCATAAGGTTTTGGGATGCATCATGTCCTCTGTTACTACAGAATTTAATGATAAAGCAGCAGGTGACTTAAAACTCCAATTATTTTGCTGGCCACTCTCTAATTATGTATTTTGCTGACCATTCTCTATTTATGTATTTTGCACACAAATTACCAAGTTTTACTTCGTTCTAACCACTCATCCTTGTTATTGTTTCAGAATGAAGACAATAGTCCAAGTGGCACCCCTATTACATCATTACAGTTTGATATGTCCTCCAGCATTCTAATCTGTGGGAACAGGAGTGGAATGGTAAGCTATTTCATGGATATAAGGTGAATTATAGTATGGTTTTAATACACTTCCAGTGCAGTAAAACTTTTTTTTCTTCCTGTTAGGTCCGTATAATCACATTCAAAAAGGACTCCAGCGATAACAGATTCTCCTTTTTACATGGTATAATTTACTCTCTGTTTTGCTAATACGAACAATTGGTGCTTGCCTTACTATGTGGTTAGGTGTTCATTGTGCAGAGAATTTGCACTGCGATACTATCTATGCTCGTGCTAGCTACATAATTTACTCCTTCAGTTAATTTTGTGGAACATGGAAACTAATGGAAACATGCTCGATCTTAGAACTTGATTTCACCATCTTGTCCAAATATCTTTTTTAATGGTAGCTTTAACATATTTTTAAAGTGCTTTATGTTATTTTAACACATTCATCTTTTACATGGACTGATCAGCGAAGCAAGGGGAGAGCTATAATGTCAGATGTATAAAGCTCAAAGGCGCTGTAACCTCAATCTCTTTGATCTCAAACTCAAAGCGTGTTGCTGTTGGAACAGAAAAAGGGATTGTAAGTAATCTGTTATGTTTTTGCAAAATATTCTCTACTGTCATTTCTCTCTTAACGACATGTTTGTATCATGTCAAAACACTAAGGCAGTGTTCTTTCCTCCCCTTTCCCAACTTCTCTCCCTCGTTTTCCGCGCGCACGCTTTTCAAACTACTAAACGGTGTGTATTTTGCAAAAAGTTTCTATACAAAAGTTGCTTAAAAAAATCAAATTAATCCATTTTTGAAAAAAAATTAGCAAAAACTTAATTAATCACGCGCTAATGGATCGCTCCGTTTTCCGCAAACACTGTGCATGTTCGGAACACATGCATGCGAACGCTGCCTAAGATGATAAGCTTGTCTACAGCAACATATTGTACAATCGTAGGTTATTACTAACAAATACCAGTATTTGATTGCTATTCTGCCTAACAAAAATAAATAGCAAAATTAAATTGTTGCAAACAATATTGAAGTATTTTCCTTTTGAGAAACTGAGTTATATAGTCTCATGACATCCCCATATACTTTATGTTTTGCCTTTTGTGGTTTACAATAACTAATATCATGCATATTAAAATGGCCCCATGGTCATTTTGATGTTACAGTGTATTTATTTCAAGTGTATCTCATGAACTTCACTACCTATATATTATACTGAATTCATGTTTTCAGGTATCAGTTGTCAGCATTGAAGATGCATCGATCTTGTATCAAAAACAGCTTGATTGTCGGGTATCTGGTGGAATCGCATCTTTGCAATTTGAAATGTACAGCCATAATGGCTATGACAAGAATCTTTTGATAGTAGGAATGGAAGATTCAACCATATTTATTCTTGAGGAAGAAAGTGGAAAACTTTTGAATACGAACCCAGTTCAGACAAACAAACCCTGCCGAGCCCTATTGATGCAAACACTTGGTGAGCTATATGGCCTTGTATACCCATCCATCTTTCTTTTCAATATCTACCTATCAATATTTTTGTACGCTCAAAATTAGTAACTATATTTCTGTATTATTTTACCATTCTAAGACATTCATACACGACAGAATTATCACCAGATGATCCATCGGTGTCAGATACCCACGATACAGTATCGAAAGAATCCCTGTTATTGCTTTGCACTGAAAATGCAATCCGCTTATTTTCCTTGAGCCATGCAATTCAGGTATTTTTGTTCCCAATTATTTATTGGAAGTTCTATTTTTATGTGAGTTTCTGTTTTTAATCGTGGAGCTCCCCTTCAGGGAATGAAGAATATAATCAATAAGAAGAAACCGAATGGTAGTTGCTGTTTTGCATCTCTTATCCACAGTGTTTCTTCTGAAATTGGACTTCTACTTGTCTTCTCCAATGGCAAAATAGAGATAAGGTGAGGCAACAGTTGAGTTAAAAACTTCTATGCGTGTGAGGCTATTTGAATGAAATAAATGAACAGCGTACCTTGTGAAACTGCAGATCCCTCCCAGATTTATCTATATTGAAGGAAGCCTCTTTAAGAGGCTTTGCATATACCAGAAACTTGAATTCTTCTAGCTCCATAGCATGTTCATCTGATGGAGAAATTATCTTGGTATGAACTGCACTTTTTTTTCTCTTACACTAACTCTTTTGGAAGACATTTTCAGCTAGGTTGAATGTAGCTTTCAATCTTTTTAGTTTCAGAAAAAAATGGAGCCTTTGCGTATATACTATAGCCTTTTTATTATGCAGGTTAACGGAGAGGAGACATTTTTTTTCTCTACTCTCTGTCAGAATGATATCTACAGGTATGCTGAAAATTTTAGAGTATCATGGTTAGTATGTGATCTGATAATGATGATAATGTTAAAAAGTTATTGTTCAGAAAAATTCCAACATGAATTGCAATTTTTTGGATTCATGGATGATGATAAAGCTTTTGCTCTGACTGTCAATCCCTGGCCCAGCAAATTCATTATTCAATACTAGAGCTGAACCTAAAAGCATTAATAGCTTTCTTCAGGGTTCTTTTAAGATTGCTTTGTAACATTGTTGTTTTACTATGCTCTGTACTCAGGCATGTAGACAGCATTAATACAATATACAGAAAAGACAACTCGCCCAGGGAAGAATCTTCTTATGTAGTGAAGTCCCCTAGAGAAAAGAAAAAGGTAATTAACTAATCTTATGGGCAGTGGGGGCCATTTGTCTCTGTTTTTTCTATCTAAGAATGAAAATTCTACAGGGCATATTCGGAATGATTATGAAAGATACTAAAGCAAGCAAGGGAAAACAGAGTGATGCAAATGGAGATGAACAA
This sequence comes from Oryza punctata, assembly GCA_000573905.2. Taxonomy (NCBI): domain Eukaryota; kingdom Viridiplantae; phylum Streptophyta; class Magnoliopsida; order Poales; family Poaceae; genus Oryza; species Oryza punctata. The sequence continues at coordinate 27,120,683 of CM002491.2, read as the reverse complement.
TTTACTGCAACTACTTCCGAAGAGCTGTCTTCAATATTTTCATGTGCTAATTTTGCTCCAGTATCTGAGAAGAGGAACAGTTCAATAAAAGATGACGAGAACATTGAACTAGACATAGGTATGTGCTATTATTTTACCTATGCTTGTTAAGTGTACGGCGTAGTTATACTTATGGTTGTATATGCTTCTGTGAAGATGATATCAACATTGATGATAACCCGCAAAAGCAGAAAGGACCACACTTCCCAGGTCTAAGCAAACAGAAAATCAGCAAGGGATTCCAAAGCCTAAGAGGTTAGTAAATTATAGTAATGAGATGAGATGTTCACATGTAACCTTGTATACAGTGTATGGCTCCGAAAACTGGCATTCGAAAACAACTTAGAAAGGTGTCATATTATTCAATTATGGATATGCAGAAAAGTTGAAGCCCAGGACAGAAGAAAGGGTGAATTCAGGGAATAGAAAACCTGAAGACGACACATCAATCAGTCAAGTTGACCAGATAAAGATGAAATATGGATATGCAACAAATGATGTGAGTGCTTAGAAGGTCTAGAAATCTAACATTTTTAGTTGACGCATCTCAAAAACGTATGTAATTGAACTGTTTTGACGCCTTCCCTTGTCATTTTTAATGTTTATCTGAACAGGACTCCACTAGCATTCCAAAAATGATTGGGAACAAGCTGCAAGAGAACATAAAAAAGTTGGAGGTAACAATGCCCCTCTGAAGTTTTCCATATGGATGCTACAAAAGCCGTCTAAAAGAAAGCACCCCAAAAAATATTGTGCAAGGTTGACAATATTGTCTGAAAAGACACCCAACAGGTAGACGGTTAACAACATCTGTAATGTTCTTTTTGTAGGGCATTAATATTCGCGCTGGAGATATGGCCAATGGTGCTCAATCCTTCTCGGCAATGGCAAAAGAACTGCTGCAAAACACAAAGAACGAGAAGGCCACATCGTAGAAATGGCACATATATGCAACTTCCCCTCTTATCGGTTGAGTGTTCCTGTTCACGCAGTGCGGTTCTTCTACCACATGAACATGGATAGCCTTTTCTTTTTCCCTGAAATGATCCTGTTGTAAATAATGATTGAGAATCACAGCAAGAATTTACTTGTGAATTTCTTTCCCCGATGCGTAGATAGCATGTATAGTACCACTTGATAGTCATCATACTTGATGATCTCCTTTTTTTTAAGAAAAGAATATTGTTAAACCTTTCTATCTTGTGAACTATACCAAGTCATCATGGAAAAGGCTTTTCCAAGGAGCAACACAAAACCCTGAGAAGGGATGTGAACTAGTAAAATTTTGCGCTGTATTTCAGGATGTTGAGAGGTACATGAAGAACCTCGGAACGAACATTGCATAATAACAGCAGCATGTACCGAAGTTGTGGACAATGGGGGCAATCATGAGTTCATAACAACAATTCTTAATACTCACGGCAGTAAGAACATATCGCAGGCAGAGTATTACTTTGAATGAAAAGGCACAACAAATAAAAAAGATAAACCAAAGATGCACCAATAACGGCACGAACTGAGTACACGACAGGATATGAATACAGCAGACGCGATTAACAGCAAGCCAATCGCGGACTAGTCTGATATCAGATCAGTGAATAAGCAAAATAGTTTACACATGCTGCGGAGGTTCGCAAAAGAAAAGCAGTCAACAGTATTCGGCATTTTCTTCGCTACTAGTTAAACAGAGACACCTCCAGCATGCCACGGCCCAGGAGCACTTCCGTTCGCACGGTTTCCTTACAACACAACATAACAAGGACAACAGTAACATAGCAAGCTAAGCCCTAAGCAGTGAACACCGATTTGCATAGTTGCTGCTCTCTAAGCTACTATTTACTTCTACTCGTCCTGCAAGGAACAAATTGAGATGAGGTTAGCAACAATAAAGCATATGCATAATTCATTCTCATTTCAGTGTCCACCACCACCGTGTACTTATAATGCATAAGTTCTATATACCTCGCCACTGCCATCATTCTCATCATCCTCAACATCAGACTTGGACTTGTCAGAACCTTCTCCCTCCTGTTCTGCACCATCAGTCTTAGCCTTCTTAGAGCTAGTGCTCTCCTAATGAAAATAACAAACACATTTATCAGTACAAAATGCAAGAGTACAAGGTCAGTATTACATGATTCATAAAGGCAATAATAATACCTTCTTCTTGTTTGCGGCTGCAGGCTTGCTCTCGCCATCCGGCTTCTTTCCCCCATACTTTGCCTTCTCCTAAAGGATACATTAATTATTCTGTCAAACACCATACATTGAAATATTTCCCTTTACTAAGCATACGATGGTTGAGCCCAGATCCCATGAAGGGAGACGTCCATGCTTTGAGTCCCCTGCCCCCTACATGAGGGCCCACCCTCCATAGGTCAATTCTTAACACATGTTTTTACGAGGGGCCAACGAGTGACCTTTTTTTAACTAGGCCTAAAATTCGCTCCCATGGGGAGTCAAACCCAAGACCTAGAGGTGCTACTTGAGCACTGTAACCGCTAAGCTATAGGCCCTTTTGCATCCCATGGGAGTTATATATGCAGTGCTATAAAAATTAGCCGATATAGCATAATGACCCAACCCTCCCAACCACTGCAGCCATTACAACTCCCAAGTCCAACTATAACCTATTACGACTAGTATATTCGACACCTATTCTAACATGCGACTTGAGAGGACATGACATCTACACTGAATTTTTTTGTCAAGTGATTTTACTTCCTATAATGCTATCCCCAAAACATGGCTCTAAGAACCTCACAGCTGTATAGAATCTCCACCCATTACCTAAGAGCTTGATGTGATCCATGGACCATGGATGAGTGTAGCTAGCACTCTACTAGATAACTTTACTGCACAGGCATGCTAAGCATCTACTAGCCATGTTACAACAGACAATAAAGCCACTGTACAACACGTGTACTGAAGAAGAATGGCACAATTTGTGGTTATAATGCGTCAGGTCATAACTAATAATAACTGCTAAAAGTTCAGAAAACTGCATATAATACGCTAAAAGTTCAAATGATATGCGACAAGTGTCATCAGCTTATTGGACGTGCAAATATCAGTTGCAGGAATCCCCGCACAGAAGCATAATAAAGCGTGCTAGTATAACAACTGCCAGCATCTGCTAACCTCCTCCGACATAGCGCGCCACTTCTCCCCGGCAGCCTTGGTCACCTAAATCCACCACAATCAGCAAGCACGAAGCAACATATGAGCCACCGGAACGAAACCCTAGAAGCAATCTGGTAGACCAGAGAGTGGGTAAGAGTACTCACCGCTGCGACGCCCTTGGTGTTAGGGTGCTTCTCCATGTACTGCGGCCTGAACTCAGCCCTACCACACCACCAAAAAAAAATTCAAAAAAAACCCGCAAAATTAAGAAATGGGAAAAAACGTAGATCTGGAGGCACGAAAGGCGGAAGCAGACGGATAGAGGGAAAGCTCACAGGAAGGCGAAGAACGGGGTGAGGCCGCGCTTGGGCTTGCCGGCGCCTCCGGCCTTCTTGCGCTTGCCGGCGGCCTTGAACCTGCAGCGGCGGAAGGAGCCAGGCGCATCAGAAACAGCAGCAGCAAAAAAACGGGGACGAATCCGTCCTCGCTTCCACCCACCAAAACCCACCCAAACCACAAGAGGAGGGAAAGCAAGGTAGCCGGTGACTTACTCGGCGTCGGCGTCGGCCTTGCCCATGGTGGCGGACGGGGGTAGGGCTTTGCGGAGGGTTAGGGTTTGCGGTGTTTGTTGCTTGGAAGCGGAGATGAGAGCGGAGAGGAGAGGGGAATTGTGTGGTGAGTCTTGGTTGGTTGGGGAAAAGGCAAGGGCGAGGTGCGGGTGCGATGTGGGGGAGGGGCAGTGCAGTGGCCGCGTAGTTCGCTTCCAGATTTCGGTTCGGATGTGGGCCTTTTGGGCCAGGAATGTGGCTTCGTAGGCCCAGTTTCGCTGTGCCGTCACACTGGTGGCCCGTTAGAGTTAGAGGAAGTCAGTAGTCGGTGTGATGTGTTCCATATTACGGTTGTGTTCTTTTCTTTAGTTTGGGTTGATTAATTAAGTATTAACTTAAAAAAATTAAAAGATATATTAATATTTTTAAGAAACTTTCCTATAAGAATTTTTAGCAAAAAATCATTTATCATGTTGGAAAGCGTGCGTGCGGGAAACGAGAGACTGGTAACCTTATAAACGAACGTAAATGTATGCTTTCCCAACTTTTCTGCGCACGCTTCATGAACTGTTAAACGATATGACTTTTATAAAAGTTTCTTATAAGAAAATTACTTTCAAAAAATCATATTAGTCTAATTTTTAAGTTTTTTAAGTTAGTATTTAATTAATGCGCTAATTTGTCTCTCCATTCTGTGAACCATGTGAAGAGTTCTCAACCCCTCGAAACAAACACAAGCCTAGCCACTTAGAGATGCCTAAAATTCAACTTCCAAAAATCCTGTATTAGGAGCTTCCTAAAAGATATTGTGTCCAAAAATCACCCCCTTCTTTATGAGTATCCCAATAGTTAATCCCAAAAACTTTAAAATCTACCACATCATCATTGGTGGGTCTTCCTCAACTGATTTTTTACTTTACCGGTATCTCCCAAGCTGATCTCGCGCGGAGGCGAGATGGCGACTCTGTTTCTGTTGTGCCGATCGCGCGAGGAGACTATGAGATCGTGCTTCGTTTCTATCACGCCAGAGCGACGACATAAGCAGCGCAGGCTGATCGCGTGAGGGAGCCGTCAGCTAGGGGATCAGGCCAATCACAGGTAGGTAATTTACTGGCTTAACAAGATCTATCACTGGTGTTTGTCTAATTGCCTTCCTTCACCATCTCTTCTCTCGCATTTGCAAGCAGCATAATTTGTGTAGTAGCAGAAGAGGCATTAAATTATTTTGAGGAATGTGTCTCTATCTCAAACACCACATAAATATTCAGAATTATTCAACGCTATATTTTTTTTTAGTAGAGGGGAATTAATGATAGTGCACTTCCTTAGCTCGTCAACATTGTCATAGGTACAGTCAGGTTCCTGGTGGAAAATTCTATCATCGCTACCACAATCCAGAAAGGGACTTCCAAATGAATCTAGGACATTGGAGTCTTCATCCAGTTACGAGTGAAATGCAGTATGTCTTCGATTCCAGAAAATCTTTTGCAGTCTTTAAACTTCTTGCAGCTACAGACCAACAAAATGGTCCATGACAAGTTTCAGCAACAAGTAGGCAGAAAATCAAAGCATATATTTCAGATAAATGGATCAGCTTAAAATCTACCAACATGTATTCATATTCCTTTTAACATCAGAGTAGTATCCATCATCTAAAACAAACCTGAATATATTTGTGACATAAATTGCAACAAATCAAACCCCCTGAATATATCTATGTAAATTCCTAACACATGCACTAAATATATCTAGGTAAACTTCCTATTGTCTACATGATGTCAACTTCAGAGCAAACAACACTTTTTCAAATCTTGGGTTATTGCCAAGCTTTGCCATCTTCAGACATAGCATACTGGGTAGCATTTAGAACAAACATATGTAGAGGTCTCCCCAATCACTTTGGCACTAAATTAGAGGATGAATACTTGCATACTTATACTTGCAAAAACTATTTCATGTTGCTAATTTATCTTTTGCAAGTTTTGGATAGCTTCTGTCAGCACTGCCAGTGAAGAACCAGCAAGTTCCTTTATCATTTCAGATATGATGTAGTAAAAGACCTAACATAATTATCTATGGGATTCTCCTTTTCACTAGCTTATCAATGTAAAGTACATGAAGCTCATCTAGCTCTTGTGATCAGCAAGATGAGATGACAGAGCAACCAGCCTATGAATGATCAGTTTCAGAAATTAGAAACTAGGCCTTCTTTCCTTTCCAAAGTAATTTTAGGAATTAAACTAAATCCTGTCAAATTTATATAAATATATTCGTTCCAAACGAGCCCTAAGACATGCAAAATAAGCCACAGCGATTTCTCTAAGAAACAGACTGAAAAGGCAATATCGATTATGAGAATCTCTCAAAAGAGCAGGACAGAAGGACTTCAAAGAATGGGGGAAAGACTAATAGTATTTCTTTAAAGGTGATAGTTTAATCTCCTGAAAAAAAAAATAACAGTACATGTGGCAGTACGATTTCAGCAACTCTTCAGTGAGGGCAAAGAATCACTTTACTCCTCAAAAATTACAGTAGAAGTCCTGGTGTTACAATTTTGTATTGGTATTGTCCTATGTCTGCACAAAGGTAATTGCTATTCACCGCACAGGATGTGCTATTGTTCTTGTAATTGCACATCTGCACAAAGGTAATTGCTATGTCATGATTCATGAGTTTGCGACTCTGCAGACTGCACACATTCTGCTGTTGCGTTTTCAGTAATTACAAGATTTACTCATGTCAAATAATAAGGCCAAACAAAGAATTTTCATCGGTCAGCGAGTCTTTGGAGAAATATTTGAAGTTCCTCTCAGATCCTCCCACTGTGACATCTCCAACTCAAATTGCATGAGATTCTCCTTCCATAGATTGCTCTCCAAGTACCTTTCATAGAAAGTTACTTCGCCGTTGAACTTCACAGCAAGAGCAGTCATGCTTCGTGTTCCATATCGTGCCTGAAACCAGAAGGAAATTTTGTACCTATGTGTCACTGATATGGTAGGATCAAGAAACAAGATAGAATATCTACCCAATACTGAATCTTGTAATTTTACCTGTCCTTTCTCAGTGTCAATGAATATAGAGCTTAGCTGGTATTCCCAGTCAGGGTCGACACCAGTATCTGGCACTGCAGATCTATCAGCCTTGACAGGATCCATCATCAACTCTTCAACCATCTCTTGTAAAGAGAATTCCGCACCATCTTGTGTTGCAAGAAATCTGTTGAAACTTTGTCCTAAGCGCAACATCTGTAGGATGAGAATGAGTTGCACAAGGATAAATCATCAAAATATAGTTTTGATTGTAAAACTGGAAGAAATTTGGAACTACTCATAAAGCAATAAAATATCTGAAGATAAATGAAGCGAGCAAATGCAAGGAATGACTTTGCATGAACTTGTTGATTCCTTTAGCAATAAACACAGTACCATGGTATTTAACTAGCACAAGAGACCTATATCTCGAGTATATTGCAACTTCCGAGAAAACATGTGACTCCTAATGAAAGAACCAAACTGCTTACCTTTGGCCAAGGGCAATCAATTGCAGAATTGGAAAGCACATGAAACCCAGGGAGAACTTTTTGAACCACTGGATCACCCTCAGGTCTATTAGATATGTAAGCCATATTTCCCGAGTGCACATCAGCCAATACAAGGTTAAAGCCATTGTACTGATCTGCTTCCTTGGCTATTTCTTCCGCATACTCCAACGGACATTGGTTTCCCTGTATCATTATCAATAATTAAGCAAGGATCGATTGTAGGAAGCTAATCTAAGAAGGAGTTGTAGAACATGTAATGCAGCCTCACATAAGAAGCAAATCAAATTGGCAGCTGATAGCTAATTCTGAAAGCCACAACATTTAACAAATACGATAATATGAAACCTTGGATCATTATTGTGTAGCAGCTTAATGTTCAGAGACAACCATGCCTCAATGTAGTTGATAAATTGCACATATAGACTCGTATCAATCTATTTGTTTGAACACAAGATGTGTTCATCCAATTGTAGCATATGCATCTCACAATTAGCAGTGCTCCTCGCTTAGCCTCATAGCATCCGTAAGCTTGCTGATACAAACCATGGCCAAAACAGCAGAAAAAGGTTGGAATGGTCACCTGGAGGAACCTGACGGGGAGCTCCCCTCTGGACTTGGCCCCGACCAGCGTGCTGGGCTCCCGGACGTTGGTCAGGAAGGCCAGCTTCCCGTCCCTCGTGCACCCCAGCCACGTGCCCCCGCCGAGCTCATCCCTACCCCCCAGAATCTCCTTGCCCTCCGCCTCCTCGGCGGCCCACCACCCCGCCGGTTGCGTCGGCCTTGGCAAAATTCGCGGCGTGCTCGGGTCAGAAGATGAGAGTTATACGGAGTGGAGATGGATGGAACAGAGCGGGGCGCACCTCGAGTGATACTCGTCGCGGTTGAAGAGGAGGAGCAGGCGGTGCGCGGGTTGGGACTGCCATGCCCACGCCGCGATGCACATCGCCGGTGGGGAGAGGTCAGCGACGGCGGCGAAGGCGATGAGCCGGAGTAATTTGCAGACAGGTCCCTGACTAATGAATATATTCCTAGGGAAGACGAGCCACCGTCCATAGCCCAATGAGCGGTCGAGATCTACCAACCATAGACATCTTGTTCGTTCGATCCCTTCCGCCGAAAAGGACGGAATATTTTCAGAAAAGCCCCCACTAAAATACCGATATTCCCTTTTCGTTGATCAAAACAGTCAAACATCTCATCGACGGATCAGGAACCTCCACCTTGAAACTTCAAAGGCACGGTTACTGACACTTGAATTCGATAAACCTATACCAAGAATTTTCATTCATATACTGTTTAGAACCTGAATATTATAGGAGAAAGCACACAAACAATGGTATGTGAGAATCTTGGAGGGTAATGGCAGCGAAATCAAGCAACATGCCTGCTAGTTACGAGCCATTGCTATCAGTAGCCTGAGATGATGTTAATGGATCACCGCTCAAAAAAGGACTGCAGAACACTCAATGAACATTTGAATGTGTTTGGAAAGAGAGATCCTCTAGTGGAGCAACAGCTGATACCATGTAAGCACTTCATGTGCCTTTTATGTAAGACAACCATTTCTATGCTTCCATAACCACCAAGCCACCAGCACAACCACATAATTGAAACCTTTGTGATGCTGCTTCTCAACTTGCTGCAATAGAGCACTGCATGATTTGCTGAAAAATGTAGCCCCTTTTGGCTCGGCTGCTCTAGCATGAAAATCACAGCGATCACCTAGGACAAAATCAGGTATTTGATGTGTTGTTGAGAGTGAACCCTGAACCAGTTGCTTGATTGACTTGCCTATCTTCAGATGACAGGCATGATCCAAAATCCAGAAGCATTAGCAAGACTATAAAATTGAGCATGAACCCCGAAGCCACCCGCAATTGTCATTCTGCATCATCCTTTCCTGTAATCTGTTATCTAACGTTATTGGAAGTTTTTTGTTGGGACAAGATTAACTATCGACAAAAAGAACAATATCATCAACTAGTCTTGAAAATCTTGAACATACGTAGCTTTGCCTAGAAACAGAATTGCTCTCATGGCTTCACTCATCAGAAGAAAGGCGACATGGTGAACCGGAGTCCGGAACTTTGGACCATAGTCCACCCATCCTGAATTGATGCTAGAATTCAGACTTGCAGTCATCCAAAATTGGGTTTAGATCTACTGGTGATCCGCAGCGAAGAGAAGTAGGGGCGGATCCAGAAAAGAATAATAATGGGGGCTGAATAAACTAGGAAGAGCCTCTAGCCCCCACATCCCGAGTATCTATGGATAAAACTTTTAGGGGGGGCTTAGGGGGTCTCCATGATCCCAGGGACGGTAGGGGGGTCTCGAGACCCCTCGCCCCCATGGTGGATGCGCCCCTGAAGAGAAGCATCAATTGCAAGCATGATGTTTGTAAATCTGTTGTTTTTCCGAGGCTGTTTACCTCAAGTGGAAGTGGATGCTGGTGACGGCACCATTTTAAGAGCGGATATATGACACTCACTTTTACTGATAAGTGTTGTAACGATTAATTGTTGTACATGTAGGGATGCAAAAGCCCAGCAACTCTGTTGCATGTACTCAACATTGTGTATGCTACTAAATATTCTTTTGCATCAGGTAGAGTACAAGGCATGCTCTAACCCTTTCAATTTTATGACAAAATTAAGTATTCTCAACCAACCTTACGCAATCTCCTTTTCCCTTTTTTCTCATTGAGAAGTGTATAGCTCTTTTTCACATATTCATATGTTTTTTATTATACTACTTGGCAGTTACCGGAGAAATTAGGAGGGATGAGTTAGCTCTTCTCTTTGCACTAGTAATATATATCGGTGCTTTACAACAGACCATAGCTATATTAATTAGGGATTGACCAGATGAGTGGATTTAGGGATAAAACACAGATGCTTTACAATGAGTCATACCTATATAATTTATGATTGACTGGATGTGTTGATTGGGGGATAAAACACGGTTTATATTGGATTGGTTAGATGAATTGAGGAGGTTACGTGCACACAAAAGAGCGTACGAGTACAGTAGGAGAAGGATGAAAGGACAACTGCCCTTTTTTTTAAGTAGTACTAGTATACCGGATACGCCTATGCAGCCGTCCCGGTGTGGTGGCGTCACTGCCACAAGACTGGCCAGCCCATTGGCTAGCTGCGAGTTTTGCTGCACTCATAGGCGATTTTGCTCGCTCGCCGATGCATAATAAGAAGTGCAGAAGCTGTGAAAGCAAGAGGACAAACCACCCCAACCAACTCCAGGCTCCTCCTCCTCCTCCTTTCTCTCGCTGTGGCAGCGTAGCTCTGGATGAGAGCTACCCTCTCCCTCTCTCTCCTCATCACGCTGCCTGACCATTCAGCGTAGCGCCATTTGGACGCTGCCCCCGGGTTTTCTCTCGCGCGTCGCGTGCCTCATGCGCTGCGTGCGCTGCTCTGCCTCGTCTCGTCTCGTTTGTCCGGTGACTCTCTGTGTGACTGATACGGACCAAACAGGGAGAATGCACGGTGTTCTTGGCTGCCTTTTTCTCCTCGAATTACGAAAGGTCCTCTGATTTATACATCGGTCTAGCTACATCTACATGGTTTCTGCTCCTTTTGATCAGTTTGCCCTGGCGTGCCAGCAACCGAGAAGATGACCAGGAAAGCTCCAGATAATCAAGGCGAATGCTTTACTTGTTCCTGCACGATATACTTCTGGTCTTGGCACTGACGACTGCCATGATCAATGATGCACAAAAGAAGAACACAGTTAAGTTAAGTACGACAGGATAGTACTAGGATACTCTTGGTGAGTACAGATTTACACATGGGGATATGCATTTATGAGCCGCTGTAAGCCTGTAAGCCCCCAGAAAAGGCAGAAAATTGCAGCTTGTTATTACGGCTATCTGTTGAAAAGAAGAAGCCTTGCATGCTGCATTTGCTAAGCTTCCAAAAAAGAAAATGCCAAAGTAGTAATACAGCTTAGCTGAGCCGGAGGAGAGTGAGAGGTACAGGCAAGGCAACACGCCGAGCTCACCACCCTCCTCTTTGTCGCAGCTTACCTCAATAGCAAGTCCCAGCTAACCAATACTACTCCGCGCCCCGCAATTTTTTTTTCTTCTTCTTCCATGGACGCCGCCGCCGCCGCCGTCTCCACTCTCTCCGCGCTCGCCGTCTTCGCGAGCACCCTCGACCACGGTGGCTCGCCATGGCTCTCTTTTCTTCTTGATTAGTTGATTTCCTGATCGGCCTCTTCTTCTTCCCGGCCGGCGCGTGACGTAGCGCGGTTTCTTTCTTGCGTCGATGCATGCAGATGCAGGCGCCGTGAGGAGCGTGCACGGATACAAGGTCTACGGTAGGGGAGGGAGGCGGAGGTGGGAGAGGTGGGTGGAGAGGGAGTTCGTCCTCACCCCCGCGTCGTGCCGCGAGGTCCAGGCCCCCGTCGCGCCGCCGCGGATACTGCCGGCGGAGTGGCGCGGCCGGCCGGCGTACCGCGAGGGGCAGGTGGTGGCGGAGGGATCCTGGCGCTGCATTCTGGCCTTCGATTCCGCCGCCGCCGCCGTCGCGCCGCCGCACACGCCACCGCCCGTGCTCTGCCCCTTCCTGTACGGTGATCACATCCGCATATATAAACATGAACCGATTCTGACGCACGGTCGTTGAACGGTTTTGATTGCCTTCCAATACGTTTATTTCCTTCCCCCAAACTGCTTCAGTTTGCAATCTACTCCTATCACTGAGATTAAGTGTTGAAAGCTTCGGTTTTTTTCACCTTCTGTTTTGTCTTTTCAGGAATCCGAGGTTGATGTGTGTGCCTTCCCTGTACAACGACCTGGAAAAGGTGTTTCGGTTTCAGAATGTAGAGAAGATCCCCAAGCTCATGCAGTGTGATTCGAAGGAGAAACTGAGCCGTTGGGATGCACGGGATAAAAATTCTGATGAGGTTCTTGCGTCAGGGTCTGATTCTGATTATGATCTCCAATCTGGTGCAGGTGATTGCATCTCCTCCACTGGAATCTGTTGATAACTGTAAATTTGGTATCAGTGTGTTCTCTTTGTTTTTCAGTGGGGGTTGCTACTGATCAGCTGATATAACATCTTCTACTTTGATTAGGTGGTGTGGAGAAATAGACAAATGCTTCAGATTTTCATTCTAGTTTGTAGTAGTGAAACTTTATGGTTGAGGAAAGGAGCAGGTAGAGTGAAACTGGCATATCCTTAAGACAGTTTGGCATTGCTGTTTGGTTACATGAATGTTGATTAGATTCCCAGTAATCATGGAGTAATCCTAACTGATTTCCATGTTTGGTATAACCACCTGGAAATGTAAATTAGGAAAATAGGATTCGGTGTAAACAAGATCACAGGAATACGTGGGCATTAGATCCTTTTTAAACATGTGTCTACCCTGGATTACCCCCTGGACGGAATCTTGTTGAACTTTTTTGACACATGCGCTCCCAATAATGTTGCGTTCGTTACTACCTGATTCCCATGGTTAGGATTACGGGGAATTTCAAGATTACCATCCATCTCAATTTCCTGTAACCAAACACCCACAATTGTATTCTCATTTCAAAATTTTAAAAAGTATATACTTGAAAGGTTTGAGATTTCATATTGTTTGGATTGTTTCGTGCTTCCTTTCTATTTACTTGAAAGGTTATTAATCTCTCTACGATAAATGCAGAACTAAAGCCCACAGTTCAGAAGCAGCGGAGAGCTAACAAGAAGCATATAGCCAGCATTACTCTAGTTGACATAGCTCAGTACTTCCATCTCCCAATCAGAGAAGCTTCAAGGACTCTGAAGATTGGAGTCAGCATACTGAAGAGGAAATGCCGGCAATATAACATACCCCGCTGGCCTCACCGGAAGATCAAGTCCCTTGACTCCCTCATTCAAGATCTTGAGGTAAATCTGTCAGCACCCTCCATATGTACATTCAGTTCTTCACCTGCAAAAATGTTTTTACTACTAGACATTGATGCAGTTCTGACACCAACACATCACATATTTCCTACAGTATGTGATTGATGATGGTGATGATGACGATGACACGGGCGATGATGTGCAGCAGGAGAAGCACAAGCAGACGGAAGAGGAGAAGCAGAAGGCGATCATGGCGCTCACAAGGCGGAAGCAGATGCTGGAAACCGAGAAAGAGACCATCCAGCAGATTCCTGCCATGGACCTTAAGGTAGAAACCAAGCAGTTCAGGGAAGATGTTTTCAAGAGGAGATACAGAGCAAAAAAAGATTTAGCCAACGATTAGCTTTTCTCCTCTCTCTCTCTCTCTCTCTCTCTCTCTCTCTCTCTCTCTCTCTCTCTTTCTCACTCTCATGTGTAGCAATGTAGCATGTAGGAAAATCATTAGACAGTAGGAACTGGTGGCCGGTGCGTGTCAAAACTATTCAACTGTATCCGGTTAACTTTACCTGGTGGGAACAGATTATAAGTGCACATTGTTTACCGCCAGCTTCTCAACGGGGTGGCGTTGGCGGTTGTTTTGTTTCAGTTTTTCTATGACTACATCGTTATGCATCTGTCCACGAATATAAATATTTTAAACATTTAAAAATTATCTATAAATATTAGAATTCTTACAGTCCTGATGCCCATCAATCATCTCTTATTTAATTTTGAGTGAATTGCACTTTAGACTACCTTTTGTTACATATATTTTACTTTGGATCATCCTCTATTAAATCTTTTTACTTTGGACTAGATACTTTTACTTTTGTTACCGTTTTATCTAGCCACATCCAACCTCTCATTCGATTAAGATGTGAGCTGCACGTAAATAGGGAATATCGTTGGCATGAGGGTGCCAATATACTTGATTCTGTTGTTGTGCTCGCGAAGAGAGTTTGAATGGTCCAAAATACAAAAATGGTAAAAATACCTAATCCAAAGTGAAAAGATTTGATGGAGTGGTCCAAAGTAAAACTTAGGTAATAAAAGTGACCCAAAGTGTAATTTACTCTTTAAACTTTTGATTTTTCATCTTATCCCGTAATCATCCTTATTTAATAATAGGGTACCAAAGTATTTTCTTCTTAGTACATAAATAATTATATTTGTGGACGGATAAACTATCACATATAATACACTTACGACAAACACAACTATGTATATATGACCCAGGTGGATTGGGTCCTCCACCATGCCTACTTCGATACTCCAAACACACTTAGCATACCAACTAATTTGAGTTGCTTATATTAAATAATTTAAAGAGTTAATTGCACTTTGGTCACCTTTTCTTACCAACGTCTCACTTTGGACCACTCTTAATATTTTCACTTTGGCCTAGGTAAGATTATCTTTGGTGCACTTTGGACCACCCCAAGTTATTTTCTTTAGCTGCATCTACTCTATAAGTTAAAGTAGATTATATGTTTATGGGTTGCTGATGTGTTTAAAGTCATTTATGTACGACTATAAAAGTTTATGGGGTGATCCAAAGTGAAAGAAAGGTAAAGTAACCTAACCCAAATTGAAAAAAATATGTTAATAAGTGATCCAAAGTAAAATTTTAGTAATAAAAGATGATTCTAAATGTAATTTACTCTAATTTAAACATTATAGGGCGTTGGCTATACCTGCCGGGGTTTCAAAAGAAAAACAAAAAAGGAGGATGGCTAGACCTATCAAACAGTCACTGCAGGCCAAAAGGTGTTTTATTTTAGAAAGAAAAGTAAATCAACTTGTATAATCAACTTTCTTCCTAGAGCTCAACTGCTCAAATGTCTCACATCCATTCGATATATAGTACTCTTTATTTTATATTATAAGATGTTCTAACTTTTTTTTAACTAAGTCAAACTTTTTTAACTTTAACTAAGTTTTAAAAAACATAGTAATATTTTTAACACAAAATAAATATTAAGTTTAATAAAACTAATTTAGTATAAAAGATGTTACTATGTTTTTATAAACATAGTCAACCTAAAAAAAAGTTAACTTGTAAAAAAGTCAAACCCGTTGTATGATGTGCAACGGGAGGAACAAAGTAGTGAGAGTAAGGTACGAAAAAGATAGTGGCAAGTAAAACGACACGACCCAAAAGAACAACACGACAATTATGAGCACCAGGCTGATCAAATAAGCAGGATTCTCAGAATGACAAAAACGGCTGATTGGCCGGGCATAAATCATCTGTTTGGTAATAAGCCGAGATGCCAGATGGGGTACATACGCCCAGGCCCAAGCCGGCTGCAAGTCTGCAACATAAAGACTCGTGTCCGTGTATATGTGTAGTCCGCGACTCCGCGTGATGTACTATCAGTTGAACCGCGTAGAGATCGCGTCAGCGTGCGCGGGCCGCGGGGAATATATTAATCAACCTGAAGACCTCGTAAGTGAAAAATCAATGTTAAGACGACTTTGATACTCCAAACACTTTAAACAAACGAGAGTTGATTAGCGCCGTAAAAGTGTGAAACGGTGGTACTATTAAAGGTCTCCAGCCGTGTCAACGCTTATATTAACTCTAATCAAGTTTATAGAAAAATTAGCAACAATATCAAATTAGTTTCATTTAATCTAGGGGCTGCTATACAATAGAATCCTATTCGGACAGAATGATACCGGTTAGGTATCAGGTCCGCATACCTCTAAGGTATCAAGTCCTGATACCTAAGCGGTATCAGGTGATTCCTACCAGGTATCTAGTGATACTTGAGAGTTATCAGGTGATATCCATAGGTATTGACTGATACTTGTTGGTCCGGATGTTGATATTCGTTGATACCACCTGATACTCGTCAATACTTGCAAGGTATCAGATGATTCCTATGAGGTATCGGGTGATACTTACGAGGTACCAAGAAATACTTACAATATCAGGTTCTGATACCTATAAGTATCGGATGATTCCCGTGAGGTGTCATGTGATATTTGCGAGGCATCACGTAATACTTGGTTCTGATAGTTATAGGTATCAGATAACTCATGTGAAGTGTCAGGTGATACTTACAAGGTATCAAACGATACTCACCATGGGAAACAATGTAGTCGATGAGGAGCAGATCCTCCTTCACCATCCACATCCCAAGCCGGAGCTCGTCACCGGTGGCCACGTCCTCCGCGTTGACCAGGTCCTTCTCCGTTCACACGCCACGCCAGTGGCCACGTCCTCCGCGAGTAGGTCATCCTACCATCCACACCCTACGCCGAAGCTCGACGGCGGCGGCCGAGTCTTCCTCGCTCTGCATCTATCCACTCCAACGACAACTTCGTCCCCGTCATCACCACAACCCATGTCCATCGGCTCCGACACCAAGCTCGCACTGCTCCTCGGCGTGGGACCTCTCATATCGGTTCAGCGACGACAACCAAGCCCCGAGCGGTGCCTCTGTCCTCGGCCGGCGCGAGCAGTTGCGCAGTGCGATGGAGGTGTCCATGACCTGCAGCAGCGAGCACCATCGTGCCACCACGCCACCACCTTGTGCAAAATCCGTCTGTCTCTGTGCCATAACAGCCACCGTGAAATCTGGTGTTCTTCGCGTCATTTTTATCCATAGCCGCGTGAGGCTGGAGAGGATCCCGTCCTGAACACTAGTAACAGTATCCATGTATCTAGTATTTCCGTCAATGTATTTTGATAATACGTTTGTTTTAAGTTAAAAATACTAATATGTTTTTATAAATCTGGTAAGTTTAATAAAAAATAAAACGGCTTATAATATAAAACTTATAAAACAGAGGGAGTAATAAGTTAGTACCAATTAATAACTTGAGATTGATTAAGTGCTAATAAATGACAGATCGACTACCAGGAGATGGCAATCGGCATCAGATCTTGAGGTCTTTGACCAAAGTCACCAAACTAGCCAAACATGACAGATCGACTAAGCAAAGTATTGCCTTTTTTTTAATGTCGATCCGTCAAAGCCGTAAACTTTTCATGAAATCCAATCGGAATGAGGTTAAAGCTCAAACCTGTGCAGCAAAAGTGCAAAAGCACTCGTAATTTGTTAACGTTAATTAGTAGTAGTGGGGGTAGGCTTTCATCCGGTGATGCTCTTGTGTGCTGTGCGAATCACCTTATGATTAGATTGAGACTTGCCACGGGAGGTACTCAAAATATGTTCAGACCTGTAATTGCTCGATAGAAATATAGAATTGCAGACTTGTCCATCTCAGGTCAACGGGTCTGACAGCGAAAAAAAATCACTTGTTTTTTTAAACTAAATCGGCACGCAGAGCCTGCCAATCATATTTTCAATAAGCAAAAGGTTAAAAAAAATCACGACGAGAAAAGTCTCATCAAGCTCTTCAACAAAGAAATCTACTGTTACCGGTCAAATAAATTCACAGCACGCACAACAACTCAACACTACAACCCACTCATAGTAGACCATTGACGAAGCCCAAACACGAGTCATCGTTGTCAAGCTTGCGCAAAAGTGGCCTTCACATTGAAAGCATGTCATCGTTGCTAAGCGTACCAAAGCAAATTTGCTCCGACTTCACCACAAACATGTTCATCGTTGCCGAGCTCGTCACAGAAACGACCAAGCAGCTCCGACTTCCCACGACGGACATCAGCCAAAGCCACTGTATCACTGCTTCCTGCTTATTGCTGGCACCAGCACACCTAAAGAGAGATTGCAACGTGTTATCGTTGTCGAGCTTCATCTCACCCCAACAACAAAACAACTTCGACTCCACCTACCAAAGTCAAACAAGTGCATTGGCCGCCTGCCACAAAGCAAGAGTTAGATCCAACAAGGCGAAGGCCTCACCGAACATTCCCGACCTATTGACTGTTGGTGTGAAAGTAGAAAGCCCCAAAGCTAATGCCAATTCCACGACCAGACATGCGTATGAAAAGGTTCTCATAACGGCACCCTCAACAAAGACGTGATGTGAATCGCCGCTGCCGCTTGCCCGGAAACCAGGGCAAGGTTTTCACCTGGAGCACAGTGGTGGAACAAGAAGAGGGAACACATCATAACGATGCCCCCAAGGAGGGGAATAGCGTTGAAGACGTCGCCATCATCAAGCCAGACAAAAGTCACGGCAAGGCTTTCACCTACGGTTCCCTGTTCGCTCCTACACACCTAATCGATCCGCACACATGACTGTTGAAAAAATGCCGCACCGGCCCTAACTAACCGACCCTTCGGCGATCAAGCACCCCGCGAGAATGGCCTCACCGACGGGCGCAACCAGCAAACCACATTCACCATACACCAGTATGTAGCATCCCCGACTGCTGCTAGCCTCCAGCGCTAGCAAACCATCCGGGCGCCGGCACCACACGACTGCCCTAGCTCCTCACCCGATGCCGCCACCACCAAGCACGCCGGCGGCACCCACCCTGTCAGCCGCCAGCCTCACCGCCAGCCACGTCAGCCAACCGCATCGTCGCCCGTATCTCCCGTCGGCCAACCGTCTCCTACCCAACCTGCCATTGTCTCCTGTGCCAGATGCCGCCATCGCTCGCGCCACCTACCACCGTCACCCGTGCCGTCATCAGCTCACCGGCGACGATGGGCCGGATACATCCACGGGGAGGGGGGTAGATCCGATGGTGGCGCCGGATCCGCAGCCACACGATGTTGCCGCCTCCTTGTGCCGGAGATGGGCCGCCGCCGGGGTTTTTTCCCTATTGCCGCCATCCCGGCAGGCCGCGTGGTTTCCGGTGGCGGTGAGGTGGGGGAGAAGAGGGGAGGGTAGCGGCGGCCGAGGGCTAGGGTTCGCCCCCGATCACCCACGCATGGACGATAGGGAACCGCGTCTCTCTTTGATATTTGGCAATCTAAAAATCACATGTGTTTAAGTAGTGAAATAATTTTACGGAAATTTTAGGGGATTGAGCTGTGGAGTAATTCCTGTAAAATTCATAAAAAAAACTAGGGGATTACCCCTATGCAATTTTGGTGATGCTAGATATTGAGATAGAAGTAGATTCATCGTACAGTTCACTTTCTAAAGATACAATAATACTTTTTACACAATTAGATTTTAAATGTAGCATTTGATTTCATTTACTGCTTAGGTTTATATAGATTTAAATTGTATTCAGGTACAGGACTATATCGATAATCTACACTGTTAGATTTTAAATATAGAATTAATTTCATATACAACTTTTACTTCCTACGCAGTAGATTTCTAAAAAGAAATAGATTTTATGTATAAACTTCTGTTGCAATATGTAGAATTGTAAATTATATACAGTTATATATATCGATCAACACTACTACATGTATGCTTTTTCAAGACAGATGGAACTAGTGGACTGTTGATGCGAAAAACACGAAGACTTGGGAGATCTGCTTAGCTCCAGTGTAGATCCTGAATTTTGATGAGATGCAAGCATGCTAGTCAATTTGATCCTGAAACTTATAAGATAGATAAATATGTTCATCACCAAAGAGCCGATGGGCTAACAAGCTGATGGAGTACTTCCAGCCGATGTCGATAGGGTTTTGAACAATTAGCTATATATCCAATGTATATTTTGACCCTTGATGTAAATAATGGTATAAAGACAATCGGCTGATAATAATATAATATAACAATAATATAGTCCAGTAGAAACCAATCAGCTAATAATGATATGAAAGAATAAGCATTGATCCGAAGGTTAAAGCATATATCAGCTGGAGATCCGATGTTGTTAAATCCAAACGATTGGATAAACAGTGAAACATTTGTTGGTATCAGCTAAATCCAACTTGTATGTAATCCTTATAAGCCGATGCAACATCCAGATAACTCATCACCTGAAATCCCAATTAAACTCTTATTGGCAATCAAAGATAGGTTAGTTTTTATGGTTCTAAACACGGTTAAGGTCGATGCAACTCGAAGTATGCAAAGAAACATAAAGTCTAAACAATCAAGCCTTTGATTGATTTTAAGAGTGGTGGATATATTAGCTAATCTAATCTGGCAAAGCAATTTAGCCGATATCGGTAAAAACCCTAAAGCAGATCACAGCCGATACAAGTAAATCGAGCTACCAAACTAGATTAACTAAGATATATGATAACTAGGTGGGCAAATATATCAACCGAACCAGAGCGATCCAAGAGGTCGAAGTGATGCAGCCTTGAACAATACCAATGTAGCCGATACAATTGCCAGGGCCAACGGAACATAGGACTTACCCCTTCGCCGGAGATCAAAAGACAATGCAACACCGCATTTGGTGCCAAGTTCCGTCGGTTAATAAGTAAAACCTCAGAAAAGAGGGTGACGATGCGCCGAGAGTAGTTGTATTGAACTAGAGATAGATTACAATGAATCTCATGTGTACATATTTATATTCATGGGTAGATACTAATCCATATCGGACACAATACATATTTCCTAAAGATAAAAGGAAAGATGCCAGTCCTGATCGAACACTAAATAAACACTTCTTAAAGATAAGAAATTACTAAATCCTACCTAATTAATAGATAGAATTAAGCTATCATGCCACGGTCTTCACGATTCCTTAAACTCAGTCTCTTATGGATAAGTTTCCACCGACTGATTGTGCTCTTTCTTAACCGAATCAACTAAAAAATCTTACCAAATTTTAGCGTTAACACCGACTAGAGCCAAATATCTGTAAGGAGGGCACCACAACCACACACAAAATTAGATTTTCGCATACGGGCACATTACGACACCCAACCGCAAAAGTACTTTTGGTAAAAAAAATCTAGAAAAAAACTATCCTAGAGACCCTAGCCTGATCCCAGCAAAAAATCTTCTCCATCACGGACCGCCGTCATTGTCGTAGCCGTAGCCAACCTCGTCGACATTGGATCCCCCTTCCCAAGCTCCCCACCCCGAATCTGTCGTCGCTGACCTCGTCGACTTCGGAGCCACAATTCACCAAGGCCGTCCGGAGCTCCCTACCGTCAGATACGTCACTCACGTGCATGGCCACCGTTGCCTGAAGCAGTTGTTGTCGTTGCCTAAGGCCCTGTTTAGATCCACCGCCAAATTTTTTGTGAACACATGCATGGAGCATTAAATGTGGATGAAAAAAAACCAATTGCACAGTTTACATGTAAATCACGAGACGAATCTTTTGAGCCTAATTTCGTCATGATCTGACAATGTGATGCTACAGTAAATATTTGCTAATGATGGATTAATTAGGCTTAATAAATTCGTCTCGCAGTTTACAGGCGGATTCTGTAATTTGTTTTGGTATTAGTCTACGTTTAATACTTCAAATATGTGTCCGTATATCCGATGTGACTCGCCAAATTTTTTTACCCCTGGATCTAAACACCCCCTAAAGCGATAGATACATCTAAAAACAGCACAGCATTTGTAAGAACGCTCCATCTACAAATAGGCACACCTAGGCATACCTGTGAAAATAGAGGGGATGTCTACGAAAATGGTTTCTTATAGTGCAATCTATATACCATTACGATCCGGTCTGACGCGATATAATGGTCAAATCTTTTTTCTTTTTTTAATAATGCTGGAAATTTTAGGCTTTCAACACGCACATGGTGTCTTTTCTTCAAGCTATATTAATAGCTAGATGTATATGTTCTAAAGGAGCTCTTAAGTAAGAATATTCAGCTTGTTCAACGAGATGTTTCATCTCTTCCAACACATTTGTTTGTCAAGTAGGCGAATTCTTCCGTGTCTGTCCGTAAACCGGCATGTCACCTGTCGAAGATCACTTTCTATACCCTCCGAATTGGCTACAAAAAATGAAACGACAAGTTGGATGGATGCTTTGGATAGATCATAAATGGATGGCTGAAGGGGAGCAACCTAGCAAAGATCAGGCTTGGAGGCTTGGAGCATTTGACCCGCCCAAAATAGGACAGGTCTTTCTTAGTCAGGGCTCAGGGACTATTCCAAACGGTGAAGCACCTCCATTATTTTGTATTTGATGGTTTGGACACCGACATACGATTTCCAATTCACGTGTTTTATCGTTACATTTTTCACCATATATTTATAGAAGTCATTAAAAATATAACTTTGTGAAAAAGTTTTTCATATCAAATACTATTCTATTGCATCTATTGATATTTTACAAATTGAGATTTGGCTGTAAGCACTATAGGACGTCGTTCTCTTTCAAGAGAACGAGGGAGTAGTTTCTATACTAAAAGTGTACTTAGCATGTACTATCTATTACATTATTAAGGGGGGCGCTGATCCGCGCCCGGTCATGCTCCCAGATCTCAGATCCGCTCCCTCTAGTTTCTACGTGTATATATATATGCATGTATATATACCAATATAGTTATAGTAAAAATATAATTGTATTTACGAAACAAAATCAAGAGTTGTGCATGAAATTGAGTTGTACTCTTCGTGAAAACTACTTGAGAAAATCTGCTATTTTTTTAATGAATTCTCGAAATTTAAACGATTGGATTTAGGTCCAAAATACTTACTAAGGGTGAGTATTTTCCCGAAGGAATGGAACCATTCCTTTCAGCGATACGTCTCCCACACTTCTATAGGTGTAATTTTCGAGAAAACACTTTGTATATATGAATTTCTTAAATATTATTTTCAAGGCCATTTTGAACTCTGTAATAGCTCAATAAGTTGTAAAAAATCATTATTCAGCCATTCAGCTATTTAGAAAAAAAAACAAAACAAAAAAAAAACAAGTATTGAGTTGACCCTGGAGCTAGCTGGTAGGATCTTTAACCTCGACCAGAAACTAAAACCCCAGAACGACAGCGCCATCGGATCGGAAAGGTCTCCATACCGCGTAAGCCTCGGTATAACCGCGCGTCGGCGCGACAAGACAAGCGGCGATGCTTTATACAAGTAGAAAAGGCCGGCATGCCGAGTCGATAAGCGCTCTAGCTGCTACTGATTGACAAGAAAGAAACCAATTAGTCTGTAGGCAGCGAGGTGACGAACAATCGACCGATTCGATCGAGCTTCGCTCCCAGCTCCCATGGGGAACTGCTTCGGCTCCGAGGAGGCCGAAGCTGCAGCGACCGTGAGGGCACCAACACAAGGCCACCATGGACGCCGGCAAGGTATTCAAATGCTCGTGGCATTTGTTTTCCCTTGGTTGTTCTTGACAACAGATTCTGATCAAATTCAAACCTCGCAGCAGAAGCAGCAGCTCCAGCTAATAGGCGTAGTCCCATCATGGCACCGCCTAACGCGCTTGCTTCCATGAGCAGCGCCACCGGGCATCACACCGGAAGGTCGAGCTCGTCCATGAGCAGCATCACCACCAGAAGCAGCAGCAGCAGTAGCAGCAACCTGCCCCTGGGAGCGGCCGGCGGCGCGGACGTCGTCGTCGCCGGGGCGCTCTACCCGGAGCCGGAGGGGAGGATCCTGGAGGTGCCCAACCTCCGCATCTTCACGTTCGCGGAGCTCAGGGCGGCGACGAGGAACTTCAAGCCGGACAGCGTCCTGGGCGAGGGTGGGTTCGGACGGGTGTATAAGGGGTGGGTCGACGAGAGGACGATGAGCCCCGCGCGCAGCGGCACCGGCATGGTCATCGCCGTCAAGAAGCTCAACCCCGAGAGCGTGCAGGGCCTGCAAGAATGGCAGGTACGTTCGTTCGTTCACAGCTCGCTATCTGCAGCGTCAACGTGTTTAGACAGCACGAAAACGGATAAACAGTATCATAATGACACGCATGATTCAAGCTGATCCGGAAATAATCCTTAAAGAAATCGGTATAAAGGCATCAATGATTGTGGCCGCGGTTTAAACTTTGCACTGGATTAATATTCCACCTCCAAACCATACCGCGTGCTTTTTTTTTTCTAGAGAAACCGTGCCGCGTGTTCACGTGGCCGGCCAGGCAGTCCCCCACAGTTTTCAAATGTTCATATACTATGAAGCTACTAGTAATTCGCTGGGCAAATGAATGCTCCCCACTTGACCACTTCCTTTCTCGCTGCGCATACTGTAAACTGGAGTAGTTGCGGTGAACTACGCTGTTCTGGCTGTGGCGATTTTGCTTGTTTCTACCGCCGCCTAAGCTGTGCGCGAGTGATCGGCACGTTGGCTGCTGCATTGCTGCGATTGGGGCTCGTGGTGAGCTAACCTGGTGACGTTTTCTCTTTGCAGTCTGAGGTGAACTTCCTCGGGAGGCTGTCGCATCCCAACTTGGTGAGGCTGATCGGGTACTGCGTGGAGGACAGGGAGCTGCTGCTCGTGTACGAGTTCATGGCCAAGGGCAGCTTGGAGAATCACCTCTTCAGAAGTGAGTTTTAATTTGCTTCTTCTTCTTCTGTCCTGTCACGGTAGACGGTTTTTTGTTCTTGTCTTTCCGGTCTGTTTCTTTGCCAGCTTAGCTTAATTGAACCCGTTGACCTTAGGAAGATTTGGTTCACTTGGTCGACAGCGAGGCTGGATCGGTTTCTGATTGATGTGGTTTCGTATCGTCGCGAAAATAGGTTTGCTGCAATACAGCCAACGAAAATAGGTTCTGAGTTGATAGTACAGTGGCTATGTGGGGTCTGACTAGAATATTCAGATCGATCGTGTTAAAAATTTTGTGCTTGATTTCAGTCGAATTTTAACACCGTTTGATCGGCATGCATATGGTGCGCAACTCACAGTGTATTGGATCTACTTTAATATTTCAGAATTGTTATATTTGTTACGTTATAAATCTTGTATACGTAATTATACCCTACTTACACCCTACTTATCTATATAATTAGTATGTAATTTTAGAATTTACATATATAATTTTAAAAGTTACATTGTAAATACTAAAATTATATATGTAATTTAGGAAAAAATATTGCTCTACTACCTATTCAGATTTCTGGGTCAATTTGTCAATAGCGGTCTCCCCGCACCACACGGCCGTGTCAATTTCTACGGGCCAAACAGGCTAGCGTGTTGCAGGGCTTTATTGGGCCCAAAATTATCCCTGGTAGAACTCTAGAAACTACTACAAGTGTATAAAACCGTAGTTTTCCGTAAGATTATTGTGACAGCAAAGTGAACTAACACCGAGCATTGCTTGCAAGCAGAAGGCAGCGCCTACCAACCGATCTCGTGGAACCTCCGTCTCCGCATCGCCATCGGCGCCGCCCGCGGCCTCGCGTTCCTGCACTCGTCGGAGAAGCAGATCATCTACCGCGACTTCAAGGCCTCCAACATCCTCCTCGACACGGTACGTAGTACGTATGTACGCGCAAAATTAAAACCGCCATTGCTGGCACGTGGTACACGCGAAGCTGCACGTAATCATTAACACACCACTGCACCCTGCTCAACTCGTTCTCCTCCTCCTGTACATATGCAGCACTACAACGCCAAGCTCTCCGACTTCGGCCTCGCCAAGAACGGCCCCACCGCCGGCGAGAGCCACGTCACCACCCGCGTCATGGGCACCTACGGCTACGCGGCGCCGGAGTACGTCGCCACAGGTAAGCGCACGAACATGAAAGCTAATTTTGTTAATTTCAGGTGACAAATGTAACGGGGAAACTTGTGTATCAATTTACCAGGGCACCTGTATGTGAAGAGCGACGTGTACGGGTTCGGCGTGGTGCTGCTGGAGATGTTGACGGGGATGAGGGCGCTGGACACGGGGAGGCCGGCGCCGCAGCACAGCCTTGTGGAGTGGGCCAAGCCGTACCTGGCGGACCGGCGGAAGCTGGCGCGGCTGGTGGACCCGCGCCTGGAGGGGCAGTACCCGTCCAAGGCGGCGCTGCAGGCGGCCCAGCTCACGCTGCGCTGCCTCTCCGGGGACCCCAGGAGCCGGCCCTCCATGGCCGAGGTCGTCCAGGCCCTCGAGGAGATCGAGCGGATCAGGTCGCGTCCCAAGGGTGCCTCCGCCGCCGTCACCGCGTCGGCCTCGTCGCCGCGGGTCCCGCCGAGGAGTGGTGGGCACCACCATCACCACCACTCGTCGCGGCCGAGGTCTGGATCGGACGGGGCGCGGAGCGGCCACCCTTCTCCTCGAGTGAGATAGCCCCGTCGGCCCAACATACGTTTTGGACTTTCGGCCCAAATTTTGTCTGTCCTTTCCAGATTGCAGTCGGCCTAAAAGGTTGGTGGGCTAACTGCAGGGTTCAGTAAGGTGCTTTGTCTAAACCTTCTGAAACAAAGAAGTGGAAAGTGATGTGCCTTGAATTGATAATCTACCCGGTAAATTGTTTCACTCATCACTCACTCTTTCATTCTTTCATTCATCACTCAATGCTTTAAACCACCCGGTGAAAATCCAAAGGTCCAAATCGATCCCTGCCTCCCACTTCCATCAATCGCGTGAACCCCTGTAATTGCACCGCAGCCCCCAGACCCGCGCGCAGCCAACCTCCATTCCTCTCTCTCGCGCATCGGACGCCATCGCCCAGCGCGCAGCCCAACTCCCTTCCTCTCTCGCGCACACCGGACGCCGCTGTCGTCGCCCCACGTGCAGCCCACCTCCCTTCCTCTCTCTCTCGCACACCCTCCCTCCGCCACCGCCGCCTCACCTCGCCTAGCCCCGCCGACGCCCCGCTGCAGCCCCCTCCCTTCCTCTCTCTCGCACACCCTCCATCTGCCGTCGTCGCCTCGCCTTGCCTCCACCGTCGTCGCCCCGCGCGCAGCCCCCTCATTTCCTCTCTCTCGCACACCCTCCATCCGCCACCTCGCCTCGCCCCGCCAACGCGCCAACCGCCGACGGCCCACCGCCACGCCAACCACGAGACTCTCAAGCCAATCGCCGATCCACATCTACAACCATCGACAATCTCCTCCGCGACCGCTGCGGAGCTCTGGTCCACATCGAGGAACAACATCCTCCGCAGCCACTGCCGACAGGCTCCGCCGCGCGCATCGCCGATAGCGACCTCCGCGTCCGCTGTAGACCACCGATCCACATCGAGGACAGACCAGGACCCCATCGACAACCTCCTCCACGGGAGCTGCCTGCATCGCCATCGCCGATCTACTCCACACCGATAGCGATGCCCACTAGACCGGCTCGCCGCCCTCACCCTCGACTTCTCCGCCCGATCTTCGCCGTGCCGCCACCGACCGGAGAGTACAACATCATCGCGGTTGCCGTCCAATTATTTACCCTCGACTTTCGCTCGTCTCCACGGTCACATCGGCTCCATATCCGGGCTCTTTGCCGTCGACATCCGTTCGTTGTCCACAGTGCAGTCCTTGGAGCCGATCCACCAGCAACAAGGATTTGCGACTTCAGGTTGGGAATTCAATTGAAGTGTTTTAACTTAGTTCTGAATTCAATTGAAATGTTCATAAATCCGATTCATGATCTGCCTGATGCTCGATATAAAATTGCTACCCCTCAATGCTCGCAGTGTAATTTTTATCACGATGACTATCAGTTCTATTTAATTTTTGAAAAACTGTATATACAACTGACGTCAATAGTATCATGCTTTACTGCTTAATAACAACTGATGTCGATAGTAGGATGCTTGAGTGCTTGTGAAAGGGAACAATATTTATAGATGACATATGAAGGGAGAAAAATCATTACTTTACATTTGCATAACTTCCTTTTTTTTCTCCAAGCCACCGCCTTCAATCCTCATGCCACTATTTTGCATATGACATGAGGATTGGAGGAGGGCTGCTTGTGTATACCCTATTTCCTATTGGTATATATTTTTTGACGAATGATTTCGGTAGGTGTATAAATGAATGTATTGTACATTGTTGTATCCCTTTAAAGCGCCAGTTTAAACAGAGCATTCATGCATTTATGGATTTGGGACCAAAACTAATTTCTTAATATCATGGATTTAGCCTGTGTACATGAGAAGTACGTATTAACTCATGAACTTACCCTTTGTTTTTAGAATCCTTCTTTATGAATATATATATATATACACATATATATATATATACATATATATATACATATATATATATATATACATATATATATATACATATATATATATACATACATATATATATACATATATATATATACATACATATATATATATATATATATATATATATATAAGCTGAATTTGATCATATTTATCATATGGAAAAAGTCCCTGCCAATGAAATTTCCAGCCTTCATAATGATTTCCCACAAAAATACATATCTTAGATTATATACTAAAATTTGTGCATTTAACATTGCAGTCTTCCGAATTTATTCATTGCTCACGTCTGGACGTACAGAACTTATGACGAATACACTGAATATAGCAAAGGTGAGTCATGTGGGACAAATTTGACTAGGATCATGTATATTTTGGTATTGATGGAATTTATTGATCTCACCATTGATCACCATTGAGCGGAATCTCATTTATCTAGAGTCAGAAGTTTAATGGCTATTTTTCTACGTGATGCTCAATATAAATTTGCTACCCCTTAATGCTTGTAATGTTATTTTTATCATGATGACTCTCAGTTCTGCTTAATTATTGAAAAACTATGGTGTGAGTTGTATATCCATATTAACAACAATGATGTCAATAGTATCATGCTTTACTGCTTATTAACAACTGATGTCATCAGTAGCATGCTTGAGTGCTTGTGAAAGGGAACAATATTTATAGATGACATATGAAGGGAGAAAAATCATTGCTTTACATTTGCATAACCTCCTTTTTTTCTCCAAGCCACCGCCTTCAATCCTCAGTACACTATTTTGCGTATGACATGAGGATTGGAGGAGGGCTGCTTGTGTATATCCTATTTCCTATATATTTTTAACGGATGATTTCGGTAGGCGTATAAATGAATGTCATTGAGCGGAATCTCATTTATCTAGAGTCAGTAGTTTAACGGCTATTTTTCTAAATTCAAATTTGCATAAAAAGGTTTTGTTTTGTGGCTGAAACTGCACAGTGCTACAATTATCACACATAAATGAGGCAACACATAAATCAATGTTTACAAGCATCCAGATAACTAGCACCGATATTGAACTTATGTATTTTCGATTTCTCTAAACTGCATACCCATCCCATTGCATATCCCATCTCAGCGATATTGAAACTGGTAAAATTTGAATGATTAGCGGTACATAAAATGAGTCAATGTAGATAGGATTGATCTCTACGTATATTTTTTATATAGTTTTGATCTCTACCTATATTTTTGAATGGTTGGTGGTACATATAATGCAACCATTTTTTATTAACAAACGGGATTGTAGTTGTAATTATCATATATCTTGTTTGTATAACGTATATTTTTCAGCCTCAATGTGGATATGTTTGATCTCTACGTAAAAAATCTGCAGTCAGTGTTTTATGCACTCGAATATGTATAAATAAGCTTGTCTATGAATATTTTTTTATACATCGGTGGTATGGTTACATGTGTTGTGTGTTTTCCTATGTTACAGGTATATCTATGAAGTATGTGATGTGGATTTGGGTGTTTTTATCATTTTTTTCCCATGACGTTGGATTTGTGCCCTGTCATAATTCATGTTGCTTGTTGATCTCCATATAGGCATGGATTACATTGTCGTCTTGCGGGCCGATGTGATGTTGGTGTGGCAAGTTTCACGTTTTTTTGCTACTTGTTGCTCTATAATTTTTTTATGATTGTATTTTGTATCTAATAGAAATAGTAAAAGTATTTTAATGTGTGGTATGGATTTTATAGTACATTATGGTGTTCTTTGATCATGTCTCGCGAGCATTGTTGCTGGATAAATGAGAATTGAGATTATTGGGACCATATTATTACATGATGTCTGTATGTTTTTTTAAGCATAGGATATATTATGTGGTTATGTGCTCGTACTACAAACTCAATAATGACATTATATGTAAACTAGGTGCGCATGGACACAAATCATCGTGATGATGTAGTACGCAAATCCCTCGGAGATATAACAAACCACTCTAAAGGTGTAGTATAATGGATAGTGGGTTGTACATAAGGCATATCTCATTTTCTGTATGACTTTACTGTTAAATTTACGACGCAGGTCATGTGCATGAAAATAGGCTACATCTATTGATGTACTAGCAAAATGAGTGCGAAAGTAACTGTCCTACCGACGCCACGAGAATTTCTTAAATGTATTGCAAATACTAAACTTGAGGATAGTTATTTACATGCATGGTATATTCTATATATATATCAAATGCTTTATTTTGTGCCGACAACAAATAATGGAATAACTCTATACATTTTTAACATATTTTTTAAACGTATATTGACCTTTTATATTGTATACTGAAGTGATTACATATGATTATGTATCGTAAAGTTTTACTGTGCTCAAGCAATATCATATTGTTGTACTTTATATTAAATATATTTGATGTACGACATGAATTGATTTAAAGTTCAAATCCACATATCATATAAAATTTTTTTTCCAACATGAAATTTTAAAAATTATTAAAAACAAATGGAATTACACCGTAGCGTTTAGCACAGGTATATTACTAGTTTCTTGTGAATGGGATTGTGGGGGATGAGTAGAGTAAAAGAGAGAGAGGTAGTGATAAAATTTTACGAATGTCATTATCGACTTTTTTGAGCTTAAAGTAGTCGTGAATGTGAACAGAAGAAGCTTTTAGCACTGAGAAATGAAGGTTTGAGCTCTGTTCCTCTGGAGTCTGGCCACACACTCGACATGCGTACAGACATAACATAGCTACAGTTAGGTTCATGTGTCCCGAGAAAAGCGAACATTAGCAAGGGGTCCGAGCCCAAATGCCTGTCTATCGCATTCCTCGTTCTACAATCTGTGTTCTTCGGTGATATTGTCCAGCTCTGGACATTCTGAGTTCACACTTCACACCCCTAGATGATGTCCAGTTCCTAATAGAGTTGTTCACATGCTTCGTGCGGTGGTGCCCATTCATGCATCTCGATCGCCCGGTCAAGCAGCGAGCAGCGTTATACATACACCCGCTTGGCCGATGCTGCTATGCTGATACTGACAGATGCATGATGAATGGAATCTGGTTCGATCTGCTTGCACGTTGCTCCCGCAGTCCGCAGATTATTTCTCGTATAGGACACGGTTACACGGGCGTTCACTGAACATCACTTGTATTTCGTTGTAGAATAATACATGCCAGTGTAGCATCTGCATAGCTCAAACTTAAATGTCGGACGTGACTGATTTTCGCCCCTGCATAGAATGATAATGAAGCTTGATTTTTATTAAATCGTGCAATTATTTATACATCACGGGATTAGAATATTATGTCTGTTTCCATCATTAGGGACTGTACAAATTAGTGTGTTAAGGGTGTGCACTTCTCTCTCGTGTTCCGCGCGTACGTTTTTTAAACTACTAGACGGTACGTTTTATGAAAATATTTATATACGAAATTTATTTTAAAAATCATATTAATCATTTTTTCATAAAAAATAGCAAATACTTAATTAATCATGTGTTAATGAGTCGTTCCGTTTTTCGTGCAGAGGGAATAAGTTCCCAACTCACTTAAATAAACACAGCCTTATAGTGGTTTGGACTTTGGAAAGATAGATCAAAAAAGAATGTTTTCATAAAGTTTTAAGAAGCTTTCATACGTAAGGCTGGTAAAAAAAATGTTTACCAGTCGTATATAAGGTTGTGTTAGGTTGCCTCCTTCCACACGTAAAACAGAATAATAGATTAATACATGATTAATTAAGTATTAACTACGAAAAGTTGAAAAATAAATTAATATGATTTTTTAAAGTAACTTTTTTATAGAAATTTTTTGTAAAACATGTATCGTTTATAGTTTGAAAAATATGCACGCGGAGCGAAAAAAGATAGAGATGAATTAGGAATTTATGGGAAAGTATACAGCCTAAAATTACCAACTTTGCAAGCAAAGCTGTCAACTAAAATTGAGTACTTTATACGAGCTTTTCTGTAAATAACAGAACGGAGAAACCTTCTACTCCATCCATTTTATATTATAAATTACTTTTACTTTTAATATAAAGTTTTAAATTTTGTTATTATATATATATACATATATATATATACATATACATATACGTATATATATACACACATATACATATATACATATATATATATACATATACATATACATATACATATACACACACACATACATATATATATATATATATATATATATATATATATATATATATATATATATACATATATGTATACATATATATACATATATATATATACACATATATGTATACATATATATGTATGTATACATATATATATATATATATATATATACCACCCTATATATATTAGTGTGTGTAACATATATATACACATATATATATATACGTATACATATATATGTATATATACATACATACATACATACATATGTATACACATATAGAGAGTTTACCAATATTGGTATATATACATACATACATATATATACCAATATTATCGGTCACTTGATTCAGAGAGTTTAAAGTCCTACTCGGTACTCACCGTATGCCTCACCTATCTATATTTTTAGAAGCAACCTTAAATTAAGTATCCCTAGTCACATTTGATCTAGCCAAGAGTTTACCATCTCCCCAGGCAGTTCCACCCGAAGGGAACACTTCTCTATGGACACAAGGTTCTCTACACGCCTATGCAGGATGCAGGCTAAAAACGAGAACAGCCGAAGAGTTTTTCTCCTATAGGGTCCTTAGCATAAACGCTAGTTTAGAACAAACAGACAGAGATACTTAAGAAAAATTACTTCATAATTAAACAGGTAGGCTTACATACGGTTTTCCCTTTCGGGAACCCCGAAGGTAGATACAAACAAGTTCTTCTTACCTTACACAACTTTATCTTACAACTCCTTGCTTCTCTATATTAAGCAAGGTAGACTAGGACTATTACTAAGAGAGGTGGAAAGGAGGACGAGAGTGCGATGGTGGCTTGTTTGTTTTCTGGATGGTGTGCTTCTTGTGTTCTTCGTAGTGAAGGCCTTCGTCTCCTTTTATAGAGGCTCGGAGTGGCGTCGCCTGTACCTCCCTCTTATCTCTTTACTACTGTGGCTTCACGAGAGGTGTCTAAAGTTGAAGCCTTTCCACCGAAAGTTTTATTCTTCACAGGAATATGTCAATTCTTCACAGGAATATGTCATTCACCGCACCCTATATTGTCCTTTTGTGCTTTATAGGGTGTTCTTCTGAATTACTTTTATTCTTCTTCCACGCCCAAATTGTTGATATTTTATTATCAATATATATTGAAAATCATATTTAGCTATATAAGTTTATTCATCTGGTTGCCCATGGCCACCAAGATCCATCGTGTCTAGATCAGAAAAAGAAACTTCTAATTTCTCATCTATTGCCTTTTTTATTTGCTCAAATTTCTGATCTATTTCTTGTTTTAATTCTTTGAGTATTTCTTCCTTTAATTCTTTCTTTAATTGTGGGGAAGCTTCTTCGAATTTTTCTATTATTTTCCAATCAATATATTCTCCATCTAATGGATCTATCCCTTTTGTTAGGCATTCCTTGTATGTGGGTTTTTTAGAAAACCCTTCTTCCTTTATAGTCATCTTAATGGGTATTTCTGGAGCCTTCTTTCCTTTAGCTTTTTTGTATTTTTGAATATATTCTTTCGCGGCAGGCTCTAGGTAATAATTTATTCCTAATATTTTTCTAGCTTGGCTTAGTGCTTCATCAATATCCTTATATTTCTTCCAAGATAATCCTCCCAATAATTTAGCATCTATCTTTTGGGCCACAATTTCTTCAAAAGATATGTAGACCCCTGGGAGCTTTCCATCAAATACAACATATATAGGCTTCTGCTGTATTATTTCATGCTCTTCATTGACTGGCATTAACATTCCATTTATTAGGTGAAAATATTCGGAGAGACTATTCAATATTGATAGCATATATCCTTTTTCTTCCCTTTTATTATTGTATTGGTACCAAAAATTATCCAATATGCATTCTTGAACTTCATCTAAGATTATATGATCTTTTGGCTTAAATTTGTATGAATTTGGCGGGAATATTCTGAGTTTGTTGTCATCTCCAAATGTAAAGCATTCGATTCCGCTGTAATTCATTGATCTTTTCATACCTGCAATACGGGTAGACGAGAAAGCATGTCAGGCAAGTTATTATCTTTCCCCTTAATATGTTCAAATATAACTTTATAGCCATTTCCTGTAATAATATCTTCAAATAAAACCCATCTTCTAGTCGAGCTTTTCTTGCTATTAAGCTGATTATAGTATCTACAAATGGCTTCACAATCAGTTCTAACTGTGAATTCTTTAAACCCTAGATATAGCCTAAAGGCATTGATTGCATTGATTATTGCCATGATCTCTCTGTCTGTATTATTGACAGTTTTTAATTTATAACTTCCAGAAGCATACCTACATATTTTTTCTTCTGTTTTAGCAGAAAATTTTGTAGGTCTTTGCTTTAATATAGCACCCCAACCTTGTTGTGATGCATCAGTCTCAATGATAAAATAACTCTCTTCTAATGGTAATTCTAGAGGTTTTAGTTCTCTCACCTTTTCTTTTATTAATCTTACTAACTTAATGTCTTCAGAATTAAAATATCTCTGACCATTTTTTCTTAATTTAGCATATAAAGGTCCTGCTAGTTTTGCTAAATTATTGATGTGATTTCTAGCATAATTTACAATTCCTAAAAATTGTTGTAGTTTCTTTTTATCATTCATAGCATCAGGAAATTGTAAAATTTTCTTAGCAATATGTTCTTGCAAATGAATTTTGCCTTCTCCTATTTCATGTCCAAGAAAGCTAATTTTTTCTTTGCATATTTCCATCTTCTTTTTTGATAGGATTAATCCATTTTGCTCCACCTTTCTAAAAAATAATTCTAGATGAGCAATGTGGTCCTTATAAGTTTTTGAAAATATTAACAGGTCATCTATATATACTAACACAAATTCTTGATTATCGTTAAAGATATTTTGCATTTTTCTTTGAAATAAGGCAGGCGCATTTTTTAATCCTAGCGGCATCACAAGCCATTCATAGTGTCCCTGGGGACAGGTGAATGCCGTCCATTCTATAGATTCTTCTGCCATTTTTACTTGCCAAAATCCAGCTTTTAAATCAAATTTCGAGAAATATTTGCTGCCTTGTATCCTATTGATCCATTCTTGCTTATTTGGGATATTATAGGCATCTTCTATAGTATTATCATTTAGTCTTTTATAATTTATGACCATCCTAGATTTACCTCTAACTTCTTCTGCATGATTTCTTACTATAAATGCTGCAGACCTATGTGGACTTCTGCTTTCTCTTATTGCTCCTAGTTTCAGCAGTTCTTCTATATGCATCTTAAATTCTTCTATATCTTTCGGAGTTGCTTCTATTGGGCTGGTCTTAATAATATATTCTGGGTTTATGATATTAATTTTACACTCGATTGCATTTTTCTCCCAATATTTCATAGGAATTTCTCCTATAATTTGGATGTCCTCTAATCTTTGAACAATCCTTTCTATATCCTTTTTAGACTTAATATCCCGGTACCAATTTGGTGCAAACGCTTGTAGCCCTATGCACTCTATATTGGAATTTGATATATAATAGTTGTCTATATTCTCACTAAGCTCATATTCATTAATAGACTCAAGATTGGGTGCTTCAAGGTTGTCCGTTTTGGAGGAGATCTCGAGTTTGGAGGAGGTTCCACCACGCTTTCGTACCTCTGAGATGTATGGAACATTGTTTTGATAAGGGATAAAAGTAATTCCTTGCTCATGTATTACTGTGGTTTGTACCGATTGTTGTAAAAACCTTAAGCCAATTATCATGTCATCATTTATCATGGACAGGTTTCTTATTGTAATCTCATCTATTATATATTTAGTTCCATTAATGTATGTTTCAACATTATAGGCTAACTGATTATGAATTTTCTTTATTCCGGACATATCTGTAGAGACTTCTGCCTTACTATCATCAATTGTATGAACTATCTCTGGACATTTTATGAAGTACTTGTCATGAATAATATTTTTTGTACACCCCGTGTCTACTAGTGCTAATATTTTATATGATACCTTGGATGATAATTTTACTTTTACCGGTATTCTTATTCCCAAAATATCTTTAAAAGGCAATTTTACTATATATTTATTTCCAAAATTAGTTATGGCATCTTTTAGTTGAATTATTTTAGCAGTATTACTGTCTTTTAATGTTATCAATTGCTCTTTAAATTCGGTGTTTTGTATATCCTTATTTTCTGGTAATGCCTTAATATCACAGTTAATTTTTTGGTTCTCTAGTTCTGCTTCTAATTTGTTTATTCTATTCTCTAAAACTCGTACTCTACTAGATAATATTCTTTCATCTGATTCTAATTCTATTTCTTTTCTCCATTTTTGTTTATTTGCCTTTATACATTCAGCACAAGCTTGTTTTAGGCATATACTACAGGTTACTCTATTGTCTTGGCTTGGGTAATAGATGCAAAAGGCACATTTAATGTTATAATCACCTTTCCCTCTAATCCAATCGTGTTCACAATTTAATTGATCCATCATTTCAATTTTTAAACCTGCTAGTTCATCAATTAAATCTATCTCTTCATCGGTTGATTCATATTCTTCATTGGTGTTTTCAATTTCGTCAGTTTCTATGATAGAATATATTGATTCATCATCTTTTATTTCATCATCGCAGACTAATATATTTTCATTTACACTATCGATAATTAAAACTCTCTCTTGTTCTTCATATTTACTAGAATATCTCTTTTGATCTTTATTTGGGCAAGTTCTACTTAAATGGTCAGGTGAATTACATATGAAACATCTGCATGTTCTATCATAAGTTTTCTTTGGATTATACCTTCTTACATTTCTCTTATGTAGGAAAGGTGCTCTATTATCTGATCTTCTTAAGAAATACCTTTTCCTTGTCCTTATATTATTATTATTATTTCTACTTTGATGCCTATGGTTTCTTTTATTTCTAGGCCTATCTTCTCCATATGATAAAGGTATTTGTACTATTTTATTGCAAAAATTATAGTCAGAATGTTTCATTGACCT
Organism: Oryza punctata; assembly: GCA_000573905.2. Lineage (NCBI taxonomy): Eukaryota > Viridiplantae > Streptophyta > Magnoliopsida > Poales > Poaceae > Oryza > Oryza punctata. The sequence continues at coordinate 27,083,549 of CM002491.2, read as the reverse complement.
TTGGGCTTGTATTCCTGTGCATATCTTCCTTAATTGCTTGAACACAAAAGTTATAGCTTGAGAAATATTAATTTCAGCTCCTTCAGTTTCCTTTTTATATTCCTCAAAAATCATACTACCTAAAGGGTCAGGAAGTTTATTAAAATATCTCTCAACTATTCCCTTATTGTATCCTTGCTTAGCAGTTGTTGCATTATATAGATAATGTTGGGAAAATTCTTTTATACCTTTCCAGCTTGTTAATGTTAACTTTTCTATTTCTTTTAATCTTTCATTTTGCAAAGTGGTGTACCCTAATTCTGGGTCTTCAGCTATGATTATATTAGATACTATATTTGCAAAATTGTGAGGATTACTTCCGGCTCTTTTTAGCTCTTCATAATTATTAGGATTCTTTTCAACCCATTGTTCCCATAAGACTTTAGCAGATTCTCCTAAAAATGTTTCTAAATAAGTTATCATATCCTCCACTTTATTCCCTATATTGTGCTGATTTTGTATATATTTTTGAACTATTAATCCCTTCCAAATACTAATGATATTTGGCCAGTCTATGGGATCATGTGCTGCTAGATTTAGTATCGCCCCATCACTTTTTTGATTTTGAAATTTTATTGGTTTTTCAAAATCTCTTCTTTTAGTGCCCATGTGTCTATACTGTCCTGGGATATAGTTATATGAATACTCTTCTTTTTCTGGGGGCCATCTTCCTGCTACCCTGGCTGGTCTTTCTCTTTCTCCCTCATTTTTTACAGAACCCTCTCCATATCTTTTTCTTTTTCCCGTTCCTAAATCTACTTCCATGGCTTCCATTGCATTATCTAGGTTATGCAATCCTATCTCATCTAATGAGTCTATAAAATCATCATATTGTCTAGCATTGTCTTCATCTATATTCTCTATTTCTTCTATCAGATTATTCTCTTCTTCATAACTTTCTAGAAATAATTTCTCGTTCTCTTCCCATTGCTCTTCTTCACTTAATTCTTTGCCTAACCTTTGTTTTTCTTTATCTTCTCTTGACTCTTTTATTTGTTCTACTTTAATTTCTTGGGTTCTCGGAGTTTCTATGGCCATATTTTTATCCTTTTTTAGTTTCTTTATCCTGGATAGTTCTCTGTAGAAGTAAAGTTCTTTATCCCTAATTTTAGGCCACTCACTTTTCATAGAGTTATTATATTCTTCTGCTATATCTTTTAGTTTATCTTCATAATACTTTATTTCACTTTCATAATCTAATTTTTCCATAAATTCAGAAATACTATGTCTTTTGTTATCTATAATATTTCTATCAGATGATTCTGTATCTAAATCATCTGTGGTTCTGGATTTATAATTTGTAAATCTAATACTAACATTCCCTTTGTTATCTTGGTAACTTATAAAGTTTTCAGGCTGACTCAAAGTCTTACTTTTTATAAATTCACTAATTGGCCATTTTTCCCCTGCTCTTTCTTCAGAGTTTATGGTCAAAGGGCTCATGAATTTTATTCCTTTAGAATGCATTTTTTCAATCACATCATTTACATTAATTTTATATTTGGAGGCACTTCTATTAGTCAATCTTCCTATGAATTCTATACTTATTAACAAATTGGTTCCTTTAAATTCTTCGTATCCTTTTGTTTGAAAACCAAAACTCATTTTATCTATAAATTCTTTTACAGGCATCATTAAGTCAGGTGCTATATAAGTTATCAACATATTTTCATTCATATCTCCTTCTAGATATCCTAGCGATGCTTTGTTTATTGTGTCCCATCTTTTATCTAATAAGGTTATTAAAACCTTAGCTCCTAATTTCTTTCTTGTCATTCCTTTGATTCCTATTATATACATACCTTGGTGAATATACTTGTATCCTGAATATTTTAATCCATTTTCAAACTCTTTAGCTACTATTTTTAATTCTACTGGTTTTGTTAGGACACTTAATTCTACTTCTCTAGATATTCTATATAACCCATTCTTATTCTCAAAGAATCCCATGCAATATACTTGTTGAGGTCTTATTGCCCTTAAAGTATCTCGTTGATATCTTTCGAGCTGTTTATCTACTTGTGCAACATCTTCCAGCTCATCTATGTCTTCATATTTGCTCTTTTGTTTATCAGAACAACTATCATCTCTGCTTGCTATTCTTCTAAAGAGACTCCTAGATAAGTCCATTTTTCTGAATTAATAGCCTGCGAAGATGAGACTATGCCTGATGAAGCCAAAACTATTTCCTTACCTTTACTAGAGTTAATTTTGTCTAATAATTCTTTAATATAATCACAGTTTTGTGAAATTTTATTTTGTCTAGTCTTATATTCTTCTAACAACTTTAATGCAATATTCAAATTATTATTAAGAAAAGAGTACTGTTCTGCAATCAGCTTTTGTTCTTTATGTATGTCTTCGACTTTTTGCTCTAAATCTTCTTGTCTCTTACCCCAATTTATATAGAAATTATATATTAAATCAACAATTAAATTTAGTTGGCTATTATTAGAATGCCAACTATGTTCTTCGGTATGGCTTAATCTACACCTTATATTGATATTATCTTTGGTATTTATAACTCTATGTATATAATTTTTCTTAAGTATCTCTGTCTGTTTGTTCTAAACTAGCGTTTATGCTAAGGACCCTATAGGAGAAAAACTCTTCGGCTGTTCTCGTTTTTAGCCTGCATCCTGCATAGGCGTGTAGAGAACCTTGTGTCCATAGAGAAGTGTTCCCTTCGGGTGGAACTGCCTGGGGAGATGGTAAACTCTTGGCTAGATCAAATGTGACTAGGGATACTTAATTTAAGGTTGCTTCTAAAAATATAGATAGGTGAGGCATACGGTGAGTACCGAGTAGGACTTTAAACTCTCTGAATCAAGTGACCGGCTGTTTTTGGATTCGCCACCCAGCAAAGATCCTGAAAATATAAGTAAAAATTTCCGAGTGAATAGTGTGAATAGTAACCGTGAATAGTGTGAACAGTCACCGTGAATAGTGTGAATAGTAAACAGTAACAGTGAATAGTAACAGTGAATAGTAACAGTGAATAGCGAATAGTGAACGTGAATAGTGAGTGAATAGTGAACAGCATAAAATATAAGATAAGTTTTGCATAGTGCATAAAATAGTAGTAAATAAAATTATAAGTGGTATCAGAGCCTGGTAATCATAGAGAAGCTAAATTTAGAAACTAATATTGGAAAGGTTATAAATACCAAAGATAATATCAATATAAGGTGTAGATTAAGCCATACCGAAGAACATAGTTGGCATTCTAATAATAGCCAACTAAATTTAATTGTTGATTTAATATATAATTTCTATATAAATTGGGGTAAGAGACAAGAAGATTTAGAGCAAAAAGTCGAAGACATACATAAAGAACAAAAGCTGATTGCAGAACAGTACTCTTTTCTTAATAATAATTTGAATATTGCATTAAAGTTGTTAGAAGAATATAAGACTAGACAAAATAAAATTTCACAAAACTGTGATTATATTAAAGAATTATTAGACAAAATTAACTCTAGTAAAGGTAAGGAAATAGTTTTGGCTTCATCAGGCATAGTCTCATCTTCGCAGGCTATTAATTCAGAAAAATGGACTTATCTAGGAGTCTCTTTAGAAGAATAGCAAGCAGAGATGATAGTTGTTCTGATAAACAAAAGAGCAAATATGAAGACATAGATGAGCTGGAAGATGTTGCACAAGTAGATAAACAGCTCGAAAGATATCAACGAGATACTTTAAGGGCAATAAGACCTCAACAAGTATATTGCATGGGATTCTTTGAGAATAAGAATGGGTTATATAGAATATCTAGAGAAGTAGAATTAAGTGTCCTAACAAAACCAGTAGAATTAAAAATAGTAGCTAAAGAGTTTGAAAATGGATTAAAATATTCAGGATACAAGTATATTCACCAAGGTATGTATATAATAGGAATCAAAGGAATGACAAGAAAGAAATTAGGAGCTAAGGTTTTAATAACCTTATTAGATAAAAGATGGGACACAATAAACAAAGCATCGCTAGGATATCTAGAAGGAGATATGAATGAAAATATGTTGATAACTTATATAGCACCTGACTTAATGATGCCTGTAAAAGAATTTATAGATAAAATGAGTTTTGGTTTTCAAACAAAAGGATACGAAGAATTTAAAGGAACCAATTTGTTAATAAGTATAGAATTCATAGGAAGATTGACTAATAGAAGTGCCTCCAAATATAAAATTAATGTAAATGATGTGATTGAAAAAATGCATTCTAAAGGAATAAAATTCATGAGCCCTTTGACCATAAACTCTGAAGAAAGAGCAGGGGAAAAATGGCCAATTAGTGAATTTATAAAAAGTAAGACTTTGAGTCAGCCTGAAAACTTTATAAGTTACCAAGATAACAAAGGGAATGTTAGTATTAGATTTACAAATTATAAATCCAGAACCACAGATGATTTAGATACAGAATCATCTGATAGAAATATTATAGATAACAAAAGACATAGTATTTCTGAATTTATGGAAAAATTAGATTATGAAAGTGAAATAAAGTATTATGAAGATAAACTAAAAGATATAGCAGAAGAATATAATAACTCTATGAAAAGTGAGTGGCCTAAAATTAGGGATAAAGAACTTTACTTCTACAGAGAACTATCCAGGATAAAGAAACTAAAAAAGGATAAAAATATGGCCATAGAAACTCCGAGAACCCAAGAAATTAAAGTAGAACAAATAAAAGAGTCAAGAGAAGATAAAGAAAAACAAAGGTTAGGCAAAGAATTAAGTGAAGAAGAGCAATGGGAAGAGAACGAGAAATTATTTCTAGAAAGTTATGAAGAAGAGAATAATCTGATAGAAGAAATAGAGAATATAGATGAAGACAATGCTAGACAATATGATGATTTTATAGACTCATTAGATGAGATAGGATTGCATAACCTAGATAATGCAATGGAAGCCATGGAAGTAGATTTAGGAACGGGAAAAAGAAAAAGATATGGAGAGGGTTCTGTAAAAAATGAGGGAGAAAGAGAAAGACCAGCCAGGGTAGCAGGAAGATGGCCCCCAGAAAAAGAAGAGTATTCATATAACTATATCCCAGGACAGTATAGACACATGGGCACTAAAAGAAGAGATTTTGAAAAACCAATAAAATTTCAAAATCAAAAAAGTGATGGGGCGATACTAAATCTAGCAGCACATGATCCCATAGACTGGCCAAATATCATTAGTATTTGGAAGGGATTAATAGTTCAAAAATATATACAAAATCAGCACAATATAGGGAATAAAGTGGAGGATATGATAACTTATTTAGAAACATTTTTAGGAGAATCTGCTAAAGTCTTATGGGAACAATGGGTTGAAAAGAATCCTAATAATTATGAAGAGCTAAAAAGAGCCGGAAGTAATCCTCACAATTTTGCAAATATAGTATCTAATATAATCATAGCTGAAGACCCAGAATTAGGGTACACCACTTTGCAAAATGAAAGATTAAAAGAAATAGAAAAGTTAACATTAACAAGCTGGAAAGGTATAAAAGAATTTTCCCAACATTATCTATATAATGCAACAACTGCTAAGCAAGGATACAATAAGGGAATAGTTGAGAGATATTTTAATAAACTTCCTGACCCTTTAGGTAGTATGATTTTTGAGGAATATAAAAAGGAAACTGAAGGAGCTGAAATTAATATTTCTCAAGCTATAACTTTTGTGTTCAAGCAATTAAGGAAGATATGCACAGGAATACAAGCCCAAAGGTCAATGAAACATTCTGACTATAATTTTTGCAATAAAATAGTACAAATACCTTTATCATATGGAGAAGATAGGCCTAGAAATAAAAGAAACCATAGGCATCAAAGTAGAAATAATAATAATAATATAAGGACAAGGAAAAGGTATTTCTTAAGAAGATCAGATAATAGAGCACCTTTCCTACATAAGAGAAATGTAAGAAGGTATAATCCAAAGAAAACTTATGATAGAACATGCAGATGTTTCATATGTAATTCACCTGACCATTTAAGTAGAACTTGCCCAAATAAAGATCAAAAGAGATATTCTAGTAAATATGAAGAACAAGAGAGAGTTTTAATTATCGATAGTGTAAATGAAAATATATTAGTCTGCGATGATGAAATAAAAGATGATGAATCAATATATTCTATCATAGAAACTGACGAAATTGAAAACACCAATGAAGAATATGAATCAACCGATGAAGAGATAGATTTAATTGATGAACTAGCAGGTTTAAAAATTGAAATGATGGATCAATTAAATTGTGAACACGATTGGATTAGAGGGAAAGGTGATTATAACATTAAATGTGCCTTTTGCATCTATTACCCAAGCCAAGACAATAGAGTAACCTGTAGTATATGCCTAAAACAAGCTTGTGCTGAATGTATAAAGGCAAATAAACAAAAATGGAGAAAAGAAATAGAATTAGAATCAGATGAAAGAATATTATCTAGTAGAGTACGAGTTTTAGAGAATAGAATAAACAAATTAGAAGCAGAACTAGAGAACCAAAAAATTAACTGTGATATTAAGGCATTACCAGAAAATAAGGATATACAAAACACCGAATTTAAAGAGCAATTGATAACATTAAAAGACAGTAATACTGCTAAAATAATTCAACTAAAAGATGCCATAACTAATTTTGGAAATAAATATATAGTAAAATTGCCTTTTAAAGATATTTTGGGAATAAGAATACCGGTAAAAGTAAAATTATCATCCAAGGTATCATATAAAATATTAGCACTAGTAGACACGGGGTGTACAAAAAATATTATTCATGACAAGTACTTCATAAAATGTCCAGAGATAGTTCATACAATTGATGATAGTAAGGCAGAAGTCTCTACAGATATGTCCGGAATAAAGAAAATTCATAATCAGTTAGCCTATAATGTTGAAACATACATTAATGGAACTAAATATATAATAGATGAGATTACAATAAGAAACCTGTCCATGATAAATGATGACATGATAATTGGCTTAAGGTTTTTACAACAATCGGTACAAACCACAGTAATACATGAGCAAGGAATTACTTTTATCCCTTATCAAAACAATGTTCCATACATCTCAGAGGTACGAAAGCGTGGTGGAACCTCCTCCAAACTCGAGATCTCCTCCAAAACGGACAACCTTGAAGCACCCAATCTTGAGTCTATTAATGAATATGAGCTTAGTGAGAATATAGACAACTATTATATATCAAATTCCAATATAGAGTGCATAGGGCTACAAGCGTTTGCACCAAATTGGTACCGGGATATTAAGTCTAAAAAGGATATAGAAAGGATTGTTCAAAGATTAGAGGACATCCAAATTATAGGAGAAATTCCTATGAAATATTGGGAGAAAAATGCAATCGAGTGTAAAATTAATATCATAAACCCAGAATATATTATTAAGACCAGCCCAATAGAAGCAACTCCGAAAGATATAGAAGAATTTAAGATGCATATAGAAGAACTGCTGAAACTAGGAGCAATAAGAGAAAGCAGAAGTCCACATAGGTCTGCAGCATTTATAGTAAGAAATCATGCAGAAGAAGTTAGAGGTAAATCTAGGATGGTCATAAATTATAAAAGACTAAATGATAATACTATAGAAGATGCCTATAATATCCCAAATAAGCAAGAATGGATCAATAGGATACAAGGCAGCAAATATTTCTCGAAATTTGATTTAAAAGCTGGATTTTGGCAAGTAAAAATGGCAGAAGAATCTATAGAATGGACGGCATTCACCTGTCCCCAGGGACACTATGAATGGCTTGTGATGCCGCTAGGATTAAAAAATGCGCCTGCCTTATTTCAAAGAAAAATGCAAAATATCTTTAACGATAATCAAGAATTTGTGTTAGTATATATAGATGACCTGTTAATATTTTCAAAAACTTATAAGGACCACATTGCTCATCTAGAATTATTTTTTAGAAAGGTGGAGCAAAATGGATTAATCCTATCAAAAAAGAAGATGGAAATATGCAAAGAAAAAATTAGCTTTCTTGGACATGAAATAGGAGAAGGCAAAATTCATTTGCAAGAACATATTGCTAAGAAAATTTTACAATTTCCTGATGCTATGAATGATAAAAAGAAACTACAACAATTTTTAGGAATTGTAAATTATGCTAGAAATCACATCAATAATTTAGCAAAACTAGCAGGACCTTTATATGCTAAATTAAGAAAAAATGGTCAGAGATATTTTAATTCTGAAGACATTAAGTTAGTAAGATTAATAAAAGAAAAGGTGAGAGAACTAAAACCTCTAGAATTACCATTAGAAGAGAGTTATTTTATCATTGAGACTGATGCATCACAACAAGGTTGGGGTGCTATATTAAAGCAAAGACCTACAAAATTTTCTGCTAAAACAGAAGAAAAAATATGTAGGTATGCTTCTGGAAGTTATAAATTAAAAACTGTCAATAATACAGACAGAGAGATCATGGCAATAATCAATGCAATCAATGCCTTTAGGCTATATCTAGGGTTTAAAGAATTCACAGTTAGAACTGATTGTGAAGCCATTTGTAGATACTATAATCAGCTTAATAGCAAGAAAAGCTCGACTAGAAGATGGGTTTTATTTGAAGATATTATTACAGGAAATGGCTATAAAGTTATATTTGAACATATTAAGGGGAAAGATAATAACTTGCCTGACATGCTTTCTCGTCTACCCGTATTGCAGGTATGAAAAGATCAATGAATTACAGCGGAATCGAATGCTTTACATTTGGAGATGACAACAAACTCAGAATATTCCCGCCAAATTCATACAAATTTAAGCCAAAAGATCATATAATCTTAGATGAAGTTCAAGAATGCATATTGGATAATTTTTGGTACCAATACAATAATAAAAGGGAAGAAAAAGGATATATGCTATCAATATTGAATAGTCTCTCCGAATATTTTCACCTAATAAATGGAATGTTAATGCCAGTCAATGAAGAGCATGAAATAATACAGCAGAAGCCTATATATGTTGTATTTGATGGAAAGCTCCCAGGGGTCTACATATCTTTTGAAGAAATTGTGGCCCAAAAGATAGATGCTAAATTATTGGGAGGATTATCTTGGAAGAAATATAAGGATATTGATGAAGCACTAAGCCAAGCTAGAAAAATATTAGGAATAAATTATTACCTAGAGCCTGCCGCGAAAGAATATATTCAAAAATACAAAAAAGCTAAAGGAAAGAAGGCTCCAGAAATACCCATTAAGATGACTATAAAGGAAGAAGGGTCTTCTAAAAAACCCACATACAAGGAATGCCTAACAAAAGGGATAGATCCATTAGATGGAGAATATATTGATTGGAAAATAATAGAAAAATTCGAAGAAGCTTCCCCACAATTAAAGAAAGAATTAAAGGAAGAAATACTCAAAGAATTAAAACAAGAAATAGATCAGAAATTTGAGCAAATAAAAAAGGCAATAGATGAGAAATTAGAAGTTTCTTTTTCTGATCTAGACACGATGGATCTTGGTGGCCATGGGCAACCAGATGAATAAACTTATATAGCTAAATATGATTTTCAATATATATTGATAATAAAATATCAACAATTTGGGCGTGGAAGAAGAATAAAAGTAATTCAGAAGAACACCCTATAAAGCACAAAAGGACAATACAGGGTGCGGTGAATGACATATTCCTGTGAAGAATTGACATATTCCTGTGAAGAATAAAACTTTCGGTGGAAAGGCTTCAACTTTAGACACCTCTCGTGAAGCCACAGTAGTAAAGAGATAAGAGGGAGGTACAGGCGACGCCACTCCGAGCCTCTATAAAAGGAGACGAAGGCCTTCACTACGAAGAACACAAGAAGCACACCATCCAGAAAACAAACAAGCCACCATCGCACTCTCGTCCTCCTTTCCACCTCTCTTAGTAATAGTCCTAGTCTACCTTGCTTAATATAGAGAAGCAAGGAGTTGTAAGATAAAGTTGTGTAAGGTAAGAAGAACTTGTTTGTATCTACCTTCGGGGTTCCCGAAAGGGAAAACCGTATGTAAGCCTACCTGTTTAATTATGAAGTAATTTTTCTTAAGTATCTTTTATATATATATATATATATATATATATATATATATATATATATATATATATATATAGACACACACATATTCAAAACAGGAAACAATGTTCTGTGAATAAAAAAGGAAGGTTATCTTAATAGGTCGTGCTTTTTGGAAACAAAATTCACGGTTTTTTCTCCGCCATGCGCACGTGCGACATTTCGCGTGAAAAAAAATGCGTCTGGAACTGCGCAAAAAGAAGCGAAAAAAAGAAAAAAGGGAAGCGATGTTCTGCACGCGGTGGTGTGGGCCACGTGCGACATATAGGCTAGAAACACACACGACTTAAGTTGATGATGCGTACGCGCTCATTAGCAATCCTAATCTGAGTCCTCAAAAAAAAAAAAAGCAATCCTGATCTGCAACCTGGTCAATACTATCTCCGTCCTAAAATACAATACTTATCACTTTAACTTTTTGCTTGTAAAGTTTGATCATTCATTTTATTCAAAAAATTATGGAATTATTATTTATTTATTTTATAACTTGCTTTATTATAAAAATATTTTAAGTACATATAATTTTTTTTTATATTTATATTAATTTTTTAAATAAGATGAATGATTAAACGTTACACGTACTAATTTGGGACGGAGGAAGTAGATAACAATTGTGCGTGTGGCAGTCACCGCTCGGGACGGAAAGGAACGTCCCCCCCTATCAGCTGTCAGCTGATCAATCAGGTGAGCAATTCAGAGTTTCAGACCCGCCCCGACACGTCTCTCTTTCTCACGCGTCCGGCTCACCCCGCGCCACCTCTCGCTTGCTCCTCGCCTCCTCCTTGGCCACCCCCTACGATCAACCCAACCCACCCCGTGAGGCCGTGATCCAAGCGAGCCCACAGCTCGCCAACGGGCGCGCCGGCCATGTCTACGAGGAACTCGCATGCGGATCGCGGTCAGGTCACGCGATGGTTTGGCTACCTTGCCTATATCCATAACGAAGAATTGGAGGGTTGGGAAGGCGGCGCCGGCTCCCGCTGCTCTGCTGGAATGGGCGTCGTGCGGCTCCGCGAGCGAGCACGTAAACGGTAAACGCCCATGTGATTGTACTGTGAGCTGAAATCGAGCGATCGCGAAAGATTACGAATGGATCGAGCTGAGTCGGATCACCCTTCTAGCACATTCAATGTGAGAAGGTGAAAGATGCAACAGAAGAGCACTGTACCGTACTGATCGTCATCAATGGACCGAGTAACCGTCGCGCAGTGCATGAACGATAGATTGAATTGTTGATAGCAACAGCTAGCTCGCAAGCACTTCTGAAACGCGAGAAATACATCAAAGATCAGTCGGTTCTATGAATTCCAATGTCATCGCACGTTCGCTCAAAGCATTTGTTAAAACGGTGTGGGCTATCTCTGCATCCGTTGCCATTCCCGTTTTTATACTTCGATCGAGGAAATCTTTATGCGGTGATGGCTTTCCCGCTATACCACGGAGTATGTGCACAGTGCACAGCTCAATTAATGGAGTTTCTAGATGCTAAATAAGCCTGTCACGGGTCGTTGGATGATCCATCGTTCCATCAACTTCAGTGGATCATGCCTACACTGTTTCTACGCTGTTTTATTTCCTATATAGTTCCAACGACCGGGTTAGCTCACAAACCTTAATGCATGGCACCGAGCCAAATTGGTCGCTAGGAGGGACCAGATCGTACTAATAGTCTAGTACTACTGTTTCACTGGTCCCGATCGAACAAAAAAGGAATTCTTCAATCGTCGAGGACTTTCAGCACAGCTGCACACAGGACAGGGGCCGCATATGTCGTTGCTTCCCGGGGCGGCACGAAAGGCCACAACGCCCAACCATGCGCTGCCTCCGGTGGAATAAACACTCGTGATCGCCCGTCGACGTACCCCCTTGCCGATCGATCGCCGTCGATACGATTAGTACGGTCTCGTTTAACTGCTCGGATGGCGAGAGCTGGCCGAGGGCGTCCCTTTCCTTATTACGAAGACACAGTTTTCTTCTGGTTGTTGCTAGGATGGACATATCATGAGATTGGTGGTGTGTCCTGCAAACCGACCGTCGGAGGTACTCCCTTCGTCTTAAAAATATAAATATTTTTATTTAAATATAACATGTTATGCATGTTTAGATTCGTAGTATTAAGATATATCACATCTACTAAAATATCTTATATTTCAAGAAATAGATAAAGTACAAATCTATCACGTGTCAGAGCTTAGTTAGAATAAAACACGGAGGGTATGTGAAAGTCTTAAAAGACCACAATATTAGTGGCGGGAGAACTTTAATTTACATCATATTTATCGATGTTGTAGATCACGACTACGATATTTGCATGGTATGAGGATCATTGGTACCTGGGTATACGCGAGGTTGAGATAAAAGAGACGGAGACAAGGATTTTTATACAGATTTAGATCCCTTCAAGTAACAGGTAATAGCTATACTCCTGTTGACCGAAACCGGTATTATTCTTATATAGCAGTATCACTCGAGTACAATATTTGGGATAACCTATCTAGTCTTCATCGACTTGACAGCATGGATCTCCATACGTAGTCGATGAGGGGTAGTATTACTTCTCGAATATCTACTCGATCAAACAGGGAGGAACACTAGATCCCTCATATCGCCTCTGTGGCCCCTGGTTGGGTCTGTTTGGATTTGTCCCCAGCTCAGTGTTTATCGATCTATATTTGCTTGTCCTCTCTTCTCCTGGGGGGTTTTTGTATTTATACTCACGGATATCTCATTGTCTAAGTAGAATTAGGAAGACAAATATGGATACGATCCGAGTAGTCCTTATAGCATCCAACTTGAACTTTGTTTCTTCTTTCTTATTTGGAACATCTTCTGTATACGAAGCATGATTCTGTATAATAATTGGTATATGGTGAGTCCCGTTGAGTTTAACCTAAAATTATGGGGTATGCTTTATCCATAACCCTGACAATATTATACTGGCTGCGAGTGATTTAAGGATTTAGATTAATTTATACTCACTTAAAATATATTATACTAGAATAAAATTAAGAAGGTCTAAAATTATCTTTCTATACTATTGAATGGTGGTAACTCTATAAATTAGCAATTTACAGTGAAACTATGCTATGTGTTTTCTCAATCGATTCCATTTCTCATTTCTCGTTATCCTTCACCACCGCGAGGCACCTCTAGCCTCCGCGAGTTCATAGGTGCTGCCACCAACCACCACAGTTAGATGACTATGTGGTAGTTAGGCATTAAAGTACAAGATTACTAAAATATCCATTCTAATTTTGTGATAAAATTTTAAACTATCTTAGTTATAATGGTAATGCATGCCTATTATCAGTATATTGAACTGTAAAGGTTAATACAATGTTTGAGAGTAATCAACAGTTGAAACGACTTAGAATTAGCGAGAAGCGTGATATTGATTGTTATTTCTTTTGGCAGAAAAAAAAAACTCGATTGTGATACATCACTGTGGTAGAGTCCACTATAGGTTGACGTCTATCGATATACCATGTGATACAGTATTATTCGGTTGTCAGGCTGTTACATCATAGGAAATTGCTATGCATACGATCAAATTTGTACGATTTTGCTACAATCTTACCATTGATTGGGAGGAAAACACGTTGGGGTCTATATTTGCCACATACACCAGAGACTACGAGTATCGTACTCTGATCGTAAGTTCTATCGTACGAATAGTAATCACTACTACAACAACCGTTTTTACAAACGATCAAAAAGTATTTTCGCATACGGTTGGGCGGACCGTATGGAACAAAAGTTCTGCAAAAATCACGATTTTCTCATGCGGCCAGTGCAACCGCATGCGAAAATCCGATTTTTACATGCGGACGCTTAAGCTGACTGCATGCGAAAAGAAAAACTCGTGAAAAAAATAAAAATTACAAAATCAAAAAATACACCCTGTCGCCGGCCCACAGTCATCCTCGTCCTCCGGTTACCGCCGTCGTCATCCCCCAGTCGCAGCCGCCATCATCTTCATCCTGCAGCTATCGTCGTCATCCTCAAGTCGCCGTACTGCCGTCGACGTCGTCCTCCTCCCGTCACGACGAGGAGGCGTCGGGAGGGCCACGGCCGATGGATCGGGGACGGGGAGGGCGGCGGCCGGCGGATCCAGGCGGGGGAGGGCTGACGCCGGTAGGTCGGGGTGGGGGAGGGCCACCGCCGGCGGATCGGGGCGGGGGAGGGCGGCGGCCGACGGATCCAAGCGGGGAGGGCCGCCGCCGGCAAATCGGGCTCTTAAGACGCCAGTATGGAAAAATCGATTTTTCTATGCGGGCTCTTAAGTGGTCTGCATGCAAAAATAAGCTCATTTTTGCATGCGGACCTCTTAAGTGACCCGTATGAAAAAAATCGATTTTTTCATACGGGCGTCTTAAGGAGCCGTATGCGAAAATACCGTTCGATTTTTCTAGACGCGGCAAGTTATGGTTCGTATGCAAAAATTATGGGATTTCGTACAGAAAAATCGTTTGTGTAGTAGTGAATGCTCTTACAGAGTATACTACTATTCCTTGCGAATGACTTGAATTAATCTATGAGGGGTCGATCGGTATCTTAAACTCCAACCCTGTCAATCTCGATCAAATGCTTAACTAATTTACAGATGAAATCATTGAGCGCATTAGACAGCACTAGTTGTCCACTTCAAGTAATAGGATCGATCTATAATGCTAGCACAGTTATGCCATTTATCTATAGCGCCAGAAAGTGACAAGTATATTTGATTAGGAAAAAAAATCACTGAAGTACTACGGTGATATGAAGAACTGGGGAAATCCATACAGTGTGGTAGTGTGACAAAAATACTCAAATCTTTGCGACCACTCAACGCACGCGACACAAGGGAAAGCTTAATTGACTCTCCTCCAAATCCAGTTTGTTAGAGCCTCACTCCGGTGCTTTTTACTTATAGTAGAAAATAATTTGAATCGTTGATCTTATTTGATCAAAGGGTTCAGATTGCTTTCTAACACCGCTCTAGTTAGCGGTAGTAGAAATATGGATGGATATTATTATCAAAAAATAGGAGTATAATTGTTATTTAGCAGTGACTAAACTTTTTTTCCTTCTTTTCTGATTTTTTATGGAATATGAACAATACCAACATAATGAATAACCATATATCGATTTAGCCGGAAAAACATAAATAATAAAGTTACTTATAATTATTGTATTAGTAAATTATTTAATTTACTCTTAATATTACTGGTACTATAATACTACAAGTAAAAATACTATAATACTATAAGTAAAAATACCGGAGTATCGCTCAGTTCGTTAATGGGACAGCTCCAAACTGCACTAGCAAATTCCAACTAGTGATAGGATGATAGGGAAAGGGACACCACCATCATATAAGAAGAAAATGGTAAGGCGAAAGAGATATTGACAAATTAAAATTCCCATGTCGCTTCGGACTTTGAATCTTCGATTGGATGCCACTATAATGGTCTCGCTGATTGCACATCATCAGTCGTCGTCCATGAAGTATCTCGATCAGGGACGTCGGTGTTGTGCTCCGTGGTTGGTGAGTGATGGCGTCCATGTATATACGGAAGTACCATCTCTGTTATATCTTCGTTTAACTAGTAATTTAGAATAAAAATAGATCCATAATCTGAATATGTATCCATATTTAGATTCGTGGTTTTAGAATATGATTCATTCTATATGATTATATTTTTATATTATTATGTTTTGAAATGGATGTAGTGGTATTATAGGATCAGCAGGCTGCAGTAGTTCGATAATAATAATAGCAGTAGTTTAGGTGCAGTAGTTCGATAATAGTAATAACAGTAATCTGGCTAGTTCGATAAGGTTTTCCCGAGGCCCAGCTAGATTTTGCAACTTGCAAACATCAGCGAGTTATAGGGAACGGCAATCTGATTGAATAGCTGGATCATATCAATCATCAAACACAGAAGATCAGCTAGTCCTGTTTGCCAGTATACTCCGTGTATTCACTTTGGAACGGAGATAGCACAAGTTTACTACGGAGTACTCCAAGTTAGGGTTCCTTTTGAAACAATGGACTTTGAAGAAATTTTGGAGGAATTTAATCTTATGTAAAAGTTTCCTATGTGGTAATTTGGATCAAAGAAATAGTTATTCAACATATCTATGAAATTATACTCAAAACACATAAATTTTAGGGGAATTCTAACATGAGCTTCAACATATGTGCTTTTTAAAAAAAAAAAAAAAATCTGTCTATCGGAGTGATTCAACCAACTGTTCAAGGCAGGCACGTACTGTAGTCTCTAGGGGTAGGCCAGGACCAGGACGGAGTGTTCTACCGGAAAAATAGATTTTAAAAAAAAATAGAGACTCCTGTGCTCCATCCCATCATTCATTCAGTTTTCATACGTTTCTTTCAATCCATAAAGATTTAAGATGTTAAGACTATTTTCGTTTTATAAAAAAAAATATATTCGTGTGTTTTGAATTACGTTTCAAAGAACTGAAGGTGTGAAGGGGGAAAAAAAAAAGAACGACCGCCTGTCTGCCTGTCTGACTGCAGTTGTTCTTCTATGACGTCGTCGACAACGCTCGGCGGTCGTCAGTTCGTCACAACTGAATCATACCACATTGCCAGCTTGTCACTGCACCACTACTGCTCCGCGCCTTTTTCCTAGCACGAGCTGGCCTGAGGCACTGTTTGCGCAAATGGAGATTTGAGTATCGTAGTAAAGCACTCGCGTATGTAGGAGTGCTAATGGTCTTCCAGAAAGATTAAGACCGTCCAAACTAAAGGCCACGGCACTTTGTTTCTTCCCA
This sequence comes from Oryza punctata, assembly GCA_000573905.2. Taxonomy (NCBI): domain Eukaryota; kingdom Viridiplantae; phylum Streptophyta; class Magnoliopsida; order Poales; family Poaceae; genus Oryza; species Oryza punctata. Next base: position 27,066,647 of record CM002491.2, on the reverse strand, counting down.
TCCACCACGATATGGAGCCGATAAGCTGATAATTAAGGGCCGGGATCGAGTTGGGTTTTTTTGGTAAGAAAGCGACGCGCCGGCCATACACGAACGCATTTGGCGCAAAGGCAAATCATTACTGATAGCATCAGCATACTGCATGCGCGATGACCATGGAGCTTTGTTGACGACTGTTTGGCGAAGCAGTGCGTGTGCAGGCAGGCAGGAAAGAGGTTGCTCGATCACGTCGATGATGGCGGTTAGAATTAATTTGAACGGCAGCTGCTGACGTTCTGAGATCAAAGAGCTAGCACCGTGTGGTAATATGGTCCATAAGGCTTCTAACCAGTACACTACCATTCTCTGTCCTAAAATACCACCTTTAAAACATGAGTATTATTTTCGTGCATGATTGGTGAGAATCAACAGATCAAAGCATTATCTTCCTCTCATATGATTCTCTAACACAAGCAATTAAAAACGCATCAGTTTTTCCTAATATCCGGCGAACTGTTTCTGACCAACCAAATCGTCGACATCAATGCTTCACTTCCTGTATGTATGCAAGTACACGCGAGATCTCAGACATTCAACGGATTCCAATTGCATGGTGAGGGAGAAAACCGCACCGTTATCTTTGACAACTAACATTGTTCCTTCTAAAAAGGTTCAGCATTTTCTTCTTTGTCTAGGCTGTTTTTAAGCCCTCTGTAGTTTCTACTCATGCCTAATATATAAGACAAACTAAACATACTTACTGTCGTGTTATTTTTTTAAAAAAATATTAGGAGGAGGTGTGGTCGGTGGTAGGGTTGTTGGTACATGACTCTACTCATATGGCTCATTCTGGTGCTCACGAATATTACACACGTATACAATTTTAGTAGATATTTTTTGTGAGAATATGAGTTATGTTGGTTTCCATCTCTTGATTGTGCGTTAGTACGTAGACTATTCGAGGTGAGTGTTAGAATAGTGTATGTGCACGTATGGGTCTTCCGTGTAATCGAAAAAAGTTTGAGGATAGATAATAATTGTAAAGAAAAAGAAATGGAACAATCATCTCACAAACATGAAGAGTATTCTTTTATTTGTTACATCCACCACTTAGATGTATATTTGGAAGGAAGGTAAGATTTACTTTCCCTATCAAAAAGAGGGAAAAACGGAAAAAAAACATACTTTCATTGGCTATAATATTTCTTAACTATGGTATCCTACTACATACCTATAACTATAAAGAGTAGTAGTTGTAATTCTCTCCTCTCTTAAAGTCACAACACCCTAAGTTTCTAGCTTGGATCATTCATCTATGATGCAATTTGCATCAACTCTCCCATAAAGCCATGCACATCATCTCATCCATTCTTAGCATTTTTTATGTAATATACTAATATTAATTACTTTTAACCTTTATATCTCTTATGAAGCTACCTATCTTAATATTTCTAGTATGGAGGGTGTAAAATTTGTAAAACACATAAATTCAAATTGTCTAGAAACAAAACAAATTTTCTTTGTAACCTATTGATTGATATACAATTTTCCCATGGTAACGTGCAGGTTTTATTTCAACTGGAGTAGTAGTTCTTAAGAAAGTCCCACATTCCAAACAAGGATGTTATACCTTGGCCTACACATGCTCAAGGCTTAGACTACATTCGATTCTCCTACTAGGGGGAGCTACTTAATTTTTTTTTACCGTAAACACGCTTTTCAAATTGATGAATGGTGTATTTTATTTAAAAAAATATTTGATGTTGAAGTTTCTTTAAACTATAAAATAAATCTATTTTTATAATAATTAATACTGAATCAGTACGCTAATCGTATCTCGTCTTAGGTGTCATTGATAAGCTCAGCCAATCCTCCAATTTAAACTGACCATTAGTTGTTGTATTCAACATCCTTAGGGTATGTTCTTCCCTCTACTTTACCAACTCACCACTCTTTTTTTCACGTGTACGCTTTTCAAACTGTCAAACAGTGTGTTTTTTTTACAAAAAGTTTCTATACGAAAGTTGCTTCAAAAATCATATTAATTTAATTTTTAAAAAATAGCAAATACTTAATTAATCATGTGCTAACGAGTTGATCCGTTTTGCGTGCGAGGAGGGTTAGTTTCCACCCCATCATAACGAACGCAGCCTTAGATATGTTGGTGTCACCCATATCCCGTTTGAAAGTTGAGATCTCCTTTCGAATCTAGGAACTTTAATTCTTTTTTTAATAGAAGTTATTTGTTTTACTTTGAAGTCGAACATAATTATTCCATATAATTATTCCATTCAATGGAAGTTGGAAACTCCCAAACCTAATGTTGTGTCGTGGCGGTTCATCGAAATGGTAAGAGGTAACTTCAGTCTAAAAATCAGAACACGTATTGATGTGCATGATCACATCAGGCCGGCTCTGGAGGGGGCGAGCAGTGCCGTCGAACTGGCTCCCGAATCGTAGGGCCCCACCCCCGGGAGCCTGCCGAGCCTCTCTGCTGCAACAAAACCAGCGATGAAATGATGCAAACAGAAACGCCCAATTCCTACGTGATCACGCGAGATTGCCGCCGCACGCACTGACGCACGTCATCCGGATTCCCAATTCGAGCGACTCTAGCACGTGTTTATCCCGCATCAGCGGCGCATCAGCCATCCGCGCGACGTGAATGACGACCGCGCGCGACGTGCCTTGCCGCCTGCCGAGTTGCCGTCAACCGCCACGGCGCCGCCATCGGCTGCTGCTGCAAGCCTGAAGACTGAAACTGCTGATTGCTAAACTGTGCACCTCAGCCTGACAATAAAGACTAAAGTCTCAAGAGGTGTTCATGATGCGAAGTGATCAGGTGAGCAACAGCATGCCAGCAACACCAGCCATCGCCAATTGAGATTTGTTTTAGTTCTATGATTTTATCTGTTGGCTGTTGGCCTGTCGCCATCATGCCATGTACTGATGAACAGACGTATATATACATGCACTACTATGTTCCATGTTAGGTTAATAGGTTTTCGACTTACTTTGTGTCTCTCTCTTAATTTTTTAGTTGTTTAGAAAATCTAAGTTCAGAGAGATTGAGCTTGGAGACTGGAGTTGGACCAATAGTAGGGACAAAGGGCAGGAAGTTGTGCTAGTGTATGGTGTCGACTCACTCGCCATGCGTATCCGGACACTTGCGATCATTTAATTGGTAAGATTTTAAATTTGAATTTGTAGTTTTATGGTGTAATTTATATGAGTATAAATCCCCATAAGTTATGTTTTTCTTTCTAGTGCCCGTGACCATGGCATATTGTGAAAGAGCTTTTTGAAGTTGAAATTATTAAAGAACTATTTGAGATCTAAAATGTCGAAGAAAGACTAAATGGTGTGGTAATTTTGTGCATTAAAAAGAAATTATTGGATGAAATTGATATTGGCACTATCACCAATGATTTCGTATAGAAATGTCGGAAGAAAATTTTAAGGTAACATGTACTATGTTTTTATGTAAATATCGTTGTTATGCAATTTAAGGGATTATATATATATATATAATATTTATTGATTATTATTTATGTAGTATATTAAGGATCCATGTGCTTAGTTTCGCACTGGGCCTCTAAAAACTCGGGACGGGTCCTGATCACGTGAATCTACCAGGGTGTTGGTAATAGTAGAAAAATTATCATGACAAAGCTGTGGTCTGGTGTAAATTTGCTAATGAATATAATAAAGATGAACCACGAGTAGAATTGTTCAAGCAGGACCATCACTGAGCATGTTTCCTTTAAAATTTACTCACGTGGAACATAGTAGATAGTATCATAGTAGTAGTATTTCGTTATATTGAGCCACAACCAAATCCAGTTTGTTTACCAATCGCACACCCACCATTCTATTCCCGAACGCGTCAGGTCTCCACGGGTGTCCCACCGACGGATGGGCCCCATCACATCTCCGCGCCCACACGCATTAACGTTCTGGAACTCAGGACCACTGACATGCGGGCCCGCTCAAAAAATTCACAGAACACTATATTACCCTCACAATAAATAAAATACTAATAAATCAGCAACGAAATCTTTTTCTTTTGTTGTTTTTCGGCGTGAGGTGGTGCCACCGCTCATCGTCTCGGCAGGGCAGCTCATCTCGGAGGTATATATGGCTGGGCCAGTTTACTCCAGAAAGTCCAACCTTCCATCCCGGCGCCAGAGAGCCTGTGGACCCGCTTCGCCTACTCTTCCACCTCCTCCACTCCGGCATTCCGCGCTCACGCTCGACGAGATTGGGAGAGAGTTCGAGTTCGAGATCGAGGGAGGGGATGGCGCTCGTCCGGCGCCGGCGAGGCATCGCCGGCGGCGGCCCGGCCCTCGCCGCCCTGGCCGTGGCTCTGATGCAGGTGAGCACCACTCCCACCGGTTCGACGGGTAGCGCGTGGTGTTGGCCGTTTGGCGTGAATGGTGTTGCGCCGTTGCGGGGCGGAGGAGGCGGCCGCCGTCGCCGGCGCCGCTCGAGGGGCTTGGGAGTTTGCGTCGCAACTCGCAACTGCAAGTTTCAGTTGGGATTTGGTGCTGATTTGAATCCTTCGTGTCCCTGTCAGGAGTTGTTAACTCCGTTCCTTCCTAGTTTTCATGGCAGGGGTTTTCGATTCGATCATACGGCAGAGTATATTTTGTTCCTACTAGGTCGTTTTTCGAAGTTGTATTTGCTCAAATTTTTACTGCGTGTTTTTTTACCTTGCTTTGTCGTTAGTGTGCATCTCCATTTGGAATTCTGGATGCTGCTTTTGGATTGGTTAAGAGTTTTGGAAGCATCCGAGACTCCATATTTGCTGCAATGTTCTGCCAATTTTACACTAGTAGTTTCTGACACGAACGGTGGTCCTGGATCGGAGGTCTAGAAGACTGGAACCATGTGTGTGTGTGTTTGCCTCATTGGTATTGAAGCGATCGTCATATGTTCTGCTAAGGCCTACGGTGTCTTAGAAACAAATTTGGTTCATCTGAGCGCTCTGGAGTTTAATTCGGTTGTTTTAATTTCATTTTTGGGTTTGTCTATTGGTTGTAGCATGGCGGTGCTTTAATCTCTGTTTGGATTTTTGCTTTTGTTTCATATATTGTCTTGAAATGTGTGCTGTTGCCACGTAGTAGATTGGAATTTTAGGTTTTATGGGATTGATGTTTGCCCTCAGATTTCTCAATTATCTCGTATTCTCATGTGGTGAAAACTGCATAATAATTCACAACCTAGCTATATTTCCTAGGTCTGTTGAAGTTTAAGGATGATATTAGCCCTGTCAAAATCTCAGGCTGAATATCGCAAAGTTTGCGCTTCAAATCTTCTGGATTTCAAAAATTTTAGTCACGTTACCCCTCGATGGACTGAAACCATAACTGGTTTACATCAATAAGCCTATTGCATAGTTGTAGCGCAGATCAATACAAGACGTTGAATGGTTGTACTTCAGTTTATTCTTGTCTTGTCTAATTGTTAAACTTCAACAATACTGTCTGAACTACATTTTCCTGTGATGCAGCTTGTTTTTCTTGTGCCTCCTACAAGTGCCCAGCAATCTAATGGTACTTCAAGGTAATTTGTCAACACTGACCTGTGTTGAACCAAGAGTATCATTTCTTACATCATCACTTACTTCACTAGTCCTATATTTTTTGCGCTTAAAAATATAGGCGTGTAATGTGGTACAATATTCATTTTTTTTTGACATAAGGTACCATATTCATTTTGTTGTGTTTGCTTCCATAGGTTAGTACCTGCAGAAGGATACTGTTCCATGTATGGTATTTGTGCACAGCGAAGTGATGGAAAGGTCTTGAACTGTGTGAATGCAACCAAAGCTGTTAAGGTGACAATACATTAGACAATCCTTGGTTATGTGGGTGCAAATATAACATAGCAGGAGAAAAACTGTCCTGCTACTTTTCTCTCAGTCCTGTTAGAAATCATAATAGTTTTCCCTTAACTTTGCATAGAATATGTACAATTATGCCAGTATGGTTTAGTTGTTTATGAAATGCTATTGTTGCCTTTCCAGCCAGACACTTTGTTTTCTGCGAGGATTCAGAGTTTATGCCCAACTATCACTGGCGATGTGTGTTGTACGGTAGATCAGTTTGACACATTACATCAACAGGTGCAACAGGTAACAGTCTACCTGACCATCAGAGAAGCATATATGGACTATGCCATATCGCATCATCATTTTAGGAAATATGATCACCCAGGGAAGTTGTCTTAAAATGACAGCTCACTCTCATTGATTGCATATAACTTAACCTTTGGCAGAACGCCGGACGGATTTTTATTGCATTCATTATCCACACATTATTTCTCAAACAATTATTGGTGAACCCACAACCAACCAAACATGAGCCTAAGTGCCTAACCTATTAATGACACATTTTGTTTTATCATGAGACTCCTATTTACTCAATAAATTATGTTATTCCTTCCAGTTATATTAATCAGTGATCGCTTACTAAATCTGGTTTTGATCAAAGACCACATTTCAAGAAGTTTCTAGGAGCATGATCTAGGTTGACTTGTATCTAGAAGCAAATGAAACAATGCCAACAAATTCTTATCCTAATGGTTGTGATTTGATGTTGTTGGTCTTTGTTTTTCTATTGCCTATTCCTTCTGTAATTCTTAGCAAGTTATGATGCAATTAAATGGTTACCTGTTGAGTTCCTTTTCCTGTCACATGTAACTCAGTAATCCATTTGATTGTACTCACAGACCATGTTCTTCATTCTGCTGTGGCAGTTTCAATGTATTCTTAAGAAATCTTATCTAAGTTGATCATGTCATATTCTTCACTATATTGTGGTATTTTGATATACTCTTAATGAATGTTTTCTAAGTTGAACAAGTTGATTAGTTAATGTTTAATGATATAGCATCTCCTTCACAATTTCTGTATTAAATGTCTATGTTCCAATAGAGTCAATTCTGTAGTGGTAACTTCAAAGTTTTCTGCAGGCTATTCCATTTCTTGTTGGATGCCCAGCATGCTTGAGGAATTTCTTGAATCTCTTTTGTGAAATGTCTTGTTCCCCAAACCAAAGCCTCTTCATTAACGTGACTTCAGTAAAACAGGTCTTTCTTTTCTTATCAAACATTCTCTGGATAACAGTATTTAAGAGATTTTCTGAGGGTCTTGTTTCGAATATTTTTGGTGCATATAATTTATTTCATTTACACTGTTTACTGCTAAACATATTCAAATGATATATGGATAGATAACTTTATATCCTTATTGAAATTTACTAGCTATACCGCTCTCTGTTTATTTCAGGTTAATAATACTATGACTGTTAATGGCATAGATTACTATGTAACAAGTACCCATGGTGAAGAGCTATACAACTCCTGCAAGGATGTTAAATTTGGCACGCTGAACACACGTGCAATGGATTTCCTAGGTGGGGGCGCTAAAAATTACAAAGGTAAGAGGGTATGCACTTGAGTACTTATGTCCTGGTGCTTATTAAAATGTCCAATTGCAGCTACATTTCCTGCTTCCTTCTCTTTTTGGAAAACTCTTTTTTCGCACTATTGACTATCAGCCCATCCATATGTGCATTTTTCTGTTGATACTTTCAAGCTTTGGTACTACCAGGTTGACAGTAAACTATGCAATTAGGATGCATATATTCTCAACAATGTAATGTGGCTCATTTACAATTAGTGGTTCCTATACTTGCTATTGCAGAGTGGATGGCATTTATTGGGCGTCAGGCCAACCTTAATCAGATTGGTTCACCTTATTTGATAACATTCCCATCCGATATTAGTGGTTCATCTGCGGTGAAGCCACTGAATGCTACAATTTATTCTTGTGGAGATCCATCTTTGGGCTGTTCATGTGGTGATTGTCCTTCTTCTTCTGTTTGCACGGGATCCTTGCTACCTCAGTTGAACACGGAAACCTCCTGTTCAGTTAAAATAGGTTCTCTGAAGGTAGCTACTATCTTGCTATTGACATCTATGAACAAATGCTGAAGGGATTTAAGCCTAATGTACCATCTTTTCTATTTCTTTTAACAGTTTACAATGTTGCTGTGTTACTTTTCCTAGTAAGTAAAAGAAAATTTGTATTACTGATAGATGAGGAGCGGAGGTTCCTTGTTAATTGAGTTGGCACCTGTCAAGTGGCCTTTGGTTATGGCAAGTCACATGGGTCAAACACATATGTGATACTGCAAATGGACTGCATGTGTGCTGCCATACTGATACTATGGACTAGATATAGATGAATGGGTGCTGATTTTCAGTGTCCACACACCTTTACCATGTGCCTCTGGAAGCACAGTAAAATTTAACTGTTGACTAATACTCCGTAGATGGTTATACATAATTTTCATAAAACATGTGCTATCATCTTTGGTGATGATAAATTAATTGGTTTCCATGTCTTCTAAATGTTAAACTGCACCTCATCTACATGTAAAGGATGATCGGAACTGCACATTTTCTACATAGAGGATGGTCAGTTTTCAATTCTTATTTCTCTTACAAGACATGCCATATTACTGGTCTTAAGAGTATCAACTTTGCTTTATGGGTTTAAAATCTGGAAGCATAAATAATCTTGGATTATTAGTCATAGAGGTTTCTCTTTTATTTTTTTTTCATCTTTAAAAATCTTTAAAACTTTTCTTTTTGATCTTTGGAAAGATCGAACACAAGGTGCTCCTATTTCTTTATTTCGGCATGAATTGTATGCTTATGACAATAACGACAATTTTTTCTTAATTCTAATTGTCCGGGTGTATTGTGGTGATTCTTTTGAGTACTATATCTAGAAATCCCTGCCGACTCCTCATTGGCGCCTTTATGGATTTTCTTTGTCAAGTTGCCCTTAACTGTCATTCAATTTGATATCCACAGGCCAAATGCTTGGACTTCTCACTGGTGGTTGTATACCTTGTGTTATTGTGCATATTTTTGTTGTGGGCATTCTTACATAGAACGCGAAGAACTGGCATCTTCTCACACACAAAACCATTGAAAAATGCTGAATATAAGCTCCACTCAAGCAACAATGGCAAGGTTCCTGATAGCTCCGCTCAGGTTCTTTTCTGTAATTTTACTATCTAAGTGTAGACCTTGCTTGCTTATTAAACTATTTGTCTCTTGTTCCTTCTAGCATTTCCTTACGTCTTCAATTCTCCAAAAGATGTTTGCATAGTCCCAAGATAGTAATTCAGTTCTTATTTGTTCTAAATCTGTTATGTGATTTGGTGGATCTCTTTTCATATCAGGTGTCTGAAGCTGCATCCGCTCCTGTCCAATCAGCCCATCCTTCTGTTATTCAAACTTACATGTCAACTTTCTTTAGGTTGGATACTGTTGCCAGTTGTATTCAGATAGTTTTTCTTTAAAACAAAAGTATTCATATAGTTATATTATTGCTGGTGTTAGGTACTGTATTAACCTGTTCAAAGTATTGCAGGAAGCATGGGACTTTTGTAGCTAAACATCCTGTTCTTGTGTTATTTGTATCCTTACTTGTCCCTACCCTATTATGCATCGGTCTAATTCGTTTCAAGGTTGAAATACGACCAGAGAAGGTATATTGTAACAACTCTTATTTTACTATTGCTTAATACCAACAACCATACATAATTAAAACCTCAGAAGAGGAAACATCTATAATTGATATTTCTGTTTTTATATTCAATTTTAGTTGTATCAATTATTTTGATGTTACACGTGTGCAAATTGAGCATGAGAAATAACACTGAGTAGAACTATAATTCCTTGTACATGTACATCCTTCAGTAGTCTTTTATGACAGGATTGTTCGTAAGGCTGTAACTGTGGCATTGTTGTAACTTGTAAGCATATAAAGAAATATACTAGTATCTGTCATTGCTCCCCGTTGAAGTCTTTTTGAGAACAATTACAACCGTGGTACACAAGATGAATTGACCTTGTTAATCATGGTACAAAAGTATAATTGACAACTAGATGAATGCCCCATCGTGTTGCTGCGGAAAATTAAGTTGCATAATATGTATATATAAGGTGCGATATGTTTTTTAAAACCCAAACAAAATGACTTGCTATGTTTTATATAATTTGCACATAGTTGCAAAATAGTGCAAGGCGGACATATTTTATGTAATTGATACTTATGAATTTTGAGCCTAAAACTAATTGAGATCGCATGATTTTATGAGAAGAAAGAAAAGACAATTTGTACCATAGATCTATCATCTAAAGGCTAGAAATAATTAGGGTGATGTGGGTTAATGAAAGAAGATAGAAATAGCATTAACTACACTTAGTGGGGATGAACTATATAAGTATATAGGATTAGAACTAAACATGTTTGGTGTAATTTACATTTCATTGATTTATGATTTACCTCTTCCTTTGTTTGCAGCTTTGGGTTAGTTCTGGAAGCCGGGCTGCTGATGAGAAGCAATATTTTGATAGTCATCTTGCACCATTCTATAGGATTGAGCAGGTCTTTTCATCTCTTGTGAATTTGTTTTGTTTTAGTTTAACATTTGTTACACTGTATTAACTTAGTTCGTGACTTCCTGCAAATAAACTAACTATTTATCCTGTGTTGACATCAATCTCTAATTCATGCTTTTTTGGGTCCTATTTTCCATTTGAGGTTGAATATTCTAAATCACAATTTTTTTGTCAACTATTTTCCTAACTGCAGCTTGTGTTAGCCACTTCTGCATTTGGTGGTTCTGAAGCTCCTACAATAGTCAATGACAACAATATGAAATTACTATTTCAGATTCAGAAAAAGGTACCATATCCTTATAGTAATATGAATTCCATACTACACCTTCCCTTGTGGTTCTTATGTCTCTTTTTAATTGCAAAGATTGATGATCTGCGTGCAAATTATTCTGGGTCAACAGTATCGCTTGCTGACATTTGCTTAAAGCCACTTGGTACAGAATGTGCTACTCAAAGTGTTCTTCAGGTGATGAACTGATGATTTGATAGTATGATAAGCCTCTTGAATATACATAATCCTTCCTATTCCTTGTAATCCTATGCTTACCACACAAAAATATTAAACTGATGATTTATTCATTGCAGTATTTCCAGCTGGACCCTAAAACATATGATGATTTGGGTATAGACCATGCTAAGTTTTGTTTTCAGGTAAATGTCTAGAGTTGAAATCTCTACAGGTCCATTTTTTTTCTGGTAGTCTGAATTATAAACTCACTGAAATTGGAGATTTCAACTTTTGTAATTTCAATTTTGTTATCTTTTCCTATTTCAAGTTACAACATGAAATTTTAATAAAATGTGAGTAAATTATATTTATTGCTTAAGTTGTTAGGAAGATTTAATTCAATATGGTCCAAACTCCAAAAGGACAATATAAAGAATACATGAATACATGACAACCCTAGACCACTACTACAATTGTATAGTACCACAATTACCCATACACGTATGCTGGTGCACAAACTACTATCTTCAACTTTGATGATGGTGCATGCAGACACCACACTGAACAATATTGTTGAGATATTGGATATGTTCTTTGGTTGTAAATGGTTTCTCTAAATACTTAACAATTTGTACTGTATTGCAGCATTACACTTCTGAAGAGACATGTTTGAGTACTTTTCAGTCACCTATTGATCCTAGTACCATATTAGGTGGTTTTCCAGGAAACAATTTTACTGAGGTAGTATGCTCTACACATTTCTGTTAAAAACATTTTCATGGATTCATTCTTCCTATATCCCACTTCTTATCAATCTCCCATTGTTGTCAGGCTTCTGCTTTTGTAATAACATATCCTGTGAACAACAAGGTTGAGACAACAGGACAGGAGAATGGAAAAGCTGTGGCTTGGGAAAGGGCGTATGTTAATCTTGTCAAGGTGATCAATTTCACTCAGTTTATAAACTTATATCTCTGCTAGCAGATCTCCTACAGTTTAGGTCCACGATTAACTGATTTCTATTATTTAAAAGTCAGCTCCCTATAATGTCTTAAAAGCAGATTCTATTACAGTACTTCCCCACCCCCCAGTACCCACTGCCCATGCGTTTGTTTGATCATTAGAAATGTAAATTTGTAGACTACCCAAATATTCACATTCTTGTGAAGCACATTAGAGAAAAGTTGATTATGCATGGCTCCACATATTCCGAAATTATGGCAATCTGAAGAACGCAGATACTACGATTTTAAAGAGTTTTGGGCTTTGTATCAGGGAAAACATTCTCTGCTGAAAACTAGTACTATTGGTGGTTTGGCTATTTGCATGAACTGGTGCGGAATTCTAGTTCTACAAAAATCTTAGATTTTATAATAAAATATTTAGCAACCTAAATCACAACAGGAAAGTCACTTGGCCTGATGGTATTTGAGTACTTGTGGAGGTAGAGGTTGTGGGTTTGAGTAAGGCAGCCTCCACATTTTTTTTCCTTTTCTGTAAAACTTCAAATCCAAATCAAAAAAAAAAAAAATAGAACACTTCTTTTTATGAAACTACTAAAAGTTTTGGTTACCATGGTAATAGCGGGTGGGGGGGGGGGGGGATCCTCTATCAAGATTTCAATCACTGCTCAGGACATTAGCTAGGAACATGATTATTTAGTTGTTTTGTTTTCTTCTTTTTTGCCATAGTGAGCTAATTCAGATGGCATGTGGAATCTCCTAAATGCTTCAATCTAGGAAATGGTAGTTACCTGTCCGCTATGTCATTTGTGACTCAATTTTTTTTCTGGAACTGATTTCTCTATTATGATTTATAGCCTGTAGTATTTGTATATTCTCTTTGTACAGTTTTTTCACCTTCAATATTTTGTAGATTCTCTCTTTGACTTTAAGAAGTATAATAATCATCTGCTGGACACATCATTCTATATACCTTTCAAGAAGAAAATTTGAATTGTAAATTTTTTGCAGGAAGAAATATTGCCAATGGTATTAGCACAGAATCTTACATTGTCCTTCTCATCCGAGAGTTCTATCCAAGATGAATTAAACAGAGAGAGTACAGCTGATGCAATTACAATAGTGGTAAATATCTCATATATCCAAGGCTCCACATTGTGGAACATATATAATTTTCAGCTGTTTTCTCATTTTGTGCTCCTCTTATTGAAATCAGATTAGCTATATTGTGATGTTTGCCTACATATCGTTCACTCTCGGAGATCGTCCTTCTCATTTGCTGTCACTATTTGTTTCATCAAAGGTATGGATGTGACACATTCAACTTCTTTTAATCATTCACGAAGAAAGCCAGAAACTTGTTCCTTATGCTTGCAGTATTATAAGAATTATCTAAAAGATTTATACTTAAATACTAGAGATATTGTCAATATTACATATAAAAACTAGCTGAAAACTAATCATATACCACAAGTTTGTGATACTTTACTATGCAAATATTTCTTGTGTTGCTGGGCATGTGGACTTTACCAACATTTAACATGATATATTCCAGGTACTTCTTGGCTTGTCTGGGGTTGTCCTGGTGATGCTTTCAGTTCTAGGATCAATGGGATTCTTCAGTGCAATCGGAGTGAAATCAACTTTAATCATAATGGAAGTAATTCCGTTTCTAGTATTGGCTGTAAGTCTTCTATCTTGGTACACTATTGTCTAATTTACGCTCTTCAATCCAATAACATTTTTTTTCTGGTTTTTCCTTTATCTACTACATCAAACAATAAAATCTATTATGCCCTAAACATTTGAGATGCACTATAGCTGCATCATGCTTATTATTGAATCATCTGCTAAAGTTTGGTTTCACATGATATTATCATGTTTAATTCTTGTTGATGTATTTGATTTCACTATGTGTGTTCTTCCACATGCTGAACTAGTTGGTGTCTATTTTGAATTGCTTGTCGTGGAATCCTTTGTTTATCTTTTTATAGGAACTTCTTTTCTTGTTGTATCCACCTTTTTTTCTTCCTGAAAGTCATTTTGATATCTTGTTGTTCAAAAGGTAGATGCCAGATCATTGTGCCACTAGACAAGCTGGGCGGCATTTATGAGCATACAGACTTTGCAGTATTGGTCCTGTTCAGAAGCAATTGCCATGGCTGCGTCTGCAGCTGCTGCAACAGTGTTTCCATTGCTAGTATTGTTGCGCTGCTGTGGCAGTGGCTGCATCGCAGCTGCAGCAATTGCTGCCAAACGCAACCATTGTTCGTAGTATGTGTTAGATTGATATTTGCTGCAAAATAAACTTACTATTCTGATTGTGGTTAGGTCGGTGTGGACAACATGTGTATCCTTGTGCACGCTGTTAAACGCCAACCAGATGGCTTGGATTTGGAAGAACGGATAAGTACTGCATTGGTGGAAGTTGGACCATCCATTACATTGGCCAGTTTGGCTGAAGTTTTAGCTTTTGCTGTCAGTGCAATCAATCCAATGCCTGCAACCAGAGTATTTTCCATGTTCGCTGGTTAGTTTCCTTATATTTCTTGATTTTATCTCTACTTGGCATTTTTTTTAAAAAAACAAAACCCTACTTGGCCTTTTGGAGCTTATTTCAATCAACCATGTCTTGAGCAGCATTGGCGGTGCTTCTGGATTTCCTTCTCCAAGTTTCAGCTTTTGTGGCCCTTATTGTACTTGATTTCAGGAGGGCTCAAGATGGAAGGATTGATTGTGTGCCTTGTGCGAGAGTAAAATCGAGTGTTGTTACTTCTGATGGTAAGTAACCAAAAAACTCTTGCATTTGCAAAGAAACAAAAAGGGGAGGCCAGAAGCAATAAATGTTTGGTCATTTAGGCTTTTCTCTAAAAAAAATTTTTTGATAATGGAAGCTTTATTAAGACTCAGTCAAATACACCAACATGATACATTCCAACTGAGCCCACCCCCGGCCTCTACATGAACTGCACACAGCCAAAAAAGAAACCTATCTAGACCCCCATCACGAAACAAAGAGATTAGTGGCTATTAATCCGTAAACTATATCGCCACCCATACTCCTGGGTAAAAAACTCCCATGCCACCTAGTTCAAACGTCACGATACCACTGCAATAGTATCCCGAAGTCCCGGTTTGTGGAGGATGCCTTGGTGCGTAGCCACCGGGTGACTAAAGTAGTAACCGGCGAAAGTAGCATATAATGGTCTGATTTTTTAATGTGTTGCAAACTGTAGGCGGTAACCACCAGGGACTTCCATTGCTTGCACGATACATGAAGGTAAATGTTTACATTTTGTTCACCAGAGCTAATGCTGTTAGCATCTTTTCAGTTTTTACCTTTTATCCATGTTTTAGGTTCTCAAGATTTTCTTTTTCTTAATTGATAAACTTATGCTGCTCTGCTTTCCTGTAGAATGTCCATGCACCAATTCTCGGTTATCGGGCAGTGAAGTTTGTTGTGATTGCTGTGTTTGTAGGCTTTTCATTTGCAAGCATAGTAAGTTCTCCTGTTTTCCGCTCACAGGATCATGGTTATTGATTATTGTTACTTCTCTTATTAGCTAGCTTCTTTCAGTAATTTATATCAGGTGAACATATGAGTTACAAGTAGCAATCGAGTTCACTTGATTTGTTTTGCAATGAAGTTCTCTCATGAAAGTGGATTGGAGACTTACTACAATTCTGTACTTCTTAGAAAACTTGGTATATCTGTTTTTTTTGGTCTAATTGGATGTTGCAAGGAAAGCAGTTCACTAATGAAAATTTGGACCAAATGAATGAACGAGACAAGGGTGGCAACTTATCTACTTAGAGAGAGAGAGAGAGATAGGATGTCTTAATTAGAACGACTACAGGGGAATGGGTTTGGCGTTTGTTTTTTTCCCAAGCTACCTACTACAGAAAACAAGATTTAATTACTAGTAATCTCTTTTTTTTTGTGGGGAAAGATTTAATTACTATCAATCTGTGTTCTAGCAAATATTTATAGAGAATACACATGAGAGGGCTGCATATTTATGTATTTAAGATAGAAACCAGTATTCTGTTAATATCTCAGAGCATGTGTAAATAAATCCCACAGCCACATTATTGAAGAACATCTGCCGTATACTTTTGATGGCTTCATATATTTCCTAATCCTTTCATTGCTTTAGGCATATTCATTGTTCTTGAACTGTGTGATCATCTCTCGTCTTGTTAATACAAATATTTGTATCTCATGTGTGCTCCTAAAAGGTTATGTTATTGCTCACTTTTTAGTGTTCCACCTACTTAATAGGCATTGTCTACTAGACTGCAACCAGGATTGGAGCAGAAAATTGTTCTACCACGAGATTCCTACTTACAGGTTGGCTTCCACGTCTATTCTCTTGCCAAGTTTTTGTGGATCTCCAATCATCTTCCTGTTTCAGGATCATTCTCACTATAATATTGACAGGATTATTTTGATGATCTTGCAACATACATGAAAGTTGGCCCACCACTATATTTTGTCGTAAAGAACTTCAATTATAGGTAAACTTTATTCTTTCATGAGAATTGTTGTAATTCTTCCCTGTTTGTCCTTTTAGAACATGTATGTTTCCAAATAATTTAAGGAAAACAGTAATATAATAATCATTTGCTTCTGCAGTTTTAGTTTCTTCAGCTCTTCAAATATTCTCTACTCCCCGTTGTGTATGATTTTTGTGCCCACCATATATATTTCTTAAAATAAGTCGGGATATTAAATAATTCCTTTGCACACCATTGTGTCTTTCCTGCATCCATTCTAAAACATGTCTCTTTAGATTTCTTAAGAGATGGAATGAGTTCAAAAATTAATTAAGTTTCTGTGTTTTTTGCATGAACTATTTTGTTGAGCTCTTTTGAGTTGCATAATTAACTATTAACTGAAAATCAACTTGGTTCCTAATTTGTTTTATATTGTTTACAGCTCTGCATCGGAACATACAAATCAGATATGTTCAATCAACCAGTGTAATTCAAATTCTCTTTTGAACGAGGTATAAAAATGGTTGTGTTTTGATGTTTTGATGAAGTCCTTTCTCAGTATGATGAATACAAATTCTAGCACCAGAATGATGGTAGTTCAGTTTAGTTGCATGACACATTTCAGAGATGAGTGATCTTACTACAAGGTTTTCAGCTCCTGCTGCAAGCCTATATCTTACCTAATGTAGTTTTGTGGAGCATTAGGTATATCAGATCATCAATGATTGGAATACCACACTCTATATAACATGATGAGTTACAACAATGCAGATAGCGAAACAATCATTATCTCCCGAGAAAAGTTACATTGCTAAACCTGCTGCTTCATGGCTTGATGATTTCCTAATATGGATGTCTCCTGAAGCATTTGGATGCTGTCGGAAATTTGTTAATGGAAGTTATTGCCCACCAGATGACCAGGTTCAAGATTTCTCCTTTATTATTTTAGGGGAGTAATTCATCCATACTATATTTGTATTAGTTGGAACTAAACCAACCTACTCCTTTTTATATCAACAGTAGGGATGACCCAACAAGGCTAATTGTTTTCCTGCACCTTCTAGTCTATTTTATGTTGCGTAATATTTCAAATTCTGATTCGCAGCCTCCATGCTGTCAACATGATCAAGACTCAAGCTCATGTAGTGCAAGTGGAGCATGCAATAATTGTACAACGGTAATACTCTGATCAATTAATTATAGTTTGTCATATTTTGTATTGTGGTTCCTATTGTGTGCAATGGATGTAATTTAATTTAGGCACAATCCACACATGACTATATATAATATATTTTAATTGCAAGGGAATCATGTCTGATCTCTTTTCATGCTCTTGTCTCAGTGCTTCCTACGATCAGACTTGCATAATGGACGCCCATCCACAGCTCAATTCAAAGAGAAAATTCCATGGTTTCTTGATGCACTTCCATCGAGTGATTGTTCTAAGGGTGGCAAAGGAGCTTATTCTACAAGTTTGGACCTTAACGGTGTGTAGTATATGCAATGATCTACCTTATTATTGTGCTGCCTTTGAGATTTTTGCATGTAATTTATACAGTGTAAAAGGACTTTAATTGATTGAACTACAGTGTAATACTTCCTCTGAACGTACTTGCTACCCTATTTCCTCATCAGGTTATGAAAGTGGCATTATACAAGCGTCAGCATTTCGAACATACCATACTCCCCTCAATAAACAGGTAATGCATTAAAATGCTAAGCAACCTGCCATATTATCGTTGTTGTCCCCCTCCAAAATTGTCAAATGTAAGTAATATGTGTGCTCTACTTTTTTTTCTTTTCTAGAGTGATTATGTTAATTCAATGAAATCTGCACGGGACTTCAGCTCTAAAATGTCCAAAGAATTACAGGTACCTACTTCCCTTTAACTGTTTCATATAAAAGGAAGGTTATTAATGGATGTATAGAAAGAACTAATTTCAAATATCATTTTTTTGGGATAGTTAGTTACAGAATGTTAGAAAATAGAAATGCGCTTTCTTGATACATTTTTTCATGTAGCTTACAGAATTAGATTATGCGCTTTTAACCCTTATAAACTGTAGGATACACCCAGAAGAGTAACTTTCCTTTGTAAATGAGTAATTAATAGAATAGTTTAAGTGCTTTTAACCCTTATAAATTGTAGGATACACCCAGAGGAGTAACTTTCCTTTGTAAATGAGTAATTAATAGAATAGTAACCAGCCACTGGGTCATGCTGATTATGTTGGCCTTCTGCTGAGAAAATTATGCCTAGATTTGAAATAAAATGATTGCAATTATGATCAATTTCAAGAGTTATATCTTTTGCATGTCCTTGGAAAGAAAATTCAAGAGTTACAGGTTTATGATATGCTCTTTATCTTTTCAACTAAGTTGATTGTACTAAGCTTTTACCTATGTAAACACGACTATATTGTATTTCCAATAATGTTTTCAATATATATTGGCTGTGCAGATGCAAATTTTCCCATATTCAGTATTTTATATATTTTTTGAGCAATACCTGGGCGTATGGAAGACGGCCATCATGAACATATGTGTTTGCCTTGGTTAGTTACTAAATTCAAGATCTATTTCAGTTTGTTGTACTTTTATCTGATATAGTTGTTTTTTTTGTGCAAAACAAATGGCAGGTACAGTGTTTGTTGTTTGCTTCGTAGTCACAAGCAGGTCAGAGTCATCCTAGGAAAACCTAGCACTAACTATCCATTTCTCTTCAATCTGCTTTATTTGATCATTGATTCTGCTTATTGATTTCAGTTTGTGGGCTTCGATAATCATTTCAATAGTGCTGGCCATGATAGTTCTGGATTTGATGGTATGTTTAAATTCATAGCAGTTAGTTATCTGTAATGAATATAAATGTGCTAAATGAGAAGTAGTTTTAAAAATGAAGTAGGTTCATGTTGTGATTTGGTAACCTGACTAGCTCTTTTAAAAATGGGATCATATCGATACGGAAACTATAGGATTCACTCGAATATTAGCGAAAGTATGGCAGTATGCACCAGTTAAATTAATGCTACATTGTGGAATAATTGTGTGGAGGCACAAAAGAACCCACAAATCTCATGAAGGCACCCTACATTGCTTTGGTGGCATTAGTGACCTATGTTTACTGGTTTCCTGTATATGAAAAGCTAGTATTTTGTGTTAGGGAGTTACAGTACAATTAGAAGTCAGTAACAATACTGCTCATAATTTTTTCGCCGGGCCAGCGGAACACTGCTCATAGAAGTTCTCTCTTTTCTAAAGCATTTCTAGATAGTCACTTTTGGATCCCAATATTTATGTTGCAATCTCCATTAGAAAATACTAACATTGGTTTCAATTTTCTTCCATATGATCGCTCAAAAGTTTTATTCGATATTATTGGCAGGGAATGATGGCTATCCTTGGCATTCAGCTCAATGCAATTTCTATTGTAAACCTTGTTATGTCAATAGGAATTGCTGTCGAATTCTGTGTTCATATCACACATGCCTTCATGGTAGGTTCACTGTAAATTTGAAAATTCCAGTTCTAAAATATATTTTAGTATGTCTGAGTTTTGTGGTTGTTGGGAAGTGTTGCCCTTAGTCAAGATGCTTTGTTTTTTCTTGAAGTAATACTGTGCTTAGTTTTGTTTTGAAGATAGTATTTGGAAGATTTGGCAGAGAGAATCAAGTACCACACTTAGTCCACTTCTACAAAAACATTTAGTGGTGTGCACTTGTAATAAGCTTGAAGACTTTAGCTCCTTGGCACCTGGATTTTGTACCATTTTAAACTTCAGTTTGATTCACAGTCTGTATAACAGTGGAGCAACAAAAATGATAAAAGCAATTCTACTGGCACTAAATTCATACCCAATAAAGTAGAATCATAGCAATAAGTTTGAATGTAAACCTACTTTGCTGCAAATATGTCTCTCTGTCTTGGCTGTTCTTTTCCATATCATTCTTAAACCCTTGATGGCATTCTCTGAGATGCAGATAGGCGTTGGGAATAGAGAAACCCGTGCAAGGCAAGCTCTATCGACGATGGGGGCTTCTGTATTCAGGTTAGCCATCTAGTTCCTGCTTATGCTGTGGAGAGAATATTGACCTGAACAAGAAAATATAAAGAGCATAAGCTCAATCATTTGAAGAAGTTTTTTTTTTACTGCTTGATTATTTGAGTTCTGGGCTTTGATGAGACTGTATTACATATATTTATCTATATATGCACTCTTAACCATAACATTTCCAATGTAACTTTTGCATACCCATATTTTAGAACTTGTAAATAACATGTACACTTGAGTCTAATTGCAGTTGTTTGTTCTATTTTTGCACCTGGTATTCTGGTTGCTGTATTTATAGCTTTATATTAATCTTGGTCTCACATGTGCCTTGATATTTCAGCGGAATTACCTTGACCAAACTTGTTGGAGTTATTGTCCTACGTTTTGCAAAATCTGAAGTTTTTGTGGTATCTACTTCTGAACCGACAGTTCTTAGCACTGTATTTGGATTGGAGCTTAGTTTAAAGCACCTCTTTATTTTATCCAAATGATTACAGGTATACTATTTCCAAATGTACTTGGCACTTGTCATCATAGGCTTTCTGCATGGCCTTATCTTCTTACCGGTTAGCTTCTGAATCATCATCATTCGTCATCTCTTATTGTTTGCACATGTTAACATAAACACTGTTCCATACCTTGAATTATTTGTTTCAGGTTGTTCTGAGTTTATGTGGCCCCCCTTCAAAGGTGATGAAGCCGCTCGAACAGAGTCAACCTTCGATTTCATCCGAATAAAGTTGACAACCAGAGAATTCGCTCAATCGAACTTCAGTACACCAGATATGGTTCCATGGAAATCGGCCATTCTGAAACTTACAGAGCATCCCTGTGCTCATCCATCTCTCCTGGTGCGAAGTAGCAGTGCAGTGTACAGTATTTCTAGAGGTTCAAGCCGTTTTATTCTTATACTTAGATTCATAGGAAAAAGGGTTGTGCATTAGTTAAAGTTCAGTTTACAGAACTAGATTAGATAGCGTCTCCACACGGAAAAAGGTAGCAGCGGTGGCTTGTTCGCATTAGTCGTTTGAGTTGGTTCGCGCGGTGCATTTGTGAGTTGTGACGGCACTTTATTATAGCTTGAGTCTCTGCTTTCATGTAACGAGAACAAGAGAAATGAGTTGACAATGTTTGAGCCTTTTGTGGATTCACACATTCTGTAGCTGTGTGGAGTGTGGTACTGTGGTGTAAAAAAAACTTGTTGTATTGGTCCATCCCAACCAAACACCAATAAGAACTGTGTTCGTAGAATAGTAGTCTTTACTAGTATTGTCTCCAATGTTACAATACATTGCCACCTCACCTCATCCTTCATCGCCCATTCAAAATGGGGGTAGCAATTCAGGACTGGGCTCAACCACTGGGTCAATTTTAGTTTCGAACTCTATCCTGTGGTCACGGGGATTAGTAAAATTCACATGTCTATCTTGATTCAAAAAATTGATGTTCCTTTCACCGTGCATGCCCAGGCTGTATAATTGAGGAAGCTTTTCCTAAAGTCCTTTTTTAAGTATTGTCTTTCGCTCAAACTACGCTAAACCAGCATATATCTGCAAAACCAGCATTTCGACTGGAAAACTAAAACTCGTTGAAGCTGGTTGAAAGCTACTAACACTAGCTTGTTATTACTCCTACAGTACTTGAACATAGGGGGTGTTTATCCAGGGGCAAAAAAATTTGGCGGATCACATCGGATATACGGATACACATTTGAAGTATTAAACGTTGACTAATACCAAAACAAATTACAGAATCCGCATGTAAACTGCGAGACGGATTTATTAAGCCTAATTAATCCGTCATTAGCAAATGTTTACTGTAGCATAACATTGTTTGACGAAATTAGGCTCAAAAGATTCGTCTCGCGATTTTACACGTAAACTGTGCAATTGGTTTTTTTTCATCCACATTTAATGCTCCATGCATGTATTCAAACGTTTGATGTGACGGGATAAAAAATTTGACGATGGATCTAAACAGACCCATAAGCAGTTGACAAAAGGACGAACTCTGAACCTCTGACTGTCCTGCATAATGGATTTAAAGGCAGTTACATGCGGCTCCTCGCATCAAACATTATCAGGATTTCAAATCAACCAGTCCGTGGATGGCAATCAGTCAAATTCGACAGGGACAGCGCAGCCGGTCACTGCCTGCCCATTAATTTACTGACATAATCTCGAAACAGTGCAAACTTTACCACAAGTGTACAGTGTACAGATCATTTTTGTATTATTCCAAATCATTCTATAGTAGTACTACTCACTTTCCAACGCTAATTCTCCTCTAAAACTAACTCTTGATGAATCATCTTTATCACGGCATATCACATAGTATAGTAGTATAAAAGTCAAATGAAAATATAACCCGTAAATTTAATGCACTTTCAAGTTTGGAGATGCATACTAACTATAAATTTCTCGAGTACGTCCTTCATTAAAAAATCTCATTCATGAGTATAAAATATCTGGACTCATATCTAAGATAAGATTTTTTTTTTAAGAACAGATAAAGTATTAATTAAAAGCAAACGATTCCATCGTTCCATCTACTCCTCACCTATGGTATATGGAGTGAAGTGGAGTTACTAGCAGCAGCAGCCCTAGCAGGCTAGCACCGCGCCACTGGTCCAACTAGCCGCCGCTGGTCCCCACGTCATCCTCCACGTGCCGCTGGTTCGCCGCGCTTCTCGAAACCCCCGGCGGCCCGCAGGTCAGCGTGACCTACACCACCCCAAAGCCCAACCGAACGGACGCGACGCGCTGAAATGCGGCCCGGGTCGGACGGATGGCGCCGCGCCCGCACCGCACCAGACCGACCGTGCGATTTTGAAAGCACATGGACGCCGCATCCAAGCGCGGGGCGACCGTTACACGACCGCGGGCCCGGGCCGATCTGTTCCCCCGATCCAACGGCTCCCATTCCGCATGCCTCGGCGGCCCACTAGCCGTTGGCCCTCTGCTCCGATCCTTTCAAACCTCGCAGACAAACCCCCTCCTTTCTCGTACTACCTACGAACGCGTCACCCATCCATCTCTGATTACCTTTTTTCCCCCAAAATCCAAAACCAAAAACAAGTTAGGATTAGTCAAATTTCCCCCAATTTCTCTCTCTCCCTCTCTCTCTCCATCTTCGAATCCCAACGCAGTCAGAGTGAGAGAGAGAGAGAGAGATTGGAGACGTTGCTGGTGGTGTACGCCTCGTCGCTTTTATTAGCGCTGCAGACGGCGCCGCTGTGGTGGTGTTCGTCCGTTTGGATCCCACGCGGCCGTCGTCGTCGTCTCCGCATGGGCGTCTCGGCTCTCCTCCGCCTGTAGCCCCCGCCATCGCCCCTTCGCTTCTCCGTGTGGATCGTGCTTGCCTGCGATGGAGAGGGCGAGCGAGAACCAGACGCTGGCGGCGGTGGGGAAGCCCGTGCCGGGGATCGGAGGTGGGTGTGGCGGCGGCGCGGGTTGTTCTTGGTTTGGATTTAATTTGCGTGCGTGCGGCGCCGCGCGATTTTGTCCCCGGTTGCTGATCTGTTGATTCTTGTTCCCTGGGTTGGTGCAGACATGGGGAACCGGAGGCCGCTCAGGGACATCAACAACCTCGTCGGGGCGCCGCCACACCCGTCCGCGATCGCCAAGAAGCCAATGCTAGAGTAAACCACCGTCTCCCCCCGCGCCGAGAATCTCGGAGATCTCGTGAAAAAGAAAACCGTGTCTTTTTCTTCACTGCTTCTTGGATCGAGATTCCAATCCTCTCTGTCCATTTTGCCTTTGTCAGGAAGAGTGGGAAGGAAGAGCAGAAGCCTGCATTGGTGGTGAGCCACCGGCCTATGACGAGGTTAGGACGTGTGCGCCATTGCTGCCCGCTCTGATGTTTCTTGCAGTCTTGATCTGATGATGGCACGCTCGTTCTGAGTGATCCAGGAATTTCGCGGCCTCCTTGACGCGAAAAGAGCAGCTTGACCATCAGGCCACCGTGGCTGATGCAGCGTCCGTCTTCATTGATCCACAAAAGAACCCCATCCCCGATGGCACAGTTGACGACGACGTGGAATCGTGCGAATCGATCGACGATATTGCCGTGGTATGCATTCTGTGTGATGATCAGTTGACTTGCTGTGTAAAACCGATGGTCTCTCTTACTGTTACATTTGGCACTTGTAGGATGAGTGCAATGATACTGATGAGGATGAGTCCATGATGGACATTGACAGTGCCGACTCAGGGAATCCGCTTGCAGCAACCGAGTATGTCGAAGAGCTGTACAAGTTCTATAGAGAAAATGAGGTAATCTCTTGTCATTTCAGTGTCAGACATTGCATACCTTCTTCTTATCGTTTAGTTTGCATAATCCTGAATTGATTGCTAGATAGTGTAATATGCAAAAATGTTTGAATGAACAAAATTATCCTTGCAAAGAAAATCAATAAATTAGATTGACATCCTCAAATTAGATTCACACTTCAGGCAACAGTCTTAACTGTAATATTGCAAACATGGGGCTTTACGCAGGAATTGAGTTGTGTGCAGCCTGATTACATGTCCAGTCAAGGAGACATAAATGAAAAGATGAGAGCAATTCTGATTGATTGGCTCATTGAGGTAGAGAAGCATATGCAGACCCTGGACCATTCTTATTTTTTATTGAATTCAATCTGTGAATTTGAGACCAATTTTACCTTATTTGGTCTCTTGCCAGGTCCATTACAAGTTTGAGCTGATGGATGAGACACTCTTTCTTACTGTGAACTTAGTAGATAGATTCTTGGAAAAACAAGTTGTGCCAAGGAAGAAGTTGCAGCTAGTTGGAGTGACAGCTATGCTCCTTGCTTGCAAATATGAGGAAGTCTCAGTCCCTGTTGTTGAGGATCTAGTGCTAATTTCGGACCGGGCTTATACAAAAGGACAAATTCTGGAAATGGTATTTCGTTCAATACAGTATGCACTTACATTGACTTCATGACCAATGCTTCTAGTCCTTAGATATAGACCAATGCCTCTATGACATCCAAATTAATCCCCTTTTTTATGAAGCATATGCTCTCTGTTTACATCTTTTTTTATGATCTCTTCATATTTGTGTGTGCTTGCATACTTTCCTCTTTTATTTTAGAGTGCCATGGCCTATTGGCGGTCGTACTAAACAAGTAAATCTCCTCATTGAGTAGGAAAAGTTGATCCTAGACACACTCCAGTTCAACATGTCTGTACCAACACCTTACGTTTTTATGAGACGGTTTCTGAAGGCAGCTCAGTCTGAGAAGCAGGTGATTTATCCTAAAATTATAAAATCAGTGTTTTTCATCACTTGAACAACAAAGTTCCCAACAGCCAAATATAATGCATGTTGTCAATCACAGCTAGAGCTACTTTCATTTTACATTCTGGAGCTCTCCCTGGTGGAATACCGAATGCTCAAGTACCGACCTTCGCTTCTTGCTGCTGCTGCAGTTTACACAGCACAATGTGCTCTCACTCGTTGCCAGCAGTGGACAAAGACTTGCGAGCTACATAGCAGATATACCGGAGAGCAGCTTCTGTAAGTAGCAGTTTGCCGTCGCGTTTCCTGCCTGTGTTTACAAGCATTTGTGTCTTCAGATATATGGTGATCATACTTGAAGCTGATAATATTTCTTTCTCTTGTTCTCATTTTCAGTGAGTGTTCTAGGATGATGGTAGATTTCCACCAGAAGGCCGGAGCTGGCAGGCTCACCGGCGTGCACCGGAAATATAGTACGTTCAAGTTTGGGTGTGCAGCCAAAACGGAGCCTGCTTTCTTCTTGCTTGAGTCAGGAGCAGGAGGTTACAACCTTCAGAAGCAGCCTTGTTGAATGAATCTCTATTCCCCTGGATATATTTTTTTAACTTAGCGTGAGAACAACTACAACAAGCATGTTGATGTTGCACAAAAGTGCAGCAGATTTACCTTGCTACAGCTCTTTTTGTGGTAATGTAAACTTGATATGTTTATGCTGTGAATGATGGATAATCTGGGCGGGTCAGTCCTTCAGTTATACTGGGGGGCTAATAAATGATTCAGGCATTCAGCCTATGTAAGCTGAATCTTGTAAATCTACATGTGTTCTTGCGTAGCATGAAGAAAATAACTTGCATGTTAAGACTTCCAGATTCCTCTCTTAAAAAATGAAAATTCCAATTGGTTGCTGCTGGGTTCATGGATTATTCAGTCTCCAAATAATCTGCCTCACCTCTACATCTGATGATTCTTACTTCCCGCTAACTTTGTGTCACTGAGATGTGGGCCCGCTTGAAAGGGGCCCACAATGTCAGTGACCCTCGTCAGTCAGCAGCGCCCCGAGTCGGTGAGCAGCTGAAGGGTCCCACAAAAACGAACCCGCTTGCCTCCCTTCTTCTTCTCCCCCAGTTCATCGCCTACCGCCTCCCCCCTCCTCCTCGGCTACCTCGCAACGCGGCGGCATTCTCCTAAATCCTAATCTCCGCGCTAGGGTTTGCGCCATCTCTCCCCTTCCACCGCACGACCCCCCGACCGCATCCGCTCGGCTCCGCTCTGCGTGCTTCATGCGACGATCATGGCTGCGGCAGAGCACCCTGCGCCGGTTTCGGCGTCTACGGAGGAGGCCGCTCCCGACGCGCCGCCGCCGATGTCGCTGCTTATGTTTTTGCACGACGGCGAGGGTGGCGCCGTTGAGGTGGGGCGGTTTGGCCTCTCCCACCCGCCGCCTCCTCTGCCTCACCGAGCCCATGCCAGCGCCATCGGTACGGATGAAGCAGAGGATGCTAATCCCGGCAAGGAAGCGGCGGTTTATCTCCTGCTGCTTGAAGGTGCTGATGTCAGGGGTATCGCTCGTCTCTCCTCCCTTGAGGAGGGAAGACCAGCGGGTGGAGCGGTGGGCGATGATGCGGCGGAGAGGGGCGGGGAGACGTGGGAGAAGGCGGAAGCGGGAACGGCAGAGGAGGACGACGACGCAATGTCGCGTGAAGAGGAGGTGCTGGAGACGTCGGAGGAGGAGGAGGAGGAGATTTCCGGGACTAGCGACGAAACGGAAGAGGAAGAAGGACATGGGCACAAGTATTATTCAGTACAGATACGGATGTGGCCAGGACTTCCGCGTGTTGTGCTATCTATTTTCGGTAGGAATAAGATCAAAGAATTAGTGAATTACTGAAAAAGAACTGAGTTCTTTGTGTTTTAATTTCTATTTTTTGTCTTGTAACTTTTTCAAGGCGATGGCTGTTGGGAATTCACAAAAGGATACCGTGTGAAGTGGCTACAGCAGAATGAGAAGGAGGGAGTGCTAAAAACCATTGCAATGGCACCTGAAATTGATGATGACAGAACTCAGGTATGGACTAATGGACCATAAATGGAAGCCTGAAGATAAAATGTATTATTTCTTGATTTATAGAAATTGAAGTTTATTTCAGGTCTCCACCATTTGGTCTCAGGACTCTGTTTGTATTTTACACTTCGAAGGTCCCTTGGTAAATAGTTGAGTTTAGTAAAAAAAAAAATCGCTGTTGGAAGGTAATTTTGTAGTATTATGTTTATGTCCTTTCACTTTTTCTTGTAGGAATTCTCAGACGATCTCAAGAAGCTAATATGTGCTAAAATTAGTGCAAATGACTATAGAGTCATTAAGCTGTTGGGTGAGCAATTCGTATTTATTTTCATAAATTACTGAATTAAAAAAAGATTCACAACCATTCTCAGAAAGAAATTTGTAACAGGTGAAGGTTCAACAAGCAAAGTCTATCAATGTGTGGCTCGCGACAGTGTGTGCCAACATGATGATATCCCTGAAGTTCACTACGCAATGAAAATTATGAAAATAACAGAAAACTTTGATGATATGGACGCAATCAACAATAAAGAGCCTAGGTTTGTGACTTTTCCCTCGAGGATGGATCTTCTTCAAAGTTCAAACATGCTTATCAAGTCTATTTTTACTGTTTATGTGTTTACAGGGAAGTGAAAACCATGTCTTGTCTAAATGCCCCATGTGTAGTTAGCTTCTACCAGGTAAATTATAAGTTCGTAAATGTCTTTCACTTCTATGTTGCAAACTTGCAATTGGAAACCTTTGAACGATCTGACTGTATTTATTTCCATTAGGCTTGGATCACTGATGATGACCCATATTTTAGTGATAATCTATCATGTTCTACTGAGAATGATCAATCTTGTTCCACCGAAGATGATCTGTCAAGTTTCAGTGAGGACAAATATGTGGTCATTCAAATGGAGCATTGCCTCAGGTATGGTACAAGGTTTAGAACAATGGGTTCACAATTTAGCCATACAATTTTGCACTCGATGCTCTGCATGCTTGTGTGTGATTATGTGATAACCTGAATATCACTCTCACTTGCATGTGTGAAACCAATGACATGAACTTGGAAATATTGTGCAGGACCCTTAAGGATGATCTTCCTTTTGGACCACGTGAAATAAATACAAAAGAATCATGGATGCTTTTTGAAGAAATAACAAGAGCTGTTCAGTGTATTCACCATGAGGGCATTGTACATAGGGACTTAAAGCCAGGCAATATTTTCTTTGGATCAAATGGTTTAGTGAAAATCGCTGATTTCGGCCATGCTTGTTGGGCAACAAATAAGAATGATGAACTGATAAGAACTCCAGACCGTGGTACTCCAATGTATAGTGCCCCCGAGCTGAAGGAAGGACAACATGTTACTGAAAAGGTATGCGTATGGACAAACTATGCAGTTATGACAGTTTTATAATTCACATGCAATACTTAATAACTCAGGTTATCCCTTTTCAGGCTGACATATTCAGTATAGGTGTTATATTTTTCGAGTTGTTCTACCCTTTCAAAACTGGACATCAGCAACGTCGTGTTTTGACAAACTTGGGAAAAGATATACATCCAGCGGACTGGAAGTGGAATGGTGACAGTGTACTGCTGAAGAAATTGACAGCTCTAATTCCTTCCAATCGCCCGTCAACAGATGAAATATTGGTAAATACTCTAATCTGAACCTTATTGTAATTCTACATTTTTTATAAAAGCACCACATGAGAGCTTTTGTCGTTGAAAGGAAGGAGTTCCAAGACGTTATACTGTTTACACCCAAATTTAGCACCTATGGACGAAATAGGGAAAAATTATCAAAGTTTGGAAGGTGCCGGGTTTCCTTCATAGGCCGGTTAGATTGTAGGTGTATGACCGGTCTGATCGGCTAGTAGGGCGGTCTAATCGCAGGCATGTGGCTGGTCAGACCGGTAGAGTCCGAGTCCAAAGCGAATTTCATTGGGTCTTGGGTTTCCTTGCTCAGGAAGATATGATTCGGGTTTCCATTAGTTTCTACCCTGAGTTGGACGTGGAGGAGGACCTGTAAGAGGCAAGACCAACCCCTATATAAGAGACAAGGCCGATTCAATTAAGGCACCAATCTATTCCCAACGCAATTAGTCAATTGAATCGTTTTTTTAATATTGCATATACTTTTTGCCTAGTTCTAGCCTAGTTCATTCATCTTTGTCGATTTGCACCGTTAATTGTCCGCCATCGCTGCGAGAGTGCGATACCCCTTTGTAGGTTTGTCCCGTAAACCTTCCGTTCGCTCACGAGACGGGTGGTTATCCTTTGCTCTACCTAGATCGGCTCCGCTAGCTGGTCTAGTTTTTACAAAACACATCTTGATTTGGCTCTTTACTAGATCAAGGTGATTGACGACTCCACATTACCACAAGACGTTTAAGTGTCCTAATCGTGCTTGTCTTCTTGCCAAAAAAATTACCAACAAAATAATACCCAGTATGTGATAGTACAACCAGTAAAGAAAAATACCTAGAGAAGGATCAAACTATAATCTACATTTTGGAGTAAACACGTGGATGATTATGATATGGGTTTTTAGGTGGCTTAAGAAAGATATTTTGCTCTGTCACTTGTGAAAAGACCCTCTATCGAGATGAGTACAAATGTTAAATGTAATAAACAGGCCACTTTGTCTTAGAGACTTTGCCTAAGGGAAATATAACTAATATGGAGTTATGTTCCATAAGTACTGGTCTTAGCTGTCATAAGAAATGCTTTAATCCATCGAACACATTTCTTAATGAATCCTCTTAATTTTTTAGCACCATACTAACCAGCATATCACAATCCATGAAGACATTTTTTTTGTTTAAATCCAGTTTGAGATGAATCGCTAGAGACACTTGTATCTTGTATTCTAAAGTATTTCTAATGTTGTTGGCCGAAGTGCCCTATAGCATCTTGCATCTTGTAGCTAGCATATACTATTATAATCACCCATCTTCTAACATCCTTTTGGATTTTAGTTCATATAATGCTTTATAATGGTGTTACTCCATATTAATAGCAAATATGCTCAAGGTTGGTGTTTTGGTTTGTTCTTTTATTTCAGGAATATATTGCCCAAAGGCGCTCATCTAATTGATGATCCAACTTCGATGCCTTTTGAGGAGAGTATGTCGTAGCTGGTATGTCCAAGGGATTTGACTAATTACTGACAAGTGTGCCCCAAAAATTGAACATTTGAGTTTCACAGTTACACTAAGGCCCCGTTCGTTCCCCCCTCTTCCCAACTCCTCTCTCTCGTTTTCCGTACGCACGCTTTTCAAACTACTAAACGGTGTGTATTTTACAAAAAGTTTCTATACAAAAGTTGTTTAAAAAAATCAAAATAATCCATTTTTAAAAAAAATTTAGCAAAAACTTAATTAATCACGCACTAATGGATCGCACCGTTTTCCGTGATACTGTGCGCAGCTGGGAACATGGGCTGGCGAACGCAGCCTAAGTACTATATAGCACTGTAACTAGGAGCTTCGCTGAGCAGACTTAGTGTTCTTCTTAATGCCTTTTCAACTGATCAATATTTTCAGCTGATTGTTACTGAAAATATTACAGGAATGTTGTGATTCAACTTTTTGCCATGCATGGTAGTCTCTGAGCCCTTTTCTTGCTATGCCATTGACTTTCTAATATTACAATATTTTACTTCCAAAGTACTTTTCTTGAAACAGGGTGAGTACTTCGGAAGTAAAATGTGACATATTACAATATTTCAGGGGTTAAAGTAAGCTATTCCATTACATATTTGGTGTGATCCAAACCTCGGATGGATATGGGTTATAGCCTTTTTTACGTACACAGATGGGGAAAGCATGCTTCAATGTCCTTTCCTTCATGTCGTAGGTCCTACCGCCTCCCCATCCATGACAAATATAAAGAAGATCACATGTGCTTCTCATCCAAGGAGCAGAGAAATAGATGCAACGAGGCCTTAGCCCCGAGAAATCCTTGGTGCGCAAACATGCCGAGTGATTTAACCCGAGAAATATCGCATGTTCTTTTAGGGCCATTGCTGATTTTGATTTTGGTGATACCTTCTTGCACCCATCAGGATGAACCTCACGAACTTGGAGTCTCACACCATTCTTCACTTGACTAATTGCACGCACTTGCAACAAGTCACCCCACGGAGTAGACACCAGGTGCCTTGTAAGAAGTCCAGGTAAATATTGCATTTTGGAAACAATAACCTTCGTTGGCCCGTTCGGTCCTTCAAGATCCCATTTCTCCACTATTCCCAAAACTGTCACAAGGTAGAACGCCCCATTGTGGTATACACAATCGGCATACCGATCTTTCCCCTTAACATCCAGAGTTGAAGCCACTTGCCAATTGCTTCCTCCAGGCCTAACAAAAGAAACCCAGTCCATATCACGATGGATGATCATAACAGCGTGGTCGGCATATTCAGATGGACTGCAAGACATCACCGCCTTCTGGTAGAACCATGTTGCCATGTACTCTGCATCATAAACTTGGTCTCCAGCGAAACGATACGTTTTCGCATCCCCTTCGACCGCCTCAACGCAAGCGAAATCGGTGATTGGCGGTAGAGGCATCGCGCGCAAGGTGAATGGGTTGTAGAGAACCAGATTGGCGAGCTCGTTTACGAGAATCAGCCAGCCATGGGAGGCTCCACAGCATGCCACAAAGCATCCCCGGGGAAAACTCACATCGTAGGTCTTGTGGGCATCAAGGAGATGGCGGAACTTGCAGGTCATGGCTGAGCAGCCCTTAACCTGATGGGCTTCTCTTTGTTCAATGAGGTGAGCCCAAGACATGAGCAATGGCGTGGAAGAACACGGGACATTGGCGATTGCGGCGACCGAGCGCCATGACGTGCAGACGGCTGCAAAAACCAGGGCTTGGGGGAGCTCAAGGCGTTGCAGGATGACGAGGAGGATATCGGTCGGAAGGTCCGACCAGCTCGGGGTCAGATAGGGTACTGCCATAGCTTTCAGTTAGTACTAGTATCATAGTATGTGCTTATCTAGCAGAAAAAGCATAAAAAGAAGGCAAAGAAACTATACAGATGCATTACTACTCGGATTCAAAATTCTAGTGCATTGCGTTTCACGACTCGGACTATGTTTCCCAAATATATTTTTTTTAAAAAAACTAATCGAGAAAGTGAATGTCTGTTTCTCTCGGAGAGATATCTATATCTATATCGATATACTACTTAAAATAAATGTCCGCCCGCCTCCGTCCAACTGCGGCCGCTCCTCGTCGCGCCTCACCGCCGCCCCCATCGAATCGCCGTCGCCGCTCATCGTTCCTCCCCGGACCGTCGCACTCCGACGCGCCGCCGCCGCTCCATTCCCTCCCGCTCCCGCTCCATCGCGTCGCCGCAGCGCCAGATTCATCGCCGCCCCATCTTCCCCTCCCCCCATTCATCGCCGCTTCCCTCCCTCTCGACCGTTTCTCTCGGCGCCATCCCGCATCTTGCCGTCCCACCCCCCACCCCCCCTCCTCCTCGATTCGCCTTCACCGCCGATTCCTGCAGATCGGGCGCCGAGAGCGAGGGGATCATCGCCCCTCCCCTCCCCATCAGTCGCCGCGCCACCGCCGCGTCGATCTCCGCCTGGCCGCCACCAATCTCGCGGCGCCCACCGTCGCCGGGTCCCCGTCGCCGCGCGCAGTTGTCGTTGGAGCGAGCGTCGTCGCATCGATCTCCTCCGCCCCTCCCCATCAGTCGCTGTGCCGTCGACGCCATCTTCACTGACACCGGCTCCATTGAGGCACAGCCCGTGCTGACCAACAGCGTTGCCGCCGCTGACATCTTCACCGTCACCGACCTCCTCCCCGGACCGTCGCGCCTCGCCGTGGTTGGAGTCCTCGTGTCCGCCAGTTGGATCACCACCACCGTGAGTTCGGAGTTTGTTTGTTTTTCCTTCGTTTTTGAAATTTCGGTCCAGTATTCATGGCGATTCAATGTGTACTGACACTGGTTATTTCATTGGGATGCATGCAGGGTCAAATTTCGATCACCAATCTGGACGAGTGGCGCTCAAAGACGGTAGGTAAGCTCCATCCCTTTTGTCTTGTAAAAATTTTCACCGTTTTTCATGTATTTAGATGTCAGAATTTTTTTAGTAGTATATATACAACACAACATGATTTACGTTATACCATCAAACAACAACTGCATTGTTCTTTTTCTCCCTCAAGAAACTTTTAAAAATATGGACTCAATATTTAGCTCCCTCTCTGTTCTCGCCTGGAACCACTGCTTGGTTTCATTATACACTCTGATTGTAGAAGCACTACATAACCATTTTTTTGTGTTACATGTAGTATTAGAGGTAGTTAGAAGAAGAAGTTGAAGGTGCGAAGCAAGCTGAGAACCGAGGTGAACAATAAACGCCTTACTGTTCTATAAGATTTTTTTTGTTATGCCTATGTTTGTTAGTGGGCAAGTTTAATATGTTTCATGCTGTGGGAATCACTGTTGTATATTGTGTCACTAGCCCGTTTAGGATAGGAGAATTGCAAAAATGTTTTATTTTCCAAGTTATAACTGAAGTATATTAGGTTGATTTGAAACTACAGTGACAATGGCAATTAACCATTCATTTTGAAGTATTTGTTAAGTCCATTACCAGTCAGTGTAGTTCTTCAAACTGAATACATGATCAAGTGACAATGGGAAGATTGTACCATAGATCTAGGTTATCAATTCACGTTGTCTAAATTGGATCGACCAATTGAACATGGGCACATGACTACAAGGGTTCGCATTTAATAATATTGCAGCATGCAAATTACCTGAAATTAGTTGGAATGCATCTTTGGCAACGGGGTGTTGTGCCTGGATTAGGAGCAAAACATTATTATGCTATTGGTCTATTATTGTCAGAATTGACAAAACCCCTACTCTGCCCTCTCAGCCGTCTCCGCTGCGCCGCCGCCACCTATGATCTCTGCCGACCTCGCCGATCCCCTGCGCGCCGCCACTACCGAGGGACATCTCCATCTACAAAAGGTAAACACAAAATCGTTTATGGCGTTAGATTGCTAGACATTATCAGGTTTTTGTTTATCTGGTGATTGATTATCAACATTGGTTTATCTTTTTTTTTCTTTTTAACAGAAGCTAGGAGGGGAACAAAAGTGTTGAGAACTACGGAAGGGGAACAAAGGTTTGTCTTTTTTTTTTTCTTTCTTGAGAGCAGTTTAATTCCAGCAGGGGCTCTAGCAGTTTGCAGCTCGATCTCGTCTGCAGCCCAGCAGGTTCTAATTCATATGAGTTATAGATTTGTTTAGTGGAGTATAGAACTTCGTTTCTTCTGGCAAATGATCAAAATAGCTGCATTGTCTTACTGCTGTACTTACATAGTTTGATGCACTTCCTGCAACTCTGTAAAATATAAACATGTCGTACCAGTACATGATTATTTCTGTTTATTTCACAACGATTTAAAGAAAGTTGATGGAATTTCTTCTGTATTTCTAGGTGAAATGAGAACTTGTTAGAATTTATCTTGTGGTTTACTGCCTTCTGAATGGAAACACCAAACCCGTACAGGCACCCAATTTGTAAAAAGCATATGCATTTGAGTTTTGTCACAACCTACATTTGTTCTTTACTGCAGTTCATTTATTTGATTCCATTTTACACAATGTGGCGTGAGAGGCCACACGTCTACTGTAACAACATTTTTGATCTCATAGATATTCATCTCATGCATCTTTTCATGCTTCTGAATATTTTATAAGATTTATTCAGTGAAGTTTATGTTTCTATTTTTTCCTTTTGGGTATGATTTAGCCTATCGCAGTTCAAATTGATCTGTGTGTTGTCGCCTTAATCCTGAATGTCTGAATGTTAGATCATTTGCTTTTATGCAACAACGGCCATTCCGTTAAGTTTATGTTTTTAATTGTTCCTTTTGATTGAATTTTCAGATGCACTACCTATATTTTCTTTAGTATTTGTTATGATACCCACACAGGCTTATGTTTCTAGAGAAGAAGATCAATGAGAATTTCTTCTGACATGGCAGGTAAGTTAAAAAATATTTAAATTTCAGCAACTGGGAATCTGAAGAGGTTGGGTTTTTCTTCCCATTGAACGAAAGGCAGTTGTACAATTTAACAAATATTATTTAGGAAGTTCTTCTCATTTTTCCCTCAACAAGAAAAAGTGAATTTTCCCACTGGGAATTCTTCGGCTCTCCAATTCTTATTTCTTATTATTTATGAGTTTGAAGAATTTGAAGGATTTAACTTTATTGTTCACAACAGCATGGTTTAGCTAGCCAGGTAGGTTAAGTGCTCGTTGTGTAATAGGAGTATATAGGCTGCTAGGACTGCCTACAAATCCGTTTTCAGAAGAACAAGCTAAAATTCTTTTGATGCAAGTAGTTAGCATTTCTTGTGTGGCCTGCATTTTGTAGAAAGCTTTATAAGGCTCCCTGAATTCAGTTAACTTAGGACATCAGAAATTGGGATTTTCTGTATGAAACCCTCCACTTGTTGACTCATATTCCATGGCTTTTAATTGCATTGCTTATGCTACATCAACAGATCGATGTCATTTGTTTGGAGCTGACTTTTGGATTTATTGGTTCTCTTTTTTCAGCAAAGTATCAAATTAGTGGGTCCAGGAGCCCTGGCTACTATGGCTACCATTGCCCACTTGAGGATTAGCTATTTCCTTGAACCATAGCGACTGTTCTAAAATATCCACCAAAAAGTTCCCCCTCTTCTCTCTTATAAAGAAGAGGCTCTATCATTTGTTTGAAGGTTTGTATTTTCTATACCTGGACCCATAAAAATGTCTTTGTTATTGAAGAACTTATGGAGAAATTTAAGAAATAATACCTTTAAGAAAGCAGATTTGGCCTTTTCAGAAATAGTTCATGGGTTGATGTCATTTGTTAATAGGAATTTGATGGAACATAAAAGACTGGTGCTCAAGGATAGTCCAATGAACCCTGAATATTTAGTAAATTTACAGTACTATTGTTAGAGGACGCTTTTTTTTCTGTTCTATAAACGTGAAATTTGAGTTCCAGGCTGTTCTGTTACAGACAGTGGATATTTATTGGTGCTTATAGTTGGTGATAATTGTCCGAATTCTGAATATGTACGTTTTTATAACCCAAGTACAGGTTAACAATGCAGGTGTAAACTTCAACAGGGGAGCAGATAACTTCTCCCATGGTGGTCCGATAGTGAACGTAAACTCAAGTCTTGGTAGAGTCAATGGCAGACACAATGTAAGTTTCCTCGACAGCTTCTTATTGCTTCAAAGTGACCTTCCAGATATGCATGGCTTGCATTTAACCATTTACTATAAAATTGTCTGTTTACTTTATGTTAAAAGTGTATGTTTACTAACTTCTTTGTTCTGTTACCTGTCAGAGAATCGGTGATGCAAGCCTAAGTCCTCAATCAGCCTCTATTCATCTCCAGGTCAGCAGCACTTTCATTCATGTATGGACGCCACCAAGCTGAGGGAGGAGCTGGTCGGTATACTCATTCCCTTTGTTTTGATTACACACACGTGTGTGCTAAGCTAGGCTCAGCAATTGGTAGGGGCAGGCGGGCAGCACAGTGGCCACTTGCTCAGTGCCTTTGTGCTAAAGAAATATTTTTTGCTCTCCCCTGGACTAAAAGAACTTGTTAATCGATCTTGATTTGTGTAATTAAAATTCTTTTAATTTATACCGAGAATGACGACTGACTTGATATGGTAAGGAGACAACGTGAAACTTAATCCATGAAGAAAGAGATCAGCTACCTTGCTCTATCTATGTTTTCATTTACAAAGCTACCTTGCTCTATCTCTGAATTCTCGTATCTGAAGTATATTACATCCGGTCTATGTTTTCATTTACAAATGGAAATTACACTTAATGGATCAAAAGATAGATGTGTGTACGTATGGACTTTCGTGCCAGAAAAGTTCTCTAGAAATTTGAAGGCCATACCAACACTGTGGATCATCCCATCTCAGGTTCCTGCTGTTCTGTCTTAACACAGAACAAATTTAAATATACCGGTGGTGAGAACTGAGATCTGAATTGAGTATTGAATTTCTTTTTTTTTTCATTGTTAAAAGGGAACACAATCTATTTTGTAATGGTACAATACCACTTGTAGCTATCTGTATCTCTCTCAACGTTTGTAGCCTCCGTTGCATACTGCAATTCACTTGAGTTGAGGCAAAGTTAAAAAGGATTTGCTATATTTATGGTGACACAATTTTTTTAAGGTCTTAATCAGATTTTAGACCATTTGATTTCTATAAGATTCATGCATGCGTTTGTTCATGCGTACTAAACAACTTCTTTTGTTGTTATAATTATATATTTTATACAAATTTACAACGGAATTGCTATATTTTTGTTGCACCATAAATCTTGCATATGTAATTACATCCACTTGCACACCACTTACATACCACTTACATATGTAATTAGTATGTAATTTTAGGATTTACATATGTAATTTTAGGACTACATTGTAAATACACTAAAATTACATATGTAATTCAGGGACTTACAATGTAAATACATGCCGACTAATTTTTGGTGAAAAATATGGCACCATAAATATAGCTACACCCAAGTTAAATTGAAGTTTGATGATGATTAATTTATTATTTTAATGTTATTCATCATTTACAAACGCTTATTGTAGGCTCAAAAGATGAGCTTGGTAGTTAGCATTTTCAGCAACAGCAGTAACAAGCTTAGAGAAAAGTGTTGTGGCGTAGAGAATAATATGCAGATATTTTATCCGAAGAACAACATAGTTGGATACTAACTAGACGAACATAATTTTGTATAACATTTTCGTGTATGATTATGCAACGGGGCTGTATTATATCATGATTTAAGGTATTTGATATCATATGTTATAGTTGGTGTCATTTTTTTCCTGTTACAACGAACGGGCACCCAACTAGTCATACACACAGAGAAGAACGCAATCGGTACGCACAATGGTTGCAGTTAATGACTAGTTTACTGTTGCCTTAGAAAGTTCACGAGCGCTAGCAGCATGAGTATGGCATTTCTAAATGTTTCGGCCCCAATTGCGTGAGGCAAAATAACATAACCAACGAAAAAAAACCTCGATGAAAAGCAAATCGTGCACACATACAACATTCTGGGCATTCATGTACTTCCGAAGAAAAATTACATTTTTACAGTAAGGGATTGCGGGGAGACATTGATATTGCTACTGCAACAATTAACAAACCAAGAAGCTGCTATCTGTATTTTTCCATCAGGGCCGAATTCCGGCTAAAAAACCGCATCTTCCTATGCCGCCAAATAAAATCGAGCACGAGATCGAGGCAGACTTAACCATGGTGGCTTTCGATAAGCCATTGCCAAGGGATGAATCGGAGGCTGCAGGAATCCCTCCCATACTGCTACCCCTGCCCACGAAGGGGGAGAGAGAGATCTCAAATAGTCAAATACCTAACTGGGGTGAGGGGGCGGCGATTCGGCTATGGTGGATATCCCCTGAGAGAGAGACCGGGCAGCGACCGGACCGGAGAAGCTGCCTGCCAGAGCTCACAGCCAGAACCAGGAGTTCTTTTCAGAGAGAGAAGGGGACGGCCACGAGCCCACGGGGCGCCACGGGCTCGATGCGCTTGCTGGCTCTGCGGTTCGGATATGCGGGCCGGATAAATCGAGGTTTGGGCTGTTATTCCGTAGGATTTTCTGGTTTGCCCGGTGAACACCTGGTTTTCTTACGTTTACATATTCTACTGTAGTTTCAGTGTTGAGATGCAGCTACTAGCATAGGAATAGCATTTACTAACAGTTAGCTGCTTCTTCCGATAAAAAAAAAACAGTTAGCTGCTTCTTTCATTCTTTGCGTCTGGGTTATAACGGCAGGAGATCTTGAGAGCAAAGTTGCAGTTTCCAGTTGAATTGAAGAACAAAATCTAATGGCATAATGTTATCATTTCAGATTGGGATAAGCTATACTTGATGGTTAATTTACTCCTAATCACAAATAGATCCTAAAGTCGGTCAAGAAGTACAAAGTAAATATTTTTAAATAGGGAAAAAAAATCCCGCCCTGTCAATAAGCTTGGGCCTATTGGAAGCCCAAAGCGACAGCCCATTCCTAGTCCACATTTCGCCCCTCCCGCTTTCCATCTCCCCGGCAGTCTCGCCTTCTCTTCCCCGCCCGTCTCGTTTTCTCTTCCCCGCCGCGCCGCGCCGCGCCCAATCGCCCCGCCTAATCAAGGTTTAGGGTTTCGAATGCCCACCTCCCCGTCTCTCTAATCTCCCTTCCCCTCCATCCACCCGCCCGATGGCGTTGGAGTTGCATCCACCACCGCCGGACGCAGGCGGGCTCCCCTCTACCGGCTTCGTCTCCGCACGCACGACTCCGCTGATGGCGTCGGCGCCGCCGCCTTCGTTGGGCTCAAGTCCCCGTCTCGCCTCTGATCCAGCCACCCGCGTGATGAACTCGGCATCGTCCCCACTGCCGCGGGGCTCAGCCGGCCCCGAATCTCCCAACCTCTCCTTCGCGCGCCCGACTTCCCTGCCTGCGTCGGTGCCCCTGTCTTCATCGGCAGCCATGTCTTCATCGGCGGCCCCGTCTTCGTCTTCCCGACCAATTCGTGAATCCTTGCGGGCTCGGCTCTACGCCGTTCTTAGCGCCACCGAATTCGAGCTGATCGCGGATCTGACCGAGCGCACACGTTCGCCTCCTGATGACGAGGTGGAGCTGCAGGCTGAGGTGCCAGCCTACGGCGGTGGGGAACCGGGAGATCTTCTCCTCGTACTCCTTGAGAAAGGGAGAGTGGTAGACATGGCGTACCTTTTTTTGGTGAAGAGACCACCGCCATCACAGAAAGAGAAAGATAAGGAGGAAAATTCCTCTGATAATGAATCTGAAGAGACGAGCTTGGAAAATTCCTCTGACAATGAATCTGAAGAGACGAGCTTGGAAAATTCATTTTCCTCTGACAATGAATCTGAAGAGACGAGCTTGGAAAATTCCTCTGATAATGAATCTGAAGAGACGAGCTTGGAAAATTCCTCTGACAATGAATCTGAAGAGGAGAAGTACGCCAGTGACTTGGACCCAGAAGTTACTTTTCAGCTTAGGCTATGGCCAACATTTCGCCGAGTTAATCTTATCATGTTTGGTATGTAAATATTTCTCAACTGGTTAATCATAAAATGCTTCTCCACTAAATCTTAGTACATTCGTAATTTCTGCCCTAGTCGATCATGAATTGTTTCTTTATTCTTGATATCTCTATTAGTTAATCATAAATTGTTTCTCCATTCTTGATTTCTCCACTAGTCAACAACAAAATGTTTTTCCACTAAGTCTCTCCATTCTTGAATTGTAGACCCGATTGGTGTTGGACAAAGGTTTGCGATATTAGTTGGCTCCCAGCCCATGAAAAAAATATGCTACTGTCTCCTTTGATGGACATTGAAAGTGACGATGTCAATGAATCTACAGTAAGTATTAGCCTTTTTAAAAGAGTTTCTCTCTAACGCATCATTCCAACAACTCTTGTTTCTTGTTTCTTGTTTCCATCGTTTATAGGCTATCACCAATCGGGCGTCAGTGGCTAGAGTTGATTTTGAGGGGAAGATGGTATATATAGCTGTTTATTTGCTGTTCATTTGATAGATCAGTACTTTAAAAAGATTGTTGCCGTTATATCCTTCTAAATTTCTGTAGGTATGTTCATTAG
This sequence comes from Oryza punctata, assembly GCA_000573905.2. Lineage (NCBI taxonomy): Eukaryota > Viridiplantae > Streptophyta > Magnoliopsida > Poales > Poaceae > Oryza > Oryza punctata. The sequence goes on along the minus strand of CM002491.2, from coordinate 27,025,210 downwards.
ATGTGCAGAAGTTTGTTGGATCAAAACTCACTCCAAGCCTCTTCTTTTTTGATGTTGGTGACTTGTTAGGTACTGATCTTGTTCCTTTTTATATATGACTGAGATATACTTTTTTCAACAATATAGTTCCAATATATAAGTATGCCTATATTTAGATTAATGAATTCTTGATAATAGGCAAAGGTAGTTCCTGCAATGTGCGCCTGTGCACATGTCAGTATGACCGTAAAGACTATGCAGTAAAGATCATCAAAATCAGCAAAGTGCATCAAATAAGAAATGAGCCAAGGTTTGATCCTTTTCCGCTCATAACATTCATTGCATTCAATCATATCTTCCTAACTACTGTAGCATATCACATTTGCAGGGAAATTGCCATACACTCTTCATTGAGAAGCCCTTGCACAGTAAAGTTTTTTCAGGTAATTTCTGTGCAACTATAACTACTTTTTTTATGTAAAAATTTCTTGACCTAAAAGCTAAGAATTTATTATAGGCTTGGACTGAAAGTCAGATCCACGTGAACTATGAGTATCCTACAGATATGTCTTATGCTACAGAGAGTGGAGATTCTGAGGACTTTCAGTGTGATAAATATTTGATGATTCAAATGGAGCACTGCCCAAGGTATAAACACAATAAACTGTAACTTGTGTTCGGTTCAGTTGGTAGATATGCAATTGGCATTGCTTTCATTGTTTCAATAATCTTTGTGTCATCCAAATCATAATGAAAGTTAACTGATGTGAAATCTAGCAACCTCAGCGAACAAAGTAATTTCTATGGATAGGGGTGTAGATGTTGTCTTTCCAGCATACTAATCAATTATTAGCATGACTGTCTAAATTCTGATATGTATTCACAGTGTGTAAATTTCTCATGTGGACTGTTGATTAGTTCTTGTAACTGTCCAATATGCATATCATAATCAAATATTTTAAATTTGAATTATGATAGAATTCTAAATCTTTGAGGTTTGTTGTGCAGGACGCTGCAAAATTGTCTGTCTACCAAAAAACGAAAAGTAGATGTTGCTGAATCTCAACTGATATTTGAGAGTGTCACAAGAGGATTAAAGCTATTGCACGAAGCGGGTGTAGTCCACCGGGACTTGAAACCTGGCAACATTTTATTCGGCCACGAGGGTGCCATCAGAATATGTGATTTTGGTCAGTCATGTCTTCGCCCCAATTTTTCCTATACATTCCACACAACTCCTGATTGTGGAACACCTGGCTATTGTGCTCCCGAACTTGTAGCTGGCAAAAAAATCTCTGAGAAGGTTTCAGAAATGTGCAAACTACAAAGTTCAATTGTTTTCTTCTCCTATATAATATGATATCAACTATTGTTTCTTTCTGTAGGTCGACATATATTCATTGGGCATCATATATCTCGAATTGTTCCATTCATTTGATACTAGATCTGAGATGTCCGAGACATTTATCAACTACACTAAAGAGGATGGTTCAACAGTTGTGTGGGAAGGTGACCTAGAACTCTTCAAGAAAATGACATCCCTGGAACCAAGGAAACGACCATCAGCAGCAGATATAATTGTAATTTATTTTTCGTTCTATATCTTTCGATGCCATTATTTAAATTTTCAAGATAATGATGGATAATACCACCCTTTTGTTTTTAATGCAGGAGCATGTATCGAAAAGAAAACATCTTGAATAATCGAAGTGCTTTATTTTGATCAATGGCCAGTCTATTTTGCATCAAATGAGCCTGAGCGCGGAACAGCATATGCCCACATTGGCAAGTTGCGGGCTTCATTCATCAAACGACCATTCTGTGTTTTTGTTCCCTTGTTTGTTCCTGGGCAATGATTGGTGACCCCGACTATGCTTTTGTTTGACACGGTTGCGCACAGCATGAGTATATTTTCACGTGCAGGATTCTATCTTTTGTTATCTCTCTTTAGTTGCTTAGGTAGTTAATCGGTGATTCCCGACTATGATGTGGCCGCTACCAGCTACACTTGTAGAGTTGTGATTACTTTCTGGCATGCTGCTGCTTATGTTTCCTTTGTATCTGTATATAATAGATACGGGACGCGTGCTCCCTCAGGTAGTTAAATTGGTGATTGCAGACTATGATTTTGCTCTTGTAATTACTTTCTGGCGTGATGTTGCTTTGTGCTTTGTACATAATAGACGCCGGACGCGTGCTCCAACTCAAGTTTGAATTCCTTTGCCCAATGTTTCTTTGCAAATTGAACATTGCTCCGTAGTCAAACTTTTGCAGATCACACTCCTGCTTTACTGTGGAAGCAATTATTATATGCCCTCTGCATATTAACTAACAAGAGTAAGATTGAACAAGTGGCAGAATATTGAAATATTCTAGGGCAGCCTTCGTAAAATCAAGATCTCGCAACTGTACATTGTTCAAAGTAACATTTCGTTGTTGTTGCAGCATATTCGAGCAGATGATTCAGGTAACAACGTTAAACATCACCCGATAACCGACAGCGAGCTACAAATAGTCGATGTGCGTAAGTGGTTACCACTTACCAAAGACGGATTGAATGGGCACAATCGCGATTAACAAAAAAAAGGTTAAATAATCAATCAATACATTTAAAGCTATTGTTAAACCTTTTTACCAATTTATTTACTGAATTATTCAAACAAATTATTTGCTCTATGCTTTAAGAAATATGTTTTCTTAAAAATTTTCTTATGATATGGAGTATTGCTTAGGCCAATTATTTAATAAAGTTATTTGTTGAATTTATTTATAGAAATATTTAATTTATCCCTATAATTGAGTTGATAATTCATGACGATAATATGCTCGATAATCTAAATCACGCTGCGTGTTACAACAAGAAATAAAATAATCACGATCAATGTCAAGCTATAGTTACAACAAAAACTAGCATGAAACGCACATACGGAAAATTTTTCATAGGCAAAACAACATATAACAATAACATTGATAAGTTCAGTACAAGTCAATGTAAGCACACGACAATGATCTGTTCCAGGCTTCCTGCGAACCTCTAAAAGGCGGCAAAACAATATATATAAGTTCGCTGGGACTTATCAATGAGGGGATGGTTCTACACGTTGATACTCCGGATCAACAAGTATGGAACCTATCAAATTCTGAAGTCTATTATCCAAATCCGCTTACGAGCTTACGAGACCTTCTATGTTGGAACCGTTAGGTTTGCTCCTTATAATAGAATTTGGAAGAATTGGTCACCTCTAAAGTGTAAGATTTTTATATGATTAGTAATCTACAATCGTTGTTGAATAGCGGACCAACTTACAAAACGTGGGCTACAACACCCGGATGCTTGTCCCTTTGGATCAAGCCGAGGAAACTATTAACAACATTCTAGTTACTTGTGTGTTCAACTGGCAAGTGTGGGGCTTGGTCCTTCAACAACTTGGTTACTCTAATTTTCGAAACGAAGTCACTTCTAGTTTTGCTACTTGGTGGTCAAGTACAGTGAGAGGGTTGCCTACTAACGAGAAGAAGGGGCTCAAATCCTTTATTATCTTGGTCACTTAACAGATATGAAAGTATAAAAATTGGCACCACCCCGAAAGTGGTTGTCATCCTCCAAGCCATTGTTAGCGAGGGTGTCATTTGATGCTTAGCAGGGGCTTCCAAACTTCAAGAGTTGTTCTCTAGGGCTTTAGTGCTGGTGCACTAGATGTATTTTGGTGCGTGCGGGTGTGTGGTTTTGGTGTTGTATTTCTCAGGTGGGCGAGAGTAGGAGTTTATTCTCTAACACTGTTCACTTTTTTTTTCCTCTTCTTAATATACGCAGATCTCCTGTTCTTAAAAAAACATTGATAAGTTCAGTACAAGTCAATGTAAGCACACGGCAATGATCTGTTCCAGGCTTCCAGCGAACTTCTAAAAGGCGGCAAAACAATATATAACAATAACATTAATAAGTTCAGTATAAGTCAATGTAAGCACACGGTAATGATCCGTTCCACGCTTCCAGCAAACTTCTAAAGTTATACTCTTTCAAAGGCCGGGGGTGATCCAAACTTCAGAAATAGGGAGATAGGTCGAATACCCACGCTCACAAGAAGGGAAAGCATCCTCAAAGATCTGATTTTGCAAGTCGTAAATCCCTACACCTCTCCAACCTTCCCGCCTAGAAGGAAAATGATCATCGTTACACAAGCAAGGTGTTGTGAAGTAGATACAGCTGGACCTAAGCTCTGGAAAATCCCTGATGGGCAAACACACCGAATGATTTTGTCCAACAAATATCGCATGCTCCCGAAGGGCTGCTGCTGCAGCCGCAGATCTTAATCTTACCAATCTGTTATTTTCAACCTCAATCTTGCATAGCTTTAGCTCAAGTCTTTTAGTACGATGAACACGTCGAGAAAACCTTATTTGCAAAAGATCACCCCATGGTGTTGACACTAGGAATCTGAGGAAAACTAAAGGGTTTTCCGTGTTCCTTTCAGTGAAAAAAATCTCCTTTCTTGGTTCACATGGATTATCAAGATCCAACATCTCAAGAACACCATACATAGTCAGGGTGTAGAATCTGCCTTTGTGGTAGACGCAATCAGCGTACCGGTCACTGCTATCTTGGATTATAGTTGAAGCCAATCGCCAGCGACCTTCTATTGCACTTGCAAACGAAACCCGATTAGCAGAGCTGTGGATGATCATTGCGACATAGTCACCACCTAGAGAAGGAGCACATGACAGCACAAGCTTCTGGTAGAACCATCTGCCAAGGAATTTTGCATCACTTTCCTTGTGCTTTCCAAGACGATATCTCACAATGCTTCCTTCACTGTCATAGATTGCCTCCACACACCCTATATCAGTGATAGGCGGAAGAGGGATTGTGGTAAAGGTAAACGGGTTGTAAAGCAAAAGATTAGAGAAATTATCAGAAGCAGCAAGCCAACCATGAGATGCACCAACCCAAGCCACTTGTGGCAAATTAACCTCATAAGTCTTGTGAGCATGGACGAGGTCGCGGAATTCGCAGCCCATAGGGCACTGCCATTTACAATTGTTGAGCAAGACATCATATTCCAGTTCATGTGGAGGCTTGTCTGACCAGGACATTAGCCATGGTGTGCAAGAACAAGGAACACCGGCAGCTATGGCAGCACAGCACCATGACTTGCAGACATCGGCTACAGCAAGGGCTTCTGGGAGCTCAAGGCTCTGCAGGATGCGGTGAAGGAGATCAACTGGGAGGTCTGACCAGTGGCCACTTGCACAAGGATCTGACCATTGTAAACATCTATTGTTATTTGCTCTACAATGCATTAGAGAACAATTTATATACATGCATCAAATAAAGAAATCAATGACAACAGAAGGGCTCTTTTCCGATGATTTTTTTTTGTAGTAAAGCAAATATAAATTCTTCTTTGGAAACCAAACTGAATACTATAACTTAGAGAAAGAAACCCAATACAGACGCCACCACAAGCTTGGAAATAATTCCATTTCATGAAAGAAAAAAGATACAGGTAACCCAAAATTTAAAGCTAAATTTAGACTGTTGCTTGGAGGTTGAAGTGGATCAAGGTTCAAAAAGCTCCTGGATAGGGAAATGAATGCATCGAAATGATTACCAGGTGAAGGCCAAATCTTTCAGATTCGGAGAGACGACTAACGCAAAGATCAAATACTGATTGAGAACACGTTTACTGTAATCCTATTCACGTGATGCAACTGAGCGAAAAATCACAGTAGAAAATATGCAATCCTGTTACCCTGTTAGCTTCTTCTTTTAAAAATCGCATCTTTGTACCAAAGCGAAATAAATAAATATGTCTTATGTTATTCACTGTATGTCTGTATTTCTTGAACTTACAAAGAAAAAGAAGCGCATGCTTTGGGCAAGTTTAGGCGGCGTTACCTGAAGCGGGCGGTTTGGAGAAACCCTCACCGGATCCAGAGGGAGGAGAAGCTGGAGAGGTCGCCATGCCGTTCTGTGCGGTGCACAATCCCAATTTGAAGGTAAGAGGGAAGGGAAAACCTAATTAGCAATATCCGAATCCACAAGGGAGGCGGAGAAGAAATCTAATTCGAAAGGGAGTTGGAAACATGGAAACAGCGGAGCGGGTGTACAGGCTTCGCCCTTATCGACCAAGAACAACCGGGGGGCGCGGCTCTATGGATGCGTCGAGCGCGAGATTGAGGTGGAAAATGGAATCACCCGCTGCGAACTTTCGAGGACTAATCTTCGACGCGGGGAGAGGCTTGGGTTGGGGAGCTTCTCCCATGCCGCTCTGCGAGCTAGAGAAGACGGACCGGAGAGGAGAGCGAGAAATCACTCACCGCGGAGGACGCCGGAATGGTCGTCGTCGTCGACGTGGTGGTTGCCCTCGCAGTCGCAGGTCGCAGCCGCCACGGGAGCTGCAAACCGCGGCCCATCACTGCTTTCTCTGGGCCGGTCCACCTGCTGCTTCCTCCATCCCTTCGAAAATATGAAGGCCCACGGGGCCACCGGGAAGGCGAGCAGCCACGACTCCTCCTCTGCCCCTCTTCTCCCTCGCCGACGTCCAGGCGCCCGCCGGCCGCGACGCCCCCGAGTCGCCCTCGACCCGGCCGCGGAGTCGGCAGGAAGCCGCCGTCGATCGTTCCCCCTCCTGTGCTTCTTCAGTTCAGGTTCCCTCCACGAGTCCCCTCTCTCATCTGCTCAAATCCACGTCTAGGGTTAGTGGGGGCTAGGGCATGTTACATCGGGGGAGCTTGTTTCTGCCGGGCCTCGTTGTCGTATGTGGAGGCACCGTCGTGTACTCGTGTGCTTCAAGGTGGGGAGGGGTCTAAGATCTAGGTCGGATTTCGTGTTCCTTTGGCCACGGATTCGATGTCGCCGTAGCCTTTGCCCCGTACACTCGTGGGTGGTTCATGGTTGGGTTGGTTGCGAGTTGTCTCAGTTCTTAAACTAGTGTAGGGGCTTTCAGGTAGCACCGCGAGAAAATTTTCTGATTTATGGCTAATCCGTTTATTGATTTGCGTTGTTGAGGGCTTTTCACATATACGGCACACGAACTCTTTGTTAGCTATCTCCAGATAATATATTTTTTAGCGTGGATCATGTGAATTTGTCAGCTTCTTATCGTTTTTTTTTGGGGATTAGGTATTGAGTTCAACAGCTGCTATGCATATGGAGATGCCCACTACTGTGGAGAGTTTCATTTTGAATTATGCTGATTGCTGAGATCTTATAAGACCATAGGAGTTCGAAGAAAATTTATACACAACCATGAGGGTCAACCTTAGGCTGCTCATGCCCCTGTTGGCGCAATACACCACGCCAACTTGGGCCACGCTGGTTGCGGGATTCTTCGTGCTGCTCTCTCTTTCCCTCTCTATGTACCTTATATTTGAGCACCTCTCAGCGTACAACAATCCAGAGGTATGTACTTCCCTTTTCTGCGCCTTCTCATCAATTTTAAAAATAGTTCTGCTGACATGCATACGCTCACTGTTTTTGTTCTTTTTACCTTCTGCAGGAACAGAAGTTTGTTCTCGGTGTTATCTTGATGGTCCCATGCTATGCAATTGAGTCGGTGAGACATCTAAATCAATCTTCATAGGTGCTTACTTATTCCAATGATATGTGTGATGACATTGTTCTCCTTTTGGAATAGTATGTTTCGTTGATAAATCCAAATACCAGTGTTTACTGTGGCATCTTGCGTGATGGTTATGAAGCATTTGCTATGTACTGCTTCGGAAGGTATATTACTGCATGTTTAGGTAAGTTATATCAACATACATTGAGGATGACCCCTAATTTGTTCCATTCAGCAGCTATCTTTGACTGTGGTTTCACATTCAGTGTACTGTTCTTTAAGGGTTTATTTAGCACCAATATTTAGGATGTTGCTTTATATAGTTTAGATTAGATATTACGAGCTCATTTTCTCAGAATAAGCATGATGGCACGAGACATGTTTTGAACATTGCAGTCTTATGACATGAATGATGAATGATTTCATTCTTGTGACTGCTTTTGTGGCTCTGCCTTTATATAAATCTTAGAACTGGAAAGCATGCTTTTTCTCAATAGGATTAGTGTGTAGTAACTCTCCCAGTAAAATAATGTAAGCAATGCGATCTTATAGATCACACCATATGCTAAACTTCTAACCAGTTGGTGCCTTAAGATGTAATACATTGATACTTAGGTAGCCAAATTTGTGATACCTTCATTTGTATCTTTCAGTGGCATTGACCATCTGTTGTAGTTTTATTTTACTTGTAAGTTTGAATGCCTATGCAATGTAGTGTGCTAGTTCAGCTCACCTTGTGTGTTTACCTGGTATATGTGTATTTACTATGGCTGGTTAAATGTAGGTGGGGAGGATAAAACAATAGCTTTTTTAAAGAGGGAAGGAGGCTCTGGTTCCAGGCAACCCCTCTTGGATCATGCCTCTGAGAAGGGAATCATACATCATCATTTTCCTGTGAACTTTATATTGAAACCCTGGAGATTGGGGATGCGGTTTTACCTGATTATCAAATTTGGAATTTTCCAATATGTATTTCCACTACTCCATTTGTCCTTTTCTTGCTAGTATTTATTAAATCTGGAAGATTGAGTTTAATTTAGTTAAGTATTTTGCCCATGCAGGTGATTATAAAGACAGTCACGGCTAGCTTATCTCTTTTTCTAGAAGCTTTTGGTGTATATTGTGATGGTGAGTTCAATTTGCGATGCGGGTAAGAGAGTTATACAGTACCTTTTATGCTTGTTTAGTCATATGTGCGAAAAGGGCAGTATTCGTACTCTGAATCATATCTATGCATCAGAGTTGATGTTACATCAAGAAGATTGTCTGTCATCTTCATGATTAAATTGTCTTGATTTGCTTGCACATTGTCTCACTTGTGTTTAACTCCACATCTTGTTGTGATGCAGGTATCCTTATTTTGCTGCAGTCCTGAACTTTAGTCAATATTGGGCCCTGTACTGTTTAGTAGAATGGTATACAGCTACCAAGGATGAATTGGCACATATAAAGCCTCTGGCTAAGTTTCTTTCATTCAAATCAATAGTGTTCTTGACCTGGTGGCAAGGGGTGGTAATTGCAATAATGTATTCTCTGGGCCTACTTAGAAGTCCTTTAGCCCAGAGCTTGGAGTTGAAGTCGAGCATTCAAGATTTCATTATTTGCATAGAGGTACTGTATCTTTTCAAGAAGCATACAAGTTATAAATGTTTAAGCCTAATAAAGAAGTTACATATCCTTGATGTTTTTGTTATACTGTGGATATCTGATAGCATCATTCTCCTGCCAGCACAGATGGGCATTGCTTCTATTGTTCACCTCTATGTGTTCCCTGCGAAGCCCTATGAGCTACAAGTCAACCAGTCACCAGGAAACATCTCAGTACTTGGGGATTATGTATCCTCTGACCCTATAGATCCTTTTGAAATAAAGGAAAGTAACAGACCCGCCAAATTGAAGCTTCCGCAGTTGGAACCAGATGAGAGAAGTACAACAAACATAAAAGAAAGTGTTCGAGACTTTGTGGTTGGCAGTGGGGAATATGTGAGTCCTACAAACAAATCTTACCTTAGATGAATACATATGTTTAATTTTTCACATGGTTACATGAACTTATTAGCATGTGCGCTTGTGGATCATTGACCTTACTATTCTAGGTGATCAAGGATTTTAAATTCACTGTTAACCAAGCTGTACGGCCAGTCGAGAAGCGCTTTGATAAATTGATGAAAAAGAACGACAAGAAAAGCCAGGATGACAACTGGGTGAGTGCAGCGTCATCAGATAGACCAGTTCGTGGAATCGATGATCCTCTATTAGGCGGCAGCACAAGTGATAGTGGGTTCACAAAGGGCAAAAAACATCGCAGAACTGTGAGCACGGTTGTTGCGGTGGACAGTTGGGAAGGTGATGATTTGGCATCTGATGGCTACGAGATAAGGGGTCGACGCTGGGCCGTAAAGAACTAATGTTTTATTGCTATATAGGTGAAGAAAGGGTGCTTTGCATGCTTTGCTGGTAACCTTCTGCATTACTCGCCAATTTTGTTGCTTATAAGTTCATACTGTGCTTTATAGATAGCTGAACCTCGGTACGATAGTCTCTTTGCATAGATTATTGTTTTTATTTCTTTTTACATATCATATTGATAGGTATGCTGAGTTGATTTTTTAAAAACGAAGACCAAACATTGTGATGAATAGCAGAATGATAGTAAAGGAAATGTTGATAGTTATGCTTTGCTTTTCCTGACTGGTACTTTTTCTGTCCCATATTAAGTTCATTTCTAGCTCCTTCCATTTGTTTCGGAATAAATTTATTTTTAGAGTAATTATTGCATCGGAGTTTGTGAAAGTAGTGATTGTATTGGGAGAAGATAAAGTGAGAAATAGTTGAATCAGGATTTGATAAAGCAAGGATATTTTACTTTTTTTGATTTTATATTGGTATATGTGAGATAGTTGAAAAATTTTGAGGAGGAGGTAGTACTGTGCTATATTGTGTTATGTATAGCCCAATGATATCATTTAGGCCCTGTTTAGATACACCGCCAAATTTTTTTGCCCCGTCACATCGAACGTTTGAACACATGCATGGAGCATTAAATGTGGATGAAAAAAACCAATTACACAGTTTGCGTGTAAATCACGAGACGAATCTTTTGAGCCTAATGTCGTCATGATCTGACAATGTGGTGCTACAGTAAACATTTGCTAATGACGGATTAATTAGGCTTAATAAATTCGTCTCGCAGTTTACAGGTTGATTCTGTAATTTGTTTTGGTATTAGTCTACATTTAATACTTCAAATGTGTGTCCGTATATCCAATGTGAACCGCTAAATTTTTTTTTCCCCTGATCTAAACACCCCCTTACTGAAATTCAGGTACCATCCAGACTTAATAAAAGGCTGGTCAAATGGTCCATTAGTGGGCCTGTTTGATTGTTTTAAATGGGTTGTACTAGCCCAAGTAAATAAATCTTTAGTAATTTTCTGTGCCGCCGTGCACCGACAGAGTGGAGCTAGAAATGAAACACGCAATCCATCAGCGAATAATTAATCATCTGTACTCCACTCACATTGACATTGCCCTCAAATTGGGATAAATAAACTCAAATCCAAGATTCAACTCCTACCCAAACTCCAAAGTCCAAAGTACACTACTCAAGTGTATCCTTCTCGGTTCTTGGCAACTTATCCTACCAATAGTGGCACTGATCTGCAGCTCCAATTCCCAATGCGCACAAGGGAGTGTAGTAGTACTTCACTCCATACTATACACAATGAAGGAAATGGATTGGATCCATCCCGGAGTAGAGGAAAGAAAGCTCCAAGCACAAGCAAAGGCGCCATCTGAGCCATGGCAGAATCTGCTTCCTCCCAAATCCAACCGGCAGCTGGCCACATTCCGCTCCCTGACAGATGGGCCCACTCTCGGCTCAGCGTAATTTATGCCTCCTGCCCACCATTGGTGGGGTTGGCTCCTACGGTTCTGTGCGGTCGGGCCCACCTGTCTGTCAGCCACATCACTCTCCGGCTCTCCGCGATCCACTGCCAAGCTGGACTCTGTCCTTCAGTTTACTGGTTCAGGGCGTTGCATAGAAGTAGTAGTTCTACGCCTGCTGTTTCTGCCCTTCTTTACTGCCGTCCAGTACGACCGTCGTACTGCAGCTCTGCTGGGCGTGCAGGTCGATCTACAGATGATGAAATGTTTACGGAGTACAGTATAACAGTATGTTGGAGATCTGAGAAGCTCATCAAAAAAGCTCGTATTGCTTCCATATACGGAGTAGTACTGATGTAGTACAGACTAAATGCCAAGTACAGCAACTGTTACTCCTATGTTGTGCTGGAGATTTGAGCGAAGCTCAAAAAGATTACTCCGTATGCAATGCTTCCATATACTAGTACTGATGTATAGCAATGCTCAAATTCTCTTGGTTAATCATATTTATCCCATACTTCCGTCCGTGTTAGCTTCAAAACTGATAACGTAACAAAGATGTGGCTTCAATTCCTTTTCCTGATCTTTTGCTGTGTCTTACAAGATTATTAAGCGAACCTTATCAGAATTCAGAAACCAGTGTCACCATCTAACAGTTGGTTTCCAAAATTCCAATCAACTTTGACACTTCGTCCCTCTCCTCACGCATCCAAAAGACAACAGCACAATCATCAGATCGCCCTCCTGTTGGTTCCACTCCAAGTAAAGCTACCGCGACTGCGAGAGCGAGGCCGTTATGCTGCAGACCTGCAGCCTGCGGTGGTCGAGGCGGCTGGAATGGATGGCCAACCCAGCAAGTGACTCCGGCCCCATGCAAAACCACTGTATCATGTGCTCCCCCCATGTGCTCCCAACATGCTAGTCAGCTCTGCCTCGCGAATCATTTGGGCTTTGCCTTTTGTTTTCTTTGATCACTTCGTTTCGTTGCAGTGATTAGGAGGTGTAGTACTAATGAAGCTGCTTACGATGAGACGACACCTGTGCAGTGTCCTGTCAGTCTGTAGAAGTTACTCGATCGTTTGTGATGTTGGGTTTAACTGAACTTGCATTATTAAGCCGTAGTAAATTAAATCCAGCTGCCTCTCCATGATTGATCAGCGAGTGGGTGCTACTAGCTCGATTAGGACGAATGCATGCTTGTGATCTTATCGAACACGTATCCTATCCCTTTCCGTAGATTAGGGCATGTTTAGTACTACGTACTACGTACTGATGATAATAATATAGCGGTTAGTAGGTTGCTTTCAGTCGGAGTCAGCCATGGGCCTCGCCGGCTCGTCGCCTCTCGCTGCATGGAAATTGGTCAGTTGGAGTTGGTAGCAAGCTTTGTGGATGGACCGCCCTTGCTGTTGGACGAAAGCTCTGCCCATGGAGGAAAATGAAATGATCTCCGAGTCTGTTTATGTCAGATCATGCTGGAGACAGAAAAAATAACAGAGGAAATTAAAAAGGAAGCACATGTCCTAAAGCTAGCTAGCTAATCAAAGATTTCCCGGTTTAGTTGAACATATGCATGCTCCTTTGATGGTCTCCCTATGTTTATAGTTACTACAGTAGCAGTACTGCTAGTACCACTCCCCTTGTGATGACTGATGAGTGCTGCACTTTACAATACTGTAGTAGATCTACTGTTTTCACTTCTCCCTTTCTCAGCAGCTTCACCTACCAAGAGTGCTCACGTGTACACTGAGTGTTCAATAATAAAGAATTGAAAACCTGTATACGTTGGCAATTTGGTATTCGTGGCTTTAGACAGATAAGATATACTCGAAACTAAAACCTGATGTACAATTAAAAACGGCTGATAGCTAGCGAGACAGAACGTGCTTGTGCAGCAGCATCTGTAGTACTACTAATAACTGCCTCCGCTTTATCCAATTCGCACGTAACCAGCGGATGCCTCGCACGGTGGCACGGCCTGCTCTGTCTCTTCGCCTCTTGGCTGTGACTGCTGAGCAAAAACGAGATTCAGATTCCATTTTGTTGTGCAGCCTGTGCTTCAACCGTTGAACACTCTGTCGGTCTGTCCCTCTGCTTTGCCGTGCAGAACTGAAGATTGCGGCATGTCAGTAGTAGCTGCAGCCTGCGGGTCCGTTTGAGATATATGAAAATTAAGGTAAAGTCAGGATACATAAAAAAATTATTAGTGAATGATTAATTAAATTTTAATTTTTATAAACTTAAAAAATAAATATATTTAATATTTTAAAATAGTTTTTATATAGAAAGTTTTCGTACTTAACACATTATTTCATTTAGCAGTTTGAAAAATATGTTAATAAAAATCGATGTAGAGTCTACATCTTATTACCACGAAGAACGTTCATGTTTCAGGAAGATGGGAATATGTTGCATGTAGTACTGTACTCCCTACGGTCGAAAATAAGTGATGTTAGAGTACAGTACGTATGGACACCCCTGAATTCAGGCAATGGTACGTTGCTGCTGGTAGTGAACACGGTTGACAGTAGCACGCTGCAAGCTGCCACATGTCCCGTATGCGTTAGTAGCAGCAATTTACATTTCGTTGATTAGTGATGTTGCCAGATCATCATGTACTGTACTTACTGACGTTTTCAGTTACAGGTGTACACTTACACAAGGATTCAGGGAGAGAGACAGAGACCGCCGACCTCTGCACTCCCCAAATATCCCTTCGTCCTCTCGTGTGACAAAAGAAATCAAGAGAAGTTCCGTACCCACACCGGCGCCGGTGCCATGGAACGGACCAAATGGATGGTTCTAATTAGGCATCAAGTGCTGCACATTAATTCTTCATATCACCTCTGTTTTGATTAATTAGCAACCAAATGGGCTTTCATCACGGGAGGAAAAGGGTCCCGAATCACACCAGACAGCCATTGAATGGAGCTTTGGCCAACTCAAAAGGGTGGCTGTAAACAAGTGCATGCTAGCTAGCTAGAGAATAATTTTGTGTACTTATGGCCAGTTAATCACGTACACATGGGCACAGCCGAATTGTCAATTATAATCATATAGATGTTGTTTGTTGGCGTTTCACTTTCTCATCACACGCACAAACAAATATTTATACTATTCAGGTAGTATACATATATATTCAGTCAAGGTTATTTTTGTTTTATAGTACTGATCATGCGTCCAGCTGCTTGATATTCCGATGCTTTTTTATAAGTCTTTTTGGTAGAACCTTGGGGGATAAAAATTATGATACTTGTTCAAGTGGATGTTAGTATGGATCAGCTAAGCTGAGCTTCTCTTTTAAGTAACGGATGTTTTGTTTAGCCGTTGATACGGAGTATCCCCCTTTGAAAAGAATATTCGAGTGTTTTCTTTTCAGTGTCTGAGACCGACCAAATCAGTGCGCCAGATTTCTTGGTTGCTTAATCTAGAAGATGAAAATTAAAGAGTGAGAAAGATCAAGTCAATCTATACAATGACATGGAGGACAAGGATTTGATGATTTTGATCCTACATAAAAAGAGAATTTTGCCCAAGCCAATTATTGCTCTAACACAGTGGGAGAAAAAAAAAAGAAGAGCTGAATTTTTTTTTCATGAGTTGATGGGGGTAGGACCAGCTTGGTTGAAATTAGAGATTGATGGAGACTTCTCTTCTAATCAACCCAGCAACACGTCAATTTTTTGCCCCTTTGTGTCCAGTTTGTTAGGGTCTACTTAGCCCCACTATCTGCTTGGCCACACACTAGTGAGTAACAAACTTTTATATGCATCACGCCATCGATATCACATGCAGATATTCTAAGCTAACCTTTACTGTAGCCAGGTTTATTCTCACTGGTAAAGGCAGAGACTTGACTGCTGAAATGCTAACTGTACATTGAGTATACTAATCCCCATACGAATTTTGAGACTAGGGGTTGGCCAGTCTAGACTAGCATGCATTGAACAAATTATTTATTAGTTGTTGGGATTAGTATTAACTCGTGAGTTTTGCATTTCCTGAGTGAATTTCATAATTTTTCTGTGAGAGAATGGTATTGATGTGAATTTCATGTATTCCAACGGGTTTAAATGATGTCACAGATGAAGTTTTTTTTTACTCTCTCAAACTGATACAGGAGTGATCTGTTTTTCCTACCTAGAGTCCCAAAAATGCAGTGTTTACTTCTTAAAAATAACTGTTTTTTTACTCGATGTCAATCGTCGAGCTACAGGCTGCAGATGCAACTTGCATCATGGCATGACTCTGTAATCTCCCATCAGGGAATCCCAAGAAATTATTTTATACAATAGCACGATGGGCCGATGGTGTCAACCTTTTGTACCCAGGCTATGCTCATATTTAACAACCATTTGCTCCTTTTTCTTATGGTATAGAGCATATCTATCCATTACAAAATTGAAAACCTTTTGTTTGTGTCATAATCTCCTTTTTTAAAAAAATTTTAAAATATGCTTCTTTCTGTTATTATGAAATGTGCGGAGAAAAATCTCTGTTCATGTGCCTAACCTGATCAGAGCGACCAACCCCTTTTTCCCGCGCCCTTTTTTGCGTGACACAATGCTGGAAAGGCGAGTCAGGGACGAATCATCCATCCAAATCGGATGCAGGTTTGCTTGCTCGGATTATCTAAGCAGTCGTACAGCGAATGAACCTGCATCACATGGACTGTTCCTGCATATATGCATCATGCAACACGAATTCTATTGTTATTACGAGTGAATTAAAAAAAAACGCAACTTGCATGTTTTGCACGTCGTGTGCAGCAGTATCTGATGATGAAATCGATCGGTTTAGGCCTAGCAAACTGCTACTAAATATATATATGCACCATTAATGAGCATAATAATTGAATAAATTGTGCTGGTAGTGGACCTTTTTTTTACAACGGTTAAATAAATCTATGTAATATCTCACCATTATGCGGCGGAAGAGCAGGAGAGTTTTTTGCTGAACGCCCCCGTCAAGTTAGCTAATATTGTTGATCACCTCCTCCTACCAGTAGACACCGGCATGTTCCTTGGTGTAGTAGGCTAGTAGCAGCTAAGAGACACACGCAGAAGAAACCAGATCGGTTTCATGCAGCATCACACAAAAAAACAAACCGAATAATTACTATAGTTAACTCTGGCTTAGATCCAAAACGAACAGACAAACGAAATAACAAATGGCTAATCGGTGAAGATTCGCTCTGATATCCCATTTTTTTTCACTGGGGCACAAAGTACTCTTTGCAGTTTGGCCCCTCGAATTTTTTGTTATATGTGTCTTAGTCCATCCCGTCTCGTGTTGGTTTGGTTTCTCTATCTGCTTTCCAATTTGTTCGCCACCCAACTGAGCTCGCCTCGCCACCGCCTCCGTCCGCTTCGCTTCTCTGCCGCGAATCCGCGCGCATCGGAACACGCGCTCGATCAAAACGGCGGGGAGAGCGCTAGGCGCAGCCAGCCAAGAAGAGCAAGGCCACCTTCGAGGAGGAGGAGTTGCGCGCCGCGGCGGCGCGCGCGCGCGCGCGTGCTTCGGAGGAGGAGGAGCGGCGCATGGGGACGAGGCGGCGGCGCCACCAGCACCACGGCAGGTGGGTGGTGCCCGCGGTGGCGCCGGCCGCGGCGGCGTTCGCGGCGGCGGGACTGCTGCTCGTCGTCGTCGCGTTCCACTGCTTCCTGTCGCCGCCGCTCGGCGACGGCGGCGGCGGCGGTGGCGGTGGCGGCCACCGTGTTGTGCGGCGCCCGAACCCGCCGTTCCTGGTAACATCTCCCGCATAAAGCGCAGATTTCGAATGGCCGAAGTCGTTGATTCATGCAATGGGTTTCGCCTCCGGTTTCATCTGGTTCCATTTCGTATTATTAATGTTGATTTATTTCTTGTCCTTTCCCCCTCCTATTTCTCGGAGCAGTTGAACAAGCCGAGCGAGCTGCGCCGAAATGTAGTTGGCACCATCGATTTTGCCGTTCCTGTGAGTGCAGGAATTTCTCGTTTGTTTTCCTCTGTTACTTGTGGATATTGATGAATCGCCAATTCGCTTAACTAAACTCTGGATTCCGCAGAGCGGCGGGAGCAAGCTGGGCGAAGAGCTCTGGGCGTCGAAGCTGGCCAGCAACTTCTTCGGCTGCAGCAACGCGACCAAGGCGTTCGCCGGTGCGCGTTACTTGCAACCTTTTGATTTTGTTTTCGTGTACGAAAGTTTTTGTTCGGGAGAAGACCAGAATTATACACTGTTCATGTTTGGTGGCAATAAAGCTCGCCTTTTTTTATGGTCCGGCAGATGCCAAGGCCGTCACGGAGCCGAATCGGTATCTGATGATCGCAACGAGCGGCGGTCTGAACCAGCAGCGAACAGGGGTAAGATCATACGAACTGGTAATCGAGAAATGCCAGTTGCTACTTCAACCGTCGAAATGTTCAGTTTTTGATTGGTCGAACAACACGACAAGTAAAATCATCTTGTTATTTCAGTGCAAACGTAAAACGTCTGAATGTTTAATGTTGCTGGGGTGCATTTTAGTGGCAGAATGGTGGCCTAGGTATAAGCAGTGGTGAGACTCAGGAACTTGTAGTGATGTTGATACTGTTGTATAGCTAGCTCCAAATCCCTTTCTTCAATTGCACGCGTCCAGCAAGTACTAATCAGTAATTCACCCCAACTGCTCTTTGATATGATCGGCTGGCAGTTAGTTACACTCCCCAACAACTTGTTGATACGCTGCGTGACTCTGCATCCGTGTGTCTCTTGTCTTTTCTTGGTATACTCTTTAAACTGCTTTTGAACGCCCTGTGTGACTTCAGTTGTTTCATATTTTACTATTTACTGCTCCCAGTTTTCCATGGTTTATTAGTGCTAGAGTGCATTCGGAGAAATTAATTTGGCTTTGTTCAAAAGAAAATTAATTTGGCTGTGTTCGAGTGCTTATTTTGGTCCTTAGTAAATGGAGAAATGGAGTTGGAAGAAATTCGCCTGTTGGAGCATCATAATTATTTTAACAATAGTTGCCTTTTTTTTTTGGTCAAATATCCTTTGACCCATATATGACTCTCGAAGAATTCTACTTATCTTGTTTTCAGATCATAGATGCTGTTGTTGCAGCCCGTATTCTGAATGCAACACTTGTCATTCCCAAGCTGGATCAGAAATCCTTCTGGAAAGATGCAAGGTCACAATCTTTACCCTGTCCTAGTTAATCTAGTGAAGTAACTTCTGCTGATTTTGTGTTCTGTATCACAGTGATTTTGCGGATATTTTTGATGTTGAGTCATTCATATCCTCACTCTCAAACGATGTAAAGATCATACGGCAAGTACCTGATAGGAATGGGAAAACACCATATCCTTACAAAATGCGTATTCCTAGGAAGTGTACTGCAAAATGCTATGAGAACCGAGTATTACCTGCCCTTTTGAAAAAGCATGTAAGTACAATTTGTGCTTTCTATATTTGGAATTTTCAGCTAGAAATGCTTAATTATGATTGTTTTTCTTGCATTTCCGTACATACAGGTTGTCCAGCTTACCAAATTTGACTACCGGGTTTCTAATAGGTTGGAGACTAACCTTCAAAAGCTTAGGTGCAGAGTCAATTATCATGCACTACAGTTCACAGATCCAATTCTTAAGATGGGTGAAATGCTTGTCCAAAGAATGAGAGCCAAAAGTGGACGCTTCATTGCCCTTCACCTAAGGTTTTGTTTCTTGCCTAAATTTTGTGTTTTTATATAGTATGCATGGCACAAACTCTGTTAATCCACATATGCTGTGACAGATTTGAGCCTGACATGCTCGCCTTCTCTGGTTGCTACTTTGGAGGTGGGGAAATTGAGAGAAGAGAACTCGGTGCAATCCGTAAGAGATGGAAGACACTGCATGTAAGAGAATATCCCCTAGTTATACTTATTGAAGTGTGATCATCTCAGTTTTCTCACATAAACACATTTGAAAATTTATATGCAGGCAAGCAACCCTGACAGAGAACGGAGGCACGGTAAGTGCCCTCTCACACCAGAAGAGGTTGGCCTCATGCTCCGAGCATTGGGATTTGGGAAGGATGTGCACATATATGTTGCATCAGGTGAGGTGTATGGCGGAGAGGAGACGCTGGCACCTCTGAAAGCGCTCTTCCCAAACTTCCACTCAAAGGAAACTTTAGCTAGCAAGGAGGAGTTGGCGCCTTTCCTCTCATTTTCATCTCGCATGGCAGCGCTTGATTATATTGTGTGTGATAAGAGTGACGTATTTGTGACAAATAACAACGGCAACATGGCCAGAATGTTGGCCGGTCGAAGGTAATGTTTTTTACCCATTTTTCAGAAATAGTTTGTGTACATCTGGTGACAATCTGAAGAGAAAATTGAATTTCAGGAGGTATTTCGGGCACAAGAGGACCATAAGGCCCAATGCAAAGAAGCTTTACTCACTCTTTCTCAATCGAACCAGCATGAGTTGGGAGACATTTTCGTCCAAGGTTCAGACATTTCAGAAGGGATTTATGGGGGAGCCCAATGAGATAAAACCTGGAAGAGGTGAATTCCATGAGCACCCTATGGACTGTATTTGCGCAAAGACAAAGGGAAGAAGTGGGCATAGCAAGCCTCACCTAAGTAATAGGATTGGGGAAGCTATGGAGAAACATGCTAGTGATGGTGAGTTTGACTGGAGAGATCTGGACTACGGAGAGAATACACCCTTGGGAAGAGATTCTTCAAATGAAACTGATTCAGACATGCATGAATTGGAGGACATGGTCTCAGACTAGACATTTAAAATGAATAGTATCAGAATTAGGTTTTCCAGCTAAACAGGATTGCCGGTGATGTTTTTAGCAGAGAGAAGCTGCAGCATACTTTATATTCTCCCCTTTTTTTATGGAGACTTGTAGAGATCAGTGTGGGCTTCTTACAGAGAACACAGGTAAATACAAAATTAGTGAATTAGTTATACACTTGATGCATTGAAAAGTATGCACAATGCATTTATATATTCATGTTTGATTAAGGTCGTAAAAATAGGCTTTTGATCATAGTATTCGGCAATAATGAGTGATAACAGGTACTTGTTGAATCAAACTAGGCAGAGTGTCTGATTATCATTGTGTGTACTACCTTGTACTTCAGCACTCTAATGTTCTATGCCTTGTTAATGCAGAAACAGGCCTTTGGTATGCGCAAAGAAAATTGTACAGTACTGTATTAGTTTCCTGCGGATGCAGAGAGGCAAAGAAGAAGGCTTTTTAGTTCATTTTTTTACTCTTTCAAATATTTTACATGTCTACCATAAATAGATGCTATAGTTTTTTTTCCTTTGGTATGCGTTTGGTTATTACCCTTGATTTTTTTTTTCAACAAGTGGATGTAACTAATTAGGTTTTTTTGCTCCCCGTGAAATCTGTACATAGCTGGACACCTAAATGGAAGGGGAAAAAAAGAAAAGGAGGAACTTTACGTGGTACATTCAGCATATATTTTTCAGTTTTGCTATAGTAGTATTTCGTACTACTGTAGACCTACCTTCACCAATTTCCTCCCTTTTTTTGCCCTGAAAAGAAAGCATCCAGCGCTTATTCTGATGGTTCCTCCGCATGTTTGTGTTGATGTTCAGTCTGCGGAGTACGGAGTCTTGGCAATTAATTCACCGTGTTACTCTCTTTTCGTTTTAAAATAAATAAATTTAATATAAGATGTAATACATCATAGTACTCGAATTATATCCCTTCGTTTTAAAATAAATAAAGAATTCTAGATAGAGTGTATCACATACCGACTTACCGACTTGTTTATTTGGCTGGAAGGAACAAAAGGGGACGGACTAACGGACACCTCCATCTCTGGCCCGGACCTGGGTCCTGGGACGGCCTGCTGGCTGCTGTTCTTGTGACCTCTTCCAATCACCGCCATACTTTTACTACAATAGTACAACCTCACGTTTGTTCTCTTTCCCCCACTCTACCACCAACCACCGGTGCCAGTGCCACGCCGTCTCCGCCATGGCGGCCATCCGTGCTTCTGCTCACTGGCGTCGCGCCCGGCCCTAAGGTGGTGCGTGCTCACCGGTAAGCCAGCCGTGCCCGCGTACGCGCCGCGCCGCGCCGTGCCGCGCTAGCCATCTCTCCAACTTCAATTCCTTCGCGTGCGCACGCGCTCACGTGAAATACGTGATCGTGGATGATGTGGTCACGCGACATCGTGCCAGGCGTTCGAGAACGGACTTCATCACACATTGGGCCTCAGCGTGCGGCCGTGCGGGGCGCCGATCCCCCTTCTTTCCCCGTACCAGGCAATTCACCGGGCAATTTCTTTTTCAGATGGACCTGGGCCTTACATCTGGCTGCGGTGCGTGCGTGTGCCTCTCAGCTCCTCTCGGCTCTCGCTCGTCTCGCCCGCCGCGCCGGCCCGCCCATGTTATTCCACAGTACCGACGCCTCGATTTGCCGCCGGCGCGGCGGCACCGGTTGGGTGATGACTTAGTTGCTCACCTCCACCGTCCGGCCGGCGGCCGCCTACCTACGTGCGGTACCGCGGATTGTGCGTCCTGAGGATGGATTCGGTGATCGGCTGATCAGCGCACGGTCAAGGTGACGCCTGATTCGAGGAATCAAAGGCGGATCCATGGATGCACGCAGCATTCAAGTAAGCTAGCTGCACTGATTCTCCGTATGAATTAATGGATCTGCTGCAAAGACGTAGATTTGTTCGCGTATAGTGTTACTTGTTGCTTTTCTGTTAGATCATGTAGAGGCAGGTGCATCTACGATTGGGATCGGTACAGATTCAACAGAAACAGAACTCCTAACTGGGACCAAATCATTTATGCTGTTGTACGGCGTACTTTGTTGTTTAAACATGGCTGCAAGCGCGTCACACAAAACCTTGAAAGTGTACGTGCAGCGGTGAGCAAGTCACTAATGCCTAGTGGCAATATTTCATAAACTTCATTGCGAATACAGCATAATATATGGTTATTTACAAGTCGTGCATCAACTAATAGTTTTCCTATTGCACGTTCAGCTGACTACTTTCAGTCACTATACATGCCCCCATCACCAAAATGAAACAGTACCTTAGTCCTTTAGGTAGAAGTTGAACCTATATTGTAGAACCACCTTTTGTGCTTCTGTATTCTGGTGGTGTTCAAGTAACCAAGGCGGTTCTTCACCCAGCCAGTGGGTAAACTCTTTGCCTGAACACTGTGGACAGAACAACCCTCATCTCTTCTGCCCCCAAATTCTGGCAAGAAATTTATAATGGTACAGCACAAAAATCCTCATCTCAAATTCTCAATTCCTTCATCTGAGCCTCCATGTTCGTGCAAAAGCCCATCCAAGTTATTTCATCTGCATGGTCACCGTGCTCACCATCTCGTCTGTGTTTTGATCCATATTCTCTGGTTTCCGCCTAATGAGTTGGCTTCAAAATTTTAACAAACCAAGGTTGCTGTTAGAAGTTCTCTTCTAGCTTCCAGCCTACCACATTTTCATGCTGTCTTCTCAACAACCTCATCTTCTTCAGCTGTCAGATTGCCTCAGTATCTCTTGGAAGGCTTGCAGGGAGTTGGCAGCAAAATTCTCCAGAGCTTGAAGAACTAACCTCAAATTTATATGCACGCTGCTTGCTTCAACACAATGGGCCTCGTATGTTTGCATTGTTGGACGCTGATGCAAACTCTGCCGCCTCAGTACTAGGGCCAGCTTCTTGTTTAATTCATCAGCTTCCCTTTTAACCTCTAGCGTCTTCTTTTCCAACATCCTCATCCATCTTTCCCTTTCTCGGATTGCTATGATTCTTTGTTCACCCTCTTCTTGATTTTGCTGCTCCCACAAGTGCTGTACACTAGACACAAGAGCTTTCATGGAATTAACCACATCCTTCTCAGAAATCTGATCCATAGCTTGAGACCATCTGTTACAGATAATAAAAACCAATGGAGCACCTATTCTTCCGGGTGAATACGGGGGTTCTCCATAAGTTGTCTCCCCAGTCTCATAGTTAAGACACAGTGCTAGCCATCCATTCAATGCCCTTACAAAGTTCCTATGAGCGTTCACCCAAGAGGAAAAATTGATGATCCATTTAATCAACTCTAGTTCAAGCTCCATTGCCAGATCAGGTCCATTTTCACGTGACACGACAGAAGCCAAGTTTTTGGCTTCCGATATCACTTGAAACTGTGTGTGGTAAGAGTGTAGCTTATACTGCCACATTTTGACAAACCTGGAAAGTGTTAGCACTTTGTTAGAAAGGGCTGGAACTAAATGAGACATAGATGAAAGTTATTGAGGGAAGTCAACTAGAAGAGGCAGCCAGGTACTTCAATCTTTTAATACCACCTATTCACAATTCAATGTGCAATATGAAAGAATCTAACTAACTCGTTCAACAATTATAGATATTAATGCATGACCTTCCCCCAGTTCATTGAATTTATTCAGTTCGCAATGCATAACATCAAAGTAACACTTGAAATTTACTGAAACTATCAGATTTTAACATTCAGATTAACAACAAAATAGATGGCCTAACAAAAATGTAGGAGCAACTATCCTTGAGTTAAAAGGGGGACATACCCTTGGATCAAGGCATTAACTTGTGGCCCTAATTCCTCGTCCCTCACTTTGTTTATCTTTCTTGAAACCTTGGCAATAACACGGACAGCTATTTTAATCTTTGTTGACAATTTCCTCAGCAAATTTCGTGTTGCATCAATCTTTTGAGCCTCAGCACCCCTTTGGTCCAATAATTTAAGTCGTTTAGAGTTCTTGGCAAGTAGTAAACGCATTTTCTCCTCGGCCTGCAAGAGAAATATAATAGAGCAGTAAGAATACTGTGCAAAGAGGATATTGGGTTGAACACATCCATGGGCATGGCCAACGCTGGTTCACATGAAGCAGCTCTACAACAACTTTAAAACCAGCACCCCAGGGAACAAAACTATCCAGTTACACTGAATTTTAGTCTGAAAAGCTTAGACATAACGCTTAAATAGACCTGCCGCTATCCAGTACCAAACTTCTTCCGTACTAGTCCACAGCAGGTCATTATTGCATAAAACTGTGACACGAAACAGAAAAGAGAAAAAACAAAAAAGTATGCCAAATCCCGATCACTGAATTAAAACCGACAGGTACCTCAGAACCATATTCATGTGTTTTTCTGAGTTTCACAAGCTACCTATGAGACGGTGTTGGCGCTGATCAGAGTAATTATAGTTTTAGCCATTAGTCACAGGAGTGCTTAAGATCTGGCCGTTAGCCTGCAAAGTCAATTTCCATGATACCAGGTACAATCTAGTGGACCCTTTCATGCCGAGATCAGTTAATAAGAAAATGCTAACAAGCTCCTCCACCAGCAAAACAAATCAAGTAAAACTATGACTAGCAACAGATGGATATTACATTTTTTTCAGCATTTGCAACCTTTTAGATACCTGAAAATTAGGTAATGTATTGCGTGACATCTCAAGAAATTGGGGGTCAAAATTCTTTAGTAGGATGTCAATGCTATATTCAGATACTGTTACTTTTGTTCAAGCAGAAGGGCATTTGGACTAAACAGAAAACACTACCAAAGTTCCAGAGCTAGGTAGAACCAACTTCAAATACAAACCAGAGGACCCAGACGACACTATTCTGAGCAACACAAACCAGAGGACCCAGACGACACTACTGTGAGCAACAAAATATGTACGAGCATTCCGGTTTCACCTAATTTCGGTGCACATTATCACCGATCACCAAATCATGTCCCAAAGATGAGCATACCTTGACCTCACCATACAGCTTCCTCTCCCAGAAATAGAGCTTCTCCAGTGTCAAGGATAGGCTCTTCGAGTCCACCATTACCCCTCCTCCTCTAATGTCCACCAAGTCCACGCCTTTGCACCCCAAGTTAGGCACAGGGATTGACGACATCAACCGTGATGAAGCTAATCCAAAAGGAATTGACAATGCAAGTCACGTAATGCAGCACAGAAAAGCCGGGTCGAATAGAAAAGGTGGTAGCTTACCATGGCTGTGTTCGTGGTAGCTCGGCTTCCCGACCTCCAGCAATGGCGCGATCTCCCTTGTCGCTTCTGCTGCCCGAACAAGCTGGGCCTTGATCTCCCCGGCAACATCCACATTGGTGCCGCCGTTGCCGGCGACCCTCTGCGCTGCCTGTGCTGGCGCGCGCATGGCGACATTCCGGTGTGCCAGTGGCCTCCGGTATATCTCACTGGTGCTAGCTACGACGTCATTGCCAATGACGGCGTTCTCCTGCTCGGCGACGCTGCTCAGGCTACCAATCGAGCTGCGCCGGCTGCGGTGTCCGCCGCTCCCAGCAGAGTACACGCCGCTGGCCACCTCCTTGAACACGCAGTCGTCCTCGTCCTCCTCCAGCTCCGGGATGCCCTCCTCCTCCCGCACCTCCCGCGAGCTCCTGCTCGGCGTGTACGCCGCGGCAGAGGCCGCCGCGGCTGTGGAGTCGTAATAGTAGTTGTCGTACGGCTCGTAGTTCGCGAAGACGTTCAAGAAGGCCCACGAGCTCTCCCTCGGCGGCGAACGAGGAGGCGCCACCCGCTGCGGCGCGGCTGTGGCCGGCATGCCGCCGTTGGTGTAATACTGCGGGTAACCGCTCGTCGGGTCGAACGAGCCGTAGTACACGCGCTCGGTGGACACCGGCGCCCGCTGCGCGACGCCGACCGACGGCGGCGGCGGGCGGCTGCGCGCGTAGTAGAACTGCAGGGAGCTCGCCGGAGGCGGCGGGTACGCGAACGCGGGCCCGGGCGCGTACCCGTCCGCGTAATGCGGGTAGGGGAGCTGCTGCTCGGGGAATGCGCGGAGGGGCGAGTCGGCTGGCGAGGCCGACTCGGATCCGGACGGCGACCCGACGTCGTCGAGGTGCGCTGAACGGCCGGGAGGAAGCGACGACGAGGGGGTGGCGCCTGCCCGCAGGCCGCCCTTGCGTGCCGTAGGCAACGTGAGCTGCGGCGAGGAGGCCTGGAGCTGGAGGAGGAGGAGGCGGTGCAGCGGCGCGGCCAGCGAGTGGAGCGAGTCCGCGAGCGCCCCGTGCGCGTCGGCGAGCGCGTACCGGTGGCGCACCGCGGCGGCCAGCAGCTCGGCGCGGCCGCGGCACAGCGCGACGGCCTCCTGGTCCTCCAGCTTGGACCCCTTGCACCCCATCACTCAACGCCCGCACGTACGAACGTACACCGCTCCCGCAAGAAGCGTACACTCCTCCCTCCCCTCCGCTCCGCCCTTCCTGCTCCCGCTACTAGTATCCACCCACCATAATGGCGTTCGGTGGCGTTGGGCGACCGGCGCGAGCGAGAGAGTGATGGCGCAATGATGCGCGCGCGCGCGCGGCCACACACCGAACGAAACGAGAGCGAAACGCTGATGGGAGTGAGCGAGTGATGGAGTGGTGGCAGCTTTGCGGCCGCGGGGAGGAGACGAGACGAGGGAGGGTTTTCGCTCAGAGCGGTCAGAATCTTCTGTTTTATCGTTTGCGGGCTTGGCCGTGGCAGGCAGCTGTTGCCGGTTTTTGTTGTGTACCGCGTGGGCGTGGTGGGGTCGCACGGGGGAAATCCAGTCGCGGGGCAGTAGTACTGGACCGGAAACGGAGCGGACCACGGGAAGGTGGCGACCGGCGGCAGAGCGGCGGGAGGAGGAGGGACCGCGTCGTGGATGGGATGACGATGACGAAGCGGTGGGTGCGGCCGTGCGGGCGTGGAAGGAGAGAGACGTGGGGAGGGTCATGTGGTCGGATCGGATCAGAGGCGGGAAGGCGGCGCGTGTGTTTTTGGGTTGGGCGCGCCGCGCGGGCCGGCCGTGCGGTGCATTGACGCTTGTCGCGCTCGGCCTGCCTGGATCGACACAGGTATGGGAGGTTGCCTGGTACGTGCCGGCTGGTCGGGGCGCACAGCCGCGGCGCACGCAGCCTGTTGCTCCGTGCCCTTCTTCACCTCACCATGACGACTGCCATATTGATACAACAGTCATCTGCTACTACTACTTGGTCGTGTTACCTTAACAAAGCAAAGGTCGTGTCGCCGAATTTCGTAAAGTTTCGCAGCAATTGCACGACTTGTTACGTCAGGACATAATGCTACTGCTGCTGCCTAGAGTATACTACACCTATAAATACCTCTGCAGTGGACATTGCTATACATCAGTATTTCTGCACAGCGTACTAATGATAGAACTCGTGGAGAGGACGACGGGAATAGTAGGTGTACGAGAGTACGAAAGAACCATGCTTCATTGATGATCATCAGTGCGCTGTGCGCAGTTGCTTTTGTCACGCCACTGCTAGTAGGGGTATTAAGTGCTCGCATAGGCCATACGCTAACGACAGCCATGGCTTGTTTCGAAATGCAGAGAGAGGAAAACACTTTCGGGACGTTCTTTTACCTGATTGCTAAGCAATTACGTCGTGTTCTAACTCGTAGGTTTTGTTAAGTTCGTCTTTTATACTCTTGTGGCATACTCCGAAAATATTGTGAAATTTTACGGGCGCGAACATTACTCTATGGTGATATGTGGTCACACCAGACCATATCGGCAAAGAGATGTCGTGAAGAATAGAGAGGGAAAATGACTTGTTGTGTCTTATATAGAGGGTAAGTTGTCTTGATAGGATGAGGCCACTTGTGCCCCAAGGCACCTCTCAAGCACGCTAGTCGGGCATCGCCTCGCGTGTGGCTCGGAAATTATGAGAGAGAGGGAAGGACAATGAGGATTAAGCATCAACCTGGGCAGTGAGACGAGTTCTCAAACTGTAATCTCATGATCCCTCGACATCTTCACTTGATCTACCATTGACATTGTTGCCCCATTCATCATGTCGTCGACTCGCTATTGAGGTGTTTGGTTGTGGCCGCCAGTCCATACCGTCTCAATCTACGCTCGTTGGCAAGAGAGGAAAAGAGGGGTTGTGAACTTGTGATATATGCTCGATCTACCGCAAAGGTTGACATCATTGCTTGATCTACGAAGGTTGAGCCTGTCGCCACCGTTGAGCTCCTCTCCACCCGTCGCTAAGTTCTACATCTCATCCAACGACAATGAGGACGAGATAACAGGCGGAGAACAATGAAAAAGAACAAATAGTGACCGACAACCCATTGACCTTTTGCTACATGAGAGCTTATTAGAAGAGAAGGGCGAAGGTGGTGGCATAAAGGAATGAGGGGAGATGTGCGGGGGAGAGAAGAGTGTGCTAACAAGGAGGGGAGCAGGTGAAGGAGGGATTTATATCGTTTTCTAGATTTTAGGGTGTTATGTGTGTTTTTTATTCCCATGTAAATTTGAGAACACCCTAAAATCATTCTGTATGGTAAAAATAACTTATTTTAAAGTGTAGCGATAGCCACGTGTCATATATTCATTGTTCATACTCTATTAAGTTTTGAATGGGTTACTGCATCATGGCGGTAGGTCCACTAACCACAAAATAATTGTGTGGTTTATCGCAATGAATACGGAGAAAACCGAACAAAAATTATTAAAAATTCAACGTTTCGCTTAAATTTCTTTTATTTGTTGGGTTACTGGCACTTTCCATTACTATACCCTGACAATAAAACCAATTACCACGATAACAAACGTGAAGAGGGACCTAAATATAGTACCGCAAACATAAATTGTTGTTTCTCAAATATACTCGGTACTTCAAAATTCCCAGGGACTTTCAATTGTCAAGAGATAGTCAAGATTCAAACGAAAATTCATTGCGTTTTACCTTTCCTGCCAATTCATTGCTTTTGTTTTCACTGTTTATCTTCCTTCTCTTCATCATATAAAAAACTTAATCCTAAATTTGAATCTAAGGGCCTGTTTGTTTCCCAGGGACTTATTCCAAGTCCTGTTACATCGGATGTTTGGACACTAATTTGGAGTATTAAACATACACTAATTATAAAACCCATTTCATAACCTTATACTAATTCGCGAGATGAATCTTTTGAGTCTAATTACACCATGATTTAACAATGTGATGCTACAGTAAACTTTTCATAATTATGGATTAATTATGCTTAAAAAATTCGTCTCGCAGATTAGCTCTCATTTATGAAGTTAATTTTTTTATCAGTCTATGTTTAATACTCCAAATTAACGTCCAAACATCCGATGTGATATGAGCTAAAAAGTTTTAGCCCCATCTAAACAATCCCTAAACATAAGAATACGTCACACCTTAGATGGTGATCGGATTAAGATTGGAGCTCCAAGCCTCCAACCTCTTTGGGAAGTGAGCGAAGTTCTGGCGAGGGGGTTCTGGCGAGGGGAAGGATTGATCGGCAGGATATCGACGCAACTCTGCAAGGAGATCAGTCGGACTGCAGAGAGAATTAACTCGGACGGCATCCGAGGGCCGGATTGGTGGCGATCATTTCTTGCACCTGTTCGAGCTAGCTTTCTTTACCTCTGGGCATGTCTCACCCTCACTACGGTGCCAGGCAGCGACACCTGCCATGTCTGATGCCTTTAACTCCATGCAACCACTGAAGCTAGAGAAAGGCATTGCTCCTGCTTCCCGTCCATGACTTTCTCTGGCTTCCTGGTTCAATCATCAATTCTACAGGTCCTCTGTTCATGTGAGTTTTTCTGCCCTTTTTGCTACAGTGAGGTTGAATCGACAGTGCCACAATGGCACTTTTCACTGCTCAATCAACCCATCCGGCCATCACCCTACTGCTGCTGGTAGTAGAACATTGGTCAAATTCAAGCCCGTGGTACTGGCGTCCCCTCCTCCATTAGCACCGACTTAATTATGATTCAGATCAACGACTTCGTCTGCCGACAAGTTTGGATGGGCCATTAGCTCCTAGTGGTTAGCTAGCCACCATCTCGGTTAAGGGATATTACCCGCTAGATAAGCAGCTCAAACAGTGCACTTAGGATCCCTTGGAAAGAACCCATCATGCTAAGCAGCAGCTCAGCATGGACAGTGGTCAGTGGGCAGTGGAGTAGGAGTGACAGAAACGCGATCCCACTCGTCCAGCGGTCCAGGACAAACTGTACACAGTATACAAATGAAACAAGAAGCCCAGTCGATGAGGCCGAGCTAGCCAGCCGGCTAAAAGGGAGAAGAAAAGAGCAATAGCTTCTCGTAGGATCACCTTTGTTTTGTCCATTGAAGCCGCCTATCCTTTTGATCTTGTGGTCACAACTCACAATTTCATAATGTATTAGTAGAAGTGTCCATGCTTGCGATCTCTTGAGCGGCTCACGTGGTGGGAAGAAGAAATATTAGCATCCGTGGTACGTGCAGAATGGTGCTATTATTGTATTGGTGACTTGGTGAGGGGAGCATCATATGGACTGAAACTTGCAAATCACGCTCTGATGAGAACACTATTCAGTTGCAAAATTAAAGTCCAACATGTTGTAAAAAAAGGGCATGAATGTTTAAGGATTTCAGACCATGGCTAGCTGTCAGTCGACAGTATCTTCCACTGAGGACGTCCTTGTCCAACCTAAACGGTAATTACGTTCTGAAAAGTGCTGACGAGTTTGATCTGAATCTGTTACGGCATTTAATTATTAAACCTACTCCCAGAATTAGAGGCCCCCCATGAGCTGAGCGGCTGAGCCACCTAATTCACATCAGCATATGAGCTGATTACTCTATTGAGGAGGCATGAGTTTTCTATCATGTGGGTGAAAGACCCTACCATGATCGCAGTGAGATGGCGAGGGCTTTCAGATCAGCAATTCAAAAACACATGGCCCTATGCAACTGTCAATCCAAATGGCCACTGTAAGTAGAAATTTCTTGATTCAGATGGTATACAAAACTCCCCCGATGTATGCTTGACTTGCCTAATCAGATCGAATAACTGCAACGTCCTTAAACAATTCGCTTCACTACTCACTACGCGCATCCTAATTATATTCATCCATGGTAAGAAGTCAAGTCTTGCTTCATGCCCGCGAACTGGAACTATATGTAACTACGTAAGACGTTCAGTGTGCGCACGACCTCTGAATAGTTTCGACTGACCGGTATACAAAATGCTGATAGTTTTTCTCGCCTGAACAAAGTCAATCGTCCCAAGCAGCAATGCAGATTTGTGAACTGCAAATGGCGAATAAGTTATCTCCAGTTGGGTGTTGGGAGCATCATCAATCTAGAAAAATATGAGGGCATATGGAAAGTTCAAGATTGGTACGAGGTGCAGACAGTCGCATACCATGTTTTAAGTTAAAGAAAGAAAGTTGATCTTAGCACTGGATCAACCATGAGCACTTGTCAGAAATCAAACTGAGACATCAAGAAATGTACAGAGTAAGAAAAATGCTAGTACTAGTACTGCAATTTATGCATCAGTGCATTACAGAATTCATACTGCATCCTTCGTGTAGGGATGAATCATTAATCTGCATTTGTTGCCAGCATCATCATATTTCATATCTCTGATAGGTCTCCGTATGATCTATCAGGACCCAAGACAGCTTTATGCCTGCCTTAATAAAGATCCGTACCCACATCATAGGAGTAGTGGCAAATTTTAGTTGGGTCAAAACTGCCACGAATTAAAGTTTCTGCGAGCGCATGCCAATGCTCAAGCAATGCTGTGCCTTGCTATAGCCTCTCTTGAATTTCTTGCATCTATCCCCTGCCTTCTTTATGAACCTGTACTTTTCGACGGTGAAAGGTGGTTTCCGGTGGTGTACAAACACGGAGTAGAATACATTTTCTGTTGGTTCCAGGCATGCAGTCTCTGTTTATTAACAGCCTTATTTAGGAATCCTAATCTACCATAGATCAATGGAAATGCAATTATGCAAATGACACGTGAACGAAACAACAATGAACGATCTCCTTCAGACTGAAAAGGAGAAAATGGTCTCTTGTGTGTGCACCCGTGTGTTCGTCTGAGACTCTGAGGCTGAGTTCGTATAAGGAGGATGGGAAGCTGCATGATGAGGACATCAACACCATCGATACATCCACGTCCCCACAACTACAGCTTCATGGTCCTATCACCCGCGCTCGTGCACGTCAACTCAACTATCAGGTGAGTTCATTCTTGTGTTCATATTCCTCTTCTTTATACCCCGGGGATGCGTGCACTCTTGTTTTACTCAGGAACGATGGAGAGGATCCAAAGGGGAGAGGATTCGCGCGGGGTGAATTCGGACTGCAGGACAGCACCAACTTCTGACGGCCGCCACGATTTCATGCGAGCTCCGATTTGGGCGTGCAAGTACTTCATGGAAAGCTATTCAAGTCTACTTTCAAATGCATCCAACCTCATGTCCATATCTGTTCTGGAGCGGCCGCAATTGTCGTTTTACTACCGAGTGTTTTCTGTCCACGGTGCTGCGTCACCTCTTTTTGGGCCCAATGGGCTGTGTATCAAGTTGGGCCCATTAGGGGCGCGTCCTAGGGTTAGAGCACGACCTGTGGTCGTTCTCATCCTGTTTTTATACCTTAGCCGCCGCCAAGAACACTGGGGTTTTGATGAATAGAGTTAGCTACTTGCTACCTGCTCGCAGCGCGCGTGTTGGCTAAACCGTCCGTCTGCTTGTAATCGGAACCCCACCGTATTGTGTCTTTCATAGTGAAGCTTTCATCTTCATCTAGCAATTCAGTGCTTGTTCTACTTGTTCTTGCTTGTTCTTCGATTGCCTGCAGGACGAGTGCCCTCGTGGCCGGGTGTCGCGCATCACAAGTTCGCGACAACCATTGGAGACGGTGTATCGGTTGCTAAGGCGCAGTGTCCTTGGATAGTTGTAGTCGGACCGTGAACGTCGTCTTCATCCAATCGAGTTATCACCTCTCATCGAAAGATCGGGACACAAACCCTAACGGGTTCACATCAGGTGGTATATCAAAAAAAAATAATAAAAAAAAAGTCGCCTCTCTCTCCTCAGCACTAGAGAGAGAAAGCAAAAAAAAAAAGGACCGTACCTGTGTGAGCACTCCTCCACCACCAATCCCTGTTGTCACCCCCCTCTACTTTGGTGTTATCGTTCCTGTTTGGGTTTGTCTTGTGGCGTCCTTTGTGGTTAGGCTCGCGTCTCTACTTCGGCTAGCCTAGGACCAGCACTGTACAACCCTTGAGCGATTATTCAACTTGTTTTGGCTAACGTGGTTTCTAGATTCTCTTGAGCATTACTTTCAGCCCACCGACAGCTCCACTATAAACCCGACTACAGCTTGCCAGGTCTTGTTGCTACGGCACCGATACACCCCGTTCCACGGTTGCATACTTGTGGGTTGCCGTCCCCTCCTGTGGGCAAGGTAAGAATTGGTAAGAGCTTGTGAGACAGGTTGCGAGTGAGCTGTGAGTGAGCGCCTTGAAAAAGCTACATTCCACTAGTCATAGGGCTTAAATTACCTCATCTGTTGTTTTGTTGCCCTTGTTTTCTTAACCATGGCAGGTCCAGAGGATAAAGATGAAGAGGGTGCGTCTCATTCCCCACGCACCAAGGGAATCATACAATATTTTACAAGGCAAGTAAAGCAGCATACAGAAGGACTTGATGCAGATTTGCAGGTGACAAATGAGAAGATTGGACAACTGGAGTCCACGCAGATCGCCACCAACACCAAGCTTACAGGGTTGGAGACATCGGTCGCCCGCATTGACACTAGTCTTGCTGCTCTTGTGAGGCATTTTGATGCTCTCAATGCTAGAGGCAATGTTGGGCATAACGAAGATGACATTGACGATGAGTACGTCGAGGATAATTTGGAGGATGAATATACTGCTGACACTGAACAAGATGATCCAGATGCTCGTGATCGTCGACGGCTACGTCATAATCGTCAAGGTATGGGTGGTCACCGCCGACGCGAGGTACGCAACAATAATGATGCTTTTTCTAAAATTAAGTTTAAGATACCTCCTTTTGATGGGAAATATGATCCTGATGCGTACCTTTCTTGGGAGATTGCTGTTGACCAAAAATTTGCATGCCATGAATTTCCTGAGAACACTAGAGTTAGAGCTGCTACTAGTGAGTTCACTGATTTTGCTTCGGTTTGGTGGATAGAACATGGCAAGAAAAATCCTAATAACATGCCACAAACTTGGGATGCTTTGAAACGGGTCATGCGGGCAAGATTTGTTCCTTCTTACTATGCACGTGATTTGCTGAATAGGTTGCAACAATTGAGACAGGGTGCAAAAAGTGTAGAGGAATATTATCAAGAGTTACAAATGGGTTTGCTTCGTTGTAATTTAGAGGAAACTGAGGATGCTGCTATGGCTAGATTTTTGGGTGGTTTAAACCGCGAGATTTATGACATCGTAGACTACAAAGATTACACTAATATGACCCGATTGTTTCATCTTGCTTGTAAAGCTGAAAGGGAAGTGCAGGGACGACGTGCTAGTACCAAGGCTAATTTTTCTGCAGGTAAAACTACATCATGGCAGACACGCACCACTCCTCCGGTCGGTCGTACTGCTTCCCCATCTTCCACACCCACACCCAGTCGAGCAGCACCTCCTCCATCCAGTGACAAGACTCGTGGCCCTCCTGTTAGCTCAGCGACAAAGGCTGCTCAAACAGCCGCGAGTGCTTCTTCCATGGCATCCACGGGTAGAACAAGAGATGTTCAGTGCCACCGTTGCAAGGGCTTTGGGCATGTGCAGCGTGACTGCCCTAGCAAGCGAGTCTTGGTAGTCAAAAATGATGGTGAGTACTCGTCCGCTAGTGATTTCGATGAGGATACTCTTGCTTTGCTTGCGACTGACCATGCAGATAATGAGCCACCTGAAGAGCATATTGGGGCTGAAGATGCAGATCGCTATGAGAGCCTCATTGTGCAGCGTGTCCTCAGCGCACAAATGGAGAAGGTGGAGCAAAATCAGCGACACACGTTGTTCCAAACAAAGTGTGTCATCAAAGAGCGTTCTTGCCGCATGATCATTGATGGAGGTAGTTGCAACAACTTGGCTAGTAGCGAGATGGTGGAGAAGCTTGCACTCAGCACCAAACCGCACCCGCATCCATACTACATCCAATGGCTGAACAACAGTGGTAAGGCAAAGGTAACAAGACTGGTGCACGTTAATTTTACAATTGGAACTTACCATGATGTTGTTGAATGTGATGTTGTGCCCATGCAAGCATGCAATATTCTGCTAGGTAGACCTTGGCAATTTGATAGGGATTCTATGCATCATGGTAGGTCAAACCAGTATTCTTTTCTGTACCATGATAAGAAACTTGTGTTGCATCCCATGTCTCCTGAAGATATTTTGAATGATGAGGTTGCTAAAGCTGCCAAATCCAAAGGTGCAAGCCATAACAATGCCCAATCTGCTAGCAAGAACACTGAGAAAAATGAGATCAATTTGAAAACAAAATGCTTACTTGCTACTAAATCTGATATTAATGAATTGATTGCATCACCTTCCGTTGCCTATGCTTTGGTATGCAAAGATGCTTTGATTTCACTTCCCGATATGCAGCATTCTTTGCCCCCTGCTGTTGCTAACATTTTGCAGGAGTACTCTGATGTGTTTCCCAAGGAAGTACCACCGGGGCTGCCACCGGTGCGTGGAATTGAGCATCAAATCGACTTGATCCCAGGTGCTTCACTACCTAACCGTGCGCCATATCGAACCAACCCCGAGGAAACCAAGGAGATTCAGCGTCAAGTTCAGGAATTGCTTGATAAAGGGTACGTACGCGAGTCTCTTAGTCCTTGTGCGGTTCCGGTGATTTTGGTACCAAAGAAAGATGGCTCATGGCGTATGTGTGTTGATTGTAGAGCTATTAATAACATTACCATTAGATATCGTCATCCTATTCCTAGGTTAGATGATATGCTTGATGAATTGAGTGGCTCTACTGTGTTCTCTAAAGTTGATTTGCG
The DNA here is from genome assembly GCA_000573905.2 of Oryza punctata. NCBI lineage: Eukaryota > Viridiplantae > Streptophyta > Magnoliopsida > Poales > Poaceae > Oryza > Oryza punctata. The sequence continues at coordinate 26,988,979 of CM002491.2, read as the reverse complement.
TAGTGGTTACCACCAGATTCGTATGAAGTTGGGAGATGAATGGAAAACAGCATTTAAAACGAAGTTTGGGTTATATGAGTGGTTAGTGATGCCTTTTGGTTTAACTAATGCACCAAGCACTTTCATGCGATTGATGCATGAGGTTTTGCGTCCCTTCATTGGAAAATTTGTGGTGGTCTACTTTGATGATATTCTGATTTATAGCAAATCTTTAGAGGACCATCTTGATCATTTACGTGCTGTTTTTAATGCTTTGCGTGATGCCCGTTTGTTTGGTAACCTTGAGAAGTGCTGTTTTTGCACCGCTCGAGTCTCGTTTCTTGGCTATGTTGTTACTCCACAGGGGATCGAGGTTGATCAAGCGAAGGTGGAGGCAATTCAGAGTTGGCCGACTCCTAAAACGGTCTCACAGGTGCGGAGCTTTCTAGGACTCGCGGGGTTCTATCGTCGCTTTGTGCGGGATTTCAGCACCATTGCTGCACCACTGAATGAGCTTACAAAGAAGGGAGTGCCTTTCACTTGGGGCACATCACAAGAGAACGCCTTCCACATGTTGAAAGATAAGTTGACCCATGCACCTCTCCTCCAACTTCCCGATTTTACTAAGACTTTCGAACTTGAATGTGATGCTAGTGGGATTGGATTGGGCGGTGTTTTGCTACAAGAAGGCAAACCTGTTGCATACTTTAGTGAAAAGTTGAGTGGACCTGTTCTGAATTACTCTACTTATGATAAGGAATTGTATGCTCTTGTGCGAACTTTAGAAACATGGCAGCACTATTTGTGGCCCAAGGAATTTGTCATACATTCTGATCATGAGTCTTTGAAGCATATTCGTAGCCAAGGAAAACTGAACCGTAGACATGCTAAGTGGGTTGAATTTATTGAATCTTTTCCTTATGTTATCAAACACAAGAAAGGGAAGGACAATATCATTGCTGATGCATTGTCTAGGAGATATACTTTGTTGACACAACTTGACTACAAGATTTTTGGCCTCGAAACAATTAAAAACCAATATGCGCATGATGCTGATTTTAAAGATGTGTTGCTGCATTGTACGGATGGAAGAACATGGAACAAATTCGTCTTCAATGATGGGTTTGTTTTTAGAGCTAACAAGCTATGCATTCCAGCTAGCTCTGTTCGCTTGTTGTTGTTGCAGGAAGCGCATGGAGGTGGTTTGATGGGACACTTTGGTGCCAAGAAGACGGAGGACATCCTTGCTGGCCATTTCTTTTGGCCAAAGATGAGAAGAGATGTGGAGAGATTCGTTGCTCGCTGCCCTACATGTCAAAAGGCTAAGTCACGCTTGAATCCACATGGTTTGTATATGCCTCTCCCTGTTCCTACTGTTCCTTGGGAAGATATTTCAATGGATTTTGTGTTGGGATTGCCTAGGACCAAGAGGGGGCGTGATAGCATTTTTGTGGTTGTGGATAGATTTTCTAAAATGGCACATTTTATACCATGTCATAAAACTGATGATGCTACTCATATCGCTGATTTGTTCTTTCGAGAAATTGTTCGCTTGCATGGTGTGCCAAACACAATTGTTTCTGATCGTGACACTAAATTTCTTAGCCATTTTTGGAGAACTTTGTGGGCTAAATTGGGGACTAAGCTTTTGTTTTCTACTACTTGTCATCCCCAAACTGATGGACAAACTGAGGTTGTGAATAGAACCTTGTCTACTATGCTCAGGGCTGTTTTGAAGAAAAATATTAAGGTGTGGGAAGAGTGCTTGCCTCATATTGAATTTGCTTATAATCGTTCCTTGCATTCTACTACAAAGATGTGCCCATTTCAAATTGTGTATGGTTTGTTGCCTCGTGCTCCAATTGATTTGATGCCTTTGCCATCTTCTGAAAAACTGAATTTTGATGCTACGCAACGTGCTAAGTTCATGTTAAAACTGCATGAGACAACTAAAGAAAACATAGAGCGTATGAATGTTAAGTATAAGTCTGCTGGTGACAAAGGTAGACGGGACTTGCATTTTGAACCTGGAGATTTGGTTTGGTTGCATCTGCGAAAAGAACGGTTTCCTGATCTGAGGAAATCCAAATTGATGCCTAGAGCTGATGGACCATTTAAAGTGTTAGCAAAGATTAATGAGAATGCATATAAGCTTGATTTGCCTGCAGATTTTGGGGTTAGTTCCACATTTAACATTGCAGATTTGAAGCCATATTTTGGAGAAGAAGTTGAGCTTGAGTCGAGGACGACTCAAATGCAAGAAAGGGAGGATGATGAGGACATCAACACCATCGATACATCCACGTCCCCACAACTACAGCTTCATGGTCCTATCACCCGCGCTCGTGCACGTCAACTCAACTATCAGGTGAGTTCATTCTTGTGTTCATATTCCTCTTCTTTATACCCCGGGGATGCGTGCACTCTTGTTTTACTCAGGAACGATGGAGAGGATCCAAAGGGGAGAGGATTCGCGCGGGGTGAATTCGGACTGCAGGACAGCACCAACTTCTGACGGCCGCCACGATTTCATGCGAGCTCCGATTTGGGCGTGCAAGTACTTCATGGAAAGCTATTCAAGTCTACTTTCAAATGCATCCAACCTCATGTCCATATCTGTTCTGGAGCGGCCGCAATTGTCGTTTTACTACCGAGTGTTTTCTGTCCACGGTGCTGCGTCACCTCTTTTTGGGCCCAATGGGCTGTGTATCAAGTTGGGCCCATTAGGGGCGCGTCCTAGGGTTAGAGCACGACCTGTGGTCGTTCTCATCCTGTTTTTATACCTTAGCCGCCGCCAAGAACACTGGGGTTTTGATGAATAGAGTTAGCTACTTGCTACCTGCTCGCAGCGCGCGTGTTGGCTAAACCGTCCGTCTGCTTGTAATCGGAACCCCACCGTATTGTGTCTTTCATAGTGAAGCTTTCATCTTCATCTAGCAATTCAGTGCTTGTTCTACTTGTTCTTGCTTGTTCTTCGATTGCCTGCAGGACGAGTGCCCTCGTGGCCGGGTGTCGCGCATCACAAGTTCGCGACAACCATTGGAGACGGTGTATCGGTTGCTAAGGCGCAGTGTCCTTGGATAGTTGTAGTCGGACCGTGAACGTCGTCTTCATCCAATCGAGTTATCACCTCTCATCGAAAGATCGGGACACAAACCCTAACGGGTTCACATCAGGTGGTATATCAAAAAAAAATAATAAAAAAAAAGTCGCCTCTCTCTCCTCAGCACTAGAGAGAGAAAGCAAAAAAAAAAAGGACCGTACCTGTGTGAGCACTCCTCCACCACCAATCCCTGTTGTCACCCCCCTCTACTTTGGTGTTATCGTTCCTGTTTGGGTTTGTCTTGTGGCGTCCTTTGTGGTTAGGCTCGCGTCTCTACTTCGGCTAGCCTAGGACCAGCACTGTACAACCCTTGAGCGATTATTCAACTTGTTTTGGCTAACGTGGTTTCTAGATTCTCTTGAGCATTACTTTCAGCCCACCGACAGCTCCACTATAAACCCGACTACAGCTTGCCAGGTCTTGTTGCTACGGCACCGATACACCCCGTTCCACGGTTGCATACTTGTGGGTTGCCGTCCCCTCCTGTGGGCAAGGTAAGAATTGGTAAGAGCTTGTGAGACAGGTTGCGAGTGAGCTGTGAGTGAGCGCCTTGAAAAAGCTACATTCCACTAGTCATAGGGCTTAAATTACCTCATCTGTTGTTTTGTTGCCCTTGTTTTCTTAACCATGGCAGGTCCAGAGGATAAAGATGAAGAGGGTGCGTCTCATTCCCCACGCACCAAGGGAATCATACAATATTTTACAAGGCAAGTAAAGCAGCATACAGAAGGACTTGATGCAGATTTGCAGGTGACAAATGAGAAGATTGGACAACTGGAGTCCACGCAGATCGCCACCAACACCAAGCTTACAGGGTTGGAGACATCGGTCGCCCGCATTGACACTAGTCTTGCTGCTCTTGTGAGGCATTTTGATGCTCTCAATGCTAGAGGCAATGTTGGGCATAACGAAGATGACATTGACGATGAGTACGTCGAGGATAATTTGGAGGATGAATATACTGCTGACACTGAACAAGATGATCCAGATGCTCGTGATCGTCGACGGCTACGTCATAATCGTCAAGGTATGGGTGGTCACCGCCGACGCGAGGTACGCAACAATAATGATGCTTTTTCTAAAATTAAGTTTAAGATACCTCCTTTTGATGGGAAATATGATCCTGATGCGTACCTTTCTTGGGAGATTGCTGTTGACCAAAAATTTGCATGCCATGAATTTCCTGAGAACACTAGAGTTAGAGCTGCTACTAGTGAGTTCACTGATTTTGCTTCGGTTTGGTGGATAGAACATGGCAAGAAAAATCCTAATAACATGCCACAAACTTGGGATGCTTTGAAACGGGTCATGCGGGCAAGATTTGTTCCTTCTTACTATGCACGTGATTTGCTGAATAGGTTGCAACAATTGAGACAGGGTGCAAAAAGTGTAGAGGAATATTATCAAGAGTTACAAATGGGTTTGCTTCGTTGTAATTTAGAGGAAACTGAGGATGCTGCTATGGCTAGATTTTTGGGTGGTTTAAACCGCGAGATTTATGACATCGTAGACTACAAAGATTACACTAATATGACCCGATTGTTTCATCTTGCTTGTAAAGCTGAAAGGGAAGTGCAGGGACGACGTGCTAGTACCAAGGCTAATTTTTCTGCAGGTAAAACTACATCATGGCAGACACGCACCACTCCTCCGGTCGGTCGTACTGCTTCCCCATCTTCCACACCCACACCCAGTCGAGCAGCACCTCCTCCATCCAGTGACAAGACTCGTGGCCCTCCTGTTAGCTCAGCGACAAAGGCTGCTCAAACAGCCGCGAGTGCTTCTTCCATGGCATCCACGGGTAGAACAAGAGATGTTCAGTGCCACCGTTGCAAGGGCTTTGGGCATGTGCAGCGTGACTGCCCTAGCAAGCGAGTCTTGGTAGTCAAAAATGATGGTGAGTACTCGTCCGCTAGTGATTTCGATGAGGATACTCTTGCTTTGCTTGCGACTGACCATGCAGATAATGAGCCACCTGAAGAGCATATTGGGGCTGAAGATGCAGATCGCTATGAGAGCCTCATTGTGCAGCGTGTCCTCAGCGCACAAATGGAGAAGGTGGAGCAAAATCAGCGACACACGTTGTTCCAAACAAAGTGTGTCATCAAAGAGCGTTCTTGCCGCATGATCATTGATGGAGGTAGTTGCAACAACTTGGCTAGTAGCGAGATGGTGGAGAAGCTTGCACTCAGCACCAAACCGCACCCGCATCCATACTACATCCAATGGCTGAACAACAGTGGTAAGGCAAAGGTAACAAGACTGGTGCACGTTAATTTTACAATTGGAACTTACCATGATGTTGTTGAATGTGATGTTGTGCCCATGCAAGCATGCAATATTCTGCTAGGTAGACCTTGGCAATTTGATAGGAAAACGAGGAAGAGGAGTTGGGAAGAGGGGGGAACGAACGGGGCCTGAGTCTTGAGTGGTCAATAATTGGCTGAAGGGAAAAAAAACATGCTAGCTCTACCGCTACATTTCTGGTTCTTTTCATCTTTAGGCAAGGACGAGAGACATGATCCGCATGGCGCTCCAAAAGAAAAGGTTCTCTCCCATAACGAGCAACAATGACAGCACCATCCAAACATGTGGAACTCACCACTCAGCAACCAGCAGGTCCAGTGCAGCAACCATCAGACATAACATACTCTTATCTATGGACTGTTAACTGCAAAAGGGTAAAGTTTTATTCTGAAAAATGTCACGACTGTCCCATTTGGCTCTTGCACATTATCCCGAGTATATTCAGATACATTTGGCTCTTGCACATTATCCACTCATAAGTCATTATGCAGGTATCAAGCATGCCTGATGTGGAGGAGAACCTGTAGGAGGCAAGATCAACCCTTTATAAGGGTCAGGGCCGGTTCGATTGAAACCCCCCACAATCTCAATCTACAAAATCAAATTGTTATTACTTTTCAGCCATGTCTTCTACTTTACCTTAGTTTCGTCCATCTTTATCGGTTTGCACCGTAAACCACCTGCCGTCGCTGCGAGAGTGCGATACCTCTTTGTAGATTTATCCCGTAAACTTTCTGTTTGCCCACAAGACAGGTAGTATTTTCATATCGATCTAAATCGGCTCCGCTAGCCAGTTTAGCCTTTTTTTTACAAAACCTATCTTGATTTGATCATTTGGCTATATCAAGGTGGTTAGCGACTCCATATCACCGCAAGACTTTAGGTGTCCCGATAGTGATTGTCTTCTTGCTAAAAAAAGTTGCTAACAACAACCACTGTATTTTGCAACCATTTCCAAATTCTAATCATAGAATAAGTCCGTATTCATGGTTATTGGCCCATTGCCCCATTGGATGAATCATCAGATATCAGTCTAGCATGGTGATGATAGCCTAAATGATTAGCGGATGCTTTTGGACCATTGGGTATATGGGCGCCTTAAACCTAAACCATTTTAAACAGTCTTCATTCTTCAACTACTGCTATAATACTGGTTATTTATGATTCGTGAAGGACATTTGGAGTCCTGCAGATGATATGCGTGTAGTATGGTGCGTATAGGTATTAAGACTTAAGAGGGACGAAGGGTTAAGTACTTAGGTCTTTCATTCAGTAATCGAAAAAAGAAATACTTTTTTCTCAAAAAAAAAAACATGTACGACAGAATGATGTGAGGCTGACATAAACTGGACCAGATTTCTAGCCCAATATAACATTTTGGGCTGCGTCAATCAAGTAGAATAATAAGTTTACTTTAGGTCCCCTATGTTAACGTCGAGTTTGAATTACATTCAATATCAGATATAATGTGTCTTCCAACTTACAATACCGGGGTACTCGAGGTCTTAGTGCAGTATTGTGCCTAATTTTAACTGACGTGATGAGTTAACTGCAGTCAACCAGAATGAGTCAGCATGGGACTTATGTAGACCCCACGTATCAGCGAGCCAGTGTTCTTCCTTCTCTCTCCCTCTCTCACCCATCTTTTCCAGGGCGGCACGATAACGAGGAAGACGGTGAGGCTCCAGGCGACGGACTCTGCCAGCACGGCAGCACCCCACTGTTGGGCGCCATCATGTCGCTGGAGACCGCTCGTCGTAACGGCTTGCTGCTCGGCGTGGCCATGAGCAGCGAGATCCTACGGAACACGACATACCAATCCTGCTTCGGTAGGAACGCGACGACACAGATGCTGGACTCCGGTTCGAAGCGGACGCCACGATCGTCACCGAACCTCTCCTTGTCACTTGCTTCACTGGAGACTTGGAGAGAAGGAGAACGCTACTACAGAACAACTGACTTTTGCTGACTAGGACACCACATTTGCCAAAACAATCATTCATACTATTTTATTTTAAGATCTTATTTAACCCGGTTTTAAAAGATGAGGTTTCAACATTTCTGATATTATGGTTAGAGAACGTAATTCGAACTCCTTGATGTTAAGATGAGAGATCTAAAATGAACTTATTTCCACGTAGAAATACTACCCGAGGAATACAAGCTCTTTCTAGTAGGCCACGGCCAGTTGCCGATTGGCAAAAAATACTGGGCCAGTGCTAGCCAAGGCCCATAATGTCCATGGCGTTTAACGGGCCATACGTTCCTCATCAAATACGCCACCATACTCAGGCCAGACATAACACCGGTGCGGTTGCAACCGTCCAACCAACCAACCAATCCCCGGCCGACATGGCACGGCCGGCACGGTAACCGGGACACGCACGACCCAACCTGTGCTGCCGCCACGGAGCGCATGAGAAGAAAGCCAGGCAATGAGACGAAGGTGCTACAGCGGCCCCTGCGCGCCACCAAAAAGAAACCAGCCACGAAACGGTGAAACGATCGGCAGCAACTTGTCGGGGAACCGGCCAGCCAAAACCTGCGCGCTCCCGTTACATTATTCCGCCAGCCAAGCCGACGACATCTAGCCTTAGCTTCGCTCGCGCTTAAACCTTAAACAAACACGAACCGCATGCATCCATGTCCCCCGCGCACAAGCGCATGTGACGCCGCCCGGCAGCAGCGACGCGCGCGAGGGCGTACTTGGGGAGACGGGGATCGATGGTTCGTCGTACGAAAGCACGTCAGCGACTACAGCTTAATTCCCATGCCAGTCATGGCTTCTTGGCCCGTTTCGTGTATGTTGAGGTCTCAACATTGGGTTAACCCTAAGAGCATATCCAACAGAATATCTACTTAATTCTCTAAATTAAAATTTAACCAACATTGAAAAAAAACGAGCAACAGACCCTCCATCCGGGGTAGCCAGCCTCCTCCACTGGCCAAAGGTGAGTCCCACCACCTCTTCCATCCCTGGCGGTGGCCAAAGGTAGCAAGCAGCGACACTGGCGGCGGCGGATCAAGCGGCGACGACAACACTGATGGCCGAGGAAGGAGCAACGACGGTGGTGGCGCAACAAGGAGTGGCGGACGGTGGTGGTGGAGCAAGTCGCTACCTCGAGAGTGCAGGCCGGGCGCGGATCGGAGGGCACACCGGTCTCGAGCACATTGCCTTCGTCAGAGCCGCCATCTGAGGCTACAACTGCCATCGTCGTTGTCTGGCGTTGTCTGGCGCCACCGTCGTCAAATCGGCCCACGACGGAGAAGACACCGCCGGATGCGCTCGTCGCCGCCGTGATTGCGAATTCATTGTGCGAGTTGCCGCCATCACCGGCCTCCCATCCTCGCCTCGAGCAGCAGCCGCTATCACCGCTGCCATCAGCTCCCCATCCTCATCTCGAGCAGCATTAGCCGCCGCCGCCACCACCTTCTCATTTGCCGGATGAGGAAGATGTGGAGGGAGAGATAGATGGGGTCGGCAAGGAGTGTCACCTTTCGCCCTCCCTCATGAGTCCGTGCGTCGCCTTGCGAGGCCAGCGAGGAGGACGAGGCCGGCAAGGAGCGGATCCGCCGTCGCCTCGTTCGGTGCAGCCTCATTCCTCGTCGGCGTCGCTAACGGGAGAAGAGGAAGAGGAGGAGAAAGAGGAGGAAGAAAAGGGCATGAGGCTGACAATCAGATCCCATATGTCATAGACTCATAATAGAGAGGGTAGATGGAGAGGTTGTTGGAGTGCATGGTAAGTTTGACTCTCCGAATCAATTGAAAATCTAGCTATATGAGTATTTGGAGAGTCTGATTTGGAGAGACTGTTGGAGATGCTCTAAGTTGGAGTTTGCAATGCGTCAACCTGGTCGAGATTGCAAGTTTGCAAGCCGTGTGCAGACGTGACAGGTTAATAACTGAAGAAACGGACCGAGAGATCTGAGATCGATGAATGGTCATATTCTTATTCACGCGTTCGTCGCCGGTCGGCCCTGCAGAACTGCTGCTGAGTGCGCGCCCAGTGCATCATCACATGACGACTCACATGCACTGTGCATGCCTCATATGCGGACCAAATGATCGACGGCATACAAGCACGTCGCGGATGCACATGATACACCTGCCAATTTCAGTTCACGAACAAGCTTACAAGCAGAAAGGCATCTGAAAGCCGACTCGGATTGGCAGGGCAAGTAGAAAAAGTGTGGAGGAATCCACACCGACTCTCACCACTCCCTCGTCACCAAACGCATGCATGCAGTGTGCATCAGAGATGGGAGCTGTCCATCGAGCCGGCGGTGCCTGCTCCGAGCACAGGAGCGTCCAGTCCAGCTATATATTCCCCTCGCGAACGCCCAATTATATTTTCAACCAGTTCAGCATGTCCCCGGCAACGAGCAGAGACGACCCGACAGCACGTGCTCGTCTCACAGGTAAGCGAGCTTGGGAAACGTATTGTACTGCTAATGATTCTTTTGGACTCATCCATATCCCATCATCATTCATTCCCCTGTGTGACTGTGTTGTTTTGAATTGTAACGATGTCGCAGCAAGCCAATGTCGACGGTTGCAAGACTGGCCAAGTGGGCGACAGAATGTCATTGCTGGATACTGGATGTTACCAACAGAGTTTGTGGCGCCTATCGAGCGATGCATGGTCGTAAATTTCTCTTGATAGACATGTGGTTCATTTGGATTCCACAGCTTGTTGAGCCTCATTTCGATGCTATCTACTGATAGTAGAAAATAATCTAAACTATTGATTATATTTGATCGAATGGTTCAGATTGCTTTCTACTAGCACCTTAGTTAGTGGTAGTAGAAATGTGAATGAGTATTATTGTTTAAAAAATAGAGGTATAATTGTTATTTAGCAGTGTCTAAACCTTTCTTTCTTCTTTTTTGGTTTTTTGATGGAATATGAGCAATGTCAACATAATGAATAACCACATATCGATCTAGCCGGAAAAAATATAAATAACAAAGTTACTTATAATTATTATATTAGTAAATTACTAATTTACTCTTAATGTTATTAATAATATAATACTATAAATAAAGAGTACCGCGGTATCGCTTTAGTTTTTTAGATAGCTTGGAGCCAAAGAATGAATGAACAGGACCAAAATGTGCATATTTAAGTTGTAATTCAGAACGCCGGTTCCAAAACTCATAAAAGATGCAGGCGATTGCGAACCAACAACTGCTCCTGGGACGATTCTTTTCGTAGTATATACAAATGTTGTCCAAGCATACAAGCTAAAATTTAATGCTACTCAAATTTTAACTCAAGTAATTCGAACATCAGAAGCTTGGGCTCAGAATGTTGAGCAAGGAGACTCGAGTGTTGACCAGAGCACGGAACACCTTCTCGCCGCTGCTGTCGACGCTGGCGATGCACCGCTCTAAGTTCTCATGGCGCTCGAATGCCGCTCTCCGAGCCTTTTCCTCTGGCTTCATGCGGGATTCAGATCGGAGCTGCACGGTGGACGACTCGCCGTCGTCGCCGCCACCGTCGTTTTGTTTCTTGGCGGACCGCCGTTTGGCTCGCGACATCCAACGAACGAGGTCGGCCACCCACCATATGCGATGGTGGCTGGTGCTTGGTTCTTCCGATGAGGCGGTCAGTCTTGCCGGTGCGGTGACCCAGCACGGCGTGGAGGCGACCTCGACACGGGCGGCGGCGGCGGAGTTGGAGAGGGCGGAGAGGCCAGAGAAGACGGCCGCGGAGCCGGATGCCACGGCGATCGTTGCGTCGGCGACTGCCGCTGCGATGGCTGCGGTGTCGGCCGGGAAGTCCTCCGGTAGCTGCGCAGGTGATTTGCTCACGACGGCGCGAGCGGCGGCGGCGAGGCGGGGGAGGTTGCGCCCCGCTCGTCGCTGCGCGCGCGCCGCGGACGCCAACCGCGTGGGATCCCCGCGCCGGAGCGCGGCGCGCGTCTCCGCGTGGAGCGCGGAGAGCCCGACCAGCGCCTCCCGGAAGCTGCCGTGCGCGTCGGCGAGGCGGAGGAAGTCGTCGAGCAGCCGCTCCGCGAACGTGGACCTCCCGAGCCTGCGCAGCGGCTCCTGCGCCTGCGGGTGGTGCAGCAGCTCCGAGAGCGACACGAGCACTCTCCCTACCTGCGACGCCGCCGCCGAGACGGACGACGCGAACGGCGCGGCGGGAGGAGACTGGCCGATCACCAGGCGCAGCGCCGCGACGTCGTCGTCGAGCTGCACCACCAGCGGGTGGAAGCGGCAGGGGAGGCTGGCCGAGCGGACGTGGTACGCGGCCGCCAGCTTGTCCCTCGCGGTCGCGCCGATCGCGAAGGCGGCGGGCCTGGGTGCCGGGAACGAGATGGTGCGGCGGTACCCGGCCATCGCGGTTTCGTCTGTAGTGGCGAAACGGAGACCGGTTTTTAAAGGAGGGGAAGTGGGCTGTGTAGTGTGTACTGGTCTTGCAGGATCACCTGGGAACGCGCCACCGCGTGTAGGCTGGCTGTGTCTCAAGTGACAAGTCGTCCTCGTGTGGTTATATACTACTGGGTACTGGCTTGGGCTTGGCAACACGACTACACGAGGACGCCCGTGAGAGCCGCGCGTTCCTGTTCGGGCACATTGACTGCCCCGTGCGTTGCAGTGAGCGCGGCGCGCGCGGCATGGACATTACGTTGGCGACGTTTTCGTTTGTTGGGCTTTGGGTGCTGGCGTTTTCTGGCAGAAATGCGCGTGTTTTCTGTAATCGGTGGAGTGGCGGACAATGGTCCACGGCGGCGGGGCTGGCTCGTCGGTGCGGCCCCGATTTGTGTGGTCTAGCGGCGGATCCTGCATGCACGATCTCATTCATTTTCACGAGGCCGTGCAACGCCGGGGCTACCGATCGATCGCTCTCAGGCGTAGCCGCGTAGGGCATAGTCCGCCTTCCAGCGTGTTGGCGAGAATCGTTCAGAAACTGTACAGCATCTTTTCGCCAACAGTTAGCAATGGCCCCGATGTTGGATCTCGCCTCGTAGTCCTCCATCATTGGGCCGCCTCCCTAGCATTTTCTGGTATTGTTCTTTCCTCAACTGGATCTTTTTCTATCGCGCTTCAAAGTCCTAACCCAACTCAAACCTTGGTAACTGCTGGAGCAATGTTAACCAGATCTCTATCTATCTATCTATCTATCTATCTATCTATTTGGGCCGCATGAGGCCTGTGCGTGGTGATGACAAGACTGTTGAACGAACTAGTTTTGTCCCTTGTCTTAACTCACGGTGGAATGGAGGAGCTTTCACGGTTGATCGATGCAAGCGAGAGAGCGTGGAGAAGGAAGTGCGGGCTAGTTCCACATCTCTGGAAGTTTGTTTTTATTTATATCTCTTTTTATGCAGTGTTTTAAATAACGCGCTAAGACATTTAACGTTGATCTTCTTAAACAGCTATAGCGGCAGCTATATCGGCCTAAATGAAGTTATAACAACTAAATTATACATGGGAGCAAATAACTAGAACTCTTCTCAAACAGCTATAGTCGAAGATAGCGACAACTATAACCGGAGATTTAAAACCATGCTTCTATGAGATGTTAAGTTATCCACTCGTGTAACCTTTGACTAACCTTTGGCTGTCTTGTGGATATAGAGGTAAAATTTCTATCCATTATCAAAAAAATCTATCTATCTATCTATCTATCCATCCATTACCACCTCTGTTTCTCGTTTTTAAGGCACACACTTGACTTAAAAAATCATGTAATTATCATTCATTTTTATAACTTGATTTATCATTAAATGTACACTTATAATTTATATTTTCATATATTTTTAGAAAACTTTTAAATAAGAAAAAATGTCAAACATATATCTACAAGTCAACGGCGTTAACTATTTAAAAAAACTAATTAGGGGTACACACATAGCTTGAAAATAAGCTACCACGCTTGCTCTGAAGACTTAAGAATTCTGTTAATCGGAAGCTTTAAAAGATCACTACACTTGTTCTAGAGACATAGGAATTTCTATGTTAATTGAAGAAAAAGAGAAATATTCACACATTAGATTTCGGTGGGTCCATATTATAACAATACAGATTAATCAATAAGGTTTGTACAAAATACAAATGTATCTATAAAAACATAAGCTAAGATTTATTATTAAAATTAAATTCTATTTTTATAATATAGAAGATAAGAGTTATATATAAAATTAGATTTATATTCAGTATCATATAGAAATCGTAATTATAATTATTGAAATAGAAGATAATAGTTGTATATCAAATCTAATTATAATTTCATTTAGCCTCACTCAAAATTCCGTGGAATAATCCGTTTGTATAATCTTACATCCCTGATAATGTGTGTCCACAATTAATATTTTTGGGATAATTGCTTAATTGATCCCGTTTTAAAGCCTAACTACTAATCTGACTCTGTTTTGCCCAGTTTGCTCATTTAACCCTATTTTTCAAAATCGAACATCCTGTCTAACCCTATTTCCATACACCGTTAGGGTTTCATTTAGAAAAAAGAAAAAACTACTTGAACTAACCAAAATACCCTCAAAGAGGGTTCAACCCTATCCATTAGGCCAGACAAGCCATCTCTCTTGCGCGACCTCTCGCGCGAGCGGCGGCGCACGGAGAAGGGGATCTGCGGCAGTGCGTGGAGGGAAGGAAGGAACGGCAACAACACCGGTGCACGGAGGGAGAGGGCGCTGGTTTGCTAGCACCGACGAGTGCTGCTTGCGGAAGAGCTGGCGGTGGGTGCGGCGCATGACGGCGGTTGCTGCGCTCAGAGGGAGGTTAGCGCTGGCGCGCAGAGGGAGGGCGGGACGGCACGCGGGTGTCCAGGCCGATGGAGCGGCGACGGCAGGCGGGAGCCCGAGCAGAGGGAGCGGTGGTAGTGACAACGGGCGGGAGGGTGACTGGCAGCGCGAGGGAGCCCGGGTGAAGGAAGCTACGACGGCGGTGATTTGGAGGGTGAGCGGTGGCGCGCAAGAGCCTGGGTGGCAGATCCGACAGTGCTGAGGCGCGCCGATGTTGGATCTAGCGGCGGCGGCGGTGGTGTTCGGCGTTGGGCAAGGAGTGGACGACGGCGGCGGTGCTGCTCCTCAATCTGAACGGGGAGGACAGCGGGCGGTGGCAGCGACGTTCGATGTTGGGCAAGGAGAGGATGGCGGTGGCGGTGCTGCTCCTCGATCTAAACGGGGAGGATGGCGGACGGCGACGCTGCTCCTTCTCGCTCCGAACAGGGAGGGACGGCGACACGGTAGAAGGCTGCGGGGCAGTGGTGCTTCTTCTCTTTGATCCGAATGAGGAAGACAACGACGGGCAGCGGCACGGTGCTCACCGGCGTGGGCGTGGGAAGTCATCGTTGACGTGGGCATGGGAATTCGGCCACCCGGCTTATCCACCCCAACCTGGATCAAATAAACAAAAACTTTAAGAATATAGGGTGAAATAAGCAAGGGTACAAACATCATTTTTTTTATCTAAGTTAACACCGTTATGCTGACTTCACCCAAGAGGGTCAGACCCGATCTTCGATTTTGAAAATGAGGATCAAATGAGCGAACTTAAAAAAGTAGAGTCAAATTGATAATTAGGTTTCAAAACAGGATCAAAAGCGTAATTGCCCCAATATTTTTTGGTAGCGCTCTATCAACACAGTTATACGCTCAAACGCCCGTCAATCTCACTAGCTGCCTCGACGAACAGGTCATAAAAGAACTGCAAGCTAGTGACTGTGTAGTAGGTCCAAATTATAACAGTATAGATTAATCAGCACATTTAGTAACCGTGTACATTTTCGCTTGGATGTAGAGACTGGATTATTTAATCCATTATCTTAAAAAGCTACCTCAACGAACAGACCGGCCACGCCGACAGGTAGCATCCATTACAGTACTGTGCCAACAAAAGGTTTTGTCCAGTGTTGCCTCTCCTGTCAAGAGGTTGGGCACCGGCTGCCCAACGTAGTCGTGCACCCCATTAACAATGCTCATACTTCAGGGTTCACATCAAAGTTACATACCTGTTCATAGGGTTTTACGGAAATCTCGCCATAAAACACACTCGTGCAGAGTGTGATATAAGCATACACGTGAAGCATTAGAATTCAGGATTTCAGGCAGGTCGGCGCGCTCGAGGATCATGTGGCTGCCTTGATTAATGCAGCACGCGAATGCGACGGCGAGCACGAAGAGGGAGGTGAGACTGCGACGCACTCCGGTCTTGGCTATGATCGATGTGTAGTTCGCCCCTTCGGTAACCGATCGACTAGCGAGCAACAGCATGTATATGCACGGTCAGAGCTCTGAACTCTGAAGAACCCAGAACCACGCATCTAAAAGTGACTTATAGCTCGTGAAGCCAACATTGCTCTGGAGTGGTCTCTTCTTAATTTCGTCTCAACGGCACTAGCTTGCAGTTCTCTTATGACCGGATTTGTCTTTTCAAGCTTGAAATGAACCATCATGTCACAAGATAGTGGGCATGCATTGAGGTAAATACGTAGAGCAGCATATGAAAAGGATTAAGAAAAAAAAAAGTCAAAGTCCAAAGCCTTGACGGTGTTCGTCTTACATTACTTGTGTGTTGTTGGAAGCAATATGGGACACAAATACTCTGCGCTGCTCCCATTAGAAAACGACATACTGAACGTCGAATCGCAGATCATCACTATCGCACGCGTCAGCAACTCAACACAATCGTATACAATTTATAATCTAGCTGGGAAAATTATATAGAAAACATGCGCAGTTTAAACAAGCGAGTGTAATTTAATCGGTCGAAACGCGAATTATAACTTTTGGCATTTTCTTTGACTTGGGGTAGCTAATCTACATAAGCAAGGTACGCGTTTCAATTAGGTAGACGATCATATCCTGTGACTTCCGATTGAAACTCTTCTTCCAAAATGTGTTCCTTGTGATACATTTATTAGGGTTGCCAAGCGAAAAGTATGTTCTTTTGCCCGTCCATTGCGGCCTATACCTGATATTGATTCAGGTTTGGTGTATTTAAAGTGCTCGACAAAGATGCAGCCAAGAATCAGTCAATTAGTGGATTTATTGAATTGTTGAAGCTTGATACCATGACTTGTTTATTTTGTGTGCAAATTTCTGCCCCCACAAAGCAAATCCCAATGGATATACTTGTAGTCTACTGAAAATTCTGTGACCTTTGATTAGGACTAGTTATCAGATTTGGAGCACACGACTATTTGATAGGCAGTTGTTTAATATCGTGTGTGACATCATGGTTTGGTCCTGTGTAGATAGAAACAAAAGGGGCCGTTCGGCTAGATTAATTTGTTCCTCACAAAGATGCCACGAAGCACTTCTGACTTTTGACTACATACCTGTCTGATTTGATTTATCCTTCAATCACACTACTCTTCGTGTTCATCAAAAATCAAACTTACATCAGTTGTGATACATCTTAGCGTAACGAATCTAAACGGCTAGGTTCGTTTTATTAGGATGTATCATATCTAGTTTAAGGTTAATTTTCTAGGGAACTAGGAGAGTATATATTAACAAAGTCACGTAAAGTTATTCCCATAAAATATTTAAATCAGATATGATGTTTGAAAGTACACAAGCGAAAGGTGATGTTTTTGAACTCAACATGCATAACGACTCAAAGATTAAGACATAAACTAGTAATTTAGAATAGATTACAGCAATCATGATTTGTTTAGACGCATGAGGCTAATATAAGAACCGCCGTTCGGTAGGAGATGAAAAGTAAGGACGGCTTGATCTGTGTTGCCCTTGCTCTACTAGTACAAGCGTACAAACATTAAGCACTGAACCAAACTGGAAAAAGCGATCTCCCCCATTCAGTGGCTTCACATATTCCTTGGTAAACCCTCATGGCCTCATATATTCATATATATAAACTAAAGAAAAGTTAGTTCATAATGTTTGATCTGTACATGACCAATCATATATATATGCTAAACACCGGTATCCCGTTTAGACTCGGTGGGGATGGGACATATTTTTTTTAGATCACCAGTATCACCAGCACTAGTTATTCGAGACCCAAAAGAGTGAAAGAGATAGGGGCGTGGCCTGTCCTTGTGCACGAGGTCCACCACGAGCATGGCGCGCGAGATCTAGCGGCAGCGGCGCCTGCTCGCGGTTCAACCTCTTCAGCGCCGTCGCCGGTACGCACAAGGTCAGTGCGGGAGAGGGTGCGAGATATTGCCTGCAGTGGTGGCGACGGCGGCGCTCGTAGCCGCCGACGTGTTTTCTTCGGACAGCGGTCTCCATCGACAGCAGGTTCTTCATGTCCCCCTTTCTCTGATTCCTCTTTTTTTCATCCATGCCATACACATCGATTTCCTGATTTTGATTTTCCTCTCTCCATTTTTGTGATTTTCTAGGGTTCGTTTAATCCTTAACCTGTGGATGGAGCTCCTCATATCTCATCCAAATTGAAATCGAAGTAACCTAATACTCCCCTTTTTTGTGTGTATTTGTTCATTCGCGGGGGGTGTTTGGAGCAAAGGTGGGGATGTGTGTTAATGCTGAATAAATGTTCAAATCATTTCGATTTTTACTTTAAAATGATCTGATACTTTGGTTAACTCGATTTAATATTCACCATTAAAATGATATTGTTGATGATCAAATTTGGTAATTCAAACATCGAGGATAAAGATGGAATTGAAGAGGGTTGAAGAGATAAGATCGTATCAGAAAGCAGAGTGAGAATCGGCTGTGGTCCGAATCGGCTGTGAACTGGTTCGGTAGAGTCAGAGTCGGACTAGGGTTAGCCGATTGGGCCGATTTCAGTAATATGACTCGTACACGTCACCGGGTTATGTTAACGTGGTTCATATGGATTGCCGTGCACGGATAAAGTCCTGAGGAGGCAATTGTATCTATTAATTAGGATATTTTATGTAATTTCCTTATAGATATTCTCGGTAAGAGTCCGCCTAAGGGACTTGTTCGCTAGTTGGATTTGTATTAGGATAATGTGAGTCGTGTCTGTGATGGACAATGTTTGTATTTTCGGGTATAAATATAATCCCGAGGTCTTGTAAATAATAACAACACACGTTTGTTGATGAAAAAAACACACACTGGCCTGAGAGGTTTGCTTTACTCTAGTGCAGGTCCAAAATTAGGGTTTCAGATTAAAGGGCGTGCCAGTTGATTTGATCCTGCAATCAACAAGAAAAACATGCAAAGAATATCAGTAAACGATAGACAATCGGCCATAGGGCCGATTTCATATCGTATGTGATCTAGCCGATGCAATAAAGCATGGATCGGCTGTAAGGTATAATCAATAATAAAATTAACCCTAAAACTAGGATATCGGCTGTAAAGATCAGTGTTACATAATCAATATATCAATGTTACTTTAGAGATAAGCAATTGGGATAGATCGGACTGAACCGAGACAGTATAAATTACCCAAGTCTAAAGATACATGACATAATGATTATGTAGATTGATGTCATAGCCGATATCTAGGTTTAAGTATGTATCGGCTATAGCTCCGATACAACCTTATACTAGGATATTCTCTAGTAATAAATATATTAAACTATAATCAATCAGATTGATATCAAGCTTAATATATTTACATTAGATTAGATCCTGATATAAGGGGCAGATATAGAACATTAAACAAAGCATAAAACAATGTAAAACATCTATATCAGGTAAGATCGGCTGAAACCCCGATACTATCCTTATTAACAACCATGAAGCAGGTTAGATATCATGATTCTAAATATGACTTAATAGGTTGGACTGAACCAATGCAGCATTAAGTATAAATAGAAGCATGAGATCTAAAGAATCAAGCCGATGGTTGCCTTTTCAGGATGGTGGATATATTATATAACCTAAATTAACAAAGTAATCTAGCCGATATCAATGAAACCCTATACAGGATCTAGCCGATACAAGTAGATTGCATTATCGATCTAAGTTATATAACATATATGATAACTCGGTGAATCACAACAAAGAACTAGAGTGTCATAGAGATGTAAGCACTAGCCCTAATGATGTAACTCGCCATGACAAGATATACCTTTTGTCGAAGATCAAAGTGATGCAGCACGACTCGAAAGCACAAACTTGTCGAGAACAGAAAACAAAGTTTGGCGATGCGCCGAGATTGATTGAACGTGTGTTGTTATTATTTACAAGACCTCGGGATTATATTTATACCCGAAATTACAAACCTTGTCTATCACGGACACGACTCATATTAGCCTAATACAAATCCAACTAACCAACAAGTCCCTTAGGCGGACTCTTACCGAGAATATCTATAAGGAAATTATATAAAATATCCTAATTAATAGATACAATTGCCTCCTTAGGACTTCATCCGTGCATGGCAATCCATATGAAACACGCTAACATAACCTGATGACGTACACCAAGTCATATCACCGACCTCAGCTCCATCGGCTAACCTCATCCAATTCTGACTCAGCCGATCAATTCGTAGCCGATTCGGACTCCAGCCGATGCGCACTCTGTTTCCAATATCCTTGCATATTTCCAAATCCACTTCGGATTATGTTGTGTTTCCGATCTTTGTAGATAGATTTGCTTACCAAATTTCATCGTCAACACATGCCCCCCCATTCCGAAGTATTTATAATGCAACGGAATTATCTCTTCTCAACGGCAAAATTCTAGGGTTACCCCCGTGACCGTTACGCACCTAATTCTTTAAATACCAACGACTCCTCCGGATATTTCACAGCGTTAGTTCCACTTTCACCGCTTAAATCACCAAACTCCTCCGTGAACTCCGGCAAACATCTTCTCTCTCCACTCCGGTGACCTCACCGGCGACCACCTTCCCCAGCGGCAACAACAGCTCCTTGATCCAATGGCAACCACCACAAGCATCCCCCAGGTATTCTGTTTCTCTCAACCTCACTCATACCATCCATCATTATTTTAGTCCAATCTGTGAACTTAAATGGTCTTTACCTTAACCTCTCTCTTTCCTTTTCCCCTTCTTTCCAGCACCTAAGGGATTTGATCGCGATCCCCATCAAAAAAGAACCGGGCCACTATTTTCTCGGGCCGATGGGCGATGAAGACCCTACCGCGTTCATCAACTCCGAGACCAACCGCATCCCCTTCAAGGAATCCAAACCTAGCTCCACACATTGGCCTAACATCTTCAGATCTTGGCCATCGGCCGTAGATGGATGGAAGGCTTGGTATAAGAGGATGTCAGCCAGCAAACAATCCCATTGGGACGAGATAGGTATCTCTCAATGCCTCTCACTTTCTTTAGCCGATACAAAGAAAGATGAACCCATGTTATCGGCTGCCTCCTACTTTTGGTCCGATACCCTAAATGCTTTCCTGTTTAGCCATGGTCCTATGACCCCCACACTATTGGATATCCAAATGTTAACAGGCTTAGATATATCCTCATCAGCTAATCCCTTCAGTTTCAAGGTCAAATGTGACCACAAATTTCAAACCAAAAATATCGGCGGATGGTCTGGTTTCATAACTGAGAATATGGGTACAGGATCTGTCTCTCCCAGGGAACACACAACTTTCCTAATGATGTGGTTAGATAAATTTCTGTTCTGTGGCTCAACCTGTGGTCCAACAGCCAACTGGCAACATTTAGCAGAAGCCTTAGTGTCCAAAAAATCCATCCCCTTGGGTAAATATCTTCTTGGAGCAATATACCAAACCTTGAGCCATACATCGGCTAAACTCCTCATGGACACTTCCACCAACTACGGAGGCCCCTGGTGGTTTGTTCAGATTTGACTCAATATATACACCATCAAAGTTGCAGACAGAACCCCTCTGGATGATCTATCCTTCCCATCTCTAGCCGATGATGACTCAACACGCCGATGCCTGTCTTTTGGAGAAGCAGCATCATCCTACCCTGGCATGGGTACATCGGCCGATCAATTTTGTGAGTGGTTTAAAAGATTCTACGATGGATTCTCACATGAGTCTCGTGTTTGGTTTCCCTATGAAGATTTTAGCAGCTATGAACTACCAACAATCTCAGACTCAATGAATTGAACAACAAAGACTTCCCTGGTTTCAGAGATATCTTTGTATCGGCGATCACTCCTTGCATACTGCCAACAGGTGTATCTCAGGGCCGATACATACAGTCTTCATATGAATTCTATCACCCAATGATCGCTGCCAGGCAACTTGGTATGGGTCAATTGCCTATTGGTCTTTACTTCTCAAACAGAATTCAAACAAGGGGCATTGTTCCATCGGCTTTAGTTATGGACAGACTCCTGAATCTTGAAATTCCCCCTTTAGGACCCATCAACCGGATATCCCTGATTATACAAAGAAGTCAACTTTTTGACAGATGGTGGGGCGAATGGAAAACACATCTGTTCTTGTCCATGCCAGCCAGTTTCTATCTGACAACTATGAATCCAGCTATCAGCCCACAGGTAAATCCTTATACCCCTCATTACATTCCTCATTATTATTCCTCTCTATCTTTTCAATATCCTATTTTGCATCTTTCAGAGTTTTGGCACCCCTCCTCCAACCAAAAGCAACAGTGGCAAAGATATTAACTATGCTGCTGTCAAAATGTCATCTGGCAAAGATCTGATCCCTTCTTCAATCGGCTTCAATGCCCCAGCCATCAAAGATCTTCTTCAAGGTCAAACTAGCAAGCCGATTGTTACAACTGGTAAGAGAAAAAGAACTAAGAAACCTGTCGTTAAGCCAGCTGCTCCAAAGAAGAAAATGCCATCCAAGAAATAAAAATCAGCCGACGACATTCCACTTGATCCTTCTGTGGAAGAATTTCTTGACGAAGCACTTATTGAAGAAGCAATAGATGAAGCTGCTGCTGAAATTAGTGAATCCGGCCACATCTCAAGTCCAACTTCTCGAGCCGATTCACCACAAGTCAATCCATCAAGCCCAGCTAATCCTCCAACTCCCAGACGTCGTCCTCGAAAAACTCAGGTACACAACCCTTTTTTCTTCTCTTTTCAATTCTATTTAACTCAAGTTCTCCCATTGCCTACAATATTTTTTTGAAAACTTTCAGCCTACCCGAGCAATATCACCTCCTCGTCAAGCATCAAGCGAACACACAGCATCGGCTGCAGCAAGTCATCATCTTGAAGACATAGCTACAACAATCCCTACTCCTCCAATCCCTGTAAGATCACTATCAACCATAACTTATATCAGCCAACCCCATGAATCCTACTTACATTCCTTTTCTCTAGGCTCTAGCCGATATGTTCTCCTTTGACATAAGGCAATTCATGGATGAAGAAGAAGAAGAGACAGCAAGCAAAGCAAAGTCCCCAGTAGCCGATGAACTAAAAACAAGACTAGCCGATATTGCAGATCGACTAAATGCATCACTGGACAGTCTAGTTGTAGATTGTGGCTCAATCAGATCCAGGTTTCAAGAAATTCAAGACCAACTCCCAGAAGATCTGATCGATTCTATCTCTCCTGCTGTCTTTTTAGAGCAATACAAATTCAAGCTTGAAAGAGCAAAGCAAAGGATGTCTGATCGGCTGGAACACAAAGCCCTTGAAGCAACCATCCAAGTCAGCCGACAGCGAGTAAATGAAGAAAAAACAAAGCTAGATGAACTGACAGCTGGCCCAAATTCAACTTGGCAAGAATTAAACAGGCTCAAGCAAGAAGAATCCGATCTCTTAACCCAACTTCGTCAATGCCGAGTGAAGATTGCTGAAGCAGAGAAAAGAATAGCCGATCTGCCTCAAGCCATTGAAGAACAAAAATCCAAGCTGAAGTCCTCCATCAAACATCTGGCTTCCCTCAACAAATCCCTCAAGCCTGTACCAGGAACTGATGCCGTAGACGCCAAAACGATTGATGAAGTCGAGCAAATTCGCCTGCGTGCGATCACAAAAATCCAAAACTTTCTGGGTTGATGTAATATTTTAACAAACATCTGAAACATTACTGTACTGCAATATATGTATCGGCCATCGAGCCGATTTTACTAGAATTCCTTATGCTATTAATTTTGCTCAACAATCTCCAACTGTAAATCCTTATGCTATTAATTTTGCTCAAAAATTTCCAACTGTAAATTCCTCCATGCCCCC
The DNA here is from genome assembly GCA_000573905.2 of Oryza punctata. NCBI lineage: Eukaryota > Viridiplantae > Streptophyta > Magnoliopsida > Poales > Poaceae > Oryza > Oryza punctata. Next base: position 26,965,531 of record CM002491.2, on the reverse strand, counting down.
CAAGTTTGTAGTAGGGAACACAATGCTGCAAACTTATATGTCTAAGGGCGATAAAAATATCAGCCATCTAAAGGCGATGTAAACACATCGGCTATCAACCATAAACCGGCAAACCATAGCCGATCAGGAACCAATCCAAACACTTGGGTAATATTTCTTTAAGTATTTTCCATTAAGTGCTCTGCCAAAGATTTCGCCATCAAGTCCTTTTAACATATAGGCCCCTTTAGAAACACATTTGTGAACTTGAAACGGACCTTCCCAATTCGGTGACCACTTGCCGAATTTATTATCTCTGGCCCCTATCGGCAGCACTAATTTCCAAACCAGCTCGCCTTCCTCAAAAGATTTGGGTACAACCTTCTTGTTATAATGTGTAACGCCCGTTCCGTCGCGGCGTTAGTTAGTAGGGAAAAACTTAATTTCTAAAAACCTAATTTCGAAAATTTCGCTTTTCTTGTTTTGTTGCGTATGTGTGTGCCGAGATCTCGTTACCCGCCGTCCAATTCATATTCCAAAAATTCAATTCCGAATCCAATTCAAATCCCTTCCAAAACAGTTTTCCGCAAAAGTCCATTTTGCCTCCTTTTTTTCGTTCGTGGGCCGATTTCTCTCTCTCCCTCGGCCCATTCTCCCCCTCCCTGCCGCCATCTCTCTCTCTCCCTTGCCGAGAGAGATAGCTCTCTCTCCCTCCCGCGCGCGCTCTGCCGCCTCTCTCCCCTCCCTCTCTTTTTCCCCAAAACGGCGAGACACCCTCTCCTTTCTCCCCTCTTCCCTTTTTCCCTGTCTCACCGCCGGCGTCGCCCTTGCCCCAGCCATGTTGGTTCCCAAACCGACAACCCCTCTCCCCTCCTCCAAACCGACATCACCCTCTACAAAAACCCCATCTCTCCCTCCCACCGAGCACCCACTCCACACCACCACTCACCTCGCAGCCGCCACCCTCCGCGTCGCCACCGCCCTCCGCCGGTCGCCGCCGTGGACGCGCGCGCCGCGGAGCCCGCCGTCGGCCGCACCTTCCTCCTCACCAGCTCGGCTTCTTCCCTCGCGGTAACCCCCCTTGCCGCCCTCCTCCTCCTTCCCCTCTCTTCTCCACCGCCGTGTAGTCGCCGCCACCGCGTAGCCCGCTCCCGCCAGCCGGCCGCGCCGTGCGCGACACCGTCGGCCGCGCGCCTCTCCCTCCCGCGCCGTTGCTGACTTCGCCCGGCCCGGCTCGGCGTCGCTCTGCTGCCGGCCGCCGCGCCCCCTCCCCCTCTTTCCCCCTTGGTCGGCCGGAAGAACAAGGAAGAGAAGAAACGGGAGGAGAAGAAAAAGGAGAAGAAAGAAGAAGAGTAAGAGAAGAATGGAGAAGAATGGAGAAGGAGGAAGAAGAGAAAAGAAGAAGAAGAAGGTGGTGGGACCCACCGTGGGCCCCACCCCTTTGACCGGCGCGCCCCCCTCAGCCCTCTCTCTCCCTGCCCGCGCGTGGGCCGCCGCTTGCGCCGCGCCCCATCCCGCTCGGCCTGCTCCTGCCGCCTTGGGCCGGCCTGCTCCCGTGTCGGCCTGCTTCCCCGCGCCTTGGGCCGCGCCACCTCCGGCCCGGTCCACTCCCCCTTCCCCGCTCGGCCTGCCCTCTTCTCCCGGATGGGCCGCCTCCTCCCCTTGCGCGCGCGCCGGCCCGAGTTGCTCGGCCTGGCCGCGTCTCCCCTCTCGGGCCGCACCCAAGCCGCCCGAGGGAAGTCTAACTTTCCCCCCTCCCCTTTTTTCTTTTCAAAAGGAATTTAATAAATCCTTTTTCCTTTGGACAGGAAATCAAATAATCTTAGAAATTCAATATCTTTTCAACCGTTCATCCGTTTGACTCCATTCAACTTCCAAAATTTCTCAAATCTCGAGATCTATCTAATGGCACACTTAGTGGTCTCTATTAGGGCTTTCTTTTCGCTGTTTATTGAGTCTTTTTCGTTTCGTGTATAGAATCGGAGCCCGAAGACTCGTAGTGTGCGGATTTCGAGGATCAAGCTCAAGATCTCGAGCAAGGCAAGTCACCTTTGATCATCTTGCACCTATAAATTAAAATTTAAGTATTTCTTTTTCGCAAATAATGCATGTATAGGATTAACACTGATAATTCGGTCGCGGCTTGCGAGATAGCCTGCCGGCCCAAAACCCTGTTGCTGCATTTACCCTCCGTGATTTATTGAACTCTTAAACCTCCTCTATCGACAGTTGTGTTCGATGCTCGGACCTTCGGGCATGCATCATCGGAACACCTCCCCTCAAAAATTTAAAATATCCAACGATGGGTAAAACTTGGGGTTTTACAAAAGACTTGGAAAACCCGACACCTGGGTCGGTGTTTGCGAACCAAATGATTTTTCCAAAAACCGCAGACCGGGGAACGTACCGGGAGTACGGTTTCCCGCTCTTGCGCTTAAGGATCGTTTTCCTTGGAATTTCATCCGAACATAAGACAAGTGCGACCACACGGGTGGAATGGGACACCCCTGGCTGAGTAATTAGCTAATCAGGGGAGCCATGATGCCAACAGACATGTGGATTCTACGGGGTGGTGTCGGGGAGAACCCCCGGGTTTCCTGGCACAGTATGGTCTGGGACCTAACCTGGTGTTGGTCTGGGACCCCTCTCGTTGGCATATGGTAAACCTGGATCGGCTTTCGAAATGCCTTGTCATGAAAGCCTCAAGGTCTCCAGACGTGGCCGTTCCGCACGGGCTGGGTGATCCGGGTTAGTAATGTCGTGTGGGTAAAGTATGCTCCCTCTGCAGAGGTTAACAAACTGTTCGAACAGCCGTGCCCACGGTTATGGGCGGATGTAAGGTGATTCCTAGCGTAGTTTTGTTTGACTACTGCTTGTGAAAATTGATGTTGTGGAATGGGATTTGATGTTTGGAAAACTTGTGGTTGACGGGATCAGCCAGGCCCGGGTGGCCGTTTGGAATCTGTTGGCCGAGTGCCAACCTTGATCTATTCAAAGACTGATACATTGCACATACTCCGACCGGACGAGACGCACTGTCTCATCCGTGTCGTTTGAGAAGCACTCACTTAGATGTTTCAAAAATGAGTTTAACTAAAATCAATTGAAAAACAACAGCCTTTCCTTTGAAGCCTGCATTAAACACTTAATTCCCATGGCTTGCTGAGTACTCCCGTACTCACCCTTGCTCTATATAAATAATCCCCCCCAGTTGCTGAAGAAGATGACGTGGATCCTGCTGACGAGGAGTTCTTCCAGGAGCAAGTCGGCTACGACGAGTTTTAGGGTTTCGGCCTAGTTCCCAAGTCACGCCTGTGGTGTTTGGTCCAAGTTTTGGCTTCCGCTTTCCCTTTTGTAATGCAGTTGTGAGCTCGGGGTTTGTCCGCAGCCCAACATGACTGTAATCCTACTCTATAATAAAGAGACTTCTGTTGCTGTGATATTCTATCTTCCTGTGATACCAGCACTGTATCCTGGGACTGGTATCGTTTGACAGGTTAATTTGGAGCGTCCGTTCTAGTCCCCGTCTGGGACCGGATCGGGGCGTGACATAATGCCTGGCAACTCTCTCCTTATCCCTTCGAACTTTCTCAAGAGCTCGCAATCTTGCTTGAACCAAATCTTCTGACTCATCAACCATCAAATTATGATAATCATCGGCTGTTAACTCATCCTGTAAAGAAATCCTCCTAGAGCCGATGTTGGTTTCCCATGGTAATACAGCTTCATGCCCATAAACCAGTTGATAAGGAGGTACCTGGATTGCACCATGACAAGCCATCCGATAGGACCATAATGACTCAGCCAGAATAGTATGCCACTTCTTGGGGTATTCGGCTATCTTTCTCTTGACCAACTTAATCAAACTCTTGTTAGATGCCTCAGCTTGTCCATTGGCTTGTGCATAATATGGTGATGAATTCAACAACTTAATTCCCATGCTATCAGCAAACTGAACAAACTCGTCCGATACAAATATAGAACCCTGATCGGTTGTAATTGTTTGTGGCAAACCAAATCTGTATATAATATGCTCTTTAACAAAATTGATCGCATCTTGACTGTCAACTTTCTTCAAGGGAATTGCCTCAACCCACTTAGTGAAATAATCAGTCGCAACTAATATGAACTTATGTCCTTTGCTTGATGGTGGATTGATCTGGCCGATCATATCAATACCCCAACCTCTGAACGGCCACGGTTTGATAATAGGGCTCATAGCCGATGCTGGTGCTATGAGCCCGAAGGAACAGATCATCGGCACCTCAAGCCACTCTATATCAAGGGATTCGTCAATGGTAAGCCAATGTCAAAGATGCTAGTTGATGGAGGGGCAGCTGTAAATTTGATGCCATATACAACATTCAGAAAGCTTGGGAAGAATTCAGAGGACTTGATCAAGACCAATATGGTTCTGAAGGATTTTGGCGGGAACCCATCTGAGACCAAGGGAGTTTTGAATGTGGAGTTAACCATCGGCAGCAAAACAATTCCAACCACGTTTTTTGTCATTGACGGGAAGGGTTCCTATAGTCTGTTGTTAGGAAGAGATTGGATCCATGCTAACTGTTGCATCCCTTCAACAATGCATCAAAGTTTGATTCAATGGCAAGGAGACCAAATCGAAATCGTGCCAGCCGACAGGTCAGTCAACGTAGCTTGTGCCGATTTATCTATTTGGGAGATGGAAGGAATTAATTGTTTATCCGGCAAAGTTTGGCAAGGAGATTACTTAAAGATTTCTAATGATACCATACAGACAACAGGAGATGGAGAGCCCCAATTCTTGTTTTGAGGGCGCCGTGGAGGGTTCCAACTTATACACAGAAGACACTATTGATGATCTCGACGGCAAGCTTGGGCAAGGTTTTATGTTGGCCGATGAACTAGAGGAAATCGACATTGGACCAGGTGATAGGCCTAGGCCGACATACATTAGTAAAGGTTTACCAGAAGAACTTAAATATAAATTAATTGCACTCTTAAAAGAGTATAGAGATTGTTTTGCCTGGGAATACTATGAGATCCAGGACTTAGCCGATCGATAGTTGAACATCGGCTCCCTATCAAACCAGGATATCGGCCATACAAACAACCTCCAAGATGTTGTAAAGCTGCAATGTATGACGCTATCAAGGCCGAAATTAGAAGACTCTATGATGCTGGCTTCATCAGACCATGCCGATATGCTGAGTGGATTTCTAATATAGTACCAGTCATCAAGAAAAACGGCAAGCTCAGGGTTTGTATCGATTTCAGAGACTTAAACAAAGCTACACCCAAAGATGAATACCCAATGTCGGTAGCCGATCAACTTGTAGATGCAGCATCTGGACATAAGATTATCAGCTTCATGGATGGCAATGCTGGTTATAATCAAATTTTTATGGCTGAGGAAGACATTCACAAGACTGCTTTTAGATGTCCTGGTGCTATCGGCTTATATGAGTGGGTAGTTATGACTTTCGGCTTAAGGAGTGCTGGTGCTACATATCAGAGAGCCATGAACTATATTTTTCACGATCTCATCGGCGCGTTGGTGGAGATATATATAGATGATGTGGTGGTTAAATCCAAGGAAGTTGAAGATCATATAGCCGATTTGAAACAGGTCTTAGAAAGAGCAAGGAAGTATGGGTTGAAGATGAATCCTACCAAGTGTGCCTTTGGTGTATCGGCTGGTCAGATTCTTGGGTTTCTAGTCCATGAGAGAGGGATTGAAATTCCTCAGAGGAGTATTGAAGCAATTAAGGATATAAAACCCCCAGAAGACAAAACCAAGTTACAATCATTGATCGGCAAGATAAATTTCGTTCGGCGTTTCATATCAAATCTGTCTGGCCGAATAGAGCCGTTTACTCCTTTGCTGAAGTTAAAGGCCGATCAAGAATTTTTTTCGGGAGAGAAGCAGCAGCAGGCTCTGGATAATATCATGGAATATTTGAGTACTCCTCCAGTTCTTATACCACCACAGAAAGGGATTCCATTCAAGCTATATTTGTCAGCCGATCAAAACTCCATCGGCTCAGTTTTGATCCAGGAGGTTGAAGGGAAGGAAAGAGTTATATTCTATCTCAGTAGACGTCTGTTGGATGCAGAAACAAGTTACTCACCAGTGGAGAAATTATGCCTGTGTTTGTATTTTTCCTGCACGAAGTTGAGGCATTATCTACTATCCAATGAGTGCATCATAGTTTGCAAGGTCGATGTAGTATGATATATGCTATCGGCTCCAATTTTGAAGGGACGAATTGGAAAGTGGATCTTTGCTTTGTCAGAGTTTGATCTCAGATATGAATCAGCTAAGGCGGTTAAAGGGCAAGCGATAGCCGATTTCATAGTTGAACATAGAGATACCAGTGTTGACAATATTGACATCATGCCATGGACTTTATTCTTTGATGGGGTACTCATGGTTGTGGCATCGGATTGGTAATTATATCACCTAGGGGGCAAGTTTCCAGTTTGCTTTTACTATTAAACCATACTCTACAAATAATCAAGTGGAATATGAAGCTGTTCTCAAGGGACTACAGTTATTAAGAGAGGTTGAAGCCGATGCTGTTGAGATCATGGGTGATTCCTTATTGGTTATAAGTCAGTTATCTGGGGAGTATGAATGCAAAAATGATACCCTGATGATTTATAATGCAAAATGCCAAGAGCTGATGAATACATTCAAGATGATTACTTTGAAACATATTCCTAGGGAGCAGAACGTTGAAGCCAATGATTTAGCCCAAGGTGCTTCAGGATATAGGCCGATGTTACAAGGGATCAAAGTAGAGGTGGCTTGTATTCCAGCCGATGATTGGAGGTTTGATGTTTTTGAGTATCTCAAGAATCCTTCCAGACCAGTTTCCAGGAAATTGCGATATAAAGCTCTTAAGTATGTTTTGGTGGATGATGCATTGTACTATCGGACGATTGATGGAGTTCTGTTGAAGTGCTTGAGTATGGAAGAAGCTAAAGTTGTTATGTGTGAGGTTTATGAAGGTATTTGTGGGACACATCAATCGGCTCATAAAATGAAGTGGTTACTTCGAAGAGTTGGATATTTTTGGCCGACAATGCTGGAGGATTGTTTCAGATATTACAAGGGTTGTCAAGATTGTCAGAAGTTTGGAGCAATTCAAAGAGCGCCAGCATCGGCTATGAACCCTATTATCAAGCCGTGGCCGTTCCGAGGTTGGGGTATTGATATGATCGACCAGATTAATCCACCATCAAGCAAAGGACATAAATTCATATTGGTTGCAACTGATTATTTCACTAAGTGGGTTGAAGCAATTCCCTTGAAGAAAGTTGACAGTCAAGATTCAATCAATTTTGTTAAGGAGCATATTATTTACAGATTCGGTTTACCACAGACGATTACAACTGATCAAGGTTCTGTATTTATGTCCGATGAGTTTGTTCGGTTTGCCGATAGCATGGGAATTAAGTTGTTGAATTCATCACCATATTATGCACAAGCCAATGGACAAGCTGAAGCATCTAACAAGAGTTTGATTAAGTTGGTCCCAAGAAGTGGCATACTATTTTAGCTGAGTCATTATGGTCCTATCGGATGGCTTGCCATGGTGCAATTCAGGTACCTCCTTATCAACTGGTTTATGGGCATGAAGCTGTGTTACCATGGGAAACCAACATCGGCTCTAGGAGGATTTCTTTACAAGATGAGTTAATGGCCGATGATTATCATAATCTGATGGTTGATGAGTTAGAAGATTTGGTTCAAGCAAGATTGCGAGCTCTTGAGAAAGTTAGGAAAGATAAGGAGAGAGTTGCAAGGCATTATAACAAGAAGGTTGTGTCGAAATCTTTTGAAGAAGGCGAGCTGGTTTGGAAATTGGTGCTACCGATAGGGGCCAGAGATAATAAATTCGGCAGGTGGTCACCGAATTGGGAAGGACCATTTCAAATTCATAAATGTGTTTCTAAAGGGGCATACATGTTAAAAGGGCTTGATGGAGAAGTATTTGGAAGAGCACTTAATGGAAAATATTTGAAGAAATACTACCCAAGTGTTTGGATTGGTTCATAATCGGCTATGGTTTGCCGGTTTGCACTTGATAGCCGATGTGTTTACATCGCCTTTAGATGGCCGATATTTTTATCGCCCTTAGATATATAAGTTTGCAGCATTGTGTTCCCTACTACAAACTTGGGGGGCATGGAGGACGAAAAGTTGGAATTTTTTGAGCAAATGTTTGAGCAAAATTCTTGATAGTTGACACATGTATAGTAGCAAAAATATCAATCGGCATAAGGGATTTCATAGTATGTATTACAAGATGGATGTTTTAGCCGACTTCAGAATTAGTTACAAAATCTATACCTAAGTCCCTATTACAAGAAATCATTGAGCAAGGTAGCGCTGGATTGCCGATAGTGCCTGTTGTCGAATTTCTTCAACTTCTGCAATGGCTTGGGCATCTTGGGCGTCGGTTCCAGGGATCACCTTCAGGGACTTGGTCATGGTCGCCACATTCTTTATAGCCGATTTCAACTTCCGTTTTTTGTTCCCCAATGGCTTTTGGGAGATCGGCTAATTTCTGTTTTTCCAGTGTGATCTTTGCATTACATTCTTCAACCTTAGCCAGCAGATCTATTCTTTCCGCCTCCAGTTGGTCTATTGTGGCTTTAATCGGCTCTTCGGCTAGTTGATCAAGCTTGGTTTTTTCATCATGTACTAACTGCCGATTGGTTTGAATGGTGGCTTCGATATCCTTCTTTTCTCGTCGATCGGCTATCCTCTGTCTTGCCTTCTCTAGCTTGAATTGGTGTTGCTCAAGATACATAGCTGGGGTGATTATGTTGGACAACTCATCTGGCAGTAGGGCTTGAACTTCTTGGAATCTTGATCGAAGAGTACTGCAGTCAACTACCAGGCTGTCCAGAGATGCTTCTAGCCGATGTGCAATGTCTTCAAGATTTCTCTTCACATCATCGGCTAGAGGAGCGAAGGATTTGCTTGTCGCTTCTTCTTCTGTTTCTTCATCAAAGTAGTCCTTTATATCAAAAGAAAATAAATCGGCTAAGACCTGTAAGTAGGAAATACGAAAGGAGTTCAAGTGAGAGGATATTTTTATGTAGCCGATTAAAGAGTTTTAAGGATGTGACTTACAGGGATTGCAGGAGCAGCGATTTCTTCTTCAATATGATGGCTGCCTACAGCTGATGCGGTATGTTCACTGGAAACCGGTTGTGTTACACGTGATGGAGGGGAAGGAGGCTGAAAATATTTATACAAGTGTTAGATGATATTGGCTAATGAGATATTTAGGGTGTTAGAAAGTTGAAACTTACTAAGGGAGCTTGAATGGATGGCTTAGCCGATACTTGTGCTGGTTTCTTCTTCTCGGCTGGTCTTTTCTTCTATAAAATGTAAGAGTTGGAGATTTAAATTGTGGAGTAAGTAAGGAAGATTTGTATCAAGAAAGACGAATTTACCCTGGGTTGCCGAGTGAAGACAGCTGGGGCAGAAGGAGTTGTAGGAGTTTGTCTTGGAGCCGGAGAAGCTGGAGGTGTCTTTTTGTTTGCATCACTGGATTCAGCTGCGGCTTCCTATGGCTCGTTCGATTGATGCTTCTTTTAAGGCTTCATCTACATCATCGGCTGTTGGAGGTGGTTGCTTTTTAGCCCTTTTCTTGGTAGCTGGTGGTACTGCAGTTGATGCTCTAGTTCTTCTTTTCCTGCCTGCATCGGCTGGTTCTCTCATTTGTCCTTGGAGCAGGCTTGATGTCTTGGGGGCATGATAGCCGATGACAGGAGGAGTCATACCACAACTGTTAGGTAACAGTCCTGCAGCATATTCAATATCTTTGCCACTTCTGCTGGTATGAGGAGGAGAAGAGTCTGTAGTCTGAAAAGTCAAGTATATTTCACAAGTTCAAAAGTAGAATCGGCTAACGTATTTAAAACAGTAATGAAGTTGAGTTAGAGAGAATAAAGGGATTACCTGAGGGATCATGTCTGGGAAGAGGTCAGTCATGTAGATGGTAGCCGATTGGTGAAAAAGATGTTGTTTCCATTCAGCCCACCATGAAGTGAAGACTTTACTCCTGAACATGGCTAGTTCGATATTATTGATGCTGCCAAGGGAAGGTCCTGGAATGTTTAGTATCCGATCCATCATCAAGCTTGAAGATATTTCTCCTCGGCATTCGATCTTGTCAGCAAACCATAAGCTGATTGGGAGTTGTCCCATGCCAAACTGCCTTGCTGAACTCATAGGATGATAGAATTCATATGAGACTTTTATATTCCTGCCCTGATGGATGCCAATAGGAAGTATGCAAGGGCTAATGGCAGTGGTATAAACTTCTCTGGACTTCTGGAATTTGTCATGGTTTATCTCTTCAAATCTGAAGTCCGATGGCAGTTCAAAATTGATTGAGTCTTCATAGAAGAACCAAATTCTGGCATCTTTCTGGAATCCATTGTAAAAACTGAAGAACCAGTCTTTGAGTAGTTCAGCTGATAGCTTTGCACCACCATCGGCTGGGGTTGTGGCATATTCTCCGAAAGATGTACACCTCCGATGGGTTATCTCTTCACCATCATCATCGGTGATCGGCTCTAGTCTTGGGAATTCTGATTCGGCTAGAGATGGCTGATTGACAGCTTTCATTGCAACTAAATTCAACCAAGACTGGAGTAGCCACCATGGACCACCTGCACTAACTACTGAGCCAGTAGCCAGTTTGGCTGATGCATTGTTCAGAGTTTGATACAAATAGCCGAGCAGAATCTTTCCTAAAGGGAATTGTCTTTTCTCCTCAAGTGCTTCGGCTATATGCTGCCAGTTGGAAGTTGGGCCACAACTTGATCCACAGAATAGGAACTTTTCCAACCACATCAACAGAAATGCGGTGTGTTCTCTAGGGGAGATTGAGCCTTGACCCATGTTAGCCGAAATAAAGCCGGACCATCCTCCTATGCTCTTGGTTTTAAAATCAAATATGTTCTTGGAGTTCAAGATCATTGGGTTGGCTGATGAGGTAATGTCAAGACCGGTTAACATGGTTATGTCCAAAAGGTTTGGGGTCATTGGTCCCTGATTGAATAGAAATGCATTGATGGTATTGGACCAAAAGTAGCTAGCAGAGGCCATCAGTGGTTCATCCTTAGCTGAATTTGCCAGAGTAAGAGCTAACGCTTGGCCGATTCCTATTTCATCCCAGTGGCTTTGCTTGCTAGCCGATATGCGCTTATACCATGCGGGCTAGCTTCTCTTTAGGGATGGCCAAGATTTAAACGTGTTCTTCCAATGCCCTAGGTTTGGGTTTGCTAGTCTGAAGGGAATCCTATTTGTTTCGGCGGTGATAAATTCAGTTGGGTCCGAATTGCCGATTGGTCCAAGGAAGTAATTATTCTCATGGTTCAGACTAGGGACGGCCACTAAGTTTGCAAGGTGCTACATAAACAAAGCAAAGAAGAAAGAAGATGGGCTAAGTTTGCGGAAAACAGGATTTAATGAGCGAAAAGGGGATTTAGCCGATGGGACTTACCTCAGCGTATTCGGCTGATGAAGTGGAAGACGGAGCAGATGACGACGACATTTTCTTGCCGGCGGAAGTGGGATGAGAAGGGGATTGCTCGAAGTTGACTGCTTGCGCCGAGGGAATCGCCGGAGTTGGGAGAGACGGAGATTGCGAAAGCAATGCGGTAACGGTGTGAAGTTTCTCGGGGCCGTCGGTTAGGGTATTTAAAGCAATGCGGTAACGGTAAAAAACGGAAAGAGCGAGATTATCTCGGAGATAAGATTTGGCAAATCCGAAACATTACAAAATATTCCGGACTTGGGGGCATGTGTTGATGACCAAATTTGGTAATTCAAACATCGAGGATAAAGATGGAATTGAAGAGGGTTGAAGAGATAAGATCGTATCAGAAAGCAGAGTGAGAATCGGCTGTGGTCCGAATCGGCTGTGAACTGGATCGTCAGAGTCAGAGTCGGACTAGGGTTAGCCGATTGGGCCGATTTCAGTAATATGACTCGGTACACGTCACCGGGTTATGTTAACGTGGTTCATATGGATTGCCATGCACGGATAAAGTCCTGAGGAGGCAATTGTATCTATTAATTAGGATATTTTATGTAATTTCCTTATAGATATTCTCGGTAAGAGTCCGCCTAAGGGACTTGTTCGCTAGTTGGATTTGTATTAGGATAATGTGAGTCGTGTCCGTGATGGACAATGTTTGTATTTTCTGGTATAAATATAATCCCGAGGTCTTGTAAATAATAACAACACACGTTCAATCAATCTCGGCGCATCGCCAATCTTTATTTTCTATTCTCGACAAGTTTGTGCTTTCGAGTCGAGCTGCATCAGTTTGATCTTCGGCAAAAAGGTATATCTTGTCATGGCAAATTACATCATTAGGGCTAGTGCTTACATCTTTATGACACTCTGTTCTTTGTTGTGATTCTCCGAGTTATCATATATGTTATATAACTTAGATCGACAATGCAATCTACTTATATCAACTAGATCCTTCTTAGGGTTTCATCGATATCGGCTAGATTACTTTGTTAATCTAGGTTATATAATGTATCTACCATCCCGAAAAGGCAACCATCGGCTTGATTATTTAGATCTCATGATTATATTTATACTTAATGCTGCATTGGTTCAGTCCAACCTATTAAGTCGTATTTAGAATCATGATATTTAACCTGCTTTATGGTTGTTAATAAGGATAGTATCGGGGTTTCAGCCGATCTTACCTGATATAGATGTTTTACATTGTTTTATGCTTTGTTTAATGTTCTATATCTGCCCCTTATATCAGGATCTAATCTAATATAAATATATTAAGCTTGATATCAATCTAATTGGTTATAGTTTAATATATTTATTACTAGAGAATATCCTAGTATAGGGTTGTATCGGAGCTATAGCCGATACGTACTTAAACCTAGATATCGGCTATGACATCAATCTGCATAATTATTATTTCATGTTATCTTTAGACTTGGGCAATTTATACTATCTCGGTTCAGTCCGATCTATCCCAATTGCTTATTTCTAAAGTAATATTGATATGTTGCTTATATAACATTGATCTTTACAGCCGATATACTAGTTTTAGGGTTAGTTTTATCATTGACTATACCTCACAGTCGATTCATGCCTTATTGCATCGGCTAGGTCACATACGATATGAAATCGGCCCTATGGCCGATTGTCTATCGTTTACTGATATTCTTTGCATGTTTTCTTGTTGATTGCATGATCAAATCAACTGGCACGCCCTTAAATCTGAAACCCTAATTTTGGACCTGCACTAGAGTAAAGCAAACCTCTCAGGCCAGTGTGTGTTTTTTGCATCAACACGCTTTATTTTTTGTTCTTTCACCTTCCAATGATCTCTTGTTACATGTGCACACACAGAGTTGAAATGGCATTGCCATGTGCTTCAAGTGAATCAGATTTCATGCATGTTCCAAAGAAAACGAGGTGCTCTCCAAGGTTGAACAAGGGCTCAGCTCTACCCCCACTGGAGAAATCTAACACAACTTATTCTAGGAAGAAGAAATGTGCAGTAAAAGTGTAAAACCCACTGTAAATCGTAATGATCCTATGGGAAAAATCAATACATGCTTGGAAAAAAGAGTTGAAGCTGGACAATGAAAATACGGTACTGCCTACAGCTGTATTCATTTCTTTCACATGTGCATTCCCCCTTAATATGTTTTTAACACATCATGAATGACTGAATTTTTACTTGCTTGCCACATTTTTTTTACTGGCATGGGTTGAAACTTACAGATGCAACCCAAGTCGTCTCAGCTCTATAGTAGCTCTTTTATCACCCGATCAGAAGGTTTTTTGTGGCCGATGCTAGATTTGGTCGTTTGCTACCTATGCAGGCTTGGAATATCCCAAGGGGCATGACAATATGGCTGATCAGAAGTGCTAATTGTTTAGTTGGAACATTGGAAATCAGGGGGAAATCAATACCCATCAAACCACTTGTGGAGAAGGTGATTGGAGCTCCTAGTGGGCCTATACCTGTGGAGCTTTCAAGAGATGTTGATCTCAGTTTGAAGAATAAGTTTACAGTTAAAGGTAAAGGACAACCTGTATATATCACCAAACCTCAGATGCTTATGGAAAAGAGAAAGGATGAGTTCACCATCTCATTCATGTTGGTCGCTCTGTGCGTTTACCTTGCTCCTATGGCGAACCTATCAGTGAATAGGGATTACCTGAAAGCTCTTAGTAATGTGAAGAAAATTAGTGATATGAATTGGTGCGAGCACATAGCTGATATCTATGTCCACCTTTTCCTGTACATATATTTGATCTGGAAGTTGTTGTGATGGAAACAAAAAAACTTTTCGCCCCGAACTGCATTATATGGGGTAGACCTTTTCTGTGGACTAAATATATTTTTTAGTTTACTAGAAAAACATTATATACAATGGAACTGAGCTCAGTATCATGATATCTCCTATGTTTCACATGATCCTCCCAAAGTATCACCTGTGAAATCTGATGATACCATACATGATACTGAGGAGAATCATGATACTCCTATGTTTCACATGATCCTACTCAAGTATCATCTGTGAAACCCGCAGGAAACCACTATACCAGACATGGTACTTGGATAAGATCATGTGGTACTTTACAGGTATCACACATAATAATATTTTGAGGACGATCATATATCATGAAACCTGGGTAGGATCTTGTGATACTTCATAGGTATCACACGATCCTACTAAAGTATCATCTGTGAAACCTATAGGGATCATATTACCAGACATGATACCTAAACAAGATCATGTGATACTACACAGGTATCACACGATCCTTCTAAGGTATCATCTGTGAAACCTGATGATACCAAACATGATACTTAGGAGGATCATGATACCTCCTATGTTTCACATGATCCTCCCAAAGTATCACCTGTGAAACTTGACGATACCAGACATGATACTTACGAGGATCATGATACCTCCCAGCTATCACATGATCCTACTAAATTATCATCTGTGAAACCACGAGAATCATGTATTATACCTGATAGGATCATGTGATACTTGGGGGCATCGTGTGTGAAACCTTCAGGTATCACAATGGATGATACATGTGGGAGGGATCCTGTGTGAAAATTCCGATGGAATGAAACATTATACACAATGAAACTGAGCTCAGTATCATGATACCTCCTATGTTTCACATGATCCTCCCAAAGTATCACCTGTGAAACCTGATGATACCGGACATGAGACTGAGGAGAATCATGATACTCCTATGTTTCACATGATCCTACTCAAGTATCATCTGTGAAACCCGCAGGAAACCATAATACCAGACATGTACCTGTATAGGATCATGTGATACTTCACGGGTATCACAATTCACACATAATGATACTTTGAGGAGGATCATGTATCATAATACCTGGATAGGATCATGTGATACTTCACAGGTATCATACGATCCTACTAAAGTTTCATATGTGAAACCCATAGGGATCACGTTACCGGATATGATACCTAAGGAGGATCATGTGATACTACACAGGTATCACACATAATGATACTTTGAGGAGGATCATGTATAGGATCATGTGATACTTCACAAGTATCACATGATCCTCCTAAGGTATCATCTGTGGAACCTGATGATACCATACATGATACTTAGGAGGATAATGATACCTCTTAGGTATCACGTGATCCTACTAGAGTATCATCTGTGAAACCCACATGAATTATGTATGATACCTAATAGGATCATGTGATACTTGCGGGCATCGTGTGTGAAACCTTCAGATATCCACAAGATGATACATGGGGGAGGGATCCTGTGTGAAAACTTCAGCTATCACATAAGAATCGTGTGTGAAAAATTGTCACCACCAACAGCCAAGACACTCAGTGTAAGTTCCTTCGAGCACACCAAACAACTTTTGATCATTTTCTAATATATTGCTACATTTAATAGTATGCAAACACATAAGTTCAACGATAGTATGCAAACATAGAAGCAATCTTTACAAATATGGTGTTTAGATGATATGGCGTTTACAAGGAGATTAAGCAATCTTTTGCATACTGATTGTAGTAGTCCTGAGCTCCTGATTGAGAAAAACTCCATGCCAACAAAGAGCCCTGCTAGCTGCTGCTTGTGAATACCATCCATTTCTGCACCACACAGGGACAAGTCATGCATATCATCTGTTCTATCCACTTCCATATCATCTGGGTCATGTCCAACTCTAATAAGCGTCACTTTTAACATCTCTATTTTAGCACTTAACTGATCCAACACTAACTCATCTGCTATTGCTGTCACAACTGACTCACTAGCCACAGGCACACTAGCAGAACATGTACACAAAGGGGATTCACTTGGGGGCATCACTTTTTTTTTATTTTTCCACGGGCATCAAAAGAAATCACACAAAACAACAAAACAGGGAGCAATGTACCAACAGACATTTCATCGAACACATTGCATGCACAACATAGCTATAACAGAGAAGTAGCTTTAGAATTCTTACACAGCGTGGTCGGTGTTGGAACACACTGGTTGCAGAATCAATTGAGGAGGCAGGAGCAAAGGAGCCAGCGGAATCAACCAAGGAATCGCCGGGTTGCAGAGGAAATCGGCACACGGCACGTGCGCTGGCAGAATCAACCGAGGAATCGCACGCGGAGGCGCGCGATTCTGAGTAGGATACACCGGGATGCAGAGGAACCGGTGGACGACCCTCGCGCCGGTGGAATCAACAGAGAAATCGCGCGCGGAGGCGGCGATTCTGAGGAGGAGGAGGATTCACCGGGATGCGAAGGAATCGGCGGACGACGCTCACGCCGGCGGAAGTGAGGGAGCCATGCGATTCCGAGGAGGATTCGCCAGGATGTGGAGGGCCGGCAGACTATGCTCGCGCCGGCAGAAGGAAGCGAGGAGTCGCACGCAGAGGCGCGATTCCGAGGAGGTTTCACTGGGATGCGTACAAGCTGGCGGGTGGTGGTCGTTCTCCTTTTGTTGCAACGCGCGTGGGTGGTGATACAGTATTGGTTTCAGAATCATCCCGTTTTTGAACGTGATTCCGGTATATAGTAGTCCCCATCATATATACTATAGTACTAGCTAGAAAGCAGATCTCCAGGATGACAACAATTTGGTTCATGAAAACCTATGTCTGTGCCTCCGTTTTTTTGTTCACTCACGAGGATAGCGTGGCATGGACCGTCACTCGATCGCTGTCGAATCTTTTGCCGGACAAATTCATACGGGCGCACCGATCTAAACCTGGTTCTAAAGCAAGTGCATAAACAAGGCTAGCACATTCCTCTGGCCGCAGGTAGCATATTCAGATTGATTCTGCTGTTACTAGTAGAGTCCAGCTTACCTAGACACAAGAGATGCAATTACAACAGCTTTCCTAGGCAAAAGAATATATACACAAGAGACTGCGAATCAAACAATTTAGCTAGTAGGTTATGGTATTTAGGTCTTCTGTCACGTCCCAAACTAGCCCTAGGCGGGAACTAGCGCGAGACTCTCCAAATTAACCTGTAAGCCAATACCAGTCCTAGAAAACAATAGTGGTATCACAGGAAGATAGAATATCACGGTAATAGTGGTCTCTTTATTAAGAGTAGTCATACTGTCATGTTGGGCTACGGACAGACCCCGAGCTCACAACTGCATTACAAAGGGGAAAGCGGAAACGAAGACTGGCCCAAGGCCACAAGCATGACTTGGAAACTAAGATGAAACCCTAGAATGGCTCGAAGCCAGACTGCTCTTGGAAGAACTCCTCGTCAGCGAGATCCATCTCCTCTTCTTCAGAAACTGGGGGGGTTATTTATGTAGAGCGAGGGTGAGTACAGGAAGTACTCAACAAGTCATGGGAATTAGGTGTTTAGTGCAGGCTTCAAAGAAAGGCTGGTTGTTTTCACATTCGATTTTGTTTAATACTTTTCAATTGATTCTAAGTGAGTGTTTCTCAACGACTCGGGCAAAATGGGGTATCTTGCCCGGTCGGAGTAGTGCAATGTATCAATCTTTAAATGATCGGGAAATTGGCTCCTGGCCAACAACTTTAGATGGCCTCCCTAGCCCAGCTGAGCCCGTCAGCCACAGTTTAGAAACAACGGGAACCCAGCCCACCATAGCAATTTCACAAGCAGTAGTCAAGCAAAACTATGATAAGGAATCACCTCACATCCGCCCATGACCGTGGGCACGGTTGTTCGAATAGTTCGTTAACCTCTGCAGAGGGGGTACACTTTACCCACACGATGTTAATAACATGGGTCACCCAGCCCGTGCAGAACAACCACGTTTGGTGACTTTGAGGCTTTCACGACGAGGTATTTCCAAAGCCGACACAGGGTCATTCGGACAAACAACAGGTTAGGTCCCAGACCAGGATGTGCCAGGAAGCCCAGGGGTTCTCCTCGACACCACCCTAGCGAATCCACTTGTCCCTTGACATCAAGGTTTCCCTGGCCTAGCTAGTTACTCCGCCAACGATGTCCCACTTCACCCATGTGATCATGCTTGTTATGTTTGGATGAAATTCCAAAGGAGTCGATCCTTAAGTACGAGAACAGGGAAAACCGTACCACCAGTACGTCCCCCGCACTGCGAGTTGAGAAATCGTTTTGTTTCGCAGGCATCGACCTAGGTGTCGGGTTTTCCAAGAGTTTTATAAACCCAGATTTTACCCAGTGTTGGATATTTTAAATTTGAGGTGAGTCATCGGTGTACATACCCGGGGCGCGAACACCGAAACCTAAATATGAGTCGACAAAGGTGGCACAGGGTAATCAAATGACAAGGAGGGTAATTGCAACAAATTAGGTAGGGCCTATCGGCTATATTGCAAGCAGGCCGAGAGGGGAAAATGGGCCGAGCAAGGGATTCGGCCCAAGAAACCAGGGGAGGGAAAATAGACTTTTACAGAGAGAATTGATTTGCAAGGGTTTAGAGTTTGGATTTGATTTTGGATTCGAGAACGGGATAGAGAGTGACCGAGACCTCGGCACACATAACGAAACACAACTGAAGAACAGCTGTCGCAAATAGAGTTTTTATTAAATTAGGTTTTTCCACTAACGTCACAATGGAACGGACGTTACATCTTCTTTGGCATAACTCTAGATCTAAGATTTCTTGTAACGAGATATCGTAGCTCCACAAATCTATGGATCTAGATCTACAATTACGTAAATAACATTTGGATAAAATCAATTTGTTCAAATTTTTAATGAAATTTAAATTTTAATTCATGATAATTTAACATATAAACATCAAATCAACCATGAATCTATGATCTGTGCCAAATATACTCTTACAGTCTAAGAAATAGTTCCATTTTTATTAAGGATTTTTTTTATATACTGCTAGTATTTACAAGGATATGATAGAAATTTGCTAAAAATGTAAAGGGTATTTTAGTAATCCTTTCTTCGGTTTTAACCTATCTGTTGCCTGTTGGTGCCATCGTGCACGCGTGAGACGAGACGGAGAGACGAGCCCCAGCGACTGGCCTGCGCTTGGGGGAGAGAACGCGCGCTAGGCGGCGGCGTAACTCGACGACGTCCTGCCTCCCCCGCATTCGGCCTCCCCGCTCCTATTGATGACGATGCTTGCATGGGCCATGGCTTTCACAGCTGAGAGGCCTCCATCTTTGACTGTGTCAGCTGCGAGGAGCAGCAGCCTGACGGGCGAGGCTGCCGAACACGGATTTGTTTTTGCCAAGCAGGATCTAGAACTGCCATATATTTAAATGCCACCGACCGAATAACATAGAAAGATAAACTTACCCTTTCAAATTTTATACTACAATCTAATTAAGTGCAAGATTGAATTAATCTGTATCATTGGATCGCTTATACTGTTTTGTACCGTAAAAGTCCTATTTTTATTTAGATGACGTTGGTTAGTTCAAAATAAGAAAAAACAGAGGTAGTATAGTTACTGCTACTAACAGCCCAATATAGGAATATAGGATAGTGGCCCATGAAAAACTCCTTGAAGCCGTGGGCTTTATGGCCTCTTCTTCAAAAGGCCCTTGCTTGCCCATCCCGTTTTAACTCCGCCTTAGGTAATATTGGGCCTCCGTGGCGTAAGTATCACACGGACGCAGCCTGCATCTGCGCGCAGCCTGCCTGGAAGCCGTCGCGCTTGCGCCCGCGCTCGCGCGGTTCGCGCGGGGATTAGGCGGCGGCGGCGAGCGCCAGGGCGTGTCGTCTCGTCCGTCGTATCGTGTGACACCCCGTGCTAGGCTGGAAGCCTGGAAGTCGTCGTCGTCACCCGCAGTGCGCGCAGCCGTGCGGCGCCTGACGGGTCCGGACGCCCGGGAAGTTGCTGGAACCCCCGGTGACCCCCGGTTGTCGTGGTATGGTGGTCGCTGTGCGATTGCGCGGTTTCCTCCAGCCGAACTGAATTGAACTGAACCCTGCCATGTGCTGTATCCTTCCTTTGCCTAGGTACGTACACCCAATCGCCCATTGCGTCCCTTCCACGGCAGGATGTCGACTGGGCGAGTAGTACATGTCTTCATTCTACGGTTCGTTCTTGGTGTATTCGCGATGTCGATCGGCACTAGCTACTAGCGTGCTCCGTAACTCGTTAAAAAAAAAGAAAGGAGAGGAAAAAGAGAGATGGAGAAGAAGCCGTCGGTCGAGGAAGTGCGGCGTCCGTGTCACGACG
This sequence comes from Oryza punctata, assembly GCA_000573905.2. Classification (NCBI taxonomy): domain Eukaryota; kingdom Viridiplantae; phylum Streptophyta; class Magnoliopsida; order Poales; family Poaceae; genus Oryza; species Oryza punctata. Next base: position 26,944,847 of record CM002491.2, on the reverse strand, counting down.
CTTGATTCCTTTTCTTTGTTTTTCTTCTTTAGTTTCCTTTTTGAAGTAAACGAGAGATGCGTTTGATTACCCGGTGCCGGAGGGTAGCTCATGCGCAATCTTCCTCGACAAACGCCATGCAAAGACCTGCAAGTGCAGGTACATCGTAAGAGACCAGATCTTGTCCGCCGAGATTTCCTTGTTCCTCTCCCGTTCATCGCCTCGCAGAAGCAGCACCATCAATGTGTCTACCTCTCGTACAACGCAGCAGAGGACGGTCGTTCTTTGGGTGTACCACATGAGTGAAACAAAATCCATGGAAATGTGCCTTTTCTTTGTAAAAAAGATGGACCATTTCCATCATATCTCCTCCACTTTCTCGTCTTTATTTCGTTTGCCTTCTTTCATGCTTGCTTTCTGAGCGCGCAAGTGACCTGTTGTTTCTTTCAGTTCACCGGCCGACCGAACTGATGCAGCATGCGCTGCTCATTGCCTCAGGGAAATTTCCAAGCTAACTCCTTTCGACAAATGTCTTGGTTACCATACCACACGTTTATTTTTCTTTTAAGGTTGGAATGCTTCAAATTATTATTATTATTTTGTCAAACACTGCATTAACTAACTGTGCGAGACCTGTGCCAACCCTTGGTCATCACTCACCAACCATCAGGAATGGTAGTTGTAAAACTAACTTTTTGTCCGGGTACTCATGTGGATTGTGAACGAACGTTGTTTTTTTGTGAACATCCATAGACCTATGACGTTTAAAAAAAATTAATTCTACGTACTTTGGTAGTAGGAAATGTCCTTCAAAATAACAGTAGGTAGGTTACTTAACTACTTCCGGAGAAAATGTTCTCACACTTAGAACTTTTGAAGTGGATTGTACTCTCATTAAGAAACAGTAGGGAGTAGCTATAGTGCTATACAATAGTGGAAACATATAATGATTCCTGATAACGACTCAAGCTGAAGCTACCTAACGTCATCTTTGGTTTTGGAATGCTACGTCAGTACGTAATAACGATCGATTATTTGGGTTGGGCAGAACAGTACTGATTTGAACCCCATGATATCTTTGTTGTTTTGTGGTAAGCAGATAAGCAATCACATGTCCCACAAAAAGGATCCACTCGCAACAGTACTGCATGGATTTTATGGAATCTTGTCTATCGGCTTTAATGAAAAAGAATGAAATTTAGTACACAAAACAAATATTTTCTTCTTTTTGACTACGAGGTCTAATTAATCTTTCTTCCCTTTTGCTGAGATGGACGTGAGCACTAGATGTTTCGGCGATAATTATAACCTAGACTAATAACACTAAAAACCAGTGTAGTGCCGTGCAATCCTGTATCTCCCACCCACGTCGTAGCTAATCGTTGAAATCATGCCCGGGATTACTCAATAGCCTTAGAAATCTCTGTAAGCTTGGTGTTGTTATCTGGTTCTGCATTTCAACTCTCACCAACGACGCAGGACACGTCGTCGATGCAGAGTCCATGCGACGACCATGGCAGAATGGCAAGTGACCTTTTTCAGTTATGGCGAGAAAATGATCAGAGGCCAGCCATGCGTGATATTGTGATTTCGTTAACCGTGTTCTCGTCTATGCAGACGGCCCGTAATTATTGTGCTCACATCACGTGGTTTTACACCAAGGAGGGGTTTTGGCCGTAATTTTAACAAATCGACCATTTCAGAAAATTTATTTTAAAAACAGATCATGCAAAAAAATTTATCACAAAAATAAGCCATCATCTCAGCGCTCGAGGTTGGCGTTGAGTCCTCGAGGTTGAGGCTGAGATATAACACTTTAACGCGTGGTTATTGGTGTTGATATTTCATCCGAAGTGGTATAAATTTACCAGGTCATAGCGTATAGCGCTGAGTTGGTAGTGGTAATAAAAGGTGCAGGAGCTTTACTAATGCATGAACGCGTGTGGTGGAGTGGTCATGTGCTTTTGCTCCCACCCTACAGGCCACGGTTTGAGTCGCAACTCCCCATACCGCATTGTTTTGATTTTTTTTTTCTTACCAGGTATAACTCTCCGTATTTTCTTTGAAAACTACACATTCTGCTTGCATTTTTTTTATTAATTCAATGTATTAAATGTTATATACTATATGTGTCTCATATTTTTTTATCGTGGTACTTTTAACTCATAATTATAAAATTCTATGAATATAAGTATTAATGCTATATAATTTATGTAAGACAATAATAAATATTTTAGGAATTAAAAACTACAAACATAGTATATTAACGTTTTAATTGTTAAAGATTAATTATATAGTAGATAATTATATTTCATATTGCTTTATTAAAATGAAATAATTTCACCTAAAAATGTAAATTAAATTAATTACAGTTTTACGTAGTATTTGGTAAAATCGGAGTGGCAACGTGTAAAAAATATGATTGGTGGTAGAAAAGTCCTTCAAAAAGGATGAAACCTGATATTCGAACCGGGGTCGGGGTCACCACGGTGAAAAGCATAGGCTCTTACCACTACACTAGATGAGCGCACATTTACAATAATGTCCTGCAGCATCTTTTATTTTGTCTGTAGCTCAGCACCAAGTAATATGATGCTGACCTCCGATAACATGGAAAATTCGTGCTACGTCGGATAAAATGTCACCGCTAATAATTACGGCGCTAAAGCGTTATACCTCATCGCCAACCCCGATGGTGTTGAGCTGATGGCTTATTTTCATGATAAGTTTCTTTGCATGGTTTATTCTAGAAATAAGTTTTCTAAAAGGGTTGATTTGTCAAAATTACAGGGTTTTTTTAAAACTAAACCGACAGGAGAGCTGCCAATTATATTTCAATTAAGCAGAAGTAAAAACCCGAGACGGGTTACAGAAAAAGAAAAACAATCTCTCAACAAGAGGAGACTCGCTAAGTCCCTCAACTGCGGCCAGTACAACCACACAGAACACGGAGCATCACACAACTCTAGCCAAACTACCAACGAAAACAACAGTGAAACCCAAAGGTGAACATCGATGTCAAGATGCTGAAGAAGCGACACAAAGCTTTGACATCCTGAGGCACGTATCATCGTTGCCGAGCTTACCACCCAGCGACCCAGCAGCTCCGACTCCACGGTGATCATATCGTTGTTGGCAAAGGCACCGTCAAAACGAGCAAGACAACACCAAGTTCACACTTTGGACATCAGCTTAAGCCCCTAAAGCGCTAAAACCTGCACCAGCAAATACCAACAACCCTAGAAAGAAACTGCAGAAGTTATCGTTGCCAAGCTTCATCGCACCCCAACAATGTAGCAGCTCCGACTCCGCCCGACAGAGACAAACGAAGGAAGCTAGATGCCACCAAAACAAGAAAGGAGCCAAAAAGGTGAATGCCTCGCCAAACACCTAGGCATCAAGTGCTTCGACCTGATACGGGAGTCCACCAACAACATTCAATGCATGGGTAAGGTTCTCAAAAACGGCGCCCCCATGGAGGATACGACGTGGAACGCCGCCACCGCCCGTCCGGAAACCCGGATCAAGGTTTTCACCTGGAGATTCGTAGCGACGGAGAAAAACACCATAACAACACCTCCAAGAAGGGAATGACACCATAGGGCGTCCATCGTCACGCCAGCCAAAGGCTAAGCAAGGCTTTCGCCAGCGATTTCCATCTAGTGCCACCACCATCCCACACAACAACCGTCGCCGAACCACCACATCATCTCTCCGACCACCACCGCTGCCAACCCGCGCTACCGTTCCCGGCGGTCCAAGTGACCATGCGCGACCCTTCCTTGCTCAGGTCACCCCCGGCCTCCTCGCATCGCCGGCCACGGCCTCACGCCGCACCAGCCGTGCCCCGTCGCTCCGGCCCGCTGATCGTCGCCTCCCACACCACCAGCCGCCGCCTCGCACGCCGTCGGCCGCGCGGCCCCCAGCACCCGCCGACGGGCCGTTGTACGAGCCGACGTACCGCGCATGGCAAGAGGCGTTCGGGACGGAGATGGGGTGGGTGCAGCCGCCGGAGAACACCCCGCCACCGCCGCCGCATCCCTCTCCGGAACCCTAGTGACCGGCGGTCCCTCGCACCCGCCAACGGGCCATCGTTACCGCCTGCTCCGACCAGATCTGGCAGGAGACGCCAGATCCGTCCGCGCATCCTCGCCACCAGGGACGCTAGCCTCAAACTCCTCCGTGCGCGCCACCGGATGCTAGAGCCTGCTCCCGAACAGAGCTGCCGACTCTCCTTCACCGCCCGGCGTCGCGGTGGCCATCCTCGAGGCATGGGCTCCGGCCTCAGGATCTCAGGTGGGAGAGGGAAGGCCCCACCTGTTGACGTAAAAACACGACGGTCTGGGAGATCTGCTTAGTTCCGGTGCAGGTCCAAAATAATGATGAGATGCGGGCGTGCCAGTCAGTTTGATCCTGCAACTGACAAGGTATGTAAATAGATCTGTCTAAAGTTAAAGCATTCATCGGCTGGATGTCCGATGTCACTGAATCCAAATGATTAGATAAACATTGAAACCCTTGTCGCGATTGGCTAAATCCAACTTATATGTAATCCTTGTAAGCCGATGCAATGTTCAGATAACTCATCGGCTGAAACCCCGATGAAATTCTTATTGGCAATCAAGAAGCAGGCTTGAGATTATGGTTCTAAGCACGACTTAGTAGATCAAACTTAACTGATGCAGCACTAAGTATGAAAAGAAACATAATATCTAGACAATCAAGCTCTTGACTGATTTTCAGGGTGATGGATACATTATATAATCTAAGCTAACAAAGTAATCTAGCCGATATCGATAAAACCCTAGATGGAGATCGGCCGATGCAAGTAGAAAACATTGTCAATCTAGATTATATAACGCATATGATAACTCATTGGCTAGCATTCTGATAAAACATTAGCATGAACCTATCGGCTTAACAAGATTTATATTATCAACAATCTAGTAGGTCGAACCTAACCGATGCAGCACGAGATTGTATATGATAATCTAATACTTGATGAACCGATAGATCAGTCTAATGTGATGGATATAAAAAATCTATTTAAAATAACATTGTGATTGTAGAGATATATCGGCTAAGACAGAAAATCAAACCTAACCGAGATAGTCTCAACTAAATCGATGCGTCTCTAAACACAATGCAATTAAAATAGAATTGAGATATCAGGTAGGCAAATATATTAACCGAACCAGAGCGATCCAAGAGATCGAAGCGATGCAGTCTTGAACAATACCAATGTAGCTGATATATTCACCAGGGCCCGACGGAATGTAGGGCTTACCCCTTCGCCGGAGATCGAATGCCGATGCAGCCCCGCATCAGGTGCCAAATTCCACCGGTTGATAAGTAAAACCTCAGAAAGAGGGTGGCGATGCGCCGAGAGTAGTTGTATTGATCGAGAGATGATTTACATGGACCTCGAGTGTATATATTTATACCCATGGGTAGATACAAGTCCATATCGGACACGACTCAAACTTTCCTAAAAGATAAAAGGAAAAACATAAGTCCTTATCAAACACTAAACACACTTTTCTAAAGATAAAAGGAAACTAGCATACTCTTCCTAATTAATAGATAAACTGTCACGCCGCATCCTCCTTGAACTCGGTCTCTTTCGGATAAGCTTCATTTAATAGATTAATTTCCTTAACCGAATTTGGTAAGAATCCGACTGTTGACGATTGATAGCTTCCATCGGCCGATTCCAGGACTCTGAAGCCGATACTCACTCTAAGCCGATGATGATTTTGAGGCTTACCAAATTTCATCATCAACACCGCCGCCGCCGTCATTGCAACCGCGCGATTTTCCGATGGCTTGCTCGGGTGGCGGTGAGACGGAGAAGGGAGGAGGTGGTGGGTGGCGTTGGGGGAGAGAGACGCCACCCGTGCCGCCCAACCCTAGGGCGACGCTGGGGCCTAACCAATTTCCTATGGGGGGTTTTGGGCCATGCATGTAGATTCACCACGTGTGATTGAAACCACGTGCATTGACGCAATCATATCCTCGTCTTTTCTTTCTTGTCGTTTCAGTTACTGTTCTCAGGAATGTAATAAGCTAGCTGACGTTATAGCGTCTATTGGATGTAATAGTCCCCCAAATACCGCTCTCAGCTGGGACGGTACACCTCCGGGTGCTGACGGTTTGGTTGCGATTTTACCGCTTCTATGGGTTAATGGAAACATGAAGTTTTCCTCTCAAAAAAAAAAAGAAGTCCTTGGGTAATTTTATCATTTTTAAAAAACTAGCAAAAAATACTTGTGCGTTGCAACAGGTGAAGATAGTTTTCAAAATTGATAAAAGCTCTGCTAATTTAAACGATAAACTGAAAGAAGACAAACAAAACAATGACACAACAAAATCATAGATTATATATAATATTGAATTTAGTTGCACTCGCTTCATGCGTCATCACACGAAGAATTTCTATGTACACCTTTTTTGAAAAGTCTCACAAATCGACCGGGTGACTATTACATAAGTTGATGCACATGTATTTTGCTATACGTCATCGACCAAAGATTGAAATTTTGATTATTCAATTAGTGGTATTTTTTACCTGTATATGAAAAGCATTTGAAAAGTAACAAACCTACCGCATACACACCTTAATGATAACTTTAAAAGAAAAATATTTATGATGAGAGAATTTTGGAAGAGAAAAAATTGAAAAAAAGAGGAAGGGAGGAAAAAAGAGAGGAGATTGGATGTAGAGAGAGATGGCAGGATGATCAGGAGAAAAGAAAAGGAGAAATATAAAACGGAAAGAGAAAAGAAAAGGAGAAATATAAAACGGAAAAAAGGAAGGAGAAAAAAAACGTCAATTCGGGGAGGGGGCGCGACGTCGAGTGGAGGCGCGTGGGACGGGACGGCGGGATGGTGTGGGTTGGTTGGGTTTGACTGGTAGGGGGAGGGGGAGGGGTTGGGCAGGAAGAGGGTGTATAATAGTTATTCTAGAGTCACGTCAAATTGAATATAAGTGATATAACCAACTTAAACACGGATGACATACCAAAATTTCGACGGAAACTTCTTCAATTTTTATAATAATAGGATTATCAAAATGCAAAACTTGTTACCTCATCAGGTACCAGGTACCAAAACATACCTACAAGGACTTCTTGAAGGATTGTAAAATTTCTCATCCAAATAAATCTACGAAATTGCTAAATAACATTATACATAAATTTAGGTCTGGAATCCTGCAAATATTTTTACCATAGGATCTACTTCATGATTCGTTCTAAGATTCATTCTGTAGCTCTGACGTACTTTGACGATTGGTGGTGGGCCAACGATTTTGGATTTAAATTTGGGGGTAGCATCAGGGTGGGACGGGGGTGGGGGGAGGAGGAAGAGAGGAGAGTTCCCTAGGCTTAAAGAGATGATCATGGGAGGTGACTGACGAGTGGATGGTGAGGTGGTAGTGGCGTTGCCAAAACCACGAGCGGTGGGCCAGTGTTGGTAGTGAGGGCAAAGCACATGAAGTGGTTAGGAGACAAGGATGGTTGCGGTGTCTTCAACAGCTGGAAGGCGATGAGGTAGGGGCATTTGTAACCATCGGTTTGAGAAGGGAAGTCTCAAAGAGGGGGAGGGAGGGCTTGCCGGTGCCGTTGGTGCCTTCTGGTAAGGCCAGGCTGCGACACGGTGGGACAATGATGGAGGCATATCGAGCGAGTGTAACGAGTAGGGAGGGGGAGAGGGGTTAGAGTTAGGAGGCACGGTACAAATCTCAAACTGATCCAATGTACCAGAATTCTTTTTTTTTTGAGAACTAACGTACGTACCAGAATTCACTAGAATTCGCTAGTTTTTTATGGCATCTGGTATGAAAATAGTTTATAGATAATACAATATTTTATTCAGCTACCTTGCAACATTATGTAAGTAGTCCATAGAGATGAAATAGCAAAAATTGTCTATAGCACTGTAGGTAGATAAGAAGATAATAAAAAATCATAGTTGGATAGTGCCACTGTTCACGAATAATAAACAAAAATTTCAGTAACCGTTGCACAGGTAGTCATTGGTTTCCTGGCCTTCCCTCGTAGGATGTGGCTGATTTTCTTTTTTTTCCCTAAATGGGGTCCACCTTAATTACTCATATTATGGTGGTTTCTAAAACTATTAACTCTCACCTGTGGATCTCACATCTTTGAACCAGCATACTAAATATATTGGAGTTGCCATTATAGCGTTTTATGTCAAATGGCAAACGGGCAGTCCCATAAATGAATTACTGCACACGTACCAGTCAACTGGCTGCGCTACGGTATAATGGTGGAGACGTTGTTCGTTGTACGTGTTTGGCTCGAGAGAGGGAGACAGGCCGAGCTACTATTTTACGACCGGGACTAGTACGATCGTGCCGCCTTGGAGTCAATTTCGATACACGTACGGCTCCGTGCACACGCTGCCTGCCACTCGCCCTCACACCTACGCTGCATGAGCATATGACTCGCCAGTCGATCACCAACCGCGCGAGCGCGCGGCGACCACCTATAAATCTCGTCTCCCCTTAAATCCTCCCGGGATTCAAGCATTCCGCCCAGCAAACGCACCAAACTGCTCGAGGTGAGAAATCGCCACCGGGTTAGTTACGCAGGGCCGTGCCATGTCGAACGAGGTGAGGTCGGCTCCGCCGACGCCGCCGCCGGTGTCGACCCCACCGTCGCAGATACAGTCACCGGCGGCACCGGCGAGCAGCAGGGCGTCGCCGCTGCGCGGGATGGGGACGCCGAACATCGCCAGCCCCGTGAGGAAGGCGGTGGCGAGCGTGAGGGGCTACCTGGGGGAGGTCGGCCACATGACGCGGCTCGCGGACCCGCGCGACGCCTGGCTGCCCATCACCGAGTCCCGGAGCGGCAACGCCTACTACGCCGCGTTCCACAGCCTCAGCTCCGGCATCGGCTTCCAGGCGCTCGTGCTCCCCGTCGCCTTCTCCTTCCTCGGATGGTACACGACGTGTTACGTAACTAGCTAGCGATCTAGTACCAGCTAGTACACGATGTGACATGGTGTGCACGCATGTGTTTGCAGGACATGGGCGATCATCTGCCTGACCGTGGCGTTCGCGTGGCAGCTCTACACGCTGTGGCTGCTCGTCAAGCTCCACGAGCCCGTCGCCGGTGGCACCCGGTACAGCCGATACATGCACCTCGCCACGACTGTCTTCGGTGCGTTTTTTTCCTCCGAGTTCACGGCAACTTACTGTCACTCTGTTTTCTCATGCATGCCTTCGCGCTTTGATCAGGTGAGAAATGGGGGAAGATACTGGCGTTGCTCCCGGTCATGTACCTGTCGGCGGGCACCTGCACGGCGCTAATCATCGTCGGCGGCGGCAGCATGAAGCTGCTGTTCAACATCGCGTGCGGCGAGGTTTGCCTGGCCCGGCCGCTGACGACCGTGGAGTGGTACCTCGTGTTCGTCTGCGTCGCCGCGCTGCTGTCCCAGCTCCCGAACCTCAACTCCATCGCCGGCGTGTCGCTCGTCGGCGCCACCGCGGCCGTCGCGTACTGCACCATGATCTGGGTCGTGTCCGTGGCCAAGGGGAGGGTGGTCGGCGTGTCCTACGACCCGGTCAGGGCCACCGGCGAGGTGGACGGCGCCATCGGGATCCTGAATGGCCTCGGCATCATTGCGTTCGCGTTTAGGGGGCACAATCTTGTGCTCGAGATTCAGGTCAAGTCTCTCTCTCACTCTTTCCGTCTCCACTAATCCACTGACAACGATGGAAAAGATAAGGTCACTGATGAGTGTATGTTTGCCATCAACTCGCAGGCCACGATGCCATCAACTCTGAAACATCCTTCTCATGTGCCGATGTGGAAGGGCGTCAAAGCAGCCTACGTCATCATCGCACTCTGCTTGTACCCTGTGGCCGTTGGTGGCTTCTGGGCTTATGGCGACCAGGTGAGTGCCTCATCTGGCCTGAACGATGAGTAAAAACTTGACATGTTTTCTTGTGAAATTCATCGACCCCCTACGTCCGTTTGTTCGATGTAGATACCACCAAATGGGATCCTGAGCGCGCTGTACAAGTTCCACAGCCGGGACGTGTCCAGGGTGGTGCTGGGGATCGCGACGCTGCTGGTGATCGTCAACTGCCTGACCACGTACCAGATCTACGCGATGCCGGTGTTCGACAACATGGAGACCGGGTACGTCCACAAGAAGAACCGCCCGTGCCCGTGGTGGCTGCGCGCCGGCTTCCGCGCCTTCTTCGCCGCCGTCAACCTCCTCATCGCCATCGCGCTGCCGTTCCTGTCGGAGCTCGCCGGCCTCCTCGGGGGGATCTCGCTGCCGGTCACGCTGGCGTATCCGTGCTTCATGTGGGTGGCGATCATGAGGCCGGCCAAGGGCACCGCCATGTGGTACACCAACTGGGGGCTGGGAAGCCTTGGCATGGGTCTGAGCTTCGTGCTCATAGCTGGGAATCTCTGGGGCCTTGTGGAGAAAGGCTTGCATGTGCAGTTCTTCAAGCCTGCGGATTTCCAGTGAGAAAACTGCAAATGCAGCAAAACCTGTGAAACCGGCGGAAAACGTAATGCAATGTGATGATTTTGTCTTTTCTCAGCACAACTGTAATAGGTTGATTTTGTTTAGAAGCTATGCTCGAAATAACACTTCAACAAACTACCGACTACCGAGTACGGACATGCTGCACTAATCGTATACTATGTATATTGACTACTGTCAAGCACGGCACATGAGAACGAAATCGAACGAGATGCAGTCAGAGAGAACAATAGAGCAGAGATGGTAGCAACAGAAATTTTGTAGGAGTATGACTTATAATATTAAACAAAGGGAGTACATTTTAGTCCTGAATAGTCCATGAGGAAGATGGACAGAAATGGCAGATTAAAAAACAAAAAGATGCATGGCTGTCGGTTCAAGGAAGAAGAAAAACAGAGGTTTTTGTGTCTGCATTTTGTGGGGGAACAGACCATTGGAATATGTTACAAATGATATCAAGTATTTTTGTCTATGTTAATATGGACAATTAAGCTAGAACAACCTCATAAGAGTCTAGTCATATCAGAATCAGGATTCAGTTTGTTAGCCAAACACCTGATTCTGGTTCTATTGACGATCTGATTCAGAGCGAATTGGAATCAGAATCACCAAGAACCAGAATCGGGAGCTTTATTAATCGGGCCCTTCGATTGCACATTTGAAGATACAAGTAAAAGTTGTTATACATTCCCAGAATTCTATCCGTCATTCTGTACGCTGATAAGAGTTCTCATCAGTTCTGAGTCTACAAATGCATAAGAAAAATCCAGATTTGAGCATACTCAGGTCAAGGTATGGGCATCGGTCAATCCAGATTTTCTAGGAGACAAAAATGTGCATACACTGTACATGAAAAATGAGACAACAAGTTATAGCTACCATATTATTTGCATTACACTAAACTAGTGACTCCAGATATAGAGCATATACCAAGTTTCTAACAGCACCGGCAGGAGATTACATCTCGGCATGTGTAAGGTCTAGCTCTGGCTTGTAGTACCTCCAGCGGGGGCACTGCTTCCAGAAAAAAACCCTTCTGTTTAGAGATGCAAAGATCATACAAATTTCTGCAAATGCCTTTGCTGAATGGATGAACCCTGCTAGGAACCTCCCTGAAAGTGGCACAATTCCAATGATTCATTTCTTGTGTTGTAATGACAAGCAAATATATACACACAAGCATAATTGGTAATCTTCAGCCATTGTAATACCTTAGGTAAGAAATTCGCTTCCTTCTGGCAATTTCATATGTTGTTTGGTTCGTAAGAGCGAGATAACTGCAGACATGTAAACAAGCTCATGAATACAACAACTAGACCCAGCAAGAGTTGTACAGAAGGTTCACAGTAGGGTTTGCAATTTCCGAAATTTCACATCCCTTCATCCGAAAATTTCACTTTTTTTCTTTTTTTTTTTGTGAATTATTCAAATTTAGTCAAAAGTTGTTCAGTTTTCATTTTTTTTTGTTCCAAAATTTCAGCCCCCCTCCCGGTGCCCCTGCATGCAGTAGCTTTGTGCATACCGAAATAGTAAACCCTGGATCACGGTTGGTTTGTGTATTTGTGATGCATAAGACATTCAGCTCTTCAACTATTTTGGTGTCAGGCATATAAACAAGAAGCTTACGTATGGAATATCAACAAGGGCAGCAGGACCACGAGGATTAATATCAATGCTACCAAAAGTACTATACCAACAGCAAACTTCCACCTGTCCATGAAAAATAACCAGTATACTCAGATAAGATGTCTGGCGAATCAAACTGGAGACCAACTAAAAGGCACAACTGAAAAAATCTTGTGCGAATAGGGTCTAAAAGGGGTATAAGACATACCAGGATACAACGATGCCCAAATGAAAGAACTGAATGTAGAAAGCAACAGTCCAGACAGTTAAAACTGTTTGTTCGAATATGTACCACCTGAAAAACATTAATATGTCCTGAGGATAGCTGCCTAGACTTTCGATGAGTCATAGAATAGAACAACATTAGCTTGTTATATGTAGATTTCAATGAGGCATGTTAGCTCCCCTTTTTTTTCATTTTAGGATGCCTAAGAATTAAGACTAACATGATTCCTGATCAACCTCCTCAAGAAAACATTAACTTAACACAATAACAAGCATCAGACTTCTAGAATTCTGGACTATGGAAGGTAGGAAGTATAGGTTGAATGAATTGCTGGGAACACACAGTCCTGATAATTCCTACTAGATCAATATTAAAGGAAAGGCATGGGAATGATTTATCACAGCTTCCGTGCACAGTTAATTGCAACCCAATAAATCCTTGATAAGAATCAAGATGAAGAAAGTGTGAGGGCATGGTTTGGTAATTAGGCAAAAGGCATATAACCGTTATAACCTGGTATTTTCATATGGGTTTTCTCGATCTACAGTTCTGCCACAGAGACTTGGAGTACAAAAATTAAGACAATACACAAATTGACTACCTAAAGAAATAATTGATGGATGAGGAGCACACAAATAATTGATCTCACACAATAAACATGTGTTAACTGAAGCAGGAATCTTGGGTGCATATGTATAGATTGCATGGCATACACCACACAGGATATTATGCTGCACCTGAGAAGCATACGTTCAAACTAAGCTGCACAATATATAAATTCAGAACTCACCAAAATCTGAAGTAGTTCCTTTTACCAATGCATGTTCCAAGCCAAACACAATGATGATCAAATTGGAGGACACATTTATCACAGTCATGACAGTGTTTGGTGCGTGGAGGCTGCAAAAGGTAGTAGACGGAAACAAAAAAGCTTCAGATATGCTAGTATGAATGAAATTTGTAGTAACTAAAGATATGGATAATGCATACAAATGTGAGCAGTTACAAAGTTAATTGAGAAGAACTATAAGCATAGCACGGTGTGTTCATGAAGGAAAAGAAGTTCAGTGCGTCCTCTCTTTTTCAGATAGTATCTACCTTTTCTAATTAGATAGATTGTGACTGGTGATGGTTATGACTTCCGAAAAATCAAGCCAGAGAAACTCTCATTATCATTTGGACTTTGGAAAGGATGAGGGATCTTAAGACTGGACACGTTGATGAAAAAGAACGCTACTAGTCATAACTGGTCCTGTCATACATTGACAGACCAACATTCAACTTAGTAGATACAAAAGAAAAAAGGGTGGTTGGCACGTGCCATAATCTAAGATACACCTGGTCCTGTCATTCAATACATTGGCATAACACAAGACTAATCATCATAATAAGCATACCTCCTACAAAATGCAGATTGTTAGTTTGTTACATCCTTGAAAGACCTACATTATGTCAAGTCAAATTATCTTTGTTTTTGTATATTTTTGGAGCACTGCATTCAGTTAATACTATCTCTGGATGCCAAATTTGGAAAATCAAAGATACCTGGATGAGCCGGCAGTAAGAGCATGTAAAATCCCTAAAATAAAATGGAGGCATACAACCGTATCACAGGACAGCAATTACATGACAAAAGATATTGAAAATTACACTTCAGCACCATAAATTCCAAACATAAACAGATGTACCTGCAGGATGTTCCAGGAGGATATAAATCCATCGTCTGTTGTAGTAAGAAAGCTGTAGTGGATTGTGGATTTTGCTGCTCTATTTTGCTGCGACTCATGGCAGAGTTTAAGCTTCCACTTTTGGAATTGGCCTGCCTTTTCTTAATCACAAAGGCATTTAATTTAGCATAAATAAGTATGTACGATACTCAGGCTCAGCACTTAAAATACATATGTATCATAAGGCAACACAACATAAAGTAAGACATTACTTTAAGAGAGTTGTTGTATTAATAAAGGTCGCATGCATCCTTGAGCCAGCTCCCAACATATCAGGTAAATATCTAACAGCACAAGAGTCAAGTAAGCGCAATGTATAGTGTCATCATCTAGGGAAAACTTCAACATCTGCAAGGATCAATTACCCTGGAGAAGAAGTGGCTGTATATAGGTATTGTACCAAGGTAAGTAAAACCAGCAACCCATATAGAATTATGTACCTGACATCAAAGCGGATTGTAGAATAAGATTAAATAGAGAGTTGATGGAATTTCTTCTAGATATATGTTGTTCAACATATTAACAGAGAAATGACACAATAGTGGATTCAATTTCCAAATAAGATGGACAGCATCAACTGACATTCAGCTGTAGTATATATAATATACAATAGTTAGTGAAAGGCCTTTTAGAGGCCCTAAGAGAAAAAAAAGAAAAAAACTACATATTACATATAAAAGTTGGTCAAAGGCATTTTAGAAGTGCTAAAAAAAGAGAAGAATTACAAATTCCCACAAAAAAGTAAAAAAAAACATCTGGCCATTGATTTAGTGGACCCTTGTTGAAAACATAAGTGTCAAAAAAGCATAACTGCTGGTTTTTTATACTTCAAAAGCTGGCTAACACGGGTCTCATGAGCACATACACGTGGACCTGTTAGAAGAAGAAGCACGTGCTGTGGGTTATAGGAAAGGGGCAAAGGTCTGCTGATGCCATCATCATGTCAGCACTGGTTGTTAAACATACATGTTTCCTTTTTTAAATATAAGCACAACTTTTGATCCGATGCTCTATTTTCACTTATAGCTCGAGGACAACAAGATGAACAGAGCAATATGCACATGGTCTATGGACTATATAATATTTCAAATAAACACATTTTTCATCAACTTTTAACAATAAAAAGTGATTTGTGGTTCCAATAATACCTTCTTGGGTAGCTTGATAAGGAAGGAAGGGAGCAACACGATGTATCTATTGATTTATCGATCCATAGGCATTCATAATTCATTTATGTTCTAGTAGCATAGTTATTCAGTTCCTATGAAGGTCACTTTGTCCAAGTCATAAGATGTACACTAGAACATCTGAGACAACAATCTCTAAATTACAAACAAAAAACATCAGTTGCCGTCAGGTGTATGCAGTATGCTTTATGGCTTATACTATCTTAGTTCGGAATATCGAATTGTTATCTAAAGTAACAAAATATGTTGTTTTTAGTTTTCAAGGTCAATAACATGCCGCTTTATCCACTAATATTATTATGATACATTTAGGTGAAGTTCATGATATAATGCTACCGCAGCATTGTTCAAAAGCAGATTTACCCTGGCCTGTCCATAGTAAACTACAAATTTTAGACAATATATTTGGTGAAAATCATACGTCAATCATGTTGTTCCGAATAGAACTTCTATTAATTCAGGTGTTGAATGGGATGAACGAGACAAAGTCAAGCAATATGCCCATAGCCCCCATGTCACCATTTGCGAGACATCATTCTAATTGTCCAAACATGTCACGCAATCCTTCTTTTTCTATATCACACTTAAACACAATTTACACTATTATAACATGCTGGCAGGCTGTCAGCCCAGTGATACATAAAAACCACGCTTGCTCTCAACTAAAACAGGCTGCGACCTGACACAAGCCAATTGCCAATTACAACCCGACGAAATGTTGCCCATGTAAAGAGCCCTAGTTGCCACCCTAAGCTAGGAGCAAATCGACTCCAAATAGCTACAAACAAAAACCAATAACACGAACTCCGACGGAAACATTTCGGAGAAATTTCAAGGGGGGTCGTACTCGTACCACTTGGCCTCGTGGATTTGCCTCTGGAGCGTCGGATCGAGCAGGAAGACGGCGCCGATGAACAGCGCGTGCAGCAGCAGCACGAAGACCCTCACGCCCCACCATGGCTTCCTCCCTGCGCACAAATCGGTTAGACCCACAGCGAACACCCCCCCCCCCCCCCCCCCGCCCCCGGCATCGGAACCACAGCAAAAATCGAACCAAACAACGGCAGCGCGAACCGTGGCGTTGCGGCTGGGACAGGGCCCGGATCCCCACGCAGGGACCTCCGGCTCCGCAGCACGGCATCGTCGCCCCCTCCGCCGCCGCACCCTACGGGAGGGAGGACGAGGAGGAGGCGGATGCAGCGGCGACGACGGACGAGCAGCGCGCGGTGGCGACTTCGCGGGAGGCGAGAAAGCTCGGGGGGTCGGTGGAGTCGGGAAGGAGAGGCGGAGCGCTGTCGGGTGGGGACGACCTGGGCCCACTGATCAGCGAGAGGGAGAGGGAGGCTTCACCGCGAGAGCGAGGACGCGCGTGCTTCGTAGCCCGTGGGCTTATTTCGCGGTGCAGCCTCCGGCCCATTTGGACGATCCATGGTGAGAATTTTTTTATTTTTAATTTTTTTTATTAAAAGTTTTGCAAAAATAATTTTTTTTTTTGAAAGTTTGACAAAGTATGCTCCCGCCGCTCTCTGGGAGGGCGATTATTAAAAACCGCCCATTCAAAGGGCGGCCAAAGTGACGTGGCAGACGGTCATTGGCTCTCTGCCGACGGCCGTCTGCACATTGATTATTAAAAACCTAGCAGAGGGCGGTTTTTACTGTGCCGGGGGGTCGCCTGCAAAAGGGCGGCTGGAGGGTCTGGAATTTTGCAGGCGGCCCCCTTGCCGCCCTTTGTAAGGGCGGTTTTTAGCCCCCTATAAAACCCTTCTCTCTGAAATTCGCATTATAATCACTCGTAATTTCAGAAAAAAAAGAAAGAGGGAGGGGTGAGGGGGAGCAGAAGGAGAGCGGCGAAGCCCTGCTGGTTTGCGCACTTCATCACAGGTAAATACATCACATTAAATTGTGTTGTTAATTTATGTTAAATTGCAGTTTTAGTTCTATAATTTTTAGTAGATCTATAGAACACAACACATTTGTGTAGATCTAGAACACAGTAGATTTGAGTAGGAATTGAGACTTAGACCGTAGTGTAAATTGAAAAATGTAATTTAGTTCGATCTGAAGCACGCCATCTATTTGTAGAATTGTGGACATAGGACACAGAACAATATTGTAGAAATTGTAACTTAGTGCAGAGTACCGATGAACATGATGTTAGATCTTATTAGTACGGTATGAACTTAGTTAACCTAGTTATTTTTTTAATCAGGCACAATGTCAAATAAGGTCATATTTCAGATAGTTCACGGTGAAGGGAACCTTAGTTTTGGTCCAGATGGTGTTGATCTGTCAGAATTTGTAATGACATCTAAGGGCATCGATAGGCCTGCAGAGAGAACATTTCAGTCAATTTACAGTTGGTTGTTGAGAGGATTTAGAATAGACCCAGAAATCTACACAATGTCAGTATCTGTTGTAGTGAGTTGTGCAACAGAATGTTATTTTTGGGAACTAATGCCGACCACACGATTCATTCAGACTTGGATGGAGTACGAACGTCGGGTAGAAATTGCAAGCTTAGACTGGAGGAACAATCCATTAGGGTTACCTAAATGGTCGGAGCATCCCAAGTGTGGTTGTCGAGATCGCTGCTAGGTGGCTACCTCCTTTGCAGAACAAACATTTGGTAGGAGATATTTTGTCTGCCCAATGTAGATAACAATTTCGTTATATGTCTAACTTTTTCCAAACTGCCCTACGATTTGCACAATATTTCTACCCTTACTGACTAATCTTATTAATTTCGTAGGGCAATCCAAGGATGCGTTGATTTACTCAGTGGATCGAAATTGTTACTCCATCCTATCATGGCCAAAAGATAACAGATTCTGAAACAGAAAGAGAGTACCAACGATTGAAGGATCATGAAAATGCAACGCATATTGACCGACCTAGAAGGGGCTAGTAGGTTAGCGCAATCTACATTCGTCGGGACCGATAAATTTGTATCGTGTATCCATGGCACTTCTTTCCTATCCTATCATTACAATGTTTAATTATGATGGTGTATTGCATGCGTACAAATAAAAAATATCGGATATATTAACATGGTTCTTTGACGCCCCGTTACGCTCCTTTCCTTACAATTGTACGCAATACAAATACCTAACAATATATCATCCGATACTTACTAAATTTTACATACTCTTCTTGTTTCTACAAGATCATTAACCTAATGCTTCAAAATCACACACCGCATCCTCGACCTACAATTTAATCTAGTCTTTAACTGTATAAAATATATCTAATTTTTTCTCTTCTCAAAGTGAGTGTTTACCTACTTTTATTCATCCAAATATCATAGTTTACATCAAACAAATTTACATTCATTACTCCTGTTTTATTAGTTTTCATTATGATGATTTACTAAAATTTTGTACCGAATGTTTCAATAACAAACATAATAAAACAGATGAAAACATCTGAATGAACAGTTAAAACCGTCCTTACAAAAGGCGGCAAGGGGGCCGCCTGCAAAATTCCAGACCCCCCAGCCGCCCTTTTGAAGGTGGCCCCCCAGCACAGTAAAAACCGCCCTCTGCTAGGGCGGCAAGGGAGCCGTCTGCAAAATGTGCCGACGGCTATGTGCAGACAGCCGTCGGCAGAGAACCAACGGCCGTCTGCCACGTCACTTTGGCCGCCTTTGGATAGGCGATTTTTAATAATCGCCCTCCCAAAGAGCGGCGAGAGTTCAACTTTCAAACAAAAAATTATTTTTGCAAAACTTTTAATAAAAAAATTCCCATGGTGAAGAGTTTTACCAGTAGTACTAGGCTACTAGCTATGATAGTCCGCGTTGCTGGCAAATACGGATTCAAAATTTACCAGTTGATCGATGGCTAATTGGCGATGCGGGGGTTCGCTTCAACTGTCTTTGTAGTTCTTTTTTTAACCTTGCCTTCCAAGTTGAGATCGGTGGTAATACTGCCTTGTAATGCAGTCAACATTGAGCACAAACGTGTTCCTTTCCTTTACGCATACATATGTGTACACGCGCGGTCTGTAAATTAATCACAACTTGTCACAAAACTTATTCCGGGCCAGTTTAATTTAGGTCGTACCAATGGTGGACATGAAGAAGAGATCACCATAAAACTGTTCCCGCGTTGAAAAAGATAAGAACATGAACAGGTAAAGCTTTTGGCAAGACCGGAGAAACAAAGGCCAAATAAGAACAGAAGTTATAACTCCTCATACTGCAAACATGCATGTGCTCAGTGTTCTTGTTTGTACCAGAAAAATTAAATTTGAAAATATACCGTTGATTAGTTTTTTTCTCAGAAATATTCGGACTGTAAATTTTTTGGCAGAAATATACTATCGGTCTCGCACAACCGTTGCGCGAGAATGACGTGGGCATGATGATATGGGTGGTCTCGCACGAAGAAAGCGCAAGACCGCGCGGTGTCGCGCAATGACATCGTGAGACCGCGCGGTCTCGTACGAGGAAATAGCGAGACCGAACGGTCTTGCACAGAGAAGGAGCGAGACCGAATGGTTGAGGCAGTTCAAGTGACTTAATTATCGATTAATTAATCACTAATTAACCTCATTAATTACTAATTATTATTAATAAATATTGTTTCCGGCTACTTTCCGGCGCTCTCGCGCTTGCGATGTGCGAGACCGTTCGGTCTCGCTTTTCCAGCGCGCGAGGCCGTTCGGTCTCGTGATTTCCTCGTGCGAGACCGCGCGGTCTCGCGATGTCGTTGCGCGACACCGTGCAGTCTCGCGCTTTATTCGTGTGAAAACGTTCATATCATCATCATGCCCACGTCATTCTCGCGCAACGGTTATGCGAGACTGATAGTATATTTCTGCCAAAAAATTTACAGCCCGAATATTTCTGAGAAAAAAACTAATCAACGGTATATTTTCAAATTTAATTCGAAACAAGATACCACAAATTTTACGACCGTCCATCGCTCCATAGACAAAATACACCAATCCCCGCGTAATATCTTATCCTTTTTGTAACAGAACTAAAAATCCTCCTAAACTAAACGACCCTGCCTAACTGGGAGAAGTACGTACTACTTCAATAAAGAGTTTTGCTTCATCGATGCTGTTGCGTTGCGTCCCTGCAGATCTCATCTATAAAATGTGCGACGTACGGGACCCGGAGCAAAGGCCACAGCAGGCGCCGCGCGCGTTATCGATCTCCGCCGCCTGACCGCCGTACCACCCTCTCCCGGCATCGTCAACCCGGCGCCATGTCATCACGGCGAAGCATGGGAGCCCTGGCCGCTGTCTGCGTCTACATGTTCGTCTTCGTCTCCTGCGCACGGGCAGAAGATCCGTATAGATTTTTCGATTGGGAGGTTACTACTGGGGATATCAATCCTCTCGGCGTCCGGCAACAGGTGCAGATTGTGATGTTCTATTCATCTTTGGTCGTGTTGATGTGTACGCTTTCTGTAATTCTTCTACTGCTTGTCTGTGTTTTTTTTTTTCTGGTGTGTAGGGTATTCTGATCAATGGGCAATTTCCGGGGCCGGAGATTGACTGCCAGACGAACGATAATTTGATCGTCAACGTGCACAACCGTTTGTCGGAGCCGTTTCTTCTGTCATGGCAAGTTCACTTTACACAGAGTAGTTCTCAAGCGTAGCACCCAATCAATCTGCGTTCTTGCTCATTTTCATCACCTTGTACAATTCTGCGTACTATTTCTGTAGATGAACTTATCTTCGGTTTGATTGAATATATATACTGCTAAAAATCAACTAGGCTGTATTTGTTATGGGGAACCCAAAACGTGGAAGTTCGTTTGAAACGCATTTTGCGTGCAGAATGGGTTGATTACTTGATTAGCTAGCTTTTGTAGTCGCGTCCGTGCATCTAATACACCACAAACTTAGAGATCGAGTTTAGTTATTGCCTTATTGGCGTATGTTTCCAATTTTGTTATGTATGCTAGTTTTAGATCACCTACGACGTTTAACTCTAATATTTTCAGTCCTGAAATACAATCGTAGATCACGCATATATGCATTATTTCAAACATGCCATCCCTCACTATCACATCGATTCTTTACTGAAACTGCAAAAATCAAAATGCTAAGTCACAATCAATTGCAGGAACGGGCTTCAGCACAGGAAGAACTCGTGGCAGGACGGCGTGTCCGGCACGAACTGCCCGATCCCGCCGGGCCAGAACTTCACCTACCAAATGCAGGCCAAGGACCAGATCGGCAGCTTTTTCTACTTCCCGTCGCTCGCCTTCCACAAGGCCGCCGGCGGCTTCGGCGCCATCCGCATCCGCAGCCGCCCTCTGATCCCCGTCCCCTTCGACCCGCCGGCCGGCGAGTACACCGTGCTGATCGGCGACTGGTACAAGACCAGCCACAAGGCATGCCTTACAATACACTAATTTCATTACCAGTAGATGGATCCTTGTACTAATTGATTGTTTGCTGTCGCTGCTGCTTAGACTCTGCAAGCCATGCTGGACAGTGGAAATCAGCTTCCTTCCCCTGATGGCATCCTGATTAACGGCAAAGGTCCAAATGGCGCAAGCTTCACCGTTGAGCAAGGTGATTGGCCTTTTACCTTTACGTCTAGAACACAGAATTATTTTCTAGTGACCCTAAGGTCCCTGACCAAGCTGATCAAGTGATCATACCGTGAGATTTTCGACCTCTGGCAATTTTTTCTTTTTCTTTTTTTCTTTTGCAGGGAAGACGTACAGGCTGCGCGTCTCCAACGTCGGGCTGCAGAGCACGCTCAACTTGAGGATCCAAGACCACAACGTGACGCTGGTCGAGGTGGAGGGCACGCACACGGTGCAGAACACGTACAGCTCCCTCGACGTCCACGCCGGCCAGTCGCTGTCCGTGCTGTTCACCGCCAACCGCCCGGGCGGCGTCTACCAAATCACCATCTCCACCCGCTTCGCCAAGCGTGCACTCAACTCGTCCGCCGTCCTGCGCTACGCCGGGTCGAGCGCCACCATCTCCGGGATGCCGCCGCCTGACCTCGCCAACGACATCGACTTCTCGCTCGACCAGGCTCGCTCCATCAGGTTCGCCGCATCGCCTCATCCTGACCGTCCGTTTCTCGCGATGGAAGGCAGATGCTGGTACTGACCGGTGGGTTGTTTTGATGTTTTCTCAATCCCAGGACGAACCTGACGGCGAGCGGGCCACGGCCGAACCCGCAGGGCTCATACCACTACGGCTCGATTAACGTGACACGCACCATCCGGCTCGCCAACTCGGCGGGGCGCGTCGCCGGCAAGCAGCGGTACGCCGTGAACGGCGTGTCGTTCGTGGAGGCCGACACGCCGCTCAAGCTGGCCGACTACTACAAGATCAGCGACGTGTTCCATCTCGGCGGCATCCCGGACGCGCCGCCCGCGGGCGCCGCGGCGGCTCCGCGGAGCGAGGCCGCCGTGATGGACTCCGACTACCGGTCCTTCCTCGAGATCGTGTTCGAGAACAGCGAGGACAGCGTCCAGAGCTGGCACCTCGACGGCTATAGCGTGTTCGTCGTTGGGTACGGTCATCTCCTGTGACTTATGCAGCTTGCACCATTTGGTCTCATATGTTCGCTGATTTTGGCATTGTCGCAGGATGGACAGGGGAGTGTGGAGCGAGCAGAGCAGGAAGGGCTACAACCTCGTCGACGCAGTCTCCCGGTGCACGGTTCAGGTAACACGCGCAGCCACGTTTCACTCGACACGGCGCCGAGCACTGCGGATTCACAAAAACGAATTGCAGACTGGCTAAAATTGCTCGATCGCTTGATGGCGCTGTGCAGGTGTACCCGAGGGCGTGGTCGGCGGTGTTGGTGGCGCTGGACAACGTGGGGATGTGGAACCTCAGGTCGGAGGAATGGGCGCGCAGGTACCAGGGCCAGCAGTTCTACCTCCGCGTGTACACGCCGTCGCACTCGTTCCGCGACGAGCTCCCCATCCCGAGCAACGCGCTCCGCTGCGGCCGTGCCACCAACGCGAGCGGCAGCAGCCTACCCCTGTCGCGATACTAGTTGACAAAGCGGCTGGTGCGTGTCAGCGACCCTAACACCATAACAACAGGAGTTACTCATCCATGACAAGTTTGGTCAGGTATACCGTATACGCAAATGCATCAAAGTTTTACTCGTCCATTGACAAGTTTGGCTGGTTGGGTTTATTAGCGTGAGTTCAATTTAAGGCCTAAATGAACTCCATATAAACAAGGGGTGGGTCCAAAGTGCAAATTTCCCCACATCAAGATTTAGCAGCGCTATTCTTTTCTTTCTATATGGTTATACAACTGTAAGCTCAACATTTGTGGCAAGCTAAAAAAAAGGTTGAGATCTCTCCCATTCTTGATATCAACCGTCCATGAAATGCACAATTATCATTCTCCAGTAATTGCTATAAATCTGCACTTTAGCTACTCAGTATAAACATAGTTATTGTTAAATGTTTTTGCTTATTTGTTATAAGAAAACATTTCATCCTGAGTACTTACCTACGAATTTTCGCAGCAACGTGCAGTGTCATCAACTTGATTGGACTCGGAAAAATACCTCCCTTAACTATTAGGCTGAGTAGTCTGAAAATGGGCGGGCCAAAGGATTTACCCCAAGTTTTGGCCCAGGTCACTTGCGTAATCGTCGCAATTACTCATCTGTATTTCTCACTCTGGTGCTTGCCAATCTGCCATCGGACCGGAAGTTACGCTAGTTCCTTGTTTTCTCTATCGCTGGCACGTACAGCGGTACAAAGAACCGATCCGTACTTCTGTAGTGGTGTAGCGTTGCGAGTCTCGGGCGCCGATGTGCCCGGCCGCCAGCCATATTTAGTGTTCGCTTGTTCGGTCAAACGTACGTTGGACACTGGAAACAGGCCAACCACCTGAAACAGAACCAGGTTTCGAACTTCGTTGACATGAGCCGTGCATGTCAGCGTGTACATTTGTCGTCCACTTGCCCAAGCGAGCATGGTATATTCGCCATAGTCGCCGTCCAGATCAATTCCAGATTCCGTGACGCTGTCTGCAGTGAACATACACCTTCCGTTACTATATCAACAATTAATGCAGCATGCCCGTCTGTTGCTGCAGAACATGAAGTTCGAAGCGAAGATCCGGTTTCTTAATGAAAAAAATGTCTCTTTCCACACGCTTCTCCGCATCGGATAGCGATGCTCATGTGCTCGTCTACACAAATGAAAATTCGCCATGGATGCGGGCAATAGTCTACGAGGTGAAATGCACGCATATCAGCATATGAGCAGCCAGGTATAGCGAAATTTGATATTTATTTCAAGTGGATCAACAAACGCTTATATATGAACCCCGCAAAAAAATGCTTATCTATGAAGTGCGAAATCAGTATATCTTTTCTATAATATAAGAAAGTCAATGTATTTAACCAATTACTTCAGTGGAGCAATAATTACTGAAAGTGATTTTTTAAATAAAAAAGTCAAAATCATCTTGCTTATTCCCTCGGTTTTAATTGACCATTGCTGGATTAGTCGATTGGTATACCTAACAGGCTAACATGATCTGCTGGATTCAGTGTACCTGACATAAACAGGCTATTCCTCTAATTGTTTAGTCTTAATTAGTACTAGTGTACGTATTTAGCTGCGTATGAAATACTGATGTCGATTGTGTCCTGTTCGTCGCTGATATATTCTATGCTTTTGCGATGCGGAAATGCCTACGTACTGAGAACGGATTTATGTCCTATACCGATGGGACGTCGCGTCGCTAGTTTGCAACGGAAAACGGATTTACGGACTGAAAATCCAAACTGTACCCCGTACTTACATTCTGCCTTACGCTGGCGCGAGAGACGTTTCAGTCCAAATGCCCCCCTCTATTCACAGCCAATGGCAAGTTGAAGTTGTACTGCTTCCATTGCCATTTTTTAATCGTCGACGTGATCAAGGGACACGAAGCATTACGGTCCAAGGAGGATATCCTTTGGTGTTATTAACAGCGGCGAGGGATTCGAAGATAGTGACATTGGCCTGCTGCTGTACAGGCTCGTCCCAGTTCACGCATTGCCGAGACACGATCTGTCTCTCTTGTCACGTTCTTCGCCACGCATGCTATATATACGTGAACGTTGACGCGATCTGCATGCCGCACGAGTTGGTCAGTTGGGCGCCATCGCAGTGAAGAAGCAGAGAGAGAGAGAGAGAGTGTGTGAGTCAGGGAGGCCGGCCGGTCACGCCAGGCGTGAGAGAATTTCGATCCGTGGTGCAGCTAGCTGCGATGGCCAGCCACCGCGGAGCATTCGCGGTCGTCGGCGCAGCGCTGTGCTTGCTCGAGCTCGCGAGGCGCGGGCTCGCCGAGGAGCCCGCGGTGCCGGCCATGTTCGTGTTCGGGGACTCCACGGTGGACGTCGGCAACAACAACTTCCTGGCGAACTGCACGCCCAACTGCAAGGCAAACTACCCGAGGTACGGCGTCGATTACCCGTTCCAGTCGCCGACCGGGCGGTTCAGCAATGGATACAACTTGGCCGACCAGCTCGGTATGTAGCTGAAATTGAGAAGAAACGTTTTTGCTTTTGTTTACTTAGCACTCACTAACTAGTAAGATCGGGAGATAATGTCAGTATGTCACTGGCCGTTCGGTTTAATTGTTGCTTCGATGAGCAGCTCAAAAACTTGGCTTCGACAAGAGCCCGCCATCGTACCTCTCCCTGCCGGACGTGACCATCATTCCACAGATGAGCAAAGGTATCAACTTCGCGTCAGGAGGATCAGGACTGCTAGATAGCACGGGTTGGAAAGTGGTACGTGCACTGACTTGTCTTTTTTTGTCCGCTTAATTGTTCGTACGTGTCACACTGACCTGACTTTCGTCTGTGCAGTGCACGGAAGTGTTCAACATGAGTGCCCAGGTGCAGAGCTTCACGTCGGCCGTCCGGAAGATGGAGAACGGGACGGCCGATCTCATATCCAGCTCCCTCATCTTCATCAACACCGGCAGCAACGACTTGTTCGAGTACACCGACTTCCCGTCGAACGCCACGCGCAACGACACCGAATTCCTGCAGAGCCTCGTCGCCTCCTACAAGGGCCACCTCAAGGTGCAGAGCTGTATATCCAATGCTCAAATTAATTAACCCTCTAAGATATGCAGAAACCAGAATAAGAAGAAAAACGGTGGCTGCAGGAGCTGTACGGCGCCGGGGCGAGGAAATTCAGCGTGGTGAGCCCGTCGCTGGTGGGGTGCTGCCCGTCGCAGAGGGCGATCGCGCACGACACGAACGACCTCGACGGCTACGGCTGCTTCCGCGCGGCGAACTGCCTCTCCAAGCAGCTGCACCCGATGCTGGGCTCGATGCTGCGCGGACTCGCCGCCGACCTGCCCGGCATGCACTACTCCCTCGGCGACTCGGTCGGAATGGCCGAGCTCGTCCTCAACGGCACGGTCCTACCTGGCGCAAGTACGCAATCGCAACGCCCTCTCACCGCACCATTGGTACAGAAAACGTCGCATTCTTGCAGGGTCCCCTGAGCCCTGACGCTGTCGTATTTTTTTCTGCAGATTTCACGGTGCTGGACAAGCCGTGCTGTGGCGGCGGCGGTGGCGGGTGCAACGGGACGGCGCCGCTGTGCCAGGACCGGGGGAGCTACCTCTTCTGGGACAACTTCCACCCGACGGCCGCCGCGTCGAGCGTCTTCGCGCGCGAGCTCTTCGCCGACCCCGGGGCGTTCGTCCACCCGATCAACGTGCACGAGTTGGCGGAGCTGCGGCCGTAGAAGGGCAAATCGTAGGTGTGCTTTGATTGGCAATGTGTTAGTCCTGGTACTAATAAGTGGTGGTGTGTTGCAGTATTATATAGAGTGCAATTCGGCAGGTTTCGCACATCGGCGTGCTTGTCGTGCGAGATTCTTCATCACGTATCTGTTTGTCAGGATTGGTTATGAACAAGATCTGCAAGTTAATTGATCGCAGATCGTTTTATCCCTAAGAAAAGAATTGCTCATCTTGGCCCTTCCTTCACCTGTAATCTGAAGGACATAGAACAGCTGCGTGACACGTGTGTAGCACCAATCGTAAAGCAGCGTATCTCTCTGTTCCCCTACGGCACAAGTTTCTTTCTCTACGGAGCCCGCCGCTGCTCGGTGCGAGGCCGACTATCACGGAACCACCGTAGACGGAGGCGCGGCGGCGAGAGCGGCTTGGCGTCCCCCGACGGCCGAGGCATCGGCGGTGAGTTCGCGCCACGGTTGCTCCACTACGCTGGGATCTGCGCCGGTCCGTGCCCGGCCGCGGCAGGACCACGGTGTTCTCGCGCCCAACCGCAGCAGGAACGGCGACGGGCGGACTGCGAGCCTCGCTGCTGTGTTGAATGCACCCTTCTCCTCGCTCTGCTCCGACCTGTACGGCTCTACCGGTGCCGGTGGCCCGCCGGTGGGCGGCGAGCAAGGAGGGAGGAGGAAGAAGGTGAAATTTGTGAGGTTTGCTTGCTTTGAGATTAGTGTTAGACAGGTGGCCCAAGTTCAGATGAAGAAGGGTCTCTCCATAGGACTAGCCTGAAGTCTGAACTAGAGGTTCCTAGAGGGGGATTAGCTTAGGGTTTAATCAACCGCGTCGAGGACCATGGCGGCCACAAGCGCCGCCGCGGAGGTGGATGCGGAGGCGAGGAGCATCCTTGAACACGCAGCGGCGTCCTCCTTCCCACCGCTCCACGCCGTCCACCACCTTCTATCCGTCGGGGTTCGTCTTCTCAGTCATGCCCTCTGCTGCACACCTTTCACTATCCTATCCCTTTTTAACTTCCCCCAATTCCGGTTTAACCTATTCCGGAAATATTTTTGGATAGCGTACTGGCTGTTAAGTATTGTTCGTGTATTACTACGACTTTTTGTTGTGGGATCCATTTCCTCCCCTTTACTGAATGAGCATTTCGATGCCATGCTGAACCCTATGATTTTTTCACACATGGAGAAATTTGTCAACATTTTTGCACAATATTTGCAGGTCTGTGTGCGGTGCATCTTTCGGTTCTTTGGAGCCTTTAGTTATGCAGCACCATGCCTTTCTCTTACGGCATCAGTTCTGCATTCGTTTCTTGAAGAGCATGACGATTCCGCAAAATGTGGGTCTTGTTCATGTTTGTCAAAAGATGAGGCGTACTGCTCTATTTGCTTTGGAGTGTTACTGCCCACCTGCTATCAAGATGATGGTGTAGAACCACTCCGTAGTGTTTCTCCTATCGATAATGTTACTTCAATTATATCTCAAGCAGTCCAGAGAGAGGGTCACCAAGTGGATGAGTTCTCCCTAGAAATTTCACTGCCAGCAGTTATAGCAGCTAATGATCGTGCCATTAGGTAACCGTCTGTACCTAAGAATCTACGCCTCTCTTTTGTATACAGCACCTTGAATTGGTTTGTGACTCAAGGAGGTGCCACATATTAATCATTTTTATAAGCTAAAATTATGTAAGTGGCGATGTATAATGCAAGAGAAAGGTAAATACAATTTTTCTAGTTAGCAAAAAATTCAGAGAAATGCAGTCTATTCGATCCTGATGGATAATTATAATTCAACAATTTATTGTTTGTTCTCAAATGCAGATGGAACTCTGTTGTGTGCTTATATTAAATCTATGATTACACTGCACTGGAATTTTCATAACGTGCTAGCACTTCTCTCCTCAATAGGTTATATATGAAAGAAAAATATGGCAGTGCCAATTGGTTCAATGAAAAAATATTTTCTCAACAGACCATGTCAGTGAAGGAGTCCTTGAGAGTATTGCTAGTACCATCACTAGAAAAACAAATGGTAAGTGCCTTTTTGATTGATAATATCTCCTGAAATCAAGCATTGCTTGTTTACTTATCTCAAAAAGGTTGACTAATTTCGTGCAGAATGTGAAGCATGGTAATAATTCATTTCGAATTCGTTTAACTTATACTCATGATGAAGGTTCACAAAAGCTTCTAAAGCTACTGCCAAATGACCGTGGTCGTAAAAGAAAAGCAGGTATAGAAATTACTGAAGAAAGACTGCATTGGTGATGCACAGTCACTTCTCAACATTTTATTCTATTGATTTGTCTGATGTCTTAACAGAATCAAGAGATGGTAACAGTACTAAAAGAGGCTCAACAGATGATGATAAACATATACTAAGTGAATCAGATGCATTCATCAACAAGACCCTTGAAGGCATTCAAGATCAAGAGTTCTGTAGTTTATTTCAATTGCCACCTGAAAAGGTGCCAAATGCTATATCATTGTGTGGATTTGGTCAAGAAATCAGGCATATATATTACTGATTTGGTTCACTTATTTATATCTCCCTTCAGGTGTTAGAAGCCTGCCATCTTGTGATATCTTGCCAACGGTCACCCATATATATTGGTGGAAGATACTTGAAGGTATGCTCCACAAATACTTGGTCTTAACTTCCATAATTCATCAGTATGCCAGCAAAAGCACAGTACTTTTTGTAGTTGCTAGTCCCCTAATTGCGTACTTGGAACAACTATGTGGTTATTCGGGGAAAAAACAACAATATGGCTCTGTATAATCACAGGACAACCTTATTAAAAGTTGTTTACTCTAAGTTAGGCAACAGAAAAATATTTTTGTTGCACCAGTGTGACTGTCTTCTGTACTGGATTATTACTATTAGGAATGCCACTTGGAAGTGTTTCCTCATACTCAGTACATAGAAACAAACTAAAGGTTTCTTTGCATGTTTGCACTTCATACTTCAATTGATGCTGTGCTATTCAACTGAGTTGTTTCCCTCATGACAACGTTCCTCATTATCAGCTTTCTAGGAATGTCAGCCAGTCATGTTGGATAATTGATGATGAGAGAATGGGGGAAGCATCAGTTGAGGTAAGACACAATACCTCATATGTTGTCTCAACCCAAGAAATAAAAGTACAACTGAACATCCCCATACCCCTGTCGTAGGAGATAATCGGGGAGAATGTCCGTGCCATCTGTAAAGGTGATGGCTACAAATTCCATGCTGCTGGAAGAGAAGATATTGATGTAATCCCATGGTTTTGAGCTGTGTCGCTTGTTTTTTTTTTTATAATCAGAGTATCTGTTGTTATTTTCTATGTTGAATGAATCAGATATGCAGGTTCGGATGCTTGGATCCGGTCGTCCATTCTTAGTTGAAATCTTGAATGTGCGATCTATTCCATCTGCTACCGAAGTTAAACAAATAGCAGATAAGATTAATGACTCTGAAAAGAAACATGTAAGAACTCAATAAAGTGTATCAGCATACGCACTTGGATTGCATATGATGTGCTTATGCTTCAGCATTTTACAGGTCAGGGTTAGAAATCTCAAGTTGGTAGGCAGTGAAATATGGACAATGATGCGGGAAGGTGAAGCAGAGAAGCAGGTATTCTACCAACTGATGATATATCACTTTGCTGAAATGATAGCATCTAAGTTTGTTATCGTATTTAACATAATCTGTGTCATACTTATATTGCATTGTTGCCTGAAGCCACAAATGACTTTGTTGGAGAAAGATGATATCTTTTGCTTATTGTCAGTACTTAATTTTACTTGACGTGTGCAGAAGCAGTATGCTGCCCTCATATGGACATCTCGCCCTCTGACAGATGATGACCTACATAATATTTCTCTTATCAAAGATATGGTATAACATATTTTCTTTCTACTAAAGACCTGTAGAGTGTTGTTTTGATCATGTTCTTTGGTTGTTTTATTCATTTTTTTTCACACCTAGCAACGTGCTGCCATATCCCATAAGCTATGGATTGTCCTGATCTAGTAAATTAGTATGGTCGTGCAGAATAAGTATACCACCGTAAAGAAAAAATGCTGTATGCAGGAAATATAGATGATTCCTTGCAACTTTTTAACTTCCAGTGGTTATTACAGTCGAAACCTGTGGCCTCAAATGTTTATCCAATAAGACCTTCTCTGGCCTTCATGTCCACATGCTGTTTTCGAATAAATCTCAGACTTACATGGTTACATGTTTGCCATTTAGCTACTGGTATCAGGCTTGTTTGCGAGTTGTGACTAATATATTTCATATTTGGGAAGAATAGGTTTGGATTGAGCTAAGTTCATTGATTTTCTATTTTCTTTGTTGTTCTAAGATATTTGCATACTATGTGAACATATTACATAGTCTCTTGCATGCTGTGTAGGAAATTGTACAGAAGACGCCAATAAGAGTCTTACATCGTAGAAGTCCATTAGAGAGAAAACGGATTATACACTGGTGGGTTGAGACTGATTTCAGCTTTATCAAATCCATTTTATGTTCCATTCATCTGAGAATCAGAAGATCATCTGTCAGGATGGAGATTGAAAAAATTTCAGGCGGGTCAAACTATTACCTGTTGCATCTATGCACTCAAGTAAGCATTGCAAGTTTGTCCTTCCCGTCAGTTTTCTCTTTTGTGATTACCTGGGTTATTTATTTTTCGCTGGATGAATGTGGTCTTCTTCACTGTTATGGTTTTGTATGTCAGACCAGCTTGTAAAAATATTGTGATTGCTTAAATGCTTCTGTGAATCCGTTATAAGGCAATTCATCAAAAGCATTTATATTCTGTAGTTTGCTCCCTCCGGTTTAATCAACATTGGTGCTCTTACAGGCTGGGACATACATAAAGGAGTTTGTGCACGGAGATCTTGGACGCACACACCCAAGGTTCGTTTCAAAAAAAACCTAGCGTGCATTTTCAATTCCTCGTATTTTCTTATCCAAGCCCTTTTAACCCCCCCCCCCCCCCCCCTCTCTTTAAATTCATAATATGTTCATGGCCTTGCCGCTCTTGCTGTATTGGCACCATATTCCTTTAAACCATATCGTATATATTAACGACCTTGCTGCTCTTGCAGTGTTGGCGTCATGTTAAGCTGCAGAGCTGAAATATTGCAACTCGATGTCACTGACGTTAAGATGGACTTCCTGCAGTAACATGCTATTGTCATATGATATCATGCTCAGTTCGTATCATTGGTTATTGGTGTTGTATACTACCTGTACTGATGAAATGCGCAGCCTGCAGAAGACCACAAGGCAAGTTCAGAAAATATGCCATTTTACTAGAGTATAACCTTCTGATGAGAGGCTATTTGAGAAATTGAGCTCAGTCTGCTCCATTGTCAACTTATAGCTATGTATTGTACTTATAGCCACAGTTTTGCCCAAAAAACATCATGCTTATACTGGTATGTCGCGAGCTTGCCGATGTGAGAACTCGGATCATTATGTCGCTTAATGACTTCATCCATGAAATGTGCAGAGAAAGCAGGAAAGCACCCGCAAATATAAACAGAAGCAGGTGTCCCTATACTGGGGTAGAGAGCCAATGCCATAGCTATCTTGTATGAACCACAATTTCGAATTGACAATTGTTAAAATTCAAGTGAACGTGCCGCCGACCACATTAAGCACAACAGGAACCTGAAGACAATCTTTAACAAAAACGAGCTCACATAATATATACTGCATCACTTTGTAAATTATTAGCCGAGAAGCCGATCATCTCCCACGCATTCAGTCCATGAACATCTGATGAAGTTCTGACCCATTTGGAAGTCTGCGCATCAAGAAAAAGAGTGTTTTAGTGCATTATTGTTGAAGAAAATTGTTGACAGTAAAATGTGTGCCCGGTAATGCCATGAAAACTTACCTTAGAAATTCTACAATTCAGCAGGAATGCATCATCATTCTGCAGCCTAAATATAAAATACCAGTCAGATGATGGACAATTGATACAAGTATCTAAGAATTATAGTACTTCTGCTTTCCTTAGTTAACGCAAATATTTGAAAAGAGTAAATTTCACATTGGGCTAAGTTTAACCTAAATTTTCACATTGCATGCATTCTTCGTACATTTGAGTAGATGACCACAATTGTAACCCTTTTGAGTTCACAACATTGAGGGAACATGATTTTGAATAAAATGTTTTAGTGGTAGAGCAGGCAGATTAAAATACACAACAATAATCTAGAATGTGCAAGGATTATGTGTAAGAAGGAACAAGCTAAATTAAATATCTTTATGTGAGCGAACCTGGTTAAGAGGGTTGTCTGGAGACTTTTTCCATAGCTTCCATATCATGTCTTTGTACTGATTCAGTGTTAGGCCTGGTTTTTCTTCCTTCAACTTAGGGAGTTCTGCTTCTTCAAATGCCTATCATCAAGATTATCACAAAATAAATTCAAGCACCGAATGTCCAATCGATGCACATCAAACATCCTAGTAAGTCAAATACTTAAATAATCAGATGTGAAAATGAGGTCCCATCTGAGTTTGTGCTACATAAAACTTTAAGATTGTCTAATGAAGTACCATATTAGCAGTTGTCATAATATTACAAAATGGGATAACAAGTCAATTTCCAGAATTAAATTACGATGCAAAGTGGAGATGAAAAATAACACATGGCATACTAACCAGCATTCGACTTCAATCTGTTGTGATTTTTTCTCCATTTTTGTTGTGATTTACAATCGCAGTAGAAAGTAACCAACGACTATCATTGTATCATGTGCATACATGGTGGTAGTAAGGTGCTCAATTCATTGTCTTCAAGCAACATATTTTGAGAAGTAAACACGATTCCACACTATCGGGCAGCAATTGAGTTAAAATAAGCACAAAGTTTGGTCACTATACCTTGAATGATGCCTTCAGGCGACGCTCCGGGTGCTTGTCGGCGGGCAGGGCCCCCTCCGAGTCAACCAGCGACATCCGCGCGATGGCCTCGTCGACCGACCTCGCTTCGATGATGGAGTCGTCCCTGTTGGTGTTGGCGACCAAGACGACGCGCTCGTACTCCTCCTCCTCGGCGGTGCGCGCGGCGCGCTTCTTGGCGGCCTCGGCCTCGCGCTCCAGGCGGAGCCGCTCATCCTCGCGGCGGCGCGCGAGCTCGGCCTCGGTGACCTTGGGCGCCGGGGCGCCGACGCGGGAGGCCTTGCGGGCGGCCGTCTTGGACGGCGCGGAGGCGGAGGCGGAGGCGGCCTCGGCCTCCGCGAGGCGGCGGTTCTCGGCCTTGCGGGCGGCGGCCTCCGCGCGCTTTTCGGCGTCCTCCTCCCGGCGGCGGGCCGCGCGGGACTTGGGTCCCTCGGCCTCGCGCCAGTACTCCTCCTCCTTGGCGCGCTCGACGCGGTCCCGGCGGTCGGCCTCCGCGACGGAGCGGCGCTCGCGGGCCGCCTCCGCCTTGGAGTTGACGCCCATCTTCTTCGGCATCGCGGCTGTCCGCGGCGGCGGTGGCCGGTGGCCGGTGGCGCGGCGTGGGGCTTGAGCGGCGGTAAGATTTGGGGGGTGAATTTGGTTGCCGATTCGTGGGATTTCCGGGAGGGTGTGCTGGTTTAATCGGCAGAGCAGCGGTTTTGGTGCCCTGGTAGGGTACGCGTGCGATCAGCTTGCTCTGTACGCGTGGTCGCGTGCGTCCAGATCTTTTTTCAGTGATTTACATATTGGGCATCTCCAAGTTTCACTTTATACGGTATATACCTTTTGAGCAATGGTTATATTCAAGTTCACCTGAAATTATCCATCTAATATAAGTTAGTCTAGTGATCTAACGTATCCATTTCAAAATATAATATATTAAATATAGCTAAAATTTCTTATATTTTAGGATGGGTAGTAGTCTATTAGATTATAACGATAGAAATCGATTGCTAGGTATATAAAATGTATATACAAAATATAGTTATATTTTTTTAACCGGAAGTAAGTGTTGTATAGCGAATATTATTATACGACCTATATAAAATACAGTTATTCTCTTACCTACTATAACTCTATAATCAAGAGTCGTATATCAAATATAAACGGTTACCATATGCATATGATTTAATCTAGCTCTGAATAATTATGCTTGTAGTTTGGACACTTTTCTTTTGTTCCACTTTGAACATACCGTTCACTCTTTCTGGTTCACCCTTCTCTTTCTCCCCAACAGGTAAAGGTTCATTCGGTTTAGAAGATTTTCATAGGATTATCCTTAGGAATTTTTCCTATATATATATCATTCATTTCATAGGAATGGATCCTACCAAATTTCTAAGGATTGTAGTCTTACAAGTTAATTACATATGGTATTCTTATCACGAGGTAAGACATCTTGGAAAAATTCCTAAGAAATGAATTGCATGTGACATCCTAATCCTTTACTTTTCCAATCCATTTGATTTGGAAATTCCTATGAACCGAATAAGCACTAAATGGACCTCCGTTACAATGGGCCCATGAAAACAACGGGCATATTTATGTCTTTTAGTTGAACTAGTTTTTAGTTTTTTTTGTTGGTGAGCCTATTGGATCGGTTTTTAGGTGATATTTTTTATCGGTTATTAAAACTGCGGTTTATTTGGTGAGAAGACGACGTGAAGCCGTAGGTTTTTTCACATGGTCGGGAAAGGGGGTGGAGTGGGTGGGTTGGTTTGGTATTTTACAGGTTTTTCTCGTGTTGCACGTGCGAAATGGCTAATTGGTGCCCAGGCACATGCTGGTCGAGGCGCACGTCGTGCAGGGCCGACGCAACGTGGGGTGTGTTCGGCTACCCAACTGCACAACTGCAGTGGCTGTGCAGCGCTGCTACTGCAGCGGCTATGTAGAAATTGTATATTGCTACTGTAGCTACTGGCTGCCATCTAGTCACACCAAACAGGCCCGTGATGTGCAGGGAGAGGTCAAGGGTGGGGACACGTGGCAGTTATTTATACGTATACAAACTTATATGCGTATTCTTTTATATGTAAAAGAATTTATATGCATACATAAAATTTATATATACGTCACATATACGTATATATAAACTTTATATATCTACATGTTTTGTATACTTTATACGTATGTATATAAAATAAATATATATATATCTATAGGAAAGTAGTGAACAGTGGACTAGAGGGGGGGGGGGGTGGGCAGGCGCGCATTAGGGGGCCCTCGTACGTGGTAGAGGATGAACGCGTGTTTAAATAGTAGAGAAACTTCGGCACTCCTAGATATGCATAGAGGTCATGATCAAGCTTCTTTTATACTTTCATAATTTCATAACTGTTTTCCAGCTAAGAATAGGTGATGAAGTACGTAGATGACATATGTACATATCCAGTATCAACCATATCAATCACTATATTTTTCGAACAAACTACACCAGAGAGTGCGAAGTTACCACTATAACAAATTAACAATCCAACCAGTTACATTACAAATACATCAGTAACCTACAATTGAAAACTCTCGTGGGTGAAGTGGTGAGCACACATGATTGTGAACTCACTCAACCAGGTTCGAGTCTCACCTTCTAATGACTAGTGTAAGAGGGAGTAAATCTTATCCTTCATTCCTTCTCACATCACGTTTTTTTAGATACCTACAGTTTTAGTGACCATAGGCAACTAGCCAATCTCTGAATATCTCCCACACCAGGCCACCAAGGCACCAACTGCTCGGAGGCTTGTTCAGTCGATCCAAGAAATCCCCATCATCTTTGCCGCGAAGGCATACCTGTCTGCAGCTTCGCCGATCTGCCACCCACAGAACGGAGCAAAATTCAGTTAAATCAGCAGAAAAACGTGATACACACAGACGAGCAATGATTTCGCCTACGATTTTCTGCGTCGAGCGGCCGCATCCGTGCCCGCTCTTGCGGTCGATCCGCGCGACGATCGGGTTCGTCTGCGGGCTCTCATTCACGCTCGTGCACAGTACGTGCTGCATCGTCTGCCCCAATCAACAGAGATTCATCAGAAATTCAGAGACAATGGAGGAGAGGTTGTTAGAGAGCAGTCGCAGCGCACCGCGAGGAATTTGAGCGTGTGCGACGGCACGACGCGGTCGTCGTGGTCCGCAGTCAGCAGCATGGTGGAAGGGTACTGCTGCCTCCGCCCGCCTTTCTCCCAAGGCCGCCTCACGTTGTGGAGGGGAGAGTACCTGCACGTCAGTAGTTTGGCATTGCTAAGCGATGATGTGACTGAAGAAAAAAGATTCAAGAATCCTTGGTGGTCAGAGAGATGGCTAGTGCCATACTTGATGAGCCAGTGGAACTCCTCTTCCTTCTCCGAGCAACCGAAATCACAGGTCCATGCACGGCCTGCGTGCAAATGTTTTCGAGCACATTGGCGAGGTGAAATTATTTTTCAGTGAAAAAAATCAAGTTATATGGGTTTCAGGGATGAGGCAGAAACCTATGGTGAACTTGTGGAATCGAAGCATGTCCATGACACCCACGTGAGCCAGAGCGCAACCAAAAAGGTCAGGACGCTGTAAAAAAAAAGCACAAACCACAATGAGTTCTTGCTCAATCTTCTGCAGAAAACTGAAACTGAAGAAGTTACAGTGAATAGTTAGTTACCTGGTTGATGCAGGCAGCTACAAGAAGGCCCCCGTTGCTTGCACCTTCGACGCACAGCCTACTTGGGTTCGTGTAGCCTGCAGAGACGAGGAACTCACCGGCCGCGATGAAATCGTCGAAGCAGTTCTGCTTGTTCGCGAGCGACCCGGCCTTGTGCCAGTCCTCGCCGTACTCCCCGCCGCCTCTGATGTTGGCGATGCACGAGACGAACCCGAGATTCCGCATGAGGACGATGCGGGTGACGCTGAAATGGGGCGTCATGTTCATGCCGAAGCCACCGTAGCCGTACAGCAGAGTCGGGTGTGATCCATCAAGAACGATGCTTTTCTTGGACACGATGAACATGGGGATCTTGGTTCCATCCTTGCTAGGGTAGAACACCTGAAAAAATGAAGAGGAAAAAGGAGAAATGCTAGCTGAATTAGAAATAGGAATTATGCAACTCTGAAAATGCACTGTACTTCTACAAAGTTCAGGCATGCTAACAGCTCGTAATGCTATTGAAATTACCTGCTTTGCTTCAAAATCTGTGCGATCAAAGCCACTAACTGAGATTTCTCTGTATATGTTCATCTGAGGAGTCTCCTTGCTGACATCACACCTATAGATGATTCCGGGAGTAAGGAAGCTAGCAAAATCGATGAACACCTCTGAATCGTCACGTCTGCCAGAGATCCCATTGACGCTGCCAATGTCAATGGGTATGTCATGGAGCAACTCCCCAGTAACCAAGCTCCTCATCTGCAAGACATACTTGACATCCGACAGGTAGTTCACCAGAAGCTTGTCACCATGGACAGCACAAGCCGACTCTAGGACAGCCTTCTCGTCTTCAGGGAGAACATCCATCCAGGAGTTTGGCTTGTTGACATCAACCCTCGACAGCTTGTACTTTGGAGCATCCTTGTTAGTGAGAAAGGTGAATTGGGTATCGTCATTGGCGATGAGCGCGTAGTATGCCTCAAATTCATCCACAAGCTTAACAAAAGGAAGCATGGCATTGCCATTGTTTCCCTTCATGGCTTCCAGGCCGTCAGGGAGAAGCGAGAGATCACAGTAGTACAACTTGTTTACCGGTTCTGAAGTTTCTGCGACTGACAGAATCACATACTGCAACAAGCGAAGTGATGAGATATCAGCTCAGGAGTAGCTCATGTATGTCAATGAGAAACTTGAAAATCGTGCTAACGGAAAATGAGGAAGTTGAAGTTTGGAGTTGAAGAAAAGAACATGGACTTAGATTGCCTCATGGCCATAACTGCAAAATACCTTGCCATCCTCTGAAACTTCAGGGGTGTATATGTACTTGGGATGGTCAGGGTCCTCCCAGCACAACAGGTCCTCTGACTGATCAGTTCCAAGAAAATGATAATAGACCTCGTGATTGAGATTAACACTAGTCTTGATCCCAGAACCCAATGGTGCCCCATCATCCCTGCTCATCCAAATAAACGACGCTATGTCAAGTAGCATATTTGATCAAACCACACAGCCTTGCGTACTCTCCTACTATTTTGGCACTTACTTTGGAGCGGGAAAACGAGAGTAGAAGAACCCCTTCCCGTCTCGAGTCCACGCGATGGCCGAGAATTTCACCTGCAATCTCGCGAATTCACAATCATATTAGCTATCTCTGAAACGATCGAGCGACGGAAACCACCGTGCGCTACGCACGGAGCGGAGGTCGTTTCAGCGAGCGCACCCAGGATATCTCGTCGTGCAGGTGCCGCCTGTCGCCCACGCGCATCACCCGGATGGTGACCCAGTCACTGCCGCTCGCGCTGGTGCCGTACGCCAGGTGCTCGCCGTCGTGGCTGACGGCGAACATGGCGAGCGACACCGTGGCGTCGTCGCTGAACGTGTTGGGGTCCAGCAACACGTCAGGTTCCCCGCCTCCCAGCCCGTGCTGCAACAACAACAAAAGCAGACGGTTCAGATTCGAGAAGCGTGCCTCTCGGACTCTGCTGGGCGCCTCGAGGTTTGCGGGGGCTTTTGACCTGGACGTAGAGGGCGCTGTGCGGTTGGAGGCCGGGGTTGTGGAGGTAGAAGTAGCTGCCGGCGCGCTTGAATGGGGCGCGGTAGCGCGGGTGGTCGAAGAGCGCGGTGAGCTGCCGGCGCAGGCGGCCGCGGTGGTCGTCGCAGGTGGAGAGCACAGCGTCGGCCAAGGCCGCCTGTGCGTCCACGAACTCCTTCACCTCCTCCGACTCCAGCTCCTCCATCCTTCACCCGCGGCCGATACATCAGCGATCAACCAAGCACGGTCCAACAACAAGAAGAACGAAACTATTCATGTCTTTTTTTTTTAATTTCAGATGAACTGAGAACCAACGGGAAGAATCGTGTTCAACTCTGCTTCGATTTGCATTTCGTCTGCACCATCTAGTGGTACTCCAAACGCAATTATTCTGAGATTTACTGTCGTTATACAAGGGAATGCGTCTTACATTCTTACTACATAGGAAGAACTGAACACCATATGCTAAAATACTTTTCAGCTATTCCACTTGATTACTGTCACGAATTATTTGCTCTTGTCTCTAAAATTAGTTTTTTTTTTCAAAATTTTTTTCTCCCTTTAACTTTTTTTCTAAGTTAAATTTCTTTAATTTTGATCAAATTTATAGAAAAATATAGTAATATTTTTAACACACAACAAATAAACTATCAAAATATATTTAATGTTAAATGTAATGAAACTAATTTAATTTAGTGCTATAAGTGTTGTTATATTTTTAACTAATTTAGTGTTATAAGTGTTGTTATATTTTTCTACATTTTTTGTTAAACTTTTTAAGAAGTTTGGCTTTAAAGAAAATCAATGACTTTTAATATGAAATGGAGGGAGTACTATATTACTTAATAACTTGTTCATAAAAAATATTTAATTTATCCTATAATAAAGTAGATAATACTCCGTACGTGCTAATAATCTAATGAATCATTTGTTTTGAACTTTTTCCCTGGGCCCAAAGCCGACCGAAGTTTATTAAGAAAGAATATTTTTTTTTAAAAAAAAACTGGGCCTAAGGAGTACAGTTTCTTGTTCTGAAGCAGTACTTCTTTCCATGAAATTAGGAACTGTATTTTTTCAAGTTGCACGAACACAGAAATGGTTCAAGCCGGGTAAACGGTAAATTTCAGAAAAAACAGAAGTACAGAACATAACGTAACAAACAGAGTGCCTCTCAAAACAAGACAGAATCGATTAGAGAAACGGAAACAGATAAGCAATACACATGGAGACACCCACCATCTGTAGGGGTCCGGCACAAGAACTCCATGGTAGTCGTCGACAATGTCGTCGTCGCGGCGAGCCGGAGGGTACCGGAGCGCCGGCAATGGCTTGTCGGCGGCGGGGAGGGAACCCATAGCTACCAGCCTACCAAAGTTCCAATGAGGCAATGAATATACATTCAATGCAAACAGGGGCTAGTAGCGTGTGTATATATAGCGGTCTTCACGGGTCACAACTCACAACCGCAACAATACCGCGAAGAAGTCGCACGATGACAACGAAGCACAGCATGTTTGATAAAATGCCGTTAATATAGAGTGCAGGATGTGATCACGTGGGGAGCATTTTCTTTTTCTCTGCACGTAAAGAGGTTAGGCAGTTTGATAAATGCAGGAATTGCAGATAGAGCGAGAGAAAAACAATATTTCCAAAGGACAGACAGAGTTTCGTACCAAGTAATTTATACATCATCTTTCGCTTGCATTTGTGCGAATCTGTGGGTAGGAAAAAAAGGATTCGATTTGTTCTGAAAAAAACGAGATAAATGATACGTTGTACAGGCCGAGGCCAGAGTGCGAGACCACACACTCCTGCAGACTTGCTAGAAAGGATGTCGCCATATGGGTGTAAGAATGTTGCCATGCCAAAAGGAGTCGTCGCTTTCACCGCGGAGACCACAACTCAATGAAAAGTCAGGCTTAGGGCCTGGTTCGGATTAGTCTTGTTACCTCCTTCGGGCTTCGCAGCCATACATTTTACTGTCAAGATTCTCGGCAGGATGTACTGATGTACAGTGAGAATCTCTCTCGTTTTCCCCTCATCATCTACTGCGTTTGAGAAATGGGGTATCTAAATTCTTTAGTTGATATATCTGGGGCTTGCTTTGTGCAGAACTTTTTGTCAGGCTTAGAGGAAGGTGACAAATCGTGCACTATCCCCGTCATTTTTGTTTATTTGTGGACTTGCTGTACGTATGCACCCGTGTTAGGGAGTTTCTTAAGGAGCTTTTCGTTTCGAGGAAGAGGATCTACGGTTAAAATTAGTACTACTAGTAGAACACAAGTTGATCAGGCAAGTGGTTGATGAACCTCGAGGTCCAATACTATAAATAAGTACAGAGTCTAGAGATTAGTATTAACTCTGTTAGTCTGATGTAACGCACTGCACTTCGTACATGTAACAGAGGCACGTGAGCTTTGGCACAGGCTGGCGTTTGGTGACTAAGATTTTTTTAAGATTTACAAAAAATAACTTACGTTTCAAAGTTTTGCAAAAATATACCCCTCCTGTCCTCCATAGGGCTATATACCCTGCTCTATAGTGGGGTGGGATAAATATATTTTTGCAAAACTTTAAAACGGTAATTTATTTTTCAAATCATTTAAAAAATAGAATAGATAAATAAAATTCAGGTGACTGCCCCTCCCTCAGTCCGGCGTCAACAAGACAGTTAACATCAAGCCCAAAACTCAATTGGCCCTTATCTAGGTGGCAAAGGCCGAACGATAGTTAACATCAAGCCCAAAACTTAATTGGCTCTTATCTGGGCGGCAAAGGCCGAACAACTGTAAGATGGCCCAAGGGGGTTCGGAGTTAGAAACAATGAACCCCCAAGACATCATCTGAAAAATGAAAAACGACATAACGCCTCATGTCGGGCCTCGCCTCGCTGGAGCGCCGCCGCGTCCTGTCCGACCACGGCTCGTCGGCTTCAGCAAATGCAAGGACACATCACACACACAAAATTAGGTGCGACAAAGGCATTTGCGTCGATATCTTCGGCGGCATTCATCTCCAGCTGCAGTATGTCTACTGTAGATGGCGGTGAACTGCAAGAGCTAGCAACAGGATGGCGGCGAACTGCAAGAGCTACCAGCGGTGGGTGAGGGCCCAGGATGATCTGGGACACATATGCTTGATCGAGTGGTGGCCATAGATCCCAGGGGGTTCGGAGATTTAAACTCTGAACTCCATAATAGTAGCAAGCTAAAACGCCAGCACCACTCCATGCCGTGCTTGACTAACGGAGCGCTGTCGCATCCTAACTGCCAGTCGGCCACCTTCTGTCCGCTCCGTTCCCCTCAAGTACTGGATGCATCGCTTGTTGGACTAAATGGGTTAGCCCAATTTATTCTTAATAAATTTCATTGGCCCATAATTAATGTTAGGGGGATTATACCACCTTGTAAATTTAAGTGGAGAGATCCCAATTTAAATAGGGAGCTATTAGAGAGCTCCTGTTGACCGGTTCAGGTGGTGGTGAGACTGCGACACGCGCGCACGGGTGCTTGGGATGAGCAGATAGGCAGGTGATCAAGCTTTTGGGGAGCGTCCTTCGACGCGACTGCTCTGCGACACATCTCCTTTCTCTGCATCAACGATCTGCTTTATCTTGGTGCTAGGATCTTTTCCCACTACATATGTCTTGTTTATTATCTTATTTTTTGAATTAAAATATGCTGAATCATGACCATATTTTCAACAATCCAAAAATTTGATAGGTCTTTTTCGGTAGTTGGTTTTGCGGCATCACTAAAACCATATGCTTTCGATGGTTCAAATTATAAAAGATGAAAAGCACGTGCACTATTGTGGTTGACGACTATGCAATGCTTCTTTGTTTCACAGGTCAAGACGTTCGAACGACCTCTCTCACCTAAGGAGGAGGCTAAGTTTGAGGCCGCGGATTACCTGCTCCATGGAACATTGATCAATGTATTGGCCGATATATAGTGGATGTGTACATGCACATGCCTTCAGGGAAGGACATGTGGGATGCACTTGAGGCCAAGTTCGAAGTCTCCGATGCTGGCAGCAAGCTTTATGTCATGGAGTAGTTCTATGACTACAAGATGGTCAATGACCAATCTATAGGGGAACAAGCTCATGAGATTCAGAAGCTGGCAAAGGAACTTGAGAACAACAGCTGCGAGTTTCGTACAAGTTTGTGGCGGGTGGCATTATGTTGACGTAAAAACACGACAGCTTGGGAGATCTGCTTAGCTGCAGTGCAGGTCCAAAATATTAATGAGATGCAGACGTGCCAGTCAGTTTGATCCTGCAACCAACAAGATATATAAATTGAAGATCAAAAGAGTCGATCGGCTGACAAGCTGATGTAGTTATTCCAGCCGATGCCTATACCAGCCGATATCGATAGGGTGTTGAGTTATCGGCTATATATCCAATGTAGATAATGATATAAAGACAAACGACTGATGATAATGCAGTAAAATAATAATATAGTTCAATAGAAACCAATTGGCTAGTAATGATAGATTGAATAAGCATTGATCCAAATGTTAAAGCATTCA
Organism: Oryza punctata; assembly: GCA_000573905.2. Taxonomy (NCBI): domain Eukaryota; kingdom Viridiplantae; phylum Streptophyta; class Magnoliopsida; order Poales; family Poaceae; genus Oryza; species Oryza punctata. Next base: position 26,900,721 of record CM002491.2, on the reverse strand, counting down.
TCGGCTGTAGGTCCGATGTCAATAAATCCAAATGATTAGATAAACAGTGAAACCTTTGTTGCAATCGGCTGAATCCAACTTGTATGCAATCCTTATAAGCCGATGCAACGTCCAGATAAATCATCGGCTGAAACCCCGATAAAACCCTTATTGGCAATCAAGAAGCAGGCTAGAGATTATGGTTCTAAGCACGACTTAGTAGATCAAACTTAACTGATGCAGCACTAAATATGAAAAGAAGCACTATATCTAGAAAATCAAGCATTTGACTGATTTTCAGGGTGGTTGATACATTATATAATCTAAGCCAACAAAGTAATCTAGCCGATATCGATAAAACCCTAGATGGAGATCGGCCTATGCAAGTAGAAAACATTGTTGATCTGGATTATACGTATATGATAACTTATCGGGTAGCACTCCAATAAAATATTAGCATGAACCTATCGGCTTAACAAGATTTATATTATCAACAACAATCTAGTAGGTCGAACCTAACCGATGCAGCACGAGATTGTATATGATAATCTAATACTTAATGAACCGACAGATCTATCGGTTCATCGAGTATTAGATTATCATATACAATCTTGTGCTGCATCGGTTAGGTTCGACCTACTAGATTGTTGTTGATAATATAAATCTTGTTAAGCCGATAGGTTCATGCTAATGTTTTATCAGAGCGCTAGCCGATGAGTTATCATATACGTTATATAATCTAGATTGACAATGTTTTCTAGTTGCATCGGCCGATCTCTATCTAGGGTTTTGGCGATATCAGCTATATTACTTTATTGGCTTAGATTATATAATGTATCCACCACCCTAAAAATCAGTCAAGAGCTTGATTGTCTAGATATTATGTTTCTTTTCATACTTAGTGTTGCATCAGTTAAGTTTGATCTACTAAGTCGTGGTTAGAACTATAATCTCTAGCCTGCTTCTGGGTTGCTAATAAGGGTTTCATGGGGGTTTCAGCCGATGAGTTATCTGGACGTTGCATCGGCTTATAAGGATTATATATAAGTTAGATTTAGCTGATAACAACAAAGGTTTCACTGTTTATCTAATCGTTTGGATTTATTGACATCGGACTTCCAGCCGATGAATGTTTAAACCTTCGGATCAGTGCGTACTCAATTTATCATTACTAGCCGATTGGTTCTTATTGGATTATATTATTATTTTACTACATTAACATCAGCCGATTGTATTTATATCATTATTTACATTTGACATATAGTCGATTCTCAAAACCCTATCTACCTCGTCTAGTATCGGCATCGGCTGGAATGACTTATATCGGCTTGTTAACCGATCGGCTGTTTTATTTGCTGTTTATATATCTTGTCAGTTGCAGGATCAAACTGGCTGGCACGCCCGCATCTCATCATTATTTTGGACTTGCACTGGAGTTAAGCAGATCCCCAGGCCAGTTTGTTTTTTTGCATCAATAGATACTTAGCCCCGTACTACCAATGTTCGGGTGGCATCTCTGAGACCACAACCAAGTTGGTGTTGGCGTCCTGCGTGCGCCTGGTGAAGGTGAGCCAGACGCGTCAGGGAATGAGGCTTGGGTTGGAAGTCCAAGCCCACAAGCTGATGTAGCTCATGTGGGTTGGGTGAACCAGGTTGGTCTCAATGCGTGCAACGATCTTGTCGACAATTTCCGGCTGGCATGCGTGCCGGGGAACACCGTCAAGGAAAAGTTTGACGCGAAACATCAGAGCGGCGCCCATCGCATCCATGAGACATCTCCACTTGATGAAGTGGACTTCGATCCCTCGCCGCTTCACGAAGCCCTTCCCGTGCGCATCGGCACAAAGGCCACGCGCGGGAGAAATTGATGAGGTAGGCCTCAGGGTGATATGGGTGACCTCCACATCGCCGGTGTGAAGGCGAAATTCCTCCTTGATGGCGTTCTCGATGTCTTTTGCTGCCGTGGCTACCGGCGCCCTCATCGCCCAAGTCACTGCTACCTTGACCTCCCATTCACGGCGTTCTTCCTGAAGCGCGAACAAGGACGGGATGATGCGTAAGGACCCCCGTTTTGCAACAGGGATCACACGTGTATTTCGTGCCATTTCCCTGGATCAAGTAGTTTGGCATACACGATACAAAGTCGAATTACCAAAAGCGCAAACATATGCGTCGTGTACGAATTATTACAACATAGGCCCGAAGGCATAGTCTTAGAGCAAAGGACCAAACGGTCCGGAATATAGTCCAAAACAGAATATAGATAAGTAGCGGAGCGAAGGCAGCGGCTCCATCATTGCCACAGGCAACGACCGTATCTAGACCTAGTGGGCACCCTCATCTTCTGCATCCTCTTCGTAGTAGGCATATGGATCTTCCGCGGTGTCATCTTCGGCTTCTGATGAAGTTTATAATTGCAAGGGTGAGTACCAACCGTACTCAGCAAGTCACCACAACAACGATGCATATGAAGGGTTTTTATTCAAGGCAAGGCAAAGGCTCAGTTGCATAAAGCTGGTTTTGCAATCATTTTCACAAACCTAAGACTTAGCATAACTGGTCAAGTTTTAATACCAGAGTTTAATTTAAACAACGGCGGTTCTGTCTACCATCCATTGTGATCCCAAGGATGGCTTTCCGCCGTTGGTCATCATGGTTTTCTGTGGACGCCCACCTTCCCTGCTCTCAGGGAGTGGCTCCAACAGCATAAAATTCATCATGCAATAACCCATCCCACACAGGTTAAGAGTTTAGAGTCTAGCCAAGTGTAATACATGTCCCGGTGCTCAATATCCGCGAGCACGGCTATTCGAATAGATTTGGTTTACTCACACTGCAGTGGATGTACACTTTACCCGCACTCCGCGACTGCCCAACGCATGAGCCTCGTCCCAACACATGAGACGCGTCACGGCAAAGCCTTTCGATAACCTTGCATTGGCAGTACCCGCTCCATGAACTATCATCCTCATGCACTCTAGGCGTATTTGTTTCTAGCAGTGAGAGGAGTTCTGGCGCTCCCGGGAAGGGAAGTCTCACACGCACGTAAAGTTTATAGTTTATAGTTTAAGTTTAGATTCTCACTCTCACACACGTGGCAGTCCTACAAATGGCGACACCGATGTGGGGCACGCATCGCGGCCCTACCTCAACGGCTGCCCCACCGTAGCGCACCTGCCTCACACACGGGGGTGAACCATCTATGCAAGGATACTGCCTCTGCTCGGATATCTAGTCCGCTAGGTCTATACCCATCCGAGAAGTGCGGTTGTACGAGGGTCGTTTCATGCTTAACTTCATGGCTCGGTCCCTAACTGACCGGGGACGGTACTAGCCTTTTCCAGATACCACCCAAATCCACCATCCGCCCCAGTCGAAAACAGTTATTTAGTTTCATTTCTCTTTTCACAAATCATGTCATCATATCATGGCAATGTGGCGCTCATGTCTCCACATGCCGCATCTCAATTACCTTCCCAAAGGTAATTGCCCAAGCATATAGCGTTTTGATAAACATGAGTATGCATGATTCTAGAATAGCATTACTAAGCATTTGTCATAATTGACTAGGGACTCATGTATAAGCGTGGTTACAAAGAAATATAAGGATAAACAATAAGCAAGGTATGGCATAATAACAAATAGGGTATTCATCATTGCATGCAATTTTATTTATAAATAAAATAATTTCGCAATTTGGGTTCAATATGCTCAAGGGTAGTGATGACTTGCCTTGCTCGAAGTCCGGTGGTTCTTGGTCTTCGGTCGGACTCACAGCTCCCTCGGGATCTATACTTATGTGCGAAAGGAATTGAACTCATTTAGAATTCAATTTAAACTCCAACAAAATTCAGTTTAAAGAAAAGATCGCGCGCGAGCGTTGAACGACGACGTCGATTCCATTTTGTTTAAAAATAATACGATTTTGATTTTTAACACCGTTGTTCTAAAATATTAGCGCTAGTCAATTTAAACACTTAATCCGATTTGATTTACGCGTCTCGAATAAATTAGGGACCGATAATAAAAGGTAACCCTACACAGTGAATAGTCGGCTAAAATAATCACGACGGGTAATTTAGCGGATAGCCCTATTATGGAGTAGGAACCAACTAGATACCGACTAAATAAATATTTAAATAGATGCGAACGATCGCATACATACGATAGCAAATTTAAAAACGACCGGTAATCAATCCTCCGATTATATATATATAAACGACTAGCGAAATTTAACTAATAAAAATCTACATAATCGGATAAGTACATTGCTAAGTATTAACCATTAAAGAATAATCTAGTTAGGTGAACATTTTGAAATCGCAATTAAATGCCCGATATAATTCTACCCGCGTTCCCAAAATAACCGATGTCGGTCTATCTTATTATTTAATTAAACTAACACTTTATCTTAATCTAGCACATATATTCGAGATAAAATTAAGTTCGTAATCCTCTAATTTTACCTCTCTCTATTTTATTTTTATTTTTATATTACTTTTTTTCTTTCTCTCTCTCTCCTTTTTCTTTTTTTTTCTTTTTTTTCTCTCTCCTCCTCTCTCTCTGTTTCTGCCTTCTTCTTCCTCCTCCTTTCCTCTCTTCTCTCTCCCTACTGCCTCTCTCTCTCACCGTTGACAGAAGAAGAGGGGAAGGAAGGAAAGGGGGAGAGGGAGGGGGGCTCACCGGCGACGGCGGCTGGGGGGGCGCGGTGGCAGGGCGGCGAGCGGCGGCCTGCGGCACGGGGTGGCGCACGGCGGCGAGATGGGCGGTGGGGAGAGAAAAAGAAGGGAAGGGCGTGGGGAGGAGAGGGAAGGGAAAAGGGTTTATATAGGCGAGGGGCACGGAGGAGGCCGGCACGGCGACGTGGGCGCGGGGTACGGCGGCACGGCGCGCGGCGTGGGCGTGTACGGGACGGCGACGCGCGGCGCGGCGGCATGGCGTGGAGGCGTGCGGCGCGTACGGTGGCATGGCGCGGAGGTTTGGCGCGTACGGCGGTGACGCGCGCGGCGTGGGCGCGAGCGGCGCGCGGCATGGCGCGGTGGTACCGGGCGGCGTGGGCGGCGGTACGGCGGCGGTACGGCGGCGGTATGGGGCTCGGCGCGGCGGTACGGGCGGCGCGGCGCGGAGGCATGGCGCGGGCGGCGCGGAGGCATGGCGCGGGCGGCGGCGTGGGCGCACAGCGCGGGGCGCGTGCGGGCTCGAGCGCGCGGCGGCTACGGCGGCGGGTCCGGGCGCTGGCGGGGCGCGCGCGGCGCGAGCGGCTGCGCGCGTGCGGCGGCGAGGCGTGGGCGCGTGCGGGCTCGAGGCGGGCGCGCGCGGCGCGAGCGGCTGCGCGCGTGCGGCGGCGAGGCGTGGGCGCGTGCGGGCTCGAGGCGGGCGCGCGGGGCGCGGCAGGGCGGCGCGGGCGCGCGAACGCGAGCCGGGGGGGGACACGGCCGAACACCTGGCGGCCAATGAACAGTGCCGCCAGGGTATTTTCTAGATAATTAGGGTTTCCTTCACCAAAATTTGTTTTTAAAAATTGGTAAATGTAGGAAAAATTAATGTGACCAATTTCTTTACGTTTGCAACAATTTTTCTGCCATTTATATCAATATATATATTTATTTTATCTATACTTTTCTCGTATCCATTATCCTCACATATACCTATACTCATATATGCATTTGTTATAATCCTCTCCTAAAATATGTATATTATTTGTTAGACGTAACCTTTGTTAAAACCCCGCAGAGAACCTAAATAAAAGTGCAAACAATCCGGTGTGATGTGATTTGTTTTAAAAGTTTTTGACGGTTCGTAATTTCGGGCTTCGGTTTTTTTTTGTCGGTCGAATTTTTAGGGCGTTACATGATGCAGTCGTCGTCGAGGGGGCGCGTCGCCGGGTCGCCCAAGAGTGCCATTGTCGCTTCGGAGGTGGGGCGTGGTAGCGGAGGGATACCAAATGTCGATGGATTGTGCTGATGGCGAGGAGGGCACGACGGGGAGGTGAGGTTGGGGCACTACGACAGTTGTGGAGGGCGTGACAGCGGTTGTGGTGGGGGCGAGCGGCGCTTGGTAGGCAAGGCGCACAACAATCACGCGCTTTATACCCAGAGCGAGCACAAATGAAACATCGCACTGGATCTCTGCATTGAGCTGCACGATGGCTGCGAGCGAGGCAAATGAAACAACGGCCTTGTGTTCTTTCTTGGAAGACTTGAAGTGAAGGGAAGTCGTTGGTCGGTTGTTGAGTCGGAGTGAATGGTCGTCGCGTCGCTTTGAAACCTCAGAAGTGAGTGCTTCCTTTTTCCTCCAGCAGAGGTGCCTTCTGACCGGCATCCATCCTCCCTCTCCAGTGTTAATGGCGCCGATGCTCGACTAGACAGGGAGGAGTCTTCTCGTCGTACTCCCTCACTTAGTAGCTTCATAGGTTGCTTGCTATTTTCCGCAGTGTGGAGCTTGGTTGCGAGGTAGTAGTTACTTCGGACCGGCACTGACAAAAGTGATTTCAAACGGGGTTGGATGGCGGGATGCTTCACCATGTCGGTGAAAGAGCGTTGGTGCAGCTCCGGTGTCCAGGCCTCGGGATCCGGGCTCTCAGGCACCTGTGAGACGGCATTTGGCGACATGGCGCGGTTGGAATTGAGGGGTGGCGATGGTGGCGAATCGAGCCAAAGGGGGGATTGGACGTAGCAGGGGAGGGGGAGCGTTTAGGTGGCTTGGGTGAGATCGCTGGAGGCACACGGTGAGGGGAGTGGTGGTCTACGGAGGAGTCTGGGAGGCACTCTTTGGGTGGTCTGCATCGCGGGAGGCAGGCGGCGAGCAGTGGAGCGTGGTGGCGGGCGACCGGGTGGCCGCCGGGACCGGGATGGCAGCCGGCGCCAGGTTCTTGCCGCCGCAGCCAGGGTGGTCATCGGTGGCGGTGGGGTGGCCACCGACGCAGATGAGTCACCTCGGGGTCGCCTGCGCCCTTGAACAATTATTCACTGGTAGATTTTACCAAACTTTTTATTGGCTCCTACAGTTATTGTGTGGTCAGAAAAATTATCTTTCCCCTATATTCTGCTTTTTAATTCAAATTGGTGTTGGATTAATTGGATATGTTAGATTACTTGTTCATTTATATTGTTGATTCAGATGTGCGCTTTCGAATTATGTGGTGTGGATTCTTCTGATTTATATGGATTGCCATTGGTAGTCTAGAAGTACATGTTTTATCCGGAGTAATGTTTTTAGGAGCAGTTTGTTTTACCCGTTGCAACGTACATGCATTGTTGTTAGTGGTGTATAAACTTTATATGTACTAGTAACTGACCCGTGCTAACGCTACGGAAACATTTGGAACGACTAACTATTAAAACCATAAATTCACAAGCAGCAGTTAAGTAATATAGCAGCCAAAGAAACCAACCAAATTGGTGGTACACAACATAAGAAGTTCAGACGAAAATCATAGCAATATTGTGTTCAAGTGCATACAAAGATTATTACGAAGTTGGACATTGCCGTCCTGCTACATTTCATCAATCCTACTTCGAAGAAAAATCTTGTCTTGCAGGCAACAAACATGATGAACAGACGATTTCAAGCTCTTGTCTTGCCCAAGTCGCTCAAGATGGTAATTGATGGCTTTTCTGCATTCTTTGCCCTCCCTTTATGAGATCAAGTCACAAGGAAGCATAATAATCTGGGTAAAGAATTTGAAAGGATTAAAAAACAAAATAGTGATCAAGACTTGAGACTTAGTAAAAGCAACCAAGAGATCCTTCTGACTGATACACTATAGAAGATATATCCTTCAAAATCAAACACATGACAATTACACCGGAACGATGTGACATTCCACTTAGTTTGTTTCCTCGCACTAATATGGATGGCTTGTTCAGAATACTTGAAGCACACATGGCTCACCCGACCATCATAATGGAATAACATAATTTTATAAGAAAACTGCATCACAAAATAATATAATTTAATGGGATACAAATTGAAAGCTTTAGGTGTCATCGCATTGAAAGTCCTGCATATGCTTCATAATATCAGCATACCAAGCAATAGATTTATAAATCTACAGAATTTATTACTTCTAAATTGAAATATTTAAAAATGACCTTATATGTTTAATCAGAACGTGCAACATCTAGAATCAGTTAAAATCGAGCCAACTGCAATTCTTAACCTAATCGGCTAATCCTAATCCACAGTGCTATGTTCGAGATGTTATGTATCTATTGAACTATATTTCTATAATTCAGCAACCAACAAATCGAACAATGTAATTTTGAAACTGCAAGGTCAAAATTAGTTGGACCTTACACATCGAACTATTGTTTTCTTCTACAGTGACAGCATAATACTTTCCTTCCTTTGACAGTAGAATTAGACATATAATCATGAGAATAGAGCCAAATTAGTTTTCTAACAATAACATAATGCAAAAAAAGGAGCTCCGTGAGTATTGGAATGAGTAGCAGATTGGTTAAGCAATGTTCAATAGAACACCTCCTGGGCAAGAAAAAGTATTACAACCAAATAAGAACTTGCTGCTAATCTAACAACTCATAGAAAAAATGATTGTCTGCAACAATGTAACAACTTGCGAGTAATCGTTCAATACAAAATCAAAGAGAGAAGAAATCACTTGACCTACATAGTAAGAATTCTACAAAACATGGTTAGTACTCATCCAAGAAACTGGCCAAAATGATCTAGCATCAGCAAAGTCTGGTAAAGTAAACATAATAGAGAGAAACACTACATAGTCAGTGATTTTATATGTGGCTTCTTGAATATTACAATGTTTAATTCATTACGGTATAACTCTGGAGAAAAAATTATGTTCAATAGGATCTCTTTGATGTATAGGTTCATAACATAGGTCACCCTAGAATAGAAATAGTCAACGTAAGTTGTTTTTTCAGAAAACAAGTATAAAATGAATGACTGGCTTGAACAATTTCTTTTTCATTTAAATCACATATATATTCTTTGAAAAAATCACCATGAGATCCTTCCAAGAACTGCTAACATTATGTTCACAGGACCCACTACAAAAATCAGCTATCTTGTGATTCCCCTCAACTTCAGAGAGGGGATGTATAGATGTGAAAAAAGGACAGGCTTTAATCATGTGCCATTAATCCTGGTAACTTTTGAAATACAAGAAATTTGCAATACCTGGTGAATGATATCAGGCCTCTAAAAGGTATATGCAGACAAGTAATGAGTGTTTGTCTGCACCAGAGGAGCAAGGTATATGCAGAAATATACACCTGAGCAAAAAAGGCCATACCTTGGTATATAATCTGACCCTATCAGGAGCATGCAAAATGACATAGAAAAGAACTAAAAATTGGATTGAGAAATCATTAGATAGCAGAAAATCATATGATTTAATTGGAATTGATTGCAGCATTTCAGAGCCACATAACCCCATCAATTCAGAGCACACTGTACTGTAGCGTGTAATCAAAATTAGCACTATAACCAAGAGATCGATAGGATAAATATCTGGGGGTGGAAGAGTAGCCTTGAGGGCGGTGATTTATAAAGAAGTGAATGGGAACATTTGTGGTTGCAACAATGGAGGGCAGCCCACCATACAGGGGCAATGTAGTGGCCTGAGCGGCAAAGTGGATGGATCCACTCGGCCACTCGATCAAATAAATTATGCTATCTCGTACCGCTACCGACCACCCATAGGAGGCTCTACCAAGTTTCATTAAAATGCCAACCGTTCTCACTGGCATCCATCAATGGAACCCATATAAGTCACAAAAATAGATCGAGCTCTAAATTAGACCTTAAGTTAGCTCTAAACAGATGTAGCTCTTATATGTTTGCTGTAGACCATAACAATGTAGGAATTGTAATCAAATATACTCAGTAACAAATGAAGAATACTGAAGGGAAATCTTCAAAAAGAAAAAGAATAACAAGGAATATTTACTTTTCTCCAAATCAAGAGCTGCAGAAGTAAGACCCTCAAGCCAAAATACAATGCACAGATATAATTGTGACATAAGACCTGTTGCAACTAAACGGCAATCCTCTTGATTGGAAGTAGTCGGTGCCTATCAACAAAGATATTGAAAATTTAGGTGAAATTTTTAGTTCTGACTTTCAAGGACAAAGTGTGCAGATAAATGAACTTAATACATTTGCATTTGCAGTAATGAAAATTGATCTACAATTTCCATTATTGCAGGGGAAAAAGGGTGTATAGAACAATATATTTCAAGGTAAGCCGAAGTCCGAAACAGAATCAAGAAATGGTATGTTATCAAATCAAGAAAGATATATGCAAAAAAGGATAATTATTAAAACAGAAAGACTAAAATTTGCATTTTACGGTGAACAAAGATGTACTAATTATTAATTATTAAACAGCGCAATACCATCTATCCATTTGCTTGCCATACGGCCAATCTAGGATATGTTCTGCACCATTGTGAGACTCTCTCTTGCTGTCCTGTACACACAAAAACAAAGAAAAAATCAGAGAGATGAGGAATGGAGTCAAGAGACAGAGATGAGGAAAGACCAAGAAGCTAGATTTGTAAACGGGTCACAACCGATGGAAATATGCACGCCGCAGCAGTATTTGAAGCACAAGAATGGGCATGGAGGTGGTGCTTGCCGATGTCCACCGGCAACGAGGCGATGGCTTCCTGATCCACGGCAGCAACGGATCCGCTCACGCGAGGATAGAGGCAGACAACCGGCAACATGTGAGGATAATGGTGGCATCACCGAGACCGGATCTCCTCTCCACCGTCGACTCAGTCGCTCTACAACCTGGATCTAGAGGCCATCGCCTCCCCGAGCTCGCCGTCTCGGCCGCTAGCGCTAGGGGTCCTCCACCCATGTAATCCGCGAGATTAGGGTGAGGGGGATCAACAAATGTGTGTGGCGGTGAGGGCCAGTGCAGGGGGATGGCACGACGAGCATGGGATCTCGGGGGTGTGCGCGGAGCCGCGGAGAGGGTTGCGGGCTTGCATGCGAGAGAGGGAGCAGAGCTTGAGGGGGGAAAGTAGGACGACGTGAAGCGTTGGATTAGATGATGGCGATGCGGTCGGAGTGACAGGTGTCAACAGCGTCGATATGGAGGCAGGATTTGACGGCGGCACGATGGCGGGGCATCAGCAGCGGCATGCGCGATGGTGGGGCGTCGCCGCGTCGGAATGAACGATGACACCGGCGGTGGCGCGAGTGATTTCCGGGTGTGAGGGTGTGCGAGAGAGAGGAGGAGAGAGGGGGTCGGGGTGCGTGTGGAGGTGAGAGGGTGTCAGTGCGGACTGCGGAGGTTGAGGGGTACGTGGGATGATCTAAGCTGTTCGATTTGATGGTTTTGCATCGTCCGATTTAATGAATGAGGTGAGTACAGTTGGTGAACCATAGGGTAGATACGCACATGCCCTCAAAAGTGATCGCGCCCGTCCACTTGGCACAGCTGATCGCTAAATAGCGTTTTCGCAGCGAAAAACCGAGTCCCGCTCGCGTTCGAACGCCCAATCCTGCGTGCACCTCGACGTGGCCAGACGGCCCCGCACCCGCGCGCGGTGCCGAAACGCAGACCGCGCCGCAGCCGAAACGGATCCTCCGCATATTCTGCCGGATCCCGCGGCCCCCACCGCATACGCCGGCACGCGTTCCCATTTCCCAACACCGCACGCCATCCTGGCTGTCCGTATCCCGTCCCCAAACCTCACCCTGACCCAGGCACCCAGCCGCCGCCCGATCTGACCCAGGCACCCAGCCGCCGCCCGATCAACCGCTCTCGATCTGATCGTCCCCACACCGCGCGCTGACCTAGTATTTAGCCCCACCCAAGCACCAACAACGCTCGTACCATCACGGCAAACAGCGACGCGTCGTCGTACTCGCTTGTAGGCAAGTTACGAAGTGAAAATCTCCACCAGAGAGACTATGGACGCCATGACCGAGCAGGAGATTTTGCTCGAGAAGAAGCGGGTGATCACCGTCCAGGGCCGCGACAAGGCCGGCCGGCCCATCGTCCGCATCGTCGGCAAGAACTTCCCTGGTACGGTGGCAGAAACACGTTACACGCCGGCAGCCCGGCACGTTCGTGTTCGGCTCGTGACGCGAGCGGTGTTTCGTTCTTGTTGGCGTTGCAGCGCGGGAGCTGGGCGGCGGCGGCGGTGGTCACGTGGAGGCGGCGCTGATGGGGTACGTGCGGAGGCGGGTGCTGCCGGCGATCGGGGACGCGGAGTTCGTGGTGGTGTACATGCACTCCAGCGTGAAACGCGGCGAGAACTTCCCCGGCGTCGGCGCTGTCCGGGCGGCGTACGAGTCCATGCCGGCGACTGTCAGGGAGAGGCTGCACGCCGTGTACTTCCTGCACCCGGGGCTCCAGTCCCGCCTCTTCTTCTCCACCCTTGGCCGGTTCCTCTTCAGCTCAGGGTACATACGTTACGCGTGCTGTTAGGCCGTAGAGATAATCAATTTGCTTACAAAGTGATTTTTTTTTCTCTGAAGATTGTATGGGAAGCTAAGGTACGTGAGCCGGTTGGAGTACCTGTGGGCGCACGTGCGCAACGGGGAGCTGGACGTCCCGGAGGTGGTACGCTGGCACGACGACGAGCTCGAGCGCCGGCCGCTCATGGATTACGGCATCGAGGCGAGCGAACGGTGCGGCGTGTTCGACGCCGCGTCGATGGACAGCACCGCGTCACTGCATTCGCTGCGCTGCGCCTCCTAGTGGGCCGGTCGTCAGACGCGGCCACCGGTAGATGCTCTGGTTTAAAAAAAAAAATCTCATGTCACATCGGATCGGATGTTTAAACACTAATTTGGAGTACTAAATATAAACTAATAAAAAACTAATTTCATAAATAAGAGCTAATCTGCAAGACGAATTTTTTGAACCTAATTAATCCATAATTATGAAAAGTTTACTGTAGCATCACATTGTTAAATCATGGCATAATTAGACTCAAAAGATTCATCTCGCGAATTAGTCCAAGGTTATGGAATGTATTTTATAATTAGTGTATGTTTAATACTTCAAATTAGTGTTCAAATATCCGATGTGATAGGGACTTGGAATAAGTCCCTATTTCCTAAACAGGCCCACCGCTGCTCTGTTTCGGTGTACCTGGAAAGTCTGTATAAATTGGAGTGTTGGCGGGAAGTGAGCGAATGATAAGATGGAATGGTCCGACTTTTGTCAAATTCCCCGGAACTTATTTTTCGCTAAAATATTGGGTGGCCGCGTAATTACGCTGCTAATACAAAATTATCTAAATATTTTACAAATAATTTTTAAAATACTTATTAAATACTCAACTCAATGTCATGTGATTTAAAAAATAAAACCTTATATTATAAGGTTTTTACACCACCCGTCACCTCATACTTCTCAGTCGCTTCTCTATTTGCTCACCACTGCTTCCATTTATTGTCCTCTGGACTTCAAAAAAACTTGACTATCAATGTATTGTTCTAGTCTTTAGAAGTCAAAACAATTACCATTAACCTACTCCTTTATGCATGAGAAAAGATCTGGTTCAAGATGCACGCGGTTTGTCGGTCGGGATTCATCTCGCCACGTTGTTTGAGAACTTTCCACCAAAGACTCGGGTGTCCCTGGAGCACCTCCAAAATGCCCCGAAAGACCCAAACCACACTGCACACCTCCGTCCCCGTCTCCGGCCAGCATCCGCCATCACAACCACATGAATATGGCCCGGAGCAACCTCCTCTGCTGCCTCGGCACACGGCGTGAAGATAATGCTCGGGAACGCCAGACGCGGCCCACGCCTCAGCCTCGCCGACGCCGGTTGATGAGCGGGATGAAGCGTGTCTTCGGCCGGTCTCCCCCGTGTGGCCTGACGGCCGTGGCACCCGACTCCGGCGTCGGCGTCGTCGAACCAGGGCGTCAGACGGCCGCGCGACGTGTGGGGAAAGAAGCGCGCGACAGAGCTGTCAACAACCGTGAGGAGTTCTCAAGAGAGGAAGCCGCGGCGGCCACCATCCAGGCCGGCTTCCGCGGTCACCTGGTACGCGCGCACGTTAACCCGGCCGCCGATAGCCCGATATGCTGCTGTCCCGTGGTGAAATTTACCGCTGCATTTCTACAAAGGGTGCCACGATGATTCAGAAAGGTGTGTCCGTTGTTTCAGGCGAGGCGGGCGTTTCGCGCGCTGAGGAGCCTGGTGAAGCTGCAGGCGCTCGCGCGTGGCTCGTACGTGCGGAAGCAGGCGGGCGTCGCCATCCGGTTCATGAAGGTGCTCGTGCGGCTTCAGGTACGCGTCCGCGCCCGGCAGCTTCTCCACATGTCCAAGGATCAGTAGGTCTGTAGCCTGTAGGTGGCTTTTACTGATTAGCGTCGAGGCTTCCATGTCTGGAGACTGGAGAATTATTATTTTTTTTTGAACGAACATGTCTAGAGTTCAATGGTTTCACCTGTTTTGGTCTCTGTTTTCTCGTGTCGAACGGCAGGACGCTCATTTTTTGTTTCCCCGAAACAAAATTAATAAAAGGTTTCATTTCTGTTAGTGTTCAGGTCGCCTTTGCACGTACAGGTTTATGTGTAAGTGAACCATTTCATCTGAAATTTATCCATTTTTACTCTGGTTGCCTCCCCATTTCCAGCTCTATGATGCATGCTGCCCAGAAACAAAGAAATGTAGTGGTGAATCCAGAACGAAAATTACCGGGGTTCTTATGCTCATCTGATTTATGTGGTAGCCTTCTCATTTGTCCAACATAACTTGGTTGGGGTATCCCACATGGTATAGATATAACTGTAAAAAAAACAATTACAGGTGTCCAAGGACCTCTGTTGGACCTTGGTAGGTACACCCCTGATGAAGTGCATGCCTACTTGTAAATGCAAATGCCAAATCCTGCACAACCTTATTCTAGCGAAGCAAATACCAGGCCAAAAACAAGAAACAAAAGCCTCTGCCTTCTTTTGTTAAGACAGGCCAATGCCTGCTCAACCTATCCAGAGAGCATAATATTCCAGGTAAAATGAGATCTAGTACTGTATGCTGCAAGCTAACATTAGATATTTAGTTCGATACTCTTGTATTTTGCAGTCAAAATTGCATTCATCTTTTGATGCACTAAGTCATCAAAATTATTATGTAGCAACATGTCTAAAGTTCTCATCAGAAGTACCCGAACACATAACTCTACAGTTACAGGAAAGCACAAGCGGTGGCTGCAAAGACAGTAAGACAGCCTCTTGCTCTTTTAGCAAGCTGTCACAGCTCAATCCACTCAACCGAATATGCCCTTCGCAAGATGGAGATGGAGGAAAGGAGAAGGGCACTTCAGTTACAGTACTACCTCACCTTACTCAAGAAATACTGCTGCCTACCTAGCAACTTCAAAACATAATCTCATCACTGGACTGATCAGGCATGTTAACTTGGTACTGCATTTCAAGAAGAATTAATACGTTGTCCATGTTGATGGCATCCTCAAAGACTGGATCATTGGCGCATTCCGAACGTTGATGTCGAGTGGCAACATCCGGTATTCGATGTCCAGATCTTTCAAGATCTTGATCATCTCTTGGAGCAATAGCTCCCTCCTCTCGAATCTCATCCCCATGTCTTGGAAGTTGATCGTGTGACGGCACCATATGGATACCTTTAGCTTGTTTGTGTCATCCACGTCACGGAGGACAACCATGGATCCTGGGTACCAATGTTCTTTCTTGTTGTCAAGGTAACTGAAATTTCAAATGACATGATTGATAAGCCTAGAGCAGTCAATGTAGTACATCCTTGTGCATGGAATGTTCAGGAGAAAAATGATTTTTTGACAATAAAAACTGAGGTTAATGCATTGATACTTACTGCATTAGTCTTTCCTTCATCAGGGCCAGTTTCTCCACAGGCGTAGCGACATGAACAGAGAAATCGATTGCATCTCCCATATCAGGACTCCTGTAATAATTCATGATTGGTTGGATGGCGAGCTGACTGTTCGGATAATAGACCTTCAGGTTGTCGTATCGGAGGAAGATTGTCGTCATGATGTTCATTTCCTCGACGACTACCTGAATTTCCCAACAGTTTAGAACCAAGTCAGACAGTGAGAAGCAATCATACAATGCAGATAGAACAATGAAAAGAATTGTAACCTGCATCCCATCAACTTCACAACGATCGCCAACATCAAAAGGATGCATCACAAACAAGAACACAATCGCCTCAAAGATGGTCTTCAGAGTGTTGCCAAACATGAAAACCGCAACAAGAAGCTGCGAGCTGATGAAGACGAAGAAGCGTGACGTCGCGATCCCTAGAATGGAAAGCCATAGTGCAATCACAATAACCACAACGACAACATTGGCCATCTGGTGGAGCTTATTCACTGCAGTTTTTGTGTCGTTGAGCGTTAGAGCAAGAGCTTTGCGCTCTCTGAACGCACTTACCTGCAGAGTTCAGATGACAGATTAAGCATAACATCATGCGTCTCTCAGATAAAAAGGAGCCGCGACCGTGTCAAGATTGACAATATCATTACCACCCAGTTCTTGAGTGACCTCTTGCTGACCCTGTTGTGCTCCTGTGCGCCTTCAAAAAGATCCATTGCTTTCAGAGCTTCCTCCTGCCTCATGAAACGCATCAAATCTGACAAGTATATGTGCCTGCAACACGTTGACATTTCAGAAATGGATAGGCATATAGCCATGAAATTTGATAACAGGATTTTGTACATGAAAAACAAGTGTAGCACTAGTGCGCTACTACTCACTTGGAGTGCGGCTTGGCGACATTGTGGAAAATCCTCTTGGCAGCAACCTTGGCCTCGTACTCACTGTGTATCTGCGTGGCCAGCTCGTCCTCTCCGGTTGCATGCTTGATCTGCTCATCCATGGTGGTCAGCGCCCCGTAGCGAACAATCTTCATCAACCTCTTCATGCTCCAAGCTGAGATGTTCTTCTGGCTAAGCCTGTGAAGCTGATCAATCGTGATCCCGTCGTCGCAATGGCGGTCGGATTTCTGCTTCTGCAGCTGCTTGCTGACCCCTGCTCCTGCTCCTCCTCGCTTCGACGGGTTCACCGTGAGGCGCCCGCTCTTGGGCACGGGCCCGGAGGCCCCACCCGGCTTGGTCGGCATGGCCGCTGCTTCGAGCTCGCTGGGGATGTTGATCCCGGCGCTCTGCAGCCGCTGCACCTCGGCGAGCATGCGGCTCTCGTCGACCAGCGGCGGCCCGGAGAGCGTCTCGATGACGTACTGGTTGAAGAGCGCGTCCTGGATCCGGTCGAAGTAGGTGGAGACGTGGAAGGAGGAGGCGAGCACCTTGAGCAGCAGCGTCTTGACGAGGCGGATCACGGTGGCGACGAGGAGGCAGCAGAGCACCTTGGTGACGTAGGGGAGCACCAGCGTGTGCGTCTCCCGCTTGGCGTCCTTGTCGAAGAGGAGGTGCCACGAGATGAGCGCGAGGCCGAGCCAGAGCACGTTGCGCACGGCGCGGCGCACGCCGTAGACGAAGTAGAGCACCTTCTTCCGCAGCAGGAAGTTGCGCTCCACGAAGAAGACGCAGATGCGGATCACCCAGCCGGAGACGAGGCGGCCGCAGATGAGGACGAACACCAGGAGCTCCCACTTCCAGAGGTGGAGACCCGAGAGCTTCTTGTTGGCGAGGGTGCGGATGCTGAGGCTGCAGACGAGCGCGCCCATGATGACGATGAGGCCGACCCATTCCAGGATGAGGAGGCAGTCGACCGTGTCGCGCTTGAGGTCGGCGGCGAGGCCCTCGTCCACGAACGGGTCGTCGTCCTCGTCGTCGAAGGCGCCGGGCTTCCCGACGGGGCCTGACAAGCCGATGAGCCCCGACTTGCCGATGAGGCCCGACCGGAGCTGCCCTGACTTGGGCGGCCCCTTGGCGACGAACGACTTGCGGTCGTTGCGCTCCGCCTCGGTGGGGTGACTGATCGTCGGCGGCGGGGGATCCATTAGCCGGGAACGCGTCTTGCTGCGCGCCAACAGGCTGTTTCCGGTGGACATCGACGTGCAGCGGATCACCTCGGCCGCCTCCGCTGCGCTGCAAGCCTGGTTCCTGCTGTCGCCGGCGTAGGAGGAGGTGGAGGCCGACGACGTCGACGGGGAGAAGCGCTTATGCGGATCTTGGAACGAGACGCGGAGCTCCCTGGAGGCGTTCATGGACGTGGGCGCGCGCGGCGGCCTCCTCATCTCCTCCATCTCCAGGTCGGGGTCGAGCGACAGCTCGCCGCCGGCCGCCGCTTGCTTGCGTAAGAAGCTGCCAATGAGACGTGTGGGCGGGTCGTCGCTGCCCTCCCCGCCGACACTCATCGCCGGAGACGCGGGCGACTGCGGCGGCCGGTTCTTGAAGCTGAACGACTCGCCGTTGCCCCCACCGCCGGGCGAGGACGACGCGCTCGACACCGACCCGGACCCCGGGACCACGCCCCCCACCGCCACGCCGCCAGCGCCGGGCGCGTTCACGGTCGAGCCGTAGTTGGAGCCGCGCCCGGACACGTTGGCATGGCTGCCGCCGGCGTGGAGGTCCACCGGCACGTGGGCCTCGGGGTCGATCTTGACGACGACCTCCCGGCGGTGGGCGTCGTCGTGGTGGCGGTCGCGGTTCGGGTCCTGGTCGTGCTCGAAGTCGAACGAGCCCGACCGCGACGACTTGTCCGACCCATACGACTTGATGCTGCCCTTCCCCCGCGGATCCATCGCGCGGCGGGAAGGCGAGATCGATCAATCGAGCCCGGCAAAGCTAATCAGCGCCCCCGAAACTCGCCGACGAGAGGCTCGCCGGCTGGCGTGGGTGGACGCGCCGGAGAGACACAGGCATCGATCGCGTCGACGCACGCACCGGCGGCAAGAGGTGCTATTTCGAGGAGGGAGGCTTTTGGCTCGGCGGGGAGGGCGGCGCGAGCGACGGGGAGAGGGGGGTGATGAGCAGTGGTCGTCTAAGCTACGCGGGCGCGGGAGCGTCGCGGGCGAGGATTATATATGGGGGGAGCTGCGTGGCATGCATGAGTCGGGCCGGAGACTGCTCAGAACTCGGAAGGAAGGAAGTGATCTCCGCGACCAGCGGCGGCGCACTGTGCTGGTTATTTTGGGCCTCTCGCTCTCTGCATTACGGCTTGAAAAGAAAAGAAAAAGGGAAAAAAAAAAGGGAGAGGGGGCTTTCTTCCATTGATGTGCTTCGCGGGATCTCACGTGTGTTTGACCCATTTCTGGGGCAGAGATCCTCCGGATACCCGTTGTTGATAGCAAAATGTGTGATTGGTTTAGCCTTTTGTGTTTTCTTAAAATGTGAACGAACTTTCAAAGTGTATAGCTTGTGAATTGTCCACAAGACTTCAGTTCCGGCATCTTATTATGGGAGAGATTACTAGTACTTCTGAAGAGGATTTTGAGATTACCACTGCTCTCTTAGGCCTTTTTCGCTTAATCCTTAGTAGGGAGGGATTGAAGTGGATTTATTCCACACCCATTGTAGTATGAAATTATTCTCCCTTAATCCCCTCCAATTCTCTTCAATCCCCTTTAAACCGAACAAGGTCTTATGGGGAAGTGTATTCATCCCTGAAGATAATATCCCTTATTTTTTTTACATATAACCTAAATAGCTATCAAAAGTTTGAAAATAAATAATAAGATAAATTAATATGAAATTTATCACACAAATATACAAGTTCAAATTCAATTTCTACAAGTTATAACAAAAATAACAAATATAACTCTGAATGTATGTTAATTATTTTTAATTTAATTTGTTTTTTCTGAAACTTGTAAAAATTGAATTTAGCATGATATATTTGTGAAGTGGTGCATTTCATATTAATCTATCCTGTCTTTTTCTAGAATATCTTTATAACTATTTACATGATATACAAGAAACTAAGGAATATCCGCTCTATGGATGAAAATCCATCTCCCTCATTTATTTTCGGGATAATTTACTATTTGTCATCTCAAGGAAGACCACAATCCATTATGGTGATGTATGCAAGTCGCTTGGGTAGCTCTTCTAGCCCATGTGGCTATGATAGCTTAGAAGGCTCACACTATTAGAGAACTGATCTTTGTCCGGTTGGTAAAAATCACATTAGTCCCAGTTCGAATAGGAACCGGAACTGAAGAATATCTTTAGTCCCGGTTAAAAAGCTGTCACGCCCCGATCTAGCCCCGAACGGGAACTAGAGCGGGATGCTCCAAATAAACCTGTAAGCCGATACCAGTCCCAGGAGAACAGTGCTGGTATCACAGGAAGACGAAATATCACAACCACAGCGGTCTCTTTATTAAGAGTAGCCTTACAGTCATGTTGGGCAACGGACAGACCCCGTGCTCACAACTGCATTACAAAAGGGAAAGGCGGAAGCGAAGACTAGACCAAGACCACAAGCATAACTTGGGAACTACGTCGAAACCCTAAAACTGCTCGAAGCCATCCTGCTCCTGGAAGAACTCAACATCAGCGACGTCCACCTTTTCTTCTTCAAGATTTGGGGGGGGGGGGTTATTTATATAGAGCAAGGGTGAGTACGGAGAGTACTCAGCAAATCTTGGGAATTAAGTGTATATTGCAAGCTTCATAGAATGGTTGTTTGTTTTCGCAATTGATTTGGTTTTCAAACTTTCGAAATGATCTCTAGAAAAGTGCTTCTCAACGACTCGAGCCTGACAGTGCATCAAGCCCAGTCGGAGTTTGTGCAATGTATCAATCTTTCAAGATTCAAGTTTTTGGCTCCCGGCCAAACGATTTTGGCGGCCTCCGTGGCCAAACGATTTTGTCGGCCTCCCTGGCCTAGCTGAACCCGCCAGCCACAATTGATCACAACGTCATCCAACCCATCAAGTCAATTTCACAAGCAGTAGTAAATCAAAACTACGCTAAGGAATCACCTCACATCCGCCCATAACCGTGGGCACGGCTGTTCGAACAGTTTAGTAACCTCTGCAGAGGGGGTACACTTTACCCACACGACGTTACTAGCCTGGGTCACCCAGCCCGTGCAGTACAGCCACGTCTGGTGACTTTGAGGCTTTCACGACAAGGCATTTCAAAGCCGACACAAGGTTACCATATGCCAACGGGAGGGGTCCTCCGGACCAACAACAGGTTAGGTCCCAGACCATACTGTGCCAGGAAGCCCAGGGGTCTTCCCCGACACCACCCCGGCGAATCCACTTGTCCCTTGGCATCAAGGCTTCCCTGGCCCAGCTAGTTACTCAGCCAGGGGTGTCCCATTTCACCCATGTGGTCGCACTATTTATGTTTGGATGAAATCCCAAAGGATTCGGTCCTTATGTGCAAGTACGGGAAAGCGCACTCCCGGTACGTTCCCGCACCGCGATTTTAGAAATCACTTTATTTTGCAGACACCGACCCAAGTGTCGGGTTTATCCAAGTATTTCATAAACCCAAGTTTTACCCATAGTTGACAGTTTTAAATTTAAGAGGGTCCCCGATGTGCGCGCCCGAGGGCTCGGACATCGGAAACCGGCGGTTGACAAAGGTGGTACGGGTATTCAATAATCAAGGAAGGTATGTGCATCAAATGGGTTGAGCCGGCAGGTTATCTTGCAAACCGCGACCAAATACAAACAGGTGTGATTTAATCATGCATAGTTGGCGAAATAAAAATACTTAGTTTTAAATTATGGGTGCAAGATGGTCAAAGGTGACTTGCCTTGCTCGAGGTCTTGAACTTGTTCCTCGAAATCCGCACACTGCGAGTCTTCGGGCTCCGATACTATACGCGAAATGAAAGACTCAATAAACAACGAAAAGAAAGCCCTAATAGAGACCACTAAGTGTGCCATTAAATAGATCTCGATTTTTGAGAGATTTTGGAAGTGGAACGGGGTAAATCGGGCGAACGGTTGGAAAGATATGGATTTTCTAAGGTTAATTGATTTTCTGTCTAAAGGAAAAAGGAATTACTAAATCTCCTTGGAAAAGAAAAGGAAAGAGAGGCTGCTTTTGGACTTGTTCGAGCGGCGTAAGACGCGGCCCAAGGCGACGTGCGGGGGAGCAGGCTGAGAGGGAGCGAGCGGGTGGGCCGGCCTTGCGGCGGCCCAGCTACGCGGGGGCAGCAGCGGCTTGGAGGGGCGAGCGGGCCGGCCCGTGCGGCGCGACGCAGGCCGAGGGAGGTGAGCAGGCCGGCTGGGACGGGAAGGCCCAAAGCGAGGTGGCCCAAGGCGGGTAGGAGAGAGAGAGGCTGGGGAGACCAGTCAAAGGGGTGTGGGGCCCACAAGTGGGTCCCACCGAGGTCTTCTTCTACCTCTATCTCCTTTCTTCTTTCTTCTCCACCATTCTTCTTCTCTTCTTCCTTCGTTTCTTTTCCGTCGGATCGAGGCAGCAAGAGAGAGGAGGGGGAGCAACGGTGGCCGGCGGAGGGGCAAGGGCGCGGCCGCGGCTACGCGCGCAGCGCGGCCGGCCGTGGCGAGGGGGCTATGCGGTGGCGACTACGGCCTACGGGAAGCGAGGGGGAGAGAAGGAGGCGGCGAGGTGGGGAATTACCGCGAGGGAGAGGCGGTTGCCGAGCCGGGGAAGAGGAGGTGGAGGCGGCGCGGCCGTGCGAGCTCCGTGTCGCGCGTCCCTGGCGGCGACCGGCGGGAGGGGGCGGCAACACGGTGATGGCGGTGGCGGCGGAAACGGCGGTGGCGCGGGCGTCTGAGGAGGAAGGGGAGGAGCGGCATCGGGCGAAGGAAGTGAGGGTTTTATAGGGGCCGAGGGAAGCACGCGAGAGAGCGGCGGCTTCACGGGCGCGCACGCGAGGGCTAGCGCTCCAAGCGCTAGCGACCAAGGCAGCGGCAGAGAGAGAACGCCGGCGAGGGAAAAAGTGAAAAAGGGGAGGGGAAAGGGGGTGCTGCACTTGCCGTTTCGGGAGGAGGAGGAGAGAGAGGCTGCAGCTCTGCCTCTCGGTTTGGAAGGGAGCGGCGTGAGGGGCAGGGGCGTCACGGCGACGCCGGCGGCAGGCAGCTGGCGCGAGCAGGCGGGCAGAGACAGGCGGGGTCGAGGAGACGCGGCGGTGACGCGGCGTCGCGGTGACCGAGGCAGGCGGCTGGTCGTTTGAACGGCGCGGGCGGCAAATCCAACCCGGCGAGAGAGAGAACGGCGAGAGAGAGAGAACGGCGAGAGAGAGGGAGAGAAAACAGGAGAGAGAGATAGTTGCTGTGGGAGAGAGAGACTGACTGGGCCGACAGGGATCGGCCCAAAGAACATGAGGGAGGCAAATTAGACTTTTGCGGAGAATTGATTTGGAGGGATTTGGATTTTTGGATTTGATTTGGAATCGGAATTTGGACCGAGGGGAAGAGATCTTGGCACACACACATAAACAGAAACAAACAAAACAAAAATGCGAAATTTCGAAATTAGGGTTTTAGGAAATTAGGTTTTTCCCCTAAAACTAACGTCGCGACGGAACGGGCGTTACAAAAGCCCAGCGCTACGTTTTGATCTTTAGTCCCGGTTGGTAAAGATCATTTTTAGTCCCGGTTCAATAGTTGTCAAGCCCCCAACAAACTTTAGTCCCGGTTGGTAATATCAACCGGGACTAAAAATCATATCTTTAGTCCCTACTGATATCACCAACCGAGACTAAATATCTCTCTCCACATGACATCTCTCGTGCTCTCTCTCTCTTCCTTATCCTCCACCTCTCTTCTTCACATACCTTCTTCTCCTCCTCTTCCCCCTCCCCTCTTCTCCGATCCCCTCCTCCCATTCCCCTCTCCCTCTCCCACCATCCCTGCGGCGGCGCACGAGGCGGCGGGCGGTGGGGCACGAGGTAGCAGGCGGGCAGTGAGGCACGAGGCGGCGGGTGGTGGCAGGCGGGTGGCAACGCATGAGGTGGCAGGCGGCGGCCTCCCCTCCGTCAGATCCGACAGGAGGGGAGGCGGTGGGCCGGCGGCGGGGCACGAGGCAGTGAGCTGTGGCAGGTGGAGGCGGCAGGCGAGCGGCGACCTAGCGGATGATTTTTTTGTTGTAGATTTTTTAAGATTTGGAGATGATTTTGTGGATGATTTGTGGATGGTGGATGATTTTGTGGATTAATAGATGCAAGCAGGAAAAACAATAAAAAAAGAAAAAAAATTTTAGTCCCGGTTTGTAACACGAACCGAGACTAAAGAAAGATCACCAGCCACGTGACGCTACCATCTTTAGTCCCGGTTCATGTTACAAACCGGAATTCGTTACCCATCTTTAGTCTCGAATTCGTTATCCCGGTTTACAATTCAGGACTAAAGGGATTGTGAATGGAGATTAAATATGTGTTCTACATCAATGCCTGTACATGATTGAGAGAAATACGAGGCCAACGGGCCAATTTGGGCTTACAGGTTCAGTTTAGTCACTATGAAGTGGAGTTGTCGATTAACATTGAGAGAAATACGAGGCCAACGGGCCAATTTGGGCTTACAGGTTCAGTTTAGTCACTATGAAGTGGAGTTGTCGATTAACATAGAAGGAAGGTCGGTGTCCAAAAATAAAAAAGAAAGGAGGAAGGTTACCCACCTTGGCCCTTGGCGACTATCCACCTCATGTTTTTTTTTCTTATTGTTGGGTCGTGCAGCTTTTCAGTTCAAATAATTCTCAATTAAGGTTATGTTCTATATGGCATGTTCTGCTCTTTCATTTTTCATACGTGTACTTTCTGTAATGCTAAAAAAATATGTGTTTTTTAAAAAATTATAGAGAAGTTGCTTTAAAAATTATATTAAAAATCAAGCGAGCCAAGCTCTTCTTTTCCAAGGCATCCATACTATCAGGCGATAAAGTGTAGCGCGCCTTCCGATCTTCGCTGTCATGTCGCACAGTGCACTGGAGCTTGATAAGGCACGATGGATGCGCATCGCGGCACCACCGATGGTAAGGTGCTGTCGCTGAAGGGGACATGACAGCTCGCTGAAGGGGACAACACTCAGTAACAGAGCTAGAAATTTTCTACGGCTGAGGCTCAAGTAGGGCTCAACTAATAGGATATTAGCTTTCTCAAAAAAGTTACATGATGATTTAAAAAAAAATTAGGCATGATTATGGAGGCAAGTCTAGGACTCAAGCCCAAGCTGCTCTAGGCTTACCTCCACCCCTACAACATGAGGCAAGCCTAGGACTCAAGTCCAAGCCGCCCTAGGCTTACCTCTGCCCCTGACAACACTGGACCTGGACGTCGTCTCCATATCATGGAGATCAGCACCATGAAGAAGAGCTCGCAGTGCTCCTGTCGTGGGCTCCGGACATGGTGACGTGGGCTGCGTGGCACGCTACTCAAGGGACGGAATAAGTCTATTTGCCTTCCTCAGATCTTACACTTAGTTGAATTGCATCTCTCAACTGCAAAACTAGGTATAACGCCTCCGTCAATTTCAAAAACCGGTACAAATATAGGCCCTCGGTGGTTTTAATAGCGGTTTCATTCTACATGATACTTACATGGCGGGATGACTTGGTTTTCATCCCATGTGGCATCAACATGGCGGTTGCGTGGCACTAAAATGAAAACAAACCTAAATAGGACCCACATGTTAGTGATAAAAACAATAAAAATAAATATTGGGCCCACGTGTTAGTTACCCTTTCTCCTTCCTCTCTATGGATGGCAGTGGCCGGCCGTCGTGGATGGAGGAGGCGGCGGTGGGACGGAGCACGACCGCCCCCAAACGGGTCTCCTCGCAGACCGTCGCCTTCGCCGACATGGGTCCCGAAGAACTCGAGCAGGTTGCTGGCGATGGAGGCGAAGGGGGTGAGGAGGGAGGACGCGCCTCCCGCGCGGATGGTCGGCGAACTCTTCGCCCACGCGCGGACGGTCGACGAGCTCCTACCCCAGCGCGGACGGCGAGCGAGCTCCTCCCCATCCCCATCCACCTCCACTCGCCTCCCCCTCCCCCATCCCTTCCACCTCATCGTGTGGCCCTCCGCTCCTCCGTGTCCCGCGTCGCCGTGCCCGTCGACTGCCTCCGCCTCCGCCTTGGCTGCGGCAGCGGAGTTCGCTGCTCCGGCCTCCGCGTCCTGCACTACCGCCCACCGCCCGCCCCCGCGCATAGCCGTGCCCGCCAACCGCCCACCGCCACTGATTCTCTTCCTGTGCGGTGAGAGAAATAGAAGAGGGCAAATTTAACTATTTGCCACTATTGCATTTGCCACTTATCCAAATACCACTCTTAGATTTGCCTTTATTCTTTTCCCTTCTATGGTGATGGCTTCTTAACTATTTGTCACTTTGCTTACGTGGCGTGCCAACGTGACAACCCAATGTAAATATTGATGTGGAACCCACTTGTCAGTCTCACAATCCTTTCGACCCGACCAGCCTAGTTGGTAGCTCGCGCTGCTCCGGCCAACCCCACCGTCCTCTCGATGGCGCCGTGTGTGCTTGGCGACGACAGGACCACGGGGTGGTGGTGCTTGGCGACTGCGGGACCACGGGGTGGTGGCGGACAGGCTCAATCGAGATCCCCAGCCGCCGAGGAGAGGCCCGCTGGAGCTCGCGGGATGCCTGGCATGGAGGGAGGATTGCCCGCCGTCACCAAGCTCCCGCTCCATCGCCGAGAGGAGGGCCGCCCACCGCCGCACGCCTGCCGCCGAGGAGAGGACTCGCGGGACACTAGCATCGAGGGAGCTCGTTGGCGCCAGGCTTGGAGGGAGGTAAGGATGCCCGACGAGAGGAGGGAGGCATGCGCGCGGGAGCTCACCGGCACGGGAGGGATGCATGCGAGCGGGAGTTCACCGGCACCAGACTGCGAGCGGGCTCCTCCCCGTCGGCGAGCTGGAGGATGAGGAGGAAGATGAAGTGAAGGGGAGAGACTGACTATTGGGTCCCACTCTGCTTTTTAGGGTTGCAAGCCACGTTGGCACGCTGCGTAGGTAAAAGTGACAAATGGTTCAGAAGTCATCACCTTAGAAGGAAAAAAAGGGCAAATTTAAGAGTGGCATTTGGATAAGTGGCAAATGCAATAGTGGCAATTAGTTAAATTTCCCATAGAAGGGAGGAAGGGGATGACAATGGGCCCCACCTTTTTATTTTTCACCATTGTCACTTACATATGGGACCAATCTATTTTCAGCACCTTTGATAATGGGGCTGCAACGTTAGCATAGTTAGAACAAATCAACCTGCCACGTCAGCATACTTAGTCCAATTCAACCTGCCACGTCAATAAAACCACTTTCAAACCACCTAAAGAGTCAATTTGCACCGAATTTTGAATTTAGGGGAGATGTTATATCCGGTCTTATGGTTGAGGGATGCGATTTAACCAAGTGCAAGGGATGAGGGAGGTAAAATAGATTTATTCCTCAAGGGACTAATACTAGATTACTTGGGCCGTTCTTTCACTGTATACTAGGCCCATCGCCAGAATTCGGCCTAGAGGAAGTTGGAGATGGGTTCGGAGTTTAATCTACGAACCCCGGGGGGACCGGAGTTTTCGTTTCCGTTACCGTTTGCTGCTGTCTGCTGCATTGCTGTCTATCGATAGGATTTAAATGCAAAACTTCCTTCGTTTCCTTGTATAATCGTCCAGTGGTAAGACTCATGGCCGTCAGAGCTCGATGAGGTCAACAATGGCGGATGCGGCAGAGCTCACACCACAGCAACCCTTTGGAAGATCAAGGTAGCGAGTGTCTCCGACGATCATAGCACGGAGCGCGTCGTGGGTGACCGATCAAGACGGAGAAACTCCATTAATTGGCGTGGAGATGACAAAATTGCGGAGGTGAAGGGGATCGGAGTTTTAATCCCCGACCCAACTCCTTGGCTGCTGCCTGCTGCACGTTGGCTTGTTCTTACCGTCAGTCCAGCAGCAGCTGCCTGCCATGGCCAGCTTCTTCATATGCTACAAGCAGTAATGCTTTGCCTCATCCTGTGTTTTGCCGGGAAGCCATGATTGGAAATGCATCGACTGAATAAGTGGTTTCAACAAAAGCTCACCAAATGTTATTTGTCCACCTATTCAGTCGATGTAGCAGAATTGCCTTGGATAAGAGTATGAATGAATACAAATAACGTTGCTGAACCTATTCAGTCGGTAATTCAATTCTCAATTACACTCAAGTGGTGTGCTTGGATGAGATCATGCTAAAGCAAAATCTTCACCTAAATTCTTTTGATGCATCCAAAACACTAACTAAATTGAGGTGAAATCCTCCTCGCGGAATGGCTTAAATTTGCTGCACCAAAACACATCTAGTCCAAAGCACTAGATAGGTTAGCCGCATATGAGACAAAATGGTTGAGCTCTCTCGAGCTCGGCGATGGACAATCAAGCTCATGCTGACACTATTATTTTTCCTGAAAGATTGTGCTAACAAATTTCACATTGCAAATGAACTCTCGTTCTCTTGATGCAGGATGCAGCCATAGGAGGTGAATGATATACGTACTGATTAGTATTCGGAGAACAAGGGTTCGGAGTTTTATTCTCCGAACCCCATGATCAGTACTATTTGGGCTGTAGTTCCAATCTCCGACCACCCATGGATGTTGTCTCATCGTCAGGCCAGCAGGCAGAAGCCGGTGTCTGCCATGGCCAGCTTCTGCAGATAGATTCAGCTCATTTAATACGTGGATGGAGTTTTATCTCGTGAGGGACATCCTCTCTTTTTTCATATCATTTAAAAAATTATCAAAAAAATTAAAAAAATATTAAGATAGATCAATATATGATATATGTTTTCATAAATATATCATAAATATACAAGTTAAAATTTAACTTATACAATTCTAAACAAAAATAATAAATTTAACCGTGAATTACACGTTCTATTCATTGTTAAATTTATTGTTTTGTTTCTAATTGTATAAGTTGAATTTAAACATATATGTTTGTGAAGTTATATATCACATATTGATCTATCTTACTTTTTTTTAAAAAAATTAATAACTTTTTAAGCGAGAGGTAAAATGAGGGAATATCCCATTAAAGAATGATTAGAGTTTCCCGTTTAATACCAAGATTGAAACTCACATATGGCAGCGTTCGGCTGCTTTTGTTCCCCGCGTAATTGCGGAAAACGGAACGATCCATTAGCGCGTGATTAATTAAGTTTTTGTTAATTTTTTTAAAAAATAAATTAATTTGATTTTTTTAAGTAATTTTTGTATAGAAACTTTTTATAAAATACACACCGTATAGTAGTTTGAAAAACGTACGTGCAAAAAACTGTGAGAGGAGTGGAAGAGGGGGAGAAGAACACAGCCATACCCAATCTCCGACCGGGCTGTCCGTTCCTTCGTTCGTACTATTTAATTCAAAGAACTGTTCGATCAATAATGAGTGTGCGCATGAAAAGGGAAGACTCTGAACCATCCTGCTAATTGTCTTCGTCAAACTGTTTTGTGCCAGCAATGCAGATTCAGAGTTCAGAAGATGTGCAGTGTGAAGGATGTTTCAGAGCTAAACCTGATCATTGAGGTCACGGGGGTTGGTGTTTTATTCTCTGATCCCCTTAGATCTTCTTTTTTTTTTAAAGAAAAAATAAAGTCCGGTAGATGCGCAGGATCAAAGAGTGCTGAACGAATCTTTCTTATTTTTTGATTTTTGATTTTTTATTTTTGAAAATAGACCCATCCAAAACTTATTTCTATAACCTGAACATGTTAACCACACCAGCCCGCTTAGCGTAGCAGTTTTATCCTGCCACGCTAGCGAGGGTGACGTGGCCAAATAACGTTGCCACGCTAGCTAGACCGGCGTGATCAAATAATACTATCACGCCAGCCAGATTAACGTGACAGTGTTGTTTTGCCACGTGGTCAAAAGGTCCTAGATCTTGAAAATAAGTTTTGAAAAGGTTAATTTTTAAAATTAAAAATTAAAAAAAATCAAAAAATAAAAAAATCGTGCTGAAGAGGATCGAGGAGAAGGAAGAGTGCACAGTCGAAAGAGAAAGGAAGCTGATGTAACAACCCACCGTCCTAAACCACACAACCAAGATCATCCGACAGACGGATCCACTTACAAATAACACCCTATTTACACTTTCGTCATCGCTTCGTATAAAGGGATTAAGCCATGAGTGATATGGTTGGAGTAAAAACCTTATAAGTTGGTTTCATCTTACTAAACTAGCAATGTTTTACACTACATCTGCATATGTGCAACTCTCATTGACCACACGTTCACATAGGTCTTATCCTAATTGGACTAGGATGTAATAGCTGGAGAGGTTCAAGCATGCGAAGGAAGTTGGCCCGGAGGCTGTGAGGAAGGGGAAGTAACCCCATTGCACCCAGTAGGATGACGGATCTGCTCTTGTCATTTAAACTAGTTAGGTGGCCCGCGCAATTGCGCGGCTAGCACCCATACAAAATTATTTATTTTTTACATATGATTTTACTTAAACTTCTTAGGATTTTGAAAGACCGAATTTTATCATCTGCATGTTTCTAATTTTATAGTTTTTAAAAGTCGCTTCGATCACTACCCCTTACTCATTTGTCAGGCTTTTATTTGCTTATCGATCTATCACTATTTCTATTCATCTTCCATGAAACCTTTAAAAAATAGACCTTTTAGTTTTTAGAGTTCATTGTCTTGTTGGGTTTTGTTTTTATAAATTCTTTAAAGTTTCGTCAAACATCGCCGCTGTACTCCTGTACGGCCCCTCCGCTGCCTCCTCTCTTTATTATTAATGGGATTTTAAAAATCGAACATAATTATCGTTTGGATCAGTTTTTAAATTTTTAGAAGTTCCGCTAAACCATCAGCGGTTTTGCCACTGTACTACTCTACACGTGACCCGCCCACTGCATCCCCTCTTTATTGTCATTGATATTTTAAAAATTGAACATGATAATTGTTTTTATTATCATTAAGATTTTAAAAATTGAACATGATTATTGTTGGGATTTATTTATTTACTTTATAGAATCCCGTCCATGATTATTGTTGGGATTTATTTTTTTACTTTACAGAATCCCGTCAACTGCCACGATCGTACTACTTAATAGCTTGTCCGTTGTCCCTCCTCTTAATTATCATTGGGATTCTTTTTTTATATGTTTATAGTTTTTATATGTCGCATCAACTACCACCACTTTACTCCTTTACAGGTCTATTGTTTTTCCCCTCTTTAGTATCATTTGATATCGTTGTGTTCTAGATGAACTATTCTTTTTGAAAAATTCATATTTTTCATTTTAATTTTTTTTATTTGTAAATTGTATTCCTACTCGAACTCTTATAATTATTTTTCTATTTTTGAATTTATTTTATTTTTATTCTAAATTTTAATTAATCTTGTAATATGTCCTAGATGATCTATTCTTTCATTATTCTTTATTTTTTATTATGAATTTTAGTTATTTATAGATTGTATTTCTAGTTGAAATTTTATTTTTATTTTTCTAATTTCTAAATTTATTTTATTTTTATTTCGAATTCTAATTAATCTCGTGTTGTGTTATAGATGGATTAATTGTTGTTTCAATATTTCTTTTTTATTCTGAATTTTAGTTATTTCAAAATGGTATTCCTACTTGAAATTTTATTTTTCTTTCCTAATTTTAGAAATTTATTTATTTATTATCCTGAATTTTAATTAATCACGTATTGAGTTCTTATATGGACTCCTCTTTCAATATTGCTTATTTTTAATTTCGAATTTCAATTTTTTTATTGTAAGTATTTCTACTTGGACTTTCCTTTTCTTTTTCTTCGATTAATGTGGGAATTTCTAGCCTCCACAGCGAATGTGGTGCGGAGCTCTTCTTTTTTCTTCCTAATTTCAGAAATTTAATTATTTTTATTCTGAATTGTAATTAATCATGTTTTGGGTTTTTATATGGACTCCTCTTTCAATATTGCTTATTTTTAATTTTTAGTTCTGAATTTCAGTTATTTTTTAGATTGTATTTTTACTTGGACTCTTTTTTTTTCTTCGATTAATGTGGGAATTTCTAACCTCCACAGCGAACGTGGTATTTTATTTTTGAGCTGTCTTAATAATATAATATAATAGATAGATAGATAGATTTCCTAAAGGCATGTAATAACAAGACTTCTGAACGTTTCACCATTGAAATAGAATGATTAGTTTTGTCGTTTAATCGTCTATGGTTGTGAGAGTCATACCGAGCGTAACAAGCACCTAAGGTACTTATGTAATATGTTCGAAATTTAGGAGTTATTTAGACCTATCCATATGTCTCGTTTATGAATGACATTGAAATAGAATAATTAGTTTGTGCTTCGTGTTGCATTGACCAACACACACTATTCGTAGCATTTGCATAGTTATGATAAGATAGTTCAAGAGACGAAGTACTTAACGATACGACCTTGGCCGCCCCAATGCATCGAGCCGGTCTAGCTATCCATTCAATGTGTTCAGCCTGTATTGCACTTTACTCCTCCTTCCTTCGCATGTACTCTACTAATGTTTCAGCCTCAGTTATTCTTCCACCATCATATATCAGATTGATATTGTTGATTCGCAAAGTGAACTTGCACCTTCTTGGATTAGCCTGACAAATAAATCTAGTTAGTCAATCAGAGTAGATATATTGATGGAAACGCTAGCGGAATTGAAAGAATTTAAGGCTGTCACGTACAACGAAGTTGTTGTCTATGTGACAGACGAAATATCAACTTCCAAATGTTCCTTATGCAAAGTATGTAATCACTTGGCATTCATCTTTACAACCATATTTTAGACGCTCAAACCATTTAGGCATACTTAGGATTGTTTCTCCAGTCTAAGCTAGCGGACTACACTTGATGTTTTATACTCCATCCACATCTGAATGAATTGTGTCATCGTTTTAGGTTGCCTTATCCTTCCACTAGTGAAACCGGCTCAGACCGTGTCAATCCACTTCATGAAGCCATATTTCCTTATGTCTTCCTATTTGCACAACTTCTCGGTAACATAGCTAATTGTATGAAATGAGTGATTGATGGAAGCGAAAGATGTACGATACTACAAAATCATCGTCGATAATGTTAGACCACACGAAACATAAAATCATCGTCGACAATGTTAGACCACACGAAACATCTTTACCGTATAGTTCATTGTCTTACGAACTTTATCACCTGACATTGATCCCCACAACCACACTCTAGACTCCCCCGCCATGTAGGAAGTCCCTCCTCCATATAAGGTTTCCACAGCTGTGTCGTTTGTGCTCATCCTATTAACTACATAATGACAATTTCGATATAAAGTTTGATTTTATTTGATTTCATATGACATATATAAAATTATAAATATACAAGGTTGGCAAGCTCTACAAGAAATTTTACATTTAAGTGCATTCTCGATTTTCTAGAGGGTGTTTTTTGGAAAAATAAAAAATAAAAAACACCCTTCCATAGGGCGTTAGGGGTATATTTCTATAACTTTTGAAAACTAAAATAAATTTATGTAATTTTAAAAATAAATAAATATATAAATACAAAAAATTCTTCCTTTTGGTGGCTGCTAACTTCAGAGTGAAGTTCAGGATGAAACTCTGCAAGTAGAGGAGAGCAGACACCTTTGATTGCTGCTATTTACCTAGTACCACCTCAAGCATCCACCAAGGTAATCTAATATTTAGTGGAACTAACGAAGTGATCCAAGCACTTTCTCAGCTAACATGTCAGCGTCGGAGTACGGCTGCAAAATAACAAAGGTGACACTCTTTGTTGTATGCTAGCGATGATTCTTGTGTAGAAAACTTGTTTTTTATCCCTTGGGTAGTTCTCCAGGTAGAACTGTTTCTTTATCTTAGCAAAATTGAGGACAAAGATATGTAACATCAGTTTTTAGTTGTAAGGTCGTTTTCTTACACTTGTTTTTATTTACCTGTTTCTTGTTTGTTTGATCCCTCGTATTCACAGAACTTGGTTGCCTCTGGACACTTGTTCAAGCAGGTACAGGTAGGAAAAAAAAAAAGAAAAAGATAGAGTAATACTACCTAGGAGGAACTAGCCTTCTTTTTAAAATTAAAGACAATGTTCAAGTAGGCCACAGATTTTGTACATCTGAAGATATAGTTCACAACTGATGTATACATGAGATGCTGCAAGGTTAATCAATTCAAACAAACAATCAATATACGTGTGCTGAACAGTATAATGCCGAATACCATGTGTGGTACCATCACAGAAGTGTTGGCAATAGCTTCTGATATATCACCGCAAGCACCAACTAAAATTGTTTTTTTACAATGAATAATAAGTTAAAATGGCCTGCTTTCTATACTATGCAAGGCAACAAGGTTACCAAATGATTAATTTCAAAGTACCATTCAGTTTGGACATACTTATACACTTAAAACAATGTAGTTTATTCCACCCATAGCATAGCTGATGCAATGATTGCTGATGCATATACCACTTGCATATTTTCTAATTTGCTAATATGCCTCAGCTTATCCTTGGCTTGCACATTTAAAAGATTGCAAAAGTAGTAGTGTTATGTTGACTTGGAATCGTTGAGAAGAAGTTCATGCATCTCTCCTGTGGGATGTATTTGATGGCGTGCTTCCTTCTGCCGTTCTCATCCATGGATGTCATTGCTGGTTCATTCAGATAAGCATAAGTACTTTTTCTCCACCTGCACCCAGGGAGGCAAGATGGAGGTCAGTCATATCCATAGCTACTTAATTAATTCTTTTTTGAAGACTAAGTAATTAAGATTACTTCTGATAGGATGCTAAGGTCGTAATTGCACCAGAATTTAAGCAATTGCACATGCACACGAAAATAGCCGTCTTGATACTTTGTACTGTTACAAAAAATTCTTAATGCGTTGCTTCTTATATTGACTAACTACGAGTTGAACTTGTTAGGATCTTAATTTTCGCATCCATATAATTCTTCCTGACTAAAAATTCCACTATAGAATTGTAACAGGAAATCCAACTGTGGAAATGGATGATTAAGTGGGATACAGATTGTTTTCCACATTGGACCAGTATCCAACTTCCAAAGAGGATGCGGAAACGCACTATTTAGAAAGGGACGCACTCTGCCGTATCAACTACAGGAAATTTGCAGAAAGAACGGTTACCAATCTTTGATGCCAATCCTTCCCTCAGTGCTCTTGGTGGCAGCGGCGCCGTTCGTGGTGATGTCTCTCTCCGCCCTTGCGCTGTCACCTTTGATACCCTCCTGAAGAATCTCCCTTATAATTTGCTCGAAGATCGCATAATCTTCAATCTGCTTTTCAAACAATTCAGACACCCCAAGTCACAGTATTTTTGAACTCCAAATTCATGATAGGATAATTTGGCTTATATCTGCATCGCAAGTTTTTTGTTGCCTTACACGCGTCGATTTATCTGCTATCCTAAATACCATACTGAACTTGAGCTGGTAAAGGAGATCAGAGGACGAGATAGTGATTGGTAGTGGAAAAAATTACAGTTGATCAATAAGAAGAAGAGCTGACCATAAGTGTCTTGGCTTTGATTCTTGCAGCTTCCTTCTCGGCGGTGAGGCGCTGCTCCTCTTCTTCCATCTCTTTTCTCCTCCAGAACTCCTCGATCTCTGCCCTTGTGATGCTGTAAACCGGGATCGCCATCTTCTTGGGGGAATAAGGGCTATGGCTGGCAGTTTTGGTGTGTCTGCAAGGTGTCACCTGCTGTCTTCTTCCTTGTTCTTTCTAAATTGTAAGTTCAGGCTTAGCAGGGTCACCTCATATATATACACCTTCAACTCTTCAAGGCTTCATGTGTAGGGTGTTTGCCTTGCCCACTGAAAAAACCTAGTCACAACTCACAGTCATGGCTACAGCAACCTAATCTTCTAGAGGAATACTACTATACTGGGTCCTTTTTCGTCTACTCTTCTCAACCAACGGTTATGCAACTAGTGTTTGCTTACATGTTACTAGTTGGTAGAGTCAGTGTCTCTAAAAGTTAACCAAAGTACTCCCTCCATCTTAAGTATAAGGGATTTTAGACGGATGAGATATTTCCTAATACTACGAATTTGAAAAGAGAGTTTGTCTAAATTTATAATATTAGAGAATATCTTATCCATATAGAATCTCTTATATTTTGGGATGTAGGGAGTAATAGGTAGGAATAGGAAGATGCTTTACGGTAATAAAGAAAAAGACTCAAGTGTGTGTCACGAAACAAAATGAACCCTTGGATCACACCACCTTGCATCAGCACACTAGTATTTCTTTTTTCTACCTAGTCAACCACATCTATTAATTTGAAAACGAGTGCAGTTGAAATTCCATACGGCCTTACCGGCATACAAAAGGTCCCCATCTTTTTTTTTTCTTAACACAGTGGGTTCCTTTCATTTTTGTTACTAGACTTCAAAAGAAACAACGAAAAAATCCTTTTGTTTTCTTGACTCGGAGTTAGGTCTTCACAAATATATTAAGTAAGGACAAAGAAAGACTTAGACTTAAGTTTGCGTCAAGAATCAGGATTAACCCATTCAGGCCTTCACACTACTTTAGTGCTGTAATTCTGTAAACCAGTTCACATGTTACATACAGCCACAGCTGTTTCATCTGAGAAGAATTGATAACTGAAGGTCTGTACCGGTCGATCACCAAGAGTACCTATTACTTTCTTACCTTGGACTGCAAACATCACACTCCACACATATATTAGCCTTCAAAGGAACTTCTGTACATTTATCTCCGCAAAGAAAAAAAAAGGTATGTTATGTATATTGGCGAGAAACACAGGAAGGATGGATCATTTCATATGTTTTTCTTTTGTTGCCTCTTTTTCCACGAAAATGATCTCCACTGCTAGGAGAAAATGTCAAATGCAGCGGAAAAAAAAAAAGATGACTTCGGATTCATGCCCCCACCCCAGCCGTGTGGGCAACGAATATACACTGAACATCTGAATTGATTTTGACTCTCCGGATGCTTATCAGAAGCTCAACACGGCGTCACGCTCAAAATGATACGCGGTAGCCGTCGTGCGGCAGGCTGGCGCTACTGCCAGAGCGCGCGTCACCGACTCACCGTTTGGTGGCGCCAGAAAGCCGTGAAAGCGCACGCCACCACGTTAAAACGGCTTTTGCGTGGGCTGGGTTTGGGCCTTCAAGTCTATGGCCGAAATTTCTTCTTGCTACTTTGCTAGGAGAAGTCCACCTGCTGTCCCTCAACTTTAGGACGAATTTGATTGACATCCTGAATACCCAATACCAAAAACCTTCATCCCTAACCTACGCAGAAACGTGCAACTTGGGTCCCATAGCAGTATATACCCCATTTTTCCTTGTTTCGCTTACTGGCAGATGTCCGGGCCTACTTGTCAGCATCAGAAGAGAAGGAGACTTTGACGTTCAAAGGGGGCCGAAGTGCGCAGGCGTGGCGGCGGCTGAGGAGGAAGGAGGTGGACGCGCCGCTGCTGGTGAAGGAGATCGAGGGCCAGAGCTCTTGGAGGTGGGGGGAGGTATTCGTAGCCATCGTCCAGGACGCCTAGTTCCAGGAGGTGGTGGCTTCCGGCTGCATCTAGAGGTGGCTAACGAGCCAACTCGACTCGTAAAAACTCGTTAAGTTAATGAGCTAGCTCGACTCGACTCGTTAACATAACAAGTTAAAAATGAATTTCGACTCAACTCATTAAAAAGTCTGAGTTGACTTATTAAACTCATTACACCGAAATACATAGTTTAAAATTCATATGTAGTATAATTTGTGATTCTATGATCAAAGATTATGATTGACATGCTATGTATCATGACTCACAAGATTGTGATATAATTTATAATCATGAGTTTACGACTTTTACACCTGCAAAATATGAACAATTAACTTCTATCTTAATGCATCATGAGCTCAACGAGCTAACCGAGTAACTCACGAGCTAGCTTGAGTTGGCTCGTTAAGCAAACAAGTAAAGGTTTAAACTCAACTCGACTCATTAACTGCTCGAGTCGAGTCGAGTTGAGCCGAGTTTTACACAAGTTGAGCTAGCTCATGAGTTTCGAATTTTTTGTCCACCCCTAGCTGCATCCCCGGGCCATGGAGGTGGTGTGGATGGGGGCTACTATGGTTGCTTCGGGTGGGAGAAGTAGGTGGAGGATAGCATCGGGGAGGCAACTGATGTGGCTGAGGTCGTCACTACCCAACGAGACTCCGGGAGGGCGGTGTGGCGGAAGCGGGAGAAGAGACGCGAGTGGTCTGTGTGGAGCGATAGATGGATGGGAGGTGGCGACGATGGCGGTGTTGCGAGAATGGGATGGATTTGGGAGCGAGGGGAGGAGGGATATAAGGGTGAGGTTTTTTTGGGAAGGAGGAGGGCCCGAGAACGCGGGAGAAATGGATACATTGGCAGTAAAGAGGGAACTGGAGCGAGAGGTGACGGAGGTGGAGGCAGCAGGATTTCAACCTCACACTTCTAGATCACCACATTGCCAAGCCCGGCCTCCAAGTTATCGGCTACTACAACGAGTTCAACATCGACTACACTCACACCCATTGCGTCAGTGCATGCATCGTTACCTCCACCATTGACAAAATCCTTCGCTCCCGTCGTTCCTCCTCCCCCAACATCGTCCGCTCTCCCTCGCTCCTCCAATCATCATCCACTTCTCCTTCGCGCGGCCTCGCTCTCACCACGAGGTCTGAGACAGGGGCTAGGTGCAGCCTGGTGATAGGAGGTCCTCAGTTGTCGCATGGCTCCTCCTGTCCACCTTGGCATGAATCGGGAGATTGATGATGATGGAGGACTCGTTAGCCCCGACTGTCACCATTAGCTCGCCCCTCGCCAGCTTGTCCACGCACGCCGCTGTTGATGCAAAAAACACACACAGGCCTGAGAGATTTGCTTTACTCTAGTGCAGGTCCTAACTTTTGGGTTTTGGATTCAAGGGCGTGCCAGTTGATTTGATCCTACAATCAACAAGAAAGAATACGCAAAGAGTATTAGTAAACGATAGACAATCGGCCATAGGGCCGATTTCATATCGTATGTGACCTAGCCGATGCAATAAAGCATGAATCGGTTGTAAGGATATAAGAAATAACCCTAATAATAGTATATCGGCTGTAGATATTAGCTTTATGCAATTATTAGATCAACATTACTATAGAAATAAGCAATTGGTATAGATCGGACTGAGCCGAGACAGTATAAATTACTTAAGTCTATTGCAACATGAAATAACGATCACATAAAACTGATGTCATAGCCGATATCTAGATCTATTTGCATATCGATCATAAATCAGACATAAACTCATGATTAAGCATTAAAGATTAGGTATAGAACATTAAACAAAGCTTAAACCATGTTAAATATTCTAAGAACAGATAAGATCGGCTGAAACTTCGATACTATCCCTATTGACAATCGTAAAGCACGTTATAGATCATGATTCTAAGAAAACTTAATAGGTTGGACCGAACCAATGCAGCATTAAGCATGAAAGAAGCATGACATGCAACAAGCCAATAACATCAAATCAAGATGGTGGATACATCATATAACATGAATCAACAAAGTAAACTAGCCAATATCGCCAAAACCCTAAAACGGATCTAGCCGATATAAGAGATAGCATTGTTGATCTAGGCTATATGATGTAAATGATACCTGTGGAACTTGCAAGACAGAATTAGAGTATCATAAAGATGTAAGCACTAATCCCGATGATGCAAATTGCCATGACAAGATATACCTTCTAGCCGAAGATCAAATTGATGCAGCACGACTCGAGAGCACAAGCTTGTCAAAAATAGGAAATAAAGGTGGCGATGCGCCGAGATTGATTAAACGTCTGTTGTTATTATTTACAAGACCTCGGGATTATATTTATACCCGAAAATACAAACATTGTCCATCACGGACACGACTCATATTAATCTAATACAAATCCAACTAACGAACAAGTCCTTTAGGCGGACTCTTACCGAGAATATCTATAAGGAAATTACAGAAAATATCCTAATTAATAGATACAATTGCCTCTTCAGGACTCTATCCGTGCATGGCAATCCTCATGGAGCTCGTTAACACAACCCGATGACGTATACCGAGTCACATTATCAAAATCGGCTCAATCGGCTAACCTAGCCCGACTCTGACTCTGCCGATCCAGCTCATAGCCGATTCGAACTACAGCCGATTCTCACTCTGCTTTCCGATACGATCTTATCTCTTCAATCCTCTTCGATTCCATCTTTATCTCCGATATTTGAATTACCAAATTTGGTCGTCAACAGCCGCCCAGCCGCCATAGGTGTAACACCCTAATCTGGTACAGCCGTACAACGACACCTGACCGGAGCGTGTCATAGGAAAAACGGTGCGAACCGCTTCCTACGAAACCGTGATATTGGTACCAGTCCCAAGACATAGCGCTGGTAGTCACGGTGAAAATTATGAATCATTGCAATTCTTATTTAAATAGAGGACCTATTTACCTTGACTTAAGTCACAACTCTCGGGAAACATGAGAATGCAACAGACAAAGCAGAAGCAGAGGCAATGGAAACCAACGAACTAACACCCAACACCATAGGCAACAGCAGGGAACTAGGACGAAACCCTAATCTTCACTTCAACTTCACCTTCAGAGCTGAAACAAGGAAAAATGGAGTCTATATTGCGGATCCAAGTTGCACGATTTTGTATAGTTTGCAAGTGAAGATTTCTGGTATTGGGGATAAGAGATGTCAATCAAACTCGACGTAAAATTAAGGGATGGCAAGTGGACTTATTCCTTTGCTAGGCCAGGTCGTTACCTTTGGGCCATAGTTGATTCCGCTCTAAGGTTTATAGGCCGGAATATTTTATGGGCTGTGTTGGCTCGTCACATTACTCCGGCCCACAGTTGATTCCGTTGTGAGAAAGGGCGTACTTTGTTAGTGCTGCCTTCGTTTGATTCTAACCATGTCACGGAAAGCTAATACGGCATATCCCTCAAGTAAAATGGCTATTGCTAGCTCAATAAAAAGCTGTTTCTACACCTTCAAAGCCGAATAAAATCGGCTGTCCGCCTGTCCCGGCGCCGGAAATATATTGTACTGCCTGCATAAGGTGAGATAGCGTGATCCCGAGGCTTTCTTTGAATCTTCCTTTGATCCTTTCCCTCCGGAGATAACCAAACAAGGCATAAAGTTCAAAATCCAGAACAAAAGCAAACAACGAAATGAAGGGTGAGGCATCACGTCAAGCAGCTCGCTCCCGGCGTCCACCGCGCGCACAGGAACACTTGAAAACCTCGGCTCCTCGATCTCCCAAACCCAACTCACATTCCACCCTCGCTTCGACTTGTCGCCACTCGCCACCCCAGGCGGCGGCGTCGTCCAAACTCCAAACACACAGGAGAAGAGGAAAGGAAAGGGAGAGGGATCGGAGAAGAAGAGACGGCAACGCGCGGGAAGAGAAGAAGGGCTTGTTGCAATGGGTAACTGCTTCACCAAGACTTACGAGATATTCATCACGTCGGCCAAAATGCGGCGGCCGGCGTCGACCGCGGAGCGCAGCAAGGCCACGGCGACGTG
This sequence comes from Oryza punctata, assembly GCA_000573905.2. Taxonomy (NCBI): domain Eukaryota; kingdom Viridiplantae; phylum Streptophyta; class Magnoliopsida; order Poales; family Poaceae; genus Oryza; species Oryza punctata. Next base: position 26,859,360 of record CM002491.2, on the reverse strand, counting down.
GCGGCGGCCGAGCTTGCCAAGGCACAAGGCCCCGCCGCACCAGCTGACGGGCCGGCTGCCGGGCTCCTCATCGGCGTCGGGGAGGGCGTCCGGAAGCGGGGAGATGGGTCCCGTGCTGCAGAGGCCGATGGTGAACGTGTGGTCGCTGTACCAGCTGGAGCGGAATCTGGGGAGCGGGGCGTTCGGGACGACGTACCTGTGCACGGAGCACGCGACGGGGCTCCGGTACGCGTGCAAGTCGGTGCCGAAGAAGAAGCTGGTGCGGCGCACCGACGTGGAAGACCTGCGCCGGGAGATCTCCATCCTGCAGCACCTCAGCGGGCAGCCCAACATCGTGGAGTTCAGGAGCGCCTACGAGGACAACGACCACGTGCATCTCGTCATGGAGTACTGTTTCGGCGGCGAGCTGTTCGACCGCATCACGGCGAAGGGGAGCTACTCCGTGCGGCAGGCCGCCACCGTGTTCCGGGACATCCTCACCGTCGTGCACGTCTGCCACTTCATGGGGGTCATACACCGCGACCTCAAGCCGGAGAACTTCCTGCTCGCCAACGCGGCCGACGACGCGCCGCTCAAGGCCATAGACTTCGGACTCTCCGCCTTCATCGAAGAAGGTCAGGACGATCGCACATAAGCTACACGACCTTTTTTCTTTATTTCTTTATCAACACCAAGAGTTTGACTGTTAGAAATGCACGGTTCCAAACAGTGGCGGACACAAACCTTTTAAAATACTGATGGAGCGGTCTCTAACGAGTAGCGGACACAAAATTTTAAGACTGGGTATTCACACAACAACAAGCGTCGTGTTCCTAATAAGTGTTTATTGGGATAGAGTTTGGGGATTTCAGATAGTTGGCTGATGCGTTAGAAGTGGTGTGGCCCCACTACTACATAACCTGCCATACAAGTCGATACTTTAGGTGCTGAAAAAGGTAAAACACCTTTCAAGAGAGATAGGTGTCGGTTTTTAAGAAAAAACAACACCTACAGTATATGTGTCCATTTTTTTAAAAAATAACTTTTAATATATTATATGTGCTGGTTTTATTAAAAAACCGATACCAAAAAATCAAGCCGGGAGCCCGGTGTGATCTTTTTTTAGCGCAAAGAGGGTTGAGAGGGGGGCTTATCCACTCGCTCGTCTCTCTCTATCTCGCCCCATCAGCCTCTCCTCCCCTCTCCAGCATCGACGGTAGCACCCGACGCGGATCCAGCGTCGGTGGCAAGAGGGGTGGCGTCTGCGGTGAATCCGGCGTTGGTGGCGTGTAGGGTGGCGTCGGCAGCATGCGGGGCAGCATCGGCAACGGGCGAGGCAGCGTGGCCGGTGGATCCGGCGTCGGTGGCGTGCGGAACGGCGTCGGCGGCCATTCCCACGGTGGATCCAGCGTCGGTGGCGGTTCCCGCAGTAGATCCAGCGTCGGCAGCAGTTCCCACGGCGGGTCCGGCATCGCCCGTCGTTCCCGCGTTGGATCAGATGGGGCGACGTTTGTTTTGCGATGATTTTTGTCATGACTTTTGTTCATATTTGTGTTTATAGTTTTTATTATGTGATTTTGACTTCTTTTTTCATGTCTCATGGATGATGGGGAGTAGCTCAATGCATCAGCTTGATTCGAGCCAATGCATCGAGCCTTTTTTTTATTCTTGGAACCTCAAATGTGTCGATTCCTTTGATTTCTCTCATGTGTACCGCCTTCTAGTTGCCGGATGGGAAAACCGGTACCTAGCCGGGTTCCCAACCAGCACCTATCCATGTTTCTATAGTAGTGCTCAGGAGTCCAGAAAAAATAGATTTGTTGAGAAAAAAAATCGAGAATGAAGTATTATATCTAATTAAATATACACTCACGCACATACACGCATCATATTTTACAATTTTTTTGGGTATTCTTGGGAATTCCTAGGAAACCCTTGCATCCGCCACTGTCTCCAGCAAGGGGCTAACCCTATTTGGATGTTACCTAAGGCACCGACGACCAACGTGTGGCACAATGCACACAAATCATAGTCGCCGGTTCACTGTAGCAGTGCACCACCCGGACATAAAGTGAGTTAACAACAAGGATGAACATCCGACCATGACATAAAGTGAGTCAGACATGCAAGGTGGTGAGCATACTCACGAAGACGAGATAACGATGGAAGCTTTATGCCTGAAATTAAGGATGAAAATGGTTGAAAACAAAATCATTTATTCAAAAATGATTTGTGTTCTGTCGGAACTTTTCATATTTACCAATTTAACTATTTAGTTTATATTGTATTATGGTGCTAAAAAGGATAGAAAAAAATCAAATTTATGTATTGCTAAAATTAGAAACGATATCATTTATACGAAATCAACACTAAGTTGATAGATAATTTCCGTCAATGTTTTCATCCCTATTTGAAATACTTGATTGATTTGATGGGTTAATGGTGGGCTGGTGACTAATATGCGAGACCCCAGAATTAGGAGAGAGGGGGGTGGCACGCACCGTAGCTAGGTTGATCGGCTCATCCTATTTAGTGGGTGTGTTCACCTCTGGCCAAAAGAGCGTGGGCTCAAAACATGTGCTCCTTTCATTTCTAAGATGTTTAATTTTATTTATGTCGAACATTTATAATTTTGATCAAATTTATAAAAAAAATAGCAATATTTTTAAGACCAAACAAATATATATTATAAAAATATGTTTAATAGTGAAATTAATGAAATTAATTTAACATTGTAGATGTTACTACATATTTTTATAAACTTGGTTTCAACTTAGGACAACATCTTACTTCTGAAACGTCGGAGTAGTAGAAAGCGAAAATTCCTTACGTGCCCACAAATTTTTGCATAATAACTTATGTGATTCTGAATTTAGTCTCATCCCTGCATACCCCTGAGTATTTGTTTTGACCCCTTCTATGCCCATTCCATGAGTTGCCTGGTAGTTGACTGTTGGAGTTTTTTTCTCCAAAAATATCTATATTACCCCTGTCTCTTACTTACGTGCTGGTTGATTAAAAAAATATGGCCCCCAGCATAAAAATTGATTCATTTATAAAACGCAAGTGTGGCATAATTAATTGGTCATACACTTGGAACTACAATTTATATACTTTTCAAATAATTACCAAGTCAGATATGATGAAATTTGTTCAATTTTTTCTTGAAATTTAAACCCAAACAAAAAATAATTAGTTTTCATTTTCTCAGTGAAACCATTGTATGGATTTCATCAATTTTTCTAAAAGATGTTTGAAAATTTAATTTTGTTTTTAAAATCCGATATCAAATAATTATGTCCCTTTTGATTTTTATCGTAGATTAAGTAGGTAGTATAAAGTACAAACGGAAATATACTCCCTCCGTCCCAAATTATAGGGTGGCCTCATTTTTAGGAAAATCTAACTCGATTACTTTTGACAAAGAATCATACTAATCATATTTATAATACGTATTATGCATGTTATATCACTAGATCTATATTTTGAAGTATTTTCATGTGATGCTATTTTCATATTTACTGAAAAATTTATATGGAATAAATTAATAATCAAAGTATGTCATTGAAAATCGTGTAAAAAAAATATAGACCTGGAGTAGTTATTTTGGAAAAGTCTAACAGTCAACTCACAGTTAACTAAGGCATGGGTATAGAGAGGATTAAGAAAAACTCATAACAATATGTAGAGGATTATGCAAAATTTAGAGGCATAGAAAGAATTGACAAAAATACATTGACACATGATGAATTTTCTCTAGTAAAAACGTACAATATCAAAGCACACACAAGAAGGCATCAATCATGCATGGTGAAAAATCTGCGAGAGATGAGGGGATAATGCGTGTCCCATAGCTCATATGACAAGATGTACAAGGTAAAATTTCGCCCAACAAATGCAGGTAAGGTGTACGATGACATGGTCGGAAGTGCTTACTACGTGGCGCCAGAAGTATTACAACGAAATTATGGGAAAGAAGCCGACGTCTGGAGCGCTGGGGTGATATTGTATATCCTTCTATGCGGGACGCCCCCGTTCTGGGCAGGTAAATATCCATACATGATATATCTTTACTCTTTAGCTTTGCATGCTACATTATATCAAGTATCGTGAAGATAATTGTCAGATTTGTATATCTGAGCAGAGACAGAGAAAGGCATATTCGACGCTATATTGTTCGGCCAACTTGATTTAAGTACAAGTCCGTGGCCTTCGGTATCTGAAAGTGCAAAGGATCTTGTCAGACAAATGCTAAATAGAGATCCGCAGAAGAGGATCACTGCATCACAGGCCTTAGGTAGCACACCTGAATTGTGTTATGCTATGCTAATCTGCGGATATGAATGTAAAATTTACCTGCAATTGTACATAGTGTATTGCCAACTCTTTAAATGCATTTATCCATGCCACAGAACATCCATGGTTCAAACAAAGTGGTGCATATGATAAACCTATCGATAGCGCAGTCCTATCAAGAATGAAGCAATTCAAGGCAATGAACAAATTAAAGCAATTAGCGCTTAAGGTGAGAATCCTCCTTAACAGGGATAACTACTATTCCTTGGTTAAATTAAGTTGACACGTTGCCTCCTTTCATCTCAAAGATAATTGCAGAGAACCTATCATCAGAGGAAATCATGGGCTTGAAACAGATGTTCCATAACATGGATACAGACAAAAGTGGCACAATCACACTAGAAGAACTGAAGGTTGGTTTGACAAAGCTAGGATCAAAGATTAATGAAGCGGAGGTTCAGAAGCTTATGGAAGCAGTAAGATCATTTTCTTTTGCTACACTCTTCACCATAGGTTTAGTTCACGAAAGATTTTACCAGCGATACTGTGATACAGGTTGACGTAGACAAAAGTGGCAGTATTGATTACTCGGAGTTCCTCGCAGCTATGATAAATAAGCATAAACTGGAAAGGGAGAAGAATTTGATTCGTGCATTTCAACACTTCGACAAAGATAACAGCGGGTAAAAAAAAAAATTTCTTACCAATGAAGAGACTTTATCTTGTTCACCACCGTGAATAACGAGCTCTAAATATAAGGGCTTGTTTACTTTGTAGCCATTTTCAACCTTACCAAAATTTGCTAATACAAAATTTTGGTATATTTTGGTGCTATCAAATTCTTATAATGTTGGATGTGTTTTAGTTTAAAGTCTTGTCAAAATTTGGTACTCCCTAGTCAAACTTTGTTAAACTTTGTTAAGTTTGATCACGTTTATAAAAAATTTGACCACATATAAAGTATCAAATTAATTTTATTAAATCTAGTATTGAATATATTTTGATAACGTGTTTGTTTTGTGTTAAAAATACTTCTATATTTTTTCTATAAATTTAGTTAAAGATTTGACTAGGAAAAAAATCAAACGACTTGTGATATGAGACGGAGAAGTAGAATTTTTAAAAGTAGAAACTTCTGGAATTGCCAGAATTTGTTAAGGTGGCATTGGAAAATATATGTTTGGTTTGTCGCCTTATCAAAATTGGGTAATGCCAAAATTTGATACGGTTGAAAATGACAATAAAGTGAACAGGCATTTACAACACTGAAACTTATTCTGTGCAACAATCATGTTCATCGTATAATGCTGTTCAACACGTGCTTTCCTTGCATCATTTTTTTCTTGGTATAAACTCATTTATATAAAAAAAATCAGTATATATTAACGAGAGACCATGAAAAATACCTCTAGGTACATAACAATAGATGAACTGGAACAAGCCATGGCAGAGTATGGAATGAGTGATGAAGCAAACATTAAACAAGTACTGGATGAAGTTGACAAAGACAAGGTAAAGCATACTTAAGGTATATATTTTCACTAATTATGGCCATTTCGATGGATTTAATTATTTCCTCCATCGAATTCACAGGACGGGAGAATTGACTATGAAGAGTTTGTGGAAATGATGAGGAAAGGAATACTAACCTGAGGAAACTCTCTGATCTCTTTGCGAACAAATTTGTATAGACACGTTCGAGTATATGCTGCAAGCACATAAAACACACAAAAGTTAACCCCAAAAGCAGTTGTTTTGGCTGTTATGTTTTGAGCTAGTATGTGTATTTATTGATAACCAGTATGCAAATAAAAACATATTAGAGTCCAGAAATTTACCTATCACAACTCCAGAAAACTGGACATATACCTTCTTTTCTACTTTCTTTTTAATTATCACTACCTTAACTGAGTTCATTCTAAAGCGTCAATGACTAAGGTCTGTCAGGTGAATATGCAAAACAGCAAAAGAAGCATGAATGTCATGGTCATACTGAAAAGCTGGCTTTACCTTCTTTTTTTTTATGTACGGAAAACTGGCTTGACGTACATCAAGCCTTAGAGGAGAATCTTAGTTCACCGGTGAGGGTTGCTCTACCAAACCACCTTCTAGGAGTAAACAAGGTAACACTCAAATTTTACCCTGTTTTTTAGGAGAGGTGGAATAAAGACTTTACAAACTTTCCTGGGCTTAACACACCGACTGGAAGCTCGTGGGAGGTGCCTAAGCCGGCTTGGAGGTTACCCTCCAATATTAAACAAACACATAGAAGATTCGAAACCGATCTCAAATGCTAAGGATGAACCCTAGCTCACAAGCACTCGAATCTCTAACACCCCAACTCCAAACTCACAAAGGTTTGCCTCAAAGCGAAGGGAGTGAGGGAGAGGGAGAGCTCAAAGAGAGAGAGAGAGAGAGAGTGAGTGAAGAACAAGAAAATGAGGAGCTATGGGAGGAGGAGGTAGGGGTTGGGTGGTATAAATACACACCGAACTCCCACCCACGAGCCGTTAGGCACAAGCCGCACAACCAGCGCCTCGGGGCCTCCGGACTAGATCTTCGGGTGGCCAAGGAAGCTTCTCCGAGGTTCTAGGGTATCCACCTGGAACTTCTGGGTTTGCAAACCGGAGATGCCAGAGCCACTACCGCTGCCGCTCTCTACTCGTCGCACCAGCTCGCTCGGCACCGCTCTGGCATCGAGCAACTTGGTGAATAGGATCGCCCTCCCTCTAGGAGCCCAAAACTAGCCTCCCCTAAGCCGTCTCTCAGTCTCTCACCACTATTGACCTCTTGCACCAAAGAAAACAAAATAAAACCATGGTTCACCGTTTTCTTTAGGAAAATAAATCAGGAAAATTCTCTTTTCTCGGTTCATCTGGTTCAATGACCATTTTGACCTCAAAGGACAAAGAAAGACTTGAGACTTGAGTTTGCGTCAGGAATCAAGATGAACCCATCCAGGCCTTCACACTGGCCACTCTAGTGCTGTAACTCAGTTAATCAGTTTACATGTTACATACAGCCACAACTGTTTGATATGAGCAGAATTGCTAACTGAATGTATGTACTGGTCGGTCATCGAGAGTACTTATTATTTTTCTTACCTTGGACTGCAAACCCCAAACAATATACTAGCCTTCAAAGGAACTTCTGCACATTTATCTCCACAAAGAAAAAAAAAGTTCTGTTATGTATATTGGCGAGAAACAAAAGATCATGGATGGAGCATTTCCTAAGTTTTTTTGTTGCCTCTTTTTCCATTGAAATATTTCCAGTGCTCATAGAAAGTGTCAAAGGCAGCGGAAAAAAGGCGACTTCGGATTCATGCCCGGATGCCCCCACCCCTGCCGTGTGGGCGACAAAGATACACTAAACTTCTGAATCGATTTTGACTCTCCGGATGCTTATCAGAAGCGCAACGCGGCGTCCCGTCACGATGTCATGCTCCAAAATGGTGCACGGTGGCTGTCGTGCAGCAGGTTGGCACGCGTCGCTGAAAGAGAGCAGTAGTGAAAGAGGTGGCTTTCGCTCGCTCTCTCACCTAGCGTAGACATCAGCTGCACCCCTCGTCCCTAGCCGGGATAGGGCGCCACCAGCGCGGCGAGGCGGCTACAGGTGTTAGTGATTGCTAGAGAACACGTCGCTGCTTGTTGAGGCCGGAAGTCGTGAAAGCAAACGCCACTAGGTTAAAATAGACTTTTGTGTGGTCGTATTTGGCCTTCAAGCCTATAAGCCGAAAAATTTTCTTGGTACTTTGCTAGGCTAGGTCATTTACCTCTTGCACATAGTTGATTGGAATAAGTCTATTTTGCCTTCCTCATTTCTTGCCTTTGGTCGGATCGTATCCCTCAACAACAAAACCGTAAACGTCTTCCCCAACTTCATAAACCGACTCAAATATAGTCCCGAGAAAGTATTGAGTCCGATTTTGGTTTACGTGGCGTCCACGTGGTATATTGACTATAACTTTATCCCACGTGACGTACAACACTTACAGTCAAAAAAAAACCAGGATCCATGTAGGACCTACATGCCGTTGACACTATCTTCTTCCTCCATCCTCCTCTCTTGTCCATCTCTCCAGCTCTCCCATCTCTTCCTCATGATCTCCAGGGCCGCGACCAGCGGGGAGAGCCAAAGAGGAGCATGACGGTGGCGATGTCCCCTCTCTACTGAGAGTGGAAGAAGGAGGACCGAGCCACATGGATCACGCGCGCGGCGTGCTTGGACTGCAACCGCCTACTCTGCCCCTCTCATGGTCACCGCCGACCTCCTCGCCACCGGAAATAGGGGCCACACGGGCCACTCCACCCATGGCTTGTGTGCCCTTTCTCAGGCCGGTTGGTAAGGGGAGGGCATTGTAGATCCTGCGAAGAGGTGGAGGAGAAGAAAAAGGCAACGCACATCCAAGGCACGCGGCGGTGATGAAGAGGGGAAGAGAGGAGGCGATGGTGTAGACCGGGGGGCGTGCGGCGACAAAGATGCGGATGAGAAGAGGAGGCGCCAAAACCCACCCTCCTAAGGTCGCTGTCGGATCGAGCCCTCCCTTGGCCATCGACACCTCCTCCGCTGCCCCAACCTTCCCACAGCCAGACCCACTGTAAGCAACCTCCCCGTCACCGGATACACTGTCCCTATTGTCCCCATGGCCGGATCACGCACGCAGGGTGTTGGTCTATCTCGACTAGCATCTGACAGCTCAGCGGTGCGCTGCCGACGGAGCACATGCACGAACTCACGCTCAGCCTAGAGCCTAGCAGGCAACCGTTCCAGTTGGTGGTGCAGGAAGGAGAAAGGGAGGAGAGAAGAGTGGGGAGTGGTGGAGGAAGAAAAGTAGTCACACAAGAGTTCCACGGGTTCAGAAACCTTTGGCAAGGCGATTCATGAAGGATTCCATCCCATTTTGGCGAGAGGGAGGCAACGAATCACCTGGGCTACAGATTTGTCGGTTAGTTGATTCTCGAAATAAGGTCATTCGAAAAAAAACTGTCGGTTTCTTAAGGCTTCAAACGAACGACTAGTCATTAAGAAACCCATGAAAAAAAGTCTATTTATTACCGTTCATGAAGAAGTTTTGCCTGCGTGCAACCTACCTAGCCCTTTTCAATAGAACGTTGATTTCCATCTCAACAAAGAAAGAACTCCAAATAAATGAAAGCAAGATTGCTTGTTGTCCTATTACTCTGTTTGCCTGCCGACGAAGAATAAAACTATCATTATACTTTTTTTCCTTTTCCTAGTTCTTCTTCCAAGCGCATATCATCATGGGGAATCGAGTGAGTTCTTCGGATCGACGGACAAGAGGACCTTTTCATTCATCTCACCTATCCTACGCAGATTTCTAATCAAAGCCTAGGCTAACCTATCAGTAAAGAGCTTCCTTCTAGGAAAGGTTTCATGAGATGTTGATGTGCTACCTTCTAGCCTACACCAATGGGAAGACCTAGAGCTAACTATCAAGACTGTGGGCTATCTGGACACATACTTCGAGAAATGGTTTATGCATGTTTGTTATCGGGTCTCTCATGTATATTTTTTTTATTTTCCTCGATGATTAGGCTATCGCGTCAGCCAAAACCATCCTCAAACCCGTTGATAGAGTTGTTTTGCGCTGGTTTTAATACTTGAGGAAGGTGTTATACATGTTTTGCGGTTGAGGGATGGGATTCAACCAGAGGCAAGAAAAATAGGGGGCAAAATAGACTTATTCCTAGTTGATTCCACTGAGGTTTTTTCTTAGAATGGTATTTTTACTCGACCTCTACATCCAACCGGATATATGCAACCATTTAAATTGGGAACTTAGTCCCATAAACAACCCAATCTGAAATTCGCTTCTATGGATATTTGAATTCAGGATCTTAGGGTACTATTAAGGTCACTACAATTACTATGCTACATGCCCTTTCGTATTATTCTGGGCCGGCTTGGCTCGTCACATTACTCTGGGCCACAGTTGATTAAGTTCTGATAAAGGGCGTATTTGTTGGTTTCCTGATTCTAACGATGTTACGGAAAGCTAGTACAGCATATCCCTCAAGTAAAATGGATATTGCTAGCTCAATAAAAGCACATGGTGCTATGTGTTTCTACACCTCCAAAGCCGAATAAAATAGATGTCGCGGCGCCGCAAGTATTGTACTGCCTGCATAAGGTAAGATAGCGTGATCCCGAGGCTTCCTTTGAATCTTCCTTTCCCTCCGGAGATAACCAAACAAGGCATAAAGCTCGAAGCCCGGACCAAAAGCAAACAGAGAAACGAAGGGGGAGGGCATCACGTCAAGCAGCTCGCTCCCGCCGTCCACCGCCGCGCAGAGAAACACTTCAAAAACCTCGGCTCCTCGATCTCCCAAACCCAACTCACCATTCCACCCTCGCTTCGACTCGTCATCGTCGTCGTCCAAACACACAGGAGAAGGAAAGGAAAGGAAACGAGTAGGCTTTGCAATGGGCAACTGCTTCACCAAGACGTACGAGATACCCATCACGTCGGGCACGATGCGGCGGCCGGCGTCGACCGCGGAGCGCAGCAAGGCGCGTGGCGATGAGCCGGGGACGTGGCGGCGGCCGAGCTTCCCGAGGCACGGGGCCCCGCCGCACCGGCCGCCGATGGGCGCGCGGCCGGGCTCCTCGTCGTCGTCTTCGGCGGCGGGGGCGCTGTCCCGGAGGGCGTCCGGCGGCGGGGAGATGGGCCCTGTGCTGCAGAGGCCGATGGTGAGCGTGCGGTCGCTGTACGTGCTGGATCGGAAGCTGGGGAGCGGGCAGTTCGGGACGACGTACCTGTGCACGGAGCGCGCGACGGGGAACCGGTACGCGTGCAAGTCGGTGTCGAAGCGGAAGCTGGTGCGGCGCACCGACGTGGACGACGTGCGCCGGGAGATCACCATCCTGCAGCACCTCAGCGGGCAGCCCAACATCGTGGAGTTCAGGGGAGCGTACGAGGACAACGACCACGTGCACCTCGTCATGGAGTTCTGCTCCGGCGGCGAGCTGTTCGACCGCATCACGGCCAAGGGGAGCTACTCCGAGAGGCAGGCCGCCGCCGTGTGCCGGGACATCCTCACCGTCGTACACGTCTGCCATTTCATGGGGGTCATACACCGCGACCTCAAGCCGGAGAACTTCCTGCTCGCCAGCGCCGACGACGACGCGCCACTCAAGGCCATCGACTTCGGACTCTCCGTCTTCATCGAAGAAGGTCAGGGCGATCACATAAGCTACACTACACTACCTTTTTTTTCCCCAAAAAAAAAATGTCGACAAGATGTACAAGGTAAAATTTCCCCAAAAATGCAGGTAAAGTGTACAAGGACATTGTAGGGAGTGCTTACTATGTGGCGCCAGAAGTATTACAACGAAATTATGGGAAAGAAGCCGACATCTGGAGCGCTGGGGTGATATTGTACATCCTTCTATGCGGGACTCCCCCTTTCTGGGCAGGTAAGCATTCATACATCCTTGCTCTTTAGCTTTGCATCATTGCATGCTACATTTTATCAAGTATATCGTGGAGATAATTGTCAAATTTGCATATCTGAGCAGAGACAGAGAAAGGCATATTCGATGCTATACTAGTCAACCAAGTTGATTTCAGGACCAGCCCGTGGCCTTCGATATCTGAAAGTGCAAAGGATCTTATCAGACAAATGTTACATAGAGATCCCCAGAAGAGGATTACTGCATCGCAGGCCTTAGGTAGCACACCTGAATTGTGTTTCGCTATTCTAATATGCGGTTATGAATGTACTCCCTCCGTTTCATATTGTAAATCGTTTGACTTTTTTTCTAGTCAAACTTCATTTAGTTTGATTAAATTTATAGAAAAATCTATTAATATTCTCAACACAAAACAAACATATTATCAAAATATAAACAATGTTTGATTTAATGAAACTAACTTCATATTTTAGATGTTTTTAATTTTTTCGTTAAACTTGATGAAACTTAATAAAGTTTAATTAGGAAAAAGTCAAACGTCTTACAATATGAAACGGTGGGAGTAAAATTTATCTACAACTGTGTATATATATATATGTATAGTGTAGCCAACTCTTTAAATGGATGTCTCCATGCTGCAGAACATCGATGGCTCAAAGAAGGCGGTGCATCAGACAGACCTATCGATAGCGCAGTCCTATCAAGAATGAAGCAATTCAAGGCAATGAACAAGTTAAAGCAATTAGCGCTTAAGGTGAGAATCCTCCTTAACACGGATAACTACTACGCTTTGGCTAAAATCAAGTTGACACGCTGCCTCCTTTCATCTCAAGGTAATTGCAGAGAACCTATCACCAGAGGAAATCAAGGGCTTGAAACAGATGTTCAATAACATGGATACAGACAGAAGTGGCACAATCACGGTTGAAGAACTGAAGGTTGGTCTGACTAAGCTAGGATCAAGGATTAGTGAAGCCGAGGTTCAGAAGCTTATGGAAGCAGTAAGATCATTTGCTTTTGCTAGAGTCTTCGCTGCAGGTTTAGTTTACAAAAGGATTTTACTAGTGATACTGTGGTACAGGTTGACGTAGACAAGAGTGGCAGTATTGATTACTCGGAGTTCCTCACAGCTATGATAAATAAGCATAAACTGGAAAAGGAGGAGGACTTACTTCGTGCATTTCAACACTTTGACAAAGATAATAGCGGGTAAAATATTTTTTTCTTACCAACGAACAAACTTTATCTTGCTCAACACCATTAATAAAAGAGGTCTAAGTTAACCAACACTGAAACTTGTTCTGCACAACAACAATCATGTTCATCGTAAAATAATGTTCAACACATGCTTTCCTTGCATCATTTTTTGTCTTGGTGTAAACTTGTTTATAAAAAAAAGTATACATTAATGAGAGACCATGAAAAATAACTCTAGGTACATAACAAGAGATGAACTGGAACAAGCCATGGCAGAGTATGGAATGGGTGATGAAGCAAACATTAAACAAGTACTGGATGAAGTTGACAAAGACAAGGTAAAGTATACCTAAGGTATTTATTTTCACTAATTAGGAACATTTCCATGGATTTAGTTATTTCCTCCATCGAATTCACAGGACGGGAGAATTGACTATGAAGAGTTTGTGGAAATGATGAGGAAAGGAATACAAACCTGAGGAAACTCTCTGATCTCTTTGTGAAGAAATTTGTATAGACATATTCGAGTATATACTGCAAGTACACGAAAACAAAGTTAAGTCCAGAAGCAGTTGATTTGCTTGTTGTGGTCGGAGCTAGTATGTGTATTTGTTGATAACCAGTATGCAAATAAAAACACATATAGAGTCCAGAAATTTATCTAAACAACTCCAGAAGACTGGACGCATACCTTATTTTCTACCCTTTTTGTTAATATCACCAACTTAATTCAGTTCATTTCGAATTGTCAATGACTTTGGTCCGTCAGATGAATATGCACAACAGCGAAAGAAACATAAATCTCATGGTCGTACTAAAAAGCTAGCTTGACCTTTTTTTATGCACGGAAAAGTGGCTTTGACCTATTGGAAAAAAGAAAGTGAGAACTGGTCGACCTTTTTTCTGTATGAGTTATTGTAGGGCATAAATCTCGTGGTCATACTGAAAAGCTCCCAGTTATGTGATTAGAGAAAGAACTCCGAGAAAGGAATCTGGGTCTTCAATTCGTTGGCTCTTCTATTGAGATTACGTGCTGTCTCTATATGAGGCTCATCTCCTTCAACTGCAATTATTTTCGCAAAGTCGCCATTACCAAAATAGTCCACCACCCTATTAGCAGCTTCAAGTCCAGTCACATATGCCTTTTCCTACATAAAAGTTACCTAAATTCATGAATAAATTTGTATTGACTCCAAAGCATTGTGTGACATATTATCTGCTCACCTTTGAAAAGGACCCATGTCGATTCACTATCCAATCACCAGCAATAAACAAATTTGATAAGCTAGTTGATCCTCGCAATGTGTAATTGTAAGAACCTGCAGGTAATGCACTTTTTTGGCATAGGTATGGCACTAGGTATTGAAGAGGCAAAGATATAGTGTAAGGTAAATTAGATCATGTTTTTTAAATACTCAACATGCTGGTGTGCAACTGTGCACTGAAAGAGATCACGAGTAGTGTGTTCTGATTATGGAACCCTGTCACACCATCATTTTATAATCAATGCTTGATATCTTTTCAAGCATTATGTACTTTAGTGAACTAGCACGGGTGTAGGCCTTGTGAATTGCAGGCTGCTCCCAAGAAAGAGCATCAAGAGTGATATTCCTGCAGGCACTTATATTATAAGAAGGTTAAAGTTAAGTTTACCTGGAAGGAAGTGAATTGTAGATTTAGGAGATCTTCTGACCAATTGTTGGATCACGGTAGCCTCCTCAAAATCCTGTATGCATTTGATAAGGTGTGATGAAGCCTCAGAAACGATCTGTTCATCATTCAGTGGCAACAAATGGCTAGCATTGTACTGCAACAAGAGATTGGTAACAGTAAGATACAACCTGAAAGAAAGTGCTTTAATTTGTTATAGAGGTGGTTGATTTTAAGATGAACATACAAATTCCGCCTCCACAATTGTAGTTGATTTGTCAGCATAATCATCATATATTGAAGTAAGGTCAAAGAATGTCCACCCAGATGGATCATCAAAACCAGAACAAACATTGGCAACCTTCGGAATTGTGATCTGGCATTACATATCACCAAAAACAAAATATATGAGAACAATGTGTATTACTTCTTAGCAAATGAAGTATATTTTGTGACTTGCGATTACCTTTTTATCAAACCATAACTTTATGGAGACCACATCAATTGTGGACAGATGAAGAAGATTAACAAATTCTTGCTGAGACTGTAGAAACGGACTAGAAGAAATTCAGTAGTCAGAAAAGCAGTCAAATATATGAAAATAAGAGATGTTTCAAGTGGAGAAAAGTGCTGTCCCTCAAGCAGTACGTATTTCTATAGCAATCTTAGCTTCCAAGTTACTGAGAGTAATTAGTGGTGAAACAGGCCCAAGATTCTTTCAATGACTACCTCTGTAACTCATGTTGTATATACCTGTTCTTGATGATATATTGTAGCGAAGAGAGTCCATTAGCCAAAACAAATGCATCTGCCTCATGTACCTCCTCTCCACAGACAATTCCAGAGATACATGTAGTGTCCTTATTTATGGCCAAACTTGTTGGCACTCTGTTTCCAAGGAATTTTAAGCCTTGCAGTTCCAGTGATTTCAACCAAGGAGAGAAAATTATGTCTTCCACTTCCCCACGGCACAACAAAAAATCAGAGTTTTCCTGTAAATTTGGGAATTTATGAGAAATCATTGGAAAGAGCTTTGTTGATCAACGTAAATTTGAATAAAGATAAGAAGAAAGAAAAGGGGGGAAAGTAAGAGCAAGACAGAACAGAGAACCTGATGAGAGAGCATATAGTAATACAACATCCCCAGTGTTGCAGCTGCACTGCATTGCTCACCTGGAGCAAACAGGGCAGCCTGAATTGCTGGTTGAAAAATTTCCTTGTAGAGTTTTTGAGAGCAACCGAACATCTTAAACAGCTCTCTTGCACTCACTGCAGGAAATATGACAAGAAGACATGAGGAAGAAATGATCTACTATAACTATAGCTAACAACTCCTATAAATTGTGCAATATGTACTAAATTTCCTCACTTGCATCATATTTCATCCAAGCAGTGTCTGTGTTGTCGAAGTCAATGACTAGATCAAAGCAACAACTAAGTGGTTAGAACTGAGGCCATTAGCATTTAAAGACAGAACCTGGACAGATGGACGTGCATACCTGCAGCCATGACAGGAATTGATGTCAACCTATCAATTAAAGGAAGACTAGGGAACTGTAACAGAGAAAATTTAGGATAGTATGAGCATATGAGGTGGTTGGGACTGGAGCGATAGGTCAGCAAACACATACAGACGGAAGAAATCATACTTCTGGATATGTTAACATTCCAAAGGGAGCTGGTAATCGGGGCTGGTCATGAAAAATGGGAAATTCCACCTGCAAGTGGTCAGAAAAACAATGCAATGCTATCAGAGTTAGAGGAAGAATAACATCCCGCGGATCATTTAAATTCAGGGCAAAGTTCGGCATGAAACAACATGATACATGGGGATGGATTGTTACAACATGGCATGCTATCCTCTCATTTGTGCATGTTATCCAAATAGTTATGAGGAATTTTGAAAGAAAAAACAAAATAAACCTACCACAAAAATATAATGCTAAATTCAATATGCACATGGTAGAAGAAAATTATTCCTTCTGTAATACAGATTTTACTAAAAATAGACATTGATCCATCCCAAACTAAAATATACAGAGAAAAATCCATGCACATCACAATTTTGAGGGCATTAAAGCTGAAGAGACGAATTCGCAAGTAGAACATTGAGAGAGAAGTACTGCAAGCCCTTGTGAAGAGTAGTATGCAGCTTTAGTCCACCCTGTGAAAGGCGAGATCCCGAGCTCATCGACCAACGAGAAAATGTTACGGTATGGGTACCAAAATCCTATGTGCAACGCCACGATTCAAGAATTACTGAATCAGAACTGGCACACCAAGTTTTAACAGTTGTAAACTGAAAGCTGAAGAAAATTTACCTCTGAGACCAACCTCCTCGGTTGGGCCGCTCTCGGCCCCCAGAAGCGTGACATCGTATCCCTGATCAATGGAAAGTACAGTGATGAGGAACAAAACCCAACAAACTTCTCTCCTCCACGTTCTGGCTGCTGTTTCAAAAGAGACGGCGAAGCAAAACAATTTTGGGAGAAAATTCCGCCGCCGGGAGCGCCCCACACGAGCGGATAATGCGAACGAGCGCGGTTGCCCGCTACGAATCGAAAACGCGAATGCAGCAGGAGTAATCGAGGGTCAGTGAGCAGCGAGAGGAGACCTGTTTGACGAGGTGATGCGCTGCGGCGAGGCCCGCCCAGCCAGCCCCGGCGACGGCGACCTTCTTCCGCTGCGTGTCGACGGGCTCCGGGGAGGCGTCCGCGCGGACTGATCTCCCTCGACGAC
The DNA here is from genome assembly GCA_000573905.2 of Oryza punctata. Taxonomy (NCBI): domain Eukaryota; kingdom Viridiplantae; phylum Streptophyta; class Magnoliopsida; order Poales; family Poaceae; genus Oryza; species Oryza punctata. The sequence goes on along the minus strand of CM002491.2, from coordinate 26,842,062 downwards.
GGCAGCAGCGGATAGAGGGCGGAGGGAACCGGCCGCCGGCGACGGGCGCGGCGGCGAGTGGCGCACACCAGCACATTCCTTCGGCTGGAAGATTCGGGAATCGAGGAGTGGAGGAGCTCCCGGGAGCGAACGAGTGGCCTGGTTAACCCGCGATGTGTTCGTCTGTGTGCCCCACGGAACGTGAACATATATTCCTTTTATGCATATCTGTAAGAGATAATTTGAACTATCAAAAACAACAATTTGGTATGCAATGCAACTAGTAATTGGTACTATGGACTTGTTCGGTTTAGTTTCATACCAAAATATTAATAGTATCAAAACCTGTTTTGACACTACCAATATTTTAATAACAAAATCCAGGAAATATCATTAACAAAGGATTTAATTTCAAGAACTACTATCGATGTCGATAAATATGAGTTGTATGAAATGTTATTGTACAAGCGAACTTGTTTCAAAATTACTATCTCCATTAGGATTTCGTTAGTAGTCTACTGTTAAGTGTTATATGATGAACAATGCATATAACGACGTAGGATGGATGAAACTTAACGACGATGATATTTCTAGGTTAAAATCGCTTTTACAATGATATTTTATGGAACTTGCACTCATCGATGATATTTCTTGGATTTGGGTGTTTGTTAATACTATTTTTTGGATTTTCTCTATTTTGATATAGTAGCATTCTAAGTAAGTGGGTTTAAATTGGTACTAATTGAAGCCAAATATTGTGTTATGACGAAGAAAATTCTAGAGATACACCAAATTAAACATGGCATTATCATCCATTTGGCTCCAAACCGAACCATCATATTTACTATTCAAATTATCGTAAAGTTGATATGACACTGTCGGATGAAAAAAATCCGCAATGGGGGACTGTACGGACCCCCTTTTTGAGTTCGGCCCAGGGACGCGTGAAAGAGGCCTCCTCAGACCCGGCTCCGGTGAGGCCGGTGAGGAACGAGATCGCCTGTCAGAGGACGGTATCACACACGATCATTTATACAGGTTCGGGTCACCGATGAGGCGTAATACCCTACTCCTGTGTGGTGGATTATCTATGTGGGTTCAATCTCCCCGGAGTTGGGCAAAGTTCGCCGCTGCTAAGGGAGAAGAAGTGGAGAAAAGCATCCAACCCCCCTACTCTAGGCCTGGGCCTCCTTTTATATCTCAAGGGGACACCACAAAGACTAAACAGGCGGTTTTCTAGAGAGAAAGGAGCAAAATATTTTACAAATGTATACTATACCGTGGCTGGGAGTGGAAGCCTTTCGCTCCTGTGGATCTGGTATGAAGTTGGTCGGACCGCCCATCATGGCGGTCGACCCGGTCGACCCAGCACGTCATTCTTCATTAACCGGATGGAATCCGGTAGTCCACCGTAATCCGTGCGACGCGCCAGGTGATTAGACCTGACGCACCAACCTTGACGTGGCGTAGGAGCCGGATCGGCCCCTACGATCTTGACGCAGCTTCATTGGGAAGCGTATCATACCTACCGCGTGTGCGCCGGCACGCACGGCACTGTACGCCATCCTATTGGTCATTCGCACCGGTCTCGTGCCGGTCAGCCATCGGTGACCGATGTCAGATGCGTGCGCGTCACTTCGCAATAGATGCGGCACGCGCGCGGCGTAGGCGCACTATGCCTGCACCGTCATTTAATGCAGGTAGGTGAGCGCTGGGAGCACTCACCCACTTCGTGGTGCGTGGTGATGGCCCGAGGGGGTCGGGGGAGCCCGACCCCTGCAGGATCTCCCCCGGAGGAGGTAGCGCGCCATGAGAGGGTGGCCGTCACGTCATCCTTGGGCCTTCTCGCCCCTCGGGGGATGGTCACGTGTACGAACGGGACTGCCTCAAGCCCATAGTCGGTATACCCCTAGACCCAGGACACCGACATACACATTTTGACATCAATCCAAAATGGTCTTATGTACGTACTGACATATCGATAACCAACATATCATGACATTTGCATAATTATTTCTGATAGATTTGTGTAATTTATATTCTACTAGTTTTACAAATAGCGTGTAAATCGATATATATGGTACTAAATGAGATCCTCCAACGTAACTTTGCAGAGGTATGATTGTATGGGGATCCGTGTATCAAAGACCACGTCATTGAGAAGTTCATGTTGGAGGAACTTTTTTCAATTAAGTTATGTATTGGACTTCGGTTAAAAAATAGTCCCTCCGTCTCAAAATATAACAAGTTTTGGTTGATTGAGACATATCATAGTACTATGAATTTGAATAGACAGCCTGTTCAGATTCACTATGTTGGCAGTATGCTATGAGGCCCCTTCGACCAAGCCTGCCGAAACCAACCAGGCGGCAAGGATCCGATCTCCCAGTACCCAAGGACAAGGGGGCGAAGCCCTACAGCGAAGCTCTATGGCGAAGCCCGATGGCGGAACCCAGTGGCGAAGCCCGATAGCGAGGAGCCACAAGGGGTTCCGGTCGACCAAGGCGAAGCCTACATGGCGAAGGCATGCGCCGAAGGAGGATGACTTCGCCAGGGCGGACCCGGGCCAAGAAAGGCCAGCAGGCCGGCCCAACTGCCCCGGTCCATGGGCCAATGAACCAGAAGCCACCAGGTGGCCCATCAAGGGCCCACGTGCCTGGATTACATTAAATACCCATGTAAGGGCCCCTTTATGAGGGTGACCATGTAAATTCCCCTGTAGTAGCCCTAAACCCTAATAGGGGGATCTGTAATGGGGTTATAAATAGTCACGGCCATGTAAAAGGGGATCCGAATTGAATATAAAATTTATTACATTCCACCTACCCAACAACTGTTGAGTATCCACGTCCTTTGACGTATGCAGTTGTCGTTTCGACAACAGCTGACGCCGACCGTGGGGACCTCTGAGCGAAACCACTGAGAGCGAATGCCACCGAAGAAGGTCTCGAAAGAGAGGGTTGCGAACCCGAAGGAGAGCGTAGCGGAGGAGGTGATGGCCGCTGACGAAGGCGTCGAGCCTTCGGCGCCTGTCGAAGCGGCAGCTGCGCCGTAGGCTTCGGCACCTGCGCCACAACCGCCTACTTCGGCCCCGACTTCCGCTGTGGATCAGGTACCGGAGGCCCCTTCGACAGCTCAGCCTGCTTCGAGCGCACTTACCGCAGCACCAGCCGACAACCTCGACGCGCAAGCCGAAGCAAGCATGGAGGCCATGTGGCAGAGCATGGCGCGACTCCAGGACATGCTTCGCCAAATGCAGGAGCAGCAGCAGGTTTACGAAGCGGCACGGCAAGCCAAGACCGTTTCGGCCCCTGTCCTCCAGTATTCGGCAGGCTACATTCCCCCTCAGGCCTATCAACAAGCTAAAAAAGGACCAGTGTGCATACCCAACCAACCTTTGGCTACAGCAGCGCCTCCACCTCCCGGCGCGCAGCCACAGGTTCGACCAGTCGCAATCCATGTACACTCTCCGGCACCTGGTCAGGTATCGCAGGCAATGGCGGAGGGGGCTTCGGCACTCCAGGCGCAGCTCCGAGCTTTCCTTCAACAGCTCAATCAACCCCACAATATCCCAAGCACAACCCCTTCGGCCTGGCCGGAGGGGGGCTCAGGCCAGGGCGTTCCGGGGTGGCCATCCGCAAACCAGCCTAGGGCTTCGCCCTGGGGGCAGGCGCCGCAGTTTGACTTCTACAACACCACCCAAGCGCCACAGTTCGGAAGTGGGCCACCGAACGTCGCAGCCCAACCGTTCCCTCAGGTCACCACTTCGCCTTTCGCCGCGCCGTACCCGCAATCAAGCGGGCCTTCGCCGCTCGGCACAGTGGGCAAGGCCGGGGGCAAAAAGGGATTGCCACTGAGTGGGGGGATAAAAAATCGGCCGATCCCACCTCAGTTCAAGTTCCCACCCGTTCCGCGGTACTCGGGCGAAACGGACCCAAAAGAGTTCCTCTCAATCTACGAGTCCGCGATCGAAGCCACTCACAGCGATGAAAACACCAAGGCGAAGGTAATCCATCTCGCTCTTGACGGCATCGCCCGCTCTTGGTATTTCAATTTACCATCCAATAGCATTTACTCATAGGAGCAATTGCGTGATGTTTTCATCCTCAATTTCCGAGGCACCTACGAGGAGCCGAAGACGCAGCAGCATTTGCTCGGCATTCGCCAGAGGCCGGGCGAATCGATACGAGACTACCTGCGCCGCTTCTCGCAAGCACGGTGCCAAGTCCAAGACATAACGGAAGCCTCAGTCATCAATGTCGCTTCGGCTGGGTTGCTCGAGGGCGAACTCACAAGAAAGATCGCCAACAAAGAACCGCAGACCCTCGAGCACCTGCTTCGCATCATCGATGGGTACGCAAGAGGCGAAGAAGACTCCAAGCGGAGACAGGCGATTCAAGCTGAGTACGACAAAGCCTCCATCGCCGCGGCCCAAGCCCAGATGCAAGCACAGGTCGTCGAACCGGCTCCCCCCGCCGTTCGCCAGCCGCAGCCGGTGAACCAAGGGCAACCGCCCAGGCAAGGCCAAACCCCCATGACCTGGAGGAAATTCAAGACCGACTGAACAGGCAAGGCGGTCATGGCTGTCGAATAAGTGCAAGCGCTTCGCAAGGAGTTCGACGCCCAGCAAACTGGCAGCCACCAGCAGCCTGTTCGCAAGAAGGTCATAAAGGACCTCTATTGCGCTTATCATGGGCAGTCTTCACACACCACCGAGCAATGCAGCAACATCTGCCAGTGAAGCAGCGCTCAAGATGCAAGGCCGCACCAGGGCGCCGTTGTCGAAGCGCCTCGTGAAGTGGCTCGTGAACAATCGCCTCCACCCGAGCAACACCAAGACGCGCAACGCCGGGTCATCCAAGTGATCACCAGGGCGGATCCACCGGTCCAGCCATCGAAGCGGCAAAGAAGGTTGCAGCTGCGAACGGTGCATAACATCACCGCCGCGGGCGAAGGGGTCCCAAAGTACTTGGGTCAGCAGATCTCTTTCGGGCCGGAAGATGCCGAAGGAGTGCTGTTTCCGCACCAAGACCCCCTGGTGATTTCGGCTGAGGTGGCCGGCTTCGAAGTCCGGCGCATTTTAGTCGATGGAGGTAGCTCGGCGGATGTCATTTTCGCCGAGGCATATGCCAGGATGGGGCTACCAACTTCGGCTCTCACCCAGGCGCCGGCTTCACTTCGCGGCTTCGGCGGCGGGGCCGTTCAGGTTCTCGGCCAGGCGCGGTTGAGGGTTGCCTTCGGCGCGGGCGAAAATAGACGCGAAGAGCAGATATTGTTCGACGTCGTCGACATCCCGTATGGCTACAACGCTATCTTCGGTCGTGCAACCTTGAACAAGTTCGAAGCCATCTCTCACCACAATTTCCTCAAGCTCAAGATGCCGGGTCCGGCAGGGGTGATTGTGGTCAAGGGGCTTCGACCTCCGGCTTCGCCAAAAGGTGATTTGGCTGTGATCAGTAGGGCGGTGCACAACGTGGAGGCCGAACCGCACGTCAACCGTGTGCCGAAGCTGGCTCCTCACGACAAGGTAGTCAAGGTGCAAGTGAGCGAGGCAGACCCGGCGAAGCTCGTCCAGCTGGGTGGCGATCTAGGCGTGGAAGAAGCCGCAAAAATCTTGGAAGTACTCAAGAAGAACATCGACATCTTCGCCTGGAGCCCCAGCGAAGTGGGGGGCGTTTCGCCAAAGCTCATCATGCATCGCCTGGCCGTTAAGCCAGACGCCAAGCCGAGGAAGCAAAAGCTGCGCAAGATGTCCGCTGATCGCCAAGAGGCAGCGAAGGCCGAAGTACAAAAGCTTCTCAAGGCCGGGGTGATCAGGGAGATCGACCACCCGGAGTGGCTGGCGAACCTGGTCCTGGTAAAGAAGTCGAACGGCAAGTGGCGCATGTGCGTCAATTTCACGGACCTTAACAAGGTTTGCCCGAAGGATGACTTCCCCCTGCCACGGATCGACCAGCTTGTCGACTCGACGGCTGGCTGCGAACTCATGAGCTTCCTGGACGCCTACTCCGGCTATCACCAGATCCACATGAATCCAGACGACATCGCCAAAACCGCCTTCATCACGCCGTTCGGCACCTTCTGCCACCTCAGGATGCCTTTCGGCCTAAGGAACGCGGGGGCAACGTTCGCCATGCTGGTGTACAAGGTGCTTCGCAAGTAGCTGGGGTGAAACGTGGAGGCATACGTCGATGACATCGTCATAAAAAGCCGCAAGGCTTTCGACCATGCGTCTGATCTACAAGAGACCTTCGACAACTTGCAAGCGGCGGGTATGAGACTAAACCCAGAAAAATGTGTCTTTGGTGTTCGCGCCGGCAAGTTGTTGGTGTTCCTTGTCTCTGAGAGGGGTATCGAGGCGAACCCCGAGAAAATCGATGTCATCCAGCAAATGAGGCCACCATCGAGCGTACGCGAAGTACAAAAGCTCGCGGGCCGAATTGCAGCACTCAGTCGTTTTCTCTCGAAAGCGGTCGAAAGGGGCCTACCGTTTTTCAAGACCCTCCGGGGCGCAAACAAGTTTAAATGGACTCCCGAATGCCAGGCCGCATTCGAAGAGCTAAAGTAGTATTTGCAAAGCCCACCCGCCCTGGTCAGCCCAACACCAGGAAGTGAACTGCTATTATACCTAGCGGCTTCGCCAATGGCGGTCAGCGCAGTTCTAGTCCAGGAGACGGAATCAGGACAGAAACCGGTATACTTCGTTTCCAAGGCCCTACAAGGGGCGAAGACGAGGTATATTGAGACGGAAAAGCTCGCCTACGCCCTGATAATGGCTTCACGCAAGCTCAAGCATTACTTCCAGGCCCATAAAATCACAGTGCCTTCGCAGTATCCTCTGGGCGAAGTACTTTGGGGCAAAGAGATCTCTGGCAGACTCAGCAAGTCGGCAGCAGAGCTGTCCCCCTTCGACCTGCATTTCGTGGCGCGCACCACCATCAAATCTCAGGTCCTGGCCGATTTTGTGGTCGAATGGACTCCAGCGTCCGCTCCCGAACCCCAACCTGTCGAACAAGTTTGGACAATGCACTCCGACGGCTCGTGGTCGCACAGGGGGGCGGGCGCCGGAGCCGTGCTCATTTCGGCAAGGGGTGTGCCGATTCGGTATGCCGCAAGGCTGCAGTTCGACACAACCAACAACACGGCGGAATACGAAGCGGTACTGCTAGGCCTAAGGAAGGCGAAGGCATTGGGGGTTCAACGGCTGCTCATCCGAACAGACTCCAAGCTAGTAGCCTGTCATGTTGATAAATCCTTTGAAGCAAAAGATGAAGGAATGAAAAGATATTTGGAGGTCGTTCGGTCAATGGAGAAGTGATTCGCCGGTATAACGGTCGAACACCTGCCCAGAGGGCAAAATGAGGAAGCAGACGCCCTGGCGAAGTCCGCCGCCTGCGGGGGACCACATTCGCCGGGAATCTTTTTCGAAGTCCTCCACGCACCAAGTGTGCCCGAAGGGAACGAGGATGTCATGGCCATAGACCAGACAGATCCAGGCGAAAGCCCAGAGGACTGGCGAACGCCATTCGTAAAATACCTCAGTGATGGCTGGCTCCCAAAAGATGAAGCAGAGGCAAAACGCCTACAAATCAGAGCCAGACAGTACAAGCTGGTCTCTGGGCAGCTATATCGCTCCGGAGTGCTCCAACCTTTGCTTCGCTGTGTATCCATGGCCGAAGGCGAAGAGATGGTAAGGGAAATACACCAGGGGCTTTGTGGGGCACACCAAGCTGCCAGAACTGTCGCCTCCAAGGTGTTTCGCCAAGGGGTATATTGGCCCACGGTGTTGAAAGTTTGCGTCGCGCACGCCAAGAAGTGCGAAGGCTGCCAACGGCACGGCCGAAGCCAGACCGCCCCACAGTATGAGTTGCAGCCAATCGCTCCAGTATGGCCCTTCGCCAGGTGGGGGCTGGACATCATAGGCCCGTTCCCGGTAGCGCGAAATGGATACAAGTTTGCGATCGTGGCCATCGAGTACTTTTCTCGCTGGATCGAGGCCGAACCACTCGGCACGATCACTTCGACGGCGGTGCAGAAATTTGTCTGGAAAAACATCATTTGCCGCTTTGGGGTTCCAAGGGAATTCATCACAGACAATGGCAAGCAGTTCGACTCTGACAGGTTTAGAGAAATGTGCGAAGGGCTAAACCTGGAGATCAGGTTCGCATCGGTCGCGCACCCGCAGTCGAACGGCGCGGCCGAACGTGCAAATGGCAAGATCTTGGAGGCACTTAAGAAAAGGCTTGAGGGGGCGGCGAGGGGCAGATGGCCAGACGAAATGCTGTTTGTCCTTTGGGCCCTCCGAACGACTCCCACAAGGCCAACCAAGTGCAGCCCATTCATGCTCCTTTACGGAGACGAAGCAATGACCCCAACAGAACTAGGGGCTAATTCACCAAGAGTGATGTTCTCGGGGGGCGAAGACGGGCGCAAGGTGTCACTCGAACTCCTGGAGGGGGTGCGAGTTGAAGCACTGGAGCACATGCGCAAGTACGCTATAAGCACTTCAGCAACCTACAACAGGATGGTTCGCCCGACAGAGCTCCTACCGAGCCATCTCGTCCTAAGGAGAAAGGCGAACCCGGTAGCGGCTAGAAAGCTTGAGTCGAAATGGGAGGGGCCGTATCTCATCAAGCACAAGTCAAGGACGGGCTCTTTTCGCCTGGCAACACTGGAAGGCGAAGAGTTCGATCATTCGTGGAATGTCGCTTCACTCAAGCGTTTCTATGTCTAGAAAGGGTGGCACCCAGTTCGCCAACATGTAAAAATGTACATATCGCTATGTAGCTTCTCGGCATTTGCCATTCTGTAAGCCTTTCGGCACAAAAAAAAAGAAGGAGAAAATGAAAAAGAAAAAAAACTGGACGTAGGGCTATTATCCACCCTGGAGGCCCGAACCAGTATAAAATCTCTATGTCTTTCGCCTTCTTTTTACTTGTGTGCATGATAATTCGTGGAAAAAACCCCAAGGCAAACGCCTGATCAGCGAAAACGCCAGGGGGGCGAAACGAATCGGTCGAAGCATGGCTCACCGAACGTTGAAACCGTGGCAACTTGTTTCGGAGAACGATAAAACACAGTCCGAACACCGTGAGAAGTTGATCTGCGCAAAATCACGCCATTAATGATCGACAACGGCGGTCGAAAGCTGAAAAGTCAACATACCTATTTCGCCAGTAAAAAGCAAAGGGGCCGATATTTCACGACCCAACAAAAGCACGAGACGTGACAATGCAGAAAATGGCGAAAAGGGAATAAAAGCACAACTTTATTAACTTTGGCAATGCGTCGTACAAAGTAATACAAGCGAAACGATTTACATATTTTGCTTACAAATAAATTACATCTTCGCCCCCAGTAAAACAATCAAGAGAGTGATCTGGCGAACACGGTTCGTCGTCACTACTGATATTGTACACTACCCTAAGGGGGGACGGGGGCAAAACTACACTAAGGGCGTAGCGCCGCTGGGCGATCGCCTCCTGCCGATCTGTTCACCGATGGTTCCGCCAGAAGCGAGCCGTGCGCTCGAGACGCGCCACACGGATACGATCGAAATCCTCCAGTGTTCGCCCAGGGTGGTTTCGCATCCAGTTAGCGACGCTTATGACTTTATAGTTATTTCCGTTAATCGCCATCTCGCGGTAGATAGGCCGAAGCTGGTAGCGGACCTTCGGCAAATTCTTCACCACGACAAATTTCTTGTTCCTGCTTCGCCAATCCCCGAGAGGGGGCCGAACGCAAAGCTTTCGGCATCGACCCTGCGAAAGATTGGTGTCATGAAAGCGAACGGTGAAGGGAAGGTTGAAGCGAACGAAACGGGGCAAAAAAGTCAAAAGCATCTCAGATGTATTTCGCGCAAAAATGGCATGACAAAAGGAAGTCATATATTCCAACCGTAATAACATCCGAAGGACATAGCAGGCCTTGGCCATATTTACATAATTCGCCCTAAATGGCGAAGAACAAAAAATTTTAATTACAAAAGTAGACGGGCGGAGGGCCTCACACCTCGGGTTGGTCTTCGGCTCCACCTCCGCCCCCTGCTATCGGCTCTTCGCCCTGGTCCGCCGCCTCTGCCTTCGCCAGCTGCTCCAATAGGCGGGTCTTGGCTGCGGAACGGCCCTCTTTCAGCCAAAACTGCCTTCGCCAAGCACGAAGGGCGGGCGATATGTCCTGGGAGGTAACCTCCCAGTCCCCCTTCACTAGCTCGGGGAATCGGGCGACATGCTCGCACCCGTTCTGTTGAAGTAACCCCAGGACGAAGGCGGCCGACACGCGCGCACAACAATCGTCGTACGCGGTGGCGCAATCGGAGACAGCGCAGCCGGCCTCCTGGCTCCAATCGCAGAAGTCCAGGACGGAAGCATCTTCGCCCGGAAAGCTACCCGCCTTCGCCCCCATATCCGTAAGGGCAACGCGAAGGGTGCAGCAGGACGCCTTCGCTGCTTCGGTCGCCCGGGCCGCCTCTTGGGCAAGGTGCTTGTTTTTCTCCTCCGCCTTGCGCACCCTCTGGCGAAGGGCTTCCATCTGGGACTCCGCCGAGTCATAGTAGGTAGTTAGCATGGCGGTATGCTCCCGCTCTTTCGCCAGCTCGGCCGAAAGGCGATCGATCTCAGCCTTCGCCTCGCTGCCCTTGTCGAGCTCAGCCTGAAGGCGCTTGTTCTCCGCCTTTGCCTCTCGAAGGGATTGGGCAAGCCCCTCCATTTCAAGGCCTTTTCGGCCAAGCTCGTCGTCCTTCGCCCGGAGCCCGTTTTTTAGGCCGTCCAGGCGGGCCCGCATTGTCCGCTCAGTGGAACAATGGGCCGCCAGAAGCTGGCGAAGAAGGAAAAAAGGGGGGCGCAACGTAAGCCAAGTGTAGAAAAGGGAGGTAGAAAACAAAAGAAATTTGGGAGACACCGAAACTTACCCGCACGGCGGAGCACCCCTCGTCGAACTCATTGAGCTCGGTGAAGGGGCTGGGGCCGCTAGCCGGCGAAACGATGTTGCTCACCCCCTCCACGAAGGGGATGAGCTCTACCCGGGTCTCGAAGTCCCCGGGGACGAAGCGGGCCAGCCCCTGTGAATACTCGGAGCCGGATCCCTCGGCGGTCTTTTTGCCCTTATCTAGGCGAGCGGCGAAAGCGGCCGGCGTATAGGGCTGCCGAAGACACGAGTGGCCACCCTCACCACCCGTTCGGCTAATGGCGAAGCACCAGCCCTGTCAGCCGCCCCCAGGGACGTCGAAGGCCCCTGGCTTCGCCCCGCAGGCGAGGTAGGGGTCCCATCGGACGACTCCTCATCACTGAAGGCGTTGGCGATGGTGATGACCCCCCTTTTCCGAGGGGCTGTCTTCGCCGCACCGCTTCCTGCCGACTTGGCCGCGGCAATAGCGACTAGGACCTTGGCGCCCTCCACGTCTTTTCGCCGCAAGGGCGACGAGGCGGATTCCGCCCCGGTTTCGGCACGCTCCGGGCTGGGAGTCAGCGTATAACCGCGCGTCCCGGAGCGGCTATCGCCCGCCTCGTTGATAGCCTCTTCGGCCGCCTCTTCGACATCCTCGTCTTCTCCAACGTCGGAGTCTGTAGGGACGGGGGCCTTCTGTTTACGGGGGGCAAATCTCACCTGCCCCCGCGGGCGCTTCCGAGAGGGGTCGGCTTCGCCATCCGCCTTAGATGGCTTCGCCCTCGGAGGGAGCTCGCCGACGTGGACGCGGTTCGCCCGGTCAGCCGCTTGCCGAGTCAGCAGCTGGCTATATTCGGTCAGCGAGATATCGCTAACAAGCCGTCTGGCTTCGGCGTCGGCTTGGGCCAGCGTCAACACTGGAAAAAGGCGAGACGCAAAGTTAGGAGGCGAAGCAAAAGCATGGCAAAAAGGCGAAGCGCAAAGTAAAAAAAAAAGAGAGCTCACCATTCGCCCCTGGGGGCAAAACAAGTCTGGGCAGGCCGTCGACCACTTCGCCTTGGTCGACCTCGACCTGCCATGCCTGCGAAAGCGGATGAATCCGCATCATGCAGAACTCTTCTACTAAGTCCCGGCAACTCAGCCGGGAACACACCCTGCGAAGCAGGGCGAAGCGGGACTCTAGGGTGCCGGTAATGGCAACCTTAGGTCTCCGCGCTGGCGAAATTGCGCGACACCGCCAACGCAGCGCCCCCGCCGCTTCGGAATCCGCCTCGAAGGGGATGGAGTGGTAGAACCACTTCGCCATCCAGTGGCGGTCCCACTTTGATATGGCGGCGTTGACCGGCCATAAGTCGGCGCGTTCGGGGCGAACGTTAAAGTTCACACTCCCGAACGCCGTCTTCCGGGTCCCGGCGGGCGTAACCACCGTCTTCGTGTTGACGGCGGCAGAGAAGATGGCGCCGAAAAGATCGGCGCTGGGCTCGAACCCCGCGGTTCGGCACGCCCAGTCAAAAATCGCGATCCGCACCAGGGCCGAAGGGCTCAACTGGGGCAGTTCGACTTGGAAGAGGCGGAGGATCTCCGGCAACAGGATGTTGCACGGAAATCGAAGACCGACCTCGAAGAAAATGGCGAACACCACCGTCTGGTGTTCACCAGGTTGGGGGACTTCGGCCTCTCCTGGGGCGAACGCCTGCCCCTCCGCCAGTACGCCTGCGTCCACCATTCTGGCCAACTCGTCATCGTCGACGAGCGAAGCCCCCAGGAAGGCTGTGGGTGTCGTCATCGATTCGGTCGGGATCAGGACCAGTCGCGGTGACGGGGTCCGGCTTGCGGGGAGCCATGGGCGAAAGGAGGGAGTTATTGGCGAAAAGGGTTGCTTGGGCGAAGTAGGTTGTTTGAAGGTTAGCCGAGAGCAGGTGGAGAGGAAAATGACTGCGGTGAAAGTGACAAGGGTGGCGACGGTGGAAACGGGGGGTGAGAATATATATCCCACCAAACGACGCTTCGCCTCCCCAGCCAATCAGGGGCGGCCACGTGTCGCGGGGTAGGCGAAACGGTAAAATCCCATGGATCAGGCCGTGCAGTAACAGGCTCCCGGCCTCACGGCCCACCACTGTTCGCCACGGCCTCACGGCCCGTCGCTGTTCAAAACAGCCCAACAGACCAACATGGGCCGCTTCACTGTTCATAAAGGGCAAAGGCCCAACACTGCACACATCGATTTAAAAAAAAAAACCACAGCTGCTCGAGGTAGGGCGAAGACTATACACTATAATCCTTCTTCGCATGTCGCCAGCTTTTTGCAGGATCAAGAAAGATGGGTTTCGGCAGGAGCATCGGTCGAAAGGGGGCGCCTCATACCATACTACATGGTTTACACGGTCTCGGTCGAAGCTCCTATCTCACCCTTGCCCGTGAGGGGCTTGTTGGCAGTATGCCATGAGGCCCCTTCGACCAAGCCTGCCGAAATCAACCAGGCGGCAAGGATCCGATCTCCCAGTACCCAAGGACAAGGGGGCGAAGCCCTACGACGAAGCTCTACGGCGAAGCCCGATGGCGGAACCTAGTGGCGAAGCCCGATAGCGAGGAGTCACAAGGGGTTCCGGTCGACCAAGGCGAAGCCTACATGGCGAAGGCATGCGCCGAAAGAGGATGACTTCGCCAGGGTGGACCCGGTCCAAGAAAGGCCAGCAGGCCGGTCCAACCGCCCCGGTCCATGGGCCAATGAACCAGAAGCCACCAGGTGGCCCATCAAGGGCCCACATGCCTGGATTACATTAAATACCTATGTAAGGGCCCCTTTATGAGGGTGACCATGTAAATTCCCCTATAATAGCCCTAAACCCTAATAGGGGTATCTGTAATGGGGTTATAAATAGTCACGGCCATGTAAAAGGGGATCCGAATTGAATACAAAATTTATTACATTTCACCTACCCAACAACTGCTGAGTATCCACGTCTTTCGACGTATGCAGTTGTCGTTTCGACAACACACTAGGATGTGTCTTATCCAATCAAAACTTAGTTATAGTTTGAACGGAGGGAGTAGCAATGTTCTCTATTCTATTTTCTCTTTTTCCCACAATATAAAAAATATAACATGTATGTTCTTTCATACGTTGACTCGACTTGACTTGAACAGTAGTTCAAAATGCTACAGTTTATATAATCTTTTCGCATCATATCAACGCAATGTACAGACAGCTGGACAATGATTTATCTGTAATAATAGTACATGATTAATGATTTAGTGCTATGGATAGTATATGCAATGATATACTGTATGTAATCTACTAGATCATCTATTGATTAACCCAGTGTATTCTTTTCGAGATATTTTAACTATTTACCATTTTTACAAGTGATGATTAACATTTTTACAAGTGATGATTAAGGATTTATCATTAGACTCACATATCATGAACACACGAGGATCTACATCTCATATACTGTGAGTGATAAATTATTAATTAACATATTAAAAAAGGTAAAACAAATTAAATATCCCATTCTTGTTTTTTCCTTTCCACATCATTAAAAATCCTGCTAGACACCATACAATTATTCATGCCCTACACGTGTATGTTTAGAGATTATTTACAAGATTTCACCTGATTTTTTTTCTTGTCAATAACTAATCATTTCTTTCGCAATGTTTAATCAGCCATTTGCAACAACAGAAACTATAGAGCAGTCAACTCTACGCCACGCTGAGCTGAACCGAACTGAACACCCTCATCGAGGGATCACCGAGTGAAATGGCGACCATTCTTCTTCTTCTTCTTGGGTTGCTTGTCGGCCTCCTCCTCCGCGGCCATGGCGTCACCGGCTCCGCGGCCCCGACGCCGCCACCTCTGCCGGTCCTCCCCGTCCCCTCCTACGCGCAGCTCCGGTGGCAGCTCTCCGAGATGGCCCTCTTCCTCCACTTCGGCCCCAACACCTTCACGGATTCCGAGTGGGGCACCGGCCGCGCCAGCCCGGCCGTGTTCGCGCCCTCCGCGCTCGACGCGGGCCAGTGGGCGCGCGCGGCGGCGGCGGGAGGGTTCGGGCGCGTCGTGCTCACGGCCAAGCACCACGACGGCTTCTGCCTCTGGCCCTCGGCCCTGACGAACTACTCGGTGGCCGCCTCACCGTGGAAGGGCGGCGCCGGCGACGTCGTCGGCGAGCTCGCCGCCGCCGCGAGCGCCGAAGGTATCGGGCTGGGGCTGTACCTCTCGCCGTGGGACCGGCACGAGCCGGTGTACGGCGACACCATCGCGTACAACGAGCACTACTTGGGCCAGATGACGGAATTGCTCACCAGGTATGTCAGCGATGGCGTTCGAATTGCAAGATTATTGTTGTATTCGTCAATGGGGATCTTGCAGGTCGACTACTGAATTTTGGGTTCAGGCTGAGGAGAGCTTCGATCCAGATGTGGTTGTGCCCTTGTGGGAACATAAACTAACATTGCCTTTCTGCTTGATCCTTTTCAGAAATTGGTGATCAAAAGTAGCTATGTTTATTAGTGGATTCTTTGATTTGGGAGTAGTCAGTGCTTAATTTGTGTTGTTTAATCAAAGTCGTTACACTTTTTTCTTGAGTCACTACCCTTATTCCAATTATCTATGATGATGGAATGTTTAATCCCTATGCGATTATCTATGAAAATGGAATATTTAATCCCTACGCGTTTATTGTTTTGCTTTGGACTTCGAGTAACTACATACACTCAGTTTGATATACTGTACACGATTTCTCCGTGTAAAGATTCTGACTATACAAGTGCAGGTATGGAGATGTGGAGGAAGTTTGGCTTGATGGTGCAAAGGGAGAGGGAAAGGACATGGATTACATGTTTGATGCCTGGTTTGCACTTATCCATCAGCTCCAGCAAAGGGTTGTCATCTTCTCAGATGCTGGACCAGATACAAGATGGGTAGGAGATGAGGCAGGGATCGCAGGCTATACTTGCTGGTCTCCTTTCAATAAGAGCATGGTGACGATTGGGGACATCATTCCTGAGTAAGTAACAGTATTATTGAGCTGGGGAAAAAACTAAGTGCTGTTTACTTCTATTAAGATCCTAATCGATGATATCCCTAGTCCCCTGGATAAAAATGATAGAATTGGAATTAGGTAACTCTAACAGGTCTGCAGAGTACCTAACTTCTTAAAAGGCTTTTCTAGTTATCTAAAATTGTTCTTCCAATTCACATCAATAGAAATTTCAATTATGTGATGCAAATATTGTTTTGGGAACGAGACAACTTTTTACTTGTGGGAAGATAAAATCGTATCATGCATAGGACCAAAACTCCAAGCATTCCTTCCAACTGTCTGCAGTGATAAGTTTTAAGTTTGAGCAATTACTGATGTCCTTGCAAAAGTACCTAATGATGACCTTTCAAAAGAGCAACTAATCGTAACACTCAAACAATGTGGCTTTCTTCTCTTTGAAGTTAAGGAAGATTACTCATGACAACCAGCTGTTGAAATTATTTGATTAGAGTGCTACTATTCAGCGTTATTTTAGTGTATGTGCATGAGTAAGAGACTACTATTGCAAAGCCTGTAAAATTTAATTTCTTATGTAGCCTCATCAGTAAGGAAAATTTACAGTGCAATCAATAGTTTCAGTGGTATGTGGTTTAGATGTTACATTCCCTTAGAGAATGGAATTAGCCACAAGAATGTCCACAGAGTTCAATGAATCCCTGTACAGTACAGAAGTTGGAATGGTGCTCTTGACTCATTAACTAATTATAGCAGTTGTGGACTTACATTTTTCTAGCATGAGATATATTTTGTGCTTCATCTCTATTTTTGAATTTACATCTCATATGAAAATTCTACAGCCTGGACTATTTTGGATTTGATAAACTTTTGATGAGGGGGAGATTGCTTGTTATTGATGAACATCCTACATTTCAAACTTCAACGGTCTATTTACTAAGATGCTAACTTCATTATCAGATACTCACGCTGTGGGGATCCTTTTGGGCAAGACTGGGTTCCTGCAGAATGTGATGTTTCTATCAGGCCAGGTTGGTTTTGGCATGCCTCAGAGAAGCCAAAAAATGCTACAACTCTGCTTGACATATACTACAAATCAGTTGGTAGAAACTGTCTACTCATATTGAATGTCCCCCCAAATTCATCTGGCTTAATTTCTACTGAAGACATGCAAGTCCTTCAGGAATTTACTGAGATTCGGCAGACAATTTTCTCTCAGAATTTTGCTGTAAATGCCACTGTCACAGCAAGCACCGTGCGCGGTGGCCTTGGCAATCAGCAGTTTGCACCCTCCAATGTTCTTCAGGAAAGCATATACTCTTACTGGGCTCCAGAGGAAGGGCAGAGCTCCTGGGAAATGCTCTTTGATCTCGGACAATCTGCTTCATTCAATGTGATCCAGCTTCAGGAGCCTATCCAGATGGGACAACGTGTAATCAAATTCCACGTGGAAATCTTGGTGGATGTATTGTGGCAAACAATTGTTGAAGGCACAACAATTGGTTACAAGAGGCTGCTTCAATTTCCAGTTGTCGAAGGTCAATTTCTGAAGCTATCTATTGACGGTGCAAGAGCAGATCCACTTATCTCATTCTTCGGTGTTTTCATGGATCCCTTTTCAGTCACATATAGCTTAGAGAATCATGAGAAACCATCCGTTGTTAATAGTAGCGAAGTAATAATGTTGAGGACAGACCATTCTTTTTGCAACAAGAGTATTGCCACAATGTAGTATTGTAGTGGTGGAGTACAGTTATGTAAAGTGGTATTACTTCATAATCATATTGAAGAAACCGATTCAGAATGTAAGAATACATGTATGTTGATTTGTTGTTGTAATTCTTCATCAACTGGATTCAAGAAGCCAAGGGCATTCAACAATGAACCATGTGTGTTATCACTTATTAGTCAGTTTTGCTTGTTGAAGCATCCTCAACTAAAAGCTACTTCCAATCCAGAAATGCTAGCATTATATACATGTGGCAAGAATAGTTTAGCTGAAACAAATATTCCTATTAATTATATCATGGATTTGGGAATCACTTTTGCACCACAATGCACATAGAGTAATGTTGAGTTTGAAAGTGAAGTTTGGCTTAGATTTTTAGTGGCACGTAAAATAAGACGAGTTACGGTTAATTAAGTATTAATTATTACAAACTTAAAATATATATTTATCTGATTTTTTTAAGGAAACTTCTATATAACAAGTATTTGAAAAAAAACAAACTGTTTAGTAGTTTGATAAGCGTGCTCGGGTTCTCATGGTAAACAAGTGAGTAGCAACATTCCAACTCACTTTCAAACGGTTAACGCCAAAATTTGATAAGATTCTTAGCGAATTCGGTCAAGGAAAAAGATCAATCAACTGATGGAAATTTATTTAGAAAAGACCAAGTTCAATAAGAAATCATGAAGATCACAATATGACAGTTTAATTCTATCTATTAAGTAAGCAGAGTTTAGTAGTTTTCCTTTTATCTTTAGGAAGTGTGTATCTAGTGTCCGATTAGGACTTGTATCTTTCCTTTTATATGTGTTGTGTCCGATATGGACTAGTATCTACCCATGACTATAAATACGTGCACCCAGAGTCTTTGTAATATATCTCTCGATCAATACAACTACTCTCAGTACATTGTCACCCTCTTTTCCGAGATTTTACTTATCAACCGGTGGAACTTGGCACCTGACGCGGGGCTGCATTGGCTTTCGATCTCCAGCCAAAGGGTAAGTCCTACGTTTCACCAGTCCTGATGAATATATCAGCTACATTGGTGTTGTTCAAGGTTGTATCGTTTCGATCTCTTGGATCGCTCTGGTTCTATTGATATATTTGCCTACCTGATATTTTTAGTTCTATTTTAAATTGCATTGTGTTTAGAGACACATCAGTTTAGTTGAGATTGTCTCGGTTAGTTCTGATCTTCTGTCTTATCCGATGTATCTCTACAATCACAATGTTGTTTTAAATATATTTGCTGTATCCATCATATTAGACAGATCTACCAGCTCATCGAGTATTAGATTATTATATACAATCTTGTGTTGCATCGGTTAGGTTCGACATACTAGATTGTTGTTAATATAAATCTTGTTAAGCTGATAGATTTATACTAATGTTTTATCAAAATGCTAACCGAAAAGTTATTTTTACATCGGACTCCTAGCCGATGTATATTTTAATCATCGAGTGTACATTCAATATTTTATTTCAATATCGACCAATTGATTCATTGGACATTTACTTCATCATATTATCATTGGTTGATTGGATTGATTGCTCAAGTTCTTCCGTCGAATTTATATCATCATTTATCTAAGTATCAGAATCTACATTGAACATATAGCCCGTTGTTGAAAATCCTATTGACATCATCTAATAGTGTTACATCGGCTTGTCAGCCGATCGGCTCTTTGATCTTCAATTTATATATTTTATTAGTTGCAGAATCAAACTGACTAGTACACTTGCATCCCATCAAAGTTCAGAACCTGCACTGAAGCTAAGCAAATCTCCCAGATATTCGTGTTGTTTTTCACGTCAACACAAATTCAGCGGGTGAAAAGCATAATGTCATCCAACTGGTCGGATAAATCGTTTTAAGGTGAGATCAAAGCTTCTCCATCTGACACGCTGGATGATGTACAGTACAGTCAACAATTACGTATTCTATCTCAGAAGACGGAAACCATAACAGGGAAACAGACCCTGAGCCCTTGACCGTCTTCCACCTCCGGCCTCCCGCACAACCGCGCCTGCGCCGCGCACCCGACCAGATGGCTCCGACTTGCACCGTTCCCATCCCCATCTAAACCCCACCAGATTTATCCAGCAGGCGCTGCCGGCTCTTGCCGCCGTCGCCGGCGACCATGTCTGACCAACCACCTCCCTACACACCCCTCCCCCTTCTCTCCTCCTTTCCCACAAACCCCTACCCCGCCCAAACCCCCGATCCCGCACCCACGCCCACCCTTCTCCTCCCCAACCCCGCCTTCCCCAACAAGCGCAAGCGCACCGGGTTCCGCCGCAAGCTTCCCTCCGGATCCCCTGCCACCCCCGCCGCCGTCGCCGTCGCCGCGTCTCCTTCCGCCCAGCCGCCGCCCCCCGCCTCCGCCGCCGACGACATCATAGTGATCAACCGGGAGCCGACGGCGGAGGCAGTCACCGCGCTCACCGCGGGCTTCCCGGCGGACTCCCTCACCGACGAGGAGATCGAGGCGGGCGTGGTCTCCGACGTGGGCGGCATCGAGCAGGTGAACTACATCCTCATCCGCAACCACCTCCTCACCAGGTGGCGCGAGACCTTCAACTCATGGCTCGCCAAGGAGTCCTTCGCGACGCTGATCCCGCCACACTGCGACCACCTCCTCAACGCCGCCTACTCCTTCCTCGTCTCTCACGGCCACATCAACTTCGGCGTGGCGGCCGCCATCAAGGAGCGCCTCCCCAAGGAGCCCACGAGGCCAAACACCGTCATCGTTGTCGGCGCCGGTCTTGCTGGGCTCGCCGCGGCACGGCAGCTGGTGGCGTTCGGGTTTAAAGTGGTCGTCTTGGAGGGCCGCAAGCGGTGCGGTGGCCGTGTGTACACCAAGAAGATGGAAGGGGGTGGACGCTCAGCTGCTGGTGACCTTGGCGGCAGTGTGCTTACCGGTACATTTGGGAACCCTCTGGGGATTGTGGCGAAACAGCTCGGCTTGCCGATGCACAAGATCAGAGACAAGTGCCCACTTTACAGGCCTGATGGGTCACCAGTTGATCCAGAGGTAGATAAGAAAGTGGAGGGTACATTTAACAAGCTTCTTGATAAGTCTAGTCTTCTACGGGCATCAATGGGGGATGTGGCGATGGATGTCTCGCTTGGCGCTGCACTGGAGACGTTACTGCAGACGGATGGGGATATCTCTACTGACCAGGAGATGAACTTGTTCAATTGGCATTTAGCAAATCTGGAGTATGCTAATGCAGGGTTGCTGTCAAAGCTGAGCCTTGCATTCTGGGACCAGGATGATCCGTATGACATGGGTGGGGATCATTGTTTCTTGCCTGGTGGCAATGGGAGGCTTGTGCAGGCCCTGGCAGAGAATGTGCCGATTGTTTATGAGAGGACAGTGCACACTATACGTTATGGAGGGGATGGGGTTCAGGTGGTTGTCAATGGTGGGCAGGTGTATGAAGGCGACATGGCGCTGTGCACTGTTCCACTTGGGGTTCTGAAAAATGGTGGCGTCAAGTTTGTACCTGAGCTGCCACAGAGAAAACTTGATGGTATTAAAAGACTAGGCTTTGGGTTGTTGAACAAGGTTGCAATGTTGTTTCCTCATGTTTTCTGGAGCACTGACCTTGATACCTTTGGACACCTGACTGAAGACCCAAGTCATCGTGGAGAGTTCTTTCTGTTCTATAGTTATGCAACAGTGGCTGGTGGTCCGTTGCTGATGGCATTGGTTGCTGGTGAAGCTGCCCACAACTTTGAAACCACACCCCCTACTGATGCTGTCAGTTCAGTTCTCAAGATACTGAGAGGTAAGACCTTTATCTCCTATCATCAGTTCTTTTTTTAATATGCTATCATCAGAAATTTTTACTACTTTAGGCAAATGGTCATCTAGCCATGTAAAATCTGTCATCGTATTTTAAATCACTATATGACTTATATGCATAAGGTATTAATTCAATATGCCTCACCCAAGTGACTCTTTGCAACAGACTCTTTGTTCCATTAACCTCATACCTCTGCAATTGCACTGAAATATATGTAGACATGTATGTAGTAGTATGTTGTTACAATAGATTCGACAGCTTGAAACCTTGGGTTTTTGTCTAAAAGTTGAATGTTATGTGTCTCAGGTATCTATGAACCGCAAGGTATTGAGGTCCCAGATCCTCTGCAGAGTGTTTGTACTAGATGGGGCACAGACTCCTTCAGTCTAGGTTCGTATTCTCATGTTGCTGTTGGAGCATCTGGAGATGACTATGACATACTAGCTGAAAGTGTTGGAGATGGGCGGTTGTTTTTTGCTGGAGAGGCCACCACGAGACGTTATCCAGCAACAATGCATGGTGCTTTCATCAGTGGTCTGCGGGAGGCTGCAAATATCACTCTCCATGCCAATGCCCGAGCAGCTAAGAGCAAAGTTGAAAAAGGTCCATCAACAAATACACAGGCCTGTGCTGCTCTACTCATGGACTTGTTTAGGCAACCAGATTTGGAATTTGGCAGCTTCTCTGTCATTTTTGGTGGAAAAGCTTCTGATCCAAAGTCCCCAGCCATTCTGAAGGTGGAACTAGGTGGCCCTAGAAAGAAAGGTGCAACTGAAGGGGGAAAGGCGGACCAGCACCACTCAAATAAATTGTTGTTTCAGCAACTCCAATCACATTTTAACCAGCAACAACAACTTTATGTCTACACATTACTATCACGACAGCAGGCTATGGAGCTAAGAGAGGTTAGAGGAGGTGATGAAATGAGGCTGCATTACCTCTGTGAAAAGCTTGGTGTGAAATTAGTTGGCAGGAAAGGTCTTGGTCCGGGGGCTGATGCTGTGATTGCATCCATTAAGGCAGAGCGGAACAGCAGTAGAACTAAAACCAGACCCTCAAAATTAAAAATTGGAATCCCTAAATCTAAATCTTGAGTTCCTGAATTTGGCTGCATTATGATCTAGAGCTACTGATACTTTGAGTTAGAAGCTTGACCGCATGATTTTTCTTTATCTTGTCAATCGTATTTCTACCTGTGGTAATCATGCTGTTTGTTCGCATGAAGCTTCTGCTGAGCGTTGGCTTTGTCCCAGAACAGTCTGATATCACATTTTTGGTGATTGTTAGATGATACAATGGTACTAGTTAGATTTGGAGATTTCCCAGATTTATATGGCACCTGCATCTGAGGAGTGAAGGGTATGCGAAGGTAGCAAAACCTGCTTGTATCGGCAGTCAAACTATTTACTTGTTACTGAAGAATCTTATACTGAAGATTACCAGATTCATAAATTATAATAGCTATTAGCTGATGTAAATGATTCGGTGATTGAATGAAAAACATTTGCACCTTCGTTTCAAAAAAAGAAAGAAAAATGAGGTGTTTATCTTCCATTCTTTTCTCCGAGCAGGAGTATAAGCGATGGAACTCTTGCTCAGGTACTCACAGATGACATAATAACTGGCCAGTCCATTTCCACCACACGTTAGGGTCGGTTTGGTAGATCTTAACTTCTAAATTTAATTTTAGGAGTTGGGTTTAGAGTGAAGTTGTGGAGCTATCTAAACCCAGCTCCACCTCTCTAGTTCATTTTGTGAGAGAGTTCCATACAGTTTCACTCATTTTAGGTGATTCCAGAAGAGTTGGAGTTGTAGCAAGCAGACCCTTATTAGCAGAAATATGCAGCAGCACAATCGTACAAACTGGAATATACTAAATGTTTGCATCGAAATGACGACGGTATTCTTTTCTCGGTTTTCACATAAGCATGAGAGAAACCGGTAACCAATTCTGATATATAATGCTGTATGTCACTAAAGATGACCATGATCAACATTACAAACACCAACATAAACTTTGAATTGGCTCAGAGTTTGACAACAAAGCACGAAAATAGGATAAAAGAGAGAAAATATTGTGCATGAAACCAACAGCCCGGCAAATCCCTATCAAGAATGCAACCATAACCGGTCATGCAGCCTCTCTTCTCCTGTACCAAGCATCTCATCAACCTTCTCTCCATCCCGGTAGAAATGGAAGGTTGGGGTGTATCGGATGTTTTGTGTTGTTTCTGGGCATTCATCAATATCAGCATAAATGAAGGTAAGATTCTTGAATTCATTGCTGAACCTGCAGAAGGGTGGAAGAATCTGACTGCAAACACGGCACCTGTACAAACGGAGGGAATGAGTAATTCACTATTAACCAATACCAACAGAATTGCTAGGAAAAAATCCTGGACTAAATAAATTTGACTTACACTTGTAATATACATCAAATGATGACCGATTTTCTATAGTTGGTAGATAAGTCATACTGTGGTCAAACCAATGCATAACATAAATCTAGTTTTAGTCCTAAGGCAGCTAAATGCCCATGAGTCCATCAGGATAATCAATTTTACAGGTTTAAATACTCATATTTATACATACATACTCCAAATGACAACCGCTAACTGCAAACAGCTGCTGATTACTCAATTGAACCCAAATAATCACATCAGTAAATATGAATACTAGTATGAAGTCACCAAATAATCCAGAGATTGATGAACCGTTATTCGCACTTAGTAATATATAATCTTCACATCGCCGGATCGTAAACTACGAAGTGACACATGGTGAGAGAGGTTACATACCATGAGGCACCATAGTTGATAACGGCCTGCAAAAGAAGAATCCAAAGATTTCAATCAAAATAAACTTCTCGACTTCAACAAATGTTCACCCATACTATAATCACATCAGAAGAGTACATTTACTCATGTTTTTCACTGTCACTTTGTAGCTAAATTTTAGGTGAAACTTAATCATTTAACATAAGAAAAGAAACACAAATTATCCCAATTGACAGCCTCTAAACCTGTTCAAGCTGACTGGCATCGGAGAACACTTGTTCCATGCGTGCTCTTAAAGGAAGGAACAGAGAGGTGTCTCCGGCGGATGCAAGGGGAGGAGCAGCCATACTTACGGGTGATTTGGATGATTTGAGGGAATCAAGCATCTGCTTCAGCTGCTGGTCGCTGCCGGCGCTCCGTAGATTGCCGTGTGAGCTGCCCGGGAGCGACAGGCCAGTGCCCTCCAGGCCTGTCTTCTTGGCCTCCCCCTCCCCCATCCTTCTACCTTGCTCCCGCTGTTTGGAGTTAGGATTTACCAATCTGTCCCTGTTCTTACGCCTCAAAACAAACGCATAAAAGAAAAAAAAAATCCCTCCAAATCGAGGAGATGGCGAGAGAGGAACCACGGAAGGCGGAGGCGGCGGGCGCACAGCGAGGGAGCGTCGAGAATTCCGGCACGCTCGACCGGAGCAGGACAGGAAGGGGGGATGAGACGGCGAGCGGCCGCTGCTGAGGTGGCGCACCGCGCCCGACGGCAACGAGGGGATCAGAGTTCGGAGGGGAGGAAAGACGGCGTGCCGCGGTGCGGCAGCTGGTCTACTGGGCCGTCAATGGTGAGTTGGCGACTAGGCCGAGAAAGCCCAATGGCTCCCTCTCGATCTCGGGAATTTTTTTATTTTTATTTTTTTATTAAAAGTTTTGCAAAAATAATTTTCTATTTTAAAATTTGACAAAACTAGTTTCCTGCCGTCCTCCGGGAGGACGATTATTAAAAATCGCTCTCCTAGAGAGCAGCAAATCTAACGTGGCAGACGGCCGTCGGCTCTGGACGGCCTGCACATTTTGCAGGCGGCCCCCTTGCCGCTCTATGTAAGGGCGGTTTTGCATTGTGGAGGGGGCTGCCTACAAAAGGGCGGTGAGGGGGCCTGGAATTTTGCATATGACCCCCTTGTAGCTCTCTGTAAGGGTGATTTTTATTATTCATCCAAAAAAAATGTTTTCGATATGTTTTGTTATGTTTGTTATCAAAACTTATAGTTGATCTTGTAAAGATTGTTTCTTTGGAATTCCTAGTTTCTGGTGGGTAACTCCCCGCAGTTGTCCCCTTAACATTGTTACAAGAAAACTGAAAAAAGGGACATTTTTTGCAATACGTACCAAACAATCACTAGTTTGTCCCTAAAAGAAAAAACCAAAAACTGAAGACAAACGGTAAAATTTTCGATCTCAAGAAGCTTGCATGCGCAGCTCATACCACAAAATTTTTCATTAAAAAGTTTTGTTTGTATTCCTTACAAAAAGTTGATCCTCTGACAGGGCTAAATTCACACATTGGATTCATCAAGGAAACAGAAAGTGTGTAGAGTAACTAGGAAATACTACTCATCAACAAGAGGTGAAATAGAAAACTCACATCGCAACACATCTTTGATCTCAACAAGAGATGAATCCAATATGTTTTTTTACCATTCATATCGAAAACATTATTTTTGGATGAATAGTAAAAATCACCCTTACAGAGGGCTACAAGGGGCTGCAAGCAAAATTCCAAGCCCCCTCGCCTCCCTTTTTCAGGCTGCCCCCTCCATAGTGCAAAACCGCCCTTACAGAGAGCGGCAAGGGAGCCGCTTGCAAAATGTGTAGGCCGCCCGTTGACGGTCGTCGGCCGAGAGCCAACGGCCATCTGCTACGTCAGATTTGCCGCCCTGTGGGAGGGCGATTTTTAATAACCGCGCTCCCAGAGGGCGGCGGGAGACTAATTTTGTCAAATTTTGAAATAGAAAATTATTTTTACAAAAATTTTAATAAAAAATTAAAAATAAAAAAATTCCGATCTCGGTGTAGCACGCACCGCAACCCAAAAAGAGAAAATCCAAGAGCCAAACACCTAAATCAAAAGAATATCATCGATTGATGTGAGTTCTATAAAATATCATTGTACAAGTAATTTTGTCCTAAAAATGCTATCACCGTTAGGGTTCCATCCATCATGCGTTATTAAATGTATTGTTTATCCTATAGCACTTAATAAGAGATGCTAACAAAACTCTAACAGTGATGATATTTATGGAACAAAGTCGTTTGTATGATGGTATTTCGTAAAACTCGTACTTATCAATGATATTTTATCAGAACTAAGCGCTTGTCAATGATATCTATTATATTATTAAAATAGCTTTGAAAGGAGACACCGCATTCACGGTGGGGGCTAGAAATTTCCACATTGATTAGACAAAAAAGAAAATAAGAGTTCAAGTAGTAATAAAATTAAACAATCTGAAATTTAGGATTAACAATAAGCAATATTGAAATAAGAATCCATATAAGAACTCAAGATTAGTTAAAATTCAGAATAAAAAACAAAATAAAATCCGAAATTAGAAAGAAAGAAAAGAAGAGTTCAAATAGGAATACAGTTTCAAAATAACTAAAATTCAGAATTAAAAATAAGCAATATTGAAAGAATATGAACGCAATACGAGATTAATTAGAATTCGTATAAAAAATAAAATAAAATCTGAAATTCGAACAATAAAAAAGAGAGTTCAAGTAGGATATAATTATGAAACAATTGAAATCGAAAATAAAAAAGAAGGAATATTAAAAGAATAGTCCATATGGAACACAATACAAGATTAATTAAAATATAAATCAAAAAATAAAATAAAATCAAAAATTATAAAAAAATAAGAGTTCAAATAGGAATACAATTTATAATTCGTAATAAAAATAAAGACTATTGAAAGAGGCCATCTAGAACATGTGACAAGATTAATTAAAATTCGGAATAATAAATAAAAAAATCCGGAAATAGAAAAATAATTATAAGAGTTAAAGTAGGATTATAATTTATAAATAAAAAATATTGGAATAAAAAATGTGATTTTTTAAAACATAATAGAGCACAATGATGACAAATGATAATAAATAGGGGAAAACAATATGCCTTTAAAGGAGTAGGTGATGGTGGTTGATGAGATATCTAAAAACTATTAAAAAATCCAAATAAAATCCCAATAATGATTAAAATGAGTGACGACGGACATGTCATTAAGCAGTACGGTCACAACGATTGGTTGGACTTACAAAAAGTAAAATTTAAATAATCATGTTTAAATGACAATAAAAGGGGGTGCAGCAGGCGAGAGCTGTAGAGGAGTAGAGTGGCAAAGCCACTAATGGTTTGGCGGGATTTCTATAAAGTAGAAAATGAACCCAAACAATAATTATGTTCAATTTTTAAAATTCCAATGACAATAAAGAAATGATATAGCGGGCAGGCCGTAGAGGAGTACAGTGACAGTGTTTCACATGATTTCTAAAAATTATAAAAACGAAACCCAATGAGACAATAAACTCTAAAACTACAAGCAGTGGTAGATCGAACAAGTAAATAAAAGAGAGATATCAACAAAGTAAAGATAGTAACTGTGTGACTTTTAAAAATTAAAAAAAATATAAAACTAGAAACACGGGGATGATAAGGTTAGGACGTTGTTTTTCAAAGTCTCAAGATAACGTAACAAGATAGCTATTTAATAAAATTTAAGTAAAATCAAATTAAAAAATAGATAATTTTGTATGGGTGTTAGTCGCGTAATTGCATGGCTTGTATTTAGAAAAAAAAAAAAACAGGCGCCGCGACACAATACGACGTAACTAGCAGTCTAGCAGTACAGAAGATCTCTGCTACTCCAGTTTACAAATGACACCAACTACGCAACGTTATGTACGGTCTGGGAGCTGGTACCCAGTTTACGCTTTTGTGAAAGGTTGGGACGTTGGGTGACCCAACCCCTCCAAACCATTGTCAACCCGGGTGCTTGCTTGACACGATCACGCGCCTCTGCTTGCTGACGCTCCAAAGGCGACCCATCCATCCCTATCCTTGCCTTCGTCAAAACCACCTCACCCCCAAAGTCCCAAACGAGCCCAGACAGTCTGAGAAACCGTTGGTCAGTTGGCCAGTTTCACTCCCCCCGGCCATCTACTCGCATCTCCGGCGCGCATGCCGTCACCTGCATGATACTGGCACCTCAGAGCATAGTACAGTACTATCACGACGTAATCTTTCACCAAATCGATGCTGAAAGCGTCGTAAAACAGGTCGATCTACTGACAAATCCTTTTACTTATGAAGTTATCACGGCTTAACTTTGGCGCGGTTAAAATGCGTCGAGCTACTAGCAAAACAACCGGCCGTCGTACGTACGCGCGCCATTGAAATCACGGCTTCAATTCGGTGTGCCGCCCGCCGATGCATTGAATGGCGTCCCCGGAGAGTTAGGTGAGAGCCGCAGCGACCGGCAGGCAAGCGACGCGCGTGCACTGGCCGCGCCGCGCGCGCCTTCGATCGATCGATCGACGGCCACCCAACGGCCTCTGCCGGCGATTTATGGTCCGCCCGGACGCTCGATATATACTGTACTGAGCATGCACCTGCAGCTGGAGTAGAGTGGCATCCTGGCATATCTGTATATTTTTCTTTTTCTGTACATTAATTGCCATCCATCGCATTGCTTCTCGGGCAGGTTCTACTCCTATATAGCGTCTCGCTTCTCTCTCTCTCGATCTCAGGTTAGGGGCGCTATAGCTGGCCACTGGCGACTCACACAGTCACACACACACTCTCATCCTTGCTGCTAGTTATCTATAGCTGATTGCCCGGCCCATGCATGTGAGCTCACTTATTGAGCGCGCGCGATAGATCGATCGCCATAGCTTAGCTTGGTGGTGGTGGCGATGGAGGCCGGGACGTGGGCGGTGGTGGTGGCGGCCGTGGCCGCGTACATGGCATGGTTCTGGCGGATGTCGCGCGGGCTGAGCGGGCCGAGGGTGTGGCCGCTGGTGGGGAGCCTGCCTGGGCTGGTGCGACACGCCGAGGACATGCACGAGTGGATCGCCGCCAACCTCCGCCGCACACGGGGCACCTACCAGACGTGCATCTTCGCCGTGCCCGGGCTGGCGCGCCGCGGCGGGCTGGTCACCGTGACGTGCGACCCGAGGAACCTGGAGCACGTCCTCAAGTCCCGGTTCGACAACTACCCCAAGGGCCCCTTCTGGCACGGCGTGTTCGGGGACCTCCTCGGCGACGGGATCTTCAACTCCGACGGGGAGACGTGGGTGGCGCAGCGCAAGACGGCGGCGCTGGAGTTCACCACGCGCACGCTGCGCACCGCCATGTCGCGGTGGGTGTCGCGGTCCATCCACAGCCGCCTGCTGCCCATCCTGTCCGACGCCGCCGCCGCGGACGGTGGCGCCACCAGCGTCGACCTCCAGGACCTCCTCCTCCGCCTCACCTTCGACAACATCTGCGGCCTCGCGTTCGGCAAGGACCCCGAGACGCTCGCCCGCGGCCTGCCGGAGAACGACTTCGCCTCGGCGTTCGACCGCGCCACCGAGGCCACGCTCAACCGCTTCATCTTCCCGGAGTGTGTGTGGCGGTTCAAGAAGTGGATGGGACTCGGCATGGAGACCACGCTGGCGCGCAGCGTCCAGCACGTCGACCGCTACCTCTCGGCCGTCATCAAGGCGCGCAAGCTCGAGCTCGCCGTCAAGGACGACGCGTCGTCGGCAACGCCGCACGACGACCTCCTCTCGCGCTTCATGCGGAAGGGGACCTACTCCGACGAGTCGCTGCAGCACGTGGCGCTCAACTTCATCCTCGCCGGCCGTGACACCTCCTCGGTGGCGCTCTCCTGGTTCTTCTGGCTGGTCTCCACCCACCCCGCCGTCGAGCGCAAGATCGTCCGCGAGCTCTGCACCGTCCTGGCCGCGTCGCGCTGCGCCGACGACCCGGCATTGTGGCTCGCCGCGCCGCTCAACTTCGAGGAGCTAGACCAGCTCGTTTACCTCAAAGCGGCGCTCTCAGAGACCCTCCGCCTGTACCCCTCCGTGCCGGAGGACTCCAAACACGTCGTCGCCGACGACGTCCTCCCCGACGGCACGTTCGTGCCGGCGGGGTCGTCGATCACGTATTCCATCTACTCCGCGGGGCGCATGAAGACGGTGTGGGGCGAAGACTGCCTGGAGTTCCGACCGGAGCGGTGGCTGTCGGCCGACGGCGCGAAGTTCGAGCCACACGACTCGTTCAGGTTCGTCGCGTTCAACGCCGGGCCACGCATATGCCTCGGCAAGGACCTCGCGTACCTGCAGATGAGGAACATTGCCGGCAGCGTGCTCCTCCGCCACCGCCTGGCCGTGGCGCCGGGCCACCGCGTCGAGCAGAAGATGTCGCTCACGCTGTTCATGAAGCACGGGCTCCGGATGGTGGTGCGCCCGCGCGACCTCGCCCCGATCATCGACGAGCTCCGCGGCGCCGGGGGGGAGTACGCCGCCGCGGCGCGCGCCACCGCGGCCTGCGCGTAGAAGATCCCGGGCGCCATGCATCGATGCGCCATGGGGTTCGTTCGACAAAGTCAATTGGAAGTGGCAAAAAAAATATGTAGATAGATGAGAGTCCAAGATAGTAATTACTACAGGGTTTGTATGGTTGGTGAGGTCATTTAAATCACTTGCTTTTACAGTTCATTACCAGTCAATAGAGGAAATGTCTAAAGAAAACTCCAAACTTAAGATTCTTGGATCATGTATGATTTTGGTTGTGCAGCCACCAAAATTAAGGAGCAATAATAATTAATCTCCTGTGTGTAACCCAAACTGGCAAGTCCAAATTCGTCTGGGCGGTTTGTGTTAATGTGCCGCTAATTGCTGTTAGATGGTTGCTTGTTCAGAGAGCTGAAACATGTCGATCAATTGGTCAATCTCTCTTAATTTTTGGCATTTTAATTGTTGATAGCTACTCATCAATCACTTCATTGCATGCATGTAGTGGGTGTTCGGTGTTCACGGCTCTAGCTTCCTCTCTCGAATTAAGGAACATGTCGATGAACATGAACAGTACAGCGGTCGCTTTCCATGTAAAGATCGCTCAGGACTTTCTTCGATGCATTTGGCATTTCGTCGATCTAATCATTTTTGCAATCGGCGTTTCAATGCTGCTGCTGTCTGCACCGTCTTCTCTGGTGAGCTACCTGCAATGCCAACTTGCCAAGTTCCAATGAATACACTGGCTCATGAAATCTGCTGATGGCGATGTCGCTGACAGCTCTTTCTCTGCCGTACCCCGTCTTTCATTGGGTATTTGGATGTGTACGCCTGACGTTGCTGTCGCGCGGAGTACATGCAAATACACAGTAGTTTAACACGATTGCCTAAAACACAGCATGATGGAGTTGTTAATAAGTGAGAGAGAAAAAGAAGTATGCCACTTCATTCATTGGGTTTCAACAAAATATCATCCACTATAATGCAAAAACTAAAATATCACTCTATAGGTTATTTTCAAGATATCTTGTCACTTTGAAGGATTTTAAGATCAAAATACCCCTAATTATAGAGAGAGAAAGAGAGAGAGGAGGGGAGCGCCGGGAAAGGTCGAGCTGGGCAGCGTCTGTGCTCACCCGTGGTGGGTGGTGAGTGCGCAGGGGTGGATGACAATGGGGGATGAGGACAGCGGTGCCACAAGCAGTGAGTGCCAAGCACGCGCGTGGGCGATGCCGGAGGCGGCAAGCTGCGAGCCAGCGAGCCCATCCCGTCAGTGCCGCCATCCTCCTCCCTCCCGTCAGCGCCGCCATCCTCCTCACCCCATTAGCACCGCTGTCTTTCTCACCCCGTCACAGCACCCTCCCTCCCCGCGCGCTCGCCACCCGCCGCCAGCGAACATGAGCCGGTGCCCTTTCTTCCTCTCTCTCCACAACCAAGGGTATTTTGGTCTTAAAATCCTCCAAAGTAGCAAATATCCTAAAGGTAACTTATTGAGTGACATTTTATCCTTTGCATTCTAGTGGGTGACATTTCGGTGAAACTCAACAAATAGATTGGCATATTGTCCTTTTTCTTATGAGAAGAGGGGTTGGGAACTCACCATCCCCGTACGTAAAATGGAGCGACTTATTATCGCATGATTAATTAAGTATTTGCTAATTTTTTTTAAAAAATAGATTAATATGATTTTTTGAAGCAACTTTCGTATAGAAACTTTTTGCAAAAAACCACACCGTTTAGCAATTTAAAAAGCGTGCGCGTGGAAAAAGAGAGTGTTAAGTTAGGAAAGTTGGGGAAAGAACACACCCTAAATAATCAATGGAGTAGAATATCAAATAGTATCATTTAAAGCGGTTTTGTACATGTTACAATTTAAACCATCATTTGATTATTTTAATCCATCACTCTGTGACTAGAATTTTGGTGGGTTAGCTCCTCTAAATCAAAGGAGCCAATTTAACCGAACTATATAGCTAACCTTACATTCTTATGCTACCCTGTATCAATCTTTTGAAAACAGTACCTTACCATGTACCCTGTACTCTCTTGCATGACTATCCATAATCTAGATATTAATTTAATCTATGTTCGATTTAATTTTACACTGAATCACCAGTCAAATTTAATTCTTTTCTATTTTTGAGACTTTATAGATCTAACGAAATTTTAAAGGAGTTCGTCGTAATTTCTCAGTCAAATTTAATTCTTTTCTATTTTTGAGACTTTATAGATCTAACGAAATTTTAAAGGAGTTCGTCGTAATTTCTCTTCAATGTTTTTTCTTTAAAGTTTATGGAGTATTTAACATGATATGATCGTGCAGTTGCAAAAGGTCTATTTAGAACGAAGGTATTAAAAACAAAGATATTATAAACTTTTATCATACACGGAAATAGTGATTAACAATAGGCTGATGGCGGATCCAAATAGACGAAGTCAAGTAACCGTTAAATCCAGAAACGGACCGTGTCGATGGAGCTGCCATAGCAACGACGCCTTACATCCGTCCATATCGGAGGCACGAAAAAGAAAAAAAAGAACCGTTGCTACCCCGACGCACAAGCTAGAGAGTAGTAGAGAGAGTATTGTTGCGTTGCGCCGAAATAAATCCGCAAAAGCTTTCGAAAAACAAATTCAAAAGGGACAGGAGAATAAATCCCCAAAGCACCACCGGGATCTTCTGCGCCCCACCACATCGTCCTCGCGGACGGCGGGTGACCGGCCACAGGGAATCCCGTGCCGCACCCGATCCCACCACCACCACCACCGTCGCCTCCTCCTCCTTTCTCCTCTCCGAGCAAGCAGCACAAGCCACCACACCATTCTCCCTCTCGCGCATAGCGAACAAAACCGCCTCCTCCTCGTCGGCCTGGCCTTTTTCCGCTGCTGCCCTCCTCCTCCTCCCTTTCCGATTCCCCACTTTCCGCGAGCTCCTCCTCTCCTTTTGCACCGCCTCCAGATTCCCCTCCGGCTTTCCCTCCGCCTGTCGGATCTCCCCCACCTCCCCACGCCGGCGAGCTCGCCTCGCCGTGGTGGCGCATCGGTAAGGTATGCTCCACTCCTTCCTCCTGCCATTCCGCTCAGCTCGCTTCGTTTGGGGGTGGCTTCTGCTTGTAGACGCTGCTGCCTGAAGTTGGGATGGTAAATTTCGTGGGTAAGGGGGCTCGCCGTGGATCTGAGGCGTGTTGGTTTTGTGCTGAGATCTGAGCGCGCGGTCGGAGGGCAATCGCTTTGCTCCCGAGGTGGTAACTGCTGCGCTTCTGTAGGTTCAGCTCGAGGGCACTAGAGTTAGCTTGGACTTAGCTCTCTTGCGATGGAATTGCTGGGAGTTTACGATTGCGACTGCTGTGGTTTGACTTGAGGACGGGTGTGTTATTCTTCTGCGGTTGTTAACTCTTAGGCCTTAAGTCGCTGTTAGTTCGTTAGACTGTAGTGCAATCAACTGGGGGTTCAGGTAAGCATGGAATTCTTTCAGCATCAAAGTTCAATAGTACACATGGCCAAACAGAACACTGGGTTTCGTTGATTGTAGTCCAGCTGCAAAAGTTCACCTTACACCCGGAATCCTGGTGCTCTATCATGAGTGGTGGATTTTGTATGTATCGCCATGGAACTTTAGGTTATGCAGTATAATTGGGGGGGGGGGGGGGGGGGCTTTATAGAGTGTAATCTGTAATGCCAAACAGAACCTACTTTAGGTTAGGTGTACATGTTGCCTTGTACAATATCCATGTGATCTTTTCCCATGCGGATGAGCGATTGAACCATTTACGCAGGCTATCATTGTTGGTTATACATTTGCAATTCTAGGAGGCACCACCGACTATGCCATTTTTTTTTACCGAAAACTGTGACCTTGACAACTCCTTGAGTGAAGTTTGAAACATTATTTCTTTCTAGCACAGTGTTGTGCCATTCAATCAAAACATACTTGATATGTTGCACTCCCACGGGTGATTGATGACAGTGGAGATAATTTCTTTATCTAATTTATCACTGGCTTAAATAAGCTACCGGTGTGGTTAAGCAATAAAAAAACTCTTCTTATAATCTTAGTTCATTTTGCATTGAGTTTGCAATGGTTGCTTTTACTGATTAAAGATTGAGTTGAAAGAATAATCATAAAACACTCATAATGCTATGGCCAGTCTGTTTCTGGTGTTGAATCACACTAATTAGCTAGGAAAAACATAAATGGAATAACCCATTGTTTTTTTCCTGCAATTTTTTCACTATTTCTAAATGCTAAAATGTCTTTTACCATATGTATTTCAGCCTTTGGGGGTAAAGAAGGTGCCCGCCACCACCTTTTGGTCATCGATTTGTCTGCTTCTAGCTCCATTGCCACTGCATTGCGGAAGCTGGGGGTTCTATATGGGCTGTTAAGAAAATCCCATGCTAAACATGTTCATCTAATTGGCAGAATATGGTAATTATCAGCTTGAATAACACCATGATTAGTACTTAGCCAATTAGACAGACCACAAATTATTTCATATTCAATATGCCACCATGGTGGGGGAAGTCTTCCTCAAAAGATGCTAAGAAAACCACAAAAGAAAACCTCATCGATACATTTCATCGGTTGATAAGTCCAAATGATCAAAAGGGAAGCACGAAGTCGAAACGGAGTTGTAGACGTGGCAATGATTCATCTGTTGAAAAAAGCTGCCGATCTACCACAGTGTCACGTCCTACTTCACCGTCCAAAGAAGTTTCTCGCTGCCAAAGCTTTTCAGCTGATAGACCACATGCCCATCCCCTCCCTATTCCTGGAATACGTCCTCCAGTGACTCGGACTGTTTCTGATATCACTGAATCAAAGCCCATATTGGAAAAACGTGGCAAGCCACCACTGCTTCTACCACTCCCTAAACCCAACCGGCCTCCGAGAAGGCATGGAAATAGTGAGGTTGTTTCAGAAATAGTGGTTGCTTCTCCCTCTAGTAACTGTTCTGATAGTGATGATCATGGAGATTCTCAGCTTCAGAGCCCTGTTGGAAATGATGCCGAAAATGCTACACTTGTTACTTTAAAGAACAAGTCAAGGTATGCTTCTTACTGTTGTGCATTCTTTATGCAGCTCTTCATTTAAACATACTCTTACATGTCTTTTGTTCTCTTTCTGAAGTAATGCGCGCAAAGAATGTTCTGGACCTATTACAGCAAAGAATATGAAAGAGATACACAGGCCAGCTAATCAAGTACATGGTAGCCATATATTATCCACATCACCAAGGGGTGTTGCAGCTGACAGTTGCCAATCCAATTTACAAAATCCCCGCCCATTAGTTCTGGATAGTGCTCCCAATAGTTTGATGTCAAGTCCTTCTAGAAGTCCAAGAAGAATATGTCCTGATCATATTCCAACTTCGGCCTTTTGGGCAGTGAAACCTCACACAGATGTAACTTTTGCTGGATCTGGTCAATGTTCCAGTCCAGGTTCAGGGCAAACATCTGGGCATAATTCTGTGGGTGGTGATATGCTAGCCCAGCTCTTTTGGCAGCCCAGCAGAAGTAGCCCAGAGTGTTCACCAATTCCAAGTCCAAGAATGACAAGTCCTGGCCCTAGTTCGAGGGTGCATAGTGGGAGTGTTTCTCCATTGCATCCAAGGTCTGGAGGGATGGCCCCTGAATCTCCGACAAACCGTCATGATGATGGGAAGAAGAAGCAAACTCACAAACTTCCGCTACCGCCATTGAGCATCTCTCACAGTTCATTTCATCCAAATAACTCCACTCCAACTAGTCCTATTTCAGTACCTCGCAGCCCTGGTAGAACCGAGAATCCACCAAGTCCTGGGTCACGATGGAAGAAGGGGAAGCTAATTGGGCGTGGAACATTTGGTCATGTATATGTTGGCTTTAACAGGTATGAATGTTCCTAACTTTGAAATTTCATTTTTTGTTCACCATATGATGTACTATGAATATACTAAGCATCTTGGAATTTTTGTAAGATCTTAGCTAAGACACCATTTGCTCTATTTTGCCTATCTTACTGTTCTCTATTCTGGGGGAGGGGATGAGGCCATGTAACTTCATGGTGTCTGAACAATGATTTGTCCTCCTAATGTGGTTTTACCATTTCTATCAGTGATAGTGGTGAAATGTGTGCGATGAAAGAAGTTACCCTATTCTTGGATGATCCTAAATCAAAGGAAAGTGCAAAGCAGTTGGGGCAGGTATAGTCTGTTGATTGTGCTTTGACCTACAGTTGCAAACGAAGTTCAGGTTATGTCTTTTTCTGTTCAATATATAATTCCCTGTTTTTCTTTTTTGTTTCTCAGGAAATATCACTATTGAGCCGCCTACAGCATCCAAATATCGTACAATACTATGGATCAGAAACGGTATAAATGCTGCCTTCAGTCTGTTTACTTAGACTAGATTTTCCTTTGCTGGAACCATAACTCAATCCTTGTTTCCTGTTTGGTCATTATATAATTATTGTGTTCCGCCCTTTACCAAGCGTGACAAGAATTTGCATGATAGCGTCTAGGATTTCATTAATGAATTATTTATGTACCACTTTTGATTAATTTTTTTGGCATCACTTATTATTTGTGCCCCAATACAGGTTGATGATAAACTTTATATATACTTGGAGTATGTATCTGGTGGATCTATCCATAAACTTCTACAAGAGTATGGACAGCTTGGTGAACAAGCAATACGCAGCTACACACAGCAGATACTTTCAGGGTTGGCTTATTTGCACGCGAAGAATACAGTCCATAGGTAGTAATCTCTTTGGTTCTCTCTCTCTCTCCCTCTTTGGTTTGTTTGTATCGGTGGAATTATGGTGTAATTGAAGTCCTGTTCATCACAATTTTGCAGGGATATTAAAGGTGCAAATATACTAGTAGATCCTAGTGGTCGTGTTAAGCTTGCAGATTTTGGAATGGCAAAACACGTAAGTTTTTCCGGTCACTTTATTTTTTTGAAAATGACTTTGTCAGTTGAACTTTATTTTCAGTGTCATCCCATTTCTGCATCTGTGCTCATACCACAGTCATAACTGTTGAGTTATATCGAGCTCTTCAAAAATATATAGCAGTATCTATATTAACTTGATCTTGTAGCTCCTGTCACTGGTTACTGCATTGATTGAGTACTGCTGTTAAGGGTGCTTGAAACCTTGCTAGCCCCCTCACTCCTGATAAGTTACAAAATGCCTTTTGTATAATGTGGAAGTATTTTACTCATTAATACTTATTAAATGTGTCTTTATGCAGATCAATGGGCAGCAGTGTCCTTTCTCCTTTAAGGGTAGTCCATATTGGATGGCTCCAGAGGTATTGCTGAAAATCTTTACTTTATTTTTTTTTTTGCTTCATGCATATCTTATTACCATTTCTGTACATCACATACGCAGGTTATAAAAAACTCAAATGGGTGCAACCTAGCTGTTGACATATGGAGTTTGGGATGCACTGTCCTGGAGATGGCTACATCAAAACCTCCATGGAGCCAGTATGAAGGGGTTAGTACTATACTTCCGAGGCACATTTTATATTTGTTCTATAATATAGATAACGATATGGCCATGCTCTTTTCATGAATTCTTTAAGAATTTATCACTATCTGATGTAGAATGTTGAAAGCTCATTTACTTGCATGCAATTTTATGAAAAGTGTTTGAAATGTAAAGACTTCCTTCTTTTGACTCATAATGGGACTTGAAGTTTCAAGCAATCAACTTTGGCATGAACATTTCCCCTCTTTTTTTGCCTGCAGATTGCTGCAATGTTCAAGATCGGAAATAGCAAGGAACTTCCACCAATACCAGATCACCTTTCAGAGCAAGGCAAGGACTTCATCAGAAAGTGTCTGCAACGTGATCCTTCTCAACGTCCCACTGCAATGGAGCTTTTGCAGCATCCATTTGTTCAGAAAGCAGTATCACTAGATAAATCTGTTCTTCCTGATCCATTGGAACATTTGGCTGTTATATCTTGTAGACCGAGTGCCAAGGTACCACTTGAATACTGTTCTAACTGACATAACATGGTTACATGGATAGTCGACTCATGGCCTGTTCACTTTGCTTGGTATTATTTGAGTTTTCAGATGGCTGCGCATACAAGAAATATTTCCTCATTGGGATTGGAGGGCCAGACAATTTACCAGAGAAGAGGTGCAAAATTTTCTTCAAAACACAGGTACATCATTTCCCAACTTGTTTTTATTAATTATATTAGTCCTAAGTCCAAACAATGTGTGCAATAAAGCAAGTAACTAAGAAACAAAGCTCTCAAAAGTATTTTCTGTTAAAAAAAAATTGGCTCATCTAAGTTGAATGAGTATCCCACCACTAGTATGAATGAATATCTCACCGCTAGCCATATGGTAGTAACTTGTGTTCTCTTCAGTGAAACTCAGTCTTACCTGGAAAAAGATTTGCAGTGAACTTTCCTATATCTGTGCAGCCTCTAATCCTTAAATAACTTTACAGTGATATCCGTATACGGAGCAATATATCTTGTCCAGTTTCTCCATGTGGAAGTCCTTTGCTAAAATCAAGGTCCCCACAACATTCCAATGGCAGAACGTCACCTTCTCCTATTTCAAGCCCCAGAACTACTTCAGGTGCCTCCACGCCTCTGTCTGGTGGTAATGGTGCTATTCCTTTTAACCATCTGAAGCAATCAACCTACAGCAATGAGGGATTTGCAATCCCATCAAGAAGCCCAGATGATCTCTTTGCCAACAGGCCTACAGATC
This sequence comes from Oryza punctata, assembly GCA_000573905.2. Lineage (NCBI taxonomy): Eukaryota > Viridiplantae > Streptophyta > Magnoliopsida > Poales > Poaceae > Oryza > Oryza punctata. Next base: position 26,802,604 of record CM002491.2, on the reverse strand, counting down.
CTGATCTTGGGCAATTTATTCGAGTGCATCAAGTTTCTCAGGGGCTTCATGAGAGGGTAGTATCTGAAGCTGACATTCTAAGCCCACAATTTGGAAAGAGACTTGGAAATGTTTTTGATTTGCGTGATAAGCTATCACCATCTGAACGTTTCACACATCATGCCTTTGTGGATCATGTGAAGCTAAATCCTTCGTTAGACTTGACGTCTGGATCTCCACACCTTGGACTCAAGCATGGTAACTAATATCGAGAATCAGTATTCAGATGGTGTTTTTTGGAGCTTCGAAAGGTAACTGGTGGTTTGGCTGCTTTTTAGCCATCTGATGGCTTGAAGTGTATCATAGTATGAGGAAAAGAAAATCACTAATATCTGTAGAAGCTAAAGTTGGCAATGGATGGAATCTTTGTTGTCATCAACACAATTCAAGTCAGCAAAGGTACGCATGGTTACTTGTCACAGTTCATAACTTCGTATTATACGTTAAGTCAAGACTGTCCTACATCATTTGCAGCTTCATTGGCATTTTAGTTGCTAGATTCACACCCTTTAAATGTCAAAGCAACATGACTCACAATGCTGTTTCCTGAGCTTGTAAACTCAACGTGGCTCAAAAGAAAAGAAAAGAAAAGAAATTCTGATCCCAGCTCAGATATTATATAAGATGGTAGCACTACTGGCTAGTGACATTTTTTTCCCTAATTGCTGGCGTGGGGCTTGCTGCCTTGCTGTGTATAATCTGTGTCCAGTGTAATTCTGAAGCACTTCACCTGTTAGTAACCCATAGAATCTCAGGTGAAGCAGGCATTTTAGAGTTCAGAATCCACATTTGAACCTTTGCTTCTGCCGTTATATTTATTTTCAGGACACTGAAGTTTGTCTTGACCAATAGTTCTTACTAATTTTGTTCAATTTGAATAGCAGATATCGTCCATTCCTGTTAGGCAGAACTCGTGGAAGCATACTACAATTGGCGTACTAACATCTGTCAAATGACAAGACTGTATATTGGTTCCCTACAGATTGAAGGACCTCCGAAGTAGTAGTTCGCCGCATGTATACTCCTCTTGCCTTTATATGTAACTTAATTTTATATTTTCTTCTTGGCGTCCTGATGCCATTGTACAGAGGAACCTCGACTAAGAGCCACGATTTTGCACAGGAGAAACAGTCCAGCCATTCAGTATCCTTTCTCACACAATATCTCACCTGAGGTTGAAACTACTGCTGCAAGTCAAACTGCATACTGAAAGTATTTTGTAGCAGAACTCAGCCAATGAGCCAACTTATTCACTGTACCAGTTACTCTGGAAATTTATACAAAGAATCTGATCCTTAGTTAAACTAGCTTCTCCTGCATGTACATGTTCTTCAGATCTACACCGTGAGCTATCTATAAGACAATAACCATTAACTAATTCATGTGTAGACTTTCTTGCAGTTGTTACTGAGACTTGTATTCTTAGTTCTTACAAGCTTGAACCGTGCAATACCCAGTCATGTTTCTGTGCTAGATGTTGTCCTTGGTATAAAGGCTTACTGACAATGTAGCAGCTGCTTATCATCATCAGGTCATGGTGAATGGGTGATCCTTGAAGCCCACATGCACAGAGACAAAGCGGTATCTCTTGCAATTTATGGTGGATCGGTGATCCGGTCCTCTTCCCTGAGCCGTTTGCTGGCATTGGAGCGGTCCCCAGAAGACAGAGGTCCAGCCAGCGAAACCTTGCAAACAACGCAAATACCTCTTCAGGTTCCGGCCAAATCAGTGCAGTCTGTCTGTGGGCACACTGGGGGTTCATCGTACCAAGCCACCGTGCAGTGGCCGCAAACATGAACCAAAATGTAAACAAAGGGGAAGGTAAAAAGGGAGAGATCTTCCACAGCTAGGCTGTTTCTGCTTGCAAGAACCAAACAATCAGCACGGCATGTGCCACGGTGTAAGTTCTTGTAGTGTTGCGTTTAGGACCAGAGCGCCCACGCACAGCCCCAATTGCCAACGGGATATGACTCATCATTGTCCTCTCGGCCGTCACTACCAACCTCAATTCTCCGAGATATTGCTCCATCCACAAGCTGCCAAACACAGCCCAGGTGTGCTGGCAGATCGGAGTAGGCTGCATAGCATCACGACTCGACGATGTAAGTGTGACAGATAGCTCAGAAAGAGAGGTTTCGTCTCAATTTGGAACCAATGATTATGCCTTATCCCTTTTGATGTTAAGGTTTTGTGGATATCTGTGTGAGCAATTGCAGAAAGATGCAGCTGAACCGAACTCTAATAGCAGGAGGATAGCTTAATTTGCATATGGTAAAAGAGGGATACACAATTGAGTACTGAAATTACAAGTCTGTGTTCAGATAAAAACAGCAGTACAACAAACTTGAAGAGGAATGGCACCTCAACAATACTAACACAGTAGGCAGCGGGAAACAGCCGCGCCCATCAGAAACAGCTTGCTCTGGATTGGCATCTTGACAGTGATAATAGCTGATGCAGCTTAAGACCTGCTCTTGAATGGAATTGCCCTGATGACCACCTGGTGGTAGATGGCAGCAAGGGCAGCGCCAATGAAGGGGCCAACCCAAAAGATCCACTGCAGAACCAACAAATTGCAGGGGAGTTAGTGCTTGTAATTAAGTGGGTGTTGCTCAATTATGTCCTCAATAATGATGTAGACTTAGCATCCAGTAATAGCCAATTAAGTCATTGTCACAGATGGTAGCAGTTGCCTGCCTGCTACACACACTGAAGCTAGTCCTTCAACATTTCCCTTCAGATGAAGGTGTTAAGCTTTTCCATAATTAAATAACCAACAAATGCTACATCACCATGCGTGCACCTCTAGAAGTCAGCTACCGCTACAGAGCTACTGAATTATTGTTAGCTGTTAGGTAATATCACATATAATTTCAACATGGGGATGTCATCAGTTATCAGATAAGGTTCTTCCTCTTACTGCAAGTCTGCAACTCTGCAAGCAGCTACCCTAGATTCCTAGAATACCTTTGTATCTTGCGTCAATTTTAAGTTACAGCGCACTAACAGATGATGCAAGTTGAACTGTCAAAAAAAAGTTTCTACTTATAAGGAGGAAGAAAGGGTTGGTTTGAGACTCACATGGTCATCCCAGGCATGGCCCCTGTTGTAGATGATGGCAGCGCCAAGGCTCCTCGCCGGGTTGATGCCGGTGCCGGTGATGGGAATGGTGGCCAGGTGAACCAAGAACACCGCAAACCCGATTGGCAGCGGGGCAAGGATCTGTGGATCGCGCAAATTATACAACAATTAGTCACCCAGCACAGTAAAAGAAAAAACTTCGATCTGTGAATCTTTACTGCAGTAGTAGTAGCTATGGTTTACTCACCGGAACGTGGGAGTCCCTGGCGTTCCTCTTGGCGTCGGTGGCGGAGAAGACGGTGTAAACGAGGATGAAGGTGCCGACGATCTCGGCGCCGAGGCCGTCGCCCTTGGTGTACCCGGGCGCGACGACGTTGGCGCCGCCGCCGGTGCTCTCGTACAGGCCCTTCTGGAACCCCTTGACGACGCCGGCGCCGCAGATGGCGCCGAGGCACTGCATGACCATGTAGAAGACGGCCCTGGTGAGCGACAGTTTCCTGGCGAGGAAGAGCCCGAAGGTGACGGCCGGGTTGATGTGTCCGCCGGAGATGCCGGCGGTGCAGTAGACGAGTGCGAAGATCATGCCGCCGAAGGACCAGGCGATGCCCTGGATGCCGACGGTGGCGCACTTGGAGGTGGAGTTGTTGACGCCCATGACGGTGAGGATGGTGATGTAGAGGAAGAGGAAAGTGGCCATGAACTCGGCGATCCCGGCGCGGTAGAAGGACCACGACTTGAGCTCCCCCGGCTCGAACAGCGGCGCCGGCGGTGGCTCCTTGTAGTCCTTGTCGTCGGAGCCCTGCGCCGCCGTGCCGATCGGCTGCCTCTCCGAGAACTTGTTGGCTCCCAGCCGGACATCCTCCTCCTTCCCCTCCATCTCTCTAGTTTCTCTCCTGCTGCTGCTTTGTTCGCTCGAGCTGGGTGCTGAAAGAGAGCTCTCTCTGGGTGAGGGTTGCAGTGGTGAGTGGGAGAAGCGTCTTATAGCGGGGGGAAGGTGGCGGATTGGAAGAGTCGTGGAGGTGGTTCTGGAAGGACGTGACGGCGGGGTGAGGAGGACGGGGGAGTGGGTGTGGGGACGATGACAGGGAGGAGCGGGACGAGGACGACGACGACGCGATGTGCTGTCGTCTTGCCGCTGTTTTAACGTTTTTAGAGCAACGGCAACGGCATCATTCCATTCATCCCTGATGGATGATGGATGTGTAGAATATTGGAGGGAAACGGGGAATGGATGGTTAATTTCTCAAGTTATTATCAAGCCATAACTCCGATGCAATTCGGTCACGGTTCTATTTGCTAGCTGGTGGTCCCTTTGTGCGCTCTCATCTAGGGTTCATAAATTTCGGAATGGAAATTTGAAATTTCGGTTCTACCAGGAGGTCCCGGTAGGATGTGCTTTTGGCCACAAGTTTTGAATGCATTTGAATTTTAAGGTGTTTGTGACACTAGTGATATGTGGTTAATAAAAAAAATTGTTCAAGATCAGTGAAAATTTGCTCAGTGAAAAAAATTGTTCGGGAGGTGTTAACGACAAAATTTAGTAAGGCTCGAAGTCATCATCGATCTAGAGTCAGTATCAGTTTCAGAGTTCTGGAATCGGCCGATTAAAGCTATCAATCGCTAACAGTCGGATTCTTACCAAATTCAGATAAGTAAAATAATCTATTAAAGGAAGCTTATCAAAAAAGATCGAGTTCAAGGATACGGTATGACAGTTTATCTATTAATTAGGAAAAATTTTTTTAGTTTCATTTTATCTTTAGGAAAGTGTGTTTAGTGTCCGATAAGGACTTTATGTTTTTTCTTTTATCTTTAGGAAAGTTTAGGAAAGTTTGAGTCATGTTCGATATGGACTAGTATCTACCCATGGATATAAAATATGTACACCCAGGATCCATGTAAATTATCTCTCGATCAATACAACTATTCTCAGCGCATCGCCACCCTCTTTCTGTGGTTTTTTACTTATCAACCGGCGGAATTTGGCACCTGACGCGGGGCTGCATCAGCTTTCGATCTCCGGCGAAGGGGTAAGCCATACGTTCCATCGGGCCCTAGTGAATATATCGGCTACATTGGTGTTATTCAAGGCTGCATCGCTTCGATCTCTTGGATCGCTCTGGTTTGGTTGTTATATTTGCCTACCTGATATCTCAATTCTATTTTAATTGCATTGTGTTTAGGAGACGCATCGGTTTAGTTGGGACTGTCTCGATTAGGTCTGATCTTCTGTCTTAACCGATATATCTCTACAATCATAATGTTGTTTTAAATAGATTGTTATATCGATTACATTAGACAGATCTATCGGTTCATCAAGTATTAGATTATCATACAATTTCGTGCTGCATCGATTAGGTTTGACCTACTAGATTGTTGTTGATAATATAAATCTTGGTAAACCGATAGGTTCATGCTAATGTTTTATCGGAGTGTTAGCCGATGAGTATATACATTATATAATCTAGATTGACAATGTTTTCTAATTGCATCGGCCGATCTCCATCTAGAGTTTTATCGATATCGGCTAGATTACTTTGTTGGTTTAGACTATATAATGTATCAACCACCCTGAAAATCAGTCAAAGACTTGATTGTCTAGATATTATGTTTCTTTTCATACTTAGTGTTGCATCAATTAAGTTTGATCTACTAAGTCGTGCTTAGAACCATAATCTTTAGCATGCTTCTTGATTGCCAATAAAGGTTTCATTATTATTTCAACCGATGAGTTATTTGTACGTTGCATCGGCTTATAAGGATTATATACAAGTTGGATTTAGCTGATGACAACAAAGGCTTCATTGTTTATCTAATCTTTTGGATTTATCAACATCGGACATCCAGCCAATGTATACTTTAACCTTTGGATCGACGCTTATTCGATCTATAATTACTAGTTGATTGGTTTCAATTGGAATATATTATTGATTCATTACATTGTCATCAACTGATCATCTTTATGTCATTATCTACATTGGTTGGTATCGGCATCGGTTGGATTTACTATATCGGCTTGTCAGCTGATCAGCTATCTGGTGATTAACATATTTATATATCTTGTCAGTTGCAGGATCAAACTGACTGGCACACCCGTATCTCATCATTATTTTGGACCTAAACTAGAGTAAAGTAAATCTCTCAAGTCAGTGTGTGTCTTTTACATCAATATGAGGAGACCGACCGAGAGGCCTCGTTGATGCGATTGACGCTTTCTGGTCAGCCGGTGAGACCAGGCAGCGACACACTAAGGTGAGGAGGTGGTAGCAGCGACAACGTTGATGTGTGTTGGGGGTTTACGTAATAAAAGAAGTGACTAAGATTATGAGAAGATCCCTAAATTTTTGACAGGAAAATAAAAATTTCTCAGTAGGTTATCTTTACCTTAAATTTGACACATTGTACTGTGCCACCATGTGAAAAGTGCAAGAATAACATGTTACTATTCCGTACGTAGCATGGCAGGGTGAGCTGCAACGGACCATTCGTGCAAGACAATTGGCAGTAGTACTACCCGTACTTTGTACTACTAGAGTCAGTAATAGGTTTCAGTACTTCTGAAAAGAAAATATCGCGTGGAGCTCCCGCTCAAAAGAGCACGGTGCACGGTAGAACCGATTGATTAATTTGCTGAACAGCCTTCTCAAATCTGCTGCAAGCTAGCCCTGATCCAGCAACTGTTCAACACTGCAGTGCGTATATCTCCTCCAGCATCCTACTCAGGCCCCCACTCTACGTACAGGCGACTGTACGCACACGGTGCAATCTCCGGTGAATGATTGAACGGAGGTTCTCGAGAAATTAGGCGAGTTACATCGTGAAAAAGCCGTCGCATCTCGGGACGATCGACCGCTCGAGAGAGACAGCCGGAAGAGAGAATTCTTGTGACTTTCATTTTCTCCTCTTCTGTCTTCCTTTCATTTGTTTTCCTCCTCCTTAATTTGGTCATTTCGACAAGAAGAAGCCAGTAAACCAAGTACTAAGTTCTAAAAAGAAAGTAAACCAAGTAAGCATGTGCGGCAGTGTTGTTTTGTGCTTCACGAATGAGCCGATCAATGGTTATGTTTCCAAGCTCCTAAACGATACAAGTCTTTTTTCGCTTGTGCTAGCTGCTGCAGCCAGCAAGCTATGTGGCCCTTTGTGGCCACGGCAAATCACTTGATTGGTGTGGATCGGGGTTGCCTTGCATGAGTTGCCAACGCTAACGATTAGGCCAATAATTTTCATAAGAACATTCTAAATTTTTATTTTTTAGGAAATTATTTGAAATCCATTTTTAAATGGGGCAATTGCGCTTTTGACCCTGTTTTGAAATCTAACTACCAATTTGATCTTTTCAAGTCTGCTCATTTGACCCTCATTTTTAAAACCGAAGATCAGGTCTGACCCTCTTCCGTGAAGTCAACATAACGGCGTTAACTTAGACAAAAAATGACGTTTGTGCCCTTACTTATTTGACCCTATATTCTTAAAGTTTTTATTTATTTGACCCAGATTAGGATGGATAAGCCGGGCAGCCGAATTCCCATGCCCATGCTAGCGACGACTTCCCGCACCCATGCCGATGAGCACCGTGCCACCGCCCGTCGTTGTCTTCCTCGTTCGGACCAAAGAGAAGCACCACTGCCCCACAGCCTTCTACCGCGTCACCGTCCTCCCTGTTCGGAGCGAGAAGGAGGAACGCCACTACCCGTTGTCCTCCCTATTCAGATCGAGGAGCAGCGCCGCCGTCGTCATGCTCTCCTTGCCTGACACGAACGCCACCGCCGCCCCCCGCTATCCTTCCCGTTCATATCGAGGAGCAGCGCCACCGCCGCCGTCCTCTCCTTGCCCGACGCCGAACACCGCCGCCACCGTTAGATCCAGCGTCGGCGCGCCTCGGCGATGTCCAATCCGCCGCCCGAGCTCCTGGGTGCCATCGCTCGCCCTTCAACCCGCCGTTGTCGTAGTTTCCTCCACCCGGGCTCCTGCGCGCTGCCAGTCGCCCTCCCAACCGTTGTCTTAGCCACCGCTCCCTCTGCTCGGGCTCCCGCATGTTGTTGCCGCTCCCTCCACCTAGACGCCCGCATGTTGGCGCGCCCTCCCTCCGCGCGTCGGTGCCACCGCAGTCGCGGTCCTCCCTCTGAGAGCAGCAACCGCCGTCATGCGCCGCACCCGCCGCCGGTGCTTCTGCACGCAACACTCGTCGCCGCTAGCAAACCGGCGCTCTCTCCCTCCGTGCGCTGGTGCCGGCGCCGCTCCTTCCTTCCCTCCGTGCATTGCTGCAGATCCTCTTCTCCGCGCACACCGAGAGGATGCGACACACGCCGCTGCCGCCGCTCGCGTGAGAGGACGTGAGAGAAAGGGCTTGTCGGGCCTAATGGATAGGGTTGAACCCTCTTCGAGGGTATTTTGGTCAGTTCGTGTAGTTTTTTCTTTTTTTCTAAATGTAACCCTAACCGTTTATGTGTATGGAAATAGGGTTAGACGGGATGTTCGATTTTAAAAGTTAGGGTCAAATAAGCAAACTAGGGAAAACAGGGTAAGATTAGTAGTTAGGCTTCAAAATGGGATCAAATAAGCAATTATCCCTTTTTAAATTTATAGTAGTTATAATTTATTTTTTCAATTATGCGGCAAACACATGCGCACACATCACTACACACGCAACACCACACTCACACGTACCCCGCGAATGTGCCCCGTAACACATACTCTAAGAGACGTCGGCAGCACATCCCTAATCTCACTAAATTTCCGTTGAAAGTTCACCCGTATGTGCGTAATATTTATGAGCACTAGGATTGGTGACGATTCCATCATCATACCACTAGTGCTTCTTTGGTTATAATTGGTTAATTTACAATTAAATAATTATCAAAAATCATTTAGCAATTGTCCGCTTGTGCAAGCGCGCGCGCGGTATGCATGGCCTATCATTTCATTTCACGCCAACGGTCGCCCAACCTGGCCGTATCTCCCTCACATCTCGCGCCACCGGCCATCGCATCTCCACCACAAAAAACGTCTCTTCCCGTCGCTCTCTTTCCCTCTCCAAATTCCACAACTCCGTCGCTCCCGTAGTACGTAGTAGCAACCGGCCAACCCCTAGGGGACGGCGCCGATCGACTACGTAAGCGAAGCTGAAATTGTGGTGTTGGGGTTGGTTGGGTTTCGGGTGCATGCACCAGCTAGCCTCTGATTTTTTTATGAGGCTAATTATCAGTGTCATCATTTAGTTGGATGGTGTATTTTGTGGTCTGATGATTGGCTATCCAGAGAGGAACTGGAGGGATTAAGCAGAGAGATAATCGTAATCAAAGCTATCGGAAGGCCTAATGAGCATCACTCAACGACCACTGGTTGCGGCTTTCTAATTATTTGGGATGGAAAGCGACATTCAGGCGAGAGGCTTAACGAGTGAGTGGAATGTTTTGCTATGGTCCAGACCATCCCGGTAGTTGTCCGAGTTCAACTTAGCTCTTTGCTGCTCGAGACGTACTTGTCGCCATTTCTTACAATCTTGGTCGATTTTCCTTGAACGCCAAACAAAAATGAGGAAAAAAAACAGTTACTGTTGTACACTACCGCCGTACCGCGGTTCAGTTGTTGTTAGGTTCTATAGCGGATCACCTAGGTTTAGATCGATTGAGGTTTTATTCTCTATTGTGTTTTGGCGACAAAGTATGAGGGAGAGAGATTAGAGGGATCGACCGGTGGAAGTGTTGCAGGAGGAAGCAGTCCCGGCCATTGTCGTCGTCTCCGTGGGCTTGACGTGGACTGGTGGCGACGGTGGTCGTGATGGCGATGGCGGTGATGCAGCGGCGATGTCGACGACGAGGTGTGGCACGGCAGTGGTCTTCCCGTCACTGGCTGCGCCCCCTCGATCGGTTAGGGTTAGGGTTTATGGGTGGAGTTGGTGGCGGCAGCGAACCTCGTGTCGTGTGCCGCCCCGGCCTCCACCCTCTATTTATATGGCGCAGTGTGACGGGGGCCCACCAGCCATTGGACTGGGCGCCCCTGATCAGGGCGCGGTCAAGGCCCCCTTGTGCCGTTGGGCTCAAGGGGAGGGAGATCCATCTAACATTTTCCCTCTTGATCTCACTATTTCTTTTAGCCTTTTTCTATTCCATCACAGATTTGCATATAAAGCATGTTTCATCGTCACAGTTAATCACCGATGGATTTAACAGCCACTATACACGTCTCCATTCAGAAACAGATATTTTAACTTTTGGGCCATGTAGTCCAGGATTCATAAGGCTTCCCTTAAACCCATGCCGGCTACATGTTCCTTGAACACGTTGGGTGGTAGGCCTTTCATGAGCGGATCCGCGAGCATCCTTTCTGTTCTAATGTGCTCGAGACTGATTGTTTGATCCCGGACTTTGTCTTTCACAACATAATACTTTATGTCAATGTGTTTGGCAGCACCACTTGACTGATTGTTGTGAGCGTACATTACCGCGGGTTCGTTATCGCAGTATAACTTTAGTGGTTTTTCAATACTGTCAACCACCTTTAAACCGGGTATGAACTTCTTTAACCAGTTCACCTGCCCCGTTGCCTCATAGCATGCTATAAACTCGGCATACATAGTAGACACTGCAGTGATAGTTTATTTGGTGCTTTTCCATGAAATAGCTCCTCCTGCAAGGGTGAACACGTATCCCGATGTTGACTTTGTATTATCTTTTGCAAAATCAGAATCTGAATACCCCACTATCTGGAGCGATTCTGATCTTCTGTAAGACAGCATGAGGCCTTTTGTTCCTTGCAAATAACGCAAGACTTTCTTTACTAATTTCCAGTGCTCTGGGCCTGGATTACTCTGAAATCTGCCAAGTAACCCGGTAACAAATGCCAAGTTAGGTCGTGTGCACACTTGCGCGTACTGTAGGCTTCCTACAGCTGACGCATATGGCTTTGTTTTCATTTCATTGAGCTCATACTAATTTCTGGGATATTGCGATGCCCCATACTTTTCACCTTTCACTATAGGAGCAGGTGTAGCATTGCATCTGTATATGTTGAATTTCTTCAACACCTTTTCTATATATGCCTTTTGAAAAAGTCCCAATGCATACTTTGTTCTATCTCGGTGAATATCTATGCCCAAAACATATGAAGCCTCACCGAGATCTTTCATGTCAAAATTTGAGGACAAGAATTTCTTTGTTTCCTGCAGTAGACTGACATCACTACTAGCCAGTAGAATGTCATCCACATATAGAATTAGGAAAATGAGTCTCCCGTTCTTAAACTTTGAATAAATACAGTTGTCCTCGATATTCTCTTGAAACCCAAATTTCTTTATTGTCCCATCAAACTTCAAGTACCACTGTCTCGAAGCTTGTTTTAATCCATAAATGGATCTCTTTAGACGACATCCCATATTTTTGTTTCCTTTCATGACAAAACCTTTCGGTTGTGCCATGTATACTTTTTCCTCCAAATCTCCATTTAGAAATGCCTTTTTACATCCATCTGATGTAATTCCAAATCATAATGTGCCACCAGTGCCATTATGATCCTGAAGGAATCTTTACAAGAGACTGGAGAAAATGTCTCATTGTAATCAATCCCTTCTCTTTGCGTGAAGCCTTTTGCCACAAGCCGCGCTTTAACTTTTCTATATTCCCTCTGGAGTCATATTTGGTTTTGTAGACCCATTTACAGCCTACTGTTTTGGCTCCTTTAGGAATTTCTTCTAAATCCCAGACGTCGTTTAGTTTCATTGATTTCATTTCATCTTTCCTGGCTTCCAACCATTCAGATGAGCGAGCACTTCTCATGGCCTCTTCATATGAAGTGGGATCATCCTCCATATGTGACTCTTCTATATTATAAACTTGATAGTCATCATGGATAGCCGATCTTCTGACTCTTTCAGACCTTCTAGGGGCCTCCTGTTCTAGCACATTCTGTACAGGCACATTATCTGTTTGAGGCTGTTGCAGCTCCTCCTCTAGTGTGGCAACAATTTCTGTTGAATCCTGTAGAACGGGTTCCTCACTTTCATTCATTGTTGCCACAGGAGAGGTAGCAACAGGTGTTGGTACCAACGTCATGCATTGTAGGCACAACATTAGCAGGTAGAGAGAAGAAAGGCTCTTGAATTGACGGAGCGGGTTCAGACACCCGCCTCTCCTCAAGATCAATTTCTCGAACTACCGAGCTCCCCCTAATCACTACGTCTTCCAAGAAGACGGCGTGTCTCGTTTCTACAAACTTGTATAACTGTTTGGACAGTAGAAACGATAACCCTTTGATCTTTCAGGATAGCCAATAAAATGGCAGCTCACTGTTTTGGGATCCAACTTCCCAAGGTTTGGGTTAAATACTTTAGCCTCTGCAGGACTCCCCCACACACGGAGGTGAGCTAGCGAGGGTACTCTTCCTGTCCATAGCTCATACGGTGTTTTGGGCACCGATTTGCTTGGAACTCTGTTGAGGATATGAATGGCGGTTTTTAACGCCTCCATCCATAAACCCAATGGTAGGGTGGAGTAGCTCATCATGCTGCGCACCATATCCATAAGGGTACGGTTACGTCTTTCAGCTACTCCATTCTGTTGAGGTTCGCCCGGTGTTGAATACTGGGCTACTATTCCATTTTCTAGCAAGAACTTTGCAAAAGGTCCAGGGACTTGCCCATAAGGCGTATGTCGACCATAGTACTCCCCCCCACGGTCAGATCTTACTACTTTAATCTTTATATCATGCTGGTTTTCAATTTCAGCTTTGAATATCTTAAATTTATCCAACGCTTCTGATCTTTCTTTAATTGGATAAATATAACCATATCGGGAGTAGTCATCTGTGAATGTTATGAACGAGTCATAGCCATCCACACTTTTCACAGGAAATGGACCACAAATGTCTATGTGAATGATCTCTAAAATTCCTGTGCTTCGTTTTACACCCTTTTGATGCTCTTTACAAATTTTCCTTTAATGCATTCTACGCATTGTTCTAAGTATGAGAACTCCAATGGAGGAAGAATTTCATTCTTAACTAGTCTCTCAATTCTCCCCCTCGAAATATGGCCTAAACGACAGTGCCATAATTTCGATGAGACATCAGGAGTTCGCTTTCTTTTCTTGTTTTCTTTTGTCAACGAGGACACAACATTCACATTCTCAGAAAGAGAGAACAAATAAAGCTCGTCTTGCAACACAGCAAGACCAATACATGCATTATTATACCATAGTTCACATTTGCCACTTCCAAAGCGGCAATCATATCCATCAAAATCCAATTTGGATACACTTATTAAATTTCTTTGCAAAGAAGGAACATAAAAAACATCCCGAAGTAAAAGTGTGAAGCCAATCGGGAGCTCTATAGGAAGGTCTCCAATAGCTTCAACCTTTTCTTCAACTCCATTGGCAACTCTAATGGAGCTTTCGCTTCTTTGCGTAGTCCTCGTCGAACGGAATGCCTTTAAACAATTACAAGCATGAATAGTTGCTCCGGAATCAATCCACCATATGGATCTGGAATAACCAACATAATGAGATTCATTTACAAATATAATAATGTTCTCACCTTTCTTGGCCATGATCATTTTCAGGAAGTCAGGACAATCGTTCTTGTAATGTCCTGTCTTCTTGCAGTAGAGACATTGATCTTTTTCAACAGCGAACTGTTGTTGCTGAGGCAGATGCTGAGGCTGTTTTGCTTTTGAGGAGGGAGACTTGTGGTTCTTTTTCTTGTTATCTTTAACATAGTTAATTGAGCCACCATTAGCCTCCTTGATTCTTTCATTCTCTTGCACACAATTAGCGATGAGCTTTTGAAAATTCCATTTCTCTGGACTTACGTTGTAGTTGACAATAAAATTGTCAAAAAGCTTTGGCAATGAGGCCATAACTAGATGGACCAGAAAGTCATCTGTTATGCCCAAATCCATTGGCTTCAACTTGGAAGCGATGTTGCTCATTCTAAGAATGTGTTCTCTGACACCACCTCCATGGTACCTCTCTGTCACAAGCTGCTTTATTAGCTGTGTCGCATAAGTCTTTGAAGAGCCAGTAAACTGGCTCTTTATTCTTTCGAGGTATTCTGAGACAGCGTCACACTCTGGGATTGAGCCCAATATGGTTGGCTCAATCATGTTCTTTACCACAGCCAAACATTTCTTGTTGGTTAAGGACCATTTCTTATGTTCAATGTCATAAGACATGACGAGGGGAGCATGGTCCCTCTGTCTTTTTTCCCATTCAGCATCTGACTCTTTGTTACCTTTGATAATTTCAGCAGGTTCTATAGGACATGAGGTAGTCAACACCCAGTCCACCTCTCCCAAGATAAAAGCAATGTCGAGTTTTCTTTCCATTCTGTGTAGTTATCTCCTTTCAGGGTCGGAATGTCTTTGATGCAACCCATCAAGGAGTAGCCACCTGAAATAATAAATAATCATATACAGTGAGAACAAAATCAACATTAAAATATTATGCATTAAGTCTACATCACCGTTGGGCAGAAATTAGACATAATACATAGAGCCATTACTATAACATTGCAATTATCAACGTTGGTCAGAAAATTACAACTTCATAGCACAAAATTAATGTTTCTAAAATTAAATTCTCCCGTTGGTTCGAAATTTAATTTTAGAAACACTAATTTTCATCAATTTTATCTATTCGCAGCGGAAGATCTATATAAAATTCATGTGAACAGTAGCAAATTCTATAATTTACTCTCTTATAAAAATTCTCCCGTTGGTTTAAATTTAAACAGAGGTAAAACATGCAAAAAAACAATTCAAAATTCTATTCAAATTTGCATGAAAATGGACAAAATTTAAAAGGAAAAAGCTACTGTTTCTTTTCTTTATTTTCGGCCCCCGGGGGACCTAAAACGGACTTATTTCGGCGGCCTTACGGCCTTTTGGCGCGGGCGGGCGCGCCCCCCTCCCCAGGCCGCAACCTGGGCCTGGGCCGGGAAAGCCACCCCCGCGCGCGCCCTCTTGCGCCGCATTCGGCCTAGCCGCCGCCGGCCATCCAATCGGCTAGGGTTTGGATCGAACGGCCGAGCGGGGAGATCGGGCGAACAAAAACCCCGACCCCCTCGGCGCCGAAACCCTAGCCCCTGTGCACGGGTGTTGACGACCAAATTTGGTAATTCAAATATCAGAAGTCAAGATGGAATCGAAGAGGATTGAAGAGATAAGATCGTATCGGAAAGCAGAGTGAGAATCGGCTGTGGTCCGAATCGGCTGTGGACTGGATCGGCAGAATCAGAGTCGGACTAGGTTAGCCGATTGAGCCGATTTCGGTAATATGACTCGGTATACGTCATCGGGTTGTGTTAGCGTGCTTCATATGGATTGCCATGCACGGATGAAGTCCTGAGGAGGCAATTGTATCTATTAATTAGGATATTTTATATAGTTTCCTTATAGATATTCTCGGTAAGAGTCCGCCTAAGGGACTTGTTGGTTAGTTGGATTTGTATTAGGTTTATATGAGTCGTGTCCGTGATGGACAAGGTTTGTAATTTCGGGTGTAAATATAATCCCGAGGTCTTGTAAAGAATAACAACACACGTTCAATCAATCTCGGCGCATCGCCAAACCTTTGTTTTCTGTTCTCGGCAAGTTTGTGCTTTCGAGTCGTGCTGCATCAATTTGATCTTCGGCGAAAAGGTATATCTTGTCATGGCGAGTTACATCATTAGGGCTAGTGCTTACATCTCTATGACACTCTATTTCTTTGTTGTGATTCTCCGAGTTATCATATATGTTATATAACTTAGATCGACAATGCAATCTACCTGTATCGGCTAGATCCTTTCTAGGGTTTCATCGGTATCGGCTAGATTACTTTGTTAGTCTAGGTTATATAATATATCCACCATCCCGAAAAGGCAACCATCGGCTTGATTCTTTAGATTTTATGCTTCTATTTATACTTAATGCTGCATTGGTTCAGTCCAACCTATTAAGTCGTATTTTGAATCATGATATCTAACCTGCTTCATGGTTGTTAATAAGGATAGTATCGGGGTTTCAGCCGATCTTACCTGATATAGATGTTTTACATTGTCTCATGCTTTGTTCAATGTTCTATATCTGCCCTTTATATCAGGATCTAACCTAATATAAATATATTAAGCTTGATATCAATTTAATTGGTTATAGTTTAATATATTTATTACTAGAGAATATCCTAGCATAAGGTTGTATCGGAGCTATAGCCGATACATACTTAAATCTAGATATCGGCTATGACATCAATCTACATAATCTTTACGTCATGTTATCTTTAGACTTGGGCAATTTATACTGTCTCGGTTCAGTCCGATCTATCCCAATTGCTTATCTCAAAAGTAATATTGATATATCGATTATGTAACATTGATCTTTTCAGCCGATATACTAGTTTTAGGGTTAATTTTATCATTGATTATACCTTACAGCCGATACATGCTTTATTGCATCGGCTAGGTCACATACGATATGAAATCGGCCCTATGGCCGATTGTCTATCGTTTACTGATATTCTTTGCATGTTTTTCTTGTTGATTGTAGGATCAAATCAACTGGCACGCCCTTTAATCTGAAACCCTAATTTTGGACCTGCACTAGAGTAAAGCAAACCTCTCAGGCCAGTGTGTGTTTTTTGCATCAACACGCTTTTGGCACGCCCAGTGGGACTCGTGTCATCCAGCAAGGTACGGTCGTCCAACGAGCTAAAGTCCAAATACCGACGATCGTGAAGCGAGACCCAAGTACTTCTGGACCAAGAGAAGAAAAAGATAAACAGGTGAAAACCGAATCGAGTAACGAAGAATTGCACACATTACAAGATCGCATCGATTCGGCTGTACATCATGCGTTAGTCAACCAGTCCGGGGTACTTGTCAATACTTTAACAAATATGATCAAGTCGGTGGTCGACGGAACGATAGCTGAGGAAAAGGCTAAAGGACCTATTTATCTGCCAGACGGCGCGTTCCCAGCATATAGAACCGTGAAGACAGAGATCGGTGGAAATCAAGGAAATCAACAAGTGCTTCAAACCCAGGCTCAATCGGCTCCTTTCTCAAGTTCAAATGTCCCATCAATTCTAACCAGATCACAGCTGATCACTAGGGGGCAAGCATCAACTCAATTGACACCAGAACAATTGATGGGTATTCTTCATCCAAAACCGCCAGCTGTCGACACATCTTACCAAATTCCTTCGGTTCCACAACAGCCGATTGGAATTACTCAGCCGATAAGCCAGCAATACAGTACAGAACAACTTCCTTATGTGCCACCACAAGGCATATCGGCTGGCTTCAATAATCTTTATCAGCCTCACTCACCACGACCTCAGCCGATCCAATACGGCCAGATGGATCCAGTACAACAACAGTATGGTGGAACAACACCTCATCAACCCTGAGCCGATATGATCGCTGACGTCATGAGGGAGCAATTTGGACTTAAACCAAAAGATAATGGCAACATGTATTGGCATCCGTATCCAGAATACTTTGATCGGGTTCCATTGCCAAACCGATACAAGGTGCCAGATTTCTCCAAGTTCTCAGGACAAGATAATATATCAACCTACGAGCACATTAGCCGATTTCTAGCTCAGTGTGGTGAGGCATCGGCTACAGAAGCTCTCAGAGTTCGCTTATTCCCACTCTCGCTATCTGGATCAGCTTTCACCTGGTTTTCATCATTGCCATATAATTCAATCAGGAGCTGGGCCGATTTGGAGAAACAATTCCATAAGTACTTTTTCAGTGGAATCCAAGAGATGAAGCTATCGGATCTCACAGCTATTAGACAGAAATCAGACGAATCGGTTCCAGATTATATCCAACGATTCAGAGACGTGAGAAATAGATGTTACAGCCTATCTTTATCAGAGTCTCAACTAGCCGATTTAGCTTTTCAAAGTTTGCTGGCGCCGATCAGAGAAAGGTTCTCGGCTCAAGACTTTGATAGTTTAGCACACTTAGCTCAGAAGGTATCGGCTCACGAAACAAGATTTCAAGAGGCTAGGAAATTTATCAAAAAGGCTAACAACGTCAACAATGTCTACAATTATGATTCTGACTCTGAAGATGAAGACCCAGATATCAATGCAGCCGAATGGGCTAGGAACAAGAAGACAGTGGTCTGTCATTGGGCTAAGAATTCGGCTACAGAGGAAAGATTTGACTTTGACATTACCAAGGCCGATAGGATCTTCGATCTCCTTCTTCAAGAAAAACAGATTCAACTGCCGGCAGGACATGTCATCCCATCGGCTGAAGAGTTGAAGAAAAGGAAGTACTGCAAATGGCACAACACAGGGTCTCATCACACTAATGATTGTAAAATTTTCAGACAACAGATCCAGTCGGCTATTGAACAAGGAAAAATTAATATTGATGGATCTAACATGGTAAAGAGGCCGATGAAGATAGATGGACACCCTTTTCCAGTTAACATGGTGCATCCTGGATACAACAGGAACACAGCCGATGGAAATAAAAACTATACTAGGAGTATCAGATCAGCTGGTATGATCGGCAAGTATCAAAACAGACGCCAAAAGGAAGAGGAGGCATACCCTGATGAGGAAGGAAGATATTTTGATCCCCATTGGAGTTGTGAATTCTTCAGATTCTGCTGGAACGAAGGTATGAGGTTACCATCTATCGAAAATTGCCCTGGCTGCAGTGATCCTGATGTCCAATTCATTCAAGAACCAAGCCGACAACATGCGATTATACATCGGCCAAGACAATCAAGGCTGTCAGTGCATGAAAGACTTGGGCCGATGCACCAAGATGATGATGAAGATGACTCACATAGAGAATCCAAGCCAATGCATCCCCAGTGGTGTCCTTCTGGGATATTCACCAAAAATCAAAAGAGAAGAGTTCAAAGGATGAGGAACAGAGAGCAATTCCAAGAGGTTGAGGGTGCAATTGAGCATCGGCTGCGGCAGAAAAAGAAGAAAGTTTGGCGCGTGAAGAGCAAGGTGGTGCCAGCCGACGAAGTCGAAGCCGATCGCAGCAAAAATCAGCAACGTAAGGGCAAGGAGGTGATGTCATCTGAGATAAATATGGTCTTTATGTTGCCAGCCGAATATGCAGTAGAGCAAGTGGTCGAGCAAGAAGAAGAAATGCCATCGGCTAAATTGATGTTATCTCCACAACAAGCTGTTTTTGAGAAGCCCGAAGGAACAGATCATCGGCACCTTAAGCCACTCTATGTTAAGAGATTTGTCAATGGTAAGCCGATGTCAAAGATGCTAGTCGAGGAGGGGCAGCTGTTAATTTAATGCCTTATACAACATTCAGAAAGCTTGGGAAGAATTCAGAGGACTTGATCAAAACCAACATGGTTCTGAAGGATTTTGGCGGGAACCCATCTGAGACCAAGGGAGCTTTGAATGTGGAGCTAACCATCGGCAGTAAAACAATTCCAACCACGTTCTTTGTTATTGATGGGAAGGGTTCCTATAGTCTGTTGTTGGGAAGAGATTGGATCCATGCCAACTGTTGCATCCCTTCAACAATGCATCAAAGCTTGATTCAATGGCAAGGAGACCAAATCGAAATCGTGCCAGCCGACAGGTCAGTTAATGTAGCTTGTGCCGATTTGTCTATTTGGGAGATGGAAGGAATTGACTGTTTATCTGGCAAAGTTTGGCAAGGAGATTACTTAAAGGTTTCTGATGATGCCATACAGACAACAGGAGATGGAGAGCCCCAATTCTTGTTTTGAGGGCGCCGTGGAGGGTTCCAACCTATACACAGAAGATACCATTGATGATCTCGACGGCAAGCTTGGGCAAGGTTTTATGTCGGCCGATGAATTAGAGGAAATTGACATTGGACCAGGTGATAGGCCTAGGCCGACATATATTAGTAAAGGTTTACCAAAAGAATTTAAATGTAAGTTAATTGCACTCTTAAAGGAGTATAGAGATTGTTTTGCCTGGGAATACTATGAGATGCCAGGACTTAGCCGATCGATAGTTGAACATCGGCTCCCTATCAAACCAGGTTATCGGCCGTACAAGCAACCCCCAAGACGTTGTAAAGCTGCGATTTATGATGCTATTAAGGCCGAAATTACAAGACTCTATGATGCTGGCTTTATCAGACCATGCCGATATGCTGAGTGGATTTCCAATATAGTACCGGTTATTAAGAAAAACGGCAAGCTCAGGGTTTGTATTGATTTCAGAGATTTGAACAAAGCTACACCGAAGGATGAATACCCAATGCCGGTAGCCGATCAACTTGTAGATGCAGCATCTGGACATAAGATTATCAGTTTCATGGATGGCAATGCTGGTTATAATCAAATTTTTATGGCTGAGGAGGACATTCACAAGACTGCCTTTAGGTGTCCTGGTGCTATTGGCTTGTATGATGGGTAGTTATGACTTTCGGTTTGAGGAGTGCTGGTGCTACATATCAGAGAGCCATGAAACTATATCTTTCACGATCTCATCGGCGCATTGGTGGAGATATATATAGATGATGTGGTGGTTAAGTCCAAGGAAGTTGATGATCACATAGCCGATTTGAAACAGGTCTTAGAAAGAGCAAGGAAGTATGGGTTGAAGATGAATCCTACCAAGTGTGCTTTTGGTGTATCGGCTGGTCAGTTTCTTGGATTTCTGGTTCATGAGAGAGGGATTGAAATTCCTCAGAGGAGCATCGAGGCAATTAAAGATATTAAACCCCCGGAAAATAAAACCAAGTTACAATCATTGATCGGCAAGATTAATTTTGTTCGGCGTTTTATATCAAATCTGTCTGGCCGAATAGAGCCATTTACTCCTTTGCTAAGGTTGAAAGCCGATCAAGAATTTGTCTGGGGAGAGAAGCAGCAGCAGGCTCTGGAAAATATCAAGGAATATCTGAGTACCCCTCCAGTTCTTATACCACCACAGAAAGGGATTCCATTTAAGCTTTATCTGTCAGCCAATCAAAATTCTATAGGCTCAGTTTTAATTCAAGAGGTTGAAGGCAAAGAAAGAGTTATATTCTATCTCAGTAGACGTCTGTTGGATGCAGAAACAAGGTATTCACCTGTGGAGAAGTTATGCTTATGCTTATATTTTTCTTGCACAAAGTTGAGGCATTATCTATTATCCAATGAGTGCATTATAGTCTGCAAGGCCGATGTAGTACGATACATGCTATCGGCTCCAGTGCTAAAAGGACGAATTGGGAAGTGGATATTTGCTTTGTCAGAGTTTGATCTTAGATATGAATCGGCTAAGGCAGTTAAAGGGCAAGCGATAGCCGATTTCATAGTTGAACACAGGGATACCAGTATTGATAATATTGACATCATGCCATGGACTTTATTCTTTGATGGATCAGTTTGCATTCATGGTTGCGGTATCGGCTTGGTGATAATATCACCTAGGGGGGCAAGTTTTCAGTTTGCTTTTACTATTAAACCGTATTCAACGAATAATCAAGCAGAATATGAAGCTGTTCTCAAAGGGTTGTAGTTATTGAGGGAAGTCGAAGCCGATGCTGTTGAGATCATGGGTGATTCTTTGTTGGTGATAAGTCAATTATCTAGGGAATATGAGTGTAAGAATGATACCTTAATAATCTATAATGAGAAATGCCAGGAGCTGATGAAGACATTCAAGATGGTTACTTTGAAGCATATTCCTAGGGAGCAAAACGTTGAAGCCAATGATTTAGCTCAAGGTGCATCAGGATATTGTTGATTGCAGGATCAAATCAACTGGCACGCCCTTTAATCTGAAACCCTAATTTTGGACCTGCACTAGAGTAAAGCAAACCTCTCAGGCCAGTGTGTGTTTTTTGCATCAACAGCGGGCGCCCGAGTGGAGCGGCGCCGCCGCCGGCCCTCACCGCCGCCGGCCGCCCTCACCGCCGGCCCCTTTTCTCTTCCTCTTCTCCGCTCCCCCCACCGTCTCTAGCCCTCACCGTGTGAGAGAGAGAGGCGGCTAGGGCTTTCGGCGGAGATGGCGGCGCCGCCACGGGCCCCTTCGCCGGCGCGTGCGTGCACCCGCGGGTGCGCGCACGGCCGTCGAGTGGCTCCTCGGCGGTGCCCTTTGCCCTTCCCCTTTGGTCGGCGACGGCCGGCGATGAGGTAGGGTTTTGATTTTTCTTTTTCTTTTCTTTTGATTTCTTTTTCTTTCCCGAACCGATCTAAAAAACTAGGAAGCTCTGATACCATTGTTAGGTTCTATAGCGGATCACCTAGGTTTAGATCGAGTTTTGGCGACAAAGTATGAGGGAGAGAGATTAGAGGGACCGACCGGTGGAATTGTTGGAGGAGGAAGCAGTCCCGGCCATCGTCGTCGTCTCCGCGGGCTTGACGTGGACCGGCGGCGACGGTGGTCGTGATGGTGATGGCGGTGATGCAGCGGCGATGTCGACGACGAGGTGTGGCGTGGCAGTGGTCTTCCCGTCACTGGCTGCGCCCCCTCGATCGGTTAGGGTTAGGGTTTATGGGTGGAGTTGGTGGCGACAGCAAACCTCGTGTCGTGTGCCGCCCCGGCCTCCACTCTCTATTTATATGGCGCAGTGTAACGGGGGTCCACCAGCCATTGGACTAGGCGCCCCCGATCAGGACGCGGGTCAAGATCCTCTTGTACCGTTGGGCTCAAGGGAGGGAGATCCATCTAACAGTTGTAACTTGGAAGGACTCGATGATTGCAGGAGTGTTTTTGATGCGTGATGACCAAAGCTAAGAGGCAGTAGTCTGGTGTAATGAGGCTGCAGATAGCAAGCGGCAGCCTGTCCAGTGACAAGCTGACGCGGGGGGGGGGGGGGGGGGGGGGGGGTGTCAGGGAGTAGCCGTATCATGTGTCGTTCTCATCCGGATGGTAGGGGCCATGACGCATGTGAGGTAAGGAGGGCATCTCACCACTCCCTCCCTGCCAGCTGTCGCACACGAGAGGCACGTCGCTGCGTCTGTCGCTCTATCGCAACCGCCCATCGGCACAGCTCGGCGAACCCAGGCCATTCAGGTAGCTCCGTTGCAGGTAGTGTCGTGCACTGCTGTGCTGGCCTTGCTTGCTCTTGCCATGGCTCATATAATTGGAGGTGGATTCACTGCAAGATTCGACAAAAAAAGTTAGTAAAAAAACTGAGGCATGGAGGCAGGCCGGCCGCAAATCGATCGCATCCACTCTTGCGAACCCATCTTTAATCCCGATTTGTAATATTTTTTAATTTTGATTGGATACATAATTCAGAATTAAAGATGGATATTTTTAATCTCAGTTGAAATAATAGGAACTAAAGTGTTACCGATTAATTAAATATTTTAGGTTTTAATACAATTGAAAAATTTATGATTTTAGCTGACCGATCAAAGATCAGTTGCTGCTCAGTAGTGACCGTTTTCCTCGGTATCTGCACGCGCGGATGGCAACAAGCGGCCGCACGCACTGCCGAGCTGCAGTGGCCAGTCGCCGCGCGAGATGGTGTGGAGGGAAAAACCGGCCGATTCCTCACTGTTTTCGCCTCGTCTCTCTCTCCTCCGCGACGGGGTCGTCTGCCGGAACGAACGCCCGGTACACGGGCTTCGCCATGTGATACTGCGATGGCAAGGCAGCGGTATCCCAGAATCGAATCCCATGAGGAACACGCAGGATTTGAGCCCTGTGAGGATGAGGATTAGCTGTCAGCCTGCCACCCCCCTCGCGCTCTATAGTACTGTACGCAATAAAGAAAAGGAATAGTACTGATGGCTACAGTATTAAATCGTCCTGAAGTTTCTATTCTACGCCTACGTGGAAGAAGTTCATACGGTACGTACTTTGATCACCTTGACAAATACTAGAAATCGAGCTGAAATGAGTGAGAGGATGATGGCGATGGAAAGCCTGTCGTTGAGAGCCTGAAACTGAGGCTGCCACTCTGAAAAACAAAAGGTGAGAGAACGCCTGGACAAGAAGCGTTGGGCTCACTTCAAACCAATCTTCTAAAAGCGCTTATAGGAGTTAGGTCCATAAGAGAGTCAGCCCGGTTAATTTTGCGAAATGGGCCTTCTGGCTTCCTAACTGACGGCCCACATAGAAAATGAAAGACAAGTCCAATTTTACCCTGACAAATGGGGCCCACCTACAGCCCCCGATAGGCCCCACGTTTCGGAGAAGCGCAACCCGCGGAACCAACCAACGCCGGCTCGGTCCGTAGGTCGTCGGCGGCGTTCCCTACTTCCCTTTCCCCGAGCGCGCGTCGTCCCGTCCCTCGTCTCTCCCTTCTCGGCATCCAATCCAAGTAGCCAACCACCTCGACCCCCTTGCTCTCTTCAAAATTCCATTAGACGATCGGACTCATGCGAGGCATGCGGCGATTCCGATTCACGATCGTCGTGGAGGACGATCCGGGGGCAGGAGACGACGGATTCACGGAGGACGATCTGGAGGCGGCGGAGCAGTTGATACAGCTCAGATGTAGCGGCGGCCGGCAGGAGGAACAGGCTGACGACGACGACGACGACGATGGCGACGGTGACGCCGACGGCGACTGGTGGGGCAGGAAAAGGAAGCGCCCGCGGTTCCGGTCGCTGTCGGATCTCTAGGCGAAGGACGGCGGCAAGCCGGCAACAAGCGGAAGACGACGAAGAAGGGAGAGGATATTGGGGAAGAAGCAGCGCCAAAGGATTCGTGAAAGCACGGTAAGCCTTTACATAAATAAATTCTGGAGAACTCCCTCTAATAATCTCGTTGTGAACCCGTAAATTTTTAATCCGAGCAGCAAATTTTGCCGGTGTTGTATTAAGAGGTTGGAAACTTGTAATGGAACCCCAACGTGGAAACCAAATAAATGGAGGTTATGGTGTTAATTTTATTAGCTTTATGTGTGTGTAGCTAGGGTTTTCTCTTTCATGCGTGCAAATTGGGATTTCACCTTTGCCTTCCAAAATTTCAGCACTCAACAAACTCAGATAACCAAATATAAAAGAGAAGTGATCTGTTTACCATATCCTGTCCGGAGGTGCGCCAGTTGTCCGAGTACACACATTTTGCTACGCGCAAAATCAATTTTTTTAGATAATGGATTTTTCATTAATATGATATCTACATCCGCAAAGGATATACAGCCAAAAACATATACGAATTTTTAGACTCAAAATCTCACACAGAGCAATAGATGCAACTACAAAGAAAAAAGCTAGAACACTTAGCTTCAAAATCCACCAAAGACCTATTCTATTAGCCCCAGCACGATTTTTTTTTAGGGGGAGGGGGGAGGAAAAGCAAAACTAGCCCGTGCTACTCGTCATTGCACCATCTCCGCTTCTACGGACTCAACTACCAATTGCTATGTCTGTTGTCCGCTGTCGCTAATCGGTCATCGCTAATCGGTCTAGATCTCTCTAGTAGTGAAATTCTGTCAAGCAGAAGTACATGGTGAAATGTCCTTTCTTTCTGTAGAAAATTAATGAAATATCCTTTCGTGCAGTAGCAGAAGTGATGAAATGATGTGGAAATTAATCGCACCATCCTCACCTAGCTCATTGTGCCCTTGCTCATAGAACACTAATTTCATTCTTGCCGCTGTACCAAACCATGAAATCAGCATTCCTAATTAACCACACTCCTAATAAATCAACAATCATTTTTTTTCTCCTCAGTTTTTATCCATCTTCAATATGTCAGCGCAAAACTTATCATGCGGACTGGTGCATCTCATTGCCAGTTGCTGATAGGTTGTCCCATAATACTGGTGCATTTCTTCTGAGTTTTCGAAGTTTATGATGTCTCTAATTGCTGCTTGTGGAGCTGGGATTTGAGTCAGTAGGTTTAGATTGGACTTCGGGTAGTGTCGTACGTAGTTGTGGTTTCGGACTCTTCCTTTTCTAAGCAGCTGGAGGACAGTGGGATGACACTACCTAAAGTGATTAAAAGCTACTGGAAGATGGTGAAAAAAGAGGTAGGAGTTCTATTAGTTGCAGACTTGCAGTCCTATTTTGTGAATTATTGGTTGCAGTCACTTCCCCTATTGGTTGCTGACTTCCTAATTTGTCAACAAATCAAACTTCATAAGATCAGCTGAATTACATGTCTACATACTACTCCCTTCCTCCGTTGCATATTATATATTATAAGTTATTTGATATTTTTATTAGTCAAACTTCTTATAGACAAATATAATAATATTTTAATATATATATAATCCAAATATATTAAATATTAGATTTAATGAAACTAATTAGATTTTAGGGAAAAAGTCAAACGACTTATAATATGAAACGTAGGGAGTACATTCCAGCTTTACTGTATGCAGCTGCCATGAATATAATACTTCAGCTTAACATTATCTTTACTATACTTCTTTTTATATGTAGTTTTTTTTTTCTCTCGTGGGAACTTTAGTTTTGAAACTTTATTCTTGTGTGTTTTCTGCAGTATACTTATTTTGTTATTTTTTCTGTGTTTTAGAATGTTGTGCTATGCATATATATCTGATCTACTGAAATTCTTTTTTTTCTACTCCCTTGCTTTACCATTTATATATAATGATTGTACGACCATTGAGAAGGTATAAGGAGGTGTTGTTTTTTCTAGTATAAACTTTAATATCATTTGCTTCAAATGTAGTACTCCGTACATTTCAGTATGAACAGCGAAAGTTCTCTTTCCACGTACGTAGTCATATAGTACGTACCTCGGTTTAACTCTTCGAATCAATCTTCCAAAAGAGTATCACCCCGGTTAATTGTGTAATGGAACGATGGTCTCGACCCAGGTGGCCCATTTTAAGAAGGGCCTATCTAAAAATATGACACATATTTTTGTAAAAATATATCAAATGTAATTATAGTATAAATCTAGTATAATTACATATGCAATTACTGTAATTATATATGTAATTTAGAGGGAACTTAGGGACATGCGATATTAATACATTAAAATTACATATGTAATTAATTTAAAAGATTTATAATGTAAATACATATGGATTACTTTTTATATAAATATAATAACACATTTATAGCAAATCCGTTTTAAGGAATGGATGTCTGATGGCTTGCCTGGCCTCCTCGCACACGGCCTAGGGGACAAATAAAAGCCCAGCCTAAGTTTACCCTGACAGATGGGGCCCACCGACCCCCGAGCCCTTATCCCGTCGTTGGAACCTCCGACATACGCGGTCCACGCCACGTCCAGGTCAGAAACTCAGAAACAACGGTCGCCGCCGCCGCCGCATGTTTTTAGGGCCGGTTTCTCCCACCGACAGCCTGGGCCCGCGCGCCCCGCGAGTGACGAGGGGGCCCCACGTTTCGACCTCCCGGAGCCAAGCCAATGGCAAACAAGTCGCCGGCGCGGCGGCATTCCAGCTCAGCCCTCAGCCACCAACCCCGCGCGCGCGCAGCCGTCTCGTCTCGTCTCGTCTCGTCTCCGCGCGACCAGCCAACCACCTCGACCCTCGGCGGCGCGCGTGGGCGGCGGCGGCTGACCGCGAATGGAGCTCCTCCCGCGTGTGGGTGTGGCCGCCCCTGGTCCCGGTCCCGGACGCGTCGGCGCGGCGGCTCCGTCCTCGACGCGCTGTCATCGCACGCCCGCTCACCCCGTGAGTAGCTCTTCCGCGATCTCCCCTCTCGTCTGCCGCTACTTCTGTTCTGGGAGCGCGAGATTGATCGGTGGATGATGCAACGGCTACAGGCGGCGGCAGTGGAAGGCACGGTGTGTTCGGTACGGGTGCTAATGGTTGACGCTGCCTGCAGATTCTGAAGCGATCGGCGGCGGTCGGCGCCACCGCCATCGCCGTCTCCAGAGGAGGGGCTGCCGCCAGGAGGAGTCGGTGGTCAACTCTGGTGACCGCATCATACAAGTAAGCATGTCACCTGAGTTCTATCCACGGTTTACTTTTTGTTCGCTGTACTGTTACAGTCTTAGTGGTTAGAACAGGAAAAGGGTTTCAAATTCTGTAGAAGGATATTGATTCACACTGTGCTTGTATCTACTCAAGACAAGATTAGGCAAGACCGATGTGCTGGTTAACGAAAAGAGGCTGTTGAATCCAGTCCACTACTTAACTTGATGGAACATTTAGGATTTGACAGTCCATCTAATCAGGTGCGCTTCGATTTTCATTCGGGTGTCTCATTGACATGTGGGCGAAAAAGAGGAATCATAACGGCTAAACAACTGTAGCAAACAGTTTCTGAACTTGTTGCCCTTTGCCTGCCCCATCATTACATTATGGGCAGCGCCTGTTTTTGTTGGATTATTTGTTCACTGTGAGCTTCATGCTTCAGCACAGGAACTGCTGACCTGGTCGACTTCAACTGGGAAACTCTTGGGTTTCAACCCGTGCCGACTGACTTTATGTATGTAATGAGATGTTCCGAGGAAGAGGTGTTCACCAAGGGTGAATTGGTGCCGTATGGGCCAATCGAACTGAACCCAGCGGCTGGAGTGTTGAATTATGGTCAGGTTAGTTGAGCTCTTGAATCTGCCTTGAAGAATCACTATCTGATTGTTGAGCAGCGCTGTACTAAATGAGCCTTGTCGATTTATTCTGCTCCGTTTTGTTTGAAATACTCTAATGCACTTGTAAAATTTCTACAGGGTTTACTTGAAGGTCTGCGAGCACATAGAAAAGAGGATGGATCAGTCCTTCTATTTCGTCCTGATGAAAATGCTTTACGGATGAGATTAGGTGCTGACCGATTATGTATGCCTTCACCAAGTGTAGAGCAGTTCCTAGAAGCTATAAAGCTAACAATTTTAGCAAACAAGCGCTGGGTAAGGACATTTTGTTTCTTTAACAGTGATATGTGTCGTGGTGCGCACATCCTTCCTCATGAGCTATGTGCTCCGTTGCAGGTACCCCCTACTGGCAAAGGTTCTTTATATATCAGACCGCTGCTGATTGGAAGCGGGGCTATCCTAGGTGTTGCACCGGCCCCACAGTACACATTTGCTGTCTTTGCTTGTCCAGTTGGGCACTATTTTAAGGTTGGCAACATTCACTTACTTTCCTGCACATTCATTTTATCTGGTTATAGTTGCAAGATTTCACTGCCTTGTTTACATTCAGGATGGTTTATCTCCAATCAGCTTGTTAACCGAGGAAGAATATCACCGTGCTGCACCAGGTGGAACCGGTGATATAAAGACTATCGGAAATTATGCTTCGGTAATTAAACCTTCTTTCTACAAGTTGAGTCTGTACTTTATCATCTGACCCTCATAGAGGCAACAGTACACTATTGCATATCTTTACTCTACGGGTATATGGCTCTCCCAATTTGAGTTTAGCTCCTAATTTATGTTTTTTATGTATGACATCAAGTTCTATCTAGTATCTAGTCTATACACTGTCTGGGTACAGGAATGTTAATTGCAGCATGCAGCTTTTCATCCACTTGGCATACTACATGAAAGTATATAGTTTGATGAGATTGCAATCTGGTTCAATTTTTCTTGAGGTGGATAGAGATCAAGAACAACATTGCATATGTATATGTGGTTCTTGATGTTCTTAATTTTTATGTGACATCTGTATACAGGTGGTTCACGCTAACAAAAGAGCTAAGGAGAGAGGTCATTCTGATGTTCTTTATTTGGATTCTGTGCATAAAAAGTTTGTTGAGGAACTTTCGTCCTATAATATATTCATGGTGAAGGTATGTGTACATATGTGATGGATTTGTTCAAATTGACCTTTGCAAGTCTATCTAGGAAAATACCATTGTAAAGCAGTTCCAAGCATAGCTCAAGTGATGTCTCTGGAAATGATGTCATAACTCGTCAGCATACATTTTCAGATTTTGTTGAACCGACTAAAATATTTTCCGGCACATAAATTATCATTGGATAGACATGGCATTAGTCTTCAAACTTGTTAGGAGTATTAAGGAGTGATAAGTTAAGTTTAGAATCCTTCTAATTATCAGATGCTACATGGTCAGATAATTTTACTATTACTATGTTTTGTTCTGAGAGCCAACAATCTAGCATTGCCTTTTTGCTGGCAGGACAACATTATTTCTACTCCACTATTAACGGGAACAATTCTTCCTGGCATCACAAGAAAAAGTATAATTGAATACGCCCGTAGTCTTGGATTTCAGGTAACCTAAACATGAATGACCATCCTCTGCTAGCACTGCTTCTGTAACCATGGTTCAGAATATTGGTATCTTGGAAGTTGGAACATCATCCACCCCACCTTTTCTTTCCTTACTGGCCAAAATTTTCACTCATTTGAACTTTTTGAAATATGGTTGCACCTCGTTCAGAATTCAATTGTGTTTTGAAAGATCTTGATGATATCTCAGAAGGTCCTGAAATTTTTTGAGATCTCGAGGGTCCTTAATTTTGTTGAAACTGAAGCATGGAAGCCTGTACCAACAATAGGAGATATGAACCCAATCTTTTTCCTTCGTATATTTTTCAGGTTGAAGAGCGTCTTATTACAATAGATGAGTTGCTTGACGCTGATGAAGTTTTCTGTACTGGAACTTCTGTTGTACTATCCTCTGTTGGTTGCATAGTTTACAAGGGGAGAAGGTAAGTACTTCAGTAATCCACAACCTCAGCCTTTAATGAAATGGCAGAGCTCCTGCACGTTCCCTCGAAAAAAAGCTAGTAGATATTCCATACAGTGAAAATGTACACCTCTAGTACTATCAACAGAGTACAATGCCATCTCATAAAAGAAAAAGAAAAGAGTAAGTGCCCAATAGTACATTTCGTTGGGGCTGTGTTAGTATGCCAGTTTCTCTAAATCGAAAAACTTGGCATATGTGTCCACCAACTATTCTCCTACTTTTTTTTATCAGTGATCCATGTCATACAAATTCAGCAAAGACGGACAAATGCAGCATTGAGAAAGGGCTCCTCCATTCTATTAAATAATTCTAACTCTATATACAAAAATCAATTCTCATACATCCGATGTCCATTACAGAGTGGAGTATGGGAACCAGAAGTTCGGGACTGTGTCTCAGCAACTCTATTCAGCACTTACGGCTATCCAGAAAGGCCTCTTGGAGGACAGTATGGGATGGACTGTGCAGCTGAAATAGTAGCCTGCTCATTATGGACGGTCTTAAGGCTCTTCCTGTCAAATAGTGCTTTCTTGTTTGGAGCAACAATAGAGAAATTCTCCAAATTTTCTCATTTCAGGCATCTTGCCTTACCACAGTACAGAATAGAATCACCTCTTGTGCATATGCAGGTACACACAGTATACCAATAAGCTGGGTCCAGAGATAGAGAAACATCTACTGTTTCTTTTGACTCTATTACCTTTTGCACTGACCATACTTTCAGTGTAAATAAGTGTTCCTTGCTTATCCGAGGCCATATTACGTGCATCAATTTGGCCCATAACTTTGTCGTCAGCCTGTCTGATGTAAATTATTGGCACTATTTATTGGACAATTAGGTGTGTGCGTTTGGAACAGTGCTTGATTATATTTTGTCAGGAGGCATCACGGCAGGCATGAAACCATGCTTGCCAAGTTGCCGATAATGAATTTAATGACTACAGCTCACTTGCACATTTTGCAACAGCATGCCATGCACTGTTACTCTGAAAAAGCCTACAATACCAGTCTATTTCTCCCCTGGTTCCTTCGCAGATGCCCTTTTGGTTAGTTTAGTTTGAGAGTTACTATCTCATCATGAGCAAGAATTGAAAAAAGCTGGAAAGAATTAAGTTATATGTACTCCCTGCAGCTGTAGATAACCACTACCGAACCGTTCGCAAGGATACATCATACCATAAGACAAAATTAGCTCACCTGCTGTGTGTTCTTGACTTGTGAAAGGAGATTGGCAGTTGCATGGGGGCGGTTTGGACTTACATACTGCAAGTCAGCCAAAGCCTGCAACGCTAACACCCTAACAACCAGTTCCCTCTCGTAAGCACGGAAATATAGATGGTGACAATTTTGTCCTCGGTAATGGCTGGCTGGTGAGATGTTCACCTCCAAAGTACAGATTAACGGAGGAGAAATTTCCTACCCAGATAGGTGCGTGACCTCGTAGCGTAAACATCAGAAAGCCACTTTAAGATTCTTCTTTATAATAAACAGGCAAGAGTTTGCAATCAATTAGTTAGCCTTTTGTTTGCACCGATCGAGCGCGTGTTCAGCGAGGAGGAAGAAACGTGAAACGTCGCACGAAGCATGATATGAGAAGGAAAATGTATGCAATTCTGGGTTGTTGGGTGATGGATTGAATAACAACACGGTATCACGATCACATTTCGCGTGCTGTTGCATCGGCGTGGTTGGGAAAAC
Source organism: Oryza punctata (assembly GCA_000573905.2). Taxonomy (NCBI): domain Eukaryota; kingdom Viridiplantae; phylum Streptophyta; class Magnoliopsida; order Poales; family Poaceae; genus Oryza; species Oryza punctata. Next base: position 26,770,281 of record CM002491.2, on the reverse strand, counting down.
TTAGCCGTGATGTGAACCGATCGTCTACCGGAGAGACACCGGCCGTCGCCGTCGCGCGCTCGCACTCCGGCACGGAAGCTAGGCATCGCTTCCTTCGCGCGGGTTCGTCTGCTTCTGCCTGCAACAGCGGAACGGCATGAACAGTGACGGGTGGCCACGAAGCCGGCGTATTGTCTATGCGCCACGCCATGCATGCATCCACGGAAAAATTCCTGACCTGATGTAAGCTGCTGTATGATATGATATGCATCATGCACGCACACGAAATAGCAGATTTTTCTTGCTGATTCCGCTGCTCGTTCCTATTTTATTCCGGCTTACGCCTGACAAAAGCCCCTGAACGGAAATTCAGAACATACTGAACAATCACACCACGGTGTCATATACTGTCATTACTATATACTAGTATGTATGTACTTGAAAAGAAAATGATATGTATGAACCAACTAATATACGTTGTACTATTCTAGTCGGATACAACCACATTGAACAAAATATTGCACCAGGCGTCGATCTCTGACGAAATTTGTCCATGAATTTAGAAGATGAAAATTCAAGGCGGGCAGGGTTTACAAAACCGATCGAACCTCACGGGACAGGAACACAAACAACAAACATCTTGGTTTCTCAGTCGAGTTTAAAAGAAAATTCTTAAATTCCTGATAAAATTTGATCCGATTTCCATGGTAGTCAACGGGTTTCGTGAAAATCGAAAACCGCATTGGTCGGCTTGTGTGTGCGCGCGCGCGTGTGAGGGAGAGGGGGTTGACGCTGGCCGGGGAGGTTGAAGCGTCCATCGTGGCACACGAGAGACGCGAAAACTACCAGCCGACACGAGCGCACACACGAAAACGACGGCTACTGGCACAGTGGCACGGCCGGCGGCCGACCGGTCCAGATCACGTCGCACTCCACGCCTGAACCGGTACATCCTGCTCATCAATGGCTTATCGGATGGCTCTCTGATCTCCTTGCTACATTTTTCTTCCCGTCTCTGTCACGGAGCTAAATGTACGTTCCTTTCAGATTTACACGTACATGTATCGGTTTGCAATTGTGTGTGTAATCCGAGGACCATTGTTTGTTTTCATTTGGGTAGACAGCTGAACAAACCGAAAAAAATGGACGATACTGTAGTTGGAAGAGACCAATAATTGAGCGATGTTGTCTCTAATTAAAACATGCCATGGAAATGTTTAGTCGTTTGTTATTCATCCTAATCCAACTGATTTCCGGCGAATCTTCTATTAGTTGGTTTGTCACAATCCTTGAAATTAAAGAATTGGATATGACGGCTGTTGCTGTCGTGCAGTAATGGCCGAAAAATATTTCAAGTGGCCACTCGTTTCAAAATTTTAATTTTCTTCTTATTCTAAAAAAAAATCAATGACTTCCAACATTGCCTTTCTGTCGGCAGGCTGCAAATGTTGTTAATCCATGTACATGTATGCACCATTTCAAACAGGGCAGCATTTAAAGTTGATATAATCTCGAAAAGACAGCAAGATACTGAACAGGTAATAGAATATTTATCTATTCTAAAAGTACTCATTGCAATCAGGTGTAGCCATATATGATACCCATAGAAGGACATCTTGTGATACTTTAACTGTTGAAAGCGCTTCTAAAAAGAACACAAGATACTGTGCAATGAGGGCGAAATGCAGTTACATTACCTATTTTAAGCATCTACAAGATGCCTAAGTTAGACATATTTAGAAATTATTCGTTCGTCATATATAGCTCCCAATTTAAAATTTCCATCGTAATAAAGATATAACCGTGAAAGAGAATAGCGGTATAAGTTTAACATGAGCATATTTTCTATATAAAAACCACAGCACACACATTGGATTTGTAATGGAAGCGTGTTACTTTGGAACTAGTACATTGATTAAATCCTGGTTTTGTGATAGTTTCGAATTATGTGAATTTTACTTATGAAATAAATGTAGTTTGCTTTCTGTAAACTAATATCAGTAAATATTAGTAGCTCAGTTACTATGGCACAAGAGAAGGAAATAAACATCATTCGATTGGAAACCTAAAAAATACTATCTAAAAAATATACTTTGCAGTAGTAGTGCTCACTTGAAACTTTTTGCTAATGATTTATCTGTTCACATTTCAATATTTTTCCCTCACTATTTTGAAAAAAAAAAACCCTGATATTTAGCTATGTTATGCATATGTCAAACCAGTGGCGGAGCCAGGTTCTCAGCCCTGTGGGGGTCAGAATGCATAAATATGTAACTTTGTACAGTCAATCCATACAATTTTTCATTGTTTTATGAACTTTTTCACTATTTTTCACACCGACATTGCGTCAAACCAAGCGTAAGAAATATGCGTTCCGGAAGGGAAAAAATATGTTGTTTGTAAGTTATTGAGCATCCCTAATCGGGGCCACGTTTATTACGAAAACTAGTAAAAAGAAGTGAAAAATTGACGTTTTCACATGAAACAAAAGTAGATTTTGGAAGCAATTTTCTAATGTTCTTTGAGAAATTCAAATTTGAATCAGTAATTTCGAGGAAAAGTTAGTTAAAATTTGTCAAAAAACTGTTGTACCGCTAGGTCTTGGTATCCTGCGGTCCATTAGAAAGGTAAACCCAACACCCAATGATTTTTATGTATGTGTAAATAGTTTGTGTGAGTTATTAGACACCTCCAATAAATTCTAAGTACGTGCAAATAATTGATATGTCGTAAGTGCAACATTTTTAATGTGCATGCCTCGTAACATTCATCTTAAATGAAAATTAGTTGAATTTTCCACGCAAAAGCTAAGGTAGAATTATATTTTTGCCATGCAACATCTCTAGTTTAAAAACACAATTGTGTTGTTCCCAATAATTTGTACCTACCAATCTACCGGTATAATTCGATCCCACATCACAATGAATAGACTAAAACTATAATTCTACTTCCAAAGCTACCCTTTGTATGCCATGTGTTCTTTGTTCTATGGTACAAGACGGAGAGCCCGAGATAGAGACAAGAATCAAATTCTTTTATTTTTTTTCTCCGGCGAAAAATCAAATCCTTATTCTTTTCTTTTCTTTTTCCTTTCGCATCCACTACGTGTTGAGCTTGATCAAGCTTCTCTGACGTAGAAAAAGAGGGAGAAGCCAAGATAGAGACAGATATCAAAGTCCAACAAGAAGATGGAAATGATAATTTTGGATTTCTTTACAAAGTTTGGTTGGAACCAAAGGAGAAGAATAGAAGCTTAATGCTTTGCTCTAAGCTATATCGTTCTCGAAAGTTTTTGTTTTTGCTTTGTGCAAGTTTGTTTGGTAGTTTAGAGTTTAAGTACTCTTTTGTGTGAACCAAGACAAATGTTGAGTTTAAGAACTCTTTGTAAATTTAGTTGGCTGCGTACATCTTTTGAATGTAGATACCGGTTTAATCCATTATTAAAATAAAGATATCAAAGTCCAATGCGGTAATGCCCCTCCATTAATCTGCAAAAAACTGAAAAGTACAAAGCAAACCACCCTCCTCCTGGAGAGGAAGAGAGATAATTGGATGATGATGAGGAGATGGTAACAGGAGTAGTGGTTGGCGGCTTGGCGCGGCCACAGAGGTATCCCATTCCCACGCGGCATCGCCCAAGAAATCTCTCCGGCGGCGACAAGGAGCAGCAGCTGCATGCGCCTCGACTCATGCTCCTGTTTCTGGAAGGAAACAGAGGAAGAAACGATCAGAAAAGGCAACTGAATTCCAACAGCCTGTTCATTCAAGATGGTTCTGTGAAAAAGGGCAAGTTCTTTTGCAGTGTATGTCCATTTATTCGCTATTTTTTTGGTGGTTTTTTGGAGGCGGAAAAATTTCGGTCCGGGTGGCTCTTCCTGCGTGTTTCGAGGGTTTGCACAGAGGAAGCAGAGGATTGAAGGGGAAAAGATTGTGTGTGTTTTTTCCTTCGGCATTTGGGTTCTGAGATTGTTCCGCAACAGGGACCTTTCTTGCTTGTGAGATTCTGAATCGCCTGAGGCTGAAAAGATTGAAACTTCACGGTGAGGTCTGCATGTTTGGCTGAAGACGGAGGAGATAAAGGAAGCAGAGGCTCGGTCTGATGCAGTTCTGCAATCTTCTTTTCTTTTGCGTGTTCAGGTCCTGATGAGATATTCCTTTCTGTCAAGTTTCTCAATTCTGGCGTGAATTCGGAGTCCGGGGCATCTTTTGGAAACCGACGAAGCACGGCAGACACAAGGGTTTCTGTTGGGGCTATCGGATCATTTCTCATCTGTTTCTGATTATCTTCTCTAAGTTTCACCATTGCTCGAGATTCAAACATTGGGTTTTGATTGGTTCTGGAGATTGAAGAGGTTACCATTGTTGGGTACTTGGGTTCACGGCTCAAGGGTCAAATAACGAGAGGGGCAGACATGGTTGTTCAGATGATTTAGCAGGTCATTGTGTAGGAACAGTTGTCAGGCGCCACCTTTCTTTTTCCTGTATTCATCTGGTCTGGGTTCTTCGAACTAAGGTAACATGCCCAATTTCAACCTTCTGTTCATCTGGGTGATTGTGTTATACTGTGTTTGACATGCTCCAATAGGGATGCTTGAGCTGTTTTAGACATTAGCCAACGCCTTCAGTTTTAGTGATACTATACAATGCAATTTGGACTTTTTTCTTTTTTGAGATATGCCATTTGGACATTTAGTAGCCGTTCTTTGCATATGGGGGATTATTCTTAATCCAAGGATTCTGGATTCACCGACAGGGCAACTGTTCCTTTCTTAACAATGAAAAGAGGGTAAATAATTTCCAAATCTTCAGAGTTTCGTCATTTGACATTTTTGCCTCTTTGTATGGCCACAAGAAGCTTTTGTCTCGCTAATTTGATTCGGTTTCATTAAATTCTTATAGCATGCCTTCTCGTTAGAAAACAACTAGATGTAATGCGGTGAACTTTACATGTTTGCATTTGTGGGGTCCAATGTGGTTTCTGTCTCTCCTTTCTTTCAAATTTTGCCTTTTTTTATTTTGTTTTACTTTGGTTTTATAAGTAGTCTTGGACAACTGTATTAGTTATGGAAGTAGATTCTGCAACCATTCAGAAGTTGGTAAGAGATCATGACCAAGTATGAGTAGTTGTTAGGGTGGAAGCTCTTTTGCCATTTGCATGTCTAATTTTGTACTGTTTGCCAAACTTTGTTCTAACATGGTTTTCTATGTTTTGATATTCAGGTTGTAAACTTGCCTGGTGATTAAACAAATCTGTCTGACGATGTTCTCCTCTATCATGGCGAAGAAGAGTTACAAACAACAGAGCAAATCTGAGAAGGTCCATATGGGCTGTATGTCGGGGCTCATCCACATGTTTGACTTCCGTCGCAGTCCAAAACTTATTTCTGATGGGATGATTAGGAGGAGTTCAGGTGAGGAATTTAAGTGGAATGCAATTTCAGTTGAATAAAAAGAATGATGTAAGCTGCAGTGCAATGATATTGCTTGTGATAAATTCTGTGCTTCATGCAGTCAGAAGTGACCTGAAAGGTTCTGAAGATTTCCATGGAATCATCTTTTCTGATGTAAGTCATCCATACATACCTATTTCATCTGGTTTTTGTGTCTGAAAGTTCAAAGTCACACTTCTGTTTCACACACACAAAAAAAACATGCGTTTGTGCTAGCAAAACTGATTAGAAAGGAAACAAAGACTGAAGTTTAGTTCCCAAATTTAACTTACTGTTGCTTCTTACTTCTTGGACAATTTGTTTTTCATCATTATGTTACTTGTTCTACAAGTGTACAGTGTTACAATTGCTTGATTCCTATGGGCAAAATGTTGATTGTCATCAACATTCTTGAATACTTGTAATGTTGATGTACTAATAACAGATGCCTCCGCTGGCAACTGTAGTAAATAGTACTGTTAAAGCATTGATATGAAAAGCTTTAGTATCTGTACAAAGCTTTTCAAGACATTTTGATGAATTTAAGTGCGATTAACTGAATTACCTACAGAATCTCATGGCTGGATTTGAAAACAACTGTATTTTCTATGAGACTCGAGTGCCACCGATTGAAATATATAGTAATATATTTCACTTTCTTGTAGCGATTGCAAACAGCTTTATTAGCTTTTATTATATTACAGATGAAATAGTTTCTATTGCCAAAGATATTAATTAGAATTCTCACATAAAAGGTTAAAAATAAAAAATATTTTTCGTATAGTTTTATGGAGGATTAAATATGCATAAATATTTGTATAAAGAAATATTTCTAGGCATTTGAAGATAACATCTGAATATAGAAAACTAAATTTATTTGCTTTTGTCAGGAGGACAAAGACTATGGGGTTAAAACAATTCATGCCGGCAGGCCAAGTATTAAAGCACTGATGGAAGAAGAGATGGCCAGTGGAACGCAGATCTTGAAGGAAACACAAAGGAACATATTTGGGGTACGTTCTGATGATTTGAAGTCTGTGAACCTGCAGGAAGGATCTGATATTGACCTAGACCTGGCTACAAGTCTCATGGAATTATACAGAAATCATAATGGCAGTCACGATATTATCACTTCGGAAGTATCAGATCACTCTTCCAGTTTGATTGACAAAGAGCACAATACTGATGCTAGTACTCATCCTAAACAAATCTCCTGTAGTATAGAGAAAGCACTTGAAGCTGTGGCTGAAGCAGTAATAAGCCATCAATCTGCAAACGGGAAATACACGAGCAGCAGCTACGAAGCTAGGCCCAATGAATTTCTTGATGCATTACAATTGCTGAGCGCAAACGAAGAGTTCTTTCTGATGCTTCTGAAAGACCCAAGCTCTAGGATGTTGCAATGCCTGCAGAACCTGTACACGGCACTAGGAAGTCCCATGTTAGAACTGGCAGAAGATGACAAACAAACAAAGTCCAAAGTTACCATTAACAGTCTAGAGAAGTCTGAGGTTTCGAAATATAACGTGCAAAGAACACATAATTCTTTCTTGAAGGAGGATAAGCTAGTCATGAGGAGACCACCAAAACTGAATGATAGTCCTCGTGGCGTTAGCAGAATAGTAATATTGAAGCCAAGTCCTGCAAGAGGTCAGACTAGTCTGATCTCAAGTAGTGCAATGTCGTCACCAGTATCAACTCATGCTGATTTGCAAGGTCAGGAAGAAAGTGACAAATACGCTCGCCATTTCTCACTTAGAGAGCTTAAAAGGAGGCTAAGGCTTGCCATTAGCAACAATCGAAAGGATGTCATGAGTAGTACTTTCCAGAAAGATGATTCAACACAACAGTTCATTCTCGAGAGTATGTCGACAAGTATGCCAAGTATGGACTCTTCTGAATGTGAAAAGGCTGAGAAACCCTCAATAGTTGACAAGAAAACAATCCCTGAAGATAGTGGAAGTGGCATGGGGAATGATGCCACTCATTGTGTCAGCTCTTTCTTCTATGAAAAAGCTAAAAAGCATCTAATCGAGAGGCTAGACAATCAAAAGAACGACACTTCTCAGATCGTACACAAATCAGAACCCTTTGGGAAATTACTTTCATATTCGGAGAATGATACATTTTCTCAAACTGATTGTCCTCAAGAGGATGTTAAACTGTCAGAGGATTCGACTGCTTCATCAGCATTACTGACGACTGAACAAGAGGATATTTCATCAAATTCTGACCCACAAATGAAGTTTGGGGAGCTAATACCATCTGACACCAGCACATTGGCTAACACACAGCTGGATGAACTCAAGACAGACCATGGCAGTCATCCAGTCAAAGAGGGCACTATCTCGCAGGAGTTAACAAGTGAAGGTATATTGTTGTCCTCCTGTTTATCTTTTTAGTTTTCTAATTCCTTGTTTTCATCTAATATATACACCAAATGTTTGCAGGGATTGACAGCATGAATGATGCAACAGATACCCCCCAAGTCTCTATTCAAATCGAAACTTCAACTGAAAGCTTGAAACAAATAAATACCAACCAAGTAAGCCATAATATATTTTAGCAAATTGTACAAAAAATTAGTAATTAATTTTGTGTCTAACTTTTCTTTTTCTCCCCCGTGTTGAAGTGCTTCGCAGAAGAGTCACAAACCATGAATGCATTACCAGAAGTATCCCTGCACGCTCCAGAGAACCTCGTTAATGAGCAAGACAATCATAGTCCATCGGCAGTTGTTGGATTAACCAAGCCATCCATCTTGACATTTTCTTGCTCCCCGGAAAACGCAGATGACAAAGAGGAGAGACTGAGCCCTCAGTCTGTTCTAGATTCTTTCCTGGGAGATGGTATCAGCCCCAGCCACAAAACTCGAAAGCAAGGTATTGAATTCAAAATAAGAGCTTCCCCTTTTGAATTTCCCTTTTTAAGATAGTGGAAGTACCCTTTTGTATTTTCTTGAAAAATCAATGGTAAAGTAACACAATTTTACTGTGCGTTTTGCAGATGAATTGTCCATGCCAAGCACAAGGATTCTGTTTAAAGAGGATGATACTCCCTCAGGAACCCCAACTTTGCATAACACGCCACAAGAAGAAGCCATTTTGGACGATAAACAGGCAAGGCTTTCCTTCATAAAGGTTGTGCTTGAGGCTTCAGACTTCTTGTCTGAGGAAAGTTCAGAGATATGGTATGTGGACGGATCACTGCTTGACACATCTGTATTGGCTGAAGTAGGAACTTTATACTGCCTGACAGACGATGCGGTGTTTCTCTTTGATTGTGTGGAAGAAGCTCTTTGCAAGATCAGGGACAACTTTTTTGGCTGTGACCCTTGGGTAGCTTATCTGAAACACAATGTGAGGCCACCTCCGGTAGGAACAGGGCTCATTCAAGAGGTGGATAATTGCATCGATTCTCTTGTCAGTGATGAGGTTCCAAGTACATTAGATCAAGTGGTGCTGAAAGACCTGGAGAGTGGATCATGGATGGACCTTCGGGTTGATACTGAAGGAATTGCTATAGAGGTGTGGGATACTTTGCTTGATGATTTACTGGAGGAAATGGTGTTTGACCTGTGGCTTTAAGGTTGTTTTGTTGTCATCCGATGGAAAAGGATAGAGTTTATAGTTAAAAAGAGTGTATACAGCGCAGTAGAGTTAAGCTTGCCTGACTATTTGCATCATACTATAAATCTTGACCATGTGTGGCTCCTAACACTAGGAATTTTTCTTCTTATTAATGCTTCTTCTATCATTTCTGTTCTCTGTACAGGTGTGAAAGTAGGAATAATAAGTTCAGTTGTATATGTACTGCCTAATTATAGTTTTTTTTCTCATGAAAGTAAAACAATTTCCCTTGTTTATCAGATACACCATAGTGCTGCTCCATTTTAAGCATTACTTTCATACTCTGGTGAATCATCTCAGCTGTCATCACAGTTGGTACCAACTGTGAATCTGTGATCACAATGAGATTCTGGAACACCCATGGCAGACAATTGAAGGGGCCATCGGAATTTTTTTTTTTTTGAAAGAATCAGCACGAGAGTGTGCTATTTCATTGAATAGAGATGAAGCAAATTACACCCCCTAAGGGAAAAGGAGAAACTTTATAAAGTTTAGTAGGGCGGTAGGAATTCCTTAAGCCTCCTAGCTCCGGCCATAGCCCAAGTTCTGGCCTCCTCTTTTATTTTTGTCATGAGGTTGAGGGCCGAAGTCTCCTTGTGCTCGAAAATTCGCTGATTTCTTTCCTTCCAAATTTCCCATACAACTAGCAGGATTAGGGTTCGCAAGCCTTTCTTGGGCACATCTTTCATGTTGGCTAACATTTCCCACCACTCTTGGACACTGTGGCGTGCTTCCCAATGATTAGGGTCTAGCTGCTGGTATGAAACCCAGACAGTAGTCAGGCTCCAGATCCTTTTGGTATATCTACAGCTGGTAAGTAAGTGGCAAGCAGATTCATCTGTTGTACGACAGAGGGGGCATGCTCCATTGTTTGGCCACCCTCTAGCCGCGAGACGGTCAGAAGTCCAAACTCTATTCTGGATAACGAGCCACGCGTAGAATTTGCATTTTGGGGGGGCCCAAGTTTTCCAGATCAGGGTATTGAAGTTGGTAGTCACGGTTCCTAGACTTTGTGCTTTGTATGCAGACGAGGCTGAGTATTCCCCATGGTTTGAAAGCTTCCAGGTAATTCGGTCAGGCTCATCTTGGTTAATAAGAGTGCGCTGGGCTGCATCCCATAGGGAGGCGAGCTGGCTGATCAGATCCACGGTGAAAGTGGTGTTGCCGCTTAGGTCGAGGTCATCAATCCAAGCATCGTTCTCGATGCCTTCCCGCAGAGTTTTCTTCTTCTTCTTGGATATTGCATAGACTAGTGGCATGGCATCTTTTGGCCTTTGCCCCTCCATCCATGTTGAGTCCCAGAAGCGAGCTGTGTTACCGTCACCGATAGTTATCTTAGTGGCTGCGGCGAAGAGCAGTTTGTCCGTTTCATCACACGGTGTTTCGAGTCCTACCCATGGCTTGGTGGGATCTTTCCATTCGTGCCAAAGCCATCTCAGCCGAAGGGCTCTAGTGAAATTTTCCATGTTGAGGACTCCCAGTCCACCTTGCGCAGATGGTAGGCAAGTCTTCCTCCAACTAACCTTACATTTTCCCCCCGTGATGTCACCTGTCCCTGCCCAGAGGAACCTTCTTCTCTTTGTGTCCAGGAGGCTTAAGGCTTCTTTGGTGACCTTGAGTGCGGTGAGGAGATAGATGGGTTGTGCTGTCAAAACTGATTTGACCAGAGTTGATCGTCCTGCTGGTCCCATGTTTTTCCCTCTCCAGCCTGTGACTCGGGCTGCGATCTTGTCGAAGATCGGCTGGATATCTGCCTTCCGCATCCTTCCAAGGACAATTGGCAGTCCTAAGTATTTTAACGGGAAGTGTGTACGTACTGCCGGGACACCGTCCAGGATGTCATCTAGGTCTATGCTCTGACATCTGATTGCCGCGACCTGAGATTTTTGCATGTTTGTGACCAGCCCTGATACGTTCCCAAAACGCTTGAGGATGTCATTGAAGTTCTCGACATCTTTCCTGATAGGGTTGATGAAGACTACCGCGTCGTCTGCGTACATGGAGATTCTCATACGGGCTGCTCTTCCCCGTAGTTTGGTTATGGCTTTTAGGTCCGTAGCTTTAGAGAGGAGCCATTGTAGAGGGTCCATAGTCAAGATGAAGAGCAGTGGTGATAGCGGGTCGCCTTGCCTTAGGCCCCTACCATGTTGGATTTTGTCTCCCGGGATCCCATTGAGTAGCACTTGCGAGGTGGAGGTAGAAAGTATGGAAGAGATCCAGTTTCTCCATTTGTGTGGGAAGCCATGGTGCTTGAGCAGAGCCAACAGATAGTCCCATCGGACTGAGTCGAAGGCTTTGGTTATATCGAGTTTGAATAGGAGCATGGGTCGTCTCCCTCTATGATATCGTCTTGTCAGGTTTCTGACATAGATGAAATTGTCATGGATGCTTCTTCCTTTGATGAAGGCACTCTGATTGACTGAAATAAGCGTGTGCATGAGTGGTCTTAGTCTTAGCGCCAACATCTTTGATAGTATCTTTGCTATACTGTGAACTAGGCTAATAGGTCTGTAGTCCATCACTTCCTCTGCTCCTTCCTTCTTTGGGATTAGGACAATGTTAGCCGAATTCAGAAGGCCCATGTTCGCACATCGCAGGTTGTTAAGTGAGTTGAAGACTGCGATGATGTCTTCTTTAATGATATTCCAGCAGGCCTTGAAGAAGTTTCCCGTGTAACCATCTGGCCCTAGCGCCTTATCATTGGGCATTTCCTTAATTGCCCGGTAGATTTCGTTCTCTGTGAAGGGCTCATCCAGGTGTGAGAGATTTGTCAAAGGGGTGTGCAAGGCTTGCTAGTTTAAGTCGTATTCCCTTGACTCCGGCCGACCCATTATTCTTGCAAAGTGTTCAGAGATTACGTTTTCTTTTTCCTCGTGAGTTACCGCCCACCCGCCTTCCTTTCTCAGGCTCTGTATGTTGTTTTTCCTTTGGCGTGCATTAATTTTGAGGTGGAAGAATTTGGTGTTTGCATCCCCCTCCCTTATGTACGTAATTCGGGAGGCCTGTCTTTTCCTCGCACGCTCGATCGTTGCTAATCCTAGTAGACGTCGCTTGAGGCCTACTCTTAGGCGATGTTCAGGCGTTGTGAGTTCTCTTTGCTCCTGCGCAACGTCAAGGCGTTGTATGACATCAAGGACCGTATGGAATTGTAGTTTCGCCTCCGTACAGATTCCCCTTGACCACTCTCTCAGGCATTTCCCCGTTGTTCGTAGTTTGTGATTTAGCCGGTGCATGGGTTCTATGTGTGTCGTTTGCCTGTTCCAGACCTCCTTGACAACATCAGTGAAGCCTGGGATTTTTACCCAAAAGCTCTCAAATCTGAATGGGCGTGGTTTTCGTGGACCGGCAGCATTAGAGAGGAGCAGTGGGCAATGGTCTGAAGGGCCCGTTGGGAGGGCATGTAGGACGTGCTGGGGGAAGGCTAGATCCCAAGTCTCGTTGCAGAAGCACCGATCTAGTTTTGCCATAGTCGGTCGCCGTCTCTCATTGCTCCAGGTGAATTTCCTGTTTTGCAGGTGGATTTCTTTTAGCTCACAGTGGTCGAGCGCCGAACGGAAACGGTTCATACGCGCTAGGTTGATGTTCATATTGTTTTTGTCTCTTGCCCTGTAGATCATGTTGAAATCTCCTAGGAGTAGCCAGCTCTCTCCCTAGCTCGGCTTTAGCCTTCTGATGTGCCTGAGAAAGGCATCTTTTAGGTGGTGTCTTGTGGGGCCATAGACTCCTGTGAGCATGAAGGAAGTGCCGGACTGGACAAGCGTGATGTCTGCAGATATAGAGAAGCGCCCTACGCGGACATCTTGGACATTGATTGTGTTGCTGTCCCAAAGGAGCAATATGCCCCCTCTTGTCCCTCTGGCGGGTTTAAGCGCGAAGCGGTCGAGCTTGTATCCCCCTAGGAAGCGGGCGAGGGGATCATCAATGTTTTGGAGCTTCGTTTCCTGGAAGCATGCCAAGTTACATTTCAGGTCTAGCATGAGCTCATGTATCGTGTTGCACCGCGCTGCGGAGTTTAGACCTCGAACGTTCCAGTTTACCAGATCAAGTTTTTCTTTCATTTGGTGTAGTGTAGCGCATGTGCGGGGGCGACGTATCCTTTTGATCCAAAGCGGGATGCAGGTGTTGTTGGGCCATGTTAAGTGGCAGCGACATCTCATGGGTGCCGACCCATGTTCTCAACGGGCCGTGCATGCATGGCGACTGGCGCGGCGGGAGTGGGTCAAGTGAGACCATGGGTTGGGTGCAGCCTTCTTTGTACATGGGCTGGGGAGAGGCCCCGTTTCTTGGGGCTTGGCCCATCTCTTGCCAGTGGCCCTGCTCAAATCGACGCATCACAGAAGAGGAGAAAGGAGGCGAGTAGTAGATGAGGTCTAAATCGGGCTTATGCCCATGCCGACATCGGCAATACATGCAACCCAAATGACAGAAGTCTCGATAGGCTGGCCTCGCTACGCGCAGGCTGTCGAAGGCCCAGCTGCAAAAGATGTGACGATACATGGAGATTGCGATCTCCGGTTTTCCTATCTCGACGGTGGGCATCAAGCGATAAGTTCATCGACCTCCGCGGCCGCATCAGCTACTCCTTCCCCCACGATTTCGGCGAGGGCGTCTGCGGTGTTGTCGCCATTGTCGATGTCGATGCCGAAGACCGCCGTGAGCGCCGCGATGATATGCGGCGGGAGCGGGCCGTCAAACATTGCCACATATTGGGCGAGGACCTCCTCAAGAGGAGCGGCGTCGTCGTTGTCGGGTAACAGGCCCATGCGCTTGAGGAGGACGCGCTGGCATCGTTGCATTGTCGGCATCGCCGGCTGCCTGGCGATGCGGGCGCTGCGACGGTTGATGTCGCTGTTGTGCCGCTGACGCACTCTAATGCGGCGTCCGACAGCCGTCGCACGTGCCGCCGGCGGCGTGGGGAGGATCGGCTTCGGCGGCGCCACGAAAAGGTCGTCGAGCAGGTTTCCCGACCCCAAGTTACCCGCTGGGTCCTCCGGCCTCCGCAGCGTCGTCTCCTGTGTCGCCGCTGCCATTGGCGGTGCATCCGCTGCCATCACAGCGGCGTTCGGCAAGGTTGACAGTGGCGGCGTGGGGGGTGTACCGCTTCCCACCACCGCTATCATCGCACCAGCCTTCGGTGCAGCTAGCGAGCGCGGCGGCGCCGCGGCCTCCACCATGACTTGTGGCACGCTTTGGTGCAACGGCCTGAGCGGCAGCTCGGGAGGGAGCTCGTTGGCCGCCGTCGCCGCCACCAGCTCCAATCTTGCGAGCGCGTCTTCAACTTCCTGCATGGAGGCTGACGTTGCGGCATTCGTCAGCAGGGTGCCGTGCGGAGGGGTCAACACACCAATTGCTGCTAGGTCCTTCTTTATGCGCTCAAAGGCCCGCTTCACCAGGATCGGTTCCTGCAGGGACCAGGCTTCATCCCTTTCTTCTGCCAGTTCCTGGATCATGTCAAGCAGGTTGGTGTTCCAACGGGAGCGGGCGTCATCTAGGTCGACGTTCGCCGCGCTGTCCTTGCAGGTAGGGGCATGCAGAGCAAGTAAAAACTGAAATTTGCTTACCGCAGCATCACGTTCTCTTTGTTGTGGCGAGGCGGGTTGGTCGGAGCCGGGCGCGACATGTTCGATCAACTCACCGTCGTGTAGCTTGTCTAGAACATCACAGTGGTTGCGCCGTCCCCCGTTGCGGTTTTTGTTCTCCCTGTTCGCGTGGCCGTGGCGAACGTGTACGCTCGCGGCGGTACTCTGTGCCTTCATGCTTCCAGGATTCACGGCCACGCGCGAGGTCTCTGCGACCCCGGCCCTCGTTGTCATCATCATCACGATCCCTTCTCCGCCACCCCTGGCCGTCGGAGAAGTCGGGGTGGTCGTTTTCGTAGCCGCGGCGCCGCCAAGGGCGCTCGCCTCGGCGCCCTCCCCGTCCGCATCGTCCGTCACCGCGGGCGTCGCGGGCAACGCGGTCGTCACGGTTGCCGCGATTGTCGCGGTCATCGCGTTCGCCACGGTCACGGTCGTGGCCTCGCCTGTCAGCGCGCTCGTCGTGGTTGTCGTCAGTCCTTGCCTTGCCACGGCCGAGGCGAGCATGGGCCGATGGTCTCGGCGGCGGTGGGTGGTGCGGGAATGTCTCGAAGGCGCGGGCCGGGACTGGTTCACCATCCAGGACGCCCAACGTCCAGGGAGGTAGCCTGCGCCGCGTCGGCTGACAGGTGGTTTCCTCCGTAAGAACGACCCCCGCCATCGTGTAGTCATGGATTTCCTCCAAGTGAAAGAGGACAGGATGACGGACGCCGCACTGCCAGCGCTCGGGCGGCTTTTCCTAGATGAACAGCTCCTCCATTTGCGGGTCCTTTGCACGGTTGGTGAACCCAAGCCACATCCTCTTGGGAATGGAGCTCGGATTCGCGGTCCATGCCCAAAGATTGATCGTGCGGGTGTTGCCGGACTCCACCGGGTGCACGAGGTCCGTCTCAATTTGCTCCAAGGCGCAAGTGCGCCCGATGAGTCACTCGGTGATGTCCGCTGCCCACGCGTGCATTGGCACACCGTCCAGGCAGAGGCGCACCCTGAACATCAGGGCGACTCCAAGGGCGTTCTGCAAGCTGCGCCATTTGATGAAATGCACTTCTATGCCACCACGCTTGGCGAATCCTTTCTTCACCGCGTCCTCACAATGGCGGCGATGCTGGAACTTAATCAGGAAGGCTTCCGGGTGGTGCATGGACACTGCCACCTCACCCCGGTGAAGATTGAACTCCTCCATGATCACCCTCTCGATCTCCGGGGCGCCTGTGGAAGGCGGCGCACGAATCGCCCAAGACACCGCAGCGGTGTTCCCCCACTCCCGCAGCTCCTCGTCAATAGCGTACGAGGTGGGGATGTAGCAGAAGTCTTCCTCCGGGCGTGTTGCTGGGTCGCCGAGTTGCGCCATTGTCTTGGTGTGTGGCCTTGGAGGCGGAGGCGGAAGAGCTGCGCCTATGGCCCGGCGTGCGTGGGTGTGCGACGGCGAACGGGAACGGGAACGGGGGCGTGCGGCCTGGCGCGCCCCAGCGGGCGGTGAAGAGGGCGCAGGCAGGTTCTCGGTGGACGGGGCGTGGTTGCGTGGGCGCAGCGGCTCAGCCCAGCGATGGCGGCAGTCTCGAGCTCGATGACCAGAGCGAAGGCAAGTGAAGCAGCGGATTGGGTCTCGGCACTGAGCCGCACGATGGTCTTTACCGAGGCAGTTGAAGCATTTTCCGCTTGTCTTTGTCCAGAAGGCGCGGTAGGAGGCGGAGGGGGAGCGGTCGGCTTGCGGAGGTGAATGCGGCCGGTGGCTGCGCCTTGAAGGCTGAAGTCGTTGGGGGACGCTTGAATGTCCTTCTCGGCGCCACCAATGCCGCTTCTTGACAGGGGTCCAATCTGAATCCCCTGCTCTGCGACTCCCCTCCCCCCGGCCGGCGACGTGACCCTGTGGTAGAGTAGGCATGCAGGCAGTACTCCGACGTGATGAAGAGTTGAAGATGGCTGGGTGGTCGCTGCTTCGGACGGGGATAGTAAATGAGGACTTCAAGATGGGTCGCTGCAGCTGTTGGGGGGGAGAAATCAAATCTTGCTTCACAGCGGGGCGTTGTCGCTGCTGCGGGGGCGAATTTAATTCACACCCTGCAAATGCTTCCCAACCACGGACGACATCTGCAAAGGAGCGGTAATCCGCAGCTCTCATGCCTTGCGCCATTGGAAGAGCTCGGCTCTCATGCCTTGCGTCATCGGCTGTCTCCGGCTTGTCAGATCTGAATGGCCGCCAGCTCGGCCAGGACGGAGCTTGCACGGGGTGGGCGGGGACAGGAGCAGGAGACGGCCAAGCGGCTGCGGAGACCTCAGGTGACCGGCGTAGGAGGCGAACTTGCGTAGCCGGTGCCGACGCCGGCGGCGGAGGGGGTGGGAGCGGCACTAGCATATTCCTCTTTCCTCGCTTATCTTTGTTTCAATCTCGTCTCCTCGATCATGCCTCGCTTTCCCGGGGCCATCGGAATGAAACCCCAAACATTGCTTGCTACTACTTGCTAGCTTAGCTAGGCCAATAGAGTACTGTGCTTTCCTTGTGCTAGTATATTCCATTAGTCCTACATGGCTAGTACATTCTAGTATTGGCATAATGTACATATTGTGGGATTTGGCCATGGACCCTTATTTTGATTTCCGGACCAAGGCAAGGCAGGATGAACAAATGATCATCATCAGATCTTCCTTGCAGACTCATCGGCGAAAAGAACGTCGTCTATACACGTCACTATGTTGTAAGCCAGGCTCTCCAACACCCTGGAGTAGCTCTCCAGGATGGCTTGCCCAACGTCCTGCACGGAGAAGCACATCACCAGCAGCTTCGTGTTAGTGTTCGTCCATGGCGACGTCGTCGCTGCTACGGTTGCAGTGATGGTTGATGTGCTTACCTTGTTGTACTGGATCTTGCTGGCGTCCAGCGTGGTCTGGGAGAGGGCGGGGAAGCGCTGCTTGAGGCAGAGCAGGACGTCGCCGGCGCGGCTCGCCAGCATCACGTTCTTGTCGGACTCCATGAGGTCCTTGACGGCGCTCCACGGCGACCTGGAGTGTCCCTGGCTCGCCTTCCGCCGCCACACGTGCATCGCCGCCTCTACGCGGTCGGCCGCCTCGAGGGCGTCGTGCTCCGACGAGATCTCCAGCCGGTCCAGGAGGTACTCCGGCGAGAACTTCCCCGGGAACGACATGTGCCGGTAGATCATGTCGCCCACGCTCGCCCGCCCGCACTGCACAGAATCCAGATTCGTCACGGCTGAGGAATCAAGATTATTGGGAAAAATCCTCGAGTTGGAAAGATTTGAAGCTCTTGTATCGAAAAAAAGGAAAGAGAAGGGGAAAGATTTTGATGGTACTGTACCTTCGGAAGCGTTTGCTTGTACAGCTCAGGGATGCGTATCTCCGCAAGAATGCCATTGTTGATGGCCATGGCCGCCTTGTGGATCTGGCTCGCGCAGTCGTGCTTCTGCCGCAGGTCTCTCCGCGCCGACTCCGTCAGCCCCGGCTTGGTGACGCACGGCACGGGCAGCCACCACTTGTCACCGTCGCGGTGGCTCACCGGACCGCACGGCACCGCTGCCACCGCCGCCGGTGTGCAGCTATCCTTCTGACCTTTGTCGTTCACGTACCAGAACTCTGTCTTCTGGAAGCTGTCCAGAATCTCCTGCACGGCAACAAGCAAAGCAATTTTACGATGAACAAGAAGCCAAACCATGTAGTCATGGAGATGAACATAGCGCGAGCAGATTCGGGTCTTACGAGCAGCATGTCGTCAAGCTTCTCGAGGGCGGGGAGGTTGACGTAGATGTCGGACCTCGCCCTGGTCGCCATCACCTGACGACAGAGGAGGGAATGCGTCCATGGATTAGTGACTTACAAGAGAGCTTTTGCCTTGAAGAACATGGACGAACACCTGCAAATTCTCACCTCCCGCACGGTGCCGTCGGGCATGATCTCCTTGGAAGGGAAGAGCTCGACGATGTAGTCGCACACCGAGAGGAGGCAGTCCATCTCCCGCCGCCACATCGACCTCTTCTCCGCCGGCAGGGGCTCCAGCCTGTGGCAGCCGCCGAACACGGTAGCTGCGAACAGAGGAAGCAACATTGAGCATGCTCTGTTCCTAGCTGCAGCTGAAGATTTCATCTCTGAAAATGAGATTACGCGTACCGACCATAGAGGTTGGTGATGGCATTGGAGATGGCGACGGCGGTGGAGACCCCCTTGCCGCTCCCGGACATGTCCTCGCCGAGCAGAAGCTTCGAGAATCTCTCCTTGATCAGCTGCAGCTCTGCCAATTCAACCCCGGTCTAGCGCATTAGGACAATATCCAAGCCAAGAAAGCAGCAGAGATTTTTGCCAGCCTCAATGCGGGTGGTAGGACGTACCGCCGTCGCCGGCATTGCGGTCACGGCCGGCGCCGCGCCGCGCCGTGCCGAGCTTCTGCAGCAGCGGCGGCGCCTTTGCTGTGCTGCACACGGGCCACCGCGGGTACGGCGAGCCGTACGGGCTCCCGGGCTCGCCGCTGCACTCGGACGACACGTCCGACGAGGCCTCCCGTCGGTGGCGGCCGCGCCGCCGCTCCACGTCGTCGATGTCCCCGTAGTCGTCGCGCGCGTCGATTTCCGAGCTCTCGTCGCACGTCGTCGACGCCGTGTCCATCCTCGCATCGACCGACCGATCAATGCGCGCGCGCAGTGGCGACGAACGGGATGATGATGATGATGCGGTGGCGACCGGCGAGGCAGGCCGCAGGCAAGCGAGCTGCTACGCTGGGTGCAGTGGAGAGTCAGCGGCTGTCGACTGCGGTGGCGGCAGCAACACGCGGCCGAAGAAGTGGCCGGCAAGGGGGGAGAAGGGAATTGAGCAGAAATAGCAGCAGCAGGGCGTACTATGTCGTGCCGTGGCGTGGCGTGGCGAGGCCCCACGATGACGGCGATGAGGTAAACGGGTCGGGCGCACTTTATGCCAAGAAAAGCGTGCGATTCCCTCTCGCTTTCCTCGATGACCCCCTTCGCGCGTAAATTCCCTTCGAAAATGCGTAAACACCGAAAAGAAATGTGCACTGCGCTGCCCCTGACGCTAATACCAGAAGCAGCAGAATTTTTACAGAGCTCTGCCGACAGATGATCATACTCCTACTAATGACGCTGCAAGCACACACTAATGACAAATCGATGCCACCATTTGTCTCCCTTAACCAGCGCAACTACTTAGTACTACTTGTCATTAGCACTAAGCTAATCATGCCGGCTCACCAATGGCTGAACAAAGCATGGGGACTCGATACTAATCCTGGCGCTTTGAGCAGCAGCACGCGTCTCGCAGTAAACTAAAAACAGCCATGTGGCCGCGCGGGGGCATGGATTTGATAGCACGGATGTCATGTCACACACAAGCGGGCCTCCTCCTTTATCTGACACAAAGTCGCGAGCATGCCGGTCAGAATAATGGCGACATTACGGACGGCAAAGGCGAGGTGAAGGGGTCCCCCGTCCGTCTCCGGCTCCGGTGCCTTTCCGATCATGACACCGGCAGTTGCTTGCCCCGAGGAGGTGAGGTGCCCGATCGAATTTCCCTCGCAAAGTTGCCATTACTGCCACTTTTGCATCTCCGTCTCCATGGAAACCTTCTTTCGTGTTACTGTACTCTCTCTTGCAGATAATTCAGGGGATCTCTGCGTAATGTGGTAGCAAAGTACAAGTGTACAACGAAGCAGGCAGGGTATTTCTTCGTTGTCACAAGCTGTAACAGGCCAGTAGTAGTGTGGTGCTGTGCTGGGGAGAGCTCATGCAGAGGAGAGGACGAATAAAGCAGAGTTTTTTTATTAGTTTGGTCTGCTTGGGGTTGGGGTGTGCTTGGCTGGTGAGCTTAATTAGCTCGAGGAGGTTAGTATAGTTTAGGATTATCGTAAGCACGCTTATGCCAACTCTTGATTGGGCTGTATGGCGCATGATGAGCCTACGATATAGCGCCACGTGCCTACCGTCGTTAGCTGCTAATGACATGCGTGTGTGTGCTAATGAAATGAAATGAAATGTGTGCTCAACTTTGGCTGGCTTCTCGCTGAACTGTGCTGTCTTTTTGTGGAACCTATACTAGGTTGTAGACAAACTTTAGAAGTGTTTTGTGCAACATCCTTGATTAGGCTGGGTTGCATTGTTTACTAATATATATATTTGTAACTTATTAAATTCCTATTGTCAGACATGGAAATGATCCAATGAAAAATCAAAAACATCATTCTTGGTGTGATTCATTCTCATTCCTTCTCATTCCTGCAGCGCTTTATTTTAACCTTTTGATCTAAACAACATTGAGTTTTTTATAAAAAAAAACTCTAACTTAAATTTAAAAAAAGCAAACTTTTTTAAAATTTAAAAAGAGCTACTAGTACCATGTGTGAGGTTCGAATTTGTCTTGCTTAATATAGTAGTCGTGGCAAGGTTTAATTTTATTTGCAAGCATGCCGGTTCATATAAATATCAGACCTAGAACTAAGTTTTCATTATAAAAGAAATAAAAAATATATTGTCTATCCATGTTATGAGAAATCTTGATGTCACATGTATTGTGGTTGAGATTTTCAATCTAAAATATTTGGGTCTCTGCCCTGTGAACTACACACACACAATCACATCTGTATGTAATTTACATAGTTGAGATGAGATGAGATGACAGAATGAAAGATATCATACACCATGGGTTGATGGGTATGACTGCGTGGGGCGTGGATTCCATGATTAGTTCTCAATCTTATTATTCGTATCCTGGGGAGGTTTTCATGCTTTCTTGTCATTCGTTAATGCAAGCCTTGCTAAACTAAAGTATAGTTGAGATCGAAAAGGTATGGACGTATGGGCGTAAGTTAGGGTTAGGGTACCCACGTGTGTATGGGCGTAAGTTAATTTAGGCTGTGTTCGTTTTACTGTGCCGGGAACTCACCCTTCCAACTTGTAAAACGGAGCAGTATGATTAATTAAGTATTTGCTATTTTTTAAAATGGATTAATATGATTTTTTAATCAATTTTCGTATAGAAATTTTTTGAAAAAACATACCGTTTAGCAATTTGAAAAGTATGCACATGGGAAAAAAAGAGTGGTGAGTTGGAAAAGTAGGGGGAAGAACACACCTTCCCTTAATGTGTGCATCAAATTTGTTTAGAAAAAAAGAAAAAATGAGATTGAAAAAGTTTAGACCAGCTTCCAGGGAATTCTTAATGACCTCTCCCAAATTACTCGTGGAAATCAAATTCATCTTTATGTTCTTGTTTCTTTCTTATTTGATCGGCAAAGCTCCTACCTTTATCTTTAAAAAGATTGATTCTTATGAATTTCCTACTTTCCAACATAACTTACTGTAACAAATAGGCGGAATGATGGATAAATGTGTATATTTCTCAAGCTTTTGAATGCTGCCTTTTTTTAAAAAACTTTATTCATATATAATTTTTAGAAAATTATTTTAAATCTATTTTCAACTTTATAATATTTATTTTTTTGGAACCTTTGAATAATTATCATAAATTATGCAACTTCCTTCATACAATACGAAAGGCAATTCAGCATAGTTGGAAAAAGCGCAACTAAAACTTGCTAGCACAACAAATTAAACTCAATCCTAAATACATTAGTGTTGTGTAACTGTGTTTTCCTTTCAAAAATAAATAGTGTTATAATAACAATAGTAAAACCAAAATCTATACTACTTCCGTTAAAATTTAAGAATTTACAAATTGTTTAATTAACAAATACCAACTGTTGTCGAATGGACAACTATGCCACGTCGAAAGGCGTGGTTCTCTCAACAATAGTTGGAGTGTAAAAGATTATATTCATTCGTACAATTTTTGGGGATCCCCCATTACATAGCCCTAGAGGTCTATTTATAGCCTTAGCACAAGCTTACACCTTCTAGGGTTTAGGTTTACAGGGGAATTTACATGGTTGCCCTTATGAAAGGGATATTTACATGGGTACGCAGTGTCATTTGCACATATGGGCCTTTAATGGGCCGATAGGCTGGGCCTGGTCTATGGCGAAGTCTTTGTAGTTCGCCATATGCCCTTCGCCCGAGATGCCTTCGCCCAAGATGCCTTTACTTGCGGAGTACCGACGCGGCTTTCCAGCCTTCGCCATGTTCGCTTATGGCTTTCGCCATAGGGCTTCGCTCGAATGGTCTTGACGTCTTTGGCTTGAATCTTTACTGGTACTATGGTTTTGGCAGGTCCGGCCAAAGGGCTTCATGGCATGCCTCCAACAAGCCTCTCACGGGCAAGGGTGAGTAAGAAGCTTCGGCCGAGACCGTGCAAACTATACGGTATGGCATGAGGCGCCCCCTTTCGGCCGATGTTCCTGCCGAAACCTCTTTTAAACTCCTGCAGAAAAAATATGAACACTGGTGTTCGCCTTTCGAGAATGGCGAAGCCGTATTATGACACTGGGTGATTATACTTTGCCAAGTTCGTCTGCTTTGCGCAATTCTTGACTTGTATTTCTTCCTTCCCCTTTTCCTTATTGTTTTAGCGGGGATTTCACCGAAAGTCATGTGTTCGGCCCCCTTTCGGGGATTGGCGAAAAGATTTGTTGACTTTTCAGCTTTCGACCTCCGTTTTCGACTTGTAGCATTTTGCGCTAGGAAAAACGCTTGTGTTTTGCGTAAGTCGAATGTAACGGCGTTCGGTATCTTTATTCCGAAACAATCTGTCGCGGTTTCAATGTTCGGCGAGCAATGCTTTGGCTGATTCATTTCGCCCCCAGGCGTTTTCGTTGATAAAGCGTTTGCCTTTTATGTAGCTATGTGGTTGCCAAAATGGCGAATTGGAGGCGAAGACATCCTGGTCGAACCTTAGAGGATTACGACCGGTGCCACATCCAGCGCCGCGAAGACATTGCCACATTCTGGTTAGACTTCGAAATGACTAATCGTCAAGCTATTATCGCTTGACGTCGGTGTGTATTTCGCCTCCTTCCCCCCTTAAAGTCGTGTACAATGACGAACCGTGTTCTCCAGACTTAGTATGGGCCAGGCGAAAATGTCCTGAAACGGACGATGTAATATACTTATAATGCTCCTTTGTATAACACGTATGTGCTTTTGCCTGATGGAGCTTGTGCGTGTTTTTAAGTTTCTTTTCGCTATCATCGCATTTTGTAACTTGTACGTTCGGAACGGCGAAGCGTTTCAGCCCCCTTGCGTGTTAGCGAAAGGAATTCACATTGACTTTTCAGCCCTCATCATTCGCTCTCGACTTTCGGCATACGCGTCTAGAAATGCTTAAGTATTTGCATAAGTCGAGTGTAGCGACGATCGGTATGTTTTCCGAAAACGAGCTGTCGCGGTTTCAACGTTTGGCAAAGCAGTGCTTGGGCCGATTCGTATCGCCCCCCTGGCGTTTTCGTTGATCAAACGTTTGCCTTGGGGTTTTTCCACGAAATATCATACACAAAAAAGGCGAAGATACCCACGAATTTTTATATGTCCGAGCGCCGGTTTGCCATTGCCCAGGGTCGATACAGCATAGTCTCCCTTTTTCCTTCTTCACCGCTTAAAACTCTTGTTGATTTAACAACTAGCGATGTAGAAAATGCTCAAAGGGTAGTCCTTCGTCATTGAGGACTGCTTTTGCAGATGAATCGGAGCTAGAGTCCGAGTGCCCTTTGGCGGGCAAGGGTATTGTGGCGAAGGGCATGGGCGTGGCGAAACCTCTTCGCCCCCAGCCCTTGGCGCCGTACCTTACTGGTATTGTGGCGAAGGGCATGAGTATGGCGAAAGGCTCCAGAGGCTAGGGTGGCTTCGTAGCCCCCCAGCTTGGAGGCAACTTATTTTCGCCCCCAGCCCTTGGCGCCGTAGCTTATTGATAATGTGGCGAAGGGTGTGGGTATGGCGAAAGGCTCCAGAGACTAGGGTGGCTTCGTAGCCCCCCAGCTTGGAGACAACTTATTTTCGCGCCCAGCCCTTGGCGCCGTACCTTAGTGGTACTATGGCGAAGGGTATGGGTGTGGCGAAACCTATTCGCCCCCAGCCCTTGGCGCCGTACCTTATTGATAATGTGGCGAAGGGCGTGGGTATGGCGAAAGGCTCCAGAGGCTAGGGTAGCTTCGTAGCCCCCCAGCTTGGAGGCAACTTATTTTCGCCCCCAGCCCTTGGCGCCGTACCTTATTGATAATGTGGCGAAGGGTGTGGGTATGGCGAAAGGCTCCAGAGGCTAGGGTGGCTTCGTAGCCCCCCAGCTTGGAGGCAACTTATTTTCGCCCCCAGCCCTTGGCGCCGTACCTTAGTGGTACTATGGCGAAGGGTATGGGTGTGGCGAAACTAATTCGCCCCCAGCCCTTGGCGCCGTAGCTTACTGATAATGTGGCGAAGGGCATGGGTATGGCGAAAGGCATTTGCCCCCTGCCCTTCGCGCCGAACCTGATTGGTAGTGTGGCGAAGCCTATTCGCCCAGCCCTTCGCGCCATACCTAATTGGTACTTTGGCGAAGGGCGTGGGTTTGGCGAACCCTATTCGCCTTCAGCCCTTCGCGCCGTACCTGATTGGTACTTTTGCGAAGGGCGTGGGTTTGGCGAACCCTATTCGTCCCGAGCACTTCGCGCCGTACCTGACTGGTACTTTGGCGAAGGGCGTGGGTTTGGCGAACCCTATTAACCCAGCCCTTGGCGTCGTACCTGATTGGTACTATGGCGAAGGGCGTGGGTATGGCGAAGCCTATTCACCCAGCCCTTGGCGTCGTACTTGATTGGTACTATGGCGAAGGGTATGGGTGTGGCGAAACCTATTCGCCCCCAGCCCTTCGCGCCGAACCTGATTGGTAGTGTGGCGAAGGGCGTGGGTGTGGCCAAGCCTATTCGCCCAGCCCTTCGTGCCGTACCTGATTGGTACTTTGGCGAAGGGCGTGGGTTTGGCGAAGCCTATTCACCCAACCCTTGGCGTCGTACCTGATTGGTACTATGGCGAAGGGCGTGGGTATGGCGAAGCCTATTCACCCAGCCCTTGGCGTCGTACCTGATTTGTACTATGGCGAAGGGTATGGGTGTGGCGAAACCTATTCGCCCCCAGCCCTTCACGCCGAACCTGATTGGTAGTGTGGCGAAGGGCGTGGGTGTGGCGAAGCATATTCGCCCAGCCCTTCGTGCCGTACCTGATTGGTACTTTGGCGAAGGGCGTGGGTTTGGCGAACCCTATTCGCCCCCAGCCCTTCGCGCCGTACCTGATTAGTACTTTGGCGAAGGGCGTGGGTTTGGCGAACCCTATTCACCCAGCCCTTGGCGTCGTACCTGATTGGTACTATGGCGAAGGGCGTGGGTATGGCGTAGCCTATTCACCCAGCCCTTAGCGTCGTACCTGATTTGTACTATGGCGAAGGGTATGGGTGTGGCGAAACCTATTCGCCCCCAGCCCTTCACGCCGAACCTGATTGGTAGTGTGGCGAAGGGCGTGGGTGTGGCGAAGCATATTCGCCCAGCCCTTCGTGCCGTACCTGATTGGTGTCCCCACGGACGGCGCCAGCTGTTGTCGAATGGACAACTATGCCATGTCGAAAGGCGTGGTTCTCTCAACAATAGTTGGAGTGTAAAAGCAATTGTATTCATTCGTACCATTTTTTTTTGGGATCCCCCATTACATAGCCCTAGAGGTCTATTTATAGCCTTAGCACAAGCTTACACCTTCTAGGGTTTAGGTTTACAGGGGAATTTACATGGTTGCCCTTATGAAAGGGATATTTACATGGGTACGCAGTGTCATTTGCACATATGGGCCTTTAATGGGCCGATAGGCTGGGCCTGGTCTATGGCGAAGTCTTTGTAGTTCGCCATATGCCCTTCGCCCGAGATGCCTTCGCCCAAGATGCCTTTACTTGCGGAGTACCGACGCGGCTTTCCAGCCTTCGCCATGTTCGCTTATGGCTTTCGCCATAGAGCTTCGCTCGAATGGTCTTAACGTCTTTGGCTTGAATCTTTACTGGTACTATGGTTTCGGCAGGTCCGGCCAAAGGGCTTCATGGCATGCCTCTAACACCAACGTTAGGTCAAAAGATTTCTTTTTAATTAGTTTAGTTGTTAATTTTGAATTGCTTAGGTTTTCTTTTAAAACATGTAGTAGCTGGCTTTAGAATCACTGAAATGATGAAAAACATGAAAATCAATGCAGAATTACTTATATTATGAAAAAAATAAATCTTAGATATACATATATTGGAAAGAAGTGAGTACTTACATAGCGAACCTAGTTTTAGAGGCAATTCCGCTAGGTGACATACAAAGGTCCAGTTTAAGGGAGCTTAGATTTTGAGAAACAGTTAGAGAAAAAAATTTTGAGAAACAGTTAGTCCAACCTTTATTTTTAGTTTATTTTTGGATTTTGTAAATACAGCAGCTTTGGATGAAAAGCTATAAAGAGCTCTCCAGACATGTCTAAAGAGCTGGTCCAAAGTCAAAAGTAGTAAGTACATCGATCTACCTCAACTTTACGTCGAGTTTGGATGTTGCATCACATCAATAATTCCAATATCAGAATTTTTCACCCCTAAACTATATAAAACCGTGCAATTTAGATCCCATGACAGTATCATATCTGAGTTCGCTAAGATGGAATCCTAGTAATAAATAAATAAAAAAATTATGGAGCCCACATGTAAGTGACTAGAAAAAAAATATGAATCCCACATATCTTCTTTCTTCTCTTTTCTCTTCTCTTCTTGGTATGTTTGGTTAGAGGGAGTTGGTGATAGGGAAGGAGAGTTTAGGATACCTGGGAGTTTAAGTCTGTAGTTTGATTAGAAATCTTGGGAATTCGAGAGGGTTTGGAATGGAGAATTAAGGGGTCTAACTCCTACCAATCTCTTACCCGGAATGTAACTCCCATGATCAATCTCACCGCCAACTCCCTCCTTCAAACTCCCATTCCTCCTCTCTAGCCACCGGCAGCAGATGGGGGAGAAGCAGCCGGCGAGCCCGACCAAGCTCCATCGCCTCGAGAGGCTCCGTCGCCGCCACTGCCACCACCGCCGCACCCGACGACGCACACGCGTGAGGCCGGGCGGAGAAGGAGCGGCAAGGGGCCGGATGGAGGAGTGCGGCCGACTGCCTATGCTCCCTCTCTCTCTCCTAGGTTCGTCAGCCTCCTCTTCCCCCTCCCGCCGGTGCGGCTGACCGTCTCTCCCCCCTCCCACCGCCGGCTGTTGTGCTTGCACATGTGCGTTGTCGGGTGCAGCGGTGGCAGCGAACATGGGCGTGGCGATAGTTGCGAAGGCGGAGCCTTTCAAGGCGGCGGAGTTTGGCTGGGCTCGCCAGCCAACTCTGCCCCATCTACCACTAGCAGCTAGAAGATAAGAGGAGAAGAAAAGACAAGGCAAAATTTACTATACTACACCTAAAAATATATAATTAAAAATATATAATTAGGTATAGAACACGTGAATTGACTGTATGAAACTAAAAAAACATGTAATATGTTGGTGGACATTGAAGCTATTATTTTATTCTTACCTAACAAAACAGAGAGAGAAACAAAAAGAAAAGACCAGATTGCCCTTTGGCTCTCTCGGCTTGGCTCCAGGCGCCAAACAACGACGCGTAATACCTTGGGCCCACACGCTCAGCGCTCAGCCAAACAAGACGCCGGCGCCACCGAGGATATGACGCGTCACGCCTAGCCGCGGCGGCGCTGGTCCCGGCGCTGCCGCCTTCCTCGGCGACGGGGAGATGCAGCCGGCGTGGTACCAGTGCGCGCAGGGGAGACGCACCACGACGTCCGCTACCGTGAATCCGTGATCTCCTCCGTGCACATCGTCCCGGCCACGCCCGCCGTCGCGCGCACCACCTGCGGCGGCGACACCAGCCGCCTGCCTCCCGCGGGCCGAAGGGGGAGGGTCCTCGACGGGGAAGGACTCCTCGTCGCAGCTGCCCCGTGCCCGCCGGGCCGGAGCAGCTCCCTCACAGCCGCAGCTGCCCCAGCATCGGGCCAGGCGAGCTCCCGCCATCGTCGCGAGCCCCAGCCAAGGTGGTGGTCGCGTCGCCGCTGGACGAGCTCGCGGCGTTCTGCGGGGGCTTCAATACGCCGCCCTCGGCATCGTCTAGCAACGTCGTCGCCGCCGCCAAGCTACCTGCCCTGCCCAGCCAGACGTCCCCTCTCCACTCGGCCACTCCCTCCCTCTGTCGAGCCACTGCTATCGCATTGATGGGCCGAGCGCCGGCGTCATGCTCTTCCTTCCCGAGCCCGGCGCCACCCGGTCCAGCCGCCCGAAGCCGGCCCGGAGCCGTCGCGCTCCTGGCGTGGTCGCGCCCGCCGAGCCCGGCCCCCCTTGCCAGCGCGCCGACGCCGCCCAACCGCGCCGGCACCACCTCCCCTCCTGCTCTGGCGCCACCTCCGCTACGTCGTGCTGGCCCCGGCCGCACCGCCCCAGCCGAGGCGCCGCACCGGCCAGCGCCTCGCCCCGCCGTCGCCGGCGCTCTCCCTCTCCCTCGGGCTCGCTTGAAGCAAGAGCAGAGAGAGAAAAAATGAGAGAGAGAAGAATAAGGAAGAATAAAGAAATAGAAAATAAATTCCAAAGGGTAGAACCGTACTTACACCGTTATTTCTCTCTCCATTTCCTTTGGATATAATAAAATAACCTGGTGGGGTCGAGCAGCTAATTACTATTTTTTAGTGCCTATAGCAAATTCACGTTCTTGACATGTCTACCAGCTAATTACACGTTTTTTAGGTGTACTGTGGTAAATTTTGCCAAAAGAAGAAAAAGAGAGAAAGAAGAGATGTGGGCTCTACATTTTTTTCTCACTTATATATGGACTCATAATTTTTTCTATTTTTTTCTGAAAAGTAAACCACGTTAGTGAAACCAGAGATCCATATTATTATGAGATCTAAATTATAAAATTTTGTACTGTTTAAAGGTGATGATTTCTGATACTGAGGATTACGGATATATAGAAACTCGATGTAGTAAAGTTGAGGATGACGGGTGAACTTATTCCATATCAAAACAAACTAGTGCCAGCGCCAGCATCGTTACTGACGTCAAATCGTGTCCAGGTATAGCGCTGCCGCGCTGGGCCTCCCTCCAGGCTCCAGGCCATGTTCTGGCAGAAAAAGCAAAAGCTGTACCGGCCTACCGGGCCTACCTGCAAGCCCAGCAAATGCAGATATATTACTTATTTTTCTTTTTTTAACTAGCTGGTGGCCCGTGCAATTGTGCGACTAACACCGTACAAAATTATTTATTTTTTATATATGATTTTACTTAAAATTTATTAAATATCTATCTCGTTATCTTAGGATTTTGAAAGACCGACTTTATTATTCACATGTTTCTAATTTTATAGTTTTTAAAAGTTGCTTCGCTCTCTATCGCTATTTTTATTCATCTTCCATGAAATCATTAAAAATTAAACATTTTAGTTTTTAAAGTTTATTGAATTGCTAGGTATTATTTTTATAATTTTTTTAAAGTTCCGTCAAACACCATCAAACATTGCCACTGCACTCCTTTACGGTCTCTCCCCTGCATCTTCTCTTTATTATTATTGAAATTTTATTCTTTCAATAGTCTTTGATTTTTATTACAAATTTTATTTACTTATAAATTTTATTTCTAATTGAACTCTTATTTTTATTTTTCTAATTTCTGAATTTATTTTGTTTTTTATTTGAAATTCTAATTAATCTCGTGTTGTTTTATAGATGGATTGATTGTTGTTTCAATATTTTTTTATTCAGAATTTTAGTTATTTCAAAATTGAATTTCTACTTGAACTCTTCTTTTTCTTTCCTAGTTTCAAAAAAATATTTACTTATTATTCCGAATTTTAATTAATCACGTATTGGGTCCTTATATGGGCAATTCTTTCAATATTGCTTATTTTTAATTGCGAATTTAAGTTAATTTTTAGATTGTATTTCTTCTTCGACTCTTCTTTCATTTTTATTCGATTAATGTGGGAATTTCTAGCCTCCACTGCGAACGTGTTGCCTTCTTTTCGAGTTATCTTAATAATATAATTAGCATGAAGGCCCGTGCAGATTGCGCAGCTAGTATCATTATATTTTTTTCTCGTATAACACCTTAATTATTTTCAAATTTTATAACTAAATATATTGAAATGATATCATAATTTTAAATTATATACTAACTTTACCAAACTAACCCACGCGTGACATTCATATTGTACTACATGAGAGCTATTAATTATTTTTAATTTTGAATTTTAGTTATTTCCAAAATTAATTTCTATATAGACCCTAGACTCCTCTTTCAATATTCCTTATTTCTTAATTTCGAATTTCTATTATTAATAAATTTTATTTCTATATGGAATATAGACTCCTCTTCCAATATTCCTTTTTCTTAATTCTAAATTTTAGTTATCTATAAATTGTATTTCCATATGGACTCTAAATCTTCTTTCAATATTCCTTATTATTTTAATTTTGAATTTTCGTTATTTGTAAATTGTATTCCTATATGGACTTTAGATTTTTTTTCCAATATTCCTTTTTTTAATTCCGAATTTTAGTTATTTACAAATTGTATTATTGTATAAACTCTAGACTTTTTTTCTAATATTTATTATTTTTTAATTCGGAATTTCTGTTTTTCAAAATTGTATTCCTATTTGGACTCTAGACTCTTTTCCCAATCTTGTTTATTTTTGTAATTGTGAATTTTAAGTTATTTCTAAATTGTATTTATGTATGGACTGTAAACTCTACTTTTAATTTTTTTAGTTCTAACTCTCAGCTAGTTCTAAATTCCTCTATGGACTTTAGTGTTATAATATTTCTATTTTTAATTCTGAATTTTTGTTATTTTTAAATTGTATTCCTATATGGACTCTAAACTCTTGTTCTAATATTCCCTATCTTTTATTTCGAATTTCGGTTATTTATATAACGTATTCCTATATAGACTCTAAAATCTTTTCCCAATCTTCCTTGTTTTTTTAATTTCGAATTTTAATTATTTTCAGATTGTATATGGACAAAAAAAACTCAACTTTTATTTTTTTACTTCCAACTTTTAGTTTGTTCTAAATTCCTATATGGACTCTAGATTCTTCTTCCAATATTCTTTTTTTTAATTGCAAATTTTTGTTATTTCTAATTGTATTTCAATATGGACTCTAAACTCATCTATCCATATTCCTTATTTTTTAATTCCGATTTTTTTAAGTTATATTCTATATGTGCTATAGACTTCTTTTTCAATATTCCTTATTTTTTAATTTGGAATTCTAGTTATTTATAAATTGTATTTATATACGGACTCTCACCTCTAATTTTATTTTTTTTATTTTTTAATTCCGAATTTCAATTGAACCTAAATTGTATATATGTATAGACTCTAGTCTCATATTCCAATATTCCTTATTTTTTAATTCCGAATTTCAGCTATTTTTAAATTGTATTTCTATATGGACTCTATTTTTTCTTTTTCTCCGAGTAATGTGGGAATTTCTAGATCGTGAGAGCAAACGTGGTGGCTCATTTTTCTATTACGTTAATAAGTTAATAGGTAAATAGATAGATTCTTCGTCTCCAAGCTTTGAGCACGGCTTTCCCAATAGCTGAAATTAACCAACTGATCGATCAACTCAGATTATATTAAGCTCCGAGCAAAGTCATCCATGCAATGATGGAAAACCCTCAGCTTCTTCATGATCGGCGTTCCTCCCTTCCTCCCTTCCTCCCATTCGCGACCACTGTCGCCACGCCGAGGCCACGGCCGGGGATGTTCACGCCCAGGCGCTAGCTGTAGCTGGAGACTCCCTCGTCTGCTTCACGGCTGACGATCGAAAGGCGTGGCATAAATGCATAATCTGTTCCGCTCCTCTGGCCGGACAGAAGCTAGCTGCTGTAGTACATGCGTACGGCGTACCTGATCAGCTGACCGTGCTTGCCGCCACCCATTTCGCTTTGGAACACAGCCCGACACAATCCAACCCAATCGCCATGGTCGCCGGCTCGCCGCTGCTTCCGCCACCGCAGCGTGAATGTTCGTTTTTTCGCCGCGCTTTGCTCTGTTCGGGGGAAGCGGGGGCCGGCTGTTGCGACGTGCGGGAGCGGGCATCCGTGCGGACGATACCAATGCTTTTACATGGGCCTTGATGGGCTAGGCTCGAGGAATGGTCAGTGTTGTGCCTTGTGCACAAAAAGGCCCATTACAACAAGTTAGGTCCGTTCACCCATTTAGCCCAGGTAAGCCCAACTAATCTGATGGTTGTAATGATCGGCAAATGGATTGGAAACTTGGAAAATAACCATCACCTTTCAACAGACAGAAAAATGGGTTATGTGATCCAACGAGGACGACGTATACAAGGCAAAACATCGCATATTCACGCACGGGCGGCTGCCGCTCCGTTCCTGCAGCAAAATCCCATCGCGATGCGGCAATTCCCAAGCAGCCATACGTGTCTGTATCGCTCCGTTTTGTTAATTAACCCGGTCTTCAAATTGCCAATTTTACCGTAGCAACAAGCCTCCAATCCTCGCATATTGTCACGACCTGAAGACCAGGCAAATGCCGGCCAGCTACAGAAGCAGCCATAGTTAATCTGACAAACGCTTAGCTATATAAAATGGCCGCCAATTTGTGCAAATGCTGCAGAGCTCAGAAGTCATATCAGAACGAACCAGCCATGGATAGCTTCAAGCTCTCCTTTCTTCCGTTCGTTTTCGTCCTCGCGATCGCCGTTGAAGCGACCGGCGATGAGCTCGGCACGTTCATCGTGCACGTGCAGCCGCAGGAAAGCCACGTGGTCGCCACCGCCGATGACCGGAAGGAGTGGTACAAGACGTTCCTGCCGGAGGACGGCCGGCTGGTCCACGCGTACCACCACGTCGCGAGCGGGTTCGCGGCCAGGATGACGCGGCAGGAGCTCGACGCCGTGTCCGCCATGCCCGGGTTCGTGAGCGCGGTGGCGGACCAGGTGCACACGCTGCAGACGACGCACACGCCGCAGTTCCTCGGGCTGAGTGCACCGCCGCCGCAGGGGAAGCGGTTGTCCTCGTCGTCCTACGGTGGCTCGGGAGCTGGAGCTGGCGTCATCGTCGGCGTGATCGACACCGGCGTCTTCCCGGACCACCCCTCCTTCAGCGACGCCGGAATGCCGCCGCCGCCGGCCAAGTGGAAGGGGCATTGCGACTTCACCGGCGGCTCAGTCTGCAACAACAAGCTCATCGGCGCGCGCACCTTCATCGCCAACGCCACGAACAGCTCTTCCTCCTACGGTGAACGGTTGCCACCGGTTGACGACGTCGGACACGGTACCCACACGGCGAGCACGGCGGTGGGAGCCGTTGTGCCAGGCGCTCATGTGCTTGGTCAGGGACTCGGCGTCGCGGCAGGGATAGCGCCCCACGCGCACGTTGCTGTCTACAAGGTGTGCCCCACCGAGAACTGCGCCATCTCCGACATACTGGCCGGCGTCGACGCAGCGATCGCCGACGGCTGCGACGTCATCTCCATTTCAATTTCCAGCCCGTCCGTACCGTTCCACGAAAACCCCGTCGCCGTCGGGACGTTCGGAGCCATGGAGAAGGGCGTGTTTGTCAGCATGGCTGCCGGCAACGCTGGCCCAAACGTCAGCTCCGTGATGAACGACGCGCCGTGGATGCTCACCGTCGCCGCGAGCACCATGGACCGGTCGATACGCACCACGGTGCGCTTAGGGAACGGCCTCTACTTCGACGGCGAGTCACTGTACCAGCAGAACGACTCGCCGAACACCTTCTACCCACTGGTGTACGCCGGCGCGAGCGGTAAGCCGTTCGCCGAGTTCTGCGGCAACGGCTCGCTCGACGGCTTCGACGTCAGGGGCAAGATCGTTGTCTGCGAATTTGGTGGTGGGCCTAACATCACGAGGATCATCAAAGGCGCGGTGGTGCAGAGCGCCGGCGGCGCCGGCATGATACTTCCCAACCATCTGGCCGAAGGCTACACTACGTTGGCCGAGGCGCACGTCCTCCCGGCGTCGCATGTCGACTACGTCGCCGGCTTAGCCATCAAGGCGTACATCAACAGCACGGCGAACCCGGTGGCGCAGATCCTCCCCAGGGGCACGATACTCGGTACGACGCCTGCTCCGGCGATGGCTTTCTTCTCCTCTCGTGGGCCTAGCATTCAGAACCCCGGTATCCTGAAGCCCGACATCACTGGCCCCGGCGTGAACGTGCTTGCCGCATGGCCGTTCCAGGTCGGGCCATCGTCGGCGCAGGTTTTCCCCGGGCCGACCTTCAACATCATCTCCGGGACATCCATGTCGACGCCGCACCTCAGCGGAGTCGCGGCGTTCATCAAGAGCAGGCATCCGCACTGGTCACCGGCGGCGATCAAGTCGGCCATCATGACGACCGCCGACATCACCGACCGCTCCGGGAACCCGATACTCGATGAGCAGCGAGCACCGGCCAACTTCTTCGCCACCGGCGCCGGGCACGTCAACCCGGAGAAGGCCGCCGACCCTGGCCTGGTCTACGACATTGCTCCTTGCGACTACGTCGGCTACCTCTGTGGCCTGTACACGAGCCAGGAGGTCTCGGTGATCGCGCGCCGGCCGGTGAACTGCTTGGCCGTCGCGGCGATCCCGGAGCACCAGCTGAACTACCCGTCGATCTCGGTGACATTCCCGCAGGCGTGGAATTCGTCGGAGCCGGTGCTCGTGAGGCGCACGGCGAAGAACGTCGGGGAGGTGCCATCGGAGTACTACGCGGCGGTCGACATGCTGGACACAACCGTGACGGTCCGCGTGTTTCCGAGGACATTGCGCTTCACCGGGGTGAACCAGGAGAAGGATTTCACGGTGGTCGTGTGGCCGGGGCAGGGCGGCGCAAGAGTGGTGCAGGGCGCAGTGCGCTGGGTTTCGGAGACGCACACCGTACGGAGCCCGGTCTCTGTCACCTTTGCCTGATCATGTATCACCCATTACGCGCGGAAACATATCCTTATACTCTAGTGGCGGACACGTGAGACCCACATTCAGCGGGTCCACATATCAGTGACACACATTAAAGAGTAGTACTACAGAAAAGACTCATCCATTATGCGCATTGATTTTCCGGTCAACTCGGATCCTTGTTACAGTACCTACTGTTGAAATTTTAAAGTTAAAACTTACTGTTCTTGTGTTGAAATACCAAATTGCACTCATCTTGGATTCTTAGTTTGTTTTCTTGGTTTAGTAATTTCGAAATTATCGTATTGTCAGGATAGGCTACCAGGGTAGTATTTTCTGTACAAAGAAAGAACAGACAATATCTCTTGGATGTGAATTTTCATCCCTCAAGAGTATATCCCCTCGTTAATTGCATGTCATCTAAATAATTATTAAAAAATTAAAAAGTTAATAACATATATTAATATAAAATATATATCACTCCACGAACATGTGTGCTAAATTCGACTTCTACGAGTTGCAAAAAAATAACAAATTAAACTGAAAATAGTTATAGTACATTTGCAGTTATTTTTGTTACAACTTGTAGAAGTTGAATTAAAAATTGTGGAGTGATATATTTCATATTAATTTATAGTGTGAATTTGTTTTAATTTTTTTATAACTATTTAGGTGACATGCACGAAACGAGGAGATATCCTCCAGAGTAATGATAACACTTTTCCAATATATCTTCTCTATTCGTAATTCAATTGGTAAAACAAACTGTAATGATTATATGTTTAAATTTTCACATCAACTTAAATGTAATTATAGCATAACACAACAGCCACAAACTGAACCTTAGTAAATATCTAAGAGGAGTGTCACGTCTGCATCTATTTGAGAAACAGAAAAAATAAATAAATGAACATATATCATGATTAAGGGGGGATGAAATCACATTTCGTCCCCTGGAGTACAAAATCAATTAATGGTCCAGATCAGCCGCGTGCACTAGTGGGAAAACAGCAAGAAAAACCGTCACCCACTTCCGCGGAGGAAAAGGATCTACATACATGAGCCTAAACCTACTGAGCGAAGAGCAAGCACGGCAGCTAATCATCACACGTTAACACGAAGTGGCCATGGATCTAGTAATCATCATCAGCTATCTCTTAGGCTCGACCAGTGCTCTCTACGCCGGCGCAGCCCCCACGGAGGCGGCGCTCTTTCCGGTGCCGGCACATATGAGGATCGGGCTGCGCACCACGTACTTTCCCGATACCCACTTCAGCTGCCCCTCGATCGTGCTGGCCGGCGCCTTGCCGGAGGCCATCTTGACGGTGACCGTGTAGTTCAACACCTCGTTTAGCTCCTTGAACTCCAGCTTCGCCGGGTTCACCTCCACCGACAACGTGGCCGGCACGTCCACCTCCACGGCGTACGTCGAGCTGGCCACCCCGACGTTCGTCGCCGAGCGGCTGATGCTCACCACGAACGGCTCCTTGTCCATGATGGCCGTGATGGACGGGTAGTTGAGATCCTTCTGGTCGAGCTTGGGGATCTTGGCGCACTCCACCGCCGGGCCCGGGTGGATGATCGAGTTCACCTTCTGGTCCTTGTACCCGAGCCCGCAGAGGTAGGGGATGTAGTCCAGCGACGAAAGGTTGTACACGAGCCCCGGGTCCATGGCTTTCCGCGCGTTCACGTGGCCGGCGCCGATGGCATAGTAGGTCGCCGGCGCGCCGTCCACGTCGGTTATCGGCTGCCGGAGGCTGTCGGTGGAATCAGCCGTCGTCATCAGGGCCGACTTGATAGCGGCCGGCGACCACGTCGGGTGCGCGTTCTTGATCAGCGCGGCGATCCCGCTGATGTGCGGCGCGGCCATGGAGGTGCCGGACTTGATGTCAAACTTGGGCATCACTTCCTTGGCCCCGATCTCCAAGTCCTCGATCTTGGGGACGCCGGCGAGGATGTTCACTCCGGGGCCGATGATGTCGGGCTTGAGGATTCCCCTGCTTCGCCTGTTCGGCCCCCGCGACGAGAACGGCGCAACCACCGGAGACTTCGTTTTGAACACTGTCCCTTTGAAGATGAAGTTCGCAGTCGGGTTCGGCGTGCTCCGGATGTAAGTCTTGATCTTCTGCCCTATCGCGTATGGGACCTGCACTGTCGGGAGGACGTGCGGCCTCGGGACGATCACCGAACCGAACACCTGAGGGGCGACGACGATCATACCGGCGGCGCCGGCGCGGAGCACCAACTTGGCCTTCGCGGTGCTCACGTCGCCACCAGCATCGCAGATGAGGATCCTGCCGGTGACATTCATCGCCCTCAGTACGTTCTCGCTGGTGCACATGCCGTCGCCCACGTCGTGCACCAGCGGCCGCATCTCGGCTCCGAAGTCCTTGGGCTCGCTGAGCGACTCGCCGTCGAGGCTAACCTCGCTTCCAAGCTTGACGGTGGCGACGAACCGCCTGTCGGTGGTGCCTGCCCCCACGGTGAGCACCCACGGCGCCTCGTTGACGACGGTACTCAGGCCCGGGCCGGTGTTGCCGCCAGCCGCGCTGACCAACACGCCATGCATGGTAGCGCTGTACCCTCCGAGCGAGACCGGATCGTCGGAGAAGTCGTCGGCCTGCTCGTCGCCGAGCGACAGCGACAGGATGTCGACGCCGTCCTCGAGGGCGTCGTCCACCGCCGCCAGTATGTCGTCGCGGTCGCAGCCCTTCTCCACGTAGCAAACCTGGTAAAAGGCGATGTGCGCACGGGGGGCCATGCCGCCCGCCGTGCCGATCGCGTAGCCGGAGACGTTCGCGCCGGGCACGAACGAGCCGGCCGCCGTGCTCGAAGTGTGCGTCCCGTGCTGCCCCTCGTTGATCGGCAGGACCGGGTCGCGCAGCCCTTTCCACTTCCACTTCGCCGACTCGAAGTAGGAGCGCGCTCCGATGAGCTTGTTGTTGCACACCGTCTTGTTGAAGTCGCACCGGCCGTTCCACTTGGCCGGCGGCGGCTTCATGCCCTTCCCGTGGAACGACGGGTGCCCGGCGTAGATGCCGTCGTCGAGGACTCCGATGATGATGCCCTCGCCCATGTTGCTGGTGTTCCACACGCCGCCGCGGCGTGCGCCGCCCATGAGCCCGAGCAGCTGCGGCGTGTGGGTAGTCTGGAGCTGGTACGTCTTCTCCGGGTAGGCGCGGACGAACCAGTCCATCTTGGACATCTCCTCCACCTCCTCCGGCGTCAGGCGAGCGGCGAAGCCATTGACGACGCTGCGGTAGGAGTAGATGAGCCGGGACACGGAGGACGGGTCCTTCTCCAGCGCCTCCTTTGCCCTGTCGCACACCGACGCCACCAGCGACGCGTGCCAGCTCGACACGTTCTTGTACAGGTTCGTGTCGTACGCGTACGGTTTGCGCACGATGACGAGGTAGTTGCTGTGCACGCCGGTGTCATCGTGCCCGGGATGGCTCGCCACCTGCGTGGCCGCTACGGAGACGGCGAGGAGGAGGGCGGCGGCGCCAACGGCGAGTCGCGGCAACGAGCACCGCCCATGGTTCCGATTGTCCATTGAGTTCGAGAACTAAACGAAATGAGATCTAGGAGGGAGATGTCCAAGATAACTAACGTTACATATTGGACGCTTGTTCTCACGGTCTAAAAATGGTCGTATGTTGTGTGGTCAAACGATAAGATGCTCAATATAGAAATGGCATGCAAGGTCTTGGGGTTCTACGTTATGACCAGGAGTTCCATTGAAGCATGTTGTTGCTGGTCTCGCAGCAGATCTCGTAGGAAACAATCCATAGCCCGACTCTCATAGCAGATCAAATTGGTTACTGGATAAAAACTGAATTTTATTTCTTTTTTAAAAAAATAGCTACTACCTTCATCCCAAAATAATTGTATTTATGCCATTCAAATTTTATCAAAATTATATTTGTGATAATTTGAAACCCGTTCAATTAGTTAGACGGAGATATCCTGCGGCCTTGCACTTTCATCTTTTCATCTTTATCTGTTTTAACCTTCCTTTTATTTTATACACGTAGGGTTATTGTGATAATTAGGTATACTACTACTATATCTAAATTTTTTAATATGTATATATGGTAAACTATAAATTGAGAGGCTTCTCCAAATAGGCTTAACGGGAGACGTAGACGTAGAAGTACTACTACACGTAATATAAAGATATGCATGTATTTTTTACCTTATGTAATACATGTCTTTTTTTTCCTTCTAACAAAATTTTCTCTTAAATTACTTACCCGATTTAAAATCCGATTATACCATTGAGTTCATTCCAATTGAATCTTTATAACAAGATCTTACATGATTATATGGTGAAAAAATATTTAATATTTGTAAATTACTTTTATTATATATGTAAGTTACTTTTATCATATATATCAATTACTTTTAGATTTGATTAAATTACTTCTTATACATTCGTAATGCTCTGAGTTGATTACTTTTGTTATTATTTTTAGTTAATTTTATAATTTGTGCTAATTAAATTTAATTTCTAGATAGACTCATGTTTTTATGTTTATAACGGATTTACTTCTATTGTTGTAACAACTTACTTCCATTTTGTGCTAAGATACTTTTATGATTTATTTAAATTACTTTCAGACTTTATTGAATTTACTTTCATAAATGTATTTACTTAAAAATCTTCTCTACACTTTGCTTGTGAATTTACTCCCCATAATTTCTTACTTCCACTCAGTCGTAATGTAATTAGTTCTAATGTTATAGGAAGTTACTTCTATTCTATATCTAAGTTACTTCTACAATTTAAATAAATTACTTTTAATTAATAAAATGTTTGAGTACATCCAACATGGATCTTGTTTTGTCCCATATTTTGAGTAGAGTACAATGATGTAAATAGATCTTAAAAATAATCTTTGATTTAAATGATATAAGTCATTAAATATGTTAAAAAATATATGCATTATTAACTAAGGGAGATTTATATATGGGATATAGTGGTCTCTTGTTAGGACTAACCCACTACCATGCACTATCTAGTCACATCCTATATATATCTACTAGAAAAAATACTTGTGCGTTGTAACGGGTGAATGCTATTTTAATCGTATTATTGTTATTTTTTGTCTAAAAAGTATATGAGATTTTTATTTTGAGATAGTATTGGTATCCAATTTGGAACTCTTTTGTTGGGATGATGGTCATATCATGAATGTTGCTTTCTTATAGCCTAGTAGGAATTCTGAAGCTATGAGTAATCGACTCTCATTCCAAGTTAGCATGCGAGTTTTTTTTATGGCCATATCATGAATGTTGCTTTCTTATACGACTTCTTATGTATTTTTAAAAGCGAACCAACCTAAAACCCGACTTAGATACGGATAACGTATTAAAATTTTAGTGAAAATATTTTTGATTTTTATAATAGTAGAGATATATATATATTTAAAAGTAGTGCTTGTAATTTTGGTTGTTGGATCGAAAACTAGTACGATTGAACGCGGCAACGAGCAACACGTTGCTTGTACCGAGAACCTGAAAAGGATGTGCCCAACCGTCGCCATGCGAGCATGCGACGCTGGGGTGTCCCCCCACGTCAGCCGAGATCCCGCCTGGCACGATGCGACGTGCCACATTTGCCCGCAGGCAAAGGGACCACCTCCCCACGCCGCCACGCCCCTTCACGTCCCCATCTCTGCCGTCCCTCTCGCATCCAACGGCTCGCCACCTCTCGTCCACGCGCCTCATCTACCCGAGTCTCCCTCCCCGGCAAAAACCAAAGCCAGCACACGCATCATTGCACAAACCTCTCTTTGTCTCGCGCGCGCTCTCGCGTGTCGCGTCGCGTGCGTGCGGCCTGTCTGCCATGTGGGCCTCGCCGGGGAGGCTGCCGGCGATGGCGGAGGAGGGAGGGGACGATGGGGAGGCAGACGTGGACGCGTCGTCGTACGGGCGGCGGCGGACGACGACGAGCGGCGGGGGAGCGATGGCGTCGTGCTGGGGTAGGCTCGGGCTCGCGGCGCTGTGGCACAGGCTGCGGCAGCTCAGCGTGGCGCGGCGGCGGCGGCGGCACGGCGGCGGCCGCTCCATCCTCGGCACCGGGGGGCTCAACTACGACCCGCTCAGCTACGCGCAGAACTTCGACGACGGCAGCCTCGAGCCGGACTTCACGGTCACGGCCAGGTTCGCGCCACCGCGCAGCGCCGGCTCGCCGAGGCTCCCGCCCGCAGCACCGGCGGCCGCCACGGCGTGACGGGCGGTGGCATGTGGTATTTGATCTTACATACATGGTTTGTTTTTGCCATAGATGTAGCTTTGTTCGCCCTCCTGAGTGGTAAACTGTCATCACGTATTCCGCATGTTTTTCACATGAATGTACATACATGTCAGAATTCAGATGAACGGATCATGGTAGTAACTTGAAAGTAGATTATTTCGGTATAGTCTAGTATCAGTGTCCATGAAGGAAAAAAATATTTTCACTGAAATAATCTTCTCATAGTCTCGCGAATCGCCATCTACTCTATATGTTTTCAGCGTTTTGTGCAGACTTGCAATAATTTTCACTGAAGTGATCCCGTGTCCAGCAAATGAATATTGACAATCCGAACAAAGTTCTATCAAATTTCACCATTCCAAATACTCAGTGACTTATTGAGTACCGAGTAGGCCATAAGCAGTGTGTTGAGTACTGAGTACTGAATAGTGACTTATTGAGTACGTACTGACCCCCCTTCTGTTCTTCATCTACGTTTCCAAATAGACTGAACACACGCTGCTGAAACTTCCATCTCGCTTTACGCAAATTGTGCATCACTACACTACATACACATAAACAAAGACTTATGCCAACTGCTAATGTGGAATTTGTTCTTGCGTCTCGATCAATCATATACTAGTTGCACAGAATAGTACTATGATTCTTTGGTGGCTGTTTCTGTTAAGAAAAAAAGGTGATGAAAAGAGATGGGAAAAGATATGCCAAATTGTTGGGGGGAGAGGGTTTGCTACAAATTCTAGGTTTCCTTTAGGAAGGAATATTCTCGCAAAAAATCCATGGTTCCAGTTATATCTGACTCAACAAGATGTCACGTCAACACGCAACTCGGGAGAAATATCAGCACCATAAAGGCCACCGAATAAGCGGTGCTTGAAACTTGCAACACTAGGATGGCTGTGAACACAGCAACTTCCTAGGAGTATTCTGTTGCTACTTGCGTTGCTGGTTATATAACGGTTGATATGACTGAAGATTCAGGTGAACGGAGGAATTTTAAAGAATTTTCGAGAAACTAAACTAAACTATATGAAATTCCGTTTAATTCCCACATATCAAGGAGTCAATCTTGTATTCTGAATTTCACAACTCGCCACTCCATCGACCCTAACAGTCTAAAACAAATGTTTTTGAAAAAGCTTGTGGCTTTTGGGGCCAACTGGAGAAGCTAGGCAGCCCTAGAATCTCTCTCTTAAACAGGTCCGGGTAGGAAGAGGTGATGTCACCAGTGAGACAGTGAGGTCTTTACAAGAACGGGACTGTGGAGATCGTGCTATCTAGGCTGCTTCTCGATAGATAAAGGATATGATGATGGATAAAGCTGACTTTATAATTATTATTTTAGAATGATGATTGTTCAGGTTATAAATAAATAAATAAATTATTACTTCCTCTATAAAAAAATATAAACATTTCTAGGCTCTTTGATAGAGATTAAGGTTGAGAAGAAAAGACTAATTTATTGCCCCTCATATAAAGAGGGGT
The DNA here is from genome assembly GCA_000573905.2 of Oryza punctata. Lineage (NCBI taxonomy): Eukaryota > Viridiplantae > Streptophyta > Magnoliopsida > Poales > Poaceae > Oryza > Oryza punctata. The sequence continues at coordinate 26,727,079 of CM002491.2, read as the reverse complement.
GGGTGTGGTGAGAGAGTGGTTCGAAAGTGACGGTATGACAGATATGCAGGTCCCATATCATCTACAACGTTAGGATAGGAGCCAAGGCGTCAATCCTGCTCCCCTGGCCCACCAAGAGAAGCGGAAATGGATCACGTGTAATTAAAGGTTGAGGCTTGCAAAAACCAGCCACATGGCGGTTCTCTCGGGCAGTTCTCATCCGCAATGCCTCTAAATCGGGGACCGACATATGGGAACCAGTCTAGATATCGGTCAGTAGTAACATCACTTGTCGGAGGCTGACGTGCGATAGTGACCGGAAATGGCCATGGCTAGCACACTGCCCATCCTATGGCTTGCCACGCGGCATGCCCTCATGGACTAAGGCGAGGAGGAGAGAGCCGTGTGGGAGCCACCCTAAGGCCCCATACCTCAAAACTGGCAGGTCACACCACCTGCACGTCTCGTCACCACAACCAACATGACAAGACTTGACTAAGTTGTAGGTCAGAGAGCCTTGATGGAGAAAGATTCGAAAGATCACGGCATTCTCTCTCTTCATCTCTCATTCTCCCCCTTAGCATCTGCCCCTGGCTACATCGTACCATCGAAGGGCAGTTGGTTCACTCTGTTGCCGAAGTCGAGAAGGCAACAAGGGAAAGCATGAGATGTAACAGATGGTAGAAAGTGTGATGATGGACGACGAAGGCAAAGAAGAGCATGAAGACATATAAGACATACATTCGAAGAAGAAAGCGAAGAAGAGCATATAGATGTACAAGATATACAAAAGAACCAAGAGGCATGTGTCCATATCAGAACCATCCGTCAGCCAACTGCCTAGAACCGATCGGATGTATCCCATGAAGAGTGGGACAAAACCTATCAGCTTCCTAAGAGATCCGTCATACCCTTACTCGGCACATGACACCTTGTGGTTCTCGAAGTGGCCAAGATACACCTACTCGGGGATACGTTGGACTGGACACGTGCCATCCTTGCAAGCTAGGAGTGGGTACCAGCTTAAAAGTCCTTTGAGCCGTGGAATCCCTTTTGTCTTGATTTAGGAGAATAGGCACATTGATTAGGTTATGTGGTTTGAGCAATCTCCAGGAAGTTAATTTTTTTTCTTTATTATATATACCATTCATATTTGAATTGGAATGGAGCTCATGACCGTGAAACCCCTCGTTGTTTGATGGCACCTATCTTGTTCCCTTCGGGGAGAAATACTACTCTTGTTTTTCTTGTTCCTGTTGTTCTTCTTTCTCGAAGAGATGGGTGCACCGACCGTTCACATGAGCATAGGGAATCTATACTCGAGCCTTCGACTTGGCCACTGACAGGATAGGTGAGGAATCACTCTTGATCTGATCTATTGGGGCCTACAACTTCGCCAAAGCCGACTAGCATCCCTTCCCACTGCGCCTTTTTCTGAATCTGGGAGCGAGGCAAAAGAGAAATCCAAAAAAAAACCATATTTTGACCGGGCTTCAACTATATCAACTGTACTTGATTTTTGTAGGCATCATCCCTCTTTCCTATGTCCTTCCCCCTTTACCTTCCTTTTCTATTCTATAAAAAGGCGAACATCTAATCTAGGCCCCTTTTCCATTTGCTTCCAATAGTTCGACCTATCCAGAAAAATTGTCGGCCTACGAATGTGGTTCTGACCCCTCCATTCTGACCCCTCCAGTGATGCCAGAAGTCGTTTCGATATATGATTTTATCCGGTTCCTATTTTTATTTATTATCCCTGATATGGAAGTCACCTTTTCAGTGTGGGAAAATCTCCGGTGAAGGACAAGGTGGCTCCCGCCATTTGGTTTTCTAACCTATGTAACAGTCAGATAAGATAGCGCGATAGTTAGAGTTTCGGCAGTCATGATTGCTCGCATAATATCCTTGATTTTGTTTCCCTTTGTAGTATTAAGGGATTAGGGTTCCCTGAAAGGGGGTTGGAAAAATTTTAGACAAACTCCTAGTGACGGAGCGTGATCTCCTCAATAGGGGATAGTGAGGACCCCTTTTGGTGAGTTCGGCTGGGACGCAGGGTGAGATTCGTGCTCCAATGGGAGAGAGGTGTCGAGGGGATTCGCTCCTTAGAGAAGATGAGACGTTGGAGTTTATACAGGTTCAGGCCGTCATGGAGGCGTAATACCCTACTCTTGTGTCTGTGGTTGAAGTGTGAATGATGTATTGGGGAATACAGGTACTTGCTCCCTCCTTTCGTGCTTGCCGGGAAAACCAGCAGTCCCCCTTCCCCTCAGGCCTGGGCCTCCTTTTATAGCTCAAGGGGCTACCACATGAGCCAACAGACTACCTAAGAGAGAAGGAAAAACATTCTTCTACATTTAATGGTTGTCTTGTTGCTTGACTTGGAAGCCACACACACAGTTGTTGCAGCATGGCTCTCGTCCGATCAGCCGGCTGACACGGGGGACGCTCGTGTCATTCCCCATTAAATGAGTGAAGATTTCTGTGTTCCGTTTGCATCGGGAGACGGAAACCATCTGACCAGAACCAGTGTACTGACTCCGGTTAGGATGAGAGGCAAAAAGGGCCTCATCATTCTGATGGGACGGAGCAGGATGCGGTGGACGCCGCCTGCCGTGTGGGTAGTGCGTGGGCGCTCTGCATCCGTCCCATCGGTCATTCACCGGTCGCGGACCGGTCAGTCACCGTGATCGGTGTTAGACCAGCCGTGCGCCTGCCATGCCGCATTAAATGCGGCGTGGCACGCCCATCCGAGTCGCCATTAGTGCGGTTAGGTGGGTGTTGGGGACGCTCACCTAACCCGGCGCTCGTGGAGCAAGCGCAGAGGGGTCGGGCTACGGGGTAGCAGAGTGAGGGGAGAAAAAGAGACTGGGGAGGGCAGTCGCCGCCCGCACCCTCGGGCCTGACTCCTCCCTCGGGGGAGTGCCACGTGGGTGCAGGGGACCGCCCGTACCTCCAGCCTTGGTACCCTGGACCCGCATCACCAACACCTAGGTTCACCGAGAAGGGCATTTGGATTAGTTGAAACACCACTCAATCAATCAAAAAATGTACTCCATCCATCCTAAAATATAAGAAGTTTTGGTTGGATGGAACACATCCTAGTACTACGAATCTGTGCATACAGTCTGTCCAAATTTGTAGTGCTAGTAACCAAAATTTCTTATATTTTGGGACAGAGAGAGTAGGAGCAAAGTCGTTATCCTCTATGAGCTCCAACCTGGATAAAAAGGTTTTCCGCATTCCTGAGCAATGAAGCAACAATATTCTAGAATGTTTGGCACAACCCATTAATAAGAAGCAAGACATGACAAATTTCAATAAGAGTGATTGGTCGGATAAGTAATACTATGAAATCCTTGTATTTGTGGATAATTTTTAAACACTTGAATGTTTATATTGTGGACAAAGAAAACAGAAAGATAATAAATTAATTTGATTTTTAAATAAATGCTGTAAAAGAAAATTTCATAAAATCGTACTGTTTAATCAGGAGCTTATAAAATATATCGAGAACACACATTTAGGTCATGAGGAGGCGGAATGAGTAAACAAACACGAGAGGGAGAGAGACTGGGTAATAATTTAGTGGATGGTAAACAACAAAAAATAACGAAGCAATCAAAAATAAATTAGATGTAAACCTTATATATATATTATTAGCTGTTTAAAAAATAATATAAATAGTTAGACTTTATAAATTAACTTAAACCTAAGTTTTAAAATTGAAATTTTAATTGTGGTTGACCGGTACTAGCACTGATATAGTATGTGTCCTGGGGCAGGTGATTTGTACATGTTATTTTCTGCTTAAGGTTCAGTTTATCTTAATTCTATTAGCACACTTTTTACTCGTAAAAAAAACTTTATATATAGAAGTTATTTTAAAATATCAAATATATATATTTATCAAGTTTATAATAATTAAAATTTAATTAATATATAAAATTAATTTTTTTATTTTACGTGTGCTAACTTAATATTTATCTCGAAGACGCTCAAAATCGAAGAGAACTTCCCGGTTGTGGGTTCCACTCTAAGTCCCATCTCCGACCTCCCAAATTGAATCGGCCTCTCCGCTCCTTCCGCTCGAGCACTCGCCGCGGCTTCACGTGGTCCAAGCTCTCTCCCCCCCCCCCCCCCCCCCCCCCCCCCCCACCCCATGGCAGGCGGCTCGCTCACCCCAAGCCAAACTGGAGCCCAGAGCAGCCACCGGAAGCGCAAAGTCCCCGCCGCCGCGGCGGCCCGGGAGGACGAGGCGGCTGAGGGGGAGGAGGACATGGAGGAGCTGGAGCGGGAGGTGGACCGTCTGGGCCGCCGCCTCCTCGAGTACCGCCGCGACGACGCCACCCGCCTCCTCGACGCCGCAGCCTCCCGCCTTGCCGCCCTCCGCCCCCGCCTCGGTATGCGCTTTTCCGGCCTACTAGGGTTTTCAATTTGTTCGTCCCCTTGTTGGTGTTCGTATTATTTGGGTGTGATTAGTAGGTCATTCTATCCCCTTTTACGATTTTTCTTAGGGTTAATCGTATACACGAGCAATGCTAGTGTTACTTATTTATTTATTTTTGAGTATTTTTGAACAAGGGACAAGGCCCCATTTCTATTACCATAAATGAGGCAGTACGTATACAGGTCTTACGTTTTTCACTATTGGGGTTCAGTGGGGATGCCATCCCACCCTCAAAATTCAATCCAACAGGCCAAGATTCAATCCCCCCACCCCCGCCCCCAAAAAATTAAAAATTAAAAAAATACGCAATTCAAAATCTCAGTGGGATCAGTTGGCAGAACCATTTTGGAACAAGCCCTATTCCTTGTTTTCCATAATGACCAGAACACTGCCGCAATTCCAACCAACATCAGTTGTCTCAATTCTTTGTCACAGTCCTGCAGCCAAGGTCCCAGAACTTGATGCACACTTGGTACAGGTTTTGAATTAAAAGCACAATATATCACATTCCAAGTAAACCTTGCTACAGGGCAATCAATCAAAATATGTTGAACAGTTTCTATCTTATCACAGAATAGATATTCATAACTTCCTTTTTACACCCCCTCTTTTTTCAAACTGAAAAACTACTCAACATGAAAAACTACTCAACAGTATCCGTGTCTTAACTACTACCGGTAAATATCTAGCCCTCACTCCCCACACCACCTATTCAATCTTATCCTCTCCTTTATCTCTTCCCCTTCCCCTTCCCCTCCCCCCCCCTCTCTCTCTCTCTATGGCGTCATGAGCACGGAGGCGATGACGGTGGTTGGCTGTGGGGGGTGGCGCGTCGGGTGTGGAGGAAGCTGTCGTCACCACCACTGCCATCGCTGCTGGTGGAGGTGTGGGTGGAGTAGAGGAGGAGATCGTGAAGTTGTTCGTGAGGTAGGTGCCCAAGCACATGATGGAGGCGGAGCTGCTCACCACATTCCAGAAGGTGGCCATCGTCGACGAGGTCACCGTCATCAAGGACATGCCTCTTGTGGTGTGGATCCGTACACCCAGATTTGGGCTCGCGACCCCCAAGCTCCTGTGTTGGCTTGTTCTGGGGTTTGATTTGGGGGTTTCTACATGTTCTATGGGTGTTTCTACAGCTATGACTTTTTCCTGGAATCGATTTTCTTTATTGGTTATTATTGAGCTCTCTCTTGATAAACGTATGATTTTTGGTTCTTACTGTGATGATACTTTAGTGGTATCATGATACTTTGGTACTTATAGGTATCGGGCCTAGTACCTAGGTACCAAGTCTGGTATCTATAGGTATCGGACATGGTCGGACATGGTACCTACAGGTATCAACCTGGTACTCAGGTACCACAACTGGTACATATAGGTATCATACTTGATACCCATAGAGGTATCAGACTTGGTACTCAGGTATCGTGTTCGATACCTATCATACATGGTACCGCGTACATATACAATGACATCAGCATTGATGTGATACCTATAGGGTATCTGACCTGCTACTCAAGTATCATATGTTTGGTACCAAAACGTATCATACATGGTACCGCGTATGTACAGTGACATCAGCATTGACTGGTACCAATATATATCATACATGGTACCGCCTACGTACAGTGACGTTGACTGATACCAATATATATCATACATGGTACCGTGTACATACAGTGATGACGTCAATATGGTGCCATCACTTAAAGTATCCCGTCCAGACGGGATACCATTCCCTAGCAGCCCTCTTTTTCAAATTATCTTTTGTTAACACACTATATTTTTTGTCAACAGCCAAAAAAAAACTTTAATCTTGAGTGGAATTTTGACTTTCCATTTTTTTATGAGGAAGCAAACATTTTTAAGTTTCATGGTTTTATAAAAGGATTTCGCAGTGAATTTCCCATCTTTTGTAAGTCCCCATACCATCTCATCTCTGTTCTGATAAATTAATTTGATCACATTGTTGTTTAATTCTATTCCACATCTGAATTTCACCTTTTCCCACACCACTTATCCTCCCAGAAAAGTATGTTTTCCCCATTGTCAGGTTTTTTTCCTGCAATATTGTAAAACTCTGTTTTGATTTCCATTAAACCCTGGTAGAAATGTCAATCCCCATTTTTTAATTCACATCAGCCATAAATTTTTTTCTTTAAGTATTTATCTCTAAGCATCCTCTGCCGCAGCCCATCTGAGTTTTCTAGATTCCAAATCCATTTTCCCAACAGGTCTTTCTTTATTCATCACTTCCAAATCTAGAATACCCAGACCCCCTTGGTCTTTAGTGGAACACACTATAGGCCATTGAACTAGATGGTACTTCCTAGTACCTTGATCTTCCTACCATAAAAATCTATTTTTTCCTTTATTCCTTTTGGTATCCTATAGAAAGACTGTAGAGTGGGCCAACGGGGTGCTGCTCAGGCTTGAGTTAATAAGAGTAACCCTTCCTCAAATTGATTGGAGATTCCCTTGCCAACAACCCATCTTACTTTTCAAATTTTTCTTCAGTATCACTGCAGTTTTTATTTGTAAGTCTTTTTTGGTCTATTGGTATACCTAAATATTGAAGATATTTGTGATTGTTTTTCTGGAAGCTTCACACACACATTATCTCCTTTACAGCCATACATATACAAGGAGCATATATGGACTCCTTTTGGGCCTAGAAACACGTACACACACAGCCCACACACACAACCCAACACTCCCCCTTAAGATAGATGATAAATATCTATCATGCCCATCTTGCTACATGATGATGTACACTCTTTAACACCTAAAGCCTTCGTTAAACAATCAGCCACTTGTTCTCTAGAATTTACAAGGTTTAACTTTAAGGTTCCCTCATCTATTCTTTCTTTGATAAAGAAGCTATTAATCTCCACGTTTTGTTCGATCATGTTGGACTGGATTGTTAGCAATGTTAATGGCTGATTTGTTGTCACACCATAACTTCATAGGAGTGTTTACCACCAACTTCAGTTCAGTTAGAAGGTTTCTTATCCATAGCAGCTCACTCAAACTCATTGACATTGACCTGTATTCTGCCTCAGCAGTTGAGCGAGACACCACCGATTGTTTCTTACTTCTCCAGGATATTAAATTGTCACCAACAAATACACAATAGCCTAATATTGACCTTCTATCATCAAGACAACTGCCCCAATCTGCATCACAGTATCCCTCCACATCCAGATGTCCATTTTTCTTGAATCATAAGCCCTTCCCTGGGCTTCCCTTCAAATATCTCAAAATTCTATACGCAACATCCATGTGACTACTTCTAGGGTCATGCATATATCGGCTTACCACACTTACAGCATGGGTTATATCAGGTCTTGTGTGACACAAGTATATCAATCGTCCCACAAGTCTTTGATAACTCTCTTTGTTCACTGGGTCTCCTGATTCAACACACAACTTATGATTTTGTTCAATTGGTGTAGAGGCTGGTCGACAACCAAGCATACTTGTGTCACTTAGCCGATCCAATGCATACTTTCGTTGTGAAAGTACTATCCCTCTAGGAGATCTTGCAATCTCGATGCCTAAGAAGTATGACCCAAATCCTTCAAATTCCTTACCTAGATTTTCCTTTAATCTTGCTATCTCTATAGAATCATCCCCTGTGATAATCATGTCATCAACATACACAACAATGATAGTAGTTTGACACTCCTTATGGCGATAGAATACTGTATGATCCCCATTGCATTGCTTATAGCCCATGTTGCACATTGCACGTCTAAAACGATCAAACCATGTCCTTGGTGACTGTTTAAGACCATATAAAGATTTCTTCAATCTCAACACCTTTCCTTCAGTTTGTGAAGTAGCAAATCTAGGTGGGATATCCATATATACCTCTTCTTGAAGATCTCCATGAAAGAATGCATTCTTAACATCTAACTGATGTAATGGCCAGTCAAAATTAGCTGCAAAAGAGATAAGAGTTCTTACTATGCTCATCTTTGCTACTGGTGCAAAGGTTTCGTCATAATCAATTCCATATGTTTGACTATATCCCTTAGCCACAAGCATTGCCTTGTATCTTTCCACCTTTCCATTAGGGTTTTGCTTTACTGTATATACCCACTTACAGTTGACAACTTTCTTCCCTTCAGGAAATGGTATAAGATCCCATGTTTTGTTCTTTTCAAGAGCCTCTAGATCTTCTAGCATAGCTTGATACCACCTTGGATCTTGCTTTGCTTCTCTCCAATCCTTTGGAATTTGCATTGAATCTAGTGATGCTACAAGGGCCTTATATGCAGATGACAAAGAGCCATAAGAAACATAATTGGATATGTTATTCTCATCATCAACCTCATCTTGAGCTTCAAAACCATACCTTAGTGGAGGTTTACCTGCATTGCTTCTTACACCCTTTCTGACAGCAATTGGTAAATCAGATTCTTCTCTAACTTCATCTTCTCCCCCTGACTCCAAAGACCCTTGCACATGGCTTACATCTTCCAATACCTGATTATCCTCTTCAACTTGTTGGATTACTGGACACCTTGTTCTTCTTGTGTAAACTTGAAGATTTTTCTCTTCAAGTGGCTTCCTCCATTCTCGCTCGTCTGGGATCATTCATATCAACTGGAATTTGACCAATTACTACCTTTTTCTCTTTTGATTGTTCATCTTCCTTGGAACCCACTATTTCATCCTCCCTTTGTTTATCACGATCACCACTACTTGAATTATCAAGATCAACAAACAAAGAACTTAAATATGTTTTCTCACCATAAAATGGAACAAATTCTCTGAAATTAACATCCATACTTACAAATGTTCGACGTTCTGACGGACTCCAACACTTATACCCCTTCTGGCCAGGTGAATAACCTATAAAGATGCACTTAACGGCTTGAGGATCAAGTTTTCCAACAGAGGGTCTGTAATATCTTACCAAGCATGTGCAACCAAACACCTTTGGTGGAACCACAAATTCTTCTGAAATATCATCTCATATGGTGTCTTCATCCCAAGTATTTTTGAAGGTGTACGATTAATCAAATATGTTGTTGTCATTACTGCCTCACTCCACAAGAACTTAGGAACATTCATAGCGTACATCAATGAACAGGCTGTCTCCAAGAGATGACGATTTTTCCTCTCAGCCACCCCATTTTGTGGAGTATCAGGACAAGAAGTTTGATGCAATATTCCTTGTGATGAAAGGAAGCTACTAAATTCATTATTTATAAACTCCCCTCCATTATCAGTTCTGATAAACTGGACCTGAGCATTAAAATGATTTTTGATGTATGCATAAAAATTCTGAAAACATTTAAACTTCATTCCACTCATAGAAACCACAAGAGAGTAGCAATCAATAAAGGTAACAAAATACTTCATTCCACTCATAGAAACCACAGGAGAGGTCCAAACATCTGAGTGAATTAGCATGAAGTTCGGAGTCCTCTACTCACATATGATATTCTTGTATGTCTCCCATACTCACAAGCATCACATACTAACTTATGTTTATCCACTCTACTGAACTCTAGTGGGAACATATTACCCATAATCTCAAAAGATATATGTCCCAATTGACAGTGCAAAAGTAATGCCTTAGTCTCTTCTTCACTTGTGGAAGCCATCAAAGCTAGACACATGGCTTCATTAGTCCTTCCTCGATCCAAATACCAAAGTCCATCACGCCTGACGCCAATCCCAAGTTTCTTCCCTGTTCGTCTCTCCTGGATTAAACAATTCTCACGATCAAGGGAGACCCGACAATCCATATGATCAACAAGAGAACTTAATGAAACCAAATTCACTGGAAATGAAGGGACATATAATACTGATGATAAAGTGATTGAAGGAGTACACTGTACTGTACCCTCTCCCTTGATTGGGCATGATGTTCCATCAGCGGTTTGAATTGTTTCTTTACGTGTAAATGGGTATGGTTTATATGATGTGAATTCCCCATACATACCCGAGTCTAGTATCCAATTTGGATGAAAACTATTAGTGGACATAAATGCTTGATTTGAGTTACCTGAGGTGGAATGAACAAAGTTGACAACATCACCATTTGTAGGTCCAGAAGAACCTTCTTCAAGGGTAACCACATTAGCTTTGTGATCACCTCTATACTCATAGCCTCTACCTCTGTTACCTCTACCTGCATAACCCCTTCCACCTCTTGCTCTACCTATATCACCACTTCTTCCTCTTTCATAACTAGGCTTGCGAGGAGCACGACAATCACGCATAAGATGACCCATTTCACCACAATTAAAGCACTCTCTAGTCTCTACCTTGTAAAATTGCATAGGTGGGACTTGGTGAACATGATGTGGCACTAGGCAATACTTTCTTCTTAAGCTCCTCCTGTGCCATAGCTGCAACGGGTTCATCTAAGGTAGGAAGAGTAGTCTGGTGAAACATTGCATCTCTTCTTCCTTCGAACTCTGGATTTAGGCCCTTCAACAACTCAATAACCCTTCTACGCTCAACCCATTTCTTCATTTTTGCTATGCAATCATAGTGCTCTAACTCAAGAGGATCATAGTGATCTAAATCGGACCACAAACTCTTCAACTCTATGACATATTCTGCCACAGATCGCTCCCCCTGTCTCAAAGCACTTATCTTCTCTTGTGCCTCTACCATTAGCATCACATTACCTTCTCTTGAGTATAGGTTAGTGAGAGTTTTCCACATCTCACTAGCACTAGGGATGGTCTCAACAGTTGTAGCAATAGCAGGAATTAGTGAAGTCAATAACCACGCTACCACTAAAGAATTGGTAGTACTCCAAGTCTTCCATTCTACACTTGATGTGCTCTCAGGCTCCTTCACTTCTCCGGTAACATAACCTTCTAACCCTTTTGTCTTCAAAATCAGCAATGCTCTTCTTTACCAACTCAAATAATTTTTGACACCTTCCAGCTTAATATCATTTTGCATCAACTCAATTTTTTGTACTGATTCAGCATGAGAAACAATCACATTGCTAGTATTTGGAGCTTCATTACGTTTCTCTGTGAGCAATTCCACCAACTTACCCAACATCTGTTAATTCCTTGATTTTCCCCCATGGTAGATCAACCAAATGTTCAAGGATACTAGCCAAATCAACTAATAGGAGCGACAACACTACTCCTCAGTTTCTCACCAAAACAGAACAGCAGCAGTAGCACTACTTCCTCCCAGCAGCACTACTTCTCAGTTTCCCCCAAATCAGAACAGCAGCAGCAGCAAACCAAGCTCTCGTATCTTCTCCAAATCAGAATAACAGTAACAGCAAACCAAGCTAGCCCGCTTCACGACCAAATCCTCACCTTCTCAAGCAGCACCAGCACCAACACCTCACCTTCTCAAGCAGCAGCAGCCGCACCTTCTTCTCTCCACATGCCGTCGCCAACTCGCCCTTCGCGCGCGTCGTGACCCTTAGCGCTTCTCCGACCACAGTCACCGCCAGCTAGGGTTCAGCCTCGGCGCAGTCACCGGCGACCTAGCTCTGATACCATGAAGATATTTGTGATTGTTTTTCTGGAAGCTTCACACACACATTATCTCGTTTACAGCCATACATATACAAGGAGCATATATGGACTCCTTTTGGGCCTTGAAACACATACACACACAGCCCACACACACAACCCAACAAATATCTCATAGGCAAATGACCTATTTTGCAAGTGAACATCTGGCTATATTCTTGTTATCTTGTCTTAGCTCCCCCCCCCCTCCTCCCCCCACCACAGAAAACCGCACTCTTGTTCAACCCAGACATTTGTTCAAACGCACATAGCATATATTTCAAATTTCTGGCATATTCCAGATTGTTTTGCATCAGGAAAATAGTGTCATCTACATATTGCAGAATAGAAATAGTATTATCTGTGCTCACACCTAAACCCTTGATCATCATTCTGTTTTCTGTTCTTTGCACCTAAGATATGCATAATGAATAGAAACAGTGTTATTACCACCAGTTAGTTAGGGTTCAGTGGATTTGGAAAGAAGAGGGCGACTTTTCGGATCCAAACTGCGATTTGACAATTGGTTTTCTTTTGTTGGGATAAACTGTGATTTAGCATTTGACGGTATGCATTGAAATGCACCTTTCTTCCTGTATTGGTAGATTCCTTTTCAGCTACCTAGCAAGCTCGATGGTTTCGGCATCAAACCTGTTAGTTGATGATAATTATTTGCACCAGTGACTAACTGTAAACCATGAAAATATGTTCTTGAAGTGTTAGACATAGAAAGTGAGGCTTTCCCTGTTCCTGTTCTCTACTGCAACCTAATCTCATTATGTGAAAAATGACTCCCAATTCCCTTTTTATGATCAGACGTAGCCAGCTAGCATTGTCTCAGTTCAATTGCCGTTGGATGAAATATCATTTAGCACGCCATCAATAAGTAACAAGTTAAAAGAGCAAATTAACGTAGAAGGTATAAATGGCAATTTCTCTTGGTAATTCCAGTGTCAGATGCTGACACCATTATGTACATTGCAGAAGTTACAACTGGATCACAGCATATTGCTGGAACACCAGTTGCGAAAGCTGACCAAGAGAAGAATGAAAAACTAAGGATCGTCAAGGCCAAAAGTGAGGAGAATATTAGGGCTATGCCCATGGTGTTGAAGAGAATCGGTGAATCTATTGCAAAGATCGAGAAGCTTGAGCATTTGGATGTGAATATCCATCCCGTTTTCAAAACAAAACGGTAGTGATGGACTGCTTTTGATTGATTCATTATGCACAAGTCTTTGCGTTGATTCAGCAGTATACCATTTGTAGCATTTTGATGTTGGAATAGGCTGATTCAGCAGCATGTAGTTTGAAAAGGGATTCAACAGAAGTTTGTAGTGGGAGTTTCTACTAACAAGACAACTTTAGTTAGGCGTGGCTTGTAATATGTTTTCTACTTGTATTTAATCAGAAAGCACCGTATAGCTGTTTGTCACCACTCTTTCTTATAAGGCTGTTTTAACAAAATCACAACCGACCATTATGATTGTGTGGAATACTACACCGTTGAATTTGGAGGTTTTTTTTTTTTTGTGTGTGATTTGCTTTCACCGCCCGAAGTATAACTGGACATCCAAGGTTAGATTGATTCTGGCTGTAAAATGTCACGTGTACATCATGATGGCATACCGTTTGTTTTGACACTTCAAATATTGCGAGAATCCTTCACGGGGAGCTGCTTGTAACTGGAATATTAGTAAATCTCCTGAGCGTCACAGACAAATTTTACCCGTGTTCTTCGTATCAACTATTCAGATGTGTGCTTATACAACCATTTATCATGTGTACTTATACAACCATTTATGCACTATGAAGGTTCAAAATGAAATAATTTACGACTCTAAGATAAAAAAAAACAATACTCAGTTCTCCCAGTTCTTCGCTTATTATTCCCAATCCAATACATACGTGGTATGTCAGTAAGCTGTTCGTGAAATTACAGAACCAGTTTTATCATCGCTTCTCTTGCTACATATGCAGTATGCTATACTTTGGCTTCACGTCTACGTGTTATAGACTTCCAGGGAAAAGGAAAAGAATTCTGAAATTGCCAAAAAGGAAAAGATAGTACTGCTCTTCTGCACCTCTCAAAGCTTTGGCCTTGGGGTTTGTGACGTTTGTCCTGGCGTCTTCGCCCTCCTAATCAGCGCCTCTTGGGTCAACGACATGACAAGCTAAAGCAGTTACGAGGACATTATAGTAAGTTGACAAACATTTCGATCACAGAAGCAGTGCAGAACTGAACTCAGCTTTGAAACAGCGAAGGCATACCTCTCCTTGCCGGTTGAACATTCGCCCTGTAACAAAACCCCGGCCACCGTGCGCAGATGGGCTGTCGATCTGTGTTGTTTATTAAGGTAAGGTATTGCCATAAGAACCTCAAACAGAAATTTTGTTTTTTTTTGTGTATCATTTGAGAGGTACAAATCCAATGGCTTACCACATATAAGAGCCAATCATCAGCTTTCACAGGCTTGTGGAACCAAATCCTGCAAACAGTAACAAACAAACGGTTTACTAGCAAGTTGGATTAATTAAAATCGCAGTACTGGGTGCGGTTTGCTGAAACATACGAGTGATCAAGACTGAGGGAGTATGTCTTCAGACCCTTCTCCCTATGAGGATTTAGGCTGACACCAGAATATAGTAGATCCGAAGCATATGCAACAACACACCTGTAATACCATAGGGTTAATGAAACGCACGATCATCTAAAATACAAGAAACAAGGTGTAGTGATTAAATGGCAAACCTATGCAGTGCTGGATCATCAGAAAGTTTTCCTCTGGCTCTGAACCAATAATTTAAGCTGAAAGAAATCGGATACAATAAATTTTTAGATAATGGAATGGGATACACTAATGAATCAGAACAATGTATATTATTGCAATGTAGCAGGAAATGTGATAAATTCTTGCATAATGGAATTAAAATTGGATGTTTTGACAGTGGAATTTAAAATTCGTGAATTTGACAGTCCACAGGAAGTTGGTAGTGAACTTATCAGTTATCACCAACTAGGCGAGAAAAGAAGATATAGCAGGCTGCACAGAAAGAAAACACGGTGTGTAGATTACCTTGGTTTATGTTGAGATGCTGAATCTTCACAAAACCTCATTTCTATGGGCCAAGGTACAAACTTTTTCTTGGCAGCTGAGTTCCTATATTGCCTGCAGATGACTAACAGTCAAGACTTTGCCAGATGGCATGCGACAGTGACACGAACCAACAACAGTTATAATTGAAGCTTAAGAAGACAGAATGCTTGATTTACTAAACGTGAGAAATACAACCAGATAATTTCTAATTTATTGTAATACCATATAAATAGATTCATCTGAGTAATGGTGACAAATATAATGTCCGAGAAAAAATGGTGACAAATATAATGTCCGAGAAAAAATGGTGACAAATATAATGTCCGAGAAAAAATGGTGACAAATATAATGTTTTCTCAATAGCACAAAAGAAGTTTATTCTGAAGGTTAATGATGAATCATCTGAGAACTGCATTAGCTAGGCAACTATCATCATCAAATATATGGTTGGAAGTCATGAAAATTACATTGGGAAGCGTGGATCAGTAAGTCTTCTTTCCCGTATCTCTTCCAGATTCAGGAGCTGCATTTGATTACCTATTTATCAATTCATCTTTCCCATATACATTACAGGAAAGAAAATTTTTTTTTACCTCCTCTGGAGGAGGAACATCAGGCATGATTGCAGCTTGATGCTCAAACCCTGATTCATCTTTCTGCAACAGAATTGATCATGCAGAAGTTAGATACCATCTATTCTTCTGCTGGCAGATTAATCTCACGAACCTTTTGGCTTAATGTATAAAGTAGTATCAACATGAAAATACACATTTCCTCAGGATTTAATAAAAGTTCAAACAGTTGGTTATCGTTGACAGCGTTCAGTATGAGCATTGAATATTGCACAAAGTGCATTCTACTGGTCCCTCTAGTCACAAAAAAAGTTTCTAAACAATGATTGGTCTCCAAAACAAAGTTTTGACCACTGCCTTTACTGTAATATATTGTTAAAAGTGTAGTAAAATTATTACTCCCTATGGTCATAAATATTTGACATTTAGGACAAGATTATCAAACATTTAAAACTTTAACTATCAGTTTTATATTAGAATAGATTTACCAAATCTAATAAGTTCATGATATTTAGATAGTATTTTTAAAAATAAATCTGTGTATACCATTTTTTTGTTTTCAAACTAAGCATTTGAGAAGCTATTCATGGTCAAAGTTTCAAAAGTTTTAATAAATCTTGTCCTAAATGCCAAATATTTACGATGTGAGGAGTATGGGCTTGTTTAGTCTTTGCCAAACCCAACCTTACCAAATAATTGGCATTGCTAAAAAAATGTCGCTCATTAGGTTTGTAGGAATGTAGCCACAAATTTGTCACTGCCAAATATTTTGGTTTGGTTAACTTTAGCACTAGCCTAGTCTAAAAATTTTGGTAGCACTCAAAACAGCTAGCTCCACCAATTTTTGTGGCTTGCCAAATCTTGCCATTGCCAAAAATTTGGCAAGGGTAGCAATGGAAGAGAACCAAACAGGCCCTACCCATACAACAATCACAATAGTAGTTTTCCAGTCAAATTTACATGCTATTTCCATGTAGATGTTTTAAAGAAAAATGGAAGCCATTGAGAGAATCAAATGCTTGACCACATGAATACTAATATGCCAAAATTTTCTGGGCACCAGAAGGATAAACACCTGGAATGAAGCAATCAAGGTGAAAATAACAAGGCCCTTTTGCTTTGCCTCCACTTTTCTGGTAGCAAAGCTTGTTCCATCGCGTGCCCGATGAACCTGATATATTATTGGCACTACAACAGAGGACAAAGCAAAAACAGACATGATCAGATTTATTCTTTTTTTTATAAATAAAATTACAATGCATAATGATTTGCAGCTTATTAAGTTTGCACAAATTAATCCACTGCTCGTTTCTAAGTCAGGGACAATGCAAAATTTGGAAGCCAGATTAAAGCTTCGTCTTAAACCATCCCTTCTTGATCTAATAGACTAGTGGTTATCAAAATTACATTTTGTTGGCATTGGTTTCGTCTTAGGCCACCTCTTCATGATATGATAGACTAGTGGTTCCCAAAATCACATTTTGTTGGAGTAGGTCAAATTCAAGTTGATTGAGAAGAGAACTACACAAGCTTAGAGAACTTACAATTCTTGTCTCCTGCAATAAGGAAAATTGCGTGCAAACTGTGCACCGCTTTTAGGCAGTCAACGGTCTTGGATGCTGCTGCTAGTGCCTACATGAGAGTCCAATAAAAAATAAGGTCCAGATATAGTGAAAATCTTTGACATGGATGTGTGTACTCTTTTTAGTGTTTGAACTTTCTTTTGGGAGCGCATGGGAATGATTAGTGAGTTCTGACAACCACTGACCAAGCAGTGGAAAAACAATTTTCATGGACAAACAATTCAACAATTTAATCAGAAGTCTAATATACATTGAAGAAAACATGTCTGAGCAAAATAATGCTGTCCTATGTGAACCACCTTTACAAGAATTTTTTCTCCTTTGGCACTTACATCCATGCTATCACAAAAACTGACCCTCTGTGATCAAGGAGGAAAGTCCAAAAGTTTTCCAAAAAGCAGCAAAAAATTGATTCAGAAGTATGTTTAAAGAAGCTTCTTTTATCTTTTTTTTTTCACAAATGGATTCACACACTTCTACCTAAATATGAATGTTGCAACATAACAGAAAAAGGAAGTGGTGAAATACAAGCATTCGGCAGATATTGATGATAGAAAGTAAGAGATTTTAGTTGGAACATGCCTGTCCTATCAACTGTCCTCCAAAAACTTGCCTAAAAGTTGGAGCTCCTGGCAAAGTAAACCCACGGAAGATATCGACCTAAAAATGACAATGATTACAGTGAGAAAGTGTACAGACTTAAATTTGACTTACTGTGACAAAATATTTCTCCCTTTCCACTTATAAATAGGAGGTGTAAATATGAAAATGCAAATCCACCTTATATCTGTCTCTTTTAGGTTATGTAAATGAAAGTCCGACCTATTAATAATCTAAATCAGGTTAGCCTCTAATGGACGATACTCTACTACCAGCGACTTAACATGCTGCTAGTGGACTTGGGCAACTGGTAAAAGGAATGGTAGAGCTACAAAATTAGCGTCTGTAGTATATAAGTCATAATATCTTACGAACTACGATACCTGATAATTACTTTTTCAGCACAGTAATCATACTGTAAAGTGATATATACCTTTACAAAACAGAAACATCAAACATCACAATACATTTAAACTTACCTCCAATGGCTCTAAGTGCAAAATTTGTTCTAGCAAAGAATGGTTCTCAGGTGTCTCTTCTGCATTCCAAATTGTCTTTGGTTGCAACAAGTGTCCATATTGATTTGGCAATACGAAGCAAGTCAGCTGCAATAGGATACTAACAATAAGCTTTAGCCAGCAGATATTTATCATTAAAGTAGAGACACCAGCAGCTAAATAATGTTGTTATTAAAACCAGAAACATGAATAAGGAACCTTTGATACTGCAATAACATTTACTTGATGAACAGAACTATTGGTTCCTACAAAACAATGCAGAATATTAGAATAATACATAAATAGAGCTGCTCCGTATCTTATGAAAAATGGTTTACATACTTGATCAAAATAGAACAAAGAACTACTATAAACATCAGAAGTCATGTAATGATAGTTCTTACCATAACCAAAGTAGTCATACTTATTTAACACATAGTCAGGGCGGTTTTCTTCTTCTGTGTTTGCAGGAGCAGAAACCTCAGCCTGCAATATAATGCAGATGGAGAATTAACACTGAGAATTCCATCAGCCTCTACCCAGTCAGTAGATGACAAGGATAATGCAACTGATCATATAAAATATGATAATAACAAAAAAAAAGAAGGGTAGAACAGTTGGATTATATCATTCAGTTGTGGCAGGAGCAAGGAACTGGCTATGAGGACAACAATGATACTCTGAAAGTGTGAAACTACAAAGTCCAAACTGATTCTTCACCCAAGTCCCAATATAAATAATCACTGCTGCAAAATATGACCAATTATTTTTTTTAAAGAACAATTCATCAATTGTTCCAGGGTGGTAGTTGGAACACCCACAAACAGTACTATTCAATGAATCATCAAAGTCTAAGATGGATGACAACTGGCTAAGTGACAGCTTGCATATCAGTATATCACTACTATATTTGTTCCCAAAGTATGGTAATCATAAAAGCTAACAAATGCTAAGCAAAGAAATAATATATTTCATACCTGCCCATCCAATATGATGTAAAGGCCATCTACAGGGTCACCTTCACGAGCAACGTAACCACCAGGTTCTGCAAAATTTCAAAAAGTATCACAATGAACAGCCAGAAGTAATCAGCTTGATTCCAACTTGAAACCACATTCAGTACCCAAAAAAGAAAAACACTTCTCTAGAAAGGGGATAATGCCAAACATTGCATTGAGAAGTAAAAATTGCTAAATCAGTGGGAGGACGTGAGGTAGGTGGCAGGCGTAGGTGAACACCAAGGTTTGAGTCCTCGCTTGCAAGGATTTGTATGCCTGATCTTCTTTATTAAACTGATACCAATTTTCTCCCAAGCATTACACGTCAAGTCAATGTGTACTACTGCCAATGATATCCCCAGTTCTCCACGATCTATAAAGAAAATCTATAACATTGTTATTGTTCCAAAAAGTGAATGCGTAATATAGTAGCTAGCTTGGGCGTTGAATGGAAGCACCCCCTATTCTTGGGGTGAGTAGGTCAAACGCATTTTCTCTAATAGTCACCTTTTTAAGCAAGCTGGTTAAAACCTATATGTATATATATAGGTAGACAACAGCAAATCAAACTTAGCCGGAGATTATCGCTAGTTTACTACTGTAGTAATCTAAAAAAAAGTATTCCCACCAACGAGCATCCTTCCAGCAGGAGGAATCCTCCGCCGCCACGTTCACCATGAACCACCAACCAATCGAGGAACTAGAGTTATACAGTGATGGGGACCGTGCTACTCACCATAGCGCTTCACCAGGACGGCGTCGGCGATCCTGCGGATGGAGGAGCTGGGGAGGCACTGCAGGAGGGGCACCTGTCCGAGGAACTCCGTCACTGCACACCAATGGCAACCACCCCTCGGATTAGCCAGGAGCGCTCCTAAATTCGGCGGGCTCTGCGCTGCTTTACCTTCTTCCCGATCCATCTGTGGCGGCGGCGGCGGCGGAGGCGGTGGTGGTGGTTCTCGGCGGCGGGGAACGTCCGGGCTCCGGCACGGCGAGGCGGTAGCGTGGAGAGCGAAGGAGACAAAAAAATCTTCCCCAAAATTTAAAGCGAAGGAGATCGACAGGCCAGGGGACTCCACGACTTGTGGCCGGGGAGGAGACGAGGGGGGAGGAAGAGGAGAACCCGAATAATTTTATGTTGTTTATTTATCCACGTGACAAGTGTGGAG
This sequence comes from Oryza punctata, assembly GCA_000573905.2. Classification (NCBI taxonomy): domain Eukaryota; kingdom Viridiplantae; phylum Streptophyta; class Magnoliopsida; order Poales; family Poaceae; genus Oryza; species Oryza punctata. The sequence continues at coordinate 26,706,625 of CM002491.2, read as the reverse complement.
GGGCGGGTTTCTTCGCCTGTCAGGTGGGTCCGGCTGACCTGTAGTACAGTTCGGCAGTTACACGTGTGGACATGACTGACTTACACCCTCCGTACTAGAAAAAGTTTATTTTTACTCTCAAATTTGTTCCAAAATAAATTCAATATTAGTAAATATTACTTACTACGTGTCGTTTGACTTTTTTTCGATCAAATTTAAATTTCTTTAAATTTAACCAAATTTATAAAAAATATATTAATATTCTCAATACAAAATAAATATATTATAAAAATATATTCTATGTTATATTTAATAAAACTAATTTGATATTTTATATGTTGCTAATTTTTTCTATAAATTTGATCAAACTTAACAAATTTTAACTATAAAAAAATCAAACGACTTATAATATGAAACAGTGGAAACAAAGGGAGGGAATATATTGAAATTTATGGAAATATAAGACAAATACATTAAGATTAGATAAAGTAATGAAAAAAATTATATTTGGATTTGATAAAATGAATGTATTTTAATTTTGTTTACATGGTATGTATGGGATGGGTGAAAAATGAAATTTGAGATAGAAAGAGTAGAATAGTTGAGTCGTGGACTTGCACATGTGCACATCGTGTGTGTTAGTATACCTAGCAGCCTCCAAATGAACTTGATTTTCAGTATCATCTTTATTCAGCCCAGCCTAGTTATTTTCCATTACGGGCCGAGATAGCCCATATGTATGACAACACTAACCCGGCCCATTTCATCTACACGCCATAAACTTTTTTCTCCGAAGAGGCGTCGCAACCGAATAGGTCTCATTCGTCCCTGAACCGACTTGGAGTCTTGGACGATGCGGCAGCAACCGACTCGGCGACTCCTTGTGTAATCATTAATCAACCCTATTAGTCAAATCTTAAAAGGGTCTTTAACCCGGGACCGCCTTTGATCCTGGCACCGCCATGGCGAAGCCTCGCGCCGCCGAGGAGATCTCGCGGCCGTCGAGGTCGCTATCCAAGGCCGTCCGCCGCCGCGCCGACGCCGTATCCGCGAAGCTGGCGGCGCGCGGCCTCGGCGCCTTCGTCTGGCAGAAGAAGCTCGAGCGCGACCTGGCCCGCGGCATCCTGCCCGATATAGTCTCGCTCCGCGACGAGCGGCGCCGGTGCCTCGCCCGCCGCAGGGAGGCCACCGGCGTAAGGGCGTCCGCCGACGCCTCGCGGCGGAGATCGCCGCCGCCTATCCTGGACGCATCGCGCGCCAGGGCGGAGGAGGAGGCGAAGGAGGCGGCCTTCCTACTCGAGCAGAGCAGGCTCCGGGCCGAGGCCCGGTTCGCCTCCGGGCGGCCCAAGCCCATCGATGTGCTCGTCAAGTCTCTCGACGGGACGCGGCGCTGCGCGCTCGCCGCGTTCCGGGGCGCGTCCGTCGAGGAGCTGAAGGAGCTCGGCGAGGAGATCGCGGTGTACGCCGGTCTTGACAGCGCGAATGAACCCTTCTGGGCGGCGGCCAAGACGATGTGCGACGCCGAGATCGTGAACGCCACCGGGCACGGCGAGAGGGCCTTGCACTCGGCGGTCTTCGCCGACGTGAAGAGCGTCGTCGAGGGCAAGAGCCTCGACGAGCTCGACGCGATGCAGCACGCCATCGCTGCGCAGATGGCCACCGGCGAGGCGAAGGTCGTCGAGCACTGGCAGGAAGTGACGGAGCTCATCCGTGTGGAGAAAGCCAAGAAGTACCTAGAACAGCACTACTCCACCACCTGCGACGAGAACGACGGCGGCGACCAACCCAAAAGCACGGAGGAGTACGGAGGCGGCGGCGCGGAGGACGCCGACGAGGAGGGCTCGGAATCTCTGCGCCCGATGGCCCTGCCGCCGCCGGGACCGGAGTGGAGGAAGCCCAAGTACATCGCGCGTGTGCGATCAAGTTTCGAGTGGAACAAGTACAACCGCGCGCATTACGACCACGACCACCCACCGCCCAAGACCGTCAAGGGCTACAAGTTCGTGCTCTACTACCCCGACCTCGCCGGCGGGAAGCCACCACAGTACACCGTCGACGAGGACGACGGCGGCAGCAGCGGCGGCGAGACCTGCATCATCAGGTTCCACGCGAGCTGGCCCTACGAGGACGTCGCGTTCAGGATCGTGAACAAGGAGTGGGAGTACTCGCGGAAGGCCGGGTTCAGGTGCACCTTTGACAGGGGTGTCCTGCATCTGAACTTCCAATTCAAGCGCTTATTTTACAGGCGATGAGAGAGTAGAAATTCTTGAATCCTCCACAGGTGAGGAAGAGGATGAATTCTGTGATAATTGATGATACATCTACATTAATTGAGATTTTGATGAGAATCCGCCTTTTTAAGGCTTTAACTAGCCTTGCAACTTGCAACTGATTCAGAGCAGCAACTTTCAATTGGTTTCAGAGCAGGTGAACTTTAAGGCATGAATGCTGAAAGATGCTTGAGCGGAAGATATTAGTCACTCGATTTTGTTGATCATCTGTTGCTTGTGTCCATATTTTGTTAATCTCTGGTGGCAGTAGCTAGATTGGCCCGCTGCATCATCGGCATACAGATGCCCAATTTTCTTGAATATCGAAAACCTTAAATACACAACTTATTCGTGTTCAGAAATATTTCTTCAAGTAAGTTTAGCAGATTTGCCAAACATCAGACAATGTTAACAAGGCCTTACTGTCTTTGCTCTTCCCAGAAATATGCACCACCTGAGATTTCAAATAATGGCAAGAAACAAATAATGGATTTCTCCTCTATTACGAAAACAAAATGAAAATGATGTAGGGGCCTGAAGATTGTTACTTCAGCTGAGAGCTGGTCAAAACCTACCCGTCTTCTGAGCTCTTCCGGATTGTTTCCAAGAGTTCTAGACGAATATGGTCTTCTACGATGGAGAGAGATTTTCTTTCCCATTGAAGGTTATGTCATCCAAATAGTAATAAAAATTTTAACAATAAATATATACTTAAAGAGAAAGTGTTTTTATCTAAGGAGAAAATGTTTTTATCCCTTGATAGAATATCCCATTGTTTCTTACGTTTTACCTAGATAGTTATTAAAAAAATTATAAAAAATTTGAAAATATAAACTAATATAAAATATATCACTTCAAATTCAATTTCTATAAGTTATTAAAAAATAAAAATAACAGATATAATTGTGAATGTACTTTAACTATTTTTAATTTAATTTGTTGTTTATATTGCAACCTACGAAAGTTGAATTTAGTCTTGCGTGATTGTAATTGTAAAGTGATATATTTCATATTAATCTATATTATCAATTTTTTTAGATTTAACTGTTTAAGTGGCATGTAAGAAATAAGGGGATGTCTGGAATGAAAATCCATCTCTACTCTCAAGCCCTCTTTGATTGTAGTATGGAAAATCCTCCTTGATCAGGCACACATTCAATTCCTCTCCATCGGGAGAGAGGTACCTTGCATGCATTGTCCTAGAGGACGTTCGAGCACATCTACAATGACGCCTCATTCCTGAAGAATATCATCATTGACCATGACTTCTGTCGGGAGGTAAAACTCCTCTAGCAGGGAACCATGGAGTCTCTCTTTTTTTTCAGACCAGGGGCACAGGTGAGATCTCGAGGGATGAGGAGAGGTAAGCTTTTGAGGGGTCGGGCCCCTCCGGGGATGCATAAGACACACTGGGTTTATACAGGTTCAGACCGTCATGAAGGTGTAATACCCTACTCCTGTGTGTGGTTGATATATGTTTGATCTGTGGGAGAATACAAGTGCTTGTCCAAAAGAGCCAACTCAGAACCCCTTTTCCCCAGCCAGGACCTCCTTTTATATCTCAAGGGATTACCACACAGTCCTCAGACTTAGGTTTGAGGGGAAGAGGAAATGAGATGTGCTACCGATATGAAGATATGGGCGCCATCCTTTTCAACGTGTCAGGGCGTGCACGTCCCACCGTAGTACGCCTTTAGCCGTTACTCTGAATGACCGGGCGGACATTCGGTCAATCTTCCCTTTTAAATGCCGAAGACTTCCGGCCTCCTGGGCCCTCAAAGGGGCGGCGCAACACCAAGATGACCAAGGAGAAAGGGGCCGGTCAAACCCTAAGGACGGGCAAAAGACCCATATTAAATGTGACGGGACGGGGCATGTGCCGAGTACGCCCTACACCGGTAGGCGCATGTGCACGGCGCGCGCCATCACATCCGTCATCACATTTCTCATATCAGCCCATGTAGCCCTCTGGCACGCTCACCCACCACATTGAATGCGGTAGGCGGGTGCTAGCGACAGCCGCCCAGTCGACGCACGTGGTGCTGATCGTGGGAGGGTGGCTCGGGGTAGCCCGACCCCTCACGCGGGAGAAGGGCTCGGGCAACCTGACCTCCCGCACGGGAGGCAGCTGCCGCTCCACGCATGGCCCGACCCCCTTCGGGGCATGCCACGCGTACATGGGGCGACCTTCTCCCTTTACTCGCGGTACCCTCGGGCTCATATCACCGATAGCAGCCCCCGGTGTTAGCCCTGGGCGACGCTTCTTGCCGGTGGCGACGGTTGACGCCATCCCTCCTGGTCAAGGCGTTAGGCGACCTTCGGCTCGCTGGCGACGCTTATACGGCGACGCTCCAGGAAAGAGAGAACACCGTGTCGGCCCGGGAGCAGGAGGTGTCGCGGGCCGAGGGGTCCCTGCACCAGCGGGAGGAGGCCATGGAGGCCCGCGCCAAGGAGCTGGACGAGCAGGCCTCGTCCCTTCCGGAGAGGGAGGCTGCCGTGCGCCGGCACGAGGAGGCCGTGGAGCAGCAGGCGCAAGGGATGGAGCGGCAGGCCCGGGAGCTCGAGCAACGGGCCCAGGAGCTTGACGAGTGGGTCCGGGCTCTGGACGCCCGAGAGGCGACGCTGGAGGAGCATGAGTTCTTGGCGGTGAACACCGAGGCCATCCTTCGGGTGGCCGAGGAGGCGAACACCTAACGGGCTCGCACCCTCACGGACTCCGAGGCCGCTGCGCGGCAACTGGAGGGCAGCCTGCGTCTCCGGGAGGAGGCCTGGCGGGAATGCGATGGGAGGGTCTTTGTAACACCCTGAAAATTCCGGCAATAAAAATCACTAAAATTTTGAACTTTTTAAAACTTTTGCATCATGCTGGATGTTATGGTTGCTGTTGTCTGCCAAAACTATAAGTGGTCACAATGAAAGTAAGGTAAAGATCTATATTTGAGTAATAAATATAATTCACCAGAATACATAAGTTATTATTAACCCTATAAATATTTTTGCACAAGAGAGCAAGCCAAATAAAGTGCAAATATAATTATTAACTTCTGTAATATAAAGTACAAATCAAATAATAAATACTTTGACCATGTGATGAGTGTCATAGAATATAAGTACACATGAAATAATGGTCACCACTACAATGACCCTATTATACATAAGTGTTTCGTTGGAATATTTTAAATTAATATTTAAAACAATTTATCAAGTCTCCCGTTGCATAAAATTCACTTATATAAAATAATTGGTCATATAACTAAATTGACCTCTATATGTAAAATAGGCTCATGGGAGTATTTGATTTAATATTGAGATCAATATGGTACCGAGTCTCAGGATGTCCCATGAAATATAAATACACATTAAATGATAATCATTCAAATAAACTAAGCCCTATATATAAAATAGAATTACGGGAGTGTTTAATTCAATATGTAGATCAATACTGCACCAAGCTCCAAATTGCATTAAGAGATTATAATTAAGTAGATTAAATCCCTCCATATAAAAGAAACTAACCTATAAATAAATTGAAATAAATGTGCTATTATATTAACAAAGGCCACCCTAGAATATTTTAATTTGTTTTAGGAGTATCAGAAGCCTCCAAAATTACCTATGCTAATTTTGGGGCTAACCTCATTTAATTAATACAATAGAAATATATTTGCACCATCACAACTTTTAGGGCAAAATCCAAATTAATATAATACGAATTTATTTGTGGGTGAATGTAAATAAATTCCAAAACATAGGAGGTTTTAAGTGACAAAACATGAAATAATCTATAATAAATATTAAATAATGGACAATATTAAATTTTGGTCAAATTCACATTTAGATGCCTAAATTTGTCACTCAAATGCCTAGGAGGAAATACAAATTTTAATTATATTTTTCCTCGATTTTTAAATCAACCGAAACCCTAAAAATCTAATAAATCCTAAAATGCAGTGTTCATTATCCGCCACGTGTTCGGTGCGTGCCTGCCGTCCCATCGCCATCGCCATCGCCGCTGCCGCGCGCCTCGGGCCGCGCGTGCACGTCGCCCGGTCGCCGCCGTTCCCGCGCCGCACGCGCGCACGTCCGCCTGCACGCGCGCCGCCCGTCGGCCGCCGCGCGCACGTCGCCGTACCCGCCGCGCGCCGCGTGCTGTCGCCATCGGCCCGCGCCGCACGCCGCGCCGCGCGCTGCCGCCTTGCGCCCCGAGCCGCCGCTGCTGGCGTCGCATCGCCACCTCGCTGTCTACCTGCACGCGCGCCGCACCCCGACCTGCGCGCCTCGAGCCGTGCGCGCGCCATGTCGCGTCGCGTCACCGCACTGTCGCCGTCCGCCCCGCGCCGGCCAAATCCCTCCCCCGGCCGGCTATAAAACCCCCGACCGAGCCCTTCCTCCCCACACCTCCCCCCTCCTCCATTTCCCCTCCCCTTTCCCTCACTGCCGAGAGCCACCGCGCCACACCGCCGCCGGAGCTGCCGCCGCCGCCGTGCGCCGTCGCCACCTCCTCTGCCGCGTCGCCGCCTGGGCTGCCGCCGGCCGCCGCCGCTGCTCGCCGCCCTCAGCCGCCGCCACCGCAGACAAGCGCCCCCCCTCCTCCCTTCCCTTCCCTTGCAGGCATACTGTGAAAGTGAGAGAAAGAGAGAGCAACAGAGAAGCAGAGACAGAGGTAGGAGATGAAGAAAGGAAAAAAAGAAAGAAGAAAAAGGAATAAAATAAAAAAAAAATAAAAATAGGGAGAGATAAAATTGGGGTTAGGAATTTAATTATTTTTGGTTATCTTGAATATATGAGCACGTGCGAGATTAATATAAAATACTAAGTTTAGGAAATCGATATATTCGTCGCCATCGATTATTTTAGAACAAGTAAAATTAAATCGGATATTAAATTGATATTTAAATTATTCACCTAACCGGATTATTCTTTAGTGGTTAATATTTAGCAAGGTACTTAGCCGATTACGTAGATTTTTGTTAGTTAAATTTCGCTAAGTCGTTTATATATATATAATCGGAGGATTAATTACCGGTCATTTTTAATTCGCTATCGTACGTATGCGACCGTTCGTTATCCATTTAAATATCTATTTAGTCGGTATTTAGTTAGTTTTTACACAATAATTAGGTTATCCGCTAAATTAGCCATTACAAATATTTAGCCAACTATTTATCGGTTAGGGATGATTATTATCGGAACCTAGGTACTAAATAGGCAGAGTGTTTTATTTCGGACTAGGGTTAACTATTATTTATCCGAGTCCAATTTATTCGGAATCGCGTAAATTGAAATAAACTAATACCTTAATCGGTTAACGCAAAATTATTAGGATAAAATGGATTAAGAGTAAATGACTTATGAACAGTACATTTTCACAATTTCTCAAAATAATTTGAATCTTTGAACAAACATAACTTATTCATTTTAGCTCCGATTTGTGTGAGACTTGAACCTAAATTCATCTAAATTCATCTAAATTCATGAACTTTCCAATAAATATATAATTCACTATTTAATAAAATATATTTGTATCTATAAAATAATTAATATCAAATGATTAGATAAGTAACTAACTTAAAAGTGTGCTAATAAATAAAAAGGGGTGTTGTACAGTAAACTAGGTATAGGAATAATTGTCCTTAACATGCGTTATCACTGTAGAAACCATGTAGACTAATTAGAAGTATTGTTTCAAATTAAATTGAAGCTTAGGAAATACTAGTTCCATCTATTAATCTATGCCCAAATGTAATTGAACCTACGAATTATAAATAATTTAAATCGAGTTTAGCCTTGTAAGTTTCTAACTAAAGTAACTAAAGTATGAATACATATAGATCAGTCCGTAGCTTACTTGTGACAAATAACAACAGAGGTATTATGAATGAACCATCAAAATAGAGTTGAGTAGTACAATGGCAGGTAGTTGGATTGGTTAGCACCCATTTAACATCTACAGTACTAGAACAACACCCTACTTTTGGCATATGTTAAACTAAAGAGTATATAAAAGACATGTCTAATATATAGGTGCTAACTGAACGTCTGGACCCATATAATTTAGGCTCGACTGTAACATAGGGTTTAATATTATACAATTAAACAATGAGATAACCCCCACGAATCTAACATATAAAACTTGGATAATTATTAACCTGTTATAGCGACGGGTAAATCTATCCATAAATAAAATAATGGCTCGATTGGTAAACTAATCAAACAATTCGCCGAAGTGATTCATTAATCCGACCGTGATACTATGGCCATTATATTTAGATAGAAGCGAGTAATATGAGCGGCCCTAGTTGCGACTTCAATATTTATATTTGTTTGCGCATGATTGATTGATTGGTTGAATATTGGTTTCTCGCGTATTATAGTATTGGTGTATCGATTAGTCGTGAGGCAACGGGTGCTGCTCCAGGAGGAGAAGGTTGATCAAGATTATAGAGTAAGGACTATCCCGAGCAAGGCAAGTCATCACTATTCCTTGAACATATTGATCCCAAATTTTGAAATTATTTTGTTTGCAAATAAAGTTGCATGCAATGATGAACATCCTACTTGTTGTTATGCCATGCCTTGAATATTGTTTACCCCATATCCCCTTGTAACCATGTTTACGTATGAGTCCCTAGTCAATTATGACAAATGCTTAGCGATGCTATTCTAGAATCTTGCATATTCATATTTATCAAAATGCTATATGCTTGGGCAATTACCTTTGGGAAGGTAATTGAGATGCGGCATGTGAAGACATGAGCGCCACATTGCCATGATATGATGACATGATTTGTGAAAGGAGAAATGAAACTAAACAACTGTTTTCGACCGGGGCGGATGGTGGATTTGGGTGGTATCTGGAAAAGGCTAGTATCGTCCCTGGTCAGTTAAGGACCGAGCCATGAAGTTAAGCATGAAACGACCCTCGTACAACCGCACTTCTCGGATGGGTATAGACCTAGCGGACTAGATAGCCGAGCAGAGGAAGTATCCTTGCATAGATGGTTCACCCCCGTGTGTGAGGCAGGTGCGCTACGGTGGGGCAGCCGTTGAGGTAGGGCCGCGATGCGAGCCCTACGTCGGTGTCGCCATTGGTAGGACTGCCACGTGTGTGAGAGTGAGAATCTAAACTTAAACTATAAACTTTACGTGCGTGTGAGACTTCCCTTTCCGGGAGCGCCAGAACTCCTCTCACTGCTAGAAACAGATACGCCTAGAGTGCATGAGGATGATAGTTCATGGAGCGGGTACTGCCAATGCAAGGTTATCGAAAGGCTTTGCCGTGACGCGTCTCATGTGCTGGGACGAGGCTCATGTGTTGGGCAGTCGCGGAGTGCGGGTAAAGTGTACATCCACTGCAGTGTGAGTAAACCAAATCTATTCGAATAGCCGTGCTCGCGGATATTGAGCACCGGGACATGTATTACACTTGGCTAGACTCTACATTCTTAACATGTGTGGGATGGGATGATGCATGATGATTTTTTATGCTGGTGGAGCCACTTCCTGAGAGGAGGGAAGGTGGACGTCCCCAGAAAACCATGACGACTCAATGACGGGAAGCTATCCTTGGGATGACAATGGATGGTGGACAGAACCGTTGTTGATTAATGAACTATGGTATTAAAATTTGATCAGTCTATGCTAGGTCTTAGGCTTGTGAAAGGATTTACAAAATTTGCTTTACGCAAAAGAACCGGAAGCCACTCCTTGAAATATCCTCTATCATATGCATTCTTGTGTGGTGGCTTGTTGAGTACTTTAGTACTCATTGTTGTTCTATATATATCTTTTAGCAGAGTGCCTGAAGAGAAGCCCTTGTTAGTACGCTTGCGTACTTAACAGGATGATCGGAGTGCGGTCCCGTTCTAGGTCTCGTTCCCCAGTCGACTGCCTGTGGCATGTCAACTAGGCCCTTGTATTGTTTTGTATTCCGCTGTTGTTCTCTGATAGTTGTTGGCCTGCCTGGCCCTAATGTAAGTACTTAACTCTTTTTGGACTGAATTCATTCGTGATATGTTGTAATCCGGCTATGTATGTGTGTACCAACTACTGATCCAAGGATTGGTACGGATAAACACATAAGATCTCCGATTTGCAAAATTGGGGGTCAACAGTCTTGGAACGCGAGACCGAGGTCTCCCACCGCGAGACAGCGGTGCGGCGGCTCAAGAAGCAGCTTGCCAAGCGTGAGCTCGCCGTGGCCGGCCGTGAGAGCCGCCACCTGGAGACTGCCCGCACAAAGCGGGCCGCCCTGCAGCAGTGCGCCGCCGAACTAAACGCGCGGGAGAGGGACTTGGCCTCTGTGGCGTGGGATGCAGCGGCACCGGTGGACGGGAGCGCACCGTCTCGGAGCTCCGGGAAGTCGTGCTACAGCGGGTCGGGTGGATCGATGCTCTTCAGCTTGAGCTCCAAATTGGGCCCGAGATGCTGAAGAGCGCCCTCCTTTGGCTAACTCGTGCGGGGCGCAGGTTGGGTGTTCTGGTTAGCCAGAACTTTAAGCTGCCCACTGGCCTGAGTGGGATTGTCCACCGGCTCGAAGAGATGGCCGTGAACGGCTTCCCAAGGAGGTGGAGGACGCAATGAAGCAGTCGTCGGCTGCGCTGGCGCGGGAAGTAGTGGAGTTGGTGCTTGCCAGCCACTGGGCTCATGACCCGAACTTCGCGCCCTTCCTCGCGCTGGACGACTTCCCCCTCGGGACAGAGGAGGGGGCCCGGGCTGCCGTTCGGGAGGCCGCGAAGGCCATCGTCGGCAACTTCGAGGGGACGGCTCCCAAGTTCGCCTACACGGCCCCATCCGATGATGAGGAAAGGGGAGCCGGCTCCGAGGGCGATGACGATTGGGAGGACTTCGACGACGCTGCCACCGCCGATGCCCCGGGCGCCTCGGGAGGGGCGGGAAAGCCCGGCCCAAAGTGAGCCACGGCCCGCCCACCTCGGAGATCTGCACCACCTTGTACATATATGTATATAATGCTTTGCTTTTATGTGTATTTTGTTTACCTTAAGAGTTGCGTATCAAACTTCGCATCGAACTCCAACCGGTTTTGCCAGTTGTTTTTGTCTGCATTCGCTGTTCCTGCATTGAAAAATATTTGTATGCTTGTGAGTTTGGTATTGCGTGAGAGCTCCGGTCCGCCTTCTTTTCTCTTTCTGCCGGGTTTATTTCGAACGGGTCTGGGCTCGGGTTGTGCTCTCTCGTGACGGGGGTTCACACTTAGAACCATGGGGGAGATCCGCTGGCGAGGCTGGCCAGGCCGAGGGTGCAGTGACAGGGGGTCGGGGATGACATTATTTCGGTCCTTCCGAAGTCCCCTGCCCTTGCAATGCCTAGGGGCACGGCTCGCGTCTGGGCCCCGCTTGGTGTCCAGGCGGACTGAGTCGCTGATAGCAACACGAGCACACAGAGCGTCCCGACCCAAAACAGAACCCGAGAGACGACAAGGAAGTGCTTGCCATGCAAAAAAACATAAGTGTACAAACATAAGTGTACAAATAAGGGTAGTGGCAGCCCCCGGCCAACTCGGCACGACGCGAAGGTCATGTGGGGTTGGCCCGAGCCCAGAATACAAACACTTTTTGTATTTAGGGATAGAATTAACGAAGATGTTCAATGTTCCACGGGTTAGGCAGCTCTGTGCCGTCCTCTGTGTCTAGTCGGACATAGCCTGGTCGGGGGACCCCGATCACTTTGAAAGGTCCCTCCCACATGGGGAGAGCTTGCTCAAGCCCGCGCGCGTTTGAACGCGGCGCAAGACTAAATCATTTACTTCTAGTGATCGGGCCCGAACGTGGTGCTGATGGTAGCGCCGCAGGCTCTGCTGGTAGCGGGCGGCCCGGAGGGCCGCGCGTCGGCTTCTATCCTCGAGGCAGTCGAGGTCATCACGCCGGAGCCGATCTTGATCGGCCTCGGCGTACATCATGACCCGGGGGATCCCAGGGCCAGCTCTGATGGGAGAATCGCCTCGGCCCTGTACACCAGGAAGAAAGGTGTTTCTCGTGTTGCACGGTTTGGGGTGGTCCAGTTTGCCCAGAGCACCGCAGGCAGCTCCTCGACCCATGAGTCCCCATGCTTCTTGAGGACGTTGTACGTCTTGGTCTTCAGGCCCTTGAGGATTTGCGCATTGGTACGCTCCACTTGACCGTTGCTCTTGGGGTGGGCAGGTGAGGCGCAGAGCTTGATGCCCATGTCGTCGCAGTAGTCGCCGAAAAGTTCACTAGTGAATTGAGTTCCGTTGTCCGTGATGATGCGATTGGGAACTCCAAAGCGGACAGTTATGCCCTTGATGAACTTGAGGGCCGAGTGACTATCGATTTTCACGACAGGGTAAGCCTCGGGCCACTTGGTGAACTTGTCGATGGCGACGTAGAGATACTCGTACCCTCGAGGGCCTTCTTGAAGGGGCCCAGGATGTCCAGCCCCCAGATCGCAAATGGCCACGAGAGTGGTATCATTTGCAGGGTCTGGGCCGGTTGATGGGTCTGCGTGGCGTGGAACTGGCACGCCCGGCACCGCCGGACCAGGTCGGCGGCGTCCTGGAGAGCTGTCGGCCAGTAGAAACCCTGGCGAAAGGCCTTACCAACCAATGTGCGTGAGGCGGCGTGGGCACCACACTCGCCTTCGTGGAAATCAGCGAGGAGCTCAATACCCTGTGCTTGAGGGATGCACTTAAGGAGTACCCCGTTGGCGCCACGTCGGTAGAGAATCTCTTCCACCAACACGTACCTTTTCGAGGTTCGAGCAACTTGCTCGCTCCTTTCGCGCTGTTCCGGTAGAGTCGCACCTTGGAGGAATGCTTGGATTTCTGACATCCAAGCAACATGCCGAGGGGCGTCGGGGCTGACCCCCTTGGGCCTCGGGGCCCGGACTCCATCGGTCTCCCGAGGCTGCATGGTCGCATCCTGGTGCCCTGCGTGGGGGTCGAGGCGCACGGTCAGATGGGCAAGCCTTTCTTCAAAGGCACCTGGTGGGGTTAGGGCTCGCGAAGATGCGAGCCTTGAGAGCTCATCAGCAAGCATGTTCTCCCGTCTAGGCACGTGCCGAAGTTCTAACCCATCGAAATGGCGCTCCATACGTTGCACTTCCCGAACGTAGGCCTCCATCTGTGGGTCGGAGCATTGGTAATCCTTGGAGAATTGGTTCACGACTAGCTGAGAGTCGCCCAACACTAGGAGGCGTCGGATCCCCATTACGGTCGCCGCCCTGAGTCCGCAAGGAGCCCTTCATATTCCGCCATATTGTTAGTTGCTCGGAAATCCAAGCAAACCAATATTTGAGGACATCGCCGCTCGACGAGGTCAACACGACCCCGGCGCCGGTGCCCTGCAGAGTGAGGGAGTCGTCGAAGTTCATGACCCAGTGCATGGTCCACTGGCCATGGTCGGGGTTGTCCTCAGCCTCAGGGGCAGGGGATGGGGTCCACTCTGCCAAGAAGTCGGTGAGGGCTTCATTCTTGATAGCGTGGCGTGGCTTAAAATGGAGGTCGAACTCCGAAAGCTCGATGGCCCACTTGACCACTCGTCTGGTGCCCTCTCGGTTGTGCAGGATTCAGCCAATGGGGTAGGACGTCACCACCATAACCCGATGCGCCTGTAAGTAATGGCGCAACTTCCTCGACACCACAAGAACTGCGTATAGCATCTTTTGGGCTTGAGGGTATTGGGTTTTGGCGTCCCGCAGGACCTCACTGACAAAGTAGACCGGCCGCTGCACCTTTCGGTGGGGCTTGGTCCCTTCGCCAGGGGCGCTGGGCTCCCGTGGCCCGGCACTTGTGGTGCCTTCTCCGGCCCGCGGGGCGTCTGCGTCGGTGGCCTCGGGGTCGGGAGCCGTCGGGACGCTCTTCCCTTCGGTGGCCACTTGGCCATCCTGAGGGGGAAGGGCATCCAGCGCCTCTTGACAGGGGGCGAAGGGTCACTCACGCACTGAGGGGGCCCGGGGCCGCCTCCCAGCACGGGGGCCTCTTCAGCCACTTCTAGCCCAGGCCTCACTATTACGGGATGGGGGAACCACAGTTGAGGGTCTTTCTCATCGCGCTCCACCACCAATGCCGCACTGACTACTTGCGGGGTTGCCGCCAAATAGAGCAGTAGCGGCTCCTTTGGCTCCGGGGCCACTAGGACCAGGGAGAGCTAAGGTAAGCCTTTAGCTGATCTAATGCTTGCTCCGCCTCCTCTGTCCAGACGAATGGCCTGGAGAGCTTGAGGAGCTTGAATAGGGGCAGCGCCCGCTCTCCCAACCTTGCGATGAATCTGCTCAGGGTGGCCATGCATCCCGAGACGCACTGCACGTCCCTGAGCCGGCTGGGGGGAGGGGCGCATCCGCTCTATTGCTCTAATCTTCTCGGGGTTGGCCTCTATGCCTCTAGCCGAGACCAGGAACCCGAGAAGCTTGCCTGCTGGAACCCCGAACACGCATTTTTCGGGATTCAGCTTCATTCGTGTGGAGCGGAGATTATCGAAAGTCTCCGCTAAATCTGAGAGTAAGGTCTCACGATCGCGTGTTTTCACGACCAAGTCGTCGACATATGCCTCAACATTACGCCCTATCTGATTTTTCAAAGTGATGCGAGTGGTTCGCCGAAAAGTAGGGTCTGCGTTCTTTAAACCAAATGGCATGGATATATAGCAATGAGTGCCAACAGGTGTAATGAAAGAAGTTTTTTCCTCATCCTTCCTAGCCATGCAAACCTGATGATATCTTGAGTACGCATCTAGAAAACACAAAAGGTCGCACCCCGCAGTGGAATCGACGATTTGATCTATGCGTGGTAGAGGAAAGGGATCTTTAGGGCATGCCTTGTTAAGGTCGGTGTAGTCGACGCACATCTGGAGCTTGCCATTGGCCTTGGGGACGACGACTGGGTTCGCCAGCCACTCCGGATGGACCACCTCTCGAATGAACCCAGCCTCCGGGAGCCACGCCACCTCCTCACGACTGAAGGCTTGCCGCTCCGGGGCCTACCGCCGTACCTTCTGCCAGTCGGCTCTCGCGTCCGGACGCACGGCCAGACGGTGCTCGATCACCTCCCTGGGGACTCCGGGCATATCCGATGGCTTCCATGCAAACACATCGGTATTTGCCCGCAGGAAGGAGACGAGCGCGTCCTCCTATTTGGCGTCCAAGTTACCGCCAATCTTGGCGGTCTTGGACGGATCGTCGCCAAGCTGGATCTGCTTGACGGGTACCTCATCACCCGAAACCATCCGCTTCTTCGGGGAGCGTGAGGCTGGGGCCTCGGGCCTTCCACCGCTGCCCTCGGGCTCGCCGACCGCCGCAAGGCTGGTTGCGCGCTGCTCTGCACAAGCCAGGGCAACCCTGACGTCGCCGTGGACGGTGATGGGGCCGCTCGGGCCCGACATCTTCAGCTGGAGGTAGGCGTAGTGGGCCGCTACCATGAACTTCACCAACGTGGGTCTCCCGAGCACAATGTTGTAGGGCAGATTGAGATCCGCCACATCGAAGTCGATCCGCTCGGTGCGGAAGTTGGAGGGCCCGCCAAAGGTGACGGGGAGCGAGATGTGCTCCAGCGACCACGTGTGGCCTGGGGTGACGCCAATGATTGGCAGTGACGGCTCAAGTCGCATCCCTGGGGCCTTGATCACGTCAAAGGCCGCGGGGGACAGGATATTGAGGGCCATGCCCCACCTTGATGTTGCAAATGGTGGGAGAGACCACCAACACCAGGTGTTCACCCCTGGCCAGGCAAGTGGGGTGGTCGCTTTGGTCGAAGGTGAGCTTCACCTCCGACCAGCGTTACCGCCGCGCCGCCTCGTGGGTGGGGATGGCATCCAGAAGCTCATGCTTCATGGCCTTGAAAGTTCGACGGGAGGTGTGGGCACACACCCTTGCGTCGATGGTGGCGATGGCGTGCTCAGGCTCCTGGAAGCCGAGCCCCGCGTCATCAGGGTCCTCGACGGGGGCCTTCTCCTTGGCCTCACTTCGTTGGTTACCGGACGAGGGCGCTAGGGCCTTGTCCTCACGGCGACCCTCCTTCCGCTATTGCTCATACTTCTTGACACGCTCGGCCAAGTTCTTGACCGAGCGGCAATCAGCGAGACTGTGGTGGGACGTATTGTGCACGGAGCACCATTTGTCCGCCGAGCGCTCCCCGCTAGGGGCACCGATGTCCTTTCGCTTGCCGCCCGCGGCCTTCCCCTTGTACGGGGTGCGTGTGGCGGCTTTGGCGGCGAGGACGTAGCCCTCATCGTCGGATCGGGCCGACCTCTTCTTCTTCCTCCGCTTGTCCCGCCGCTTGGCATGGGAGGCGGGCTCGGGCGCAGTTGCGATTGCCCTGGTGCTGGAGGAGTTCCAGGTCCAGGCCTCCTCCTTGTGAGCCACTCGGTCCGCGAGCTCGAAAAGCTCCGCGGTGGTCTGGGGCTCCTTGGAGGCTATCTTCTCGAGCATGCGGTTGTGCCGCACGCCCTCCCTGAACGCGTAGATTACCGCGTGAGCAGGGATGCAGGGAATAGTGTTGCGTACCTGGCAGAAACGCTGGATGTACTGGTGGAGAAACTCGTCGTCCCGCCGCTGCACGGTGTTGTTGACGTAAAAACACAACGGCCTGGGAGATCTGCTTAGCTCCAGTGTAGGTCTAAAATAATGATGAGATGCGGGCGTGCTAGTCAGTTTGATCCTGCAACTGACAAGATATATAAATTGAATATCAAAAAGCCGTTCGGCTGACAAGCCGATATAGTAATTACAGCCGATACCTAGTATAGATCTTGATACTTGAGTAGATAATGACATAAAGATAGTCGGCTGATGATAATGTAATATAACAATAATATAATCCAGTAGAAACCAATTGGCTCGTAATGATAGATTGAATAAGCACTGATCCGAAGGTTAAAGTATACATCGGCTGGAGATCCGATGTCATTAAATCCAAACGATTGTATAAACAATGAAACCTTTGTTGTCATCGGCTAAATCCAACTTGTATGTAACCCTTATAAGCCGATGCAACATCTAGATAACTCATCGGCTGAAACCCCGATGAAACCCTTTTTGGCAATCAAGAAGCAGGCTAGAGATTATGGTTCTAAGCATGACTTAGTAGATCAAACTTAACTGATGCAGCACTAAGTATGAAAAGAAACATAATATCTAGACAATCAAGCCTTTGACTGATTTTCAGGGTGGTGGATACATCATATAATCTAAGTCAAGAAAGTAATCTAGCCGATATCGACAAAACCCTAGATAGAGATCGACCGATGCAAGTAGAAAACATTGTCAATCTAGATTATATAACGTATATGATAACTCGACGACTTACATGAACAAGATTAGAGTGTCGAAGCGAGGGAAGCACTAATCCCGATAACGCAAGCCACCATAACAAGCCTTATCCCTCGTTGGAGATCGAAGTCGATGCAGCCCAACTTGAAACAAGAAATTGTCGAAAGTAAAAGGGTAAAAGGTGGCGATGCGCCGAAGTTGAATTGATCGAGAGATAATTTACATGGACCCCAGGTGTACATATTTATACCCATGGGTAGATACTAGTCCATATTGGATACGACTCAAACTTTCCTAAAGATAAAAGGAAAAACATAAAGTCCTTATCGGACACTAAACACACTTAAAAGGAAACTAACGACTCTGCCTAATTAATAGATAAATTGCCATGTCGTATCCTTCTTGAACTCGGTCTCTTTTGGATAAGTTTACTTTAATAGATTAATTTCCTTAACCGAATTTGGTAAGAATCCAACTGTTGGCGATTGATAGCTTCCATCGGCCGATTCCAGAACTCTGAAGCCGATACTGACTCTAGACCGATGATGACTTCGAGGCTTACCAAATTTCATCGTCAACAGGTGTGCAGGTCTGCCTCCTCTCCCGGGCGCGGATATGTGCCCTGGAAGTTCGAGACGAACTGTCGGCACAGATCCTCCCAGGAGTGGACCGAGGCGGGTGGCAGATTCATTAGCCAAGCCCGCGCTTGGCCCTTAAGGGCCATGGGGAAGAAGTTCGCCATGACCCGATCGTCGCCCCCCGCCGCCTCTATGGTGGTGGTGTAGATCTGGAGGAACTCAGAGGGGCTGACACTACCGTCGTACTTCTCGGTGAGGCTGGGCCAGAATTTTGGGCTCCATCGGACATTCCGAAGACTCGCCATGAAGGCCTGATAGCCAGCACTGTGTGACGGGGGAGTGCGGGGCAAAGCCCCCTGCTTGGGGTGCCGTGGCGCCTCAAAGGAGGCGGCGCCTTCCCCTGTATAGGCGGCGCAGCGTGCGTCACGCCGGCGCTCTATATCGAGCCTGGCTTCGGCTCCTCCCTATATATTCCCCGACACCCGCGGTCACCCTTGGGTGTCGATAAGGGGAATGATGTCATCATGCGCACGGCGGTTGCTGCTCAGCGGGCCCTCCGCCTTGAAGACGATGAGGCTGCGGTCGGGCTACGGGATGTCCCGGCCGGTGGTGACCAAGTTGGCCATATCCTCCAGCCAGCGCTGGATTAGGGTCTCCGGCTTTGGGGCGATGGGTGGGTGACGCAAGAGCGTGCCTACCGCCTGGAGCGCGCCCTCAGCGGTGCTGCCCCCGCCATAGGCGAGGCGTCGGCGTGCGCTGCCGTGGGACCCGCTCGGAGTCGCTGAAGAAGTCTCGGAGCCCTCGGCCTTGTTCCTGGCGCCGCCACTCTCAGGGGGCGCCAGGTCAGGTTCCTCCACCCGCTGAGGCTCTCAGCGATGCGGTGGAGATGGGGAGCGCGGGGCCGGTGCCGAAAACTTGAGGTGTGGTCCCGCACGTCGCCGTCGGCCGCCTCGCCATTTCCCGCCTGGCCAGGCAAGGTAACACGCGGGACGGGCTCTCCAGCCATCCTGCTCGTCACTAGAAGCGTAGTGTGCAAGAAACGCAACAGGCCTCGAGAAGCACAGACGTGCCCCCTACCTGGCGCGCCAGCTATCGGGAGGTAAAACTCCTTTAGCAGGGAACCGTGGAGTCCCCCTTTTTTGTTCGGACCAGGGGCACGGGTGAGATCTCGAGGGATGAAGAGAGGTAATCTTTTGAGGGGTAGGGCCCCTCCGGGGATGCAGAAGACACACCGGGTTTATACAGGTTCAGGCCGCCATGGAGGCGTAATACCCTACTCCTGTGTGTGTGGTTGATATGTGTTTGATCTGTGGAAGAATACAAGCGCTTGTCCAAAAGAGCCAACTCAGAACCCCCTTTCCCTCAGCCATGACCTCCTTTTATATCTCAAGGGGTTACCACACAAGCCTCAGACTTAGGTTCGAGGGGAAGAGGAAATGAGATGCGCTACCGATATGAAGACATGGGCGCCATCCTTTTCAACGTGTCAGGACGTGCACGTCCCACCATAGTACGCCGCACGTCCCACCGTAGTACGCCTTTAGCTGTCACTCCGAATGACCGGGCGGACATTCAGTCAATCTTTCCTTTAAATATCGAAGACTTCCGACCTCCTGGGCCCTCAAAGGGGTGGCGCAGCACCGAGACGACCGAAGGAGAAAGGGGCCGGTCAAACTCTAAGGACGGGCAAAAGGCCCGCATTAAATGTGACAGGACGGGGCATGGGCCGGGTACGCCCTACACCGGTAGGCGCGTGCGCACAGTGCGCGCCGTCACATCCGCCATCACATTTATCATGTCAGCCCACGTAGCCCTCTAGCGCGCTCACCCACCGCATTGAATGCGGTAGGTGGGTGCCAGCGACAGCCGTCTAGCCGATGCACGTGGGGCTGATCGTGGGAGGGGGGCTCGGGGCAGCCCGACCCCTCGCCGGGAGAAGGGCTCGAGCAGCCCGACCTCCCGCACGGGAGGCAGCTGCCGTTTCACGCATGACCTGACCCCCTTCAGGACAGGCCACGTGTACACGGGACGACCTTCTTCCTTTACTCGCGGTATCCTCAGCCCGGGCTCATATCACCGACAACTTCAATCGGGTGTTCGACTACATGGGTTAGTGACGATTCGCCAGCATCATGGAACCTGGCTCCAGACTTCTCCCAATGAGTTTATAGCGAGTGGCAACCCGGCCTGCGCATCAACTAGGTTTATACTACTTTATGAAGCGCACACAGAGATGACTAGGCTACTTGCATTGGGCTAAGCGCCGGTGGAATATTATTGACTTCAGAAATATGTAGGTTTAAGATTGGCTTAAACCCGTTAAAAGAACAAATATAACTATGGAAGTAAACGTAATAGTTCGGGTATATTTTTTATTGTTATTTTTTCATAACCATTTATTCAGGTAAAAAAACTCTCCCCAACGGTAACTTGGTAAAAAAAACATTCCCATTCTACGAGTGGGATGCTTAGAACAAGATTCAATCAAATCGTCAATTTTCATCATTGATAGTTTCTCAAATGCTTAAATTAAAATTATATTTTTACATAAAAGAACTATCATAATATCATAAATTTTTATTATAATATAAAATTTATATTGAATTTTGAACTAATTAAACGCCAAATATTTATGCTCATGAGTCATGACTACATGCTCACTTTTCAGAGTATATACCACCGAGTTACACAGTACTGCTAACTTCCACCGTTACTCTCTCTGTAAAAAAATAATAATTAAATTTTATTAACGGATTATACCCGAAGGTGATATTTGTAGAGTATACGGATCGTTAGAATCAGGGTATACGCGAGATCAGATCAAGTAGGTAAGAAATAAGGATTTATACTGATTCAGACTCCTCGTAAGATAATAACTCTAATCCAATTTATATAAATATATAGATGGGAATAGAACGTAAAGTATACTGGAGAAGAAAATGACTAGATGAACTGATGACTAGAAGTTGTCGAGAACGATGTCGAGAACGATATGATAAGATCTACTCGGTGACTTTCGGGTCGAGAACGATCTCTTAAGATCTATTCGGTGACTTTCGGATCGACAACGATCTTATCGAATTACTTATGTGTATAGCTCTAACTTGTAATTCGATGCTCCTCCTGAACGAAGGGGTCTCATGTTCACCGACCGACAAACATCACGGTGCAAGCACGAGCATGAGCAATAAGCAGACAGCTAAAGTATGAATACTGCAGTCTGCACCATTTCTCAGACACCATCATCAAAACACACATATATATGACTAAAATAATCCATCCATTATTGGGCACAACACATGCACAAGCAGGGCCGTGTTAATACCTATACACATGCTACTAACTAAAGCGCGCAGACGTCTTCAGTCGTACGTCCACGTCATGAATTCATGACACGCTGCTGTCGCATTTAAACGTGCATTTGGTATACTGTATACTGTACGTAGCACCATGATTCGATCGTGAGGTTTGCTTGGAGCCACGGCGCCGGCGCGGGTAGCTAGTTTTGGCGGCAAACTGGTGTCATCGACCAAATGCTAGCTAGCTCGGACGGTGGTTGTGTGCTACACGTACGCCTACACTTTACTACATTTAATGTATATGCAGGTTTGTTTTTTCTCTTTTCAAAAGAGTTGCGTATCCTTCCATTTAGGAAAAAGTTTATATATCTCCCAAATTTTGATTGGAATAAGTACATCTAAGACTCTAGACTTTAAAATTGGACATGAGCCCCTAAATTTACAATCATTTATATATATATATATATATATATATATATATATATTTATTTATTTCACATGCACCCACAATCTATTTGCACAAATATTAAGGTATGTACATTAGGTGCTAACAAAATGTACCATGCATGATGTTTACTATATACAATACTTTTTACAAGTGTACGTAAAATATCTTGTTTATGTAATTTTTGTATTTATTGTTTATGTAATTTACCAGCTTAAATTTACCTTGTTTATATAAATTACCGTGTTTACGTAGCGTGTGTGTTTTAAAGTCTATAATTAAATATTTCTTTCTTTTTTACCTTTTCATTCTTTCTCAATTAGAACGATTGCTCATATAATACTAGAATGACATCACCATATATATAGTAGTACTACGCGTGATTTTCCGTTTGAACCAGCAACAATTGATTCACAAAGCCATCAATTTGCTGATCAAGACAATTATTGCCCCGTGGCGAGCCACACCTTTCGTTTTGACAAAATTAGTCATCAAAACAAAGTTAGCTTCTTTCATATATATGTTAGCTAGCTAGCTAGCTATTTTCACCAACATACCAAGTTATCAAAGCCATTATCGACTTCTCGCAGTTAATAATATTCAGCAAGAGACCGCCACCTAGCTAGCTGCATGCGCCCCAAAACGAGGGAGGCCACTACATGCATGATTGTCCGAGTTAAATTGTTTGTCTCCACATGCTCTCTCAGACGGATTGACATCAATATCAAGGTGTACTTAAAGCAGATGGGCCTTCCCTTTCATTCTTTTTCCCGAAACATTGAATTTCTTGCCAAAAGATTATATTCGAAAAAGTGTCATTAGTAAGCAAAGGACAACAGTGACGACACTATCTAAAAAAACATGAGAATGTAATCCTGCTACTTCCCCGCAGATCTAGAGAGAGAATACTTGTGCTTAGGGACCAACGATCCAACTATACAGGAATACTATTTAGTTTGTGAGGAGATTTATTAGCTAGGATTTCGGTACCTCTTTATTATTAATAACTTTTATATTATAGCTAGTATTAATCCTTGATAGGATTGTATAAAGATCGCATCAAGGATCATCAGACATGATCAAGAAAAGCTCATATGCAAATTACTAGTTGGACTAATTATATACACCTTTTATTTGCCAACATGTTGCGGTGCATGCAAGCCTTCGGGAGGCCAATTCGATTTGAACTACAGACCTGAGAAAATTTTACGATACTTAAGAGAAGGAAGTATCTAGAGAAGGTACATAAATTTTACATTAAAATTTTTTACCTCGAGTTACTAATTATCTAAAGGTTTCAAGTTTTACATAAAAAAGGTATCTTACAGTTTCTTTTTAAATATGGTAAAATTACTCAAGATTTACAGTAAGCTTGTAGGAGTCGTCGCTGGATTTTGGTTCAACTGTCACTGTTAATAAGCATCTTTCAATAATTAATTATCCCATTTTGTTTGTGGCTGCTAGCTTCAATCGAGTTTTAAAAAAAGAAGCCAAATCGTTCGTTGGTTCAATCAACGTACTGTTCGTGACACGTCCGCTAGACTGTGGTACTCGAATCTTCATCTACAGTTGGTTAGGTGTTGTCGATGATAGTCACTTTAAGGTCTTATTCCGATGGCATCCACACTCTGGCGTAGAATTTTAGCAGAGTGTACATGACATATATGCCATGCATATATGAGTAACGAACGCACGCATGATTAAAATCAAGATGGGATGAATATGTTCGTTTCATAAGCACAACTGAATGGAACAAATATCATATTTATACTATAATTATATAAAAAAATATAACATAGTCAATAAATTAAGACAAACAAAATCATTTCAAAACAAAAATTATCGTTGTGCCATACATAATTCATAATACACCAAAAGGTTCATAAAGCATGGTTGATAGATATCTTTAAAAAAGATAACAATGTATGAGAAGACATACCGCCGTCGAGTGTCAATTGTCGAGTGTGTGTTGAGGTTGGCTTACTTTGCTACCCTACTGACCTACCCAGCTACCTTGCGGGCTACGACGGCATTGCGGCGGTGCGGCAGACAACGGCGAGGCGGGCAAGCAGCGACGACGATGGCGTTGGGCCGTCGGCGTGTTGCGTTGGCGCCGAGCAGGAGGCGAGGTGCGAGCTGTGCCTAAAAGACGCGAGCGGCGTCTGGACGGCGGCACTATGACAAATTACAGCGAGGTGGGCAGGCGGCGAAGCCGCGACGGCGAGTCGGTGATGGTGTCGGGCCATCGACGCGTCACTTTGGCGCCAAGCAGGAGGAGGCAAGGAGGGAGCTGCATGGCTGTGAGGCACGAGTGGCGTTGAGACAACCGTCGCTAGGTGCTGGCGAGGGGCGGCAGGCGGCTAGGCATCGCATCTCGCGTGCGCCATGGCGGACTGGCGGGCGGCCGTGCGGTGCGCTGGAGCGGCCGTGTGGGACACAGCGTGCAGAGTCACGGAGATGAAGCGATGATAGCGCGGGTATCGAGGTATCGCATGCTGATAGCAAGAAGGCTAGTGGTGATTCCGTAATTCTCTAAAAAATCTAAATTGGACACGTGGGCGCCCCTGGTACACATAACAGTTTCGAAAAGTGATATTTGCAAAAGTACAATTTATTTGGTGGAGGGATTGTTGGTTACGGTTTGCATGGTTTAGACTGTTAATCTAAATTCAAATTTATAATGAAAATTAGATTTTCTTCCATCCAAAAATATAATGGAACTTAGATTAAGATTTGATATGTGAGAAACATTTTAGATTTTTCATTCAATTAATCACTAATTCAATTATATTTTAAATTTTTTTATAATATGATTTGAAATTAATGACAAGATTATCAACACATTATATAAAATTATTATTATTGAGGTGAACTATTAAACGATCCCTCGTTTATGCATGGTAGCTTTATTTCACTGATAGGTTTGTGTTGCACCTCATGTGATGGCAAAATGAAGGATGTCGATCGGACTTCTTTGCAGTTGTGCGGTTGTTGGGGAATTAAGTCTATCACTATAATTGATCTGGTTACTGCGATCAAGTGGTCAAGTCCCTAACAGACACGTGCTCTGGATATTATAAAATGGTACTTAATTTCTCTGTTCATGCATATATAGTCGCCGTTTTGGGTTTACATGCTTAGTCTAATACTCAAATCTCAAATTAAATCTTAATGACTGCTCCATCCATCACAGAATATAACAACTTTACCATTCATCTTAAAATATAGCTAACTATCTCTTCACACCTACTCTCTCATCTCAACCAACCATAACTTCCGATCTGTTATTTAATTGTTATCTACTCATTCGTATCAACCAATTACAACCATATCTTATTTAATTATTCCATGTATTTTCTTATCTCAAACAACCACAATCCTCCATTTAAATTCTTCTCAAGCTTAATTAAAAAATTAAAATTAAGATAGCTATATTTTAAAATAGAGGGAGCGTTTATATTTTGGGAAAAAATATGGTATCATCGATCCAGACACGCATTCATTACATCCAAAATGACCCTATGCATGTACTCTGTCACAATTCTACAACCATCGATTGTTAAGGACTGGGGTTTTCCCTCTATTCTTGAAGATTGTCTTTAATTTTAGCTTAAATTTTTAATTTTACGGGATTTTAGCTTAAAATTTTGTGTCGTAAAAATTACCTATTCATTAGATCTCTTTTAATAATACCTCAACATTTTTTTTCTCGTTTTATCTTTTCGAACCAATAGTATAGCTCCCTTCCTCTCCTCTTTCTCTCCGTATGTATGATTGAAGGGCATGATGGTTTTTTTACGTTCTCATCGGATGGCTGTAGCTTTGGCTGATCAGCTAAAGTTGTCTTTTTCAATTAAGCTAAAGAAAATCTATTGGTTGGTTTATTTGGCTTAAATTGCTTGATGAGGATTTTCTGTGGCTGGTGGTTCTAGCTCTTCTCCAACTCCCTTGTGGGCCCTACCTATATTTGGCTGAAAGCTCTTAGCGCAATAAGCGAGACGATGGGCTTTGGCTGAAAAGCCTCAGCCCAAACAGCCATCCGATGAGGCTGTTAGTCTTTAATTTATCTTTCGCTAGTTAGGTACGTTCCGTCTAAACATAAGTACAGCTAGTTAAAATTTGAACTACATGGATGCACTTTATATACTATTTTGGAACGGGGGAGTAGTTGTACATTTCTCCGTCAACCACAAATACCCTGCTCGATCTGCGCTCCCTGCTCTCCCTCATATCCGGTCTCGCTATCAAATTTACGTAAGCGCAGTGAGAAAAATAATTAGCAGGGCCACCAGCATACTGTTAGCGTACAGCTGCAAATACGTACCTGTCGAGCTAGTCTTGGTTAAAATGTTGGTTTAGTTTCACAGGTGTGCCCTGCTTTTGTTAATAGTACGTCGCGACTTTGCTGTATGTTTCTGTCAGTGTCAATGCAAGTCTACTTCAATTCGTCGGCAGAGATTCTTGCTTGCTGGTACTGAGGAGTACTCAGTCTCACTATATAGCTCCATCCATCTTCCTCTGCAAACATACGCACGACACTCTGGTTGCGCGATCGCCCCCTGATCGCGAGTTCTTGGTCTGCGAGCGTCTGCAATTAAGGTACGCTATACCCTAATTCTCTTTATTTTCCATATATGTAGAACTAAGTTTCTCTTTGTTTTTCTTAGGGAAGAGTTTCTCTTTGTTTTGACGAGGAGGATTGTTTCAACGAACCAGCAGCAGCGTGTGCCAATTTCATTGATAGTCGCTGTATCTGAATTTACAGGTTATTGCTTTATTTGTTCCTATATTTTCAGTTTTTAATTAGTTTGTTATTTTTTCTTGCCTTTAATATAAGCGCATGCATGCTCTAGCTAGCTTTACGCATAGAGACATACCTATTATTAATTGGAAGTAATTCAAGTTATGTTCGATCTTTAATATAAGCGCATGCATGCACTAGCTAGTCTTACGCACATAGAAGCAGACCTATCATAGAATGGGTTACATAAATTTGTTCATGCATGACTTAATGCTACATATGCTGATCATTTGCTTGCGTACTAACCTCAGTTTATTACTGTATGCATATATATATACACACACACACAAGCAGGAAAAATATATACAACAGTGTGTGGTAAAGTATATATACTATTACTTATTAAGTAATGGAAGAAACCCCGCTGCCATCCGGGAAGAACTTCAGGAACCAGCTCGCTGCTGCAGCGAGGAGCATCAATTGGACTTATGCCATCTTTTGGTCCATTTCAACCAGCCGCCCAGGGTAATATATGATACGTATAGTATATATATGACACAAATTCAGTTGATCATTTTTCCAAGTCCAATTAACTTGCAGCTAGCATAATATAGTTTCATCTGTCAGATCAATCTGCATTCATACCATTTTACGTACAATTAGATCAAGCAGCAGTCAGTTTGTACCTATCAATTCAAAGAAATATAATACATATAATTTTACCATTTTTAAAAAGTATGAGAAGACACCAATTTTTTTTTTAAAACTTAATATTTATAGGAACTAGGTACCTCGAGATACTAAATTAAAATTTTGGTGTACATGTATTTTTTAAGAACGGTAAAATTTCTAATATAATGCATATATATGATGCATATGTGCATATAGTGTCTGCCAAAAAGCAAACGAAAACGTAAAACTATTTATAGTCTAGTAGACCATATATATATCATCGCACCTTAATTTCCACTACGTAAATGCCAGAAATCTGTACTTGAAATTTTACAAAAGATGGTAGATTATTCTGTAAATGTCTAATCTTTTTTCAAGAAAAAAGTTCTGTAATTATTTGATTGATACCTGAGAATGACGAGCAAACGGTTGTGCACGCATGTAAATGCACACACACTTAATTGGGCTGTAAAAAAAAAAAATCCAGTTCGATCGTACATATAATTCCGTCTCTTGTTGTAGAGTTCTGACATGGAAGGACGGCTTCTACAACGGCGAGATAAAGACGAGGAAGATTACGAACTCCAGGAACCTCACGGCCGACGAGCTCGTCCTGCAGAGAAGCGAGCAACTGAGGGAGCTCTATAACTCTCTCCTCTCCGGTGAGTGCGACCACCGAGCGAGGAGGCCCGTCGCTGCGCTGTCGCCGGAAGATCTCGGGGACACGGAGTGGTACTACGTCGTCTGCATGACCTACGCCTTCCGGCCCGGCCAAGGGTGCGTATGGTAACTTCACTCCAAGGAGCACAATCTCATTTGCATATATGCTACCAATTAATCCACTAGCTAGGGAACTGGTATAGTCTTTTTTTAATGAATCAGCACGAGATCACCGTGCTACCTATTTTATTTTATTGAATAAAATAGTACTCCATCCATCCCGGTATATGTGCATATAATGCATATATATGATGCATATGTGCATATAATGTCCATCCATCCCAATATAAAATTTTATAAATATATAGTACATTGTTCAATTTTGTTTTACTACCATAAAATATCACATCCGATCCTAGGTGTATTTATATTAGGGTGAATGGAGTAGAAAATTATAACCCTAAATGCACTGAAGAGAAAAAAATATAGCTCTCACACATTGACTAATTGTTACTAGTAGTAAATTTTTACCACCCCACAAAATTGTTGCATGTAGTAATTATATTAGAAAAGGAAGCAAGTATATTATTGAGACCATATAACGCGATCAAGGTACTCATGTATCCTGCCCCGCTGCATGTGCACGTACGTGCCATTCATGTTTGAACCCACCACCACAAGGTTCATTAAGATGCTTGAAATTAAAAATGAGATTGAAGGAGAGACAAATTCCCCAACATTTTTTTTGTACTAGAAGAAAACTCAAATGGAAGATGAACCGAGCTTCAGCTGGTCAACCTGCAGCCTGCTGCCAGTCTCTTATCTTGATATGATTGTACTAGTATACTGTACTGAATTTGTTGTTCTCTTGCTATTGATGAACTGTGTCAGGTTACCAGGCAAAAGCTTTGCAAGCAATGAATTTGTTTGGCTGTCAAACACTCAGTCTGCAGCTAGGAAACTATTCCACCGCGCGCTCATAGCGAAGGTACAACGAACTCCTATATACTGTACTGTGTTGCATGAGCTACTGTCTACTACTACCATTTACCAATACTTGCTCTCTGAATGGCAATATATCTCTAACAGCTCCATCGGTTGGCCTAATAAATCAAAGGAAAAGCCAAAATTTGAATTTTCAAACTTGATTTTGAAGTTGATTTTAAGATATTTTCAATGTAATTTTTTTTAGTGTTGGCTTTTAAATTGTTACGAACAAATATATAAAAGTTTTACTTATAAATTATTTTTTATTTCCTAATAAGCTGTTTTGGCTTATTAGGGAATAACCCAACCGATGAGGCTCTAAATTAAGAATTTGTACGATATTCTACTCCATTTTCGTATATATATAATCTCCCGTTCATGCGATATTAGATATCTCGTCTTTCGATTAATTAATTAATTATTTTTGTTTTTAATTATGAATGACGACGACGACGGTGCTGCTGACCTACTTTCACAGAGTGCATCTATTAAGGTACGTAATTTAATTTCATGCGTCATACTATGAAATACTGCATGCAGATATATATATGCTACTCCATCGCGAAATAACGTCATTTTAAAATATATGTAGCCAATATAAGTTTAACTTTGAATATACAGGTTTTGGACATTTGAAAATAACATATACAGCTAAGTTAATTTGTTATATGAAGATTTTATAACATCTAGTGAGTGTGTACGTATAACTATTTTGTTATTTGTGCGAAAAAATGTTAAACAGTTTGAACCGATATTGTCTTGTGATAATTAATCGGAGGGAGTAGCTGACTCTAGCTGCTGTTATTGAAGTGTACTTTCACAGTTTCTAATTGCAGCTGTAACGTTTGTTTTATAGACAATCGTCTGCGTGCCATTTATGCATGGTGTCCTTGAGCTCGGGACCACTGATCCGGTAAGTTATAATTACTCAACCTAAGCATACAAGACGTCAAGACCTAAAAATGGAGCATGCATTGATGCATGTACAACATGATCGGCTGCTGATGAACAGCAGTACAGCACGCATGCATTCTCCTTGCTATTCTCACAGTAACTCGTGCTCCCCCTGCCTGGCCGGCCTTGATCAAATTTTCGACGGATCTTGTTTCGAAATATTCGAATTAACTAATAAACGTTAGCAAATGAAGTTCTATACTGCTCTTGAATTTGCTAGGTTTCGGAGGACCCGGCTCTCGTCGACCGTATCGCGGCGTCGTTCTGGGATACGCCGTCCAGCGTGGCGTTCTCGTCGGAGGCGGGAGACCCCGACATCGCCTTCGAAGACCTCGACCATGACAACGCCGCCGTCGAGGCGACGACGATGGTCCCGGCGGAGCCACCCGCGGTAGGCGGCGAGGTCGCCGAGTGCGAGTCCAATGCCAACGACCTCGAGCAGATCACCATGGACGACATCGGCGAGCTCTACAGCCTCTGCGAGGAGCTGGACGTCGTGCGCCCTCTCGACGACGACAGTAGCAGCTGGGTCGTGGACCCCTGGTCGTCTTGTCAGCCCGTCCCGACGTCTTCTCCGGCGCCGGAGGCGCCGGCGGGGGAAGCTACTGACGTCGACGACGTCGTCGTCACCGCTTTAGACGGTAGCGCCATTGATGGATCTTGCAGGTCGCCGTCGTGTTTTGTGGCGTGGAAGAGGACGGCCGACTCGGACGAGGTGACCGTGCCGCTCACCAGCGGAGAGCCGCCACAGAAGTTGCTGAAGAAAGCTGTCGCCGGTGCCGGTGCCTGGATGAACAATGGTGACGTCAGCGCGGCGATGACGACTCAAGGAAGCAGCATCAAGAACCATGTCATGTCAGAGAGAAGGCGCCGGGAGAAGCTCAACGAGATGTTCCTGATTCTTAAATCAGTTGTCCCATCCATTCACAAGGTAATTACTACTAGTAATTTTTTAGAACCAAATTCACAAGGTAATTGGAGTAGTACTACAATTTAGTGCTTCCAAAACGGAATTTTAAGACGATTTGAATTCACGGGATGTCGCGCGCTGCAGGTGGACAAAGCATCCATTCTCGCAGAAACGATAGCCTACCTCAAAGAGCTGGAGAAAAGAGTGGAAGAGCTGGAATCCAGCAGCCAGCCATCGCCGCGTCCAATAGAACCAAGAAGAAGAAGATGTTGTGAGATCACCGGGAAGAAGGTTTCTGCAGGAGCCAAGAGAAAGGCGTCGGCGCCGGAGGTGGCCAGCGACGACGACACCGAGGGGGAACGCCATTGTCTGAGCAACGTGAACGTCACCATCATGGACAAGGAGGTTCTCCTCGAGCTGCAATGCCAGTGGAAGGAATTGCTGATGACAAGAGTGTTTGACGCGATCAAGGGAGTCTCCCTGGATGTCCTCTCGGTGCAGGCATCAACATCGCATGGTCTCCTTGGACTGAAGATACAAGCAAAGGTCGTCTCAGCGGCTAAGAGCTCGCAGCAGAAATGCAGCATCTATCTATCTGTCAATCTCTCTATCTACGTCTGTTTGGAGTTCTGATATTGGCCATATTGTTGCATGCATGCAGTTTGCCTCATCTGCTGCCGTCGAACCTGGGATGATTACAGAAGCTCTCCGGAAAGCTATAGCAAAAGCTAGCTAGAAGGTTGAGAATATCGTATTGGTTTTATAGTTTTTTCATCTTGTTTAGAGGCACCGGGAAATCAATCTTGTTGCTCTGAGAGTGCCTCCTTACTAGTCTCGTGATCTGTCATAAGTAATAGTTAGACAGCATAACATACAACAACATTGGTCTTGGTGGCATATGTACACACAATTTCATATATCTGTATTCCTTTAAAATTCAGTAGTGAGGGTGGTAAGTGGTGATGAATGTGCCACCCCATTACTAACTCACCAAAATTCTGAAACGTGGAACGTCGACCACTGTCATACGGTAGAACAATAGAAGTCATAGATAGGCTCTGTAGCTCTCAACCATAATCATCCTTACATGCTAATAATAAATAGAGACTTTATGTGTAAGGGTGAGAACTTGGCAACAAAAAGTCTCTAATTAATTCTAAAATCAAGCTCTAAAATGCAAAATTGATTTCCCCTTTGCAATTTTTTTTAAAAACATTCTGTAACAAATGTTTATTATTGCTCTACTTGCCATTGGCTGAAAATATAAAAAAATGGCAAATGCTCTGCATGTATATGTTGACACTACTATCACACATAACGAGGAATGGAGGGCGGCATGATGTAATCTGCATGCATATGATATGACTAGCGTAATGCCCGGCCGTGCGTTGCAACGGGTTCTAAATAACATTCGTTCACATAAATTAAAATTCTAAACCATATACTACAATAAACATGAAAGTAACTTTGACCGAAACGATGATTTAATATTATGAAAATTATATAACTAAATCCTTATTTTTTTCATTTAGCTATAAATTATTCAATAAATAGGAATATTATAAGTTTGAAAAATTTTTAATGGATCAAATAATGCTAAAACTCATACTATAAACCAAAAAACAACTAAAATTAGCTTGACATTTTAAAAAACTTATTTTATTTTAGGCTATAGATGAAAATCGGATCCATTAATTCTGAATAGGTACCCATTCATTGATATTAAATTAGAATTTTCATGTTCTATCCATATTCTTATGATCTCAATATTATGAGTGGTCTAGGAGCATGGTTGGGCTGGACCAGTAAGGAATAGTGCCGAAAAGACACTGCTGTGATCTTAATATTATGGGAGTGGTCTAGGAGCATGGTTGGGCTAAACCAGGAAGGAATAGTACTGAACAGGCATTGCTTATCGTCTTCCCTAGCCAAAGGTGAGAAACATAAGAGAAGGGAAGGGAAGATGGGTGCCGGTGCTCTGGCGACCAAACGGCGGTGAGGTAGGTGGTAGGACGTGTCCCACAATGTGACTCGTCCATAAATGGTGGAGGTTGGTAACGAAGAAAACCAGAACAACAGGAACACGGCCTGTAACGACGTGGTCCCGAAAGAGAGAGAAACGATAACAATGAACTCTGGTGGTGAACACGACCGGATGAATGCGTGAAAATGTGTTCCT
The DNA here is from genome assembly GCA_000573905.2 of Oryza punctata. NCBI lineage: Eukaryota > Viridiplantae > Streptophyta > Magnoliopsida > Poales > Poaceae > Oryza > Oryza punctata. The sequence continues at coordinate 26,673,711 of CM002491.2, read as the reverse complement.
GAACGAGGGGGTTCCTTTTTCCTTTAATGCATAGGAGAATGGAAGACGGAGAAAAAACGACTAACACTATTAATCGTCTTCCCTAGCCAAAATGAGAAACATAATTAGAAGGAAGATTGACGTCGGTGCTCCGGTGACCAAACGGTGGTGAGAGAGATGGCGGGATGTGTCCACGATGTGACTCATCCATAGAAGGTGACTATTGGCAATGAAGAAAACCAGAACAACGAGAATGTGGTTAGCAATGATGTGGTCCCAGAAGAGAGAGAAACAAAAATGACGAGCTTTGGTGGTGAACACGGTCGGGTGAGTGCGTCAAAATGTGCTCCTAGACGAGGGGGTTCTGTTTTCCTTGAACACGCTAGAGAAATGGAAGACATAGAAAAGAAGATGCTTCGGGGAGGAGGGAAGGAGGGCTGGGGAGGAGAGTGGTGCTAGGAGGAGAGGTTGTTGGGCAGGGAGGAAGGGCGGCTAGGAGGAGGGGCGTCAGCATGGAGGGGAGGGAGCGGGCATGCCATGGGACAAGTGATTGGAATCGGAACCGAGATGGATAAGGAGAGATGGATGAACCAAAATTTGTTGGAAGTAGATTTTATTTTTTAAGTAGGTAAAGATTAAGATAAAGATAAAGATACGGGCACTCAATTTACCTGAACCTTTTCATTTGAAATACTGGGCTGATTTTTCAGACCTACTATGGCTAGCCGGCCCATATCGGTTCTCAGGCCCATGGCCTCTTTTATCCCACGTGAGTGCCCGAATTTGGTGCGTGCAACGATGAACCGACTGCCAGCGGCGGTTGGCGGCGCTCCCTCCTCTCCCTGCAGCGATCTGTCGTCTGCGGCGGCCGGAGCTAGCTATCCACCACCAAGGTTTAAAAAACCGTACGGTTACCGCCACGGTTATCGCGGTTACCACGCACGGTAACCTTTTTCATTTTTGAAACCATGGTATATCTCGCGATAATTGCATGGTTACCGTGGTAATCGCCAAACCGTGGGGTCACGGTAACCATGTCCCAAACGGTTTTGTAAACCCTCCCACCGCTAGGATCCCTCTCCGGTACGTCCTCCCTCCCATGCTTCGCTCTTCCTCCCACGCTTTTCTCTCGCTTGATGCATGGTCCTGATCGATCTCGTGAGCCGGCCGGGGTTGGATCTAAATATTGGTCGTCGTCATTGGCAACCGAAGGACGACGCGGGCATCGGAGTCTCGGAGAGACCTCCGTCCTCAGGCTCCATGCGGTTTGCTCTACGAGGATGTGTTGCTACCTCATCAGGATCGCGATCAAGGAGTGAGCAGCTGCGGGGAAGGGCGGATTCTGCCAGTCATCAGGTTCGACAGTGGTGGTAGTATGTGTTTTGCATCTGATTCTCTTACCTTCCCATTCTAGCGTTTCTTTTACAAGTTAAAGTTTCTTTAATTTGAGGAACCAAAAAAGAAGCAACGCTAATTATTGTAGTCATCATATTCAGTTATATATACACATAATCATCTCCATGAGACATTTATAACTATGTTTGACTTATAAAATTCTGAACCATATATACATAAGTGTATGGATCTTGTGTCCTCAATCATAAAGTTGAATGATCACGCGGGCGCGGTGAATTAATATCTGTTAGAACTCTAGCTGATATCTTGTGCTAGCTGTATACAGTATACACCCGGGGATGATATATAAAGCTACCTCATATATGCTACCGGAGGAAAATGATTACCATAGTACGCGTTATTGGTGCACTGAATATTTACACAGCTAAATAACTGGAGATAATAACATACATATAGTAGATATATAGTACACATGACGACATTGAATATTACGGAACACAGCTAAAAAACTGGAGTTGAATAGAACATATTTTAAGAGTATCATCTTCAGAACATGCATCGAACTGCTGATAATACTGCAGACGGATACAACAAGATTTAAGAACTATTTGGTATGGCTCTAGCTCTGAGTTAGAGTCCAACCAGTTTTAGCTCCATAAAAAATAGGAGTATAGCTTGCTAGAGCGTTCTTATATAACGAATTAGAAGAAGTTAGGTTTATACTGCTCCACAACTCTAGGTTTAGATTTTGGAGTTAAATTTAGGAGTTAAAGTCTTGCGGAACATCTTCCGAGCATGTGAGTTGAGCTGTTGATCCATTAAACATATGTCGAAATACAATTTAATGTTAGATCCAACAACTAGCTCTAAATTAATGATTGATAAAATATTGTATCATTGCTCCACGCATTGAAACTGGTTCTAGAGCATGTATAGAGATCGCTACTAGACTACTCGTGCACTCCCAAAACTCACAAGAGTAGTTTAGGCGTTTTCTCACATCAGAAGCATGCTGTAGATTGGTAAGTAGATGGTTACTTTTCATCCGATATAATACTTCAACCGAACGAACGCATTTTGCAGACTTGATCTTTCTACTGATTGCGAAATTGTATGCATGAAGATTTAATATTTTCATATATGCTTTAATTTCTTTCTTATGAGGAATATGATTATTGAGCAAAGTACATAGCCGGTAATTAAAGTTGAAGCGATGTATTATTATTTAGGTATATGATCTTGATCCATAATCTTGTTTAATTATTCCATCACAGGTCTAAAACACGTTTGACTCGATTTGATTGCCGATGTGGGTGTTTAATTCCGTGGTTGGACATTTGCTTTGCGAGAAAATTTCCTACATACCCCTGAAAAGTTTCACAATCTCTTCTATACCTCTAAATTTTACCTCATCCTCTACATGCTCTTGAGTTTTCATTTTGATCTCCTCTATCCCCATTTTGTTAGTTGACCGTGAGTTGACCGTTAAATTTTTCTAACATGACCATATCACCCATTTTCCATACTTACATGCCACCTTCATAATTCACAATGTGAAAAACTGTAGTTCATGATAAAATCAAATGTGACATGATTATTTGTTGTAAAATTCAAAATAAAAATTTAAATTATTGAACAAATTTACTTTTTTACAAAATTCATATAAGAGTTGTAGCTAGAAATTATGAACCAAAAATATTTATTTATTGGGATCAAATTTAGATGAAAATGGTGTATGAATTTCATAAAAGTTAATCAAAAATTTATTTAAAATTTTAGATTTATTTTAAAATATGTCATCAAATAATTGTGTTTTTATCACTAAACTAGCACATATGTGCAAGAGAGGGGTAATATAGCCAATCTAAAAAACATTTAACGGTCAACTCATGGTCAACTGATGGAATGAGCATAGAGGAGATCCAAATGAACACTCGGGGGTATGTAGGGGACGAGGCAAAATTAAGGGGCACACATGAGATTGAGAGAGATTTCAAGGGCATGTAGGGGATTTTCTCTTTGTGTTTAGTTTAGCTCTCTTTGTGACTAGATATTTGCATTTATCCTCGTCCGTGCCTACTCGCGTCTGATAGTGACCACCACCGTGCTGTTCTCGTGCTGGAACAACTCGGCCACGACGATCGAGCAGGCGGCGATGGCGTCGGAGTGCGGGTTCAACACCCTCGACATGCTTATTGATGCCACCATCCTGACCGCTTTCCGCGTGACGCTAATGCACTTATTCGGAAAGTTCGACGCTAAATTTACCAAGTCCTAGATGATCGACCACATGCTGCACCTGGCGGCCATGAACAAGGCCGGCAAGTCCTTCATCCAGACGGGGTACTACAACATCCACATCATGGAGGTGGTATTGCGCAACGTCATCTCGAGTTGTACCATGCAGAGACCGCGCAGGGTCATCTCGAGTTGCTGCTCAACTACCACACCATGGTCGTTGACCTCACCGACATGCCCATGTCCAATGCATCGCTGCTTGATGAGGCCACCGCCACCACCGAGGCCATGACAGCGTCCTTAAATCTGTAAGAATCTGCCCTCAAGAACCGTGTAGCCCAGCCCATCCGACGACAGGCCTACTTACACATTTCACTCCACTTACATTTTCATCATCGCTTCGTGTAAAAGAATTAACCCGGGAGTAATATGGTTGGAGGGAAGCCTTATAAGTTGGTTCCACTCTTGCTAAACTAGCAAGGTGATACTAAACATGCGCACACAACTCTCATGGGTCACACAGACCGAATCCCAATTGGACCAGGATGTTACAAAAATCAAGAAGACCTTCCTCAGCGCCACCAGTTGCCACCTTGACCATCAACATATGCCAGACACGCGCCGCAGGGTTCGACCTCAACGTCATCATCGTGGACACCAACGACTTCGACTACAGCAACAGTGATGTGTGTGGAGTGCTAGTGCGGTACATCTCATTGTCGTGCCTTTGCCTAGCATCTCCACGGCTCCCCTCATGAGCATGGACACATCGAACTCCAGGCAACAACCATCATAGCGCATCATCTCTTGCGCCATCGAGATGGCAAGTGAGTTCCATCCGCATTGTGCTCTCTAGCATCACGTTGCTCTACAAAGACCTCGAGGACACGCTCACAGCCCGCCTGCCTTAGGCCATCTTCAAATAGGTCGGCATCTACAAAATAATGATAAATCGACTATCTGTTCACCGCTTTCTTCTCCTTTTCCTTTGTTGCTTGCCACCTACAGCAGTTTCTTGATCTCTTTCGCTCCGTCTCCTCTTTGCTAGGCACAGGCTTCTCAGCTGCCACCTCCCCATACAGCTCCAACTCGACGTCGCCTCCATCCGTGATGAGGACATGTGCTCCATGATGTCACGGCTAGGGCCTCGTCGTCGTCGAAGTGCTCGAAGCCACCTCCGTGGATGAAGCATAGGCTGGAAGCATACTTCAAGGCGAGTGCGGCATCATGGGCATTAACGCGTGTCAGTGGAGAGGATAGCTCGTCTTGGACTCGAGCTAGCGGTCGACATAGACGAGGTGGAAGGCGTGTGTAGACCCCCGATTTTGGAAATCGGAAATCTTATGTGTTTATCCGTACCAATCCCTGGATCAGTAGTTGGTACACACATACATAGCCGAATCACAACATATCATGAATGAATTCAGGCTAAAGGGGTTAAATGCTTACATTAGGGCCAGGCAGGCCAGCAACTATCAGAGAACAACAGCGGAAGATGAAACAATACAAGGGCCCGGTTGACATGCCACAAGCAGTCGACTGGGGAACGAGACCTAGAACGGGACCGCACTCCGATCATCCTGTTAAGTACGCAAGCTTACCAACAAGGGCTTCTCTTCAGGCACTCTGCTAAAAGATATATATAGAGCAACAATGAGTACAAAAGTACTCAACAAGCCACCACACAAGAATGCATATGATAGAAGGTATTTCAACGAGTGGCTTCCGGTCCTTTTTGCATAAAGCAAGTTTTGTAAATCCTTTCACAAGCCTAAGACCTAGCATGGACTGATCAAGTTTTAATACCATAGTTCATTAATCAACGATGGTTCTGTCCACCATCCATTGTCATCCAAGGATAGCTTCCCGCCATTGAGTCGTCATGGTTTTCTGGGGTCTACCCCTTCTCGCTTCTCGAGAAGTTGAACCACCAGCACTTAAAAGTCATTATGCATACCCATCCCAATCAGTTTAAGAATTTAGAGTCTAGCCAAGTGTAATACATGTCCCGGTGCTCAATAACCGCGAGCACGGCTATTCGAATAGATTGGTTTACTCACACTGCAGTGGATGTACACTTTACCCGCACTCCGTGACTTGCCCAACGAATGAGCCGAAGTCCCAACGAATGAGACGCGTCACGGCAAAGCCTTTCAATAACCTCACATTGGCAGTACCCGCTCCATGAATTTACATCCTCATGCACTCTAGGCGTACACGGTTTCTAGCAGTGAGAGGAGTTCTGGCGCTCCCGGGAAGGGAAAACTCACACATGCATTAAGTTATAATAAAATTTAGGTTCACACGTGGCGGTCCTACCGGTGGCTACTCCACCGTAGGCCCCGCCCCTCATACACACTAAGAAAACCACTATGCAGGGATACTGCCTCCGCTCGGCTATTTACTCCGCTAGGTCTATGCCCATTCGAGAAGTACGGTTGTACGAGGGTCGTTTCATGCTTAGCTTCATGGCTCGGTCCTTAACTGACCGGGGACGGTACTAGCCTTTTCTAGATACCACCCAAATCCACCGTTCGCCCCAGTCGAAAACACTTGTTTGGTTTTATTTCTCCTTTCACAAATCATGTCATCATATCATGGCAATGTGGCGCTCATGTCTCCACATGCCGCATCTCAATTACCTTCCCAAAGGTAATTGCCCCAGCATATATCACTTCGATAAATATGAGTATGCATGATTCTAGAATAGCATTACTAAGCATTTGTCATAATTGACTAGGGACTTATACGTAAACATGGTTACAAGGGAATATGGGGTAAACAATATCCAAGGCATGGCATAATAACAAGTAGGATATTCATCATTGCATGCAACTTTATTTGTAAACAAAATAATTTCGCAATTGGGATCAATATGTTTAAAGGATAATGATGACTTGCCTGCTCAGGATAGTCCTTACTCTATAATCTTGATCAACCTTCTCCTCCTAGAAGCTGTGCACGTTGCCTCACGACTAATCGATACACCAATACTATAATACGCGAGAAAAACCAATATTCAACCAACAATCAAACAGGCGCAAACAAATATAAATGTTGAAGTCGCAACTAGGGCCGCTCATATTACTCGCTTCTATCTAAATATAATGGTCATAGTATCAAGGTCGGATTAATGAATCACTTTGGTGAATTGTTTGATTAGTTTACCAATCGAGCCATTATTTTAATTATGGATAAATTTTACCCGACGTTATAATAGGCTAATAATTATCCAAGCTTTATATGTTAGATTTGTGAGGTTAATAATATTAGATGTGCAGATCATCTTATTACACAATGTTATAATGGATAATCTTAATCCACAGTTGGGCTACCATTATATGAGGTCAAGATCTATAACTAGTATTTTGTCTATCTTAGATATTCTACCACATAATTTACATTTTAGTGGGTACAACCAAATTATATATACACTACTCTATACAATATGGCATTTATTAATTTCGCATAAGTGATTTAATCATATTAGCATTGTTATTATTATTTCTCAAAAATATGCCATGAACTGACCTAAGGGTACTCCTATTTTACCTACAAAATTACAAGGCTAAGCTTATTTAAATAACCTATAAGTCATGGGTTTAATCATATATATATATGGTTAGTGATAATAAATGGCACTAGTATTTTCCTACATGCTCTAGCAAGTTTTTGAAATAATACTTCCAATTAATTAACATGATTTTCATAGTGAATAAACATGTTAGAGACAAATGTTATTATATCTACTTTACAGAACAATATCACTTTTATTTATTAGCACACTTTAAGTTAGTTATTTATCTAATCATTTGATATTAATTATTTTATAGATACAAATATATTTTATTAAATAGTGAATTATATATTCATTGGAAAGTTCATGAATTTAGATGAATTTAGGTTCAAGTCTCACTCAAATCGGAGCTAAAATGAATAAGTTATGTTTGTTCAAAGATTCAAATTTGAATTAAATCCAACAATTGTGAAAATGTATTGTTCATAATTCATTTATTGTTAATCCATTTTATCCTAATATTTTTGCGTTAGCCGATTAAGGTATTAGTTTATTTCAATTTACGCGATTCCGAATAAATTGGACTCGGATAAATAATAGTTAATCCTAGTCCGAAATAAGATACTCTACATATTTAATACTTAGGTTCTGATAATAATCAACCCTAACCGATAAATAGTTGGCTAAATAATTGCAACGGCTAGTTTAGCGGATAACTTAGTTATTGAGTAAAAACTAACTAAATACCGACTAAATAGACGTTTAAATAGATAACGGACAGTCGCATTCATTCTATAGCAATTTTAGAAATGACCGGTGATTAATCCTCCGATTAACACACACATAAACGATTTAGCGAAACTTAACGAATGAAAATCTAAATAATCGGCTAACTACCCCGCTAAGGATTAATTATTTAAATGAATAATCTAGTTAAGCGAATAATTCAAGTCGCAATTAAATAATCCAATTTAATTTCTTGAGTTTCCAAAATAATCGATGTCGGTGGATTTTACTGATTTCTTAAACTAACATTTTATATTAATCTAGCATGTGTGCACATATATTTGAGATAGACAAAATTAAATTCCTAATCCCCAAATTTTATCTCTCCCTATTTTATTTTTTTTCATTTTTCCCTTTTCCTCTTCTTTTCTATTTTTTTTCTTCTTTTTCTTTTTCTCTTTTTCTCCTTCTCCTTCTCTGTTTCTTTTCTCCTTTTCTTCCTTTTTCTTTTTTTTCTTCATCTTCTACCTCTGCTCTGTTTGCTGCTCTCTCTCTCTCACTGTGTACTGCCGGCAAGGGGGGGAAGAGGGGAGGCGGCACCTACCTGCGGCGGCGGCGGCTGAGGGCGGCGAGCAGCGGCGGCGGCCGGCGGTAGCCCAGCGGCGGCCGGCGGCAGCCCAGCGGCGGCGGCGAGCCAACGGCGATGGTGGCGCAGCTCCAAGCGGCGGCGCGACAGAGGAGGCGGTGGCGGCAGCTGGCGGTAGGGGGGAAGAGGAAGGGGGAAAATGGAGGGGAGGAGGTGGGGAAGAAGGGCTCGGCCGGGGGCTTTATAGGCCGGCCGGCGCAGCGGCCGAGGCGGCCGGCACGGAGCTCCACCATGGCGACGGCAACGGCGAGGTGACGGTGACGTGCGGCGCGGGTGGGGCTCGAGGACGGTGCAGGCGCGCAGGCGACGACGACGGGCGCGGCGCGGGTGGGGCTCAAGGCGCGGCAGGGCTGCAGGTGCGCCGCGCGGCAGCAGAGCTAGGCTAGGGTTAGGGTTCATCGGGGAAGATGAATAGTAGTTATTATTATTATTATTATTATTATTATAATTATTATTATTATTATCATTGTATTGTATTTGTCCAAATTTATAACTCTCTCGCACGAATGAAATAAACCCGATATTGGGATTATTCTACCTTAAATCTTGCCCGAAATTTTATATCGTCTATATTTGTTACGCCCATCCATATGTGTGGATAATTATAAAACTTTTATTATCTAAATAAATTCATGACATTAAGGTAAAATATTTTATTCGCTAAAATTTTATCTAGGATCTTATTTTAATTCATGCACAGTGATTATTCCTTCTCGTCGGTTTCCGTTCTAGGGTTTGCACTAAAATACTTTCGATAAATTAAACTCCCGCAAAATAAAGATTCAAATAAACGAGCCCTAAAATGCGGCATGATGCAAATTATAATTATAAGGTTTTGTATTTTTAGGGTTTCGGGGAAACTTTAAATAGAAAAAGGAGGAGAGTTTATTCCGTAAATTTTCTAGGCAACCGAATTTAACACTTAGTGTCCAAAAGTCTAAATTTTATCCAAAAGTTGTGACGGCACAAATATATTTTATTGCATTATTCAAATGAAGTTAAATCCCAAAATCAGTCTAGATAATTTTGGAGGCTCTCTTATACAATGAATTATTATAGTGGTGATCATTATTTCATGCGATGAGTTCGAAGTTAATCTGAGTATTCTTGTGAGATTAGGCTATTAACATGGTTCAATAATCTAGCACTGGATCTGTAATTTATATTACATGGACTTAATAATTAACCTGTTCTATATTTGGCTTGTTATCGCATGCGCAAATAAATAATAATGTATTCTCGTAAATTGTATTTATTACCTAGATCTTTACCTTCAATTTGATTTTCCATTGCGACAATTTATAATTTGGCAAACAACAGTAACCATGACATCCAGCATGATGCAAAAGTTTTAAAAGTTCGAAATTTCAGTGATTTTTATTGCCGGAATTTTCAGGGTGCTACAGCGTGCCGGCAGCACAAAGGATGCAGAGCAGGACTGTGACGTCTTCGGGACGACATCAGTGGTGGCTGGCTACACCACGGGGCGCAAGCAACAGCTGGGAGGACAGCCACATCAGCGGTCAAACCCACATGTCGGATTTATAAGATCGTAGACCTAAATGGCACCTTACTTTAACTTTATGGACTGGGCATGTGGATAGATCGATGTTTGGGTGCAAGTCATTATGTTTCTCATAAATATACAACTTTTCAAGTTTAAAGCATATGATATATTTATTTCAACTTATCAAATTTTCAAGAAATGTGTTCCAAGTTCCGACTGACACAGGTAGTCTGGAACACACATGAGAGCTCCTCGTTTGCCTTCTCAGAAATTACTCCGGCTCACTATAGAGAAACGACTGGAAAGAAAACTTAGGCCCAATTGAGAACAACAATGCACGACAGGAGTATATTCTTCGCTAAGTTTGTCAGTATCAGGATACGTAGGATATTATGATACTAGCTACCGGGCAAAGTGATACATGTGGATATAGAGCGTAGAATTGTTAGAATCGTGCTAGGATAAGGATACTAATTGTTTCAAACTAGTAAATATTTGAATTCAAAAATCAAAACTATTTGAATGCATTTGTGTTCATGTATCTTCAAAATCAATGTTAAATAAAACTATTAGTAATAGTGGATGGTTTTCTCGCGATAAATCTCTCTTTTTTATGCTATAAAAAATATAATAGCTATATATAATTAATATAATATTAAATTAATCTTAAAGATAAAAATCTCATAATATCCCAATAATAAGATAGTATTTTATGATCCGATACTAGTTTTTTTAAAAAATGATACTATAGAGAATCATGATACTAACAACTTTGTTCTACTTTGTAAGCTCATGCTCAATGAATTCTAAACATTTCAACATTACAATAATCTGGAAGGAAGTACATTTGTACTTTTTCTTCCAATTACTGAGCATTTGAAAATGAATTAATTAGGCAATATCAGGTGATTATGGTTGGTTCGCTTTCTTCGAGATACCTTTATCATGTCCTTCCGTATAGAAAAGTCCAGATTAATATAGATACGCAAAATCAATTGGTATATACAGATACAGAAGTTCACTGGAAACGAGAGATCCTGTATTAAGGCTAACGTGCCAAATTATAATAAAAGCTCTTGTGTACCATATCAAATTACCAATCGACTTCGAAAATGAAAGCACAGAAACGTAGATCCGATACTAGTTTTTTTAAAAAAATGATACTATCTACAATCACGATATTAACAACTTTGTTCTACTTTGTAAGCTCATGCTCAATGAATTCTGAACATTTCAACATTACAATAATCTGGAAGGAACTACATTTTTACTTTTTCTTCCAATTACTGAGCATTTGAAAATGAATTAATTAGGCAATATCAAGTGATATGGTTGGTTCGCTTTCTTCGAGATACCTTTATCATGTCCTTCCGTATAGAGAAGTCCAGATTAATGTAGATACGCAAAACCAATTGGTATATACAGATACAGAAGTTCACTGTAAACGAGAGATCCTGTATTAAGGCTAACGTGCCAAATTATAATAAAAGCTCTTGCGTACCATATCAAATCACCAATCGACTTCAATCGACTTCGAAAATGAAAGCACAGAAACGTAGACACCCACCACCAGCTCTGAACCCCTTTAGTATTATAGCAACCGAGATTAAATTTTTAGAACTAAAAATCTCGATTTTTAGTACCGGTTGAAATAACCGGGCTGTGAGATTCGAACTCAAGATCTCTCACCTCAGTCTCATGTACGTTACCGTCTCACCTACCACACACATCTGACCTGTATAGAAATGATTTCTTTTTGAACTAGACCCTGGAGGCTGTTGACTATGAAATTTGATAAGCATATGAATCGGAAACGCAGCCCAATTCGAGGTGGATTTGGAGATATGCGGGATTCTCGGAAACAGAGTGTGCATCGGCTGGAGGACCGTATCGGCTAGAACCGAGTTTGATATGGATAGCCGATATGGCCGATATTGGTTGCATAATCAATGTCGGGTTCGAGAAAGAGTTTGAGATGATGTTGCTAGGCAAGGATATAGTCCAGAATTGATAATTGTATCTATTAATTAGGATTTTATGTAAATTTCTTATAGATATTTTCGGTAAGAGTCCACCTGAGGGACTTGTTTGCTAGTTGGATTTGTATTAGGACAATATGAGTCATGTCCATAACAGACAAGTTTGTATTTTCGGTTATAAATATGAGCCCGAGATCTTATGAATAAAACAACAACAGTTCAATCAATCTCGGCGCATCTCCAACCTTTTACCTTTTACTTTCGACGAGTTCTTGCTTTCGAGTCGAGCTGCATCAGGTTTGATCTTCGGCAAAGAGGTAAGACTTGTTATGGCGGTTTGCATTATCGGAATTAGTGCTTACATCTTTATAACACTCTAATTCTATCTTGTGAATCTCCATGTTATCATATACGTTATATAATCTAAATTGACAATGCTATCTACTTGTATCGGCCGATCTCTATTTAGGGTTTTGTCGATAACGGCTAAATTGACTTGTTGGTTTGAATTATATAATGTATCCACCATCCCTAAAAGGCAACATCGGTTTGATTGTCTAGATCTTATGTTTCTTTTCATACTTAATGCTGCATCAGTTAAGTTTGATCTATTAAGTCGTGTTTAGAATCATGATCTCTAGCCTGCTTTATGGTTGTTAATAATGATAGTATCGGAGTTCAGCCGATCTTACCTGGTATAATTGTTTTACATAGTTTCATGCTTTGTTTAATATGCTATATCTGCCCCTTATATCAGGATCTAATCTAATATAAATATATTGGACTCATTACCAATCTGATTGGTGATAGTTAGTTATCTTTGTTGCAAGTGAATATCCTAATATAGGGTTGTATTGGAGCTATAGCCGATACATGCTTAAATCTGGACGTCAGCTATAATATGAATACATATAATCATTATTTCATATTATTTTAGACTTGGGTAATTTATACTGTCTCGGTTAAGTCCGATCTATCCCAATCGCTGATTCCTAAAGTAATATTGATTTATAGATTATATAATACTGGTATTTTCAGCCGATGTACCAAGTTTAGGGTTAGCTTGTCATCGAATATGCCTTGCAGCCGATTCATGCTATACTGTCTCGGCTATGTTACTTCACGATATGACATCGGCTTTCTGGCCGATTGATTATCGTTTACTAACAATACTTGCATATTTCATCTTGTTGATTGCATGATTAAATCAACTGGCACGCTTTTGAACACGAAAGCAAGTTTTGGACCTGCACTGGAGTTAAGCAGATCTCCCAGGCCAGTGTGTGTTTTTTACATCAACACGCTTTTAGCATGCCCGGTGGGACCTTTGTGTCATCATGACGCCCAACATTACTGAGGTCACGGAAGACAATGTTCTACCGATCACGATCGAGCAGTTGAACGAGGAGTAGAGGGAAGAGATGAAGAAATTGCTGGATCAACTCCAAAGCCAATACCTTCACTCGTTCGCGGTGACTCGCCAAGGCACAATAATCCAGAAGACCAAAGTAGAGTTGCCGTCGATCGTGAAAACAGAGCCAAGTACATATGGAATAAGCGATGACAAAGCCAAAGAGATCAATGCCGAATCAAGCGACGAAGAATTCCACACATTAAAAGATCATATTGATTCGGCAGTCCATCATGCCCTCATTAATCAATCCGGTGTACTCGTGAATACATTAACAAATATGATCAAGACAGTGGTGGATGTCACTATAGCCGAGGAAAAAGCAAAAGGACCCATATATCTTCCAGGAGATACTTTTCCATGTTATAGGATTGTTAAGTTAGAAATGGGCGGGAAACAACATTCGTTTCAAACCCAGGTTCCATCGGCTCCCACACTCAGCGGAAACATCCCGATAATATTAACAAGACAGTAGCCGATCCCTGGGGGACAGAGTTCAAACCAGTTGACGTCGAAACAGTTGATCAACATACTCAACACAAAGTTGTCAGTTGTTGAACTAGCATATCATATTCCTTCGGTTCCACAACAGCCGATTGGAATTACCCAGCTGATAGGCTAACAGTACATGACAGAACCACTACTATACGTCACATCTCAAGGTTTAGGAGCCAATCCTAGCCGACAATATCAGCCTCATTCTGCCCAGTATTGGCCTGAGGGATCTCCACGGCCCCAATACCCAACGTAGTATGGTCAGTATGATCAACCGTCGCAACAGCCATGGGCTGACATGATTGCCGATGTGATGAGGGAGCAATTTGGGCTCAAGCCTAAAGACAATGGCAACATGTATCAGCATCCATACCCTGAATATTTTGACCGGGTACCATTGCCAAACCGATACAAGGTGCCAGATTTTTCAAAATTCTCAGGACAGGACAACGTGTCAACTTAGAGCATGTCAGCCGTTTCTTGGTGCAGTGTGGAGAAGCATCGGCCACGGAGGTTCTCAGAGTTAGACTATTTCCACTATCATTGTCTGGATCGGCGTTTACATGGTTTTCATCCTTACCTTATAACTCTATAAGGAGTTGGGCCGATCTAGAAAAACAATTCCATAAGTACTTTTTCAGTGGAATTCAAGAGATGAAGTTGTTGGATCTTACGTCCATTAAACAGAAATCAGATGAAATAGCGCCAGATTACATTCAGAGGTTTAGGGATGTAAGGAACAGGTGTTATAGTTTGGCACTAACCGATTCGCAATTAGCCGATCTGGCTTTTCAAGGGCTGTTGGTGGCGATAAGGGAAAGGTTCTCAGCTCAGGACTTTGAAAGTTTAGCACACTTAGCCCAGAAGGTATCGGCCCATGAGACACGATTCCAGGAATCCAGAAAATTTGCTAAGAAGGCCAATAATGTCAACAACATCTATAGTTATGATTCTGACTCTGAAGATGAAGATCCAGAGGTTAATGCAGCTGAGTGGGCTAGAAACAAGAAGACAGTAGTGTGCCAATGGGTCAAGAATTCGGGGAAGGAAGAAAGGTTTGACTTCGACATTACTAAAGCTAACAAGATATTTGATCTTCTTCTCCAAGAAAAACAGATTCAGCTGCCGATAGGACACGTGATACCATCGGCTAAGGAGTTGAAGAGAAGTAAATATTGCAAATGGCATAACACGGGATCACACAACACCAATGATTACAAGATCTTCAGGCAGCAGATTCAATCGGCCATAGAACAAGGAAGGATAAAGTTCGATGAAGCTAAAAGGCCGATGAAGATAGATGGCCACCCTTTTCCGGTGAACATGGTTTATACTGGAGCCGATAGGAACCAGGCCGATAGGACCAAATATCATACAAGGGGTGCCAAATCGGCTAGTATGATCAACAAGTATCAGAAGAGATGTCAAAGTGAGGAAGAAGCGTATCGCTGCAATGAGGAGAGTTTTTTTTATCCTCATTGGGGTTGTGAATTTTTTAGATTTTGTTGGAATGAAGGAATGAGGCTACCATCTATCGAAGATTGTCCTGGTTGCAGCGACCTTGATGTGCAATATGTTAGGGGACCAAGCCGATGAAGCAATGGTGTGCGTCGGCTAACTCGACAAAAGTTGCCAGTTCATCAGAGGCTTGGGCCGATTCGACAAGATTAGTTTGCAGACGAGCCACAAGAAAGAGCTGAGGCTATGCAACTTCAATGGTGTCCTTCTGGAATTTTCACCAAGAGCCAGAAAAGACGTGTTCAGAGGATGAGGAACAGAGAGCAGTTTCAAGAAGTTGAAGATGAGATTGAGCATCGGCTGAAGCGCACAAGAAAGGTTTGACACGTCAAGAGTAAGATCATTCCAGCCGATGAAGTCAAAGCCGATGAAGATAAAAATCTTTCTGAGAGCAAAGGAAAAGATGTTGCTTCATACTCAATAAACATGGTTTTCATGTTATCAGCTGAATACGGTGTGGAACAAGTCGTGGAGCAAGCATCTGAGCCACCATCGGCCAAATTGGTGTTGTCCCCACAGCAAGCTATTTTTGAGAAACCAGAAGGAACTAGCCATCGGTACCTCAAGCCTTTATATGTCAAGGGGTTTGTTAATGGGAAGCCGATGTCAAAAATGTTAGTTGATGGAGGAGCAGCTGTTAACTTGATGTCGTAAGCAACTTTCAGAAAGCTAGGGAAGAATTCAGAGGATTTGATTAAGACCAACATGATTTTGAAAGATTTTGGAGGGAATCCATCTGAAACCAAGAGAGTTTTAAATGTGGAGTTGACCATTGGCAGCAAGACAATTCCTACTACGTTCTTTGTCATTGATGGAAAGGGTTCCTACAGTCTGTTGCTGGGGAGAGATTGGATCCATGCCAATTGTTGCATTCCTTCAACTATGCATCAACGTTTGATTCAGTGGCAAGGAGACCAGATAGAAATCGTACCAGCCGACAGGTCAGTTAATGTAGCTAGTGCCGATTTGTCTGTTTGGGAGACGGAAGGAATTGATTGTTTATCTGGAAAAGTTTAGCAAGGGGATTATTTAAGAGTTTCTGATTATGATATACAGCCAACAAGAGATGGAGAGCCCCAGTTGTTACTTTAAGGGCACCGTGGAGGGTTCTAATTTTTACACGAAGGATAGTGTAGATGATCTCTATGGCAAACTGGGACAAGGATTTATATCAGCCGATGAATTAGAAGAAGTGGATATTGGACCAGGCGATAGACCTAGGCCGACATGTATTAGTAAAGGTTTGACAAAGGAATTTAAATGTTAATTAATAGCATTTCTAAAAGATTACAGAGATTGTTTTGCCTGGGAGTACTATGAGATGCTAGGACTCAGCCGATCGATTGTTGAACATCGGCTCCCTATTAAACCTGGCTATCGGCCATACAAGCAACCTCCAAGACGTTATAAAGCTGAGATGTATGATGCTATCAAGGCTGAGATTACAAGACTTTATGATGCTAACTTTATCAGACCATGCCGGTATGCTGAGTGGATTTCAAATATAGTATCGTGCTCAAGAAAAATGGCAAGCTTAAAGTTTGCATTGACTTCAGGGATTTGAACAAAGCTATTCCTAAAGATGAATACCCAATTCCGGTTGCCGATTAATTGGTTGATGCAGCATCTGGGCACAAGATTATCAGTTTCATGGATGGTAATGCAGGATATAACCAAATCTTTATGGCCGAAGAGGACATTCACAAGACTGCTTTTCGATGTCCTGGTGCAATCAACTTGTATGAGTGGGTTGTTATGACTTTTGGATTGATTTGAGTGCTGGTGCTACATATCAAAGGGCAATGAATTATATATTTCACGATCTTATCGGTTTGTTGGTTGAGATCTATATTGATGATGTGGTAGTTAAATGAAAAGAGGTTGATGAGCACATAGCCGATTTGGGAAAAATCTTGGAAAGGGCAAGAAAATATGGATTAAGGATGAACCCAATCAAGTGCGTTTTTGGTGTATCGGCTGGAGAGTTCCTTGGATTTTTAGTACATGTGAGGGGGATTGAGATATCTCAGAGGAGTATTAGTGCTATCAAAGAGATAAAACCCCCAGAAGACAAGACCAAGTTGCAGTCATTGATCGGCAAGATTAATTTTGTTATACGGTTTATATCCAATCTATCTGATCGAATAGAGCCCTTTACCCCATTGCTCAGGTTGAAAGCTGATCAGGAGTTTGTTTGGGGAGAGAAGCAACAAAAGGCTTTGGACAGTATAAAGGAATATTTGAGTACTCATCTAGTTCTCATTCCACCACAGAAAGGGATTCCTTTTAAGTTATATCTGTCAGCCGATCAGAACACTATCGGCTCTATCCTGATCCAAGAGGTTGAAGGTAAAGAGCAAGTTATATTTTATCTAAGCAGAAGGCTCTTGGATGCTGAGGCTAGATATTCACCAGTGGAGAAGTTGTGCTTATGCTTATATTTTTCTTGTACAAAGTTAAGACATTATTTGCTTTCCAATTAGTGCACTATAGTATGTAAGGCCGATGTGGTACGGTATATGCTATCGGCTCCCGTCTTAAAGGGAAGGATTGGAAAGTGGATTTTTGCCTTAACAGAATTCGATTTGCGATACGAATCGGCTAAGGTAGTAAAAGGGCAGGTAATAGCCGATTTTATAGTTGAGCATAGGAATAGTTCAATTGATCATGTTGATATTATGCCTTGGACATTATTTTTTGATGGATCAGTTTGCACTCATGGATGTGGTATCGGCTTAGTGATTATATCGCCTAGGGGGACAAGTGTTTAGTTTGCTTTCACTATTAAACCTTATTCTACTAATAATCAAGCTGAGTCTGAAGCTATTCTAAAAGGGTTGCAGTTGTTGAAGGAGGTTGAAGCCGATGCTGTTGAAATCATGGGTGATTCATTGTTGGTGATTAGTCAATTATCTAGGGAATATGAATGTGAGAATGATGTCTTGATGCTTTATAATGAGAAGTGCCAAGAGTTGATGAAGACTTTCAAGGTAGTTACTTTAAAGCATATTCCTAGAGAACAAAATGTTGAGGCCAATGATCTAGCTCAAGGAGCATCGGGTTATAAGCCGATGTTGCAGGATGTTGAGGTTGAAGTTGCATGCTTGTCAGCCGATAATTGGAGGTTTGAGATACTTGTATATTTAAAAATCCTTCTAGATCTGTTTCTAGGAAATTAAGGTATAAAGCCCTGAAATATGTTTTGTTGGATGGTACATTGTACCATCGGACTATTGACGGGGTTTTGTTGAGATGTTTGAGCTTAGAAGAAGCAAAAGTTGTTATGTGTGAGGTGCATGAGGGAATATGTGGTACTCATCAATCAGCTCACAAGATGAAATGGATGATTAGGAGTATGGGTTGTTTTTGGCCGATAATGATGGAAGATTGCTTTAGATATTATAAAGGATGTCAAGACTGTCAAAAGTTTAGAGCTATTCAAAGAGCTCCAGTATCGGCTATGAATCCAATTATCGAGCCATGGCCGTTTAGAGGTTGGGGTATTGACATGATCGGCCAGATTAATCCACCATCGAGTAAATGTCATAAATTCATATTGGTTGCTACCGATTATTTTAGTAAGTGGGTTGAGGCTATTCCTCTTAAGAAAGTTGATACCAAAGATGCAATAGAATTTGTCAAAGAGCATATCATATACAGATTTGGTTTGCCCCAGATGATCAGGGGTCTATTTTTATATCTGATGAGTTTGTTCAGTTTGCCGATAGCATGGGAATCAAGTTGTTGAACTCTTCACCATATTACGCACAAGCTAATGGGCAGGCTGAGGCATCTAACAAGAGCTTGATCAAGTTGGTTAAGAGGAAGATTGCTGAATATCCTAAGAAGTGGCATATTATATTGGTTGAGGCATTGTGGTACTATCGGATGGCTTGTCATGGTGCTATTCAAGTTCCTCCATATCAGTTAGTTTCTAGGCATGAAGCTGTGTTAGCATGGGAAACTAATATCGGCTCAAGAAGAATTTCTCTGCAAAACGAATTGACAGCCGATGATTATCATAACTTGCTGGTTGATGAGTCAGAGGAGTTGGTTCAATCTAGATTACGCGCTCTCGAGAAAGTTAGAAGGGATAAGGAGAGGGTTGCTAGACATTATAATAAGAAGGTTGTACCAAAATCTTTTAAGGAAGAAGAACTTGTGTGGAAATTGGTGTTGCCGATAGGAGCAAGAGAGAGTAAATTTGGGAAGTGGTCACTGAATTGGGAAGGACCTTTTCGGGTTCATAAGTGTGTTTCCAAGGGAGCTTATATGTTGAAAGGCCTTGATGGAGAAATTTTTGGACGAGCTCTTAATGGAAAATATTTGAAGAAATATTATCGAAGTGTTTGGATTGGTTCATGATCGGCTGCGTTCTGCCGATGCATGATTGATAGCCAATGTTGTTTACATCGCCTTTAGATGGCCGATATTTTCGTCGCCCTTAGACTATGTTGTAAGTTTGCAGCATTGTGTTCCCTACTACATACTTGGGGGCATGGGAAGATAAAATTTGGAGTTTTTTGAGTTTTCTTGAAGCAAATTTGAGTTATTTTGAAACAAATTTGATGCCTGCATTAACAAGTTCACATCGGCTCGATGGCCGATATCAACATTTACATGAGTTTAAATCGGCTCGATGGCCGATAGCAGTATATTGCAGCAAAAAGTTATCATTTGAGACAAGTATTAATCTGTTACATTAACCCAGATAATTTTGGATTACTGAAATCGCACGCAGACGAATTTGTTCTACTACGTCTATGATCTTAGCATCTATAGCATCGCTTCCAGGGATTGGTTTGAGCGACTTGTTGAGAGAAGCTAAATGCTTGATTGAAGATTTGACTTGGATTTCTGTTCTTGAATAGCTTGAGGAAGATCAACTAGTTTCTTTTCTGCCTCAGAGATCTTTACTCGGCATTGGTGTAGTTGGACTAAAAGGTCAGATTCCTCTTGTTTGAATCTGTCTAGCTCTTGCTGAGTTGACTTTGGGCCAACCGATAATTCGTCCAGTTTGGATTTCTCTTCATTTACTTTTTGACGACTGGTTTGGATTGTTGCTTCAAGAGCCTTGCGCTCCAGCCGATCAGCAAGTCTTTGTTTTGCTCTCTCAAGTTTGAACCTATGTTGCTCAAGGAAGACTGCAGGAGAGATGGCATCAATTAGTTCTTCTGGGAGTTGATCCTGAATTTCTTGAAATCTTGACCTGATTGAGCCACAGTCTGTGACCAAAGTATCCAGTGAAGCTTTGAGCCGATCAGCAATATCGGCTAGCCTTGTCTTCAGATCGTCAGGCACTGGAGATTTAGTCTTGCTGGATATATCTTCTTCCTCTTCATCCAGAAACTGCTTTATGTCAAATGAGAACATATCGGCTAAAGCCTGCAAAGAAAGAGTTGAATGTAAGTAAAGGTTCTAGGATGGCCGATATAAGGCATAGTTGACTATGTTGTTACAGGGGTTGGAGAAGCTGAGACTATTGCAGCTGTTTCTTCTATATGGTGGCTTCTTGCAGCCGATGGTGTGTGTTCACTGGAAGCTGGTTGATGAGGAGGTGATATAGCTCGGGAAGGCTATAAATTTGTTAAGTATTGAAAGAAGGATTGGTAAAATTAGTAAAGGAGAGATTGAAGGAGTGCATACTTGAGTTTTGCGAGGCCGACGTTTAGGAGGACTTGGAGTTTTGGCCGGACTTGATGGATTGACTTGTGGTGTATCGGCTCGAGGTTCTAGACTGGAAACTTGTTCGGTTTCACTGATTTGTGCAGCACCTTCATCAATTTCTTCTTCTATTACTACCTCCTTAAGATATTCTTCCACATCAGGATCAATGGGGGTATCACCGGCTGAGGATTTTTGCTTCTTGGTAGGCATCTTTTTTAATAGCAGTGGGTTTGATGGCAGTCTTTTTGGTTGTCTTGCGTTTGCCTACAGTTATAATCAGCTTTCTAATCTGGCCTTGAAGTAAATCTTTGATGGCAGGAGCATCGAAGCCGATAGAAGAAGGAGCGAGATCCTTGCCCGATGATATTTTGGCCGATGCATAATGGATGTCTTGGCCACTTTTGCTTTTGGTTGGGGGAGGAGAGTTGCTAGCCTAAAAAGCATGTATAGAGAATTTTAGGGAATTATAATAGTGCTTAAGGAAGAAAATTTTGTGATTATGAATTTACCTGAGGACTGATGGAAGGAGATCCATGATGGTTAAGTAGAAATCGGCTGATTGAGATAGGAAAAGATGAGTTTTCCATTCACCCAACTATTTGTCAAAAAGTTGGCTTCGTTCTCTGATCAGGGAAATTCGGCCGATGGAGCCCAAGGGAGGATTTTCAAGATTTAGGATTCTGTCCATGATGAGGGCCGATGGAACAATGCCCCTTGTTTGGATTTTATCTGTGAAGTACAAGCCGATGGGTAGCTGTCCCATTCCAAGTTGCCTGGCTACAATCATAGGATGGAAAAATTCGTAGGATACTTGAATGTATCGGCCCTGGGAGACACCAGTTGGAAGTATGCAGGGGGATATGGCCGATATGAATATATCTCGTATTCCCGGGAAGTCTTCATTATTTAATTCATCCAATCTGAGGTTTGTCGGTAGCTCATAATTGATGTAATCCTCATATGGTAACCAAATTCGAGAATCATGAGGAAAATCCATTATAGAAGCGGTTGAACCACTCACAGAATAGCTCAGCCGATGTTCCTGATCCAGGATAAGACGATGTTGCTTCTCCAAATGATAGACATCGGCGTGTTGCTGTTTCATTATCAGCATTGGCCAGAGAAGGGAATTCTAACTCATCCAGTGAAGTTCTGTTGACAACCTTGATGGTGTATAGGTTTAACCATATTTGGACAAACCACCAAGGGCCTCCATAGTTGGCCGATGTGTTTAGGAGGAGTTTGGCCTATGTCTGGCTCATGGTCTGATACACTGCTCCTAAGAGATATTTGCCTAGTGGGATTGATTTCTTGGATACTAGGGCTTCTGCCAGATGTTGCCAATTTGCAGTAGGACCATAGGTGGAGCCACAAAAGAGAAATTTGTCCATCCACATCATCAGGAAGGCAACATGTTCTCTAGGGGAGACAGGCCCTGTGCACATGTTTTCAACTATGAAACCCGACCAACCTCCAATGTTCTTGGTTTGGAACTGGTGATCACATTTTATTTTCAAACTGATGGGGTTGGCCGATGAGGAGATATCTAGACTTGTTAGCATCTGTATGTCTAGCAAGGTGGGGGTCATAGGTCCGTAGCTGAATAGAAAGGCATTAAGGGTATCGGACCAGAAGTAGGAAGCAGCCGATAGCATTGGTTCATCCTTTTTGATATCGGCTAAGGAGAGAGAGAGAGGCATTGGGAGATACCTATTTCGTCCCAACCAAATCGGCAACCATCATCTTTAGCAACAACAACCCTCCTTCCTCGATGGCGACATCCACAGACGTCCCGCAGGTAATCTTCAACTGCTTCTATCTTCGACCCACATCGGCCATCATCTTTTCATCAAATTTATATACCTTAATCAATCCCGATTGATTTGATTTGTTTTTCCTTTCTCTACATATCCTTTCAGCACTTGAAGAACCAAATTGCCATCGCGATTCTTAAAGAACCAACCCATTACTTCCTCGGGCCGATGGGCGACGAAGATCCCATCTCTTTCATCAACGCCGAGACGAACCGCATCCCCTTCGGAGAGACCAAGCCCAGCCCAAGTCACCGGCCAAACATCTTCAGGTCCTGGCCATCGTCTGTGGATGGATGGAAAGCATGGTATAAAAGGATGGCTGCAAGCAAGCAAACCCACTGCCAGAGTGGTCGAGAGCAGTCGCCGAGTCGGAGGAGATGGTTTGGTGGCTTAAGCGGTGAAAACGGAGTTAACACCGTGAAAATTCCGGAAAGGTGGTTGCTATTTATGAAAGTAGGTGCGTAACGATCAACAGGGATAACCCTAGAATTTTTGCGGGATTGACGAGATAATTCCGTGGCATTATATAATACTTCAGAATTGGGGGGCATGTGTTGACGATGAATTTTGGTAAGCATATGAATCAGAAACAAAGTCCAATTCGAGGTGGATTTGGAGATATGCAGGATTCTCGGAAACAGAGTGCGCATCGGCTGGAGGACCATATCGGCTGGAACCGAGTTTCATATGTGTTGGTGTCATGGTCCCAGGGGTATGCTGGTTCAAGGTTTGAGGTGGCCCCTTACGCCCACGAGGCCATCGCCCGAGGGGGGATAGGGCCCGAGGGTGATGTGGCGGCCGCCCTCTCTATTTCTGGGCTCCCCTCGCGACTGCTGTAGTAGGGGTCCGGCTGCCCCAACCCCCTCGCGCTGTCGCCACGTGTGCTGGGTTAGGTAAGCGTTCCCAACGCTCACCTAACCCCATTAATGGCGACGCAGGCGAAGTGCGCATGCGCACGCGCATGCCGCATATAGTGCAGTTAGGCACGTGCGTGACGCATCTGACACCGGTCACACCGGCTGACCGGCCTGTGACCGGTCGAAATGACCGATGGGACAGTGGTGTAGCGTCAGTGCACCAGTTGCACGTTAGGTGGTGCACACGCTCCCCGCCTAGTCTCGTCAGAATCATGAGAGCCGTTCACTTTCCTTATCCAACCGGAGTTGGTATGATAAGTCCGGTCACGCGACGCGCGTCGCTCGGTACGGACGGAGCCCGCAAGTCTCCGCCCATTAAATGAATAATGACGTGCGGCGTTCCCCACAGTTGGATGGGCGGCCTAACCAGGGTCACGTCACCCCTGTCATCGTGTGACTTCTGCTCCAAGCAACAGGGCGACTCTTAATGTAGCCTGTTGTAAAAGAGTGTTTCTCCTTTTCTCTAGAAATGTAGCCTGTTGGCCCATGTGGTGTCCCCTTGGAAGTATAAAAGGAGACCCAGGCCTAGAGAAAGGGGGTTCGATCCCTGAAACAACCTCTCTAAGCAACCACACAGGAGTAGGGTTTTACGCCTCACCGGTGGCCCGAACGTGTATAACCCCTCGCGTCACGCTCTCTCTCGGAGTTTGTTGCTCTCCCGTTTCTCAGTGCATCGGGTGGCCGAAACACGTCCTGCACCCCTGGCCGAACTCACAAATGAGGGCCCTCATTGTCCCCTATTGAGGAGCTCACGCTCCGTTAGCTGGCGCGCCAGGTAGGGGGGCGTGTACGTGTTTTTGGCTTCTACTCCTTTTCCTGTGCACCAAGCATTGTCGAGTAAGCCCTATGGCTGAAGAGGCGATGGTGTACAACCCCACCCCGAGTGCCAGTGACGACGGCAGGGAGCTGCACCCTCGTCGTCGGGCTCATACCCCATCATCGCCCCCTCGCCGGAGTCCCGGGCGGGGAAAGGCGCTGGAGAAGCCGGATGGCTCCGCCACCTCGCCGCCGCCCAGTGACGGAGGGCGGCGCCGCGGTAGGGCACGTCGCCATCTGGTCTACGGCGACGGTGGCACTCCTCAGGGTGCCCTCCAAGCAGCGGGAGCACTGCTGCGCCACCCGCCCATCGCCTCCGACACGGAAGCCCCAGTCCAGCGTTGGCTGGACGATGTGGCAACCCTGGTCAAGGGCGCAGCAGTAGCTAGACGCCAGTGGGCGATCGTCGGCAGCCGAGTCATCCGGCACCGCGACTACTGCCTCTTCGTCAGCAAGGCGGAGAGCTCGACGGGTGACGGCCAATGCCCGCCGTTCATCCCCATCTCCCACGTCGACGCCCACGCCTGCTCGTGAGCATCACAAGAGCATATATGGCGAGCCGGATGCCCGGCTCAACATCGATCGCCGGCGTGACGAGCGCCGCGCCACCCGTACGGGGGAGCGCGCCACCTCCTCGGGAGTGCTGCGCTCCTCCGGCCATAAGGGTAGGCCCCCTGTATCTCCCGTCGTCAGGGCTGGATGCCGGGCTTTTGTGGCGAGTCTTCGGAATGTCCGATGGCCCCCAAAGTTCCGGCCCAGCATCCCCAAAAAATATGACGGCAGCGTCAACCCCACCGAGTTTCTCCAGATCTACATGACTGGAATAGAGGCCGCGGGGGGTGACGATAGAGTCATGGCGAATTTTTTTCCCATGGCCCTAAAGGGCCAAGCGCGGGGTTGGCTGATGAACCTGCCACCCGCCTCGGTCCACTCCTGGGAGGATTTGTACCAACAGTTCACTACGAACTTTCAGGGCACATATTCGCGCCCGGGGGAGGAAGCGGACCTGCACGCTGTGCAGCGGAGGGACGACGAGTCCCTCCGATCGTATATCCAGTGGTTTTGCCAGGTCCACAACACCATCCCTTGCATCCCCGCCCACGCGGTAATTTACGTGTTCATTGGAGGCGTGCGACATAACCGCATGCCGGGGAAGATAGCCTCCAAAGGGCCCCAGACCACCGCGTAGCTTATTGAGCTCGCAGACCGTGTGGCCCGAAAGGAGGAGGCCTGGACCTAGAACTCCTCTGGCTCTGGTGTGGCGGCTACGGCTGCCCCCGAGTCCGCCACCCGCTCCGGGCGGTGAGAAAAGAGGAGGAAGAGAAGGTCGGCCTGTTCCAACGACGAGGGTCACGTCCTTGCCGCCGAGGATGCTCCGCGGCCCCAACGCAAGGGGAAGGCCGCGGGCGACAAGAGGAAGGATGCTGGTGCACCTGCCCGGGAGCGCCCGACAGGAAAATGGTGCTTCGTGCACAACACCTCCCACCATGACCTCGCTGACTGCCGCGCGGTCAAGAGCCTGGTCGAGCGCATCAGGAAGTGGGGGGGAGGAGCGGGAGCAGGAGCGCTGTGAGGGCAAGGGCCCGACGGCTCCTGCTCGCGACCGGGGAAGTGAGGCCAAGCAGAAGGCCCCTGCCGACGATGGTGATGACGAGGATTTGGGCTTCCAAGAGCCTGAGGCCACCGTCTACACCATGGACGGGGGAGCATGTTCTCATGCTTCCCACCGCAGCTTCAAGACCATGAAGCGCGAGCTTCTGGCTGCGGTCCCCACCCATGAGGCCACGCAGCGGGCGCGATGGTCGGAGGTGTCGCTCACCTTCGATCAGACCGACCACCCATCATGCGTCGCCCGGGGTGGGCAGATTGCGATGGTGGTTTCCCCCACTATCTGCAATATCAAGTTGAGGCGCGTCTTGATAGACGGTGGCGTGGCCCTCAACATCCTCTCCCCCATGGCCTTCTATATTATCAAGGCCCCGGGGATGAGGCTCCGGCCGTCCCTGCCGATCATCGGTGTGACGCCGGGGCACACGTGGCCCCTAGGCCACATTGACCTCCTGGTCACTTTTGGTGGCCCCGACAACATCCGCACCGAGCGGATTAACTTCGATGTGGCGGATCTCAATCTGCCCTACAACGCGGTCCTGGAAAGGCCCGCGTTGGTGAAGTTCATGGCGGCCACCCATTACGCCTACCTCCAGATGAAGATGCCGGGCCCAAGCGGCCCCATCACCATCCACGGCGATCTCAGGATCGCGTTGGCATGCACGGAGCAGCGCGCGAATGACCTCGCTGTGGTCCCCAAGCCCGTGGGCGGCGATGAGAGGCCCGAGGCCACTTTGTCCCGCGCCCCGAGGAAGCGGATGTCCACGAGCAACGAGGTCCCCGTAAAGGAGTTGGCGTTGGCCGGCGACCCGTCCAAGACCGTCAAGATCGGTGCTCGTTTGGATGATAAATAGGAAGACGCGCTCGTCTTCTTCATGCGGGCAAACACTGACGTCTTCACGTGGAAGCCATCGGATATGCCTGGGGTCCCCAGGGAGCTGATCGAGCACCGTCTGGCCGTGCGAACGGATGTGAGGCCCGTCCGACAAAAAGTATGGTGATAGGCCCCCAAGCGCCAGGCCTTCATCCGTGAAGAGGTGGTGCGGCTTTTGGAGGCCGGATTCATCGGAGAGGTCATAAATCCGGAGTGGCTCGCGAACCCGGTCGTTGTCCCCAAGGCGAACGACAAGCTCTGGATGTGCATCGACTACACTGACCTCAACAAGGCATGTCCCAAGGACCCTTATCCCCTACCACGCATAGATCAGATTGCTGACTCCACTGCGGGGTGCGACCTTTTGTGTTTTCTAGATGCATACTCAGGCTATCATCAGATTCGCATGGCTAGGGAGGATGAGGAGAAAACTGCATTCATTACTCCTGTAGGCACTTATTGTTATACAACTATGCCTTTTGGTTTAAAGAATGCAGGCCCTACTTTTCAGCGTACCACTCGTATTACTTTGGTAGTCAAATAGGGTGCAATGTTGGGGCGTATGTCGATGACTTGGTTGTGAAAACGCGCAACCAAGAGACGTTGCTCAAGGATTTACCCGAGACCTTCAAAAGTCTCCGCTCCACACGCATGAAGCTGTACCCCGAAAAGTGCGTGTTCGGCGTGCCGGTGGGCAAACTTCTCGGGTTTTTGGTCTCTGCCCGAGGCATAGAGGCCAACCCCGAGAAGATTAGCGCAATAAATAGGATGCGCCCCCAGCAAACTTAGGGATGTGCAACGCGACGCAGGATGCATGGCCGCGCTAAGCCGATTTATATCGAGGCTGGGACAGAAGGCGCTACCCCTATTTAAGCTCCTCAAGCGCTCCGGGCCGTTTAGATTGACAGAGGAAGCTGAGCAGGCCCTCAACCAGTTGAAGGCCTACCTCAGCTCTCCCCCAGTCCTAGTAGCCCCAGAGCCCGAGGAGCCGCTGCTGCTCTACTTGGCGGCGACCCCGCAAGTAGTTAGCACAGCGCTGGTAGTGGAGCGCACCGAGGAATACCCCCGGGACCTGCTCCACCATCCCATGTCGGAACAGCCCGGGGCAGAGGGCAACGAAGGAGCCCTTTAGCCAGGCTAGGGCCTCGGGCCCTTTGTCCCCTCGCCAGGCGGCGTTAGGCGCCCCCGGTCCCTAGGAAGGCCCCAAGGCCACTGAGGGGAGGAGCGGCCCGACGCGTTCTGACCCCGAGGCCGCTGACATGGAGATGGAGTGGGCCCAGCGAGGCCCCTCCTATGATCAATGCGTGGGATCTGACGCCCCTAACGAAAGGACTAGGCCCCGCAGAAAGGTGCAACGGCCAGTCTATTTTGTTAGTGAGGCATTGCGGGATGCCAAGACCCGATACCCTCAAGCCCAAAAATTGCTTTACGCAATTCTGGTGACTTCGAGGAAGCTGCGCCATTATTTCCAAGCGTACCGGGTCACGGTGGTAACATCCTATTCCCTCGAGCAAATCCTCCACAACCGAGAGGGGACCGGGCGAGTGGTTAAGTGAGCCATCGAGCTCTCTGAGTTCGATCTCCGCTGCGAACCACGCCACGTGATTTAGAGTCAGGCCCTCGCCGATTTCGTGGCAGAGTGGACCCCGACCCCCGAGCCCGACCTCGGGCCTCCCGACCCCGAGGCTGGAACAGATCCCTCGCAACGAGACCACAGCTCCCATTAGGTGATGCAGTTTGACGGCTCGCTCGCCCTCCAGGGAGCCAGTGCGGGCGTCACCTTAACTTCGTCGAACGGGGACGTCCTCCAATACGTGGTTCACCTAGATTTCCGAGCAACCAACAATATGCGGAGTACGAGGGGCTCCTTGCGGGACTCAGAGCGGCGGATGGAATGGGGATCCGGCACCTCTTGCTTTTAGGCGATTCTCAGCTGGTCGTGAACCAAGTCTCCAAGGAGTACCGTTGCTCCGACTCGCAAATGGAGGCATATGTCCGCGAAGTGCGGCGTATGGAGTGCCATTTTGACAGGTTAGAACTGCGGCACGTGCCGAGGTGGGACAACGCACTAGCCGGCGAGCTGTCAAGACTCGCCTCGTCAGCGCCCCGACACCACTGGGTGCTTTTGAAGAAAGGCTCACCCAGCCCACGGCGCGTCCCGATCCCCTGAGGGAGTCGGACGCCGCCACGTCACCCTCGGGGCCTGATGGAGTCCAGGCCTCGGGGTCCGAGGGGGTCGAGCCCGATGGAGTCCAGTCATTTCTCAAAAATAAGACTCTGCCCGAGGACCGCAAGGGAAGTGAGCACATCATACGGATCTCCAGGAGGTACGTATTGGTAGAGGGGGCCCTCTACCGACGCGGTGCCAACGGAGTCCTCCTCAAGTGCATCTCTCGGGAACATGGCATCGAGCTCCTTATCGATGTCCATGAAGGCGAGTGCGGCGCCTACTCCGCCTCGCGCACCTTGGTTGGCAAGGCCTTCCGGCAAGGTTTCTACTGGCCGATAGCGCTCTACGGCGCAGCCGATCTGGTCCGACGGTGCAGGGCGTGTCAATTCCACACCAAGCAAACGCATCTGCCGGCCCAGGCCCTGCAGACCATCCCTCTCTCATGGCCCTTCGCGGTCTGGGGGCTAGACATCTTGGGCCCTTTCAAGAAAGCCCTGGGTGGGTACGACTATATGTACATCGCCATTGACAAGTTCACCAAGTGGCCCGAGGCCTACCCAGTCGTCAAGATCGATAAGCACTCAGCCCTCAAGTTCATCAAGGGCATCACTGCTCGGTTTGGGGTGCCCAACCGTATCATTACGGACAACGACACCCAGTTCACCAATGAATTGTTTGGCGACTACTGCGATGACATGTGCATCAAGCTCTGTTTCGCCTCACCCGCCCACCCCAAGAGCAATGGTCAAGTGGAACGCGCCAATGCGGAAATCCTTAAGGGCCTCAAGACCAAGACATATAATGTCCTCAAGAAAGATGGAGATTCATGGATCGACGAGCTATCAGCGGTGCTCTGGGTGAACCGGACCACCCCAAGCGGTGCAACAGGAGAAACCCCATTTTTCCTGGTTTACGGTGCGGAGGCGGTCCTCCCATCTGAGCTCACCCTGGGATCCCCTCGGGCCGCCATGTATAACGAGGATGATCAAGAGCAGCTCCGACAGGACGACCTCGACTACCTTGATGAGCGAAGGTGACGTGCCGCCCTTCGTACCGTGCGTTACCAGCAGAGCCTACGGTGCTATCATCAGCGCCATGTCCGGGCCTGGTCACTCAATGTTAACGATCTTGTCGTACGCCGCGTCTATACGCGTGCTGGATTGAGCAAACTATCACCCATGTGGGAGGGGCCGTTTAGAGGGATCGGTGTCCCCCGGCCGGGTTTGGTCAGGCTGGCCACGAAGGACGGCACGGAGTTCCCTAACCCATGGAACATCGAGCACCTTCGTCGCTTCTACCCATAGAGGAGTCATTGTTGTGCCTCAGGCTCGGGCCAACCCCGCATGCCCCCTCGGGCATGCTGGGTTGGCCGGGGGATCCCACTGGGCATACTTCTATTATGCATACTTCCTTTTTATCGTATTATGAATAACAAAGCACTTCCTTTATATCCGTACGGCTTTGATTATTTTGTTTTTTCTGACGGATGTTATGACTCAAGCTGGGGTGCTCGTGTTCGTTTTGCTCCCAACGGCTCGGACCGCCTAGACGCCAACGGGGCCCAGACCGAGCCGTGCCTCGGGACACGGCGAACCCTGGGGGAAATCGGCAATGATCCACAAACAGGTTGCCACTAACCCCTGATCGCCGAGCTCCCGGCCTGGCCAGCCTCACCACGTGGAACTCCCCAAGTGCACTAATCCCGGCCCTAGTCGTTTGGGACAGCAACCCGGGCCCGAGCCCCCGCTTGAGTCAAGAATCAAACAGGATTAACAAAGGGGTCCAACCACTTCACATGCAGAATCACAAACTAACATGAGACTAAAAAACATTCATTGCAGGCAGAAGCAAAATGTCCAAACACGAGGCAAATTGAAAGAAGTGCTGATTATTACAAGTTCTGCACGAAGGCCTCATAAACATGCTGGAAAAAGAAATAAAAGGAGGAGGCAGCGGCTGCCGGAGTCGGGCCTGCCCGATCACGCCTCGCCATCGCCGTTGTCGTCGCCGTCGCCTTCGTCATCGGAGGCGGCCGCCAAGATGAACTGAGGAGCTGTCCCCTCGAAGCTATGGACGATCTCCAGGGCGGCCTCCCGGACTTGGGCGCGTGCAGCGGCCTCGGTCCTCGGTGGGAATTCGTCGAAGACCGCCCACGGCGAGAACTCGGGGTCGCGGGCCTGGTAGCTCGCTAACACGAGCTCCACCGCCCACTCGGCGAGGTCCCTTGAGGAGGACTTGACCGTCTCCTCGATCTCCTCGGGGAGCCTCTTCAAGTCCCTGGCCATGTCGGCAAGCCGGTGGGCGATTTCGGCCTCGGTGGCGCCGAACTTCCGTTGCAGGCCCCGTCAGATGCCTGCCCGACGTCCGGCGTCCTACAGCTTGGCGACGGCATCCAGCAGCATGCCGGGGCCCACCTCACTGGCTAGCCGGAGGGCTTCGACTTTCCCGGCCCGTGAGTCCAGAGCCCGCTGCAGTTCCACAGCAGACTCCTCGGCCGCGACGAGGCGGGCGGCCAAGCTGCTTTGGGCCTCGGGCGCTCCGACGCCCCGCGCCAGCTCATCAACCTCTTTCGCCCGCGCCTCAAGCTCAGTGGTGCGCCGCTCCAAAGCGGCCCTCTCGACGCGGGTGTTCTGGAGGTGCTGAAGCTCGCGCGCCGCCATGACCTCCTCACGCTTGGTGAGAGAGTCCTCGCGGCGTCGAGCCTGCACGACGCGGCGAGACGCCTCGGACTCACGCTCCGCGATCCTCGCCGCGCGCGCCTCTCCGACGCGCAGGGCCTCAGTGTGCTGCCGCACCGCAGCCTTGGACTCCGCGAGGATACGTGCTTGCTCGGCCACGGCGTCCTCGTGAAGGCGGAGCGCGGCCTTCATCTCCGTGGCAGCGGCTTCGTGCGCCGCCAGGGTAGCCTCCTGCACCTCTAGCTCTTGCACGCGACGGTCTAGGACACCGATGCACCGGAGTACGACGGCCTCCGATCTCTGCAGCCGGGAGGTTTGCTCCTCCAGCTCACCGGCGCACGCCTTCAGCACTTTCCTGCGCGCCGTCAGGGCCTCCTTGCGGTGGCGCACCGCTGCCTCGGCCTCCGCCGCCCTTCGCTCCCGGGCTACGGCAGCATCGAGAACCCCTCGCGCAGCGTCGAGCCAGCGCGTCAGGTCATCAGACTGGGCCTCATACTGGAGGCGGAGATCCTCGATGCTCTCCTCCATGGCGGCGGTCGCGGTGAGCACCACGACCCTCTCCTTCTCCACCTCATGGGTGACCTCTGCCTGGGCCTCGGCGCGGGCGTCGAGCGACGCAAGGTGCGCCGCGTGCGCCTTCCGACCGGCCTTCACCATGGCCTCCACGGAGCGGCGCCCCTCGGTGACCCGCGCCCACTCCGCCTCTAGTTCAGCCCGCTCCCCAAGCAGGGCTTGCATCTGGGAGTTGAGCCCCTCCAGAACGGTGGAGTTGGTCATCGCCAGGGCCTAGAGGAGAGGCTCCGCGCCTAAGGGGGTGGAGGTGGAGAGGGGGGATTCGCGACCCTGTGTCGGCGAGGTCCGGCTCGGCCCCGAGGGTGTGCGGTGCGGGCCCCGGGCTCGGCCTCGGGGGCCCCACCGAGATCTGGCCCTCCCTCCGGGGCCTGTTGAGCCTTGGGCCCCGAGACGAAGTCGGGCCTAAGGCGCGGCGCCCCCGAGCCACAGCTAGCAGCCCTGGCGGCTAGCACCGCCATGCGGACACGGGCCACTTCGGCCTCCTCCCGGGCACGGGCTGCCACAGCCTCCTGGGTCTAGGCTATATCGACCTCCTGGGAGCGTGCTTTGGTCGCCCGCCTATCGGCCTCCTGCCGGGCTGCCCCCTCGGGCGCTGGCGCCTCTGCGTCGCCCCCCGCAGGCCGGCCGGCTTTGGATTGGCAGGAGGCGTCATCGCCTCGGACGCTCCGGGACGGGAGCTCGCTGGAGAGGTGAACCAAAGAAAATGAACATATGAAACAAAAGACGGAGCAAAAATGGAAAGAGAGATCACTCCTGTCGGCGGCGAGGTCGTACCTGCGAGGTGGACGGTTGAAGGTCCATTTCGGGGGCTTAATGAAACCCCCATTGCCGGGCTCAGTCCCCTTGCTGGACTCGATCTCGCCTAGCTTGCGGAGTCGCCACCTCTTCCTCTCCCCCTCGGGCAGGGGCGTCGGCGAGCCGCTCGCCGAGCGCCTCCTCGAGGCTTGCTCTGCTTCGCCCCCTCGGGGTGGGGATGGGGGAGGGCTCTCCCTAGACTTCCACTTCCACTTGCCGTCGCCGGGGCGGCTGCTCCCGGAACTCCCACCGCAGGATCCCGACACGTGGGCCACGTCAGAAGGGGGCTGCTCTCCACCTCCACCGCGGCTGCCGCCAGCGCCATCATGGCCACCTGGGGCTTGATCCCACACAGCGCCTACCGTATCCATGATGCTAGGATGCTGCCGCGGTCGGGGTCGCTACACAGGGGGAGGATCCCTACCGGGATCAGGGACGGTTCCACTGTGCTGAGGTCCAGCACGCGCTGGATTACCACCTTGAGATCCTCCGGATCCCAATCCCAGTCGCGGCCCGGGTGCGACCTAACAGCGTCCTCGGAGCTGGAGTACACCCAGGCACCCCGGGCATGTCGCTGGAGCGGAGCGATGCGGCGGCGGAGGTAGTCCCCGAAGACCATGGCGCCGGTGAGGCCCCGGGCGCGCAGGCCGACCAAGCGGTCCAGGACGGCATCATACGCGTCCCCGAGCACGACGGTCGACCTCCAGGTTGGCCTTTGCGCCGGTGGCCTGCTTGGGAGCCGGAGGAGTCGCTCGTCGGGGAGACAGGTGTAGAACCAGTCGTTCTTCTAGTCGTCCCACTTCTTCCGCAGGATGCACGGGATGTTCCGATGCGCCGCCTGCGGGTGCGGTTGGAAGTAGCAGCCGCCGACATCCATCGCCGGTGACACGAGCTGCATGGTGAAGAACCACTGGAACAGCCGAAGGGTGGGGCGCACCCCCACAAACATCTCCCACAGATGTGCAAAGATGGCCAACGTCATCAAGGCGTTGGCGGTGAGATGCGCTATCTAGATGTCGAAATACTCCAGGACATACATGAAGAAGCTTGAGAATGGCGGGATTGGCCCCGCCATGGCGAAGGAGAAAAAGAAGACGGACCGGTGGGGGTATTGCAGTGCCGGGCGTGCCTCGCCCAGCAGCAGCACCTCCCGGTCGGGCACCGCCGGCATAAACTTGCACGGCAGGCTGGCCACCCGCTCGTGAGTAATGCGAGAAGGCGGCAGTACGCTGCCGTCAACCAGCGAGGAGTCCCGTGCCATCTCAACGGAGAGGATGAGCATGAGAGAGAGAGTGAGCGGCGAGAAAAGCGCGGGAAATTTGATAAAGCTAGAGCGCAAGGAGGCTGTGTTGGGCGAAAGTGGCGATGCAAGGGACGAATCCCCTCCTCAACGCCCTTTATACCCCAGCCGCCGCCGCGCCTGGCTCCTCGTTTCCCGTGCCCACTAACTCGGCCCCTCGGTTATCGCGCCCACTTCCTCCACTAACCTCCCTAGCCCGTTTCCAGTGCGCGTGCGAAATCCCGCGGCCGTTACGGTGGTAGAGAGGCAGATCGTGTCCGCATTGATTGCGCACAGCCACCGAAAGATACGCCATCATCGCAATTCCGGATGGATAGATGGACGTGTCCCGGTTTGTGCGCCGCCCCGAATAATGTGGCCATTACGAAGTAATGGCCCATTATCGCTGAGAGGCAGTTTATACCGTGCAAGTGTTGCGGCCATTTGTTTTTTCGCCACAGGGAGCCTGGGCCCACGTGTCACTAGACCAAGAGGATGGCGTCAAACCTGGTTGCCCCTTGAGTGGACCTGTGCAGGCCTTACACCAGGGGCTACTGTCGGTGTCATGGGCCTAGGGGTATGCCGATTCAGGGTTTGAGGCGGCCCCTTATGCCCACGAGGCCATCCCCCGAGGGGGATGGGGCCCGAGGGTGATGTGGCGGCCACCCTCTCTGTTTCCGGGCTCCCCTTGCGGACTACTGTAGTAGGGGTCGGGCTACCCCGACCCGCTCGCACTGTCGCCACGTGTGTTGGGTTAGGTGAGCGTTCCCAAGGCTCACCTAACCCCATTAATGGTGACGCAGGCGAAGTGCGCCTGCGTGCGCGTGCTGCATTTAATGCAGTTAGGCACGCGCGTGACGTATCTGACACAGGTCACACCGGCTGACCGGCCTGTGACCGGTCAGAATGACCGATGGGACAGCGATGCAACGTCAGTGCACCGGTTGCATGTTAGGTGGTGTACCACGCTCCCCGCCTAGTCTCGTCAGAATCATGAGAGCCGTTCACTTTCCTTATCCAACCGGAGTTGGTAGGAAAAGTCCGGTCACGCGGCGCGCGTTGCTCGGTACGGACAAAGCCCGCAAGTCTCCGCCCATTAAATGAAGAATGACGTGCGGCGTTCCCCACGGTCGGATGGGTGGCCTGACCAGGGTCACGTCGCCCCTGTCCTCGTGTGACTTCTACTCCAAGCAACAGGACGGCTCTTAATTGTAAAAGAGTGTTTTTCCTTTTCTCTAGAAATGTAGCCTGTTGGTCCATGTGGTGTCGCCTTGGAAGTATAAAAGGAGGCCCAGGCCAAGAGAAAGGGGGTTCGATCCCTGAAACAACAACCTCTCTAAGCAACCACACAGGAGTAGGGTTTTACGCCTCACCGGCGGCCCGAACCTGTATAACTCCTCACGTCACGCTCTCTCTCGGGGTTTGTTGCTCTCTCGTTTCTCTGCACATCGGGGTGGCCGAAACATGTCCTGCACCCCTAGCCGAACTCACAAAGAGGGGGCCCTTATTGTCCCCTGTTGAGGAGCTCACGCTCCGTTAATATGGATAGCCGATATGACCGATATTGGTTGCCTAATCCATGTCGGGTTCGAGGAAGAGTTTGAGATGATGTTGTCAGGCAAGGATAGAGTCCAGAATTAGCAATTGTATATATTAATTAGGATTTTATGTAAATTCCTTATAGATATTTTCGGGAAGAGTCCGCCTGAGGGACTTGTTTGCTAGTTGGATTTGTATTAGGGCAGTATGAGTCGTGTCCATAACGGACAAGTTTGTATTTTCGGGTATAAATATGAGCCCGAGATCTTATGAATAAAATAACAATAGTTCAATCAATCTCGGCGCATCGCCAACCTTTTACCTTTTACATTCGACGAGTTCTTGCTTTCGAGTCGAGCTGCATCAGGTTTGATCTTCGGCAAAGAGGTAAGGCTTGTTATGGCGGTTTGCATTATCGGAATTAGTGCTTACATCTTTATAACACTCTAATTCTATCTTGTGAATCTCCAAGTTATCATATACGTTATATAATCTAAATTGACAATGTTATCTACTTGTATCGGTCGATCTCTATTTAGGATTTTATCGATAACAGCTAAATTGACTTGTTGGTTTGAATTATATAATGTATCCACCATCCTGAAAAGGCAACATCGGTTTGATTATCTAAATCTTATGTTTCTTTTCATACTTAATGATGTATCAGTTAAGTTTGATCTATTAAGTCGTGTTTAGAATCATGATTTCTAGCCTGCTTTATGGTTGTTAATAAGGATAGTATCGGTGTTTCCGCCGATCTTACCTGGTATAATTGTTTTACATAGTTTCATGCTTTGTTTAATATGCTATATCTGCCCCTTATATCAGGATCTAATATAATATAAATATATTGGACTCATTACCAATCTGATTGGTGATAGTTAGGTATATTTGTTGCAAGAGAATATCCTAACATAGGGTTGTATCGGAGCTATAACCGATACATACTTAAATCTGGACGTCGGCTACAATATGAATATATTTCATGTTATTTTAGACTTGGGTAATTTATACTGTCTCTGTTAAGTCCGATCTATCTCAACCGCTAATTTCTAAAGTAATATTGATTTATAGATTATATAATACTGGTATTTTTAGCCAATGTACCAAGTTTAGGGTTAGCTTGTCATCGAATATGCCTTGCAGCCGATTCATGCTATACTGTATCGGCTATGTTACTTCACAATATGACATCGGCTTTCTGCCCAATCGATTATTGTTTACTAACAATACTTGCATGTTTCATCTTGTTGATTGCATGATTAAATCAACTGGCACACCTTTGAACACGAAAGCAAGTTTTGAACCTGCACTGGAGTTAATCAGGTCTCTCAGACCTTAAAATATAAGACACCCATAATTTAAAAAAAGAATCATTTTATACTTTTTTGACTAATGATATGATTATTTAGTGTCCTTCATGTGATACCAATAGATTGTTCCTATTAAAAAATATATCATGCATTATATTTTGATATTGTTCCTACGAAGAAATTAATGGTTAAAGAATGTTAGACTGTGTTAAAATTAAAAAAACGCATTGTATTTTAGGTGAGAGAGTACTAAAATGAGTGTCTTGGACGGTAAAACTTTCATTAAGAAAGGACGGATTGAACTTCATATTTATTAATTCAGAAAATTATAACTACTATATTACACCTTAAATGTTGTATACCTAAAAGACGACTGTAGTATGATGTAGATGTAAACATTTTACTAGCCGTGTATTTGTGTATGGGGTATACTCACAAGAGAGAGTGTGATATATTATGGTACACTATTGCCTGTGGTTTAGTGATACTGTTCTAAAATTTAAAATTATTAAACTTAATATAAAATATACTCTTATTCTAGTACTACAACTTATAAACATCAGGATGGGGCAGCGGGGCGGCCGCACTGGGGCACTGGGCCCAAAAGCGTTGGGCTCCACCACCTACCCATTCGATTAGGGACGTGATTAGGCAGATGAAATCAGCGCTGTCGTCACATAATTGACCGAAGTTATCGATTCTAGAATCAGTACGCTTAGAGTCAAGAGTATCGAGACGTTGTGTGCTGCCTCCACAAGCTTGCAAACCACAACGAGCCGGCTAGTACTGATCTGACACACCATCCGTGCGTCTATCGGTTGAGTACTCTTCAATAATTTGATTGCATGATTTAGATTTGTTTGATTTTTTTTAATATGCTGCTATATATCCCGGCTGGCTTCTGATCTCTTCTCTGTTGTGGCTTCTAGCTAATCACGATATGTACCAATGTTTGCTTTCTTCTACTAACATATTAACATGCAATTTTTTCACGTTCGCAGAAGAAATGATTTGTTTGAATTAATTCTATGTTTCTTTAAGTTCTGTAATCTATCTGAGTTCAACCACTAATATATTAAAATTTTCAATTTTTAGCCCATTATCGATATCATGTCATTGAAATTAGACGGTCGAACAATTTGACATATTTTTGCATGCTGTGAGAAGAATTGCTAGATATTTTTGTAAAATAAGAAATTGCTAGGTATAAGATTGATATTGATATTATTGTCAATTGCTTTGTATCTAGAAATGTGTGAATAATTTAAGGCAATACATATGTATATTATTTACTATTTAGATACAATATTAAGGGTCATGTTTTTAGTTTCGCCATTGGCTACCAAAATCTTTAAGTGTTACCAATTACTCCTTCTGTCCTAGGAGTTATTTCTAGAGAGATTAAGGTTGAAGGGAAAGGGGTATAATGTCCCTTAAATGAGGGGTATAATATAATATGAGGAGTGCGAGAGGGTGGTTGGAGATAAGCTGAGATTAGGTGTGATCGTAATTAAATGAAAGGTGGTTAGGTGGTAGAAGTAGTACTCTATAATTCTTTGTTTTTGACGATAATTTTTCAGTGATACCATCACTTATATTTTGGATTGGAGGGAGTAGTATGGTAACCAAGGAAATACCGAAGATATGGTGATGATGAAGTTGATACATGACTTCACCTAACAAGTTTAAAATCCTAGTGCTCATGAATATATATACGCGTGGATGAGTTTTTAATATGATTTTAGTGAGGCTAAAGATTTACCATTAATTTTCATCTCTTTAGGTGTGCTTGCGGGTGTGTGAGATGTGCGTGTGTAGTGGTGTTTATCCATCATATGCGTTCTTAGTGTAATCGTGTAAAAAAAAGTCTCACACCGGTGCTCTATACTGGTAGTAGAAAACAATATGAACCGTTGATCTCATTTGATCGAATGGTTCAGATAATTTTCTATTACTACCATAGTTAGCGATAGTAGAAATGTGGAGAGTTATTATTGTCAAAAAAAATGGGGTATAATTGTTATTTAGCAGCTACTAAATTTTTTTCTTTTTTTCTTGTTGATAGAATATGAGCACTGCCAACATAATAGATAACCACGTATAGATCTAGCGAGAAAAAAACATAAACGACAAAATTACTCGTAGTAAATTACTAATTTACCTTTAATATTACTGGTAGTATAATAGTATAAGTAGAGAGTACTGGAGCATCACCCGTAAAAAAACTAGCCTATATAACGAGCATATATACTTAGATTATATAGCTCCTTCCTCTCGAACGACGACGGGTTGCAGAAGAGAGTGAACTAGTCTTGTGGACAGAGTAAGCTAGAGTTAATTTTCCTTTGTTTTTCTCCGTCTATATAGGCTACAATAAATTGCAGGTTATTTCTTTAATTCATTCATTCCAGAACCTTCAGCTGCTTGTTCTTGATCTCCATGAATCAAGAGATCGAGTAGCCACTGCAACAGTGCTTCTATCGCTGCTATTGCTGCGGTGCTGCGCGATGCTGCCGCAGCAGTCGCTGCCGGCCGCAGCCTATCTCGGCATGTTCTTTTAGGGCAAAACTACGAATTATGTTGTATAGAAGAAGATTGAGCTATGGTGTTCTTTGCTTGTATACGTACTAACAGTAATAACTTCACCATCTGCTTCTCAGCTTCTTTCCTTGATTTTGCACACATATATCCGCAGGAAATCAAACAGTTAAGTGTTAGATTTTTAGTGTGGTGATGGCATCTGCTCCTTTAGTTCAGGAAGAACCCCTACAGCCAGGTACGAAGCACTTCAGGAGCCAGCTTGCTGCTGCTGTGAGGAGCATCAGTTGGAGTTATACCATCTTTTGGTCTACTTCAACCAGTCTCCCGGGGTGACAACAATTAGTTCATTTTTTTTAAATTATGAATTACCCTAGTTTATTACTTTTATGCATGCAGTTGCTTATGTCATCATTAGTTTCCACTTATGCATGCCATATACTCTCTCCGCATCAGTGATCAGTCAGCTGGTCTGCGCATCTTAATTGCATCCATTCTGGAAATAGAAGTATTCTCCGTTTCACATAAAAAATGTCAGATCTGCATCTATATTTATACCCCATATCACTTCATTTTGAATTTAAAGATCACACAATGAATTACCTATCTATATATATGTTATGCGATTAATACCCGTAGGATACTATCATATATACTATCTACAGCATATTAATTCATACAACATATATACATTAATAATACAAATTAAAACACTACCTGTAGAGTTTTGACTTGGAATGATGGGTTCTACAACGGCGAGGTTAAGACGAGGAAGATATCCAACTTAGAGGACCTCACCGCTGACCAGCTCGTCCTGCGGAGAAGCGAGCAACTGAGGGAGCTCTACTACTCTCTCCTGTCCGGCGAGTGCGACCACCGGGCAAGGAAGCCCGTCACCTCACTGTCGCCGGAAGATATCTCGGACACAGAATGGTACTACATTGTCTGCATGACCTACGCCTTTCGACCCGGTCAAGGGTGCGTATTTCATCTGCTAATTTCTGCCAACACACACATGAGAGATGATCTGTGTTGATCTGCCCTACACATATGACTGATCACTTGTCGGTTGATCTGCTCCAAGAATAGGAGAAAAGGGAACAGAAGCTAGCTGGGTACAGCCAGCCTGGCAATGTCTCTCATGAGTCTCATCTTGACAAGATTTTTGCATGCTGTACTGTGTACTAGTGTTGTAATTGATCTGCTGGTGTACATTCCGTCAGGTTGCCCGGCAAAAGCTATGCAAGCAATGGATCTGTTTGGCTGTGCGACGCTGAGTCTGCAGATAGCAAGACCTTCCTACGTGCGCTCTTAGCGAAGGTACATATTTCTTCCCATGCTGTGCTAGCTGCTCATGCGCTCATGGCACGTCGTCTCTTATGCCTCCCGAGAAAAAAATAATGTTCATGTATTCTCCTGATCTAATCATGATATTTAGTTATTTGTCTCCCTGTCATGTTATGATCTAACTCGCATGCTCTCTCTGTGGTCCACTAATATATAATGTCGTGTGCAAAGAGCGCGTCTATTCAGGTACGTATGTACAGTTGTACACAGTATTTCAGTTCTCAAATTGATGTGTACGTGTACGTTGATATCTCTGCTCCATGCATCTGAAATATCTATACATTTTACAGACAATTGTCTGCATCCCCTTCATGAGTGGCGTGCTTGAGCTCGGGACCACTGATCCGGTAAGTTCATGCATCATTCAGCACGAAAAAACTATGGAGCTATATAGCTAGCTCAATCGCCTAGCGATGATCAACCAACATAAGAGTATACTAGATTACTAGTATATGTTATAACAGGATATCAAGTGCTCGTTATGTGTTATACCATGTCCGGAGAAATGCGTTGCTATATACTAGTATGTGGCAGGGAGCTGCTACAGGCAAGCTCGTATAGAGCACTGTTCCATAGCATCCAAAATTCCCTCATTATTTTTTGTCAAAAATGATATTTGTAGGGAGAGATGTCTCTCAAAACTTTTTTAAGAAGAAATTGTAAATGTGTTGGGGATTAACACAGGTCCTCGGTATTAAAACCACACGCCCCCTACCACTGCACTATCAACTGCATCTCCCACTATTTTTATCATGTATCAAACTTCCAGTATAGCATGTGTCACATCCACAATACGCATGTAGGAAGTCAAGTTATATTGCAAAAGTTTATGTGCAATTATACTGCTGTCACCAGATTTACTTTATTTCTGTAATCTTTTATAACTAGTTGAATGACATATAAATAGAGACATAGCTACCAGAACTAGATGGTGTCGGGCCTTCCCCAACAGCCCAATAACAACCAGTCCCTCCCTCCTAGTACACCCCAATAGTTTTCTTTTGCTTTTAAATACTACTTTTTATCAATATATAAGTATAAATAATCATGTATGTTGTTCATATTATTAGGTGGCTAACATTCAAAGGTATGATTTACCTCTTCACTTCAATTTCAAATTTTATAAATCTTAGTTAATACTTACATGAAGATGCGTATACGGTTTGTTGGTATCATTTTGCTAAAATCTAATCTTTTTTGTCAGATTGTTTGCCTATTTATTTATAATTTTAGCTTGGATGATATTATCACCATTTATGATTGGCTGCTTAATACTCATATGCCAAGAAATGAATAAATATATGCAGTACAGTAATATGCCAATGTTTTTTTATTATTATGTGTTACTTTTTAGTTGATATGATATATTATTATTGGGAAACGTTACGTATATTATTGACGCTATGTTTTTAATAATTATAACTGCTTGTCAAGCTGGTCTCACTCGTACTTAAATCCTGGCTTTGCCAACTGCTGTATGAAATGAGGGGGCATACCCTTTAATGAACAAACGACATTTTGCGAACTATTGAACTACGAGCAAAGACACTCCACGAAATCAAGATGTTAACTTATATTCTTGAAAACTAGAGGGTGCATGCAGCGGTCCAAGATTTTTTTTGCTCTTACGTACACTCACTATAGTCAGCTCTTCACAATTATATATGGATTGCTATTGAATTTCCAGGTTTTGGAGGACCCAAACTTGGTAAACCGAATCGTCGCATATTTCAAGGAGCTTCAGTTTCCGATATGCTTAGAGGTACTGAGCTCTAGCCCTTCTCCAAACGAAACGGAAGATGAAGACATCGTGTTCGACGGCCTCATTATTCACAACGACATCGAAGAGGAGCAGATGGTCATACTCCAGGAAGAACACGAGCTAGGCGACGTCGTCGTCGTCACTGAGTGCGTGACCAACGCCAACCTCGATACAATCACCATGGAGACCGACGAGCTCTTTAGCCTCTGCGAGGAGCTGGACCTGGACCTCGGTTCTAACCAACTAGTCCCGACGTCGGCACCGGAGACGGTGGCGGCGGCAGCGGCGGCGGCTAACGATGTCGACGGCGTTGCAAACTCTCGCGCCTCGTGTTTCATGTCTTGGAAAAGAGCGAACCCGGACAAGGTGGTTGTGCCGATTACTGCAGGCATAGAGTCACAGAAGTTGCTGAAGAAAGCTGTAAGCGGCACTGAATGGATAAGTAATGATGGTCGTGGTAGCGTGGCAATAACGACTCAAGGAAGTAGCATCAAGAACCATGTCATGTCAGAGAGAAGGCGCCGAGAGAAGCTCAACGAGATGTTCCTGATTCTGAAGTCATTACTCCCCTCCGTCCGCAAGGTCGTTATATAGTTAACTTAGTGTTCCATCAATCGCTTCCATATATGCTGAAAGTTATATGGTATTATTCATCGAGCTGGATTGTCACTGCAGGTTGACAAAGCATCCGTACTTGCAGAAACGATAACCTACCTCAAACTGTTGGAGAAAAGAGTGAAAGAGCTGGAGTCCAGCAGGGAGCCATCGCGTTGGCGTCCAACAGAAATTGGACAGCGAAGGCGCCGTGAGATCACCGGGAAGGAGGTCTCTGAGATCGGTGTCAGTGGCGGCGATGTCCTCCTCTCCCAGGAGGGCCGGGCGAGCAACGTGAATGTCACCGTCAGGGACAAGGTGGTTCTCCTCGAGGTGCAGTGCCGGTGGAAGGAGTTGGTGATGACACGAGTGTTCGACGCGATCAAGAGCCTCTGTCTTGATGTTCTCTCGGTGCAGGCATCAGCACCGGATGGTCTTCTTGGACTGAAGATACAAGCTAAGGTCTCTCGCGCCGTAGAATTGCCGTACTGAAGCTTATGTTTCTTTGCCTGTATGGAGTTCTCATGATGATCTGTTCGTATGTTGTTGCAGTTTGCTTGTTCTTGTGCAGTGGCGCCTGGGATGATCAGCGAAGCTCTCCAGAAAGCTATAGGCAGCTAGCGTCGAGAGCATATGCATGCATGACACACTTTAGATGCATTTGAGATGCAAGAAGCAGAACTACAATACGATCCTCGTGAAATTTTTATTTGTTATACTCGCTGGCCCGGAGAAGAAAGATATTTGTTTCGGAAGAAAGATTCAATCACATCATATACATGCATGTTAGTTCTTAGTTATACTATACGGTGTTGACGAGGTACCGTACGTATGATATATGGTTATCGTTTTCATTACCATTCTAAGGTTAATCAACACTTTGAGGTAATCAATCACATTATATATGGTTAATCTTCCTCAATTCTCTCCCATCCCATCTTCTATATATATGGAGATTAATCGAACAAGCTTTAATAGAGTAGATGCATTTGTGCATGATTGAACTCTAATTTCATTTCTTTGCCATCGTCACAATAAAGAAAAAAACGATTTTAGCGAGTCCGATGGGGCTGTTTTTGTTCTTTTTTTAAAATATGTTATACGGACGTATTTGTGAGTGTGTGCATGTGTATTAGTGTGTATACGTCTTCCATATAATTGCAACATGAAGAATAAATTTCATAAAACTACATACTCTGATTGAAGTATCGCAAATTCACATACTTAATTACGATCGTGCATCAATTTTATCACCGATCGAATTACATATATAAGATGAAGTGTCATGAAACTA
Organism: Oryza punctata; assembly: GCA_000573905.2. NCBI lineage: Eukaryota > Viridiplantae > Streptophyta > Magnoliopsida > Poales > Poaceae > Oryza > Oryza punctata. The sequence continues at coordinate 26,628,761 of CM002491.2, read as the reverse complement.
TACCACAAAACTATAACGTTTATAACTCTAACATAACAATACTATTTAATCTCTAAAATATATAGTTTTGTAATAACTTAATTATTAAATATATATGTCTATGATACTCCACCAATTGGATATATCGTTTCATGATAAATTTGACTTCTATGATATACCATCTCAAATTTTTATTTTTTATAAACTATTTATAGTTTTATGAAATTTACCTAGTTTAAATAATGTTATTTCTTTATCAGTATTTGAAGAAAAAAAGAAAAAAAACAGGAAACTCAAGTAGGAAAAGACCTCACGTGAAAACCCTCATATTTCCCGTGATCTCAGGCTCTCAGCTGTCAAAAACCACCCTCGGTCAGATTTCCAGCGCACGCTATGATGCCACCCCTGCCTCGTCCCTCCGTCCGTCACGCGCGACGCGGCGATGCCCGCTCGTGGTGCAATAATGCAACCGTGCGTGCAAGTGCAACGCGCGGTGCCTGGCCATAGTGTGACGTACGGCTCGTCACATGCATGCCCGCGGCCGCGCCCGCGCGCCCGTCCACGCGCGGCGCCCCTACCTACCGGCTCACGCAGCGCAGCCGTGCGTCCCGCGCGCGTGTTTTGACGGCTGCTTGACGCGCTCGCTCGCAGTCGCCGTGGCACGTCACGTACATGTAGATCCGGCTGGTTTTGCCTGGTTGGCTCCGTCGCCACCGGTTGTCCCGCTTGCGGCGCGGAGAGGGGAGACACGGGCCGGGTGGTTGATCCGTTTAATTTGTTTCGTCAGCGCAGTAGCCTGGAGGGTGACCCGACTGACCGTGACCGATCACCGATCCCCGGACCCCTTCGTTGATTGGCTACAGCCCTCTCCAGGACCTTTCTCGTCACGTTCTAGTACTATGTACCACGTACAGTAGATTTTGCTATCAGCTTATTTTGGAGCCACATCCGTGTCATCGCCCTCTCTGATCAATGGCGACATGTTTGGATTATCTTGGAGGTGATGCTTCTTCAACTCTGTCGGAACACGTCGTTGGTCTGCAGTAGAGTAGATCAGATATATGTCGATCATACGGCCGGGGTGGCACTGTCCCTAGTCTTCGTCGAGATATCACTACTACAAAACTGCACATAACTGCACATAGAGATCAGGACACTAAAGGTGCTAGAAGTATTAAAACCAACACCTATAGATCTTTTTCCACCTGTGCAAACTAAAATCATACAGAATCGACACCTTTGAGCACTCATAGGTGCAGATTCTAAACAAAAACCGCCAGGAATGATATAGGTGTTGGTTCTTTAAAAAATCAGCACCAATATTATTATAGGTGTCGGCATTTTTTAAGAAAACCGACACCCGGAAATCGAGCCGACCCCTCGATTTTATCTCTTCAATACACCTACCCATCCAGCCATCCTTATTTCCTCCCTCTCTCTCCTCCTCCTCCATCCACAACACTCTCCCTTTCTCACTCTCAGCTCCCTCTCTCTCTTGGTCTCTCTCAACTCTCCCTCTCTCAGCTCTCTCTCCGACGGAGGCAGCGAGGTGGTGGTCGCCCGACGGCGTTGCCCACCCATTCGTCAGATCCGACGGGAGGGGAGGCGGTGGCGGCAATTCGGTGGCCGGTGGCGTCACCCTCCCCTCTGCTAGATTCAGCAGCAGGGGAGGCAATGCGGTTGTTCGATGGCTCGGCGGAGGCGCCGGTGGCTCGGCGGTGTTGCTCTCCCCTCTGCTAGATCCAGTGGGAGGGGAGGCGATGGCAGGCCAGCGTTGCTCTCCCCTCCGCTACATCCAGCGGTGATGGTTCAGCGGTGGCACCTTGTAACGTCCCGATTTTCGCGTGACGTTAAAAAGCTAATTTACGAAAATCCTATATGTGAAAATTTCGTTCTTTGAGTGTTGAGTCTAAGTTGTGCCGTAGATCTCAGTTTAAATCTCTCCTTTGTCTCAATTCCCTGATGTCAAATCGTCTGCTTAAAATCCCTGTCCGAAATTAATCTCATCCTTGTATTCAAAATCTCCCTTTTAAAACATCTATCGAGCATTTCTCCTTCAAATAATTCCAGTCCAATTGTTCTCCAAGATTTGAGTCCGTGCTCAAATCATCCCTGGTTACTCCTTGCTAAGGTCCCATGTTCGCAAATCTTAAGTTTGGCAAATTCGATTCCCTGTTTCTGTTTCGAAAATAGTTTCGAAGTTCGAATCCTTATATTCGGATTTTGCTCCTGAAACCCTAACCACAAATTCCCTCGAATTCTCGAATCCAGTCTAGACCAAGCATCCACCTCGCAAAATCCTAACCTCTTTTCTTGATTCACTGAAATAATTCTCGAGATTCGAATATTCGTATTCGAATTTCTCTCTTAAACCTCATTCAACCAATTTCTCCCGAAATTACCTAGGTCCAATAATCCATCCGAAGATTTGAACCGATGTTCAAGTCTTCTCTAATTCCTCGCTACCGAATAGATGCCCCTAAAATCAATTCCTAAATCCGAATTCTAACTCTCAAGCTATGCCCTCTCTTTCTCTAACTATATATACCCCTTTTGATTTGTTTCCGAATATTGTCGTCCTCTTTGAATCCCTTCCCGAATATTCATTCACACTCCAAAATATAAATCCAGTCAAATCCCCTCGAAACCCTAACTCAGTCCAATGATCCACCTCCAACTCCTAAACTCTCCATTGTTTCATTCTTGAATATTGATTTCTCCCTTCTAATCCCCTCCCGAATAAACTCCAAGCCCAAACACAAATCTATTCCCAAAAAAGCCAAGTTTCCACCTTGATCTCCCTCCTTGGCTCCTCTATATCTTTCTAAATTCAAATATCTAATTTGAATTTAAATCCCATTTCTTATGCCCCTCAAATTCATGAAAGACATTTCCACCAAAAGTCCATTTTGCCTCCCTTAATCGTTGGGGCCACCTCTCTCCTTTTCCTCTAGGCCGAACTCAAACCTAATCCCTCTAATCGATATCAAAACAAAATCGTCTCCTCGAATCTCCTATTCCAAATAAATCCTTGAAATTTGATCCTTCTCTCTGAATTCTCGCCAAATATTTTTCTCAATTACAAAAATATCAAATTCCTATTTTGAATTCCCCCCTTGACTCCTTCGTATTTTTCCGAGTTAAAATATGTAATTTTAATTCAAATCCCAACTCAAATACACAAAATATTCCTTCAATACATTTTCCCTACAAAAGTCTAAATTGCGTCTCTCAAAGTCACAGGGGCCGAATCCCTTGCGCGGCCCATTCTCTCGGCTGGTCTCTCTCTCTCCCCCCTTCCTCTCCCCCCTCTTGGGCCGCGTTTGCACAGTCGGCCCAATCTGCCGCCACGACCCATTCCCTAGGCACGTGCGTCGCACGCGCGTAGCGTGAGATCTCTCTCTCCTCTCGCTCATTCTCTCTCTCTCCGGCCGCCACCGCTATTGCACCAACTCCCCGCTCACCGCGCCACCGCCACTCGGCATTCCCGCCCACGTGCTCGTCGTGGCCGACCACCAAGATGCCTCCGTCACTCCCCTGCACCGGCGATCGCCTTTGTCCCCGGTCCAAGCCAAACCGGCCTCTACTACTTTTGCTGACATTGCCATCGTCACCGTGGTCCCGACGCAAGCTGGCAACGCGGTGACGCCGCTCCTATGCACCTCGCCGCCCCACCTTGACTGTGCCACGCTGCTCCTCCCGCGGTCGCGAATCAATTTTGGCCGCTCGATCCACTGTCCTCCACCGCCCAACGTGTCCGTGTCATTCGCTGTTTTCGCGTCGCCCAGGAAAAAGCCGACGCCACCCATGGTCGTTAGAGCTCGCATGCTCCCACGGCCCAAACCAACATGGCCACCTCCGCTCGACCTCCTCCCCACCTATATAAACCCCCCAGGGCTCCCATCTTCTCCTCTTGCTTCTTTTCCCAAGCGGCGAAGCCTTGCTGCCTTCTTCCTCAGCATCGATCACTGTCGTTCGGCCATCTCGGTGGCTCTCTCGTCGCCGAGCTCGCCTCGACCCCACCAAACCACCCCTCCAATCCGCGGTGTTGCCGCCACCACCGCTCATGGCACAATGCCGGACCCGGCACCTCCTCCCAGAAACCCGACCGCCGCCCTTCGCCGTCCTCCTCCTCCCATCCTCAAATCGTCGCCGATGTTGTTCCCGCTCATCGATGAGCTCCCCGCCTAACCCCCCTTCCCCCTCTCGTCGCACGATTGTGCTGCATCCGCCGCCACCGACGGTGGCCTTTTCTTTTGCTCCCCGCCACCGCCACGCCACCGTGCGCCACCGTCAGCTCTGCTCTCCTCACCCCGCGCCAGCACCTTCCCCGTGCCCGCTCGGACCGCTCAGAGCAATATCACGGCCGATCGACCCTTCTCCCTCCTTACCGTTGCTCTGCTCCCGCCGCCACCGCGCGCGCCGTGCGCCGCCGTCAGCGTGGAACCCTTTGGTTCCTCGCACCGCCACCCGCCTTGAGCTCCATGGAACCACCCCGAACCGCCGCTCCTATCGCTGGACTCCCCTCTTGCTCCTGCGCCGTGTCGCCCTTTCCACCACCACACAGCACCGCCGCAAGTCTAGGCCCGGTGACCTGCGGGTTCCGCCTCACCACGCGCGTGTTGCCACCGTGCACCGGCTTGGCCCAGCCCGAGCACGCGCCCCCCTTAGCCCTTCTCTCGCGCTTCCGCAACGGCCACTCCGGCGAGATTGGGTCCCCCCGCTAGCCGCCATCTCACCTCCCCTCGCAAATCCGAGCCATGGAATGGGTTCCCCTTCCCCTCCTCTCGCCACCGGTGCATGCCGTACCTTCCAGTTCACCGCCGCTCACCGGAACACCCCGAGCGCCGTCGACCGTTCGATCCGGGCAAGCTCCGCCTCCTCTCTCCTCTTGCCCTTGCCAGCGTGGCGTCCACGTGGGCGCCACCTCCGCCTGCTCGGTCCCGGGGAGACCGGTCAAGGTATCCCAGTCCACCTCCCGGCCCGGCTCACGCACCGTCCTGACAGCCCGGCCTGCCGCCACCGGACCACCTCGCACGCACCTCGCCCGCTGGCCCACGCCCTCACTCGCGCGCGGAATTTTTTTAGTTTCAATTTTATTTATTGAAATATTTATAAAAATAATTTCTATTTTGAAAATTTACAAAACTAGTCAAAAAATTAGCAAGCGACCCCCTTGCCGCTCTCCCAGACGGTGATTTTTCGCTTTAGGGGGCTGCCTGCAAATGGGCTGGAAGGGTGGCCTAGCCTTTTTGCAGGCGGCACCCTTCCCGCCCTCCCAGAGGGCGGTTTTATACTTGTTAACGATGAAATTTGACAAGCATATGAATCGGAAGCAGACTTGAAGATGTGCGGGATTTTCGAAAAATGAGTGCGCATCGGCTGGGAGACTGTATCGGCCGATACCGAGTCTAATATGAACAGCCGATACAGCCGATATTGGTTACATGATCCATGTCGGGTTCGGGAGCGGGATTGTGGTAATGTTGCCATGCAAGGATGAAGTCCAAGATTGGCAATTGTATCTATTAATTAGGATTTTATGTAATTTTCTTATAGATATTTTGGGTAAGAGTCCGCCTAAGGGACTTGTTTGGTAGTTGGAGATGTCTTAGGACAATATGAGTCTGTCCATAACGGACAAGTTTGTATTTTCGGGTATAAATATAAGCCCGAGATCTTATGAATAATAACCACACCAGTTCAATCAATCTCGGCGCATCGCCAACCTTTTACTCTTTTACTTTCGACGAGTTCTAGCTTTCGAGTCGAGCTGCATCGGTTACGATCTTCGGCGAAGAGGTAAAACTTGTTATGGTGGTTTGCATTATCGGAATTAGTTCTTACATCTTTATGACACTCTAATTATATCTTGGGAATGTCCGAGTTATCATATATGTTATATAATCTAAATTGACCATGTTTTCTACTTGCATCAGTCGATCTCTATCTAGGGTTTTGTCGATGACGACTAGATTGACTTGTTGGTTTAAATTATATAATGTATCCACCATCCTGAAAAGGCAACCATCGGCTTGATTGTCTAGATATTATGTTTCTTTTCATACTTAATGCTGCATCAGTTAAGTTTGATCTATTAAGTCGTGTTTAGAATCATGATCTCTAGCCTGCTTTATGGTTGTTAATAAGGATAGCATCGGGGTTTCAGCCGATCTTACCTGGTATAGCTATTTTACATGGTTTTATGGTTTGTTTAATATGCTATATCTGCCCCTTATATCAGGATCTAATCTAATATAAATATATCAGACTTGCCGCCAACCTGATTGACGATAGATAGATATAGATATATTTGTTGCAAGAGAATATCCTAGTATAGGGTTGTATCGGAGTTATAGCCGATACACGCTTAAATCTTGACATCAGCTATGATATGAATACATGTAATCATTATTTCATGTTATTTTAGACTTGGGCAATTTATACTATCTCGGTTAAGTCCGATCTATCCCAATTGTTGATTTCTAAAGTAATATTGATATATAGATTATGTAATACTGATATTTACAGCCAATATACCAAGTTTAGGATTGATTCATCATTGAATATGCCTTACAGCCGATTCACACTACACTGCAACGGCTAGGTTACATCACGATATGACATCGGCTTCCTGGCCGATCGATTATCGTTTACTAATAAAACTTGCATGTTTCATCTTGTTGATTGTAGGATCAAATCAACTGGCACACCTTTTAAACCCGAAAGCAAGTTTTGGACCTGCACTGGAGTTAAGCAGATCTCATAGGCCAATGTGTGTTTTTTCATCAACACGCTTTTGGCACGCCCAGCGGGACACCTGTGTCATCATGACGCCCAACATTACTGAAATCATGGAAGACAACGTTCTACCTATCACGATCGAGCAGCTGAATGAGGAGCAGAAGGAGGAGATGAAGAAATTGCTGGATCAACTCCAAAGCCAGTACCTCCACTCGTTCACGGTAACTCGCCAGGGTACAATAATCCAAAAAACTAAAGTCGAGTTGCCGCCGATCGTAAACGTAGAGCCAGTACATCTGGAGCTAACAATAATAAAGGCAAAGAGATCAAGACCGAATCAAGCGATGAGGAACTCAACACATTACAAGATCGTATTGATTCGGCAGTCTATCATGCCCTCATCAATCAATCCGGTGTACTTGTAAATACGTTGAAGAATATGATCAAGACGGTGGTGGATGGTACTATAGCCGAGGAGAAAGCAAAAGGTCCCATCTATCTTCCAGGAGATGTTTTCCCTGGTTGTAGGACTGTGAAGTTGGAAATTGGCGGGAAACACCATTCAGTTCAAACTCAGGCTCCATTGGCTCCCATATCCAGTGGAGGCATCCCAACAATATTAACAAGGCAGCAGCCGATGCCTGGGGGGCAGAGTTCAGCTCAATTGACACCGGAACAACTAATCAACATACTCAATATAAAGCCACCGGTTGCCGAACCTACATATGATATTCCTTCAGTGCCGCAGCTAGTCGCACCTCAGTTGTCTTCACAATATGACATCTGCTAGGTTACATCACGATATGGCATCGACTTCCTGGCCGATCGATTATCGTTTACTAAAAAAACTTGCATGTTTCATCTTGTTGATTGCAGGATCAAATCAACTGGCACACCTTTTGAACTCGAAAGCAAGTTTTGGACCTGCACTGGAGTTAAGCAGATCTCCCAGGTGTTGATGCAAAAAACACACACTGGTCTGAGTGATTTGCTTTACTCTAGTGCAGGTCCAAAATTAGTACTTTAGGTTCAAGGGCGTGCCAGTTGATTTGATCCTGCAATCAACAAGGAAAAATATGCAAAGAATGTTAGTAATCGATAGTCCATCGGCCATACAGCCGATTTCATATCGTATGTAACCTAGCCGATGCAATAAAGCATGAATCGGCTCTAAGGTATAGTCAGTGATAGAACTAATTCTAAAACTAGTATATCGGCTGTAAAGATCAGTGTTGTATAATCAATATATCAATATTACTTTAGAAATAAGCAATTGGGATAGATCGGACTGAACCGAGACAGTATAAATTGCCCAAGTCTAAAATAACATGGAATAAAGATTATATAAACTCATGTCATAGCCGATATGTAGATTTAAGTATGTATCGGCTATAGCTCCGATACAACCTTATACTAGGATATTCTCTAGTAATAAATATATTCAACTATAACCAATTATATTGGTATCAAGTTCAAAATATTTATATTGGATTAGATCTTGATATAAGGGGCAGATATAGAACATTAAACAAAGCATAAAACTATGTAAAACATCTATACCAGGTAACATCGGCTAAAACCCCGATACTATCCTTATTAACAACCATAAAACAGGCTAGATATCATGATTCTAAATACAACTTAATAGGTTGGACTTAACCAATGCAACATTAAGTATAAGGAGAAGCATGACATCTAGAAAATCAAGCTGATGGTTGCCTTTTCGGGATGGTGGATACACTATATAATCTAAACCAACAGAGTAATCTAGCCAATATTGACGAAACCCTAAAAAGAATCCAGCCGATGCAAGTAGATTGCATTCTCGATCTAAATTATATAATGTATATGATAACTCAAAAGTTTACACGATAGAACTAGAGTGTCATAAAGATGTAAGCACTAGCTCCGATAATGCAAACCGCCATAACAAGATATACCTTTCCGTCGAAGATCAAATTGATGCAGCACGACTCGAAAGCACAAACTTGTCAAAAAGTACAAAACAAAGGTGGCGATGCACCGAGATTGATTGAACGTCTATTGTTGTTATTTACAGGACTTCGGGATTATATTTATACCCAAAAATACAAACATTGTCCATCACGGACATGACTCATATTAACCTAACACAAATCCAACTAATGAACAAGTCCCTTAGGCGGACTCTTACCGTGATTATCTATAAGGAAATTACATAAAATATCCTAATTAATAGATACAATTGCCTCTTCAGGACTCTATCCATGCACGGCAATCCGTATGAAGCACTCTAACTCAACCCGATGACGTGTACCGAGTCATATTTCCAAAATCGACTCAATCGGCTAATCCTGTCTGACTCTGACTCTGTCGATCCTGTCCGCAGCCGATTTGGACTACAGTCGATTTTCACTCTGTTTCCGATACGATCTAATCTCTTGGATTTTCTTTGATTCTATCCTTATCTCCGATATTTCAATTACCAAATTTGGTTGTCAACACCAGGCCAGTGTGTGTTTTTTGCATCAACAATATTATGCACAGGACCGGCTCCTTAGAGGGCGGCCGGGGGATACTTTTGCAGGCGGCCCCTTTGCCGCCCTCCCGGAGGGTGATTTTTAACTGTTACGAGTTCTAATTTTTCATTGTTAAGTTAGTTCTTATTTTGCTTTGTTTTGATAACGAATGAAGTAGGAAGATTGCTTTACAATTGCAATGATTTATTTCTCACTCGGATTGGACCCCTAGGAGGGGGGTTTTTACATGTAAAATGTAAGTTAGGTAAGTTACGTATAATTCTCGCTTAAATTGAATCATGTAATCATGTGCACATTGAAGGTAGAATTTAGGAAAATATAAGCATTTACTTATAAATATGAAGGAATCCAACGCATTGGGGCATCACAGGAACTTTGTAAATTGAAATGATACAATCCCGTTAATTTATAATTCGTGACGTATACAATAACACACCATCATAATTAAACATCATTATGATAAAATAGTTCAGAAGTGTCATCGATACACGATACTAATTTGTCAGTTCCGACGAATCGAGCATGTGCTTATCTACCGACTCCTACATTGTTCAATGAGTATTGCATTTTCATACGTCTTCAATCGCTGATACTCTACTTATATTTCACACTCAGTGATCTTTTGGCCATGATATGTTGGAATGACATTGTCGATCCACAAGGTGAATCCACACCTCCTAAGATTGCCCTGAGAACTAAACGTAATTAGTCGGTTAGGGTAGTAATATTATGCAAATGGTAGTGAAATTGGAAAAATGTAAGACGTACAACGAAATTGTTGTCTACGTTGGGGCAGACGAAATATCTCATGCCAAATGTTTGTTCTGCAAAGGAGGTAGACACCTGATAGCGATCTCGACAACCACACTTTAGACGCTTTGACCATTTGGGTAAACCTAATGGATTGTGCCTCTAGTTTAACCTTGCAATTTCTACCTGACGTTCGTACTCCATCCATGCATGAATGAATTGTGTTGTCGGTTCGGATTGCGTTATCGTTTCACCGATGGAAGTCACTCTCACCACATCGATCCACTGTGCGAACTGACATTTCCTTATATCCTATTATTAGTACAATTTTATTAGGTATGGTAAGTGCATGAAACAAGTGATTAGTGCTATCGAAAAAATGGTACTTACAACGAAATCATCATCGACAATGTTAGGACACACGAAACATCTTTGTCCTCGAGTTCATTGTCTTACGGACCTTATCACCTGACAACAGTCACCACAACGACACTCTAGACGTTCCCGCCATGTAGGTAGTCCCAGGGGATATACTTGCCATTCTAAAGCTTCTGCAGCAATTCGCCTTTCATGCTCATCCTTCCGCCTAAGGTAGTCTAATCTAGTTTTTCACTAAGTGAATATTGACGTGTGCCATCATTTCGTGGGTTCTTCGTATCTACCCAGTCAATGAAGTTGCACACCATACGGTATGTCTGGGTAAGATGTCATGATGTTTTAGAAACAAGTTAGCATTTTATGTATTGAGTACAGTTAACTTAATTTGGAACACATGAATCATACCTGATCAATATTTGCGCATTGGAAGAATCTCTTGCCCCGAGTTTCTACCATGAGGGATGTCTTAAGTATGCATCGATCCCCACAGGCGCACAATGGACGGTCACAACATGGTGGAAACCAACCGGCCAAAGGATCACTTCGCCAGTTGAGATGCTCAAGAAATTCAACTTCCATTGTCTGAATATGTGTGGAAATTTGAAAGATGATATGAAGGAATTGTATTTATCTTGGCTATTTTATAGTGAAGCAACCAATGCTATAATTGGTCGTAACGATAGTGAGTTGTTTCAACAATATGTGACAGCACGAGCACAAGCGAGCCGGGTTTACTTTACCTGATCAAGCAGCGCCGAAAGTTGATTGTTACAACTAGAAGGTTGGTATTGTGTCCATGTATTGCGGTTCACTACGCAACCAAATGGACTCGCCGATCACGCGTCGAAAGTTTGCTGTCGTATGTGACAAAACTAGCACATGCAAGCAGGATTCACTTTATCGGAGACAACATCGTTGAAAGTTGATTGTAACTACCCGAACATGTATTGTGTCTGTGTGTTGTGGTTTAATGTGTGATTGTGACCCACCGACTACGAGCCGAAAGTTTGTTGGCGTATGCATAAGTAGTTGTACCAGGGTAAGGGGGGCATGAACGAAATATCAGTGAGTAAAACCAATGATACTGCAGTAGTAATTGCTAATATAATACAAGGCCACAGTAATATAAACCCAAAAAACAGTGCTCGCTACAGTCGAAGAGGCGGACCACTACTGTCAAGGCCTCTTACCCCTATCTCTCCTACCCTGGGCCCTAACGTGTCCCTGAGAGCACGTCAGACAGTTTGGTGGTACGGCACGGCCTACCCATCCCTCCGGCACCGATGTGACCTCAGGCTGCTCCTGCGTGTGAGGTGGTGGAGCTCCGCCAAGTTGTGAGGAGCCAAGTATCTCCTAGCCTAGCTCGACGTCCAAGTCGTCATCGTAGAAATGGTCACTAGGACCAGAGCCGCCCGCGTGCGAGGAAGAGGCTCCTGCACCAAAGATCCCTGCCTGAAAGCCTATTGGACAAAGAACATAATGTTCATCAACATAAATAATACTTGTAACAATTAGTACAATTAGCATAAGTAACGAAAGATGCATGCTCACGGGTAGGAAATCACGGCTACATGTCTGGACGAGGGAACGACGCTCGGTGCGAGGAACTGCTGGTCGCGGCAAAGGCGCCTCAAGGCAGACGAGGACCTGCGAGCCATGCATTGGATTCTATGACATGTTCATGTAATCGAGAATAAAAAACACATTATGTAACCTACCTCTGGGCGGAGCACTACTGTGAGAAGTCGTTGCTGTGGGTCGCACAACTCCTGACGTAGGGCGCGTGGGCGTGGTGGAGCTGGACATACCACGTCTACTGTGCTGTGACACGAGAAGGCGCGCATGACAGCGTGCATCTTGGACTGCATCTGGTCGAATGTCAGCCTCTACTCAGCATCACTCATGTGTAAGCCAGCGTCCAATCTGAGTACCACCGAGTTAATATCAGCATTGACAGCGCGTGCGGTGTTGTCACGCCCCAATCCGGCACCGCCGTACAACGGCACCTGACAGGAGCGTGTCGTAGGAAAACAGTGCGAACCGCTTCCTACGAGACCACGATATCGGTACCAGTCCCAGGACATAGCGCTGGTACCCACGGTGACAATTATGAATCATTGCAATCCTTAATTTAAATAGGGGACTTATTTACCTTAACTTAAGTTGCAGCTCTCGAGAGAACCCGAGATTGCAACAGACGACGCGGAAGCAGCAACATCAGAGACCACGGCAGCGGAAACCAACGAACTAACACCCAACACCACAGACGACGGCTGGGAACCAGGATGAAACCCTAATCTTCACTTCTCTTCGACTTCGCCTTCAGGATGGAGGAGCTATATATATAAAGCAAGGGTGAGTACTTACGTACTCAGCAAGTCACGGGAACTTAGGTGTTTAGTGCAAGCTTGAAAGAGGGGGAAAGGTTGTTTTGCAAATCTTTTATTTGGAATCATTTTGAAACCACTAGGTGACTTTCTTCTTTTTAAGTTTAGGTCGAAAAGAGACATGCGTCTCAAATCGACTTAAGAGATGCTTTTCAACAACTCAACTGATAATGCCCCGACTTCCCAGGTCGGTTCATTAATTCTCAGGCTCACACAGCCATTTCACTTGATTAAGCGGCTCCCTGAGCCCTTTTCATTTTTCTCGGACTCCAAGAGTCCTGCTGCTCCACAGCACAACATTCTGCTTCCTCCCGGGAAGCCTAGTCTATGATGCCCTCAGACATCCCGGATCACACAGACCCGTTTCTGACCACTCAGGTCATCCATCTGCCACATAGGCTGATTTTGGTAACGATTTCCAACCCACAACATTTTTCACAAAGCACAGGCAAACAATTCTACGCAACGGGAATCACCTTGCATCCGCCCATGACCGTGGGCACGGCTGTTCGAACAATTTATTAACCTCTGCAGAGGGGTACACTTTACCCACATAACACGAACTTACTCCAGACACTGGCCGGTGTCGGAGGTTCACGACAAAGCCTTTCCAAAGCTAATCCTAGGTCACCTCATGCCACATAGAGGGTCTCCCTGACAAACATCAGGCCAACTCCGGCTTTCCATTCAGGACTCCCGGTTGCCTTCCTCTGTTTAGGACTCCCAGGATGTCTCTCCCACCACATCCCGGCTTTCCACCCCTATTGGCATACAAGATTTCCCAGAAGCAGCTAATTACTTAGCTAGGGTGTCCCATTCCACCATGTGGTTGCACTTGCTATGCTCGGATGTAATTCCCACAGGAATCGGTCCTTATATGCGAATACGGGAACAGCACCGCGCAGGCGCAACACCCGCATCGCGAGATTTCACAAACATTTTTATTTTCAAACACACCGACACCACGTGTCGGGTTTTCAAGGTTTCTCAGACCCATTTCCCAAGTTTCGACAAACAAAGGTGTATGTGGAATAATTGGTACTCGTGCTCAAAGAGCACGGATACCGAAGTACCACGAAGGTGGAGCGACAAGGAACCAGGGTATATCGGCCTACAGGAAGTAGTGCTACTAATTAGGTAGGTCCGTCGGTTTGGCACGCAAACCGAGGCCAAGCACGTTAAGTGTGTACTCCTAATAATGCATGTTGCAAACAAAATAATAATGACTTTTCAATTATAGGGGCAATATGATCAAGGGTGACTTGCCTTGCTCAAGGTCTTCACGAAGCTTCTTGAAATCCGCACTCAAACGAAAATCCGCAATCCGTAACTATACGCAAACAATGAAAACCTATAAAAGGACCAAAAGAAGGACCCTATTTAGACTAAATAATAGTGCCATTAGATAGATCTCAATTTTACGGAATTACTGGAAGTGGAATGGAGTCAATCGGAGTTACGGATCAAGAGATATGAATTTTCTAAGTTTATTTGATTTTCTGTCTAAAGAAAAGGAATTAATAAATTCCCTGGAAAAAGAAAAAGGACGAGGGGCTGCTTTGGACTTATTTCGGCCGGCTTAGAAAGGGCGAAATGGCCCATGGGTGAAGCGGCCCATGGCCGGGAGCGTGCGCAAGCGGGCCGGCGCGCGAAGATGGCCCACGACCGCGCGGGGCGCAGGCCGAGCTGGGCGAGCAGGCCGGGGCAAGCGGCCCAGCAGCGCGCGAGCGGGAGCAGGCCGGCGACCGGGCGAGTGGGCCGGTTGGGGCGGCCCAGCTGAGCGTGCGAGCGCCACAGGCCAAGCAGGCCACGGGCGGGAGCAGGCCGACCAGGCGCGGACCACGCGCGGGGGAGGAGAGAGTTTAGGGGGGGCGGCCGATCAAGGTGGGGCCCACGGTGGGTCCCACCGTCATCTCCTCTTCCTCCTTTCTTCTTCCCTCTTGTTTTCTTCTCTTCTTTCCTCTTTTCTTTTCCTTTTCTCTGCGTGTCCGAGAGAGGGAGACGGCCGGTTGGGGGATGCGGCCGGGGAGGTGGGGCGGTGGTGCGGCCGGGCGCGGCGGACCGAGGCGGCGCCGCGAGGGAGCGGCGAGGGGAAAGGCTGCGGCGGCAAGGCTGCGCGTGGTGCGGCCGGCAGCGGCGAGCGGCGGCGCTAGGGCCTACGGGAAGAGAGGGGAGAAGGAGGGGGCGGCAAGGGAGGTTACCGCGGCTGAAGGGAATCGGCGAGGGGGTGGCCGACATGGGCGCGCGACGGTGCACAGTGGTGTGCAGGCGGGCGCGGCGGCGGCCGGCCACGAGAGCGGCGAGGAGGAGGGCGCAAGGCGGCGAAGCTCGCCGGACTACTGACGCGGCCGCGCGAGAGGAAGGCGAGGAGGAGGTGGGGCGGTGGTCGCGGTGGCGGCGTTCAGCACCGAGGTCGTCCGCACGGCGGCGACGCGGCGACGGCCAGCGGGAGCGGCACGACGCCGAGATGGTCACGGTCGGGGAGAGGATGAAGGCGACCCGGGGATGAGCAGCCCTGGTGGTTTATATAGGTGGGGAGGAGGCCGAGGGAGGAGAGACGGGCAGTCACGGGCGCGCGCGGCTCACCGACGCTAGCGGCCAAGCGTTGGCAGGGGAGGTGACGCCGGCGAGGGAAAAAGGAGGAAAGTGGGAAGGGAAAGAAGCTCTGCTCCTTGCCGTTTTGGGAGGAGGAGAGAGGAGGGGGAGGGCTGCCGGCTGCGGCTCCGGTGCTTGGCCGTATGTGCGCAGGCGGCGTCAGGAGAAACGCAGCGGCGCAGGCGGGCTGGGGAGACGCGGCGGTGACGCGGCGTCGCCGTGGCCGAGGCAGGCGGGTTGACCACGACGCGCGGCGCGCGCGCGGGAAGCAACGGGCGCCCAAACTCGAACGACACCGGCGGGAGGGGAATCCGGTGAGAGAGAGGAACAGAGGGAGAGAGAAACGGCGTGAGAGAGAGAATTACCATGGGAGAGAGAGAGGGGGACTGGGCCGATAGGAATCGGACCAAAAAACACGAGGGATGCCAAATAGACTTTTTTGCAGAGAATTTGGTTTGGAGGGATTTGGATTTGGATTTGATTTCTAACTCGGAATTTGGAAGGAGAGAGAATCGAGACCTTGGCACACATACATATGAACAAAACAAACTCAAAACCAAATTTTCGCAAATAGGGTTTCATTAATTTAGTTTTTAACGTCTCGCAAAAAGCAGGGCGTTACAGGTGTCGACCTGTTAGAGACAGAGGCAAGCGTGTTAGTACAAATTGTTGGAAGTCCCTTCTCATCCCAACCAATTATACAAGTAGTCAATAGCCCTCAACATGCCTGCATGACGATCATGTATGAGGCAAACATTGGGCCTCATACGCACGACTGCACTGTCTACTCTCTCTAGGAACCAGTACCAACTTTCAATGTTCTCACTCTCTACAAATGCGAAAGCCATAGGTAACACCTGATTGTTCCCATCAGCTCCAATCGCTATCAGTATCTGACCTCTGTATTTACCAGTTAGAAATGTTCCATCTATGCATAGCATAGGATGACAATGCACGAAAGTGTTGATGCAAGCACCCAATGAGAAAAAAGCTCTTTGCAACACACTCTTGGTAGGATCATCAGCAGATGGAAATGTATGAATGTCATAGTAAGTATTACTATTCATCTGGGCAATGCAGCCTAACAAACGAGGCAAATTATCACAGGATGGTTCAAATGTGCCATACCACATCTCTTAAATCTTTTGTTTGGCCCTCCAGGCCTCGGCATAGCTTATGGTGTACTTGACTTTGTCTTCAATGTGGCTAATAATTAATCGTGGTTCAAAGCCATTATTGCATACAACACGGCTGTACATCTCACTTGCAATAAAAGCTAAAGTGATGCTGCGGTGATACTTCTCCACCCTTTGTAAGTGGCAGTGGTGCTTAGTCACAAAGCTAACTATCCAATAATCATTCCATTTACCCTTATATGCATGAACACGTCATGTACAATCTTCCTTCACGCACCTCACTTCGTACACATAATTGGTTGACATGACCACCCTAAACTCCCTCTGCAATGACATCGCCTAATGTTTGACCGCCTCCTTCATATCCTCCTTATGAGCATACCTACCACCTTGAATTACCTCGTTTGCCTTGTATTCCTAGGGTACATGATACCCTTCTGAGATAACAAGTCCCGAAAAGTCCTCATTTGTTCAATTAGTGGGCATTACATCATCTTCCTCATCGGATGATGTGTCACCCTCCGCTTGCTCGTTATCAGAATCTTCCCTCTCCATTTCAATATTTATCAATATTTACTACGCCATAAGGTAAGTTTCTACAAATATGTTGTCTGTCCTTGGTCTCAAATTTAACAAATAGGGTGTGCACTCAAGATCAACCATCTAACTAAAATATATTCTCAAATTTCCATTATGCCTAAGTTTAAAATGCCCTAAGTCATATTCCTTTGTTCTTAAATTATACAAATATATTGTGTGCTCCAGATCTACTAAAATATATGGTAATAAAACTAAAATGATACAAAATTTGCAAAGACAATACGGGATAATGTATTTACCTACGATTGAGTCAGCAAACCGGGAGGGCTACTCCGCTCCCCTTTTGCTCCAACACACCCCTCCCTCCTCTTTTTTTGGATTTTGAGTGAATATAATGAAAAATCGGAGAGGGTAGAGGGCTTTTATACCCGGAGGGGATAAAATCGCCCTCCCAGAGGGCAGCAAGGGGGTCGCCTGCAAAATACCAGCCACCCTTGCCGCTCATTAGCAAGGGGGTCACCTGCAAAATACCAGTCCCCCCTCCCGCACAGTATAAAAACACCCACCCAGAGGGCGGCAAGGGGGCCATTTGCAAAACAACCAAGGTGCCTCGCTGCCCTTTTGCAGTCGGCCCCTCGAACAGCAAAAAATCACCCTCCCGGAGGGCGGCAAGTGGGCCGCATGCAAAAGCGACTCCCCGTTGGCCGGCTGTTAGGCGACAGCCAACGGCCGTGTGCCACGTAAGAAAATTCACCCTTTGGGAGGGCGGTTTTAAAACATCGCCCTCCCAGAGGGCGGTAGATGACTAGTTTTGTAAATTTTCAAAATACAAAATTATTTTTGTAAATCATTTAATAAATAAAATTAAAAATAAAAAATTCCTCGCGTGCACACTGGTCTCGCGGGCCGCTTCGTTGTGTCGGCCCATTCCCCCGCTCCCAACTGGCCTCCTCACTCCGCACAGCCAAGCCGGCCCGCGCCGCTTGCCTCGGCCGATTGGGCCACAGCCTTGCCTCCCCAGTCAAATGAACCGAAGACCGTTATACGTCCCTCTCTGCCAACAGCCCTAAAACCCAAAGTCCATATCCAGTCCCTCACCAGTCTCCCTTGGACCAAAGTCCATCTATCCTCCCCTACCTTTTGTCGGCCCCACATGTTACTGAGTGCAAGAAACATTCTTGAGAATATTTCTTTTCCAGAAATTCAATAAATCCTTTTTCCTTGTTCCACAAATATTTTAGTTGTCCAAAAAATCAATTAAACCTCCAAAAAAATCATATCTGTTGACCCGTAACTTCGCTTAACTTCGTTCCACTTCCAGTAATTCTGTAAAATTGTGATATATATTATGGCACTATTAATTAGCCTAAATAGGTTATTTTTATTTGGTATTTTTTTTAAGTTTTTGATTGTTTGCGCCTAGTTGCGGTCCCCGAATTTTCGTCCAAGCGTGGTTTTCTCGAAGATTCATAAAAATCAAGACCATGAGAAAAGCAAGCCACCTTTGATCATCTTGAGCCTATATTTGAACCTAATTATATTGTTTGCAAAATATTTATGCATTGATAGATGTGCACTTGAATTGTTTTGCCTCGTCTGCAAGGTAGAACGGTGGGCCTACCTAACTTGTTGCATTTAATCCTTTCTGTTCCTTGTTAATTGTTATATCGTGTCTCCCTTGTAACCACCTTCGATGCGCCTCGGTATTCGTGCACTTTGTACGAGTATCGATGGTCGCCCTCAAACTTAAAACTTGAGAACATCTTGGGTAAAACCTGGTTTACAAAAGTATTGGAAAACTCGACGCCTAGGTCGGTGCCTTGTGATAGAAAAATGAGTTTTAAAAGTAAAACTCGGGGCACAAGGCCATTCCTGGGCGGGATGCTTGTGCAATTTCTTTTAAGGACCGATTCCATTGGAATTACATCCGAGTATATAACAAGTGCGACCACATGGGTGAAGTGAGACACCCCTGGTTGAGTAACTACCTAGGCCTGGGAAGCCTTGATGCCAAGGGACAAGTGGCTTCGTCAGGGTGGTGTCAGGGAGATCCCCTGGGCTTCCTGGCACAGTATGGTCTAGGACCTAACCTGTTGTTGGTCCGGATGATCCCTCCCGTTGGCATATGGTGACCCTGTGTCAGCTTTGGAAATGTCTTGTCGTGAAAGCATCAAAGTCACTAGACGTGGCTCTTCTGCACGGGTTGGGTGACCCGGGTTAGTAACGTCGTGTGGGTAAAGTGTACCCCCTCTGCAGAGGTTAACAAACTATTCGAACAGCTGTGCCCACGGTCATGGGTGGATGTGAGGTGATTCCTTAGCGTAGTTTTTGTTTTACCCCACTTTGAAAAGAGATGACAATGGTTTGGGAAACCTGATGCTTGGGAAGTGGCTGTCAGGGAGACAGCGGGACAGGGAGTCCCTGGAAATAATTGGTCGTTTGGGGACCACATATCTCTGCAAGTTTGGATAATTGGTTTGCTTTGGGAAACCAACTTGAAGCCAACTCTGGAAGTTGTGCAAATATGAAAATCAATTTGTTACTTCTCACTTCCGACCGAGTTGAGACTTGTCTCCCTCTGGTTGTGGATGAGCGCACACTTAGATTATTGAAAGCTTGAAAATTAAACTGATTGCAAAATAAATAGCCTCCCCTTGAAGCTTGCATTAACCACTTAAGTTCCCCTAGCTTGCTGACTACGTAAGTACTCACCCTTGCTCTCTCTATATATATAGTTATGCTAGCTCTGAAGGTGAAGTTGAAGTGAAGATTAGGGTTTCGTCCTAGTTCCTTGCTCTTGCCTGTGGTGTTGGGTGTTAGTTCGTTGGTTTCCGCTGCCTTTATCTCTGATGTTGCTGCTTCCGCGTTGTCTGTTGCATTCTCGAGTCCTCCCGAGAGTTGCAACTTAAGTCTAGGTAAATAAGTCCTCTATTTAAATTAAGGATTGCAATGATTCATAATTGTCACTGTAGGTACCAACGCTATGCCTTGGGACTGGTACCGATATCACGGTTTCGTAGGAAGCGGTTCGTGCCCTTTTTTCTACAACACGCTCCTGTCAGGTGCCATTGTACGGCAGGGCCAGATTGGGGTGTGACATGCCCTCCCCTCCCCTTGCTTTTTTCTTGTTGATGTTCTTGCGTGCGATGCACTAGCGTCGACGTCGGTAGCGGGCGGAGCAGGCGAGACGGTGCCGACACAACATTTTTTTTCTGCTTCAAAGTGTCAGCTCGGCTTAAACCGGCACCTTCGAGTCCTTATACAATGCCGCCTCTGCGGTGCCGGTTGGGAAATCCGACACCTATCGGTGTTTCCCAACCAGCACCAATAGCCAATTTTGTAGTAGGGTGTGCACTTTGTAATTGAGGAACATTGTAGAATGCTAGGGTTTATTCTAGATAATGAATTTTCATTAATCCAGCCTGTGTATTCATGAAGGTTATACATAGCGATACAAGAGCACTTAGACTCACACCTCAAAAAATAGGAGAACACAAAACCAAAAGAAAAAAGAAAAACAAACGACCTCAGCACATCTTTGCTTCCGGACATCCTCTCCTGAAATGACGAGATTCGACGAGTGGAAGTTGTCTAGTCACCGCCACTCCTAGTGCATCATCACTGCGAAGCTCCGTTGATGTCGTCTTCAACCGCTTTAGGTGAGTTGATGCCAAACGTCGCCGGTTTAGACCACCTTCATCTATCGTCGTCCAGTCATAACTACCCAACCAAACACGAGCCAACAAGATCCACTTCTGATCTACTTCCGCTTCGTTGGATTCCTAGGCCTCTACCGCCCCTAGGGTCGCCGCCGTCTTCGGGTTCCTCCTCCCCCTCCTAGACTCCTAGCTCGTCGTCGCCCCTAGGGCCATCAGCTCTGTCGGAGACATCTATAGCCGTTGTCGAGGAAAACCTCTTCCACCCAGACTCCCAGGGATCCGCTACCCCTAAGGCCGCTGTTGCCGACGGGATTCGCCTCCTCCTCACCGCGAACCTTGCACCAGTACTTAGGTCACCATCGTCTTGGTCTACCGCTGCTCCTAGGGTTGCAGCCGCCACCGGAGGAGGCTTCTGCCCAGACTCCCAAGCCACTGCCGCTAGTCGCTGCTGCGAATGACACCACCTCCACCCAATCCCGCCATCTCCCTACCAAGGATACGCTGGCGACGCATAGGTCGCCGCCGTCCTCCGCCACAACCGCCACCGCCCGAAGGGATGCCGCTGTCGACACCTAGCCGCTACCCACCTGTTGATGATGAAATTTGGCAAGCTTATGAATCGGAAACAAGATCCAATCCGAAGCGGATTCGAAGGTACGCGGAAATCTCGGAAACAGAGTACGCATCGGCTGGAGACTGTATCGGCTGGAAACCGAGTCCGATTTAGATAGCCGATATGGCCGATATCGCATGTGAAGTCAGTATCAGATTCGATAGAGAGTTTGCGACGATGTTGCCAGGCAAGGATAGAGTCCAGAATTGGCAAATATATCTATTAATTAGCAATATATGTAATTTCCTTATAGATATTATCGGTAAGAGTCCGCCTAAGGGACTTGTTTGCTAGTTGGATTTGTATTAGGTTAATATGAGTCGTGTCCGTGATGGACAATGTTTGTATTTTCGGGTATAAATATAGACCCGAGGTCATATGAATAAAAAACAATCATAGTTCAATCAATCTCGGCGCATCGCCAACCTTTTGTTTTCTACTTTCGACAGGTTCATGCTTTCGAGTCGAGCTGCATCAATCTGATCTTCAACGAAGAGGTAGGTCTTGTTATGGCGGTTTGCATCATCGGAATTAGTGCTTACATCTTTATGACACTCTAATTATGTCTTGCGAATCTTCGAGTTATCATATACGTTATATAATTTAGATTGACAATGCAATCTATTCGTATCGGCCGATCTCTATCTAGGGTTTTGCTAGTAACGGCTAGATTATCTTGTTGGTTTGAATTATATAATGTATCCACTATCCCGAAAAGACAACCATCGGCTTGATTGTCTAGATATTATGCTTCTTTTCATACTTAGTGCTGCATCAGTTAAGTTTGATCTACTAAGTCGTGTTCTGAATCATAATCTCTAGCCTGTTTTATGGTTGTTAATAAGGATAGCATCGGGGTTTCAGGCGATCTTACCTGGTATAGTTGCTTCGCATAGTTTTATGCTTTGTTTAATATGTTATATCTGCCCCGTATATCAGGATCTAATCTAATACAAATATATTGGACTCATTATCAATCTTATTGATAAAAAGTAGAATATATTTGTTGAAAGAGAATATCTTAGTATAAGTTTGTCTCGGAGCTATAGCCGATACATACTTAAAACTGGACATCGGCTACGACATGAGTACATGTAATTGTTATTTCATGTTATTTTAGACTTGGGCAATTTATACTGTCTCGATTCAGTCCGATCCATCCCAATTGCTTATTTCTAAAGTAATATTGTTATATTGATTATGTAACACTGATTTTTTCAGCCGATGTACTAGTTTTAGGGTTAGCTTATTATTGATAAACACCTTACAGTCGATTCATACTTTATTGCATCGGCTAGGTTACCACACGATATGATATCGGCTAGCTGGCCGATTGACTATCGTCTACTGATAAATTTGCATATTCCTTATTGTTGATTGTAGGATCAAATCAACTAGCACGCCCTTCGAACCTAAAAGTAACTTTTGGACCTGCACTAGAGTAAAGCAAATATCTCAGGCCAGTGTGTGTTTTTCGCATCAATTCGCTTTTGGCACGCCCAGTGAGACAATTGTGTCATCATGACGCCCAACATAACTGAAGTCTCAGAAGACAATGTCCTACCAGTCATGATCGAGCAGCTGAATGAAGAACAGAGAGAAGAGATGAAGAAATTGCTCGATCAACTCCAAGATCAATACCTTCATTCACTCGCGGTAACCCGACAGGGCATGGTTATCCAGAGAACTAAAGTGGTGTTGCCGCCGATCGTGAAATCAGACCGAAGTACATCCGGGGCAAGCGAAGAAAAATACAAGGAACCCAATGTTGACGACGAAATTTGGTAAATCACGCATCGAATTTGGAGTTAAGACCGAAGCAGATTTGAAAGAAAATCGGTAAAAGAAACAGAGTATAAATCGGCTTCGGAACTGCATCGGCTACGGTGTGCATCGGCTGATATTGAATCGGACAAGGAAGCCGATGTAGCCGATTCCGACAAGGGGATGTTGGAACCATTGTCGGGTTCATTTAAAGTGCTTCATGAGAATTGCCATGTATGGATTGAGTCCGAAAAAGGCAATTGTATCTATTAATTAGGAATAGTTTGTTAGTTTCCTTTTATCTTTAGGAAAGTGTATTTTGTCCGATAAGGACTTTATGTGTTTCCTTTTATCTTTAGGAAAGTTTGAGTCGTGTCCGATATGGACTAGTATCTACCCATGGGTATAAATATGTACACCCGGGGTCTATGTAAATTATCTCTCGATCAATTCAACTTCGGCGCATCGCCACCTTTTACCTTTTTACTTTCCGACGAGTTCTTGTTTCAAGTTGGGCTGCATCAACTTCGATCTCCGACGAGGAGTAAGGCTTGTTATGTCGGCTTACATTATCGGGATTAGTGCTTCCATCGCTTCGACACTCTAATCTTGTTCATGTAAGTCGTCGAGTTATCATATGCATTATATAATCTAGATTGACAATATTTTCTACTTGTATCGGCCGATCTCTATCTAGGGTTTTGTCGATATCGGCTAGATTACTTTGTTGGCTTAGATTATATAATGTATCCACCACCCTGAAAATCAGTCAAAGGCTTGATTGTTTAGATATTATGTTTCCTTTCATACTTAGTGCTGCATCAGTTAAGTTTGATCTACTAAGTCGTGCTTAGAACCATAATCTCTAGCCTGCTTCTTGATTGCCAATAAGGGTTTCATCGGGGTTTCAGCCGATGAGTTATTTGGACGTTGCATTGGTTTACAAGGATTACATACAAGTTGGTTTGAGCTAATGACAGCAAAGATTTCACTATTTATCTAATCATTTGGATTTATTGACATCGGACCTCCAACCGATGTATACTTTAACCTTCGGATCAGTGCTTATTCAATCTATCATTACTAGCCGATTGGTTTCTTCTGGATTATATTATTGTTTTATTACATTATCATCAGCCGATTATCTTTACGTCATTATTTGCTCAAGTATCAAGATCTATATTGGATATCGGTTGGTATCGGTATCGGCTGGAATCACTCCATCGGCTTGTCAGCCGATTGACTATCTTTTGATCTTCAGTTTATATATCTTGTCAGTTGTAGGATCAAACTGACTGGCACGCCCGCATCTCATCATTATTGTGCACCTGCACTGGAGCTAAGCAGATCTCCCAGGCCATCGTGTTTTTACGTCAACACCCAAGAACGAGTCAAACAACGAAGAACTTCACGCCTTACAAGATCGTATTGATTCGGCGGTGCATCATGCTCTCATCAATCAATCCGGAGTACTTGTGAATACATTGAAGAATATGATCAAGTCAGTAGTTGATGGAACTATAGCCGACAAAAAGGAAAAAGGACCAATATATCTACCAGGCGATACGTTTCCAGGCTACAGGACCGTGAAGACCGAAATTGGCGGGAAACAGCAAACGTTTCAAACCCAGGCTCCGTCGGCTCCTCTGTCCAGTACAAATATCCCAACAATATTGACAAGACAGCTGCCGATCACTGGGGGCAGACTTCGAATCAGTTAACACCAGAACAGCTGATGAGTATACTTAACCCAAAACTGCCAGTTGTTGATACTACATATAATATTCCTTCGGTTCCACAACAGCCGATTGGAATCACCCAGCCGATAGGCCAACAATACATTCCAGAACCACTTCCTTATGTGTCATCTCAAGGTCTATCGGATAATCTCAATCAGCATTATCAACCTCATTCTCCATGGTCTCAACCGGCGCAGTACGGCCAGTATGATCAGATCCAACAACATTACGGTGGAACAACACAGCAGCCGTGGGCCGATATGATTGCCGATGTGACGAGGGAACAGTTCGGGCTCAAGCCTAAGGATAATGGCAACATGTATCGGCATCCATACCCAGAATACTTTGATAGAGTGCCGCTGCCAAACCGATACAAGGTGCCAGATTTCTCCAAGTTTTCAGGACAAGATAATGTATCAAACTATGAGCATGTTAGCCGATTCTTAGCTCAATGCGGGGAGGCATCGGTTACAGAAGCCCTCAGAGTCAGATTATTCCCACTATCTTTGTCTGGATCGGTATTCACATGGTTTTCATCTTTGCCTTATAATTCCATCAGGAGTTGGGCCGATTTAGAGAAACAATTCCATAAATACTTTTTTAGTGGCATCCAAGAGATGAAATTGTCCGACCTCACGGCTATCAGGCAGAAATCAGATGAAACTGTGCCAGATTATATTCAGAGATTCAGAGATGTGAGGAACAGATGTTACAGTCTAGCTTTGGCAGATTCACAACTAGCCGATCTGGCTTTCCAAGGATTGCTAGCACCAATAAGAGAGAGGTGTTCAGCTCAAGACTTTGAGAGCTTAGCTCATTTGGCTCAGAAGATATCGGCTCATGAAACACGATTCCAAGAGGATAGAAAAATCGTCAAAAAGACCAACAATGTAAACAACATCTACAGCTATGAGTCTGACCCTGAAGATGATGATCCAAAGGTCAATGCAGCCGAGTGGGCAAGAAACAACAAAACAGTAGTGTGCCAATGGGTCAAGAATTCGGGGAAGGAAGAAAGGTTTGACTTTGACATTCCAAAAGTTGATAAAATATTTGATCTTCTTCTTCAAGAAAAGCAGATTCAATTACCGGTAGGGCATGTGATACCATCGGCTGAAGCATTGAAGAGGAGGAAATATTGCAAGTGGCATAATACAGGATCTCACAGTACCAATGATTGGAAAATTTTCAGACAACAGATCCAATCGGCTATAGAACAAGGAAAGATTAAGATTGATTAATCCAAGAGGCCGATGAAAATAGATGAACATCCTTTTCCAGTAAACATGGTTCACTCTGGATTTAGCAGAAGCCAAGCCGATGGAGGCAAAAATTATGTCGGGAGCATCAAATCGACTGGTATCATTAATAAATATCAGAAAAGACGTCAAAGGGAAGAGGAGTCGCATTATCATGATGATGAAAGATATTTTGATCCACATTGGAGTTGTGAATTTTTTAGACTCTGTTGGAATGAAGGCATGAGGTTATCATCCATTGAAGATTGTCCTGGCTGTAGTGATTCTGATATTCAATATGTTCAAAGACCAAGCCGATAGAATATGGATGTGCATCGACTGGTTCAGAAAAGATTATCAGTTCATGAGAGACTTGGGCCGATCCGACAAGATCATTATGAAGAAGATTCGCAAAGAGAGACTAAAAATGTGCAACCACAGTGGTGTCCTTCTGGAATTTTTACCAAAAATCAGAGAAGGCCTGTCCAAAGGATGAGAAATAGGGAACAATTACAGGAAGTTGAAGGCCAAATTGAGCATCGGCTGAGGCGTACAAAGAAAGTTTGGCGTGTGAAGAGCAAAGTGGTGTTAGCCAATGAGGTTCGTGCCGATCAGAAGAAAAATCTTCAGAGCAAGGGCAAAGAGGTGATGTCGTCTTCAATTAATATGGTTTTCATGCTACCAGCTGAGTATGCAGTCGAACAAGTGGTTGAACAAGAAGATGAATCACAATCGGCTAAGTTGATTTTGTCTCCACAACAAGCTGTTTTCGAGAAGCCGAAAGGAACTGATCATCGGCATCTTAAGCCTTTATATGTCAAGGGGTTTGTCAATGGGAAGCCGATGTCAAAGATGCTGGTTGATGGAGGAGCAACCGTCAATTTAATGTCATATTCGACTTTCAGGAAGCTTGGAAGAATTCAGAGGATTTGATCAAGACTAACATGATTCTAAAGGATTTTAGCGGGAATCCATCGGAGACCAAGGGAGTTTTGAATGTGGAGTTGACCATCGGCAACAAAACAATTCCAACTACTCTCTTTGTTATAGATGGGAAGGGTTCCTACAGTCTGTTGCTGGGAAGAGATTGGATCCATGCTAATTGTTGTATTCCTTCAACTATGCATCAGAGTTTGATTCAATGGCAAGCAGACCAGATTGAAATCGTGCCAGCCGACAGGTCAGTCAATGTAGCTAGTGCTGATTTATCTGTTTGGGAGATAGAAGGAATTGATTGCTTATCTGGGAAAGTTTGGCAAGGAGATTACTTAAAAGTTTCTGATTATGATATACAGCCAACAGCAGATTGAGAGCCCCACTTGTTATTTTGAGGGCGCCATAGAGGGTTCCAATTTTTACACAAAGGATACTGTAAATGATCTCGACGGCAAGCTGGGACAAGGATTTATGTCGGCCGATGAATTGGAAGAAATTGACATTGGACCAGGTGATAGCCCTAGGCCGACATATATTAGTAAAGGTTTGACAAAGGAATTTAAATGTAAATTAATAGCACTTTTGAAAGAATATAGAGATTGTTTTGCCTAAGAATACTATGAAATGCCAGGACTTAGCCGATCGATTGTTGAACATCGGCTCCCTATCAAACCAGGCTATTGGCCATACAAGCAACCTCCAGGACGTTGTAAAGCTGAGATGTACGATGCTATCAAGGCCGAAATTACAAGACTTTATGATGCCAATTTTATCAGACCATGCTGATATGCTGAGTGGATTTCAAATATAGTACCAGTAATCAAGAAGAACGGCAAACTCAGAGTTTGTATCGATTTTCGAAATTTGAACAAGGCTACTCCTAAAGATGAATACCCAATGTCGATTGCTGATCAATTGGTTGATGCAGCATCTAGACACAAGATTATCAGCTTTATGGATGGTAATCCAGGATATAATCAAATTTTTATGGCTGAGGAAGATATTCACAAGACTGCTTTTAGATGTTATGGTGCAATCGGCTTATATGAATGGGTTGTCATGACTTTTGAATTGAGGAGTGCAGGTGCTACATATCAAAGAGCAATGAACTACATATTTCATGATCTTATCGGCTTATTGGTTGAAATTTATATCGATGATGTGGTGGTCAAGTCTAAGGAAATTGATGAACATATAGCCGATTTGAGGAAAGTTTTGGAAAGAGCAAGAAAGTATGGTTTAAAGATGAATCCGACAAAGTGTGCTTTTGGTGTATCGACTGGACAGTTCCTTGAAGCCAATGATCTAGCTCAAGGTGCATCAGGCTACAAGCCGATGTTACAGGGTGTTGAAGTAGAAGTTGCATGTCTACCAGCCGATGATTGGAGGTTTGAGATATTTGAGTATTTAAAGAATCTTTCTAAATCGGTTTCCAGGAAATTAAGATATAAAACTCTCAAGTATGTTTTATTGGATGATATATTGTACTATCAGACTATTGATGGAGTTCTGTTGAAGTGCTTGAGCCTGGATGAAGCAAAGGTAGTCATGTGTGAGGTACATGAGTGTATATGTGGAACTCATCAATCGGCTCATAAGATGAAGTGGTTGATTAGAAGAGTTGGATATTTTTGGCCGACAATGCTGGAAGATTGTTTTAGATATTATAAAGGATGTCAAGTTTGTCAAAAGTTTGGAGCAATTGAAAGAGCACCAGCATCGGCTATGAACCCAATTATCAAGCCATGGTCATTCAGAGGTTGGGGTATTGATATGATCGGCCAGATCAATCCACCATCAATTTGCCGATAGCATGGGGATTAAGTTGTTGAATTCTTCACCATATTATGCACAAGCTAATGGGCAAGCTGAGGCATCTAACAAGAGCTTGATTAAGTTGATCAAAAGGAAAATTGCAGAATATCCCAAGAAGTGGCATACTATATTGGCAGAAGCATTATGGTCCTTTCAGATGGCTTGTCATGGTGCAATTCAAGTTCCTCCATATCAATTGGTTTATGGGCATGAAGTTGTATTACCATGGGAAACTAACATCGGCTCCAGAAGGATTTCTTTACAGGATGAGTTGACAGCCAATGATTATCATAATTTGATGGTTGATGAGTCAGACGATTTGGTTCAATCTAGATTTCGTGCTCTTGAAAAGGTCAGAAAGGACAAAGAACGAGTTGCCAGACATTACAATAAAAAGGTTGTGCCAAAGTTTTTTGAGGAGGATGAACTTGTTTAGAAATTGGTGTTGCCGATAGGAGCAAGAGATAATAAATTTGGGAAGTGGTCACCGAATTGGGAAGGACCTTTTTGGATACATAAATGTGTTTCTAAAGGGGCTTACATGTTGAAAGGACTTGATGGCGAAGCTTTTGGACGAGCTCTTAATGGAAAATATTTGAAGAAATACTACCCAAGTGTTTGGATTGATTCATAATCGGCTGAGCTATGCCGATGTATGGTTTACAGCCGATGTCGTTACATCGCTTTTGGATGGCCAATATTTTTATCGCCCTTAGACATATAAGTTTGCAGCATTGTGTTCTCTACTACAAACTTGGGGGGCATGAAGGATAACAATGGATATTTTTCAAGGAAGAAAATTTTTGAAAATTTTTTGAGCAAAATCATACAAGGCAAGATTGATCGATTTATATCGACTCGATGGCCGATAAGAGATTATACTTAAGTTCCAGTCAGCTCGATGGCTGATATATATATATTACAGCAAAAATATTGTTTGAGAAGATTGTTAAACTATTACATCAAGATAGATATTTTTGGATAGTCGATATAGCTTTCTGTCTAATCTGCTCTACTTCATCTATTGCCTGAGCATCGGTTGCATCAGTACCAGGGATCGGCTTGAGAGACTTGCTCAAGGAGGATAGATGCTTCACAGATTTCTTTAATTTTGATTTTTTGAGCTATAATGGCTTTAGGCAGATCGGCTAGTTTCTGCTCTTCAGATTTGATTTCAGCCCTGCAAGCTTCAAGTTGGGCCAGTAGATCGGCTTCTTTCTTCTTCGTGCTTTAATTTTTTGTTGAGTTGAACCTGGGCTAGCTTCTAGTTCATCCAGCTTGATCTTCTCATCATTAACTTGCTGACGGCTAGACTGGATGTTGGCTTCAAGAGCATAGCGCTCCAGCCGATCAGCAATTCTTTGTCTTGCTCTTTCTAGCTTGAAGCGATGTTGTTCAAGGAAGACTGCTGGAAAAATCATCTCAATGAGATCGTCAGGGATTTTATCTTGGATTTATTCAAATCTTGCCCTGATTGGCCCACAATTTACAACCAACACGTCTAGAGAAGCATTGAGCCGATCTGCAATGTCGGCTAACATATTCTTTAAGTCTTCTGGTACAGGAGAGGCAGCTTTGCTGGTTGTTTCCTCTTCTTCCTCATCCAAGAATTTCTTGATGTCAAATGAGAACATATTGGCTAAGAGCTGAAAATAGAGAAATATTATTAGATGACAATATTGGGGATTAGCCGATAGACACAAATCTGGAAGTATACTTACAGGAATCTGAGGAGTTGGAGTTGTGGCAGCAATCTCTTCATCGTGTCGGCTTGTTGTGGCCGATGGAGTACGCTCGCTTGAAATTTGATGAGAAGATGAGGGTTGAGGAGGCTGAAATAATACCAAGTGTTGATCAGTATCGGCTAGAAATAAAGTTAAATTTGAGATGAGTTATAATTACTGATACTGATGGTGGAGTTGGTTTCTTCCTGGCAGCAATTTGTTTCTTTTTTGGCTGAAAGGAATAATCAAGTTAGAAATTATGAGTTCTGAAGAAAACAAGATGGCAGTGGTCATGTTTTTACCTGCACTGTTGGGAGTCGTTTTGGAGGACTTGGAGTCTTGACCGCCTTAGATTGGACTGCAAGAGGGGTATCGGCTTTAGGTGTTGCAACCTCGGCAGTTTCGCTGATCTGAGCAGCAGCTTCATTTATGGCTTCTTCCATCTCAATTTCTTTTAGAATTTCATCTACCTCTTGATCCAGAGGAATTTCTTCATCGGCTGCCTTCTTCTGCTTTTTGATTGGTTTCTTTGAGATGGATGGCTTGACAGCAGCTTGTTTGGTCCTCTTGCGCTTATCACCAGTTTGCATCGACTCTCTGAGTTGACCCTGGAGCAGGGAAGTTGTCTTAGGAGCATTGAAGCTGATGACCAAAGGAGCTGGGCCACAGCTGTTAGGGAGCTTAGCTACAGCATACTCTATCGGCTTGCCACTTCGGCTGATGAGTGGAGGAGGAGAATCTGATGTCTGCAAAGGAAGATGAAGAATATTAAGTATTAAGGGATTGATAGAATAAAATACAGGATATAAGGAAAGGTAACTTACTTGAGGGACCAAATCTGGTAGGATCTTGGTGAGGTATGCTTGAGCCGACAGATGGAATATATGAGTTTTCATTTCAGACCACCATCTATCAAATAGTATGCTTCTCATCAAAGTGATGTTAAATCTGTCTATGCTGCCAAGTGGGGGACCAGGGATGTTGAGCAGCTTGTCCATCATCAAAGCCGATACTATATCTCCTCTAGTATGGATCTTGTCAGAATAATACAAGTTGATGGGTAGTTGCCCCATGCCAAGCTGTCTTGCTACCACCATCGGATGATAAAACTCATAAGACGGCTGGAACATTTCTGCCTTGAGATATACCAGTTGGGAGAATGCATGGAGAGATTGCGGCAGTTAGGATCTCTCTGAGTTTTTCAAATCTTTCATCATTTATTTCATCCAATCTGAAATCAGCTAGCAGTTCGTATTTCTCAAAGGACTCATAAGCAAACCAGATTCGGCTGTCTCTGGGAAATCCATCATAGAAATTGTCGAACCAGTTCTGGAAGTGCTCAGCCGATGGTCCAGAACCAGCATAACCAGTGGCTGCCTCACTAAAGGACATACATCTGCGCACTGGGCTTGATTCATCATCACTACCAGGATCGGCCAAGGATGGGAATTATGCCTCAAGAAGTGATGGTCTTAGTGCAACTTTCAGAGTATGCAGAATAAGCCAGAGTTGAATGAACCACCACGGACCACCTGTGCTAACACTTGAATCCATGATTAATTTAGCCGATGACTAGCTCAGAGTCTGGTATACTGCACCAAGCAGGTATTTGCCTAAGGGGAATTGCTTCTTTGAGACGATGGCTTCGGCTAAATGTTACCAGTTAGCTGTTGGGCCGCAGGTGGAGCCACAGAACAAGAATTTGTCTATCCACATCATCAGGAAGGCAGTATGCTCTCTAGCCGATACAAGGCATGTTCCTATATTCTCTGCAATGAAACCAGACAAGCCCCCAATGTTTTTGGTTTTGAACTAATAAGTACATTTGGTCTTCAGGCTGATGGGGTTAGCCGATGTGGTAACGTCTAGACCAGTAATCATGATTATATCAAGCAAGGTGGGGGTCATCGGCCCATGGTTGAACAGAAAGGCATTCAGAGTGTCTGACCAAAAATATGCAGCCGAAGACAGCATCGGCTCATCTTTCTTCATATCGGCTATGGACAGAGACAGACATTGGGCTATTCCCATTTCATCCCAATGGTCTTGTTTGCTAGCAGCGATCCTCTTATACCAGTTTATCCATCCATCTACTTGGGAGAGCCAGGATCTAAAAGTTGCAGTCCAATGGGTGAGAGATGGGTTTGACTGCCTGAAAGGAACTCTTTCCGTTTCTACGTTGATGATAAAAGTGGGATCTATATCGCCTATCGGACCCAAGAAGAAATGATTGGGATCGTTGAGTCTTGGGATGGCTATTTGATGGACTAGGTGCTACAGATTGAAAAAGATAGATTGAGGACAGAAGAACGAATGAAAAAACGCAGAGTAAATTTTGAGCCGATGGGAACTTACCTCAGGAAACTCTTTGGCTATGGTGCTTGAAGGGCTTGACGAAGACGCCATTGATGCGCGGGAGATCATCGCCGGGAACGGGTTCGTCGTTGCTGTCGCCGGAGAAGAAGAAAGCAATCACCGGGGGTTTGCGGAGGAGTTTGGTGGCTTGAGCGGTGAAAACGGAGTTAACGCCGTGAAATCTCCGGAAAAGCGGTTGGTATTTATGAAATTAGGTGCGTAACGGTCACAGAGGAAACCCTAGAGTTTTGCAGTTATGAAGAGATAATTCTGTTGCATTATATAATACTTCGGAATTGGGGGGCATGTGTTGACGATGAAATTTGGCAAGCTTATGAATCGGAAACAAGATCCAATCCGAAGCGGATTCGAAGGTATGCGGAAATCTCGGAAACAGAGTACGCATCGGCTGGAGACCATATCGGCTGGAAATCAAGTCCGATTTAGATAGCCGATATGACCGATATCGCATGTGAAGTCAGTATCGGATTCGATAGAGAGTTTGCGACGATGTTGCCAGGCAAGGATAGAGTCCAGAATTGGCAAATATATCTATTAATTAGCAATATATGTAATTTCCTTATAGATATTATCGGTAAGAGTCCGCCTAAGGGACTTGTTTGCTAGTTGGATTTGTATTAGGTTAATATGAGTCGTGTCCGTGATGGACAATGTTTGTATTTTCGGGTATAAATATAGACCCGAGGTCATATGAATAAAAAACAATCACAGTTCAATCAATCTCGGCGCATCGCCAACCTTTTGTTTTCTACTTTCGACAGGTTCATGCTTTCGAGTCGAGCTGCATCAATCTGATCTTCAACGAAGAGGTAGGTCTTATTATGGCGGTTTGCATCATCGGAATTAGTGCTTACATCTTTATGACACTCTAATTATGTCTTGCGAATCTCCAAGTTATTATATACGTTATATAATTTAGATTGACAATGCAATCTATTTGTATCGGCCGATCTCTATCTAGGGTTTTGCTGGTAACGGCTAGATTATCTTGTTGGTTTGAATTATATAATGTATCCACTATCCCGAAAAGACAACCATCGGCTTGATTATCTAGATATTATGCTTCTTTTCATACTTAGTGCTGCATCAGTTAAGTTTGATCTACTAAGTCGTGTTCTGAATCATAATCTCTAGCCTGTTTTATGGTTGTTAATAAGGATAGCATCGGGATTTCAGCCGATCTTACCTGGTATAGTTGCTTCGCATAGTTTTATGCTTTGTTTAATATGCTATATCTGCCCCTTATATCAGGATCTAATCTAATACAAATATATTGGACTCATTATCAATCTTATTGATAAAAAGTTGAATATATTTGTTGAAAGATAATATCTTAGTATAAGGTTGTATCGGAGCTATAGCCGATACATACTTAAAACTGGACATCGGCTATGACATGAGTACATGTAATCGTTATTTCATGTTATTTTAGACTTGAGCAATTTATATTGTCTCGGTTCAGTCCGATCTATCCCAATTGCTTATTTCTAAAGTAATATTGTTATATTGATTATGTAACACTGATTTTTTCAGCCGATGTACTAGTTTTAGAGTTAGCTTATCATTGATAAACACCTTACAGCCGATTCATACTTTATTGCATCGGCTAGGTTACCACACGATATGATATTGGCTAGCTGGCCGATTGACTATCGTCTACTGATAAATTTGCATATTCCTTCTTGTTGATTGCAGGATCAAATCAACTGGCACGTCCTTCGAACCTAAAAGTAACTTTTGGACCTGCACTAGAGTAAAGCAAATCTCTTAGGCCAGTGTGTGTTTTTCGCATCAACACCACCGCCCTCCCGACCACCTCCACTGCTAACACCAGCTCACGCGGCTAGACACGGGCTCGACCGCCTCCATCCACCACTGCAACGCCTCCGCTGCCCACCTTCCCACTGCCTCCTGCGCCGCCAAACCTTCCTCGCACGAAAAATAAAATAAACATTATAGGAACTCAGAATCATAGATGCCGGTGGGAAGGAAGAAAGTAGAGGAATACCACATGTGACTTTGCTTAAGATGATCCTGCACAACAATGAATGGCGACCTAATGTTTTTGTGATCCTACAAACAATAGTTTTTACAGAATTAGAAATTCCTGGTTGAGGAACTTCATAATGAAATTGTTGTTTTTATTCTAAGGAAAATTTGAAGTTACAAACACAACAGCTGAATTCTTTTCCGTTGTCTAGAGTTTTTTAGATAAAAGTTATTTAGAGTTTAACAATATTACTCTTAGATCTTCTCCATTCATTTCTGCACAAAAGTTGGAGTGGAACAAAATAGAAGGCATAATAATCTATATAAATTATATATTACACAGGTAAAAGAGATACAGAGTGGGGAGTTTCTTAGCTTCCAATTCTTCTAGTGATTGAAAGCATCTAAGCTACAAAAGTTCCATTTCTGCATTACAAGAAACCAAGCAGTTAACAAGCTAATGGCCAATGTTAATCAGCTTGATCTGTTAACAAAATGTAATGCATTACCTAAGTTACAATTGGAGCTATATACATAGGGCAATATATTAGCACACTATACATATAGAAACATCACTCCTCGATCACAATCTCCATGTCCATGTCAGATCCTCTGCCCCTGAGCCCAAGAATCTCGCCATTGGCAATCCTTTGCAGGTCAGCAACAGAGAGCTGATCAAGCCATCTCACAACATGGTTTGCTGCTTGGAGCTCATAGGCAGGGTATCGGCTTGCAACCGCCACACACCTCATCCCAGCAGTATGCGCAGATTCTATTGTCAAGTTTGAGTTACCCAGCACAAGACAAACATCAGGCTCAAGACCAAGTTGCCCTGCTGCGACCTCAAACATCTCCCCCTCGGGTTTCCCTCGGCAGAAATCCTCTGCGGCCACTATAGCATCAAAGTAGCCTAGAAGACCAACAGCTTTTATCCCTTCTTCTAGGCTCAACCGTGGGCGAGGAGTTGTGACTGCTATTGGAATGTCAAAATCCACAAGGGTGTTCAGGAAATCAAGAACACCTGGTCGCAGTTGGTAGAATCTACCACGCAATGTTTTATATATTACCTCCTTGCGTGCTGCCAACCTTTGTACTTCTTGTGGATCTTCTGACCAATGTAAGACTTCTAAAATAGCCTGATCAGTCCTCATCCCCTCAATTTCCTTCAGCACTGCATCTGGAGGAAAAGACTTTGCTTCTTCGAGTGATAACACGTACCAAACTCGAGGCTCCAAGTCTGGATCATCATCTTCCACAACAACTCCTTCCCACTCCAAGATCACACCAAATTGATTACTAGTTACCATTTCTTCCTTCTTTAGTTTCTTCTTTGAGGCTGGTCTTCTAGCCATTTCTGGTGATGCCAACAACCAGCTGAGGTTTTCAGGGAGCCTATAAACCAATTTGTAGAACACATTATCCTCGTGGGCCTGGGGGCTATTCTTCAGGTCAGTGGCACGAGGCTTGACATGTATCCTCTTCATTCTCATACTTTGACCCACAGTTTTTGCAATTGAAAGCACTTCCGGTGTAGAATGTGAGTTACTTGACCAGCATTTCCTGTAAAGATTGTGAATGGACTGGTGGGAACTACCAAATAAGCTAATTGAAAATATCATCTCTTCCCCAACCCCTAATATATAGTGATTATCAAATCCTTCGTGCCAAGTCTGGTTCTGCTCCTGTAAAGAACAAAGAGAACAAGAGAAGAATCAAACTTGACCTGTCTTAAAAACAAAGAAGTCAGTACAAGTACAAAAACGTGCCACTATATTAGAGGGAACAGAAGGCCCTATACATCATCAATCTTAAGTGATAAGTCACTCAACGTTTTTGTGGTGGGTTGGGGTTCTCCTAGACAATGCAAGTTCCCGCAAAACGTGCAACTATATTAGAGGGAACAGAAGGCCTTATACATCATCAAAACCTTATTTAGTTACTTGCTAAAGCTCCCCCAATAAAACTTGCATAGTGGCAAAATTTGTCATATACTAGATTCCCATATGCATTTTCTAGTATTTGAGTTCGAGAAAGAAAAGAATGCCGAGCCCCGATAATATTTGCCGGCATCTGACAGCAATACAGTGTCAATCATAACATGAAGCAAAGTGCCTTTTACTAAAGAGATCCTTTTGCATCTTAGACAAGGTTATTGTAGGTATCAGGAGGAAAAAAGAAAAAAGAGACCAGTTTAGTACAAAAGGTTGCACGTACTGAATGAAGTATAATTGCTGAGCTTAAGCAGGTAGTAACAATGCAAGTTCTCCTGGAATTTGACTAGCCATTCCACAACGAGAGCCAATGACACATCCATACAGCTCCAACAAAATGCCAAACAATGGGGCATGCTCACACACACACGAACTGCCCCCCTTTTCCCTATTCTCTTCCACACAGACGAACTAGGAGAATGCGCAAAACAAGAATAGCCAAATGCTTCAACTACCAAACCACAGACAGTCCAAGTGAAACCGGAGGAATCTTGCTGACCTGAGGAAGAGGAGGATGAGCAGCTGAAGAGTGAGTGCTTCGGCAGGAGGAGCGGGCGAGGAGGCGCTCTTGTCCCCTGCGCTTGCGCTCCCCCTTGGGTGGTGGCCAGTGGCCATAGCCTCCCACCCGGATAAGCCGACAGACGTGGGCGGCCGCCTCTCCGTCTCCGGTTCGTCGCGGCCACGGTCGCTGCACGACAATGGCAGGTGGGGCCTGCTTGCAATTTGGGCTACTTGTCAGTGAGAGCCAGAGGGAGACGCAACGGCGAGGAGGGGGGCCAGGGGCAGTTGAGGTGCTCGCGGTTCTCCATGGGCCGCGCGAAGTTGTATCGGCATGTGTGAGCGGTGCGCCCAGAGGCCCATGAAAAGATGCGTTCCGGTTATTTTGCCATAGTCAGCTGTCCAACGATTGTTTTGCGGTCGCCGGTACCAAGTCACCGCACGCCAATACAGTTTGGATTACCGGATTAGTATACTCCACCGTGAGTTCTGACATTGTGAAGTACTAACTAGTAAGTGTGCTTCAACTTAAGTAAAAACTTTTGATACGGTATATCTTATACAGTACACGAAAATTACACCATCCGTCAAGAGAAATGCAAGTATGTTCTCAAAATATAAGTAATTCTGAAGTTTTTATGAAAATTAAAGAGAGAATTAAATAGAGGATGATTGTGATTGGTTCGGGTGAAAAAAATAGGTAGTAAAGTTAAATAATATATGGTTGTTATTGGTTAAGATGAAAATATTGATGAAGAAATTAGTATTTTGAGATAAATTTTGAGAGTTAAAGATGTGTGAGTATTTTTTTTTCTTGATGCATTTGTTAATTCAACATATTTCCTTTGTAAAGGAATGCAAACCTCAAAGTAGAATTTACTTCCTCTGAATCGAAAGATAAGGTTTTGTAGCTATAAATATGAATAAGTGATTGTTTGTTCATATTTATAACTAAAAATGTTATATTTCAGGACTATTTTTCAAAACACGTGCTTAGTGTATTGGCCAAGAGTTGTACGACTATCTGCAATGTGAAAATTAGAGTAATCAAGATATCAACAATGTATATGAAAAAATAATTCATATATATGGGATTCACATACATGAATTTTAAATATAAACCTACGTGATATAGCATTAGGAAAAAAGAAGTAGAGATAGATAGTAGTGTTGCTTATTTCATATAGGTAGTCCATAACTACCTATATTCGTTATTTTCTTTATATGGATTTGTTATACTAGCTCGCTGAATATAATATTATATTATGTATGGATTTCATTTGCATCACAATATAGCTACTCTATAGAAATCTTTTTAATACATTGTAAATATAGATCTCAAGCACCAGACATAGAAAATGGGCTCTTTCCTTGAGACCTAATATCTCAAATAAAAAAATAATACTTTCTACAAACATGGTAAGGATCCACCTTAATGCCTATGGGGTGTAATATACATACAATCTCTCTATTCCCTTATCTTTCACTAATATTTATAGGTGTACGGTGTACCTTAATATCTATAGTATCTATAGTGTACTATTATACATTATGAATACTCTAAGGGCATGTTTAGCGTACTCAGCTAAACAGTTTCAGCTTTACCTAAAATAGGAGTAGAGTTGAGTAAAACTCTCTTAAAAAATAAACTAAAGAGATAAAATTGGATTTAGATAGTTTCACAACTATAAACCCTAACACTTATCTTCAGATAGAGACGGAATAAAAATTCCTTTGTTCCAAAGTAAGGCAGGGAAGGTCGTAGAAAAATCCCACCCTCCGCCGCTACCGCGATGGTAGCTCCGACGACCACCACCCCGCCTCCTCCGCCCCCGCCGCCAGAGTCCATGGTTACCAGCGACCGAAAGCCCCCTCCTCCGCCTCCGCCGCCGTCCTCGGCCGCCGCGACCGACGCGGCACCGAAGAAGCGGAAGCTGGAGGAGGTGGGGTTTCAGCACTCGCCCTACTACAACATCAGAGCAGCCGTCGCCAACCTTCGCGGCCGCTTCCTTCAGGTCTCCCCCACCTCGAACCCTAAGATTTTCGAGTGGCATTCTCTGCTCTGCAATAGCAGCATCACCAGCATCAACTGAACAATCATGTAGGTGATGATTTTGCTTGACGTGGATAAGTGTGATCAATGGTTCAAGCTCGTAGCTATTTGCTCCGTGCTGTGCTTGCCGGTGAAACTCCAGGAGATTTTAAATTAAAGCCAAAGTTGAATTTTGGGTCAAGTCTCAATACAATTAGGCGCATATTCTCTTTCTAGTTAAAATTTATGGTGCGGTGATTCTGAACTGAGTTGTTTGTGCCACCATTGTCCTATGCAAATGAACACTTTCATGGCTGATGTGTGGCATTGGGAGGTATTGAGAGTTTTACCCCCATATTGTTAATCAAGAGGTATACTTCTCTCTCAGTAGAGATTGTACCTCCCGATTAACACTAAAAATTCCTCTCTATCCCAAGGACCAGAGAAAAATCATAGTATTGTATCAGAACTTACACCAAATTGGCGTCCCTGTTTGCTGTTGGCTTGATAATTGTCGTGCGGTTTGTTCTGGGAAGAACATGAATCCACTCTAAAATGTTTATTTTTCCTTGTTTTGAAGTTATGCAAAGGCACTGATACCCAAAAGAAAGATGCTGTTCTTGAGATCCTGAAAGGTAAATCCTAATTTGTTTTGTTCTTGAACAGACATGCGGAACTTCCTGGTTGCATTTTGACTGTTTTTTATCATCATGCTCGCAAGTACAGAAATTATTATGGTATAGGAGTTTATGTTGAACACTCGAACAATTTTACTTTCACCTTCTTTCATAAAAGCACACTTCTCTCTTGATATTTGGCACACTAAGATTACCTCAGGTGTTTTGACAGTCATTGCCTCTCTGTAGATGTAGTTCATAGTCCCTTCATGCTGTTAAGATATCTACAACCCTTGTGATTGGACACTTGCAATTTTTCATTGTTACATTTCTGTAACTTGTAAACATGTTGTTTATAGTCATTATACACTTTGACAAGTTCCTACCTATATTGTCACATGATGTATTGTATTAGGCTTCTTAATGCAAGCATGACTATTTATTGGTTACATACTCCAGATAATAGGATTCCTAGTACCCTATATTAGTATGTAAATGAAATATATTGCACTAGTCAGTCATTCTGTTAGTGTAAAAAAGGCTACTCATGTACTTATTCCTAGTATCCTGCATTAGCCCAAACATAATTAGCAATTTGAAAATGTACATTTTATCTGAAAAGTTAAAAGGTCACCCAAAGTGGATCACTGTTGTTTGGCCTACAAAAATCTGTTGAGCACCTGGAGAATGTTATATCTGGATGTGTTTATTGAAGATAACTAAGTCTAAGCAATCTGCCCTTTGGTTCATCCCGTGCAGAGATAAAAGTTCCCATGGAATTATCCAAGAAAATGCGGCTTGATCTCTCTACTGCTGCTGGGCCTGTAAAACTGACAGTTGAGCCTACAGCTGGAGATGCCAGAAACATGCCTGCAGGGAAAATCCAACCCGGAGAGAAGAATCAAGTTCGTCCAGAAGACCAGGCTGCATCTTTTATGCATAGTTCTGGTGATAAGGTGCCACTCAATCCTGTGGAGATTAAGCATGACGCCAAACCGAGTGTGATAGATTCTACAAAGAAATCAGGCCAACGTCTGCAAGGGTCTTATATTGTTGGTGGATCTCCCATTGGCTGGAATTTTCTTGTGTGGCCTGGAAGTAGCGCAAGGTACTATGGTCTGACCAGATCAGAGTGGGTGGCACGTCAATCTGCAAAATGAAATGCCATGATCCTACCCCCCAGCAATCTAACAAGTAAAGGCAGTCAAACTAATACCGTACTTATAGATATTCCTGGGACAATAGCATAGTTATTTGCTGGTAGCCGATCCGATATTATTGAGCAGCGGATGACACCTCAGAAAGATATATAAGACATGGTAAGGTATGACAGTATCATAGAAAACAATTTTTGAATGCTTTTGATCGCTCCCTACAGGATCAATCACCACTAGATATCCTATTTATCTTGTATGTAGTAAACTGTATGAGCCAAGTGCTCTTGCTATGCTTTTCAGTTCAGAAATGGAAAAATCAAGTAATATAAGCGCATGGCAATGCTGATATAGTGATATATGCTCTTGCTTAACAAGTTAGAAGTGTCTGACTTCTTTTTTCCTTTGTTTCTTTTTTTTTTTCTTGGCAACTTACAAGAAACTATCTGATTTCATATTCTCGTTTAGTCTATCTTGCTCAACCCTGGCAACGGACATCGTCCGAATTGCTCTTCAGTGTGTGCTGCTGAAAACTCCAATGTATGGTCCTTCCAGACGATTATCAGTTGCAGGAAAGCCGAAAGCACCCTAAATAAGGGATTGCTTACAAGCTTTCAAGATTCAACTCAAGTTTTGGATTTTCCAAACTAGGCCTAATGTACCACAAGATTGTACATGAAATTCTCCTAATGCAGGCGCAGCTGATTTGTTTGGTTAACCAAGTCCTAAATATGTCAGAGTCAACTGTCGCTTCTCCCAGTTTAAATTCATTTTGGATATACCGATGTCTACGAATCAACGATGTTTTAGACAATTACTGAACTGGCTGAATGAATTGGTTGGTGGAAAGTGGAAGCGATCTGTGGCCGGAATTTAGTCCCACCGTTTTCACCCCTGCATATATAAATGATACTCCCTATGGGCTATGTCTCAAATTGTAAGGCTTGGTTTGACTTGGCATAGTCTTCAGAATCAAACTTTGATTATTATCCCCGAAAAAAAAACTTTGATTGTTATCCATAGTAAATCCAATGTCATGAAAGTACATATATGCTGAAGTTCTTATGAAACTATTATTATATAAATATGCTGAGGTTCTTGCCGTTTCCTTACCGATTTAAATTGGAATTCGCGCTTTTGCTCTAGGACTTGGAATCAAATTCTTCTTCCACCGGTTCCGGACTCCAGCTGCTCCTGCCACCCATGGGAGTTTGAGTTCATCTCAAATTGCAAATACAGCGTCGGGTTTAACTGCCATCCATTATAGACAGTGATTTGAGCCCTTCTCCGATCTCGAGCAGGTCTCTTCAGCCAACCTCGATCGAGAAATCTTAGGGCAGCTTGAATAGCCGACATGGCAGAAGAAGAGAAGAAGAGCGCGGGCGGCAGAGGAGACAAGAAGGAAGAGGAGGAGATCCCATTCGGCTTCCGGTTCGAGCCCAAGGACAAGGAGCTCGTCGAGTACTATCTCCTCCCCAGGCTGCAGTGCCGGCCGACCGCGCCCAACCACTGGATCATCGAGACGAACGTGTACGAGTTCCACCCGGACAAGCTCATCAACGGTAAGTATTCAATTGTCCAATTACTTTGTTCCTGCCCGGGTCCACTGTATTTTGATTCTTGAGTAGTAGATTTTTTTTTTCTTTGAATGAACCGGCATACGAAGTGCTAATTTCATCGAGTAGAGATGAATAAAAGTTCACTGTAAGAGGGTGAAAATATATATGACAAGTGTTTTGCTCGAGCAAGAGTCCAAGTTATCGCTTCTTCCGTTAATATTTGAAACCATTTTTTTTAAACACTCTCAATGTTTCTATTAATATAGTAGAAAAAATATAAATCTATAGTCCGAGAGGATTATTGTCTAAAATCAATTTTTAAGTAGTAATAGAACTGGGTTCTATATTAAGTTTTTTCCCCCTTTTTAGCAACTTAAGTACATGATACCGAGTCACTGGTGATTAATGGGTTGCAGAGTTGTACAATGATAGGGGTGACGACACGTGGTACTTCCTGTCACCGAGGGCTCGCAAGTACCAGGGTGGTGACAAGCCATTGCGGGGCACGGAAGACGATCAGGGGCGGTGGAAGGCATCAACGGGTAGGAAGGAGGCAGAAGAGGCAATCGACGGCGGGAGGATCAAGTTCTGTAAGAATTCCCTTGCCTACCACGAGGGCCCCGTCAACGTCAAGGGTGAGAAGCAAACCAAGTGGCTGATGCACGAGTTTACCATCCCAGCATACGAGAACAAGGTCAACAAGAGCAACACCGCTAACAGCAATAAGACGGTTGGTGAAACTTTCTTGAGAGTTGAGACGCCACATCTTTTATTAAAAAAGTTAATCTTTAGTACCGTAAATTAAATATATTTACATTGTAATTATGCCACAACTTTCAAAACTAACTAAATTTTAATATTACATTGTAACTTTTTTAATAAACACTAGATAAAAGTAATTGATTGTCTACTTTTAAAAAGAAGATATAGAAAATAGAAGCATACTTAATATACACAGGTATAAGGAAAAAAATGATCGCAATCAAGTAAAAAATGTGGCACCATTTTTTTTCTTTGTCTTGTACCACAAATTAACAGGCTTATCCTTTTTTCTGTGTGTGTGGTGAAAAATCTGATTCTGATCTAACTTAAGAGTCTTGCGGTGTGCAGTTGGATAAGTTCGTCATGTGCAAGATTTACGTTTCATCGAGGGACAGATCAGGGGACGAAGAGAATGCGGAGGCAATCACCAGCAACGCCGCTTTCGAC
The DNA here is from genome assembly GCA_000573905.2 of Oryza punctata. Taxonomy (NCBI): domain Eukaryota; kingdom Viridiplantae; phylum Streptophyta; class Magnoliopsida; order Poales; family Poaceae; genus Oryza; species Oryza punctata. The sequence continues at coordinate 26,584,820 of CM002491.2, read as the reverse complement.
GAAGAGCACTCCTCGTCGCAGCCCGGGCACCAAGCAAGCGCCGGCATCGCCTCTTCCGATGGAGAATTCTCCTCGCCGCAGCCCGGGCCGGCCGTGCGGACCAGCGAAGAGACGTCAGGGGCGCAGCAAACGGGCAATAAGAGGCCTGCGGAGGAGCACGCCGCCGTGGCGCAGAGGCCGCCTCAGCAGCGGAAGCTGACCACAGGAGCAGCGCCGGCGCCGCCACCAGCGTCATCGTACATCGGCGGCGCAACGGCCATACACGACAATCGGACCGGGCACCCGATGGCACGTCCGGCCGGCCACGCAACGCTGCCTCCTCCTCGGCAGCACGCGACGTTCAATGGCCCGTTGCGAATGCCAACGGGACAGGTGGTATACAACGACCAGCTGATGATGCGACGGCAAATGGCGACGGCCGCATACAAGAGACAGATGTTTCTGCAACAGATGGCGGCACGCAACGGCCAGCAAGCGCCGGTGCAGGGGGTGGTGGTGGCAAACAACGGGCAGGCGGCCTCGTCGGTGCAACGGCCAGCAGGCGCCTGCTTTTCAGGGGCCGCAGGTGACAAGCAACTGGCAGATGTCGCCAATACAACGACAGCGGGCGGCAATGGCAGCGGCGTACAACAACCACCAGTATCACCAGATGCTTCTGCAACAGCAGCATGCGGCAATGGCATACAACCTCCAGGCGCAGCAACTACAGGGGAGAGAGGTGGCACACGACGGACAGACGACGTCGGCGAGGCACAACTGCCAGATGATGCCAGTGCAGGGGCCGAAGGTGGAACAAAACGGAGAGACGACGTCGTCGGCGCAACGGGCGCCGGCGGCATGCAACTGCCCAGCGCCTGTGCAGCGGCCGCAGGCGCTGCCATTCAACAACGTCCCTCCGATGCCATTGCGTCCTCGCCCGGCAGCGCCTACTCACTCCGGCAACTCCTTTGATCAGACATTGGTGATGCGACGACTGCCGTCGCCGTCCGTCCAGCCACCTCCACAACTGCGGCCGGCGCCGGAAACGCCCGAGATGCACGCGAAGCGTGTGCTTGGCCAGCTCGTGAAGGAGCTCTTCCGCCAACGACGAATCGATCAGGCTCAAGCAGCGCAAGAACGGCTGATGCCGCCGCAGCAGCCGTGCTCCGACGCAGTACGGTGCAACGATAGTGGCGAGAAGCGTCCGGCGGAGGTGGAAACTACGGAGGTGGCGCCGGATGGGAGCGCGTCCGCGGAAGGCAACGATCTTCAACGTGACTCACCGGTCGCTCCACAGACCGAGTGAAGTTGTTACCAAAGTTGGCCTAACAAGTAAAAGCCAAAATTTGAATTTTCAAAGTTGATTTTGAAGTTGATTTTAAGTTATTTTTAACATAATTTTTTTTAGCGTTGGTTTTTAAATCGTTACGAATAAATATATAAAAGTTTTACCTAAAAATTATTTTTTATTCTCTAATAAATCATTTTGGCTTATTAGAGAATAAGCCAACCGATGAGATCCGAAGTTGGGATTATTTAGAATGTACTATAATTTTTTTTCTAGAATATGATGCTTATACATTCCATCTCTTTTTTGGTGAAACAGGTATGATTTAGTTCATTGATAACTAAGTAACTAACACCGTGTTCTTTTTTAGCTTATTTATTGGACTGTTGAAGATTATTTGCTCCATGATTCGAAAAGTATGTTTTCTATAAAAAAAATAACTTTCTTCTACTGCATTGATCTCTTGTAACTTTTAAGCTACTTTCTTTATTTTAAAATGAAACGATTCTAGTTTGTTTAGCAAATACAATGTTAGGTCAAAATATTCTTTTAGTCACTACATTTGTTAGTTTTTATATTTTGATTTGCTTAGATTTTCCTTCTAAGCATTTGATTGGCTTTGCAATAATTTGAAATGTTGGGAATCATGAGAATTATTGCAAAAATACTTATATTATGGTGCAAAATTTGAATCCTATAAATGTTTATACTTTAAAATGGAGATAGTATTTGTTAAGTTTGGTTCTTAAGATATTTAACTTATCCCTATAATCCAATTACTAATTCCCAACAATAATCCTTAAAAAAATCTAATATCGAATGAGGCCTAACTGATTCATATATGTGGAGATTGTGCATTTGTGGTCAATTAGCTAAGCCAAATAGCCAAAAAGAATCGAACCCAAACTAGATATATGTGGTCCATATTCGGATTTGATTTTCTCGAGAAAGGAGGGAGTACACAACGGCTAGATCACACTAGGCAACACCCCTCCTAAACAAACTCCCACGTTTAGGTGTACCAGGCCAGGCAAGAGACAATTCCCCAAATCGTACGTGAAACCGAAAAAGCCTGGTAGCGCTCCTGTTGTCTCATTGAATAAAGAACGATCAAACCTGAAACAGTTTTCAAAACTATTTTTTAACTTTTAATTTCTAACATACTATAATATTTATATTTATTAACAAAATCATAATCACGTGAAAGTAAATTCAGCTGTCAATCCAATGATTTATCAAATCAAATTCGATATATATTAGACTAATTATTGATCAAATATTTGATTAGTTAAATATTAAAATACGCGAGTGTAATAGGACGGAGGGAGTAATACGCTACCTATTAGTGTCCTATGGCCTAAAGTAAAGCGCCAGGAGTGTTGCACGGTCGATGAGCCGGGGCTAGTCAGCCAACAATAGAGCAGCATGCATGACAATTTTAGCAGTGAAGGTGCGGAACCAAGGCCCGACTACCTTAGGCAGTTGTCTGGGCTCATTGACGGGCTTTCACGCTGAAGATCTAGGGCTGACCCTAGCCTCGGGCCACCCAGGCCATGACCCGAGGTCTAGAATTCAATCTCCACTCATATGATTTAGGTTCACAATCTAATTTAGAATGGGTCATTCTAGGTCATGGTCTAATCCTTGGTCCGCCTCTACTGAAGATCAACCATGGTACCAACGGACAATTGACCTGATCGAGTTAGAAAATAATTAAGCCCCATCTATCATTCACACATACATATTTATTATTAAAATTTTCTCTATTACTCATGTTCAAACCTGTTGCGAATGTTTTTTTCTAGGTAGATCCCAACCACGAAAGGTTAAGATTCAATCCTAATCATTTATTCATTTCACCTTATTTAATCCTAACCATCCACTTATTTCCATTTCCCAATCCCAACTCCCATAGCTCGTTTGCCAAACAAAAGCCTTGGATCTGCCGCTTTGTTGCGGCCATATGTTTCTGAGAAGAAGAAAAGATAATAAATTTTCAAGGATCACTTTCACTTATTATTCAATCGTTTGTGGTTCCACCAGGAAAGAAACTTATTGAACGTCCGTGGCTCCATGAGGAAAATAAGGTGTAGAAAAGATAACTTTTCTAGTGGACTATTATTTAATCGTTTGTGGATCCATCTGGAAAGGGAAACAAATTTAGCCACGATGAAAATAAAATGTATTAGGAAAGATCATTTCTCTAGTGGGATATTATTCAATTGTTTGTGGCTTCATCGGGAAAAAATGTAGGAAAAATCGTTTGCGGCTTCATCAGAACATCAGCAAAGAGATTTGTTGGGGGAATATGGAGCACTCCTTTTGGAGCCCAAAGAGGCCAGGGCAGCAACAAAATCACTTCCCTAACGGGGGAGGACTTGCTCCCAGTCCCAGCCTTCACCGTCAAAAATAAAGAAAATTCCCAGGTTTCACCGTTAAACATCGTAGGAACAAAATAAGATATGAAAGATGAAAGAAAAATGTAAAAATGTGGACAAAAATTTTAGGACAAAAAGACGAAAGAAAAAAATAGGAAAAATGTGCAAAAAGAATAAATAAATTTGATATATAGGGCCCAACCGGGTTCGAACCGGTGACCTCTTGATCTGCAGTCAAATGCTCTACCACTGAGCTATGGACCCAATGATGTTGTTTCGCAAGATATTTTTAATACATTAGTTTTAATACCTCTATGAGAGCAGATGTCGATTGACGTGGGGTGAATACCACACTCTACCAATCAAAAGGGATACGTCAAACGCACGGTGCAGCCTGCAGCAAGCTACTTGCGCTTGTCCACAACGGCAAGGCACTACAAAATAAGTGCCGAAATCTCCCGGCAGTCTCATAGATACCGGCCGGTATCACCTCCCTGTCCGGCTGTCTCCGTCCCATCCAGCCGCGATCGTCAAACTCCCAACCAGCGAGCAATAGTCAGCCGCGATCTGAACAGTCAGGATTCGTAGTGCTATAAGGTATCCTTATATTTTAGAATAAAAAGAGTACGGAGTATTACAGGATCTCGAGTGGTGATCAGTCACTCAGCCTCTCTTTCGTGAGCTCGTGGCATCCGATTTGGACAACGAGAGGCAAGGGTGAAGAGTCCGGCAATCATGCAATGCAGAAAGTTAAACGTGGCGTGGTGGCTCTTCGCCTTTGCGCCATTCATGCGCGCAGGGAGAAAGAAGCCACGGTGAGAACAAATATGTTGTAGTAATCTCTGGGGCTCTGCCGGACGATGGCATCTTTCTTAGACTGTGTTCTGTTTCTGTACTAAGGTCCCGTTCGTTTATGCTACAAGTAATGGATGAAAATTTTCATCTTCATAGCACGCTTTTCAAACTGCTAAACTGTATAATATTTTGTACGAAAACTTTTTATATGGAAGTTACAATAAAATATCAGATAAATCTATTTTTCAAGTTTATAATAATTAAAATTCAATTAATCATACGTTAATACCACCTCATTTTACGTAAAAACACTTAATTTTCATCTTCATCTTCATCTACAGCACAAAAGAACACCACCTACATTTCTTAACTTCTTCTCTTTCGTTTTTCACGTGCACACTTTCCGAACGGCTAAACAACATGTTTTTTATAAGATAAAATCATAGGAAAGTTGCTTTTAAAAATCATACTAATATTTTTTTTATTTTTTAAGCTAATACTTAATTAATCATGTGCTAATATGTTACTCCGTTTTATGTGTCGGAAGAAAGGATTCTCAACCTCCATAAAATACACAGCAAAGTACATAACAAAACAAGCGCCCCGCCATCGATAGGCCCGGAGGCATAACATGCCCAATCCAAGAGCTTCGTCATTCGTGATGAGTAATATCCAATCAGCTAACCGAGGAGAATATAATGCAAACTTTATATATACAGTGTAAATCTAGAAACTACCGTACAAATAAACGTTTCATACCATGAGCAATTTTTTTACTCCAGATTTAACTATAAATAATCTTTTACTTCTAGATTTGTATGCAAGTAATATTTTTACTCATAGGACGAGGACAAATATGGAGTTGATGCGGCAGGGTTCACAAAGCTGACGAAAGCCGGTCAGTTTTTGCGGTTTTTCGAAGTTTCAACACAGCTCGGAATTAATTTTCGAATGCTTTCGATGTTATACAGTAAATTTGGTCAAAATTCAATCGGAATTTATCGAAAAGATATCGAATTTTATCGAAAACCGTGATACTGATGGGGCTTGAAATCTAGTGATCAACCAGTAATGTAAACCCTGGTTGATGATGATATGCGCGGCACAGTGATCGTCAATCCATATGTGAATTTGCTGCAAGTAACTAATGCAGTTGTACAATTAATACAAAGATTCCCTGAGAGTGGACATTTTTTGTGGCACGATACCCAGATCACATCTGCACACGATATCACTGGAAGTGGTACATCCGTTTTGGAGAAACCCCGCTAGAAGCGACCGGCCCGTCGTCAGTGGTCAGAGAGATTTTAAGCTATATAGGGGATATCCCCTCGTTATTTACATATCAATCAAATAATAGTTATAAAAATATTTAAAAAAAATTAAGAAAATATATTAACATGTGATATATCACTCCACAAACAAGCAACTTAAAATTCAACTTCTACATATCGCAATGAAAAAAATAAATTTGATTGCGAATATACATTAACGAGTTGTAATTTAATTTGTTTTTTCGTTGCGATATGTAGAAGTTGAATTTTAAGTTGCATGTTTTTATAAAATATTTAAAAAAATTAAGAAAATATATTAACATGTGATATATCACTCCACAAACATGCAACTTAAAATTCAACTTCTACATATCGCAATGAAAAAAACAAATTTGATTGCGAATATACATTAACAAGTTGTAATTTAATTTGTTTTTTCGTTGCGATATGTAGAAGTTGAATTTTAAGTTGCATGTTTGTGGAGTGATATATCACATATTTATACACCTCCTCAAATTTTCTCAATTTTTTCATAACTATTTAAGTGACATACAAATAATAAGGGAAAATCCACTTGAGAGTTTAGAATAGTTTTCCTCGGTGATCACCGATAACGAACGCGTCGCGTCCCTGCGCTCATCTCCTGCCGGATTCAGCCACGGCCTATTAGCGATAAAAAAAGCTCATAATTGATAAATAATTTATGTATAAAATTTTTATATATGTATTTTTATCTATTTAAAAATCAATGCTGAAATATAAATTACGTTGAAAATATCTAAAAATGATTTTTAAAGTTAAGGTTGAAAATTTAAATTCTAACTTGTGCTTATTCTTTTTAGTTCTACCGATGGGGCTCTTGTACTCCAACTCTGTATTATTGTGTGCCTATATAAAGCCTGCAAGTGTAGAGGCTACTGGGCACTAGAATTCTGGAAGGTAGACAAGCATAAACATCCGTATATCAGTGACAAGAGCACTCAATGGCGATTGGCTCGGTGGAATCGGTCGCCGTTGTCGCGGTGCCATTCCCGGCGCAGGGTCACCTGAACCAGCTCATGCACCTGTCTCTGCTGCTCGCGTCGCGGGGGCTAGACGTGCACTACGCGGCGCCGCCGGTGCACCTCCGCCAGGCGCGGTCGCGCGTGCACGGCTGGGACCCCGACGCGCTCCGCTCCATCCGCTTCCACGGCCTCGACGTTCCCGCGTACGAGTCCCCGCCCCCCGACCCGACCGCCCCGCCCTTCCCGTCCCACGTGATGCCCATGATCCAGAGCTTCGCCGTCGCGGCGCGCGCCCCGCTCGCCGCGCTGCTCGAGAGGCTCTCGGCCAGCTACCGCCGCGTGGTCGTCGTGTACGACCGGTTGAACTCCTTCGCCGCCGCCCAGGCGGCGCAGCTGCCGAACGGCGAGGCGTTCGGGCTGCAGTGCGTGGCTATGTCGTACAACATCGGGTGGTTGGACCCCGAGCACCGGCTCATGCGCGAGCACGGCCTCAAGTTCCACCCCGTGGAGGCCTGCATGACAAAGGAGTTTGTGGAGCTCATCAGCCGGGCAGAGCAGGACGAAGAGAAGGCGGCCAGCCCCGGCATGCTCATGAACACGTCCCGGGCGCTCGAGGCCGAGTTCATCGATGAGATCGCCGCGCACCCGATGTTCAAAGAGCTGAAGCTTTTCGCGGCCGGTCCACTGAACCCACTGCTCGACGCGACCGCCCGGACGCCGGGCCAGACGCGGCACGAGTGCATGGACTGGCTCGACAAGCAGCCGCCGGCGTCCGTCCTCTACGTGTCATTCGGCACAACGTCGTCCCTTCGTGGCGATCAAGTCGCGGAGCTCGCGGCGGCGCTGAAGGGCAGCAAGCAGGGGTTCATCTGGGTGCTTCGCGACGCCGACCGCGCCAACATATTCGCTGACTCCGGCGAGAGCCGGCACGCGGAGTTGCTGTCCAGGTTCACTGCAGAAACAGAGGGAGTGGGGCTGGTGATCACCGGGTGGGCGCCGCAGCTGGAGATCCTCGCGCACGGCGCCACGGCAGCGTTCATGAGCCACTGCGGCTGGAACTCGACCATGGAGAGCCTGAGCCACGGGAAGCCGATTCTTGCGTGGCCCATGCACTCCGACCAACCGTGGGACGCGGAGCTCATATGCAAGTACTTGAAGGCCGGGCTCCTCGTGAGGCCATGGGAGAAGCACAGCGAGGTGGTCCCGGCGGAGGCCATCCAGGAGGTCATTGAGGAGGCGATGCTGTCTGAGAAAGGGATGGCAATACGGCGGCGGGCAAAGGAGCTCGGCGAGGACCTCCGCGCGTCCGTGGCAGACGGCGGGTCCTCTCGGAAAGGCCTGGATGACTTCGTTGGCTACATCACAAGATGAAGTATGAATAGAATATCCTCTGATTCTTCGAGTGGTCGGGTGCTATAAATTTGAATCTTTCGTTGAAACATGTCAAATTTTAAAAAAATGGGCTAAGTAGGAAAATGTATGTATCACTCCCTCCATTCTCAAATAAGCATTTCCTGGATTCAAATTCTGTATGCAATAACCATTTCTGAAATATTGATTCCAATTTATGGAAATTCAAATCATCTTCAGACAATCAGGTGCTATGAAGAAACTACGCACATTCTAATGTGCTTGCATTGCTCTACCATGGTGAATCTACGCACAGCTCAACGGACTTTCTAGTGTTAGTATAACCTTAAAGTTTGGTTTCCATCCTTTTCATACCCATTTCATCCATTGACCGTCGAAAGGTGTGTGAAGGTCTACTTTGCCCTTGCACATGGAACATATTTATAATTTTAGCGATTTTACAATTAAAAATATAGGAGTTTGTAAATTGCATGATTATATTATTCACATTTTTATGGGGACGTATCATACGGAGAAAATTTAATGTATATTTTAAAAATGGTACGTGTATATTTTTCTTAACATGTGAGCGTGCGCATATTGTAATTGTTTGTGTTTGTACTGTGTTTTTTTAAAAAGAAATATTCCAAATATCCTTTCCTCAAATTTTTGGAAATTATCAAAGGACACTATGCACTTGGGCCGGCCTCCGTCCTTTCACCTCAATCAGCCCAGCCGGCCGCTTCCTCCATTTTCTTCCGGAATAAGTTCATTTGAGATCCCTTAACTTTACACTGAATCCGATTTTCATCCTTAAACCCAAAAATCAGATCCCTGAACTATCAAAACCAGTGCAAACAAGGTCGCTCGGCAGTTTGGAAGGCTGTTTTGGCTGACGTGGTGCCTACATGGGTGGTTTGACTAGGTCTTCGTTCAACGTGGCATTGAAATGACGCTTACGTGGCAATTCAATCCCGGTAAAATAATAAAATCTATGAGCCCACATGTCAGTTACACACAGAAAAATAATTAAAATGGTGGGTCCCACATGGCACCCACCATCCTCACTGCTCCCCTCTCCCTATCCTCTCTCTCTACAGCCAGAGCGGGTAAAGGGCGGAGCGGAGCGGCCGGAGCGGGTGAAGGCTGGGGCGGGCAGCGGCGGCTGGAGCAAGCCGGCAGAGCAGAGTAGGCGACGGCGGGCGAGCTCCTCGCCCTCTCCACTGCGAAGGCGCTCCATGCGCAGATCCGGCAGGTGGCGGCCACGGCACAGGCCAGGGGCAAGGCAGCGGAGGATGACAACAACGAGGTCAGCGCTGCGGACGATGTCGAGCAACCGACAGCCAGCCCACAAACGGCGGTGCCTCTTTCTCCCTTCTCCCCTCTCCTCTCGCCACCATGGCTCCAAAGGGAGGAGACGACGGCCTCGCTCCCTAGGTCAGAATTGGCGGAGCATGGCCTGGGCGTCGCCATCGACTCCCGGATTGGCGAGATGATGCCACGTACTCCGTCGCCAGCCTCTACGCTCCCCTGCCCTTCCCATCCGACCAACCCCTCTCCCTCGTCCCCCAACTCTTCGTCGTCATCGATGGCGACGATCGTGAGGCAACACCGCGGCGTGAGGAGAAGTACCCGAAGATGGCCACAACTTTCGTGGTGGCCACGGCCAGGCTCCTCGCCTTCTACCACCCTCGGCGACTTCCATGGCTGGGAAGAAGAGAGGAGTGAGGATGAGGGAGAAGAGGGAGAGGTGATAGGGAATGACAGGTGGAGCCCACCATTTTTAATTTTTTGTGTGTAGCTGACATGTGGGGCCCACATGGGTCCCACCTTTTTAAAATTATTTTTTGTGTGTGGCTAACATGTGGGCTCACAGTTTTTATTATTTTTCCGGGATAGAATTGTCACGTAAGCGCCAAATCAAAGCCACATGAGACGAAGACCTAGTCAAACCAGCCACGTAGGCGCTACGTCAGCCAAAACCATGTTCCAAACTGCCGAGGGACCTCGTTTACACCGGTTTTGCCCTAGGCTCGGCTAGTTCGCTTCTCTTTCCCTCTCTACCTGAGCACGCGACCGCACCTGTCGGCCGCCACTCTCTTAGCTTCTTCCCTGTCCTTGCTTTCCTCTTCTCGCTCGCTCTCTCTTCTCTTAGTCTTTCATGCCTCCTCTCGACGAGACCGTACCAGCGCCCATGCCACCGTGTCGTGAGGCCACGCACCATCCTTAACCTCGCGAGCGCCCGAAGTCAAATGTCGGCCAAGCTCATCCTGTCCTAGCACCCGAGTTAAGGAAACTCGCGGGCCTTCCTCATCTCGTCCCATCGTCATCTCTCGTCTATACCAAATTTTGATTAGAGTTAGAAAGGTTTTGATGGTAATAACTTGTTTAATTTATTATCTTACCAAAATTTAAGAATACCAAATCTTGGTAAGTTGGTTTTGGTAATAAATTGAACAAGCCCTCCCCACTCCGAGCAACCACGGCAATGTCGTTCCCTCGCCACCGCCGCGCTCAGCCTCAGCCGCCATCACTCAGACCCGCGCTAACCCACCGCCTCCGGCCCCTTATCGTCCAAACTGCCATCGCCACCAAGTTCCCCGCCTCCACGAGATCCCATTCCATCCCTCGTCATGGTCCAATTATCGCCGGAGCCGTTTTCCCCAAATCGCTGCTCCGCTGTCCATCATTTCCGTCGCATCCAGAGCTCGCCGATGCCGAAGGTAGCGGCAGCTTACCCCGCCTTTTTCCCTCTCTTCTTCTCTCCTTCTTCGTTCCGTAGCCCAACCACTAACAGCGTCGCTGGCGACGACCACACAGTGCCGATCCTTGCCGCCGTGCTCAGCTTTCCTTTCGCACATCCGAGCCGTTAAACGGACTCCCCTTCATCCACTCTTTCCTCTAGTTAAGTCCCCGTGCCGCATCTCGCCGCCGTTCGCCGAAGCAGCCTCGGCCGCCGCCGGCCGTCGATCCGTGCCGGGGTCAACCTACCCCGGTCCATGCCGACGTGGCCGCTAGCTCGGTCGCAGTGGAGCACCCCCACGCCCCATGAGCCGGTCGCTCGTGGGACAGGCTGCGGCTCGCAGGGGAAGGGGACCGACGACGTGGCGCCTACGTGGCAGCCACGTCGGCCAGCGGGAGGAGGAAGATGACCACGCCGGTATTCAACGGCGGGCTGTAGCGCTTGTCACCGGGGCGAAATGCGGCTAGGAAGGGGAAAGGAGAGGCCACCGGAGCAAGGCACGAACGGGAGGAGACGAGCCGACGGCTTGGATACGCCAGAAATACACCGGAGTGGGCGAATTGTGATGACGGCCAACGGCGGTGAGCCAAAGGGGGTTTCTCGCCGAGGAGACGAGAGCTCGATTTCGGGTGAGGGGAGCTTCTATGTGGCTTCGGGAGCACCTTCCGAGCGGCGGATGGGGCGGAGCGGCTTCGAGGAAGGCCGGCGATGACAAGCTTGGCTCGGCACCGAGCGGCAGCGCAGCGGTGAGCTTCTGCGTGCGGCGGTGGCACGGGGATGGGGGCTACGCGCGCGGGGAAACAACGGCACGCTAACGATGCCTAAGAACGAGAGAGAGAGGGGGAGGGAAAAAGGGTACCTCGGAAAGGAGGGGCGCCGTGAAGAAATTCCAGCGGCACGAGGCGTAATCGCTTCGGCCTTGAGCCTGGGAGGGGGAGGAGAGGGGTGGCCGGAGTCCACGTCACGCTTCCGCGAGCGCGCCGACTCCTTCGACTCGCGCAGCGATGAGCGGCGTCGACGGTGGGATGGGCGGCGGTTGCGTTCGGCGATGAGAGCGCGAGGGCGGCCGAACGGGGTGAGGGAGGGGTTTATAGTGGTGGCAAGGTGGTGTGCGGCTAGGCGGTTCACGGGCGCGCACGGGAGCTGGCGCTCCAAGTCGCTAGCGGCCAAGGCGGCGACAGAAGAAGTGACGCTGGCGAGGAGGAAAGGAAGAAAAAGGGGAAAGAAAGAGAGCCTTGTCCATTGCCGTTTTGGGGAGAGAGGGAGTGAGGAGGAGGAGAGCTGTAGCGGCTGCGGCTCCCGGTTTTGGTCGTATGTGCACAGGCGGCGGCAGAGGGAGCAGCAAGGCGGCGGGGCCCGGGTGTTGACGGCGACCGGCGCGGCGGCATGGCGACGTCGACGGACAGCGGGTGACGGTGGCGGTGACCGGGTGGTCAGCCACGAGCGGCGCCGCGCGCGGGCTCCAACAGGCGGGCGCCGAAATTCGAATGACGCCGGCGGCAATTTCCGGCGAGGGAGAAAGAGAAGGACAGAGAGAAGCGGGAGGAGGAGAGAGCGTGCTCTCTCCCGGGCGGGGCACGTGCGGCGCAAGTGAGGGAAGAGAGAGAGAGAGCAGGCCGGAGGGGAAAATGGGTCGGGGTGCAGGCGCGACCCACGAAGGGGGAAGGAAAATTTTGGAGGGAGAAAGGGAGTTGGGCCGGCTGAGAAAATTGGCCCGAGGACCCGAGGGAGGCAAAATAGACGTTTTCTGCGAAGGACTATTTTCGAGGGATTTGAATTTAGATTTTTTTTTCGGGGTGGAGATACGGGGGAGGGGAAACTGAGATCTTGGTGCACCAAAAAGGACCACAACTAAGAACAAATTTCACAATTAGAGCTTTTATTAAAATAGGTTTTCCTGCTATCGCCGCGACGGAACGAGCGTTACACCTCCTCTCTTTATTGTCATTGAGATTTTAAAAATTGAACATGATAATCATTGAGATTTATTTTTTTACTTTATATAATCTCGCAAACTGTCTCGACCGTACTCGACCGTACTGCTTAATAGTTTATTCGTTATCCCTACTCTTAATCTTCATTGGGATTCTATTTAGGGTTTTATTTATATGTTTATAGTTTTTATATGTCCCATCAACTGCCACCACTTTACTCTTTTATATGTCTATTAGTTTTTCCTCTTTATTATCATTTGATATCATTGTGTTATAGATGCACTATTCTTTTCGAAAAATCCATATTTTTCATTTTAATATTTTTTAATTGTAAATTGTATTCCTACTCGAACTCTTTAATTATTTTTCTATTTTTTTTCAAATTTTAATTAATCTCATCATATGTTCTTAGATGGTCTATTCTTTAAATAGTCTTAATTTTTATTACGAATTTTAGTTATTTATAAATGGTATTTCTAGTTGAACTCTTATTTTTATTTCAAATTCTAATTAATCTCGTGTTGTGTTATAAATGGATTAATTGTTGTTCCAATATTTCTTTTTTATTTTAAATTTTAGTTATTTCAAAATTGTATTCCTACTTGAACTCTTCCTTTTCTTTCCTAATTTCATAAATTCATTTATTTTTATTCCGAATTTTAATTAACCGCACATTGGGTTCTTATATGGACTCTTCTTTCAATTTTACTTATTTTTAATTCCGAATTTCAGTTATTTTTTAATTGTATTTCTACTTGCATTCTTCTTTTCTTTTTCTTAGATTAATGTGAGAATTTCGAGGCTCCAAAACGAACGTGGTGTTTTTTTTCAAGCTATCTTAATAATATAATATAATATATAGGTTGTTCTCATCAATAGACTAACTAATTATTACCAGTAATTACATGAACTGTACAATTAATTAATCCAGCTTCCATCTCACCTAATGAGCAGCACCAAACATATAGTTGATTACATAGTGAGTTGCTTAACTAATTCAATCTTGAACAGATAACTACTAATTAATTATTTCTCTGGTAACTCAATTAGCAAATGGACGAGTGGTTCAGGAGGAGACTATACCCAAAATACAGTTGACGAAATTGCGCTCAAACGAGTAGGCAATTAGTAATATAAGTCGGCAGCGTGGTATGCTTACATTGAGCAAGTTCATCATGGCTGAGAAGTCGAAGGGTTGGCCGGCGGCACAGCCCTGCGCGACGGCGGGCAGTGTGGGGTGTTCTTGGTTCAGGCAATGGCGTTATTGGCCTCCTCCTCCGTCTCCATCGCGCCAGGACCACCGGCAAGCTCCATCTGCCGTGAGCTAGGTTCTCGTCCTCCGCCTCATTATCCAAGGTTGTCGCCGTGGGAGGCCAGGAGGAGGAGAAGGAAGAGGGGAGAGGCGTTGCCGCCGAGCTCGTGGGCGTGCCGGCGCGGGGCAGAGAGAGGGAGAAAGAGAGAGGGAAGGGGCCCTTCCGTCCACCGCCGCTCGAGCTGCAGAAGACGGTGCAATCGCCGTTGGCGCAGGGGGCAGCCGCAAGAGGCAGCGGCAGCGCTCCGGCTCTCGTCCTCCCGACCGCCGCTGCTGCTCCAGTTCCCACTCTCCACAGACGCCGAAGGGGAAGAGAGGGAAAAAAAGAGAAGGGAGAGGGGAGGAGGAAGAAGAGAAGGGATGATATATGGGCTCCACATGTCAGTGGGTCCCACGTTTTTTTCGAATAATAAATGGATCTCACTTTTTTTTAATTCTAATGCCACATTAGCGCCGCATTAACACCATGTAGAACGAAGACCAGGTCAACACCACCACGTAAGCGCCACATCAGTAAAACCGCTTTCAAAAACACCGAAAGAGTTAAATTGCACCGGTTTTAATAGTTCAGTGGTTAAGATATCTCGTATTGTGGTTCAAGAATATGAATCAGATTCGACTACTAGTTAAGAGAGTTAAAGTGGACTTATTCCTAATTTATGTCTCTACTCAAGCTAAGATCCCACTAACCAGCGCTTTTCCTCTCCTACTAGTACCATATAAAGTCTAGTTTCCTTCCACCGACCAGTTGATCCCACCTGTCACAAGAAATATTCTTGGGAAAAATAATAGCATTCCCAGAAAATCCTTTTAAATAAACGGAATTGCTAGAAAATTTATTGTGTATGTTCTATATACGAGAAATGCAAGTTGGCAAGTGCAACCATGGAGCAACTTGCCTGCCGGCGCTCGACCTACACAATCTTGAGTGGTGACCAGCCACTCGGCCTATCTTTCGTGGCACCCAATTTGGACAACGACGGCGACGACCATGCAGAAAATTAAACGAAGTGTGGTAGATTCTTCGCCTTTACTGCATCCGCGCGGGGGAGGAAGAAACAAACCACCGTGAGAACGGCTAATAATCTCTGGGACTCTGCGGGACATGGCATATTCGCGTAACGTACATAACGAAGCAGGCGGCCGCCCGGGAGACCGGCCAGGTCCAAGAGCCTCGTCGTTCGGGAGTAGTAGCATCCAATCAGCTAATCGGAATGGTGCGATTTGCGGCACCCTGGTCGTCGATCGACATATGACGTAACGAATGCACCAAAAGTGCATACTATTAGTGAACTAAAACATCACATGGCAACGGTGCGTTAGTCGTACACTTTAAACAGTATAAGATTCCCTGTAACCAACAACTTCTCTGCCTCGAGTGACAACACGTGGTACACAAACGATCTCATTAGTCGTACAATACAAACAGTAAGATTCCCTGTAACGAACAACTTCGCATTAGCCGCAACATGGAGGTACGTGCCGTTTTAAAGACGCCGCGCTACAAGCGATCGGCCCGTCGACGCCGTCGTTAGTCGTCACTGATGACTCACGCGCCACGCCCCTGCAGTCTCTGACAATGATTGAGCCAGCGCCGTTGCTGACGAGCTTTCTAGGAAGGTAGGCTGAGCGCGAGCGGGCGGGAACAGATGTGCGTTCGGGTCAGCCCTCGAATCTCTTATGCTCTGGATCTGCCCGATAACAGCAATGGGAATTGGAAGCTACTGATCCAACTTTTCCCCCCGGATATTTGTCTTCGACTGTTCGTGCGTGTGTCTATAAGACTATAACTCTCTATATAACCTGTAAGTGTATAGGCTACTGGGCATTACAACTCTTGAAGTAGACAAGCAATCAGTGACAAGAGCACTCAATGGCGATTGGCTCGGTGGAATCGGTCGCCGTTGTCGCGGTGCCATTCCCGGCGCAGGGTCACCTGAACCAGCTCATGCACCTGTCTCTGCTGCTCGCGTCGCGGGGGCTAGACGTGCACTACGCGGCGCCGCCGGTGCACCTCCGCCAGGCGCGGTCGCGCGTGCACGGCTGGGACCCCGACGCGCTCCGCTCCATCCGCTTCCACGGCCTCGACGTTCCCGCGTACGAGTCCCCGCCCCCCGACCCGACCGCCCCGCCCTTCCCGTCCCACGTGATGCCCATGATCCAGAGCTTCGCCGTCGCGGCGCGCGCCCCGCTCGCCGCGCTGCTCGAGAGGCTCTCGGCCAGCTACCGCCGCGTGGTCGTCGTGTACGACCGGTTGAACTCCTTCGCCGCCGCCCAGGCGGCGCAGCTGCCGAACGGCGAGGCGTTCGGGCTGCAGTGCGTGGCTATGTCGTACAACATCGGGTGGTTGGACCCCGAGCACCGGCTCATGCGCGAGCACGGCCTCAAGTTCCACCCCGTGGAGGCCTGCATGACAAAGGAGTTTGTGGAGCTCATCAGCCGGGCAGAGCAGGACGAAGAGAAGGCGGCCAGCCCCGGCATGCTCATGAACACGTCCCGGGCGCTCGAGGCCGAGTTCATCGATGAGATCGCCGCGCACCCGATGTTCAAAGAGCTGAAGCTTTTCGCGGCCGGTCCACTGAACCCACTGCTCGACGCGACCGCCCGGACGCCGGGCCAGACGCGGCACGAGTGCATGGACTGGCTCGACAAGCAGCCGCCGGCGTCCGTCCTCTACGTGTCATTCGGCACAACGTCGTCCCTTCGTGGCGATCAAGTCGCGGAGCTCGCGGCGGCGCTGAAGGGCAGCAAGCAGGGGTTCATCTGGGTGCTTCGCGACGCCGACCGCGCCAACATATTCGCTGACTCCGGCGAGAGCCGGCACGCGGAGTTGCTGTCCAGGTTCACTGCAGAAACAGAGGGAGTGGGGCTGGTGATCACCGGGTGGGCGCCGCAGCTGGAGATCCTCGCGCACGGCGCCACGGCAGCGTTCATGAGCCACTGCGGCTGGAACTCGACCATGGAGAGCCTGAGCCACGGGAAGCCGATTCTTGCGTGGCCCATGCACTCCGACCAACCGTGGGACGCGGAGCTCATATGCAAGTACTTGAAGGCCGGGCTCCTCGTGAGGCCATGGGAGAAGCACAGCGAGGTGGTCCCGGCGGAGGCCATCCAGGAGGTCATTGAGGAGGCGATGCTGTCTGAGAAAGGGATGGCAATACGGCGGCGGGCAAAGGAGCTCGGCGAGGACCTCCGCGCGTCCGTGGCAGACGGCGGGTCCTCTCGGAAAGGCCTGGATGACTTCGTTGGCTACATCACAAGATGAAGTATGAATAGAATATCCTCTGATTCTTCGAGTGGTCGGGTGCTATAAATTTGAATCATTCGTCGAAACATATCAAATTTGAAAATTGTTCTAAGTTTGTTATCAAATATAAGCATTTGTAGAATTAAAATTATGTCAGCAATATAAGCATTTCTGAGACTCTGATTTCAATGTACGGGGACTCAAAATTATTTTCAGACTATCAGGATCCTAGTCCTACCAAGGGGGATACTAACAATTCAAAATTTAAAATTTGATCAATCACTGAAAACAGACATTTTCTCTTATCTTCTAATATTACTAAACAACCTAGAGTGATTATATTTATGAACAGGGGGAGTATGCCGAATCAGATATAGAGTTTACCGTTAGCTTCCACATCTTCGAAAGTATATTAATTAGAAAGAAATATTCACGAATGTGTATAGAAATATGTATGTGTACGGTGGTGTAGTGGTTTATGCATGTAAGCATATATACATTGTCTTGGGGAAAAAATAACCTCATATATAGGCCGTCGAACGAGGCACAAAGAAAAAGAGAGTGAATTTTAAACTCTCGAAAAAAGTACATCCACTCGTTACTTACATGTTACTTAAATAATTATGAAAAATTAAAAAAAACAAGAAGATTTATTAAGATGTAATTTATCACTCCACAATCATGTAACTTAAAATTTAACTTCCACGTGTTGCAACGAAAAAAACAAATTTAACTGTGAATATATGTTAACTAGCTGTAGTTTTATTTGTTTTTTCATTGCGACACGTAGAAATTGAATTTTAAGTAGCATGTTTGTAAGGTGATATATCACATATTTATACATCTTCTTAATTTTTTTTTAATTTTTGTAGTAGCTATTTGAGTAATATGCAAATAACGAAGGGATATTATCTCAAGAGTTTAGAATAGTTTTCAAAAAAAAAATGAGACAATGGAGCAGGATGGACTCGGATGGACTGTGGTTCGTGGAATAGTATTTGCTAGTCGACCGTGTGCATCAACCATCGGAGCAATTCTAGATTTCTAGCCGGAGTTGAAAGGTTTACCGGTGCAGCGGAAGCTTCCGGTGTAACCCATTTCCAAACGGATGCCAAATTGCCTTTCGATTCAACATTGGCTGAACCCGCAAACGCTAATGCGCGCAGCCTACATAGCGGCATCTGCCCATGAAGGGTTGGGCACAATCAGCAAGCACCACAGCGCGCAAGCGCAAGGAGCCAACGACAACGCACTACGATGGAACCGGTCGCCGTCGTGGCGGTGCCGTTCCCGGCGCAGGGCCACCTCAACCAGCTCCTGCACCTGTCGCTGCAGCTCGCCTCGCGCGGCGGGGTGGACGTGCACTACGCGGCGCCCGCGGCGCACGTCCGCCAGGCCCGCGCGCGGGTGCAGGGCTGGGACGACGCGGCGCTCCGCTCCGTCCGGTTCCACGACCTCGGCATCTCCACGTACGTCTCCCCGCCTCCCGACCCCGCTGCTGGCTCGCCCTTCCCCTCCCACCTCATGCCTCTCTGGGAGGCCTACACCGCCGGCGCGCCCGCCCCGCTCGCGGCTCTCCTCGGCAAGCTCTCCGCCTCCTACCGCCGCGTCGTCGTCGTGTACGACCGCATCAACGACTTCGCCGCCCAGGAGGCAGCGCGGCTGCACAACGGCGAGGCGTTCGTGATGTACTGCTTGGCCGTGTCGATGCTCGCTAGGAGGATTGCTCCCCAGGAGCACCAACGGATCCTGCGCGAGAACGACCTCACCAACATCTCCGTGGAAGACTGTGCAACGGAGGAGTTCGTGGATTATATCAGACGGACGAGGGCGACCAAGGAGATGTCGCCTGCCAGAGGCATCTTGACCAACACTTGTCGTGCGCTCGAGGGCGAGTTCGTCGACGTCGTCGCCGGGCAGCTGGCCGCCGACGGCAAGAAGGTTTTCGCCGTCGGACCGTTGAACCCTCTGCTGCACGCGAACGCGTCGAAGCAGGGCGAGCAGCGGCAGCGTCACGAGTGCCTGGACTGGCTCGATAAGCAGCCCCCGGCGTCGGTGCTGTACGTTTCCTTCGGCACGACATCGTCGCTGCGCGCGGAGCAAATCGAAGAGCTCGCATCGGCGCTGCGCGGCAGCAAGCAGCGGTTCATCTGGGTGCTGCGCGACGCCGATCGCGGCGACATATTCGCGGACTCCGGCGAGATCATCATCCGCCACACGAAGCTGCTGCGCGAGTTCACGCAGCACACCGAAGGGACGGGGCTGGTGATCACCGGGTGGGCGCCGCAGCTGGAGATCCTTGCGCACGACGCCACGGCGGCGTTCATGAGCCACTGCGGCTGGAACTCCACCATGGAGAGCCTGAGCCACGGGAAGCCGATTCTTGCCTGGCCCATGCATTGCGACCAGCCATGGGACGCCGAGCTTCTCTGCAAGTACCTCAAGGCCGGCGTCCTCGTGCGGCCATGGGAGAAGCATAACGAGGTCACGCCGGCGAAGGACATCCAGGAAGTCATCGAGGAGGCCATGCTTTCTGACGATGGAATAGCCATGCGACAACGTGCACGGGAGCTCGGAGATGCTATCCGCGCATCCGTGGCCGCCGGCGGCTCGTTGCGCAAAGACCTGGATGACTTCGTTGCTTACATCACGAGGTAATCACGTACGGAGATTGCCAAAACGTGGGAATTGATGATTTTGTTGTAAAAGTGTTTTCACCCCTGGAGAGGATATCCTCTCGTTTCGTGCATATCACCTAAATAGTTATTAATTTTTTTTAAAAAAATCACAAGATAGATTAATATAAAATATATCACTTCAAAAATATGCATGTTAAAATAACAAATATAACTGTGAATGTACGAGTTTAATTTTATATTTTGTTGTAACTTGTAGAAATCGAATTTCGTCTTATATATTTTTAGTGATATATTTCATATTAATCTATATTATCAATTTTTTTAAAAAAAAATTAATAACCATTTAAATGATATGCAATTAACGAGAAAACATATCCTCTCGAGAGATGAAAATCAACATCCGATTCTGTTCTGGTAATCCGATAGGCTCTGCCATTGGGCCAGGCCGTCATCTTTATATCTCAAGGCCCATCTGGCCACGTCGCCGCTCCGGCTACGTGAGCAGCAGGCTTCCATGTCAGCCACTGTTCGATCATTTTAGTCCAGTCCAACTCATTTCATATTTGTATCATTCCCGATATTGACAAATGACAATACGTTCCTATTTGTCTTTTATCCGTATCAAATCTAAATTCAATGAAAAACTGACGGCCATGATTTTGACAGCTTTGACTTACTTAGAAGTTTGAATTGGAGCCATTTTTTCCAATACCATCACAATTGGCTCCTACTGTGACATCTTTGTCATTTCATATTTGTCACTGTCAAACTAACAAACTTTTAGTAGCATACAGAACTAAACCCACCTATATTATAATCCTAATCATTGGCATCCCAGTCAAACACAATCTAATACTTCGTATTAGTGCACAACGTTATAAATCTATTCCTACCACATATGAGTATGTAGTGTGGTCCCTTCTTTCGGACCGTTTGGATTGATGCCCTAACAAAATTTTGGTAGTGCCAAATCTTCTGTAAGTTTTGACACTACCAAAACTTTGGTAGAGTAAAGTTAAAAATGTTTATTTGGACTGAAGCCAAAACATACCCATAAGAAATAAGTTTATGAGTAAAACCAATTTGTAGAAAAGGTAGTGTTTTAATAGAGATATTTGGTTTGGTACCATACCAAAATTTTGGTAAGGTAGCAATCTAACTATCCCTTTATCACCAACAGGCAGTGGCACCATTGTCATGCCCAAGCTTGACAAGTGTGACGGGATTGGAATGGTTGAATCATGAATTGAGAAGATGCTTGGTATACCAAATTTCAAACTTCCAACCGAAAATATAATTGAATTTCACCGGTAACCAATTGGTAATCACTATCAACAAAACAACTAGGAAACGGTTTTCGGTAACAGAACAATTTTATAAACCCTGGTCAGGCGCCCTTCTCCCTATCATAGTGCCAAACCTTTTTTTTTTTTACTTTTTTAAGCTGATGTGGTAATGTGGTCCTACTTTCCCTTCATACTCTTGTCAACCAGACAATGGACTTTCCTGGACTGCTCCCAATTAATTTCTCTGTCTAATTGCATGCTTCTCAATGTGATTGAGCAATAGACGTTGTCTTGGAAAAAAATATCATGATTTTGAACAATTTTGTAAATAGCTTTCTAGTTATAATAATTTTAAGTTGCTACTTTCTAGAACTGAAATTGTCATGAATTTCAATCACCTCCAACTTAGCACTAGAATTGGACAAAGAAGGGGAGGAGGGAAGGAATTCACGAGCGATGCCCGCAGTGACAAGGATCTCTTCTTCAGTGATGGCGCGTCGGTGGAGGTGAGGTCAGAGTTTGGAATTTTGGGGTGGGGTCAAGATGGGAGGGGAGCTAGAGGAGGGGGAAGATGGGGTTCCTCAGCGCATGGAGGGATGATCTTGGGTGGCAGACACTGGGCGGCATCAGCGACTATATATGACAAGACGGTAGGGGTGCCACGGGAATAAAGGATGGCAATGGGCAAGGTTGGTGGCAGAGGCAAGGGAGACTGTGGGGTTAAGAGGCAGCAAATCTAGCGGCACACACTACTAGGATTCTACCTTTTGCCGAGGGTAATTATACCCTTGGTAATGTAGTTAAACAATAGGCTATATATGAATTCCCAAGGGTTAACCAATAGGGGAATGGCGTCGTCACTAGATTAGGGAGGAAGTGAGAGGGGGAGGTAGCCGGTCGAGCGGGCCTCACCAGCAACTTTGACAGCTTTCTGCTAGCTAGAGAGGTCAGGGACGAGATGGTCAGGCGAGGAGGAGGTGGTAACGACCCATCGAGAAGTCGATTGCTTGTGTGTGTGCGTCAGGGAGAAAAATAAAGGGGGGAGAAAGGAAGTGCTTGCACAAATCTTCATACAATCCTAGTCGTCCAAAAAAAAGTTATTGAAATCTGTGCTATTTTCGGGTGACTAAAAACTAGAATCCCCTAAATTTAAGAGCGATGCTCTGGTACTCTCTACTTGTAGTATTATACTACCAGCAATAGTAAGGGTAAATTAGTTTCTACAATGATTACGAATAACTTTGTCATTTATGTTTTTCTTGGCTAGATCGATACGTTCTTATCCATTATATTGGCATTACTCATATTACTAAAAAACCAAAAAAGAAGGAAAAAAAGTTTAGTTACTGCTAAATGATAATTATACCTCTCTTTTTTAAGATAATAATGCCTCTTCATATTCTACTACCGTTAATTAGGGTGTTAGTAGAAAATAATCTGAACCATTAATCTTATTTGATCGAAGGTAATCTCATTTGATCCAAGAATTCAGATTACTTTCTACACCAACGGAGAGAGATGACTACATTCTTTTTTCGCATTGTTCGGTTAAATGGTACAAAATGCAACGACGTTGCGAAATCTAAAGTACGAGTTGGTTATCACTCACCACCACCGGTCCTTCACCCCACACTGCCACACAGGCTCACACGCATCCACCCACGGAGTGACGTGACGAGAGTACGGGCGGCAACACAAGAATGGGGACCTCACCGGAGTCGGTCGCCGTTGTGGCGGTGCCATTCCCGGCGCAGGGCCACCTCAACCAGCTCCTGCATCTGTCGATGCAGCTCGCTTCGCGCGGCCTCGAGGTGCACTACGCGGCGCCGGCGCCGCACGTCCGCCAGGCGCGAGCGCGCGTCCACGGCTGGGATGACAAGGCTCTCCTCTCCGTCCAGTTCCACGACCTCGGCATCTCCGCGTACGTCTCTCCGCCTCCCGACCCCACCGCCGGCTTCTCCTTCCCCTCCCACCTCATGCCCCTCTGGGAGGTGTACACCGCGGAGGCGCGCGCCCCGCTCTCGGCACTCCTCGGCAAGCTCTCCACTTCGCACCGCCGCGTCGTCGTCCTGTACGACCTCCTGAGCTCCTTCGCCGCCGAAGAGGCGGCGCGGCTGCCCAACGGTGAGTCCTTCGGGTTTCACTGCACGGCAGTGTCGTACATGGTCGGGAAGTTGGACGCCGCGCACCGCCTACTGCGAGAGAACGGCCTCCACTATCTCCCAGTACACGCCTGTGTGACCAAGGAGTTCGTGGACTACGTGTACAGCCGGGCCGCAGTGGAGCAAGCGAGTGCGTCCGCCGCCGGCATCCTCGCGAACTCGAGTGGCGCGCTCGAGGGCGATTTCATCGACGCTGCAGCGGAGGCCCTGGCCGCAGGTGGCAAGAAGCTCTTCGCCGTCGGGCCGTTTAACCCGGTGCTGATCGACGCGGGCGCGTCGAAGCAGGGCCAGCGGCGGCACGAGTGCCTCGACTGGCTCGACGAGCAGCCGGCAGCATCCGTGCTCTACGTTTCGTTCGGCTCGATGTCCTCGCTTCGGAAGGAGCAAGTCGTGGAGCTTGCCGCGGCGCTGCGCGGCAGCAAGCAGCGGTTCATCTGGGTGTCGCGCGACGCCGACCGCGGCGACGTATTCACGGACTCCGCCGAGAGCGAGAGCCGACACGCGAAGCTTCTGGCCGAGTTCTCCAGGCAAACTGAAGGGACGGGGCTGGTGATCACCGGGTGGGCGCCGCAGCTGGAGATCCTCGCACACGGCGCCACGGCAGCGTTCATGAGCCACTGTGGTTGGAACTCGACCATGGAGAGCATGAGCCACGGGAAGCCGGTTCTTGCTTGGCCCATGCACTCCGACCAGCCGTGGGACGCGGAGCTCGTATGCAAGTACTTGAAGGCCGGGATGCTAGTAAGGCCATGGGAGAAGCACGGCGAGGTGGTGCCGGCGACAACCATACAAGAGGTGATCGAGAAGATGATGGTCTCCGAGGAAGGGTGCGCGGTGCGGCAGCGCGCGAAGGTGCTCGGCGATGCCGTCCGCTCGTCTATGGCTGTAGGCGGATCATCGCGTCAGGACCTGGAGCGCTTCGTTGCCCACATAACAAGGTTCGATCAAATGGCTTGAATTCCGTTTCGGTAAAGCGTCTTGTAAATAATTGAGCTTTGTTTGGAATCGAATTTGGATTGTAACAAGTCCATGTGAACCCTAGCTAGTTTTTTCAAATAAAAACGATGTTTAGTATTCGCGTGAACATTTATTCGGTGGTCACTGGTGTGTGGACTTGACTGTGCAGTGTTTTAGGCTTTTAGCTGCTCGTGAGCCTTGGGGGCAATAGCGAAGCATGGGCACATGGCACTGTGTACCGTGGTGCTCGTAGGGTGTATTATTGTGCACACCGACAGTTCCAGGCTTCCAGTTCAAGCACGTTTTACGATCTGTCGAGCATGGACCGCGGATCGAATATGTCTCCTGGAAGTACAAAACAAAGTGGGTCCACTGTATTCAATCCTCTCGTTTCTTTTTCTCTTTTTCTTGTATATTATCTAGCAGGGTAGATCCAGAACAAGATTGAAGGGAACTCATCTCCTTCTTCCTTCTTCAATCTCCCTACTCTTCATTTTCTCCTTCATCTTCCTCTTTCCTCTCCTCTTCTTCAAACTGCTGTAAACAAGTAGCTGAAGTTGTCCATTATCTTTTCAGCCATTTTCTCCCGCAAAAAACTCTGGGTTCAATCTTCTTTCCTGTGCTGTGTTCTTTCTCAGGTGGGGGCAACCTACTGAGTTGAAACGATCAAGCTGTCCTGTTAATGCAGTGCCTGATTGCCCTTCTCACTTCTGCCTCAAGTTCTAGCATTGAAGGTATCAAGCTTGGGCATTGTATGGAGATAGCTTCACACGAGATAAATTTTGTAGACGGAATGGTAACTGCAGACTTGGCATTGTTTTACACAGGAAAAGTAATACTAAACTAAGGCTGTGTTCTTCTCCCCCTCTTCCCAACTCATCTCCCTCGTTTTCCGCGCGCACGCTTTTCAAACCACTAAACGGTGTGTATTTTGCAAAAAGTTTCTATACAAAAGTTGCTTAAAAAAATCAAATTAATCCATTTTTGAAAAAAAAATTAGTAAAAACTTAATTAATCACGTGCTAATGGATCACTCCGTTTTCCGCATTTACTGTGCGGACTGGGAACCGGAGGAGGCGAACGCAGCCTAATAATATATCGGGAAAAAATGGATCACTTGCACATGGTAAGCTTATCCAGAAGCATGTTTGTCCAGGAAATTTGTATGGAATTCATATTTAAGACAAACACAGGATTATGAAATGCATCTAACAAAGCAAATTTTCTGAGCATTCTTGTGGAATTGATGACATTGATCAAGGTAATGCCATTTGACAGGAGGAAAAAGTTAGGGAAAATTGTATTCATCAATGCCATTAGTATTGCTCTGATTTATCTTAAACTGTTGGAACGCATGACAAAGGCAACCCCCCCCCCCCCCCCCCCCCCCACTACATGCAACTTGTTGTGCTTGCCACGAACAAAACAGTGCACGCCGACAAAGGATCCAATGAGATGAATACACACAGATACAGCAAGGAAATTTATTGACATGAAAACTATACAGGTACAGAGTACAATAAGGATTTAGGATGCAACGAGTATAGAGCAAATGCAACCTGTGAAGTACATATGACCAATTTATTAATACAACTCTCAGTGCTGAATACAGTGCAGAAGTGCAGGTTGCGCTCTACAGGTCCCGACCTAATGGTTTAAGAGCTCCCAAGCAGCTTCTTGATATCCTTCTGCAGAGATAGAATGGAAATGTTATAATGAGAGCCTAGCAATTCAGCCTGTAGAAAGAGATAGGAAGTGGTAGTGCTGGAAGTTACCTCAATACTAAGAGGGGAGGTGGTGGGCGCATAGCGATCCACCACACGACCCTCCTTGTCAACCAAGAATTTGGAGAAGTTCCACTTGATGCTATCACCGAAAAGCCCACCTTTGTTAGACTTCAGATACTTGTACAGGGGCGCAGCATTGTTACCGTTGACATCAACCTGACAGATAAAAATAAGAGACTCAATGCTACTCCACAGAAACACTTCTTTGATTGGCGAAATCATTTTGTTTCACACTGAAAATTACTCTGATTGAGTTAAAAGTATTGTGTTAACTTACCTTGTCAAAAATGGGATACTCAGCCTTGAAGCGAGTGCAAGCAAACTGGACAATCTCCTCATTGGAGCCGGGTTCCTGCCCTCCAAACTGATTGCATGGGAAAGCCAATATCTCAAATCCTGGAAATCACACATTACCAATATAATATTCCTTAGCTGTTAGAACCACAACAACCGGAATTCATTGTTTAAAGCGAAGAACTACTGACACATAGTATGATAACTAAAGCTTAGTTATCCATGTAGCCATGAACTAGATAAATATTCCATCTTCCATGAAGGAGTACAGTATACAAAGGCAACGGGTCAAAGACACACCTTGGTCCTTGTACTTCTCATACAGCTGGCTCAGTTCAGTGTAGTTGGAGTTAGTTAAGCCACTGAAATAATTAGTCACAGAAAATGGTTAGCAGTGTAAGGTGAAATGGTTCCAATATAGAATATAGAGCTGCCTACGTCAGATAAGGACAATTATGCAGAAAACGTTTCCATAAAAAAAGCAGCAGTGGACTTATTGATTTGGACCATCTTTGCAGTAGGCCAAACAACGACAGTATCATAGTTCACAAATTCGATATGTAAATGAGTTAATGAGCTGTGCTTGTATCATGATATTTGCATGATTCATATGGGACTGGTTCAGTTCAACTGCTCAACAGGGCTTGGGGTGCCCTGAATCTGCTAGTGATATTCTGTTTGGCAGAAGTGTAACACAACACTAACGATTTAAAACAATCCCTACATCAACCTGTTCATGTGTAGTAGTAAATTGCATCATAAAATGGGGGGCGTAATGAAGTTAATTAGTACCATTGGGATGCGACGTTAACGATGAGGAGAACCTTCCCCTTGTAGGTGCTCAGGTCCACGTCCTTTCCGCTTGAATCCTACACGCCCTCGCACACACCAAGCAAAACAAGCTAAGAAATTCGGTGAAACACCCAATTTACTGCTCAACAAATTCACTCCAAGCACCACCCGGATTACAGCCCCCTCCAAAGTATCCACGGCTCGACTGCTCGAGCGGGTGCGGGTTTTGTGAAGCCCCTCCCAAGCGGAACTGCAGGACAGATCCCTTTGAGAAGGGAGCGCCGCGGATCGAGAGGAGAAACTGACCTTGACGGTGAAGTCGTGAACGGAGGTGGCGGAAGACGCGGCGGCCATGCTGGAGCGAGCGGGCGGGGCGGCGGCCGAGAGGGCGAGAGGTCTCCGGAGGAAGCGGGTGGTTGCGGAGCGGTAGCGTGGAGACGAGGAGGACGAACGCTGGAAGCGGTGGGCCGAGAGACTGACGAGACGTCATCGCCTTGGGGAGGGGGAGTATAAAAGGCGAAGGTCAGGGCCGAAGGTGTGAACGCTTGTCAACGCCAGCCGCCGCGTGTGGTCCACGCGACGCGGGGGAGGAGGATGCTCTCGTTGCCGCCGCGTCTAAGAGAACGGCGGCTCGTGGAGACGGGTCCCGCCGCGTGTTTGGGAGGGAGGAACCCAACCGTACGTGGCGCGGCCGGTCAACTCGCTGTGCCTGCGTCACTGCGTCGCACATCGGTTTGGCTTGTTCACTCGTGCACGGAGATGAGGGGAAGGCGCACGCGTATACTACCACGGTACGCCTCGCGTTTGCCTGCGCAACCGTCGATGGTTGCAAGGCTTGCAGCACGATGGGACGGGCTGGGGTAACTGATGGTCATGGCCTCATGGGCCGCAACACGAATATCATATGAGGGAGCTAGGCCGTACTGGGCCAAAAATCCTTTGTTTGGGCTTTATTAGGCTTCGGGGACAATAAACAATCAACGTCCAATATAACAGGGGATAACGTCCGATCTAGGTCCTTCAGCCAGGAGTCGAGGTCCAATCACATTGCTCAACTAAAAAAACAGGGTATAATACATACCCTACCTATCGAAATTGGTGTAAATAAAGTCTTTTAATGTTTTTGGGTGGTGGTTTTATCCTAGTGGCATCTATGTGGTGTATTGATTTAGTTTTCGTCTGACATAACGCTTACATGTGAGATCATCAGTGAAAAATAATATTATATATATATGTATGTATATATATGTATATATATATATATATACATATATGTATATATATATACATATATATATATATATATAAAGGACCATTATGCTAGTGTTATGTCGCCATAAAAAAATTATAAATGTGAGACCTACAGGTCAGTCACATTATAATAAAAGCCTTTATTCGGTCACCCTCTCTTTCCTAGTAGCGCATCGCACACTTGCCCTGAGTTCCTACTCAGCGTCACTATCGCTAGAAGTTCCTGCTCAACCTCTTGCTGAGGGACTCGATTTGTACTAATTTAATAGATAAGGGACACCTGGTTAGTGGTTAAAGTGGTTAAAGGATACGAATGAAACTCAACCTTTATTTGAGGATCTAAAGTAACCTTTTGCTTTAACAGGCTATGGAGCCCATAAAAGCCCGCTACCAGTCCCATGCTATGATGGGTTACTGTTTTTGGGGCGGATCATCAAGCGACAAATTCAATAACGAAAACCGATCGCCATCAAGCATGTTTTCCAGAGTCGTAGATGGTATATCATCAAGTGCGATAATGTCAGTGGATCAGGTAGAAGCCTTAATTTGGTGGCTGGGTTATGGCCCTTGACAATGATCGGCCACAAGAGCGAAGTTGTATAGCTAGCTAAAGACTGAACCAATTGAGTTTGCTTGCTCTCGGCAAGATAGCCCCACTGCCCCAGTCGGAGCACTATCTTTCAGCTCAGAATGCAAGTGGCCAAATGATCCCAAATTCCCAATGCAAAGTTTCATCTCAGATACCAAATGTTCCCACTGCGAGCCACGTAGGTAGTAGTAAAGTAAAGTTCGGAGCGTATTTTTGGTTCGAAGTGTGCGCAATTGCGCATTGCGTGCTAAACTGCTTAGTTAGGTTACTATGATGACATCCAAAAAAGAGTTAGGTAACTACCAACGTCGATTAGCAAGTTGGCACGGGAAACTCGGGCATCATCACGAAGCATTATTAGCATATCTGCTTTTGAGATTGACGACCTGTCCCCTCCATTGTTAGGAAGTGCCAAGATTGGGTCACTTGAGATTGGTTGCACTACAACGTATCCCCTGCTAGTGTTGGCAAAGTGCTCCATATTTAACATTTGTAAACACACGGTGCATATATACGCAAGTAATGTACACATTTCAGGTGCCACACAACACACGATTAGCACATTGTCAACAGATATCTACACCTCTTATTCTATGCAGATGTTATGCGTGTGTACTGCATGATCAACGGCCCAATTTTGGGCTCTTGTAGTACCTCAATAGTAGGGACCAGCAGACGACGCTAACGGAGGAAGCCGCCATTGCAGCGCCGGCGACCCATGGCGGCAAGCGGAACCGGGTCGACGGGAAGAGCACCCCGGCAGCGATCGGTATGCCGATGATGTTGTAGCCGAGCGCCCAGACGTAGTTCATCCGTATGCGGAAGAAGGTTTTTCTGGACAAATCGATGGCAGTGATCACGTCTTCCAGGTTGCTCTTCATGAGGACGATGTCGGCCGCTTCAATGGCGACGTCAGTGCCTGCGCCAATCGCCAGGCCAACGTCGGCTGATACAAGCGCTGGAGAATCGTTGATTCCATCACCAACCATTGCCACGGTCCTTCCGGCCGACTGCGAGAGTAAAAAAAATTCGGAGGTGGTGAATAACTAAATAAAGGTACGGTAAAAGCCAGGAGGCATGCAAAAGATTTTATGATAGCTCACCTGAAGTTCTTTCACCTTCTCAGCTTTCTGCTCTGGTTTCGCCTCTGCAACTGTGTTCTCAATGCCAACCTCTTTGCTAATGGCATTGGCAGTCCCCCAGTTGTCCCCAGTCACCATTATACTCTCCACCTTCATAGATTTGAGATACGATATCACTTCGCGGGCATTTGGTTTTATTGGATCAGATACAGAGATAATGCCCACGACTTCTTGATCCATAGCCACAATGATCGCTGTCTGGGCCTTCTCCTCTTCTTCCGTTAGTATTTCCAAAGCTTCCACGGGGATATCAATGCCTGAAGTCAACATAAAGCTCTTGTTTCCTACCATAACAGCCCTGTCACTTATTTTTGCCTTGACACCGTGCCCTGTCACTGAAATGAAATCCCTTGCTTCAGGCCAGACATAGCTCTCTTCCGAATGGAACTTCTTGGCATGCTCCACGACCGCCTTAGCCAGTGGGTGCTCACTGTTGACCTGAAAGAGACCAGAACCGATAAAATTTGAGCAATGTTTCTTTTGACAAATCACAAAAAAAGAATCTCAACCAACCTAGGAGGAACTAGGTGACATTTTTAATTAATTAAGAAGAAATAGGCATCCAAATTCGCCTCAATGAGGACTTAAACTTGGGTGGGTCTAGGCATACATCTACGCCCTCAACCAACCTTTTCATATATCACAAGGAATGATATTTTGCTACAAGTAATAAAGGCATTGAATCAAAAAGATCTAGCAAGCTGGAAAGCATACCTCTGCTGCTGCAACGTAATCATAGAATTCACGCAAGACCATGTTTTTTAACAGTCTTGTGTTGACCACAACAGGCTTCCCAATGGTTAGTGTCCCTGTCTTGTCGAAAACAATGCAGTCGACCTATAAAAAAAATTGTCAATAATTTGATGTTGTTTGCAAAGATGTGCATCTAAAAGTACAATATTTTTTATGGACCTTCTGTGCACTCTCCAGAGCTTGCCCACCCTTGATAAGAACTCCTTGTGAGGCACCAACTCCAGTTGCAACCATCACAGCTGTTGGAGTTGCAAGCCCTAAGGCGCAAGGGCATGCAATAACCATAACTGATATCCCAAATTGGAGAGCTAGTTGAAAGCTATCCATGGAAGATGGTATCCATGAGTTAGGGTAACCATGAAGCCTCCCAGCTAAGAACCAAGCAAGCCAAGTAAGCAAAGAAAGAACGATGACCTGAAAGGATGAAGAAGACTATTTAGAATTGATAAGAAATGGTATCCGTTGAATTACCACGATGTAACTGAACTTACCAGGGGAACAAAGACTCTAGATATCTGATCAGCAAACTTTTGTACAGGAGCTTTTGCCATTTGCGCTGACTCTACTAGCCGTACAATCTGTGCAAGGGCACTCTCTGATCCAACAAATGTTGCACGGACATGAAGCACACCATTCTCATTCACCGTCCCTCCTATGACAGTGTCACCCTTCCTCTTAGCCACAGGTCGTGATTCTCCGGTGATCATGCTTTCATTCACATGGCTCTGTCCCCATATAACAAAGCCATCAGAAGCAACTTTCCCACCTGGGACTACTTTGATCACATCATTTTTCTGAATCAACCTACTGTCAATTTCCTTCTCGCCCACAACATTCCCTTCGTTATCATATATCAACATAGTTGCAGTTTCTGGTGCAAGATCCATAAGCTTGGCAATAGCCTCAGAGGTCTTCCCTTTTGCCAAGATCTCAAGGTACTTTCCAAGAAGGATAAACGATATGAGCATTGAACTAGTTTCAAAAAAATCAGTTGCCATGTAATTATGTGAGGAGGCAGCTCGGAAGATGGAGTAAACTGAGTAGAAGTAAGCGGTGTTGGTCCCAAGAGCAATGAGTACATCCATGTTTGATGAGCCGTGAGATAACGCTTTATAAGCACCAGTATAAAATCTGCGGCCAATTACAAATTGAACTGGTGTTGACAAAATCCACCGCAAGAGCTCACCAATGCTCATCATGTTAATAACCTTCTTTTCGAGCCCATCCTTCAGCCCTGGGATGTACATGAACACCATGGAGGTGAGGAATACCGGGATGGTGAATACTAAACTCCACAAGAAAGACTGCCTGTATCGCTTGATCTCCCCATGTCTATGCTGCTGCCTTCCATCTGCTTCTGGGTATATCGATACAGTAAGATCACCAGAAGCAGCTGACTCAATGACTTCAATGAGGTCTCGAGGACCCGTCTGGTCAGGCTTGTATGAGATGGTGATCTTGTGGAGCTCAGGATCAACTTTTATGTCTTCCACGCCAGGAAGAGCTTGGACAGAGCTTTTCACTATCATGATTGATTTCTCGTTGAGTGTGCCATCCACTTTGAGGTCTATCCTGCTCTGATCATCTCCAGTGGTGATCAGTATCGCTTCAAAACCCGTTTCTTCAACTGCATGGGTTAGTTGACTGGCAGTAACGATCCTACGGTCATAACGAATTTCTGCCTCTTCAGTAGCCAATGCGACAGAAGCTCTCTGAACACCGGGAACAACTTGCAAGATGGATTCCACTGTGCTCGCACAAGATGTGCAGGTCATTCCTTTTATGTGCAGCCTGCATACTAGAATGTTCTTTTCCTTGACTTCCTCATCAATCAGCTTAGCTTCAAAGCCTACATCCTGGATGGTTTCCCTAATTTTTTCCTCCTGTCAAATGGCATTGATGAGCACAATCTCCAAACAAATAAGAAAGGAAGAAAAATTGGATTGAAACATGTGGACATGTGTAATGTAAAAGCATGAAGTAAAACTAATGAAAAAAATGGAAAAAAGGTACCAGTATGAAAATGTTCTGTTAGATGTTGATCAAATGCAGAAAACAACAAAGTTACCCAAAACGCAATTGAACTAATATATTGCTTATTATTGTCTTGCATGTGTTGATCAATCGTCAAATCAATCTTAGTTTTCTAGAAATTCAACAGATTCAAAACACAAATAGTCTTTATTTTTAATTCCCAATCAATATAAAGCGCTACGAAAAAAGAGGCACCATCCAATGGGAAGGTGCGTGAGTACTAATTATGAAAAAAATTATGGTAGAAGATATACAAAAACAAGCTTCAGCTCATAGTGGGATCCTGACAGTGATAACTGAAATACTGTTTGTGTTATACAGGCCACCCAACTCAAAAGATTGTAAACAAAACTTCAATCCTTCCGTCAAAGATTATCTCTCAAATTGTAAGCTCAGTCCTTTGCAATGTACTTTATCCATAACTGTGCCAGCATCTTCTAACTATTACTGACCAAAGTTACTAGATGCAGAGAGAGTTGACAACAGAAAAATAAAAGGTGTTACCAAATAAGGAAATACATGACCAAGCAACCACTATGTTGAAATATCAGTTGGTTTGTTTCAAGGTCCTATAATGGGGATCAAATGAAATTATCTTTAATAGTGAACTTGCAGCCTTGCACAGTGGGAAAATGACATCCAATAATAGAAAAGGCACCCCTTTCATTCTAATAAATTTCAAGATACTGATTAAAAGCGACACATCTTGATCAAATAAAATATTAGTTTTTCGAAAAGATATTCAGGATAATAATGGTGGGGAACAAGATTACAGTTTTGCATCCCCAAATGCGCCACTGATCAGAGAGCGTAATTATGAGATGAGAAACGTGAGTAACAAATTGTTCCTGAATAAGAAAATCTATTCCAACTTGTAGTATTAGTAGTAACTGATCAGGCATATGCCTGCATCTAGTGGAAGGAACACCAAATGAACAACTTGGAACTTTGCAACAGAATGAAGAGTGCAACAGTGTAAAAGTCGCCAAGCAAAACAGGCAAGTACAAAGTTTACGTGGTAATTAGTTAATTAACTCTGAAATTCTGATTTCAGTAAAAAGAACTTGAAACAGTCGTTCTGGAAATATCAGGTAAATTAGAATTAAATGGCACACGCACATTAGATTGCTCTTCCTTTCTACTTTCTGTCCAGGAGCAGAGGTTGTCTGCTCCAAATAATAAGCAGGACGTCCATTTTTTTTTTTATCAAATTCGTCTTCATATTGAAACTACAGGTCTGTGCAAATCTTAATACTTGCAGCTGAAGGAGTTGGTGGGATCCAACAGGCCGATCCATGTTTCAAGGGATCCCCAAAAGCAGCTAGCAGTTCAACGTCAGAAGCAAAGATGTCTACCTGTAACCTTCTAAACCGCAAAGAGAACTTTTCACGAGCCGAGCTCACATTTCAAGTATTTCTGAAAGTATGGACATTTCTAATAACATGTTAATAAAAACATGATTTAATCAGTGTGTCTGATGTGCTACCTATCTATCTACTGCTAATGTTACACAGCTATGTATTTGTCTCTATGCGCTGAATTTCTGGGAGCCCGGGATCTTGGAATTCAGTGGAGTTCCCATGTACCTACCTCCAGGCTTCCCATGGAAAGGATGACCTATGATCAAACCACTTTGCGTACAAGAACCCACAACTAACGGTATGGAGTATGAACCGATCAAACTCTGCATTAAATCGTATTTCACCGAAAAATGTCGCACGCAAGCATCATTCGTTTTTCCCCTTAAAATTACCTAGCTAACCACAGACTGATCAATCTGATCGCGTGGGAAGCAAGCAACCCGTAAGAAACGCGACATGATTAAAAGAAAAAAGAAAAATCCGGAGCGACGGAGCCTTCGATACTCACCGAGACGAACGCCGGGTAGAAGACAACCTGCGCGCGGCCCCCGAGGACGTCGACGGCGGCGTCGTGGATGCCCTGGAGCCGCTTGACGGCCTTCTCCACCGAGCCCGCGCACGCGGCGCACGTCATCCCGGACACCTCGAACACCGCCACCTTCTCCTCCTCCTCCTCCCCCACAGCCGCCGCCTCCAGATCGCCGTCGCCTCCTCCTCCTCCTCCTTCCCCTCCCTCTCCTGCGACCGCGGCCGACCTCGGTCGCCGTGGCATGGACGGGTACCGCGGCCGCAGCACGAGGCGGCGGCTCACCTCAGAAGTGCCGCCGCCGCCGCCGCTTCCGTGGAAGCAGGAGAGGAAGAGGGCTCGAGTGCTCGCCGCCATTGGCAGCGTGTGTGCGTGATCCCCTCGAATTTGGGGAAGAAAGCCTTCTGTTCTTTTTTTTTTAAAAAAAAAAGAATTTTGATCGGTTCGATTTGCTGCTGGTTTGTGCCTTTGTGGTCTTGGCTGTCAAATGGTTTAAACATGAGCGAATTTATAGGGGCGGGGAGGCGGCGTGGGTGGTGGTGGATCGTCGTGCTCGCCCAAAAACTTAAAAAAAAAAAAAAGCGCGACCGCTCTAGCGCATAGTTGTTACGTCGGATTGGAAAACCGCACACGAAAGTGCTCGCAAACGCAGCATTGGAGTAGGAAAAATGCTGGGCGTACCTCACAAATGCTTAATTTTTTTTCAGATAATGCCTCATAAATGCTAATGTGCGTACCTCACAAATGCTTATTTTTTTTCAGATAATGCCTCATAAATGCTAATGCAACGGCGCAACACTGCAACATGTAACGTGAGGTGAAAAAAAGTTAGGATGTCGACCGATGACCGCTCAGCCTGGTTGGGGTACACGTCAGGCGCCATTGCATTTCGAGCATATGCTCGTGACATGGTTAAGTGCACCACTTGAATTTGGTGTTTTGGCAAATTGCAATGCATTATTTGGGGGCGTAATCTGTGATCTTCGTTATGGGAAGTTAAACACAGGTATGGTATGTTACAAATAGATACGATATGGTTACATCGTCAAGTAATCAATTCTATTTGCCGTACGAAAACGAATCCAAAACAATAGTTTCAACAAATAAATGGGTCAATGCGAGAGGAGGTTTTCAAGCTTTAAACACAAACCAAATTATTACTCCCTCCATTTCATATTATAATTTGTTTGACTTTTTTTATAGTCAAATTTATCTAAGCTTAATCAAGTTTATAAAAAAATATATTAGTATTTTAAACTCAAAATAAATATATTATCAAAATATATTCAATGTTAGATTAAATGAAATTAATTTAGTGTTTTAGATGTTGCTAATTTTTTCTTTGAACTTAATTAAACTTAATAAAATTTAACTATAAAAAATAAACGACTTATAATATGAAATGAGTGAGTACAAGATTTATTAGCCTCCAAACCCCACGAGAAATACATAGATGATTAAGTAAACAACAATTGGTAGTTTTTCCTCGATTGCACCGTACAACCTTCGACATACATAGTGTAAGTTTCGACATACCCAGTATAAGTTTAAGATACAGGTAAAAAAGGAGGTACTAGGAGTAATACCAAATCCTTTTTGACATTTTAGCTTTAGTTTTTTCGTATAGATAGAATTCGAACGCCTATTAGACTTTATGCATCCTGGGCATTCTCATTGATTAATTGCTGATGCCGTTCCAGTGTTATTACGGGCTTGGGTGCGCGAAGGTTCACAAATATGATTTAATAATTAAGGAATCTTTATGTTTTGTGGGTTTTTATTAGCTTGTGGTTGTTTTATTTATTTTTGGTGTGCTTGATAAGATTTGATTATATGCGCTGGTCTCGTGAACTTGTGTAATAATAAAAGTCGAGTTTTTAATCTAGATCAAATTTGGGCCTGAGACTCAAGAATACGTGGGCTGGGTCTCTACCGTTCGCTGACTTTTGGGGGCTTTTATTTGTTTTGATTGGGCTGGAAGGCTCTGGAAGACGGTAACATGCGGCCCATTGCTTACGGCCTTATGACTTGGGCCATTTTGAAAATGCAACTGTCCACGTCTTTCTGGCTAGACATCCATACACAAAAGACAAAGGTGCCGTTTACAATTTGAAATCACGCCTCCCGTTTAAACGCTCCTCGCGTCAAATACTCCCCGAAAAAATATTTAAACGCCCGGATGACCGGAGCGCTTTGGATAGAAAAAGTTTTAAATTCAAATTTGACCTGGAATTGCTCCGTTCGCTTGTGGTGGCAGCATACTTGCGTCTGCAGCAAAGTCAGATCAAATTTTGAATTATAGAAGATGTGGGAACAGCCGAACAGGTTGGGCATGCTGCCAGGAAATCCTCTCGAAACAACGAATCAAATTCAACTCAGATTTGTTTTCAAGCACAGACATGTAAGCGAAATGGCCAGCGTTTCAAAAACAATCGAAGTCAAATCAGGTTTGGGTTATTATTAACTAACAAAAACAGGTGCCGGTTCTCCCTGGATAACAGCTAATCTCTCGAACCACGCGGAGATTTCTTGCTCTGATGTTATCTTTAAGCGTTGTTTAGAGAAGAGCCATCTGGCATCTTCGTTTAAAATCGCGCGAAATTCAAACGCGGACGAGTTAATCCGCAGCAAAGTCGGTGTCCAAAAGACAAACACACGGGAGCTAATCCGATCGAGAGGGATTGCGTGGTAGTTAATCAAGCTCTGTTTTTTGTTTTACTGCATCGTGGCGTCATCCGATAGCTTAACCTGACAGTCAATCAGTTGAGCTGGCTGCTTAATCTTTCTAGTTAAACAACTGATTTGTTTAAGACTAACTGTTCAGCTCGTTTAGGGGAAGGTTGTTTCTGAATGGGTTGTTAGTATATGAATCCTGAAGAATTGCAGGTAGAGGCAGGTGACACTACTGACATGGATTGTAGTAGCAGCCTACGGAATCACTGAAGAAACGCCAAGCAGTATCCGACATTCCGAGTGGCAATTCATCGTCCAGCTAAGCTGTATCTATCCGTAGTTAATTTAGTGGCCAGGCAAATGTGAATGTCAACTCTGGAATCAGCCGCTTACGCATAGAGCGATCTCCCCCTCCTTAGCAGGAGCCAATCATCAATATGGTCTCTCAGTCTCTTTTAGTAGATGATAATTATCAAATTTTTGCATGCAACAGCATTAGCAGATGACATTTTTGTCAAAATTAATATAGCAGTGATTTCCTTAATGTGTGTATTTTTTTAGTCAAACGCGACAAATGGTTGTAAAAAATGGAGGCAATACACTGTGACTATGTCGTGCCCCACTAAGCAGATTTTATGACTTCCCTGGGGAACACTGACAGTGATGAGCGTTTACCTGTGACCCTTTCCTTACATATGGTGATTTGTGAATGACTCACACTCACTGATCGATTACTCCCTAAAGGCAAAACTAGAATACTTTCACCATTGCATATCACAGATGGATCAAGAAATGCTTGACGAGTATAATTATTATCGGCTTAATAGTTATTACTTGTCGCAGCTCGATGCTCTGGGAATCTAGTATTCCAGGGAGCAAACGTGAAAGCAGAAATGCGAAAGATTCAGGTGAAGAACTGAGGAATAAGTCCATTTTCGAATCTGATTCATATGCTCGAATCGCAATACCGGATATTTCCACTCCTAAACTATTATAAACGGTGTCATTTAACTTCCTCAACGGTTTTGGAGGATGTTTTCGCTGATGTGACATCTACATGGTGGTTTTGACCTAATTCTCATCCCACGTGACGTTTACGTGGCATTACAATTAAAAATCCATTTGTTCCTCACACACAAAAAATGTGGGACCCAACATGTGGGGGCTCCTCCCTCGTCCTTCCTGTCTTCCTTACCGAGCTCGACGGCGACAACCGCGGCGGCGAGCGACCGAGCTGGATAGGTGGCGGTGGTGGTAGAGAAAACCAGCGCGGAGATGGGGGAGCGGACTCCTGCCTCGTCCTTCTTGTGGCCCTTCCCCACCGAGCTCGACGACGGCCAAGCTGGATAGGTGAGCCGGCCGGCGGCGGTGGTGGTAGAGAAGACAGGCGCGAAGATGGGGGAGCCGGTGGAGGCCAGTCGCTAGAGACGGTGGTGGCCTATGGGCGCCGCTCCTGTATAGACCGACGGGAGGGAGTCGGGTTCGAGGCTAGCCGACAGCGAGGCAGGCGTGCAGCTCTGGAGGCTCGAGCTCGGCGAGGGAGGCAGATCCGACAGCAGTCACAGCACCCGCCGCGCTGCAGAGCTCCTGTGGATAATATGGTACCCATATACCCACAAATATAGATTATCCGACTGAATATAGGGGATATGTAATGTAATCATAATATGAGTAGTATTAGGATTCGGGTGTTATATTGCTTTGTTTGTTAAGGCATAGCCCGAATACCTGGTATGGTAAGATTATAAATTAATTAGGAAAGATTTAGACCGTAACGGACTAGATCTTATCTTGTAAACCCTCATCTTCCGGGTATATAAGGAGGACAGGGTACCCCTTGAGGGCATAAGTTTTCGTAAGATCAATACATAACTCGGAGGCAAAACCACCGAAATAGGAGTAGGGTATTACTTCTTCGTGAAGGCCTGAACCTGTCTAAATCCTTTGTTTCATAACCCATCTACTTTTCCGCCTTGATTGCCACCCCCTTTTCTCATTACCGAAATCTAGTTTCGATAGCTCCTTCGCGGCTGTCGCCTGCTACTACCTAGCAGCCGCCCTGTTGCGCCACCGAGAAGACGATGGAGAGAGAGAGGGGGGCCCTTCCCCGCTGAGCTCGATGCGGCCACTGCGTCGCTCTATTCCGCCGACGGGAGGGGGTTGTGTCACACCTAATGATGGCCGGTGTGTCAGAGGAAGCGAGTACAAGCGCGGGAGTTAAATCAAACTAAGTACTGGGCCAATGAGCCGTGTAATAGAGAGTGAGTTGTGGGTGTGGCTTGTGTGCTACGTTGCCGAATAAATACAGTACTTTGTAATCTTGTGAGGGATAGAAAAGAAAAAGCAAAAAGAATCTATCTCCCAAAGTTTCTTTCCGATCTTCCAAGCCAAGTTCTTCTTCTTCCTCTCGATCTCTCTCATTTCTCTGATTTCTTGGTGGTGATGGTGGCAGGGTATTACAGTGGTATCAGATTCGAGATCGATTCGCGGGCGCTTCATTATGGCACCGGCCAAGCTGAGCATGCCGGTGTGGGCAGCCATGATGACACTCGAGGAGAAATTGCTCGCGAAGATGGATGATATGTCAAGCCGCATGGAGGCGATGGATAAGCAGCTCGGGCACCAGGGCGAGCAGATTGAGCAAGCGTTCAAGTCTAAAGCGATGCTCCAGGTGGACATTCTGGGGAGAAGTCAAGCTGGAGTTCTAGGTCCTTCGGTGGGGCAACCGTTGAATCTGCAGGGTGCTTCTAAGCCACCAGTTCATCCCCTCCTTCTCCGCCTCAGGTTACAATTCTTACACCTCGTGATTCAAAAGATGGGGGCGAAACAAGTAAAGCAGGGGGTGAGGGGATTAGGAGGAAGCCATCTTTGCCAAAAATGGATCTCCCTGAATTTTCGGGCACTGATGTTAGAATTTGGTTGGATAATTGTGAAACATATCTCGTCATGTATCAAATTCCCAAGAATTTTATGATCTCTGCAGCAGTTTTGCATTTACCTGGAGATGCAGCTCAGTGGTACCAATCCTTGAAGTTAATCACTCTTGTGCACGATTTGGATCATTTTCGCCAGGTGATTGCTGAAGAGTTTGAAAGTGAAACTGAACGTGTCACAACTTTTGCTCTTCAGACTCTGACACAGACGGTATCAGTGGCTGAATATAAAAAATCATTCGACTCCTTGATATATCAAGTTCGATTGTTTGACCCAGCTGTTGGTGGTATGATGTTAGTTTCTCGGTTTGTTTTGGGACTGAAAGGAGAAATCAGACCTGCAGTTCTTGTTGCTTTACCCAGTACAGTGGCTCAGGCAGCTGCAGTAGCTTTTGCTCGGGAGGAGGTTTTGGCCTCTATGTCACCTAAAAATTCCAAGAGAGTACAGTACAAAGGGAATGCTTATAAAAGTGATACATCGATTTCTGTTGTTGACACATCACCATCTAATTTGAGAAAGGGGAGCTATGGAAGGCCAAACAATTGAAAGATTTCAAGCGTGCTAATAGGTTTTGTTTCAAGTGTGGTGAGAAGTATTCCCTGATCACAAGTGTCCTGTACCTGGGGGTCAGATCAAAACAATCCAATTACAAGAGATATTATCTGATGAGATTTTAGATGCAGTAGTAGCAGGGGAAGGATCTGACTCTGCTAAATTGTGCCACATTTCTTTGTCAGCTATAGCTGGTAGTGCTCATCCACAAGCAATCCGGTTGAGAGCTTTGGTCCAGAATAAAGTACTATTGATGTTGATTGATTCTGGGAGCTCTCACAGCTTTCTGGATTATAATTTTGCCAAAGTGTTGGCCTGCCTCTGGTGGAAATATCTCCTACACTGGTGAAAGTAGCCAATGGTGAATTCATTACTTGTAAGTATCAGGTTCCTGCATTTACTTGGTGGATTCAGGGAGCCACATTTTCTTATGACATAGGTTTTGCCACTGGGGGGTCATGATGCAATTTTAGGCATGGATTGGTTGGCACAATGGGGAGATATGCAGTGCAATTGGTCTGATAAATCAATCAAGTTCAAGTACAAGGTACCATGCTTCAGTTAACTGGTGTCACTAATACTGATGAAATTTCTGCTCTATCTGAGATTTCTCTGTAGCAAGTTCTCAAATGGCAAAAAGGATGTGACATATGTGCTGCTGCACTACATGAGCAACCAGCAGTGGACTATTTTGCTGATGTTCCTGTCGATGCAAAAAACACACACTGGCCTGAGAGATTTGCTTTACTCTAGTGCAGGTCCAAAATTAGGGTTTTAGGCTCAAGGGCGTGCCAGTTGATTTGATCCTGCAATCAACAAGAAAACATGCAAAGAATGTTAGTAAACGATAGACAATCGGCCATAGGGCCGATTTCATATCGTTTGTGACCTAACCGATGCAATAAAACATGAATCGGCTGTTAGGTATAGTCAATGATAGAACTAACCCTAAAACTAGTATATCGGCTGTAAAGATCAATGCTACATAATCAACAAATCAATATTGCTTTAGAAATAAGCAATTGGGATAGATCGGACTGAACCGAGACAGTATAAATTGCCCAAGTCTAAAGATAACATGAAATAATGATTAAACAGATTGATGTCATAGCCGATATCTAGGTTTAAGTATGTATCGGCTATAGCTCCGATACAACCTTATACTAGGATATTCTCTAGTAATAAATATATTAAACTATAAACAATTAGATTGGAATCAAGCTTAACATGTTTATATTAGATTATATCTTGATATAAGGGGCAGATATAGAACATTAAACAAAGCATAGAACAATGTGAAATATCTATACCAGGTAAGATCGGCTGAAAACCCGATACTATCCTTATTAACAACCATGAAACAGGTTAGATATCATGATTCTAAATACGACTTAATAGGTTGGACTTAACCAATGCAGCATTAAGTATAAATAGAAGCATGAGATCTAAAGAATCAAGCCGATGGCTGCCTTTTCGGGATGGTAGATACATTATATAACCTAGATTAACAAGGTGATCTAGCCGATATCGACAAAACCCTAAAAGAATCTGGCCGATATAAGTAGATTGCATTGTCGATTGAAGTTATATAACATATATGATAACTTAGAGAATCACAACAAAGAACTAGAGTGTCATAAAGATGTAAGCACTAGCCCTAATGATGTAACTCGCCATGACAAGATATACCTTTTTGCCGAGGATCAAATTGATGCAGCACGACTCGAAAGCACAAACTTGTCAAGAATAGAAAACAAAGGTTGGCGATGCGCTGAGATTGATTGAACGTGTGTTGTTATTATTTACAAGACCTCGAGATTATATTTATACCCGAAAATACAAACATTGTCCATCACGGACACGACTCATATTAACCTAATACAAATCCAACTAACGAACAAGTCCCTTAGGCGGACTCTTACCGGAAATATCTATAAGGAAATTACATAAAATATCCTAATTAATAGATACAATTGCCTCCTCAGGACTTCATCCGTGCATGGCAATCCATATGAACCACGTTAACACAACCTGATGACGTATACCGAGTCATATTATCGAAATCGGCTCCATCGGCTAACCTTGTCTGACTCTGACTCTGACTCTGCCGATCCAGTTCACAGTCGATTCGGACTTCAGCCGATGCGCACTCTGTTTCTGATATCCTTGCATATTTTCAATCCCACTTCGGACTAGGCTGTGTTGCCGATCCTTGTAGATTAGATTTGCTTACCAAATTTCATCGTCAACACATGCCCCCCAATTCCGAAGTATTTATAATGCAACGGAATTATCTCTTCTCAACCGCAAAATTCTAGGGTTACCCCTATGACCGTTACACACCTAATTCTTTAAATACCAACCGCTCTCCCGGATATTTCACGGCGTTAACTCCGTTTTCACCGTTTAAACCACCAAATTTTCCCGTGAACTCCGACGAACACCTTCTCTCTCCACTCCGGCGACCAGAGCAACAAACCCCCTTCGGCGACGATCTTCACGCAACAATGGCAACACCATTGAATCCACCGCGATCCGCCGCCATGGAATATGCCGAGGTAAGTCCCCCATCGACTCCAATCCTTTCTTTAACTTCTTCATTTTTACTCCGCCTTTACCCCCCTTTTTCTTTTTAATCTGTAGCACCTAAGTCACCAAGTAGCCGTTCCAAAACTCAGTGAATCCAACCACTTCTTTCTAGGTCCGATAGGTGATTTAGATCCTACTGATATCATCAACGCAGAGACAAACATAATTCCTTTTAGGCAGGCAAATCCATCCCTTTCCCATTGGACCACAACTTTTAGATCTTGACCCTCTCAAGTTGATAAATGGATAGATTGGTATAAAAGGATTGCAGCCAGCAAACAAGATCATTGGGATAAACTGGGGATAGCCCAATGCATGTCCTTATCCATAGCCGACATGAAGAAAGATGAGCCGATGCTGTCTTCGGCTGCATACTTTTGGTCAGATACACTGAATAGCTTTATGTTCAACCAAGGGCCGATGACTCCCACTTTACTGGATATAACCATGATTACCGGCCTAGATATAACCACATCGGCCAACCCCATCAGTATGAAAACCAAATGCACTTACAAGTTCAAAACCAAAAATATTGGTGGCTGGTCTGGTTTTATCTCAGAGAACATGGGCACAGGTCCTGTATCGGCTAGGGAACACGCCGCCTTCTTGATGATGTGGCTAGATAAGTTTTTATTCTGTGGATCCACCTGCGGCCCAACCGCCAATTGGCAACACCTAGCCGAAGCCATTGTCTTGAAAAAGGAATTTCCTTTAGGAAAATATTTGCTAGGAGCAGCATATCAAATGCTAAGCCAATCATCGGCCAAACTGATAATGGATTCCAATGTCAATACTAGCGGCCCGTGGTGGTTTATCCAACTTTGGTTAACCCTGCATACTCTGAAAGTTGCAAAAAGACCATCACTCCTAGAAGCAGAATTCCCTTCCACAGCCGATTCTGAAAATGATGAAGAATCAAACCAAATGCGCCGATGCATGTCATTTGGAGAAGCAGCTACCAGTTATGCTGGACACGGACCATCAGCTGAGCACTTTCATAACTGGTTTGGCAACTTTTACGATGGATTCCCTAGAGATAGCCGAATCTGGTTCGCTTATGACTCCTACCGAAAC
Organism: Oryza punctata; assembly: GCA_000573905.2. Classification (NCBI taxonomy): domain Eukaryota; kingdom Viridiplantae; phylum Streptophyta; class Magnoliopsida; order Poales; family Poaceae; genus Oryza; species Oryza punctata. The sequence continues at coordinate 26,540,121 of CM002491.2, read as the reverse complement.
TTTGAACTGCCAACTGATTTCAGGCTCAATGAGATCAATGATGAAAGATTTGAAAAACCTAGGGAAATCCTAACTGCCGCAATCTCCCCGTGCATACTCCCAGTTGGCATATCTCAGGGCAGAAACGTTCAACCTTCCTATGAATTTTATCATCCAATGTCAGCAGCAAGGCAACTTGGCATGGGCACACTACCCATCGGCTTGTATTATACCGACAAGATTCAGACCAGAGGCGACATTGTATCGGCTCTAATGATGGACAAGTTGCTCAACATCCCTGGTCCCCCTCTTGGCAGTATCGACAGATTCAACATTATCTTGATGAGGAGCATCCAGTTTGATAGATGGTGGTCAGAGATAAAAAGTCATATATTTCATCTACCAGTTGAGTCATATCTCACCCGAATCATACCAGACTTGGTCCCTCAGGTAAATTTCTTCTTTCAAACTTTGCACCTTATTAGTATCACTTGCTTAACACTTCACAATTCAATAATTTCCTTGCAGACAACAGATTCTCCTCCTCCTTCAATTAGCCGAAGTGGCAAGCCCATAGCATATGCCATCGCCAAACTCCCAAACAGCAGTGGACCAGCTCCATCCATCACCGGCTTCAATGCCCCAAAAACTGCCACCTTGCTTCAAGGTCAATTCAGAGAGCCGATGCAAACTGGAGACAAGAGAAAAAGGACAAAACAGGCTGCTGTAAAGCCAACTCTCTTAAAGAAACCGACCAAACAGCAGAAGAAAACAACCGATGCAGAAGCTACCCAAGCTCAAGAAATAGATGATATCCTTAAAGATATTGAGATGGACGAGGCAATCAATGAGGCTGCTGCCCAGATCAGTGATACAGCCGAAATTGCTACATCCCAAGCCGACACACCTCCTGCAGTACAATCTCAAACTGCAAAAACTCTAAGTCCTCCAAAGCCTCCTCAAAAAGCACAGGTAAGATCATTTAAACCATCATCGCCTATTTCCATGCTTCGGATTTTCTTTAACTTCCATCTCTTTCCAGCCCAAGAAAAAACAATTTGCTACAAGGAAGAAACCAACTTCACCACCAATATCGGTAATCTCAACTCGCTTCAACATTAATTTTATCTTTAGCCGATACTTACTAACACTTATCATTGTTATAGCCTCCTCAAGTACCATCTCCTCAACATATATCCAGTGAACACACTCCATCGGCTACAGCTAGCCGACAAGATGAAGAGGTTGCTACCACAACTCCAATTCCTCATATTCCTGTAAGTACTCTTCATACTTATACCTATCGGCTTACTCTTAATTGTATTACTTATCAACCTTTCTCTATTCCAGCTGTTAGCCGATATGTTCTCTTTTGATATAAATCAGTTCCTGGATGAGGAAGAAGAAACAACTAGCAAAGCCATCTCCCCAATTTCTGAAGACCTAAAAAGAAGTTTAGCTGACATCGCAGATCGGCTAAGTGCTTCCCTTGATGCCCTAGTTGTGAACTGCGGGCCGATCAGGACGAGATTTGAAGAAATCCAGCACCAAATCCCTGATGAACTAATAGAAATGATTTCACCTGCAGTCTTCCTTGAACAACACCGTTTTAAGTTAGAAAGGGCAAGACAAAGGATCTCAGATCGGCTAGAACGTTCTGCCCTTGAAGCAAATGTCGAATCCAGCCGACAACAAATCATTGAGGAGAAATCCAAGCTGAATGAATTAGAAGCTGGGCCAAACTCAACTCAGCAGAAGATTGAAGATCTGAAAAAGAAAGAAGCTGATCTTCTGCAACAGCTTGAGGCTTGCAGAGCTGAAATCATCACAGAAGAACAGAAACTAGCCGATTTGCCCAAAGCCATTGAAGCCCAGAAATCCAAGCTCAAGAAATCCGTGAAACACCTCGCTACCTTGAGTAAAGCCTTGAAACTAATCCCAGGAACAACTGCAGCCGATGCTCAAGCCATTGAAGAAGTAGAACAGATCAGACAAAGAGCTGTATCGGCCATCCAAAAGTATCTGGCTTGATGTAACCCAAACTATAAATTGCCTTGAAATATTTTGCTGTAATATATGCTTCGGCCATCAAGCCGATTGTATGCTTGGCTGTACTGTAACTTATGCAAAATTTTTCAAAAATTTCCAACTTTTGTCCCTCATGCCCCCAAGTTTGTAGTAGGGAACACAGTGCTGCAAACTTATGTGTCTAAGGGCGATAAAAATATCGGCCATCTAAAGGCGATCTAAACACATCGGCTAGCAACCACAAACCGGCGACCATAGCCGATTAGGAACCAATCCAAACACTTGGGTAATATTTTTTCAAATATTTGCCATTAAGTGCTCTTCCGAATACTTCTCCATCAAGCCCTTTTAGCATGTATGCCCCTTTAGAAACACATTTATGAACTTGAAACGGTCCTTCCCAATTCGGTGACCACTTGCTGAATTTATTATCTCTGGCCCCTATCGGCAATACCAACTTCCAAACCAACTCGCCTTCCTCAAAGGATTTGGGCACAACCTTCTTGTTATAATGTCTGGCAACTCTCTCCTTGTCTTTTCTAACTTTCTCAAGAGCTCGCAATCTTGCTTGAACCAAATCCTCCGACTCATCAACCATCAAATTATGATAATCATCGACTGTTAACTCATTTTGTAAAGAAATCCTCCTAGAGCCGATGTTGGTTTCCCATGGTAACACAGCTTCATGCCCATAAACCAGTTGATAAGGAGGTACCTGAATTGCACCATGGCAATTGGATAATAGATAGTGTCTCAACTTCGTGCAGGAAAAATACAAACACAGGCATAATTTCTCCACTGGTGAATATCTTGTTTCTGCATCCAACAGACGTCTGCTAAGATAAAATATAACCCTCTCTTTTCCTTCGACCTCTTGAATTAATACTGAGCCGATAGAGTTTTGATCGGCTGACAGATACAGCTTGAATGGAATCCCTTTCTGTGGTGGTATAAGAACTGGAGAAGTACTCAAATATTCCTTGATATTATCCAGAGCCTGCTGCTGCTTCTCTCCCCAAACAAATTCTTGATCGGCTTTCAATCTTAATAAAGGAGTAAATGGTTCTATTCGGCCAGACAAATTTGATATGAAACGCCGAACAAAATTTATCTTACCAATCAATGATTGTAACTTGGTCTTGTCTTCCGGGGGTTTGATATCCTTAATTGCCTCAATACTCCTCTGAGGAATTTCAATCCCTCTCTCATGAACCAGAAACCCAAGAAATTGACCAGCCGATACACCAAAAGCACACTTGGTAGGATTCATCTTCAACCCATATTTTCTTGCTCTTTCTAAGACCTGTTTCAAATCGACTATATGATCATCAACTTCCTTGGATTTAACCACCACATCATCTATATATATCTCCACCAATGCACAGATGAGATCGTGAAAAATATAGTTCATGGCTCTCTGATATGTAGCACCAGCACTCCTCAAGCCGAAAGTCATAACTACCCACTCATACAAGCCGATAGCACCAGGACATCTAAAAGCAGTCTTGTGAATGTCTTCCTCAGCCATAAAAATTTGATTATAACCAGCATTGCCATCCATGAAGCTGATAATCTTATGTCCAGATGCTGCATCAACAAGTTGATCGGCTACCGGCATTGGATATTCATCTTTCGGGGTAGCTTTGTTTAAGTCTCTGAAATCGATACAAACCTTGAGCTTGCCGTTTTTCTTGATGACTGGTACTATATTGGAAATCCACTCAGCATATCGGCATGGTCTGATGAAACCAGCATCATAGAGTCTTGTAATTTCGGCCTTAATAGCATCATACATGGCAACCTTACAACGTCTTGGGGGTTGCTTGTATGTCCGATAGCCTGGTTTGATAGAGAGCCGATGTTCAACTATCGATCGGCTAAGTCCTGGCATCTCATAGTATTCCCAGGCAAAACAATCTCTATACTCTTTCAAGAGTGATTTTAATTTACATTTAAATTCTTTTGGTAAACCCTTACTAATATATGTCGGCCTAGGCCTATCACCTGGTCCAATGTCGATTTCCTCTAGTTCATCGGCCGACATAAAACCTTGCCCAAGCTTGCCGTCGAGATCATCAATAGTATCTTCTGTGTATAAGTTGGAACCCTCCACGGCGCCCTCAAAACAAGAATTGCGGCTCTCCATCTCCTGTTGTCTGTATGGCATCATCAGAAATCTTTAAGTAATTTCCTTGGCCAAACTTTGCCGGATAAACAATCGATTCCTTCCATCTCCCAAATAGATAAATCAGCACAAGCTACGTTGACTGACCTGTCGGCTGGCACGATTTCAATTTGGTCTCCTTGCCATTGAATCAAACTTTGATGCATTGTTGAAGGGATGCAATAGTTGGCATGGATCCAATCTCTCCCCAACAACAGACTGTAGGAACCCTTCCCGTCAATAACAAAGAACGTGGTTGGAATCGTCTTACTGTCGATGGTTATCTCAACATTCAAAACTCCTTTGGTCTCAGATGGATTCCCGCCAAAATCTTTCAGAACCATGTTAGTCTTGATCAAGTCCTCTGATTCTTCCCAAGCTTTCTGAATGTTGTGTAAGACATTAAATTAACAGCTGCCCCTCCATCGACTAGCATCTTTGACATCGGCTTACCATTGACAAACCCCTTAACATAGAGTGGCTTGAGGTGCCAATGATCAGTTCCCTCGGGCTTCTCAAAAACGGCTTGCTGTGGAGATAACATCAATTTAGCTGATGGCAGATCTTCTTCTTGCTCGACGACTTGCTCTACTGCATATTCGGCTGGCAATACGAAAACCATATTTATCTCAGATGACATCACTTCCTTGCCCTTATTTTGTTGTTTCCTGCTATGATCGGCTCTGACTTCATCGGCTGGTACCACTTTGCTCTTCACGCGCCAGATTGAAGCTATTCTCTGCCTCAGCCGATGCTCGATTTCCCCTTCAACTTCCTGGAATTGTTCCCTATTTCTCATCCTTTGAACTCTTCTTTTCTGATTTTTGGTGAATATTCCAGAAGGGCACCATTGAGGATGCATTGGCCTAGATTTTGTAGGTGAGTCATCTTCGCTATTGTATTGTTGCATCGACCCAAGTCTCTCATGAACTGGCAACCTTGATTGACTTGGTCGATGTGTAGCTGCACCTTGTCGGCTTGAACTCCTGATGAACTGTGCATCGGGATTGCTGCATCCAGGACAGTCTTGGATAGATGGCAATCTCATACCCTCATTCCAACAGAATCTGAAAAACTCGCAACTCCAATGAGGATCAAAATATCTTTCACTTTCCTGAGTATATAACTCCTCTTCCCTTTGGCGCCTGTTTTGATATTTGTTGATCATACCAGCCGATCTGATACTCCTAGTGTAGTTCTTGTCACCATTGGCTGTATTCGATTATATCCAGGGTGTACCATGTTGACTGGAAAAGGGTGTCCATCTATCTTCATCGGCCTCTTGGAATCATCAATCTTAATCTTTCCTTGTTCGATAGCCGACTGGATCTGTTGCCTGAAGATCTTGCAATCATTGGTATTATGAGATCCTGTATTGTGCCACTTGCAATACTTCCTTTTCTTCAACTCCTCAACCGATGGGATGACATGTCCTGCTGGCAGCTGAATCTGTCTTTCTTGGAGAAGAAGATCAAAAATTTTGTCAGCTTTAGTAACGTCGAAATCAAACCTCTCCTCCATTCCCGAATTCTTGGCCCATTGACAGACCACCGTCTTTTTGTTCCTAGCCCACTCGGCTGCATTGATATCAGGATCATCGTCTTCAGAATCGGAGTCATAGCTATAGACATTGTTGACAGTGTTTGCCTTTTTGATGAATTTCCTTGCTTCCTGAAACCTTGTCTCATGAGCCGATACCTTCTAAGCTAGATGTGCTAAACTTTCAAAATCCTGAGCCGAGAATCTTTCCCTTATCGGCGCCAACAAACCTTGGAGGGCTAAATCGGCTAGCTGAGAATCTGTCAAAGATAGGCTGTAGCATCTGTTCCTCACATCTCTAAACCGTTGAATATAATCTGGAACAGATTCTTCTGATTTTTGTCTGATTGCAGTGAGGTCCGATAGCTTCATCTCTTGAACTCCACTGAAAAAGTATTTGTGAAATTGTTTCTCCAGATCAGCCCAACTCCTGATTGAATTGTATGGCAGGGATGAAAACCAAGTGAATGCCGATCCAGATAATGAGAGCGGGAACAAGCGAACTCTGAGGGCCTCTGTAGCCGATGCCTCACCACACTGAGCTAGAAATCGGCTAACATGCTCATAAGTTGATACATTATCTTGTCCTGAAAATTTGGAGAAGTCTGGCACCTTGTATCGGTTTGGCAGTGGAACTCGATCGAAGTACTCTGGATACGGGTGCCAATACATGTTGCCATTGTCTTTTGGCTTAAGCCCAAATTGTTCCCTCATGACGTCAGCGATCATATCGGCCCAAGGTTGATGAGGCGTAGCTCCACCATACTGCTGCTAAAGAGGGTCCATCTGGCCGTATTGGATTGGCTGAGGTCGTGGTGAGTGGGGCTGATAAAGATGATTAAAACCAGCCGATATGCCTTGAGGTGGCACATATGAGAGTTGTTCTGTACTGTATTGCTGGCCCATCGGCTGAGTAACTCCGATCGGCTGTTGTGGAACCGAAGGAATTTGATAAGATGTGTCAACAACTGGCGGTTTTGGGTGAAGAATACCCATCAATTGCTCTGGTGTTAATTGAGTTGATGCCTGCCCCCCAGTGATCGGCTGTGATCTGGTTAGAATCGATGGAATGTTTGAACTTGAGTAAGGAGCCGATGGAGCTGGGGTTTGAAGCACTTGCTGACTTGTCTGATTCTCGCCAATCTCTGTCTTGATAGTTCTATACACTGGGAACGCGCCATCCGGTAGATAAATGGGTCCTTTAGCCTTTTCTTCGGCTATCGTCCCATCAACTACCGACTTGATCATATTTGTCAAGGTGTTCACAAGCACTCCGGATTGGTTGATCAAGGCGTGATGAACAGCCGAATCAATGCGATCTTCTAGTGTGTGGAGTTCTTGGTCATTTGATTCGACTTTGACTTGTATATCTTTTTCTTCTCCTGTTCCGGAAGTACTTGGGTCTTGCTTGACAATCGTCGGTACTTGGACTTTGGTTCTTTGGATAACCATACCTTGCCGGGTGACTGTGAACGAGTGCAAATACTGATTTTGGAGTTGGTTCAGCATTTGTTGCAACTCTTCCTTCTGCTCGTCACTCAGCTGCTCGGGTGTGACCGCGACGATGTTGTCCTCCGCAACTTCAGTGATTTTTGGAGACATGATGACACGTGGTCCCACTGGGCGTGCCAAAAGCGTGTTGATGCAAAAAACACACACTGGCCTGAGAGGTTTGCTTTACTCTAGTGCAGGTCCAAAATTAGGGTTTTAGGTTCAAGGGTGTGCCAATTGATTTGATCCTGCAATCAACAAGAAAACATGCAAAGAATGTTAGTAAACGATAGACAATCAGCCATAGGGCCGATTTCATATCGTATGTGACCTAGCCGATGCAATAAAACATGAATCGGCTGTTAGGTATAGTCAATGATAGAACTAACCCTAAAACTAGTATATCGGCTGTAAAGATCAATGCTACATAATCAACAAATCAATATTGCTTTAGAAATAAGCAATTGGGATAGATCGGACTGAACCGAGACAGTATAAATTGCCCAAGTCTAAAGATAACATGAAATAATGATTAAACAGATTGATGTCATAGCCGATATCTAGGTTTAAGTATGTATCGGCTATAGCTCCGATACAACCTTATACTAGGATATTCTCTAGTAATAAATATATTAAACTATAACCAATTAGATTGGAATCAAGCTTAACATGTTTATATTAGATTATATCTTGATATAAGGGGCAGATATAGAACATTAAACAAAGCATAGAACAATGTGAAATATCTATACCAGGTAAGATCGGCTGAAAACCCGATACTATCCTTATTAACAACCATGAAACAGGTTAGATATCATGATTCTAAATACGACTTAATAGGTTGGACTTAACCAATGCAGCATTAAGTATAAATAGAAGCATGAGATCTAAAGAATCAAGCCGATGGCTGCCTTTTCGGGATGGTAGATACATTATATAACCTAGATTAACAAGGTGATCTAGCCGATATCGACAAAACCCTAAAATAATCTGGCCGATATAAGTAGATTGCATTGTCGATTGAAGTTATATAACATATATGATAACTTGGAGAATCACAACAAAGAACTAGAGTGTCATAAAGATGTAAGCACTAACCCTAATGATGTAACTCGCCATGACAAGATATACCTTTTTGCCGAAGATCAAATTGATGCAGCACGACTCGAAAGCACAAACTTGTCAAGAATAGAAAACAAAGGTTGGCGATGCGCTGAGATTGATTGAACGTGTGTTGTTATTATTTACAAGACCTCGAGATTATATTTATACCCGAAAATACAAACATTGTCCATCACGGACACGACTCATATTAACCTAATACAAATCCAACTAACGAACAAGTCCCTTAGGCGGACTCTTACCGGAAATATCTATAAGGAAATTACATAAAATATCCTAATTAATAGATACAGTTGCCTCCTCAGGACTTCATCCGTGCATGGCAATCCATATGAACCACGTTAACACAACCTGATGACGTATACCGAGTCATATTATCGAAATCGGCTCCATCGGCTAACCTTGTCTGACTCTGACTCTGACTCTGCCGATCCAGTTCACAGTCGATTCGGACTTCAGCCGATGCGCACTCTGTTTCTGATATCCTTGCATATTTTCAATCCCACTTTGGACTAGGCTGTGTTGCCGATCCTTGTAGATTAGATTTGCTTACCAAATTTCATCGTCAACAGTTCCACTTATGATACATACAGTATTGGGTGAGTTTCAGGATGTATTTCAAGACCCTCATAGTCTACCACCACATAGAACTTTTGATCATGCAATTTCTTTGCTCCTTGGGTCTGCTCCTATCAATAGTAGACCATATCATTATTCTCCTTTACAATAAACAGAGATTGAAAGACAGGTCAAGGAAATGTTGGATTCTGGGTTGACCACTCCTAGCATGAGTCCATATGCTTATCCTGTGTTATTAGTTAAGAAGAAGGATGGTACATGACGATTTTGTGTCGATTATAGGATATTAAATGACTTAACTATCAAAAGTAAATTTCCTATGCTGGTGGTGGACGAACTATTGGATGAATTGGCTGGTACTAAGTTTTTCTCTAAACTGGATCTAAAAGCTGGCTATCACCAAATCAGGATAGTGGAACAGGATGAGTTCAAAACAGCATTCAAGACACACCATGGCCAATTTTAGTTTAGAGTAATGCCCTTTGGGCTCACAAATGCTCCCTCCACTTTCCAATGCCTTATGAACTCAACTTTTGCCCCTTTCATGAGGAAATTTGTGCTTTTTTTCATGGACGCTATTCTGGTTTACAGTCCCACACTATAACAACATATTGAGCACCTCAGACAAGTTTTCTCGATTCTGAGACAACATCAGCTTTTTGTTAAATCTTCTAAATGCTCATTTGCTCAATATAAATTGGATTATTTGGGCCACATCATTTCTGACAAAGGTGTCAGTACTGATCCTGAGAAAAGAGCTACTATGCTTGCTTGGCCTGTTCCTGGGAATATTACTGAATTGAGGGGGTTCCTAGGCTTAACTGGATATTATAGAAAATTTGTCCATCATTATAGTATTCTATCTAAGCCTCTTACTAATTTGCTGAAGAAGAAGACATTTCACTGGAATCATACTGCTCAGATGGCTTTTGACAAGCTCAAAGAAGCCATGAGTTCAACCCCTCTTTTGGCTTTACCGGATTTCAACCTACCTTTTACTTTGGAAACTGATGCTTGTTCTTCAGGAATTGGGGCTGTTTTGAGTCAACAAGGTCATCTTGTGGCTTATTGCAGGAAAGCTTTAGGCCCAGCAAATCTGAAATTGTCTATATATGAAAAGGAATTTTTGGCTATTATGATGTCGATTGACAAATGGAGATGTTATTTACAAAGAGGTCCTTTCATTATTAAGACTGACCATAATAGTTTGTGTCACCTTAATGATCAAGTTCTAGGCACAGAATTGCAACAGAAGGCTATGACAAAACTGATAGGATTACATTCTTTTCAGTATAAGAAGGGAATAGACAATATTGTAGCTGATGCTCTCTCCAGGAGACCTCACTCTGAACTACAAGCATTGTCTATTGTTCAACCAATTTGGTTGCAGGAGGTATTTAAATCTTATGAAGTGGATCCCAAAGCTTAGGAACTTTTGACAGAATTGGCCATTGTCAAGTCCAATGCCCAGGGTTATTCTTTGCATCATGGAGTTATCAAATTACATGACAAGATATGGGTGGGAGCTAATACTAGGCTGCAAACTAAAATCATTGCATCTTTTCATTCTACACCAATTGGGGGCCATTCTGGAGTGATGGCCACTTACTAGCGTCTGAAGAAGCTATTTGCTTGGACAGGTTTAAAGGTGGCCGTGGAAAATTTTGTTCAACAATGTCAAGTGTGTCAACAGGCAAAGCATGAGCATTGCAAATTACCTGGATTGCTTGTTCCTTTACCTATTCCCCAAGATGCTTGGCAAGATATCTCTATGGATTTTATAGAGGGATTACCCTTATCTGGTGGATTCAATTCTATTTTAGTAGTGGTCGATCGTTTCACCAAATATAGCCACTTTATTCCATTGAAGCATCCTTATACTGTTGCCCAGGTTGCCTCTGCTGTTGATAAGGTGGTTTTCAAAACACACGGCATTCCAAGGTCTTTTGTATCTGATCAGGATAGGATCTTCATCAGCAAGTTTTGGCAGGATTTGTTTGTTGTGTGGAAGACAGAGCTGCAATTAAGTACTGCATATCACCCTCAAACCGATGGCCAAATGGAAAGAGTGAACCAACGCTTAGAAATGTATTTGAGGTGTCTTACTCAAGCCAACCCCAAAAAGTGGATTGCATGGCTTCATCTGGCAGAATTCTGGTACAATACCTGCTTTCATACTACATTGGGATGTTCTCCTTACAAAGCTCTGTTTGGCAGAGAACCTCATTATGCTCAATTACCTTATTTATCTGAAGCCTCAACCAGAAGTGGTTGATCTGTTGACTGAGAGAGCTCACATCTCTGAATTTCTCAAAGAACAAATTGGTCAAGCTCAGTTACGAATGAAACACATGGCTGATAAAAAGGTGTTCAGACAGATCATTTGTGGTGGGTGAGCAAGTTTTTCCCAAATTGCAACCTATGCTCAATCATCTGTTGTTAATCGCCCATATCCCAAACTGGCTTACAAATTCTTTGGACCATATCGAGTGGAAGAAAAAGTGGGTTCCATGACGTATCGCCTGGCTTTGCCTGAAGGGAGTGCTATACATCTAGTGTTTCATGTGTCTCAGCTTAAAGCCTTTATTCCATATTATACTCCAGTCTACATGTCACTTCCAGTTCCTGTGATGTTGGATGCTTCAGTGGTGCAGCCTGAAGCTATTCTGGATAGGCGCTTGGTGAAGAAGGGCAAAGCAGCTCATGTGCAGGTGCTGATCAAGTGGACTTCATTGCCAAAGGAGCATGCTACATGGGAAGATTTGGAGGTGGTTCCTCGACGTTTTCCTTCCGCGGCAGCTTGGGGGCAAGCTGCATCTTCAGGGGGAGGCACTGTCACACCTGATGATGGCGGTGTGTCAGAGGAAGCAAGTACAAGCGCGGGAGTTAAATCAAACTAAGTTTTGGGCTGGTGGGCCATCTAATAGAGAGTGAGTTGTGGGTGCGGCCTATGCGCTGCGTTGCCGGATAAATACAGTACTCTGAAATCTCGTGAGGGACAGAACAGAAAAAGCAAAAAGAATCTATATCTCCCAAAGTTTCTTTCATCTCTTCCAAACCGAGTTCTTCTTCTTCTTCTTCCTCTCGATCTATCTCATTTCTCTGATTTCTTGGTGGTGACGGCGGCAGCGTGTTAAAGGTTGGGGCACCGCTCATCTCCACCTTCCTCCGCATCACCGATTCGTCCTCTTCCAAGCCGCCAATTCGTTCTCTTCCGCGCTGCCGTCGAGAGCTTCGTCCATCTCGATGCATTCCAGAGCTCAGCGAGAAGCGGTGCGGTGGCGGAGGAGGAGCTCGGGGTAGTGGAAAAGGCAGAGCTCAGCTACGACATGCGACGAGCGGCCGGTGGCTTGGGCGGAGTCCCCTCCATCACAGGCCCTGCTGCTGCCACCACCGCTCCAACTCTTGACCTCCCGCCCGCCGCCGCCGCTCGCCAGCCCTCGCTCGCCCGTAGCCATCGCTCCGGCCTGCACCTACCCACAGCCGCCGCCGCTCCCCACAGACAGCCGAAGAGGAAGAGAAGGGGAGAGAGAGAAAGAGAGAGAAGGGAGAGAGTGGAAGGAGGAAGAAGGGAAAGAGAAAGAGGATGACATGTGGGCCACAAATGCCAGTGGTCACATAATATTTTTTGTGTGATATATTTTTTAATTCTAATGTCACATAAGCACAATGTGGGATAAAGACTAGGTCAACCCCGCCTCGTAGGCACCACGTCAGCAAAATCGCCCTCCAAAACCGTCGAGGGAGTCAAATTGCACCGGTTTTAATAATTATGAGGTCAACATATCCGGTATTGTGGTTCAAGAATATGAATTAGATTCGATCACTAGTTAAGGGACTCGAAATGAACTTATTCCACGAACTGAAGACTTTCTTGCTTAGAATCGGTTGGGTTAATACCCGATATGGGCTGAGCATATGTAAATTGCTTTAAATGAGGTCAGAAACACGATGTCATAGATATCAACAAGGAATAAGTTCATTTGAGGTCCCTTAACTTGATATGGAATCCGATTTTCGTCCCTGAACCGTAATACCAGATACAACGGGTCCCTCAACTAACAAAACCGGTGCAAATTAGGTCCTAAGGTGTTCTGGATGGCGGTTTCGGCTGATGTGGCATCTACGTGGCTGTTTTGACTTGGTCCTCGTCCTACGTGGTGGTTACGTGGCACTGGAAGCAAAATATTTAAATTAAACAAAAGGTGGGATCCACGTGTCATCGAGTGTTTAGTTAAAAATAAAATAATTATAGTGGGACCCATAACCACCCCTCTTCCCTCCCTTCTTTCTCTCTCCCCCTGACGAGTCGTCACCGTAGATGCAGTTGCGACCACCGCTATGAGTGAGGAGATGACATTGACAACGAGGAGTAAGCTCGCGACGCCAGAGACGCGGTTGCCGGAGTCGTGACGGGCGGAGCGGCTGCGGCGGGGCGGAGCAGAGGGACGGGCGAAGCGGTCGCGGGCCACGAGCAGAGCAGAGGGGCAGGCAGGGCGGAGTAGAGGGATGGACGGAGCGGTGGCGGGTTGCGGACGGAGCGGAGGAGATAACGGCTTTCCTCCCCACCCACTCGACTCCTCACCCGCCAGCCTGCTTGCCATGCCGCCCCCAATACCTCCTTCCCACCGCGTCCGTCTCACCGCGAAGCCAACGAGCTGCACGGAGATCCCTCACAGTGAACTGCCTTCTCGTCCGCGGAGCACGAGCTGCCTCGCCACTCCACGCCTCCTCCTCCTCCGGCAGCAGCGGACAAGGATGCGGCAGCGGACGGCAGCGACTGTGTGGAGGAAGATGCCGAGGATGGGGAGAGGAGCACCAAACCCCGCCTCCTCCGAGCCACAGCAGGCCCGCCGCTTTGCCTCCGCCTTCGACCCACTCCGCGTCGAAGATGCCGAGGATCGGGACGGGAACAGGGAGTTGTGGCGTCATCGTCGTCCTTCTCAACTCCGAATTTGCGCGTAGATCGAGATGACCCGACGGTGGCGTGCGGCTGCAATGGCGAGGGGAAGAGGAAGGGGCCACCGCGAGCCTCCACCCGTCTGCCGCCGCGAACCTCTCTCGTCGGCCACCACCCTTGCCGGTCACCACCCTTCTCCCTTCTCTCCGCTAGGCGCCGCCCGCAGCGCAACTCTCCCTCCGCCCGTCGTCGTCGAGCCCCCACCCACGGCGCACCGCCATCGCCAGGCTCACTGCCTCCTCGCTCCCCGCCAGCCTCGCCGGCGTCCCTATCTCATCCCTCTGCACGCTCTCGCCAGTGGAGAAGTGGAGAGAGGAGATAGAGGTAGAGAGGATGAGGTGGAGGAAGTGGGACCCACTGACATATGGGGCCCACTGTTTTTTACTTCTTATTTGACTGACATATGGACCCCGCATATTATTTTTTAATTTTTAATGTTGCTCCATTTATTTTTTTTGAATCAAACTGCCATGTAAGAGCCACATCACCACCATATAGGACGAAGACCAAGTCAAACCAGTCACATAGGTACCACGTCAGTCAAAACCGCTATCCAAATCACCGAAGGATCTCGTTTGCACCGGTTTTATAAGTTAGGGGATGGATTGTGTCTGGATTTCCAAATCACCGAAGGGATCTCGTTTGCACCGGTTTTATAAGTTAGGGGATGGATTGTGTCTGGATTTTGGGTTGGACGAAAATCGGATTCAGTGCAGGGGATCTCAGATGAACTTATTCCTATCAACAAGGGAGGCCGATTATATAAGTATAGCCCAAAGAAGACAGTGGCCTCAACAATGGAGGCCCATTAGATAAGCATAGCCCAAACAAGACAGTGGCCTGCAGGCTTCACGCCTGCACGGCTGCACTTGCTAGGTTCTTGGATTTCATCGCTGGAAAAAAAAAATCTTCCAAATCTCCTCTCGGACTGTCACTCAAGGTTAGGCGATTTCTCCTTGCTTCGGATTCCTCTCCGGCTATCCGCGCAAGATTTCTGCGCTTGCTCCTCCAAATCCTCGGTTAGTTTGTTGCGTCCTCTTGCCTGCTTGAATCATATAGTTATTTTCTCTGTTGATTGCCTTCCTGGTGATGCAGTATTGCAGTTACTACTCCACTGATGTAGTCCCCAACTCCCCATTTGCTTTTGCCCTCCCATGAATGTAATGGGGTAGATTTCATTTTTTGTGCAGTTCTTTTGATGGAATACTAGTACTGATTCCGAGTCACTATCTTGCGCTCAGTATTTCAGTCACTGAATTTAAATCCCATATCACTGAGCTAAGGACAATATTGAGAATTGATATGGTGCTAGCTAACACGAGTACTTACTAGGCCTGATGGGGAGCAGAGGTGGAAGTGGCGGCGATGGCGCAGAAAGCCATGGCTATGCCGCGGACATCCACTCCATAAGGGAGGCGCAGGCTCGCATCGCACCATACGTGCACAAGACGCCCGTTCTGTCGTCAACATCGATCGATGCCATAGTGGGGAAGCAACTGTTCTTCAAGTGCGAGTGCTTCCAGAAGGCGTGAGAGTCACTGCCCCCATGTGTTGTTTAGCATAGATAATTTCTACCTGCTGCTAATTGCTTGTGTGGGGATATGAATATATGATGTAGTGGGGCATTCAAGATCCGAGGCGCTTCCAATTCGATATTTGCGCTTGATGACGATGAGGCATCTAAGGGCGTTGTGACGCATAGCAGGTCAGTGCTAGCTTCAGAGTTGTTGCAATGTTACCTGACATCATCCTAATCCTAAGAACCATGATTGTGAACTGAACTGAACTGAACTGATCAAATGGTTTCTTCTCAGTGGGAACCATGCTGCTGCGGTGGCTCTTGCTGCAAAGCTGCGGGGAATACCTGCTTACATTGTCATTCCAAGAAACGCACCGGCATGTAAGGTTGACAATGTTAAGCGGTATGGTGGTCATATCATCTGGAGTGATGTCTCCATTGAATCAAGAGAATCTGTTGCTAAAAGAGTCCAGGATGAGACTGGTGCTATTCTTGTTCACCCATTCAATAACAAAAACACTATCAGGTATGATTTCTCTGTTCTAAGTTGTTCTTTTTATTGAGTTGTTCTGTTGCTATGCGGAAAGTATGTTCATTCCTCAAATCATGAATACATTGTTCAGAGACAAAGTTATTTTCTTTAACGTATCATACCCCTAGATACTGGTGGTGGTAAAGTTTCAGTGGATTGAGCATGTCACTAGTACTCTATTGTTTATCTGGTAGTCCCATTTCCTGAGCTTACTACTTTGATGCAAAAGAAGTCCCTTTGGGATTTCGAATGGACAGCGTGGGGAATTTTGATAGGCTCCTCTTCTTACGAGTATATCAAATTACTTGATTACTGCCTTGGCTCACTATCAATTCATGAAATCAGCACTTAATTCAAACTGTATGATATCATGACTATTAACTCATATTTCATCCTGGTTTCAAAGATTTATTTTTTTTGTACATACCAGCCTAGACTAAAAAGGGCAATATCTACTTGACATATTTCATACAGCTTGTGTTAAACACCTTAGTTTCTTTCTGTGTCTTGCCACTTTAAAATGTGTACTCTTAGCTTATGGAATAGCAAAGATTAATTTTTTGGTGAATCATGCAAATTCTGATGATGTTTTCTTTCAGTGGTCAAGGTACAGTGTCTCTTGAACTTTTGGAGGAAGTCCCTGAAATTGACACAATAATTGTTCCAATCAGTGGTTTGTACTCTACTGTATTAACTTCTTCTGTAACATAAGTCTTTCTTTTCTATTTTGACGTCTGCAAATACTCTTGGCTACACTACAGGTGGTGGTTTAATTTCTGGAGTGGCACTGGCCGCCAAGGCCATAAACCCTTCGATACGTATTCTGGCAGCAGAACCAAAGGGTGCTGATGATTCTGCCCAGTCCAAGGCTGCTGGAAAGATCATAACATTGCCTTCAACCAACACCATTGCTGATGGACTTCGAGCTTTCCTTGGTGACTTGACATGGTAAAGCAATATAAACTGAACCCATTCTCAGCATCAATCTTCTCCAAATGCATTTCCCACACTAATTAGAACCATAATAAAATGTTAGCCTGGCAAAAAAAAGTTATTCCGTTGTCAGCATCAATCTTACAAGATCTCTGCATTTTAGGCCTGTTGTGCGCGACTTGGTGGATGATATCATTGTTGTGGATGACAATGCCATTGTGGACGCCATGAAAATGTGCTACGAGATGCTGAAGGTGGCTGTTGAGCCGAGTGGAGCAATAGGCCTCGCAGCCGCCCTCTCTGACGAGTTTAAGCAAAGCTCTGCTTGGCATGAGAGCAGCAAGATAGGGATCATTGTTTCTGGGGGCAATGTTGACCTCGGTGTCCTTTGGGAGTCTCTGTATAAACGATGATTAGAAGGTCCTACGCGAGATCGCTGTAAACTTGTAATCCGTTGATTCCTTACAGAGTTACAGGAAGCTGTCCTGCACGTTGAGTTGCTCGGTGCCAGAACATTTGCCGGGTCGGCCGAAGGAATCGGCGATCAAATTTCATTAAGAACGGGGAAATTTCAAATAGTTTTGGCGGACAACGACAGCAGGCTATCGAGCACGAGCAGGGGTCGAGGTAAGACCTCCTCCCTAGCAAGTTAAAACTGCTACACCAATAAAAACAAGGATTATGTGTTTTCTATCTCGAAGTATCCTGCTTCCTTCCACAACATAGTTTCTTCTTTTATAGCTTCCGAAAACTGGTCAGGGCTTCTGTACCTCTGCTCAAACACCCACGCGTTGTGTTCTTTCCATAGCTGCCAACAGATCAGCATACACGCACTATCTAAATCACACTTAACAAATAGGTGCATACAATTTTCTTGTTTCATCAGGCATAGTGTACAACTAGCTGCATGCAGCCACCCCCTTTTCTGGAGGTTATTAGCCCACCCCCTTTTCTGGAGGTTATTAGCCATCAGACACCGCCCTTTCACGGCTAGCCACATAAAGAATCGAACCCTTGACAGCGTCTTAGTGTGCCATATTAGATCTCCGATAGGACAAACCTCCTTAGCCATGAAGAACAGGTCATATGCAAAGGAGCATGTGAATTTGCCATCAACTATTGGCTTCCATCAGATTGTATCTTCTTCCTCATTTAATTGCACCATCTGGATTTCACTCCAAAGCTGAAACTACTAGGCCAAGGCTTCATTTGATAAGGAGTCCTGGAGATCTCTCACCCATATGTGGTTAGTCAGAGCATGGGCCACCGTAATGCGCGATCTGCCAACATACGTCGACAGTATTGGCCATCTCCAACAATGCTTCCCCCTCCTAACCAATTTGTTGTCTAGAACCTGGTACCTTTTCCATTCCCTACTTTGATTTTTGTCATGGAATAAAACATGTTTTCCACCTCATATCGCAGACGGAAATCCACCTTGGCCCAAGGCTTGCTGCTTTGCTCCAATTTCTTGACTTTCCATTTAAGTCGTAGAGCTTGGTCAAAATAGTTCAAACTTTTAATACCTAGCTCTCCATTTGCGATTGGTGTGCAAACATTCTTCCATGCCACCAAGCAGTGCCCACCACTTACCTCTTCTTGCGCTTTCCAAAGGAAGCCCCGACACTTGCGCTCAATGTCCTTGATCGCCCATTTAGGAAGCTGCAGCACTGACATCAGGTGGACAGGAAGAACCATAAGTGTTGTATTCATCAAGCATAACCTCCCATCAGCTGATAGCATCTTTGGCTTCCAGCCGGCCACTTTTTTGGATATCCGATCTAAGATTGGCTGGATTTCTGTTTTGGTTGGCCTCCTCATGGACAAGGGGAGACCAAGATATGTTATTGGGAACTGCTCCACTTTGCACTGTAAGATTTCAGTCATCATCTCAAGCTGCTACCCAATACAACGGATTGGTGTTATAGCACATTTGGCCAAATTGGTCTTCAGGCTAGTTGCTACACCGAAAATGTCAATGACTACCTTGATGGTCTGTGCCTCCTGTAAGGTTGGCCGAAAGAACAAAATCACATCATCTGCATATACTGAGATATTGGGCAGGTTCCTTCTTGCGTTCAGTTCAGACAATAGGCCAACTGATCTTGCTTTTAACATCATTGCTCGCATTGCGTCCATGACCAGGACAAAGAGCAGCAACGACGATGGATCGCCTTGTCTCAATCCTCTTGCCGGTTTGAAGGGAGCAGATTCCAACCCATTGATTAGGATGCTTGTTTCTGCTATCAAGAAAAGTGCTGCTAGCCAGGATCACCACCAAGGTCCGAATCCCCTGTATTTCAACATGTCTAGAAGGAAGCACCAAGATACCGTGTCAAAAGCTTTTGAAATGTCAAGTTTGAGTAAAATCATCTCTTTGCGCTGGGGTGAAACTGCTGCAACAAGCTCTTGACGAAAATATAATTTTCATGAATGCACCTCCCCTTGATGAACGTTGTTTGCATGTATGGCACAAACTCCTCCATTCTTGGAAGTAATCTTTGCGCCATAATCTTGGAGGCCATCTTGGAAAAGCTGTATATTAAACTAATTGGTCTGAAATCTTTTAGCATCGTGGGGGATTCTGTTTTGGGGATTAGTGTGATGACTGCCGAATTTAGCCTCTCAAGATTTTGGGTGTTGCCTTCAGTGAACTTCATTTAGTTGATTGCTGAACTTTATTCAGTACTTCATACTTGGTTCTCCTGTAGAGACCATACTTGGTTGAGCTAAAACTGCAATCTTCATTGAGCACCTGGGCTTCATATCAAGTGCCAAGACAGGCGCCACTGGAACGTCGGAAGGAGAACCTCTACGGAGAGCGCCGCGCCGTCATCGTCGCAGATGAGATGCAATGTGTAGAACCGTAGAAGACCTATCGCAGGTTTTCCCATGAGGGAATAGGTGCGACAGTGCGATCAGAGAAGAGGCAGCGGTGGAGGTGGATGAAAGAGGGGGAGGCGAGGCTCCACTAGGAGATTGATGAGGAGAGGGAAGGCGCGGCTCGCGTGCTACCATGCCAGGCCGCCGGAGATGGCGACGGCACGATCAGGAGGATTTTACATAAAAGCCCTAACAGCGATCAGGATTTCACACAAAATTCTGTGATTGGGATCTCATTTTGCATAGTGTCCCTCTCGCTGCCTCTGGATGCGTGGACGGTGGATCAAAGTGTGCACACAAATCTCAAAGCGTCGTCGCCACCCAAAACGAAGCCCTTTGCTCGGCTGTCCCCTTGCTCCTCCCCTCCCCTCCCCTCCCGTCCCGCCGCCGCCGCCGCCGCCAGGGGAGAGACATCAGTGACCAGTTCGACCAGAGCACCGCCCCCTACCACGCGGGCACGGCGAGAGAGCGTCGGGTAGCCAAAGCGATGGCGAACAAGCGGCAGCGGGAAGCGCGGAAGCGCTTCCGCGAGGCGAACCCGGGCCTCTTCCCTGCCAACCCGACCCCTCCCGCCGACGGCACCAAGAAGAAGCGCAAGAAGAGCCAGAACGAGAAGAGCATGTTCAAGAAGACGAGTATGGCAGGCGGGGGAGGCGCGGGGAGGTCGAAGCACCCGCTTCGGGTCCCCGGGATGCGGCCCGGGGAGCGGTGCTTCATCTGCAAGGCCGCGGACCACGTCGCCAAGGTCTGCCCCGAGAAGTCCCTCTGGGACAAGAACAAGGTATCTGCTTACCAGCATTCGTCTAAAAATTTCTGCCTTTTTGCAAGCTCATGGGGGATAATTTTTGCTCAGCCTAATGCCTATTGCTAAAGAAGCCATGGACCAATTGAGGTGACCTTAGGTTTAGATCAGCATTTGTACTTTCTGAGTTTCTGTAATTGTTGCGGGGGTAGAACCGAAGAAATCAGGATGAGTCTTCTGTTTTATACTTTCATTTAGCGTAATATTGCCAGCTCTTATATTCGTTAGGCAAAGGCCTAGCAGTGCGTGTATTTGCTGTTCTGTATTTTTTATCACACGTTGTATCCATCTTTAGGTGAATCACAAAACAGTGACTTCTGGAACAAACAATCAAACATGGTCATCCTGATAAGTGTTTTTAGCTCTCCTGCTTCCATTTCAACCTTTGATCAGTGGATTCTGGCTGTCACAGTTTCATATTTTCAGTCAGTAGTATTTGTTTTTCTTCAGTACTTAGTTGCTTCAAAGTCTGACCAGTTCATTTGTGGTTTCAAGTTCACTGCCTAAATTTAATATATATTTTTTTCCGTTCAGATTTGCTTGCTCTGCAGGCAACGAGGTCATAGTCTGAAGAATTGCCCTGACAAAAATGATGAAAATTTGAAGAAATTCTGTTATAACTGTGGTGAATCTGGACACTCACTTTCCAAGTGCCCCAAACCCATTGAAAATGGTAAATCATAATACATCCCTTCATCTTATACAGTTGCCAGTTTCATTGTTCGATACACGCAAATAGTTACCTCAGCAATATGGTTTCCTCACACATTTAGCATGATTGTTGTGTACAGGGGGTACAAAGTTCGCAAGCTGTTTTGTCTGCAAACAGCAGGGACATTTGAGCAAGAATTGTCCTGAAAACAAACATGGCATTTATCCAAAGGTATTATCAGATACTTTTTTGTCCCTTCTCACCACAAGATCATGGACTGAGATAACAGTCTACCTGTAGGGGCTCAAAAACTCCACTTTGGAGGATGTTTCTGCTTGCATTATTTTTCCTTTATCGAGTTGCATGTTTCCCTTACGTGTGGATTGTAACTCTGTACATTTGTTAGGGAGGTTGCTGTAAGATATGTGGTGAAGTTACACACCTGGCCAAGCATTGTCCAAACAGAGGGAGGCAAGACTTGATATCCTCCGGGGATGATGGTAAACACAAACCTCAACTATCTTAACATTTCGAGGGAACTGTCTTAACATTCGTCCACAGTATCATGTGTATTGTACTATTATTGATTCATTTTAAAAAAATTAGAACTTTCACTAACTTCTTATAGCTGATCTTTATATCCACTTGTTATTAATACTGTTTTACACTTTGTTAGTAACCATTGAAGTGTTTTCGTGGATTTATAGACCATATGCTTGTTTTGATAATACATTAGAGAAAGAAGAACAAATAATGTTTACCTTTAAAATCCATGTGGCAATTAAGGATTAATACTTAGATGTAAGCATTTGGCTAACCTTATTAGGAGAAAACGACTAGCCTTGCTAGGCGTGCCTCTTTTGTTTTGTTAAAGAAACGTAACATGATGCTATGCTGTAATATAGAATCTGTGCCCATGGGTAATTAGGTGAATGTGGCTTTAGTAGTACTTAGCAGTATCTGGCTAAGGCGCTAAGCCAATGCCATCATGCTAATGTGTGTGATAAGTTATGATTTCTTATATGTTGAGATGGTCTATGATTTTGTCCGATGGTGCTATCAAACATCCGGTAACTTTTCCGAACAGGAATTAGTAGCAGCTCATTTATTTGGTCTACTGCCTATTTCTAGCTTTCAATACGGAGGAGCATCACCTGGAAGACAATGCTGTTCTCCGGGGTGGAGATGACCTTGATGACGATTTTATTGATGAAGAAGAAACAAAACCCACCAAGGCAAAGAAGGCAAAGCAATCCAATTCAAAATCTACCACAGGAACAGGCGATGGCGACAAGAATACCAACGCAAAGGCAAAAGTAAAACAAGCTCCGAAAGTTGTAAAATTCTTTGGTTAAACAATGTAACCTTTGTAGCTTACGGGGTTATGATACAGAAGATCCTTCTGAACAATTTTGTCTATTGTAAGTTTTGTAACTTACAACGGGAACTTAATGTGATTTACTGTTCAATGTTTGAGAAGTGATGTCTTCACCGTCAAACGTTGGTCTACATTTGCACACGATTCTATTATTCATCGAGTCGTTTGTGTTGATTCAAGGAGCTCTACAGTCTCTGATTGTTTTATTACCATCGTAGTCACCAATTCGTTCAAAAACCAGTTGAAGAATTTGGCGTAAAACCAGTTGAAGAATCTAGCGCGCGTCACGATTCAAATGAAGATTTCTGGAGCAGTATTCGCTGCCCAAGCGTAAAACGATTTGCTCATTCTCTGAACTTCTGAGGCATTCACATTCTCTGAACTTTCTGAAGCTTGTCTTGTCTGTTGTCTCGCAATCACGGAGATGGATGGGTGATGGCGCGCATGTTGGTCTGGCTCTCACGCACGAAGGCGCGGACGCACGTAGTGAAGGGGGGGTTGTTGGTCAAACGCGCGGCCCGGCTCCTCCTCCTCCAAACGTGGCGGCATGGCGCCATGGCATGCAAAGCTGCCTATCTATATTTTGCCTTCTCCCTCCTCTCTTTCAGGCCTTGGAGATCAATCTCTTGCCTATCGCCAATTCGCCATTGCCCATCGCCTCCTCCACGCCGGACCGACTCTCCTCGCCACCGCCGTGAGAGATCGAAGCCCACATCAACCATGGTGAGTACGATCGACCATGCATATGCAGCGTGCGTATGTGCTTCGATCGCTATTGGGGCACACGTCGACGTCTAACTGCTGCTGTTGCTGGCTTGCTGCTGCTTGATCTGGGCATGCAGGCGAACTCGGCGTCGGGGATGGCCGTGGGCGACGAGTGCAAGCTCAAGTTCCAGGAACTCAAGTCGAAGAGGAGCTTCCGCTTCATCACGTTTAAGATCGACGAGCGGACGCAGCAGGTGATTGTGGACAGGCTGGGCTCGCCGGGCGACACCTACGACGACTTCACCGCCTCCATGCCCGCCAGCGAGTGCCGCTACGCCGTCTTCGACTTCGACTTCGTCACCGACGAGAACTGCCAGAAGAGCAAGATCTTCTTCATCTCCTGGTAAATATGAATTAAACCAGCGCATTTTAATTAATTTTTGGCCTGCACATTACATTTCCAATCTTGGATCTCTGAACTCACGGTGTGATCACTTGGTTTCCAGGTCGCCGGACACGTCGAAGGTGAGGAGCAAGATGCTGTACGCGAGCTCCAAGGACCGGTTCAAGAGGGAGCTGGACGGTATCCAGGTGGAGCTGCAGGCGACCGATCCCAGCGAGATGAGCATGGACATCGTCAAAGCGAGAGCCCTCTGAATTAACCAAGATGTTCCCAAGCCTCCCTTAATCAAATCGTACGCGCGTGCTAGCTGATCAAGCGATCAGGCATATATACTTGCATGCTTTCATGCTCCAAGCAGGAACAAGGCGTGTTTTTGCATCGGGTTCCTGCATATATGCAGGCTTTCAGTGTTTGATCCTACCTGTCAGAGTACTGTCAATTCATTAATTAGTACTCTTGTAAATTAGATGATCTTTATCTTCTCCGATCCGGCCCGTTCTAGACCCCGTTATTCCAACATTGATCTTTCCTGTTGTTGCGCTGAGGTACATATAAGTATTGATGTGCCATATGAATTCCTGCGTGGTGTGTATGTGAGCGACAGCAATCCAGAATCGGGCCAACAGGCCGTGCGTGCCGCATGGTATTTGAATCGAAGAGGAAAATACAGAAAGGATGTGATGTTTGCCTCTGCCTGAGCGCTTCATTCTGGTTCATTTCGAGCAAACGGATGGCTGAACGAACGCCTGGTGAGTTTCGAGCAGTTTCAAGGTTCCTATGCGGCTCTGCCTGCTTTGTTGTCGGTTGACGCTTGGGGGTTGGGGCCTTGGCCCTTGGGGGAAGCTGAGGTAAACAAATGCTACTAGTGCTCAGAGGCTCCGAGTAATCAATTAAGCGCCGTTACCTATGTCCATTTGTCCATCTGTGACTTGAATGATCTTTGGAATGCTAGCTGCTTTCAGTACTACATCCTCCGAATCACTATCCATACTATAACTATCTGGTATAGTTTCAGCTCCACCCTTAAATAGGAGTGAAAGTGGATAGAACAATCTTACAAAATAAACTAGAGAGATATAGCTGGGTTTAGGCAGTTTCACAGTTCCACTTCAGATCCAACTTTTAAAGTTAAATTTAGGAGTTGGAGTTTTACCAAATGGATCTGATCTGTGAAAGACTTGGGTCTACATGGCAGTAATCTGAGCAAACTGATTAGTCTCATGAGGTGAATCATACGCTGGTCGTATGCATCAGTTGTGTGTATAGCACTGGGATGTTGGCAAGGGAGTAGGTCGCATCGCATCCTACTTCGATCGTAAGTACTCCCTCTGTTTCATATAAGTAGTTTAATTTTTTTAAGTTGAAGTTTGATCAAGTTTATATTAAAATATATTAGTATTTTTAACTCAAATCAAACATATTACCAAAATATATTTAATGTTAGATTAAATGAAACTAATTTGATATTTTAGATGTTGCTAATTTTTCTATAAAATTAATTAACTTAATAAAATTTGATTAGGTAAAAAGTTAAATGATTTATAATATGAAATGGAGTTAGGAAGTAACATCAGTTTGCAAATCGCAATCGTGTGAACGACCATCGGATGAGCCATACCTTTCCTTTGCCTGTAAGCATTGAAGCAAGTAGGAGTAGTACGCTTGCTCCTTTTTATTGTTGGGTCCTGCATCGATGCAGCTCCTCCATCATGCCTGGCCCTGCATATGCTGTTGATCTTGAATGAGTTGAACTCTTTCTCTTGAAATGAAATCATGTTGGATTTAACTTCCATCCAGGAGCTGTGCTTATTAGATCAAAAGTCCAAAACCGTATTGTCAGATTCATAACATATGCATGGTCAAAAAAATTCATCACGTACAAGTGTACATTGTGCTTGTTGAATTGGTGTCCTTTGTCTGTCCCTATCACATGGGCCACCAGGCCCAACTTGTTAGTCAGCTTCCTTAACGGGCGCCAATGCGCCGCGAAGGCCCAAACCGCGTCACCAAACGCCTGCGAGGCTGCGACACTGCGGCTCTAGACCGGAAAGCAGCCGCGACCCGTGACCGTGAGCCCGCCGGCCGCGCCACGTCTTCTACCTCTTCCCCTTCCAGCTCGCTCTTCTTCGTCCAGTTCGTCCATCTCCACCCATCCTCTCCGCCTCTCGGATCTCGCCATGCACCGCCACTGATCTCCCCACCCCCACCCACCTCTCCGCCGCTGCGCCGCAACGCTAATCCCACCCCGAACCGCCCCGTGGATCTCTCCAGATCTGCGCCCCCGCATTGCGCGCTGCTCACCTGCCCCCCCCACTCCACCCCGCTCTCTCCCATCGCTCGCGGTTTTCACTGTCGTTGACCGATTCCGCCCGCATTTTTATTCCCGAGACTTTGTTCGTGTTTGGCGTTGATGTCGTAAAGCACTAGCAATGGCGGAGGAACCCCGCGAGTCGTTGGATTCCTCGCCGGAGCCGCCGCCCCGGGGGCGTGACTCCGACGAGCAGTTCTCGGCGGTCCCGCTCGCCGACGAGGTGCGTACAGAGGGGAGGGAGATGGATCCGGATATGAGCACGGGCACGCCGGTGGCGGTCACGCCGACGCAGTCGGAGCCGTCGCCGCCGCCGCCGAGGAGGAGAAGGCCTCGGCCGCTGGGCGTGCCGCCGGACGCCCCGCAGGAGGTTGTGCGGGCGGTCGACGACGCGATCATGGTTGGAGGAGGCGGGGCCGTGGCCGGGGTGGACCGCCTCCGCGATATGGTCTCCGAGGAACAGGGCGAGTTGCCACACACCGTCGTGGACGTGCTGCTTGGCACCATGGGCGGCGCGGATGGCCTCGACGAGGTAGAAGACAAGACCGGCACCGGCGCTCCCCCAAGCATCATGTTCAACTCGAGAGCCGCCGTTGTTGCCGCGGAGCTCCTGCCTTACCTCCCCTGCGGCGAGGAGCCATCTCCGCGCACTCGTATGGCCGTGGGCATTCACGCCACGCTCCGGTCCTGCACACGCAATCGTGCCATGTGCTCTTCATCGGGCCTTCTACCCGCCCTCCTCGATTCTGCTGAGAAGCTGCTCATTGGAATGGGCCGGACAAGTAGCTGGGACGAAACACCACTGCTCCATTGCATCCAGCTATTGGGTGGGCACTCGCTTAGCGTGAAGGACTTGCATTCGTGGCTTGGTTTGGTTAACAAGGCGCTTGGTACAAGCTGGGCAACGCCACTGATGCTGGCACTAGAGAAAGCCATGGGGAGTGAGGAAGCAAGAGGTCCAGCTGCGACATTTGAGTTTGACGGGGAGAGCTCTGGCTTGCTTGGCCCTGGTGATAGCAGGTGGCCCTTCTCTAATGGCTACGGGTTCGCCACTTGGATTTACATAGAATCATTCTCAGATACACTTAGTACAGCAACAGCTGCAGCTGCCATTGCTGCTGCAGCCGCAGCAACATCTGGAAAATCATCAGCAATGTCAGCAGCAGCTGCGGCCAGCGCTCTTGCAGGAGAAGGAACAACACACATGCCTAGACTTTTCAGCTTTCTCTCTTCAGATAATCAGGGTGTGGAGGCTTACTTCCATGGACAGTTCTTGGTGGTGGAGAGTGGGGGTGGGAGGGGTAAGAAGGCTTCTCTGCACTTCACTTATGCGTTTAAACCTCAGCGATGGTACTTCGTTGGGTTGGAGCACACAAACAAGCATGGTTTGCTTGGAAAGGGAGACAGTGAATTGAGGTTGTACGTTGATGGAAGCTTGCATGAGAGTCGTCCTTTTGAGTTCCCACGCATCTCAAAACCACTAGCATTTTGTTGCATTGGAACGAATCCTCCACCAACTATTGCAGGCCTGCAGAGGCGGCGGCGACAATGTCCATTGTTTGCGGAAATGGGGCCTATATACATTTTTAGGGAGCCAATTGGGCCAGAAAGGATGAGTCGTCTGGCATCCCGTGGAGGAGATGTACTCCCTAGTTTTGGAAATGGTGCAGGTTTGCCTTGGAGAGCAACCAATGACCATGTTAAGAACATGGCCGAAGAGAGTTTTACATTGAACCAACAGATAGGAGGATGCTTACATCTTCTTTATCATCCTAGTCTTCTGAATGGACGATTATGTCCGGATGCTTCCCCTTCTGGTTCAGCAGGTTGGTTTTCCCCCTTTTTCTTGCTATCTAGTTTACTCCTTTTCCCACATTAGCATCAATTTATATGTTCTAGGGTCAAATTTGCGCATCCTTGTTGGTTCCAGTTTTAGTGAAATAGGTATAGATACAGAAACGTTATGTTACTCAAACTCCTGAACACATCATTTAAATTCTTGCTTTGGATTATTCAGTTACATCTAAAAAGATTGCACGTAAAGGATTTTTATGTTGGACAAAACAAATTGTTATGCTCAAAAGCCATATAACTAATGTGCCTTTGATCAATCACAAAAGGGTTCTGGTTTCTCTTAGGATCTTTAACTTTTCAAGGCCTCATTGTGGTCCAGAAACTTCCTTTTATGGTCCATAAATAGTACCTTTAAAAAGTTTTAGTTGTCCTGCATTTTTCTCAATATGGTTCCATAATGGTATCCTTGAAAAAATACAGTCTGAACGCAAACTGCATTCTAAAGTCGAATGACCAAAATAGGGCCTTTCTCATAGCAAAACATAAGAGGTCTAAAAAATGAGGTGGAAGCTCTAGAGAGCAAGCTGTTAACTGTAGTTTCTACTAAGAAATTGTATTTACTCACAGGTGAATCATATCTTCAATGCGAGTAGTTACTATCAAATGTTGATAAATCTTTGCGATGACACTCTCTTGAGAGTCATCTATTCCCTTTTCAGCATGCAAAATAATTGATATATTATGTTCCTTGTTGCTGAGATGATGTCAGATTATTGATTTTTGATATGTACTGTCTAACAGATTGTTGAAAAATTTCCCAAGCTTCCTCATAGTGGCACTTGGACATGTTCTATCATGTACGTGATTTTATTGATAACATCTTCTTTTGAACTGTAGGCACTCACCGAAGGCCTGCAGAGGTTCTTGGGTTGGTTCATGTTTCA
Organism: Oryza punctata; assembly: GCA_000573905.2. Taxonomy (NCBI): domain Eukaryota; kingdom Viridiplantae; phylum Streptophyta; class Magnoliopsida; order Poales; family Poaceae; genus Oryza; species Oryza punctata. The sequence goes on along the minus strand of CM002491.2, from coordinate 26,511,406 downwards.
TCTCGTGTGCGGCCTGCGGAGTCTTTATGGGCCTTAGCCTATGGGGGTCCAATGGCTTTACTTCCATTGACTATAAGCAATGTGCAGATGGATAGTCTTGAACCTATGCTTGGTGAATTGTCGATTGCCACTGCCTCCCTTTCTGCCCCAATTTTCAGGATTATTTCCCTGGCTATTCAGCATCCTGGAAATAATGAAGAATTATGTCGGACATGTGCACCAGAGATTTTGTCACGTGTTTTACATTACCAATTACAAGCATTTCGAAAGATGGAAGGTGGAGAGGGGGAGGCAGTGACTGACGAGGAGCTAGTTGATGCAATTGTATCCTTGTGCCAATCTCAAAGAAACAACCATGAGCTTAAAGTGCAGCTTTTCAGTAGTTTGCTATTGGACCTGAAGATGTGGAGTTCATGTACTTACGGTTTACAGAAGAAGCTTCTGTCCTCGCTTGCAGACATGATATTTACAGAGTCTGCTTGCATGCGGGATGCAAATGCATTGCAAATGCTTCTTGATAGCTGCAGAAGGTGTTACTGGGCAATCCGGGAACCAAATTCGATCGATAACTTTGCCCTTACTGGAACAAAGAGATCCTTGGGTGAAATTAATGCTCTGATTGATGAACTCTTGGTTGTTGTTGAACTTCTGTTAGGATCAACATCTTCCACAGCGGCTTCTGATGATGTTCGCTGTTTGATTGGATTTGTTGTTGATTGCCCACAGCCTAATCAGGTAATTTGGCCATTGATTGCTAGACAAACTCATGCTGATGCATCTACTGTTTCCTCCTGAGCCATTGTTTGAGTGGAATTACCCAACCTTCTACATATTTTATATGCAGATGTTCTTGAATTAATTGATCATATTGGTACTACTACTACCTACTATCTAGTGAGCATATACACCGAAAACTGTAAAGTTACAATTTGATGTATTTATTTACAATACATCATATCATAAGGATAAGTGGGTATTATGTTAACCGTGAGTTATAACAAATTCGATGGCACATTAGCTCTATGCTCTTAAAGCTTGTCTGTGGTTACTCCCTCCGGCTCCATAATTCTTGATGTTTTGGACAAGGTTGAGGTCAAACAATTAGAACTTTGACTATCAATAACTTTTAAAATATTTAATTTGAAGAAACTATAACATGATGCATGTATTAGTCTTAAAAAGTACTTTATTAAAACTAAATATTTATTTATTTTTTGTATATATTATAATAGAAAATCATAGCCAAAGATTTGGAGACCATGTTGTTGTTCAAAACGAAAAGAATTATGGAACTGGATGGAGTACATGCTATTTTTCTGTTGGGATATATTTATACTTGCCTTGATCATATGAAAGACAAAACAAAGATGTGTAGCAGTCTAGGGCCATCTTATCTGTCTGGATTATCTGACAATATTAGTCTAAGCTGTTTCTTGTAATCTTAACAATGTTCTTATTAGCAGGTTGCAAGGGTGTTGCACCTCATCTATAGGTTGATTGTGCAGCCTAACATTTCTAGAGCCAACATGTTTGCTCAGTCATTCATATCTTGTGGTGGTGTGGATGCACTTCTCGTTCTTTTACAGAGGGAAGCTAAAGCTGGTAACAACAGTATTTTGGACAATTCTGATGCAGTTTTAAGTGAAAATGATTTTTTAAGGAATGATGATTCAGACACAAAAGCTGCTAGTGGTGAAGCAAAGAGCCAGGATGATCAAATTCAATCAGTTGAACTTGAACAGCACGAATCCATCCTTCATGAAGAACACACTGAGCTGGGATCTACAGGAACAAATGATGTGCCTTGTGAGATTTTGGGATCAAGTATAGGAAGGAAGCTGTCCAGTTCTGAAAATCAGCTGCTAAAGAATTTGGGTGGCATCAACTTCTCAATTACTGCTGACAATGTCCGGAATAATGTTTACAATGTTGACAAAGGTGATGGCATTGTTGTTGGAATCATTCACATTTTGGGTGCTCTAGTTGCATCAGGTCATCTAAAGTTTGCCTCAAGTGCTGCAAATCCAAATTTACCTGGTGGCCTTCTGACGACAGTTCATGAAGAAGGAAATACCATGTCAGAAGACAGAGTGTCACTGTTACTGTTTGCACTGCAGAAAGCATTTCAAGCAGCCCCAAGGAGGCTTATGACTGTAAATGTCTATATGGCTTTAATTTCTGCTGCGGTATGTTGTTTATGCTTTCTAGATAATTATATATGTTTTTGACTTGCACGAAATCGATTTCCTACGATTATTAACTTAGGAGTAAATTACTTAGTTGCCTGTTGGTTTACCTTATCAGCTGACTTTTTTCTCAACACAAAACTGATATCTAAGTTTCTAACAACAAAATCTCTTGGATTGTGCTTTATTGTATTTCAAGTAAAAATAAGCATGAATGCTAGATTGTCTCTGCCCAGTCGAGTGTCCGTGTCCATGTCAGTTTTGGCCGGACTTTGTAGTTATATCCTTCACTTTTTTTTTTGTCCATTCCATTTGGAGTGGCATAAGCACCAGTGTTTCAAGTTTGATTAGTATTATAGGCTCTAGACTCTAATATGATCGTGAATGCAGATTAGTGTTTCTTCCATTTAATTATTACCCAACTGTTTACAATGAAGTTTCTATTTCTGATTTTGTTATGATCTTGAATGCAGATCAATGTTTCTTCAGTTGATGAAAATCTAAACCTATATGATTGTGGCCACCGTTTTGAACATATTCAACTGTTGCTAGTCTTGCTCCGTTCGCTTCCATATGCATCAAGGTCATTCCAATCTCGTGCTATACAGGTTGGTTGGATTTGTGCTGTCATGTCGATGATAGTTTCTTATGGTATATGCTATGCATGGTTTGGCCTTTTTACCTTGTGATATTTTTGGAGTAGTATTTGTTACAGAAAAAACACCGATCTTTGCCTTCTTGTTTTGTGGTTTTGTGAGATTATCAAGAATTCAAGATAAATCCACACAATATTTCTTTTGCTCAATAGGATATGAATATGATATGCATTTATTTTTAGTGAAAAATCCCTATAAAGTGATTTGTTATTTGTTAAGTACTAGTACTCCATCCATAAATATTGGGCACACTTTGTTTTGCACATAGACCAATGAGAGATTGACAAATGATCTAGTATTCCATCCATAAATATTGGGCACAATTTGTTTTCCACATAGACCATGGAGAGATTGACAAGTGATCCAAACATGCTCTTAGGATTTTGAGCTGTTATTTTGAAATTAGGCTCTATGGTATTAGTCAGTTTCTTTTTGCTTTATTCAAATTATTCTCATTGAAATCGCATGCAGCTGTGGTTTAATACATTTACATAGGACAACCAGCTGCCATGTTCTCAGTAGAAGTCAGCCAAGAACTCTAAGAGAATTAAAAAATATTTATCACTTTGCACTGTATAAGCACATTTCTTTTCTTTTGGAAACTCAAGAAAAAGAAAAGAATGTATGCTTGAACTGACACATATTCCATTCTGTGTTTAACTATATTCTTATGCTTTTAACCAAACACCTGCATGGCTGCACAATCATATTCACTTCCACTGCACTATATACCCATATACAACCTCAGTGTTAGTACTGTTTGGGGTTTTTTATTTTTGCTCACCAGTACTGTTTGCTGTTATCTATTCTTTGCTTTTTCTGAAACCTTGTTTGCGACCTTACCTGTTTAAATTTCTTATGGTGTCAAATTTTCCCTCTATATTATTTCAGGATCTTCTGTTTTTGGCTTGCAGTCATCCAGAGAATAGAACCACGATGACCTCAATTTCAGAATGGCCAGAATGGATTTTGGAGGTTTTGATTTATAATCATGAGGTAAGTTTTGTAGGCCTTTTTGACGTCAGAATATACTGCAAGAAGAATCATGCTAAGTTGCAATGCTCGATCAGCTACATTTTGTGCTGTCCGCTACCCATTGATCTAATTCACAAATTTCTAATTATAGATGGGTGCTAAGAAACATGCTGATGGCATAAGCATTGGTGATATTGAAGACCTCATACACAATTTCCTGATTATCATGTTGGAGCATTCAATGCGGCAAAAAGATGGGTGGAAGGCAAGCTATTGTTCTTTTGTAGAGCATCTTATGCAGAAAGTCTTTTGCGCTGTTGCCATCCCAACCTTCCTCTCTTTATTTGTGTTTGTGATGCTTGTATCATTGCTGATTCTTCCCAATTTCCTCATAATTTTGTTGTTGCTGTGACAATTTAGGATGTGGAAGCAACAATTCATTGTGCAGAGTGGCTTTCAATGGTTGGAGGATCTAGCACAGGAGACCAAAGGATCAGGTGCTCTCTCTCTCTCTCTTTCTCTCTCGCCCTTCTGTGTGCAGGCTAGCGGGGGAACGTGTGAGGAATTTTGACCTGAAATTGGCAAATGGCTTAGATAGAGAAAAGAGTCATTTTCTCTGCAATTTTTCTGGCCTTTTTCCTGTGGCATTATTATCTTGCTCCTTTTATAACAATATGTCACTTCTGTTCTTTTAGGCGGGAAGAATCATTGCCGATTTTGAAAAGGAGATTGCTAGGCGGTCTGCTTGATTTTTCTGCCAGAGAACTTCAAGTCCAGGTGGTTGGACTTTCCTCTAAAAGCTACAATTTACTTTCTGCGCAGAGATGTTTTGTGTATATGTGTGAGCCATTTTTTTTTGTATTTTTTTTTTGCTCTTGCTACTTTCTGCACTAGTTTTTTTTCCCCTTTGCTATGTGTTGTATACTTTAGTCCTGGCCTAATTTAAATGGTGGTAATAATCCAGAAAACATGCAGCATGAACTTACAAATTTTGGTACTGTAATGGTCAAAATGGTGGAACACTAAAACTGGTAGCTTTGACTACTTCACTGCTTAATCTGCACAAAAGAAAAGGGTTGACACCTAGACACTACCATGTCAGTGGCATTGGTTTCTGTTATCAATGTTGCTGGGTCTACTTTACCATTTGCATTGTATTGTTTATGTTAATTTGAAGATAGTTGTGCTTGTTATGTTTTGACACAATTTCGTGAAGTTTGATAATTCTATCATTTTCATGGATACTGTTTCATTCTTATGTTAGTCTCATCTATAATGTCTTTGTTTTGCTTGTCATACAACAGACTGAAGTAATTGCTGCAGCTGCAGCTGGTGTTGCAGCTGAGGGTTTATCTCCTGAAGAAGCAAAAACACAATCCGAAAATGCTGCTCACCTTTCAGTAGCACTAGCAGAAAATGCAATAGTTATTCTGATGCTTGTAGAAGATCATCTGAGGTCACAAGGTCAACATTTTTGCACATCCAGATCACTTGATGGTGCTGTCCCTTCTGCCTCAATGGCTTCGTCTGCTGCCAGTCGATCAAATTCATTGTGTAGAAGTGGTAATGAGCCTATGGATGCTGGGACCTCAAGACGGTCATCTTTGTCCACTGATGCTGGTGGCCTTCCGTTAGATGTATGTAACGCATGGCTATATATTTTTTATGTTCTTTCAGCTATTAGCATCATTTTGATCAAATGATAATTATTTCTAACAGGACTCGAAACTGGAATACCTATATTTTTAGGTCTATACGCACTAGCATGTTTAGTCAACATGTTTGTTCTGAGATTTCATTTTACTATTTTCTTCAAGATGGTGCGTAGTTGCAAAAGGTGGCACTATGTGTCACAATTAGTTCACCTAAGTTTAGATTTTTTTAATGTATATTCTGGCTTACTACTGCTGGTTTTTCATTTTCATCATAGTTACCTATATCTTCGAGGCTCTTTACGTCGGTCACTTAGGCTACCCTCTCCTGCTTTGGTTTTTAACCATATATTACAGGAGAAAATTATTGGCATGGTGAATACTGCTCTTTTTGTAAAAAAAAATCTACGTAGATAATAATACCGAATGGAAGGAGGTATTTGTTTAATGGTTCATACAGAAAGATACATTACCACTTTACTGGATAGGAGTTCTGAAAGAAAGTTCTAAATATGCGATACATAGTAAAATTCATATGCGTTTCGGTCTGTAGAATGCACAAGCATGGGAAGTTGACATCATGATAATGCATGTAAAACTGACAAGTGCTATTGAAAGAGATATCATTAGTTTTAATAGATTTCTGGTCACGTATTGACTATATACAGAGTCCACTGTTCCTTCATATGAGTGTAGTTTCATTCTTGTTTACTGTGTGATCAAGCAGGTGCTTACTTCAATGGCTGATTCAAACGGACAAATCTCTGCTTCTGTGATGGAGCGTCTTACATCAGCAGCAGCAGCTGAACCTTATGAATCTGTCAAACATGCATTTGTTTCTTATGGGAGCTGCATTGCAGATCTTGCTGAAAGTTGGAAGTACAGGAGCCGCTTGTGGTATGGCGTTGGAATCCCATCCAAATCTGATACATTTGGTGGCGGTGGAAGTGGTTGGGAATTTTGGAAATCTGTTCTGGAGAAGGACTCAAATGGGACTTGGGTTGACCTTCCACTTGTGAAGAAATCAGTTGCAGTGCTGCAGGCATTGCTGTTAGATGATTCTGGACTTGGTGGTGGTTTAGGTATTGGAGGCGGCTCTGGCCCTGGTATGGGAGTTATGACTGCACTTTATCAGTTGCTGGATAGCGACCAGCCATTCCTTTGCATGCTCAGAATGACTCTTGTTTCAATGAGGGAGGATGACAATGGTGAAGGTGATGCCTTCACAAGCAACATCAGCATAAAAGATGTCATATCAGAAGGGATGGGCCATCAAGCTGGAAGCATGATGCCACTTGACAGCAACAATCGCTCATCTACAAGGAAACCCCGATCTGCACTTCTGTGGAGGTATGTACTGTGCACCATCAAGAATCAACAGTTAAAATCAAACTTAGTGGTATGTGTTTAACTCCAGGAGGAAAAAATGGAAGCTGAAAAATATTTATTCAATGTTGGATTAATAAAATACATGTTGAGAGGGGAAACACTAGCAAAATCCACTAAGCTAAGAAAAGCACTGGTGAAGTGCTAACGATCTCTGGCAGGGTCCTAATATTTCTTGATTTGTATACTATATGCTTTGATATAATATTTGGCATTGGTTATTTCTTGTGCACTCCTTGAAAAAAAAAACTGCTCTAAGGCATGCTATCTCACAATCAGTTGGTAGCCACAACTTTGATGGAAGCATAGTTGTCTTCCTATATGCATGATAATATATCTAGGTGACTATGGCGTTTACTCTGGTTTTGTCAATTCTTATTTTATTGGTACTCTTGTGATTTTTCAGTGTGCTTGGCCCCATTCTCAATATGCCAATTAATGAATCTAAGAGACAAAGGGTGTTGGTCGCTTCCTCTATTCTCTATTCAGAGGTTAGTTTTAATTATGTTCTTAACTTAAACATATGGTATGTCTAAGTGATTGTGGACCCATGTTACGGAGTGGAACATCTAATAAAACATAGTGCAATATTTTACTTGTTTTTCTATCATTTATCTTCAAGAAAGTTCTACAGATTATCACCTGAAAGTAGATTTATTTCTCTGCAAATTTTTAAGTGACTTGGATGTATGATCACATTTTAAATCTATTTCCTTTTTATTTTTCTGCTAATTTTCTCTTTTCTTTTCTAATAATTTACTTTTAAAAAAGAGAAGAAAGAGTGGTGTCCATCTGCAGGTGTGAACATGTTGATACTCCCACCTTCCTTCGTTCTCTCCTATTTAGCTGTTTGATTTGTTTTACTCTCAGTGTTTGCAATTATGTTTGATACCTGTTGGATAAAGTGTGTTAGGTATTTACTCTTGAGTACTGTGCCCAAATTTTGTAGTTGTTTTGAATTCCATGTTATACCTTTTGGCTGTGATTCTGATTTTTGAACAGTAACCTGCCTTAGCTCATCAAACATTATTATTATTAATCAATCAAAGGTAAATTTGTAGATGTACAGATGTTGCATGTTAATCTTTTATGCTTATACTGTTTAGGCACTATAGTGTTTCCTGCGATGTTTATTTTGTTGGGGATAACAAAGAAGTTATTCCTCGTTTGTCATAAAGCTTATGCAATATTATTCATTCTGCAGGTGTGGCATGCTATTGGTAGGGACAGGAGCCCCCTAAGGAAACAGTACATTGAGCTGATTTTACCACCATTTATAGCCATCTTGAGAAGGTGGCGTCCGCTATTGGCTGGTATTCATGAGCTTACTTCTTCAGATGGGCAAAATCCACTGATTGCCGATGATCGTGCTTTGGCAGCAGATGCATTACCCATTGAGGTATATACTGTTTATTTTGTAAAATCCAACTATATCTTAAGTTATGTGGTGTTAACGCTAAATTATACATCAGTGAGACAGTGACATATAGATACCACTATGATATCTATGAAATTTCCAACTAGTGATTTCAGTTGTGTTTGTTTTACATATTTTATCCTTAAGCTGGGAAAAATGCAGTCCACAAAAAATCCTCTCTAGTTTTTTTTTTTACTAATACTGCGGAAGAAAATTAGTTGGGTTGCTTTCAATGATCATGAATTTAACATAAGCTGGCAAGTGGCAATCTTAACCTAATCTGGTACTGTTGAGTGTACTTGATATTTGAGAAACCTAGAAGTTGAAAGCCTGAAACCTGAAAAGTACTGAGTACCTCTGTCCCAAAATATAAAAAGTTTTGGGTTGGACATGGGTATTAAGAAAGTTGGTGAAATTAAATGGGGGAAGGTTGCGATTGTTTGAGAAGAGGAAGTAGGTGTAGAAATTAAAAGGTGGAAGGTTGTGATTGGTTGTGAAGAGAATGTAGGTGAAGAAGTTGTTATATTTTGGGACAAATTTTAAATACTGGAAGCTGTTATGTTTTAGGAGGGAGGGGGTAACTAGTACTTCAGCCACCATGGGCTGTTTTTTTTCCTGCTTATGTAACTATATAAGCATATTAATGATAAGGTAAACATTTTGATGTCTATCCTGAGATCATATATGTCTAGTCTAATTGTGGTTGCATTTAGCATAAGTTAGAAAATTGGACTTGTCTAGTTGTCTGTCTTAAAGTTTACAGCCAGAAGTTTTCTCAAAGAAAAAATATATTCAAGGGGGGTTTTCCTACTTTTTTGAACTCAGGCTGCTCTTTCAATGATATCACCTGGCTGGGCTGCTGCTTTTGCATCACCACCTGTTGCATTGGCATTAGCCATGATGGCTGCTGGTGCCTCTGGGACAGAAGCAATAACACCTCCAAGAAACACCTTGAACAGGCGTGACACGTCAGTGCCTGAGCGTAAAGCAGCACCAAAATTACAGTCTTTCACAAGTTTCCAGAAGCCTATTGAAACAGCACCCAACAAGCATGGGTCCACACCAAAGGATAAAGCAGCTGTCAAAGCAGCAGCATTAGCTGCTACTCGAGACCTTGAGCGGACTGCTAAGATTGGCTCAGGAAGGGGTCTTAGTGCTGTAGCAATGGCAACATCAGGAAAAAGGAGGAGTGCAGGTGATATGGAGCGTGCAAAGAGGTGGAACACATCTGAAGCTATGAGTGCTGCTTGGATGGAGTGCCTGCAATCAGTTGATTCCAAGTCAGTTTCAGGAAGGGATTTTTCAGCCCTTTCATACAAATATGTCGCTATTCTTGTCTCTGGTTTTGCGTTGGCGCGGAACTTACAGCGTGTTGAGGTGAATCCACTTGGAATATTTCTATTTCTGATATATAAATTTACCATAAATCATATGAACTCTGGAACATGCAGATGGAGAGGCAAACACAAGCTGATGTGCTGAATCGGCATCGGGTGTCAACTGGAGTTCGAGCATGGCGCCATCTTCTTCATTGCCTAACAGAGATGGACAGGCTATATGGACCTTTCGGTGAACCCTTGTGTACTCCTGATCGTGTATGTACAACTTTTTCTAATCTTTCTCTTTTTGCATATGTGTGCGTGTGTTTCTGCCCTGTTCCCCAGCAAACTTTGTTTCCAGACCAGTGCATTCTGGTATATTAGCACCCCTAAAAAAAATAAGGAAAGGACAACCTGCAGGACATCTTTTGATGTTTCTTTTCTTTCCTGTATTTCAGATTTTCTGGAAATTAGATTTTACTGAAAGTTCTTCAAGGATGAGAAGATTTATGAAAAGGAATCACAAGGGGTCTGATCATTTGGGTGCAGCTGCTGATTATGAAGAGCGGAAGCTAAGTAATGTTGCACAATCAAATGAATGCAACCCAGAGGGTGCAGAACCTTTATTAACAGACACACTTCCATCAACTGCACCTATAATAACGGCTGAGGCCATGTCGGTGGATGACAGAAATGAGGACAATGAGCAGTTAGAATCAGACACAACTCAAAGCAGTGTTGACGATCGACTCCAACAAGCGGATCAACAGTCTGTGAAAGGATCAGTAGATTCACGAGGATCTGGCATTTCTGCTGATCGCAATTTGGTTCGGTCGACGGTTATTGCACCTGGATATGTGCCTAGTGATGCCGATGAGAGAATTATTGTTGAGCTTCCATCGTCAATGGTGCGACCATTGAAAGTTGTACAAGGAACATTCCAAGTAAGTAATTGATATTTACTAAATTTTGATGGTGCCATGACCAGTTCTTAAAAAAAACTCAGAAAGTGAACTTTAATTTTGTTACAACTTGGCTCATCTACAATCTGTCATACTGATGTGTTCTGATAAAGACTCCAGAATGTCAATTTTAGGTTGTCAACTGTCTTAAGATTACTCATCACATAATTCAGCTACCGTGTATCTAATAACATTGTCTTTGATACCAATAAGTGTTGCAATGCTCCAAGATAACATTGTAAGGCAACTTGCTACAAATAAATAATGCCAAGAGGCTAAGATGCAATTGTTCAAGCTTATCCTTTTTCTTTTTCAAACATTCATATTATAGGGATCATATTAAAGAATGTCAAGGGCAAGTTGCAATTGTAGATCAATGTGTGGTGTATTAGTTACTACATAACACTTCTCAGTGACTATGGTGGAATTGGATTTTAGCCACTGCAACTTGCGTTATATTTCAGTGTGACGCATGTTAATTATTATTAATGGGGTGCTGCAGTAGATCGAACAGAATGTTCTGATGGTTCCAAATTAACTAAAAACAATTCTTTTAGCTGAAAATGCAAAATAAGTCAAAGTACATACTTGTATATATGTAGTATTAGTTTTTTTTTTTTTGGTCATAGTATGTTATCTGTACTGCAGCATTGTATTGTATTTGCTTATATACTGCAAGGTTGGATTTAAACTATTGCAATGAAGTACCTTATGTTCATCAATTCTAGGGGATTAGCACTATAATTTGTTTTCTGGCTAAACACCTAAGTAAAACATAGGGCGTCCAATTTGTAGCAAATACCTACAGTTGTTTTTTTCTTGTGGCTAAACCATTGATACCTTGTGTTTGAGATGGATAATATTGAAAAAACCGTGTTACCTAATTTTGTTAGTAATGACTATGCATCATATTTCTTCTGATCCAATATATTTTCTTTAAAGAATCATCTATCCTTCTATCGTGTTTATATTATGTTATATTCTTGGTCTGTTCAAAATCTGTATTATTTCAATTTGATATATGCTTTACTATCTCTTTCTGCTGTATAAAACTACACAGTTGGAATTACAAAGATTTAGTTGCTATTCATGACCCTATTCTGCTTCTTCAACTCCCGACTTAGCTGTTAATTGATATCATTTGGCCCTATTTTTTTCTAGGTAACATCTAAGAGGATAAACTTTATAATTGATGAGAGTGCAAGCGAGAGTAACATGGATGATCATGTGTCCACTAGCGGCCAATGTGATCAACAGGATAAAGATAGGAGCTGGTTGATCTCCTCTCTGCATCAGATATATAGCAGACGGTAAACATTATTTTCTGATGTACTCTTATCAAGTCGCAATGCAGATATTCTTTTCTGCTGAGATAAAAAATAGGCATTCAATGCTTGTGAAGCAAATTCATGCAGCATCAATGACATTAACCACATAATTTTTATTTCCATTCACTTATTTGGTTATTTTCAATGAATTCTTGCAGATATTTGTTGCGGCGAAGCGCTTTGGAATTGTTTATGGTAGATAGGTCGAATTTCTTTTTTGATTTTGGGGTACGCTCTTTATGAAACTCTACTTTCTGTAGTCTGAGATACGGATGATGCAACCGGATAATTTTATTATACTTGTGTCTTGCACTTGGTCTAGGATATGGAAGCACGCAAAAATGCTTATCGGGCAATTGTTCACAGCAAGCCTCCCAATTTGAATGACATTTTTCTAGCTACCCAGGTTTGTGTGAAACCCATTTTTCCTAATCTCTAGTACGATCAATCTGCAATGGCGGTTGTCAGTAATCTATTATACTTGATTCAGAGAGCTGAGCAAATTCTCAAAAGAACTCAGTTGACGGAGCGCTGGGCTAACTGGGAGGTATATGAACACAACATATAATTTTTCTATGTTGTTGTTGGTAGCTTTGAATCTTAGTATATCCAATTTCTTCAGATTAGCAATTTTGAGTACTTGATGGAACTGAACACACTGGCTGGACGCAGTTACAACGACATAACTCAGGTCAGTTTACTGCACTTGTATTTCTTCTCTAGTAAGATACTTATAATTCTAACAATTTACATGCATGTGCAGTATCCTGTTTTTCCTTGGATAATTGCTGATTACCGATCTGAAATTCTTAATCTGGATGATCCGTCTACATATCGGGATCTTTCAAAGGTTGGTCCGACAGTTGTTTCTATATTGCCTATCTAGGATGCTAATCATAGGGAGTATTATTTGATGCAGCCAATTGGTGCACTAAACCCTGAGCGACTAGAAAAGTTCCAAGAGCGCTACTCTACATTTGAGGATCCAATCATCCCAAAGTTCCATTATGGTTCACATTACTCCAGTGCTGGCACGGTACATCTGAAAGCTGAATAAAATGTTTACTTATTACTCCCTCCATCCTAAAATATGACAATTTCAATATGTTGTTTGATTCTTTTATTCAATGTATCTCTTGGTTGATACAATACTTAATTTTGTACTAACAATACATATCCGTTGCAGGTCTTGTATTACCTTTTCAGGGTGGAGCCTTATACTACGCTCTCAATACAGCTGCAAGGCGGCAAATTTGACCATGCTGATCGTATGTTTTCTGATCTATCTGGTACATGGGACAGTGTTCTTGAAGACATGAGTGATGTAAAAGAGCTAGTAAGTCTTACCAGCAATTTGTTTTCCTTCATGTTGAGTAGGCAGTGCTAAAATCCAGTCAAGATCTTTTACTGCAATATAACTATCTGATGATATTTATCAGGTCCCTGAGATGTTTTACCTCCCTGAAGTATTTACCAATATAAATTCTATCGATTTCGGGACAACTCAGCTTGGAGGAAAGCTAGGTACTTGCATTTCAGCTTGTGTAAAATTTATAGTACATTTCATAAAAGCAGAGTTATGTAACCCCGAATATAAATGCAGATTCTGTAAATTTGCCTCCTTGGTCTGAGGACCCTGTTGATTTTGTCCATAAACACCGGAAGGCTCTTGAGAGTGAGCATGTTTCTGCTCATTTGCACGAGTGGATTGATTTAATATTTGGGTACCCTCACTTTCCTTTTTTTATCTAATTGGATGCTTATGTTATGCAATCACTCTAAAATTTGGTGTAGATATAAATAAGTTTGTAACTCACCTCCCCTTTGCCCTTTCTTATAATCACTTGCTATTCAAAATGCTTGCAATAGGTAGGAGTACTTGTATTATAAGCCATCACTGCAAGTTATCAGTCTGAAAGTGTGTTCCTCTAGGTGTAATGGTAGATCCTTCTAAAGAACTGTAGCCTTCTGATGGAGCATCCTGCTACAAGTTCTGCATCTGAATAGAATGATGTGTTTTGTAGGGAGACGAAGCAAGATTTTCAACAATGACAAAGTTCAATAAGTTAGGTCCCACATGAACAGAAAAGATTCTTGAATTTGTAATTGTTTCTCTGCTTATATTTTAAGTAGAATGGTCCTGTTGGATTATCATATCAATGAATTATTGAAATCTAGCATCCATGAATGATGTAGGGTGATGTAGAACTTCTGTTTAGTTATTTTAAGAAGCCAATTCTATTTTTTTTTCTCCTCACGTATCGCCATTTACCTAGGAATATTTCTTTTGCAGATTTAAACAGAGGGGTAAAGAAGCAGTAATGGCCAACAATGTGTTCTTCTACATTACATATGAAGGAACTGTGGACATTGACAAAATCACAGATCCAGTAAGTATCAGTATGCACTCAAGTTAGTGCATGGTTTCCCGTGTTGTCATCTATCTGCTCATATTTTTTTAAAACTGAAAATGCTGAAGGTGCAAAGGCAAGCCATGCAAGATCAAATTGCTTACTTTGGACAAACACCATCTCAATTGCTAACTATTCCACACATGAAGAGAAAGCCATTGGCAGAAGTTTTACATCTACAGGTAATCTATATTAAACCCAGGCTATTTAGCCAAAGCAAACGAATTCAAAGCATTTCTTTCAACAAAACCAAATTATTCCACCATGGATAAGGAGTATTTTCAAACAGAAGTCAAGTAAACAGATTCAAGTTACCCGGTGTGGAACACTGGAAAGTAGTTCAAATTGAACCCAGAAGCATTAGGTGGCAATTTAATTAAGTTTGGGTTGTGTAGCTAACTAGTTTTGACATGGTGGAGCTGGTATTCCATGTTCAAGAGTAGACATTACTTGTAGCCTGCATCGCTGTTTGTTAACATGGACTGACCCTTTTATTTGCTATGCAGACTATATTCCGGAATCCAAGTGAACTTAAATCATATTTACTTCCAAATCCAGATCGCTGCAATGTTCCGGCCAGTACCATGTTTGTATCCAATGACTCTATTGTAGTTGTAGATGTAAATGTGCCTGCTGCTCATGTGGCACTTCACCATTGGCAACCAAATACTCCAGATGGCCAAGGGACACCCTTCCTATTTCATCATGGTAGAAATGCTGCGAATTCAACCGGTGGTGCACTGATGCGCATTTTTAAAGGATCTGCTAGTTCCGGAGAAGATTATGACTTCCCAAGAGCTATAGCATTTGCTGCTTCTGGCATCCGTAATTCAGCAGTTGTTGCTGTCACATGTGACAAAGAGATTATCACTGGTAATTGTTTCTTTTGTATGTTTATGCTTTAGCTTCTTTTTTTTTCGCTTAGATGATCTTTTCTCTTCATCCATCATTGTCTTTCCATTTTCTGGGGAATTCTCTGCTTACTAGTGGAGGATGAGACATCCTACCTGCTAGATTTGGGGGGAATTATAGATTCATTATCATTTTTTTTACCAGACAGATACGTTATCATGGACCAATGAGGTTTATATGTGCTAGACATTCACTAATGTACAAGAAAGGCATGAAATGGCTTACAACATGGAGTTGTGGACTCATATTGTAATGTAAAAAAGACCTGCGCTTGTAAGAAATGTAGTTAAAGACTGCCTTGTGACAACACTTTGAATCCAAAGCAAAATTGCCCTTTATATCTTGCATATATTGGATTTAAATTGAAATACTGAACACCTGTTGCTCTAGATAAAGTCAGGCAAGCAGCTTGATCTAAAACTTCTGGAGTTTTTTTTCTCGAACAGAAACTTCTGGATTTTTTTTCTCGAATAGAAACTTATGGATTTTTTTTTCGAATAGAAACTTCTGGATTTTTTTCCTCGAATAGAAACTTCTGGATTTTTTTCTCGAATAGAAACCTCTGGATTTTAATGAAGTGTTATGGGCTTGTAGGCAGCTTCCATTATTAATGATCTTTTATGAAGTTTTATATGCTTTCTAATACCATTTTACTCAATAATAGGTGGGCATGCTGATGGTTCTGTGAAGTTGATCTCCCCAGATGGAGCGAAGACTATTGAAACTGCTTCTGGACATCTTGCTCCTGTTACCTGCCTTGCACTTTCTCATGATAGCAACTACCTTGTAACAGGGTCTCGAGATTCCACAGTTATACTCTGGAGGATTCATCAGGCAGGCTCCTTGCATAAGAAAAATGCCCCTGAGCCTCCACCGACAACTCCGGCAACACCACGCAGTCCTAGTGTGAGCAACTTTACAGAAATCAGGAGGCGTCGAATTGAAGGTCCTATGCATGTACTGAGAGGACATCTTGAGGAAGTAACTAGCTGTTCAGTCAGTCCTGACTTGGGACTTGTTGTATCCTCATCAAACATGTCAGGTGTTCTTCTACATTCTTTGAGGACTGGCCGTCTGATAAGGAAGCTTAATGTAGCGGAGGCACATGCTGTATGCTTATCTTCTCAAGGGGTCATTCTGGTTTGGAATGAATCAAAGAAAAGACTATCTACATTCACTGTCAATGGACTCCCTATTGCTACCACAGTTCTATCACCTTTTTGTGGACGGGTTAGTTGCATTGAGATTTCTACTGATGGCCATTTCGCCTTAATGGGAACATGTTCTTCAAGCAATTATAAGTGTGAGGACAGTACTGAGACTGGGGATCATGAGCCTAATGAACCAAATGGCAAGGATGGCATATCTAAACAAGCTGAAACCAGGCAATCTGTTCATGTGCCTTCTGTATGCTTTGTTGATCTGCATAAACTTAAGGTTAGTGTTACAAGCAAAAAAATAACTTGGCTTATTTTTCATTTGTGGTAACCTTACCAGAAACATTTTACTGGTAGGTATTTCATACAATGGAGCTGGAAAAGGGCCAGGACGTCACAGCAATCGCTCTAAACAAAGAGAACACAAATCTTCTACTGTCTACTGCTGATAAGCAGCTAATAGTGTTCACTGATCCTGCCGTGAGTACCATAAATTCCTGATGTACCAAAATCTATTTAGCACTTGCTTTTCCATAAAGTACTACCGTTGCCACTTAACCTTCTTTCTAATAGAGTTGGTAATGTTGCAGTTGAGCTTGAAGGTAGTGGATCAGATGTTACGTCTTGGTTGGGAAGGTGACGGGCTTCTTCAGTCATGAGCAAAAAGCATTTTTTTGGGTAAATCATTACTAGCTTAAAGATCATTTCTGTTCGTGTTAGCATAATGATCGATGGCTCGAGATGTACTATCTGTACAAAGTGGAGAAGTAATAGAACCTGCGAGTTAGGCTGAGCAAAGGCTGTCGTACACCATATCCAGCAGATCATACTATTCAGCGAATTGCTGAGTAAACGAACTTTATCGAGTAGCCCTGTAAAAATCCCGATGGTTTTTCTTTTTTTAGAATGGGTGAATAGTCATTTTACATTGTTTGCAACGTTGCAACCATTTTTGGTTGCTCGGTTCAGACAGTTTTCTGTCATTACAGTTCTCTGTAGTGTGAGCAACCCCATTTTGTACATGTAAATTTTGACATTTGGCTATGTTTTGAGTATACGGATGCAGCCATCACATAGAGGTTATGTTGAGACCATGTAAAACCCACCGTTAATTGGTCAAAGATTTTATGTAAAACCCACTTGCGTGTACGCAGACTTGATAGTGGACTGATGGGAAGTTGGGAACACCAATCGTGCCTTTCACTGCGTTGTGTTGATCCAACTGATGCCTATCTTTGTTTCAGATATTCTAGACGCAATACTAGCAGCTTGTAAGAAACAAGAGGGATTTACACTTTAAAGATGAGATGACAGATAATCACCCATCAAAAACAGTAAATTGTGTTTAACGCAAGACGCAGCGTGTCGAATCAATTTGAACCGTATGAAATTAGTTAACTTTTAGAGATTGCAAACAGTTCCACGAAAATCTGCTGACTTCGGGTAAAAGGTGGAGAATATTACAAAGTGGATTCATCGGTGCATCCTAAGGACGGTATATCCTAAGGATTATGACGGGTGTGTGGGCTGATGGGAAGAAGAAACTTGCTTCTTAGCTCAGGTCCTTTTGATCTTCGAGAACGTCCCGGTCTCTGAAAAATAGGTGCTCTGAGTTCCACTTCCAAGCAGGTTCCCTTGGGCCTGTGGATTTGACAACTCTATCCCCTGAACGATAAAACAAATAATAGAGCATTAGAAAACAAAATGACGAGAGGACTCCTACGCAGTTAACTGTGAAATTAAAAAGACCAGTGTAAGTAATTGCAAAGAAGTTATAATGCAGGCAAATATAACTCTGATTCATACTATGGACTATGGAGCCTACAAAACATACAGCATCAAATTTCAAGAGAAAACCATGCAACGGTGTTCAGTACCCCAACTACCCATACAAGAATAGAAACATAAAATCCTCGAAGCTGTGAAATAACCAGCAGCATAGCAGAGTACACCAAATACATGGTTTATGATGGCTCCAGAACAGCAAAATTTAGAAGTGTTCTACTAGCGAAGCTATGGTAAACAACTTGTACTACCTTTTCCATGACCCAAGTCGAAACAACTAAAGATTAAGCATACTGTTTATTTATCTTGAAGCAAACGAGATAGCTAAAAAAAACTTCAACTTACCTGAACTGGTGTAAACGCCAAACTAGAAGTCAGCCCCGATGTTGCACCACTGCTACCATAGCTCTTCTCCTTGAATCTGATATCAGACAGTAATACAGAATCAAAGTGATTTTGCAGCAGCGATACTAATTCGTGTGAGGGGATAATATTCGAAATATTGGTATTGTGGCAGATTAAGCAAAGAGAATTAGAGGCATTATGGTAGCATGCATAACACTAACAGTGCCTATGGGTTACTGCAACTTCTGCCATGCAATCACACCGAATGTATTCCATGTTCTTTAAAGAAGAAGGGCACAAGCAGGACATCACGATGGTAAAGTGTTTATTTTGTATTCAAAAACAAGATGACAGGTAACAAATAGAAGCAAAATTGCGTACTTCTTGGTAATTTTTGCAGAAAGTTTGCTTGGTGCGGTTGAAACGCGTAGCTTTCCACTTCCTGCCTGTCCAAGCATGCCATAACCTTCCCCTAAACCATCACCTGATGACACCAATGTTTGATTATGTTAAGAAAAAAAAATCTAGTCTCCGTGATAATTCATGGTGAAACAAAACGATAAAACATCGTTCAAATGGGGATGCCAATACTGACCCAATGAGCTCTCTTCTGGTACACCAAACTGCATTCGGTTAGCAAGCTTCATCATATCAGTTTGTGCATATCTGTAGAATCAAGTTCCAACTTTATGACAAAATTCAACATTGTGCATTTGATGAACCAAGTTTGCACCAATAGGCCAATAGAAATATTAATGATTAGTAGAACACACAATTAAATAAAAGAACATTTATTGTTTGTTTTTGGTTTAAGAAACAAAAAAAAAAGAAGAGAAGTTTAAAGATGGCCTGCCTTTCTTTCATTTTTCGAAGCCGACGACCCCCTCTCTTCTTTTTAGGCTCAAAGTCTGGAACAGGAAGTGGTTTTGGAAGCTTTGCAGGAGGTGGTTCTTGCCACTTCTCAATCTTCTTACGGATTTCTTCTAACAAGTTACGCCCAGCTTTTCCGGTCGGATCACCTCTGATCGAATCAATCCTTGCTGCTAGAGTTGACTTTGCAGCTATAAGTCTGCAAGCACGAGTCCTCAGAGCTGGTGGGGTACTCTGGAATACATCGGTTTGTTCAAGATAGCCAACACGAAACTGAGATGTGGCAGTAGAAAACCCAGCAAGATTTTTCCTCTTAGCACCAAGTAACTGAACGTTACAAGCAGGCATTTTTGCAAGTGCTCCCAAACCACCAGCAGTTCCCATCAACTTCGAGGCAACAGCGCTGCCAACAATGGCAGACAGGTTTGGTGCAATGTAACCCATTCTGCTCTCTACAAATTCAAGTACCTTCTTTTTTGCAGCATCAAGAGTAAGGGCTCTCTCACATGCTTCAATAGTTTTTACCAAGTTATCCTCGGAAAGTGGCTTCCCACTTGTCGTTGATGCTGTCACTGAAATTACCATTATAATTGCAGAAGGTAAAAGGCCTTCCAGATCTACAAGCGTTAAATCCATCTCATTTCCAATCTTCTGGACAACACGAGCATAATCGATCGGATGATGAACAAGGGATTCTAGTTCAGGAAACTTCAGCCTATACTTGTCACGTATGAAATTATGGATTATAATGATCTCATTCTCAATATCTACTGATAAAGCATTGCAATCAACAATCAGCTGGTATTCTGGATCTTCCTCCAGGATCGACCCTTGATTGGAAAAATCTGTACCTTTCTGAAGTGCATCTTCAACTTTCTGCAAACAAAGAGTGACTCTGTAAGTTGCCATGTATGGAAAAAAAGGTTTTGTTACCTAAAAAGGAGTCCCATGTAAAATCAAATAAAAAGGATTGTACTTTTTGCGCAAAGCATTTGTAACGTTTGAGTATATATATAGTAAAACATATTTTGGACTCTAAAACACACCCATTAATGTTTGACTGCAAATAGCCTTTTTGTGACAAAAGGACAGTACAAGGCTTCAAAATAAGAAAAACTAGAAGAAGTAAAACAACAATCCAATTAAAACAAGAGGGCAAAACTATAGTAAAATCAAATAAAAAGGATTGTACTTTTTGCGCAAAGCATTTGTAACGTTTGAGTATATATATAGTAAAACATATTTTGGACTCTAAAACACACCCATTAATGTTTGACTGCAAATAGCCTTCTTGTGACAAAAGGACAGTACAAGGCTTCAAAATCAGAAAAACTAGAAGTAAAACAACAATCCAATTAAAACAAGAGGGCAAAACTATCACATACTTGCATTATGTCATTGTAACGTTGTGTTTTCTGAAGCTTTGAAACACTATCAAGGTCATCATAATTAAGAGACTCGAGGTCAGGCATATCATCATCACTAATTTCTTCCATACCCACTGCCTCAGCATTTTCTTCCTCCTGAAATTTTGATGATTAGTTAACAAATTGTCAAGAAATAAATCATTGTAAAATCTGTAATATCATAGTAACTGAAACCAACTCACAGGATAGGCTTCATTGTCTGACAGTTCATCAAGATCCGCTAAGAAAGAATCAGCAAGGCTTGCCTGTAAAATAGCACTGTTTAGAAAAATGAAACACATCACGCATGACTACAGAACAGAAAATAAATGCATAAACAGAACCGAATGTCAAAGTAAACAAACTTGCACACATGGTACTTAACAGGACCTGAAGTGAATTTATAAACTCACCATGATCTTAGGTCCTTGTCCCAAGGCTTTCAAGCAGCAACTAGAGCTCCAACTGTAGACCTAGCAAGAGAAGTTACAAAATTACTTCGGATTTTCTACGCTTCATATGTTTGGCTTTTCTGTAGTACTAAGCAGATATAAGATTGGTACACCTTAATGCTTTTGGCAGGATAGATTGCAACTGAAGTGCCGTCCTATCAGGCTAGCGCAAACATGGAGCATCCCTAATTCCCTATTCCCTGAGCGGACGCTGCATCTACTCATTCTGAGACTATCGATTGGCAACGTAAGGGGACGGCTAACGCTTCCACTGTAGAAATCTACCTACAGACTACAGGATACAGTATCCGGGATGCTTAGAAGCTTCGAAGCGCCGCAAATTTAGAGACCTCCAGAAAGAACAGTAACAGCCATACCTTTGCAGCGCAGGCGCAGCAGCTTCTCTCTCGCGCTGCCCTAGTACGGGTCGCGGTTCCGCACGCTCTTCGAGAGGCTGGATACGCGCCCGTGAGGCCGCGGCGGCGAGGCGGACTCACCGGCGAGCCGGGGTACAGGGGCGGCGGCGGCCGGGAGGAGGCGGAGGACCCAAATCTGCTCGAGTTTGGGCCGGAACCTCTTCTATGGGGCGACGCACCGGCATTGGCAGGGAAGGTCGGTGGAGTCAGCTTCTGATCCTGTCCTTTCGTTTCGCATCCGACGTCCTGGAAAATTTCAGCCAGTTCAGCCTGGGGCTGTATCAGGACTGGCCCAACGGAAAGAGTACCTGTAAAAAAAGCCCAGCTAAGAAGTGAACGGGGCTAGATATATAACTTTTAACTTTTAATTAATTCTGCAAACATGTAAGGAAAAAGTACAAATACCCCTAAATTTTACATGAAAGTCCATTTAACATCCTGAACTTTAAAATTGAACATCTAACCTCCTGAACTTTGTAAAACCGTTCGTATTACCCCTAAGGTGGTTTTGGAGGCAACGGCTTGGATATCTTTTGTGGGGCAATGGCTAGTGTTTCATCTATTAGTTTCGTTCTAGGAGATGAATTAAATGTCAAGCTCGGTGAAAATTTCTAATCTCTAGAGTGAATATGGTGCCTTATTTTCAAACTATCATTATAGTATAATAATATACTCCATCCGTTTTAAAATATAATGAGTTTTGATTGGATGGAACATATTCTAGTACTACGAATCTGGATCTGCCATATGGGCTATGGGGTCTTAAGCCCGTACTATCGGCGTTGCAACCATGGGAGCTCCCATTAATCCCCTACTAAATTTTCTTGCCATGCATCTATTAAAAGATGGGGTTATAGTTTTGTATAGTTTGTTCAGTCCCTTATGTTAGTTCTTTCTGATCCACCTCTACCCATCTAACCAAAACTTATTATAATTTGGAACGGAGGGAGTAATAAACAATTGTCTAAGACCTCACTTTTTTTAATAATAGAAACAATTTACATCTATGGTTTCTCCATAAGGCCCACAACGATTGGTTGTTCAACAAAGAAAAAATAGACATAAGGAAAATAGATATAAGGTGATAGGGTAATTAAACCTCCAACTCCTTTTCACTGTTGATTATCACTAAACCACGTAAACCACGTAGAATCTAGTTAGCGATTTTAAATAGTGCCTTTAAATAGAACTACGCTACTCAGGGTGAATTAAGAGCCACCTCATACTCTTTATTTAGTCTTTACTCCACTTGTGCATAAGATTTCCAATTATAAACTCTATAGTCTATACTAATTTCTACGTGAAGAATAGATAGAGAGAGAAGGCCAAATTCTTAAATGTTGAGTACATGCCCGAACATGGATGAGGATGACGGTCATACGCTGATACAAAACAAGTCAAGACACTGACATGTCCATATCCGGTTGCTTCTTGTCAAGTGCTGGAGTTTTTCTTTTCCGACCTACGGGACGACTGGAAGCATGCTGAGCTGCTGCTGATCAGCAATTAATTCAGCACCACCATGGTCGATCGAATTATTGTTTCCGCGACTCCGGAGACAGGTCGGAACCGAATCTCCGATGAGACGAGAAGAAAACTGCTCCACGCATGCCACGCGTCCACACCCGTGGGTCCCGTGCAGCGGAGTCCTTGACTCTGCTCTCCCCTCCGTTTCGTCGGTCTGTCACGGTCGAACCGGTGCGCGAGTGCATCCCCTCGCGGCCGCGGTGAAAGCTGAGCGCGACCAGTCCCAGAGATTCGTCGGAACGCACGCACCGAGCCGAGCGCCGCACGCCGGCGCTCCGCCAAGAGATCCCACAGATACGCGCGCTGCCACGCCGTGTAACGTCGCTGTACGGCCTCTCATCCAAGAGTTGCCGTCTCCGCGCGCGCGGGGTATCTCTATCCCCTCGGAAACTCGTGGCCAGGCGCGCGCTGCGCGTGCGTGCGAGACTCGCAGTCTCGCGGTGTCACTCTCACAGCCGGCCGCCTCCCGCCCCGAGGAGGCAAGGTGTCCTCCTCCTGCTCCAAGGGCACGCGAGACCCCGGCCGGATCAGCGCTGGGCTGGGCTCCGCGGGCTGGTTTTGGTGCGTGATTTGCCCTGCTGATCTGCTCGGTTACGTGTGCCTTCCCTTGTCGGCGTGTCGCGGTGGCCGGAACAGCGGGCGTGGTCCGGTCAATGTAGGCTGCACGCTGCAGCTCATCTGCTCGTGCACGATTCATCGGTTCGGTAGCAACAGATCGACAGATCGTGGACTGGTCGATCATTGCAGAGCGAAGCTGGCGCGTAAGGGGCCGGGCCGCCGATCGAATGTTCAGGAGACTTGTGGATTAGGAAGCCCTGACGTGGCGGCTCCTCGTATTTCTCGATTTTCAGGGATAGAAATAGAGTTAGTTTTGGATAATGTAACGCACAGCGTAATTAGGCATCCTAATTCAATTAAGCGGAATTGCTAGGGCTATGGCGAACCAGCACGTACCGGACTCCCCTGGACGAATCGAGTTGTATCATTCACATCTACGCCCTTTTGGAAGCTTGCAATCATGCTCTGCGTCTTTCACCAAGATAGATAGATTCTGTTCGTCTCATGTGCCGTGCAGGCACGCCTCGCCGGATCGCCGGACTTTCACGCATCAGTTATTCAACCACCATCACCGAAGTCGGAGGTGATCTTCAGAAGGGCTGGTTGAAGGTCCGTTCTCTCTCTTCTTTGCTCATTGATCTTGTGTCTGTTTCTAAGCTTCCGGATTAGACATGATCACATCAGGTCCTTGCTTGTTAGTGATCGCCTGACGTTAATTGGCTTACTTACACCACAGAAGCAAGTACAACTTTATCACTTGTCACACTCAACAACGAATTTGCTCATTAAGAAAATAAAGGGCAGGACATGAGCCACAAGATTGTATTCGCCGTGGCCCTACAGTTGTGGGGCTCAACAGAAGATCCGGTAGAGGGCATAATATTAGCACAAGGAATATCCTTGTTCAGAAGAATATCCTATAGCTATATCCTCCCCATTCTCTGTCCCTAGCATTTGAACTGGCCATTAGCCAAGGTAAAGGTGAAGGCATACACCTACCAAACCGGGAAAGGCATGTGTATGCCTTCACCTCCCGGTATGAACAAGCAACATACTAATTTGATCACCAACAGCAAAAAATTTTATGGTACTTTTAACCGAGTACGTTTAAATGAGTATAAATCACTCCCTACATTTATTAATATACGACGATTAACTTTTTAAAATATATTTGACCATTCATTTTATTCAAAAGATATATATAATTATCATTTATTTTATGATGACTTGATTTATCATCAAATGTTTTTTAAGCATGACTTTTATATATTATATTTATAAAAAAAAATTGAATAAAACAAATGATCAAACGTTTGTTAAAAAATTAACAACGTCATATATTAAAAAACGGATTTAGTACTTATACACATATATAGGTTTCCAAACACTTCGATAATATCAGGTAAATAAACGGTCTCGAAGCACATGAACATGCAGATTTATCCTATGTATATCCGTGTGTACTTTTAATTAATAGATCAGTATCAAATACATGATTTTAACTCTTATAGTCTAACTATACCATCATATCATATAGAAATCTGTTCATACTTGTAAATTTCAGGTTGAAAATGAGAGGAAAGAGGAATAGAATCAGCGAATATTGCAGTATTCTGGAAGGCTGTAACCGTTGCGACTTGAACACCACAGGAAAACCACGGGTGTGACAGTGTAACCTCACCGGAGAAAGACCTGATCCAACAGCGCCCGTGGCCCGTGGAACGGTCACCACGACAAAAGCCAAAAAGGACTCGCGTAAACATCTATAAGATCAGTAATTCCTCGGAAGCCACGGCCGAGGCGACTCCAGAAAGCTTCCCCTCCGCGGTCCGCTCGCCTCCTCACGGCGCCAAAGCAGCCAGGAAGAAGAACCACGCTGTTTCTAGGACGATTCCTGGAACAGCCAACTTCTGAACCTCTATCTGCAAGATTGCAGGTAATTGCATACTTCATCTGATCAGTTCAATCTGTTCGCCTCCTCTCCTGGCTTAAATTTCCCATTTTTTAGGGTAAATCTCCTCTATTTTTCTTGATTTTCCATCCGTCTAGAAAAAAAACAGTTTCTGGTCGGCCAAACGGGATCGCTTCGCCTGCCTTATTTATTTGCCTTGCAAATTTGAGGGCCCTGATTTAACTCTGTTTCTATGGACCCCTGTTCGTTCTGCTTGCTTCCAGAGAGTGCGATCCTCTGGTTGCTTCTGTTTTATTCGCTTGCTTGCAAGAGCAGGACCCGTCTTGCTTTCTCCTTACATTCTTGCTGTTGAGCTAACAGGGATCCATAGGGCACAGGTACTGTGTACGGGGTATTTGTTTTCTCTCTACTTGCCTTCTGTT
The DNA here is from genome assembly GCA_000573905.2 of Oryza punctata. Lineage (NCBI taxonomy): Eukaryota > Viridiplantae > Streptophyta > Magnoliopsida > Poales > Poaceae > Oryza > Oryza punctata. The sequence goes on along the minus strand of CM002491.2, from coordinate 26,485,352 downwards.
CTTCCCGTTTCTGAATCGACTCTTATTTCGCTATCTGAATCGGAAGTAAGATGATGCTATGGTTGAAGGAGATTTTTTTTTCTTGTCCCTCCAATGGTTGAGTTGATTGAGCTAAAGTTCTTTTCTTCCGTTTTCCTTTTGGTCCTTGCACTTGATTGTTTGTAATTTTAGACGATGGGTAGTAAAAAAGATTTAGACAATGGAATGATGCCTTCAGAGCTTCTTGCCGAGATAGGAACCTGACCGAACGGCGGTTCTTGATTTTGTAGCATTAGATGTTTATATCGAGAAATTGCACAGTTAACTTCAGGTCACTGTGTATTGTCAATTCGTAGGGCCTTTTGCTCGTTCTGTTCGCATATCAACTATTCGGAACTGGTCGACAACTCCTGTATTTTCCTTTTGCTCGTGAATGGAACGGAAAATCCCAGTTGGCAGGAAAAAAAGTGTCGGTTCTGAATATCGTAACATCCTACCTAATCGCATGAATAGCGAAATGCAAGGTAGTTTATGCAACTCGTCTTTATACAATATTTAAATTGTGACTAGCTTAATTTGTCGTCCACATTAAACTACGTGCATTCGTCGCCCCAATAATTCGGCAAAATGTTGTCGATTTCGTCACATGCTTGCGTGTTCATTGCAGAATAAGCTATGTAGCTTACACCCATGTCCATTTGCTGCCGAACAATTGTGAACCAGAAGTTCCCTATTCCATTTGTGTCAAGCTGTTAAGTTTTGTGGTCCTGTGGACAATTCCTGATGATTTCTCTTTTGGCCTTTTGCAGACAGTGTAATACTTCTTCCTGGTTGCAGCCGCCTCAGCGGAAACAACCAAATTCAGGCTCATTCATGGGCTCCCCAAGCAAAACCCGTCGGATGAAGCCATTGGGGATTCAGCTCTACGAGTGTGTCCAGGGGAGTCCTATATCCTTCAGATCATGCCAGGCTCTTGTATTGATACTGACGTTCTTATCCTATGCTAGCTATCATGCCACTAGGAAGACTACAAGCATTGTCAAGAGTGTTCTTGATCCTAAAACAGAAAACCTAGGCATGTTGCATTGGCCGAGTCATCTGTATCTTCAAGATTTGAGAGATGCACAGGGCAATAAAACGGCTCTCTATAGCGGCTGGGCTCCGTTTAATGCTGACGATGGTACGGCGTTGCTCGGCGAGATCGATTTGGCCTTTCTCGGAGTATATGCAATCGGCATGTTCTTCGCTGGCCATTTGGGTGATCGGGTGGATCTCAGGATACTTCTAACCATCGGAATGATAGGCACTGGATTTTTCACTGCTGCCTTTGGTGCCGGCAACTGGCTCAACATACACAACTTCTACTACTTTCTGGGTGTTCAGATGATGGCTGGCCTGTTTCAGTCATCCGGCTGGCCATCTGTGGTTGCAGTTGTTGGTAATTGGTTTGGAAAGAGCAAAAGAGGGCTGATAATGGGAATCTGGAATGCTCATACATCTGTGGGAAACATATCTGGTTCCTTAATTGCAGCTGCAATGTTGAAGTTCGGATGGTCCTGGTCGTTTGCAGTGCCTGGGATGATGATTGCAGTCGTTGGGCTCGCAGTGTTTCTGTTCTTGCCTGTCGGTCCGGAGATGATTGGAATCGAGGAGGATCTCCATGAGAAGGATGCTGAGAAGGATGACATGAGTGCACCTCTGTTGGAAGAACGATCGGCATCAAAAGAAAAGGCAGTCGGGTTCATTCAGGCTTGGAGAATTCCTGGTGTTGCTCCATTTGCTCTCTGCCTTTTCTTCTGCAAGCTTGTGGCTTACACATTCCTGTATTGGCTTCCGTTTTATATCAGCCACACAGGTTCGTCCCTTCTTTTTCCAAGAAAAGGTTTCCCTAGTCCTGTGTGCAATTTCAATATCATACTGATTATTTTTTTCCTCGTACCAAATTAATCTTTAACCTCAACATTTTGAACCAAACCATTCTTTCATGTAGTATGAACTGCACTAGAATGTTGGTATTAGCACTAGAATGTTGTACCTGACAAACCAATTTGTTTCCATTTTTTCAGCTATCGGTGGAGAGTACTTGTCAGACACCGCAGCTGGTGTACTGTCAACTCTGTTTGACGTGGGTGGCGTTGTCGGCGGCATCCTTGCCGGCCACATCTCCGACCGTCTCGACGCACGGGCGCTGACGGCAGCGAGCTTCACGTTCTCGGCGATCCCGGCGCTCTTCTTCTACCGCATATACGGTAGCTTCTCGCTGTACTCGAACATCGCCCTCATGTTCGTCACCGGGATGCTTGTCAACGGGCCATACGCCCTCATCACCACCGCCGTCTCCACCGACCTCGGCACGCACAGCTCCTTGAACGGCAACTCCAGGGCGCTCGCCACCGTCACGGCGATCATCGACGGGACGGGGTCGATCGGCGCGGCGGTCGGCCCGCTGCTGACGGGGTACATCTCTGCCAAGAGCTGGAGCGGCGTGTTCACGATGCTTATGGCGTCCGCACTCGTCGCCGGGCTGCTCCTGTCGAGGCTGGTCATCGCGGAGATCTCCGCGAAGATGGAGTCCCGGAGGCCTGACGCTGCTAGTGATCTGCCAGTGTCCTCCATGGAAGAATCTTAGGATCCATCAGACACTTTGGAACTGTGTCTCTTGTGAAATGCTGAGAAATTTTACAAGTGAAAAAAGCTTGAAATGGAGACTCGAGAGGTGTGGCAGGAAAGAGCAAACCCCTCAAATTCCTTTTTTTTTACACCTGAGGAGCAAGGTGCGCTCTCTCCACTCTCCAGCCCCAGGATTGCAGCATCTTGGCTATGATTTCTGGTGCTTGTGATGTGTATATCAGTATATGTCTACTGTATGAACTGATGATTGTCAACTCTAGCTGTTGACAAAGGCGCCTGTGTGGAATGCGGGAGTTTTTCCGAATTTCTATATAGCGAGTTAAAATCGGGCTCTTAATTGCAAGAATGCAGAAAGTGATGTTCCTATCAGATGCTAATGTAATCTTGCTTTTTCACCGGTGGTAAAACAGATGGAGAGGAGACTGGAAATGTAATTCAAAGAGAGACTGTAATCCTTCTCGAACACAACAATCTCCTTTTGACCTGCAATTTGAAGCATACGTGGTACAAGACAGTCCGCTAGTATCAGGTTTCAATGGGAAACATCAAACTTCCGTAGGGTAGATCTAAAATCACCTGATAAAACCTCGCGATCACGTCGGCTGAGGCCCATGGGGCTCGTTTGCGTGGGCCGATCTCTAATTGGGCTTTGGAGTTTTAAGTGGGCCGTTCTGCAGAATTCAAGCATAAATAATGGGCCATATACTTTGCTCACAAGTAAGCCCATATTGTTTATCTAGCCCAAGCAAGGAATCGACCTGGCGTCTTGTTGGACTTGGAGATTTTTTTTTTTTTTTTGAAGCAGGCAAACCAGCAGCCTTGTTAATGAAGGATGCAAGAATCCGATCCCTTCCCCTCCTGATTTGCCATCGGCAAAGCACGTTATGATCTAGCTGGATACGCATTAGCGTATCACCTTTTCTGCGTGTTGGCGTGCGATTTGATGTCCTCTTAACTTGACCACCGGTTGCAGTTCGCGTGAATCTTATCTTAATGCCGGCGAAAGCTACTGATCGAGATTAGCTGTCGCGCGAGTTGGTAATAGTACGTTAATTGTTCAGTGTTCAGAAATAGGCTGCATTTCCGGTGCCAGTGCTCGAAACGGCCTCCCGTTTTCTGTAGATGATGACCAGTGTGTAGTTTCTCTGTGGGTTTGCTTAATCTCTGACGACGTTTCTAAAGCTACCCTGTAACTATTTTGTCTATGGCTGATCATTCTGAATGCAATTCACTATTGCAAAGTTGCAGATTGCAATGCACAGGTCCTGCATTTTGCCAAAGAAAAAGTTCAGTATTTTCTCCAATTAAACAGATCAGGGCTCGCCGGCCGGCAGAGGGAAAGACCGATGGGCCGAACGGTGCCGGACATGCAGATGCAGGTCGTCGTCGCCCTGCCATTGCGAGGCTGCTACACAGCCACAGGGACACTCATCAGCTAGTCGGTCGCGTAGAACAGCAGCAGGAGCGTGCCTACCTACCTGCCGCTGCTACTTGTCCAAACAACTCGGGTTTTAGCTTTGCAGTTGCAGCCTTGCAGTTGCAGAGCTAAAGCATTGGGAGCGCGTGCCCTGCTAGTTCCAGAAATGTTCTTGGCATTTTCTGCACTAGCTACTGCTCACTCGTATACTACCACTTGCAGTGCAGCTCAGCTGGTTAACAGTACAGTATTAGACGCAATCAGAGTATGTGATACAAGAGGGCAAGAGGCAGCATGAACCCATCAGTACAGCGCACACACGGATGCAAACAACACTGCCAACATGCATGCGTGGTTCATAAGCAGCAGGTTCAGTCGCGCAAATCTTATATTTGTTGCCACGCAGATTATTAGCTGATTTCTACGTATATATGCCGTATAAGAACGTGAACGCCCGTTCAAACGTAGTAGTAGGATTGTACAGTAGACGTACAGATAACTACCGTCTACAGCCTCAGTGCCCCTGCATGCACATATGTATATTTGTAACTTAGTACTCTACTGTCTCTACATCGTCTTCGTTTGCACTGGACGATCGATGAGAACGATGACTAAACATGGGAACAAATCAAACCACTTAAGATTAATCTAGTACTACATCGTATAGAGTGCTACGTCCAAATTAATTAAGGGGCCGTGAGCTCCCTATCTCTCGCGATCACGCTCCTCATCATCAGCTCTTCGATCCTCATCTCATCTCCAAGTCGTGGCTAACTGAAGACTTACGTGGCTCCACAGATCTCAAGACGCGGCAGGTATAGCAACGTACTCCACTTGCAGACACCCTTATCCGCTACGTAATCCAAACCGCCCATGGAAAAAGCTGAGATCGATCGATCCATCGATGGCGAGAGCAAAATCGATCGATGGATCAAGGCACCGATAAGGATGAGCGGCTAAGCACGGATCACAAGGGCAATGAGCCCTAGCAGCAGATTAACTGAAGACGACGCAACAAGATACAGCCGTGGCCATTCATTTCTCATCGAGTCCACGCACGCGGTGGGAGTCGCTGTAGATGTCTGTGGTTTCTCGATGATTTATGGCTGATATTGAGCTGGCCGAATTGAGGGCTGATCGGTGTGCATTGCATGCATTGTTTTGACCTGAAGAAAGCTAAGAGAGGTAAGACATGTACATGCATGACTCGGACCGGTTGGTTGTGGCAGAAGCAGAATAATAGTAGTAGTAGTAGAGTAGCAAATTAAAGACAAGCACTCGCCGTCGCACGGTCGCACCCGTTGTTCCACCGGCTTTTTCTCGGTGTTTTGCATGCGGCACAGCTTAGCCGTCGCAAGCAAAAGCGCCATGCGTGAAAGCAGCTTCTGAGGTAGAGGTAGTGCTTTCCATTACATATATAAACTTTAAGCCAGGGTTGACTTATTATTTATGCAGTATATACTAAACGCTTGGATTAATTTGCACTACGTTCTACTTTAGTTTTTTTTTAGGGATTTTGCAGTACGTTCGTTTATTGGAGCCTCGCTCCACTATAACGGACGGTAAATTTTACTTAGTAGTACCATACATACTTCCTCCATTTTATATTTTAACTTATTTAACTTTTTTTCTTAATCAAAGTTTAGATTTGACTAAGTTTATAGAAAAACTTAGCAATATCTACGATACTAAACTAGTTTCATTAAATTTAATATTAAATATATTTTGATACCATATTTATTTTTAGTGAAGATGCTACTATATTTTTCTATAAATTTAGTTAAATCTAAAATTATTTAACTTAAAAAATCAAACAACTTATAACATGAAATGAAATAAAGGGAGTAGCACATATCTTCTTTATATATGTACGCTATGAGATCGACACAAAGATGTTCTATTTATTTAATTATTGATGCCATCTCACTGATACAAAATTCTCCTAGTAGCTTTTCTAGTAAATACAGTGCTGCACTTGGCTACAAATAAATAATTGATATGATCGCAAGAGGACCACATGAGTCGAGTGTGACAGGAGTTGATCGAGAGAGGAGCCCGGCGCGCCATGTTTCATACAAGTGCAGAGTGACTGATAGGGAGGTTGCACTGCCCCTTCATTGCTCTCCTGCACGTTATATATCTTTCCGATGAGCATCAGTGCATTCTTTTTGGATTGTGCTACCTGAAAGATTTTCTGAAAAAAGAAGAGGAAGCGTCGGTTGTACGCGCACAATCACGCGAAGAAATTATTTTAGCTGACCTAGATAGATTGTGCTACGCATACGCTCGATTGCATCGTGGTTATCTAATCATAAAATAATTCCTTAGATTCAATTCATGGATATGTTACATAGTAGATTATGTGTGGTGATCACGTACAATGATGTACTGATTGTGTGATCTGTTTGTATCTAACTTGTATGGTTTATGAAGTTTGAAAAGCTGGGGAAAAAACAGCGCAGAACAGCAAAGGGTGTAGTTCGTTTTCAGAGAAGCATCTCAAAAGTGTGTGTGATGACAACCCATGCAAAGTTTTCCCCTTTCTTTAATTTCCTTTTGGAACCAGGTAGGCTTTTCCCCTGCTTATCTAATCCACGGTCGACCATTCCAAGTTCATGCTACTTTTATTTTTCGATCCTTTTCTTCCTATTCTTTTGTCAACATCACTTAGCCTCTTTTGCTTGTGAACTTCCACACACAATGAGACACGTATATGACATTGGGGTTTTAGCACTTGCCTCTGAAAGCAAGTCCAAAACGCTTTTAGAACGGAGATGCAAGCTGGTTAGCAAATCTTTGTTGTCCACAGAGACATGCACTAGTCTTTAGCCCTCATGTTTTGAGGCCCATTTGGCTATCCAGTGGCCTTATGTGATACATATAGATTACGTTCAGCGTAATATACTAATTTTCAAGCTTATTGTAAGAAATTTTACGGTCATTGCTGGGGAATAGACCGTTGGGTTAACTGATGTAATAATGTGTTACACTGAACATTACACAGTCATTCCTAGAACGTTGGATTAACTGATGTAATAAAGAACTAAAATTAATATCATCAAGATAATGCTATTCCTGTGTTAAAAGAAAAGATAGTATTGTAATTTTTCGTTCCATATAAATTAAAAGGACCCTCAAAGGGAAAAGATGGTGATCTCCTTCAATTCCATTCATTTCTCTCCATCTTCACTGCCATCTCACTCTCATCCACTCCTCAACTTCTCTCATTTGGTTCTATGTCTAAGCTTGGGTTCCCTTTCATAGAGGGAGAGCCCTTACCATGCTTGTTGGTGATTTTGTTTCAATAGTCATTAAGGCTGTGTTCTTTATCCAGAGTTCCTAACCCATCTTACTTTTTTTTTTCCGCGCGCACGCTTTTCAAACTACTAAACGGTACATGTTTTAAAAAGATTTCTATAGAAAAGTTGTTTTAAAAAATCATATCAATCCATTTTTCAAGTTTTTTATAACTAATACTTAATTAATCATACGTTAATCCATTGCTTCGTTTTGCGTGCGGAGGGGAGGGGTTCCCAACCCGTCTAAAAGAACACAGCCTAAGAGATACCAAGAGAAGTGAATGAGAGAAAGGATCCCTTGCCATGCGCTTCTCATACATCGTGGTACTTAAGATATTGAAAGTTCACAAATTTTATATTAAAAAATATTATATATTGCAGTATCTCTCTAAACACTGTAAAATCGTTTTTACTATAATATATTTATGCGGTGGCCTAATAATATTAGCTAATACTTTCAGGACTGGCAGTGTGTGTAGTTGTGTGTGTGTGTATATATATATACAGCACGCTAGCGCTTGCCACCTCCAAAAGCATATTCATGTATGCATCACTACACACTAAATACAGTACTACAAACAGTTTTAATGCAAATATCTGAGACTTGCAGTACAATGTTGTAGCCCATGATCACGTTTCCTTTATTCTTTTTCTTCCTCCTTTTCCTCCTTTCTCACCGATTGATCAGGAAAAAAAAAAGATGTACTGGCCGGTGCATATCTGCTCATCATGATGATCGTGTCTGGTGGATCGATCGATCAGCGTTGTTCAGTGTAACTTTAGTCTTATTCGGAATCCTGTTCTCCTAGCTAGCTAGGAGGTACGTAGCTTAGGCTCGAAGAGAGATACATATACTACTCCATTTCCAAAAAAAGATAAGATATAACTACGAATCTAGATACATATACTACTCTATTTCCAAAAATAATAATTTATAGCTACAAATTTAGATACGCATGTGTCCAGGTTCATATTTAGAATTGGATTTTTTTTAAGGATGAAGGGGTATTTGTGTAGTACCTTCATGCCTGATATATAGTCCCGTATACATGCATATATGAACCATAATATATGAGAAATTTTACTGTTTTTAGGAGGCACCAAAATTTTTAGTGTTAATTTTGATACCTTCCCGCTAGTAAGGTATTGAGAATTATCAAATTTACACTTAAAAATATGATATATCCTATTACCTCCTCAAAGACGGTAAATCACTCATAATATGTACCACTTCAACTATATATAGTACATATATGCATCTTGCCCTGATCTTTTTAGTTCTATCCCTTTATTGTACCTTTTGTTTTTCCAGTGAGAGAGCTTGTGTTATTATTGCATCACTTTATCACTTAAGAAATGAAAGTCCAAGATACTCCCTCCGGTTACATAATTCTTGATATATTGAATAAGTTTGAGGTCAAAATTTTATAACTTTGATTATCAATAACTTTAAAACTATTTAGTTTTAAGGCATTAGAACACCATATATAGATTTGTCTTACAAAGTACCATAATAAAAGTAAGAAATTTATAAATTTATTGTATATATTATAATAGAAAAATATAGTCCAAGATACATTTTGGAGATCGTGTCATGTTCAAAACATCAAGAATTATGAAACCGGAGGGAGTAATATTTTTTTAATAATGAAAATAATTTACATCTTTAGCTTCTACTACAGGACACACAAGTATAAGTTTGTTCAACAAATAAAAAAAGATATAAGGTGATGCAATAAACCTCTAACTCTCTCTTATTATTAACTAGCATTAAACCACATAAATTCAGTCAATAATTCTACGTCACCCATAATGAAATAAGAGATATTTGGTTATCAGTTCTAAAAGTATAGCACCTATAAAATTTTGTGAAAAATAAGATATATGGAATTATATCAACAGTAGATATATAGTAGATATATATGAACCAGTAATATCAACCGGTGTTAGAAGAAGATAGTTGTATTGCATACTGCAAATATACATGATCATCCTAACCAATTTCTAGTATTCATGATTTGTCTCAAAATATAATAACTTTTTCATATGTATTCTCTTCTCAACCAATCATAATCTTCCACCATTTAAATTCCTCACCTATTTTCTCTTCTCGACCAATCACAATCTTCTCCCATTTAATTCTATCAATTTTCTTAATATCTGTGTCTAACTTTATATTTTCTTATATTTTGAAATGGAGATAATTCCTTTTAGTTTACATTAGCACATTTTTCCTCTATGTAGATCGAATACTTGACCAAAATGCCAAAAGCATGCACGTAGTATTTCAGTTGATAAGGACAAAGAAACTCCTTTTCTCCATTAGTATGTTAGATTTTTTTTCTAAACTATGTCGTTGACTAATTCAGAAAGTGTGTGCGTAAAAAATAAAAGAGTAGAACCTATAGTTCCGAACACACGTTCTCAACTTCAACCATTTCAGCGTCAATCCAGCCCGAGCGCATTGTCTTCCTCTCAACGATCCATCGCTCAACATCATGCACATCATGTACTGGACACGCGCACACCATATATCGCACAATTAATGTCTGGTAGTAATAGATTCTTTCTCCACCGAGTCACTCATCTCCTAAAATATGTGCATTGCCGACAACCCAGGAAAGGCATTGAGCACAATGTACATGCGAGCAAGGCAGCAAGCTACCCCGTGCTGCAAGCAAAAAAAACATATGAGATGGAGTAAGTGCTGTACGATCGAGCATTAGCATATTGTACCCAATCATGCATGGCTGAGCTCACGACGACATGGGGATCGAGGAACAAGATTCTACAGTGACAGCAGGACCAGCAGGTCCCTGCCATGGCCGGAGCGATCATGCATAGACTCTGTCCTCTCAGAGTTGAGAATAGTTAAACTAAGAGCGCGTGATCTGGTATTCTGATCACGACGAACCGTCCCGTGCGCCCGCAGAGCTCGCGCGCCATACTGCTGCCATGCACGCACGCACGCAGAGCGGTTCTCCAACCACGGGCTACCTGCCCTGGCCTGTAGCTACGCTACTGTGTCACGCTGCATGCAGCCATCGGGTGCAAGGGCCACTTGGAATTGAACTCGAGTATGATTGAGCAGAGAGAACAGGCGCAAGACCGGATGACCAACACAACCCAATCCAACCGCCGGAACAAGATGACAAGCGCGCAAATCATGTTCCGGAATCGGGTCGTTTCGTGCGGTCTTTGGCCCCGTCCATCCAAACTGCAGCGCAGCGCAGCGCCGGCCTCCCTCCTTTCCCCCCGAAAAGCCTCGGTCCCCTCCCCCTGCACGGCTGCACCGCGCGAGGCAATCTCACTGTTTCACCGGGCGAGAGGACGGCACGTTTGCGGGGGTTGACGGGTGGATTGATCGGCGATGACCGATGAGTCGAGATGAGATGAATTGAAGCAGTGGCGCGCGGATGTGGTGGTCCTTGTCACGCTTTGGGTTTGGAGTTTGGACCCCCCACACATTGCGGGGGCCGGGTAGGGAGTGGAAGCGGCCGAGTGTGGTGCACGGCTCGGCGTCGCATGCTGCGCCGTGTGCCCGCCAGATTGCTGCTATCCATCTACCATCTATGATCCCCGGGTGCAGCGGGCGCGCGTTAGTTGATGAATCTAACGGTTATTACAACTGTGCATCTATTACTCTGATCATGCAATCCCGTTTCTTGTGCTTGGTGCCGTTTCGGAAGCGAGAATTTTTCGTGCCTCTCGCGGAAATTGAATTGTTTGTTGTGAAAAAAGACCTTACGATGTTCAGAGAGGTTAATAGGCACTACATGCATCGACCTGTTCAGAGAGGTTAACAAGCGATTTCAAAAGAACTTGTCGAACTGTTACCATCAACCTCTTGTGCTGCAACTGTTGCTGTTCCTGCTGCTGCGGTTTTTGGAGTTGCGTTCCTTGATGCACAATGCACTGCGGAGTGCGGACTTGTTTCAGAGGAGGACGGAAGGCTTGTCCGGTTACTTAAAAAGCAACGCAACAACCGGTGCACCCCCTCATGTAAGCATCAGGCCAGTTGTGCAGAGCGAGAGCTTTAAAAGAATAAGCACAAGTGTTGGTCAGTACTTAACCCCCTGACTTAAGAAAAGTCAGCAGCAAAAGAGTCAGGCAACTTTAACCCCATCGGACCCCAGCTTGTTGTCCTGCAGCAGCCAGCAGGGCAGCGAGGAGAGGTTGATCCGTTGATGCAAATGCAGTACTAGTAGTAAACATGCAAACAAAGTGCAACAAAGTATTGGGAGGGAAAGGTTCACAGGGGTAATACACGGCAGCATAAACAAATACCGGCTACACGAGAGACTTGCCATCGCTTGCGCCGATCGCTTAAAGAAAAGGTAGCTGTCAGTGCCATGATCGGATAGCACGTTCTCATGCAGTTTGTTTAGTGTCGTACTAGCTTTAAGAAATTCGTAAGCAGACATGGAACTAACTCATCCATCAGGCCATCACACCTGTAACACCTTTTCAAATCTAAGATTTGTTTGCAAGCTTCAAGAGAAACAACCGGCTTCTGAATTGTTTAAGCTGGCGCTCAAAGCGCTTTTTTTTTTCTAAGCAGAAAGGGGCCAATCAAGGGACAGGAGATCATGAAGGCAAAGAATGGCCAAATAGGGCTTTGCAGCACGCTGGAGGGGGACGCAGGCCATGTGAGAGGTCAAGGGGTTAAATAAGCCCTATAAATAACGGGCCGTTGTACTGTGACCGTCCACCATTGATCAATTAATCAACAACTGGCCTCTGTACTTACGTTGCAAGTGCAAAGCACGGATATGGATGAATAGTGAGGGACCACACGCAGTGGGTGGTGGGGGTGCCCGACGGGCGACCGGTGCCCGTGCATCAGCCACTCGATCTCCGATGTTCGGTTGGCGGTGCCACTGTCCCAAGTGGTCCACAAGTCAGGTCTGTAGATTTGCAAATAGTATAGCAGACACTACAGCTGAACGAGCACAATTAATAAGGAAACAGCACTAGTGCATGCATAGCACATGAGATGGGTCAGAAGACATGGTGCATGAAACGGATGAGAGCAAAGAACATGAAGTTTCTATTGCGAGGGTGACGAGCAATTAAAGTTGATTACCAGTTGTGTCTACCCGCAACGATGATGAAATTTGGGTAATCGATGACAAGGCAAAAACACTAGTGTACTATGTAAATACTGTGGTAATAGATCTGTGTTCTGAGCAAAAGCAGCATACAGTAAACCAAGTTGCTTTCTTTGGGATGTTAACATAATAACATAGACATTGGTCTGAGCTGTGTAGCAATGGTAGCTAAATCAAGTGAAGTCTGAACTCCTGTGAAGTTCTGGTGCTCTCTAGTGTGAGCGTGAGGACATGTTTAGAGCTATATCTTTTTCAAATGCAAACTAATCAGATAATCAAGATGGCCATTTTTATCTCCAAGGTTTCGGATGAACAAAAGGAAACAGACAGGAATTTCTACCTACAGTGGCAAAAGCATAGATGGACATCAAACAAAATCGCCGATTTTGAGCTATTCAAGACCAAAATACAAATCCCTATATCCAATTAGCAGAACACAGATTCGCACATCGTCTGCATTTGCAAACTTGATTCAGCTACCTCAGCTACACAGCTCAAACCAATGTCTATGTGAACATCCTTAGTGAGCATAGGCCTTAAAAATTTACAAGTATAACATGATCTCCACCGTATAATCACTCTATACTTCGATTCCTTCAATTGCAGGTGACTATTCCTTGAATCTTCAACGAAAGCCAGCAAGTATAAAAGGACCAAAATAAATCTGATGCTATCCAATTCACTTCTTGTGACAACTAATTACCATTCATGCCTTCCTTTTATTTTCAGTAGTATAAACCATTCAAACATACACTTCACTGACTAAAACTTAAAAACAAATTAATTAATCATGCTATATTAATAATTTGCCATTTTGGTCTATTGTGGAAAAAAGAACAGTATGACCCAGGAATTGCTAATGTTGCAAACCTCAGATGTTTAACAAAAAGCAAACATAGCCATTGCACCCATCCTTGGACATCCTAACCATTCTCTGTTTCCACTGAAACATACAGCCTTTATACCGGCATGCATTTTGTTCCAAAATCATGACATATACCTTTTTTCATCAAAATCACCTAGTGTGACAATAATCAATAATATCCCAAGCTATATTATTTGTGTAAAACGATAAAATTTGCCATTGCAATATTCAGTTATGATTATTCCAGCATGTAAAGTGTAATGCAATTTGATAATGCGCTCAGTTTGGATATTATGACAGCCTAGCCCTTCCTATTATTAAAATGATAGGCTAAGCTATTCAATGCCTCACGCGAATAGATATCAGAGGCTAAGTGAATCAACAACTAATCTACCAAACATCACCAAAAGAACTAAAAACAGCACCAAATAAACACTAATGCTTGTCATAAGGACATTCAACATGCCAAATTATCTTATCTATTCACAACGAAATGTTTCCAAGAACATGAAGTGGCCAATTGAGCGGAGAATAAGAACATGGTGGTAAGATCCTAGAGGCCGTAGCCACCGGTCACACTATAGAGACACTCACACCAAGATTGCCAAATCCATTAGGCCTACCTAATAAACAACAGAATGTGCAACAACCATGATAACAATTTCTTTGCAATTCTTAAATTGCAAGACAAAATTCATATTACTGGAGTTAAACATGCCTGCAAATGGTGTAGGAGTCATGATGGTCAAGGCAGGTGTGATTAGCATCGCCATGCTGAGACGGATACAAGCTCGCCACGCTGCCAATAGAGTGCAAGGCCTGCTCCACGCTTCTCCACATGGAAGCCTCGGACCTGCACCCGCTTCAAGAGGCAGTCAGCCTGTGCCTCCGCAAGGTTGCTGAGTGGTTGTGGTGCAAACCCTGCTGATGCTAGCACTGTCCGCCAAGCGATCGCTTTGTCAGCTCTACGCCGGCCAAGAACTGCATCCTCCACTCTGGGCTGAATCAGAAACCTCTCGATCTTACTGGCAGCATCCACATCAGTGCCAGCAGCATCAAGTGATTCAAGAAGACACATACAAGACTGTAAGCAGCTCAAGAAGTGTTGTGAAAATGGGAGGTCACTCCGATCACTACCATGGTCAATAGCAACCACAATCTTAGGAGCAAGCTGTTTCACCAATTGAAGCATAGCTGGGAGTGGAGTGCGTGTTGAGCAACCAACGGGGAGGCTTACTGCAACAACCTCATCAGCTGTAGGAGCAATGAGTTCCATAGGATCAAATGCGTCGAGATTAATAGCATTGAACTCAAATGGAATACCAAGATCAGCAGCAAACTGTGAGAGGTTATCCTGAGTAAGATGCAGCTCAAGCGGGTGGTGGGAAGCGGCTGAGACGAAGGCTGTGAGCTTCAACATAGGCAAGGACACACCGCCAGAGCCACAGCGGTGAGCAAGCTCCTGCAGGAATGAAGCCCACTGGCCACCAACACCAAGGTCGAAATCAATGACACGGATACAAGACGCAGTTGTGCTGGCGATCTCATCCAGAAGCGCCTGTGTTGCCGTGAAGTTGGCAAACTGGAGCACGGGGGAGAGGTCGGAGAAGGACTTGTAAGCGGTGAGCTTGAGGGCGACGTCGAGCGGAGACGTGAGACGGGTGCCGGCGTGGTGGCCGTCGGCGAGCGCGAGGAGGAGGGCGTCCTTTAGGTAGGAGGCGGACCGGAGGAAAGGCTTCCCAATTGGGGGAAGCTGCTGATTGAGCCGCGCCAATATCTCTCGCGCACCTATGGAGTTGCCGACTTCGGTTGCCTTCGCCGCCGCTGCAAGCTCGTCCAGGAGGTGTTGCTGCTGCGCCGCCGCGGCCGCGGTTGTCTTCATCGCGTTGTGCGGATGCTGCAGCGAAGGCTGGAGCTGGAAGGGTGCCGTGCTATGTAGTGTTGGAAACGGGAGGCATTGCGCCGGCGGCGGCGGCTGGGGCTGGTTGTGGAGGAGGAAGAGATTGTCGGGCACGGAGTGGTGGCGCTTCGGCGGTGGCTGTTGTTGTTGATGGTCGGAGAAGGAGGGGAGCGGCATGAACAAGGTGGAGGCCGGCGTCGGCTGATGCTGGTTGAAGAGTAGTGTGGGCGATGGCAAGCCATGGAGAGGGGGCTTTATGTCAGCGCCGTCGTGGAAAGGCGCAGTAGTGGAGGTGGCCTTGCTGTTGCTGCCGCTGCTGCTTGTGAGCGACCTCCCGCCGGAAGATGACAGGTCGGAGGCGAGGGCGGCTGGCGAGGAGACGCCACCGGGGTGATGCTGCAGCGGGAACCCGAACCCGGAGGCATTGGCGAGGAGCTGCTGCTGCGAGAGCCCAGGCGCCTGGGGCTCCATGTCGCCGGGGGTAGCCATGATCCAGTTCAAAAATGTCTGCTCCTGGCCGGCCGCCGCCGCGGCGTCGCCGAGCATGGCGTCCCAGCTCTCCTCCGCGACGAAGCCCACATCCAGGGCCCTCGGTATTGGCGGCAGCTCACAACCGCCGCCGCCGCCGTGTTCGCCGGGGGCTGCCCATCTGGTGGCTTCGGCGGCGGCTGCGCTGCTCTCCGAAACCACCGCCACGCCGGTAGATATAGAATCCGCCGCGCCGCTACCATGGGACGAAGACAGCGTCGATGTGGAGTTGGGCGGGCTCGGGCTTCCCCTGCAGTCCAGCACCGACCTCGGTTCCACCAGCAACGATCCCCCGCCGCCGCCGCCCTTGTCCTCCGGCCAAAGCAGCGCCGCTATGGTCCCCGCAAGCTCCGCCGCCCCGTTCCCGTCGGCACTGAAGGATGCCGCCCTCATCTACCTACCTACTCGCGCATGCTCCCGCGCCGCCGCCGCCCCCTCTCGATCGGCGCGAGAGAGATATGGAGGGAAGGGCAGCGATATCAAGAAAAACAATAAAACAGATGAGGGCGCGGTGGTTTCTTGGTCTTTGGCCGCTTGCTTGTGTGCGTGGGTGTGAAACAGCAAAGATGGAGAGAAGCCTTGTGCGCTCTCGGTCTCTCGGCTCTCCGTCCGTCCTCTTGCCCGTGCGGTCGTGCTACCGTGCTTCGCTTTTCTCTCGTCTAGTATGGTTATGGGTTGCCGTGGTGGGTGCCTGCCTTGGATTTCTCTCTACCGGTGCCATGGTCCATAGGAGGGAGTAGATGCGTGCAACATAAAAAAGGTTGGAAAGTGTACTACCCTCTCCCTATCTCTCTTTCCCCATCTCTGTCTAGCTTTTGTTTTTCTTCTCTTTGGTTTCTCATCGTTATTATTACTCCCTGTTACCTTATCTAGTTTTGTTTTCCCCGCGAGCTTGAATTGTGGACCTCGAACGTGTCGATTGGCCCTGCCAGCTTTGACGGTTACTAGTTCGTTTCTTCTCCGTTGCAAGTGGAGTAGTACGAGTACCTCTGTTTAGATTTTACATAGGTGTAGATGGATCATAGCAGGGCTATACCTACCCTGACTATCGGATGAACGGAGCTGAAACGAACTTTCGGATTGGAGGCAAACTTTGTCGTTGGTAATCTCCCCCGTACACTGTAGGTCCGTAGTTGTTCTCACCAATAGTTTACCTTTTCGATTTCGAAATAAAAAACGCTCCTCACTGGTTTACTGAAATCCAACCGAAAACCGATAAAAACCGACGAATTTCAGTTAATACCGTACGGAATAATACCGAGCGGTTTTCACAAACCGAGACCTAGCGGTTTCATGAAAACCGATCGGTTTTACGAAAACCGATCGGTTTTCACGAATTTCCATCGGTTTTGTGAACCTGGTTCTCGCGTCCGGCGCCATGAGTCGAGACATCAATGCATACTCCATTAAGTCCGTATGTTGTAGAGATGTATGTCCACTGCACTAGCGGACTGTATTCAGACGAAGTTTTTAGGTGAGGGAAAAACTTCGTCTTCCTGCATGATATCTGTTCGGCACAAACCTTAAAGCAGGTAACATCTTTCTCTTCTCCAATCCCCAATTATGTTCTTCGATCTGCTCGACAAGCGGCAGCAACTGCCGGCTTCAAGCTACCTTCATGAACTGGCTTGACCAGTAGACAAGTAGGAGTAGATGGTTAAATGTTAGAATGTTTAGATGCTGCTCTCGTTACTTTAATTTCAATCTCCATTACAGATAATCATTGGTGGTTATTGAATTTATCCAAGCCCTTGAGGATTCTTTCTGATAACAAGCTTTGATCGATTACAAGATGACTACCCTTCTCAACGAGAGGCTTGTTGCTGTAAATAATAAGATGACTCGTCATGCGAAATCTTAAATAAGACGACTCGTCGAGCGAATGGTGAACGTAGAAGACACGCTGTGACAAGACATGCCACATGCCTCTTGATAGGGGCAGTTGAGCACGAGCTCAACGTCGTGCTCTCCGGGCAGCTATCGACGAGCTTGATTTCCGCTGGCCGCCGTGGTCACGCTGGTCGGCTCAAGCTATGCCTTGCTGTTGTTGAGAGTGAAGGACGAAACGCACAACAATGGGGATTGAGAGGGGGGAGATAGCGCATGCTTGCGTTGAGATTTGTAATGGACAAATGTCATGTAGGGAGATGAAATCTTTCGGATGAGGGAAAGACTGAAGTCTTATTTAATTTTCTTCCCTTCCAGTCCCACCCGCCAAGCCTATGTAATTGCCGGCCCAACCCATGCTGCGTTCAACTTTTTGAGTTTTCCCGGCCTTTTTTTGGGGTCAAGTCCCTCATTTTATTACCGAGTCTAAGACTCCGAACTGCAATACCATATATAACTCATCCCTCAATTCTCAAAACTAGTGTAAATAAGATCCCAATACGGTTTGGATGATGGTTTCGGTTGACGTGGTATCGATGTGTCACTTAAAGTAAAAAAAATAATGTAAGACCCACATGTCAATGCTACGGTTTTTTTCTAAGTTTAAGTGTCATGTCAATGCCACGTATGTACCACATCAGTCGAAACAGTCATCCCAACTATTTTAGAATATTATTTACACTAGTTTTCGAAATTGATGGATGTGTCATATCCCATGGTTCAGGAGTAAATTTTAGAATCAGCGACAAGTTAAGCGACCAAAAGTGAATTTATTCCACTCGGCAAACCGCCCCCGCGCGGCATGGAACGCAGCGAATGTTCAGGCCATCTTGCATTGGCGTTGGTCCATAACAGCGACGCGAAGAGAGCACGCACCGCCGACTAGCCGCTAAACCAGGTTTTGAAAATAAATTTTTTGATGAATTTATTTTAAAAATAAAAAATGTCAAAAAATATTTTTAAAAAATCCACATTCTGCTCCTGCCTTTGCTCGGCCATGGTTTTGAACAAACAGATTTCGCAGGTTAAGCTGCATTAATAGTACAGAAATACTAGGAAACAGTATACCTTTGAAACGGTATAGATATATATGATCTATGTACCAAACCTATAACATCACAACTGTAATAGCATTCTCTAGACTCTATATTGAAGCAAGTTTAATAGGTGGCTATAAACCAACTATAAACTTACGTTAAACATATAAAATTTGAAAAATGAAAAATACTAGTTCTCATGCAAGAGCTAGTTATTTACATACTTCCAGATAAATAAATTAAATATATAGGTGAGACATGGAGAGAGGAGAATAAAAATAAAGATAATCTTATAGCTCGTCTGCTATATACGTTAACTGTAATATAAGCTATAAGTTCATGGTTAACTTTACTATTAAACTTGCTCTGGATGATATGATTAGGGGGTGCAAGTGTAACCTGATGAGAGTTGACCGATGAGTCATGACATGGCCACTCGGACGTTTCTTCATTGCGTGCACATAAAACTGTCTACTTTCTTCGTCTTATAAAAAAATATTTTAGTATTAAATATTAATGTATTCTAGTACTATAAATCTAAATAGAGAATTCAAATTCATAGTACTAATGTAAACATTAGATTGAATTTTTTTGATAGGTGAAGTATCTTCTTTCTCCATAGCCACTTTGCTAGGGAAAAGGACGCTGGTGAACTTCTTCTTTTTCCTTTCAATGCGCTGTTGTGTTGACACAATGAAGACCCTCCAGGACGAGTTGCCACTAGGCGAGAGCTGCCGCACAAGGACCGTGCGCAAATGTATGCATATGAGATGTGATATGATATGACCTGACCAAACTCCTGGTCCTGCTTTACTGAGACAACATCTACAGCACCGTAATAAGTTCTATCATTGCTCCAATGCAGACATGCACTAGTGTGATATCAGCTTGGACCGAAGCACAGTAGGCAGTGGCACAACGACTTCCACAAATTCAACTGCTGTCAACCAGGGTTTATATTACCGAGGTTTACCGCGTGGTTACTGTGCTTACCGTATACTGTGGTTACTACGGGGTACGGTAAAACAAAAACCACGGTAATCATCTTAAATTCAAATAAATTTAAAAAATAATTTAAAATTTTGATAAATTTTATACGAATTTCGTACGGTTTACCACGGTTACCGCGTGGTAACCGTGCTTACCACCGGAGCACGGTAACCATACTCCCGACGGTAATGTAAACCCTGCTGTCACCTACTACCACATCTTGCAATACTCGGACCAAAGTTTCATTTTCTACTTTACACTGGGATGAGGCTGATCAGGGTTAGAGCAAGGCCAATGCAAAACCTAGTGAATACAATAATAGATTAAGTATACTCTCTTCGTTTAAAAAAATCAAACTAGTACCTAATATTGACATATCCTATTCTAAATACTATAAATCTGAACATACATCTGTCAAGATTTATTTATAGTATTAGGATAAATCATCAGGTAACGGGTTGTTTGGTTTTATAGGATGGATGAAGTACATCTTTACACACTTCCCATAGCTAGCTTTGATTTTTCTAACTCACTTGATGCATGCAAGAGAAAACAGTAATGACACCGGTGGGAGCAGCGTACAACCAGCTGTAAATTAGTCGCCAAGTTGCGCTCTCTCTTCCCTTCATACCTCGAGCTCACTATACAAACCTACGTGGAATCAGTATCGCTGACACTAGAAAGCTTATTTTACCCGCTCTAACACAATTACACAAAGTTGCGTTATGGAGTATACTGCTATTTTAAATGACTAGTCCTCGATTTTTGGGTATATTTTCCAAATTATTAAATAGTTTGTTTCATGTAAAACTTTTTTACATAAAAATTTTCAAAAAATTAAACAAATATATTTTTAAAATGTGTAATAATTAATACTCAATTAATCATTCACTACTAGTTTATCTTATTTCACGTATCGCTAAAACTTTCAGCCGAAACGCACTTCAAAAGATGAGGAAGAGCAGCAGAATCTAAAGGTGATAAGTTTTCACTTTTTAGGAAACCGTAGGATCTCTCAGACACCGTTTGGTCCCGATCAGTTAATTCTATTGGAGAGCGAAAGAAACCATGGACATTGAGATGGTCAAATCTTAGGAGGATTTCGCAGAAAATTTCTGAATTCAGATACGAACCATACAACATTCTGCATTCGGGAATAAATGAGCAGAGGCGAGAAATTTTGTTCCCGCGATCACCTTCGCAGCAGGCCGTGAAGGCGCAATCTTAAACAAAAGAAGTCCACTCTTTGTCCCTCATCTCTAACCCATTTTCTGGGCCTCCTGGCCCATAAACTTAGCCTATCCAACAATTTCTACCACCAACCGGCCCATCAAGTACCTCATGTAGTATACACTATACAGACCGATCCAAGTATATCGATCTGCAGATACGCGTACACGTATGGTGGGTACATACGCGTAGCCGGTAGCAATGGACAGCTGTACGTATGTACGCCCGCCGTGGGGACAACGGAGACGGGGGGGAACGGGGCGCGCGCTTCGCTGCGGCAGCTTTATCCGACATCTCTCACGAACACCACTCCGCCATGCAAAAAAACCTCCCTTGCCAAATGCAAATCCCCACGCCAACTCGTCGTTTTTCACCTCCACGAATGCATGGCATTGCGCCCCAGGCGAATTGGTGGTATCAGATCATTCCCAACCCTATATATATATTATCTAGTATCTATAGTATTAAATACATTATCATATAAGAAAAATACGATGTGGTAAGAAAGTTAATGAGGAGAGAGCTAAAAAGATGAAGAAATCATTTCTCATGCAAGAAATCATACCTACACAAAAAAATAAGAATAAAAACAAGACGATAGATAGATAAAATGAGAGAGAAGTGAGATGATCGGATGATAATTAATTTGAATACACCATCTATTAGGATTATAGTTTTTATATATGATGTCTATATGATATGGTAAATATGAAATTTCTGGGTTGGGAATGATCTCACACAATCACAAGTGTAGTACGTGCTCCTCTGCTCCAGATGCTCGTACAAATGTAGCATAACGTGATAGTGGACTAGCTGAAGGTTTGTTTCTGAAGGAAGGAAACATGGATCCTCCTTGATGTGTTCAGCGGCTCATGTAATTACAGAGGGGTAATTTAATTTCAAACAATTATCGATCCACGTGAGGACGCTTCCTACTTAAGTATACTCCAGTACTTTCAGAACAGATGACGGTAAAAGTGAGCCAACTTTTCAGCTATCATTAGCGGGCTGGATTACCATTTGCTGTGTCTTTTAGGCCTTCAGATCGTGCACTAATCCCCACTTAACCAAAGAGAAAATCACTGCTCTTGTCCAGTTCTGGGACACATTTAGGTCTTCTCGGCCTTCTCACCGCTCCTATACAAAAAAACAAAGACAATGCACGTAGCACATAGCTAGCTGTGTCATAGAACTTGGGAAACAAATACTACTACTACTGTACTGTGAACAGCTTTTAAGAAACCATCGGGCTTAACCCATGCAATGCAACTTTCTGCCCTTGTATATATTCCCAACGGCAACCCTCCGTGTGGCCCTTCTCTCTGTTTCCCTCCTTGCACGCTTGCAGCTCCTTGGCTCATTGCACTACCATCTAGATCACCTCATATCTCCCTTCATGCCCATTTCCTCTTGCTGATTATCACTACTACTCGAGTACTCGTCTGCCTTGTTGCCATGTCTTGCTTGAGCTCTCCTCTGACCCCCAAGAGGCAGCTCAAGCTCCCTGCCGCTGTCACAGCTCTCCTCGTCGTCGTCTTCTTTGCTCTCCTCGTCGGCTCATGCGAGGCGCGCCGCCTTCGTGCCCGTGGCAGCGTCGGCTCGATCAAACCAACGTCACCCCCTACACCATACAAGGTTGGTGCAGTGAGTAGTAGTAACTGAAGCAGTAACCATAATCTTAACTGTTTCTTTCTTTAATTGTTCTAACTATTCCATGCTTCTCCCTTTGTAGGATGCGGCAAGCATGAAGCTTCATGGTTCTGATCCAACGAACCAGAAGAAGGATTTATCAAGTACTAGCATGGATGGTCACATGACTAGCGGGGTTGCAAAGGCGGAGGGAGTGGCGGCAATAGCATCACCAGGTGGAGTTCAGACTATGATTGTCGTTAGGGTTTCGAAGCGGCTCTCTCATCAGGAGCGAAGGGTGGACACAGCGTTTCATCTGGACTACGCTGGCCCTAGAACCCATCCCCCCTCTCACAACTGATGAGTATGTCGTTCTGTGGCATTCTCTGTAGTCTCTGTCTGATGATCTTAATTACTAATATGCAACTTACATGATCTATGTATATGAGTGTTCAAGCCTTAATTCTGGTGCATATCCTTGCTTGTTTGCTCTTATATATGCTCAATTTGCTAATGAATTAATATTGTCGGTATAAATATATCTTAGAATATATAGTTTTGTAGAAAGCTCGCTGGCTAGATATTTTACTTGCATTTCAACTGAAATGTGAATTGAAGTTCACACACATGTGTATACATGTAAGTTTGATAGCAGTGTGAGAACTATAAGTTGACATCTAGATGAGTTCTGACTACATACAAAACTTGATGGAAAAATGAATCGTAAATATGCATTCTACACGTCGATAAGATAAGATAGCTTGATGTGCCAACTACTCAAGTAAGTAATAACAGATCGATCTTCAACATTTGTCAACCTATTATTACGCCCAGCTACAATTCTACGTACACCAATTATTATAGCCTTATTTCAAACAGTGGATGATCATGTACATATATATGCAACTAGACAATCATGATATGAATTGCAATATTCTTATATCTTGTTTAGTTCCGGCCGCCATGATTAATGTAAGGTCCGTTCCAGAATTCGTGGGATTTAGGAGCTTCATCTCATGGGCACTTGTTTCTTTGGGCAAATATAACACCTATCTTGCTAATTAGTAGTCTTAATTTTATAGTCCGATTGTTAGCTTATCAATCACTTCTAAATTTTAAATTTTAATTTTGTTATATTTTTTAATCGTACTCTATTTGCTAGCATTAGATTTCAGACCATAAATAATATAGATATAAAAATGTTACTTATAAATTATCTTTAATTAATATTTTATTTTTATTACTTATCTGTCATGGCTCAAATGGTCATAGCTAGCGACCTTTTAATTTGGGTGCAAACGTGCAATCTTGGGCCTAGTAATAGGTATAAATTTTAGCCTATAAATCCTAAGGGTTGGACTGAATTTTGTATATGTGTTTGAGAAAAAAAAAGGAAAAGAACTAAGGTGGACCGTAAAAAAGGACAGTCCCAACAAAATCGTGGTCTGTAGCCCATTAACGCTAGTAACTATACTACTCCATCCGTCACATAATATAATTTTGAAGAGATGCGATACATTGTAGTGATACGAATTTGAATAGGGAATCTATCCAGATTCACAGTATCAGGATGTGTCACATCCCTCCAAAATCCCTTATATTAGGGTGATACTCCGGTAATCTCTACTTGTAGTATTATACTACCAGTAATATTAAGGGTAAATTAGTAATTTACTAATACAATAATTACATGTAATTTTATCATTTATGTTTTTTTCCTGGTGAGATCAGTATTTGGTTATCCATTATGTTGGCATTGCTTATATTCCACAAAAAAGCCAAAAAAAGGAAAAAATATAGTCACTGCTAAATGATAATTGTACCCCTATTTTTACGGATAATAATACTCCTCCACATTTTTATTACCGCTAATTAGGTGGTAGTAAAAGCAATCTAAATCTTTCGATCGATTTAGATTGTTTTCTAAACAGAGAACTCGAGACAAAGGGAGTAGCTAGCACCATGTATGGGCGATTGGACTGGAGTGGGACGACATCCAGACAGGTGAATTCATGCCCGATGTATGGGCGAGATCAATGATGTGATGATGGTGTTGTTATTACGTACCTGTGTGTGGCATGCACGCAAGTAGGGGCCAAGGCGGCAACATATATCGCGCCCCGCCGGAACTCTAGAAATCACGTGTTCTACTACCATCTACACTGCTGGCCATCAATGTTGCAGCTATCAGTTATGCATCGGTTCTAGCTTAGTAGCTTTTGCTGAGTTCTCATGTTGATCACCACACATGGAGCTGCGGTGTAAGTTGGAAACAAACCGCTGATCAGTTCCATCCTAGCCGAGATTTCAGGCCGTGCATGGCAAATATGGCATCATGCTAAGGTCCTCTGCGTTTTGTGTGCTGCATCTAATTTCCTAGGCCTGCTACTCTGATCCTGTCTGTGTTGCGTGTAGTTTTAGCTGAAGGTCGTTTAGGGGCACAGGCCCTTTGCTGATCGTACTGTGGTGATGTTTTGTGGTTCTCTGCTTCAGTTTAATTTCTTGTACCAGACTTTGTAGTTTTGACAGCTCATTTCTCTTACTAGAGAAAACCTGGGATGGAGTCAGGGAGTGCTGTGTGCACTTTGTTCATTCCACTGGCTATTCTACTTGTCAGCCAAAGAGAACTCGGTGGGTCCATAGGCAGCATCCATACAACTACAAGCACTAGCCAAAAATCCAACACACTGCAACTCTGCAAGACATCGAGTCTTCACAAGAATACTGTTGGCCTCGTGCGTAACTCGCCATCGATCTTGGTAATCTTTGGTTGGAACCTTGCTTCAAGTGAACACAACATTACGTACGTTCGCACGCCGAGCTTGTTCCTCCTGAGCATGCTCTCCGTAAGTCACGGTGCCCTGCTTGACGCCTTTGTTGTCCTGACTAAAGAATACAGTCGCTTCAAATCCCCAAGCTAACTACTACTACTACTACTACTACTACTACTACTACATCTCAGTTTAACATCATTAGAGGAAGATTAGAAATTGCAGTTTTGCACCAAAAGTAAAGCAAGCACAAGTACTAATCTCATCCAAGAGAAGCTCTACGGAAAATCGTCGTTGACTTGACAAAAAAGGTGTGCAGAAACAAGCTTCGGTTTCTGGAACAACCAAGCAGTAGCTAGTACTTCTAGTTAAAGTTGCCAACCCGAGGAGTGATCCATGTGCATTGGGGGCATATGCCACACACGAGTCCAATACTGTGACAAGTATCTCAATCTTCCCAAGAATGTCCCCCCTCCACCTCAATCTTGCCAACTATCGGCTAGTAAAATAAGGCAAATGTGATGGTCAGGAGCAACTGGCTGCTCCAGAAAAGACAGACATCCAAGCTAACAACAACAGCCGGTGCACCTCAGTAGCCGGCCCGTCGTTCAGGACTTCAGGGCTCCGTCATCCCGTCGGAGAGGCGGAAACCCTTCCTCTGTTCGAATTTCGAAAGCTTCCCCAGCGTCCATGCCTGGCCACGCTTTTTCACGTACAGGTACAGCGAAACGCCCGGGTAAGACCGTAGGAAGTGTTACAAGGGCCATTACTTGGCCATTATTTGACCTCATCAAGGGCAACAATCAAGAGCATAATGGAGTATTATGTACATTGTAACAGCCACATAAATCAGTCACATAAACCTTCGTTATTACCTCTAATTGCTATATTGATGTAATACACTAATTGCCTAGAATCCTAGGCTTGTAAATCTCCCTATATAAGGGACATATTGAGATCAATACAATGAGTAGAATTTACCATTTACATTGTTCATTCTCACATTCTATAACACGTTATCAGCACGCTCTACGAGCAAGAACGGTGAAAGAACTCACCGCACGTGAAGGGTAAGATGGTTCGCCCCATTCCTCTCAATGCCGAATCCTCCCTTCCCCGCAACCTCCGTCGCCTCATGCAACAACTCAAGAGGATTCTCCGGACTCCGGTGCGCCGTCCTCGACGCGGTAGGGGCCGTGGTGCCATCCATGTCCCCCCTTCTCCTCCCTCTGGCCTCGCCAGACGTGGAGAACGACGCCGCGACGACGGCGCCACTGCTCGCAGAAACTCCAGAGCCGGTAGCACCGACTCCAGCACCCTCGCAACTCGCCGAGGGCCTCCGGTGATCTGCACGGCGCCGGAACGGATCCTGGTGGAGTCACCGCACCATTGTGAGTCCCATGGGTGGACAGCAAAGGTGCGGACGCAGCAGGAGATGCCCGATGTGGTGACATCATTTTGTTCTCACCACGGTTGGACAAAACATCTCCGCCGCGACATTTCTCCATCACCGTCGCCGGACTACTCACCGGCGACACCGTTGCACACACCAACACCATCCGATCCGCCGGAATTCCTCCTCAGAGGTACCATCGCTGCACGCCGCGGAGCCCCGCCCTTCTACATGGCAGCAGGCGGCTCCAACGACTCCGTGCTCACACCTCCATCCCCACCACCAATCCCTCCGTTCCCCGGTCGCCCAACCGCAGCCGTGGCGGCGAACGCACGCCCCGGCCTCCGTCGCATCATCAAGACCGGGCATATCCCGGCCAAGACGAGCGGCAATGGCACGATCAGTCATCCCCCACCCTCGGGTGAGGGGGAGGCCTAAGTTTGGGTAATCAAGGGCTACAGGAGGTGTGGGGGGAGGGGGTACAAGGTGGCGGCGGCAGATCGGCGGTGGATCGGCGGCGTGGTGGCTGCGGGCCTACGGTAGACCGGCGACTGCAGCGGCGACGCTCGGCGGTCGGCCTCCCGATGGCGGCGATGCCCGGCGGCCCCTCCCATGCCGGCGGCGGCGGCGCCTGGCCCTCCCCGCGACGGCTGCGGGCGGCGCGCCCGGCACCCGGCCTACCGGCCACGGCAGCAGCGCCCGGGCTCGCGCTGGCGGCGGCCGAGCCCCTCCACGGCAGGCGGCAGCGGCGCCCGGCCTCCTCACAGCGGCGGCAGCTGGGCCCGGGCACGGCGGTGGCGCCCGACCTCGCGGTGGCGGCGCCCGGCCTTCCGGCGGCAGCAGGCCGACGCCCGGTCCCGGTCCTCCAACGGTGGCGGCGAACCGGCGACGCCCAGCCCCTCCCACGGCAGGTGGTGGCGGCTGTCTCCTCCCCGAGGTGGCTGCGGGCGGTGGCGCCCGGCGCCCGGCGCCAAGAGGCGGCGGCGGCTTGGGAGAGGAAGGGTTAGGGTTTGCCTAACCCGACCCCCACCTCCCTAAACCGGCTGGGCCAGGCCGGCCCATTAGCCGCCCCCGCTAATGGGCCGCCAACCCACACCAGCCACCAGGCCAGCCGGCCCGTGCGCCCCACCCCTCCCTCAAGGCCTCTTGGAAAATAAAGAGGTGGTGGGCTGTTTTGGCCCACCACCCAATTATATTTATATCTCAGCGATTTACATTTTAGTACCCGACCTTTGGTCAATTTACTTTCAGCAAATAATCAGAGAATGTACTTTTGCTCTTAGCACCTTGTAATTCTCTGTTTTTATAAATATAAGTCTATTTTCAGCACTCTATGCATTTTCCATGTTCTTTATTTCAGGATTACTTTGTAATATTTATTTTATCGCCCTAATATTATTATTACTACTATTACTTTATTCTATTTTAATGCAAATATGCCATAATTTCTCAAAATTTTGGCTATCACAATGTAGGTGAGATGGCAACCAAAGAGTTTGATATTCTCACTCTCGATGGTTCCAATTTCCCTTCTTGGGCGATGGATGTCAAAGTGAATCTGTCGACAAATGGACTATACAGATGTATAGATGAAACAGCTGATGGAAGCGTTACCCCCTCTAACATGTCTAAATTCTCCGCCTTAAAAGTAATAAGGAATCATATCCATCCGGATTTGAGAATGGAGTACATGTATGAGGAGGACCCACGTGCTTTGTGGAAAGCTCTCAAGAATCGATATGAACAGCATAAAGCTATCCTCCTCCCAGAGGCAACGCATGAGTGGAACCATCTACGCCTACAGGATTTCAAAACTGTAGATGAGTTCAACCATGTTGTTCATAAGATATGCTCTAAGCTCCGGTTTTGTGAGAAAGAACCTTCTGAAGCGGATAAAATTGAAAAGACTCTGTCTACAATGCTCCCATCAGAACGGATCATTACTCAACAATACCGTGAGAAGAATTTCACAGCCCATTCTTCACTTATTCAAACATTGAAACAGGCAGAAAAGAACCATGAACTCACTGTATGGAACTCGAACCAGCGCCCGTTGGGCACTGCACCATTGCCTGAAGTACATGCGAATATGAAGAAAACTGTCCCGAATGGGAATACACAGACTGGAAATTCCTCTGGCAAGGGCAAGCGCAAGAGAACCAAAAAGCCACGTGGGAACGCTCAAAAGGGGAAAGGCAATTCTAAGCACAAAAATGATAGTGGCAACAAAACTACCTGCTTTAGGTGTGGTTGCTACAATCATATTGCTAAGAAGTGCAGGACCCCTAAACACCTTGTTGATCTGTACATGAAGTCCATGGGTCATACACAGAACACCCAGAAGCATGAAGCACACTTCACCTCTCAACTAAAGGAGACTGGAGCTATGGACCCCATCCCTGATGGAGCGGGACCGAGCAAAACCAAGACTCCATCAAGTGAAGAGGAAGGCTCTATGGACATCGACGACATGCTCGTGGAATACGCTTCCAACGACATTTTTGGAGACCTCAAATAGGCTCCATAACTTTAATTTAAATTTGCAAAAGTAATCATTGTAATAAAGACATGATGTTGCTACACCATTGTAATAAAACCAGCCTATCTTAATATATTCTATGTGTTTTTCTATATTTTGCCTTTATTCTCACGAATTTAAATTCTGCATTATATAGATTGTTACGGGAGTCAATCCAATGAAAGAAGAGATGTGCCTAGTGGACAGTTGTACCACTAATACTATACTTAGGGAAGTCAAAATTTTCCAAACTCTCACAAAGAGAGAAGGACAGGTTTTGACCATCGCGGGACGCGATGCTATGATTGTCGGTTTTGGTAGAGCCACTATCATACTTCCAATGGGTACGCAAATAAATATTGAGGAAGCATTATTGTTTCCCGATTCAACACGTACCCTACTAAGCTATAGAGATATCCGGAAAAATGGGATTCATGTGGAAACATGTGAAGAAAACAATGAGGAGTTCCTCCTCTTGACAAAAGATACTGGATATGGAAAACAAACACTTGAAAAAGTGCCTTCTCTCCCGTCTGGATTGTACTACACATACATCAAACCCATACCTTATGTTGCATATAAAGTGATTTTTCAGAATGTAGATGCATTCAAAACTTGGCATGAACGCCTTGGCCATCTCGGCATCGGGATGATGAGAAAAATCATGAGCAATTCAAGTGGACATGGTATGAGCGACAGAAAATTCCCGGAATCTTCAGATTTTGTGTGCACTTCATGTGCAACTGGGAAATTAATTTTAAGACCCTCACATCTTAAAATAAAAGTTGAACCACTAAAGTTTCTTGAACGCATTCAAGGTGACATTTGTGGCCCCATTCAACCATTGTCTGGACCATTCAGGTACTTCATGGTTCTAATAGACGCATCAACAAGATGGTCTCATGTGTGTCTATTATCGACACGGAACCATGCCTTTGCGAAATTGATTGCACAAGTCATCAGACTAAGAGCAAGTCAACCTGAACACCAGAGAAAATCAATCAGATTGGATAATGCTGCAGAATTTTCTTCCAAAGCCTTCAATTGAAGTTCAACATTCTGTACCATATGTTCACACACAGAATGGTTTAGCTGAATCTCTTATCAAGAGAATAAAGCTTATTGCCAGACCACTATTGCAAAATTGTAACCTACCAACCTCATGTTGGGGTCACGCAGTCTTACATGCTGGTGACTTAATACAATTGCGTCCAACTGCATACCATACAGCTTCCCCGCTCCAGTTGGTTCGTGGTGATCCTCCCAATATTTCCCATCTGCGTAAATTCGGTTGCGCTGTATACGTACCGATCTCACCACCAAGGCGTACATCAATGGGCCCTCACAGGAAAATGGGGATCTACGTGGGGTATCTATCTCCGTCGATCATTAAATACCTGGAGCCCCTTACAGGGGATTTACTCACAGCCCGGTACGCCGATTGTATCTTCAACGAAGAACATTTCCCGGCATTAGGGGGAGAATTCAAGTATCACACTGAATGCCCGGAAATAAATTAGGATGCTTTAGACACCCTAAAGGAGGATCCTCGTACCACAGAATCTGAACTTCAAGTTAAAAGAATCATTGATTTGCAGGTTGCTGCAAACAATTTGCCAGACTCATTTACTGTGAGTAAAAGTGTCACAAAATCATACATTCCAGCAAGGAATGTGCCGGAAAGAATAGAGGTACCAAATAAAACTATTCAACTCCCTCCCTCAAAAGAGAGTGGGAGAAGTACGGCAAATCCTCGCAAGCGCACGAGGAAACAGAGGAAAGAATCCCCTGACACAGTAAATGAAACTCAACCTCATGTTGAGAGACACCAAGTGGATCTATCCAATCCACTACCCACATCAACAGTGCACTCAATTTCTGATGATGGGACATTGGAACACCCCGACGCGGCCATATTGGGAAATACTGAGCCGACGACCGGGGTACATGAAATTTCCATAAACTATATTGAATCTGGAGAATCATTCGATCGTAAGACTACAGTTGTCGACATATACTTTGCCTCATCAGTTGCAGAAACCATCCAGAATGATCCAGATCCAAAATCCATGGTAGAGTGCAAGAAGCGCTCGGACTGGAACAAATGGAAGGAAGCAATTGAAGTAGAGTTAGCCTCCCTCAATAAAAGAGAGGTATTCTCATCAGTAATACCTACACCTCCAAAAACCTTCCCTGTGGGTTTCAAATGGGTTTTCGTCCGGAAGCGGAATGAGAACAATGAGGTGGTGAGATATAAGGCGAGGCTTGTAGCACAAGGGTTCACGCAGAGACCCGGCATTGATTTCAATGAAACATATTCTCCAGTCATGAGTGGAATTATGTTCCGATATTTAATATCGCTGGCAATTCAAAAGCGTCTATCTATGCAGTTGATGGATGTCGTGACAGCATATTTATATGGGTCACTAGATTCGGACATATATATGAAGGTCCCCGATGGGATCCCTATACCGAATGATAGCACAAATCGCAATATGTATTGTGTAAAACTCAAAAGATCACTCTATGGTCTTAAACAGTCGGGTAGAATGTGGTACAACCGACTGAAAGAGTACCTTCTGCAGAAGGGTTATTCAAATAACGATGATTGCCCGTGCATTTTCATCAAAGATCCCCCACAGGATTTTGCATTATATCAGTGTATGTAGATGATTTGAATATCATTGGCAACACTCAAGATATAGATGAAGCTCGCAACCATCTTAAGATGGAATTTGAGATGAAGGATTTGAGTAAAACCAGATTTTGCTTAGGTTTGCAAATCGAGCACCTTCACTCGGGGATTTTGGTACATCAATCTGTCTATGTCCAGAGATTATTGGAGAAATTCAATATGGACAAAGCATACCCAAATAAAACCCCCATGGTCGTCGATCTCTCGATAAAGAAAAGGATATTTTCCGACCACGGGAGGAAGGAGAAGAGATATTAGGATAAGAATATCCCTATCTCAGTCTCATCGGAGCACTCATGTATCTTGCAAATAGTACCAGACCTGACATTGCATTTGCGGTAAATCTATTAGCAAGACATAGTGCTGCCCCAACTAAGCGTCACTGGACTGGAGGAAAACAAATCCTTAGGTACCTGAATGGTACTAAGGATCTTGGCTTATTCTTTCAGAAAACCGATGACCCTAGCTTGGTTGGATATACCGATGCTGGCTATATGTCTGATCCCCACAATGCTAGGTCACAAACAGGATTTGTATTCCTCCATGGAGGAACTGCCATATCATGGAAGTCATCTAAACAAACATTAGTGGCCACCTCCACAAATCATTCTGAAATCATCGCACTATTTGAGGCGTCACGCGAATGCGTGTGGCTACGCAGAATGATAAACCACATTGAACAATCTTGTGGTATTGGTTCCTCAGAATCACCTACCATTATCTATGAGGATAATGCTGCTTGTATTACACAGATGCAAACAGGCTACATCAAGAGCAACATAACCAAACATATTGCTCCCAAATTGTTTTATCCCCATGAGCTTCAGCAAAGTGGAGAAATAAACATTTTACAAACAAAGTCTAAATCCCTACCCGCTTCCTCGTTTGAGAAATGTGTTGAGGGAATTGGAATGAGACGGCTCAGAGACTTACAAGCTTCATGGGGAGACTCCCTGAATGATGAGCCTAGTTAAATGCTTCATCACATTGTACTCTTTTCTTTTATGAGTTTTTACTATCAGGTTTTCTCATACAAAGTTTTTAACGAGACAATGATTAATGCAAGCATATGCCTTATCTCAAGTTTTCCCCACAGGGGTTTTTCTAGAGATAAAACAAGGCATCGATTACTCCTTAAACCTTGCAGGTTTATGTTAGAGAAATCACCAATCAAATTATTCCTATTTTTTCCCACAGGGTTTTTTTAAAGGAATTAAAAACAAATTGATCTCAAGATGGACTCGATCAAAAGGGGAGTGTTACAAGGGCCATTACTTGGCCATTATTTGACCTCATCAAGGGCAGCAATCAAGAGCATAATGGAGTATTATGTACATTGTAACAGCCACATAAATCAGCCACATAAACCTTGGTTATTACCTCTAATTGCTATATTGATGTAATACACTAATTGCCTAGAATCCTAGGCTTGTAAATCTCCCTATATAAGGGACATATTGAGATCAATACAATGAGTAGAATTTACCATTTACATTGTTCATTCTCACATTCTATAACAGGAAGGAGGGAACACCGGTGAGTTTGGGAATCGGCGTACGAAAAGGTCTTGATGTCACTGCACCCTGTCCGCGCCATGCGCGAGGCCAGAGTGAGACCTCGACGAACGGTGCGCAAATAGCGGCATAGCCACATAGAGGCTTGCGGACGGGGGAGGCGCGCGCGGCGGTTGGAGAAGCGGCGCAGCGAGAGACAGTGTGCAGCCGATCTGCACATTGGGGTTGTAGCCGATCTGCGCACGGGTCGTTGCGGCTCCACACCTGACACCTGCAAGCCCATGGTGTCCCCTTTTGGGTTTGTGATGTAAGAGGTTTGGGCCCTGACAGTGATTGGTGCCATCTGCTGGGCCGAGAAACTCCGGACACGGCTCCTTGCTGCTTATTGCCCATCCTCAATGGACGCCATCTCCAACTATCTCTCCAAACTAAAATTTGATAATTTTAATTAAAAATCGTGCTCCAACAGTCTCTCTAATCGAATGATCAAGTCATTCGACCGACCAAATCCCTCCACCCACTAGTCAAATCTAGCTAGCCACACTCACTTGCCAATGAAGAGCCCCACATACTATTTCTCATCCCCTCTTCTTTTTTGCTTTGACGCTTATCTCTTCTCTACATCGCCACTACCACCATCCTCTGCCGCCGTCCTTGTCGCCACTCCCCTTCTCCCCTTGCGTCGGTCTCAGGGGAGCAGTGGACACGCCGGCCTCGGGGAAGTAACCTGTGTGGGCTCAGGCGTGGGCGTTGTGACGATAACGGGGAAAGCAGTAATGGCCGCGTGGTTGCGGGGAGGAGATAAAGGCGGAGGAGAGGGGACGTGAGGGACATCAGGAGGCACCGCTTGACGACGCCAACCATCGCCACAGGAGGAGAATGGAGCCGGTGTGGGCTTGGGTGCGGTTATTTTCATCCCTTTCTTTGGCCTCAACTGTACTTGGAGCACTGGTCTTGGAGCAACGGCAGCGGACAAGGATGAAGCCGAGGAAGGTGGAAGAGGCCCTAGCCTTCACCGTGCTGTCTTCCACCCCCACGCATTACCGCAGCCGCTTCCCGCCTTCCCATGCCTCCGTTGGGCGCTGGCGCCTCCTGTGCTTGCCTCCATCGCCGTCGCCTCGTCCGACGCTAGCCTCTTCATTATCACTGTCGCCAGCAGGAGAAGAGGAAGATGAGGAGAAAGAGAAGGAAGAAGAAGGGGTATAAGGTTTAAGACTTACGATCTGTTCTGATAATCTGATGTGACGAGGGCAATACCTCAGTTATCATGTGCAGTTCAAAACTTTGATGATTAAATGGTGTATAAACAATGTGTTCTTCCTATTCAGAAGAATAATAATTCTGATGGTGGTTAGAAAAATCTAAGATTCTCAGGTGATTAATTGATATTTGATTAATTTGATTCCCTCGTGTATACACATGTTCACACATTTTCTGCTTTTATATAGTACTATTTAGACTACAATACAGAAAAGGATACACTATATACGGATCATATAACACCTGCCTTTCATGCAAACCACGAGAATTTTTTTTAAAAAAAGAAAAACATAAATCGAATGAAAACTCGAGTGCTACTTTTTTAGAACTAACTCGATCGAGTGCTACTGAGTCATTGATCGATAAAAAGCAACCTTTTCCTCAAAATGAAACAAAGTTCATGAAAGGGACAGTAGCATAAGAATATTACCTGAGAATGAGATGGCTTTTGTTGAATTTTCTCCAAAAGACAGGACAATAAGAAAATATATTAACGATTCACAAATTTCAAATTCGTGCTATTACATATACACGATATAATGACTCCAACAAATTGCAACCTTTGAAAACAAAACAAATGATCAAGCCCGTAGCAAATTTATGAAACAATACACACCAAGTGAACACTCGATCGACTGGAACTGCTCTAGTTTTGCAGAACCGGGAACGTTTGAGAGACAGAAAATCAACGCTAGCTATGCATGCATGCACACATATATATGCAGCATACATGCAAGTGCACAGGCGGTGGCGGCTACTACGAGTGTAGATAGCCACGCATGCATCAAGTTTGTTTAAGCGCAGGTGTAGCCACTGGGGACGCACTTGCCACAGTAGTTGACGAGGAGGCTCAGCTTCACCGGGATGTTGACGACGACGCCGAGCACGTTGGCCTTGATGGCCGTGCAGAGGCAGACGGCGGCCTCGAGGTCGGCAAGGCCGCTGATGAGGCTGCAGCACGGCTCGGCGGGCACCTGGCCGACCTCGCCGCTAATGGCGCCCAGCACATCGGCGCAGGCCCCGAACTTGAGCGTGTTCACTGGGCACTTGTTGCCGTAGGATGGAGTTGGAGTTGGAGTTGGAGGCGGCGGCGGCGGGAGGGCCGGGGGCGTCGGGGTCGGGCATTTGCCGCACGCGCAGCCGCAGGCATTGGCCGTAGTGAAGAAGAGGAGGTTGATGGCCAAGAGAAGCACGAAGACCTTGGATGCCATTGCGCTAGCTTATCCTTAAGGGTATATGGCTATTTGCTAAGGCCGGTGTAGGATCAGAGCTAGCTAGCTAGTGAGAGATGGGGATGGTCTAGTGAGGGGGTTATGTGGGTGTATTTATAGAAGGAGAACCTGCAAAGGACAAACCCTAACCTCCCCCTTTCGTGGTTATATTGCCAAGAGTAACACGGAAAAGTGAGCATCGATCTCTTTGTTTCTTACTTCCTTCGTTTCATATATATATTATTTTAACTTTTTATCTAGTCTTTTTTTTAAAGTTCGTTGACTTTATAGAAAAAACATAGCATTATTTTCAATACGTCAAAATATATACAATGTTACATTCAAGAGAACTAATTTGGTATTGTAAATATTTTAATTATTTTTATAAAATTTAGTCAAACCTAAAAAAGTTTGACTAGAAAAAAATCAAAACAAATTATAATATAAAATGGAGGGAGTACTATCTTCGTCGTAGAAAAAACTCAATCTAGTAAGAGAGATATGGTCTCTGCTAGTACAATAAATCCGGACAGAAGGATCACATTCCCTCCTAAGTTGAGTTTTTTTTGCACAGAGGGATTACGTGTTATTTAATAATTACCGAAAACTAAAAAATATAAATTAATATGAGATATATCATTTACAAATATAAAGTTTGAATTCGACTTCTAAAAGTTGTAACAAAAATAAACAATTATAACTGTGAATGTTACAACTTATAAAAGTCAAATTCGATTTTACATATTTGTGTAGTGATATATATCATATTAATTTCTCTTATTATTATTTTTATTTTTTACAACTACTTAATTGATATGCAAGAAACAAGATAATGTCCCTCGAGAAAAAAAATGATCTCCTGAGTAACACTTTGATTGGAGTATGAGTGAATTGTCCGAACCTCTTATTGATTAGCTTAGGTATAACTAGAGGTTTCAAGTTGTAATCTTATCAAACATTAAAAAAAAAAACTTTACACATTATAGATTACCACCATCATTTTTTAATATATAACATGGTTGACTTTTTTAATTCTTTGACCAGTTAAGGTTTTAGATTAAGGTTAAGGTAGAAGTGGGGAGTTTGAAGAGCAGGTTTCCTAGGCTTGAATGGATGACCGTGAGCGCTACAGGACTAGCGGTGAGCGGTGATGTCGTTGGAGCCGTTGGGATGGAGGATGATGGGTAGGTGTCGGAGGCAAGGAGAGGGAAGTAAGATGGGTTAGGAGCCATGGGCATCAGGGGAACTATCGGACACTGAGAATACAGTAGGACATGTGCACCTTACCGCCATCTAGCTTGCATTGGGAAGGAGGAAAGTGGCAGCGATGGACTCAGGCCCTAGGCCACCTGGGCTATGGCTCAAAATGAAAGATCCATGGAGCACTTTGAGGTTTGACTATAAAAATTTATGTTGAACCAAACCTCTAATGGAGTGGTCCGGACTTTGGTCATTTTTAGGTCCGCCCCTAAAAAGAGGTGTGTTGGAGGGGTAGGAGAGCGTTGCCGGTGCTGGCAAGGCTGGGCAGGGGGATGATAAGGCTGGGCAGGGGGATAATATTGGCTGGAGGAGGTGGTGGTGCTAGAGAAGGTGGCATGCGGCTCGATTGCGACTCCAAAGGAAAATGAGGGAGAGAAGAAATAAGGTTGGATGTGGTATTGTAGCTGCACGAATCTTGGTAGGGTATGATATGAGCTGTACGTCTAAAAGTAATTTGCTTAGGTGAGATTTTTCTTACAAATATTAGATAGTCTGTTAGAAACTAGCAACACGCCTTTTATACTACTTTTCCTCTGTATGTTGATTAATAAATAGCGTGTTGTACTAGTTTAAGCATAGCACCTCTACATAAAGTAAAGATGAGCACATTTAGGCTGCGTTCGGTAACTGGAGTTGGGAACCCACTTCCCCCTTTTCCGTGCACACGCTTTTTAGACTGTTAAACGATGCGTTTTTTTGAAAAAATTATATACGAAAGTTGCTTAAAAAATCATATTGATCTATTTTTTTAAAAAATAGCTAATACTTAATTAATCATATACTGATAGATCGTTCCGTTTTTTATGTAGGAGGGATTAGTTCCCATCCCTTACTACCAAACGCAGCCTTATTAACACATGCCATGCCTGACTATCCATTGTACACTACTTTCCTGTCTTTCTGAACAATTTGATAGAACAGGCATTAGAATCAAACTAAAAACTCCCTACTCTTTGGTACAGATCGATGGAAAAAGATATGGCTGGTAGGCATATCAAAGAAAACCCAGGTGGAAATGCATGCCAGGGCCAGGGCGAGCTTGTCTTGAACTGGCTGGTGATAGTTGGCTTTGGAGCTAGCCGGCGGCCTGTGTGGAGCACACACACATCAGCATCGTCGCCAGCTCGGCCACCCGCGCGCGCTGGTCACCACAGGATTGATCGCGCCATGGACCGAAAGCGAAGTATCAGTCGCGCGCCACCTCACGGACTGCACAGTAGCACTAGCGTGTGGCAGAGGAACTCTCTGTGATGTATCGGCCGGTGATCAGGTCTGCACAGTACTCTTCTGTTGGCCTTCTGTCTGTATTTGGCCTTCTGTTGCCATGCACGGGTTAGGCGCTGTACCGACACGTTACGCTCCTGCTTGGCTACAGGGAACTTCTGGCTGAGGACTGATCCATGTAAAATCCATGCACGGAGAAATTAATGTGCTCTTCATTCGTTCTTCATTCATGACCGTGTAATCAAGCATCTTTGCATGGTTAATTAGATCGATCTGTCGATGGGCTGTAAAACAGATGAGACTGGTTACGGTCATACAGGCACTACCAGAGATGGGAAAGCTCCCATGTGTTGCCAAATGTTACCGGGTGTTTTACGAAACACACGGTAAGTTACCGTGCGGTTACACACAAACACGGTAAAATCTCGGAAATACCGTGTGCAAGAGACTAACATACGGTAACGAGGGAATATACCGTGCGTGAACATGCTGCACACGGTAACATTGCTGCTGAACTGGAAACCCATCCAACTTCCGTTTGCACGCCCTGAGCTTCCGTTGGCGCGGGCGAATTTCGTGGTTGGCGGGGACGTTGCTCCTAATGCTGCCAACCGGATTTCCTTTTTTTTTTCACACAACCAATTAATCTCTTTGCATAAAAAACAAATTATTTTTTTTAGGATAACTGAAAATGAGAAACTTTATATGGAATTTGTAGCCCTAAAACTGGAATAGAAAAAAAACATAACTCTTTTATATGAAGTCCAATGATGACAAATTTTACATGAAAATTTTAGCTTTCGATGATATCTACAACTCTGTTGTTGAAAGTCTTTTTGTTGACCGTTTACAGGTTTGAATACTTGATTTTCGGTAGCGGCTCTATATATGAAAATCGCCCTTCGAAATAAGAGCACCACTAAAATTAAAAAAATCGTAACACCTTCATACGAAGTCGGGTCGAGATAAACTTTACTTGAAAATTGTAGCCCTTAGTGAGATCTACAACTTTGTAGATGAAAGGTTTTTCATTTGAGATTGTTTATGGGTTTAGATATTTATTTTTTACTCTTAGATATATTTTTGAAATTATGCTTTGAGTTTTCAATATGATCTCTCATAAATACATATTCTATATTAAAGAGAATATTGTAAAGATCGTAGAAAACTTTGTTTCACCTCAATCAGATTTAAAATGAATTTATGTGCTCCATACTGCAGGTTGCATATCTTGGAAGGATGTTGGTCCAATAGCATTTTTAAGTGGTAAGTGAAAGAACATCATACATCTGACTAACTCATCCTCGATTAGATAAAGTACAGAGCAATAAGCAAAGCACTAATCTTATGACAGTACAATTAAATAAAAAAATGCAGATTTGAACCAAATCAATTCTATTTAGTGCTCACATCTAGTTTTAGGCTAGCAAGGACCACAAGAACTCCTGTAATAGCTGATTACAACAAATGATTAATGCAACTTTGGTCATCACCTATAATGTAGAAAATGAAATGGCAACTCTGAGATCGATTTCTGTAGTGTACTAGCAATTGTCATGGGCTCATAGCCTACCAAATCCTTTTGGTTTGCTCGGCAGCATAGATACCTTCTTATCCAGTTATCCATGACTATCTTTTGATTACTGAAGAGTGCAGACCAATTTGCATCTGATGACATGGATACTTAATGGAACAGAGAAAACTATTGCCTTGCGACATCAAAATTTGTTAATATATAATTTCTTTGTATCTAGTTACCCTTTAAAGGTTTAAGTTACTTATGGATACTTATTACTGAATGTTGCCAATCCTGGAAGGATGTTGGTCCAATGGCATATTTCAGTTGGAAATACATGGTTGAAACTATAATTTGATATTGATTCTGCTCCTACAATTGTTAAAATAATTTTGCATGTCTTGGCCATCTTGTTTTCTTGCTAGTATCTAACAATGGCAGCGATACAGTTCAAGTATCAACTCAAGGCAAAAAAAAAACATCTGCGCATCATCTTACTATTATTCATATAGATCAACCAAAAAATATGTTGGAGCGGCTGCTAGATATATTGAGATGTAAAAAGTACTAGCTCCTAGATATAACAGATGTTGCATAGATTGTATGCACATTTTTAGTTTGGGCAAGTTAGCTGTTGTCTCTCAACTGTACTCAATGTTGTTAAATGCTTGTAAATTGAACCGGATTTATTGTGAGATCTATATTTTTTTTTGCTATGTTACTTGTGTGCTTGATGGTACCATGATTGTAATCGAATAAATGCTAATAAGAACCCGTGGTAATTAACATGGAAAAAACTACTGAATTAGTACTATCTTACCGAGTGTCAGCATATGCCACGCCCGGTGACACACACCAACCTTTACCGGGTGTCTCTGACACATGGTAAGCCACCGTCCCGTCTGAAGATTCCGTTACATAGAATAGAATGTTACCGGGAGTCTAGCTACGCACGGGAAGATCCCCGTGTGTTTAAGCACACACGGTATGGTTTGGGCCATCCCGTGCGCAAAATCGTGAAACACCCGGAAAGTGCCCACGAAAACGGGAATGCTAGGGACCGGCATCCCGATACGACGGTATCGTCTTCCTCCTCATTCCCAGAGCACGAGCACACACATGCGGCAGCGGAGCAGCGCTGGTATCGGAGGACGCGGAGGACGCGGCCGCCGGCGACGAGCTCCGACGTGACGACGGAGGACGCGGCCGCCGGCGACGAGCTCTGGTGTGGGGCGTTGACGACGGAGGATGCAACCACCGATGTGGGGTGTGACAGCGGAGGACGCGGCCGCCGGCGACGAGCTCCGGCATGGAGCGCTGACGACGGAGGACACGACAGCTAGCGATTTGCTCTGACGTGGGACACGACGACGGAGGATGCGGCCGCCGGCGTGGGGCGTGACAGGGGGGAGGACGCGGCTGCTGACGACTTGCTCCGATGTGGGACATGACGGCGGAAGACGTGGCCGCCGACGACGAGCCTAGCGTGGGGCGTGGATGACAGAGGAGCGGCCGCCGGTGACAAGCTCCATTGTGGTGTGGACAGTGGAGGATGTGGCCATCGACGATGAGCTCCCGCGTGGGACGTGGACGGTGGGACAACCGGCGACGATACTTTGGTGCCCGCCTCCTGATACGTCGCAAGTATCACATGATACGTGGTAAGAATCGCCTGATACCTGACAGGTATCACCTGATACCAGCAAGTATCACATGATACGTGGTGGAAATCACCTGATACCTGATAGGTATCACCTGATACCTCACAAGTATCACATGATAAATGATAGGAATCGCCTGATACCTTATAGGTATCACCTGATACCTTGCAAGTATCGCCTGATACCGGTTAGTTATTAAAACATGATACCTCTCATCTGATACCTAACCGGTATCATTCCGTCCCAATGGAATTCCGTGGTATAGCAGCCCCCCACGGAAAACCGATGAAGTTGCTGTGTATCTGTTACCGTGCGGTGGTACTCGGTACCTGTTCCCGGGTGTTTTTGGCACACGGGAGTCTTCCCATCTCTAGTAGTGACGCCCCTCTGTCAAGGGCAAAAGTACGTACGTTCGTCGTCATCAAGTTTTCCATGATGTGGCCCGACGACGCAGCCCACGGATTGGAGCCCATTGCACGCAGGGCGGCACAGTTAGCGCGTCCCAGTCTGTGGCTCTGTGCCACTGCAAGCAGCGGGCAAGAAAGAACAGGGAATCGGTATAAGCCACGCTTACGATACGACCAGAAATATCTGGCGTAATCAAGTTCTCGTGTCTCATGCAACGTCGTCACTTTCACCGGCACAACACAGCGTCCCGGCCGGCCGGTCTGTCACGGGTGGACGTACGCCTCGACGATTTGATCGATGCACTACCCATGGTATTGTTTGCCGTCGGCGACGAGAGATTAAAGTATGTTTCGACAGATCGGTTGCAGTGGGAATGTTCCACTGTACCAGAGGCAGAGTTTAGATCTGGATCTCTTGAAACAATTATTTGGTGTTAGTGATAATTTCGTTTATCGCTTTGTACTTTTTTCTAATGCAATCCAGTTTTCTCCGTTGGGCGGGTGTGCATGTACTGGCATAGCTTACAAATTAAGGGATATACATAAGCTGATGTGCGTTTTGTAGCCGGATATCCTCCTTGCGACATTGGACGGCGAATTTCTTTGGATCCTCTTCTATACTTTGCGGATCGGTCACGGCATCAATGATCAATACGCTACTGATCGAACTTGTTTCTCTGATGGATCGAGAACCCATATACGTGGTCCACCACCCGGCCGACTAGCGATCCAAGGATGGTCGCGCGCGGATTCGCGGTGTACCTACGAAATCCACCGAAGCCGACACGACCTCCGATCCCCGCGGTGTGCGTACGGGCGTGCGCGCCCCTGCGGTGTACCGTGAGCGGGTGGACGGGTAGGTCAGTAGGCCACTCCGCCCGCGTGCTTAACCGGAAGAGGTAAGTATGTAACGTGTGTGATGGCTTCGTTACCCTTATCGTTGCAGCCTTGAAGGGTGGGTTCACGGAGCGAATGTTCGCGCGCGGTCTAGGTCCGTGAACACTTTTGGTCCAACCCGCGTATGTTATTTAGCCGAACATGAGAATCTGTTCTAATAAAGTTTATCCATAGAGTGATTATACAGTACACTTGGAGGTATCGGAAATACCATATTTTCTAGTGTAAAATTTATATCTCCACTATTAGGAGATACGAAAACTTACACATATAAATGATTTATTAAACTTTTATTTAAAAATATTTCAATCCGACATCAAGGTTTAAATCAGAGTCAAACATATAAACTCTTTTGGTGTATGAACTTACCAAAAATAAAAAAAGCACTGTAAAAAGAAAAACCATTGGCATTCGCGCGCTGAGACAGTAACAGGTTCTCTACCCATATGGGGATGGAGAAACAGAAGCATGGAAATAGGATAAGTTAGCGGTGAGACGAGCCGTTTAAGTAGGTGTTCTACGGCGTAGTGGCATGACTGCTAGGGGATTGGCTTCGGGTGTAGGTAGGGTCAAATCTGTTTGGGTCATGCAAATACATAGGCCCCTTGCCTTCTGCCGGGTTGTTCAGAAGGTGCTTTCTGTTCTACGGACCCTTGGAGCGAAGGGTTAGGCAGGTAGTACGGGCCCTCTGACTTCCAGCTATATGCTGTGTGCGACTCCTGCAAAGCGAATGAACGGAAGCTCTTCGAGCTTTCTCCGCAGGTGCCTTATGTAGTGGTCGGCATTCCTACATGCTCTGACTCTAGCTTGCATCCTCATTAAACATGTCTTTTTTAAAAACAAAATGTTTCATGTAATAGATTTACTAGCTACATATCTAAAATGCAGATGAGTTATTTTCCCAACTATATATTTATGATCTCTTCTTGTTAGGAATATGTATGTGCTAACGGACGTGACTCATACTTTCCTAATACAACTCTAATCGGCGAACAAGTCACTTAGACGGACTCTTACCGAAATATATATAAGGAAATTACATAATACCCTAATTAATAGATACAATTGCCTATATTGGACTCTATCCTCGCCTGGCAATATCACTGAAGCTCTTCATTTGGATCCGACATTGATCATGTAACCAATCTTTACCAATATCGGCTGTATCAGTTAACTGTGTTGAACTCGGTATCGGCCGATACAGACTCCAAGCCGATGCAGACTCTGTTTCCGAAAACATCGCATCTCTTCCAAATCCGCTTCGGCTTTTATCTCCAAATCCAATC
The DNA here is from genome assembly GCA_000573905.2 of Oryza punctata. Classification (NCBI taxonomy): domain Eukaryota; kingdom Viridiplantae; phylum Streptophyta; class Magnoliopsida; order Poales; family Poaceae; genus Oryza; species Oryza punctata. The sequence goes on along the minus strand of CM002491.2, from coordinate 26,441,236 downwards.
CATATCTTACCAAATTTCATCGTTAATAATATTATTCATAGATTCGGTGCTCCTCAAACTTTAACTACGGATCAAGTGGCTTCTTTTATGTCCAAAGAGGTAAAAAATTTTGCCGAATCCTATGGTATTAAATTGTTGAGTTCTTCTCCTTACTACACTCAGGCTAATGGACAAGCCGAGTCGAGTAATAAGACTTTGTTGAAGCTAGTCAGGAAAAAGATTGAGGAACACCAAAAAAATGGCATGAGGTACTCGCAGAGGCGTTATGGGCTCATAGAGTATCTAAGCATGGTGCTACCAAGGTGATAAACCCTAAACTCTACTCGATACGCTCAGGGATTTGGTTGTCCCGATCTTTCGGTGAGTTGATGATAACTACAATTTGGGAGAAACATTGACGACCCAACTACAACCGTACGAGACGTTGTTGCGTTGTGCCTTAGCGATCGATACACCTCTCCGTGGGTTGTTGATCTTGCTTGTGCAGATCAACCTTATTCCTGCAAGCAAATTGTAACACCCTGAAAATGTCGACTTTGAAGTACGAAATTAAAATTCGGAATAATCAAAAATCTTTTTCAAAATACATTCATGCCGGAATTAATTTATTTCGATCTGTCGTTTTCCTTTTATGCGTGGGCTAATAGATGAGCGTCTGAGAATATGTCGGTATTTAATTTCAAATATTATTTATTCAAGGAAATATGATTATGAGATATCCTAATCTTTGCATATGCCAACTATTTTCGGGAAACCCTTCTCTATATATTAAAAACCCTCGGGCACGTTTACTTTATGAATAAAGCTATATATGTATATATATGTAACACCGTTTTATTAAAACCTATATGGGATAGCGTATTAAAACAAATACTATTTTACTAAGGAAATATAGCTTGATTATTTTCTATGAACCTTGCAGAGTCTGCCTTCGGAAAACTAATTGCAAAATAATATCATTTAGTAACATATTTACTAAAAACTTTATTTGCGCAACATAATTCCTAAAAGGCTATTTTCAAAGATATGACCTCCTCAGACAAAGTCTAGTCCTCCGGCATAATTCTAGTTTGCTTGTTAATATTCATTAGTTATTTGTGTGTGTTTAGGTTTTGTGCCAAAGATCTTGGTTTAATCTCTTATCCTAAAAAGAGGCCCTCCATTCATCATCCCTTTCTTATCTTCTCTCCCTTTCTTATCCTCTCTGTCTAATCTCTTCAGACGTTCCGGTGCTAATTTAATAAAATCCCAGTCTTTTCCTACGGTCGCGACGCGATCCATTTCTCTTGCTCTACGGTTATTTTAAAACCGCTCTATCGGTTCAAACTAGATAATTCCCTCGAATATTTACGATCGATCGACGTATTTATCTATCATGCATCGATACGACTATCCTCGATTTCATTCCTACCGCGACTGTTGGATTCGAATGCCATGCGTCGTCCTAAACATCCCGATGGTAGTGCCGTCAGAGCGCTCGCAATAAAATCCTAAAACTAATTCTCAAGCGACGGAGCGACCAAAATTAAATTCAATTGTTTTCACTCAAACCCAAAAATCCAAGGAGCAGTGTATAACCAAAATTACACATTTCGACCCCAAAATCAATCGTCCAAATTAAACAGGCCCAACCTACAAATATACAGTCCAAAATTACAGTCCCATTAATTACATAAAGCCGAATAAATTTACAAATCCCGGGGAAATATAAAAGCCCCTAACACAATTGGGCCACCTCTCTCACAACCAGCCCATTTCCTCTCTTCTTCTCAGCCCAACCAGCAAAAGTCCACTTGGCCTCCCCCTGTTTCAGCTAGCACAGCATGCATGCAAGGTGTTCGATGGAATATCTGCAAGCTACCTGCATGAGTTAAATGTTGCCAGCCACCTCCCCTGCACCCATACTCCCAATTCACAAAACCTTCCCATGACACTAGAGACGCAATGAGCAGAGACCACACCGAAAAACAACTCCAAGTCCAGGGAGCCCTGCCTACCTTGCCTCCCATACACAGGCAGTCACAACATATAAAACCACCACCAAAGCTCAACACCACCTTGCCTCTCCATTTCATTCTCCCTCTCCCTACCCTTGCTCTGCCAATCCTCTTCCCTGTCCTGCGCATTGGCTGCCACCATTTGCTCCACCGTGGCTAGCCTAGGCTAAGCCTCGGCTGAGCAAAGGGACGGGTAGACCGTCGCACCATCAAACAAATTTTTGAACGCCAAACACTAGAACGTGAGAACAGATTCAAACCTTGAACGTAAACAACAAAAACTTGAAATTTAAAAACTGAAAATAGAACCTCTCCGACCGTGGTCGAACACTTGGCGTGAGGATGAACCGTGAGCCGGTCGTCGACGCCGTCGGCCACTCTCGGCGTGCCGCTACCCGGCTACCGCAAGGTGAGCATCTCCTCCTTTACCCTTGTACTCCGCCCTCCCCGCTGTCCTTCCCTTGCTAGTCTCTGCCTTGGCGCGGTGCCGCCGTCATGCGCACTGTCGTCGCCTCCTCTTCGCGCGGCCGTCGCCATGCGGCGCCCCTGACCTCCTCCCACGCTGGCCGCGAGTGTGCCGCTGTGTGCAGCCACGCTGGCCACGAGTCTGCCGCCGCGCGTCGCCCTCCCCGCGCGTAGCTGAGGCGCTGCAACGCGTCACCGGCCACGTGCTGCCACCGCGCGCGCAGCCGAGGCGCAAGCCGCTGCCTCGCGCCAACCCGCCGCCGGCCGCGCAAGCCGAGCCGGCCGACGTCCCCGCGCCGAGCCGGCCGCCGCCCCTGCCGGCCACAGGCCGCGCCGGCGCCGCCTGTCCCCCACCGCCGCCCACCTCTTCCCGCGGCGACCTCCTTCCGCGTCGCCGCGCCAAGCAGTCGCCCGCGCCGTCGCCGGCCACCAGCCCGGCCAGGCCGCGCCGCAGCCGACCGTCCTGACCCGGCGCCGCGCGCGTGCCAGCGCCACGCAGGCCCGGCCGCGCCGCCCCCTGCCACCCCCTGCCGGGCGCCTGCGCTGCCAGGCCACCGCCAGCGCGCCGTGCCAGGCCGCCGCCCACATGCGCCCGGCCGCGGTCGCGCCGGCGTCACCCCTGCCCGAAGCTGTCACCGCCCAACCGCTGGCGTCCCCTCCCCAGCCGGCCGCCACGCGCGCGCACGCCAACTCCGCGTCGGGCCACCGCTGCACGCTGTCTCCCCGGTCCCCACCGCCGGCCACCGGCCCCCACGCCCAGCTGCTGGCACCGCGCCCCGGCCCGGCCGCCGCCTCCTCTCACCGTCGGCCGCAGCCTCGCGCCGGCGTCGCCCCCATCCGGCCACCGCCAGGCCGCCGCCGCACGCCGCCCCCCTGCCGAGGCCGCGCTGCCGTGCGCCCCTCCCTCCTCCTCCTTCGGTCGGCAGTGAGCAAGAAAAAGAGAGAGAACGAGAGACAGAGAAGGAGAGAAGGAAACAGGAAAAAGAGAGAGAAGAGAGAGGAAAAAAAAGAAAGGAGAAAAAAGGAAAAAGAAGAGGGGCCCACCAGTGGGGCCCACACTCTAGATATTTCCCTGAGTTCTCTCCCTCTAAAGAAAAAAAGTCTACTTCATGTCCCTCTATTTCCCTGTCTATTCCTTACAAAAGTCTATATCATGTCCTTCATCTAACCTCCGGAAGAGCCTATCATCAACCTCCTTATTCACTAAAGTCCATGATATGTCCCTCTGTGAACTACAGACATCTCCGATACCTCCCCACCCGATAAAACCCTATATCCGCGGTTTATAATTCTTTTTATTAATATTCAGAAATTCATATCTCTCTAACCGTAACTCCAATTAACTCCGTTCAACTTCCATCATCGCTCTAAAATCGAGATCTATTTATTGGCACCATTAGTTTGTATTGAAAATTATTTTATTTTATTTTTAGGATTTTGTGTGGTTTTCTTCGGTCGTTGGTCAGACGTTCGGATTCTCCGGTTATTCTTTGATCGTGGATATTCCGGTTATTCTAACTGTTGCGGATTTCTCGAAGATTATACGAACCTAAAGCGAGGCAAGTCACTATGCCCCCTTCCTCGAACATATTGATCCTATTTTATAAATGTGTTGATTGCAAATAAAATTGCATGCTAAATTATAAAACGCGTACCTACATTTGTTTAAGCCTTACCTTTGATATTGTTTACCTTTATGTACTTATACACCTTTGTTGCCTGAGTCTATTATTTATGCGCGTTTAATTATATGTACTGCTCAGCGTTGCATATGTGTAGACGTTTGTACACTCCATACTTATGATATATGGCTGTGGATGTGGATGTGGCGATCACTCAGTGGGAGTGATTGTCGGAGACGGGTGGAGACATAAGCGCCACCCGCAACATTAAGACCTTTGCGAAAACCAAAAACTTAATAAAACAAAACTATTTCGACTGGGGTGGCATGAATAGAATATGGGTGGTTCTGGGAACGGTAAGCCGCCGATCCTGGTCAATTAAGGACCGAGTCAAGAAGCTATGCGAGAAACGAACAGAGTACGACCGCATTTCTCGAGTGGGGTATGACCCGGTGGACTAGGAAATTCTCGTGGGGTGGCACTCCAGACATGGTAGGTTCTGGACATTCGTTGTTGTGTGGATGAAGTGTTGTGGTTTAGATCGCTTGGATCGATCTGTTGAACACCGGCAAAAACTTAAAATGCACCCGATGTATATATTATGTAACCCCCCTAAGATCTCGGGAGCGCCAGGACTCCTCTCACAACCGGCTCGAGGTAGGAATGTGGCGCCGGGGGTGCAATGGGGAATCATAGTCCTTGGAGCGGGTGCCGCTATGCGAGGGTAACTGAAAAACCGGGCTGTGACAAAGTCTCATGTGTTGGGTGCGTCACGGAGTGCGGGATTAAAAGCGTACATCCACTGCAGTGTGAGTAAACTAAACTATTCGAATAGCCGTGCTCGCGGTTAATGAGCACCGGGACTTGTACTACTCTTGACTAGTCTCATTAATTTTTAATTGCTTAAAATATGATTGGAATGGAAGGTGTGACCTTGCCCGATGTGCGGGAATGTCATAATGTGGAAAACTGTGGAAAATTGGATGCAAGGGTAAACCAGACCAAGCGAGGCTCGGGAAAGGTAGATGAACTCTCGCAGGTTAATGACAACTTCAACCTAACGATTGTTTTCAGTTAAAACTGCAACGTCATAGGCTTGCGAAATCATTTGTGAAAACTAGCTTTATGCAAATAAACCCAGCCATATTTGAACCCTTATGAACATTATATGCATTCTGTAGTAGTTGCTTGCTGAGTACGGTTGGTACTCACTCTTGCTCTGTAGATGTGCTATGCTGGCAAGGAGTTACCGAGGACGGTGGAACAGGGACCTAGGTTCACCAGTCAATGCGTGTGGGATATGGACCGCCGCTGCTTCGCTTCCGCTACCGCATTTACTTCATTTGGTATTTTGTATTGTTGACAACCATGCTTGGTCTATTCGGGACCCATTTGGGCTACCCTTGTATTATCAATATATATTGTAAGACTTGTATGACGATGTCAGCTTGTGATATACAACTGTGCCATGTGTGTACCATCTACTGATCCAGGGAATGGTATTGTAATACACATGGGGTTTCCAGTATACAGAACCGGGGGCTTACACAAATTGAAGGAACAAGCAAGAACAAGATAAAAGCAATCTGAATTGCAAATAGGAATTAAATACAAATGATAAGTTGAGGTTCCGTAACGAGCAAATCGGCGATCTAACCGATCACGAAATTACACGGCAAAGTAGCGAAGCTAATCTTTAATCTAAACAAAAACCCGAGAAAGCCTAAAGGGGTACCTAGCTATTTAAGGAGGTGGGAGGATGACCAAGGGGTCCCTAGGATCGTGCTCCACCAGGTTGGGGTGCATCCCACATGGGCCGAGGTCCCAGACGAAGTTACAAGCCCATAAGCCCATTACTGGTGATGCAACACATTGTTTCTTCAATTGTGGCCGACTGAGATGGAGTTTGGCGATGAGGCTGGATGCATTGGAAAGATAACTCCAAGAGCTTTCCATCATGTACTCATAGGCCCAAAACGGAGCTCGCATGCATATGTGGCGGCCGTTTGAAGTCAGCATTGTAGCAGGTGGCCGAATTGGATTCCAGAACTTCTGCGGCTCAATCTCAATGTCTTCCAGTTGTCCTATGATGTGAGCAATGGTTGTATCAATGGTAGTCATAGTCACATCATCCCCCCTTCTTCATGGAAAATCATTCTCGGTTTTTCCATGTGGTGCTTTTAATGTAGTCCTCTTAAAACAACCTGTTTCTTTAAATCAAAACAAGACAAACTCGAGATAATATGATTAGCAATAACATGTCTCTCTAGCTTGCATGTTTCATTGACATCTACAGGAGGTTCTAAATCCGAACAGATGTAAACTCTGTGCACCAAATATAGTCCTCTATCATTATATTTACCAAAGATACGAAATATAGTATGAGTTGGACATGGCAAATCAACAGCATATAATTTCTCCTTCAAATTATCGAGCTCACAAAAGTCATCAAACAAAACATAGCCCAAAGTATTTAAAGAAGATAGCAATTCACATTCCTCAACTTCATTAGCTATATGAACAACATGCTTAAAATCCGCACATAAAGAACTAACACTAGAAATAGCATGTTCATTCACTAGTTGTGGTATGGGTATAAGTGAAGCATTATCACACAACTCTTCTTTATCACAAGGAACAACAAACAAATCAACTTGTGACAAAGGAATCTTAGCAATTGGTTCCACTAAAGGTTGCTCTACTATAGCATGAAAAGTGGACATGTGTAGCTCAGCTTGAGAATACTCACATTCATTTATCTCAGCACCATTTAATTTACCTTCCAAACTTTCTTCAGACGTTGCAAGTGCTTCATGCTTCTCCTCTTTCTTCTCAAGTACTTCATTCTCCTCCTTTTGTTGAATGTTCTGAACTCCCTGCAAAATGTTTATAACAAGAGACGCAAAGATTGCTCCTCAATGTTTGCACACCATTATTGCACAAAGATATATGATATTCAGAAACAGGAGATAAATCACATTGTTCATGATTTGACTTTCAATGCTACGAGCAAGCATGAATAGGTGTCCAATATGATTATATGTCACGCTAGCAAGCATAACTTGAATTTCAGAACTAAGCCCCTTGAAAAATCTACGCATTATGTTCTCATTGCATTCTTTTAGACCACTGTAGATGATACAAACTTTAAATTCATGGATGTACTCCCTAACAGTTCGATCACCTTGTTTCAGATGTTCTAATTTCTCAAAAAGAATAAATTTGTAATAAGAACTCACATAACACTCTCATCATGGTTTTGCACTCATCCTAAGTTTCAAGTTTGTTACTAACATGACTCCATCAAAAGAATGCAGAAGAGGTAAACTTATTACTAGCAGCCTTAACCATTTGAGCATCAGAAAGTTCATATTTATCAAATTCATTGTCTATTGCTAGTTTTCAATCAATATAAGTAACATAATCATACTTACCATCGTAGAATGTTAACTTAGATTCAACTCGTGAAAAATTATAGTTAGGTACCTCATGTGCATCATGTGGAGAAGACGCCATATCTTGTCGAAGGTGAAGAAGTCGATGTTGAGCGTGACCATATTGTATCTCCTTGCGTAACCTTACCATGGTTAGTATCAAACAAGAAACATACACAAGAATATGCATGTTTCTATCAACTACTAGGTAGTAGAGGCTCAAATATCACACACACTCAAGATTTTAACCAAGCTCTTACAAGATCTTACTAAAGCAAGCGGAATGGTGACCACATCGACTCAACCTAGACCCAATGGAGGTTGGATGTATCGATGCCTTGGCAAACACTTGCTGTACAGCTGCAATCAAATCTGTAGAGCTCTGGGTAGGCTTAAATATGCAGCAAACGAATAGCCAATGTTGAAATCAGAGAATGCAAAGGTGAATAATGGTTCAAAGTCAGTACCGTGCTAGTCCTAGGCTAGAACGTACAAGAGACGCGAGTCTAGGCACAAACGGTACCACAAGATAACACTAGAAACAACTTAAGCACAACTCTGATATATGAAAGCAAACTCAAAGATAACAACTGATTTTGTCTTTTCTTTCTTTCTTTCTTTCTTCTTTTTTTCTTTCTTCTTTTTTCTTTCTTTGTTTTTTTTGTGCGGCTTTTGTTTTCTTTTTTTACACCTTTTTGCCTTTTTTTTCTTTTTATCCTTTTTCAGCAAAAATGACTCAAGGACCTTAATGCAAGATTACATGAAGTCAAATGCAAATATAAAAATTACAGAGACTCGAATGTAAAAAATCCAAACCCTAAAAATTAAAATTATACAAAAATGGAATGCTCTCGTCCCATAGGTTCCGTTTTTGCAAACAGATCTCGAATCCGACACTTGAAAATTTTTCACCAAGGTGTTTACCAAGTTATGGTATAGATTGGAACCGAGAGGAGAGGGAGGGAGTCGGACTTGGTGGAGATGGGTTGCACGAGGTGGATACTCGGCCTTGGTGTGGAAAGGTCCCATGCAAAAAATAGAAACAAACCCCACCTTTTATATGTTCTTTGCCGGCCACCAATAGAAAAAAAATCCAATCTAATCTAATCTCCTCTTCTTCACGCGCCGCAACAACACAACCACGGGATAGGAACCACACAACACAAACCCTAGCAACTTGATAACCTCAAAACAGACCAATAGAAATTTCTGAAAACTACAAAAATAGAATCCTAGCGAGGCGATTCCGTTTTCGTAGGTCCCGACGACAACAAAGACACTTTGGCAACAACTTATATATATGTATATATATATCAATAGTGGTACTAAACGTGACAAGAACTCGAAACTCTAAACGACTAAATGCTAAGACCAGCAACACGACTCGATGATGCAACACAAAACTCAACAAAGCAAAAACTGAAAAGAATAATACAGTGGCACAAAGATGGCTAGGTAATGGATGCAATATTTTTTATATGGCTATTTCTGGTTATAGGTAGATAAAAACACTCACTGAGCAACGAAAACTCTGATACCACTTGATAAACCCTAAACTCCACTCGATATGCTCCGGGATTTGGTTGTCTCGATCTTTCGGTGGGTTGATGATAACTACAATTTGGGAGAAACGTTGACGACCCGACTACAACCGTACGAGACGTTGTTGTGTTGCGCCTAAGCGATCGATATACCTCTCCGAGGGTTGTTGATCTTGCCGGTGCAGATCAACCTTATTCCTGCAAGCAAATCGAAGGAATAAGCAAGAAAAAGATAAAAGCAATCTGAATTGCAAATAGGAATTGAATACAAATGATAAGTTGGGGTTCCGTAACGAGCAAACCGGCGATCTATCCGATCACGGGATTACACGGTAAAGTAGTGAAGCTAAACTTTAATCTAAACAAAACCCGAGAAACCCTAAAGGGGTACCTAGCTATTTAAGGAGGTGGGAGGACGACCAAGGGGTCCCTAGGATCGTGCTCCACCAGGTTGGGGTGCACCCACATGGGCCGAGGTCCCAGACGAAGTTACAAGCCCAGAAGCCCATTACTGGTGATGCAACATTGTTTCTTCAATTGTGGCAGACTGAGATGGAGTTTGGCAATGAGGCTGGATGCATTGGAAAGAGGACTCCAAGAGCTTTCCATCATGTACTCATAGGTCCAAAACGGAGCTCGCATGTATATTTGGTGGCCGTTTAAAGTCAACATTGTAGCAGGTGGCCGAATTGGAATCCAGAACTTCTGCGGCTCAATCTCGATGTCTTCCAGTTGTCCTATGATATGAGCAATGGTTGTATCAATGGTAGTCATGGTCACATCACAAGGTCACTCCTTCTGAGTTGGTCTATGGACAAGAAGTCGTTTTACCGGTAGAGGTGAATCTTGGCTCTCTTAGATATATCAAGGAAGATGATTTATCGGTTGAGGAGTATAAGACATTAATGGGGGATAATTTTGATGATGTGACCGATAAACGTTTGAAGGCTTTAGATGAGATAGAAAAGGAGAAAAAGAGGGTAGCCAAAGCCTATAATAATAGGGTGAAAGAAAAATCGTTTCAAGTGGGAGACTTGGTTTGGAAGATGATTTTGCCTTTGGGTTCTAGATCTAAAGAGTTCGGTAAATGGTTGCCTAGTTGGGAGGGTCCTTATCGGATATGTGGAATCGTTCGGGGGAATACATAATTTCTTGAGACTTTACAAGGAGAATGGTTTGAGAGAGCGATTAATGAGAAGTACTTGAAGAAATATTTCCCAGTGTTTGACAAAATGCTTGAGAAGTAATATGGCCGATAATTTAACTATCGCCCTAAGATCACGTGTTCTATGCTGTTAGGTTCAAAAAAAGTTCACCAAAAAGCAAAGGGTATGTGTTTATAGCCAAATTTGGCACATGTGTACGAAATAGGGAAAAATTGCCAAAATTTGGAAGGCGCTAGGTTTCCTTCACGGGGCCAGTCAAACCGCAGGTGTATGGCCGGTCTGACTGCAGGCATGTGGCCGGTAGAGTCCGAGTCCGAAGCGAATTTCGTCGGGTCTCGGGTTGCCTTGCTCGGGAAAGTATGTTTCAAGTTTCTATTGGTTTCTACCCCGAAATTGACATGGAGGAGGACCTGTAGAAGGCAAGACCAACCCTTATATAAGGGATAAGGTCAGTTCAATTGAAGCACCAATCTACTTCCAACACAATTAGCTAATTAAATCACTTTTCAATATCGCATCTACTTTTTGCCTAGTTCTAACCTAGTTCGTCCATCTCTATCGATTTGCGCCGTAAATCACCCGCCATCGCTGTGAGAGTGCGATACCCCTTTGTAGGTTTGTCCCGTAAACCTTCCTTTTACCCACGAGACGAGTAGTTATCCTTTGCTCCACCTAGATCAGCTCCGCTAGCCGGTCTAATTTTACATAACCTATCTTGATTTAGCTTTTGGCTAAATCGAGGTGGTTGGCGGCTCCATATCACCGTAAGATATCACCGTAAGATATTTAAGTGTCCCGATCGTACTTGTCTTCTTACTTAAAAAAAAGTTGCCAATAAATACAAGTAATAAAAATCAAATAATAATATCCAAAAAATAAAACAAACATGTTCCCCGATGCGCATAATCTCGCGTACGCGCGGAGAAGGCCACAAATTAAACAAATTAAATCGAATCAAACCAGATAGGTACTTCTTGCCACTGAATGCATGCATGCCCATGCCCATGCATGACAAGTACCACTGTGCCAACGACACGCTGCTAGCACGTAGGAACCAAATAAACCTGTTGCGTTGAGACGTGCATGGATCGATCGCGCGGCTACTTTATAAAGCCTTAGAGGCACTTGAAGCCGGCGGGCACGGTCTTGCCACAGTAGTTGAGGATGAGGCTGAGATCGAGGGGGAGGTTGAGGTTGATGCCGAGAATGTTGCCCTTGATGGCCGTGCAGAGGCACAAAGCCGCCTCGAGGTCGACGAGCCCCTCCAGCAGCGGGCAGCACGGCTCCGCCGGCGGCACGCCGACCTTGGCCTTGATCAGGCCCAGCACATTGGCGCACACGCCCAGCTTCAGCGCATCACGGGGGCACTTGCCGAACGCCGCCGGCGTCGGGGTGGGCGTCGACGGGGTCGACGGCGTTGGCGTCGGGCAGCGGTCGCCGCAGGCGCTGGCCAACGAGAAGACCACCAGGTTGACGGCCAGGAACAGAGGGATCGAGGCCTTGCCCGCCATTGTTGCTGGATCACACGTATGCACTATATTAACCGAAATGGTTGTTAATTAATTAGCTCTTGATAACTCGCGCGGTTTGCTTAGTTCTTGTGATGGTTTGGCATTCTATTTGACGTGGTATTTATAGGAGATAATTAGAGAAATGCTGATTGGTTATATGTTATCACGAGCAAACATGCATGTGAGGGTGATTAGAAGCTGATCTGGATTCTCCAAGGAAAGTACGCAGGAAATACTTTAGCTAATATTGAACAGAACTAGAGACCAAGATTGCTGCTTTGTGAATGCACGTTGACGTTTGTACCTGCTTGAAGGTTTTGGTCATAATTCTGCTTAGCCATATTGACGTATGGGGTGGCTGCTCTGTCTCTGTGCCTAGTAACATGCACAAAATACCAAATAAAATTGGTTTTAATTAGTAAAGTTGCAATTATTAATGATCAGGGAAAATAAACAGCGAAAGAATCATTCGACGAAAGGACACCCGTGTTAATTTGTTTTAATTTCAGGTTTCATAGTGTACTTGCAGAAGAGGGAAAAGAAATTCCAGGCTGCAGTTTTGTTTAATTTGCCTCACGGGATCGTCGTCGGATGATTCGATCGATCTAAAAGTCGAACATATGCACTTGTAGTCTTGTTTGGTTTGCCTCGTATGTAAATAATATAATCACGTCTCTGTACCGATCCACCACCCGATCCAATATATATCCTCAGCCCAAACTATGGACTGAGACGTTAACTCTAATAAATTTCGTCTGGCTTTCTTCAGCAGGCCTGGTGGAAAAAAGGAGAGTAGATCTTGGAATTTGTCTATTATAAGGAGTTATTACTTAGGTGCAAACATATTATTACATTGTGTTTGATTTTATTCATTACAACATAACCGATCATCTCTGACGGTTCAAGAAGGCTATCGCTAATTATTGAGCGATCTAATGTTGATTATTGGTTAGTTGTGAGAAATGACTCGTTTAATTTGTAACATGTGAACATCCGTTAGTGATCAAGACATGTATAACGGGCCAAAAACTATCAACTGTGACATCTATGAAAATCGACCCCCAAAAAAAAGAGCAAAAATCACAATAATTGTGCCCAACTGCCCATCATCCATCGTCATCATCATCACCATCACTATGCCTGTAGTTGTCGAAGCAGGGTGCTGCCAAGCCCCATATTTGAAGCTCGAGAGGCTGGATCTAGTGCCTGCAAATGTCAAGGCAAGCAGATAGGGTGGCGGTGGGAGACTGCAGTGCTCAAAGCTGAGGGTGTAGAAAAGAGAGGGGGAGGCGGTAGTCTGTGTCACTATTTCATTGCTTCTGCTCGGATGGGTGTCGGTGCTCCGGCTTGGGATAGGAGCTAGGCGGCAGCCGCGTCGTTGCTCGCCGTCATATGGGCCATCGCAGTGGCCACTAACTCATTATCGTCGTTGTGCTACATGAGATCCAATGTTCTTGAGCTCAAAGTAGTCCGATATATGGTATCCTTGTGCTTGAAGTAGCCAGATTCATTTACCTTATTGATTATGGAGAGGGTAGGCAAGGGAGCATTGCTGGTTGTAGGGGGCAAAGGAAGAGACTCGGGGAAGGAGGGAGAGGGGGGTGGAGGTAAGCTGGCAACATCTACATTACGCTCACAAGTAGGAGGAGCGCTCAACTCGAGAGTTCAACTTGTGCGAGAGAGATAATAGAGACACAAGTAGCCAATTGAAAATCATATAGATTAACAAGACCTGTTAGAGAGAGCTTTTCTCTAATGGGTCGTATTTATCAATCACTATAAACTAGTAATATACCGTGCTAACACTACAATGATAATTAAAATTTATAAGCATGTATAAAATATAAATCCTTCGCCAAGTTTTAGGACATGACAAAAAAATCTCAACGTATTTCATCACATCATGCCATTAATCAACATGCTTGGAAATTTTAAATACACAAAGTCAACTGATACAACGGATACAGACTAAAACAAATATTCCTGGTGTGCAATAATGGTAATCTGGTCAGGTTCGAGATTGACTTTGAAGCCATGCCTGATAATGTCAGTTGTACAATGAAAGTAATCTGCCCAATTTGGTAAGGAACCATCAGCTCTAGAGTTATCAACGAGACGAGCTCGTATGCCCAGGCTCGAGCTCGTATGCCCAGGCTCGAGCGGAGTCTATTGCACATTTGAGCTTTTAAGTAAGCTCGGTTCGAGCTTGAGCTTAGCTGCTGAGTTCGATCATAAATAGTATAATATATATTTTAATGATAACATAAGTATATTAAATTTTGTTAATCACACTAATAAAATAGTGGAAAGGATTAAAATAAATATATTGTGCTAACAAATGCTAATCTATTGTGTAAATAGATACTAATATTATATTTATTTATTAGTTTATTCAATCAATAATGTGAACAAACAATATAAACTATACATTATCAAGCTTGGTAGAAGCTCGAGCTTGGCTCGGTAAAGCTCGCGAGCTTTTACTCAGGTTCGGGTTTGGCTCGTTTGGAGCTCGAGCCGAACTCGAATCGAGCCTACGGCGAGCCAAGCTCGAGCTGCTCGCGAGCCTCGAGCTTTTTTTGATAGCCCTAATTGGTTCTCACTAATATGTCAGAGTGACGATACAAATTAATGTTATGAAAATACAGTAAACCCGTGAGAATGTTTTTTTAACAAATATTTTTTGTTCCCCTGTGAGAATTGACAAAAATAAAGAATCACATAGAAATCTTCAGATATCACTAGAACAATCTGTGCACTTATTAGTCAACAAAAATAATCATTTACACAATATTGGTTCATGGTTGCCATTAGAAAAACAATGCAATTCATGAAAAATCATGCCCTAATTGAGGAAAACCAGGTAGAGATTGGATCATACAACCATATAGATCAACATACTAAAAGCACAACTATGTATCGTAATGATAACAGAATATCTTCCAGCATTTCAACCAAAAAATGTATCTTCCATGGGAACGTAAATCTCTAACTAATATAAAAGGTAAAAAATTAAATCTGATACCATTAGATCATACTCCACATAGGGGCTGCCTTTCACAAACAACACACAAAATCAATCCTCATGGGGAGTTTTATCCTTGTCAAATTCAGTGTCATTTACTTTTTTAAAAATCATTATTCTATTTCTGTTTCTAGCAAACTCAAATTCAGAGCCTCATTCTACGCTCGCGGCTGATGCCCGATAAAGCAATAATTCAAGCAGCACCAAACAATCTTGGCATGATGTAATTTGAGGAATCTTTTAAACATAACTAACTAACCAGCAGGCCAAGGCTGCTACCTCGATGCCGGAGTTGCAGGCATCATGAAATCTTGCACCGCAAGTTAATTCAGAGAAATACATGCAAATTCAGAAAAAAAAAATACATGCAAATTCAGAGAAATATACTTGTTGTCCGGTATTCAACATATCACGCTGGTGCACTACCCCAGCTTGCTGGTGGCCGTGAGTGTCGTGGGGACAGTAGTGCCGTGGGGATCACATTCCTCGAGCATAAAAATGCAAGTTAATCACTTCTGTAAATCTCCTTGGAGGAAGAAAAATTAGCTTTATCTATGAACCTTCTTCAAGAAATTACAATCATATACATTGTGATTAACATTGCTTTAGCAGAATATACAAATTAATCATTTTTGTCATATGGCAAAATAACTTGAGCTATGAATCTTCTTAAGAAATTATACTCATGTAGCTTTGAGTTATGGATATCATATACTATATCCTTTTCAAAATGTATAATACTATTAACATTTTACACGATGTTTGACCATCCGTCTTACTTAAAAATTTAGTGTAAATATGTAAAAGTATAAGTTAAGATGATATTTTATTTGATAATAAAACAAGTCATCATAAAATAAATAATATTTATATAAATTTTTTGAGTAAGAAGAATAGTCAAATCTTATTAAAAAAGTCAATGGTGTCGTTTTGAAATGGAGGGAGTATATCAATACCTACCTCGAGGAAGGCGGAGGCGACCCCTTCCACCATAGCGTGCCCTGCACGGCTGCATTATCAAGGAGATATGGACTCTCCCTTATACTGCCACTTAAGGGTGCCACCAGCTGCTAGGGTTAATCACAGGAGTCCATGTCCTCAGCTATGAGCCTGAGATGAAATTGAGGAATAAACCTAGTTGATGTCCACTCATCAAAAAAGGAAATTGCATGAATACAGATATGGATAGTAAGCTATGGCAGGGATTAGTTAACAATCATCCGATAAAAAATGAAGAGAAATTTCTATTGTGCAACAAGATAGATCATCAGATGACCCTTCAGAAAATATAGGTCCTCCATTTTCCACTAAGATTCAGTTAATTCCCTAAAATAAAATTGATGAGCACATTATTAGTATAGATAGCAGAAATAAGCTATAATCTACCTTATAGTTCATCAACACAGTCCTACATCCTTCATTCATCAAATCCAATACCTGAAAATCATCCAACGCATTTCATCCAATGACAGTGCACACGGGGTCACCAGCCGGAAAATCACGCACGCACTCATCGCTCGATTTTCTTCCACGCAGACATAAATCAATCCCTCCCCCATTTCCTTCGCATACCTTCCTCTGCGCAGCACCCGCGTCCCCATTCAGTCAGCTGCCTATTTCGCCGCCCATTCTCTGCAATCGCCTCAGCACGCAGCGCCCGCGCCACCTTTCGGTCAGCCGCTGATCTCGCCGTGCAATGAAGGGCTACACAGGAATGGCAGTGGCAGAGAACAATGAAGCAACAAAACCTCACCATGGTCCGAAAGCAGTCCAAATAGGCGCCGTGTAGGAGATATAAAAGCTTCTCAAAATTTCGATAGTTCAAGATGCTGTTGGGACCTTTTCCATCTATATAACTGTTGCACGGAGGGCCCATCATCTACTCCACGAGATGTCGACATTGTTGGTAGGCACCCGTTCACCTGCTAATGGTGGCAAGCAACATTGCTTGAATAAAAACAGATTAAAAAAACTTAGTTGACAGAATACAGAAAGACTGCACAATGCACAGGAAACGCATAGCTTGCTACTGGCCTACTGCATATTCCGACATTACTTGTTGCAAATAAAATGGCATAGCTCAGTATTGCATATACTCTCCGGTTGAATAGACAGCCATGGAAATGATTCGGCCATTGACAATTACAGTAAATTAACCAGAACACAGTCCAGTTCAGCAGGAGAGGACCACCTATGGGACATGGACATGGGGTTAAGCAGAACCGCAATTTTTCTATAAACACGAGCTGCTATTAATACTACACTGGATAGGTTAATTCGAGCGAATGAATCCGATTCAAGTTCAGGTATGGAATCCATCCACGCCAGGTCATCCGGGCCGCACTCGCGGCAAGAGCTAGGGGCCTAGGGCTTCCGGGTTACTACGAGAGAGAAGAATGAGTAATAACTTCGAATAGATTCGAACTGAGACGTAGCCAGCAGGCGGAAGCACGAGCTCCGCCGCGTCTCCCGCCCCCTCCAACCTAACCCCACCGCTCGCCTGACCGCGCACGCAATGGAGAGGAGGGGCGGACACTGAGGACGAGGAGGGGAGGAGTCTCCGGTGGCCTGCGGAGTCCCGTCTCGCCGGCCGCAGCGCGCGAGGACGACGAGGCGAGGCGAGGGCAACCTCCGGCTCGCCGCGGCAGATCAGAGCAAGGAGTAGGAGGCCTGTGCGACGGGCAAGGAGCGGGGAGCCCGGCAGCAGACGGGATGGGGGCGCAAGGTCGCGCGACGAGGTCGGCGGCTGACGAGATGGGAGCACGGCGCTACGCGGCGAGATCGGCGGCTGACGGGATAGGGGCGCGGCGCTGCACGGCGAGGTCGGCGGTTGCGGAGGTTGCGCGGCAAGGGGGCGCGAGCGGTGACTACGCGATCTCCCTCCCAGTGCGTGACCCCGCGTGCGGCCGCTATCGTTGGATCTGAGGTGGGAGGCGGGGGAGCGATCTCGACAGTTCGGTTTTCACTGGGATGATCTGAACCATTGAGTGATGAGTAAAAGAATGAATGATGCTCATAAATTTATGATGGTTCTTATAGACTCTAGAGATGAAAGCTTGTCTTTAATGGCTACCATATATTGGTTCGACTATAGCCGATTATAAAGGGTTCCATATCTCTTACGGATCGTTTTCCACAGGTATATTTCAAACATGTTACTTTTTAGCCGTTAGAGATAACACTGTTTCATGTTATCCAATTAGGATTTTTTTTAAGTAGTGATTTGCTTGAGTTTCTAACCCCGTTTGAGCCTACCCACCACCTGCTTATGATCCACCTTCCGACCTTCCTAAATCAGAAATTCTAACTAGTGATGCCACCACAAGAGTTTATGGAGGCAACCAGTGTTTGCTGGAGATGGATTTTCTTCAAAATGTACGTTTTCTCCCAATTTTGTAGGAATGTCCCATTAAAAAAATATATTCCATGCAGCCAATTGGAT
Source organism: Oryza punctata (assembly GCA_000573905.2). NCBI lineage: Eukaryota > Viridiplantae > Streptophyta > Magnoliopsida > Poales > Poaceae > Oryza > Oryza punctata. Next base: position 26,423,033 of record CM002491.2, on the reverse strand, counting down.
GAGATGCATGCTCCATGTCACCCATTGGATATACTCCAGGTGGCATTGGTTCACATCGCCCATCCGGCGTTTAATATCTGCCATAATCTGAGGCGGTGTCACCAGGCCAATAGACGACACCAGCCCATTTATTGCGCACCAGACACAACAGGTTGACAATGAGTAAATCAAGGAAATGCCAATTGACAAGGCGCCATGGCCAGACAGATACACTGGAATCTTCTTCAAGGTCTGTTAGGACATCATCAAGGCAGACATTGTTGCAGTCTTCAATTCGATCAACAACCTGCGATGTGCAAACATGGGCCTCTTGAATTCCACCAATGTGGTTCTAATCCCAAAAAAGGAAGGTGCGGAGGTGTGGCGCCCCAAACTATACCAGTCTAAGAATATGAACCAGCATAGGCTGGAGGTCACATTATTACCTGTGATAACAGTATCAGTCCCAGGATATACAGGCTGGTACTCACAGAATAATAGTGGAAACCAGAATATAACAAAGTTTTATTACATCAAACACTGGTGGAGGTCTCCAACTACTACCGTCATGGACAAACCCCAGACTGGGATCACTGGAAAAAACATAGTACACGCAGGCGGAAGCATGGAAGCAGTGGTGGACAACATGGAACGTAGAACACTAAAAGCATTACGGCAAGCACTAATCCACAGGCTAGGTTAGGCTTGAAACCCTGAGAAGTCGTATTCGACCTGGTCCTGAAAGTAAGCTTCGGCAGCGGATCGAGGTATCCTTCTTCTAACTCTATAAATATAAATATAAGCAAGGGTGAGTACTCAGTGTACTCAGCAAGCCAGGAAAACATGACATGCAAGGTTTTAACAAAGGGGTGGAACGGTTATGTTTTAGAAAACCCAAGGTTTTAAAAGAATTTTAGTTGTAAACCTCTAGTGTGTCAAGTTTTAGTTTCGAAGCAAGGCTCACGCCTCACTCCATTCCACCTGTCACTGTAGTAATCCATATATAACCCGTGCCATCTCAACACTACTCGGCCATCTCAGCCATTTCACCTCAGCCATCTTAGCCATTACACCTCGGCCATCTCAGCCATTTCACCTTGGCCATCTCAGCCCTAAGTCACACCTTGGTGCCAGTAGACACCCCGAACCACACAGGTTCGTTCCCAACCATGAAGGTTGGCCGTTCACCACAAAGGCGAACTCTGGTAACGATTCCCATCCCACAAAGCCATTTATCCAGTTGAAAACAAAACTACGCTATGAGAAACACCTCACATCCACCCATGACCATGGGCACGACTGTTTAAACAGTTTGACTAAACTCTGCAGAGGTTGCACGCTTTACCCACAATCCGTGAACACCTCACATTATCAAACACATGTGGATCAGACATGGCTGACAAAGGAGAGCTCACTACAAGGCTTTTCCATAACCAACCCATAAATGTCCCGTGTCACACAGCTGGGCAGCGTCTCACCGCCAAGCATCAGGCCAGTCTCAGGCCCTCATCTTCTCAGGACCCACCATATGGACCCCGACACATCCCCGCTGCAGAGGGATTGCCACTCCACCATACCGGTGCTCCTCAACTGCCAACATGCTAGTCACTTACATTTTAGCTACTTATTCGGCCAGGGGCATCCCATTCTACCCGTGTGGTCGTACTGTTTTATGTTTGGATGAATTTCCCAAAGGAATCGGTCCTTATGGATAATATGTAGCCAAACCACAAAGGTACTGACTCCCGCACTATCAAGTTTTATAAATCAGTTCTTCACCTTATAACCAAGCCGACATCTCGCCGGGTTTTGAAATAAATGAAAAACAGTAAACCCAAGTTTTTCCATACAACAGTACAATCTTGGCCTATAGGTAGTCTACTTTGGCATTGATTACCGACGAAAATATTTAGTGGAGTTACAAAGGGGAGGGGTTTCCAAATCCTATATAATAAAGTGCAACTACTAGGAAGGTCCGACGACTCGTACTAAAATCGTGGCCGAACAGTGTAACTTAAACATGCAATTTAGCAAATAAAATAATTAATTTAAAATATGGGTGCAATAAGTGGTCAAGGAGGCTTGCCTTCAATCCCGGTGGTACTAGGAGCGTCAAATTCCTGCGCAAATCCTCGGTCGGTCTCGGGCTCTATACGCGATAAAACAACCATACATCACACAAAATAAACAGCAAAAACAATGTAAACAAATAGAGGAGGATTTTAGAAAAATTTAGAAACTTGAATGGAGTCAAACGGAGTTACGGAATAGAATATATGAATTTTTGAAGTTTGGAGGATTTTTGGAACTAATTGGAGGGAATAATCCGGGGAATATCCTGAGTGGGGCCAGGCTGTGAGGTCAAGGGGTAGGTCAAAGGGGAGAGAGAGATGTGGGTCCCATGGGTCTACTCTCTTTTTTATTTTCTTTTTCCCCTCTCTCTTTCTTCCTTATCTCTTTCCTTCTCTTTCCTTATCCCTTCTCTGCTTCTCTTCTCTATCTCGTTTCTCTCTCTCTCACACACATAGAGGCGACGGGAGGAGGAGGAGGAAGGCATGGCGGCGGCGGCCGGCCGGGGAGGGGGTGGCGAGGGCGGTGGGTGCCGGCGAGGTGGTGGGTGGCGGCGGCGGGGCTGGGTGACGGCGCGGTGGTGGAGTGTCACACCCTGAAGTTCTTCTCCCAAGCCTAAAATATTTAATAAAAAGCCCCAAGAAAATATCTGTAAAATGGCAGGAGAGAAACTCTAATTTAATAGGTGCAAATAATAATCGGAAATTGCATGAGGAATTTTTCGTGGATTCTACATGTCAAAATATGCCAACAGGATTTTTAGTGGAATTTTCAGAGCTCTAGAAATAACTTTAACCAATTAAAACGGAGCATAAACAATTATTTAAAATCCCTGGGCTCTTTTTCCTCCTTTTTCTTTTTCCTTTTTCCCTCCTCTCCCCTTGCCGGGCCGCCAGCCCATCTCCTCCCTCCCGCGCCCTTGCTGGGCCGGCCGAAGGCCACGGCCCAGCTGCGCCCGCACCTCCTCTCTCCCCCGGGGTCACCGACAGGTGGGACCCACCTGTCGGGTCCTTCCCCAACCTCCGGCCGGAGGAGGAGCCGGCTCCCAACCACCTCCCCGCCTCTCCCGCCTTCCCCGTGCCACGTCGGGCACGCCCGCGCGTGCGCCCGCTTCCCCCGCACCCCCTCAACCCTCTCTCCCGCTCGCTCGCATCCCGAGACGGCCGGGATTCGATTTTCGAATCCCGCCTCTCTCTCCTCCCCCACGCCCCACTCCGGCGAGCAATCCGCGCCTCTCTCTCCTCCCCGAGCCCCCATTTCCTCTATTTAAGCAATGCCGCCCCCCTTCCTTTTTCCCCCGTTTGGCCGAGCTCTCCCGCGCCCCTACTGCCCTAGCACCGTGCATCCGCCGCCGCCGCCGCCTTAGCCATCTTCGGCCGCCGCTCCCCACCGCTAGAGCCTCCGCCGAGCCACGCCGTAGCCACCTTCGGGTTCGCGAGCCCGAGCTCCTCTCCGTCCACCCGTTCACCGTCGGATTCTGCCACCGGGATCCACTCCGCACCGCGCGCCGGTGAGCCCCGCCATGGCCGCCGCCTTTGGCCGGCGCCCACCTCCTACGATCTCTCTCTCCCGCTCTAACTTCTTGCTTTGTGCTCCTTAGGGCGTCCCGGACTCCGTCTACCGTTCGTCGACTTCCCTCCGCCGTCCGTCGTCGCCGTTCACCGTCGTCTCCATCCACGCCGGCCGGACCCCTTCGGTGAGGACGCCCTCTCCTTTCCCCTCCCTTTACTCCGGTAGCGCCGCCACTTAGCGCCGCCGTTTAGCCACCGCTAACGCCGCCCTCCGCCGCCGGCCGCTCGCCGCTGCTCGACGCCGTGGCGTCGCGTCGTGCCGCCGCGCGCCATGGGCGCCGGGTCGGCTTGAGGCGTGCACGCGCAAGCCGCCTCCACCGCCCGATGCATCCCGGGCGGATCTCGGCCATCCATCCGGCCGCCCACGTGGCCGCCGCGTGGTCGCCACGTCGGTGCCACGTCGGTGCCACGCGTGCGCCGTGTGGTGCGCCGCGCCCCTTCCCAACCGTGGACCCGGCCCACCATGGACCGGCGTCCCGAGCCACTTACACGTGGGGCCCGCCTGTCGGCGCCGCCCCTTCTCTCTCCCGGGATTAAATAATTGCGCGATAAATATATTAAGGGTTTTTCTGTTTATAGTAAAAACATATTAAAACTTCTAAAATTCATAACTAATTCATCCGGACTCCGTTTGAGTCCATTCAAATTGCAGTAAATTCGTAGAAATGTCTAGAATCCATTAAAAATACTTTTGTTCTCTATTTCAGTAGACTTATAGCCTGTTTTGCTTGTGTGCATTGTATGTCCTGTAGAATCCGGCAGTTCGGACGAACCCGTTTACTTCAAAGTAGTCGCCGAGGTCGACCCAACGCCAGAGCAAGGCAAGTCATGCTTCATCATTGATCATATTGTACCAATTTGCGCAATGTTCTACTTTTCTTTAAATACTGCATTATTTTATAATGTCATCTATACGGGTATTACCGTCCTATTGTACTCAACTCCATACATTGTTTACCTTGTACCCTTGATAGCTCGGGTATTTAAATGTGTAGTATCTTGGTTTAGGGTATGCTTAGCTCGCTTAGTTCTAATAGCTCACTAAAGGGGATTCATTTAATAACTTTGGTATAGTCTCTATATGTGACAATCTGGTGGGAACGTCACCATGGTAGAATGATGAACTTAAAATGTGCTAAATGGTGGGCTGTGAGTGCATGGTTTTGCTAGTCGCACCCATGGCAATTAAGGACCGGTTCACGGGAACCCCTGGAAGAACTTACCGTACTTGCCACAAGCCAGCGTGGGCAACGGCTGGGCTTGTAGTGTAGCTTTCCTCTAGTCGACGCTCCCAGGCAAGGGTGAGCGTGATGGAGCGGGGCGGGCCCTGTGACGGCCTCTGTCACTTCTGGATTCACCTAGGCACGAGAGGGGACTGCCCGTTGCCTACTGGAAACGGGTGGTGAAACCTGAGGTGTGGTGTGCTTGGCTAGGGGGGTTATGCGAAGGGTCCTGTCACAGTCCCTTTCCGGGGTACCATGGTGGTATACCGGCGCACGGTAACGTGTCGTGGGGCTGTGTCTTCTGGGTACAGTTGTACACCTCTGATCAGAGTAAAACTATTCGAATAGCCGTGCCCGCGGTTATGGGCTGTCAACCAGATTCACCGTGATTAGTCAGAACCCTAATAACTTGACTTAATGGAACTGGTTTAGATCAGGTGGAATGGCTTGGGCCTGTTGCAACGTGGTGTAGCGTTGGATAGCGGTGGTTTAATTATGCTTAATTAACTCAACCGTTTTACCGCTTTCAACTACTGCTTTTAAATACCAGCTTTGTGCAAATGAACCTTAGTCTCTCCTTGGCAATACTTGCATCATACCTTCTCTTCCGGTATGACTTGTTGAGTACAGTGGGTAGTACTCAGTCTTGCTCTCTTTCCCCCACACCAGAGTTGGAGTACGTTTCAGATGGTGGTTTCTCCGAGTGAACGCCGTCCTACCGTCGAGGATGCCTGTGGAGTGGTTTCGCCGCGCTGCAAGCGTCAAGAGTAGAATAAGCCTGTTTACCTTTTCCTTCCGCTGCATTTATGTAAGACATTTGAATGTTTTGTAAGACGTGGGTCTGTATGTCAACTTTATCGTTTGTGTACCCTGGCTGGTCCTGGACAGGGGTTTTATTACACACTCTGCTTTGGAAATTCGGCTTAGCGAATTTCTGGGCGTGACATGGAGGCTGGCGGCGACAGCTGTCGACCGGGTGGCGTGGCGACGGCTTGGCGTCGGCGGCGCCGGTGGTGGAGAGGGCTGTTGTGCCAGGGCAGAGAGGGGAGGAAGGGAGGGAGTGCTAGGCAGTGGAGGAAGAAGAAGAAGGCGGCGGTATCTTCGGCGCAAATCAAACTCCGCGGCTTCGACGATTCGCTCCGAGCGGTGAAAAATGGAGTGGTGGAGTGACTGAGGACTCACGGTAAGTTTCGCCGGTATTTATACTCGCTCGCGCGCTTCGGGGCGAGAGCTCGACGACGAGTCGCCATTGATGCTCGCTGTTCTTCTACAGGGCACCGTTCACTGCTGCTGCAGGCCTGCTCGACGGGAGACGCGGGTCGGTGCCTAACCTCGGTGGAGAACGCGGAGGCGGTGCCTAACTACGACGGGGAACGCGGAGGGGGTGCCTAACCACGGTGTTTTTGCTGTCGGCAGATAATTGATTTGATAAGATCGGGAAAAATTTAAAAACAACATTTAAACCAAATTTTGAAATTTTGGAGAAATAAAAAGGGAAGGATGAACGACGCTTAAAAAGAATTTTAGACGAGAATTTTTAATAAAAACACGGGCGTTGCAGGAGGAAGTGGCGGACTACAGACCTATCAGTCTAATTCACAGTATAGCAAAGATCCTCTCCAAGCTTCATGCGATCTCTCATCTCAGTCAACCAAAGCGCCATTCATCAGAGGTAGAAGTACACATGACAATTTCCTCTATGTCAAAAACCTCACAAGAGGGTACCATAGAATGAGGCGGCCCATGCTACTTTTCAAGCTTGACATAACCAAAGCGTTCGACTCAGTGCGATGGGACTACTTGTTGACTATGCTACATCACCATGGTTTCCAACATAAATGGAGAGACTGGGTTTCAACCATTCTGTCCACCTCCACCTCACAAGTGCTCATTAATGGAATCCCGGGGAGCAAAATACAGCATGGCAGAGGGCTGAGGCAAGGCGACCCGCTATCACCGCTCCTTTTGATCCTGGCGATTGATCCCCTTCAATGGTTGTTATCAAAAGCAACGGACCTTAATGCTATAACAAAGCTACGAGGAAGAGCAGCCCGACTAAGAATCTCCATGTACGCCGACGATGCAGTGGTCTTCATCAATCCTGTCAAGAAGGATGCCCTGACCTTCACGGACATACTCACGCGCTTCGGAAACGCGTCTGGCCTAGTTACAAACATGCAAAAAACTCAAGTAGCAGCAATCAGATGTCAAAGCATAGACCTCGACTCCATTCTCGACGGTGTGCCAGCAGTGCGAGCTCATTTCCCTATAAAATACCTAGGCCTGCCGTTGGTCTTAGGGAGGATGAGGAAAGCGGATATTCAGCCATTGTTCGACAAGATTGCAGCGCGAACTGCTGGATGGAGGGGGAAAAACATAGGGCCAGCAGGACAGTCAACTTTAGTCAAATCAGTGCTGACAGCGAAACCCATTTACCTTCTCACTGCACTCAAACTTAGCAAAGAAGCTCTAGGTCAACTCGACGCGAAGAGAAGAAGGTTCCTCTGGGCAGGGACGGGAGACATCACAGCGGGTAAATGCAAGATCAACTGGGAGAGGACGTGTCTTCCAACCGCGCAAGGGGGGCTCGGAGTCCTAAACATGGAAAAGTTCACAAGGGCCCTTCGCCTGAGATGGCTTTGGCATGAATGGAAAGACCCCACCAAGCCGTGGGCATGCCTTGAAACGCCATGTGATGAAACTGATAAAAGATTATTCGTCACGACCACTAAAATAATGATCGGAGATGGCAACATGATTCGCTTCTGGGACTTGACCTGGTTGGAGGGACAAAGGCCAAAAGACGCCATGCCACTAGCCTATGCGATATCCAAAAGAAGAGGAAAAACACTGAGGGAAGGCATTGAGAATGACTCTTGGCTTGACGACCTAGACCTCAGCGGCAACACCCCTCCCACTGTGGACCTGATCAACCAACTCATCTCCCTGTGGGACGCAACCCAGGGCATCATCCTCAACCATACCGAGACCGACCAAATCAACTGGAAGCTTTCAAATCATGGAGAATACTCAGCCTCGTCAGCATACAAAGCGCAATGCCTGGGAACCACTAATACCAACTTTAACGCCTTAATATGGAGACGTTGGGCCCCACCAAAATGTAAATTCTACGTGTGGCTTGTGATCCAAAATAGGGTATGGACTTTAGACTGGCTAGCTGCCAGAGGATGGCCAAATAACGGGATGTGCCCCCTCTGTTGTGCGACAAACGCGTCAGCAAGCCACCTTCTTGTTCATTGTAGATACACCAGAAGGACCTGGAGCCTGACTGCCGTCTGGGTGTCTTACCAGCAGCTGGACCCGAACCACTAGGCTCCTTGTCACAACGTCCAAATTTGGTGGGAAATGCTAGGCAATACGGAGGAGGTGCCCAAAAAAGGCATGCGTACCCTAATTCTCTTAATAGTTTGGGAAATCTGGAAGGAAAGAAATCAGCGGGTTTTCGAGCACAAGGAGAATGCGGCCCCTAGCCTTATGGCAAAAATAAAAGAGGAGGCAAGAACTTGGGCTATGGCGGGAGCAAGGAGGCTACGGGAGTTTCCACCGAACCGTATATAAGCTCTCAGTTTTATACAGTTTTCCCCTTTCCTTACCCTTAGGAGTTGTACTTTGTTCCCTCTATTTTTTAATGAAATAGCACACTCGTGCTGATTCCTTTAAAAAAGGTAAAAATTCACAATGTAGTTCAATTTAACCATCAATGTTATATTAGAATAAGTTTTAAAAGTTTAATAAGTTTATGATATTATGATAGTACTCCATTCGTCTATTTTGGTTGGATATATATGACACATTCTAGTACTACGAATTTAGACATGCTCTCTTCCGGATTTGTAGTAGTAGGATGTGTCCCATCCAATCAAAATATATTTTTAGACGGAGGGTAGTATTTTTCAAGGTAAATTTATCTATACCATTTATTTGATTTTAAAGTAAGCATTTGAGACAGTACTATCGATGGTCAAAGTTCACAAAAATTGATGAATTTTGTCTTAAACGCCAAGTAAGACGAAAACAGCTAATCCTTTTTGCGGACAGACATTGGGCATTCCAAACAAAGTGAATTTTATTTTATTCATAATCCAAAGAAATAATCAACTGATCATACAAGGACCCACACATGAAACGAATAAAAACTTGAAAATCGAGCAGCTCCATGGTACGTGTGCGTGCTGGTGCACGCATGCATATTTGTCGACCCATGCATGCGCGCAAGCGTTGCAAGCTAGGGTAGCTGGCACGTTGTAGAAATTAAACAGTCCAGATAAAATAGCCAGCACTGGAACAAATGCTCAGTAGCGCCGCCACCGATCGATGCTTAGCACTTGAAGCCGGTGGGCACGCGCTTGCCGCAGTAGTTGAGGATGAGGCTGAGGTCGACGGGGAGGTTGAGGTTGATGCCGAGGATGTTGCCCTTGATGGCCGTGCAGAGGCACACCGCTGCCTCGAGGTCGACGAGCCCCTCCAGCAGCGGGCAGCACGGCTCCGCCGGCGGCACGCCCACCTTGGCCTTGATCAGGCCCAGCACGTTGGCGCACACGCCCAGCTTCAGCGCGTCACGGGGGCACTTGCCGAACGCCGCCGGCGTCGGGGTGGGCGTCGACGGGGTCGACGGCGTCGGCGTCGGGCAGTGGCCGCCGCAGGCGCTGGCCAACGAGAATACCACCAGGTTGACGGCGAGGAACAGCGTGATCGAAGCCTTGCCTGCCATTGCTGCTTCTGGATCACGCGCACTAAGCTGATGAGCGATTAGCTCTGGAGTTTCAAGAGCTCCTGATTGCTAGCTCGATTGCTGTGTGCTTGTGATGGTTTGATGGCATTTGTGGCTTGAGTATTTATAGGAGAAATTTGGTGCAATGCTGGATGATTAGTGGGTGCAGCTGTGAGCTTGCATGTGAGGGTGATCTGCAGGTTTGATCTGGATTGGCCTGAATATATTTTGGTAGCACATTATAGTGAACGAGATGCTGCATTTGTGGAACATGTTGACGTTTGTTTCTGTTCGGTGATTGTCTGATTGATGATAGTTTAGCACACGATCTTGGCGTATGGCATGGCTGCACTGTACCTCGTAACATGCACCAATGGCGAAAAAACGAATTAATTAGGAATGTTTTGGCGTGATCGGTTGATAGATCACGGAAGGGACGTCGACATGTACTGGAATCAAAGCTGGAGGAATCATATGATGCTAACTTGCTTGAGCTTTCCAGACAACCACCACTCCAGCCCATATTTCGGTTCTGGCTTTTCGATTCTATTGTTTTTTAAGGTAAATTTCGATGGTACTAATAGTTGGCAATGGATTTTAAACTGTTGAGCATTTGCAGATCATCTAAATAGTTATGAAAGAAATTAAAAGGCAAGATATGTTAATATGTGATATGTCACTCTCAAACATGTGAGTTAAAATTCCTATTTATATAAGTTAAAAAGAGTTAATTTTGATTTCTATAAGTTACGAAAATAAGACAGTCGTTACTCGTTAGCTTGGTGTAACTGGTAAACGAAACATGGAAGATTTCGAATTTTTTTTATTTTTAATTTTTGTTATTAAAAGTTTTGCAAAAATAATTTTTAGTTTGAAAGTTCTACAAAAGTAGTCTCCCGCCGTTCTCTTACAGGGCGATTATTAAAAATCGCCCAACCAACGGGCGGTTTTTGTGACGTGGCAGACGGCCGTTGGCTCTCTGCCGACGGCCGTCTGCACATTTTGCAGGCGGCCCCCTAACCGCCAACCTAGAGGGCGGTTTTTACTGTGCTGGGGGCCGCCTGCAAAATGGCGGCGGGGGGCCTGGAATTTTGCAGGCGGCCCCCTTGCCGCCCTTTGGAAGGGCGGTTTTTAACCCTCCACTGAGATTAGGGTTTCCATACGTTTTATTATACTTGTTATCGAAATATTCGGTAAAAAATTTTAGTAATCCATCGACTTGAAAACTAATAAAAGAGGTGTAATGATTATAAATTTCTTTGATGTAAACTATGATATTTGGATGAATAAAAGTAGGTAACACGCACTGTGAGAAGAGAAAAATCAGGTATATTTTATAAAGGTAAAGACTAGGTGAAATTGTCGATCGAGGATGTGGTGTGTGATTTTGAAGCATTAGGTTAATGATCTTGTAGAAACAAGAAGAGTATGTAAATTTTAGTAAGTACCGGATGATATATTGTTAGGTATTTGTACTGCGTACAATTGTAAGGAAAGGATCGTTACGAGGCAGCAAAGAACCATGTTAATATATCTGATATTTTTTATTTGTACGCATGCAATACACCATCATAATTAAACATCGTAATGATAAGGTAGGAAAAAAGTGCGATGGATACACGATACAAATTTGTCGCTCAGAGTGGAGATTGCGTCATCCTACTAGCCCCTTCTATCTGAGTCAATATGCGTTGCATTTTCATGGTCCTTCAATCGTTGGTACTCTCTTTCTGTTTCAGAATCTGTTATCTGTTGGCCATGATAGGATGGAGTAACAATGTCGATCCACTGAGTAAATCGACACATCCTTGGATTGCCCTATGAAATTATTGCAATTAGTGAGTAAGGGTAGAAATATTGTGCAAATCGAAGGGTAATTTGGAAAAAGTTAGACATACAACGAAATCGTTGTCTACATTGGGGCAGACAAAATATCTCCTGCCAAATGTTTGTTCTGCAAAGGAGGTAGCAACCTGGCAGCGATCTCGACAACCACACTTGGGACGCTCCGACCATTTAGGTAACCCTAATGGATTGTTCCTCCAATCTAAGCTTGCAATTTGTACCCGACGTTCGTACTCCATCCAAGCATGAATGAATTGTGTGGTGGGTTCAGGTTGTGTTATCGGCCCGCCGTTGGAAGTAACTATGGCCGTGTCGATCCATTGTATGAATTGACATTTCCTTACATCCTCCTACGTACACACATTATGGGGATATATAAGGCCATGATAAGAGTGATGCGCGATGAAAAGAAAAATTGCACTTACGACAAAGTCATCATCGATAATGTTTGGACACGCGAAGCATCTTTGTCCGCGAGTTCGGTGCCTTACGGACCGTATGACCTGACAACGGTCACCACAATGACACTCTGGACGTTCACGCCATGTCGGGAGTCCCAGGGGATTGACCCGCCAATGTAAAGTTTCAGCAACAATTCGACGTTCATATTCATCCTTCCGTCGTAGGTACTCCGATCTTGTTTCACTACGTGGGTATGGACGTGTTCCATCCGATCGTGGGTTCTCCATGTCTACCCACTCAATGAAGTTGCACAGTGTAGAATATGACTGCAAAATATGTTACGATTATGTACAGATTAGTTAGTGTTCTATCTAGTGGAACTGCGAGTAGACGAACCATACCTGATCAACGTTAGCGCATTGGAAGAATCTCCTGCCTCGAGTTTGTGCCATGATGGATGACTTCAGTATGCATCCATCCCCACAATCGCACAAAGGACGGTCACACCATGGGGGAAACCAACCGGCGAAAGGATCGCTTCGCCAGTTCAGACGCTCAAGAAATGGTGGTTCCATTACGGGAATTTGTGCGATAGGTGGAAGAGCTGGTATGGACGGGTTGCCTTCGACTGGTCAATTATATAGCCCCTCACGTAGTGCAATATATCTGCACCTAAAAAAAGTTGTATAGTTCAATCGATGTGACAAGACGAGCATGCACCAACTCGTCTCACTTTATGACAGTATGCAGCGTAGAGTCCTCCCACCTGCCTCGGACTCATCCATGTCGTTCCTGATGCGTCTTGTCTTACGCCGACCCTTCTTCACCCTTAGCTTGGATGGATCAGGAACGTAAAGAATTTGGGGCCTCAGAGTTGTGTACGTCCCAGAGATGCCGAAGCCATATATCTCCTCACTCCATGTATGAAAGGTTGCTTCTTTCCTAAAATAATGTGATACGTACACATCGGGACATATGCCACAATCACCGGCTGCGGCAAGTACGTGTGAGCATGGCAGGTGTCGAAGCTTAGGCTTCATACAACTACAGCTACATCCACCATCCGCCTTCAGGACACATTCCTGCACTGCTTGCTTACGATAGATGCCACGCCTGCTCCTATCAACACACATTACTTCGTACCGATGAACTTGTGTGCCTTGAGCAACAACTCTATGCCTCCGTGCCTTTTTGATTTTATCTTCCATGTACTTAGTCACGACGTGGCCAAATACTACATTGTTATTACTCATTGATGGACCAATTTTCTGGTAACGATCCCTGAAGTATGCATGTGTGCCGTGAAGGATGAATTCAACAATAGCAACCAATGGAAGTACCCGAACTCCGTGCATTACCCAATTGTATACCTCAGCCAAATTAGTTGTCATTATGCCATACCGAGATCCATCAGTGTCGTACAACAATGACCACTTCTCCTTAGGTTCATTCTCAATCCAATGTGCGAAACATCTGATGGATGACCCCGACCTCCTTCTCATTGTCGGTGGGTCGTCATGTAAAGCACCAAGAGGTATTGGAGTCTCGTCACCTTCAACTTGTGATCGGCGAGATTGCTCGTCAGTTTGCTTCGTTGTCAACTCATCCAACCTTCTCCACAGCTCATTAAATTTTTTCTCTTGATTTTGAGAACACAGCCTCTTGAAAAGATCCATAAGATGCTTGTTCTTGAATTGCTTGTAGAAGTTAGCACCCATGTGACACATACACCACCGACTCCGAACATCATGCCACTTTGCTGGTAGTCCCTTCTCATCCCAACCATTCTGCAAGTAGTCAATAGCCCGCAATATGCCGGCATGACGGTCATGTATAAGGCAAACATTGGGTCTCATACGTACAACTGCTATGCGCACTCTCTCTAGGAACCAGTACCAGCTTTCAGTGTTCTCACTCTCTACAAATGCAAAAGCCATAGGTAAAACCTGATTGTTACCATCACACCCAATTGCTGTCAATATCTGACCACGGTATTTACCAGTTAAAAAAGTTCCATCTATGCATAGAACAGGTCGACAGTGCACAAAAGCGTTTATGCAAGCACCCAATGAGAAAAAGGCTCTTTGCAACACCATCTTCGTTGGATCATTAGCCAATGGAAATGTGTGGAGGTCATAGTAAGTATTACTATTCCTCTGGGCAATGGTTGATAACAGACGAGGCAAATTATCATACGATGCTTCAAATGTTCCATACCTCATCTCAAGAATTTTTTGTTTAGCTCTCCAGGCCTTCGCATAGCTTATCGTGTACTTGAATTTGTTTTCAATGTGGCTGATAATAGATCTTGGTTCAAAGCCAATGTTAGAAACAACACTACCGTACATCTCACTTGCCACGAAAGCTGATGTGATATTCCGGTGATACTTTTCCACCCCTTGTAAATAGCACTGGTGCTCGGTCACAATGCTAACTTTCCAATAATCATTCCATTTCCCCTTATATGCATGCACACGCCAGGGACAATCTTCCTTCATGCACCTCACTTCATACACATAGTTCGTTGATTTGACCACCCTAAACTCTCTCTGCAAGGAAACTGCCCAATGCTTGACCGCCTCCTTCATCTCAACCTTATGAGCATACCTAGCACCCTCAATTACCTCGTTCTCCTTATATTCCCACGGTACATGATGACCCTCTGAGATAACTAGTCCAGAGAAATCCTCGTTGGTCCAATCAGTGGACATTACATCACCTTCCTCATCGGATGATGCGTCGCCCTCCGCTTGCTCATTATCCGAATCTTCCCTCTCCATTTCATCAACGATTGTATGGACCCTCTCCCCCTCATCCGCCATGCCCATGGCCTGCTGTACCCTTGTTTGGTTTTGCTCACTTTGCATCGATGGTCCAACGACATCACCCGCATTGCTAGGACCCTCGACATCATCGGTTCTCACTGAAACATTTGCATCTTTTTCCTGCACCGACACAAATATAACAAGGGGCCATGACCGTTCAAGAGCCATCTCCACATAACGTCTCCATACAACAGTACTATCCATCGGCATTAGTTCCCAAAAATAACCTTCTGTTGCACGACTCACTACAACAGATATTGACATTGTGTACACTTCTTGGTCTATTCTAAAACCTCTCAACAACCAACTATAAATTGACTGAAATGTTCTCTCTGCAGGCCTGTCGATGCCCTTAGATGTCATTACAAAATCTGACAAATCAACACCTTCTGGACCAAATCTAAGATTCCCTTCACCGTGAACTATCTGAAATAGGACCTTACTTGACATTGTGCCTGATTAAAAAAATAACTATGTTAACTATGTTCATCCCGTACTGATAAGATCTAACATCATGTTCATCGGTACTCCGCACTAATTTACAATTTCTCCAATAATGTTCTGTGTCCTATGTCCACAGTTCTACAAATAGATGGCGTGCTTCAAATCGAACTAAACTACATTTTTCAATTTGCACTATGGCCTAAGTCTCAAATCCTACTAAAATCTACTCTATTCTACATCTACACAAAAGTGTTGTCTTCTATAGATCTACTAAAAATTAACGAACTACAACTGCAATTGACCCTAAATTAACAACACATTGTAATGTGATGTATTTACCTGTGATGAACTCCGCAAACCAGCAGGGCTTCGCCGCTTTCCTTCTGCTCCCCCTCACCCCTCCCTCTTTCTTTTTTTCTGGAATTTCGAGTGATTATAATGCGAATTTCAGGGAGGGGAAAGTTCTTATAATGGTGGGGTTAAAAACCGCCCTTCCAAAGGGCGGCAAGGGGGCCGCCTGCAAAATTCCAGGCCCCCAGCCGCCCTTTTGCAGGCGGCCCCCCAGCACAGTAAAAACCGCCCTCTAGGTTGGCGGTTAGGGGGCCGCCTGCAAAATGTGCAGACGGCCGTCGGCAGAGAGCCAACGGCCGTCTGCCACGTCACAAAAACCGCCCGTTGGTTGGGCGATTTTTAATAATCGCCCTGTAAGAGGGCGGCGGGAGACTACTTTTGTAGAACTTTCAAACTAAAAATTATTTTTGCAAAACTTTTAATAACAAAAATTAAAAATAAAAAAAATTCGAAGATTTCAGCCCAGATAAGCCTCAACTTCTATCAACAGCTGTCATCGACTCGGGTCACAGATTTCCACTAGGGCTATTACACGCGGAGTGGCTCATGAAACTGTGAAGCCTGAACAGTAGGTTTAAGCCTTGGCCCATTATAAACACTATTCACATTGGATCTCGATGATTTCTTGAGGTTAGTTAGGCCTCATTGAGAATTGCAGTGCCTCCCCCACTGAGAAACGTGCACAGACTCATCTCACGCGGCACGATGCATTCCATCAAATCAAATCCAATGCACAGCCGCTTTGCGGTTACCGAAGCGCCCGTTTCGGCGAAGAGTCGCACAACTCCTCTTCAAAACACATCACACGCGACGCGGCCGCTCAAACCAAAGCAAAAACCGCCCACTACTTGCTCGATCGATCGAGAGGAGGATCGCGCAGACGTAGTTCGTGCGCCACCGATCGACGACGCGCGCATGGACGTGGAGATGGAGAGGCCGCCTGCGGCGCAGGCGCAGGGCGTGCGGCCCAACCCCGTCGTGGAGAGGAAGCTCGCCGAACTGGACGCCTGCCTCGCCGACGCGATGTCCTCCCGCCCGCGGCGGAGAGACGTCGATGGCAGCCTCTTCGCGGAGATTCAGGCCAAGACCGACTTCCTAAAGACGCTTATCGCAGCGGAGGGGGAGTGCCACTTCGCCGCGCTGCCGGAGCACCTGGAAGAGGCCAAGGCGCGCTTCGCCGTCCTCAAGGGCGCGTTCGACCAGTGGGCGCGGCGCGACGACGCGGCGGCGCCAGCCGAGGAGGAGCAGCCCGACGAGGCGGCCGGCTCGGGGTCCGAGTGCTCGTGCACCGAGTCCTGCTTCGGTGTCGAGGTCACCGGCGGCCAGGAGGCGACGTCCGACGTCGAGCGCGAGGCCGTGGAAGTGACGACACTCGGCGCCATGTTCAACGCCGAGCGCAGGGCCGGACACAAGCCGTCGCCGGCGGCTGCGACAAGGAGCGCTGCTCGGCGGCGCGGATGGAGGCGGAGCGCTGCTTGCTGCGGTGCAGCCGGCGCCGTGGCCGTGGTCGCGCTCGCCATCGGGGTGGCGATCGAGTTTGCATCGGTGGCTCGCCGAAATGTTTACGTTGTTCCGACCTGACAGATTTGTTTCTCTTGCAATTTCGCTGTTTTTGTCGTTGTGACCTCCTACAGTATTAGCAACATTAGTATAGAGTAGCTAAACTTCGCTCTTCATGTTTCTTGTCTGTGGTATCTAGCTTAATTTCTTGTTATATCCGACTGTTTATGAGTACTCCCGTTTTAAGAAGTAAATCAAGGAGACATTGATCTACCCTATAATTCACCAACTCATTTTACTCATCTCTCATCCTTACACTCTTACATTCTTACATCCCGTAAATCCAACAGCTCGTATTCATCTATCCTATAATCCAATGGCGCAGATATTATGCGCACACCCTCTCTCCCCCTCCGCACCGGTCCCCACCTCCGCAGCACCCGCATCGCCCACCCCTCCCCTTCCGCATCGCCCGCCGCCCCCTCCCTCGCTCTCCAAACCCTAACCGCCGCCGGATTATCCATGCCCCCGATCTCGCCCGCCGCTGCCGCTCCCTTCCTCTCTCGCTCACGCGCTCCAGCCGCCGCTCCCTTCCTCACTCAAGCACGCGCACCGGCCGGCCGCCGCCGCCGCTACTCTCCTCTCTCATGCGCCCGCTCCGGCCGCTGCCGCCGCTCCTCTCCTCTCTCATGCACGCGCGCCGGACGCTGCCGACGCCACTCCCTCTCCTCTCTCACGCATGCGCGCCCGCCGCCGCCGCCACCGCTACTATCCTCTCTCACGCACGCGCGTCGGCCGGCCGGCCGCCGCTGCCGCTCCCTTCCTCTCTCACTCACGCGCGCCGGCCGCCGCTCCCTCTCCTCTCTCACGCACGCGCGCCGGCCGCCGCCGCCGCCGCCGCTACTCTCCTCTCTCACGCAAGTGCGCCGGCCGCCGCTCCCTTCCTCACTCAAGCACGCGCACCGGCCGGCCACCGCCGCTGCTACCCTCCTCTCTCACGCACCCGCTCCGGCCGCTACCGACGCCGCTCCTCTCCTCGCCGGCTGCCGCTGCCCTTCCTCCTCGCTCACTGGACGCGCCGCCTCGCCTCGCATCGCCCGCGGCAACCTCCTGCGGCAACCACGGCGAGGCGCGCCGCCGCCGCTCCTCTCCTCTCTCACGCACGCACACCAGACGCCATCGCCGTCGCCCTGCGCGCAGCCCCATCCCTTCCTCCTCGCGCACTGGACGCGCCGCCTCGCCTCGCATCGCCCGCGGCAACCACGCCCCCTCGAACTCCGTCGCCGGAACATTCTTCGCGCCCCCAATCTTGGTCTCCGCTTGCGCCGGCCTCTCATCCGCGCGCCCACCGGTATGTTTATGCCTAACGCTAACGCTATGACTGAGAGCTATAGGGTTGTGATTGGTTTCCATTATCAAGGGTGAAATAATACATCGAAGATCAGGTTATGGAATTGGGACTTGGGGTGAACTAATACATTGAATATCAGGGTGAATGGGATTGTTTTTATTTTCAGTTTTTTTCCTAGGATGAAAAATTTGGGATGTTTCTCATTTAAGTGGGATGGTTATAGGGTTGTGATTGGTTTCCATTATCAAGGGTGAAATAATACATCGAAGATCAGGTTATGGAATTGGGACTTGGGGTGAACTAATACATTGAATATCAGGGTGAATGGGGTTGTTTTTATTTTCATTTTTTTTCCTAGGATGAAAAATTTGGGATGTTTCTCATTTAAGTGGGATGGTTATGTTGAACTATATTGTAGGCAACACTAGCCTTGATATTTATCCTTATAAAAAAAATGTCAGCACCAGTTTGCTGGTTAATGGCAGAACAAACCTCATAAGTTTGTTTGCCTATGTGCTCAATGATGTACAGTTGACACCATCCACTAAAAATATAATGGCGCTGATTTCCACCTCCAGATTGCCGACGCCAACCGCGCTGCTATTCCACCACCGGGACTCCTTGCCCCTGCGCCAGCCGCTCAACCGCAACGCCGCCAAGTTATATTTGTTGCACCCTCACTGGAAACCTCAACACTGCGCTGCGAACAAGGTAATCATCGCTCGATCACTTTCCTTGAACCATTACTGTTCAAACATTAGATTTTGCGATAAATAGTGGATGTGATTGTGAATTATAGTGCCATGTCTCTTATGTGTATATTTGCATATCCACATACTAAATTATCAATGTCCATTATCGAGATAAATTACTGAATAAAAATGAATATATACATGCATATAATTTTCCTCCCTACCACTATAGCATACACAGTGAGATTATTGAAAAGTTGATGATATTTGCATTAATTCTAGAACATTGTTTTCCTTGTGAATAAATAATATGAACTTAAATCACATGGAGCTGTTATATGAACATGGCTTGGTACACCTGATCTGGTCGACCACATTAATTTGCGCATAGCTACTTGGCCACGACCATGTGCTTTCTAATCCTTTGTGATGTTTTATAGTGTGAAAACAATACTTGTTTTTAGGATGTTTATTGTCTCAGAAGATTACATTAGGGACAAATATTTTCTATGATATATATTGCATAATGTGCAAATGGAAGTATTTTGATTTAGTTCCCAGGTGAAATGACTGATTTATTTTTCTTTGCTTATTATTAGGAACCAACACATGCATATATGTAATATAAATATAAATTTGTAAGAATATTTAGTAGAGCAGTGAATTTACTCTTGTGCAGCCTGAAGATGCCAGAGGTCACCGGCATCTTTCTCTTAACATTCCTTTTTTCCCATCTTTTTTTTTGCAATGGCTCTTACAGTCCTTTTAAATCTTGTATGTGCCATCATTGTGTACTCTGCAGTGCTTGTTCTAGAAATATTTATCCAATTCCAGAATTTTTGGTTTCTACTTCGATAAGGAGGGCAAGTGTGCTTAGTTGCTTACAGTACCAAATATAAAGTTAAAAGAAATTTGGACTCTAAATTACCTCTTTTTATCAAATATTGAAGAGTTCCCTGAGTGCAGACTCCTATTGGAGTTGTGAGTATTTTTATACATGACCCTATCAAGTTGCCACTCATTGTCCAGGAAACTTATATCAATATGTCACCCTAGCTACACCATCTGCTGTCAGAATAGGGCTAACTGAAATGTATAGGTTTCTTAGTAAATTAGAACGGTTGCAGCCAAATGCAGGGTATTATTTTCTTCAAGATATTTGGCCTTCTTTTATACAGATTTGGAAAGACATCCTCTGTTTGCTGAAGATAGACCCAACCTGTTTACTTGAACAAAAAATAGATGGTTGTCGGAGAACATTCATCGTTACATTCTTTAGCTTCCCCTAATTTCTTAATATCTTGTAGTACATAAAATTGCAATTCCTTTTATTTACTAGAAAGTAAATGCCATGCATTTGCAACTTTGTTAAACAACGATTATATCAACTGGTTTGTGAGCAATGTTCTGAAAATTAGATTATATTATGTAAGGATTTATGAGTTTTTAGGATGTGTTTTGTATTCAAATCTTGGTGCTTTCATGCAGTCAATCTTGACAAGAATGCCACTGTCTTTTTTTTTGCCATGGATTTCATTGTTGAGCTGTAATCTGGTGTGGAATATGGGAATGTCTACGAGTTACACTATAAATATATATATACCTTTGTTGGCTAGAAGGTAGTGTGATTCACCAGAAAAGATTTTATAGGAATCATCCAAATTATCATTTTTGTATGGTGTATGAAGCTCTATTTTTACCTCGAGAAGTCGAGATTTTTATGGAGTGCACTCACTATTGTTCTCTCTCTATATATAACCACTTGATAAACTTCAGGTTTAATCACAACACGTAGACACTTGATCTCCGATGTTCTGAACAGGAGAGTTTATAAAACAAAATTGATGGTGCGAGGAAAAAAAGATGCTATTAACATACATCTACTTGCATGGTACTGTCAATAGGTTGATATACTGTCAATATTTTCATGCATAACGATGCATGTTTTGATTTTGAGTTGCTTTCATCTGTCTAAAACATTATTTTACATGCATTAGTAACATGATTTGATTTTTTAATCACATTTTCTGTCATTGCAGATTTTGGAAATCCTTAACGGGTGACTTTTGAAGTCTAAAATTTTTCTTTTCATCCCTGCCACAGGAGGTAGATATTGTGCCATGGAAGATATATAATCCTCAGCAAGTGATCCTTTATCTTTTCATAACAATGTTCCAAAAAGGTGTAACAAGAAAATTTTACACACTAATTCATACTGAAATATTGAGCATAATGAGAATATGGGCTGTTGAGCTTTATGGGATTATGGGCTTTGATCGAGTGCTTTCTATATGTCGTACTGATTGGTCCTACTAGGTCCTACTGCATGTTTTACAAGTTGTGCCACCTATGTATTTTCTAAAAGGACCAACAGGTGCTATACTCATTCAACATGTTTATGAGTTGTCATTATTGATGTTAGTAAAACTTGGATTGGCCGTTTTCATGATTTCAAATTAGTATATAAAGTCTTCATTTTTCACTATAGACCAAATAAGGCGGCAACATTTTTTAGTAATCTGTTAGATGGTTACTATCAAACTTTTAGAAAATGTGCATATACTGTAAAGCTAAAGCTAAGTATGTTTACTAATCTCACAACTTGTTAATTAGGTAGGTATGGACGGAAATTGCCCTACCAATGGAGCGCGAATTGCGTTGGGTGATATAACCAATAAACCAACAGGTGTTGTCAAATGGACATTTGTATATAATAATATTGAGACATACATATTATTTATTTTGGTCATTTTTTTCAAACAATATCAGAGGTAATAATTTATCAGACAGACATGATAAATTATATGATCAAACAAGAGAAGAAAGTAGAGAGCAAACAGTGTGCCGTACATGGAAAAATATTGAGGAAAAAAGTAGTGATGGTACTAGAGTGTTTACCTGTCAACTTTCTGACCAACAGAAACGAGAAGAGAAGAGCAAATATATGCGTGAGTGGCGTGCCAGCAAAAAGGCTGAGTTAAGTGGTGTAAGCGAGGCGGTAACACCACTCACTTCAATCGAAGCAACAATTGTTCATGTACCATCACAGAGCGGTGAGTGTGAGGTACACATAACTAATCTTGTCGAACTTAATGACAGACAGAAGAGAGAAGAGAAGAGCAAATATATGCGCCAATGGCGTGCAAGGAAAAAGGCTGGGTCAAGTGGTGTTAGTAAGCATGTAACATCTAGCACTTCAGTGCAATCCACAATTGTTTCTCCACCAGAACAAAGCGATGGGAGTAAGGTCCACATAACTCAAATTACTCAAAGTGATGGAAATGGGCTACTTACCATGCCAATGCAGGAACCAACCATTGCATATTCTCATCACATTGAGAGTTGTGTGCTGCAAAAAACTAAACTTTCTGACCAGCAAAAGAGAGACCAGAATAGCAAATATATGTGTGAATGGCGTGCAAGGAAAAGGGCTGAGTTAAGTGGTGTTAGCAGTACCGTATCATCTGGTGATACAATGCAATTAGCAACTGTTTCACCTTCAATAAAGACTGAAGGCGATGATTTTCAAAAAACTCAGCCTATAGAACCGATTGACAAACGAAAGAGAGAAGAAAGGAACCAATATCAACGTGAATGGCGTGCAAAGAAGAAGGCCAAGTTAAGTGGTACCGATACTGTTACATCTGACACTCCAGTGCTAGCAACAACTATTTCACCTTCAGAACTTAGTGAAGGGGTTGAGGTCGGGCAATCTGCAATCTCCAGCATAAAAAAGAAAGAAGAAAGGAATAGAAAGCAACGTGAGTACCGTGGGAGGAAGAAGGCTGGATCAAACAATGTTAGCGAAGGTGATGCTACACCGAGTGTAACAAATAAGGAAAATATTGATCTAGATGATCCAATCGATTGGCTTCATAGAAATGACATGTATAAACGACAGAAAAAGAAGAGTGAATGCGAGATCATTGAGCAAAACCAACAACTACACTTCTCAGGTGAACACAACTTGTCGGATTTGATAATTTTGTGTTCGTTTGTTGCTTCATACCCATTATTGTCTATAGAATGTAATGAATTCTTCTTTTTAACTAGATGGAGTTATGCAATGTCATACTACACAAATACCATATGTTCATGAGGCCGTTCCAGATAATGACTACGTCGAATTCGATAGTGCATTATTCGAGCCTGCAAATGAAGGTGGTGTCCACGACGGTGTGAACTCAACAATCATTATCTCATTTAATACATATATATTAACAAAATTTTGAGCATATGCATAATCAACCATCATTCTAGAGGTTATGTTGAGGACGCACAAGGTGCAGACAATGATTTTGATGAAGCCAGTCAAGTTCTCGAGGACGATGGATATGAGTCATATCGTGTTCATGTCAGTGGTATTAACAGGATTGCTACCGATGATCCACATGATAGTGTGTATCATAAACTGCCAAAGACACCATGTTTTAAAAAAAGTGGCAGACTGTAAACATTGCCACGCGATAAGATTTCAATTCGAGTCTCCTGGGTTCTGTTGTAGGGAGGGAAAGATAAATGTTAAGATTCCAACAGTGCCTGCCGAGTTAATACGATTGTTTACCAGCCAGGTGCATAATGATGCAAAGTATTTCAGAAAACGCATACGGTACTTCAACTCCCATTTCTCATTCACGAGCCTTGGAGTGACCCTTGATCAACGAGTCAACACTGCAGTGGGTACTGGTGTGTATACATTTCGTGTGCACGGTGCGTTGTACCATCGTTTGGACAATTTGGTTCCAGGTTCTCAAGGGCCTCGCCATATGCAACTTTACTTTTATGATATAGAAGATGTTGATGCACTGGCACATAGAGTTCGGAGGTCTCCTGACCTTGATATCAATCTTGTACGGGTCATTCTAGGTATTTTGGCACAGAACCCGTACGTACAGACCTTTAACAGAGTCGGATCCATACCTAATCTAGATGACTACTTGATTGAGCTCAACACTAATGTAACACCTGACCAACGAAGATATAATGCACCCACCGCATCGCAAGTTGCTGCTATCTGGTTAGAAGGGGATGATCCAATGAGAACTTTTGATAGACATGTCTTGGTACATGCCAAAGGTGGTAAGCCCAACTATATCAAAGCATATCATGGTTGCTATGATCCTTTGGCGTATCCTTTATTTAACCCTAACGGGGAGACTGGGTGGAACCTGAAAATGCTGTACGAGGATCCCAACAAGAATCCTTGTGATGTGGAAATGGATGAAACATGTGAGGCGTCGACTTTTGTTCATGTACATACCAACGATGAAAGCACTTTTAATGATCTTCCAGGTACGTACACTCATGATTTTTGTCGAATAATATCTAAAGTCTATGCTCTTATGCATTGTTTATGTATATTAACATGTAAGTTTGGACACAGAGAATGAGGTTGTTGACAATTATCTAGACAATGAAGATGATAATGACGACAATAGCATACCTAGCAAAGGAAAAAGGGATAGGTTTGTCACAGCGAGGGAGTACTATTGCTTTAGGCTACAGGTTAGAAGGGGACTTCTAAACATCATTTTGTTCGGAGGACGACTTTTTCAACAATGGGCCATTGACATGTACATTAAATCGAGTCTATGAGACTCGATTGGTACTCAAACCCAGAGAATCAAAAAAAGATACGGGCTGAGCTATACCAGGTAAATGTATAACATATTCCATGACTATTGGCTCTATCGCCCATCTAGGATTCAATAGAAAAGTTATTTGATCATTTTGTCCTTTTGTTATTTAATGATTGCAGGGCGTGGTTGACGTACTTTCTTCTGGAGAGACAAGTGGTTCGGCGGTTGGTAAGAGGGTTGTGCTACCTCGCTCTTTTCCTGGAGGTGATCGCGACATGCAGCGAAGGTTTCTCAATGCGATGGCTCTTGTTCAGCGTTTTGGGAGGCCAGATTACTTCATCACAATGACCTGCAACCCATACTGGGATGAGATAACGGAAAATCTCGAACCTGGCTAGTTACCGCAAGATCGACCAGACCTTGTCGCAAGAGTCTTCAGGGCTAAGCTGCGAGACATGCTGGATCTATTTGTGAAGAAAAAATATTTTGGGGAGGTTCAGGCTTATGCGCACGTCACTGAGTTTCAGAAAAGGGGACTGCCACATGAACATATCTTGTTAATCATGAAGTCAGGTAGTAAATTGACAAATCCAGATGAGTACGATAAAGTGATTTGTGCAGAGATACCTGACAAGGCCAAATACCCTATTTTGCATCGTCTTGTCATCAAGCATATGTTGCACGGACCTTGTGGTGCACTAAACAAGAATTGTGCTTGTATGGTGGATGGAGAGTGTCGCTTTGACTTTCCTCGAGAGTTCAACCAGGCAACACAGCAAGGGAAGGACTCGTACCCGTTGTATAGGAGGAGAGATGACGGATGGCATGTCAAGATTAGGGGTGCGGAGTTAGACAACAGGTGGGTGGTTCCATATAATCCAGGACTGCTTATGCCGTATAACTGTCACATCAATGTTGAAGCTTGTGCAAGCATCAAATCTGTGAAGTACCTATATAAGTACGTGTATAAAGGACACGACTGTGCATCTTTCTCGGTTGATCCATCTGGAGAAATAAATGAGATACAACAGTACAGGAATGCCAGATACGTGACACCACCAGAGGCTATATATAGGATGCTTGGTTTACCACTGTTCGTTATCTATCCAGCTGTTTTACAGCTCCAACTTCATCTTCCCAACATGCAGTATGTCACGTATGATGAGGATGGTAATCTCGAGGATGTTGTCAATCATCCATCTTCTTCCAGGACAACTCTTACCGAGTATTTCAAAATGAATCAAGTAGACCCGGAAGCAAGGAAATTGTTATACAAGGAGTTCCCCAAACACTACCGCTGGATAACCGGAAAGAATGTGTGGCATAAAAGGAAAACGAAGAGAGGCCAGGTTGGACGGATTGTGTACGCTCACCCTGCAGAGGGGGAGAGATACTACTTGAGAGTGCTTCTCAACCACGTGCGTGGTGCAACCTCGTTTGAAGATTTGAGGACAGTGTCAAGTACAATGTACTCTACTTTTAGAGAGGCATGCGAGAAGAGAGGGCTTGTGAAAACGGACAAGTCACATGGCGATTGTTTGAATGAGGCATCCACTTTCCAAATGCCATCTACTTCGCGTCGGTTATTTGCAACCATACTGGTATTTTGCGAAGTCACCGGTGTCCGTGAACTATGGGACAATCACAAGGCTTCAATGTCTGAAGATTACAGCCGAGGAAACACAAACCCTGCAGCAGTAGAGCAGATGGTACTACGAGACATACGTGATTTGCTTCATTCCATGGGGAAGGATATCACGGAATATGGTCTTCCCGAGATCAATGATATAGGTATTTTTTTTGTTATACTGGCACTTATTTTTCTTATTAATTTACATTCGCATGACCCACCGATAGTTTCATGATGCATATATTTTTTTCACTAATCAGGTGAACGTTGCAACGATGTAATGACAGAGATTATAGAGGAACTTAACGTGCCAGTGGACCAAAACCATTTAGATATATACACGTCTCTTAATGATGAGCAACGTGCAGGATTTGATGAGATAATTGATCATATAACTAATAAGAAGAGCCAGGTATTTTTCATCGATGGTCCAGGTGGCACTGGCGAGACGTTTCTTTACAAGGCGCTTCTTGCTAGAGTGCGGTCTGAGGGGTTAATAGCCATTGCAACTGCGACATCTGGTATAGCAGCGTCGATTTTGCCCGGAGGACGTACCGCACACTCGAGATTCAAAGTACCCATTAAGATTGCGCACAATAGCATGTGCAACTTCACGAAGTAAAGTGGCACTGCGAAATTGCTTTGCATGGCGTCCTTAATTATTTGGGATGAAGCTGCAATGACGAAGCGTCAAGCTGTTGAGACACTTGATAGGTCTCTGCAAGACATTATGGGTTGTTCATTGCCATTTGGAGGAAAAATTATTGTCTTTGGCGGTGATTTCAGACAGGTTCTTCCTGTGGTTACGCGTGGGACAAGGGCCCAGATAACTGATGCAACATTGCAGAGATCGTATTTATGGGAAAACATTAGGAAGATACAATTGTGGCGTAACATGAGGGCTCAATATGATCCATGATTTTCGGAATATCTCCTTAGGATTGGAAATGGCACTGAAAACACTATCAGAGATGATTACATTCGCTTGCCTGATGAAATTGTGATTGCTCATGGGGATAGCGAGGATTCAGTACACGAGTTGATTAATCATGTGTTTCCCTCGCTTCATGATGAAAAGAATGCAAGCTCTGCAGCTTATATGAGCACACGGGCCATTCTATCCACTAAAAATGATTATGTGGATAAGCTGAATGCAAATATGATCGATAGATTTCCAGCGCAGGCCAAGATTTATCACAGCTTTGACTCTGTTGATGATGACCCTCACAATAGCTATCCTCTGGACTTTCTTAACCCCATCACTCCAAATGGTCTCCCACCACACGAGCTAATAGTAAAAATCAATTGTCCTGTGATTCTTCTTCGCAATCTTGATCCTAATAATGGATTGTGCAATGGAACTAGACTTATGGTAAGAGCATTTCAAGATAATGCAATTGATGCTGAGATTGTTAGTGGACAGCATGCCAACAAAAGGGTGTTCATCCCACGGATCCCTTTGTCTCCCTTCGATGACATATCTCTTCCTTTCAAATTCAAGAGGAAACAATTTCCAATACGTCTCAGTTTCGCAATGACCATTAATAAATCACAACGACAAACCATCCCAAATGTTGGGATCTATCTTCCAGAGCCCGTGTTTTCACATGGTCAGCTGCATGTCGCATTGTCAAGGGGTGTGTCAAGGGAAACAATAAGGATTTTGGTAAAGCCAAAGAAAGAAGTTGACCCCACAGGGAAGAGCACTAGGAATATCGTGTATAAAGACGTTCTTGACTGGTGAGCAAAGGTATCAAAATCTATTCGAAAACATATTCTAGAAGATAGTAATTTGCTGTTCGCAATGTTACTCACCAACATCCTCTTGTTTTGTACAGCACGTCATTACCACTCAGGTGGAATATTGTATGATTATTTTCTCCATACCATCGTGTTCTAGATGTGTCTGTTCGCACTAGGATGATAACAGGACTACATGTTAACCCATGTATCTCTCTAAATGTTTTAACCCGCAACAAATTAATGGAATAACACTCTACTTTGTAAATACTTTTTAAACGTATATTGTCATCGTATATTATATACAAAAGTGACTATATATAATTAATTCTTGTCAAGATTTTTTTTGTCCACGCAATATCATATTATTGTACTTTGTATGAAATATATTTTATATACGATATGAATTTAATTAAAGCTTGATTGCAAAAATCATAGAAAAATATTTTTTTGCTAACATGAAATTTTAAATGTTATTAAAGATAAATAGAATTGCACCGTAGCGTTTAGCACATTGTATAGTTGGCCAACTATGCATACACAGATCTTACCTTATTTGTTTCTGCATATAAGAGATTATAATCCTGCGTAAAACATGTCTTAAATAGGTTAGCAGAGTTGCTTGACCAAAGCTATGACGAGTCCTTCCATGTCTGTTCATTTCTGTTATCTTTGCTCATCTCTTCACTTCTGGAGTCAATAGAGGAAATAGAGAAACTCTGTTTTCTCTATCCATCACGACATTACAGATCACAAGTACTTCAATTATGATATACAATTTACATGAATAAAGTGCAAATAGTTCGTCTTCTATCTGAAAATTTACAACCTATTGAACCTTTTCTATGCGTACTCTACTACTCTATTGCCTGTGACAGTATGATAGATAGCGGAGATGGTGCCTTGTGGAAATAAACAGAGATCCTTTTTACGTATACATGTGACTAAACCTTGATCTGCTTCATGAAGTGCCCAATGCAGACAGATGACATGAAGACTAGCAGCACAAACATTGCTGAGAAGCCTTGTTGAGATGATCTTGCTGCCCTAAGTAGTTCCTGAAGTAATATTAAATTCAAATGTTCAGACGTTTGACAATAACATAATACTAATAATTGCCTAAGCAAGTAAGCAGTCGTGATAATCAGGTGTTAGAATTTAAAAGTTGTACACTGAGGTCGTTCATTAATATTGAGTGTATAATAGTTCATAATAAAATAAGATTTGGAGGGGGAGACGTCCCTCCAAACAATTTATAAGAATAAATTATGAGTGTATTGGAGATTGAACATGGAACCTCAGGATTGAAACCACACATCCTTTACCACTGCATTATCAAGTGCATCTCTAATAGTTCATAATTAGCAAAACCATCTAACTGATTGTAATTCTTAAAGAATTTATTATGTCCTTATATACCTACCACTACCGCTGCATCATTATTTCAGACGAGAAGATACAAACAGGAATAGCATTATTCCAATACCAGTTTGTCGACTACTGTAGTTCGGTAACCCAAATGTTCCCTTCATGGAGACTAAAGGATTAGGGCTCATTAAAAGATCACCTATCAATCACCAAACGCTAATGCATCCTAATTGATCAACCTATGCTGATATTCAACAGCTTCCCGAAGTCAATAGCTACTATGCACATATTTACTATCCGCTAAAGATCTCCCGATCCGGTGGTTTTTATGTCACTCAAAAGGAAGAATTTGCTTTGTAGCAGATGATTTGATTGACTTCATGTCATTTTTGCATAGTTCAATCCAGCTTTTTAGTGCAAACATATTCAGTTCAACACTATTTGTTGCCTCAGGCATAGCATAATCAGGGTGACAAGTAAAGTATTAGCACTATTGCCTTCAAGATATAAACATTATTTCAAGAAAACGATTTAGAAGGTACTGCAATAGTACCCAACTGAAATGGCTATTCAAAGAGTATAACATACAGGAAAAAGGTATTGAAATCTTACCATCTGTTGCTGAAGCTTCTGGTTTTCTTCTACTGGAAATTCTCTCTCTGCAACCAGCATTGATTCTACAGAGGCATCCTGAACAGCCACATGCAAATGCAATATGAGCAAGGCAGAGCAAACTGATAGATTAAAGAGTCAGTTTACTGCAAAAATTTTCTGAGTCTAACTCACTAAATAGTATTATTGTCTCAACCTACCAAACAAGACTATACACTGAAGTATAATATACAGGTTCTTTATTTTAGGTATCATTATGCTGTACTGACAATGGCACGGTACCAAACAAGGTACTGCCACTTATCTACCCAGATAAAACAAACTGAAGAAAGAAGTTGACTACTAAACTTTTGATAATGACATCAATACTCTCATTCTGCAGGAGAAGCATGACAAGGTTATCAGGTGAAACACGTCAGGGATAACTTTGAAATGAAAAATTTTAATATTACATTAACTAACATGTGATTGTGATGAACCTGAATTCTTGTTTTCTTTTATAATCAGACATCGGCTCGTGTGCAATGTGCATTTTTCCTATAGAAAAAGCATCAAAGTACACTCGAGTTTTTTTAAAAAATGTTAAACCCGGATGCCATTATACCAAAGGAACTAATACGAGGGTAGATGAATAAAAAAAAATTAACCCAGCAAATGGTTACCTCAGCAGATGAAACTTCGTCTGCAGACCTATCTGTGAGTGTGGATACCTGAGAAGGAAACATGTATGATATTGTTCTCTCTGTAGCACCGAATAAACATCAATGCAGGATATTACTTACAGTTACAGCATCAAACACTGATGTCATTTTCACTTCGTGGCTCATGACCTCTGACCGAGGGGATGCATCCTCTTCCTCTTCCTCTTCCTCCTCAGGCACTGGAGAGGGAGGATTAGCAGCAACATACACCACCCGCAGCTTGAACTCCTCGATCACCCTGCCTGGCGCTTTAGTAAACTAGAAACCACAACAATGTCAGCTCTAAATTTTGGCAAGCCCCGGCTAGAGATATCCATGAAGAATTGAAGATTGCTACAAGAACTTACCAATTCAGGGGCAAAGTCTCTCATGGTCGCCCCATGTCCAACTACCACACTCTGCACGAGGAACTTGTCCTTGCAGTGGTAATCGGATAGCATTTCAACGGGAGCCTGCATTGTAACTACACCGATTTCACAATTTCAGTAACGACGTGAACACAACAGACCGATCCGCAATTGGATCAAATTAAGCACTGTAATAGTGTAATCATGTAGAGCAAATCAGCAAATCAAGCAAACCTCACCTGTGATATCGCACGAGCTCCGGGGCGGCAGTACACCGCAGGCGTGCCGCACAGAGTACTTCCTTGGGCTCGTCGTTTTCACCTACGGATTGTCAGTTTTGCAGAACGAAATCCGTCACCCTTTCCTCGAAGAGAAATTTTACGGTCGCATAACAGGCTCACAGTAGCATCAGCTCAGAGCGAGAAGAACAGAGTATTCATTCACCTTGAACGCCACGTACTGGTTGGTCTTGTTCGTCAGCTGCATGCAGCAAGACCTCTTCCTCTTGTACTCATCTTATCAATCACCATAAACAAGAAATCAAGAAGAAAATCAGTCAAGAGAAGCTTGAAGGAAACGCTGCGAACAATCAAGAGTTTGGTTCTTGGAAAGCACTTACAGGGGATCTTGAGCTCGGATGGGTGTACACGAAGCAGCGTATTACTCATGGCTCCGATCGGACAGAGCAAGAGCGAGAAAGGAGGAGCAGCAACAGCGGAAAAGATTCGGCCTTTTGCTCCCTTTCCCGTTCCAAAGAACTTGTGTGACCTGGACGTCGCGGCGCGGGAAGTGGCTAAGCGGTTGCTGCCTCTTGAAGTAAAGTATACGAGCAAAATGGCGATGGTATGATGAGCGGAGGGTGATCTGGAATTCTGGATTCCGTGGAGCAGCTCGGGGATCGGAGGAATAGGATATTGGCCTGAACTTTATGGTGGGATCGATGCGGCAAATATCATATTTAAGGGATAGGATTAGAATACTCGTCATGGTAATTGCAAAAACCTCCAATCCAATCGCATTCGTTGGATGCGACATCAACGTTGCCGATGCGAGTCCTCTGGATTTTCCTTTTGGTGTCAGCTTTGGGGTATGACCTTTTTTATACTAGTACCACTAACCTAGGATTTTTTTATCTGGAATGTGTAGCCTACTTCAGTTAACTAACTGCCTAATAATGCAGAAATTTATAAAACTCATAATGGGCACACTAGTTTGTTGCAAATTTGGCTAAAATTTCTATCTGCAAAGTGCATTTGCAGTTCTCTACTCTGAATCAACATCACTGTCAAACAACCTCCACTAAAGATAACGTATACTGTAGCTAGAACTGGGTAATCCGAGATTTGGTAGAGTATGGTAGGGTAAGCCTAACTAAAGGCGTCCTCAACTGCCTGCGTCTGCAGTTGAAACCTGAAACATTCAGCTTATTGATATTCCTGAGTTTTGTTTCCTTCTTATCTTAAAAGTGCACATTCGGTAGTGGTTGGGCAATCAATTATTGTTGAGATATCAGCTTCCAAGACTATACCGAGTGCGAAATTGTTTGGGCTTGTTTAGATATCGACTGGATTTACCACAAATTGCAGTAGCACGAGGTTCAAACGCCCATGCATAATTCAGTTTCTCTCTGTCTAATTCAGTTTATCCGCATCATAATTCACGGTCGGCTTGACAGGCCAGCGGCCCACGTTTTGCCGATAAGAGCCGAACACCACGTTGAGGCCCATCAGATGCTGGCCCAATTCTCACGTGGACTCAAAAGGCCCAAATGGCATTTTTTTTAAAAGAGACAAAAGCTTTGTCTCATATATATTGATAGAGAACGGTTAACATCAAAACTTTACAAATATAGAGGGCCAAGCGCAACGGGTGTCCCACGAAATAAGACCCTTACGGGACTTCTCCCAGAACAGTTAACTCTCTTAATCTAGAAGCCCCAGCTAAAACCCATGCGACAGCTTCATCTTTAATTTTGGCGATGATAGTGATTGCCTTTTTGCCACTGTATCGGAAGATTCGCGCGTTCCTCTCACACTAGAGTTCCCAGGAGACGAGGATCGTCAGAGACTTGAGGGCTTTTGCCGGAATATGCGGGGTATGTACGAGAGATACCACCACTCTTCCATTGATGTGCAGTCGTCCTAGCTTGGCAGGCTTTTGCCGGAATATGCGGGGTATGTACGAGAGATACCACCACTCTTCCATTGATGTGCAATCGTCCTAGCTTGGCAGGTTTAGGTGTAGTCCGGTCCATCTCTGAATTTCTGACCACACGAGGAGGGTGAACCTGCAGTGCACGAGGAGGTGAATTGCCGTTTCCTGTGTCGTGTGGCAGAGCGGGCATATTTGTTGGTTTGTCCACCCTCTTTTCTGCAGCCTATCAGGTGTCCATACTCTGTTTTGTATAATCAGCCATGCAAAGAATTTGCATTTTGGGTGGTGCCCAGCACTTCCATATTGTCTCGCTGAAGATAGTTTTTGCCGCACCTAGGAAATGCAACCTATAGGCTGACTTTGTCGTGTACTCCCCACTCGGGGTGAGTTTCCAGATGATGATGTCCCGTTGTTGTGTCAAAGGGGCCATGTTGTGTACCAGGGTGTTGACGACGAAATTTGGTAAGCCTCGAAGTCATCATCGGTCTAGAGTTAGTATCGGCTTCAGAGTTCTAGAATCGACCGATGGAAGCTATCAATCGCCAAGAGTCGGATTCTTACCAAATTCGGTTAAGAAAATTAATCTATTAAAGGAAGCTTATCCAAAAGAGACCGAGTTCAAGGAGGATGCGGCATGGCAGTTTATCTATTAATTAGGAAGAGTCTGTTAGTTTCCTTTTATCTTTAGGAAAGTGTGTTTAGTGTCCAATAAGGACTTTATGTTTTTGTTTTTATCTTTAGGAAAGTTTGAGTCATGTCCGATATGGACTAGTATCTACCCATGGGTATAAATATGTACAGTCGGGGTCCATGTAAATTATCTCTCGATCAATTCAACTTCGGTGCATCGCCACCTTTTACCCTTTTTACTTTTGACGAGTTCTTGTTTCAAGTTGGGGTGCATCGACTTCGATCTCCGACGAGGGATAAGGCTTGTTATGGCGGCTTGCATTATCGGGATTAGTGCTTCTATCGCTTCGACACTCTAATCTTGTTCATGTAAGTCGTCGAGTTATCATATACATTATATAATCCAGATTGACAATATTTTCTACTTGCATCGGCCGATCTCCATCTAGGGTTTTGTCGATATCGGCTAGATTACTTTGTTGGCTTAGATTATATAATGTATCCACCACCCTGAAAATCAGTCAAAAGCTTGATTGTCTAGATATTATGTTTCTTTTCATACTTAGTGTTGCATCAGTTAAGTTTGATCTACTAAGTCGTGCTTAGAATCATAATCTCTAGCCTGCTTCTTGATTGTCAATAAGGGTTTCATCGAGGTTTCAGCCGATGAGTTATCTGAACATTGCTATCGGCTTATAAGGATTACATATAAGATGGATTTAGTCGATGACAACAAAGGTTTTATTGTTTATCTAATCATTTGGATTTATTGACATCGGACCTCCAGCTGATGAATGCTTTAACCTTCGGATCAGTGCTTATTCAATATATCATTACTAGCTGATTGGTTGCTACTGGATTATATTATTGTTATATTACCTTATCATCAGCTGACTATCTTTATGTAATTATCTACTCAAGTATCAAGATCTATACTAGATATCGACTGGTATCGGCATCGGCTGGAATGACTCCATCGCCTTGTTAGCCGATTGGCTGTTTTTTCTGCTATTTACATATCTTGTCAGTTGCAGGATCAAACTGACTGGCATGCCCGCATCTCATCATTATTTTGGACCTGCACTGGAGCTAAGCAGATCTCCCAGACCATCGTGTTTTTACGTCAACACAGGGTCCATAGCTCGACGTATTGATGAAGGTGATCTCCTGTCGTGATTTGCATGAGACTAATGTCTCTGATCCAAGTGCTAGATAGTAGCGCCTCACGTACCGATCTGTTCTCTCTTCTAGAGGCATCAAATATTGCTGGTGCGATGTCTTTTGGGGCTTTCCCCTCGAGCCAATGCGAGTGCCAGAAGCTCGCTGTCCTCCCATTTCCAATGGTTATGGAGGTCATAGCCGCGAATAGTTCCCTATCCGGCTGGTCGCATGGCACCAGAGTACCCGACCAAGGCCTCTCTGGTTCCGCCCATTCAAACCATGGCCATCTTAGCCTGAGAGCTCTTGCAAGCTTGAAGAGGTCTAGCACTCCTAGCCCCCTAGCTCTTTTAGTCTGCACACTCTTTCCTAATTGACTTTGCATTTTCCTCCCAAAATGTCATCACCTCTCGCCCACAAGAATTTTCATCTTGTTTTATCGATGGCACTCAGAGTACCTTCCGGGAGCTTTAGTGCCGTCATATGGTAGATGGGTTGTGCCGTGAGGATAGCCTTTGTGAGTGTCGTTCGTCCTACCGGCATCATCATCTTTCCTTGCCACGGTGCTAGCTTCTTGCGACACTTGTCTAGGAGGGACTGTACATCAGCTAAAGGTAGGCCCAGATATTTCATCGGGAAGTGGGTGATCTGCGCTGGGAAGACTGCAGTGATATCGTGTAAGTTGATGTTCCCCCATCGCATTGGCGCGATCTAGAGCCCCGTTGTCTCTTCAAACTTGGCTAGAATATGTGCAAGGTTCCGCATATCTAGGGT
Source organism: Oryza punctata (assembly GCA_000573905.2). Classification (NCBI taxonomy): domain Eukaryota; kingdom Viridiplantae; phylum Streptophyta; class Magnoliopsida; order Poales; family Poaceae; genus Oryza; species Oryza punctata. Next base: position 26,387,355 of record CM002491.2, on the reverse strand, counting down.
GGATGGGTGCATGAAGATGGCGGTATCGTCCGCATAGAGGGACATGCAAAGTCTTGCTGCCCTTCCGTTGAGGGGGGTTTAGGAGTCCCTTCTTCGTCGCTCTTTCCAGTAGGTGGTGTAGAGGGTCGATGGCCAGAATGAAAAGGAGAGGGGAAAGTGGGTCGCCCTGTCTGAGCCCTCTTCCATGAATGATGGGAGCACTAGGGATACCGTTCAGGAGTACTCTGGTGGACGAACTTTTGAGGATATTAGTTACCTAGTCTCTCCATCTTGGCGGGAAGCCTTTCCTTTGAATGAGGTCTATCAGGTAGTCCCATCGAACGGTGTCAAAAGTTTTTGTGATGTCTAGCTTTAGCAAGAGACACAACTTTCTCATTTGATGAAATTTTCGCGCTAGATTGCGGACATACATAAAGTTGTCGTGTATACTCCTCTTTTTAATGAAGGCGCTCTGCGCATGGCTGATGAGAGAGTTCATGTGTGGCTGTAGACGTAATGCTAAGATTTTGGAGATCAGTTTGGCAATGCCATGTATAAGGCTAATTGGCCTGAAGTCTGTGATATTGTCCGCTCCATTTTTTTGATTAACACCTCGTTCGTCGAGTTTAGAAGACACAAGTTGTTACTACGGAGATTTGTGAAGGAATGGATGACGTCCATTACATCGTGTTTGATTATGTCCCAACAGGCCTTATAGAAAGCCCCGGTGAAACCATTCGGGCCTGGTGCCTTATCGGAAGGTAGTTGATTTAGGGCTACTTTGGTTTCCTCTTCCGTGATTGCTTCCCCCAAATTTGCCAGATCTGTTGTGTTGGATTGAATATCTTCCCATACGAGATTGACTGAGCGTTGTCGCGGGGTTGCCATAATAGCTTGAAAATGACTACTTATGATGTTTTCCTTTTCCTCGTGCTTTAGCTTCCAGGTATGTCCATGCCTTAGGCATTGGATGAAAATTTTCCTTCGTCTACCATTGACCTTCATGTGGAAGTGTTTGGTGTTCGCATCTCCTTCCTTGAGATTAGTGATCCTTGAGGCCTGCATCTTACGGGTGCATTCGATGACTGCTAGGTCGAGCACATGAGCCTTTAGATTTTTTCTCAGGATGATCTCCGGAGGAGAGAGTAGCCGCCCAACTTGGGCGACATCAAGTCGTAGGATGACCTCTAGTGCCATGTGTAGCTGGATTTTTGCATTCGACAGGAGTCCCCGGCTCCATTTCCTTAGCACTGTAGCTGTTCATCCCAATTTGTAGTATAGTCGGTGGTGCGGCTCATGGTGTGGCTGTCGTTTATTCCATGTTTCCTGCACAACGTTGTAAAAGCCTAGCAGGCGAGTCCAGAAATTGACGAAATGGAAAGTTCTTGCTTTCGGAGTTTCCCCTTTACTGGAAGTAGTAGGGGGCAATGGTCCAACAGGGAGGTTGAAAGAGCACTAAGGAGATGGGAGTCGAAGGCACGTCCTAGGTCGTGTTGCAGAAGAATCAGTCCAGCTTCACTAGCGTGGGGTTATCTCTTTCGTTGCTCCAGGTGAAGCACCTGTTTTGCAAGGTTATTTCTTTTAGTTTGCAGGCATTCAGAGCTCCTTTTAAGAGTGCCATCTGACGCAATTGAGGTTGCCGTTGTTTTTATCTCTTGCTCGGTAGATGGTGTTGAAATCCCCCGCCACCAACCATCCAGAGCCATCGGTCGATTTGGAGTTGCGCAGCTCCTGTAGGAATCTAGGTTTCGCTCTTTCCCGTGTCGGCCCGTAAATGGTTGTGAGAAGGAAGCTAGTGTGGCATTCTTTGATCAATACCGTGGCCGACGTACAAAAATCCCCGACAACGACGTTTGTCAAATCTACGAAGTCTTCATTCCACAGAAGTAGTACTACCCCCCTCGTTCCCCTTCTTCCTCTAGCCGACCTTTGGTCCCAGGCTCGTAGCCGACCCGCTCCTATTGTGGCAACTAGAGCCGTGTCGAAATTTGCTATCTTTGTTTCTTGGAGATAGACGATATGAGGCAGGACTGATAGAATGGTCTCTCTAACTGTGGCCTGCCTAGCCGGGTTGTTGAGCCCTCACACGTTCCAACAAAGATTGTCTAGGTTTGGGCCTGCCATGGGCTATATCGTTGGTTCACTGTGGCGTTGGGGGCACCACGATCTCCCGTGAAAATGTCGGACCCCAATCCTGCTAGCCTATTGTTTCAGCGTTGTCTTAGATGGTCGTTTACATGCCATAGTGGAGTGATGCAAAGCCGGGGAGGGGGGTGGGGGCATGGAATTACGGTGCCAAGAAAGGGAGGCGTTGTTGAGTAGGAGTGCAGGACCGCGTAGGGCGATAGGGCACGGAGTTGCAGTGCCGGAAGAGAGAGGAGGGAGATTGGCGATTCGCTGAATTGCGGCGAAGAAAGAGTAGTCTCGTCGGGGCGAGGTCTTAACATTGGTGGCCGGCGTTTGTAGTTTTCGCACATTTAGGGAAGATAAAAGCACTTAAGCACGGTCGTCAAGTGTCGTGCGTCTCGATCAGGCCGCCCTGGTGCTCTCAGCGATAACAGCCTCGGCGTTTGCTGGCCCAAGGTGCCTTGCCATGGTCCCATATCTGCCCTTCATCTCTTCGTTGTTGAGGTCGAACAAAGTGTTAAGCGCTTCAATCGCCATGGTCGGTAGCAGCTTGTTAAACATGGCTTTGTAGTCTACAAGCGCCTGGTCGGTGAGTACGCCCCCTTCCGGGAGGAAACCCATTCTCTAGCAGAGGTTGATCTGCGCCTTCACTGTCGTTGGGACACTAGCAAGTGGCTTCTTTGCCAAACGGCTACTCCTTCTGGCCCCTTCTTGCTCGCTTGCTGGTGCATCAAGATCTGGTTCGCAGCTTCATGTTGGCATTGGCAGGATCGCTTGTTGCACCGTCTTGAAGAGCTTGCGCATAGCGCAACTTGAGTCATCGGCGACGTCCTCCAACTCTTGGCGACCACCCGCTGTAGGTGTGGCCGTAGTCGCTGGCACATGAATCGGAGCGCATAGCAAGCGCGGGACAGTATTCTCCGCTTCCTGTGTCACCACACCTGTGTCGTTGGCGGCAGCAGACACCGTGCGGTTTCCCTCAACCATGGACGTGACCGCAACGAGCGGGAGAAGTTCTGGCACTTATAGTGGAGCGCACGACGAACGCGTCGTGCCCGCTCCTGTGTTGTCATCCAACGTGCAGTAGCCCTCGATCACCGGCACTTGGAGCGGAGCGGCCAGCAAGCGCGGTGCCTCCTCTGTTGCGCCCTGGATCACGGTGATGGCCCGCGAAGTGCTCACGCAGATGACGACTAGGCAACGGCTGTCGGCGGCGACATGCACACTACTCCCGACGCAAAATCATCTGCTAGGTCTTGAAGGATGAGGGATGCTTCCCCTACCACCTTCCACCGGCATAGGGCGTCATAAACCTCCTAGATGGACGGTGGGCGTGCGAGGTCTTGCTTGATGAGCCAGAAGGCGTGGCTTGCCGGTATTGTGCGGCTTGGTGGTGCCCTATCCCCGTCGGACCAGGCTTCGTTCCCCGACGCCCCGACACGGAGCTTGCCCATCAGAGCGGTGACGTCAGCAGTGGCGTCGCCGATGACACGGGCGTTTTGTCGCGCGCTGTGAGAGCTGCTATCGTGTGCTGCAGAGAGGAAAGTTTGAACTTTTAGCTTGCTCACCTCAAGCGCAGCACGTTGAGATTCCGGCATCGGCACCGGTGGCTGGACTGCCACCTCCACAGGGTCGCGCTCATCAGCGTGGCGGTGTCCATCGTTGTTGATCCCCTCACCCCTCACCCTTCTCCGCGGCGAGCGCGTGCGGTGGCGCGCTCCACCGAGTCCGAAGCCGCGTGGAGTTGTTCCTATCGTGCGCGTAGCGCTCCTGACGCGCGTCGTCGCCATCGCGGTCGCTATCGTCGTTGTCGTTCTGTCGTCGCCACCCGCCGCCGCGAAACGCGTCCGGGTGGTCATTGTTGTACCGTCGTTCTTTGTTTGCACGGTCATAGTCGCGACCACGGTTGTGAGCACCGCTGCGGCCACGGGCACCAACGCGGTCATGATCGTGTTCACGACCACGGCCGCGTCCATCGTTACCATCGTGGTCGTGATCGTGTTCACTACCACAACCATGTCCATCATCGCGCTCTTGTAGACGTGGTGGCAGGGGGTAGGGGCCCTCGAAGGCACGGTGAGGCGGTTGATCACCATCGACCACTCCAAGGTGCCACGCCGGTAGCCAACGCTTAGTTGGTTCGCAGGCGGTGTCGAGGTTGGAGAGATCAATCGCTGCCGTGGTGTAGTCATGAATCTCCTCGAGGTGCAGAAGAACGGGGTACTTGGCACCATATTGCTAGTGTTCCGGCGGCGCCTCTGTTACCACCACCGAGTCGGCGTCCCCATCAAGTGTGCGCCTAGTGAAGGTGAGCCACACCCGGCGAGGGATGAGGCTTGGGTTGGACGTCCATGCCCACATGCTGATGTAGCGTGTGTGACTAGGGTGGAAGAGGTTGGTCTCGATCCTCTCGAGTCTGCAATGGCGATCAATGATCTTGTCAACGATGTCCGGCAGCCACGCGTGCCGGGGGACGCCATGCCGTTGAGGAACAACTTGACACGGAACATGAGCGCCGCACCGACCGCCTCCTTGAGGCATCTCCACTTGATGAAGTGGATTTCGATTCCGCCCTCTTTGCGAACCCCTTCCGGAGAGCCTCGGCACAGTGGTTGCGGCCGTGGAACTTGATGAGGAATGCTTCAGGGTGGTGGTAGGTAACCTCCACATCGTCGTCGTGCAGCCGGAATTCTTCCTTGATGACAGCCTCCACTTCTTTGGCCATCGTTGTCGCCGGCGCGCGCATAGCCCAAGTGACCACCGCTGTGGCCTCCCACTCGCGGCGCTCCTCTTGGAGCTTGAAGGAGGCCGGGATGATGCAGTCGTCGTCGAGGGGGCGCGTCATCGGGTCACCTAGGAGTGCCATTGGAGTTGCCACAGTTCTCGGTGGTGGCGGGGGAAGGTTAGCCAAGAGGGTGGTCGTTGCCGGAGCAGCCGAGTGGCGGGGGAGGTCAAGACGTGGCGCTTGTCGCCGTGGAGGCTTGGACGACGGTGGTGGCGTACTCTTGGAAGGCGGTGGAGGCGTACTCTGTCGAGTTTGCAAGGGCGGATGGGGCGCTGGGTGTTTGGTCGGCGGGGCTCGACGAGTAGCAGGAGCCGGTCGTTTGGTCAGCTGGACACGATGAGGAGCAGGTGCTCGGTAGTAACGCGCGCGATGACCGGAGCGATAGCAGGAGAAGCATTGCACTGGGTCTCTGGAGCTTGAAGCACGGTGGTGGCACGCGAGGCAGATGAAGCATCGACCTTGTGTTTTCTCCTTGAAGGCACGGAGAGCAGGGGAAATGGCAGTTTGTTTGGTGGGGCGTGATGAATAGCCGTCGCATCGCCTTAAATCCCGGGGAGAGAGAGCCTCCTTCTTCCTCCACCATAGGCACCTTCTGACTGGCGTCCAGCCTTCCTCGAGGGTGTTAATGGTCTTGCGAACCAGCCGGATGGAAGCGCCGCGTTCCGGCTGGACATGGAGGTGACGCCTAGCCGTACTTCCTCGCTTTGTAGCTTCATTGGGTGATGGCTGTCCACCACGGGCTCGGCGTTGGTCAGTGACGAAGTAGGTGCTCCAAACGTGCACAGTTACTACCGATTTTCAAAGGGGAGTGAATGCAGAGCAGGGTGGAGCGGCCTGGGGCGGGAGCTTGACTGCCTCAGTGAAAGACCTGCAACGGGAGTTGGTTGCCGAGTCCGGTGTTTCAGGGACCTCGGAGACGGTGACCGGCGACGGTGCACGCCTAGATCCGGGCGGCGGCGGAGGCGGCGAATCTCGCCAGAATAGGGCATCGGATGAGGCAGCCTCTACAGATGAAGAGGACGGGGTCGTCAGTGGTTGAGCGAGGAAGCTGTGGATGCACGGGGAGAGGAGCTATGGGCGGCGGAGAAGCGTGAGCGGCGCCGGCCAGCAAGCCAGCATGTTTGACGACGGGGCCAACCAACAACCACCTGACGGTGGAGAAGGAGCGGCCGAGTCTAGCGCACAGGCTGGTGGACAGGGTGGCCGCCGGGACCAAAGCGGTTACCGGCGTAAGGAGGTGGCCGCTGGGGCCGGAGTGGCCGCCGGCGCATGGAGTGGCTCCTCAAATGGCATATTACTCCCTCCATCCCAAAATAAACCAACCTCGTACGGGATGTGATACATCATAATACAACGAATCTGGATATAAGGATATCCAGATTCATCGTATTAGAATATATCACATCCCGTATGAGGTTAGATTATTTTGGGACGGAGGGAGGACAAAAATATCGATCCATGGGCCACCGTAGTGCAGGCCTAGTTGAAAGCTGCAAATTCCCCCTTCTACCCCTCCGTTCTCGATATGTACGCCGCCGCCTAGATGCCATTCTCCTCTTCTCTCAAATTCTTCACAGGTTTCTCTCATTCCCTTTCTTTTTTTTAATATTGGAACTTTTCGATATTTTCTCGCGCACGCTCTCAATCGGTTCGAGAATGAGAGGATTCGTTCTCGCCTCGACTTGTGTTTTTGTTTTTTTTCGTTCCCATGGTATTTCACATCCAGGTGCAAGTTTGTAGATTTGAATATTTTTAGGGGAATGCTATACTAGATCAGAACTGTTCATGGTGTAGTCACCTTTCTGGCATACTCGGTGACATGGTGTATTCGTGCCACGCAAAAGGCAAATCGCATCGATGTTTTCTGTTTCTGAACTTGATTCTCTAACATGTCGTTATTGCCTTTAGATCGTATTTATTCCATGATAGACTCAATGCATGTGCTGTCTATTTTGTGATGGATATTCCTGATGTTCAGATTTTTTTTTCCCCTGAAGAATCGTTTCCTTGCAGTATTCTACCGTCAGATTGAATTTACAGAAGTTATGCATGATTAGTTTTTAGAATCAAAGCTTACAGCAAAACAAGCTAAAATTTGGTGCCCTCATGATTCACTCAGCAAAAGAGAAGTTAGGCGTACCTACCATGTCATTAAGTTAATGTGAAAGATCATACAAGACCAAGCAAACCTATCAGAGGGTGGGTGAATGGTAGGGAAAACCAAAAAACCCAAAAATCTTTTGCGGAATTAAAGATTACCCTCGAACGAAAACGTTGACGAAGTCCTGTCGCCGCCGGTCAGACCGCCGTAGCCTCGCCGGTCAGACCGCCCAGACACCCTCGGTCAGACCGCCGCTATCCCGCCGGTCAGACCGCGTGCACACCTGCGGTTAGACCGTCGGGACCCAGAAACACCGGTAGATAACAAACTCGAAGATGTAGATTAAAACTTTTCGACTTTATTGCATCAACTAGTGTTTACAAAGTACACCAACAGCACTCCTCACCAAAATCTCGAACTAAATTCGAAACCCTAACTTTCTCTCAACTCTAGTCTCTCTAAAACCGATACTAGGAGGCCTCACCCTCCCTCTCTATTTATACATGAAGTAGGCTGTGCAAAGCCCACGAATCTAACACAATTAGGACTCCTAACCCACGTAGGAAACCCTCTCTTGCAAGTAAACAACTCATCTCTTTCCTTATCTCAATCAAACTTCCCAAATTCGGACTCCCTTCCAAATTCAACTTTCTTTCCATACGTACACAATCCCTTTTGTATACCATATGGATTTCTTCATCACCACGTGCATTGTCCTCTAGCCTTCAGTATCCCGCATGATCTCTTGATCCCTGGACATCAACTTCTCTCAAGTTGACTCCAATCAATCACCGGCAACACTCTCCCTAGGCCTCAAGCAACACCTGCACATGCAACAACCAAGAAACCATATTCCGAGCCCAAGTTCATTCCAACTTGACTCACATTAGTATAACAACAGTATCCATACGCATAGAAACCATCTAGAAGCCAAATCCCCGAAGGAAATATCCAAATCCAATAAAACAACCTGAAACCGACATTGATCAGGATCCTGCCGGTCAGACCGTCGGGCCGGCCGGTCTGACCGCCGCAACACCTGCGGTCTAACCGGCGGCACTCAGCCGGTCTGACCGCCAGAATCAACCGAAACTGCACACTTCACAAAATCAACATCTCAAAAATCTCCAAATTAACATTAGCAAACCACCAATATTTTCATCACAAAATTTAAATCAACTCCTTGATTCTACATAATGATCAATAATAATACTAGTTACTTATTGCTAAATGCTTTCTCGGGTAGCCTATCACTGTGGATGGTTGGCTGCATTGGTAATAACTGAATCCTTCTGGTAAATAACATGACATTTTCGATTATTTGAAGCAACAACAATTTGGTTCTGCGAAATGTGGGCAGATCGGTGCATGTTTGTACTTTGCTGTTTATTTGAAGGGAGTGTTTATACTTTGCTCTATGGCCTTCTCAGCCAAAACATTGAGATAAACTTTTCTGCCCACAAGATATAAATTCAATTAAGAGCGTTGAGATCAAAGATTTTACGATGCCGACCATTATGTTGTTTTCATTCTTTCCTCAATGACAAGTATGCTGATGTAGCATAATTACTTTCTGCGGGATTAATCTGGGTGCAAAGGGGATTCCTGTTGGCTAGATGCCATTATGAGTGTGCTCATGTATGCATGATGTCATGTAACTCATCTTGTATTTTGAGATTTCTTAAGATAAATGACGCTTCTTGGCTGTTGCATGCACCAATGCTACATGACCAGCTATATGCGAAGGGTGGATTACATGGCCTTTTCTATCTGGCTATCACTTTTCTGATGCACATGCACTCTTGAAGTGGAATACATGAAGGTAAATCACGTTTTTATGATTGTAAAGTAGATGTGCGTTTAGTTGCGTGATAATATTACCTTTGCTCTTTTTTTTTTTTCAGATCTCTGCTAACTTTCGGTTGAAGAACTGTGCGCGCACCTACACCAACAAGAAAACACTCAAGAAGTGGTTTTTTATTGACAAGACTCTGGGTTAAATCTAGTTGAAGAAAGCCTATTCCACCTCATTTTTGCAGTGGATATGAGCAACGGCTTGCCTCTCATGACTAATCCCATGATCAAAAGCCAGCCAGTGTTGGCACTGTCTTCAAATCTAATGCCATGTTCGGTTACATCCAAGAAGCATCCATGTTCTGCATTGAGTGTGACATACATCAGTAAGCATGAACTTGTTGAAGCCGTTGATGGACTTGTCGGAGTAATGATGACATCATCGAACCGTGAAAAGGCAGACATGGACTCGGGTTACGACGGTTCGTCTGATGAAGATTCCACTGACAATTCTCGCGCAGTAAGTTGAATGTTACTTTCGGTTTTCAGTTATTCTCTATGTCTTCAACAGAGAATTTTAATATGTTTATCTTTTTATTAGGAAATTTGCCCTTCTGCCTTATGTTTCTTCGACCAAATCGTAGCTAGTGCGCCAGACAAGAAGGTTGTGTTGTTTCTGGACTATGATGGCACACTTTCTCCTATTGTGAATGATCCAGAAAAAGCATTCATATCCCCTGAGGTAAGCCAGACGTAAGATGAAATATGTATTGAAACATTGCTTTATGTATGTGCAACTTACTAATATTCTCAATCTGAATACCTTCCTTCAGATGCGTGCTACTGTGAAAAGTGTTGCAAAGCACTTCCCTACAGCAATAGTTAGTGGGAGATCCCGCGACAAGGTCTGAATATATTTTTTACATGTATTGGTCTTCACGTTTTGGTGTGACAATTTTGTCAGTATGAAAATCGCATATCTGATGTTTGATGCTGGCCTCTCCATGTCCAGGTGTTTGATTTTGTCAAGCTGACTGAGATATACTATGCAGGAAGTCATGGTATGGACATACTAGTATCTTCTGCAGATTCAGACAGTACAATAGAAAAGGTGAGTAGCTGTAGGATCATTTTAGGTTTCAGGCATGAATACATATATTTGTTGTTCTTTTACTTTTGTAATGACTGAATTCATTACATGCACGTCCCTTCTTATTTCATCATTTAAAAATATTGGTGAGCTCTCTATTGCAGACCAAAGAAACCAAACCATTTCAACCTGCAAATGAGTTTCTGACTATGATAACTGAGGTACTCTTTGTTTTCAGCCATCAGAAAGTTAATTAGTAGTCTATATTATTAGATCTGGATGGATAATATTGAAAATGTTACTCTATATGCTAATGTGCCTATGTACAATAGGTTTCCAAATCCTTGATAGAGGTCACTAAAGCGATTAAGGGTGCAACAGTTGAGAACAACAAGTTTTGTGTGTCTGTTCATTATCGTACTGTCGACAAGAAGGTTGAGTTGGAACATTCTTGCCTCCCTTGTGGCCTTGTGGCCTTGTAGCAATTGCAAGTTTTCTCATATAAGTTTTTTTTTTCTCGAGTACAGTTTCTCATATAATTTTCACCTCTTTCCCTCCAGAGCTGGAAGTTGGTCGCACAGGTTGTCAACAATGTTCTAAAAGATTTTCCTAGTCTTAAAGTAACCACTGGACGGAAGGTAGAAGGATTAGAAAGATAGTATTGTAACATATTGTTCCTACTAGGCATTGCCTCATCTATGTGCCAATTGCTAAACAGGTATGCTATTATGCAGGTTTTAGAGGTTCGTCCAATGATCAACTGGGACAAGGGAAAGGCCATCGAGTTTTTGCTTCGATCGCTTGGGCTAGATGATTCTGAAAATGTTCATCCTATCTATATTGGGGATGATAAAACAGACGAAGATGCATTCAAGGTCTCCTTTATTCAGAAATGACATACCATATTTCAAGTCCATCATACTTCGAGCGCTAGTGAACTCATTTTTTTATATGATCAGGTGCTTCGCGAGCGAAAGAATGGATGTGGGATTCTTGTTTCACATGTGCCCAAGAAGACTGAAGCCTTTTTCATGCTGAGAGACCAATCAGAAGTAAATGATCCTTCCTGTCATGCTTAACTTTTTTGCTGCCCTACTGATTATGCCTAGTTAATTAAAAATTGCTTTGGTCATTTCACTTAACAATTGCCATGTAGGTGATGGAATTTTTCAGTTGCTTGGTGAGATGGAAGGAGCAATCAACATCTGAAAATTGACAGCTTAGCCAATCAGTTTTAGTTGGGATAGCTGACGCTAGCGTTTTAGCATTCCCTGGGCGATAATTTTACAGTGCCCGGATGTAGAGCTGGATAGCTAGTTAGATAGTTTAGCTCCCATAGTTGCCAAGAATCAGTCGATGCTATTCCGTTTCTTCTTTTATTTATCATCATAGACAGAGTTCTCTTACCTCTGCGACAAATTTCTAGTAGTAACTTTTTTATGAAGTGAAGAATCTTTCAGTTCTTCAGAAGATGTGGGAATCTCTCAGTGAAGTTTCACAAGCATTACGGGACTGTGCTTGTCCTGATATTTTCTCCATTAGTCGCCATCTTGATTAGGTATACCAGGATTTGCAATAATGTCAACTCGCCTCCCCTTTCTCCTTTTTTTAGCTGTGAAAATGAAAATGACAGGAAGACCGGCCGTAGGCGGCGACATGATTCTCTATTTCTCTTGGACTAAATTGTGGGGTAGGTTTCCAAAAATTCATGAACTGGTTACACCAGTTTACAGCAAGAAAGTTTTTGTCTTTGTAACCAATTGAAATTAGTTCGATGGCATCGACCTGGTCCGGTCAGCCTCGTGGGTGCAGATGATGGTCACCGGGTGTCCATTTCTCCATGACGTTTTCATCCTATCCATACAAGATGGCTGGCAGCCCTATGATCAAATAATGCAAGCAATGAATAGATAAAATCCTTGGCTTGCTGAAAGCTCACAAAATTAGGCTACAGTTCACAATCTCGTTTATATTAGGAAAAAATGTTCCGCAGGTTTGCCCAGCCCGGCTCAGCTCGGCTCAAAACGAGCTTGACTTTTCTGACGTTATTACGAAAACCAAAAAAACAAAAAGACGAAAACCAAACGTTAAAACCGACGGCCGCTATTACGACTTGTTGGGAGTGACCGATTGTTATGGCAACAACCCTCAAAACCGAGTCAAGTACTCAAGTTCCGGCATAAATATTTCCACGACTTGTACATAATTCACACGAATTTTGTGTCAAGCCGTTTAAAGATTCGGACGTTTCGTACAGAAACCAAACAAATTTTGTATACGAAATTATCAATATAATAATCTGATAATCTGAGTCTTAACGGAAAGCGCGGCATCACGTACTAACCCTGTTCGCCTTTCTTTTCCTTTCACTTCCGAGTCTTAACGGAAAGCGCGGCATCCGAGTCTCGCGTCTCTTCTACTGCTACTCCCTCCACTTCGACTCCACTCGCCTCTCCACCTTTCCCACTCCCGTTGAGGCCGGATTAAAAATACCCAAAGGAAAAGGAGAAATTCCACCGCCCCTGAGGCCAGCTCACCGGCGGCCGACGTCTCCGGCCATTCCCGCGAGCTTCCCCGCCCCCGCCGGCTCATACTTCTCGGCTCGGCTCCGGCGACCCCCCGAGTGTTGCCAGATCTGCGGATAGGTGGTGGTGGGGGAGGACCTTGCTCCGTTGGGGATGGGGCGGGGCTGGTGGTGGGTCGCCGTGGCGTTGGTGGTGGTGGCGGCGGCGGCTGCGGAGGGGGCGCGTGAGGAGGCAGCGGTGGCGGTGGAAGTGGCTCCGCGGCGGCACGCGTACGCTGCGATGATGTACATGGGCACTCCCCGGGACTACGAGTTCTACGTGGCCACGCGCGTCATGATGCGATCTCTCGGGAGGCTCGGGGCGGACGCCGACCGCGTCGTGATCGCCTCCCTCGATGTCCCGCGGCGCTGGGTCCAGGCGCTGTAAGCCCCCCCCCCCCCCCCCCCCCCCCCCCTCCTCTCTCTCTCTCTCTGTCGCTCTCGCGCCACTACCCTCCCGGTTGTCTTTTAGCTTGGATCCCTGGGTAATGATCAAATTTTTTCTCCCTTGTTGATGTTCGATGTTCGATTTGTACTCTGGAGTATATTTGAATCGGGGTGTGATTCAGCTCTTGGTTTTTTTCACGCGCTCGAGGGTTGACTTCGTGCCTGCTCGAGGGGTCGTTTTACTGTATTTTTCTCTGAATTTTCTAACTTGCGGATTGGCAGTGCCCTTGCCATGTCCTGGTTACTATTAATGCTTCTCCCCGTACTTTTCGGCGAAGATGCTGCTTGTTCGGAATTACGGTCATTGAGTTTGTATATGCGTTCATGTTGACTTTGTAGCCTAGAGCCATTGAAGTTTGTTGAGAGAGATTGTGCGTCCTGGTTCTGAGATATTTGATAAGTTGTGGTATTTGTGCTGCTAATTTCGACCTCAAGTTGTTGCGCAAATTGCACTTAACTGATTAACTCATTGCCTAAGCTTTATTACAGAACAGTTTTTCTGTTAGACTACTGATTTGGCCTTTGTTACATATTTGTTCAAAAGTGGTGAGAATTGACCTGTTAATTTCCACTGCCGATTATTCTACCTTGAAGTTTGCTGATTGTGACTGCATTGTTCTATTACAATACTCCAGTTGGACAAGCATGTGAACCCCTCATATTGTCCAACTGACCACATGTGGATGTCGACCTGAGTTGATTTTGTCCCTGTTATGAACTTATGATTTGTTGGCTGTTGACTAAGAATTTACAGTTTCAGAGAATACTAGCTTTGTTCTGTAGAATTTGTTAGCTTTCGTTGTATCCTAGTGGTCCAACCTTTCCCCTCTGGTCTGAGAATATCATACCTGTGTTGGCCAGATTGAGCATTTTTAATTGTGGAGTTTAGTAATAGATATTCAATTTAATATGGTTTATGATTAGTTGAAGTAGGTAGCCATGTTGGCCAGGAAGCTTAGTCATTATTGAGTCATGTAACTAGCAAGAGTATATAATATTATGTTGTTGGAACTAATGAAGTGTAATTAATCATGGAGGAACAAATATGGAAGTACTCTGCAAAACTAGAGGAACATTAGTGATATTGTAACTTGTAAGTACCTTGCAAGAATAACAATGGCATTATTAGTGGAACCAATGAGGTGATCAACGGAGTAATTATACATGCATCTTTTAGAAAAATGATATTTGACTTCTGTTTATCATTTGAAAACTTCATTTACGGGTAGAATTGGCATGCAATTATTGTTGCTATATGTATTTTCCTTCAGCTGAAATACATGCTCCTTTTGTCTTGTCTGGTCTTGATTCTTCTAGTATTTATGCATCTCCAACTGTTTCTTTAGGAAAGGTGATGGTGTGAAGGTGGTCTCTGTGGAGAATTTGAAGAATCCTTATGAAAAGCAAGAGAACTTCAACATGCGATTCAAGTTGACTTTTAACAAGCTGTATGCATGGAGCCTAGTTTCCTATGACCGAGTTGTTATGCTAGACTCTGACAACATTTTCCTACAGAACACTGATGAATTATTTCAGTGTGGCCAGTTCTGCGCTGTCTTCATTAACCCTTGTATCTTCCATACAGGCCTCTTTGTGCTTCAGGTAGGATTACTTGCTATATGGGTTTCTCCTTTCTTCTGCAAAATTTCTTTTAACTTTCTACACGTTAGGAAAGATATTAACTCTTGATCTCTTCATTACTAGGAATGATTGAATCGGCCTGTTTTAGTCCATTGCATCTACAAAGGCATTCTGTTTTGTGTAGTACTTCATATTAGGGGTGATCTAACTGCCATTTGATAAGTAATTTCCACTGTTGTTTAATTACAAGACCTATGCAATTTTGTTGCCAGCTGGTTTACTGCAAATATTTTACCTGAAATTAATCAGCTTGGTTTTAGAAGCTGCAAGCTTATATTGAATCTGGTTTTTTTCTTGGATATTCAACTTTAGCTTTCTGTTGGCCTTTCTCAAAGCACAGATGTATTTTTCAGGGGTGTGAAACACAGACTCTACAATACTTCTTAAATCTAACCTATCTAGTGTGCGGGCCAATTGCTGATTTTTTTTTGCCACAATATTCTGCAGTAGGAAAATTCAAAATGGTTATGATACTTCCTACTTTGTGCACTCAATTTTTTTTTGTCATACTAACCAGTTGTTACTTATTAATCGACCTCATTTTCTCTAGTCCAGAACCATCTAAAGTTCATCAAATGAACCTGAATATTTGTTCTCATGAATGTTTTTTTTCCCTTTCTTTTTTGTTTTCAGCCCTCAATGGACGTTTTTAAGAACATGCTACATGAGCTAGCTGTTGGGCGTGATAACCCAGATGGTGCAGATCAGGGCTTCCTTGCTAGCTATTTCCCAGACTTGCTTGACCGACCAATGTTCCATCCACCAGTTAATGGTACCAAACTTGAAGGAACTTATCGTCTTCCATTAGGCTATCAAATGGACGCATCTTACTATTGTGAGTATCAATAGACAGCTATGATTATTTCATATGTTCATGCATTTTCCCCCTAGACTAATAGGATATTTGTTCAGATTTGAAACTCCGATGGAGCATTCCATGTGGACCGAACAGCGTGATTACATTTCCTAGTGCTCCATGGTTTAAGCCATGGTATTGGTGGTCTTGGCCAGTTTTACCTTTGGGACTTTCTTGGCATGAACAACGTCGTGAAAACTTGGGGTAAGTAGTTTTCTCAGATATTTTTGTCTTGCATTTTGTTTGCATGATTGAATTCTGATGTTAATAGAATCTTCCACTGATGCATTGCTAGATGTACAAAATTTGTTAGCATGGATCATGGATGGTAATATCATCCGTAACAGTGTATCATGTGCACTCGTGATTGGTGAAATGCCCTTTGGGAATTGCTTTCTATCTTCTTTAGAATAAAGATGTGTAAAGACAGGTCATTATCACACCTTTTACATTTTAGAATAAAGTTGCAGAAGGCAAGGAATTATTGTGCTTCTTTTTTTTTTGTCAGGATAAAGTTCCATAAAGTAGTGGATTGCAGAGTCTTCAACCTTCTGTCATGTTTTTTAGGATAATGAAGCATATAACAGTATTCATTTTGTGTTTTGTGTTGTTGCATCTTAATTTCTGAAGCACAGTGTTGCCTTTCCTGACTATATGTAAACTTGATGCAAAGCAGGTATTCATCGGAGCTACCGGTTGTATTAATCCAGGCCCTATTTTACATTGGAGTCATTGCAGTCACCCGTCTTGCGCGGCCTAGTTTGTCAAAGATGTGCTACAACAGAAGGATGGAGAAAAGTACTATAGTTTTGCTCACAACACTCAGAGTAGTGGCAGCATGGTCCATACTTGCAGCTTACACCATTCCCTTCTTCCTGATCCCACGGACGGTGCATCCGCTACTAGGTTGGCCACTATATTTGCTTGGTGCTTTCTCCTTTTCTTCAATCGTGATCAATGTATTCCTCCTAAATCCCCTTGCGGTCCTCACAACATGGTTTGGGATCATCGGTGCACTCTTCGTGATGGCATTCCCATGGTATTTGAACGGTGTTGTAAGGGCCTTGGCAGTGTTCGCCTATGCATTTTGCTGTGCGCCCTTGGTCTGGGGATCTTTGGTTAAGACAATGAGCTCCTTGCAGATCCTGATTGAAAGGGATGCATTCAGACTTGGTGAACCTAACCAGACAGCCGAGTTCACGAAGCTTTATTGAGGTGTGTATTGCAGATACATGTCATTGAATTTCATCAGCTAATTCCGATTCACATTGGCTATTCTGATGGTCAATTCAGTTGTACAAGTAAAACCGCAGATGAAACTACAGTTGCACCTTTAACACCATCTAAAACCTTTGGAGCCCGTGATATTCTTCGTAATTGCTAGGTGACATACAGGGCAAAGGGATTGAACATAGTTTGATGTTTGTGTGTGTCTGTGTGTGTTTGTGGGGTGGGGGGGGGGGGGTTCGTTGTGGAAGTGGAACTGCAGAGGAACATTATAGAGTAATTTTTTTGGTTACTTCATTTACTGTTCCTCTAAAAGAGCCAACGCATTCTTGACTTTCTTGTAATTGATATCATCAGTTCCACACGTCCACTATCATGAGATTCAGGTGTTCTTTGCAAAATGCTGATTGGAAAAAGAAAACGCTGTACTACTGGATATGCATTTGCCTTTCCCTACAGGGGTGGTGACGTTGCAAACAGCAAAGTAAAGCTTTCGCAAATATATATGGCGGCACAACATCCAATCGTCCACTTCAGAAGGTTGTCTTGTCTCGTCTTGACAATGACGTTGGATACGACAAATGTGTTGGCTGTTTGTAAGGTGTTTGTCATGGGCACGGTCCAGTGATAATAAGTGAGGTTATAGGTTCAATCAACCCTTCATAGCTTAATTAAAGAAGAAGGGGAAGGAACCCTCCTCAAAGAAAAATTAAAGAAGAAACCATGTTGATGATTCGTAGTAATGACTGATTGATTGTAAGTGCAAAACTGAGAATCACAAAACACAGGACAAATACAGGAATAATTGTTCGATTGGGCTGCAAGAAAAACACAAATATCGGATCGGATGATAGAGATAGACTCAAAGGAAAGTCGGAGTTCTTTGCTAAATTTCCTTCAAAATCTCTATAGAATTGTTCATTTCATAAAAACTAGTAAAAACTAGTAAAGTGACCCGCGTAAATTACGTGATTAGTATTATTTTTCGCACTTATATTTGTTGTATCATATTTAGTTATATCTACAAATATTCTCTTAAATTGAGCTATCATTATAAATATTATTGTTTTTCAAACATGTTATATTAACTATGAAATGCAGAGAGATGAAAAACAATAAACACCATCGATAAAAATAAAATATTTTAAAAAAATAAATTATTTGTGCGGCTAGATTTATTCCGTATTGTTTAATATTATAATGATACAATCTTTACATACAACACTATTTCTTTGTTTCTTCAACTTTCAACTGGATATATATTCTTCTGTTTCTATTAGCTAACTTTTTAACTATTAAATATTTTTTTATTTCTCTATAACATGCTTTGATAGTGTTACTCAAGCACATGCTATCAATAGAGTTGGCGGGCCCATTGCCTATGTGAAAACATCTTATTTCTATACCACGTTATCTTTATTATTGGTCGTTGTTCTATTCCTTGTATTTATAAATGTTATATTATCGTTGTATGATGACATATTCTCTCATGATGTTACTCCACTTCTAACATTCTTTGCACTTCTTCTATTAGAGCTTAGCCAGCTCAGTTCTTTCTATTCTGAAATAACATTAATCTTATTTGTTTTTATGTAACCTCTCTTTCGATATTATTTATTCTTAATCAAAAATTTTGGATGGTCATAAACTTTTTTGGAAACCCATGTGTGTACTACTATTGATGGTTTAATTACTTGTTGCATGCACCTGTCACCGCTCGGACACGATCGCTCCACCTAGCTAACTGTTGCCGCATATATTAATTATTGATGATATATTAATCTGGATTGCTTACGTATTTGGAAATCGTATAGAAATCGAATTGCTGTTTTTCTATTTTTTTAAAAATTCCGAATTCTAATCAAATTTTGTTCTTTTCTTTTGTAAATAATCAATTTTGTATTGTACTTCGTATTTGACTTGGACTCTTTTCTTTATTTTTTTTAAGAATCAGAGATGGCAGCTTCACCTGCCCAACAGTTGCGGCTCATATTAGATTGTTTATGATTTAGAGATCCTATTGCAATAGGATAGTTGTTTTTTTATTATTTTTAAATCTGAATTTTAAGATGATTCTTGGTTTAATCTAGACCGTTATAATCTGGACCTACACTTTAAAATCAATGGCTTAGATTTTTTTTCTCTAATTAATATGGAAATTTCTAGATCGCAAGAGTGAACGTGGTGGTTCATTTTTCTACTACTTTATAAAATTAATAATAGATAGATTTCAAAATATATGATATGATTCGATCCTTTGTTTCAAAGATATTCATAAAAAAAATTATATAAAATTAAAACTCTTCAGAGTTTCTATGTTTTACTTCTAAATGAAAGGAATCCTAAATCTTGGGCGATGGCAGGCCAACTCAAGCAAGATTGATGGGGGTAGCCGATGATCCCGTGCGGTGTGAACATACTGAGCGAGCTCTAATGGCCGATAGACAAGCTTGGTGCGGCGGAGTGCGAAGGCGCGAGCCGCGAGGCCACGAGCCCACGAGCTCTTGCGGCAGCCGGCGGGAGGGTGGCATTGCTGGCAACACAAACTCGAGCCACGTTGGGCACTTGGGTGGTTGCTACCGTTAGAGTAGCCAACGACCAGAGAGAATGGCAAATTCCTTCCCATCGCGTGCGAAAGAGAATCGATTGCAGAAGCTCCACCACCACCCGGTTTTCCTCGGCCTATACAACGAAACTAGGGTGATCCGCGTAATTACATAGTTAACACCCATATAAAAATATCTAAATTTTTCTAAACATGTTTCTTAAAGAATTTGTTAAATAGCTAGAACTTTTATTCATTTTTCTTAGGACTTTTAAAAATCGGATCTTATAATTTTTAAACTTTACCATCTTATGTACAGTTTTTTAACATTGACTACTATTTTTTACTTTCTAGAATTTCCATCAACCGACATGACACTACTCCTTCGTGACCTACCCACTACCTCTCTTCTTAATCGTTATTGGAGTTGTAAAACTCAAATCTAATAGTTATTGGGTTTCATTTTATAGTTTTTAAATATCTTATCAACTGTAATTACCCTACTCCTTCACGGCTTGCCCGCCGCTCCCCTCCTTATTATCATTTGCCAACGTTGTGATGTAGCAGGATTATTCTTTCAATATTCCTTATTTATCACTCTGATATTTTATTTCTAAATTGTATTCTTACATGAATTCTCATTTCTCTTTTTTCTAATTTCAAATTTTATTTCATTTTACTGGGATATATTTTACTTACTCCTACTACCTCAATCCCAAAATATTGTAAGTTTTAGCTATGAATTTGGACATGAATTTATCCAATTCATAGTTAAAAATGGGGGCTGCTATACCACGGAATACCATCCAGGCACACGGGACGGTATGCACTCCGTTCTATACGCGTGCGCGTCGTACATTGTTGCATTCATCAACATCACTTCTTTCGTACGCCAGCAAGTATGGTGTCACACCTTGGAGTTTCCCCTTCTAGCTCTAAATTCATAAAATAAATTGCCTAAAAGAAATTGTTTATTTAACCAGGAGCAAACCCTAAATTAACAATGTGCGTAATAATCGGAATCGTCGGGGAGACGCTTCAAATCGTTAACAGGACTTTCAATGGAATATGCAGAGCAGACAAAGTAATAATGTTAATTTAAAATGTTAGGATTTGAATTAATAATTCCTTCTTTCCCCTCCTTTGGTCGTGAACCATTCCCGGTTCACTCTCCCTGTTTGCGGTTCGTTGTATCCGCCGACCCCTTTTATCGCCACGGTTTCGTTTTGTATGACGACCCAAGCCCTACTCCTATTCCGGTTCCGTTTCTTTTTCCTTTCCCGAAAAGGCACCGCTTTTGCTTCCCCCACCTTTCCCTTTTAGGTTTTCTTTTTCTCTCGTACTTTTTCTTCCCTCTCATCCCCTGCCGAGCGCCACTCCACCTTCCCCCTTTTTTTCCTTTTTTCTACCATGCGCCCTCTCCTTTGGGCCGGCCCGACTAGACCCCCCTCCTCCACCTCTATAAAAGCCACTCCCCCTCCCCCTGCGCCCCCAACCCTAGCCACCGCCTCCCTGCGCTGCCGCTAGCCACTACTGTGCCGCCGTCTCCCTACCGCCTCGCTGCGCCGCCGGTGAGCACTCCTCTTTCGTCACCGGCATGGTCATCGTCGTGATTTGTCCCGTTTATTTTTTTAGCTAACCATCGCTGCCGCTGCAGCCGTGTGTGTTGTCGCGTGCCGCCGCCGCTGTGTGCTGTCGCGTGTCGCTGCCGCTGCAGCCGTGTGTGTTGTCGCGTGCCGCCGCCGCTGTGTGCTGCCGCGTGTCGCTGCCGCTGCCGCGTGCCGCCATCGCTGTGTGCTGCCACGTGCCGCTACCTAGCCGCCGCTCCTATGCCGCCGCTTTGCCCTAGCCGCTGCCGCATGTCGCTGCTGCTCTAGCTGCCGCTGCCATGCCGCCGCTGTCCTAACCGTGCCACCGCTAGCCGCTGCGTCGCTGATGCTGTCGTGCCGCTGTTTTGCCGTACCGCACACAGCCGCTGTGTTGTTGTCGCTGCCGCGCCGCTGCCGTATCACGCGCAGCCGCCGCATCGCTGCCATGCCACCGCCGCTGCCGTACCTCACGCTGTCGTGTTGTCTCTGCTATGCCACCGCCGCTGCCCTAGCCGCTACTGCGCCGCTACCATGTTGTCACTGCCGTATCGTGTGCCGCTGCCGCTGCTTTGCCGCGCCGCCGCTCTAACCCTAGCTGCGTTGCCGAGTCGCCAGTCGTGCTGCAAGCGCTTGCTAGTCGTTTGTCGCATACGTTCGCGCATAGTGTGGTATAGTGTCATATCGGTTTGGTCGTATCGAGTCGTTCTAAAACCCTAGAGCCTTTCTGAGCCGCCGGTTTTGTTGGCCGGTTTGGTTGACTGCTTGCGTGGTCCCGTGCCACGGTAGGTTGACTCGTTGAGTCGCTGACCCGTGAGGCTCGTTAACCGGAGTTTGTTTTCCGTTAACCTTGTCCGTTCGCGGGCATTAAAGCATATCAATTCATTAAGGTTCTTCGGTCGATAGTAATTACATAGTTCATATTCTAAAATTCATATCTTAATCATCCGAGTTCCGTTTTAATCCATTCAAGTCTCAGAAAATTCATTAAAATGTCTAGAATTCATTAAAATTGGTTTCTTTTGCTGTTTCAGTAGACTTACTGCTTGTATTGCTTGTGTGCTTTGTTTATCGTATAGAATCCGATAGTTCCGATGTTCCGGAGTATTACGAAGTGGTCGCCGAAGTTCCGTCCGTGCAAGAGCAAGGCAAGTCATGCTGTTCATTTGATCATATTGTACCTACTTTGCAAAATATCTTATTTACTCGCTAATACTATATTGTTTTATAATGTCATTTTATGGGCTTAATTACCTGTTGTACTCAGCCATAGGTTCTATTACCTTATACATTTGATAGCTTGGGAATAAATATGACTAGTTGCTAGGTTAGGACATGCTTAGCCCTGCTTAGAAACATTAGCACACTAATTGGATAACTAGTGTACCACTTTTATTCAATGATGAATGATTAATGGATGCTCACGATGGTTATTCGTGAGTGGTTAATTAATTGGTCCAACTAAAACCTGATAAATGGTGGGTTGTGAGTACATGATTTTGATGGTCGTACTCATGACAATTAAGGACCGGTTCGCGGGAAACCCTAGAAGAATTACTGTACTTTCCACAAGCTAGCGTGGGTAATAGTTGGACTCGTAGTGTAGCCTTTCTTAGCCGACGCATTCAAGCAAGGGTGGGCGTGATGGAGTTGGGTCGGTGGGGGCTTTGCTCGTTGATCGGCTGCCGGATTCACCTTGGCACGAGAGGGGGCTGCCTGCCTTGGGTTAAAGGTGGGGGCGAAACCTGAGGTGTGGTGCGCTTGGTTAACGAGGGTTATGCGAAGGGTCTTGTCACAGTTTCCTTTCCGGTATACCGTGGTGGTATTTTGGCGCACGGTAACGTGTTGTGGGGCTGTGTCTTGTGGGTACAGTTGTACACCTTTGATCAGAGTAAAACTATTCGAATAGCCGTGCCCACGGTTATGGGCGGTCAACCAGATTCACCGTGATTAGTCATAACCTTAATAACATGATCTAATGGAACTGGTTTAGTTCAGGTGGAATGGTTTGGGCCTGTTGCAACGTGGTGTAGCATTGGACAGTGATGATTTAATCTTGCTTAATTAACTCAACTGTTTTACCACATTCAACTATTATCTTTAAATGCTTGATTTATGCAATTCAACTCTTAGCCTTCCTTTGGAATTACTTGCATCATTTTCTCCTATTCCGGTATGACTTGTTGAGTATAGTGGGTAGTACTCAGTCTTGCTTTATCATTCCCCACACCAGAGTTGGATTTCGTGTCAGAGGATGGTTTTTCAGAGGAGTAGGCCTGTCGCTGCCGTCGAGGATGCATGTGGATTGGAGCTGCCAAGTTGCGAGTGTCTAGTTATCTAGTCTAGTTTATTTATCTTTTCCGCTGCATTTATGTAAGATACTTTTATGGTTTTTGTAAGACGTGGATCTGTATATCGATTTTATCGTTTGTGTACCCTGGCTGGTCCTGGACAGAGAATTTTAATACACACTCTGTTTGGAAATTCGGGTTAGCGAATTTCTGGGCGTGACATATGGGTCCCACCACCCACCAGTCATTGCATGCGCGCTCCTCATCTCGCAAAGCGCACGTTTCTGGCAGACAGAGTATGCACAGGATGATGCTTGTGCACAAGAGTCAAGGCCATGATGACCTATATGTGAACTGTGTACATGCCTAGTAGCTATGTGTGTGATTCATCAATTAGAGGTCTCATCATCATGTGACTACACTAGCATTAGCATCTAGCCCGTAAGAAAAGACAAAATGGAGAGAGACCACGTGATGTGCTATACTAGATGAACGATACTAGAATCAAGTTATGATACCTCCTGATATCCATTCGTACAAGAGGTGGTACCTCCTGATATTTAGTACTGCATGTGAATAGAGCATATCATAGTACAGGAATATCAGGCCTGGTACCATGTAGATGTTAAGACCAGTACTAAGGAGATATCAAACACTCATATTAGAAAAGTAGTAGGCTTGGTACCATACATGTATCAGGTTTGGTACCGAGAAGGTATCGGACGTTGATACCAGTATGTATTAGGTATCGCACAAGTATCAGGAGTATTAGGCCTAGTATTGGAGGTATTAGGCCCTAGTACCATGTAAGTATCAGGTCATCATACAAGTATGTATCAGGCATAGTACTAAACACGATTCAATCATCCTACCTACATGTATCGGACATGATACTCATAGGTATCAGTTCGGGTACTATGCAAGTATTGGGTCCTGATACTAGTATGTATCAGGCCTAGTAATAGAAAGGAATCAGACAAGATACCTATATGTATTGGACATGATACCCACATATATCAACCATGGTACCATGTAGGTATCAGGTTTTGATACTGTTGATGCAAAAAACACACACCGGCCTGAGAGATTTGCTTTACTCTAGTGTAGGTCTAAAATTAGTTCTTTAGGTTCAAGGGCGTCCCAGTTGATTTGATCCTGCAATCAACAAGAAGAAATATGCAAATATATTAGTAAACGATAGTCCATCGGCTAGCTAGCCGATTTCATATCGTATTGTAACCTAGCCGATGCAACAAAGCATGAATCGGCTGTAAGGTATAGTCAATGATAAAACTAACCCTAAAACTAGTACATCGGCTGAAAAGATCAGTATTATATAATCAATATGTCAATATTACTTTAGAAATAAACAATTGGGATAGATCGGACTGAACCGAGACAGTATAAATTGCCCAAGTCTAAAATAACATAAAATAATGATTATATGTACTTATGTCAAAGCCGATGTCTAGAATTAAGCATGTATCGGCTATAGCTCCGATACAACCTTATACTAGGATATTCTCTTGCAACAAATATATTCAACTATAACCAATTAGATTGGTATTAAGTCCAATATATATGTATTAGATTAGATCCTGATATAAAGGGCAGATATAGAACATTAAACAAAGTATAAAACTATGTAAAACATCTATATCAGGTAAGATCGGCTGAAACCCCGATACTATCCTTATTAACAACCATAAGACAGGCTACATATCATGATTCTAAATACGACTTAATAGGTCAGACTTAACTGATGCAGCATTAAGTATAAAGAGAAGCATAATATCTAGAAAATCAAACCGATGATTGCCATTTCGGGATGGTAGATACATTATATAACTTAAACCAACAAGGCAATCTATTTGTTACCAGCAAAACCCTAGATAGGGATCGACCGATACGAATAGATTGCATTATCAATCTAGGTTATATAACATATATGATAACTCGGAAGTTTACAAGATAGAACTAGAGTGTTATAAAGATGTAAGCACTAATTCCGATGATGCAAACCGCCATAACAAGACCTACCTTATCGTTGAAGATCAAGATGATGCAGCACGACTCGAAAGCATGAACTCATTGAAAAGTAGAAAACAAAGGTTGGCGATGCGCCGAGATTGATTTGAACGTGTGTTATTTTTCTTACAAGACCTCGGGTCTATATTTATACCCGAAAATACAAACTTTGTCCATCACGGACACGACCCATATTAACCTAATACAAATCCAACTAACAAACAAGTCCCTAAGGCGGACTCTTACCGTGATTATCCATAAGGAAATTACATAAAATATCCTAATTAGCAGATACAGTTGCCTTTCCAGGACTCTATCCGTGTGTGGCAATCCATACAAAGCACCTCAATTTAACCCGATGACGTGTATTGAGTCGTATTACCAAAATTGGCTTAATCGGCTAACCTTGTCCGACTCGAACTCTGCCGATCCTGACCGCAGCCGATGCGGACTTCAGCCGATTCTTGCTCTGTTCCCGATACGATCCAATCTCCTGGATCTTCTTCGATTCTATCTCCATCTCCGATACTTAAATTACCAAATTTGATCGTCAACAGATACAAGCATGTATCAGGCATGGTACTATATATGAATCATACATCCTACCTATCTGTATCGGACGTGATACCCATAGGTATCAGTTCGGTACTATCCAAGTATTGAGTCATGATACTAGTATGTATCAGGCTTCGTAAAAGACATGAATCGGACAAGGTACCTATATGTATCAGATATGATACCCCACAGATATCAGCCCTGGTACCATGTAGGTATCAGGTTCTGATACAAGTATGTATCAGGCATGATACTAGACACGAATCGTACATCCTACGTATATGTATCGGACATGATACCTCAGTCCTGGTATTATACAAATATCGAGTCTTGATACTAGTATGTATCAGGCATGGAACCACACATGAAGACATGGTACTGGTAATGTACTAGACATAATACCCTACCGATAAAGTGCTAGTACGTAAGTACACTCCGGCCTTAGGTATGTAACAAGAGAGAAAAGCAACTTGGACGGAGAGGCCAATGACTTTCATTCAAAGTTTCTGTTGCTATCTGTTATATTTGTGCAGTTGAGAGGACACGAGTAACATGGTGAGTGGTGATAGAGAAAAGAAGAGCTAGAAAAATAAAAGAAACATGTGGTCATTGACATAATAGAGAGAAAAAGGGAGAGATAACCCTTCTCATGATAAAGAAAGAAACTATTAGTAGTATACAAATAGATACATGATACGCGTAGACACGAGGGAGCAACACAGGCTATGTGGTTGTCAGACAACGTCCCGCACGTGGTGCGAGGAGACGTCTCATCATGTTACGGCTACAGGCTCATACCGTTCAAGCGTGGTGTAACGGGATACCGGTAATTAGTATTTCCCGAAGCTTTTATCGTCGATGTATGTGTATGTCAACCAAAAATCAGAGCGTCGGTATGTTTTTTTTTTCCCTAGTCCACGTTCTTTTTTCTATCAGGCCGTTTGCGGTGTCAGATGGACTTAGGATTTTCCACAGCTAGTAGTAGTACTCAATAAAGGCTATATAATCCGGTTCCATTAAGGCCATGCAATCCGGTTCAGATACTTGTAGTCCGAATATGAGTTTACATAAGATTTGTTTTTTCTTTCTTTGACAGTCCGAGCAAGTTTGCATGTAGTATTATTCCTTCTCTCATACGTACATGTCTGAGTAATCTCAACCGTTCTAATCTAAATCTATCGTGATATGACGGTATAGATTTTTCTTTTTTTCTCCGATTAATATGGAAATTTCTGGTCTCCACAGCGAACGTAGGGTCTCCGATTAATATGGAAATTTCTAGTTAGGTGACCTGCGCAATTACGCGACTAGTATCAATACAAGATGATCTTCTTTTACATATGAGTTTACTTAAAATTTATTAAATAACTATCTCGTTATCTTAGTACTTTAAAGACCGAACCTTATCATCTCCATGTTTCTAATTTTATAATTTCTAAAAGTCACATCAATCACTACCTCTTACTCCATTGTCATTGCTTTATTTATTTTCTCGATCTACTACGGCTTCTATTCATCCTCCTTGGAACTTTAAAATTGAACCTTATAAATTTTAGAATTAATTATCTCATTGGTTTTCATTTTTATAATTTTTAGTAGTCCCATCAAATGCCGCCACTCTACTCCTCTACGGCTCGTCCGTCACTTCCTCTCTTTGTTGTCATTGGGATTTTAAAAATCGAACATAATTATAATCGGTGTTCATTTTTAACTTTCTAGAAGTCCCGCCAAACCGTTAGTGGCATCGTCATTATACTCCTCTACAGTCCGCCTGACGCATTTCCTTTTAATTATCATCGAGATTTTAGAAATTGAGCGTGATTAACATTGTGGTTTATTTTTTACTTTCTAGCAATCCCGCTAACCACCGTGATTATGCTGTTTAACGGGTTGCCCGTCATCTGTCCTCTTAATCGTCATTGGAATTCTATTAGGGGCTTTGTTTATTGTTTTTACGCTCGCTGCCGTCCCTTTTTATTATCATTGAGATTTCCAAAATCAAACGTGATTATCATTGGGGTTTATTTTTTACTTTCTAAAAGTCTCGCTAACCACTGTGATTGTGTTGTTTTAACGGCTTGTCCGTCGTCTCTCTTCATAATCGTCATTGGGACTCTATATGGAGTTTTATTTTTAGTTTTTAGATGTCCCATCAACCACTATCACCTTACTCCTTTATGACCCTGCTGCTTCTCCCATCAGTATTGTCATTTGTCATCATTGTGTTTCTATAACATAAACCGAACTTTACCATTCGCGTGTTTCTAATTTTATAGTTTTTAAAGGTCTCTTCAGTCGCTACACCTTACTCACTTGTTAGACCTTTATTTGTTTGTCGATCTATCACTATTTCTATTCATCTTCTATGAAACTTTTAAAAATTAGACCTTTAGTTTTTAGAGTTCATTGTCTTGTTGGGCTTTGTTTTTATAATTTTTAAAGTTGCATCAAACACTACCACTGTACTTCTCTACGACCCCCTCCGCTTCCTCATCTCTTTATTATCATTGGGATTTTAAAAATTGAATATGATAATCATTGGGGTTTATTTTTTTACTTTCTAGAATCGTGCCAACTACTGGAACCATGCTGTATAATAGATTGTCCGTTGACCGTCCTCTTAATTGTCATTGGGATCCTATTTGGGATTTTGTTTATATGTTTATAGTTTTTATATGTACCATCAACTACCACCACTTTACTCCTTTACATGCCTATTGTTTTTCCCTTTTTATTGTCATTTGATATCGTTGTGTTCTAGATGAATTATTCTTTTCAAAAAATCCATATTGTTCATTTTAATATTTTTTATTTGTC
Source organism: Oryza punctata (assembly GCA_000573905.2). Lineage (NCBI taxonomy): Eukaryota > Viridiplantae > Streptophyta > Magnoliopsida > Poales > Poaceae > Oryza > Oryza punctata. The sequence goes on along the minus strand of CM002491.2, from coordinate 26,358,923 downwards.
AATTGTATTCCTACTTGAACTCTTATAGTTATTTTTCTATTTTTGAAATTTATTTTATTTGTTATTCCAAATTTTAATTAATCCTGTCATATGTTCTAGATGGTATATTCTTTCAATAATCTTTATTTTTTATTACAAATTTTAGTTATTTATAATTTATATTTGTATTTAAACTCTTATTTTATTCTTCTAATTTCTGAAATTATTTTATTTTTTATTTCGATTCTAATTAATCTCGTTTTGTGTTATAGATGGATTAATTGTTGTTTCAATATTTCTTTTTATTCTGAATTTTAGTTATTTCACAATTGTATTCCTACTTGAACTCTTCTTTTTCTTTCCTAATTCAGAAATTTATTTATTTTTATTCCGAATTTTAATTAATCACGTATTGGGTTCTTATATGGACTCTTCTTTCAATATTGCTCATTTTAATTCCGAATTTCAGTTATTTTTTAGATTGTATTCTACTTGGACTCTTATTTTCTTTTTTTCGATTAATGTGAGAATTTCTATCCTTCACAACGAGCGTGATACCTTCTTTTCGAGCTATCTTAATAGTATAACTTCGAGCTATCTTAATAGTATAACTAGCTGGGTGGCCCGCGCAATTGTGCGGCTAGCACCCATATAAAATTATTTATTTTTTACATATGATTTTACTTAAAAATTTTTAAATATCTATCTCGTTGTCTTAGGATTTTGAAAGACCTAACTTTATCATCCGCGTGTTTCTCAAAGTCACTTCGGTCACTACCCCTTACTCATTCGTCACACCTTTATTTATTTATCGATCTATCAGTATTTTTATTCATCTTCCATGAAACCTTTAGAAATTAAACCTTTTAGTTCTTAGAGTTCATTGTCTGGTTGGGTTTTGTTTTTATAAATTTTTTAAAGTTTCGTCACAACATCACTGTACTCCTCTACGGCTCCTCCACTGCCTCATCTCTTTATTATCATTGGAATTTTAAAAATTGAACATAATTATCGTTTTGGGTTCATTTTTTACTTTTTAGAAGTACCGCTAAACTATCAGCAGCTTTACCACGGTACTCCTCTACGCGTGACCCGCCCACTGCCTCTCCTATTTATTATCATTGAGATTTTAAAAATTGAACATGTTTATCATTGGGTTTTATTTTTTTACATTCTAGAATCCCGCCAACTGTCGTGACCGTGCTGCTTAATGGCTTGTCCGTTGTCCCTCCTCTTAATCGTCATTGGAATTATATTTGGGATTTTGTTTATATGTTTATACTTTTTATATGTCCTATCAATTATCACCACTTTACTCCTTTACACACCTATTGTTTTTCCCCTCTCTATTGTCATTTGATATCATTGTGTTCTAGATGAACTATTCTTTTCGAAAAATACATATTTTTATTTAATATTTTTTATTTGTAAATTGTATTCCTAGCTGAACTCTTATAATTATTTTTTTATTTTTGAAATTTATTTTATTTGTTATTCTGAATTTTAATTAATCTCATCATATGTTCTAGATGGTCTATTCTTTCAATATTATTTATTTTCTATTACGAATTTTAGTTATTTATAAATTGTATTTCTATTTGAACTCTTATTTTTATTTCTGAATTTATTTTATTTTTTATTTCGAATTCTAATTAATCTGTGTTGTGTTATATGTTGTTTCAATATTTCTTTTTTATTCTGAATTTTAGTTATTTCAAAATTGTATTCCTACCTGAACTCTTCTTTTTCTTTTCTAATTTCAGAAAAATATTTATTTTTTATTTCAAATTTTAATTAATCACGTATTGGGTTCTTATATGGACTCCACTTTTAATATTGCTTATTTTTTATTCCGAATTTCCGTTATTTTTTAGATTGTATTTCTACTTGGACTTTTCTTTTCTTTTTCTTCGATTAATGTGGAAATTTCTAGACTCCACAGCAAACGTGGTTTCTTATTTTAGAGCTGTCTTAATAATATAATAGAAGATAGATAGATAGATGTTTCTCACGGGTCCCACGTGTCATTATCTGGACAAGCACTCTGAGGCTCTGGGCCCCCAACACAGTGGTCTCACCGAGGAGCTGGACGAGGAGATGAGATCGATCGCGTGTGGGCTAGCACGCCGCGCCTCCTTAAGAATTTGTTTCTTTCTTAGAGAGAGCCCTCCGTTTCTCCGACCCGTCGTTCTCTCGCCGCAACAAGAGATGGGGCACACGTCGCCACTTCGCACGGTGTTGCACGAGAAGCATCGTGCGGCACTGCGCAGAGATTTTTTCCCTTTCGAACGTTTAAAACCCATCTTTTTTCTCCAGGCTTTCGTAGGGCAACAACACTATATATAAGTAAAAGTGATCCATATAGATGAGATCCACATATATGAATAACATTCACAATGCATATAGATAGCAAATAGTATTATGAGAGAAGAAGTAAAGATAAATAATATATTTCTTTTATTATTTTTTTACTATGAACTGTACTATAATATTTTATTGTTTATAAATCACTTTTGAAGTACACTGTGGATGCTATAAGGGGACGATGCCGACGCACTGTGCCACTACGGTACAAGACCGCGCCAAGCCATCGCGCCCATCGCTGGGTAAAGGTGACAGCTAGCGCCGCGCGGGTAAAGTGACCGTTGCGTTTACCCACTCGGCCGGCCGATCCGCGAACTCTGCTGGACTAGTCTCTCTGTTCGCTCTACTCCAAGAATTCCTCGTTTCCATCTGCATCGATGGTTCTGCGAGTCTCTGACACGAAAAACGTAACGTTCTTCTCTGTAACTAACGCACTTGTTCCAGAACGACCAGGCTGCAGAGCTAGTGCAGCCGGCCAGCGATGCCCTGCCGCCGATGCGTTTGGCGTTCAGCAATGGACAATGGCTGAATAGGGAATAGTAAATAGGAGTAGTAGCTTTGGAGCGTGGATGGCAGGATGGGTGTACACGATACGGATTTGTCAAAGCCCAGCTGCCAATCCGATGGTACGTACCTTTTCGTCTCTGAATTTGCACTGTGAAAAAGGTATAAAGGAGAGATGAATCCCAACCCAAAAGGCAAGGTTTATTCTCACTTTCTCAGTGTACATACTAGTACACGCTACACCTCCGCTGCTTTTTAGCAACACGTACCATGTGGTCCTGAAACTCATCATCGTCAGCAACAGATAACAACTAAAGAGCCGTCTAAATAGTACTATCAGACGATGCAATTAGTAGTGAGAGGCGCCCATAACACAGAAGAGAACAAGGATCAGAGACGAAAAGGTTTAGCCTTTTAACGCTGTGATCTACTCGCCGCTACAAAGAGAATGGACGGATTGATCCAAAGTGCCTCGACTTTACTACTTGCGGCGGGGTACACTGTGCCGGCCGGCGTGCCGCGCGCCTCCCAACGCGAGAGGGGGTTTCGACCTACCTGCACATATGCTCTGCATGTGCAGTGCAACGCATGGGAGCAGCCGCGAGAGAGCAAGCGTGGCATGATGCGCCTGTAAGTTAATTCTTGGATCATTCCTTCCTGCGTTAGTTTAACTTAATCCTACCGGTGCACTGCAGACAGGCAGCTAATTAATTATATTTCTTGTATTAGTATAGTGATATATATACCTTGTATGTGTCGTAGGAGTATCATGCTGTCACTGTAAAAGCCTGCAACTAGCCGATAGGAACGTAGCGGAGGGGTCGTACTGTTCCATCTCGTGCGTAGTGGTGGCATCTCTTGGGCCTCTGCTTTGAGAGATTGGCAGTAACCGGCCGTGATTTAGTGTCCGGTTTGTAATCTAGCTAAAGTTTCACGGCATATTTGCAGCAAGGGAGGCGAGCTATGGCCGGCCTGACGTGCATGCATGCTCTGTTCACAGTTACTACGCTCCTATCTATGTACACGCCGTGTCTCTATCCGGTGTTGGCCCACGGTATATCAGGACCATCGCTCTCTCGCGTCTAGGGATTCGCAAAAGCTGGTGTATATGTCCAACACTTATTTTGATGCAATGTTGATACGTGATGCGACTTGGGTTTTGGTATGTCGTCTGTACACAGTACACAGATATATTCAGATGCTATACGGACTGGAAAATTGTATATTCGAGGTAAACATGAAAGCTAGTCAAGTCTATTGTGTGTGTTTAGCTGGAGACCTGGAGTACGTCGATGATGCTAATTACTACAATTGTTCTATGATAAAAAAAAACAATAATTAAAACTCAACTAAGGGCAACTAATTAACCCGACATCAGTAAATAAACCGATGGACGACGTATCCGTGCGTACACTGTATGATTTGGATGTCTGCAAGACCTGCAGGTTAATTTTACCCCATGTAAATTAACCTAAACTCTCTCTCTTTTTCTGAAACATTAGCGCAGAATCACACGTTAGCTACGGTAGCTAAACTACCAGGTGAAAAAGCTAGCGATCGAAAGCATGCTAGATAGCTGCATGCAAGACCGTTGGCGTCCGACCAAGGCAGAAACTCCAAACCGGACCGCAGCCAGCTTAGCTCTTGGAGCATTCCCGGGGAACGGCTAGCTTAGCTCTCTCCTCCATTATTTGCGCACGGCCGTTTTCCCCCCACAGCCCTATAAATTCCGAACCCCTGCCTCACAGTCTCGGTCTCTCACCACATATATATTCCGCGTGCATGTGAAGAGAGAGATAGAGAGAGGAGAACTAGCGAAAGTTTGAGTGACAAGACGCACGTACGCGCGAAAACGTTGTCACGCTTTCGGCTACACACGCAACCGATCGATGGCTCGTGAGCGGGTGGTGGTGGTGACGGCGTTGGTGGCGACGCTCGCGAGCCTCCTGCCGCTGCTGGCGTGCCAGGCAGCGCCGTGCGAGGGCCCGTCGCGGACGCGCGGGCACCACCAGTACAGGCACCCGGTGGGCGTGCGGCGGATCGTGGTGGACGCGAGCGGCGGCGGCGACTTCCTCTCCATCCAGCAGGCCGTCGACTCCGTGCCGGAGAACAACTCCGTGCGCGTCATCATGCAGATCAACGCAGGGTCCTACATGTAAGCTATAGCTAGCTTGTAGCTCATGCTCATGCATGCGTGTGCCGAGTTTGACGTGAGACATATATGTGTGCGTGCGTGCGCGCGTGTCCAGAGAGAAGGTGGTGGTGCCGGCGACGAAGCCGTACATCACGTTCCAGGGCGCAGGGCGCGACGTGACGGTGGTGGAGTGGCACGACAGGGCGAGCGACCGCGGCCCCGACGGGCAGCAGCTGCGCACCTACAATACCGCCTCCGTAACCGTTCTCTCTAACTATTTCACTGCTAAGAACATCAGCTTCAAGGTGAGCTAGCAAACACCGTTCGCCATGCCATGCATCAGCCAGTGGTCCGTCTCCATGGACCCGGCCGCCAACGTACGCGACTCACAAGACGCACAGGGAGATGCGCGGTGCAGTGCAGTGCCGAGGCAGAGGCAGACAAAGTGACAAAATCCTTCAGTGTCACGAGCAACATCTTGCAAATGCTGCATATGCCGCGCGTCTCTTCTTCTCTGTGTATCCCTTGTTCTTTTGATATTTTGAATCCGTATGTACAGAGATGTATTTTCGGGTTCTTGGAGCAGGCAAAGCAGATGGCTTCTTTCGGCTACGGGGAGAAAGTCCACAGCCTGATCGACACGGCCGGCCGGCCAACGTTTTCTTTTTCCTTTTCAGTGGATTGCATGCATGCAAAGTAGCAACCATCAGCTGACGCTGGGTTCGTGAATCCTATTGCTTGGCAGAACACGGCTCCGGCACCAATGCCTGGAATGCAAGGGTGGCAGGCGGTGGCGTTCCGCATCTCTGGCGACAAGGCCTTCTTCTTCGGCTGCGGGTTCTACGGCGCGCAGGACACGCTCTGCGACGACGCCGGCCGGCACTACTTCCGCGACTGCTACATCGAGGGCTCCATCGACTTCATCTTCGGGAACGGCCGCTCCCTCTACAAGGACTGCGAGCTGCACTCGACGGCGCAGCGGTTCGGCTCGGTGGCGGCGCAGGGGCGGCACGACCCGTGCGAGCGCACCGGCTTCGCCTTCGTCAACTGCCGGGTCACCGGCACCGGCCGCCTCTACGTCGGCCGCGCCATGGGCCAGTACTCGCGGATCGTCTACGCATACACCTACTTCGACAGCGTCATCGCCCCCGGCGGCTGGGACGACTGGGACCACGCCAGCAACAAGAGCATGTACGTGTACTCCTTCTTCTATAACCAAAACAATTTGGTCAGAATTGGAACGATGTTCGTTTCCCAGCCAGCTAACGCATGTGCAAATGTTGTCGCCGGCGTGCATGGCGCAGGACGGCGTTCTTCGGGATGTACAGGAACTGGGGGCCCGGCGCCGACGCCGTGCACGGCGTGCCGTGGGCGCGGGAGCTCGACTACTTCGCCGCGCGCCCCTTCCTCGGCAAAAGCTTCGTCAACGGATTCCACTGGCTTACACCTGACGTCTGACGCCGTTTTTCGGCACCACGATTAATTTACTGGAAAGAAGAACGTACATTTGTTAGTACAGCTAGCAAAAACGAAGAAGAGAACAGCACGATAAATATAAATTAAAGTATTGAAGTGACTAGTGCAGTATATAGTGGTAGATTCATTCGTTCATTCGTTTTGTCAGATCCGGCTTGTAATGATAGCTGGTATAGAATTCAAGCACAGCTCTTTTCAAGATCTATAGTAGCTATGTACTGTTTTTGAAGCTTTGTCATGTAGACATGTACCCAAGCATGAGGTGAATAGTGAATATATAATTGGTTTTGTCGTTCATTTAAGGAAAAATCCATATTTGATCCCTTAACTATGATTAGTAGATTTTGGTCCCTCAACTATGAGGTCGGTCCCTATTCTCAACTTTTAAAATTGTCCATATTTCATATCTAGGCGCTAATCACTTCGATTAGGATTCAGGGATGAAATATAGACGGTTGTAAGAGTTGAGGGACCAATAGTAAACATTTCTATGTTCTTATAATTGAAGGTCCAAAATCAAACCAAGGCCAGATAAAATATAGACTTTTCTCTCTACATTTAGTATATCCTACATATGAGGCTTTATGGAATGAGATATAAGTAGTCACCCCTCACCTTATGACTATGACATAAAACTCTCATCCACTAGCGTTTTACATTTCAGAATGGAAAAAACAGTGGACGATTCAAAGATTTTGAATGGAACTTTTAGACATTTTTGAAATTTAAACATTTCTGTTGCTAAATATAAATATCCAAAAAAAATGCACTAGTTAAACGCTTGTGCGGTACGAATATTGAAGAAAACTCAAGAATAGGTATAAAAATTGCTCCATCCCATTCCTTTATGATGATACCCATTAAGCACTACACACGTCTCAAAGCAGTAAAACATTTCTTTTATAGAACATGACTGAAAAATGCTCCTAGCTTAGAGTACTACTCCGTTAAAAAATGTGGTGGGGTTAATAGAAGTGAGACGTCAAGAATCACTATAGTTCCAATCTCTGAGGCACTACAAATATCTTAGGGGGTGTTTATGGGGCTAAAACTTTTTAGCTCATATCTCATCAGATGTTTGGACGCTAATTTAGAGTATTAAACATAGACTAATAAAAAAACTAATTTCATAAATAAGAGCTAATATGCGAGACGAATTTTTTAAGTCTAATTAATCCATAATTATGAAAAGTTTACTGTAGCATCACATTGTTAAATCATGGTGTAATTAGACTCAAAAGATTCATCTCCCGAATTAGTCCAAGGTTATAGAATGGGTTTTGTAATTAGTATATGTTTAATACTTCAAATTAGTATCCAAACATCCGATGTGACAGGGACTTGCAATAAGTCTCTGTTTCCAAACAGCCCCTTGGTATCAAGCTAACACTAAAAAATTCTCACCCATCATTGTCGTTATGGGAAACACCTTTAAGTTTTCAAAAAGAAAGCAAAACCCTCGGGTTGGACCTGCAAGGAGCAAAATGGAAAAACAATCTATTATGGATAGTGCGGTGCCAATATTTTCTAGAAAAAAAAACTATTGACAAGCAGAGAAAAATAATCCTATCTCTCTTCCTTATCGTTATGTCATTGAGAATAAGATAAAACCCCTATGAAAAGAAAAAAAATGATATTCACCCTAGATCAGTTCAAAATACACTGTATATTGTTATATAATGACTTAAGACACCAATGATGCATAGTAGTATATCAGTATATTAGCATTCAACACCATGTACATCAGTACATGGCAAATACTAGTGTAATTTGGGAATTAATCTTTTACGTATATAAAATGGAGTGACTGATTAGTACAATTAATTAAATTTTAGTTTAAAAATTAAAAAATAAATTAATATGATTTTGAAAGTAACTTTTTTTAAAAAAAGTATCCTTTAGCATTTTAGAAAGCATACACACAGAAAATAAAAATTGAGGAAGGAGAGAAAAAATTCACCCATATATATTTAGGAAAGGAGAGAGTATACTGTACTTAGGGTCCATTTGATAAAACTTTAACTTCTAAATTTAATTTCAGAAGTTGAAGTTGTGGAATTGCTTAAAGCTAGCTACACTTCCACAATTTCCCCCAATGCCAAAAATACTGCAGAAATTGGAATTCACCGGACCCTAGTGCATTATCAGCGCATTGATTCGCCACATCTTTGCTCCAAAGAGAAATCGCGGGCGCCGCAGAGGATGCAAACAGCTAGGATCACGCGAAGCAGAGGGGAGAGCGGAGAGGGGAGGGCTTTGGATGGGGGTAGAGTGCGCCATTGCGAACCTTTGGGGATTAACCTCGTCGCCGATGAAGCCTTCGACCATGCTGCCCGGGGGCCGGGACCAGGAGCATAGGTCCTCACGACCTCACGGCCGCCTGAAGGAGAGACGAGGCCATGGAAGGCGGCCGCTGCGTCGGATGCGTCGAGGGGCTCGGGGATTTGGAATTTTGCGTTTGGTTTTCGCGGCGGAGAGAGCCGGAGATAACAGAGAGAAACTAACCAATAGTGTTGGCAAATCGGCATCAATGCGGATCTGGGTGGTGGTGGTGGACTGGTGGTTGCCCCCAACCGCGTAGACCACGTTGGCACGCGGGCGCCGCACCAATCCTCCCCTCCGCCGCAGCGCAATGCACCACCAGATTTGGCGCCTCCTTCCCAGCGCCCTCTCGCCGATCCACGCCGGAGCTCCCCGGCCGAGCCGCCCGCCGGCCCGGCTAGGCCGCCCTTCACCGCAACGCCGGCCGGCGCTCGCGCACCTCGCCACCCGGCGCACATGCCGCCTCCTCGCTGTCTCCGCCCAGTCCACCAGCCCCCAGGCCGGCTTGAGGTCCAAACTTATTCCCCTTGCTCGTCAAATTTCCTTCATCGCTATTCATGGAATCTGAGGAAGAGTTGGAATTGTGGTTTGTGGTGGAATGTAATACCTGGTTTACTGGACGGGAGGAACAATGCCACACAGCTACTCCGTGGCTAATCTAGTGTTAATTTGGGGAAATGCCAATTTTATGGCTTTTGTTAGACTGATCTCCCACCGTTGGGCCCAACGGCGCATTGGCTGGTGGGCCCCTGTCACCCTGCGCCATATAAAATAGAGGTTTTTCCTACCGGTCTAAACCCTAGGTGATCCCCGATAGAACATAACAGCTTTTAGTGCTAAAGCTTGTGAAATCGGTTTTCGGATTATGTGATGTGCATGGCAATGCCGAATTATGTGTAGTCTTTGGCTAAAACTTTTGTCTATGATCCCCTGAGTAGTCTGGATATCTTTAGATATTGGATGATATCATGAACAATATACCTCGCTTGTTCAACTTATCTATGATCCTGGATGATGCCCTGGATATGATATTGTTGATAGTCCTTGTAATTTTCAGGTTGGATCAGTTTTTCGAGGTGGAGATGAAGGTGCGTGACTATGAACTCGACCAATATGGGGTTGTCAACAATGCCATCTATGCTAGTTACTGCCAACATGGTGAGTTCTGTTTTACCAATGAAATAAACTAAAAGAACATCTTATGTATATTTGTTAGGTCAGTTAAACATGATTAGGAGAGCACATTTAGAATTTAATTAAAATAATATGATTACCATGGTTGGTTCTGATAAAATTCAGGCTGCATTTTGTTTTTTAAAAAATTCGAGCAGGTCGCCACGAGCTACTTGAAAGTGTAGGCATAAGTGCAGATGCAGTAGCACGCAGCGGTGAGTCGCTGGCCCTCTCTGAACTGCACCTCAAGTACTTTGCGCCTTTGAGAGTAATACCCTTGTTTCCCAAGTCATGCAAAAATCAGAACTGAAAAATGTTGATATGATACTATGGAACTAGTAACAAATCAAACTAAAAATATCAAGGTATCATAGGTTCATTTGGGTCTAACTTCTCCCTTTGTTTTTTTAAACTGTCAGAGTGGTGACAAGTTCATTGTTAAGGTCAGGCTTGCGAGCACAAAAGGTATACGGATGATATTCGAGCACTTCATTGAAAAGCTGCCTAATCGGGAGGTATGTTGAACAAATAATTGCAGATTTTAGATTTTAGAATAGGAAAAGGAATTAAAAGCACAGTACGTTTCAATCACGTTGGCAACAAATCTTAGCAACAATGGCACAATGCCATCAGTAGCAACGTAGCATTTTTGGCAACATAGTACCAACTTATGAAATGTATATGTTATTTTCAGTCACAAATTGGTCTTAGGATTTCCTATGCAACTGCTCTTTAAAGTAAACGTGGCATACATCACAATTTTCCATATTCTTCTCCTAGCAGCTCATTTTGGAAGCAAAGGCAACAGCAGTTTGTTTGAACAAAGACTACCGCCCCACCCGTATATCTCCAGAGTTCCTGTCCAAGCTGCAGTTCTTCACTTCTGAAGGCAGCAGCAGTTAAGTCACTGTACTCATCGTCATACCTGTGATAAATCACTGTATCCCATTTTCCATCGTATTGTCTCTGTTCAAATGAACCAATTGATTGAAGCATTTGACTTCAGTGACATTTCTAAGCTGTGATAAATCTAACCGCATTCTTTATTTGATTTTCTTGAAGTGAGCACGCATTCCAACGTTTGAATACTTGATGTCAAAACTCAGCAAAAACTGAATGACTATGTTGTGCTCATGGATATGATGTGAAAACTTGGGGGTGGGGTTGTTGAGCACTGGTTCATTTTTTGCTAGGTTAGATATCCATGTGAGGTGAGGTCCGGGCCTTAGTTAGGCAAGGGCTCAAGTTCTATGCATTGGAGATCTGAGGTTTCTGAACCCTTTCCACACAACCAATGAACTTCCAGTCCCAGGCATCAAATTACTAGTTGGGATAGAGTGAATGTTCACCGATTAACTAGTGAAAAAAGTTATCGAAATCTTAACTTTATGCAAAATTTTCAGTTTTAGTTCAAAATTTGCATATCCTTAGTTCAAAACATCTAACATTGAACATAGTAGTTCAGATTTTTTTTTTCAATGCTTAGCTCACAATGGCTAAATACATTGGCGATTTCGGATAGCCTCGCCAATATGCTACATGGCAATATCTAGAACGAAATTACGTGGACAAATCCACTAGATAAACTATGCGAAAGCACTAAATGACTCACATAACAGGATCAGCGAGAACGTACCGTGCCGGGAAGAAATGTTTCCAAATGACCTTTTGACTGCAAAAAGGTTAATGCCTTTTTATCCCTTAACTAGAATTCTTAATGCCCCAATCCCCGAAAAAGAAAGAAATTCAAGGTTTGCCTGGATTTCGCAATGGACTAAGGAGGTGTTTGGATCCACCTGACTAGAAACTACTTGACTAATTTTAGTCACACTAGGGGACTAAATCTCCAAACACCCCTGACTAAATGGTGACTAAAACTAGTTTAGTCTCTAGTCAAGGGTGACCCAACTTCTAGTGACTAATCCCCTCTCTCACCTAATTAATTGCTCATCCCATGGAGAGAGAAGGAGAGAGAAGGGGGAGGGAGAGGAGAGAGAAGGGGAGGTAAATCTGGACTTTAATGCACTTTAGTCCCATCTTCCAAACAGGGGGTGACTAAAATTTTTTAGTCTGTCTAAACTTTAGTCAGGTGACTAAAAGGATCCAAACACCCTCTAAACCACTGTAAGCTTGAAATCGTGGCCGATTAAGAGATTGGATTAAATCCACTATCCCCCCAAAAGACCCGGAATATGTCATTGGCATGCTGGTATAGCCGTGTAGGAGTTTGATATAGGTGATGTTTAGGGTAGCTTCAGATTTTTCAGGAAAAGTTGGTTGCTAGTTACTGAGAAATAGTTCATTTTCCAAATTATGTAACTACAGTTTCTGAATATATATATATATATATATATATATATATATATATATATATATATATATATATATATATATGTGTGTGTGTGTGTGGGGGGGGGGGGGACGTGACTACCACTCAATCTATAAGAGACACCATCCACCTATACTTCAAATACAATTTTCTCTTAAACTGCTCATCCAATCTACGATCCGATTACACCGTTGTGTTCGTAACAATTAAATCTTTACAACAAGATCTCATATGATTATATTTTGATGAAAAATCACAAATTACTTTTATGATATGTCTAAATTACTTTTAAATTTCACTAAGTTACTTATTAGATATACAAAAGTAAATTCAGTAAAGCTTAAAAGTAATTTACATATATTATATAAGCAACTTATAACCAAAAGAAAGTAACTTTAATTAATACCTTTTTTCATTGAACAAATTATCATATATATATAAGTTACTTTTAGATTTGATTAAAATACTTCCTATACATTCATAATGCTACGAGGTGATTACTTTTATTATTGTTTTTAGTTAATTCCATAATTTGTGCTGATTAATTTAATTTCTAGATAGAGTCATGTTTTATCTCTACAACGGATTTACTTCAAATGACATGCCAAAGTTACATTCGTTTTGTTCTAAGTTACTTCTATAATATATGTAAATTACTTTTAGGCTTTACTAAATTTACTTTTGTATGTCTAAGAAATAACTTAGTGAAATCTAAAAGTAATTTAGACATATCATAAAAGTAATTTGTGATTTTTCATCAAAATATAATCATGTGAGATCTTGTTGTAAAGATTTAATTGTTACGAACACAACGGTGTAATCGGATAATAGATCGGATAAGTAATTTAAGAGAAAATTTCATAAAAAGAAAAAAATATACACAACCTAATAGCAAAAACTACTTGCATGCATGTCTGTAACGCTACTAGTATTTCTCACGTAATTGTCCGCGTCGCTCATTAAGTCTAAATCGAGATGCCTCTCGAATAGATTTTGCGATATATATGATGAAAGGCTGAACTAAATCTATTTGGAAAAATGAATTGTTGGGGGAAACTTCTAATTTTGGAAGAAAGCTGCAGTTGCTAAAGCTCCCTCAAACATGGCCATAGTAGCAGGAACAAAACGCACCGGATAAAATCGGGCAGTCCCTTGATGCGCGCGGTGTAGCGGAAGGTTTGGAGGCGCACCGCGCACGCCCGACCGAAGCCAGCGATGGAGCGGGTATGGAGCGCAAGCGCCAATGCGCTCTCTCTCTCTCTCTCTCTCTCTCTCTCTCTCTCTCTCTCTCTCTTTTTCTGTCTCGCGCGCATGGCATGTGTGCCTTCCCTGCAGGAGGCGACCTTGCCGACTTGCCCGGCTTGCTGCGCGTCTCCGGTTCCGCCCGCCGATGGCGACCAGTCTGTCCACCCGTTCGCCTTCGTGCTGCTGCTGCTGCTCGTGTGGCGCCCTATGTTGAACCGGATCGGGGGGACGGGACGACGTTCCACCGATCACGGCGCGCGGGATTGTCGTCGTAAGCCATCAATCACATCGGAACGGGGAACCTGCCTGCCCTCGCGCGCCGTACCCCCATCGGATCCTATCCGTCGGTTCAGCTCCGCCTGACGGTCGAGGCCGGCCGATCATGGGGGAGAGCTGATCTGACGGTCCAGAGCAGCCGATCGCGCCAGGAGAGCTGGTTAGTCCAACGTGACGGCCTCTGACGCACGCACGGGAACTCGTGCATGAACACGTAGGCAACACACAGCTGGAGCTTTTCTCTGAAGAAAAAAAAGTAGCAAACGAAGGAAATGATTCTGCTCGTTTTTGAGAAAAAAACATATAGGTTACGTGCATATATCGGCATTTTCTTTTGAAATCCACATGCATTAACATGCATGAATATATGTATGGACCTTGAAAACACTCACATTGTCAAAATGCATGCATGCTCCTGTCAGAACCTAGCTACCGATTAAGTACTCTAACAATGGGATAATGTCAGATTACTGCGTAGGTTGCGTCAGGTGAAAGAGATAACTAGCCAAATTAATTGTGCGCGCACGAAACCTTTTCCTGTGTGCTTGATTTCCACATCATAGGTCAACCTAGAAATACACCACTCTTCCTTGAATTTTGCTCATGGCATATATAGTTCCCGCTTAAAAAATGTTACTAATCTGGTTGTCAATTTGCGGTGAGTGGTGCTGTGACTAAGTGTGAATTATCAGAATATGTGACGTCTGTGGCACGTGCACCATTACATGGTAAAAACCTGTACTGTTGAGCGGGAATTTGTTTTCTCGAGAGTATCTAGTTTTTGAAACCTTTCTCTGGTGCAGAGGAATTGTCGTGATTTTGCTTATTTTTCCTCCCTCTGATGAAATATAGGATTACTATTGTTTGCAGCATTTTTCATGAAAAAAGAATCATGTCGAATAATTAAGCATGTATAGCTAGTGTTTCGATGATGAGGAGCAGCACGTCTTTGACAGCAGAAGTCAAAACTCGATCATAATGTCTTCGCACACATAGGCCCAGATGTCAGTGCCCCATGCGCACATGCGACATGTATATGCCTCTTAGTTTGTGTGAAATTTTACAGAATGCATGTGAAATTCACACGTTGCAATTTTGCGTGTTCAGATTAGAGTAAGGTATGGCAATTGCTAAGTATCTGATTCTGTGCATTAGATTTTGCGTGTTCATATTAGAGTAAGGTATGATAAAGCATTTTGCGTGTTTATATTAGAGTAAGATATGATAAAGCGTGTACGTTTTGCAAACTGCTAATTCTTTAAAAAATATTAGAAAGTTATTTTTTTAAAAAAGCAATATTATTTTTTAAATTTTATTTTAGTTAATAATTAATTAACCGTGCAGCAATGGATTACTTTGTTTCGCGCGCAAGAAGATGGAATTCTCAACCTCCATCTCCAGACGCAGCCTAGACTGTTTCCGAAAGATCAAATTGTCGCAACCTAGGTACGATAACTCGCAAACCCACTGAACATACCCCGACCTGACAAATCAACACTGCAGGGTCGGAGTAACAGTACGGAGCGCAACTATCTTCATCTTCCATCACCACAATATCATATCAGCACTAACGGTCGGTCGACGACCGGCCGGCCGGTGACCCCAAATGGGCCGTCATTTTGCTGGGTGCGCCACCAACGACGGCGCCCCAGTAATGTGGTCAAGAAACGTGCCACTACACGGTGGTCTGTGCATATGGAAGGCCAGTTCATTCTCTGCCGTTGTCTCATGGTGACCGGTCCGAGGACCAGGAAAGGTAAAATCCAGCGCGCGTACTCGCCTCCATACAACCGAACAGTCTTCAACGCAAAAACCGCATGCGTGCAAACTCAGACTTTGCGGGTAGAGAGAGAGAACGGTAATCACCTAGCTAGCTCACACGCCGGATTGGACTTTCCGTTGCAAAAACTACGTGAGCAGCGTTGAACAGCTAACCGCCTGTCCTTTTCTGTCCCACGGATCATCACCTATATAAGCGCCATGCATGCACCGCCATGAGGGAAATATCACAAACAATCGTCGCTTCATCAGCTCGCCGATTGCAACGTGAGTTCTACTACACACTAACAGTTGATACACACACAGTTTATCAGGCGGCAGAAGCTAGCGTGAGTTCCGAGTATACGTAGCAGCTAGAGATACTAGTACTGAATTCACAATGCAGCAGCAGCAGCTGTGCAGCAGCCACTGCCTCCCGGCCCATGCCAGCAGCATCGCCCGCCCCGGCTCCGGCCGCCGCGTGGTGCCCCTCATCCGCCGGCCGGCGAGCCTCGGAAAGGTCACGGCGTACGCCTACCCGACGACTCGCCGTGTCGTCGATGCTGCGAAATCCAGCCTGCTTCAGGATGTCCCCGTCGTTGCTGCCACGAATCCCAGCCTGCAGCTGCTGCAGGATTATGCTCCCGCCAAGAAGGCAGCAAAACAGCAGAACGGCCCAAGGTCCTTCGATCGAGATCATTTCAGCAATCTACTATAGTCCTTCTATTTTTAAATATACGACTGGTTAACTTTTAGATATTAACATTTACCATTCATCTTATTTAAAACTAGTATAAATTTGTGAAAAATATATATATCATGTTTAAGTACAATTAATGATAAAATAAAGTCACACCAGAATAAATAATTAATACTTACATAATAGTTATTTAAACAAGATAAATGGTCTTTTCAAATGAAGGTAGTAATATCTATTGTTAACATTTTGGTATGTCAGAAAAAAATAGATAGCTTTAATGTTTTGGGATGACATTTCTCAGGACGAAGGACGGGTTTTACGAGGTCGAGATGACGGTCCGGGACGACGAACTTGACGAGTACGGCGTCGTCAACAACGCCATCTACGCCAGCTACATCCACAGTGGTAAGCTATACATCTCCGAAAAAGTAACTGAAGCATGCTAAACCTGTTATAATCTGACCCGTGCATTTCATGTGTATCAGGCCGTGACATTTTCCTTGAAAATGTCGGCGTTGGCGTGGACTACTGGACGTCGACGGGCAACGCGCTGGCTCTTTCAGAATTGAACCTTAAGTTCTACACGCCCTTAAGGGTATATTTTTCTTTCTTGTTTTACTTACCCATTTTGGACATCTATCTCCCAATCTTGATCAACTTCATGTTTTTGTGATCACGGCACACACACCGAGAAAATCTAACAAACATTTACCTTGTGTAATTTCCAGAAGGATGATAGATTCGTCGTCAGGATGAAGGTCGTGCAGATCAAAGGTGTGAGAATAATCGTCGAACATTTGATCGAGACGCTGCCAGATCATAAGGTAAGCTTGAATGCACAGGGCGTCTACAGCTAATTCTTTGTCCGTTAATTTTAGCTACTGGTGATTGATCGATCTCACACATTGATTTTACTGATGCTTCTCCCAGCTCGTAGTGGATGCCAAAGCAACCGCTGTTTGCCTCGACAACAAATACCGCCCAACCCGTGTGTTCCCTGAGTTGTCGACAAAGTTACATCAGTTCTTCCTGTCATAAACGGTTCTAGGTTGCTCTCATGACAAGAAGCGGATGAATCTTATGTGCTCTACCGGTGTGCAGAGCCAAGCACAATTTGTTTGATTTACATTTTTTACCAGAAAATTATGAAGCATACTGTAATAAATAAAGAATGAATAACTTAGTGCTGACCGGCTTAGCCGTGAGCCCCTTTATGTGCGGATGAGATGTAGATCCGCAAAACAATTGTGCACCTGTTCAGGCTTCATTTCAATGGGCATTCCATTAAAAAAATTTCTTTTCTTCCATCGTGCCTTGGACTTTACAGTTTGCATGATTGTTTCTCAACAAGTGAAATGCTGCGTATTTATCACGTATAACCGTGGACCACACTCGAGTACAAAACAAATAAAACTCGATCAGATGGTATATTCCACGGAACAAGTATTAGCACTTCAGCAGATGAACCCACAAACGCACGTGTGGCTAGATGAGAACACAAGCAACAGCAAGAGAAACAAATGTACGGCTGCTTGACCGTTTCTACCACATGGCAATACCAGTCGTTTTCATTCAAAAAGATCACATCAATATAGTACCACAACAAACCTCTGCCAGGTAATGACAATAGCTGAAATATAAAGAAACACAGCTTGTAAGTAGTAATACAGTTCCTATGTGCTTGAATTTTGGCGTCGGCTGTGCTTTTCTGAAACTGAACATGGTCTACACATGTCATAGGTGTTTCGACCCTTGCCAGTTCAAACAACAAATTCAGAAGTCAAACTCAATTGGAGAACAGAACAGTTTTTAATGCCAAATGATTATTCAAGTCACTGGTTGATAAATTTGAGAAGTGTATGTTCCACAAGCATTAGATTGAAAATCTACCTACACAAACATTAGATTGAAACTCTACCTACACAAACATTAGATTAAAAATCTACAAGGTATGTTGAAGAACCTGGTCTTTATGATTTCAACCACAGTCACTTACACACACATATATACACACAAATATATAGACACACACATATATATATACACATATATATACATATATATACACACACACATACACATATATATACACACATATATATATACATATATATACACACACACATATATATACATATATATATATACATATATAGGGTAAGACTATTCTACACCCCCCTATAGTATAACTATTCTATACCCCCCTCCTCCTCTATCCCCTCTCCCTCCCGCCCTATACCCCTTCTCCTTCTCCCCTTCCTCCTCCCCTCCTGCGCCCCCTCCCCTTCCTCCTCCCGCTCTCGCTCTCCCTCCCGCCCTATACCCCTTCTCCTTCTCCCCTTCCTCCTCCCCTCCCGCGCCCCCTCCCCTTCCTCCTCCCGCTCTCGCTCTCCCTCCCGCCCTATACCCCTTCTCCTTCTCCCCTTCCTCCTCCCCTCCCGCGCCCCTCCTTCCGCTTCTCTTTTATTCGCTCCCTCCCTTCTCTTAGGACTAAATCTTTTTTCTTCTCTTTCTAGAAAAATTAAAAATAATTTGATAAATTCAAGATTTGAACACATGATCTCATGGTTCATGAGAAGCTCTCCTAACCAATTCACACTATGACCCTATATGATTAGATATCATTGCCTGTTTGCTTTGTATGTCTGTTGAAATTTTCTGAGAACAAATCAATTATGTTACTGTAGAAATCATACCTTGTTACTATGATTCGGTAGTAACGTTATTGAAAAAGTGCAGTAACATGGTATGTTACTGCAAAACTTATAGTCTATTACTACACTTCCGGTAGTAATATCATGATGAAAATTGCAGTAACAGAGAACGTGTAACAGTAACAGCGGTATTACTGCTTGTGTAGATCTAAAACCTTTAAATCTTAATCTTTAGATAGCAATATCTCTCAAATTCTATCTTATTTTTTAAGCCGTTTGCACCATAATGTTCATAAAAAAATATTTAACGAAACTAGATCCATCATGACTATTTTTTTACGTCGTTACTACGAAAATCAGTCGTGTTACTGCACATTGATCATTGTGTTACTGCAATATAGTACTCCCCTCCTCAAGAAACCGTTCTTCCTCCCTCTTCTCAAGAAAACCGATCTCCTTCCTCCAATATAGTGTTATTGCATGCATGTATATGACGTTACTGCACTTTTGATAGTAGTATTATGGTGAATTGCAGTAAATCAGAAATTGAAACAAAAATATATGGGTTCAAAGTCTCAGATGATAACCATATACTTGTTACTGCACGACAGATACACGTTACCACCTGACAGTTACATATTACCGCATGTTTATGTAGTAACACTATCCAAGAATTGCAGTAAGACACTTTTTTACTGTAGAACATATAGAGCGTTACTGCACCTTTGGCAGTAACATTGTGGTGAGATTGCAGTAAACTAGGAATAAAAAAATATAGGTTAAAAGTCTCACATGCTAAATATAATTGTTACTGCACAAAGTGGAATTGTTACTACATGACAGGTATACGTTACCACATGTTTATGTAGTAACACTATTCAAGAATTGCAGTAAGACGCATTGTTACTACAAAACTTATGGTCTTTACTGCACATCTACAGTAACGTCGTGATGGGATTGTAGTAAAACGCACAATAGATAGTAGTAACTAATGTTGTAGTATTACTACTTGTGAAGAGTCAAGATCAAAAAAAACCCAAGTTTCGAACAACAATATCTCTTACATGATATATGATTTTTTTAAACCGTTTGCACCATGTTGTTAGAAACAAAGTGCTTATCAAAAATAGATCCATCATGGCTATATTTCAACTAAATTTGAATGTTGTTACTGCACGTAAGACATAGCGTTACTGCACGATGGCTGTCACGTTACTGCACCATTCCGCAAGACGAGAGCTGAGAAGAGATGGGTGGTGGGGAAAGTTGGTAGGCAGTTTGATCGGGTTTTGACCGACGTGGGGGTGCTTTGACTGAGTTGGAAGGTAGGTTTTAAGTCCTTAGAAGGGAGGGGAGGTGGGTTTGGCCCTTGGGAGAGAGGGGGGTATAGAATAGGTATTCTATACCCTGGTGTAGAATAGTTTTTTATAGATACATACATACATACATACATATATATATATATATATATGTGTGTGTGTGTGTGACGCCGAGAGCTAGTTTTGCCACCAATGATCAGTCCAACAGCACCAATATTCACCATGATGCAGATAGGCATCGTCATTCTTCGTGTCAGTCACTGCTATCCTGGCCTGGGGCACACATGATGGAGATCCAAATCCAGCCACTTTACATGGAGCCATGGTTGGAAATGCATCCAGCAGTGCCATGTAAATGTTGCATCTACATCTCGTCACCCTTCAAGCTGTCAATACTGTGTCCAACATGAGGCCATTAGAAATTATCTCTTCCAATATTTTCACGTAACAAGCATATTATTAGTGTGTTTACTAATAATTGCTACATCAGTAAGGACAAACATTTGGAACTTTAGATGAAGTATGATGTTAACAACAACACTATCTATAGTATGCTACATCCAAAAAGGTTAGGATACTCTAATTCTCAACAGGTATTAAAGATCCTTTCAAAATTCAAACCCACACGATTTCATATTTTCTACAGTGCAAGTTGTATAATAGTATTAAGTTGCAACGAGCTACTTGGATGCCTTGGCATTAGTGCAGACTCAGTCACATCCATAGACAATGCAATGGATCTTCCAAAGTTGGACCTAAAGTACTTTGCACCTTTAGGTTCTCTCATGTTGAAAACGAAATGTTCCTCAATTATTTCAATGCATAACCTAATTAGGTCCAGTGTATAAATTCAGAGATGTGTTGGGGCATGCAACCCACATCTCAATCCTAGTTCACATAAAGTTAAGGTTAACTGTCCCCCAAATTAAATAAAATTGTTCCAGTCAGATTCATGTCAGATAACAGCATATCAGAAAAGTTAACAAAGTTTTTTCCTATCAATTCATCAAGTGAAGCCTGAAAAACAATGGTGCAAGAATAAAAGCAGACCACATGATTGAAATACAGTCAATAAGGTATGGATTTACCTCACATGCTCAGATGGCTTGCCAATCCTGCGTGTTGACAGGGTCCCTGCATATGTCATCATATAATAGTGAAATATCATGATATACAGCGCCCAGATTCATGGTCTATGAACAGTTAATGATCTTGCTTACCATCTTCATGTATCTAACACTTGTGTTTCACTCGCCAGCTCATACAGAAAGTCAGAGGAACCGCTCTTCGCCTCAACAAACACTTTTGTTTCACTTTTGCACTCATAGATTTGTTGAAAAAAAGTACTGCAGTTCTTCTCATCCAAAAATAACTAAAAAATTCAGATAGCAAAATTACATTCACTGCTTCGCTTTCTTAATAAGACTCAGCTTATGAAACTTATGTGCTCTCCTGATAAAAAATATTTTGTGATTTTCTCGAAACACCACGGAAAGAAATATGTATCTTACACCCGCTGCTTAAGCTGGTCTTAAATTGGAGTGACAGAGTATCAGAATTTAACAATTCATTAGAAAGCCAAAATAGACATCTGTAGTGTTATTTCCTTTCTGAAGTAATAGTAAAATTATACATGAAATAGATGCAAAAGTTGAGCAACAATTTAGCACAACACACAAAAAACATAGCATCAACTTCCAATGGATGCCACAAGAACATTGATTCATTTCACCTGAGAGTGGCTGATGTCAAAACGCCGACCACTTTGAGTCCACTACACCATACATGTCAATGTACACCACTACACTATGCTGGGATGAAGCCAAAAAGGTTCCTCTGCTGTGTTCCTGCCTCAACCCATTGCGTATTTGAGAGAATCACCAGCTCCCTGGAAGAACAGGCATGAGAGAGCAAAATCCGCAACGAAAATCCCAACTAAAGAAACGACCACTGCAGATGTGGTAGACTCTCCAACGCCCTTGGCTCCTCCATGTGTCGTGACACCCCAGGCACAGCTCACAACAGCAATAATGGCGCCAAACACCTGAGATTTTAGCAGGGAGCTGATCAAGTCCCATGGCCGCAGCGCCCTTCGCGCTGACTCCAGAATGATGCTGGTGCTGACACCGAAGATCGAATCAGCTAAAAATGCCGAGGACGCCAGCCCGAGAGCGAAGCTCATGAGGGTTAGCACGGGCAGCGCAAGCACACAAGCGAGGACGCGAGGGACCACGAGGTAGTCGACGGGCTGCGCACCAAGGACGCGGAGGGTGTCGGTCTGCTCGGACACCTGCATGGTCCCCAGCTCAGCAGCAAACGCGGAGCCGACCCGACCCGCGGCGACGACGGCGGTGACGACCGGGGAGAGCTCGCGGGAGAGCGCGAGGGCGAGGACGCCGCCGACAGAGCGGTGAAGGCCGAGGCGAGTGAACTCGCGCACGAACTGGATGGTGAAGGCCATGCCGACGAATGCCGCGGTGAGGAGCGAGACCCCCGCGCTCCCGGGGCCCACGCGGCGGAGCTGGGCGAGGAGGTTACGGCGGTGGACGCGGCCCGTGAGGACGCGGTGGAAGACCTGCCCCGCGAGAAGCAGCGCCGAGAGCCCCCGCCAGATCGCGCGCGGCGGGGACCACCTGGAGAAGGGAGGGGGCGGGGGCTCCGGGGACGCCGGCGGAGGCGAGGGCGGAGAATTGTTGCTACTGGTGGGCGCCGGGGTGAGGGAGAGGCGGGGCACGAGCAGGCGGCGGCGCGACCGGTGGAGGCGGAAGAGGTGAGACTTGTGGTTCGCGCCGGCGCCGGCGCCGGTACAGGATAAGCTGATGAGAGGGTGGGTGGTAGCGGAGATTGGACGGAGGAGGAAGGCGGCGCCGGCGCCGGCGGGCGTCATGACGGTGGCCGGAGATCGGGATGGGGGCGGTGGGTGGGTGGGCGATTGGGTGGGTCGGACGGACGGAGGTGATGGGGATGGCTTCGTGGCTTCGTGCTGCGGGAAGGTAGTGGTTGTTCTTGTGGGCTTCTTGACGTTGGGCTTTCTGAGCTCTCGTGTGATAGGATTACTGGGCCAAGGCCCAAGATTAATCAACTTTGACAATAGTTAATTTTAATTTTCATATGATTTTGAGTTTTTTCATCGTAATTTATTTTTATTGATGTATTTTATCGTTAAGAAAAAAAAATTATTTATAAATTATTTTTGATTCTTCGTTTAATTTTTCATGGTTTATTATGAGCTATAGGGCAAACAAACGATGACAGAGGTACTACATTACATCTGGCAGGCTCTCCCCTCTCGGTTGAAAACTAGCCCCACAAATCCACAATAAATAACTTACTAAAAATTTCTTACAAACTTCCTCTAACAAAAGATCTCAACCGTTAGATTGAGTCAACTGGAAGTAATAAAAAGTCAAGAGATTCAGATACATCAGAATTTGTAAAAGAGTTTGTAGAAACATTTATCATGCATATCGTTTCCCTTTGTAGATCTAAGATATAAGCAATGCCCCCAAACCGTCTGGCTTTGTCCCGAAGTTTGTACCATAGCGGCGCAGCAACTAATCACAAACACAATACGGAACGCGCGCACATGCAGCCACCCGATCCTGACCAGAAGACCATTAACACACGGTATAAGCCTCCATTAATAAATTTCGTTTGGCTGCAAATTGATCCTTACATGCATCTTCATATTCTCCCATGCAAAATTCAACCTGAGACGTGCGTACATTCACGTATACGAAAGATTAGTGGCACTAGTGAAGATGTGATTATCTCGCTATTGACTTACTATCTTAATAATGGGGCTTGCATGTCAGGGCAGAGTCGCACATGCGTTAGTTTGCCGTGTTCAACTGCTTGCAACAGCGATCGATGCCAAGTTAATCAGTACAGACACTGCAAATCTGCAATCCGTTGGGCAAGTACAGGTACGTACATCATGGCTGCTCAGTTGATCGTCGATCACCTAGTCGATTCGTGGGTGCTGACTGCTGAAAAAGACGAGCCTTTCTTCTGTTGTTAGTGGCTTCAAGTAGGGACTAATGGCTACCGGACAAGCAAAAACAAACTGATTCTCTCTGTCTTTTCTTCTCTCCCAGCTTTTTTTTTTTTGGGTACTCTTCTCATTGATGCTTTATGCCTCTGATGTGCTTTCCTGTTCTGTGACGTTGTGGCAATGATGTAGAACAAGCTGTCTCCTTTCGGCATGGCATCAGTTGAGCTTTTATGGGCAAAGTGAACAAAATATGCTTGACATATTCCGAAATTTTGGTAATATCGTCCTAAACAAGCAGCACACAGAACACCAACATTGGCTAACTTACAGTTTCGCTCTGCTGGAATATATCCAGTGCTTTAATTTTGACCTGCGGTTTATTGGTAAATCTGTAAGATAGCAACTAATTCAACATTTCTTACAAGTGTAAAACCAACCGTCACTATTGAAAAACTGATCCTTCTTTGGGCGTGAAGCACTGTCAAACCAAAATACCCAATAAGCAGAAGCATTAGCTCTTCCTGAAAAAGAGGTGATCCAGCCAAAAATATAAATATCTCGGATAGATTAAGAACCGGTACTAAAAATATTTTTAAGTACCGGTTCTAAAAGTACAAACCCCAAAAACATTTTTATTATCGGTTGGTATTACCGATACTTAAAAATGCATCTTTAGTTCCGGTTGGTTACACCAACCAAGACTAACGATATTGAATCTTTAGTCTGGGTTGGTGTTACCAATAGGTATTATCTTTAGTACACCAACATCAACCGGTACTAAAAATACTTTCAGAGTTAGTTAAAAAAAGCATTTCTATCCAAGTCATATATGTGGAATTGGTGGAATGGTTACACGTGTGACGTCTGAGGTGAGAGATCTTGAGTTTGAATCCCACATCCCACATATTTTTTAGTTTGGTATGCATCTTTAGCACCGGTTATTTCAACCGGTACTTAAAGATTAAGATTTTTAATCTCGATTTGTTAGTCACTGTTACATAACCGGAATAAATGAAGGTTTCAATCGGTAGTAAAAATGAGTTCTCTAGTAGTGGTAGAGCTACAGGAGCTTTACCATATGCTTAAGAGCCTGAGATGTCACATTAATTAACTGTGAGTTTTGTTAACAAAATAGATGCATAACGGAGACACGAATTTAACGTGGAAAACCCTTGCGGGAAAAAAACCATGAGCGCCGACCGACAATGATCACTATTGAGGAGTTGATTACAAACGTAGGGAATAACAGTGGGAACTTCTCTCCCTTCCCGTACGGCTTACAAGAGTATATATAGGAGATATAAGGAAAGACACCTACTAGAAAACGACAGGGAGTCCTACTAGGAAACTAATCCGAGTCCTACTAGGAAACTGATCCGAATATATTGTGGGTGCAAATTCGGATCACATATTTAACAATCTCCACCTTGAGACGAATTTCCTTTTGTAGCATAAAAATCATCAATCGCCAGAAAATACCCCATGTAGGTAAAATCACCGTGCGCCAAATAGTCTCTAGGACTGTAACACCAACCAAGCTTGAGCAAAGCTCAAACTTAGTAGCAGGAACTGACTTTGTCATCATATCAGCTGGATTATCATGAGTACTTATCTTGCATACTTTGACATCACCTTCAGCAATCACACCTCGAATAAAGTGATATCTCACATCAATGTGTTTTGTTCTCTCATGGAACATCTGATCCTTTGTGAGGCATATTGCACTTTGACTATCACAAAATATATCAATGTAAGACGTTACTCCACAAACCTCAGTATACAAACCTCTAAGCCAAATAGCTTCTTTACAAGCTTCAGAAATAGCCATATACTCTGCTTCAGTAGTAGATAAGGCAACAGTCGCCTGCAAACTTGCCATCCAACTAACAGCACATCCTCCAATAGTGAAAACGTAACCTGTGAGTGATCTTCTCCTATCCAAATCTCCAGCAAAATCTGAATCCACATAACCAACAAGTCCATCTCTAGATCTCCCAAACTGCAAACAAGCATTAGAGGTACTACGTAGGTATCTGAAAATCCAATGAACAGCTTTCCAATGCTCTTTACCAGGATTAGCCATGTATCTACTGACAACACTCAATGCATGTGATAAGTCAGGACGAGAACATACCATAGCATACATCAGTGAACCAACTGCACTTGAATATGGAACTCTAGACATGTACTCAATATCATAATCTGATTGTGGACATAAATCTGAAGATAATCTAAAATGTACAGCTAAAAGAATACTCACTGGTTTTGCATCATGCATATTGAAACAACGAAGGACCTTCTCAATATAACATTTCTGACTAAGATATAACTTGCCAGACTCTCTTTCTCTAGTAATTTCCATACCGAGAATTTTCTTAGCTGCACCCAAATCCTTCATCTCAAATTCACTACTCAATTGTGCCTTCAACTTTGCTATCTCTGCTTTGTCTTTTGTAGCAATCAACATATCATCAACATAAAGAAGCAAATATATAACTGAACCATCAACCATTTTGAGATAAACACAGCTATCATAATTGGATCTTCTAAACTTCTAAGAAACTATGAAAAAGTCAAATCTCTTATACCACTGTCTAGGCGACTGCTTCAACCCATAAAGAGATTTCTTTAACCTACAGACTAGGTTCTCTTTTCCAGGAACAACAAAACCTTCAGGCTGCTCCATATAAATGTCCTCTTCTAACTCCCCATGTAAAAATGCAGTTTTAACATCCATTTGCTCTAGTTCATAATCATGCATTGCAACAATACTGAGTAATGTGTGAATTGAATTATGCTTCACAACAGGGGAAAAGACATCATTGAAATCAATACCTGGAATTTGGCTATAACCTTTAGCAACTAACCTCGCTTTGTATCTTGCCTCATCAGTTGGAGATATACCTTCCTTTCTTTTGAAGATCCACTTGCAACGGATAGGTTTATTCTCCTTTGGCAACTTCACCAATTCCCAAGTACGATTCTTTTCAAGTGACTCCATCTCATCATGCATAGCAGTTATCCATCTATTGCAATCATCAGAAATAATAGCCTCAGAATATGAAGAAGGTTCTGCATTACCTTCAATTTCCTCAGCCACACTCAAAGCATAAGCAACTATGTTCGCTTCTTCAATATATCTTCGAGGATGTTTAGTATTTCTTTTGGGTTTATCTTTTGCAATAGAATGCTTTGGAGATTGCTCAACAATCGAAGAATCTGAATCTTCACTAACAGGTGCATCTTGGTTAATAGCAACATCATCCTTTTCTGGTGTATGCCCTAAACTGATCAAGTGCTCCACCTGCACACTTGCTTTCTGCTGACTCTCAACAGGAACATTAGTAGAAGGTTTGTCATGTAACATAACTGATTCATGGAAGACAACATTTCTACTAATCACAACCTTTTTTGTTTCAGGACACTATAACTTATAGCCTTTCACACCAGACGGATAACCAAGAAAAATGCACTTAATAGCTCTAGGCTCCAATTTACCATTATCAACATGAGCATAAGCAGTACAACCAAATACTCTTAAGTCTGAATAATTTGTTGGGGAACCAGACCATACCTCAATTGGAGTCTTCTTATCAATAGCATAATTGGGTGATCTATTAATAAGATAACAAGCAGTGGAAACAGCTTCTACCCAAAACTGTTTAGGCAAACCTGCATTAGACAACATACAACGGGCTTTTGATATAATTGTCCTGTTCATACGCTCAGCTACGTCGTTTTGTTGGGTGTATGAGGAACGGTGGAGTGATGCACAATGCCTTCAGACTTGCAATATGATTTAAATATCTTAGAACAGAACTCCATCCCATTATCAGTACGAAATATATTCACCTTACTTTCAGTTTGTCTTTCAACCATAGTCTTCCACTCTTTAAACGCATTAAAAGCTTGATATTTGTGCTTCAAGAAATAAGGCCAAACTTTTCGCGAATAATCATCAACGATAGTCATCATATAACGAGCACCTCCAAAAGATGTCTTACGAGCAGGCCCCCATAAATCAGAATGCACGTAATCAAGAATACCTTCAGTAGTATGTGTAGATGTGTTGAATTTCACCCTCTTATGCTTGCCAAATATGCAATGCTCACAAAATTTGAGTTTCCCGATGCCTTGTCCATCTAGCAATCCTCGCTTGCTTAATTCTGCCAAACTAATTTCACTCATATGCCCAAGACGCATATGCCAAAGATTAGTAGTATCGGAATTAGATAATGAATCTGAAACTGCAGCAACATTACCTAATATAGTTGTACCTCGCAGATGGTACAGGTCGGCAATTTTAATATCAGCTTTCATCACAACAAGAGATCCTTTGGTTACCTTCAAAATTCCGTCTCCACCGGAATATTTGAACCCTTTGCGATCAAGAGTACATAAAGAGATGAGACTCCTCTTCAAATTTGGAATATGCCGCACATCTGACAATGTTCTGATATAGCCATCAAACATCTTGATCTGAATTGTTCCAATACCTGCAACCTTACATGGTGTATTATCACCCATCAAAACAGTACCACCTTGCACAGGCTCATAGGTGGCAAACCAATCCCTGTTCGGGCACATGTGATAGGTGCAAGCAGTATCAAGAATCCACTGGCCACTAGTTTGTGCACAACCAGCATAAGCAACAAGCAATTCTGCACCAGGTTTATCATCAGTAACAACTGCGGCTTTTCCTTCCTCTTGTTTATTACCTTTCGGTCTATAACTTCCGGTTCTCTTGTCTTTGTTCTGTAGCTTCCAACACTCAGAGATATCATGTCCATCTCTCTTGCAGTATTTGCATGACTTATACATGCCTCTGGACTTTGATCTTCCACAATAGCTACTTGAACTTTTATCTCTTGACTGGTTCTTTGTGTTCTTCTCCTGTTGCCTGCCCCGAACAACCAAGCCTTCTGCTTGTGAACTTGAACTTTCAGAGGGTACCATCTTCTTCATTTTTTCTTTGGCATGCAAAGCTTCATAAACTTCTTTCAAAGTTAGAGTATCACGACTATAAAGAATAGTATCTCTGAAGTTTGCATATGAGCTAGGCAATGAACACAATAGAATAAGGCCTAAATCCTCTTCATCATACTTTACCTCCATACACTCAAGGTTAGCAACAATTTCCTTGAAAGTGGAGAGATGATCCATCACAGACTCATCATCTTGCAACTTATGCAAAAATAACTTTTGCTTCAGGTGCATCTTACTGGTCAGATCCTTAGTCATGCATATCTGTTCCAGCTTCAACCACAGCCCACCAGCTATCTTCTCCTTAAGCACCTCCTGCAAAATATTGTTAGATAAATGAAGATGAATATATGACATAGCCTTACGATCCCTTTTCTTCTCATCATCGGACCAATCCGAAGTCCTCTTGTTAAATCTAGATAGGGCATCATCGAGGTCTTGCTGTGCAAGAACGGCTCGCATCTTCACTTGCCATAGTGAGAATCTTGTGTCTCGGTCCAGGAGCGGTAGATCATACTTCAAACTCACCATAGGAATTAATCCTAAATTTGCTGGTAATAAATTGGAGTAAACCTAGCAAAAACGCGAAACTCTGGGTGCACTTCCTCGTGTGCATGTAGCGTAGATCTAAAAAAACTCCTCGGTGCATAAGCTTTTCTTTTCGCGCGATGTCGGAGGACGACAGATGATCTTGCCAAATGAAGCGATAATACGATGACACCGGTGGTGGGGATAGTAGTAGATCGGATCTCCAATGCTCTGATACCACTTGTTAAGAAAATAGATGCACAACGGAGACACGAATTTAACGTGGAAAACCCTTGCGGGAAAAAACCACGAGCGCCGACCGACAATGATCACTATTGAGGAGTTGATTACAAACATAGGGAATAACAGTGGGAACTTCTCTTCCTTCCCATACGGTTTACAAGAGTATATATAGGAGATATAAGGAAAGACACATACTAGGAAACGACAGGAAGTTTTACTAGAAAACTAATCCGAGTCCTACTAGGAAACTAATCTGAATATATTATGGGTTCAAATTCGCATCACATATTTAACAAGTTTTGATTTTGGCCGTCCATGCATGCTCGAAGAAAGGCTAGCCTTCTTGGCTAACCATCAAAAGAGAAAGCCTTGGTTTTCGGAAAACATGCTGTCTAGCTACTTAATTATTCTTTCTCCAACTAGCTCCATGACATCCAATTCTTCCCTCCATGGCTGCATCTGTGTACTACGTCGAGGCTAGGTCCTTGGTTACTGGCTTAACCTTTACCGGTTGGTTACGACTTGAAGGAAGATAAAGAACATTTATGCCGTCTCTACTTTTCTTCTGTCTTTTACCAACCTGGTTCGCTGGATGTCTACTTGTCTAGTCACACTATCGATGTTATTTCCCTGAGTGCAATAATATGTTATCAGCTCCGGCCATTAAAAATCTCTATCTAATATGCTCGATGGAGCTTGATCTTGCTGTTGATATTTGACTTCAGATGTTCAGTCCCAGATTTCCAGTGAACTGTGTCCTTACTGCTTACAGTTAAAATGCGTTAAAGAATATCTGATTAAAAACGATAACGGGCAAGAACAAACATTAATTGTAGCAGTTTTGCTACCACTGGGCATACACGTAATGTCTTACAAGCCAAGTTTCTGAATTAGCCCCCACAAAGGTGCCGGCCTTTTACTCTGTCGTGCATCCTTGACAGTATGTTTTCTTTTCCACGTAGCAGACAGCACTAGGCTATTCTTTTCCCTCTAGGATTTTTATGATATTGAATGTGAGGGAATCCAAGTTCGCTCTAGTTGATCACTTGCTCGTGAGATACTGAGATCTAGAGGGTGAAGATTGGAGAGAAGGCCGGCTTGGCTGCAGAAGCAAGCAAGAATCCTACGTGCCACTTGGAGAGTTGAAGTGCGCTAGCTCTTCTAGTCCTACTAACAGTAGTCCCTCAACAGTCTGAACTCTGAAGGCCCTAGCTGCACCAACCAAAATTTCAAGAATTCAGGATGAATATATCCATCCATCCATCTGTACGTGCGTTCGTGCGTATGACGGTTAGCAGCGACCACTCTGTGCTAGGCTAGCTCCATGGAGGAGAGGGACTTAGCTCTCATTGATGCGCACACCTCCATGCGCATGGAGTAGTATATTAGTACCACACTGCTCCATAATACACATGCCCGATCGATCGTCGGCAGCAGCAGGGCCTCGATCGCGAGCTAGCTGTTGGTATTTATTACACACCTCGGCCTTTTTGAGACAGGGATACTGGAGAAAGTAAACGATTACACTCGTACTCATTCAACTCACGGGGACGTGTACAACCCGATCTAGTGATCTAGATATTATGTTCGATCTTGTACGTTCTAGCTTGCCGAAAAATCAAACCAACAAAACTTGCATCAGGTCTTCTTCCACGCCTCCGTTACCATGCATGCATCGATCCAGCCTCTGATTTAGCCAATGACGCAGCTCGCGACACCGTCGAGTTCGTTTACCGGATCTACCGATCTAGGAGTGGTGAGGAAAACCTCTTCCAGGCGCACACGAACGACGCCGCGCACTGTGCACGCATGTGCGAAACGGATGGTAGTTAAACCGCCCGCGGCGCGCGCTCTGTTCAGCGGCGTGGATTCACCAGACAGCCACCAGTGGCGGTGGCGCCGGTGCGTAAGCTAGACCACTCAATCAAACGCTACTCCGTAGTCAATCGTACAGGCTACTTGCCCCCCTTCGCGCGGTGCGCGGAACAGTCAGAGCCACCGCGGTTACCATCTCCGAATTTACCGTCACGCGTCGCTTTGACCTTCGATTCGGTCCTGCAACTTAACCGGTTTACCATTGGTGAGAAGAACTGGGAGAAGGATAAGATCGTAGAGCAAAGGTTGCTACTACACCATTCATCAGTAGTGCCGCGAGTTTTTGGGTGGATAGCCGTCGCCTTTTGAGTGCCAGCGGGAGACCGGTCCAAACTCCAAAGGCGAGGAAATTCTAGCCGGGATGGGACGGCTATGGCGTGAACCATGGTGCAGAAGGACTGCATGCTGGCTTACTTACCTGGAAGGGTTCTCTTCGACTCACGAAAGTCTTGCGTGCTAGTGACCCCATCGCGCAGCAAAAGTGAAGGAAAAAAGAAAGAGCTATGTTCGGATAATCTCTATTTTTAGTATTATACTACCAATAATATTAAAAATAAATTAGTAATTTACTAATACAATGATTACGAGTAATTTTATCATTTATATTTTTTTCCGGCTAGATCGATATATGGTTATCCATTATGTTGGCATTGCTCCTATTCCATGAAAAAGGTCAAAAATAAAAATAAAGTTTAGTAACTGCTAAATATCATTATACCCCTATTTTTTAGAATAATAATAGTCCTCTATATTTTTACTCTTGTTAATTAAGGTGGTAGATCAATAGTTTAGATTTTTTTCTACTTAGTAAAAGTAGAGAGCATCGAAGTAAGCCTTAAGAGAGAGAGAGCGCGCCAAAAACACTTGTGGTACTTTTCAGCGATTCTTTCCTGAGCTGCCACTCCCCCCGTAACTTCTTGAGGCGGACGAATGCTTCTGGTACGAATTCCACTTTTTGCTAAGATAATTTAGGTGCGGCTTAACAGCGGCTAAGAAAAGTACAAGCAGAGAGGGCGAGGAGGAGATCACCTATTCACCTGCCTCGTCTAAAAAAGGCGCAAGGGTAAGCGCCACCTGATCGCAGCCGTCCAACCATGATCCGATGGGCCATCACGTGTCGCCACGTGAGACACCAAACCCCACTGCCTCAGTGCCTAGGGCCGGGCCCAGGCGCGGCCCGCGCTACGGCCACACAGGGCGCGGGGGGACAGCATAAGGTTGGGCCCACGTGTCATACCTTGTTCCGTCCTGCTAGCTCGGTGTGGACCAACCGATCACGCCGGGAGATCCGCCTCGGGATGCGTGCTCCACAGCTTCCACAGGGTACAGAAGTACGATGGCCAGACTCATTAACCGAGAATTAACCCCTTGATTAACTGCGTTAATTGTCGTGCTAATCCCACCCTGGGTCAGTAACGCCCACACCGCGCAAAGTCAGTGGCCGCTGACACGCCGATGCAATCCAGGTGGGCCCAGCAAGGGAGAAAAGAACGGTGCCACGTGGACACGAGATGTGGGCCATGCTTATAACTACCTGCCCTCCAAACGTGGAGAGCAGCTCCTGCAAAATCGAGCTCCAGTTTTGCTGCAGAAACCACACAAACTGTCGATCGAGATCCAACTAATTCTCCCAAGCATTTTTAAACAACTGTAGTACATTTTTTTTCAGTGTTGCATGGTTAGTTTAAGAACAGCAATTCTGTTCCATTAGACGGACGATTTGTTAGGATCCAGCGCATATGTTCGCGCCGGACAAGTGGGGCCCCATCGCACAGTGAGAGGAATGA
The DNA here is from genome assembly GCA_000573905.2 of Oryza punctata. Classification (NCBI taxonomy): domain Eukaryota; kingdom Viridiplantae; phylum Streptophyta; class Magnoliopsida; order Poales; family Poaceae; genus Oryza; species Oryza punctata. The sequence goes on along the minus strand of CM002491.2, from coordinate 26,325,280 downwards.
ATGGAGCAGCAGCCAAGCAAGAGACGGACAAAATGGCCCAGGCAAAGTACGAGGCCTTCTTTTCTGCTTGCTCCTAGCGTGAGAAGGGAAGGGGGGACGCCGTCACGGCGGCATATGCAGCAGCCAAGCCGAGCAGGCAGGTGGTGGTGGTGGTGGGCACTGGGCAGTGGCAGCAGCAGTGCAGAGGAAGCAGGGAGGAGAGAAAGCAGGAGCAGAGTGCCGCTGTTGCTGCACCCTGCATGTGGATGCAACCATGAACACACTATGCTGATCCTGCATTGGTACTGCCATTTTGTAGCTTTTCTTTTCTACTACATCGCTTACTATCTCGCCTATTGTTCGGCCAAATCCCCGTACCATGGACAGTTGGAACAAGAACAGCTGGAGACTGCAACAGAAAGCAACAGTTCAGCTATAATTTTTCTCATGTGCCTTTCTTTGTTTTCTGGAATATTTTCATGCTGGATTATGATCAAGAAGTAGTAAGCAAGATGCTAAGCTCTGCTAATTGCCCCAATGTACACTGTTCGGGTAGCTTGAAACAAACAAAAAGACAGAACAGAATGGAGGACAGCATCAAGCAATTTTTGTAGCTGAATGAACAAAACAACTGAGAAAAAAAACTACCAAAGCAAAGATGTCTCCTTTTTATGATATTTTCTTTACCTTTTCGTTTGCCTGGTTAAGCAGCTCTTTCTCTCGAATCCATAGCTCTAACCATCTTCTTTGGGATCAACCGAAAGGAGAGAGCACTGAACAGCCAGTATGCTGCGCTCTCTCATGCTCTGCTTGCTTTCAAGAACCTGGCTTCGAGGTGAGGAAAGGATCTGAAACGGCGGAGAGCTCCACGTCGTCGAACGGCGCCGGGAGGTTCAGATCAATGAAGCCGTTGCTTTTAATCGTGGCTGGAAGATCGTCGCCCGATGCGGCCGCCGCCACAGCCGCGGCTGAGCAGAGCTGGGACCGCTTGTGGCCGCCCAGAGCTTGGCCGGACGCGAACACGCGGAAGCAGTAGGGGCACTCGTGTGGATGCGGCTTCGCGCCCTCCTCCTCGCCGCCGTCGCACTCCGGCAATGGCTGGAGAGGCGTAGCGGGAGATGGAGGAGGGTTAGGCGGAGGCGCGCAGCAGCCGCCCCTGCCGCCGCGCATGTGGCTAGCACGATGGCCGCCGAGGGCCTGGTACGATCGGAACACCTTCTTGCATGCGGGGCACTGGAACCGCGTCCGCTTCTGCCCGGCCACGGCGGTCGGGGCCGGCGGAGGTGCATCGCCACCGTCGCTCCCGTCGTCGTAGCCGGCGCCGCGGAGACGGTAGGACGGCGGCGGCGTGGCGGGCCAGGTGTCGCGGGAGAGCATCATGAGGGACAGCGCGACGTCCTCCTCCGACGTGGCGGCGTCGGACACCGAGCTCACCTGCTCGACATCACCCGATCCGGTGTTCGCGCGCTTGCCGTGAGGCGGCGAGGAGTAGTACTCCGTCTCGCTCTCGCGATCCGAGAAGTCGGACTCGGCGAGGCGGACCCTCCGCTTGGGCTTCTCCCGCAGCACGTATCCCTGGATGGGCCTCTTGGCATCGCCGCCATCGTCGTCGCCGACCGCGACGGAGGTGGACGCGGAGGACGTCGAGGAGATCTGCGACCTCGCGGCGGCGACTGAGTGGGAGCGCATGTGGCCGGCGAGGGCGCGGGGGTTGCCGAAGCGGCGGGAGCAGAGCTTGCATGTGTTCTTGGCCATGGCGAGAGCTTGGAGAGAGCTTGATGAGGCACAGAGCTTAGGAGAGCTAAAAATACGAGCTTTCAGAGGAAAGGGAGAGAGATGAAACCGCTGCTTCCGTGGGGAGTTTAGAATAGAGCGGAACTGCCAGCTTCCTCTCGTTTTTTATTTTCCTTTTATTTTCCCCCTTTTTCTGGGTGACTCATTGTATTCTTGACTGATATTTGCAGCATTTCTTTTACTGCTCGTGTAGAACCGAACCAACCGTATGGAAGATTGCAGAGTGATGCTTGTAGTTAATTGTTAGTACGGATGAAAAGGAATGAGCCTATTGTTCTTTTCGATGAAATGAGTCTAATGTTTTTCCATGTACCATCATGTGGTCCACTGCGTAGTTTTTAGCAGTAGTGATTGTATTGCTGAGATGGTGGCTATTTTGGTGATCAAATTAGTCCTAATTAAACATCTTTATTTGCTACCATACAGAAATGGCTTTTGCGTACATGCCACATTGCTTTCTATGTGAGGGACTGACCTGTGGGATGCTGCTGCTCTCAATGCAATAGCCTGAAAATTACTGCCTCTTGGAAGATGCCACTACACTTCATGGCTGTCACATTGCCCCTTTTATGGATCTCCTTAATATAGGTTTGCCTTGTTAAACCACCATTTTTATATCCTGATCATCCAAAGGCCACACCTTGGTGCAGCTCAGGCGTTCAGTAAGTTGGGTGAGATATGTCTGATTAGAGGGTTCAGACTGAGATGGGAACAAAGAGTAGGTGACAAGAAGGTTGGGAAGATGGCTAGACCAGGGAGAACAAAGCGAACACAGGGTGGAGTGTGGCTTGGGGAATCAGTTATAGTAATAAGTGGCAGATTAATCAGCCGGGGTCTAAATCACAAGAGTCACTTACAATGCACCACTGTTTTTACACCTTTCCCATTAAATTAAGATCTGGGTACGGTGGGAATCAAATATCTCGATACGGTTTAGGCAACGATTAATCCCTTATTAGCAGCACGTTAGTTGCTTACCCACAAAGCCTGAGCGCCTGACCGAGTGCCCGGCCAGCATGCGTGCTTCTCATCGACGGATCGCTCAGAATTATGCCCATCCAAATCCAGCCTCATCTTGCTCTTAATCTCCCTGGAATTACTCCTGGCCTCCCCTTCACATTATCTTCCTGCCAATTTTAACCACCAGGCATGCATGCACCAGCTGCTGCATGCTGGTTGAGAGCTTAGCACTTAGCAGGCAAGCAAGCAAAGCATCTGCGAGAGCTAGCCTTTCCAACTAACCGCTTTAGGGATCTCTCTGGTTATGATGGGTACGCATTAGGTGCAGGCCGATTTATGTACATGATGGCCATTCACCCCGACTAAACACCTACCAGCTAGCGAGCTAGCCACTCAGGATCATAGTTAGTACTACCATCAAGTATCAACCAAGTATCCAGCATCATTGTTGATCAAGCATTTGTTGTGCTTGCTACGGCTGTCATGTTAGTAGCATGCTACTATGCTGCCGATGCATGGTGTCCATTGTGTGTTTCTGTGTGTGCGTGTGTGCGTGCTTGGACTTTGGTAAGTATTTCCATTTCACTTGGTAGTTAGTACTGTCAGTACTGTACTAGTACAGCGTACAGATACGGTACAAGTCAAGGGGATCGGCTGGCTTCAATTCCGTTCTGAACACTAGGCAGCGTGGCAGGCGATGAGATCATAGGCGTGTGTTGGTTTCTTGCTTCGCTCCTTCTCTCGTATACTCTACTGGAGCGTGAAGTTTTTCCCCTATCTGTCATCTTGCTGCTGTCCTTGTTCTGCTCTGGATACCTATCTCCAACCGTTGGGAGTATTCATTGGAATCATCATCACGAATTCCTGATATGATATCGAAGTGATTAGCTCTGAATACTTACAAAACATGCTGGGTTCTCCTTTTCCTTTCCTTGGGCCTGCAGTTGAAGCAGATTTGTATTCTCCTGTAAAATGCAGTGGCTTGGCAATCAGTGGAAGCAAAGGGATAGTGTATTCCTCTGTAGTGGTGCACTCTGTATGACTGAATATATGTTACTATTCCACAATGACGTGTGCCACGATGTCTTTTTTTCTCCATGGAGAAAACGAAAATTGCAGGAACGAGTACAAATCTGCGATTCTGTCCAGTGCTCCGGTCGTTGTCCCACCCTGTGAACTTCACTTGCAGTCGCGTCGAGGATCCAGAGGACCAAAGCTTTCCGTGCAACGGAACTGTTGAGATAGTACTATTCCAGTCCAGAGCGAAACGCGCGATGCGATGGCGATGAAAACCACACGTTGCTCTGCTCTCCGGCGCGCATGGCCGTCTTGTCCTCTCGCGCTTCCGAAACGCGCGCTTCCGAAACGAGCGTGCGTTCGTGCGTGCAGCCCAGCGGGGCAAGGAAACGGAAGCAGCGAGGGCTACGAGGGCTGGCGTGTAGTAATGTCCACTCGCCCAACTCCTTGGATTCAGCGAGGCTGGATGGACGGGAGCGCGTCAGGCGAGGACGAACGGGATTGGGTTAGAAAGGATAACGGAAGAAGTCAGCGTCGCGTTCCTGTGGGCTGTGGCTGCCTGCCTTGCCTCGAATTGGAGTGGAGCGATCGACTCAATCGCCGAACGAAACGAAGCAGCCCCGTCGTTTGCGCTGTCGTCGTCTCGCGCGGCAGCCTCGCATCGCATTCGCCGGCGCTCGCCAGCTGACGAGAGCCGCGTTCGCCATCAAGCTTAATCGTGAGCAGCTAGCTGGCTGTTCGACACGTAAAGCGATGAAGCGAAGAAGAAGCTACCGAATGCTGATGCATAAATGCATTTGCTGTAGACCTCAGTGCATCGTGTAGAAACGAAAAAAGATCAAATATATAGCTTTGTTGTCCCCTTTCACGCCGGGTTTGCTCGGAAAGTTTCGTTGAAGAGAGTTTATGATACTCCTACATGTTTACTTGGTCCTTCTCGAGATAAGATCGGCAAATATATTTGGTAGTTGATCTGAGAGAAAGTCAGACTAACGCATGTAAAAATAACTGTTTACACACTGAAGCATACATCCGTTGTAGTCTAGCTAGTTAGGATACTCGGCTCTCACCTGAGAAGACCCGGGTTCGAGTCCCGGAAACTGAAATTTTTGAATATCCTGGTCATACAGGCATACAGCTTGACAAATTCATATATTACCTCTTGTGAAAAATACTCAATTAGGACCGAATGAAAAACCAATTTTGAATATCTTGGTCATACATGCATACAGCTTGACAAATTCATAAATTACCTCTTGTGAAAAATACTCAATCAGGGGACGAATGAAAAACTCGTAGCTCGTTAGCTCGCTTAACTCAACTCGGCTCAGCTCGTTGAAAAATATTAACGAGTTGAACCAGCATTTTAACTCGTTAGAGATAATAAGCCAACTCGAGCTTGCTCGTGAGTCAAACAAGCTAGAATCCTACCGCTACAACAGGCGACCCATCAATAACTCAAATGAACGATGGCCCATTACTAAGCTGGCAGCAGCCCAATGCTGCTTCTCCACGAAGCCTACGTCGTTCGCGTCAAAGACAAACCCTAGTCAACTACGTCTCTCTACCTTTCAGCCACCGTATGCACGGATGCACAACATCACAACAGCCCAGCGCCGCCGCCACACTGTGCGCTTACCTCGCAGCCATGCACCCTGCCCCTTCCTTTCCAGAATCCGGTGCTTGCGCCGTCGCCGCCTCCCTGCCGCGAGCCACTATCGGTCTGCCGCTGAGGGCTGCTGTGCCGTTGGTCGTCGTGGCGTCACCCTCGCCGCTGCAGCTGGCCGTCGCGCGCGGCGTCACCTCGCCACTACGGGCTGTTGCGTCGTCGGTCGTCGCACTCGAACTCACCGCTGCGGGCTTCCTCGCCGTCGGCAATCGTGCTCGTCCTCGCCGCTACAGGCTGCTCGTTGGCTCGCGTTCCGTTGTTCTCGCTCTTCCAATCTCGCCGTCTGATATCTTGCCCACTGCAGCTCGCGAGCCAAAACAAGCTGGCTCGAGCTACTAACCGAGCCGAGCCGAGCCGAGCCAGCTCGTTATTTAAACGAGCTAGAGCGAGTCGAGCTGGCTCGGCATCCACCCCTATACTCAATACTTACTTCTCTTGAGAAGAATTTTTTTCTTTAAAATTTTCTGGTCATACAGCTTGACAGATTCATATATTACCTCTTGTGAAAAAAATACTCACTACTTGCTTCTCTTGAGAAGAATCCTACAATTCTACTGCCTCTTCACAAATTCATATGTTACCTCTTGTGAAACATACTCACTATCTTGAGGAGAAGAAAAAAATCCTACAAGTCTAAACGTAAAAAAAAGGCCACAAAAAGTAAAGACAAATACTTATATGCTCATGCGAACAACATATATGCAATTGCAAACGCATGGAAAGAATGTAACAGTATATATGTATGAACGAGTATTGATCAATTCGCAGCTCACTCCTTGTCATTATCATCACCAACTCCGTGAGACGAGGAGCCAATGCCGACCTGCAGCCACGGCGTAGTCTCCCCAGCCATGCTCACGTCCTTGAGATCGCTAAGCCGAGCTCTCTTCACGGTGGTGCTGTCCGCCTCGTCCTCTGCCGCGGCGGTTCTTAACCCGACCGCATCGTTGGCGTTCTGGCTGCCGGTTGTCGCGGTAGCCTTGTTCCGTTGGCTGGCAATGGCATTGCTGGGTATTGCCGGCGACGGGATGTACACCGGTGGTGGCGCGTCGAGATGAAACGAGCTGCCTCCGGCTTTGGGTCGTATCGTTGCGGCCGAGGCCAGCGCTGGCGGGTTCGCCGCAATGCTGAGGTTGAGAGCGGGCTCCGGTGCGTCCAACATTGGCCGGAAAGAGAGCGGGTGGCAGGCTGTGACGACAAGGTCGTCGGCTAGGGGTGGGACTGAGCCGGTGTGATCCGCCGAGCTCGACGTGAGCCAGTGGCACCGTTTGTGGCCTCCAAGCGCCTGCCCGGAGGTGAACAGTCGGTGGCAGACCGAGCACTCATGCATCTTGCCCTTCTTCTTCATCGGTGCAGTGGCGAGCGCGGCGACCGGCGGTTCTATGGGCACGATGGCCATCGACAATTCTGCCGCGGCATCTCTCGTGCCGGCGTTTACATCGCCGTCCATGCTTGCGTCCACGTTCCTCCTGGCATCAGAAGTTGCATTCACGATGACCTTGCTGGGATTGTCCTCGTTCCTGTCAGAGACCTCTGGATGGTGTGATGGCTCACCGACGTTGCTGTCGAGCTTGGCGGCGAAGCAGCCCTTCACCTTCTTGTGGCTGGCACGGTGCCCGCCGAGAGCTTGGTGAGAAGAGAAAACCTTCTTGCACGCCTTGCACTCGAACATGCCTCGAGGCACGGGCGAGACATATTGGGGCGCCGGTGCCAGCGCCGGCGGGGGCAACGCCATGACTTTATCCAGTGCATACGTCGTCGGCTCCATGAACGTGATCAGTCTCTTATGTTCCTTACTCACGGAAGCAGATGACGGTTGTTCTGCTTCAGTGACGCCTGCCTGATCTACCTTGGACGACGAGAGCATGACCAGGCAATTGGCCAGGTCCTCCTCCTCGCCGGCCGCGCACGCTGACGGTGTCGGTGACAAATCAAATCCCGTGCCCTTGCAGCGACGCGAGCGCTTCCCTTTTGACCACCCGGCGGCCGGTGCAGGATCCTCTTCGCCGTCGGCCTCGGGAGAAGGTGACCACGGTTGCAGCGAGCGATCCGCGTCCTCGTCGTCGTCGTCGTCCTCGCCGGAGCTGCACTTTCCGTGCTCGAGGAAATGCTCCCACGACGTGAACTCCTTCCCGCAGTTCTTGCACACCTGGCGGCTCCTCGTGATCCGGTTAGGATTGGTGCGGAGCGCGTAGACGTGTGTCCCTGCCCCTGACGACGACGGGCCGCCCGCGTTCCACGGATCATCGGCCCCGCCGCGCGCACGCCGCACGGCCTCATCGCCGAGCGAGTCGTCGTCGTCGTCGTCGTCATCATCATCAGCACCCAACCCGTCGCCGTCGCCGACGCCGTGGGCCCTCATGTGCCCGCCGAGGGCGCTTCCGCACGTGAACCCCTTGTTGCAGACTCTGCAGAAGTGCTTGTACCGCGACGCCTGCGCCGCCGTCGGCGGCGGTGCCCGAGGTGGTGACGGGGACGGCTGCATCTGGCCATGATGCTCAAGAAGATGCAATCGTTGTATGGAAATCACAATGTCAACATGTCTCGACGAAAAATCAAATCAATTTTCGGTGCGAGACATATATGTGATAATCGACTAAGTACCAAAGACGGTGAAGATTCACACATGCATGCGCTTGGTTCGCCGCGGCGGGATCGAATTCGACCTGGAGATGGGAGCACCTTCAAGTGCGCGCTTCCCGGTGTGACGAACTCACGATCGCAGCATATGCATCGAGCTCTCCTGAACCATGAAGGTCCAAAGCAGCCATCTAAATTTAAAAACTTCGACACGACTGCACGTCCGTAGACATATATAGTTCTCATAGGCGTGTTTCGCGGTGCATCGGCCGCTTTAGCTAGTGACGTTTGACAACGCCTAGGAGTGACACGTGCCGGTGATAATAAGCTATCTCTGAATCTGAAAGTCAAGGGGCCAGCCCACGAATCATGTTCGTCCAATGGATGCCCTTTGACAATATATATGTGTAGGATTGGAGTTGTTTTTTTTAACAGAAGCGCACGTGCACAAATGTAGTTATTATCTTGGGGGCTTATTTAATTTGTAATACAGGATTTAAGGAAACACTGGGATAGAAAGTCTTGCCTTGTGGAATACTACAGAAAATTGATTCACATTAATTTGCATCAGATGTCATTTGACAACAACAAAGAAAAACCATATGAACTTCAAGACCCAAGGAAGAGAAAACACGAGACTAGACCTTTTGTTGATTTTCCTCGAAAATTCCTACGTATTGGGATTTCAAAGGATTTTGTAGAGAGCAGTCCTTTGTTCCAAATCACCTAGTAGGATTATTTTCCATAAGATTTCAGTCCTCTATAGTTTCTTTGTTTTTTCCTTTGTTCGAAAGGAGACCTAAATATGCAGGTTTGGAGACGAACAGTATAATTACTTACTACTAGACACTCGCAAGTGGCCCCGTGTGCTATGGGCTTGTATGTTAATATCCGGAATGACATTAGCCATATGGCTTCCTGTTGTCGAAAGACAACCGCGCACGTCGAAGGACGTGGTTCACACAGTTTGAAAGGTAAAGCAATGTGTATTAATGATATATTTTTTTGATCCCCCTTACAAGTCCCTTGGGGGCGATTTATATCCTTAGTACAAGCTCATACACCCTAAGATTAATGTGTACAGGGAAAATTACGTTGGTACCCTTATGATGGGAACATCTCGGAGGGTAACTAGTGTCTACTTTGTCTTGGGCCGCTTGGTGGGCTTTAATCTGGGCCATCCTTGGTTAATGGCCCAACTAGACCTGGTGACCCTCTTCGGCTTGCTGGCGAATGGCTCTAACTTCGTCCAAGGTGGGCTTCGCGAACCTCCTTCGATCGATTCGTCTGGGCCGAAGTAGTTTTGGTAGCCTTGGTCGAAATCCCTCGTGTTATGCCTCCAACAATTACGATGGACACCCGATTGGAGGAGGCCATTCTATTTTTAGGGTTTTTATTAAGTAGTCAAGGATAGATCAAAGACTGATGTCTACAAAAAAATCGCGCCCGACGCATCACTTCATCCCACTTCCTTCTCACATATACTTGATATGCGAGCCTCACTGTGTATCTCTCCTCATCCATAAAACAATAAAACAATATGATAATCTCATCTCTTATCGACTAAATTAAAACCTGTAACACCCCGCCCCTGCGCCACTGTACAAATGGCACCGAGGAGGGTATGCCGCAGGAGAACGGCGAACCGCTTTCCCACGGAAGCGCAAAACAGGTACCAGTCCCAGGATAACGATGTTGGTACCAGCGGTAACATGATGAATCAAGGCCGGATTTAAATAAATACAATATACCTTTATGTTGCAGCTTCGGGTAATCCCTGAGTTGCATCCATCAATCAGAGTCAACAACAGCGAAACTTAGCGAAGCTAGGACACCAAATCCACCGGCAGTAGTTTGGGTTTAGGGACGAAACTCCAACCTTTGTCTTCCTCCTGAACTTAAGCCAAGGGAAGAAAAACAAAAACAATGGGGGATTGAGTACATTCGTACTCAACAAGCCACTAGGAAACGTGTACATGTAAGCTTCAAAGAAAGGCTGGGTTTATTTGGCAAAGCATTTATTACAAAACACTTTTCAAAGGTCTAAGTGTAGGTTTCAAAAATAAACTTCTCCTTCGGCAAGAGGCGTCACACCTCAATCCAAACACGAGTTGCTTTGCAACAACCCGAACGGAAAAGCCAATTTACTTATTTAAAACACTTTCTCCTTCATTAGCTTTTCTTCTCCTTCAAAACATAAACCAACATTATCTCCAGCAATCATCCGTTAACCAAGTCTCAAGCTTAACAACTCCGGGTCCGGTCCTCCCGACCTGCCAACCCAAACTCGGCCCTCTCGGCCCCTATGGTGCCAAACGACACCCCAAATCACACAGACCTGTTCCCAACCATGAAGGCTCGCCGTCCGTCACAAAGAAGGGCTTTGGTAACGGTTCCCATCCCAAGAATCAATTTATGAAATAATTTTTAAAACAAATCTACGCTGTGAGACTCACCTTACATTCGCCCTTGACCGTGGACACGGCTGTTCGAATAGTTCAGTTAAACCTCTGCAGAGACTATATGCTTTACCCACAAGACACGAAGTTTACACCGATACTGGCCGGTACCGGAAGTTCGTGACAAGGCCTTTCCCTAGCCAACCCATAAATGTCCCGTGTCACACAGAAGGATGGAATCTCTCCACCAAACATCAGGCCAAATTTCAGGCCCTCATCTAACCAGGCCCCACCGCATGGACGCCGACACATCCCCACCGCAGGAGATTGCCACGCCACCATATCGGTGCTCCTCAACTGCCAACATGCTAGACACCTACGTTCTAGCTAGTTACTCATCCAGGGGCATCCCATTCTACCAGTGTGGTCGTATTGTAAGATGCTCGGATGTTAAATCCCAAGGAATCGGTCCTTATGCGCGACTACGAATCCAAACCACACAGGAGAGTATTCGCACCGCAAGTTTTCTCCATAAATCCTTTTTATTTTCAAAAGACACTGACTCCCTGAGTCGGGTTTTATAAACCTTTCACAACCAAGTTTTCTCACATCAATAACCATGTATAAGGCATATATATACCAATGGTGAAAAAGGACACCTGCGCACAGAGAGCGCAAGTATCGAGGTACAGCTGTGGTGGAGCGACAAGGGTTAAGTTTAACCAAGTCCTACAGAAGGTGATGCGACTACATAGGTTGGTCTGTCGGTCATGTGGTCGTAGACCGATGGCCGATCAAAATAATGGTGTACGCTAAGCATGCAATCTTGCAAACAATACATTTTATAAATTAGGAGCAATATGATCAAAGAGTGGCTTGCCTTATTGTTGGTCTTCAAATCTTCGGGAAAATCCATGTCCGTTACATCTCCGAAAGGTTCACTACGCGATCGAAAGGGAAAACCATCTGAATAATACTATTATAAGCTAATAGTACCATTGTATAGATCTCATTTTTAGAAAGATTCTGGAAGTTGAACGGAGTCAATCGGACTTACGGTTAGAGAGATATGAATTTTGGAAGATAAATGAACTTTATGGAATGTGGAAATGAATTTATTAAATTGGAAAGGAATTTCCAAGAATATTCCCTGTCTGTGGGACTGAGCAGAGCTTTTGAGTGAGCTTAGGTGTGTAGAGGGATATATCATGGACTTTAGTGGAGAGGCAGACTGTTGGTGGGCTTCGGCCCAACGAATGAAGGGATTCGACACAGACTTGTCAGTCGGGTGGCCCAATGAAGGAAGAGGGAGGCCATATAGACTTTTTCAAGTCACGGGCCCGTGGAGAGAGAGTTAAGGCAGTGGGTCCCACTGGTGGGTCCCATCCTCTCCTTTTTCTTTTCTTCTCTGTTCTTTTCTCCTTGTCTCTCCTTATCCTTTCTTCTCCATCTCTCCTTCCCTTCCTTTTCTCTGCTCCTTCTTCCTCTCTCTTCCTGAGGAGAGCCCGAGGGGAGGGAGAGCGCGAGCCGGCAGTGGCGCGGTAGGGGCGACGGCGCGCGGGGTGGCGGTCGGGCGCAGCGGTGCGGCAGCGCGTGGCCGGGAGGCGGCGCAGGGGTGGCGGGGGCCCGTGGTGGCGTTGACGGCCGAGGTGGTGCCGGCTGAGAGCGGCTCGGCGCGCTAGGATAGGACGGCGTGCGGTGGCGGCCGGGCGCGGCGGCACGGCTCGCGCGGCCGGGCGGCACACTCGCGGCCAGAGTGGCCGCACGCGGCGGCGACGACCTGCGGTGGAAGGGGCCGGGGCGGCGCGCCGGGTAGGAGGAGGTCAGGGGCGCCGGTTGCTCGAGCTGGGCGTCGGCTCGGCCGAGTGGCTCGGTTGGGCTCGGGAATGGAGGGCGCGACGACTGCGTTCGGCCCGTCGGAGCGATGGTGGTGGCCATGACAGTTTGGGGTGGAGGAGAGGCAGCGACAATGGGCGTAAGATGGCGACTTTTATAGCTGTCGCGGTCAGCGGATGGCAAAGAAGGCGGCTCGGTGAGCGGGGCCAACTGTTCTATTCGGCTGTCGCCGTTGGCAGTGCGGCACTGGAGAGAGAGGATGGCAAATGGTGCGGCATGGGTGAGCTCGGCTCACTACTTTCGGTGTGGACGCATGGCTCATGGTGATGCCGGTGTTTGGGGTTGTTTCGGTGCGCTGGGACCTTGGTGCAGGAAGGTCGTCGGGCAACAGCGGGCATAGCGTGGACGGTGGACAACCTTGCTTCTGTTTTCTTCTCTTCCTCCGTAGTTTTTCTCTGCTGCTCCTTGCTAGACCTGCTCGGCGAGCGGACTTAAGCGGAGAAAGCGGAGGCGGTGCCTACCGCGGTGCCTAATCGTGGGGTTTGCAGGGGGCTTAGTAATTGAGGAGGCAGAGAGATGGATGGGAGAACGTGGGCATGCATGAGCAGCAGAAGAGCAGCAGGAATGCATGCATGCTTGTCTACTGTTATTTTGTCTCGTGGGATAATTTTGAACTTGTAAAACGATTGTAATTGGACTGTGGATTCTGGTGATCTTATTTGGGATTTTTTGGCCTAATAGGGAATTTGGGTTGGAGGGATTTTGGCTTTTTGATAATAGGTCGCAATGAATAGAACAAGTGGAAAAGTGATTTAGAAAGGATATAAATTGGAGAAGTGATTTAGGACATGATTCAGATTCCAAAATCCGAACACGGGAATTTTATTTGGGAGACGATGATTGGAGGAAAAACTTGGCTGTTGTTGGTTTCATCGGTGCTTGATTAAATTCGATGTGTGAAACAACTTTTGATTTCGACCCGTACGTGTACAACAAATATTTGTCAGGCGGTCGAAGTTCAAAACAAATAATATTAGATTCTTCGGACTGAGAGTAAATTATTTGAGGAGATATTTTAGGCTTCAGATGGGAATTTGAACTCAAATTTAGAATTTGAATTCACAGGGTTCAAAGGAGCTTCATGGAAAAAGTATTTGATCGAGGATTTGATAGTTGAGATGTAAGAAATTGTAGAGAGTGGACTGGATGACAAAAGAGGAGGATTTGAATATATTTTTGAAAGGGTTGTTGAGAGCAGGTCTCGAATCTTAAAATTCGAATCCCGAGAATTCTATTTAGAAGGAAAAGATTTGGTCAAGAATTTGAGTTTACAAGGAATGAATTAATTGAGACCTTTGGCACACAAACCTAGATACATTCAAAGAACCAAAATTTTAAACATAGGTTTTTGATAAAATATATTTTTCGACGGGGCGAAAATCAGGGTGTTACAAAACCTCCTTGCGAATGGCGCTCCCACAGCGATTCAGAGTTGCGTGTTTGTTTGCCGCGCTATTCACGTTGCCCTGAACACCACAAGCAGCTGGATTTTGCGAGCGAGCGAGGGGAGCATTGGCTCTGGTCGTTTTGCAAAAAAACCCCTCTATTTTACTGTTAATATTTTATAGGTCCTTCATCATTTGTTTCTCAGTTTGTATTCTTATGAACCGACCCTCTACAATCTGAAATATTTTATGGTAAGAAGAGAAATTTTGGAAAATAGGACCTAAACAACGTAAAGTAAGGGGTCTTTATGCAAAAACGAGCACTCCACCCTCAAACCCTAGCGGCCACTAGTGGCCCTGCCCTTCTCCTCTTCCTCTCGCACTCTTCCCCACCCTCGCAACTGCCGCACCCTGTTCTGCCCTGCCCGTCGCTCGCTTCTCCCCGCCGGCGACAACCTCACCAACGCGCCCTCTCCTATCCTCTGCCATCTCGTTGCACCCCTCCCCAACCTCCCACTCCACAGCCACCAAGGCCCAAGGCCGCTCCACCTTCAGATCTGGTGGCAGCCAGCTTATAGTGGCACGATTTAGCGAGCTTGCCGCCGTTTCACGACTCCGCTCGCTGCATCTGTACCATTCCCTCCCCCTGGGTATGACTAGAACTAGCACCGCCACCTCCATCTCCCCTCATGGTCGGATGCCAGCGCAGTCAAGGTGAGTAGAGTGCGTGCGAGCTGAATTCCTCTCTTGCTGAACGAAAGGCAGTCGATGTGATGGATGGGGCGAGGCGCCTCATCTCAATGGTGAGCCGGTTCATCTCGTGACACATTGTTTGATAGAGAGGGCCAAGGCTTGAGTCCGACAACAAGGTGGTCATCCATCCTGCTCTCGATCTGGTCCCATATCGATGTTGGAGGTTGTCAACCCCTGTTCTCGTAACAGGAATCTTTCGTGTAAACCGTACCATTTCCGTGGATCAAGTAGTCTGGTACACACGAATTCCATAGTGATAGTACCAAGCGTGCATACACATGCGTCTAGTGTGAATTATTACAACATAGGCCTGAAGGCATAGTCTTAGAACATAGGACCAAACGGTCCGAAATACATCCCAAATGCAGAAATAGATGAGGCAGCGGAATTAAGGCAGCGGCATCGTCATTGCCACAGGCAACGACCGTATCTAAGACCTACTGGGCGCCATCATCATCATCATCCTCCTGATAGTAAGCATACGGGTCCACCGTAGCATCATCACCGACTTCTTGTTGAGTTTGTAAATAGCAAGGGTGAGTACCAACTGTACTCAGCAAGCTACCACAACAACAATGCATATGATAGAGGGTATTCAAGGTATGGCTTCAGGTTCTTTTGTGTAAAGCAAGTTTTGCAATTCTTTTCACAAGCCTAAGACCTAGCCTAGACTAATCAAGTTTAATTCCATAGTCCATTATTCAACGACGGTTTTGTCCACCATCCATTGTGATCCCAAGGATAGCTTCCCGCCATTGAGTCATCATGGTTTTTCTGGGTCTACCCCTTCTCGCCTTCCGAGAAGTTGATCCACCAGTATAAAATCATCATGCAACATCCTATCCCAATCAGTTTAAGAATCTAGAGTCTAGCCAAGTGTAATACATGTCTTGATGCTCAATAACCGCGAGTACGGCTATTCGAATAGATTTGATTTACTCACACTGCAGTAGATGTACACTTTTGTTGATGCAAAAAACACATACTGGTCTGAGAGATTGGCTTTACTCTAGTGCAGGTCCAAAACTTGTACTTTAGGTTCGAGGGCGTGCCAGTTGATTTGATCCTGCAATTAACAAGAAAAAACATGCAAATATATCAGTAAACGATAATCCATCGGCCAGTTAGCCGATTTCATATCGTGTTGTAACCTAGCCGATGCAATAAAGCATGAATCGGTTGTAAGGTGTATTCAAGGATAAAACTAACCCTAAAACTAGCACATCGGCTGAAAAGATCAGTGTTATGCAATATATAAATCATTATTACTTTAAAAATAAGCAATTGGGATAGATCGGACTGAACCGAGATAGTATAAATTGCCCAAATCTAAAGTAACATGAAATAATGATTACATGCACTCATATTTAAACCGATGTCTAGAATTAAGCATATATCGGCTATAGCTCCGATACAACCTTATACTAGGATATTCTCTAGTAACAAATATATTCAACTATAACCAATTCGATTGGTAGTAGTATATTTGTATTAGATTAGATCCTAATATAAGGGGCAGATATAGAACATTAAACAAAGTATAAAACTATGTAAAATATCTATACCAGGTAAGATTGGCTGAAACCCCGATACTACCTTATTAACAACCATAAAGCAGGCTAGATATTATGATTCTAAATACGACTTAATAGGTCGGACTTAACCGATGCAGCATTAAGTATAAATAGAAGCATAATATCTAGCCGTTATCAGCAAAACCCTAGATAGAGTTTGGCCGATGCAAGTAGACTGAATTATCGATCTAAATTATACAATGTATATGATAACTCGGAGATTTAAAAAATAGAATTAGAGTGTCATAAAGATGTAAGCGCTAATTCCGATGATGCAAACCGCCATAACAAGACCTACCTTGTCGTCGAAGATCAAACTGATGCAGCACGACTCGAAATCATGAACTTGTCGAAAATAGAAAACAAAGGTTGGCGATGCGCCGAGATTGATTGAACGTGTGTTGTTTATTTACAAGACTCGGGTCTATATTTATACCCGAAAATACAAACATTGTCCATCACGGACACGACTCATATTAACCTAATACAAATCCAACTAGCGAACAAGTCCCTAAGGTGGACTCTTACCGAGATTATCTATAAGGAAATTATACATATTCCTAATTAATAGATACAATTGCCAATCTTGGACTCTATCCTTGCCCGACAATACCATCATAAGCTCTCTGTTGAATCCGATATTGACTTCACATGCGATATCGGCTCTATCGTCTATCCCAATCGGACTCGGTTTCCAGCCGATACGGACTCCAGCCGATGCGCACTCTGTTTCTGAGATTTCTGCATATCTTCGAATCCGCTGCGGATTGGATCTTGTTTCCGATTCATGTATATCAGATTGCTTGCCAAACTTCATCGTCAACACATGCCCCCAATTCCGAAGTATTATATAATGCAACGTAATTATCTTCTTAGAACCGCAAAAATCTAGGGTTACCCCTGTGACCGTTACGCACCTAATTCCATAAATACCAACCGCTTTTTTGGAGCTTTCACGGTGTTAACTCCATTTTCACCACTTAAACCACCAAACATCTCCATGAACTCCGGCGTTTATTCTTGATCTCTCCGGCGACCTCATCGACAACCATCTTCTCCAGCGGCGACAGCAAGCTTCCCCTTCAGTGGCGACCTCCGCAAACGTCCCCCAGGTATTCCTCTGTTCTAAAACTTGCTCATATCGGCCACCATCTTTTATTCAATCTGCGAAGTCAAAACAACCTTCACCAATCTGATCTGATTTTCTCTTCTTCTTCCTTCTTCTCTTTACAGCACTTGAGAAATTTGATCGCCATCCCCATTGAAAAAGAACCAAGCCATTACTTTCTCGGGCCGATGGGTGATGAAGACCCCACTCTGTTCATCAACTCCGAAACCAATCGCATCCCGTTCAGGGAATTCAAGCCCAGCTCTACCCATTGGCCCAATATCTTCAGATCTTGGCCATCGGCTGTAGATGGATGGAAGGCCTGGTACAAACGGATGTCAGCCAGCAAACAAACTCACTGGGATGAGATAGTTATTTCTCAATGCCTTTCACTTTCTCTGGCCGATACAAAGAAGGATGAACCCATGCTATCGGCCGCTCCTTATTTTTGGTCCGATGCCTTAAATGCTTTCTTGTTTAGCTATGGTCCTATGACTCCCACATTATTAGATATCCAAATGCTAACAGGCTTAGATATTTCCTCATCGGCCAACACCATTAGCCTTAAAGTGAAGTGTGATCTTAAATTCCAGACCAAGAATATTGGAGGCTGGTCTGGCTTTATTTCTGAAAATATGGGCACAAGATCTGTCTCCCCTAGAGAACACACTGCCTTTTTAATGATGTGGCTAGACAAATTCCTGTTCTGTGGTTCTATCTATGGACCAACAACAAATTGGCAACATTTAGCATCGGATGAGCAATTATGTAACTGGTTCAGAAAATTCTATGATGGATTCTCTCATGAGTCTCGAGTTTGGTTCCCTTATGAAGATTATGTCAAATATGAACTGCCCACCAATCTCAGACTAGATGATCTGAACAATGAAGACTTCCCAGGAATTCGAGACATCTTCATATCGGCTATCACTCCCTGCATACTTCCAACAGGTGTATCTCAAGGCCGATATATCCAGTCTTCATACAAATTCTACCATCCTGCAATTGCTGCCAGACAACTTGGCATGGGACAGTTGCCTATTGGTCTTTACCTCACAGAAAAAATCGAGACAAGAGGAATTGTTCCATCGGCTCTGATCATGGACAGGATTCTTAGTCTCGAAAGCCCTCCTCTGGGTTCTATTGGCCAAATATCTTTAATCAGACAACGAAGCCAACTGTTCGACAAATGGTGGGGTGAATGGAAAACCCATCTATTCTTATCCATGCTAGCCGATTTCTACCTGACATTCATGGATCCCTCTATAAGCCCTCAGGTAAAACCACACACACCTTATTCCATCTTTCTCTGACTCAATTATAATTTCCATGATATTTCTCATATATATATATTTTTCAGATTCCTAACTCTCCTCCAACAAAAAGCAACAGTGGCAAAGATATCAATTATGCCCCTGCTAAGACATCATCTGGTAAAGATTTAGCTTCCTCTTCAATCGGCTTCAATGCCCGAGCTATCAAAGATCTGCTCCAAGGTCAAATTAGGCAGCCGATTGCCACAGCTGGTAAAGAAAAAGAACCAAGAAACCTGCTATCAAGCCAGCAGCTCCAAAGAAAAAGATGCCTACTAAGAAACAGAAATCTTCAGCCGATGATGCTCCAATCGATCCAGCTATAGAAGAATATCTTGATGAAGCAATCATTGAAGAAGAGATTGATGGAGCTGCTGCCTAAATGAGTGAATCTGGCCACATCTCTAGTCCAAATTCTCGAGTCGATTCACCTCAGATTAATCCAATAAGTCCAGCAAAAACTCAAACTCCTCCTAGACGTCGGCCACGAAAAACCCAGGTATACAATCTCTCAACTTCTTTTTCATCAATTTCATCTATTACCTGTAATATTTACCCAAAACATTTCAGCCTTCTCGAGCAATATCACCTCCCTAACAGGCTTCAAGTGAGCATACAACATCAGCTGCAAGAAGCCACCATGTAGAGGAAACAACAGCCATAATTCCATCTTCTCCAGTGCCTGTAAGATTACCACCAACTACAATTCATATCGGCTATTTTTATAACTTTTACTTATGATCAATTCTCATTTGTAGGCCCTAGCTGATATGTTCTCTTTTGATATAAGGCAGTTTCTGGATGAAGAAGAGGAAGAAACAACAAGCAAGGCCAAATCCCTAGTAGCCGATGAGCTGAAAACAAAGTTAGCCGATATTGCTGATCGGCTAAATGCCTCACTGGATAGCTTGGTTACCAACTGTTGCTCAATCAGGTCCAGATTTCAAGAAATCCAAGATCAACTCCCACAAGACCTGATTGATTCTATTTCTCCAGCTGTCTTCTTGGAACAACATCAATTCAAGCTTGAGAGCAAGGCAAAGAATATCAGATCGGCTAGAATACAAGGCACTTGAAGCAACTATCCAAACCAGCCGACAGAAAATGAATGAAGAAAAGTCAAAATTAGATGAACTAATGGTTGGTCCAGAATCAACTCAGCAAGAATTAGACAGACTTAAGCAAGAAGAATCTGAGCTCTTAATCCAACTTCGACAATGCCGAGTCAAGATTGCCGATATAGAAAAGAAGTTAGCCGATCTGCCTCAGGCTATTGAAGAACAAAAATCCAAGTTGAAATCCTCCATCAAACACCTGGCATCTCTTAACAAATCACTCAAACCTGTTCCAGGAACTGACGCTGCTGATGCCAAGATCATCGATGAAGTTGAACAAATTCACCTGCGTGCGATCTTGGAATTCCAAAATTTCTTGGGTTGATGTAATAGTTACATAGTCTTTTCAAACAATATTTTTGCTATAATATATATTTGTATCGGCCATCGAGCCGATTCAAACTTTAAATTTATCCTTCCCTTGTCTTGTCCTATGTGATCGTGCTAAAAAATTTTCAAAAATTTCCAACTTTTATCCTCCATGCCCCCCAAGTTTGTAGTAGGGAACCCAATGCTGCAAACTTATATATCTAAGGGCGATAAAACTATCGGCGATCTAAAGGTGATGTAAATACATCGGCTGTAAACCATACATCGGCATAGCTCGGCCGATTATGAACCAATCCAAACACTTTGGTAGTATTTCTTCAAATATTTTTCATTAAGTGCGCGTCCAAAAATTTCTCCATCCAGTCCTTTCAACATATAAGCCCCTTTAGAAACACATTTATGAATCCGAAAAGGTCCTTCCTAATTCGGTGACCACTTCCCAAATTTGTTATCTTTTGCTCCTATCAGCAACTCCTATCAGCAACACCAATTTCCAAACAACTTCATCCCCCTCAAAAGACTTTGGCACAACCTTTTTATTATAATGTCTAGCAACCCTTTCTTTATCTTTTCTAACTTTCTCAAGAGCCCGTAATCTAGATTGAACCAAATCTTCTGACTCATCAGCCATCAAATTATGATAATCATCGGCTATTAACTCATCCTGTAAAGAAATCCTTCTGGAGCCGATGTTGGTTTCCCATGATAACACAGCTTCATGCCCATAAACCAGCTGATATGGAGGTACCTGAATTGCACCATGACAAGCCATTGTAAGTTCAAGTGCCTTAATTTGGTTTTGGTGATTAATGACAAATCTAATTATATGAGACTAATCATTTTTATGAGCCTTTCTTTGACTAGTTTCATTTGGATATGAAAGTAAAAATGATGAGAGGTATGTATTAAACTTCACATATTTTAACTTGGTCTCTCTTGTGAATCCAAAATATAGTGTGAGCTTCCTCATTGATCTTTATTGATTATGTGCATATGCGTTCCTTCATATCCATATGTATGCACATCTTGAGGGGGAGCTTATTCTATATTTTTTTTTATAAGATCTCTACCTTGATTTGAAATTATCTTTCATCTCATCTCTCTATATTGTTTATATCGGGTTATTATCTATCACAAAAGAGAGAAAAAGATTGAAAGATCTTGGATTAAACAATTTGTGTAATTGTTGCTTTGGTGATAGATGATAAACCGATATTTGTGGGATTAACCTCTCTTTTACATAAGTTGTCAACTAGGTTATTTCCCGATAATGAGATGTGGTAGATGGACCTTAATCATGACAAGGATGAAATGCATGGAGATTAAGCAATATGTATCACTTCTTATCTCCTACTTTTTGATAGGTTCATATATATGATTTCCATGTTATTGTTATATAAGTGTGAGATTAATGTTTACTTGAGCCTTATCTTATTTAGTCTCCTTTACTTTGAGAACATGGAGATCATGAAGGTATGTGTTTTTGTTTGTCTTGTCATTGCTACGTGCATTCTCCATGTGTATAGGATAAACCCAATTGGTTCTTCTTTACTTATGCATACACTTGCCTCTCTTGTATATTTATTTGTATGCATATATTTAGGGGGAGCAAATCCTATACATTTATTGTGCATGTTTTAGATCCATGTTGTTCACCTATTATTTATATCGGATCTTTGCACTTGAGCTTGCATACGAGTATATGACACTTGTGATGTAAATGAATACTCAACAAACATATCCATATCTTTCATATACAACCGGTTGGTCACCAAGTGGAGGATGACAACCGATTTATTAGGACTAATGTTTTCCTTTGAGCCGTGCAAAGGAATAGGTCTAATTGTGATGAGGCTAATGGATGACACCATGGGTTGATGGTCACCAAGCCAAGGACATCACCATGTTGACAAGAATGAAGTCAAGATTGTGATGAGAATAAAATCTTAACAAAGGATGGTCAAGACCTCGGCATAAACATGGTTCAAGCGAATGGTCACGAGTGTTGATCTTGGCTCAAGCATTAACCCCAAGTTCAATGGCGCAAGGCAAAGGTATAATTGAACTAAGAATGTTTTCTTAGTCTTTTCCCAGTCTTGGTGTTTGGTGTAGACCGGATTTGCTAGATAGGCGCCGTACTATCAAGAGGGGTCTATGAAGCGAGCATGTGGATGATCTTGCGCCATATTAGTTCATATGCATGTAAGTGCATTTGGTGGGCTTGTCTAGCCAAGTGTGGTGAGTTTTCTCAAGTCCTAAACAAAGAGAGAAGTGGGCAAATCCTATAGGTTTGGGTAGCCTCATGTGGTTATGTCCGGTGGAGTATCCTTTGGAGTGTGAGCCCTTTCTCCCTGAGAAAAGTTGTGTTTCTTGGATGGATTGTTCATGGGTTGGATAGCCCTTTGAATAAGTTTTCCATAGAGTCCAAGAACGCCAAATTCCGAGACCCGAGTCAAGAGATATCGCCGTTTTACTAACGGTCGGTTGAGCTGAAAAGTGACCTGCGGTCTGATCGCCACCCTTATGGCGGTCTGACCGAAGTATGTTGTCCGGTCTGACCGCCCATCCCATGGCGGTCTGACCGCTCATCCTGATTTTAAAGGAGGTCTCGTCTTGGCGATCCAGAGCCGCTAGTGCCGCAGTTGGTCAGACCGAGCCCTTGGCGGTCTAACCGAGCCGTGGACGGTCTGACCGGCCAGGTTGAGTGGGCTCAATGAAACTAGCCGTTACAAAGTAGTTCGGTCTGACAGGCCACACTATGGCGGTCTGACCGGCAGAGCACAGAGTTGGGGATTTCAACTCCAACGGCTAGTTTTGGTGGTTGGGGGTATATATACCCACTCCCCAGCAGCAAGGGTAAGCTTTTGGCACTCCATTGCATTATCTTGAACCCTTGCAAGAGCTCTCACACCCTTGTGCACTTAATTTATCTAGTGAGGTGTTGGAGAGTGAGTTAAGCCAATCCAAGTGCATTGCTTCATTGTTAGAGCTAGTGTGGCACTTGATCATCCTCGGCAAGCATCCTAGATTTGTTACTCTTGGAGGTTGCCACCTCCTAGACGGCTTGTGGAGGTGTTGCCCGGTGACCTCTCCGAGGAGATTGTGGAGGAGGCCCGGTGCCGGTTGTGAGTGGTTTGGAGTTCACCAACTTCGGAGTGAAGGAAGAACTACCCTAGTGATCGAGGCTTGGGTAGTCCTCTCTGTGGGCCGGCTCCCACCTTGCCCACCCCTTGACGAAGGGGGCGTGCGGTGGCTTCGTGGTTGAGCGGTGGAGTTGGGCTCGCTTCAACGGGGATTAGGAAACCGGTGAGTTTCCGAACCTCGGTGAAAAATTCCTTGTCTCTTGTCTCATTTATTTGTCGCATTTACATTTGAGCAAGTTTACATCATAGAGACATATTTGAGCCCATATCACCTAGGTTTGCAAAACTTAACTTAGTTGCATAGTTAACCTTGCACCTCACCTTGCCTAGCAATTTAGGTTAGTTTTGCTTAAGTGCCATTAAGTTTTAAAACCGCCTATTCACCCCCCTCTAGTCGGCCTCCTTGATCTTACAGCCATCCGATAGGACCACAATGTCTCTGCCAATATAGTGTGCCACTTTTTAGGATATTCTGCAATTTTTCTCTTGACCAACTTAATCAAGCTCTTGTTAGATGCCTTAGCCTGCCCGTTTGCTTGTGCATAATACGGTGAAGAGTTTAACAATTTAATCCCCATGCTATCAGCAAACTGAACAAACTCATCAGACACAAAAATTGAACCTTGATTATAATCATCTGTGGCAAACCAAACCGGTATATAATATGCTCCTTAACAAACTCAATGGCATACTTACTGTCAACTTTTTTCAAAGGAATTGCCTCTACCCACTTGGTAAAATAATCAGTAGCAACCAATATGAATTTATGTCCTTTGCTCGATGGTGGATTGATCTGACCGATCATATCAATACCCCAACCTCTGAACGACCATGGCTTGATAATAGGTTTCATAGCCGTGCTGGTGCTCTCTGAATAGCTCCAAATTTCTGGCAATCTTGGCATCCCTTATAGTACCTGAAGCGGTCTTCCAACATTATCGGCCAAAAATATCCAACTCTTCTAATCAGCCACTTCATTTTATGAGCCGATTGATGAGTTCCACATATGCCTTCATGCACCTCACACATGACTACCTTTGCTTCCTCCAGACTTAAACATTTCAAAAGAATTCCATCAATCGTCCGATAGTATAATGTAACATCCAACAGAACATACTTGAGAGCTTTATATCTTAATTTCCTGGAAACTGATTTAGAAGGATTCTTTAAAAATTCAAATATCTCGAATCTCCAATCATCAGATGGTATACATGCAACTTCCACTTCAATTCCTTGCAACATCGGCTTGTAGCCTGATGCACCTTAAGCTAAATCATTAGCCTCAACATTTTGCTCCCTAGGGATATGCTTCAAAGTAACTATCTTAAAAGTCTTCATCAACTCTTGACATTTCTCATTGTAGACCATCAAAACATCATTCTTGCACTCATATTCCCCAGATAACTGACTGATCACCAATAATGAATCACCCATAATTTCAACAGCATCGGCTTCGACCTCTCTCAATAATTACAATCTTTTCAGAACAGTTTCATATTCAGCTTGATTATTTGTAGAGTAAGGCTTGATAGTAAAAGCAAACTGAAAACTTGCCCCCTAGGCGATATGATCCCCAAGCCGATACCACATCCATGAGTGCAAACCGATCCATCAAAAAATAAAGTCCATGGCATAATATCAACATGATCAATAGTAGTATCCCTGTGTTCAACAATGAAATCGGCTATCACCTGCCCTTTAACTGCCTTAGCCGATTCACACCTTAAATCAAACTCTGATAAAACAAAAATCCACTTTCCAATTCGTCCCTTAAAAACTGGAGCCGATAACATGTATCGTACTACATCGGCCTTACACACTATTGTGCACTCATTGGAAAGCAAATAATGCCTTAATTTTGTACAAGAAAAATATAAGCACAAACATAATTTCTACACAGGTGAATACCTTGTTTCAACATCCAAAAGTCTTCTACTCAGATAAAATATAACTCTTTCTTTACCCTCAACCTCTTGGATCAAAACTGAGCCGATAGAATTCTGATCGGCTAACAAATATAGCTTAAAAGGAAGCCCTTTCTTTAGTGGTATGAGAACTGGAGGAGTACTCAAATATTCCTTGATATTGTCCAATGATAAGTTCCTTCAGGCTTCTCAAAGATAGCTTGTTGTGGAGATAACATTAACTTAGCCGATGGCACCTCATCCACTTGTTCAACGACTTGTTCAACTGCATATTCAGCTGGTAGCATGAAAACCATATTTATTGAAGATGAAATCACCTCTTTGCCCTTGTTTTGAAGATTTTTGTTCTGATCGGCTTGGACCTCATCGGCTGGCACTACCTTGCTCTTCACGCGCCAAACTTTCTTTGTTTGCTGTCTCAGCCGATGCTCAATTTCACCTTCAACCTCCTGGAATTGTTCCCTGTTCCTCATCCTTTGGACTCTTCTCTTTTGGTTCTTGGTGAAAATTCCAGAAGGGCACCATTGTGGTTGTACTTTTTTAGCCTCTCTCTGTAAGTCATCCTCATCATGGTCTTGCTGGATCGGCCCAAGTCTCTCATGGACTGACAATCTTCTCTGGACTGGCCGATTCATCCTCATACTCTGTCAGCTTGGTCTTTGAACAAATTGGGCATCAGAGTCACTACATCCAGGGCAATCCTCAATAGATGGTAACCTCATCCCTTCGTTCCAACAGAATCTAAAGAATTCACAACTCCAATGTGGATCAAAATATCTTTCATCATCTTGGTGATATGACTCATCTTCCCTCTGGCGCCTTCTTTGATACTTGCTGATCATACCAGCCGATGCGCACTCTGTTTCCAAGATTTCTGCATATCTTCGAATCCACTTCGGTTTGGATCTTTTTCCCGATTCATGTATATCAGATTGCTTGCCAAATTTCATCATCAACAACTTTACCCGCACTTCGCGACTTGCCCAACACATGAGCCTCGCCCCAACACATGAGACGCGTCACGACAAAACCTTTCAATAATCTCACATTGGCAGTACCCGCTCCATGAACTTAAATCCTCATGCACTCTAGGCGTCATAAGTTTCTAGCAGTGAGAGGAGTTCTGGCGCTCCCGAGGAGGGAAGACTCACGCATGCATTAATTTATAATTAAGTTTAGGTTTACACATGGCGGTCCTACCGGTGACTATCCCCACCATAGGCCCTCGCCTCTCACACACTTCATGAAATCCACTACGCATGGATACTGCCTCTGCTCGGCTATTTACTTCGCTAGGTCTATACCCATTCGAGAAGTACGGTTGTACGGGAGGTCGTTTCATGCTTAGATTCATGGCTCGGTCCTTAACTGACCAGGGATGGCACTAACCTTTACCGGACACCACCCAAGTCCTCCAGCCGCCCCAGCCGAAAATAGTTATTTAGTTTTATTTTTCCTTTCACAAATCATGTCATCAATGGCATGGCAATGTGGTACTCATGTCTCTACATGCCGCATCTCAACTACCTTCCCAATGGTAGTTGCCTGAGCATAAAACATTTTGATAAATATGAATATGCATGATTATAAAATAGCATGGCTAAGCATTTGTCAAGTATTGAGTAAAGACAGACGATATCATGGATTACAAGGATTGCATGGATAATCAATATCAAAGGCATGACATATAGCAAAATAGGGCATTCACATATATTCATATAACATGCAACTTTATTTTAAATCAAAATAAGTTCACAATAGGTTCAACATACTCACAGATTAGTAATGACTTGCCTTGCTCAGAGTCATGTGAACCTTGATCCTCATTTGACACCGCAACTCCGTCGGAATCTAAATTTAATGTGCGAAAGAGTTGATTTGAATTCGATTAGAATTCAAATAAAATCCAGCAAAATCCAAAAATAAGCGTGTTGCGTCGAATTTTTATATCGATTCAATTATTTATGAAGTGGCACTAGTATTTTCCTATACTCCCATTAATTTGAAACATTAGTTATAATTTAATTTATGTGGTTGCTACAGTGACAACACGTGTTAACTATTATTAGCACACTATTTAGGTTAACTATTATTAGCACACTATTTAGGTTAACTATTATCTAATCATTTGATATTAATTATTTTATAAATATAAATATATTTTATTAAATAATGATTTATATACCACTGGAAAGAGTATGAATTTAGATAAATTTAGGTTCAAGTTTCACTCAAATCCGAGTTAAAACGAGTAAGTTATGCTAGTTTAAAAATTCAAATTTGAATTAATTTCAAAAATTATGAAAAGTTACATATCATAAATAATTTATTTTTATCCCAACCCTATGGACTGACATGTGGAACCCACATGTCACACCTCTCTCTCTCCTCCCTTTTCTGTTCTTCTTTTCCTTTTATTTTCCTTCTTCTCTCTCTTCTTCTTCCTCCTCCTTCCTCTCCTCTTCTCTCTTCCTCCCGGCTCCTTTGTCCTCCTCCTCTCCTCTCTATCTTCTCCTTCCTCTTCTCTCTCTCTCGGTCGAGCCGGCCCTAGAGGTGCGGCGGCAGTTGAGGGTGGAGGGGGGAGGGGTGCTCACCCGGTGGTGGCGGCGAGGGCGACGCGGCGGCAGGCACACTGCGGCAGCGACGGTAGCGCGGCGACCGATGGCGGAGAGGAGAGGGGGACGGGGAGGGAGAGAGGTGTGGAGGAGGGAGAGGGGTCGGTTATTTATAGGGGTGAGAGGGGTGGCCGGCGCGCGGTGACGGCGACGGGCGACGGCGACGGCGCGCGGCGGCGCGGAGCTCGGCGCGGTGGGCGCGGAGCACGAAGCGCGGCGACGGCGATGGGTCGGTGACGCGACAGCGGGCGGCGCGGCAGGACGGTGCGGGGCGCGAGGCGTGGCAGCGGCGCGGGGCGCGAGGCGCGCACGCCGGGCATGAGGTGCGGGCGCGGTGCGCACGGCCGGGGCGACGGTGACTTACTTTTTTTTTTTTGAAAAACAGGATGTTACAGAGATCGACGGCAAACGGGTCTATCATAGATAGAACAAGGTGGATGCCAACAATTTCAGGAGCAAATGCCTTGCGTCTGTTTGTTGACAACTCCACAATATAATTCAGATTGCAGTTCATACTTTGGAACGAGTGGATCTTATTTTGTTTCCTTGTCTTTATTTTTCCTTAAATCTTGC
Organism: Oryza punctata; assembly: GCA_000573905.2. Taxonomy (NCBI): domain Eukaryota; kingdom Viridiplantae; phylum Streptophyta; class Magnoliopsida; order Poales; family Poaceae; genus Oryza; species Oryza punctata. Next base: position 26,297,152 of record CM002491.2, on the reverse strand, counting down.
AGATTCTGCAAGTTATGAACTGGGGATTCGATGCTAGATAATGGCGAACTACACTTGTCAATTACTGTATGCGGCATAATAGGAAATGTCGTGCAATTGTTCACATGAACATCATATAATGGTCGAAAGAAACTTAGTCCTTTCTATACACATTATAATAAAATATCTTCATGCTACGTATATTATTTGCAACTAATTATCAGCAAGCATTCTGATCCTCACTGGTGACCTAACAAATAGTCTTTCTAGAAAATGGTTAGGAATGTAGAATAGAATAAACTAAAGTAAACCACATGGAGGCTATAGTGCCATTGCTCTATAGAGGATTAGTTAATCTGATAAAAAGAATCATCTTTGCGTGTGTGCACTTTATCATATTGTCATTTAGGATGGGGCAACAAGGTTTTCATTTAGATATTGCACTCTGTACATTTCATTGTCTGGTTTGGACTTCAGGTCAGGCCTGAAACAAATTTATCTGCAATATTAGAATGCATATTACAACCCAAAAGGTACATTTGCAGATGCTGATACTTTTGTTTGGTTTACTAATACAACCTGGGATTTTTTCTATTAACTGTAGTCTTGACATAATCTTCATCTCTAAGGTTAGTGAACATGATGTTCTGCAGTTATCACAAGGACAATAGGAGGAAAATGTTGGCTCACAATGGACCCTTTGTTTTAAAGGTTCTAGATTCAAACGGAAGCTATATCAAATTCCATTGTACATTATCAGTATATGATGGTTGAGAAGAACAAGGATACTTGCTATGATGTCAATCTTATATTTCATCAATGCAGCCGAATAGTCAGATACTTTTGATTTCAATATAAGCCTATTGTTTAAGATACATTTGATCGATGTGAACATCAAAATTTGTTGAATTATCCAGCATTGCCGAGAATCAATTTACATCATATATTTCACTGAAATTTGTTTCAAATTGTTGCATTACAATGACGTGGAAGTCGACCTTAACATGAAAAATGAAAATTATCGTAGCTACATAGAGTTGTCAGTATATAACTGAGATTTATCTTCAAGCACTGCATTTGATTGGGACCGATTGACTTCATGCATTTTGTAGTCATTATATGTGTTTATTTTTTTTATAGTTTTATTGATATACAGTTTTAATCATGATGAATTGATAAGTTAGGTTTAATTACTATGATAAATGATGGTTTAATATTAGTTTTTAATAGCGCACATCGTGCGCCAAAATGTCTAGTATATACCAACTGACGAGACCATCAGCATAGCTATACCTGCCACCAACCACAAATAAAGCTCTTGCGCAAACTAAAATTAATAAAATCAAGAAAGGCGGTGTTCTCATGTGTAAAATGCTGTATTCCGATCCTAAATGTTGAGATCGCTAGTCAATATTTACGCTATAACGGGAACCCAAATATTACATCAGATGGCACAACATACAAAAACAATTTAAATACTACATTAGCCAATATCTTTATATATCAAAATGTTTCTTGCAGACTGCATGTGAAAACGAGCTACTGAGCTAAGCTCATGTTTTAACGTGCGAGCTTTTCAATCTAAGCATGACAGCCCGGGCTCACGAGCTAGGAAGGAAGGCTCACTACTTAGAAGTACCGCCTGCCACGGTACTGCTCTACACGTGATCCATCCACTGTCTCCCCTCTTTATTATCATTGAAATTTTAAAAATTGAATATAATTATTATTGGGGTTTATTTTTTTACTTTCTAGAATCCCGCTAACTGCCACGACCGTGCTGCTTAATATCTTGTAGGTTGTCCCTCCTCTTCATCATCATTGCGATTATATTTGGTATTTTGTTTATATATTTATACTTTTATATGTCCCATCAACTACCACCATTTTACTCCTTTACACACCTATTGTTTTTCCCCTCTTTATTATCATTTGATATCGTTGTGTTATAGATGAACTATTCTTTTCAAAAATATATATATTTTTCATTTTAATATTTTTTATTTTCTAAATTTATTTTATTTGTTATTCCGAATTTTAATTAATCTCGTCATATGTTCTAGATGGTCTATTCTTTCAATATTCTTTATTTTTTATTACGAATTTTAGTTATTTATAAATTGTTTTTCTAGTTGAACTCTTATTTTTATTTCTGAATTTATTTTATTTTTTATTTCGAATTCTAATTAATCTAAGTTGTGTTATATGTTGTTTCAATATTTCTTTTTTATAATTTTACTTATTTCAAAATTGTATTCCGAACTCTTATTTTTCTTTCCTAATTTCAGATATTTATTTATTTTTTATTCTAAATTTTAATTAATCACGTATTGGGTTCTTATTTGGACTCCACTTTTAATATTGCTTATTTTTAATTTCGAATTTCCGTTATTTTTTAGATTGTATTTCTACTTGGATTTTTCTTTTCTTTTTTTCGATTAATGTGGAAATTTTTAGACTCCACAGTGAACGTGGTATCTTCTTTTCGAGCTGTTTTAATAATATAACTAGCTGTGTGGACCGCGCAATTGTGCGGCTATCACCCATACAAAATTATTTATTTTTCACATATGAATTTACTTAAAATTTATTAAATATCTATTTTGTTATCTTAGGATCTTGAAAGACCAAACTATATCATCCGTGTGTTTCTAATTTTGAAAGATCGAATTTTATCATCCATGTGTTTCTAATTTTATAGTTTTAAAAATCGCTTTGGTCACTACCCCTTACTCATTTGCCAGGCCTTTCTTTGTTTGTCGATCTATCACTATTTCTATTCATCTTCCATAAAACTTTTAAAAATTAGACCTTTTAGTTTTTAGAGTTCATTGTCTTGTTGGATTTTGTTTTTATAATTTTTTAAAGTTCCGTCAAACACTATCACTGTTCTCCTCTACGACCCCTCCGCTGCCTCATCTCTTTCTTATCATTGGGATTTTAAAAATCGAATATAATTATCGTTTGGCTTCATTTTTTACTTTTTAGAAGTCCCGCTAAACCGTCACTGACTTTGCCACTGTACTCCTCTATGTGCGACCCACCTGTTGCCTCCTCTCTTTATTGTCATTGAGATTTTAAAAATTAAACATGATTATCATTGGGGTTTATTTTTTACTTTCTAGAATTCCGCCAACTACCGCGACCGTGTCGCTTAATAGTTTGTCTGGTGTCCCTCCTCTTAATCATTATTGGGATTCTATTTGGGATTTTGTTTATATGTTTATAGTTTTTATATGTCCCATCAACTACCACCACTTTACTCCTTAACAAGCGTATTCTTTTTTCCTCTTTATTATCATTTGATATCATTGTGTTCTAGATGAACTATTCTTTTCGAAAACTCCATATTTTCATTTTAATATTTTTATTTATAAATTTTATTCCTACTTGAACTCTTATAATTATTTTTCTATTTTTGAAATTTATTTTATTTGTTATTCTGAATTTTGATTAATCTCGTCATATGTTCTAAATGGTCTATTCTTTCAATAGTCTTTATTTTTTATTACAAATTTTAGTTATTTATAATTGTATTTCTAGTTGAACTCTTATTTTTATTTTTCTAATATCTGAATTTATTTTATTTTTATTTCAAATTCTAATTAATCTCGTGCTATGTTATAGATGGATTAATTGTTTTTTGAATATTTCCTTTTTATTCTAAATTTTATTTATTTCAAAATTGTATTCCTACTTAAAATCTTCTTTTTCTTTCCCAATTTCATAAATTTATTTATTTTTTATTCCGAATTTTAATTAATCACGTATTGGGTTCTTAAATGCACTTGCTTATTTTTACAATTATTTTTAAATTGTATTTCTACTTGGACTCTTATTTTCTTTTTCTTTGATTAATGTGGAATTTCTAGCCTCCACAGTGAACGTGGTGATTTCTTTTCGAGCTGTCTTAATAATATCTTAACTACTTAAAAAATTCATAATTTTCTATTCGTCACATTAATTTTTCATCCATACGTCCAATCAAGCGATGGCCTCCGTTCCCACACGCGCCTGTAACAGATTGTGTAAGACGGATATTGCACAAATTCAAAGATTGATACAAAATCCAATCGGACATAGAACCTAGAGGAAGAGAAAACGAACGAGAAGAATAATGAACACCGCACAAATAAAAAAATCGCAAAAAAAGCCACCGACCGGCTCAAATCAAGCCAATTTTCTTCATTGATTACTTCAATGCCCCAGATCCCCAAATTGAAGATGAATATATGAATATAATCCCCATATCCTTATTTCAACATATGAACAACACGTACAAATCCTGAAGATAAAAAAAGCATGAAAATCACAAGAGTAATTCATTATCATCGCCATCATCACTGCTCCTGCTTCTGGTGTGGGAGGAAGAACGGGAAGAGGCGGTATCACCATTGCACGTCCCAAATCCGCCCGTCTCCGACCTCCACACCGATGGATCCAAAGGCCAAGCCACCGGGGGAAAGTAGAGGAGAGAGGAGAGGAAGAGCATTTGTCGCACCTGCAACCCGCTGTCGCCGTCAGCCCACCGCCATGGAGGCCAGAGGTGGCTATATTTGGTAGCCCCCGACCTCCACGCCGATGGTCAATGGATCCGTCGGCCAGGTCGCTGCGTCGCCTGTCGTCACTGGTTGATGCCGTAGCTGGCGGTGGGAGGAGTCCGGAAGACCGAGTCGCTGTCGCCGCCGCCTTGAGTCACCGTGCCCTTGCTGGGAAGGGTGAGCGCAAGGAGAGGATGAGATGGAGCGGAAGAGGAGCCGGTGATGTGGTCGTGCCGGTGGCTGGATCCAGATGAGGAGAGGCGAGGCTGCTCCAACCCGCTTTTCACTGAATTGCGCCACCGAGGAAGCTCCATCCAACAGCAGTGAGGAGAAAGAGGATCTGTGGCCAGCGACAGGGAGAGAGACGGAGAAAGATAGGGAGAGAGAGTGAACGAGAGAGCGATAGAGATAAGGTTCTCTTACCAGACAAATAGTCACAATATTTTCTCTCCTCAGTAATGTACGAGCTTCAGTTTTTTTTTAAAAAAACTACAGCCTAGAGACGCTAATCCATGAAATTGAATTCCGCTGAAAAAATACAATGTGTTGAAATACACATACATACTTCATAGATGTGTCATATTTTCTTTAATTATTATTTTTTATTACTGACCAAAATCACAGAACTTCCACTTTAATATTTGTTTGAGATAAAAAATATCAATTGTAAAAACAATTAAAAATTTTCCGCGAGACATGACAGGTTAGAGTCTACGCGTTATCTATCATCCACGTGTCACAAGATTGGTCTCCACGCTATACGTGACCATTACTAGACTATGAATAAATATGCAAAAGTATTTTTTATCCATCTGATTATAATTGGTTTTATGATAAACCTTCCTATTTTAAATACATATTTTTTTAATCACACAAAATTTCATCCATCTCCTCTTGTGTGAAAGTATTCACTGTTTGTTTCTCCCATGGTACCCATGGTACAATCATTACGTTAACGCATCAGGGACATTGTTCATGTCATACACGTGTAGAGTGGAACAATTGCCAAAAAAAAAACCTCTGTGATTACTAATTAAGTCATTGATTCTATTGTCATAATGGAGTGCTTAAAAAAATCATTTGAGTTAAAATTTATCCACCGCAACATTTTGCTCAATCACTCTTCCTCTCTCCTTTTGTTTTAAAGTTTGTGTAGAGACTGTCTCTCGTCTCTATCCTCTTTTCTCTTCTCCACCTTACCATGTAAGCCTATGTGGCAGGCGAGGCCGCTCCAATCCACTCATCACCGAACTGTACCGTTGAGGCAGCTCAATCCAACAACAGTGAGGGGGAAATGACACATCAACAGTAGCAGCAACGACCACCTCGCCGATGGCAGTGAGAGGCACATGACGCGAAACCAAATCCACCTCCTCCACTCCCTCCCAGATCAATTTTTTTAAAGTAGTTAAGATATTTTAAAAGTGATCATATATGTAGTCTTCATGTACTAAATTAATTGTCGGTCAAAACCCAAACAACAGTCTTGATACTTATTACTCATTGATTATATGCATGCATATAATTATTTGGTTTTTTTACCTAGAGGATGAGTACTAATGCTATTTCTGAAAATAGAAAATACTACCAAGAGAGAAAAAAAATAATAACTGATTTTTGTTACTGATTTTTGCCCAGCACGATGACCTATGAATGGTGCCGGCCCGACACGAGAAGCTGGGGCGTCCAATTGCTCCCGATTGATCCCAACTTAGATAAAAATCCATCAACCAAAAACTTAACCCTAAAATGATTTTCCCCGATCTCCTCCCTCTCTCTTGCGAAAAACAATGGCGGTGGCGACGATTCCGATGGAGTGAGGGCAACGAGGAACCCGTGCGCGGCAAGCTAATGTCGTGCACATCTTCGATGGGCAGCGCCGGTGCGCAACGCGAAGCTACTATAGGCCGAGCCACCGGGAGCTTGTTCGCTGCCCGAGCCCGGTCTAATGTCGTGCATGGCCGCGGGCCTTGTTCTCCTCTGCACACAACCAAGGCCGGCCGTGACGACGAGCCTCCACCTCGCGTGACCCACGAGAGGCAGAACTTGTTGATGATAAAAGAAATATGTCTTGAATTTTTTTGAAGGGAACAATATTTTTCAACGCATTTTCTATATCAATACATGAGTAATTTCCCATAGTTCCATAGTTCATTCATTTTCTTAGGTTTATATCGATATTTTCATTCATCACACAAAATTCTATCCATAGTTTCACCACCTGTTCATCGTATGCTACAACTATTGGATGCACACGTTAAATCCTTGGATCCTTTAATAAATCATTAAAATCAAACTTAAGCCATTCCACTATCACCTGGTGCAACGCACGGGTATTATGCTAGTAATAGATAGATATACGATTACGACCTCCACCTTGTTTCGAACACCTTTGTCAGTCCTGACTTACGAAATAAGGCCTTCCCGGGGAATCCGCTTTCGGCTCTTTCTCCAGCCCGCGTCAATCTGCTGGTCAATCGACCGGCCCAGTAACGCACCGCCAGGTCTGTCACAACGAGTTGGGCTGTAATGGGATCCCCACACCCGTGCCCTAACTAGATGGGCCCTAACGGACTGTATTCACACGAACGCGCAAGCCCTCCGAAGGTGGCCCGACACAGCGCAGCCGATCGGCCATTCCACTCGTCGTGTACACATCCCAGTCCCCTCCCGCTGCCGCAATTCTATTATTCGCCGTCGCCGTCGCACGCTCATCCTATTCCCCCACACCGACTCCCCGCCGGCTGCCCAGAGCTACTCGCCTGAAAGGCTCATCATGCAGTCCACGTAGTTTCCTGCATCTGGGCAATTTCATCTCGTCAGATATAGGGTCTGGTCACTGGTGCCCTCCAAGAACGGGCCAAAGTTTTGTCATCGCTCTAGTCTGTGGGTAAATTATTTCTGTCACAAGATGCTGACAAGGACCTCAGTCCTCTCCTCACTCAGCCATGGTCCATGGACCAGGGGCATCTGCATTGCCAGAAATGTGATCCTGCACCTGCACGCAATCCTTTCCCGTACCGTATGGGCCGCCGCGTACGTACGCTGCCGTGGGGGCGGCCGAGTTGCTGCAGCTTGCAAGCTGTGCTGCGTCGAGTAATACAACGAGCAGTAAGGCACTGTTTAGATCCACCGTTAAATTTTTTTCCCCGTCACATCGAACGTTTGAACACATGTATGGAGTATTAAATGTGGATGAAAAAAAAAACAATTGCACAGTTTGCGTGTAAATCACGAGACGAATCTTTTGAGCCTAATTTCGTCACGATCTGACAATGTTGTGCTACAGTAAACATTTGCTAATGACGGATTAATTAGGCTTAATAAATTCGTCTCGCAGTTTACAAGCAGATTCTGTAATTTGTTTTGGTATTAATCTACGTTTAATACTTCAAATGTGTGTCCGTATATCCGATGTGACCCGCTAAATTTTTTTACCTCTGGATCTAAACACCCCCTAAGTTTTATTACCTGAAGAGTTAATGTGGCACCGACAAGGCATTCGCATATTGCAAGAGAGAGAAAAATTGCGTGCTCTGTTCGCCCATTGGCATGGACCATGAGTTAAGGTAAAGTATCCCTTTTTCTTCTTTGCGTTAATTGGTAGTCATATTTGGTCCCTACCGGAGTTGATTTGATGTGATCTCGCTACCTTGTCGCTATCGATTCCGTTAGCGTTTTAAAGACTTGATTTGGTTAGTTGCCGGAAAGCAAAGTTGATCGGTCGTGACAACATGAAAGAAATCAATTTTACCTGTCCACGCATCAGTTCTTTTACCAATCGAGGTAGAGAGGAACAATTGCATTGCCCAATTCTTACTCCTATCCTGAATACACGAGCAAACCATGGCTATTTACATCCTTGATCCGTCTGGGCACTCGAGTGGCAGCTGCCGGCGGTCAAATCGTGCGGCTGCTGTGCCGGCCGCCTGTGGCGGGCAAGTGGCAAATCGCGCGCGAATGGCGGCTCCGGAGCTGACGTCTACTACTGGGCTGCCGCCGACGCCGCTTGCCTCTGCTGCGCCTGCGCCTCGCCGGAGCAAACGAGGGCCTTCTTGAGGCACCTCTCCACCTGGTACCCGCCGCCGTAGCTCACCTCCCTCTCCAGGTGCCGGCAGTAGGTCTGGAACACGCTTACGCTCACGTTGAGCCTGAACTGCATCAGGAAGAGGAAGTCCAGCTCCAGCGAGCTCAGCTCCGCGACGGTCAGCCCGCCCACCGCGGCGAAGTACGAGTTCTTGTAGTTCCGGTCCTCGACGAACTTGGAGGCGACGAGGATGGCCGTGGTGAGCAGCCGCTGGGCGTTGACCGACACGACGCGCACGCCGGCGCCGGCGCCGTCCCCGCGGCGAAGCCGGTCCAGGTACGCGTACGCCACGACGTACACCTGCGGCGAGACGTGCGCGTACCGGGAGAACCGCTCCAGGAACGCGTGAAGGCTCATGTCCAGCACCGTGCCGCTGTCGAAGGCGCGCGCCCTCCTCGCGGCCTCGCCGTCCGCCGCCGCCTCACGGCGCCCCGCCTGGTCCCTCTCGTTGCGGGCGATGTGCCGCTCCAGCAGCGACGCGAGGACCGAGACGACCACCGGCGTCGACAGCGCCGTCGTGCCGTCGTCGCCGCACGGGAGCGCGTACACATCCGACGCTAACTCAGTGGATGCCATCTCCTGAAGAATTCAATGGCAAGCTTGGTTCTTGACAACACCTATGCTACGAAAGTACACAGCGAACTCTTGCAAATGCAGACGCTTTATGCACCAGGAGGAGGCAAAGAGGGGGGGGGGGGGGGGGGGGGGGCGAAAAGAAGCTATAAACAATGGCGGAACTGAACAGCTGAAGGCGACACGAGGAAGGAGCAAAGAAACAAAGATATCAACATAAAAAAAACTCAGCACGTACACGCAAGCTGGAGCTAAAACAAATCGAGACACGGAGATGAAGCCTTCAGGCACCTTCCATTGACATTGAGGCCCCTGACCCGATCACCCGAGCTTATTTATGATCAAGCGGACGGCAAATGCATCCAGGGGCAGATCTGATTGATGGCTGGTACTGCACAACTGCGGTTGGGGGCGGCATCCGTGATCGACGAGGCTGGATTTATGAGGGAAAAACAAGTGCGAGAGGCGAATTATCGCGTCGGTGCCCGCCGAATCCGTACACATTTAACTGTGCGAGACTTTTCCCGCGTACGTGCTAACTGCTGTTCAGGTACGGCGTCTTGTGTCACGGCGAGACGCGTGGCTTGTGGGCAAGTGAAGAACAGATGCCTCTGATCTTTTTTAGTCTTGCCTTGCCGGTTGATAAGCTAATTTATGATGGTAATGGGCACTTCTGTTAAGACGTCGAAGCGACCGATGGATGCAGGAGACGACAGTGGCCGCGGCGTTCTAACAAACGGTTCTTGGAGTTGCAGGAGAGTAGTGGCCCTTGCTACCGACAAATTTGCACTATTTTGTTAGGTTAGCTGATCATTGGGGATACTGTTCTTCGGTGCTCACAGGACAGCGGCATCGAGGTGTTGACATGAAGATCCAGAGAGGATATAAAAATGGATCCGCTGATAGTTTTTTTTTCATCATCAGTACTACTTGCAAAATGATGAGGTTAGGTTGCAATAAGCTGCTTCATCTAAAATAATTAAAGTTGCGAAGGTTATTTCATTTGTGAGGAACATTTTTTGTAAAGAGATGTCTGGTTGGTACATGCATGCACATAAAGCTTGCAGGAATAAAGCAGAACTTTGCTTTGCTTTCTGATAATAATGGATCAAAGTTATCATACTCCTGATCTTGATTGGATATTGGTATTTCTCTCCCATTGCACAAGTAGCTTTTGTTTATTATTGTCAAGCGTGATAACGTACAGCATGATCTTTGTCATGAGCAGGGTTTATCTAACCATTTGGGGTGCGGTTACCGTGACCCCACGGTTTGGCGGTTAGGGTCACGGTTTGGCGGTTATCGCGGTTACCGTGAGATATATCGTGGTTTTAAAAACTGAAAATATTACCGTGCGTGGTAACCGTGATAACCATGCGGTTTTGTAAACCCTGGTCATGAGATTCCACTTTGGGACATCGAATCAATTGCCCATGGCTTTCGACATTGCTCATACGATCGAATGGATCTAAACAAACTGAGGCATGTGTTCATTACTATAGGTATTTTAATCAAACTATCTCAAAATTATAGATCTAAGATGTTATAATAAAACTACAGATTTAAAGTTAAGTGTAAAAAGCTAGATACTTACTTAGTATTAAAATTATCATAAAACTATATATTTTATAATGGAACTATAAACATTATAGTCTTGTGATTAAATTGGCGTTAAATTTGTAGCTTTGTGATAATAGTATCGCTAAATCTGTATTCTTATGATAATTTTAAATCTATAGTTTTGTGATAGTTTATGTAGTAAATCTGTAGTTTTGTGATTTACATTTTTAACGATAGTTTGGTCGATGTTGTTGACGATGAAATTTGGCAAGCAATCTGATATACATGAATCGGAAACAAGATCCAATCCGAAGTGGATTCGAAGATATGCAGAAATCTCGGAAACAGAGTGCGCATCGGCTGGAGTCCGTATCGGCTGGAAACCGAGTCCGATTGGGACAGCCGATGGAGCTGATATCGCATGTGAGGTCAATATCGGATTCAACAGAGAGCTTACGATGGTATTGTCGGGCAAGGATAGAGTCCAAGATTGGCAATTGTATCTACTAGTTCGGAATATATGTAATTTCCTTATAGATAATCTCGGTAAGAGTCCGCCTAAGGGACTTGTTCGTTAGTTGGATTTGTATTAGGTTAATATGAGTCGTGTCCGTGATGGACAATGTTTGTATTTTCGTGTATAAATATAGACCCGAGGTCTTGTAAATAAACAACACACGTCAAATCAATCTCGGCGCATCGCCAACCTTTGTTTTCTACTTTTCGACAAGTTCATGCTTTCGAGTCGTGCTGCATCAGTTTGATCTTCGACGACAAGGTAAGTCTTGTTATGGCGGGTTGCATTATCGGAACTAGTGCTTACATCTTTATGACACTCTAGTTATACTGTGTGAATCTCCGAGTTAACATATACATTATATAATTTAGATTGATAATGCAATCTACTTGCATCGGCCAGACTCTATCTAGGGTTTTGCTTATAACAGCTAGATTGTCTTATTAGTTTAAATTATATAATGTATCTACCATCCCGAAAAGGCAACCGTCGACTTGATTGTTTAGATATCATGTTTCTCTTTATACTTAGTGCTGCATCGATTAAGTCCGACCTATCAAGTCGTATTTAGAATCACAATATCTAGCCTGTTTTATGGTTGTTAATAAGGATAGTATTGGGGTTTCAGCCAATCTTATCTGGTATAGATGTTTTACATAGTTTCATGCTTTGTTTAATGTTCTATATCTGCCCCTTATGTTAGGATCTAATCTAATACAAATATATTGGACTTATTATCAATCTAATTGATATTAGTTGAATATATTTATTGCCCAAGAATATCCTAGTATAAGGTTGTATCGGAGCTATAGCCGATACATGTTTGAATCTAGACTTCAGCTAAAACATGAGTTTACATAATCATTATTTTATGTTATTTTAGACTTGGGCAATTTATACTGTCTCGGTTCAATCCGATCTATCCCAATTGCTTATTTCTAAAGTAATATTGACATGTTGATTATATAACACTGATCTTTTCAGCCGATGTACTAGTTTTAGGGTTAGCTTTATCATTGACTATGCCTTACAGCCGATTCATGCTTTATTGCATCGGTTAGGTTACAATACGATATGAAATCGGCTAACTGGCCGATGGATTATCGTTTACTAATATTTTGCATGTTTCTTCTTGTTGATTGCAGGATCAAATCAATTGGCACGCCCTCGAACCTAAAGAACTAATTTTGGATCTGCACTAGGGTAAAGCAAATCTCTCAGGCCGGTGCGTGTTTTTTGCATCAACACGCTTTTGGCACGCCCGGTGGGACATTGTGTCAGCATGGCGCCCAACATCACTGAAGTTTCAGAGGATAACGTCCTGCCAATCACGATCGAGCAATTGAATGAAAAGCAGAGGGAAGAGATGAAGAAGCTGATGGATTAACTCCAGAACCAATATCTGCATTCGTTCACGGTAACCCGACAGGGCACGGTCATACAGAGAACTAAAGTCGAGTTACCACCGGTCGTGAAATCAGATCCAAGTACGTCTGGAACTACTGAGGAAAAAAGTAAGGAAGTTAAAGCCGAGTCAAGCGATGAAGAACTTCACACATTACAAGATAGCATCGATTCGGCGGTGCATCATGCGCTCATCAATCAGTCCGGAGTACTCGTGAACACTTTGACAAACATGATCAAGTCAGTAGTTGATGGAACTATAGCTGAGGAAAAGGCAAAAGGACCAGTATATTTACCAGGCGATACGTTTCCAGGCTACAGGACTGTGAAGACAGAAATTGGTAGGAAACAACAGACATTTCAAACCCAGGCCCCATTGGCTCCTCTGTCTAGTACAAATATTCCAGTAATAATGACAAGACAACAGCCGATCACTGGGGGCAAGCTTCAAGTCAGTTGACGCCAGAACAACTGATGAGTATACTCAACCCAAAACCGCCAGTTGTTGATACTTCATACCAAATTCCTTCGGTTCCACAACAGCCGATTAGAATTACTCAGTCGATAGGCCAACAATACAGCGCAGAACAACTTCCTTACGTGCCATCTCAAGGCATATCAGCTAATCTCAATCATCATTATCAGCCTCATTCTCCACGGCCTCAACCGGTCCAGTACGGCCAGTACGACCAGATTCAACAACATTATGGTGGAGCAACGCCACAACAGCCGTGGGCCGATATGATTGCTGATGTCATGAGGGAACAGTTTGGACTCAAACCTAAGGATAATGGCAACATGTATCGACATCCATAACCAGAATACTTTGATCGGGTACCACTGCCAAACCTATACAAGGTGCCAGATTTCTCCAAATTCTCAGGGCAAGATAATGTGTTGACTTATGAGCATGTTAGCAGATTTCTAGCTCAATGTGGTGAAGCATCGGCTACAGAAGCCCTCAGAGTCAGATTGTTTCCACTTTCTTTATCTGGGTCGGCATTCACCTGGTTTTCATCTTTACCTTACAATTCTATCAGAAGTTGGGCCGATCTGGAGAAGCAGTTCCACAAATACTTTTTCAGTGGCATTCAGGAGATGAAATTGTCAGATCTTACAACTATCAGGCAGAAATCAGATGAATCGGTACCAGATTACATCCAAAGATTCAAAGATGTGAGAAACAGATGTTATAGTTTGGCTGTGACTGATTCACAACTAGCCGATTTGGCTTTCCAGGGGTTGTTGGCGCCGATAAGAGAGAGAATTTCAGCTCAAGATTTTGAAAGTTTAGCTCATTTAGCTCAGAAGGTATCGGCTCATGAAACACGATTCCAGGAGGCCAGAAAATTTATCAAAAAAGCCAAAAATGTCAATAATATCTACAGCTATGACTCTGATTCCGAAGATGATGATCCAGAAGTCAATGCAGCCGAGTGGGCAAGAAACAAGAGGACAGTAGTTTGTCAATGGGTCAAGAATTCGGGAAAAGAGGAAAGATTTGATTTCGACATCACCAAAGATGATAAGATATTTGATCTTCTTCTTCAAGAAAAATAAATTCAACTGCCAGCAGGACATGTGATTCCTTCGGCTGAAGAGTTGAAGAGGAGGAAATATTGCAAGTGGCATAATACAGGATCTCACAGCACCAACGATTGCAAGATTTTCAGACAACAGATCCAATCGGCCATAGAGCAAGGAAAGATCAAGATTGATGAGTCCAAAAGGCTGATGAAGATAGATGGACATCCTTTTCCAGTAAACATGGTTCACTCTGGATTTAGCAGAAATCAAGCCGATGAAGGAAAAAATTATATCAGAAACATCAAGTCGACCGGTATGATCAGCAAGTATCAAAGAAGGCGTCACAAGGAAGAGGAGTCATATCACCAAGATGATGAAAGATATTTTGATCCACATTGGAGTTGTGAATTCTTCAGATTCTGTTGGAACGAAGGCATGAGGTTACCATCTCTTGAGGATTGCCCTGGATGCAGTGATTTTGATGCCCAATATATTCAAAGACCAAGCCGACAGAGTGCTGGTGTGCATCGGCTAGCTCAGAAGAGATTGTCAGTGCATGAAAGACTTGGGCCGATCCAGCAAGACCACGATGAGAATGAATCACAGAGAGAAGCCAAAAAGTTTCAACCACAATGGTGCCCTTCTGGGATTTTTACCAAGAACCAAAAGAGAAGAGTCCAACGGATGAGGAATAGGGAACAATTCCAGGAGGTTGAAGGTTTGAAATTGAGCATCGGCTGAGACAACGAACAAAGAAAGTTTGGCGCGTGAAGAGCAAAGTAGTGCCAGCCGATGAGGTCCAAGCTAATCAGAACAAGAATCTTCAGAACAAGGGCAAAGAGGTGATTTCATCTTCAATAAATATGGTTTTCATGCTACCAGCTGAGTATGCAGTTGAACAAGTCGTTGAACAAGCAGATGAGTTGCCATCGGCTAAATTAATGTTATCTCCACAACAAGCTGTCTTCGAGAAACCTGAAGGAACTGATCATCGGCATCTTAAGCTGTTGTATGTCAAGGGATTTGTCAATGGGGAAGCCAATGTCAAAGTTGGTTGTTGATGGAGGAGCAGCTGTTAATCTAATGTCATATTCTACCTTCAGAAAGCTTGGGAAGAGTCCAGAGGATTTAATCAAGACTAACATGATTCTGAAAGATTTTGGCGGGAATCCATCTGAGACCAAGGGAGTTTTGAATGTAGAGCTGACCATCAGCAGCAAAACAATTCTTACCAAATTCTTTGTTATTGATGGGAAGGGTTCCTACAGTCTATTGCTGGGAAGAGATTGGATCCATGCTAACTGTTGTATCCCCTCAACTATGCATCAAAGTCTGATTCAATGACAAGGAGACCAATTCAAAATTGTACCAGCCGAGAGGTCAGTCAATGTAGCTAGTGCCGATTTATCTGTTTGGGAAATGGAAGGAATTGATTGCTTATCTGGAAAAGTTTGGCAAGGAGATTACTTAAAAATTTCTGATTATGATATACAGCCAACAGGAGATGGAGAGCCTCAATTGTTATCTTGAGGCGCCGTGGAGGGTTCCAATTTCTATACGAAGGATACTGTTGATGATCTAGACGGCAAGCTGGGACAAGGGTTTATGTCGGCTGATGAGTTAGAAGAAATCAACATTGGACCAGGTGATAGGCCTAGGCCGACATATATTAGTAAAGGTTTGTCGAAAGAGTTTAAATGTAAATTGATAGCACTTTTAAAAGAATATAGAGATTGTTTTGCCTGGGAATACTATGAAATGCCAGGACTTAGCCGATCGATTGTTGAACATCGGGTCCCTATCAAACCAGGCTATCGGCCATACAAGCAACCTCCAAGACGTTGAAAAGCTGAAATGTATGATGCTATCAAGGCCGAAATTACAAGACTTTATGATGCTAATTTTATTAGACCATGCCGATATGCTAAGTGGGTTTCAAATATAGTACCAGTGATCAAGAAAAATGGCAAGCTCAGGGTTTGTATCGATTTTTGGGATTTAAACAAAGCTACACCAAAAGATGAGTACCCAATGCCGATTGCCGATCAATTGGTTGATGCAGCATTTGGACATAAAATTATCAGCTTCATGGATGGCAATGCAGGTTATAACCAGATTTTTATGGCTGAGGAGGATATTCATAAAACTGCTTTTAGATGTCCTGGTGCAATCGGCTTGTATGAGTGGGTTGTCATGACTTTTGGTCTACGAAGTGCTGGTGCTACATATCAAAGAGCAATGAATTATATCTTTCATGATCTTATCGGCTAGTTGGTAGAAATTTATATTGATGATGTGGTGGTCAAGTCTAAGGAAATTGATGAATATATAGCCAATTTAAGGCAAGTACTAGAAAGAGCAAGGAAATATGGGTTGAAGATGAATCCGACTAAGTGTGCTTTTGGTGTATCGGCTGGACAGTTCCTTGGATTCTTGGTACATGAGCGAGGGATCGAGATACCTCAGAGGAGTATTGAGGCAATTAAGGATATAAAACCTCCAGCAGATAAGACTAAGTTGCAACCTTTGATCGGCAAAATTAATTTTGTTCGGCGTTTCATATCAAACTTGTCTGGCCGAATAGAACCATTTACACCATTGTTAAGGCTGAAGGCTGATCAAGAGTTTGTCTGGGGAGAGAAACAGCAAAAAGCTTTGGATGGAATCAAGGAATATTTAAGTACTCCTCTAGTTCTCATACCACCACAGAAAGGGCTTCCTTTTAAGCTATACTTGTCAGCCGATCAGAATTCTATCGGCTCAGTTTTGATCCAACAGGTTGAAGGTAAAGAAAGAGTTATATTTTATCTGAGCAAGAGACTTTTGGATGCTGAAACAAGGTATTCACCTGTGGAGAAATTATGTCTGTGCTTATATTTTTCTTGTACAAAATTAAGGCATTATTTGCTTTCTAATGAGTGCACAATAGTGTGTAAGGCCAATATAGTACGTTACATGCTATCGGCTCCAGTTTTGAAGGGACGAATTGGGAAGTGGATTTTTGTTTTATCAGAGTTTGACTTAAGGTATGAGTCGGCTAAGGCAGTTAAAGGGTAGGCAATAGCTGATTTCATTGTTGAACACAGGGATACTACTGTTGACCATGTTGATATTATGCCTTGGACTTTATTTTTTAGTGGATCAGTTTGTACTCATAGATGTGGTATCGGCTTGGTGATTATATCGCCTAGGGGGCAAGTTTTCAGTTTGCTTTTACTATCAAGCCTTATGCTACAAATAATCAAGCTGAATATGAAGCCGTCTTGAAAGGTTTGCAATTGTTGAGAGAGGTTGAAGCCGATGCTGTTGAAATCATGGGTGACTCATTATTGGTGATAAGTTAGTTATCTGGGGAATATGAGTGCAAGAATGATGTTTTGATGGTCTATAATGAGAAATGTCAAGAGTTGATGAAGACTTTCAAGATAGTTACTTTGAAGCATATCCCTAGGGAGCAAAGTGTTGAAGCTAATGATTTAGCTCAGGGTGCATCAGGCTACAAGCCGATGTTACAAGGAGTTGAAGTAGAGGTTGCATGTCTACCAGCCAATGATTGGAGGTTTGAGATTTTTGAATATTTAAAAAATCTTTCTAAATCAGTTTCCAGGAAATTAAGATATAAAACTCTCAAATATGTTCTGTTGGATGATACATTATACTATCGGACGATTGATAGAATTTTTTTGAGATGTTTAAGTCTGAAGGAAGCAAAGGTAGTCATGTGTGAGGTTCATGAAGGCATATGTGGAACTCATCAATCGACTCATAAGATGAGGTGGCTGATTAGAACAGTTGGATATTTTTGGCCGACAATGCTGGAAGATTGTTTTAGATATTATAAGGGATGCCAAGATTACCAAAAATTTGGGGCTATTCAGAGAGCACCAGCATCGGCTATGAATCCTATTATCAAGCCATGGCCGTTCAGAGGTTGGGGTATTGATATTATCGGCCAGATCAATCCACCATCGAGCAAAGGACATAAATTCATATTAGTTGCTACTGATTTTTTTACCAAGTGGGTTGAGGCGATTCCTTTGAAGAAAGTTGATAGTAAAGATGCCATTGAATTTGTTGTGGAGCATATTATATACCGGTTTGGTTTGCCACAGACGATCACAACTGATCAAGGTTCAATTTTTGTGTGCGATGAGTTTGTTCAGTTTGCTGACAGCATGGGGATTAAATTGTTAAATTCTTCACCATACTATGCACAAGCTAATGGGCAAGCTGAGGCGTCTAACAAGAGTTTGATTAAGTTGATCAAGAGGAAAATTGCAGAATATCCCAAAAAGTGGCATACTATATTGGCAGAGGCATTGTGGTCCTATCGGATGGCTTGTCATGGTGCAATTCAAGTTCCTCCATATCAATTGGTTTATGGGCATGAAGCTGTATTACCATGGGAAACCAACATCGGCTCCAGAAGGATTTCTTTACAGGATGAGTTGACAGCTGATGATTATCATAATTTGATGGTTGATGAGTTAGAAGATTAGGAAGGACTTTTTCGGATTCATAAATGTGTTTCTAAAGGAGCTTATATGATAAAAGGACTTGAGAGAGAAATTTTTGGTCGAGCACTTAATGGAAAATATTTGAAGACAAACTATGCAAGTGTTTGGATTGGTTCATAATCGGCTGAGCTATGCCGATGTATGGTTTACAGCCGATGTATTTACATCGCCTTTAGATGGCCGATAGTTTTTATCGCCCTTATATATAAGTTTGCAGCATTGTGTTCCCTACTATAAACTTGGGGGGCATAGAGGATAAAAGTTGGAAATTTGAGAAATTTTTTGAGCAAAGATACACAAGGAGCTCGATGGCCGATACATATATATATTATAGCAAGATATTGTTTGTAAAGTCTGTTTAACTGTTACATCAACCCAAGAAATTCCGGATTGGCAAGATCGCACGCAGGCGAATTTGTTCTACTTCATCTATTATCTTGGCATCTACAGCATCAGTTCCCGGCACAGGTTTGAGTGATTTGTTGAGGGAGGCCAGATGTTTGATTGAAGACTTTAATTTGGATTTCTGCTCCTCGATAGCTTGAGGCAGATCGGCTAGCTTCTTTTCTGCATCAGCAATCTTGACTCGGCATTGACGAAGTTGGACTAGGAGAGCAGATTCTTCTTGTTTAAGCTTGTCCAATTCTTGCTGAGTTGATTCTGGACCAGCCGTTAGTTCATCTAATCTTGATTTTTCCTCATTCACCTTCTGTCGGCTCGTTTGAATAGTTGCTTCGAGTGCTTTGTATTCTAGCCAAGCAGATACTCTCTGTCTTGCTCTCTCAAGCTTAAATTGATGTTGTTCCAAATAGACAGCTGGGGAGATAGAATCGATTAGGTCTTCTGGGAGTTGATCTTGGATCTCTTGAAATCTGGACCTGATTGAGCCACAATTGGAGACTAAGCTGTCTAGTGAGGCATTCAGCCGATCAGCAATATCGGCTAGCTTTGTTTTCAGCTCATCGGCTACTAGGGATTTAGCCTTGATTGTTGTTTCTTCTTCTTCTTCATCCAGAAACTGCCTTATGTCAAAAGAGAACATATCGGCTAGAGTCTACAGAAGAATAATTGATTATAAGTAAGAGTTATGAAAATAGCCGATATGAATTATAGTTGATGGTGATCTTACAGGGACTGGAGAAAAGATGAAATTATGGATGCTATATCCTCTACATGGTGGCTTCCTGCAGCCGATGTTGTATGTTCACTTGAAGCCTGTTGGGGAGGTGATATTGCTCGGGAAGGCTGAAAATTTTTAGTAAGTGTTGCTGAAAGTGCATCTAGGACCCCTAAATTGTTTTGGTGTTAATGACAACACAAATAGAGATACACTAATGCTTTGTTGAAGTGGATGCAAGGATGAAAAGGAATGAAACCGTGATTAAGAGCTTAACGGCGTCATATTTGTGGTAATCATGTTGTGATCCTTGTATTTCTTGTATTCTTGTGTTTAGGATGCCGTACTACTAAGAGGGATACCACATGCATATGATTGGTACAACACTAGTGCTCAAAATCTTTTTTCTTAAGTGTTGCTGAATTTTCTTGTCGGACTATCCGATGTGAAGTCGGACTATCCGAAATTTTACAGAACTTCACTCTCTGTCTGTGTACTGAGCACTGAGTTAAAAACATCGGACTATCCGATGTGAAGTCGGACTAGCCGATCGTCGGACTATCCGAAATTTCACAGAACTTCACTCTCTGTCTTGAACTGTTGTTTATTCTTCTTGAGTGAATTTTTCTAAGTACCTATCGGACTATCCGATGAACCAGAAACTCCGAAGTTCAATGGAACTTGAGTCTCTGTGAGAGGATGAAGTTCTTGGTTCAAAAATATCGGACTATCCGACATGACTTCGGACTATCCGATCGATCCGATAGTCCGAAATTTCTCAGAACTTTGCTCTCTGTCTCTGGCTTGCTTGGGGGTTAAAAACATCGGACTATCCGATGTAGTCTCGGACTATCCGAGGTGGAATGAAAAGATTCTCTCCCAACGGCCACTTTTTGGGGGGATCTATAAATACCCCCACCTAACCCTGTTCTAGGGTTACCCAACTCATTCATTCTCATTCGCATTTGGGTTGAGCTTGGTGCTAAAGTGATTTTGGATCTTTGAGCTATTTCTCCCTCTCTCAGATCCCTCCTAGTTCTTTGTGTGGTGAATCGTGGTGGTTGTGGATTTGGTTGTTGAGGGCCTAGTGTGCGTTTCACTCAATCTTGAGCACTAGGGTTGTTCCAAGAGTTGTGTGGTGTTTGTTACTCTTGGAGGTTGAGGACTCCTAGACGACTAGGTGTCGCTCTTGAGCCACCGATCTACTTGTGGTGAGCCAAGAGAAGTTTGTGAAGGCCGGATCTCGCCTCCGAAAGGGAAGAGATACCTCTAGTGGAAGGAGAGTGCTTTGTGCAACCTCTTGAGGAAAGGGTTAGCAAAGACCCGGCTCTTTGTGAGCTCCTCAACGGAGAGTAGAATCCCCTCAAGGATTTGAACTCCGGGAACTACTTCGGCAAGAAATCTCGGTGATATTCGCTTTCCTCTCTACTCTACTAATTACCTAGTTGTTTCTCTATACCCTAGTTGTGCCTGTTCATATACTCTTGCTAGTATTGCAGATTTGAGGTTCTTGCATTCCTTTTGAGTCAAACAGTCTGATCCAATATCGGACTATCTGATCACATCGGATAGTCCGAGGGTGGATCAGACTATCCGACCTAGTTTTAGGTTTTAGCTTCCGTTGTTTAATTTTAAGTAGCCTATTCACCCCCCTCTAGGCTCAAGTGACCCTTTCAGTTACAGATAATGGGTGAAGTTGATGAAAAAAGTTGAGAGATTGTATACCTGGGTTTTTCGTTGTCGATGTCTAGGAGTTGGAGTTTTTGCTGGGCTTGCTGGATTAACTTGAGGTGAATCGGCTCGAGAGCTTGGACTAGAGATATGGCCGGATTCGCTTATTTGGGCAGCAACTTCATCAATCTCTTCTTCAATGATTGCTTCATCAAGGAATTCTTCTACAGCTGGATCAATTGGAGCATCATCGGCTGAAGGCTTTTGTTTCTTAGCACGCAATTTTTTCTTTGGAGCAGCTGGCTTAACGGCAGGTTTCTTGGTTCTTTTTCTCTTGCCAGTTTGACAATCGGCTGCCTGATTTGACCTTGGAGCAGATCTCTGATAGCTGAGGCATTGAAGCCGATTGAAGAGGAAGCCAAATCTTTACCAGATGATGTTTTAGCAGGGGCATAATTGATATCTTTGCCACTGTTGCTTTTTGTTGGAGAAGGAGAGTTGGGAATCTAAAAAAATATATATGAGAAATATCAGAAAAATTATAATTGGGTCAGAGAAAGATGCAAAAAGGTGTGTATGAGTTTACCTGAGGGCTTATAGATGGATCCATGATTGTTAGGTAGAAATCAGCTGGCATGGATAGGAATAGATGGGTTTTCCATTCACCCCACCATTTGTCAAACAATTGGCTTCATTGTCTGATCAAGGATATCTGGCCGATAGAACCCAGAGGAGGGCTTTCAAGATTTAGAAGTCTGTCCATTACCAGAGCCGATGGAATAATGCCCATTGTCTGGATTTTTTCTACGAGATATAAACCAATGGGTAACTGTCCCATGCCGAGTTGTCTGGCAGCAAACATAGGGTGATAGAACTCGTATGAGGACTGTATGTATCGGCCTTGGGATACACCTGTTGGAAGTATGCAGGGGGTGATAGCCGATATGAAGATGTCTCTGATTCCTGGGAAGTCTTCATTGTTCAGATCATCTAGTCTGAGATTGGTGGGTAGTTCATATTAACATAATCCTCATAAGGGAACCAAACTCGAGACTCACGAGGGAATCCATCATAAAATCTTCTGAACCAATCACAAAATTGTTCAGCCGATGTACTTGATCTCGGATAAGAAGATACTGCTTCTCCAAAAGACAGGCATCGGCGTGTTGATTCACCATCGGTTAGGGATGGAAAGGATAGATCATCAAGAGGGGTTCTGTCAGCAACTTTGATGGTGTACATATTAAGCCATATCTGCACAAACCACTAAGGGACTCCATAATTGGTTGACGTATCCATGAGGAGCTTGGCCGATGTCTGGTTTAGAGTTTGATATATTGCTCCCAGGAGATATTTGCCTAATGGGATGGATTTTTTGGACACTAGGACTTCTGCTAAATGTTGCCAGTTTGCTGTTGGTCCACAAGTTGAGCCACAAAACAACAATTTGTCTAGCCACATCATTAGAAAGGCAGTATGTTCTCTAGGGGAGACAGATCCCGTACCCATATTCTCAGTTATAAAACCAGACCATCTTCCAATATTCTTAGTCTGGAATTTATGATCGCATTTCACTTTAAGGCTAATGGGGTTGGCCGATGAGGAGATATCTAAGCCTGTCAGCATTTGAATATCTAACAATGTAGGAGTCAACGGACCATGGCTAAACAGGAAGGCATTTAATGTATCGGACCAGAAATAAGGAGCAACCGATAGCATGGGTTCGTCCTTTTTGGTATCGGCTAGAGAAAGTGAAAAGCATTGAGAAATACCTATCTCATCCTAGTGAGTCTGCTTGCTGGCCGACATCCGTTTGACCAAGCCTTCCATCGATCTACGGCCGATGGCCAAGATCTGAAGATATTGGGCCAATGTGTGGAGCTGGGCTTGGATTCCTTGAATAGGATGCGATTGGTTTCAGAGTTGATGAACAAAGTAGGATCTTCATCAGCCATCGGCCCGAGAAAGTAGTGGCTGGGTTCTTTTTCAATGGGGATTGCGATCAAATTTCTCAAGTGCTACAAAAGAAGGAAAAAGGAGGAGAAAAAAACAGATTAGAATAGCAAAGATTTGATTTCGCAGATTGGAAAGAGAAGATGGTGGCCGATATGAACAGGGGATAAGGAAAGCAGTAAAGTGCCTTGGGGATGTTCGTGGAGGTTGCCATTGGAGCAGAAAATTGTTGTCGCCGCTGGAGAAGATGGTCGTCGGTGAGGTCGCCAGAGGGATCGAGAACAATCGCCGGAGTTCACAGAGAAGATTGGTGGCTTAAGCGGTGAAAACGGAGTTAACGCCGTGAAATCTCCGGAAAAGCGGTTGGTATTTATGAAAGTAGATGCGTAACGGTCAACAGAGAAAACCCTAGTTTTTTGCGGTTCCGAAGAGATAATTCCGTTGCATTATATAATACTTCGGAATATGGGGGCATGTTGTTGACGATGAAATTTGGCAAGCAATCTGATATACATGAATTGGAAACAAGATCCAATCCGAAGCGGATTCGAAGATATGCAGAAATCTCGGAAACAGAGTGCGCATCGGCTGGAGTCCGTATTGGCTTTAAACCGAGTCCGATTGGGACAGCCGATGGAGCCGATATCGCATGTGAAGTCAATATCGGATTCAACAGAGAGCTTACGACGGTATTGCCGGGCAAGGATAGAGTTCATGCTTTCGAGTCGTGCTGCATCAGTTTGATCTTCGACGACAAGGTAAGTCTTGTTATGGCGGTTTGCATTATCGGAACTAGTGCTTACATCTTTACGACACTCTAGTTCTATTGTGTGAATCTCCGAGTTAACATATACATTATATAATTTAGATCGATAATGCAATCTACTTGCATCGGCCAGACTCTATTTAGGGTTTTGCTTATAACGGTTAGATTGTCTTATTAGTTTAAATTATATAATGTATCTACCATCCCGAAAAGGCAACCGTCGACTTGATTGTTTAGATATCATGTTTCTCTTTATACTTAATGCTGCATCGGTTAAGTCCGACCTATTAAGTCGTATTTAGAATTATAATATCTAGCATGTTTTATGGTTGTTAATAAGGATAGTATTGGGGTTTCAGCCGATCTTATCTGGTATAGATGTTTTACATAGTTTCATGCTTTGTTTAATGTTCTATATCTGCCCCTTATGTTAGGATCTAATCTAATACAAATATATTGGACTTATTATCAATCTAATTGATATTAGTTGAATATATTTGTTGCCCAAGAATATCGTAGTATAAGGTTGTATCGGAGCTATAGCCGATACATGTTTGAATCTAGACTTCGGCTATAACATGAGTTTACATAATCATTATTTTATGTTATTTTAGACTTGGGCAATTTATACTGTCTCGGTTCAGTCCGATCTATCCCAATTACTTATTTCTAAAGTAATATTGACATGTTGATTATATAACACTGATCTTTTCAACCGATGTACTAGTTTTAGAGTTAGTTTTATCATTGACTATGCCTTACAGCCGATTCATGCTTTATTGCATCGGTTAGGTTACAATACGATATGAAATCGGCTAACTGGCCGATGGATTATCGTTTACTAATATTTTGCATGTTTTTTTCTTATTGATTGCAGGATCAAATCAACTGGCACGCCCTCGAACCTAAAGAACTAATTTTGGACTTGCACTAGAGTAAAGCAAATCTCTCAGGCCTGTGTGTTTTTTGCATCAATAGATGTATACCAGTATATTTTTTTGAGAGAAGTACATAGGCGGTCTCTAAACTTATGCGGATGTATCATCTAGGTCCCTGAACTCTCAAAATGCATTTTCGGATCCTTGAACTTGTCTTTGGTGTCATATAGGTTTAAACGGGCTCCGACCAGCTCCATCTGCTGATGTGGCATGCAGCAATGGCGTCTACATGTTAGTGGGACCCACATGTCAGTCACATAGAAAAAAATTTAAAAACATATTTTCTCCACTTAGGTAGAGAGAAAAAAGATAAAATTAAAAATATTAATTCTAAGGTAGAGATGAGAAAATATATTTGTAAATTTTATTTTTCTCTATGTGATTGACATGTGGGTCCCTCCCACTGACACGTAGGCGCCATTGTTGCATGCCACATTAGCGGATGGAGCTGGTTAGAGCCCGTTTAAACCTATATGACACTAAAGATAAGTTTAGATATCAAAAATGCATTTTGAGAGTTCAGGAATCTAGATTACACACCCACACAAGTTTAGATTTTGCCCATGTACTTCACTCTTTTTTTTTTCATTGAAGCATGTTTTACATCCTGCGCTTCAGGTAACCAGAACGAATATTCGTCTGAACGGGAGGGAGTAATGTCAGAGAGCAGAGTGACAGCTTGGAGGGGGAAAATACAAGGAAAATAACATGTTGACTGCATAAGTATTGTGAAAAGTATGTAGTACAAACGTTTAAAAATCGTTGTGGAAACTACCATTGGATAAAAAAATTAGATACCTGAGATTTGTTCCACAACTACCATTGGATAAAAAAAATAGATACCTGAGATTTGTTTCATGTCACCAAGAGTAATTTGGATAGAGAAATGGATACCTGAAATTTGTACGTCACCAACAATAATTACTGGGAGTAAAATTTCTAATCTTGGTTATGTGCATAGATCTTAAGTGTCTATTTTTTTTAATGCAACAGTAGTTGCTAGGTTCCACTACATAAGTGGTTTGCAATATATATTTTCCCTACTTTTGTAAATGGAATACGGATTTATCAGGTAGCTAAGTACAAGCTAGTGTATAACTTGTACAAGGCTCGTTCAGACAGGTACATGTTTGGTGAATGAATTTGTCTGGTACGCAACAAACAAGTTCTTATCTGGTACACACCAAACAAGCTCATTCATCAAAACAAACTTGTCTGGTACACACCAAACAAGCTCATTCACCAAAACAAACGTTTTATTATAAGTTAATACACTAACTTACATCTATCAGATAAGTTTGTGTACCGTAGATGTAAATTTACTTTTTGCTGAGTTCCCGGACGCTCACATCATCATCGTAGAAGGAACAAAGGATAATAACAACCTACGGTTCGGCGAAGATATGTAACATCCATGGGGGATGGCGTCTCAAGCGTGGAGCTGCAGTGTTGTACGACCGAGCTGGGCCGGAGCACGGAGGTGGAGGGATCGGACGACTCTGGCCACGGCAGCGGGGCAGCTGCCATCGGGGACGGAAGAGGCGGAGGAACGGGTGCCGATGTGTTGGGCTTCTTCTCAACATGGGTCTTCTGGGTCAAGCAATAGCGCCGTTTTGAAACGGATACGGCCTTGTATTAGAACGGACTATCGTGTGGGCCTTCCCCGATTTGGATCGCAACTAGCCAACTACTGGTATCGTTTCCCTTATTTGTGGCCCACCGCCCCCGAGAGGTACATGTAGTATCCGCTTCGGCGGGTGCCATCTCGGCAAAGTCAAATCACGGCGTATAGATTGACGTAAGCTGATTCGGCAGAGAACAGAAGACGTATCATGTATTATATGGACGTTGCAAAATAAGAAATCGCTCACCGCGTACGATTATGCCGGTAGCTAAAACAGAGTAAGAATAGAGGCCATCACGGGTTCCGGGCTCGTCAAATCTGGGCTACGGTTGCCGGTTGGGGCAGACCGGGATGTCTCCAACCATGTCAATGCAATTATACAAGTGCAAATGGCAACGCAGAATTCGGTTAAGTTATAACCAAGCAAGAGAGGTCACTAGAAACAGCTCTGAAATCGGCCTAGGAGGGAGAACACACATCACGAACACCTAAGACTATCAGAACTCCTCTTTTACCGCAGCCGCGCATGATTCCCGGACGCACACACAACGAACTTACTTCGACGAGACGACCTTTCTGCCTCGCGATCAATCTATCGCGGCAGTACTAGACCTTAAACAAACGCGCGCGTAGTCGCGCACGATGGCGCCGCATTAGGCGGCGTAGTTCACGGTGGAGCGATAGGTCGACCCGGCCTGCCACCCGAAGGGGATGACGTTGTTGGCGACGAGCACCTTGCCGGAGCCCGAGGTGAGCCGGATCGAGAACGGCGGGAGTAGCGGCTTCCCGGTGTTGGAGTTGAGGCGCCACGTGGCGCCCCACGACTGCTGCATCGCCGTCCACCCGCCGCCGCCGCGGGCCTTCTGGGTCGACCTGCGGTCCCCCTCCATGATGTGCACCGCGGCGAGGTCGCCGTCACCGTTCGCGTACTGGACCAGGACGGCGAGGTAGTACGGGTTGGAGCCCGCGTCCACCTTGAAGGCCACGTTCACGGCAAACTTGCACGGCACCCTGACAAAAGGAAAATTTCAGTAAAAATCTGCACTTGGTGTACATAAGTACATTGCAGAGTGACCAGAATTCCAGAAATATTTTTGCATATTCAATGGTGGGGTACCTCTTGTACTGGATCTTGAGGACTCCGGCGGAGCGGAGGCGGTCGCCCATGCCACGGTTGGCCATGGCGCCGAAGGCGGTGCCGCTCATGTCGAAGTGCGCCGCCTCGTTCAGGCATACCCCTCCAGGGCAGGAGTCGGTGATCACGACGGTCACTGGGCGGCCGGAGCACGCCCGGTCGCCGGTGCACTTAATCTGTACATCTAGTTAGTTAGAAATTTCCACGTCCCATGCATTTTTACTGATAAAATATGCAGATATACTACTGACTTGGTAGCATGAGCCGCAGCCTTTGCCGTTCTTGAAGAGGGAGGGCCCGCCGGCGGCGATCATCGACGAGAACGGGCGCTGCCCAACGGCGCTCTGGTAACCGCACGCGCCGCCTGCATTGGGATTAATTAACCAACATGTCAATAATGTGAGTGAAGGCAGTGAATGCTTCTCCAGGTCAAACCATCAAATATGCACATGCAGTTCATATTACCACTTGACAACGACTTAATTACCTTCGCTGCCGTCGCCTTGCGGGCCGCCGTACCACGTCGCGCCGCCGGAGGACCAGCCGTAGCCTCTGCCCAGCGACATGGTGCTCCGTCTGTCGGCAGTGTAGTTCTGCTCGTAGCCAGAGACGGGGAGTGATAGTATCGGTAGCGCCACTAGGACGGCAAAAACGAAAGTGCCCCGGCTAGCCATTGCTACTTTCTTGCTGGGCAATCGGCTAGCTAGCTGGGATTGTTAAGCGGAGATTGCTCGGTGATTTTTAAGATGATCGATTTGGGTGGTATTTATAGGAAAGATTAGCGGTCACAAACGTGGTAGCAAATTATGTGTACCCAAGCATTATTGAGGTGAACGTGGCAACTTGAATTTGTACATGTGTTGATGTGTATATCAAGTTATCAACTATGTGTGTGTGGGATCGGAGAGTATATATGTGGACTTGCATGAAAGGAGCTGATCACGCAGCCACAAGGGTTTGGATAAAGAAATCTCACTAGGTAGTTGTGTCCGTTAGAAACGCTTTGACAATTTGCAATTTGATATACGTCTGGTGTCATCCGTACGTTTGTCAAATGGCTACTCCATAATGTGTACGACTTGAGCGTGTGAGCTGTACGTGCGCAACGTGCCTAGCTAGTATCATGCCCGGCCACTCGAATGTTTGTAGATAATTCTTTTTTCTTTTGGAGAAATATATATTAGTTCTTCTAGAGGAGAATGTTGTATAGTAACACTTAGTGGCAGCAATTCAATCGAATGATAAGGGATCTATGATAGTATAATTTATTTTCCGATAAGGAAATGGGCCGTTTACCGGGAGAAGTTGGTGTGGGCCCGGCTGCAGGCCCAATCCCCCGATTCGCGCCGCGTAGTGAGCTGAGAGCGTTGCTGTTGCAGTGTTGCCCTGCACTCGACACCGTCACGGCGTCACGCACGTAATCCTCTTCTACACCAACCGAACCGTTGCCGCGCACCCACGCACGCACGCAATCGGCAATCCCCACGAGAAATTCCCCAGAGCGATCGCAAAACGTGCGGGGCACATAGGCGCAGGGACGCAGGGTGGCAAAACGGGCGTCTGGTCTCATCGTATTGGATATCTGTGTCGCAGTCGTTGGAACCGCCCGTGCAACGCGCCGTTGATAGCGAGCTCCTGCTCCAGCGGCGGCGGGCGGGCGGGCGGGCGTGGGAGGCAACCCTGTTCGGGCGGAGGAGAACCCACGTCGTCCCGTGAGTAAGCAGCCGGATCTCTGGGCAAATCACGTCGTACCCCACTGAGGAGCTCTTCTACGCCGCCGATCATGTAGTCGCCGCCACGGTGGGGTGGGGGCAAGGGTGAACTATGTTTTGTTTTCTTTGGCAGCGTTGCCGCCGGCGAGATTAGCGCAAAGTTGTTGAACTGATGGCAGGCCGGTTGGTATAGAGAGGTAGGCCCAGCCCAATACAATTTTTTCGCGCTTTCGGAGGAGCGAACTGCGCTCTTCTCCTACAGGGGCTGTAATCAACTAACACAGCCTGCCTTGGATAAACCGGAGTGTTCGAAGCCCAAGTGTTGTACAATCCTATACAGGCCGAATGTCATATGGCAGTTTTAACTAAGAAAGGAATAAGTTCATCTAAGATCCCTTAACTTGTCAACTAATTCGATTTTCATCCTTCAATCGGAAAACCAGATACAACGGGTCCCTCAACTATCAAAACCGGTACAAAACAAGTCCCAAGGAGGTTTAGACGGTGGTTTTAGCTGGCACCTACGTGCCTAATTTGATCCGGTTTTCATCTGACGTGGCATTCACGTGGCACACGAAGCAAATTTTAACAATTTAAAAAATAAAACAAAATATGTGGACCCACATGTCAATCAAATAATTAAAAAGTAATGGGATCCACATGTCAGTGGGCCCCACTTCCTCCCCCTCATCCTTTTCTTCTATTCATCTTCTCCTCTCTCTCCCCTATGGGAGCAAGGGGGAACGGAGCAGGAGGAGCGGCGACGTGAAGCCAGCAGGGCGGAGCGGGGCGACGGCGGGCCGAGCGGCGGCACGAAGCTGGTTGGGCGGATCGGGGTGGCGGCGCCCGAAGCCGGCGAGGCGGGCGGTGGGCGGAGTGAACCGATGGCAGGCAGGGACCTCGCTCCCGTTCGCGTGCGGCGTCGGCGTCTCCTTCGTCCTCCGTAGCAAGCTCCTCGACGAGCTGGGCGAGGGAGCGAGCGAGCGGCGGCGAGGCTGACCGTCGGGCGTGGCCCCCGGTGGAGTGGCGCATCGCGTCGAGGCATCAGGCGGGTCCAGAAGCTGGTGTCGCGATGCATTGAGTTGGCCCCGCGGTGGAGGGGCGCCATCCCCACTCCTCCGTCGACCACCGCCACCGCCACCGCCACTGTCCATGGACGAAACCCTCGCTTCCGTCATCTCCTACCTCCTGCCTCCACCTCCTCTTCTTCCTTAGACACTGCGGCCGCTGCTTCCACCTTTCTCCATGGTGAGGACAACATCAGCGAGCTCCCAGACGCTCTCCTCCGCAGGGTCGTCTCGCGCCTCCCCACCAAGGACGCGGCCCGCACCGCCGCGATCTCCTCCCGCTGGAGCCGCGTGTGGGACTCCATCCCTCTCCGCCTCAAAGATGGCGGTGGCCTTGCTCCGGGCGCCGTCACCACGGCGCTCGCCGCCCACCCAGGCCCAATCGCCTCGGCGCGCCTCGCCTCCGCGCACCTGGCCTCCGTAGATCCCAACATCGCCGCATCCTGGTTTGCCTCCCTCGCCGTCGAGGAGGTCAGTGAACTTGCCGTTGAGAAGGGAGAGGGAAGAGGAGAGAGTGAGGATGAGGAAGAAGAAAGAGGGGAGAGGGAAGAAGAGAGGAGTGAGGCTGACAGGTGGGGCCCATGTGGGTCCCACCATTTGTAAATTATTTTTTGTGTGTAGCTTACATGTGGGCCCATGTTCTTTATTATTTTTTTCGAGATCGTATTGCTACATAAGCGCCACGTCAATGACACGTGAGACGAAAACTTAGTCAAACCAGCCACGTAGGCGACACGTCAGCAAAAACCGTCTTCCAAACCGCTGAGGGATCTCATTTGCACCGGTTTTGACAGTTCAGGGACCGATTGTATCTGGTTTTTGGGTTTAAGGATGAAAATCAGATTTGGTGTAAAGTTAAAGGACCTCATATGAACTTATTCCACTAAGAAACCTCCTCGTAGAGAGTGGATTTTAAATTCTCGAGGGGACGTCCCCTCGTTGCTTGCATGTCAAATAGTTATAAAAAAATTTAAAATAAATTGAGAAGATGTATTAACATGTGATATATCACTCCACAAACATGCAACTTAAAATTCAACTTCTACATGTCACAACGAAAAAAACAAATTTAACTGCAATTATACGTTAACTAGTTGTAGTTTAATTTGTTTTTTTCGTTGCGACACGTAGAAGTTGAATTTTAAGTTACATATTTATGGAGTGATATATCACATATTAATACACCTCTTTAAATTTTCTTAATTTTCTTATAACTATTTGAGTGACATACAAGCAACGAGGAGACATTTCCTCGAGAGTTTAGAATAGTTTCCCCTACTGTACATGTGTTTGGTGCAAACTGCCAAACTAGCGTCTATTTGCAATGTTTCATGCCGAGAGACATGTTTGCAGAGTCAAGAATCAAGACAACATTTATACGCACACAATGTGAATTGAGTCCATATATAGCACGTTTATAAGTACTACTGGTCGGCCCTGTTCTGCCATTACAAACACTTGTCATACACACAGTTTACACGTATAACGATAAATCATTGACACGTACTGCGGCGTGGAGGGGAGAACTATCAAATCATCTGCGCCTCCTCCTCTGCATCTCGCCGTTATTAATTTCACACTGACGACATATACTTGTAACACACACGGCTGTTCCACCAACGAATAATCTGCGCGTAAGACTGCAGACTGCAGACATGCTTGCAAGCTGCATGGTGTATGCAGGCAAGTTCAGGTAGTACTTGCGATCATTAGTAGTTCACCGTCGATGTGTACGATGCGCTGGGCTTCCACCCGGAAGGGATGACGTTGCTGGCGACGAGCGTCTTGCCGGAGCTGGACGTGAGGCGGATGGAAAACGGCGCCTGCAGTGCCGAGCCGGCGTTAAGCTTCCAGACGGCGCCCCACGACTGCTGCATCTGCGTCCAGGTAGCGCCGGCGCCGGTCTGCATGAGCTCCACGCCAGAGAGGTCGCCGTCTCCGTTCTCGTACTTGACTAGCACGGCGAAGTAGTTGGGGTTCGAGCCGGCGTCCACGACGAAAGTGAGCTTCACTCCGCCCCAGTTGCACGGCACTCTGTACACATCACGTGCGTTCGATCGGATCGTCAGAAAGAAACCAACACGAGAAGAAGAATTGAAGGACAGTTGCATGGAGGTTATAGCTGAAGCAGTGCATGTGCCCGGTGGTCCATGCATGAGCATGGTGATAACAAAAGCTGCGCGAAGCCGTGAACTGCATGTGCTTCGCCGCTTGGCCGTTGCTGCTGCAGCGAGCGCGCAATTTGCATGGAAGTGCAAGATGCTTACCGGTTGTACTGGATTTGGAGGACGCCGGCGCCGCGCAGCTGGTCGGCCTGGCCGGGTTTGGCCATGGCACCGAACGCCGTGCCGCTCAGGTCGAAATGGACCGGCTCGCTGAGGCACGGGCCTCCGGGGCACTCGTCGGTAAGGACGACAGTCACCGGGTTGCCCGAGCAAGCGCTATTGCCAGTGCATTTCACCTGAAACATTATATTGTTGATTTCCAATATTAGATGCAACACACGCATATACATGTATGTGCACTGAGTTAATTGTACTACATATTCTGATCTCTCGGTATATGTACCTGGTAACAAGAGCCGCAGCCCAGGCCAGACTTGTAGATGGAAGGACTGCCGGCGGCGATCATGGACGAGAACGGTGCCTGGAAGACGGCACCCTGGTACCCACATGCACCACCTGTACACACAGATTGCACTGTTAAGACACGATGTATATAGGCAAGAATTTTCTTTTCGAAGAACGCTCATCTGATGACAACATATTTATTACCATCACTTCCGGCGCCATTTGCAGCGCCATACCACGTAGCTCCGCCATTGGACCAGCTGGAGAGCTTGCGGTGGAACTCGATGGAAGCGCAAGGGCGTGGAAGCAAGGTGACAGCGGCAATGACAACGAAGGTCGACAAAATCAGCTGTAACCTGGAAACCATGGCTGCTGTAGCTGCTTAGCTAAACTTGCTAGGATTGTTGTTTGCTTTGCAAGGATTGGCAAGATGCAAGCAGATGAGTCGATGAGAGGTGATGTGGGCTGTGTGTGAGGTAGCTAGGGAAATGAGGTGATCTATTTATAGGCAGCAGACGATGGGTTGTGTGGGCATATTCTTCCATGCATGCATGCGTATATGCAGACAAATCGCTCTGCTTGCTTGCTCTGTTGGATAGCCGTTCCATATCCATGCTAATGCACATGGCTAGGGTCAACATGTTTAAGTACAGTCGAAAAGTAATTAGCTATTTACGTAGTAGTAGGCCGGTCCTTTTGTGTGTAGTTCACTTGTCCAATCCTCAATTTGATCGGTATCGGGACCATGGCAGTTTAACCGGTATTATTACTACCTTTCAGTTTCTGCCTGCCTGGCTAGATCTGGCAAGCTAGTGAATGAAGCCATACCATTTGGCTGGAGCCCATCTTTGGTTAACAGACTCGTGAATGTAGCATACATGCTATGTGTCATTGCACCCTGAACCTCCAGGGCGGCACGCATGAGTGAAAGGTGCTAATACAATTAATGCGCATAGCTTGTGTTAATCTGCAACAGAGGGTAACTGTACATGATTATAATTTGTGCATAACATTGTCAATAACTTGCAGGACGACGACGCTTACGTTTCCGAATCCTGAAGTATCTAAAACCTACTACTATTGGCAAAATGGAAAGTCAAAAGTGCACAGGAGGCCGTTATTTCGGTTGATCACTGCACGCCCGCACGCGCGCGTGATGCGATGGTGACCGCTTAAGCTTGCGCATCCCGAGACGTCTCCCCTAGCCTCGCTCTCGCCAGCTTCATTCTTCCTCCTCCCGGGTCAACCGATCGACCGTTTCATCCCCGGCCGCATCCCCAAATCCGCCAATCTCGTCCCCGTCAACTCTCCTGACGAGCGAGCGGCCAATCGCACCGTCGGCTCCCGCGAGCAAACACCGTGATTCGGGGCAGCTTTGCCGGGCCATGGCCTCCCGGGCTACGGCTCTCTACCTCAGCGAGAATTAGGCGGTCGTACGCCATCGGCGGCCAACATGTGCGCGCTTGGCCGGCGGGAGGGCGGGCGAGCTCCGGGTGCCATGCGTGAATGTAGTGGGCTGCACCGCTGCACAGTCGATCGAGTGGTGGCAACGACGCGACGAACTTGGCGTTGGCGATCGATGTGCATGCATATGCATGAGAGTGTGTGGGATGACGAAAGGCACGGTTGCATGTAACTTGCACGAGGCGTCGTGCCGTGTTAACTGCGGGGGATATAGCTGTTGAGTACTATGGTCGCGTCAAAAATCGATGGAGTGCCCGGGTGGCTAATTTTGTCCGCCTTGATTTCTGCCATTAACCCGAGGATCCTGGCAACCCGGTGAATCTGCACGGCACGTATGGTATGACGTAATCACAGATTGACATCTTGTGCTGGCTGCTGCTGCCGTCCTGGGCTCCTAGTCCTGGCTAGTGGCAACTCGGGTGTGAACCGCGGCCTGCCCTGAAGGGCTTTCCATTATAGCCCATTAACATTTAACCTGCCCAGGCCGTAACAGGACTTTCGGCCCTAAGCCTACCGTGGGTTTTTCCGTACTTCAATCAAGAATTTATTTATTTATATATATTTTTTAAAATATTTTAAAAAAATATTATAGCGTCGGAAAAAATTACAGAAATAGACCCTGCCGTCCTAGCACAGGATGGCAAGGTGATGTGGCACACGGCGCCGTGTGCGCTTTCATGGCGTCGTGTGCGCGTTTGACGGTCATGTCCCTTGCCGCCCTCTGCAAGTGCGGCAAGGCAGCAACTTTTTATTTGGCCCCTTGCTGGCCAGCCTTAGAGTTTGGGAAGTCTACTTGGGGTCCCTTGCCGCCCTAGGAAAGGGCGGCAAGGTGGCTAACCCACAATTCAGCCCTAACTAATTTTTTTTTACAATAAGTTAAACTTTGTTGATTACATTTAAGGAGTTCTTTGTTGATAAAGCTTGTTGATAATTTTTTGAAAATTCTATTGAATTCGATTGTTTTGCAATTCCTATTTTAAATAAGAGTTGATGTTGTAACTTATTTGTGGTATTAATGTACGAAAATGATATTGGCCTATCATAGTCTCGGTCGCAGAAACATTATATATACTGAAACAAGGATAATTATGTCATGTGAATAAGTAGTAGTACAATTTAAACAGAATACATATAATTCCATTACGGTTACATAGATGAGAATAGATTCGAACTAGAAGGAATGTAGTGCAATAGTTGAACACGACGATGATATAGTAGTGGGACAACGAAACATGACATTACATATTTGAGTAAGGTAAGTTGTCCGATAATAGCTAACCCCTACGTGAGGATCCCTCTCCCCTCTCAAACTGCGCTTTAGTGAACCTGTATTGCTCTGGCAATTCAAGCTGCACCACACAGGAATTTGGATCTCTTAGAACCTTTTTGGTGTCTATCCATTGTTTGTATGGACATCTTCTTGGAGGTTCCTGGGAGAAACGAATAGATGTGAAGCGAACAAAGTTAGTGAATCTTGTGATAAAATAGGATTCATGGTAATGAACATATTTTTACCATGAAATCATCGTCTAGAATATTTGGGCAAACAAAGAACCGCTGACCCAAAGTACTAGGCTTTGTAGAACGGAGAACCTGACAACGATCACCGCATCTGCATTTTGGACGGGCTTCCCATGGAGAGAGTGCGCCCATTAGCACCCACCAGTCGCACTGTTGTTCACGACGTTGGCGTTCATAAGCTGTCTTTCTCTGCAAGTATTGCTTAGTACTTTCTGATGAGAAATACCAGCGTCGTTCTTGTAAACAGGTGGTCATGTCGAGAACAGGATTTTCTGTATCGACCCATTCGATGTATCCACAAGCCGTAGCGCGGGTCTGACGAATAGAGTAGGATGAAGAGTAAACAATCGCGCATCACATTTGAATAAGCATAGTGTACGAGAGTGAAATACCTCGTGGTCATAGTTAGGGCACCTAAAAAAAGCCTTCCTCGTATGTCTGGATCCCGCGAAGCCATTAGTTGGCATCGGTCACCGCAAAGCCAGAGAGGCTGCTGGCACCAAGGTGGGAATAGGTACGCACAAGGATCGCTACGCCAGTTGGGGTCCTCAATGCCCCAGCGTCCAACCATTGCCGAAAGCTGGTGGGATGAAGGGTTGTGCTAGTTCTTATTGGAGGCCTTAGATGAAGAAATCTTGTGCTGCGACGCTCGTTATATAGGCACCAAAATCGCAGTGATAATCTTCACATGTGTACATCATGGGGCAGAGTGGGTGGCCTGAGTGCCGCCGAAAGTAAGATTGGACGTATGCGGATGTATATCCTGCCGCCCTTAAAAGGGCAGCATGCCACCGAAAGTAAGATTGGACATATGCAGATGTATACCCTGCCGCCCATTTAAAGGGCGGCATGACGCCAAAAGTAAGATTGGACGGCATGACGCCGAAAGTAAGATTGGACATATGCGGATGTATACCCTGCCGCCCTTTAAAAGGGTGGCATGACGCCAAAAGTAAGAATGGACATGTGCCGATGTGACATGGAAGATTTGACGTTTGAGAACGTGTAAGGGCGTTAGCAGGGATTCCGCAGTCGTATTGCACGCAAATAAACGGGGTCGCCATGAAGTAGTGCCTTCACCCGTAGGGCGAGCTCCATCTGCTGCTGATCCTGATAGTCCTGCCTTCGCCGCGCTTGGTTTTTCCTTGTCTTTAGGACAGTACTTGTAGGTGTGGCCATGTTCATCGCATTTGCTGCACCGTTTCACCCTGCCTGCCTCGGACTCGTCCATATCGTTGCGGATGCGACGAGTCTTTCTCCTTCCAGCCTTGTCTCGGAGTTTCGATGGATCAGGAATATTGATTATCGGATCGTTAATATGTGTGAACTCCCCAACTATACCGAAGCCATAAATCTCGCCACTCCATGTGTGATATATTGCTTGCTTAGAGAAGTATTGTGACACATATACTCCATCTTGGATGCCACACTCCGATGCCGCAGCAATGACATGGATGCCTTATCTTGACAGAGTACCTCAAACCTGTGTCGTTGGGTACCTTGCACTAGAGCTCGATGTTTCATGGCCTTCGTACGCCACTCTGCTAGCTTTTTCTCCATGAAGGTGCCAAAAATAATGTTGTTGTTCGGTATGGAGGGAAGAACTGCTTGGAACCGTTCCCTGAAATACCTACACGTCCCATGTAAAATGAACTCTACTATACCAACTAGTGGGAGTCCACGAACACCACGCATCACCCAATTGTAAACTTCCGCCAAATTTGTTGTCATTATACCATATCTAGCATCACCTGTGTCATAAGCCTTGGCCCATTTTTCTTTTGGCTCATTCTCAATCCACTGAGAGAATTTCTGAATCTGCTCTCCAGTTCTCCTAACCAATGTTGGACTATCTGTTGGGAGAGCTCCGAGTGCTTGAGGAGGGTTAGGAACAGCGCTCGCTGGTCTCGCTGCACGCTGATCACTGCATTTTGCTGTCAACTCGTCCAACCTCTTCCAAAGCTCATTGAATTTCTTCTCCTGGTTCTGATTGCATAGCCTCTTGAACATATTCATCAGCTCATTGTTTTTGAATTGCTTGAAGAAATTAGCTCCCGTATGACGCATGCACCACCTACTCTGTACATCATCCCACTCACCAGGGTATCCTCTATCCATACTCCCAAATTTTAACTCTTCTATCGCTCGAAGCATACCAGCGTGCCTGTCATGTATTAGGCACACATTGGGCCTCATACCAACAACTTCTTTTTTAACCAGATGGAGGAACCAGTACCAGCTGTCGGTGTTCTCACTCTCGACAAAAGCAAATGCCAAGGGCAATACCTGATTGTTCCCATCTACTCCAATTGTTGTTAGTATCTGGCCCCGGTACTTCCCGGTCAAGAATGTCCCATCAATGCAAAGAACTAGACGACAATGCACGAATGCCATCTTGCATGGATGTAGAGCTAAGAAGGCTCTTTGCAGCACAGTCTTGCCAGGATGATCAATTGAGGGGAATCTCTTGATTGCACAAGAGCTCCCAGGGTTTCTTTGTTGGATAACAGATAGCAGACGTGTCAAATTGTCATATGAGGCTTCATAAGTTCCAAATCCCATCTCTATTATTTTCTGTTTTGCCCTCCATGCCTTGGCATAGCTAATAGTATACTTGAATTTCTCTTCAATATGACGGATTATTGACTTTGGTTCATATGTCAGATTGTCCACGACATGCGCATACATCTCTGATGCAACAAATGCACATGTAATATTCCTGTGGTATTTCTGAACACCAGGTAGATAACATGTATGCTTGGTAACGACTCACACTGTCTAGTAATCCTTCCATTTTCCCTTATAAGCATGCACTCTCCCGGGACACCCGTCTTTTTCGTTAACGCACCTAACTTCATATTGTGACCGGTTCGACTTGGTAACTCAAAACTCTCTTTGCAGTGACACTGCAAAATGTTTCACCGCCTCCTTCATGTCTTCTCCATCACCATACCTTGCTCCCTAAATAACCTCATTCTCTTTGTAGTCCTATCTCACATTTTCCCCTTTAGATACGACCAGACCAGAAAAATCATCACTAGCCCATTCAGCTGGATTAATATTGTTCTCCTCATCATCTGACGAATCATCTTCCTCTACACGCTCGTTGTCAGAATCCTCTCTTTCCATTTCGTCCACAATGGCACCGACAGTCTCCCCCTCGTCAGCCACTCCACCAGGTTGCATGCCTACTGGAGGTACTACGACATCTTCTTCTAATGTGTTGACTCCATCCACTCTAGTCTCATCCACTTCAGCACTTGGCCCCTCGCCATCATCCATGGTCATCTCCACATTTGGATCCTTCGGATGAACATATGGAAGCATAGCTAGAGGCCATCCGCGTTGCAATGCATTCTCCACATACCATCTCCACATCCGAGAGTTTTGAACTGGCATTAGTTCCCAATAAAAACCCTTAGTTGCCCGACTTACTACAACATAGATTGCAATATCACTTGTCTGTGGATCAACTCCTAAACCCCTCATCAACCATTTTTTAATAGAAGTTACACTTCTCTCAGCTGGTCTATTAATTCCCCTTGCTGTTACAATAAATTATGACAGATCTACCCCAGTCGGCCCGTAACGGACGTTTCCTTGACCATGGTATAGTTAAAATATAAGTTTACTGGATATATCTGTAAGTAAATCACTATGTCACTATTTTATGTAATAAACGAGTACAACGTAATATCTTGTTTGAAATAATTTTTAAGTATGCTACTGTAATGTTACTCACAAACATTTAAAACTACAAATCTAATTACTATAATTAGTACAGATCTATTAAGTTATCTACATCTAACAATACAAAGTGCTACAGTTCCCCTACTAAAACCCTAGATCATATAGTGCATTTATTTAAAAATAGTTCTACAAAAATACAACTACAACCCTAGTTAATATCATACATTTAATCATGTATATGATCTAGAAATATTACCTGAAATCGGAGTTTCAAACCGGCAGGGCTTCGTCTCTTCTTCTCTTCTCCTCCCCTTCTCCCTTTCTTTTACTGTGCAGATGAGAGAAGGAATGGAGAGAGTAGCAAATGAGCTGCTTTGCAGGGCGGCAGGCCTTATATAGGCGCTGGAGCCTGCCGCCCTGGCAGAGGGCGGCAAGCGGGTCGCCTGCAAAATGCTCAGTACACCCTAAACGGCCGTCCCGCGCGCGTGTGCCACGTCACCTTGCCGCCCTTTGCCAGGGCGGCAGGGTTTATTTCTGCAATTTTTTCCAGCGTTATAATATTTTTGTAAATATTTAAAAAATATATAAAAATACAAAAAATTCCTTCAATTACTACATCGTATGACGGCACTGCGTTTCCAGCATATCCATTGGGGCTGGAGGTCACTTTGGTTTACTTCCAGCTGGTAAATGTAGCGCAGTATAGTTAACAGACATACTACCTCAGTCCCACCCAAAACAAACCAACGGTAACATAACCTAGAAGTTTGTTCAATTCATTACGCCAATCTTACCATTCGTTTATTCTGGAATGAAAGATTCGCTTATTTTGGAATGGAGTACGCAACATGGACCAGCGCAGCATGAATTCCATGTGAAATTAGTCCTCAATTTAAAAACAGAACATCTTTACCCGCAACAGTCTGCAAGAGAGGTCCTCGTTTTAAAAACAGACCAGCATTGCCCGGAACAGTCTTAGAGAGTAAACCGTGACTGTCGTTCCAAAATAGCATTAAACACAATACGGATACACATTCACTCGCAACTCCTTGGCACAATATCCCATGTGAATGTCTAATTAAAGACTAACAAAAAAACGTTACAAACATTCTAGGGGTCTATCACAACCATCACACATAGCAGATTACTCGTGATCACAAAAATGAGTGTCAATGCTTGTTACTCTTCGTTCCCGCTCTCTTCCTTCGTAAGTTTGATCATGTCATCAATCCTCAGGATAGTAATGGCCGCCTCGGTGGCAAACTGCAAGGAAAAAATAAAGGAAATGGTGTAATCGGCCTCAGATTTAAGTCAAACATCATGATAAGACCTATGCTAAGTATACCCACCTGAATAATCTTTACTTTACTCATTGCTGGCTCAATGACACCGTATTCAAGGTTGTTGCGAATGATACCTTTTGAAAGGTCAAGACCCATGCTGCAAACAGAAGCAAAATTACTGGTTACTCTAAAAGAAAGCTCAAAAGCAGAATCCGAAATGGAGCTTGCATTGCACTACAATACACCGAAGAATAATGTGTAAAGATACCTATTGTCCTATTGATGAATTACACACATTCAGGAACACATTAACTTCTTCCTTTCCATAGATGACTGACTAACAATATAATATAGAGTAAATTTCACAAACTACAGATTTAATAATAAAATTATCACAAAACAGATTTTGGGGTTCAAATCCTTAGCACTATGTTATGTTTGTGTTATCAACGTCCAAGTTTTGTTATTAAATTGACATTAAACCTGTAGTTTTGCGATAATTTTATTATTAAATCTTTAGTTTTACGATACTTGGCCTTAAACCTATAGTTTTGTGATAAATATATATTGTTAATCTGTAATTTTGTGATACATCATCTAAATCTGAAGTTTTGCGATAATTTGCTCAATGTATCTATGGTTTTCTGAAATTTACTCTATAAAAAAATATCTCTAGAACTGTCCCAAAAGCTCATCAAAAAAGAATTTGCAGAGGTTTTCAAAGATCTAGAACATAAGATATGTATAAGATAAAAGAACCACATCTTATTCAGATACCAACGAAGACAGGTTCTGTAATTACCTTGAAAAGTGTTGCTTATCAGCCTTTGTTTGAGCAGTATGATGATATGCCCTAAGCTTTGCTACAAGCTCAGTTGCATCTTTTGCAGCATTGACAGAAAGAACCTGCCATCACAAGGTCACGCTTCACATTAATATTTTATGTCATCCAGTATGTAAACTCATACAGCACAATTGATCAAACCTTTGGAATGATTAACAAAGATTCCGCAAATTCAGCAATGGCCAACTGTTCCCTGGATCCAAGGGTTGTAGCAAGATTCTCCAAGTATACAGACAATGCAGCTTCAACTGCACCACCACCAGCAA
This sequence comes from Oryza punctata, assembly GCA_000573905.2. Classification (NCBI taxonomy): domain Eukaryota; kingdom Viridiplantae; phylum Streptophyta; class Magnoliopsida; order Poales; family Poaceae; genus Oryza; species Oryza punctata. Next base: position 26,254,826 of record CM002491.2, on the reverse strand, counting down.
CTACCTGCATGATACATACATGTTTAAAGCACCACCAAAGTTACAATGCCAGAACTACATTCACGGCTAATATGAAGTATACACTGCCAACATTGTTCTGTGGATGGAATGCAGGCGTAAATGACGGAAACAAGTGACAACACAGATGGAATTGGACCAAGTGGCTCAGTTGTGAAAATTTTAACAGCTTTGGTTGATTGGTTTGCAAAAGCATATGGAAGCTATCCTCTGAAGAAATATAATGACAAACATGGTCATTTGGCATTGTACAGCAAAAACAATTGACAAAAGAATATTGATGGGGCATTAAGTACAACTAATCAACATGTTAGTGTCTAATCAAAGGCCTCATGTGGTAACAGGACAAGAACAGTGCTCAAATGAATTCTTACACTCCCCAAAAATCTTAATATAACAGTGAACTTTATATATTCAACTGCAGGGAACCAACATGTTAAGGAACAGCAGCAAAAGGTTATACCATATTGGATTCCAGTGTTCTCTTCACAATGCACAATGCATCATGCAATGATCTGTCAATCTCATCTAGCATGAAGTCATTTGCACCTCTAAGTATAATTGAGACCTGCATAAAAGAAATGCAGATGTGATTCCCCTAAACTCTTGCTGTTTTTGTTATACAAAATATAAGATTTGCACTGGAATAGAAAAGTACATACAGCGCTGGTGTTCTTTGTTCCTTTCACCAAAATTACATCATCATCGGCAATTCTTTCCTCAACAACCTCATCAGCATGTCCAAGGAATGATGAATCGAATGTCTCTTCACCTTCCATATCAGCAAATGTAGATACCTGCAAATTACTACCAAATTAGGATAGCACCAAACAGTTTGTGTAGCATTAATATTAGGACTAGGAGAAACAAACTTATGGCTAAAATTATAGTGGTATCACAAGGGAAGTTGCTTCATTTATTAATTCTATTAGTCATCTGCACAATTATGTATTCCAATGTTGTTACAACTCGAAAAACAAAAAGTGAGGCATACCATAGTTGCACCAGTAGCCTTGGCGACATGGCGCAAATCCTCCTTACGCACACGCCTTACTGCAATTGCTCCAGCCTCAACGAAGTACTGCAATGATGTTCAATTGAACAGCCATAAAGCAGATTTAACACACAAGCACCACATGAACCAAGTAGCTCTTTCGAAATAATCAAAACCAATTCAATAATGAAACAGCTCTCTTAAGAGTAAAAATAAGTCCAACTAAAATTATGAAATAGAAGATCAGTTTGGACGACCAAAAAGATTCAATGATGAAAGAAGTTTCCTGAAGAAATTGATAATGAATACTCCACAGACACCCACACTCAATCAATATCAACACAACACTGTCCATGTACTTCAATCAATAACAGAGCTCTTACCAGTCCAACCAAAGGCATAGATATATTATATTTAGGTAATAAAAGAATGTTTCTACTTGAATAAAACATACCTTCAGTGACATATCATCAATTCCCTTAGTGGTCAATACAACATTGGCACCGGCCTTCAGAATTTTCTCAATTCGCTCCTTTGTTATGTCAGATTCTCTGCCATGAAAAGTAAGATTATGGTTTACTATTGGAGACCATAAATTATAATAGAATTATGTGTGGATCCAACCACATTCCACAAAAGAATAGAAATAAAAAAAACACAATAAAATATATATGAAAAAAAAAGGAAATGTGCAAATCGGATAAAAGAGAACACCCAAATTGTTGACTCATTAAGTAAACAAAAGAAATGAATCAGAATGTGTTGGAAAAAGAAAATGCACATACCTCTGACGAATTTTCTCAAGTTCCCTTGGATCAGTTACAAGGACTTGAACACCCAATTGCATTTTTGTCTTCTGAAGGTTAAAATCAAGACATGCAATTCTAGCTGGGGTTACTCTAGTAGGCATTCCTTGAGCTGCACGGCCTGTGTTTAGTGCATAACCATTCAGCAGGTAACTGTCCTTAGCACTTTTACCATGGGCTTTCAAAATATTAATGCTCTGCAGATCAGATGAGCTATAGTTACCAGCAAATTTCTGCCGATTTTGTTAATACAAGAATAAAAAAAGGTCATTGCAAAGTATGTTTAGAGAAATAACTTGAATGCCGTGTCCATACATGAATGGTTAACAAGAAAGTGAATGACATAAACAGAATATAATTAAGGTAGAAGTTGAACTTTATTAAATCTCAAGGTGTCCAATATGTTATACATAACCAGGAGAAATGCACAAAGGTCACATATAGAAAAGCTCACAAACGAGTGTAATACTCTACAGTTTCCAAACAATAATAGAGGCTACAGAAAGAGAACAATCAGTGAAGCACAAGCGCACAGTTCAAGATATCTCATTCACTGTATTGCAATTGCATACAAGAAAGTTTTGCTTTGATTTATAACAAGAATCATAAGCACTTAACTCACCTTGATAGGATACTTCATTTCTCCCTTAGCGTTTGTGGTCTTCACAGCTTGGACTGCATCAACAACCTATTAAACAACAGCCAAGTCATTTATACAACACAGTTTGAAGGAAAGCTTAGAGAAAGAGAATTAAAGCACTAGCATTTGGCTACGGAGATGCCTAACTGTCTGATAGAAACTTAACAGTAAAGCATTATAGCATGCTACTACTTTGGAAAGAAATAAATTGGACTGCCTATATGTAGGGATATAGAGTATCAACTAAATATTTATTTAAATTTAACAAGTATCACTGAAATCAAACTTACAGCCAAAAATACTAATGTATATATATGGCAATAGGAACTTACCAGATTTGCGAAGAAATCACTGTCACTATTAATCAGCTTTGAGGACATGCTTGTCTTCGCACAGTTTATAAGAGAATCCTTTCCAAGTTTATCAACCTGAAAATGTTAATAAATACTAGTGTCAGGTGTCAAGAAGTAATCTGCTGCTATTTATTAAGCAGATAGTATTCTCTTACCTTGACAGCCAACTTTTCTTCAACATACTTGCAAGCTTCACGCATAGCAAGCTGGTAGTAAATGATGGTAAAACATGTTAAGCAATGTGGGTTTGCAGCTGGAACATTCATTTTAAATCTGACATGGTACTGCAGCTGAATTATGAAGTACAAAACTCACCCTGTAGCCACTGATAATAGATGTCGGATGGATTTTGTTTCTCACAAGATCATTGCCCCTCTGGTAAAAAGAACAAAGAGCTTCATAAATGCATATTTAGAATGGTAGGCAAATACGTAGGGAAGAAAAGACCGACACGAAAGCTCCATTTCATTACCTTTAGCAATTCTGCGGCTATTATCACAACAGATGTTGTTCCATCTCCCACCTCTCTGTCTTGAAGCTCAGCTAACTCAACAAGAACCTAACAATAACAGGAGAAAAAAACAGCTAAGCACAAAACAACAACCAGGGAAAAAGGAGATGGCACCTTTCAGCTGCCTGACATCACCTTTGCTGCTGGATGCTCGACTTCCAACATCCTCAAAATGGTTGCACCATCATTTGTTATGGTAACATCACCAATATCATCCACAAGCATCTACAAGAAGGATATGCCCAATTAGCTTATTCCAGCCAAGCTTTTGGAATTATCGGGGATTGGTGAGGTGCAGAACTGATCTAAGTCTAACTTCACTAATCCTGATTAGGTTATACAAAACACACTGTTGTAATTTCATGATTTCATAAAAAGTTTAATGATACTGATAGTTATTTCGAGGACATGACAACATTAGCCGCAAGCATATTACACTGTTAAATCAGTAAGCGACTGAACTACATCTCGATCACAATGAGCAGCTCATAAAGGAGAAAATACGTCATTCTAAGTAGCGGATCACACAATTTTGAAACTTACAAGTTCGCATCCTTCACACACAGTAACAATTTATGCGCAACCAAGTAGATCAAATCGCAAGGGTACATACCTTGTCGAGCCCGACGGGCCCAAGCGAGGACTTGACGATGTTGGCTACCGCCTGGCACGCCACCACTGCAACAAGAGAAGGAAATCAAATCCGCGCGTCCGGACGGCGACTCGTGCCACTAGATCTTACAAAACCCGCCGCGACTCCACGGAATCTGGCGGCGGGGAAGGACTTGCAGGATGGGGTGAGACGAGTTACCGTTTTGCGTGCGGACGTCCTGGCCGGACTGGCGCTCGCCGAGGATGTCGGGGGTCTGGGCGGTGATCGCCATGTCGACGACGACGGCGGCGGCGGCGGCGGCGAGGCGAAAACTGTGGAGGCAGCACTGGAGAGTTCGAGGCGGAGGTCGGCGCCTGCAATTGGGGGTTTTGCTGGAGGAGCCGCGGGGGTTAGGGTTCGATGCGGCTGTGAAATGGACCTTGGACTTAATGGGCCTTGGTAAGCCCAGCCCATCATACCGGCCCAAACTCCTGACGAAGGCAATGCGAGCTCACCTCCCCTTCCCCCCGTCACCGCCACCACCCAAACCAAATCCTCGCCCATGGCGCCACTAGTCTCCCACGCGCAAATTCTCGCGCCGATTCCGCGGGGCAACCGCCGCCTCGCTCCCGCGCGGCCCCCTGCCGCCGGCGGCTTCCTCCGCGCCCTCTTCCCCTCCCGGCGCTCCCGCCCTCCGCCAGCGAAGGACGAGCTCCTCCGCCTCATCGCCGACCAACACCGCGGCCTCGACACCCAGTCCGACCCCTCCCGCCTCGCCGACATCGTCTCCTGCATCGACGCCCTCGCCGCCTCCGCGCCCGGGGACGACACCGTCTCCGATGCCAACAAGCTTTCCGGTACGTGGCGGCTCCTCTGGACCACCGAGCAGGAGCAGCTCTTCATCGTGCGCAACGCCCCCTTCTTCCGCACCGCCGCCGGCGATGTGCTCCAGGTAATCGACGTCCCCGGTGGTGCTCTCAACAACGTGATCACCTTCCCGCCCTCCGGCGCGTTCGTCGTGAACGGCTCCATCGAGATCCAGCCGCCCCAGCGAGTCAATTTTAGGCAGGCTTCTTCGTGCTTTTTGTTTAGGCTTAACATCATCATCTGTTCTTTAGAACATCATCATCTGTTGTTTCATCAGTGGTCATTGGAGCAACTGCTGGTTGTTTTATTGTATGTTTGTGTGTTGCAGGTTTACACGCGCTATGTTGAGAGGGAGCAATTGGGAGGTTCCTTTTCCGCCCTTTGGGAAAGGATGGTGAGTGGAAGATATTCTTCAGTCGGTAGTACCATGTACTTCACTCGAATAATCTCACAAGTTGAGTTCCAATGAAATAGCAAAAACAAAGGAGACAGAAAAAAAATGTTGAAGCATTCACGGCAGCAATTTGATTTGACTTACCGTTGCTTACACTTGGTGATTAATATCATGTTCATCGAATCGTGAGCCACTTCATTAAATCAAATGCATTGTTTGAAACAATTTTCAAGAAATGAAATCGTTTCTAGCATTTACCGAATCTTGTCCTAAGGGTCAAATATTTATGATCGGAAAGAGTATTTGGAACGGTGTTGCATAATCAACAATTTATAAGTCTAGCAAACTTTTCATTCTTGTTACTAGATGACCAAAGCATTATTTACAAGTGCTTTCCTTTCCCACCTCCATTTTTAGGGATGGTGTATATGTTTTCTTTCCCTGATCAATAGAGAGTGAATACAAATAAACCTGGACTCAAAGCACATCTTACCTGCAAGGAATGCTGGAACATTTTCCATCTCAACTGATTGTTGTTGTAGTCTTGTAATGATGATTATTAGGAGATTGCTGCCAATATCCACCCTTAACAAAACTGCTATATATATAAATTGAAGAATTTGAACATTATGGGACTCGACTAGTTGAATTTAATTTAGGTTAGATTGTTGGATTTTCACTTACATAGTGCTCAATTTATTGTGATAAAACAGCTGAAAAATCTAAGAAAGGAAGGAGTGAATTCAAGGTGATCATGTTGGCAAATCAAAGAATATCATTTAAAATACACACCTCATCAAGAATGCCATGATGAACATTTTCTTTATTTATAGCTTCTTAATTATCACTGGTACTCTACTAAATTAGTATTCCTGCAAAGCTGGAAATTTGGAATGCATGTGTTAGGTCTTTGACATTTGTTCAGTTTATCAGTTTTGTTTCAGTTTTTATCGTGATTACATAATATATATGCGCCTCTGCTTTCAGGTTTGACACTGTCTATTTGGATGATGACATCCGTGTAGCAAAGGACATACGAGGGGACTATTTAGTTGTTGAACGCGCTCCATATTCATGGAATGGATAGTTGTTAAAATTCAAAGTTGATTGAATGCATAGCACTCGTGTGATGTGCCTTGAGAATATAAGAAGATTGTCAGAGCCTTATGCTTTCCCAGCAAAGTTTTAACCATCGTACTAGGACATTTCTTTTGCTAGACAATACTATGTTCTCCAGGAATAATATGGCAATTTTGATCGATGATGCATGTGCAGCAAGGTACTTCTTCCAAGGATTTGGCTTGGTTACATTATACCTAGGTATCCCCTATGTGAGAGAACACAAACTTGCTCAAGTATTTGATGTGCTTTTGGACATATGAAAAAGATGCTTCCCATCAGGGTGAACTACGTTAGTGAACTTGACAGCATATTTGTTATGGCCCACGATATCAAGAGCCATGATGGAATTGTTGACAGTTTTAGTACCTTTTGTTATAGTATTGTTTTGCCTGTTGCTTCCAGCTTTAAATAGTAGTTTTTCACATTGAAACAAAGTTCTCAGCAAATCAGGTCAGTGAAAGCCATCATCTGTTTAAGATAGCAAATTAGTAATGTATGGTCTTGCTTTATCTGTATCAGGGTTCCTTTTCGTTCTATACTCATGACGATTGAGGAGTCAATGAGATCAAATCCAACTTTACTTTGGGAAAAGTAGCATTGCTGTATCGCTAACTTAATGATATGAGACATTAGATTCAGTTTCTGTAACCACTTACCCGTGATTTCTTTATCTTTTTTTTTTTGAACGAACCTTATCCATGATTTCTAATTCTAGGGGTTTCAGATACAGTGTTATGTTTTACCTATCAATTGACCACTGAAGGTCAGGTCACTTTTTGCAGAGATCGGGCTCTATCCTTCTACTGCCCCCGTGGAATGCTGGCAGGATTTGTAGGGCAATGGGTAGAGAATTCAATTTGCCATGTCTGCATTTTCATGGTTATTTTTGTTTGCTCGTTTCTTTATCTGGGAAAGTTCTGTTCCATATCAGGTTCTCTGCTACTGGTCTGGAGTTAATTTTTGTGGAATCGTCAATGCACCCTATCATTTAAGAAAAGTAAGTGAAAAAGGTCCCCGTGTGATAGATTGATTGAACATCACTACTACTCCATGATATTCCAGGCCTGAACAGAAGCACTGAAGAAAAATACTTTTGAAATGCTTTCGTTGGTCCTACTGTTGAACTAAATAGCAAATTTTCCTTTCGACAGCTTGTTTCAAGTGTCTAGTCTGATATTGCTTCCTTGTACTAGACTACTGCAGGTTCTAAAGTCGCAGTCGAACAACATATGGTGAGGCTTTAGGACAGGTTGGACCATGGCCCTGGGTCAGACTACACTCATATGTGGTGTTGGGCAGTTTGTGTGAGCTACGTGTGAACTCATTGGCTCATCAGCTCATGAACTAGCATAGAATTATTTTTCTTAGTTTGCTTTTGTTTGTTTGGACACCATTTCCTTCACCTTGAGATGTTTGGTTAGGGCATGGATTGAACGTAATAATGAAGCAATTCTTTTGTAATAGCAGGCCCTCCCTGACCAAGCACTGGAGCCACTTCAAAGGTTAGAAGGCAAAGGCTCCCCATGTAAATTTGTAATTTTTTTCCACCTGCTCTATCAACATATACGATGTAAAGTTTTTGCCCTCTTTTCAAAAAAAAAAAAAACTCCACATGTGAAAAAGGACGCTCCATGACCCTGCCATGTGTGGTCATCTGCGATTTGGTGTCCCTTGGACAGTGATGCACTGATTCCACACTTCGAGTCTTAAAAGCAATCCAAGGTTAGTTTACATACCTCTGGCACGCTTAGAAACAATGGGGATAAAACGAAGATTATTTATCGTACACACTGTTGATCTATAGATGATCTGCTGTTGGCCACAAACCTTTGCGTGATACTTAATTTGGTGGAGTAATATTTTGACCTTACTGGTACCCTTATATATTTAAGAATAAACTAGTATATAATGGACAAAAAGCTTGTGCCGACATCAATTAATCATTTTTAAAGTTGCAAAGGTGCTATAATGCTTGAGCATATCTGGAAAAGTATGATTGAAGTATGCATCCATACAAATCACCACAATATATTCAGGCTTGAGGATATTTGAACAACATTTGTAGCTTGTGCATGTTTAACGGGAGCAGGATTATTAGTTTTTCTCTTTTTTAGATGAGGATTATTATTAGTTTTTTAGGAATGTGAGCAGTATTATTAGTTTTTCTGTTTTTGGATGAGGATTATTTCTAGTGTTTCAGGAATGTGTTCACAGCTTTTCTTTCTTTCTTTTTTGCATTCAACACGGATATGTTCATCAGAGCAAATGGTGCCATCCTATAATCCGTGCTGCAAATTCAATGATCTAGTTACTCTATAGAGACGGAAGGCACGCGTCATAGTATCATTCTTTGTTTACTCTCTGTCTCTATACTCTGATAGACGAAAGGCGCACACACAGCACACTGGCATATCGTTATCCTCTGCCAGTCTAGTACAGTAAAGCAACAGCCGTTCGGCACTGCGATTGCAAATCTATGTAGGAGCATATCTGGATTGGATAGATGTACATAACGAGATGGAACAGCTTTGCATTTTTCAGCTGGTCGCGCGGCCGGTAGCCAGCAGTCCAGCACCAAGAGCTCCAAGACACGGCGGACCGAGCCAGCCGGAGGGGGGGATGATTGAGACAGCGCGCTGCGGCGACGACAGTGGATCGTGAGCAGCAGCAGTAGTGCAGATGATCCTGCCACGAGATAAGTATAGAAGAGGGATTCTAATATCTCGGTTGAATGGCCACCCGTTTCTTGCATGTTAGTTATGAAATTTTTTTGAAAAAAAAATACTTAACATGTATATATCACTTTACAAACATGTAAGTTTTAATTCAATTTCTACAAATTGTAATAAAAATAACAAATTAAATTCTAACTAGTATATATGCATATTCACAGTTAAATCTATTATTTTTTTACAACTTGTAGAAATCAAATTTAAAATTACATGTTTGTGAAATGATGTATTACATATTAATATTAATTTATCTTGTTAATTTTTTTAAAAAAATTTATAATCATTTAATTGATATGCAAGAAACGGATTGATGTCTACTCGAGTATTTAAAACAGTTTCCCATAAGTACATTGTAGTAGTAGCAGATAGGTGCTGCGGCGGCTGCTGCATGCTATGCTATGCACCCCTGCGTAATGCGTGTATATCCGTCTACCCGCATCCGTCTCCATCCGCAGCGGCGACTGGGGGAGCATGGCGTGGCACGGCAAGGGGGCCGGCCGACCGGCGTGGCTGTCGTACCCCCCAAGAAAAGGAAATAAAATCCAAACAGGCAGCGGTACTGCGGCAGGATCGGATCGGAGCGGCCATCCATTCATCGTCGCCACGCTCGCTGAGTCAGGTCCGTGATGATATGATATGATCGGCCCCCCGGGCCGGGTCTCTCCGCCCTTTTCCTTTCCTTCTTTTCTCTCTGCTGTTTATTGTGGGAACTGGCCAGTGGTGGTCCTGGTACTTGCGCACGTACAGCCACTAGCTTTCCCTGCAGCCCCCACTGCACTGCACCTGCTGCTCTCTCTTCCCCTCTCTCTGCCCATGTCCATCCTCTTTGGGCTACCATCTCCCCGCTTTTCCATCGCCACAATCATGACCGCACGTTGCCACCTAATTACGCCTTGGATCACCTAGAATTTAATCGCCCTTAACGTGCTTTCTTTTTCAAGGCCTTAATTCGGTGTACCAGGCTACGGCTGGTGTGGCTCTCGTAAGCTGGATGGCACTAGCTTTAATTAGATCGGCACGAGTAAACCGGTTAGAGTATGTATACTTGATCATGTTATCTGCAAAACAGGTTTCAATTCTGAAGTAACGAGAAGTTGGAGATCTCTAAACTGTCTAGCTAGCTAGCTAGTAGCTTCGAACCTAAATAATCTGAAACAGGAGCTATAGCTCCCCGTTTTTAGGCACACGGGAGCATGATATCCTCCCCTGTCTAGGACGTCGACGTGGTTCAAGACGAGGATCAATCAATAGTACACGTACGTAAGGCTTATGCCTACGTAACGTACGTACTCACGCAGGTCGGTAGGTTCCTACGTATAACCCAACGCACTCGTACTTGCTTGTCATTATCATCGGGAGTAGATTTTAAACTCTCAAAAAAACATCATCTATTATTTACATATCATTTAATTAAAGGGTTAATTGGATCCATATCATTGCAAATATTTAATTCAGAACAATATCACTACTATTCAGCATATTGGTTACGTGCTACTCGTATTGTTTCTAAATTTATTCCATACCACTATGTACCCCTGTACATGCTTTTCCACCATTTCGGCGTACCATATTTTTCATATGGACTGAATTGCCCCCACCTCGGTGTTGGATCCAACTCTGGCTCCGCTTCCGACCCCGATGCCGGCATGATGAGGCCGCGCAAGATGATGAGCTCGTCGACTTAGCTTCAGACCCACGATGGACACTTCGAGTGCTCCGTGGAGGAGGCCACAGTGGCATTGCGCGGGCGCTTGGTGTGCAGCTTGGAGCCGTCCGCAGAGCGGCGGGACGGTGGGTCCATGGGCGGGAGCCGATGGGCTTGATGGCGATGGCCTCGGTGCAGGAGAGGACTGGGACGGGAGCGGCAAGGTGTTGCCACCGTCGGAGTCGGCACTGGCGGCCTGGTCCGTGTAGGTGTTGGACACCACGAGCAGCGCGGACTCCTTGGAGTCGGAGTTGACCTCGATAGAGCGCGGTCTGTTGGGGTTGCCAACGGTCCAAGGCAAGGTGGCCTCCCTCATGGCGCCGCCGCGGGTGCCAGCATCGGAGTCAAAGGTGGTATCGGAGTCAGATCCAGCACCCGAGGTAGGGGCAACCATGAAGGGAGGCGCAACGGTCCTGTTGGGGTTACCAGCGGCCATGGACGAGGTGGCCTTCCTCGTGGCACTATCGCGGGCACCGACATCAGAGTAGGAGGTGGTGCTGGAGTCGGATCCGACACCTGAGGCGGGGGCAATTCGGTCCGTATGAAACTACGATACGCCGAAACAGTGGAAAAGCACGTGCGGAGGGTACATAGTGGCATGGAACAAATTTGGGAACAATACGAGTGACGCGTAGCTGATATGCTGAATAGTAGTGATATTTTTCTGAATTGGCATATTTACAGTGGCATGGATCCAATAAATTCTTAATTAAATAGCTATAACTTTTTTTAAAGATGTATTAATATTTTATATATCACCCTACAAACATTCACGTTAAAATTTAACTTCTACAGGTTAAAAAAATGCAAATTAAACTATAACATGTATATTCGCTGTTAAATTTGTTTTTTCGGTGCAACATATAGAAGTTAAATTTGACCTTATCCAATATTAATCTATTTTATTGATTTTTTTATTTTTTTCATAACTAGTTTAGAATAGTTTCCCCACTACTTCCTCAGTTCCTAAATAAGTTCATTTTTTACCTATTTCATACGTATTAACACAAAATCAAAAAGACTAGAATACCCGTATTTTATCTACTCTCAATACAACTATTATTCACTTTATCTACTTACAATATAATTATTTTCTATTTTTATAAACTCCAATACAATTATTACTCTAAAAATAAACTTATTTTGGGTAGATGTAAATAAGTAAAAATAAACTTATTGTATGCTAAGAGGGAGTGGTACCTATAGCAAACACTAGTTGGGTGTGGCTGCGGCGCTGCTAAGGGCTTGAGGCCAATCGTCTGGCCGGCTGGCCGACCACCATCTACACTGCCCTGGTAGGCTGGTAGCTAGCCCTGCCAATGGAGTAGAACTCCTGTAGTTAGCCGCGATCGATGCAAGGAGCCGCGCGCGTGGGTCGCCAATTCACCGTCGCTACAGGTGCATCGCCGTCTGCGCGCGCGCACCGGCCGTGCAGTGCAGGCTGCAGCCACCGTACACCTCGTGGCATTTGCGTGGCCTGCATGTGCGCGCGCGCTGCGCTAACGAGGAGCTTTCCAGAGCAAACCTACGCGCGCGGCCGGCCGGCTGGGGCTTACTACTACACACGAAACCCCGCAACTAGGCTGCGCAGCTGATTCTCTGAGCGTAAACCTGGAGCTACCTGGTGGAAGAGTGCGATATGTAGTAGTATTACGAATTTATGATACATCGTCGCTCACAGCCGGCGCACACAGGTAGCTACTATATAGCTTGCAAGGCGTACATACCATGCAGCGGATGGATCAGGCGAACGGAATGTATTACGTGCCTTCTGTATACTGTATATGCACCCACAGAAAAAGGGCAAAGGGGAATTAGTACTTGAATACTTGATCTCTACCTATCTACTAGTATAAGTATGATTCTGCGTCGAATCGTGGTTACCGAAAAGATATGATCGAGAGCTAGGAGTTAACTCCGCATATACTACTAGTACCTTATTTTCTGATCTCCTTGGAATGTCTTTTTCTCGATGACCTTACGTGAAAGCGTAACGCGATCGAGAACCGACTTAACCGAGACGACTCATCGTTGCGCACGTACGCGCGGGGGGACGGGACGGCCGGCGTGCACGGTTCCGCTGACACATACCTGCACCTGCACAAACATAATGAGATCGAGTAGCCCATTGATTCTATCAGTATTTCACGCACGCACCGGTCCATTGATTTCTTCCCAAACTTTATATGCACCGATCGATTCGGATTACCAAACTTCCCAGAGATTTTAGCGCGCGATCCCTTCCCTGCTTTGAGATCGACGTGTACTCTCCCTCCCTGGTCGCTGGATTTAAGGTTGTCGCGTGCCCCCTCCCCCTGCGACTGCGGTCTGCGAGCCTCTCCTTCCTTCCACCTTTTTCCTCTCTTCGCATGCACGCACGTACACACTCACACCTCCCTTTTCTCTCTCCAGATATCTCCCTCACATTTAATAACCAGACTCGTAGTCCCTACCTTTCCATGATTCTATCTCCTCCATCCCCATCCGCTCGCATCGCCATTCCTCTCTCCCCCTCCTCATCAAGCTAGCTAAGCTAAGCTCTCCGACCATGGCTGGCGCCGGCACCGTCTGCTCCATGTGCGGCGACGTCGGCTTCCCCGACAAGCTCTTCCAGTGCGCGCGCTGCCGCTACCGCTTCCAGCACTCGTACGTAACGCGACTCGTGTACTCTCTACTACTGTAATCATCTCTTCTCTCTCTATAGCTAGCAGCTGCGACCGTACTCTGTCCGTGCATGTATGATAGACTTGTGGCGCGTATATACATGCAGCTATTGCACGAACTACTACGGCGACGCGGCGCCCGCCCCGGCCGGCGCCGACATGTGCGACTGGTGCCTGAGCGACGTCGCCGGGAAGGCGAGGTACTCGTCGGCGGCCGGGAAGCAGCAGGACGCCGGAAGCCAGGAGTCGTCCACGACAACGTCGAGCTCCTCCGCCGGAAGGGGCGGTGGTGGCAAGCCCAGCGCCGGCGCCGGCGAGCAGGAAAGCGGACGGCGGGGGACCAAGGCGGCCGGCCGCAGGTACAAGCTGCTCAAGGACGTCTTGTGTTAGTTTGTTTAGGTCACCCATGCCGTCACCCAGTAGTACTAGTTCTCATCAGTTAGGCTATATAGACTCTCGTTAGCTCTAGCTGCTAGTGTGATCGATGTGTATATACTACGTGCGTATATTGTAATCTACTTGTGTGTGTTAGGGTCTTTAAGGGGGACCTCTGGTACCTGAAATGTTGAACTCTTGGCTTGGTTTTCTCTGGCGTTATGCTTGCATGCTTTTCTAGTATCTTGGATAATTACCGCATATATATCGATCTGTTGTTCTTCCCGGGTTCTTTCTAACAGCCATTTGCTAGTTCATATCACATGCATGTATGCATGCACATAAAGTGTAGGTAATCCTACATCTTTTGATCACACCTTGTGTGTGGTGGAGTATTTCAGAAAAGCTATTAACTTCTCCTGAACTTGTTAGAAATAACAGGATGCATGCATGCATTTTCTTTATCTTTATACTTCATGTAGTTTTGGGGCCGGGGAACTACGGAGCAACTGGCCATCACGCACGTTGCATGCTGCCAAGCCGAGCCATGTCGATGTAGGGGTCAACGAATCGTACCCAAAGACCAAAGTGGCCGACAAAGACATGCTCCTACACAAACCTCAAGCTCTGCACGGCCTCCTCTCTACGAGTAGCTAGCTTGTGGCCAAGATCCATTTAGCCCCTGCTTTTGCCTCGATTGGATGGCAATGCAAATCCTTCTGCTACCTATAGCAACAAGCTGCATGCGCACAACAGCCCAGGCATTAGTAACATTGCCGCTCCAGAATGCCATTACTGATCATGTTCTCCCATTTGTCCTTTCGTTGATAGTACTCCTAAATACTCTAAATCTATTATCAAGCCTGTTGATACAGAACTGTTCATTATTCAAATATTTTAGTCAGTCTTGCCGTACCTGATTACTTGTCGATTATTTAATTCCTAGCTAGTACTCCTATGTATAGATTCAGATCTCTACTGGGATGACTGTAGCCATAGAACAAAACTTTAATTATGAGGGGAAGTTTAGTTAAGTGGAATTAATAGTAGATGACGGCAGGACCAAAATTAGCTGTGTGTGGTAGCTAGCTCTACCTCGCCCACAGTACCAGCGGTGCAGCTGACCCTACTCTTGTGCATATGTACACCATCTGGTCCTTTTTAGGTGTCATGTAGCTAAAAAGACCAGACATCGCGGGATCGTAGCTAGGTTTCTTTCTCCCTCGTCTTCCACACTGTATGTGGAGTTATCTTTCTTCTCCCTAGCCTAGCTAGCTAGTAGCTTGCACGTACTAGTACTACCAAACAAGCACAGTTCCTTAATCATAACCAAAGTTTAATTATTCCTTTTGACACTGTTTGCTAGCTAGCCCATAACATCTACTAACATGATTACCCTCTCCATTCCAGTTTGACCATCACATATGATTTTTTAGTTATTCCTAAAATGATTGTACTCCCGTAGAATAAGTCTCTTCGTTTATGTGTGCAAAGAGTAAATGGATATTATTGAATGTGCTAATATGAATGTAACTAGCCAAGATTAATTTGTGTCGGTGCAACTGCAAGATTTAAAGTGATGCAATCCGTGGGACACGAAGCGATGGAATATCTAGATTAATGATAATTCATTTTACAACCATCAAAATTTTGTTGTCCTTGGTTTCAGTGTCTTTTGTTGTGGTGATGATCAAATTGGGATAGAGAGAATATTATATAAGATTGTAGTTAATTGCTAGTGTTTAAGATTGTAATTATACTGCAAGCAACTAAACACTACAAAAGGGAATTCTGTCCAGATTCGTATTACTAGGTTGTGTCACATCCACCCAAAATCTTTTATATTTTTGAACGGAGAGAGTATCACGCATCGATGCCCAGATCAACAATTGACAAAATCAATATACAATGCATACATCAACAAAATCATCGCATCCAATAACTGAGTAAAAAGAAAAAGAAATGAAAAGATGTGAATCATAGATCCTAACATGCACCATCCATGTCCCAGCAAAAGAAACTACTCTACTTCTCAAATGGACAGCATGCCAAGGTCGTCGCGCGACGCTGTTGTTTCTCGCCGAAGGTCAAGGACGTCGCCATTACCGCTGCTTGCCGAGGTCGAGGCCGCCGCTCCTTTGGCTGTGGGGATCGAGAGAGAAGGGAGGCATCAAGGGAGAAGGCGAAATGAGAGAATAGAGTGTGGTTGTGGGGATGTGTATGTAGAAGATAAGGTGGAGAGAGAAGAGAGTGGATCTGTAGGAGATAAGGGAGAGATCAGCTCGAGTAAAAAAGCATCAGCTCAGCTGGCTCAAGTACTAGTTTTACTTAAAGACCTAGCACTAATGAGTAATGAATTACTCATTAGTGCCAATTTGTTATAAAAAAATGACACTCATAAGTAGACTACTTATCTATGCTGGTTCTTAGCTATACTGGGTATAGATTGGGTGGGTGTTAACGATGAAATTTGGTAAACCTCGAAGTCATCATCGGCTTAGAGTGAGTATCGGATTTCAGAGTCCTGGAATCGGTCGATGGGCATTATCAATCGACAGTAGTTGTATTCTTCATGGATTCGGTTAAGAAAATTAATTAATTAAAGGAAGTTTATCCAGAAGAGTCTGAGTTCAAGTAGGATGCGGCATGGTGGTTTATCTATTAATTAGACAGAGTTATGTTTTTCCTTTTATCTTTAGGAAAGTGTGTTTAGTGTCCGATAAGGACTTTATGTTTTTCCTTTTATCTTTAGGAATGTTTGAGTCGTGTCCGATATGGACTAGTATCTACCCATGTGTATAAATATGTACACCCGGAGTTCATGTAAATTATCTCTCGATCAATACAACTATTCTCGACGCATCATCACCCTCTTTCTGAGGTTTTTACTTATCAACCGGCGGAATTTGACACTTGACACGGGGCTGCATCGGCTTTTGATCTCCGGCGAAGGGGTAAGCCCTACGTTCCGTCGGGCCCTGGTGAATATATCGGTCACATTAGTGTTGTTCAAGACTGCATCGCTCCGATCTCTTGGATCGCTCTGGTTCGGTTGATATATTTGTCACCTGATATTTCAATTCTATTTTAATTGCATTGTGTTTAGAGACATATCGGTTTAGTTGGGACTGTCTCGGTTAGGTCTGATCTTCTGTCTTAGCCGATATATCTCTACAATCACAATGTCGTTTTAAATAGATTTGTTATAATCATCACATTAGACAGATGTATCGGTTATTAGATTATCATATACAATCTCGTGCTGCATCGGTTAGGTTCGACCTACTAGATTGTTGTTGATAATATAAATCATGTTAAACCGATAAGTTCATGCTAATGTTTTATCGGAGTTCTAGACGATGAGTTATCATATACGTTATATAATCCAGAGTGACAATATTTTCTACTTGCATCTGTCGATATCCATCTAGGATTTTATCATATCGGCTAGATTATTTTGTTGGCTTAGATTATATAATGTATCTACCACCCTGAAAATCAATCAAAAGCTTGATTATCTAGATATTATGTTTCTTTTCATACTCAGTGCTGCATCAGTTAAGTTTGATCTACTAAGTCATGCTTAGAACCATAATCTCTAGCCTGCTTCTTGATTGCCAATAAGGGTTTCCGCCGACGAGTTATCTGGACGTTGCATCGGCTTATAAGGATTACATATAAGTTGGATTTAGTCGATTGCAACAAATGTTTCACTGTTTATCTAATCATTTGGATTTATCAACATCGGACCTCCAGCCGATGTATGCTTTAACCTTCGGATCAACGCTTATTCATTTATCGGTATTGGTTGGAATCACTCTATCAGCTTGTCAGTCGATTGGCTGTTTTATCTGTTGTTTATATATCTTGTCAGTTGCAGGATCAAACTGACTAACACGCTCGTATCTCATCATTATTTTGGACCTGCACTGGAGCTAAGCAGATCTCCAAGGCCGTCGTGTTTTTACGTCAACACGCTTTTGGCATGCCCAGTGGGACACGAATTTTATACCTACATATCTGAATAAGTCACGCCAATATCTTGATCACAATGGAGAATTTGACGAAGGAACAGAGGCAAGAGATGGAGCAAGTAAAAGCTGATTTTCAAAAGTGTTATCTTCAATCTTTCGTCGTGACATCACAAGGGCCAATTCAGAAGACTCAACTTCCTGAGCCGATGATTGAAATACTCAAGATAAAGTTCATGAAGCAGTTTATCGTGCCTTGTTTAATCAATTTGGAGTTTTGGAGGACACATTGCAAATTTTGATCAAGAGAACAGTTGATGAGTTAATTGTTCAAAGAAGCTAGCTCGGGGGGCAGATTGAAGAACAACAAGAATATCGGCTAGAAGAACTTCAAGAGCATCAATATGGAGAAGAACAATATCGTCAGAGGAACGATGGTTGGGCCGATAAAATTGCAAAGTTAGTAGAGGAGCATTTTGGAATTAGACCTAAGGAGCAGATCCATATGTATCAATAGTCATATCTTGAATGGTTTGATAGAGTTCCACTTCCATACCGATACAAGATTCCATACTTCTCCAAGTTTTCAGAGCAAGATGATATATCTACAATGATACACATCAGCTGGTTCTTAGCGCAATGTGGGGAGGCATTGGCTGAGGAAGCTTTGAAAGTTAGACTTTTTCCATTATCTTTGACTGGATCGGCTTTCACATGGTTTTCATCATTACCTCCATACTCGATGGGCTGATCTTGCAGAACAGTTTCACTAATATTTCTTTGTTGGAATTGATGAGATAAAGCTTTCAGATTTACTATCAGTTGAGCAGTAAGAAAGTGAATCGGCTATGGAGTATATTTAAAGATTTCGCAATGTTCGCAGCCGATGCTGCAGTTTGAGTCTAAGTGATGAGCAGCTAGTCGATATTGTATTCCAAGGATTTTCAGCATATGTCAGAGACATATTCTTTTACCATGAGTTTGACAATCTGGCTTATCTAGTGCAGACGGTATCGATTTATGAGAGTCGATAGCAAGAAGCAAAGGAGAATCAATAGTAAGGGCCTGTTTGGCATAGCTCCAGCTCCACCTCTCCTAGAGCTGGAGCTCAGCCAAACAGTTTCAGCTCTACTTAAACTGGGAGTGGAGCTGGGTGGAACTCTCTCACAAAATGAACTAGAGAGGTGAAGCTGGGTTTAGGCAGCTCCACAACTCCACTCCAGACCCAACTTCTGGAGTTAAATTTAGGAGTTGGAGCTCTACCAAACAGGCCCAAATCCACTTTTCAACGTAATAGTAATTGATACGTGATTAATCTTACGCTAACGGTTTAACTTATTTTGTTCGTAGTTAAAAATCCTAGCCTAACCGTCCAAACAAACACTACTACGAAAAGGATTTTTCCGTGCAGCCTAAAAGGATTTTTCCATGCGAAGATCTTGCTCGTCTGCACCCAGGTGTCTGCGAAGATAAATATTTTGGCGTGCGGGCGGCCCAACCGCACGGAAAAATCTGTCTTCTCGTGCGGTCGGGTTAAGTGGACCGTACGGGATAATCGGATTTTCACGTGCGGGCGGGTTATGTTGCCCGCAAGGAAAAAATTTTCCAAAAAGAAAAAAATTCAAAAAAAGGAAACCCTAGAGTCCGGCGGTGGCGGCGCGGATCCGGCTGGCGCGCGTGCACGCGGAGCCGGCGGGGGCCCCTCCTGGCCGCCTCGTCCTCGTCGTCATCGTCGGCCGGGGTGGCGCGGATCCGGTAGGCATGCGCGCGAGGCCGGCAGCGCCACTCCTGACCGCCTCCTCCTCGTCGTCGTCGCTCGCGGCCACCGCCGGAGCTTCACGGGGGAGGGCGAGGGAGCCGCCGCCTTCGCCGTCGACTGCGCTGCCCGCCGCCCATCACGAGGCCGGCCGAGGTGGATCCCCGATCCGCATGGGGGAGGGCCGAGGGGGCCGCCGTCATCGCCGCTGTCGCCGGATCCGTCGCCCGCCGCTGTGCGCCGAGCTCCTCCCTAGGGCGGCAGATCCGGCCCTCCCGAGGACGGCGCCGCCGGATCCGCCGCCCTCGCCGCCCATCGACGCCATGGCCATGCCCGCTATCGACGTCATCAGAGAGAGGAGAGAAGAGAGAGAGGATAGGAGAGAAAGAGAGGGAGAGAGAGGAGAGAAAGAGAGCGACAGAAAGAAGATGTTAAAAAATTTTGAAGTGTTGAGGAGGGAAAGAGATCTAGAGGAGTGAAAAAAATCGAGCGGCATTTTCGCATACGGCTCCTTAAGACGCCCGTATGAAAAAATCGATTTTTCCATACGGGCGTCTTAAGTGGTCCGCATGCGAAAATAAGCTCATTTTTGCATGCGGACCTCTTAAGTGGCCCGTATGGAAAAATCGATTTTTACATACGGGGGTCTCAAGGAGCTCTATGCGAAAATGCCGCTCGATTTTTCTAGACGCGGTAAGTTATGATCCGTTTGTAAAAATTATGAGGTCTCGTACAGAAAAATCGTTTGTGTAGTAGTGAAACTCAACTGAACCCGCGTTAATGGTGGTCTGGTGGATATCTTAGTATCTTGCTACTAGAAAACAACTCTCAGTTGCGGCTGTGCAGTTGGTGGCTGCAATTGCTAATCTCTACGAACGGTTTGTAAAGGGAAATAATCCTAAGAGACCATGTATTTTATACAGTTGGGATAGGGACCTATCTTACAGAATAACATGTTTGTTTTGTTTCTATAGATTTCTCCATCCATCCGTGATTTCTAATCTAATGGGTGGTGAGCGGCCAGGATTACAGTAATTGTTTTAGCAAGCTAGCCATGACAATTTACTTAGGGCTCATTTGAAACACATGAATTTCATAGGCTTTTTACATGATACGGTTCAATTATTTCAAAATTCCTATAAAATTGCTCCAAAACAAATAGGATCTTAGTACTCCCTACGATTTTTTTTCAAATTTGTTGTTTTACATGACGTACGTGTAACCATTTATTTTATTAAAAATTTAGTGCAAATAAAATATAAAGTGATGCTTAAAATACTTACAGTGGTACAACGTTTACATAATACCTTAATAATAAAACAAATAATTAAAAATCATATTCAAAATGTGTGATCGTGTCATATTTTAAAATAGAGTTAATATATATATTTTCAATGCAAACCTATAGTAATGAGTTTTTTTTTAAGAAAGAGAGGAATGGATCCAATGTGTACAATGAGTAGTGACTACTACATGTGTCGGCCGGAGAGAGCCAAAGACAATAGGTAGAGCAGTAACTATTAGTAATTTGTTTGTAAGCAGTCAATAGGTAGGATAGATTTCTTGAAGCACTTGCTAAAGCTATCTTGCTCCCTTAGTTTGAGCAGATAAGGATCGCAGCTACGCCGGGCCCAACAACGACGTGGACGGAAGATATTTGCATTTGTAGAGATTTGAATCGATCGTTTGGATTGTACTCCACTGCACTATGCCATGGTACCATATCTTTCATAGTGTCAAAGCATGGGGGTGATGTGCCCCTGTCCCTGATAATTTCGAGTGCCACGCTCACATTCTATAGTCTATACTACGTGTTCATTCATTGCCCGACCTTTGGAGATTTTTTTTTTTTTGTAGCGTTTTGGCAAGCTAATTAAGTCCATGTTGTGCTTGTTCTTGTGGGGTCGATGATATGCCAATATATGCACAGCATGCATGTTATAACAATACCCATCTCTATGCATGCCCGTTCACCACTTTGGACATGATAGGTTGTGGTGGCACGACACATATTGGTTGCTTTGTAAACAGTTGGTAATGCAAACACAAATGGCTAGTCATCATCCATTCAAATGACATCCTGAGAATGCCGTTGTTGAACAGGTGATAAGAAGCTGATACCAACATACCATGAAGGCCATTAGTCACAATAATATGATAGGCCATTGTGTCAGAAATGATACTAGAGTATCGACCCTCCACGACTTCATAACATATCTATACGTGAACTCTCTGAAAAACACCCTAATAAAAAGACATCATATCACAGTGTCAGTTGTATTTGAGACTTGCATATAAACCTTGTCAAAAAAAATCTGTACGTGCTAATTATTATTTTTTCTATATGAGGGAAAAATGTCATATACTCCTAATAAATTGCAAATATAGTCCAGCATGGATGCTTGGTTTGAGCTGTGGGAGCAAAGTTGGAACTAGGTTGCCTCCTATACTTATTGATTAGCCAGGGGGTTTTGTTTTTTGTTCTTTTTTTTGGAAAAGTCAGAGGGTATTATTGCATGTTTGCCATCAAATTCTCACAATTATAATGTTACTATAGATGTATGCAGGCTCAAAATCGTACTATATATAATGCCCCTTTTCAGTTACATTTTTAATGTATGATAAACAAATAGTGTGTGTGTATATATATGACACCCATCCGGGGCACCATGGTGCCCGGGCACCATGGTGTGAATGCACAAATTCATTCAAATTTTTCAAAATTTTCAAATTGTGAGTATATAGCTAGGTATAAGAATTTGATTCATACCTATAGCTAGCAATAAAACAACTTAAATTCAACTTTATTTGATTATACATTATTACATACCTAACTAATTATATGTTTGGATGTTATATACCTAGTATCAAAATCTAACCAAAAACAAGTTCAAATTTAGTTCAAACTTGTTTTGAACTAGTTAGTAAAGTACACTACTACAAAAACCCTCGTAAGGAACGGCTCATAGGTGCCGGTTCTATGGAGTTTTTCCTACCTCCCTGCGATGGAAAAATATAAAACCGACACCTTTAAACACTATAGGTGTCGGTTCTAGAGGAAAAAACCGGCACTTATACTATAGGTGCTGGTTTTTAAAAGAATCAACACCTATAATATACCGGCTAATTAAATAACTGACACCTATACTATATTATAAGTAACGGTTTTTTAAAAAAACCAGCACCTATACCTTTGAGCCGAGCCGGCGAGCTGAGCATAGGACCGCACCGTGCAATGGCCAATCCTTATCTACTCAATCCCGCAATCCTTATCCATCTACTTCAATCCGCGCGCTACTGGCCAGTCTTTGTGCTCTCTCGCGTCTCTCTCCCTCGCCTCTCTCTCGTGTCTCTCTCCCTCCCTTCTCTCTCTCGCGGCAGCTGCCCGGCGTAGGGGAGGCGGCGGGCACTCGTGGGCGGAAGCGGGCTCTCCTCCGCCCAGATCCAGCGAGAGGGGAGCCAGTGTGGAGGCGGCGGGCTCATGCGGCCGGCTGCTGCTTGGCGGAAGCGGTAGCAGCGGCGACGGCCGCGCCCTCCCCTCCGTCAGATCCGACGGGAGGGGAGGCGGTGGGCTCCGCGATCGGCGGCGAGCACCCCACAGGCAGCTGCGGCGGGCACCCCTCCGCCAAATCCAGCGAGAGAGGGGAGCCAGTGGGGAGACAGCGGGCTCCCGCAGCAGACGGCTGCCTGGCAGAGGCAGCTGCGGCCGCGCCCTCCCCTCCGCCATATCCTGCGGGAGGGGAGGGGGCGGGCACCCGTGGGCGACGGCTAGATCGACGACGCGACAAGAGGGAGGGGGATTGTGTTGGATTATTTTTGTGATTGTACTGTTTGGATCGATGATTGTGATTCTTGTGATTGTGTTGGATGATCTTAGTGATGATGATGATGGCTCGATTCATCGACTCGAATTCAGGCCGATGCCTTTTTTATTGTTGGATCGTCAAAGGAGCCAGTTTAGAAACCTATTTCTCTTCGCATTAGTGTCGACCAATAGGTGCCTCGGTACGTCAGAAAGGGGAAGCTATACTACAAGTCCAGCAGTTATCCATTCTTGCTTGTGGTAAGCGCGGTAAATCTTCCAGGGTTTCCCGTGAATCGGTCCTTAACTGCTATGGGTGCGACTAGCAAAACCATGCACCCACAACCCACCATTAAGCCATATTTTAGTTGGAATTACGACCAATAAAACATGGTCAGATGTCTCGAGCTCGCAGCTCATCAAGATATTAAATATATATAGTATGAATATCCCATATCGTGAGCTAGTGGTAATTAATCATGGCTAAGCAAAATGCACTTCTAACAAGATCAACATAAGTGACACAGGCTAGTCAAATTATCACCCAAGTTTGACAAAGGACGGATATGAAGTAAACATGGCACAAGCGAGTAGATAGGTAAACCATATTCCCATGTAATTAGCAAAACATACAATTTTTCTTCGCAAACGTTAAAACATTTATAAATTAGGTTCAACATGCTCAAGGGGAATGTGTGACTTGCCTTGCTTATTCACTTTAGTCCTCCGAACACTTCTCGTCGCGACTTCGATCTTCCGAAACGACGCAATCTACCCGCTGGCACACAAAACGAGGAAAAACCCTAATAAAAACCCAGTAAACAGTACATGAAAAGTAAACAAATATGTAGAGCTCAATTTTAGATGAAGTTTTCTAGTTGAATGGCTCAATTTGGTGTTCGTAAGAATTAGTTATGAATTTTAGAATTTTGAGCCATTTAAACCAATTTCTGAAATTATTGTTGTCGGTGACATGGGCCCAGGGGTATGCCGACTTTGGGTCTGAGGCGGCCCCGTACGCCCATGTGGCCATCCCCCGAGGGGGGATCGGGCCCGAGGGTGACGTGGCAGCCGCCCTCCTAAGACATGGCACCCCCTCGGGTGGTATCGCGGCAGGGGTCGGGCTCCCCCGACCCCCTCGGGCTGCTGCCACGTATGACGGAGTAGGTGAGCGCTCCCAACGCTCGCCTACCTCCATTAATGGCGAAGTAGCCGTAGTGCGCTTGCACGCGCGCGTGCCGCATTAAATGCGGAATGACACGCACGCGCGCATCTGACACCAGTCGCAGTCGGCTGACCGGCCTGCGACCGGTCGAATGACCGATGGGACATAGCACAGTACCGGGCATGCCGCCGCACGCCCAGTAGGTATGCTACGTCTCCCATCAGGTCACATCGAAGCCGTGTGAGCCGTGTCGGCTCACATATCTCGCCAGAGTTGGTGCGCCAGGTCTAATCACCTGGCACACCTCACCGTGTACGGCCGGATGAGTAAGTCTCCGGCCGTTTAATGAAGAATGACGTGCGGTGTCACGCGCGGCAGATGGGCGGTCTGACAGGAGTCGTGCCGGTGCTACAGGACGGTGGACTTCCGCCGCCGACCACAGTGTGGCCCTTAATTGTAAAACAGCTTTTTTCTTTTCTCTAGATTGTAGCCTGTCCGGCCCATGTGGTGTCCCCTTGGAATATAAAAGGAGGCCCAGGCCTAGAGGAAGGGGGGTGGTTGATTCCTCTTGGGTTCATTTTCCTGAGAACAAGAACACACAGATAGTCCATCCCACAGGAGTAGGGTATTACGCCTCGCCGGCGGCCCGAACCTGCATACTTGCTCGCACGTCACTGCCCTCTGTCTCTCTTGGCTTCTCCATATCACCGGCGCACCGGAATCGGGGCCGGGAAGTGCCTCTCTTTTGCGTCCTGGGCCGAACTCAAAAAGGGGGCCTCCATAGTCCCCCCTGCGGAGTTTTCCCTCCGACAATTATCGATTTATGACACAATTAATATTTAGTTTACAACAGGAAAACATGGTTTATGATGTCAGCTCTCGGGGGAAGTGAGGGCTGAGCAACTGACATGCGGGCCCCATATGTCAGCGGCACAAGGTGGTCGGTCCACCATGGACCGGGACCACCGAGGCGGTCCACCGCCGATCCAAGAGAACCGACGACCCGGATCGGCCCAAGCCGATCGGGCGACCACGGGGTGGTGCGGCTGGACACAGGCATGGCACAAAGCCAGTCCGGCCATGCCACGGTGCACGGCCACTGACGAGGGCCGGCGGTGCGGGGAGCGGCAGAACACATGGGAGGCGGCGGCGCGCGAAGAAGAGGAGGAGAGAGGCTCACCAGGGTATGGGATGGCATGGGGGAGAAGGGAAGGCGGCCCACGATGGCTTGAAACGACGACGCCCTCCAAGAAGACGACGCGGTCAGGGCTTCGGCGAGGGGCAGCGCTCGGGAAGGGGTGGACGGGGTGCGGTTCGGTGCTACGACACCGACGGAGCAAGCGGGGTGGTCGTGGTTGGTAGCAAGGAGCGACCAGAGTGGCAAAAGGCGGCCAATGCACGGGCTCACGGCGGCGGGGTGGTTCCGGCGACGGACGGGGAAAGCGGAGTGGTGGCTGAGGTGTGGTCCAGCACTGCGAAGCTAGCGGTGGTGGTGGCGCAGCGCGGCGGCGGCGATGTGCGCAGTGTGGGGAGAGCGGGTGAGAAAGCGGGAGCAATGGGCGAGGAAGGGAAACGAGAGAGGGAGCTCGGTGAAGAGGTTTTATATGGACCCGGGGTGGAGATCGTGACCAAACGGGCCGGACTTGAAGAGGAAGCGTGTACCGGCGACATAGACGGAGTGGCAGCGGTTTTCTTGGGCGAAGTTGGGAAGAAAGGTGGAGGTGTGGGCAGCGACCGGTTCACGGTCGTGCGGGAGAGGGGTGGCGTGCGGGGAAGGCGGCGGTGTGGGAGGTGGTGGCAGGGGTGGGCGGTTGCCGACGGCTTGAGGTAGGGGATGAAGCTGACGGGTTGTCCCACCTGTCAGCCTGAGGGAGAGGAGGCCGGTACTGGGAGGCAAAGAGGACTGAGGGAAGGGAGGAGAGGAGAAAGGGGGCTGGCCTAGCCCGAGAGACGGAAGAGGTGGCCCGCAGCGAGGAGGGCCAAGGAGGGAGGATGGTTGACTTTGGCCGAAAATGGCCCAAGGGGAAGGAGGAGGGATTTCATTTGTTTTACATTTATTTTAATTGATTAAATGAACTTTGTGACATTAAAAATTACTTCTTGAGCTTCAAAAATTCACGAGAAATTTTAGAGGGTATTTTAGGGCATGTACAATATTACAAAAATATTTTCGGGCATGATTTTTAAAGGAGATTTTTAATTCCCTCATGAATTAACTTGATTAATTTACTTTAAATTTCAAAATAAATTCTATAAATGCTTTATTCAATGATTTTTAATCCCGACAGAAAATCGGAGCGTGACAACAGGTCTATTGTTTTCCCTCTCTTTATTGTTATTTAATATCGTTTTGTTATAGATGAACTATTCTTTTCGGAAAATCCATATTTTTCATTTTAATATTTTTTTATTTGTAAATTGTATTCCTGCTTGAACTCTTATAATTATTTTTCTATTTTTGAAATTTATTTTATTTGTTATTCTGAATTTTATTTAATCTCGTCATATGTTTTAGATGGTCTATTCTTTTAATAGTCTTTATTTTTTATTACGAATTTTAGTTATTTATGAACTGTATTTCTAGTTGAACTCTTTCTTTATTTTTCTAATTTCTAAATTTATTTTATTTTTTATTTCGAATTCCAATTAATCTCGTGTTGTGTTATAGATGGATTAATGGTTGTTTCAATATTTATTTTTTATTCTGAATTTTATTTATGTCAAAATTGTATTCCTACTTGAATTCTTCTTTTTCTTTCCTAATTTCATAAATTTATTTATTTTTTATTCCAAATTTTAATTAATCACGTATTGGGTTTTTATATGGACTTCTCTTTCAATATTGCTTATTTTTAATTCTGAATTTCGGTTTTTTATACTGTATTTCTACTTGGACTCTTTTTTTCTCTGATTAATGTGAGAATTTCTAGCCTCCACATTAAACATGGTGATTTTTTTCGAACTGTTTTAATAATATAATAGATAGATAGATAGATAGACAGACAGATAGATAGATGCCCCCCCTTTATGTCGGGGACAAGAAAACAGTAATCAAACGTACTGTCATTGTTTGGTTTTAATCTGTGACTTTGTAGTCCGATATGACATCCAACAAACCTCGCCTGACATTGCCGCCGATGGAGAGGAAATCTGGGGGATTCGCTCTAGGCACTATCGCACAGTGACCGCGTCTCTGTCTTCTAGAACCCAATGCGACGACCTGATGAGATCACATTATCACATCCATAGTTTTAAGAGTCTGTCACACTGCATGTTTTGTCACTGAAGAAAACCGAACAAATACGTGACTATCACGGGAGAAGCGCCGTATAGTTTTAGTGTCTGGCGCCGGAGGTAGCATCGGTCACAATTCACACGTCGAACTGTGATCATGTGGTGGAGGGCTCTGGGCTCTGCAGCTTGGGTTGGAATTTCCCCTCAAGAGGAGAACACAGAACGACAACATTTCGTCGCTCGTCGCTCCCCCCACGACATCATGGCAGAAATCCGCCGGTGACCACCAAATAATGTCCACCAAATTGGCCTCTAATCCATCAGAAAAGCAGAGCGAAAAAACAGAACATTGCTAGCTAGTGGCACCACCACCACTGCACCAGTAGTAGTACTACATCGGGATAGATTGCTACGAGACAAGATGCTATTGTCCAACGAACTCAAGTTGATTGCACGGCCGCCGCTCGCGGCACCGATCGATCGCTTCCCACGCCCAGCTGACACGGGAGGGACCGTGGTGACGTCGCGGCTGGCAGGTCAGACACTCAGACCACGCGGGCGCCCTCCATGGGCGACGACGTCCACGCGTCGGAGGTGCAGCCCGCGTCGCCGCCCTCCTTGGCGGGCCTCGCCGGCACGGGCCGGAACGGCGCGCCGCCGCCTGCCGCCGTGGTGGCCTGCATGAGGTCGAGCGTCACGTGCCCCGACTGATGCTCGTGCTGCCCTCCGGCGCCGGACGGTGGCGGCCGCGCCTGCAGGTGCGCGTGCCAGCTGCCTCCGGCCGTTTCGGCCGGGGCACGGCCCATTGGACGGCCAGCCGCCGGCTGTCGGTCGGAGAAGAATTGCCACGAGAGGAGGGCCGCGCGGTTCTCGGCGATGAGCTCGTCGAGCGCGGCGCTGGAGCGGGCGGAGATGTCGGGCGTCGGGATCAGCCAAGGGCCGGTGGCTCTAGCCGATGACAGAAGAGAGAGAGCACCAGCCGAGGACGTCGGCAGGCCGTACGGCGGGAAACCGTGTCCGAGCACCGTCATACCTGCAACAACAACGTCGCACCACTTTGGTTATTATACACATCATTGTGCCTACATAAGTGGCCGTCTGTTATAGTCATATCAAGTTATCAAGAAAGCATAATGCACATCATCAGTCTTAATAACGAAGTGGCTACTCAATTGCAAATCTGCAATCATTTTGGCATGCTTGCCCTGATCATTTGCAACCAAATTACAAAGTTTAAGCCAGCCAACCATGCATGTTCACAGGGTACAACTAATTGATACTATACTAGTATTAACTGATCACTACGGACACTACCTGATCTTCCACAACATCATGTCTATGTGTTGATCAAATAACAGGTTTCAAGTGGTCAATAATGCTGATGGGCTTTGGGTCACTAGCATAGTTAAAACGTGCACTCGACCTTGATGTCAAGTTTAGGTCCATTGTAATACTACTGTTATTGTTAACCAAGATAGGCCCATTATGTTACCGGGAAACTTTGTGGTGGTTACGATTGTTAATGTCTTATTGTTTCAGGCAACTAACTTAAATCTTGCATTCCATAATATTTCTCTGTTAGACAGCCAGAAGGACCTAAAGTCCAAATCAAAGTCCACATAAACACATAAGTTACCACCGAATATAAGGCATGTTCATGTACAAGATCTATCTCAGTGCAGCAGAAGCGTACTACTATGTACTGTATTTTCTACTGCAGGAGTAGTAGTTTCTCAGAACAAGAGGTAGTAGACTGAAAGGAGTACATATAGAAGGTCTCTGAACTGCAGAACCAGCAGCAGAGCCATGCTTACCTTTCAAGGTCAGTAGTACAACTATACTCATGAAAGCATATCAATTAATACACGCTTGAATATCCCGGAATATGCCGGTATAAGTCGCTTCTCTTAAAACTTAAAAGTACTCACTGTACAAGCAAGTACACTATGAAATTCGACCTCCGTATGTCCACGTCTTTCGGCCAGTCCCGCTATAACACTATACCTTCGTACAGTAACTATTCGTAATTAAACTCGTACAGTTGTACGCGTATGTGTCTGTATGTACATGCGTACTGGCGTAGTAGTACTAGTACGTAGTACAGATTTCTGCAAGCATACAGGCTCTTGATAAGGAGTGGAAGATCGATGGATGAAAACCACTGTTTGCCGTGTTGCGTGGGCAGCGACCACCCGGTGCTCGGGTTGCTGTTGATGCTATGGTGATCATATGCACGGTCGGCCTGGCCAGTGGCCACGCAGCCACTGCCACTCCCAAGCAAGCAGGCTGGCAGGCAGGCAGAGGCAGGCCAGTGCACATAAAGTCGTGCATTAAAATCTGTGCTCTCACCGTCTCACACATCCCGATGAGCTTTTTGGTGCGCACCTGCAGCTCTCCCCTTGTTTCCCGGCATCAAACCAACCAGTACTACTACTACCACCACGCCCGATCTGACAATTTTACTGGGAGTGGTACGCTCCTGTTTGTGCAGCTAACCTGCCTCTCCATTGGTCTCCCTAACTATTACTAGTAGTACTACATGTACTAGTAGTATGATGATTAATGGAACTGTTACGGGACGGGAGGAGTATGTTTTTGTGTATACCGTGTGGGTGCGCAGAGCCCCTGGTCATGGCCTCGCTGGCGTTGCTCCTCCGCCGCCTCTCGTTGTGCCCGGCTAGCCGCCGGCGGCAGCTCTTCTTGGCGTCGTCAAACTCCGCGAGCACGTGGAACCTGCGCCGTGCAAGTGAAAGACCGCGATGAGCACGCGTGTAGTAGAGCTACTAGATATGAGGCCAGTTGTATGTGTAGATCGTGGTTGGTTGACGCACCGGCTGCACTGCTGGCAGAAGCGCTGCTCGGTGCCGTGCACGACGACCCTCGGGGCCTTGGCGTGCACCTCGCACACCTTGTGCCGCCGGTGGTACTCCTTGACGCCCTGGAGCGTAATGTCGCATCCCTCCACCTGGCACCGGGGCACCACCGGCGCGGCCGTCGCCGCCTTCTCCTTCCTCCTCCCCTGATCCGCGGAACCACCACCGCCTCCGCCTCCGGCGCCGGCGCTCCCCTGCGCCACCTGTCCGGCGCCGTTGCCGCCGCCCCAGAAGCAGGGCCGCTTCCCGAGCTTGAGGCACGTCAGCCCTTGCTGTTGCATCTGGACGTCGGGCCTGCATGGCGCCGGCGGGAGGAACGGCGGCTGCGGGCAGGGCGCCGAGGTGACGACGGGAGCCCAGTGCATCCCAACGACACCCCGTGGTGTCTCCCCGCTTCCGCCGCCGCCGCTGCAGCCGTTTCCTTCCATGGTGGGCAGCCACACACGCACCGACGTATATGTAACGTACAGCAGCTAAGTGAGCGTCGTTACAGCAGCAGCTAGCCACCTGGTTGCGCGGGCTTCGCTCCGGCCGACGGCGGCGGATCGAAAACTAGCGCCGATTGGGAAAAAGGCTGCGGCGGCGGTTGTAAGTACAGCGAGTAGGTTTGCCGCACTGGCGCTCCATATAAAGCAAAGCAGCCAGGCAGCGAGGAGGTGAAGCGAAGCGCCCCGGGGAGGAGCAGCCTACTGGCGAGGAAGCACGCGCCGTACTGACATGTGGGATCTCCCGTCAGGGGTGTGGTGGGGTCACGAGCGTGGCTCGTGACATGTGGGTCCACCGCCACATGGATCGGTGTCATTGACAGGTTCAATCGGAGGTGGGCCCCCCACCGCCCGCTGCCGCTGCTGCTGCGCCGTGACATGACTGCCACGGCATTAAACGCCGCGCGCTGTGTGACAATACGCTCATCCGCACCGCGCGGCAAACCAGCCAACCAACTAACAGCGCGCGCCTCCCACGACACTGACATGCCGGGCCAACACCTCTGGCGCCACCGGACGAGCCCCACCTGTCGGCGAGTCGAGCCCCGCGTCCGTACGGATCACGGGAGACACTTGCGCAAAGATCCCATATCCGGAGGCGGACGGCACGATAGATTCTCCAAGCCAACGCACCAGTTGACAATCGCGCGGCCCACTTGTCGACGGGCCCATACTATCCATGGCCCCACATGTCATGGAGGCATTCCACAGAGCTACGCGGTACCGGTATATGGGGTACGTACCCGGTGGGCAGTAAAAAAAAAGGCTGCGAGGCTACAGGTCGTGGGTGTACATGCATGCAGCGCGACGGGCGGGGTGGGGCCCAGTACGGCGTGGTCCAGTTGTCAGTGTCAGCTACAGGGCGGCCCACTGCCTATTGGCTGGGGAATGGGGGGTATGTCTGTGCTTTGGGGGAAATAACATCCCCGTGCTGGGCGTTGGGGAGGATACGGTGCAGTACGTACGGGTACGCCTATTTTGGCCGCTTCCTGCGCCATTCCCTGCGGACGCTGCTGCGCCTTTGGCTGCCTCACCTTCACGTCCTTGGTTACTCGCGCCCGCGTACTGTACTACTGCCGCTGACACCAGTGTTCTATTTCCTTTCTTCATTTCTATTTCCTTTCTTCATTTTACGTTCTACTACCCCCTAGATGTTCTCTTTACTTTTACGCATGTGCAGCAATGCAGGCTCCAAGAACTCCGTTGCAAGTTGGGTGGATCCGTTGCAAGCGGCTGCTAGCTGCCTCTTGTGCCTGCTGTTAGGGTTGCAGATGTATGTGTGCACAGCCCAGAACGATGATCGGAACAGCTGTGTGCTCTGTGCTGCATGCGTATGCATCGCTTTTTCAGATGGCAGATCAGCCTTCGTGACGTGTAGTAACACCTTGTGCAGTTACCAGTGGGAGTAGGCAAGAGGCGTGGAGGTGGGAGGTCCAGAAGTATCCACCGGGATGAAATTGTAGCGTATAATTAATAAAGTGGATACCTCCTCCCAAGCATAAGCATAACGTACGATCATAGTGCCCTCCTAAGACACTTAATGTAAATTCTCTCCCTTATACTTGGTTTCCTAGCGTCTAACTGTAGACTTGTTCGCATTATTATCACTTTTAACCTTATCAAATTTTGATAAAGTAGCAAACTAAACCTTCTTGTCGCACGGGAGTTATGGTGTCAACACGACACAAGAATCTTCAGAAAGATTACATCTATCCCTCAAACTCTGATCACAGAGATAAAAGAGGAAGCACGAGCCTAGCAAAGGAGGGGGCAATAAAATTGAAAGAGCTCGATGGCTTGGAAGACATTACATAAAAGAGTCTTTTACGGGCATGGTTCCCTTTCCTATGCCTACTACGTTGTTTCATTTTAAGCTTTGTATTCACCATCTCTATTACTCCCTCTGTCCTATAATATAAGGATTTTAGAGGTGACACGGTTATTGAAAAGTAAGTAAAATTAAACGGGGTAAGGTTGTGATTAGATGAGAAATGGAGGTAGAGGGGAATTGAATGGTGGAGGGTTGTGGTTGGTTGGGGGGAGAACATTGGTGGATACGTTGTTATATTTTGGGATAAATTTTAAAGAATAAAAATTGTTATATTTTAAGATGGAAGGAGTAATATATATAAGGTAAAGCTTTTGTGTTTCCTTGAAAAAAAACTGAACATGATACCATCAACTTCATCCTACCTGGATTGGGTAGTTTCAAAACTTTCATTTCATAAAAACACAATCAAAATTTAGAAAGTCATCAAACTAACACACATCCAACGCTACCATATATAATTTAATAATGTCAAAATTTGCGAAAAGTTGATATTGCTAAATTTTGGTAATGTTGATTTTGACATCAAAGTGAACAAGCCTACCTGTCTACCGTGATGGGCCGATGCTGCAACAGCGACAAAGAGCATAGCCAATGTTTAGCACAAGGAACATGAGCCCCACAGCAACAAATAGCACGATTTGAAAATTCATGCAATCTATAGGACTAGTAAAGGTTCTATAGGTATAACCCACCAAATATGTCAATAGTTTCATGGTGGATGTAAAAGCATTTGACAGGTGGGTCTATTCATTCTCTCTCCTTTAGAGCTGGGCACTATGGTGATTGGTGACTGGTCCTATATTATAAATGGATGGAACTAGTTCCGCAATATATAGGGTTGGTCTTATTATCTTCTCTCTCCTATAGAACCCTCCAAATACCATATTGCAAATGTTCTAAAAGCAAGTTTAATAGTATAGCTAACTAATAGCCCCAAATCATTTACAACCAATCTAATAGCCTATTCATCCAATAGTTATTTATAAATATATACTACACCATTAATATCTGGTTCCATCTCTCGTACACATACAACGTTTTGTAGTCCGTGCTGCATCTGACTACAAATTTGTAACCCTCTTTCCTTCTCTCTTTCCTCTTTCTATTTCCTACACTGTGGTTATAGCTGCTTATAGTCTACCGTTGTACTTGCTCTAAGTGCGGTTTGCCATCTTGGGAGTGCGGATTAAAGCGAACGGCCAAGCTCACGTTCTATGCGAAACGTGTTGATCCAGCCTAACGAGCCTAACTGTTGGGCCGTCACACGAAACGAAATGGAAGGCCCAAAAAGCACATGGACCTTTCGATGGTCCTCTCGTCCCCCGTTAACACCACCGGCCGCCTCGTCCTCTGCCATGGCCGCACCATCCGCGAGCTCCCGTGCCTCCGCGATCTAGCGCGGCGCGGTGGCTCTCGCACCTCCGGCGTCGACGGAGGGCGGAGGAAGGCGGGGGCTCCGTACAGGTGGCGGTCGAGGGGCACGGGAGTAGGTGATTTAGGGAAGGGGGGGAGGGGGAGATGGGGAGGAAGCCTAATCCGTCGAAGCCACACTCCGGTGGCGCCGCCTCGCCGAGGGCGGCGAGGAGGACGCAGCCTTCGCCGGTTTTCCTGGGAACGGCGCTGTTCGTTCTAGGGTTTGTGTCCCTCTTCACCGGACACATCGTTACGGACGCTGACTGGTCGCGGATCCGGAGCCGGTGGCGATCCAAGCAGGTAATTTGTTGACAACCTAGAAGGTATGTAGTATATAGTTTGACGGGATTTATCGGCAGCACTTACAATTCACGTGATATGTCGAGTGCGATAGGAGGAAATGGACATGGTTTGTCTGTTTTCTGGGCACGCCTATACCTACAGCATCGTTGGAAACTAACTGAATGTTTTCTGGGCACGCCTATACCTACAGCATCGTTGGAAACTAACTGAAAGCTACTTTTTTTGACGCAAAACTGAAAGCTACTGAACGGAAGAAAGTTTAATTTTTGGGATATATATATAGTTCTTGCATACGGTTTAACTGGAAATACTGTGCAAGTTATGGGTAGTCTGAGGTTTTACAAGTCACTTCTGCCTGTCCTGTCATTATCAGCGAGTTATTTGTCTCTGTTCTTGGTTAATGCTTCCATAATCGTTGGCAATGTCAGGTTAGAAATAACGAGCCCATAAATATTTGGAAATCGAGGTATTCCAACTTGTACTATGGATGCAGCAGGAGGAGCTCAAATTTCAGATGTCAGTTTGCTTATTAAATCATCCTCCCTTTTGGACAATTATAACTAGATGAGTGGAATAATTTTTAACACAGTGACTCCATATATTCATCTTTCAGCTGCTGTGCCAGAGAACAGTTCTACTGGTTACTTGCTGATTGGTACTAGCGGGGGACTAAATCAGCAGCGCATAGGGGTACAACTGTCTTTCAACTTTTTATTGCGTTGCTTTGTATTATCCATTGTATTACCATTACGATCTTCAGTTTCCAGATAACAGATGCTGTTGTTGTTGCCCGGATATTGAATGCCACACTTGTTGTACCTGAGTTAGACCACCACTCATTCTGGAAGGATGACAGGTAAGCTGAGAACTTGAAATTATAGGACAACTTCTGAAGTTTATCAACCCCCTTGCATAAAGGACTTACCCTGATATGGTATGTGCTATATGCAGCGACTTCTCTGACATTTTTGACGTGGACTGGTTCATCTCTTACCTATCAAAGGATGTAACTATTGTCAAAAGGATCCCTTATGAGGTGATGATGTCAATGGATAAACTCCCATGGACCATGCGTGCGCCTAGGAAATCCATGCCTGATTTTTACATTGATGAAGTTTTGCCTATCCTTATGCGAAGGCGAGTAAGTAACATATTGCTTCATATTGATCAATTCGTCATCTGCTTGTGATTGTTTCCCCTACACATTTTGTTTCAAAATAACAATCATATTGTGCATCTTGGAAGAACATTTGATTTTTTTTACTCGAACACCGGAGGGACATTTGATTGTATGCAATTGTTTATTTGTGGTATGGATAGTTTGGTACCATCATATGTCAATTATGAAGTTACTTCCTGATTTTATGTTTTCAATGTGAGTTTAAAAGATGTAATAATTGGAAACATCTATATGAACTCATCAGATACATATGTCGAGTGCTTGTGATATGTAAAAGCAAAGAAGTTTGCCTATGCACTTAACAGTTTGATTTTGCAGGCTTTGCAGCTAACGAAGTTTGATTATCGGCTCACTAACGAGCTTGATGAAGAATTGCAGAAATTACGCTGCCGAGTAAATTTCCATGCATTAAGATTTACAAATTCCATACAAACTCTAGGTGAGAAATTGGTGCGAAAGCTGAGGATCATGAGCTCACGATACGTTGCTGTTCACTTGAGGTATGCTTTTACTTGTTTCTTTTGATTTAGTTTCTTTGAAAATGATACTGTTGAGTAACTTTTTTTTTCCTGAAAGTACTCATATGGAGTGTTTTGAATAACCTTTTTACTTTTGCTTGACTCCTCAGGTTTGAGCCTGACATGCTTGCATTTTCTGGCTGTTACTATGGTGGCGGTGATAAAGAGCGGAGGGAGTTAGGTGAAATTAGGAAAAGATGGGATACACTACCTGTAAGTCTCTGAAACTTGGTGAGCTTAGGATCTGGATATATTATTTTCTGTATATATAATTTCTTATTGCACTTCCTTTTTGTGGATTATTTCTTTTGCACTGATAAGGATGTATTGAGTCAGATTTCTCTTAAAAAGTATTGAGTGATAATGGCTGCTGCTAGTTCTGATTGTCCATATATTATTTTGATCAATTTGTACCAATGGATGAATATTTGAATGATGAAATGATTTAGATTGATTCCTAGCAGGAGTTGAGCGCTGAGGATGAGCGCAGTAGGGGCAAATGTCCACTGACTCCTCAAGAAATTGGTTTGATGCTCCGAGCTCTTGGTTTTAGTAATGACACGTACCTGTATGTTGCTTCTGGAGAAATATATGGGGGAGAAGAAACTCTCCAACCTCTGAGGGATCTGTTTCCAAACTACTATACCAAAGAAATGCTTGCTGGGGATGATTTGAAACCATTCCTTCCATTCTCTTCAAGATTGGCTGCAATTGATTTCATCGTGTGTGACGGGAGTGATGTTTTTGTTACAAATAATAATGGAAACATGGCCAAGGTTTTAGCTGGACGAAGGTATGCATCTATCTTCTGTGGATTTCCTAAATGTTCTAAATGTAAAGTATATTGAGTTCAATGCAAACAGATAATGCCTTTAGGTACGATACGATACAATCCACCTTATTATACTATTTTTCTCCCTAGGGCTATGTGACGTTTTTTCATGTATTTTGCATGTGTGTCTATTGTTGGTAATTTTGTTTCATCTAATGGTCGTTCATCTCGGTCAATTTGTAGGCGATACATGGGCCACAAGAGAACCATTCGCCCAAATGCGAAAAAACTCAACTTACTATTTCAGAGACGGAAACAGATGGGATGGGATATATTTTCACAGAAGGTAAAGAAAGTGCAGAGGGGACTAATGGGAGAACCGGATGATATCAGACCAGGAAGAGATGATTTCCATGAATTCCCATTATCTTGCATCTGCCAAAGAATACCAGTCAATAGATCAGTCACGGCACGAGCTGAAAACTTGTGAGCTCTAGTGCAGTGAGACTAGTGAGGTAGATAACCTGAGAACGGAGAATGCTGGGTGATTGAGCACGTCCCTTGCTGCACTGGGGAAAATACAAGTTTGTTAAGCAAAGAAAGCTGGGATGTAAACCCAATCAGACAGAAGCAGACGTGGTGGATAAATACTCTTACCGGCTTTAACTCATGGCACTCTGGTGGTTCAGACCCAGCAGAACTGGGTAGCGTGCAGAGATGACATACAAACTGCTGATTTGCAGCTCCAGTTTGGTTCCACTAATTGTATACCATGGTAAAGAATCTGCCACGATAATTGTGGTCATTATCTCGATATGCTATCCCTGTAAATTGTACTGTATACACGATCAATTATTTGGATGTGTGCTTCAATCGTCCGATCTTCTGTCTTGTAAAACCTCACAGCAACGAACTTATTTGCTGAAGGGAAATGCCATTGTACCAGAAACTTGGAAATTGAAAATTGCAGTGATTACGTGTAGTTTATTCCCTTTTAACGAGCCAGTCTGGTTCTTTTGAAGCAATATGTACACTTCTTTGTTGCATGGCTGTGCACTACTAATCAATGACTCAGCAAATCTAATCAAATTATCATCAAACATAAAACGCATGGGCTTGCTATTCACCAGTCAATTGAATTTTTTTTGCTAAATATCAACCACTTTTTAAACGGTCTGGATTGCTTCAAGATTCGTGAAGAGCTCTTTAACCCAGTCACTGGGGTAGATGACAAGAAGGAATGCATTCCTTGTTGACTGGGTATACAACACAGATGTGGGAAATTTCGACTCACAGATGTAAGTATGCAACATCGATACACAACATAACAAATGCTGATGAAATCATGAGATGCACGGTGATAGCATCAGAGACAGACAACACCATCCATGGATCATTGGGATCATCTACTACGTGACGAGGAGAAACATTACTCATTAAATCCCTTCAACAATTTTTTTTATTCGTAAACATTAACCGAAGCTCTGCTTCGGCCTTTGTTGCAGTCCAGATCAGAGAAACTCATAAGCTATGGACTTCTCTTCCTTGAGCTCGGTCGCCGAGGTTTCCATCTTGGAGCGTGCAAAGTCGTCAATCTCAAGACCTGGATACGAACAAAATGAACATTCTTAGGCTGATGTCATCCCTGCAATGTATCTGAATCACAAGGATTCAATGAGCTCACCCTTCACGACAGACCACTCCCCCTTCTCGCAGGTCACCGGAAACGAGTAGAAGACGCCCTCGGGGACGCCATAGCTGCCGTCAGAGTAAACGCCCATGGACACCCACGTACCCTGATGAGCAGAGAAGGAGCAAACGCTGGAATTATTTCTCCAGCAACTCGATCTAGGCGATACTATATGGCAAGATGTGATCGATCGGAATTGGGAGGAAGGCAAGGGAGGGGACATGGACCTTTGGGGTTCCAAGGATCCAGTCTCTCATGTGGTCGCATGCCGCGCTGGCGGCGGACAGCGAGCTCGACTGCTTCCGCGCCTTGATCACCGCCGCGCCTCGCTGCTGCACGGCGGTGACGAACTCCTCCCTCAGCCTGTCGACACATGGTGGGTGGAGCACACTATATCAGAACTCGTTATCACAAAGGAAAATTATTGCACGTACGCATATGCTTTACTTGACGAGTTACGCACCATTTCTCGTCGGCGACGAGCTCCCCGACGGGCCTCTCGCCGCGGTCGGTCAAGACGGTGGCGTGGCTGGCGTCGGGGAACTGCGTGGAGGAGTGGTTGCCCCATATGATGGCGTTCTTGACGTCGCCGATGTGCATGTTCAGCTTCTCGGCGACCTGGCCGAGGGCGCGGTTGTGGTCGAGCCTGGTGAGGCAGGTGATGTTCTTGGCCGGGATCGCCGGGGCGAACTCCTTCAGGACGAGCGCGTTGGTGTTCGCCGGATTGGCCACGACCAAGACCTACAAACTCCAGTGTCAGATCGTCGTGTTGGCTTGGGGGCACCGGCGCCACACAGTTGTGTGTACGTGACGCGTCTACCTTGCAGTTTGGGGCGGCGTGTTGCTGCAGCGCAGTGGCCTGTGATTTGTAGATTGTCACGTTCTTGCTAATCAAATCTTTCCTCTCCATCCCGTCTTTCCTCGGCCATCCACCGATGAGGATGGCGACGTTGACGCCCTTGAACGCCTCAGCCTGGTCACTCGTCGCCACCACTCCTACACAATTGATTGAAGCATCATGTTTTATACTCAGGCGACCAACGCAATGAGGGAAACTTGAAGGTACAAAGACACGCACCTCTGAGCAGCGGCAGTGCAGCGTCGATCAGTTCCATCCTGACGCCGTTCAGGGCGTTGGCCGCGACCGGCAGGTCCAGCATGTGGAGCACCACCGGCTGGTCGGCTCCTAGCATTAGACCCCTCGCGATCATCGCGACAATGGCATACCCTATCTGCCCTGCAAAGAACAGCACAAAATGTCGTCAGTGATTTTTTTTTTCTCTGCGCCCCTTCTGGTCGTATTTTGGGTTTAGCTGCTTCAGCATTTGATTAGCTTCTGAGTTCTGGATTACCTGCGGCGCCGGTAACGAGAACCTTGACAGGTTTCTTCGGCTCGTCTCTCAGTAACCACGGGCACCATTTTGCCAGGCGCTGGAGGAGGGAATTGGATGACATCATGGTCTTTTCTCTATGAAATTTGTATGTAGATGACAAATTTTAGGAGTCTAGCTCTGCTATGGGCTCAGCTGAAGCAGATCATACAAATAGCATCAAGTAGGCCACACACCATGATACCTTACTGGCTTACCTTGGTGAACTTGATGCTAAAGGCTCAGATTCCATGCTGATTTCTGCAAGAAATGGAGCTTCCTGATGCAAACTGCAAAGCTTGGTATAATGCTGAGAAGGTGAACAGAACTACCAACCTTGGCTGATGTGAATTCATAGTATGAAGTTGATGGTCTCAAGTGACTGACAACTAAGGAAGATATGCGTAGCTGCATGCTTTTCTCTGGTAAACAGTCTTAACCTGAACTGGTACCAGTACACGAAAGTTTTATCTGCACTGGTACCTCTTAGTCCTTCTAGTCTCTTGGTAGTTGTGGAATGAGCGGAACTCCAGGGTATTCGATTAATCGTTCCCATCGGTTTCAGTGATCTTGGAGTCCATTTTTCAGGAAAGTTGGTTGTGGTCAGCTGCTGGCGCTGCGGTTTTTGAGGGTCTGTTGGGAGTGTAGTGAGGCTCCACCACCACCCTCCCTCTATATAGCGTTTAGTTTCGCTTAGCAGTCTTTTTTTCCCTTTGTTTCCTAGCAATGGCCTTCTGACTGTTTGTGTTGTGTAACTAAAACTTTGTTTCTTCTAATATATTAACATGCA
This sequence comes from Oryza punctata, assembly GCA_000573905.2. Taxonomy (NCBI): domain Eukaryota; kingdom Viridiplantae; phylum Streptophyta; class Magnoliopsida; order Poales; family Poaceae; genus Oryza; species Oryza punctata. The sequence goes on along the minus strand of CM002491.2, from coordinate 26,213,901 downwards.
ATTTTTTTTCACGTTCGCGAAAAAAAATCTGCACTGCTACGTGTAAACCATAACAGCAAGCAATAGGATGCCTGATTCAACAATCAACTCAGAGAGAAAGACAAGGGTTTAAAGGTTCATGGAGACCGAAGAGCATGCCCTTTTGTAGTATATGGCTACAAAATCTTCCGATGGAAACAAAAGCTATTGGAATTTTTTTCTTCATCCCCTTAGGGTATGTCCCCTCATTTGTTTGTAAGTATGAGATATTAATCAAATAGTTATAAAAAATATTGGTCCATTAGTTATTTATCATCCCGCAAAAAAATCAATTTCAAACTTGATTTACAGAATGTGAAATACAGAAATACACACTGAATAGTACTAGTCAGATTTGTATTCCAAGTTGTCTAGTTCGAATTTAAATTTGCATATTGGTGTAATGATATCTCACAAAATTATTTATGTTATAAAAAATTAGAATTTTTCATAACCATATACATCACATACAAAGAATGAGTGCACATACCCTTAAGGGACAAAATGATATTCCCGATGTTATGGAACTGGGTGGAACTGATTTACTGATGAAACACCAAACTAGGTGAAATGTTACGACCTGTTCAGGTGCCTATCTCCTTCTGTAATGTTTGAGATCTCTAACTATTTCCAAAAAGTCATAGATGCAAAATTTTGGATTCTGTGAGCACAAGGTTGTATGGCTCAGTGCAGCTTGCATTAGAATATGAGGGCTTGACTGTATCTGCAGAAACAGGTCAGGAAATGAACAAAGAAAACATCTACTGGTCTCTGAAATGCTGGGTATTCTCAATAATATGCCTAATGAGATAAGCTAAAGAACCATTAAGGCATTGTTTAAGCCTTAACACGACAGGATGATGAAGTTTGCATAATGAATAGGGGCAGGACAAAGTATCTACTCTTTCTCTCTCCGTCTCTCGTGCAGTTCTTGCTTCAGGACCTAAGCTGTGCCATTATTGGCTTGAGCTCGTATGACCACCAGCAGAAGTGCTAATGACATTGATTAGTAATTTAGTATGAACTACCAGAAACCCCATTCCCATTTCAGAGGAAACTCATATAAATTCCTGATTATCTGTGGCCCATATTTTTTTTGTTTCATATGCCCGAAGAACAAGTTTTGTATGAAAAAGTAAATTCCAGGAAACTCTGCACAAATGTTGACTGCACAAATAATGAGCTGAGCAACTACAGAGGATAGCATAAAGAAGTTTGGCTGGTTTGGTCTAATCATCTCCTTCGTGCCATGAAGTCATTACCACTCATTCTAGCATTATCATATTGCTGAAACCTGTTATTTCAATTGCCGGACCAGCCACGAGCTCAATTGATTTAATTGCTTGCCTTACCTACTCCAGAGTGTCCATTGGATTCCTGTCACAATCCCTTTTCCGACCATTCTTTGAACTGAACCTTCAGTCATAAATTACATGAACGATTGGTAACAACAGAATTCAGGTTTGGGCTAATTAATGATACCAGTGTAGCTAGTCTCTTGTTCACATACTCTTCTCTTTTGTAACTTCTGTTGCAGGGAGAACTTCTACTACTATTCATAAGGCAATACCTAAGTAAAGATCAACAAAGTATATCACTCCCAATACAGGATTGCAGAAGTCCCTTGTACAGCCAAGAAGAATTTTTGTTCAAGTAATATTCAGAAATTTGATTTCTCCTACATTTAGGATCGAGTCAATGAAGAGAAGAAGATGATATATCAGATAATACATCAAGAACATGACCCAACAACAGTTTAGTCATTATAATGCTCCATAATGTTTATTATCCAGTAGATAAGATAATACATGACCCGATAGCTTCTTTCTAATTGTCTTGTGGTGTATCCTAACGTGGTTCATGTCTAAACAATCACAATAAACACAAAGTTCAGAAGAACAGAGTGGTTGGTCGGCCAATATAAACCATAAAACACGATTAGTTTTTAGATTATTAATCTTGTGGTTATCATTTCACGCCGCCCATACTATTGTACTGAACATTTAGGACTGTCCATCAAGTCATTACAGTCACCTGTTGTGAGTATAAAAAGGGTCCTGAAGAAGGGCTTACCTGCATCAGTGTGATCAACCATCTCCTCTGAAGTCTCAGCCTTCTCTTCCACTCGCATAAGGAAAGATGGTGAAGCTTGCATTTGGAAGCTGCGGCGACTCTTTCAGCGCCTCGTCCATCAAGGCCTATGTCGCGGAGTTCATTGCCACACTCCTCTTTGTGTTCGCCGGCGTCGGCTCCGCCATTGCCTACGGTGAGCTTCTTGTTTCCGTTTCAGAAAACTTCCATTCCAACTCTGCCTTTACCACTTAGCAGAGAGTGAATTCTAAACTCTCGAGATGACATCCCCTCGTTGTTTGCATGTCACCCAAATAGTTATGAAAAAATTTAGAAAAAATTAACAAGATAGATTAATATATGATAAATCACTCCACAAACATGCAATTTAAAATTAACTTCTACAAGTTGCAATGAAAAAAACAAATTAAACTGTAGCTAGTTAACGTATATTCGCAATCAAATTTTTTTTCGTTGCAATTTGTAGAAGTTAAATTTGACCTTACATGTTTGTGTAGTTATTTACCATATATTAATCTATCTTATTAAATTTTTTTAAATTTTTTCCTAACCATTTGGGTGACATATAAATAACGAATGGATGTTCTCGAGAGGGAATTGAAAATAGTTTCCCACTTAGGGCAGTGATCACTCCACGGTGCTCGTCTGAAAATTCGCTGTGCAGGGCAACTGACAAAGGGAGGGGCGCTAGACCCAGCTGGCCTGGTGGCGATCGCCATCGCCCATGCCTTCGCGCTGTTCGTCGGCGTTTCCATGGCCGCCAACGTCTCCGGCGGCCACTTGAACCCCGCCGTCACCTTCGGCCTAGCCGTCGGTGGCCACATCACCATCCTCACCGGCATCTTCTACTGGGTCGCTCAGCTGCTCGGCGCGTCCGTCGCGTGCCTGCTCCTGCAGTTCGCCACCCACGGACAGGTTGATTTCCATCATGCTGCCACGTCGCGGTATCCGTGCTTTGCACTTGAGCTAAGTGAATCGGGCTTGTTAATTCGCAGGCTATCCCGACGCACGCCGTCGCCGGAATCAGCGAGATCGAGGGCGTGGTGATGGAGATCGTGATCACGTTCGCGCTGGTGTACACGGTGTACGCCACGGCGGCCGACCCGAAGAAGGGGTCGCTTGGCACCATCGCGCCCATGGCCATCGGCTTCATCGTCGGCGCCAACATCCTGGCGGCGGGGCCCTTCAGCGGCGGCTCCATGAACCCGGCCCGCTCCTTCGGTCCGGCCGTCGCGGCCGGCAACTTCGCCGGCAACTGGGTGTACTGGGTCGGCCCACTGATCGGTGGCGGCCTGGCCGGGCTCGTCTACGGCGACGTGTTCATTGCCTCTTACCAACCGGTCGGCCAGCAGGAGTACCCGTGAAGATCATCGAATCCGAACCGTCGCTGCTGTTGATTCCAAATTCCAACCTTGTCACGTCTCGCTTTCTCTTGTATCTGGTCTTTCCGTTTCCTTCCTTTTTCGTTTTTTGGTTTTTAAATTCAAATTCTCGTGAAGAATCTGTAGCAAAACTGCTCGATTGATCTGTATCATATATGCACGGGTCATTAATTGTAAGTTGTGTAGTTTGCACGTACGCGTTCTCTAACATGTGGTGTGCGAACGCGCGCAACGGGCGTGGCCGCGTGGAGACGTTTCAGATTGGGAGCGGGCGCGGCGACAACCGCTGCGAAGTACACCGTTTCGCTCTACGCTCGCGACCACGCGCCTTTTATATTAAGTTTGGACCCCCAAGTAGTGAAGAACTGTGTGAACTCGAGTAATCGTGTTCTTCACTGCGCTGTAAACACACGCGCACACGCAGGGTAAACTTGCAATGGCGAACCTCTGGGCCAACATGAAGCGCTGCTGCTCGCCGCCGGCACTCCGGGCGTACTTCGCCGAGTTCTTCTCCACCTTCCTCTTCGTGTTCACCGCCGTCGGCTCCACCATCTCCGCCCGTAAGTCATGCTTTTCATACGTTCGCATGTCGTGCGAAATGCTCTGCTTTGTTGGTTTCCCACGTGATTTCACTCTGTGAACTTGCCGCTGTTGCCAGGGATGCTCACGCCGGATGCCACAACCGATGCCTCGTCCCTGGTGGCGACCGCCACCGCGCAGGCGTTCGGGCTCTTCGCCGCAGTGTTCATCGCCGCCGACGTCTCCGGCGGCCACGTCAACCCTGCCGTGACGTTCGCCTACGCCATCGGCGGCCACATCGCCGTCCCGAGCGCCATCTTCTACTGGGCGTCTCAGATGCTCGGCTCCACGTTCGCCTGCCTCGTCCTCCACTACATCTCCGCCGGCCAGGCAAGATCACTTCCGATCAAAATGTCCTTAACTTTGCATCACAAACTAACGCGCGTTTGGACACACAGGCCGTGCCGACGACGACGATCGCGGTGGAGATGACCGGGTTCGGGGCGGCGATCCTGGAGGGGGTGCTCACGTTCATGGTCGTGTACACGGTGCACGTCGCCGGCGATCCGCGCGTCGGGGGCTTCGGCGGCAGGAAGGGCCCCGCGGCGACGGTGCTGGGCGCGCTGGTGGTCGGGGCCGTGACGGGCGCGTGCGTGCTGGCGGCGGGGTCGCTCACGGGCGCGTCGATGAACCCGGCGCGCTCGTTCGGGCCGGCGGTTGTCAGTGGGCACTACAGCAACCAGGCCGTGTACTGGGTCGGCCCGATGATCGGTGCGGCGTTGGCGGCGCTGGTGCACCAAGCCCTGGTGTACCCGACTGTGCCGGAGCCGCCGCCGGCGCCGGCGCCGAACCAGTCTGCGCGCCACGGGAGCGTGGAAACGGTGGTCGTGTTATGAACTCTGTCAGTCTGTCACCCTGCCTCTTTGTTTATCGTGTTAGAATCTTGTTGCATTTGGTTTCGTGTAGTTCAATGTAGTATATGTGTGTAAGATCTGTGTCTTTATTGGGTTGTGGATTTGTCAATGTTTGAAGGAAAAACACCAATGTAATCTAGGCAGTTTGATCCTTGTGGATTGTGATGGACAAATGGATGATTTGGTACGACTTTTCCTAATGGGCTCCCTTTTGATCTAGAAGGAATAAGTTTACTTTGACTCCCTCAACAATGGACCGAATCTAATTCATGACTCTCAATCGTAATACCAGATATGTTAACCCCTTAACTGTTAAAACCGGTGCAATTTAACTTCTAGAGCAGTATTGATAGTGGTATTTCCTGACATGGTATCCACGTGGCATCCTAATCATCAGAGAAAAATAACAAATAAAGTGAGACCCCATGTCATACTCCTACCCCCTCTACCCCCTCTCTCTCCACTCCCACACCCTCTCTCTCTACCCCCATGTTTCACAGCGGCAGAGGGGGGTGCACGGCGTGACGGGCGGCAGGGGGCGCGCAACGGGTGACGGCAGGCGGGATGATTCTAATGGCAAGGACACGGCAGCGACGGGCGGGAAGATTCCGGCGACGATGGTGCGCGGTGATTGCGGCGGGGAGGAAGCGAGTCAAGCGCGGTGGCACGGGAATGTGTGCGGCGGAGGATGCCAAGCGCGTCAAGGAGGAGGAGCGCGAGAACGCTACCGCCCCGGTGGCCACCGAGCCCCCCAACCCTGCCGCCAGCTTCCCCAGCCTCCGCGAGGCCGCCGCTAGCGGCAAGTTGGCGGTCTCGCAGAGGTGAGGTCTTCGGTGAGGGGTGTGAGCACCGACGGAGCGCGCGAGCAATCGCTACCTTCCCGCCGCCGCCGCCGCCCACCTCGCCGTGGCCGCCACCCACCTCACTGCCCACGACGCGGAGTGGGGATGAGGAGCAGTGGCTGGGAACATGCTTCCATCTCCCTGGATACATTTCATCGCCCTATCGCCGTCTCTGCCGCCGGAATCGTCCCGCCCAGCACTGCACCCGGCTCCCTCCCTCCCCGCCGCGGCGAATCGTCCCACCCGTCGTCGCCGCGCCCTTGCCACCGGAATCGTCACACCCACCGCCCGTGCTCCCTTCTGCCGCCGTGAAACATGGGGATAGACCGTAGAGAGAGAATGTGTGGGGTAGAGAAAGAGGGTGTGTGAGGGTAGAGGAGGAAGGAGTATGACAAGTACGTTCCACTTGTTTTAATTTTTCTTTGATGATTAGGATGACACGTGGATGCCATGTCAGCAAATACCATTATCAATACTGCCCCAGGAGTTGAATTGTAGCGGTTTTAACAGTTAAGGTGTCAACATATCTGTTATTGCGATTCGGTTAATTTTTTAAGGGGGGTCAAAGTGAACTTATTCTGATCTAAAATACAGAAAGGCCCAACAAAATCAGCCGAATACTTTTGTATTAAATGGGCCCCTGCTAATGAATGTAGACGGCCCAGAAGTCACCAAGGGCCTTGGAGATAGTACTCCGGCAAAGCGCAGAACTGGAGAAGTGCCGACTGTAGAACTGCAAAATTTAGCAGCAGAGCAACACCGGAATCTGATCGTAGAAGAGTGCTACGGATAATTGAAAGATATGATCAAATAGTTAAATTGTTCGGAGAAACGACATGTTACCGTTCTTCTGTTCTCTCGTAGTTATTGTGGTTCTGTTTAGAATTAATATTCTAAGAAGTAGTTGGTTGGTAGCTAGATTTTGAGAATCTGGAGAATCTGGGTTTTCCCGTTTCTGATTTCTAGTTCATTCTCTAGATTCTATAATTACATATTCTGAGAATCTGAACGAGAATCTGGATCGTTTGGAGGAGTTGAAACTTCTGAGAGAAGCTGCAGCAGTTAGAAACTTCCCAACAGAATCTGTGTCTCACAAACAATTTGATAATCTGATCAATGTTTGGTTTTTTTCTGTAACAATAAGCACAAGCATCGCAAAAGCCGCGGCCTTCACCAGCCCGAGCGCCATGGATAAGTACCAAATCCGGTTGCAAATTGCAACTTGCGATACGCTGCTGATGGAAGCCCATAATAAAAGGGGGTAAAAAAAGAAAAACAAGTGTTTTCATAAACTTCGCATGTAATCATCTATCGACGCCCGCGTTTTCAAACGCGCTGGTTTTTCTCACCACGTAATCCGCGATACGAACCGGTGAAAAACTAACTAAAATCATGGCAATCTTGCGGAGAGGAAAAAAAAAACGAAAAACCAAGTGAGCTCCCGTCGAATCGATGCGCGCGCATGGTTAGGAGATCTCGCCGCACAATCCGCATATCGGCGTATGCTTGTTGCTTGATGGTCTCGTGCTCAATATAATCTCATCCTTGGGTTGGTTTGCTTCGCCGTCTCTCTCCTCTCGTGCTGCGCACCATGTCTCCTCTCGCGTTACGGTTCGGAGACCCGGCCGTCTGGAAAGCGACGTGAGGCCGTCTGATCCTCACGCCTCTTTGGTCCCTGAAATCTGAATTCGTCAACTTTGATCTCGTTACGCTGGAAGCGTCAATCCTATATGATATAGGAGACTCCTCCGTTTCATATTATAAATCGTTTGATTTTTCATATTATAAATCGTTTGATTTTTTAATCAAAATTAGATTAAATTTATATAAAAATTTAGTAACATCTACAACACAAAATAAGTTTATAAATCGTTTGATTTTTTATATTATAAATCGTTTGATTTTTTAATCAAAATTAGATTAAATTTATATAAAAATTTAGTAACATCTACAACACAAAATAAGTTTTATTAAATTTAACATTAAATATATTTTGATAATATGTTTGTTTTGTATTGAAAACGTTAATATATTTTCTTGTAAACTTGAATAAATTTAAATAAGTTTTAACTTAAAAAAAAGTTAAACGACTTATAAATGAAACGCAGGAGTACATGAAATTAGTGACAAAAAGTTAATTACTATATGGATAGTTAAATATCTAATACAGCTTAGGTGAGGAAGAAGCACAAAGGTAATGGTGGACGCTGTTGGTTACACACAAAATCAATACGATGACCAAGAGTGGAGGCTCGTTAATCCTACTGGAGCAGAGCAAAACTAATTTATCCGTACAGTTCTTCCAGTGATCGTATGCAAAAAAAAAAAAAAGAAAAAATCGCGTACGGCACCCCGCCCGTAGTGATCGTAGAACCCAACCTGTTTTCTGTAACAGAGATGTTCAATTCTTTTTTTAGGGACTACAGAGATGTATACGACCAAATCCTTTACACATGTGATGTTCTCAACATCCTGAAGTTGCAGCAATGCTCTGTAGCAAATGCGGCATACATTACAGTCATGCCAACCGTGTCAAACCAAAGTATAAAATTTCCTAAATCGAATAAAGTAGGAGTATTAGAGTAAGCAACACCAAAGCCTTGGGCGGCACGCAGTTGTTTTTATTTATCAAAATTGAGTTTCTTGCGATCAGTTAGACAGGTACGTCGGGAATGATATATTCTTTGTGTCCACGTGTCAGTGAGAAAGCATCGATACTAATATATACGGGCGCATAGACGCATTGTAATGCTCGTTGTTGCAGAACCTAATGCTAAACGCAACGTGGATAAACTTCATTCTCTAAATCTAAAAGCGAAAATGACGTAGATACTAGCTACTAGTAGTAAATATGGCCGAATAGACATCTAAACAACGAACTGTATTGCACGATGCCTTGTGAGAGAAGGAAAATAAAGAGGACCCTCAGTCCCTCACCCATCCCTTCTAAAAGCTTTAGATTCATTTTTTTTCTATTTGTGAATAATTTGGCAATTTTGGTGGGCAGAGCCGCAGAAGTCTCTCTAGTTGAATTTTTGCAGAAATATATAAAATTTTGTCCTTTCTACAATACACTAAGATAAACAAAATATTCTTATATTTTACGGAGAGACAAGCGATAAAATTATTCATATACTCTATACATATATATATTTAATACATGATATCGTCGATTTTCCATTTCTTCATTTGTCTTATTATTCCCTTCATTCTAAGGCACAACAATTACTTTTTTAAAATGTTTCATAATATAAAGCATGTATACCATTAACTAATACTTTTTTCCACTAAATTATTATTTTAAAATCCTATATCCTCAACATCTTTAATTCTATTGGGTACATACAATTATATTTATTTAGGCGAATCTAAACTATGAGGTGATAATAATTATTTCTAGACCTTTAGGTTAAGAATGGTTGAGCCTTATATTTTAAATGGAAGGAGTATAAAACTTTGTGTAAATATAAAAAGTATAAGTCGTTGTTAAAGTATCTTTAATAATAAAAATAAATAAAAAGTAATATTTAAATATTCTTTTAGAAATACAATACAAACGCAGATACTCACAACACGTGTAGACTCACCCCTATGAACATATACACACCCTATCCATATGAGCGCCTCCCAAAGACCAGGCTGATAAATATTGATCGGACCGATAAATATTGAGATTCACGAAGTCACCACGGATGTTTCGCGTTCGACGGAAACGTTGTTTATCACTAAAAGAATAATTACCGTAAATACGAACACCCGTGTTAATTTTAGAACTTTAAATATATTACATAAATCAACAATGTAATACATTAAAAAATTAGCATATCACTACATATATTGCTAAAAAAACACGAAACCATATAAACCTAGCTAGCGCATGTAAAATTAACAAAGCACATGTACAAGTAACAAATTAGATATGAAAAGTCCATTCTTCCATTTTATATTTAAACATTCACAAAGATAGATATAATCTTTTATTTATCTATATGCTAGAAGTTTTTACATTTAGAAAGAGATAGAGATAATAACTTACGAGTTGTACTTTCAAACACTTCCCTGCGGAAAGATATCATCAGTTAACAAACCACCCACCCATCTTAATAATAAACCGAATACTGATTTGGTTTCGGAACCCAAACTAATCTGCCGGTTCTCCCACTCCATACGCCGCCTCGCCGGAAGGCGAAGAGGAACAGACCGCGGCGGCGGAGGCGGAGCATCAGCTGCGAGCCGGCGACGGCGAGGCCCCTGCCATGGTTGTCCACGTGGTGTACAGGAGGAGGGAGAGCTCTTGGAGAGGGGGCGAGACGTTCGCGAGGCTCCACCAGGGCGCTGCCGCCATGAGCAACCCGGCCGGTGGCAAGCACCTCGTCCGCCTCGCCGGCTCCTCATCGCTCCGCGGTGGCGCCGTCCTGTCTCCCGCCGTCTCCATCTCCAGCGGGAACCGCCCTGCCACGCGAGCCGGGTCCCGCGCCCTGCGCGCCGCCTCGCCTCCCCCGCCCTGCTCTATCGCCTCCATCGGGTGCTGGGAGTCCCGCGCGCTCCGCCTTGATGGCAATGAGGACTGGGAGGAGGTCATCGCCCAAGGCGATGACGCCGTCGGGGCGGATTCTGGGGCGTTCGACGCTGTCCAGGAGGTGGCGGATGAACACGCGGAGGTGTTCGGGGCCCCGCCCACCGACCAGGAGGTCCGCGCCGCCGTTGCTAGCATCCAAGAGTAAGATTCTACTTGATACTCTTAGGTTTACATGTTTTGATCTTTGATTATTTAGAAAGAAGATCGGAAATGCCTTGTTTATTTACTTGCCAACTGATTTTCTATAATAAAAGGGAGGTTTTCCATGTTTTGCTATCGGTGATAATTGTCCTTCAGTTACAAATTTGTTGCGTGGAAGTTATTATGCCTATAGCCACTGGCAAAAATTTGTCGTGTGGAAGTTATTATGCCCAGAGCCGCCGTCAAGCTATGTTTGTATGTTCCTGAAATCGTTGTGTATGCACAGTCTAGTGGCCTCATCAGTTGGCTTATTCCCTAATAAACCAAAACGGTTTATTAGGGAATAAAAAATAATTTATAGGTAAAACTTTTATATATTTGTTCGTAACGGTTTAAAAGCCAATGCTAAAAAAAATTACGTTGAAAATGTCTTAGAATCAACTTTAAAATCAAGTTTGAAAATTTTAATTTTGGCTTTTGTTTTAGCTTATTAGGCCAACCGATGGGGCTTTAGATGTGGAATGCCGTACAATGCGGTTGGATCTCCAATTTTCAACTTATGCTTCTAAAAGAAGCAATTTTTGTAGTACTTCTCCAACTGCATACACATACTCGTCATTGCTTAGTTAGAGCCTGCTATCCCCTCTGTTATTGGTAGACCTTATCAGCTCTTCAGTTGATCAATTTTATGCAATCTGGTTTTACATATTTTATATAAAAACACACACTGTTTTCTGTTGCATGCAGGGTATTTGAGAACCATCCTGGATTGGATTCTGATGCACCTGCCCAAGCACTTGCAATGTTCCCCATCTCAGGACTTCCTCCATCTGGAATGTTTGTTAATTATTTTGCTGAAGGTTCTACCCCATCTGATATTAAGATTGAGGACTCTACTCCATCTGATATTAAGATTGACCAATTAGCCAGCTTAGAACACTCTACACCAGACGCTGCATCAGAGGAATGTATTGAACCTGCTATGCTTGTCCTTAACTCAACTGCTCTTTTGACAAGGGAACATCGGAATGTGCTGGATGCATTCCACCTATTGCAAGTGGATTCTTCTGTCCAGGTGAATGTGGGTTTGATTCAGTTCCTATTTATGTATAGCAATGATGAACTTGTTTGTTTGGTAACACAAAATATTATTTTTCAGAGATGGCCTTTTCCTTTTTCCGTCTTTCCCTAACATTCATCTCCCAACATGCAGAAAATGGTTATGGCCTTGTCAACTGATAAGTCTGTATGGGATGCCGTGATGAAAAATGAGGTGGTGCAAGAATTCAGGAGGTCCTTTCAGGATGGTATGTGGCTTTTAGCTTTAGCATTTAAGTACATCTTTTAAGACTTCTTTAAAATAAAAGATAAATTTGGATAAGCAATATTAATCTGGTTGGTACCTTCTTTCAGCTAAGGAGGCTGATCTCAATGGAGGTTCTCCTGCTTCTCCTGGAGTGATGAAGTGGGTCATGGAAAACACCCAGGCAAAGATCAAGGAATTCCTTGAGAGCATACTTAAGCTCGTGAACATGCTCTTTCAAGCTCAGAGTGAGGACTATGATTTATATGACGATACAGTGAGAATGTCCTTCATGCTCACAGTGTTCGTCTTCATCGTGGTGACTGTGGCTCGCATTAAGTGATGCCTAAAATTCGTCGACTTCACATTTGGTGGTTTCTTAGCTGTGTACAGGATATGTTCAGTCTCTTAATTCTTGTTGAATGGGCTAAGATCATGGATGGTATCATTCTTAGTTGCCAGTTCAAGAACTTGCATTTTAAAACATTAGTATGAATTCTAAGTGGAGGTCTTATATGTTTACCTAGGGGGAGTATGAATTATTGCCTTAAAACATTAGTATTTCATATGAAAGTGCAATGTGCTATTCTCTGACCTCTGTTAACATGAATGGGATTTTAATGAATTGGTGAGTCGAAGTCTCATTCCAAGACTGAATATATTTTTGTACAGCGGTTATTTGGTTGCTTGACAATTCCTCTCCACCATGTAAATATTTTCACAAAACTCTTATCAATACATGAGGCAAAAATTATTGCCTTTTTTCTTAAGAAAAAAAAGAAAGACACTTTCCTCTCCAGAGTTCTTGCCTGACATGAGACTGGATTTGATACTATTGCTCTGTGCTCATTCATCTCCCCAGAAACCATGGAATCCCATTGGAAAAGTGAGGTTCTTTGGCACCTCTAGTTTTGCCACAAGTGCATTCTTTTTCCCTATTTTCTTTGCATCCAGCACCACTAGATGGCATATGTGCTTGGAGACTGCATACTGTCAAGAAGCAAGAGACATCACACATGCCTCCATGTTAATTGAGTAGTAAACATCACTCATACTCTGTTGGTGGAATGGGCATTCCGTCTTACCTCTACGAGAAGAACATAGCCGTCATCCTCACCGCCGCCGGTCTGGACGAAGACCGGCTCGCCGACGAACTTGCGCACCTCGGTAGACCACCACCGCGCCGATCCATCGGAGACGTCGACCTTCACCACGCTGTCGAACGGGAAGTACGGGAGGAATCTGCGGGAGCCGGACGCGGCGCCGGCGTAGACGAACCGGTTCCTCTGGTTGGCGTAGCTTGGGTTTATCGCCGGGAAGTCCGCCGGCCTGGCGTACTGATCGGACAGCCTCCTGACGGAGCACCTCCGGCACGCCCCTGTCTTGTCGAGCTCGATGGCCACCTGAACGAGGCGAGGCAGCCACTCCTTCCCCTTCGCCGCGTTCATGAACGACGGGTCCAGCTTCTTGTGGTGCCAATTGTAACCTGTGATGCAGATCACTCGCTGATCGTTGTGTTCCAGTAATGTGCAAATGCAAGAACGAGCAAATATGGATTACTGTTTTTTGTGTGGTGTTGAAATTACTCCTACCAAACATCCTGTGGAAATGGAACCACTGGTAGGAGCAGCTTGACATGTGCAGCCGGACGTCGAGGCCGCCGTGGCGGTTCGCCTCCTCGAACGCGTTGCCGACGTGCACGGACCACATCTGCGACGGAGCCTCGATCGGCACGCTCCAGTCGCGGCCGCTCGCCTCGGCCTCCGGGGAGCGCGGCAGCAGGTACACCGGCGTCGACTGCCTGCTCGGGTCCACGGCCAGCGCCGCGATCATCGGGTGAGTGCCCGTCAATGCCAGCAGCGATCCTACCCGCACACGGCACCGAGCATACCAAACGTCAGCGTCAAACGCCAGTGCGCGCGCGATTCCATGGACAAGTTCTCTTTTGTTTTCTCTTCCTTACCGGGGATGTCGAGCTTGATCCTGTTGCCGAGGAGGATGTAGTGGCTGTCAGTGAATGCCCAATCGTGGATCATCAGGTGGTCCGGCACGACGAACTCACGTTTCTGGACGAGGACGAAGTGGGCATCGAACTCTGCCATGGAAACGTCGTTGAATCAAGTCGGGTGATTTTTTTGGAGGGGCGAATGGAAAATGCATGGCCGAGGCGACGACGGTGAGCCGACCGTAGAACGTGAAGTGGGATCGCGGGAGGAGCATGTCCTCGGCGTTGCAGGCGACAATCAGCAGCCGGCCCCGCCGCGGGTCGATCTTGTAGTGCGCCAGCAGCCTCTTACCCGGCATGTCGAACACCCCTGCACCGCACGCACGCGCGCACCAGCGTCAAATCAGTTCGGTTCGAATCGATCGAAGTGGAGGCCGCTGCACCGGTACAGTGCTACGCACCGCTAAGAACAGGGCGCAGCAGGCGCGCGGCCACGTCGAGACCGGCCTCCTGCAGCCACGGCCGCCGTGCTGCAGACGCGTTCGTCGCCTTGTTGTCATCGGCGCCGGCGGCGGCGAGGCCGAGGCCGAGCAGGTCGAACGGGCCGACGGTCTCGAGCGTCCGGGGGTCAACCTCGTACGGCTGGCCGCCCTCCCAGAGGCAGAGCAGCCGGCCGCCCCACCGCAGCACGCTGGTGTTGGCCACGTTCTTCATCACCTTCACGTTGCCCACCTTCTTCCCGCCCTGCAGCACGGAGAAGGGGCCACGGTGCGTGAACCGCCACGACGCGCCGTCCCGGCTCTCCTCCCTCTTCGCCGCCGTCTCGACAAACCTGCACGCGCGCGTGGACTGTCAGTCTGTCACTCTCGCGCGCTATGTGGAAGCTGCATGCGCGCGCGCCTGACCGCGCGGAGTAGTGGACGGTGCTGTCGCCGGGCCGGAAGCGGAAGGAGCGGAGGTAGCCGTGGCCGTCGAGGGGGTGGACGGTGGAGCCGTGGTCGTCGGAGAAGATGCCAGGTCCGGCGAGGTAGTATGTGCCGGCCGGGAAGTCCGGCGGGATCGCGCCCTCTGTGACGCGGAGCGGGATGGAGTCGAGGCACTCGTCGCGCTGCGACCGGAAGAGGAGGTTGTAGTCCCAGAAGGCCGCGGACAGCGTGTCCGTCTCGGCGGTGGCGGCGGCTGAGGCGCGGATGAAGACGCCACGGCGGCGCACGCAGCGGCGGGGTGGTGGAACGTGGTGGCGGTGCACGACGGCGTGAATCGGTGCAATCGTTTGTGTTGCCATCTCTGGAGGGCCTACGCTACTTCGGTCGTTGGCTCGTTTTAGTGCTTAAATCAAGTAGTTGAGGTGAGTTACCTACTGTACAAGTGTACAGGTATAAACCTGCTAAGTAGTGCTTTAAAATTAGCGCTTATCTCCTGTTTAACAAGAAAAAAAATGGTTACTGTCTTTTGATAATATTATAAGGATCTCTTTGAGTAGTATGTGCAGTGGAGATGACCTGTTTAAAGGTACGTATATAGATTTTGGTGGTGTGAATTTCTTTCGGTTTCGTTTTGGAGGGTTTTGGACAAGGAATCGTTGGTATTTAAGGAGTGGAATCCGATGACTGTTTGCAGTATTGGAATAATCGGTAATGCGTCTACACTGTTTATGTCGAACAATGAAAAATAATAATAAGTGAGACAGTGTCTCTACGTAATTTAAAAGATATATAAAAGGGCCTTTCGAACAATACAAGGCTAATTGCAGTTACAATGATCTTTTTTTTTTCTGACAACATGTAGTTATAATAATCTTGAAAGGGATGGGAAGTTTGAAACTTCTCCCAAGACACTCCCGAAGAGCCATCACCTGTTGTCGATTAAAATATCGGACTGTATTAGCCCATCTATAGCCAATGATTCAGAAATCTAAATAAGACAAATTCGACAACGGAGCCGCAGCAGATAGGACGTCTTTTCGTTTTCAGAAATCTAAATGAACTCTGGAAGCCCAATCAATTTTTGTAAAAAAAAACGTGAGGCATGCTGAACACTGGGAAGTATTAACACTGCAGCACCTAAGGGACAGCCAAGTGTTTTTGCTAACCCCTTACACACATTGATTGCAACGCTAGGACAAATGGTTACCGCAAACACTGACCAAAAGGAATGAACAGAACAACATGTTGAGAAAAAGAACATATCAAGCTAAACAAAAGTGGCCCCTTAAATCTGAATGTATACTGTCTTATTATTATATAGCCGCAAGCATTGTAGTGCCGAGCATAACAATTCTAAGGAGCTGAAGTGCTCAACAGACAGTAAACAGTACGAAGATATGCTTACAGTATCAGTATCGCACAAAAAGTAAATAGAACATAATGAGGAATAGATTCTGCAACGCCAAGTGAAGGGGTAGAGCTTTTCCTCCCTTTGCTCAAATTTCTCTCACATAACAGATCAGAAATGACGAATGGCACAATGAAAGACTGAAAGTTTCCACTAATACAGTACTTAAATACGGAAAAGAAGGGACCGGTCCATTAGATGCAAGTGGAATTTGCTCTGACCATGCCAAGGTGGTGGAAAGAACAGAGAAGAATGATGTCTGCAAGGACCCAGAGCTCCACCAGTCCAACCCTCCATCCTATCAGTTTCTCCAAACCTCATGAGTCACAGCTAGAACCTTGGTATAGTGGTGCCAAATCAAGTCATTTTCTCCATTCACTTGTGGTTCACAGTTCAATCCATCATATCGCACCTGGGCCAACTCCAACAAGGATGACAAAAACCTGGAACAAAATAAGTTGAGTGTGAACCTGGAACTTCACATGAAGATGTTCAAGCAGTATGGATGCAGCATCCATGATTCCAATCAAGATATGAAAATTTTTAGACAGATGAACATCTAAAGTATTTGGAACAGTGAATGTGATAATTCCAAGTTCAGACATAAATAACTATAGGTGGAATGCTACAGTAACTCAGAATCTATTTTGTCCATTGCGATGCATGTTTTAGACGAAGTTCTATGTGTACCATCAAAAGGTAACACTACCAAGTAACCGACTGGACACATGGATTGAACGATGACCCGAACTCCAAGCAATACCAAAGAAAATTGTATTGTATATAAATAGCAATGTGTTATGTTGGTCAGAAGCAATAGACAGCTTGTTTGCAAACTATAGTACTCTTGACCACACCATGCTGGTACCTTTGCATTTATGATATGATTAAAACAGATCAAGACAAACAGAGGAAACTAAGACCTCAATGTCAATAATCAATACTTAAAAAATATATGTAAGCTACAATAGATGTACATATGCAGGTTGATTCCATAGAAGTCATGAATAATAAAACAATAATGCAAAATACAAGAAATAGGACAAGAAGTGAAAAAAATATACGAATGTAAATATAAGTGTCAATCGATTGTCAATCCTTTAGGTATACGTGTTGCTGACATTCAAATCTAAAGACGAAGGTTTATTTTTTATGGGATGGAGGGAGGTACTTGCATAGTGTCAAATGAAAGTGAATGTTTGAATCAGTGCACTACATACTAGGTGCATTTTAAATACAAACATGATGAGGCTGAACAAAATTAAAGAATTGTCATTTGCTTCTTTCATCATTGGAGCTTTCTTGACTAAGATCAGAAGTGCTGTATGACTCACAAAAATTCCATGATAGATGTAGCAGATATCTCAACAATGGGATAAGATGATAAACGGCAGTAGTTGCATGGAGGAAAACACTCTCATTGGCTAATAACAAACAACTGGATAAGGTACATAATTTGTTGAAGTTGGTATTCCTGATTAATATAAACCTTCATACGATCAGTGGATCAAAAGACAGTGTTAGCTAAAGTTGAATTGGTTATCTCAGTCACAAGCTCACAGCTCACACATTCCATATTTATGAACCTACACTACTACACCCATACTCTTTCAGCACTCAGGTTTGAAGCTGGTGAATCATGCCCATGTTATTCCCAAACAACAGTGAAAGAACAACTTTACTTGAATACAGTTTAACCTGAATTGATTTGATTTATAGCACAAACTACAAAATGTCACCATTGCCAACAAAGTCACAGAATAAACGCATGGCAAAACCTATCTCAACCAGCTACAGGTGTGAGGAAGAAAATTCTTATTGCAATCATGAAGCATATCAAATGCAAATTACATTACAATATGAGAAGAGAGGCACCGGAAAAATACCACGATGGGGTGAATCACCTCAGCCTGTGATCATAGTGCCAGTGCCCTCATCTGTGAGAATCTCGAGCAGCAACGAGTGCGGGACACGCCCATCGATGATGCTTGCAGTGTGCACACCCTGAGCGAGTGCGCGCACGCAGCACTCAACCTTCGGTATCATCCCACCAGCTACCTGCCCGTCGGACACCATCTGCCGCATCCCAGCAATGTCGATCTCTTTCACCAGACTCCCGGGGTCATTACGGTCGGCCAGAATTCCAGACACATCCGTGAGCAGCAACAGCTTCTCCGCGCCGACCGCGGCGGCAATCTCGCCGGCCGCCGTGTCAGCGTTGATGTTGTAGGCCTGCCCGGTCTCGTCGGCGGCCACAGTGGCGATGACCGGGATGTGTCCGGAGGCGATGATTGGGTGGAGGACGGTGGCGTCCACGCGCGAGACCTCGCCGACGAAGCCGAGGGCCGCTGCGTTCGGGGAGGGGCGCGCGGTGAGGAGGCGAGCGTCCTTGCCACAGAGACCTACGGCTGTTCCGCCCGCGAGGTTGATGAGGGAGACGAGGTGCTTGTTGACCTTGCCGACGAGCACCATCTCGACGACCTCCATGGTGAGCGCGTCAGTGA
Organism: Oryza punctata; assembly: GCA_000573905.2. Taxonomy (NCBI): domain Eukaryota; kingdom Viridiplantae; phylum Streptophyta; class Magnoliopsida; order Poales; family Poaceae; genus Oryza; species Oryza punctata. The sequence continues at coordinate 26,195,329 of CM002491.2, read as the reverse complement.
CGCGGAGTCCGTTCCGGAACTGCGGCTCGACGCCGACGCGGAGCAGCCAGGAGTTGATCTCGGGGCCGCCGCCGTGGACGAGCACGGGGTGGAGACCGACGCAGGAGAGGAGGACCAGGTCGCGGATCACCGACGCCTGGAGCTCCGGCGACTTCATCGCCGCGCCGCCGTACTTCACCACCACGGTCTTCCCCTTGAAGCGTTGGATGAAGGGGAGCGCCTCCGATAGCACATCCACGCGGCTCAGCGCCGCCGCCGCCTCCGCCGACGAAGCAGCCGGCGCCGCGGCGGATGTGGCGGTGATACGGAGGTAGCGTCGAGGGGCGGGAGAGGCGGCGATGGGCTTTGCGTGGTTGGGACCCGGAGCGGGGCTAGAGACCCGCGTCGATGAGAGGAAAGAGGAGGAGGAGAGATGGGGCTTCGCGAGGAGCATGGTGGTGGCGGCAGTCGGCCTGGGGAGGGTGTTCGACGAAATGGCTAAACGGGAGAGGATCGGTCACTTTTGTAGAAGATGCTGCGTTCAAAGTCTGACGATTTTCACATATCTCATACTAGATTCAAAGAAAATTTAGAGCGAATATACCACAATCTCCAGATCAGCTACCCGAAGTCCGAACCAAAAGAAACACAGAACCGGAGAAAGATCGTACATGATCTATCAACAAGAAGCACTAGACAAGCAGAAATAAAGAATACAGTGGTACTGAAAAAATAACAAGAAAACTTCGATAAAAACATGCCCAAGCACCTGCCTTTTATTGACCAGGAAGTCAATTTCTCCATAAATCTTGCACAGAGATTTGGTGGTTTCTGCCAGCCATCTAAGCTAGCATCTCGCTGCAATCCTCACAAGTTAAAGGAACACAAAGAAAATTACTCTTCAGTCATCAGTTGAATAACCATCGGATAGGCTTCAAATTCATCAGAACGAGGAACCAGGCAGCTCCTATGTTTTGTAAATATAATATCAGTATACTTCAACATGCTAGTACAATGGAACCTGGAGGTACAGCTTAAATGCTACGACGTTAGAAATTTGAGGGACTTCTGTAAAATCCTCATTTTGGGCTTTTGTGGATAACAAACTAGCTATCTTCGTATAACATAGGAACCAAAGGAATAACTGTAATGTTCATTCTTTTTTGTTCCTCCATGCATTGCAAACCATTGGAACATGCCAAATCCTTCCCTGCCAAAGCATTCAAAGATGGATGCATTTGCCTTTCACTCGTAAAATTCATAATTTCATCTACTGAATACACATCTTCAGTATTGTGCTCCATCGGGTCATAGTAAGCAATTTTCCTGCCAGTGCTCAGCAAAATCCTACCATCCCTCGGATCAATAGCTAGTGGAATCACAACATTGGTTCCAAGGGAATAGCCTGGAAATTCTTTCAAACAAAGTGTATATGCTTTATCCCACTGACCATTCCCTAGCTTCCATATCTCTATCATGTCGGTCACTGGATCTGCATAAACAACACATAGCAGTCCACCAAGCTCTGCCACAAATGCATAACAAGGACTTCCGCTACTCCATTTAGGAAGACAAGAGAGGCAAGGGATAAGATCAAACATCCGTTTGTCAATGTCGAAAGCAACAATGGTGCACTCATAACTTGGACCCAACCTAGGTTCACTCATCCAGTATAAAAACCCTGCCAAATAGGCTGGTGGCATGCCATTCACAGGCAGTGAAAGGTGGCTGTAGCATGGAACAGAATAGTTAGTGCTGCAAACCCATATGTTACATCTCAAATAATACTCACGTGTTCTGAAGTCCTTCAATTGATAACAAATTTCCACAACAACATGTTCCTGGGTCAAGGGATTGAATCCCAAGCCGAAACTCCCATTGCCAACTGTGCCAGCACAGTCTGATTGACACTGGCCGTTAGAGATCATCGGGCGGTTGTAGGTCTTGTGATAACCTGTGGAAGGATTATAGAGCCAATACTTTGTGTCTGTGCTTACCAGATTCAGGCCATGGTAAGGCTTGGAACAAGACACCTTTGTGTCCAGCCATTTGGCTTTATTGGATGCTACTTGAAACAATTTCTGTAAGGGAGTAAAACTGAAGCACGAGATTCCATTGCCGTTGCTCACAAGCATGATCTTCGGTCTCCTGTCTATGTTCCAATATGCAAAGTACGAAGAAATGAACCAATCCTTCTCAATCAACATGCACCACTGCTTGCAAACAAGTTTGAATTTCATAACAGATCTACTTGGGAGCCTGAGTAGGATTTCCTTTACCGCCTTAGCCAAGGGTGATGACAATACCGTCTCTTCATTTGTTCTATGAACTGGAGAAAGGCTCTCTTTAATTAAGGAGATCCTAAGAGCAGATGGCTCATATTGATCGTAACATATATCAGTGTCCTTGATTGACAGAATGGTGTCTAGATTTTCAGTCATCAGGTCATACATGTGCGCTGTGAACTTGGACGTTGCAATGATTATCTTCTTTGCTGATCTGACACCAGTAGAACCGAGGACTTTAACAACTGGTGCCTCAAGTAAATTTCTTGGAGTATGCTCAGGCAAACTGATACGATGGAGCAATGCCCAAACACCAGAACTGTAGCCCACGACATTCCATATTTCCAATGCACCATTGTCAGCCAAGCCCTGACGAAGGTCTCGGACCATACATAAGTGACCATCAAGCTCTACCAAGTGCACCACCGAATCCGATGCCATGAAAGTCGGAGTCCGGATCCATCTAAGGTCTCATCTTGCATAGAGAAGGATACGACGGCAGCTTTTCGCCTTATAGCTAGATAGGATGGGTGGACAAGCCAGTGCAAATGTCCATTCGCAAGTACGTGTGGCTGCTTATTTACTTCTGCATTGAAAATTACAGCGTTAACAGCCCTGCAGAACCTGAAGGGCACTCCTCATGCGGCTGGCCTCCAGCAATCTGCATTACTGACTGCCAAGTGTGTATGCCAAGTGTGTATATCTCACACTTCATATCGTCATCTTCAGGCTGAAAGAGCCTCACCACCTTGTGTTCTTTTGTCCGTTCGTCAAAACCAATCCCAGCTGTGGATCGCGACGCATCTGGGCACGGTGGTAGCCGCGTGATTGCTCGGGTGGCCACGTGCACACATAATAAGATGGCGCGACGGCGTCACACACAAGGGTGAGGCCCCGACAGGATGCTTCTATGGAGTCCACAAAGTTGCCACGCGCCTCGTCGAGGGTGAAAAGTTGGTTGATGTCATGGCCGTCGGACAGCGAGCACGGGTAGACAGTGTTAGAATAGGTATCGAATATACTAGTATTATTTGGTTACAGTTGAATTTGGAGTTGTAATAGGTGTTAGGACTAGAGTAAGAGTCGGACTCTATCCTAAGATCTCTCTTAAATAGAGAAGGGATACCACAACGTAATCATGGCGACTACACATATAGCGTAGACACGCAGGGAGATGATGGCGGCGTGGTCATGGACTCGTAGTGGCTAGGTGCTATATTGATTGGGGAAGAGCGCCCATAATCAAAGCCCCGTAGATGTAGGCTTCGGTTGAACTCCGTTAACAAATATCGTGTCTTCTTGTGTCGTCATCTGGCGTATCTTGGATGATCAATGGTTGAAGCGATCGAAAATGTTAGTCGTCATTCTGCTATATCGTCTAACTTTTATAACAAGTGGTATCAGAGTAGAAGGTTTCAGTATTGGATCAAGAAGACATGTGGAGGAGGAAATACGAGGTGGAGATCGCGCATCGACAGGAGATCGTCAACCGTGGCGACGAGATCGATGGTGAAAACGAGGATGTTGCGGAGGCGACGATGTCACACCCCAATCCGGCACCGCCGTACAACGGCACCTGACAGGAGCGTGTCGTAGGAAAACGGCGCGAACCGCTTCTTATGAGACCGCGATATCGGTACCAGTCCCAGGACATAGCGCTGGTACCCATGGTGATAATTATAAATCATTGCAATCCTTAATTTAAATAGGGGACTTATTTACCTTAACTTAAGTTGCAGCTCTCGAGGGAACCCGAGATTACAACAGATGACGCGGAAGCAGCAACATCAGAGACCACGGCAGCGGAAATCAACGAACTAACACCCAACACCACAGGCGACGGCTGGGAACCAGGACGAAACCCTAGTCTTCTCTTCACTTTGACTTCGCCTTCGGGACGGAGGAACTATATATATAAAGCAAGGGTGAGTACTTATGTACTCAGCAAGTCACGAGAACTTAGGTGTTTAGTGCAAGCTTGAAAGAGGGGAAATGTTGTTTTGCAAATCCTTTATTTGGAAACATTTTGAAACCACTAAGTGACTTTCTTCTTTTTAAGTTTAGGTCGAAAAGAGACTTGCGTCTCAAATCGACTTAAGAGACGCTTTTCAACAACTCAACTGGTAATGCCCCGACTTCCCAGGTCGGTTCATTAATTCTCAGGCTCACACAGCCATTTCACTTGATTAAGCGGCTCCCTGAGCCCTTTTCATTTTTCTCGGACTCCAAGAGTCCTGCTGCTCCACAGCACAACATTCTGCTTCCTCCCGGGAAGCCTAGTCTATGATGCCCTCAGACATCCCGGATCACACAGACCCGTTTCTGACCACTCAGGTCATCCATCTGCCACATAGGCTGATTCTGGTAACGATTTCCAATCCACAACACTTTTCACAAAGCACAGGCAAACAAATCTACGCAACGGGAATCACCTTGCATCCGCCCATGACCGTGGGCACGGCTGTTCGAACAGTTTATTAACCTCTGCAGAGGGGTACACTTTACCCACATAACACGAACTTACTCCAAACACTGGCCGGTGTCGGAGGTTCGTGACAAAGCCTTTCCAAAGCTAATCCTAGGTCACCTCATGCCACATAGAGGGTCTCCCTGACAAACATCAGGCCAACTCCGGCTTTCCATACAGGACTCCTGGTTGCCTTCCTCTGTTTAGGACTCCCAGGATGTCTCTACCGCCACATCCCGGCTTTCCACCCCTATTGGCATACAAGATTTCCCAGAAGCAGCTAATTACTTAGCTAGGGTGTCCCATTCCACCATGTGGTTGCACTTGCTATGCTCGGATGTAATCCCCATAGGAATCGGTCCTTATATGCGAGTACGGGAACAACACCACGCAGGCGCGACACCCGCATCGCGAGATTTCACAATCATTTTTATTTTCAAACACGCCGACACCACGTGTCGGGTTTTCAAGGCTTCTCAAACCCATTTCCCAAGTTCTCGACAAACAACGGTGTATGTGGAGTAATTGGTACTTGTGCTCAAAGAGCACGGATACCAAAGTACCACAGAAGTGGAGCGACAAGGAATCAGGGTATATCGGCCTACAGGAAGTAGTGCGACTACTAGGTAGGTCCGTCGGTTTGGCACACAAACCGAGGCCAAGCAAGTTAAGTGTGTACTCCTAATAATGCATGTTGCAAACAAAATAATAATGACTTTTCAATTATAGGGGCAATATGATCAAGGGTGACTTGCCTTGCTCAAGGTCTTCACGAAGCTTTTTGAAATCTGCACTCGAACGAAATTCCGCAATCCGCAACTATACGTGAACAATGAAAACCTATAAAAAGACCAAAAGAAGGACCCTATTTAGACTAAATAATAGTGCCATTAGAGAGATCTCAATTTTACGGAATTACTGGAAGTGGAACGGAGTTAATCGGAGTCACGGATCAAGAGATATGAATTTCCTAAGATTAATGGATTTTCTGTCTAAATGAAAAGGAATTAATAAATTCCCTGAAAAAGGAAAAGGGAAAAGGGGCTGCTTTTGGACTTATTTCGGCCGGCGAGAGTTGGGCGAGGCGGCCCATGGCCTAGCGTAGGCACGCGGGGGTGGGAAGAGGCCTGTGGGCCGGGGGAAGAAAGAGGCGGCCCATTGGCCGGGCGCGAGCGCGCGGGGGAAAGCGGCCCACGGCCGGGTGAGCGGGCCGGCAGGCCAGGCCGAGGCGGGAGCGGCGAGCGGGTCAGCCAAGCGGCGGCCCAAGGCGGCACCGCAGAGGAAGGGGCGGACCGGTCAAAGGGGGTGGGGCCCACGGGTGGGTCCCACCGGGTCTTCTTCTTCCTCTCTTCTTTTCTTCTTCTCATCCTCTCTCTTTCTTGTTTCTTCTCGTTTCTTCTTCTCTGTGTTCTTCTTCTTTTCTTCTTCTCTTCTTCACTGCTGCCCGAGAGTGGGAGAGTGAGGGGGAGAAGGGATGCGGCCGGCGAGGTGGGGCGGTGGCGTGGCCGGGCGCGGCCGATCGAGGCGGCGCCGCGAGGGAGCGAGGTTGGGCGCGGCCGCGGCGACGCACGCGACGCGGCTGGCCGGCGAGGAGCGGCAACGCGGCGGCGACTACGCGACGTGGGAGAGAGGCAAACGGAGGGCGTCGGGTGGGAGTTTACCGCGAGAGAGGGAGCGCCGGGCTGGGGAAGAGGAGGGAGTCAGCGGCCGAGGTCCTTGCCGCGCGTTGCGCGGCAGTCGGCGGCATGGAGGCGGCAGGGGCGTGGGTGTTTGAGGTGGAAGGGGAGGAGCGGCTGAGGGCGGAGGGGGTGCGGAGTGAGGGTTTTTATAGGGCAGGGAGCGCTCGGGCGGCTCACGGGCGCGCGTGGGCTAGCACTCACACCGGCGCAAGCGGTCAAGCACGGTGGCAGGGGGGTGACGTCGATGGGGGAAAGGAGGAAAAGGGGAAGGGGAAAGGGGGCTCTGCATCTTGCCGAAATGGGAAGGGAGAGAGAGAGGGAGGAAGAGGGCTGCCGGCTGCGGCTCTGAGGCTTGGCCTCTTGTGCGCAGGCGGCGGCAGGCGGGCTGGCGCGCAGGGGCAGGCGGCGCAGGCGCGGGCAGGCGGCCGGTTGGTCGGCCATGACGCGCGCGCGCGGGGGCCAACGGGCGGCGACCGGGTTCAAACGGCGCCAGCGGCAAAATTTGGCGGAGAGAGAGAGAGAATTGCTCTGGGAGAGAGGCAAAAGAGAGAGAGAAAAGAGAGAGATGACAGAGAAAGGGAGAGGGTTGCGGGAGAGAGAGCGCTCTCTCACATCTCGCACGCGCAACGCACGTGGCTGGGGGAGGGCCACAGGCCGGCGGAGAGAAGTGGACCGGCGGGAGGGGTTGGGCCGGCCGAGGGAGAGACAGCCCACATGGGGGAGAGAATGAGAGAGAGAGCTGAGAGAGAAACTGGGCCGGAGAGAGGAATGCGGCCCGAGGGTTTGAGGGAGAGGAAGTAGACTTTTTCTGGGAGTTTGAATTGGAGAAATATTTGGTGTGTTTGACTCGGGGTTTGAATTCGAATTACATATTTGGACTCGGAAGCATACGACGGAGTCAAGGGGAGATTCAAAATAGGAATTTGATATTTTTGTAATTGCGAGAAATATTTGGCGAGAAATCAAAGGAGAGGAGGATCAAATTTTGGGGATTTGTTTGGAAAAGGAATTTCGAGGAGATGATTTTTGGTGGGAGGAGAGGGAACAAAGGTAGATTTTAATTGAGATACATGGCACGACTTAGACTCTCTTACAAAGAACGAAATTTTCGCGAATAGAGTTTTATTAATTTAGCTTTTAACATCTCGTGAAAAGCGGGGCGTTACAGGCGACCTCGCTCGCGATCAGACCGGCGATGGCGGAACGTGACCAGAAGACGGGACCGGGAGTGACCGAAGGCAACCGGAGATATCGGAGGGGTAGCGCTATGGATGGCGCGCCCGACGCACACGGTGATCGTGGATCCACGGCTGTAGGGAAGCTAGTGTCGGAAGGGCGAAGCCGATGAGCGTGGCGTGGCACGGCGGACGTGGAGGGCCGGGATGATGCGGTCGTGGACGGTGAACACGAGGGCTGCAACTACGGAGCGTGTGGAGGCACGGACGTTGTGCATAGGGGCACGACACACAATGCATACAGCAGAGGAGTCAATGACAGTTGGCGTGCAAAAAGGAAAGCAACATGCATGATTGATGCAATTTCCATGGACAAGTGCACACGTGGATTTGGATGGAGGAGAAAGCATGCATTTGCATGCAGAATTTTTTTAGTGCATATAGTATGTGTGAGATCTATTGGAGAGATGATTGATCTATTGCATGCAACAGGAGAGGATATGCTGCATTATTTTTGTTGCCTAGGACACGTGAAGGTCCACGCGCTGAACGAGGAAGACCGGTAGTGCAGACATAATCGCATACGTGGTTGGATTGGATTGGAAATTAACTGACTCGGTTGCATAGGATCGAGCCGAAATCCTACTGCTATACGGGATATGCGGGGTCTGACGCGCCATGGAAACCGAGTCCTGTGAGGATTATGTTACATGAACCGAATCAGTTATAACTTGGATGATGCGAATCCTTTAAAAGGAACAGTTCGGGGAGAGAGGCTAATACCACGAAGCGAAAATCGACAATATACGATCTTCTCTTTCAGCAAAGTGTGACTTCAGTGATCAGGCAATAAACCGGAAGGCTCTTTAGGAGTGTAGAGTGCTAGTCCGGCGAAGGCGTGACAAGGTGACTCAAGCAAGCATGCGATAGAGGTGCGTGCGGCAGATAGGAGATCTAAGTGGATGTCTGAGATCGGACCACAAGACGAGATTGTGAATACGAATACAGACGGTACTGAGCAGGGCGAGCATTCTGGTGGCGACAGGCCAGTAAGGTCCCAGGTTGGCAAGATGGCGCCGACAGGTATGAAATTTGATTTGGTGAAGTTTGATGGCTCCTGAAATTTTGGCTTGTGGCAGACCAGGGTCAAAGATTTGTTAGCTCAACAAGGAGTTTCAAAGGCTTTGAAGGGTGTCAAACTGGTCAAGATGGAGGATGACGATTGGGAGGAGATGCTATTGCAGGCGGTTGTGACAATAAGGCTATGCCTCTCAAATCAGGTCATGTACCATGTGATGGAGGAGACCTAACCAAAGATAATTTGGGAAAAGTTGGAAGCTTACTTTATGTCCAAGGCTCTGACCAATAAACTGTATCTGAAGCAAAAGTTGTATGGGCTAAAGATGCAGGAAGGGGCGGATCTGATAGCGCATGTGAACGTCTTCAATCAACTAGTCACAGATCTTGTGAAGATGGATGTGGAAGTTGATGATGAGGACAAGGCCATAGTTCTTTTGTGTTCGTTACCTGAATCGTATGAGCATGTGGTGACTACTTTGACGTACGGCAAGGAGACCATCAAACTAAAGATATCACTTCTGTGTTGCTGGCTCATGATCAGATGAGAAAGAACAAAGAGGGTGAAACATCTCAAGCGGAGGGTTTGCTAATCAAAGAAGATCATGCTGGCGTAAGGTAAAGAAGAACAAAAAGAAGAGGATGGTACAGTGCTTCAGATGTGATGAGTGGGGGGATATAAGTAAGGAGTGTCCAACACTGAAGGGAAAAGCTAAGGCTAATGCAGTGACTTCTTCAAGTGACTCGGATAGCGATGGTGGTGATCTTCTCACTATGTCAAGTGCACAGTCTAGGGATGCAGAAGCGTGGATATTGGATTCAGCTAGCTCGTTTCATCTGACACCAAGGAAGGAGTGGTTCTCTTCATACAAGTCTGGTGAGTTTGGTTTTGTCTACTTGGGTGATGACACAAGTTATCCGGCCGTGGGAGTAGGTGAAGTCAAAATTGAGATGGAAGATGGAGGTGAACATGTTCTTTAGGGAGTTAGACATGTACCAGGGCTAAAGAGGAATCTAATTTCCCTTGGAACCTTGCATGAAAAAGGGTTAATATTCCGCTGTAATCGGAATAGGAAGACCATGGAGATCATGAAGGGCAAGACTACGCTATGAGAAACACCTTACACTCGCCCATGACCGTGGGCACGGCTGTTTGAACAGTTCAATAAGCTCTACAGAGGTTGTACGCTTTACCCACACGACGCGCGCAGCGAAGCGACGTGCGGTGATGCAACGGTGACGTCGACGGCGCGACGCGACGCAAGGAAAGCGGAAAGAGCGACGGGACACGGGTGACGCGCGACTGATGGCGGCTACGACCGGAAATCGGGTGGTAGGGTTTTGAGGCGATGCGAGTTGTGTCACGCGGCGGTGGCGATGTGACGAAAGAGAGAGATAGAAGCGCAGCCTCGGTGATGTGACACGAGAGAGAGAGGGGCGCAAGCTCGCCGGCTTCCCGGGAGGAGATGGGTGGAGGGGATGTGGGGGAGCCCGGGGTGGGACGACGATGGGACGAAGGAGGTGACACGGCGCCGTGTCTCGTGGAGGGTATCCGGAGCGGCAGAATTTGCAGCGAGGGTGGTTTGGTGCGGTGCAGGCTTGGCACGGCGCGGGCTTGGCACGACACGGGCTTGACACGACGCGACATAGCACACGGGAAGGTGGCTCGGTGTGATGCGGTGTTGCCACGGCTCGGCGCTTGGGCAAGACATTTCATCGAACGGCTGGCGTGCGCGCGAGGCTGGTCTGAGGAAGAAGATAAACAGGAGTGGGCTAGGCCAGGCCATGGGCCGAGAGGGAGGCCGGTTCTTCGGGGAAAAAGAAGAAGAGAGGGAGAAAGGAGTTGGGCCCGGGGAGGAGAAAAAAGAAGAAGAAGGAGGCCCAAAATGAACAGTGACTGCATATTTTCTCAAGGTTTTTAGAATTGAAATTTGAGGGAACTTTTGGGGTATTTGAATTTGAATTTTGATCTAGGGTTTGACAACAATTTGAGGGGATTTCCAAGATGAGATGTGTTTTGGCACAAACTCAAATGAGAACCAAAATTTAAACTACAAATTTTTAAATGAAGGGATTTTAAATAAAATTTAAAATCCAAGGGTGCTACAATAAAGTAAGTGCAACCACTAGGTCGGTTCGTCGGTTGCATAAACAATCCGAGGCCTAAACAAGAGTATCGTGTACACTAGGAAATGCATTTTTCAAATAATACAACTTGCAAATATAGGGGCAATGTGATCAAGGAGGCTTGCGTTGCACATAATGCGGTTCTTCTTCCTCGAAAGTGGCATCCAGAGCTTCCTTGTACTCGGGCTCTATATGCGAAAAGGAGCACAATTCAACAAAATATAATAAAACAAGCTCAAATAAGAGAAACAATAGTGCCACTGCGTGGATCTCAATTTTAGAAAAAAATGGGAATTTAAATGGGATCGAACGGAGTCACGATTGAATTTCTATGAATTTTCAAAGGTTAAAGGGTTTTTCTATAATTTTGGGAATTGATTTAATAACGGGAAGGGGATATTCCGTCTGTTCAGGCGGCAACAGTGAGGGCCCACCTGTCGGCGACCGGTGGAGGGAGAGAGGTGTGGGCCTGGGCTGCAGTGGCTTGCGCTCTTCTTCTTCCTCCTCTCGCTCGCTTGCTCGACCCGGGCAGAGGTGCGTCGCGGTGGCGAGGCGCGGTGAGGTGACCGGTGGTCGGGGAGGTGGCGGCGACCTTCGGCGATGCTCCGCCGGTGATGGCGGTGTCGGGAGAAGCAGTGTAGTGGCTCGAGGCGGAGACATGGAGAGAGGAAAAAGGGAGAGAAAGATGAGAGATGGTGAGGGAGTGATGGTGTCACGCCCAGAAATTTAGCCCAAATATCCAGACCATTTTGTGTATTAAATCCCTGTCCAGGAATCAGCCAGGGTTGACAAAAAGACAAATTAATATACAGATCCAAACGTAAATAAAGCGTAAATACTTACAGAAGAGGCACTTAGTCCTCACACTGAAAGAAAACAGCAGCAACGGAAAAAGACGATCCTAGTGGGGCTTCAGCTCCACTCCACAGGCAAAATTCAACTAGGGTATAAGCCTTGGTCCGCTAATTTCGTCTTCAGCTCAGAAGCACTACACTTCTGAAATGGGGAAATACTAGCAAGATTGAGTACAAATATCATACTCAGCAAGCCACACCAATGATGTAGATGTGCAAGGGGAGACAAAGGGGAAGTTTGTGGCTATTTATATAAAGACGGTTGTAAACATTTGTAGTTGAAAATAGTAAAATAGTTGATTAATCAAGGCAGGATTAAATCTCCACTGAACAACGCTACACCACGTTGAACAGGCCCAACCATTCCACCTGAACTACACCAGTTCATTAAGTCAAGTTAATTAATTAAAGTGGGACTAATTACGTTGAAGCTAGTCGATCGCCCATAATCGTGAGCACGACTATTTGAATAGTTTTACTCTGGCCAGAGGCGCACAACTGTACCCACAAGACACAACCCACCGTCATGTCACCGTGTCCGTGCAGACACGTCACCATGGCGAGTGATTGTGACAAAACTCTTCGCATAACTCCCCCTAACCAATCGTACCCACCTCAGGTTTTGCCCCTACCTTTATATCCAAGGTAGGCAACCCCCTCATGCCTAGGTGAGTCCAGAAGCCGCATAGGCCATCGTAGGACCCATCCAAACTCCATCATGCCCACCCTTGCCTCGGTATGTCGGAGAGGGGAAAGCTATACTACAAGTCCAGCAGTTGCCTATTCTTGCTTGTGGCAAGTGCGGTAAGTCTTACAGGGTTTCCTGCGAACCGGTCCTTAATTGCCATGGGTGCGATGAGCAAAACCATGAACCCACCACCCATCATTAAGCCATATTTTAGTTGGATAATTACGACCAATAAAACATGGCCAGATGTCATGAGCACGCAGCTCATCAAGACACTAAATGTATATAGTGTGATTATCCCATATTGTGAGCTAGTGGTAATTAAGCATCACTAAGCAAATGTAATTCTAGCTAGATCACACAAGTAATATAAGCTAGTAAAATATCACCCAAGTTTAACAAAGGACGGGTAACAAGTTAATATGGCACAAGCGAGTAGATAGGTAATCCCATAATCCCATGTAATTGGCAAAACATACAACTTTATTTGCAAACGGTAAAACATTTATAAAGTAGGTTCAACATGCTCAAGGGGAATGTGTGACTTGCCTTACTTCTTCACTTCAATCTTCCGAACTCTTATCCTCGCGACTTCAATCTTCCGAAACGACACAATCTACCCACTGGCACGCAAAATGAGGAAAAACCCTAATAAAAACCTAGTAAACAGTACATGAAAAGTAAACAAACATGTAGAGCTCAATTTTATATGAAATTTGCAAGTTGAATGGCTCAATTTGGAGTTCGTATGAATTAGTTATGAATTTTAGAAGTTTTGAGTCATTTAAATGGATTTCTGAAAATTAATTCAATTTATTGCGCAATTATTAAATAATTTCTCCAAAGGAAAAGTGGCCACTGATGTCACCAAAGAGAGCCAGCGCTAACGGGCGAGCCCTACACGTCAGCGGGACAAGGCGATCGGTCCACTGTGGACCGGGACCACGGAGGGTGGTCCACGGGCACGGGCGGCTGCACCCCGTGGTGCACACGCGGCGCCGACGTGGCAGCCACGTGGGTACCATGCGGACAACCCAGATCACCTGAAGAGGATCGGACGGCTGCGGGCGCGGGTCCGGCGGGAGTCGCCGGCCAGCCTAGTCGGGCAGCGGCGACGCAAGGTGCGCGGTGGGAAGGTCGCCGGCGATGACATCAACGGCGAGCGGTGGTGCAGAAAGCGGCGGAAGAGGAAGGAAGGGGGAAAGGAGGCTCACCTGGCACACGACGGCGGAGGGAGGCGGCGGCGCTCCACAGGGTTGTGGCGGCGAGCTGGCTCCGGCAACTCGAGACGAAGGACGAGGAAAGACCAGGGGCGCCGCGGCGCGGTGGAGCCGGAGGTGGTGGCAGTTAGGTGTGGTAGTGGCTAGGGTGACGAGGAAACGCGGTCGATGGCCGGCGAGGGATGGCGGAGCTCCCCGGTGAGCTGGGAGACGGTGCCCGGCCGACGATTTGGGGCGGTTAGAGGGTGGCCAATGTGTGGCGTGGAGTGGCGAAGCCCGCGGCGGGACGACGGCAGGGGCGGTGGCGGGCGGCGGAGGTGGTTGCAAGCGCGTGGAGAGCGGCGGAGGGCGCGGGAGGAGCGGGCGAGTGAGGAAAACGAGAGAGGTAGCTCGGCGGATGGATTTTATAGGCTCGGGAGGCGAGCTCGAGATCGGGGCAAGGCGGGAACCGACGGTGAAGTGGCGCGCTTTCACACCCTGGAGTTTCCCCTTCTAGCCTTAAAATTATTAAATAAATCGCCTAAAAGAAATCGTTTATTTAACCTAGAGTGAAACCCCAATTAATAAATGCATTTAATCAAGTGGAAATGGAATTGTGGAATTTTTTTTGAGTTCTCCATGTTAAAATGCATTAACAGGATTTTTAGCAAAATTTTCAGAGCCCTAGAAATAATTTTAACCAATTAAAAACCCTCTCTACAATAATTAAATGACAAATGGAGGGCTGTGGGTGTGTGGTTTTGCTAGTCGCACCCATGGCATATAAGGACCGGTTCGCGGGAAACCCTGGAAGAATTACCGTACTTTCCATAAGCCAGCATAGGCAACGGCTGGGCTTGTAGTAATTTTTCCTAGCCGACGCATCCAGGCAAGGGTGGGCGTGATGGGGTTAGGTCGGCGGGGGTTTACTCACTGATCGGATTCCGGATTCACCTAGGCACGAGTGGGGGCTACCTGCCTTGGCTAAAAGGTGGGGGCGAAACGTGAGGTGTGGTGTGCTTAGTTAGGAATGTTATGCGAATGGTCCTGTCATAGTCCCTTTCCGGTGTACCGTGGTGGTATGCCGGCACATGGAAACGTGTTGTGGGGCTGTGTCTTGTGGGTACAGTTGTACACCTCTGATCAGAGTAAAACTATTCTAATAGCCGTGCCCGCGGTTATGGGCGATCGACCAGATTCACCATGATTAGTCTTACCTCTAATAACTTGACTTAATAGAACTGGTGTAGTTCAGGTGGTGGTTTGGGCCTATTGCAACGTGGTATAGTATTGGGCTGTGATGATTTAATCTTGCTTAATTAACTCAACTGTTTTACCACATTCAACTGTTGTCTTTAAATGCTAATTTCATGCAAACCAACCCCTTCAGCCTCCTTTGGTATTATTTGCATCATTTTTCCCCATTCCGGTATGACTTGTTGAGTACAGTGGGTAGTACTCAGACTTGCTCTATCTTCCCCCACACCAGAGTTGGAGTATGTTTTCGATGGAGGCTATTCGGAGTAGGCTTGTGGCTGCTGTCGAGGATGCCCGTGGATTGGAGTCGCCAAGCTGCGAGCGTCTAGTTATCTATCTAGAATAGCTTGTTTATCTCTTTCCACTGCATTTATGTAAGATATTTTTATGGTGTTTGTAAGACACGGATCTATATGTCAACTTTATCGTTTGTGTACCCTGGCCTGTCCTGGACAGGGGTGGAATGCATATTCTGCCTGGAATTCGGGTTAGCGAATCCCTGGGCGTGACAAGTTGGTATCAGAGCCGACCTTGACCGTAGGACAAGCAACCTGGAAACCCTAAGAGCCCTCGGAAACTCTTTCATGTGCATTTGCCCTTCACTTGGAGTTGTTTCGGGAAAATTCGGGATCTTTGTTCCTTGGGTTTACGGGAAAAAAATCTGGGTCATTTATTCGATGGGGATTTCTTTGAGTATAGTTAGTCTGGAATTTTGGAAATATTGGGATGGTAATTTCAGAGTTCGTTTGGAATCATCTTGAAAATGGGTCGGGAAAATTTGACGGGAGAATGCATTAGGTCCTAGCTTAGGCATAAGGGAAGCAAAACCTATTTACTTCGGTTCTTACTATAATTACTATTTTTAATAATATTATTACTATAATATTTTCCCATCATTTTCAGTATGGTAATAGCGCGTATTTGACTCATATAAAATGTTCCATGCACAAAATTCTTCTTTTACTCGTTTATTTACTGGAGTCATTTAATTGATTTCTTTAATTTGGATTTGAGCATGCATTGATTCCCACCCCTTGTCCTCTGTAGATGGCAGATTTTCCCCCTACGCACCGTGGTGAGGATATGGACGGTTGTGTGGCAGAGCTTGCCCGCATGACTTTAGTTGTGGGTTACCCTGAAGCGCCGGAGTACACCGCTATCAAGCCTCTCAGTGGAGAGTTCCCGCACAGAGTTCGCTTGGAGGTCCATGGCTTTGTGGGCACCAGTCTTCCCAGGAGGCAGCTTATCGGATGATGTCCATGTCTTATCAGATGATGATCCACGGGACAATCTGGATGGGAGAAAGAATATGTGTTCAAGAGAACAAGGAGCTAAAGGATCCGATACTCACGGAAGCCCATCAGACCCAATACTCAATTCACCCTGGCAGCACCAAGATGTATCAAGACCTCAAGGCGAAGTTCTGGTGGGTCAGCATGAGAAGGGAAATCGCTGAATTCGTCGCGCTCTGCGACGTATGTTAGCGAGTGAAGGCGGAGCATCAAAGACCAGCAAGGTTACTACAGCCTCTTCAGATTCCGGAATGGAAATGGGAAGAAATAAGAATGGACTTTATTACGGGGTTGCCAAGGACGGCATCCGGACACGATTCCATTTGGGTGATCGTTGATCGACTCACGAAGGTCGCTCACTTTATTCTAGTACACACCACCTACTCGGGGAAGAAATTGGCGGAACTCTATTTGGCAAGGATCATGTGTTTGCATGGGGTACCTAAGAAGATTGTGTCCGACCGAGGGAGTCAGTTTACTTCGAGGTTTTGGCAGAAACTACAAGAAGAGTTGGGAACTCGTCTGAACTTTAGTACTGTTTACCATCCTCAAACCGATGGTCAAACCGAGCGAGTTAACCAAATCTTGGAAGACATGTTGAGAGCCTGCGCACTTGATTTTGGTGGGGCTTGGGACAGAAGCCTGCCGTACGCCGAATTCTCCTACAACAACAGCTACCAGGCTAGCCTGCAGATGGCGCCGTTCAAAGCATTGTACGGCCGAAAGTGCCGCACTCCGCTCTTTTGGGACCAGACCAGAGAGTGTCACTTGTTTGGGACTGAAGTCCTAAACGCCGCAGAGGAAAAAGTTAGAACAGTCCGGGAAAGGCTGAGGATCGCACAGTCTAAGCAAAAGAGCTACGTAGACAACCGTCGAAGAGAGCTCATCTTTGAGGTTGGGGACCATGTGTACCTTTGTGTCACGCCATTTCGAGGTGTGCACCATTTCCAGACCAAGGGAAAGTTAGCACAGAGGTGAAGTCGCCTACCGGCTAGAACTCCCCTCCAACATGCTCGACATTCACGAGGTTTTCCACGTATCCCAATTGAAGAAATTGAGGGTACCCAAAGAACAGGAAACCAAGAGGACTTAACTTATGTGGAAAAGCCAACCCGTATCCTCGAAACCAGCGAAAGAAGGACAAGGAGTAAAGTAACCAGATTCTGCCGAGTTCAATGGAGCCATCACTCGGAGGAAGAAGTGTCGACCCCCGATTTTGGAAATTAGTGATCTAATGTGTTTATCCGTACCAATCCTTGGATCAGTAGTTGGTACACACATACATAGCCGGATCACAACATATCATGGATGAATTTAGGCTAAAAGAGTTAAGTGCTTACATTAGGGCCAGGTAGGCCAACAACTATCAGAGAACAACAGCGGAAGACAAAACAATACAAGGGCCCGGTTGACATGCCACAGGAAGTCGACTGGGAACGAGACCTAGAACGGGACCGTACTCCGATCATCTTGTTAAGTACGCAAGCGTACTAACAAGAGCTTCTCTTCAGGCACTCTGCTAAAATATATATATAGAGCAACAATGAGTACAAAAGTACTCAGCAAGCCACCACACAAAAATGCATATGATAGAGGGTATTTCAAGGAATGGCTTCCGGTTCTTTTGCGTAAAGCAAGTTTTGTAAATCTTTTCACAAGCCTAAGACCTAGCATAGACTGATCAAATTTTAATACCATAATTCATTAATCAACGACGGTTCTGTCCACCATCCATTGTCATCCCAAGGATAGCTTCCTGTCATTGGGTCGTCATGGTTTTCTGAGGACGTCCACCTTCCCTCCTCTCAGAAAGTGGCTCCATCAGCATAAAAATCATCATGCATCATCTCATCCCACACAAGTTAAGAATTTAGAGTCTAACCAAGTGTAATACATGTCTCGTGCTCAATAACCGCGAGCACGACTACTCGAACAGATTTGGTTTACTCACATTGCAGTGGATGTACACTTTACCCGCACTCGACGACTGCCCAACACATGAGACGCGTCACGGCAAAGCCTTTCGATAACCTCGCATTGGCAGTACCCGCTCCATGAACTTTCATCCTCATGCACTCTAGGCGTGTATGTTTCTAGCTGTGAGAGGAGTTCTGGCACTCCCGGGAAGGGAAGTCTCACACGGACGTTAAGTTTATAGTTTCAATTTAGGTTCTCACTCTCACACACGTGGCAGTCCTACCAATGGCGACACCGATGTAGGAGCACACCTTGTGGCCCTATGTCACGCCCGGAAATTTATCCCAAATTTCCAGACCATTTTGTGTATAAATCCCTGTGCAGGAATCATACCAGGGTACACAAAACAACAAATTAATATACAGATCCAAGCGAAAATAAAGCGTAAATACTTAAAGAAGAGGCACTTAGTCCTCACCAAAAAGAAAACAGCAGCGGAAAGAGGCAACGATCCTAGCTGGGCTTCAGCTCCACTCCACAGGCAACACTCAACTGGGGTATAAGCCTTGATCTTCTAGCTTCGTCTTCAGCTCAGAAACACTACACTTCTGAAAAGGGGAATGATAGCAAGACTGAGTACAACCACCGTACTCAACAAGTCACACCAACGATGCATTCGTGATAGGGGAGACAAGGAGGGTTTGTGGCTATTTGCATAAAGGCGGTTGTAAACATTTATAGTTGAAAACAGTAAAACAGTCGATTAATTAAGGCAAGTTTAAACATCTCCACTGAACAACGCTACACCACGTTGAACAGCCCAGCCATTCCACCTGAACTAAACCAGTTCATTAAGTCATTTTAATTAATAGAGTAGGACAAATCACGGTGAATCTGGTTGATCGCCCATAACCGCGGGCACGGCTATTCGAATAGTTTTACTCTGGCCAGAGGTGCGCAACTGTACCCACAAGACACGATTCCACACATGTTGCCATGCTTCGAAATACCACCATGGTACTGCAAAGGGGAAAATCGCGACAAGACCCTTCGCATAACTCCCCCCTAACCAAGCACACACCACACCTCAGATTTCGCCCCCACCTTTAAGCCAAGGTAGGCAGCCCCTTCTCGTGCCTAGATGAATCCGGAAGCCGATCAACGGGTAAACCCCCGCCGACCCAACCCCATCACGCCCACCCTTGCCTGGATGCGTTAGGTAGGGAAAAGCTACACTACAAGTCCAACAGTTACCCATGCCTGCTTGTGGTAAGCACTGTTAGTCTTCCAGGGTTTCCCGAGAACCGGTCCTTAATTGCCATGAGTGCGACTAGCAAAACCATACACCCACAGCTCACCATTAGGCCATATTTTAGTTGGTTAATTACGACCAACGAAACATGGCCGACATGTCATGAGCTAGCAGCTCCATAGTGTACTAGCAGTAGATAATGTAATTATCCCATTATGTGAACTACTGGTAATTAAGCATGGCTAAGCATAATATAATTCTAGCTAGGTCAACATGAGACACAAGCTAGTCAAATTATCACCCAGTTTGACAAAGAAAGGACATCAAGTAATTAAGGCACAAGCGAACAGATAGGTAAATCCCGTTACCTTGTAATTAGCAAAACATGCAATTTATTTGTAAACGGTAAAACATTTTATAAATTGGGATCAAAATGCTCAAGGGGAATGTGTGACTTGCCTTGATTCTTCGATTGATCTTCCAAACTCTTTTCCTTGCGAACGCGGTCGTCCGAAATGGCGGAATCTACACGTTGGCACGCAAAACGAGGAAAAACTCTAATAAAAACCAAGGAAACATTACCCTGGGGCTCTCAAACCACCTAGTGGCACAGTGGATCACTACGGACTCGGGGGGCTTGACCTCCCTCGTTGTGTGGGTGCTACTCGCACAAGGGCTTTCAAGCCCTCAGTGACCAACTCGGGCTTGGCCATGTCTTAACCGGCTAATCCAGGTGTACCGCTTAACCACCTGCCCAGAGCTTTCAAACAACCCAGTGGCACAGTGTGGGTACACCCAATTTGGGCTTGGTGCCCCAAAAATCCACTCGTGATCGTCCAGGATTCCGATCACGCACAGATTGATATATAGAACAACTTTCGATTATTTTAAATTTGTTTTACATCAGACTAGCTATTACAACTCTCAAAGATTAAAAGATCCAAACTAAAATATCCTTATTTAAAATACAAGAAAAATTCAAACTACCAAAATCCACAGGCAAAAGCTCGAGTGTAGACTAAGCCTAGAAAAAACTCGTCGCTGCTGTAGACCTCGCTACCTTCTAGGGCTTCTTCATAACACGATTCTTCTATACGTCAAATTATGCAAGAGTGAGTACTTATGTACCCAGCAAGACACTTTATAAGCACGTGTAAATAAGACATGAATGAAATTATCTAAAAAATGTAAGGAAACTTAAATATCATCATTCTATGCATAAGATATTGAAATAAAGTGAATACAACAACATATTCCCATTATTCTTGACAATATTTTAGGTTTAAAACTACTTATACTAGTTATTGCACAGTGGGGCATGGACCCATCATAGTAGTCGAACTCTTGTTAGGTCTAGGCAAGGTTAGCTTTATCGTCATTCTTCCATGAGTCCCACTGTTGAGAAAAACATGCCAACCTAACTCCTTACACATGTACACCCCAAAACCGCTCCTAATGAGCCAACCAACAACCTTCCATATATGGACAATGTACTAGGCTAAGTCCAGTTACTTGGTCGTATGGATGGATGCAAACTATGTCATTTTCCATGGTATAAGGTGTTAATTTATAATCCGGTTAAACCACCAAAACTATCACAAATATTCAAACTTTCCATATCCATAACTTCAATAATCATAAACTTCAACATTCACAACCTTCAACTCAAAAATGCCCATTTTAACCGGATTCCTAAACTTGTAAAGATATTTGGAATGTAAAGCACATAAAATGATGTTCGATGTATCCTTCCATAATCTCATGTGATAAAACTTTGAAAGCAATAAATATTATTCTAGATCACTACAATGTTATTTTGAAGTATAACATCTACACATGAGATGCTAAAAGAGTAAGCCATAAGGTGGTAAATAAATTACTAGAAAGGGTATAATATGATTAACTTATGCATAGAGTAAACATGAAAATGTTCCTATTATTTTATGTGGTCCAAATTTTAATTGTGTCTTGCCTTGCGCCTCAAAACTTTCAGTGGCTTCAGCGTAGTCAGCTAGGTCCACGTCAGCTCCTATGATTTCAACACAGTCTTCTGTATTGTCTAACGTACGAATACGAGAAAGATAACAAATAAAGACTATAAGGGAAAAATACTACAAATAAACCGTAAAATGAAGGAATAAATAAAATTGGAGCAAAAAGAGGGAAAAATAAAATAGATCAAAGAACATTTTAGTTTTCAAATGGGATGAATAAATTTTAGAAAAGAAATGGAATTATGTGGGGTTCACTAGTAAGATTTATTTTTCTAGTTGGCTGAGTAACAAAACTGGTGGATATTGGCTTTTCTAGTCGATGCTACAATCGATTAGCACAACGACTAGGAAGTTAGGAGGTTGGTGTAGGTTGGCGGGGCGGAAAGGTGTTACTCTACAACCGTGAGTGGCAGCAGAGCGGCTATGATCGCACAGAGCCCGAAAGCTAGTGAGCGGCATGTTGTGGAGGTCGAGGGAGTAGTGAGGCTCCGATCATTGTATGCGTCGAGGCGTGGGGTGCAAGGAACAACACTTCGACCTTAGGTGGGTTATGTCGGGCTCTACCATCCTGAGTTCGATGTTAGGACGTTAACTGCAAATGTTCCCATGGAGGACCTAGAGTTCCCACGGTGGCTGTATAGTGGCTAAGGGTAAAGGATGATATGGATAAATTTTGAATTGAAAATAAATTTATAAGGTGTTTTAAATTCAGAAGGGTATTTGAATAAAGAAATTTAAATAAAACTCAAAAATAGAAATTTTGGTATAAAAATAAAGAGTTTGAATTTAGAAAAATTTAGATCTAAGATCTACTGGAATTGGATCTACGGTTTAAGAGATATGGGTTCCTAAGGTTTGAATTTGAAATAGATCAAATAAAAGAAAAAGAATTACTGTGGAGGTGGGGCTCACTTGTAAGATGCTTCTTCTTCTACCTCTTCTTCTTCCTTTCGCCAACAGAGAAGAGAGGGGGAGGCAGAGAAGGGGCGCGCGCGGTCCGGCGGCTCGGCGGTCTCGGCGGCGCTTGGGCTAGGGTGGCAACCGGAGGTGGAGGAGCAAGAGGAGGATGGCGGCCGGCGGCGAGGAAGGATTTGGAGAGAGAGGGAGGGAGTGGGAGAGCTTGAGTTTTTATGGGAAAACGACGAGGAGCTCGCCGGCTTTTATAGGCCGGGGAGGTCGGTTGTGAGAGAGAAGTCGACGACGGCACGGCACGGCATCGTCTCGGGATGGAGGTGGCGGCGCCGGGTGTCTTCGCCGGATTGGGCCGGCCATGGCGGTTTGGTGGTCGGCGGCAACGTGTGGTCGACGCGCGGCTAGGCAGGTGGCGCGGCGTCGAGTGGCGGTGACGAGAGCAGTGGGCGGCGGCGGCAAAGCAGCGGCGGCAAAGGAATGGCGACGGCGGCGGCGGCCTCGGGGGTGCCACGATACATCCCCGGTTGCGGCGATGGCGGCGCGGTGGTGGCGTGGCAGCAGTGGGTGGAGAGGGCGGTGCGCAGGAGTACAGGACAGCGGCGCTGCGTTTTGGGCGAGGCGGCGGCGGCGCCCATGAGTGGGAGAGGAGCGGCAGGGCAGGCGTCCGCGCGGGCCTGGCTGGGCCGCACGCCAGGTGGGCTGGCGGCCTGGAAAGGAGGGACTGGAGTAGAGAGGGAGAAGAAAAAGAAGGAATAAGTTCATCTGATATCCCTTGTCAACGAATTCGATTTTTATCCTTCAACTGAAAAACTAGATACAACGGATCCCTCAACTATCAAAACAGATACAAGATTTTTATACAGGTTCAGACCCTTTATTTGTAAGGTAATAGCTCTAATCCTGGTAGCTGAAGTCGGTGTTGCTCTTATTCACTAGAATTACACGAGTACAATATTTGGGATAACATATCTAGTTGTCGTCGTCTTGGTGGTATGGATCTCCAACACGTAGTCGACAACGGGGTAGTCTTCCTCCTCGAATATGAACTCAGTGAGATCAGAGATAGCGCTAGATCCCTCTTGTCAGCCTCCATGGCACCAGATTATGTATGTCCAGGCTTATCTCTGATATCGATGTCTGGCGGCATGTGTTGATATCTATTCTGACTATTGTCTCCCTTCTGACTTGGCTATCCCCCTCTTCTCCTAGGGGATCTTGTATTTATTCCCATAGATGTCCTTTTGTCTAAGTAGAACTAGGGAGATAAATATGGATATGATCCGAGTAGTCCTTGTAGTTTCCATGTAAAACTCTACTTCTCCTTCCTCCTACGGAATACATTCTGTACATGAGGCATGATTCCATATAAGACTTGGTATATGGTGGGTCCCACCAAGTTTAACCCATGATCATAGGGTATACCTTATCCACAACCCTAATAGTAGCCCCCGACTTCAATGCAAATGAACGAGTTGATGTTCTTGACCAAAGACCTT
Source organism: Oryza punctata (assembly GCA_000573905.2). NCBI lineage: Eukaryota > Viridiplantae > Streptophyta > Magnoliopsida > Poales > Poaceae > Oryza > Oryza punctata. The sequence goes on along the minus strand of CM002491.2, from coordinate 26,171,679 downwards.
AGAACAACAGTTATCGATCTCACTTAACCGTTCTCGGATGACCGAGAAAGCATGGAGTCTACGACTAAGTTCCCTGTCTTACCTTGATCGAGAATTTGGATTGAAGTCAAAAAATTCCATCTCGGCGGGTACACCATCGCTTCATTTCGTAATATTGTCGAACTCCAATACCGTTCTCGGATAATTGAGTAGCTGTGGAGTTTGCGACAAAGTCCTGCAATCTGACTTAACTATTCTGATATCTGACTTTTCTGAAATCAATACACAGAACAAATTGTTAGATAGAAAAAGCCCCCAAGCGAACGCTTAAGGGTAACATGATATAATATGAACTGAAAATTGAAAATAAATTGAATCTACATATGACAATAAGAGTACTCCCTAGCACCCTAGTTATACCCTTGGAGAACTCGTTCTCGGAGGGTATAGCTTGAACACTTATAACCTGGCCTCGAGCTACGAATACCTAGCCCCTAGCCGTGAAGTTTGGAAAAACCAATTTCCGATTACACAGCTTAGTTAATACGCGCCCATTGAGCACTCTGACATGACCAAATATGATATGGTCGTTTGGCTCTATAGTGCCTAACATCACCTTATCAGCTCTGGGCGTCCCCAGCTAAGGACCGTGAGGACATCAGAGGTGTGTCAGACTAGCGTAAAAGGACGTTAGGATCGACTTGGGCACACGACGTTACACGGGTAAGGGATCTCGGGGTATTATTACTGAACTAATATTGAATTTACATATGACAATATAAGAGTACTGTTGCCAGAGTTACCCTCAGCCAGTCGGAGTATGATACCTTCCTAGCCCTCAGCTATCTTTAAAAAAAGTGGTCTTTCCACAAAGGCAGCTTAAATCTTATAACAAACCGAGCTCAAGCTGCGATTACCTAGCCCCCAGCTATGAGGTTGGCATAACCAATTCCCGATTACACGGCTTGGTTAATACACTACTATTGAGCATTCTGACATGACCAAATATGATATGGTCGTTCAGCTTTGCAGTGTCTGACATCACCTTATCCGCTCTAGGCTTCCCCAACCGAAGAACGTTAGGATCTCGAAGGTGTGTCAGACCAGCGTAAGAGGACGATAGGTTCAACTTCGAGACAAGGCGATATAAGAAAAGGGGATCAACAAATAAATATTGCGCATATTATATGTATAACCACTTACAAAGATTGATGGGCATGGGGTGATGAGGTGGCTATACATTGGGCAAAAACCATGTGTGTAGTTGTACTCGATCACTTCGTGGGAACAGTAGGAGAGTAGCTACCACCGCTGGTCGAGGACGAGGTATGTAGACGTACTCGACCACTTGAAGATGTGGTGCGATGACCGCTATGCTGGTTGTCAAAGGCCAGTCATAGTTGTACCTCGACCACTAGAAGGGTGCTTGGACTCAGACCATGTGGGTGGTCGTATCTCGACCACTCGAACAGAACTCGGAGAGGTGGTGAGATAGCTACCGCCCCTATATTCAGACCAGGTGGGTAGTCGTATCTCGACCACTCGGAGAGGTGGTGAGATAGCTATCGCCCCTGTAGTCAGACCATGTGGGTAGCCGTATCTCGACCACTCGAACAGAACTCGGAGAATTGGTGAGATAGCTACCGCCCCTGCACTCAAACCAGGTGGGTAGTCATATCTCGACCACTCGAACAGGACTCGGAGAGGTGGTGAGATCGATACAGCTCCTGTACTCAGACCAGGTGGGTAGCCGTATCTCGACCACTCCAACAGAACTCGGAGAGGTGGTGAGATAGCTACCGCCTTGTACTCAGACCAGGTGGGTGGCCGTATCTCGACCACTCGGAGAGATGGAGCGAGGACCGCTACGCCGTTGGTCAAAGACTAGTTATAGTCGTACCTCGAACATTCGAAGTCGTGGTGCGAGGACCACTATGCTACTGGTTGAAGACCAGTTGTAGTCGTATGTCACGCCCAAAAATTCGCTAACCCGAATTTCAAGCAAAATGTGTATTGAATCTCTGTCCAGGACCAGCCAGAGTACACAAACGACAAATTGATCTTCATTGAAGCGTAGCATTCTCCATAACCACATGCATCCTCAACGTCCGGAACAAGCCTAATCTTCAAAATATTCATCATCCTGATAATTCTCTGTCTCTGATCTTGGAAAAATTAAGCAAGACTGAGTACCACTCACTGTACTCAAAAAGTCATACCAATAGAGAAGTATGATGCAAGATAGTATCAAAGGAATGGCTATAAGGTATTTGCACAAAAGCAGCATTTATGAAACATAATTTGAATCCAGTAAAACAACTGATATAAATTAATCAATATTAAACATCACTACCCAATGCTAAACCATGTTGCAACAGGCCCAACCATACACCTGAACTACCCCAGTTCATTAAGTCATAATATTAGAATGAGACTAATCACGGTGAGCTGGTTGACCGCCCAATAACCGCAGGCATGGCTATTCTAATAGTTTTAATTTGATCAGAGGTGTACAACTATACCCACAAGACACAGCCTCACAGCACGTTACCATGCGCCGACATGTCACCACGACATACCGAAAAGAGACTGTGATAGAACCATTTGCATAACCCTCTCTAACCAAGCATACCCACCTCAGGTTTTACCCCCACTTCTTAGAAAGACAGCGGGCAGTCCCCTCTCGTGCCTAGGTAAATCCGGAAACAGCAGAGACCAAAGCCAGGTCTGAACTGCACCATCTCCTCTACCCTTGCCATGGTATGTTGACTAGGTTGAGCTACACTCCAGATTCAGCCTGGAGCCCACACTAGCGTGTGGTTTGCACGGAAATATCTTCCAGGGATTCTCGAGAACCGGTCCTTAATTGTCATGGGCACGACTATCAAAACCATGCACCCACAACCCACCATTTAAACATATTTTAGTTTAATTAAGTCAATACCATGACGATACATCATTATATAATTAAGGACTGAATTAGAATGAATCCCATAGTGTGCTAATTGATCTAAGCATGGCTAAGCATTCCTAAACCAATCATCTAGTCATTTTATAACCAGAGTTATCAATGGTACAAGGTAACAACAGGCTGAGTGTAATAGGCATCCATCCCACATGACATTATAAAAGCAATGCAATTTAATAGAAAAGCGGGGATTTTGTAAAGCAGTTCAACATGATCAATGTTGTGTGTATTAATTACCTTGCTCTTGAACTGACAGAACTTCGGCGACCACTTCGTAATACACCGGAGAGTCGGAACTGCCGGATTCTATATGACAAACAAAGCAAACAATAAGTCTACTGAAACAGCCAAAGAAACCAATTTTGCTGAATTCAAGACATTTTATTGAATCCACTGAAACTTGAATGGATTAAAACGGAGCTCGGATGATTAAGATATGATTTTTAGAATATGAAATGTGTAATTACTATTAACCGAAAGTCCTTCGTTAATTAATATATATTAATGCCCACAAACGGATAAGATAAACAGAAAACAAACTCCGGTTAACGAGCCTCATGGGTCAGCGACTCGACGAGTCAACCTACCGTGGCACGGGACCACGCAAACGGTCAACCAAACCAACGAACGGAACCGACGGCTCAAAACGGCTCTAGGGTTTTAGAACATCTCGGTACGAGCAAACCGACATGACACTATGCCACACTACATGCGAACGTATGCGACAAACGACTAACAAGCGCATGCGGCACAGCTGGTAGGCACAACCGGTGACACGGCAAGCGGCCAAAGCGACGACGGTGGGGACTACGGCTCGGTAGGGCCGTGGCAAAGCGGCAACGCGATAGCCGGCTTGGCAGCGGTGGCTGCGAGTGTGGCGCTAGGGCGACGGCAGTGGCACGACGAGCATGCGGCTGCGGCTAGGGCAGCGACAGCGGCGGCACGGTAGCGGCACGGCAACGGCGGCGCGCGACTGCGACTAGGGCAGCGGCGGCGGCACGGCAGCGACGCGGCACGACTAGGGCAGCGGCAGCGACGGCACGGCAACAGCGGCGCGGTAGCGGCAGCGCACGGCTGCGGCTAGGGCAGCGGCGACGCAGCACACGGCAGCAGCGGTGCGGTGGCGCGTGGCACGGCAGCAACGCGGCACAGCGGCGGCGGCAAGGGCTAGGGCAACAGCGGCGGCACGGCAGCAACGCGGCAATGGCAGTGCGTGGCAGCGGCTAGGGCAGCGGCGGCACAACACACGGCAATGGCGGTGCGGTGGAGCGCCGCACAGCAGCGACGCGGCAGCGGCAGCGGCGGCAAGGGCTAGGGCAAGAGCGGCGGCACCGCAGTGACGCGGCAACGGCGGCGGCTAGGGCACGGTGATGCGGCAAACGACACGGCAGCGGCAGCGCGGTTAGGGCAGCGGCACGGCAAAGTTGGCGCGCGGCAGCGGCTAGGGCAGTGGCGGCGCGATAGCGGCGGTGCATGGCAGCGAGGCGGCAAGGCGGCAAGGCGACACGGAAGCGACGCAACGTCAGCGACTAGCGGCGGTGTGGCAGTAGTGTGGTGTCAATTGCCGGCAGCGGCTCCACGATGATGGTGATGAATGGACGGAAAGGAAATAACAAAGGGACGGAAAGGAGTCCTCACCGGGAGACAACGACGACTGGCGGGAAGAGACGGCGGGGCGGCGAACCGGCGACGCTAGAACAACAACAACGATCAAGACTAGATGGATAAGAGGAGGAGGTAGGATGGTTATGACGACCACCATGCCGGCGGGGAAAACGAGGGCTCACCAGCGATGCGACAACGACGACGGCGACGAGAGGCAGCGGCGGAGAGGCCGCGCCGGTGGCTAGGGCGCAGGGGCGTCTAGGGCTCGGGAGAAAAAATAGAAAAGGGGGATGGGGAAGGGGACTTATATAGGTGGTGGTGGGTTTTAGGTGGGGCTGGCCCAGGGGAGAGGGAGGCGCGCACGGCAGAGGGGAAAAGGAAGGGGTGGCCCATGGTGGGGGAAAGGGGAGGGAAAGAATACAGGAGGAGGGGAACCTAAAAAGGAAAGGTGGGGGAAACAAATGCGGTGTCATTTCGGGAAAGGAAAAAGAAACCGAACCGGAATAAGAGTAGGACTCGGCTCGTCATACAAAACGAAACCGCGGCGGCAAAAGGGTCAGCAGATACAACGAACCGCGAATAGGGAGAGTGAACCGGGAATGGTTCACGACCAAAGGAGGGAAAGGAAAGAATTATTAATTCAAATCCTGATATTTTAAATTAACATTATTACTTCATCTGCTCTGAATATTTTGGTGAAAGTTAATGATTGTTAAGCACATTGTTAATTTAGGGTTTCCTCCTGGTTAAACAAAGTATTTTCTATAGACCATTTGCTGATGATTTAGAAACTACGGAAAAAGGGAAAACTCTGGGTGTGACATCGTACCTCGACCATGTGAAGTCGTGGTGCGAGGACCATTACTCCACTGGTCGAATACCAGTTGTAGTCGTACCGCCACCATCTGAAGTCGTGGTGCAAGGACCGCTACTCCGTTGGTCGAAAACCAGTTCTAGTCCTACCTCGACCATTTGAAATCGTGGTACGAGGATTGCTACTCCGCTGGTCGAAGACCAGTTGTAGTCGTACCTCGACCACTTGAAGTCGTGGTGCAAGGACCGCTACTCTGCTGGTTGAAGATTAGTTGTAGTCGTACCTCGACCATTTGAAGTCGTGGTGTGAGGACCGCTACTCCACTAGTCGTCGACCAGGTGTAGACATACCTCAACCACTTGAAGGCAACTGATAGGTGGCGAGAGATCGCTACAATCGACCGGTCAATGAGATGGAGGAGGCATATTCTTGATCACCTAAAGGTAACTGATAGGTGGCGAGGGATCACTACAACCGACCGGTCGATGACCAGTACTAGGCATCTTCTCGATCACTTGAAGGTAACTGATAGGTGGCGAGAGATCGCTAAAATTGACTCGTCGATGACCAGGAGCAGGCATCTTCTCGATCACCTCAAGGTAACTGGTAGGTGGCAAGAGATCGCTACAACCGACTGGTCGATGACCAGGAGTTGGCATTTTCTCGATCACCTAAAGGTAACCGATAGGTGGCAAGAGATCACTACAACCGACTGGCCGATGACCAAGAGTAGGCATCTTTTCGATCACCTGAAGGTAATTGATAGGTGGCGAGATATCGCTACAACCGACTGGCCGATAACCAGGAGTAGGCATCTTCTCGATCACCTGAAGGTAACTGAAAGGTGGTGAGAGATCGCTACAATCGACTAGCCGATGACCAAGAGTAGGCTTCTTCTCGATCACCTAAAGGTAACTGATAGGTGATGAGAGATTGCTACAACCGATTGGTCGATGACCAGGAGTAGACATCTTCTCGATTACCTGAAGGGGTGCTAGAGTTGGTTATACATGTGCATCTCCTGTAGCTAGCATGATTCACATACTCAACTTGTAGCATATCCGGATCTCCATTTGCAACCATGCCGGGTGATCAAACCGACAATGTTCGTGGGGAATTATCCGTTGTCAATCTATTCTCAGATAGTTCGGCCATGGCTGGCGCTATACGTGAGATAGGTCATCGGTCTTCATTGGTAGGTTTGGCCCGACAACTCCGTATTTCTCGAGAATGTTCTCGATAATGGTGTTGCACCCGACCACCGCCTACTCGAGGGCTCGATTGTTGCTGAAAATATTCTCTAGAAGGAAGACATATAGCAGAGAATATCGAGTATGTACTAAAAAACTGCATTATCTTCTAGTATTATCCAGTTATAATGAGCAGGTTCAAATTAAATATCGGATACTATGTAAACCGTAAACAAGCATAATTTATACGATAGAAATAGAGCGAGCCCCCAGTATTAAATCGTTGTCGACCTAATATAGGGAACACTTGCACAACAAACATTGTATAAAAACATGCTCTAGGTAAACATAATAAATTATGAATCTGACAATATCTTTGGAACTTGGTTCCATTAACGACGAATTCATGTCAATGACTAGTCGGGTGGAGTGTTTAAACGTGAGGAGTCATCTACTCGGGGAAATCAAAATCGACAAGAGGAGAAATAAATATTTATAAATATATTAAAATGCTTGAATTTTTTTCAAGTATTATATTTGCGTCAGATGCTACTCATCCTATATGTTTATACTGCATGATCCAAATTCAGATATACATAGTGGGGATTCATGGCTTTAACTTATCTCCTACGCTTCGGGAATGGATCAGTTAGAACATCACCGCTGGCTTGCCTTCGCCGCCACTGACTGGTATCCTCGCCTATACGGTTGGTCGGTGACACCACCGTTATTGGGCGTCTACATCTTCACCGCCGGCTCACCTTCGTCGTTGTCGACTGGTGTCTCTGCTTACACGGTTGGTTGGTCACACCACCGTTGTTGGGCATCTAAGTATACACCACCGGTTGCCGTCATCACCGCCGACTGGTGTCTCCGCCTACACGGTTGGTTAGTACAACCGCCGTTGTTGGGCGTCGACATCTTCACCACCGGCTTGCCGTCATTGTCGCCGACTGGTGTCTCCGCCTACAGTATTGGTTAGTCACACCGCCGTTGTTGGGCGTCTACGTCTTCACCGCCGGCTTGCCGTCATCGTCGCCTACTGGTGTCTCCGCCTACACAGTTGGTTGGTCACACCACCGTTGTTGGGCGTCTACGTCTACACCACCAGTTGTCGTCATCACCGCCGACTGGTGTCTTCGCCTACACGATTGGTTAGTGACACCACCATTGTTGGGCATCAACGTCTTCACCACCGGCTTGTCGTCATCGTCACCGACTGGTGTCTCGAACTACACGGTTGATACTGTTGTTGGGTGTCTACGTCTACACCACCGGTTGCCGTCATCACCGCCGACGTCTCCACCTACACGGTTGGTTAGTCACACTGCCGTTGTTGGGTGTCGACGTCTTCACCGTCGGCTTGCCATCATCGTCGCCGACTGGTGTCTCTGCCTACACGGTTGGTTAGTCATAGCACCATTGTTGGTCGTCTACGTCTTCACCGCCGGCTTGTCGTCATCGTCACCGACTGCTGTCTCCTCCTACACGGTTGGTTGGTCACACCACCGTTGTTGGGAGTCTACGTCTACACCACCGGCTGCCGTCATCGCCGCCGACTGGTGTCTCCGCCTACACGGTTGGTTGGTCATACCACCGTTGTTGGGTGTCTACGTCTACACCACCGGCTGCCGTCATCGCCGTTAACTGGTGTTTCCGCCTACACGGTTGGTTAGTCACACCGCCGTTGTTGGGCTCTACGTCTTCACTGCCGGCTCGCCTTCGCCGCCGTCGACTGGTGTCTCCGCCTACACGGTTGGTTAGTCACACCATCGTTGTTGGGTGTCTACGTCTTCATCGCTGGCTTGCCGTCATCGTCACCAACTGGTGTCTCCGCCTACGCGGTTAGTTGGTCACACCACCATTGTTGAGCGTCTACGTCTACACCACCCGACTGTCATCATCGCCACCGACTGGTGTCTCCGCCTACACGGTTGGTTGGTCACACCACCATTTTTGGGCATCTACGTCTACACCACCGACTGCCGTCATCACCGCCGACTGGTGTCTTCGCCTACACGGTTGGTTGTCACACCGCCGTTGTTGGGCGTCTACATCTTCACCGCCGGCTCGCCTTCGCCGCTGTCGACTGGTGTCTTCACCTACACGGTTGGTTGATCACACTACCGTTGACGGGCGTTTACGACTTCACCACCGATTGACGGGTGTCTACGATTTCACCACCAGTCTACCTTCATTGCCGCAGACAGGTGTCCTCGCCTACATGGTTGGTTGGTCACACCACCGTGGATGGGCGTCTACGTCTTCATCGTCGGCTTGTCTCTGTTGCCGTCAACTGGCATCTCCACCTTCACGGTGGGCCTATTATGTCGCCGTTGATGGACGCCTTCGTTTTCACCATCATTCAGCTTTTTCCATCGCCGACTGGTTTTGCCGCTGCCAACTGGTGTTTTTATCTTCACGACTACGCTTCTTTGCCACTGGTTTGCTTTTGTTGTCGCCGACTCGTGTCCACGTCATAACGGCAGTGCAACTCTATTACCATTGTGGGGCAACTTCATCTTCATTGTCTTCGGCACCGGCAAATTCTATTGCCACTACTTCGGAAGCTTCGCTATTTCACTAATCACGACGTCTCCAAGAGCCTCGACATCTTGGCATGAGCCACCAAATATGATGTCGTGCTAATCTACTACAACAAGTGGCGTTTCAATCTTCAAGATTTCTACTCGGACATCCTCAATGCGTATCTTTACTTTAGTGATGGTTACTTGACGACAAGTTACAGTTCTTGATTCTATGATCAGTTGTTTCCCAACTAAGCATAGAGTCGAGGGCTACACAAATACAAGACTCAAAATTGGATAGACACAATGTCAAGATGAAGCAATTGATTAACCATCCAACGAGTCAAATCTAGGAAATCATTATCTTCGTCTTCGACTCAGAGTAGGTGTTCTACTTCAGCAACACCAATTATTTATCGGCAATTTTGGTTTCTGGATGCTACCACAATGTACTCCAGATCCCTCAAGTATCGAGTTCAAGATTTAATCTACATGTCCGGGAGTTTTGATTTATCAACCAATCAACTCAGATTCGATGAGTTGGACAACAACATCTGCTTTCCTCTAAGTAAAGCATATGCAACAGCTACAAGACTAAGTTCTACTGACATCGTCATAAATCAATGGACATTGCATCAATCTTCGTCATGCAAATGTTAGTGTTAAGGAAACTACTCGAGCTTCGACATCTTCTCAACAATTTGATGGATTATTGTTACTGAAATCATCACCAACACCTTCTCCATCGACATTATCGTGATCTCCGGTCAATTGCCGTCAACTAAGGTGTTTGCTTCAGGGGTCCATGCTTAGTCAACACTGAATATTCGACTGGATCATTTTCTTCGACTTCTTGCTGTGCTTCCTTGGCATCGCCTTTACTTAATCGGCCCTGACGTCTCCGCTGTCGCTAATGGATGACTACGTGTTTGCTTTCGGTTCCCTCCGTCATCGCCGATTTGTTATCTCGTCTTCATGGTTGGCCTACAACGCCGCTGCTGATGGACGACCTCATCGTTATGGTTGGCTGCTACACCGTTATTAACTGGATAATAAGCATCATCGTCTTCATCAACATCATGCTATGTCCCTTCGGTCGTGCCTACTCTGTTGTTGTGGATGGGCAATTTCGTCTTCACTACCGGTCAAGTTTGGCATTGCCGACTGGTTTCTTCGTTTCCGCAGTTGGAGGAATTCACCATCGCTGCTGATGGACAACTTCGTCTCTACCATCGACATCTTCGTCACCTCTGATGGGCGATATAATCTACACATTGGTCATCTCACCTCCATGCCGACTGCATCAGCTACTACCGATGGACAATTTCGACTACGACAGAAGGACCAGCTACATATTTAGGAGCTTACCAGCTTAAGCACAAGGATCGTACCTTCAATCTGGATTTGTTCTGGATACACACTACATGGATTCATGGTCAGTAACTTGTTTCTTGAGCTCAAAGACTGGACCAATCATTATTCCCCATAAAGGCCATCGGTTGAGTACTTGCGCTAGTCAGGATTCAATTATCGCATCTACTATGGTATATCCCATGAGGGGTAAATATTCTGATCAGAAGCCACTCAGATGATGTGCACTTGATCTGCATCACCCGGAAAATTTATCAATCAGGAGCATATTAATTGGCGTGCTCTATACGTCATATTTCAAGGGTATTGGTGGGCATATTTTGGGCCTAGGCCTAATATGTTTGCAGCCTATATTTCAGGCAGTTAGTAAATCCTCTATGATTTTATTTACTGGGATCTTATACCACATATGCCGTATATTTCCAGATGAGGTGAAGCCGTGCGTCTTTTAGGGACTTAAGCACATCTGTTTAAGCAGTGTGTGCATGATGTATTCCTAGTGCTTTGGAAATTTCTTTATTCATGGCATACAAGCTTTATATAGCTGTTTTTGCTATGTGAATTTTCAAAGATGTGGTAACTTTAGGTTGCATGCATCATACTTCATAAAGCAGTCGGTCTATTACTTGAGTCTTATTTACTTGTGGATTCATACCGTATGTGCTATCATTATGCTACTTAGGTGGCTTAAAACCACTTGGCTGGTTAATTTATTTATTACTTGACTATATGATTAGTTTGTTCAATTAACCACATAGTCGGGGGCTACACCTATTAGGTGCATCTAGTCGATGCACCTAAGTTTATATTTTATTATTTTTCAGCCCTTCACAATCTTTTGATTTGGTAAAAGTACTCGGGAGATCATGACAAAGGTGATTGAAGCATTCGGCTTTGGAGTAATCTAGTTCGAGAGAAGATTATCTTTTCGACTGTGAAGGTCTCAGGGGCAACTGAAGAGATTATGGTTATCCCAGACCCACACGACACCGACTAGTTATAAGGGATAACTTATATCTATGTAATATATAACGGATCGAGATTGGGTATTACGTTTCCTTATGTATTATGGAATGGTCTAAAATCTTGATTTGATAATATTGTAAAATAGTATTAGAAAACTGATATCGTATTGGTTAAGATTTCTATCTTGTAATCCTGCCCCCATCCTACATAAGGTGGGCAAAGGCCCTCTAGGGGGCATAATCACACAATAAATCGTTAGATCAATACAACACCTAGCGGATACAATCCCCAAACAGGAGTAAGGTATTACCTTTTATTGGGAGAGTCTGAACCTGTCTAAATCCTTATATCTGCATCCGTCCGCTTTTAGATCTCATGCACTTCCCTCTTTTCATATTACCGAATTCTTGTTTCGACGCAACCTAACTTGCGCGCGATTTGGATCCACTAGGCTCATGCCAGCCTACGTAGTAGTCGCTAGCATTTCTTTCTCTTTTTCGCGTGATATTTTTTCGCGCGTGCTTAGCTCCCTCTCTTTCCGTCGTTTTCTGTGCAATTTTTTTCTTGCGTGATTTTTTCTCTTTTTCTTGTGCCATTTCCTTCTTTTTTCTCGTGCAAGATTATTTTTCCCCGTGTGCTATCAGGCTGGGTAAGTTTCAACTTCATTTTATTTTAAAAACTTTCAACTCATTAAAAGCTTCTAACATAAAATTGAAACTTTCAACTTAAGATTTAAAACTTCCAACTGAAAACTTGAAACTTTCGACCCAAGATTTGAAAACTTCCAACTGAAAATTTGAAACTTTTAATTTAAGGTTTGAAAACTTTCAATTCAAATTAAAAAGCTTTCAATTCAAATTAAAAAACATTCGATTCAAATTTGAAAACTTTCAACTCAAAATTTTAAAACTTTCAAATCCAATTTGAAAACTTTAAAGTTAGAATTCAAAACTTTCAAATCAACTTTGAAAAATTTCAACTCAAAATTTAAAAAAACCATATCCATTTTTTTGAAACTTTCAAGTCTAAATTTAAAACTCTCAGTTCATCTTTTATAAAATTTTAATTGAACTAATCCGTTCATTGTTTTGCTATTAAATAATCACGCTTATGCTAATCTAATCGTGTTTAGTGCTAAGCGCCCGCTCAGAGAGGGGAGAAGCGCGTCTGCGCGTGGGATGGCTCCGTGCGCGCGAGTTACTGTAGCAGCGCGTATGCGCGAATTAGTCGTGCCCCACGGCCACACGCATATTCTCCCCTCTGTGCGCGTTTCGCCTAGCTCTCCTCCCCTTCTCCCGGTTCTCACCTCCTCCCTCCCTCTCGAGAGTGCACACGCCAAAACCACCGCTAACTCCCACCTCTCGCCCACACCTCCCTGATCCGATCCCTTCCCCTAGAACCCTAGCCGAATTCCGCCTCCGCCGCTATCTGCTCGTCCCGCGCTCCAATTCCGTCCTTCATCCGCTCTTTGTTTTTTTTTCTTCTTTTTGCGATTTTTTTGGGTGCGATTGGTCTGGTGATCCGCGTGCTAGGGTTCGGGAGTCGCCGGGGCGGGGGTTTGGGTGGTGGATTGGACCGGTAGGTGACTGGAAGGGCTGGCCCTTTGTGGTTTCCGGGTTGGTTTCACCCGCCGCATGTGGAGAATCGGAGGACCTGGGAGAGGTTAGGGTTAGGGTTATGGGGAGCACGGGGGAGCCCGACCGGAAGCGGCGGCTCAGTAGCTCCGTTGCGCCCGGCGGCGGGGCCCCTGTTTCTCCTGCCAAGCGGCTGGCGGTTGCACCCACCTCCGAAGATAAAAAGGTATTTTTGCATCTCGAGCTGCTGCTGGCACCTCTGTATCGTTTGAGTTCATGTTTATGGTGGTAGTACTGTTTGTGAGTTCTTGTTTACGGTGGTAGTACTGTTTGATATGTTGTTGTATGATAGCTAGATGGTGGCATGGTGACTCTGATATTTAGCAGTTTTTGTATGTCATGGAATTCATACATCCGCTAAAAGATCTGTCGTGAACTGTTTGAGGATAGATTGATGAGTTTATTCTTGATAAGTGTTTGATGCTTTTATACCGATGCTGAGCTCTATGCAATTGCAAGGCTTGTTGTGTTGTGTTGTGGTTGTTAGTGGAAGAAGCCCTATGTAACAAAAGTACTAGTAGGAATGAGCTATGTATTATCCGTTTCGGATTCTGCAACTATTGCATGATTTTTTCTGGTTCTTTAGAGCGAGTGATATGTTCTATAATTATTACTCGGTGATAGATGGGAGGCTGACTAATTGTTAAATTGTTACTTGACTTACATTGCATTCTTGTTTTGCGTGTTCATGATAACAGAAAGTAACAATTCCTTGGTAAGCTATTGCATGATCTTAGTTTTTGTGGCTACATTTATGGAGATTGAAACGGTTAACTTTGGACCAGTTCTCTTGAGCCTGGGCAAACCTAAACGAATGGGCTAGATTATAGGATCAATAAGTACTATTTTTTTTGTTAAAAATAGATAATGGCTGTTGGAGAACTGTGTGTAGCTTTGGCCTTAAGCTGATGGCAGCAAATGTTGGTGTGAGGTTGTGTCTCGACTCCTGCATTGCTTGCACAGCTGATGTAGCCTCTATTGAAAGAAGCAGATTAAGCAGGGGCTTTAAGTGGTAATCCACTGACTAATACGGTGGAGCCCTGGCACCTGCCGTGGCGACCGGGCCCTAGCTTCGCCATTGCTTTGGACATTTAATTTTCTTGCTGGCAATGATACCATAATGTGCCTGCTTTTTTACAACCATAGCGCCTATTCTTTTTTGATAGCATGCTATTGTTTTTCAATATAGATAAAGGTCTAAATTGGGTCATTAAGTTAATACTCCCTCCGTTTTTTAATGGATGACGCCGTTGACTTTTGAACACATTTGACCATTCGTCTTATTCAAAAAAAATTATGCAAATGTTTAAGATATAAACCATGCTTAAAGTATTCTGAGTGATAAAACAACTCACAACAAAATAAATTATAATTACGTAATTGTTTTGAATAAAATGAATGGTCAAACGTGTGATAAAAAGTCAATGGTGTCATCTATTAAAAAACAGAAGTAGTATTAATGATGTTTGTCACCAATTTATTATTGATCGCACTGTTACTGGTGACAACTGACAATTAATCGTTGTTACTACCGGTGACAACTGACAATTAATCGCATACTTTGTTATTTAATTTACAAGAGGGAAATATGGGGAAGGATTTTGGTTAAATTTTGGGTGGGGTAGGTCAATTTAATTTTATAGGAGGGAAATATGGGGAAAGATCGGTTAAATTTTGGGAGGGGTAGGTCAAGGGTATAATGGCATGTTTGATGCTACTACCTTTTATGCGTGCACTCATGTGTTACCTTATTTGGTCCAATATGGAATATCCATGCACAAAACCGTTTTTTATTTTGTCCTGTAGCATGAAATTAACCTATTTATCATGTTGGTGATATCATCAATATGACTCCTTTTGTGTTTATGTTCCGTTTTGACTCTGCTCTTCTTCAAGTTGTAAATAAAATATACTTGAATGTTGGTTCAGCTTTTCTGTTTATGCTTGAATTAGCAACTCCTTTTTGTTGCCAAACACGTATCTTTAGTTTTGATTTTGCACACTGCCTACTTGTATTGTCTTATTTGGCAGCTCGATTTCACTGTACTCAAATACAAAAACCAAAAGCTCTCGGAGCAACTAGAAGCCCACAAGTTTGAGTACCGTGCTCTTGAAAATAAATTTGCTGGTCTAAAAGAGAAGCAGAGGACTCATAATGAGACACTTTCCTTGGTCAACAGTTCTTGGGAACAAGTAAGTTATTATTTTGTGCATGTTTTACCAAAAAAGACAGACTTTATAATGTTTCTTCCTGAATCCCTTTATTTGATCAGCTTGTGGACCTGAAGTCAAGATCTTTTTGCAAAAGTGGATCTCCTAATTCCAGCCCTGGTTCAGGGCACAACAATGTACAAAAGGGTATGACTTCCTTTATTCTCTGAAACCATCCTAACTACATTTTCCTAGACAGCATCTTGAAACTGCTGAAAACTTATGGTTTTGAAATATGGGAATGCCATCTATTTAAGTAACAAATGACTATTACTATGGAAAACCCTTTTGATCTGGTCATCTTTGTGGTCCATTGCTCTTGTGGTAATTTTTTAAGATACTGCTGGATGCTTGGTTGCAAAAACTGCAGTTTTCAGATTATGTAATAAGTTATAAGTTATTCATGTTAATGAGCTTGATATGCCTTATAATGATGGCCGCTCCTATTCTTTTCCATAGTTGCCTATCAGGTAGTTATAAACCTTCTCTTTTCAGATGGTGCTTGTGCGCCCATAGAGAGGGACACTCTTAGAAGTCTTGTGGAATCTGGTGCAACTGAAAGTTCAGGTTGTTTACCTGGTTGCCACTTGGGAAGTGATGCCCCTCCATTACATCTATCAACAGCTAATGCTCTGGGGGATTTCTTTTTTCCATCAAGTGATCTTTTGCAAGCAAATGAGGAGTGTGCTTTGGCTGCTCTCACTAAATTACCAGAAAATGGTTCGTCTTCTAGTTCATATATTCTGTTAACTAGTACATCTTTCAGTTGCACTAATATAAAACAAGAGTACTAATTTCATTCATGTTCTGAAGACCGCAGTAAGCAACTACAGAGTACTAGTAGCAACTTGTCGTCCAGCCTTAATAATGTCGTACAAGCGTTAAGTGATCTTCATTTGAAGCACAAGCAGTTAGCTGAGGATTATCAAAATCAAAGAGATTCCAGTGCCCGAAAAAGAGCTGAGCATAAACGTCTAAAAGGTATCTTGTTTAGAGATTGTGCTTATGTTTCTGTACAGTTGTTTTAACTTTCAAATAAGTATCCATGCCATTTAAAGGAACATGTTTTGCAACATTTGAGACCTGCGATACATCTTGAATTATGAACTCCTATCTATCCGCCCTACACATTAACCAGCAATCTTCTGGAGAGCATTCTTGCGACAATAAGCTGTACTGTTGCAGTACTCTTGTACTTACTGTACCAGCGCTTCAGACTTGTACCATATTTTCCCTGTACATTTTTTTACCTAGATACCTTGTCCTAATACATTGGGTAAAACTAACCAGATGTTTTGGTTTACTTTGTCAAGAGGAGTTGGCCAGTACTGCTTCTGAGTTGGAAGAAACTAACTACAAACTGGCAGCACTTAAAGCTCAAAGAGACAATACACAAGGAACTCGAATCCCATATCCTACATTAGGAAACAAAAATATGGCTGAAGATAAGGTCAGAGATAAACAAAGAGAGTTGCAGGATCTTGAAGCTACTCACAAGGAATTATCGGTAACTGGCAGCGTTCTGTTTTAAAGTTCCAAATTACTACCTGTGATGTGTATGATCTAATCCAATTATTAACCAGGAATTGATTTCAAAGCGTTTGGTGGAAATTAAGAGATTACATGAAGAGAGAATTGAAATTTTGAACAAAATAGCAACTTTTCAGGTTTGTTGATTGATTAGCACCCTTGCTTAGCCTTGGAGGCCCATGCTTGATATTTATTGCACCGGAGAATCTTTTAGTATCAGATCCTGTATGACTAACTTTGTGTGTGTGTTCTTAATTTCCTCCAGAATATCTTGATGGATTTCAAGAGCATTCGTTCTTCAAAAGCTTTTCAGCTTGTTAATGATCGACTTCAGAAGTCACAAGAAGAATTGGATCACTACCAGACATTATTAGAGAAATTACAGGTGGTTACTGGTCAGTGGATTTGTTGGATTCCAGAGTTGTATAGCAAAAATGTCTCACTAGAGCATTTGATCTTTTGTTGAATTCCTATTTGCTATGTTTCAGGTTGATAAGGATAGGTTTGTGTGGCAAGAAAGGCAATTTAATTTGAAAGTTGATCTGGCTGAGGTTCCTGAGAGGGTTTCTACATATTGTGAGTCTAGCATTGCTGATCTCAAGAAGGATATTCAGAAACTACATGATGAAAAAAACATGCTTATTCTCAAACTTGAAGAGGCTTCAAGAGAACCTGGTGCGGTAGTTACTATTCACTTTACCAAGAGTAACTTTCTAACTTGTCTTGCTAAAGCAGGTAATAAGGAATTGTTTGCACTTGTCAGGCCGGAATCAAGTTATTACAAAATTTAAAGCTTTAGTGTCATCGATACCAAGGGAAATGGGGGCGATGCAGAGTGAAATGACCAAACACAAGGAGGCTTCCCTGGAGTTGAATTCTTTGCGAGCAGAAGTCCATTCACTTTCTAGTATTCTGTCCAGAAAGGTAAATTGCTTGTTATTGGCTTGCACATATGACTCGCAAGTGTTATGGCATTGATTCGCCAATGTGTCAGGCTGTTTATTTTGTTTTATAGGAACGTGATAATGAAGAAGCATCATGCAGATCTGCCCGTGCGGGATCTGATATAACACAACTTCAATCAGTGGTATCTTGTTTGTTTAGGCTCAGTTTATTTTCTCTCTTTATTAAGGCTTCTTGTTTAGCTATTGCAGGAATTTTTGTCTTCCCATGATAATTTTACATATTGAAACCAAAACCCTGTAGATTTCTGATCTGAAGCAAACTAATAAGGAGCTTAAGTTGTTCACGGATATGTATAAGCGCGAATCCACTGATTCCAGGTATTTCAATTCTATATCATATAAATCTCAACGCAACTTTTTTTTCCTAAGACGTGATATAGTAGAGATAGATGCCTCTCACTTTAGGACAAAGAGTGCAGTGTAATGCGGTGCTTAATTCTTAACAACCTATCATGTATTTTAATTCATTGCCCGGTCACTCTACTATGGCTATCACATTTCATCACTCATCACCAGTAACTTAAGGTTTTTTTTCTTTTTTTGCGATGGAAACTTCCGTTGGATTTATATAACCTTTTTTTTGTGTGTGTGGCAGGGAAGTAATGGAATCCAAAGATAGGGAATTCCTTGAATGGGCTCATGTTCATGCCCTGAAATCATCTCTTGATGAAAGTAAGCTAGAGCAGCGCGTTAAGGCTGCCAATGAAGCTGAAGCAATCTCTCAGCAGAGGCTAGCAACTGCAGAAGCTGAGATTGCTGAATCAGGGCAGAAGCTTGGGAGTTCTAGAAAGTACAGAATTATGTTTCTGAATATTTTTTCTCTTAGAACTGTTGAAGTAGGGGTCACTTCTCTTTTAGGGTTATACTAAAGGAAATTGATGCTTACTGCTGAATGTTCACTGTGTTCAGGGATCTAGTCAGTTTATCCCATATGCTGAAGTCTAAACAGGAAGAATGTGAAGCTTACAGAGTGGAGGTCGAGGTGCGTGCCATCTTTTATGCATACAGTTCAAGTATGGCTTTAAACATATATTAAACATTGTCATTCTGAGTCTGAAACTTTTACTAACCTATTCCAGTGTATCGGGCAAGCATATGATGACATACAGACACAAAACCAACAATTGCTACAGCAGATTATTGAAAGAGATGATGATAATACTAAGGTAGTGACTCAATGACTTCTTAACTATTATCTCAGATAATCCTCTCCCGAGCTTATAGTTGCATAAGAGAAGTTCCCATGTACACAAATAGCTTCCATGTTTCCGACCAAGTCTGATTGCACAAATAGCTTTCATGTTTCCGATATATTCATAGGATGTTAGATCTGGTTATATTGTTTATTTGATTGTTCTGGAGATTCAGTACTTCATTGAAAAGCTGTTTACTTTGCGTTAAGTTGTGATGCCGAATTTTATAAAATAGGCCAAAGTTTCAAACCCTGGTGGACAGCAACTACTAGTTGCCAAAAAAATCCTTGTGGATTCCTGGATGTAATGCCTGCCTTTTTTTAGATATCTTTTTGAAAAGAAAGTTATTAGAACCTTTTGTCTAAACGACCATCAACAGGATCTTTTTTTTTGTTTTTTTTTGTAAATGGTGTTGTCTCAAGGTCAAAGAAACAGGGAAAATCAGGACGACTGCGCTTTTAAGTAGTAGAGATAAATTGAAATGTTGTTAGATGTTGCATTTTGCACGTAGTTTTTAGCTGTGCTAAGCTCCTTACTCTTTGGAGTGTCCTTGATAATCCAGGCAATCCAAGGGTCCTGATAAATCTACAGTTTCAGTGATCATATGTTTCTATCCAAAATTTTGGTTTGATGTTTTATTGAAATTTTACTGATAGTAAAGCTTGTTTACTTCGGATGTATTGAATAAGAAGTGTGCTAACTGTGCATTTGGTATTTCAATCCCTTTTGAGGAATGGAAGCTTTAGGAAGAATCCATCTGGTAGACTATTTTTTCAGTAGTTGTGACATCTTTGTTTGGTGAATCTGCACTGCAGATTTTCATGGAGGGTATTAAAGCAAAACAGACACAAGATGCTTTGCATTTGGAAATACATTCGTTGCGCAGAAACTTGCAGCAGGAAAGCTCTTTGATGGATCTGTACAACCAGAAAATTGTTTCCTTAGAAGATCAGGTAGGTCGAACGTATATATTATATGATCCAATACAATCCTTCCAGGATGTGCTAATTATTATTTTCCCCTTATTCCCAGCTTAAAATGTGGTCTGATCGGATTGGGAAACTTCAAGAGGATGGATGGCAACAATCTGTTTCATTGAGTAATTACCAAAGAAAGCTGGTTGATGTGCACAGAGATGCTCAAAAGCTTATGCAATCATTGGATGGAATACAAGCTAATGTTGGAAGCAGTCGTTTGGAAGTTGCTGATCTGCTTATAGAACTTGAGAAAGAGAGGTGCCCTATAAGAATATTTTACATTTCTATGGGCTATTTTTTTCAATAGCTGATCTAACAAGATGAGTTACATTCCAGGTTTAGTAAGAAGAGAATAGAGGATGATTTGGAGGTTATGTCAAGGAAAGCTAGCTCTCTTAGAGCCAAGGCACGTGAATCAGCAATCCTGGAAAAGCTTCGTCATGAGGTCAAGGAGTATAGGGGGATATTGAAGTGTGGTATCTGCCATGATAGGCAGAAGGAGGTAATAATCTTGATTTCGTTCTTTGACACTCTTGACAATATAACCTGTCAAAAGACACTTTTAACAGTGAGCGATCAACATTGGATATTCAGATCTAATATATTCCAATTGCAGGTTGTGATTACCAAGTGCTACCATCTCTTCTGCAATCAGTGCATACAAAAGTCCCTTGGAAACCGACAGAGGAGATGTCCTTCATGTGGCTTGAGCTTTGGGGCTAATGACGTGAAACCTATCTACATATGAGGTTGTTAATTTCAAGATGGTATCGCAGGCATCTAGATCAAGCTATTTTGATGGTCATTACTTGATCATATGGTTAGATGACCATGAGGTAGTTGAAGATATGACAACTACCTAGCTTGTACAACCAAACATATGAGCAGAATGTAGTAGCCTAATTTGGTTGGCTACATGGAATTGCAGGTGTATGGCATTCGTGATGCTAATGTTTATTCCTGCTCCCTTGTATAGTCTGGGATTCTCCTGGAGTAGTTAAATCGCTAGATTAGTCTGACTTTTGCTATATCCATTCTGTTCTTTTGGGGAAAAAACATCCAACAAAAGGGGTGGTGCTTCCCGCCATACTGAAACATTGTACCATATATAGCTTGTAGTTCCATTGTTGTAGCAGACAATAAGAATGTAGGTTTTACTGGTTTTCCAGATTGTACATTTCAGGAGATTGGCAATAGCGAAATTTCAGTTGGATGCAGTTTGTTTGGTCTCACCTGAACGGCTGAATACCTGAATTTAGTTTTTGTTTGTTAGGGTTACTAGTTCGTTGTACACTTAAACCTTGATATGTCCTCTTGGCAGGTATGACTGTTGAGCACAAAGCTTACACCCAGAAATGTAACAGGAGTCTGTGAAATCCCATTTGTGCACTCAATTTTCAACTTTTCACTTGCAACTTACAAGTTGACATTTGTTTGTCTTCGATAGGGAATGCTTTACGGTCCCCCAGTTTCATTCGCTATTGCGTTCAATTGTAGAGCTGCGTAATCTCCACCAGCTCTTTTCCATTTTCTCCTATTCTTTGGCGATACATCCATTTTGTCTTTTGATGTATAGTAACCTCTGACTTTTGGCAACGTGACGCTCCATCTCGCGGACGATGCTTAGCTTTACCCGTGGAGACAGGTTGGTAGAGATGGCAGAAGCATCCTCCTTTTCCCTACTCATCACCGTTCTCTTCTTTCTTTCATGGGTGACGCTCTCCCCCCATCGACTCTCTTGTGGCATGTTGTTGAATGCTAGTACTCCGTAGTTGGTTAGCAATCTGCCTTCCCTGATTCATCTGATAACAAGCTGAGAAGAGTAGTGGTTACGGAGTACGGACGCTCAAGTGAAGGGTCACGTCGTGAAAGTTGCCTCAACCCGGAAGCTAAGGCATCATTCGCATTTGACGCTTTGAGGCCTCTACTCCTGGAAATGCAAGTGTCCCCCGTCCTGGTTCCCTTTTTGGGCTCCATTCCTCGCCCAAAAGTTGATTGAATGTGTGTACCTGTAACATGTGTTCAGGTCAATACTGTTCTCCACTCGATCTCAAGCGCCTTCTACGACGTACAGCTAGTCAGAACCTGGAGGATTCCACTCAGTCGCATCGCGTTGGAATTCATAATCATGTAAAGTCGGTCCGAGTCCTGACTGCACTCGATCAATCATCGCATCGTAACAACAGTGACATACCCAAATCGAGCATTTGGCTCGTGGATAGTGTCGTAGTGACACTATATACCCCTTCCTGAAGTTGGACAAACAGGGGTCCGGCATGTGGTTTGTCCTTCCAGAACGTTGGAGCAGATGCAGAGCATTTGCTTTGCAGTTTGCACAGTTCCGTCGGTCACGAGACCCACGCGGTGATGACCGATGACCCTCGTCCTCGTGCCCCTGCCCCAAAACTGTAGTGCGGGCCGCCACCTTGCCTCACCTTCACCTACCTACCTGGTCCTTGGCCGGAACCAGAGCGCACGAAGACGGATTCTAATCACCAGGTGGACATTCACTTGTTTATTACATGTTAATTAAATGGTTATGAAAAAATTTTAAAAAAATAATAAGATAGAAAAATATGTAATATATCACTCCACAATCATGCAAATTTAAATTCAACTTCTACACCTTGTAATAAAAATAATAAATTTAACTGCAAATATATGTATACTAATTTAAGTTTTATTTGTTATTTTTGTTACAATTTGTAGAAGTTGAATTTTGAATTACATGTTTATGTAGTGATGTATTACATATTTATCCATTTTATTAATTTTTTTAAAGTTTTTTATAATTATTAAGATAACATGTATTAAACGGGTGGACAACCACGAGTTTCCCGAGCGCAATGAGAGTCCCGGAAAACGGCGAAAAAGAACCCAGCCAGCCGCGTGCCGCGCGTGATGAGCCACGTCTCGCTCACGCCCGCCCGCGGGCTCAACCGCGTGCTGATTGCGTAAGGTGACGCGCGCCTGCACTTAGCCGGGGGCGGATCCGTGGCAAATTTGGACGCGCGGGCGGGCGATGCGGTGCGTGCGTGCGTGCACCAGGCCGCTCGGGGACAAGGGGGATCGCACGGCGGATTTCACGTGGGGCAGCTTGCTCGTGGGCCTTGGCAGGAAGGTAGGAACCGGTCGACGGTCGTGCGCTCGGGCTCGATCGGCTGGCTGCCCGCGGTCTCGTGAGCGGCGGCGCACGTACATGTTTCTCCCGCCGGCACACTGGGTCCGACGACGAAGGTACGTAGTAAGACATGGGAGGGATCCTTCCGGTTCCGGGCGGGCACATGGCTAGGCGTACCGCGCGCCACGTGCTTCAGCCCGACCGGATGGACCGTCTCGCTCCTCTCTAGTGGACAGGTAGCCTTTTAGTACATCTTTTACAGGTTTTCTCATTGCCACGCGGTAAATTAGTGCTGCGCTTTAACATGGCGGTTAATTCTCGATCATCTGAGTTACCTCAGCAATTATATGGCTGCATAGGAAAGCCGGCATACACAGATTTTAGAACCGGTGCTAATTCTCAGTTCCATCACATGAGAAAAATGTGGCTCCCAACAACGCGAATATGCGGCAGCAGTGTCCGGTGTCCGTACACGAAACCAGACCATAGTAACGTCGTTTTGCTGCTTGGAATGTGGGGTTCAGGACCACAAAGCTATAACACACGTAGTAACGTCTGTATGGTCCAGGCCCTGAACGAAGGGATCCGGCCGAGATCCATCGCTCTTGCCTTGCCCTGGGCAGCCGAGACAGCATCATACGGGAGTACATGACAACGTGTTAATCCATTGTACCGCCACATGAGAACACCAGTAGCCCCAGTTTACCCCCCACACCAAATGGGAATACGGTAGCTTTAATTACGCACCGCACTCTCACTACCTGACTTCTGTCAGTTCTGTGTATCTTGTGTTCTTTATTTGCTTGCTGTTGCTGAACCGCCGGTTCCTGTCTAAGGTTTTTCCTTCTTTTTTTTAATCTTTTGTGGTGTATTTGTGTCCCCTGCTTTTCATGTTATTTATGCTGATCTAGAGATTTTTTTTTTATATTCCCCGCAAAAAAAGATTTTTTTATATATACAGTCATATGCCTGAATGTCCCCACGTAAATTGCTTGTGCTGCTGGGCATGTATGACCTTCTCTATATATGCGCGGGTTTATTTATATATGTTAAAGTGAAAAGGATTCACAAAGAGTGAAAAGAGCAAATGGTAGGTAAAAAGTACTATACGTAATACTACTCGTACATGGCAGTAAGATTTTCCTTTGTCGTGAGCAAGGATTTAATTTGGATTACCCCTCCAATCTTAGCTTAGCTGTCTGTGATCATGCCTACCCTGGAATCGCCAGACGAAACCCGGCAAGTGTCGAAGCAGGAATGGACATATATCCCTCACATCATCTACCCTAGTACTACTACTACTGGTACTTACACTAACGTCTCTTCTTTTTCTTGCAAATCTTTTCACACGAAGTTTCATATCGCCTCTCTTTCTCTTTTGCTCTTTTGCGAGAGCGTACAACGTCATGGATGAACCCCGACCATTGGCCGATCGGGCAAATCTCATGGTGTCTAATCCCTGCACGCCTTTGCTCCACGTCCAGTTGTCCACTGTCCCTTTTAATTATTCACCATGTCTTCTCTAAATAGTCGCCGCCCATCAAATCCTCCGGTGGGTAAGACGTTCCTGTCAGTCTCTGGAGCTAGCTAACAGCAGCTGCAGCTGTGTTAGGTCGATCGATCGATGCAACACGTGCACAGGCGCCACGCAAATCTCCTTCCAAACAAGCCAGTCACGCTGATTAGCTGATGGATAGCTGTGTGTGGTGGTGCCAGATGGTAATAATAACAAGTGGCCATCCTGCAGACGCATTTCCCTGTCTCTTAAAGCTGGGGGTCGATATGCTCTTGATCGGTAAAAAGGACAACGTATCTTACCGTGATGGAGATAGACGGCCTAACTGTCCCCCATCTCCGTCGTTTCTTCATTCCGGCGCTGTACTTTATTAAATTACCATTAGCTATCACCATTTGTCTACGTGCGTGCCTAGTATATGGCGTGATTTCTACGACGACTCTTGTTCGGTCTGATACTCTGATGAATGATCTGAGAATAAACCAACTGCTCGTGGTAGCAGTTGGCGCCCTCGCATTGCATGCATGCATATCCGTGCGTGTGCGTGCATGGCATGACAAAAAGTATAGCACACTGCTGCGTCTGCATGCTAATGCATGGAGACGTTGATGAGTTGCTCGATCGATCGATGGCGACCTGCTGCATGCGGACGTATGTATCTGGATCCTAGTAAATAAATATTCTACGTGCCGCCGAACACCTGTCCTGCTAATCACAACGATTTCTTAATTTCTCTTCTTTTGCATGGCCACTTGCTAACCTATCTGCACTGTTTTGGTTAAAAGGAATCTACGCCCTCGGATAACATACTTATATGGCGGCCTGCAAACATCAACCGTTGTCGTTTTATATACTTGTACGCATAATTGTACGCGACTAAACGGGAGTAGGCATCATGGATCAGCTGGACTCCATGCGTAGATAAGCCGGCAATTAGAACCGTCATTTTTATTAGGATTAATGCAGCAGTAGTACTAGTATCTGGCCCTTTTTAAGACAGATCGACTATCTCATTGCTATCTGAAAGACACGGTTTTTTTTTTTTTTGATAATTAAGAGTGTAGTTCGCTATAAACTTGTGGTTGCTAATGCTAGGCCTTATGTGGCCAACTTTAATTTGGAAATTCTAACTCAATTCATGATGACTTGATTTGTGCAGAGAATCTTAATTACACTGAAGCAGGTTGGCAGGGTCCTGTAGATACTACCAAGTCCCACAGCCCTCCAACTGTACGTACACACTGCATGTCACGATTTCGGCGATCGACGATCGGTTCATCCCCGACATGACGCTCATGAATTTTGTGGGAATTGATTTGGACGTGATGTAAAATCAACGTCGGGGACAACGACGGCATCGGAAAGGAGGCCAGCGATATTCTTCTCTACATGAGCACCGCTTTCACGTAGAATTTCTTGGCCAAAAGCTGGTGTCGATCGACGGCTCGATCGCTGCATGCTAGCTAAGATCTCGCCGCATCGCTTTCAGGGTGCCGATCCAATATTCAATTCCAGTGGTTGGTTGCCGATGGCCATCAGCGTGACAGGCACCCCCCATGAAACCTCCTCCATGGGAGACAAAATTATATTCAGGTGATGGCGATCGGATTTGGCGTCGACATGGCAACAGCACAAGGAAGAACAGTGCGTTTTTCAGTTGCTTCTTTTTAACCAGTTGGCTTTCCGCATTGTTTTTGCGATCGAGCACGTCATTGATCGACTTGTAGTTTATATTGCAGGAAGTTAGATAAAAAGAGAGGCCACGGCATATTACTGTGGAATTACAGCGAGAGGTGTTCTAATTGGCACGTTAGTGATGCCACCAAAAGGAATTAGTGGTATTACTATATATCTCTATTAGAAAAAGTATTAATACTATATCTTTAACAGGTTGAGAGCAAGTATAATAAGATGATATCAGCTGGCTGCAAAAGCTCCATGTTAGCCGTATAGATAAGTTGGAGGAGAGAATGGGTGAATGGACGATTAATCTGGAGCTCGGCTACACACACAAACCAATATGAGCTCTGCACATGTATGCTAACCTCACCAAACCCAAGGAACAAAAGCACACGGGAGAGAGAACTAATGGGTATAAAAGAATAAAATAATAATGTGGAACCCATCATTTTATAGCTAATCTATTGTGTTCACTGGCTATAAGATAACTTGGAGAAAATTATCGTCATTGGTGAAAGACTACGCTATTAAACTTGTTCTAAGCATTAGTAGTAGTACGACTTTAGGCGATGAGTATATGTCGAGACGGTTCAAATTCAGATACAGAATACTGATCGAATTCAAGCATGCACCAGCCATTATCAACTTACGAAATAGGGATAGGATTGGAAGGAGAATAATACTAGGAGAGCACGAACGGTTTTAAGAAGATAATGATTTGTGTTCCTGGGATTAAATACAAAAGTTTAGGTAGGACAAACAGAAACTAAACAGAAGTCAATGGTTTTTTAAGACTTTGCTGTATTTTCTTCTTTATTCAATTGCTCAAGCTACTTACCCAGGGCTGGTTGACTCGATGCAAATGCTTGTCTAGTTGTCTTGCAAGAAAAATTCAGGGTTAGTTGAACTCGAATCATTCGATTTGATTTACTCCCCCTTGGATTTCTAGCTGCCTCTTCCCACCATCACCAATCTGATGACCAAGGCAATCTGATGACCAAGAGCATCAGGCAATTCTAGTGCATCACATTTGGCATCAGAACACAGACACGAGTCAAAGACCAAACAGCATTATACCGTTATACGTATGCAGCAGCATGTGGTGCTTTCGAGTTTCGATATCCGACCAACCTACTACAGTACTCTTATCAAAAATTAAAAACCGCACCGTGACGAGCAGCTGAGAGCCGCGGCGCGCGCGGGGTCGAGGAAACTTCAAACGCGGCAGGAGAACGCGGCGGGGGGCGGTGCAGATTGACCACCGGCCACGCGGCGGGGAGCGCACACCGATGCGTGGACGCGCGCTAGCTGCCGCTGTGCCGCCTGCGTCGCGGGGCGCAGGCGACAGCAGCCTTTCTCACCCCCGCGTGTCGATGAAACTCCATCAATTCTCCGTACACTAGCGATCGAGCGACGTCGCGGCCTCTCTCTGGCCATCCGTCTCGCTAGCCAGCCGCGACCGGCCAAGCCAGCTTTTCATAATCCCTGTGCTGCGTCTGCTGTACGGAACAGAGCACGGCGACGCGCTGCTGCTGCTGCTCATGCTTTTTATCGCGAGGCTAATTTCACTTTGACCGAGCAACGGCAAACGCGAACTAGTACTGTGGAGTACGAGTGCTCTACTTCTACTGCCTCCGTAGTCCGTATGGTCCAACGACCTCGCTATAATAGCTACAGTATGGGATACTACGAGCTACTACTAGGTGGCACATATGTGTAACACCCTCCAATGTCCGTGAGTGCTTTGACTTTTCTTTTGTTGGTGTTGGTGAAACTGCAATCAATCATATCCATGCCAGTGCCATGGCCATACCACCGATAATCAGGCACAAGCAAGCACAGAGATTTGGTAGTGCCCCCGCGTATGCCAAATTGCCAGTACACGCTCATCCTGATCCGAAACCGAAACATGGTCAGTACTACAAGTAGTACTCCTTAGCATGGAGTTTCTATACATGTGTAGTATGAAAGGGGTTGCATCTAGAAGAAGATGCATTATGCGTGCATTCCTACTACTACTACTGCTACGCTAATGTACACCAGCCAGGCAACAAACAGGCCGCTGCTGTGCTCCATCCTCCTCCAATCCTACTCCTACCGTCAAAGACCCAGCTCCCAAGAGCTGAGAGACTTGAAGGGGATGCCCCTAGAGACAGTGACAAAATGAAGCCAACAGCTACTCCTGCCTCTCTCTCTCTCCTCAGTCCTCACATCAGATGCGCAGCTGTGTCCCATGGCGAGCGAGAGAGAGCGCCGCCGTACTGCCGTCAGCGTGCGTGACAGTGCCTCCAGATTGGTGGTACGACTCGCCAGCCTGTACCCCAAGCATCTGGTCTCGCCAGTTGGACCTCATTACCACGAACTTGCCATGGGATATATGGGACACCTGGCTTCCCCCATCCTGAACCTGGTCGCCGCACGCAGGGATCGTAAACACCCTTCTCTCGCCGTGTTAACAAACCGGTTCGCGATCTAACAACGGAGAGACCGAGAGCGTGTGCACGTTGGGGAGAAGACGAAAAAAGGGACGCAAAAAAGATTAGCCCGTCGCTGCACGTAACTTGTCTGATACTCCAAGGAAACTGGCAGTGTGGCAGCACAACACACACCATATGGCCCGATCGATCGATCAGTCGTTCAGCGATGGATGGCATGCACGACGACGGTCTTTATTCTCCCGCGACCTTTTTTTCATGTGGTTTTCTCATCACTGTTGCTTGAGGAGCAGAGCAGTAGAGAAGCATCAATCCATGTTGGTCTGCGTCTGTGCCTGTCGTGCCGCCATGCTCGACAGAATCTTCCTTTTTCCATGCGAGCCAAATCGAGAGCTAGCTCTTCATGCTAATGCACGGTCAGCATGGACAGTTGGATACTCATTTCAAGTGGTTCCACTGATCGATCGACGTGATTTTAGACGTATCCTCGAGCAGGTATCTCCACTGGCTAGTTTATGACGGAATGCATGTATGTACTATAGTTGATTCTGGAACGTACTACGACTAGTATTTCCCTAGTACTACTAATAGTGATACAATCCGTCAATCCGTATACTTAAGCCCAATATAAATTGAAATTGGACAGCGGAGACTTGTGCTTAACTCAAGTGTCGTTTCCGACGAGAATCCGACACCTGCCTGACCACGGAATTTATAAAGCACAGCAGGTGTATTCATCACCACGAAAATCGACAGGCTTACGTGCACAACGTCGATTTGGGCAAAGGATTTGGGGATCGCAGAAACGGCGATTCCCCCATGAATGCGTTATGCGCCCCACTGCAAAGCTAGGGGTATTCAATTTGTGCCTCAGACCATCGGCAACGACGAGTCAACCGGCCCTAAAGGAAAAGTGTTCACGCAATCCATCCACAAGACCACAAGGACCGAGTTAAAAGCAGGGTGGGTGCAGTAGGACAAGTAAGCTGCAAGCCGTGTACTAACTGGTATAGTACGAGAGTACTCCTACTCGTTAAGATGTTAACCCCGGGACAAGTTGTTGGTAGGCAAACTAGCGGCCAGTGGTTAGGCCAGTTAACCCAGCGGATCAAGCCAAGTCAGCCGTCTAATCCGAGCCAGCCTTCCCCCACAAGGATCAAATCGTTCGCTCGCCCGGCACAGGGTCTCTTGCACGAAAGACAATCACCGGCCGGCAGCGCGCACTGGTCACGCACCGTCTCGCAGGCTTCTCGAGCGGCCGTATTGGCGTCTTCCGGTGCTCGCGCTGACGCGGCGCGGACAGGCGAGCCACGGTGCGCGCTGTGGCCGCGAGCGAGCGACGACGTACGGCGGTGTGTGCGACGACGAGACGGCATTAACTTTGGCGTAGCCGGGAAGCCGCTGTCTTTACGCGGAAACCGTCGCTTTCGGGGCCTTCATGCGCTCCCGCTCACTGCCGCGCCACACGTCGCCGTCGCGGCGCAGCTCTGAAGGCAGTGTGCAGTGCAGCCGTGCAGGTCCAGGACGACGAGCGGGAGGAGTCACTCGTTCAATCGCTAGTACGCCTCTTCAATGGCTTTATTTATATTTTCTTGTTGAGCTGTGGTAAGGTGGAGCTGGAATGCTGGGACGATTTTGAATGGCGTGGACGAGTCTTACCGTGGCTTCCAAGGGCGGTGACGAGCTGCTAAAGCACCGGAAAGGTGCAAATCGGATGCGTGAATATCACTGTCCATTTAGCCCAAATCTTGCTGGATCACTTTTTACCACTAAACAAAACAAGCTAGAAAAGGGATAGTCGAAGATAAGATGCTTGTTAATTATACATATTCTTGTCCCCTAAATCAAGCAAGACGAGGAAAAGGAACTGACTTTATACAACCTCGCATGCTAGATTTGGCAAAGCAAAGAAGAAAAAATGAAGGAAAAAAAAACAAAATACAAAGGGAGAAAAGAAGAAAGAAAACAGAGCAGGAGCAGAGTAAGGAAGAAGAAACGAAGCAGCGCCATGTACAAGCCTCTGATCGATGTAATACACGGAAGCATGACTGGCTCCCGTGAACAGCGACATTGATCAGTAATCCCACAGCATGGGCTCCTCGAGGCGGAACACGACGCCGCCGGCTACGTCGTCGTCGACGGCCCACGACGCCCCGCACGAGAGGCTCGAGGACGTCTCGTATCTCAGGTCCAGAAGCAGGTCCGGGAGGTCGAACAGCGCGCTGTCCGGGTCCGCCTCGGCGTCCGGCGGTGGCGCCTGCGGCGAGGCGGCACTGGCGACGGAGCAGGTGTCGGGGCTCTTGGCATTGGCGTCGACGGAGGGGAAGTCGTCTGCGGCGGCGGCGAGCAGCGCTGCCGCCTGAACGTCCTTGGGCGCCGCGGTGGCCGGGCGCGGGAGCAGGTGCGCGAGGTCCGGGAAGTTGAGGTGCGCGGCGCGGCCCTTGATGGCGAGCGCGGCCACGTCGTGCGCGCGCGCAGCCATCTCCGCGGTGGCGAACGTGCCCAGCCAGATGCGCGACTTCTTGCGGGGCTCCCTGATCTCGGACACCCACTTCCCCCAGCTCCGCATGCGCACGCCGCGGTACGTCGGGTGCCGGCCGTCGTTGCGCGGCCGCTTCTTCGGGGCGACGGTGGCGGAGGACGATGACGACGACGAAGACGAAGACGACGAGGACGCCGTGTCAGGGGAGGTTGGGGAGGCAGGCTCGTGGGAGTCGTCCATGGCTGCCGCGGTGGTGCGGGTATGGAGAGTAGTTGAAGGCTTGGAGGGGAGCGGAGTGGAGAGGGCAATGGGCTTTTATGGTGTGGCGCAGTGGCGACGTGGCACGGGAAGAAAAACAAAGAGCCATACCTGGTTTGTGGGCCAGGCCTCTGTTTCCTTTTTTCTTTGAGATGATTAGGCTTAGTAGTATGACACAGCTGGAAGTATATATGTTCAATGTAACCGATCTACTCGTGTTAATCAGGTTTATGGCATCCAGGTCAGTGTGAAATGGATTTTTTGGGGCCAAAAAGTGTGAAATGGATTTATTGAATTGTGCACAGCAATGTGGTGCAAAGGTTTTTAGAAACGTGGAAGCAAGTGTTAACTCCAAACTGACATCTACTGTTTGTCATGGTTCAGTTACCTGGATTTCACACACTCAAATTATAAGCTAGACAGGATATGCTTTCACCTTGTCATTTTTGTGAGTAAGGGGACCCAAGCTCAAATATTCTTTCATGGGCCATTTATATGTGTATATATGTTGAAGACTCGAGAAAATCGTCACGAGTAACATATTTCTTTCAGGAATGGTAGGGATCGGTATATCGTTGGTAGCGATCGGAATGGGATCATCCCTCTAGCACTATCCCTTTAGCAAGTACGACGCACACATACATACATGACTGGTATTCGCTTTACCACGATCACGAGACGACGCTGTCTACTCAATGTTGGCCCCACCTATACCACGCCTACACGCTGCACCATTTCGAATCCCGATGATATCATCTTGTGGTTTGGTTCCATGTATAGTACTAGTACATTGTTATGTTGTATGGCATGGTAAACCCGGTAAGGACACGTTGACTAAGCCATGCTAGGTGGTTTTTTTTCCTTTTTTCCTTTTAATCTTTTTTAGTTAAATTTGCTTGATTGATTCGTTTAGTGTAACTTTGAAAATTTACCCTCGAGTATTTTTCATCACTGATACCTACAAGTATCATCAATCACCGATACCTCCTAGTATCATCACGGTACCTGTTAGGTATCATTTGGGTACATGAAAACAAATCATCGATACACTACTATCTAATAGGTATCATTATCGGTATCTATAAGTATCATCACTCACTGATACCTCCTAGGTATCATCACGATACATGCCATGTATCGTTTGGGTACCTATCGTCAATATACTGATACCTCACAGGTATCATCCTCGGTACCTGTAAGTATCATCACTCACTGATACCTCCTAGGTATCATCACAATACATACCATATATCATTTGGTACCTAACGTTAATATACTGATATCTCACAGGTATCATCCTCGGTACTGATAAGTATCATCACTCACCGATAC
Organism: Oryza punctata; assembly: GCA_000573905.2. NCBI lineage: Eukaryota > Viridiplantae > Streptophyta > Magnoliopsida > Poales > Poaceae > Oryza > Oryza punctata. Next base: position 26,138,924 of record CM002491.2, on the reverse strand, counting down.
TTAGTAGGTATCATCGTCGGTACATGCAAATATAAAAATCCCAACCATGAGAACTCAAAATACGTAACAAAATATGGCCTAATCAAAAAACAGTATCCCACCATCGTACGAGATAATGCGCACGTCTTCCTGCAAGGTGAATCAGAAAGCGCGTACAGGATATACCGGTCAAATGGTATCCCGATCTATAGCAGTCCCCTTTCTTAGCAGTCCCCTTTCTTTCTTCCGTAGTTTAATGCTTCCCAACAAATTAAAACAGTTCAGGAAACGTTTGTTGTTGGCTTCCACCAAACACCAAATTTGCAAAGAGAAAAAAATACTATATATTTTTTTCTAACTTTTTTCTCAATCAAACTTTATTTAGTTCGACTAAGTTATTGAAACAAAATTTTATTGGATCTAGCATTGAATATATTTCTAATAATATGTTTATTTTATGTTGAAAATGTTACCTTAAATTTTTTAGAAAGTAACTTTAAAAAATTAAACGATTGATAATATAAAACTGATAGATTACGTAATGTACATACAAATACGATTGATAATATAAAACTATCAAATACGATTGATAAATACATCGAATGAATCAGATACAACCAACGTGGAGGGAATTGAAGGCACGGAGAGAATCATTTCTCTCTTACGTTCACATACTTATAAGGATACGTTCGTTCGACTATGGTAGAAGTTAATCCTCCCAGCACGTAAGGATGCGTTCGTTCGATTATGGTAGAAGTTAATCCTCTCAGCACGTAAAACGGATTGACTCATTATTAATTAAGTATTTTTTATTTTTTTAAAAAAAGATTAATATGATTTTTTAAGTAACTTTTGTATAGAAACTTTTTTTGCAAAACACGCACCGTTTTGCAGTTTAAAAAGCATGCGCGTGGAAAAAAGAAGTGAATTAGGAAAGTAGGGGAAGAACACCCCCTAAAAGATATGCCAACAAAGCGTGACTATCATATTTGTATTTGAACCATTAACATCTGCTGATGGAAATAATGATGTATTGACATTTTCCTCGCAGACAGGGGAGTGGGCAATACAGTACAGTACTTCCCAAAGCGTCAAGACCCATGGATGATAGTATATACTATTCCCATCATATTTAGATCCATAGTTATATATAAGCATCAGGATTTAAAACTTTAGTACAGAGTCATGGATGCACGACTCTATTACCACATAAATAACGATTTGATGTAACTCAGTTTTAGTATTATAATACAGCTTTTCTGTAGCGGCACGTGTAAAATTCATTTAGTTGAGCAATTTTAGGTGAGAATCCTTGGTGGAATGCCCTATGGTTGTTCGTGTATTTTTTGGTCAAGTTATCCTATAACCTGTCCCATATGGGAAACTAACGAACTAGTTGTTGGTACTAAGTAGATGTTGTGAACATATGCGTTTCTATTAGTGGAAACAGATGCCTCTCTTTTATTTATTTTTATTTTTAAATATGGGAAACTAACTATAAGCAACTTTATTGAAGAAGTATAAAATTGTTTCACCTACTAATAATACGAGGGACACATCTTGACGTTTTTCTTACTCTCATAATATAGCATTGTGTTCTCTCTAAATTGTAAGAAGTTGAGACGTGGTTACCTCTTATATTTTTTTATATTTTTTTAGAGCTAGTAGATTATTATAGATGACCTCAATTGTAGTATGGTGCTAACCAGCATACGGTGGGCTTATTATGGTAAGATTGAGTCAAGGACAGCTAGCTCCCTCCTATCGTGCTTTATTCTCTCCGGTTTCTTGATGTTTTGAATAAGGCTGAACTTAGACTTTTATAACATTTTACTATCAATAATTTAAAAAATATTTAGTTTAAAAACACTAGAATAATATATTTATAGATTTATCTTACAAAGTACTATAATAAAAGTAAAAAGGATTAATTTATTGCATATATTATAATTAAAAAATATAGTTAAAGGTACAGTTTGGAAACCATGTTAATTTCTAAAATATTGCCATGACCCTTCTTAATTTCCACCATGAATCTGCATATATACACATCGAAGCGTGGTGATCGATACCCCAAGTAATAAGTAATATATCGTCGGGCAAGGCGGAGTCCATGGCACCTCCCAAGTTTTTACACGGGCGCCGCCAATCCGTTCAGTCCATGCCGTGCGTTGATCGATCGATGCACGCGCCGATGCGCGCATGTAACCCATGTCGGCCACGGCGTACGGTACCTTCAAGGTAACCGAGGACGACGCCGGCGGGCGAAGCCACCACACGCCTCGCCGACCGTCTTCCCGTGGCCCGCTGCTTTGGACTCTTGGACGCCAGAGTTGAGTTGCCCTGGGCATGGCGCAGGCCGTGTCCTGGCGCAAGCCGGCCGCGACTTTCCACGCTCGTGGGCCTGTAAAAGTGGGGACGGTGTGTCCTCAACCACGCACCGCGTATCACGCAAAGTCGCAAACACACAGACACAGCTTCCCGTAAAACTACTTCGGGCAACTTTTGGTTGACCTGCTACAAAAATTCCTGAGCCCCCCACCGATGGCCAGACAAGAGTTTACACGTCCTAGATACAGATTTCAGGTGTAGAATCGCATAGAACGGAAGTGAGATTGAAGTAGGAACAAGATGCTTCGCGTAGAACGGACAAGTCACTTGACGATGGGCACGCGACGCGAGCGTCCCCGTAGTCTCAAACTCTCACAGCAACGCACTAACTTCGCGCACTCTCCTCCAGTCGTCCTCCGTATCTATGCTGATCGATGCAGAAATAGCTTACAAGTTACAACCACCATATACTGCAGGTTACATAATCGTCAAACAGTACATATATTCCTACACTGTTGCCGTACCATGATTAGGAGAGTCCGCATTCTGTTGGACTGCTGCGAGTGCGAGGCCGCGACGAGTATCACAGTGACGGGAACGTCGAAACGGCCCCGCCCATAACGCTACTCATTTAAGAACAAACGTACGCTTCCAATCTCCATGTCTCCTCATTCCTGCCTCCTGTATATGACAACTGTATTCTCTCTGCTCTTCACATGCTGTCATTCTACCGGCCAGATGAGACATGAGAGGCGTACCACTGATCAATCGAACACTGCTTCCGTTTGGTTCTGATAATTAATTAGTTAACCTGTTGCCGATGATGATGTAACATGTGTGCTACAGGTAGCCGTGTGTCCTCTGGAGCGGCTTGTGCATACACGCTGTCATGAGCGACCCGTCTGCAACGATCCTCGCTTTACCTGCTGTATCCAACGGTTCATCCCATACGTTTGTTTCTAGGATTCTTGCAAGGAACATTGTTGGGTAGCCCAGCAATTAATGATGGTACCATCTACTTGGAGTAGTTTGATTTAACCCCGTGTCTCCTAATGAAAGGTTCAAAAGGAATAGCAGGCCACCATCTTCTAACTCGGGTACATGCATAAAAAGCTTCCTCTTTTGGTTTGTCTGGAGAGCAGGATTTTCTCATCATCTGGACGGTAATACCTGCGTTTTAACCGACTTAGTCCATGCATGAGCCAAAAACTACTTCATGATAACTACTCTCTCCATCTCAAATTAATCACCATATAATATTTATTTACCAAGATTAAGGATAATTTAAACTGCATCGATCAAAACATCACGCATAATATGCACACATTCTCCTACAATACATGTATCTATTAAAACACAATCACAATTACACACTTAACATACGCACATACACCCGTGTTGTATTAATTATACTCCGATAAAATTCGTGTTTGTACGGTTATATGATAATTAATTTAAGAAATTTTAATTTGTATTACATGATAATTAATTTGAGAAGGAGTTGATCATAATGGTATGGAAAGGTAAAGACATAAAAGGCCATGAAAGAGTATCGGGAACTCCATCGCACTATGGCGTAATTGCGGTTAGGGCAGTCCCAACCCTCCACCTAGGATGGTTTCTATGGCATTAACTATATTACCATGTAGGACTTTTAACTTATGTGGTACTATATTAATTAAGAGAGAGAGTGAAGAGAGGAAGAAACTAGGTCTCATGCAAGACCCAGCTTCAACACGAGAACCTATGCACTAGACACTATCAAATTTTGCATTGGGAGAGAACAGTGTCTTCATAATAGATGAAGAATAAATATGATTAGTAGAGAAGAGAGATGATGTATTTATTAATGGCCCACTTTAAGAAATCATGGGTTGTGGAGTGTAGTTTCTATTGTTGTGTCTTATTGACATGGCACCATAGACACTGCTTATGGACACTATGGGTTAGGACTGTCCTTACAATAAAAATAGATTGAAAAAGGAGGTATAAGTTGGTGGGCACGTGTCGACATGACATAGCTCGAGAAATACCCGGTGGAGTCTATGAGCTCTCACTTTATGGTCTGTGGAGACCCATCCAAAAATTGAAAAACGAAAATGACGAAGACCATCTCTCATTTGAAACTTCTACACAATTATGAAGTAATAGTTTTACACAAGAGTAGTTTTGCGGTCTTTATGAAGGTATTGGGTGTATCTTAATTTTTAGGAGGAAACTACAAATTAGGCACCTGATTTTTTATAAAAAAATCGAACGGTCAAATATTTCAGTTGATCATCAGTAAAACGTTAAGTTATACACGATGAAAAAAATCAGTCATTAAAACATTTAAAAATTTTGTGAAACATATTAAAAGTACACATTGGAACATGTCACTATTGTGTATGAAACATCGAGTGTTAATGGATTAAAACATTTTCTTTCATCAGAATCTAATCACGTGATATTTTATTGTAAAGATTTAATTACAACTAATATAATGGTGTAATCGAATCGTAAACCGAATAAATAGTTTATGAGAAAAAAATATTTAAAAAGAGGAGGAGAGAAGATGAAACTAGCTAGGTGCATTCTTGCATGCATGCGGGGAGTGTCAGGGGTCTGAATTTTCTTCTCAGGATGCATCTTGTCCCTTGGCAGAGGTGCATCTAGGCTAAAATATTGCCGGGTCACTCCGATTGCAGGAGATGACGTTATACCTAGTAATTTATGGTAGTTAGAAGGGTTTCTATATGATTTATACAATTTCATCGATTTAGTTGGTCCCGTTAAAAGAGGATGTATCTATAAAGAGTTCGGACTAAAATTTAATAGATCTTTTAGCTAAGCATATTTAAGGGCTAAGGTGGATTGTAAAATGATCCATGGCCCTAGCTCATTATCACCCTTACCCCAGGTCTCTTGCCTCTTGATAGCTAAGTCTCTGCAAAGTTTTTTTTTTTAAAAAAAAAAACTAGCTAGGTGGTCCACGCAGTTACGCGGTTAGCCCCCTTACAAAATTATTTAAGCTTTTTTCACATGATTTTCTCAAAAAAAATTTAAATAATCATCACGTTATCTTAACATATTAAAAGAATTGAATATTGGCTTTTAAAAGTTACACCAGCCACCACCTCTTACTTCTTTGGTGCCCCTTTATATACTTGCCTTCCATGTCACGGCTTATTTTCATCCTCGAGACATTCAAAAATTGTACCTTATAGTTTTTAGAGTTTATTTCCTCATCGATTTTCATTTTTATTGTTTTTAAAAGTGCCATCATTTGATGTTATCACTGTACTGTACTGTTTTATGGTTAGTCCGTTGTCACTCTTTTTTATCATTGGAATTTTAAAATTGAACTAAAGGTTTATTTTTTTACTTTTTATAAATCCCGTCAAACGCCATGACCTTACTACTTCACGGCCTGCTCGTCGCCTTTCCTCTTAATCATCATTGGATTCTAAAAATCAAACCTAATCATCATTGGAGGATTTTATTTATAGTTTTGAGATGTTCCGTCAACCGCCACGACACTACTCATTTACGGCTTGCCGCTACCCCTTTTCTTTTGGCATTTGTCACAATTGTGTTATAGATGAACTGCTTTTAATATTACTTTTTATTCTAATTTTTTATTATTTATAGATTGTATTTCTGCTTGAATTTTTTTTTCAAGTTTAGAATTTTTTTTATTTATAATTTTAATTAATCTCGTGTTGTGTTCTACATGGACTTTTTTTAATATTCCTTATTTTTATTCTGAATTTTAGTTATTCCTAAATTATATTACTACTTGAACACTCAATTTTCTTTTTTTAATTTCTTAATTTAATTTATTTATATTTAAAATTTAAATTATTCCCGTGTTATATTCTAGATGATATATCTTTCCATATTTCAAATTTTAGTTATTTCTAAATTGTGTTCCTACTACTTGGTATCTTCGATTTTTTTTTTCCTTTTGAATTTTGGGTCTTAGTTTTGTTTTTATTCTAATTTTAAACTTATCTCATGTTTTATGTTGTAGATGGACTTTTTTTCAATGTCCATATTTTTATTACGAATTTCAGTTATTTATAATTTGTATTCCTATTTAAAATATCTTTTTCCTTTTTTCTAATTTTGGAATTTATTTTATTTTTTGTTTCTTAATTTTAATTAATCTCGTATTGGGTTTTAGATGGACTTTCAATGGACTGTTATCCCAATATTTTTTATTTTTAACTCCGAATTTCAGTTATTTCTAAATTGTTTTGTACTTCTCTTTTTCTAATTTTGGGATTGTTTTATTTTTATTTTGAATTTTAATTAAACTTGTGTTGTATTCTAGATAGATAGTTCTTTCGATATTCCTTTTTTATTTTTAATTTTAGTTATTTCAAAATTGTATTACTACTTGAACTCTCATTTTCTTTTTTTCCGATTAATGTGGGAATTTCAAGTCTTTTTTATTTCGAATTTTAATTAATTTCGTATTCGGTTCTTACATGAACTCTTATTTTCATATTGCTTATTTTTAATTTCGAATTTCAGCTATTTATAAATCATATTTCTTCTTGAACTCTCTTTTTTATTTTTCTTTGATTAATGTGAGAATTTGTAGTCTCCACAGTTAATGTAGTATCTCCTTTCAAGACTATTATAATAATATAATAGATAGATAGATGTATCTCCTCAAGAATTGTAGAAAATCTATTTTGCATGAAGTGCATGTGTAATTAGCTTCTACTCCCAATGAACCTAGGCGCTACATCATCTTTATTAGAGTATTATAGTACTATATAAAATTACTTGTAAGAATTACTTGAAAAATTACTTGTAAGAATCCTTTTGTACAGAAATAGTATATGCTTAGAAAATTTTTCTTTGCAACAGAAGAGGCGAATAATGACGTGTTAGAGCATAAAACTTGTTAAGGATCATTAATTCTTGTAGCTCCCCACAGGCCCACACAGATCATAAGCAGGGAAGGACAAGAGGATGGCAGATTAAACAACGGAAAACAGAGAAGCTACTCAAATTGGTTTGTCTTATTTTGTGGCCTTACTGCCCAGCACTTAATTATAGCTTCTATTCTCGTTTTAAACTAAACACCCAGTTGATCTTGATGGTTCTTAAATGAGGAAATGGGCACAAAAGCTTGAGAATCTCTTTGAGAGATGTGCTGAGGTATTTCTTCCCTTCCAATTAAAAAATAGGCATCTAATTAAATTATTATACATGTTATGAATGTTGTACCACTTGTCATGCATAAACTACATTTTTTTTATAATTGCATAACTACATACTCCCTCAGTTCCTTTTACTTATAATATCTTCTCAAAACAAATTATAAGTATTGAAAAAAATACCGTATTATCAAAGTAATTTGCATGCTAAATATGATTATACTACTTGTTTTCATCAAAACATCATAATTTAAAAGTTTTTACTGGTCAAAGAGAAATTTACACCGGTCAACAGTATCAAATAAAAAGAATGGAGGGAGTGTAAAAAATAAATACTTGCATATCCACATATTATTCGTATAGGGCCATCAGAGACCGAAATGTGATTATTATCTGGCTTCAGCCTGTAGTGCAGAGAAATTTGCTGAATCCAGATCGAAGAAGTTTATCCAGAATTTAAACCAAACCGTTTGAGGAATGAATTGGGGAGACTCATTTAATTTGGACTTTACTCAGTACAGTAAACAATGTATGACAACAGGATATTGTATTGCTAACAAGGATCATTAACTAGCGAAGCTATTGGCTGGGTTGCTTTTTTTGACGTTGCTCTGAATCTACCTTGTGTAACAAATGTATCCCATATGTACTCCTACTTCACTTTAGCAACGTGGAGAGTACCTAGCTACTACCTACAGGGTACAGCCTACAGGTCCCCAACTTTGTCACAGTTGCACTTTTAGGAGTGTAAAATATGCTGGCGATTTGGTCTACACACGTCTCCAATCCCCTGCCCGCACAGAAATCGTTAATTAAGAAGTCTGAAAAAGCCGTTAGAACGTACTTACATCAGACTAACCCCATGCATGTGTTTGTTTATTCTCGCAGTCAAGTTGAAGTCCAATAATTGGCAAACAAATCGACTTATGTGCGCATCAAATCAAGCATGTTAACCCAATAATATACCCACATGCATGAAAGCACAGAGGGTGCCATTTCCATGGCGTCCGCAAGCCAGTACAAAACGGCACTCTAGATGACGCCTAAACAGTAAACAATTAACTCATAATAATATGCGTGAATTCATGGAAAAACTTGGATTGTGCGTGCTGTCGTCCTACGATCCCATATGCTCCAAACTGTCGCCAATACTCTGGTCCCTAAAGCTAACCTCCAAGCACACATCTTTTTTAGGACTCACAAGCCGATTGTTTAATCGAAGTAATGAAATCGCGCTAGAAACCAATGGAAAGGCCATACATACCAGGAATATTGAGTCGACTCAACTAACCTCATCGCGAGAAATATGTGTGCCGGCCGGCGTGTAGATTTTTGTACTTTAATTAGGTGATGAGGTGGGCCCTAACTATACATGCATCCACATGCATGGGTTACCAACCATACTAAAAACTTTTCAGCCACTAACTACACTTTACCGTCTCTGATCTACTATATATGTTATGACCAATCTCCCAGCCGGGATGGTTCAACCTAGCGCAGTAGTACATAATATTGATGTAGGGATTAATTGCTGATGAATCACATAAGGTCATACATGTGGAAAGGAGCCATTGGGCAAGGAAGAAACTTTAAAGGTAAACGGCTGAAGACAACAAGAGACAGAACGGTAGTTAGCTCGTTAATTATAGAATATTTCTCGTGCGTTGCATGATTGCATCCATTGCTTCATTTATTTATTTAACGTCCATCGCCAAATTGGAATAACAAACTTGTGAGTATAGTGTTATACTGTGGCAGTGTGGCTCGCTAGCTAAGCTAGTTTGTGGAGAGCGAGCTGGCTTGATTATGTTAATTAAGGATAGCACATTCTTTTATGAAATTATTTATCAAAATGGAGATAGAGGATATGTTACAATAAAACCTTCAATAATATAAGATAAAAAACCTTCAATAATATGTTATTCTTGAGGTGTGCCTCCAGTACCGGTACTTTGAGGTATCAAATAAAATCCAACCGTTCAATAGCAAGTGCATGGTGGGTACTTTGAATCTCCCCTAACGCACCCCTATGTAGAGTATCACAACTTGTCACCCGCTTGTCCGCCCGCATCCACAGTCCGCTTCTTCTTTCGGCGGTAGACGGCGAGAGTGCTCCGTGCTCATATTCAGTCGGTGAGCTTGTGGAAGGGCCATCGGAGGAGACGGACGTTGCCAACGAGCTCGGATATGGCTGGTGAAAGCGGAGCGCAAGAGGCAAAGGTTGTCGATGACTCCAAATCAATCTGGATGGCCAGCTTGGGGGGAACGAGCTTGTATCTCGCAGGAGAGCTTGGGAAGGTTGACGCGGAAGGACATAGGTTGTGGACAAACTCAGACTCCGGTCGATGAGCTACTGAGGGAAGAGGCCGATGATCGTCACCAACAATCATGACGATGGCATGGAGAATGGTCAAAACTGGCACGACCTGGCTCATGTTGCGTGAGAATGGGCAAGACGAGGGGTTATAGAATTGTCCCGAGAGCCGATGTTTCCTAGGGGAATTTATAGTTTTGAGACAGCAATACAGCATAGCCAGATACCCAGCGTTTTCAACCGTTGGATTTTATTATATCATGTATCCTAAGGTACGCTAGGCTTTAATCAATATACTCCTCCTATCTCAAAATGTATGACGTTGTTAGTTTTTTTTCATAATGTTTGGTCATTCTCCTTCTTTAAAAATACTTATATAAATATTATTTATTTTGTTATAACTTGTTTTGTCATCAAATAAAATATAACCTTAACTTATACTTTTATATATTTATATGAAATTTTTGAATAAAATGAATGGTGTGAAAAGTCAACGGTATTATATTTACATTTTGAAAATAAGGTAATACATGTATCAAGCACTTGTTAAGAGATGATAGGAAATGGTGATAAATCAAACCGTTCAAAATTGCTGATGGTGAGGAGGTCGCAAAAACACGCACATGGATGGTGGATATCAATTACAGCTGACGCTAGATGATCGAGTGGGTTTGGGTCGTGTAATGATCTACAGATGGAAACTCTCGAATGAAAATTGATAAGAAATGTAACTCCAATTTATTCGAAAATAGTAAGATCTTTGGAAAAAAAAAAGAGAAGGAACTGACCTATAGAGATAGTTTATGATAGACACTGGGTCATCGTCTATCGGCCAAAAATTGTTAGGCTGTGTGGAGAAAATGTAGGGGCATGTATAGACGATTCCAACTTAATTATAATATTTAGTAGAACAATATGAACTAGGGTGGTCCGCGCAATTGCGCGATTAGCACCCATACAAAATTATTTATTTTTTATATATGTTTTTACTTAAAATTTATTAAATATCTATCTCGTTGTCTTAGGATGTCGAAAGACCGAACTTTATCATCCGCGTGTTTCTAGTTTTTAAAAGTCATTTCGGTCACTACCCCTTACTTATTTGTTAGGTATTTATTTGCTTATCGATCTATCACTATTTCTATTAATCTTCCATAAAACCTTAAAAACTAGACCTATTAGTTTTTAGGGTTCATTGTCTTGTTGGTTTTTGTTTTTATAAATTTTTTAAAGTTCCGTCAAACATCGTCACTTTACTCCTCTATGGCCCCTCCGCTGCCTCCTCTCTTTATTATCATTCGGATTTTAAAAATCAAATATAATTATCGTTTAGGTTTATTTTTTACTTTTTAGAAGTCCCCCTAAATCGTCAGCGGTTTTGCCGCTGTACTCCTCTACGCGCGATCTGCTCGCTGCCTCTCCTCTTTATTGTCATTGAGATTTTAAAAAATAAATATTATTATCATTGGAGTTTATTTTTTTACTTTCTAGAATTCCGTCTACTGCCCGACTATGCTACTTAATGGCTTATCCATTGTCTCTCCTCTTAATCGTATTGGGATTCTATTTGCGGTTTTGTTTATATGTTTATAATTTTTTACGTCCCATCAACTCCCACCACTTTACTTCTTTACAGCCCTATTATTTTTCCCCTATTTATTGTAATTTGATATCATTGTGTTTTAGATGAACTATTCTTTTTGAAAAATCCATATTTTTCATTTTAATATTTTTTATTTGTAAATTATATTCCTACTTGTACTCTTACAATTATTTTTATTTTCGAAATTTATTTTATTTGTTCTTCCGAATTTTAATTATGTTCAGACGGTCTATTTTTTCAATAGTCTTTATTTTTATTATGTATTTTAGTAATTTATAAATTGTGTTTCTAATTGAACTCTTATTTTTATTTTTCTAATTTCTGAATTTATTTTATTTTTTATTTTGAATTCTAATTAATCTTGTGTTGTGTTATAGATGGATTAATTGTTGTTTCAATATTTCTCTTTTATCCTGAATTTTATTTATTTCAAAATTGTATTCCTACTTCGAATCTTCTTTTTCTTTCCTAATTTCAGAAATTTATTTATTTTTTATTCCGAATTTTAATTAATCACATATTGGGTTCTTATATGGACCACTCTTTCAATATTGCTTATTTTTAATTCCGAATTTCAGTCATTTTTAGATTATATTTCTACTTGGACTCTTCTTTTCTTTTTCTTCGATTAATATAGGAATTTCTAGTCTCCACAGCGAACGTGGTGCCTTTTTTCGAGCTATCTTCATAATACAACTAGCATGTTGGCCCGCGCAGATTGCATGGCTAGTATCGTTATATTTTTTTCTCGTATAATAGCTTAAGTATTTTCAAATTTTATAACTAAATATATTAAAAAAGCAACATAATTTTAAATTATGTATTAACTTGACCAAATTAACCTATGCGTGACATTCATATTATACTACATGATATCTATTAATTATTTTTAATTGTGAATTTTAGCTATTTCTAAAATTAACTTCTATATGGATCCTAGACTCCTTCAATATTCCTTATTTCTTAATTTTGAATTTCCATTATTTATAAATTTTATTTCTATATGGAATATAGACTCCTCTTCCAATATTCCTTTTTCTTAATTCCAAATTTTAGTAATTTGTAAATTGTATTTCCATATGAACTCTAAATCTTTCTTTCAATATTCCTTATTGCTTTAATTTCGATTTCGTTATTTGTAAATTGTATTCCTATATGGACTCTAGATTTTTTTCCAATATTTATTTTTTCATTCTGAATTTTAGTTATTTACAAATTATATTCTTATATGGACTCTAGACTGTTTTTCTAATATTTATTATTTTTAATTCCGAATTTATATTATTTATAAATTGTATTCCTATTTGGACTCTAGACTATTCTCCCAATCTTGTTTATTTTTATAATTGTGAATTTTATTTATTTCTAAATTGTATTTTTATATGGACTCTAAACTCTACTTTTAATTTTCTTTTTTCAGTTCTGACTTTCAACTAGTTCTAAATTTCTTTATGGACTCTAGTATTCCAATACTCCTATTTTTAATTCCAAATTTTTGTTGTTTTTAAATTGTATTCCTATATGGACTCTAAACACTTCTTCCAATATTCCCATTCTTTTATTTGGAATTTTGGTTATTTACCAAATGTATTCCTATATGGACTCTAGACTCTTTTTCCGATCTTCCTTGTTTTTTTAATTTTGAATTTTAATTATTTTCAAATTGTATATGGACAAAAAAAAAATCAACTTTTAGTTTTTTAATTCCAACTTTTAGTTTGTTCCAAATCCCTATATGGACTCTAGTCTCTTCTTACAATATTCTTATTTTTTTAATTCCAAATTTTGTTATTTCTAATTGTATTTCAATATGAACTCTAAACTCATCTATCCATATTCCTTTTTTTTTAATTCCGATTTTTGATTTTCTCTAAGTTATATTCTATATGTACTATAGACTTTTCTTTCAATATTCCTTTTTTTTTAATTTGGAATTCTAGTTATTTCTAAATTGTATTTCTATATGGATTCTCATCTCTAATTTTAATTTTTCTTATTTTTTAATTCCGAATTTCAATTGGGTCTAAATTGTATATCTGTATGGACTCTAGTCTCCTATTCCAATATTCCTTATTTTTTAATTCCGAATTTTAGTTATTTTAAATTGTATTTCTATATGGACTCTATTTTTTTTTCTCTGATTAATGTGAGAATTTCTAGACCATGAGAGCAAACGTGGTGACTTTTTTTATTACTTTAATAAGTTAATTAGTTAATAGATAGATAGATTTCATTGACATGTGAAAACATATTGGTCCAATCTTTAACTAATGATTCTATCATCAGAGTGGAAGAGACTAACCAAGTGGTCAGTAACACTCTCAAGTTGACCTAGATATTGACAGAAGCATCTAAAATAAACATATATTGACAAAAATGGGAATCTTGTCCATGCATGCATGCATTCACCGTGCTGGCGTTCTGCTCAGTGTTCCCAGAGCACCAGTGGCTCACCAAAGAAGAAATCGTCGGCATCATCATCCCACGGCGAACCGCAATAATACTGCGGCGGCGGCGGCGGCGGCAACGTGAACCCGAACTCTAGAAGAGCATCTGGCATGGTGAAATACGTGTATTCTAATCCAATGCCGCCGTCCTGCTGCAGTGTCCCGTTCTCGACGACGCAAACCGGCGCCGTCGTCTTCTCAATCTCCGCCGACTCGGGCTCGTCATCGGCAGTGGCGTCGACGTCGTCGTGGCATGGCGAGGGTGAGAGCGCGGGCGAAGCCGTGGCCGCGGCGAGCGCGGCGGCGGCCTGCACGTCCTTGGGCGACGCCGAGGCGGCGCGCGGGAGCTCGCCCGCCAGATCCGGGAAGTTGAGGTGCGCGGCGCGGCCCTTGATGGCGAGCGCGGCCACGTCGTGCGCGCGCGCGGCCATCTCGGCGGTGTCGAACGTGCCGAGCCAGATTCGCGACTTCTTCCGGGGCTCCCGGATCTCCGACACCCACTTCCCCCAGCTCCGCATGCGCACGCCGCGGTACGTCGGGTGCTTCAGCTGGTCACTGCGCGGCCGCTTCTTCTTCCCGCCGGCGCTCCTGGAGTCCACGGAGCTCGGCGACGACGCGTTGAGCGAGCTGTAGGCGGCCGAGCTCGCGTCGTTGCTGCTGCTGCTGCAGGTGCAGCTATTGCTCTCCTGGGACATCACTTGCTCTTGCTCCATCTGTGTGACGAGCTAGCGCGCGACGACGACCAAGATTGCTTGCTAGTGATCAGTGATCACTCGAGCTACTGGCGTTTCTTGCTGCAACTTGTCACTGTAACTTAACAACAACCTAGGAGTGGGAGTGATCAACAAGTTGGCTGACTAGCTAGCTGTCGTCTGTGGAGATGAATGCAATGTGAGGCACCATCCATGTATATATATTGTGGCTCTAAGTCAATGTGGAAGACACAGCAATTAAAGTGGCACTATTTCTTTTCTTCTCCCAAAGAAATGTGAATGACATGCAAACGGAGAGAGAGAGAAAAAAGGTGTAAAATCACGCCATGATATGTAGCTTAAGGACGCGTTTCTTCTCTGATCTGAATATGGTCAATATACTGAAGTTCTGCACACACTACAGATTTCATTATTCATTGTTCTGGAGCTCGGCGTATAGATTGGCTTCGTGCAAAATGTGTTTCTTTTATTGGACGAACGAGCAATGATTAAAGTAGCCGGAAAATTCCAAGCCACATGGCAACTCCGTACTTAGGTGTTAACCTCGTGCAAAATATTAAAATGCAAACATATGGGAATCGTCTATATTTCACAGATCCAAATCTTTTGGATCTGCGTGCTTAATTGTGTTACAATAATTAAGTATAGATCAATAATGCGAACGGGCGAAACTAATGGAAAGGGTGTCAACCAGCAGATGGGAGAGAAAAAGCAGTGTTTGTTGGGATAAGAAGATGAGAAGACTGAAGAACATAATGCAAGGCAAAGCAGGCCATAACCCATTATTTTTTCTGAAGAAAATGCAGCCATGCAGCCCATAGTACCCTTTCTTTCTCCATAATTTTCAACTAAACTATTGCTGACCCCGTGTATAATGTTATCTGACAGAATAATCAAATATAAACGCTCAGAGATTCCAGCGCGGGAACATAAAAAAACCTACTGGGAGGAACTCGTGGCGTGCTTTGGAGAGTTGGGGATACGGATGTTTCCTAAGATCACACTTTAAGCTTTATTAAGGATTGCTAAGTTGCGATCAAACACCAAATTTCGTCTGGAGAAAAAGCTGCGATAAAAGTAATCTTCGTTATTTGAGCTCACTTTTCATTTGTCCCATGCTAGAATATACTGACAAGCAATGACTGCTTTAATTTCTAGTGGTTCATAACTACTGAAATGGACCCGAATGAGAGTATTTTTATAGACTTGACTCGTCAAGTTTGCTTGAGGAGAACTTTTTTTTTTTGGCTGAGAAATGCATGCATCAATTCGAGAAAACAGAAAAAGGTCAAAGCAGAACAGATAACTAAACAGAGCCGATGATAAAAAACAGTAAGAGGATCTTCAGACTTCAGAGAAACCTGATAATATGAACATTTCTTATCTCTCTTTACCTTTACGTTCAAAGCAAATCTCTGAATCTTTGTTAAATATAAGTAGATAGCATCAACCGTAGTAGGAATTCATCATGTTAATTTGGTCAATTAAAAGCACATGCTACAGACAGCAACTTTGCACTCAGATGATCGGTTTTGTGGTAGCAGGAGGTAAACACCATCCTCCTTGTACGGTTCAAGCATTAAGGGAATAGAAATTTTCAGGGCTTTAAGTATCAACTAGGAAAACACTATTCGAGCAGGAAAACACTACTCGAGTAAGAAAATACAACACGGAGTTTTGTTCGGGTCAACTAAGCTAACATTTCTCGAGTGGTTTGTCCCGTTTAGGTTAACCGTCGCGTGTGGTAGGTAAAGTCCAAGGAGCCGGCAGGTGGAAAAGAGTGTTCGAACGTCCGAGATGGAAAAGACGTTTGGCTAAGGAGCTCGAGGGAAAACTCTACTCGAGTAAGGAAGATTCCAAGAGGAGATACCACGGGGACCACTTTCAACCGTTTCTGCCAACTGGCATCCAAAAGACCATTTAGACCTCCAAAATGTACCAAAATACCCCTAAGGCTGCTGACCTGGCAGGAGTATTAGAGTAAACCCACAAAGACCTATGAGGGTAAAGATGTAATCTCACATGTGCGATGTAAGCTATATAAGCTGGACAAAATCCTGTAGCAAACAAGGACATAATCAATAGAAACATACCGCTTGCTAGCACCGTACATTTTATATTCGAGCTCATCCTTAGGATAGGTGGGGTAATCGCACTTTTCCACCTATGTCTAAACTTGTTCATAACCTAAAGTCTCGACAGGTTTAGATGCTACCTAATGCACAACGCGAGTACGACGGTTGAAGAAAGAACGAAATAAGACAAGAAAGTGCGTTTGGACGGCAATTCGAAACCGAAAACACGCTATGTTTTTATACATCTAAAAACGAAGAAAAGCCTTTTCTTATACTCCATATATCTATCATCAAACACTTTAGTGAACAAGGGCGATACGTAGCTTCATATGTACGGGCCTTTGCTTCAGTTCTGACTTGACCTTCCTGCCCTGTCCAAACATTTTTTGCTTAAGCTATGACGACGACTAGCCGTACGTAGCCATGGATGCAGAGACAATAGGAGACATGACAGAATTACATAACAAATCAAGGAATTCTAGAACACGTATCACAAAGCGCCAGAGCACATGAGTATGATGTGCCCATATGTAGCCAAGTAAAGAGTGGTTAGTACGTCCATGAGCTCCACGGCCGAAATAAAAGAGTGGTTAAAACGTCCATTTGCTTCATAACTTCCATATAAGTGGTCTTTTTCCTGCAAGAACAGCATGATGCTTATGTAGACGGCTGGAAGAAATAATACTGGATGGTGCTCAGTTCACGAAAGCTACACTTCTACTGATCGAAGCGTCATATTGGTAGACGAAATAATGCGAATAATTAATTAACTGAGACCACATGCGTTAGTTTCAGTGAAACTAACACACTGATGGGGATGTGCAGGGCATTATTGTCACATGAAGAATGGTACGTACGCTCGTCAATCGTATTCTCTACTGTATAATTAGTTACAAACTACAAACTTTTTGGGCGTTTGGTTCTAATAGAAAAGGACTTTGGACCAATTATGGTGGTCTCAATCGATCGTTCTCGTCACATACGGTTCAATTACATCTCTCTTTAAGCTGTGATCTGTTTAGCTTTTATTTTAAGTTTTACTAATTCAAAGCCAGAGCTTTTCGCTTTAAAGTGATCAAAGCAACAGTTGATTGATTGCTATTATTGTCTAGCAACAATATATATTCAGAATGAATTCTTCAGATAAAGACAATGATTGTTAATTTGTTATAGCCCATCTTTTCTTCTTTGGAAAAAAAACTAAGCCCTAAACCCTAAGACAATGATTGTTAATTTGTTATATTGTCCATCTTTTCAGTGTGTATGTATACAAGGACTGTATAGTATAATTAAGAAAAAAATAAGGTACCAAAATTCTTAATGTAAATTTGGTATCTCCTAGTACCAAATATACTGACAACTACTAAACTTTACATAAAAAATATGGTATCTTCTGTACAATCTCAAAGATTGTAAAATCACTTTATCATAATTAAACATTCAAAAAAGTACATGTTAATGCTTCACGCATTTTTGCACAGCCTCTTGTAACTCCTAGGTAGAATTATACTTCAAGACCAAATCCTCCGTTAGATGTTTTCTGATGGTCTATACTCTATAGTGATAGTAGACTACTTTTCCTTAAGTAGTAATAGAACTCATAAATGAATCTTTCGGTCACGCTAGCAGTTATCATTCAGACTGACATAGCCAAATAATACTACCTTGTTGACGATTGTCGCTTGGACGGGGTCAACCAGATGCCCAGGTGTACGAGATCAACCAAATGTCCAGGTGGCCACCCTTGCCACGCCAAGCTCAGACGGCACAACAGAGTATCTACCACACTAGACTCAATGACATGGCAAGAACTGAATTTATATCCAAACGAGTGCCAACGCCCTCATCTTCTTCCTTCTCCCTTCCTGCCTTCTCTCACTTCCTGAGAAGGGGATGGAATGGGGGTGGAGGGGAGGTTAGGGGTTTTTGAATTGTTAGTCTTACCATATTAGGTAGGCTAGTGTGGTTGCGTTAGGTCACGCTATCGAGCCTACATTGTAGGGGCGGCCACCAGGGGCGGATAAAAAACACATCATAGGAGGGACTCATCTCCTTCTTCCCCATTCAGCTCCCCTTCTCTTCTTCCTCTCACTCTTTTTTCCCCTTCTCTCTCCTTCTATCAATGGTGAACTAGTAGGGTGGGGGGACTTGAGACCCCCAGCACCTACGCTTGATCCGCCCCTAGCGGTCACGTAGGCACTTCATTGACCCCATTGAGACGACGACCACTACTATACTATAGGCTGTCACGCCACGATTGTTGATGCTATGGCTCAATTTGATCACACCGGTTTTCTTGGCGTGGCCAAAAGTTTAATTTCAGCGAATACATTTTGGAAATTTTTTTAAAATATATATATATATTATTTAATTAGTCTAAATAATAAAAAAGTTCGCGAACCTCGAGTGTTTAACTTCACTGTAGCCCACAAGGACACCCCGTTTGATTCCGTTGGCACTTCCACGACAAAATCAGGTGACATCTATCGATCGATCGGAAAGTGGTATATAGACGCAGCAAATCTCAATCACAACATACAATCAGCGCGTTTAATTAAGGCACGTACGCGACATAAAATCAATCATTAAACAGATCGATCGATCGATCGGCTGGTCGCACCAACATTCTGTTGAGTGCTTGCTAACCGATTAGCTGCTTAGCTCACACTGTCACACACATTGGCCCGTCCAAATCCCCGCAAAAAATTGCGAAATCCCCAGCGAATCGTTCGCTCCCCCGCTCTGCGCCCGCCCGCACGATCTCCTCCACGAGCAACTGAACCGGCAGCGAATAGTGATACAAGCGATTAACCTGTGGATCCATTTATATGTCAGATTTATAAATTGATTTGCAGGTTAGCTACTTAGAATCGAACGACCGAGCATGCGCAGCATCACAACCTCACCTGCTACCGTAACTTTCCCTTCTCCGATCGGCCCGACTAGCCGCCGGCACGCCGACCGGTCCGGCCGGCGGCGACGACGACAAGGCCCCTTTCTGTCATAGGATCCTCTCCTGGACTCCTAGAGGCATCACGCATGCATGTAACCGTACCCGTACATGCTTGCGGTTTTAGCCGGTTTTGATTATTATTAGCGCTGTTCTGATGCGTCGCTAATTCGACAGCTCGTTCGCGTTTGCTGCTGCTGCTGCTGCGTCGCCTGCAGCTTGCAAACGCATTTGCTCCTCTGGCCATGTGTTGTGCATGTGACACGGTCGCCTCTGCTCTTGTCCCGCTCGAGCTCGCGCTTGGGCTAGCTAGCTAACGGGTACTCGTACCTAAGATCCTCAATTTGCGACTAATTGGGTGATTAATTAGGGAAAGGTAGATGGCGAGCCAGGAGAGGTTAACTGGTTGGCTGCGCCAGTGGCGTTGGACTCTTGTGGGAACCGGTAACTGGCGTGCGAGTGCTCTGTACCTAACCTGCTAGTCATTGGCTTGTGGTTTTAATTCTTTTTTCATTAACTTGCATTGTCAAGTCATTCGATATTTTCTGATTAAGATACATATTTTATCTTGATTTTTATTAGTATGTTTTTTAAACTACTAAACAATGCCAATGCATTTTGTATGAAAACTTTCTATGAAAAGTTACTTTGAAATATCATATAAATATATCTTTTAAGTTTAAAATAATTAAAACTTAATTAATCATATTTGTTTTGCGTACCTGTATTTTAATTTTCATGAGTGAACTCAAACGGACCCTAAGAGAGACAAGTGAATATTGTGTGCTCAGTGTATGGAACCTTCTTTGCTACTTCCTCCTTTTTGTTTTCACTCTTGTATAGTAGTACTGTTGAGATATCGAGTTCAGTACCAGTGGCACAGTACGTGTAGTAAAGAAAGGCTGGAAGTAGAAGAGTGACCCAGTTGGCATTTTTGTAGTTTATTAATTTAACTCCCGGTACTTGTTCGAAGGAGCTGTACATAATAACGACGTGGCAGCAGCAAGATCCGGACTTGTTATGAACAGGGGCAAATCTGGTGAGAATTTGTGTGAGAACGCACTCTGGTGGAGAGTGATGTAGACAAGAATCCATGCACTTACTGCCAAACTCGTTGTGAAATCATTGAGGCAAGCAAGCAATATATATACATCTCCTTCTGATTTTTGCTGATTGCTCACTGTTTCACCGCACCATTAAAACGACCTCCAAACGGCCGGCCAGCAGCCCACCCCACCCACATGTCCATAAAGAAAAATAAATTATGCACATCAATAATGCAATCAGCTGAAAAAAATTTCTGCTTCGAATTAATTAACTTCTATTAGTAGAGTGATCTTTTTGATTGCTGGAACACAAAGCACACATGCTTCATGGCCTAATCAAGCACAACATAGACTAACTTTGTCAATAGAAGTACTAAATATAGCGGTAATATTTTTTTCCTTTTTTTTTCTTTCTTGAGAGTTGTTGTTGTAGCCTATTCATGAGCCCAGAACGGTAAAATGGCTACTCGGCCCACAAGAGTGGCTCATTGAGCACGACGGCGTCGCCGCCGTCGTACTCCTCGGCCGCCAGTGCCGCCGGCCACACCGGCGACCACCAAAGCCCGTCCCGCAGGTCGAGAAGAAGGTCGGGTAGGTCGAACAGAGCATTGTCCTGCCCGCCGTCGGCGTGCACCGTGTCCGGGCAGGCGGTTTCCTCACGCTGCTCGGCGGTGGGCGACGACGGCGACGTCTCCTCCTCGCACCGTACCTCGGCGGCAGCCTTGGCGGCGGCTGCCTGGATGTCTGCCGGGGAGGTGGACGCCGGGCGGGGCAGCTCGTGGGCGCTGTCCGGGAAGTTGAGGTGCGCGTTCCGGCCCTTGATGGCGAGCGCGGCCACGTCGTGGGCGCGCGCCGCCATCTCGGCGGTGGGGAAGGTGCCCAGCCAGATGCGCGACTTCTTGCGGGGCTCCCGGATCTCCGACACCCACTTCCCCCAGCTCCGGCGACGCACGCCGCGGTACGATGGGTGCTTGAAGCCGCTCCTCGGCGCCGAGGCGGCGGTGCAGGTGCTGCTGCTGTCGACGCCGCCGCCCGCCTGCGCCTTGCCGCTCGCCGCCGCGTTGTCGTCGGTGCTGCAGCTACTGGTATCCTCTCCGGCGCCGTGGGCGGCATTGGTAGGTTCTTCAGTGGCCGGCGGCGGCGATTCGCCGCCAGCTCTCTTGCGCTTCTTGGCGGCGTGTTTCGGCTTGGAGCTCTTGGACCGCTCTTGGGCCCCATTGTCGATGAGGGAGGAGGTGGAGGAGGAAGTGGACAGCGACGAGGAGGAGAAGGAGACGGAGACAGAGGAGGAGGTGGTGGGTGTATGGCTCGCGTCTGCTTCCATGGCTCCCGTTAGGAGAAGGCCGTGGCCGTGGCCGTGGCGAGGAGAGATGGAAGTGCGGTCTGCGGCGAGTGAGCGAGTGAGCGCCTCTGGCTATAAATAGTCGCGGATTACTTCTTGAGGTGGGGACGGGTATGTTAAAAAGCCTTTTGTTTCCCTTTCTACGCAAGGTTTTTCATTGATTAATATAGATGATTAAATAATTTCATGGTTTCATTACTATTCAGGACCATTGGATGATAAAAACCAGGACCATCGGATGATAAAACCATCATTTTCCAACCATTTATACGTATAGCACTCCTTTGAAACATAGGATTAAAAAATGGAATAATAAAAAAATACATGATTCAAGCGTAAAAAAATTAGGATTTTAACAAAAATATCAGTGTAAAATAGAGAATTGGAAAACATTAAGAAAATAGAATGGTTGTTTAGTTAGACGGTAGGAAAATTGCAGAAATTTAAGAAGAAATAAAGACTCAAACAAAACATTCCATGAGATTGAACATAATATTAAATTTCCTACAAAATATGCATGGAAGGAGGCAATTTATAGGATTCAATATTATCCGTTCATTTATTTCAAATGTCTATTTAAGGAAGAATATCTGTTGGAATAAAATCCTATAAATTTCTTACTGTGTTTTTTCTCTAAATCGAAATTACCTAAAATGCTACTCCCTGTTTTATATTATAAAACGGTTTGACTTTGTTCTAGTCAAAACTTTTTTAAATTTAAACAAGTTTAGAAAAAAAATAGCAATATCTAAAACACAAAATCAATTCCAATAAATCTAACATTGAATATATTTTGATAATATATTTGTTTTATCATGGAAATTCTATTATATTATTCTATAAATGTAATTTATAATATGAAACGGACGGAGTACTCATTAATCCCCTTCCGCCTCAGCATATCAATTTCCCTCCTAAATTGGACTCTACCGTCCATCGTTACATTTTTCTAACATGATCTTCGACACCCTCCTCTATACATTTCATCATCCCCGCTTCATATGTTACAACCTATGTCCTCCTTCGCGCTCCATATATCATCGCTTATCTTTGGCATATTACCTTCTATGGAGGACCACATATCCTATGTGTTAATCAACCATATTATCTTATTTGTAACCATTGCCTTCTGGCCTCCCCTTCGCCTCTTCTCGATCTAAAGCTCTAGAACATAGTGAACCCCAAACCTAAACTAAGATTTGTTCGAGAGGTGGGAGTTTTTTGCATTTTAAACAGGTGGAGCAAGTGAAATCAATCCCTGAAACAACAACAAAAATATCATCCCAATAAGTCAAAATTTGACCCAAAGATAGTTTGACTCTCATAGTTTGTTTGAAAAATAATGTATGGTCAAGGTTTGTTACAGATAATAATCATTACATTGCAATTATATATAAGTTTTCTTAAATGTATAGAAGAGTTGACATTTTATTCACTTGAGCAACCGGCATGAGGCAGTTGAAACTAAAGCAACAAAAGTTTGTTTCTTCTTAATCTGGATAACCTCAGAAAAGTTTAGAATGCAAGAAAAAATTACAAAATATATTATGATAAAGCAAATACAGCGACTCACTGCTTGGGCTATTCCATCACCAGTCAAAATGAAACATTTAGAATTTTTCAACCAACAATATAAGTTGTACCAATTTCATTGAATATAGCATGAGAAAAAAACTAGCTGTACAAGGTAAAAGGAGATAAAAGGAGAACTATGTTACAGACTATGGAATAATCTCCGAAAGACGTTTTGCTCTTGCTAAGGCTTAAGTCTTGACCTCTTCCTTAATTTTTGCAATTAACGAAGGCGTTGATAGTTCAAATATTTAGATTTTGGTACTAATTAATATTGAACTACTAAATTGCTTGAGAAGGTTCTGGGCTTCGGCATTTACTTTTAGCGTTGAAACTTGAAGGGGTTAAGCAGAGTATATATATAACTACAACTTACTAGTAACAGTACTCTAGACCTGGTCCCCCAAAAAAACCCGTTTCTCTGCCGAACTAGTTTAAAGCTAATATACAGTGACCGTACACACTGACCACGTTGATCCGTCTAGCTAATTTTGGTCACGTTTAACACTTTTAACTATTACTACTTGATGCAAGTCAATCGAGTAGTACAGGGCATATAGATTAATTCATCTCAAATAAATTATTTCTGAACCGGTTAGTTAACAAGATCTTCAGTAGCTTATTTAGGCCTAATGGTGGAGCCACGGAGAGCAAGTGGTGTTTGCTTGAGTACAAAATGGTTTGGCGCAACGATGCGATATGGCGCGTCGTATCGCTGGAGTTCGACACGAGCAAATCCCAACGAACGTTTGGTCGTCTCGGGTCCGATTCGCGATCGAGAGCCAAACTTTGGCTTCGTTTTCTCATCAGTTTTTTTTCTTCTTTTTTGCCGTTTCTGCGCTTGACTTCCCCGTGAGTTTTTGCTACTACTCTCCTCGGCCGAAAGAAAGGGATGCATGTTAGGCCGTGGCACACCACCCTCGCGAGATTTCAGCTGTGATTGATGGGGAGCGTGTCGATCAGGCGCGTATGCTTGCACGTAGCATCCGGATTGAATTGCGATCCGTTGTCTGCATGTCTCGCTCTCTTTCTCTCTTCCGAGGATTTGTCATTTATCAACGTACAACAAGCCAGAAAGTTGGATCGTACGTACGGGTCAATAACTCCGTGGAACCCTAGTGTGCGGATCGCAAGAGATACCTCAGGAAGTATGAGAACTTTATTAGTTTACGGACTGTACTAGCTTCGTCTTCCGAGTAGAACGGAGAGGAATTGAATGGCGTTGTGAACTGAGAGGATCAGAGGATTGAAGAACCTGGGCACCGGAGAGGGAGCAGTTATATTCCTTCCACGCATATCTAGCCGTGCTGGCATCCAAGTACGTACTACGGGTAGTACCCAGGTAACCCAACACGATGAATCGATGATGCCCCTGTACTCGCTCGTGCGCACGAACGACAGCACGATTAATATGGGGTTCAGAAGCTTCAGAGAACGAGTATACTTTTCCTCTCAGTAAAAACGCAATCAGCATTCGATCAGGGCACCGGTGCTGCCGTGCTGAGACAGACAGGCAGAGGTAAAACTAAGGAGAAGGCCTGGCTGTCAACTGCTTACTACTAATTCAGAGGATCAAGGCACGGAAACACTAAGCTCCCCGAGACGTGTAGTGTGGTTAACGCCACGCGATTAAATGCAGCAGGGCTTGCTGTTTCGGGCAAGCTACAGCTACAGCGCAGCAACACGTTCTCTCTCTCTCGCGCGCGCGCGCGCGGGAGAGATGCGATTTGACCCTTTGACCCTGTAGGGGCACAAGACAGAAGAGAAAAGAAAAACAAACGATCGCGCGGTTCCCGCGGGTCGCGCGAGCCGCGCGAGGTGCCACGTGATCTGAGCTAGCTACCGCTGCCTGCGGCGCCCGCGCCGAAAAACCCACCGAGAACGCCGCTCCTCTCATTCTCAAGCAAAATCGCGGTGGTTTGGCACGCAAAACCTCTCGCGTCGTCCTCGACACCAAACCGCAACCAAACGCGATCCCATCTTACCAGTACACAGTACTAATCCCGTAGGAATATTAGCTAACCTTAGCCAGTGAACTGACGACCTCCATTGATCATCCTAGTAGTACTAGACGGTAGCCTGCAGGTACAAAAATACCGGCACGAAGGGCATTACTTCTAAGTTACAGAGCGTGTCTACCTGTCCAACGCATTTATACTCTCTGTGTACGTGCACGTACATATACGTTGCATATATACTACTGCACACGAAGGCCAGTAGACGGTCTCCAAGCGGCGTCTTGTATATACAGGCAGCAGTACACCCCTAGCTAGCTAGCTAGCTAGCTACTGCTTGCAAGTAACAATTCACCGTCAAAGTTGGCCGCGCTGTATCCAACTTCTTCCGTATAGCAGCGACCGGATGAGTACGTCCTCCTGCAGAGTCGCAGTCTTCAATTCGTACGTGCTTTCTTCAATTCGTACGTGCTTTAGCATTGTAAGATTTGGGTAGTATTAGTAGTACCAGTTTCTAAATGCACGGCGACGAAACTACTCGCATTGGTTGTCCTAGCGCCGAGACACAGTAAGCTTAAATGCGATAGCCCGAGAACAGATGAATGGTAGTAGTACCAAGAACTTGAGTTATTGCTCCTCGTTAAGGCAAGCTTAACAATTGCAGCGTTTAGTCTGAACTTTTTCTTTCTTTTTTGCAGTACTGCAGATATATGCAGTGTGCTGCTACAGTGTAGAGTAGCAGGTACGAGCTGCCCTAGATGCCAACGGCAGGTAATTAATGCTAAGTACCCAGCTGCCCTAACGGAAAATTACTGTATTGGTTAATTCTCCATCACGTCAATGAGTACAGTAACCGCACGCTACCGGCCATAGATATGCTCCTGCAGAGTCCTATACTACTCCTCCCGATGATATCTCCCCGCATAATCATCTCCAATGTCCAGCTGAGCGTGCAACGCAACAGGCTGTAATTAACGACCGTAATTTAAAACACGCCGGGCGGTGTCAATGCCGTACAACCAGCAGTAATTTTGTCATAACCAATGAAGCATTTAACCAGTGATGATGCAGTGTGCGTAGTTTGACATAACCAATTAATGATGAATCGTTTCAACCTTGACCACTCAGCTTAATATATTACCATCGCCAACTCCTAGCTAGTTGATGAATGAAATAAGCAATGAACCAATGAGTAACTGCAAGCCCCCAAGAAACCATGCCCACACGCAAAGAATGGTGTTTACATTGTGATTCATGCTATGTGTCTAGTAGAAGTCTCAACTCTGAACACTCGAGTTGGACTGGACACCTGAACTCTCGGTGGAAGTAGTAGTACAGGTACGGGGCAATGGCTTATTACGGCTTTCTTTGTATTCATATGCTGCGGTCAACAGCAAGTTGGCCGCAACGGTTTGGCGAAAACCGGACACAATCCATCCGTATCCAGAGTTCGGCACACAGGCACAGACCATGGCAACACCCGGAGCTGCGCCGCCGCCACCACGAGGCGGAAATTATGGCAGATTGGCTGTGGAATTTGAAGAATTTTCAGTTTGATATATACACGCTCCATTGCGAAAAGAATTAACTTCTAAAAATAACTCTGAACATTCTCTGAACATGTATTTATCTACATTCATTTTCAGAAGTTGATTTTTCTAAAACAGAGTGGTATTACTACACCTGATAAAAACGGGGTTAATGGTGGCGACAGAAAGATGCGTTTGCAGTATCAGCTGCCAGAAAGAGAAGGGATTATGGCTTACAGAGCCTGCTCTTGGTAATGGAGAAGATAATTAAGACAGGTGGGTCACAACTGGAGTTTCAGCTAGTAATTCAGGATAATGGAGTGCTTTCGTCAATGTTTTTCTGGCCCTTTGCATGATTCACATTACTTAGTACATTGGCAGACAGTGATCACAGTTGCCGAAATACGATTTACTTTATGATCCGCTGACCTGCAGACTTAGAACTCTGTACCGCTAGCTTTTTAGTAGTAAGAAATTAACCTGTGAATCCTGCAATGTTGTTATACTTTAGAGAGACCAACTAGTTTCTGGAATTCTGGCCAGCCTTTGGACTTCTCAGCTCTAAATCACAAATTAGCTTTTCGCATAAAAGCTTGTCGCTTACTAGCTACTTTTGCTTGACTGCTTCATACTCTGCCCAGCATCTCAATCAGGGACACACCAGAGACCATTTCAGTTAAGACAAAATGTAAATATGTTCATTACCAATAAAAACAGAAACGAAAGCTCATTCACCACTTTCTCCGATATCCTAGCTTAGTCACACTCAAACCATCACCAATTGATACTGATGAACAATGTCAATATATGCCAAGCTGCTCTTATGATGGCCAAGAAAGCCTTATGTTATTGTTATCACAAGCTTATATATATCAAACGGTACAACTTACACACATTCACTATTTAATTTAACTAGTACAAAATACACTAAAATAAAGAGTCTCACCAAAATCTACTGTAGTTTACATGGAGTATCATCACTTGCGCCAGAAAGTGAGACTTCTTACTGTTGAGCACACTGTACTCTTGGAGCATCCTCCTCCTCATCTTCGTCGTACGCTTCCTGCTGCCTTTGATACTGCTTGCGCCTCATCTCCTCTTCTATGTTCACGTCATGCATGGTAGTTTCCTCACATTGATCCAGGTCCATATCTGATAATCGGTGCCTAGGTTTAGGTGGTAGGATCTTCTCAAGTGTCCGGCATTGGTCACGGGAGAGTATACCAGATTCAGGGAACTCAACATTGAATTCCACAAAGAGACAGCCCTTCATGAAAGGCCGGCCATGGTGTGGCATTCCCTCATCATTTATGGCTTTGTGTTGACCTGTTTGGAAAATATTTGAGTTAATTCTTTAAAAAAGTCTGCAACTGATTAGAGTTTGGATAGAAAAAAACAGAATTACTAAGTGGCAAACAAAAAAGCTAGCATTTTAAGAGGAAGAGATACCAGGTTTAATAATTTCGCCAGGATTTGCCTTGATTAGGAGCTGCCTACTGTCCAGATGAGTGAGGATGAATTGGAATCCACACAATGCCTCAGTTAAAGAGATTGTGCGCTCAATGAATAGGTCATCATATTTCCTCTTAAATCTTGGATGTACTTTAACTTGTAAGATAAAGACTATATCTCCTGTCACTGTATCAGGCTGCAACAGCATGAAACACACAGTGCAAAATATTAGATAAAGAAAGTAGTGCATGCACAGATATTCATTAGCACAATGATGGATGAATATGTGGCTGCAAGTATGTATACTAGTATAAATGGACAAAATAAACTTACAGCTTCATCAGCTTCACCTTGGAAAACAATTTTTTGGCCATGTTGCATTCCCTTATCAATATGAACCTCAAGCACCTTTTTCTCCTGAATAACTTTGCTAGCTCTGCAGTTTGTGCATTTATCCCTGTCACTTATGATCTCACCTGATCAAGTATAGAGCATTACAAACATAAAGCAGGCTCCTAAGTAATCACAATTTTGCAGCAAGACATAGCATAACCATTGGAGCAACTCTTGCATACCTGATCCTCTGCATTCAGGACAGACAGTCTGCATATGTTGAATCATGCCTAGTCCTATCTGCCGTGTTATATTCCTCATTCCTACACCATGACAACCATAGCATGTTGCTGGAGCCCCAGATTTGGTCCCTTTTCTGAAAGTAGAGAGTAAGATGGAAAAGGTGAAACACTACAGTCAAAGCTCAAAACAGATTAAAAAAAACATTGATAAACTTTTTTTTAATTAAGGGCAAAAGCTTTGCCTCATGTATATTTATAGAGAAGGAATTTTACAGGGCCCCTCAGAATGGTGAATAAACCTGGGTTGAAATGGGCCATAAAAAACTTGAATTTTGCCTCGTACATATTTTGAATGAAAAACTAATTATGGTGATAGAGCTAGCTACACCTCAGAATGGTGAATAAACCTGGGTTGAAATGGGCCATATAGATGGATTTGATCTATGTAATGTGTTTTAACTGGGCTGGACTTAATTTTTAAGGTTTACTGGGTGGTAAATGGTAATAACTCGGCCAGACTGACCGGGTGGACCTCAAATTGATTGAGTGCAGTGTCTATTTCTTTATAAACTGGGAGGTTAGCTTCCATTGCATAGATTTTGTATTTACAGAGGCAGTCAGAATTAGACTAGGTATTCAGTATTGCAAACTTGGCATTATATAGGCCAATTCACAGCCATCTTAATCAGGATTTACATACTACATTCATTATAATATATATGTAGGACTATAATAAACATTCGCTTTCGCATGGAGTCCAACATATTCCCCAAATGTGCAAGAT
Source organism: Oryza punctata (assembly GCA_000573905.2). Taxonomy (NCBI): domain Eukaryota; kingdom Viridiplantae; phylum Streptophyta; class Magnoliopsida; order Poales; family Poaceae; genus Oryza; species Oryza punctata. The sequence continues at coordinate 26,109,104 of CM002491.2, read as the reverse complement.
ACCCTTATTAAACTAGTTTTGGAGTTTAGGAGATGGTTCAGGTTCTATAAAATTATGTTTGTACCTTTCTTAATTCAATAAAAGATTTAAGAACAGAAGCAGTCTGGATAAATGTAACGATATCTTCTAAAAATGTTGGCTGACACAAGCATGTATTCGCTAGCATTAGGTCTCTCATTAATGATATTTTTATGGATAGGTTGAAACAGAACATGAATGGAATGGGACAACATTAGGGGATTATCCAGTAACCCAAACATTTAACTGGGTTTCCCTGCATCTAAAGTACATGCGAAAATAATAGAAAGAAATGCATACGAAAATACGAAACAAATAAAATCACCAGTTTTTTTTTGAAAAACTGTACAATAGAATTAGGCTAGGAGATTACATGAAAAGAAAAACTGGGGGGGGGGGGGGTGAGGGAGGGAGAAGAAGACAGGAGGGGGCGACCGCGGGATGTCCAGCATGCCCAGGTTTACATATGGTTTGTTACAGGCTAACGGTAGCTACACAATCACCAATTGATGGATTTAAACTACCAATATAGAGAAATTACAGTGAACACTTCGGGATAACTATTTACACCAAATTTTCAATTAGATGGAATCATATGTATCGAGAATGCTGAAGTGAAAGAGCATGATAAGTAATAATTTTGTCAAATCATGAGTACATCATTTCCTCCAGTTGGCAAATTGAAGTGCAGCAATAACATACAAAGGCTTACCCCTTGCACTTTGGGCACAGAATATTTCGTGATAATGATAGTTTCTTCATAGATCCATTATACACATCTTCTAAAGACACCTTCAAGGTATGCACCACATCTTCACCACGTCTCTGTCTGCGTACTCTTGAGCTACTCCCTGTTAACCATAAAAGCTAGAGTGAATAATTCTGTTTTAAAAAAATCCAAACAAAAAAATGTTGGGGGTGCTGGAAAATTTCAGGGTACATATGTTGCCTACCCCCAAAGGCACCACCCCCGAAAAATTGCTCAAATATGTCAAATGGATTATGGAAGTCACTGCCTCCTCCCATTCCCTCCTTAAGAGCATCCTCCCCATATTTGTCATATGTGTCTCTCTTCTCAGGATCACTGAGAACCTCATACGCTTGTGATAATTCTTTAAACTGTAAAACACATAAAAATGTGAAAACAAAATAGAGATTCTAAATTCAAACAAGCTGCATGTTACTGGCACATCCTCACCTTTTCTGGATCCCCTCCCTTGTCAGGATGGTTTTTTATGGCAGCCTTCCGGTATGCCTTCTTTAGCTCATCCTGGCTTGCAGTTTTAGGAACTCCAAGAACCTCATAGTACTTGGTGTTGTTACTCCTCCATGGTGCACGCCCAAACATGTTTACAGATCACAAGATAATCACCTTGTAAACCTGTAGAACTAAGGGTCAGTCTGCAGTTATTGAGTCGGTGACGTATTGTGCTTTGGAGTCTACTCATAATAGGGGAATTTTACTAATCCTAGTATGACTTTTTTTCCCTGTTACAACTATAATTAAAATGCTTATAGTAACAATGTTCAATCAAACATCAAAATAAACTATGGCTTTTGAACAGCCACCGAAATGCCAAATAGAGCATAAAAAGGCCAAGAATCACTGTGAGTTTAATATACTCCGTACTCAACGATCAGTAATATGCTACGTAGTAATATAAAATGGTACTCAGTAATATCCACCACATGCACAAGTGCCTGACCACATTGAACTTTAACATATTTGGCACCCAACTCAAAAATCCCAAAAATCGAACGAAAATCTGGTCTCACCCCCACCGAACTCTGTTTCGAGCGGAACACATAACCAAGAAAAAAAATGATCCCCTAAGGAGAGCTGATCACGAATACTTCTCCAGGCTCCATCCACCACGAACCCCACGAGGTCTCCTACGCAATCCAGGAAAACTTCGCCTCCTCTCCAAATCAGGACAAGGCTCCACTTCTCCTCCGAATCCAACCAACAAGATCGGTAGAACGGCGCAGAACAAGCAAAAATACACTCGGTTTCCCCACTCCGGAAAAACCACGGGGGCATACGCGATCCAATCGGTCCTTAGGAGAGTCTCGGCCATGAAAGATTTAAGATTGGGTTGTTGGGAAGCGATCGTACCTGAATCGGCAGAACCTAGGATAGGATGGAGACGAGGCGGACGCCGGACGGAGGCGAGCAGTGTCACCACCGCTCAAGCCACGCGACCGAGAGAGGGTTTGCCAAGATTGTGGTCGTGGGCCTTTATCCTTGCCGTCTTGCCGGTTGGTGTGCTCACCTGGGAGAATGAGGTTATCTTGGCCGTTGGTGGGAGTGATTGTGTGGCTCAGATTGGTTTTCTGGTCTTTAGGATAAATCGGCGCAGGTGAAAGGCAAGGATGCCTGCCTGGGATTCATGATCTACCATTTGCTTCGTTAATTAAACCAACCATGGTAGGAAAAACTGGTAACGTCTACATTTGTCAATAGTTTTTGCATTCTATATTTTTTTAGCCCAAATGTGGCAAAACCGTTCTTCTCCGATACAATTTTATAGCAGTTTGTTAGCAAAATATCTATCTATCTATTTATCTATCTATCTATCTATCTATTTACCATGATAGCTCGAAAATAAAGCACCACGTTCGCTGTAGAGGCTAGAAATTCTCATATTAATCGGAGAAAAAGAAAATGAGAGTTCAAGTAGAAATACAATTAAAAAAATAATTGAAATTCGGAATTAAAAATAAGCAATATTGAAAAAGTAGTCCATATAAGAACCTAATACGTGATTAATTAAAATTTGAAATAATAAATAAATAAATTTATGAAATTAGGAAAGAAAAAGAAGAGTTCATTTAGGAATACAATTTTGAAATAACTAAAATTCGTAATAAAAAACAAAATATTGAAACAACAATTAATCCATCTATAACACAACACGAGATTAATTAGAATCCGAAATAAAAAATAAAATAAATTCAGAAATTAGAAAAATAAAAATAAGAGTTCAACTATAAATACAATTTATAAATAACTAAAATTCGTAATAAAAAATAAAGACTACTGAAATAATAAACTATCTATAACATATGACGAGATTAATTAAAATTCGAAATAACAAATAAAATAAATTTCAAAAATAGAAAAATAATTATATGAGTTCATGTAGGAATAAATTTTACAATAAAAAAATAAAATGCAAAATATGGATTTTACGAAAAGAATAGTTTATCTAAAACACAACGATATGAGATGATAATAAAAAGGGGGAAAATAATAGGCCCGTAAAGAAGTAAAGTGGTGGCAGTTGATGGGACATATAAAAACTATAAATATATAAACAAAACCCTAAATAGAATCACAATGACGATTAAGAGAAGGGACGATGGATAAGCCATTAAGCAGCACGTCCGCGGCGGTTGGCAGGATTTTAGAAAGTAAAAAAATAAACCCCAATAATAATCATGTCCAATTTTTAAAATCTCAATGACGATAAAGAGGGGAGGAAGCGAGCAGGTCACAGAGGAGTACAGTGACAAAGCCGCTGACGGTTTAGCGGGACTTCTAAAAAGTAAAAAATAAATCCAAACGATAATTATATTCGATTATTAAAATCCCAATAATAATAAAGAGAGGAGGCAGCGGAGGGACCGTAGAGGAGTACACTGACGGTGGTTGACAGAACTTTAAAAATTTTATAAAAACAAAACCCAACAAGACAATGAACTCTAAAAACTAAAAGGTCTAATTTTTAAAGGTTTCATGAAAGATGAATAGAAATAGTGATAGATCGATAATCAAATAAAGGCTTGACAAATGAGTAAGGGAAGCGACCGAAACGACTTTTAAAAACTATAAAATTAGAAACACGCGGATGATAAAGTTCGGTCTTAGAAATCCTAAGACAACGAGATAGATATTTAACAAATTTTAAGTAAAATTATATGTAAAAAATAAATAATTTTGTATGGGTGCTAGCCGCACAATTGCGGGCCTCTCAACTAGTTATATTATTAAGACAGCTCGAAAAGAAGGCACCACGTTCGCTGTGAAGGCTAGAAATTCTCACATTAATCGAAGAAAAAGAAAAAAAGAGTCGAAATAGAACTACAATCTAAAAAATAGCTGAAATTTGGAATTAAAAATAAGCCAGAGTCTATCAAAGAACCCAACACATAATTAATTAAAATTTGGAATAAAAAATAAATAAATTTATGAAACTAGGAAAGAAAAAGAAGAGTTCACGTAGGAATGCAATTTTGAAATAACTAAAATTCAGAATAAAAAAATAAATATTGGAACAACAATTAATCCATCTATAACACAACACAAACTTAATTAGAATTCGATATAAAAAATAAAATAAATTCAGAAAATAGAAAAATAAAAATAAGGGTTCAACTAGAAAAAACATTTATAGATAACTAAAATTTGTAATAAAAAATAAAGACTATTGAAAAAATAGACCATCTAAAACATATGACGAGATTAATTAAAACTCGAATAACAAATAAAATAAATTTCAGAATAGAAAAATAATTATAAGATTTCAAGTAGGAATACAATTTACAAGTAAAATAATATTAAAATAAAAAATATGGATTTTTCGAAAATAATAATTCATTTAGAACACAACGATATCAAATATAAATAAAGAAGGGAAAAATAATAGGCATGTAAAAGAGTAAAGTGGTGGTAGTTGATGGGATATATAAAAACTATAAACATACAAACAATACCCCAAATAGAATCCCAGTGATGAATAAGAGGAGTGAGAACGGACAAACCATTAAGCAACACGGTCGCGGCAGCTGGCACGATTCTAGAAAGTAAAAAATAAACTTCAATGATAATGATATTCAATTTTTAAAATCTCAATAACAGTAAAGATGGGAGGTAGCGGGCGAGTCGCGTGTAGAGGAGTACAATGGCAAAGCCACTGACGGTTTAGCGGGACTTCTAAAAAGTAAAAAATGAACCCCAAATAATAATTATGTTCGATTTTTAAAATCACAATGATAATAAAGAGAGGAGACATAGGAGGGACCATAGAGGTGTTCAGTGGCGGTGTTTAACGGAACTTTAAAAAAATTAGAAAAATAAAACCCAACGTGATAATAAACTCTAAAAACTAAAATGTCTAATTTTTAAAGGTTTCATGGAAGATTAATAGAAAAAGTGATAGATCGACAAATAAATAAAGACTTGACAAATGAGTAAGAGGTAGCAACCGAAGCAACTTTTAAAAACTATAAAATTAGAAACATGCAGATGATAAAGTTCGATCTTTTAAAATCCTAAGACAATAAGATAGATAATTAACAAATTTTAAGTAAAATCATATGTAAAAAATAAATAATTTTGTATGGGCGCTAGTCGCGCAATTGCGTGGGCTATCTAGCTAGTTTTTATAAAAAATAAAATAAGTTCGACAATATTCCACGTGTGACTAACTTGTTGCATGTGAAACAGCAGTGGTGATTGCTGAATAGTCCACTGAATTACTGTCCTAATGTATGGTAGTTCTGCATAACAATTAGCCGGTCACGCACCATCGTTGTTAACCTGTTACCATCACAACGTGCTACAATAATATAGTAACGACTTATATATACACCTTACATTCTGCATCCATTTAGAAACATTGTCACATTAATCGGACACGTTAGAGGGTTCAATATAAGTAGGCTATGCTGTAATCTGTTACAGGCACAAGATATTCAAATTGGCAACCAGAAAAGAATCACGCAACTGCGTCACTCTCCATCGAGCAAACCAACCGCAACGTTCACAACAAGTCGTCGCGCGACGGCGATGGCGGCGGCGGCGGCGGCGGGGGCTGATCAACAGCGTCGTCGAACATGTTCGGCGGGAGGTCGTCGAAGGGCTCGTGCTTGACGTCGTCATGCGCGCACTCCATGCCAAAGAACGGCATGATCATCGGAACCGACTGCACCATTGGAAGCAGCTCCTGGTAGGCGAGGCCATCCATGGCGCCGGCGTCCACGAACCCGTGGCCGACGTCCACGTATCTCTCCGGCCAGCCAGGGAAGTTGATCAGAGGGTACGGAGGCTGGTCGAACAGCAGCGGTGGTGGCGCCGACTGAGCTGCATTGGACGAGCTCGCCTCGCCGTCAGCGGGTGGTAGTAGCTGAAGCGGCAGTGGCCCCTCGAAAGCGAAGAACCCGGAGCATGCCTGATCATATCCCATCAACGGTGCAGCCTCGCGGTATTGCCAGCCGAGGGAGTTTCCCTCCAATGAAGCTTGATCCAGGGAGGCCGAGCTCTGATGGAACTGCAAGAAAGTACAGTGTCAGTGCAAGTTTCCATCAAGAGACTTAAATTCAAAGTGATGATGATTCAGTGATTCAGTGAAAGACATGCATACCGTGGCAGTTTTGGAGTCGAGAGAAGATGACGAGGGCGCTTTGCCCTTGCCGCTGCTCTGCTTGTTGGATCGTGCAGCAGGCAGAGGTCCGCGCAGGAGCCTGGCGAACCGCTTCTGCCGAGTGCTCCAGAAATTCTTCACGTCGTTGTCCGTCCTGCCCTGCAAGTAGGTCGCGATCCTCGCCCACTTGTTCCCGAACTGCGCCTGTAACTCGATCACCACCCTCTCTTCCTCGGCAGTGAACTTGCAACCGCTTTTTGAAGGAGGAAAAAAAAACTCAAAAAGGTGGGTTATACATGAAGATTTCCATCGACTAGTTGATCAAAGATAAGCAGATAGGAAGAGAAACACAATTCACTGCAAGTGCGATCAAAGATTGCACAGACTGCAGACACAGTTTACTAACACATTATAATGGAGTAGTGGGTTTACAAGCAAAAATTCATCTAGCCAATTCAATTTAAGCATGTAAAGGCGAAACATTTCCTTCCTGTGCTTAATTTGTTTTGAAACCCACACAAATATCCAGAGTAGTGAAGCAGTAACAAAGAAAATTAAACACGAGTCGCATGGCTAGGTTAGAGGAAGCAAACACTTTTAACACAACTAATGTTACTTTCTATCCGTAAAACCAGTGGTGCCATTGCCAGTGAGAAGTGAGACTGCAATTGCAGTGCTGCAATGCCGCTCTAACTGGCAAATGCACGAAGAACTTGACCAGAAAAAGAAAACAAGGAGGCGAGAGAACTGATCGAACCGGGGAAGGGAGAAGATCGAGAGGGGCATTCGCGCTTACCTCTTGAGGTTGGGCCTGAGCTTGTTCACCCAGCGAAGGCGGCAGGACTTGCCGGTGCGCGGCAAGAGGCCTTTGGATCGAATGGAGCTCCAGTCCATGGGGCCGTGGGTGCGGACGTGCTCCAGCAGCACCTCGTCCTCCTCCGCCATCCACGGGCCCTTCCGCAGCGCCTCGGCTCCGCCTCCGCCTCCGCCTCCGCCGCCGGCCCCGCCCCTCCTCCCGCTCCTCCGGCGAACGCCGCCAGGTACTCGAGCCATTGCCCTCACAACCGCCCCACGCGCGCTCGCGAACGCAAAAGCGCAGCGCCGGGGAGGGAGTGGCGTTCTTATGCGAGAGCGGGGACAACGACGACGATGCTTCGTGCTTCAACTCTCGGCGTAGTGGCGCGCGTGGGAGCCATCGTTCGGGGATCGGACGGTCAGGTTTGATTAGCGACCGCACGAACTAACCGCTTCGCCTCGCCACCACCACCCCCACGAACGCCGAATTCCACGGCCGGCCCTATCCGCCTCCCGGAAAGGAGTTCTGCTACCGTCCTGCAGGGACCCGGTACCTGGCCGGTACCAAATCTCGGCCCTTCATTCAGTACCATCGGACGGTGGTAAATAAGTGGAAGGGTAAATTTGTCTTCTCGCGTTGTTAGAGATGCGTTATGGCTGGTTCGTGGGAAGCGGCGAGATGCGTTTTGTCCAGGAGAGGTAAACCCTAGTTTTCCGATCGATTCCCCTCCGTGGGCGGCGGCGGCGAGGTGGTGTCTGGTCCGTGGGAGGCGGCGGCGGGGTGGTGGCTGGTCGGTGGTCGGGAGGTGGCGAGGTTGTGCTCCCATCCGCCGCCAAGCACCACATGACCACCACCCCTCGGATCGGTAAGACAAACCCTTCCACCACCGCCGTCACTTGCTCACTCGCTCTGGCTCTGAGGCGCTCCCCCCAAATACCCTAGTGGCGTTGGAGATGGATGAGGGCCGCGGCGGGGAGGAGGCGGAGAGGTGGCCGTGGTGGGCGGGGGCGAGCGCGGCGCAGGTGGCGGCGGGCGTGGCGTGGTTCCGGCAGGGCAGGGGCGGCGAGGCGTTTGCGATGCCGTTCAAGGCGTTCGCCATCGCTACCCTCTTCGTCGGCGCCGGCGCCACCGCCGTCACGGCCGGAGTTCTCGCGGCGGGCGTCGGATCGGTAAGACAAATCCTCCAAAAATCCCACATATTGTACCACGCGACTACTGGTTTGTACTGATGTGGTCCGTGGCTCTGCGTAAACGCAGGTGGACGAGATGAAGGGCGTGGGCGCGAGCATCCGGAGGTGGATGGGAGCTGCTCCTCGCCACCGAGTGGAGGGAGGAGGAGACTCATAACCAGCAGCACAACGCGAGTGTGTGTTCCATTGTATCGATAGATCCAATCCAAGCATTGTATGTGCTCTACAATCCTTAGTTTTTTGCTTCACATCTGAGGCCCAAATGTGAAATGTCCGTCTGTTTGAACTGGAATCTATCTATCTTCTTCTTCTACCCTATAGTTCAACAAATAGTTTCACTCATCACTCATTCTTTCATTCATCGCTCAATGGTTCAGATCATCCTAGTGAAAACCCAACGGTCCAGATCGATCCCCCGCCTCCCACCTCCATCTATCGCGTGACACCCTCTAATTGTGCGGCCGCCCTAATCGCCACCCGCAGACCCACGCGCAAACCCCTCCACGCCACAACCGACCGGCACCGCCGACCCTCGACATCTCTGGCCTCGCTCCGTAATCCCGTGCTCCACCGACCCCGATCCCCAGTGCTGCCTCTTCCTCGGACGCCGACCCTGCGGCCTGCATCGACGTCTCAACAACCGCCGTCGACCCCAATCCCAGCGCCGCCTCTTCCTCTCTCACACTCCGCTGTCGCTGTCAGCAGGTCCCATTGTTCAATATCACACTGGCGACGTCCCCCGGTGTCCAGAACCACGGCACTGTTGCCATCACCGCAGTAGCACAGGTACAGATTCCTCCCTCCATCTCTCCCTGATAATCACGACATCGATTGATTGATCCGATTGGTCCAGTTAACTTGGTGAATGAATTAGTGTTGTTCGGTTTCCAACGCTTGTTTCAGAATGACGCGTGCAATTGCAAGTAGAGAGAGAATGACACGTGCAATTGCAAGTAGAGAGCCCACTCAGTCCTCTCCTCACCAGCAACAACGGCAGGAGAACAGTCTGATATTTTGGTTGACTGAATAATCTGATATTATTAGCCTATGGTTTATCTGCAAATCTGATATGCAACCTATATTGATAGTTTGAGTAACTGAACAGTCAAAATGAGTCATTGCAAGTGAGTAGTATTTATTTTCATTTGGTGAAGAAAAATTGCAGATAATATTACTAGATGTCAATGTGATGCAGGGTTTCATACTTTCATTCAGTCCCTGCACCTTACTTATCTAAGTGTTATCAAATCCCTAGAAATACTATGACTGAATGAGTTCTAGATCTCACCAAAACTCAGATTTATTTATCCTATATCATAATTTTTTGTATCTTGAAATTTTAAGAATCCTTCTCATAAGTTCTATTTGTTTTACCTGAGCCTTTTTTTCTTGCTTACAGTAAAAATAAGTGCATTCGATTCAGTTTCATTTACTGCTCCGCCTCCTCTGCCAAGTGACGCTGTTTGGAATTCCATCCTACCTTAATTTCCTGTCCTGCAATATGGCGAGTAGACTGGAGGATTAAGAATCACAAATTGTTACTGAATTATAATTGTACTTCACAAATCCCAGGCCATAGTAGATCAATGACGAGGACATGAACATTTGACCATGATGTCATTTGATCGTAATTGTACTTCATAAATCTGTTGAGCATTCATTTAGATTATGATGTCATTTGATTTTCCAAGAACTGGTACTGTTGATTTTTTAAGTGAATTTTGTCTAATGGATCAGGATTTGCTTTGTGCAGGTTTGGGCCTACCATTGCCACGCTTTACAGGGATCTTCAGGATCATGAGAGCTTGGATTCTCAAGAATCAATCCATGCAGCTGAAGAACACCAGCGCTTTCAAAAGTTTCGGTTATATAAGTGGTGAATTAATGGAGGCGGAAGATTTTTTTTTTCTTCAGGCACCATATGCTGCTTAGTGGATACTGGGTTTTGATTCTTGTATTGATCATTTTTTAATTATATAGAATGCAAAGAAAGTTCTCTGATGTCAAATGCAAAACATATGTAATGCAGTGAAAGCAAAGTTACTGAATCCATCCATGGTCTGAACAGATCAGTGGAACTGGCATAATTATGTTTTTGCATGGTTCTTTGGTCTAGCATGTATTGCCAATTTTTTATTCCATCCCAAGATGACATCTTCAATCATCAATTCCTTGCCTCCATATGTATCTTCTTTGAGGAGCTACTATGTTCCATAAACAAGTGGCTACTATTTGAGCGCAACAAAGCAATTCATTTTCAGACAGAAAATTCAGATGCAATCCTTTCATAGTCTTAACTTTTAATATATGCTTTTGTACACTATTAAAATTGAGGATAGAATCTTTCTACATTGAGTGTGAAATATATCGCCTTTCCTGTAAGAAATTCGGGTAACTCCATGGTTGTTTCTTGATTTATTTGCAAGAGGGCATGGGAATCAAAGTGAATAAGATGAGCACCTTTTGTATTACACAAGATTTGTTTGCTGTTATATTGCTCTGCACAAGTTGCCATTTCACTTCTTCTAACATATGTTTCGCAGGGATAGCATGATTGATGGAGTGATTTGTAAAAAACAGTGACTAAATGCTTGATCTGTTCGGTGCCACCAAATCAACAACCAAGTTTGATGTCTGATCACGACGTTCAGCTTCCATCTTCCTTCGGTATGCTTCAGTTCGTACACAATAAATTTTGTATATATATTTTTAGGTTTTTACAATTTGATGCAGTAGATGGATGGGCTAACGGTTGTCTTGTTGGATAGTTCCAGATGGGACTGCCCTTGTGCTCACCTTCCTCCATCTGTGGAGCGACAAGTAACTCTGTAACTGGTTAGCTCAAATTGTTTTTATTTGTTTAGTTATCAGATACTTTGTAGGTTTGTGAACAAAGGAGATCAGGATCCAATTTTTTTGACCTTTGCTATATCCTTTCCTTTAAGATTTACAAATCAATTCCTAAAAAAAACTTAAGAGTACACAAATGGTCTCTCTGAACCATGAAATTTTCTTCAGTTAAAAATGGTATAGATCTACTACGTGAAGAAACCATGCTTATACATCTCTGATCTCTCCCTTATATGGCTGAATGATTGATTTGTTTTTAAAGGCATTGTGATAATTATTGTATATTTGCACTGCGATAGACTCATATTCCATACTTATTTTCTGAACATTATCACATTGGAGCGCCTTTTGGATGTTTAGTATAGTGCATGCTGCCATGTACCAGCAGGCACGTGGAGAAGTATTTGTCTTGATAACTTGCAAATATGTGAAATATCAATTGAGGGGTAGTGAAATATGTTTTTTTGCAGGAATTTAGCAACTGTTCTCTTTAACAACTGAAACTCATTTGTTGGGGTTGACTGGGTATAATGCAACTGAACGAATCTAGACAAATATATTATGATTTTCTGGAAACTGTTTTTCATCAAAATATTACCTTGCATCGGCCATATTACCTTGATAGTGTCATGTTGTTCAACCAAATTACCATGTTTTCACCTTTTCTTTTTACCTGATGTTCTGCTTATTTTGCTCTGTAGTAGTGATTATATGCAATTACGACAGTCCTATCCTCTGCTTTACAGTAATCATATTACTAGAGATTACTAGACTGTTTATGTTTCCTAAGAGCAGCAGCATACGAATAGAGATATTTAGGTATATGGTATATAACTAGATGATTCACTTCTCTGTATCATATAGTCAGTTGTTATCATGTATTCAGTGGTTAATATTGTGGCAAACCCTTAGGTCGAATCACTACAGTAAGCTTGTTCCATAGAACAGAAGGTTTTTTTTGGGCCCACGAAAAATACAAGTGTAATATTGTCATGTGGGCCGTATGAAGAAAATATATTCGGTATATTGCAGAAATGGCACTGACCATGGTTGTTACTCTTTAAAAATCTCGATCACCATTTCAGAAAGTATTATGAATGAAGCTTTTCATGGTTTTGGCTTCCGGTAATTTGAAGTTTTGTTTTGGAAATAATTTAGTACTCAGTCAAAAATAATTTAGTACTCAGTCTTTATCAAACCTGATTGCATATCCATTCTGCTTCTAATTGGCAAAGCTACAAATTGGATCTTGAAAGTTGGGGTGCAAATTCTTTTTTTCCTGAATCAATGTTCTGATGCATATCCACTGAACTCCTAATTACACCGATAACATCGTTAGCGTCACACTTCATGGCTCATAATTACTGGTTAAACAACTTTGCAGAAAGAGTGTTAAACAAGAAAAGTATGGCTGATAAACTTTGTTTTAAACTTTCTAGAAATTCAAAAAAGGAACGCATCTGAATCATTTTACTTTTTTACTCTTGAATTTCATCTTATTGCAGAATCAATAGAAGATCAATAGCAGCTTGAGTTTTGAGGTGAGGAATACAACGACCTTAAATGTAAGTATCATATGCTCAAAGCCCTGTAAATTTAGTTGGATCTTGTGAAAGCTCAATCCTAAATCTTTGATAAACGGATCATATTGAGTTATCAACTTCCTGGCTTGTGCTTATATGCTTAAACATCCACTTATTGCCACCATATATTTCTTTTAAATTTGGTCAATGCAAGTCTTGCAAAACAAATATGGTTCTGTTAGTGTCTTGCAATCTGATGTTACAACTGAAACTAACCAAACTTAATGAAACTCCCTACTCTAGCATCGTCATTCGAATAGTTCCTAATTTTTCTGGGATTTTGGGCTAAGGGTTAATTGGTTTTCTGATACAGATCTCATATCGAATTATACCTGTGAAAACTGAACAAGGTTATACAAACAGCTATACGAACTGGTGACAGTTTTTGAAAACAACTAGATGTACAGATATTGGCCAGTAGGTGAATTATATTATTCCTAAATTTTCTGAAATCTGGCAATGAACTAAACCAATGAAAAACTTGGAAGAAATGAATTAATTGATTAATTGATTTTTGTTAGGAGGCAGCATAATGACTCCATAAATGTATATGAAAATTACATGGACTAATTGTTGGATTTAAGACACTATCACAATGATATGATTCCAATCTCAGAGTTTAAAAAATGATCCCTACTATTTGAAAGCATGTAAAGTTGTCATACAGCTTTGAAATTCTAATGTTTCTATTATTTCATATTTAGATCGTAAAGATAAACATAGCAACAATTATATAGAATCACAAGTTTCTCCCTCAAATAAAAGAATCACAAGTTTCTGTATTTGGTTTCTACTAAATACTCTGCTGACCTGTTTTGTTTGATACCCGCGTGCGTATGGATTTGCACGGGCATGAATTGTTTTATTTTTAATCTTTTGTGTACCATAAGCTAGCTCATGTATTTTTTTCATATCTTGACCTGATATAAATTCCTGCACGATCTTGTTTACAGTTTTTCGCCTAAAGGGTTAGGGGGCAAAGCAGGAAGGAAATATTCCAGATGCATGTTAAGCATGGACTATAGGATCAGTTTGGGAATTACATGTTTTGTCAGATACTAAAATTGATGATGTTCCACTGTTAAAAAACAATGCTGAATTAGGCAGCATTGTATCACCTCCATGGGGCCCCTCTTCTTTGGGGGCACAATTGTCTAAATTGTGGGTTTCATGCAAAATTGAATATTGTTTGCGGTGAAATGATTAGTTCCTCCATTATCTCTTTTTCAACTGTCTTACTGCTCATGCAAATCTTAAATATATTTCTTTATATGCTTATTATCAAAACATACATTGTCATATCAATTATATAATTTGCATTACAGCACAAAATATCGACGTAGCGTTAGTATACTTGTTGAAAAGAAAAAGAAAACAATAATCGCGTCGATCTCGATACTTCGCTGCAAATGCTCAGTCACAGCGAAAGCTTGTTTGCTCTTGTGACCTAGTCTCTCAAAAATTTGAATACTCCTCCTTGGCTTTGGAGCATTAGCTGCATTACTGATCTGATGGTGGCAGCGGCAGCGAGCGAAAGCTAGCTTATGGTACACAAAAGATTAAAAATAAAACAATTCATGCCCGTGCAAATCCATACGCACGCGGGTATCAAACAAAACAGGTCAGCAGAGTATTTAGTAGAAACCAAATACAGAAACTTGTGATTCTTTTAAAGAAACTTATGATTCTATATAATTGTTGCCATGTTTATCTTTACGATCTAAATATGAAATAATAGAAACATTAGAATTTCAAAGCTGTATGACAACTTTACATGCTTTCAATTCCAACAGTGAAACTTTCTCCCTTTTTTGAATTTCTAGAAAGTTTAAAACAAAGTTTATCAGCTATACTTTTCTTGTTTAACACTCTTTCTGCAAAGTTGTTTAACCAGTAATTATGAGCCATGAAGTGTGACGCTAACGATGTTATCGGTGTAATTAGGAGTTCAGTGGATATCTATACCATATTAAAAAGACAGCAAGTGTGGTGTCCGTTCCCACCGATCCATCTGTTTCTCGCTGCCTCTCTCTCCTCTTCGTTACACTCTCCCGCCTCCACGTCTCTCTCTCCCGTGCTGTCGCGCCGGCTTCTCCCACGACTGCTCCCCTCCGCCTCTGCCGCCGCCGCCCCTCCGTGCCGCCGCCCCCCGTCGCTGCGGCCGTCCCCCGTGGCCGCCGCCTTCTCCTGCCTCGCCTCCGCCACGACGACGACGACGGCCGCCCCTCCGCCGCCGCCGCGCCCCTCTCCGCCTCTCTCCACCGACGCGCCGGCCCTTCCCCTGCGGCCGCATCATTCCGCCGGCTCTCTCCTCCTCCAACCGCTCCTGCCGCGCTGGCCCCCTACCGCTGCTGCCGCGACAGCCTCCCCTGCCGCTGCTGCCGTGTTGGCCCACCCCGCCGCTCCGTCGCCGCCGCCCCTCTCCGCCTCTCTCCGCCGTCGCGCCGGCCCTCCCCCGCGACCGCATCTCTCCGTCGCCGCACTGCCGCCGCCTCTCTCCGCCTCCTGCCGCTGCTGCCGCGCCGGCCCATCCCGCCGCTCCGCCGCCGCCGCCCCTCTCCGCCTCTCTCCGCCGTCGCGCCGCCCCTCCCCCACGGCCGCATCTCTCCGCCGCCCCTCCGCCGCCGCCTCTTTTCGCCTCCCACCGCCCCTGCCGCTGCTGCCGCACCGGCCCACCCCACCCATCCGCCGCCGCCGCCCCTCTCTGCCCCGCTGCCGCTGCTGCCGCGCCGGCCCACCCCCTCCCCTCCGCCGCTGCCGCCCCTCTCCGCCTCTCTTCGCCATCGCGCCGGCCATTCCCCGCGCTTTAATAAGTGAGAAGAAATCATCTACTGCTATGAAATATGAATCAACACTTCGTTCTTCCACTTCCAGTTTGATGATTCTTTTTCAGATGGATTTTCGCTGCTTTGCACTTGGAGTGGGGTTCGGAGGATAATACTCCAAGCCCTTTGATCTTTTTTTTTCCAGTTCATATTCCGCATTTTGTTCGTTGTTCATGTGACCAAAACACAAATTTATACTTGTTGAAAACCGTCTCATATGGGTGAAATGATCCATTAAAAGAAAAGAAAAACAATTTAAACCGAAAGCAGAGGAATGAACTCAAATATGGATTCTGATTTCAGAAACCATGACAGGACTAAAGAACTAGGGTGGTGAGGTGAAATAAGCCATTAGTGGGTTTGACTGAACATTTCTAAACATAGTGACCAAACAAATTTGGTTTTTAAGCTAAACTATGGCGATTGATTCCCTTCTCTTTTTTAGGAAAAACAAAATGATTTAAATTGGTTTTTTGTTCTTCCCTTTTTTAAGGAATACATTCAGCCAACAAGAGCTCATTTTTACTATTGGCTGCACAATACAATATAATTGTTGGGTGTGGACTGAAAGAATATTGTAGTTGGACAAATAATAAGAATGTTAGCTGCAACTTGTGGCTAATGTAGTATTGTAGGGCAAGCTACTTCTTTATTATATGCTAACATATTTCTTTCACCACCTTTCAGTAATGACATGCCCTCTTACCAAACACTCTTGTAAAGGAAAGCAAGGTGCTTTGCGCTCTCCAAATTATTTATAATAGTACATTTGCATGAGTATTGAATATTTGTAACAGTACATTTGTATGAGTATTGCATATATCCCCCACGCTCTTGGTTGTGGTAACGAATTGTTTTGGCAGTGGAGAACAAGTCCAATAAAACAAAAAGAAGTACCTTAAGGTTCAAGTTTTTCAACAGGGAGAAAGCTCAAATGGTATCGATTTAAAACTAGAAGCATTCTTTTGTTACATGACACATAGTACAGATTTAAAATTATTCAATGAATCTATTTTAGAACAAGAACGTTCTCGTGACGCGGCTCGCTATGCTAGCCTTACACCAGAACAAAGGCAAGTAAAGCTAGATCGTCAAAGAGCAAAGTGACAAAATGCAACGCCAAGTGAGAGGGAAAAAGAGAGTGCCCGCCGAAGAGCTCATAGGCAACGTTTGACACCTGATGAGAGGCAAGAGTTGAATGCCCGTAGAAGATCTGCTAGGTAAAGTTTACCACCTAATGAGAGGCAAGCATTGCTAGATCGACGAAATGCAAGCGATGCAGCTAGATGGGATACGCGATGTCTTGAATCCATTGCGATGCAATGCCTGAATTCTGGTGCTTCATCCGCCGTAAATCTATCATCTTCACACAACCTTCATGGTGCAGAGTCCTCACCACAATTATTTGCTATGGATGATGGTAATATTCGTTTTCTTATTACTTTTATAAAAATATAAAAATAAAAATAGATGTGCACGTACCTTACTCTCACAAGTGGCAGTTACAATGGAAACTACCCATGAAGATGACATAGATGATGAGTGCCACATGTTTGCCGGCAAAGGTATTTTTGGCAGGGTTCTTTTTCTATGTCATGTAGAGCATAGTGTGACTCAAATCTAAATCCATCCAGATATGGACGTTGATGACGACGACGAGTACTACATGTTTGCTGGTGGAGGTATTTTTGGCATAGTCCTCTTCTTTCCATATCTTGTAGTGCATAGTGTGACTCCTTAAACCAAATCCATGCAGATGAGGAAGATGAGGAGGATATAGACTTAAATGAAATAGAACATGACTCAGTTGAACATGATCCCTACGACCATGTGTACAGTAACATACCTCATAACACACATGTCTTGAAGCCCACAGCAATTTGCAAGCATTGTGGCGCTAAGAAGTTCCAATATGAGACAGACGGGTTTTGTTGCCGGGGTGGAAAGATCAATCTGTCTAATTTGGAAACACCCCCTGAACTAATGAGACTCTGGTCGAGTATGGATTCTGATGCGACACATTTTCGAGACAACATAAGATTCTTCAATGGACATTTTTCTTTCACCACCCTCGGTGTGAGCCTTGATGAGCGCTACACCAATATGAGGTCAGGCGTCTACACATTTCGAGCCTACGGCCAGATATACCACAACATACACTCTTTTGGGCTGCGAGATAAGGCTCCAGAGCATCTTGAGCTATACTTCTATGATGATGATCCAAGTCTAAATCATCAGTTTCGTTGCTCCCCTAGCCTTGACCAAGAAGTTGTTAGAAGGCTTGTTGAAGTCCTTCGTGGCAACCCCTACTCCCAAACCTTCAGAAGTCTAGCGCAAGTTGATGACCTTGAGGAATATCGTGTCTCACTAAATCTTGATAACCGTTTGGACCAGAGGCGGTATAACGTGCCGGTGACTTCGGAAGTGGCTGCCGTGCGGGTAGAGGGGAATGAACTGCGTACACATTTCGAACGTAGTGTTGTGCTATATGGGAACAACAATACCAAGTACAACATTCAGTCATATTACGGTTGCTACGACCCACTGTCATACCCTCTCTTCTTTCCGAAAGGAGAGCTCGGATGACACCCAGAAATCCCAAAAGTAGGTGTGTCCATAGAGGATGTAATCGCATCTCATGGAAATAATCATGTTGACTCAGGTTATCATTCCCATCCATGTATTGCTGGCTCATCCCCTTTTATCTGATGGTTTACTTCCCTTAGCTCTTACGATGTTTTTGCTCTCATTCTTTGTGTAGATTCAAATAGCATACTATGTGTCTCCGTTAGGGACTACTATTGCTACAAGTTCCAAATGCATCGTGGTATATTCAACCCACTATTGTATGGGAAGCGCTTGTTCCATCAATTTGCAGTTGAAATGTACATCAAAGTAGAAAGCACTCGACTAGAATTCATAAGGCGTCACCAGGTAGAGATAAGGGCTGACCTATACAAAGGTGTGGTTGATAGCATTCATGCTGGAGAGAGCCGTGCGAGCCAGGTAGGCAAACGTACTGTTCTCCCAGCATCATTCATTGGGGGCAATCGGGATATGAAGCGTCGGTATATGGACGCTATGGCATTAGTGCAAAAATGCGGGAAGCCAGACATTTTTTTGACAATGACATGCAACCCTAACTGGGAAGAGATAATAGATAACCTTCAGCCTGGGCAGACACCTCAAGATAGGCCTGATCTCATAGTGCGCGTGTTTTGAGCGAAACTAGAGGACCTCAAGAAACAATTACTTGAGAAGCATATCCTTGGCAAAGTGATTGCTTATGCGTACGTTGTTGAGTTCCAAAAGAGGGGTCTTCCACATGCACATTTCCCTTTGATCATGGATGGAAAATACAAGCTCACTTCTCCTGAGCAATATGATTGTATCATTTCCGCTGAACTTCCGAACATGCATAAGTATCCGGAGTTGTATGAGATGGTCGTCAAGCATATGATGCATGGCCCATGTGGGAATCTGAATCGGAAGAATGTGTGCATGCAAGACGGTTCATGCAAAAACCGCTATCCTCGAGCTTTCAACGCGGTTACCATAAATGGCAAGGACTCCTACCCTATGTACAGGAGACGTGATAACAAACGATGCACTAAGGTTCGAAATCAGAAGCTGGACAATAGGTGGGTGGTGCCGTACAATCCTTACCTCCTAAGGATGTACAATTGCCACATCAATGTGGAGGTTTGCTCCAGCATCAAGACTGTGAAATACCTATTCAAGTACATTTACAAGGGGCATAATCGAGCATCTGTCAACCTAGGCGAGGCCGATAGTAATGGCAACATTGATGAGATTCAACAATATAGAGATGCAAGGTGGGTCACCTCACCAGAAGCACTATGGCGTATATAGCTTTGATCTTAGTAAGGTACATCCGCCTGTGAAACAGCTACAACTGCATCTTCCAAACATGCACATGGTCTCATTTCGTGCGGGGCAAGATCTCCATGATGTCGTAGAGAGAAATGGCGTCGAGAAGAGTATGCTAACTGAGTATTTTGAGGTAAATAAAGTTAACGAAGATGCCCGAGGAATCCTCTACAAGGATTTTCCATAGGCATTTACTTGGTAGGCTGGACCAAAAGTATGGCAACGGAGGAAACGACGAATCATTCAAATTGGGAGAATCGTGACAGCTCATCCTGCAGAGGGGAAGCGGTACTACCTTAGGGTGCTTCTAACCCATGTGACCGGCGCCACCTCCTCTGAACACCTTAGGACAGTGGACGGTGAAGTCTGCTAGTCCTTTCGTGAAGCTGCAAAAAAAATGGGTCTTATCGAGGTAGACAACACATTGGATGAGTGTCTTACTGAGGCTGAGGTGTTCCATATGCCATCATCGCTACGGAGGCTATTTGCCACGATATTGGTCTTTTGTGAGCCAAAGCGACGTACTTGGTCTATGGAACAAGCACTTGGAGGAAATGTCGGATGACTATCGTCGTTCCCACACGTGCCCACGTACAATTGAGCAGATGGTGCTTTTGGACATTAGAAATATGCTCCAGTCGATGGGAAAAGAA
Organism: Oryza punctata; assembly: GCA_000573905.2. Lineage (NCBI taxonomy): Eukaryota > Viridiplantae > Streptophyta > Magnoliopsida > Poales > Poaceae > Oryza > Oryza punctata. The sequence continues at coordinate 26,088,933 of CM002491.2, read as the reverse complement.
ACAACGTTGTTCCCTCTACCCGAAATTGATGAGTCGTACGACAATGCAGGTAGCGAGCCTAGAGAGATCTTTGAGGAGTCTACAATCGAGGTTGATCATGAGCACATGGAATTGTCTAGCTCACTCAACCCTGAGCAAAGATGTGCTTATGATGAGATATTATCCGCTGTTGAAGGCGGACAAGGAGGCCTCTTCTTCGTAGATGGCCCTGGAGGTACTGGAAAGACTTTTTTATACAAGGCTCTACTTGCTACAATTCGTGGCCAGAGAAAGATAGCCGTTGCAACTGCGACGTCTAGTGTAGCTGCTTCCATCATGCTTGGCGGTAGGACTGCCCACTCAAGATTCAAGATCCCACTAAACATTGATGATGGAGGGGTATGCAGCTTCACAAAGCAGAGTGGGATAGCTAAACTTCTCCAGAGAGCTTCCCTAATTATATGGGATGAAGCTTCTATGACAAAACGGCAAGCAGTCGAGGCCTTAGATAGAAGCATGCGTGACATCATGGACCGTCCTGACGTGCCATTTGGGGGGAAGATAGTTGTGTTCGGTGGAGACTTTAGACAGGTACTCCTTGTTGTTCAGAAGGGAACAAGACCTCAGATAACCGATGCAACACTACGTAAGTCCTACTTTTGGGATTGTATGCGCCAACTAAGGTTGGTTACGAATATGAGAGCACAAAATGACCAATGGTTTGCCGGATTTCTTCTTCGCGTTGGCAATGGCGTAGAGGAGGCATGTGATGATGGCTACATACGACTTCCATATGAGATATGTGTGCGATGCACCGGGAATGATGAAGGCCTCAACAATTTAATAGATAATGTGTTTCCGATACTTGATGCTAATCTAGCCGACCCAAACTATATCACATCTCGGGCTATCTTGTCAACACGGAATGAGTATGTTGATAAGATAAACATGAAGATGATTGATTGTTTTCGAGGGGAGGAGATGTTATATCACAGCTTCGATCGTGCCGAGGATGATCCTCACAATTATTATCCTCCTGAATTCTTGAATTCATTGACCCCTAATGGATTGCCTCCGTAAATACTAAAGCTTAAGATCAATTGCCCCGTTATACTTCTGAGAAATATTTGTCCTACCAACGGACTCTGTAATGAGACGAGGTTGGTGGTCCGAGGATTCCAGAGAAATGCTATTGACGCGGAGATAGTGCTTGGTCAACATGCTGGGAAGAGAGTGTTCCTTCCTAGGATACCCCTATGCCCCTCCGACGATGAGATGTTCCCTTTTCGTTTTAAGAGAAAGCAATTCCCAATCAGACTTAGCTTTGCCATGACAATTAACAAGGCGCAAGGCCAGACCATTCCAAATGTTGGCCTGTACCTCCCTGACCCGGTGTTCTCTCATGGTCAGTTGTACGTTGCATTGTCTAGAGCAACAGCAAGAATGAACATTAAGATCCTTGCGGTAGCAAGCAAGGACAAGAGCCATCGTTCCATGTCTCGTGGGACGTACACGAGGAACATTGTATATAGAGAGGTTCTCACGTCATAGAGGTATTGATTTCTGAGCTAGCTTTTGTCATACCGTCACTATAATTATGTGCTGATGTTTGTTTTTACCTAATTTCAGATGTAAGATATGTATTAGCATTGACCGTTCTATGCACTTATGTTTTGTTATAACATAACTGCATAATTTGTATTATTCTGGGAAGTATCAGTGTGGAATTCATAGCACCATGGAAATGTTTGTGTTATGTGATGTTCTCATTCGTAAAGCGATGCATAATTTATGTCTAACCGGTTGAGCAGCCCATGCTACAGCCAGTCAGAAAAACAACTGGGAACCATCTCAAATTACCCCCACACAGTCTGCTTAAACTAGCTAGACCAGTCCACGTGTTCTATCCAAACCCATGTCGGAAACACCACAAGAAGGATGGTACGACATTGAAGACACGCATCGACCACAGGACAATTCGAAATGAACCCCACAGATCCAGAATCCCAGAAAATCCGGACTCACCCCTTCCCAAGCAGTTTGACCACAGGACGATTCGAAACGAACCCCACAGATCCAGAATCCCAAAAAATCCGGACTCGCCCCTTCCTAAGAAATGTTAATGGAAACCCAGCTGATGGGATACAGGAACCACTGAAAAAATGGTGCCTATAAAAGAAACCCATTGCAACTTCGAAAAGGGCACACCCCCTCTTGAACTTAGCCAGTCAAAAAATCCTTGACCCATGGAAAACCCTAACGGGTATGCCCAACAGTTGAACTACCTACTCCAACAACTAGGGTACATCGAGGAGCTAGTCTATTGTTGTGAGCGGATCATGCGGGGATCCCTCGAGAGTTGGAAGGTGAAAATCTTCCTCCGCTTCCAGGGAGATGGAGATGAAGTGCTCGCGTTCCAGATTCGCCATCCCCGGTTCACCCTTGCAGTTGCCGTTCGGGATGCGTTCAATGAAGCCCTCCTGCAGCTTTGCGGGATTAGCATCCCCTTGGGTGTAGCCAACAACTTTGGCATGCACCCGTACCGCGAAGGAGACGACAACCGGTGCCGCCTCCGCCTGACTGGAGAGCCCGAAGGAAGTAGGTGCACCCTTCTCTCCGAGCTAGCCCACACCACCGAGAATGCCTACGAGCAAGCTCTTGAAGAACTTGATGAACTCCGGGATCGATACGCTGATCTGGAATCCCGCTATCGGCGCCTAGCTCTAGAGCACACAACCTTACAGCTCTTACAGGTGTCGACGATAGCCCGTAGCATCCAGAGCGGGAGGGTGGGTAGGGTCCATCGTAAGCCTCCGTTGGAAGTTGATCCTCTCCCACCCCAACCATCACCATGAGAAGGGATGCGCATAGGCCCTGTTAGGTACTACCCAATCCAGTAATATTAGATCCCTTTCCCTTTCCAGAGATGTATTACCTGGTACCTAGTAAAAGAAAATTGAATATGAAGTAATGCAATCTCTTGCCCACATGACTTAATGGTTTAGAAATGACTGTCCATATTGACCCTTAGGCCGAAGTGCCCTTCTAACAGGAAGTCATTTATCGATTAAGAATGGATTATCCTGCCAAATAAAGATGATGCCCAAACCTAAAAGGGACTAAGTATATTGAGAAAAACCAGAAATCCCACATTCACAAGCAACACAAGTCAGGCACATGTATCAGTTAGAGGTGACCATACTTACGACACATAGGCACAAAGATTAAAGTAGAGATCATGCAAGTTGATACATAAGGGATACACGCCAAGACTTGGCAACAATTTCATCAATTATCTACTCCTCAGCAGTGCTATCAGAGTAGAAACAAAAACGATCGGCGCCAACACAATGAGGAGACAAACTGCCACGCATACGAAATCAGAGTGGTCATCCTCGATCAGATCTTGCCACCATTCCCAGAGCAAGACCACCGGGCGAACCATCCAAGCTAAGATGGTGAAGATGGTTGCCCCGACAAATCGCAGACTAGAGCATACCTAGCTCAAAACAGTGGCCACCCCTACCAGTAAGGTTTCCCCTTGACGGGAATGCTTAGGCACCACCGTCCCAGCGCCCCCGCCAACGGCAATGCCACCCGTCGCCTGCACCGGTGGAATAGCTCGCTGCTGCACCTCGATCTCCGGCACCTCCGGTCCCAACCGCCGGTGAAGTAGGCCCCCGCCAGCAGCCCCTTGTCCCACATAGCCTTCGGCCTCTCGACTGCCAGCACCTCGCTCGCCGCCATTGCTGCAACCACTAATGTCGGCCCTCCTCTCCATTTTTTCCCCTCACCCAAGATACACCACCTCCACTCACCCTCTCCACTCTCTTGCTTGCGTGCTCCACAAAAGTAGGCCAAGGAAACTGTGCCTGGACCCCCCTCTCCCCTCAATTTAAAGGATGTGCCCGATGAGACGGGTACATAAGGCAAACAGAAAGTGTGTGGATAAACCAGTATAACGGCTGAGTAACCACCCTCAACTAGGTTGATTGCCATGGATAACTATAGTAACCACTGATCGCAACCATTATTGGACCACATTGAACAAGATCAGGACAGATCAACTCCAGTATCGATGCCAAATAATCTATTCAGTAGGCGACACCTAAGTTCAAAAATTTTAAGCGCCAAACAAGGCTAACAAGGAATTTTCTATTTGGTATAATTTTGCATATGTACGGTGAGCTACACAGTTGCACATAGTGATGACAATTGATATAAATTATTCACAGTTTTTTATAGGGATGAACAATCTATTTATCTATCTATATATTATATATTATTAAGGCAACTAAAAAAGAAGCCACCACGCTCGATATAGAGGCTAGAAATACAATATAGAAATTAACTAAAATTCAGAATTAAAAATTGAAAAATATTGTAAGAAAAGTTCAAATAGAACCCAATGTAAGATTAATTAAAATTTAAAAGAAAAAATAAATAAAATTTCCAAAATTAAAAAAAAAGATTTCAAATAAAAATCCAATTACAAATGAATGAAATTCTGAATTAAAAATAAGTATTAATGAAAGAAGAGTCCATATATAGTACCCATTACGAGATTAATTAATATTCGAAATTACAAATATAATATATTCCAGCCTTAGAAAAGAAAATTGAGAGCCCATAATTGAACTGAATTGCATACGTACAAATATGGTGAAATCACTCCATTACGAAATTCATATTTGTCATCAAAATTACCACACATTTATATAAATCCAAAGTTTATAAAAAGAACCTTAAAATCTATAAAGATATAAAGTATATTATATTTGACCAAGTCAATCTTTCTTGTCTCTCCCACCATCCACCGTCATCCCCATCTCGCCAAAACAGCACTTCTTCTCCTCCTCCCCCTGCCAGCGCCATCCTCCTCCTCCCCCTGCCAGCGCCATCCTCCTCCTCCCCCGGCCGGCGCCATCCTCCTCCTCCTCCCCCTGCCAGCGCCGGTCTCCTCCTCCTCCCCCGGCCGGCGCCCCCTCCTTCCTTCTTCCCTTCCAGGATGGCTCCTTTCCCGGCAATGCCCCTCCCTCTTCCATTGGCTTGCCGGATTGAGAAGGGGTATGCATCTCGGAGGCGACAGCGCGGCCCGGCAAGTGCGGTAGCAGCACCAGCAGCGAGTTCCCCCTACCGGGTCAACGTTGTTCCCTCCCCCTCGTCCCGTTCTGCCGCCCATCGTTTCCCTTGCTGCCGGCGGCTGGCAGTGGGGTGGAGCAGTGGCGGAACAAGGGCGGCGAGGGCTTGGAGCTGCGGCGGTGGGGTAGCTATCGGCAGAAGGTCAGGAGCTCCACCAACGGCGGCTGACGACTCATCGAAATCCTCCATCCCACTCCACTGGATTGTAGAGGCCGCGTCGCAGCGGAGCACTCGTGCCCCATCGAATCCATACGGCATGTCATCGCACTATGAAGGGCCTCACAAGTCACATCGGTACTTGCTACACAGTTCTCTGAATGTAAGGTAAGATTAGTCCCATCCAACTTTCCCCTTCACCAATGCACACTGCATTTTCCACGGCATGTCATCGCACTGTGATTTTAGAAGCGTGGTGTACACGGCATGTCTCTCCCTCTCTCAGCACTTGATAGATCATATGAAGGAGTAGGGCTGGTTGGTATAACAGGAGCACGAGTCATGGCAGTAGACCTCTCTCTTCATGGGGAAGGCACAAAATCGACCAATGATTTGGTCAGAATTTGGGAGAAGAGGATGGCGGGCTTGGATTCATGGCGGGTGGAGTTCAAATATTTTCGGCTACAACTATATATATTGTTTGATTGGCACACTGCAGAACAAGTTGCCTCCTAAGGCTCACTGTCATCTTGTTCTATAGCTCATTCGAGGTACAACTCAAAAACCCTTTTCCATGTTCAGATGTTGTGGTTGTAGTAAGCGTAATGTTGTACTTTAGGTGAGTATAATGCTTTTCAGATTTCGTTTGCCTCACCGTATCAAAATTTTTAGTTTGTTTGCGGTTTATTGAATTTTAGCCTGAATTGCACTTGACTTGATGATCATGAGCCTATTGCTAAACAAGTGAAGAGAACTTCATAAATAGACAGTAGTTTACATTATTTAATCAATGGTATTCTGCTTGATCCTATAAGTTTTCAAATCCTTCCTACAAATGGTTAGGTTATATGACTCTATATAATCCTTATCATTTGCTGTAGCAACACACCTTTGTTGGTTTTCAGAATATTTATTTTTTGGCATTTTGGATGGGGTCGTTGAAGCGTAAAAGAGTAGAAGCACCACGTGTTCTAATGTTCAGTGACGTACATCCTTCGGGCAGTTGGAGTTTAGGTGTTCGGGTATACCATAAGTACCATGTTGAGAGATTTGCTCCTGGCAGGAAGAGGCTCAACTTAGTTCTATTGGATGAGCAGGTTATGTTCTTGTATATATTTTAAGCTTTGATATGTTACAATGCAATGATTTCTGTATGTCATCTGACTTTATCTATTGTAAATAGGGCACAAAGATGGTAGCTATCATTTATGATGACCAAGTGGATCGTTTAGATCCCCTACTTCGAGAGGGTTCCGCATATTATGTGTCGAGGATGTCCATAGAGCCAGCTAGGATGATTTTGCATCAGTGGCTTGCAGACCATGCTTTTGTGTGTGTTTTCTCACGTGTTACTACTGTTAGTGAGATAGCAAACATGAGCGAGAAGATATTGCCATTACTCCCTCCGCTTATGCCACTTGATCAAGTTTTCGAGTTTACTTACCACAATGACATTTATGTTGGTAAGTAGTTCAACTAACCACCCTAGCAAATATTAATTTGTGACAAATATAAGTTCTGTTAACACAATTTTCACATGTGCAGATGTTATTGGAATGGTCATGTTTGTAAGCTCCGTAGGCTTTGTGGAAGGCTACAGGAGGAGGATCCCATATAGGAATATTCTTATAGTTGATGGCAGGTATACACATTTTTTATCAAATTCCCTGAAATTTGTGATCAGAGAGCTGAAATTTGACATGTTTATGTCTATGTTTATGTAGTTTCAAACCAGTGAAGTTAGTTATTAAAGAAAAAAGCTCACCGACCATTTAACTAAATGGGTGAGATGCTCTAATGAGCAACCTATCATCGTAGCAACTATCCTTAGAGCAAAGCGTGAAGAAGGTAAGTTGATGTCTCTTGTTAATTTTGTGTTCATCGATCTTATGATTGTTGTACCTTTTATTTCAGACCATAGCCTCCACACTCATGCTTCAGGAGGGTGCAGTTTGATCCTAATGTTGCAGTTGCACGTGAATTAAGGAAGAGGTAAATAGAATTTTGGCGAAAAGATTTATTTTATTAACTATTTTCACTCATATAGTTCATTATGAATGGTTTTGTAGCCACTTCTAGCAAGCATATTGCTAGAAATAATCCCCAAAATATGGTAGCACTTCCTCCTCACTTCATGTATTATGGAGAAGACTTCCCAGTCGGTGGAAGTAGGCGTGACCTTTGGCTTTTAGCTAGGATATTCATAGCAATGATGCTTGCTAGAAGTAGATGAAAATCTTATGCCCAGGATACTTCTAACTAGCATGCTTGCTAGATGATGGTTCACTATGTAATTTGTTGTAATAAGACTTTGAACATCTATTGTATTGGTATTGTAACTGTATTATGGGTAATGCTCCGTTGCATTGGTGATGTAACTGTATTATGGGACTATTTTAGTAGATTTTCCAAACTTTGATCCTCTTGATGCCCTTGGAATTATTATGTGTTGTTTTATCACATTGGTATCGCAATATTTCACTGTTTCTGTTGCTAAATATGTAAAGATCATTAACATCAGATGTAATTATTATTTATGCTAAAAGAATATTTTCTGTTGCAATGAACTGATTATTTGTTATCATCTCATCAAGTTTTAAAGTTGGTATATTTTTTTCCCATTGCAACACATGGGCATCCAACTAGTGTAAAGGAGAAAGCGTCTTTCCTCGTGCACAAAGGCACGGATCCGAATTGGCTAGCGGACAGAGGGAAGTCACTGACATCTGGGCCTTCTATCCGAGCAGACAGGGCCGGCTGTGGAATTCGGCGTTCGTGGGGTGGTGCTGGCGAGGCGGTTAGTCGTGCGGCCACGAATCAAACCCGACCGTCCGATCCCCGCACGACGACTCCCACGTGCGCCACTACGCCGGTTGCAGAGACCACACTAGGGTTCACCAAAGTCGATCGGTTTTCGTGGTTTTTCGACGTTTCGATATGGCTCGGAATTAATTTTCGATTGAAATTTCGAATGCTTTAAGACAAATTCAAATGTTATACAGTAATTTTGGTTAAAATTCAATCGGAATTTATAAAAAAGTCGAATTTTATTGAAAACTGTGATATCAATGGAGCTTAAAATCTAGTGGTTAACCGGTACCGGTAATGCAAACCCTGACCACACACGAGAGTTGAAGCACGACGATGTAAGACCCATGTGAGCAACAACCTGAATAACCAGGAAACCTCACCGACATGTGGGACCCATGTGGAAGAGGAGGACCAAGTCAGGCCACTGACATGTGGGGACAACCCACCACTATGAGAAGGCCACGCCTCACGCCATCGTGGAACAACCAAACCCGCCGCGAAATCGAAGCTTTCCATGGGAAGGTCAAGGAGGAGGTACGCGCGGCTTCTCCTCCTAGGGTTCCTACTGCTACGGTTCAACTGGTGCTTGGTGAGTGTTGATTCGATTTAGTTCGGTTCCGTGCTGTTTGAATTGGGGCTCTGATGGATTCATGGGGGGTTTTGGGGAGGGGGATTGACTAGGCGGCGGTGGCGGAGGAAGGGGGAGGGATTTTTCCGGTGGTGGTGAGCACCTGGCCTTTCCGGGAGGCGGTCAGGGCGGCCTGGGAGGTGGTGTCGGCCAGTGGCGGCGCAGGTGGTTCGGCCGTGGATGCCGTCGTCGCCGGCTGCTCCGCCTGCGAGGTGCTCCGCTGCGATGGCACAGGTCAGTTTGGTATGCTTGTGCTGGGGTGCGGGATTGATTGTAGCTACTGAGTTTAATTAGGAACACTGGTGATGCAATGTGCTCAGTGCTGATACACTAATCTGATTGTTGGGTCAAAAACTGCGATAACAAATTTTAAGAAGAGTTTCGTTTCCCCAAGGAGGAATTTCACACCTGGCTTGCATTAGATAAGCGATGTTTGACCAGAGTAATAAAAAACAATTCTGATGAACAACTATTTTCAGGCAGCAGGCAGAATGTGTGTAGTTTAGATTGAAACACGATATAACATATTAGCATCACGCTTACCGAACTACAAAAGCAACCCTTTTACAATCTTTTTCCTGTCTTTCATCATGAACTCGTGAAGATGACATTTTCTGCAGTTCCTATTATGTTGCACATAATTATTTGCACTGAAATGTAATACACAGAAAATACATTGTATTTCTTGTTTCGCTTTTGAATAAGAATATCGTATTGTGATTCTCCTCCTCTGTTTCTAATAATAGTTTCTAGTTTGTCCTACTGTGCAGTGCTTTAAACCCATTAATACTGATCTTGCAAAACCTCTTTTGGTTGAATTCCTTTAACCTTATTCAGTTGAAAAACTTGACTACTTTCAGTTAGCTTCAGGAAGCAACTATAGTACTGATTTTAAATGGTTTACATTTCATGTAGTTGGCCCAGGTGGGAGCCCAGATGAGAATGGTGAAACTACATTAGATGCTCTTATCATGGATGGGGTAACAGCTTTTTTACATACTCATGCCACAGCCCACTGTACATCGTGCAGTTTATGTTGCAGCATTCTTGGTGTATAATGTGTTGCATTCGTTTTGCTTAAGAAAACTGGCAGACCACAATGGAAATTGGAGCTGTAGCTGCCATGAGATATGTAAAGGATGGAATCAAAGCGGCAAAGTTGGTTATGGACCATACTGAACATACTTTTCTTGTTGGAGAGAAGGCCACATCATTTGCGATTTCAATGGGACTTGCAGGGCCAGCTGACCTGAGCTCACCGGAGTCTATCGAGAAATGGACAATTTGGAGACGGAACCATTGTCAACCTAACTTCTGGAAAAATGTTGTTCCTGCTGGTAGCTGTGGCCCATACCATCCTATTGATGTACCATCAGGGGAGTCTAAGGCCTCTGCCAAACGTGTGCTAGAGCGGACTCAAGGGGACATTTGTCAAGGATTGTTTGAACCTAATAATTTACTGGAGCCAATGAACTCCCGTCTAAAATCCGTTACTCGCCACAACCATGATACAATCTCTATGGCTGTGATTGACAAGGTATATAGCCCATCCAAAATAAATTGACTTTCTTTTCATCGGAAACTAACAACAGTGACTTTGTCAAGATGGGTCGCGTAGCGGCTGGCACATCGACCAATGGTGCTACATTCAAAATTCCAGGAAGGTGAGCATTTTTGTGCTTTTGGTGTTTTTGTGTTACCATTTATCATGGCGCCTTTTATTTTTATTTAAGGCTATCATTTTCCCCCACTTTTGAGTGATTTCGTGTAACTTTAATTTGTATACTCTGGCATAATCTATTCTCATCATCTAATTCAATTTTCCATGGTTAATGACAAGACTGACAATTCCAACAGTGAAATATATTTTTCTTAGTATTGTTATGCTATATTTGTATATGTAAAGTCACTGGTGAATGTTGTTGTTAATCTTCTGCATGTCTGCATAAAAACTAATAAAATGCTAATGTATAGTAAGAAATTTCATTGCCTTCTTATGATGGGGTTTATGTCTGATTAATAGGTCTACCCTTTTTTTCTGGACATGGTTTTTAATCATTATGGAATTGCTATTTAATCTCTTTGATAGGTAGTACTGAGTACTGTCTGATCATTGGTTCCAGGGTAGGTGACGGACCAATACCAGGATCTTCTGCATATGCTGATGATGAAGTTGGTGCATGCGGAGCAACTGGTGATGGTGATATTATGATGCGCTTCCTTCCGTGGTAATGGAAAAATAAATTAGTATTATGGACTTTTTTACTCCCTCAAACTATTTCCTGGGAACACTTAACTCCCTAACATTATTTCTCTTTTTTGTTTCTCCCTGTAAAAGTTGTATTTTGCACTGGAATTTAGTAGGATGATGGTAGATGCATCACAACTTACACCTCAATATTTTTTAGATTTTTCTATCACTGATTACCTAGGTTGGAAACACCTGGGATTGATTTAAACATCGAGATTATAAAGTTCAAGCAAACAGTCATGAAAAAAATGAACATACTTTTAGAACTTTGATAATGGTGCTATCTATGACTACAAAATTTTAGCTTACAATATAGCTTATATAAAGAGAAACAAATAAGATAAATGTTATTAGGGAGTAGACTGAACCATTTTCAATGGTTTAGGGGGTAAAATGAGCCAAAAAATAGTTTAGGGGGTTAAACGACCTAATGAAATAGTTTGAGGGAGTAAAATAGACTTTTTATTTCTTAGAAGTTTAAGCGACTCTATAAGTTTCTTCCTAGCAAGTATGATGATATTATTGACATTCAACCATAACAATATTTCCCGTCCAGTTCTAAAGACTGGCCCTTGCATCATGTATGTAGTCTGACGTTAGTATTTTTGTTGATAGACTGAGTTTACTGATGGCCTCATGCTCCATGTATGTATATACTCTTATGTTTGGTGCAGTTACCAGGTAGTAGAGAGCATGCGACGAGGGATGGAGCCTCGGGATGCTGCCATAGATGCTATATTAAGAATTGCCCGCAGGTACCCGGACTTTGTTGGTGCTGTATTTGCAATTAACAAGAAAGGAGTGCATGCCGGGGCATGCCACGGATGGACATTCCAGTATTCTGTCAGGAATTCTAGCATGCAGCACGTGGAGGTCATCACTGTAGCACCTTAACATGGGCAGATCATAACAGCATATGGTGCATCACCAATAGGGCATTTTTCGAACTGGTGATATCCCATTTCCATTCACCAACAGGTCATGTTTCTCATGATCCAGCATTTTCTTCATTCACTCTCCTGCCAATGCAGCAATGGGGGATTGTACTGGGCTACTGGCTTATAATTGGATTGCACTTGTCCTGCACTTGTACGTAGATTGGATTCACTCAATTCATTCTTGATGACCTCCTGTGACTCTTGTTTAAGAGAAAATATTTACATGTGATCAGCTTTTCTTGCAACTATCCGTTCAGCAATACGAAGCTAGAGTAATCTTCAAAGTTGGGAAACCCGTCTATCTTGTTTTGCATGCTTGTAGTACCTTTCAAGATTCTCAAGAGTCAAGAGCTTCCCGCCTCCTTTTTTAGCTTTTGCTTTGGCCTGTTTCTTTTCTCTTTTCATCATATAAGTTGACTTCGTACTCACAATGTCAGATATGAGTGACCGAAGATGAGAGTGGATTTTAAAGTCAGAAACGTGCAATATTCTATGGATACACTATTACGTTATTGGTGTTTCTTATTAGCAATAATGATCATATAGTTCTTGCATATTTATAGTGATAATTGCAAGCTTCTGTATTGTCAGCGATTTGAGAATACCGGTTGGGCATCTCGGTTGGTGAAGGTCGTGCGCTCATGTCAGGCCGCAAAAGGTTTTCGTTCGGATATGTTTTTACCGGGTCTTTTTTTTTTTTCTTTTTGGTCGGGTCTTCGTTGGGATATTTTTCCAGGCCCTTGTTGTCCGCTTGAAAAACTTTGCGACCTGCTGGTGGAATGACGCTTATCCAGTTATCCGCATTTTGCTGTCCCGACCGCCATGCAGTTCTGACAGAGGACTAATCCTCTCCATTCCCTTTTGGAAAATTGATGTAAAATCTAGGGTTAACTTTACCATTTTGAGAAGTACCACTACTATTCGTTAAATTGGAAACATATCATTATTAAGCTGATTTTGGAACCATGCCACTCTCTACACCCTAACCGTATTTGTTTCGTATATTAGTATTGACTAAAAAGACCCTACATCGTATTATAACCCTAACCCTACCAGAGAGAGCGACGACAGCATGAACTTGGCGAGCGCATCCGGCAGCGGCGAGGACGACGGAGCTACGAGCGACGCTATTAGCGAGGTCGATAGCAACGGGGCATTAAGCAGTGGCGCAAGCTCACCAGCAAATTCGACGACTGCGAGGTCGGGACGGGGGCGACAGGCGCGAGCTCGGCGCCACGAGCAGATCTGGCGGTGACAAGGTGGGGACGATGATGGCAGCGGCAAGCGCAAGCTCGATGGGCTTCTCCGGGGTAGCATTGCGACCTTTCTCCCGCAGCACCGCGGCCCAAAACCAGCCTTCCCGCCGGCGAATCTAAGGCTCCATCATCGATCTGCAGCCCCCGAGCAGCCGATGTCGCCTTCCCGAGCTCCAGCCCTCACCGCAGTCACCGTCGTCGTTGTCTTCCCGAGCAACCGTTCTTGCCGCGGTAACCGTCGTTTTCCCGAGCTACCGTCCTCGTTGTGGTCACCATCGAGGTATTCACTGGACCGCCCTACCTTCGCCGTCGACCTCACCGGTGCTACCGCCGCCACCTGGTTCACCAATTCGGTTGACCTGGTTCAACCGATTCAGTCGGTTTAGTGATTCAATAAGGGGCAATTAGGTCTATTCAAGTTAACAAAGGAGCTAGGGGTGTAGAGAGTGGCATGGTTCCAAAATCAGCTGATTCATAATGACATGTTCCCAATTTAATGAATCGTAGTGGTATTTTTTAAAAGTGGTAAAGTTATAATGGTATGGATCCAATTAACCCTAAAATCTATTAGAGATACCTGGCTGTATAGCCTTTTCGTTATGATGGCCCCTGAATTCTTGAAGAGGCACTTGTGCGCTGCAGTGCTGCACATTCGAAAGCAAGAAAAAATTGTGCATTTTTTTCCTAAAAGATAATGCTCGCCTATTTATATATGGTTACAAGAAGTTCAAGGGAAAAAGATGTCATCATCTTTGTATAGAAATTACCCCCTTTGTCGTAAAATATAAAGAATTTTAGATTTGTCCTAGATCAAACTATTGCAAGTTCGAAAAGTTTGAAAACATATTTCATAATGAGTTTAATCTAATGAGGCTCATCTAATATTGTAATTAAACTATTCTTTTCTATAGATTGCTGCCAAACTTAGGATAGTTTGACTTGGTAAACATAGAATTTCTCGTATTTTCGAACGGAAGGAGAACCATATTAACTGAAAAAAGAGAAATATAATGGTCCAGATCAAGATGTTGGAGATTGATCAATACAAATGTATACTTCTATATAAGTTGCAATTGTATTGATAGAAACAGACGTAATGTTGCACCTTAAAATCTAGCTTTGCTCTTTACAAAAATAAATAAAATTATCTATTCCTGAAAAGGATGTTCCAAATTGTCGACAAGGAGAGCTCCCATCCAAATTAACGTTGGACAGGAATTGCCATGGAAAATTAATAAATGCAAATAAAAAAAATCATAAATTCCTAGTAGTATCCAATAATAACGAGAAAAATATACATGATGACCTCGCACAATCATTGTGATATGATCAAACCTGCCGAGTCCACGGCAATGTCAATGGACCTATCCGAAATAATTATAGTAGACACTGCATCTGGCCTGTTGATGTCAGACATGGGCACGCTACAGTTATTTAGAGAAACGATAAATTAATAACTGAATGTCTTTCTTCAGGAAAAGTTTATATAGGAGTATATGCAAGCAACTCTACAACTCGTTTGCAACGCAACCAGCAACACTTGAACTAAAAGAAAGGGCGCCGTGTGGAGGAGGGGCAGAGGACGGAGGAACTTGAGAAGGAACCTTTAATCCGTCGGAAGAAAAGGGGATTCGAGAAGCAGATAGCCACCACCATGCTGATACTCGAGCTGGGGATCTGGATCATCCCAATGACGCTCGTCTTGGTGCCGTGCCGGCGGCTGGTCACACTGGTCGCCAGGCTGCAGCAGCTGGAGGAATGCCTCGCGCGGCCGGGGCCGCTGCTGTCGCCGGAGACATGGAGCCGCGTCGCGAGGGTGCACACCATGAGCATCATGGTGTGATGAAGGGCGCCCGCGGTGCGCGCGCCTTCTGCTGCGTGCAGTGATGCAGTTCTGCTTCTGCACTGGGGAGGCTCACTAAGGTGATAATTCTGTAGTTTCTTACTTCTCGGGAGAGCTCCTTTGGGATGGGGAAAATCTGGCTCACATCTGCGACCTTGTTCGTGCCTGTTTTCCTTGCTGCTGCATGCGGTCCTTTGCTTCCTCAGACCACAGATGCACTCATGCAAACAACTTATTCAGGCTTTGTAAATTGACCCACTTCCTGCATTTATTTCCAAGGACAATCTTCGTACAGACGCTCTTATGTATTCACACAGTCGAAGTGCCTGCGGTATATGCACTTGCCGAGGTCTAGTGACTGAACTTGTGTTGATCAGCACGTCTAGCCTGGCAGCGCGCAAAGCCATGTCGCGACCATCGTCTCGGAATAGCCGTACCCTATACTGTGCCTGTAAGATTATTCGACCAGAGGCGGCTCGATCCACCTCCACCGTGACGCGCTGGCGCAAGCCCTCTGTCCCGGTCTGGAGGCCGGCGTAAGTACAGTACAGATCTATTGGGTGGGTCAGGGTGGCTCGTGCCTGGTTAAAAATACC
The DNA here is from genome assembly GCA_000573905.2 of Oryza punctata. Classification (NCBI taxonomy): domain Eukaryota; kingdom Viridiplantae; phylum Streptophyta; class Magnoliopsida; order Poales; family Poaceae; genus Oryza; species Oryza punctata. The sequence goes on along the minus strand of CM002491.2, from coordinate 26,073,333 downwards.
AGCGCGTTTAAAAACGCGTGCGTCGATAGATGATTACATGCTAAGTTTATGAAAACACTTGTTTTTCTTTTTCTTTTTCCTTTTATTATAGGCTTCCATCAGCAGCGTATCGCAAGTTGCAATTTGCAACCGGATTTGGTACTTATCCATGGCGCTCGATGCTTATGCTTATTGTTACAGAAAAAAAAAATCAAAACATTGATCAGATTATCAAATTGACAATAGCTACGAGAAAACAGAAACACGGTAAGATCGTTTCTCCGAACAATTTCACGATTTGATCATATGTTTCAATCATCCATAGCACTCTCCCACGATAAGATTCCGGTGTTGCTCTGCTGTTAAATTTTTACAGTCGGCACTCGGCACTTCTCCAGTTCTGCCCTTGGTGACTTCTGGGCCGTCTATGTTGATTAGCAGGGGCCCATTTAACACAAGTATCAGGCCGATTTTGTTGGGCCCTACTGTATTTTAGATCACAAGAGAGCCCATTAACAAAAGGAATAAGTTCATTTGAGGTCCCTTAACTTTACACCGAATCCGATTTTCGTCTTTCAACCCCAAAACCAGATATAATCAGTCCCTGAACTTTCAAAAAGGTACAAACGAGGTCCCTCGGTGGTTTGGAAGTTGGTTTTGACTCATGTGGCACCTACGTGGTTAGTTTGACTAGGTCTTCATCCCACGTGACATTGACATAGCGCTTACGTGGTAATTCGATCCTGGAAAAATAATAAAAACTATGAGCCCACATGTTAGCTACACACAAAAATTAATTTAAAAAATTGTGGGGCCCACGTGGGCCCCGCATGTCAGCCTCAATCCTCCCTTCTTCCCTCTTCCCTCTCTCCCCTCTTCTCTCTATCCTCTCTCTCTCCCTTGCTTGTGGCCGGAGCGGGGCGTGCGGTGGCCGGAGCAGGCTACGGGCGGGGTGGATTGTAACACCTCGTTTTTTTAAAAATATCTCCCAAAAAAATAAAATTGAACTTTTAAAATTTGGATTTTATTTGGTTTGGTGCCAAATGGATCTCGTATTTTATTTCCCCCTCAAACTCAGAATTTACAAAAAAAAAGAAAAAGCCCCACTATTTCAACTTGTGCCTCCCCCTCCCTTTTCTCTTTTCCCTCCTCTCGGCCCAACACCTCTTTCTCTTCTCCTCTCCTCTTTCCCCGAGTGGCCCAGCCCACTCCATCTCCCTCTCCCTCCTCTCTCCCGGCCCAGCTCGCCCTCCTCTCCCCTCGGCCCACGAGCCAACGCGCCGGCCCGGCCCACGCCACCCTTCCCCTACCTCTCGCCCGCGCCGCCGCGCCGCCCGCCGCCGTCGCGCCCACGCCCGAGCCGCCGCCGTACCACGCACCATGCCGCCTTGCGCCCCGCCGCCTCGCGCCGCGTGCCGCCCACCTCGAGTCGCGCGCGCGACGTGCCGCGCCGCTCCGTCTCGCGCCCCGCGCCCACGTCGTCGGTCACGTCGCCCGCGCCGCCCGCACCGCCCGCCGCCCACGCCGCGCCGCGTCGCCCTCTCCCTCTCTCCCCCTCGCCGCCTATAAAAGGGCCCCGGGACCCCCTTCTCCTCGCCGCCGTTCGCCGCCGCTCCTCCACCCTCACCGCCGGCGAACACTCTCTCTCCCCTTCACGGCCGCCGCCGCTCCCCAGCCGCACTCCGCCGCCGCCTCCCCCCCGGCCGCCGGCCTCACCTCGCCGCCACCGGCCGCCGGCCCGAGCTAAGCTCGGTAGGGAGGAGGAAGAAGAACCCCCCTTACAGGTGGGCCCCACGCCCCCTCCTCTCTCTCTATCTCTCTCGGCCTGACATGTGGGCCCCTCGCCGTTAACCCTAACCCTAACCTTAACGGAACCGAATATTCCGTTGGAATATTCCGTTACCTTTTAAATTAATTCCCAAAAATTGCAGAAAAGCCCCTTAACCTTTGAAAATTCATAGAAATTCAACCGTAACTCCGTTTGACCCCGTCCAAATTTCTAAATTTCTCTAAAATTGAGATCTACACAGTGGCACACTTGTTTATTTGATTTGAGCTTGTTTTGTTGCCTTTTTATTTATTTGTTCTCCGTTCCGCGTATAGAACACGTGTACGAGGACGCTCCGGACGCCGGTTTCGAAGAAGAAGACCCTCACCTCGTGCAAGGCAAGCCTCCTTGACCACATTGCCCCTATATTTTTTTACAAGTTATTTTGTTTGAAAAATATATTGCTAGGTGTACACGACAAATCTTGTCTTGGCCTCGGATTGCTTATGCGACCGACGGACCGACCTAGTAGTTGCATTCACTATACGTAGGGTGTTGTTAAATTCCCTTATCCTTGTTAGCTACACATAATTACGCCGGTATCGCTATCTATTGGATACGATTACCGAGGTAGTTTGCTTAGCCATGCTTACGTTTGTTCTGTCGTGTGGGAAACTTGGGTATTTACCAAACTTTATGCTTAAAATCCGGTACGTGGTACCGATGTGTTGCGAAATAAAATTAGTTGTGAAAATGGTGATGATGCGAGGCCATGCCTTTGTGGTTCGGTCGCGTATTATCGTTAAGGACCGATTCCTTTGGGAAGTCCATCCGAACACGTTACAGTGCGACCACACGGGTATTTATGGGATGCCTCTGGCTAAGTAAATTGTTATCACATGGGAGTTGGTGTGCCAATGGTTGTGGAATGCCGAGGATGAGGAGACGAAGTGTTACACATTTGTTGCCCATCATGGGTGTCTTTTTGCCTCTATTGTGGCATGGTACCAGTAGGAGTAGGAGACATCCTCGGTATTTTCTGAGTGGATGACGGCTGTCTTTGCCTGATACTCGGCTATGGATCTTAGCCCAACTAGGTGGCATGCGATTTTCATGGGTTAGCTTTGGAAAGGCCTTATCACGAACTTTCGTTGCCGACGGGTAAACGATGTCAGTTTCGTGTCGTGTGGGTAAAGCGTGCAACCTCTGCAGAGTTTAATGAACTGTTCGAACAGCAGTGCCCACGGTCAAGGGTGAGTGTAAGGTGTTTCTCATAGCGTAGATTTGTTTGACAAATGTTTGATGAAAATGGTTGGTGGGAAGGGGTTCGTTTCCAGAGTTTGCCTGTGTGGCAAACGGCTAACCTTTGTGGTTAGGAACGGGTCTGTGTGACATGGGGTGTCGTCCGACACCGAGGTGTTGTTAGGGCCATGATGGCGTTGCAGTGCTGAGATAACTGTGTGGACTACGTGTGGTTGTGAAAGTGAGAAGGAACCAATAGAGGAGACAAATCAATTGTTGTTCGTTAATCGTGACGAGTTGTTGCAAAGCAACTTGTGGAATGGGTCGAGGCGTGAGCCTCCTCCCGACAACTAAAACTTGACTCACTCACTAGGAGTTTTGTGAAATAAATCACTTTGCCAAAAAGGCAGCTTTCGCAAATAAAACCCTAGCTCTCCTTGTCTTAACCAAGCATGTCATTCTTTCCCCGGCTTGCTGAGTACGTGAAGTACTCACCCTTGCTATATATAATATCTATAGAAGTTGGAGATGAAGACGTCGACCCGACCGCCGAGGAGTGTCTCCAGGAGCAAGCCGAGTACGAGGACTTCTAGAAGGATCGTGCCTAGCCCCAAGCCGTCGCCTGTGGATCGAGATGGTCGCCTAGACGCTTAGCCGCTGCTGCTTTTGTCTTTTGCTTTATGGACTTTTGTATTGTTGCGTTGCTCATCCTTGGGCCTGTCCAGGATGGCAACTTATGTAAGGACTAAAACCCAGTGATGTAATAATAATCTACTTTGATTCCATGTTTATTCTGTGAGTACCAGCTAGTGTATCCTGGGACTGGTACTATATCACAGGTAATGCGTAGCACTTCGGCACGAGTTAGCTGGTGTCATCGGTTAACGAGTGCCGGGGCGTTACATGGATTGGTCGATCGGCGGAGCAGGGCAAGCGGCGGTTGGAGTGAGCGCGGAGAGGGATGAGGCGAGGAGGACGGTGAGCGAGGATAGGAGGGAGGGAGGAGGCAGGGCGCGCCGCGACGACCGGCACCACCCTCGCCGCGGCGCTCTCTCCCTATCCCCTCTCTCTCTCTCTCCTGCAAGAAAGAGGACCGGAGCGGGCGAAGGCCGCGGCGGGCTGGACGGGCGGCGGGCGCGGCATAGGCGAGGGCAAGGCAGCGGAGGACGACGACAATGGCGTTGGTGTCGCAGGCAACACTAAGACAACCGCCCCCTGCCCCATGACGCCACTGTGCCCCGTGTCATGGGCTCGTGGCCGCGACGCGACGGGACAACCCGATCTCCAACCTTTCTCATCCTCCCCTATAACATGGAGCACGTAGCACGAGAGCATCATCGCGTCGGCTGTGGGAATGGGTGTCGCCACGTCGGTGTGGGCATCGGCATCGACCTCGTCTTGTCGCAGCTGGCCGGGTTGGCGACTCGCGATGGTGGCGAAGGTGGAGGCGGAGCTGCGGCATCTGGTGATGGATGGCCGCGACATCTGTGTCTCTTTCGACGACTTCCTGTACTACCTTATGGCTGGGAAGAAGAGAGGAGTGAGGATGAGGAAGAAAAGGGAGAGGAGAGAGGGAATGACATGTGGGGTCCACGTGAGCCCCACCATTTTTTAATTATTTTTTTCATGTTGCTGACATGTGGGCTCCACCATTTTTTTAAATTACTTTTTGTGTAAATGACATGTGGGCCAACGTTTTTTATTATTTTTCCGAGATAGAATTACCACGTAAATGTCATGTGAGACGAAAACCTAGTCAAATCAGCCACGTAGGTGCCACGTCAGCCAAAACCACCTTCCAAACCACCGTGGGACCTCGTTTGTATCGGCTTTCAAAGTTCAGGGCCGGTTATATCTGGTTTTGGGGTTGAAGGATGAAAATCGGCTTCGGTGTAAAGTAAAGGGACCTCAAATGAACTTATTCCTTCCACTTTTAGGGTGTACTATCTACCTATCTGGCCAACGGCACCCCGGTAGAGGCCCATGGTCGTGCAGCTCGGTTGTTCTATTCTGCCTGAGCCTGAAACGCATGTAATTCGAATCGTTTCGCGATATGGGCTTTTGCGGTCTCCTTCGAGGAGGAGGCCTGATTCGTTTGTTAAATTTTGGGCTTTCGACATAAGCTGATCGTGCTGGGCTGGGACAAATATGATTCCTTGATGATAAGTCCGTGACCCGGTGTCACGCCCCGTTCCGGTCCCAGACGGGGACTAGAACGGACGCTCCAAATTAACCTGTCAAACGATACCAGTCCCAGGATACAGTGCTGGTTTCACAGGAAGATAGAATATCACAGCAACAGAAGTCTCTTTATTATAGAGTAGGGTTACAGTCATGTTGGGCTGCGGACAAACCCCGAGCTCACAACTGCATTACAAAAGGAAAGCGGAAGCCAAAACTTGGACCAAACACCACAGGCGTGACTTGGGAACTAGGCCGAAACCCTAAAACTCATCGTAGCCGACTTGCTCCTGGAAGAACTCCTCGTCAGCAGGATCCACGTCATCTTCTTCAGCAACTGGGGGGGATTATTTATATAGAGCAAGGGTGAGTACGGGAGTACTCAGCAAGCCATGGGAATTAAGTGTTTAATGCAGGCTTCAAAGAAAAGGCTGTTGTTTTCCAATTGATTTTAGTTAAACTCATTTTAAAACAACTAAGTGAGTGCTTCTCAAACGACACGGATGAGACAGTGCATCTCATCCAGTCGGAGTATGTGCAATGTATCAGTCTTTGAACAGTTCAAGATTGGCACCCGGCCAACAGATTCCAAACGGCCTCCCGGGCCTGGCTGATCCCGTCAACCACAAGTTTTCCAAACATCGAATCCCATTCCACAACATCAATTTTCACAAGCAGTAGTCAAACAAAACTACGCTAGGAATCACCTTACATCCGCCCATGACCGTGGGCACGGCTGTTCGAACAGTTTGTTAACCTCTGCAGAGGGGGCACACTTTACCCACACGACATTACTAACCCGGATCACCCAGCCCGTGCGGAACGGCCACGTCTGGAGACCTTGAGGCTTTCATGACAAGGCATTTCGAAAGCCGATCCAGGTTTACCATATGCCAACGAGAGGGGTCCCAGACCAACACCAGGTTAGGTCCCAGACCATACTGTGCCAGGAAACCCGGGGGTTCTCCCCGACACCACCCCGTAGAATCCACATGTCTCTTGGCATCATGGCTCCCCTGATTAGCTAATTACTCAGCCAGGGGCGTCCCATTCCACCCGTGTGGTCGCACTTGTCTTATGTTCGGATGAAATTCCAAGGGAAACGGTCCTTAGGCGCAAGAGCGGGAAACCGTACTCCCGGTACGTTCCCCGGTCTGCGGTTTTTGGAAAAATCATTTGGTTCGCAAACACCGACCCAGGTGTCGGGTTTTCCAAGTCTTTTGTAAAACCCCAAGTTTTACCCATCGTTGGATATTTTAAATTTTTGAGGGGAGGTGTTCCGATGATGCGTGCCCGAAGGTCCGAGCATCGAAACACAACTGTCGACAAAGGAGGTTTAAGAGTTCAATAAATCACGGAGGGTAAATGCAGCAACAGGGTTTTGGGCCGGCAGGCTATCTCGCAAGCCGCGACCGAATTATCAGTGTTAATCCTATACATGCATTATTTGCGAAAAAGAAATACTTAAGTTTAATTTATAGGTGCAAGATGATCAAAGGTGACTTGCCTTGCTCGAGATCTTGAGCTTGATCCTCGAAATCCGCACACTGCGAGTCTTCGGGCTCCGAAACTATACGCGAAACGCAAAAGACTCAATAAACAGCGAAAGGAAAACCCTAATAGAGACCACTAAGTGTGCCATTAGATAGATCTCGAGATTTGAGAATTTTTGGAAGTTGAACGGAGTCAAACGGATGTACGGTTGAAAAGATATTGAATTTCGAAGATTATTTGAATTTTCTGTCTAAGGAAAAGGATTTATTAAATTCCTTTTGAAAAGAAAAAGGGGAGGGGGAAGTTAGACTTCCCTCGGGCGGCTTGGGTGCGGCCCGAGAGGAGAGACGCGGCCCGGCCGAGCAACTCGGGCCGGTGCGCGCGCAAGGGGAGGAGGCGGCCCATCCGGGAGAAGAGGGCAGGCCGAGCGGAGGAGGGGGAGTGGACCGGGCCGGAGGTGGTGCGGCCCAAGGCGCGGGGAAGCAGGCCGACGCGGGAGCAGGCCGGCCCAAGGCGGCGGGAGCAGGCCGAGCGGGATGGGGCCCGGCCCAAGCGGCGGCCCACGCGCGGGCAGGGAGAGAGAGAGGGCTGAGGGGGGGCGCCGGTCAAGGTGGGGCCCGCAGTGGGTCCTACCGGGAGTTTTCTCCTTTTTTTTATTTTCTTCCTCCTTCTTCTTCTTTCTTCTCCAAGCTTCTTCTCTCTCCTTCTTTCTTCTCTTCTTTCTTCTTGCCACGCCAGCCAACCGAGGGGAGAGGAGGAGGGGGATGCGGCGGCCGGCGGCAGAGCGGCGCCGAGCCGGGCCAGGCGGGGTCGGCAGCGGCGCGGGAGGGAGAGGCGCGCGGCCGTGGCGTCGTGCACAGCGCGGCCGGTCGGCGGCGAGCGGCGACTACGCGGCGGCGGTGGCGGCGACTACGCGGCGGTGGAGGGGAGAAGAGGAAGAGGAGGGCGGCAAGGGAGTTACCGCGAGGGGAAAGCCGAGCCGGGGAGGAAGAGGAGAGCACGGCCGACGGCGAGCTCCGTGGCGCGCGACCACGACGGCGTCCGGCGGCGTGCGGCGACACGGAGGGCGGTGGTGGAGCGTGTGTGCTTGGTGGGAGGGGGTATGGGGGTTTTGTAGGGGAGGTGAAGTCGGTTTGGAGGGTTGGAGGATTGTCGGTTTGGAAACCGACATGGCAGGGCATGGCGACGCCGGCGGTGAGACAGGGAAAAAGGGAAGAGGGGAGAAAGGAGAGGGTGTCTCGCCGTTTTGGGAAAAAAGAGAGGGAGGGGAGAGAGGCGGCAGAGCGCGCGCGGGAGGGAGAGAGAGCTATCTCTCTCGGCAAGGAAGAGAGAGAGATGGCGGCAGGGAGGGGGAGAATGGGCCGAGGGAGAGAGAGAAATCGGCCCACGAACGAAAAAAGGAGGTAAAACGGACTTTTGCGGAAAACTGTTTTGGAAGGGATTTGAATTGGATTCGGAATTGAATTTTTTTGGAATATGAATTGGACGGCGGGTAACGAGATCTCGGCACACACATACGCAACAAAACACGAAAAGCGAAATTTTCGAAATTAGGTTTTTAGAAATTAAGTTTTTCCCTACTAACTAACGCCCCGACGGAACGGGCGTTACACCCGGGCCCAATATCATAGTTACTGGAATGGAAAAAGTCCAGTTTGACTCCCTCAAATTATAGGTCGAATTTTTATTCAATCCCTGAATCGTAAAACAGGATATAATAACTCGTTCAACTGTTAAAACCAGTGAAAAAGACTCCCTAAACAGTATTGACGGTGATATTCATTGGTGTGGCATCCATGTGGTAGCCCAATCACTAAATATACTAAAACATAAACATGGGCCCACATGTCAGCGTCATTTCTCCTCTCCATTCTCTTTTCTCTCTTTTTCCCAGCCACACCGGTAGTACGACCCTCTGCTACAACGCAGTCCTACGCTCGCTCAATCTGCCTTCTCCTCCTCCGATATTGGCAGGGGTGGTGGTAGCGTTGGTTGCGGCCAACCGCCATCCGTGATGCCGCTATCTCGTGCTTGCTCAATCCGCCCCAAACTCGTCGGCCTTATCGCACACTGCAGGATAAAGGAGGAAGAAAAAGATGCGAGAGGCTTAGGGAAGGAGGCTGCTGAGCTACAAGTTGGTGGCCATCGTTGCCTTTCTCGGCCCGATGCTACTTGGAGCACGTTGTTGGTTGCATCCTTGCCAGATGAGAAGGGGTTGCGATAGCGGCGACGACAAAATGGATGACAAAGCATTTGGCGCCGAAGCTGGATGGCTTTTCCTGAGTGAGCTGAGGGTTGCATAGGTCCATGATGCTTGTTGTCCATGTGGTCGCCAGAGCGGGCTCCTCGATGATGGGTGTTGATTCCCCTTCTTCAACCTTGGCCTCCACGCCCCTTCTCCCTGAGGAAGCTCGTCGACGGGACATGTCAATAGGTGCGCTTCTGCAGCGCTGCGACGACACCCAAGAAGGCCCTTCACCGAGCACGCCGCGAGCCATGACCACGGGAGATTATGCCACGTGGGTACGGGACGCCCCTCCTGCCAGGTCGCCGACCACGTCAGCGGTGGTGAGGCAGGCCCCTTCCTCGACCACCGGTGCAGCGAGGGTGCTGCGCTTCGAGGGAAAGATGTTGCAGGCCTCCTTTCCCGAGAAGATAGGAAATTGTGGTTTAGTTGCTTACATGTAGGCTCCACGTGGACCTTATCATATATTTTTTTATTTTTTCTCCTTATTAATAATGCCACGTAACCGTGACGTAAGATGAATACTAGGTCAACAAACATCACATTAGCGAAAACCATTTTGAATACTACCTAGGAATCATTTTCTCCTAATTTTAATAGTTGGAGGAGCCGTTATAATCCATTTTGCGGTTGAGGGATACACTCTAGATTCGACCTATATTGAGGGATCTACCGTGGACTTGTTCCTACTGGAATTCGCTATGCTCGACGGAGTTGGCCCATGCAGCACACGACACGCACGTACAGCATGCCGGCCGGATTTCCGGGAGCGCACGCGGCACGCCAGCGCGAGTGATAATCCCCCGTCGCACGCACCCGACGCCGCGCCGCATACCCAACTACCACTGCTGCGACACGCTCACGTCAACAAGCTTTCTCCGCATACTTAAGCTCTTAAGCGCATCCGGCGAGTGGCCATAAGCCCATGATGGTTCCTCCCTGCCCCGGGCTCAGGCCCTGGCGCAGCTGCAAGGCAGGCAGGCTTGCAACAGCATCATGCCAGTGAAACTTCCGCCCCGAGCCTTTACACATCAGAGTCAGGAGGTGACTCAGCTGCAGACGGCTCTGTACAGGGCAATCCGCAATCCGTGAGAGCCCGGCCGGGAACGCGCGGTCAACGGGCACCACCGCGCGCGCGGGCGAGCGGGGCGGCGCGTCTCCGGTCCGAGACATTCGGCGGGGGCTCGCGCGCGCAGGCAATGATCATTCACACCGTGGCACCGTGCCATGATGAAGCAGTGGCACATGGATGATGGCAGGCAGGGGCGATGGCTGATATGGGCACACATGTCCGGGCGATATGGCTCTCTTCTTCCTCACCGCCCGTTCAGGATTTATCAACTGATCGACCTCGGTTCCTTTCACTTATGGCGAGACAGGTGCTATCTAGCAGCTTATTGCCTGCGAGGCAAGGCCATCATCCGGTACCTTGCAAATCAAGCCACTCTGGCCCAGCTTTCGGATGCAATGGTTTTTGGCCAACAATGTTTGAGTATGAATGCTTCACAAGTGATCATAAAATCTAGCTTCCCTTCACCATCTACTCAGTTCAGACTTCAGTGTATCCTTGAGTGCGAAATTTATGGCACTAGGGGAAGCCATGATCGAGCCTGTAGCATTATTCACTCTGCGTGTAGTCACTAATCAGGCACACATGACTGGTTATCCACCAGCTGGTCGCATGTGAATGGCTACTAGCTCGCGCTATAATTCTGACGGTGAAGGAGGCATCATCTCGGCAGGCGTTCCATCACGGCTAGCAGCTGCCTGCTTGCCACAAGGCCATTCAAGTGCGTCCCTCTCATTTGGTGAACCTGAGATATCACATAGGATAAAGTTCCTATAAAATAACATGGTTCACAGTGCAGACTATTTTTAGTAGGTCCCACAGATCAGAAATCACTTTTCATCTTCCTCTCTCTCCTCCCTGCCTTCATCACCGACGAAGCAGCCGAGCACCCAACCAAAAATTCCTCCTCTCGCCACGTTCCATCGCCATGGTCGCCGAGTGGGCCTTCCTCCACGCCGCCTCCTCCTCGCTGGCTACCGGCACTCGAAGCTTCACCTTCACCGCTCTCTTCCTCCCCATCTCTGCAGCTCGACTGAGTTGGCGGTGGCTCGACAACGGCCGCTCCGTGCTCCTCCTCGCCAGATCCGACCTTAGGTTCGTCGGATCTAGCCTTTGGAGGTGGTGGTGGCGGCTCGAAGGCGGCAGCAGCGCGAAGGCAGCTGCAGCTCGAAGGCGACGATGGCTCGACTGCGGGGTGGCTGGCCATCCGCGCCCCCTCCATGGTGTTGGCGGCCTCAATGACGGCTGCAGTGGCTCGACGGTGGGGGCGACCTCGACGACAGCCGCTGCAATTCAATGACGGCAGTGGTGGCTCGACAACAAGGGTGGTTGCAGTTCGACAACGACGACAGCGGCTCGACGACAGTGGCCGCATATTGACGGCGTCGACTGCGAGGGGACCGTTGTTTTGCATTTTTGGGATACGACCTCTCCAACGCGGTTTCAACCCTCTCCTCCCGCGTCACGGAGCTTTCTCCTGACAAGTTCTGATGAGGTTCGGGTGGCTAAATGAAGCTCCGCGTTTTTCGCAGCTCCTCCCTCCACGCTAACGCGGTTCGGAATCTCCACGCTGGCTAGGTGAGGCCGAACATCATCTCACCACACTGTGAATGGCCTAGGGCGCTAGCTCGTATAGTAGTTTCAGCTTTCTTTGTATTTTTGAAAGAAAGTTTCAGTAGTACATAGTTTGCGCTTGTGTTGCAAAGCATCATATGGCAATCCTTGCACTACAGTTCCGTTCGTGCCGCGCGCCTTCTTCGCTTCTACGTCACTGAATCGACGGCGTGGGCTGCAGTTACTCTCCGCGCGCAGACACCGCATTTACCTTTGTCTCGTCACGCGGTGAAAGTGCCTGTCTGGGAAATAACTTTCCCGTCTCAGGCCTGGCAAGTGAATTCCCTGCGCAGTGCAGGTTTGCCATCCGGGCCCTAGCAGTCAACCCTGCTCCCATACCATCTGGATCAGACGTGGGAAAGTGTTTTTATCCCTCTTTCATACGTGACATCTAAATAATCATAAAAATTTAAAAGAAATAATAAGATCAAATAATATGAAATATATCACTCCACAAACATGCAAATTAAAATTTAACTTCTGCAAGTTATAACAAAAACAACAAATATAGTTGCGAATGTGCGTTAACTATTTTCAGTTTAATTTGTTCTTTTTGATGTAACTTGTAGAAGTCGAATTTGATCTTGCATGTTTGTGGAGTGATATGTATTATATTAATCTATGTTATAATTTTTTTTAAAATTTTTTGATAACTATTTAGATAATATACAAGTATCGAGAGGATATCCCCTCGAGAGATAAAAATCCATATCCATGTAACATACTCAATCTGTTTTGTCCGCACTTCTTTCAAAGTGAGAATTACCCAAAGATTATCATCACATTCGTCGGTAGAAGTACTACTACAAACAGTTACTTCATAATAGCTTAGTACACGATTAAACATTGTCTGATATACTGCTACTCTTATTCACAAATACTAAGAGATTCTGGAACAAAGGGATTACTCTTATCCGCAAATACAAGAGATTTTGGGTCTTAAAATTTATCCACAGATACAAGGGATTTTAGATAGCAAAACTGTTACAGTACTATTTTCCTTTTCCATCCAAAGGAGCATCAAAATAGTAATGATTCATCTAACATTAAACTTTGCTAAATAATTTAAAATCCATTATATCTATGGAGGGAGAAAGTTGTAGTACTACTACTACTTTATTTTCTTTTGATATGTTTCCATCTGGTTATGTGAACACCACAAGTTGAATTTGACGGGATGTGACTAAATTTAAGATCACACAAATTAACCAGCCGTTCTCACCGAACCTAGTATGAGCTGATCGATATGACCTGGAAAAGAATCAAGACTACGGCATAGTAGTACCATGAAAGCCAGCAACAAAGGAATTCCATCCTCTGTGGCTTTTATGTCTGGAGACGGAGACAGATGGGAGCAGTTGGTCTTAATAGGCAGAGAGATCAATCAGCTCGGCTGCGTTGGGTATGGAATTATGGATGATGCGGGCCGCCGCGAGATCGATCCATCGATGAGGACGACAATGATTGGCGGCGGTGGATGGTCGAGGACGACAGGACGACACGCGTGAGGGCGGATTATTGGCGGTGGCGGTGGCGGTGGGGTGATGGGTCCCCCCCTCCGCGAGTCAGCTTGGCGGGCCCGGGCGTCACCTGTGTGTGCCCGTCTTTCCCCGCCTTTTCCGCTTTGGAGAGCAGCGCGAGATCGATCCATCGATCCGACGACGACGACGACGTGAGGGAGGGAGCGCCCCCGTCCGCCCACGTGCCGGACCACGGGCGTGTCGGACCCGGGCCACGTGACGAGATCCCGCCGGATTTGCCCATCTCCCCCTCGTTGGCCCCAGCCCGTCCCCTCCCACGGTTCGATTCTTCCATCGCTCCGCCTCCGCCTCTTCCGTCATGCGGCATGCGCCCCTCTCTCCTCTCCTTTACCTCGCTAGCCATGATTGATGCACCCGACCGGTGAGCGCTGCGTGCGAGAGGGATCCCCGGCCTCATGTGTAGACGGATTGTCGGGCGAGAAAACGTACGGTTCTTCCAATCAGAAGGCCCTTAAACTCACCGTTAAATTACAACCCGTGATGGCGTCGTCCTTTCCCTTTCTTAGGGCGAGATATAAGCTGGTTTGCATGCGACCATGTCAGCGTAGGACGAAACACTAGGGGCACTGTTCAGCTGGTCGAGGACGTCAACAACATGGCGTGCACCGTGCAAAGCTCTTCTAGGCTAGCGCAGCCGCTAGCGGTAGTACACACCACAAGAGTATTTGGGACCATTGTTCTTTGATGAAACAGTTCTATTAGGATTTTACTATATCTCAAAGACTACCATTTGGACACCATTCGATATGACTGTTGGCCGAAGAAAGAAAATATCGACAAACATATGGATGCATGTGCTTTATTGTACACTAATTAACTAAAACATGCCAAATAGTTTAGAGAACATTCTTTTCGCAGTATATTGGACCTTACATCGGATCAATTTATTTTTTCCAAATCTTTTCAAGAGCGGACATCACCACAAACACATTCCTTTACATATGCTTTTGCGATATTGTGAGAGGCACCAAATATCCCCTGAGCATGAGCACACACATACCCACTAAATGCACATGCGTGCGCATATACCCTTAAAATTGATAGGCATGAGCACCGAATCTACTCGCTTTGTTTCTAAAAATAAATCAATTCATATCTTCGATTTGTAAACCGAGAAGTTTTATCTTTTCAAAACCTTTTACCTATGTACTTTTCAATACTATTTTCATGTAAATGATGGACATTTAGGCTCTTTTTCCCCTCATTAAGTCTGTTTTGGATGTTAGGAGTGGTTTATTTTTCTTGACGAAGGCAGCAGTAGTATTTAAACTTCAGTGAACTAAGTGTACAACCATATCACCTAGTCATCTGGTCATATATAGGTCATCCTCTAGTATGTGAGTACTCTAACTCTACCCTTCTCAAAATCTAGTGTTGAACCTACATCCATGCATAGTTAATCTATATCCATCGTGTCTCTAATGCAACTTGTATGTTATGCCTTTATTTTTTCTACCATCACCTCCTGTATTTGGTGGCACATTCATGACTCTACCACCATCCCTTCCTCCACACAGGGAAGCAAACACAACCCTAATTATTTTAATACCTTTTCACTTACTCAACTAGTAATAAAAAAAGTGTTTCCATAGAGCAGTATGCAAGTTAATTACCTAGTGCACATGGTACAATAGGAAGGTGGCTCGACACAACTCCCTCTTTCTAGTAGAGATTTGATAGATTTATTTATCCAAGGTTTAACATCTCCTATTATAATCCCTGCAAAAAAAAAAATCTCCTATTATAATGTCTTCTTTGTTTCCGTAAAGCTTAATGATAATAATGCTAACTTGATTTGAGGTATCTTTCTAACTGGAACCGATGCCGATCGGATTAGCTAACCAACCCTCTCTCGCATGAAAACAACCCTCGTCCACGCATCCTCAAGATTTCCACCCAAACATACATAACCAGCACTAGTGCGTGATAAACTCCAATCTCTATCTCCTAAAACCAATCAAGCAAAAGAAACACGTAATCACCTGTAATAATCAATCAGACCAAGGGATGTAATTAAGTGCGTAATAAACCCCAGCCGCTTTCAGCCCATGAAGTCGATCGAAGAGAGTCCATATTGCCGTGTCACAAAGGTTTTGGGAGGGTGGACGGCAGGCAATGATGGGATGATGATGGACGCGGAGATGAGCCGTGGCTGTGGGGCCTTGCCCGAGGGGGGGATAGGTGCGCGCGTGCCGGCGCAAAGCGGGACACGATGATTTGGGCCTGGGGGAAAGGCCATGCGTTCGCATGAATGGACACTTGAACTGGCCTTTCCCTGTGGCGCCTAGCTAAGCTTAGCCTGCCCTACCAATGCGAGCAGAGCACGCCCTCTGCAATCATGCCGTCCATCCCCAGGTCCGGCAGCTGCCTTGCCTTGCCCCGGCGTTGGTTTTTGCTGGTTGGTACCAACTCGATCGAAAAGCCAATCATTTCTTCATGCACTGCTCCTACGTGCCGCGATCATTGCTTATTATCCCCAAAGCTAGCATGGCTCTCCCCTAATCTAGGTACTCCTGCACCTAGCATTTCAATGTAGTGGTATAGTTTCTCGTCCCCTGCTTCTACTGTGTTAAAATGTGGAAACGAATGAGCATTGAGCTAGCTATAGCTAGCAACCTTAAAACATCGAAAGCTTACACACACTCTATCACTACCTACACGTTGACTGGATTGGAGGATGGACGGTAGTTGGTTGAGATTACTGAAACTGGTCATCTCTCCTTTTTTTTTTAAAAAAAAAGAAATGTTCTGATTTGGCAACAGTACTTCCGTGGAATGATCGCCGAAATGTACTAATTGTACGCGACGACGACTAGTTTATTTTGCACCACGTACGCACACTTGTTCACGGGCCATAAATCAAAACGCATGTTGGTTTTCTAGATACTCCACTCCATTCGGTGGACCAGATTATAAAACATTCGTCAAAGCGAAAATGCCCCTCCTTATTTTTTTTTTCTCCTAAAACAAATCCTAGTTTGAGTGGAGAATAGCTGAAGTTAGCTAAGATAGCAATTTTAAGCCTTTAAGGTGAAGGAGGTGGGGAAGTTATGATTGCACCAATTAAGGAGCCCGCCCCACAAGTTAATCATTGCTGTCCCAAGAACCGAGTGAGATCCAACATTCCTTCCCACCTCTCTTTAAAACCCTCAATCTCCCCCACTTCTTTATCACTTCCAAGTTCCAACTCCAGCTAGCTGCAAACTCTACTCAGTTTGCATAGAGATATACAGAGAGTAGTCAGAGCTGAGAGTGGAGAGAAAGAACCAGGGACGACGCAGTCGCAGAGAGACGCTGCAGGGAGCGATGATGGAGAGGGCCGAGGACCTGCGCCTGAGCCTCAGTCTCAGCTCGCCGCTTATTGCTCCTCGCACTCACCATGTCGCCATGCTGTTCCACGCTCCTCCAGGTACCCGTCACTAGCTCGCACTTCTACGGAAACTTCAGTTGTGAGACTAGATCGATTTGTGAGTACGTTGTTGGTGATGATTAACCTGTACGTGTACGGCGTTGTGTCTGGATTAGAGAAGAGATTCCTGGAGATGCCGCTGCTCCCTGCTGCGAAGCGGAGCGAGGTCGTCGCGGCAGACGAGGAGCGCGCGGGCCTGCGCGGCGGCAGCGACGAGGAGGACGGTGGCTGCGGCATCGACGGCTCGCGCAAGAAGCTCCGGCTTTCCAAGGACCAGTCCGCCGTCCTCGAGGACAGCTTCCGGGAGCACCCCACCCTCAACCCCGTACGTAAACACCTCCGGCCTCTTCCTCTTTCTCTCCTTGCTTAGTTTAACTATTCTCGGAGACCTACACAGATATATAACTCGCGTGCATTTTCTCTACTACTGCTGCTGCAGCATCTCTAAACCCTGCGTGTTACATGCGTGCAGAGGCAGAAGGCAACTTTGGCGCAGCAGCTCGGCCTGCGGCCTCGGCAGGTCGAGGTGTGGTTTCAGAACAGACGCGCAAGGTACGTAAGCACATGCAATACCGTACTGTATATATTGGGGATTAATGGACTGTTAGTTTATTAGTAGTTTAAGCTTCGACAGGAGTCAGCTCTCAATCGATCGATCTGGGTACTGAAACCATTGTTCTTTGCGGTCTGTGTAACTAATAAACTCAGGACGAAGCTGAAGCAGACGGAGGTGGACTGCGAGTTCCTGAAGCGCTGCTGCGAGACGCTCACGGAGGAGAACCGGAGGCTGCAGAAGGAGGTGCAGGAGCTGCGCGCGCTCAAGCTCGTCTCGCCGCACCTCTACATGAACATGTCCCCGCCCACCACGCTCACCATGTGCCCCTCCTGCGAGCGCGTCTCCAACACCAATAACAACTCCAGCTCCGCCGCCGACCGCCGCGGCATCAGTACTACTACTGCCGCAGCCACCGGCGGCAGCATCGACACCGCCGCGGACGGGGGCATCCTCTGCCACCGCCCGATCGCCGTCCGGCCGCAGCAGTCATGACAAAGTAGCTAGCTTTTTACTTCCTAGCTAGACTACATCCCCCATGTGTTAACGAGGCAGCAAGCAGTGTACGTGCACATTATATTCGCGCAAGCTGTGTGTGTTGCGCTCACCGATCGATCAGTTGTTATTTTTTCCTTTTTCTTGGAAGCAGCTAGCTAGCTAGCTATTAGCATGGTGTTCATGCATGCGTCAGGTGGAGTAGTAGCTATAGGCGGCTTGGATAGAACAGGAGGGGCGCGGCAGCTTCTGGCCGGCGGTGGTGGTGTACGTTCGTGGCCGGGCCGGCTGGGAGCTGGGCGTAGCGAATATTTAGCTGGTCCAGGGGAAAGTTGGATATGGTGGGATACGGGTGTAGGGGAGGTGGGGCGCAGCGGGATGGCACGGTGGTTTGTTCTGTCCCGGCTGACGATGACGGCGAAGATGATGAGAGGGTCAGTTTGTTTGTTGGACAGTCGTGTCTCTTAAGCTTGGTTCTAGCGATTAATTTAACGCGGGTAGGCATGTGCATTTGGTCTCTGCTGAACTTAATTTAGGTGATTAGTGGTGTTCTTTAATTGGCCGGCCGGGAAGGAAAGCTAGCTTGCATGCATGCATGAAAGTTTCCTTGTGTTTTGATGGATATATCCACTAACTGAAAGCAGTTCGATCGGTTTGTTCGCTTAATCATGTGAACGGCTAAAATAAATACGTACAACTGGCGATCGAGTAGAGCGAATCATCTGGATAATCGAATTGAATTGCCCGGTCGCGGAACACGTACCATTCGATCGGAGGTGGTATATATATGTCAGTTCTTATCTATGCTGATTGAATGGTACTTATACCGCTATAGCAGGTGTTTGTTCTTAGTTGCTCTCATGATCTTGACGGCACAAATTCATCGTACGCGCGAGCGTATAGCTGCACGAAGAGTGCCTAGGAAGCTACATCGAAATGCGGCCCCAAATCATATACGTACGCGTGACACCATGGCACCATATAATCGCCAAGTTCACGTCAAAGTAGAAATATATTCTGTCACTTCATTTATTCTCTTGTTGTACAAGTCAAAATGTTATAAAGCACAAGTGTATCACTCAGACTCTCGTCTCTAGGTGGACAGGAAATTCAGGGCTGGTCCATTTTATTGCCCAAATCAACCATACATTTTGGTAATGGCAGATTTTAGTATATTGTGGCATTACCAAATTTTGATAGTATATTTAGCATTAACAAATTTTACTAAATTTTGACATTACCAAATTTTACTAAATTTTGGTAGAGTTTCAAGAGAGAAAATTTTAGAACTATCAAATTTTGGTAAGGTAGTAGTGGTTGAAGTGTGTGTTGTTTGTTGCCTTGTTAAAATTTGGTAAGGTTTAACGTGACATCAAACTGAATAGGACATCAATTTCAAGCCTTAAGTCCATACTCAGTAGTAGTATACAATACCATTGACTTGGTCGGATTTTTACCATATAATTTTGATATTTTCAAACTAAATATTTGAGAGTTATTTTTTTATGTTAAACAACAGGAGAGAGGCTCCTACTGTGTTAATATATTAAATAAAGATAATGTACAACATATTTGAGAGTTATTGTTGGTTAAAGTCTTAACTTTAACCAAATAGAGTCAAATAATATCCTACATTTAAATATGGAGGGAGTGGTGTTTTTCAATGAAAAGAACGGACCAATGAATATTGTGGGTTTTCAAAAAAAAAAATTGAATATTGTGGAGCATGGATCCTCAGCTGTACTACAGAGGGCCATTGTTAGAACAATAAACTGAGTCTAGCGCTACAGTACAATGCAGTAGTCTTGTAGCAAATTTGCCGGTCAACAAAATATTATTGTTCCTTTTTTTACTGTTCGAGATCACTGTAGCATTTATTTTCATCCGTTTGATGAAGATATATCCAACGGCAAAAACATTGCCTAATGCCAGTGTACTGTAGATCCTCTGTAATTTCTTCTTCAATGTAGAGGAACCGAGTCTAATATTGTGTCATATATAGTCGACGCAACTCTTTCAGTCCGTGAGTATCGCCAGCATCCACTTGAGCTGCACGGTGTGCATGCAATGCCTAAGAGTACGTGGACACAAACACGTATGCATGCAGCTGCAGTATCAGCTAGTACTACCCACTAATATAGCTAGCAGCTACTACAGCGGCTAAACCTTTGGACATCACGCGACCCACGCGGCCGCGCACCATAACTTGGGGAGCAAAAGCTGGGGCTTTTCCCCGGCCGTGTTGCATGCAATGTTTTATGTTTTAGTATAAGCGGCATGCATTAATCCGTGCCGTGTGTTACTACTCATTGGCTCCCACCGGCCCCCCGCCTTTTACGAGATTGGCTAGCACAATGATTCCCATGGGAGAGCGTACTCACATGGCTGGTCGTACTGCCTGTTTGCTTGCTGGAGCCCAAAAAATCAACGGGTAATCAAGCTGAAAGGACTAAATAAAGAGGCCCTGTCGTGATTAACCGGGACTCCGGGAGATTTATGGTGCTTAGAGCAGCATGTCGAGTACGAGACAGTCTGCAGTAGTAGGCTGTAAGCCACTAATTAACCTATCGTGTTTCCTCAGCTTTTGTCAGTGCGCTCGGCTTCTAATTTGACCATGCATGATGTACGCTAACGTGCTACCAAAGTAGAGGGCCTTGTTCGTCAGACAGATCATTCAGAAATTAGAAAGGCCAGATCGGCCAATGCTGTCCAGCTTTCGGCCCATAGACTTTAGACCCTATTAGCTCGGTACAAATCACTACGTTGGGCTTCTTTTATTCTTTTCCTGGGTAATAAGTTCACTTCAGGTTCCCCTATTTGTCGCTTAGTCTGATCATCGTCCTCAATCCGGAAAACCAGATACAACTCGTCTCTCAACTTACAAAACCACTGCAAACGATGTCCCTCGGTAGTATTGTCCCCGGTTTTAGCTGACGTAGCGTCTATGTGGCTCATTTGACTAGGTATTTGTTCCACGTGGCATTGGCGTGGCGCTTACGTGACCTTTTGATCCGGGAAACAATAAAAGGAGTTGACGTGGCAGTTGAGTCAAGTGTGGGACCCACATGTCAGGGCAATTTAGTCTAAATAAAAAAATAAAATTGGTGGGCCCCACATGTCAGTGACATGTAGTCTGCTCCTTCCTCTCTCCGTTTTTCTTGGCGGCATTAGCGGGAGAAGGGCGATGGTGATGACTGGTGGCGCCGTAGAGGAGGGTGCCAGCGTCAACATGAGAACATCTCCTCTGTCCACCGACGAGCACGTGCAAAGAGGGATGAGGTGGGGAAGCCGGCAAAGAGGGCGACGAGATGGGGCTCGTGACACCGAGGGGGAGGACGGCGCCGGAGGGGACGATGATGAGGAGGACATCGCGAAGATGACCCCCCACGATGATGGCGGTCTTGCAGCGTGCAGCGGAGGCCGACCCCACGACCCTTCACCCCTCCAGCCATCGGCCACCGCTCGCCCCGCTCCGCTCCACCGGCCTACTCTGGCCGTCGCCGCTCTACGCTCCACCCTCCGCCACCCACATGCCGAAAAGGGGAAGGGAGAAAGGAGTAGAGCGGTCGCTGCTGCTCCGGTTGTAGCACCCTTAAATTTTTGTTATATTTAAAAATGCCATCATTTAAAAATTTAGAATTTAATTTTGGTTCTTATTTGATTTTTGTGCCAAAACAGATCTCAAGTCCTCTCTTAGAAATCCCCTCAAAATTGCTGTCAAATCCTTGGTCAAAATTCCAATTCAAACCCTCCAAAAATTCCCTCAAATTTCAACTCTAAAAATCCTAGAGAAAAATATGAAATGCTAATGTTCATTTCGGGCCTCCTTTTCTTTTTCTTCTTCCCGGGCCCAACTCTCTTTCCCTTTCCTCTTCTTTCTTCCCAAGCAGGCCGGCCCAGCCTCCTTCCCGCCCCTCTCGACCCACGGCCTTCTTCCCTACCGGCCTAGCCCACCTACTGTTCATCTTCTTCCTTAGACCGATCGCACGCGCACGTTAGCTGCTCGACGTATTGCCGACCGTGACGTCGAGCCGTGTCGCGCCGCATTGCACCGTGCCGTCTTGTTGACGTAAAAACACGACGGCTTGGGAGATCTGCTTAGCTCCAGTGTAGGTCCAAAATAATGATGAGATGCGGATGTGCCAGTTAGTTTGATCCTGCAACTAACAAGATATATAAATTGAAGATCAAAAGAGCCGATCGGCTGACAAGCCGATAGAGCAATATCAACCGATGTAGAAGCCAGCCGACGTCAAAAGGGTGTATGAACAATCGGCTATATATCCAATGTAGATAATGATATAAAGATAATCAGTTGATGATAATGTAGTAAAACAATAATATAATCCAGTAGAAACCAATCGGCTAGTAATGATACATTGAATAAGCGTTGATCCGAAGGTTAAAGAATACATCGGCTGGAGGTCCGATGTCAATAAACCCAAATAATTAGATAAACAGTGAAATCTTTGTTGTAATCGGCTAAATCCAACTTATATGTAATCTTTATAAGCCAATGCAACATCCAGATAACTCATCGGCTGAAACCCCGATGAAACCCTTATGGCAATCAAGAAGCAAGCTGAGATTATGGTTTGAAACATGACTTAGTAGATCAAACTTAACTGATGTAGCACCAACTATGAAAAGAAATATAATATCTAGACAATCAAGCTTTTGACTGATTTTCAGAGTGGTGGATACATTATATAATCTAAACCAACAAAGTAATCTAGCTGATATCGATAAAACCCTAGATGAAGATCAGTCAATGCAAGTAGAAAACATTGTCAATCTGGATTATATAATGTATATGATAAAACATTAGCATGAACCTATCGGCTTAACAAGATTTGTATTATCAACGACAATCTAGTAGGTCCAATCTAACCGATGCAGCACAAGATTGTATATGATAATCCGATACTTGATAAACCGATAGATCTGTCTAATGTGATGGATATAACAAATATATTTAAAACAACATTGTGATTGTAGAAATATATTGGCTAAGACAGAAGATCAGACCTAACCGAGATAGTCCCAACTAAACCGATGCGTCTCTAAACACAATGCAATTAAAATAGAATTGAGATATCAGGTAGGCAAGTATAACAACCGAACCAGAGCGACCCAAGAGATCGAAGCGACGCAGCCTTAAACAATACCAATTTAGCCGATATATTCACCAGGGCCCGGCGGAACTTAGGGCTTACCCCTTCGCCGGAGATCGAAAGTCGATGCAGCCCCGCGTCAGGTGCCAAATTCCGTCGGTTGATAAGTAAAAAGCTCAGAAAGAGGGTGGCGATGCGCTGAGAGTAGTTTTATTGATCGAGAGATATTTACAGGGACCCTGGGTGTAGATATTTATACCCATGGGTAGATATTAGTCAATATCGGACACGACACAGACCTTCCTAAAGATAAAAGGAAAAACATAAAGTTCTTATCGGACACTAGACACACTTTCCTAAAGATAAAAGGAAACTAACAACTCTGCCTAATTAATAGATAAACTGACATGCCGCATCCTCCTCAAACTCGGACTCTTCTGGATAAACTTCCTTTAATCAATTAATTTCCTTAACCGAATCCATGAAGAATACAACTGATGGCGATTGATAATGCCCATTGGCCGATTCTAGAACTCTGAAGCCGATACTGACTCTAGGCCAATGATCACTTCGAGGCTCACCAAATTTCGTCGTTAACACGTCTCCTGTGCACCGCATGCCGCGCCACGCCAAGCTCGCACCGTGCCAAGCCGCGAATCTCGCCGCTCCAGATCCCCTCCGGGAGACACGGTGCCGCGCCGTCCCGACCCAGGCTCTCGCGAGCGCGCGTCATCCCGCGTCACCTCGCGCGTCCGCTCCACCTGTCCCCTCCTGGGAAACCACCGTGTCTCTCTCTCGCGCGTCGCCACTGCCGTGTGACGTCGCCCTACCGCCCCAATTCCCGGCTGTAGCCGCCATCGGCCGCGCGTCATCTCGCATCGCCGTTGTCCCGTCGCCATCCATCCGCTGTCGCGGGCGTCACTCTACATCGCATCGCCACCGTTGCATGACACCACGCAGTCGCCTCGCCGTCCCCTCCACCCCAGAATCCTGCCCTAGCGGCTATCACCTACCCCGGGTTCCCAGCGCTTAGCCGCCAGCTCGGCGCCGCATCCCGCCAAGCGCGCCCCGCCTATAAAAGGACCCCGAGCCCCCGTTCTCACCACACCACTCCCTCACGGCCATCTCTCTCTCCTCTTTCTCTCTCCCTTTCTTCTCTCTCCGTGTTGCCGCCTCGAGCCGCCGCACAACGCCTCTCGGCGCAGCCGTCGCCGGTGGAGCACCGCCGGAAGCCACCGCCGCCGCCTTCCCGGCCGCAGGTCGTCTCACCGTGCCTCGCCACCGTGGCACACCGCTGCCCCGGGACCGAGCAGAGCGAGAGGAAGAAGAAGAGGAACCCGAGCCGCTAACACCCCGGGCCCACACCTCTCTGCCTCCAGCGGCCACCGATAGGTGGGACCTCCTTGTGCCATCCCCTTAAGCGGAATATTCCACTAGAATATTCTCTTGCCGTTTGATAAATAAAAATTCCAGAAAATCCTTTAATCTTTAGAAATTCCTAGAAAATCAACCGTAACTCCGTTTGACCCTGTTCAACTTTTCAATTTTTTCTAAAAATGAGATATACACAGTGGCACTATTGTTTCTCTTATTTGAGCTTGTTTTATTGCCTTTTGTTTATTTATGCTCCTTTTCGCGTATAGAGCACGAGTACAAAGAAGCTCCGGACACCGTGTTCGAAGGAGAAGACCCGCATCTTGTGCAAGGCAAGCCTCTTTGACTACATTGCCCCTATATTTGCAAGATATGTTGCTTGAAAAATGCATTGCTTAGTGTACATGATAATCTTGTTTAGGCCTCGGATTGTTTATATAACTGACGGACCGATCTAGTAGTTGCACTCACTTTACATAGAGTGTTGATATTCCATTACCTTTGATAGCTCCACTCATGTTTACGCTGGTATCGTTATCCATGGATACGATTACTGAGGTAGTTGCTTTGCCATGCTCACGTTTGTATTGTCGTGTGGGAAACTTGGGTTATTCCAAATATATGCTTAAAAATCCGGTACGTTGTACCGATATGTTGCGAAATAAAACGGGTTGAGAAAATGTTGATGATGTGAGGCCATATCTTTGTGGTTTGGTTGCGTGTTATCGTTAAGGACAGTTTCCTTTGGGAAATCCATCCAAACACGTTACAGTGCGACCCCACGGGTATTCATGGGATGCCTCTGGCTAAGTAAATAGTTATCACATGGGAGTTTGGTATGCCAATGGTTGTGGGATGACGGGGATGAGGAGACGAAGTTTTGGATCTTTACAAGCCCTTTTTGGTAGCTTTAATGCCTCTATTGTGGCACATGGTACCGGCAGGAGTAGGATACATCCTTGGTATTCCTGAGTGGATGACGGCTGATCTTGCCTGATGCTCGGCTAAGAGACTTGACCTTACTAGTTGGTATGCGATTTTCATGGGTTAGCTTTGGAAAGACCTTGTCACGAACTTCCGTTACCGCGGGTAAACGGTATCAGTTTCGTGTCGTGTGGGTAAAGCGTACAACCTCTTCAAAGCTTATTGAACTGTTCGAACAGCCGTGTCCATGGTCATGGGTGAGTGTAAGGTGTTTCTCATAGCATAGTTTTGGTTGACAAACATTTGAGGAAAATGGTTGGTGGGAAGGGAATTGTTTCCAGTGTCCGCCTGTGTGGTAGACGGCTAACCTTTGTGGTTAGGAACGGGTTTGTGTTGTGACAAGTTGTTGCAAAGCAACTTGTGGAATGGGACAAGGCGTGAGCCTCCTCCCGATAACTAAAATCTTGACTCACTAGAGGTTTTGTGAAATAAATCGCTTCTGCCAAAATAGCTGCTGTCGCAAATAAAACCCTAGCCTCTTTGTTTAAAACAGACATGTCATTTTTTCCCTGGCTTGCTGAGTACATAAAAGTACTCACCCTATACACACACACACACACATACATATATATATATATCTTGAAGTTGATGACGTCAACCTGACTACCGAGGAGTGTCTCCAGGAGCAAGCCGAGTATGAAGACTTCTAGAAGTTTCGTGCCTAGCCCTAAGCCTTGCCTGTGGAATAAGTTAGTTGCCTAGGTGCTTCACCTAATGCCTAGTCGCTCAGTCGCATAGCTTCTCACCGATTTTAGGTTCCGTGTTGTCACTTTGATGGTTTTTTGTACCATTGTGTTGCTCATCTATGGGCATGTCCATGATGGTAACTTATGTAAGAATTATTTCCAGTGATGTAATAAAATAGTTTACTTCGATTCCACATTTATTCTGTGTGTACCAGCTAGTGTATCCAGGGGCTGGTACTATCTCACAGGTAATGCAAAACACCTCGATATGAGTTAGTTGGTGTTTACCGCTAACGAATGCTAGGGCGTTACACCGGTCACTGCCCGCCCCGCTCCTCCCTTTGCCCTCTGTCGTGCACCTGCCGAAAAAGGGAAGGGAGAGAGGAGTGGAACGGTCATCGCTGCTCCGGCCACTACCCACTCCACCCGCCCGCTCCGCTCCGCTGGCCTGCTCCGGCCGGTCGCTCCGCCCCACCGCTCCGGCCTTCTTGCAGGGGAGAGAGAGGATAGAGAGAGAAAGGAGGGAGTAGTGAGATGACATGTAGGGCTACATGGGCCTCACCATTTTTTATTTTTTTTACCTCACATGTGAGTCCTATGGGTTTTATTATTTTTTTTATCTAATTGCCACGTAAGCTCTACGTTAATACCATGTGGGACGAAGACTTGATCAAAGGATCCATGTAAGCGCAACGTCAGCCAAAACCGGGGTCAATACTATCGAGGAACCTTGTTTGTATGATTTTGTAAGCTCGGGGATGCGTTGTATCCGGTTTTTTGGATTGAGGATGAAAACCAAACTAAGCGAAAAATTGAGGGACCTAAGTGAACTTATTCCTTTTCCTGGATTCCTAACGTATAACTGGTATACGTTGCAAAGAAATCGCCACTGACCGGTAAAATATCTCCCAAAAAAAGGCATAATGTAAGAGTAGAGAAGGTATTAGTATCTGCCAAGAACAGAATATTACTGGCCTCTTCACAAATCTAGCTAGCGGTAGGTAACTACGTGGTAAACTTCGATCTTCTTTTTTCTTTAATCTTCCCTACCGCAAAGAGGTATCCTGAAGAAGGCAAGAAACGCAATGGGTAACACACGGCCGGGATCTCTTTCCGAGGGTGGTAAAGAATAGCCGTCGAACAAAGCAACGGATAACCTGCGCGCGCGAAAGCCTGACGCGACCGTCTTTTCCCTGAAATTTGCTCTCACTCTTCAAAGAAAGTTGGCGTGCGCATCTCAAAAGAAGAATCGCAGCGACAAATCAGGTCACCTCTCTGGGTCTCTCGCCTCCTGGAATGATGGCATGCACACGGCCGGGAGGCCGGCGGCGATGGATACTACGGCGCACGGCGGGGTATCTGGCCGAGGCGGCACCCGGCCTCCAGATTTGGGCCTTCTCGTCTGATGTTTTTTGATTCTTTATGACCAAAAGCTCAGTTGCTTTGCTGCTACTGTTGTCATCGTGAAAACTTCCTTACAGAGTCCGAGACAGACTTGGCAAGGGAAGCGAGGCATCTGCCAACAGCCCAACACTGGACACCGTGGGAATTTTTACCCGCGAAGATTAGGATATACTCCAGTATCAGGCATGGACTTGTCAGCCTGAGACAAATCAAACAAAAGTAGTCTCGGTTTTAAGAAATGATGACCCTTCATAACATCATACGTTAATTGATACGGTACTGTACGTCTGACAAAATACTCCATCTATCCCTAAAGACAAATGACTTATCTAAAAAAACAAAAACATTTTTCCTTTTTCTGATTTTTTTTAATTTTAAAATACTTGTTTTTGTTACTTCAATAGTTTTTTAAGGGCAATTGTTCATTTGTCCCTATTTAAAGGCTAACTATCAATTTGACCATATTTTTTTAGTTTGCTTATTTGATGCCGTTTTTCAATATCGAAGATGAAAGCTAACCCTATTTCGTTAAGACGAGTTAACAAAGTTAACTAAGGGGCAAATAGTCTCTTTTGCCCTTACTAATTTGACCCTGTTATATTAAAATGTGCATATCTTCGAAACTTTTGATATATTTATAATGAATCTGACATACTTTCACATTTGACATAAGTTTGATAGCCTGGCTTCAATTTGATAAAATCAAATCAATTTGACAGTTTTTTTTGACAAAATAAAGTAAACAAAATTTCACACAAATTTGGTACCAAATTTGATAAACTCAAATCAATTTGACAGAAATTTGACACAACGGCAGGCGCAGACGGGCATGGCGTCGCCGCTCCTCCTCCTCCCCCCCCCCCCGCGTCGACGCCGCCGCCGCCACCACCACCACCTCCAACCCTCCGCGCGCCAGCACTGGCACCACCTCCCTCCCTCCGAGGAATAGCGGTAGGCGGAGGTGGCCATGGTGCCACCACCCCTCCTCCCTTCGCGCAGTAGCCACCGCTGTCCCTCGAAGCAGCTACTCCCCGTGTGACGGAGTTGTCGCACCGCCGCTCCCTCCCCTCGCTAGCCGGCACCGCTGTACAACCCGCGGCGGCCGCCGCCGCTCCCTCCCTCCACGAGCCGGCGCTACCGCTAATCCCCTCTGTGCGCCGCCGCCAGTACTCACCAAGAGAGAGAGAGAGTGGATACGAGAAAGAGGCGGGATCTGAATGGAAAGGTTCAGATGTGGATAGGGTTTCTTCGAGGGTATTTTGGTCATTACGAAAGTAATTATATTTCTTTGTTTTTAAATGAAAGGTTAACAGTGCAGTGAAAATAGGGCTAGATGGAGTGTTTGTTTTTGAAAAGCAAGCTTAAATAAGCAAACAAAAAAATAGAATTAGATTGATAGTTAGTTTCGAAACATGATAAATAAGTGATTGTCTCTTTTTTTAACCTCTCTCAACAATCAGTTTAAATTATGTACTTCCGTATGGTCTACTACAACTTGGGCTCTGAATTTGCGTCTAGAAGTTAAGAGATGGAGTAAGCACTCGATCGAGTACATCTCAGTATCTCACTGGAAGAGAGCAAATCAATAATTGTTGACTTGTTGATGCATCTCTCGAGCTCCCCTGAAACTAGTATCAACAAAAGACTGAAGTGGACCAGTTTGACATTTTAACATGAAATCTGAAATTAATCTTTCCTATAACCAAACTTGTTACTTGTTAGAGCTCTCATCACTACTCATCAGCCGACCCTAGCGAGCTAGAAACGTCTACAAAAACAAGACCTGATTTCCACTAACCTAATCTCGAGGTAGGAGAGCCATGGCCCATCGGTGGCACACTGGCACTGCCAAAGCTACGTACGCCTGTGTCCCGACATCCGTTGGCTCCACCATCGTTGGCCTATGAGTCTATCTATGACTATCCATTGGCGCATGCAGTTCTCGTTCTAGAGGCTACCATGCAAAGATGTCCTTTTCGCCAAATAATTTTCTCATCTAGCACATTCCCGCGGTTTCCATCAGCACTTCAGCAGTTAATACAGTATTTTTTTGAGATGGATTAAGTCGTTAGATTAACCGCCATCTTTAAATGACAGCGGCTTCGTTGCTTGCTTCCCGTCTCCTTGCTTTGCAGTTTGCGTTGCGCCTCTGAAATTCTTTTCCCTCCATACTCCGTTGCTTCCCGACCACGTCTCCCGCTTCCCCTCCTCAACCAAAAGCAGAGGATTCCAAGTTAATTTCTAACTCGCAGCCCATAGCTAGCTAGGTAGAGACAAACAATCTACGCGAAACCTTCGCTTCTGCAATGGCGGACGCGGCTCCGACACCGGAGGCGAGAGTTAGTGGTGGCGATGTTTCGGCGAGGTTGCAGCAGGCTCTCGCGCTGCTGTTCCCTACCAACCTCGCCGCGAAGGCTATGCTGTTCGCCGTCGTCGTGGCGCTGCTCCCGCTCCTGCCGACGAGCCAGGCGCCAAGGATCTGGGAGCTGCCTCACATCCTCCTGCTCGGCCTCATCATCTCCTACGGCGTGTTCGGCCAGAGGAACGCCGACTCCGAGGTGGCCGCCGTGGCTGCCACCAAGACCGTCGACGACGAGTCGGTGGAGTCCTACGTCACGCAGATGATGCAAGGCCCGCTGGTCTTTGAGGAGAACGATGGCGGCGGCGAAGCCGACGGCGCCGGCAAGGAGGGCGTCCAGGCGTGGAGCTCTCAGTACTTCCCAGACGATCCCCTTGTCGTCGTTGCCGATGCCGGTGCAGGGAGCAACACCGGAAAGCTGGGAGATGAGAGCGAGAAGCCGCTCCTCCTGCCGGTGAGGAAGCTGAAGCCGGCGACCGAAGAATCCGCGACACTAACGGAGAGCTTCAGCGACGGCGCCATTGAAGAAGAAGAAGAAACTGAGTTCCTCGTCCCCAAGGCGAGATATGGCGGCGTGCGCGAGCATGCCATCCCTTCGCCGTCCTCAGTCCTCGAAGCCGACCTGACCCTCTCCCCGTGCTCTCCGCCTCTGCTCCCCCCGCCCCCACCGCCGCCTCCGCCACCGTTTATTGACCACGGGCCCGGTCTCCGGAAGGCCAAAGCAAGAAGCTTCAACGATTACGGCAGCAGGGTGAGCTTGCAGAACAGCGGCGGTGGCCACAATTTCCGGTCCAAATCAGCGATTCAATCGTCGAGGAGTACTTTCTCTACACCTCCATTCGACGATCACGATTTGGAAGAGAAGGTTGCAGCGTCGGACACCAGTTCGTTCAGCAGCGATGATATGGTCACCGACGACGAAGAAGATGACAACGACAAGGACATAGAGAACTACGAGGAGGAGGAAGGTGACGTGGAGAGATTGGACGACGACGACGATGGCTCGTGCGACGAAGAGCTCTTCGAGTTGGCCACGAGGCCGGCGCCGGAGGAGGAGGAGGTGGTGGAGGACGAGGTGGACAGGAAAGCCGACGAGTTCATAGCCAAGTTCAGGGAGCAGATTAGGATGCAGAGGGTCGTTGAGCCGGGCAGGAGATGAGCAGATTAACACGGAGGGAGCATGCGGTGCGCCACGATACGTAGCACGAGTACGGGGTTCCTCATGTGTACAGTTTTTTTTCTTCTAAGTTTTCTTCTTCTTTTTGTGTGTTCTTGTGTACGTAAGTAGAACATGAACAGATGGTGTAAATGTGGAGAGGCAGGGGAGTATCACTGTTCGTGCAATGCGCGTACCATTTGATTCCTCTTGTCTTGCCCTTTCTGCTTGCGAGAAACAAGTGTCGAACAGCTACAAGTTTCGTTTTTGGGAGGTTTCATGCACGTTAACGCTTCAGCCCACGAACCGGCGGAGTCGGAGACGAACGTAAATCTCGGCCCAAATATCTGATTTGTGCAAAATTTACTCTTCCGGCCCAATATTACCTTTCCGAGACGTTAATGGCCCGGGCTCGAGGCCACCCGCTCACACACGTCGGGAACAGCGCGCCCACGGGTGGGCGGCTGACCAGTGCGCACGCTGCCTGCGGCTGCGTTGCGTGCGAGCTTTGCAGATTCCTGCAGCTAGCGTTCCAGCCGATATGATGGCTCTCCGTCCCGGCGGCCGCGCTGATCGATCGGGGTAGCCAAAAGCCCGAAACTGCACGGCACCTGCTTCGCGTCGATGGCGCGATGCCGTCGGTGTCAATGGCCAAAATACTCTTGGGATTGCTAGGCGATCTCCGTTACAACGACGGGGCTGTTGTTTCGATCTTGACACAAACAACGCGGTACGCACCCATGGTGGCCGTACGTCGCCCGTCGGTGACATTCAGTATCGCGGCATTTGTTACGTACTGGACATAAAAGAAATAAGTACATAATATTACATATTCTACCTATCTGAACAAATGTAGACTAATAACACTGCGATGTAATATATTCGTTTTTAATGAGACGGAGAAAGTACATGTGCGTTTTATTCAGTAGCTATGAAAGCACAAGTACCGGGCAAGCTTGAATACGTGATTCAACGAGCACCGACGGATCAAGGTGGTGTTATATCACCGGAAGATAATTCGTAGGCAACTAATGGCCCAACAGCAAAATCAAGCAGATATGTTTTCTCAACAGAAGCAAGTGTATATCTCTACGAGACTATATGACTGTATATAGGTGATATAATTAACTAAGGAGGTGACGAGCAATAATTAATTGGCGTAGACCAAGGAATTCTTTGTCTAAAGCACATGCCTTTCTGCGTGGATCATTTGGAGCAGTACTGGTTCATCGCATAAAAAAAAGAAGAGAACAATGAAGCCAATTCCATTTCTAATCGCTCAATTGACCTGTCAGATGCAGGGCCGGCATCATATGGTGCGTGAGAAAAAGCCACCGAAATGTGTCGTTGTCCCAACGCCAAAGAAAAAAAGTATCCCTCGAAGAAATGGAAATGCATTTTACTTCATTGCAATTGCAGATAACATAAAGTGCTGTACCTGGTTGGTAGGAAGTATACAGATATACACATAACGCTATCATCACGTGGCAGAGCAAATATCGGGCACATTATAATCGTATCATCAACGAACAGGTTTCTGCTATCAGAAATGGAATGAATCAAATCTCATAATCTAAAAAAAAATCGTGTGCAATGTGCATGCGTTTCAACTACCTTTTTACCTAAAATCAAAGCAAACATTGCATAGAATTGCATACTAGTAGTAGGAGTAACTCTCAATATGTGACATTAGTTTCGAGAAGTGTTATTTCACACCACCGTATAGTACTCAGGAAAATTAAAAGTAGAACAAAGGAATATTTTCACTTTCTACTATTTTTTAGAACTTTATGGTGCTTATATGGTTCTGAGAATTATCATTTTTTTATTTTATGTCAGATAGGTAGTAGAGATATCCAATTTTACACGGGATCTCTTTTAAGGACGGTAAAAATCACTCTTTTGCTATGGTTATAGTACATCAATCATCAATAATATATGTCCATACTGTTCCCCACAATGGTAATCTCGCACGCTAATTTCATCTGAACAATGTCTCCAAATTTTAGTGGTACCATATTGCACACACTTTCAGCCAGGGTTTTAAAAAAAGTCCAGACAGGGCAACCCCAGCCTAAGACCAAAAGGAAAAGAAGCTCCATCACTGTCACACAAACTTTCCTCTCAAAATAAATGGAATCTTGGAGCTAGCCTAGCCTTCCTCCCATCTCATGCCCATCGCTAGCTCACGCACAAAACAAACGAGGCTCTCCTCCCACGCAAGAGAAAAAGCAAAGCAGGGGGCACTGCGAAGTGCGAACTAGCCAAGGGGAAGAAGCAAAGAAAAAAAAGGAAGGAAGCGCCCCCAAAAACCACCAAACCCTACCGCCATTGGATCCCCTTGCTCCCCAAGAACCGAGCACGCCGCCGCCGCCGCCGCGCGCATCAAGCTGGGAGAGGAGCAATGCGCACCAGAGTCATCAATGCGGTCCTCTTCACGGTCCTCGCCGTGCTCGTCGCGCTGGTGCTCGGCTACTTCGTGGTTCGGTGCCAGCGGCGGCAGAGGCGGCGGCGGCGGCGGCGGGGCGCGGTGCTGCCGTCGCACGGCGCGAGGGCGGACCGGTTCCAGTCGGGTGGAGGGAGCAGCGGGTACGGCGCCGGCGGGGCGGAGGAGGCGCTCGTGAGGTTCCCCGGGGGCGAGGGGCTCACGGTGGCCGCGATCCTCGAGGCGCCCGGGGAGGTGGTGGCCAAGTCGGGGCACAGCACACTGTACCGCGCCGGGCTGAGCGCCGGCGAGGCGGTGGCGCTGCTCCGGTTCGTCCGCCCGGTCTGCGCCGCAGCCGCCGACGAGGCCACGGCGGCGGCGCGGCTCCTCGGCGTCCTGCAGCACCCCAACCTCGTCCCGATCCGCGCGCTCTACGTGGGACCGCGTGGGGAGATGCTGCTCGTGCACCCATTCTACGCCGCCGGCTCTCTCCGGCGGTTCTTGCAAGGTCAGCCCGTGTGCTCCTGTCTCACGCGTGCGCCTCGTGTAATCTCGTTTGCTTTCCTTTCGATCGAAGTTAGCTTTGAGCAAGACTAATCATGTGAATAAAAATGCTTTTCTAGGAGTAATTATTAGTCGGACTTTAGCAAGTTTTGCTACCTTATGGCATCCAATTTACAAGAAAAGTGTGAAATTTAATCTAGGTGCTTCAAATTATCTAAAAGTTTAGATGGTTCATTCGCTTGCTCATTGATTTCGGTGCTAAAAGCATCGCAGGAAATAATACTGTAAGGATTAAGCAATTTTTGTGGTGGGTACTATGTAACAGCCTTGCAGGGTGGGTTTTCCTTACTTTAGCCATGTGTCTTCACTGTTACACTTCTTCGTGCTCTTGTCATTAACCAGAGCAAAGGACAACTCATAAAGTTTTTTCACAAACTTTTATTGCTTGGCTGTTAGCTTTGACACTTTTGCAGAACTTGATCTTCATTTTTCTTATCGTATTTGGTTCACCAGTAGTGACCCCATTCTATCTTGTATCAATTTGTGTGATATGGCCTTCTGTCAAATTAACGCTTTGGGAGAAAACTTATTTCGAAAAATAGTTACATGTTTCCATGGGAGATATTCTTGGCATTGGAGGCTTCTCTTTGGCATTATGCTGGTGGTACCTCTTAGATGTTTGTGTCTCTGGCATCTTTCAGCTCCCCTTTCAGGAAGTTGTTGATTCATATTCTTGATTTAAACATGATTTATGTGTTGATCTCAATTGGCCACATAGAGAAAGACTCACAAAGATGGTGATTGTCTCTTACAGTAGACGATTTAGTTTTTTTTTTTTTTGGTTGCCAACCAACTTTTGGATCATTTGGATCTAATGGTGGTCAGTATTTGACAAGGACAGTCACAGTTTCAAAAGTATGTTCTGGTTAATCCATTCGAGCTGGTTACCAACCCACAAATTTGTCGTTTCAATTTTGGTCAGATTTTTTTTGTGTTTCCAAGCTTAACCTGAAGGTCCCAAACTCAGCATGTAGCCATTTTGTTTACTTTCTGGAATTTTGAATTTGTACACAAGTCAGTCCAAAGTGAGTGATTCTTTATGCTGGTAATGCCATGAGATTTATAAGTTACCAATGCTATAATGCCCAGTGAATCAGTTTGTCAGTTCTTAAATGACTAGTATTGCATCATGCTTGCATTTTCTGTACTTTCTGGTCATCATTTGCTATTTTTTCCTGCAGAGGGAATCAATGTTTCACAGAAATGGGACATAATTTGCAAGTTATCTATTGGGATTGTCAAGGGGCTGGATCACCTTCACACAGGGTCACAGAAGCCAATAATCCATGGCAACCTTAAGACAAACAACATTATGCTTGATGCCGATTTCCAGCCGAGGATATCAGACTTTGGCCTCTACCTTCTGCTGAATCCTGCTGCCGCTCAACAGATGCTTGAAACATCTGCAATGCAGGGCTACAAGGCTCCAGAGCTGATCAAGATGAGGGAAGCCACGAGGGAGAGTGATATCTACAGCTTGGGGGTAATTCTTCTGGAGATGCTTGCTCAAAAGGAGGTAGCAAACAGTAGCTCACCCAATGCCCGTGACATCCACCTGCCTTCCTCTTTCAAAGATCTAGTTCTGGAGAGGAAGATATCGGATGCATTCAGTTCTGAGCTAATCAAGCAAAGTAAGAACTCAGGCAAGGAGCAGAACCTAAATGCATTCTTTGAATTGGCAACTGCTTGCTGTAACCCATCACCATCCTTGAGACCAGATACCAAGCGTATACTCAAAATGCTTGAAGAAATATCAAGATGACGGAGTGCACATTGGTCACCAGATCCTATTTAGAATGTGTTTCGTTATAGCAAGATAGCATTAATATTTATAAATGTATTATCCTTCTGTTATCCCTAGTGCTCAAGCATAGTACACCAGAACTTGTACTGGGGAAATCCGGAAATGTGAGAATGATGTATACTAATGGAGAAACAAGCATGTATAGTTTCCACCCAACCTAGAGGAACTCATATGAACAGGACAATGGTGGTGCTTTCGAAAAATGAGGCCTTCCTAAAGAGATTTCTTGGTTGTTTTATGTACTAGTACTATGTCTGGACCAAGTTTTCCGTACGAGACTTGGGCCAATGATTGTTCAAAGGTGTGTCTCCTGACCTTGATTATCGCGTTGCCTATGGTCGTCTGTCCTTGATTCGTCGTCATCAACGTTAGTTCATCTTTCCGCAAAGACACTAGCGAGCAAACACTGAAGTACGTCTTCCCTTTAGGGATCACTATGTAGTGACATCTTGTCAACATCTCTTTTTTGTTGGAATGCAGGCCTCAAACATTCATTTCATCGAGGACCCGGATGCTGTAGTGACATCAGTAGTGATGTTGAAATTACCCTGCCCCCTTAGTCCTTTAAAGCTCTACTTGCCGGTCAATTCTTAGAATTAAGTTTTTTTCTTTCTAAAAGATTAAAAGTTAGGGTGGGAAATGATTTTGATTAGTCAATATAATAAAAGAGATAAGAAAATTAAATGAGAAATGATTGTAAGTTGAGACGAGAAACGGTTGAGGAGTGCATATATTGTGCACAAATTTCAAACTCCAAATATGCATATATTTTTGGACTGAGTAATGCTAATACTGATCGAAGTACTACTGATGTTAAGAACAATATTTTGAACTAGGCATTAGGCCAAAAATATTGAATTACTTGCGGTAGTAACTTTGAAGAGCTAACCAATCACACATTAAGGTGGCAAATTTCAATGTACGTCAGTTAAAAATTAACCCATTTAATCAGGCTCGAAGTAGAATTAATCAAAATTTATCAAAGTCCAGGATGATAACTGACATTTTTTACTTCACAAAATTTTACCTCACCCTGAGGCCAGATATCTGTTCAAAGTTCAGTACGTGAGGGCGTGAGGCCAGGGTTTATCTTATCGCACGGTAACCGTGCGATAACCGCGGTTATCGTGCTTACCGCGAGGGTACGGTAACGGTTTACCGCGATATGGTTTGGATAAAGTCCGAGCAAATTGAAAATTCCGAAAAAAATCGAAAAAAAATTATCGATGTACTTCTTGATTTGTAGTGGCAAATGATGAAGAAATTTTTTGAAATAGAATAAGATAAATTCAAATTTGAGGGAAAAACAAAAAATAGTTTAGAAATTGGAAAAAGAAAAAATGTATTGGGTTTAGGTTAAATACATTGTGAAAGATTGATGTTTGTTGAGATACGAAGAATTGTGAAATAGGTGAAATATGGTTTGCTAGTGATGCGGAAAATGACTTTGTAGAGTGATATGTTATTTTTTGGGAGAGTAGATATGCTCATGTTTAGTGATGTACATTTATTGTAATGACAATGAGTCATTTGTTGCTTATGTGAAATATGGTCATGATGTGCAAGTAATGCTAATTTGTAATTATTATGCTATGAAATATTGAATTCTTTCGAAATCCATAATATAGAAAAGGTCATGCCAAGCTGTTGTATTTTACACCCAAAAGTTAGATTTGTAAGTATCCTATATATTCTTCCAATTATCCTTAATTTCTACACACGTTTAAACATTTTTTTTGATTTTTTAGTGACTTTTCAATTTCATGTGTACAGCTACACAACCGGCGATAACCGCGCGAATATCACGGTTATCGCTAGAAACCGCATGATAACCGCGTCAAAACCACGAAACTACCGATTTTTGAATTCAAAATTTTGGAGATGAATTTTACGCGATTTTTAACTATTACCATGTGGTTATCATGGTAACCGCCCTACCATGGAGGGACGGTAACCCCTCCCAAAACGTCCAAATATCTGTTCGAAGTTCAGTACGTGAAAGAGAAATGTCACACCCAAGATGTGTACGGAGTAGTTGTCTTACCACCAGCCCACCACAACCACCATGTGGCTTCTGATACACCCAGAAATAGATTCCGCGTGGCCGATATAGCGACGTAAACAATTCATGTACACATCAGGTACACAGGCAGAGATGATAAAACGCGAATTACTGACCTCCACTAGAGAAGCTAGAATACATAAAGAAAAAAGGGGACTAAATTTGAGAAGACTTAAACTTCTCCATGTGCTGTGTTGTTCCAGTCACATGCTTTACCATCGTGCATGGTGCACATCCCAAAAAGTCAGTGTGCACTCTGTAGTACAGCCTACAAATTTGACATATCCTAAATTCCTAATTGGTGTTCACAACTTGATTTACTGTACGCATGCCCATAAGTTAACAGACATGTGATACCTGTCGGAAATATACATAACACCATTCAAACCCATAGCGCAGAAAACAGAAAATAATACAGCTACTGTCAAAAGAAAAGGCTACATACACCATAAATATGACCAGCATTGGACTACACAGGAAAATGTATATATATTCCGGACTGTTTCAGTTAGCGTCAAATTTGCATAAAACTCCGATGTTGTTTGAAGTGATTTACACGGAAGTGCACAAACATTCACTTCATTGTCGCAAGGTTTCAAGAGATCAGAGACGTCCACAGCCTCACAGATACTGACGGAGGCTTTCGCCGCTGAGGGTTTCCATCTCTTTCACAATCTCCTGGGCCAGAGTCTTCACAGGGAGCTCCACGTCCTCGAGTAATTCAGCAAGGAACGGAATGGTCTCCGGGAGGAGAACCACGTACTCCTCCTTTAGATGTTGGACCATGTACCTCACAACCTTCAGACCGAGCATTTTGGGGCGAACTTTATCACTCCTTGTCCTCATCAGCACCTGCAGATTTGTGAAAAATTAAGTTATACTCAGTACTGAACTGCTCTTAAGTACTGAAAGTTGTGGATATTTTTTTAATGAAATGTGTTGATCACTTTTGATGGATAAAAATTATAGTTATAGTTATAGTTAAGCTAATTGGATCTCCAATCCCACTTTTCCATTATATATATAAAAAATGAGCTGCAAGCATATTGCTTAGTCCCCACCTCATGGTTAAGAGGCTTCCACAAAACATCTGACCGTGCAGTAACTGCCATTTGCCCCAAGCACAAAACAAGAGTTTCATCAACTTCATCAACTGATGGAGCTTCTGGAACTGATTCAAAATGTTCAGGTGGCTCCATAGCAAACTGAGAAACAATAGGTTTCAAAAGAGCCTGCAAACAACCAACCAAAAAACTATGTTATGATTACATATATAAGTTTAACACTGCTACTTACTTCTTGGTCAAAACAATAATGATACTACAATTCAGAAACAGTGCCCGTTTGATCAAAATATAGGTAGGGGTATGGCCGAAGACAGACAGTGCAATGCCAGTATAAAATTTAAAGATAAGTTGAACCTGAAAAATTACCTTTCTAAGACCAGGTTATTACTGAAATGAAACAGAAAACAAGGAAGAAGGAACTTCCCATGCAGCTAGCTTTCTGGTGACTTGTAAAACCATTACTAACTATGACAAGTGAACAGCTAACAAAATTTAAACCTCGTAGGTTAGGAAGGATCTGACCTGGAAATTGGAGGAATCAAAGATCTTCTGGTCATTGTCATATAGGAAACATTTATGTAAGGATTTCAACACCAGGGCCCTTAAATTCCACAGTTTTGGACCAGATAATTTATCCTTCTGTTCCACTAGAGCATCTTCAAGTTTGGCTTTCTTTTTCTTCTTTTGCTTGGAACTGATCAAAGCATCATCTTCTGATAGATATTGTACAGATCCCTCAAGCAGGTATTTGAAGTAAGGTGTGAACAAGGACCTTTGGAGAAAAATGATACAAATAAGGCAAAAAGGGAAACACGCACAGAAGGTAGACAACAATATCATGCTTAAGTGGCAAGTACTCCCTCCGTTTCATATTATAAGTCGTTTGACTTTTTTCTAAGTCAAAATTCTTTACGTTTGATCAAGTTTGTAGAGAAGTATAGTACTACCTCCATTTCATATTATAAGTCGTTTGACTTTTTTCCTAGTCAAACTTTATATTTTTCTAACATTGAATATATTTTGATAATATGTTTGATTTGGGTTGAAAATACTAATATATTTTTCTATAAACTTGGTCAAAATTAAAGAAGTTTGACTAGAAAAAAAGTCAAACGACTTATAATATGAAACGGAGGGAGTAGTATTTTCAACACAAAACAAACATATTATCAAAATATATTCAATTTTAGATTTAATGAAACTAATTTAATATTTTAGATGTTGCTAAATTTTTCTATAAACTTTGTCAAACTTAACAAAGTTTGACTAGGAAAAAAGCTAAACGATTTATAATATGAAACAGGGAGTAGTTAATAACAGAAATACATAATGCTGCCTTTGACGACAAAATGATCCAATAAACAAACATAGGAGATTAGCACAAGACCAAGCTAGCAAATCACAATCATGACAAGGATATCAAAAACCATTTGTAGATAATACACAGCAATCCACCAATCCCATCTCAAGCCAGTTCCTGGGTTTACATTACCGTTTACCGCGCGGTTACCGTGCCCCGGCGGTAAGCACGGTTACCGCGGTAACCGTGGTAAACCGTACGAAATTCGTATAAAATTTATCAAAATTTCAAATTATTTTTTAAATTTATTTGAATTTAAGACGAATACCGCGGTTTTCCTTTTACCGTACCCCCGCGGTAACCGCGGTAACGTAAACCCTTCCTGATAATAATGGGAAGCACAAGCCCTAACCTAAACCAAGAAAGAAACATAAAGAAACAGCATGTTTTACCATGGCATAGTTCTTGTATAGTTGTATTTCCATCAATAGTACAAGATTTTATTTCCATCAAATATTACAAGATATTGGTACATTGAGGAGCAACATTGAGCCCAACTTAGATTGGAGTGTGCTCAGTAGGTTATCGGATGATCTAATCAAATGTACACCGACAAAAATTCATGAGTACTACTGCGCTCATGGACAGGTGGATTTCTGGTGCTAGGTCATTTACCATTTGTGCACAAATGATGGTCATGAACCCACAACCAATATAAGGTACTCCACAATATAGGTTACTTACAATTGGTGGAGTATTATGTTTTGCTCATAGCCACCTGATTTTAAACAGAATGTAGTATTTTCATTTTCTGTTACCGTACTGTACACATCATTCAACATTGAAGTAATGACAAAGCTAATTTATTTTAGGGTTCAAAGAATTTTCATCAGAATAGCAATATACAGTAAGCAGTAAGCAAATCTAGTGCGAAAAGTGGTTGAATGTTCACAATTTGAAACATATACCTGTGTTTTTCAGCGAGGCTGTTCACCAACTTGTAGAAAACAATTGCACGGTCCATACTTCTCTTTGATGTGGACTGATCAACTTCAGACTCTGCCCATTCAAGAGTACGAAGGAAGAGAGGCCTAAAAGTAGCCTCCGTAAGCTTCATTGTGAGAGTGGTTATGGCATGGATAATACTTTGCTCAACTATAGCTATATTCTTCAAGGAGTCCAAATGTTGACGGCGGAGATCAAGAGCTACCAAGCAATGCTCATATATTTTTGTATGGTAAGTTCCTACAGCCAGCCGATCCATAGTACCAACTAGAGTAGAAAGCATTTCAAAAGCCAAGGACAGACTTGCTTCTCCACATTTGGTAGCACCATTGTACAGATTAAGTAAAGGTGAAAGCATAAGTCGAACCTGCAATGGCAATAATTTGATTAGATGCAAGTAGAAAGCCATTGTCCACATAATTCAAGATTTCAAGATATGCTAAGATAGAACATACTGGAACTTTGTCAGTCAGTAGCTTCCGAACGTCTGCTGCTTTTGCATCCAATTTTTCCTCCATTCGAGAAGCACACTCTGGATGCAAAACCACCAAGTCCAGAATTTCTTCCAAATATGGATTAACAAATTCACCAAGCTTTTTGATAATCACCTCAACAGTCGTCAATACAGACAACAATATGGGTATAGCTTGATTAGAAAGTTTAACATCAGTTTTAGTGGAACTGTGAGCATATT
Source organism: Oryza punctata (assembly GCA_000573905.2). Lineage (NCBI taxonomy): Eukaryota > Viridiplantae > Streptophyta > Magnoliopsida > Poales > Poaceae > Oryza > Oryza punctata. The sequence continues at coordinate 26,031,745 of CM002491.2, read as the reverse complement.
CTCCACTAGGGCAAGATGATACTTGGTGTGATACTTGCAGCATATTTTTCATGATCAATGGAAGCTGAGGTAATGCTTTTGACCCGAGCACGTTTATAAGAGAGCCTACAGTGTGGATTGACCTAGAAGAAGTAACAGCATCACCAGATTTGATGTGATTAGTGATTTTTGCAAGGCACTTGCTATATGCAGGATTATCAGAGGGATATTCTTTTGCCAGTGTTTCAAGTGAAGAAATAGCTGCAATTCTCACTGAACTGTCTGAATCAACCTCTCTGTCAACCAACTCTAGAATCTTAACGCACAACTCGCTGAAACAAGGGGCAGAGCTCTTGTCCACTTGAAGTGCAGTAGCAGGAGTGCTACGATTTAATTTTCTAGCTTTCTTTTGCTTCTTCTGGATCAAGCTATTTCCCTTTGCAGTTTCGCACAATATTCCAAGCGCCTGTTTGTTAAAGATACATGTCATTTCAATTGCACAGGGCCAAAGCTGTTTCAAGTGACTTAATAATTGAAAAATACATAGAACCAAGGTGCACTTTAGTCATTAACAAAAAGTTACCTTTCTTTTCACAACACTTCTTGAATGTTCTAACATCCGGCTGATCCCTTTGAAATACATTGAAGCACACATCCAGCCTGCGATTACTTTTAGAACTGTATTTGCAGAGTCTCTAAGTTCTTTTAGAGCATCACCAGAAATGCCAGTTTTTTTGTCTCTGACAGCCACAGTGCACAAGACAACTTCCTCCATAAGCTCTCCAAGAGAACCCTAGAACAGACAAATGAATATCCAGTAAATCCAAATTTCAAGCACGAAACAGTGAGAACCACCATGATTTTAACCAAGTGAAATACCTGGATAGAGTTAGCAGCTTCCTCAGAATCAAGGTCAAAAATCAACTCTGTATCATGCAGCTTAAATAGGATAAATTGCATCGCCAAATGGAGCATAGGAAGCAGATATTGTTTCTCATGCACCCTGATTTCTTGTAGTAGCTTAGAAAGACAATGAAACCATAATTTATATGAGTATTGGTTGGTTATATTGACTGCCAAACCATACTCCCACTCTTGTGGCATGGCTCTCAAGGATAGATCGCCCTGGTGTTCAGGAGAATGAGAAATACGGCCAACCAATGAGTGCAACAGATACATGATCACAGTGCTCAGACATTTTCTTTCTCCTAACGTCCTTTAAACAGTGCAAGTAAAGTTAGTTAGCTACCAATAATGAAAATATGAATGTTGATGGAACCTAAGGTAGATAATACCTCAAGAGGTAAACCATGAGAGTAAGACGCCTGTGTTCCACAACATCAACCAAAGCTTTAATGAATATCTACAAGAACATTAACACATAGTCTATTACCCTATTGTTTTATTCGCAGTAAAATGTAAAACAACAGGGAACTTCAAGGAAAATTACAGAACCTCAAGAAGCTTTTCTATACTTGTGATCCTTGCTAACCAACATGGGACTAGAACAGATAATAAATCCTCCAAAATGCGTTGCGAGTGGCTATCATCCTTCAACATAGAAAAGAAGAAAAAGGTGTTATAAACAAACCAAACAAGGCACTAAGAATTTGAGAGAAACATTTAAATATAAGTAAACTAAAATAAAATGAAAAAAACTGAAAAACATCACAAAGTAATTCCTGAAATGAAGTTCGATAGACAACAAACTCCACTAGAATTAAAAAAAATAACTACCAACAAATTGTACAAACCTGTTTCACTGCATCCCCAATAGCGACAAACAAATCCTCAATACTTTCTGAAACAACTTGTGGGAAAGCCTTTGCTAATGAAGCAATCAATGAAAACCCATGATTACGAGTTCCTAGATCTTTAGCAGATTGTATACAATTAATAAGGAGGCTTATATCTCCACAGTTGAACAGTTCATCCTGCACAAACACATAACCCATGAAAAATCAAAACCATAAATATGATAAGGCAGACAATAGATTTTTCCTTGAAAAAATGACTGGAGTAAGCAGTAAAATACTTGGTGACCAGATTGTAGTGTATCCGTAATATCTTTGAGAATCAGTAGTACCAACTGCTGGGCTTCTATCATGAAATAAGATAAATCAGGATTTTCAGAAGAGGTATCATGGCCTTTGTTATACTGGCAAACTATCCCTGAAATCCATTGATAACAAAGAAGTTTTGATAATAACTGGAAAAGTGGTTGTAGTAAACATGGCCTGCATGGGAAGTGGCAAAACATCAACAATATAAAATATGGGAATTAACCCCCAAACAAAAAGATTTTGTAGTACCAGACCTTTGAATCACATCCTTCTTAAGAAATAAAACATCTAGAAGAGATACAAGAACAGAAGCGGTAGGTATTGCTCCAAATAGATCATCAAAATTCTTGAATATGTCATGATTCAGATCGTCCTTTCTCTTTATTCTTTTTGAATTCATTTTTTTGTCACCTTGCGCTGCAATCAATTCGATAAATTTCACAGCTGTGGAGGCATGAACCTGCCATAAGTAGAAATAGGTAAGGACCTAAGCATTAATATAAGTGGTATAAAGAAACGGATATCCAGTATCTATAAATTAATATATGAACTTAGGAAAAATGCTACCACCTTATTTCCTTTTTACTTTTGTTTTGGCTTTTCAGCCAAGTAGAAACCCTGGAAACAACCCATTCATCTTGTAATACAAAACTATTGATATATATTCCCTCTAGTCATGATAACATGTTTTGGACGTCAGCACAGTCTCCAAGATACAACTTTGATGAATAATTTCCATTGCAATGTATTAGCAAAATCAACTAAAACTGTACTATTATAATGGTTCAGGGGAAAAAAATCTAGTCAATTTTCATGTATCCAATCTAACAATTAAAAAGATATTGATGCTTACATTTATTAAAGTTTAACTAGAAGTGTGTACTAAACAACAGTATCTGGGACCCAAGGGGGAAAATGTGCACTATCTGTGTGTATATATATTTGTAATGACTGCCAGATTGCCCACGGAATAAATGATACTGTTTTTGAAGACTCAAAGGCACCAAGTTTAAAATATGATTTGCAGGGGAGTACATTGTCCCATTAATGTCTAAATAAAATGAAATAAAATCAGAAATTTACATAAATAAAGAATATGGAAGGAAAAGGTTTAGATTGAGGGATGGAAAAACTAACATTAATTCGCAGTATAGCATCTCGTGCCGCATTTCGAATTTCAGTGTTTTCAGTTCGAAACATAGAGATAAGGCTTGCAAATACTTTTTCCTGCAAATTTACAATACCATAGATTAGTTGATCTACTAGTACATGAAAGATGAGTTGCACAAGATAAAAAGGGAAATACGTAGCGGTACAATTCGAAATCAAAATCAAATACTATACATTAAAGATATACATTTTTTAATTTTTAAGATCAAGTGCATGTCAAAGAAGATAGCTAAACTAGTTAAGGATGCTCTATGATACATCAAGCAGCGAGGAAACAAATTATCCTATCTTCTAATGACACCAAGAGCTGAATCAAGGATATCATCCATTAGAATAACTGAATGATGAGAATTTGGTGACTAGGAATAGAGGACAACTTGATACGGTTACTAGGAATAGAGGATTAAAATTACTTGATACAATGATTAGGAGGAGTAAAAGGCATAGCGTGAAATACATCTCATGCAAAATTCAAGTTCATCACGCTTTTCTTTTAAATGAAGAACGCCAACACAATGTCAAGTATTATAAATAAAAAAAAGAACCTTAGTTGAAGTCTTCAAAAATTCAAAGAATACTGGTTGAACAGCTTGCAGTGCAGTAACACATGGCATGACAACAACAGGATCTTCTTGAGCTGAAACATCAATCTGCAATTTCATACTGTCAGAGCTAACCCTATTAGTCAGTAGATAAACTAGGTCTGTACAGAATTGATGGTTCTCACCCTTAAAACTTTCAACAGAGCTTCAGATGTTTCAGAGCTAACGTTTGCACTATCAGAAACCGAGAACAATACCTACATAGTAAGAGTAAATTAACACATCTGCAATAAGGATGTGTCATGGTACATGTTATGTTGCCGGCACGCTTACCTCCAAAAGCAAGCACAAGATTAGTATTTCATGGGTGGACAAGATCTGCCTAGACTCATGTCCACTCTGATACTGAATGCGCCGATCCAGAAGATCAAACAATAAAGACTTCACATCTTCTACATCAAATAAGATGCTTCCTACTCCTTTCAGTATTGACAAAACCATGAACTGCAACATGTATATTTAAAAAAATCAACTCCCATCCAAACCAATATCATCACTTTGGGACTCTACCTGTATGTGCATATCAATTTGCATTTACATAACTCAACATTGCAGAACAACACTGACCTTTCCATAAGAAGAGAGCTTCATACCAGAGCGCAAGATGAAGTGAAGGATAGCATCTTTTGTTGACTGGTCAAATCTGTAATAGTCACAAGAATTAGCTTATGCTCCAATTAACAACACAATAATAAAAGAACTAGAGAATTCATCAAATTAATAGTAGGAAAAATATGCACAAAATATGAGAAGATTTTACACTTTACACATCAATATAAAAAAACAATCAAGTTGCCTAGTTAAGCAGAAGCAGCTTAGCACATAACATGCATCTAAGGCTCTAAGCAAACACGATAATTATGATTGTGCACACGCAAGGAGGGTGGGGGTTGCAAAACCCAAGAAACGTGTAACAGCCATTATTTGTTACGATCAGGGAAGTATAAAATACACTAATATAGTGGGGTTTCACAAAATTAAAGAATCAATTGAACATGCAAGAACACTACTATTTAAATATACAAACTCCAGTATGGAGGAGCCATTCTTTGTTCACCCAGAATACTACTGCGTTATTTTCCGATAAAAAAGATCCCCAACTGTCTTGTGTAGTTGTATTACCATCTGTGCATTTAATTTAAACAGATAACATGGCAATGACCTGCCTATTCACCTTTAAATAACCCCCTTGCATATTCACCTTTAAATAACCCCCTTGCACTGCAAGCTAGCGAGTGTTAGCTCAAATTGATTTTAAGAGCATAAGTGAACAATGCTAGTTAAAGAATGTCATGGATCAACTTTAAGGTTTAAGGAAGACAATCAAGAGTCCAAAGTTTAAAGTGGAACAAACATAGGTGTGTTCAATAAAAATGAAGCATTTGAAAGAGAAAGGAACGGGATAACCTCTCGTGAAGATTTTCAGGGACCATCAAATCTTGACTTGGGCTCAACAGCGATGAAATATAGGCAGGTAGAAATATTGCATCTGAGGATATCATGGTCTTTTGGTTAACCAGTGACCCAAGGAAAACACCGAACGTCGGGGACAGCATGCATTTGGGCAATTTGCTGCCGTTTCCTGTTGATATAATAATTACATATAACAAAGGTTAATGTCAAATTCCTCAAGTTGGAAATAAATATGACAGGGAAGCAGGTGATCAGACCATTTCTTGAAAGTGATGCACTCAACCGCTGCCACACCAAAGATAGCCCCTCAATGCATTTGAGAGCAGAGGACCTTACATCCTACAAAATAATAAAATGAACATGTTCAGTACACTAACCAGATGTACAGTCAGCAAAAAGAAGAAACAGCTTATAGTTACCACAGAAATGGCATTTTCTACACAGCACTAGTCATACCTTATTTTCATGAGCAAGTGGGAGCATAACACAAGGAAAGCCAAGCAGAAGCTGCATACATAAGCTTTCATCCAAACTACTGGTTTCAGACAAAGCACATACAGAACAAATAGAAGCAAGCATAAAAAGACTCTCCGCTTGAACTCCAGCTGAAAAACCTACATAAAAGTCCATAAAAATTGTTAACGGCTTGATGGAATAATGAAATGAAAAAAAATAATAGAAGAGCAATCAAACAACATATTAACTAGTCAGTAGGCACCAATAAATTATAAGATAAGAGAATAGTATCATAGTTTAACAATCTATTTCGAGGACATAAGGAGGTGAACTGGTTGTAAAATGAGATGGACAATTGACACATCAAAGTGAAGGCAAAAGAGGTTAGATAAAATCATGACACCGGAAGTCGGAAGATAATATCAAGGTTTTTCAGTTATCAATTAGCTGGAATACAATAACAAGATGAGTTTATCTAAGACAGAATAATTGTAACAAACCTTCATCTACAAAGTATTTGGAGATAAACTGAAAAGGTGCCCTGGTGCAGTTAACCATTAGATACTGTAGATGCTTCTGGAAGATGTTTTTTCCAGGTGATGTGATGAAGAAGAGAAACAAATCATCAAGCAATGTATTTCCACCATCATTAATCTGCATAAAATATAGATTGAGGACGGTGTTTGAAATAATCAGAATTCAGAAGAAAAAAGATGAAGATTTTACTGGTTAGCAGTTGCATACCATAGAACTCTGCTTGATATAGGATGACTGTACTCTTAGCATGCCCCAAAATATGCATACAAGAATTCTGGCATTCAATGCCTCTGTGTCACTATTGAAAACATGCTTCACCAGTTCTGTAATGCACTTCTCGAGCTTATCAATGCTGATCTGCATAAGCAAACACAAAAGATCACTCCAAGGACTACATAATGGGCCAATTCTTCCAATGGTGCAACACAAAAATAGTAAACTAAATCAGAAGTACCTCGTCACCAACACGATCATCTTTGGGCTTTATTTGACACCACTTGTTCTTGAGAACTGGCAGACAAGCTTGGCACAGACTCATTTGCATGTCCAAAACTGCCCAAAAGAAACGACACATTAATTCTTCAGTTCCTCTATGTTGCTAGTATAGCTTAAGTCTAATAGATGGTAGGAATAGTTTTGCATTAGCCGTACACTAACTATAGTTTGTGAGATCTTTTGACCTGACACATGCTAAGAGGAAGACAGATTCTAGCATCAAATCTACTATAAACTAAAGTCAAATATTTCATTATGCTAGTTGGAGGCTCTCCCAGGAACCCCAATATTAATTGGAGAAGGCCAAAAGGATAGAAATTTTCACACATTAATAAAAATCTTAAGCCTCCGTCTATGAATACATGTACTAGTGACAAACAAAGTCTTTTGTAACATGCAAAGGACTCTATTATGGATTCATGTTGACCAATTATTGCAAGCAATAAGTAGCTAAGGCTGTGTTCTTCCCCTCCTTTCCCAACTCATCCCCTTCGTTTTCCGTGCACACGCTTTTCAAACTGCTAAACAGTTTGTTTTTTACAAAAATTTTCTATACGAAAGTTGCTTTAAAAAATCATATTAATTCATTTTTCAAAAAAAAGACTAATACCTACTAATCATGCGCTAATGGGTCGCTTCGTTTTACGTACCGGAGGGATTAGTTCCCAAACCCCACCAACGAACACAGCCTAAGTCCTTTTTGTAGCAAAGCACACTATATATAAATTTAGTTTAGAATTATATATGCCCGTGCATAGAAAACATCATATCTGCTAGGATTTCAAGAGTGACCAAGACATCATATCAGATCTTACAGTAATAGGGAACACTTGATAATATCCTCAGCTGAAGAGACTTATTATTGCAACTATCAGAAGGTTACTAGAAATGGTAGAGCACAACTGTAGATTTGGATGGGCATACCTTCAGCAGGAGCAAGCAGTGCCTGCAATATTATGAGTAGAAACAAAGTTCTAGAAAATGCACTTCCTTTTCCAGCATCAGCCAACCACTCCACATGCTTATTTGGGTTTGCAAGGAAAGTTTCAGAAAATGCTTTGATATTCTTCATGTTAATGGAAGCTACAGAGTCTGGACTGATGCCCTGTGAGAATACAATAAGAAATGTAATTACTAAAACGATTAAATAGGAGGGGAAAATCATATGTTTTGACAGCAATAGATATGGAAACAAAAGATTTTCGTTCATAAAAGTAATAACCGCCACATATCTAGCCAAATGTTTACAAGAGTTCAATATATGGATATAACGAAAACGAAATCAATGAGGTGCCGCTAATTGCAGAAAAATTGTATGTGGGGGTTCACTCAATAAGAGCACAGCAATGATCAATATAGGACAGGATGGAAGACAGCCAGAAAGAAACTTCACCTTTATTTTGTCAGTTGTGATCACATTGTATACAAGTGAACTGCTCGTATAAAATTCCCATTGTATACTCTTAGCTAGCTCTAAGGCCTTCAAGTTTACCCTGACTGTCTGCATTTTGTTTCAACATTGAAGTGAGAGAAGTTGTGGAAAGTAAAATACGTGAAGCAGATAGTGATAGAAAACAGTTAGTTAACCTTCGGGTGAACAATGAGGAGACGAAATACTACTGCAGCGATGTCCTTTGTATGTTCAATGTAATTCAACCGATACTCTATAATTAGCTTTTCCAAGCATGAAACAGCGACATCACAAGCCTTTGATGCTTTTGGACCACCTAGAACAGAAAAAAAAAACAGGCATATGGTATTGTCAGAAAAATAAGAAAGGCAATGCCTGTGCAGAAGGTGACAACTATTTTTCCATGAGGCATAAGTAGTTTCTAAAGTAACAGGGTATTGCAGGATATCCCACTTTGCATTCTCGACAAAACATGCGGATCCCACCAAGGTTAAACATAGGAGAATAAACCAACATATGAGAAGGTGAACTTACTTGAAAGAAATCTCTATTAATCTGTACTGAACAGTGAGTGCTGTAAAATAATAACACTGATACTCTTAATATATCTTACTTTGCTTTCCTACGTCGGTCTGGGGCACAAAACAGATCCTTGTACTTTATTTAAGCTTTGAACTCCTCTAAGAGTTTGACATCTTGCAAAGTTTTATATGACAAGTAGACCACACTAGCTACAGGCCCTTGTGAGTACATAGAATCCTAGCACCTAAGCTCTACAAATTCCTCTAGAACATCAAATCATTAAAACAAAATAAGAGGACAACAGAAGGCCAATCAGACAACCAATGAACATTACACACCTTTGTGAATGATGTTGATGCAATTGGCTAGCAGATCATCATACACTTTAAGAAGGCTAACAGGACTGGCAACAGCAGCTAGTCCTTCTATGGATAAGGCAGCTTCAACAACACTTAGATCATCATCATACATATTGTATATTATTGCATCTTGCATGTTGATTAAGTTCTGCAATAACCCAGATAAGACAATAGTCAACATTTGAACAAAGAAAGCTCTAAACACAAGAAAGCACATAAAGTGCATGGACATACATACATACATACAACAATGTACAATTACCTGTGGATTTAGATTATGGTTATTAAAGATATTGGATGTAGCAATTTTGGAAAGAGCAGATTTACGGACTTCGGCCTGCATCATGAACAGAACAATTTGAACTGTAGCAACAACTAGAACATAGAACAAGGCAAACCATTGACCAAATGGCACACCGAATTAACTCCGTATCAGAACATACCTTAGGGTGGTCCAGACTGAACCAAATGTTAGAATCGGAAATTTCAGTTGGCATGCCCTTGCTTTCATCAAACACTAGGCCCAGCAAATTGGAAGCAAAATCCTCTCCGATTGAGTTAGCTTCGGAGTTCTGATGAATTAATGTTTTGAATCAACATCAGAAGTTCCAGAAAAGGTAAGCAAAAACCAGAATATAGAAACAAGAAGTTACATAGATGACAAGTTTGCCAGATTAACCTCAAGAAATTTATGGATTGCATCGCGTAGCTCTTTTGGATATTTTTTTCCAATTATATTCAAGGTTTTCTTTGACCATAGACCTGAGGAACAATAAGTCAGTTGCAATGAGGATAAAATTGTCTTCCATATGATCTTTTGCTAATGAGATAGATGGAATATAAAGATTAGAAAGCATCTATATATGATGGTCATCAGCGTGTGCACAAAGAGGATGACCAAAAAAAGATCACTTGATCAATTTAAAACAGAATGAAGAAGGTGTAATAACCACCAACCTGTCCGGTTCATATCAAGATTTTCTGCTGCCTGAGATGCCTTGACACAGTGGTCAAGAACCTTGTACACAATCCTTTCGACAAACTTCTCTATATTTAGGGTCTCAACAATTTCAATCAGGTGTGAGTGGCAGGAATCGTCAGAAGAACTGTTCACATGTTGTAGGGTCATAACTAATGCAGTGACAAGATGAGAGAAATTTACAAAAATAATCCATAAAAAAATCACCTGTAACCAACCAATGATTCAACATAAAGCCTAATGAACCTTTCAATGTTGAACTCACAGCATAATACAGAAAGGATGCCAGAAAAATCCCTGGAAAAGAAATCAGAACAAAATAACCAATGCTTAGCTAACAAAAGGAGAAAATAAGAGACAAAATATACATGTAGTGTGTGTGTAGCAAAAACAAGACCAAAGACAACGTTACCTGATGTCTTTCAGAATCATCAATGGCTTCTTAGGGAAATCACTAACTGATTGTGACTGCAAAAATAATGGATGAATATCAAACTTTCTAGTTAACATTTATGTGGGCAAATGAAATACAAAGAACGGAGGTCCTGTACTCAATCTAAGTGTTCCTATTGGGAAAAAAAGGTGTTAGATGAGACCTGAACAAGACTTATAATAGCCATCACAGTAACACGGAGCCATGGTAAATCAATCGTGTCCAATGCATCATGCTGTGCAGCCCTTGCAACAAAGAAGATCAAATTCTGAACAAGTTTTGGGGCTAGTGTAGCTCGTGTTGCCAGTACTCCAATAATCATCAGCGCGCCAGCCTGATCATAAAGCAATTGTGTTAAGTAAAAAACCTACTTAGGTTAGGACCAATCAGACAAAACAATAAAAGATACATAATGCAGTGTGCAACAAAAGCATCTGCATGAGCAAATATTTCAGTTGTTCATTTGGAAAGAAATAATACCACCATAGTAAGACATCAATCTTAGTAAAAAGGATTAAGTGAATCATCATAACTGCACTAAGTTACACCCTTTCCAACCTAACCTTATAATCTTGGTCTCCCTTCATTGCAGGATTAAGTGAGTCGAACACAAATCCCAACACCCTCTGCACAACATCTGTGTCAATCTTGGGAATAGCACCCAAGCACTCCACGATCACTGCAGTGCAAAAGCAGACAACTGTCCTCGAGTGGTGGAATTCCTTTGTTGGTGCAGCCTGGAAATGAACACAAACATGAACTACAAAGCTCGAAAAGCAGCGCATAAGTCACCAATAGAACACACACAAAAAGTCCCAACATACATAGTTGCAGATGGTCTCCAGTACAGCCTTATCACGGATGCATTGTTGCACCATTACACTCCTGGGTGGGGGTGCACCAGAAGACTTCACAGCATCGAGAAATGCCCACTTACTATTCCTACAACTCATCAAGAAGACATAAGCGAATAAAACAGATAAGTGGATAAAAATAAGCTTAGAATTAAGTCCAGAGCTTTCACACTCACCCCAAGTTAATCAACTGCACAATCCGAACAAACGTGTGAGTGTCATGATACGGCAATGCACATAGCAGCAACTCATCCAAGTTGTATACATGCACACTACAGGAACATTTCCAACAGGACAACAGAATAAGCTAGAGACAATAGCAAATGACAAGAAAGTAGATCGGTTCAGTTCATACAGGTATCGGCGGATAAGATACTCAAGGGTCTGTAGGGCAGCTTGGAGCTGCAAATAGCCAGCTAGAAGGCGAAGGTAGGAGGAGATTGACTTGTTGAGCTTGTCATTCTCTTTGGAAGTTAACTGCTCACGGTTCACCTCAAGGCTAGTCTCGCTAAAAAGTGTGTTCCTGTACCTCCGAAATCTCTCATCCACGCCTTCAAGGTGCTCCAACCCTAAAATGAAATAAGAGTTAAAGTATTGCAACTTTGCAAAGGGAAGAGGGTCGTTTGATTGCGAGTGATGTTCATTCAAGTGAAGTGGGGACCGAGCTAGAAAACCTAAGCAGCAAATCAAGGAACAGTAAGCTTGGATCGAACAAGCTGGTGGTTAGGATTTTACCAGAGAGTGCGATTGGGAGGATGGCGCGGAGGTCGGTGTCGGCAGCCTCCTTAGCGTCGAAGAGAACGGACGGCCGGGTGATGGGCCGGCGCGCGGGGTCGGGCGCGGCGCCGACGGCCGACTTGATGGCTTGCAGCTGCGATGCGATCGAAGCCATCTCCGTCGACCAGCGGGCAGACCCGAGGAGTCCGGACGGGTGGGTGCGCCGTGCGCGAGGTCACCGGGTGGCCCGTGGCCTGGGCGGCGGCCGGCGAGCGAGTCGCGGCAACAACAGCTCGTGGCGGCGGACGAGGCACGCGGGTGGGCGCTGGTCGAGCGAACGCTGCTGCTGCGCACGCCCGCCGCTAAAACCCTAAACCCTGCGCGGTGGGAGGAAGAGGCGGCGGCGGCGGCGGGAGCTGGTGCCTGCTGGTAGTTGTCGTAGGGTGGGGAATAATGGGCCTGAGAAAGCCCAGTTTGCAGGCAAGTCAGGCCCAAATGGCTCGCTCGGTGTGCCCGCCTCGCTCTCGCACCCATCCGGCCGGAATAATAAGTTCACTTAGGCCTTGTTCGTTTACTAGGGGAATAAGTACACCGGAGGTCCCTTAATTTAACAGTGAAATTTTTTAAGGTCCCTAAACCACAAAACCAGGAATGTTTGTCCCCCAACTCACACCAACCGTGCACTCAAGGTCCCAGGGCAGTTTATATGGGTGGTTTCGCTGACGTGGCATCCTAGTCAGCAAAAAAAAATAAAAAAATGCGTGGGGCCCACATGTCAGCCACCCTCTCCTCTTTTCTTCTCCTTCTCTTCTCTCTTCTCTCTTCTCTTCTTTCCTCTTCTGTGAGGGAGGCCGGCGGGAGGAGCGGGCGGAGCCCGCACGGCAGTGGAGCGGCGACGGGCGGATCGGCGGCGGGCGAGCACGGCGGGCGGAGCGGCGTCAGGCTGCGGCCGGAGCGGCGTCGAGCTGCAGCGAAGCGAAGGCGGGCGAGCGCGGCACCGGGCCCGCGGGGCAGCGGAGCGGCAACAGGAGGAGCGGCGACGGGCGAAGCGCGGCGCGCGGAGCGGCGAGCTGCGGGCGTCGGGGGCTGACCAGCACGGCGAGCGGGCGAGCGCCCGACGGCTGGAGAGGGGGAGAGAGAGCGCGTGGAGCGGCGAGCTGCGGGCGTCGGGGGCTGGAGAGGGGGAGAGAGAGCGCCCGACGGTGTGCTCCGCCCGACGCCGCTCCGCCCGACGTGCTCGCCCGCCGCCGCTCCTCCTGTCGCCGCTCCGCTGCCTTGCGGGCCCGGCGCCGCGCTCGCCCGCCTCCGCTTCGCCGCAGCCTGACGCCGCTCCGCACGCCGTGCTCGCGCGCCGCCGATCCGCCCGTCGCCGCTCCGCTGCCGTGCGGGCTCCGCCCGCTCCTCCCGCCGGCCTCCCTCACAGAAGAGGAAAGAAGAGAGAAGAGAGAAGAGAGAAGAGAAGGAGAAGAAAAGAGGAGAGGGTGGCTGACATATGGGCCCCACGTATTTTTTTATTTTTTTGCTGACTAGGATGCCACGTCAGCGAAACCACCCATATAAACTGCCCCGGGACCTTGAGTGCACGGTTGGTGTGAGTTGGGGGACAAACATTCCTGGTTTTATGGTTTAGGGACCTTAAAAAATCTCACTGTTAAATTAAGGGACCTCCGGTGAACTTATTCCTTTACTAGGGGATTGGGTGGGATTGAGGCCCAATCCACAGGGGAAATCCCCACCGGGGCAGATTTTCTTCCACGGCCCATATGCGCGTTCGGCTGGGCCGGGGTGGGGGCAATTCTCCGTCCAATCCACGTGAAACCCCCGGGGAGAGAAAAATCGTCTCCGAGACGATTTTTTCTTTCCCGAGCAGCCACGGCGCTCGCCCTCCTCAACTCCTCACGGCGCTAGGGTTCGGGGCGCCGCCGCTCTCCATCCCACCCTCCCCTAGCGTCGCCGCTCTCCATCCCACCCTCGGTAGCCGCCGCCACTCTCCATCCTGCCATCGGTCGAAATCTCCATCTCGTCCTCGGTTGCTGCCGCTCGCCATCTCTCCTTCCTCGCTCGGATTCACCGGCTGCAGGAGAGGACAAGAAACTGGTGGGCAAGGTTGAGGGCAACAGCCTGGACATCAAGGAGCAGGTCTGATTCTTGATCTCCTCTTTTCCCACTCTGAAAAGATTCGTGACTTATCTAGTGGATGGATTTGTTGCTAGTTGATGTATCGAGTGGTTCTATGGATTAAAAAAACCTTTCAGTTTTAGTGATCCTTAGTATATAATTTCACAAACTTTCAGTTTAAGAATGCTCAGGGGATAAAGTTAATTCTCTGCAAAAATTTAGCATCACTTCTTCAGTAGTTAATACTTCTTCAGAAGTATTATTGTCTGAAAATATTTGGTAGCTGCCTGAAATGTTTAGCTTGGTTATGTTAATAGGATGTACAGATGTACTTCTGTTGTCTGGAAATTGATTATTGCAATTATGTCATGCCATGCACCATGCATCATATGTATGGAGTACAACAGATAATCTTTTTACGAAAGAAGCTTGCACAACAGAGAATGCTTGTTTGGATAATAAATTTTGCACTTTGTGCTGGTTAATCTCTATTGGCAGCCAATTTAGTAAATAAAAAATAGTGGCAAGTAAATTGTGCATTTAATTCCAGCTTCCTGCCATAAATTACATCACTAATCCTGCTGCTATTACTATTCAATTTTTAGATGTTGTTGTCGTTACTATTCTCTAATTTTTAGATGCACCTAATCTTAGTCATTCAATTTTTGATCATGTTGCTGCTATTGCTAGTTCTGTAGGAGTAGATTTTTAGATGGATCATGGTTTTTAGATGGATCACTTGCATGAGTAGCTCTTTCCTTGTCTGGGTCAGCTAAGCCAAGTGAGAGAGAGAGCAGAGGATTAATTTTCAGTTCTAGGAAAATCTACATTCTGCAGTGCTGTAATGTCGTCCAACTGTTTTGTACCTGGATGCCAAAGATGTTTATTCGGAATATAAATTTTCATGAGATCTTGTCTATGTTTTTTTTATTTGCCTAATAGGTTAAGTTTACAACTTCCATCTTGCCACATCTAGACTTCATTTCTGTTTTCTTCTCCAGGCAAAATTCTAGTTTGGCATTGCATAATAAACATTCATTTGCTGAGGATAGTGTTGGTGTCTACCCTTTGGTTCTTAGGATATCCATGCGAGAAACAAGCATTTTGACTGTGAAGATCAGCAAAAAGGTAACTATTTGACAGATGATATATGGCTCTATGAATGGCATATGCATGTAGTCACCTTGAATGACTCTAATTTCATGTTTAATAATCTTGTAATACATATGCAGATTATTTTGTTCTCACACATAGTTTAAAGTATAGTAATTCTATATATCTTTTAGTGATAAAATCAATTCGAGAATGGCGCATGAAATTAAAAGGAGGAGAGAAGAGGACGATGATATGATGCTTTTTGTTTTTCCTGCATTGTATATGCTGTCCAGTACGACAAATAGTGAGAAAATACCTAGACATATCTCAAGATTATCGGGTAAAGAGCGGCTTGAAGAAATCCTTCAAGGACATGTAATGGATTGTAAAGTTGCGTTCCGCATGGAGCCTCATGTTTTCAAGACAATAGCAAATTATCTTAGGGAGGAGAAGTTGTTAAAGGATAGTAGGGGCTTGAGGATTGAGGAGAAACTTGGGATATTTATGTTCATGCTCGCTCACAATGCAAGCTTTCAAGATCTACAGTATGAATTCAAGCACAGCGGGTCCACACTTCATATGCATATTAAGTATATTTTTAAGATAATCCGAGTTCTCACCTATAGATTTCTCAAGCTTCCTCATACCGACCAAACGCATTGGAATATTAGAACAAATCCTCGTTTCTTTCCTTACTTCAAGGTGAATTTGACACTCAAAACTATAAATGAATATCTAATACTTCTTTAATTAAATAACTCATGCATATTTTGTCATTTTCTTCCCTTTTTACTGCAGAATTGCTTAGGGGCTATTGATGGCACCCACATTCCTATAACTATAGATGGAGAGAAGGCAGCTCCTTATATGAACAGAAAGGGGACTTTGAGCCAAAATGTGATGGTTGCTTGCGATTTCGACCTAAATTTCACTTTTATCTCATGTGGTTGGGAGGGGTCTGCAACCGATGCTAGGGTCCTAAGATCAGCAATGAATAGCGGCTTTCAAGTCCCAAATGGTAATTTTTTTATAGTTGATGGTGGTTATGCCAACACACCACAGTTCATTGCTCTTTATCGTGGTGTCCGGTACCATCTAAAGGAGTTTGGACGTGGTCATCGTCGACCTAGAGACTACAAAGAGTTATTCAATCATCGACATGCCATTCTGAGAAACCATGTAGAGAGAGCTCTAGGGGTTCTAAAGAAGCGATTTCCCATACTCAAAGTAGGCACTTTCCATCAGCTAAAGAACCAAATGCGGATTCCAGCAGCTGCTGCGGTGTTCCACAACATGATCCGGATACTTAATGGCGATGAGGGCTGGTTGGACAACCAACCTGATAATATAGAGCCTGCTGATTTTGTCGATCTACCGGAAGGTGACAGTGAATACCAAAATGATGTGGCATCTCTTAGCAATCAAATGATCAGTGGGAATAGTATTAGAGATATGATTGCTAAGAAGATGTGGGAAGATTATGTTCGTAGCTAGCAAGAATAGTATAAATACTAGTTTGGTTTTTCATGATTTGTATTTATTTATGTAATCAACATTTATGATATGGACAATTAATAGTAAGTAATGTAGTTTCTATTTCCTCATTCAATAAAATATTGCAATACAGTTATGATGTTTGGAAGAATATCTCCGAAAGCAAGCCTGTTGCAGCAGCAACAAAGGCATCTACAAAAGAAGGCATCACCAAAGAGCTATAACACACAGAAGAAGAAGGTTTCTCCAAAAGGTAGTATCTAACTTGGTTTTGTGAAGTACTTTCCTTTTATGTTAATTATTGCAATTTTACTTACTATCATCTAATTTTGTCTAATAGCTCAACAATCAAGAGCTTCATGGAACCCAGGACTAGAAAAGGCTTTAGTTGATTTACTTCATGAGCATAACAACCCACATTATCGATGCCAAAACGGGTGGACAAGTGAAGCATGGAACAAGGTAGTCAAAGAATTTCGTGACAGACACCCCTATGTCACCATGAATAAGCAACAAATCCAAGATAAGGAGAAGGAATTAAAACGAGATTATAGGTTGCTTAAGGAAGCAAGGAAACAAAGTGGGGCTTCTTGGGATCATCAACGGTGCATGATTATTGCTGATGATGCTGTTTGCGCAAACATAATTCAGGTATGATATTTTGAGCATAATTCTTTTTGTCCTCTTTCAAATCACTATTATTTGTATTCACACCATAATTATCTGTTTTGTTATCTTCTGTAGTCAAATGAGAAAGTAAGGAAGTTCAGCAAAAACAAATCATTTCCTCTCTTTGATTCCTTGGGTGAACTTTATGATGGTAACTTTACTTATGCATTTTCCTCAACAAATCATGCCTTGTTTTTGTATGTAGTAGTGAATTGCAGCCTTTTATTTTTTTTAGGCCAAACTGCTGAGGGTAACATGAATTTCACTTCTATCGAGCCATCCCAGCATGCTACTCTCACACAAGAGAATGAATATCTTGAGAGAAGTGACTCTTTTCCCGATGTGAATTGGGTTGCTGATGATGATGGTGATAATGTTACAACAGAAGTTCAAGACGAAGATAATGCAACGGAGCATGAAAATCAGGGAAGCCACACTAATACCACCTCAAGAGCTAATGGAGAAAAGAATGTCAAGAAGAACAAATCTATCTCAAGGGAAAGGGTAGAAAAGACGGTGAAGAGGAATAAGAGGAATGATGTTGTTGATATGATGGGAAGTTACTTGGAGATGAGAAAAAGACAATCTGAGGAGGAAGAAGCAAAGAAGAGGGAGGAGGCAAGTAAGGTCGATGATTGCTCAATAAGGAATTGCATTACTGTTGTGGAAACGATGGAGGAGCTCTCAAATGAAGAAAAGGTCAAATCTTTTGGAGTATTCAAGGATGCACAAAATAGGGAGATCTTCATGAGTGCAGGGCCTATGACTCGTCTTATGTGGTTAAGAACGATGTTGGTAAGTTTGTATTACTGTTGTTACATTACGGTCACCTGCATGCCTTTGTTAATTTGGATATGCATCGCTGATGAATTTGATTAGGAGTGAAAGCTCTTTGCATTGTCTGAAAGAAAGAAACTGTAGCCTATCCTTTGATCAGGAGTGAAAGCTCTTTGGTTAATTGGTAACTGTAGTACTAGCTAGCTAGTTTTCCCAAATGACCAAGATTTATATCTGTAGCCTATCCTTTTCTTTTTCATTGCAATTACAGAAAACGTCTCATGATTGCCTACTCTTGCTGTTTACGGATCACATGTGGATATGCACCTAGTGGACTGCCTCCACACTTTTATGTGCTCGCATGGTTTAAGTTATGTGCTTATATTCAAAGATTAACCTTTCAGGCAAGAACAAATATGAAAAATAAGATGCTGGCTGATACTCTGGCCTGTTCAGACAGAGACAAGTAGAGATGATGTTTATCAGGGTAAGTACTTTATGTGTCCGAATAGTCCTTGTTTTCTATAGCAAGTATGGTTGAGTGCTTAAAAACTGATAAATGTGAAATTGTGAGTATTATATACTGGGCTTAAGCGTGCCTGACCTTCTTCCTTGTCTTCAAAATATTGCTGTCCAGAATTGTAGATGATATCACTTCTTATTTTAGTTTTTCCAAATTAACACATAATAATTGTCATTTTCCAAACAAATTTTCATATGACTATTCATGTGTCCATAATGTTTCCTGTTTGTTTTTCAGGTTTTTAAGATTAAGAGTCATGAATTTTGATGGATTAGGAAGCTGATGGTGGTAGTTGCCGAACTCTCTTTTTTTGGGAAATTCAGAGACAAGGAAAGTTTGTTTTCAGGGGCTCGATGATAAACTATTTTTTCTTTTTGGCACTTTTTCAGAGATAAGCTTGTGGCAGAATGATTAGGGCCTCCTTGTTCTTTCTATTTAGCAAGATTTAGGAGTCTGTGATTGTAGTGTCTCAACAGATCGGTATATGTAGGCCGAATGTGGAAGACGATATATATGTGCAATCTATTGCTACACTAGTAGACAATGTAAATGACATATCAATCTGTTGTCATGTGATTAGCATATCTACGAAAAACTTATGATTAGTTTGGATGTTTTACTGCTTGTAGAATTTAATCTATCCAAAATTATGATTTTTTAATATTCTGGACTATTTTTAGAACTCAACTGTGATAAATCTACGATTTTCTATTTTTTGGGTTTTTTAGAATTATTTTGCACTTTGAATTTTTGTCCTGTTTTCATGATCAATTTTTTCTTATCATTTCTGAATTATTTTGACTGTCGTGATCTTTTTTTTCATTTTTTTTATTTTATCTGAATTATTAGAAGGTAGTGATCCCTTCTAATCCCACCTCTATCCAAACCCAGGGATGATTTCTTCTAATCGCTGCACCAACGAGAGGGGGATTTAGAGGGAGGGATTGGGTGTTAGGTTGGGGAACAATCCAAACCCCACGTGGGTTAAATTTCCTATGGGTTAATTCCCACAGCTAGTGAACAAGACCTTAGGTCTCAATTTTTCGTTCAAATTCCTATTTAAACCGTAATACCAGATATAACACATTTCTCAACTTTTAAAACCAGTACAAATATAGCCTTATGATGATTTCAATGGTGTTTTTAACTAACGTGACTTAAGTAACATTGATACCCACGTGTCAGGGAGTGTTCGATTAAAAATAAAAAGAATTACAATGGGACTCATGTCATCACCCCCTCCCCTCTTTTCTCTCTTTCCTCTCGTCATCGGCGTGGCCGAAGGGAAGTTGGTTTGACACTTTTTGGTGAGTGAGGTAATCATCTCTCCGTCCATTTTCCTCACCAAGATGGAGACTAACGGCGACGCAACGAATGAAGTCGTGAGGAGTCGAGGTCGATGGGACATGGAGAAAGAACGACGAGCTGAGGGCCTAGCTCTAAGCGGCCGTGTAGGCAAAGGAGAAGAGCATGAAGGTGGTTGACGACCTCACCACCGTGCTCTCTGGCTAAGATACTTTATGGGAGAAGGTGTTGCTCATGCGCGTCCAGCCAACCGAGGACGAGGTGCACGCGCCCGGGCAAGAGAATGTCAAAACAGAGGGAGAAAATGAAGAGTTTTGTGTCATTGATATGTGGGGTTCACCAATTTTTATTTTTATTTTAAGACTGAAATGATATGAGGGTCTCTTGTTGATTCAACCACCACGTCAGCCAAAATCGAGAGCAATACTGTACTGAGATCAAATGCGACCTGGTTTTGTAAGTTGGGAGATGGGTTATATCTGAGGTCTGTTTGGCATAACTCCAGCTCCAAGTCCACCTCTCCTGGAGCTGGAACCTAACCAAAAAGTTTCAGCTCCACCTAAAATGGGAACGGAACTAGATGATGCGCTCTCACAAAATGAACTAGAGAGGTAGAGCTGGGTTTAAAATGCTCCACAATTTCACTCTAAACCCAACTCGTAAAGTTAAATTTAGGAGTTAGAGCTCTACCAAACGAGTCCAATATTACGGTTACAAGGATGGATGATGAACTGCGACAACTTGACGATGTCAAGTGAACATATTCCCCATCCGGCCATGTCAAATGAGCGAGCTAATCCGGTTGACGCCTTGACACGGTGATGCATACAGCTAAGCACTCCAGCTCCAAAACAGTTGACTCTTTTTTTTATTAAGAGCGGCGGCTTCTGCGTTGATGGCTCGCTTCGCTTCCGAAAACCAGAAGTTACCTAACTAGTCAAAGCTCCAGTTCCGCACAAGCAACAGACAACATGGCAGAGATGATCGTCGTCACCCTCTCGGCAAAGGTCGCCGCTGCGCTGTCCAGCCCCGCGGCCGTCAGGCTCTCGTCTCTCGCCGGGGTTTGCTCGGGCATCGAAGCGACGGCGCAAGACCTGGAGCTCCTCCGCGCCTTCCTAGGCTTCGTCGACTCCCTCTGCGGCAGCGACACGCTCGCCGACGCCTAGGTTGACCAGGTGCGCGACGTCGCCTTCGACCTCCAGGACGCCACCGACGAGTACGCCTTCCTCTCCGGCCACAACCTCTTCCGCCATGGCGTTAACTTGGGTGCCTGGTTCGCACTCTCCAGGCGCCTATGGAGGGTGCGGGAGAGGCTCCGCTAGCTCTCGTCCGCGAAGGAGCAGTCAGGAATCCAGCCGGCGGAGGTCTCCGCCTCAAGCTCGGGTGGTGCTGGTGGCTGTTCTGCGGTGATGATCGGTCGGAAAATAGCAGAGGCCTCGCACTTAGCAGAGGAGGGTGAGATCGTTGGTTTTGCGATGCATAAAAGGTTTGTTTAGGTCTAATGTATTTTTATATTGCCTATTCAACCCCTCTAATCGATATCGTGATCCTAAACTTCAGCGACGACGACGGCTCCTGGCGGCCTTCAACGACAGCGACGACGACCACGACGCTCAGCGCCGCCTCTTCCCCTTCTCCTTGCACAACGTCGCCGCTTGGTCTCCACGCTGAGTGGGCTTGGCACCAGAGGCTTTGCAGGCAAGGCTATCGTAGTCCACACCCGTCGTCATGAGGAGGCGGCGTAGCGCAAGCATCCCTCCCTATTCACCGGAGAAGAAGAAGAAAGAAGCTGCAGGGGAGAGAGGAAGAAAAGGAGGCTAAGGGCAATTTCGTCCGGAACGGTATTATAGCATGGCCGCTATTGGTGAGAGTGACATTTTATCGAAATATTTTTTAAGAATAGCATTTGGACAAACCCGCATTTGAGAATGGCATTATCTCAATTTTCTCTCTGGTGCCACGTGCGAGGTTAGAGGCTGAAAAAAGCGAAAAAAGGAAAAAGTAAAGTGATGGACCACGTGCGAGGGCGTGGGCCGCATGCGAGCCATTGGCCAGAAATGCGCGCGACTTTAGGTCACGGTGCGTCTGCGCCAATTAGGAGTTTCGAATATTGGCAACATCGCCTAAAAATTCTACTGTCTCTGACCAACAAGCAAAGTTCCCTGAGCCTAGTGGTGATTTTAAGGAGTAGGCTCCATCAAGCTCTAACCTACCCTCCGACTTTTGAAAAAAAAATTTAATAGTGGCGGCGTTTTTCTGGAGGAGGAGGAAGATGAACGGCGACAATAGGAACGGAGAAAAGGTCGACGAAACGGTACACAACACGCAAAAAAAAATTAGGCCCAAATACCCAACTATGGCCCAGTCCATTCGTTGCCCAATGCCCACTTCAGTCAGCCACCAGAAAGCCACGCCCCCAATTCAGCAATTCCCCAACCCTAGCACGTTGCGGCGGCAAGCCGGCAAGAGCGAGCAGCATTGCAGCAGCCAGTAGCAGGCGGCGGCAGCGAGCAACCTGCAGGCTGCAGCCTTGCATCCTACAGCCAAGCAGCAAGCGGCACTGCGGCGGTGCCGGCGGCCGGCGCAGCGTGGGCACTGGGCAGGCCTCAGCCCACAGGCAAGCAGCACTGCAGCAGCCAGCAGCAAGCCAGCAACAAGGCAGCAAGCCAGCAACTAGCAGTCTAGCACTAGCAGAGCAGCAAGCGCTAGTGGCCAGCCGAGCCAAGTGCCAACTGCCAAGCATGGTGAGTTACTGTCACTCCCATCTTTATGATGAGATTTACAAGAATAGAGCCTCATTATTGTAAAATCAAGGAGTTGATTTAGATTTTGTAATGAAAATATTGGTGATTTGCTAATGTTAATTTGGAGATTTTTGAGATGGTTGATATAGATTGTTTCTATGTGTATGGATATTGTTGTTATACTAATGTAGGTCAGGTTGTGATATCTGTGCCTAGAAACGGTTGTGTCTAATTGTGTGCAGGAGTCTTGGAGGTTAGCTTTGGACAACGGCGGGATCGGGACTAGACTCAGGGAGGAGTTGAGGTCCAGACGATCGAGGATGCCGGGTGACGAAGTTGAATACGAGATGGCACACGATGGATAGACATCGTGTTGGAGAGATCTTCGCAACGGGCTTCACGAGGTGTGTGTAAGCATTGGTGTTCGCGAAGAAAAATGTTTAAAAAATATATAATGTAGTATATGATGCTAGAGTACATTGGAGTACTGTAGCATGTATATATTCATGGTATCGATGCGGTGATGCATGCATGTGTGTTGGCTCGGTGACTGTAGCAGCCAGTACCTTTGTTCGTTGATTTGGTCAACACTTATGCATGCATGTATGATAATATACATATCCAGTTGATGGGCTCGGCAATTGACACGCCGAGTGGGCAAGGCAGGTGCAGGGCAGGTGCAGAGGCCGGCTCCGAGACGGACATGTGCGAGATTAATACAATTCACTCGGCGTGTCAATTGCCCACTCGGCGTGTCAATTGCCGAGCCCATCAACTGGATATGTATATTATCATACATGCATGCATAAGTGTTGACCAAATCAACGAACAAAGGTACTGGCTGCTAAAGTCACCGAGCCAACATGCATGCATCACCGCATCGATACCATGAATATATGCATGCTACAGTACTCCAATGTACTCTAGCATCATATACTACATTATATATTTTTTAAACATTTTTCTTCGCGAACACCAATGCTTACACACACACCTCGTGAAGCCCGTTGCGAAGATCTCTCCAACACGATGTCTATCCATCGTGTGCCATCTTGTATTCAACTTCGTCACCCGGCATCCTCGATCGTCTGGACCTCAACTCCTCCCTGAGTCTAATCCCGATCCCGCCGTTGTCCAAAGCTGACCTCCAAGACTCCTGCACACAATTAGACACAACCGTTTCTAGGCACAGATATCACAACCTGACCTACATTAGTATAACAACAATATCCATACACATAGAAACAATCTATATCAACCATCTCAAAAATCTCCAAATTAACATTAGCAAACCACCAATATTTTCATCACAAAATCTAAATCAACTCCTTGATTTTACAATCTCTCCCTTGATGAAAATCATTGGCAAACAACAAATGGTTTGTGATGTTTTGTGAAGCAAATCCAAAAAGCATCTTCAATGCCAAAAATTTTCAAAGAAAAATCTCAAAGAAAGAAATTCCTTTTACTTATGACAATTATGCACAAATTTGTTACCTTGTTCTCCCCCTTTTGACAACGAGTTCATCAACAATTGTTTTTTTTCGGAGAGTTTTGCTATACCAAAAGTAATTCAAGAACATGTGTTGCAATAACAAGGCAGATAGCATGACAACCTAGATAATAAGCATGCATAGAAGTGTAAACATGAACCAAAGATATTGTCAAAAAGATCAAATCAACACTAAAGATTCATGACTTCAAACGATTTATAATGCAATATATTAACAAGCACATAGATTGAAAAACAAATATTATACATATATACCTATTGCATTTATCACTCTTTCTCAAACTAGCTGTAGCACAAACCAAACAAGAGAATTTTGCACTTTGAGTTGAGCCTTTTTGCTTTTTTATTATTCCGGGTACGTCCTTGTCGTCAAGACTGTTTCCAAGGATTCGGTACCCATTATTTTGCTCACATCGAAGACGTCCTTGTCGTCAAGACTGTTTCCAAGGATTCGGTATTCATTTTTTTATATATTTTTTATTCTCTTTCACAATAAGCAACTACAAAGCTATTCGAGGAATAACAATTCAATAAAGCATATATATAAAACATTTATAAATCAAACCATATGCTAGCATCAATATTGCATATTTGCTTAATTCAAGTGATAAATTATATGTCATGTATCAAATCACTTAAAAACAATATCAAAAGCTCATATAAAAACTAACATGCACACAAGCTAGCATAGTCATCATACCACCTAACATGAATCGCTAGCATATACTAGAATATACTAAGACACAACAAAGCTCTTCCTCTTTTTCATTTTTTCATTTTTTTTATGTTTTCCATTTTTTATCACACCATGCATGAATAAAACATGTATGCAAAAAGAAAAATCAAAAGAAGAAAAGAAAACATGAATGCAACAACGAGCCAAAACTCCCCCTCAATTAATGCCAAAAGGATGAACAATCCCCAATTCGCCTCGAAGAAAAGCAAATCGAGAAGAATCCAACGGTTTCGTGAAAATATCCGCCAGTTGCAATTGAGAATCAACAAAAGCCAATTCAACATCTCCCTTCTCAACATGATCCCTCAAAAAGTGATAGCGAATATCAATGTGCTTCGTGCGTGAATGTTGTACAGGATTCTTAGCAATATTAATAGCACTAGTGTTATCACAAAGAAGAGGAACTTTCTCAAAAGTAAGACCATAATCTTTCAAGGTTGAAACAAGCCAAAGAATCTGAGAACAACAACTAGCAGCAGCAACATATTCAGACTCAGCAGTTGATTGAGCAACATTAGATTGTTTCCTAGAAGTAGTTTGATTTATTGGTAGATTAGCGATGGAGAAGAAAACAACATTGTTAAAGTATTATGCAAGTGATTCAAGTAACACTCTTCCAATTGATGAGAGTACAAATCAACCAAAAAGGCCTCGATTAGAATTTGAACCTAATGATCTTTTTCGGATCATGCACAAAGAATACTAATAGATAATTATGATCCTGAAATTAGAGATGAAGTGAGGAGGGCATATTTGTTGAATGGTCCAAATAGAGCACTTGGTCATGTTTTTCCAAGGACATTAGATGGCAAGGTTTGGAAATCATTTCAATGGAGTTGGTTTGATAAATTTGATGGTTGGAATATAATGTGGAAAAGGATGCAACATTTTGTTTCTACTGTTTTATTTTTAAGAAATCAGCATAAGCCCACACATTTGGAAATGATGTATTTTCAAAAGAAGAATTCACTCGTTGGAAGACAGCCATGGATAGTTTTAATAAACATGTTGGTGGCCCAAATAGCTTTCACAACATTGCAAGGGGTAAATGTGAAGATTTCAAGAACCGACTAACAAGTGTTTCTATAAAATTTTGTACTTACTCTAAGGAGAATGAAGTTTTTTACAAGATCCGCTTGACTGCACCTTTAGACTTGCAAGATATACTGAGCGAGAAATATTCAAAAAAATTCTCCCTGTGGCAACATCATGTGTTGAGCGTATATTTTCAGCTATGAGCATTATCAAGACAGATTTGCGTAATAAGATAGCATATGATTGGCTTAATGATTTGATGATTTGCTATACCGAGCGAGAAATATTCAAAAAAATTGATGATGATGCAATCATGAAGAGATTCCAAGCATTGAAAACCAGCAGAATATCCTTGCCTCGTAATTCAATTGTAGGTATTTAGTCTAGTGGTAGGCCAAATCTTTTAGGTAATTTTTTTTACCTTCCAATTGTTACTAATTTTGCTATTTTTATATATATAGGTGGCTGCTCACTTTAGATAGTTGATGGCTTGATGCAAATATGCAATCACTCACTTCCCGTTGGCAAGGTACTTCTTTTTCATCGTTTTTCTAATCATGTATGTGTTGGAAAACTAGTGTAATAGTTTTTATTAGCTTAATTATTTGAGGTTGAGCCTATCCTCAATTTCGATCCTGGATTCGCCACTGCCTTAGCCTGTGAAAAATCCAGCACAAAACGATTCACTGAATCATGGGTTCCCTCTCATCGATGCCTTCGACTCAAATATATTCAGAATCTGGGAATAATAACTGATCATAAGCTGAAACTATAGCAGAGAAATGATGTGGTTAGACCTTGCAATACTGATACATAAGCAATTATACTCCTGCAAATAAAACATGCCAAGTAATTCTGCTAGTAAAAATACTACCCTGATGTCAAATCACATTAAAATAATGATATGATCATTTTCGCACCAGATCGAATCCAGATTGCATTATATATGCAGATAATAAATGGCGGACGCCATTTTTAGTGACTGACAGAGAAAAGCCAAATTGCATACAATTTTCTGCCGATGACTGAAATGCATTCCATCAAAAGAAAACTCCTCAGATAATTCCAGATCAAAATATATTTCACTTCAGCTGTTCTATAATATTTTTCAGACAAGTCCTATCTCAAGAAAGGACTGCATTTTCCAAAAGTGCAGCAAACGCACAGAACAATGCACATTACTGAAACTTAAAAAATCAACAGTCATGAACTAGACAAAAGGACCTGGAAAGAAGAAACGTTGCTCACACCAATAGGAATAATCTCTAGTGATGCATACTCATTGGTTCATTTCACAGCAAAATTGAGAAGAAAATGTTCAGCAAAATGCATACTCACACTGCTTACCTGCGCTGTTAGGTTTGTCAAGGACGATGTCCAGGGTCGCCGCTGTCGATGCTGCGGTCCATCTACTTCCATCCCCATCCCATAATTCCCATCCGGGCGCGCGGCAAGGAGATGAGGCAGCCGGCGCCCATCGGCCATGCCACGAAACGGGGGCCTACTTGTCATCCGCCATCCTATCCCCTCTAGCAGCCGACTTGTCGCCGTCGCCACTCTCCAATTCCCACGACCACGACCTATAAGTACTCATGCGAGAATTTTTTTTTAAATTTTTTTTTAAAAGTTTTACAAAAATAATTTTCTATTTCAAAAATTGACAAAACTAGTCTCCCGCTGCCCTTTGGGAGGGCGATTAGAGCTGGAAATCTAACGTGGCAGACGACCGTCAACGGGCGGCATGCACTTTTTGCAGGCGGCTCCCTTGCCGCCCTCTGTAAGTGCGGTTTTGTACTGTGCAGGGGCCACGGCTTGGCTATTTTTCAGGCGGCCCCCTTGCCCCCCTTACACAGTGCGGTTTTGCACTATTTAGGGGGCTGCTTGCAAAAGGGAGGCGAGGGGCCTGGAATTTTGTAGGCAGCCCCCTTGCCGCCCTCTGGGAGTGCGGTTTTTAGCGCCACCTCTATAAAACCCTTCCCCTCTCTGAATTTTCATTATAATCAAAAAAAGAAAGAGGGAGGGGTGAGGGGGAGCAGAAGGGGAGAAGCGAAACCCTGCTGGTTTGCTCACTTCATCACAGGTAAATACATTACATATATTATATTGTGTTTTTAATTTATGTTGCATTTCAGTTTTAGTTCCAAATATTTTAGTAGATCTGTAGAGCACTGCACATTTGTATAGATCTAGAGCACGGAAGATCTTAGTAGGAATTAAGACTTAGGCCATAGTGTAAGTTGTAAAATGTAGTTTAGTTCGATCTGAAGCATGCCATCTATTTGTAGAATTTCAGACATAGGACACAGAACAATATTGTAGAAATTGTAACTTAGTGCATAGTACCGATGAACACGAGGTTAGATTTTGTTAGTACGATATGAACTTAGTTAACCTAGTTATTTTTTTCATCAGGCACAATGTCAAATAAGGTCATATTTCAGATAGTTCACGGTAAAGGCAACCTTAGATTTGGCCTAGATGGTGTTGATCTGTTAGATTTTGTAATGATATCTAAGGGCATCGATAGGCCTGCGAAGAGAACATTTCAGACAATTTATAGTTAGTTGTTGAAAGGATTTAGAATAGACCAAAAAGTCTACACAATGTCAGTATCTGTTGTAGTGAGTCGTACAACAGAAGGTTATTTCTGGGAACTAATGCCGATGGACGGTACTGTTGCTTGGAGACGCTGTGTGGAGATGGCTTTTGAACGGTCATGGCCCCTTGTTATATTTGTGTCGGTGCAAGAGAAAGATACAAATGTTTCAATGGAAACCGAAGATGTCGAGGGTCCTAACAATGCGGGGGATATTGTTGGACCAATGATGCAAAATGAGGAAAATCAAACAAGGGTGGAGCAGACCATGGGCATGGCGGATGAGGGGGGAGAGTCGGTATAATCGTTGATGAAATGGAGAGTGAAGATTCGGATAATGAGCAAGCGGAGGACGACGCATCATCCGATGAGGAAAGTGATGTAATGCCCACTGATTGGACAAACGATGATTTCTCTGGACTTGTTATCTCATAGGGTCATCATGTACCCTGGGAATACAAGGAGAACGAGGTAATTGAGGGTGCTAGGTATGCTCATAAGGATGAGATGAAGGAGGCGGTCAAGCATTGGGTAGTTTCCTTGCAGAGATAGTTTAGGGTGGTCAAATCAACCAACTATGTGTATGAAGTGAGGTGCATGAAGGAAAATTGTCCCTGGCGTGTCCACGCATATAAGGGTAAATGGAATGATTATTGGAAAGTTAGCATTATCACCGAGCACCAGTGCTATTTACAAGGGGTGGAGAAGTATCACCGGAACATCACATTAGCTTTTGTCACAAGTGAGATGTACAACAGTATTGTTTCTAACATTGGCTTTGAACCAAAATCAATTATCAACCACATTGAAAACAAATTCAAGTACACCATAAGCTATGCGAAGGTCTGGAGAGCTAAACAAAAGATTCTTGAGATGAGATATGGAACATTTGAAGCATCCTATGATAATTTGCCTCGTCTGTTAGCAACCATTGCCCAGAGGAATAGTAATACTTACTATGATCTCCACACATTTTCATGGGCTGATGATCCAACGAAGAGGGTGTTGCAAAGAGCCTTTTTCTCATTGGGTGCTTGCATCAACGCTTTTGTGCACTGTCGACTTGTTCTATGCATAGATGGAACTTTTTTGACAGGTAAATACCGTGGTCAGATATTAACAGCAATTGGGTGTGATGGGAATAATCAGGTTCTACCTACGGCTTTTGCATTTGTAGAGAGTGAGAACACTGAAAGCTGGTACTGGTTCCTAGAGAGAGTGCGCATAGCAGTTGTGCGTATGAGGTCCAATATTTGCCTTATACCTCATCTAAAATTTTAAAAAAACTACCCGATTTTTCTCTTTTGAGTAATTATTTACCTACTTTTCTTCGTTCAAATATGATAATTTACATCAAATAAATTTACAAACATTACTCCTGTTTTCTTTGTTTTCAATACGATGCTTTACTAATTTTTTATACCAAACGTTTCGATAACAAACATAACAAAACATATCGAAAACATTACAACTTTTTGGGTCAATAGTACAAAACTGCACTCCCAGAGGGTGGCAAGGGGGCCGCCTGCAAAATTCCAGGCCCCTCGCCGCCCTTTTGCAGGCGGCCTCCTCAATAGTGCAAAACCGCATTATGTAAGGGCGTCAAGGGGGTCGCCTGAAAAATAGCCAAGCCGCGGCCCCCCGCACAGTGCAAAACCGCACTTACAGGGGGCGGCAAGGGGGCCACCTGCAAAAAGTGCATGCCGCCTGTTGACGGCCGTCGCCTGAGAGTCAACGGTCGTCTACCACGTCAAATTTCCAGCTCTCTGGGAGGGAGATTTTTAAAAATCGCCCTCCCAGAGGACGGCTTTGGAGACTAGTTTTGTCAATTTTTGAAATAGAAAATTATTTTTATAAAACTTTTAATAAAAAATAAAAAATAAAAAATTCCTCATGCGATGTTCCGTGCCGGGCACGAGGCCCAACTAGGCCCCGAGGCCCCTGACGGATAGTGGGATACAGTAAGGCGGTGTACAGGTCTAGGCGCTCTTCGTCGGTTGTGTTTGTTGGAGCGTGATATCCACCATTCAATAGTCCGACTATCCCGGGAATGCCTGTGATCGAGCGTCACACACACACAATCGAACTCCTAATTGATGGCTCTAACTCTGCATGAACCATTTTATTAGATGCGCGTCTCTTTCTTTCATACTACTAAAATCTATTAGGTTTAGTGTAGTATAAGAATATGTGCATGTATGAGATTCTAGTTCTAAGTTTTAAAGAATATTTTCTCGAAAACTATTTGTCTGATTTACGATCCAATTGCACCATTGTATTCGTTGCAACTAAATCTCTATTACAAGATATTACATGATTATATTCCGATGAAAAAATACATATGTTTCAACCAATGGAATTGAATGTTTCACGTGTAAGAAAAAAATGTTTCAATCAGAATTTGACTACGTTACACATTTCAAATTTTATGTTGCCATGTATCTTTTAAAAATATTGCACGTGGCATTGTTTCGATGTTTCAATAAATATTTTTCCAAGTTTTCACTAGTTTATTTTGCGAATGTTGCACGTGGTATTATTGGATATTTCAGTAAGTATTTTTAAACGTTTCACTAATTCATTTATAAATGTTGCACGTGTTGTTTGGATGTTTCAATGAATATTTTCTAATGTTTCAATAATTATAATAATTATAAGTCGTTGTTTCACATATAATAATGTTTCAATTAGCAATATAATCATATTTATAAATTTTCTCAGAAATATAATGAAATGAGATCTTATTGGAAAGATTTAATGATTTAATGGTAACGAAGTGAAATCGGATGGTAGATCCGATAAGTAATTTAGAAGAAAAAATAGTTTAAAATTTTACTGGTAGAGAAGATGGAGATGGAGAGATGGAGAGTGATTGCATGTAGGTATGTTGAAGGTTTTCTCTGCATGCAGCTACGCAGGTGAGTAGAGTACATCCGAATTTTTTTTGCTAAATATCCTACATCCTATCTGTACCAGCCTCCCGACGAATCCGCGTCACATCGATCCAACGAATAAAAATCGTTCGTCCTTGCCCACCAGGATCATCCGATGGGTTAAGAAGGAAATCGAAGTGGAAAATTTCATCCTCTTCCCCGATCCGTACTCGTTTTCTTAATAAATAGCGCCGCCCTCTCCCCACTCTCGTCCCCTCAACTGCATCAGGGATTCGACCATGGCGACGGTCCGACCTTTGCCTTCCTGGGTCGTGCTCGACGCCTCCGTGCGCGTTAGCCCGGGCTCCGTCGAGGAAGCGTCAGAGTGGGAGCTCAAATGCACGCAGAGGCGGATCTTCTCCTATCCAGGGCGGATCGACAAGAAAGCCAGCTCCTCGCTTGTGAAGGGCATGACGCTCGTCGCGCGCCTCGCCGAGCCTCCGGATCTCTCTTTTCTGTCCATCGGCCTGACCGCGGATGAGCTTCATAGGAAAGGCATCTCCGTGAGCCGAAACGGCGAGATCTACGACGGCAGCGAATCAGAAGGGGAGGTCTGCGGCGAATCTGAACGCTGTTGTCGAGACTGCGGACGAGAAGCTCATTATCCTCTCCTCGTCCTTACCAGATTGCGCGGTCTCGATTTCTACGTTATCTACGACGCCATCAAGACGTCGCTCTCCATGATTCCCCACCTACCTCCTTACTGCTCACCCTCCTTCACGGCGCGACCTCTCCCGGTGCACCGTAACGGCGGTAATGGCGATGGGGACTACTCCTTGGCTATCATGGCGAGGAGCTCAGCTTATAACCAACGGAAGCAGAACCCTTCCGATCGACATGCCCTCTGCCTCTGGCCACCGCCAGACTCCGCCAAGCCGTTGCCACTGTCTACACGGAAGGGCATCGAACCATGGCGGGTCAAGCAGCCGCACTTCCCCATTGAGACGCCGGACAGCTTCACCGCCGGCATGGTGTTCTCATTCAACGGCCAAGCTTTCTGGGTCGACCTTGCGATGGGTGCCCTGTACTGCAGCTGCGATGACGTGCTCTCTGGCGGCTATGACCTCCAATTCCGCCTTGCCTGGCTGCCCCTGGAGTGCCGGCTTGATGTTGACATCTGCACAAGAGGGCATCCGGCAAAGTACCGGACCATGAGATGTGTCGGGGACTCAATCAAGTTCGTGTCCATCGGTGACAATCTCTGTTCGGAAGCCACAGGTAGCACAATGTTGACTGTGTGGGCTCTGTTCCCAGCCACCGGGGAGTGGAAGAAACTCCATGAGCTGAGCATGGCGTGCCTATGGGGTCTGGAAGGCTTCGAGGAGGCAGTGCTGCCTGAGTCCTTGCCGATTCATCCCATCCTGAGCACGCAGCAAGATGGTGTCCTATACCTGCTCTTGTCGGATGACCTAGTGAATGTGGAAGGCTGCTCCGCCGATGAGTCCGACATCTATGAAGATGAGGAGGCAACTGGAGAGCGGTACATGTTCGGCCTCGACATATGCAACAAGCAGCTCTTGTCATCCAGACGTCTCACGAACAGCTTGTCTACCTATTGGACTGAACTTTTGGGTTTGGATTTACTTAAAAATCTGTCGCTATATTTTCTGCTCGAACTCAGTCGATTTTCTGTTTATCCGATCTTAGCTGAGATTCGTGCAACTCCTACACCACACGAGAAAGTCCTTAACGCGTTCACACCGGCTAATTACATTTTAAAATGGGACTCTCTATACATCTTTATACATCTTTCGACATATTTTTAAGATCAAATCACACAGATTTTTTAAACTTTTGATTAAAAATCTTAACAGTCAACCATAAAAGGGCTAAAAATAATTCAGGAACACCATTACGGACACTATTTATCATGTGCTCAAGAAAAAAAACCAAATCCAATATAAATTATAAAAGTTACTTCAAAATTACATTGTAATTTACAGGAAGTTACAATGTAAATTTCAAAAATTACACTAGAACTTACAAGAAATTACACTGTAAGTTTGAAAATTTACAGTGTAAAATTAAAAAATTTCACAATAAGTACATTGTAAGATCTATAAGTACTATTTTAGCCTATGCAGGTCCACCAACTAAATTTTGGCCCGTAATAAAATCTTGCTGATTTTCCCTCACTTGTCATCCGCGGGCTGCTAGGCCCATGTGTGAAAGCTAGCCGCCTTTTTTTTTTCCATCAGCTAGTACACATCTCAACGTGAATCATGCGGTCAAGAAATTGAGTGAGGGTTAAGAAAAAAATGTTTCGGGTGAGATATAGCAAAATCGTTTTAAAATATATGATACTAGAATATGATACTACAAGTGATTAGGCTAATTACATTGTAATTACAATCAACTTACATACGTAATTTTTGAAACTTACAGCATAAATACATTAAAATTGCATATGTAACTTTGGGGACTTCCAATGTACACACATTCTAACTATTTTTTCATAAAAAATATGACGCTATATATATATAGCTAGTCGGACTCACCCCATGATCCAGGATTTGGTGAGGTAGGTGGTGTTTTTTCTAGTATTACTCCCTACTTCTCAAAATATAATACTCACCCCGTTCCTTTCCAAAATATAAGTATTTTTGAGTCTCGACACAGTGTTGACCGAGGTGCTACGTTGACTAGTAATATCTATAAAATTAAGACATTTTAAATAAAAAGAGTTGTATATTATGATAGTTTGGTGATTGTTCTTTTTTATTTTTTCGCTATTAATGGTAAAAGTTAAAATTGTTTGACTTAGCACTATTTTAAAAATGCTTATATTTTAGAACGGAGAGAGCAACTTTTAGCACTAACTATTTGTCCCAAAATATAATTTCTTCCGCAACATTCCCTTGTCATCCACCATTCACTTTTCCCACTTACCTCCACTTCTCAATCAATCACAAACATTTCGTATTTAATTCTATCTAATTTCTTAATAAACGTGTTCAACTATAAAACTTTTTATATTCTGGGACAGAGGGAGTAATTAAGAAACATATTTTTCCTCAATTTCCGTTAGCACGTTCTTCAACTGTTAAACGATGTGTTTTTTGCGAAAACTTTTTATATAGAAGTTGCTTTAAAAATACCAAATAAACTCTTTTTCAAATTTGTAATAATTAAAAAATATTTAATCACACGTTAATGATTTTCTCGTTTTACGTACCCTAACTTCATCTTTATTGGATTCAAATGGGACCATATTTTAATCAATCACTGAAAATCAACGCACCACCCACGCATATTGTTGTGGCTCCTCTAATCTCAATAATTTTTCCTTGTTTATACGGAATTAGTTCGTCCGTTCAAGGAAAATATGGAATTACTTTAGTGCCAGTAAAATTTTTGTAATAAAATTCATGCATTTGAAAGGATCCCTTGATTGGTTATTTTGTGTTTGCAAGTGATGAGGTGCAGATTGAAATATACAATTTTGGTTATCTAAATTAATTTGGAAGATATGCTGAACATCAAAGATAGAAATTTTTGTATAATACCTTATACCGAAGAGAAAAATGGAACAGGTGAAGTAATATTGAAGTATTTGACACAACCATGGGATCTTTTCGAAAACTAAAATGTTCTAGGCTCTATGTAAATTTTGCTAGGTTAAAATAGACTATCGTAGGGTCTTTTTGTGATTTCTGTAGAATTTTATGTCTCATTTTTCTTCCAAACCATTCTTACCTTAATTTTTTCACATCTGTAACATTTTCTTGATGGCTAACATTGGGATTTCGTTTTGCTTTCTTTTTCTGTTTTTGCCTGTAAAAGTTAAGCAGTTGTCATGCTCGCTACTTTGTACCCCGGAGCATATTATATAGTGTGTATTTGGACCATGGAAATTACTATACAGATCTTTCATAAAAAATAGTTTAAGTCCCTTAAAATTCCATGAAAACTTACATTTATAAAATAGGATATAGTATATGATTTGTGTAAAAAAATGCATTCGTCAGATAGGATGTAATATGCTCTTCCATTCATTTTAAAGCATGTTTTATAGAACGTGACATTCATAAATTAAAAGTTTCATGTATACACTCTTAAAAATCTATTGAGTCTTAGGATTAAGAATTTCCATCCTATCTTGTATGATACATTTAATTTTATTATTTACTGTTTTCTATTTTCTATACCTTTGGAAAATTGTTAAAAAAATATCCTTGAACGAAACTTGCTCCTATGCTAATAATTATCAGAAAAATTAATGTAGACATAACAGCTAGCTTTCTTACATGCCACTGATTGTTGTTCTTCACATATTTTAGTAGTACTTAAAAAATCATTTTTACACACCCTCTTTTATTTTTACATGTGGAAAAAAAATGAGCTGCTGATAAAATTAAGGCAAAGAGTATTTATTTTATTATATTCGGAGAATTTTTTTTCTTAGCAACACAGGAAAATCAAGGTATTTATTATTTGACGGAGGTATTATTGTTCTTAACCAATCACATGAATCACATGAACAGTTAAATCTAAAATAATGAAAGTAACCAGCTTTCTTGCAAATTAGCACGCCACATCACTAGTTGTTGGATTCTTGAATTGGCATAATACTACCTCTATTTTTTAATACTCTGTTTTTAATAGATAACATCGTTGACTTCTAAGCATACGTTTGGTCATTTATCTTATTGAAAAATTGTACGTAGTTACAATTTATTTTATTGTGAGTTATTTTATCACTAAAAATACTTTAAATATTATTTATACCTTATATATTTATACAAAATTTTTGAATAAACGAATAATTAAACATAAATTTAAAAGTCAACACCGTTATTTATTAAGAAAACGGAAGGAGTATGTTCATGATCGAAGCTTGTTATGTATTAAGAAAACGGAAGGAGTATGTTCATGATCGAAGCTTCTATTTATTTGTAATCCTTCCACATCCTTATAGCTCATTTGTTTTTTCATTTTCCCCTTCCTCCCCTACCGTGAGACAAGCAGCCACGACGCTGTCTTCTTGCCCTCACCACGTAGCACTGCCCTGCCTCATCATCGACACTGGAGCCCACCCGCTGCTGCCGCTGCCTCGTCGACTCCTCTCCAAGACTCCATCCCTCCCACCCCCCCCCCCCCCCCCCCCCCCCCCCCCCCTCTACATGTGCACTGCTGCGTTGTATCCACCACCCCCTATTCCGGCGGCCCCCACACCTCCTTCAGTCCTTCCCATCCAAGATGCCAGCGCGCTGACTCATCCCCTCCTCGCTGCTCTCCAGCTCCTCCTCCATGGTGATGTCTCCCAGTGGCTTGGTCCTGGCAGCACCAGAGGGAGGTCGTGATGGAGCCAGCTCAAGAAGAACCGAAACGCCGGTGTGGCGAATGGTGCGTCAGACCCGATGGCGGCCGCAGGCGATTGTAGATTACCATTGAGTAATTTGAGTACAGTTGAGGAACTACCAGGTAGTAGTAGTATTTGGATTTGTAATATGGATGCTTATGTTCAGCTGAAGCATCAACAATTGCAACCTGCTATTTCTGAATATCACTGAGTTTCTCTTCATTAGTCTCTGTTTCGGATCAAGGTGCCTGGACCTTTGGGT
This sequence comes from Oryza punctata, assembly GCA_000573905.2. NCBI lineage: Eukaryota > Viridiplantae > Streptophyta > Magnoliopsida > Poales > Poaceae > Oryza > Oryza punctata. The sequence continues at coordinate 25,994,653 of CM002491.2, read as the reverse complement.
AGAAAATAGGTCATACAATTTAAAATATGAAGAGAAATTCGAAGAAGAACAGGAAGTGTATGGTTTACTTTTGGGTTTCATATAGTCATCAGGATTTTTAATAGGATTACTCTTACATCAGAGTGAGTTGGCGTCACAAAGTTAACGCCTACTTATGTAATTTGTCAGATTCTCTGCAAAGCTTGAGCATGGGTCAAAATGAGCCACAGAAATCTATTGTAATTTATTTGATGTATGTAATTTTTGTATCCTAATATAATTTCATATTGGGGCCTCACTACCCTAATACAATTTCATTAGGAAGCAACAAATTCATGGTTGCCACTAAGGGCTATATTTGTAAATCTTTTTTTTTTTAACAAAACTGAAGCTGTATCCAGAATGAACCAATGGATACAATGCATTAGGGGATGGGTTTTTTTTTTTTTTTTTTGGGTAGACCATGGATAGTTGAAGCCTCTATGTTCATAATATGGCATTGTTTATACTTAACAGGAGAGTTTGCATGATATGCCATTATTCTCTATTTCGTATGCCCCTTTCCTTCCAGGGCGTAAATGGTCTTTTAGTTTGAATCTACTAAGCATCTTCTGCAATTGTCTGTTAGTGTTTCTTCAATTGGTTTATTACTTACAAAATCGTGGTGTGAACCACCTAATTTGGTTCACATGATTCAATTGAAAAAATGTTTTGATTTTTCCCTCATGCACAATCCTTTTCGGGCAATCTACAGCATGAACAATACTGGTAGCAGTTGTGCGTGCGTATCTGGTCCTATGCCAAGGTAATAACTGATTACACTTCTTATATATCCATCTCAGATTGCATGTTTTTGCAGTGCGAAGTGATGTTCTTTTAAGAAAATCAAAGACAGGGTATGTATCACAAGATCTCATATGTCACAGTGAGTCAAATTGTCAATTTTCTTTTCTAACTCATGTTGTGAGAGGATACATGAATCTTAGTGGAAATCCAGAGCTATCATGCATGTTATGAAGCCCTCATTCACAGTTGTTCCTGATGGAAGCACTAAATACTTCATCTTTTCATTTGAGGCGCTACAAGCTGCAGAGGTTCCATTTCACCTTGTATTATTAAAAGTCAGTGTTTCCGATGCAATTGTTGGGCATAAAAATTGCGGGATTGTTGCAGCAGAGCAGTAGAGCAATTTTCAAACTACATATCTAGATTGCCTTATTATGTATATTTTCAAACTACACAATAATATTTCGTTGAATCATCAAAAATTTCCTCACTAACTCAAAATTGATCATTCAGATCATTGGGCATTAAATAGGTGCAGCTCAATTAATTTTCCTGACAATGGCCTACATGATATCTATTCATAATGACAGAATAGAGAAAGTAATTCTTTTCACAATGTTGGTATTGCTTTTTTTTTTCGGAACACGCAATAGACTAGCATATCATTGTATTAAAGGTTGAGGGTGGTAGACAACAATACAATACAAGTAGAGACATTTTCCTTCTTTTACCTCTCTAGCTTTCTTAATTATTTTACTGCAGTTCAGCTCTATGAAGAACCGGACTAGGAATTTCATCAGCACAAAAAAAGACCAGGTTGCAGTTCTGTTTCATGTGGACAAACACTAGAGATGAACAGAGACTTTACCGATTGTAATCACCCTGTTATTTCACTATCCAAGTATGACATGTCCTGCTAACCAAATATTTAACTAAGCATGATATCCCGTGCATGGAACAGTAAATATTGAGACTAATATGTTCTTAGGCTGCTTAACCATGGAAAAGCTTCTAACTGCTTTGCTCCTAATTAAGGGTGAATAGTGAGCCGGCTCGGCTCGGCTCAGTTCGGTCTAGCTCGTTAAGATAACGAGCTGGCTCGGCTCGGCTCGTTATCCTAACGAGCTAAAAACCCTGCCCGGCTCGACTCGTTGCCAAGCTCGAGCTGGCTCATTTGGCTCGTGAGCCAACACATCAAACATTCAAACCCTAGTTAATCTGATGAAAACAACCACACACACTTGTTTGCTCCATCGATCTCCTGCAAACATTCCAGAGCAGAATGTGTGCCTGATGAAGCCGGGCCTATCACTATCGGAGCGCGTCCAAGAGGCCATCGGTTGCCTTGCGGCAAGCCGGTGAGCCTCGAATCGATGCTTGCCGACTCGCCACCGTCGAGTCTGAAATGATAGATGATTTGGAGAGTGGCGAACTAGTGGTGATGGGGGTTGGCGGTAGGGATGGCGAGTGGCGACTAGCGGCGAAGTGGTGGAGACGCGCGAGCGCGGGCTCGCAGTGGCGGTGGAGAGTAGAGACACGCGGGCGCGCGGCAGCAGAGCGGTGGAGACGCGTGGGCTCGCGGTGGTGGAGCGGTGGCGGTGGAGAGTGGAGACGAGCGGGCTCGCGGTGGCGGAGCAGTGTAGACGCGCGGGCGTGTGGCGGTGATGCTCTGCGCTAGGGAGGCAACGAATGGATGAAGAGTGGAGAGATCAGAGTGACTAGGGTTTTGACCGATTAATGCTCATGCTCTATTGGGTTGGGCCTATCTGCTCTGCAATTGTGAGCCTGTGGCCTGCTGAGGTAGGTTGGTCAAGCTCGTTAAGGCTCGCGAGCCGGCTCGTTATCTCTAACGAGCTAAAATGCCAACTCGGCTCATTAGAAAAATGAAACGAGTCGATCCGAGCCAAGCCGAGCTTATCGCGAGTCGAGCGAGCTAACGAGCCACGGGTTTCCTGTCCACCCCTACTCCTAATGGATTTTTCAGTCTATCGGACCGCTATGCTCCATCTCATTAACATATGCAATAGTTCATATATATAGAGTTTTTATACGAGTATGTAAAGTCGCGCAAAGCGCAACTCTAATATGGCTAGTATATTTGAGGGCAGGGCCGGCCCTGGAGGGGGCGAGAGGTGCGACTGCTCTGGCCCCCAAATCGTAGGGCCCCCACCCTCCCCGCTCCCCCTGGCCCAACGCTCCAATCCAATAGGTGCAACACAATCACGCGGAAAAGCCGAACAGAAGACGCGAGCGAGATTGCCGCCGCGGCGCCCCCCACATCCTCACTCTCCTCACGCAACGTGAGATTGTGCAATCCCCCCCAGGCCCCAGGGCAGCCCGCAACGGCTAAGCGCCGCCGCTGCATCTTGCAATCTTGCTCAGCTTGCTGCAACCGAGATCGAGTACTGCCGTACTGGACGAGGAGAGGAGGACGACGATCAGATTGATGTGCCGTAGGTTTTCTGTTAAGGTGAGTCAATTTCCCAATTGCCATCGCCAAGCCCATGTGAACACAAGACACAAGACACAAGATCTGTAGTAATTGAACTACTAGTACGATGGATAAACCAGGTAACAGTAGGTTCATGATTCTTAAGTACAGCGAGATCAGCAAGCAAACAAGACGATAAATTAAACATATGCTCCACTTCCAAGTAGCTAGCGAAGCAACAGTAACCATACTTAAGAACACTGGCCATGAAGAAACATCAACTCCAGCGAATTGTTTTCTTGTCTTCCCCTCCAATCCCTCCATTCCTGTCAAACGAAGTATACCTAACAATTCAGTCTTCAATCAAGCAGCTTGGGCTGCCTGTGAACTTCCTCTTGCGCCCAGCTGCAGGTTTAAGCATCCCAGCCTCATCAGTACTCAGAGCGGCAACAGGGCGAAGGCAATGTTCCTCAAGGCATTTGAACATGTCAAAACCCAAAGGGACTGTCTAGGTGTCTATTGACATAAAATCTCATTTCCTATCTTTCGAATTATAGACCATTGGATATGCTTTAAGATTTGTGCAAGCACTTAACCCTAACTCTTGTTCTCCTGTACCCCGTACCCCACGCCGCCTCGCACGTTCCATCCCCATCGCCTTACCGCCCGATCCACCGCCTGGCTGGAAAGCGTCAATGGCGCTGACGAGCAGCATCCCCCTCCCCGCTCTCCCTTCCCCCCTCTCTTTCTCCTCAAGTCGGTGATGGCGAGGTGCCCCCGTCCCATTGTCTTCCCCATTTCCGCGGCTCCCCACCCTGGATCCGCCACCACCGGTCACCGCCTCCTAACCGCATGCTTGCTTTGCTCCCCCTCCCCCGCCACTAGCGCCGGCTCACTACCCTCCATCCCCACAGCTTCGGTGCCGCTAGCGGCGCCTCCCGCCCAGGTCCACCACCCACCGTCGGGCCACCATCTCCCACGGCCATCCCTCTAAACCCAACGATCTCCCCCCTCTTCCTGCTCCCCCACCCCGGGACCCTAACCCGTAGGATTCTCTACCGGAGTGGGGGTGTCGCCTGCGTCGAAGAAGAAGGGGAGCCCGCCGGAGTTGGAGGAGAAGAAGCCAATGCATGAATCTTGGGATGGATCCAATAGTCCAAAATCTATAAGATTTCATCCCCAAATTTCTTTCGAATGACATATAGTAATTCTGAACACTTTAATCATTTAACTGGAGACAATATAATCATCAATGCCAAAAAATTATAAGACAAAGAATCAACTTCGTGTGATGTTATGAACTTACGATCACTGTCTTAAGACTATATGGCAAGTTTGTTACAACATACTGTGGTCGCCTCAGGATTGTCGTATATCGTAGGTATGATTTCCATATTAGCAGTGCGCTATATGGATTCAGTTATGTCAGTGGCAGTTCCGTCTCTGTTAGCAACATTGCACACCAAGGGTGGCAACATTTGCCAGGACTTTGCACAATGCACATTGCAGTACTCGAGCACGAGAGAAGCGCTTCAATGCTAGATACAGGAATTGAAATCACTGCCGCTGCCACAGGGAACACAAAAGTTTGCCGAAGTCAGATATCATCTTTGGCTAGCTTTGGTGTTCTATAGAATGAAGCTCAATGGTTGTTGCTGACAGCAGGTGTTGGTCCAGCTCATCCACATCACTGTCCCTACTAATAGAACAAGATCTTGAATCCATATCATCATCTGCGAGTGCATTTGAAGAGGGAAGGATTAAATAACCGGATGTCAATAATGCGCATAACAACTAGAAAACAGAACAAAGTGAAGGTATCTAGAAATCATGTCATTCCTTGCAATTTGCAAATATGGAACTACATAAAGAGGCCAGTTACTCAAGAACGTGAGCTAAAGCAACAAAATTCGTAGAAGCAAGAGTTCTTCATGCTGCCGCCTTGGCTTTGAAACAGAGGAACCTGGAGAGAGGTGGCCATGGATAATGCTGAAGAAGCAAAGATTTGGCAGCTGGCTGGACCACTGGAGCAGCCATCCGGCAGTTTGTAATCATTTTCATAGAAGCAAAGATTTTCATACAGTACAGTTACATGCAAATATTTTGCATATTCACAAAAAGGAAGCAACTGACCAGACACTATCAGTAATCGCTCTTTTGCCAGAGCTGATATGAAGCACACATTAGCTCCATATAACTAAAATTGATATATCAAGAAGATCAAGAATAACCTAACTTTCTGATCAAAAGAAAGTGTCACCTAAGTCAAACAGAGAAAATAAGTATAACACATAGCATATTAGATTTATTGCATAGATTTTGCACATGATCAAATGGTTCTATGGTTGTTTAATACTAAAAGATTTGGTAGGGGCACATCATTGGAAACACACACCTACATAACACTCATTATCATAGAGAAAAACACACATATGGTTGTTTAACATTTCAAAGTATAAATAATTACCACCTAGAATGTGAACTACTACAGAACAAGAAGTACCTACTATACCAAGCAACTGAGTGCAATTACAGGGGAGAATACATCAATACTAACTAGCTAACTAAGTAAATCATTAGTAAAATACAGGGCCAGAAAGAAACTCACCAGAAAATGCAGGATGTGTTGGGACGTGTCTAACTGCAGAAACTTGGATGCTTTTTGGCAGAAGGTAGTTGAAAAAGGAACCTAAGAATTTTTCACAAATAAATCAGGTAACCATGGTGTCAAGCATGCCAGGAAAAAAATACATAAAACTAGTGATATACTGATACTGACCCACTCTTGCTAGTCGATTCACCCATCCAGGGATTGGTTTTCCAGTTAAGTACTTACTCACATCATCTGTAAAATGGTTGCAATTCTTTGAAATCAAATGATATGCATTACCATTGTACTTCCCAGCGAGATTTTCAATGAACGAGCGGAACTCTGCCCTGGACATCCCAGTTGTGCCCATCCGAACAGACCTTCTATAGACGAAGCCAGGGCAGTTCTTTGGTTCCACCTCAAACACCCCACTTGTCGAGAACTCATGTGCTCCAAATCCATACTCCACACCGTGAACTGTTCATTTGAATTAACAGTGAAATAACATTTAAATTAAGCTCATCAAATCAGTTAGCACAGTACAGGAAGCCACCAAAAGCAGGTTGAGAAAAAGGTGAAAAAATCAGTACAGCCGTACAGGTGCAAGCAAATAATGCTAATATACAATTTAAAGCTAGGCATATGAACAAACTAAAAGCCTGAAACCATGAATTGTACAATGAGGCATGAGCAGATCATTTAGGAGGCAGTGAACAATTTCAATCAGCTTTTAGTGATTAATATTTAGCATACCAAACTCCACCAGTCCGTTTTTCAGATGAGTCTCGATAACATGGCACTAGGCCACTAGGGCATAACCACCAACGTCACACTCATAAATGCTTTTCTAAGAACAGCAATGCAAACAAACCTCAATTCTTCTTCCTTATCAATTTTGCAAATTGAAGCAAACTAAACTCATACTTCTGGTCCAGACATTTGTCACTGACCCTAGTCAAAACGCAAAACACAAAGAGATATGTACTATACAAAAAAAAAGTACAGGAAATTGTACATATGTTGAAATTTTACAATTTTTTTTTTGGATATGCAACTATTACAGCATACCCTATATGTATTGGTCTTTCAGAAATATTTTTAAAATGTAGTGCAAGTGTAAGGTAGGTGGAGCTAAACCCAAGTTTGGTTGGAACTTTAAATTCTTCTCATCATACTATTCCCATGATTTTGCATGCTTTCTGAGTGAATTGCATACTTTCAACTCTTGCCCTAGCAACATTTCATGTTTTTATTTGCTTGGTTTGCTAGACACCATCACAAGTTAGGATCACGCCCGTAGGAAGGCAATCAAAACCTCGCCCAAAAAGCTCCCTCCTCTTCTGTCAAATAACTTTTATTTTCTTTAAAAATCACCAAAATACGACTTGTAGTAACAGGTGATGGAAAAATGAATCCTGACAAGATGTTCAGAACAAGCATATATATGAAAAAAGAACAGTAGCACCGAAGAGAGAGCTCAAAGCAAACCTTCGATTCCGGAGTGGAATATGCCGAGGCCGAACCAGTAGAGGTAATTGTTCATGGGTGTCAGGTCGTACACGTTGACTACCACCGACGCAGCGCCGCTGCCGCTGCCATCGCCGCCGCCGTTCTGGACCGCCATGCCCGCGGCCGTCGACGGCAAGGCGCAGTGGGGCTACAGATCTCGCTACGGCCGCAGCATTCGCTGCCAGATTAGCGCTCGAGGAAATCGGAAGGAAGCGAGAGAGAGTAGGGTATAGAAGAGGGATTTCAATTTCTTCGGTTTCAATTTGATTTTGATTGAAGATAGAGAAGGGAAAGGTTCTCAAAGGAACGTTTAGTACTAACACGCTTCTTCGCCTTCGGTGGACCTGTTACCTATTGCCTTTGGCTCATTGGTTTCTGGGACCTACCAGTATGTGGGCCCCACATGTCATTGATGTTTAGTGATTTTGTGTGGGTGGGAAAACTCCCACCTTATATTTAGGGATGGTGAAAGCTGTATCTTTTGAGTAGGTTGATGACTTTTAGTGGGGCGTCACAAACAGGCGCGAACGCGTACTGACTCGCGGGCCCCGGCCACAGTGACACGACGATTTTCTCCGGTCAACGACGAGAGAAACGGCGCCAGTTCATATGCTGCATTCTCCACTACCTCCCCACAGCAATCACATCTCGATGCTGATGGGCTGGCTTATATAAACTCAGCAAAAGATTGGCTCATGTCAGATCGATGCGAGATTAAGAGATTCAATTAAAATTGTCCCAAAATTATTCAATCCGTCTTTCATTTCCAAATGGAGAAAACTGATTAATCCAGCAGACAAGGTGTGGAAGACTCGAAGCTAGTCATGTTGTGTCATGCATGGCTGCAAAAATCGTGATGGAGACATTCAGGAAGTTCTTCAATTATACTTTGCACGCGTAAAGAAGAACTTTGCATACACATTCCGGACTTGCAATGTTGCAAGTACCTAAAATTTGGCACACTGTTCACGTAAGAGCGGAACTCGGAGGCCAAGCACATCCCTAGTAGGCGTCGTGGCTGCGGCGTTGTGTCAGAGTCGCCACCAATCTGGCCGCCACTTATACCAGGGTGTCCCGATCCGGCTGCCACAGTTAGAAGGCGGCTTGATCCGACCGAGATGGGCACGAGCATGGCCCCCTCGTTGTCTCCGAGCGGTGGTGCCGAAGTATTGGGCGACGACGGCCAAGTCTTGGGCACCGATGATCTCTATCAGCTACTAGTAGCCTCTTCGTCTTCTTGACAGTAAGCTAGGTAGCGGTGGTGATGAAATTGTGACAGTTCAGGTGTGATGCAGTTTCTGCAATTTTTTTTGGATGAAATTGATGTTGTGATGATTTGTTCATGAAATTGATTTTGTGATGAATTTAGTCGGCCGAATTTTTTTTTGTGGAGCCGGGTCAGGAAAATAGTTTCTTTAGTAGTGGCTGGGCCCAGTCGGATATCGGATAGAAATCGGATTTTTTTCCACGCTTTTTACCATACAATCGGACTTCTTTTTTAGCTCTTTTTTTATTTTAGACGGACGATGAAAACCGTTTGAATCATATATATATATATATATATATATATATATATATATATATAGGTGTGATGCAGTTTCTACAATTTTTTTGGATGAAATTTTTGTGATGAATTTAGTCGGCCGAATTTTTTTTTGTGGAGCCGGGTCAGGAAAATAGTTTCTTTAGTAGTGGTTGGGCCCAGTCGGATATAGGATAGAAATCGGACTTGTTTCCACGCTTTTTACCATACAATCGGACTTCTTTTTTCGCTCTTTTTTTATTTTAGACAGACGATGAAAACCTTTTGAATCATATATATATATATATATATATATATATATATATATACACTAGCAAATATGCTCGTGCTTTGTAATGGGGTATAATGGGGTATCCAAATTATGTGTATATTTCATTTATCGTATAATTTGTTTTTACTTTTCATGTATGGTAGTGGAGAGGCAGATGATTTACATGAGATTTGCGGAGAATTGTTTTTGCGGAGAATTGTTTTCAAAATGTTATGCGTGGGTCTAGTACGCGTGATAGATGCAACATATGATACATACGTAGGTCTTACCTAAGGATGATAATAGGACTTGAAGGTCAATTTTCTTTACATAAGCAAAAATTACTACAGGACATTAAAAAAGTATATTTAGTCGAGGGATACTATAAGATCGTGGAATGGCTGAAACACACTCCAACTTTTTAATTTACCAATGGATACTATGGGTAATAAAATAAGGGAGTATCGAAGTGCAGCGTGCGATGCGGGTGCGTCCCCATCAGCAGTGGTGACCCCTCGGTGGAGCCACGGGCAATACTCGGCCACGTCTCCATGTAGTGCGATGTGTTCTGTCCATCGCTAGGCTGAGCACAAAGCTGCCACACTGGAGTTGCTCACCCACATCTCCATGCAGTGTGATGTGTTCTGTCCATCGCTAGGCTGAGCACACAGCTGCCACACTGGAGTTGCTCGCCCACGTCTCCACAAAGTGAGATTTGTTCTGGGCATTGATGACTGAGTGGTGCATCACCAGGCTGAGCACGCTGCCACCGCTAGGCTACGATGGTGAATCAAACCCCATCCCCTGTTTATTTTAATAAAAAGATGTGTAGTGTTTGATTATCTAAATTTTAATAAAATATCTTATTGAATTTATTTTTACTGTGATAAATCAGTAAAACCAGAGTATAGAAAATAATAAAAAGTAAAAACAAACAACTTAGCATCGCCTCGGCTAGCTGCTCATACCACTTTGTTGAGATACTCACCTTGCCTTGTTACTCACCTCTCATGCTCACCGGTGGGTGGTTGGATCCGATGGCCCATATAGGTTGTAGGCGGGTTGTAATTGATTGCGTCTGAAAAAATCAACCTCCATTTTCGTATACAGCTCCTTAAGAGGTAGGCACTAAAAATCTATTTTCGCAGATGGACCTCTCATCAGCAACCGCATATAAAAATAAGCTTATTTTCGCATGCGGTCCTCTTAAGGGGCCGCATCCGAAAATAGATTTTCATATGCAGGCCTCTTAAGTGGTCTGCATGTAAAAAAACTCCATCTTCTCCTAAGACTTTTTCTCCCCTCCACTCTCTTTTCCCTCTCGACACTTCATTTTTTTTCAACACCTTTCCTCTCTCTCCCCCTCTCCTCTCCTGATTATTTTCTCCTCTCTCTGTCCTATCTTTTCTCTCCTTTCCTCTCTTCTCCACTCTCTCTCTTTTTCTCTCCTTTTCTCTCCTCTCTCTCTCTTTCTCTCCGAGCGGGAACAGCCACTAGTGGGCCACCGCCGCCGCCAAGGAGACAGCCGGGAGCGGCTGCGGTGATGGCGATGGCGTCGACGATGGCGGGTGGCAGATCTGGCAGCGCCGTCCTCGAGAGGGATGGATCCACCGCCCTAGGGAGTGGTTGAAGGGATGGCGGGCGGTGAGGGTGGCGAATCTGGCGGTGCCGCCGTCGGGAAGGCTGGATCTGCTGCCCTCTGGAGCGGTTGCGGCAACGGCGGAGCATGCAAAAATAGATTTTCACATCCGGACCTCTTAAGTGGTCCACATGCAAAAATAGCCTCTTTTCTTCACAGATTTTTCTCCCCTCCACTCTATTTTCCTTCTCACCACTTCAAATATTTTCAACTCCTATGCTCTTTCTCCCCCCTCTCCTCTCTGTTCCTCTCCGAGTGGGAACGGGCACCGGCGGGCCACCGCCGCCGCTGAGAAGGTGACCGGGAGCGGGCGCCGGCGGGCGGCGGATCTGGTGGCGCTGTCCTTGGAAGCGCTGGATCCGCTGCCCTAGGAAGCGGTTGCAGCGACAAAGGGCGCCGTGGGTGGCGGATCTGGCGGTGCTGCCCTCGGGAGCAGCTGTGACGACAGCGATGGCGAGCGGTGGATCCGGCAGTGCTGCCCTCGGGAGCGGCTGCGGCGACGGTGAAGGCACCGACAACAGGCTAGGGTTTCGTATTTTTTTCACCAAATTTATTTTCGTATGCATTTGGTATATGTGTACTGGCTTCATGCAAAAATCGGATTTTCGTAGACCTTTAGGCGCATGTGGATTGCTCATCCGCATGTAAAAATCACTTTTGACCATTTGTAAAAATGATTTCTGTAGTAGAGGGTGACTAAGAATGAAGAAGAGGATTTAGAGTTAACCTTGATGAATAGGGAGAATTGAGACTATGATCATAGAAGAGTCAATTTTCACGTAGTCCGAGATATTGGGTGAAGAGATTTATTTTAAATTATGACAAAAATATAAAAATAGAAAGAATCATCTAAAGAAAATTATTTCACAGCGTTCACGCATGCGCAGCAACTGATAATCGTGTCATGCATGAGCTGTGTGGTCACTAAAGGCAGCCGGCCCATTAGACTCAGGTTGGGCGCTGGCTGAGGAGCTGTTTTAGACTTGCAGTTGGGGGCTGTGGGCAGATGGCCCAGCTCTCCCAGAGAGAAGATCAGCAGCAATGCGGTAGACAGGAGGCGCAACACAGGCCCAACTCCGAGCGAGCGATTGCGTGCGCGAAGGGATGGTTTTTTGCGCGAGGAAAATAGATAAGAAAATCGGAGACGATTTTTTTTCGTTCGTCCGGTTTTCTTTCCCGCTGTTTTCTCTTTTTTTTCGTTTTTTCGCACTTTTTTTTCTCGGTTTTATTCCCATCCGCTTATTTTCATGGGCTGGCGCGGCTGTTGGGCCCGAGGATGGTGGCCCAAGAGGGAGGAGACGAAGAGGGGTGGCTGTTGGGCCCAAGTGAAGATAAGGATGGTGGTCCAAGAGGGAGGGATGTTGGTCCAAGAGGGAGGAGTAAGGAAGAATGGGCTAGATTTGGCCCAGCCATAGGAGAGGGTTTTTAGTTTGTTTTTATTTTAAATTAATTATAAAAATAATCTTATATTATTAAAATTAGCAATTGAGTTTTGAACCTTTCAAAACAATTCTAGAGAGTGTGGTTGATTCAAGAAGAATTTAATAAAAGTTAAATTCAGCCATGTTATTTTAATAATAACATGCTATCTAATTTTAATTTTAATAATAAAAATATGCAAGGCTTCCAGTATTTCTTTTCGTTAGTTTTCTTTTTTCCGCCCTTTTTGCCTTCTTTTCATCCGCTTTTTGTTCGCACCGTACTTATTTTCTGTCCGTTTTCCTTTTTTTCGCCGTTTTATGCATTTTTTCATCTGCTTTTTTCATTGCGGTTTTTATTCGCACGTTTTTTCGCCGGTTTCGCCATCCACTTTTTTTCGCGGTTTTTTCCGGTTATTTTTCATCCCCTTTTTTCCTAGCTATTTTTTTACATCGCGTTTTTTTTCAAGCAAAAGGACCTATACCTATATCTATATCTATACCTAATTAAAAAATACATAAGATTGCTGAAAAAATCGTCCGTCATCTCACATTGTATCTTCCGGTGAAATTTCCTACATTGTTCTGTCAATTGTTACACTACACCCGATCGGAATCTTCCAAAAATCCTCAAAGAAACGGATAACAAATCCTAAAATCCGCTAAAAAGATACAATATCTAGAGTTTCAATAGACCACGACTTCACCAAACAAAGAAAAGCAAGCAAACTTTAACCAAACACATCGAAGGAGTCTGGACAGATCAGGATTTCACCAAGCAAAGAAAAGCAAAAAAAGTTCAACCAAACATATCAAAGTCGAGAAATGAAAATCCAAAAAGTCACTGGAGCCCACAAGGTCGGTTCTTACCCCGATCTACTCCTCCCTGCCGCTTAGAGGGCTCCGCGTCGCCGGTTGCCCTTGCCAAGCTCCAGCACCGGAGTTCCGTTGGCCCCACTACCCATGCTGATATCTCCACCAAGATTCCCTCCATCGGATCCGTCTAAACTACGCCCGCCTCATCCATCCTCCGGCTCCTCCCTACCGCCTGAGCCACCTCCGACCACCATGCCGGCGACCAAATATGTGGGACACCACCGCCCCCAAGACCATATTCTCCACCGGCTGCTACCCCCTACACCATCCCCATATGCTCAGCTGTGTCGTTGTCCGCGGGACCTTGACGACCTCCACGTAGACCGTCGACATCGCCTCCATCCGACCCTCCCATCCTGTTTGCCATCGCCACCATCGGATCTGGCGTTCCCGAACACTTCCCCACCAGATCTGCCTCCTCCACTTACCAAGGCCATCCCATTTTCCGCTACTGCCTATCTCCTCCACGGCCATCCTGGTGCTTCTCCTGGACCACCAAGGTTAGGGGCCTGGCATTAGAGGGAGAGAGGTAGAAGAGTGGTGAAGGGGAGACAGGGAGAATTGAGGTCGTGACTCATGAGTGGACTGGTTGTGAGGTGGGTGGACGTTGGCGTGAGAGGTAGGTGTGGGATAAGATCAGAAGAGTGGTGGGTGAGGTGGGTTGCATCTCTAAATATTGTTTCTGTTTTTTTATCTCCAATCCTCGATGTTTTATTAACCATAAAAACATTTAGCAACTCAGGAAAGGGTCCCCGCTAATCACCAACACGAGCTATTTAATTAGCGATCAGTGTCCCTGCTTGCGCGTATATATACTTAGAATATTCTTTGTTATATGTATAAATTTTGTACATATACATACTAAGTTTATACGTGTATAAAAAAATTATATTTCCAAAGTATATAGGGACAAGTATAAAATTTATATATGAAAAAATTTGTATATGTATATAGAAAATTTATATTGTGTATACAAATATATGTGTGCGTATAGTATATAAAGGGGAGGACGTAAAGGGAAACTGACCGTGCACGGTCAGTCGTGTATTAACATCCCTATATTTGTATCTACTTAAATAATATGTATCACATTGGTTCGTCATTCATTATTTATCATCCGTCGATCTAGAGTCATTGGGCTTGGTAAGTTGAATTGTATGTCAAAAATATTTTTAAAGAGCTTAGATGGAACCCAATTGAGTAATAATCAATACTTTACGCATAATAAAAATTTGTCTTTATGGCTAGATATTAAACAAAATTTAATTTTATCCGTACGTTGCTGCGGGAGGAAAGACCGTGGCAGCGGGTATCGTTCTACGGCGGAGTCCGCAACATCGACGGCACAACCCCTGGCGCTGGGGGAGCTGGTGGTGGCAGTTTGCAGGTATGTTGGTTGTCGATGACGCACCGCCGGCGAAGCTTAGGGTGGGTCGGCTGCAGCAAGACGACGTTAAGAGCTCTTGCTGGTGTGGGAAGGAGAATCTCGCTGGCGGCGGCAAGATGACACGGGCGGGCAACACCACATAGCTTGGGAGGGACGGAGTGGCACAAAATGAAACAATTCGCGTCCTTGGTGGCTTGTCTTGAAAGTGTTATGAATTGAGTAGCAAATCCTGAAGGTGGTGCGAATCCAATGACATTTTCTGAAAATTCTCTCCTAAACCATTTGTTATATGTGATAGTAGAAATACCGGCATATTTACAACGGAAAAAGATACGATAGCTTATATAAATGAGACAGGTTTATACGTGTTTTTAAGCGAGATCATCATACATTTTCATATTGATTCATCAGTTCCAATAAGGATATTGTTAAATCTATTATTAATTATTTATTTTTGTTTTTTAAGGAGTACTGTTTTCAATTTATAAATTAATTACATTTGAGGTCAAATAGTAGTATTTTTCATCTCAACGAATTGAGTGAAAAAAAAAGGTAGAGATGACCTGGAGGAAAAAGGAAAGAAAACAGAGCACCGGATAAGTTTTAAGTCCCCAAAATCACTTTCTCCTTCACTTTCCTTACCAGTTCTCCTCCCGTGTCCTGTACTCTTGTCTCCCCCCGATTCAACTCCCCACCACCGGCCACCTCTGGTGCATCACCGTGGATCTTCCTTGCCTGCTGCCCCCTGCCCTCCCCACAATCTCCGAGCTCCTTCCCTCCCTGCTGCCCCCCATCTTCACCTCGTGACGGTATCTGGTTATGCACCTCGGCCGCAGCGCAGCTCGAGCAGTCGACAGGGCAGAGTGGCCTCAGCAGCGGCTCGGAGTGGACTCGGCGGTGGTGGTCTGCTTCCTGCCGGCCTCTCCCCCTCTAACTGCCGAGGCGCATGTGAAATGGTGGGCACCTCATCGACATCGTGTCCGGCATCGGCACCATCATATTGGCTCGATGTGCGGCTGCCTCCTGGTCTCCATGCCACCAGCAGCCTCCAACGGCGCCCATCAACCTCGTGCAGTCATAGCGGCTGTCGATCCGCACCGTGCCCTCCAGATCCAGTGTCCATCTGTGCGCAGGGTGCGAGAAGCTGTCCAGATTCGCTTAGGGCCTCCGATGGCGACAACATGCGCTAGCTGCGTGGGCGATGGCAAGCCTTCCCCTTCATTGGCACTGTGTGCCACAAGCACCCAGCTCGGTTGCAGATAGCGCAGGTGCAGGCGGCTTGCGTCAAGACAGGTTACTGCTTCTGTCGATCGTGGTCTCTCATCCATTATTAATCATCTCTCTATCACCTGATCTAAAATTTCAGGTACAACACAGGAGGTGCTAACTTTGTTTTGTTCTTTTTCTGAAATCCAGTTGAGGAATTTCTTGGCTAGAGAAAAATAAGGAATTGGAGAAGAAGACGAGTAGTAGAAGTAGGGAGTTGGTTTAGGAGAGGAGTTTCGCAATTAGCAGTGGAGAAATTGATGGTGATGGATCTTGAATGTTTCATGCATGGATGCATGCCAATTGTGTCGTGTGCCCTTCAAATGGAGCTTTAATCTCTCCTGGTTATAATTTAGAATGTTAAGCGGTAAACTCCCCGTTGTCTTGTCTTTTCTGGTTATCGTTTCTCAGTTGATCGATTGATCATTATGTTTCAGTTCTAGGTTGGCGGATTCTTCTTATTTTGTGTTTACTGGAGTAGTTAGGCTGCAAGGTAGCGGTGCTGGACATGATCAAATTCGTTGTTATGGACTTCCAGATCAAAATGATCGGCAACCTGTCAAGGTTTGTTGCGAAATTGATTTAACCTGCTTATGTCTTGATTCTTGAATCATGTCAAACGCGTCAATTGCAGTTTGCTTGGTGTTATTACGGATTGCTTTTTTTCCCGCATCGCATAGGAATCGAAATCGGATGGTTTTTTCTTTTTTATGGATGGCCTTTTTTGTATTTTGTCTTTTTTACGGGCTTTTCTATTACGGACTGCTTTTTTTACGGTGTTTATTTTCCGCATCGTATAGAATCGGGTGTTTTGTTTTTTCGCCCTTTCTTTCTATTGGAACGGACGATGGACGAAAAAAACACGGAAACCTTACAAATATATATATATATATACTAGAAAAAAAGGCCCGTGCGTTGCAACGGGTAAAATTAATTTTTGTTTAATATCTAGCCATAAAGACAATTTTTTATTATGCGTAAAGTATTGATTATTACTCAATTGGGTTCCATCTAAACTCTTTAAAAATATTTTTGACATACAATTCAACGTACCAAGCCAGATGACTCTAGATCGATGGATGATAAATAATGAATGATGAACCAAAGTGATACATATTATTTAAGTAGATACAAATATAGGGATGTTAATACACGACTGACCACGCACGGTCAGTTTCCCCCTTACATCCTCCCCTTTATATACTATACGCACACATATATTTGTATAAACAATATAAATTTGGTGGTCCAAATTTATATATTCACCAGTCACGACCTCAATTCTCCCTGTCTCCTCTTCACCACTCTTCTACCTCTCTCCCTCTAATGCCAGGCCCCTAACCTTGGTGGTCCAGGAGAAGCACCAGGATAGCCGTGGAGGAGATAGGCAGCAGCGGAAAATGGGATGGCCTTGGTAAGTGGAGGAGGCAGAACTGGTGAGGAAGTGTTCGGGAACGCCAGATCCGATGGTGGCGATGGCAAACAGGATGGGAGGGTCGGATGGAGGCGGTGTCGACGGTCTACGTGGAGGTCGTCAAGGTCCCGCGGCCGACGACACAGCTGAGCATATGGGGATGGCGTAGGGGTTAGCAGCCGGTGGAGAATATGGTCTTGGGGGTGGTGGTGTCCCACATATTTGGTCGCTGGCATGGTGGTCGGAGGTGGCTCAGGCGGTAGGGAGGAGTCGAGGGATGGAGGAGGTGGGCGTAGTTCAGACGGATCCGATGGAGGGAATCTTGGTGGAGATGATCAGCACGGGTGGTGGGGCTAACGGAACTCGTGCGCTGGAGCTTGGCAAGGGCAACCGGCGACGCGGAGCCCTCTAAGCGGCAGGGAGGACTAGATCGGGGTAGGAACCGGCCTTGCGGGCTCCAATGACTGTTTGGATTTTCGTTTCTCGCCTTTGATATGTTTGGTTGAACTTTTTTTCTTTTCTTTGCTTGGTGAAATCCTGATCTGTCCAAACTCCTTCGATCTGTTTGGTTGAAGTTTGCTTGCTTTTCTTTGTTTGATGAAATCGTGGTCTATCGAAACTCTAGATATTGGATCTTTTTAGCGGATTTTAGGATTTGTTATCTATTTCTTTGAGGATTTTGGAAGATTGTGATCGGGTAGTGTAACAATTGACAGAACAATGTAGGAAATTTCACCAGAAGATACAACGTGAGATGACGGACGATTTTTTTGGCAATCTTATGTATTTTTTAATTAGGTATACATATAGATATAAGTACAGGTATAGGTATAGGTATAGGTCCTTTTGCTTAAAAAACGCGATGTAAAAAAATAGCTAGGAAAAAAGGGGACGAAAAATAACCGGAAAAAACCACGAAAAAAGCGGATGGAAAAACCGGTGAAAAAACGTGCGAATAAAAACCGCGATGAAAAAAACAGATGAAAAAATCGCATAAAACGATGAAAAAAAGAAAACAGAAAATAAGTACTGTACCGGAAAAAAGCGGATGAAAAGAAGGCAAAAAAGGGCGGAAAAAAGAAAACGAACAAAAAGAAATACCGGAAGCCTTGCATATTTTTTATTATTAAAATTAAAATTAGATAGCATGTTATTATTAAAATAACATGGCTGAATTTAACTTTTATTAAATTCTTCATGAATTAACCGCACTCTCTATAATTGTTTTGAAAGGTTCAAAACTCAATTGCTAATTTTAATAATACAAGATTATTTTTATAATTAATTTAAAATAAAAACAAACTAAAAACCCTCTCCTATGGCTGGACCAAATCTAGCCCATTATTCCTTCCTCCTCCCTCTTGGGCCAACATCCCTCCTTCTTGGGCCGCCATCCCTATCTTAACTTGGACCCAACAGCCAGCCCTCTTCCTCTCCTCGCTCTTGGGCCACCCTCCTCTGGCCCAACAGTCGCGCCAGCCCATGAAAATAAGCGGATGGGAATAAAACCGAGAAAAAGTGCGAAAAAACGAAAAAAAGAGAAAACAGCGAAAAAAACGGACGGACGAAAAAAAATCTCGAAATCCTTATGTATTTTTTTATTAGGTATATAGATATATATATATGAAAAATGCTAAAATTTTGTTCCATATAGTTTCTTGCCGATGGGTCCCAAAATTACCCAAGTTTCAAAAAATTCAAACCAAAATTGCAATCCCTAACTATGGGATCGGGACTAAACTCATGAAAAGGTCAAGGCCTAAAACGATCAAGAATACCGAGTAATAAGAAGGTTTGATCCGAAGTGGCACGTGGTGAATGGCATCGTTTGAAAAAGTCTTCAGAGCGGGCTTCACAAGTCGTAAGTGCAAGTGCCAAAATTTGTGAAGAAAATTAGGAAACAGTATATAGTGCTGAAATACACGAGGTACGTACGCCTGCATATATGTGTACTTGGTTGGCTGGTTGACACGGTCAACATGGGCTGGTCGGTTTGTGTGGCTCGGTGATGCAGCAACAGTGAGGAGACAGGTGGGACAGAGGGAGTGGCGAGGAGGAACAAGGCAGCAGTGGCCCAACGAGCAAGCGCAGTTGGACGCCCTGCTAGCTGGCGACCCATGCGAGGAAGGAGATCGGCAGGAGCGCGTGAGGAGACCGAGATCGAGACCGAGCGGGCGCCGCTTCCATGTCGGATTAGGAATAGAGTCCTACTGATATTAGGAGTTCTATTTCTAGTTTATATTGAAGGTTTTAGGTATAAATAGATAGGGAGTTCTAAGCCATAGCAAAGTAAGTAGAGAAAGAGAAAAGTTGGGGTTTATTTAGGGTTCTGACTTGAGTTTAATAGATGAGAGTAGTGGTTTGAAGGGTACCTCAAACATCCGCCACAATTAAATCTCATCATCTCCCAGCAGCAAGGGCACGACGGCCATGGCGACGGACACGCCTTTACCTTCCTGGGTCGTGCTCGACAGCGCCGTGCGCATTGCCCCAGGTGCTGTCGAGAACGAGCCAGAGTGGGCGATCAAATGCTCGCACAGGCAGGCCTACCCCTACGCATGGCGGGGCGTGAAGGAAGCCAGCGCCTCGATGGCGAGGGACGTCACGCTCCTCGCGCGCCTCGCGGAGCCTCCGGATCTGTCCTCCCTGTACATCCGCCTACCCGCTGATGAGCTTCGCAGGCCGCGCTTCCCCATGCCCGACAACGGCAGCGGCGGCGAGTCGGGAGGCGGTGACGGCGAGATCCGCGACGGCGGCGTGTCGTTGTCGGAAGGACCCCTTCTGAGGGCTTCCGTCAGGGCCGCCGACGAGAAGCTCGTCGTCCTCACCTCGACGCTACCAGATTGCGACCGTCCTAGCTTCTACCTCATCTACGACGCCACCAAGACGTCTCTCTCCATGATCCCCCTCCTTCCCTCCTACTGCTCACCCTCCTTCACGATGCGACCTCTCTCCATGCGCCGCCGCAGCGGTGGAGACGGCGGCGATGGGGACTACTCCTTGGCTATCATGGAGAGGACCTCGGTGCTCGATGAACAGAGACGGGACCCCATCGACCGAGATGTCCTCTGCCTGTGGCCACCGCCAGCCTCCGCCAAGCCGCTGCCGCTGTCGGGACGGCGAGGCATCGAGCCATGGCAGGTCAAGCAGCCGCACTTCCCCTCCCAGATGCCAGGCAGCTTCGTCGCCGACACGGTGTTCTCGTTCAACGGCCAGGCTTTCTGGGCTGACCTCGCGCAGGGTGTCCTCTACTGCAACTGTGACGACGTGCTCGCCGGCGGCTACGACGTCCAGTTCCACTACCTCGGGTTGCCCATGGAGTGCCGGCTCGACGACGTTGACACCTGCACGGGGAGGGGGAACCCGGCGGAGCGCCGGACCATGAGCTATGTCGGGGACTCCATCAAGTTCGTGTCAATCGGCGACGGTCTCCACCCGGAGTTGAAGGTGTGGGCTCTGTTGCCAGCCACCATGGAGTGGAAGAAACTCCACGAGCTGAGCATGGCGACGTTGTGGGGGTTGGAGTGCTTCTAGAACGCCGGGTTGCCGGAGAACCTGCCGATTCATCCCATCCTGAGCACGCAGCAAGACGGTGTCCTGTACCTGGTCTTGCCGGCTGAGGAGAAGGCGGAGGAAGGCATCGCCGTCGCCGTCGAGGAGGAGGATGTGGCGGCAACTGAACAGCGGTACTTGTTCGGCCTCGACGTGTGCAACAAGAGGATCCTGTCGTCGAGACATCTCCCGGACAGTGGCTATCTCTTGGGTTTCGACGTGTTCAGGTGCCTCGACGAGCGTTGCCTCTCTCCTCCTGCCGTTCCAAGCACTGATGAGAATGGGGCGCTTCCAATTCCAGCTACACGCAAGAGGAAGTTACCGAGCAGCCCAAACCCTCGTTGATGGCCTGAAAATGTTGTAGCCAAGCGTTTGCGCAGTGTGTCCTCCATAGTTTTGCTAGCTAGTAGATGGGTGCCACTAAAGCAGTGTAGCTTGTCAATTGAATTTACTCCCTCGTTCAGCAAACTAGTAGGTGGCCCGCGTAATTACGCGGTTAGTACCAACAATTATCTAAAAATTTTTTCACAACTTATTTCTTTAAAATTGTGTCAAACAATTTTAGAAAATCGAAACTTATCATTGGCTTTCTAATTTTATATTTTTAGAACTGATACCTGCAACCACCCATTTTTCTTTTGCCACCTATTTACTTGCATGCCCGATCCGTCACGGCTTGTATTCTCGTTGGGATGTTTAAAAAATAAGAACTTATAGATTTTAGTTTATTATCTTGTCGGGTTACATCAAACGCCACCACCTTATTTCTTTATAGTCCACTACTCCTTCCATCTTTATTATCATTGGAATTTTAAAGATCATATTTGATTATCATTGGATCTTCTTTTTACTTTCTATAAATCCCGTGAACCACTGCAATCCTACTCTTTTACAACCCTCACGCCCATCATCCCTCTTATTTTACCGTCATTTTACTCTATTTCGTAGTTTTCAGATATCTCATCAACCACCACCACTCTACTCTATTACAGCCAACATGTTGCCCTCCTTCCTTTTTCTTGTCATTTGCCACCTCTCTTTATATGTACTCTTCTTGGTTCATCGTATTTATTTATTTATTTATTTATTTATTATTATTATTATTATTTTAGTTTGTTTTTCATGATTTTTTTAATGTCTACTAAGGAAAAATGCTCGTGTGTTGCAACGGGTGAAAACAAGTTACGTATTTCAATTTATAATGGCTTTGATGGTTAGATTGTTAGATCATAATAGGTTCAAATTATAATAGTATAGATGGTATTTTAATTGCAATGAATAATATAATTCTATCTATGAAGAAAAAAAAATAAAAGTTATATACCAAATATAATTCTTAAAAAATTTTAAAAATTAAGATATGTGTTATAAGAGCTGCAGTTGTATCTATGGATGTGGATATAGAATCTAAAAGATATACATGTTAGTATCCTATTCTACTTTAAGAAATCTACCTCCATATAAAATTGTAAATTCGCTAGTTTACATATAATCTTTGTTCCATACTCCCTCTTCTCAACTTTACTTACTTGTTTTTTTCACGCATGCTTTCCGAACTGCTAAACGATCTATTTTATTATTTTTTTTAGGAAAGTTGCTTTAAAAATTCACATTAATCAAATTTTCATGTTTTTTCGTGCACACGCTTCCCAAACTGCTAAAACGGTGTATTTTTTCTAAAAAATATCTACGGGGAAGTTGCTTTAAAAAATTGTATTAATTTATTTTTAAATTTTTTTCATGTGCACTTCCTGAATGACTAAACAGTTTTTTTATAAAAAAGTTATATGAAATTTGTGTTAAACAATCATATTAATCTTTTTTTAAATAGCTAATAATTAATTAACTGTGCACTAATTTATCCCTCCATTTTGCATTACAGGAAAGTGTCAACCCAAAAACACAACCTTAAAAGGAGCATGGATGATTGTGTATGATTAAAATTGGTTTTCTAATTGGCACAAATATTTTGCTAGTCTAATCATATATATTGACTTATAGACGAAAGAACGTACGGAAACTTCACATGAATTAAATTAATCTATGTTTATGTATTGGAGCTCTTATACTGTGGGAAGGATATGCTGTCAATATTTCCAATTTTCAATTATAAATTAGAAATATAGTGAAATCTATGTTGGGGCTGCATCCAGTATACAACCGTGACAGTGCTGCCACATGTAGCCATGCCTATGATCCGAGGCTCCCACGCTCTATGCAAAACCAAAGAACATCCCAGTCCAGCTCGAGCAGTGAACCCAGTCCTACCCCATGTCGGTTGTATGCCATCTCCTGTGCTCACTTGTCTTGCCATGCCACGGTCCCGCTCCCGTCGCCGTCCTCTCGCTCCGCTCCATTAGACTCGACGCTGTCCAACATGCCCATGAAAGACAGAGCTCAGCGCTGCTATTGGCAGCATGTCGCGACGCCGGCATCAACTTCTTCCATAACGCATCGATACCTCCAATGAAGATGCAAAGGAGATCATATCTATGATTCGTTGTTACGTTGTCATCGTCAAGCTGGATTTAGCGGATTCGGGTCATTGCCCGACTGAATATGGTGGTTCTGCATGGGGAAGCGATGCGGATGGGAAAAACGCGTCCTGAGCGCACCCAGCTGCATTCTCATGCACGCGTGACACATCACTTTATCGAGTCGGACTCGGACGACCGCGTTCTCATCCACGCGTGACACATTGCTTTATCGAGTCGGACTCGGATGACATTGCCTCGATATGCCAGTAAAGCGCTTGCTGCAACCCCCCTTGCTTGAGCCATATTCTACCCTGATGCGAGCATGGAATACTTCCACTATGTTCTCAAAAGACGCACAAATTTTCCCCAATTAGTTCCTTGATAAGCATACGAGAGTTTGCAATGACACAAGAGAAACTGAGACGAGACAGGAGAGATGGAATGTGGACATGTCAAGGAGATCAGGATTGACGAGTTAAGAAACGGCCAAATAAAGCAAAGTTTCATGTATTGCTCTGGTGGCTAGACGACCGCAGCTCGCAGCATATACCCTGTGAGACCTGAGCTTGAATACCACAGTTGCATGTTTCCCTAATTTTTGCAATCTTTTCTCACCAGTGTCTTTTTGTCTGATCCGGTTTTCCCGGTCCGATCCGTATACGTGTTCCCGGTCTTTTCTCATCAGTAGACGGTATTTTTCGTTCCAATTGTCCGATCCGGTTGATCCATATACGTGTTCCCGGTCTTTTCTCGTCAGTAGATGGTATTTTCCGTTCCAATCGTCCACTCCGGTTTTTCCGGTCTGATCTGGATCGTCGGTAGTTGTTTTTTCTGATCCGATTCAGGTTTTATACGTGTCTAACACGGACGACGGACGAAAATTAAGGTGAGTACAGAATCATCTTTAATTTTTATAATATATATAAAGATAATAAAGATTTGAGTTTAGTATTGAAATCCTATTTTGATCTTTTTTTTGAATTTTTATGGTGCACATTGCTAGTGCTTACGTTGCAGTCAGTAGTGTGTCTACAGCTGATCCGGATTCTCTCCAACCATACCTTGCTCGGCGGAGCTAGCGATGGTTGTTTATCTCGTTTAAGTCTGAGTATCGGCGTACAATCTTTAGTACATAAAGATGATCACCAATCACTCTCAACTCCTAGTTATTTCTTATAATTGTCGTCTAGTAATCTGATGCGCAAAACAATATTTTTTTCCATTTTTACTACGTGCTAGAGCTCAAAGCTATTTTTAAGGGTCTCTATACATCTCATCAGCATTGTGCTAAATACAAATGCTAATACGTTTAGCGTTCTCTCTTGCATTGAACTGATTAGGAATGCATATTGGTTTCTACTATGTTTTAGTGTCAAATTTTAATTCCACTGTCATGGTGTCAGGATGGCATGCGGCAGGTGCAATATTGTGTCCGATCCAAAAATCTCTCTGAACTCTCCTAATTGTATGACACCGAATCATTGTACATGATTCAATTAAATTTTTAACCGTTCAAATTTGGATCCATTACGACCGTACACTTAATATTTTTATTTTTTTCTCGTGGGAATTTTTAGTGTTCGCAGTGAATTTTTATTATATGTTTTATTTGAAACTTAATGATCTTTTTAAAGTTTATTTGGAATTCCTATTGAAAATTATTCCTTTTCTTCTGCAATTTAATTAATCTCGTGTAGTGTCCTAGACTCTTCTCTCATTTTTTCTTACTTTTTCTATTTCGAATTCAGCTTATTTCATTCGAGATTCTTATTGAAAATCGAATTTCTGATTTTATTTTATTTTTATTTTGAATATTAATTAATCTCGTGTTATGTCCTAGATAACTCTTCTCTCAATTTTTATTACTTTTTAATTCTGAATTTTAGAATATTTCTAAATTGTAATCCTACTTGAACTCTATTTTTTCATTTTCTCTAATTAATGTGAGAATTTCTAGTCCCCACAACAAACGTGGTGTTTTTTTTTCAAAGTTATCTTAATAATATAACTACTTGGGTGGCCCGCGCAACTGCGTTGCTAGCACCCATACAAAATTATCTATTTTTTACATATGATTTTAATTAAAATTTGTTAAATATCTATCTCGTTGTATTAGATACTTGTGTTTCTAGTTTTATAGTTTTTAAAAAAGTCGCTTCGTTCACTACCCCTTAATCATTTGTCAGTCCTTTATTTGCTTGTAGATCTATCACTATTTTTATTAATCTTCCATGAAATCTTTAAAAATTAGATATTTTAGTTTTTAGAGTTTATTATCTTGTTGGGTTTTGTTTTTATAATTTTTTTCAAGTTTCATCAAACACTGCCACTATACTCCTTTACGACCCCTCCACTGCCTCCTCTCTTTTTTATCATTGGGATTTTTAAAATTGAACATGGTTATTGTTAGGTTCATTTTTTACTTTTCTTAGAAGTCCCGCTAAACCGTTAGTGGCTTTGCCACTGTACTCCTCTCCAGCCCGCCCGCTGCCTCTCCTCTTTATTTTCATTGAGATTTTAAAAATTGAACATGATTATTATTGGTTTTTTTTTACTTTCTAAAATCCCACCAACCGCCACGACCGTGCTGTTTAATGGCTTGTCCGTCGTCTCTTCTCTTAATCGTCGCTGGGATTCTATTTAGGGCTTTATTTATATGTATATAGATTTATATATCCCATCAACTGCCAACACTGTACTCGTTTACAGACCTATTTTTTCCCCATTTTTGTTGTCATATGATATCATTGTGTTCTAGATGAATTATTCTTTTCGAAAAATCCATATTTTTCATTTTTAATATTTTTTATTTGTAAATTGCATTCCTAATTGAACTCATATAACTATTTTTCTATTTTCAAAATTTATTTATTTGTTATTCCAAATTTTAATTAATCTCGTTGTATGTTCTATATGGTCTATTCTTTCAATAGTCTCTGTTTTTTTACGAATTTTAGTTATTTACAAATTGTATTTCTAGTTGAAATCTAATTTCTAATTTCTAATTTCTGAATTTATTTTATTTTTAATTTCGGGTTCTAATTAATATCGTGTTGTGTTATAGATAGATTAATTGTTGTTTCAATATTTCTTTTTATTTCGGATTTTAGTAACATCAAAATTGTATTATGTCATGGTTGTGGATAATGCATACCCCAAGATTATGGGTTAAGCTCAGCGGGGTTCACCATATATCAAGTCTTATACGGAATCAGTCCTCGCATATAGAAGATATTCCGCATAAATAAGGAGAAGTAGAGTTCTACATGGAAACTACAAGGACTATACAGATCGTATCCATATTTATCTCCCTAGTTTTATTTGGACAAGGGGTATCTGTGGGTATAAATACAAGACCCCTAGGAGGAGAGGGGAGAGGCCAGTCAGAATAGACATAAATACATGCTACCAGACATCGATATCAGACATAAGCTTAGACATACCCAATCTGGTGCCGCGGAGACTGACAAGAGGCAGCTAGCGCTATCTCCGATCTCGCTGAGTTCATATTCGAGGAGGAAGACTAACCTGGCGTCGACTACGTGTGGAGATCCTTGGCACCATGTCGACAATAGCTAGATTAGGTTGTCCCATATATTGTACTCGAGTGATACTGATATGTAATAGAAAAACCGGCTTAGGCCAATAGGATTAGGGATATTACCTATCAGTTGGGGGGCCCGAACCTGTATAAAAATTCTTGTCTCCTTCTCTTTTACTTTGATCTCGTATATACCCTGGTACCAACGATCCTCATACCATGCAAATACTGTAGTCGTGATATACAACATCAACGTGGCGTGCCAGGTAGGGTGCTTTGGTGCTACAAAGTTACGCAATATTTTATATACAATTTTTCGTGCCTATTGTCAGATTAATAATTTATTATGTTTACCCAGAGTATGTTTTTATATAATATTTGTTGTGCGAGCGTCTCCTATATTAGGCCACTACGGTCAAATTCTAGGGGCTCGCTCTGTTTCTTCCGTATAAATCCATACTTGCTTACGATTTACATAGTACCCGATATTTAATCTAGATCTGCTCGTGATATCCGGATAATACTAGAAGATTCATGCAGTTTTTTTAGTACATACTCGATATTCTCTGCTATATGTCTTGTCTTCTAGAAAATATTTTTCAGGAACAATTGAGTACTCGAGTAGGTAGTGGTCGGGTACAACACCATTATCGAGAGCGTTCTCAACAAATGCGGAGTTATCGGACCAAACCTACCAACGAAGACAGACGACTTATCTCACATATAGCGCCGGTCACATCTGGATTATTTTGAGAAAAAGGTTGTCACGGATAGTCCCCTCGCAAACATTGTCGGCTTGATCACCCAACATGGCATGATTCGAACGGACATCCGATATGCTATAAGTTCGTTACGTGAGTCATGCTGGCCATATGAGATACACATGTAATAACCAACTCTAGTGCTCCTCAGAGTGGTCGAGATACGACTACCCATCTGGTCTGATCACAGGGGTGGTAGCTATCCCACCATCTCTCCGAGCTTCTTTCGAGTAGTCGAGATACGACTACCCACCTGGTCTGAGTACAGGGGTGGTAGCTATCTCACCATCTCTCTGAGTTCCCTTCGAGTGGTCGAGATAGGACTACCCACTTGGTCCGAGTATAGGGGTGGTAGCTATCTCATCATCTCTCCGAGTTCCTTTCGAGTGGTCGAGATACGACTACCCGCCTGGTTTGAGTACAGGGGTGGTAGCTATCTCATCATCTCTCCAAGTTCCCTTCGAGTGATCGAGATACGACTACCCACCTGGTCTGAGTACAGGGGCGGTAGCTATCTCACCATCTCTCCGAGTTCCTTTCGAGAGGTCGAGATACAACTACCCACCTGGTCTGAGTAGGTCTGAGTACAGGGACGATAGCTATCTCGCCATCTCTCTGAGTGGTCGAGATACGACTATCCACCTGGTCTAAGTATAGGGACGGTAGCTATCTCACCATCTTTTTGAGTACTCCTCAAATGGTAGAGGTACGACTACAACTGGTCTTCGACCAGCGGCATAGTGGTCCTCGTACCACGACTTCAAATGGTTGAGGTACGACTACAACTGGTCTTCGACCAACAGCGTAGCAGTCCTCCCATCATGTCTTCAAGTGGTTGAGTACGGCTACATACCTGGTCCTTGACCAGCGGTGGTAGCGATTCTCCTATTGCTTCCGTGAAGTGATCGAGTATAACTACACACCTGGTCTTCTCCCGGCATGGTGGTCATCTCATCACCCCATGTGCATCAATCTCTGTAAGTGTTTATACATACAATATGTGCAATATCTGTCCGTTGATCCCTTTTTCTTACATTGCCTCGTGTCGAAGTAGATCTTTTCATCCTGTTATGCTAGTCTGACCCACCTCTAAGGTCGTAACATTCCTCGGCTAGGGACGCCCAGAGCTAATAACTTGATAAACCCTGAGCTCCACTCGATGCGCTCAAGCCTATGGTTGGCCCGATCTTTCGGTGAGTGGTGATAACTACGATTTGAGAGAAACGTTGATGATTCGACTACAACCGTACAAGACGTTGTGTTGCACCTTAGCAATCGATATACTTCTCTGTGGGCTGTTGATCTTGCCGGTGCAGATCAACCTTATTCTTGCTAGCAAATCGAAGAAACAAGTAAGAACAAGATAAAACCAATCTGATATTGCAAATAGGAATTTGATACACACGATAAATTGGGGTTTTGAAGACAAACAGATTGGCTGTCTAGCCGACACGCGCGCTGCAAGCAAGTATCAATGGCTAATCTTTAATCTAACAAAACCCGAGAAACCCTAAAGGGATACCTAGCTATTTAAAGAGGTGGGAGGATGACCAAGAGGATCCCTAGGTCGTGCTCCACAAGGTTGGGGTGCACTCCACATGGGCTCCACATGGGTCGGGGTCCCAGACGAAGTTACAAGCCCATAGGCCCATTACAGGTGGTGCAACACCTTGTTTCTTCAATTGTGGCCAACTAAGATGGAATTTAGCGATGAGGCTGGATCCATTAGAAAGAGGATTCTGAGAGCTTTCCATCAAGTACTCATACACCCAAAACGGAGCTCGTATGAATATTTGACGGTCGTTTAAAGTCAGCACCGTAGCAGGTGGCCGAATTGGATTCCAGCACTTGGGCAACTTGATCTTTATGTGAGCAATGGTTGTATCAATGGTAGTCATGGTCATATCATAAGGTGATGTAGGCACTGCAGAGCCAAACGACCATGTCATATTTGGTCATGTCAGAGTGCTCAGTGGCAGCGTATTAACTAAGCCGTGTAATCGGGAATTGATTTTCCCAACTTCACGGCTCGGGGCTAGGTATTCGCAATTTCAACTTGGCCGGTTTTGTTATAAGATTTAAGTTGCCTTCGTGGAAATTTGACTTTTTCGTAAAAACAGGTGAGGACTAGGAAGGGTACCATGCTCCGATTGCTAAGGACAGTGCTAGCGAGATACTTGTGCTGGTGAGAGCGCATACAGCATGACCCACGCGGCTCCTACGCCCCCTCACCCCCACCCACACAACACACACCTCCACCGAGCTTTCGATTTGCACCGCTTCTATGAAGGTCACAAGATCTATGCGAGGTAGAGGGCCTGTAACCGAGATGTACTGCCTTCGTCCCGACAACTCATTCGACGAACCATCAAGCATCGTCGCATCCATCACTCGTCCTGCTGCCCGACTCATCCAAGGCACTAGCCATCTCTACTGTTTGGCTTATACCACGCTGAAGACTGATTCATGTCATGCCGGAGAGGAAGAAGGTAGAAGGGAGATGAATGGGGAAACTATTTTGATCCCTCGAGGGGATGTCCTCTCGTTTGCTTAAAAACCATTCAAACGGTTATGAAAAATTCCGGAAAAATTTGACAACACTCACATACCATATCTATATAACTCCATAAAATCTTAGGTCCAAACTCAACTCACACGTCGAGATATAAAAAAGACAAATTTAACAAATGAATAGTACCGTACTGTTCACATCTGAATTTATCTTTTTTGTTTCTCGATGTGTAAGTTGAATTTGAACTTGATTTTTGGTGGAAAGATAAATATTACAATACTCAGCATTGTTAATTTTTTTCATAATTTTTTACAACTATTTGTATCGAATTTGAAAGAAAAGGTATACGAGGGGATATCCCCTCGAGGGATTAGAATCCACTCCCAGATGAATGAGAGCGGCAATAAGGTCATTTTCTCATTGTTTTGCTGAGTTGTCAGTAAAAAATGGCGAAACAAAAATAACTTAGTAGGTCATGATGGTAAATAATCAAAGTTAGTGGGAAGAATGGCATTTGAGAAGGCGCCAACGAAGAAAGTGGTAAATAGTCCAAAATCCCGTCACAAACAGGCGCGAACGCGTACTGACCCACCGGCCCCGGCGACAGAGACACGACGATTTTCTCCGGTCAACGACGAGAGAAACGGCGGCAGTTCATATGCTGCATTCTCCACTACCCTCACAGCAATCACATCTCGATGCTGATGGGCTGGCCTATATAAACTCAGCAAAAGATCGGCTCATGTCAGTTCGCTGCGAGATTAAGAGATTCAATTAAAATTGTCCCAAAATCATTCAACCCGTCTTTCATTTCCAAATGGAGAAAACTGATTAATCCAGCAGACAAGGTGTCAAAGACTCGAAGCTAGTCGTGCTGTGCCATGTATGGCTGCAGTGATGGAGACATTCAGGAAGTTCTTCAATTATACTTTGCACTCGTAAAGAAGAACTTTGCACACACATTCCGGACTTGCAATGTTGCAAGTACCTAAAATTTGGCACACCGTTCGCGTAAGAGCGGAACTCGGAGGCCAATCACATCCCTAGTATCCTAGTGATTGGTGTGTTCTTTGCTTTCGCCGTAGCAACACTAGATACACATTAAGCAGCTGCTTAGCATGAGCCCATACACAGAAACTGCAACAGAGTCTTCAAGTTCTTCTTCAGTTCAGCTGCAATCTACGCGATTCTGCAACAGCCGGTCAGAGCTACCCGACCTGCCATAAATCCTTTCTTCTTTTCATATTTACAGAGGACTTCTGCTTCACAAGCAGTTACCGAGGTCGCTGTACTCTTGAGACTGGCACTGAATTGCACAGAGCCTAATGCTAGATCACAACGCGAACCTGACGGAAGGTTGGGCGATCCGTTGTCAAGAAGCATTGCAATTCACATCCTCAGGTTCAGAGACGTTGTAGTACAGCGTCGACCTCCTGCCGTCGAACCTGGAGATGACGTTGTGCGCGGTCAGGCCGCAGTAGCACTTCCTGAGCCTCTGGATACAGATGTCCATGATCTTCTGGAACATGTGGTCCTCCTGGATGAACGGCTGCTTGACGAACTCCTCCAGCGGCATCCACTGAAAAAAGAGACCAGAGGGAAGAAGGAATGTTTCAGACCTTTTTCCAGGAAGATTTGTTGTTTCAGGCTTCCAGCAAAGGCGCTCTGAATGTCATATCGTGGAAATGTTTCAGCAAGTTCAAAAGATGTTTCACCTTCGCTGCCTGAATCTCTGTTTCATCGATTTTTATATTGTTTGATGTAGGCCTTAGCATGCAGATGAAGAACAAGTCGGACTTCTGAAATGCCACGTTGTGTGCATGTCTATCATTGTAAAACATGAAAATTGGTGAGACAGAATTCAGAGTTTCAGATTAAGGGGGAACAATTTCAATAGAGGTGATCGACAGGATTACATGTTGCCATGAGGAAGTCAGGAAGATAATTACCTAAAAGCAACAACGTCCACAAATTCAGTATCGACCTGCATAGTTGATAACAACACAATACTTTGAGAACTGAGAAATGATCATTAATTCGTTCAAAAAAAATTGATCTTACCCCAGTTTCTTCCTTGACTTCTCTAGTAGCTCCTGTAAATATTTCCTCCGACTGCAAGCAAGCGTTGTGTTAGTAACAGCAACATACGTAATATGTATATGTTAGTATTATTACATGTTTAATGATCTTCAGTATGTTCTTACCGCAAGAATGAACCCTGTGGGGAGTTTCCAAGCACCATCCAAAGATGAACCACAATACTTCTCTTGCACCACTAGGACCTATTCGGTTGTTGAGAATACCGTCAGATGCACAAACTCTTTCAGTTAAACTGTTCCAATGAAAACAACAGCAAAGCAGATGAAACCGACCTCCATTTGATCGTTGATCACAAACCCCCCAACTCCAACCTGGTGAGATGCATTTGCAGGGAGCATACATGGCTCTTCGTGAGGAATCCAGTATGTCAGCATCACATATGCTTCCTCGGCATGGTGGTACTTGAAACCTTCCTGCAGACAGAGTTAAGCAACATCATCAGCAATCTCCCGAGTTACTTTCCAATGCCAAAATCACCATTGCATATCTGACTAAAACCCCACCTTTGTTTTATTATTTTTTTTTCAGATTCAACGCTACAGGTAAGCTTCAGGAATTCTGAATTCACAAAGGGAAAGAGAACAATACCTTTACTGCTATAGGAACAAACTCTGAGCGATCCACTGGTAACTTTAGCCAAACCCCTTTCTTTCCCTGAAAGATCAAAAATCATAAGACGGGTGAATTACAGTAAGGGACAGTGGGTGATCGCTGATGTATGCACTGTTGCAGTAAACACTTTCCACCATCATGTATCCACATCCACATTGAAATGAACTGATGAGGCACTGAACTCAACATCTGTTGTACTCGATCCGTGAGATCAAGATGTTGGCCGTACGTACCACGGACTTCCAGTAGGAGAGCGACGCCGCGAGCGAGCGCGCGAAGGCAGCCTTGTCGGACGGCAGCCTGTCGGCGTCCACCACGACCCCGCCGTACTCGTCCTCGGAGGACTCGAGGACGAAGTTGTTCTCGAGAGCCGTCCACCAATGGTGGTGGTGCCCGCCTTCGGTGCCGTTCGACGGCGGCGACGAGTCTGGCGACCAGCTGATCCCCAGCAGATCGGCTGGCTCGCTCCTGAATAGCTTCTTCCGCGCCGCCGACCTCACCCCGCTCAGCATCCGCCCAATGGAGTATGATGCGCTCACCCTGTACTCTGCGCAGCCGAGAAACCACAAAGCTCCATAAGATATTCAGATCGCCCGACGAATGCATGTGGAAACGGTAGATGTACATACCTTTCGAGGAGCACGAGCAGTTCAAGAAGCTGCCGGCGCGGCGCCGCCCGCCGACGGCCGCCGCCGGACAGAGGGTGGCGGCGGCGGCAGTGTCGACCAAGCTGCTCTCCATCGCTGATCACTCCGCTGCTGCTGGAGATGCTCGACTGCTTTTCCCGTAAATGCGAATATGCGATAATGCACAATCGCTAGCTGCTGCGCTGTGTAGTGCAGTGTGTACGAGGAGGAGGAGGAGGAGGCTGCTGGCTGCTGCTGCTACGGTGCTCGCTGCTCCAGCTTGCTATGCCGCAGTGGCTGATCACTGAGCTCCACACGATGCTTATAAAAATCGCGTCGAGGAGAGCACGTCACCCTCACGAGGATAAGGGGACACGCCAAATGCGTGGGGATTGTCGCGTACTCGCGCGCTCGCGGAGCGGGCAAAGATCCCGCGGAACCGGCTCAGATTACTAGAGATACTTACCCTGCATACGACACACGCCTCGACGTGTAAACAACGCCTGAGAAGGGATGAACTGCCGCTACTAGTGGTTGGATAACCAGTTGAGGAGGAAAAGACCAAAAGAAATGGTAACTTGACAGCGTGCAGGAGTACAGTACGGGCGTTGCAAACAAGCGGGCTTATCCCGAACACCAAGCTGGTATAATTTGCTAAATCCAAACGCATGTGGCTACCAACACGATGCTTGTCAGGGCTGGCCGGTGGTGGGTGACAAGGACGGGAAAGGCGGGACGCATCAACTAACGCAGTTACGCACAGCGTGATGACTGATCACCCTGGTGGTGGCGCGCTGCTTGGGTGCATGGGGGTGTGGCAGCAGCTTCACTGATTGATTAATTCAGTGGGCGCAAATTAGGTCGATCCGGTACTCCTCTTGCTCCCAACTTTACGCGCCGAGTGATTGTGTTCCGCGTAGGATTGCTACCTAATCTGATATGAGTATACTATTAGTAGACATGATGCAGTGACGGTGGTGATAGCCACCTCCCTGGACCCCCGGAATGCAACTGTGTTAGCGACATGAAGATTTTTCTTTTCCTTTTCCTTTGCATCATCCAATACCTAAAGGGTGTGTGTATGTGATATTCTACAGGAGATTCTCTCCCCCCACGTCTCAAACATACGTAGTTACTGCGAGTTTGTTAGCTGCACGTGATTGATGGCGCCGTGCGCGGGTAGGGAAGGGGATATCGTGTCTGATCCGGTGGTATTTTTTGGGCGGATTACGTGGAAACAGGTGGTGCAGCGCGGTTGCGGGCCACGCGAAAGTTACGGAACCGGACTGTTCCAGGGAAGCTAGCGACGGCCTGACACGGCAACACGTGGGAACGGGGCGACCGCCTCCGGGAACGGAGGAGCAGCCGGCCGTGAGACGCGTCGCCGCGCCGTGCCGGGGGCATGGTCGTGCGTGCCGCGTGCGGCGGCCGGCCGGTCGGTCGTTTCTGTTTTTCTACTGGATCAGGCTGCCGGTTCCGAGGCCCGATGGGAGAAGAGTCCGGGGAGCCACAGATGTTTGCTTCAGCCTATCACCACCGTTACACCATAACACCATGTCCTATGTTGTCCACAAGGTTCACGAGCCTTCGCGAGCGGGCACTGGCTTTGCTGCCACGAACGAGCGGTTACCACTGGGCACTGGCCCCAAGGTGTAGCCTTATAGAGTTCGTTTGAGTAATGGGCCTCAGAAACTGCAAGGAGCGAGCCCGTCTGCGACCGTGGACAGGTGAAACTTAGGGCCTGCTGGGATTATGCACCGGAATTGATAAAAGTCTATTTTATCTGAAATTTTCTCCATCAAACACAATATCAGATGTGACTGCTCACTTAGGCTGAGTTTGAAAGGAGGCGTTAGAAACCTCTCTCCTCCAGCACGTAAAACGAAGCATAGATTAACGTATGATTAATTAAGTATTAGCTTTAAAAACTTAAAAAATAAGTTAATATGATTGTTTAAAGCATTTTTATATACTTTTTTTAAAAAAAACATCGTTTAACAGTTCGAAAAACGTGTGCCCGAAAAACAAGCGAATAGAAGTTCGGCAGATGGAGAAAAGAACACCCTTAACTATTAAAACTAGTTCATTTTATCACCCGAGCAGCTTATACGACTATTTAGTCCTATATGGTACGTAGGTTTTCTCTTCGAAACCTATGCGACTCTTAGAGTACACTACAATTCAAGGAAAAAAATAAAAAATCAAGTGAAACCCATACATTAGTGGCACCCCCCTCTTCTTCCTCCTCTACCCCCTCTCTCTCCCCATCTCTTCTTCCAAATAGTCACTAATGTTGCTGTTGTACCAATCTCGTCCCCGAGGCCCACAGCCTTGCGGAGCAACACCAACCTCCCATCCGTTGCAACTCGAGCCATCCTCAGCGGCCAACATGTAAGTATATAACTGCGGGATGCTGGGATGTCATCAAGAGAGAGGGGTGGTGACAGGTGGACCCATAATTATGTTTTTTTCTAACTGTAGTGCCATGTAAGCAGCACCTATATGCAATATCGAATGACTATCATGTCAACATGCCGTGTAGGATGGAACTATGTGTGACACTTGTAGAGATTATGGGTACCATATACCCGCAGATCTAGTTATCCGATTGGGTAAAGGGGATATGTTATGTATACAGAATATGTAAAATATTAGGACTCGGGTACTACGTTGCCTTGTTTGTCAGGTACGGCCTGTAGTCCTGATTTGTTAAGATTGTAAATTAGTTATATGAGATTTAAACCGCAAGGGGATAAATCTTATCTTGTAAGCCCTTGTCTCTCCGGATATATAAGGAGGGTGGGGTGCTCCTCGTGGGCATAAGTATTACGAGATCGTCAGATCAATACTCAACTCGGAGACTCAAATTCCCGAAACAGGAGTAGGGTATTACTTATTCGTGAAGGCCTGAACCTGTCTAAATCCTTTGTCTTATAACCCATCCACTTTTCCATCTTGTTCGCTACCCCCTTTTCATATTGCCGAATTCTAGTTTCGACGATACTTGAGGAAGGGGACTCCATATCTGGTCTTGGGTAGAGGGAGTGAAATCAGACCTGACAAGTTGAGGGAGGCAATATACCTTTTGCCACCGGAATTCAGAATGATGTTCCTGCCATGGCATGCCAATCCCTGATAAGCCCAAGTTTGTACTGTACTCAGTGAAGACTTTCAGATACAGGCCGATATTGGGCTCAGAAAGGTACCAGTGACCAGTGGTGCCTAGGCCCAGTTAACAGAAGCCCTTTTTATCTCATAGTCCTTCAGTATTGCCACATTGTCTAAGACGGTTCAGACTTCAGAAGAAGCCAACTTTCCTGTTCCCTTCCGAATCCCACTACCCGTATCCAAACTTGTCAGCATCCATGAGCGCAGTTGGGTGGCAAAGCACTCATATCCCTTTCTCCCATCAACTAGCGCGCAACTATTCAAGGCTAGTTTGTCGAAATCCTTGGAATCTGAAGTGTCAAACATCACGTTACTGGACATGGTCGCGGACAACAAAACCAGTAGCATATATATGCTTCGGTTCCACTGCGCCGGAATGAGGCAGCTTGCTGTAATGCTGTTGGCACCTCCTGCCTCTGGGTTTGATCAGTCCAAACCGACGACATGTAGCACAATTAGCAAGTAACAACGACGGTGTGTTCTCTTCAGGGACAACACGGAGCACACCATCTTAATTTTCCTTTCCCTGAATTCAAAAGCACGAGCGGGCTGCTCTCCGTTGTGGGCGCGACGACGTGCAGGCGGTGCAGCCCCATGCTGGATGCCGTAACGCATGGGTCGCACGACACTCGCACTCGCACCCAAACTGGTTGTTCAGCGGCGTGAGCCGTGAGTGCACGGCTGCACGCGCCGTGATCGGAGACAGCATCAACCGATCAGAGCACGAAGATTTCAGCGTTCTTCTCTTCTTCTTTTTTTTTTTCCAGCTCGATCCGCCCACCTTATCTGTTGCACGCGAAAGCGACGGAAGCATGGAGAGTTTGGTCGCATTTTGCAAGAAACGCTAGCTAGCTTGTCCGTTGTAGCTCCGTCTCCGGTCATCGCCGTTCTTGTACTTTGATGGCGTCCAACTGAGCCGATTGATTGATTGATCAGGGGACGACATATTGATTGATCGATCGGTTGGCCACAGGAAAACAAAGTCAGACGATGGACTGTTCATGGCGATATTCTCCCTGATTCAGACGTCAGGGATGTGTAGAAAAATGGATGCTCCGATATGGCATGTCCATTGTCGCGGCTCTTTGTTTCTTAATTGCAACTAACCACATTCTGTAGTCCGTTTTAATATCAGCAAGGGATCACCGGATCAGGCTTGAGAAAGCGAGGGTCCTCTCCGCGGTGGCATCTTCTGAACACTTCAGCAGCGGAGAAGGGCTTGACTTGTCGGTTGTAGCAACGATTTCTGACTTTGGGGTGGCGAACTGGCAACCCATTACATGGCTTGCACACATGCAGAGTGATTAATTAATTAAAGATGGTGAGGAAGTTGGAATGCGGCTGGACTGGACTGATTAAAATTAGGCTACCGCTTACTTAGCTTATTATTAGCTAGATGATTTGTGTGTATTCTACTAGTATTAATTTTGAGCTAAAATATATTTTGTATGTACTAGTAGTATGGAATGGGGATTTGAGGTCAGGCCTTGGACTGATTAAGATTAGGCTAGCTCTTCCTTAGCTGGACTGCTTAGTTCTATAGATCACTGATCTCTTTAACTGAAATCTTTGTTCTGCCTAGTGCTAGTACTGTAAAGTAGCTATTTTTTTTAAAAAAATAACAATTAAGCAGCTATACTAGTAGCATTGGTCAATACAATCGGTGGACCTGTATTTGTACGCTAGCTAATAACTGCACAGCAAATTAAGCTACCATCGAGAAACAAACAAATACAGTGATGAGATCCCATACGACCTAACTGAATGTGTAATTGACCAGCACACCGTACTATCTATACCGTTTCAACTTTCAACGAGTTCTCAACTGGGCCGGCGCTGCGAACACTAGCTTTTTACTATATATCCAATCCACCCAATTGTCAAATTACTATACGTAGTACACGGTAACAACACTGTCAAAATGGAAGAGTAAAACGTCAAAGTAAGCAGTGTCGACAAATTAACACTGCAATACATGCCAGTATGCTAGCACGACGTAATTTGACCTGCCTGTGGTTTGACTCTTAATTAATCAACTGATTAAGCTACTAATAAGCTGAGTAACACAGTTCGAGCGCTTGCATTGTTGATATTCAAAAGGGAACTCGTCCCTACTAGCCAGCGCACTGCATCATCGACCTCGCCCAAAAAGTAGGGCGATGACTCCATCCCTCATCGAAAAAATGAAAGAAAAAAAAATAGTGTCAAGTGTCAACCCAATTGTGTGTGTGGAAATTAAGAGACGACTTCTTTTTTTCTGAAAAAAAATCAGGAGAATAGGCATAGCTAATGTAGTCATTAAAGTTTTTCTCTGGAATCAATTTAGTCTCTGATTTTTATATTGTGCAAATGAGTTCTTATAGTTTGCTATGTGGCCTTATAGTTTGTCATACAATTTCGTCGTAATCTAAGGCGAATGCATGCAATATTACTCTAGCAGTCGCTGGGAGAAACAAATGTGCAACAAAAATAACAAAAGATAGGAGTAACATGCATGCCATATCCTCTAAAAAAAATGCATGCCATATCATGGACAGGGAAATCGAATCGAATTAACCTATATCTGCAGAATTATCAAAAGGAATATATTTTATATCTGTGTAATTATTGGCGCATATCAAGGGTAACTTCAGTACTTAACTGATCGTCTGATCCAGTAGCAAGCAAGCATGCCCAGGCGCCGTTTGTTGACAGTTGACGTGGAATCCATTGATGTGGACAGGAGATATCTAATAACCTTTTAAATCACCTCTACAATCACAAACACTTTCTTTACTGCCCTTTGAACGCAGACTGTTGAAAAATCATGCCCTTATCATTTCCTCTTGTGATGATTGATTAATCAAACAAACCACCGTTTAAAAACTCTCTTGTGTTCGTCATCAACGTGCTTCCGGTATCTTAATTAATCATGCACTGACCATATCTGAGGTAACTCAGCTGATCATCGCTCGGCTTAACGACGCATCATTTAGACTGAGGCACGGAGTAAATTAATTAAATTAAACAATCTGTAACGTCTGATGTATCTGACGGACTGCTTCGTGTTGGACTGGCTGGGGAGCTGACCGGGAAGAGTTGCAATAACAAAAAGATTAATTACGTCTCCTGGCAATTCTCTTATTGACTCGTGACGTTAACCGTTCCGTGCTTGACATGCTCACATGCAGCTTGCTTTTACTCGTCCACAGTCATCAGCTCGAGCTTAATTTTTTAATGAAGATTTTGGTGCGTAAAGCAGGATCAGGTCAGGGTGAAGGTACAGTCGTACAGAGCACCAATTGTTTTTCCTTCCCTGTCAACGGCAGGGAAACCGCTACGTTGGCTGTCCCATGAGTTACATTTTAGCTGGTTCAGTCGAATGAACTGTGCAGTCTTACTTGCCAACATGGCCAATGATGAATAATACTACTCATTAGTTATTTTATACGTCTAGACTTAAGTTTTTAAACGACCATGTTAAGTTCGCCGCATTTGCTAGGTACCCTGAAAAATGGACAGGAATTAACGACAAATCGCCACCAGTTACAAAACAATCCAGTTTTAAAATGTGCACAGTCAACACTAGCAATATAAACTACCATTCTTGAGAAGTTACTGGGAGGTATTATATTTTCTATCTCAAAAATTGGTACCTCTAATATATTAGGTACATCGAGGTATGAAAACTTTTATAGTAAAATTTTGATATATACTAATTTCTTAAGAACTGTAAAGTTTTTCTTTGGGCATATACATGAATATGTTGTAGCTAAGTTTGAGTGACTAAAGGTGACGCTCACTTTGTTGCCAAAACTAACCTTACTAAATTTTGGCTTTACTAACGATGTAACATTGCCAAAACTTATCTCTATTACCCAATTTTGGTAATTCCAGAATCTTCTCACAATATTCTGATAATGGTAACAAACTAAGGCTTTGTTCTTCCCCCTTTTCCCAACTCAACTCTCTCCTTTTCCGCGCGCACGCTTTTCAAACTGCTAAACGGTGTGTTTTTCGCAAAAAGTTTCTATACAAAAGTTACTTAAAAAAATCAAATTAATCCATTTTTGAAAAAAATTTTAGCTAAAACTTAATTAATAACGCGCTAATGAATCGCTCCGCTTTCCGCGTTTACTGTGCATGTTGGCAACTGCTTTGTGCGAACGCAACCTAAATACAACTTACACTTCTCAACCTTACCATTACCAAAATTTGGTAAGGTGGATTTAGGCATCAAAGTCCTGAAGCTTTCATAAGGTTATACTTGCGTAGTTGTATAACCTTTCTTGGATTAATATGAAAAAGTTTAAGTAGTCAATTTTATATTTGTTACATTTGGTTTGAAAAGTCCAAGACAACTTTCTTATGAGACTGAAGAGAGTACTATACAATGGTTCAAATAAATAAGATAAATTTTGAAGTATCCATGATCTATCAATGAATAGGATATAGCTTCTCTATCATATATATTTTACAGTATGTGGGTTTTTTGGTTTCCTTTGGTGCAAATACAATCACCATTTGTTTTTATGATCATAACTCAAAATTACAATGTAAACACTTGGATATACAATACACCAATACACCAAAGCGCTAAAATATAATTTGTTTCGTTGATACCATCTGGCTAAAGAAAAATGCTGTGGCAATGAATGGATAGGAAAACCCCACTAAGGCGGATAAAAGGAAATTTATAGAATTCTCAAATGAATATTTCGTACATAGCTAGGCTGGCAATTCCTATGGTTTGTTTTCTCATATCTCAGTTCCACGTAGGAAACTACAATATGAACTCAAATTAACCTCATTTAATTTTTTTTCTTTTTGAGAAATCCAATGCATCTTTCTTTGTCTCTATTGAAGCTGTCACACTCATATAGGAGTAGGTATTATTTTCCTCTGAACTATTCAAACACATTATGAGTGATTTTACAATTCTTAAGGAGATATCGAGAAATATTATATTTTCTAATGTAAAATTTGGTACCTCTGGTATTAGAAGATACCAAATTTATATTAAAAATTTTAGTACCTCTCAATACCTCTCAAAGACTGTAAATTTCTCACACATTATATTTCAAATTCATGTGTTTGGATTAATTCCTATGAGATTCGCACATGACATTTCAGTTCTATCAATGTTTCATATTACTGTTTTTCAAATGCCACTACATTCTAAAGAAACCCTTAGTAAATGGAAATTCTCATGCTCTTACAAAATTAAACTAAAGATCGTCGTTTGATAATGCTGCACTCACCACTACATGCATGACACATTAATCTTGGGTATGCAGGCTCCCTTGCAGCAGGAAAACTAGATGTCATTAGCAGCAGCACCTGCTGGCTGCAATTGAATTTCAGCATTTCAGTATACTGCATCAGTGTTGCAGGTATAGTTCATTCCACAAAGAATGGAGGAAAGAAATTAAGGAAAACAACAAGGGGAGATAAATGTAACTCGTAATAATTTACATTGTCATATCAAATGCCAACTGGCACCCTCAGCTTATTCTTTACAAGCATCGATTGATCTCAAGTTCTCAACCACTGAACTAGCTAATGATGATTCAAGAAATATATACCTCGAGTACCACTTACTGGTGTTGAGCTGTGATACCTTTCTGGTGTTAAGTTCCTGCTGTTAAGCTCCAAAAAAAGTCCATTGTATACATGACGCCATTAACGACGAAAAAACGCATTGTTTGTGTGCCCACGTCAGCTAGCCATTGTTTAATTTTCTCAGTTAACGGTGAGCTGCGGAAACCCCAACGCCGGGTGCGGCGACACAGGCGACAGCGGCGGCAGGCCACCGAGCAGCGCTTCCCAGTACTGCTCCCAGCTCCAGCTCGACGGCGTCGCCGGCAAACTCTCGGCAGCCGAGCCGGCGGCCTCCGTCCCCGTCGACGACGTGGCCGGCGTCGTTTCCCGCGACGTCAGGGACGACGACAGTGACGATGAGTTGGACGTCGGCGCCTCGGTCTTGACGGCCTTGCTTACAACTCCGATCACCTCGACGTCGTCGTCGTCGGGATCCTCCGACGGCTGCCACTTCCGCTTGTTCGTTGTCGCGGCGGCGGTCTGCGGCTGCGGGGGAGCCCAC
The DNA here is from genome assembly GCA_000573905.2 of Oryza punctata. NCBI lineage: Eukaryota > Viridiplantae > Streptophyta > Magnoliopsida > Poales > Poaceae > Oryza > Oryza punctata. The sequence goes on along the minus strand of CM002491.2, from coordinate 25,952,134 downwards.
AGTTCGGCGCCGCGGGTTCCGACCTCATTGGGGAAGTTGAGGATGGCCTTGGCGCCGCGCATGCGGAAGGCAGCGCGGTCGTAGGCGCGCGCGGCCTCCACGGGGGTGTCGTACGTGCCCAGCCACACGCGCGACCCGCGCCGCTTCGGGTCGCGGATCTCCGCCGCGAACTTCCCCCACGGCCGCTGCCGCACGCCGCGGTACTTGCGGAAGTCGTCCACGGCGGCGGTGGCCGCCGCCGCCGCGGACGCCCAGCTGCCGAACGAGCTCGGTGGCAGGGATATGGTCAGCGACGACGGCCTCACGGGGGAGGGCTCGCCACCGAACTTGATCATCACCTCAGCCACCGGCTGCTCCGGCGCCGCGCGGTACGCCGCCGCCTCAGCAGCCGGCGCGGATTCCACGTGCTCGTGCGTTAGTTCTACGTGACAACCATGCTGCTCCTGCTGCCGCTGCCCATGCAAGAACATAGGCGGGTACGCCGCCTCCAGTCCGGCCACGGGAGGCGGCGGTACGGGGAAGGTGGCATCGTCGGAGACCTCAAGATCGGCTGGCTCGGTTACAGTGGTGGCGCCGTCGACGCCGAGAAGGTGCTCACGGATGAACTCGAGGGCGAAGTCATCGGCGTCTCCGTGGTGGAAGTCCATTTATGCTGCGTATGGCTGGTCTTGGGGCGTTGCAAGGAGGGGGGACGAGGACGACACGGTGCGGTGGCACACAACTCAGTGGAAGAGCGAGAGGTGTGTGGCGTGGCGTTTGATTTGTTTGCGTTGAGTTGTCCGTGCCTCGCCTCTGTGGACAAAAGCAAAAGCGATCCGTCTGGTATTTATAGACCGGACGAGACAGAGGCCTAAAGGCGGTTTAATTTGACCGCGTCTTGGGCCCCGCTTTGGTTGTTTGACATATCACACGGTCTTGTCATTCATCCATTTATCCATGGAAACATTGGTGCTGATTGTGATCAATTGATCGCCGAGTTATTTGGGACCTTTCGATCAGAAATACCCGCTACTTCTTCGCTAGCTCTAATTAGTCCAGAAGAGTCGAATCCTCCTCTTTCTAATCATGATTTAAGTGTTCTTTAATTTAGTTGGCGTATTATCATTCCTTTTCTTTTCAGAGAACAGAAGAAGCTTAGCCGGCTAAATCCGCGAGCATCCAGATATCCGCCTATGTTTAATCCGCGACAAATATCCGGATGAATTTCGTGCTGCGAAATTTGAATGGAGCTAATTAACCAGATATTTATCCGGGTTGTCAAGCACCCATTTCGGCGCGTTTCTCTATATCTCTGTTGCGCGGGAACAGGTGAAACCCCCCGTCCTCGACGACGTAATTGAAGAACATTCGCGATCGAAATTTCTTCTCTAGTAGAGAGTATACAGCCCAAACATTCTCACAGAACTAATCTGCTCTCTGTCGCTGATTAGTAGCCTCCCGGTTATCCGTCGTTGATAAGCAGAATTCTTCTCTATTCTATTGGCACATATAATTAGATGGCATTTGCTCTTGGCAGAAAAACCAAACAAAGTGAAGGCCCCTTTGATTTGTAGAAAAAATAAAGGAAAATCATAGGCACAAGCATCCTCTAGAAATCGGTATTATTCATGAATGGGACAAAGTAAAAGAATGGGAAAATTTCCTACGGTCATGTTTTTAAGGAGCTTCGCAGGTAAGTTAACATGAGCTCAATTTTCTTTTCATGTGTGTAGGTTCAAGGCAGGGGAACGTGGATCAGAATATTCATAATTCGATTTACTATAAAGATAATACTTAAATTCCTACGTTTCTCCAAACCCGCGTTTCAAGGAAGGCCCAAATAATGAAATTTCAGTGCGCATTCCGAAGCAAGCCAGTTACAGGAAAAAATCACATTTTTATTGTACATCATTAGGTAGCTATAGTTATATACTTACCGCTATAGTTATATACTTACCCTTACCGTTATTAATAAACGATGATGTTAACATTTTAGTTATATGTCTGATCATTCGTTTTATTTAAAAATTTTAGGCAAACATACAAAATATCAGTCCCGCTTAAACCACTTTTAATGATAAACTAAGTTGCAACAAAATAAATAATAATTATATAAGTTTCTTGATAATACGAATGAATGGATATGTCTAAAATTCAAAGAGTGTACCTATTAAAAACCGAAGGGAATACTTCATTTATATCTTAGCTAAATTTAACGACAAAACAAGAGCATACTGGGAACTAAGTGTAGCTCGGTAGGCTATGTTTCTTGTAATGTTGTGGTAGAACCAGTAACATCCAAATTAGTTTTTCAGTCATTTCAAAAAAAAAAAAAGAACCTGTAACATCCAAAATAAAATTCTATACTTATATTTATTATTAATTAGTTTTTCAGTTATGGATGATGTACTCATCGAGATTTTGTTAATCTTAATACATACCAATCCAATTTAAAGCTCTCGTAAAGGTACGGTGTCGTTTGTGCGATGATTGTTCACGTGTTTATACGAACCTTTGTGTCTATACTGTGTTAAAAAAACAGAGAGGGCACACTAGCTGCACGCAAAGGAACAGTTACAAGATCGCGTACAAAAGCTTACCGCTCGGGAGCAAGAACCAAGCTTGTCTTCATGGTCTTAGGATTTTTCTTTTAAAAAATCCCTAATTTAACATTTTCTGGTGTGAATTGAGCTTATACAAATCCAGTTAGTAATTTATTTCATTTTCTAATTTATATTTCGATATTTCATATTATGGAATCGAGTATTTATAGAAACCCCAATTTCCACCTTCCAGTATTAATTTCTAGTATCTCTTGGCTACTCGACAACGGAGAAACTATGGTAACGAGTTGTATGCACCACAGAACTAGAATAAAGAAAATACATAAAACGAGATAAATTATGGTGCATAACTAATTAAGTATTAATTATTTTAAACTAGAAAAATAAATTAATATGATTTTTTAAAAAACTTTCCTACATAAAATCTTAGGCAGAGTATACTGTTTAGCCATTTAAAAAAGTGCATGCCAAGAATCAGCGGTGGAGCCAACACCCGGCTAGTGACAGTTGCCCGGGCTCCGCCGCATGAATCAAGTGGTTAGAGCATCTCCAACAGCTTCTCTAAATTAGACTCTCCAAACACCTATATAGCCAACTCGCCAACTGATTTAGCAAGTTAATCTCGTTGCTCACTCCAACAGCCTCTCCATCTACACTCTATTATGAGTATATGATACTGGGACCCACATACCAGCCTCTACAATTTATTATTCTTCCTCTTTTTCTTCTCCTCCTCTTCTCTCATTAGAGCCATCCTCAAGCTCCTCGCCGCCCATCTCCCTTGGCTACGACGATGATGTCCACGCAACGGCGGACGGCGAGGGGAGGCGGCTCGCCGATGCGCAGCGGCCGACGTCGGTGGCGGTTGAGCTACGGAGGAGGGAGGTCATGGCGGACGTGCAGTTGTGTGGAGTAGTGGGCAATGAAGCTGAGGCCGTCGAATCCGCGTCCTCCTTCCCTCCCTTGCCGTACGGGCGGAGCTCGGAGGCGGCGCCGGCGGCGAAGGTCTCCGTGTCCTCCTTCCCTTCCTCGTTGTCGCGGGGATGAAGGCGGCACCGGCGGGAGCAGCGTAGGCGGCGGTGGCTGACCTCCTTGCCTGGCACGGATGGGAGAAAGAGAAAGAGGAGGTGAGGAAATTGTTTGTGTGGTCCACCATTGGTCAGTCAGATGGAGTGATCAAATTTGACTAGTGAGGAGGAGGGTTTAGCCAGCCAAATAGCTTGGCCAATGGGTTGGAGAGGCTGTTGAAGTATGTTTTTCTGGAAGAATTGTTAGATTTTAATTTGGAGAGCTAATTAGAGATGTTGTTGAAGGTGCTCTCAGTAGTACCGTTGCCGTGCTTAATTAGTCACAGGGTTCAGACGTTCACCTGCATGCAGCTGCCATGAGTAGTAGCTAATTACGTTCTTAATTAATTTACTAGTTTGAACACGAGATCAGATAAGTGGATCAACCATGTAAACTAGCAAACTGACCTAACTGTAGAATTCATCATAAAATTTTTTTATTTTAAGATAATACAAGACTATAATCTAATCCATCATCAGTACATGACCATCGGTTTTTGGTAAATCAAATTAATTTGGTAAATCGGTTTTCTTCACATTAAATTAGAACTCGACATCGGACAATTTTACATATCTGTAGGCTAAGGCCCTGTTCTTTTGCATCCTCTTCCCAACTCCTCTCTCTCGTTTTCCACGCGCACGCTTTTCAAACTACTAAACGGTGTGTATTTTGTAAAAAGTTTCTATACAAAAGTTGCTTAAAAAAATCAAATTAATTTATTTTTAGAAAAAAATTAGCAAAAACTTAATTAGTCACGCGCTAATGGATCGCTCCGTTTTTCATAATCACTGTGCATGTTCCGAACTCCGGTGAGCGAACGCTGCCTGAATGGTCTATGTAGTTATATGGATTTAAGTACACTTTTTACCCAACGTTAGGCTTGCCGGGCTTAGAAAATTTCCTAGATCCAGCGAAGAATGATGGATCTCTTCACTCAATCAGCTACAAACGAAACACAAAGCACATCAAGTTTTAGTAGTACATCGGGAGCACTTAAAAAAAACTCTATTGGATAGATCAATGATTCCACAAAGCCAACACTACACGAATGATTCCATTTACTTGTACTAAGGACCGGGTCCGCCGCTAAATAGTAAACGATAACGTACTTGGAAGCCTTTGACATTGTGCCCATCAGTTTATTGAGCTATAGCGCGCGCTAGCTGCATGAGCACACCTGAAGTACAATAGGCATAGTACAGCATTATTATATTTAAACACGTATTTTTCTTTGCGTTATTCATGGTTTTAACTCTTAAAGTTGGTCTCCGCGTATAAGAAAGAGTAGGATATCTAAATGAGTATAAATAACTTCTGTTCTTAGTTTAACAAATCAAATGGCAAATCTCAATTAACTAGAGTATCGCGTATTCAAGTACATGCACATGTGTCAAGTTCTGAAGCACACAGAATTAAGCAAAGCAATCATGCATGTATGGACGTACGTTGGTCCCGCGAAACTTCCTCGACAAGCCTCGACTCGACTCTCCCTGCGCCGGGTGCACCGTGCACGTCTCGGTCTACAGCGCTCGACCAGTTGCAGAAGTCTTCAGAGTGATCGGTCCGTACTTTTGCATGGTCAGATCAAAGATAAACCTAGGTAGGGTGTAGATCAGCTAGCAGATCTAGTTGCACTTGCATTCGTTGATTGAAAGAAGTAGAGGGAAAGTGACTCGTTTCATGTCATCCAAATGATTATTAAAAAAATTAAAAAAATAGTAAGATAGATTATTATGAAATATATCACTTCACAAACATGCAAGTTAAAAATTCAACTTTTACAAGTTGTAATAAAAATAACAAATATATATGCGAATGTACGATAACTATTTCCAGTTTAATTTGTTATTTTTGCTGCAACTTGTAAAAGTCGAATTTGATCTTGCATGTTTTATGGAGTGATATATTTCATATTAATCTATGTGGTTATTTTTTTAATTTTTTATAACTATTTAGATGATATGCAAATAACGAGGGGATATCCAAAAGTAGATCGAGTTGCATGCAAAGACTATTTAATTTCCAGTTGCCAAACATCGTCCTCAAATCAACTCGTTTTCTCTCGAGAAGCACGCAGCTAAGCTAAATCTATAGGTGAGACCGCGAGACTAATCTTTAGCCACCCCCAACCCAGAAACTATCAAGTAGTTTCTATACTTGTTATGTTATGTAGAAACTAAAACTATACATCCAATGGATAGTGTCTTCGAATTAAATTATCATCCAATCATCTCTCTTCTGTCTCCTTTTATGCACCTATTCCTTTATTTTCATCCTTAGTTCTTGTGTAGAGATGATTTCTTGTATGAGAAATGTGTCTTCATGTATTTATCTCTCTCCTCATTAACTCTTTTACTACATCAGATATTTACTTATGTGGCAGTGTATTTAATACTATGGATACTAGGTAACATGAATAGTTCGGGATGGCCTTAGATCGCAAGCCATTGATGAGCCATATTTATGGGTGGTAATGGGTTATATAGTCAGGTTACCTACTTGATCTTATATACTTTTAGGTTAAAAGTATAATTTTTTTTATCCAGCTCATTTTAATCTAGTCCTTAAAATCTAGTATGAGCTACTCCCTCCGTCCCAAAATATAAAGATGGGACACATCCTAGTATTGTCTATTCAGATTTGTAGTACTATGATGTATCTCGTTCAATCAAAACTCCTTATATTTTTTAATGGATGGAGTAAAATATTAGACTCGTTAACACCCCTAAGATATATCATGTATGTGAGCCGGTCGCATCGTGGGCAAGCTCATGGCAAAACCATATGCAATCACATGGTTAGCACACACTAGCTTGAATCATATTTTTTGCTAGTTTGGTCATAGGGCATATAGCTAGAGAGGAACATGTTGGATTGAATGTAACTATTCTAGTGTGATGGTGATGCTTTGTATTCTCTTCGTTCTGAAATATATGTATTTGTTAGAACGTTTAGTATGTACTAAGGTTGATTAAAATATTTTATTTTAAAGTCACTTTAGTTGTCAATTTTATATTTTAAATAGCAAATTAAGTTCCCTCTTCAAGCATCTGATCGGATTGGAAATCGTTGAAATAATCTGAACCTACAAATCAGTGTAGTCAGTTGACAATTTCAAATTTTGATTTGCTAATTAGATTCCCTTTCCAATTATCTGATTGGTTCTGGTATCATTGAAATGATGTGAGTAATGAAACTTAGTATATAAATACTTACGTTATGGTATAAAATTGGAATTCTAGAAATCCTTATATTTTTGAATAAAGGTAATAATACATAAAGGGCTACCAATGATGAGGCACATCAAGTGTTATTAAAGATGCTAGGTAATAGATTGCAGAATACATGGGGCTAAATCAAAATGTAGGTGTAGCATTAATCAGTTGTGCAACTTTGATCCATAGCTCAAACAAAAATTATTGTTTTCTTTCTTTATTTTAAATATGAATCCTTATTTTCTGCTGACACCATGACAAACTAATCTTCAGAATGTTTTCTTTTTCGGACGCGCAAAAAGATTTCACGCTAATATATTAAAAGGAAAGTTCAATTACACACCGCAATCAGCCAGAATGGTTAAAGCAAATAATATTTGTATTTTATTTTCTTGTTCATTCCTGTGCTCATTTGAAAATGACGTAATGGACATGGTATGCATAATACAATTCCGATGCTTTTGGACAGCCGCAATGTGAAAATAAGATAGGGTCACAAGTCTAAGGTGATTCTTTGTGACCGCGGTCTTTAACATCGTGAAACTCGACAAACATATTAATTGCAATATGTGGTCAGTTTAGCTCTATCTCAACTCTCGAGTAATAGGTACAATAAATGGTGCATCCTTTGCTGAGGAAGGCAATTGGGAAAAACTAAATTTCTCTAGTAGAACATGTTGTGTCAACTGAAATATGTATAGTGGAGCAAACTTTAATATTTTTAAGCAACCTTAAAAAAAATATGGAGAGCTCTTTCTTTTCATTAAAAAGAAGAGAGTTGGTCCAATTAATAAAGAAAACTATATCAAACATTATAACTGCACAATTAATTGAAGAATGACCATAAAAACTCACATAGGACACTCAAAAACCTACGAAGAAGAGACAGAACCACAACTACCAACTAGCGAACCAATCAACTTATTATAGCCTACCCACTTTAGGTTGGGTTCGTTGTTTGGAGTTGGGAGCTAATTCCTCATGCACACAAAACGGATTGGCTCTAGTATGATTAATTAAGTATTGTCTTTTTTTCAAAAATAGATTAATATGATTTTTTAAAACAACTTTTCTATAGATTTTTTTTCAAAAAATACACCATTTTTTTTCATAATTACTATCTACATCCCAAAAGAACTTTTTTTGCCACTAGTCAAAAAAATACTATAATAACATCTATTTTTTAAAACTCTAATATATTAGTAGTTCTCAACTTTCTTAAACTTCAATGCATAATGCATTAACTGTGTTTTAAAGACGAAGTCTAATGTGAGATAAATAAAGAAAATTGAAGTCTCCATGGGACGGACACGGAGTAGTACTAATGGATCCTTGTGACTAGTTAGCCAAAAAAAAACAAAATCTGGATGTGAATTACAGAAATCGATAAACCACCATATTTCAAGCCTCGGAGCAACTAGTGGTGGGAGCGTAACCAGTTCAATGCACACGCAACGCTGGTTGAAACGGCCTGCCAACTTTGGTATGGTCCAAAGAGACTAGAGAGTTCCTAGCTTAGCGGTAGCGGATAAGAGAACATATATAAAATAAAATAAAATAAAATCTAGTGTTTGTCGTCAATACTGTTCACCGTTTACACTGATCACCGTTATCGATCGCCTATGTTCATCTACGGAGGCTTCGTCCTGCATGAGTGTCCAGGCTCCCTACTGGGGCAGGAAATTAAACCATATCTCATATGTAGTAAGAAGCCTGCTGCTGCATTTAAATTCAGTATTTCAGTTTTTCTGTATGGTGCAGTTGCAACAATTAATGGTATACTCGTACATGGTTCCCAACTTCTACATTCTTTATATATATTTTTTTCGTAGAATTTCTGAAAAGTTTGAGCTTGCCGTTTGCATGTGATCAATATGTTCATTCCTCAAATGAACGGAAAGAAAGAAATTAAGGAATGCACAGGGACTCAAGGAGCACGCAGACATACAGTGCAGGGTACATATCTCAGTAAACTAAATTGTAACTCGTATTAATTTACAAAATGGCATACCTCTTGCCAAATCACACCCTTTGCTTATGCTTTGAATTTGTTGAGCTCAACGGCTCAACCGTACCACCCACTAGTTTTTATTTGTGATACCATCCTCTACCTAACCCTACATACACGTGTGACCTCGCAGTGTTTTTTTAAGAAGAAACTGTAAAAAATACTTCTTTTTGAATAAGAATAAATTGTAAAAATACTAATGACTTCATCGGCATCGTACTCCATTACTGTCTTCTCCTTGTGTGTTTTTGTACATGAACATGTCGTTAACAACGAAAAAACAGGAGTAGTAGTATTATTAGTGAGGCCACTTCAGCTAATCGGTACTTAATTTCTTAGCTAACGGTGAGCTGCGGGAACCCCAACGCCGGGTGCGGTGACAGAGGCGACAGCGGAGGCAGGCCGTCCCAGTACTGCTCCCAGCTCCAGCTCGACGGCGTCACCGGAAAACTCGTGGGCTCCGACGTCCCCGTCGACGACGTGGTCGCCGTCGTGTCCCGCGACATGGATGACAGTGATGATGAGTAGGCGGACGTCGGCGCTTCGGTCTTTACAGCCTTGTTCACCACTCCGATCACCTCGACGACGTCGTCGGCGGTGTTGTCCTCCGGCTGCCGCTTCCTTTTGTTCGTCGGCGGCGTAGCCCATAGATCGGCGCCGCGGGTGCCGACCTCGTTGGGGAAGTTGAGGATGGCCTTGGCGCCGCGCATGCGGAAGGCGGCGCGGTCGTAGGCGCGCGCGGCCTCCACGGGGGTGTCGTACGTGCCCAGCCACACGCGCGACCCCCGCCGCTTCGGGTCGCGGATCTCCGCCGCGAACTTCCCCCACGGCCGCTGCCTCACGCCGCGGTACTTGCGGAAGTCTTCCACGGCGACCGGTGGCGCGGCAGCCGACGCCCATGAGCCCAACGAGCTCGGGGGCACGGTGACGGTCAGCGACGACGATGGCGACGACGCCTTCTTCACCGCAGGGAATCGCTCGCCTCCGAACATGATCATCGCCTCGGCCGCCGGCTCGGGCTGATCATCACGGAACGCGGCCTCAGCAGCCGGGGCGGAATCCACCACATACTCCTGCGTCAGGCCTACGTAGCCTCGCTGCTGCTGTGGCAAGAACATGGCGGCGGGTGGGTACCCAGCTGCCGGTCCAGCAGCAGGAGGCAGTGGCACGGGGACGGGGGCGTCGCCGCCGAGGAGGTGCTCGCGGATGAACTCGAGGGCGAAATCCTCGGCGTCTCCGGGGAAGTCCATTGTGAGTTGCGTAGTGCGGCCGATTGCTCAAAATGTGCGTTCGTGTTGAGTAGACGTGGGTGCGTGCCTTTGAGAGTCTTGAGTCTGAGGACAAAAGGCTCGGGGAGGTCCGTGGGGGTATTTATACACCGTACGAGCGCCAGAGGCGACCGGAATGGGCTTTCGGTCTCCCGGCGATTTGATTCGGTCTTTCGTGATCTTGTTATTTATCCGTGGAAACAAGGGTGCTGATGATCAGTTGATCACCGAGTTAGGGATTGAACTTATGTGCTAGTTAGTTAGGTGCTGCGCTTTAGCTACTTCAACATTTATTCAGTTACTTAGTTAAGTAAAGTAAAAGGAGTATCATTATATCTGTCATCAAAATACTTTAAGCGTGTCTTTTATGTTTATCTCTTTGCACAAATGCTTTAGGAAAAGACAAATGGTTAAAAGGATTAACAGGGTACTGGAGGTAATAATACTTCTTTGTTGTTTTATAGGACTTATTTGTTGTTTCACTTTTGTTCAAGTACACATTTTTTTGTCTAAACTATTTTTTAATCATATATAGATAAATGTAGCGGTATAAAATAATTTAAATTCATCCGAAGGGCATTATAAAAACTGTTGGTTAGATCAATGGTTTCGCAAAGCCTTACTTTTTTTCAATTCATTCATCCCTTAGCCAAGTAGGACCGGGTCCGCAGCTATATACTTATATAGTAAATTATAACGTACTTGCAAGACTTTGACCTTTTTTATCAGTTTATTAAATTAAGCTATATGGCGCTTTGCATATGTTCAGCTAAAGTATAATAAGCACCCGTACACAATTATATGTAGTAGAATATCACTAAACGAAGTTAAAAACAGAGCTACCCCTCCGTCCCATAATATAAGGCGCGCACGCATTCCAAAATTTAATCTTTAAAACATTTGACCAACGCTTAGTATAATATGGAATAAATTTTATTTGTTAAAAAATATATAATTGGATTGACATTTAAATTTACTTTCATATGGTTATAATTTTGTTGCTACAAACCTTATAGTATATGAGAAATTATAAACTAAAGATTAGTTTTAGAGACTGTGCTAACTTTGACCGCGCCTTATATTTTGGGATAGAGGGAGTACTAGGTATGATATGAGATTCTATTAATTTTTTCACTAATCAAATAGAAAGAGAGAGGTTAGCACGGTTAGATCATAATGGATTTAGATTATAATAATAAATAGCGAATGATATACCCACTCCATTTCAGAATGTAAGTTTTTTCGTTTTGTCTTGTTTTGTCTTACGGTAAAATATCTTAAGTTTGATGAAATTTATAGAAAAAACATAGCAACATCTACAATACCAAATTAATTCCATTAAATACAGCATTGAATATATTTCTAGAGTAAATTTAACAAACCTATAGATACTTTGATTAATCTATCACAAAACTAGTACATATTAGCACTATTTTTTTCATGGAACTATAGATTTAAGGAATAGTATAAAAAACTACATAATTAACATTAATTTTATTACAGAAATACAATTTTTAACTTAAAACAACTCTAAAATCTATAGTTTTTTACACAATGATTTAAATTTGTAATGTTTTTATGATAAATTTAGCGCTAAATCAATAGTTTTGTAATATACATTCTTAAATTTGTAGTTTTGTGATAGTTTTTGTCAATAAAATTACATGGTTGTTTGGTGTTAAAAAATGTGCTATGTTTTTTTTATAATTAAACTTGGTCAAACTTGGTGAAGTTTTATGCTGGACAAAACCATAACACATTATATTCTGAAATGGAGGAAGTTGTAATTGCACAAAAAAATACAAATTATATTTAGGAATATGTACGCAAATAATAGTTATATATAAAATAGAGTAAATTTGATAAAACTACATATCGTTTATCAAATTATCACAAAACTATATACTTAAGATATTATCTCAAAAAATTATAGATTTAAAACTAAATTTATTATAAAATTATAGATTTAAGACCATGTATCATAATACTATATATTTAATATTGAAGTTATCACAAAACTTCAGTTTTTTAAGTTTAAATCCTTAGCACTAATGTTGTATTGAAAATATAAATATTGTAGTTTTGTGATTAAATTTGTGCTAAATTTGTAGTTTTATAATAATTTTATTATTAAATATGTAGTTATGTGTACTCCATCTCAAATATGTAGTTTCGAAATAAATCTTTTGATAAATTTATAGTTTTTTGAATTTACCCTATCAAATATAATAAATTTTTTATGGAACAAGAGGGCTATGTAAAAAAAATCAATTCTTCTTTCTATATATGTCTAGTTATATTTAAAGACGAACTAGCTAGTTATAATTGAAAAATTACTCTAGTTTGCATTTAAACACGTGTTTTCCTTTGCGTTTATATTGATCTTAAGCCGTCGTCTCCACGAACACGACTAGGCCGGTATCTAAATGAGTAAATAAATTATACAGTTCCTTAGTTTAACAAGTGGCAATCTAAATCAACCTAAGTACATCATATATAAATTCACACGCACATGTATCAATTAAGTTTTTAAGTTCTGACGGCACACCGAATCCGGCAAGCAGCTAATTAAGCATGGGCATGGGTCCATCGTGCGAAGCTCCCTCGCTATATAGTAGCTTGATCGATCTGTCGCCCTTTCTTGGGTGCACGTCTCGATCTGGAGGCTCGACCGGCCGTTTGCAAAAGTCTACAGAGGTGAACTCCTCATTTTCAAACCTAATTACTTTCCAGGGTCAGATGGTAGATAAAATTAACCTTACATAGATCAGTAGAGTGGCATCTTATTCTTGCATACGCAAGACTATTCCAATCGTCGTACTCCTGCTACTTTAATTTTTCTCGTGTACTGCGAATCTATTTGTGATCTATAGCTAGGCGAGAGACTAATCTTCGCCGTATTTTTTTCTTTCCGTGGGTTAGACCGCGCGTGCGCCGCCGCTAGCCCAATATATGTGCAATGTGAGGTACGCAGTGTACGGTCGAACGCCCGGTCGCGTCTCGTGCTCGCATGGTACGTAGCACACAACGCATTTTGATGCGACGTGCTTAATGCTGCGGGCGGAGGACTTGTAATGATGGAAACCAGCACAACGGTCAGCTGTCAACCGCCAAAGCATTCTTCGTTTCCTTTGTTAAGAATTAAGACGGCCGTTAATTAATCTCGATCGTCTTCTTACGCTTTTCACGTGTATCCAAATCTCTCTTTTTTAGAGAGGAGCTAGGCAGTTATGAAAAAAGTTATCAAGAAAAAACAGAGAGGAGATAGCCTTTTACCTGTCTGATAATTTCTGTAGTTTCTTTATAAGAAGCAAGTACTTTCTCCGGATCATGATACTTATCTTTTTTTTAATAAGTGTGAGATCAAACTTTGACTACAAATAATTTTTAAAATATTTATCTTAAAAATATTAAGACCATACGTATAGATTCTTAAAAATTATTTCAATAGAATCATATATTTATTCATATTTATATTTAATTATAATAAAACATAATGATTAAAGTTATTTTTTAAGATCATGTCCTTATCTAACAATAAGTATTACCTATTCGAAGGAAGTAGTTATTTTAAGAAATCTGAAAACACATTAAGATAAATTTATAAGTACTAATCCATAGGAACCCCAGTTGCTATCAATGTTATAAAAGCTAGGAAGGTGGCCCACGCGTATGCGCAACATTTATATTGTTGAAAGGTAACATTATGGTTTGTTCAAAAATTGTCTTATAGATAACAAATTAAAGATCGGACAATGTCCTTTTAAAATATCCAAAGGTTCTATTTTTTAATATATCTCAAAAACCTTCATCAATTTTGAATACAAGATGGATCGATAAGCTCATACGACTTTTGCATCGAGTAAATATTACACTACCACTAGCTAATTATCATGCATACCATTTATGCATATATTGTGTAAATATGGGTACAAGTGAAAATTACGAGATGAAGGAACTCAAAGATCTTGTGATTGAATCACCTCATGAAGACACATGACAAACAAACTATGGGTAGACTAAAAGTTGGATTTTTCCCCTCTATGTAAGTTCAACAATATTTTCTTCATAGTTTTAAAGAACTTTAGAGGGTTTTGATGCACACAAACACATACACAATTGCTTGGCTTGGTAGTGCAAAATATCAACATTGTTTGAAGCTAATTTCTTTCTTTCTTTTCCGCATGTTTGATTGTTTTCTCTGAAACAATATTTGTTTGTAATAAGACCATAATTATATAAATTTAATTAGTACATGTAGTTTACTTAAGTGTTTTATAGTAAAGTTTATTTATGTCTTGTAGTACGATTATATTATATAGTTTTGTCATGTAAATTATTATCAATAAGTTCAATATGATTTATATCACCAGAATTAATGAAACTTTGTAAAACCAACCATGACTTTACTTAAAAAATGGTTTGCCTAATTTATTTTAAAAAAAATCAAATAAGCACATATTCTCATTCTTAACGGTGTTTTTCTCATTATTCAAAAATCTTTGTATAATTGATACATCGTGCTATCACTCGATTATATAGATGTAAACTATTTGTTATTATTTTCGATCCATTCATTGCTCTATGGTATCCTCCACTCACTCATCATCTTGTGATAGTCACATATACCATATTTTATCAAAATGTATCTACTTATTTATTTTACATTAGAGAAAACACTACACTGCTCCTCGTTCATGCATCAGACACAGGGTCCAAAATGTTTTTTTCCTAGAGTATGTTCTTAATTAACACATGTAAATAGATTATTACATGTGTAATATATATGTATGTGACCAAGGGTAATTTTTGTTCTAGCTTCGCCCCGTTTATATAGATGTAGAGAGTGCTTTGATTCTTCTTCTCCCTACACCACATCTTTGATTTGTTTTCAAGTTATTAAAAAAATCGTTATCCATTGATGATTTGCAACGTCTTCACCTTGGCAAAGCAGTACGCTACAACAATCATAATCACCTTAGCTACCTTAGGTATGACAACTTCTTCGATATTGTAGATCACAACTACGGTATTTGTATGGTATCAGGGTATACGCGAGATTAAGGTAAAAGAGACAGGAGATAGGAATTTTTATACAGGTTCGGGCCCCCTCAACTGACAGGTAATAGCCCTACTCCTATTGGTCGAAACTGGTGTTGCTCTTATATATCAATATCACTTGAGTACAATATTTGGGATAACCTAATCTAACTATCATCGACTTGGCGGCACGGGTCTCCACATGTAGTCAATGACAGGGTAGTCTTCCTTCTCGAATACGAACTCGGCGAGATAAAGGGTAGCGCTAGATCCCTCATGTCAGCCTCTGTGGTACTAGATGGGTCTGTCTAGGCTCTTCCCTCATGTTGGTGTGTGTTGATCTATGTTGGCTTGTCCCATCTCCTCCTAGGGGGTTTTGTATTTATATCCATAGATGTCCCATTGTCCAAGTAGAACAATGGAGACATATATGGATACAATCTGAGTAGTCCTTATAGTTTCCAACTTGAACTATGTTTCTCCTTACTTATTCGGAACACCTTCGTATGTAAGGCATGATCCGTATAAGACTTGGTATATGATGGGCCCGCCCGAGCTTAACCCATGATTATGGGGTATACCTTATCCATAACACTGGCACTTCATTATGCGTGTGGAAGGTAAAGACGTGCACATGCGTTGTGCAGAGATGTAAGAGAAAAGTCTTCCGAGGCTTTGTTTTTAAACAAAAGATAGATCAATCTAATGGTCTAAATAATAGGTCCACCGATTGAAGTGGACATCGATGAACAAATATTTTTAAAAAATAGTCTAAAATAATGTGTACATGATATAATGTAATGGTGTAAAGTTTTTTTAAAATATTGTAGAGCTAATTTATTTATGTCTACTTGTAAAGAGTTATATGCTGGTATATTCTATATTTGTAAACTAACTTTTATTCAAAATTTATTATCACTAATAATAATAATAATTCTTGTCTCATATACTTAAGAAAAAAATGGTAACGTACCTTGGAAAAAGGGAACGGAAAGAAGTACGTACTTATATTTGGAACGAACAGGAGTAGTCACTGTTCGGTTTGTTTTGAGATCAATTTAATCTAACGGTTTATAATATTGGATCCATCGATTCAAGTGAAAATCGAGGAATAAATATTTTATTTTCTCTCAGATTTTCTAGGATTTAATTTAATTTATTAGAGCGTCACATGATGGTTTAAAAGCGTTTTGAGAAAACTTAATTGATTTTTAGTATATAATAAAAGATTGGTAAACAGTTTCGTGCGGTCACCAGGTTTTATATGCCGATTTGTGAGGTTGGGCCACATGTTCCTTATATGCCGACTTGTAGACTTAAAAAGAAAAAACACTGGAAAAAATCTGAGTAGTAACTGGATAGATTGCATCTTCAAAAGGTGGTTAAGCAGATAATTAATGTATTTCTTTTTCTTATCTGATCTTCTGTTCTAATGGAAATGACGCAATGGGGGAACGCATCTTCATTGCTGCGACTTTTAAGTGTTAATTATGTATGTCTCTCATAAGCTCGCATGCAAACACAAAAACTTAATTAAAGTTTACAGCATATAGTATATATATGTAGATAGCAGTATGCATTTACTATTCCGACGTTTTTTGAACAGCTGAAACAAACAAATCTGAATGCGAAGGTGAGACAAATCACTCCAATAGACAACGACATTTCGAGATCAAAACCTTGGACACACAGCGATGGATCGACGTACGTACCCAGTTCAACTCACAAGCAACGCTGGTTGAACGACCTGCGAACTTTGGTACGACCCTTCCTAGCGAGTGCCCGAGCGTAGGAGCTAGCTAGGATAAGCACGAAGATACAAAATCAGGTCAACACGGTCCTCGTACGACGCCAAACTCCCCCACCCCAAACGCCCGAATTGACCTTTGACCCCCGCCGCATCGTGCCGCTCGGCCTGGGCGGCCGCGCCGCAGAATTCGCTCGGCCGAATCACAGATTTTTCGCAGAATCGCTCGCGCTGTCGCGTCGCGCAGCGCCGCGCAGGCCACGCGCGCGTGCCGCGCGCCCGCGGGCGCAGGGCCGAGCCCAAAAGTTCCCACTCCGAGAGCTTGCGCCCGCGGAGGCAGGCTCGCGTCATGGACTGTGTTGGACCGTTCTTAGTACCAAGTACGTGTACGTCCACCCCGAGCACGAGCCGTACGTCGAGCGGTCGTGCGCCGGCATGGCCGCATCCACGGGTTTTCTCGCGCAAAACTACGTACGCTGGGCGACCAAAGTGGGAAGTTCACACATGACGACACTGTGCGGCATGCGGCATGCGCATCGCGCGACGTGGTACCCGTGAGCGTGATGGTGGCTATAGCTACCGTCGTCTATCCGTCTGTATGTTTCCGATGATTTGCGACGTTGGCGTTTGGTCGCAGGACTCCCAATGTCGCCTCGTCAGTGCTAGTTCTCGGTGTTCTTATTCGCTGGTTGCGTCTCTCTGACTCTCTGCAGTGGATAGCTAGCTTGATGGGTTTCTGCGCAAATCATCCCAGCTAATTACTGGTTATGCTATTAGGTCAAAATTTAATGATCGTTTTGTGCGAAATAATATACTAATATATAGGACTACAGGTGATGATCTCTTTTAATAAAAGATTACTGCAGCAGACTTTCAGTGACCAGTTTACTTTATGATGCTAAGCTGAAGTCCATTTCAACATTTTGCTATCATGAGAAGTACGTGGTTTTACAGGTGTGAGCTGAGTAGATAGGTAATTAGGTTAAGATGGAGAAAGTTTGCAATATATTTTGTACAGTAATATATATGGTAGCCATCTCACTAAAGTAGTACTTCAGTAATTTGCGCCATCTGTCTAGGAGAGTAGGAGATATCATGAGCATACTGGACTCTGTTCATGGGTAATAACGAGCGACGAGCTAAAATAATTCACCATTTCAGCGTCATCGCTCAATCAGTGACTATCTAGCGAAAGCCACATAGAAGTACACTTACAGGTATATAGAATGGCAGCATAGCTTTGAACGTATACATAAAACCATACATCCGACAGTCACATCCTGCTGGTTCTGGTCTTCTTCAAAATTCAGAGAGATTCGAATCGCACATTATATTGCGAGTTCCCTAGTAGGAGTAGTACTCTCTTGAGTGTGCAGAAAGTTGTCCACGAAATTGCGAGTCAAACCCATGTCAGTTGAAGTAATTAAACTTGCTAGTAGAGGATCAAACGACCTAGCTAAGCGCCATCGATTGGATACGGGCGAAAGCGACCACTCGGCCTCAGTATAACGAACAGATCTGAGGACTCGAGACCGATTGGCCTCTTCAAACGCAGAGCCAAATAAATCCAATATATATTTTGTAGTCAAAGAAACTAAACTTATGCACATATGCAGTGGTATATGTTTGATTTGTTCATTCCGTTTACAGGGATTTCCTTGTATGTTCGCGCAAGCGAAGTGGGCCGATGGATCACAGTGGTTCGCTTCCTGCGGCGACAAACCACGAGCATACGAGGAAAAATCAGCAGAACTTGACAGATTAATGCCTCCTTGGAATGAAAAAGTTTGAGTTTTTTTTTTTTGCAGGATTGAAGCTAATTTTTACAAAAAATATTGCAAAATTTATATGCTTCAAAGAAGCTTATGTCTCAAATGCAATGACCCATTGGACTAGGGGTTGAACATAAAGCATTGTGTATTTATGGGCGAAATCGGGTGTGTACATTGGATCAGAACCGTATCTTATTTCATATTTTACTCGGAGTCAAAACAGTGCGTTGATAGAGCTGGATAACCTATTTATTCTGTATCCTATATATCCCATATTTTTTTTTATCTTGGAATTGGATTCGGAAACAAATATTTATTTATATCTCTGTAATCTATGGGTACTAAACCTATAGAAGCAATTAGAGTGTTAAAAAGATATATTACGGAATAAAAGTACCTGTTACCTCGTAAACCAAAGATTAATTAACATCTTACTCCGTATTATCATGTGATTATAAAACTCATAATAAATTTTGTTATATGTTCGATTACACTGGAACACGGGCGAATATAACTTTTCTCATATTCAAAACCTATATTATTTTTTAGCAAGTTTGGTTTGAACTTTTTCTCTCGTATCCTTCCCACAAGCCTTAGGAATTATTATGATTTCTCTAGAAAAAAACACAATAAGTCAGATCATCGTTTAATTGTATTTTTTCGAATAAACCAGCACTTGGACAGTTCAGAGTTTCATTAAATATAGTAGGAAAAAATTACAAAAATATAACCATGAGAGATTATAGTTAACGAAAAAGAAAACAAACACCACCCCCAATCATCGACATCACACACACATCCAAGGGAAGGACAACACCGAACCAACCGTCACTAGACCGCACAAAAAGCTACAACTGTACCACTCAATGCCAACTCTAAACAAGTGACGATCTAACCTCCTAAATATCACCGATGCGAAAGGTTATAGAGGGAGAGGGCGAGAGAGAAGAAAGATCTTCTCCCTCACACAAACATATCGATCCACCGCCATCAAGAGCTTCGTGCAAATTATTAAGAATGCCACCGCTCGCCATCTTTTCAGATCGGAAGGAGACCTAGACAATGGTTTCACTCGACGACCACACCAGAGAAAGAGAGGGGTGTCTCGACCACACCCCAAGAGGGAAAGCGACGCTCAAGTAATCATCGATTAATTGTCAGCTTGCTTGATCAAGCCAGTTTGACAGCAGCAAAGTTTTTCCGCTTGACGGATTCAGGTGTTTGGAGACAGAAACGAGAGTAATACGGCAGAATATCAAGACGGACACCAGCTGGATTCTTGTTTACTACTGTTATATACGAGTTTCCTGTGGTCAATGTTATGTAGCTTTGAACATTAGTATGTCTACTATTCAATCTGTTTTACTACCTCCGTCTTAAAATACTTGTCGCTTTGAGTTTTTATTTGTAAATTTTGATCATTTGTCTTATTCAAAAAATTATAGAATTATTATTTATTTTGTTTGTAACTTGCTTTATTATCAAAATACTTTAAACCTATTTTTTTCTTTTTTATATTTGCATTAATTTTTCAAATAAGATGAATGGTCAAACTTTGCAAACAAAAAGTCAAAGCGACAACTAATTTGGGAGGGAGGTAGTATTATTTTTGCTAGTATACAAAATTGCAGTCGAAGTACTACCTTGTGGAATTCATCTACCAAACCCCATAGTGCTTCCGGCTGCTGAATTTACTAGACTTACTAACACAGAAATTCCTCACAGGGCACGGTAATTCGATCGTACTGGAAATCTGGAATAAGCAGGTCGCCCACAGGAAAACGATGGTTTGAGGAAAAACTTCGAGCTATGCACACAGTATTGTGAAAAGTACAAACAAGGGAACAGGAGAGTTTTACATGACTTGCTAGGAGGCTTCAATCGATCGAGCAGCTAGCTGATCATCACATGTTGATCTTTCGGTTTGGACCTGCAACTCACATGAAGATGTTCAGATGGACCGAGAAAAAGTCTCGAAAACCTTGAAGATATCCGCCGTCACTTGTAGTGATTGCAGGCGGTTTTGAGTTGAAACACCTCTCTGGTTAGTTACTTCCAAAATCTCGCCGCGCGTCAGCAATGCGTGCCAGGTCTAGCCGCGCGGCAGAAGCTTGGAATTTCAGATACCGCAAGCCGCGTGCAGCGGCGTGCTGTTTCCAATTACGGACCTACGGAATAGTCTCCTCTTATAAGCCTTAAGGCCACATGCTTGATGCTTCCCTACACCTTACTAGCTACTACTAGTACTAATTCCGTTGTGTAACAATGGTTTTTGTGGTCACGCCATGTTGAAACTTCAAACTGAAGTTACAAGTCTTGGCTGCAACGTTGTCAAGTGGCACGTACGGTCACGTCGGTCTTTGAATCCGTGAAGTCCTGAATCGACCGACGCGTCACAACCCAAGAATGAAATGAAACGGAAAGATCCCGACGACGACACGCGATGGGAGCTGTTTACTGTTTGCCGCGGGCCATCGCTCCGGCCTAAACCGCGGCGGCTTCCGACTCCTAAGCCCGTAGGTCGTCGTGTGGCTTCGCCTCGCCCGCCTCGTGGTCCTCACGGGCCTCGTCTCGTGAACACTGGGCCGCTATGCTACGGACCGCCGCTACGCCGTAAGGGAAGCTGCCTCGCGTCAAGTGGCCTCGCCGCAGCCCGCGTGTAACTGGTGTGTGGGCTGCGTCTGGTCCACCACCTATGCGCAGTCCTCGCGCCAGTTTGGCCCATCACTAGTTTTTTTCGTGGACCACCGAGCTTACAGCCCAATGATGCAGCAGTTCCGGTTTGCAGCAAATTAGCGATCAGAAATTGGCGGTTCGTCCGGGGAGAGGGGAAGCGAAAGCCCTGCACGGCTGCACTGATATGCTTCCCTGAAATTTTGCCACAATAATCGTGTTGCCATGTCGCCAAGTTGGAATCAAAGTGGTCGAGGACACGACGACAAGGCGACATCGCGGTCGCCGTTTTGAGAGGGAGCTGCCTACATTCATTCGGCACACATCATTATCGTTTCAGTTGTCATTATCGTTTCTCGAACCACGCTGGCAAGAACCATGGAAATTAATCCTCGCAGAAAAGGAAACAAGGAAATATAATTTTTTTTTGTGCCATGTCAGTACGCCACCCTGGCAGGGCTCCTCCCGTCCAGTTGGCATGTGGTACAAGTGGCGCAGGGGCATAAAAGCAACGCTGGAACGATGTGGTTGGCCTGACCCTGCTGACGATGGATGGTTCATGGCATCTAGACAAAGTGACAGCCGGCTAATTTTCTTCTCCGAGAAGTAAATATATCTCTCTTCGTATTTTTGGTTGTGCAACTCATGCAAAAAAAAAAAAAAAAACGATTGTTGATGGCATATGCTGAATATGTTTTGCAACTGTGACTTGTGAGGCGTGAACACGACACTGGCTCTGCAGCATGTATTACCAGTATTCGTTTGCAGTGACTACGAAGTACGCCCCGTTGAGTGCTGCTCCTACTAACAACAGTTCACACCGACAACTTATACTGCCTTATCAGCAAAAGAACCAATGAATATCTCGCAGAACAATCATGTGCGTAATCTTCTATGAAAATCTCCATAGGTTAAAACTCCCACTGCCCGGTCGAACTCCGAAATACTGCAGGTGCAGAATCTGAATATGTGCTGCTAGCTCTCAACGTACAGGTTCCTGAATAGAAGTGCTCCACATGCACATCTATCATATAAATCATGTGGTTAATTGAACAAAGATGTGGTTGTGCCCCCTGCAAAGCCATCGAGTAGTACTGACATGAAACGCTAGCTCCTGGTGGTGGTCTGGTGGATGTCGCTTTGTCTGCACTAGAGCACGATGAGATCTTGACCTGCATGCCTCATGGCTGCATGTGTGCTGCACAGGATCCTCACCTTTTGCATGCGAAAAGGATGGTGACTTGGCAACATCAAACTTCTTTGCATCTCCAGAAAAAAAAACTAAGAAAACAAACTTTCAAAGTTCTTTCGATTCAGGTGGACCTGCGATGGGTTTCTTCCGGTCCGGATGCAATGAACCAAGGACGCCTAACTTGATGCCATGTCCATGTCACCGCATTATTTTCTGGCACGACAATCTTATCCTCACAACCACGGTGAGTACACTACATGTCACGGTGCCATTAACGTCCGGACGATCGAATTCTACTACAAACGACTAATGCAAAAAAGAGAAGTGAACATAACTCGAATTTTTTAAACCCAAGCTGGCACTGATTGGTTAACTTTTCGAAAGTACGTTTCAGATTATGCATGGCTCATTCGTGCCCCCCACAAGTTATGGTTTGTTTGGTGCAACCGTATCTTTTGATTTGTTTTCTCTAATCCGTACTTTAAATTGTGCTAAAGTTTCTGAAATGAACGACCCGGATCCAAAGCTGATATTTGTCGTATCAAAAATTGACACCTGCATAAATCAAGATGGAATACGCATCGACCGATGGAGAGTCATGTCTACGCACGTTTCGTTCTCATGAGCTCCTAACGGACGCATATGCACGTGAGATGATCGTGCGATCTCCTGTATTGGTTCTTGGCTTTGTCAACATGTAATTACTCATTGGCAACGTAGTCTTTCTCCTCTAGAAGACTAGACATCTACAGTGGATTTGTCATCTTCGATTCATACAACCGTGGAAAAAAATGCCATATTTTAACTCATCCGCTGTCCAAATACGGTACTAGTACTAGTGCTGGAAACAACATGGAAGGAGCGGGGAGAAGCGACCATTGACGTGGTCATGTCCCATTGACTGAATTTCCATTTCCAGGGCATGATTATCTATGCAAAATCATCATCTTCTTCTTTTTTGCACACTCAGCATCTAGAAAAGAACATGCGCATGGCAAACTGTTTTTTTATTTAACTTTTCAGAGTAGAAAGCGTAGTGATTATAATAGTGAAAACATCAGGAAGCATTTTTCATGCCAATTTTTTCTAGACAATCCTTGCTGGGACTTATATTTACAAGTTGCATTTTCGACCTGAAAATTAATTTTACAAGTTAACTGTAATCTGCATATGCATGGGGAGACATTTCTGTGGCTGCTTGAGTCAGGACAGACGGAGGGAGTGTTGTTTTCCTGTGGTGAATGAATTATCAATCATGCGTGCAGGAGCGGGCAATCTTTTTCGAGCTATCCACATGGCGCCGGAGGTTTAAACGTGAAGTTCAGTGCACCAGCTTCTCGCCGTCGGCATCAGATTGCTCACTAGCTTGTCTGATCTGACCTACTACTACTTAAGGTGATGCTCACATGTGACGAAGATAAAGATTAAGTACGATTATGTAAAATGAAAAAAATCATTAGTACATAATTAATTAGATTTTAATTGTTCGAAACTTAAAACTGGATTTATTGGATTTATTTGATATTTTATAGTAATTTCAATATAAAAATTTCACATAAAATATAATATTTTAGTAATTTAAAAAGCACACTAACGAGAATTGAGATAAAATTGATATCTTAAGGTTATTATATCTCTAGGTCGCTGTGTGGATTAAACCATGTCACGTCAGCATACAGGACAACAAAAACGGTTGTGGTGTGTTGTAGGATGGGGCTACGTGTGAAAAGGACTTGGCAGAAAGGATCGCAGATTTGCTGGTTTCTTACATATGATTATTATTAAATTCTGGTTTGAAAGTTCAAACCCTGTCTGTAGAACACCAGTACAGTTCACTGATGCAGTTGCTAGAATCTAACCGGGTGTCCTGTCTGTATTTCATGTAGCTGGAGATGTACACTCAAGTAAAACTTCCATGGAAAAAGTTTATCTAACAAAGAAGAGTTCGACTTTGTACGTCAGCCACATGCGACCGTCGACAATCAGCCTATTGGTTGGTTAATGGCCTAAAATATAATGCAGGGTGGAAAGTGGAAAGCACCATGGAAAATTCATCGGAAGCTTTTTTTCTTGGCTCGTGGCGCCCTTTCTCTTTGCCGTTGCCGCACGGAGCCATCTCGGACTCTTGGAGAGGTTTTACTGGCTCGTTTAAGAAATATAAACAGTCCTTATCATGCCGTCTGGCGTTGCTTTTTTCGCAAAGTTTATGATTAGGGGCACATCATCAAATCAACCCCCGTGCAGTCAAAGTCTAGCGGAAGAAAGAACATTGGACAAGTCACAAGTATACTAGCAGTGGTAACTGTACATGCGTGGCTCTTCCGATCGTGCTAAGGGATGACTAAGGAAAACATAACTGTACATGCGTGGCTCTTCTAGAAACGGTGCTGAAGCCTTCGTCACGTTGAAATAGCCGAAGAGGCGAAGACCCAGGTCGTCTTCTTCTGTACACTACAGGGGTACAGTAGTGCTGTTAACGTTTCAGCTGCTGCCGCCGCAAAAATTGACGATCATCGAATCTGCAGTAATGAGGCTCGCCTACTATGTTGTGCACATCACCAATACGGAATACTCTTCTGTTCTCTAGCGATCTGTCGCGTTTCATCATTCATGCGCGATGCGCACCACAACCCCCCCTCCAAACCGATCACGGAGCGTCCGTCTTTTACATCGGACGGCGCAGAGACAAGTCGATGGATATCCCGAGCTAATGGACGCCTTGCAAGGAAGGAGCCGGGAAGCAGCAGTGGCTACAGCGGCAGCAGACGTGGTGGACCGTGCTGCAGTGTCCCGCACGCGAGGCAACGCAAACGCAACGCAGCGGAGAGGGGCGTTGGCCGCGCGCGCGCGCTGACGTCCGCGAGACCGTGACCGGCGCCCATCCCAAATGGATCGGATAGCGTCGTCTCGTTTCGGTTGCTGCCGCTTCTCCGTCGAATTTCCTGGTCCACGGTCAGAGTCCGCCTTGACCTTTCACTAGTCCACACTCCACTTACTCGCTGCTTACTCCTAACTTTACTTTTAAGAGAGAAGTACTTACTCCTAACGACCTATCTACGCTACTTTAATTTACTGGTAGTAGCTAATTAACATGTCGTTTGTTTGCTGTAACCTGTGGCTTAGCAGGATCGACGTGGTGCTGTAAACAAAGGCGCCTGACGGCGCCCATGGGTTCTTGGCCGTGGAATTACGGACGCAGGCGTACAGCTAAGCTTTTCATTATGGCCTTTTGTGTTGATAACGATGATATGGACGATTATGATAGCAACGGTCTAGCAACACATGGCAGATCGATCGTAGATGCATACAGGCATTCGAATAAAACGAGCACATGGTGGCAACAACTTGCTTGTTTATTACAGTATCCGGTAACAGGGTTAGTCAGGTGAAATTCCAACAACAGGACATTATATCGTCTTCATCGTGATCATTGTTCGAGTTAGCTCCAGAGTTGGCAGGTCACAGGGGTCTTGGTACGTGGTTTCATCGACAAGTCCTCGGCACTGACGTGACTGCAGCTAACTAACTTGCGGTCAGTGGAGCGCTGCGACTTGAACTCCTGAGGTTAATTAACAATACATGTTGTGATCAGCCTCGATAAAGCAGGCCCAGCTGCAAGCCTGCAAGTGTCTTGTGCTGATTTGCAGCACCTGGGCTGCTTCACCAGATCATTATTCTATCTGCTAATTAATGTGTCACATGTCCCGGTACATAAACAAGTAGAAACTCAATTCTGAAACTCAAACTCGTTATGTTTTTTCCCTTAGAAAAAGAGCTCGTTATGTTTTTCGGACGGACCATTTCCTAAACGACGAACACCTCTCAGTAAGACAGCGAGGCCAGTCGCAATCGGATCTAATGAAACAGTTTTCTCTGTATTTTCAAAGCTCGTGCATCCCCCAGGGTCAGGTTCCGAAGAAAATCACGTGATTATTTTTAGGCCATGGCAAGCCCGTGCAGATAAGCAAGGTCTTCACTGGCGTGACGCTGCTGCAAAAGTCAAGCAATGGCGAGCAGGCGAGGTAATCATCTTTATCTGCGCACGGGACACTGAACCTAAGCAACACCAATACCCCATGTGTGGATATACAATCGTTCATCTCAACTGTCGATAGATAGATAAGTAAAGTCTTTGAGCTCTACTCCCTCTATCTATTTAGTGCTATGTATCTGAGCAGGTGTTTACTGTTGCTATGAGTATTTTCTGCAGTATCACAGAGGATAAATGTATTTACCAGTAACGCATATCTTAGTAGTGGATCAAAAACCTAAATATTTACATTTTTACTGTTGCTATAGTTTTCCCGTTTAAGATTACCTCTAGATCTTAGATTCATGCTAGATTTAGATTTTATATGTTAAATTATAGTGGTTTAAAATTTTATATCTTATTTAAAATAAAAATGTTATCAATATAATTGCATATTCAAATAATAGATTTGTGATATTAGGAATATACAGCTACAAGAAATCTTGGATCTGGTGTAGTGTCAAACAATCCCTAACTGTCAAACTATTTTTAGCTATAACATTCGTGCTTTTTTGGAACAAAAGATTAGATATGAAGTTAATATCTTCTGCCCTTTTTCCTGAATAAAACTATTATTTACTTCTCTAATAAACATTTTTTTAGATCACCACGATCAAAACAAATGCCGATTTTGCATTTCAATCGACACCTCTCTCTCTCCCTCCCGCCCCCCTAATTACCCGGCACTTCGTTTTCTTTTCGGGTTGAAAATGTGACAGCAATACCACCTACTACCCTAAAATTATTTCGCGTGTCCAGCATGCCATATTGCAGTACGAGACAACCGCATTATTGTCCCGCAACATATCGATGTGTTTGTCACTCAAGCGAGCACATTTTCCCCATAGGATGATAGTAGTAGATTGATGGGAAACGCCTAATTTCGCAAAGAAAAGATTTTGCCATCGAAACGCTAACTACAGCATGCGGGCTGTAATGCTGCAGGTCGCCGCTTGTCCGTTTCTGCTTTAAAATCCCACGCTGCTTTCTCGTAAGTTCGGGCCCAACAAATGGCGTCTTTATCCTCTTGTGCGCGAGCGCAAGTAGTGGCAGAGACGGGTCCAGGGGCGATGCACCAGCATGACTTCTACGCTATTTCTTCCTCCGATGGCAAAACTCGATCGCCGCTGGCCACATGCGTCTCGTACGTGTCCATTGTTATTTTGTCAGGACAAATTCTGCATCCAGTCACTGTAGTTTAATACTGCTAGTACGAATACACAGATATTACAAGTTACAACTAGCCTGTCGTTTACAGAAACGCAAGGGGGATTTATTCATTGGCTGGTGTGATAGTTTAAGCAACTTGCAATAGTGATAGCGCTTTAGGCCTTTACCCATCAACAAGACAGAGATACGTATTCATCCTTATGGTAGCCAGAAAAACGCATTCATTCACCTGATGACCTGAATGTTCCGAGGATATCCCCAAAGTAAGCACAAGTTGGACTGGACCATCTAGAGATAGATAATCAATCGCACCAACAGCGCTTAGCTGCTGCCGCCTACACGATCCTGCCTGCTGCGCCCACAAACCAGCCGGGCGAGCACGAGCCGTGCCGGCTCACACACTGCTCCCCGAGAGAGCCGAGCTGACGAGCTCATCGCTGACGCCACCGCCACCACCCCCACCACCACTGCACGAGGCGACCCCAACAAAAGAAATGGTTATCGCAACCTCCTCCCAAAACGCTCAACTAAACAAGCATCAGTTACTCTACCCACCTATCTGGCTCACTCTTTCTCCGTTTATTTTACTCCATGTAACTTTGCACAGGAGGGAAAAAAACCATTTCCACCACGTGGGTGAGTGCGCGCGGGAGGAAAGTTCAACGAAGCGTCGAAGCGAGCTCGTCCACTATATAAAGCTCGCCCGTCTCCGCCTCGGCTTACCATTCAACTCGAACACCTTACACTGAAGTGTTAGCCAGTTTGAGACAGAGGTCAGGTCAGCAAGGAAGACGACGATGGCGCGAAGCATGTTGCGGAACCACCCGGAGGCGTCGGTGCTCGACACCATCAGGCAGCACCTCCTGGAGGAGCCGCGCGGCGGCGGCGGCGAGGCGGCGAGCTTCGGGAGCCTGGTGGCCGACCTGTGGAGCGACTCGCTGCCGTTCCGCGACGACGACGCCGACGACATGGTGGTGTTCGGCGCGATGCGGGACGCGTTCTCGTGCGGGTGGCTGCCCGACGGCGTGTTCGCGGAGGTCAAGCCCGAGCCCCTGCTCTCGCCGGACTCGTCGTCGTACGGCGGGTCCTCTTGCTGCTTCGGCTTCGTGGATATGTCGGAGCCGGTGACGCCGAGCGAGGAGGCGTCGACGGGGGCGGCTGAGGCGGCGGCAGTGGCGGAGCACGGGAAGGAAGAGGCCGTGGAGGCGGTGGCGAGGGGGAAGCACTACAGGGGGGTGAGGCAGCGGCCGTGGGGCAAGTTCGCGGCGGAGATCCGGGATCCCGCCAAGAACGGCGCGCGCGTGTGGCTCGGCACGTTCGACACCGCCGAGGACGCCGCCCTGGCGTACGACCGCGCCGCCTACCGCATGCGCGGCTCCCGCGCTCTCCTCAACTTCCCGCTCCGCATCGGCTCGGAGATCGCCGCGGCCGCTGCGGCGGCAGCGGCAGCCGGCGACAAAAGGCCGTCGCCGGAGCCGGCGACCTCGGAGTCGTCCTTCTCCTCCTCATCCTCCTCCTGCACCACCACCACATCATCCTCCTCCTCCTCCGGCTCCCCGAAACGGAGAAAGAGAGGCGAGGCCGCGGCCGCTTCCATGTCCATGCCTCTGGTGCCCCCGCCTTCCCAGCTGAACTGGCCGGTGCAGGCATGGTACCCCGCCGGCGCCCCGGTCGAGCAGGTGGCGATCACCCCGCGCGTGGAGCAGCTCGTCATCTAAGCGCGCGACGCACAACCAAGCCAGCGACCGGCGCGACGCAGCAATGGTCATCACCTTGACGCCCAACGGATTGACCAGCGAGGCGCCGCCCAATCACAATGGCACACGACCGCACGAGCCATTGCTTTGCACGGCGCGAGACGGCAATGGATCAGGCGAGATGAAGCCGTGAGCGCGACGGCGCAAGCAAGCAAGCAAAACAGCATCCCAGCGAAAGCTCCATCGGATGCAAACGCGATAAGCTCGCGGGTGCAACTGGTGAATTGGGTGGTGCAATCGTGTGTGGGCGAGCCCTAGCAGATAGTAGCGTGGTGGTGTGGTGGTGGTGGTATTGTTGTCCCGGTGCAACTCGCCCAAGTGGGGGTGAGGAGGATGCTGTGTCTACTAGCGTGTTCTTTGTCAGGGAATGCACGGTGTCGTCAAGTGTGCAAATCCTAAGGTCATAATTCGCGTCATTGTCACTAGTGGATCACCCGAGTGACTTTGTGAAGGTTTCAGTGTAAAAAACTGTACAAACGATGTCTTGTGGTGCGGCGAAGAAGCATATATGAAGAACAAGCGATCATCCCCTTTGTTCTTTAATCTTAGGATTCCAAATGATACATTGGTGTTGCGTCCACCATGGTCTAATCAGTAATCACAAGGTCGCAAACATTTAACCCAGAAACAAACGGCAGATTCGGTTTGGAGGAGAGAAACTTTGGCAGCTAAACGAACAAAGAAGTCAAACAAACAGTCGTTATAATAGGAGACCAAATCGAAGTGGTGCTCGAATCCAAAGCTTCTAATCCGAGGTATCAAGCAAACACTTGGGGCTGCAACGTGAAACAGCAAGATTAAATACATAACTAACCAATCATTCTCCCGTTAATCGTGGGGGAAAGAAAGTCGCTTTGGGGTTAAGCGCTGATAGCTCGGTGCGGCAAGTGGGCAGGGCGAGGCGGGAAGAGGTCGCCATCTGCTTTGCCACTATGCTGGAAACAAAATGGCAAGAGGAAAACAAAACAAAAAAAAAAGAAGAAACACACACACACACAAAAGCGATCAATGTTGCAACTTGCAGTCGGCACCAATCTTTAGCCGGAAAGAACAATAAAAATCTTAACTCGTGCTTATCCAAGACTTAAAGAGCCATTTTATCGGTAACATGTATACACTGGGTACTGGAGCTAGGGCCACCCTGCCTTCTTCCAGCCAGTATCTGGCAAGCAAGCAGAGACTGGTGTGTTAAGTTCAGCTGCTCTGCTTGACAGCTGGCCATGGGCCATCGAAGTATGCATCCATGTATGCTCAGTATGAGATCACTCTCCATGAGTACACTTGTTATGTGATTTCTGGGTGGAAAGGGTGCCCATGAGCCATGAGAAAAAAGGCACGCTTTTCTTTCCAGCTTAAATTTCCGACCGATCAGCACGCTACTTTGATTGAGTCCAGGTCATGCGGCAAAGTACACCACCAGCGATGAATATTTCATTACTCGATATACAATAAGATTTTGTGCGTGCTGTGCAGCGATGCAGCTGGGCAATACGTCCGTTAGAAACGACGATCAATGGACAGAAGCGTGCTCCATTTGGGGGCATATCGTGTGAAACTAAAGCTGAATCTAAGCGTGACCTGGTTGGATTAGCCTCAGGGAGTCAATGGCTCAATGCGAATTGGGAGAAACGAAGAAGGGGGGCAAGCGGATGCACGTAGGGATGAAAACGATCGGAGAACATCTCAACCATTTTCCTGATCATATTTTTTTTAGAAATAAAATTAAAAACGGTAAAAATAAAAAATAAAAACGGTATCGAAAATAACGAAAAACCGGAAACATAACTGTACAAACAAAAACATATTGGTATTGATTGGAAACTAGTAATATATATCGAAAATATTATACTATAAAATCTCATATTTAAATTTACATAACTGTATAATATGATGAAATAAATTCAAGGTTACACTATGTAAATTACAAATTATCTTCATTTTAACCTTGTACTCAAGTTACAGGGATTTGGTCGAGGAGTTAATGAATCTCTAAACTATGAATCAAGTAAAGAAGTAGAGTATTTAGAAATACGATAACTACCATAATGTAAAAAAAAGATAATTACCGTAAGAATGGTAAAATTCGGAAATGGACAGTATACAGTAAAATTGTTTTCATTTTTATTTCCCCTTTTTTAACATTTTCATTTCTATTTTCGTTGGTAACCATTTTCACATATCTCAGCCGGTAAAAATGTGTAAGAGGCGGTATCAACACCCGGAGGAAGGAAGTCGCTGTACGACGATGGATGGATCGGCGAGACGACGACCGGGACCGTGCACACGAGTTAGCGGCGCGAGAGGGGTGGTGGGGTGACCTTCTAGATAGGCAAAATATGACATGCGTGAGGGCTGTGCATTGTTAGCAAAGTCTTCTAGATCGTCAAGGCGATTAAAGCGTGCAGGTGAGAGCAACCTTGACTTAATGGGCGATACCCCGCGGGGGGCCTCCTAACACCTAGCTAAGCCGATGCTTCCACGATGATTCCGTCTAAGGGAGCAACTTACCAAAAGCTTCCTTGTTCCGAAACATGACGGCTTCTGACCGTCAACGAATCGTTCTAGTCTTCTACTACTACTCGTAGATGCCTTGCCCTTGGATCCCAGGCTCCCAGCCACGACAGCATCGGCATCAGCCCGTGCAAACTTTTCAACGATGAGATGAGCAGCACGACTGCACGAGAACATGAGAATTGAGACGGGATAGTGAGACTTCCCGAGGGAATATCAGAGAGCGAGACCGCGAAGGAGCGTACTTGCAATCTCGCCTTTATATTGGCCGTAGTAGGCTCACACACGTCCAGCCCATCTGCGGCTTGTTCGGCTACTAAGTTCAGATTAAGTTCATTTTGACTCCCTTAACTAGGGATCGAATCTTATTCGTATCGCTGAACTAAAATACCGGATATCTCGATCCCTTAACTATTAAAACCGGTGTAATTTAATTGTCTTGGTGATTTTGGAGAGTGGTTTCACTGACGTGGCACCTACGTGATTGTATTGACCTTGTCTTTATACCACGTAGCATTGACGTGGCGCTTAGGTGGCATTAGAATTAAAAAAATATATGTGGGACCCATTTATCATTCACACAATAAAAATCGTGGGACCCACTGTGGGTCCTTCTCTCTTTCTCTCCCCTCCCTCCTGTTCCTTCTTCCTCCTCGCCGCTCTCTTCTCCCTCCTCCCCCTCTCTCTCCCGCGGCGGGTCGCAAGTGGTGGCGAGCAAGCGGAGATGCCCCACGAGCGGTGTAGACAGCGGTGTGGCACGAAGGCAGGCATTGGAAGGGGAACGACACTGTAGCACCTTAATTCTTTTTATTTTATTTAAAATTTTCCCTCAATTAAAAAAACTTGTTTTTTTAAATTTTGGGTTTTACTTGTGCCAATTAGATCTTTTTTTTCCCCTCTCTTGGGCCTTTTTCCCTCTTTTCTCTCCTTTGGCCCAACCCCTCTCTCTCCCCCTCTCCCTCCCCCCCGAGTGGGCCGGCCCACCTCACTCCTCCCTCTCCCTCCTCTCTCCCGGCCCAACTCCCCTCTCCCTCCCCCTTCCGGCCCACGGCCTCTCTCCCGCGCCGGCCCGGTCCACCTCCGGCCCACCCCAGCCGCCGCCCGACAGCCGCCCGCGCCCGCCGCGTGCGCCGCTGCCCGCCGCGCCGCGCCGCCGCCCGCCGCGTCGCGCCCACGCCGCCCTGCCCCCGCCGCGCCGACCCGCGCCACGCCGCCCGCCGCCCACGCCGCCCTGCCCCCGCCGCGCCGACCCGGCGCCGCCCGGCCGCGCCGACCCGTGCCGCCCACGCCGCCTGCCACCCACGCCTCGCGCCCCGCGCCCACGTCGCCGTCCCATCGGCGCTCCTCCCCGCGCCGTGCGCCGCCTATAAAAGGGGGGAGAACCCCTCCCCTCGCCGCCGCACCCCCACCCCGCCGACAACCTCCCTCTCTCCCTCTCCCTCTCACCGGCGCCCCCACCTTCTCCGGCCGCCGCCGCCTCCTCCTCTCCTCTTCCGGCCGCCGCCGCCTCCCCCTCCCCTCCCGGCCGCCGCCGCCACCGGCCGCCGCCGCTCCCCGCCGCCGCACGGCCGCCGGCCGAGCCGGGCAGGCCCGGACAGAGGAGGAAGAACCCCCCCTTACAGGTGGGCCCCCCTCCCCCTCTCTCCCTTGGCTGCCATGCGGGCCCCACACCCCTCCCCTCTCTCGGCCTGACATGTGGAAATCTAACCCTAACCCTAACGGAACGGAATATTCCGTTATCTTTTTAATAAAAATTCCCAATTTTTCAGAAAAGTCCTTCTACCTTTGAAAATTCATAGAAATTCAACGTAACTCCGTTTGACCCCGTTCAAGTCTCTAAATTTTTCTAAAATTGAGATCTACACAGTGGCACACTTGTTTATTTTATTTGAGCTTGTTTTATTGCCTTTTTATTTGTTTGTTCTCCGTTCCGCGTATAGAACACGGGTACGAAGACGCTCCGGACGCCGGTTTCGAAAAAGAAGACCCGCACCTCGTGCAAGGCAAGCCTCTTTGATCACATCGCCCCTATATTTGCAAAGATATGTTGTTTGAAAAATGCATTGTTTAGTACACACGAATAACATGTTTAGGTCTCGGATTGTTTATACAACCGACGGACCAACCTAGTAGTCGCACTTATAATACATAGGTTGATGTTTCCATACCTTTGATAGCTCCACAAATGTTTACGCCGGTATCGTCATACGATTACCGAGGTAGTTTCGCGTAGCCATGCTCACGTTGTTGCCGTGTGGGAAACTTGGGTATTTCCAAATTTCATGTTTAAAAATCCGGTACGTTGTACCGAGGTGTTGCGAAATAAAATGTGTTGTGAAAATGGGGGTGATGTGCAGTCAAGCCTTTGTGGTTTGGCTACGTATTATCGTTAAGGACCGATTCCTTTGGGAAGTCCATCCGAACACGTTACAGTGCGACCACACGGGTATTTATGGGATGCCTCTGACTAAATAAATCGTTATCACATGGGAGTTGGTATGCCAATGGTTGTGGAATGCCGAGGATGAGGAGATGAAGTGTTACGCATGTTTTGCCCATCATGAGTGTCTTTTTGCCTCTATTGTGGCATGGTACCAGTAGGAGTAGGAGGCATCCTCGGTATTTCCTGGGTGGACGACGGCTGGATTTGCCTGATACTCGGCTATGGATCTTAGCCCAACTAGGTGGCATGCGATTTTCATGGGTTAGCTTTGGAAAGGCCTTGTCACGAACTTTCGTTGCCGACGGGTAAACGATGTCAGTTTCGTGTCGTGTGGGTAAAGCGTACAACCTCTGCAGAGTTTAATGAACTGTTCAAACAGCCGTGCCCACGGTCAAGGGCGAGTGTAAAGTGTTTCTCATAGCGTAGATTTGTTTGACAAAGGTTTGATGAAAATGGTTGGTGGGAAGGGATTCGTTACCAGAGTTTGCCTGTGTGGCAAACGGCTAACCTGTGTGGTTAGGAACGGGTCTGTGTGACCTGGGGTGTCGTCCGACACCGAGGTGTTGTTAGGGCCATGATGGCGTTGCAGTGCTGAGATCACTGTGTGGACTATGTGTGGTTGAGGAAGTGAGAAGGAACCAATAGAGGAGACAAATCAATTGTTGTTCGTTAATCGTGACAAGTTGTTGCAAAGCAACTTGTGGAATGGGTCGAGGCGTGAGCCTCTTCCCGACAACTAAAACCTGACTCACTCACTAGGAGTTTTGTGAAATAAATCACTTTGCCAAAAAGGCTGCTTTCACAAATAAAACCCTAACTCTCCTTGTCTTAACCAAGCATGTCATTCTTTTCCCGGCTTGCTGAGTACGTGAAGTACTCACCCTTGCTATATATAATATATCTATAGAAGTTGAAGATGAAGACGTCGACCCGACCGCCGAGGAATGTCTCCAGGAGCAAGCCGAGTACGAGGACTTCTAGAAGGATCGTGCCTAGCCCCAAGCCGTCGCCTGTGGATCGAGATGGTCGCCTAGACGCTTAGCCGCTGCTGCTTTTGTCTTTTGCTTTATGAACTTTTGTATTGTTGCGTTGCTCATCCTTGGGCCTGTCCGGGATAGCAACTTATGTAAGGACTAAAACCCAATGATGTAATAATAATCTACTTTGATTCCATGTTTATTCTGTGAGTACCAGCTAGTGTATCCTGGGACTGGTACTATATCACAGGTAATGCGTAGCACCTCGGTATGAGTTAGCTGGTGATATCAGTTAGCGAGTGCCGGGGCGTTACAGACACCCAGGCGGAGATGCAGGATGGGTAGCGGTGACTGGGCCGAACGGCACTCGCATCCACCTCCCCACTCGCCGGCCACGGAGCTTGCCAACCGCGGCCTCCTCGGCCACCGCCATGGCGCCGGAAGGGGGGTAGGAGGCCTGGATCCGCTCGCCACCCACGGCCTTCTCGACCACCGCCATGGAATGCGAAGAGAAGAGAAGGATGGTGCTCGCCATCCATCGGCGGCGGCGGTGCTCGGCTCCGAAAGGGTGACACCATTGATGAGAATCATCCTCTCGATGATCCTGCGGAGCGCCGTGTTTGGGACGATGTCAACAGTGCTGAGCCACTCGCCGGTGATCGGGCATGTGCGGCGCCCGGCCTCGATCTCTGCCGCCGTTCCGGCCCTCACCCGCACGTCACCATCACCGCTCCAGTGTCTATCGCTGCCACTCCCGCGTCTTCGCCGCTCGCGGGCTATCTCCGCTTGCCCGTTGCCGCCCGTCGCCGCTCGCGGGCTATCTCCGCTTGCCCGTCGCTGCTCGCGGCCCTCGCTGCCCGCCGCAGGAGAGAGAGGGGGAGGAGGGAGAAGGGAGCAACGAGGAGGAAGAAGGAACGGGAGGGAGGGAGAGAAAGAGAGAAGGGAGAGAAAAGGCCCCACAGTGGGTCCCATATTTTTTTTATGAATGATAAATTGGTCCCGCACATATTTTTTATTTCTAATGCCACCTAAACGTCACATCAACACCACGTGGTACGAGGACCAGGTCAATACCACCACGTAGATGCCACGTTAGCGAAATCACCCTCTAAAATCATTTAAAATCATTAAGGGAGTCAAATTGCACCAGTTTTAATAGTTGAGGGATCGAGATATCCGGTATTGTGGTTTAGGGATACGAATTAGATTCGGTCACTAGATACTAGTTAAAGGAGTCACAGCGAACTTATTCCACTCAGTTACACGCGCACACATGGTGATACGGGCCACGAGAGATCAAGCCCAATACAGGCAGCGGCGGCCGAAGGCAACAGCGCCCGTAACCTCGTACGTATCGCCTCGCGGGAAGCGGCCGCGCGCGCGGCGCCACCCACAGGTGTCTCGCGGCGGCCGACACGAGTCCCGCATGCGGCCCACGCGGCGGCTCCAGCTCCCGCCTCCACGCCGCCCCATGCACGGCGCCTCCCCTATAACCTCACCCCCTTCTCCCTCCTCCCCATCGTCAGTCCTCTTTCACTAGCTCGTAGACGGTGCTTGCTGCACGTTAGTTAGCTCTCGGCATTGCCAGCTTAAATTTGCAGGTGCAGATTCAGGTGCTCGATCCCCATGGCTGATCACCACAGAGGAGTCATCGGCGGCGGCGGCGGCTACGGTGACCGTAGCCAGGGGGGGCAGGAGAAGCAGCCATTCATGATGACGGCTCTGAAGACGGTGACCGCGGCGACGGCCGGGGGTTCGATGCTGGTGCTGTCCGGGTTGATCCTGGCCGGCACCGTCATCGCGCTCACGGTTGCCACGCCGGTGCTGGTCATCTTCAGCCCCGTGCTGGTGCCAGCCGCCATCGCGCTGGCGCTCATGGCGGCTGGGTTCGTCACCTCGGGCGGGCTCGGCGTGGCCGCGCTCTCCGTGTTCTCGTGGATGTACAAGTACCTCACCGGGAAGCACCCGCCTGGCGCCGACCAGCTGGACCACGCCAAGGCGAGGCTCGCGTCCAAGGCCCGTGACATCAAGGAGGCGGCGCAGCATCGCATCGACCAGGCGCAGGCGTCTTAGGGCGGGCGCGGCGAGGCGCCGCTTCTGCTAGCTAGCTCGATCGGGCGGCGCACGGGACGGCGCCGGAGCATCGCCCAGGTACACGGCCGGCGTGCGTGCGTTCGCCGTGGCCACGCCCACGCTGGCTACTCCTCTTATCCGCTGAGCTCTGTAAATGCATGCGTGCGTGCATGTTTAATTAGGCTTGGTCGCGTAGTACTCTCCTATGTAATGTGTCCCCCCTAGATGATCGAAGAGGCGATCGTGCATGTCGGGCGCCTGGTACTTGTGTGGTCTTGTGGATGTCGTGTTTATGGTCACGATGAATAAAATGCAGTGTTTCTTCGATAAATCTAGTGGTTGTACTGTTCTTTTTCTTTTTCTTTTTCTTTTTAACGATAAGGGCATGAGTTCCGCATAGGGGAAGAAAGGAGCAGACACAAACAGAAAGAAAAAAAACTGATGAAAGGAAAAAACCTCTCGCCTTTTGCTACAGTATTTGGTCTTGTAGGGTAGTTGCCGAGGGCTCTCGTCTTGAACTGTCTTGAGAAGTTCGTCTATTCCACTCCTTCCAATGTTCTACGATTGTATTTTGCACGACACTGAAATATAGTAGCAGTAACAGGTCTCCAATGCTGCCGCAGAGATACGAGTCCGCGATGAAACAGAGCAACAAAGCATCACACCAACCTCGCAAAACGCAACTCCAGAGATATGAGGTCCTTTGATGGAAGTGCCACGCGCGCGACAAAGGGCTAGGAAGAGTTTGCATTAGTATATACTAGTACTCCGTATATTAATTCTACAACCCAAAACGACAAATGTGGTCGAGGAAAAGCTACCAAACGTAGATGCAATAGTTTCTATGGACTGCATGGCAATGACACAAGATATTGGCATGCAATTTGTTCTTTTGGGACCGCATATCACTAGCAGAAGATAGTGGTAGCATTCAATTTTTCATGCCCATCTGAGTAGGTGGGCAGGCTATTAAGACTGCAGCTATCGGCGGAACACACGGCTCCGGTGATAAAATTCGGTGATAAAATTCTTGGAGAAAAAGACTCGGGATCAAGGATCAGGTTTTCGAGTCGATTGACGGACACGTGTACAGTGCTAACTAAGACTACCTGAACAGTTATCACGTGTGGCAACCTTTTCAGTTTTTAAAACCACGATATAACCGTGTGGTAACCTTTTCAGTTTTTAAAACCACGATATAACCGTGAGGTGACGATAAACATATTCAAAACGGTTTGATAAATCCTGCACCCATCACCCATAAAATTACAGGGATATCGTCCGAATAAACTCAGAAACCATCTCCAAGTTAATCCGTTTATGGGTGTCAACTTGGAGATGTCTCAAGACTCTACGAATAAACTGGTGTAAGTGCATAAGTGGGATATGATTCAGGGACTAGTATTTTGATTCCGCTGTTCGACCATCCCGCGGGGGCGGTGTGGGCGTGTGGCTAAGGTGCTAAGCTCGGAAGGGGGAAGAGAATGATGATATGGTACACGGAAGAAGTCTGGTAACATCACTGGAGATAGCTAGAGACTCGTGAGATTGTCAGATAGTATGCCAACACTGTTCTGTCTCGTGAACTGCTAAGTACATTTGGACTTCATGAACAAGACTATTGCAGAATGGAAACTAAAAAACTCAAAAGAGTGGTGTGAACAATCAAACCTTTCTACCAGGATATAATATCATCACTGCTTTGAAAGAGCCATGACATTGAAATTGAGTGACTCGGGGTACTGCGCAATCCTATCTTTGATGACTTCTGCAGCGTCCTGCATACAAAGAAGAAAAACCAGAAATCATAAACATCATTGCAGTTCTGTAACACAAAAGGATCCTTCAGGATGGCCTCTGTTTTGAAGCAAGATATTGCCGAACAGTTAGTTAAGAGAAGGTAAATTTGACTTCAACACTTAGCAAAACCACGAACATCACAATAAAGCCTTGTGTGTATGGTACATAAATTTGCAAAACATTGTTTTCCAAACTATAGCTTCATAAACCAAGTATAGAAAAGGAAATAACTGATGAAAACAAACAACAGAAATCAAAGATCTTACCTGAAACAAGCTATCAGGAGAGGAAGGGCCATGGGAGATTGGTTGCGAATTCCCTCCATCAAGTTCAAAAATTTCATCTGAAAGAGAGAAGAAGAGTGATCAATATACTATCTGTTGCAGGCTTTTACGGAAGTTCAACTGTGGCATTATAGTAGATGGTCATATAATAATTACCATCAACACAGGAGAAACAGACATAATGTTCGATTACTCCATCCTTGGCCTGCACAAAGTATAGGGAGGCTTGTTAACATTCAACACAATATTACTGTGCTCCCTGATGAGTTTATTAATCAACAAGGCATAAATGAAGAAAGGTGTGGCTATAATGACCTCTGTATCGCCAGCAGTAACAGCAACAGAATGAGCCTTTTCCATTTCTTCATCCTCCTCAAGAGACGCAGCACGCTGAAAATGGCAAGTAATCAACATATTAGTACAACACATATGTCAAGATTAACCACTAACCAAAAATAACTTAATTTAATGCATGGACTATTAACCTGGGCAGGATCCATATCAGCTGTTTGTTTGTAAAATCTGTCAAAATATGACCCCTCAACTGCAAAGAAGAAAGTAAAATTTAAATCTCTACAAGCCAAAATAACTGTCACAAAGGGGAAAAATAGTGACAGT
The DNA here is from genome assembly GCA_000573905.2 of Oryza punctata. NCBI lineage: Eukaryota > Viridiplantae > Streptophyta > Magnoliopsida > Poales > Poaceae > Oryza > Oryza punctata. The sequence continues at coordinate 25,911,945 of CM002491.2, read as the reverse complement.
AACTTTTTTTGAAGCTACGGTTCAGTATAGTCAACATAACTTCAAATCTGTGAATATTGCATACTTAGCACAACTCTATGCGTGATGAGAAGCTATAGTGCCCAATAGCATATTTGGTGATATATTCAAATTTTCATTAAGATAGGCATAGTAGCAGACGTTCGGGGTTCTTGAGGGAGTATGCAAATTACTTTGGTGACCGAATGGACTGGTAAATAGCCTGACAATTCGATATTTGTTGTTTGGCAAGACAGACAGATTTACAAGGTTACGCAGAATTGCCTTGATCAGTTAAATCTTATAGATGTGCAGCCATCCAATTAAAATAATATATAACAGAGCTGTTCTGACTTCTAAGGCATGAGGACATATTATATAGAACAGTAGGCAAATAAAAGACCAAAGCTCCTGCAATTACCAAGCTTGATTCTGGATAAAGCATTCCCTATTGCATGGATAACTCCAACTGTTCCACAGGCATTACCAATAGTCTGTTTTGTAAAGTATACATTCTTGCTGAGCTTCTGCATTGTCGAGTTATAAGATAAGTACGGAAAACATCATAGATTAGTAAGGAAAACAACATATACAAGTAAGGCATAAGCTGAGTAAACATCTTTGTAACAAAGTTTCACATGCTCTCAACATCTCAAAAAAACCAAAGTATCAAGTTAATAGAAAATAATGGTTGAGCTATATGTCTTCCAAATGACCAATATACATAATCCATCACAGTATATATGCAAAGGGAATACAGTATACTGACAAGGTGCTTACCAATATGTATAAAAAAATTTAAAATATGGTCCGCTCCGTGTATTTTGGGGAACAACTTCAACATGTCAAGTTGCAGGTGCGAAAACAAACAAAAAAAAAAGATAATTCCATAGTAGCAACCAACTTCAGTCCTAAACTTATTGACTGGCAGCCTGGTACACAAAATTCAATTTATCTGTAGCACTTAAGGAGTGGCATTAGGTGAACAGAGTTACACAGGTGATTAGGTCCTTCGATGTTGAGCAGTATTTCGCCTCTTAGCATTTGTAGAAACAAACACAATGTTGGCTGAATAATATGACAAGTACATCAACCAGACTATTTCCCTGGTTTCATGGAAACTGAGTGCTTTTGAATGAGGAAAAGGCGATATGCATCCCTGCTGGGGTTGCAGCCCATTATAATGAATGAACTAATAATCGCAACTCATCTCACCTTGCTCTCGATGGTGGAGGAGGGTGAAGCAACGGATTCCTTCTTCCGATCCTGCTCACAAACAAAAGTGAAAAGAAAAACCATTTACTGTCAGGCAATCCAAAATCCCACCACCAATCGGGCATCGGGGGATCACCTGAGGGTAAAGCAATATGACGGCGAGCACGGGCTGTGGCACCATGGCGAGCATCTCGTCGTCGAGACCATATACGTCGCAAAACCCCGCCTCCGCGGGAACCCCTAATCCCCACATAAACTGCGCCAACGAACGAAGCATTACGCGCCGTGAACGGGGAAGAGGGGGGGGGGGGGGGGGGGGGGGGGGGGGGGGCGGGCGGAGATCGAGATGGAGAGTAGCAGAGGAGGAAGCGTGAGACACAGGTAGTACACTAGCACCTGGTTCATGACCTCGGGGTTGGCCTCGAGGGGGAGCCAACGCTTGCCCATGGCGGCTGACGTGCCGGAGGAAGGGGCGACACAGAGAGCAAGCGGCAACGGCGGCGGGCGGCTTCGCGAGTCGGCGTACAGGCGTTTCCTGACGTGCGAGATTGCAGGAATCAATTAGGCAATGCAGGGGTTATTTCAGTAAATGCTTTTTGCATAATAGCCCCTTATTTGGAGCCTTAATTTTAGTGCGACGGTCCACATGAGGGCTATTTTATAGAATTTCGCGTGACTTTATGTTCCTATTTCAGAACTTGAATAAGATTTTGGTTTCATTTATTTAGGATAAGTCTATTTTACACCCTGAGCTCTTATGTTTGTCTAAAATATACCCTGAATTTTGTTCCGGGTATAATAGACCATCTAACTATCAATATCGGACATTTTACATCATAGAGCGTTGAGCAAGTCCTCCACCGTCCACACCCCACGCTGGAGGTTGTTGCCGGTGGTCGCATCCTACGCGTTGAGCAGGTCCTCTACCGTCCGCGCCCCACGTTGGAGGTCATCGCCGGTGGCCATGTCCTACGCGTTGAGCAAGTCCTCCACCATCCACATCCTACGTCGAAGCTCATCACCGATGGCCGCATCCTCCGCGTTGAGCAAGTCCTCCACCGTCCACGCCGGAGCTTGGCGGTCGCCTACTCCTGATTGCTTGGCTCTCGCTCCTCCTCGTGACTTCCATGGGTGGATAGGGATGAAGGGATCGACATATAGCATTTCCATTATTTTTTTCTCCTTTCACTTCTCACTCTCTCTTTCCAAGTATTTTTACTTCTCCTTCCGAATTTCAACACGTCGACGTGTTGCGTATTCTCGTGCCTTCTAGGTAAACCAGTACTACAGAATCCCTAATAGGGGACGGTTCATAGGTACCGGTTCATTTAAAATCAGCACATGTTGACGTTTTTCCACATTCATGGGATAGAAAAATATAGAGTCGACACTTTTAAGCAACTATAGGTGTCGGTTCTAGAGAAAACAGACATCAATAATCGATATCGGTTTTTTAAAAAACCAGCACTATAATATATTATATGTAATGATTAATTAAAAAATCAATACCTATAATATACTATAGGCATCTATTTTTTAAAAAAACTAACACCCATAAAATCGAGCCGAACCGGGATTTTCGACCTCCCCTTTTTAGCGCACAGGGAGAGGGAGCCGCGTGGTCCTTGTCCACTTCGCCCTTCACGTCACTCTCTCTCTCTCACCCGTCTCACCCCCTTCACCTCCACTTCGCCCGCCCCCTTCACCTCCCTCTCCGGCGCCTCCCATCCAGCCTCCTCTCTGGCATCGTCCCTCCGGCTCCAGCGCCTCCCTCTCCTCGCTTCCTCCTCAGGTAGATTCTAATAGGTTCCAAGAGCTGTAGCCCCTCCTCCTCTCCTATACGCTGCTGCGGGCGGATCTGGTTGCATAGGTTCCAAGAGCTGTAGCCCCTCCTCCTCTCCGTCTCTCCTCCTCTCTCCCACCCCACCATTGTAGCCCCTCCTCCTCCCCTGTCCGTCGCTGCGATGTCGTAGCGTCCACCACCTCAATTGCGGTGACTCCTGCGGATCTAGCAGCGGCAACCTCAACGTCCTAGTGAGTTATTTGTGCTATGTGAAATTATTGGATATCCAGTTAAATTTTCTGTGATTAGTGCTGTGTTAGATCGGTAGTGATTTGTACTGTGTACTTATAGAGATGAGGGGCTATTTTGCAAAATGTTCTTGATTCCTTGGGCCTTGAGCAACGATAGCCGTTGGATCTCGCTCGTCTCCTCCAATCAGCCCGACAAAGGCGCCACTGACCGCGGCCCGCAGTTGCAATCCCCGGGCTTGCCGTAGCTCGCCGTTGCCATCGCACAACACGCGACCAGCGCCGGTGGCTGCGCTTCCCGGCGAAGAGGCGGTTCTGGCACACACATTGCCAGCGAGTTGACACCCTTGGAATTGTACGTTCAATAACCTTGCAACGCAAACTCAACGTTGTCAATGTTCAGTAAAAGGCCGATCCATAATTCCACAACAGTACAACAAATGGCACAAGAAAGAATACACATCGAACTTCGATCTACGACTATTAAACAGACTGAGCTTATACGCTAGTCCCAGAAAGAATATCACCATCGCTTGAGGCCTTTCTGGAATGCAGTTTGTTAGCACATGTTTCAAACCATACTGTTAGATAGCACTACACTACCGAAACAGCACAGGAGGAGACGAATTCAAGCATGCAAACATATATCAACCTAATTCTGGCCAATTCAGAATTTCAGATCCGATAATTTTGCAGCCGTGGTGCGACAAACACCACCAGGTCAAGCACATCGAATCACAACACCAAACTGACCAGCCCCAGCAGATTGGCAAACAACAGCTCTCTTGTCACTAGGCAAGTACAGCACAACTCTAGAAGAACTCGAAGTCAAGGTATTTCCCACCGGACTTCATGTCCGCGCCTACCATCCTCTTGCTGTTGCTCCCAATCGCCTCCGTCACGCCGTACTTCACAGGCAGCTCAGCCTCGACGGGCCTGGGAACATCGGGAGGCGTGCTGCACCGGATGAGAGCCCAGTTCACGCCCTCGAAGAACGGATGCTGCTTGATCTCCGTGGCGCCCCTCTTCACGCCCAGGCGGTGCTGCGGTTCCTTCACCAGGAGCCCCTTGATGAGGTCTCTGCTCGCGTAGCTTGTCGACGGCGACTCCGGGAACCTTAGCTGCTGACCAACCACGTTGAAGAGGGTAGCACGGTTGCCTGACCCCTTGAATGGCGTCTTGCCGTATAGAAGCTCGTGCAAGAATATACCGAAGGTCCACCAGTCAACGGCGCTTCCATGGCCTTCGCCTTTGATGATTTCTGGAGCTAAATACTCGTGGGTGCCAACAAATGACATTGATCGAGCTGATGTTGGTTCAGCAACTAGTTCGGGCAGGGAGGCACTCTGTCCCAGCTCGGACCTTGTCTTTTTAGTTTTTTTCTTGCTCTTCTGACCAAACAATTTGGGCATGAAGCATGCAGGTTGAATGCAGACTGAAGTGGGTTCCATGCAAACAGGTTGTACACAGAATGAACCACCGGCTCTTCTGGGATCAGAATCAAAAGCTGATGCTCTGATGAGTGTAGGTGAGACTGCACATCTCAGGGAGAGGTCAAAATCTGAAAGCATTATGTGACCATCATCACGCACAAGAACATTCTCTGGCTTCAGATCCCTGTAAACAACTCCCAACATGTGTAGATACTCCAGAGCTAGAAGTACTTCTGCAGCATAAAACCTGCTCGGAATCAGAGCACATAAATGTTAGTGCTAGCAATGATCAGGTATAAGCTGAGTTCAACATGGTAAACTAACATTATAGAGTTAAAAAAATGTAGAAAAATACGAACAGAACATGACTCGGTATTATTTTTACACACGCTATGTTGGCCGCACATGAGATGGATGCGTTACATAAACATCAACAAATATGAACACCAACCAGAGTAAATTTTTGGACCAATATTTCACCATCCATCAGTTTTTCTACTTTTCTGCACATCACCTCACACCTGGCATAATCCATTTTGATTTATGGTTGCTAATAGCTTCTCAGTGAAGCTCCAAAGGCTAGGTTCCTGTAAAACTTATTATGTCCATGGTTGTTTTTCATTGAGGAAACTTGCATTTTTCAAATTGAGGGGTGCTAATGCTTTAGACTCAAGAGCCCCCAAAAGGTTTACAAGAGCTTATCTTGAAAGTAGAAAGCAGCAGAAACAATGGTAAAGCTAAGCAATGATACAATAAGAGTATATTAACAAAGATTCTAGAATGTAAAGATATAGTGAGTAGGCAAACATAGTGGCATAGCGCTAAGGATAAAAGGAATAGTATTCTACTCCAAACAAGTTATATTTTGCTGAAGAACAAAGACATGGTTCAAATAGATCACCTTGCAGCATACTCGGAGAAATGTTTTCCTGGTTGTCTCTGTCGCAGCGTGTGCAAATCACCACCTGGACAGAATTCCATGACCAAACACGAGAATCTGTCGGTCTCAAAATGTGTGTACAGAGTTGGAAGGAATGGATGATCCAGAAGCTGTAGAATCTCCCTCTCAGTCTGTGCCCTGTTCAATTTCTTCCTACTTGCCAAAGAAGCCTTGTCCATTACTTTCATTGCAAAGTAGCACCTTGTCCCACTCAACTCTGAGAGATAAACACTGCCAATGTCACCACAGCCTAGACGCTTGAGCAGTCTGAAATGGCTCATCCCAAGCACACCATCTCGAGTTCGTACAGCATGTATTGCCTTCCATCTAGGATCATTACCCTTGTGAGGCTTACTAGCACCTCCAGTGATATTGCTCCAGCTGCTGTCATCACTAACACCGCTGCTATCACTTGCTCGACTCATGCTAGTTTTTGCACTTTCTAGAAAGTCGCCTCTAACGCTGCCCTTCACACTCCCACAGTTCCTCTCCATGTTAAGCACTGGTTCACTGGATATGGCTTCACTTTTGTATGTGCTGGTGCAGCTGCTCATAGTGTTCATTGCTGTGACTACACCCATGCTGTCAATGCTACTGTGAGGGCTCACATTGCCACTGGGAGGAAGTGAAGCATCCCAGACACAGTCCTTCTCCTCTGAATCTGGAGGCAAGGACACGGCTTCTGTAGCTTGCGATGATCGTGACGTTGCCAATGATGGCACTGCAGCACTCAACACTTTCATCTCTTCAGCCAAACCATCAGCACCGCCTGAACCTACCACTGCATTGGCCTTCATGCCTGTAGCACGGATCGAAAGGTCATCTATGAACGGCCCTTTCGCTGATAATCCTCGCACTAAACACACCGGTGGCTCGGACTTCTCCTCATCAATTGCGACATAGACCGTCTTCATAAGATCCATATCAATTGGTTCCGGGGGGTGACTGGCCCCAGAGAAAGAACTCCGGCCACCTTCGTCTGAGGAATCCAGGCTCAGGAAACTCTCGTCACCATCAGCTGGAAAATCCTTCTCATCCTGCTGCTGCTGCTGCTGCTGCTGGGAGCTCTTCCCTTTCCATGATGCCTTTATCGGTATTGGTGCCTCCAAACTCTGCACCTTCCTAGCAGTAACCATCAAAGGTTCTTTGGGCTCAACAATCTTATCTACTATCTCCATTCAATTTTAGCATAACAAGTGCACAGCCACTAATTGACCCCCTCTTCCCAGTTCAACCAAATAAGGCAAATCTCCAAGCAATTATATCTCCTACTGAACTGCCCTACCAACAGGATTCTTGGAGACCAGAGAAGCAGATTTCAGCACGGAGAGGCGGAGAGCACTTCACCTGCAACGAGCACAATGAATAAGGGAATAAACAAGACCAAATTTCTCTTCAATCCAACGGATTCCAAGAATCCAACCTGCTTCCAGGCTAATTATTGGGCACCAAGCGTAGCGACTGAGACTCCCTCTGAAGTAGGACAAACTCCACCCTGCAGAAACACGGAAGTTCCGTCCAATCCACCGAATTAGACGTTGCTTTCTCCAAAAAAAAAAAACAATATCCCAAACAAATAACACACCAAATTACGCCAAAACTTCCTTAAATCTCAAGATTCCCAAACCGAGGGAGAAAACCCCCCAAGAAACACACCCACCCACATTTAGATCCTCCTCGCGCACAACCAGGCCAGAGAGCAGAGAAAGAGAAGAAACAAGCAATTCCCCCAAGATGAAAAAAACCAACCCCCAAAAAAAAACTCGCAAAAAAAAATGGAACCAAAGAATCACCTTGAATGCAGGGAAGGGGGAGATCCCTAGGGAGAACTCGGGGTTCTTGGTTCTTCTCCACTGCCTCGCTCGCCGCCAGTCGCCACCGCCAACCAGTGTTACTACTGCTGGTGGTACTACTCCCCGAGTAACTCCGCACTCTCGTGTCTCGCCTCTCTTCTCTCTCGCGATGAGGAGGGGAGGAGTGGTGTGGTGTGGTCGAGTGGAGAAGGGAAAAGCAAAAGCGAAAGGTGGGGGAGGTAACTGTGCGGTGTGGGCCATGTGATAATTTGCTTCCTTTTGTTTCTCATCAGAAATTATAAATTAGAAACGGGAAGGGGAAAAAAACTGAGAAAGGCATCCGCGTGAGCTGCTCTACAGGCCTGCAAGCCTACGAACCTGACAAATGATTCCCGCTACTAATCTACAAATCACTTTCCCTAATCAAACGGCTTTGTTCCCATCGGTCCTTTCTTTTCTTCCTGTTTGCTGATCCATCACCCAAGCTGTAGCCATAAGAAAAGTACGTGGGACTTTTTTTTCGATTAAGATATATATTTTATATCGATTTTTATTAGTATCTTTTGAACCGCTAAACATTCTGTATCTTATTTTTCTCATATAGAAAATGTTTAAAATATCAAATAAATTTATTTTTAAGTTGATAATAATTAAAACTTAAATAATTATACGTCGATGATTTTCTCGTTTTATCGTACGCTAATTTTATCTTAATTTTAATCTATCTCAAACACTACCATACACGTATTTTTTTCGAAACGATGTACACGTAAATTAGACCTGTAGTACGATATCTTAAAAACTAGTTCAAGGTCTCATTTTGCTATTTTTCAAGACTCTTTACGGAATTTGAACTACTGTGAAATTTTTGTACTAGAATACCTATGTTCCAGAAGATATTTATTCTTTCAACACATAAACACTATTCAACATTCTTTATAAATTTGTTTTATTCACAACTTTTTTCACGGGAATGTTTTATTCTTATCTTAGGCTGCGTTCGCACCCTCCTCTTCCCAACTCCTCTCTCTCGTTTTCCGCGCGCACGCTTTTCAAACTGCTAAACGGTGTGTTTTTTGCAAAAAGTTTCTATACAAAAGTTGCTTAAAAAAATCAAATTAATCCATTTTTGAAAAAAAAATTAGCTAATACTTAATTAATCACGTGCTAATGGACCGCTCCGTTTTCCGTGAACACTGTGCGCGCTGGGAACGAGAACTTGCGAACGCAGCCTTAGCACCTATAGGTGCTATTGTTAACATTTTTTTCTAAGTGTTAACATAATTTCATATTAAAATTACAACAAAAATTGCTCAGCACAACTAGCACCTTAATTCCATGTGCACTCGTGCCATTTTTTCTCCCTTCAACTATAACATAGTCCTCTTACTCCCCAGAGAATGTATTTTTTTTATATTGCATTATCTACAAGTTTGGAGGGGTTTTGCTGCTAATTAGTACATTGTAGTTCTCTATATATTTAAGATAATTATATGAACATATATCGAAGGAGAACATCATTGCTATTTTCTAAGGGAAAAAAAGATAAACCCTATGTTTTGCCATTGACCAGTGATCCTCAACGAACATAAGTACTACTACGAAATGGCACCGTATAAGCGTTCTTCTTTCCTTTTCCCATGGCCATCGATTGCCCTCCATTAACTCCATACAAAAAGACAGATATTGCACTGCTAAAGGTAAAATAGACCTTTTGTATGTAGGATTAATGGAGTTCAACTAATTGTTAATTGACGACGATGAAAAAAAAATACTTATACAATGACATTTGGTTTTGCTTAGTTTATCAATGATAGTTTATAGAATTGATCTCTTGTCAATAATGAAACCTACAATTTTTAAAAATAATTTCATCGTCATATGACAAGGTTGTCTAGATATTTTTTTTGCTACTTCGACTGTAAAATTGTCTAGATACAGAAGTTATTGTATTTTGAAAAAAATAGTAGATACTCCATCCATTTTAAAATAAACAATCTAGTTTAAAATATGATGTATCGTTGCACATCTTCTAACAATACATCTTAACATATCTTCTGATATAATAGTTTTTATTTATTTTGGAACGAAGGTAGTAATAAGGTGTTTGTTGGAGTGAACTTTAAAAGGGAATGAAATTACCGTTGTATTTTTTCCTTGAAAAATGATTGTTTTTTCACGAGGAAGAACGGGGAATGGGCCGAACGTTTCCGACACGCTTGGACCCAATGCGTGGGACCATGTTGCAGCTCTTTTCGACTACAACAGGCCCACCCTGTCACTATCCCTTGGGAGTAGTGCGGACAAACAGAAGCATTGCGAATGGTTGCATTAATGACGCCTAATCAACTTTAATTCTTTTTACTTACGCCTAACCACTATCTCTCCTTTATTGTTGTGCCTTAAAAATGAAGTATCCTATCAGTAATTAACTGGGTTTCCTGATCTCCCTATCGTTCATAAAAAGTGCTGTAAGACTAGGTTTAATTAGTTTATTTTTTATTACAGATTTTGTAAAAACGTATTATAAATTAGCTATAAAACCCATACTATCACTTTAACATCTCACGCAGAGAAGTAAACAGAAACCAAATAAGGAGAGAAGTCACAATCCGTAGACCTGAAGTTAATGGATAATGCTGTTTCTCTTTTGGATATACCGTACCAAGTGGGCATATATTATGGGCTTTCAGGCAGGTGGCGGAAGAAACAATTAGCAAACTAATCAAAGGATCAACTGCATATATAGGTGGATTTAGATATGATAAGGTGCCTGATTGCCCGTGATGCACAATGTGGCAGTCGTTGTCAGGACAAGAAGACAAGTCGTCAACTCATCCTACATAGGCTGTCCTACTCTTACTTTTCCTTGCTCTTGTCCATCGTACCTGTGGCCTGTCCTGTCTTTCCTTTTAGACTATAGTTTTGTCTATTGACCGAGAAAAAAATGTTTTCGAAGTGTCATTGCTTTTTTATCCATCATCTTGTGTCGCTGCTGGCTCGATGCACGGTTTGCCTTTCGCAGGATACTTTGGGAACAAGCAGAAAATTGCAACGGGACGGTGAGGTGATCGGGTAATTTTGAGGACCACAGTTTCATTAACGAAAAATCCTGAAGAGTGGAAAACTGACCTGATAGTTAATCAGGTTTAAACACTTGTTGCTCCTCCATTACTTCATTTCTCCGGGCTCCCAGTAGCACGGATGTTCATGTCCAAGTAAAAGAGTGCTTGGATCCATGGAATTAATTTTAGCCTGACTAAAATTAGTTTTTTTGAGAGGCTAAACTTCCAAACACCCCTTAGTAAAGAGGAGCTAAAACTAGACTTGGGACTAAAATTCTTTAGTCAAGGAAACCCTACTAAAATATGGATTAGTCCTCTCTCTCCTCATTTAACTCTCTTTGAGAGGGAGGATAATAAATGCTTATTAACTGATTTTAGTGTCTTTAGTATTTTGGATCTAAGCATGAGTGAGATTAGCAAGTTTTAATTATGTGATTAAGAGGTATCAAGCATCCTCTAAGCTGTTTGCCTGCGTTTGAGCAAGTACAATAAAACGTTTTAATAGGTGATACTGTATGCATGCTGCCCAATATGCTGAGTTGGCAAAGAAACTAGTAGAGAGAGTGTGAGCTGACGACTGCACACACGCTTCAAGACGATAGATGTAGCACCAGACCTGCATCTATTGGGCCACGCAGTTGTGGGCTCCACGCGAGACCAGCACAGGTGATCGGATTAGGAAAGCCGGGACTAAAAAATTATATAACTATTGATGGGAACCGTGTATAGTTAGAGTATATGCTTACGGGTATAAATTAGCTTTTAGGCTGTGTTCTTCTTCCTCTCTTCCCAACTTCTCTTTCTCGTTTTCCACGCGCATATTTTTCAAACTACTAAACGGTGTGTATTTTGCAAAAAGTTTCTATACAAAAGTTGCTCAAAAAATCTAATTAATCCATTTTTGAAAAAAAACTAGTAAAAACTTAATTAATCACGCGCTAATGGATCGCTCCGTTTTCCGTAACCACTGGGAAGGCAGCTTGCGAACGCAGTCTTAGTGCTACCAATAATAAGTTGATGTGGTAATTTTGGAGCCATTAGCTAACTGCACTACTAAACTTGCTCTTGCGAGAAAAAAACATTTGCAGGGTCAAACTCGCACAAAAGCTTTTCATAGTAGACCTACGAAAATAGCAGGAGACCAAACACTCCAGTCATTCCAGCTGGATTAGCAAAGAAATAAACCCACAGGCACAGTACGACACGAGAGTCGAGTGTGATTCTCCCTACTTGATCAATTAATCCTAGAGAAGAAAATAACACTAGCATACATTGGATAAAAGAGTATGAAAATTGAATTGACCTTCCCCGAAAATTTTTTTTGACCTGACCTGAAAGTGATCGGGGACGTATCAAAAACAGAACAGGCAGAAAAGATAAGGGAGAAAAATCCAAAATGAAAATAAATCACGGACCTGGACAACGATATATCATATGCGCATGCAAATCAGCAGGTGTCATAGGATTCCCATGCTTCCACACTGCCCGATTCTGCAACCAGATTTCCGGGAGCAGCTTCCATGCACCGCCTGCACCGCCAGTTTCATGATCAGATTCATGGTGTCAATGATGCCTCATCTGTTGCATGTGATCCTGAAGCACAGCAGATGCAAAAATGCCAGTATCATCAATAAGACAAGTATATCTATAGTCCACACCAATAAACTCAAAATTGTCAACTTTGTAGTGAACATTTTTTGGATAAAGCTCGGGTTCCATTAGTCTTAATATCACAGCATGATTTCTTTGCACTAAATTTTCTTTTTCCTATAATGCTCTCTCCTCTAGGAAATGGTGCACGGTGCACAGCAGAAAAGGAACAGCTCAAAAGTTAAGTATGGATCATCATCAAATAGAAATAGGTGCATGATATAATGATTAGCTTTAGATTTTAAAAAAGCTGTGCCCATTAGTGAAACTAGTAGCATGTGGCATTGGGATTACTCCTACCCAAGAAATAACCGGGGGCCCCCTAGGCCGTTTCTTTTTGACAAAGTTCTTGGCAATTGGCAAGCTGTATATGTCTAATCAGGCAACAAATTAGCTTGCTTCTTTTCTTGTTCCCTCATCCCTGGCCCTCCATCCATCTTGGCACTGGTAACCAGGAAAGTTGCAAAGTCATATTCTGATGTTCCAGGGTCATGCATCTTATCGCACCCATGATGCCTAGCTGCTTCAGGCTAAAGAAACTCAGATGTGAGGTTGTGGGCTTTCCTCCATAACCATTACGAGTCAAAAGAAACTTTGCTAATTTTTACCTCACAACTCATAATGGTTGCCATGCGCGTCAGGCAGGAATTGCTGGCTCTGAATCCACCTGCTGCTCCACATAATCACATCCTGATCTGAGATGCACAAAAAGGCTACCCCGGCAGCCCACCCACAGCAAGACACACACACTTAAAATTTAAGGTAGAAGTAAGTCTAGAATTTTGCTATTATGTGCTGCTTCACAGACAAGCTTTATTTTTTTTCTTAGGTGCAATTATGTTAGTATCAAATATTCTAGTTTGGTTAAGTTCCTAAAAGATTAGGGAATAAAGTACTGCAATTCTACAACCAAACAATAATAATACATAAATGTGGCATGTTGGAGAATACCGTACCAAAAATCAAGTGAAAAGTTCAAATAGAAGAAATATGAATATATATATATATATATATATATATATATATATATATATATATATATATATATATATATATATAATGCACATAGATAGGCTCAGGGCCAGGGGATAATAATACCAAATAAAGGAGGAAATAAATGGATTGAGACCAACAAGCAACAGCATATGTTTGCTCTTCAAGAAACTGTTGTCATATATCATCAGTTCATGCACTGTCATTCATAGATGTGAAACCAATATCTCAAAGATGTCAAAGATGGTGTGCTCTACTCACTCTATGATAGTGTTATAAATAATATAAATTTTCAATCAACCTCATGCAAGAATTTTAGGGCATGTTTGGGTAATGGGTTAGGGAAACAATATCCCGCCCTCCAAAAGGTAAGTTCAAATCATAGCCATCCATTCTTCTCATCCCATTTCATCCTAACCCTCTATCCATCTCCATTTTACAATCCCACCCCTCATAACCTATTATCCAAACGTCCCCTTCATGTCATGAGTAAAGATGAATAAACCTAAATGAGTGAGGAAAAAAAACCATAAGACTGCATGGAAACAGCACAAGAAGTCGTCCCAGCATATGACGCGAACAACAAATTCATACAGATGATCACAAAAGCAATAATATCAGATTCATTGAAAACTCCTGTTCGTTTCTCCAACGAAAGTTGGATGAAAATTTGGATATTTGTGGCACGCTTTTCAAACTGCTAAACGGTGCATTTCGTACGAAAAATTTTTATATGGAAGTTGCTCTAAAATATCAGATAAATATATTTTCCAAGTTTGTAATAATTAAAACTCAATTAATCATACGTTAATACCACCTCGTTTTACGTAAAACACTTAATCTTCATCTTCATCTACATGAGTTTCAAACACCACCTAATCACTTAGATAATGTGCAGGTGTACTGTACATCTTGAAAATGCTAATACATCTTAGATGATGCTTATCAAACAACATGTTGAGACTGACCTGATTGGGCTGTAGTGGAAACAGATCAAAATTTTAAATAGATCGACCCATGGTCTCTTCATGTGGTTTAATATCATTGAAGTAATGCTCACAGGAGAACACACATGATTAGCAGTGTTTATGAGTGACGAGAAAGTTTGTAAGATGTGGAGTGGTAATGGAAACTCTGAGAGAATAAATACTTAAATTCATAATGAGTTGTGTGCTCCCGTTTGAAGTGCCCCACTGCACTCTGCTCAGCTGACAAAATGACCGCATCCCATAAGGGAAAATGTCAGGGAAGCAACCAAAACAAGGTTCAGAAAAAAAATGAAAGGATATGTCCGGGTATATAGAATGATATTATTAATGGGTTAACCTGTTACAGCAGAAAACTATATGTCCAACTCAAAAAAAAAAAAAATACTTGAAGCAGAACCGTGCAAGAGCATATTCGCATGATTCCCTATTCAACTATTATTGGTGGAACCAGTTGTAAAATTCATGTTACTAGGAATTGGGAGCAGGATCTGACCATCTTCAGATCTTGTTTCGGAGAAAAGACAAATCAAGTATTTATCTCTAAATTTATACACGGTAGAACGGACTTAAAAAATATCATGATTGGGGCCATTCTAAGCTAGAAAGTACCAAAACTCCCAAGAATTTTCAAAAATCAGGAGTGGAAGAACAAGAATCAGAATCATTGGGGCAAAGTCAATTCCATTGTCTTCTGAAGGTTGCTGAGAGACTATTAAGGTTCCTAGATAAGCACCATCATAATTAGATGGAATGATTTTTAAGGACCTACAAAAGAAAGTTATTGGCACCGCGAACTGAGAGGCTTGTAGTGATTGCTTGTACAATAGTTAAGAGGAGGGTAGTTCTTCATCACCAGAAAGGAGCCAGATCGATTTAGAGATACTTATTATACTCCATTTCTTGGCCCAAACAAAATATCAAACAGTTCTGCAGTGCAGATCTTTTTATTTTCTGAAAAGATCAATTTACATCTTCTGGCAGTAGAATGGAGAAGTCAAATATGTTAAAATTAAACCAGACTTAAGGATCAGCGTAACATAATGGCATTCATTTATTGCTAGCTAGGTAGAACAACACCTAACTTGCAACCGCCTCCTTGCAGAAGTGCATGCTTCACTTGATTCTCAAAATAGTAGTAGTATAACTTGAGATTCTCTATATGACGGGTTTTATAATATCCTACACCTAATTCTCAAATTGCCATCCCAGTTTTTCTAATTCACCACCATATCAACCATGATGCTGCTAGATGCTGCTTCAAACAAGTTATCAACCAAGTTACTCCGGTTAGTACTACATACTGCTTCAAAACACAAACAATACTTAAAGAGAAATGGGGCCTATTTCCCCATGAAAACTGTTAAAACATCCTCTGCACAACAAGCTCCTTGAGCAAATGCAGGAACATAACAATCAGTAAAGATAAGCTAAATTTAACTCAGTAGGGCACTTAGCATAAAATTGAATAAGTGGATACATAAAACAATCAACCAATTGTCTGCCAACTTGTCAAACTTATGATAATTCTCATGCTATTTAGAGAAGGCCATAAGTATATGTTTTGCACCATCAACCACAGATCAACCAGAGAAACTAAAGCATCTTTGAATAGCTTTCTACATCTCAAGCAACTAAATATACAGTACATCAAAATTTTGATGGAGCTAGCTACTCACAGTGATAGCCTTCTGAAACCACTCCTTTGTGAGCCAATCAGTCAGATAAAACTCTCTTATGAATATCCATGAGTTGAAAGCTCTCCTTTGGAGGCAATAACTTGAACCTTATTGCTGAAATCCAGGAATTGTTAACATTTCAGAACAACGAAATTCAGCAAGCAAGAATCATCATGCAATGTCAATCATACATATCCCGTTCATTATCCTCATCATCAGTATTGTCTTCATTATCCACAATGTCCATTCCAAAGCACTCAACATCAGCATCTTCATCCATCCCTTCTCCGTGAAACTCTTCATCTCCGTCCATCACAACCTCCTCATCACCATCCTCATCCAAAACAAGCTTGGACAAGCCTTTCCCCCGGAACAGCACGCCAGTCCGCATCACATAGAACACTTTGTCTCTCACTGCCGCAAGGGGATGCTGCTCCACCAGCTTACCCCTCTCGTACCCCTCCCGGAGCACCACCGTCGTCGTCTTGCACTTCAACGACAGGTAGAAAACCCCAGGGTACCGCGTGAACAACCTCGTGAACTTGTGCGGCAGGCCCAACTCCTCCCGAAGCAGCCGAATCGCGTTCCTCCGAACCATCTTGTGCACCATCAGCGCGAGCAGCTCGTGCAGTAATCCAATGTTCCTCTTCTCGTAGATGTCGCTGTTGGGATCGATCCCTGACGCGTCGTCGTACGGAGAGATGTACGGAAGCCTGTGGAACTCGTCCATCCAGGCCTTGACCTTCTTCATCCCGCCATACCCACGAGGGAACCGCATCGGGAAGGCGAGGGGGGCGATTGACGAGGATGGCGGCCGAGACAGCGCGCGGTAGGTCGCTCCCTCGATGGCCTCGGCGTGGCGGTGCTGGAGGGAGGAGATGGCGATGCCCTCGGGGAGGCCGGAGGAGGTGGTGGACAGGGAGATGTGGTTGTTGGAGACGGCGAAGAGGTCGGGGTGGGCGACCGGGAAGGCGGCGGCGAAGTTGTAAGGCAGGCCGAGGTCGAAGCGCAGCGGGAGGACGGAGGCGAGCGGGAGCGACTTGGAGCGGGTGAGGAGGAGGAGGCGGGCGAGGCGGAGGTGCGAGTCGAGCGTGGAGGCGCGGGCGAGGCGGCCGAGGAGGAGGTCCGAGGCCGGCGTGAGGGAGAAGGACGGGAGGGTCGGGAAGCGTGGGTGCAGGGTCTCCGCGAAGAGGGTGGGGTGGCGGCGGAGGAAGCGGAGCACGGGCACGGTGAGGCCGAGCGGCTTCTGAAGGCGCGCGAGGGAGCGCGCCGGCACGGGCGACGACGACGGGAGGCGCGCGAGGTGGTCGAGCAGCAGGCAGGACGCCCTGATGGAGGTCGTGCGGGCGATGATGTGGTCCAGGCCCCGGTTCTTCACCCACTTGAGCCGCACCTTCTGCATCGCTGCGGCGGGAGGGTCGGTGGCGGGAGTAGGCGGCGCGGCGGCGGCGCCGGTAGGAGTAAGCGGCGGTGGGGCGCGCGCGTGCTGCTCGGCGAATTGCGGAGGAGGGGGAACGAGGCGAGGAGGGAAGGTTGGGCCAATGAAGTTCTAGAAAGATCTTTCTGGGCCTTCTCCTTGATGGGCTAAAAGGCCGAAGCCCAAACAAGACCACTCTCAAAAGCGCTATATCACGTGACCTCTCTTCTCTAGTAGGACCACAAATTGCAGTTCGAGCCAGTTCTTTTCCCTCCTCCAGTGTTACCCATCGCCTTACCCAACCTGAAGTACATTCGTGGGACCGCATAATGTTGGGCCCACATGTCATTGATAAAACTCACCAGTGAGTACGGTAGGTTTGCCTGTCGTGGCCGGAAAGAAAGAATTCGATGCCAATCCCAACCAACTCGCGGGCTCTTGTCCCAATGCTCTGTACTGCCCACGTGACCGGTGGTTTCTCCTATAAAAGCACCTCACCGCCTTCGCAACCCATTCCTCGCCTTCCTCTCCGGCCATCGCCGCTCCCTCACCAACTCTCAATCTCGAGCTCCCCGCGGCGGAAAGCTAGGGTTTCCTCACCAAGCCCGGCTCCTCCTCCCCCACGCGACGATGAAGAACCAGCCGAGATGTTTGTGCCCCTAGTCTCCAAATGCGGTTTTCTTTCGGTTTGTTTGGGTTTTTTTTTTTTTGTTTCGATTGGATTTTTGGTTTCTAATGTCTCGATCGTTGTGCGCGCAGACCGATTTGGGGGTGCCGGATTCCTGGAGCTCGAGCGAGGCTACCAGCCGTGGGTGATCCCCAAGACCGAGGCGCGAGGGGGAGCCGGCCGCGCCGTGAAGAAGGTGAAGCGCTGGCTCAGGAAGATGGACGAGGAGATGGACTACGAGTTCTACGACTGGAACCTCCGCTCCTACCGCTTCAAGTCGCCCTTCGATCGCCGCCCACTCATCGGCCCCCGTGAGCGCTGCAGGTATCTCATTTTGCTCGCTTGCTCCCGTTGGATGAGACGCGCTTGATTGATGGGCTTTTGGGGCTTATTTCGGACGGGTCGCCGTGCGATCGGCGGTGTTTTGCGGTTTCTCCGTGCAGGAAAAACGCCGCGAAGCGCACCCTCCGTTTCGTCGGGAGCACCGACCCGGACTACCTGCTTCAGTGGTGGGCCGTGGGCCATCGCAACTTGATCTGTTCTTTTCTGTAGGTGATCGAGGTGGTAGTTCTAGCGCTACTTGTAGCTGATGTTATCTGTTTCTCCTGGTGTGTTGTTGCAGCGAGGACGCTGCATTTGGTGATTGGGAGGACAGCTGTGAGGACGATGATGAGTTCTTCGAGGAGTAGTACCATCAGGTTGTGATTCTGCTCATTCTGTCCTCGATCAAAGCTATTTGATTAGTTTCTGGCTTTCTGCTTTGGATCGAGTAGCACACCTTTGCAATAGATGCAATCCAATTTTGCTTTGCTCCTGTTCTGTGGAGTACGAGTATAGATTGAATTGCAGAGGATACTTAATCTGTAATCGTCATACTGAAATAATTGCGTGTTTATTGTGCAACTTGTGTTGTTTGATCAGTGGACGCCCACTACAGTAGAATGCATTGCTTTGCTCCTGTTATGTGTAGACTGTAGTAGGAGTACAGATTGACTTACAGAGGATACGCTACTTCTCAAATTGAAATGGTTGTGGGTTTGTGCAACATATAAATATATAATGGTTATTTTGTCCTAATACAGTTATACTCTACGTTAGTCAAGAACTTTCAGATGGTTTCGTAGTTAATTTGTGTTTCAGAGTTGGGTACAGTTTGAAGGTCCACTTATTAATTGCTTCCTGATTAGTCTAGTAGCATGTGAATAGAATATACAAGATGATCTTAGTATATCTATATGTCCTTACTTCCCAATATTAGATCATTCTGCATGTTATTGTAGACCCAAATTAGGACATTCAGCTTGCTCTGTATACTGTGCAGTGATCCTGCCACCACAACATAAATTTGCTGATGTGATCATTCTCACTGCAAATATTTTTTTAAAAAAACAAGGCGCATACAACAATAGGCCAAAGGTTAGAATTAAAATTATCTTTGCTTGGACCGGTGCCATTGCCATTTTGAACATTGTACTACTTAAATTTTTTTTATCTGGGTTGTGCTGTTTGATTGCTCCCATTTACAGTGTCAATATCTGTTTTACCCCTATGATCACCTTAGCCATAAGAATCAGGAGGATTTTTTTTGTTAACAGGACCCCATTTTTTTGACCTGTACAAAATCAATCCAATACATGTTTGGTATGAAATTGATGAATGTTAACTCTGTTCAAGCCTGTATTTATGGTTATAAGCATCTATTTGTTGTTTGCCCTTAAAGAACTTGAGGTTCTTGCGCAACATCAGCTACTTTCATGCATACATCAAATTAGTAGTTTAGCTAATTGGTTTAACAAGTTCTTTTGTTGCTATGCAGCAAACCAACAGATCGAGCAAGGGAGGAAGTAGTACAGTTGGAGGATGGCCTTTGTCTCAAGAAGTTGGACGCACATATCTGACAAGTAGTAGCATTAGTGGTAGTATGTTTTGAGTACCAGAAACTTCCTGCTGTGAGAGGAGAGCGTCGGTCTGTAATAATAGTTTTTGCACTCTCCGTTCCCTTGTCCCGTCTCATCACGTATTCGCGATGTGCCAATGTCGGATATTTCGCCAATATTATCTGCAGAGAAGACCTTTTTTGCTCTACTTGTGGTCTCATTCACATGACCATATCTTGATAGTTTAGGCCAATGCATCAGCATGTCATCTCGACAAACTGATACCACAAGGAATGCGAGAAATGGCACCATGAGGAACCAAATCGTCAGTTATCTGAAGACCAGAAACACCGCATGTAGCGTATGTGCACCCTTGAACCAAATAAAAAAATGGATAAAAAGGAATAGAGAAAATCGATGATCTGAGTTGCTTGCTCGACATCTGTTTGTCTAATCTGTACTAATACAAAAGGCACTAGTTCATTCCGCAATCCCACAATGCGTCCGGCGCTGGACTTTGTCATGATCGCCTTGTCCAGGATGACGTTGGATTAGATGGCTTACCAGTGTCTGATCTGGCAAACCAAACAGCTTTAAGTTATAATTATTCGGTCAGTCCACTCCCTAAATCAAACAAGGACAATCTCTATTCCTGAAAAACTGAACTGGCTCATTTGAATAGACAAAATCTGGCAAATTATTTTAAGGCCTCAAGATCCTGGCCTATCAACGTTGATGGGCCGGGGTTGTGGCCCATCTAAGTTTCATGTGGCTGATGGATGGGTTCACAGCAAAAACCGCCGGCGGACAACCCGCTGAAAAGGTGCTGGCTCGACCAAGCCGTGACCGTGTGCCGCTGTGCACTGCTGCACAAGAATCTTGCTTGCGTTTTTTCTTCAAGGAATGTGCTGTCTTTTTTCTTTTCATTTTTTTTTGGCAAGGAAAGGAATGTGTTATCTGATCGCAAATTTGGACGGTGTTCAACAGTTCAGGAATTGGACAGGCTAACCTCCCTATTTCCCCAATCGCACAGCAACAAGACGACAGCATTGCGAACATGAAAGTTATTTGCGAGGAAGCAGATTAAATTATGAAGGCCAAGATAAGAGACTTCGACGCAATAGTAATTCTTACTTCATGGTCAATCCGGGAAGAAGGGGAATAACAGTGTATTTCAGTCACTGTCTGCATCTCCTGAAGAAGTCACGTAGCGTGTTAAAGAAGAGCTCCGATAGATTCCCCTAGGAGAAAAGGCAGCAGGTGCGCAATATATGCTGCTTCCCTCGAAGAGAACTGGAGCACACGCACCGGTTGGTCATCATCCACATAGTATTGCATGACCTTAAGTACTCCCGCGAAATACTAAACCATCAAATTGACATGAGTAGCTCGCCAAATCCAAACTACATCTGTCCAAAACAAGACTGAATAATGTTGACACCATATGATGGAAGTACGGCTCACCCTCAAAGTCAAACAAGTTCACAATATATGACATAAAAAAATTGACCCCGTATACGATCATTTGCTAGCTACCGTATATCCAATGTATTATGTATACATTCTCCAGTCGTTTGTAAGATTTTACTTCCAAGCATGTATGATTCTCATTTGAATACGTACATCGCTACAACATGGATGCAGACAGATATAAATTGAGCAACTCCAGAGTGATCAGCACATCTCATCTCCAAGGAAAAAGTCACTCTCCTCACTGTGCTTAGCAGTTCATCGAGTGACCAAATGGCAGCCAGCATGACAGCTTTAATGATCCACATCGAGTCCATGCAGACCGCCGTGCCGATCCGAATCACGGGGACGGGGCGGACGCTGCCCGTCGCCGTGTCCGGAGGGGCGGCGCCGCTCACCGCCGCCTCGCTGCAGCGCCGCTTCCGCGCGGTGCTCTACTACCGCGGCGCGGGCGGCGTCGAGCAGGAGGAGCGCGCGGCGTGGGTGAAGGAGTCGCTCAGCGCGTCGCTGGCCGAACACCCGGAGATGGCCGGGCGGCTGCGGTGCCGCGACGACGACGGCGGGCGGCGCCCGTGGGAGGTGAGGCTGAACGACAACGGCGTGCGGCTGGTGCAGGCGTCCGTGGACATGCCCATGGCCGCGTTCTTGGAGGCCAAGGACCTGGCGCGCAGGGAGGCCGCGCTCGCGCTCTGGACCGACGTGGACGTGCACGAGCCCGAGTTTTGTGCCCCCTTCTTCATGCAGGTAGTACGTTTTTTTTTACGTGCTTCGTGTGTTTTGACACGTTGTGATCTCGCGCTGGCACGCTGGTAGTTGGGGCCAAGCCAAGCACACACAAGATAAAGCTGACACGGTCACACTGCTTTGCATTGCAGCTGACTCGATTCCAGGACGGAGGCTACGCCATCGGCGCGAGCTGCAGCCTGCTGCTCGCCGACCCGCTGTCTCTCGTCGACTTCCTCAAGGCGTGGGCTCGCACGCACGCGGAGATGCTGCGAGCGCGGAGCAAGCCCGTTGCGGTCGCGCCACCGGCGGTGATACAGTACGCGCGCTACCTCCAAAGCCCCGGCGCCGTCGTCCGGCGCCTCAAGTCCGTTCCCCTCGACGCCTGCTCCGCCGCCGCCACGACCGTGCTCTTCAGGGCCGACGCCGCCGCCGCCGCTGTGGCTGGTGCGCAGGTCGACCGCCACGCGCTCGCGGCGGCCTGCGTCGACCAGGCCGTCGAGACGCTGGGCGGCAACGCCAAGAAGCCGCCGCGGCTCACCGTCCTCGCGGCCGACGGCTCGGGAGAGCTGGGCGTCCGGGCGTGTGGATACGGGGACAGGGAGGAGAAGACGATGACGGCGCCGCCGTCGCGGGGCCATCACGCGCTCCGAGCCGCGTACTGGGGTGACCTCGGTCTCGGGGAGATCGCGCTGGACGGGAGCGAGCCCGTGCACGTGTCGTGCACTGTCGTCTCGCCGTGCGCCGACGAGGGCCTCGTCGTCGTGATGGCGCCGGCCGGCGGCGGCGAGCTCTTGATCAGCGTGACTGTTCCGAACTAAGAAAGATCAAACAAACGTTCGTACATGGCATGGGAGATAGAACATGTCGACTGTCGTAGTAGTTTGCAGATTTGGTTTGGAAATGTTTCATCCAATGCAGTAGTTGAATTGTCGTACGTGTTGTTGTCATTTTTCTCACAAAAAAAGTGGCATTACCTTTTTAATGTACCGCGAAGGTTTGATGATGATCAGCGAAACATTTGTTGTAGTAATAGCATGTATCAAAGTTCGGTTTATATTCGCATTTAAGAGGGACACGATTAATTTTTCGGTCTTAAGTTTCATCGTGCAAAAGTGACAGATTAGACACCGTTTGATCAAGGGGAAATCTTAGCCGGGCCGTCGATCTACGGGTAATCGTGAAGGTATGGAAATCCTGTCTTCTTCGTTTATAAGCCATGTCTATGTATGTACGTACATTTATCTTACTGGTTCAAGAAGCAAAGCAAAACGCTCGATGACGACTCATGCCGTCGTACGAAAAGATTAATTTAAACATTTCAACACAATTTAAACTTCGGTTGGCATACGCCAGCCCGGCGAAAAAAACATTTCAACACAATTTTTGAAACTTCTAACTCGAAATTTAAAATTTGAACTTATTTTAAAAACTATAAAGTCAAAATTTGCATTCAACTCAATTTTATCAAATCTTTAAACTCAATTTTTCGAAAATTCTAACTCAAAATTTTAAAATAAATTTAAAACCTTCAACTCATATATAAAAACTTTCAATCAACTATTTTTTTATACTGTTTTATTTAAAAAAGTAACGCTATGTACTACGCTTAGCGTTAAATTAGGTGATATGTCATCCTCGTGCGCGCGGTCGTGGCGGGGGTTGCTGTGCGGCCATGTGGATGGCGAGCTGCACTCGCGACGCTACCATTTCCGTCCGTTTGTTCAACCAACTCTCTTCACGGACTGGACCTCTGTTTACACTACTGACCATTTCTAATTCTGGCCTTTTTTCTGCTGTTTATGTCCATGGACAAAGCAAAGGTTTAGGCACTAAACACGTTCGTACGCACGCATCGACGGCATCGTGCAGGCGATATACAAAGTGGCCAATTAGATGAGTTAGGTAAGTGATAAAGCATTAGTAACTAAGCTTGTACAGTGTACAGATCAGTATCCCCCAAAGGCAAGGCGAGGAGAGCCAATCGACACGCTGATTAATTGGCGAAATCTCCCTATATAAATGAGCGAGCTCTCAAGCGTCAGATATCTCTTGCAGTCTCGGCCGGCCATTAACCGGTCATCAATCATCTCTCGCCATGCAAAAGCATACAGGTACGTCTTGCCAAATGGCTGGCCTTCGCCCCGGCGTGCTCGTGGCCGTTCTCCTCGCCGCCGCCGCCGCGCCGGCGTCTGCCAAAGACTACACCGTCGGCGACTCGTCGGGGTGGACCACCGGAGTGGACTACACCGCCTGGGCCAAAGGCAAGACGTTCAACATCGGCGATACTCTATGTAAGTGAAAGGATTAATATATTCAGTTATTGCGTACTCTCCATCTAAAAATCTAAAATATATTTTATTTTTTATTCTTTTGAATAAGATAAATATATTTGTAGTGTTTGTGTACTGAATTAAATTGTTAACTGAAACACAAAGAATCATTTTAATACTCATTGGTTGTTTGTATGGATATAGTTCCTTAATTTTTTTTTCATACGGTGGCCAACTTAATTTCTTGTTGGTCTTGTGAAAAAAAATGTGCCTTAAACTTTTAGATAGAGAAAGTATTATACACGAGTGGGTCCCAGTGTCAGTGGCTAACTCTCGTGGGGTCGCACGAACACGTGGCGTGGGGCAGTGTTCCAGTACACCAGCGCGGGGCACTCGGTGGTGGAGGTGAGCGAGGCGGACCACAGCTCGTGTTCGGCGGCGAACCCGCTGCGGTCGTACAAGGACGGGACGACCATCGTCACGCTCACAAGGCCGGGCACCCGCTACTTCATCTGCGGCAGCACGGGCCACTGCGGCGCCGGCATGAAGCTCACCGTGACGGTCGCCTCCCTCTCCGGCAGCGGCAGCGCCACCGGCGGCACGAGGCTGGCGAAGCCGTCGTCTTCGAGCTCCGGCGAGGAGGCGCCGTCCGCCGCGGACCCGACGACGACGACCAGGACCTCGTCGACCACTAGCGGCGCCACTACGGGCAGATGGGCCCGCCCTGCCACGTGGCTGCTGTTCGTTGCCGTGTTGGGTCTCGCTGTGTGATAGGCTGGCTGATGGCCGCTTGGAAAGAGGCAGTGCTGTTCATGAATCTGCATTCCTTGTGTTTGATGAGCTAATATCATTTTTAGTTTTGTATTATGAGACACCCTATGCGTGTTTTCTCAAATAATCTGTGGAGTGTCCGTTTATATGGTACCGAATTCTTGTATCTTGTTGTTTCTTGGAGGCAATAAAATCTTTTGAAAAAAATTCTCATTAACAAGTACTATAATGATGCAATGTCTGGTGATGGCAGCACCCTAAATTGTCGTGTACATTCTTTACTAGAGAATCGGTGTCATCCCGTCCAAGGCGCAAGGTAAAAGGAGAGAAAAAGTACATAGTAGGTGACATATAATAATCACTAGAAACCTGAACGTTGAACCATATTTTAGGACCAACCATAAGAGGTGCAACCGGTGCTATACCAGACTACCACCAGTTGGTCTAGCAACAAGTTCGTTGACCCATACAATCTTGAGAGCATGATTTGGAGGGAATGCCAGAATAGTCGGAAAAGGCTGATTTTTCATACGGGCCGAGCAGCCAATCAGCCCTGGGGTGTAGCACGCTGTGACCGCGTGGGCCGTATGGGCCCTATGATGAAGCCCGTGTGCCTTGCAAGCTGCAACATCCGCTGTGTAAAGCAACAGTTGTGCTTTCCGTGGCTAAACTGGGTACTCCTCAAAAACTACTCGGCGATCCAACGACCAAAAAAATAAACCGGAAAAACTCCTTTTAAGGGATTGTGTATTTCCATCTGATAGAGAACACTTCAAAAAATCTTGCAAAATTTAAACCTTTAGCTTTGAGAGTCATGCAGTACCCCATAAACCTAACCCCTCATCTCCTTCCTCCCTCACTTTCACCGTGAGTCCACGACTTGTTGACTGCCACCACCTCCGTTGGCCCACTGTCACCCAGCCTCGATAGCTGGATGGCAGACACCAACGATGCTGGTGAAGGCCCTTTCAGGCCATTCTCCTCCACGCAGTTCTAATACTACTGCCACCTTATTCGTGTTCAGCTTCCACCGCTAGGTCACCATCTCCCACTGTCATCCCTCTAATTCCGACGATCCCTAATCCTTCATCCCAAACCAAACTAGGACCTTATATCCTCAAGCAAATTGGGTGGTTCAAAATTGGTAAGGAATCCCACTCGATTTTTTTGTTGAATGTCGTTTAGCATTCTTTTTTAAGTTTGTTTGAACTTAAAAGCAAACTCAATTTGGTATATAGAAGGATTGGTTATGTTGCACACTGAGCCCCAAGTCCCCGGACTTCCTCACTGGACCAAACTCTTTTTCTTTCCCCTTTGATTGGAGGAGCTGTCAATTACAACCAGCCAGAGAAAACCATACTCCCATAGAGGAGATTGCCTACTCCCATGACATCAGCACACAATCACGGATCTAAAACAGGGGGAAACCGCTTAACCGCCAATACTTTTTGCACCAAACCTCACCAAACGAACCCGGGAAGACCACCTATTCAGAATTTCAGATCGAATCACCTTCCCCGTCTGAACCGCGTCAACCCAAGCTGACTTGTCTCATTGCCTACGTGTGTCGCCTGCAGCTTGCTTGCAACGCTTCCCAATTCTTTAACATGCCTGGTGCATGCGACCTAGCGACATCCTCCGCGATTCAATATTAACAGTTAGGTGATCCATCCTCAACAAGAACCTCCTACATATCGAGGGATTTTGCAGGCATGGACACATTAGATTCCTAGCGAGCCACACTTACGCGCATCACACGTACCGTGCTTGGCCCCTCCATGGCTCAACCCTTCCTAGCTCTCGCGCTGTGCGTCCTCCTCGTGCACGGCGCGGCGAGGACAGCCGAGGCGGCGTCGTACAACGTCGGCAACAGCGCCGGCTGGGACATCAGCGCCGACTTCCCGTCCTGGCTCGACGGCAAGGCGTTCTACGTCGGCGACTCTCTAGGTGTGTACAAACTTTGCAATTACAGTTCGTTTGCCTTGCTTCTGATTCCATCAGAAATCAAGAGGCAGTGAAAGCACACTAATTAACTCGCTTGCTTAATTTGTGATCGATCGGTGCAGTGTTCCAGTACTCGAAGTACCACACGTTGAGCGAGGTCGACGAGGCGGGGTACAGGAACTGCAGCACGACCAACGCGGTGCTCTCCAGCAGCGACGGCAACACGACGGTGCCCCTCACGGCGCCCGGCGACCGCTACTTCGTCTGCGGCAACGAGCTGCACTGCCTCGGCGGCATGAGGCTTCACGTGCTCGTCTCCGAGCCGGCCTCACCGGCGGGTGCCCCGGCCGGCGCGACGCCGGCGAGCGGGGGTGGCGGCGCCCTCTCCCCCGGCGCCGGCGACGCGGGCATCCCGACGCTCGACTTAGGCGGGTCCCACCGGGTGACGGTGGGACCCGCGGTGGTGACGTGGCTGTGCATCGCTGCAGCTCTGTTTGTATGGTGACGATTGACGAAGATCGAAGGGCAAGCGGAGTCAGTAACGAATTGCACAAAATTCATTCATATGTATGCGTTCGCAAATTGGAGTTGCTACTTTGCGAACGAGGAGTCTTGTGATGTTTTTGGGCGCTGTCGGTGTTTTTTGGGCGCACGTATTCGTAGTACTTTTCTCGGTTGGGCCTGGCCGGGCCGGTGTTTTCAGGCTGGTTTGGGCTGAAGCCCGATAGGAATAGCAGAATTTGACCTTCCGCGGTCGCAGTTCGGCTCACCGACAACGCGGTCGCGGTCCTGCCTTTGGTACACACCAAAATCGTACCAAAATGATCACGCAAATCCAATGCATATATATATATGTGTGTCCGTCTCTGCTGCTCTGTTCGTCGGTTCGTGGTTTGTACGAGTATGGCGTCTCCCCCACAAGGCCACGCACGTACACCACCAACCGTGGTGTGTGACAATTGCACGCATGTTCTCGTGTCCCCCAACGCGGTACCATCTGTCACGGATTAATCCGTGCAACTCTTTGCTCCGGAGCTTGTTTTAACCTGGCCGTGCCTGTCTGAGTCCCGGTTAATTTGCTGTTCAAAGGGCTTACGGCTCACTTGTTCGCTTTGTTACGGAGAATACGTTTCTGTCCGGAGTTGCGCACAAAGCTTTATGGTTAGAGAGTTGATTTTAAACTCTTAAGAGAGAATATTTCATCGTTGCTTATATGATATTTAAATAGTTATAAAAATTAAAAAAATAATAAGATGTATTAGCATGTAATATATCACTTCACTAATATACATAAAATCCAATTATTATAAATTGTAAAAAATAAGTTAAACTACAACGAGTGAAGTCTTCTCGAGAGTGACATGCAGTGTGCCAAATTGCGAAATGCAACGCGAGTCTATCAGATACACACAAGTTTCTATCTACGGCGCAACATTAAGATATCCCGATCCGTAATTATCATCCATAAAAGATAAAAAAGGAATAAATAACCAATTTATCGTACACCAAGAATCATACATGCAGACACGCAGAACACAAAAAAAAAAAAAACGACGGGAAAACGATCGAGTAACAAAGTTAAACAGAAACGCGAAAGTAGTGCGGTGACGTGACTCAGCTGTACTTAAAACAAGGCCACGAGCCCGGCCGCCGCCAATGCCACCAACGCGGCAATGCCGGCGGGCGCGCGCGTCGCCGCTGACTCATCCTCCGTCGCCATCGCCGGCGCGAGCGAGGGCCCCGGCGACATCGAACTGAGGGGAGACAACTCCGGTGCCATCAGGGGCGACAGCTCGGGCGCCATGATGGGCGCCGGGGTCGGGGCCACGATCGGAGCCGGCGACGGCGACACGGGCGCTGGCGCGGGTGCCATGGTCGGCGTGGCGACGGGCGCCGGGACCGGAGCGGCGATCAGCGGAGCGGGTGCCGATGTCGGTGGCGCGGTGGCCGGAGGAAGCGTCGCCGGTGGAGTGGCGAGGGGCGGGGAGGCCACTGGGGCGGCGACGGTAGGCGGTGTTGCCATTGGGGGAGCTGTCACTGCCATAGGAGGCGCGGAGACCGGTGGCGAGGAGGTGACGGTCGGCGGTGACGCGGCAGCCAGCTGTGGCGCCGCGGCGGCCGTGGTCGGTGGAGCCGCGGCGGAAACCTGTGGCGCCGAGGCGGCATTGGTCGGAGCCGCCGCGGAAACCCGTGGCGCCGAGGCAGCATTGGTCGGTGCTGCGGCGGAAACCTTCGGCGCCGGGGCGGCATTGGTCGGGGCCGCGGCGGAGACCTGCGGCGCCGAGGCGGCATTGGTCGGGGCCGCCGCGGACACCTGTGGCGCCGAGGCTGCCGTGGTCGGTGCAGCGGCCGAGACCTGTGGCGACGAGGCGGACGCCTGCGGCGTGGCGGCGCTGAACGGAGGACCGTTCGACGCCGACGGCGACGAGGCCGGCGACTGCGCGGCGCAGGAGACGAGCAGCAAGCAGAGCGCGAGAGGCCGTAGGAGCGCCATTGCCGTACGTTTTCTTTCTAACCAGTGACTTAGCTAGCGCGAAGCCGCGAGGTGGTTCTGTGTCAAGTGGCCTAAGCAATGGAGGTACCGAGAGCTCGAGTGACGTATATATATAGCTCGGCGATCGTGCGCGCGCGTAAAATCGAGGTGATGGTGAAAGGAAGATCTAAGCGGCTTAATTTGGAACGCGAAATGAGCTACTACGGAGTACATCTTACTTACAGCTCAGTGAGTCAGCGTGTTCACCTACTGGGCTTTATGACGCAGGACAGTAATTCATCAGCATACGCCGCGTGTATTAATTTGTAGCGTACGATGGCCAACCGGCACATGCCAATACGTATTTCTTTCCTCTGCCCTGCACGCGAATACATTTCAGATCTCATGTCCAACAAAATAGTACATACATCATCGATCCTACTTGATGCACTACAGTAGTACAGTTCAATGGAAAAATGGATCCAAACAAAAACCATTCCGGATTGCTCGGGAAATGCGTGCACTTGGAGGCGAAGTTTGACAGCGAATTGAGCCTAAAATCTTCGACGCAAGTTCAACTTCAACGCCCGGTGAAAGAGCCCACCTACTTCTTTCAGCATGCCGTGGCAGTTCTAGATTGTTCATTTAGGAGCACTCAATGGATGCAGTCACTCAGAACCGAAAGCAACATGCACGGCTTAGTACACATCTATGATCGATGGTACGTTGCCTTTGGAACAGGGAGAGGCAAAAGGGTACATTAAAGCGGGCATGAACCGCAGATTAATTAAGCTGAGCGATCGAGCAGTGGTTATGCTGTTGCTAATGCCATATTTTTTTCACAGGAGGTTTTTAATTAACTTTTTTTCTAACGACTTAACCCTCCTCCTCCTACTGTCCTCTTGCCATTACGCCTGACAGGGACTCGCAAACTAGATCCCTGGCCCAGAACGGCAGCAATGTCTCCATGGACAGCCTGGTTCCTCTTAATAAGGCCTTTCTTCCTCCTTGGCCACACTATAGGGCTCACTTGAATTCAAACCTCTGGTACAATGATTAGGCTCATGCATTAGTGCACCACCACCACGTACCCCCGTAATTGAGCGCATGATTTGCTTTTCTCGCCTCCCTTTTTCTTCTTATCTTAACGTGGCATGGCATGTCATGGGGAGAGGCAAGAGCTAGCCATGACAATATTTGGAGGCTAGGGGGCCTTACATTGCAAGGAAAGCAACGCCATCCTTTACTTTTGTTCTTTTGCCTTCACTCCAACCACCATGCTTGTACTATATATGATCACCGGTTCGCCACTCATTTTTAAGCGATGATCACTTCACTCACTAGTCATTACACATTAGTGGAGCACTACTGATGGTAAATTGGTAAACGCACAGAAAAATCCCTACCGGTGGTCATTGGAGGCAATTCTTCGGACTTCCCAAGTACTAACCATTAATAAAGCTGCTTCATTTAACAGTTCATGCTTTGCTACAGTTAGCAGCTAGCTAGTAGTAGCTTGCTTGGTTCCTTTGCTGTTAGTATTGCCAAATGGTCATGGACCGACAGAGATGCCGGTGTCCCAAGGTAAACTAACAACAATACCTGCATGTGCAGATGTGGAGATTGCACACAAGGCGATGCTTTGGGTTTGGCCAGTGCCATGCCAGGAGCCAAGCTGACAAACAGTAGCCATTAGTTAGCACCCGTTAAATAATGTACTGGGGCTTCCAATTAGCAATCCCGCAGCATTGTCGGTGGCTTTTGTGCGTGCTGTAGCCTGTAGCTAGGTAATCAAATCAGCCTGAATGAATGGACGACATGATGGGGGCAGAGATCATATGATCTGATCAGCTTCCTCGCTCTCCTAACAATTGGGTGCCGATCGAATAGACGTCGCTTTTTCAGGACCAAATTAAACCGCGCTACTCCTACATTGATCTCGCGAAAAGCCACCCGAGCTGCTCGACAAGGCTTGACCACCCGCCGTGCCATTAATAATCGTCGACGATCGATCGATCGATCGACCTATTCAACGTGCATGCATTGATGCGCCCCCGGCGGCAGCGGCGGCGGCGGCGGCGGCGGCGGCGTGGCGACGACGGCGTTGGAGGCTTGGATAGTAGCCGGTGTGTCTGCTCGACCGTTGGTGTCAAGGAAGCTGGACCGATAAAGGCGACAGCTGTGAGCTGGGTTTGGCCATGGCGCCGTCGTTGTCTCGTTGATGCCGAGTAGTAGTCCTCCTGTGTTAGTGCAGGCACTATCGCACTACACAGGCATGTTCACAAGTCGCAGCTGCCCAAGCTGCCATGTGTGGTCAAGTAATAGAAAATAAAACACCGTGTTTGCTCTCATGGTCTAGAAATTCTCACATTAATTAATTAGAGAAAAAGAAAAAATAGAGTCCATATAGAAATACAATTTAAAATACTTGAAATTCGAAATTAAAAAATAAGAAATATTGGAATACGAGACTAGAGTCCATACAAATATATAATTTAGATCCAATTGGAATTCGGAATTAAAAAATAAGAAAAAATAAAATTAGAAGTGAGAGTCCATATAGAAATACAATTTAGAAATAACTAGAATTCCAAATTAAAAAATAAGAAATGTTGAAAGAGATGTCTATAGCACATATAGAATATAACTTAGAAAAAAACAAAAAAAGGAATTAGAAAAATAAGGAATATGCATAGATGAGTTTAGAGTCCATATTGAAATACAATTAGAAATAACAAAAAATATGGAATTAAAATATAAGAATATTGGAAGAAGAGTCTAGAGTCCATATAGGAATTTACAACAAACTAAAAGTCGGAATTAAAAAAAATAAAAGTTAAGTTTTTTTGTCCATATACAATTTGAAAATAATTAAAATTCGAAATTAAAAAAAGGAAGATTGGGAAAAGAGTTTAGAGTCCATATAGGAATACATTTGATAAATAACCGATATTCGAAATAAAAGATACGGAATATTGGAAGAAGAGTTTAGAGTCCATATAGGAATACAATTTAAAAGTAACAAAAATTCGGAATTAAAAATAGGAATATTGGAATACTAAAGTCCATATAGGAATTTAGAACTAGCTGAAAGTCAGAACTAAAAAAAGAAAATTGAAAGTAGAGTTTAGATTCCATACATAAATACAATTTATAAATAACTAAAATTCACAATTATAAAAATAAATAAGATTGGGAAAAGAGTCTAGAGTCCAAATAGGAATACAATTTATAAATAACAGAAATTCAGAATTAAAAATAATAAATATTAGAATAAAAGTTTGGAGTCCATACAAGAATACAATTTGTAAATAACTAAAATTCGGAATTAAAAAGGAATATTGAAAAAAAAATCTAAAGTCCATATAGGAATACAATTTACAAATAACGAAAATCCGAAATTAAAATAATAAGGAATATTGAAAGAAGATTTAGAGTTTATATGGAAATACAATTTAGTGATAACTAAAATTTGGAATTAAGAAAAAGGAATGTTGGAAGAGGAGTCTATATTCCATATAGAAATAAAATTTATAAATAATAAAAATTCGAAATTAAGAAATAGGAAATATTGAAAGAGGAGTGTAGGATCAGAAATTAATTTTAGAAATAACTAGAATTCAAAATTAAAAAATAATTAATAGCTATCATGTAGTAGAATATGAATGTCACGGATGTGTTAGTTTGCTAAAGTTAGTACATAATTTAAAATTATGATGCCGTTTTAATATATTTAGTTATAAAATTTGAAAATAATTAAGCTATTATACGAGAAAAGAAAATAACGATACTAACTGCGCAATCTGCACGAGCCACCATGTTAGTTATTGATAGGATGTCAGTATTAACAACAAAAAATAGTAATTTATTATCAGGAGTTTTATATATGTGCTCCTAGTGATTTAAACGTCAATGTTGAAAAAGAAGCTATAATGAAAAAACTTAAATTTGACTCCAAAATTTAGTTTTAAGATTTAAAAATTTTGATATTATTGTAGAGCAAAAGATGTGGCCCAAAAGCTTGGAAAGCGTATCCGCACTGCAGGAAGCGTATCAATAAAAAATACGTTTTCAGTGTGAAAAGGCGCTTTCCTCCTATGGTACCTTCTCCGTCTCCTGCAAGGGGTGGGGCCCGCATGTCAACCTCACAACGTTCTCCGAGGCACTATCCCCAAGCAAAGCCATAGCCTCCGCTCCGCCTCGACGCTTCTGCGCTCTCGCCGTCGCCAAGCAACCGCCACCGATCGAGCGAGAGCATGCAGCCGCCGTGCCTGGGCGCGTGCAGCGGCGGAATCGCCCTCCCGGTCCACCGCTACCACCGCCTCTCCTCGGCGTCCAGGGCCACCGTCTCGTGCGCCGCCGCCGCCGCCGGGGGAGGGAAGGCGTCGCCCAGGGGGAAAAAGAACGTCTGGAGCGTCGACAACGACCAGGCCGCCGCCGCGGAGGCGAGCCGGGGCCCGAAGCACCGCCGCCGGAGGCGCCCCGGCGGGCGCCGCCTCCCGCCGCCGCCGCCTCCGGGGAGGAGGAAGGGGAAGGATGCGGCGGGCTCGAGGGTTCTGGTCTCCGGAGCCATGCTCGTGGATGTCGAGACAGTGCTCCAAACCCAGGTTTGGCACTAGTACAGTAGTACTGTCACACGAGCACGACTACTTACCGCGAACGTAGATGTGTGCCATAGATTCGTGCGTGTGTAGTCTTAAATGTTTGATGATTCTGGTGGATTCTGCAATACGTCCCAGAAGATCCTCTCGTCGATGGGGATGAAGCTATACGTGCATTGATGTATAATAGTTATACTGCTATAGAATGGTATGTTATTTTTTCAAGGGTAAGCATGCCAGTAAATGCTGAGTTTGATTCAAATGGTGGGAAATGGTTGATCATAACTTTGGGGGAAGATCATCCTCAGTTGCTCAGCACCAAACACTGCTTAGCATGTATATGGTACAAATTGGTTGTGTACATCCGTATTGGATGTAGAGGCCAGGTTTTAATCCATTATCTGAAAAAAAATGTACGAGTACAAATTAATAAAGGTTTATGCATTATTCTGATGTTGTCATCTTCAATCATAGGAACCTGTTATAAAGCCGTCTTGGGATACATTTGCGAGCAGCTTAAGTGGCGTTTGGAAGGGTGTTGGAGCCGTTTTCTCACCAGTCACAGCAGAAATGGAGCCTGTTGGAGTGGGAAGCAAACAGGAGTACCTTTATGATTGCTACACTCTTTCTCATATTGAGAAGCATGCTGATAATGATTATGGATCTGTCATCCGAAGGAAGACAAACTGGGTGCAGTTCAATCCCCATGGGGAAGCTGAGAAACAGAGTGCTGGATATGATAGCGGGGATCAGTACAATTACAGTGACAAGACAACTGTTGGTTTGCCTGCCCATGAATCTTTTGATCTTAAGAGGAGTGATGTACTTGATGAAGATTCTATTGCTCAGGAGCCAGGGATTGTAT
Organism: Oryza punctata; assembly: GCA_000573905.2. Taxonomy (NCBI): domain Eukaryota; kingdom Viridiplantae; phylum Streptophyta; class Magnoliopsida; order Poales; family Poaceae; genus Oryza; species Oryza punctata. The sequence continues at coordinate 25,877,082 of CM002491.2, read as the reverse complement.
ATTTTGAGGTTGGATTCTTTCCATTTTATTTACTGTTTATCTAAAATACTAGGAATACCATTTCTAATTAACTCTATGGAAAGCATTGTAAAAACTGATACTATCCTGTTTTTACCACCATAAGTACTATGCTTCCTTAGGTTGGATATTTAATGTGGACATAACTGGCTCCGCCGAAAATAGGATATTGTTTTGTAGAATTGGGTCTTTAGCATAGCAACTGTATATCCTGGACAAAAAAAAAACTTTGATGGCATGTTATGTAAACAAAAAGTTAAGTTGTGAGAGTTAATGTTGTAAGATGATTAGAACTATAGACCATTCAGCACTGTGTTAAAGACAATCTTTATGCTTTATGGTGTAATGGTACTCACAGAGCTTGCTTGCCGTTCAGAACTGACAAAAAATTTCATGTGCCAGAATGGCCAGTATTGTTGTTTTGGAATTGTTTGCGCAGCTTAACCTTAGGTTTATTAATGCTTAACCTTAAGTTCTTACCATAATGACTTCAACCAAACAGTTAGCTACTTTTGAGCCTAATTTATTAAACTCAAACTACTCTGCAATATGAACTGAAACTGATGCATGGGTCTTCCAAATGATCCAAACAACCTATTGGAGTGTGGAATGTATCTCATATGCGAGCTATACTGAGTTAATGACTATGATACGAATAACCTTGATCATCACATAGGTTTGATCTAGGTCAAATTGATCGCTGAGAACCACTGAGAAACTCTTTACTCCTTTGGCACTAAAATGGTGTGACATTTGGTGTATCCGCTATTGTTCATGTGGATTATTTTCTGGTCATTATTCTTCCCTGAGAGACTGGACTATCATTACAACTCTTATAATTCAATATTTTTGTGCTATTTATTCTTCTTTATGAAAATCCTAGTACTTATTATTTTGGCTGCTGCTGCTTGATTTTCAGGATGGATCATACTCTAGAGGGCCGGTTGATCTAGCGATTGGTGAATTTGATGAATCGAAATACTTCATTTCACCAACATATAAATTTGAGCAAGTATGTTTACTTGGCTTAGTCTTAAGTTATCTTATCATCCTCTGCAAACATGCTCAGGTTTTGAGTTAGTGCAACGATAATAATGTTTCTCCGTATATGCTAACATGCACAGATCCAGACTAGAAAATATTTCCTACAAGATATTTATAGATGAGATGCATCCCACGAGTTTACTAGTTAGGCTTTGCTAATAGGCCTTTTGTCTAATCAAGCACAGTACGATGATGATGATGCATGTTTGATCTAGTGAAAGCTACACTGTTTTCATATACTTGATAAGACCGCTTTTTGCTCAACGTTGTCTTCTGAGTGGTTGCACCTTTTTTCATGCTACAAAGAAAAAACCCATTTTCATTTATGCAAGTATTGACAATTAAGGTTCTTTTGAGTGCAGCGAATGGATTACTTATAGGACAACCATAACATAAAAAAGTAGACAAGTCTTGTAATGAAATGTACTCCTCCATGTCTTGAAATGGTGTTCTAGGTACTTCAACTTCTTTGTTATATATTTAAATTCTTTCTCAACTTAGTTTACTACTACACTAATTAACTGGTAGGTCTGTATAAAGTGACCCCCCCACCCCCCCCCCCCCCAAAAAAAAAAAGGTCCCGTGGCCATTATGAGTTACGAGTGAGATGTGAGTTTTTTATGTATGCATAAATTAAAACATTTTTTCCCTTTTACGTTATAATGCTTTGGGGTAACCAGTTGATAAATTATCCATCTCTGTTTCAGTGTCTGGTCAAAGGGTGTCACAAGAGATTGCGTATTGTACATACTATTGAGTTTAATGAAGGAGGAGCTAACATACAGATCGTAAGGATTGCTGTATATGAAGAACAATGGGTCAGCCCAGCACATATTCATGTTGAAGAGTAAGACTCTTTTATTCATTGCAACAAATTTATTCATCTTCTTTTCTGCTCATGAAACATGACATATTTGACTGCTGTTCAACAATAATGAGTTACTAGTGAATCTAGAATTTAGTTACTTGCAATTCTAGATTGATATAAAAAATTGTGTAACAGAGGCCCTAATTTTTTACTAGCTAAATATCCACACATTTGCTTTGGATTAAAAGATCATACGTGTTCTAATATTGTCCAAAATAACGAATGTCCTTCACCATTGTTAGTTAGATCTGACGAATTTTTCTGTTTTGGACCTTTATATAAAGTTGGGTCTTTCTAAACAAATAAGGAGAAATAAATATGTGGAAGATAGTCTTTCTAGGCAAATAAAGAGGAATAAACATGTTGAAGAATTATAGCGTCGTATTGAAAAACGTGAGGGGGCAATTCATTAAAACATATCGCTACCACCATCTTTTTAAAGGAGTAAGGAAACCTTGGATTGCTCTTCTTCATTTCATCCTATGGAGACATTCTTTTGTATAGTTCTGTCAACACATGTTCTGATTCTCTCTACTATTCTCCAAAACATATTGGCCTCCTTGTATTTTGGAAACTATGCAACATAACCTTCATGACTCTGAAAATACCATCATCATATCTCTTTGCCATTCCTTCAATTTAGAGTTAGTGCTTACTTCTTAGTATGATTATAAACTAGCACATCAGGGTCAAACACACACAGGTAGAATATTGGAACCTTCTGGCCTTCAAATACCAAAACCAAAGACACATGCAACAAAAACAATTCCATGTCGTCCAGAAAACCAGGACTCCAGGTGGACAGGCTATTGTAGTATTGTCTTCTTTTGAACAACATATCGCCTTGAGGACTCATGAAGAATATTTGATGGACTATATTTTTGTTTGATGCAGTGATACACCTGTTGACGTTAAGCCTTTATCTCAAAGAAAGCGGACCAAACCATCAGACCTTACTGGCTCCTGGAAAATATATGAAGTTAGTGCAACTCCAATTTTCAGTGAGGAAAGGCAAGAAATAGAGGGTGGTGCCCTCTTTGTATACTTGTGCATGGAGACAGTGAAGAAGAGAAGCCTGCCAGAGAGCTCCGTTTTTTTTGGGGAGGAGGAGATGCTTGACATGCAAGATGTCACCATGCTTTGGTTACCTGGTGGTGTCACTGCCTATGTCGATGTGGACAAATACGGTATACTCTGTATAGGGGTTGGTTGGTACTCAGACGAAGGGATTAATATGGTGATGGAGAGAGACTATGGAACTGATGGAAAGCTCAGAGAGGTTCGATGGAAAACTGAACTCAAGCGCAGGTGGAATCAGCCTCTTCCACCATAATTGAACTAACCTTGCCTAATTTATCTGTTTCTATTAACCTTTTCCTCGCCAGAAATAGGATCACTGATATCTATGTGCGTCATATATCACCTGTAAATTTTATCGCCTCTGTGGAATGTGGATGTCTCTGTTTTTTCAGTCAGAAATCAAACTCACGACATAAGCTTTCCATGTGCATTGCCATATTTTATGCCATGGGCTGACTCATTTAGAATGGCTTGTTTATGCCACTTGGTATATAATTTGACTACAATCTTTGGGTGCCCACACTGCACGTGCAGTAGATTTTCACCACTTGGGAAACAAGATTGATGACTGGGCCATATGTATATTGTTAGCTGTAGGACATTGTGTATTAGTGTGGTTGCTGGTAACTGGCTAGCAGTGATGGAGAGGATCATATCATTTTGCATTTGTTTATGGCAAGTGGCCCTAAATAGGCCATCCCATATTCCCATTAGGTGAAATGCTCAATTAAAGGGTGCTTAATATAAGATAGCAATATAGAAGTTAAAGATTCCTCCAGCTCTCAGATTTTATGGTATTATCTTGGAATGCGACCATGTTTCATGTGTATTCTGCCCCTCCAAAATGGTCATGAGCCAGGGCAGAGCTTCACACACTAAGGTAAGCAATTTCTTTACCGGGAAGCTAAGCAGTATTAACCACAACACAAAAAGCAATATGTTATCAGTTCTCACTCTCCTGTTCCTTTTTGCTAGGTACTCCCCGACATCACTCTAGCTGAATTAAGACATGGCAACTATTAACAGGTCAACAATCAGCAGACCATGGGAGCAGGACCAACTGTGCCATGGGGTGTCAGATTATAAATTGAACAGAGCAAACAAAGCAGAAGAACTCGACTCTAAGGTGACTATTGAAAGGAAGAAGGGGGAGGATGAGTGAGGAGAACTGAAGGTGGGCTACAGAAAAAAGTGCAGGCAGCAGATCGAGCACAAGTGCACAACATGTCCAGGTCCAGCACCACCAGCTCGCCTCTTGCCAATGCCAATGTATGTGTTTATTACCCAGTAGATCTGTATAATGTAGATACATGCATAATTCTGGATCAGTATGTTGTGATTGCCAGCATGGCTGCATCTCGACGAGGCGCTCCAGAACGAATAAGGACAGGGCAGGGGAGGAACCGAATTTTTATACAGAAGGATCGCATGACATTACGACAACCGTGACCACATGAAAAAGCTGAGCCCAGATCCCAACCAGGTTTGAGTACAACGTGAATTTCCTGCTTAGAGTCGGCTGAACTGAAAGCGAAAGATGTGTTCATATGTTGGGGATTTGAAGTTGAAAACGTGAAACAAACGAAGTGGATGTCGATGGTATTGGCACCCGTTTTCGCAGAGAATTTCTAGTTAGGTTGGCTCCTCAAACATAGCACACAAAACTATCCACCACAGCCACCATTGATCTGCAGCCAACCAGCCAGCCAGAAGAGCCAGGCTGCCCAACCAAACAACGAAAGATAGAAAAGCGTCGGGGCGCGAAGGCCCGAAGCCTCTCTCTCTCCTCGTGATTCGTCCGTGGGATCTCGCGCACGCCTCTGTATTGGAAGCCGCAGCCTCGCCCAGGCACTCAGGCAGCCATGGGTGCCCGCGCGGATCGCGGCGCGTAGGAGAGAGAGAGAGGGGGGACTCAGGAAGAGGGCTGAGCGCAGCGCCACCGCCAGCGCGGCATGGACCGGAATGCCGGTTCCTTCGTCGCCATCCGCCGCCTCTCCGGCGGCTCCTCCTGCCACGACCCCTCGCCGAACACGTACGGTACGTGCTCGCCGCGCGATCGCTTGCTGCTGTTTCGGTTCGGGGCAGAGCCTGAAGGCGACGAGGTTCTCTTCTCCATTTTTTATTTTTTTGGCTTGCGCGCCGCAGCGGAGGTCGTGGCGGGGTCGACGGCGTGGATCGGGAGGGGGTTCTCCTGCGTCTGCGCGCAGAGGAGGGACAGCGACCAGCGCATCTCCTTCGATTTGAGCCCCGCTCAGGTGAAACCGTTCGTCTCTCTCCGGCAATGCAACAAACAAAATACTCTGCTCCTCAATGCTGATGCAGAGCGATAAAGGGATTAGTAAAGCCATATCGTGATGTCATCGTTTTTTATGTGCGTACCCCGTCGAAAAATAAACAACGTGCCTATATCCAATTTCGTAGTTAGAAGCTGGATTTTTTTTATGGAGGGTGTATATATATATGTATGCAAATCGGCCTATGGTAGTATTGGTATGATCGATCCCTACAACCGTAGATTGTGATTTATAAGAAAAATAAAATTGAACCAGGTTAATTTGAACCTTAATTGGCATTTGGAGAGATGGCTAGCAAAAGTGGTTATGATAATGTGATGCCATGTGGTAGTAAGTAAGGCATGGAAGTTCTCTTCACGAATGACGGAATTTAGTTCTGCCTTGCAGGAGTGTTGCCTGCAGAGATTACAGAACCGGATAGAGGTGCCGTACGATGGTTCAAATGGAGAGCATCAGGTATGATATGCGGATAGTATCAGCACCCATGGTGTTTGTTTGTGGGATTGTGGGTTCTAAGGTGCTATTTCAGACACCCATATTCTCGTATTATAAAATGAACACATTTTAGTCCTGTTAAATATGCCATGGAGAGTTTTATTTACTGACTTTTTGTATGGGTAAATTAGCCACTGATCATACTGCACAATACCACATGCTCGTCTATGTGTTTTCTTCTCTCTTTTTTTCTGGTTAATATTTAGTTGCTCCTGTTAAAACTGCTTTTTGTCCCCTTAAGAAAATAGGCGCTATTATATTTTCATTCTCCACTTCCACACTTATCAAAGTTTTCATCACATCACTGGTTAGTGAGGTTAATTACCCTTCATCAAACATTTTGTCCATTAGGAAGCATTAAAGGCCCTTTGGCAAGTTTCCTTTCCTGGAACTGAACTCTTAGGACTAGTCTCAGACCAGTGGAAGGAGATGGGATGGCAAGGGAAAGATCCATCTACAGATTTCAGGTATTCCTGTTACTTTATCTTGTATGGCCTTAGTTACCAATTCATAGTTAAATTTCAGATAATCATATGTGTAATCTCATGTTGCATTTTAATTGCAGGGGCGGTGGCTTTATCTCTTTGGAAAATTTACTATACTTTGCTAAGAACTATACTGTAAGTACATATCCCCCTGACTACAGTACTAGTTCACATTTATGTTTGATAGTTTTCAATGCTTTTCTTGTGCTAGAGCTGGAAAGAATATGTTGCTTATGTATAAATATCTGTTGAAGCAGCAATGAGTTATTGAGACCAACTTCCTTGTCCTTTCTTCATCAAATGAACAGTTAATGATCTATTGACAATAAACCCATAAATATCCTATGGACCTAATACTATAGAAATCTAATATTTGTAGGTAGGACCTAATTTAGCTCAGTAGGACCTCTTTTTCCTCTGTGCAGAAATCTTTCCAGGAGCTCCTTTGTAAGCAGAATGGTGATAGAGCATTGTGGGAATATCCATTTGCTGTTGCTGGTGTAAACATTACATTCATGCTCATTCAGATGCTTGATCTTCAAGCAGGTTAGCTGATCTGTTTCCCATGCAATGTTTTCTAAACTGTGAATGAGGATTTTGCATTGCAACGATGGTAATTCATGTCACAGTGACGTCTTGATTACCTCTGCAGCTAAACCAAGGTCGCTGATTGGATCAGTGTTCTTAAATCTACTTTTAGGTACAGTGTAATTTACTACTATTACATTTCTACAGGATTCATACATACACAACTATATATGGGCCTAGTACGGTATAGTATTTTAGTAAAGCGATCTGCATCTATTCTACGTCCACGATACCTAGAAATAATAAGAGTTGGTTCTTGTAAAAAGCACTATCCTTTTAGCTGAATACATGCTTAGTTGAGTGTCTGAATGGGCTAACTCTGTCCACTTTCTGGAGTCTAATGCACTGTGAATTGGCAATTCAGAGTGACCAGCCTATTTCTTGGCAAACAAAATCAGTTTACTTTGTTGCATTGAAATCTATATACCAGATGGAACTATAGGTGTAATCATTAGTAAATTGGCTTTAGGCGAAGGTTCGTACTCTTACAAGTTAGGAGGAATATAAAGATGCTGACATCTATTCTAACCATTTGGTTTATTTTTCTTCAGAAAATGATCGAGCTTTTGACATTCTCTATTGCATAACCTTTAAGCTCATGGATCACAAATGGCTTGAAATGCACGCCAATTATATGGATTTCAATGTATTCCCTTCAATTCGAAATCTCCTGGTCACATTATCTGTAACTACTACCAAGTGTCTTCCATACTGACTAGATTATGAAACTCGCTCTGCAGGCGGTTATCAAATCTACACGACGACAACTTGAGAGGGAGTTACTGCTTGAAGATATCCAACGAATTGAGGACATGCCATCGTACAGGTTTCTCGACCGCTAGCAACTGAATTCTCACTTAACCTCACCACAGGTAGTAAATCTCAATATACAGTCACCTGCAAACCAAGTACAGCGAACTCGTTTCGTGGGGACTCCAGGACCATGGACGTGTAACGTGTGCCAATGATTTGTGTTTTCACGTTGAAGCTATGACAGGCCTTGTTTGTTTTGATCTGCTTGTTTATAAAAAGGCACCACTCAGGGTAACAGGGTATCTGATCAGCCGATGGTTTAACTAGTGTATGTAGAGTGTCCAGATTTTCAACGAGAGGGTTTCACAATACAGAGCGACAAGTTCTTAGATTTCTCTGTAAAAAGGAAGATCATGTAAGCCAATCTGAGTCTGAAATGCTTCCTAGGGTCCTTTTATTCTCATTACATGATATTGTTGAGTGTACGGTGTTGCTATGTTGTTACCAGTGACTGCGTGGGCACCAGTCAATCTGATTTGGAAATGAAGAGGGCACCTGATGCTTCACAATGAAATGTTTAGTCTCTAGCACTTTTTATAATTTTTTTCTAGACTTCCAACAGAGCATGCTGCTGAATTTTTTTTTACCAATTCACCGGAGGGGAGAGATTCCCCACCTGCAAGCTTTGGCATTCATGTAAAACAGTAGAAGTTCATTACATAGGGTTTAGGTTTTGTAGAGAGATAGAGAAGGGTTCTTTCCAAGTCGAAACTATTATTCGATCAGAGCTCTTCAGTCTTTCAGCCCAAAGGCCAGCCTCTTCCACGCATCTCGGCATCTACTAAGCGGTGGATGTTGATTTTGAATACTACCCCATCACTCATTCTTTCGTTCTTTCACTCCTCACTCAACGATTCAGATCATCTCGCTCACATCCAACGCATCAGAATCACGCGGGGTCACCAGCCGGAAAATCGCGCACGCAGGACCACCTCTCGGTTTCCTTTCCCTTTTCCTTCGTATGCCGCTATCTGCCCTCCGCCGCTATTCGCCCTCTCTCTCGCTATTCCAGATCCGCTCTCACATCTCCCCATGCTCAAATCGCCGCCACGCCCGCCGCAGCACTGCCTCCACCCCGTTGCCCTTGTCGTCGCCCCCGCTGTTGCCGATAGAAGAAGAACCCGCGTCGGTGGTAAGGGGAAGCGGAGGTGATGGGCGCCTCCACCCCTCAGCCGCGAAAAACGGAGGCGGCAAGGAGGGACCGCTTGCAGCGGTGGCTGGCGGAAGCGGAGGCGTAGGTCCGAACAGCGGATCAAACCCGACGCTGTCCGTCCTATCTCCCACCCCCGCAGCCATACGTCTCCAATGTTGCCGGCGAGAGCTACTGGTAATGCGTCGTACGACAAGGCCGTGGTTGTTGCCACCTCCGATGTGCCGTTGTTCTGTGGCTGTTGTTCTATGACATCCGGGATTCGTGGTGAAGCCGGAGACGGTGGCCGACGGTTCGCAAACCTCATGGTCTGGCACTGCATCATCCCCAGCAATCAGGCAGTAAGTAACCGAGTCGCGGCCGGCGACCTTCTCATCCTGTTCGATCTGGTTGAGTACACTGTGCACGGTGATGCTTAGTTAGTTATACTCACGTGCAATCTGATCATGTCCGTGGCAATGTTCTATTCGTAGGATAGTGGATTGGATTGATATATGAACTAGAATCCCTAAAACTTGTGGGAGAATTACGATTAGTTTTCTTGATTGGAGGGTTTGGTTTAATTTTTAGTGATGCATTCTATTGGTTCGCCCTCGGAGTTTGATAGTTCTGTTGGTCCGCACTCAGAATTTGATAGGGTGTTGATCTTAGTAATAAGTTGTTTAGTTTATGAATTGACGAGTTATTAGTATCTTTTATTTTATTTTGGATGGGGGATTTGCTACTTATGAGTAACGTTTTCTCCGTAGTTTGAGAGTCATAATGCACGATTTTGTAACAAGAATTGTCTTCAACCATTCTAGGCTCAGTACATCAAATTGTTTTTCATTCAGTACAGGTTTGCAGTGTTGCCTACATGCATTGCTTTACCATGTACTTTTTCAGCTGCTATCTAGAATCATCTGGAGTGTGCATGGAGTAAACAATTATGCGCATATAATTATTTTCATGAATAAATTTCTTGCACCACTGTTAACTGGATAGATGCTCATGCAGTCATTCATCTTTTCTAGATAGACTAAGTGGTGTGCCGAAGCTCAAGTAAATGGTAGTAAATGTAGTGTATGGTATATTATAAACAGGCAGTAAAATTTCAATTCCGAGTTAAATCATCATATTTTAACTGATTAAGTTCATGCAGGCAAACTCCCACTAGCTTTACAGTATGCCGTGGGGGACAAAAAAGGTTGTGAGCCTGTGTGATTGTAATGTGGTACTAATTCTATGAGAGCCCTCCTTGCTTCTCCTATCAATAATGTTGTAGTATGCACTGGTGAAGTGTACTCATTGTCAGCATTATCAGGTTCAACAACACTACTCCTTCCTTTTTAAGCATCACACTTGCTACTGTCCTCTGATACTCGAATGATATTGAGTTATTCAATTAAATTTGTGTAAGTTTTATACATTCACATGAATCTTTGCATATTTAGTATAGATGGGAAATTGGCATACATTGTGGAGGACAGTCATTATCTGAATATTGCACTAAGTACTCCTGTACTTGCAGTTCTTGTTCATTTGTGGAGTACAAAACTTTTAGTCTCTCGATCACACGGCTATTGTTCTTTTTTGTCATCACTAATCCTATTTTCACAATGTTTTGATGTCGTGTAGTGTTCTGTTTTGAGTAAGGTTTTATTTTTCTCCTCCACAGAATGTAAGATGATATGAGCTGCCGCATGCTTGTATAATAGAAAGTTTATTTGAAACTGTTCTTTATCTGGACTCCACGTAACTAAGTTGTTGCATTGCCATGGTTTTCTCTCATATCAACGGTCAGGTTACATAGCGAATGATGTTTTTGTATAAATTTGACTGAGTTTTGCCTGTTTGCAAAGGAGATTGTTGCTGCAATGCAAATGATGGCAGTATGTATATTCATGACACAAGTAATTCTAGCCGAAAGTCTCCTGATGTCCTTCTCTAACTTGTTTTGTAATGTACTTAAAAGTTATAATTACTGTGTTGTAATGTGATCTATTCGTGAATAACAGTAAATACTAAGTATGCAAACTGTCGTTGGATGTTTTCTTATACAATAATATTTCAATCACTTGTACAAGGAACACATGTATTTTTTAGGAAAAGAAGCAAATGTTATCAAGTAAAATGAACTTTAAAATATATTCTTTGAGGATTAAATGTTGACTATATAAGATGCAATGGCTTGGTAATTAGTGGTTATTAACATGAATGGGCATTCGATGAATCTGAGTGTCATGTGCAAAATGAGGAAGGTGAGATTAGCTTGTCCATTACCACCCTCAAAACCCATTCTCTTGTTTGATATGGTCGTCTTCTTCTTCTTATTTATTTTTTTATTTATTGTTTTTCATAGAGCATCACAATAATAATAATCAGTGCTTGGCTACTTAGTACCTTCTGAGTATTTACTGTGTGGTTCATGAGATTGGTAATATGCTCCATCAATGAATGACTAGGCTTGACGAGGAATGTATTGGTATATGTAGCTACGAGCTATATTATCGACATTAGGATTAGAACTAAAAAACGAATTATCCATTAATTATAAGAACATTTCTTCTTGGTGTTGGCATGTCAAAGTCAAATATTGGTAATTTTTTTGGCACATTTGTCTTGTTACCAAGCATTTTCAAATGATGTTCTGCATATCATATCATTTCCACGGTTGATATGTTTTTTTTTCTGATTGATTAACACTGTAGTACTTGTTCTCTCAAGAAAATGTACAACACAGGGATATGTAGAGTGGAGAAGAGAGGTTGCACATGGAAGGCACGTGAGGAAAGTTTTTTTTAATACACAGGTTTTGAACATGATAAATTGATAACTTGTTGAATTTATATAAATGTTGTACATGATTAGGAAGGTATATAAGTTGTAATTTTATTTTATGCATGTGGTTACAGAATCAACAATATAATAACTACTCTCTATGCGGTTGTTTTTGGGTGAATTTTAAATCCATCTCATCCTATGCTTGTTGTCAAAATGTGCAACATTTTTTTAATCGCATCGTAGTGTTAGCACGGGTATATTACTAGTACCTGTGGTTCCACAAAGCTCAGAAGCAGAGATAGAACACCTGAAAATGCCAAAGCACAGGAGACACTACCTCACTGCTGAATTACTACAGTACTACTACAAATTAACAAAAAAAGACCGGTTGCTATCTCTTTCATTAATGCAAACAAAATTGGGAGTCTTGTTGGTTGAAACTTGCTCAATTAAACCCATCACATCAGTGATCACTAATCAGTTTGTTCTAATTAACCTGATCTTGGTTATCCAACTCATACTCGCTCTATCTCTTTCCTGTTTCCTCCCTCTGCGCCAGAAAGGAGGCGACAAAGCGAGCAGGAACGGATACAACACTACTACTATACTCTACATCAGCAGATGGCTTCAGTAAATCCGGGGCTGCAGATCGCATGGGATCCTGGGATCACATCAGACCATCAAAAACAGGTCATCTCAAGCGCGATTGACAGGCAAAGATCAGATTAGATAAGAACACTCTCCCCTTCCCTATCCTTCCCTAGCTAAAATGCCACACTACCAGCTACTACTGGCTGACATCACCGCGATATGAGAGGCATATCATGATGAGTAATCTTAAGCGTTGGATCTCTTCCGTCACCTACTCCTTGGGCTTCTCGTTGACAGTCAGTCCACACTTTTCTTCTCGCGGTTACCCTTTTCAGTTGTTCAGGTAGTACTACATTATATCTTATTTATCTAAAAAGATTTATATTTTAGGATAGAGTAGTACTACTTTCTTTATTATACTGGAGTATATTCTGAGATAAAAGAAAGTATTATGTTTGTTAGTTTGAGACGGACTACTATAATGTATTATACCCCATACTGATTTTGTTTTTTTATGTGATGAAAAGAGCACGATATCGTATTCTTGTGCCAGCACTCTAGATAGAATAATCAATCTAAATGGAAGTAGTCTAATGTAAGGACACCGTCCTCACGGCTTGTACCGACCGGCGATGCTCTGCCTGACTTGGACCTACTAGCACTCCTCCTACTTTCTGTACTACCCCTGCATCACGTGCATGCGTTTCTTCAACCGTTGAACGCATAAATACACCGCTGTCTGCTATGCAAAACGTTCCACTAATTTCAGAAAACATAACGGCAGGCCAACCGGGTCCCCACGCCGGTGAACAGCGGTAGCCGCGCGCCACGCGCTGCACGCGAGAGACGGGGACGAGAGCAAACGAGCAGCAGAAGCCGCGCGCCACCTGAGGCAGGCCGTCGCGATGATTTGACGATGCAAGTGCTAACCGTACGAGGTGATGAGTGTCTACGAGAGGCGGCCGCGGGCCGGCTGGGAATCGCGTGCCGACTGCCGTGCCGTGAGCCCGTGACCGGGGAGCCGCGGGAGCCCCGCGGAATTTGTCCAACGCCGTGCTCTCTGCCGTAATTTTGCCCGCGCGATCGCGACAGCGACGCGCCGCGGTCGCGTCCGTGTCCCCAGAGGCCCGGCGCGCGTGTGGCCGCGGTCTACTACCGATTCGTGGTAGCCGCCCACGCCGGCCACCTAGTAGTACAAAGCCGCGCGTTACGCAGCAGCGGCCGGCAGCGCCTCCTCCATTCTGGTCCAATCGATCAGGGTCGTTCGCGCCCGACCCATGCATTCTCGCACCGATTCTGCAAAAATGGAAATTGATTATCGGCGTAGCGGGAAAATATGTACTCCATCCGCGTCACAAGATATAACAACCACAGACACATCTGTAATGAATCTAATCCCTTCAGATTTAGAGCATCTCTAATAAACTAGCAATAATTCTAAAAAACAAGAGACTAGCTAAAAAATAAAAAACTTCTCAAAAGTAGGAGTAAACCAACAGACTCTTTAAAACTGGTGAACGTGGATGGAGAGCCCGTCTGGCTAGGTAAATATAGCTAGCGAAGGGGAGGAGATAGCTAGCGTGAAAAGATAGCTATCTAGTTAGCTAGTCTGTTGGATGCAATTTTTTCTCTCTTTTCTTTTTTTTAAGCTAGTCAACGGAATATACAAGAGCTCTTGGAGATGCTCTTAAGTCGCTATATTTTAAATGGATATAGTAGTATAAATCTCATACATTTGTAGATAAGAATGAGCGTCTAATATTTATTCACGTAATTATAAGTAAGATTTTTACTCAATTTCAGACATCATTTTTTACATAGTACAACATGTGGTTTCTATATTTTAACCACACATTTTCACCAGCATCGCCACTACCATATCCAAACTACTCCGCCTATTCTAAAATATAAGAAATTATTATTAGATGAGATATATCTTATTACTATAAATCTAGATATGCTTTATATTTAGATCATAATACTATGATGTATCTTATATAATACTAGTTTCTTATATTTTAGGATGAATATAGTGAGAGTTTCTTTTGTCTCTACCGAATATGATGTTTCGAACATGGAAGGGGAAATTTTTTTTTGAGAACAGGGGAAAATTAATTTGGTTTAGATGAGCGTACGTACAGGAAGCTGGCTCGGAATCTGGTGTCAGTAGCTAGCTAGGCACATCTAGTGTTTAGTGGGGTGCAAAAAAACTACAAGGGTGGTACGAAAAAGGTTTGGGCCCAAAGGGCCAAAATCACCATCATGAGGGAGAGGGAAGACGGGGCACGTCATGATAGTCTGATCTCTAGGCCGGTCGAGTGTGAAGAGGCAATGGGGGTGGGAAGCTGGAAAGGCCATTTGGAGCCATTCGGATGGCTCATGATTCTGAGCGAAGATATACTTACCGATCAGGTGCATCATCCATACCGACCATATGGAAAAAGCAACATTCCAATCATGTCTATCAAAATTGTAAAGTTTGCAACCAGTTTGTTCATTTAATAGATTGATTCGAGGTAGTAAGGTGTTCGAATAAATGGTGTAACAGTAGAGTGAGAATAGCTCAACTGATTCTTTAAAAAAAATAAAAAAAATATCTCAATTGGTTTATGGCAGAACCTATTTATTCGATTTCAAGTTCTAAACTTTACATAATGCTCAAATTTATAGAGCTAATTATTATTTTAGCGTTAGGCGATATACCCGCCAACAATAAATTGTTTGTGATGACTTCATTAATTTCAAAATACATCATCCCCATCTTTATACATGTGAGTGCTTATTCAAATTGATGGTGGATCCACGAGCATCGTGGATCCTTGTAGCGAGGGTCCTTATTAGTCGTCTCTAGCATGGGAGGAGGTAGCTCCGCTACTTGAGCCTTACAATTTTAGTACAAGGCTAATCAAATCATTTATAGCTAAAATTATATTCTTTTTTTATAAATATATCTTGTATAATTTGTGCCTTTCAATATAACCCACATACGTCTCCGTTTCCGTCCCTTTACATATGTTTTAGAAATGTAATAGAGTTGTTGGTGAACTCCCAAAATATCAAAGGAGATTGTGATTTACTCCCAAAATATGAGGCCCTTTTTTTCTCCACAGGTACTACCCCATATGCCCCTTGGATCAGTAGAACGACCACTAGAATAGAAGTTGTGGCCTCTTTCTCATGTGCCGTTGTGCCTATCTGGCTCCTCACATCCCGGCATTTCTCCATTGCTCCCTCCCTTGTCAAACTTGATGCTGTCAATAACCGCGTTTCTCCTATTGACTTGTCGAACCTAGATTTCGGTAATATAAAAAGGGGTAGCGAATAAGATGAAAAGGTAGATGGGTTATGAGACAAAGAATTTAGACAGGTTTAGGCCTTCACGAAGAAGTAATACCCTACTCCTGTTTTGGGGTTTGAGCCTCCGAATTATGAATTAATCTCACAATGCTTATACCCGCAAGGGGCACCCTGTTCTCCTTATATACCCGGAAGATGAGGGTTTACAAGATAAGATTTATCCCCTTACGTTTAAATCTTATATAACTAATTTACAATCTTAACAAACCAGAACTACAAGCCGTGCCTTGATAAACAAGTCAACATAATACCCGAGTCCTAATATTGTACACATTCTATGTATATTACATATCCCCAATAACCAGTCGGATAATCTATACTTGTGGGTATATGGTACCCATAATATCCACAGTAGCCCCTGAGACATTTACAGTCGACGAGATAATCTTCTCCCAAATTAAAATAATTAGCTCCAAATGCTTCAATTATCTCTGCCATAGTCTCCCGAGTACATTATCCAAATCACAAGACTGTGAAGGGCTGAAAATCTTTCAAAAATATTCCAAAAACTATACCCAGGTGCATCGACTAGATGCACCTAATTAGGTGTAGCCCCCGACTATGTGCTTAGTTGAACAAACTAAACATATAGTCAGAATCAACAAAATTAACCAGCCGAGTGGTTCAATAGCCACCTAAATAGCAAAATAATAATATAATGATGAACAACCCAAAATTGGTGACATCAAAAATTTCGATAACAAAAAACTGCTATTAAAAAGCATTTATGTTATGAATAGAAAATTTCCCAAAAGTACTCAGCTCATGCCATGTACACACTGTCAAAACAAATGTGTTTTAATCCCTAAGGATTCATGACTTCACCATATTTGAAAAAATAAAGGCATATGTGGCATTAATTGTGAGCAAATAAACTCACAAGAATTTACCAACCGCTAAAAAATGACCAAAGTATTTAATAAGCCAAAGTAATAATACTTGATCAATATAATATGCTCACTAACGTGGCAAAATTTTCACTGCATGCACTCCAAAGAGTTGAATCACAACAATATAAAATATGCTGGACATATTCCTTTCTGCTCATCACAAAAAGGCCTAAGCCCTTAGGGACATATGTTAGACTTTTCACGTCGCACGGGCCACAGTCAAGCTGCAATTCCCGGCCCATTTACCACACAGTAATCAAAACTTAACCGTTAAAGCATTCGCCGCTTCGTCTTTCTCGCCAGAAATCCCCAAATCACGCACAGTAGTCGCAGTCTAGGGTTCCAGATCCTCGCACCAGCAGCCCCGAAACTTCGATTCCTCACATCAAACCCTACAGCGGATCAACTCCACTCGAATCTTGTCTTCAACTCTCCCACAGAAATCCATCCATTTTACTTGAATCCATTTCACACCCATGGCTGAGGAGAGAGAAATCCCTTTCGAGCAATGGGCGAAGTCCGATGTGAAGGAGACGAATCTTCTGGATATGGTGAAAGATGACGTCCTTCCGCCTAAGGAAATCATCGGGTGGCGCCCTGCTTACGGCGAGGATTTTCCCACCCCCGACACCGGCGAGATTGTGGTATTTTCTCCCTTCTTCTATTCTGGCTTTGCTCTTCCAGCCTCTTCCTTCTTCCGCGGTCTTCTGGCTTTTTACAAAATCCAAATATACCACTTAAATCCCAACTCAATACTGCACATAGCCAACTTCATCCATCTTTGCGAGGCCTTCCTCGGCATCCATCCTCATTTTTGCTCTGTTCCGCCGCATTTTCTACCTTAAACCCCAACCTGACAAAAACAACCCCTGTGTTGTCGATGGGTCTGGGTTTCAATTGCGGGGAACCCTTACCCAAAAGTATTTTTCTCTCCCATTCAAGACTTCCAATAAGGGATGGCACTCAAATTGGTTTTATATTTCCAATTCGTCACCGAGTCTCCCTGAATTTGTCGGTCTTCCCCCTGTTCCCCAAGAAAACTGGAGAAATTTCCCAGTCGGCGATGAACTCGCCCAAGCCAACGAACTACTGCTCCGACTGATGGAAATTAAGCCACAAGGCCTCCAGGGAGAGCAGGTCACTCGGCACTTCATCAAATGCCGACTGGCTCCAATGAAGGAGAGGAGTAAACCAGCTTATGAATATGAAGGGCAGTCGGATCCAAATCGGGAGGATCCAGACTCAATTGACTTCAAGATTACGTGCAACCGGATGTACAAGGTCTTCTCCTCTGGGATTGCGATCGACTACAGCCACAAACTTCCAGTCATTCCTTATGGTCTAGTGCGGCCACCTCCAGAGGTACACATTTGTCGGCCTAGTTGTGAATACTGTCATCCATTCAATTATTGTATTAGCTCATGCAAAAAATCCTTTTGCCAGGAAAACAAACGCTTCTTTTCAAGACCGCCTGTGCCTGCTCACAAAGAGACTGCTGCGAAGAAACCTCAACCATCCGGTGAGCCAACAATCAATCCAGCCGGAAAGAGCAAGTGGGTTGCCGAAGAGAATGATCCGAAGCAAAAGATGAAGAAAAGAAAACTGATCAGCAGTGACTCGGAAGACGAAACAAGTGAGCCGCAAGCTAGCACCAAACCAGCTCCGACCAAGTCTCCTGTCAGTCGGCCAGCTCCTAAAATTCGAAGGTCTTCAAGGTACCAAACAAACTTATAGCACTCGTGCCATTTCATCAGTGATATCAAAATCTGAACATGCCGGGTGCAGGAAACCTCAAGACATCGATCCGAGCAGCAAAAATAGAGTTCCTCCCAGTGTTACTCCATCCGATTCAGGACCTGAGCCCCCGAATAGAAGCCAGTCAGGGAAAACCACTGCCTCTCCCAAAGTCGAGCCCCCGACTGGAGACCAGTCGGAGAGAACTGTTGCTGCTCCCGAAGTCAGGCCCCCGACTGAAAACCAGTCGGAGGAAGCTGCCACGGCCCCGACTAGCGCACCCGAAGCACAAACCCAGTCAGGCAAACTTGGCCAGGGCCCGCCTCCAAGGAGCCTTGGAAGAGAGGATAAAGAAGCAACGTCTGATGCCCCACCACCAAGCTCTGAAGGGCAAAACTTCTCTGGCCAGCCGATTGACCAGTCAAGGAAACCAGCCTCCAGCCGCTCCAAGATCATATCCGGTATGCCACCTTGCTATATTCTAACTTATTCCCAGTCTTCAATTCCAACCAACTTAAAACCTCGCGAGCTAGGTCCTTTGGTTGATGAAACCGAAGAGGAGATCCTGAGGATCAAGTGGGTTGAGGACTACTTTCCTCCAACCAAACTCCAATGGAGGGATCGAGACGACATTCTGCAAGTAGTGATAAACCGAGGGAAGGAGGATGAAGAACTCCAAATGTTGAAAAAGAATCTGACAGAGTCCACTCGGCTAATGAACGTAAGTCTTTCTCCTTTTATCTTGGTAATCTGCTCCAGCAGTCCCGCTGACCCAGCGTATTCTTCAAAGAATTCATCTTAGGGACGAGGCTAAGATGAGCGCGTTGGAGAAACTCGTGCCTCATCTAGAAACCCTCGAGCAAGTAAGGGCTGAGCTGACGCAGACTCGGGAAGACGCCCAGAACAAAGAAAGGAAACTGAAAGATCAAATCAACCAGCTCATGGACACTAGCTTCAACTATCGGGGCACGATCGGAGGTAAGGATTACTTTGCTGTAATCTCATCGTAGTCAGACTAGTCCGACTTGCTAATATATCTTTTTGCAGCTCAAAATACAAGAATCGAGTCTCTAACCGCCCAGTTGAAGAGACTTGAAGAAGTTAACGCCCAGCTGGCAGCCGACAAAGTAAAAGCTGAAGAAACCCTTGAAGGTAATAACCCGTCTCTCTTGGCAAATGAAATTGCGCAGTTTAGTCGGGTTCTATTTTTGACTTGCGAAGGTGTAAAACATAAACTGAAGACCAAGGCACAATTCGAAGTCTTCGCTGCGAGGGTGAAAAAGGTGGAAAGCATCCGAGACGACATTGCCAACGCCGCTGCCCCAATCCTGAATGCAATATTCCAAAACGGGCTCGGGACCAGTCAGGAGGATGCAGTCCAGATATTCGAAGGGCTTCGCACCGCGCCGGAGAAATACTTTAGCAATATCAAGGATGCAGCTGCGATGGGCGCAAGCCAGGCCTTGGCAATAGTTAAGTCCTTGTATCCCCGAGTGGAAGTGGAGGCAGTCGGAGATGGATTTGCTGACGGGACGACTGATGAAGAAGCTCTGGAATTGATCAACCAGGCTCAAGACTCAGCTGAGAAGATTGCCTCTGACGTGCTAGAAAACTTCTAGACATAGACTTCTGTTTTCGAGTGTGGATTGATATGTAAAGTGCTCTTATTTTTGTATCGTGACTTATTTATGCCATGCATTAAATCGTAAATCTAGTTTCAAATTTTTTAAAACTTTTGTCTGACTGCTTCAAGCCTAAAGCTTGTTACGACCATCGAAAAGTTTTTAGTCCTTATCTGCTAGATCTAGACTTAAACAAGGTCAATGACAAATCACATGAACAAAACTGATGTCGTACTCCGTTATTATTGATAGCCCCCGACTGGCCACTCGGAAGAAACTAGCGAGTGGGCAATCTAAGGGAAAAATTACAATAAAACTTCTAGGTATAAAACCGCCGAAGATGCTCTATTTCACGAATTGTCCACAATCGTTCCATCTTCACGTTTTAGTCAGTAGGCTCCCGGGCGAGTGACTTCCGCTATTATAAATGTCCCTTCCCATAGGAGGGACAATTTATGTCTATCCTTAGTCGTCTGGATCTTCCGAAGAACCATGTCGCCGACTATGAAAGCACGTGACTTGACACTGCGATTGTGATAGCATCGTAGACCTTGCAGATATCTGGCCGACTGGATGAGCGCTGCTTCCCTGGCTTCTTCCAGTCGGGTTAAATCATCAACCCTATCAAGCTCGCGGCGCTCTTCATTGAAGTTGCGAACTCGGAAGGACTTGAACTCCATCTCACTCAGCAACATAGCTTCTGCGCCATATACCAAGAAGAAGGGTGACTGGCCAGTAGCACGACTCGGGGTAGTACGCAACGACCATAGTACTGAGGGCAACTCTTCCATCCACCGGCTGGCATACGGGCGCAACCTGTCGAAAACCCGAGTCTTGATTCCTTGAAGTACCATGCCGTTTGCGCGCTCAACTTGTCCATTACTCATTGGGTGAGCTACTGAAGCATAGCAGATCTTGATACTGAAGTCCTCACAAAAGTCCTTGAATACGCCACCTGTGAACTGAGTTCCATTGTCGGTGATGATTCGGTTTGGCATGCCGAAACGATGTACAATGTTGATGAAGAAGTCACGTGCTTTGTCCACGGTGATAGTTGCCACTGGTCTTGCCTCGATCCACTTGGAGAATTTGTCTACTGCTACAAACAGGTGAGTGTATCCGCCTTGTGCCCTTTTGAAAGGGCCTACCATGTCCAGTCCCCAGACCGCGAAAGGCCAAGAAAGGGGAATAGTCTGTAATTCCTGGGCCGGCAGGTGGGTCTGTTTGGCGAAGAACTGACAACCTTCACATGTACGGACTATTTTGTCTGCATCGCTGACTGCTGTAGGCCAGAAAAAGCCCTGTCGGTATGCCTTCCCAACTAAAGTTTGTGCTGCCGCGTGATTGCCGCATACTCCTGAGTGAATATCATTTAAGAGCTGTTTGCCTTCTTCGAGAGAGATACATCTTTGTAGTATTCCAAATGGGCTTTTCTTATATAATTCTTCTTCTACGAGGGCATAAGTCTTGGAGCGGCGGTGAACTCGTTCGACTTCATTTTTGTCGGGAGGCAACTCCTGATTTTTTAGATACTTAATGAATGGTGTCCTCCAGTCGGTATCAATCAGTAATACTTGTTCTCCAGCTTCCTTTTCAGTAGTTGAGTTGCTTGAAATGGTGGGTTGGTAAAGGTGCTCGACGAAGACATCTGATGGGGCAGCTTCTCTTTTTGATCCAAAATTGGCCAATCGGTCGACCGCCTCATTGTTGTGCCGGAGGACATGAGTTAATTCCAAGCCGTTGAATTTATCTTCCAATTTGCGGACTTCTTGTCGGTAGGCCGCCATGTTGTCGTCGAGGCATGTCCAATCCTTCATCACTTGGTTGACCACAAGTTGGGAGTCTCCTCGAACTATTAGCCTGCGAATCCCTAGGGATATGGCGAGCCGTAATCCGTGTAGAAGCGCTTCGTACTCGGCCACATTGTGGGATGCGGGGAAGTGAATCCAGAGAACATAGCTCAAGTGTTCTCCAGTCGGGGAAATCAAGACGACTCCTGATCCGGCTCCAGAAATCCTCTTTGACCCATCGAAGTGCATCGTCCAGTATTCCATCTTCTCTGCAAGCACCTCTTCCTAGCACTCGGTCCACTCGGCAACGAAGTCCGCAAGCACCTGTGCTTTGACAGGAATTCGGGGCTTGAAAGTGATGTCTAAGGCCATCAACTCTAGGGCCCATTTGGCGATGCAGCCTGTGACTTCTCGGTTACGGAGGATCTCGCCGAGTGGAACCGATGTGACTACCGTGACCGGGTGACTTTGAAAGTAGTGGGCCAGCTTCCTGATGGTGATTAGGACTCCATACAACAGCTTCTGCACTTAGGGGTACCGAGTTTTGGAGTCAGCAAGAACTTCGCTTACGAAATAGACCGTCGCTGAACTTTTTGAGTGCGATCATCTTATTCGCGTTCAACGACCAGGACTATACTCACTACCTTTGAGGTCGCCGATACGTAGAGAAGCAACGGCTCCTGTGGCAGTGGTGAAGCTAGTGCCGGCTGAGTTGTCAGAAAGGTCTTGAAATCTTCAAATGCCTCTTGGGCTTCCGACGTCCATTGAAAATCGTCGTTCTTTTTGAGTAACTTGAAGAAAGGCATCCCGCGCTCTCCAAGACTTGAAACGAACCTGCTAAGAGCAGTCATGCACCCGGTAAGCTTCTGGACATCCTTCTGAGAACTCGGGGGTTTCATTTTAATTATTGCATTGATCTTCTCCGGGTTGGCCTCGATGCCCCTATGAGAGACCATGAAGCCGAGTAGTTTCCCTGACGGTACTCCGAAGGTGCATTTCTCAGGATTTAATTTCATCCTGAAAGCGCGTATGTTTGCGAATGTCTCCTCCAGATCTTGTATCAAGTTATCCTTCTGCTTGGTCTTGATGACGACGTTGTCGACGTAGGCCTCCACATTCTGTCCGAGTTGGGTTGCCAGGCACCGTTGGATCATGCGTTGGTAGGTAGCCCCTGCATTCTTCAGTCCAAAGGGCATGGTGATGTAGCAATATGCTCCGAACAGGGTGATGAATGAAGTCTTCAAGCAGTCGGACTCCTTTAGGCTGATCTGGTGGTAACCCGAGTAACAGTCGAGAAAACTGAGTAGCTCACATTCGGCTGTTGAATCTACCACTTGGTCTATCCGGGGTAAGCCGAAAGGATCTTTGGGGCAAGCCTTGTTCAAATCGTTGTAGTCGATGCACATGCGCCATTGTCCAGTCTTCTTGCGGACCAGGACCGGGTTGGCGAGCCAGTCGGGATGATATACTTCCTTGATGAACCCCGCTGCGAGCAGCTTGGTTAGCTCCTCCTTCATGGCGTCTCTTCTATCTTGTGCAAATCGGCGGAGTCGTTGTTTGATAGGTTTAGCATCTTCTCTAACATTCAAAGAGTGCTCAATCACCTCTCTAAGAATACCCGCAAAAATATCTTTATTAGCTTGAAGAAAGGTGATGAGCGCGCTTTCCTATTTGCTATCTAACTCAGCGCCTATTATAGCAATTTTAGAGGGGTCGGAGGGATCTAAAGAAATCTTCTTGGTCTTGGCGTCGCCTTCTCCAGTCTTGGCCATCTTCTTGGCTGGGATCTCGCCTTCTTGTGATGTCGATGCAGCCAGTCGGATTTCTTGTTGGCCGACTGATCTCTCGCGAGATTGGGCCAACTCACAGCTCTCTTTGTCGCATGTGAAGGCTTGCTTGACGTCGCATCGCAGGGATATGACTCCGCGTGGTCCAGGCATCTTCATCATCATGTAGGTGTAGTGGGGTATCGCCATGAACTTGGCTAACGCCGGGCGACCGAGGATGGCGTGGTAGACCGTCTCGAAGTCGGCTACTCAAAGCTGATGTTCTCTGTCCGGAAATTCTCCTTTGTCCCGAAGGTGACCGGGAGAGTGATCTGGCCGAGTGGAGTCGAAGACAGCCCTGGGATGACTCCGTGAAAAGGGGTATTACTCGGCTTCATCTCGGATCGAGGAATCTGCATCTCATCCAAGGTCTTGGCGAAGAGGATGTTAAGCGCACTGCCGCCGTCAATGAGGATGCGCTTCAGCTTGACGTTACGAACGACTGGGTCTAGTACCAGGGGGTACCGCCCCGGGTGGACCACTCGGTCGGGATGATCCGAGCGGTCGAACCTGATGGGGACCTCCGACCATCGCAGATATTGGGGGACTGCGGGTTGTGCCGCGTTGACTTCTCTGTCGGTGATTTTCTGTTTTCTCTTGGACTCATAGGCAAGTGGTCCTCGAAAGATGTGGTTGAGCTCGCTTCTGGGATCTTGGTACGCCCCTTGGCTTGGCTCATCATCATTCTTCTTTTGTGCGGAAGTTCCTTCTCCTTCAGTCGGCTTCTTGATCTGAGCGGCGTATCTTTCTTCAAACTGTTTGTAGATGAAACAATCCTTGGCTGCGTGTCCCTTATTAGGATGGTGTGTGCAGGGGCCGTTCATTATCCTATCATAGGTGGTGACTCGGGGGCGCTGGCTTTGGTGGTTAGAGGTGGTGGCGACTAGATCCTCGAGCTTACGCTTGCGATCTTTGTGCTTTCCACCACTGCCACTGGGTCCTACCGTAGCGTCAGAGTCCTTCTTCTTCCAGCCTCCTACCGATTGCCTTGATGCCTTGACTGCGTCATCTGACTTGGCGTACTTGTTTGCCTTCTCGAGTATCTGCTTGACTGTCTTCAGAGGTTTGCGGCTGAATTTTCCAATCAATAGATCATTGCGAAGCCCCCGTGTGAATGCGGCGATGATGTTGTCGTCGGTGACGTCGGAAATCTTGTTGCGCTTCTCGGAGAAGCACCGTATGTACTCATGCAAGGTTTCATCTGGCTTCTGGACGATGTTGTATAACTCAAAATGTGTCCCGGGCCGCTCGAAAGTGCCCTGGAAATTGGCGATGAAGTGGTCATGAAGTTCGCTCCAGGAACCAATTGTACCTCGCGATAACCCGGCAAGCCAATTTCTGGCCGAATCAGTCAACGCCACCGGCAAATAGTTTGCCATGACCTTGTTGTCTCCTCCCGCTGCGTGAATTGCGAGCGTGTAGACGGTTAACCACGACTCGGGGTCGGTTTTGCCGTCGTACTTCTCGATACCAGTCGGCTTAAAGCCAGTCGGCCAATTCACTTGACGCAGATCACTGGTAAAAACCGGAATCCCTTCGCATTCTTCGTCGTCTTGTATTACGATGCCTCTTTCTCTTCGCCTCTTGTTGAGAGTGTCCCTTAGGTCGATTGAAGCCCTGGGTAGACTATGATAGTCGGAGTGAACCCTCCGATCTCTGGTGTGGTGTGACGGGCAGGCGAAGTGAGCCGCGGGCGACTAGGCCGACTGATCTCGACTTCCATGAAAGCACATCTCTTACTTTCCCTGGATCCACTTCTACTCCACGAGATGAGATAACATGGCCCAGGAATGCGACTCGGTCTAGCCAAAATTCACACTTGGAGTATTTTGCATAAAGTTGATGTTCTCGCAACTTTCCCAAAACCAATCTCAAATGTTCTGCATGTGTCTGTTCGTCCTTGGAGTAGATGAGAATGTCGTCTATAAATACTACGACAAACTTGTCGAGGTATTCCATGAACACCTTGTTCATGAGATTCATGAAGAATGCTGGAGCATTTGTGAGTCCGAAGGACATGACCGTATACTCATATAGACCATAACGAGTTGAGAAGGCGGTCTTTGGTATGTCTTCAGGTCTGATTTTCAACTGATGGTACCCAGACCTTAAATCAATCTTGGAGAAGACTGAGGCTCCTTGTAATTGGTCAAACAGGTCATCAATCCGCGGTAACGGATACTTGTTCTTGATGGTTACTTCATTTAACGCCCTGTAATCCACACACATTCTCTTTGTTTTATCCTTCTTCTCAACTAGGAGCACTGGAGCTCCCCATGGTGATGTACTGGGTCGCACAAAACCAATTGCTTCCAATTCTTCTATCTGTCTTTTTACTTCGGCCAATTCATTAGCTGCCATTCTGTAGGGTCTCTTGGCGATTGGAGCTGTGCCGGGTGCAAGTTCTATGGAGAACTCTATTTCTCTGTCTGGTGGCATTCCGGGTAATTCATCTGGGAAGACATCTGGATATTCGTTGACTACAGGCACTTCTTCCAAAGGAATGACTTCGATGCAGTTCAGCATGGGCTGACCTCTAGGGTCCTTTGACGGAGTATACCTTACTTCACTTCCAGATGGTCCTTTCATCGTGATAGTCCGTGTGGCACAATCTAGCTGACCCTTGTATTTAGCTTACCGGTCCATTCCTAGAATCAGGTCCAGACCTTGCGACTCTAGGATAATAGGGCTAGCCATAAACTTAACACCTTCTATGACTAGGCTAACCTTCGGGCATGATCGATCAGACCTAGTCTCCTTTCCCGGGGAGTGAACGATCATTGGTACCCCTAGGTCCTTAGTAGCCAAACCATGTTGTTCCACAAAAGCTCGAGAAATGAAAGTATGCGAAGCTCCCGAATCAAATAAGACAACAGCAGGTACATTATTAACAAGGAACGTACCTATCACAACATCTGAAGCCTCCTGGGCTGACTTTGCCTGAACATGGTTGACGCGGCCTCGTCCAAAGCTTGGAGTAGTACGGGAGGCCTGACCACTAGCCTGAGCAGTGGCTCGCGCTTGCCCTGACGCTGGTACTCTGGCAGTACTGATGTTAGAGGCTCCTGAAACTGCGGGACCTTTCTTCTGGGGACATTCCCTAGCAAAATGTCCAACTTCTCCACAGCGGAAACAACCATTTCCATTTGTATTCTGGGGATTCCTTGGCTGAGTGTTGAAAGTCGTCGGGTTACTTCCTCCTGTGTCGCCACTATAGGCTCTTGGCGGAGCTGGTGCAGATGAACGGGAACGAACCGGGCGGGTAGGGAATCCATGATGCTGTTGTGGGGCTGGTTGGCGAAACTGAGGAGATGGGTTGGTCCTAGGGAGTGGACCACCATGAGACTGAAATCCGGTCTGAGCCATCTTGCGCTTGCGAAAAGTCTCCACTTCCTTCCTGGTATCTTCGACTATTAATGCCCTATTAACCATGTCTTGGAAAGTAGGGAAAACATGAGCAACAAGCTGGAGCTTTATCCCGATGTTCATTCCTTTCAGAAACTTTCTGATCTTCTTCTTGTCAGTATCCACCTCATCTGTGGCATAACGGGCCAAATGGTTGAACTTGCTGAGGTACTCATTGATGCTGGAGTTCCCTTGCTTGAGATTGTTGAATTCCTCCCTTTTGATATCATAGATACTTTCTGGCACATAAGCAGCTCTAAAAGCTTCTGCAAACTCTGCCCAATCAATTGTAGCTGCATCCTGGTGAGCGGCACGATAATTCTCCCACCAATTGGCGGCGGGTCCTCTGAGCTGATGGGCAGCATATAGAGCCTTCTCTCTAGGGGAGCACTGCACAAGGTCAAGCTTTCTCTCAACGTCCTTCAACCAATCGTCGGCTTCAACTGGCTCCGAGGTCTGCGAGAATTCTGGCGGACGGGCTCTCAAGAAATCAGTCAACTTGGAGCGACCATTATGGTGCGGAGCTGGGTGGTGCTGGGGATTTAAAGCAGCAAGAGTCTGAGCTATGCCCTGCAGTATCTGAGTCTGAATGGCCATGATTTGCTGGGGATCCAAATGAGGGGGTGGAGGTGGAGGTGTTTCTCCTTGGGCGGTAGCTGTGGCAGCATGTGTTCCTTGGGTGGCGGCCGGTTCATTTTCTGACACCTGATCATCTGCTTGCTCGTCTTCCTGATCTTCAGCATTCTGAGTGGCGTCGTTGTCATTCTGAGCTTGGTTCTCATATCCGAAGCGAGCTGGGGTACGGGTATTGCGACGTGGGCGTCCGGCCATCTGGTTTGTTTGAAAGGGCGGGGTAAGGGGAAGGCATTTCATAGATAAAACTATTTTCGCAAATCGGGGAAATTCCGAAAGACAGGGACATGGCCAGCCCAAAGCTTAGCCAAGCTTAGCTGGACGCACATCAAGAGGCAAACCAACATTACATTACCCACTCACACACTAGTTTAACGAACACTAAGTGCCACAACCCCTAATGGGTTGGCAACGATACGACAGGTCTGACGCACAACAACCACTACACTTCTAAGAGCTGAGGGAAAAGATCGGCGGAGTCCAACGTATCGTGATTCGTCTAAAGTTTAAATGAAAAGGGATTAGTGAGTAGTTTAAAAAGAATCCTATAGTAAAGAGAAGAGTATAAGCATTATATAACTTTTGCAAAAATTTTTAGAATAGTCCTTAGGGTCACAACTACACGAAGGTTTCGTCCTAGGGCCAAACCTATGCTCTGATACCACCTTTGTAATGCCCCGGCACTCGTTAACCGATGACACCAGCTAACTCGTGCCGAAGTGCTACGCATTACCTGTGATATAGTACCATTCCCAGGATACACTAGCTGGTACACACAGAATAAACATGGAATCAAAGTAGATTAATATTACCTCACTGGGTTTTAGTCCTTACATAAGTTGCCATCCTGGACAGGCCCAAGGATGAGCAATGCAACAATACAAAGGTCCATAAAGCAAAAGACAAAAGCAGCAGCGGCTAAGCGTCTAGGCGACCATCTCGATCCACAGGCGACGGCTTGGGGCTAGGCACGATCCTTCTAGAAGTCCTCGTACTCGGCTTGTTCCTGGAGACACTCCTCGGCAGTCGGGTCGATGTCTTCATCTCCAACTTCTATAGATATTATTTATAGCAAGGGTGAGTACTTCACGTACTCAGCAAGCCGGGGGAAAGAATGACATGCTTGGTTAAGACAAGGAGAGCTAGGGTTTTATTTGCGAAAGCTGCCTTTTTGGCAAAGTGATTTATTTCACAAAACTCCTAGTGAGTGAGTCAAGTTTTAGTTGTCGGGAGGAGGCTCACGCCTCGACCCATTCCACAAGTTGCTTTGCAACAACTCGTCACGATTAACGAACAACAATTGATTTGTCTCCTCTATTGGTTCCTTCTCACTTTCACAACCACACATAGTCTACACAGTTATCACAGCACTGCAACGCCATCATGGCCCTAACAACACCTCGGTGTCGGACGACACCCCAGGTCACACAGACCCGTTCCTAACCACAAAGGTTAGCCGTTTGCCACACAGGCAAACTCTGGAAACGAATCCCTTCCCACCAACCATTTTCATCAAACATTTGTCAAACAAATCTACGCTATGAGAAACACTTTACACTCGCCCTTGACCGTGGGCACGGCTGTTCGAACAGTTCATTAATCTCTGCAGAGGTTGCACGCTTTACCCACACGACACGAAACTGACATCGTTTACCCGTCGGCAACGAAAGTTCGCGATAAGGCCTTTCCAAAGCTAACCCATGAAAATCGCATGCCACCTAGTTGGGCTAAGATCCATAGCCGAGTATCAGGCAAAGACAGCCGTCGTCCACTTAGGAAATACCGAGGATGCCTCCTACTCCTACTGGTACCATGCCACAATAGAGGCAAAAAGACACCCATGATGGGCAATAAATGCGTAACACTTCGTTTCCTCATCCTCGGCATTCCACAACCATTGGCACACCAACTCCCATGTGTTAACAATTTACTTAGCCAGAGGCATCCCATAAATACCCGTGTGGTCGCACTATAACGTGTTCGGATGGACTTCCCAAAGGAATCGGTCCTTAACGATAATACGTAGCCAAACCACAAAGACTTGACTCCGCATCATCACTATTTTCACAACACATTTTATTTCACAACACTTCGGTACAACGTACCGGATTTTTAAACATGTAATTTGGAATAACCCAAGTTTCCCACACGGCAACAACGTAAGCATGGCTAAGCGAAACTACCTCGGTAATCGTATAACGATACCGGTGCTAATATTTGTGGAGCTACCAAAGGTATGGAAACATCAACCTATGTAATATAAGTGCGACTACTAGGTTGGTCCGTCTGTTGTATAAACAATCCGAGGCCTAAACATGTTATTAGTGTGTACTAAGCAATGCATTTTTCAACCAACATATCATTGCAAATATAGGGGCAATGTGATCAAAGAGGCTTGCCTTGCACGAGTTGCGGGTCTT
Organism: Oryza punctata; assembly: GCA_000573905.2. Lineage (NCBI taxonomy): Eukaryota > Viridiplantae > Streptophyta > Magnoliopsida > Poales > Poaceae > Oryza > Oryza punctata. The sequence continues at coordinate 25,847,216 of CM002491.2, read as the reverse complement.
CTTCTTCGAAACCGGCGTCCGGAGCGTCCTCGTACACGTGCTCTATACGCGGAACGGAGAACAAATAAATAAAAAGGCAATAAAACAAGCTCAAATAAAATAAACAAGTGTGCCACTGTGTAGATCTCAATTTTAGAAAAATTTAGAGACTTGAACGGGGTCAAACGGAGTTACGGTTGAATTTCTATGATTTTTCAAAGGTTAAAGGGCTTTTCTGAAATTTTTGGGAATTTTAATAAATGATAACGGAATATTCCGTTAGGGTTAGGGTTAGGGTTTGTGGGGGCCCACATGTCGGTTAGAGAGAGGGGAGGGGAAGGTGGGGCCCACCTGTCAGCCGGGGGGGGTTCTTCCTCCTCCCACTGCCTTGCTCGGCTTGGCGCTAGCGGGCGCCGGTGAGGGGCGGCGGCGAGGCGATCGGGGGAGGGGGGAAGGCGGCGGCGGCCGGCGGAGGGGGAGGCGGCGAGGCCGGGAGGGGAGAGAGGAGGCGGCGGCGGCCGGTGGGGCGGCGGTGAGAGAGGAGATGGCGGCGCGGAGGAAAGGGCTTCGGCCCCCTTTTATAGGCAGCGAGGGCGCGGGGAGGAGCGGCGAGTGGCGCGGGTACGGCCGGCGATGGGACGGCGATGCGGCGGCGCGAGGCTGAAGGCGGCGCGGCGCGCGGCTCTAGGCGGCGGGCGCGGGGCGCGAGGATGGCAGGCGGCGAGCGGCGACGTGACGCGGTCGCGGCGATGGAGACGGGCGCGGCGCGGGGCTCGGGGTGGCGCGCGGCGCGAGGCTGGCACGGTGGCGCGGCGAGCGGCGGCGTGGGCGCGGCGGGCGGCGGCGCGGCAACGGCGAGCGGCGGCGGTGGCGCGGGCGGCCGGAGGTGGGAGACGACCCGGGTGGGCCGGGCTGGCGCGGGATGGCCCATGGGCCGAGGGGAGAGAGAAAAGTGAGGGAGGGGGAGCTGGGCCGGGGATAGGGGAGGGAGAGGGGGAGTGAGGTGGGCCAGCCTGCTCGGGGAGGGGGCGAGAGAGAGGGGTTGGGCCGGGGAGAGGAAAGGAGAGAAAAGGGGCCCAAGAACAGGGGGTTTCTTTCTTCTTTTTTTTTGACATTTTTGGAATTGGATTTGGGGGGAAAATTTGAGATCTATTTGGCACAAATAAAAATCCAAAATTTAAAGATCAAGTCTTTAATTGAGGGAAAAATTTTAAAAAATTGAAAAGGAAATTAAGGTGCTACAGCGATCGTCGGGTAGACTTGGTCGTTTCGAGGTAGGCTTGACGTAGGAAGTGAAGTTGGTGTAGATGTTTTTCCCGAGTGGCTTGAAGCCATCTTTTGGGAGAGTGCTCTGGCGCTGATCCTGGTCGTGCTAGGCAAACCTAGCGGCCAAGAGGTGTGGTCTCCTCCCGACTGGTTGGATGCCAAGTCGAGAAGAGTGATCTTGCCAAAGTCATCGGTGATGAAGTCGAGGCCGCCAAAGCGGTACGCCTGCCAGGGGGGAAGGCATAGTTGTCGATGCCTGATGATGATCCCATCTTACTCGATCGGCGATGAACTTGACGCTCCCCTACCTGGTGCGCCAACTGTCGAAACTAGATTTCGGCAATATGAAAAGAGGGTAGCAAACAAGATGAAAAGGTAGATGGGTTATGAGACAAAGGATTTAGACAGGTTCAGGCCTTCACGAAGAAGTAATACCCTACTCCTGTTTCGGGGTTTGAGCCTCCGAGTTATGAATTAATCTCACAATGCTTATGCCCGCAAGGGGCACTCTGTCCTCCTTATATACCCGGAAGATAAGGGTTTACAAGATAAGATTTATCCCCTTACGGTTTAAATCTTATATAACTAATTTACAATCTTAACAAACCAGGACTACAAGCCGTGCCTTGATAAACAAGTTAACATAATACCCGAATCCTAATATTGTACACATTCTATGTATATTATATATCCTCAATAACCAGTCGGATAATCTATACATGTGGGTATATCGTACCCATAATATCCACACGACTTAATTCTCCTCTTTATGTACACATTCTTATGATTTGAGGTAGCGTTACCAGTTCACCTCTATAGCCTGCCACCAACGCTTGCACATTGCATTGATGCATTAATATAATTGACTGGGAGCATCTTCATCAATAATCCTCATTTAAAGCCCCTAAAAGTTAAATGATGGTTCCCGATTTTTTGAGAACCCTAAAAATACTCTAATACTCCAACAATCTCCATTTTTTGGTCTTTTTCTTTTTCTCTTCAATTTTTAACATAAACTATATATTTACATCTAGTTTAATACCACAACAATTTAAACAATTTACTAATCTAAAATAAAAAGATAACAAATGCTTCAAAAATTTAGAACCCAAGAAACAGTAACTACATAGGCTACCAGGCATATCCACATGTTCAATGAAATTCAGACAAGTACAAGAAGACAATAGGACGTGTGGTGAAGGGGGAGGTTGGTGAGGGCGACGGTCAGAGCGGGAGCGGATGGTTTGGTGGAGGGGTAGAGGTTGGCGAGGGCGGTGGCCAGAGTGGAAGTGGATGGTAGCGATGGAGTAGAACCACCCGAGGTGCTATGGGAAACATTAGTGGTAGAACCTCCTGAATAATGTCTGACGGTGTGCTCGCGGTAGAGGTCGAGGAGTATGGCAGCATGGGAGGGAGAAGATAATGTGCACCATCGGAATATTTTCCCCACCAAAAAACAAAATTAATGGAGTTGTGATCTAGAGTACCTATAAATGGGTTTGCGGTAGGAGATTTGGAGGGGGGGACTTTTTTGTTTTAAGGGTTTTCATTGACTTATTTTTCTTAACCTCTAAAAACTACTTAAGAATTGTGTTTAAGGGATCTACTTGAGATGCTCTCTTATATAATTTTGGCTCGAATATTTCCCAATGACCTTTATAGGCAACATAGAGTTGTCATAGTTTTATGAAAACCATAAAATTGTTATAATCTTTTCATTTTATGGATGACCACCCTATCATATTTTAGTAATGGGGCTGGCTGTTCGGTTGCCCTAGCTGCTGCTGCCGTAGCTCTATACTGTAGAATTTCAATGCAAGATACTGTATCGGCTGACTGTTTTGCAATCATATACTCCCTCCATAAAAAAACAATTTCTGGCTATGTACATAGCTAGAAATTATTATTTTTTTACGAGGTGAGTATAGCTTTACCGAACAGTCCGGCCCCAATGCCATAAAGTTAAAACCAATCCGTAAGATTTACCACCTAGGATCATACTTAGACGAAAAAACGTACGTATACTTGATAAGCATTAGTAGGACTGTTAATGAACTAAAAGGAGCAATGATAAAAAGGAAGGCTAACCCGGCCGGAACAGAGCATGCACGAGCACGACACCATTTTTCTCTTTCTTCTCTCCGATGCTCTCTCTCTCTTCTCTTCCTGGTGCCCCCCTCCGGAGCAAACGGACACTGTGCCGTCTATCTGAGCAATGATGGCTATTTTTTGCCATCAAGCAGGCCAAGATGACTATGACTCTGAAAGCATCAACTGGCAGGGATGAAAAAGTGAAGCCAAGGATCAGACGTAACAGTTGCACGCAAAGAACGCCACCCACCCAGCTAGCTGCTAGCTAACCTATACACCGCCTACCACCCATTTTGATTGATTTGTGTCCTGCTTCCTTCCTCTCATAATAAATAAATTAATACGAAATATAATATATTTTAAAACTAAAAATCTGCAGGATAGAAGATCCATTCATTTATAGTATTAGAATTTATAACATCTAATACTAAATTTTTTTATTTTATTAGAATATATCATATTTTGTATTAAATTTATTTATTTTAAGACGAAGTACTCTTCGTACATTTCTGTCCATCTTCTCTACCGCTCCCTTCTCTTTCCCTTGTGTCTTCCTTGTACAGTACCTGTATGGCAGTACTACTCCTTTAGGTTTCTATTCTTTTCTTGCCGCTGTTGCTGTAGTAGTAGACTCCCAGTACGTACTGTACTACTGTCTGCTTCTCTCCCTTTCTAGGGACACAAGGAGTTGGCAACTGAACTGTACAACAGCACTGCTCTTCACATGCTTCCTGCCTTCCTGTCCGTCAATCTCTTGGCCGATTGCATTGGCACGCTGCACTTTGATCGATTATCTCCAGTTCACTACTAAACAGTTTAACACTGATCGGAACACGCAACGACAGCCCTGAAAAAAAAAGGGAAAGAAAAGAAAGCGGCGTGTGCATCGATCTGGGAGCACAATATGTACTAACGGAATGATTATATATACTATGAATAGAGAAAAAAAAGCTCATATGAATAAATTAAATATCATAAAGTTAACAAATAGTTAAAAAATTTATCCGAATAATATTGATACGAAAAAAAGTACTATATGAAATACTAGGGACAGTATCCCGTGCCTAACACCACGCACGGTATCGCCTCTCATTTATGCATTCGTTAGCCAATGCCAATGTAGCTTTTCTATCCTTGGTAAACCCAAAGCCAAATAAATAAGTCGAGCACTCGCTTCTTCACTAGGGTTTCTCGCCGCCACATTAGATGAGCGAATCTAGGGTGAGTCATAAGCGACACCACCCTCCATTCTCTAGGGCCTCTCCTCGCCGATCTACTCGTCCGTCCGACTACACTTAACCTCCCTCTGACGTGTGACAATTGCCAAAACTACTTGGTTGGCAGCCAGCGAGCCACGCTGTTGTTGGCACCTCCGCTTTGGTATGTATAACTACGCCTCTGAGATGGTTGCAGCTCCTCTCATCATCCCCTCCCAGTTATCTGTCCACTGCGGATCTAGAGCCCCCAAGCTTTCTATTACCGGATTTGGCACGTTCCAAGATTAAGACTGTTAGATTTATCGTTGCCCGAACTCTTTGTCATCGTCACTGATCTGGCTAAAATTTGGTGCCAATGAAGTAGGCTTGGGCTGGATTTGATGATAGATGTTATTTGTAGATGGTAGCGAGACGACCTCGTTGGATAGGAGGGTAAGTTGCCAAATGAAAAGCTAGTCGTAGATGGTAGCGAGACGACATCAGTAACCATGCATCTTCACTCTTTCTCCTCTCCCCCTCTCAACGTAGGTCTAGTATCAATATCAGTTGGGAAACAATACGTATCGGCTGGATACTAATAAGGTACCAAATCTGATACTCTTAGACATAATAGCAGGCTATATTATTTTATATCAATGGTACTTCTAAAAACATGACACGAACAATCCATACACATATTAGCTGTTTAGACCGACCCCTCAAGCCATGTAGGGTATATGCATATGGCCTCGCACGGTTGCACAGGCTAAGCGAGAGGATGGCCCTGAAGAAGAGGCTTTTCTTTGCTGTTCCGCTGCAGCTGCAATGATAAAAATTCCCTTGCCCCCAGCTGCGAGCTGTGGCTTAATCCGGAAACATCAGCGTGAGTGCTTGCAGCTGCTGCTATAGCGCTGTGTGTGCTGCTGCTGCCGCCGCAGTGCATCTGGTTGGCCATGGTCGCTGAGATCGCTAGCCGCGGTCGATCGGTTAGCCCCACCACTCGATCGATCGGCCATTAAAACCCAACTCCCAAGTTTTCAATCTGTGTATCATGCATATGACCATTTCACCATATGCATGAGCAGAAATGCATGGCTGCCACAGCTATAGCGGTTGTCCCCACTGCAGATATATGATTGGTGAGAGTACTGCGTCCGTTTTCCTCTCTTGTACTCCTACTACATGGAAGAGTGTACTGTGTGTGCATAACTGCATATCTATCATGTATGTTTCAGGTGAGCTAATATCTTAGCTAAATTATTAGCAAGATTCCATTTGCAATTAGGATGGATTGCTGTGCAATTGTGCATGCATGTCAGGTATGGTAGCTCCAGGCATGATGGCTGTGTGTTCTTCCAATAATTAAGAATGCATCATTTTGCATTCGCATATGCACACGGGCACGTATCGTCTATTTTATGAATTATGATCTTACGTGTACTAGTAGTATATACATCTCTGGTAGCTTAGTTTGGAATTTGGATTAATGATCGTGTTGTGTCCTGGATGCACGTACACAGGCAGATGGATGGTGATGATTCAAGAAAAGGAACAGTGCGGATGCGCATGTGCTACAGTGCATGTGTGCAAGGCTTTTAGTGGAGAATGCCCCACAATTATTGAGCAATTGCAGGGAACAAAAGGTACAATGACTGCAATCCTGTACCCGGAACAAACGCTCCTGCAGTAATATATGTTCCTCCTGAAAATTTTTGCTCAAAGTGGGGGAAAAGCTCTGCTGAAAACAGCACTAAAGCTGTGATAGAAATGATTTTTCATTGAAGGTGTGTAGGGTCCTTGCAATCTCAGTTTGACTAGAGCTTGGTATAAAATAATGTTGAGGTGTGTTAGCTGCACAAATATTCAGGCCAAAAAAGATCATGAAGAGTTATTTTCTTGGGGATCAGAGCTAGCTGAATTTAACCACATCAGTACAACCCAGAACTTCTTTGAACGTATTAACTGTAGTCACAGGAACAACAAATCTCTAATTATGCCGTTTCAGTGAGACAATCGAAGAGATTGCTGGTTTGCTTATCCGGTCGATCTCATCTATTACTGCAATTTTCAATTAAATTAAAAGACCCGCTTTCGTATTAGTTCAGTTAGCTTCACTTTCCGAAAGAATGGTTTCAACTGGCGATGTACTGGGAATCTGGGAGTTATATTCCCTTAAACTCTGTTCTTAATCTACAACAATAGGATGTTTCTTAAAGAAAAACACTACTGCACCTGACAGAGAGATCAAGGAGATAACCGGACTACTAGCTGTCAGTCAGAGTTATGCTACACACGCTCTCTTTGCATGCAGCATCTCGGGCCAAAACAAAGCCAGCGTGCAACCCTCGACAAAGCACATATATATGGACAACAAGTAGCGTTGGTTTGTAGGCAACATCAACGAGACACACGAGCTAGCTAGGGAGCAGGTGCTGATGAATCTGCAAGCACTACTCGTACGATCCAGCTCCCCAGCAGCTACAGCAACACGTACAGCCATCGCACCACCATTTGAGCAAAAGGCTCTTTAAAGGGCTTTGTCCAGTACTCCTCTTCCTCCCCCATCTCTCTCTCTCTCTCTCTCTCTCTCTCTCTCTCTCATGGTCATCGCTTCCCTTTTAACCTAAAGAAAAAATCTTTCTTGGCATCGCGATCGTTCTCGATCTCTCTAGCTAGCTACCTCACCGGCAATCCAAGCTGCATGATCTCTTGTAGAGTATACTACTAGTAGCTAGTTGTTGCTGCATGTATGCGTGCATGGAAAGGAGCCAGTTGGAGACCGCTTGCCTCCCTGCTGCTGCGCTCTACGCGCCGCTCTGTCCGTACACGCCGCCTTCTCCTCCTTCCCTTCTCGCTCCATTGCCGAGCCTGCAGCACAAGCTTCCCCAGCTGCCGCCGTTGGTCCACGAGCACGCCGCCGGGACGAACCATGGCGTGATGTTCTCGTCTGACCATGGCCGCCTGTACCCGCTGCTCCCGGGGATCCCGTTCTGCCACGACTCCGCCGCCGCATGCGACAAGCTCGCCGGTTTCGCGCCCCTGGGCTCCGCCGAGGTGATTAATTATTCTTCACTCTCAATTTTGGTCATGGTATGCCGTTTTTTACTTGCTGCTTACAATCTTATCTCGATCGATCAGGCGGCCGGCACATCGGCGGCGGCGAAAGTGGACAACGAGATTGCTGCCGCTGCCACCGCAACCACTTGCCATGGCCCTAATTCATGGTGCGTATGATGAATTGATGATCAATCACCTTGTCCTAAGCTAACATCTCAGCTCATCTAGAGTTTGGTGTAGGTTGTATCCTTCTGCTAATTAGGGTTTGATGAGGTAATAGGCCAGATTGACTGATGGGCGTGCATGGTGATGGGGGCAGGTGGAAGGGGTCGGAGAAGGGGAAGATGAAGGTGAGGAGGAAGATGAGGGAGCCAAGGTTCTGCTTCCAGACCAGGAGCGATGTGGATGTGCTGGACGACGGCTACAAGTGGAGGAAGTATGGCCAGAAGGTTGTCAAGAACAGCCTCCACCCAAGGTATACACGAAACATAAATTGAGAGATATGCAAGCCCTAGATGTTCTTCCACAGATGCTAATATAATTAACAGAAGTCTACCATAGCTGCCACCACATATGCTCGATACAAGATCAGCGGCATCAGAATTGATCCATTGCCTATCTTTTTTTTCGATTACATGGAAGATGCATACGCGCGCACCGCTACACACGCACACCACATTCACACACTCGCAAATGAGCCCTCCTAACACACGATCAAAAAAGGAAGACCAGCGACATTTCCCGCTTTTAGTATTAATTTTCCTATCTTGAACCACATATATAATTATATAGTTTACCTTGGTGGGGATTAACCAGTTTTGTGGCGATATATATAGTTGTGTAACTATAGTTGAATTACATGCTTCACAAGAGCTAATATTGAATGGAGAATTACTTCTTTATTAGTCTTGTAGATCAAATGAAAAAACTTGCCTGGACTGGGACCAAATCTAATAACTTGATTAAATGAGCGTGAATCGCCCTCCAAAAGAAGAAAGAGTGAATGCAGATTTTTGTAGATTAATTGATGACTAATTAAGGATCAGTTTGCACCTAGCTACTCTTGCTATGATGTTAACAAAGATATGTTCTTGAGTTTGCAAAAATCCAATGTTTCACATTGATAATTAACCATTGCCAAATGCATGCATGCAACCTCACTGCGTGTTTGCTAGTATAGGAATTAAGAAACACCGTAATATGACATACACGTTAAATTGAGCGCAATGTGTACAATAGATTCCTACACGAATTGTGCAAGAGAAATGTCCAAATGCACTAGAAGAACCATAAAGGAATCATTTTAATAGATAAAAAGGGAGAGAGTTGGAATGCATATAGATTTTTAAATAATCCGTTTTCAATGAAAACGAGGATCCGGAGCTTAAGCCCTTTGGTTCATTCTTTGTCCAAATAATTCCAAACATGATATTTAAGTTCATGTTTAGAACCCTAGAAAAATGAAGCAAAGGAAAGTTTTCATAGGAATCTCTCCAACCATTCCTATAATCCATAATGGCGGTGAGGATTCGGTACTTTTCCCACATGTTTTCCCAAAAATTCCTTCATTCCAAACACAAACATGATAATAGATTCGTGGATAGATGATGGTGCTGGAATATTGCTTAATTAAGGAGTGCTAGCATTGGATCACACAACAATTTTGGAGAGGAAAAATAACGGTCTGCAGTTATAGAAATTGTCCACCTTAATTTGTGACAATCGATCATCCTCTATATATATATATATATATATATATATGCTTTGAACAATATGGATAAAAAATCAAATAGATGTTTTATTGTTCAGAAGTAAACGGTCGATTTAATTTGTCATATATATTTGGAGTATGTTTTACACAATAATTTTGGACTGAATTGCATGTAAGCTCTTCTGATTAACACAAACACACACCCATTTCTGGCACACATTTCATTTGGACTAGAAAATGGAAGGCATCCTTATAATGATAGAGAACCAGAAAATATTCCAAAATTTAACTACCCGCGTTTAATTTATTGATACAAAAAGTATATATATGGCAAAAATATTGACTTATTTACAAGTAATTATAACTGGTCGTGCTAAGTGAATCTAACTAACATTGGTACTAGTAGAATATATGGCATCATTAATTCTTGTTGAGAAAAGAAGCCTGAACTTTATGCATCATGTTGCATTTGTTGATGAACGAAGATAAGTAACAAGTGTTTTTATGGTCTTGAGAAGATACGGGAACCCTAAAAAAATATGGTACGCCCTTAAGGAAAAAAAAGCCTCATTCCAATGCTCTTTACTGGTAGTAGAAAACAATCTGAACTGTTGATTTGATCGTACGGTTCAGATTGTTTTCTACTACCACTCTAGTTAGCGGTAGTAAAAATGTAGAGGAGTATTATTGTCAAAAAAATAGGGGTATAATTATCATTTATCAGTGACTAAACTTTTTTTTCTTTTTATGGAATATGAGCAATATCAATATAATGGATAACCACATATTGATCTAGCGGGAAAAAACATAAATAAATAAATTACCCGTAATCATTATATTAGTAAATTATTAATTTACTCTTAATATTAAGGGTAGTATAGATGATACGCCGATATATCATATCAGTGATCGAAACTCCATGTGACCATTCATCAAAGTTAGTATTTACATATGTCATGTGTTTTATACTCATATAAGCATCAGCATGATGAGCTGTGAATGTTGCTGCAAGAGTACACCATGCGATAGTATATGCACCATTGACACAGTTTGATGCATATATTCTACTAAAGAAAAAAAAACGAGAGATGCATATTGCTGGAATCTCTTAGAGCATCGAATCTGCAATGAACTAGTGATGCAGAGGCTAATTATTGTCCCTGAACACCTGATCGTTTAACCCTATGTTTTGGCACGGGTACCTACCGCGAACCAGAGACTGCTACCTGATTCAGAAAAGCCGATTTTGAAAAGAAAAAAAAAGGCGCTACTATTCTCTTTTCTGCTTGGTCTAAGTTCTGATCATGTGTCATCTATATGGCACTAGTAAAACCTATCATGATTTTTGATCTGCAGCACTAGGACAGGCGCATCGCGCATGCACATCCACCTGTGTGCATATGGATGCACCGGGACAAATGGCGCACACATTTTCAGATTGCAATATTTTCTTCAGAGATACTTAGTACCCGTAAGAAGGGGAAGCTTGTTAGCAGCTTGTGCATGATTTCTTCCTGTAGTATCTCTTCAATCCTATGATTTTAGCTAGGTATAGTTTGAGTGATAAAATTGATATGCAAGCACGCACATAAAGTTCAACAAAAACAGCGTATAATTCAGTGAAAACTCATAGTAATTGAATAGCATAGCTCCTGCTTCACGTTCAAACATAAAAATGGAAACTAACAGCCTAAAATGCTACTACCTCCGTTTATTAATAACTGATACATTCATATATATAGTCTCATGTTCAAAGTTTTACCAAACTAATAATTTATATATTATGATGTTCATACATCAAAAGTCATATATATTATTAGATTTATTATCCTCACCGTCCCAAAAAGATCACATTTCTAGCCCATCTCATTTGTCTTAATTTTGGAGCAAGCAATGCATCGGGGTTTGCTAAAAGTGTGGGACAAATACATTGGAGTATTCCAAAGTGGAGGGGATTCTAGTCTTTTGTCATTGTACTGTTATGTGCCTACGGAATTGGTATTTTTTGGGTCATTTTTAAAAAAGAAATTATTCTAGAAGAGTAAGGGCGGAATGAGGTCTAGCCTGATTGGAGTCCATTCTCAAAGGGAAAGCAAGCACTTTAAAAAGCAAGGGAGATGGGCTAAAAATATCATCTTTTTGGGACAAAGAGAATAGTATCATATTTTCATAATAGTTGAACAAAGTCATCCTAGCAAAAAAAATATGGTCAAAGTATGCATGTCTAGGTCAACACTGCAAGTTACACCGTTCATGTCTATAATCAAATGGTTGAGGTGGGGCAAGGCGAGATGTGGGTGCCCGGGTTAAACAGAGCCACTATGGCATGATGAGTAATGGTGTAATATCATCGTATAGGAGAGAATGCTACATAGTAGTACGATTTTTTTATGATGTTGAGGCAAGAGAAAGTGGAGAGAGAAAAATATTGTTTGTTGATTAATTACCAGATGGTCTGATTAATAGAAAACTTTATACTATATACACATTTCATATGCTATCTATATAGAATTAAAGTATTTCTTATACTGTATGAGTTATTTGTATGTCGTTTAGATATAATGTAAAAAAGTTATATAGACAATAGTTCATGCCCTTATAACTCTCCATGTTTCCTAGCTATGAATTGCTATAGGAGAAAACAATATTCCCTAGTAAATAAATGTTATAATATAAAACAAACAAACAATCAAAATATATTCAATTTTATATTTAATAAAACTAATTAAGTGCTATAAATATTACTATATTTCTCTATAAAGTTGGTTAAACTTTCAAAAATATAACTTTAAAAAAATCAAAATGACTTATAATATTAGACGAAGGAGTACTCGATCATTAACTGTTTTTCTTATTTGTGTGTAACAGCGAAACTTATTCCTAATAATATAGTACTAGTAGAGAAAAGGTTCATGTTAATTAACATTGTCCTCCTTTTTGTTTATAATTAACCTTCTCCATTTCATCCTACATTCATGGTGAACTCTCTCCCTGAGTGACAGCACTAATCGTGCTCATCAGTTTGAGCATGCATGCATCACCAGGCCTGTTCCATTCAGATCAGCTAGCATGCATCCGCTGCTGACGCTCTTCTTCATTTGTTGTTGCAGTTCTCTGTACTCTGTATACAATGAATCAGTCTCAGCTAGCTGATGATCACTCTGTACTTTGTGTTGGTGTGCGCGTGTGTGTACGTGTGCGCAATTGTGCATGCAGGAGCTACTACCGGTGCACCCACAACAACTGCCGCGTGAAGAAGCGGGTGGAGCGGCTGTCGGAGGATTGCCGCATGGTGATCACCACCTACGAGGGCCGCCACACCCACACTCCCTGCAGCGACGACGCCACCACCGGCGACCACACAGGCAGCTGCACCTTCACCTCCTTCTGACGCACGCATGCTTATGTACATGGATCGATGATGGATTATTGTTCTCTTCTGATGGTGGCATGTACGTTGGAGAGGCTGATGGTCATATCGAAGAAGCAGGGATGGGTGTAAAATGAAAATGTAGTAGGAAGCTTAGAACTCCTATGAATGTTATTTCCTGGTCAATCATCTAGATCAAGTTGCATAATATTCAGTCTAATACTCTCAAGTCTCACCTGCATGTTATTTCCTAGTATCAATCAGCTGATCAAGTGGCATAATATTCAGTCGATCCAAGATGAATGTGGAGACATGCTCCTACATATATCTGACGAAGTACCAAGCACAGTGAACACTACTGCTAGTCTAGTCTGGGCATTGGATCATGCATGCCTGCTTAAAAGCCCTTGGACATGGCTGCTGCGACTGCGATGCATGCAAGGCACCGAAAGCGAGGGCATGCACCTTGCCTGTCTGTCGGCCATACATGCACAGTTGCAAGTGGTACTGTAGTACGAGCAACCCTGACGGAAGAAGGCAAAGGTAGCGGTCGTCCTTCCACTTGTACTCGTACTCGCCCATCATGCTTGCAGCCATAGCCGCTAATGATTGTTGAACTGCACCTCCACAGCGCTTAAAAACGAGCGTGAGCTCTCGGACAAACTCACCTTCTTCACATGTTGTCTCTCTGTCTGATGACAGTGTGACTGACTGATACTGCATCCGTCTGCTGGAAGAAACACACGTTTCAGACAGGCTAATAACAGGAACACCTAGCGCGCGTTTTCAGTTGAACACTTGCAATATGCAAGACGATTAATTATGTCATAACCTGTTTATTTAATTTCCAGTTTTTTTTTTGCCATTTGTGCTGCCCATCTTAAAGAGGGCATATGCATCGCAAATGCCCAGGCAGAGTAACAGTTGCCTAGAAGAATTGTTTTTGAACGAATGTTGCCTAGAACTGTTGCGTCTAGAAAATATGCAGTAAAAAAATATTCGTCACTTTTGTTTGTCAATGCGCAAATCCAGTTTATTAAAAACATTAGTACAAGATCGCACGAGATATCGTGCTAAACCACTTAAATATTTTTCATCGGATGCTGTGTTTCTAAGGTGGTAGTAGTAGACGATAACACTGAATAAATTCAGGCATATTTGGACCTTAGGGACTTAGGGCCCAACTAGCTGAGTGCCACTCGTGCGGCCTAGCCCATCATGGTCATGGCCTGGCCCATCTACACTTACTGGTGTTTAATTAATGTAGGTAATCAAATGTTAACGGGGCCAATTGCAGCGTTAATGGATAAGAATGTACTGCATCAGTTTGCTGGGTTTGTTTGGTTATCCACCATAACCCTGCTGCTCAATATCGTAAGTCTGACATCCAACTAATAAAATATCAATTAGCAACAGAGAGTTTGAAGAACAATTGAACATGAAATACCTATTTGTTCAGAGTTTTCAGAGAAGAATGGTTCAGAATTTCACTGAAGACGACATGGCAAGCATACCTTGCTCAGATGATCACCAATTTTGAGAATTTTTTTATTTTTTATTTTTTTATTAAAAGTTTTGCAAAAATAATTTTTTGTTTGAAAGTTTGATAAAAGTAGGCTCCAGCCGCTCTCTGGGAGGGCGATTATTAAAAATCGCTCATCCAAAGGGCGACCAATGTGACGTGGCAGACGGCCGTTGGCTGAGAGCCAACGGCCGTCTGCACATTTTGCAGGCGGCCCCCTTGCCGCCCTAGTAGAGGGCGGTTTTTACTATGCCGGGGGGCCGCCTGCAAAAGGGCGACGGGGGGCCTGGAATTTTGCAGGCCACCCCCTTGCCGCCCTTTGAATGGGCGGTTTTTCACTGTTCATGCAAATTAGGGTTTCCATCTGTTTTATTATGTTTGTTATCGAAACATTCGGTACAAAATTTTAGTAAATCATCATAGTGAAAACTAATAAAAAGTAATGATTGTAAATTTGTTTGATGTAAACTATGATATTTGGATGAATAAAAGTAGGTAAACACTCACTATGAGAAGATAAAAATTTGGTATATTTTATAAAGTTAAAGACTAGGTCAAATTGTAGGCTGAGGATGCGGTGTGTGATTTTGAAGCATTACGTTAATGATCTTGCAGAAACAAGAAGAGTATGTAAAATTTAGTAAGTATCGGATGATATATTGTTAGGTATTTGTATTGCGTACAATTGTAAGGAAAAGAGCGTAACGGGGCATCAAAGAACCATGTTAATATATCCGATATTTTTATTTGTACGCATGCAATACACCATCATAATTAATCATTGTAATGATAAGATAGGAAAGAAGTGCCATGGATACACGATACAAATTTGTCGGTCCCGACGAATGTAGATTGCGCTAACCTACTAGCCCCTTCTAGGTCGGTCAATATGCATTGCATTTTCATGGTCCTTCAATCGTTGGTTCTCTCTTTCTGTTTCAGAATCTGTTATCTTTTGGCCATGATAGGATGGAGTAACAATATCGATCCACTGAGTAAATCGACACATCCTTGGATTGCCCTACGAAATTAATAAGATTAGTCAGTAAGGGTAGAAATATTGTGCAAATCGTAGGGAAATTTGGAAAAAGTTAGACATACAACGAAATTGTTGTCTACATTGGGGCAGACAAAATATCTCCTGCCAAATGTTTGTTCTGCAAAGGAGGTAGCCACCTGGTAGCGATCTCGACAACCACACTTAGGACGCTCCGACCATTTAGGTAACCCTAATGGATTGTTCCTCCAGTCTAAGCTTGCAATTTCTACCCGACGTTCGTACTCCATCCAAGCCTAAATGAATTGTGTGGTCGGTTCAGGTTGCGTTATCGGCCCGCCATTGGAACTAACTCTGGCCGTGTCGATCCATTGTATGAATCGACATTTCCTTACATCCTCCTACATACACACATTGTGGGGATATTTAAGGTCATGATAATAGCGATGAGTGCTGAAAAGAAGAATTGCACTTACGATGAAATCATCATCGACAATGTTTGGACACGCGAAGCATTTTTGTCCTCGAGTTCGGTGCCTTACGGACCGTATGACCTGACAACGGTCACCACAATGACACTCTGGACGTTCACGCCATGTGAGGAGTCCCAGGGGATTTACCCATCATTCTAAAGTTTCAGCAGCAATTCGGCGTTCATATTCATCCTTCCGTCTTAGGTACTCCGATCTTATTTCACTACGTGGGTATGGACGTGTTCCATCGAATCGTGGGTTCTCCATGTCTACCCACTCAATGAAGTTGCACAATGTACGATATGACTGCAAAATATGTTACGATTTTGTACAAAGCAGTTAGTGTTCTATCTATTGGAACTGCGAATAGATGAACCATACCTGATCAACGTTCGTGCATTGGAAGAATCTCCTGCCCCGAGTTTGTACCATGAGGGATGACTTGAGTATGCATCCATCCCCACAATCACACAATGGACGATCACACCATGGTGGAAACCAACTGGCAAAAGGATCACTTCGCCAGTTCAGACGCTCAAGAAATGGTAGTTCCATTCCGTAAATTTGTGCGATAGGTGGAACGAAAATATGAACGGGTTGCCTTCGACTTGTCAATTATATAGCCCCTCACGTAGTGCAATATATCTGCAGTAAATGAAAGTTGTATATTTCAATTGATGTGATAACACGAGCACGTCAGTGTGTACGAAAAGCTCATCGACCACCTCTTATGTTGCTATCACCCAATCATCAATGTAGTGTTGTACCCGGGGAGCCCAAAGTGCGCCTGCCTGCTGTCCACGTCGAGTCAACCTGTCGAGAGAGGTAAATTTTATGGCTCGATGAGATAAGTAACATCGCAATTTTAAATATTACTGTTGACACTCACGAGTGGTCTCCGTGCTAGACGGTGTGCTGCATGTTGCCCGGGAAACCCTGCCGCAAACCAAACTATCTCAGCACACGCTGCAGGCAGTGAGGCTCGACGCAGATGTCGAACACCAGAGGCACGGTCGTCAGCTAGTACGCCTGGTCGCGTGTGCACAAGGACGAGAGTCCTAACGGTGCTATCGCAGCAACGACCTCGGCTCTGTAAGGCTCCCAGATGACGTCGTTCGGCTGGAGATGGTCGAACTCGAACACGAAGTCTGGGTAACTACGTCTCACCTGGACGTGAGCGTACCGACAACATAAACATGAACAGATTGAGACAACACGTTGAGACATGTTATGTGATTACATGCAAGTAATATGTAAAGTAAACGGTCCGAACAGCTTGGTTTGCACGTACCGTACGTCGACACCAGTACGTCTGAGAACACAGCCTCTTGAAAAGATCCATAAGATGCTTGTTCTTGAATTGCTTGTAGAAGTTAGCACCCCATGTGACGCATGCACCACCGACTCCGAACATCAGGCCACTTTGCTGGGAGTCCCTTCTCATCCCAACCGTTCTGTAAGTAGTCAATAGCCCGCAACATGCCCGCATGACGGTCATGTATAAGGCAAACATTGGGCCTCATACGCACAACTGCTATTCGCACTCTCTCCAGGAACCAGTACCAGCTTTCAGTGTTCTTACTATCCACAAATGCAAAAGCTATAGGTAAAACATGATTGTTGCCATCACAACCAATTGCTGTCAATATCTGACCACGGTATTTACCTGTTAAAAAAGTTATATCTATGCATAGAACAGGTCGACAATGCACAAAAGCGTTGATGCAAGCACCCAATAAGAAAAATGCTCTTTGCAACACCATCTTCGTTGGATCATCAGCCGATGGAAATGTGTGGAGGTCATAATAAGTATTACTATTCCTCTGAACAATGGTTGCTAATAGACGAGGCAAATTATCATAGGATGCTTCAAATGTTCCATACCTCATCTCAAGAATCTTTTGTTTAGCTCTCCAGGTCTTCGCATAGCTTATGGTGTACTTGAATTTGTTTTCAATGTGGCTGATAATTGATCTTGGCTCAAAGCCAATGTTAGAAACAACACTGCCGTACATCTCACTTGCAACAAAGGCTGATGTGATATTCCGGTGATACTTCTCCACCCCTTGTAAATAGTACTGGTGCTCGGTGATAATGCTAACTTTCCAATAATCATTCTATTTTCCCTTATATGCGTGGACACGCTAGGGACAATCTTCCTTCATGCACCTCACTTCATACACATAGTTGGTTGATTTGACCACCCTAAACTCTCTCTGCAAGGAAACTGCCCAATGCTTGACTGCCTCCTTCATCTCATCCTTGTGAGCATACCTAGCACCCTCAATTACCTCGTTCTCCTTGTATTCCCAGGTACATGATGACCCTCTGAGATAACAAGTCCAGAGAAATCCTCGTTTGTCCAATCAGTGGGCATTACATCACCTTCCTTATCGGATGATGCGTCGCCCTCCGCTTGCTCATTATCCGAATCTTCCCTCTCCATTTCATCAACGATTGTACCGACTCTCTCCCCCTCATCCGCCATGCCCATGGCCTGCTCTACCCTTGTTTAATTTTGCTCACTTTGCATCAATGGTCCAACAACATCACCCGTGCTAGGACCCTCGACATCTTCGGTTCCCACTGAAACATTTGCATCTTTCTCTTACACCAACACAAATATAACAATGGGCCATGACCATTCAAAAGCCATCTCCATATATCGTCTCCATGCAACAGTACTATCCATCGGCATTAGTTCCCAAAAATAACCTTCTGTTGCACGACTCACTACAACAGATACTGACATTGTGTAGACTTCTGGGTCTATTCTAAATCCTCTCAACAACCAACTGTAAATTAACTGAAATGTTCTCTCTGCAGGCCTATCAATGCCCTTAGATGTCATTACAAAATCTGACAGATCAACACCATCTGGACCAAATCTAAGGTTCCTTTCACCGTGAACTATCTGAAATAGGACCTTATTTGACATTGTGCCTGATTAAAAAAATAACTAGGTTAACTAAGTTCATACCGTACTAATAAGATCTAACATCATGTTCATCGGTACTCCGCACTAAGTTACAATTTCTATAATATTGTTCTGTGTCCTATGTCCACAATTCTACAAATAGATGACGTGCTTCTGATCGAACTAAACTACATTTTTCAATTTACACTACGGCCTAGGTCTCAATTCCTACTACAATCTACTGTGTTCTAGATCTACACAAATGTGTTGTGTTCTATAGATCTACTAAAAATTATGGAATAAAACTGCAATTCAACATAAATTAACAACACAATTTAATGTGATGTATTTACCTGTGATGAACTGCGCAAACCAGCAGGACTTCGCCGCTCTCCTTCTGCTCCCCCTCACCCCTCCCTCTTTCTTTTTTTCTGGAATTACGAGTGATTATATTGCGAATTTCAGAGAGGGGAAGAGTTTTATAGGGGACAGGCTAAAAACCGCCCTTACAAAGGGCGGCAAGGGGGCCGCCTGCAAAATTCCAGGCCCCCCGCCGCCCTTTTGCAGGCGGCCCCCCGGCACAGTAAAAACCGCCCTCTGCTAGTGCGGCAAGGGGGCCGCCTGCAAAATGTGCAGACGGCAGTCGACAGAGAGCCAATGGTCGTCTGCCACGTCACATTGACCGCCCTTTGGATGGACGATTTTTAATAATCGCTCTCCCAGAGGATAGCGGGAGCTTACTTTTACCAAACTTTCAAACAAAAAATTATTTTTGCAAAACTTTTAATAAAAAAATTCCAATTTTGACTGAATTCATCCACCTATTCGGCCTATAAGTTGGTTCACGCACGGGAGTGGCGCGCGCCGCGGCGGCTGCGGATACGGGCTGAATTTGGCCCAACTAAACAACTTCTAGATGGAACCACCTAAGGCTAAGATAGGCCCGGCCCATTAACCTGGAGGCGTCAACCAACCGGGACTCGAGCACAGCGGCTGCACAGCCTCGCCGAATCCGAAGCGACTCGCACGCGCACTCTGCCGCCGGCCACCGAGATGGCGCCGCCGCGGCCTTCGCCGGCGGCGAGGATTCTGAGGGAGTACGGTGAGTGGTCTCACCCCATCCGTCGCCAAGCTCTCGGCCTCGCGAACCCTCTCGAAATCAGTGTTCTGCTGCGATGGGAGGTTTTTAGGGATCTGATGCGCCGGGGGGTTACTCTCTCTTGCAGGGTGGGACCTGTTGCTCGGATCGATTGCCGCGTTCTACGCCGTCATGGTGCCTTACACCAAGGTGGAGGAGAGCTTCAACGTGCAGGTTCTGGTTCCGGCTCCCTTCCTGTTGAGAGTCCTTTTAGGTTGGATCGCACTGTAATCGCTGTGTGGTGTGCTCAAACCTCGTAGTGTTGTGAGTTGTCCTTTCGGTGCTCAATTTCAGAGGGGTTTGTGGTTTGTTTGCTCAAGTAGTGTCTTCTCTGTTGTTGTTCAGTTACTAGACACGGGACTCAGGATGATTGCTGATAATTTGCCAATGTTCATTTTGGTTGCAACTGGTTGCTAGATGATATTGGTGTGCACATGTGAATTATAGGATAGTATGGCTTAACAACAATCAGCTTATGTGAACTTATTTACATTTCCTGCAGACGCGCAGAATCCATGCTGAATATTGATGAATTTATGATGAATCGGGGATTTTCACTGTAGACATCCAAGATGCATCCTTTCTATATTTGGTAGTCCATACTGTATATCATGAGCGTTGCAAAGCTGAAATTGCTCAGCTTCTAGTATCACCTATACAATGTTAAATAATTAGAGGAAAATTCGCAGGATAATTGTGAGTTTCAACTCTGCATGTCTAAAAACTAATGCTTTATGTTTGATAACTTCCCTTTAGGCTCTGCGTTGATAATCAATTTGAATGAATTTTACTTTGGGAAATTGTTTCATTCTCTACTTCTCATTTATCTTTCTTTTACCTGGTATTGAATCTTTTACTTGGTAATTCTTGGCTTTTCCGTTAATTTGGTAAATTTTTGTTACCTATTCCGCAGTGTGTGCTTGCACTTTTACTGTAATGCCATTCCAATGTTTAGGCTAACACTTTGCTAATGTATGTTATAGGCCATGCATGACATTCTCTACCACAACTATCATATTGAGAAGGTAATCATTTCTGGTAGTCTATCAATACAACATGCTTGATGCTTATTTAATTTCTTTCTTCAATTTGCTGCAGTATGATCATTTAGAATTTCCTGGTGTTGTCCCTCGGTCATTTATAGGTAATACTATGTTCGCTTGAAGCCTTGATCTGTGCACTATGCTACAATTTTTCCACAAATGACCATTGCTTGGCTCAAGCGTAATGAAATGGCAAGTAGATGGTCAAGGTCAGATGGCATTACCAGTTTACCACAATATACTAGATATGCCTGTAGTGTATATATATGGTATGATTGGCCTTGCAGATTTTGTAGTCTGGACATGACACAGGTCATTAACACCGTTTACTACATATGTTCTTCAGGAGCATTGGTTGTATCTGTTATCTCATCGCCTGCAGTCTTTGTAATGCATTTATGTCATGTTCCAAAGGTTTATGGTCTTCTAGCAGGTGCTGTCAATAACTTAACACATGTCTTATTGCATGTTGTATCCGTTTTTGTTGCGATATTGATGTTCTTCTATTTTGCCCTTTTAGTTCGGATAATGTTGGGTAGTATTATCCTGATGACTTTGAGACTTCTCCGAGTTCAGGTATTCTTTTTCACTTCTTCTTCTGTTTCAAAGGGTTTATTGCAAGTACTACTGATATTCTGAAAATGCTCTGTTTTCCCTGAAAATGAGTAAAGCTCAATTCTTTTACCTCTATAACCTTCTTCCGGCCTTGAAGGGCAGCAACTCATAGAATGGCCACCATTTTTTAAAAAATGAACCTTGCTTGTCGAATTTGGTTTTTATTTTGATGCAGTGGGTCTTTAGTCCATGAATTTGCCAAGGGCCTAAGATGCATTGTTGTCTTGCCTGTGGCATACCTGCTGCAGTATGCTAGCCTTGTTTGAATCTTTTTATTTTTTATTTTTTGGCTTGGTTTGGACCATATATACCTTAAGATACCTCTCACTTTGTGCCATTTATATTCCATACAAATCCGGATAAAAGAGAACTTAAGTTTTGTTCTACTATCTCATGCACAAACCTCTAAGTGATTTATATCATCAAGATTTCCCTTTGGGCTATGTGTTTATGTCAAACTGTTCTACGCCCATCTTGAGTAACATTTTTTTTTCTATAATTTGCACTGAATCGGCCTGTGAGCATGAGTCTGTTATTCTGTCCTTGGACACCATAACGTTTTGCTCGGTTAATTTCTGATATGCAGGTAAAAAGGAAGTTTGGTCATCATGCTGAAGCATTCTATGTGATACTAACTGCTACCCAGTTTCACTTATTGTTCTACTCAACTAGGCCCCTTCCGAATATCTTAGCTTTAGCTTTTGGTGAGCACATTATTTAAATAAGACACAAGTCTGTCTGAGTGTTACTGATTTTTGTGATGCTATTGGCAGTAGCATTAATCTTATCTGGGGTTTGTGTAATAATCATGCAACCCGTTGTTTCTTTCTGTCTCGCAGTTAACTTGACATACTATTTCTGGTTCAAGGGAAACCACCGACACACATTACAGGCCCTGGTATGCTATTTTTTAATACCTTTACCTTACTTTCACACCATTTTGTTTGCATGCTGTTGTTTTCACATTTTTGTATACACTGCAGAAAGCAAAAATTTATTTCAATTTGACTTACATATATTGTTGAATTAAAATTTTGACATCCTGCATTGCACACAATAACCCCAAAGAATCTGAGTTCTGGACAGGGCATTCTAAAGTTGCAAGTTTCAAAATAAAAATGAGATTCTTTCTTAACTCTTCGTTCAGTTCAATTTCTTGTTGATTTACTAAATTGAGAAATGATTCTCAGTTCTTTATTTGCAGACCAGTAAAGATTACAAATTGGTTTTATAGCATTGAAAGATCCTGAGTTCCGCTTTATCCTGCTGAAGTAATTCTCCATATTTCTTGCAGATTGTCGCAGCAGTTATTTTTAGGTGTGATATGACTTTGCTTCTTGGTACAATTGGACTTGCACTTTTGCTGGTGAGTTTCACCTACAAAACCTGAATTTCTCTTGGCAGTTGCATAGTTATTTTATACTCTTTTATGTAGTGAAATCTTTGAGGAAGCAAGGGTCCAAAGTTTATATTACTCATTTCTTGTAGGCTATGCACAAATAACTCTTTATCTCGAAGACTAGGTACAAACACCTATTGTCTTTACTCTCTAGTACTTCACAACTTTGTGTTTGTTCAAATTTGTCATAGAATCATAAGGGCTTCACGGTGCAAATCAGATTTTGCGGTTTTGTGCTTTCATCACTCATCATTTCTCTCTCCAGTGAATTAGTAAACTTGTTTGAAGGACCATGAGGGGAATGTGGTTGATTATCTCTAAAAGTTATTTTTATTGAGGCATGGCTAATAATCTCTAAGTTGGTAAATTGGTATGTCACCAGGCTATTAAAATAATGGCACTCACTTATACTGTCATATATCAAGTTGTTATATCTGTTTGGACTTTGTATGTACTCTTTTGCTTAATTTATCTGGGAAAGTTGGGGCTGAGGTGCAATTTGACTATGTTGTGACAGAGCAGGTCTATTTCTCTATTGGAAGCAATCAAATGTTGTGTAAGCACTGCCATTATATGCATTGGTATGTTGCTTTGTACTTTCTCCAATAGTCTAACAGAAGTGCATGCAAATCTGCAAGAAACATTTGTCTCACTCTGAATAATTTTCTTAGGCTTCACTGTACTGGTCGACTCTATAATGTGGCGGCGAATCCTGTGGCCAGAATTTGAGGTTTTGTGGTTCAATTCAGTTCTGAACCGGAGTTCAGAGTGGGGTGTATCCTCTCTTATTTGTGTGCATGTGCCAAACTGCAGTTTCCTTTTTTTTTAATAATATTTTTAGTTAATACTTTCAATGCACAATGAAACATCGTTTTTTTTCTCTTTAGCCAGAATTTTTATTCTTTTTTCCTACCAAATATATGCATCTGTTCTCTCTTTCATTAAGTCACATGACGGAGACATTTTCATATGCACTTCTTTTTGAGAATACGCAAAACACTTATATTTTGTATTAAGATTGGGGAGATTGAAGTTTCATTTTCATATGCCCTGAACCATCCTGTTAATCTCTATTGGTCACACATGAATACAAAAAATGATGCAACATATATACACTTCTTGTTCAAGTCTTATCCTCTTCTTTTTAGATTCATGTGGCGAAATCTATGTATTATCCTCCTGAAACTTATGTGAAGCTCCCAGCCCTGTTTTCCATGACTACCATAAACTTCAGACACATTCCATCCATTGGTACTTCACATCAGCACTTCCACGCTCCATGCTGGTAGCATATCCTCTTTGCATGGTGAGATAAGAAACTTCCATACAAAAAAT
This sequence comes from Oryza punctata, assembly GCA_000573905.2. Taxonomy (NCBI): domain Eukaryota; kingdom Viridiplantae; phylum Streptophyta; class Magnoliopsida; order Poales; family Poaceae; genus Oryza; species Oryza punctata. The sequence continues at coordinate 25,823,107 of CM002491.2, read as the reverse complement.
TGTGCTACTTATGTGGCTAAAAAAATGCATGTGCCTTTTGCTTGAACAAGTATATAACTTATTCCATGCCTCATCATGTATTTAATATGCATGAAACATGATGTTTAGCTAGTAGTAGTTGATTAGCTTCCATCTCTACATGTACTTTATATCAAAAACTGTTACTTCATACTATTTGATTGAGTCAACTTATGACATTTTTATGTATCTTTTCTGATTGTGGTACTACCAATGCATTACTGGTTGTTGATTTGTTTTAGTTGATTTTTTAATGGAAGTAAGAAATGTATCTCATGAAGCCTTTTCAATGATAGGTCGGTGCTCTTCTTGATAGAAGGATAGTGCCGTACATACTTCCAGTCTTCTCATTTGTTGCGCTTTATTCAAAACTTCCACATAAGGTATCTCTATGTCTCTTGATACTAGTTCGATCCTTATATTTGGCCATTCTTGTACATGATGACTGATGTTGTGTTTCAGGAGCTTCGCTTCATTATGGCTTCGATTCCCATGCTTAATGTGTCTGCTTCACTAGCAGCAAGCAGAGTGTGAGCATAACCAATCTGCTGTCATATCTAGTTCCTACTATTTTATCAATTTACCAATCCAAGCTAGGAATGTTAGCTTCATTATCAGAACTCCTTTTATTTTATACCCTTCATATTGAATGTCGTTTCCTCTCTTTCTTGGCTTTGCAATTTTGACCCGTGAACATATGTTTGTCTATCTTCAGATATAATAACAGAAAGAAAAGTGGGTGGAAGTTACTTTATGTTCTCATGATTGGTGGCTTTCTTTCCAGGTACAATATTTAACCTTGGTTATTAACAAATATTAATATGATACTGTTTTTCAAGTAGCAAATATATGCTACTGTTGGAAACTCACATATAATTATATAGTCTAGGATACTCTGCTGTAACTTTCATGGCATCCTACAATAATTATCCTGGTGGATATGCTCTAAAGGCTCTACATGAAGCAGGTGAGCCCTACACCAGTTATGTGGAATACATGAAACTACGATAGTTTTCTTCTGTTGGAAAAACTGTATGTAGACCATATGCCTATTTATTTTCAATGCAAGGGCTTGGCTGAACCGCAAGCACCACATTACAAATTGAACAGCTAGTGGTGTCTACTGTTTTAGCGATTATGTGGTATGTTGACAGTAATATCTTTATTGATGGCACATACTATTGGTTGATCTGTGCATTTCTCTTTTACCAGATTCTGTAATGAAGGAAAAAATTGTTCACATTGATGCCTTCACTGCAATGTGTGGAGTTTCACGTTTCTGTGAAAGTGAATATCCTTGGAGGTATCCTCTTTAGTGTTTTATCTTTGTTATCTTTTATCATGCCATTATGAGCATCTCAAAATATGTTCACTGGCAGATATTCAAAGGAGGAAAAAATTTCCATCGAGGAATATCAGGAAAGAAACTTCACATATCTGCTGAAGTGAGTTTACTTATTTGCTAAAATACTTTATGCACTCGTTTTTTGTTACTATCTGAATATTTAAAGATTGAAACTGACTTTTGCAAGCTCCACTGAGAAGTGGGGCCTGCATATATGGGGGAGTTCATGTGGGCGCACCTAATGTTGGAAAAGTCCTTGTATTACCTCCATGTTTGTTTGAGTAGAAGCAAATTACCGAACAACTCTTGTTACCATGCATGAATGAATATAACCAAAGACACAACTGATACTCACATTTCACGCTGTAATGTTTGCTATTTCTTATTGTTGTACCTAACAGTGAACACCGCCACATCAGCGGCTACAAGTGCTTGTTTGCCGTGGATGGATTCTCCAGAGCGAAAATTCAACCTCGAATCCCACCTCTCTCACTGGTACGCTATCATTCTTTACAGAGAGCTATCTACCTTATCGGCATCCAGATATACTCCAGCCAAATGACAAATCACCATCCTATTTCTGGTTCTGTCAAACATTAAAACTCAAGGCTCAGGTCGCTAACCTCGGCATTTACTGCAGGTGAAAGAGCCAAAAGTGTTTGCACATGGGAATACGAGAGATCCTGATATTCTTTCGCGGAATTGGCCTGGTTGCCCTTGAGGTGAGGATACTGATCGGATCTCTACCACAGGACCACTAACTGCCAATTGTGAAGATGCCCAGCCTGTGTAAATCACTGGATCGATCGAACCCCTTCCCAAATCCCAGCTCGGAAGATACTACACCTTGCCACCTTTGAGCTATTCAAGGCTCACACTTTAAGCGTAAAAAACTCGCGTTTTTATGTTGAAAGCATGTGCTTCGGTTTCTGCGCTCGTATCTGGTGGCCAAAATAAAAAAAAATGAAAAAAGAAGAGGAATAGGAGAGACCATAACAATCTTGTGCTCTAGCAAGTTGCTCCATTTCATACAAGTATCCTGTATCCTATCTTACATTACGTCAACCCACTTGCTGTATAGCGTGACTCTTAGCCGATGACATTTTTCACAAATTGCCCCCCGGCACGGAGCAAAGCCCATCGGCTGTAAAATTAAGCGAGATCTCTGCTGAAAAAAGAAGGAAAGAAAACATAATTCTATGAACCAAACTTTGCTCCAATCAAAGACTCACAATTTCGATCGAATTTACTGTCTCATTGTGGCTCGCATTTCAACCCGAAACGAGACGGCAAACCCCGCCGTGGAAACCGGCCGGCGAGCTAGCGGTGACCGGCGGAGCGAGCCGTCTAGGTGCTCGTGTAGAAAACGTCGTCACTTGGGATGGGAATGAAGTTGGCGTTTACTCTTTCTGTTTTAAAATAAAGAGTGAAATACATTGGTGATATCTAAACTTTTGCGGGTGTGTGGGTGTGTCATTTAGATATCTGAACTCTCGAAATGTATCTAGATCTTTGGTGTCGTATAGGTCCAAACGGGTTTTAACCCGCTCCATGCGCTGACGTGGCATATCACGGTGACGTCTACGTGTTAGTATGCACCCACGTGTCAGTCATATGTATAAAAATAAAATTTAAAACCATATTTTCTCCTCTTAAGTAGAGAGAAAAAAAGATAAAAATTTTAAATATTAATTCTAAGGTAAAGATGAGAAAATATGTTTTTAAATTTTATTTTTTTCTATGTGACTAACATGTGGGTCTCACTCATACATAGGCGTCACCGTGGCATGTCATGTCAAAGGATAGACTGAGTCAAAGTCCGTTTGGATCTATATGACACCAAAGACAAGTTCGAGAATCCAAAAATGCATTTTGAGAGTTCAAGAATCTAGATGATACACCCACATAAGTTTATGAACCGCCCATGTATTTCCCTCTAAAATAAACTAGCTGGATGATCCACGCAATTGTGCGGCTAGTATCCCTCTTTTACATATGAGTTTACTTAAAATTTGTTAAAATAGTTATCTCGTTATCTTATGAATCGAACCTTATCATCTTCATGTTTCTAAGTTTATAGTTTATAGTTTTTAAAAGTTACATTAGTCGTTATCTCTTACTCATTAAAGATTTATCGTTTTTAAAGTTGTTTCACAATATAAGGCATGCATGCGCACATGCAATTAATTAGCACACTATCTCCCCTAAATTATTATTTTTTAAAATCCTACACTTTGAAGATCTCTAGTTTCATTAGGTGCATGTATTGTATTAGTTGGGGTGATTCAAACAATGAGATGGTAATAATTGTTTCTTGGTTTTTTGGGTTAAGAGTGATTATGTCTTATATTTTGGAATGGAGGGAGTATTTTTTATTCCGAGTTTTAGTTATTTTTAAATTGTATTTCTACATGAACTCTTATTTTTATTTTTCTAATTTCAAAATTTATTTTGTTTTTATTCCGAATTTTTAATTAATCCCATATTCGGTTCTATACGGACTCTTCTTCTAATATTGCTAATTTTTAATTCCGAATTTCAGTTATTTTTAAATTGTATTCTTACATGAGCTCTCCTTTTTTCCTTTTCTAATTTCAGAATTTATTTTATTTTTTATTTTGAATTTTAATTAATCTCGTATTCAGTTCTATATGGACTCTTTTTCCAATATTACTTATTTTTAATTCCAAATTTTCGTTATTTCTAAATTATATTCATACTTTAACTCTTTGTTTTCTTTTCTAATTTCAGAATTATTTTATTTTTATTCTAAATTTTAATTAATCTCGTATTCGGTTCTATATGGTTTCTTATTCCAATATTGCTTATTTTTAATCCTGAATTCCAGTTATTTCTAAATTGTATTTCTAGATGGACTCTCCTTTTCTTTTTCTCCGATTAATGTGGGAATTTTTAGTCTCTACAGAGAACGTGGTGCTTTCTTTTAAGACTATTTTAATAATATAATAGATAGATAGATAGATAAAACTAGTATGAGATATGATGTATCATAGTGCCACAATTCTATTTATGTTTATATTACTAACCTATACTGTATTGTCACATATTCCAGAATAAAGGGGATAGGGTGCAGGTGATTAGGACAGGGAGATGTCATGGGCTGGCCGCTCATGGGACAACCGAAAGCATCAACACCAGTACAACACTACTCTACTCGCCAGTTACCAAGGGTCAAGGAACCGGGGCCCCACCGGCTTCGATTCCTCAGGCCTGCCTGTTCATCACTTCATTATTCATTCTCATGGTCGGTCGCCATTAGTTACGACGAGCACATCGAACTCTCCTCCCGTTTTTTTTTTTTCTCGAGCTAATTCAGGGAGAGAGCAGCCTCCATCCAATCGCTACCGGCCGGGGTGAAACCCAACTCCCGAATTTGGTGTGGTACTTGCAGTTCTCTAATCTCTACTGCTGGTCTGCTGCTGCTAATAATAATACCAACAATAAAAATGGTGGCATCCGACTCATGGGGCGAGAGCGAGATGAGATCGAGTCCCTAACCACCACCCAAAAACACAAAAAAAAAAAAAAACGCTCACACATGAGGAAACATGGGTTAACTCCTCCCGGTTGCTTTACGCTTTACGTGGTGATTTATGTACGATTGATTGATTACTTGTTAGTTCCGGCTCGGTTCACATGACGTGGAACCAACACAGAAGAAACGCAAACCAACCCCAACCCAACCCAAGCGGGCGGCGGCAGCAGAGCAGCAGCAGCGCCCGCGAGAAGGCACGTCACGTACGGGGCGCGCGGGAGCATTTGATGCGCGTTGGGAGGGAGTCAGGTGAGGTGAGGTGCGGGGGATCTACCTCCTCCTCAGTCCCATATAAAAAATAAACTAAAATAGAAGTATTTTCTAGCACAATTTACATACTTTCAGTATAATAAAATTGTAAAACATCTTATATCATCTTAGGTTGGTTTTTTATATGATGGGGGAAGCACACATCTGCCCAGACGGTGCTCGTCAGATCCACGCCCAGACGAGACGGGGGCGAGGCGACGGAGACAGGAGAAAAAAAAAAAAAAAAGGAGAGGCGACACCGCGTCGGTCACATGGAGCGGGACGCGATGAGCACACGGGACGACGCTTGGCTGCGCTGCTTGGCTGGCTCCTGGCCCTCTCGCCGTGGAGCGAGCAAAGCCAAGCCAACCCACAGCAAACTGAGGGATTAGATGAGGGAGACCTAATCCGAGTACTATCTAATTACCATCTGATGAATCAGCACCATCTCATCGTGGGGCCCACCGGCTTCCAGGGAGCAAAACTTTTCTTCCTCCTCTTCTTCTGTTTTCATCTTTTTGCATCTTTGTAAACTTGCCAACACAAAGAGATTTTTGGGGTGCGTCATGCGTATATATGCATTCGGTAATTGCGTAAATGGTCATCCGGATTCCGTTTTCGTTTTCAGTTGGCCTCATTTTGTGTGAGGCGATAGATCAGAGAGCCAGTCGAGTCGGCGACGTTGAACGTGTTGATTGTAACACGCACGCACCCCTTTGACCCCCCCCCCCCCCCACCCCATCAAGAATATCACAAGAACAGGTGCTTCCATGTCAAGGTACCGCGCTTTGACTGATGGCCACCTAACTGGGAGCCAATAACAATAACTAAATTAACTATTGCTACTCACTGGCGGTCACAGAAATTAGCAAAGTGTGAATTGAATTAACATCTGAAACCTCTATTGCAACTTGGAGCTTTCCCGGGTCGTATGTGAATAATTCGGAGTATCAGGAATAGTGGAGCTAATGGCAAGATTTCAAACCTTACCAATACTTTGCTAATGGCAAGATTTGGCATTAACAAAAATTTTGGCAAGAAAAAAACAGTTTATTTTAGTGACTAATCTTCCTAGGAGTCCTCTATGTTTTCACATGTATACTCTATAGAGTTACTTTTTTTTCTTTCTTTTCCAAGGGTGGGGCAGGGTTCCATGAAGTTGCACCGTTTTTGCCCCCGCGTCGGGGGAGGGGAAGTGTAGTTGATATATTTCTTTCATCTCTTATAAAACCACATCATTTTAATTGTTTTTATTTCATAAATGATTATAATATGTAGTCCAAATTGTTTCCCTTCTTTCTCTCATCTTTTCTCTTGAAATCACATTATCTCAATTATTTATAGTCTTTAAATGATCAAGGTATAAATAGTCTCCCTTCTCTTATAAACCATATCATTTCAATTGTTTCTAACCCATCTAGATGATTGATCAAAGGAGCAAATTATACAAAGCAAGTATATCATTTAGCTTCGAAGCAAATTTATATTGGACCGAATTTATACCATTGCCGTATAATATATCCATAGACCCATGTTAGGTTTCAATGTTTCATCTAAGTTTCCATGAAGCTTCTCCCCCTACCTGTCTCCCTCGGTCAATAAAACAATTTGTGAGTATGTAAAGATGTATCAAAAAGTATAATATTTGTACTAAAAGGGCAACTCTCGAAAAATGAGTTATATTCCCACGGTTGGTCTTGCTAGCCCCTTCTCCTCTAGTGTCCTCGCTAGTGTCGTGAGAGGGAGGGGGACCAGATCTTTGAAGAACAGCTTGTTTCAGCTCGACGCTAAGTTTTTCCCATGGTAATGGGTAATTGTGTATGTATGGGAAATGAGCCTGCTCTACCAACAATGTTGGCTTTACTATCCTCGTTGGTCACTGTAAAAAAAAAACATCTTTACAGATGTCCTCTATTATTTTTACAAACGGTCTGAAATCCTTAAAATCGGAGGCCGAGCCGGCCACTCCAAGCCACAACACCCTTATCCCTTTGCCTCCCTCTCTCCGCCTTCCTCACCCTCCTCTCCCCCCAAGCTAATCAAAGTCATTTGCTCCCTTCTCTTCCTAGGCACTGCCACCGACATGCACCACCTTCATCGCCTCTATGTGTGTGTCTCCATCGTTGACTCTTTCCACATGCACGGGCTACGCTACCACCACCACAGCCACTGCATCTACCAACGAAGAGGCCAGGGCCACCAAACTTGATGACACTGGCTTCCCCGTCAGTGGATTTAGTTGGCTGGAGTTGTACGACGATGAGCTGAAGTCAAGCGCGGGCGGGGTGGATCAACGAGGAGGAGGAGCAAGACGATGATAGGATTCATGATGGCCAAATATAGCGGTGGAAGTTCTCACTAGCGAGTGTTGTGGCGGCGACAGTCCTCGGTTACTTGGCGACGACGACGATTATGGCTCGGGGTGGTCAAGAATGGCATCTTAGGTGCGTGGATGGCTGCTTCATGGGAATTCAGGCGAGCTTGTTGAGGAGTGCGGGTTGCTAACCCGAGCGGCACAGGCCCGGTGGGTCGATGGTGGCTGTTGGTCCTGGGCGTGCGGTGACGACTGTGACGACGATGATGACTGTATCTACATGTTCTTAGGGGATTTGTTTCTTTTTTTTTTCCCCAAAAACCATCTCTGCATGCTGTTGGCTTAACCTCGTTGCTTGTGAAAATAGATTTCCTTATGTGGTTGGCTTAATCTATGCACCTATAAAATCCATTTTCTTAGACGGTTGAAGCCCCGCCTGTGATTATCGATTTTTACATGCCTTTGATCATAGGCGGGCGCTCGGCCGTCTAAAAAAACTTATTTTGACCTGCGATTTGTGATTTCATAGTAGCATGTAGCACCAATATAGAAATGTTGCCAATATAACTTACTGAACCAAATTTATCATATTTTATGATGAAGAAAATACTCCTGACCTATTCCCAGTAGTATTGGCTCATAAAAATAAATTTGTTATTTGCAAATTTCAATCTCCGCTGCAATATATAAGAATCTCAATAGTACAATAACTTCACCGTGTTTCCTTTCTAGACGTAAATTCAACATATCTCGTTTTAATACGAAAAAGATGAGCAATTTGATGGTGACAATGTCAGATGCCTGCTGGAGCATAAATCTGTACTAGATCGATAGCCATGAAAATTGAAGAATGTGGTCATGATGTGAGCATACATTAACAAGGCCAACCAACCAACACCTATACCTCTTGGAACAACTCAACTCCTAGTTATTAATTTACAGACAACGGCAAATCAAGCGAGCAACCAGCAAGTTTTGACCAGATCGATACCACTCTGTACCTCGCCGTTCTTGCATACCAGAAACAGCAACAAAAAAGAAAAAAAAAATCTTGCATTGTAGGAGTTCATGTACCGCAGGTAAAATAAATGTAAATTGTACACTTAGATCTTCTTCCATTCCGAGATAAATGCGACCTGGATTAATTGCCTGTGCAGCAGCAGCAGCATTATTTTTCCTTGCTAATTCTGAAGAGAGTGACACTGCACGGAAGCTCGGCTCTTCCGGGCTTCAGGCACACGCAGGAAACGGATTGGTCTCCCTGTCAACGAAAGCTCCGAGTTCCCAACTTATACGCAAGGAAATGAGAACCCTGCTTTCCACAACTTGAAAGTTCTCATCAGGCTTTGCAGGCTCAAACAAACTCAGCGGATATTTAGATGGTGTTTGGATCTATAGACTAAATTTTAGTCCCTATCAGATCGGATGTTTGGGCGCTAATTAAGAGTATTAAACATGGACTTAATAAAATAATTGTATAAATGAGAGCTACTTCGCGAGATAAATTTTTTAAGTCTAATTAATCCATAATTAGCACATGTTTACTGTAGTATCACATAGGCTAATCATGGTTTAATTAGTTTCAGTAGATTCGTCTCGTAAATTAGTTCAGGATTATAAAATAAGTTTTATCTTAAGTTTACATTTAATACTTCTAATTAGTATACAAACATTCGATGTGACAGTGAGTAAATTAGTCCCTGTAATAAAATAGGTCCTTAGTTGGCAGCAACCTGTGGTTGGCACCTACTCCTGCTATTTTTGCCACACTTTTACACTTATCAAGAACAATTTGTAGAAGTAAAAATTGAATAAAATGTACCATCCCCATTATTTCCTACTTCTTGTTTTGATTATCGACATTCTCCAATACAAATGCTTATGAAGCTACTATTAGAAATATAACCATATGAAAATGTTTTTCATGAAAAATCTACCTATATAATTTTCTCACGTTAAATCCTAATAACTTTGTATTAATTAACTATTTAAGTTTTTGGGTTGACTGCCCGTATTTAGGACAACATCTATTTCAGAACCGATGTACTCCTATTAACTGTGGACGAAGTGAGCTAAAAAAATCAGTAGAAATGGACAGTAACAGTTTAATTACGAGCTGGGTAGGACCAAAGGAGAGAGAGGGGCGAGGAAAGCAAAGTGCGAGTTTGGTGGTATTTTGCTCGCATCGCATAGCATGCGTTCGTTCGGATGGGGTGACGGGGTGAGTTGGCACCACTGCCTCGTCCTCCCCCTGTTTGATACCTCCATTTCTTATCCCCTCCAAAAGAGAAAACAAATAATACAATCCTATCTATCGCCAAGGAAAGGAGCATGCTTTGCTAGGTCAACAAGAGTATACTACATATATGCACCAAATATTCTCTCTCTCTTTCCTGTCTGTCACCGTCTCTTCTTTGGTTCTTCTATCAGAAATTCTGAATGAATCTCTTGCCTTAAGCTGAGCTAACCTAAATCACACCCACAAAGATGGGTACAATGAACAGTCACATGGGTGATGAATGATGAATCCCCTGGTTTATCTGCCGGTTCTTGCGAGAAGCTCGTTCGGAAAGCAAAAATGGTACGAAAAAGGTTTATTTGTGTTTCGACTTTAAAAAGATGTGACTCAGCCCTGAGGCTTAATCTAGCATTTTTAGAAAAGAAAATGTTGAATTCTAGTATTGTTTCTGAGATTTTGTTCAGGTGCATCTGGATTGATTTGTGGCTGAAACGGGGTATCTTGATGACATTTTGTTTGGTATAAAATGCAAAGTTTAGCAGCAGGCTGACCTGTGCCAACTAACTAGTAGCACAAGTGTGTTAACTGAGAGATGACCTTTTTTTAGTGGGGACGCAGCAAGATAATGCCAGCATGAGGCGACCTCCATGCTTTACCGTTTCCTACTTTTCTTGAGTTGTTCTAAGAATTGTTTTTGGCTAATTTCTGATGCAACTTTTGTCTCGATTGTGTCATCACTGGATTTAAGTATCGCCTGGCTGTTCCGATGTGAAAAAATGCGTCAGCTGAGCTACTATTCTTGGAGCTTAGCTAGCACTTGTCGATGCACTTAGCGATGACGATGTGGTTATTATTGACCTGGTGTGATATGGCCATATCTTTGCTCCTTTTGCATTTAACATTGGAGATAGATGGATGGGATAAGGTGAGATAAATGGGCGAAAGATTCTAAAAGAATATATGTAAGTGAACGAATTCTAAGGCATTGTTTTAATTTGGAATGGAGATTTTTTTAATCCCTGAATTTGTGTGGCAAAGTTCAATCTCTTGTGGTCTAAAATGTGGCATAATTAAATTCGGGAGCAATATAAGCATGTTGGATGGCATATTGGCATAGTTTTAGAGTATTTAAAACATACCAGGATGAGGAGATAAAATGTATGTTTTTATTTTGTGCCGTTTCATTGCTGATATGAGAATTGCCCAAAAACCTGAATGGAATTTCTTTTGCATAGATTGGAATCCCGTGCAATTAATTTTACAAACAAATCAAGCATGTGGTGTGAGACATGTGCAGGTTGGGATTTGGAGTGCTATTGTTATCTTTATCCAACCATAGCTGCTTCCACCAAACCAATGTAGTACGCTAAGCCGTTGAAAAAAGAATTCCTATATATTTAGGGGAAAAGCCTGAAAAATGATGCTGGCATGCTGCGGCCAGGAGGGAGCTGTTCCTTTAGTGTTTACTCTTTAGTCCCTGGAATAATGTTGGGTCTCATCTTGTATATTATATTCTAGAGCACCCTCAATTTCTATCTTATTCCCGTCTCTTGAAAAAAATATATATCTATTTATCATAAAACCATGAAAATTGGCACAATGAAAGTCAATCAAATTACTTTGTAAAAAGTAAATGCAGCTGTGCACATATGTATATAGGGTTATTGTTACATTAGTTTTATTTTTGTTAATTGCATTCCCGCGTGTTATGAGATCGAAACAGATAGATTGTTTGGCGCTTTTGTATACTTCCTAACGGCACACATTGAACCGTTCATCATTATGGTTTTATGTAGCGCTATGAATCACTTTACATTTATTAATGCCACGTTTAAATATACATAAATACATTTCCCCGCGCTTTCTAAAGCTCTCTATAGTTTTTATAAATCGGTACATACTGCACCTATTAAATCAATAGAGAATTAATTTAGAAGGTATGACAATTGTGATACATTTCTTCGATAATGAAAATCAATCTAAACAATTATTATACATTGTATTGCGCTTGTTAGGAACGTCGTTTTAACCTATCAAAACAAACTTTTGTGCATCAACTTCAACATACAAACCACCCTTCTATTGAGCTTGTGTTGGGTGCAGGGTGCTCTACACAAGCATTGTTGCTTTTTTTCTTAAGGGGCAAAATGTAAAGGTCATAATGAAAAGATTCTTCCAATGGCACCAGAAATGGAGGGCTTTAAAGTTAATCAAATTGACTAATTAGTGCTAGATATGTCCTGCACTTCTCCTTAGTCATACCAAGCAACAATAATGAAATGGGATTGAAACCACCCATAATGAAAGGCTGAAAGAAACTAGAGGAGAAAAGAAGTGCTGGCCTTTGCTGTTGTATAGCCCCTCCTCTCCTTTTCCTACTTTGCCCAGTTCCTAGTTGCTTCTCTCTCCCTCATTAATAAAAAGAAATTTACAAGCTTCTAAACTATATTTTCTTTTGGATTCCTCCCCAATGGCTTTCACCCAAAGACTCATCCGGCCTTTGTAAAATCTCCTCCCTTCCGTCTGCATTCCTTCCTCCATTATTTCTCCATCCCTTTCCCCTCTCCTCCTCCTCTCCTCTACCCTCTCTAAAAGACTGGATACAGAACAAAAAAGAAAAGGGAAAAACAGAAAGAAAAGAAAGAAAGAAGAACACCTACCAAGCAAGTCTTGGTCTGTGAGTTCATGGGCTGTGGAATTGTTCCCGGGAATCCCCTCTGGCTCTGAAAAGATTCACACCGAGCAACAGTTCTTTGATTTCCCCCCTTTGTTTTGCTGAAGAATTGCTTGCACAGAACTGCTTCTTTCCTGTTTCCGCTTGGTTTTCCGGTGTTTACTTTGTTGGAATTTTCTTGGGCCCTTTCTTCTTCGCTTGTGGAGGTGAGGGGAGAAGAGAGGCATGGGAAAGCAAGGACCTTGCCGTCATTGCGGAGTCACCAGTGAGCTCTTTTTTTTTTCTGTCATAAAGTTAGATTTTTTTTTCTTCCTCCTGCAGTTCTTTGTTTCCTTGTTTTAGTTCTGATTCCCCCTAGCTAGTTTATTTTTTAGGTGATGTTTTCTCCCAATTATGCATCTGGGAAGAGTCTTAGATAAAATCGCAAAATCTTCAGAATCCGTCGGGCTGGGATTCCTAATCCTTGTTCCCTGTGGTTCCCTCTGTTTGTTCTCTGATGATTATTAGCTGAAATTCATTGAACCATCAGAAGCGGTCAGGAGAACTTTGTGGATATGGTTGAGGTCTCGGTGGCCTTTGGGTGTAAAATTCTGGACACCATGAACAGATTATTTGATTCAGATAGACACATCTAGACTTGTGTTTGACTACGGCAGATTATGATGTTAGATAATTTGACAGATAAGGCAATAAGATGCAGTTAACAGTCTATTGTTCAAGATAAAAGAAGCACCTGCTTTTGCCAATCAGACATTCAGTTTCATACAGGCTGCAACTGCAGAAATGCTTGCTGTTAGAGTGTTAGGACAGTACTAAAGTGAAGATCTTTGCTGTGCTATGTAGTTTGCACAGGCTGGGCCTTCTCTTTGCTTAAATCTCAGCAGCATTATAAGTTCTGGAGTTCTTAGCTCTTACTAGAACAGCTGCTTAATTGAAGTGATCATCTGCATTTAATGTGCCTCACTTTTTAGATTAGCAAATGAACAACTACATGCTTGTGCTAAATATTAAAAATAACGTCTGAAAGATGCAATTTGAGTATGTATGTGACTAATCACTCACTGTCACTGACAAGTTATTCTTCTAAGTTCCCTTCCCTGATGCCATCCTATCCTGTAGCTTCACAAGCATGATTCTTCTAAATTTGTGATAAGAATTCCTTATGGACACTCTACTAATAAACTCTATACTTGTATACTACACATATTACTGCAAAATCAATTTTGTACTGCTACTCATGGGAAATGATGGAACAGGTACTCCTCTCTGGAGAAATGGGCCACCAGATAAGCCAGTGCTCTGCAATGCATGTGGCTCAAGATGGAGAACTAAGGGTTCACTGACGAATTACACACCAATGCATGCTCGGGATGATATTGATGCTGAGGAACCTAGAGCTAGCAAGCTGAAACCTCCAACATTGAAGCTGAAGGAACAGAAGCAACCGAAGAAAAATCCAATCCACATCACAATGGAGAATGGACCATTTTCTGATCAAAACTTCCGTAAGATGGGAGATCCTGACCTAAGTAATCGATCTGGTTCTGGATCAGCACTATCATACTCAGAGAGTTGTGCCCCCTATGGCACCGCTGATGCAAGTGAAATGACTGGTGAGTGATATCCAATTTCCTGATGTGTTTCTGTTAGAACTTTTTTGTTCTTTCCATTCTTGATGTGTACCATATAGTATATGGTTTGGTTCGGTTCAAACAAATAATGTTTAAGGAATTGAACTTGAGCCTTGAGATTGATGTCAGAAGTACATTGTTTAACATTTGTCTCCAATGTAATGCTCATGTAGTGCTACCCTCTTATACTGCATATGTGTTTTTGTCCTTTCGTTGGACATAATAAAGCTATTGAAACTTTTTTTGACAACTCCTCTTCACTGTTGGTTTATTTTTACTCCAGCATTATCAATTCACAATAACTTAAGCTGATTGTTATATCATTAAGAAATTCGTCCATACATTGTGTTCGGATAGCATCAAGCCTATAATTTGGTGAAAATCATGCTTTAGTAAAGACCAGTAATCCAGTACATATGGAACATCATTAATAATATCTATGTGTTTCTATACTACATGTTAGTACGATGAAGCACAATAAAGGCCTTCAGAAAAGGGATATTACTCCACTAACCATAAGCATTAGTTTCCATTCTCGAGATTCCATATGTAACTAAAGAATTGTTTTTTAGCTGTTCTATTACAACTTTGTTTGATATATTAATAATTTTATTATCTGATATCTTGCCAATTCAGCTTCAGCACAATCACATGCTTGGGAATCACTTGTGCCATCGAAGAGAAGGAGTTGTGTCACTCGGCCTAAGCCTTCACCAGTGGAAAAACTTGCAAAGGATCTTAATTCCATAATGCATGAAGAGCAGCTACTTTACCTTTCAGGATCCTCAGAGGAGGATCTAATTTACCGTAGTGAAACTCCTGTGGATTCCTTTGAGATGGGATATGGAAGTATGCTTCTCAGACCAAATTCAAAATCACCGGAGGAAGAATCAGAAGCAAGCTCCATTCCTGCTGATAATAAGTCATATATTACTAGTGAATCGTACTCAGGGTCGGTCTCATTTGTATATAGTGAAAGCAAGGCAACAAGCAACCAAAATGTTATAACTGAACAGCCAAAGAAGTTTCTAGTGCAAACATCAGATAGTGCTAGAAGGTATTTTACATCCTTATTAGCATGGAAGTTTATATTGAGCATTGTGGACCAATCTAAGGAAATTTTTGTTTGGGATGTCTATTTTGTAGGGCTAATTTTCATACCGAAAATCAGGATACTCTGGAGAATGCAAATTCACCTTTAGTTTCCCTACATATGGAGGTATCCAGCTTATGTATCCTTTTCTTGTTCAGTTCAATTATCGTTATATGTATTTTTAGAACACGTCTAACATGCATATATGAGCTTCAAAACCTTGGTTGTACATTTTGATAGTTGTTTCTTTTTACAGGGAAAAGACAGTGAAGAAACAAGAGTAAAAACCTGTGCTTCAAATCGCCTTACAAAGTCCACCGTGAATCCTCTGAAAAGGCCTCATGGCACCCACTTCCAAAGCTCCATAGGTCAGCAATATTCTGACCTGCATATACTGTTACTTATATTTGGAAAAAACAAATCCTATTTGTTCATTTCCTATTTCGTCCTTAGCTTAATGTAACTGATATGGACAAACCTTCTAACTTTATTTTTTATCTATTCTTTCTTTTTGTGCATACAGAACTAAGAGGAACCATGAGGAGTCCTAAAAGAGTTTCTAAATATGGTGATGTTATGGGTCTAAATTGCCAAGCGTCGTTTGTGCCGAAACCAGGCAATGCCAAAGATTTAGCCAGCAGTGACAGAGCACTTAACTTATTCATGTTACCCCCGGATAAACTATCCATGCTGGTTCCTCCTCACTACTCCAACAATGATTCTGATCAAGACCTGTTGCTGGATGTTCCTCTTAATGCTCGGCACCCAGAGGCCGAGCTTCTTTGCCAGCCATCTCAACTGAGCTCAGTAGCCCACAGCTCCACCTCAGAGGGTGGGAGTGCCGGAGGAGAGGGGTGCCTTAAGCAGCCCTAGTTCCAGTTCCAGTTAGCAAGCAACTTAGGAACAGGAAGTAGCTGTAGTTTATTTTAGCTTCCCTGGATCATGGTTCCCTTTATTTACCTGCCACCGATGGGGCGTTCTGCGGTTTGTTCATGCTCTTATCGTCGTCGCCCTAGTTTACCTGACAATGTGCATCTGCCAAGTTGGCAAAAATTGTGTGTCCAGCTAACACTTCTAGCTGTGCTTTTGGAGTAGACTTGTGCTTATTTGTAGCATATGGCTTTTGGAGAAGGTATATAACTCAACATGCTGTATGGAAAAGAGGTAATCTCCTTATGGGTAAAATGAAAAAGGAAAGAAAGATAGAAGTTATTAGGAGTTTATGTTTGTGTTGCAATCAGTGTTGGGGTTTGCTCACTTCTTTTTACAATTGAGCACCATGGTGTCTTGATGGCAGGTCATCTTGAACAAGAAATTTGAGATTGATGATATCATTGATGAATGGTATGTACAGTTGTACATAAACTTGGTTCAAAATAGCAACCTCGCGTGTGATTTCGGTGACGCTCTCGTCAACAATCTCCCAATTTTTGAAGCTACTGCTTGGCTTGTTGTGGTTCCTCGGTCATGTTTGGTTCCCTTGCTCGGTTTGACTTTAGGCAAATTGGACAGGACTTTCCTTGGTTTTGAGTCTCTTCTAGCAATCTTTTCCTTGCCCATCCTAGCTAGGCAAAAAAAGTCTAACATCTAAGCCCACTAATGCTCGCTACAATTTTTTCATCTGCTACTCTGCCTTTCAACGCACTTTCAAATAGAACCAAGACGATGCAAGGACCACAAAATGAAAAATACCTTGACAAGGGTTGTTTTAGATATGCATGAATAATTTCTTCAAAAAAGGCTGAAAATATATTTAGAAAGTATAAAATGTTCGGTAATTCGGTGGTGGTTAGCAAATCCCACAAAATGTTCCTTAGTTTGTTGGTAAGAGAGGGAGTATGACAAATTGACAATTATCTAAAAAAGAGAAATTTTACAGTCTATGAAAGGTATCAAGAGGTACCAATATTTTTTAGTACAATCCTAGTACAGGATGTACCGAGATGTACCAAATTTTATACTAAAAAGTAAAATATAGTAAGCCTTATTATCTACTCAAGAACTGTAAAATCACTCTCTACATAAAGGAGGGAGTATGACATAATTCTCCATTTGGCATATGTTCGTCCTGATGCTAAAATTTTAGCGGGAGTCCGTTCAAGTTTGCTCCATAGTTCATTCCGGATCCAGCATCTCAATTTATGTAAAACTTGTATTTTTCCCCTTTGTGCTTGACTCCCAAAATTTGGCAATATTTTGCTACAATTGCTCTCTAGCCCAGTTTTGGTTCATGTGTCCCAATCAGAAATCCCTGTCGTCTTATCAAACCAATAATCAGATGTGTGTATATCCATTTTTTTTTTCCTTTGAATGGAACGAGCTTTCTTTTTCAGATAGAAAACTGTAATTAATTGACCGATAGTCCAACACTACACCAGTAGTCTGTGGAGACTGAATGGGCCGTAGTTGGCCCATATAGTAAATGGATCGCGGCCCACCAATACAAATCCGCGCGGGAAGATGCGGAGGCAGCGAGGGGTAAGCCCGACTCCCGCGGATTCGCGCGCACGAATCTCAACGCACCCGCTCCACTCCACTCCCTTCTCCTCTTATCCCCTCCCGAGCAGAGAGCTCCTCCTCGCCGCACCTCCACCCGCGCGCTCCCCGCTGCCGCCACCACCACCGTCCACCGGCGACGCCATGCTGCTCCACATCCTCGGCTCCTCCACCCTGTCCCCGGCGAGGCCCTCCCCTCTCCGGCAGAGCGGCGCTGGGACGGGGGCGGGGGCCGCGACGGTGAGGTGCGCGGCCTCCTCCTCGAACCCGTCGCCATCGTCGTCTTCGGCGGCGGCGGCGGCGGCGGCGGCGGCGGGGAAGCAGGTGGCGAAGGTGCACAGCTACGGTACTCTGGACTACGAGCGGAGAGCGGCGCTGCGGTGGAGCAGCCTGTACCGGCGCATCGCGGTGGGGCACGGCGGCCGGCCGGTGGGGCGCACGCTGGGGGCCTGGGACGAGGGCGAGCGCCGCCTCGACAAGTGGGAGCTCTGCCGCATCGCGAGGGAGCTGCGCAAGTTCCGCCGCTTCAACCTCGCGCTCCAGGTTTACACATCTACTAATTTACCCTTGTTTTTCTTAACTAAGTTTTTTTTTGCTAGTTAATCCGTCAATGTTGGGAATTTTCGTTGTACTTTAGCTCGAGCTATAGCAGGATGATGTTGGTAATATCATTCCATACACATAGCTTTTCTAAAGATGCAAAATGGGGAATTTTCTATCTGATGTGCACAACGTTGCATAGGACTATAGGAGTACATACATAGTTGCCATTTGGTAGTTGCAGCACTACTTAGTCTGAAATTTAATGTAAAAGTAATGCTAGTAAATGCCGTGTGAAAAATGCAAGTTAGGAAACAAGGCTAGTGTTTAGGGTTGGGTCAAAGTTGGAATTTTTCCGTATTTTAAGAAGATCTTGTTATCATCAATAATTATGAATTCAGTGATGAAAGCATATCTTGCAGATATGTAACCAGATAAATATAGAATTGTTGAGTTTTATGCTTATACTCTACTAATGCATCAGTTCAATATAATCCCTGGATAGTAACTCTACTAATGCATCAGTTCAATACAATCCCTGGATAGTTACTCTACTAATAATGCATCAGTTCAATATAATCCCTGGATAGTTATTAAAAGGTAGTTAGGTGCATATTATTCTTTTTGTACCTCTGAGGGTAGAAAATCATGGTACTTCTTGGTATTTTTCTAGAATGGAAGTCCTCTCTTCTTGTTGTCTTATTGTTTTTGGTAAATTTTTATGACCAACCTTATAAATGTAATAGTCGTATTAGTTCTCATCAGGTATTTTCTTGAACATGGTAGGTGTATGATTGGATGACAGAGCGCAGAGATAGATTTTCTCTCTCATCTAGTGATATGGCAATCCAGTTGGATCTGATTGCAAAAGTACGTGGTGTTCCACATGCTGAAGAATACTTCAAGGAGCTTCCTGATCCATTGAAAGACAAGCGGACATATGGTTCCCTTCTCAATGTTTATGCCCAAGCTATGATGAAAGAGAAAACAGAAAGCACATTTGATCAGATGAGAAAAAAGGGTTTTGCAACTGACACATTACCTTTTAATGTGTTGATGAATTTTTATGTGGATGCTGAAGAGGCTGAGAAAGTGTCCATACTTATTGATGAGATGATGGAAAGAAACGTTGCTTTTGATGTCTGCACTTACAACATTTGGATAAAGAGTTGTGCGGCTATGCAAGATTCTGATGCAATGGAACAAGTCTTTAACCAGATGATTCGCGATGAGACTGTTGTTGCAAACTGGACTACTTACACAACTCTTGCTAGTATGTATATTAAGCTGGGGAACTTTGAGAAGGCAGAAGAATCCCTGAAAGAAGCTGAAAATAGAACGACAGGACGGGACAAAAAATGTTTTCATTATCTCATGACACTCTATAGCCACCTCGGCAAGAAGGAAGAAGTCTACCGCGTTTGGAATTGGTACAAAGCAACTTTCCCCACAATTCATAACCTGGGTTACCAGGAGGTACTATCTGCGCTTGTTAGGCTAGGAGATATTGAGGGAGCTGAACTTCTTTACGAGGAATGGGCATCCAAGAGTTCCAGTTTTGATCCTAAGACTATGAACATTTTATTAGCGTGGTATGCCAGAGAAGGCTTTGTTACCAAGGCTGAGCAAACTCTGAACAGATTTGTTGAGAAAGGTGGAAATCCAAAACCAAACACCTGGGAAATCCTTGGCACAGCATACCTGAAGGACGGTCAATCATCTGAAGCTCTGTCATGTTTGGAGAAAGCCACTGCAGTTGCAAGTCCAAGCAAATGGAGACCAAGACCCACCAATGTTGAGAGCCTCCTTTCGAATTTCAAGGAGAAAAACGATGCAGAAAGCGCAGACAGGTTGATGAATGTACTTAGAAGTAGAGGGTGCGATGAGAATGAAGAGTACAAGTCATTGATCAATACCTATGCCTTCCAAGACACATGATTGTGAACGAACATCAACAATCTCATGAGCATTATACCCTGAACAAATGCATTACTTGCTTATAATGCTTTTTAGATGCTATAATTGTGTCTGTTCCAGACAGGGTAGATGCATTTGGCAGTTGATTCCTTAGACAAAATCGCATGGCGTACATAGATATACCTTCTTTTCAGTTCAACTTGGCTCAGTTAAGAAAGTTGTAAATTCGCCGAATGGCTGCCAAGTACAAGGCTCATTTGTATTTTCTAGTACACGTATAATGGGTAAATGCGTTGTTGTTATTGTGGATTTAACGTGAATTTCTTGTTCTCGAAGATTTCCTTACTGAAAATATGCGTTTGTTCACTTTACAAACCATAAAATTGTGGTACCGCACTGTGGATATCAGAAAGTATTTCGAGAAAGGGGCAAAGTCTTTATAAAGAAAAGAAAAAAAAACTAAAAAGTCCATTTTACGTCCCTCAACTAAGCCCATTCTGATTCGCATGTTGCGTCTATAATTGCATGTTGCGTCTCGGCCAAAAGGCCCAACCCAGCCCATAAAAGGGCCCAATTCTCGTATGGAAACATTGAAGGCCGCCCATCACTGACGCCGAGGGCCCGGGATGCAGCGAGCGCCCCTCGCCGATTCTCCTCGGACGCTGGTTCGTCGTCCTCACATCGTCTCAAACTATTTACTCACCTCATCTGCCACGAAGCAGCCAAGAAGTCGCCCTCCATGATCTCCCTCCCAACCACCTGCCTGATCAGTTCATCTGAGTGATTGCAGATCGCTCATGACAGTGCGAATTAGGGCATGTGGGGGGTCACTCACTCACTAGAGGGACTGCACGAGGGGTGGTGGTTGCAGTTGCAGTCACTTCACTTGATTCAGATCAAGATGCAGTATAGCACTAAACTAATGGCCAGATTCCTTCACAAGCTCACAGCTAAAGCTATAGGTGAAAAATTAACAAATAGGCTAATATGAACGGTATAGTGCTCACTTTATTCAGGCTTTATTAATTGCCCATTTATTTATTTTCTGAACGAGGCTCAGTTCAGGCAGCAAATTGTGGTTCGGAGTAATCAAATTATGTCCTGGTCTTATGCACAATTATTCAGATTAGGACGTTAGAAGTTAGAATGTGATCGAGACCTTCTACTGGTTCTCTCATTAGTTGGCGAGAAAGTTAGCAGGGACACGAAAAAATGTTTGGTTTAATCCTAACGATTACTAAAACAAAGCAGGCTCTAGACTCCAGAGTGCATAGCAGCGGATAACTACTGATTAATTTGCTTCGAGGCAGAAGAGACCAGGCATCTAGCAACATAAGAATATTCTCTTCTACTACGACCATAGAGTGGAGAGAAATGCTAAGAACAAACTATTAATGATTTTTGCACATAGGATGAGTTTATAGGTGAACTTTATAATTTAAGTCTGAAACAAAGTTTATAGCCTAAGGAGTAATGCGCACACTTGCCGTTTGACCTTTTAACCAAGCAGACGTGATCAGCATTCCCGTCTGAAGAATGTCGTCAATTTGTGATTAGCACGTCGTTGGCTGATCAATCCTGCGTATGATTATCTTTCTTCGAGTAATGAACACGAAACGATGGAAAACAACTCTTTCACTGGCTGGAATCATATGCACAAGTAAGAAGAACATTACTCCTTCCTCTCGCAGCCAGATCCTAGCTCGCTTGCCGTGCATTTTTCGCGCTCTTCCAACGTCACACCTCTTATCATTTTGACACTTGTGACAGAATGTGCCAAGTAGAACAGCCCAGGATGCAACTATTGACAGTAAAGAATGGATTCTGGTCTCTTTACTTCACCAAGATACTACCTAGAGTACCTAACTGATCAACAGCCAGCCATATACTGCTACCAACCAAGTAAAAAATACAACGAATATTCGATAATAAAACTGTAGAAATTCCAAATGCACTGTGCCGAGGTGTGAGATGAATTGAGCCATTGGATGAAGATCCCAAGGCTGGGAAAACAAACGCTCGATTTGATCACAAAACTACTCGAATGCTTGTGCAGTTGCAAGTAGTAGAAATTGTGCGCGCTGCAGCCACATTCCCTCCATTTTATATGACGAACACTTCAGCCATCCACCAGGTTCAGGTCCACTCCCCTCTCCGCCAGCAGCAAGAACTCGCCACACGAATCCAGTGATCCTCTCCGATCGATCATGGCGGAGGAGAAGGACCTGGCGGACATGCCGCGGGTGGTGGGCGTCCTCGCCGCGCTCCTGGAGCGCGTGACCGAGCGGAACGACGCGGCGGCGGCGGTGGCGGAGGAGCTGGAGCTGGCGGTGGTGGGAGCTCCAGCGGCGGCGGCGTTCCGGGCGACGACGAAGCCCGACATCACGGTGCGCGCGTACATGGCGCGCATCGCGCGGTTCGCGGGGTGCAGCCCAGCGTGCTACGTGGTCGCCTACATTTACCTCGAGCGCCTCCTCCGCCGCCGCCGGCGCGCGCTCTCCGTGGACTCGTACAGCGTGCACCGCCTCCTCATCACCACCGTGCTCGCCGCCGTCAAGTTCATGGACGACATGTGAGTGCGCCTCCCACTCGGCAATAAATTGATGCGATATCCATAACACGCGCGTGATCGAATCGAGTTATTGGGTTCTTTGCTGTGTTTCCATTCTTGGCTCCGGTTGGTGCTTATGTTACACAGCAAGAACCAGAGAAACAGAATGCTCTGTTTTTCTGATGAATTTTGATCCAACATGCTAGCTAGATCACACTGAAATTCCCAATTTATTCAGAAGTACGCAAACTGTCATGCTGTTTGTACAGTGCTTTTCTTTGCACAATTACGTTCTTTTTGTGTGTATAGCTTGGTTTTCGGCCTAATTACGTTTGTTATGCTTAATTTGGACGATTCAGTCTAGCTGCTGATCTTCTTGGACCAAACATTCTTGTCCAATTCTTATCTTGCTTCATTTGTGCCTGTTCAAATCACTGTCAACCAAGTATTTGTTGGGAGTTAAGAGTTAATACCATCATGCCAACCCCAAATTTGGACTGTTTTGTGAGCAATAGTACGCAATCTTGGTGAAATATGGATAAAGAACCTTCTGATGAGATAATATCGTCATCAAATTTTGGAATTCAGTACGATGTAGGAACCCTTCTCTCTCTTTTTTTTTCAGGAATACACCAAACACCACCATGTAGAAACTAGCAAGCATCAGCACAGTGCTTTCTTTAAGCATATGAAACCAACAAACCCTTCCCTGAGTCCTAACAAGCACAGCCCAATTGAAAACCTATCAAACTGTTCATGAGAAAGAACACATTGCAGTGCAGAAATTTGATATATTATCTCACGGCCTCACACTGAACGCACCAAAGTGTTATCTGTTCTGTGGGGATATGTGTGTGTGGGCAGCGAAATTATGCTTGTCCAACAAAGAAGCCATGGTGATTCCACTGTTCCTTACATCCAAACCACACATACACTGGGGACCCAAAGACATAAAGATAGGGTTTTTCATTTCTTTTCTCCACCCTTTTTCCTTTCACCACCTTTTCCTCTTTTTGGAATTTAATTCATTGCCAAGTTGTGATATCTAGTTAGCTAGCCTAGGATGGGGCAGTGTCAACTTGTCCTCTTGCTGATGCTCATTAGCCCCAACTCCCTCCTGCCAGGAGCATCTCATCTAACCCCAAATCTTTTTGTTTCTGAAATAATTACCCAATTGATATTAACCGTACCACTTAATTGCCCAGTTGATAATAATCTAGAAAAGAATTCGATTTGGTGTGTGCCCCTTTGGCCCATGGTATATCATCTGGTTTGACGTTAGCTGCACATATGTTCGGTAGCCTCCTACCACTAACAGTACAGCTTTAGCTTGTTTCTGCAAACGAGATATCTGATCTGAAGAAGATGTGTGCACTGCAGATGCTACAACAACGCCTACTTCGCCAAGGTCGGCGGCGTCAGCCTCCCAGAGATGAACTACCTCGAGGTCGACTTCCTCTTCGGCGTCGGCTTCGACCTGAACGTGTCGCCGGAGACGTTCGGCCACTACTGCGCCGTGCTCCAGTCCGAGATGCTCTGCCTTGAGCTGGAGCCGCCGCCTTCTCCTTCCCCTGCTCCGGCGGCAAGGCTGCATTGCTTCCTGTCCGAGGACGACACAAGCAGCAGCAGCACTCAGCATCAGCTAGCTGCGTGAACAGTCGGTGATCAGATGCAGAAAGCAGGGTGCAGGGATTGCTTGCTTCCAAGCAAGCAGGTGAGAGGCTGCATTGCATGTACAGGCACGATTGCTTGGAAGCATCAAGCAAGCATTGCTAGTACTGTCACTACTGTGATGTTCTGTTTGCTGCAATGCTGCTTAGATGATTAGATCTTTCTGCGTAAGCAGTAGCTTGTTAGGTGAGGTGGTACATATGTATGTAATCGCTGTACTCTCGCAGCGCCATCGTTTTCTCCCTCGCTGTACGTAGATACCGGTGTTAATTGTGCTTCCCTTTTTATGTCTCGTTTTCCTCTGCTGTAGCAAAATTAGGTTTGGTGTGATTCATTCACCATAATGCAGAGGGGAAGAAAACGATGTGATGATCAACTGGGGTCTTGGCAGCGGCAGCGCTTGTGATTGATCCGGGCAAACCGCAGCAGATCACGCACAGATCGCCGCGCATGCCGTGCACGGATGATTCTACTAGCATCCTAGGTGCCATGCTTGCTCACCAACGGAGTACTGATCACCGATCCGGCCGTAGAACCAGTACGATTACGTGACAGGAAACCCTCTGCTTAATTAGATCCAAACCATTTCGTCGGTTTGTCTCCTCCGTCTCTCACTCTGTTGGTTTGTGAAACAGAGCTGGAGTAATACTAGTAGCAACTAGCAAGTCGGTAGAACGATGTGGTTGTGTGAAACGGAGAGACCGATATAGAGAGAGAGAGCAACGACGACGGGGGAGAGAAAATGGCTGATCGCAATGGATTATTTGACCGGTCAAAACCACCACGAGTGTGGCCGTGCAGTAGCGTTACTACTCCAGTAGACAGTAGTCAGGCCAATGCCAGCGGCCTGCGCCACTTGGCTAATGTATGCCGCGGCCGGCGGGACTCCGCTCCCGATGATTTTTGCTAGAGATGGTAATTTTTAACCGGTCTCTATATTCAATCGGATATATACAGTTTTTTCAAGTAGGGAATTTAACTTTTAAATAATTCAATCTGAAATTCGTTTATATGGAGATTTGAACTTATAGTATCTTGGGTGCTACTCAGGTCACTGCAACTATTAGACTACGTGTTCTTTCACAACTCTCGATGATATACAGTTGCATTGTTGGATTTCAGGGTACGGAGGAGAGAGATGACCATGTTGGATCTAAGGTGAGCTCACGAAATCAAGTTATAGTTATCTCTGGCTTTCACAGTATGTGGACAGTAAATTAGGACGTAATGGTTAGTTCAAAGAGAGAGAGGGGAGAGAGTTTAATGTTTTTTAATGGCTTCTTATCATGTAAGTAGTGTTATTGCCGGATAGAGTTATTAACTCCTCTACTACCCGTCTCCATACTGTAAGATCTTTTACTACTCACTTTTCATACACTTCAAATTTTTGTGGCAGGTCTCAACTAGTATTAGTACTCCCTGCAAAATATAACAAACTAGTATCTAACTAAACATAACATAGTACTACGACTTAAGATAAGGATTTATCCAATAAGGATTTATCCAGATTCGTTTGTATTATTAAATCATTCAGATTCCCAGTGCTAGATTGTATTCAATACATTATTAGATTGTTAGTATTATTTTGAAACGTAAATAATACTGGTAGTTGATTCAAAGAGAGAGATTGTGTGCTTGGACCCACATGTATGATCTACTGAGTCTACTACCTACTCCCCCTTATTACTTTCGTAAATAAGTTCTCTTCCGATTTATCCTAAAATAAATTTATTTTCTAAGTAATCATTGTATTGAAGTTTGTGAAAGTATAAAATAATTATATTAAGATTAGATAAAGTGAGGAATAATTTTATTAGTGTTTTTATAAAGTAGAGGTATTTTAGTCTGCATTCGTCCTCAGCCACCAACTAGACGAGAACGGGTGGTTCGGTGCCTGAACAAATTCACCGGTGTTGTATTTCCATCGAAGGAGAGAGAGATGGGAAGGAAGAAAGAGATGAAAGAAGAATTTGACGGTAATTTGATCCAAAAGTTTGACATATGCATTCAAGAACAAGTAGCACTAGTATATTTCGAATAGACCTATAAAATTATATTGTTATGGTTATAAATAGTTGGTGGCACCTTTTTAAACGGTTTTAGAGCAAGTTTAATTGTAGGCTAATCTAACTGTAAGATTATGTTTAGGATATATAATTTGAAAAATGAAAAGGATTGGTTCTCATGCAAAAACTAGCTATTCACATACTTAAAAATAAATACAAGATAGAAAGAGGAGAGAAAAAATAGATAACCTTGTAGCTCATCTACTTAACTCTATTAAACTTGCTCTTACAATTGCACGGATCCAATTAACCTTAGAGAAGTGCTACGACTGGCGCACGTCTCACCTCATTAGATTAATCATGTTACTTGATTTTTCACAGCAAGTTATGGTCGTACGGGAGTCGTATGTACCACTAACATGAATAGTCATTCTAACATTAACTAGTATGGTGGTCCGCGCAAATTGCGCGGCTAGCATCCTTACGTTTTCTCTCATATAATATCATATATATTTTCTTATTGTATTAATAAAATATCTTAAAATAATAGGATAATTTAAATTTTGTACTAACTTGATCAAACTATCAATGTGTAATATTCATATTGTGTTGTATATACGTGATATTTATTAATTATTTTTAATATCAAAATTTAGTTATTTCTCAATTATATTTCTATATGGACTCTAGACTCCTCTTCCAACATTCTTTATTTTTTATTATGAATTTCTATTATTTATAAATTTTATTCCTATATTTATTATTTTAAATTCAAAATTTCAGTTATTTCTAAATTATACTCCTATACGAACTCTAGACTCCTCTTCCAATATTTCTTTTTTTTCAATTCATAAGTTCCATTATTTATAAATTGTATTTCTCTGTGGACTCTAGACTCTTCTTCTAATATTACTTATTTTTTAATTCCTCGAATTTTTACTATTTTTAATTGTATTTCTATATGGACTATAAACTCATCTTTCAATATTATTTATTTTTTAATTTTAAATTTCAGTCACTTCTAAAAATTATTCCTATATAGACTCTAGACTATTGTTCCAGTATTCCTTTTTTAATTTCTAATTTTAGTTATTTGTAAATTGTATTTCTATATGTACTCTAAATTCTACTTTAGTTTTATTGTTTTTATTCAGAGTTTTAATTAATTCTAAATTCCTATATGGACTCTATACTCTTCTTCCAATATTCCTTATTTTAATTCCTAATTTCTGTTATTTCTAAATTGTATTTCTATATGGGCTCTAAACTTATCTTTCAATATTCTTTTAATTCCATTTTTAGTTATTTTTAAATTGTATTTCTAGATGAACTCTATAGTTTTCTTCCAATATTTCTTATTTTTTTAATTTCGAATTTTTCTTATTTCTAAATTGTATTTCTATATGGACTATATTCTCTACTTTTAATTTTCTTATTTTTTTAATTCCGAATTTCCATTAGTTCTATTATATAGTGGCATGGACTCTAGTTTTCTCTTCCTATATTCCTTATTTTAATTCCGAATTTCAATTATTTTTAAATTGTGTTCTTATATGAACTTTATTTTTTTTTCCGATTAATATGAGAATTTATAGGCTATGAGAGTAAAGGTGAGGTTTTTTTTTCCTATTCATTTAATAAGTTAATAGATAGATGGTTTATGGGATATACATATGACGACGTGATTAGTTCAATGAGGTGAGACATTAGTAAGTCGTATGCATGAGTCGTAAGTATAGCACTTCTCAATGGCTTAATGGGATATACGTACGGGTACGGCGAACGGTTGCGTCGAACAGATTAACGGAGAGAGTCGGAGAGAGTGGAATTGACAATTTCCCCAAATCGAACGCCGCTGCGCGCCCTACCCACCCGCCGCCGCGTGGCCCCAGTCCGACTCCGATCCACCACCCCGGTAACCATACCGCAGCGCTGCTCGGCACCCCCAAACCGGCACCCGTCCCGACGCCGCGGTGGCTCACCGCCGCCTCCCCCCTGAGTCACCTCCCTACTCTGACCCTGGGCACCGCGCCTCTGCCTCCCTCCCCTCCTCCTCCACCATTGCAGGAGAACCCCCACCTCGCCCCGCCCCCACTCCGCGCCCCCTCCCCGCTGCCTGCTTGGAGGCGTCATCTCCGCGTGTAGGGGCAGAAGCTTTTGGGGGGGTGCGGGGCGTTGGATGGGGATCCCGGAGGTGGTGGTGGTGCCGCCGAGGGCGGCCGGCCCGCGGAGGTACAAGGGGCTCGTGCCGTGGCGCTTCCAGCCGGGCTTCGTCAGGCAGCCGCCGGTCAAGCCCCCTGCCGCCGCCGTTGCCGCCGCCGCGCCCGACGCCTGCAGCGGAGGAGGGGTCGCGGGCACGCCAGGCGCCAAGGGGGCGTCGGGGAAAGGCAGCGGGTCCAGTGGAGGCCGGGGAGATTCTCAATCGAGGAGATGCACCCGCAGCGCGAGCGCGAAGGGCTCTGATGCGCGGAGCTTGGAGGAGGGGGGTCGCCGTATTGCCGGAGACGAAGGCGGTTCGGGCAAATCCGGCAGCGACGCCGGCGCGGCGGTGGGCTCCGGATTTGAAGGTTTGAGGAATGGCGGGGGCGGTGGCGTTGGAACGGAAGCTGCAGAAGATTGTGGTCTGGAGAAGTCCAACCCCAATGGCATCGTCGGAGATGATGCTGATGTGCATCTAGGGAGCGGCAGCGATGCAAGAGACGGGGAATGCGTTTCTGAGGGTTTGAAGAATAATAGCAATGGTTCTTCTGCCGCGGATTGCATGCTGAAGGTGGCAAATGGAAATGACAGCGGCACGCCCAATGGAGGTGCCGATGAGAGTAATGCTGCAGCCAAAAGTAGCAACTTGGCATGTCCCGGCAGCATTGGTGATGAAACAAATCGGAAGGGGCGGAAGGTAGTACTTCCATGGAGGTTCCAGGTTGGGTACAAGCGGTCGTTCTCGAAAGCTTTCTGCTCCGATAGTGAATCTTCTGGGGCCTGTAGTACTCAATTCTACGGAGTCCAAGACTCTTCGACACCGTGCACTCCAGCAACAAGAAGTTCTGTCCGGTGTTATGCGAGTGTTCATTCTGGTGTTAGAGTCTCAGCCATGCGTGATTTCTCAGTGAAAGGCGAGAAGGAAACATCAACTCCATATAAGAAGAGCAAAACTGGCATGGATGGTCCTAGTCAAGTAATGCCAAAGAATGGAGTTGTCCTCGCTAGGGAAAACATTATGGGATCTCTGCAGGATTTTCGCTTAATTTACAGGGACCTTTTGGATGAAGAAGAAGAGAAGTCGACAGAAGCAGTGATTAGACCTGATCTACAAGCTTACAGAATTTTCAGGGAGCGGTTCATCACAGACTGCAGTGATAAGAAATATATTGGCAATGTGCCTGGAATCCAAGTTGGTGATATCTTCCACTTGAGGGTAGAGCTTTGTGTTGTTGGTCTTCATCGTCCACACCGGGTAGGTGTCGATCATATCAAACAGGAGGATGGGACTTGCATAGCTGTTAGCATTGTGTCATATGCACAATCCTCCGATGTTAAGAATAATTTGGATGTCTTGGTGTATTCTGGAGCAATGGCAGCTATAGCCAATCAGAAGATAGAGGGTACCAACTTAGCACTCAAGAAGAGTATGGACACTAACACACCAGTCCGTGTTATCCATGGTTTCATCACTCACCTCAATGGAAACTGCCGGCGAAAGAAGATCCCTACTTATATATATGGGGGTTTATATATAGTCGAGAAATACTGGAGGGAGAAAGAGGGTAATGATCGTTATGTTTATATGTTCCGACTGAGAAGAATGGCAGGTCAGAAACACATTGACATCCAAGAAATTCTGAATTCAGGACAAGCTGAATCATATGGTGGTATTATCATAAAAGATCTATCCCGAGGATTGGAGAAGATCCCTGTATCTGTTGTTAATTCAATATCTGATGAATACCCAATGCCCTATCGCTACATTGCACACCTGCAGTACCCCCGTAACTACTGGCCAGCACCTCCAGCAGGCTGTGGTTGTGTTGGTGGATGCTCAGATTCTAAAAGGTGTGCATGTGCAGTGAAAAATGGTGGGGAGATTCCTTTCAATGATAAAGGCTGCATCTTAGAAGCAAAACCTCTTGTTTATGAGTGTGGACCTTCATGCAAGTGCCCTCCTACATGTCATAACAGAGCTGGTCAACATGGCCTTAAGTTTCGTTTGCAAGTCTTCAAAACCAAATTGATGGGCTGGGGAGTAAGAACTCTTGACTTCATACCATCTGGAAGCTTTGTATGTGAATACATTGGAGAAGTGTTGGAGGATGAAGAGGCACAGAAAAGGACGACCGATGAATACTTATTTGCTATTGGTCATAATTATTATGATGAAGCCCTTTGGGAGGGCCTATCAAGATCCATACCCTCACTTCAGAAAGGTCCTGATAAAGATGAGGAAGCTGGCTTTGCTGTTGATGCTTCAAAGATGGGCAACTTTGCAAAATTCATCAACCATAGTTGCACCCCTAACCTTTATGCGCAAAATGTCCTATATGATCATGACGACAAGAGTGTACCTCACATTATGTTCTTTGCCTGTGAGGACATTCCACCCCGCCAAGAACTTTCATACCACTACAACTATACTATTGATCAGGTTCATGATGCCAATGGTAATATCAAGAAGAAAAAATGTCTCTGTGGCTCTATAGAGTGTGATGGTTGGTTGTATTAGGCTTGAGAGTGTACTATTTCCATAGGCATAATTGAACTTCTTTCATTGGCATGAAGTCTTCTTCTAGCTTACCCTGTGATTACAAGTGAAATCGAAATGATTATTAGGTTAATGTTTTCTTCTTTCTTTGCAGTTCCACAATTGGAAAAGTGCCAAGTCAACTTTTTTTATTTGCACTATCATTTTATAACTTACTAAATCATTTTACATTGCGCTGATCGAATATGTCTTTCATAATTGTTTAAAACATTTCATTTGGACTTAGAACATCATTGTTACACATGACAGTGGTTTAAATGTGTTGTTTTTTAAGGCAAAGTGCAAACATGTTTCATGTAGCTCAATATATGCCAGAATATGTTCTTTTGATACGATTCCAAGTCTGACACAATTTGTTAGTTTAAATATTGCAGTTGTGGTTAGTAGATTATTTTTTTTTGGTTTAGTTTCTCGTCTCAAGTTCTTTTTTATGGTTCTTCTAACATTTGTTTTGGACTACTAAGCTATTAGGATATTGTACAAGCATACCAGCAAATAATAGAAACTTTGAGATGATTTGGAATAACAACTATTCACTCCTATTTATCATAGTTAGTGCTACAATTTTGTCCAGTAAAGAAAAATGCAGCACCATATTTTGAGGATGAGATATGATTCTATTATGTCATGGATTGTCTCACATATATGAAGGACTTAGAAAACAGAAATGAGAATTGGGAAGTCTTGAAACTTTGATATATTGCAGCAGGAGCCTCCATTTGTGCGCCTTGATTTGGAGAAGGGTTTCGAACGGCCGGTTTAGATTGAGAAAACCAACGTTTGCAGCGGAAGATGAAAACCTGGTACCAATGATGACAAGAACGTGCTGCTTTGTACTGAAACTTCTTGTCATAGATGAGTTTATGTGAAGCTTGAAATCTGCATTCTGATGTCTGTAACCAGGCCACAATTCCTTTACCTCCAAATAATGACTATTCCATGAACTCAATTGTTTTTTTTTCGTTCGATTTTGTATTGAATTAACCTTTTTTTTTCTTTTTTTCTCGAGAAACTTGTGTCGAACTAGCTTCATATTGAGACATGGTAGATTATTCAGTCCAGAATTAGAATATCAACAGCACAATCCGGAATATATATACGAGGATGATGAGCTCTGCACTTGCTGAAATGGAATCCACGTATCTTACCCTATCTTATTTCAGTATTTCAGGTACAAAGCTCAAACAAAGATGGACATATTATATATACAATAACCGAAGATAACTTAAGTACCCATGTATCTTACTATTTCAGTAGGTACAAAGCACAAACCAAAGATGGGCATATTACACAAGAACCAGAAGATAGAAGTATTCAACACACAGCTACTCCTACTGTGTACGGATGCAAGGCAAAATGTCCAGCGGTTTCAGACTTTCAGTTGCCGCCACCGGGCTGTGGCCGGTGGCTGTCACCACCGTGGAATCCCCCGCGAGCGCTCCAGCCGCCACCGCCTGATCCGCTCCCGCCTCCGAACGCCCCACCGCCGGCTCCCCAGCTGCCGTGACCCTGCCCGCCAGCCCACCCGAAACCGCCACCGTGGCCGCCGCGGCCGCTGGAACCACCGCGCCCGCCTCCGCCTCCTCCTCCACCTCCGCCGCCGCCGAAGCCAAACCCGAACGCGGTGCCGCCGGGGCTCGGCGCCGAGCTGTGGCCGTAGCCCCAGCCGCCTCCAGGCCCCGAGGCCCACCCCCACCCGTACCTCCAGGAGCCGTCGGGGCCGGAGCCCTGCCCGGACCAGGAGTAACCGGTCCATCCGGGCGGCGCCGCCCGCCCGCGCCCCCGCCCCGGCGGGTGATCCCTCTGTCCGTCCATGGCTGTGGCCGAGTCGCGAGGGTTAGCTGAATATGTGCAAGCCTCGGTTTCGGATGTCTTGCAATTCACACCTGTGCCAGTTTTGTACTTATGGAGTTATTATGGGCAGTGACCATTGTCCACGGTTTAGCGGAACATTTACTTGCTACTTTTAGATATGATATATGTGAACTTTTATGTATCCACGACATACTGACGTATTAACTCCGTTTCAAAATATCGTATTATCTCCGTTATAAAATGTAGAGTGGTTTGATTGAATATGACACATTTTGTTCAGTTTTATAGTATTATGAGGTGTTCCATCACACCTAAACTTCTTATATTTTAGCATAAAAGAAATATAATTTTTAGTGATAAATTATTTAACATTATATAAAAAGTGATAAATAGTTAAATATCTCCGGTTTGACCGCTACGCTATTAACTGAGCTGCTAGTGACAACTGACTAGTGAGCTTGGTCAATTGCTTCATCACTAATCAAACCAAAACATGACTTTTGCGTCACAAGAGCTAGATGAGCAGAAGTGCGAACCAGCAGCAGAAGGTGAAAACCACGAGTAACTCCTCTTGCAACTTCGGAAAGACCGTGTGCGAAACATACATAATTCAAACAAAAAAAATGTATCGATGAATAAAGCTCAGTTTTGACATAAGCACCTGGTGGTAGAAAACACACCGTGGAGTTAGCAAGAGGGAGAAATACAGAGGTCTTGGGA
This sequence comes from Oryza punctata, assembly GCA_000573905.2. Lineage (NCBI taxonomy): Eukaryota > Viridiplantae > Streptophyta > Magnoliopsida > Poales > Poaceae > Oryza > Oryza punctata. The sequence continues at coordinate 25,789,516 of CM002491.2, read as the reverse complement.
ATTTCATTCCAAATTGATACAATTGCATACGAGCAGAGGTCCTCAGTTATGTTTTGTTCCTGTTTTCTGTTGTCTTGGAGGAGCAGAGGTCCTCAGTTATGTCTTGTTCCTGTTTTCTGTTATCTTGGAAAGCAGAGGTTCTCAGTTATGTCTTATTCTTGTTTTCTAGTATTGGAGCAGAAGAGGTAGCTTTGTGTTGAGGAATGTTCAGAATTGTACCGCTGAAAGAACAAGCATGTTCACTGCCCAAATGTAAGTAGTGTGCAGATAATGCGAACCAGCGAACAAGCATGTGGTCAGCTAGTCTCAGCCAGGCAGAACTTTCGCAAACCTGTTGACAGAAACTGCATCTTGTTCAGAACATGAGCAAACAAAAGGAATTGCACACTGGAGATGATATAATTAAGTTTTGTAAACAGAATACAAGCTTAATTGTGCCCTCAGACATCCAAGGAAGGATTGAGCAGCATAAGCTCTCAAGCCCGGGGAGGCGAAAGCTCTTAGGCGGCAACTGCGAATGTTATGAGAAACAAGCCTTGTTTTTATCATAATTGGGCAGGCTTAACAAGCTGACCACTAAGATATAACGAAAAATGTGGCGGCTTAAACATAAAACACATGAAGTGTACACACTAAGGTTGTTAAAAGGAATTGAGCCCTGAACATATGACAACAAAGGCTATATATGAAAAACAGGAGGCTCAAATGTGCCCTCAGACATCCAAGGAAGGATTGAACAGCATCAGCTCTCAAGCCTGGCAAGGCAAAAGCTCTTAGGCGGCAACTGCGAATGTTATGAGAAACAAGCCTTGATTTCATCATCACTGGGCAGGCAATACAAGCTCCCTAGTCCCTACTAAGACGTAACGGCTAAATATGAAACATTAAACAGATTGAACATCAAAACCGTTATTTTTTTACGAGGCAAGAGGCATCAGACATCCAAGGAAGGATCTAGCAGCATTAGCTCTCAAGCCCGGCAAGGCGAAAGCTCTTGGGCGGCAACTGCGAATGTTATGAGAAACAAGCCTTGATTTCATCATCATTTGCCCGTCAGAAAAGCAAACTAAAACATACTAGTAATACACATGAACAGCAAAACTAAAACATAACTGCACACATGGATATTTTGACAGATAGTACTAAGACCCCCCACAAAAGGATAGTAATAGCAACAGAGAAACCAAAAGCGTCTCAAACATCCAACTGACCAAGGAAATAGCAGCATTAATCAGACAATGTGAAAAAGCTCTTAGGACAATTATGATTGTTACGGACAATTATCATTGTTACAGAGACAGAACTTAACCCTGATCATAACCAAGAACACTAATGGCAAGACCCAATAGCAAATGTAAATGTAATGAAAACCATATGGCTCAGACATCCAAGGAAGGAATTAGCAGCATTAGCTCTCAAGCCCGGCAAGGCGAAAGCTCTTAGGCGGCAACTGCGAATGTTATGAGAAACAAGCCTTAAGTTTATCATCATTGCCATAAAAGATTCCAAATTGACAAGAGTTTCAATCCAATCTAAACAGCAAATTTAAATGTAGTCACAGTAACCGGCTCTGTGGACCGATGGAAGAGCAGTCCCCAGGTTCCTATCAACTTGTGAGACGCCAGAATCAGCTTTGTCTCGGCCTGATCATAGCATCACTGCTCAATGCTCGTGGCTCACAGTGACGTGGCATCAGGCACAAACAACCCAAGTTACCCAACCGTGCAAGATTAGCATCGCTCTTGAAATTGAAACATAAACCAAACCATGAGACAGTGCAGAACGAAACGGGAAAAAAAAAGGGTTAAAAACAATCTAGCGAAATAGGCAAACAAAGCGCGAGTAAGCATGGATCATAGATGGCTCGGCTGAGCGGAAACTCGGCATACAGATCCATCTCCAAAGGCCTTGGAGGGAGACCTGTGATTTGGTCTGTTGAGCTTGAATTTTACCTAGTCGTCATAGCCACCAAGAATCCATGACCATATACAAGATATGAAAACGAAGATGACCATACAAGAGATACCAATATACTTTACCATACGAGAGAGATTTTTGGGAGAGTGTTCTGTTTCGGCGGCGACGATGAGTTTTCGATTGGGGAGTGGATGCGTCTATATATAGGATGCAGGGGGGGTAAAGGGTGTTAGGGTTCGCGGCGGAGACGGAAAGGCCGTGGGGGAGTGGATGCGTGCCGGACTATTGGGCCGTAGGCCCGTAGCCGACATGGATGGACCCAGTTGCTTGTTCTTTGGGGTTGGGCTCAGTCTAGTGGGCACAAATAAATTCGGCCTAGTAAACTATGGACATAGGACTCTAACTCCTAAATTTAACTTTATGAGTTGGGTTCAGAGAGAAGTTGTAGAGCAGTCTATACTCAGTCTCACATCTCTATTTAATTTCGTGAGAATACTCTAGCGAGCTTCACTTTTTTTTTGAGTTGAAAAATCCTATATCCCATCTCTCTCTTTCTCCCCTCTCCCTCTTCTTCCCTTCTCTTTTCTTTTTGGCAATTTTTCAGTACATTTCTCTCCAGCGCAAATCATTCTGGTTCTTGAAATTCACAACTCCGCGCAGTAGCTATACCTACATTTTGCTGCGGTAGCATTGGAACTAAATGGGGGTGTATTATCAGTTCATGTGGGTATTCAAGTTCTTCTGCAATGGTATTTTATATAATTCTGATTTGGGGATCATAAAATCTCACAGATTTTGAGCCATAATGGATTCTTTCCTAATACACTCTGATTTGAGATCTTAAAATCTCAGAGACTTTGAGCCATAGAATGACAATGACAGAATATGAGAATGACAACAGCCTTTGTGAAATTCAAATTGCCTCTAGAGCTTACACCATTTTTTTTGTCAATACTATAATCAAGCACGATTGAATCGGCCTTTTGTAAAAACGAAAGAAGAAACACCACATTTTTGTCATGTACCCTGAATATATTATTATTATTTTTCACCGGAATGGTGGAAGGACGCCGATCGACCCTGAATATTATTGCAAGTGAGCTCCTTCCAAGCCGGCCACTTCTGATGAATTTATCAGATCAGACATTGGTCATTCCAACATTTTCGGAAGTGTGTTGTTAATGGCCTCATGCCTCCCAGCCCCTCAAGAGGGTGGCACGTGCAACCCGGTTTACTCCCAGGGTGAACGCCCCCATCCTCAGGTTGCAATCTTGAGATTTACACATGGCCTTGATGTGCTGGAAAGAATTGTTCATGTACTTGTGGAGCTCCATGTTCACCTTCTCCTCATCCCACATGAACCCTTGAATGTTCTGCAACCGTCCAAAGCAGATAAGGGATATGCTCTATTCATCCAAAGGTAATGCGAAACAAGATCGTAGGAACCAGCATTTCAATTACCTGAACCCACTCAAAATAGCTAACGATCACACCACCAGAGTTAGCGTAAATGTCAGGTAGTATAGTCACTCCCTTCTTGGCAAGAATCTGTAGTGCATAAAACATCAATCAGAAGTTCTTGAAACTAGAACTGCCAAAATTGGCAACATTTCTGATATTTCTCAAAAATAGAAGTTAGGGTACAATATTTTGTTCTGTGCTTACCTCGTCAGCTTCTGGATCAGTTGGATGATTAGCAGCTTCAATTATAAATTTGGCCTTCACATCAGGTGCATTTTCCCTTCAGAAGATCAATTATATGTAAATTGACTATTTTTTCCTCGGTGCATACTACTGTTGAACTAGAATAATCAGATAAAATAGGTTCTTCAACATGTAACAAGATTACCGTTAAAACAACTATGTACCGTTTAATGTCAAGAGTAAAATAAAACAGATATGTAATTATAAGAGAGGAAAATCGTGATGTTGTGTTATAATGCATGAAAATGCAACTGCAACCAGGTAAGGAGAAAGTTTCAAGAGTCATCCCCGATAAACAACTCATATTGGCAGAAAGTTTAAGGATCGACATGGACGCTAGCTTTTACCTGTTGAGCACTCCACCTAAGGCACATGGGATGAGAACATCACATTCATGCACTAGTAACTCTGAAGAATCCATGACTTCCGCATCATGAAAATCTTTCAAAGCACCACCCTCATTTCTGTGCTTCATCAGAGCAGGTATATCTAACCCATTCTTGTTTCTGATTGAGCCTGTTACATCTCCAAGTGCAATCACCTTGCCACCATTCTCATGGATGATTTGTGCAGCCCATGAACCAACATTACCAAAACCCTGGAAAATTTCCATTGATTATTACAAACAAAATACATATGTTGCTGGCATACTGATAAAATGATAGTGAACAGAATGATTTGATAGCTGAATTGCGGTTTTAAACTTTTCAGGAGGAAAGCTAGATTTATTAAAAAATTTGCTGTTATGATGATGCATGCTATTATCCTTCAACCATCCTAGAAATAATCCGCATAGCAAAAATAAATATATTATTAATTATGACTGACCTGGATAACAAAGGTTGATCCAGAAATGGACTTTCCATGTTCAGCCAAAAGAGCCTCAGTAGCATACATCACACCTCTTCCTGTAGCAGCATCTCTACCTAATGACCCACCAAGATCCTACAACAAAAAGATCCAATATACAATCACTACATGTAAATAGTTTATTTACACCAACTAGATTTGTGTTGTTGTATAGTATACTTACTAATGGCTTCCCTGTGACAACTGCTGGTGAATGACCATGGAATTTCGAGTACTCATCCAAAATCCAAGCCATGGTCTGTGTCAGAATTACGGGGTATGTTACATGATGAAGGGAAGTAGAAGAAAAATACTAGAGAAAGCAGAATATACCTGTGAATTAGTTCCCATGTCCGGAGCTGGCACGTCAGTATGAGTTCCAATAAGATCATGAATTTTCTGTGTAAATACACGTGTCAAACGCTCCAGCTCACTCGTGCTTAATTCACCAGGAGCGCATCCAATCCCACCCTTTGCTCCACCATATGGAATTGCTGCAACAGCAGTCTTCCATGTCATTAGTTGAGCAAGTGCATTTACTTCATCTGGATCAACCTGCAACACAGAATGGTGAAACCATAGCTTATTAGTTTTAGTTTTATTTTTTCTCGAACACACAGGAGAGCTGGGTGCCATTTCATTAAGAAGATAAGAAAGTTATAAAGGAGGGGAAACCTCATCCAAAATTCATTATCAATTGTAGTTTTAAGAATGAGAAATAGATGAATCTCAGACTACAATGAATAATTTATAAGACAGTATGGTCAGCAGAAAATATTATAGTTGACTTTCTACCTTAGCTCGTGAAAGTCTAAGGTAATACTTATGAAAAATTCCTTTGCAAATTAACAACTGCTGACATTAATTGCTTACTCTAGGAATTGATTGACAGGTTAACTGCTTTTATGTTAGCTAACTGATAACTAACATCAATTCATCATCAAAGGAAATCCATTTATTTATTAAGTAAAAAGTAAAACGCAACAATAAAAGTCTCAGAAGCTCATAGCGTTTTTAATGTTTTATATTTAGTATTCCAGGAGACTGTTTTTTCCCTAAAATTTGAAAATTCCTCATCTTCATTTGGAATCTAAATGGTGCACATATATAACTCTGGCATTTTTCACAGGAAAATACCATAAGCTCGCAGCTTTGGAAAAACCTAAGGGATTATTACCTTAGGCTTAATCATAACAAGCACCTATCTGTATGGAATTTAATGGCTTCCAGCAACAAGAACCGATGTATGATTGGAGCAGTAAAGAACAAAAGAAATTACCACAGAAGGAAACAAAGCTGGTTGTCTCCAATACTGAATACTAGCATCTGTAGCATGTCTGGGCATCAAACTTTCTAGTTTCTCAACATGCCAGTTAAATAATAGTTCAAGAAAAATCAGAAATTACAGAAACAATTTGACAGAGGAAGAAAATAGGCATGTGCCCATTGGATTTGTTTTGTCAGTATGGAAAAGATACATTTAGGTATCTTGACAGTTCAACGGAAAGAAATATAAATCTGAATGTAAAAGCACATAAGCGCATAGTAGTACAAAAGCGATGCATGCTTTGCAAAATATCAAGGATTTTCAGTTCACGCCATCTGCATGACAAACTGAGAGCCCAGTGCCCAGACTATCCACAAAATATCACAAAGTAGATTACAAATGAAAGTATGAAACTGAAAGTAACATCACGCACATTTTCTAAAAGAATAACTGAACTCACCGAACTGGAAAGACCACATGCAAACAAACAAGGAATAACAAATTAACAAGTACAGTAGATCTAATAACTCACCAAAACGAAACAACGATCCCATTGACATGAAACAGTCTCTGTCAAAACATTCGGAGTTTATAACCACTCCACAATTTATATATGCTTACTTAATCATCTCTAGAAAACTCTATTACCGGACAAATTTCTAGATAAGGAAAATGATTACGTCCCCGGCATTGCTGGACAAAATCAAAAACAGATTCTCATCAAACCACAATCCTCACCTCAGGGTGGTAGCGAATGCCACCTTTCATTGGCCCGCGGGCATTGTCGTGCTGCACGCGGAACCCAATGAAGGACGCCAAGGTTCCATCGTCTTTGGGGATGGTGCATTCCACCTGAACAGAGAAGGGGTACGCCTGATGAAGCAACAAAGCCAGCAACGCAGCAAACAAGCTGGAAACAGGATCGGAAAAAAAAAAGTCTCACCTTGATCTCGCGGAACGGGATCAGGAGGCTCTTCTCGAGCTTGGAGTCGAGGCCGAGCAGCCTGGCGGCCTGCCGGAAGTTACGGCTGGTGGCGGCGAGCGCGTTCATGGCCGGGGCCAAAGGTGGCGCGGCGCCCTCCAAGAAAATTAGCGCCGCGGACTGGAAAAAAGGACTCGCCTTTCGAACAGGGCACGCGGCTACGGACCTTGCGCGAGCAAGATCGATCCGGGGGCGAGGCGTTCGCGCCCAAAAACGGAAAGAGGAAAAGGTGGAGCCTTTTTTCTCTCTCCGGGGATCGAGGAGGAAGGCACGGGGAGGAGGTCGGCTGTGTTTGGCTTGGATCGTGAGGAGGAGGAGGAAGAAGAAGAAGCGTGCTGTATTAATAGGGATCCAGGTAGGCGGAGCAAGAAAGCAAAGATAGGATCAAAGAGCTGTGCTAATTGCTAAACTCGGCCAGAAAATCCTCTCATCTGTTGGGAAGGTGACTCAGAGCCGATTAGAAATTTAGAACCCAGCAGCACGAGCACGTGTGTGGGGAATTTTAGATGGTGATTAACAGGGATTAACTATATAAGCAAGAAAGATTTAGGACGAAGCGGGGTCAAAGATTGTAAATTTCGAAGGCTTTTCCTATTTCCTAGTACTGTGGTTTCTTCCATTGCTTTTCTTTGTCTACCCCCTCCTCTTCTCTCGCTGAATCTTCAAGGCTCTCCACCCACTAGCGTCAAGAACTAGTAGTCGTCTACTCCTCTTTCATACTACGTGGGACCGTCAAGCAACTAAACCAGTAGCCTGTGGTCCACCTGTCAGTGGAATTGCACCGTCTCCTGCGGTCCTGCCCTGGCCTTTTCGTTTCTCTTTTTTCATGGCCCGCTACTGCCTGAAGCCCTGAGCTGAAATGTCCGTGGTTTCAGGATTTTTTGTCTGCATCTCACTCCGGATTCTCTGCGCTCCCTTCAATGTCATGTTTGGCCTCTGCTAGCATGATGCGACTACTACTGTATTTTGGATCCCAAGTTGCTCCCGCAGCTTATTTGCCTGCAACGAATTAGCCGTCATCAAAATTTAAAATTTAAAACTTAATTTTGAAGATCGTTTTAGGAAATTTTTAATGCAATTTCTTTTTCTTCATTGGTTTTAAGTCATTAAGTATACATATATTGTTTTCAAAAAATATTAGTTTTTCGTTAATAAACCGTCTGGTCAGATACTAGCCACATTTACCAGATGGTTGACAGAATGGAGTAACTTTCTCGGCATCTCGTTCTTTCTTCCAACCTCGAGCGGAGGAAGATGCTAGCACGGCGGGGCAGCGTCTGATGCAGGCACCAGGCAGCATCTTGCTCAGTTGGGAGTCGTGAGATTATCTCGCTCGCGAACACTCGTGGACTAGACCTCCCAGCAGCCGGCTGCCTCCCCAGGAAAAAGTGCTGTTCAAAGAGATCCAACCCGTCCTAAAGTCTAGCCGACGGATGTGTAGGTGTACGGCCGTGGAATGGGTGGGAGCTTTGGACAGTGGCAGCACACACAACGCCCGGCCATGTCCGTAATTGGTTGAACAAATCACGTGCCAAACAAATCTCTTTCCCATCCCGTAGTGGTGCGCTCTGTCTTCAGGGTGGCAAAATCTTCGATTCTGCGCGGGGACAATGATCTGTTTTCAGGGTGGCAAATCATTTTTGATCGCGTCACTTGGAGAAAAATCGCGATTTCGAGTTGCACATCGGTGGTGATAGCACAAGGGTCCGGTCACTCCAAAGTCTAAACTCCAAGCATGTCAGAACTCCCCCTACCTAAAATACAAACACTTACTAGTACAATTGAAGTCTCTTGCCATAATTAGATAGAGTGAAGTTAAGCAATAAAATGAGTGTGATCGATTAAGGTGAGAAGTAGGCTAGGAATTTCATTGAGACGAGAGAGTATGTGAAAAAAGAATGATTATCATTAATTGATACTCACTTTAGAAATATGTTATATCCAGTTTCGTATACAATATTTAACTTATGTTAGGACAAAAGAAATACATCAATTTATGTTGAAAAAAGTAGCTATGTTCTCTAAGAAAAAGTAAATGCTACAATAGCTACTACTATATTTTGACACAGAGGTAACAGAAGTGAAAAAAAAATACATCTGCGACACGTTATACGTGTCCTATATCAAAAATCAAATATTCATGGAGTACAGGCAAAGGATGTCCAAGGAAAATTAAAAAATCGGGCACGGCTGCAGTACGCACTCTACGGCTGCTTTTATCTTCTCTTCGTGCTGGTCCTCCTATGCTCTCTCCCACATAACTTCTCTCTCCTCCTTTATAGTGGCTACAAGCAACTTCAATATAATGGCCAAATAGCTAGCCAAACTAAATTTTAGAAAGTATGGGAAAAAAAAAACCCTCTAACAATCTCTTCATCCGGATAGCTAAAATGCACCGCCTTAGTGGTCAAACTTGAAAAGTCATTTTGCATGGCCAACCGTGGGCCCCACCACTTCCCCTCCCACCGCATCGGCTAGAGCAAGGGAGGTTCGAGGGCGACGGCCCAACAGCTTCCCGACCGAGCCAGCCTCACATGCGCGGTTGTCGAGGAGGACGAGGCCAACAAGGAGCGGATCCGCCGTCGTTGTCACGTTGCGTTCACCCGGATCTCGTTGCCATCGCCTTCCACCTCACGTGTGCCCAGATCTATCATCATCGTCGCCTCCCACCCTACATGCACCCGGATCCCCGTCGTTGTTGCCTCCCGCCTTGCATGGGGCAGATCCCCATTGTCGTCGCCCCAGCCTCGCACTCGCGGATCCCCGTCGTCTTCACCTCGCCCCACGGAGCGGCGGCGTGCGCTGATGTCATAGCTGCAGAGAGGGCCAGGGAGGAGCTCGAGGATGGGTCGATGGGGGCACTGTCGCCCCACGGGAGAAAGAGGAAGCTGGGAAGTAAAGAGGAGGAAGAAGGGCAGTGGAGGTTGACATGTGGGTCTGTTGGAGTGAGTAATGAGTTTGATTTACCAAATTAGATGATGAGTTAGCTATATGAGTATTTGGAGAGCCTAATTTAGATAATCTGTTGGAGATGCTCTTACATACAAAACTAACTACATAACTAATTTTAAATGATTTTTCCTTCTACATTATTTATTCAATCTATGAATTTATTACACCTTTATATTTGTGATAATTAAATATTCACAATAAGATTTCGTATAAAAATCATATGCTCAACATACTTAATTTGTTGAAATATTTTTAATAGGTAAAATATCAAGTTGTAAATGTTGATGCATCATAAAATACTTATTAAAATATAAAAAACAACCATGCAAAACATCTACAAATGAACTAGTAAAATATCATGAATTAATTATTGGAACGTGTAAACAAAGTTGCGTGTAACATTTTAAAAAAAGTCCACTGCAACAAAATTACTAAAAAGAATCATCAAAATATAATCATGTAATATTTTATTGTAAATATTTAATTATAATAAATATAATAGTATATTTAGATTGTAGATTGGATAAGTAGTTCATGTGAAAAATTATTTTGAAGAACAAATTATTTTATCACTTGGCTGAGGAGGGAAGCGAATTGGTCCTCATGTGTACTGTTGCTTGCTGTATTGGAGCATCCAGTTTCTCTCCTCGCGTTGAACGTCTGAAGGGTCCGAGGAGAAGCATTTAGGACTAGGTGTCGGACGTTCGACGAGAACTAAAAAATCGGACGCTACTGTGGTAGGCACGCTATTGCTTGCTATATTAGGGCATCTAATTTTTCTCCTAGATCCGGACATTTGAGGAAAAACATTGTTTCGGAGATGACTCCAACGAGAACTAAAAATATCATACAGTACGCTGCTGCGGTACGCACGCTAAGGCTGTTTTTTTCCCATATTTTCGTGTTGGCCCCCCTCATCATCTCCCATGGTGTTTCCTTATGCAAAACTAACTAATTAACTAGCTTTAAGCTATTCTTTCATCTAGATTATTTATCCAATACATGATTTGATAATTGATTACATTGTTGTATTTTAGCAGTTAAATCATAGGATGAATTTTAGCAGTCAAAAAAGAGTCCGGTTTTGCAGATCAGATCAAATCATATGATGCTCTCAATATGACTAACGTCTCGGCTCGATGCGCCTTCCGAGCAGCCACCACCGTCCATTGTAAAGTCCGACGCCCCGACCGACGGAACAACTCCATCACCCCCGCGCGCCGGTGGAATATGGACGTACGCTCGCCCGCGGCCGATACGGAGCCCCACGCCATCACGCAACGCCAGCGCGACGCGAGCCCAGCCGGTGGCGTACGTCACACTCACATCCCGGTGTGCAGCTCACCTGCACACACTCTCGCGAGTAAAAATCCCAGGTCAGTCAAATGGTGGCCGCCGTGGGTGAAAAGCGAGACCGTGAAAGCGAGCGGGCTGCGTCGTCGTTCGTTCTCGGCCTCTCGGTCGAGCGCCACGCGTGAGCGCGGGTTAGTAGAAGTAGGTGGGAGCGGATAAGCGCGGCGGCCCGGGGCGCCGCGTCGAGGCGGCGTCATGCGCCTCATCTCACGGGTGGAATATTGGGCGGATAATCCTTTTCTAATCCAACGCTACCTGGCTGTAGCACGCATACTCAAACGCGGGTCCAACCACGAAGGAGATAGGGGAAGAAAACCGAAAGTCAATGGCTTCTGTTCTACCAGCGCAAGATTGAGCTGGCACGCGATCGTAAATGGAGTGTTGCTTCTAGTTAGTACTGTCGCTAAGAACGCTAAACAAATCACGAGATCACTGGACAGTGGACACAGCAACAAAATAAAAAAGAGAAGCCACAGTCAAACCCGTCCATTGCAGGCTGGGCATCTGGCAAGCTGCTAGAGATGCTCGACAAGCCGAAGTTAGCAGGCCGTTGCTTTGCATCAGAACGAAAGCCCATTTTTGGCGGACCAGCTCCCCTCCGTGGTCCGGCCCAACTAGAAGAATAGCCCAGCAGGGGCACAATCCGGTTGGTCCATTGCGGCCCATGCTACCCGACAATACACACTCGTATTCTTGTTTGCTCGAACTCGAGTATAGTGTATGTATACATGTCATTCATTCATCGTACAACTCCATCCACTCGCATACGTATACGTATAAGTATATTTGTATATCTCACGCCTGACCCTGTTGGGCTTCACGGGCCCAACGCCGCGGCGGGGTAGACGGCGAGGGGGATCCTGACGGTGTGCTTCTTTTCGCCCCTGAGGACCACCTCGCCGAAGCTGAAGGTGTTCCCCGGCGCGGTGGTGTTGAGCACGATCCTCAGCGTGGCCGTCGCGCCGGGGGCGACGGTGAACGTGTCCGGCGACACGCGCACCGCCACGCCGTCGGGCGCCTGCACGTGCACCATGTACGTCTCGTTCTCCGCGCCCACGCTCGTCACCCGCCGGTCCACCCGCCGCGACCCCACCAGGCTCGCCACCGTCACGCTCGGCGTGTTCAGGTCCGAGCACCACCGCGCCCGCGACGACGGGCAGGGAACGCCCACCGTGCGAAGCACCGCGCCGTCGTCCACGCCCGGCACGGCGCACAGGAACTGGAGGTAGTCCCTGTACCCGGCGTCGAACACCAGGCCCGGATCCACGGCGCGCGCCGCGTTGATGGCCCCGGCGCCCATGTCGAACGGCGTCGCGCGCTCGACGACGCCCCCATCACGCCCCGCCATCAGGGGCCTACCCGAACGGTCGCTGACGTCGGCGGTGGTCATGATCGCCGACATGACCATGGCGGGGCTCCACTTGGGGTGCCTCTGCCTGATCAGGGCCACCACCCCGGCGACGTGCGGGGTGGCCATGCTCGTCCCGGACAGCATCGCGTAGCTCTCACCCTGGAACTCGAGCATGGCGTCGCTCGTCGGGCTCCAGGCTCCCCAGATGTGATGGCCCGGCGCCATGATGTTCGGCTTCAGCACGTCCGCCGCCTGCATCTGCATGTCGTCCACGTCCGGCCCCCTCGACGAGTACTCGGCGACGACGGGCGCCTCCCTGGTGTAGCTTGCTCGCCGTCCCTCCAGAATTCGGATGGTTGCGCCGAACGTGGTGACACTTCCTTCCGTGTCTCGGACCAAGTTGTCGTCGTAGTACTCCAGTAGAGCCTGCATCCGATTGCAAAACACAACAGAGCCAGTTACTCCATAAGAGACTAGTAGTAAAACTGAACAAGGGCATTAGCAAATCATTTGGTCTGCAAAAATGTTTCTACACTCACCTGTGCATCAGCACCGTTCACAACTATGGCTGAAGGGATTGTCGTCAGAAATGTGGGCTGATATTCAGTGTCGGAGTCGCTCGAAGAACGGTCAGTGATGATAACTCCGGCAGCACCAATTTTCTGAATCGTATCGACAATGCCAGCAAGGAAGTCGCCTTCGTAGTAGTTTGACGACACAAACATGCAAATAATCACCTTCCCCTGGACAAGAGATCTTATGAAGACATCCGGATCTTGGCAGTTGGAAGATCCATCAGTCGAATTCGTGTTGCTCACATCATCAGCCAATGCTAGAGGGTACATGGTCTCGCCTGGTGTCGATGCTGGACAGAACAAGGAAGACTGTTGATACAAAATTGGTGTCGGGTGAAGAATTTGAAACGAAGAAAGCCCCAGTATGATGTTGTTTATTTTTAGCTACTTCAGTGCAGCCCTAACAAAATGATGCTGTAATCTAGGACATAAAGAATCCAAGAGCAAAATGAACTACGAATTCTGAAAGAAAAAGAAAAGAAAAGAAAAGTATGGAACTTAGTATCTTCAGTTAAACACTAGAACTTGAGAAGGCTCCAAATTCATTAATCATAGGTTCATAGGTTGAAATGAATTACGTGAAAGGCCGCTGCAAGAGAAGACTTGCCCATTTCCAGTTATAATTGATTTGTTATACTTCCTGTCAGTTGTGGATGCCCCAACACTTGTTATCCATGGGCTGAACGAAACCACTGAGTTTGCATCAGGGCCTCCATTGCCAACTGCTTGAACAACGGAGATCCCAGCCTTGGTGGCAAGGAGCAGTTGTGTCTCAAGCAAATTGAGGAATGATGCTGGCCCAGATGTAATAGAAGTTGGTCCCAATGAAAGACTGATAATATCGACGCCATCTTCTACAGCCTGCAGATAAGTTACACTGGCATTTTAACCTACGGAAGAGAATAGTAGTTATGAAAGAAGTATGATTTACAAACCTTGTCAACTGCAGCTATAACATCTGACATGTATCCACCAAAAGAATAGGCAGCTTTGTAGATTGCAAGACTGCCACATAATCAGAAGAGACAGCACAACATAAGAGTAGTTTTGCTTTGAACATCTGAAGAATGGAATAAGCATTGTTCACTCACTGAGCTCCAGGTGCTACGCCACTTGCATGCCCAAAGTTGTAGCCCTTAGATATTGCTGGTGTATGAAAATTGCCAGCTGCAGTGGACGCTGTGTGGCTGTGTAGGCGATGTTTTGATCAGTTGGTACTTGGTAAGTCCTTGAAATTAAAAATGCAACATAGGCAAGTTGTAAAAAACGTCATTAGTAGTGTTAGCAAAGGAGCATGCACCTGCCATGGCCATCAGGATCGTAAGGAGATGCATAGTGCATTGTAGCATTGAACTCTCCAGTTGCTTGACCAGCACGTGCAAACCACCTAGCTCCAACAATCTTACCATTGCATGAATCTGGAGGAAATCTTTCGCCAGTTTGACATGTTCCTTTGAAACTGGCCGGTGGTGGTTTTGCTTGGTCTGATGTGCTTAAAAAGCTTGGGTTGCTGGGGTCAATGCCAGTATCTACCATGCCAATGACTACTCCGTCACCAGCCTTCTCGGCACCACCGAGGAGTGGCCAGACTACATTAGCTCCAATATACCTCGGAGTGTATGTGGTCATCTTGGCCATTTTTATGTCTTCTTGGATGAGTCTAACTCCTTTTGCTCCACTAAGAGTTTTAATTGCCTATTACACAAACAGAAAAAAAATAGTTTTGAATTACAACAAAGACAAATAAATATTTCATAAACAGGTAAGCAGATAAAAAGATCAACTAAATAGAAGCACCTTTTCAGATTTTGCATAGATAGCAAAGCCATTGAGAAGGTGGGTGTAACTGTATAGCTTCTTGTAAGATCCAGCTGGGAGAAATGAATCCAGGAAGATGTCATGCTTCGTTGTGGTCATTGCCTTGTACTTCTGAGCTTCCTCACCTCTCCTGGATGAAAGTTCAGTCATGAATGTTCTTTTCCAAAAAGAATTAAACTAACAGGATTCCTAAATGGAAGTCACGTACATTACTTTCTTTTGGCTTGACTTGGGGGAAATGATTGGGTCATCCTCCATCACCACCATAAAAACCTTTGCAAATACATGAGATGGACCACCATTTAGGATCAGAAAAGTAAGAACAGAATAGAATACTAGACATGGCTTGCCAAAAGCCATGACAATAGTGTCACTTGAACAATCGTATGAAGTTCGAAACATATATGCCTGAAGGTATGTGTTTATAAGTGCAAGCATAGGATTACCTGAAAGAATGTTAGGTGAGGATCAACAAATGTCTTCCTCAAAGCCAAGACAAGCATGCAATAAGCACTTGCCGTTCTCCATGGGTGCTTTGAGTCCTCAACTACCAAGCATTTTGTTGGATTGTCCTTGTTTTAGTTAAAGTCAAGTTGGATTATGATTTGTTTTGCCAACATCCTGGAGTTTAGTGCAGACCGAAAGCAACATACATCTCCAAACAAGATTGATGGATAAAACCGAACAAGCTGAAGCTGCATATTCGGAGGTTAATCAAGGGCAAGTCAATGCACTTTGGGATGTAGTTTTCAGAATAGTATTCCCCTGAATCTACATGGACAGAATTAGTTCGTACATTTTTTTAAATATAATGGATAGATATTGTGAAATATATGTGCATCCGATATGATTTCAAGAAAGGAGCAGTCACACTACAAGCACAAAAATACATTTTCTCAGTTTCGTCCTTGGCATTCTTTGTGTGACGGCAAGAACCAACCTAGCTTCCGCCTCCACCAAATCACACAAAGATCCATGGTGACGCTGTTATGCTCGTGTGCCGCATCGCAAGGCGTGCCTGCAGGAAGAACACTCTTTGCGGCCCAAATGGCCGAGCAAGGGGGTCACACAAAGAGGGAAAATCCACGGATCGACCCGCGCCGCCGCAACAATAACCGGAGACCTTGCGACAAGCTACTATCCAACCATGGTTCTTCGCAGGGGCACGAACAAGTTGTAAATAGTAGTACACAATTATGGTAAGAGGAAAAGGGCACAAACCATCGGCACCGAGGGCCTCGATCTCCATGGCTGCTTCCGTTCGCCGTATTGAAGTGACACCGGGGTGAGGAGGAGGAGGAGGAACAGGGAATCTCCTCCCTTCCCCTCGCCGCGAGTTCCCCATTGTTTTCTCCTCGTCTTGCATCCGCCGTGCGATTGCCGCAGCGGAGAACGAAGCTAGCGGAGTACGGAAAGAACGGCGGGCTGCAGTTGTTCTGCTAGGCCCAAGGCAGACCGAGGAGATGGCTTTTCTTGGGAGTTGGGACCTGGGTTTATCTTGGCCCACTAAACATGGTCCGTTGACCATTCGATGATTATAGATTGGGAAAAAAAAAGAGTTCATTTTACTCCCTGACTTAATCCCCTAAAACTATTTATTTTTCTCATTTTATCCCTAAACTATTAAAAATCGTTCAGTTTATTGCTTAATAGCATTTCCATATTTGTTTCTCTTTACACGAGTCACATTTTAAGCTGAAATTATGTATAGCCATAGATAACACCATTGACATAGTTCAAATATATTTTCAAAAACTTTCATGAAATATTTGTTCGAAATTTAAAACCTTGATGTTTAAATCATGCTTAGTGCTTGACGATTTTTTTAAAATAATACTGCAAGGTAGGTTATAATGTATCTAACAATCCTACCAAATTTCATTGCAAAATATGACTTATATAGAGAGAAACAAAGAAAAGAAATATCATTAGGAAGTAATGTGATCCGTTTTCAATAGTTCAGGTATAAAACGGGTCAAAAAAATAATAGTTTAGAGGTTAAGCGAACCAACGAAATAGTTCATGAGAATAAAATGATTTTTTTCTTAGAAATTAGACAGTCACCGACTCACCAGAACTAAGCCCTGTCATTTTTTGATTGCAATAGTTGAACAACATAGATTCACTGCTACTACTACTCGTTTTTAAAGGAGTATTGACAATGGAATATTTCAGTAAGCAATGAAATGTACATTCTATTCCAGGTACTGTTTCAAACATGGGTATTTTTTTTCATGGTTTTGACATGGAAATGAATTGTTCTCCAACAGACCAACACATTTTCCTTTGAAATTTATGTGCAATAATATTGATGTTCAGATCTTCTGTTAGTTGTAAACATGAGCTTAAGTTTCTTTTCAACAAAGGAAGAGGATTACATCTTGGCCTCTGCAGCATAATACAAAATCTAGATGGTATTTGACTTTGGGCAATTGGGCCTGAACAAATCTCAGCTTTTCTCAATATATATACTGAACACCCACATGAACTGGCACAACCTTTTCTGAGTTCAAGGTATGGGCGATTGGATTAGGATTTATACTATCATACACCTCAATATCCCTATTCCAAATTAAAGGACAGGCTAGGCTGCATGCCTAGACCTGTAGCATCTAACCTACACCCTCCACTTTGATTAACAGATGATTCCATGCTAGCCTTCTGGCCGCAAATCAAAACGATTAATTAGCAGTTGCAAAGCCGCCCTCTCTCTTTCCTTCAAGGCCACCATTAGTGGCAGCCGATGTGTCAAGTGTGATACCTTGTATTGTTCTTTCTTCAGGAACCCCATATAGTGCCAGCTAGCTGCTGCTTAAGACCTTTTTACATAATTAAGCATCCTAAGCGAATAGTGCTTAGACCGGTTAGGTATGCTGCAGGGTGCAGTTAGATCCTGTTTGTTTTGTTTTCATAAGTCATAGATCTAAAAATTAGTTCTATGATTAAAACATAAGTCCTTTTTAGTTCTACACTATTTATTTAGAGGGACTAAAAGGGACTAAAACCTCATTAAATAACCTATTTAATAGTACTTCAAACAAACTACACACATAGTAGGGGCGCTATAGGCCTTTAGTCCAAATTAGCACCTCCCCCAAAGATTTATGGATCTAGATAGTTTTAGTTTCTATTAGTCCCACCTGTTTAGTAATTTAGGGACTAAAAGGGACTAAAGTGGAGGGACTTATGGATTAGCTCCTCCAAACAAACAGCACCTTAGACACAACTAATCTTAAGCTATCTAATCTTTACTCGATCGAGTATTAATTACATACAGTGTTCCACCGCATCGATCTGCAGTTCTGAATAATTCTGATGCTTTAATGCAGCAGTTCGTCCTCGCGTTGATGTGTGGCTATTCGATCGTTTTATGCTTGCTCTCTGAATCTTTGACTGCTCTGAGCTTGTCTTGGCCTCTCGTTCATGCCGTTTGATGTACTCCAGCTATCCTACAAAGTCGCGTGCTTTTGTAAAGCTGATCAAGGAATTGGATCATAATTCAACGAATCACTTTTATTCCACAGTTTTATTCCGCTTATCATATACTATCTCGATTGGACACTTTTTATCAACTATTTAATATACATACCTAACTAGGTCAAGGATTTGATTCGGCATGCTGCCATACCCAGTGATTATGGGAGATGACCATTTTTTATACTTTGGTTCTTCTTGCTGAATCTCATAATGTTTGCTCATCTTATGTATGATCAGGAGAGAGAGCCAACTTAATTATCCGTTAACAATATTATTTCGTCCTTTTAATTTGGATTCAGCTTTGATACTTTGTTGTAACTGCGCACATGTGCGAAACTACTGGAAATAAAATAAATTCAATGGATGAGTGAAATCTAATTACCTGACAGTCCTTTTGCTTAATAATTTTCACCAAATATGAATGGCTTGTCGACACGTCGGCATGCTCATGCATATGAGATGTTTCCTACTAGATCATGTTTATAGTGTATCTCTCACTGTCTCCTTATAGGGCTCATGTAGATTTGACCTCCTTTGCTTGTGGTTAGGTATTAATCTTACCTGCTAAACCAGTTGTCATCAGGAGACAGGAATCATATCTGGTCTCTGCTGCATGCATGGATTTGTTCACCATTTACAAACAGCTACTTGAGGCATCTACATGTCTGCACCTCTGAAGTCTGAACCTCATGCCATGTGAGCTTCATTTGTTAGCAAGCAGACAACACATTAGCTTTTTATGAGCCATGATTAAGGAGTAATTTCCATGGTCACAGCCACATCAGAACTGTACTCCCTCCGTTTCGAAAATATAAGCATTTCTATGTATTTTTGATATTTCATCTCTGTTCATATACATCGTTAGAAATATTTATATTTTACCTATTTTAAAATGGAGGAAGAACTATAGAGTACAATAGTATCTAGGAGTAGCAGCGACCTACCTAGCTGCTAGCAATTTCTAGGGTCATGCAATGCAATGCAAGCCTCTGCATGCAGGAGACTTCAGAGATCAGATCACTTAAATTTTTTCAACTGTATAAAGTTCAGACTTTCAGACTGTTCAGAGTTGGGTTGGGTGTACAGTATTGTTTCAGAGAAGGGCATTTAGCACACCCCAACTATTGAGCGTCAGAGCATGTGCAAATATGGCTTTCATGCGTCCTTGGAGCTGAACACATGTGTGGACAGTGAGCCAAGGAGCAGGCTACTTGGAAATTACTCATTTCCTCCCAATAAAAATTAACGAACGTGATGTTTTCTAATATAATAAATCTAAACATATATCTATCCACATTCATTCTACTAAAAATATCGTATCCGTTGATTTTTTATGGGATGGAATGGATAAGCTGCAAAAGACAGTGCCTTAATTTGAAGCTACTCCAGCATATGCAAGCTCTAGCTAGCTACTAGGTCATTACTTGCAGTAGTCAGTACATATATGCGCTGTCCGAGCGCGCGTGCAGAGAGATACTTCAATTCATTTCCCACCGTCCAAATAAAACACTGAATTCGAATATTGAATGCTCTTCGCGTCGAGGCATATATATAGAAATCTCCGATGCGGCTCGTCGCAGCAGCTAACACAGCTGAGAAGAGGTGGATCAGTGAAGAAGTTAAATTAAAACCATGAGCAGATTGTAATGACAGTGGGAGAGCTGGATTAGTTGCAGGTTGGTTGGTGGTCATGGCGGCGCTGCGCGACGTGCTGCTGTCGATCGCGCAGACGCCGCACCGGCTGCGGCGGCGGGCGCTGGTGACGTGGACGCCGGCGCAGGAGACGAGCGAGGTGAGGGACAGGTCGGGGGCGCGGATGAAGCGGCGGCTGGAGTGGTACGACCTCGTGGGGCTCGGCGTCGGCGGGATGCTGGGCGCCGGCGTCTTCGTCACCACCGGCCGCGTCGCGCGCGACACCGCCGGCCCCGCCGTGTTCGCCTCCTACGTCATCGCCGGCGTCTCCGCGCTCCTCTCCTCCTTCTGCTACGCCGAGTTCTCCGTCCGCGTCCCCGCCGCCGGCGGCGCTTTCAGCTACCTCCGCGTAACGTTCGGTACGCATGCGAGCTGTGCCATTAACCTCTTCGCGCCACCATAAAATCCTCAGTTAATGGCGCCGTGCAAACGGTTCAGGGACATCGTTGAATTAATCCTGTTCAACGATCGATGGATCAATCGAGCGGTTAATTGACTCCATCTGTTGCTGGCAATGTCATCATCAGGTGAGCTGGTGGGGTTCTTCGGGGGAGCCAACATCCTGATGGAGTACGTGCTGTCGAACGCGGCGGTGGCGAGGAGCTTCACGGACTACCTGGCCTCGACGTGCGGGATCACGGAGCCGGACGCGTGGAGGATCCAGGTCGACGGCATCGCCAAGGGCTACAACGCGCTCGACTTCCCGGCCGTCGCGCTCATCCTTGTCCTAACTCTCTGCCTGTGCTACAGGTACACATACAGATCATTGTTGAGTTGCATTTGATTTGATTTGATTACACAGACATTAATTGATCCGTTGATAAAAACTGTTTATTAAGTAAGAAGTGAATCGCTTTGTCTTTTTCGTTACCTTGAGCTTATGGGTGAAATGACTCAATAATACCTCTTGATTTGTCATTTTGTACTGGTGGTGTACTTAACCTACCCTAGCTAGCTTGATTTAATTAGGCTGCATGCATGTGGTTTCGTGTTCTTAGATCCTATATTTTATGGCAGACATGGTACTGGTAGAATAGAGCTACTGTCCCCTTGCCATGGGCTAGAGTTCGGCATGTGGTTTGATTATGTTTGTCGTTGGAGCAATCTCAGAAGTTTGGAACAAGATGAGAGAAATGCGTTTCAAGTTTGCTATTCAACAACCAGCAGCATTTTGATGGATTTGTGTGATGAAAGTGCAGCACCAAGGAGAGCGCGATGCTGAACATGGTGATCACGGTGTTCCACCTGCTCTTCTTCGTGTTCATCATCCTGGCCGGCCTGTGGAACGGCAGCGCGCGGAACCTGGTGGCGCCGCACGGACTGGCACCCTACGGCGTCCGCGGCGTCCTCGACGGCGCTGCCATCGTCTACTTCAGCTACATCGGCTACGACTCGGCGTCCACCATGGCCGAGGAGATCCGCGAACCCGCCCGCGCCCTCCCCGTCGGCATCGCCGGCTCCGTCCTCGTCGTCTCCGCGCTCTACTGCCTCATGTCCCTCGCCCTCTGCGCCATGCTTCCCTACACCGAGGTAGACACACATTGTCACTCACGTTAATTAGCTCATCATCACTAATGGTGACATGGTGTACGTACGTGTGTATGTGTAGATAGCGGAGAGCGCGCCGTTCTCGGCGGCGTTCAGGGAGAAGGCGGGGTGGGAGTGGGCGGGGAGCGTCGTCGGAGCCGGGGCGAGCCTGGGGATCGTGGCGTCGCTGCTGGTGGCGATGCTGGGGCAGGCGAGGTACCTGTGCGTCATCGCCAGAGCGCGGCTGGTGCCGGCATGGCTGGCCAAGGTGCACCCTTCCACCGGCACTCCCATGAACGCCACCATCTTTCTAGGTACCTCAAAAACACGCAAGGTTGTTGTTAACTTGTAGATTTGCAACTTTTGGAGTAGTATTTATGTATCATAAGGTTGTAGGTTTTTTTTCAGAAGTTTACAAGGTTGTAGAATTGTGGTTCAAAGATTTATTGTTTATCTCCTGGTTGAAAGAGGTTGAAAGGTTGTAGATAGAGTTTATACCCCCCCTTTCATCTCCTGGTGTAAGGCGCTGGAATAGTATTGATAGGGTTAGTGTTAATACATCTGCAGTTTATGCCATTTCATACTTGGGAGTTTAAAAGTGGAGGGTTCAAATTTGTGGAAATTGTGAGTTTGCTACAAATACTACTTCTACCTTCTTTCTCTTTTACTCGGCGTCTTAGAACCCATGCTGTCAAGATTCAATGATTTTACCTGTTATATTTTTAATTTTGACATAAACCAGTTATATGTTTGAAACCCTGAATTAGTTAATGAAGATTGTATTCACAGTTTTTTGGGAAAAAGATTGTATCGTTCGTTTTGCCATTAGAAATGCTTATATGATATTATAATGTTATATGTACTGTGATAAGATTATGAGAACTAATGGTCAAAGTTATATCTCGGAGGCCGTGAAAAGTCAAAAATGTAAATAGAAAAGTTGAAGGTAGTACAGCTTTGCAAAGATCTCACAAATGAGGTAAACTAGTTGTGAACTGATGGGTTTATTATGGGATGTTAGACCCCCTGCAACCTACATAATAAACCTAACTTAGATAGAGCAAACGGAGGCACAACACACACTAACTTCACCGAAGTCAAGGCCCTTACCACTGTATCAGATCATGAAAACTGCAATGCAGGTACTTGTTTTAGATAATGTCATTGCAGGTTACAACTTATCATAATTCATAACTAGCAGCAATACTATTCCTGGCATTTCTTGAACTGCTCTTACCAATACCATCACCATTATCCATGCGCAGGATTGTGCACAGCATCAATCGCACTCTTCACCGAGCTGCAGGTAGTGTTCGAGATGATATCAATCGGAACACTCCTGGTCTTCTACCTGGTGGCCAACGCGCTCATCTACCACCGGTACGCGAAGCTGGGTGCCAACCGATCGCTACATGTCCTCCTCTTCCTGCTCCTCCTTACACTGAGCTCCCTCGGCTTCTCCCTCTCGAGGAGAATCCATGGGCAATGCCGATGGGCGATGGCATTGTTCGGAGCCACCTCCGTGGCGATCACCGCCATGTTCCACTGCGCGGTACGGCGAGACATGGCAGAGCCACCATCAGAGTGGATGGTCCCTCTAATGCCATGGCCGGCTGCTGCATCCGTCTTCCTGAACGTGTTCCTGATGACCACTCTCAAGGTGATGTCCTTTCAGAGGTTTGGCCTATGGAGCCTTGTGATCATAGTCTTCTATGTCTGCTATGGGGTGCACTCCACATACACTGCAGAAGAAAACGAGGATGTCAATGCTATGATTCATCACGCCAATATGGACATCTCTTAGCAATAGCAGCACATAATACATTGATCTAGGAGTTACTTTGGAGCTAACTAGCTCGGCAATTAGGCCGTCTCCAGAATGGTCCCGAACCTAAAGAGGATGGGGCAAAA
Source organism: Oryza punctata (assembly GCA_000573905.2). Classification (NCBI taxonomy): domain Eukaryota; kingdom Viridiplantae; phylum Streptophyta; class Magnoliopsida; order Poales; family Poaceae; genus Oryza; species Oryza punctata. Next base: position 25,766,141 of record CM002491.2, on the reverse strand, counting down.
GAGAAGCTGCTTTTGCATTAGGTTAGACTCTTCTTTTCCTGCTTTTGTGCTTGCAAATTGGCCCAAAAACACTGGCTTGTAACTTGTTTTTTTTTCTCAGAGTGCACATGCAGGACTGTGATTGGCATGTGTTCCTTTGATCAAAGACCAGAAAATTTGTCTACTTTAAACATAGAAGGTGACCATTTCTGTAGAAAGTACCAAGCGACGGCAGAAGAGTAATTTTCAACAGCTAGATTTAAGTAGCTGTGTTCCCGTTATTTTAGAAGTACTGATTAAATTTACAGGTGCAACAGGAAATGCCAATGCAAAAGAAGACAATCAAATGCTGGTTTACTGGCTTCCATAAAGCAATGCATAAAATGCAATCTCGATAGCTATTTTTTTTAAGTGTAGCCATGAAAAGCAACATAACGAGCCTGAGAAGATACTGATTTAGTTATAACTGAAAGTAGTTGAATACTTGAATGTATCACATGAACATACCAGATATAAAATTTCACAAATATAGGCAAAAAGAAAACCCTGCAGATGGCAGATACACCAAGTATAGAAGCTAATGTTTTGATATATTTGAAACGGAGAACCAAAAATGCTATTTTCCTGAGCATTCAAGAACATTGCACTCGGATGTATCAACCATTAAAAATACTCAAGTCTGGACCAATACAGAAACATGTTGATGCTTAGATATTACCTTGTTGTGCCCGGAATATCATACCAACACGGTTCAAGAGAAGACACCAAAGTCCTATAAACAACATCAGAGAAATGTTCTTATGAAATAACTAATATTTACATATGCAATAAAAAGATACAGCTGAATTATTTCAAAAGATGGCTCTAGTTCTTTGAAAACCATGGGAATTTTCAAGGAATATTCGACACAAAGCAACTCTCACTGGTCGCAACTCTACCTTCGAAAAGATTTCTGATAAATGTCATCAGTGCTTATTATACACAACCTTATCAAGAATTCAAGGACCACACATGGTGGAACGCGGAAGTAAAGCCGAGCATCATGGAGAAATTTCGTGCTTTCAAAATCAACATGCTACATCGAGTCAATGAGCGTACCTGAATTTTCATTTGCTGATGCTCATCTCAAGTGGTTGCCCATTGATGAGCATGCCAGTTAGCTAAAGGGTAAGCAAAAACATGTTAAAGGACCACTCACTTTGATTGTGGTCCAATATCCTACTTAAGTGGCACTTGCCTTCATCTGCAGAAAATTGGCTGACACATAAAGGGAACACTAGATTTCACTGTTATATTATACTCGAAAAAAGTTTCAAGGAGTCATGTGGAGTTCTCATTGGATAGGAAGATTCTAGGCAATAATAAGGTAACAGTAGCATGTTGATCAACAATATGCTGATGTTTTTCACCTAAAGCAAGTAAACTTCCAGCTCAGCTGAGAGCATGAGACTTGGCATGACACAAACAGATAAATCAATAAATTAGAATATCAAGCAAAGGGAATATGTCAGTTGTAAAAGGATGGTGGTCGCATTTCAATAATTTATTCACAGATGCCTGTAAAATCTGTGTCACAAGCGTGGCTCTATTTTTATCAAAAACACAGATAAAATATATACGATTACTATCAACGATCTCAAAATCCTGTGGCAAAATAAAAATTCTAATCAAGCATAGAATTGTCTCAAGTTGGCTCAGTCAAGAAAATAGTGGTTACAGACAGTGTTCAAATTTAAAACAAGAGAACAACTTATGAGCGCTGCAGCAAATTATTTTCAAAAAAGAAGAGCACCACAGAATCTCACTGAAGGCAATCTATGTATTATTGAATATAAGCAAGTTTAAACAATTTCAAGTGGGGAAGAGAATAAATTTACTTTTCGTGGCATGAAGTAAGACGGCCAACGATTTCTGAGTAGAACATGTCCTAAAGAAAGGCCTCATGGTATCTTAATATGAAAACAGTATGCTCAAACATTACAGTTGTTCTACAAAAAAAGAGAATGATAATCTATTGCTTTTGATCACTCTGTAATCAAATTCTGCATGGAATTTTCTTGAGGCATTCAACATAGGCGCTAATTATTACTTTCTAATGTATGTATTTATTTAGTGCCACACTATCAAGAAAAACAATATATGGAATTTGAACATCACTACTGCTTTTTCCTTCCACAACTGCTTGAAACACTTGGAGAGTTCCAGAATGAAGACATACAACAAATTACACAACAGAATAATGTGTTCAACTGTGCAATATAATGCTCAACTGGCTACTGGATATTCAGATCTATCCAACAAAATGACATCCAGAACAAAGATATGCTCTGCTTAACTATAAATATGAGACCACGACATGGGAACTTGCTTGGGCTTAAAAAGTTTAGCTTGTAGTTCAGCCTCTTAGTTTACAAAGTTAGTATCAGCCTCAACCCAGTAAGGATGGACGAAATAACAAATGAATTCAAAATCCAAGTCGTTGGAAAACACTTCTGCTATGAAAAGCATCTGGTACATTCCGGATACCCCAAAAGCTCAACAACATCAATATTTCCAGTGCATTCCTTTTTCTTTCGCTTCCATAATCTACTGTTAGGGTATGTAAGTTTTAATCTTGACAATTCATTCATCTCACCTCATGACCCCTCCATTCATTTCATTTTCCCAATCCCACCCCTCATAACCCATTATCCAAACACCTCCTTAGGGCTTCCATTGACTAGTTGGGGCAGTTGTCACAAAGGTATCAACCATGCTGACAAGCTGCAAAAGAACAGGAATAACTGTTTTTTCGGTGGTCAGAAACTGCAAGTCTGGGGGCAGATGCAGTTAAATTCTACTATGCTCTAGAGTTCAGATATCATCAAATTACCTTCCTTGCCACACACAATTGAACAAATTAAAGCTTGAGACAAAACAATAAACACAGAACAGGCTAAGTTATTGTTTTCCATACGGCATACAAGATAGACAGAAAGGTAACTACGATTTGCAAGCTATGCCTACATCAGACATCCATCACAGTACATATGAACAACTCTAATTAACTCCTAAACTCGCAAGCCAAGCCAGTGGGCAACCAGGACAAGCAAGAAAACCTTGAAAGGGGACACCTTTGCGCCACCGAGATTTACTCTAGGGAGTCGACGATGCGGTCGACGAGCGCTTCCATGAGCCTCCGCTGCGAATCGAGGTGCCGGAGTGCCATCTCCATGCGCATCTGCTGCGTCTTCCTCGCTGCCTCCATCCGCCTCTGCTCCGCCCGCAGGAAACCCTCCCCGATCGCCCTCAGCGCCTTCACCACGTCGCTCTCCCCGTCATCCTCGGGATCGGCATCGGCATCGGCATCAGGCAGCCTCCTCTTCTTGGGCGGCGGGGGGGAGGAGGGAGCGGGAGGAGGAGGCGGCGAGGCTGGCGGCGGCGGGGAGGGAGATTGCGACGGGGATGCGGAAGGGGAAGGCCCGTCGAGGAGATCGATCGCGTCGAGGAGTGGGCAGGGGCGGCGGCGCTTAGATCGGAGGCGGCGGCGGAGCTTCTCGACCTTGTGGCGGCACTGGCGTGCGGTCTTGGTCGGGGTGGCCGCGTCGGCAACGGCCGCCCAGTCGGCGGAGGTCAGGTGCGCCCGTCCCACCGCGAGGCGTCGCGCGGTGTAGGCGCGGGCGAGCGCGAGGGTCTCGTCGGGGGTCCAGCACGGCGGCGGCACGCGGCGGGCGTTGGCCGCCGTGTTGGTGGGGGAAGAAGCCATCTTGATGGTGGTGGTGAGGAGGAGGAGGCGGAGGTTGGGGGAAGGGACGGTGAGGGGATTATAATGGAGGAGTCTTTTTAGGGCGGCGACAGGTGGCGGTGGGCGCACGCGGGCGGCGGTGGGCGGCGTCGGCGGCGGCGCCAACCGCGGATTGTGGGGGTTGACATCTTGACCGACACCCCACCCCCCGCGCGGCGCAGCCGCGCTCGGCGTTAAAGTTCCGTGTCCGTTTTTTTTTTTCTTTTCGCTTTAGAATGTTTCGACTTTTTGCGTGGCTAAAAGATGTGTTTTTTCGGTGAGCCCACAGGTAACTCTAGCCGTCAGATCGAATAGGATAATTCGATTCGCATCAAATCTTATTTTTTAAGAAACAAAAATGATATGATTTGTTACTGTTTGGCCGTAGTTTTGTGTTCGGCATGAGTGCCGCCGTGACGCCCGTGGGGGGTTGTGGTTGGCCGGGAGCGGCGGCATGCGGTGCGACTTGGTGGTAAGGGGTAGCGTGCGGGAGCGGCAAGGTGGCGCGCGGTGCGGCGGCGGCGCGGGCGGTGGGGCCCCGTGTGTGTGTGTGTGACCGCGTGGTTCGCCGACGCGGCCGTGATGTGAGACCCACATGGCGATGACGCCGCGAGCGGCGCGGCGCGACCCACCGCTCGCGGGGGCGACGCGGCCGGGTCGGAGGATGGAGCGGCCGAGACGTCACCTCATCGTGCGCGTGCGGTGCGGTGGGAGATATCATGCCCGGCTGCACCGACGGGGCCCGAGTCACGCTCACGCGGCGCCGCCGCGCGGGGTCGCGTGCCGTGCGCGGCAGCCGGTGCGCCCGCGGGTTCCGCCGTGGATGGCGTGTAGCTCGAGTGAAACCGTGCAACGGCGGGCGGGCGGCGTGTTGACGCGGCCGCCTCGATCAGGATCGGGGCAGAGAGACCCACGCCATCACGGCGTTGCTGCCCACGTCGTCGACGTGCCTTGGTGTAGGCGTGGCTGGTGCGGGGCGTGCAGCTCCGCCCACTTGCCTATCAGTAGCAGTAGGATGACGGATGACAACACGAAAGATCCGAGAAGATACCGGGGTTAACACTCAACAGAACCAGCCAACCAGGTCCCCGGGACAAACTACAAACTATCAGCCCCGTTCTTGGCCAAGAGCTGATTATATGCCAAATGATTTATTTATTGTGTAGGTAGTTAAAGACTAATGTTAAGAAAGAAACTACGTTAAAAATATTGTAAATTAACTTCAAAATTAAATTGTTAAATTAAAATTTTGCCAACAGTTGATTCTATATAAAAAATTAGAACTGATACCCTCGATAGCTTATCGTCAAACTCCGCGAACTCGTGAAATTATAAGATCATTCACAATATGCAAGCTACTCGTACAAGTGGCTAGAGAGATGAGAGAATATGTCCTTATAAATATCCTCATACAAAAGATATATCTAGTGAATATTAGCTAAGTGTTGGAAACTCGGAAAAATCATACTAGTAAATGCATGAAAAAATACTAGAGATAGATGTAGATATGAAATACATTCTCATTAAATTTCAAGTCCAAATTCAACTTCATTTGAGAGTAACAAAAAAGATAAATTTCCGGTCAAAAGTTTTAGTATTTTTTTTCATGAATTTACAAATCTTTTAGATAATATTTTCACGAGTTTTCAACACTTATTCATTTTCACCCGGATATGTCCTCATACATATAAGTTCAAATAAAATACTTCAAACACCCATTATAAAATAGACCAGTTGACCAAATCCCGGGCTTGTTCGGTTTAGAGGATTTTTAACTCGTAAGAATAGGAAAAGTGGAGGAATAGGAATATATGCATACATCAATCAATAGGAATTTTTCCAAGAGGTTTGAGTAGATGGAAATTTTTCGATATTTTATCTCTACAACTTGGATGGAAAGGAAAATTTTCTTTGGTTTTTCTATACCTCATTCTTACAACCCGAATGTTACTTGTAGGATCTGATCCTTAGTAATCCAAATCTTTTGTTTCTCTTAACCTTTGAAAACCCCTTACTCCAGCAGCTTCTCCCTCCAATTCTTTGTTTTCCCTTCAAACCGAATAAGCCTTTAACCTCTGAAAATTCCTAACGTCAGCGGCTTCTCCATCCCCATATCACAGGTAGCTTCTTAGCTCTCTCCTTCTCCTTCCCCCTTGTTGCCCTAACTTCCGCGGCTTCTCCCTGCCCTACCACAGGTAGCTTCTTAGCTCTCTCCTTCCTTCCCCTTATCGCTCGCTCCTCCCTCACGACCAACGAGCTCCGAGTCGGGCCGGTGGCAGATCAAGCTTCCTCGCGCGGTGGATCTAGGGACATGATGGTAGTTGCTCCAACACAGCTCACGAGCCATTTCCCATGATCGAGTAGCCTTGCCACAACCGGGCCACTCATGCCCTCAACAAGAGTGCCCTCGTGAGGACACCCCCGTGGCTGATATGGTGTACAATCTCCAAACTTGCTACCCACAAACCACAAGCCACACTATGAAAGTAGATCATCGCAGGGACACACGAACGCAGCTGATCTAGAGGGAATATCTGACATGGCAACCCGAAACTACACGCCACATTGTGAATGGTCTAACAGGCCTTAAAGTTGTGAGATGCATTTCTATAGACCTTCATATGATTTAATGCATTCTAACGCAGTAACATTCCCATGGGGGCTGAAGCATCATCAGAACAAATCCGAAAACGCTTATAATCGGCCGTCCGATGCGAGGCGCATCGTCGGACGCGCGCGCGAGCCGTTCGATCCTTTAGGACAGAATGGATGGCTCCGCGTGTTTAGCCGTTGCAACATTGAAAGGGAAACAACTGCGTTTCCCTTTTTTCCTCCGTAACCGCTCCGACACAATCGGAGAGAGTGCGGGAGAGGCGGCGGTGGAATTAGGTCTAGCGAGGAGGCGACGGCGGCGGCTGAGGCGGTTCCGACCGGTAGCGGCGGCGTTCAAGGCGGCGCCGGAGAAGCCAGAAGCTGTCGCAGCGGCTTGTCCAATCGTCGCATTCCCCTCTATGGCTCTACCCCCACCACACACTCACCTCGCAGCTGCGTGTTGATGCGGTTCCGACCAGCGGAGGCGGCGACTGTCTCCATCCCCCGCGGCGGCTTCTAGCTCCATTCCCGGCGTCGAGGTGAGGGCTTCGTTTACCCCTGTTTCCCACTCCACCCCCACCCATCTCACACCTTGCTACCCCATGCTTTCTCCCCCACATCCGAAATGGTTTTTATTTTTTTTTTGTGTTTGCATGTGGTCTACTAGATGTGAATGTGTTCTAGTAATGACATTAATTTTGTTACAGAATGTTTTTAGGCATAATCTATGAGGATGCATTTATGAGATTCCCCCTAGATGTGAATGGATTTTTTTTATATTTTTGTGTTGCATGTGGTCTCCTAGATGTGATTGTGCTCGAGTAGTTACATTATTTTTTGTCATAGAAGGATAATTTATGATGATCTATTATGAGATATAATTGATAATCTATAATATGAGTTTGCACCGTGATTGTTTCATATGGTTGTTTTTTTGTTTTACCATTTTTGTACTGTGATAATATATTATGCATTTTTTATTTTTCCATTTTTATTTGTGTTTATGTGTTTTTTTTGTTCCTATCCATGCATATACAATGTTGCACTACACATTAATATTATGTTTCATAGTATTCCCTGGTTTGTTTTACATAGTAGTACACATTTTTTTTGGTTGCAGAGCACATGTTGTATTTTTTGTCTCAGACTTTGTTTCTGTTTGTTTTTTTTCAAGGATGCCTGATTGGTGTAGTGGTTCCAACTTCAAGCATAGATGGGGCGGTGTGAGGTTTAAGCGCACTATGATTGAGTTGGAACCCGAGCAAAAGCAATTCATCATAGATAATGGCTTTGAGTCTTTTCTATCACTAAGCAATTTCAAGGTCCATAGTCGACTTGCAGAATGGATTATGCAAAAGATGAACCCAGAGATTTGTGAGTTTAGGTTCCGTGGCAAGGTTATCGTGTTTGATAAGTTGTTAGTACAGAAGATTACTGGGCTAAATGATGACGATCTACCTGTTAAGCTTAGTGGTGCCAACAGTGAAGTTGTGAAAGAGATCAGGACCCTGTACCATCCATATTTTGTCAGCAATAGACTTGGTACAGGCATGTGCGAGAAATTGTTGCTTTCTCTGCATGATGAAGAGAAGTTCTTGAGGACTTTCATTTTGTACTTGCTTGCCACCATCTTGTGTCCTGCCACCAGCAATTATGTGAATCTCGACTATGTGCATTCTTTGGTTGATGTGAAGATGTGGAGTCAGTATGATTGGTGCACACATGTGGCGAGCTGTTTGATGCGGGAAATCAGGAAATATCATGGATTCTCTACTGAGCAACGAGATTCCATTTTTCAGATTGGAGAGTGCCTCCCCTTGCTTGTTGTAAGTTTTTTTATTATTTCACCCTGCTATATATATATTTTTTGTTTCACTATCATGTGCTTGATCCAATATTTCAGCAAAATACATCCATTTGTCTCATTTAACATATATGTTTTGTTTCACATAACTGTTGTCATATGTTTCAGTACATAATCAGTCTAGCATGCTAATTACCTATGTATATGTTTCAGCAAAATATATCAATTGTTTCATATTACACATATGATCTGTTTCATGCACTGGTGTCATATGTTCCAGTTCATATTTTTTGGCCAATATGCTCCTGTTAACTACCTATATCAAATGCCTTTTTTCAGATTGCTTACATGGATCATTTGCAAATGCCAACAACTGGATTGCATCTCCGCATCATTGACTACAGCACACCAAGATTTTGTCATGTCACTGATGACGACTTTGAGTATGTTGCTGTTGTAGACCGTTGTAGGATGAACCTTGGCTATGTCACATATGGGTCTCGCCCGGTATGTTTCACAACTATGAATGTTTCAGTATATATACATTTTGTGTTTCACCACTTACTAAAACTATGTTTCATCTTTTTATTTCTTCAGTTCCGTCCACGGAATGAGATCCCATATCTAGCCCAAGTTCATGTTGTTGCTGGTGGGTCTGAGGCTATGAATGCTGGGTTTGCAAGGGCTGAGGATGTTCCAATTGGTTCTGGTCAAGATGGTGTAGGCATTGGAGCTGGTATCGCCCAAGATGGTGTTGTTCAAGATTCTGCTTCATTGAATGAATGGATCAGGCTATCTCCCTCAAGCAACCAAGGGACTATGGTAAAAATTTTCTTCACTTTTTCACTCACCCTCTCTCTTATCTACATTTTGCCTTTTTTTCTTTTTTTGTTTCTAACTTGCATCTAACTTGTTCCTCTCTTTGTTTCATTTTGTCTCAGTTTCCAACAAGCTTAAAATCTATTATTGAGAAGCACAGTGCCATGTGGCAGGATGAGTTTGTTTCAGCACTTGACAACTTCAAGAGGGTCATGATTGATTTGCATGCAAAAAGAACATGTGATATGATTTCTGACATAAGCAAGGTGCTAGCTGATAGCAACACTGCAGTGGGCAATTCCGAGGCTGTTTCAAACCTACCAAGCACTGAGGGGGCAGCTGAGGCCGTTTCAAACCCACCAAGCACTGTGGGGGCAGCTGAGGCCGTTTCAAACCCACCAAGCACTGAGGGCGCAGCTGAGGCTACAGTTGTTGATGGACCAAGTAAGGAAGCTTCAGGCGGTTCTGTGCCAAGCAGCCCAGCTGTTGATGATTATATTTTGGCTCACCGCTCTGATATCTCAAATCTAGATGATGCATGTGGTGCACCGTCATTCAGCCTCTTCAATGAATCTGATCCTGAATTCATTAGCACTCAGGACTTGGCTGCTGAGATGCTGTCCTTGCGTGTTTCAAATGTTCCTCAGTCGGCAATGGATGCAAGGATACCTTCTCCATCACCTCAGTCACCTGTTTCTGCAAGGACATCTTCTGCAACTCCTTCACCCACTGGAAAGACACCTTCTCCAGCCCCCCTTCACCCACTACAACAAAAACATCAACTTCAGTAGTACTCTCTCTAGAAGCAGTAAGGACAATATCCCCAGCTACATCTTCACCGCCACGTGCTACAAGCTCGCTACCTCTAGGTAAAATCACCACATTTTTGTTCCTTCTCTCTCTCTCATTTTTTTCGGTGTGGTTAAAGTAACTATGAACAACACCACTCCCCCTCCCTAATGTTTTTTCCTCTATAGTAGGTGTTGGTAGTAGTGGTCCAAGCACCCATGAGAAGAAAAATAGGAAGAAAAGGGCGCGGAAAGGTGATTGTGATGTAGAGGCGAAGAAGTTGAAGACCACTTCTAAAATAGATGATGTGTACACAAGATTTGTGATTGATTCTGTGCCAAATAGGTCAAGGAAGGAATATGCCAAAGAGTTGTAAGTGTTTTCACACTTTTTTTTTGCGCAAAATATGTTTCAGCCTTTTTATTATTAATATGTTTCAGTGTAGTTCCCCCTATTGTTTCATCAGCTACTATGACATGTCTCACTAAATATAACACATTTGTTTCATAATAGCTTTATCTGAATTTTTTCCCAACCTTTTTTTTGGAAAAACAGGCCAACTCCCTTCTTAAGGATTGGAGGATTCCATGTCTCACTTGAGTATTTCCGTGAAGCAATGAAACCTAGAGGAGAGTTGAACAACGAAGTTATGTCGTGTTGGATTGAGATGTTCAATGCAAACTGCAGGGAAGATTCTAAGATGAAATCGAGCATAAAAAAATTTGTTTTTCCCCTGGCTTGATGGTAACATGTTTTAACGCCCCCTTTTATTATAGTTGTTTTGTTTTTGTTTTTTTGCTTTAATTCACTTGTTCCCTTTTTTTCCTAGGATAAATTGATTTGCAATCCTGAGAAGTTTGTGTCTGAAAGTTGTGTAAAATGGGTGAAATCAATCAACAAAGAGCAAAAACTTCCTAAACTAGATCTTGTACCAGTTCTCCCATCCCTCTGATTTTTTTCATGTTTCAGTTAGTCTGCTGATATGTTTCACAACATGCTAATACAATGTTTCAGCTAGTTTTAACTCTATGTTTCAATGTTTAGTTTCACCATATGCTAACATATTGTTTCATTCATAACTATTCCTTGTTCCAGTTCTCATTTAACATATTCTACCTTTTTTTCTCCCACCCCATCAAGTTGTTCTTCCCAATTGTTCGTGACAAGCATTGGGTGCTGACTTGCATCAACCTTTTGCGAGAACAAATAAATTACTTTGATTCAATCAAGAGGGATGATATTTCTCAGTGGTTCATACTCTCTCAGAACCTGGTAAGATGTTCACTGGAACACAATGTGTTCTATTATAATTTTTTTTGTTGTTTCATTGAGTTTAAGTTCTTTTTTTTTGTCCCAATGCCAATGTGCCGTGCAGGTCACAAATTTTACCAAGGTTGCAGTGGATGCTAAAATTCCAATCAAAGATATATCAAAGTTTAAGACTTGCTCTCCTCCACAGTATCCAGTACAAAGCAATTTGTATGTTTTGTTTCCAAATTTTTGTTTCTTTTTTCTTTTTTTTTGTGCGCAAGTGTGTCACTTTAACTTATCACTTGCTTTTCCATGCACTAGGTTTGAATGAGGTTTCTTCAGCTTGAGATACATTGAGAATTGGGATGGGAAAAACCTGCAAGCATTCAATGAAGGGGACATGCCTAACTACCGGAAATTCGTGACACATATGATGGTTTCTTCGCATCTGGCTAAAGTTGATCATGATCAACTTCAAGCAAATTAGTGTAGGGGGCAGTCGTGTCATTTTCTGTTCTTTTGTTAGGATTTCATGTAAAAATGGTAGAATAATTACTGCAAAATGGATGCCCTGGGTAGCTATGGATGGACTGAATTTGTGCACTGAAGTGTGCTGTCTTTTCTATTTTTTGTTTGTGCACTGAAGTTGTGCTATCAAGTTGAACTGCTACTCTTTATATAATGTTGCATCTACTGCGAGATTTTTTGTTTCAACCTGTTCTGAATGGTTGTTTCATAGTTCAAGATGTTCTTTTTAGAGCAAAACAATGTTTCACCTGCTACTACTTATATGTTTCAGCTTGTTCTCAATGATTATTCCATAGTTCCAGATGTTCTGTTTCATAAGAAGCAATGTTTCACTTACTGTTACATAATTGTGACAGCATGTTCTCAATGATTGTTTCACAGCTCCACATGTTCTGTTCCATAAGAAGCAAATGTTTCACCTACAGTTATACAGTTGTCTCATCCTACACTTCATGAATGTTTCACCAGCTCTGCATATTCTTTTTCCACTGTAATCATTAGTGCAGAGAAGTAATTTTCTTTTTTGGCATTCCCTTCTTTCATCTTAACAATCATTCACATAAATCATAAGAAAGACTCATTTCACATAATCATCCAACATTCTGCCCATATGTGAATTAAAAAAATGTTTGTTGCATCTCACAACATAATTTGTCTCACCTAACACAAGAAGATAGTTTCATATTGTAATATGGCAATTACCACTATATTATCTTTTTAACAGTATAGTGCATCGCATCTAAATCTACAGCTTCTGGAACTCTTTTCTCGGAGTGTCAACTCCGTCTCTTGCACCATTTTTTGGTTTAGTAGAGCATCTCGCATGTTCGCTATCTTGAGATACGGGCATGTTGAAACATTGTGTGTCTCATCAGAGCAATATGAGCATGAGCTCTTCTTTTTTGTCCTCCTCTTCTTGCTGCTTTCAGTTATTTTTCCCCTATTGGCTTCATCCTGTGAGTTTTTTCTGCTGGCCTCCCTGTCCTTTTCTTGGTTGGTGGATTCTTAGCTGAACTTGATGGGTCTTGTTGACTAGGCAAAATACCTTGCTGATGTTGTGTTTCAATGGTGTGTGGTGTTGCAACCATTGCTTGTAGGTTCCGAATCCCAGCTGAAACAACAAGTATTTTTCCTCATCAACACATGTATCTGAAGCAAGGCTTGTCATCGCCCTGCATAACGCGTTGAACCTCAGCTTGCTTGCTGTCGGGACTCCAATTGATGGTGCTGGACCATTGTACTCATCACATATTTGCAATGTCGCTTGCTCTGACCACCGTTTCAGCAAGTACTTACTCGGTATCTCATGGATGTTAAGGACAGCCATCACCCTCAGGATGTGTGAGCAAAGAAGTCCATCTCTTTCAAATTTGTGGCACGAGCAGGAGTAGGTTGAGTGTGTTGCATCAACTGTGACACTATATTTTTTACCTGTTCTTTCTCTGTCACTTGGCATAACATTATACATGATGTTGGGGACTTCTTGTGTTTTTTCTGCATCCAGCCCTGTTGCTTCATATAGTTCATACTGGAATTTGTCTGCAAACACACTTGTAGTGTAAAACTGCGATGCTTGTTTCTCAATCAGTGACCTGCATAATTCAATGTTTCAACCCATTAATGTCAGTTGTTCCACAGTTGCACAGTTTATGTTACACTGTATTGATATTATTTGTTTCATCAATTTTTCGAATTAAAAACAGAAAGCACATCTTCTTTTTTCATATTGTTTCAAGACAGCAGATCACATTACCTTGAATATATTCTAGGTTTTGTTGTCTCTGCTCTGTAGCCCTCCCTGTCCTCTCTGTCAAGCCTTGTCTCAATTATGTGTTCATATTGTTTGACAAAGATCCACACCGAATCTTGCGGGTGTACAAATAATTTGAATAGCCCATTGAGACCTTCCGATCTCCCTGTCGTCCCAGTAAAAGGGAAAAACTTGTGTTAAAGTATACTGGAGCCCACATTTCTTTTGTTTCCCACAAGTTATTCAAAGTTTGGTTTCCATGGAGGTCATATTCATCTAGCATTTTTTGCCAATCTGATAGAAACCGATCTATTGTTTCAGAGTCATATATGCATCTATATAGAGTTTCACGGAAGCCTTTCTTTGAAGTGTACACGGGCAGGAGTTGTTGATCTGCTTTTGTGGTCACGTGCCATAAGCAACATCTATGAATTGTACCGGGAAACACCTTTTTAATTGATGCTCTCATTGCTTTATCTCGATCTGTCATCACTGAACCTGGCTTCTGTCCATTCATTGCTCGCATCCATGTTTCAAAGACCCATATGAATGTTTCAGCTGTTTCATCACAAATCAAAGCACATCCAAGCAATATTGTTTGCAGGTGGTTGTTAATTCCAACAATGGGTGCAAATGGCATGTTATAACGGTTAGTCATAAAGGTTGTGTCAAAGAAGACACAGTCTTTATAGCTTTGATATAGTTTCCGTGTTCTGCCATCCACCCAAAACAGCGCCTTCAACACGTTGGCCTCATCATATCTTGCAGCATAGAAGAAAGAGGGGTTATCTGCTTGTGTTTTTGGAAATAATCAATAGTCATTGCAACATCTTTGAGTGAAACTTGTTGTGTCAGTTTTGTCCTCAAATTTGAGACATTTGTAGCAGTGAAAGTTAGATTCCTCACACCACCGTGCAAATCTCCTAACAACGCCGAAATCTGCGATGTTGCAATGTTGCGATCATGCAAGGTCTTTAGAAATTCATAGTCTTCATTTGAGATGTGCCTGTGAGATCTGTAATATCTCCTTCTTCCAAGGTGCTTCACCATCGGATGCGTGTGTTCTGGTTGGAAAGCAAAGACTCTCCACTTGTTGTCCCTAAGCCCCACAGCCATATGTGCTTTGCAATCATACTTTGCAACCTTTGGTCGTTTCCTCTTCCCTTCCACCAGCAAGGAGGTCTTCTTCTTTTTGTTACCTTCAAGCAGGGGCTGATTTTCATTGTTCCCTTCAGAAATGAAGCTACTACCACCAGCACTATCTTTTGTGGTATTTTCTGGCTTACGTGCATGAACACACTCAAATTGTCTCCTAATCAACTTCGGTTCATCATTATGATTGTCTCCATTTTCAGATACTTTACATTTCTTCGATGCTTTTTCCCCCCTGATGATGCCTGGCTGTTTCTAGATGATGCAATTCTTGTTCCAAATCCTAGCTTATAAGCATAAGCGTTGTAAACATTTCTTGCCTCTTCCACTGTATCGAACTCCATTCCAATGTATGGAACAATTGGTGGGGAACAAACAACATCCTTTTCTTCTTCATCATTTTCAGATGCATCTTCATCCAATTGTTCATCAATTTCAACAGTCACAGCAGCCACATCTGTGTTGTCAAAACTTTCCACATCCACAACCTAGTACACAAAAAAATTTCACTAAGTTATAAAAGTGTGTTTTCAAAACAAAATATTCCCCCCTACATTTGCAATGTTTCAAATCCAAGGACAACTCACCAAGTCAGTTTCATGCCGAGTGGATTCGGATAATAGCACATCAAGGAAGCCACCAGATGAGCTTGGTGCTTGGACATCAATCTGTAACATTTTTGTTTGTTTCATTAACTTGTACAGTTATGTTTTAGCAAGTCAAATTCTAGTCCAAATTTATACAAAAGTTAAAATTAAAAATAAGACATGAATATAAATGTTGCATGAGGGAGACATTGTTTCTTCCTAACATGATGGAGACATTGTTTCACAGACCTATGCTTCAATATTTTTATAGAAACTTTGTCAAAAAAAAAGTGAAACAAGCAAAACCCTAGAAATTTTTTACTCACCAAATTCGTTGCATTATGAATTGGGGTTGTTCCTCCATTTGCACTAGATGAGCTCGGCGGAAAATCCCTCTCAACTTGGTGTATCAGATGAGCCATGGCGGCGGTGGCGAAGTTGCAGGCGGTGGCGGTGTGTGTGGTGGCGGCACGTCGGTGTTGTTGCAGGCATCACCGGCGTCGCGAGGAGGATAGGGGCACGAGGGATTGGGTCGCCGACGCCGGAGAGAATCGCCGGTAGCAGCGCAGCGCCGCGCCGCCGAAATCTCCCCTCGAGCTAGCGGTCAACGGGCGGACTCATTGAATGAAACAGTTAATGTGTCCGGGTGTTGCAACGGCGGGGGCGTCGGGCGCGACTTGTTTCTCCAATCGGATGGCTGGCGCGTGCGTGCTGCATCGGACGGTCGCGCGAGGCGTCCGATTTTTTGTCTCGCGCCATACATCTGACGCGTAGTGCTCTCCGAACAAATCGCATATTATAAAGGGGCACGGGCTGGGCGAGCAGCGAGCCGTGCCACGTCGGATTTTTGCTACAGTACGATAGTGCGTGCGGGGTGGAAGCTTTGCGAAAAAGCCCTCCGCTTCACACGTAATTCCATAGAGGTCCCTCACGAACAGTTCCCGTGAGATGGTGTATTACGTGGAGGCCCTTCGTAAAGCCGGATATTCCGTGCGAAGGAGAGAAAGATCATGAGTTAGGACCGCTCTGTAAAACTTGAAAAATGAGGGCTTTTTTCGCAAAACGGTGCACACTAACCCACCCACTCCACAAACCCTAGCCGCCCCCCTTCTCCTTCTCGTCTCTCCCTCACCCTCTCCCTCCCCCTCTGAAGCCACCGCCGCCTCCCCTCGCGCCGTCGCCTCCACCGCCGCCGTCGTCGCCGTCGCGTCGCCATCTCCGACACCTCCGCCTCTGCCTCCGCCTCCCTCTCCCACCACCGGTCCACCGTTCGCCGCCTCCGTTGCCTTCCCCGCCTTCGCATCCGCCTCGCGCCACCGCCGTCGCCGTCAACATCTCCGCTCCGCATCCGCCTCACGCCACCGCCGTTGCCGACCACCTCCCCCTCGCGGCACGCCGTTGCCGTCGCCGAGCGCACAACCTTCGCCTCCGCCTCACGCCGCCACTACGGCCGTCGATGTCGACCGTCGTCTCCGGCTGCCAGCGTCCGGATCCGGCGGGGGGCGGTCAGATCCGTGTCCCCCGACCACATGGAAGGGGCGGCCTCGGGTGATCTTTCAACCTTGAATCATCTTCTTCGTGGGTTTTTTTCCTTCTTGATTTCTGAAACTAAATTTGCTCGTCCCTCTTGCCTGTTGACGCCGCTCAATGTGCTGCCGCAGCACCGCCTGGTCCGGCTGCCATAAAGCAGTCACGTCGCTGTGACATCCCGCTCCGCTGCAGCCGCGCATCAACACCTCTGCACAGGGCCTCGCTGATCGGGGAGCGCTTCAAGGGGCAACGGCGGATGACGAGGCCTCTGTGTGGAGACAAGGATCTTGGTGGTGATGTGGATGGAGGCAGTACATCATTCCCAGTGGTAACTTGACATTGAAGTGTGTTTGATTAGGCAGAGACAAATATATTATGTTCAGAGAATTACATGATGTAAGCAGTTTGAAGAACATTTGAGACTATTCTGTGAAAGAGGATGCAGTGTGTTTACTCTGCGAAAATTGGTGCAAAAAGAAGCTGGACAAGAAAATTGTGAGGCAAATATGATTCTATCAAATTCACTTGATTCATACAATCCATGTTTTGATGTTTATATATATATATATATATATATATATATATATATATATATATATATATATACACGTGTATATATATATGTATTATTTTATGAATACATTTAGTGCCTTCTTCTGCAATTAAGGTATGGTATACTTTGATAGAATACTTAATTGCAGAAGAAGTCATAAGAAATCATTTCAAGAAAGGACAATCAGCACCTCATGCTGAGCATGAAGCTAGAATACAAAGGGACGAGAATGTTGCATGAAGCTACAATACAAAATGAAGAGAATACCGTAGCATGAAGACAGTCAAGAAATAGACAAAACATAGAATCGAAGGAATGGCAATATTACTCAAGCCTGGACAACTAAAGGCTTGATTGTACAGACTACTATGCATCGAATTGCAGACTTGCTCCATGCAGTCTTGCATGTATATGGGTGCATGTCTATCTACAGACCAAATAAAGCAGCAAGAGGGCTCATCAGCACAGCTATAAAAGGGCACTGCCTTTGGTTGCAGAAGAGTAGGGCGCGAAGCATACGAGCAGGCGTTCCTCTGAGCTCTCTTCCTCTCTCTTAGTACTACTACTAGAAAACCAGCTGTAATATTTCTGTAAATAGATCTGCCACTGTGCGAGCCTGGAGGTAATACTTCAGCTCTCTCTGTAAGCTCGGGGTTCCCGAAAGGGAAAATCATATGTAAATTTGTTCGCGTTATATGAAGTAATTTCTTTATACATCCCAGTTTATTTGTCTAGCTGAGAGTTTATGCAAGGGATCCTGTAGCAGATAGCTCTTTCGGTAGTTCTCCTCGTTAGCCTTCATCTTGCTTAGGCATCAGGAGAGCCTTGTGGCCGTAGAGAAGTGTTCCCTTCGGGTGAAACTGTCTGGGGAGACGATAAGATTTAAGCTAGAACGGATATTCTAGGGATATGAGAAGAAGTTATTTGTACAACGCGAATAAGTTATATATATGGTGAGTACCGAGTAGGATTTTACATACCATTGTTTATAAGCAGACCGGCTGATTCCTTAGGTCTCGCCAACCACCAAGATCTTGTTCAAAGTAAAATAAATTTTCAGTCCATAATATAAATTAGTTCCTCTGTTTCAATCTTTGTTAATTTCATAACGAATAAATTACCAATAATACAAATACATATTCGTAAAATAATATAGCTATATATTTGTAAATATCTGTGTAAATTTTTGCTCCTGTGATGTATATATATGTGTATGTATATATATGTATATATGTGTATATATGTATACATATATATATATATATATATATATATATATATATATATATATATATATATATATATATATATATATATATGTATGGACTGTATTACAGTGTGATGCGAAAGAAAATAAATTTTAATGGTTTAGTATAAATAACATGGTGAAGGATTATAGTGACTAGCGACCAAATTGTGTGGATCTTGTATGGGTTTCCTATTAAAAAAATGAACAATAACCACAATTTACTCTGTGTGGTATTCAAATGTGAGTATTTGCTACAAGTAAAAGGTGGTTTTAGGGGACCGAGTGGTGCATATAGTTCTTATAGGACAGGACCATGCATTATATATGGAAATAGTCATGCTAGAGCTGTAGAAGCTAAAAAGGCCATACTGTAAGTATAGTTACATGGAGAGCTGCATATATGTAGAGGGACACTACAGATACAGTGATATAAAGCAAAAGGGCAGTAATGTAGGTAGTCTTATATACAGAGATGGCGTTGCTATGTAATCTAAAAGGGCACTGCCAGTAGATTTGTGTATGATAGTGGAGTAACATTTCTTACTATTGTGTTCCGTTTATTCCAAAGGGATAGGAAGTGTAATCATCTGACCTATGTAAACAAAAATAATTATATGTTACATGGAGTACATCATATCAGTACATGCTATTTGTAATGTTAATGAGTAATCGATGCACCTTATCATGTGGCTTTTATCTAAACGATGTGTAATATCTGGTTAGGAATCCTAGAGGCCTCTTGCGGTGGTAGTAGTGTGCTCAAAGTTAATGTACAAGCGGGTTGTGTGAAGTGTTAAGCTTGATTTGGAATGGATCTTGAACCATGCTACGATTCCAAATGGAGGTTCTACCCTCTGTGCCCACCTCATATCAATAACAATTTTCTTTCATGATGTTCTACAGCGCTTCTTCTGAAAAGTGAACATATCACTTGTGTTGGATTATATGTGTTGGATTATAGATTCGAACTTATGTAAATTGGTATGGTATCCTTGGAGAGTATTCATCCGTAAGGTATTGTTGACATAAAAACACGACAGCCTGAGAGATCTGCTTAACTCCAGTGTAAGTCCAAAATAATGATGAGATGCGGGTGTGCCAATCAGTTTGATCCTGCAACTGACAAGATATATAAATTGAAAATAAAAGAGCCGATCGGCTGACAAGCCGATGTAGTCATTCCAGCTGATGCCTATACCAGCCGATATCCAGTATAGATCTTGATACTTGGGTAAATAATGATATAAAGACAATCGGCTAATACTGATATGATAAAATAAGCTTTGATCCGATGGTTAGAGCATACATTGGTTGGAGATCCGATGTCAATAAATCCAAACGATTAGATAAACAGTGGAATCTTTGTTGTCATCGGCTTAATCCAACTTATATGTAATCCTTATAAGACGATGCAACGTCCAGATAACTCATCGGCTAAAACCCCGATGAAATCCTTATTGGCAACCAAGAAGCAAGCTAGAGATTATGGTTCTAAACACAACTTAGTAGATCAAACTTAACTGATGCAATACTAAGTATGAAAAGAAACATAATATCTAGATAATCAAGGTTTTGACTGATTTTCAGAGTGGTGGATACATTATATAATCTAAGCCAACAAAGTAATCTAGCCGATATCAACAAAACCCTAGATGGAGATCAGCCAATGTAAGTAGAAAACCTTGTCAATCTAGATTATATAACGTATATAATAACTCATCGGCTAGCACTCCGATAAAACATTAGCATGAACCTGTCGGCTTAACAAGATTTATATTATCAACGACAATCTAGTAGGTCGAATCTAACCGATGCAACACGAGATTGTATATGATAATCTAATACTCGATGAACTGATAGATCTGTCTAATGTGATGGATATAACAAATCTATTTAAAACGACATTGTGATTACAGAGATATATCGGCTAAGACAGAAGATCAGACCTAACCGAGACAGTCCCAACTAAACTGATGCGTCTCTAAACACAATGCTATTAAAGATAGAATTGAAATATCAGGTAGGCAAATATATTAACCGAATCAGAGCGATCCAACAGATCGAAACGATGCAGCCTTGAACAACACCAATGTAGCCGATATATTCACCAAGAGCCGACGGAACGTAGGGCTTACCCCTTCGCTGGAGATTGAAAACCGATACAGCCCCGCGTCAGGTGCCAAATTCCACCGGTTGATAAGTAAATCCTCAAAAAAAGGGTGGCGATGCGCCGAGAGTAGTTGTATTTATCGAGAGAGAAATTATATGGACCCCGAGTGTACATATTTATACCTATGGGTAGATACTAGTCCATATCGGACACAACTCAAACTTTCCTAAAGATAAAAGGAAAAACAATAAAGTCCTTATCGGACACTAAACACATTTTCCTAAAGATAAAATGAAACTAATAGGCTCTTCCTAATTAATAGATAAACTATCATGCTGCATCATCCTTGAACTCGATCTCTTTTGGATAAGCTTCCTTTAATAGATTAATTTCCTTAATCGAATTTGGTAAGAATCCGACTGTTGGCGATTGATAGCTTCTATCGACCGATTCCAGAACTCTGAAGCCGATACTGACTCTAGACCGATGATGACTTCGAGACTTACCAAATTTCGTCGTTAACAGGTGTGATACATACATTGCATATATATCTAGGTCTATTATCCTTGTTCTTTCTGTTAACCAGATAAAAATGTATTTCTTATATGTCCCTAACCATTCTTTCTCAGCCAAAGAAAAAAAATCCTTTTGTATATCTGTAATTTTGTCATAAAATACCATCATTTCTATTGGAGAACATGTCCATATATTACTACTGCTAACATATACAAGTTACAATTTGCAAGTTGTTATTTTTAGTAGAAGGTGTTCCCTTCATCCTCTTAAACTCAAGGTGACTCGCCATATCCGATCATGTTTTCTGTTCGCTGAGTGAGGAAAGTACCTTCAAGTAATGCTAGCACTGCATACTTCAAAATTTCACTTTCATTGTAGGTGAGATATATTTTCATACTTTGGTTACTTCTTGTTTTGAATTATCTATAGAAACAATACCTTGATGAATATGGTTTAATGCACTCCAATGAGTTCAACACAGCGTTTAGCCATATAATTATGTGCAGAAATTTGTAGTATAAATTCACCTTTGAGAGACTATTCTTGTAGTTAATTTTTTTTGGGGAACTTAATTTTTCCTTCGGCTCATTGGGTGTAGTGTAGGCATCTGTGTTTGCTTCATTTTGCCATGGATTTTACTATTTGAAGACGTGCATGTCAGAATTAGGCTTATCTTTCAGGTTTCCCTATGTTAATTTAAGATTTGAACTGGCATGTAACTTTGTATGTAAAGAAGTTTCTTTTTTCACCTCAAATCATGTATGGTGTGTATTTCCTACAATATGTATCATGTTTCTCCATTCAAAACTGAAGGCCATATATACGTATCCATTTAATCCTGGTATTTATTTAAGACTCATCGCAGAGTATGTATATGAACTTTTGTATGTAAATATATCTAACCAATTTACCACAGCTTACAAAAATTTAGATCTTAAATTACATTGAAAAACATTTTGTAGTTCCAATCAACTATGCCATGGCATATACATATCGCTATCAGTATTATGCATGTCAGTAAAACATTTTTTTCCCCAATGGTAGGTTCGTTCTATTAGTGTTTATATTGGCAACATGTCCTCTTAGTGCAATATTCTGATGAGATGTTAGCATCTGATGCATGAGCTTTTGATCTATACGCACAACACTTGCAATTATCCTAACCATTTTGAACATGTCATCTATGTCTTAGGATCTGAAATGACATTAGCACGAATGAATTATGATCTTTCAAAAATTTCAAAATTTACCATGGCAGAATAATTTAATAGTTCAAGTTTTAGTTAATTGTATTGATCGAAAATGAGTTGAAGTTGTTTGGCTGGATTCCTGTAGGTACAATTGTTGATGCCATTTGTGTACATTGGGGTAATATTTCAAAGTTAACCTAACAAGCCATATACATTCTGTCATTTATGATTCTCTCTATTTTTCTTAGCAACCACATGTTTCTTTGGTACTTTTTCCCTTCTATTTGGATGGGGTAGTTCATTTCAAATCAACTGACCTCATATTCTCTAGGGCTATGATAGAAGGTGGCCATGTAGGTAGGTCGTGCGTCGACAAGATCGTCGGCTGCTTGAGCGCAGCAATCGTTCAGCGACAGTGACCAGGTCGACCGCAAGGCGTCCGATGTCGAGGATGTGATCATATTTAAGCCTGCTCTAGATTGCCAGATCAGCTAGACCAATTTTATGGTAATTTCTTGCAGCTCCTCATCTTCTTCCCATCCATTTGTAATTTTAGGTTGGCTAGCTTTGAAAAACAAGGATTTTGCAGATGTCTGAAAATACAATCAACAGATACGGTCTTTCTTTTGATTATGATGCAAGTTCCATATTCTGAATTTCTGGTGTTCAGTTCTACATTTTTGATTTGTAGTTTGGTTTCCTAGGAGTTAGGATAAGTTAATATTCTCCTATGCCCCTGTATCACTCACTACTCATTCCCATCTCAGTGATTGGGTGTGTACTTTTTTGCAGGGAAAGGGCAACAATTACTCTGGAATATAATCGTTTTTTACAATATGTAATATCTCATGGCAGTCAAACTCTAACCACGTTTTTCGGTGTGTACTTGATCATATCTGAATATGCTTTAGGAGGTGAAGACTGAATGTGGATGCATCCACAGAATGCTGGACATTTTTTCTTCCAAAAATATGTTTGTTTCCTAATAACTATGACCTTTTTTTTTATTATGGCAGGTGACATTGTCTTCCTAAATTGTTAGATCTAATAGATCCTACTATGGCTCCAGCTGCATCATCTCTGGTAAAGTTGAGATCATCCTGTCAAGAGTGCTTGGTGCTCTTTGGTACGCCATATTGTCATGTTTTTTTCTTGGAATACACTGTATTGTTTCTTAGCAATAATCACAAAGTTCACCCATTTCTAAATTGACATGCACCTGGAAGCATCCATATAATCAGTAGCCCTTGCAGTCAGTAACGTTTTAAAATCTTTACAAGCAAACTGTCTTCATCTATTAGTTTTGCCTAAATAAACCATCTTGTTTGCATTACGATTGATTTATTCTAACAAATGAGTAATGAACATACACGTTTGTACTGCTTCCAAAATATAATTGAGGTATTAAAATTTTAGGTTTTTGCCACACCTTCTTTCATTTGTTGTCTCAGATAATCACCGAAATGATGCAACAAAGATAGTCCGACGACTTTATACAGGAGCACTATTGGACAATTATCTTCGATGGGCATTGTCTTTCTTCTGCTGCTCCATTCATATATAAAAATCTTGTGATTACATGCAAAAGCACAATAGAGATACCTGATTTGTCAAGGCCTCTGTCTCCTACAGCCCTGCTATGCCTTCGCGGTAACAAACTACTGCCATTTCATTATGTTATCAACCATCACCACAGTGGATGCTCCAGATTGTGTTGGCCGTTTGGTGATGCTCTACATTTTGTGCTATTGGTGGTTTGGTGCCATCCAGATGCTGCTACCCACATTCACAAACCATGTGTAATTACTACCATTATATATTCCAACCATCAGGCTTCAATGATTTCATATCCACTACTATACATTTTCATGTACTTAAAAAATCTGTTTATCACAGTTCAGTTTGCATGATACATGATTTTGTTTATTTACATAGTGACCGTTTCTAGCCCATTCAGCTATCCCCTTCATCTAGTTCACATAGCCGTAGCTGAACCTCAGGACATTCAAGTAATCAACCCCTTCGACAAGGCTGTGACAACGCAAACTGACGTTCTGGATGAAATCGCGGATATGGCCTATACCACAAGTCCGCGATAGCAAGCAAAAGAGTATGCCTACGTTTGATAGGCATATTGACGGTTTGACACAGACAACGTGACAATGTGCAGCAGGCCATCATCATAGCCAGACAAGAACCCAGGCCCAAGCAAATAATTTATACACGGAGCACATCACACAACATGAGCGCATAGTTTTTCATGAAATTGAGCTGAACGCAACAATTTCATACCTGTACATGAAATCCGTTCCCTTGCTTACAATGCTCATTACAAATCTCAAAAGTAGAAAAAGAAAGGAAGAAAAAAGGAACTCTGATATGCGTTTAGTATACCACTAACATATGCAGCCTGCACATGAAGCAGTTCCTTCCAGGTTATGGACGAAACAGTTATACAGCAACAAGCAGCATCTTGTATAACAACTGCACTATCTACTAGTATAAGGTTAGCACAACCAAGCCAGTGCTCCGCTACAGTTAGCAAACCGATCTCACACCACATGAGAAAAACAAAGTACTCCAGTACTTGGCCAAGCAAACAGCATAAAAATAGACAGATAAAATGAATTTATTAGACGCGATTGAACTGAGATAAACATCAACAAGAGATACACTATAGCATTCAGAACTAATAAAATATTTGTGCCTAGTTGATTCTACTGAAACTATTCAGATGTCAAAATTAGAAGATACCATTACCAAAAAAATAGTACTGAACTAAATGAATGCAATGGAACTTTGTGACCATAAGGTATAAAAGATACATTGTGTTAAATATTAATAATAGAATCAATTGATATGTAGAAGATTAATATGTTTATCTGTTCTTTTCTACTTCAAATCAGTTTAGTTTTGTAATTAAAACAGCTGAAATAATCAACTAAACTGTATGGTTTAAGTTTTCTCTTCACCAATTTGAGATCCTCAAAAAAATCGTTAATGCTGCTTTGCATTTGCTACTTGAACAAAAATGCTTCCATAGTCTATCTTGTAAAATTATGATCATGCTGTTTTCCGGTCTATCTTCATTCCACTAAATTCAACCAACTGTCCCTTCCTTCCCCTCCTCCCCTTCTATTTTATACAAGCACCTAATTATCCAACAACATGGTGCTTATTCCCTCAGATTTCAATCCAACATCCAAATTCATTGATACATTCTCTCTGTGCTGGATAGTGCAAATCTTCCATCCACAAATGATAAACTAATGCAATTCACCAAGATCTGAAATAATTGCCCGTTGCCCTTATGGGATCCTACTCCAACAAATGGAACACTAAACAGTAAGTGATAGCGATATTAAAAGAATGTGTAGTTTGTCAAGACTGCCAGAGCCGTTCAAGAGCTGCCTCCAAAATAGAGCACACCAGTCCCCTTTCTAGTTACTGCCAGGGCTGGCAAATGTAGTACATAAAAAATTCAAGTGTAAAAATGCAAACTTTGATCTCAGGATCCAATAATGGTTATTATCACTTATATGATGAATCGAGTAAATTTCAGACAATGCAGTGACTTGCTGTAGAACTCCTTGCTCTCAGAGAATGGTTGTATTAACACTAACAAGTTTGCTAGGTTTGTTGCAGCTCTCTGTATACTGTGTAATTTGTATTTGGTAGTATTAACCATCAACTTCACCAATTCACTAGAACACATTGCATCACCTACTGCCAATAGCTATCAACAGAGGATTGCTTGTTCCCTAAGGCGTTAATATCTTGGTAAAATTATCTATTTACAAAAACTGTTGCAAAATAAATTTGGTTGTAAGAAATTTGGCACCACTAAATATATCTCTATCTAATGGGATAAAGGGCCCAAATATACCAAAACTATCCTGTAATCATAATGATAAATCAAACATAGGTGTCTTAGCAAAACCAGATTTTTTTTCTGAAACTTAATTAGTCAGTGTATCATGCTTCATGCTTCCTGCATATTTCTTCATAGTTTGCAATTGTCCAATTACCACTTTTTCCCAAAGATATATTATCCATGCTCCAGACAGCACTTGACACAAAGTACAGAAACTAGTAATTGAAATGTGGTGATCAATGATGGCATTGCTTGTTAGATATACCTGGGTGCCCTGAACTCTATGCTGCTGCTAATCAACAGCAGCAATCCAAGGCCATACTCATAGTTCTGTAACTGCAAGTTCTGTTATCTTAAACATATTATGGCAAGGCCTAAGTAATCGCTTGGTGAAAGAACTACTTTGAGCCATATAAATGGCTTCTCCCAATTTCAGAAACCAACAAATCCATTTTTTCAGCAGTTACCAAATAACTAGTCCAGGGTTTCAGTCTGACCAATCATCTTTTGGCACAGCAATTACCGAACCACGAGAGAGCAGAAGTCGAAGGTTTCAGAAGTAACAGCCTTACACAAAGCGCCCCCTTCTAAGGCTTCATTTGTAAGTCTGATCTTTGGCCAGCACATCACAAGTGATCTTCAAGGCACCATGTATTTCAGGGAACTACCTCATAGTATTACTTTACTGAAACACTCCATATCTCTCAAAAATGTTTAGAAACACTGGAAGTAAACATGCCAAGATACCATAGCTGGCGATTATGTTCACAATTCTTGACCAAATAAAGCAAAGCCTTACATTAAAGAAACTAGCCAGAACATCCACAAGACTACTGCCACTTATTTGATCATGTCTTATTCGGGAGCACCACACACAATTGCCACTTCTTGTCCAGATCCGTAGGCCTTAAATCAAGAAGCTCCATACAATCTGGGGCCTACACCAACCTCCTACGGTGCCATGTGTGTTCCACAAAGACGATATGATGCAAAATCTGTACCATTAAAACAATTCATGGTTGATCACGGAGGGTGTTCCTTGTTTGATAGAAGGGGAAGCATTTGCCTTCTCTGAAGTGAGCAGTTAAGACGATGATGGCAGCAGTGGTGGTGGTGGTGGTGCGAGAGATCAATGTAAACTTTATGCAGGACAAATCTAAACTCAAGGGGAAACAGAGCAGATTCAGATTGAACACGCACCTCAGTAATATGAACTAGAACCACTACCGCCATAGTAGCCACTGCTGCTACCCACATTACGCCCTGAGTAAAGTGATGAGTATGAACTTCCACCAACCTGCACAAACAGAAATATAAATAAATTGGGGCAAATCAACATGATAGAAGGCTTGGGCCAACAAAAATGGACATAGATAATGAGCTGGAGATAACATTTTGATTAAGACTCACATCAGATCCACGAGACATGTAGCTACCACTGAAATTTGATGAGTACATTCCACCAGCATCATTACTGCTTGCGGAACCTGAGAAGGTGAAACACCAAATGATGTGAGAATAGTGATCTAATATTGAGCACATGAGCACAGGTACCCTGACACAACAGAGCCTTCAAGAGCATATACCTCCATAACTCATGCCATGCCGACCACTACTGTACACCGAATCATGACCAGAGACAGATCTGCCACCACTGTATCCCGCATGTGATCGGCCAAGCCTTCAAAGACCAGCAATGTACAGGCAAGATATTAAAAATAAAATCTAAGCAAAGAGGAGGAACATTTCAAAATGTACACCAACCTGTCGCTATATGTATCTGCATACCGGGCACTGCTGCCACCAACATCATAGTCTAAGCGTGCCTTAGACTGACGAACACTAATGTCATGATACCGAGGTGGCACATCATCCTGACATAACATTAGCAATGTCTTAGTTGGCTGAGGAATAAAGGAGAAAGCATGAAACACAAGAGAACAATAATTAACTGCCCTCACCATCTCAGCATATGAGCGTTTTGAACCAGACATTGTATCATAATCACGACCACGACCCTCCCTATATGTTGGTAAAGGACGGTCAATCTTCCCTCCATAACCATCATCAATATATGCTCGCCTATCAGAAAGACGGGGAGCACTACGAGGACCTAGGTCCGAATAGGCCGACCCCCGGGGTGAATAATCATCCCTATAGGGGCGTCTATCCACTGGAACTCTTGAACTATAGTCACCAAAGGTAGCTCTGCTTCTTGGCGGAGGAAGTTCGTCACGCCTTCCATATTCTCTCCTTGGGCTTCTCTTTGGGTACACAGGAGCTGTATCCAGATGAAGTATGAGAAAGTGAGGTAGCTACAGTGGATTGCACTGCAAAAGAAAAGAGAGAATAGATTGCACATAACATCTGCACACCTGGGGGCCTTCTGTCATATGATCTCTCAGGTGGAGGCAAACGCCTAACTCTATCTGGTATTGACATAGCAGGGCGCCTGTCTCTAATATCTACTGGCCTCTTCAGTGGGCGGCTCCTGACCGGTGGTGGTAAGCGACTAACATCAGGTCTTAAAAGACGAGGTGGAGGCCGGCGAAGTGGGGGAGGACGATCATATGCAAAACGTCCACCTCGAGGAGCACCCTGCCCAACCCTAAAATTTCCTCTTAGTCCATGCTTCATTCTAGGAGGTCTCTGCAATGGTCTTGACAATCTGGCTCTCACTTTTGCCTGAACCATCAAGTAGCAAGGTGTTGTGTAATATTAGTTCATGCCCAACAGCAGTAAACGGTAAAAAAGACCCATCAAACTCAGTTGGGGAAACAGACCTTGTTGTCACCTTCACCAATCTCAGAATTAGTTATCCCATCGGCACATGCAACAGCATTATCATGTGTATCAAAAGTAACAAACCCAAAATCCTTTCTCTTGGCTGCTGGCATATTTCGGGCTAGTTCAACTTTCTCAATAGCTCCATATTTTTTAAGGTACTTCTTGACACGATCTTCATCCCATGAGGGAGGAAGGCCATCAATAAATACAGTTCTAACCTGAACCATAGAACCAGAATAAGGATTCAACAGATTTAATCAAATTTGCAACATCAACAAACAAAAGCACCAAAATAAGTGGTTACCTGTGCCATTATTTCATCGTCAACTTCGGGGTAGGAATCAGCAAAGGAAACCTTTGCACTACGATCAACTCCAAAAACTACATCCCTCTTCTGCAATCGCCTAAAAGCATCCATTGCTTCAGGGCGAGTAGAAAACTCAAGTAAAGCATACCCACGATTCATTCCTGGATTATTGCTGTCCTCAACTAATAGTAGGTCATCAAAATTCTCAACACCATAACTCTTTAGTTTCTCCTTCAGCTGTACATGCCCAAATAAGTTATTATTCAGGTAACAACAGAAAAGGAAAAAAGAAAAATGTTTCAGCATCTTACATGTTCTTTAGTCCATGTCTTGCAGATATTGCCAACAAAAAGAGTATCGTTGTCATGACTAGGAGCAACACCACATTGTTTGCCTCTCACCTACAGCATTTAATGAATTATGAGATTACTTATAATAATAACACACTATAAATATAAAATATCCATATCTTTAGACCAACCAAGGTATTCCTTAGCTCTGACACTGCTCGCCTTGCTTGTTCTACAGTCGCATAACGCAGAAAGGCAAAGCCTTTATTTTTCTTTGTAACAGGGTTCATCATCAAACGAACTTCAGTGATCTCGCCAACTTCACCAAAAACCTTCCTAAGATCGCTTTCTGTTGCATCTTTATCAAGCCCACCAACAAAAACCTCAAACTCCTTCCGCTTGCGGTGCTCTTTCACCATTTCCTGATGCTCTTCATCCTCCACATCCACGTTATGTTCTTCTTCGGCATTTTCATATCCTTCACCCTCCCCATCGTCCCCACCATCCAATTCCTCGTCTACCATATCCGTCTCCTCTTCAATCACATCTTCAGTATATTCCACCACTTCATCACCATCCTCATATTGCTCTTCATATTGCTCCAAGTCCTTCTCATCGTAGTCCACAGCAGCCTCCTCTTCATATTCTGGTTCATCCTCAAATTCCAATCGTTCACCTTTATCCTCTTCATATGTTTCTTTTGTAGTTCCCTCATCTAAAAATGAAATAAGCATAACCTTACTACATGGACAATTGTTATCCAATAAAAAAATAGTCAAAAAAACAGCCACGAGTATAAAGTATAAAAATGTGATCTTTAATGTTTTGTCATTAACATATGATCTTCAATGTTTTATTAAGAGTGGTTCTCATTATGTTTTGTTTGCATAAAACTAGGAAAGGTCAATGCTGTCCTTTGTTAAAGGGCAATGCCATGTACTCAAACTGAATCAAAGACCAATTACTGAATCAAAGACCAACTGTTGGAACAGTACTAAATGATCTCACAGATCTAAAATTCCAACTGCAACCATGCACCCATGAGCCAATGCTAACCAGGAATTAAATAGATAACAGTCAAAATAACAAGACATCCATGACATGCTACTTAGGACGTTCATTGTACCCAACATAAAAGTACACCAATGCAGCAATCATCTTAATCTACCACAAAAATTGACACAAATAGTACAGATGAAAGTAAACCATCTATAACAAAAAAAAAGAGAGAGAGAAGTAGGCAATACCTTCACCGTGGCTCGCGCCGCTGGCTGCAGCGTCGGACGAAACCTTCTCCTCCGCGGCTGGCTGCTGCGGTGGCGGTGACGGCTGGCGCTTCTGCTCTTCCACCTTCGGGGCCTCCTCCGCAGCCTTAACCTCCTCGGCGGGCACCTCCTCCACGGGCGCCGGCTCCTCCACAGCCGCCTGCGCCTTCACCAGCCTACCCCTCGTCCCTGGCCCCTTCCTCCCTGCCGCCGCCGCCGCGGCGCCCCTCCTAGCCTTCGGCGGCATCTCCCCCCGCTCACAAACAAAAACCAAAAAGGAACCACCTACAGATCACCAAACAAGACGACGGAATTAGACGGACCAAGGATCAAATCGAGGGGGGGCGGCGAGGCTGGAATCCGTGGGCGTACGCACCTCGCGTCGTCGAGGAGGATCGAGGTGGGGAATCGAAACCCTAGAGCCCGAGAGCCGAAACGTGCGGCCTTCAGATTGCGGGGAAGCCAACACGGAACGGAACCCCGGGCTAGGTATCCCGGGTCGAGGCGGATCCTGCGATGACGCTGGGATCGCGCGTATTTACGGTTTTGCCATCAAGACTTGTCTCGCGCGTTGACCGCCTCCTGTGAGGTAGAGGGTGTTTTGGTCTTTTCGTGAAGTATATTTGGTTTTGCCACGTAATTGAAGTCGGTGTCGACGAAATTATGGATGCGCGACCGGAGACTCTGCAGCGAGTCTTTCTTTGGAGAAAAAAATATGGAACACGAACAATATAATACTCAAGAATAGTTTTAAAAGAAATTTAATGGTATTATTGTCAGCCTAGATCACTCGCTAGTTTTCTTCTTACATTCGTTTTCTCTTATCTAGTCAAGCTTCACTGATAACCCGCACTTTACTAACCATTGTCTTACTAACATTGCAATGGTTATTGACTCGTATTTAGTGACAACCAGTTTTTTTTAGGTTGTGTGTATCCTGATTAATGCAGAGACCAGGTGTAATGTTATTTTAATGAAATTCTTCCTATTATTTAAAAAATTTTAGTGACAACCGATGGTTTACACAAGCAACGGAGAGGATAAGTACAACGCATTTTCACAGTCATTTTGAGCAAGGGAGATGGTAATAGCAACACACTTAATAGGAGAGATCTAAATCATTTATTTCTACTCTACTATTCTGATGGCTCGTAGCAATGGGTATGGTGCACTAATCAGACCCCAGTAGTGAGAAATCACGCACAAATAACTGAAAATGCAAGGTTTTTAACAAAATCGATTGTATGACATTGCTAAGCTTTCAATTGTCTTACCTTGTTTGGTGGGATTAGTATTTTGAGAACATTACCATTGCATCACAAAAGTTACATAATTTATTCAGTGTCTAGCAACCTTGTTTGTCTTGCTTTATTAATGCCTACTCCAAAATTTTGATGTCAACTTGTAGAGCAACATATGGTACACTTAGTAAATGGCATCAAGTAGCCATTATGTTGTCTCATGGGTCTTGGCCACTACGGGTGGACATTCGTTCGGACCGAAACGGTCTTGTTCTTCGGTCTTTCGATCAATTTGGTCATTGAAAAGTGAAAACCGAATTTCACCGAAAAAATATCAGGACCGACAAATTCGGTCTCAGCCCTAACCGAAATTCAGCAATAGTTTCATATATGCAAAGAAATCATATAAATTTTCAACACAAAAATCAAAAAAAAATTGCAATCACGTCTGAGTAAAGAATCTTGTTGGGTTGCAAGCCTAGAAGGAGTAGGATGTGAATATTAGAGTTTAATCCAATTGAACATGGTGGATTATAGGATCATTTGGACCTTTTTTTTTGTTAATCCGGTCTTTTGGTTAACCGAGAAGACTAACCGAATTGACTGAACAAAATTCAGTCTAATTTCTTGGTCTCAGTCTTTTCGGTCCAATCTTTTTTCTGCTCACCCCTATTGACCGTGCTATATAACTCCGAGAAATAGAGATGTGTCGAGGTGGGCTTAGGTCCACTTTTGTGGTCGAAAGCCCCAAGGAATGAAAAAGAAGTTATGATAAGGCCGAAAACTTGGCCTAGCTCGAGAAAGCCAAGTCTTTGGGCTGAGTTTTGAAAACGACTCAACTGCCATTTTATTTTCATTTTCTTATTTTTCCTAGGCGAGGTTTAAACATGTCTACTACATAATATAAGCAAATAAATAGAGTATATCTTGCTCTAATTAAGACTATATGACAAGTAAAACTTGGTATTGTTGATTTTAAATTTTAGAATTGTTTAACAATTCAAAAGTAACAAGAGAAAAGATTAGTGGATTATATATACAATATTTTAACTACTAATTTTTAGTTATAGAAAAATTAATACAAGTAAATCATTTTACATAACTTCATAGAGTATGTCTTCGTCTCCCTAACCAAATATTTTGCTATATATAAAAAAACACCTTGCTTGAAAAAACAAACCCAACCTAAAAATCGAATCCACCAAAAAACCCCGACATAGAAAAACTGAATATGATAAATAAAACCATTGTTAATATTGCTCAAGATATCGTTGCAACGCACGGGCATGACTCTAGTCTATACTTTCTATATAATTACAACATATTATATCCTAAAGCTCAATAATGCAAATTTACCACATCATCATCCGTCGATTGCTATTATATTTTAAAAACTCATACAATCATAACACATAATCTGAAAGTTATTACATTCTATAATTCAACATGCAAACATGCCAAATCACCATGACCACATCATCATCCCAAAGACTTCAATATATGAAAATACCATGCATACAATGTTTGCTTACAATTTCAGTTAAACACCACGTTATTGGCGTAGAAGAAGAATCCATTTTTGTATGGGACCAAAACTTGCCCCGTTAATAAACGCTAGGAGAGAAACATCTATTATATTATTAAAAAAGCCTTAAAAGGAGGCACTACGTTCACTATAGAGGTTAGAAATTCCCACAATAATTGGAGAAAAAGAAAAAGGAGAGTCCAACTAGAAATATAATTTAGAAATAACTGAAATTTGGAATTAAAAATAAGCAATATTGGAAGAATAATTCATACAGAACTGAATACGAGATTAATTAAAATTACTAATAAAAAATAAAATAAATTCTGAAATTAGAAAAGAAAAAAGAGAGTTCATATAGGAATACAATTTAAAAATAACTCAAATTTGGAACAAAAAATAAGCAATATTGGAATAAGAGTCCATATAGAACTAAATACGAGATTAATTAAAATTCAGAATAAAAACAAAATAAATTTGAAATTAGAAAAATAAAAATAAGAGTTCATGTAGGAATACAATTTAAAAATAACTAAAATTCTGAATAAAAATAAGAAATATCGAAAGAAGAGATCATCAAAAACACAACACGAGTTTACTTACAAATTGGAATAAAATTAAATTCTGAAAATATAAAAATAATTATAGGAGTTCAAGTAGGAATACAATTGATAAATAACATAATATCAAAATAAAAAATATGTAATTTTCAAAAAACACAATCCTAAAAACAGAACGATGATAAATGACAAAAAAAGGAGAGAAGCAACGGGGTCGTAAAGGAGTAGGGTGATAGCGGTTGATGTGACATCTAAACATTATAAACAAAACCCCAAATAGAATCCCAATAACGATTAAGAGGAGTGACGATGGATAAGCCGTTAAAACAACACGATCACAGTGGTTGGCAGGACTTCTAGAAAGTAAAATGTAAACTTCAATGATAATCACGTTCGATTTTTAAAATCTCAATGATAACAAAGAAAGAAGACAGCGGGCATAAAAACTATAAACAAAACCCCAAATAGAATCCCAATAACGATTAAGAGGAAAGATGACAGGCAACCCGTTAAGCAACACAATCACAGTGGAAAGTAGAAAATAAACCACAATGATAATCACGTTCAATTTTTGAAATCTCAATGATAATTAAAAGGAAAGGCATTGGGTGGACCGTGGAGTAGTATAATGGCAATCTCACTGACGGTTTGGCGGGACTTTTAGAAAGTTAAAATGAACACTAACGATAATTATGTTCGATTTTTAAAATCGCAATGACAATAAAGAAAGGAGGCAACGGATGGGCCATAGAGAAGTAGAGTGGAGATGTTTGACGAGACTTCTAAAAATTATATAAAAAAGAAAGCCAATGAGATAATTAACTTTAAAATTTATATGGTCCAATTTTAAAGTTCCAAGGAGTATGAATAGAAACCGTAGTAGATCAAATAAACAAATAAAGAGGTGACAAATGAGTAAGAGGTAGCAACGTACTGGTGTGACTTTTAAAAACTATAAAATTAGAAACATGAAGATGATAAGGTTCGATCTTTTCAAATCTTAAGATAACGAGATAACTATTTAAAATTTTTTAAGTAAACTAATATGTAAAAGAAAATAATTTTGTATGGATATTAGCCACGTAATTGCATGGGCCATCCAACTAGTTTGATCGTAAACAGAAGTTTGTACGTATAGTGGCACATATTCATCCACGTATATCTATCCATTGCGTATATAATATTTAACATATATCCAGCCACGTATCTTTTATATTATTAAAACAGCCTTGAAAGAAGGCACCACGTTCGCTGTGAAGGCTAGAAATTCTCACATTAATCATAGAAAAAGAAAAAGGAGAGTAGAAATTCTCACGTTAATCAGTGAAAAAGAAAAATGAGAGTCCAACTAGAAATAGAATCTAAAAAATAACTGAAATTCGGAATTAAAAATAAGCAATATTGAAAGATGAGTCCATATAAGAATCCAATACGAGATTAGCTAAAATTCGGAATAAAAATAATAAATTCTGAAATTAGGAAAAGAAAAGGAAGAGTTCAGGAAGGAATACAATTTTGAAATATACTGAAATTCTGAATTAAAAATAAGCAATATTAGAAAAATAGTCCATATAAGAACCTAATACAAGATTAATTAAAATTCGGAATAAAAATAAAATAAATTCTGAAATTAGTAAAAGGAAAAAAGAGAGTTCATGTAGGAATACAATTTAAAAATAACTAAAATTCGGAACTAAAAATAAGCAATATTGGAGGAAAAATCCATATGGAACCGAATACGAGATTAATTAAAATTCGGAATAAAAAATACATTCTAAAATTAGAAAAAATAAAAACAAGAGTTCACGTAGGAATACAATTTAAAAATAACTAAAATTCGGAATAAAAAATAAGCAATATCAAAAGAAGAGACCATCTACAGCACGAGTTTAATTAAAATTTGGAATAAAAAATAAATTAAATTTAGAAATTATAAAAATAATTATAAGTGCTCAAGTAGGAATAAAATTTATAAATAACATAATATCGGAATAAAAAATATGGAATTTTCAAAAAAACACAATCCATCTAGAAACACAACGATGACAAAATGATAATAAAGAGGGGATAAACTAACATGGTCGTAAATAAGTAGGGTGACAACGATTGATGGGACATTTAAATACTATAAAAACCCCAAATAAAATCGCAATGATGATTAAGAGGATGGACGATGGACGGCGGGCCGTTGAAACAACACGATCACTGTGGTTGGTGGAATTTCTAGAAAGTAAAAAATAAACCCCAATAATAATCACGTTTGATTTGTAAAATCTCAATGATAATAAAGAGCAAGGTAGCAGGCGTAAAAACTGTAAATAAAACCCTAAATAGAATCTCAATGAGCGATTAAGAGGAGAGATGACGGGCAACCCGTTAAGCAGCATAATCACGGTTGTTGCTAGGACTTCTAGAAAGTAAAAAATAAACTACAATATAATCACGTTCGATTTTTAAAATCTCGATGATAATTAAAAGGAAAGGCATCGGGCGGGCCGTAGAGGTGTATAGTGGCAATGCTGATGATGGTTTGGCGGGACTTCTAGAAAGTTCAAAATGAACGCTGATGATAATTATGTTCGATTTTTAAAATCCCAATGATAATAAAGAGATGAGGCGGCGGACAGGCCGTAGAGGAGTAGAATAGCGGCGTTTGACGGGACTTCTAAAAATTATAAAAATGAAAACCAACAAGATAATTAACTCTAAAATTTATAAGATCCAATTTTAAAGTTCAAAGGTGGATGAATAGAAGTCGTAGTAGATCGAATAAGCAAATAAGGAGGTGATAAAGAAGAGGTAACGATTGATGTGACTTTTAAAAACTATAAAATTAGAAACATAAAGATGATAAAGTTCTATCTTTTAAAATCCTAAGACAACATGATAGCTATTTAATAAATTTTAAGTAAACTCATATATAAAAGAAGATAATTTTATATGAATACTAGTTCTATAGGAAAGCAAGGTGCATCAACTAGTAATATATATAACCTGTGCCAATGCACGTGTTACTGACTATAGTATTTGGAATATGAAGAAATACTCTACTGGATCATACCTGCAGCAGGAAGCAAATTTGCCGTGCTAAGTTGGGGACACTATTTATCCGTTTGTGAGGCGGCGCCAGTTCTTGGACTGAACGACAAGATAGTCAGCCATGCAGGTCAAGATGGGCACATAGCGAAGCAAAAAATCAGGACATAGATAGCTCACCGAGCAGGCCAACAACGACGTACCCGGGTCTGAAATACATCACTGTTCGGCAGTCAACAGTTCTTGTCAACTGGGTGCAGATTTTCAAGAATGAAAAATAAAACGAGAGATGACTAGATGAGCACAAAGAGGATCGAAGAAAAAAAAGGCACTAGCAACATCAATGGAGTGTGCCGTGTGGGATCATCTAGTCATCTCTCTCGTGGTTCAGGCAGCGGCCGAGGGAGAGGAAGTGGTGGTTGGGACCTGGGAGAAAGCCAGAGAGGTGGCTGCGCATATCTCTCCGCATCCTGTTGATGATCCAATGACCGCCGTAATGTTTGAAGTTTGAACATTTCAAAGACCACGATGCTTGCAGAATGCGGATTAGCACGAAACCGTGTGTGCGTTCTGCTTGCTGCATGCAAAAGCGAGAAGGATAAAGAGGTTGGCAGGGGAGGTGAGAACTGACTGGTTGAGCACTTTGATTCTTCGGAGCCGGTCAGCCGGATCACGGTAGGCAGTACACTGTCTCTTACAGTTCATGGTCCATGACTGTTGTATCAAACGGTTGGCCATTTGGAGGCATGTCTCCTCTTGAGCATCTGCTTTGAGTTTCTTGCGGAAGGCAGCTGTTTTGCCGTTGGATTTCTGTTCCATCTGGCAGAAATCTGGCTTGCTGGAAGTTTTCTTCCCTGATCGATTGGTTCTTCCCCTGTGTTTTCTTTTGTCTTGGCCTTCTCCTGGTTGGATTTTAATCATGCAGAAGTTCAGACAAGTCATTGTCAGAGCAACAGAAGAAATAGAAATTGTCTCTGTTTTTAATCACCAATATGTGGAGTAGCAAATAGCGATCAATAGAGAACGCAGCCGGCTTCTTCTTCCTCCAAGAAATGGGATGTCTGTGCCTCTTCCAGGACAAGTGCAGGAGCAAGAGACGGCCGGAGGTGGCGGCGCCGGCGCCGGCTCCGCCCTCCCCGCCTGTCGCTGCCGCCGTCTCCACCGATGCGTGCTCGAACGTGTCCGTGCCAGCCGCCGCGCCGAGCACGTGCACGTCGTCGTGGGCGAGCACGAGGCCGTCGGCGTCGAGCTCCTCGGCGCGGAGCACCCCGGAGCCGTACGAGGCGAGGCAGGGCGCGCGCGGCCCGCGCGAGCTCGCGCTCCGCGAGCTCCGGGGCGCCACGGGCGACTTCAGCCCGCTGCTCATGGTCGGCCAGGGCGGCTTCGGATGCGTCTACCGCGGCGTCCTCCGCCTCCCCGGCGCGCCGCCCCACGGCACCCCCGTCGCCATCAAGAGGCTCAACCCCGACAGCCGCCAGGTACCCCTGCACACATGACACACGCCCTGTCGATCTCGACGCGCGCTGCGCTTCCGCCATTTGACTCCATTGTTTGTGCAGGGGCACAAGGAGTGGCTCGCCGAGGTGCAGCTGCTTGGCGTCGTGGAGCACCCCAACCTCGTCAAGCTCGTCGGCTACTGCGCGGCGCAGACGGAGCGAGGCCCGCAGCGCCTGCTGGTCTACGAGTTCGTGCCGAACAAGACGCTGGACGACCACCTGTTCGACCGATCCCACTCCGTCCTTCCTTGGGGCGTCAGGTTGCAGATCGCACTGGGCGCTGCCGAGGGGTTACTCTACCTCCACGAGGGCCTGGAGTTTCAGGTAATCGAACGGTACAAGAAAATCAGTTTCTTTTATCAGCATCACAGCCTGAACCATTTTCATGGTGTTCTTCCTTGTTCGTCAGATCATATACCGTGATTTTAAGGCCGCGAATGTGCTGCTGGATGATGAGTTCAGACCAAAACTGTCAGACTTTGGATTAGCAAGGGAGGGGCCATCAGAAGGTCAGACCCATGTGTCCACAGCGGTACGTGCAAACTTCAGTTCAGAAATGCGTCGATACGGGTCGTCATCAGTTCATCACTCCTGAATTCTTCAGAAATGAATCCATTTTGGCTTTGGTGTTTCAGGTGATGGGGACGTACGGCTACGCGGCACCGGACTACGTCCGGACGGGGCACCTCACGACCAAGAGCGACGTGTGGAGCTTCGGCGTTGTGCTGTACGAGATCCTCGCCGGCCGGCGGTCGCTCGACAAGAGCCGGCCCAAGGACGAGCAGAAGCTCCTCGAGTGGGTGAGGCGGCACCCCGCCGGGAGCCCGCGGTTCGGGCGGATCATGGACGCGAGGCTGCAGGGGAGGTACTCCGTGAGAGCGGCCAGGGAGGTCGCCGAGATCGCCGCCGGCTGCCTCGCGAGGCACGGCAAGGACCGCCCCGCGATGGCGGAGGTGGTCGAGCGGCTGAGGCGGGCGACGCGGCACGCCGAGCTGGACGGCGAAGTGTATGATGTTGCCGGGGAGGAGAACTCGCCGCGTGAGGCTGCGGGGGCGCCGGCCATGGAGGACGACGTGGCCGTGGCCGCGGCGGCGGCGAGGCGGCGGATGCTTCACCTTGCTGCCCTTGGGGAGAACGCCAACGCCAACGCTCACGCGAGGAGAAGGCTCATGCTCATGAGGGCGGCGGCTGCTGCCACCGCTGCGACGTGACCTCTTCATTCTCTTGTCGGAGTTGAAACTCAGGAAGCTCCAGCCTTTAGCTTCTGAACCTAGGATTGACTTCTGAAATTTCTTTTTTGTTTCTGCTAAGATGATTTTTTCTGTTGCGGGTTTTCAAAAAAAAAATATTTATTACGGGACTTTGTGACTACAAATTGTACAGTGTGGTTAATCCAAACAATACAATTTTCAGTAGAGACATTGTGACAACGTATTGAACAATGTGGTTCTTTTGAGTGAACGACCAAATCGAACAGCGCACTAATAACTTCGTGAAACTGAAAGCTGAAGGAATCACATACATGCAGAAGCAGGGCCACCAAACAAATTCAGTTCTCTGCAATTGGAAATGCTGACCCAATTTTGCTGTTCCCCATTCGGTAGCACTTGATGTTTACTCCGTACGGGCCAATCTCAACACGGTTATCTTCCCCTCCCATAAAGAAGCAGAGCGTGTAGAGTGCAACCTCAAACTCAGGGCTGACACCAATCAGAGTGCTGGATACCGATTTCAGAACACCGTGCCACTCAAACTGAATAGTCAATAGCTGTGTCTCTGAATCAGGCTGCCAAAAAGAGCACCGCACATTTTAGCTCCATTACTCATAATCAAGTTCATCTTATCAATATCAACTAGCAGGTGGCCCGCGCAGATTGCGTGGCTAGAATCGTGATATTTTTCTCATATAGTAGCATATATATTTTCACATTTTATTATTAACATGTATTAAAATAGCAACATAACTTTAAATTCTATATTAACTTGACCAAACTAATCAATGTGTAATATTCATATTGTATTATATACACGTGATAGTTATTAATTATTTTTTAATTTTGAATTATAGTTATTTCTAAATTGTATTCCTATATGGAGTCTATATTTCTCTTCTAATATCCCTTATTTTTAAATTTCAAAATCATGTTATTTATAAAATTTATTCCTATATGGATTCTAAACTTTTCTTTCAATATCCCTTATTTTTTAATTTCGAATTTCAGTTACTTTTAAATTGTATTCCTATATAGACTCTACACGCTTCTTCTAATAATTTTCTATTTTTTTAATTTCAAATTTCAATTATTTCTAAATTGTAGTCATATATGGACTCTATATTCTTGTCCCAATCTTTCTTATTTTTATAATTTAGAATTTTAATTATGTCTAAATTGTATTTCTATATGGGCTCTAAACTCTACTTTTAATCTTAATTTTTAATTGTGGATTTTTAATATTTCTAATTGTATTTCTGTATGAACTATAAACTCATCTTTCAATATCCCTTATTTTCTAAATTGTATTCATATATGGACTCTGTACTCCTTTTCTAATATTAATCTTTTTAATTTCGAATTTTGGTTATTGTTAAGTTCTATTTCTATGTGGACTCTAACCTCTACTTTTTATTTTCTTATTTTTAATTCCTAATTTCAGTTAGCTCTAATTGTATATGTATTTTTATATGGAATCTAAACTCATCTTTCAATATTCTTATTTTTATTCTGAATTCCATTTATTTCTAAATTGTATTCATATGTGGACTCTAGACTCTTTTTCCAATATTTCTTTTTTTTATTTTTCAATTTTAGTTATTTCTAAGTTGTATTTCTATATGGACTCTAATCTCTACTATTAATTTTTCTTATTTTTTTAATTCCAAAATTCAGTTAGCTCTAAATTATATACCTACATGGACTCTAGTCTCTTCTTCTAATACTACTTATTTTTTAATTCCGAATTAACTATTTTTAAATTGTATTTGTATATTGATTCTATTTTTTCTTTTTCTCCGATTAATGAGAATTTCTAAACCGTGAGAGTGAACGTGGAGGCTTCTTTTTCTATCTATTATATTATTAAGACAGCTCGAAAAGAAGGCATCACGTTCACTGTGGAGGCTAGAAATTCCCACATTAATCCAAGAAAAAGAAAAGAAGAGTCAAAGTAGAAATATAATTAAAAATAACCAAAATTCGGAACTGAAATAAGCAATATTGAAAGGGGAGTCCATATAAAAAACCAATACGTGATTAATTAAAATTTAGAATAAAAAATAAATAAATTTCTAAAATTAGGAAAGAAAAAGAAGAGTGCAAGTAGGAATACAATTTTGAAATAACTAAAATTCAGAATAAAAAATAAATATTAAAACAACAATTAATCCATTTATAACACAACACGAGATCAATTAGAATTCAAAATAAAAATAAAATAAATTCAGAAATTAGAAAAATAAAAATAAGAGTTTAACTATAAATATAATTTATAAATAACTAAAATTCAAAAAAAATAAAGACTATTAAAAGAATAGACCATCTATAACATATGACGAGATTAATTAAAATTCGGAATAACAAATAAAATAAATTTTGAAAATAGAAAAATAATTATAAGAGTTCAAGTAGGAATATAATTTACAAATAAAAAATATTGAAATGAAAAATATGGATTTTTTTAAAAGAATAGTTCATCTAGAACATAACGATATGAAATGATAATAAAGAGAGGAAAAAACAATAGGCCTGTAAAGGAATAAAGTGGTGGAAGTTAATGGGACATATAAAAACTATAAAAATATAAACAAACCCCCAATAGAATCCCAATGACGATTAAGAGGAGGGACAATAAACAAGCCATTAAGCAGCATGATCGTGGCAGTTGGCAGGATTCTATAAAGTAAAAAAGCAGATCCTAATGATAATCATGTTCAATTTTTAAAATCTCAACTACAATAAAGAGGGGAGACAGCGAACAGGTCGCGCGTAGAGAAGTACGGTGGCAAAACCGCTGACGGTTTAGCGGGACTTCTAAAAATAAAAAAATGACCCAAACAGTAAGTGTGTTCGATTTTTAAAATCCCAATGATAATAAAGAGAGGAGGCGGTGGAGAGGCCGTAGAGGAGTACAGTGATGGTGTTTGACGGAACTTTAAAAAATTTATAAAAACAAAACCCAACAAGATAATGAACTCTAAAAACTAAAAGGTCTAATTTTTAAAGGTTTTATGGAATATGAATAAAAATAGTGTTAGATCGATAAGCAAATAAAGGTCTGACAAATGAGTAAGAGTTAGCAACCGAAGCGACTTTTAAAAACTATAAAATTAGAAATACGCGGATGA
The DNA here is from genome assembly GCA_000573905.2 of Oryza punctata. NCBI lineage: Eukaryota > Viridiplantae > Streptophyta > Magnoliopsida > Poales > Poaceae > Oryza > Oryza punctata. Next base: position 25,723,256 of record CM002491.2, on the reverse strand, counting down.
TAAAGTTCGGCCTTTCAAAATCCTAAGATAACGAGATAAATATTTAACAAATTTAAGTAAAATTATGTGTAAAAAATAAATAATTTTGTATAGGTGCTAGCCCCATAATTGCGCGGGTCACCCAGCTAGTTACTTTAATAAGTTAATAGATTTTAAGACTAGATACTTACCGATTCCCCATGCCTCCTTGGGAATATGTAACCTTGGTAATCCACATTCCCATTGGCTTCTTCCAGGTAAAACTGCAATTGTTTCACGAAATGCCAATCAGAGCTATTTTTATGCAAGGATTACAAGAACTGCTGAAACATTACAAGAACTTGCCTGAATCCAATTATGGAATCCTGAGACCTCATTCTCTCCTTGTCCTCGTCCCTTGATCTCACCAACGAACACATGCTCAAATGCAGAAGAGCTGCTAGAACTGCCACCTCTGCCATACAAATCGAACCATATCGATGTCAGCATTCTCTTGAAGTCCTCATAGTCTTGAGAAGCGACTCCCTTCAGCACTAAATATCGGTGTAAGTACTTGATTGGCGCTGTCCTGGCAATCTCTTCAATAAATGCTACTTCCTCGTGCTTGTCCTGCTCAGTAACTACTTCTTTGTACCCTTGATGTGGATTGTAATTGTCAAGAAGCGCGCAGAAACGAGAGTAGGTGGGCTTTCTAAGCACATCATCGCCTAGCCAGCTGAACAAAGTTTCAGATGCCATATCACCCTTCTGATATACCTTCTTCCCTTCGCCACATTCGATTCTGTAGTCCTTACCAGGTGTTAGGCGGTTCATATCGAGCTCCCACAGCCGGCTACAAGCTTTTGATAAGCTGTTGAGCTCCTCCCTGGTTGGTTCTACATTTAGGCCATGGTGGATCTGACCAGCATCCTCACAGTACTGTTGTTCAGATGGTGGCCTTCTGTATGCATTCCATGCTTCAGACTGTATAGTAGAGTAATTGTGTAAGTGCTCAGAATTCAGACAGGACAAGGAAGTTCAGAATATATTAATACGGCGATCTCATATACGAAATGGAAACTGACGATCAGTTCATTTATAAAAGGGTAACCAAAGTGGTAGAACGCTGCAAACGCTAATGTTCTCAGAAGGTACAATAAACCAAAGTGATTGGACTGATAGATAAATCTTCAAAGTATTGGTCAATGTTTGTTCAAGTATAGTATCTATTGCTTAAAACCGGAAAGAGTATTGATTAACTGTGTCTGATGCTTGGGCTCATTTTGTAATATAACAGAAAGTGCAACAGAACGCTTGATTAAACATTTTAAAGTCTCGGGGGCTCAAATAAAAAAGTTTCAAGCAAAGGGAAATATTTGGTTGAACAAAATGGAATAGTTTAGGGCCTCAAATGCAATTTTGCCTTTTTACATGCTAACCAGTTCAAAGACAGCATCATCTGAATGAAGTTAATGTCATTATTCGGCCAAACAAGAACAATGAAAAGCGGGTGATCTGATACGGAGTATTTATAGTTGTCAGTTGACCTTGATTATAAACATGGGCCAAATTGACTCAAAAGAAGATACAAAAAAATCTCAGAAAGTTCTGACATTTGCAAATGCTATTGTATCTGATTGTTAAAACTTAAAAGAACAAAGGCAAACCTTCTGTGGTTTTCCATGATGTTTTTTCTCGCCAACTGTCTGCCACCCTCCATCAGCTCTCTCACCTCCATCCTGAGTACCCCAAACCAAAGTGGTAAGCTCCACAGCACACATCAAAATACCTGTCCCATCTTCAAACTGATGCTACAAAAAAATATCTAAATAACAGCAGGAAGAACTGTTAAATAATTTTAACTTCGTCTATGAGATCATAAGCATGTATTTTGCAGTATATATTACCACATTATTAACTTGATTAACTAATTAGTCGAGCTCAACGAGCATATAGAAAACGTCTGGAAATGAGATTATCAAGCTCTATTGAGTATTTACTCCAAGCTTCCCTTTTTCCCCTTCTGAAAGAAGCTATTGAGCCAAGGTTGAGATATTCGAGCTTCAATCGAGCTGGACCATTAGATCAACTTTATTTTTTAGGAAACCCCTGAAGTATATATTGTGTGTATAAGGAAAGAAATTGAGATTCGTTGTACATAACACACACATACTAGTATAAACCAGATTTATACACTCTAACTCACTATTCTGTGACTAAGGAACAAACTCAAAATCTATCACATAAAACCACCAACAAGGCTACAACAGGACAAACACATAACAGGTCAATTGCTCAGATTCATGTACAGTAAATTGCACACAAGTACATATCTGCATCGCAAAAGATTGAACATAAGTACATACGTGCATCGCAAAAGAAAAGGAAGAAGATAACCGAATCAAACCTGTTGCTGCCTCCTGTAAGCTGGCGCTTGCTGCTGCTGCTGTGGGCGTCGGTTGCTATTATCCCTCCTGCCCTCTTCCTCATACTACAGAAATTGAGCCCAGCTACGTGAGCAGAGTCGCACCCTAATTACAACTTCTACGAAAATGTGTACACAAATCTCGAAACCTGGTTGTGCTGATGCTGCTTCCTGCCACCCACTGTTTCCCAATCCCCATCTTCCCTCCTCTCTTGCCTCCCATCCTGAGTTCAACCAGAATTAAATCACTAAGCAACTTAACTACGCCGACTAACCCAACACTAACTGTAAACTACCAGAAGAAGATTAAGTAGAACCGATTAGCGGTGAGATATCCGGTCTGGATTAATGTTCATCCAGACAAAACAGCAATCGTCACTCACCCGCCTCGAATTCCGATGGGCCGGGCGCTCCTCCGGATCGCCGCCCTTGTGGTCGGAGACCACCTGCCACACCCCAAAACACTAGACAGCTTAGACCGACAAAGCCAACCAATACATACTCGCTATTTTCTTTTTCTTCTTCCGCAATCGCGCGAACAGGTTGCGCTCACCTCGGCCCACGTCGATCGCGACCGCTCATCCCCGCGGCCCTCCTCCTCCTCCTCCTCGCGCGCGGGGCGATGCCTCCTCGGCGCGTCGTCCTCGTCGCCACGCTCCCCTCGTCCGGCGCCTTCGACGGCGTCGATCGCCACGTTGATCAGCCCCTTGATGAGCCCGTCCATGGCGACCGAGGAACGGCGTCTCTCTCCTTCCCTCCTCCGCCTTCGCCCGTGAACACGGGGGTACTAGCCGAGGCAAATAATGGAGTCGGAGATCTGATTCTGATCTCGGCTGTTGGGATCTACCTGGATGAGGAGGAGTGGGGGAGGGATGATCGAGTGGTTTAGGGAGGATCTGCATGTGGGCGATTGCCATTTCGACAATTGGGCTGGACGGCGGGTGGAGTAATTGCGATTGCCATCCCGCTTCTGTTAATTAACCGCTGCTGCCGACGCCGACGATCCGACGTGTCGTTCCGCTGACCTGTAAGTACGCGGCTGCTGTACCGGTCCGAGCCGGAGCAAGCCCATGAGGTTGGCACGTTGGGCTGAAACTCTGACCGGCTCGACACGGTAGGTGGTAACAGTTTGGGCCTTCTCCTGATTCTTCACGGTAAGATGGGCTTGATGACCCACTTATGGGTCTCGTGTCGCCAAGTTGTTCATCGTGCCCATGCAACGTTTTCGATTTTTTTTTAAGAACAATGTAATCTTTTCGTTATGTATGATTCTATGAGAGTTTCGTAGCCTTAAATTCTTCTTCGATGAGGAGCTAGCAGAGTAGCAGTACCCGGTGGAGATTAGCGCCAGTTTCAGATTCTTGGTTCTAAGAACCTTTTTAGTTCCTTTCAGAAGTCCATGCTGCCATACATGGAGCTAAATTCAGGCCATGCTGCCATACATGGAGCTAAATTCAGGCTTGTTTTTGGCAAGTATGACACTCGTGGTCTTTAGGCCGCTGCTGATGCGCCTATCAGAACAAACAGCTCCATCTTTCGCTTACGCTTATCAGAGCCTTGTCGACCGTCCACTTTATGACTCTACAGATTGATTTGGGTCACAGTGATCACTACATGTTATGCCTATTTGACTTGCCATTCAGAAATATTAGTCTTTGTTTGCGCTGTTCCGATTAAATCATTTCTGGCAAGTTGCATTTGAGGAATGCTATTTTATCTTATCTGTTTTCTTTATTAAATTTGGAACGCCATACACTGAGATTCCAGTAAACCATGAGCTCATGTGGCTAACTGGCTATCTCTAATATGCATTTGACTTTCCAACAAACCTGTGCTTGTTATGAAATAGATGCACAACGAAGATACGAATTTTACGTGAAAGATTATTGCGGGAAAAAATCACGGACGCCGACCGACAATGATTAGTACAGAGGAGTTGTATACAAACGCAGATGATAGATTGGGTTGTCGCATTCTCCTCGTACATCGTACAAGGGATATATATAAGAGAGTTCTAATAGGTAAAGACTCGAAATTCTGGTAGGAAACTAATCCCATAATTAAGTTATATTAGAAAATTTATCCGAATATATTATAAACCTAAAATTCGGATTATATATTTAATAATGTTGCGTTTGTATTAACCATAGCACAGTTAAATATTAGTCCAGTGTAATCTATATAATTTCTTTAATCTTGACAGAAAACCCAGCTAATTTATGACAGTTTGAATGTGCTAATGGATCATGAATTGTTAATTAAGTTTATGACAATTACTTGAGGGCACAAACGAATAAATTAATTGTTATAAAATTGAACTTTTTTTAAAAAATGTTTTTGAGAAATATAGATGAAAGTTTTTTTAGAAAAAAAAATATCGTTTAAGGGGTTGAGAAGCATGCTGCGTGCCCTTTATAATCAACATTATGATATCAAAAGAATGGCATTTAATGGTATGACTTCAGTTCCTTTTCTTTATATGCAGAGGCTTCGTCACAATGACGTGCACTTGTTAGTTGTTAGCGTAGCGGTAAGGTGTGTGGTTTTATTTCTGAGATCCCGTGTTTAATTACAACTCGTTCACAGGTTCTTCTTTTTTAAAAAAAAAATGTTTGAAGAGATATGTCTTTCTCCAAACCTCTTTTTTAAGGGTTTGCCACAGTACTGTCTCGTGCATTGCTTATTCTACTAGAAACCGTTGCAACTGGGTATACTACAACAATTTCGTAGGAAGAATAATCGCACATATTAGACACAGAGACACAAGGTGTGGACCAAAAGCTTCTCTCTTTAGGAATTTATATCCTTCTATGCAAGAAAAGAAAAAGGAGTACCCCTCTATGCAAAAGCTAAAAAAAAAAATCTAGAGTCAATGGGAAATCTTAATTAAAAAATGAGATGGATGCACCGGATTTCTTAACTTAATTACCTGGGTTTCGTAACAGCTACAGATTGATTGGGGGCTCGACCGACGATCTCTATCCTATGCTATTTGATTTTCGAATTGGAAATACGAATCATTGTTTATGTACAGTTCTGACCATATCATTTCTGGCAAGTAGCCTCGTAAGAATGCTACTTTACCTTACCTTATCTATTTCTTAGTATTAAATTTCGGAACACCATACACTGAACAGGCATGAGTTCATGCGGCTAACTCTATTATGAATTTGACTTTCCAAAAACAATGAATTAATTTGCAATTAAGTATGTCACTTAAAATTTAGTCAGAAAAAAGCTGGATACCAGGAGTATTTTTTTCCTTTAATAATTATATAAAGAGTAACTTGATATCAATTGAATTAAGAGAGAAGAGTGGACATGCACTCCAACCACCAAGGCTGTGCTCGTTTGTGCTAGTTGGGAACCTTTCCTTCCAGCACGGAAAATGAAAAGGCACATTAACACATGATTAATTAATATTAGCTCAAATAAACTTGAGAAATGAATTAATATGATTTTTAAAGTAACTTTCCTATAAATTTTTTTTTGTAAAAAGCACACCGTTTAGCAGTTTGAAAAGCGTGTGCGTGGAAAATGAGATAGTGGAGTTGGGAACCCTGCAAACGAACGCAACCCAAGTGAAGTGGAACACGAATGAGTATGCATGCATGACAGCTATATTTCAGTTAAATTTTAGTCAAGTATAACACATTAAGGCCTTGTTCGCTTAATCCCCATGAGGGAGGGATTGGAGGGGATTTATTCCACACCTATTGTGGTGTGGAATTATTCCCCCTCAATCCCCTCCAATCATCTTCAATCCCCTCTAAATCGAACAAGGCCTAAGGGGGTGTTTGGTAGTACTAGTTGTGGTTGTGGCTGAAAGCGGACAGGAACTACAATACCAAAGCAAGATATCTACCAGTGGTGGAACTAGGATTAAAATACAGATGGGGGATAAGAATACAAACTCGATAAGGACGAACTAACACAATACATACCATTATTATACTACAATTGTAAAACAAAATAGTATAATACTACAGTCAACAACTTAAGGCATAAATCACATGAGCAGTCGCCACACATCCATTAAGCGAGTTTGTCATGTAATTGTCTTCGGTTGGAACCCTCTATACCTAAGAACAAAGTAACACTCAAAATCTAATTATAAAAAACCGCGTGGCTAGATATAGGTACCATCGCTAATTGGTCAATATGTATTTCGAAATTCCAAATCTTTAATTTTTGTAAACTAGATAAAAAATCCTCACTGTTTCAACTATAATATTTAAACCGTTGAATAAAAATATAAAATAAATGAATATATTATATATCTATAGAAAATTATCTGTAACCTTCGTGTTTGGAGAACAATTTACTTTTGAATTACCTTCTCAGCGAGGAAAATCAATTCGAGACGAATTTCATTGAATTCCTAATTTCCTCATTTTTCCTTTGCTTATCTTCTATTATCCTCTGTCTTCCTTGCTATAGATCAAAAACAGCCGTGTGCATTAGCAGCCAAGCAACGTAGCAGCAATGGCAAGCACATATATAGGGGATCAACATATGGTTCTCTTCCTCCTTTGTTGGTGGTGGCAACAGCGTGGTGAGTAGCAGAGGCTCCTGGATGCCCGCTGGCCGGCTCCCTCCGGCTCCACTAGCCATGCAGGGAAGCGCTGGGCTAACGCAAACCGCCGGCAGTGGTGGCCTGTTAGCGCACGCACGGACGGCGATTGTAGGATCGAATCACAAGAACCAAGCCAACCAGAGAGGGGTAAATGGTTGTAACACCAAAAACCAAAAACTTTTAGCAGAAATAAAAGTTACCCTCAAATCAATAAAGTCGGTGTAGCCGGTCTGATCGCTAGGTCAACTCCGATCTGACCACAGTGCCCCCGTCGGTCTGATTGCTCGTCAACCGTCGATCTGACTGATTGATAGCCTCCGATTAGACCGCCACTATGCCACCGATTAGACCGCCCGTAGTACTCCGGTCAAACCGTCGGGATCAGAAAAACATTGGTAGATGAACACTCAAAGATATAGATTAATCTATCTCGACTTAATTGCATCTAATAGTATTTACAAAGTGCACCAATAGCATTCCTCACCAAAATCTCGAACTAAACTCGAAACCCTAACTTTTCTCTCAACTCAACTCTCTCTAAAACCGATACCGAGAGGACACACCCTCCCTCTCTATTTATCCCCATAACATGGTTACCACCTAGCCACGAATCCATCTCATACAAGAAGTCCTAATCCCCTAGGAAACCTTCCCGTACAAGAAACAAACTTTACAAACTCCAATTTTCCCAAATTTGGACTCCAATCCAAATTTGACTCCGCTTTCTATACGCACACAACACCACGTGTATGCCATATGGAAACCTTCACCTCCACGTGCATTGTTATCTAGTCTGAGCATCCCATGTGATATCCTCGACTGTCTGGACCTCAACTTCTCCCAAGTCTAGTCCCGATCCATCACCGGCTATACTCCCATAGTCTCAAGCAACACCTGCACTTGAATAACAAAGAAATTCAATATCCGAGTACAAGTTCGCACCAACTTGACTCACATCAGTACACAATAGTATCACATACGAATAGAAATCATCTAGAAGTCATATCCATGAAGCAATCTAGAAATTCCATAAAAACAACCCGAAACCGACTCCTTCCCATAGTCTGCCGGTCTGACCGATGGTCAGACCGCCCAATCATCACCTGTCTAACCGGTGGCACCCGCTCGGTCTGATTGGCCACTTGAGCCAACAGCCGAAAACACATCACACCGTATTTTCAACAAATACTCCCCTTTGACAATTATTCATCACCACGATTAAATCATCACATGATTCTACAACGATGACTAGCGGCGATGCAACATGAATTAGCTATTTAAGAAAGAACAAAGACGAACAGTCCGCCGATTGGAACCCGATGCCTCACTATTTCACCGATTGGAATGCCGCATACACCTACGGCGTGATCGCTTTTTTTTGGCTGGGCTGGTCGCTTTTTGGTATGTTGAGGCCCAAGGGCGGGTGGGACGACGCGGGCCGTAGCTGGGCCGATCGCCCCACTCTACCAAATGGGTAGTTCCGCCCCTTCCCAAAAAACTCAACCTAGAAGGTGACGTGACCCCTCCTTATCGAGATTCGTTGTACGAGGAGGTGTCACATCTCCTTCTAGGTTGATATTTTTTTGAGACGGAGGGAGTATGGCATTAGCTTGCAGCTGCTACGGTTGTGCAGTCGTGGCTTAGGCTATGTTCTTCCCTCAAGGTTCCCAACCTTATCTCTCTCATTTTTCACGCGCACACTTCCCAAACTAAGAAATATTGTCTGTTTTTTAAAAAGTTTTTATACAAAAGTTACTATAAAAAGTATATTAATCTCTTTTTTAAATTTTTAAGCTAATATTTAATTAATCATGCGTTAATTTATTGTTCCATTTTACATACGGAGGGAAGAGGTTTCCAACCTCTTCAAAAGAATGACAGCCAAAATTCTTCTTTTATTACAATACGAAAGATGCCCACTACACTCATGCATGCACCTCAGGAATGAGAGGAGCAATACACGTTCAGATGCCAACGATAAATCTCTGTTCTCGCTAAATTATTGAATGTGGTGAGTAGATTTATGCAAACTACCTATGCCACTTTTTTTTACATTTCCACCCATAAAATTCTCTTCACTTTCAACGTAGAAAAATGCCAGCTCATTTAATGATATGACTTATGTATCTCTTTTGTCATGCTTTAAATCGTGTGCCGATTCGTGGAGACGGCTATGAGTATGACAACCAATGTTATATATTCCATACCTTAGTCGCATGATACTACTACTACTACTATAAATAGTGAATCTGTTGCATCTGTAACAATCATGCGACTGGGTACATGAGGTTTGCATTTGCGTACACATACAAACTCTTCAATATCGCGGATGCTTGTGGTACGACGACTCTAATGAATCACACAAATTAAGAGCGCATAGATCGAAATTGGACAAGCAGTACATGTACAATTGTACATCCAATCTGAGTATCCGACCACGGAAAGAGGGGAAAGAAAATGCAAGCCATGGGACACACTCCCATCACCAGTTTATCCCTGTATTTCCACACGTCGCGATCTCTCACCCAACCATGCAAAAGTCAAGCGCAAGGGAGGAGGAGGAAGAGGAGGAAGAAGAGGTTTGCTGCAGGGTCCAAACGCCAACCCCTCATCGCTCTTGGAAAAGAAAAAAAAATCGCACATCACTGACCGACCCCGCCATTTTCGTCGCCGTCCGTTCCCCTTGTACTGCACCTCTGAAAATTCTCCCCCCTTTTTCTGTACTTCGCCCCGCATCCACACGTGTACTGGATACGTCGTGCAGAGGGTGCAGTACAGAGGAGCTGAGCTGCTTCTCTCGTTCCCCGCGGTTGACGCCTATTTAATTGACCCGCCTGCGGCCTCCTCTCGTTCCTCCCCGGTGTGGTGGCGTTCGTCTGATCGTCTCTCCGAGCGGTGCTGCTATTTTCTGCGAGGAGGACACAGGTGAGGTTTCTGCATGCGGTGCTCGTTACAATTTGGTGTTGGATTGTGCTTTTGATGTCTTGCTGCTCGTGATTTTTGGTTGTTTGTTCGTCGCCTTGTTGGCCTCTGTCATTACTGACCCCTGTGGAGCAGAGTGGCGGATGGCCAAATGCCTCTGGCTTGCTAGAAGCCAATTTTATAACTAATCCTGCCCGTTTCAATTCAACGGCGCTTGTACCTTGCTGTGTCCAATGCACGAGCACATGGATGGGTTGGATCGTGTCGTCCTGTTGGTACGCGTAAACAAATGGGCTCACGGTTACATCTCTCGTCTGCAGCCGCTGAGGTAACCGGCGCCGCCGCCGCCGTCTCGGAGCTCGAGCTGCTAGTCCCCAGTGGGGGCGCCTCGTCGGGTGCAGCCGGCAGCATGGACCGCCACGCGCTGGGCGGCGGTGGCGCGCTCGAGATCGAGAAGACGCCGGAGGCGGCGGAGGACATGGAGTCAGAGCCCGCGTTGGCGGCGGCGCGCGAGGCGGAGCGCGTCCCGCCGTGGCGGGAGCAGGTGACCGCCCGCGGGATGGTGGCGGCGCTGCTGATCGGCGTGGTGTACACGGTGATCGTGATGAAGCTGAGCCTCACCACGGGGCTCATCCCCACGCTCAACGTCTCCGCCGCGCTGCTCGCCTTCCTCGCGCTCCGGGGATGGACGCACGCGCTCGACCGCCTCGGCATTGCCTCCCGCCCCTTCACCCGCCAGGAGAACACTGTCATCCAGACCTGCGCCGTCGCCTGCTACACCATCGGCTACGGCGGTAGCTCTCTCCTCCCCTCCCCTCCCCTCTCATCACCCCTGCCAATCTTGGCGTCTCGTTGCGCTAATCGCGTCGCGTTCCCGTGCCGCAGGTGGATTCGGGTCGTTCTTGCTGGGGCTGAACAAGAAGACGTACGAGCTGTCCGGCGCGAGCACTCCGGGGAACGTGCCGGGGAGCTACAAGGAGCCGGGAATCGGGTGGATGACGGGGTTCCTCCTCTCCATCAGCTTCGTTGGGCTCCTCACCTTGCTCCCCCTCCGAAAGGTAGTTAACTTTCTCTGCTCTTCTTTGATCCTCCCTTTCCATGCCGTACCTTTCAGCGTTTACCATTCCTGCCAGAATCTCTGAATTTTCTGGGGTTGATCTTTACTGTCGTAAGTTCTGAAAAATTGTCATTGGTTGTACGATCGTTCAGCTTCAGAGTTGCAATCATTGACCACGATTAGCAAACTTTAACAATCATTTTCTCCTTTTCTCACTTATCAAGGACCTGTTGTGTCTTTCAGTTATGGTTGGCGATGCTACAGTACACTACTGATAAAGTCCATTCTACGTTTATTGTGTCCTTCAGTCTTTTTTTTTTTGGCCGAACAAAAAGTGGGCTAGTTATCGCAATCGTGACTAAAATGAAGGAATCTGATAAAAACCGATAATTTGCAGGTGCTGGTCATCGACTACAAACTAACATATCCAAGTGGGACAGCGACTGCTGTTCTCATAAACGGGTTTCACACGCCTCAAGGAGATAAGAATGCGAAGTAAGCTCTTTATCCCAGCCAGTGCTGATGAAATCATGATTGAGCCGACCAAAAACGCTGCAGAAATAGTTGGGATTCCCTGACTTGATTCAATGGTTTCACCTCAATGCCAGAAAGCAAGTCCGTGGATTCCTCAAGTATTTCGGCATCAGCTTCTTGTGGAGCTTCTTCCAGTGGTTCTACACCGGCGGTGACGTCTGCGGATTCCTCCAGTTCCCTACCTTTGGGCTGAAAGCTTGGAAACAGACGTAATTTTTTTACTGTTTCTTTTCACTGATCATAGTATGCTTCAATGGTAAAATAGTACCAAAATCATTTTTTTGCTGAGTAATTTCTTCCATCGCCAGATTTTTCTTCGACTTCAGTCTCACGTATGTTGGCGCCGGGATGATCTGCTCTCACCTTGTCAACCTCTCTCTCCTGTTCGGCGCGATCCTCTCCTGGGGAATAATGTGGCCGCTCATCGGCAAGCAGAAGGGGAATTGGTACTCTGCTAAGGCATCTGAAAGTAGCATGTCAGGCCTGTTCGGTTACAAGGTGTGTTCATCAGTTCATCTGTCCCAATACTGGTACATTTGTAGCACTAGACTAGTTCAGGGAGCACAATACACACTTCCTAGCTTGAATCTTTGAAAAAAAAAACTCAACATCGCTACCTGTGCAGTCCTTCATCTGCATTGCACTGCTCGTTGGAGATGGCTTCTACAACTTCGTCAAAGTGATCGTTGTCACTCTCAAGAGCATACGCGAAAGATCAAGGCGCAGGGGTCTTAATAACAGAGGTAAATGCACCGTAAAAAGCATTAGATCGCCTCGCGTATTTTCAGTTCAGGCTGAAGCTTACAGACTAGTTCATTATGCATTGCAGTGGCGGACGCGGACACCATGGCGATCGACGACATGCAGCGGAACGAGGTGTTCAACCGCGACAACATCCCGACCTGGATGGCGTACACCGGGTACACGCTGCTCAGCGTCATCGCCGTGGTCCTCATCCCGGTGATGTTCCGGCAGGTGAAGTGGTACTACGTGATCATCGCGTACCTGCTGGCGCCGGCGCTGGGGTTCTGCAACGCCTACGGCACGGGGCTCACCGACATGAACATGGGGTACAACTACGGCAAGATCGCGCTCTTCATCTTCGCGGCTTGGGCCGGGAAGGACGACGGCGTGGTGGCCGGCCTGGTCGGCTGCGGGCTGGTGAAGCAGCTGGTGCTCATCTCCGCCGACCTGATGCACGACTTCAAGACGGGCCACCTAACGCTGACCTCGCCGCGGTCGATGCTGGTCGGCCAGGTGGTCGGCACGCTGATGGGCTGCATCGTCGCGCCGCTCACCTTCTTCCTCTTCTACAAGGCGTTCGACGTCGGCGACCCCAACGGGTACTGGAAGGCGCCGTACGCGCTCATCTACCGCAACATGGCCATCATCGGCGTGGAGGGGTTCTCGGCGCTGCCCAAGCACTGCCTGCAGCTGTGCGCGGGGTTCTTCGCGTTCGCGGTGCTCGTCAACCTGGCGCGGGACTTCCTGCCGCGCAGGTACGGGAGGTACATGCCGCTGCCCATGGCCATGGCCGTGCCGTTCCTCGTCGGCGCCAGCTTCGCCATCGACATGTGCGTCGGCAGCCTAGTGGTGTTCGTCTGGCACAAGGTCGACGGCAAGAGGGCCGCGCTGCTTGTGCCGGCCGTGGCCTCCGGCCTCATCTGTGGCGACGGGATATGGACGTTCCCTTCGTCGCTGCTCGCGCTGGCCAAGGTCAAGCCACCCATCTGCATGAAGTTCACACCGGGAAACTAAACTAGGCAATGCATCGCTGTCATTTACAGTGTCAATGCAGACGTATAGATCGTACACAAGAAAAAGAAAGATCGTGTCTCGAGCGTTTTGGAGTTAGATTTAGGCGCGGCGAGCGGAAGATCGAGTGTAAGTGTAGCTATGACGGATAAATCCCCAAATGCAGAAGTGCTGTTCATAGGAGTTGGGTTCTGTACCGTGCATATATCGGTTGAGAAAAAAAAATTAAACGAAACGACAATTAATTGTGCTTACTGTCAAGTGCTACGATACTGAAACACAATCGAGGACAAGTACTAGAACAGTAGTGTCGTCGTGCTATCTCTGTCAAGAGAAATATTGGCATCTCGGCGTGCCGTGCCAGTTCCCGTCAGCCTATCATGTCCGCATCAGCGACGACCCTTTTTCGATCGCATTGCCCACCGTTGCGGTTCCCTCAACTTACCACCAACAGATTCTCCAGCTCGCACCACAGGTTCTTTTTTTTTTGTGAAGTTTGGCACATTGCCTTTTCCCCTTTCGTGCCAATCTCACCGTCACTACTTCCACAAAGAGGGCGATTAACTCGCTGACACAAACACGACGAACTGGACACTCATTGAAGCTACGACCTTTTAAGACTTTTATCTCTTTTTGGCTCCACTGCATGTCACCTCCGAGCTTGGCCTGCACTGATTCGTTACATCCCTCTGAAGACTGAAGCATATAGTAGTAGTGAAAAAGGTTGGGATGTTTATCATCGAGAGATCAATGATTCAATATGGTGCGTTTCAACGCGAAGTTTGCATCAGCTTTTCGTCAGTAGAGGTTTTGTGGGTGTAACTGTCACTCTGTCAGATAGGCTCTTTCGTTGCCAAGGCCGGATAGGTTCGCTGAATAATTGGATGGATGAATTATACGATGATGAGAAGGAATAAAAATCTCGGCCATTAGTCGTGCTCCACTTTCGTTCGCGCCTGCAACCCACGCGAACAGTGGCGGATAGAAACGATAGAAACACGTGCGTTCAGGTTACTGGCGCCGTTCGGTTCAGAGCATGCACAGACAGATAGAACAACGCTGCTGACTGTAGCTTTTTTTTTTCTTTCTTCAGAAGACGGTCGCCTGTTGTTTCTGCAGCAGAAACCACTAGCTGATTAAATCTGTCCTGCAGATCTTCGAAAAGACTGAATCTTTTGTCTGGTTTTTGTTAATCCACCACTAAATAACGGTTTTATTAGCGGGAACCAAAGAATGTTTCCGCTTTTAGGATTCTCAAACCATTGTAAACAGAACAGCATAACCATTAGGAGATGAGTTGAATGAGGCTGGCGGTAGTGACGATGGAATCAGCACTGTCCTCCGTCGAGGAAAACAGGGAGAAGAGAAAGTCACGGGGACGACGACGGCAGCGAGGAGGGGTGAGCACCTGAGTAAGGAAATCACACGCCCAATTCGACCAATCTTTAGAGGCGAGCGGCGTCTCCCTACTGTAGGCGGCAGAGTCAACTCGATAATCTATCTACCTACCTACCAATCTATCTATCAAATATATTATTAAAACATCAAAAAAACACTACGTCCTCGCTGTGGAAGCTAGAAATTTTCACATTAATCGAAAAAAGTAAAGAAAAGTCCAAATAGAAATACAATATAAAAATAATTGAAATTCGGAATTAAAAATAAAGAGTATATAAGAACACAATACGTGATTAATTAAAATTCGGAATAATAAACAAATAAATTTCTGAAATTAGGAAAAAAAAGAAGAGTTCAAGTAGGAATACAAACAACGCAACAATTAATCCATCTATAACACAACACGAGATTAATAAGAATTCAAAATAAAAAAAAATAAAAAAAATTCAGAAATTAGAAAAATAAAAATAAGAATTCAACTAGAAATACAATTTATAAATAACTAAAAATTCGTAATAAAAATAAAGACTATTGAAAGAAGAAACCATCCAGAACATATGACGATATTAATTAAAATTCGGAATAACAAATAAAATAAATTTTGAAAATAGAAAAATAATTATATGGGTTCAAGTAGGACTACAATTTACAAATAAAAAATATTAAAACAAAAAATATAGATTTTCTAAAAGAATAGTTCATGTAGGATACAACGATCAGATGACAATAAAGAGGGGAAAAGAATAAACCTATAAAAGATTAAAGTGGTGGTAGTTGATAGGATATATAAAAACTATAAACATATAAACAAAACTCCATATAGAATCCCATTGACGATTAAGAGGAGGGATAACAGACAAGCCATTAAGCAGCACGGTCGCGACAGTTAGCGGGATTCTAGAAAGTAAAAAAATAAACTCCAATGATAATCATGTTCAATTTTTAAAATGTCAATGATAATAAACAGGAGAGACAGCTGGCGGGTCGCACATATATGATTAAAGTGGCAAAGTTGTTGACAGTTTAGTGGGACTTCTAGAAAGTAAAAATGAACCCAAACGATAATTATGTCCGATTTTTAAAATCCCTATGATAATAAATAGAGGAGGCAGCGGAGGGACCGTATAGGAGTACAGTGGCGGTGTTTGACAGAAATTTAAAAAAATTATAAAAACAAAACCCAACAAGACAATGAACTCTAAAAACTAAAAGATCTAATTTTTTCATGGAAGATAAATAGAAATAGTGATAGATCGACAAGCAAATAAAAGCCTAATAAATAAGTAAGGGGTAGCGACTGAAGCGACTTTTAAAAACAATAAAATTAGAAACAAGCGGATGATAAAGTTCGGTCTTTCAAAATCCTAAGACAATGAGATAGATATTTAATAAATTTTAAGTAAAATCATATATAAATAAATAAATAATTTTGTATGGGTGCTAGCCGCGTAATTATGCGGGCCACTCAGCTAGTTAGATTAATCACGTACACGAGTAAACATAGACACTGTACACCCTTATCTATGTAATCACTTATAGAAATATAATTGGGAAAATACAAGAGAAAATTGGCCAGAGATAAGAATATAAAACTATATCTCTAACACCTAGAGGGCGAACGTTCAACTGGAACGGGAATCACAAAACACATAGACCCTTAATGAAGATATCGGCGCACTGCGAATGAATCAGCACGTAAAGAATCCGAACAGAACCAAGAGCAACTTTATCCCGAAACCCTAACAATTCCGGCCTCCGGCTATAGGCGGTGGTCTCTCTCGCGGCAATGCGGCATGTGGCGCTCTCGGTGGGCGCTACGGCTGCTTCACAGCTTCAGTAAGAAACAATTCCGTCCGCATCAAAGCAAAGTTCAGAGCTCCGTTTCCTTGTCGTCGTGGTTGGATATCGGCTTTACTGACGAATAATCTCCATTGCTCGTGCCCTGGCGTCCGTCTGCATCTGACGCTTTCTTCCTTGCGTTGCAGGGCAGTAGGGCATGCGAGAATCGTGATATGATGCTTCACTGACACGGTCGATATGGTTTCAGGTTCTGGTGGTTGGCATCTGTTTGTTGACTGGTGAACATTCGTGGAAAATATCAGGTTGGTTAACGCCAGAGTTCAGGTTCTTAGTAGTACAAATATACAATCGACAGTACAAAAGCAATTCAGTACTAAAAAACTTGCAAAAAATACCAATCATAGTGAGGTTACTCGACTGTCCAAGAATATGCAGCACTTTGTAATGGCCACGGCCTAACTTTGGACTATGCAAAGGTCCACGTTTACTGACAAGTAATGCTTGTCAACTTCAACTACGAATACCTGCAGGCACCTGGTACGCTAATTTAATAAAGTAATCACACGAAGATAATAGTACACGCTTGTCCAAACTGAAGTACTAGCACAACGTATACAATTATACCTCTGATTACTCCTTGCAGTACATTCTGTACTGCAGCAGCCATCTCAAAACTTCAGAGAATGGCATTGTGCTCAACGGAAAGTGACCCTACTAAGCACCTAACACCACCAGGAAAAATTCCAGTCCATAAAATGTGCTCTGCTTTCCTCACGCCTGCATGGCTGCTGCCCAAGCAAAAGAGCAACGTGTGGAAAGGGAAAAATTCTGATGGGCATTGTTTGAAGGTTGAAGCAATATGAAGTATACTATCCATGAAAGTTACAGGGGCCACAGCCTATTGGTGAAGTGGTGCATGTACGACCTGAGATTTGAGAATGATGTTGCCTGGTACTTCTGCATCAAAAACCACCAGAAGCTATCTGTTTAAATTAGTCCATCAGGTGTTCGAAAAGGCTAGACTTTTGTATGTTTTTTAATTAATCCATCACCAAAGGCACACATTTTGCTTTTAGCATTCAGAGCATGATACACAAAATAGAATGGCAGAGCTTTAATTTGTGCTCCAAATCTCCGACAAGATCAGAGCTTTTGATTGTTTAATCTGTTAAGAAAATAGATGTACAACGGAGATACAAATTTAACGTGGAAAATCCTTGCGGAAAAAAATCACGGGCATCGACCGGCAAAGATCACTGTAGAGGATTGATTACAAACGTAGGGAATAACAATGGGAACATCACCCCTTCCCGTACGGCTTACAAGAGTATATATAGGAGATAAAAGAAAAGACATCTAATAGGAAACGACAGGGAGTCCTACTAGGAAACTAATCTGAATAT
Source organism: Oryza punctata (assembly GCA_000573905.2). Taxonomy (NCBI): domain Eukaryota; kingdom Viridiplantae; phylum Streptophyta; class Magnoliopsida; order Poales; family Poaceae; genus Oryza; species Oryza punctata. The sequence continues at coordinate 25,705,428 of CM002491.2, read as the reverse complement.
ATTGTGGGCCTAAATTCGGATCACATATTTAACAATCTTCACCTTGAGACGAATTTCCTCTTGTAGCATAAAAATCATCAATCACCAAAAAATACCTCATGTAGGTAAAATCACCGCGCGCTAAAAAGTCTCTAGGACTATACTATAACACTACCAAGCTTGAGCAAAGCTCAAACTTAGTAGCAGGAACTGACTTTGTCATCATATCAGCTGGATTACCATGAGTATTTATCTTGCATACCTTGACATCACCTTCAGCAATCACACCTCGAATAAAGTGATATCTCACATCAATGTGTTTTGTTCTCTCATGGAACATCTGATCCTTTGTAAGGCATATTACGCTTTGACTATCACAAAATATATCAATGCAAGACGTAACTCCACAAAGCTCAGTATACAAACTTTTAAACCAAATAGCTTATTTACAAGCTTTAGAAATAGCCATATACTCTGCTTCAGTAGTAGATAAGGCATCAGTTGCTTGCAAACTTACCTTCCAACTAACAACACATCCTCCAATAGTGAAAACATAACCTGTGAGTGATCTTCTCCTATCCAAATCTCCAGCAAAATCTGAATCCACATAACCAACAAGTCAATCTCTAGATCTCCCAAACTGCAAACAAGCATTAGAGGTACGACGTATGTATCTGAAAATCCACTGAACAGCTTTCCAATGCTCTTTGCCAGGATTAACCATATATATACTGACAACACTCAATGCATGTGATAAGTCAGGACGAGAACATACCATGGCATACATAAGTGAACCAACTGCACTTGAATATGGAACTCTAGACATGTACTCAATATCATAATCTGACTGTAGACATAAATCTGAAGATAATCTGAAATGTGCAGGTAAAGGAATACTCACTGGTTTTGCATCATGCATATACGACGAAGAACTTTTTCAATATAACCTTTATGACTAAGATATAACTGGCTAGACTCTCTTTCCCTAGTAATTTCCATACCGAGAATTTTCTTAGCTGCACCCAAATCTTTCATCTCAAATTCACTACTCAATTGTGCCTTCAACTTTGCTATCTCTGCTATGTCTTTTGCAGCAATCAACATATCATCGACATAAAGAAGCAAATATATAGCTGAACCATCAACAACTTTGAGATAAACACAGCTATCATAATTGGATCTTCTAAACTTCTGAGAAAGCATAAAACAGTCAAATCTCTTATACCACTGTCTAGGCGACTGCTTCAACTCATAAAGAGATTTCTTTAACCTACAGACTAGGTTCTCTTTTCCAGGAACAACAAAACCTTCAGGTTGCTCCATATAAATGTCCTCTTCTAACTCCCCATGTAAAAAATGCAGTTTTAACATCCATTTGCTCTAGTTCATAATCATGCATTGCAACAATATTGAGTAATGTGCGAATTGAACTATGCTTCACAACAGGGGAAAATACATCATTGAAATCAATACCTGGAATCTAGTTATAACCTTTAGCAACTAACCTTCCTTTGTACCTTGCCTCATCAGTTGGAGATATACCTTCCTTTCTTTTGAAGATCCACTTGCAACGGATAGGTTTCTTCTCCTTTGGCAACATCACCAATTCCCAAGTATGATTCTTTTCAAGTGACTCCATCTCATCATGCATAGCAGTTATCCATCTATTGCAATTATCAGAAACAATAGCCTCAGAATATGAAGAAGGTTCTGCATTACCTTCAAATTTCCTCTGCCACGCTCAAAGCATAAGCAACTATGTTCGCTTCTTCAATATATCTTCGAGGAGGTTTAGTATTTCTTTTGGACTTATATTTTGCAATAGAATGCTTTGGAGACTACTCAACAGTAGAAAAATCTGAATCTTCACTAACAGGTGCATTCTTGGTTAGTAGCAACATCATCCTTTTCTGGTGCATGCCCTGAACTGATCAAGTGCTCCACCTGCACACTTGCTTTCTGCTGACTCTCAATAGGAACATTAGTAGAAGGTTTATCATATAACATAACTGATTCATGGAAGACAACATTTCTACTAATCACAACCTTTTTTGTTTCAGGAAACCATAACTTATAGCCTTTCACACCAGATGGATAACCAAGAAAAATGCACTTAATAGCTCTAGGTTCCAATTACCATTATCAACATGAGCATAAGCAGTACAACCAAATACTCTTAAGTCTGAATAATTTGCTGGGAAACCAGACCATACCTCAATTGGAGTCTTCTTATCAATAGCATAACTGGGTGATCTATTAATAAGATAACAAGCAGCGGAAACAACTTCTGCCCAAAACTGTTTAGGCAAACCTGCATTAGACAACATACAACGGGCTTTTGATATATTTGTCCTGTTCATACGCTCAGCTACGCCGTTTTGTTGAAGTGTATGAGGAACGGTGTAGTGACACACAATGCCTTCAGACTTGCAATATGATTTAAATATCTTAGAACAGAACTCCATCCCATTATCAGTACGAAGTATTTTCACATTCCTTTCAGTTTGTCTTTCAACCATAGTTTTCCACTCTTTAAATGCATCAAAAGCTTGATATTTGTGCTTCAAGAAATAAGGCCAAACTTTTCACGAATAATCATCAACGATAGTCATCATATAACAAGCACCTCTAAAATATGTCTTACAAGCAGGCCCCCATAAATCAGAATGCACATAATCAAAAATATCTTTAGTAGTATGTGTAGATGTGTTGAACTTCACCCTCCTATGCTTGCCAAATATGCAATGCTCACAAAATTTGAGCTTCCCGATGCCTTGTCCATCTAGCAATCCTCGCTTGCTCAATTCTACCAAACCAATTTCATTCATATGCCCAAGACGCATATGCCAAAGATTAGTAGCATCGGAATTAGATAATGAATCTGAAACTGCAGCAACATTACCTAATATAGTTGTACCTCGTAGATGGTACATGTCAGCATTTTTAATATCGGCTTTCATCACAACAAGAGATCCTTTGGTTACCTTCAAAATTCCGTCTTCACCGGAATTTTGTACCCTTTGCAATCAAGAGTACATAAAGAGATGAGACTCCTCTTCAAATTTGGAATATACCGCACATCTGATAATGTTCTGATACAGCCATCAAACATCTTGATCTGAATTGTTCCAATACCTGCAACCTTGCATGGTGTATTATCACCCATTAAAACAGTATCACCTTGCACAGACTCATAGGTGGCAAACCAATCCCTGTTCGGACACATGTGATAGGTGCAAGCAATATCAAGAATCCACTGGTCACTAGTTTGTGCACAACCAGCATAAGCAACAAGCAATTCTGCACCAGGTTTATCATCAGTAACAACTGCGGCTTTACCTTCCTCTTGTTTATTACCTTTCGGTCTATAACTTCCGGTTCTCTTGTCTTTATTCTGTAGCTTCCAACACTCAGAGATATCATGTCCATCTCTCTTGCAATATTTGCACCAATTAATACCTGCCTCTGGAGTTTGATCTTCCACGATAGCTATTTGAACTTTTATCTCTTGACTTGTTCTTTGTGTTCTTCTCCTGTTGCCTGCCCCGAAAACAACAAAGCCTTCTGCTTGTAAACTTGAACTTTCAGAGGATATCATCTTCTTCATCTTTTCTTTAGCATGCAGAGCATCATAAACTTCTTTCAAAATTAGAGTATCACGACTATAAAGAATAGTATCCTTTTCATAAACTTCTTTCATAAACTTGAACTATAAGTTTGCATATGAGCTAGGCAATGAACATAATAGAATATGACCTAAATCCTCTTCATCATACTTTACCTCTATAGACTCAAGGTCAGCAACAATTTCCTTAAAAGTGGAGAGATGATCCATCACAGACTCATCATCTTGCAACTTGTGCAAAAATAACTTTGTTTCAGGTGTATCTTACTGGTCAGATCCTTAGTCATGCATATCTGTTCCAACTTCAACCACAATCCACCAGCTGTCTTCTCCTTAAGCACCTCCTACAAAATATTGTTAGATAGATGAACATGAAAATATGACATTATGATCCTTTTTCTTCTCATCGTCGGACCAATCCGTAGTCCTCTTGTCAAATCCAGATAGCGTATCATCGATGTCTTGATGTGGAAGAACGGCTCGCATCTTCACTTGCCATAGTAAGAATCTTATGTTGCGGTCCAGGAGCGGTAGATTATACTTCAAACTCGCCATGAGAATCAATCCTGAATTTGCTAGTAAAAATTGATGTAAACCTAGCAAAAACGCGAACCTCTGGGTGCACTTCCTCGTGTGCACGTAGCGTAGATATGGAAATCTCCTGGTACACAAGCTTGTGTGCACGTAGCAATTTCAATCGCGAGAATTAATTCACATGAACAGCAAGGAGATGCGATGGCTTGACTTGCTTTTCCTGGGTATATGTGCGTGTCTGGTAGATGGCTTCGGCCTAGCCAACTTTTCTTCGGTAGATTGCCGTTGCATGCAAAGCAACTAACTCCGCTTCGGTCTGGTAAACGTCTGGTCTTCAGAATCGATTTCGTCGGCCAGACAACAAACCTCTCTCGCCGAACAAATTGAATCGGTGTGACGATGAACGCCGTTGTGACGACTGACGGCGAAGCAGGCGACGATGGCCGTATAGTAGATTGATATCGCCGGGAAATTCGACGACAAGTCCCGTCGCCGATCGGATAGATTCTTCGTTCCGAAAAATCGCACCGGTTGCCGGATGAATAATCCATGTCCGCTGCTCTAATACCACTTGTTAAGAAAATAGATACAAAACGAAAATACGAATTTAACGTGAAAAACCCTTACGGGAAAAAAACACGGGTACCAACCGACAAAGATCACGATAGAGGAGTTGATTACAGACGTAGGGAATAACAATAGGAACATCACGATAGAGGAGTTGATTACAAACGTAGGAAATAACAATAGGAACGTTACCCCTTCCCGTTCCTGTACAGTTTACAAAAGTATATATAGGAGATAAAAGGAAAGACACATAATAGGAAACGACAAGGAATCCTACTAGAAATATAATCCGAATATATTGTGGGTTTAAATTTAAATCACATATTTAACATAATCCATGATCAAAGAAGAAGGTGCTGCAGTCGATGCCATCAGCATTGTTTTTCTTTTGCTTGTCGCCGGAGGTTGGATGGATGTACTTCTGCTTATATAAAGAACATTGAGCAACTATAAAATTCATACTCCCAAAAGCTTGGGCTAACGCGCTAGGCCGATGCTTACACTTACATGCAGCCCAAATCTGTCTTGAAATATCATGACTAGGCCCAGCCCATGTTTTAATTGACAAGGACTGGACTATAAGGTAGCAAGGTCTGAGCCTGACTACTCTGATCAGTACATTTATGACAAATTTCGCTCTAGCATATCTACGCCGCGACTTCGAGGATTTAACTCCTATAGACACGGTAAAAATCATTCTTTGAAAAAAAAAACACTCTCAAAACATGATTATTTCTATGCACCCCTCAATTAGAATATTCATTCTTGATTAAATAGGAGAGAGAAATAATATAAAATATTATAAATTACCCTAACCTATATGCACCCTCCCCATATCTCATTGTATTTCTTCTTGCATCGCATAGCTTCGCAATAGGTTACCTACAGCCAAGTGACTGATAGAGGTGTCTCATCCTCCCTCTCTCTCTCAATGATGGTCCTAGCAACTAGCAGAGTCATCTCGCCTTCACCAATGGTGAAATGTAGAGGCGTGCGCACCGTGATGACAAAGGCGGCGGCGTCGGAGTGTAGGACCGGTGGATCTCATGATAGCCACACATCAAAAACGGGGTATCGGATCCGTCGTCACAGTGTATTATCATTGTAGGATTCGTCGTCACATGCCTCGAAACATGCTCTCTGTCATTCCACCAAACCGTCGACACTCAATCTATCGTCACGCCATCCCATTGACCCAAGATTGACCCTCCCCAAGCGTCGCCTTTATCGTGATATCCTATGTAAAAATTTACCGCCGTACCACTATCTTCTTAAAACTTCAGCGAAAGGCTTGTGTTCAACTGAAAGTAAACCTCTTAATTCTACCAAAAAAAAAAGTTGGATGAGAGACGGGGAAAAACAAACTGATGAAGTGATGAGGGGGCACGACACAAGGGGACTGCATGGACAGTTGAGGGCCCTAACTATCAACTTCTCCAAACCACACGAGAAAATATGCATTAGCCTGCATTGTCTGCACGCTTGAACATATGCGCTTCGTGCGTCCATACATTTGTCCGCCTCCTCAGGAAGGTGTCCGAGGCATGGACACGTGAAGGGTTCAGTGATTTGGCTTTAGCTTTAGCTTTTCAGTTGGATAAAAAAAACTATTAGTACATGATTAATTAAGTACACCCTCCATTTTAAAATATTATAACCTAGGATAAATTAAGTTAGATATAGACTACTAGACAAAACGTTTTTCTAGGCAAATTTCATTATTCCAAACGGCTAAGCGTTCCGCCTGCACCTGAAGACCTGCGAAAATACATCATTTCTACCGGCGGCCTTCAGACCCTTCTTTTTCGCAGGCATTAGATCTACCCACCTACGAAAACATTCCCAGCAAAAAAATCGCCCACCACCACCCCTACCCGCCGCCGCCCTACCAGCTCCGGCCGGATCTAGGGTTAGGGTTTTGGGATGGAGAGGGAGGGGAGGGAAGCCGCTCTGCCACTGGCCACCGCCGCTGTAGAGGGTCACTACCGGATCTGGAAGGAAGGGAGGGAGGAAACACGCGCCGCTGCCGCCACTACCGCTGCAATGGGCCACCGGATCTGGAAAGAGGGAGGGAGGAAGCCGTGCCGCCGCCGCCACCAGCCACCCCCTCCCTCCTCCGGCCAGATCTGGGAGCGAGGGAAGGAGGGAGGGGAGCCGCCCTCCCTTCTCCTCCCTCCAGCCGGATCTGGGAGGGTTGAAGGGAGGGGAGGGGAGCCGCTTCCACGTTGGCGCCGCCGCAGTCGCTTTGGAGGGGAGCCGCCTCCACGCTGCCACCATCTGAAATTAGGAAAGAAAAAGAAGAGTTCAAGTAGGAATACAATTTGAAATAACTAAAATTCAGAATAAAAAAGTATTGAAACAACAATTAATCAATCTATAACACAACACTGGATTAATTAGAATTCGAAATAAAAAATAAAATAAATTCTGAAATTAGAGAAATAAAAATAAGAGTTCAACTAGAAATACAATTTATAAATAAATAAAATTATTAATAAAAAATAAAGACTATTGAAAGAATAGACCATCTAGAACACATGACGAGATTAATTAAAATTCGGAATAACAAATAAAATAAATTTCAAAAATAGAAAAATAATTATATGAGTTCAAGTATGGATACAATTTACAAATAAAAAATATTAAAATAAAACTATAGATTTTTTGAAAAGAATGGTTAATCTAGAACACAACGATATCAAATGACAGTAAAGAGGGGGGAAAACAATAGGCCTGTAAAGGAGTAAAGTGGTGGTAGTTGATGGGATATATAAAAAGTATAAACATATAAACAAAATTCCAAATGAATCCCAATGACGATTAAGTGGAGGGACAACGGACAAACCATTAAGCAACACAGACGCGGCGTTTGATAGGATTCTAGAAAGTAAAAAAATAAACCCCAATGATAATCATGTTCAATTTTTAAAATCTCAATGATAATAAAGAGGGGGGCAGCGGGCAGGTCACGCATAGAGGAGTACAGTGCCAAAACCCCTGACGGCTTAGAGGGACTTTTAAAAAGTACAAAATAAACCCAACCCATAATTATGTTCGATTTTAAAATCCCAATGATAATAAAGAGAGAAGACAACGCAGGGGCCGTAGATGAGTACGGTGGCGGTGTTTGACGGAACTTTAAAAAAATTATAAAAACAAAACACAACAAGACAATGAATTCTAAAAACAAAAATATCTAATTTTTAAAGATTTCATGGAAGATAAATAGAAATAGTGATAGATCGATAAACAAATAAAGGCTTCACAAATGAGTAAGGGGTAGCGATCGAAGTGACTTTTGAAAACTATAAAACTAGAAACACGCGGATGATAAAGTCGGTCTTTCGAAATCCTAAAACAATGAGATAGATATTTAACAAATTTTAAGTAAAATCATATGTAATAAATAAATAATTTTTATGGGTGTTAGCCGCGCAATTGCGCGGGCCACCCATCTTGTTATATTATTAAGATAGCTCGAAAAGAAGGCACCACGTTCACTTTGGAGGCTAGAAATTCCCACATTAATCGAAGAAAAAGAAAAGACGAGTCCAAATAGAAATATAATTAAAAATAATTAAAATTCGGAATTAAAAATAAGCAATATTGAAAGAGGAGTCCATATAAGAACCTAATACGTGATTAATTAAAATTTAAAATAAAAAATAAATAAATTTCTGAAATTATGAAAGAAAAATAAGAGCCTAAGTAGGAATACAATTTTGAAATAACTAAAATTTAGAATGAAAAATAATATTGAAATAATAATTAATCCATCTATAACACAATATAAGATTAATTAGAATTCAAAATAAAAAATAAAATAAATCCATAAATTAGAAAAATAAAAATAATAGTTCCAATAGAAATACAAATTATAAATAACTAAAATTTGTAATAAAAAGTAAAGACTATAGAAAGAATAGACCGTTCTATATCTAGAACATATGACGATATTTATTAAAACTCAGAATAAGAAATAAAATAAATTTCAAAAACAGAAAAATAATTATAAGAGTTCAAGTAGGAATACCGAAAGAGCATCTATGCCCCTAGTGGATTTTGGTTAATTGATGACAAACGATTAAGGGACTAATGGGCTTATTGAGTGTATAAGCAGGTGATTAGTTGGATGAAGAAGCTAGAAGATGGACTTATCGGTGGATGAGAATTAAAGAGAAGATATTGAAGATGCGGGATATGAAGTGACTACCTATGGTAAGATGGTGAAGCGCAAGCGACACTCAGCTGTGATGGACCATGCGGTGGTGAAGGCAAGCAAGGTCTTGGCACCAACAAATCGAAACCTGTGGTGAAGGGTGAGTGAATACTTTATCGTGATGGATCGTGCGAGGCCATTTGAAGCCATGGATTATCCGCATCAATCAATTAATAAATGGAAGATGAAATGCCAAAGATCAATAAGATGAGATTTGAGAATAGTCCTGATGATCAAATGACCTTGACGTTGGTAACCCTCCAAGTGAAGAAAGAAAATGGTGTGAAGATATTCCTATTGGTATAACTTTCCTTTTTATATTTGAGTTTAGGATACCGTACTATTAAGAGAGATATCACATACATATAATTGGTCGAATACTAGTGCTCAAAATAATTCATCTTTGTGTGAGTTGAAAAACCTAAGCCAAATTTCAACTCCGGATTGTTTCACATGTCACAACACTTACATCGGGTTTCTTTGCAAGTTTTTCAACATCTCTTGAAGGTTTCGGCTCATGTTTTATGGTGGATTTGATAGCCTACGAAACAAGCTTCCATAGAGTCCAAGATCTCCGGAGTAAAAAGTTATTGCATTTTTACTTAAGCAACATCAGACTATCCTATGTATCAGACTATCCGATTTTTCACAGAACTTCATTCTTTGTCTTGATTTTGAAAAATCCTCTCGAGTGAGTTTTTCTAAGTGTCGGAGTATCCGATTTTAGATCAGATAGTCCAATGGCACAGAGACTCCGAAATCTCTGTTTGAGGACGATGTTTTTGCTTCTAAAATATCGGACACTCCGATTCCACATCAGATAGTCCGATGACTCGAAAAGTTTGAAATTTCTATGAAACTTCATTCTCTCTCTCATTGTCTTGGAGGTTTAAAATATCAGACTATCATCTTGTACCGGACTGTCCGACGCGGGCTGAAAAATTCACCTCCAACGGTCACATTTTGGGGATCTACATAAACCCCCCACCAACCTTTTATAGGGTGACCCAATTTCATTTCATTCCAATCTTGCTTTGGGTTGAGCTTTGTGCTAAGTGCTTTGGATTTTTGAGCTCTCTCCCTCTCTATCTGAAATCCCCCCTTGTTCTTTGTGAGTGTGGATTTGGAGTTTGGGAGCCTTGTGTTTGGTTATCTTTATATTGAGCACTAGGATTTGTCCAAGAGTTGTGTGGTGTTTATCACTCTTGGAGGTTGAGAACTTCTAGACGACTAGGTGTCATTCTTGGGCCACCGATCTACTTATGGTTGGACAAGAGAAGTTTGTGAAGGCCGGATCTCACCTCCACAAGGAAAGAAATACCCTTAGTGGAAGGAGTAGTGCATTTGAGTAACTTCACGAGGATAGGGTTGAAAAAGACCCGGCTCTTTGCAAGCTCCTCAACGGAGACTAGAATCCCCTCAAGGATTTGAACTACGAGAAATACATCGTCGCATAAACTTCGGTGGTATCCTCTCTTTACCTTCTTGTTGCATTGCTTTGCGCCATGCTAGTCTTGTTGTTGGTTGAGCTCATCTCCTTGCTTGTGGATTGGATCTAGAGATTTTAGGTTGTTGCTTGTTTGATTGTTGTTGTGCAGGTCAGATAGTCCGATCTCAATTTGGATAATCCGATCCATAGGACTATCCGACCCAATATCAGACAATCAGACCTTGTTTAGTTTTAGCTTCCGCGTTTATCTTTAAACTGCCTATTCACCCCCCCCTCTAGGAGTCATCAAGGTCCTTTCAAATACAATTTACAAATAACAAATATTAAAATGAAAAATATGGATTTTTCGAAAAGAATAGTTCATCTAGAACACAACGATATCAAATGACAAGAGGGGAAAAATAATAGGCCTGTAAAGGAGTAAAGTGGTGGTAGTTGATGGGACAAATAAAAACTATAAACATATAAATAAAATCCCAAATAGAATCCCAATGATAATTAAGAGGACGGACAACGGACAAACTATTAAGCGGCACGGTCGCGGCATTTGGCGGGATTCTAGAAAGTAAAAAAAAACTCCAATGATAATCATGTTCAAATTTTAAAATCTCAACGACAATAAAGAGGGGAGGCAGCAGATGGGTCGCGCGTAGAAGAGTACAGTGGTAAAACCGCTGACAATTTAGCAGGACTTCTAAAAAGTAAAAAATGAACCCAAACGATAATTATATTCGATTTTTAAAATCCCAATGATAATAAAGAGATGAGACAACGGAGGGGTCGTAGAGAAGTATAATGACAGTGTTTGACGGAACTTTAAAAATTATAAAGACAAAATACAACAAGATAATGAACTCTAAAAACTAAAAGGTCTAATTTTTAAAAGTTTCATGTAAGAGGAATATAAATAGTGATAGATCGACAAACAAATAAAGGTTTAACAAATGAGTATGGGGTAGCGATCGAAGCGACTTTTAAAATTTATAAAATTAGAAACACGCAGATGATAAAGTTTGGTCTTTTAAAATCCTAAGACAACGAGATAGTTATTTAACAAATTTTAAGTAAAAATATATGTGAAAAATAAATAATTTTGTAAGGGTGCTAGCCGCGTAATTGCGCGGGCCACCCAACTAGTTTTTATAACTTATAAACTTCTCGCAGGTGGATGTCTTAAGGTCTCGCCTATGAAAATCGATTTTCAGAGACGGACCAGGGGTTTTTCGCAGGCGTTCCGCCTGTAAAAATCGATTTTCGCAGGTGGGATTAGATTTAGGGTATCTGTAGCTATTTTTACAAATGGTGATTTCATAATCCGTCTGGAAAAAAAAAGTAGCAATGGGAAAAATCATTTTTCTAATCTTATCCTACATTGCAACATTTTAGAACGAAGGGGTATTAGTTGTTATAAATTTTAAAATAAATTTATTTATTTTTTAAAAAATCTATATAAAAGTTTTTTTAGAACAATAATGTTTAACCGTTTGAAAAGAAAGTATACTCATGATACACGATGGGATTGTAAAAGCAAAATGCGCTACAGTCCTTTTCATCCAGTACGGTGCGGTTCTTCGTATGATTAGTCCTTTTCATCCGGTGTTCGCCTGATATTTGCTATTGCTACAGCTATACCTTGATTTTTACAATCTGCTCGGGGGCTCGAGGCGATCTGCCTATCTCGCGTTCGCATATGATATTTTTTCCATCTCTGCGCCTACTTGCCTTGCCGACGCCGAGATGCGTTTCACGCTTTCATCAGGCCACTGTTACTACTTTCCGGACTCACACGGTCACGCCGCCCCAGCATACGGACCGAACCGCCGGGAGGACGCACGCACGCACGCTGCGGCAGCCGGGGGCCGTGGAATTCTGTCGTGATATCTGTGTCGCGATCGCGGTGGTGGGCTGATGTCGTTCGTGTGGGCGAGGCGAGCACACGCCCGCAGAAAACGAAAGGGGGAAAGCAGCCAAAGCCCAAGCGGGAAGGGCGGTGTGAAGCTTGCCGCCCCAACCCCACCTCGCGCGCGCGCTTCACCTTCAGTTGCTTGCTTGCGCCAGGTTGAGAAATTTGCCCACATGCCGCCGCTTGGCATGGCACGCATGATGCATGCGTACATGTGTTCTTGCTCGCGGCTAGTTTGCTTGCTTATTAGGGTACGGTCGCGTGTGCTCCTTCGCCACCGCGCTATAGCTTGGGTCATGCAGCTAAGGTCGTCGTCGACGTCGCCGTCTCGTCGAGGAGGAGACTAGCACGAAGGGAAGCAGGAATACTAATATGGTTGTTCGGTACGCCGGCGTGTTAATGTTTTTTCTGTTGCTGTTTATTACCGACAGTAATGGTTCAGGTCACGACTTGCGGCCGTTCGTTCAGCGTCGTTTTCACGAAGCCTTCTTGACAGCTTCGCCTTCGCGGTTTTTTTTTCTTACTTTTTCTCACCGGTGTCACGTAGAATTGAAGGTTTTGCCTCTTGAAAGTCGTTCGATGATCGATCTTGCTTTGGAGGTCTGATTGACTGATTCTTCTTGGTTGACTTTGTTTTTATAACCTTTGTCATTTCGTAAGCGTTCAGGGTCCGCTGGTTTGCTTGCGCGTGAGTGGCGGGACTCTGCCTGTGTTTCTTGCACGGAATGTTAACAGCGATTTTTTTAGCTTGTTACTTGTGCCTATGTGTCTGCTGTTTAGTTCCTACACACTGGCTTCCACTAATCATGGTTATTTACTCTCATTAGTTTCTCATCTATTCTTGACAGTTGATGCATTATGAAATTAGAGTTTTACAATGAAATCTACTGATGGTAAGAATCAATCTAGAGCGTCCACTCTTTCTAACCAAATACTATCACCTTAATTACTTGTAATAGAACTCCAATCATTGAGATAACTTCTCTCACTTCTACTTAGTGATAATATTAGTAGTAAAATATTACCACCCCTGGAATTATGTCTTCCTTGTCTCCTTTTCTGACTAAGAAACAAAACCAAGTATATGCTACTTTCTCTTTGCCAATCCCTTTCCCTTTCTTTTGTGACGTGCTATTCAGTTCTCTCTCACCTTCAGTTTCGTTTGGCTCGCTGTTCTTGTCTTTTCGGTTGGACCAAGAGCAAGAGCAGTCCAGGTGGGTCTTTTTTACATTATCTTTCTGGAATTCTCGATCCCACACTGAAGAGAAAAGGCTGTGATTTTCTTTGGAGAATCACCCATCAAAATTTCTTCTTTTTCTCTTGCCCCATGGATTTCTTGCACTGATAATTGGCGAGAGAGCACACTTGTTCATAGCTTCGTTGCTAGCACAATGGATGTAGAATAACACAAGTGAGGACCTCACTAGCTAGCATCATATTCGTGCTAACTCATCCTCGTACTGAAAGAAAAGTTTTTTTTTGTTTCACCAACCCTTCATTTTCATCCACATGCCTCCGCTAGAACTCGGGCACGAGGGTGAATCTGACGCCGCGAAATTCTTTCCGCCATGAAGCAGGAGAGGCGGAGGAAGCGGCAGCCCGGGCCGCGGCGCCTCGAGTTGGTGGTAGCGCACCCGCCGGAGGAGGAGATGGCCGGGCTCGACGGCGGCGGCGGCGACGCCGAGGAGGGGGCCACGCATGCCCGCGGAGGCGGCGGTGCGCCGCCGCCGTGGCGGGAGCAGCTGACGGCGCGCGGGCTGGCGGCGAGCCTGGCCGTCGGCGCCATGTACAGCGTCATCGTGATGAAGCTGAACCTCACCACGGGCCTCGTCCCCACGCTCAACGTCTCCGCCGCGCTCATCGCCTTCGTCGTCCTCCGCGGCTGGACGCAGGTGCTCACCCGCCTCGGCTTCGCCGCCCGCCCGTTCACGCGGCAGGAGAACACCGTCGTCCAGACCTGCGCCGTCGCATGCTACAGCATCGCAGTTGGAGGCCAGGACCACCCCCATTGCATATCCATCCTCCACTCGTCGTCTAGTCTAATGGAGATCCCGACTGATTGGTTCTTGGATCTTTCTGTGCAGGTGGGTTTGGTTCTTACTTGCTTGGGCTCAACAAGAGGACTTACGAGATGGCGGGGGAAGACACGGAGGGCAACGTGCCGGGGAGCTACAAGGAGCCCGCCATTGCGTGGATGACCGGATTCCTTCTCGCCGTCAGCTTCGTCGGACTTCTCGCTCTCGTCCCTCTTAGGAAGGTCAGTGAGATCCCCAGTCTTACTCTGTATCTTCAGTAGTTCTGCCATTTGATCACGGTTCACTGTTGTTCCTTACTCCTTAGAACTGTAATTCTACATTTCAACATTTGGTAGGTGTTTTTGTCTTTCACCAGTTCACCCAAGTAGGAATTTAACAAAATTGTGGTAAACTAGCCATCATTTCCATTTCAGCCTGTTATATCCCATCTTTTGTCCCTTCAACATTTCGTAGGCGTTTTTATTTCATTGCACGATGTCACAGATTACATAAGCTAAAAAAGGACAATTCTGCCTGTATTTAGCTAGGTGATATAGTTTGAAGTGCAACTGGTATTTTAACGTATCTGATTGATGGCCTTATGTCCCTGTTTAATCTGGACTGCTGATTGAATTGTTCTTGTATGGTCTTGTTTGGTTGTTTGAAATTGGCCTGCTGAATGAATTGTTATGGTATATTAAATAAATTTGTCTCTGTCATGAAACCTCTTTCAGCCTGGCTTTATTAAACCACCTAGTTGGTTATTGGTTAAGACATACCAACATATTTGCTAAATGGATTGACAGCGATTTGTGCTGAAACAAACAATATCAACTCATTACGGTGTGTGGTACTTCCCTAGTTCTCTGAACAAAATATAGCTATTTTGCTTGTGGTTTGAGGTGTACTTTTATAAATAAAATAATTTTCTTATTCTGAAAAAGAAGAGCATACTTATTATTTGAATCTTGAGTTGCAGTTGAATTTAATTGAAAGCATAATTTGAAGTCCACACGCAAGGACTTATTATGCGTGATTATGGACATATTCTCCTTTCCATTTCACAACATGTTTATCTTGTGAATACATAAAAAATGAACTGCTGGCAGTGCTTTTGCACATGTAAATGGATGATTTCATTTGTTACCAAACTTGGTAAAATTCCAGATCATGATAATTTCCATTTGTTTTTTAAACTTGGTAAAATTTCAGGTCATGATAATTGACTACAAATTAACTTACCCAAGTGGGACTGCAACAGCTGTGCTTATAAATGGATTCCACACGCCTCATGGGGATGCAATGGCAAAGTATGTGGTTCTCTAACATAACTCAATGAGTTGTACTAATCATTATAAAATTTCAGTTAACTGAATGTGTTTTTTGGCACATCAGGCAGCAAGTAAATGGATTCACAAAATACTTTGCTATGAGTTTTTTTTGGAGCTTCTTCCAGTGGTTTTACTCTGGTGGAGACAATTGTGGGTTCTCGCAGTTTCCAACTTTTGGACTTAAAGCTTGGCAACAAACGTAACAACGATTACTTAGCTCACTATTCCATTAAATAAATTTTGACCAATAATAATGTCACCTGATTTGTTCAAAAAACAAGTTCATCTGATTCAAAACTTTTTGGGTTATCAGATTCTTCTTCGATTTCAGTCTTACATATGTTGGGGCAGGGATGATTTGCTCCCACCTTGTTAATCTGTCTCTCCTACTCGGCGCTGTTCTCTCATGGGGAGTAATGTGGCCACTGATCAGTGATTTGAAAGGGGATTGGTATTCAGCAGATATACCAGAAAGCAGCATGAGAAGCCTGCAAGGGTACAAGGTTAGTTTCGTCATTTTATTTTGGTAGTGTACAAGTATAGTACGATCTTTTGATTCTTACTACCTCATATATATTCTTTAGGCCTTCATCTGTGTAGCTCTCATCCTAGGGGATGGCCTATACAATTTTGTGAAGATAGTTGCACTCACTATTAAGAGTCTGTTTTATAGCTCAAAACTGAAGAATGCAAAGAAGGGTAAATAATCTGACAGAACTCATGTTAATATGACCTTTCTAGTTTATATATGATCTGATATAAGGTGTATTCCACTTACAGGGGAAGACATTTCGGTGCTCGATGAACTTCATCGTAATGAAGTTTTTACAAGAGACAATATTCCTTCCTGGCTAGCCTTCTCTGGTTATCTTGGATTAACTTTTGTTGCAGTAATTGCCATTCCCATGATGTTCCATGAGATGAAGTGGTATTATGTTGTCATAGCATACTTATTGGCTCCTGCACTCGGTTTCTGCAATGCCTATGGAGCAGGCCTAACTGACATCAATATGGCCTACAATTATGGAAAGATTGCCCTCTTCATTCTTGCAGCCTGGGCTGGGAAAGACTCTGGTGTAGTTGCTGGCCTAGTAGGCTGTGGTCTGGTGAAATCACTGGTGTCCATATCTGCTGATCTGATGCATGATTTCAAGACTGGACATCTCACATTAACATCACCGAGATCGATGATTATTGCTCAGGCCATTGGAACTGCCATGGGTTGTATAATTTCACCACTAACGTTCTTCTTGTTCTACAATGCCTTTGACATTGGCAACCCAGAAGGGTACTGGAAAGCACCATATGCTCTAGTCTACCGAAACATGGCGATTCTTGGTGTTGAGGGCTTCTCTGCTCTGCCCCAGCATTGCTTGCAGCTCTGCTATGGGTTTTTTGGCTTTGCAGTGACAGCTAACCTTATTAGGGACCTTTGCCCACCGAAGTTCGGGAGATGGGTTCCCCTACCGATGGCAATGGGGGTTCCTTTCCTGGTTGGCGCAAGCTTTGCCATCGACATGTGTATTGGGAGCCTGATAGTCTTCACCTGGCATATGATTGACAAAAGCAAAGCAGCACTAATGGTGCCAGCAGTTGCATCTGGTTTGATATGCGGGGATGGTCTTTGGATCTTCCCCGCGTCCTTGCTTGCCTTGGCCAAGATCAGTCCACCAATGTGCATGGCATTTAGGTCTACAAACTAGAGTAGTAGCAGGGATTATAATTACATGGCAGTTCCATCTACTACAAGAAAGATGCAGCAATGCAATAATGAAGTATTATATGGGATTCTTGGAGGTACCTGTGCAGTAAATATTTGGAAGGTTCCAACCATTGTTACCATTTCCATGTCAATGAAGTAAGACACCGAATTCAAGATAATTCATCTCAGAACAATGGCGTATTTTTATTGCCTCATCTCTTACCAATGTGATTGATGGTTTTAGCCTGTAGGCGCTAATAGAAGAAATTTTGTACAGTAGGGAAATGTGTAGTATATACATGTATATATTTGGTGATAAGTTGGACCCCAAGGCTGAATATTGTAACAGGTCTCTTTCAAGATCAGCTGATCCAATTCTTACTTTGCCAGTTTCCAGCTGATTTCAGTTAATGGTTTCATCTGAAGATATGTTATCTGATGCGTGTGACAGTGAGAGAGTTATCAAATGACGTACTACATGGATTGATCAATACTGACCAGGTATTGTGAAAGATCTTCCTATCCAAGAAAACCACTGCAATGATTGATTATCAAATCCTCCTACAAAAGCAGCTGCGGCAATGAAGTGTTTGAGTCGTTATCTCTGTGCGCCGTTTTTTTTTCATGAAAAAGTGACCTGCATTTGGTACCATCAATTCAGAGAAATTGACGAGATCTTTCAAGGATAAGAATATCTAATTGGCTCTATCTCAAAACGAGAGACTGGAAGAGAAAAAGACTGGACCATCCAATTTGTGACAGGTTTGGACCCTCCATTGCTAGCCATGGATTGCTTAGTTGACTCAGCGTTTCACCATAATAGGGTTCTAGATCCGAAGCAACTCTCCAACTTGTTCATCTGTCCACAGCCAGGTTTACATCACTAGCACTAGGGCCATAGGTGAAATGATCAATGAACACCATAAAACAATCCAGTGGGCATGCTTGGCCAAAGTTTCCTGTGAACCAAAAGAAACTTGCCTAAAAAATGAATCTTTGACAGCGAACTGATCAGCTACACTGCTACAGTCACCGCCTCACCGGATTGTTTACATTTCTGCATTACAATCCAGATGCTGATGCCTGAAAGGAACAGGGCATCTTGCCTAAACTCTGAAGTTTACTGAACGAAGCCAGAATTCCCTAGTTTTTCCGATGGAGTTTACCTGCATTGCAAAGTGAAATCGAACAGACGAACAGTATAAATAGCAACAGATTCGCAGCTCGCGTCAGAATCCAGCACGATTCAAGCCCGCACGCACGTCCGATCTTGGGAGCCGCGCGTGTGCAGGAATCCGCCGAACACGAGCAGGGCGACGAGAGGTCGAGAGCCCCACCCATGTCCATGTTCGCCCACCCCCAAGGCTGCGTGATCGCGCAACCCCTCCGTGACTCCGTCCCGCATGCCGGGCACGCCTGGGCCACGCGCGCGGCGCGCCTAGCCGCTATACGGCCGCGGAAGTGACGCGCGCGGCGCCGCGGCCACACAAGCGAATCGAATCGAATTGCCCTCGCGTGGGCGCGCGCGCGCCTTGGTCTGAGACACGAGCGATCGATCACGCCGCCGTCTATCCGAATCGACTGCTCGTCGCCCTTGGCGCGGAATTAGCAATTAAAGGTTCTAACGATGCATGCGCGCGCTGTCCACGGGAGAATTTTGTACCGAGGGATTACTCCACTTCCGATAGTTTGATCTATACCTAGTGGCTCGCGTAATTACGTGGTTAGTATCTATACATAATTATCTTTTTTACATATGAGTTTACTTAAAATTTATTAAATAGCTATCTCATTATCTTTAAAAGACTGAATCTTATCTCCTCCATATTTCTTTTTCTAGCTAAATGATCCACGCAGTTACGCAGCTAGTATCCATACAAAATTATCTTATTTACTTAAAATCTATTAAATAGCTATCTCGTTATCTTAGCACTTTAAAAGACTGAACCATATCATCTCCATGTTTCTAATTTTACAGTTTTTAAAAGTCAAGTCGTTACCTCTTACTCCTTAGTCACCCCTTTATTTGCTTGTCCGATCTACTATGGCTTCTATTTATCCTTGTTGGGACTTAAAAATTGGATCTTCCAAATTTTAGAGTCAATTATCTCGTTGGTTTTTATTTTTATAATTTTAGAAGTCCCATCAAACGCTGCCACTCTACTCTACGACCCGTCCATCATCTCCTCTCTTTATTATCATTAGGATTTTAATAAATAAACGTAATTATCTTTGGTATTCATTTTTAATTTTCTAGAAGTCCCGCCAAACCGTCAGCGACATCGTTATTATACTCCTCTATGGTATGTTCGATGCATTTCCTTTTAATTATCATTGAGATTTTAAAAATCGAACGTGATTATAATTGTGGTTTATTTTTTACTTTCTAGAAGTCCCACCAACCACGTGATTGTGCTGCTTAACGGGTTGCCCGTCATCTCTCCTTTTAATCGTCATTGGGATTTTATTTAGGTTTTGTTTATAATTTTTACGTCCACTGCCTTCCCTCTTTATTATCGTTGAGATTTTACAAATCGAATGTGATTAGCATGGGGTTTATTTTTTACATCGTGAACCACCGTGATCGTGATGTTTTAACGGTCTATCCGTCATCCCTACTCTTAATCGTTATTGAGATTTTATTTGGGGTTTTGTTTATAATTTTTAAATGTTCCATCAACCACTATCACCTTACTCCTTTACAGCCATGTTGGTTCTCCCCTCCTTATTGTTATTTGTTATTGTTGTGTTTCTGGATGGATTATGTTTTTTGAAAATTTCATATTTTTTATTTCAATATTATGTTATTTATAAATTGTATTTCTACATGAACTCCTATAATTATTTTTTTTAGAATTTAATTTATTTTTTAATTCCAAATTTTAATTAAACTCGTGTTGTGGTCTATATGGTCTTTTCTTTCGGTATTGCTTTTTTATTCCAAATTTTAGTTATTTTTAAATTGTATTCCTACATGAATTCTTATTTTTTTTTCTAACTAGCAAAATGCCCGTGCTTCGCTACGGGTATAATAAACGGTTAAATGCTATAAATACACAGTTAACATGTATGTAATAATATTCCAAGATAGATAAATTATTCATTGGGTTAATGATAATCACGACCATAAGAAACACTATTGCATATTGATATACTCATATTATCGTAACACACGCTCTCTCTTAACTCTTGCATCGCAAGCGCATGATATAATTTCTAAAATCAAACATGGACTTGCGTGGAGAAGGATCATTTCACAGCTCAAGCGTGGACGATAGATGGTGCGGACTTTAATATGTCGTGTTTTGCAGACGATGGAAAGAAAAAACGTTACCTAGTTAAAAATATCGATTTTTGAGTCGTTCATTGTTCTTCGTATATTGTCCACATTATGCACTACACACAATATTTGTGGACTTAGATAATGGTAGTGGGTGTTCATGGGCTGGTGCAGCATGGACATGGGCTGGGAAATGGGTCAATTATACTTGCTCTGAACGTGTAATCACTTCACACTTTTTTATGGTATTATCTCTTATGAGTGACGGATGAACAAAGAAGGAATCCCAATCCAATCCATAGCATGTGACGGATGAAAAAAAATTTACACTCACGTGTTACAACGGGTAAAAAATAAATCAAAATAAAACAAATAAAATCTTTTCATAGTATTTCTCAAGTAATTGAGTATTAGCATAAGCATCGACGACGTGTACTCTATGATGAGGTTTTTTTCCATTTTATTTTCTTTTTGAACCTTTATAACTTTTTTTTGTAATTTATAATTTTTATCTCGGTAAATATTGGAGTTAAAAATTGATGATTTTTATCTCAATATTAAAAAAAATAAAGTAGTGAGGAGGCTAGAGATTGAGTTGTTGGACACCACCAGCGTGAGCTGGGTCACCAGCTGCCAGCTCTCACCAGAGTTTCTTTCTCAGACTCTCCCTCCCCATCTCTCATCTCTCTCCAGTGTCCAATTTCTAGTTTCTTCCTCTCTTCTCAGTCTCTCTCCACCCACGATACTCTCTCCATCTCCCCCCTCTCTGAGTTCTGACCGATAAGGTTGCCTCCTTGGAGCCAAGAGGGAAGTGATGGAGAGCAGGCCGGTGGAGCCATCATCACTGGCAGGATCCACCGTCGTCTATTCGTCGCAGTCTATCTCGAGTTGGCAGTAGCCACTCTAGATGTCGGCGTTGCTGCTCGCGCGGATTTGGTGTCGGTGCCTGCATCCCGTCGTCTCTGTGCTTCCCTCTCGCACGGATCCGCAGTCGGTGGCGACATAAGGGACGGATCCGGCGACCTCTTCCCCTCCCGCACGGATCCCATCGTCTCTCCGCTCCCCTCTCACGCGGATCCGCTGCCAACGCCTGGATCCCGTCGTCTCTCCGCACCCCTCTCGCACGGATCCACCGTCGACAGCAACGGGAGGGGTGGATCCGGTGACCTCCTCCCCTCCCGCACGGATCCCGTCGTCTCTCCAGCCCCCGCTCACGCGGATCCACCGCCGGTGATGACGGGAAGGGTAGACCCGGTAGCCTCCCCTATGGTGACGACGGCGATGGGTTGACGTCGGCTGACCCAGCTCCGGCGTCTGCGGCGGCGGAGTTGCCGACAACAGCATTACATGCGACTTCCTGCTCAAGCTCACTGCATCCTGAGGTTCACTCTTCCTTTTCCCCAAGAGGTACCACTCCTCCTGATCTCCCCCAAGCGGCACCAGCACCACCAAGCTCGATTGGCAAGCACCATGTCCCAGCCAGAGCCGGAAACAGGCAAGATTTTTGTCAAAGAACTCATGTGTCATTATGTACTCATGTATCAACTATTTAGCTTCTGATGAAATATAATTTAAAGTGCCTTTGACTCGTTGAACCATATGAAAATTGCAAAATTTATATTTAATTGTGTGCCACCCTGGACTCCAACTCCTGCAGCAGTGTCGTGATGATAGCGATGTTGAGGCACGAGTACACGTGCGGGACGCTGCTTGACATGCCGCTGGTGCTGCACCTGGTGCGCGGCTTCCTCAAGGATGCTGCCAGGGTGGCGAGGCTGGTCAACGCATACCTCGCTGAGGCGCGCTCGAGGCTGGGCTGCGGCCAGCCGAGTTTGAGTAGAGTTCCCCCGCGCGGTGCCCACAAGCGACCGACGTCCTTGATTCGCCGTCAGTTCTAGCCACTGCTGCGTAGGTACTTTATTTTTTTTAAGATAATATGTCATGTTGTTCATGTGAAATCTTGGGATCATCTTGCATTGGAGCAATCCTGTTGCTTAGAATATGGTTCTTGTCTCAGCTTGTGTTTTCAAATGTGGAATTGTGGAACACCACTTTTGTGATCATGCTTTTATGTTGTTTAAAATATCCCTTAAAGCCATGTTCCCTTGTTTCTTTTATTATTATTATTATATTATTATTATTATTATTATTATATGTTTGTTGATTATTTTTAATTATAAGCTCAGATCGAACTATTCTTTGTAATGAGCTAGAAGTTATAGATATAATTTATTTGTTAAAACCATAGTATATTTTCATCACAATAGAACCATTTCTAAATTGGGTAAAGGATTTATTTCTATAAAAATACTGCACCGACCATCTCGACGCCACCTCAATGCGTGTACTACACACTGCACTCATGCATATGCACAATTAAATTATGTATTTCCATGCTGATTTATTGGGAGATAAGTAATAAGATCGATGCTAGAAGAGCATAAGTAAACGCCATCTTGCATTGTTACATGATGGGGATGTGTGAATGTGCAGTGCGTCTTCCCCTAGAACATAATCGACGCGATAAAGACCCCAATCTTCCTGCTAAATGCAGCGTACGATGTCTGGCAGGTACGCCAAAGTTTTCGCTGCTTAATTTCAATGGTTGATCTTGCAAATTAAATCAGTAAATCTCATGCTAAGCCTTTTTAACTCCTGTACTTCAATTCTTATTCCCTGCACAACATATATATATACACACAGACACATAAGTCAGTGTATATATGTGTTTTAAGATTGTTTTTTCATGTTTTTATTGTTTAAAAAACATTCTTATGCAGTATATGAAAGAAGAATAACTTATCAAAAGATAACAGAATCGCTAGAAAACATTGAACAGTTTTTTCTTCACAAACCGGAGGTTGTCTCGGAAGCCGCAGTCAAGGTGCTTGAACTGGTGAGTTTTTATTTTAAGCTTATTTTGGCTTTGGCTATCTTTTCAGTTTGTTGATTTGGCTATTTTAGAGCTGGGTTTCATTTTCTTCAGAATAATTAGATCAGACTACAGTTTAATTCTTCATTTCCCCTCTTGTCGTTGCACAACTTCCGTGGTGTTTCCGAGTGAGGGGTCAGAGGAGCTCTTTGGTGGGGAAGGGATGTTGGGTGGGTTGGCTCGGTAGGGAGGAGCGGGTTGTTGAGCAGATTTGAGGCAGAGATGATGGCTAGGATGGA
The DNA here is from genome assembly GCA_000573905.2 of Oryza punctata. Lineage (NCBI taxonomy): Eukaryota > Viridiplantae > Streptophyta > Magnoliopsida > Poales > Poaceae > Oryza > Oryza punctata. The sequence goes on along the minus strand of CM002491.2, from coordinate 25,681,652 downwards.
GGGGAGATGATATCGGAGGTTGTCTCGGAAGCTGCAGTCGAGGTGCCTGAATTGGTGAGATTTTTTTAAGTTGATATGGGCTTTAGCTATCATTTTGAGTTTGACAATTCGGTAATATTAGAGCTGGGTTTCATTTTCGTCAGAATAATTAGATCGAACCACAGTTTAGTTCTCGTGGCTTCCATGCTTGGGTATAGAATTGCTTCTAGTGGTATAGAAGAATTGCTTCTAAGACATATATAACACTGCTCACATCGATGTGTATGTCTAAAACTCTATAACAGTACTATGTTAGACTTCCTGATATGAAATTTAACAATACCGTTGAGAAATCATACGGAACTTTTATCTTTGTATGCCTTAGATAGTTGGAGTGATGCTTCTGAATTTGAGTTTGTTAACTCTCTTAATTTGAGTGGTTCAACTAAGAGCACATGTCTAGGTGGAGAAGTGCAGTTATATTCACTTAAAACTTGTCATGTTACTAAATATTGGTCGAACACATTTTCGGGTTATATTTTATGGTGAAATTGGAAAAAAATAGTAATTCAGCACATAGAAACAAATACATAGTTGTATAATAACATTAGTAGTAGACAGATAGGTATCCCATCAGATAGTTGCTCTTACAAATGTAGAAATGCTTAAAATATAACAACTATATCTAACTTCCATTATCAGTTATACATTTTAGCAAGTCTCGTACGCCATCAGGCATTTTCCTCTCACATTAATTCTCTTGGAATGCCAATAGTTGTGCCGTACTCCTTAGCTAGAGAGTAGAACATTGATAATTGATTAAGTATATTGTTGATTGATGTCTTATGTTTTCTCAAGTGATTTTGTTCGTTTAAATGAGCTGCAGGATGGCGATTTTATAATGATATAATCTGATATCAAGTCCGGCAAATATATAATGTTCATCCTACTGTTCCCTCTTCCCATCTATTTTTCTTATGCTCTGAATTGAACTCAGCTATGAGATTTTGAGTGCCTCCACGCAATCATGATTGCAATCTCAGCACAACTTGATCTGGATGCATGATGCATATGTATAAGTAGTTTGCATGTCACTGTTTATCTTTATTTCTACAGAATATATATGTTTGCATTGCATATAGTGTAGTAGTTTATTTAACAAATCACACTTGGTTTTAAATAATCAACTGAGATATGTTTTCGCTCCTGGTGCATTTAACATGATAGTTATGCAAAGGACAAGGTATTGCATATCCTGATTTCAATTGCTCCCAAAGTTATGCCAAAAAAGAAGATATGCGATTGTTACTGTGTACATCAAATTGCTCCTAGAGTTATGCAAAAAAAAAGAAGATATGCAATTGTTAGTGTGTACATCATTAAGGGCTAAAGAATTACCTTCCTTCACCATAAACGTAGATTAAATATCACGTCGAACGGGAAATTGCTCAGTTTCAAAAAAAAATCTGGGTACATATATGAGTTGCGTTGAGCATGAGATTGCTCAGTATCCACACCAAATTTTGGGTGCATATATGAGTCTTGTTTTTTGCTTTCAGTTTTTTATATAGGTTCAGAAGATGTTTGTATCCTACTAAGCCATGTAATTCCTATCTTTCGACTCAGTACATAATTCCAGGGCCATGTTATTCTTTATGTTTGTATCCTACTCTTATCTATTTTCTGGGCTTGATTGAGTTGATAGCATTATGTATTTTTTTTATTAGCTCAGCCATGTTATTCTTGTCTTTGGACTCTAATTCTATATGGACTCTGTAATTCCTGAAGCATCTAATTCGAACTGTAATTCCTGGGGCATCTAATTCCTGATGTTTGGGCTTGATTGATTTGATAGTGGGCAATCTTTGGACTATATGTAATTTCTGGGCCATGTAATGTATCTGACACTATTTAGGTTTGAACCCTTCCGCATGTGAAAAAAAAAGATCCCTCCGTGTGTGTAATTCCTGGGGCATCTAATTCCTGATGTTTGGGCTTGATTGATTTGATGGTGGGCAATCTTTGTACTATATGTAATTTCTGCGCCATGCAATTGTATCTGACACTATTTGGGTTTGAACCCTTCCACATGTGAAAAAAAGATCCCTCCGTGTGCAAAAAACACGTAAAAAAAACCAGCGACGCAAAATAAAGCGAAACAGACAAAAACAAAAGATGGACGGGCGAAAAACACCATCGGAAGCCTTAGGTATTTTTTAATTAGGTAAAATAAAGCGAAACGGACAAAAAAAAAAGACGGGCGGACGAAAAACACCATCGGAAGCCTTAGGTATTTTTTAATTAGGTATAGATATAGATAGATTTTAGAATTTATTTTGTTTTAATTCTGAATTTTAATTAATCTTGTATTCGGTTCTATATGAACTTTTCTTCCAATATTTCTTATTTTTAATTCCGAATTTAAGTTATTTTTAAATTGTACTCCTACATGAACTCTCTTATTTCCTTTTCTAATTTCAGAATTGATTTTATTTTATTCGGAATTTTAATTAATCTCGTATTGTTCTATATGGACTCTTCTTCCAATATTGCTTATTTTTAATTCCAAATTTCAGTTATTTCTAAATTGTATTCATACTTGAACTATCTTTCTTTCTTTTATAATTTCACAGTTTTTTATTTTTTATTCCAAATTTTAATTAATCTCGTGTTTGGTTCTATATAGACTCGTCTTCCAATATTGTTCATTTTTAGTTTTGAATTTCAGTTGTTTTTAAATTGTATTTCTAGTTGAACTCTCCTTTTTCTTTTTCTCTCATTAATGTGGGAATTTCTAGTCTCCAAAGTGAACGTGGTGCCTTTTTTCAAGACTATTTTAATAATATAACTAGCTGGGTGGCCCGTGCAATTGCACGGCTAGTACCCATACAAAATTATTTATTTTTTATATATGATTTTACTTAAAATTTATTAAATATCTATCTCGTTGTCTTAGGATTTTGAAAAATTGAACTTTCTCATCCGTGTGTTTCTAATTTTATAGTTTTTAAAAATCACTTCGGTTGCTACCTCTTATTCATTTGTCAAGCCTTTATTTGTTTATCGATATATCACTATTTCTATTCATCTTCTATGAAATATTTAAAAATTAGACCTTTTATTTTTTTAAGAGTTTATTATCTTGTTGGGTTTCATTTTTATATTTTTTAGAGTTCCGTCGAACATCATCAATGTACTCCTCTACAGTCCCTCCGTTGCCTACTATCTTTATTATCATTGGGATTTTAAAAATCGAACATAATTATCATTTGGGTTCTTTTTTTTACTTTTTTTAGGAAGTCCCGCTAAACCGTTAGCGGCTTTGCCACTATACTCCTCTACGCGTGACCCACCCGTTGCTTCCCCTCTTTATTATAATTGAGATTTTGAAAATTGAACATGATTATCATTGAAGTTTATTTTTTTTTACTTTATAGAATCCCGCAAACTGTCGCGATCGTGCTGCTTAATGGCTTATCCGTTGTCCCTCCTCTTAATTATCATTGGGATTCTATTTGGAGTTTTGTTTATATGTTTATAGTTTTTATATGTCTCATCAACTACCACCACTTTACTCCTTTACAGACCTATTATTTTTTCCTCTTTATTGTCATTTGATATTATTGTGTTCAAACTATTCTTTCAAAAAATCCATATTTTCATTTTAATATTTTTTATTTGTAAATTGTATTCCTACTTGAACTCTTATGATTATTTTGTATTTTTGAAATTTATTTTATTTGTTATTCCAAATTTTAATTAATCTCATCATATGTTCTAGATGGTCTATTCTTTGAGTAGTCTTTATTTTTAATTACAATTTTTAGTTATTTATAAATTGAATTTCTAGTTGAACTCTTATTTTTATTTTTCTATTTTCTGAATTTATTTTTTATTTTGAATTATAATTAATCTCATGTTGTGTTATAGAGGGATTAATTGTTGTTACAATATTTCTTTTTTATTCTAAATTTTAGTATTCCTACTTTAACTCTTCTTTTTCTTTCCTAATTTCATAAATTTATTTATTTTTTATTCTAAATTTTAATTAATCACGTATTGGGTTCTTATATGTACTAGTCTTTCAATATTTATTATTTTTAATTCCGAATTTTAGTTTTTTTAGATTGTATTTCTACTTGGACTCTTCTTTTATTTTTCTCCGATTAATGTAGAAATTTCTAATCTCCACAGCGAACGTGGTACCTTCTTTTGAAACTATCTTAATAAAATAATATAATAGATAGATAGATAACTCCGTCTCGTGCTCACTTGGACTCATGGAGAACTCCGTACTCGCGGTATTTACGATTGGCACTTGGCAGGCATGGTTTAAAACAGTGATAGTTATAGTCCTGAAAATGATACATCGACACGATCGAAATATTCCAATTTCACAGATAATAAGTCCGAATCCACGAATAATGATTCCGAATCTTGACAGCAAGCACTGATCGTTCTCTTTGCTTTTGGGTGTGACAAGACCAGGGGGGTAATTAAGACAGACGATTAGGGTTCATCTTCACCAAAAAGTAAGAATACCTCCAGCCAGTACCATCTTAATATCACTTCAACAATTGCATAAAACACTACTCGCACCATATGTTTCATACTATAAATCGTTTTGACTTTTTTCGTAAACTTATTTGAGTTTAATCATTATAGAAAAAACTTAGTAGTATTTTTAACCTAAAATAAATATATTATCAAAATATAACTAATTTGGTGTTTTAGATATTTCTTAATTTTTCTATAAACTTGGTTAAAATTAACCAAGTTTAACTTAAAAAGAGTCAAAACAACTTATAATATGAAACAGAGGGAGTAGGTTTTCGCGGTTGTTGAAAGCTACCACGACGAGGCATTGAATGCAAAATCGGAGTTTATTGAATAATATATTACTACCTCCGTTAAAAAAAACTTCATTTAAATACTACTAGCTCCATCCTAAAATATAGCATGTACTTAGTACAAGATGCGACATTACCTAGCATTACAAATCTGGATAAGCCAATGCTAGGTAATATCACATCCTGTACTAGCCACGAAATAAAGAAAGTAATTCCAAGATAAATTAGTGGTAGTGTGGATAAATGATTATAATTCCCCTCATTAATACTCTTGGTTGTATTTCCTATGCTCTGATTTAATGCAAATGCCGCAGCTTACTGTAACCTCTAGAAATGTGTTTTTGTGTTATAAACTTTATTATTGAACGTCGTAGGACGGAGCGAATATTATTTTCTCATTAATGTGTGATATCGCCTGTTGATATGCATGGTATCTTTCCGAGATAACAGTAGGTGTGGTGTGGCATATAGCATGCCAGGTTATCTTGAAGTCGAAATGTGTTTTTTTTCTCAATGTTAAAGTTTTGAACAGTTTAATTAACTTAAACAAATTGCTATTAAAATTGTTCATGGAGCACAATTGATTTATTTAGCAATGAGCACAACTGATTGGACAATTGATGTCACACTGAAATGTGTCAATACAACTACAGTATAGAAGATCACTTCTGTTTTTGGTTTGCAAAATCACTTCTTTTAACACACAGTGATGATATACAAAACACTACGCACACAAGACGTCCTTTTTCAGCTGTCTTAACACCTGATGAAGCAAATTTAGCTATCTCGAACCATTTGCAATCCAAAGCTGAATCTTTCTAAGGATTGCTTTGTAAAGCACCTTCTTTCGAAGAGAAAATTGAAGTCTAGTCTGAAACAATTGCAGTACACTGCGATTAATTGCTTCACAACCAATGGAAAACGTAGAACTTGAGAACCTTGAACCTCACGTCGACACTGATCTATAATACTACTACTAGCCATCGTAACATTGCCCCTACAACCCCGAACTTAGCAAGAATCCCCAATCTTTTTTTTTTCATACGGATCATCAGTAGTTCAGTACAGCACGAAGCAGATTGCTGATGTGTGGGCAGCGAGAGAAACCTCCAAAGGTTCATCCTTTTTCACAGGTCGAGGAAGCCGGTGGTGCGCCACACCGCGTTGCGCACGCGCCGGAGGTCGCGCCCTTTCAACGTCCGCCCGGCGCCCTCCATCACCGAGGCCGCCGCCGCGGCGCGGCGCGCGGCCATCTCGTGCGGCGGCACCACGAGTTCGTCGTCGTCGTACTCGTCGTTGAGGGCCTCGTGCTGCACACCACGGCGACGCCTGTCGCTGTCCGTGGCCTTGGGCCAGGCCGGCACGGCGACCGGCGCCGACTGGTGGTACGGCTGCGGGGGCTGCTGCCTCTCCGGGCGGGCCGCGGCCGGGATGGACGCCGTGGTGGCGTGATCGTCGGCGAGGAGGGCGGACAGGCCGACGCTGCCGGCGGCGGGGAAGGCGTGGGACGACGACAGCGGCCGGCGGATGCCCCCGCCCGCGGACGCGGACGCGGACGCGGACGGGGTGAGGGACGGCGAGGAATTGGTTGAGGAGGCCCATGAGGAGGGCGAGGTGTTCGACGAAGACGACGACCAGACGACGTCGCGCTCGTCGAGCTCCAGCTCGTGGTCGCCGCTGCAGTCGTCGGGCTGCTTGAGGAGGCCGAGGAAGCGGAGCGACGGGGACGTGGCGGCGCCGGAGCGGCGGTCGGGCTTGGACATGGCCGGGGGCCTCGCCCGCTCACTCGCTCAGCTGCCGCTGCCGCAGCGCCTGTGTCACTGTGTGGTGGCTACTGATCAGCGCGTCGTGGGTTTTTTTAGCCTTTCGGCGCGCTGCTATTATTGGCGGGCTAGTGGCGGTCGTGATGTGGGCGGGGCGGTGAATTATTGGGGGATGATGGCAACCGAGCCCGAGCGGGGTCGCCATGTGTTGGCGACTCCGTGTCGTGTGCTCGCCGCGCGAGGGATCGCGTCGTGATGGCCTGACATGACACGGCCGTGCGCCGCCTGAAATCCACCAGCCTTTTCGAAGCCTCTGCGCCTGGAATCTGGAATCATTCATCGTAAAATTGTCGCCCAGAAAAAAAGGCAGCGAAGCTTTTTGTTGACAAGTGCGTGCGAGCAGTAATATAGACTGTATATACAAGTACAGTTATACACTCGTGACTGATGAGCCGATCAGCATGTCATCAGCAAAGAAGTTGACATACTGATTTAAAAAAAATGGGGTTAGAGATAAACAACCGGATCTCGCTAGCATCACTAGCGGATGGGCGATCCCCTTGATCCAATGTTTACAGGAGCACGAATCACGGAAACGATTGACAGGGCACCTACCACCCCACCGTCCCTATTCCCTGCACTTGGTTGAGGATGAGGAAAAGAAACGAGGTGTGCGATCAATGAACCTTGACACGGGGAAAAAGAAAGCTTGGATATATTATTAGCCGGTGAGGCCGCTTGTATAAGACGTCTGTCTGTTCGTTTCGTTTCGTTTTCAGTATTCACTCGTTGCCAACTTGCCGTCCGAGCCCGAAGTAGCTGAATCTGCTGCGTATTTCTTGGATGTGCAGAGACCTTCGAGGTTTCTGCAGGCTCTGAACTCTCACTCACAGGGTTTCAAGTGCACGTGTGACGGAAGGATGGAAGCCTTGAAGAATGCCGCTTGGAAGGCGGGAGGTAAGGTGTTTGGCACTTTGGGTTTGCAAAGATGGGGAATTGCTGAACACTGAACAGGACGAGAAAGAAGACTGGCAAGGTTATTTGTTCGAGCACCTCTTTAACCATCGGGAAGAAAATTACGTAGTACCATACTTTCTGTATTCTAGGCAAATCTTAGACATAAGGACCTGTCAGGCTCTTACAGAAAAATAACAGTTCTGTGATCGGCAAAACTCACAGGGCACCACGCAAGCATCTGCAAGGAACCAAACTATGAACGTACCACCGAGGCATCTCATATACTCTCCACTAGTAGCACTAGTAAACTGAAGATAAGAGTAGTACACTATCGGAGTAACTAATAGGCAAAATGATGACAACAATGATCATTGAAGGGGCCAAATGAAATGAGAATTGAGAAGATACCCAATACACCTCCAGATCGGGCAAGGCATTAGCAATTTCAATTAAGTAAGAATTTACATTCTAATGATGTAGTGGTCCCACAGAAGATCCCAAGGGGCAAGGGCATTGCACTAGCATTGTTAGCTGTTACACTTACATCTCATGAGTTCTGACATCAGTTCACGAAACACCAGAATTAGGCATAAAATAGCTTCTATCAACTAATCTCAGAATTATACCATCAAAATAAGTTGGAAGGAGAAACGACAGCAACACACAACCTGTAGAAATAGGTTCAGGTGGTGGAAGTATCATGAGATCGCCATCCTTCTTGCTTAAAATTCCGATCACGCTCAATCGCATACCTTCAGCGATATACCTACAGGTTTTGCATTCACATTTTAAGTTTCCAAAGATGCTGGCAAAATGCATGTCTATTATCAAGCAATTTGATTACCCTTCTTCGAGGCGGATAAGCTGAGATTCTTCAGAAGGAATATTTCTTTCATCCAGCCAACACCTCAAGGTTGATGATAACTCAGTGTTCCCGCTTGTTGTAACCAGAAGATTTTCATCGATCAAGGGAACTACTCTCGAGCGGTGCCCAGCTTTCACCAAGGCTCTTTTACCTGATTTTGCATCCGTTATGTAGAAATCAGCAGCAAACCTCTGCCCAACTCCACAGAATATTTGAATAAGAGAAACATCACACTATCTATGGCATCTTACTGCCTATTATAATGAAGCACAATTTTACAGCGACAGATATAATATGACATTAGAGAAATTAGAAGACTAAAGAAACAAGTCAGACATAATGCAGATGAACAATAGTTCTAAAATTGTGAAAAAGGGGTAATGTCTACTCGTCGATCTGCTTATGAAATGCATGTTTTTGTTCCATTGTACTATGCAGCCAAGATCTCTCAAACTTTACATACAACTGAGAAACGACATTATGAATTTCCAATTTATCAACAATGTTGCACAACTGGAACTGGAATGGAACTGAAACAATAGGTTATTACCATTTGTGTACAACAATGCAAGCACTAGTTTATGAAATAGTAATACATTCGTAATCATCATAAAATACAAACACATTAGTATTACAGTTGGATTGAATTGGGCTAGGTTGAGTCATGACAAACGAAAAGGTTAAAGAATAATGGAAAAAACAAAAATTTTAGTGACATAAGGTGCAAGATAAATGAAAACACCCACGAATATTCTGTAGAATCCACCACACATACACTAGAAGCCCTTGAGATGTAATGCAGATAGCAACAAAGCATCCTTACCTCAGCGTGTGTCAATTTCCACTTGGAACAGCGGTTCTTAGGATTTGCTACTTCAGAACACCATCTGCCACATTTTCGTAATAATGTAGATGTATATACACAATTCTCTACTTTCTCATATGAAGAAATCAGTGAAATATCACTGCACGCAACAAGCTGCATAAAACAAGGGACATCATCACACATGCAAGAATAACACATTATCTAACTTAAAAAAAATGCAAGAATAACATGCTGAAAACTGAACATAACTAATGAGAATATTTTTGTAACAAGAGTAGAACATAATGAGAACAATAAATGTACTGTAACAGGAAAATGTGAAAAAAAATTCACAAATCAATGCAACACAGCACACCCTCCCTAAGTTAAAAGGCACAAATTTTCCCCTTCAGACTCGAAGATACATTCAATGTACTACCAATACAAAGTTTAGAAAGGAAACAAAGAAACTGCCCTTGACTGGTTCGATATGGCCAGTGAACTTACTGCACATAAATCTCGACATTGCTGTGCTTGCTCCCCCTTGCACGATTATGGAATCCATAATTTGGCGCATCCTATTTACACTGAACTACGTGACCACCAAAGAACTCTAAGAACAATCAAGGTGCAAACCAACCCCACTATGAAACAAGTGTATCTGGTCCACAATTCCACAAGTTACATGAAAGCACTACATGATGCAGAATTTCGGCACCAAATGCATTATTCTCCATGCATCTAGTGGCTCCACCAAAATGCTCCTTATCAATTCAGCAATTCAGAATTCAGAAATTTAAAGACGGAATAAAATAGACTTGTTGGATCAATAGCAGCACATTCATGGTAAAAGAAAGATAATGCGTTTGCAAATGGGCAACCATACACCGGTGATCTTGACGAGTTGGCCGTCGGCAGCGGCACGGAGGCTGGATGCCGGCAGCCCGTCCACGAACCGCCGCAGGGCGCACCCCGACGCGGAAGCCGCGGCATTCCACAGGAGGAACGCGACGACGGCCGCGGAGAGGACCACGGCCACCACGAGCAGCGCGGCGCTGTGCACGACGGCGAGGACGAGCGCGCCGAGCCCGAGCCCCACCGCGAGCAGCGCCGCGACCGCCCACACCGCCACCCTCGGGAACGGCGCCAGCGCGGGGAGCCCCCCCGCATCCCCAGCGGTGACGCAGAGGTCGTTCAGCGAGGCCGCGGTCGCGGCGGCCTCCTCGTCGGCGGTGGCGCCGCGGTGCTTGCCGCCGTCCTCGCCTCCCGGAAGCATAATCAGCTCGCGCCGCTGCTACGGTGAGCGTCTCGGGAGGTTTCAGTTCCACCTCTTTTTTTTTTTTTTTTTTTGTTTCTCTTGGACCTTTTTGTCCTCAACTCGGTTTGGTTTCTGGCGTGCGGTTTAAGGAAACCAACGTGGAGCGCATCGGCAAATCTACTTTAGCGTGACAGGTGGGACCATAACAATTCTGGCCCACATGTCAGTGACATAGACAAGGTTGTGGGGGGTGAGCTGTGGAGTAGACAGCGTAGTTATCCTCCTCTCGCTTTTGGACCAAAAAAAAAGTAGCAAACAGCTCTACACCGAGCTAGGATTAGGAGTACTAGCAAGATGACATGTGGGGCCCGTGCAACCTGCACCGAGATGTCAGCGAGAGCCGTGGTGCGATGCCTCGTGCGTGGAGAACGTGGACCACCGGATCAGGGCACTACGTGTTCACATGAGCCGCTCCTCATCACTGGGTTGCGAGGGAGTGTCTGACACTGAAGCGGTTGGCGTTGTACTCGCACCATTCGTGTCCCTGGCTAGTGGGGCCCGGTTCATGTGCTTACCGATCATGTGTGATCTAGTACTAATAGTGACGAGTGATCTGTACTAGTACTATGCACAAGTATGATTTAATAGTTGTGGGCAAATGGTATAGTAGTACGGGGAAAGGGGCTAAGCAGAAGAATTAAGAAACTGACACAGCCTTAACCTGCGTTTTGGGTGGATTAGTTAAGGCCTTCTCCATTGATACCATGTAAGCTATCTCGTAACATGTCCACGTCATCATGTATCCTATGTAGAGGAAAGAGAAGGCAAAAAAATCAATCCACCTATCTCCTATTCTCACACCTATCTCGCTCAGTTATCGATACCGTATGAGCCTATAGTTTATCACCATATTATTTACTACCCATGTTACCATAAAAGTAAGAAGAGATACCCTTAAAGATATTTATTAGAGAAACTATCTCTTATTTTATTTTTTAAATAATGTGTACGATTTATGAGTTAGTAGTTATCTCGATCTTGGCCTAACAGTAATCTCATGACCTCATCCGACGAGCGGTTTTGAGCCGTTGCGGGCAGAGGAAGTAAACAGTCACAGGCCTAATCTTTTCGATACTCTCAAGTTTGAATCGCCACTTGTCCCGAGACAGACAGTCGTGCAGATTGCAGCGACCTGCTCTGAATCGCCACTCGTACATGGAGGCGCGCTACTGCGTAGTGGTGCTAGTGCTGCGTTGGGCCCCCTGGATCCGATCTGTATTCTGATCCATTCAATTGTACTCGCCGACTCGTCCTTCTCTCTCTCTCCTCTCTCTCGGTCAATGCTACTACTGTAGTACCGTACTCTTGTGGCTAGCCGCTAGCGTGCGTGGGTAGCTCGACTGGTTGACGGAAGCGGCGTGATGCCCGTGCGTAGACCAACGCGCCATGTTTCACTGTGCTCTCCGTATTCTGTTCACAATCGCCCACGCAGAAAGCCACACCCACCCGTGACCGCTCCGGGTGTGCGGAGGAATTTCGAGGGGAAACCGAGCCGGGCGCTGCGTGCGGTGTGCGGAGGAATTTCGAGGGGAAACCGAGCCGGGCGCTGCGTGCCGCCGTGCCGGCGTACGGGCGTGACGGCGAGCGGGGGACGCGAGGCCCAGAAACGGGTAGTGGCGAGATGGGCCTCCCACTCGGCCGCTCCTCGTAGTCTTGAACGGAGCTGGCGCGAGGACCGGACAATACTGGGCTAGAGAAAGGCTCATCTGCAACGGGCGACTAGCAAGGCCCATACTCGAGTTCCGCTCAGTGAGAGATTGAAGAATCTGTACATCTCTTAGCTTAACTTGACGACAAGTAGCCAGCCGGAAGCCCGGAAGGGCTTAGTACGTGATGTCAATGATTCATGCTTGCTTGTAACTGCTCATCTTTAGTTCCTTCCCATTTGCTCTATACAATATGCTCTGGTCAATCGACCGGTACTAGATAATGACTTACTCCTACAAAGTTACACACACCACCCCCACCTCAGAGAAAGCAAGGCTTTGCCCGGTCCTCATCTGTATCCTCGCGCCTACGCTGGCAGAGAATTGACACTTACCAACCAACCTCGTCTTTTCGGCTAGCGCGCGACACACCTTATCACATTAACAGCAACGGGGATCACGCCGATCTTTAGCAGGTGGCCACCGCCGCATTGCCGGCGATCGGGTCTGGTTCGCGCGGCACCGAAAAAGATCGATAAGATGGGAAGAGACGCGCAGGTGACGCTGTTAGTAGTACAGATACGTTAGAGATAAAGATAAATATAAATATAGAGATATGATATAATACTAGATATAAAATAGATAAAATAAGAATAGTAGAGATAGAATTCAACTTGTACTGATAAAATAGAATCATAGAATTCTATAGATAAATCTACTTTTACTTCTGTAGTACTCCAAGTCTCTACTTACTATGTACTCCTACGTATACCTCATAAGAAGATCTTATAATACATCACAATATCACAATCATAAGAAGATCTTATAATACATCACAATATCACAATAAAAGAGTAGGTACTCCTATGTATATACCTCATAAGAAGATCTTATAATACATCACAATAAAACAATTAGATTTTCTACATGATATCAGAGCTATATAATACATCACAATAAAACAATTAGATTTTCTATATGGTATCAGAGCTATAGACCCACATCATTCGATCCTCACTTCATCGACGCCTTCCGCACATGCCCCAGGGAATTAGTATTATCCAATAAATTAGTATTAGATCAGTTTTCCAATTAGCTACAAATAAAACCTGAAGCGAAGAAGGAACCGGCGACGGCGGTGGCAAGGAACACGTCAATTTCTGCAAGGTCCCCGGCAGCAAGGAGCTACACAACCCGATGATCATCATCGCCTAGACTGTCGTCGACATGTGTCACGGCCAAGGACACGTTCTCGTCCACAGTGACGTACGTGCAAGGCATCAGGAGATTGAAGCACGAGCCATCAGGAGATTCAATCTACACCAACTACAGTCATCAATCACCAACTAATCTACAAAAGAAGGCCACCTGCATGATGCATGGAGGTTCCTGGCCATCCGGCCACATCGACTCAAACCGAAGCAGCACAAGGCGGAGGTAATGCGCATCTCGCACCCCACGTGCAGGAGAAGACGTAACCGTGCAGGACGAGAGCAGATTAATCGTGCGAGAGAAGGTCTCGTGTGCATCTGTCAGACGTTGCATCAGCATCGGCTGGCATGGCATGCGCATTGGCAGCCTCGGAGACAACTGCAACCGCGCCGACCGATCAAGTCTGCATCGACGTGCTGCACACCTACATCAGACAACCGTCATCGCCGACAATACTTCACCGATGATCATCAACGACATGGTAACACGCCGCGGCCGAATCATCCACAAGTATGGACACCTGCACGTCACACCTGCAAAACGCTTCATCGATGATATCGACCGCGTCCTCTATAACGGCAACTACTGCATCACCGACAACGGTATCGATCACGTCATCTACGATGACAACAACTACATCAACCCGGCATCACAATTGTGATGACTGCTCTACAGCGCACAAGGACCAACCAAAGTGGTGACCTCATCGCCAATGACGTCATTTGACATGTGTAAGATGTCTCCAACGGTATCCTCTGATACCTACAAGGTGCAAGATGCTAACAATTGCAGTTTTTATCTTCACACCATGGTGTATTTTTTTGCCTTAGGCTATTTGCGGCTACACCAACTACCATGACTACCACGACCACGGCTACTACATGATCGGCTACATCGACAAACGTCTACAGCAAAAATAATCTACGACAACTCCACTCAAAGCGTCCGTGTCATCGCTATCGTCCATGATACTCCTGCTATGACTGTGGGAGGAAATAGAGGAGAGTCATGGGATGATACCGAAGGGGACGCAATCACCAGGTAGAGGACCGTCCATCAGAAATGCAATCGATGATGGTGGGTAAAAAGATGAAGAAACAAAGAATTTCAAATCCAGTCGCAATCATTCGCTTCGCTCCCGTTACGTTTGAGGGGGAATATTAGAAGTAGACAAATCCAGTCGTAATCATTCGCTTCGCTTCCGTCACGATTGAGGGGGAATGTTAGAAGTAGACATCTTAGTTAGAGATAAGAGATAAATACAAATATAGAGATAAGATATAATTTTAGAGATAGAACCCAAGAAATAAATATACTCTTACTTGTATTATACTCTAAATCTTTGTCTACTATATACTCCTATATATACCTCATAAGATTACTATATACTCCTATATACCTCGTAAGATGGTCTTGTAATACATAAAAAAAATTAGATTTTCTACAGGCGCCACACGGCCGCGCTGCTCCGGAATCGGAACAACGACGTCGCCCTCCTCCTCGTACTCGCGCTACGCGCTGTCCCGTTTCGTCGCGGCAGCGCATCGTCTCGCCACGCCACGCACGCCGGTATACCCGATCGGTGGATGGAGCTAGCAAAGCTTTTTCGTTTGGTCCCTGTCACGTACTGCAGTTGCAGGGCCAGCTCATGCATGCACGCTTCGCGCCCCTAGCCGGGGTAGCTGCTATCTGCATCTCTCTCTCCGCTAAAGTGACACACTGTTGATCGATTGTAATTTGAGAGTGATTGCTGAAGCTTTTTGCCACAGGCAAGGACCAGGCACTGTGCAAGCTGGAGTATACAAGATTCTTTACTTCGCGCGAACGCAAGTTTGTCATAGCAGAGCTTTCAGTGGCATTTAGCTGAACGTCGCTAAGACGGCCGGGGACAATACAAAGAAGTATATTTAAGTGCGATAGCGAAAGCAAACAGTAGGTTACACGCGGCATGCAGCCGGCTCAGGTCAAGGGAAAAAAAATTGATGATCCATGAGTCCAGGTAATGCACTGTGTGATAACATGGACCATAAAGCAGTGCAATGATCGAATCGTTAGCCATATTATCCTTGCAAAGTGGTGTTTGGGCGGTTAACCCAACGGAAGGTGGCCCAGCTCTTTCTCTGTTTTTTGAGAGATTGGGAGGCCCAGCTTTTCGTTTGCGCCTTTCCGGTGTTTCTAGAAGATTTCACACGGCCTGAAGCTGGAGCTCCAAGACACCGTTGGTTTTAAATTGGGGTTTTAATCAGCTTTCGAGTCGCAGCTTTAGCCGTGTTGGACACCTTTTGATCTCCTTCCTTTGAGCAGGTCGCCATCAGGTGTAAAAGTACTTTTTTGGGTGAAATCGGAGATCAGAGATCAAATGATAAAGTTGCCCCCCAATATCATAAAAAATTCGGTCTGTTGGTTTGTCAATTGTCAAGCTCGAATTGGCGTACAAAATCCTGAACTAGTCGTTCTCCGTCGATCAAAACAGTGCTAAAAAAAATATGTGCAGCCTCTCTTTCACGTACATTGTCGTATAATATTTCTGAAACGCTGTACAGATATACAAAGAGAATAATTTTAAATTCCGAAGAGCTTTTGATTGGGGATAATCAGTTCGTCATAGTTTGTCTGAAGATCTCTCTGATAACAAACAATTGTATACCTTAGTTTTCCTCGTAGTCGTAGAAGCAGTGGTTTAGACGTCACATGTATTGAGATTCTTCTCTACCAGGTCCAATACCAAAGCAAATAAGCAATGCCCACTAATGATGATTTAGAAAACTAGAGTATAACAATGACCTTGCCTGTTGCTTTGACTATAATGATCCTTTCAATTCTCCTACTAAGCCTACGCATTTAAAGAAACTAATCTGTATCGCACCAAACAATTAACTAATCATAAGTGATCATCAATTCTCTGAGTCTCTGACCCATCATTGGTGACGCATGTTGAATGCGTGAATGGAGAACAGCAATCCAGACAGGGAAAAAGAATAAAACAGACCAATTAAGCACCAACATGTAAGCCCTGACTAGTCCCAATGTCAAATTAATTTCCAACAATAAACCAGCATGGCTTGTCCAATTCAGAGCTAGTCAGGTTTCTTCATAAATAAGCATCCATCCAACCATATGATCTGCACAAGCCCGTATTTACCAATTAAAAGAAAAAGGCAAGTTCCTTTATCCAAAAATAAACAAACTACTACTACCAAAAATACTTGTGCTATCCTACGCGTCCACAGGATAAACTCCATTTTAGAATTCTCAGGAATATCTGTCCGGCTAAAATCGTTTTACGTTTCAATCATGACACAGTCCGGGAGGACCGGAGGACCCGTTTCGGCCACCCATTCGAGCAACCGGGCCACGGCTCGAGAACTTTCTCCTCACTGCCTCCTCTCCTGAATTCCTGATCTGTGACGTGCAGGCAGGCAGGTCCAGAAGTACTCGGACTACTGCTGCTAGCAATAGATCGATGGATGGATGGATCCATCCCTTTGGGATTTCTCACTCTTTTTTTCATGCATTGTGCCTGCACAGTAGCGGGCAATTCGCAAAGCGGCAAAGGGGGACAAAAAAGTCGACATTGCCGAGCAGTCGAATGTTTGCTAGGCTCCAAAGCGAAAAGCCCTGGCACGTATTCATCTCCTGTTGATAGTATAGCAACGAGACGACAACGACCTGCCGGCTACTGGGTGTAGAACAACGGCGTCCTCTTTTCCTTGACGTGTGGTGTCGTCTCATCGCAAGCGTTCCGGACAGATCACGCGCTCTATCATCAACCGTGGACTTAAGGTAAAGCCAGGGAGGATAATTTCAATTGCTGAGGACTCTGGATCAGTTTGTTAAATTTTGGTAGGATAGAAATAAGAAGATATTTGATTGGTGTTAAAATTATGCTTGTAAGAGAAAGTCCTCGAGTCTTACCGGCTATCATCACCAATTCACCAAACACACAAGTTGATGGATTAGCTGGTCTAGGTTTGAGACTCCTTCCCTACTTAATACTACTAATATGATAGTCCCTCATTTCATATATGTTTGCAATGCCTAAACTTTAGCGGAGCAAATTTTCCATGTAACATTTTGGGTTTGCTATCATACAATTTTTCCTTTTTAGCCTTACGAGAAAATGGAGGCTTTAGCTAGCGCGCACTAAAAAAAAAAGGATACCAACTTTTTTTTTATAGTAGATAGTCTCTGACTTCGCATTCAAGAACTGAGAACCAGAGTTGAACTAAAATTATGCTGTTTTTTTTTTTGTTTTGTCCCATCATTATACGTCCTTTTATTCAGTAACAGAAAACAAACTATTGCCTGTGTGCTGAATGTCAGGGCCGGGATATAAATCATTTCTATTATCTAAGTGAGAATTATGTGTTTGGTTCTCTGTTTGGATATGAAATGTGTTTTAAACTACATGTTTGGACATAAATCATTTTTTTCTTAGTGAGAATGCATAATATATAGTTCTAAAATGTGTTTGGTTCTCCACAGGAGTTTCTATATTTGTATATATGGTTCACTCACTTATGTGAGTGAGAATTATGGTTGCATGCTAAGTAGCATTGAAAAACTGTGAGATATATGGAATTACGACTTGTGATCCTATGGCTTTTCCTGAGTGAATGGATTTTACGATGAACAATCCAATAATAATGCAAATTCAATATCTTTTCTTTATAGCAATCGAAGGCTTCTTGGAACTCTCCACGTTAATCTTAGACGAATAAAAGGCTATAAATTTCAATATTAATTAAAAAATTCCCACATTAATTAAAAATAGAAAATACTAACCATCCAAATCTATTCAATTGGCATCAATGCATGGATACCCTTAAAAATATATATATAGGTCTAATATAGAGGGTTTACACTACCAATTCAAGGTGGTCGGTTTCATGAAATTTTGTGATGGGGGTTTTGAATGGTTTTTGATGGCGGTTTGAGTAGGCTCAAAATCAGAATTTTTGATGGAGGTTTTAAATGATATTTTAGAAATTCAAATTTGAAATCACTACTAAAAAATATTTTTCATGGCGTCACCCTTTTATTTTTACTGACGGACTATAAAACAAATGCTTATAAAAATATATTAGCAGATTCTGGGTCACGAGCAGCCAACGAAAACAGATTTTCGTTTGTGGTTCAAAACAGTAGAATAGCGATTAGGGAAAATGTTTACGGTATTAAAATGCCCACTTACTCCCGCCCAAAAAACAAAACCCTCACCCCATCGCCTCGTCTCCTCTCCTCCACGCCGCCCTCCGCTCTCACTCTCTTCCTTCGCGCCGCTCCACGTCTCCTCCTCCCTCTGCGACGTCCTCTGCCTCTCCTCTTCTCCCTCCGCGCCACCCTCTGCTCTCACTCTCTTCCTTCGCGCTGCTCCACCTCTCCTCCTCCCTCCGCGCCGCGCTCTGCCTCTCCTCTCATCCCTCCGCACGGCCCTCCCTCTACCACAGCCGAGACGTGCCGCCACTGAGGCGCGCCGCATACACTGTCGTTGCATACCTTCCCGCGCCACCGCAATGGCCAGCGAGGAGGCCGGGGCCGCCAGATCTGGTGACCCTTCCCTTCCCGCTGGTGGATCTGTCGATGGAGAGGCTCACGGGACAACGACGCCAACGGAGCTCGGGTGCCGCTGTCGATGGGCGGCAACGGTGGGTCTTGCGGTGGGTCGGCAACTATTAGGACAACTCGGTGACATCGACCACGACCTCCTTCCTCCTCTTTCCCGACTAGATCTGAGGTCGCCGGACCTCCTTCCTCTGCGCCAGTAGGAGGAGCTCGACGCCGGCATCCAAGAGTGCACTACGGTGGTGGTGATTAATCTGTGAAATTTGTGATTGTGGGATTTGTGATTTTTGATTTGTGGAATTTGTGATGTTTGATTTGTGGATTTGGTGTATATCGTGAATCCGGTGCGGAAGGTTTTGAAAATGAATTTTTTTGCTAAAAAATCTTTTTGCTGGCGGTACATTCTAAAATGATTTTTTTGGCCAAAAATCTTTTTGCTGAGTGTCTGTATAACCCGTCAGTGAAAACTGATTTTCGCAGGTGGATAAGACCCCCTTGCGATGAATGTTTATTTTCAAGGCCCTATGGTTGCTGGTGGTTGGACGACCCGCTAGTGAAGATGTGTCATGGCCACTAGAAAAAAAAGATTTTTAGTACTGAATAGTAAATCAAATAGAAATTTGATCAACATTGGGTGAAAATTCCCCAGTTTTGTCATGTCGTTGGGGATCAAAATCCAGTCCCCAACGGTAGTATTGTGAACCCTACTAGTATAACTCATAGAACTATCATGCATTCTCCACTAACCGCATATTTTCTTATTAGATAACAAAAGGCTCAATAGCAAATCGCATCTCTATATCAAGAGATGCACACAACAACATATCCAACAATTCTAAATTATAAAAGGGACTTTAAGGCGAGAAAATTACCCCGCTTGAATGCAACACACTGGAGTACAAAATCTAAAACCTCTTTGTTTTAAATTAACATGCTTGCAAAAGGTAAATACCATGATTACTCAACCCGGAAATCCCATATAAGTTCGAGAGAGTGATCAAGTGTGAAATTGATGTGCTTGCGACCTATTGACAGGGAGTAGTAAAATGTTCTTGGCCATGCATATCTCAGACTCTCAGTAGTGTTCCTTGTCGAGCCACCTCAAACCTAAGAAAGATTTCTTTCAGTTGCCCCTTTCAAAATATTCAACACTTCAATTATGCCCTAAAAAGAATAAGCTAAAGCTAAAATTTGAATTTTAAAATTTAATTTTGAAGTTGATTTTAAAATATTTTTGATATATTTTTCTTTTTCAGTATTAACTTTTAAATCGCTAAGAACATATATAAAAGTTTTACACACAAATTAGACTTATAATCGGCAGTTGGGTAACCGATAAGACCCACACAATATATGATGGGACTATAATTTGAAAGAGCATGGCCTAGATCAAGAGGTCCCTAGATAGAGGCATGGAGGTGTGAGGAGACTGAGTGAATTAGAGTTAAATAAGGGGCAGAAGAGACTAAGGCTACATATAAATTTCCTCGTAACTTTCATCAAAATCAGTGTTTGGGGTCTACCAATCACACTAAAACTATGGAGTATATACCTAAATAAACTAAGAAATGATCAATGTTAGCTTGGAGAATCCTACAAAATCTTTATTAGGTTGGCTCCTTGCATGCTATCATCATAGTATATGCATGTGTACTTAAGCAGATGCCAAATTAGCTTAATTATAGTGTCAACTGAACATGCTTCGAATAGATTACTGAATCTGAATTCGAAATGACCACAAAAAGTGCTTCTTATGCAACTCTTCCAATGAGCTCGATCTAGTTTTCTCCATTTTAGCACCATCCAAAACACAAAGCCCATTGGCTTAATTGCTTCCAAGGTTTCCACCATGCACCACTACTCCAACGAGCTTCCTCTTGCAACCCCAATCTACAAACCGGTCCCACACAGTCATTGGCACGACCCTCTTTTCCCTCTCTGACCAAGGGGGACGGCAGATCAGTCGAGCAGACGTGATCCACGTACTTTTAAGCTACATGTACACACAAATTAACCTAGGGTAATATACTGCTTCGAATTTCAAGCCACCGCATTCCACTCGACTAACGGCCACGGCTCCCACAGCTCCGGCGTGGCGCAGAAGGACTCCGGAAACAAGCCCTCGTCGTAGTCGAGCTGGTCGTCGCACTGATCGGACTCCACCGAAACGTCCGCTGGTGTGGCGCACGTCGCGCCGCCGAGCACGCAGCTCTCCGGCGGCTCGAGGTCCAGGCACCCCGCGGCGACGTTCCTCTTGTCGTCGTCGTCGACCTCCTCGCTGCCTGATCCGTTGCAGCTGCTGCTGCTAGCTGCCGTCGTGGCGGCACCACCGTTGCCGCTCCGCTCCTCCCGTTCCCTCAGCCTCTCTCTTAGCTCGTGCAACTGCATACATGCAAAGAGCAATCAGGTTAGAGTTTGAATTAATTATGGAACATGATCTGAGTACGTGTTCATATGATTAGTAGCTATCTAGCTTGCTTGCTTGATCGTTAATTACCTGGACGGTGAGAGCAAGCTTCTCTTGCTTAAGGGACTCGACGCGGGAGTGGAGGGCGTCGTACTTGGAGCGGAGGGCGGCGTAGTCGTGCTCGAGCTGCTTGGAGCGCCACCGCGCGCGCTTGTTTTGGAACCAGATGGCCACCTGCCGCGGCTGCAGGCCCAGCTCGCGCGCCAGCTCCGCCTTCTCGCGGGGCTCCAGCTTGGCGTGGTGCGCGTGGAACATGGACTCCAGCGACCGTATCTGCTCCTCCGTGAACCGCCGCTTCCTCTCCCCGGCCGCGCCCCTCCCCGCCGCCGCTGCCCCACCGCCGCCCACCACGTACTGTTCGTCCGCCATCATGGGCATGCACAGCTGCTGTGGCACCACCGCCGTCGGCGGTGGCATCAAGAACTGGTGCTGCTGCTGGAGATGGTGGTCACACCGATCCATGGCGATCCTAGCCCAGCTAGCTAGCTGTTCAACCATTCATCCCTCTCCCGGCTCCCGGCCCGGTCGGCCCCTTTTATACCGGCGCGAGGAGTGACGTGTCCACATCCGCGGAGATGCAAACATGTGGTCTTTG
Organism: Oryza punctata; assembly: GCA_000573905.2. Classification (NCBI taxonomy): domain Eukaryota; kingdom Viridiplantae; phylum Streptophyta; class Magnoliopsida; order Poales; family Poaceae; genus Oryza; species Oryza punctata. The sequence goes on along the minus strand of CM002491.2, from coordinate 25,659,630 downwards.
CAATTGCGGATAAAGAAAACCGCGGGGCCCCACGCACCGTGACACCGAGCAAAGCTGCTTTTGTTTCCCGCCAAGTGTCAGGAATCCGCCCGCGCCAAAAGCTGTGCCCCCGATGGTTATCCGGCCGCCTCGGGATCGCCACTTGACACGTGGCGCCGGTGACGAGCACGAGTGCAAGATATTCTTCTCCTCCTCCTCCCGTCCTGGTTCCTTGTTGGCCTACTGCTAATCGTTGGCTGCTATAGTACACACCTCCGATTTCTTTTCGTTTATTTCTCTCCCTCTTGGCCTCTTTCGATCGACACCTCGTGCAGGAAGGAAATTGTCAGGGCATCGATCGCTACCACTGCTGCTAAGGTGTACACCGTAGTTCGTACGAAGAACCGGATGATGGCGTGCGTGGATCGATCTATCGGTGGGAGGATGCGCCAATGGGTGGCGGAAAGGTGGGTACGTGCGCCGGAGAGAGACGGAGACGCGCGCAATTGGAACAAGTAGGCCAATGGCCGAGGAGACCGCGGCGCACGCGGTCGCGGTCGCGGCGCCAAGTGTGCGGGGGCTTCGCCCGAAAGGCTCGTCGAGGTGGCGCGCCGCGTTTGTCCCGTTCCGCGGCCGCCCGGTCCCGACGCACGAGATACGTCGTACTAGTGTGTAGAGCTAGCCAGCGCGCGGCGTCGCGGTGCCGGGTCCTTTCGGCTTGATGTGTGATAGCCCGCTGCTTGTTTACGTACCAACGAGACGGTGGTGGGGGTAACAAGATTAGAGACAGATAATTAGATATGGCTAGGTGATAACCACTTGGATGATCAACTCGATCGATCTGATTAGTGCGCAAGGCTTATCTCGATGGATCTAGCTACCGGGTAAATTTTCTCCTACTCGATAACGGCGAGGAAGAGAAGAAAAGCGGTTCGTACGTTGTTCCCAGTCTCCTGTCCGGTCACGTGTTGGAGTAGATCAGGTAAGTTAAAAGGTGGTGAGCCAATGTGTTGGATCACCTTTACTTCGATCTAATGTTCAATTCGATCGAGGGGATAATCGCGCCGCAATCGCGGTAGCGAACGAGTTAACTTAAAAGCGCCGCGACCAATTCGGACAACAGTAGCACGTCAGTACGAGGCCATCCACCAACTCGATAACCCAACGAAACCACACCACGTCGACGATTTTCTCTCCCCGGATTCCCAGCTCCCATTGATTAATTAAAGACAAACTACGGAGTTGAACTACCACGTTGATAATTAAACAAGCCATTAATGACGAAACTAGGCTGTTAAGCTACAGTTACCGGGATATATACAGCCGTGGCGGTGGTAGTTCGTCCCGTCAAGAAAGAAGGATTTGATAATTGGACTTCCGGCCGGCTTTAGCTTGGGTGTGGCTTGCTACTACTAAGCACACGCGCGTCCACACTCCACAGGCAGACATGCTTCCGTGTCGGCGTCGCGCACGCGGTAGCGAGGCGCTCGGCGCGGGCACGTCACAGTAGCTGTCCGTGGGTCACACCGCGATTAATCACGGCTACAGCTACAGCTGCAGAGAGGGGGAAGAGATGTGTGCAAGGTGAAGGAAACGGGGTTAATTATGTGGGCGCTAGGCTAGGCTAGCGTAGCTGATGTCGATGACGATCACTGATCAGGATACAGCCGGGACCAGCAGGTGGCGGAGGAGAACGAGGAGGAGAGAGCGCGCGCGGCGGCGGGGCCCGCGAGCGGCGGAGGGGACAGACGGCGACGGGCGTGGCCGCGCAGCGGCAGACACATGGCGGGTCGCGAGTGGTGGCGGGGAGAGGCGGGTCAGCGTCGCGCGGGTACTCGTGGCTGGTGCGCGCGTCGGCGTCGCGGCGTGGGGACGGGGGTGCGAAAGCTTCGCGCCCGCGGCCGCGTGGCCACAACTTGGCGTTTCTTTCCGGTCACGCACGCGCCTTCGATTCGCACAGCCTTGCCGCGCGCTCTCCCGGCCAGCTCCAACTCCTACGTCGCCGCTCTGGGCTTCCCGTTCAGCAATGCGTAGTTGACATATGGCCCCTGTTGTTTTAATTCTCGGTGGTCCTTAGACAGAAGATCAGCCGTGCACCTCAGCTCATCGTCCTCTCTTTCACATGGACCAGTTTAACGATCCGATCCATGGTCCTTAGATAATAGAATGAACTCTAAAGAAAAAGTGAAGAAAAAGTGATGCTCCGGTACTCTAGTATTATACTAGTATTATACTACAAGTAATGTAAATTAATAATTTATTAATATAATAATTACAAATAACTTTGCTATTTATGTTTTTCCCAGATAGATAGCTACGTGGTTATTTATTATGTTGGTATTACTCATATTCCATTAAAAATCGAAAAAGAAGGATAAAAAAATTTAGTCACTGCTAAATGATAATTATACTCCTATTTTTTAGAACAATAATACTCTTCACATTTTCACTACCGCTAACTAGGGTGATAGTAGAAAGCAATTTAAATCCTTCGATTAAATGAGATCAATAGGTTTAGATTATTTTCTACTAACAGTGAAGCTTCTAAAGAAAATAAAGAAAATAGGCAATTAAACTATTGAATAATCCGATCGACGGCTCCTCCTTATCGTTCTTGTTGCTTGGCGATGGCGAGGCGTCTCATGGGTGTTCGCGCTTTCTTCTTTCCTAACCTTCGTCGCTGCAAATGCAAACCGGGTTTTCTGGAGCAAAATCTCCTTCGAGTTGTGTATAACACACGAGACTCTCGAAAATCACATGGCAAAATCATTCATTTAGTCCACATTTAGTCGCTAGTATATTCTACTACTCCTACATACCTTTTGTCAGTAACTTCTAAACTAAAGTTAGTCTAACCAGTTGAAGAAACGCACGTTTGCTAAGTGGTCCGTCCAGTTATTCTGGAAAGCAAAGCATAGCTAGCCCCTTTGCAGATCGAATTACGCTAAATCGCACTGACCATTAGAATTTTGTAAGATTATCGTAGTTGATTAGCTGGCCCCACCAGATCGCTTGTGCTATTCCCTCATTCCATCGTTTGAGTTTGACATCTAACAGTGGTTCAACCTTTTCTAATCAAGGAGGCGTTGCGTATTAAAGAAACATATCTCAAAACTCGACGTGGAATTTGGTGTCGACCGACTCTGAGGAGAAGAATACATCGGCAGAAACCCAAAAAAAAGAGGCATTTTTACACGTAAAGTGCGATATTAATTCTAGGTTTCTCATTCGTGCATCTCTCTTTGTCTCTTATGCATGCACCTGTACAACTTGATATCTTCCAAATCCAAACTGTACGTTAAGTTCAATGCGTCGATTATTCATGTCCAAGACTAACCTTAAAAAAGGGCAAGTAAACAGGTTTGTACGCAGAACCCTGTGTTCTTGAGGAACCCGACATCCAAGCATGTCTGCGAGCGTCTTGAAAAAAAAAAGAAGAAAAGAAAGAACATGTTTGCAAGCGAAATCCATAGAATTAGGTTAAAGGTATGGAAATCATTCAGGACTCAGGCTTACCATGGCCGCACGGGCAATCAAAGAATACGAAGCTCTCAGCTCGGAAACGAATGATGGGATAAAGGCAAATGTTCTTTAGCAAAAACAATATCAATGAAAAGAATCAAGGTATTCTCCTATAATCACTCGAATATACAGAAGCATCACAACATTGTTTGTTCAGTCCAAATTCTCGAGGTCTGCATGTTCTGAACCCACTCACACACCCCATTAGCAAGTAGCAAAATATAGACAACTCAAAAAAAAAAAAATCAGTTGTTCGAAGTGGAAACAGAAAATACAGTGCCTCAAAAACTCGAAATTCAACAAATTTTACAGCACTTAAGTAGATTGTCTGCTTTGCCGGCCAATAAGCATGCATTGCTCTTGTAGCAGGGAGCAGAGTACATGTCCCTTGACGCGGCAAAGCTCACCGTCTATTCCACACCCATTGTGCGTGTTTGCACCAGGTTTGAGCTTGACAGACTTTACCTGTGTCAATGTAAGATAAGAGTTAGATATTATCCTTGGTAGATGGAAATATAAGTGCAAATAATAATATAGCCCAGAGCATGTTTCGATAACTATTCGCCAATGTCTTAATTTAGGTGAGCTTTCAGTGGTCCATCACCAGAGCTGACATAAACGCCCAGACACAGCCCTAACAGATCCAAACAGCCAACACCATACTTCTATTGACATAACAACAGTTAAAATGCACTGCAGACTGCTGCTCTTAAGAAGCCAAGATTTACAATAAGACAAAGGTGAAATCAGGTATTCATGAGCATATATGATAATATCCTAATATCCTCTCAACAAAAAAGCAGAATATACACATTGGAATATGTTTGTTTTCAGAATGCATTCAACTATGTAGAAAAGTTAATTTGTTTTAAACATAAAAACGGTAATTTCTTTCAGAGGACCTAAGTAGTAAATAGGTATTCGGAAAATTTGCCACCAGTATTCAAATGAAAAATCTCTTGTCTGAAAAGCATAAATACAAGAGGGTGAAAAAACAGCTTGAGAAAAGAAAGAATTGTGCATGTTACCTTCACGTATTCCACATAAGGCAAAGAAAGATGGCGACCAAATTGCAGAAGTATGAAAAATTTCAACAATTTCCATCTACCCTTTCCACCAACTAAGAGCAAGTCCAAAGTGTTGTCATCATGGTTGGCTTTTGGTGCAATAACCTGTGAACTCAAACTTTGCACTGTCTTGCATGAATGATTGCAAACTAGAACACCAAGAAAGTGCCCTTTCCTGACTACCCATTTATCATCCAAATTTGGCACAAGTTCCACTGATGGTCCAATTTCATTGTCTTCTGGTGGTCCAGGGAGTTCAATAGGGTGGTCAGACTCCCAGGTTAGCTCTGTATCCCATTTTGGCCCATTGTCCCATTTTGGTTCAGAGTCCCAAATAGGTCCTGGATCTGAAATTGTTGAGGAAATGTCCTCCTTGTCATGAATTGATGGGGCTGCCCAAGATAATCGTGTATCGTTAGTACTGACACCAACTGAATTTCTCTCAGTTCTTGTTTTGGACCTGGTTCTTGGCCAGAATGATGAATGGTGTGGTTGAGGGTGTAAAACTTCTTCTGGTTCTGAAACAATGTTGCTTCTGCCCAAAGAAAGGCGTTTTGCTTTTGGATCAAGACCACGAACATACTCTGAAGGTTCAGTGCTTGCTGCTGTGCTACCTGATGTATCAACATCCCCAAGTGACACCCGACTTGGAGTCATAATAGAGTCAATACTTGACAAACTGGACGCTCGTGGAATTCCTTCTCTTTTTGATCGGCTGCACACTACATTGGTATATACATCAGACACAACATTGTCTTGTCCTATACCTTTTCCATGGCCAGTCATCTCCTTTAACGAAGGAAGATACTCTAACTCATAGAAATAGCTTGGCAGGCAAAAAAATTTTAGTATTCCAGCCACAAAATATCGAAGAGGGCCAAATTTCTTTTGATATTTCTCAGAAAGCTCCAGGACTGCAGCAAAGTAATAGTACCTTTTTCAGCTTATTAAATTATTATGCAATCCTGTACTGCTAAACTACATTGCACTGCTGCAAATACTGGAACATAGATAAATAAACTACAGTTTAATGAGCAGTCATTGAAGAAATGGAGACAGTAGTAAATTTACCAATGAAGCATACAAGTTATCTCAAATTTACCAATTAATTAAGAGTATAGTAAGATAACTTGTATGTTGCCAATTGAGTGAAATGATGAAAGTATATGCCAGATCATTAGCCTAGTAAATGGCCTCATCGGTTGGCTTATTCCCTAATAAGCCAAAACGGTCGGCTTATTAGGGAATAAAAAATAATTTATAGGTAAAACTTTTATATATTTGTTCGTAACGATTTAAAAGCCAATGCTAAAAAAAATTACGTTGAAAATGTCTTAGAATCAACTTCAAAATCAAGTTTGAAAATTTAAATTTTGGCTTTTGCTTTGGCTTATTAGGCCAACCGATGGGGCTTAAAGATGTTGGGAAGAGCAACTGAGCATGCATCAGATCAAGTGTATAGTATACGGATAAGTACTCTAGGTGGTCTATTTTTGGTAAACCAAAAGATAGTATCCTAAAAGTACTTTTGTCAGCTAAAAAGTTTACCATGGTCCCAATACAACTTATGAAGCATTCCAAATTTCAAGATTTATGGGGAAAATGGCAATGCAAGATTAACTGAAAAAGAAAAACAATATTAAAGAGCAAACGTCTTGTACAAGAAGTTACCATCACTGACAAAACCATAGTATGAAACAGTTGTCCCAAAGTGTATTAGCCCAGACTGGATCCACTCAACAGACAGGATGTCTAGGGCAGTAAAGCCACCCTGTTATCAAGGAAAAGTCCTTATGAGAAAAGCTTTAAGTGATAATCTAATAATTTTGGACAAAATTAACTGAAAAGCCATAAGGGTGATGTTGAAATTTTATCTTCCTGTAAGAAGAGGTCGTGAAAAAAATCATATTGTAACTTTGTAAGCTTATAGCAATAGGCATACCTTGACAATTAGTAATGATGCTGAAATAGGATCTTTAACTCCCAAAACAGTCCAAACAAGTGAATTGTCAGATCCTGCTGGGATTATTCCAACTGGAATTGATACAGCCTCTGCTCTATCACTTCTACTGAGAAGACCGTTGAAGACCTGCAGAACTAAAAATGTTCAGCTATCATATAAGCTTTAGTAAATCTCATTAAACTACAATATGATCATCAAGGACAAACCTCATTTACAATTCCATCACCACCTACGCACACGATTCCTACAAAACATTTAAGACATCAATTCAACCAGTTGAAACGGTTGTGTGTTGACCTACATAAACTACTTGGCAACATCTGTGTTGTTTATACCATCAGGGAATGCGCTAAAATCAAATGTAGATGCAAGAGATTTAGCATGACCAGCATGAGTAGTTTTAACCACTTCCATGTGAAAACCTGCAAGCTACATCAGATGATACAAAATTAGTAGCGGGAAATAAACGATATAAAGTTTATGTAGGCACGGGTAAAAAATCACCAAGTTGAGAAATGTGAATGCATAAAAGCAATCAAAATAATCCATTAGCAAATATCTAAGAGGAGAGGAGGTGATCAAGTCAGCTTAATTCTCTCTTTTTTTAAAAAAAGACATCTCGAAGGAGGCCTATATGTTAACTGAGATTATACACTTTCGATTAAAAGGTGAAGGAAGTGCAATATTAGTTGGTCTAAATTGAAAAGTAAATTTGCAACTTGACAGCCTGTGCTGCCAGGATAAAGGGGGTTAAATAATCTCCCTTAACATTTTTGTCAATAAATTTTACCCAGCTTTATGTCCAGCTCCGTTACTGCATTCACAATTGAATCCTTTACTGCTAAAGCATCAGATGGGAGGCCCAGGAGTTTTGTAGAGCTACTAAAATAGAAGGAATGTATGATGTTCCCCCACATGTCTAAATTGGTAGGGCAAGCAACAAACACAAATTAGTCATTTGCAAATCTAACCGTGGACCATTATTTTGATATTTTCTAAACTTAGCACTTCAGGTTGGAACTAAAATCCATTAAAGAGAAACGTGATATGCTCTGCTTGAGTTCTTCACTGTTCAAACTAAAAATCCATTACTGGGAAACAGAAAACAACAAACATTCCTCTTTAGATGGCACTAAGTTTGATACTCGGGCTTCAGCAGCCGATAGGAGGTAGACCATAACTCGTTGATCATGCAAAAAGGGGCAAAGGCTAAAGAATCTCCATGGTCAAATAATCTATACATTAACCATCAATATGTTTGGAAGTATCTAGATTGCCCATAAGAGAACTACATCAGTAGATTTGCATCATAAGAAACATTTCTTTGGTTGAAGATTGAGAGATGATTTGCCTCATTTTCCACGCCCACGCTTCCCGAACTACTAAACGGTGTGTGTTTTCCAAAAACTTTACATATGAAAGTCGCTTTAAAAAACCATACAAATCCATTTTTCAAGTTTAAAATAATTAATACTCAATTAATCCTATACTAATGGCTGATGTCGTTTTGCATATCTTCTCAATCTACTCCTTTCCCCTCCTCTCAAACACTCCCTAAGTTGTAACAATATTAAGTTCTACAGAGTTTAATTCAAAGCTAAACATCATAGAACATGAAACAAAAAAGAACAGAGGTACTATTCTATTCCTCATGACGTCTCCTTGAGACTAAACACCGAATGGTTTAAAGAAAAGCTTCAAAAAGAAAGTTTATTGCCAAGAAGAATAATAGACATATACAGATAGTCAAGCTATATGTTGCTTACTGCAGAGCAATAAAGAGAAGCTTGCATTATGAGAGTATCATGAGGTACCTTAAAAATAGGTTCTGCTTTGTCATGGAAAACTTTGCATGATCTACCATGTCCAGACCGAGGGTTCAATATAACAAGTATTCTCGGTGGAGTTCTACATTTGATGGGTGGGTGGTCAAATAAAGCACCACTGAGGGGACCATCAAGGTCTTGCTCGGTACTGGATGTTGGAGGGAGAGGTAGCATGTTAACATATATGTTTTGTTCGGCAAAGCATGTTACCCATGAAATGGCCTCCTCTACGGTAGGGGCAATAAACCGGAGGTCCTTCCGTACTCTCTGAGTCTTTCCAAACAAATACTTCTTAGAAGGGTATGCATGCACAATAAAATGTTGGACGCCAGAACTGTAAGATACCTGCCAACATATAAACAAATCATCAAAGGTCACCCAAGTGGACCAAATAGCAATAGAATCATAGTAGTGTCTTGGTCTCTGAAACTTACAGAGATGACATCCTCAAGACTGAGTAAAGAAGAACCCCATATTAGGGCTTTACTTGTGAGTCTTACATCAGTTGTATCAGCTTTCCCATTTGCTGAAATTTGATCTCCTGTTATTCTATTTTTCTTGTCAAAAAAGAGTTTTCCAGAATAGATTTCATAACCTGAGAAATTAGACTTCTCATCCACCACATCATTTTTTTGCTCATTATTTTTTGCTTTCTTGGAATCTTTATTGTCAAAAACCAAGTGTTTCTGCCTCGAAGATTTTGATTTGCCTTTTTTCTCTGGAAATACAGTTGGTGAAGATTGTTGCCCAGCTGACTTTTGAGACCGCCGACTACCAGACCGCCGACTGGACTTCTGGGATGAGCTTCTGGAAGTAGGATTTTCTAGATCAGGTACTTCCATCTCTTTCTTTTAAAGAGGACTTCAGAGCATCAGTATAGGTCAGGAATTGGCATGACCTCATAGGTGTATGATCATGGCACCAATGCCATGTCAAAGTTGCTAACAACTAAAAATAGCCTGCACCGAAATGAAAACAGAACACCTATAAGATCCATCTGGCTGGTACATGTGCATCATTTGTTGACCAAAAGCAGCTGTTCAGGAAAAATGAGTACATCCGAGCTTCATCTCCACAGAGAACTAAGAAGGTAGTCACAACAGTCTAGCACCTAAACAACTTGGGTCTAAAGAAAAAGCTCCTCAAAAGTTTGTCGTACTGAAAGACTGAAACATTTCTTTAGCAAATAAAATTCTGATAATATTTAAATATTTACATGGTGATTTCCTATCATCTGTGCCTGATGTTTAAATATGTGCAAGGAAACCTTGTGACGAATGTAACAAATGAACTTTTACTCAATGTTTAACTGTGTGCATGCCTACTTGGGACATATCAACTACTAACATTTGTATTCATATGTTGCATTTGAGCCACTACCCTAAGGATTGAAATCATCAATTGTTGGAATCTGATATGATGTGATATACATCAAACTAATCCCATCCCAGAATAAGTTAATCTAGTACAAGATGTGACACATTCTAGTACTACGAAAATGGGCATGCTATTCTGGGACGGAGGAAGTACTCGAGTTCATTGCCATGCTGTAGAAGACGGCATTAAGATGAGTCAACACGTAGGCTATGGTGCTACAATTCACTTGACTTGTTTTATAGGGAAACACCTGGACACTTACAGGAACATAGGCTAAATTATTTCACAATTTAATCCGTTCAGTCCTGAAACATAGTTCTAAAATGCTTAATAGCCTACAGCTAAAACAGACGTATATAAACGCTAACAGCAATCATTTCTCCGGTATTTGCAAGTACCAAGTAGACTGTATGCGCATTATGAAATAGCATGTAGCGCTGAACTCTCAAGCGTCAGCAATCAAATGATGAGTTGCACAATACAGAAAACAGTGATTCTAGTGCAGTACACTAAGAAGTGCAAAGACGAGCATAGGTGATACCAGCAACAGATCTCCAGAAATACAAATAATAAAATGCGTTTCATAGGTGAGTACAGAAGTCTAAATTGTTTGGTTTAATAAGGAGAAACGCAAGCACGAATATGGAAGTCTTAGCGCAGGAATAGCAACTACAAACTACGGGCACCACAGATCTCGATTAGCATAATAATTTCGAATGTCAAACGCCCGGCGCACCAATCCGTAATTGCCAGGAATTGCGAGGGCGAGAGGAAGAAACACGACGAGCAATCCAATCATCTAGCCACCGCCCACCTAACACGGAGATTGAAACCTCACGAAGAGAGAGAGAGAGAGAGAGCATCATCAGGCGGATCGAAGCCACCCAACGAGACGTACCGAATTCGGCGCCCCCCCTCCCCCCCCCCCCCCCCCCCCCGGGACACGATCGGATCGGGAGGCGGAACCTGCTGGGGACGCGGCCCCTGGGTCCCCCCGCCGCCGGCAGCAGATCGAACGCCTCCGGACTCCGTCGGCCGGCGGCGCGAGCTCTCTAAGTCGACGCCGGCGGGGCAGGAGGCGAGGCGGTGGTGGTAGGAGGACGCGGCGGTTTGGTGGAGGGGTTGATTGGGTTGGCGACGGGTGGGGGAGGGGGTGGTGGTTCGATGGGTTTTGGCGTGCGCGTGTTCAGCTGAGGAAACGAGGAGGAGGAGGAGAAAAAATGGCGTGGCGGACACGAGGCGGCGCCTGTTCGGGCTGCGCTGTTGTTGTTGAGGACGAGGGGGAAGCCAGTGGAAAGAAAGAGACGGTGCCGCCGTTTCCTCTGTTCTTTCCGCTCCGCTCCGCTCTTTTCTCTCCCCCCTCCGCGCACTGGTTTTCCTGTTTTGGAGCGCTGCTAGGCTAGTGCTCGCTCGGTTGGCTTCCCTTTGATCAGCTGATGCCCGTTGGAAACCTGACGAGCCAGCCCAGAAAGCGGTGGTGGATGATGACTGATGAGATGAGATGAGATGCTCTGTTAGGATTACTCCCCGGCCACGCCTACGATGGAACGACCGAACTGACCTGCAGAAAATTTCTCCGACAGGTTGACCACTTGTTCGTGTACTATGTAGGACAGAGCAGACACTCGTGAAACCATAGGAAATTTCAGTTGCAACAAAGCTGTAACGGGCAGTTTGTGCTCAAATTAACCCCACATTTCACTGTAGAAATGTTCAGTTTATGTCTTGGTTTGATCCAGTCCAATTTGGCTGGTTCGTCTTTGGTCGAAAAAGGTGGTCGTGATGAGGTTGGCAATATGGCATACGTCCTTAAACGGTGAAGGCGTTAGAAAATGGGGACAGGAAAATCATTTGCTTTATTTCCCTCCATTCAATAAAAGCTCAAAGTTAGTGAATGCCATGCGACTTTAGCTCACCTTGTTCATTCCAGTCTTATCTTTTATATACAAGTCCGGTGGTTCAAAGAAAGTACTTTAATTCCTTCTAGATAATGATTAGAAATAACGGATTCCAGCTCTCCAAGGTCGCAACTGAGGGAGCTATATCAAGATAGGATATTATTCTTTGTTGTAGTTGAGATTTCTTAGATATGAGTAAATATTTAATGAGTTGGAAGTCGTTCCCAAGCGGAGATCTCGAAATGAATTGATTTCCCAAATTTAAATATTTGGAATCAATTCGAAACTTGTTTGGTCATTTGAATGTCTTTTTAAGCCAGGGAAGGTGCGGAAGTGGATTAAACAAGGACCAAGTCGTTCTTCTTAGAATTCAATGGTTCGTCAGACCAAACACACTACCTGGTCATTACATATCTTCAAACATGGCAATGACCAAATTTAAAATGAAGAGTACGTCGCCTAAACATTAGTAGGGTTAGGCATAAAAAGTTATTTCAATGCAATATACTAGCTTCGTTTTGGGGCACAACTGAAAAGATATGAAGAGAACAAAAAACTATTACATACTACATGCCGAAACTAAAAATCTACGGTCATACAGATCTTTTTCAACTTTGAATATAGATTTACAAATATACTTGAATTTGTATCCTCAAGTGTTGGTGCTTATTTAGTTTTTATCTCATTTTTTCACTCTTAGTTGCTATCTGTTGAGCAAATTGTGTAATAAGTGGCTATAACTTCCTTCAAACAAAAGCCAAAATTAATATTCTATACTTTTTTCTTTCATTCTGGTGAGGAAATGGGGTCATTTTTTTTTGTCCCTGACCCACGGACCATCTAGGCCGTAAAACAAAAAATGATGAGTCAAAGTTGCAGGCTCCCCAAAGGAATAAAGGAATAAGTTCATCTGAGGTCTCTTAATTTATCAACGAATCAGATTTTCGTCCTTTAACCAAAAAACCAGATACAACGGGTCCCTCAGCTATCAAAACCGATGCAAACGTGATCCCTCAGCGGTTTGGAAGGCGTTTTTGGCTGGCGTGGCAGGCTAGTTTGACTAGGTCTTCATCCCACATGGCATTGACGTCGCGCTTATGTGGCAATTTGATCCCGGAAAAATAATAAAAATTATGCGCCACATGTCAGCTGCACACAAAAAATAATTAAAAATTGGTGGGGCCCACGTGGGACCCACATGTTATCCTCACACCTCCTTCTTCTCTCTATCCTCTCTCTCCCTTGCCAGAGTGGACAACAGGCAGGGCGAGGCGGTGGCGGGCGGAGCGGCGGGTAGAGCCGGGCGACGAAGTGGAGTGGGCGGTAGGCGAAGGAGGGGGCAACAATGGCGGATGGGTGAGATTTGGGGGCGAGGCCGCAGAGGCGATGGAAGGGGAAGTGGAGGCAGAGTTGGGTCTTCCCAGAGACGGACTTGCCGGTGATCTAGGTGATGGAGGTGGGTAGGAGGCCGCTGGAGAGTAGGCGGTCGAGGATGGGGCAGCCGAGGACGAGCGTTGACTCTAAGTCGTTGCCGTAGTCGGCGCCGTCGAGGGGCGATATGGAGGCCTTCATCTTGCGGTGCTTCGCGCCGGCGGGGTCCGACCTCGTGACCGCCGACCTGCCAGACTTCGAGCGTGACCCTCCGGGTTCCTAACGCGGCGGGTGGCACCAGCCGTTGTGGCGTGCCCTGCCTCCTCCCTCCCAACCCTACTTCCGCTCGCCGTCCTCCTCGCCTCATCTCTCTCTGCGCCCGCTCTGGCCGCCGCTCGCCCTACTTCACCGGCCGACCGATCCGCTCCGCCCGTAGTCCACTCTGGCCACCGTTCGCCCCACTCCGTCGGTCGCCCGCCCACCCTGGCCATCGCTCGCTCCGGCCACAGGGTGAGAGAGGATAGAGAGATAAGATAGAGAGAAGAGGAGAGAGAGGATAGAGAGAAGAGGGAGGTGTGAGGATGACATGTGGGCCCCACCAATTTTTAGTTATTTTTTGAATGCAGCTGATATGTGGGTCCACAATTTTTATTATTTTTCGGGGATCGAATTGCCACGTAAGCGCCACGTCAATACCACGTGGGACGAAGACCTAGTCAAACTAGCCACGTAAGTGCCACGTCAGTCAAAACCGCCTTCCAAATCGCCGAGAGATCGTATTTGCACCGGTTTTGATAGTTGAGAGACCCGTTATATCTGGTTTTTCGGTTGAAGGATGAAAATTGGATTCGTTGATAAATTAAGGGACTTTATATGAACTTATTCCCTCTCCAAATGGCATCAAAATGATACTGCACATCCCAGCCCATGATAGATGGGCTTACTTTCCTGGCTCACTAGATTCTATGTGTTTCTTGCATCTTGCGGATATCATCAGCCCAAGTTTAACGTCACGTTAACTAGTCGCACGGCCCAATTTATTTTGGCCGGAAATTTGTGTAGGCTTAACATCTTAAGAAATACAGAAGGAACTGTCTATCCATTTGTGAACTAGCATGGTTTCCTTCTCATTGCTAACGCTAAATGTATACTTGTTCGGAAAAAAAAATGCTAAATGTATACAATGAACTTAAATAAATCCTTTTTGGCACCGGATCAGGGCACATGAGCTGTGGAATTGTGACACCCAAACCCGGATTCTTCTTGTGTCAGAAGCCTGCCTAGAGCATCTACATTGCAGGATAATATGCGGCGTCGGACACTGATGTGATTTCTGTCCACTTCTTTTTCTCCCAACTCCGATAACTTTACAGTACAAAGCTCACAATCTTTCTTTCAGGATTCAGAAAAGTAGCAGCTATCTTCTCTCAGAAGTAGTTCTGCAGAGCAATCGCATTCTTAGATTGCCATGGCACAAGAACTGATTTGTTCGCTGCCAGGACCATTTTCTGCAATGCAGCAGCAACCAAGCAAGTGGTGCACTTCCGGAACAAAAGGCTCTCTGTCTCTGTAACATCGACAGGGATGTCCATGTACGTTTTTACACAATCGCCCTATACCATCTTACTACCACTACTAGTACCTACCATTACCCATTGCAGTTGGTGTTGTGTATGAATCACGAGTCGTTTTCTTTCGGCTAAAGTATTTGGCAGTACGAGTCACAAGTGCTACTTTGATTCCACCTATCTAATGAGACCAGCAAAGCAAAGATTCTTGGGAGATATATATCAGGGACTCTTTTATGGGCATCCTTTGAGTTGGATCTCCAAAAGAAAGCCCTGCACTGCAGTGCTGTGCATTTCGCATGCAAGTGCAACAGCGGCGGCTGAGCTGAGAGGGGGTGGAAATTGGCACGAGGAGCGCCTTTCGCGCGCCAACATTCTCGAAGTGAAGCGGGTGCATGCACGACGAACATGCAATCCACTCGTGGCGGTGCCTGCTCAGCTGCTCTAAGCTCACGCAACGGCAGCCAGCCGGCCAACCGGCCGGCCACAGAAAGATACTCCTCCTCGTTCATGAGATGTCAGATGGATAAATTAGATTAGGCCAATCAATCATGGTACGAGTACTAAAATAACAATGGCCAGCAAAGTACATAGTTGCAGGGATTTCAGGCAAGCTCTACCGGCACTGCTAACTCTCAGGTCATGGTGGAGGCATGGGCCCTTTTTATATTCACTCATCTGATCCAGTGATCGACCACACCACCGTGATCGATCTGCAGCCGCAGCAGCTGCCTGCTTGCGCCGTGTCGTCCCTTCATGCTTTATACCCTCTCTCCCCCGGTCGCTGCCGGCCTTGGTTGTTCGTCTGCACGGGATGGCCCAGCTAGCCCCTGAGGATGATCAGCAAGAGATTAATCATCAATCGAACAGAGAACGTATCGTACTGTCGCCACAGTTAGTCGCTCACAGGCGCCAGCAGAATTGAAAGCCTCTCATGTCACGCACGCAGATGCATGGGAACGTGGGACGAGGTGTCAAATCAGGCAGGTAGTTGGATTAATTCCACTTGAGAAACCTGGCTGTCAGATCTGGATGCTGCCCGGCGGTGATTGGATTTAGTCTCGCTGTGCTCGTACATACAGCTGCTACTGCATAGCCACCTGGTCCCCGTGCACGTACGCGCACAGGCTAAGTAACCTTCCCGTGCATGGTGCCCGGTAGAACGCCGCCTACCACGTACCGGGTGAGATGAGATAGTTCGACGCGGCGGTAAAGCAAGGCCGCGGCAATAAATGGCCCGTAAATAGCCGCAACACGGCAGCACGAGCCGCGATTGCTAAATTCCGGCGAGATTTCACGTGCCCCGCGCTAGCGATCGAGCTGTCGAGCTAGCCAGGCACGCGTGACCGGTGGCCGGCATCGCTAGCTGAGTCGGGTACGAACTAGGAAAAGTCGCACGCGCGTGGGGGGCGCCGGATGCCGGACGGACGCAGTTCTAATTCGTCGGCGCGGCCGTAACACACAATAAAAGCGCGCGGTTAGTTCATCTCAGTTGCGCGCGTGATGGGTAGCCGATCGCTCGAGCGGATTACCATTACTACGCATGATGGGTTACGCTACGAGCTAGCTAGTATGAGCAACCGCCAGTGTATGTGTGTGGGAGGGGTTGATTAGTGCAGCGGCGGCGCAGCGGCGTGCGACGGCAAATAATGAACGTGTCACGCTTTATGTGGAGCTTGACAGTTGCAACCAACTAACCAACTGGTGGCCTTAGCTCGTGGCCAGGAGGAGATGGGGGCGTAGTGGTGCCGTATAACTCCACACACACATATGCGTATATATGTACATCAATACAGTACATACGTATCTCTCATCCATGTCCGATACAGCTTGCAGACGCGAAATACAGGTGAGCGGTACTTACTACTCTAGCTGCTAGGATCGATCGAGTATCGTGGTAATCATAATGCACAACGTGGCGTCTTTACACACAGGATGGGCACATGGTTATATTCCCCCCGGATGGATCAATCGATATCCCTCCACCATCTCTTTTGTGCGCAACGCTGCTGCCTCCTGCTGCTCCTCTTCGATCATGAGCTTAGCCTGTGATGGATCGATCGATGATGTGATTGTGTTAAGGTATTAAGGGGGAGTTTGGATAGTACTAAAAAATTTTAATCTCTATCACATCGAATGTTTTTATACTAATTAAAAGTATTAAACGTAGACTAAAAATAAAACCTATTTTATAACCTTGGAGTACTAATTCGTGAGACAAATCTACTGAACCTAATTAATCCATAATTAACCTATGTGATGCTACAGTAAATATATACTAATTATGAATTAATTAGGTTAGAAATTTATCTCGCTAATTAGCTCTCATTTATCCAATTAGTTTTATTATTAATCTATATTTAATACTCTTAATTAGCGTCAAACATCCAATATGATAGGGATTAAAATTTAATCCCTGTATCCAAACACCCCCTAATTCCCCGTTGGATTCCTCCCGGATGTGCGTGGCTGCACAGTGCGCGTGGTGATGCTCGCGCCCTAGCTAGCTCAAGCGTTTTGGCGCGCGATACGCCGAGGGACCACCGCGCGCGCGGCCGGCGTCATGTGACGCTACTTGGTGAACAGTAGCTCCCCCCAGCTCATCTGTCCTGGAGATGTTGGGGTGAATATTGGCCGAGGCGGCGACGCACCACATTTGGGTAGAGTAGTGATTGTGCGACGGCCACTACACGAGCGTGTAACGTCGTACGTATACATCGGTAACTCCGTGATTTGCGTCCTCGCGGCGTCACCCATCGGTTACCGCGGCCGGGCCACGCCGAACGTGTGCGTGCACGATTTCACGTCACGTCACATGCCACTGCCTGCCAGGAGCCCAGGACGAGTACTGACGAACGAACGGGTGACTGGATCAGTGCCGATCGGAGCAGCAGTGCCTCAGTGGGGCGTACGTGCATATGCGTTTGATCCGCGCGCGGTGACTTCGGTCGAGTTGCCAAACGACGACGGCGACAGTGTCGATCGCCCCGCGCTGTAGGGGAGCTCTGTAGGGCAGCTTGTTCGGATCGCAACTCCGTGATGTACTAGTACGTGTGTACGTCTCGTCAACTCCGGAGTTATGCCATGTTCAATCCATAGATCAGCTCGTCCAGCGAGGCAGGGCGTGACTAGCTAGCTGGAATCGTACGTACGTGCATATGTTCCTTTTTGTCTTGTACTAGCTATAAAACATAGCACGAGACCTTGACATGGGTCAGCTTGCCTGAATCGGGAGACCCTGGAACACCCCACCCCTGTGACCAAGCAGCAACAATGTGCACCGCAGGTCTCTTCACTCACATCAGTTGGTGCTTGCCGGAAATTAAAGAATCCTGGCCAACGCTAGAGCAGCGAGCGCTACGAACCCGCAAAGCAAAACTGCTGGGGGCCAACGGTCGAATTAGGCGTGCATGATTCAAACAAAATAAAAATCATATCGTAGCAGAACTAATTAGGCGTGTCACACGCGGTTTGGTCCGTCGCGTCTAGCTACGTACGGCGGGGAGAAGCTACAGCGAGCTACGTGGAGTAGCTTGATTGCCCTAGGAGCCGCACGAGGGGGGCGCACATGACGAGGAGTTGGACATTGGGCGAGGCCCTCGGCGCGGCTGCTTTATTCCGGTGTACTACTGTCTGGCCATTCGCACGGCACGTTAGGTGCGCGCGTCGATTAGCCGGAGCCACAGGGGCCGACACACATCAACCCCCTATTACGTACGCGACCGCGGCGTTTACGGGTTCACCAAATCGCGCGCCACGCAACTCAGCGACGCGCGGGCCGGCTTGCGCACACCGCAGCCATGGCCGCCCGCTGTCTCAGGGGAATATGTGCAAGGCGAACTGCTTAGCAAAAGGCCAGGGAAGAGCGCTAGCTCGGGATACAGAGTAACATGCGTGCCGGAGTGCGTCCGTCCATTAGACGAACACCGAAGGCGTGTCCTTTTGCGGAAAGCGAGCAACCGCTTTTGCATTGTGATGCACCGCTCGCCGGGCTGGTTGGTTAAAGATTTGAAGAATAGCTAAGCTAGCAGGGTCATGTGCCGGCATGAAGGGCAAGCCAAGTAAAAGCCAACATGATAACCCCCATCGATCTGTATAGATAGAAACGAGCCCAAGTTGCGTTTTGTTAGTTTCGGACACCGCACAGCTAGCCCTGGTTGTGCTGCGTGCTCTGAAAATTTTACTCCCGCTACTCCACACAAGTGTACCCCCCCCCCCCCCCCCCCTTTTGGATGATTGGAGCATCTGTGTACGTACGTATTATGCCTGTAGTTTAAACTCCAAAGTGGGTTCAGGTGTCCACTTAAACGTAGAATAACAAACACCCACCCATCGTCAGAGCCTGTTTCTAGACATCCAGATGCGATCCGTCCACGCATAAAGAAAGAAGGGGGAAGATAACAAAGAGAGCAAAATCGAAAGGGAGAAAAAAAAAAAAAGAAGACCAGCAGCAGCATGCAGCACAGCAGCAGTAGTACGTGGTCCCGATCGATCGAACCGGAGATGGCGGGACGCATCCAATGATCCAAGGCGGGAGAAGCGATCCATCGAGCGGCTAAGCTAAGCTGGGGATTGTGCGGAGAAGCGAGAGAGGGATGACTACCGTCGCATGCAGCGCTACAGACTGGAGGGGTGTGGCCCGATCTCCGCTTGCTGGCACGTAAATGGAGCCCATAACTTCCACGCCAAAACTTCGCGGATTCGATCGGTCCCCCCGGCTGGCCGGCAACCACATATGGATATGCATCGGAGCGCCTCGCA
This sequence comes from Oryza punctata, assembly GCA_000573905.2. NCBI lineage: Eukaryota > Viridiplantae > Streptophyta > Magnoliopsida > Poales > Poaceae > Oryza > Oryza punctata. Next base: position 25,640,298 of record CM002491.2, on the reverse strand, counting down.
TGGGCAGCAGGACAGGTTTGCCTTGGTGAGTGGTAAATAAATCTCAAGCCTAAGTAACTACCCGCGTAAACTATAGAGTATACAGTCACCTGTATACTCTGTATACAGTTTTCAGATGATGGATAAACAGGTCTGCAGAATTCAATGTTCTAAGAATCGGTTGATTACTCCTATTTGATTAGCTTCTCTCATCAGTACATCGGTTGTGGAATTGCTAGTGGATCATAATGTGATATCTTTAAAAAAAAGTTGAGAAAAGCGATAACATTTTAGAATTCTCTTGTTTTGGATGAAAAGAGCCGTGGGATAACGGAAGAATCGTCATCCACGCTCATCATATTTCTATGACAAAACTGAGAGTGGACCATATTGCATAAGGAGAATCATCTGCTTGACTTAGCTAAAAATACAATATTTATGCATGTGTATCATGGGATCATAATAATTGTTTGGTGAATAGTTATTTATTTCATCAGTATCTTGCAAATGATTGGCACAAACAACAACTAGACCGAAATATTTTTTCTACAAATTTTAACCTTGGATAGAAGTATCCATGCGTGTATCATCGTTGTTACAGCTGGTAAATTAAGCTTCACAGGCTGTTCGAGGCTTCGAGCATCCAAAGAGCTGTATCTGTTCCCACCTCCCAGAATCGTTTCTGCAAGAATCACGATAAGTCGATAGCTACGTTCTAACTATTTGCTCGTGGTACAATACGGCAGCTAATAAGCTGTTGATATGTATTTTAAAATGGTCGGCAATAAATTTTATGTAATTATTTGTTCAGTGCTTTTACTAGCTATACTGGCAAAAATGACATACATACGTGCTGCAAGTTTCAGAAAATTAAATAAAAAATGAACTGGAGATCAAAGCCTATACATCATATTGTTTAATACATTTTTCTACTGTAAAAAGAAAGCAATCACCTGTAAATGGGGAAAACTACTATATACTTTCGAGAGGACATCCCTTATTATTTGTATGTTATTCAAATAATTATTAAAATATTTTAAAAAAGTCAACACTACCAAGAGTACAAACGTAAGTTTAATCTCATTCCACTATCTTTATTTTACTTACAGTTGAAACTGGGATGCAACACTACTAATGCTGCGTTCTTTTCACCGTGTTCCCAACCCCTCCTTTTCGTTTTTTGTGCGCACGCTTTTTAAACTACTAAACGGTGTGTTTTTGCAAAATGTTTCTATACAAAAGTTGCTTAAAAACAAATTAATCCATTTTTAAAAAGAATTAACTAATACTTAATTAATCACGTGCTAATGGATCGCTCCGTTTTTCGTACGGAGGAGATGGGTTCCCAACCCAAAAAACGAACACAGCCTAAGATAGGCTTTTCAGGCTTCAGATGATGGGTTTGTCCACATTCTGCATTACTTACAATTATGGATGTGGCTTGCGCATAGGCGAACGACACGGGCCATGCAAATGGCATGCATGCTCTTCGCGCACCAGCATGAATACACATTCTTGCTGAAGTGTCTATTCTAGTACTCTCTATGAACGGAGTATATGCCACGGTAATAAACGTACTCCCGTTTTCTGAATAAAAAGTTACATGCACGAACAATTTAATTACCTTTCACCAGCATCATAAAATTTGGTCGAGCTCAACTGGTAATGGAAGCAGTACTTGTTTAATTAGTTCATGACAACTTTATCCATGGCCATCATTTGCCTACTTGGATATATGCAAGGTCCACTTTTATAATGCCCTCAAGGGCAACATCAATCATTATCACCTCGAGTTAACATGGATCACGCTGCACAATCACAGCAACGCCGAGTGCAGGAGGTCGTGCGCCACCTGGATGCGCAGGAGAGATTAAGCTAGATTCCACAGCAACACATGACGCACATATATAGGATATGGAATAGTTATCAAAAAGTTTTTAAAATATTAATAATATAGATTGATAAAAAATTAATAATATAGATTGATATGAAACACTTCACAAATATATAAGATCAAATTCAACTTCTACAAGTTGCATCAAAAAGAACAAATTAAACTGAAAATAGTTAATGTACATTCGTAGCTATATTTATTATTTTTGTTACAACTTGAAGATCTTGTATATTCGTGGAGTGATAAGTTTCATATTAATCTATCTTATTAATTATTTTAATTTTTTTAACTATTTAGATAACATGTATTCCTTGAGGGGTTATCCTCTCGAGGAATGAAAACACTTTCCCACACATATACCCGTCTATACTCTTTTCAAAGCTTGCTTTGGTTAGGCCATCCCCAACTCTCCATATCATCTAGTGTCCATAGTATTTAATATATTACCACATAAGTAAAAATCTGATGTGGCAATAAAGTTAATGAGGAGAGAGGTAAAAGAATGAAGAAACCATGTTTACACAAGAATCAAGAATAAAAACATGGAGATAGGTGGATAAAATGGAGAGAGAAGACAGGTAATTGGAAGAGAATTTAATTTCAAGACACCATCCATTGGATACACAGTTCCTATACATAGCGTCTACATGATATGTTAAGTATAGAAATTAGTTGATAGTTTCTGGGTTGGGATGGTCTTATGATCAATAACTTATGATTAGCTAGGGTATAGAACTACTACTAGTACTAATAACTGAATACCTGTACTGCTGGAGTAGGAGTTGAAGTGGACAAATGGTAGCGCCCGGATTAATGATGGGCTGGCTGGCAACCAGAATATGCTGCACCAAGCCTCCAACCATCAAAGGGCAACGCTAAATTACTACTTTACTCGGTGTAGATCAACTTCCTGAGTTGTAAACTGTACTATCTCACAACTTAGTTTAAGTCACTCTTGCGTATAATATAAGATACACCATACATGTGGGATAGCTTGCTGCATTTGGGTATGCTTCCGAGCTAGATGCAGCTCGGTACCATTTCCTTGCAAGTACGAATCTTAACGCAGGCACGACAGATTGAAACAAGGACAAGGGGAAAATGGCACAAACATCCCAACCACCCTTGTCTGACCACCGAGTTACCTGAAACACTCATGCTTGTTTTTATTATACAGCTGCATTTTCATTATATTTACGTTTCGTACATTTTTCAGCGCTGTTAACATGTTATCCAAAGAAGGCATAATTTTACTTGGCAAAAACGAGAAAGTCGTTTTACTCTTTATTAAGGGATGTATAGCCGTTCTTTACGTGTCAATAGTACACTTTTTCCATAACTGATTACACCAATAAACTAGTTCAAATGCAACCTGCACAAGTTGATAAAAAGGAAACTAACCATGAATAGTAATTTTGTACTATTTAGTGAACAAATTGTTTTCCTTTCTTCCTATGTGGATTGAATTTGGAATTGATTTTTTTCTCGGCACAATAGATAAGTGATGTGTTCAACCCAGTCATTTTCTTTAGATATTTTTAATTATTTGAGATGTAAAAAAGTAAGGGAGCATACCCTTAAAGGAAAAATGGTAGTTCCAAAAATTGGTTGTGTTTTACTATATTCACATGTTGCAAAGAAATAGTAGTCCCATCAATTATGAGCTATAACATTTATTAGTGACTTAAAAAGTAATTTTAAATCAAGTATAAAGTTAACCTTTAGAATTTTAAATTTTGACTGCAAATGGTAAGTTGAAGAGCAATTGAGCAAACGGTGAATCATAACGTTTTTGCGGTACTTAACTATTGATGTTGGTATGAAAGTATATTAATATATTAATATACATAAACTTAAGAAGGTAAAAACGCAATTCTTTTTGTAGTGTACTCCTACGCCTCTACAGATTGCTCGACAGATCCAGCTCCATGATCTGGGAGCAATTAAGCTTATACCCACACGCAGAGGAGTAAAAAACAAGCTAAAGTCTAGGGTGTTGATGCATGGGTGGTGCGTCGTGTGGTGGTATTACCTGGCTGGCACGAGAGAGGAAATTCGGATCGAGGTTGGGAGGGGGCCGCGCCGGGGTTTCGGTGGGATCCGCGATAAACGCCCGCCATGTTCTGTAGCAATAACCCGGCCGTTTTTGCTTGCAACGCCCCGCCTCCGATCCTGCCCCCGTCGCGTGGGGAGTGGGCCCCACGCCACAGCTGGTGCGGTGTATTCTTGTCTCCTACGGTTCTTCTGCCTGTCCGCGCGCCTCACCCGTTATTTTCCTTCTCCGTCCCGGCCCGTCTCTCTGTAATCTCTACGTCTCTGACTCTGCCCATGGCGTGATTAACCTTTTACCCACGTAATAATAACAGTAATTAATTGGTCGATTTGATCGTTCGTATGCTCATTCTACGTCTCCACCATTGCCACGGAGAGAGCGAGAGTCCATGTTAATTAACCTAGCTTGTTCTCTTTTTTTTTTCTATTCGGTCTGGGAGATATATATATATATATATATATATGATAATACTACATATATTTAGTTTGGCAGGTATATTGGAGTCTTAATCGAGATCGTAGAAAACGAGAGGAGGATTTGGTAGGTTCTTTTTCTGCACGCGCGCGCAATAATTCTGCAGACAATAACTCATCAAATGTGGGAATAGTATTAACATGCGCGCCTATTAGATAATGGTACAGTACTATGGTCAGGTCATAACAACACCAAAGCGCCGAACATTATCTCTTCAATTAGACAAAAAGGATTATTATATCATTGCACTCTCCCAACGGACAAAGCAATTGCTCTCAATTGGCCCTTGTTTTTGCGCTGCCCCGAGAATTCAGGCTCTTTTTTTTCTTTTTTGTCAAGGTGCGATAGAAGCGATCTTAGATTGCATATAGTAACATATCTATCTACTCTGTAATTCATCAACACAGCGTTACATACTTCATTACTTATTGATCGGTCAGGATCATCTCTCTGAGATCTGACGTTCTAGATTGCCCCGTCCTTCCACCTCCCTCTCCCTTCAATCACGCGCTCCCTCCCCTCTCCCCACGCGCTCCCTTCCCCTCTCCCCGCCGCATTCATGCGAGATTCGCCTGCGATTCCACCTCCACCCACAAATTGCCGAAGCCCGGCAAAGAGTTGCTCCCCATCCCATCGCCCTAAGCCTCCTTTGCCGTGCCTAACGCCTTCATCATCACACGCCCTGCCTGTCCATCGGTTGCGACGCGCCCGCCAGCACACGCGGTAGAAACTTCGGATTGGAACGACCCCACGCCTCCGCCACGCCTCGACACCTTCCTCGTCGAGCAGCCCGCCCCTCTGTCAGCTTCTGTGCCGCGAACGCCGGTCCGCCATGCCGCCAAGAACCCCAGCTCGGATCCCCATGGCGCCCGTCCGCTACGATCATCGTCGACTATTTCTAGCAGATAGAAAGGAGCAGGGGATGCGGTATCTTCTGACGTTGATCGTCGACCTCGACGTTGGTTCCTGAATAGGTTCGTCTAGCTCCTCCCATTTTTCGAATTCCCCAGGCCGTCCTCTGGCTCTGCCACCCTCAGGGCGGCCGTGTCCCCCTTGTGTTCGATCGCCGCTTCCAGAGGGATTACCACGCGCACGACGCCTTCCAGCATCAGGTGTGCGAGGGCAAGGAGTGCCGCCACGAGGAGCGCGCGGTCACCCGCTCTTTGGGTTTTGATTTCTCTTCTTGCTTCCAGCAATTCGGCCGAACACGTCGCAGGCTTGAAGGCTGACAATTTTGTTTATTCGCTGCACTAGCATGGGCGCTAGTGATCCCGACATGGACATCGATGAGGGGCTCAAAAGCAGTCAAGACATGATGATACAATGGATTTTGTTTCATTTTAGAGCTAATTTTCTTCGTATTTTCATGCTGATGTGAATGCAGTGATTGTCAGGTATAGGAGTCACTAAGAAGCAGTTGAAACAAGAAGCTGAGAACAAGTTTAATTTGTTTGATGTTGTGGGAATCACCGTTGCAAATATATTGTGTCATTAGCCCGCTTAGGATAGGAGAATTTCACAAATGTTTTATTTTCCAAGTTATAACTGAAGTATATTAGGTTAATTTGAAACTACAGTGACAATTAACCACACAGGTTCGTGTCAATTTTGAAGTGTTTGTTAAGTCCATTTCCAGTCAGTGCAGTTCTTCAAACTGAATGCGCGATCAAGTGACAATGGGTAGATCATGCCATGGATCTAGGTTATCATTTCACGTTGTCTAAATTGGATTGACCAATATTTGAACTATGACTAAAAGAGGTCCACATTTAATAATAGTGGATAATGCAATTTACCTGAAATTTATCTGAAGCATTCCCTTGCTTTAGATAATACAAACATATATATTTGTACTTTCTTAGATAGCTATAGAGATGTTTGATTGCATCTTTGGCAATGGGGTGTTGTGCCTGGATTAGGAGCAAAACATTATTATGCACTTGATCTATTATTGTCAGGTTAACAAAGCAAGATGGACTATAGTGACCACTATTATTTTAACATTTAGGGTTTGTGGATTTTTCTTTCATTTTTGTTTTTTCTCTAACCATTTCTGCGCTTTTGTCTATTCATATGCAAGATGGACCCAGTGGTAGCATTGTAGGCGTGTGCAAGGAAGATTACTGGCATGATGTGCGGACTTCCACTGCAAATGTCCTTTCACTTATGTGTGAAGGGATGCATCTAGCACAAATTTCCTTCCTGATCAACAATCATCGATAACAATAGGTAATTCAATAAAATTAAATTACAATTTCATTTCAACTCTATATAGGCCTCCTTTGGGAAGGAGGAATTTTACCAAATTTGAACTAATTTTTGTAAAATCTTATGTTCCAAAGAAACCCTTAAGCTAAAAGATGACAAGTCTGTGATGTGAACATTGTGCTGTTAAAGAAATATGGAGCCTTTGATCTGCATATGTAGTTGTTGATTTTTTTGATCGAACCCATTGAGCTCGTATTTCACTCTAAATTGTTTAGGAGCTCATATTTGCGAAATGACTCTTCTGTTATTTCCTTCAATTTAGCCTTACATGAAAATAAAAATATTGTTCATATTATTCACTGCACATTTATTTTGTCAATTCTTTCCTTTAATAGCAAATGTTGTTGCACATATATCTTTCTCTCTTATATTAATTATTGAAGAGGCTGAAGGGCCATGAGGGGACCTAACCTACCTATTGTAGAGCTGAGTAATACCTATTCTTTGCATCTTCTATTGTAGCATTGTACATATATGTTAGAAACTAGGTGTTCAATTTTGACATAACTCTGTTATTTGTGTAGCAATGAAACCTATTTCCTACAACAACAAATATTACTCCAGACATATCAGTCTTAATTAAACATAAATTTGCTAAAATATGAGATTTTGCTAATTATGATGGCATTATATTTAATCACATCTTTTGTTTCTCTTGTGCGTTAAAAGCTTTATACCATGCTCATGTAAAACTTGTGTGCACCTGGTCATGAGAAACAACCGAATGAATTTGTTTTCATTCTTTTTACCTATGTTTGTGCATAGATGGCCATTGTGCTAATACCCTAATCTGCAGACAGTACATATCCATCATGTTTTCCCTTCAAATCTTTTAGGCTTTAACATATAATTTTATCAAAATAGTATATGCATGGTGTCTGTGTGTCTCAAGTCCAAAGCATCATACTCTTTTTTGGAGTCTGAAGTGATTTTTTTAATTTTGATATAAAATTGTTTATCTAGCGGACTTTTAGTTTTTTTTTTGTCTCAAATGAGTTAGTATATAGGGGTGAAGTTTAGATTGTCAAAGTAAAGCCTATGATAGGACACCATGGCACCCGCTCCTTTTTTCTACCCTATAAAGGAATTTTGGCGGTTCTATTAAACTTTCTTGGGATAGGTGTAATATGTTGTTTTCATGTCATTGGAGACTCTAACTATACTTTTAATCCATGTGTCCCTCTATAATCACATTGAAGGCATCCTACTATTTCTCAGCAGTATATATAACTTTGTCGGTCCCTTGAGGATACTCATCTTTACATAAATTATCTTTCCTTGAATTATTCAATGTCTTAAAATTCATTACCTTGCAATGCCCTACACTCTACTGAAAAGTACATGTATGTTGTTTCCTTGCCACTTCCTTTCTTGTTGCATAATGTATTATTGGGTCTACACTATGAATCAAAACATGGTTACATCGGGCAGGAGTTATTTGGAGGAACAGTGAGCATGAAGATCCTCTCAATGGGTGTCCATGGCCGACTTGAGTCTATCTTAACGTTGAGGGATCAAGAAATTGAACAAAGATGTTGAGTATACATGACATGGACACCTTAAAAGGAATCAATCTAAAGCTCCTTGCTTCTATGATTTTCTCAATAGGAATTAATCCAAAAATCAGAGGGATGGTTGTCCTTGTATAGATTGTCAATCCAACAAGTACACTGAAAGATATGGAGGAAGCAATAAAAGTCATCTTTGTAAGAATCAATGTTAAATATTCCTCCGTAATTACAAATCTGTTGTCCTTATTGACCATCGTATACCGTTTCTATGAAAATACTACATTTTATGATGAATCTGATTAGAATCTGATCTGATTATTGTATTCTAATTGTTGTGAGGGTATAAATGGATATTTTGTAATATAAATGTTGAATAGGATTAACCATGTGACACATCAAGTGAGTGCAAGTAAGATTTTGAGCATAAAACGAATACTTAGAGAATCCAAGGCCTAGATTATCTATTCACCCATTTTCGTTTACATGAATTTTAAAATTAAAATTACCATCTTCATATTGTTTTGTTTACATTTACATTACTAAAATTTACCGTAACGTTAGTACGGCTATATTACTAACATGAATTCTAGCTAACTTAGTACACTAATTAACGAATAGCACGTAAAATATACATCTCGAGTCAAACTAGTAGCTTGATTAACATCGATTGAGTTACCCATCCGTTAGATCGCATATATTGCATTATCCTGTTTAGCTGAGTAAACGGTAAGCTGGATTAAACAAGCAGCCCACGCTACTATAATATTTAATTAGTTTATATTGCGTTAGTTAGCCAATGATTAGTTTGTCGACCTGGTATGGCGTGAAAATTTCAACCAATCGAACATAATTTTTGTTCGGTTTATCCTGGCTCTTCTACAATAATTGTTGACGACACTGCATATTTTGTATATATGTATTATATCTTTTATATATACATGCATCCACCAATAAATCCCATTTGAAGCTAGATGGATACAAAAATTAAACAATTAATCTGATACGTGACAGATTTGTAGACATGATTAATTGTTGACATGTGAACTCTAGGACTGGACGTTTCCAACGGAATCTGGAAAAACAAGCAGTTGCCAGCGGTGGGCCGCGGGTGGTATTTTAATTTACCGTATTAGTATACCCCAGCTGGTGCCGTTGTACACTACCTGCATACTCCTAAATGCAGATACGTACAGATCAAGTGCACGCAAAAAATAAACTAAATGATAATTGCGCATGTAAATTTTTCAGATAAAAGTCTCGGTCGGCATGTGTGTATATACTCCGATGCATGGGCGATTTACTCGGATGAACACGGTGGGCCTACAGGTACCGGCCCACCACCAACCACGTTGTACCGCGGTGTTCACCTCAATCAGAACAGTCCACTTCGCATGGGACCCGTGCATTAGGGAGAGGTCTCCCGTTTCAAGCCGTTAGCCTCTCCCACTCCAGTACGTTTCTGTGCGTTTTCAATTTCTTGTGATCCATTGGTTTATCGTGTTGGGAGATATTTATACGCTCCGCGTCCACACCGATCTTACAGTGTGAGGATCGAGATGGTTAATGATCATCCATGCAAAGGTAAAAGGTTCGTGCATGCAAGGTATTGCAACTGCCACCATGCCAAACCTGACGAACCATGCTTCTTGTGAATATATAGCATATTCCTACATGTGTCGGTCTGATATAGCCTGATAGAGTAAAAAAATGAGGTCCTGGAGAGATGATTAAATTCGTGCAGTTACTAGCCGACGCAGTCGGGCCGGGCAGGCTGAGGACACCCACCGTGGCACGACGCGCGCGCGCGGCGAGTAAATATAAGCGGCGCCGCCGTTTGGTTCTGCCCGGAACGGAGGCCTCTCGCGCGCAACCGACGTGGTCGTAGCACGTCAACGTTGGGATATATATGTCCATGCAACGCCCGCACACGCGGCTCCGGCCATTCTATCTCCACCGCCCGCGCGGCCGGGCTCCCGTGCATGCCGCGCGCGTGAGGAGTGGTAGCGTACGTCGCCGCGCGCCGTGTTCCGAAGCGGGGCGCGCGCGCGATGTCAGCGCGCCTCAGTTGTCCCCGGGCGCGGGCGCCACGTCGGCCGGCGCCGGATACGTGTCCAGTGAACCGAGCGAGAGAGACTCTGCTCTCACATTCCGTTTCACCGCTGCGGCTGCATCTGCATGCATGCGCAGCCCACACCGTACCCGCGCTGTTTTTTCCCCATGCCCCCAGCTCTCATAAATCTCAGCATGTCTATCGCCATGGACCCCCACGGGAGGCTATAAAAACACGGCAAGGTCCCTGTAACAAACAGTGAGAGTACCCTCACCCCCTGCTGCCGCATACACGCGGTACATGAGTTGCGGTCAGTAATTCGATCGGTTGTCGTTGGGAGATCGATGAGGGAAGAGTCGTCGTCGTCGTCGTCACCGTAGCAGGGTAGTGAGGGTGTATACACACACACACATCTCCACCAGCCCTTCCTTTTGTAGGCGCTCCCTGATTACTCTCTCTCTCTTCCTTGGACTGGCCTCATCCCTCCATCCCCCACCATCTTTCCTTCTTTCTTTCTCCTTTGGACCCTTTCCAGTTGTCCACGCTCCCATCTTTTTCACCATCTCCTCCCATCTCCCCTCCCCTCCCCTCATCCGGCGTCCCACCCTGCCCGCCCTTGGCAGCCCGGAGTCCCCTTCCCTACTTGTACCAGCCCTTCTTTTCCAATTTCATCCTCTCCCTCCAATTCTACTACTCCCATCGCCACAGTCGCCACCTCCCTCCCCCTCTCTCTCTCGCCGCCCACACCGCCACACTCCACTCGGTGTGTGGGAGGGAGAGGGAAGAGGAGGCCGGCTGCTTGCTTGCTAGCTAGAATTGCCTACAATTCAGTACCGCTGCTTGCCCAATTGCTCTACTGGTTGCTTGTACAGCTCTACAAGTACGCAATTCAAGGTGGGGGAGGGAGCCAAGCCGGCCGGCCATACTAGTTCTTGCCTCGCAAGCTCTGGTGGTCTCTCCTCTCCAGCTGGTGGACGTTCAGGGCTGAGAAGTAGAGGCGGCGGTGCCGTGGGGCGGCTCCCATGCAGCAGCAACAGGGTGGCGGGTCCCAGTACGGGGCCGTGCCGCCGGACATGGGGCTTTTCTCGCCGACGCATCATGCTTCGGCGGCCCCCCTGCCGCTGAGCAGCCGGCCACCGCCGGCGGCGTTATCTCAACCGCCGCCGCCGCAGCAGCAGCCACATAGGACGAGCTACGACGAGCTGGCCGCCGCGACCAGCGCCGGTGCGGGTGGCTTCCCCGACGACGACATGCTGGGCGACGCCGGCGGCAGCGGCGGTGGCGGTGGGTCGGGAGCGGCCGTCAACCGGTGGCCGCGCGAGGAGACTCTGGCGCTCATCAGGATCCGGTCGGAGATGGACGCCACCTTCCGCGACGCCACCCTCAAGGGTCCCCTCTGGGAGGAGGTCTCCAGGTAAGAGAGAGACACACACAGTGTGCATGCATGTGCGAGCATGGATGAGAGAGAGGGAGGGAGAACGAATCCCAAACACATTCGCAGTTGAGCAGCACAAGAATCCTTTCTTCCTTTCCTCCGGGCATAATTTTTCCCTGCAGAAAGCGGCTAACGGTTTCGTGGAATTTAGCACTCGTCCCACATGAAATGATGGATAATTATCCAGTTACTGCCCCCCAAAATCTCCAAAATTTCCAATTTTTCTCCCCCCTTGTCTATCTCTAATCAAATGCTTCTCGGTTTCTGCGAGACGGGGGAGTCCGGTAGTAGGTGTAGGTAGGATGATGATAAGAATCTGCGCGCCTGGGGATCGTACCACGGTGTGAGTGCTAGCGCAGGCAGGGCAGCAGCTGCTGCCGCTGCAGTCTGCCACACTGTCGTTTTTTTGCTTTCATGGGTTCCAGTTTTTGGGAAAAGAAGGAAGGCAGCCTTTTGCTCCCATCCCAATGCGGCATCATCTTAATTTAAGCATTTCACTCCCCCTCTTCACTCATTTTCTTTCACTGCCATCAACTTCATCACATCGATCTCCTTCTGATCACTAAAAAGACGAGACGGCCTGTGATTAACTAATCCCCCTTCTGCAAATACAGCACTCTCCCCCCTTGCGTCCTCTTCGCCATTGTCCTTACAATTCTTCCCATCTCCTTGTCCCTTTCTCCTTGGGAGAAAAACCACTCATACCGTCATACGCAGTCGGCCAAGCACTCGATGCTTATGCCTCTGCGTTAGATGCTTCTCTTGCCCGTAGTAAGCGCTGCCATCATTTAATCCTCGCTGTTATTTCAATCTTTGGTTGCACGCAAGTGTGAAGCGGCCGGCGGCTGACAGCAAAGCCTGGGTTTTTTGTCGCTCTCGTGTCTTTCAGGAAGCTCGCGGAGTTGGGCTACAAGAGGAGCGCCAAGAAGTGCAAGGAGAAGTTTGAGAACGTTCACAAGTACTACAAGCGCACCAAGGAAGGGCGCGCCGGGAGGCAGGACGGCAAGAGCTACCGTTTCTTCACTGAGCTGGAGGCGTTGCATGCCGCGGCACCGCAGACGCCCCAGCCGCAGCAGCAGCAGTTGCCGCCGGTTACCAGCAGCGCCCCCGCGATGCACGCCTTCGCCGCGCCGCCGGTTTCCGCGCCACCGCCGATGAGCGCAATGCCGCCGCCGCCGCCGGGGCCGATCCAGCCGGCGCCGATATCTTCGGCGGCTCCCGCGGTGCCCCTGGAGCTACCGCCGCAGCCGCCCATCAACCTGCAAGGCTTGAGCTTCTCGTCCATGTCGGGGTCAGAGTCGGACGATGAGTCTGAAGACGACGAGATGACGGCGGAGACCGGCGGCAGCCAGGACCGCCTCGGCAAGCGCAAGCGAGGCGCCGGCGGCAAAAAGCTGGCGACTTTCTTCGAGGGACTCATCAAGCAAGTCGTCGACATGCAGGAGGAGATGCAGCGGCGGTTTCTCGAGACTATGGAGAAGCGAGAGGCGGAGCGCACGGCGCGGGAAGAGGCGTGGCGCAGGCAGGAGGTGGCCCGCCTCAACCGCGAGCAGGAGCAGCTCGCCCAGGAGCGCGCCGCGGCGGCCTCCCGCGACGCCGCCATCATCTCCTTCCTCCAACGGATCGGCGGCCAGTCCGTACAGGTCCCACCCGTCGCCACCGTCATCCAGATGCCCACACCGGTGCAGCTCCAGACCCCTCCGCCAGTCAAGCAACCTGCCAGGCAGCACCAGCCTCATCCAACGCCGCCGGCGCCAATCCCGGCCTCGCCCCTCCAGCAGCAACCGCCGCAGCCGCAGCACAAGGAGACGAGTCACCACGAGGCAGTGACGCCGCGCAGCGCGCCACCGACGTCTGGCTCATCACTCGAGATGGTGCCCGCGGCGGAGCAGCACGTCGAGAGCGGGCTAGGAGGAGGGGAGGGCGGCTCGGCGTCGTCATCGAGGTGGCCCAAGACAGAGGTGCAGGCACTAATACAGTTGCGCATGGAGCTCGATATGCGGTACCAGGAGACCGGGCCGAAGGGCCCGCTCTGGGAGGAGATCTCGTCGGGGATGCAGCGGCTGGGGTACAACCGGAGCTCGAAGCGGTGCAAGGAGAAGTGGGAGAACATCAACAAGTACTTCAAGAAGGTGAAGGAGAGCAACAAGAAGCGTCCCGAGGACTCCAAGACATGCCCGTACTTCCATCAGCTCGACGCCATCTACCGCAGGAAGCACCTCACAGGCGGCGGCGGCGGCGGCGGCGGCGCTTCCGCGGCCAATGTCGCCAGCACGGTAGCCGCCACGACAATCGAGCACCAGAACTCGAACCGGCACGAGATAGAGGGGAAGAACATAAACGACAACGACAAGAGGAACAACGGCGGAGGCGGCGGCGCGCAGGTGCCCACCAGCAACGGCGACACAGCACCGACCACGGCTACGTTCGACGTCGACAGCGGCATGAAGAAGGTAATCTCAATTCTCGCACAGTACTCTGAGTCCAACAAATTTCTGCTAGCGTTTCAAGCCCAATACGCATATGTTCGTGCGGAAGCTAACCGGAAATTCGCTTGCCGTGAAGCCAGAAGACATTGTGAGAGAGCTGAGCGAGCAGCTGCCCCGGGAGTTCACAACGGACGAGACCGACAGTGACGACATGGGCGATGACTACACCGACGACGGCGAGGAAGGAGAGGACGACGGCAAAATGCAGTACAGGATACAGTTCCAGAGGCCGAACCCGGGCGGCGCCAACACCGCGCCTCCGCCAGCGACAACCCCGGCGTCCGCGGTGCCAACCTCGACTCCGACGAGCACCTTCCTCGCCATGGTTCAATAGGCGCGCGCAAACGATGCATCGCCAAGTACGTACTTGTTCAAAGAAAAAAAAAATCAAAGCATCACCATGACACCATCACCATCACATCCTCTCACTCCAGCACCACCATCACAAACACCATGCATCACCAACGACTCTTCTTGTTCACCTTGTAATTCTCCCGTGCCATTCCATTATTTATTGATTTCTTTGTGTAATAAGAGCCCTCCCTGATCTCACCTTAACCCGAGGAAGCAGAGGGGGTGGTAGAGAAAATGAGTCCGGGTAACTTATCTCTATAGGTCACCTCGTCGTGTTAAAGGAAGAATTGTACATCGATGTAACAGTCCCTGATGTCTCTGTTTTTTTTTTCTTTCTCTTTTTCTCCTTCCCCTCCGGCGACGGCGGTATACAAGTTTGTATACGGGTATACAACAATTACATACATTTCCAGCAATTTGGAGCAGAGGTCAGAAGGTGTTCTTGTTTTTGTTTCTTTTCTTTCTTTGCCGTGGGGAATTTTGTCTCCTTTTAACCCTTTTTTTTGCAGTGGTATAAAACGTTGTTAATTACTGTGTACATTGTGTGGTTATTCCTCGTATACTTTGCATTTTTGCTCACTGTGTCTGCAATTAATGTACAGATTTTTGTGTAAGCTATTTAATTAGAGCGATGCTCCGGTACTCTCTACTTGTATTATTATACTACCAGTAATATTAATATTAAATTAGTAGTTTACTAATAAATTATAATTATACCCCTATTTTTTGAACAATAATAGCTCACCACATTTCTACTATCGCTAATTAGGGTGGTAGTAGAAACCAATCTAAATCCTTCGATCAAATTAGATCAATGGTTTAGATTGTTTTTTATTACCAGTAGAGAGCACTGAAGCTCGCTTCAGTGAGCACTGAAGCGAGGTTCATTAATAAGAATCACATGCATGCATCTCAAAATGACCGCAGAAATTTACCAGGGGATATAGAATTATACTACTACTTGCAGGGTTAATACTAAAAAATGGAATGCGTACTATAATCAATACCATAACCTTTGTAGCTTTTTTGCACTTGTTTTTTTTCCCTGCAGGATCAGTTGAGAATTTAATAGTTTCTTTTGCCAGTCACTCTACCATCAGTCGACGCTTCACATGATACAGTCTTTAATAGTCAGTCCAAGAATTGTAGAATTATTGTGGAATTATACTGTAGTTATTCTCATGATATAACTAGGGACTAGGATCTGTTTGAGAAAGTTTGTGATAGATGTAATTTCTTCTAAAATCTCCTCCCGCTAGAAGGTTCCCTAAAAAATTCAGATTTTCATCTAGATTCTAAGAATTTTTAGTTATAGAATTCATAAAAATGAACTAAGCTAGGAGCTAAAATTTCCCAGCTCCTCCAAATTTTCCAAATTTTCATTCACTATTTCTCAAAATTTTAAGCTCTCAAAACATGTTCTGGAGCCTAGATCGAAGGGATGTAAGCACATAACTGTTGCTGTGAGCTACTACATGCATCAGGGAAAACTATATCATGTGAAAAAGTTATACTTCAAAATAGAAATGGAAGCAAATCTAAATGCATCAATTTTTAGTAGAATCATTCAAGTAGTATTTTTCTTGACTGAATAGAACAAAATTCTCTGAATGAACCGTGTGAAAATAATGGTACCAAATATGTTACGAAAAATTTCTTACCAAAGTTAAATGGGCAGCAGCCTTAGCGTGTGCTAGGGAGCACAATCGCAGGCGTGTGTATGTGATATGTGCGTGTATTGATAAGCATATATGTGTATCTTCTGTCTAATAAAAAGGTTAATCGACAATCTTTGTAAAAAGAGATAAGGGAAGTAGTACACTTCCTATGAGAGAGGGCAAACATGATGGTAGGAATTAATTTATTTTGGGATTAAGAAAGTACGTATTTTGGTCCACATCACTAAATTGTAAATATAGAAATTTGTTGTAGAAATAGGTAATCATGAATTTTTAAATGACTCAACTTACTACTAGTAATGTTAAATACTCATATAGATCAATTTATTTGGGATGGAAGAGTCCTTAAAAACTTAGGAAAAATTATATCCAAGTATTCCTACTCCGTAATTTCTCTAGGCCAAAGGACACAGACAAAATGTGATGTGCATGTCGGCACGTGTCAGCTGACCCACGTCCCGTTGAGGCAGTTTACACTTTAGCCCTCACAAACTTGTTTGTTCAAGAGAGGGCCCATCGCAGACTAGGGAAGGGGACCGCTACTGTAATTCACAAGTCTGTTCGGCGTTAGCTCCTCGATGCATTGAACGCCAACATTAACAGACGAAAATCAACAGTAACATCATTTCATATTCCAGTTATTAATTTCGGTTTTGCTATATATGTGGTAACACATTTTTTTATATCTTAGTCAGATTTTAGATTCTTTGATTTATATAAGATTCGTGCATGTGTTTGTTTATGCGTACTAAACAACTTCTTTTGTTGTTATAATTATATATTTTATACAAATTTACAACGGAATTAATATATTTTTATTACGCCATGAATCTTGCATATGTAATTACACTCACTTACATCCCACTTACATATGTAATTAGTATGTAATTTTAGGATTTACATATGTAATTTTGGGACTTACATTATAAATACACTAAAATTACATATGTAATTTAGGGACTTATAATATAAATACATGCCGACTAATTTTTGGTGAAAAATATGGCGCCATAAATATAGCTACTCCCAATTACTTTTGGTATATCACCACCCGAAATGCGTACATACTTTCTGGACATATGTTATATTTTCGCTCTTCCAGTATACTTTCTTCGTAAAAAAAAACTCAATTTAAAAGTAGATTCGACACAAACTAATACTAATGATAGATCTAATAGGGATTTGTCTATATTTATTTATAAGATTGTGTCATATTTTTTAAGTTTTTTTTGGAACGGAGGAAGTATGCCGTATGCAGTCTGAACCATGGCGAGAGGCAGAAATTATCTAACCATATAAATAGAGCTCAGAAATTAATGGTGATTTAATAGGATCTACGCATGATAATGGACCTTTATATCATGCGTTTCGCGGGAGTAGGTAATTTTTTTAACCAACGTGAAACTACACATTTTAATTCATTGCCACCGGTGTATTTAATTTCCCGCAGAATTTTATGTAGAGCTAGATATTAAAATTTTGATTAGATTCGATATTGATCAATTCATAACTAGCATTTCCATACATACAACCGTACAATAATGTACTAAAAGCGCAATCTATTGTTAATCTATACTTACACCTTGATTTGTCTTTTTATTTGTTTTTATTTTTGGGTCAAAGACTTCAATTTTTCAGTGATAGCAGATACTATATATTTACCAATATTATCATTTTTTATAACTTGTTTTGAATATCTACATGTATTTTGAGAAAATAAGGCAATATCCCCTTGAAAGACCAAAACATTTTTTTCATGTTAAATTATTTTGTGTGATTAAGTTAGTTTATACTCCCTCCAGTACGTTGTAATGTTTTAATGTCATTAATTTTTTTAATATACATTTGACCATTCATTTTAAAAAATATACAAATATAAAAAAGTCATACTAAAAAATACTCATGATAAAAAATTACAATAAAATAAAAAAGATTAAGTTTTTTAATAAGGCGAATTACAAAAGTATGTCCAAAAGTCAATGATATTAAAAACTAAAAAAACTGAAAGATTATGTTCTTATGCTAAATTACATATACCTTCCAAACCGCATTGAAACTAGTAAAATCGTTTTTATGCCATAAAGTACCTATAATTATATTATAATTATACTATAAATTTCGCTATAATTATTGTAAGTTTCAATATTGTAATTTTCTAATACACAATATACAAGAAAATTAGAATAAAAAATAATTTATTATTGACTTAAAAGAGTAGATAGGATAGATAAAAACATGAGAAATTTTATAATTCTTGAGAAAATATCTAGAGGTACCTAAATTTTATACTATAAATTTTTTACCTCAAGATACCTAGAACCTGGGGTACTAAATTTTATATTAGAAAATTTGGTACTCCCGACATTTTCTCAAAAATGATAAAATTACCTTAAAAACATACCTATATAAAGGAGAGAGAGAGGGCAATCACATAAAAAATAACTGAAATTAAGAGAAAAATATGATGCTATAATTTTGGCAATCCTGTTGAAAAAATGTGTGTGGTCAAGTGAAGCCCGCGTAGCGACACCATGAACTCAAATCAAATAAAAAGGATACAAATGGGAAATATTCCAATTAAACGTAACCAAGCTGTAAAAGGCTAGTAAATAGTATCTAAACAAATCAATCGTGCAATTCAACCGGATTAGACAGCAAAGTGCAGACTAAGCGAGGCCAAGCCACCACTCGCGCGGGTGGATAGGCTGAGAATTAAGAACACGCACGCGCGGGGCACCAGACACAAATCAATCAAGGAACAGTTAAAAGAGGTCCCTGGTTGCGAGCTCCGATTGAACCAGAAGCCGAGAATCATTAGGAGGCGGAAAGTGACCGTAAATTGGCCGGTAAGTGGCCGATAATGACCACCATGCTGCCTAACAAGACGACATCATCGGTTCACACTGAAGCTCTTGTATATTTATTTCTCCTGATCACTTTTTTATTTTGTCCATCCTTTTCCGAAGTATGCAATTGTGTAATAATTTGAAACACCTTAAACTTCGGAAACCTGCCGAGTCAACATGGAAATTAAGCTCGTCAAAAAGTGTTTTTTTCCTGCTAAGTTATGCTTAGCATTTAAGTAATTTGTACTTTACGCAGGACTAGGTCATCGAGCGGAGTTCAAATCGGCAGGCACTACTATTAAAATAATTTTCGCTCACAGCCAAAATGGATTTTCGATGATGGTTAAAATGGGTTTTCGCTAGTGGCTAACGGTGCCGTCAGCGATCAAAGACTACTAAAAATAATGCATTTGTGCTTACGGTTAGTCGGCCGCCAACGAAAATTGATTTTTGCTAACGGTTTTGCTATATTTGTGGTGACATATTTTTTTAGATCTTAGTCAGATTTTAGACCCTTTGATTTCTATAAGATTCGTGCATGCGTTTGTTCATACGTATTAAATAACTTTTTTTGTTGTTATAACTAGCATGGAGGCCTTCGCAGATTGCGCGGCTAGTATCGTTATATTTTTTCCTCGCATAATAGCTTAAATATTTTTTATTTTCATAATTAAATATATTATTAAAGTGACAACATAATTTTAAATTATGTACTAACTTAACCAAATTAACCCATGCATGATATTCATATTGTACTACATAATAGTTATTTTTTAAAAATTTTAATTGTAAAATGAATTTCTATGACCCCTAGTCTCCTTTTTCAATATTTCTTATTTTTATAATTTCAAATTTTCATTATTTATAAATTTTATTTCTATATAGACTATAGATTCCTCTTATGGACTCTAAATCTTTTTTCAATATTTCTTATTTTTTAATTTCGAATTTTTGTTATTTGTAAATTGTATTCCTATATGGACTGTAGACCTTTTTTCCAATATTCCTTTATTTTAATTCTGAATTTTAGTTATTTACAAATTGTATTCCTATATGGACTCTAAATTTTTTCCTAATATTTCTTATTTTGTAATTCCACATTTCAGTTATTTATAAATTGTATCCCTATATGAACTCTAGACATTTCTCCTAATCTTGCTTATTTTTATAATTGTGAATTTAGGTTATTTCTAAATTTTATTCCTATATGAACTCTAAACTCTACTATTATTTTTCTTATTTTCTTTAACTACGATTGTTAGTTAGTTCTAATTTCCTATGTGGAATCTAGTATTCCAATATTCCTATTTTTAATTCCGAATTTTTTTAAATTTTAAATGCTATTCCTATATGGACTCTAAACTCTTCTTCCAATATTCCCTTTTTTATTCTGATTTTCATTTTTTCTAAGTTATATTCTTTATGGACTATAGACTTCTATTTCAACATTCTTTTTTTTAATTTGGAATTTTAGTTATTTCTAAATTGTATTTCTATATGGACTTAGTTTTCTTATTTTTTAATTCCGAATTTCAATTGACTCTAAATTGTATACATGTAAGGACTCTAGTCTCCTAATCCAATATTCATTATTTGTTAATTCCGAATTTCAGCTATTTTTAAATTGTATTTTTATATGGACTCTATCTTTTCTTTTTTTCGATTATTGTGAGAATTTCTAAACCATGAGAGCGAACGTTCTATATAGACTATAGACTTGTCTTTCAACATTCAGTTTTTTTATTTGGAATTTTAGTTATTTCTAAATTGTATTTCTATATGAACTTAGTTATCTTCTTTTTTAATTCTGAATGTCAATTGACTCTAAATTGTATACATGTATGGACTCTAGTCTCCTATTCCAATATTCCTTATTGGTTAATTCCGAATTTCAGCCATTTTTAAATTGTATTTTTATATGGACTCTATCTTTTCTTTTTCTCCGATTAATGTGAGAATTTCTAGGTCATGAGAGCGAACGTTCTATCTGGACTATAGACTTGTCTTTCAACATTCTTTTTTAATTTGGAATTTTAGTTATTTCTAAATTGTATTTCTATATGGACTTAGTTTTCTTATTTTTTAATCCCGAATTTGAATTGACTCTAAATTGTATACATGTATGGACTCTAGCCTCCTATTCCAATATTCCTTATTTTTTAATTCCAAATTTTAGCTATTTTATATTGTATTTCTATATGGATTCTATCTTTTCTTTTTCTCCGATTAATGTGAGAATTTCTAGACCATGAGAGTGAACGTGGTGGCTCCATTTTCTATTACTTTAATAAGTTAATAGATTATATATTTTATACAAATTTACAACGGAATTGCTATATTTTTGTTGCGCCATAAATCTTACATATGTAATTACACCCACTTACACCCATTTACATACCACTTACATATATAATTAGTATGTAATTTTAGAATTTACATATGTAATTTTAGGACTTACATATATAATTTTAGGACTTACATTGTAAATACACTAAAATTACATATGTAATTTAGGGGCTTACAATTTGAATACATACCGACTAATTTTTGGTGAAAAATATGACGCCATAAATATAGCTACTCCCTTTTGCTAATGGCCAAGCCAAGACATCCGCATTTTTTTTCCTAATATTTCTTATTTTGTAATTCCACATTTCAGTTATTTATAAATTGTATCCCTATATGAACTCTAGACATTTCTCCTAATCTTGCTTATTTTTATAATTGTGAATTTAGGTTATTTCTAAATTTTATTCCTATATGAACTCTAAACTCTACTATTATTTTTCTTATTTTCTTTAACTACGATTGTTAGTTAGTTCTAATTTCCTATGTGGAATCTAGTATTCCAATATTCCTATTTTTAATTCCGAATTTTTTTAAATTTTAAATGCTATTCCTATATGGACTCTAAACTCTTCTTCCAATATTCCCTTTTTTATTCTGATTTTCATTTTTTCTAAGTTATATTCTTTATGGACTATAGACTTCTATTTCAACATTCTTTTTTTAAATTTGGAATTTTAGTTATTTCTAAATTGTATTTCTATATGGACTTAGTTTTCTTATTTTTTTAATTCCGAATTTCAATTGACTCTAAATTGTATACATGTAAGGACTCTAGTCTCCTAATCCAATATTCATTATTTGTTAATTCCGAATTTCAGCTATTTTTAAATTGTATTTTTATATGGACTCTATCTTTTCTTTTTTTTCGATTATTGTGAGAATTTCTAGACCATAAGAGCGAACGTTCTATATAGACTATAGACTTGTCTTTCAACATTCAGTTTTTTAATTTGGAATTTTAGTTATTTCTAAATTGTATTTCTATATGAACTTAGTTATCTTCTTTTTTAATTCTGAATGTCAATTGACTCTAAATTGTATACATGGACTCTAGTCTCCTATTCCAATATTCCTTATTGGTTAATTCCGAATTTCAGCCATTTTTAAATTGTATTTTTATATGAACTCTATCTTTTCTTTTTCTTCGTTTAATGTGAGAATTTCTAGGTCATGAGAGCGAACGTTCTATGTGGACTATAGACTTGTCTTTCAACATTCTTTTTTAATTTGGAATTTTAGTTATTTCTAAATTTTATTTCTATATGGACTTAGTTTTCTTATTTTTTAATCCCGAATTTGAATTGACTCTAAATTGTATACATGTATGGACTCTAGCCTCCTATTCCAATATTCCTTATTTTTTAATTCCGAATTTTAGCTATTTTTATATTGTATTTCTATATGGACTCTATCTTTTCTTTTTCTCCGATTAATGTGAGAATTTCTAGACCATGAGAGCGAACGTGGTGGCTCCTTTTTCTATTACTTTAATAAGTTAATAGATTATATATTTTATACAAATTTACAATGGAATTGCTATATTTTTGTTGCGCCATAAATCTTACATATGTAATTACACCCACTTACACCCATTTACATACCACTTACATATGTAATTAGTATGTAATTTTAGGATTTACATATATAATTTTAGGACTTACATATGTAATTTTAGGACTTACATTGTAAATACACTAAAATTACATATGTAATTTTGGGGCTTACAATGTAAATACATGCCGACTAATTTTTGGTGAAAAATATGACACCATAAATATAGCTACTCCCTTTTGCTAATGGCCAAGCCAAGACATCCGCCAGTGAAAATCGATTTTTGCTAACGGCCAGCTAAGACATCCGTCAGCCAAAATCGATTTTCGCTGGCGGCAATGTCAAGAGACCCGCCAGCGAAAACATATTTTGGAGTAAAAAAATTTGAAAATCCAGGTCCAAAACAGCATGCAGAGAATCACAAATTCCAAATCATTATCCCCAAATCCCAAATGATTGTCCCAAAAATCCCCAATCACTAATTGTAGACGTCGTCGCGCTACCGTCAGCGAGGAAGGAAGCCGAGTTGCTTTCGTCGAGGGAGGGAAGAGGAAGAATGGGATCGACGAAGGAGAGTATGGTCGGCCGATGATGGACCTGAGCTGCTGCCGCCAAACGTTGGCCTCGTGGCTGCTACACGAGCTCTGCCGCTCGCCAACAGCCGCACCCGAGATAGATCCATCGCCAGCTCTCTGCCCATCAACCTCGCCGCCTCCCGCTAGCCTCCCGCCGCCAGATCCACCGGCCACAATCCTCTTCGTCACTGCATCCGCTGCCCACGCACCTACTGTCGCCGGATCTGCTGCCCACCAACCTTGGGCCCCCGTGTGCTGCCAACCAACCTCGCTGCCACCCGAGCACCTCCCACTGTTGTATCCACCGCCTACCAGGCTCGCCGTCTCCCGCTGCTCGATCCGCTGCCACCGTCCCTTCCCCCGTGCCGCTGCCACCAAACTCCTCCCCCGCCGCCATCCCCTCCCCCGCGCCGCTGCCGCCGATCGTAGCCGCCGTCTCCTCCCCCTGCCTTACTACATCCCTCCGTTGCCGTCCACCACGACTGGATCTAGGATAGAGGAAAAAAGTGGGAAAAATGACTTCGCGTTTGGTTGGTCGGCTTCGCATATTTTATGGCTCTCCTACAATTTTTGCAAACGGTGCTCCTAACACCCTGCTTCCAAAAATCGATTTTTACAAACGGTTTTCTTAAAACTCCGTCATTGAAAATCGATTTTCACTGGAGAGTTAGGTTTTTAGGATCACGTTTTATTTATACAAGCGGAACTTTTTAGATCCACCAGTGAAAATGAAACCCAAATATCATGAAAAATATTTATTTTAAGTAGTGAGGGTTGGTGTATAGGGAATCCAGTTTCTTTTTCCTTGGATTTACATATGTTCCAAAGCAACAGGTAGTCATATAGAAAAAAATGGTGGTTTTTTATTGCGAGGAAAAAAAATAGTTGGTTGCTTCGAGCCTTCGAGTAGTTTTTCCAATTTTCGTCATTATATTCTGCACTGGCTCAAAGTTAAATTGGGACCATTCGCCCCACGAATAACTCAGCATCTCGCCCATGGGACCCCTGCATGTCGCGAAAAAATCAAGGAAATTCATGTCTTAACAGTTTGGACAATTCAATAATTGTCTGTTTTTATACTAGTTCTGAAGAAACTATATT
Source organism: Oryza punctata (assembly GCA_000573905.2). Classification (NCBI taxonomy): domain Eukaryota; kingdom Viridiplantae; phylum Streptophyta; class Magnoliopsida; order Poales; family Poaceae; genus Oryza; species Oryza punctata. The sequence continues at coordinate 25,615,690 of CM002491.2, read as the reverse complement.
TGTACCATGATGAAAATTTGCATCTACTCTAAAGTTGTTGCACATAAATACATGCATCGATCTGATCAATTGTACGTGCTATGTGATTGCAGCCTAGCTAGTACCAATTTGGTTCAATTCATAACCGAGCTAGATTATTACTTAGCCCGTCACTCTGCGTCATCTTTCCTCAAGCTAATAACATAGGAAGTAGCTAAGGTCTATACTGCTCCATGCACATATGTATCACTGCTGGGATGGGACAATGTTTACCTAACAAGTAATCTTAGGCATCTGTACGTATTCTGTGGCACCATATATACAAACCCACCTAACGACGATCGATCGCTAGGGTGCCCTTGCCCCTTAGTAGTTGTCACATGCGTGCGATAGCTCATCCATACATGAAAGGCTACACATGAGGATGTATGCTTGCATGGATGCCACAATATAATGCCACCCCACCCTAGCTATGTTTGTCCAATGCATATCCACCCTCCTTTGCATAATACCACGGTCGCACGCAGTAATAACTACTCAGCAAGTCTAACTGGTAGGTTTGTAAAGCAATTTAAGGCTTCTGACGGCTACAACGATTTTTCCTAAAATAAAAACTCATGCAAGCATTTTACTTTTTCTATCAGATTCTAAGAATATGTCTATACTACTTTAAAAGTCACTAGTGGTGATAGCAGTGAATTTATCACTGCCACCTCACCACTACTTTTGTATTTTTTATAAATTAGATTCTTATCTATGCTAATCATGCTAATCATAAATTCTTAGCTATGCTTATCTACGGTGGTGGCAGTGAATTGTATTATTATGAAATAGTCCGTTATTTGTTTCAATAACGTGAATACCCATATATTTAAATAAGTAAACAATAATACTAACATATTTGATTAAAAAATCTTATCTATGCTAATCATAATATATTTGTTGTAGCAGGGGGCAAACATCATACCCTCATTCGATCTAAACGGTTATTCCCAGATGGCTTGTATCGAGGGGAACCGTATTCGAGTAGTTTCCTCGTTCGACAAACTACGTTCGAGCAGTCCCTCGTTTGGGAAACTACATTCGAGTGTTTTTACTAGTTCGAGTGTTTCTTTCTTCCTTAAGTCATATTTACTAACAAAAAGGAAAAGTTTGTGTCTAGGGTAAAAGTATTCGCAGGTAGCCGGAAAAGGGGAAAATGCCTTCGAGTCTCCAAGAAACCATTCAAGTAGGGTGGATGAAACTTGTGTCGCACGCCTTAAGAAGATTCTTTGGGATCACTCCAACCACTCTTGCCAACTCGAGCTAGAAATCAATGGGGACCACTATAATATACTTTTATATCCCCACATGTGTACTTCATAGGGGCAATATAGTAACTTTATATGCCTATGTAAGGGTAAATTTGTAACTTTATGTGTATGATCTTGGGCTATAAAAGCCAGCCTAAACCCTGTAGCTGGGGGGATATATTGAATGGTGAAATAAATCTCATCTTCTCGAAACATTTACTATTCGAGCTCGTTCTTAGAATAAGCGGAGAATTCCCTTTTTCCCGTGCCCTAAGGTCACGATAATATATTCCTTTACCGATAGGTGGGCATTTTGCTAATAGTTGTAGAATTCAAGAGGTGAACTAGAAGCTAGAAGCTAAAATCCCAGATTGACTACCTACTGATCTGTCGACAGATTTGAAGCTTCATATCTTGCAGAATTTTCAACTAATAAATACATGACATTTTAAATGAAATAAAAAAGGTATAAACATGTCAAAAACCGTAAATCTAGATATAAAAAGTTGTAAAATCTAGTTTTGGCGTGTATTCTAACTGAGTATAGATACAATTTGTATTGATAGCTAAGTATAAATGCTATGTAACTGAGTGCAACTATAAATTGGATCTCAAAGAACACAAATATTGATAAAAAAATCTTACGAACGAAAAATTGAAAGACATGAGCCTAAGAATCCGTCTCAACTAAAATAGAAAAACCCATTTCCAAATTCTCAAAAGGTGCTCCTTCAATCAGGCTCTCGGTTAAGAATTAGGTAGTGAGCGAACCAAAGATAAAATAATTAACCAGGAGAGGGGCTAAATCGAATCGCGGTAACTTCCGGACGAGATGATGATGGGGTAAGCTATAGCTAGGCAGCAGAAGACGAACGAACGGGGGAGCGCAATTTGCATGACTCCATGTTCCGTTGTCGATCGATCATGTCGGCGGTGGCCCTCACCACCACCCAGCAGCTAGCAATCGAGCTAGTGCGCATGCACGCACAGTCACGCACGGCACAGTGCCTTACAACCCATGCGTACATGCTTCCTTCGCTTGCTAATTAGCCCGGCCAGGCGGTGCGACGCGCCGCACGCGTCACGCCCAGCTAGCTTGCTGCCTACCGCTAGCTTAACCCCACACCACCACCAGGCCAGGGCACGCAGCGCCGGTCGCATGGCCAAACCAAAAAACGCATTATATGCGCTGCGCTTCGTACGCACGCACGTGCGTACGCTAGTGATCACTCTCTCAACCATAATTCCGGCCGTCCCGCCGTGCCGGCGCTGCATAATTCACCGCCGCCTCTCCCGCGCGCGCCCGGTAAAATCGGCTAGTCACCACATCACTCGCGCGCGCGTTGTACGTGCGGCAGGCTGGGTCGGGTCGTGACTCGTGCCCCGTTGCGTTCGTAGGAGAGACCGCGCGAGCAAGTCACCGAGCGTACGTACGTAACGGATACTGTGGCGCGTCGTCCTCATCCTCGGCGGCCGATCACATGCGCGTCGCCGGTTTCACTCGCTCTCGCCTCCTTTGGATTTATATATACCAGCCCTGGGGCGGTCGTCACGTACTTTTTGGTTTGTTTACACGATATTCCCTTCTGCTGCTCCCTCTTTTGGTGGATAAAAGTCAAACTGCTCTAGCTGTTGGGGTTTTATTCCAGCATAATTTTGAGCTAGCCATATGTACGTACGCATGTATAAATACTAGAGGTACGTAATTCGAGTTGTTTTAGCGACCGGAAGGTGCGGATAATCCAGATAGATAGGTAGATTAGTATTAGATGGGGAACACTTGTATGCATGGATGCCTTTTTCCTATCTTTCGGAGAGAGAGAGGGAATCACCGCGCTAGCAAGTATCTCCCCCTTTTGTATAGGAACACGAGATCGATTGCGATTATGAGAAGATGTAGTAACTTGCAAGTCTAGGTTTAAATACTGGACTGGACCAACTTGACCCCGAATAAGGTACTACTATTCGGTTGCTTCATCACTGCTCGAATTGCCTGTGACACTCTGGCATCATGCATCTGTTTACCCCCAAAAGAAAGCAGCCGGCTCCAGGTAGTACTATCTATACATTCCAGGATAACTACGCGTAGTGATGATCAATCTAGGTATATATTGCGCCGAAGTGTTCTTTACTTTAAAGTACAAAGCTTTAGCATTCATAAAACCCGGCCGCACGAACCTTTGTGAGCTGTGACATCATGCACATAACGCTTAAAATTTACAGTTCGGATTTGGGGGACAAGCCCATGCCTCATCAGGTAGTTTTTTTTAGTAATTCTTACTACATCTCATCAGGTGCAGATAGGCTGCCGCTTTGGCATTGGACTAATAAACTAATGCCTCATGATCCGAGCTTAGCTACTACTACCGTCCTCCCCTTTTTACATCTGAGAGAGAGCGATGCTTTGATCCAAAGTCACCATCACATGCGCGGCTAAGGAAAATGGAGTTGCTCCTGCCTCTCCTTCCCCTCCCTCTCTGATGTGAGTTGCTATCACCGTGACAACATAAGCAGCATGCAACTTCAGATTGGACAGACACTAAAGAAAAGGGGCCAGTGGCATGGTTAATCCTTTTTTTTTCTTTCTTTCTTTCTTTCTCCCTCACCGGCTTTATTCTTCTTTTAGTACAGCATGACTGCATGAGCAATTCAACTTGGAAGTGCTGAAGAAGAATATTATTTGTTCTTACTTTCAGTGTCAGTCAGTGCAGCCACAACTGAATTTTATATGTGCAGCTGATTGGGAGCTTGGAGTCACTCGCATACCCAGCTGATGTCAACAGATTGGATCCATGGGTTCTTATGAAGTGGACAGATTTCCTTTCCCTTCAACGAAACTTTTCACAGCATGCTCTTCCGTTTATGTTCGAAAATTCGACGCGGTAACTTTTTGTTGTACTAAATAAGACGATCTAGTGCCAACGCGTCATCGTGACACCGCCCGGAATAGTTGGTTATCTTTAACACCACCAAACTAGAAGCGTGTCCAAGATTCCGATCTATACCAGTCTGACATGCAATTCCAACCGGATGTTTCAGGTCCGGGACTCCATGATTCCGATCAATCATGCTTAATTATACAGCATAATCGCCTTAAATTGTTCTTGGCAATTCAAAAACAGTTGGTCTGATGAGAATTTTGCTTCTGTTTGTTCAGAAGAGGAAATCAGAATAGAAGCCAAAAAAAGAACTACTCTACAGTTCAGACTTCAGAGTGTTAACTCGCCCCAATTGCAACACAGAAAAAGGCCCATTCGTCTCGGTTCGCCGTGTAAAACACTAACAGGCCGTATGGTCATTGTCGATATGGGTTCTGATCACTGGTCTGAGCCTGGCGTAGGTTAGAATGCAGAATAGCTACTTGGGCTTTTGTTCGGAGTATTTACAGGCGGGGTAAGTTCATTTGAGGCCTTAGGAATCCAATTTTCGTCCATGAACAGCAGTACAGGTATAAGAGGTTCCTCAACTAATAAAATTGGTACAAATATGTTTCGACTGATATGGCATCCACGTGGCTGGCTCGACTTCGTACTCGTCCTACGTGGCAGTGATGTGACACTAGAAGCAAAAAAATAAAATTAAAATATTAAAACAAAAAGTGGGACCCACGTGTCATCTTTGTGTTCAGTTAAAAAAATAACAGTGGGACCCACAGCCACCCCTCTTCTTTTTTCTCTCCCCTTGTCCTCGTCGTCATCACTGTAGAAACAGTCGTGGCCGCCGCTATGAGCGAGGAGATGGCCTCGACGGCGCGGAGTAAGCTTGCGACGCCAGAGATGCGATCGCAGGTGTCGCGGCGGGGCGAAGCGGCCGCAACGGGGTGGAGCGGAGGGGCGGGCAGGCGGAGAGCCGCGGGCCACGGGCAGAGTAGAGGGCTACCCTCGTCCCTTCTCTCCCTCCTTCCCGCCGCGTCCGTCTCCCCGTGAAGCCAACGATCCACAACGGCTATGTGGAGGAAGATGCCGAGGATGGGGAAAGGAACGCCATACCCGCCTCCTCCGAGCCACAGCAGCCCCACCGCTCCGCCTCCGCCTTGGACCCTCTCCGTGTCGAAGATGCCGAGGATCGGGACAGGAACGGATGCTGCGGCGGTGGCGGTGTCCTCCTCAACTCCGGATTTGCACGCAGATCGAGATGGCCCGATGGCGGCGCACGGCTGAAACGGCGAGGGGAAGAGGAAGGGGCCACCGCGAGCCTCCACCCGCCAGCTGCCGCGGGCCTCTCTCGCCGGCCACCACCCTTGTTGGTCACCACCCTTCTCTCTTCTCCTGGTTAGGCGCCGCGCGCGGCGCACCTCTCCCTCCGCCCGTTGCCGTCAAGCCCCCACCCACGGCGCACCGCCATCGCCAGGCTCCCTACCTCCTTGCTCCCTGCCCACCTCGCCGGCCTCCCCGCCTCGTCCCTCTGCACGCTCTCGCTTGTGGAGAAGTGGAGAGAGGAGATAGAGGTTTAGAGGATGAGGGGGGACCCACTGACACGTGGGCCCACTATTTTTTACTTCTTGTTTGACTGACATATGGACCCACATATTATTTGTTATTTTTTTAATGTTTCTCCATTTATTTTTTCGAAGCAAACTACCACGTAAGCACCACGTCACCACCACGTAGGATGATGACGGAGCGTGAGCTCCTCAACGGGGGACCGCGAGGACCCTCTTTTTGTGAGTTCGGCCGGGGACGCAGGGTGAGATTCATGCCCTAATGAGAGAGATGCCGAGGGGGATCGTCCCTCGGAGAAGATGAGATGGAGTTTATACAGATTCAGACCGCCATGGATACGTAATACCCTACTCCTGTGTATGTGGTTAATGAGTGTCTGTTATGTGTGAGAATACAAGCGTTTTTTCTCCATTCGTGTTTTTTGGAAAGATCCAAGCCCCCTCTTTTTTGGCCGGGACCTCCTTTTATATCTCAAGGGGATACCACATGGGCCAACAGGCAACCTCCCAGAGAAGGGGAAAACATTCTTTTCCATTTAATGACTGTCTTGTTGCTTGACTTGGAAGCCACATGCACGGTCATCGTGGCATGGCCCTCGTCCCATCAGTCGACTGACACGGGGACGCCCGCGTAACCCCCCATTAAATGGGTGAAGACTTCTGCGCTCTCTTCGCATCGGGAGACGGGAGCCATCAGACCAGAGCTGACATACCGACTCCGGTTGAGACGAGAGGCAAAAAAGCCCTCATCATTCTTATGGGACGGAACGGGGTGTGCTCCGCGTCGCCTGACGTGCGGATAGTGCGTGGGCGCTGCACCGCCTCCCATCAATCACTTGGCGGGTCGCAGACCGGTCAGTCATCGTGACCAATGACAGACCGGTCACGCACCCCCACGCTGCATTAAATGCGGCATGGCACGCTCGTCCGAGCCGCCATTAGTGCGGTTAGGTGAGCGTTGGAGACGCTCACCTAACCCCGCACACGTGGTGCAAGCGCGGAGGGGTCGGGGAGGCCCGACCCCCAGGGCAGCGGAGTGAGGGGGAACAGAGACTGAGAGGGCAGCCACCACCGCACCCTCGGGTCCGACCCCCCTCGGGGGAGCACCACGTGGGTGTAGGGGCCGCCCCATGCCTTTAGTCTTGATACCTCGGGCCCGTATCACCGACAGACGAAGACCACATAGGTGCCACGTTAGTTAAAAACGCCACCAAACTGCTGAAGGGTCTCGTTTGCACCGATTTTGTAAGTTAGGGGATGGATTTGTATCTGGTTTTGGGTTCAGGAACGAAATTCGGATTCGGTGTCAAGTTAAGGGACCTCAAATGAACTTATTCCTTTACAGGTTTCGTGAGTTTTCGGCTAGATGGGGTAGACTACAGTATATTCCACGTTTGGAATAAGTTTACCTGACGTCCCTCAATTGTGCGCGGAGTCTGTTTGAGGTACCCTAACCACAATACCAGAAATGTGTGCCCCTGAACTATGTAAAATTGTCCAAAAAAGGTCCCAAGGCAGCATAGATGCCTGGTTTCACTGACTTGGTATCCTAGTCAGCAAAAAATGTAAAAATAAATATGTGGGACCCACATGTAAGTGAGAAGGAAAAAATATGGGGCCCACATAATCAACATCATCTTCTTCCTTTCTCTTTTCTTTCCTCTTTTCTTTTTTTCTTCTTCTCTTTTCTCTTTTCTCTTCTTCTCTTTCGTTCTTCCCGCAGAGGGGGAGCGAGAGCAGGCGAAGCGGCGGCGGCGGCGGGCGATGAAAACAGTGAAATTTTTTGGTCTCGACATGGGACAAAATGAAAATTTCGAGGCAGTTTCAGAATGGTTTTTGATAATTGAAATTAAAAAATAAGTTCAATCAAAATTTGTTGATATTTGCCAAAAACTGACATAGCGCTGGGGATAGGGATCCTATGGTCCATCCGAATGGATAATCCTGCATGTCCGAACTTCTAAACTCAGAGGGAGTTGTGGTTCTACGATGGGTCCCAATCTAGACATTTGTCATCTTGCGACGGCACCTTTGCTGATAAAAGATGGTCACGTTGGGTGGGCTAGTGTGGGGGAGAGGGGATCCATTCTTCTCTTTCATTCTCTCCCCATCCAACCCAACTACGTGGATGGAGCTGGAGCGCGTTGGGGTTGAACTCCTTCATGACGGCCGCCCGGCGGCGAGCGCCGGCGCGGTGTGGCCGCGTGTCAAAGGCTTTCGACAGTGGTGGCATCGGAGTGTGACAGGAGCTTATTTATTGGGAGGGGTGAATTAATTATGGGTGAAAGCTCTGCCTTCGGGCCGACAATGACGACGCCTGCGGGTGCTGCTTTTTTCTTGAGGCATTGCTACATAATCTTGTCTCTCCCAGTTACTTTTTTCAAGTGAAAATCATATCCTGATTCTCGGGATAGGCGGCGGTAGTATTCTTGGTATCGTTATCTTCTTGGATGCGTCGTTTTGAATATCTCTTCTTCCTGTTTTCACTCTTGCAGCAAGTGTTGTTGTTAGACGCACGGTGTGGTTATTTTTCTTTTCTAACTATAATTTTCAGACTATAGATTTGCATTTTTCTTCTGCTATGCTAATACATGAAACTCGTACTGTCTTGTGCGGTTCGTTAAAAAAAACTTCTACACCACGATTTGTAGTTGCTCTGACATATTAATCTCACAAACAATTGCAGTAAATATATTATCTAGCTAGCTCGAGCACAGAGCACTATTTTGATTGCTTTCTTCATCCTGTCTACAGTATTCGCTCTGTTTGTCACGGCCCCTTCTTGCATCAGAGTTCAGACGAGACAAAGACATAATAATCTTCATTCAGCAGTGCAAACATTGTGCCTTGTTAGTCAGAACGTCTTATCGAATTTATCGCCATTTTGGTTCTTTACTATTGAATACACTAATTATCCGATGGGATACTGTATCTTACTAGATAATCTGGCCGGAGACGTATCTGCGCGTGCTTCTGTACGTGCCTACAAATATCTGTAGCGCGTTGACGCGTGAGCATTAGCATGTTTCATTCAAGTAACACATTGATTTATCATTCGTTTCCAAGCGAAGCTTTCTCAGGGATGTTGCTACACAGACAGTGATACGGACGTGCGAACAAATAAGACTATTGTTTTTGTTTATCAAAACCTGCAATTAACAAACTATTGCCGCATCTTCGTACTGGTTAGTTGACGAACAGCAAGCAGCTTTGCTATCCGAGCACCAAGCACGGAGCATCCCAGTGGAAGTTTCCGATCGCACCAAACAGATGGTGTCACACCCGGACCAAGACAGCGATTATCTTTTTCATTTTGCACGGAGGACACGAACTTGCCCTGCGAACAGAGTGCTCCTCGTCGTACTGGCCCCGGATCGGCAACAGTGTGACAGTCCCTGATACTGTGGTTGACACAGTACGACAGGACGGCTCAAGACAAGAGTTTGTTATTCGTCAGACGTCGATCGATCAGTGCGACACCGACAGGGCGACAGGCGTATTTCCTTGTTGGACTGTGTACGCACAGGCGATCTAAGAGAATGCACAGCAGTTGTTCAAAACGGATCATAATCTTTTTTTTTCTGAATTTTGTAAAAAAAAAAAAGGATACTGTCTCTATAAAGATAACAAAAAAATCAGAATCCCCAAAACCGAAGTTCTCGGTCTCCACATCTGCAGGAACGTCTCCGCTCGCAGTAGGCCTCTCGCTCGCGATCTGATGGAGACTTTTGTTTTTTAGAGTTAAGTTTAAGCTCTCTCATGTAGAGAATTATATCTTTTATTTTTTAATTTCTCATTACAAATTCTTAAGAAGGGATTTAGGGGATAGAGTACTGAACATCTATTGGTGAGGGGAGGGCACGCGACTGCTTGGGAGAGTTTTGTTATTTTAGGAGTTGAGTTTAAGCTATCTCTTATAGAGAATTATATGTTTTGTTTTTTAAGTTCTTATTAGAAATTATAGAATATCGAACATCTGTTGGTGATGCTTCAAGAACAAATCACTCAACCGGCTATAAAAGTGTAGGCGATTGTAATATATAATACTGAGATGTAGCACCTGAAATGAAAAGATACAATTCTTTTCAGTTCTTCGTCGGCTGAAAGATAGATAGTGATAAGCCTAGGAACAGTCATGTTGGAGTCTAATTTAGATTAATTTAATTCTTAACGTAAACAATATCACATTTCTGCTTTGCAGAAAATTACTGATTTACGTCCTTGGGATGCCATTGAAGCCGATACTTTGGTTCTTCTACTTGCCATGCCTCCTTTTATTCTTCTTTTCTCTCTGATTCTTCTTCCTCTGCTTTGAGTAGCGCTATAGTCAAGGCAAATATGCTGGTTTGATCAAGTTCTGGTCGCTGACTTCTAGCTTGATATAGACGGCCTTCGGGTCTACACCTGTTATTGCATTGAGATAGCCATACGAACCCCTTTCAGCATCAAGATCGATCGAACGATTAAGTTTAGAGTTTCAACGCAAAGAATTGGGTGTCCCCTCTCCTCTGCAACCTCCCCGTTACATATTGTATACTTAGTGAGGCTCGGCAGTTTATTTCCTACTAAAATTTTAATTAATTTTTGTACTGATCATGAAAAGAACAATTTTATCTCTCTTTTTATATTAGGAAAGGAAATCAGTCAGATTTTATCTCTTACCAAACCGTATTGGTAGTACGGTTTTGCTAAAATACTATCACCACATTTTTTGTTTGATTACAGTCGATTTCTGGATCACTTGATCCCCTTCAAGATTTGTGCCGTGGTAATTTACAGGATATGAACCAAGCACGATGCTGACGGTTCATTAAACGGAATTGCTATATTTATTTTGCATGTGTAATTACACCCCACTTACACACCACTTGCATATGTAATTAGTATATAATTTTAGGATTTACATATGTAATTTTAGAACTTACATATGTAATTTTAGGATTTATATATGTAATTTTGGAACTTATATTGTAAATACACGAACTTTTTTTTTAAGAGAAGGGTAGTTTTTACCCGGCCTCTATATCCAACCGGATATACGCAGCCTTTTCAAACAGGGACTTAAACTGCGTTCGCAGCTCCCTGCTCCCAACACGAACAGTGTTTGCGGAAAACGAAGCGATCCATTAGCGCGTGATTAATTAGGTTTTTGCTAAATTTTTTTTCAAAAATGGATTAATTTGATTTTTTTAAGCAACTTTTGTACAGAAACTTTTTGCAAAATACACACCGTTTAGCAGTTTGAAAAGCGTGCGCGTGGAAAACGAGGGAGAGGAGTTGGGAAGAGGGGGAGAAGAACACAGCCTTAGCCCTCAAATAACCCAATCTGAAATTCGCTTCTATGGAGATTTGAACTCAGGACCTTGGGTGCTACTCAGGTCACTGCAGTAAATACACGAACTTACATTGTAAATACACTAAAATTACATATGTAATTTAGAAACTTATAACGTAAATATATAGCGACTATTTTTTTGAAAAACATAACATCATAAATATAATTACTTCCTATAGTATCGGACCAACAAGTAACTGGTGAGTATGGTACAAGAGGCTAGTACTACCTCCGTCCCTTGGTCATATTGTTCTTGCTCTACACTACGAGCAGAACCTTGACCGAAAGACTCTGTCCCAACCAGAGTCTGTTGCGATGTCTCTCAGAGGCTCCTGCCACGAAGCTTCCGTCTCCGGGGCCGGGCTCGCGTTTTTCTATCGCGCCAACCGGGCCCCGTGTCCGTGGGAAACGCGATACACTGGCGGTGCGTGCCCGCCGCGAGGTCTACAGGCGCCGGGTGCGTCGGTGATCCGCGCTCTGCTCGGTCCCCCTGGTGCGCGCGCCCTCAATGGTTTGATTAGCCGAAAATCATCCGACCGACTGGATTTGTTTCTGGATGAACGGAGCCCAGCAACCAGAGCAGGTCAGCAGAGGTCGAATTAGAGATTGGATTCGGAGCACACGGCCAGGTGGCACATGCATGCGCGCACGGAGGAGAGTCGTTAGGTAAGTCAACGTCAGTCGAACGAGCCGGAAGCGCGTGCGTGGGCAGTTGCTCGCCGTGTTCGCCTTAAATTTGTAGTATCGCGTATCTGGTTGGCCCCCTGTGGATTTCATGGTCGTTTTTCTTGTTTTTCTGTGTCCCGTTGCACGTTGCAAATGCGAAGGTAGGTTGGGCGCACACCGAAGACGCGCGCGCACGCCGACACCTCGCGCGTGTAACAACAAATCTGATGCGAGAGTGAGTGCGCTGCAGTGCACGGCGAGACTGCTGGGCCGGGGGGTCCGTCTCCGGCACCGGCAGCACGGCTGCACCAGCACACAGGAGGAATCTTACTATGCCTTGTGAGCAGCGCGCTGATGGCTTCTGTAGCACGCGTGGTGTAAAGGTGTTCGTGCCTGCACGAGTGGACGACACGTGGTAGGTGGTGTTTGTCCTCACAACCTGCTGGTTTAACCATCTTGGATAGGGTTGCTATTACCGCTGCAATCCAACCACTCTATAAAAAGTATGGCTTGTGTTAATTGTCTCTTAGTATCTGCCAGCATCCAAATTGAAGTAGTTTCATGCCTTAGAGAGGTGCACTGCGAGGATACTACTGTCCTCGGTGAGCAATGACGGATCAGGAAAGAAATAGCAGGAGATATGAATAAACTAGATAAACGTACTATCACCCTTTTCATTTACATATGGTAAAAAATTTTAGTGGGGTTTCGTGGGATTTCATGATCTTCACGTCGATAGTGGGAGCTCGAGACCCCACCGCCCCAATATTGGATCTACCCGTGTCAGTGAGCAAGTAGGATGTAAAAGGATAAATTGATTGCTAGTCTGTATTAGTATTATTATTATTATTATTATTATTATTATTATTATTATTATTATTATTATTATTATTATTATCATCCTTCATTGTTTAGAAGACAAAGTGCATTTTTTTAGCTCAGTAATTTTCAAAAGAAAGACCAATGATATGAAAGTAGTAGTATTACCTCTATCCAAAACAAACTACTACGTTTTTTTTCTACGTATCTGGATTAGTTTTTTTTTTTCAGATTCATAGTCAAAACTTAGAATAAAGGTTGGAGGTAGTAGAATCACTTTACTTAGAATGCTACTAGTCATTTATTAATTAGTGTCATATTGAGTTCTCAAGTATGGTCAAGAGCACGTTTAGTAGCAAATTCAGGAAATAAAAAGATCAGAATTAAGAAATAGAAAAGCAAATGCTGGTGACGTCCTTACTCATCATCCCTCGTTGAAAGAATCGCCTTTCTTTTTGCACAATGATTAGTGGTGGTCCACTCTTACAATAACACGAGATGCAAAGAAAGGCAGCCACAAGGCACCACCCTGGCATATATAAACACGCAAGTATGCATTTGACTCGTAGCAACACAAGAGCCAGGGAAACCAGCCACTTAGCAATTCTTTGATCTGGATCCTCTGCACAACCTGTCCCCTGCTTATCCAGTAAGGCGAAGCCAAGAACGTAGCTACAACTAACAGCAACAAAGCTGAAAACTACACAGATCAACGAGGGAGAACTTATTCTCCCTCCACTCACACTTCTCGCCTCGCCTCACTTGTACCCTTCGATTCTCTCCCGTTTCGTCGCCTTCAGGGCTCGTGGATCTCTCGCTTCGGGGCGCGCGCGCTAGCACAATGTTCACCGGATGCGGCCTCTTCGCGTGCGTCCGCCGGTGCGATGGCGGCGACGTCAGGAAGCGCGGGGAGGCAGGTGCAATGAGCTCGCGGGTGGCGGCCGATCCGGCGGGAGTGGAGGAGGAGGGGAGCTGCAAGAACGGCGCCGCCGCGGCGGCGGCGAGGCAGCTCGCGTGGGCGGAGGTGGAGTCCGTCACGGGGGGGTTCTCGTCCCGGGTGATCGGACACGGCGGGTTCAGCACGGTGTATCTCGCGTCGCTCTCGTCCTCCCGCCTCGGCGCCGTCAAGGTCCACTGCAGCAGCGAGCGCCTGCACCGCGCCTTCCGCCAGGAGCTCGAGGTGCTCCTCTCTCTCCGCCACCCGCACATCGTCCGCCTACTCGGCTACTGCGACGAACGAGGTAGTTATCATCGCGCATCAACACCAGATTGCAAAGCTCGCTGCTGAATTAAGCTACTGCCCGTATCAAGTGTGCTAACTTTCTTGCGTCTCCATGTTCACAGATGAAGGTGTGCTGGTGTTCGAGTACGCGCCGAATGGTGACCTTCACGAACGGCTCCACGGCGGCGAGGTCGCGGGCGGCGTGGCGGCGTTGCTTCCCTGGGCGCGGCGCGTGGCGATTGCGTTCCAGGTGGCCATGGCGCTGGAGTATCTCCACGAGAGCCGCCATCCGGCGGTCATCCATGGGGACATCAAAGCGTCCAACGTCCTCCTCGACGCGAACATGGACGCCAAGCTCTGCGACTTCGGCTTCGCCCACGTCGGCTTCTCGGCCACGGTGGGGTGCAGGCCGTCAGCACGCGCCGTCATGGGCAGCCCGGGCTACGTCGACCCACACCTCATCCGCTCCGGCGTGGCCACGAAGAAGAGCGACGTGTACAGCTTCGGGGTGCTGCTGCTCGAGCTCGTGACGGGGAAGGAGGCCGTCTGCCGCGAGACCGGGCGGCGTCTCACTGCCGCCGTAGGTCCCATGCTCAGCGAAGGGAAGGTGGCCGACGTTGTCGACCGGAGGCTCGGAAGCGAGCACGACGCCGCAGAGGCGGCTGTCATGGCGGAGCTCGCCATGCAGTGCATCGGCGACAGCCCCGGGCTGAGGCCGTCCATGGCCGACGTGGTGCGCGCGCTCCAAGAGAAGACCTCCGCGTTGGCTTCGGCCGTTGGATCGAGATTGGACCGCAAGATGATGTTTTAACTGTTCTGGGTGTAGACTGTGAATAGTACCAGTGTTTTAGGGTAGGTAGGAGAAGAATGTGTGTACTGCTGTGTAGTTTGAGAAGGTAGATTAGTTTAAGCCTTTGGATCAGATAGAAAATTTTGTGATGTCATGGCATCTTGTAGCACCAGTGAACTTATATTAGTTCAGTAATCAAATTCTTTCCTTGTAGATCGCGTGTATTAGGTAGTAGTAGTACTATAGATGGTTGGTGATGGACAAGCAATGTAGTTTCAGTTTGGTTGATGACATAGTCAAATTAATCTGCTCCAATAATCACCAACTAAATAGGTGTCGGTACACATGCATTTGACATTGCAGGATAGGATTAAACAAGATCGATTATTTGCCTGATGAAGAAATGCTCAAACAATGTTTCACCAATACGAATTCCAAATAATGCTCACCAGAAAGCTTTATCGCCAATTAAAGCTAGATTCCACATGTGTTTTGTCGTGTTTGAGTGTGTCTAACTCTTCTTTTTCTCCTTTATGTGTGTTAGCCACATGTTGCGTAGCAACAGCGAAGTGTCTGATTTGTTGGATATTTCAATTCATCTGTGCAGTAAATATTCAAAGGTGTGTTCAGCTATTTTTTTTCCTGCACAGAAAGAGCCATTGCACAATGCGGTCATATAATCTGAATATAACTTTGTCATGTATTTTACTGAGATGCTACATTTTTCACTTGCTGACAGATTTTCTCCATTTGGTTTCACAGCACTGAACGCAGGAGAAAACAGAGCAGACGGCAGGACAACAGTCACTATCCGTGTGCATCAGTGCATTTGTGAACGCGTGGATTGTGTCGTGGTTTTTCTTTTTAAAAGAGTAAAGTGGACGTAGTGATTCTTAAACTTATAGGGTTATATCATCTAGGTTCCTATACTCTTAAAATACATATCCAAATCTCAGTACTTGTTATAGTATGTTAGTTAGGTCCTAAATCACCACATCCCCTTCAGGATCCTACGTGACGCTAATATGACATGTCACACGGATATAACATGGCATCATTTAGACTGACAAATGAGATCTAAAAAATTTTCTTTTCTTTTTCTTCTTCTCCTTCTTCTCTCTTTTTCCTTTCTTCTTCTTTCTCTTTTTTCCTTTCTACTTCTTTCTCTGTTACCCGAGTAGAAGAAAGGAAAAAAATAGAAGGAGAAGAAAAAGGAAAGGAAAGAAGAAAAAAAAATGAAAAAGACATGTCACGTTCGTGCGACATATCACATCAGCACCATGTAGGATACTAGAAAGGTTGTGTCGATTTAAGATCTAGATAACACACTTTGACAAGTTCTGTATCTGCATTTTAAGAGTTTGATCTAGAACTGTGGTCAGCGAGTACCGAAAATTGACATCCATAAGAAAGAAATTAACGAAAATGATGCAGATTACCACTATACATTAGATTAGGTGTTGCGTGTGACATCCTAACGAACCAGTACCCTGTAGGCGACCATAAATAAAAAACAAAGACATACGACAAAGAGAACCAAAATTATTTGGCTGGCTGCGTACTTGGTTTGCTAGCTGTGACTAATAAATTAAAGGCATTGCTGTTGCAGACTTGAATTCGTACAAGTGTGCAGTAGGTGCCTGAGCAACCAAAGCAACATAAAGAAGTCACGATTGCTTGCTAGGACGAACGATGGCTTATCTGAGCGGGGATGATAATTTTCACTGATGCAAATGGCTTTGAGGCCATAGCATTCTTTGTCACTATTAATATGACCACTTTGATCAGCTGTAGCTTTGATTTTCTAGAAAGAAAAGGAAAAATGGTTGACTTCGTACGACAAAACGTACATATACTCTGCATGAAAAACTGTTGGTTTGATATGCCTGGAGCTTCAGGTCCTAGACTGCATGAGCTCTATTATACCAAGTGTCCTAGTGCAATGGCACGTTAAATACAATGCGGCTAATTAAGAGCGGCGAATCGGTTGAGTTCGGATGTTTCCTCCTTCATAGTCACATGCAAGTCAGTAGCCAGATCTACTTCTGGCGCAAACCTTTCATCCAGCAAATTCATGGCTGCAACGCTGCATTGGACCAAACTGAAACCCACTGAAACCCTGACAACGGGTCTAGGGGTGCGGGACTGTTCTGCTGGCCTCGAAAATGGTTAACTGAGGATGTTTTCTTGTTCACAATTAAAATCTCATAGTACTAATCTATTGTTTAGTATGAGCTGTTTATACTAAGGTGGTCTCTGTTCCAACCACGTGCCGCATGGATCTTGCTTTCCGCAGCTTATGTCAAAGAACAACGGATAGTAAAGTAGCATAGCAGTACGTGCATGCTTTGCATTGCTGTTCATTCTTTTATGTAAAGAAAAGGATATGTGCCTGTGGCGAAGATGAGCGTGCCTTTCATGCACCAGGTTTATAATACTAAAGTACTAAACAAACGATGGAGCATCTGTCTCATGTGCGAAAATTCATCGTAAAGCAGACTATTAGTTTTTGGTAGTAGAGGTCGCAAAGGCCCAAGATTCAACGCGGACAGCATCAGATTTTCTCTTTTTTCTAAAGCAAACGCACGTATTGCCACCGCTTTTGTATCCGATATCTGCCTGTATTCACGTACAGCGGTACAGGCCAACTCTGAAATCTGGACTCGCAATTCTCAATGCTTACATATGAACTATATTCCTTTTCTTCTGAATACAAACGCCATGTTTGTTTCCTGCGGCTATATTGCCATCATCAACAAGCTAGTCCAAAATATACGCACCATGGTTTTGTTTCCTTATTGACGGGACTGATTCCTCTGCTCGTCATTCATGTACCAACGCCAATACTTCCTACGAAATTTATGCACGTCGGTAAAGCGGAAATAAGGTTGAGCTCGAACCAGCGATTGAATTTTTGACAGCACGCAAAACTGAGACACCATAAAAAATTAATCGAGTTATTACTATTACAATCTTAAAAAATAGATTTATTTGATTTTGTAAAGAAAACTTCTATATAGCCAAAATCCACTTAAAAAAACCACTGAGATTCATATTGGTTTTTGAAGTAGGGGACACTCTATCTGATTTTGTTACGGTTAAGGTACGTAAGGGCACGTTTGGTTGTTTGCTGAACTGCTATAGCTCGGCTAGGCAAAACAGCCCATACCAACTATCAGCAACTTGTCATGGACTGCTATTTGGTTGGTCTAGTTTGGAGACTACCTTTTCGCTCGGTTGTTGCAAAAATTGTGCGTGTAAGACACGCTTGCCGTTGGAGGCGAGTCAAATCGGCTCTCCGGCGCGAGCCAGGTTTTCCTCGCCCGATAAGGCTAGCTTTCCACCTTAAGCTAGATTATTTTAATGTTATCAAACGCATCTTCTCGCTCGGCAGGGCTAGAATAGCCCTTGCCTGGATCCAAACGTGCCCTAAATGACCTACTGTAAAGGGATCCAATGTGAACTTTTTCCTACAAGTACAATACAAATCCCAGGCAAGCGAGACTGATGGTGTTGAGCTGTTGACGTATTGCTGGGGCCCATCTATGTCGCTGCGTCGAAGATCGCTTCGCATCAGCCCACGGCGCAAAATAAGCCATATGTCCACTTACCGGGCTGAGGTCCATGCAGCCCTTTTGGAAGCACTGTTGTGTTGACTGGTCGCTGCGTGAGAGGGCCAGAGAGGAAAGCACGCTCGGCACATCCTCGCCTGCCGCTCCCATCAGAAATTCAGAATAGCGCTCTGAATGCTGAATGAACAAATGAATGCACGGCACCAGGATGCAGATTTTAACTTCGGATCAACGGATTACTCGTTGCTTTCTGCTTAGAAAGCTTGTGGAGATTACAGGTACCGTATACCCACAGATCTATTTATCCGGTTAGATTATATGGGATACATTATGTATATAGAATACGTATGAAACTAAGGCTCGGGTATTATGTTAGCTTGTGTATCAAGTTACAGCCCGTAGTCCTAGTTGGTTACGATTGTAAATTAGTTATAAAAGATTTAAGCCGTAAGGAATTAAGTCTCTATCTTGTAAACCGTGCCCTCTGGGTATATAAGGAGGGGGGTGCTCCTTACGGGGATAAGCTAATTGAGATTACGAGATCAATACACAACTCGGTGAATCTAATTCCCGAAACAGGAGTAGGGTATTACTTCTTTAAGAAGGCATGAACTTGTCTAAATCCTTTGTCTCATAACCCATCCACTTTTCATTCTTGTACGCTACCCCCTTTTCATATTGCCAAATTCTAGTTTCGACAGTTGGCGCGTCAGGTAGGGGAACGTCAAGTTCTTCACCAATCAAGCGAGATGGGATCATCATCAGGCATCGACGATTTCGCCTTTCCCCTGGGACAGGCGTACCGCTTCGGTAGCCTCGACTTCATCACGGACAACTTCGGTAAAATTTCTCTCCTCGACTTGGCCTCCAACCAGTCGGGGGGAGACGACCTCTCTTGGCTACTAGGTCTTCCTAATGCGACCGAGACCAGCGCCAAGCTACTTTCCCACAAGATGGCCTTAAACCACTTGGGGAAAACGTCTGCATCAACTCTTCTTCCTACGCCGAGCCCGCCTCAAGACGAGCAAGTGTAACCGATGATCATCATGCAGTTACCACTAGATCTAGCCACAGTTTTCAGATCAAGATCGCCATCCCCTCGTAGATCCAGATCCGATCCAAACTCGGTCAAGATTGGATCTAACTTCAGAGAGGTCAACATTGTGCTTCCAACACTCGGATCCTGCTCCACCACCGAGCTCGCCACCTACGCTAGCTCTTTAGAGGAAAGCGTCCACGGCGACGCTGCTGGTGCCGAAGCGGGATACGACTCCGACTTTGACGATGACTACACCCCAGTTTTCAACAGAGTCTTTATGGCAAACAACAAGACCGACGCAGAGGTAGCCGCAAGGCTGCAAGCTGAGGAAGCAGCCCGAGCCGGAGTCGAGCAGGAACGGGTCGGACTGGAGCAAGATAGGATCAGGTTAGATCAAGATATGGCCAGACTGGAGCAAGAACGACAAGCACAAGCAGAACAAGATCGCCTACGCAGGGAAGACGGAGAGAGGAAGGCGCAAGGAAGAGGAAGACCGCAGAAACAGAGACCTGGCCGTGACAGGGCGAAGGGCAAGACACCTCATCGGGCAAACTGTTGTCGACAACACCAATGTGTTCCTTACACCACAACAAAACGCTATCAGGGCTGTTACTCTCCTCGACACGCTACTCGGCATGGCTCCGCCTCACGTCACACCGCTGATCAATCAAGTGAAGACCCTCGTCGCGGCAACCATCCCGACTGCTGGCCCAAGCCGACGACCCAGCGAATCTACATCGAGAACTCCGGCCGACAGTCGCCCACCGTCCTCAAGAATAAGAGATAGTAGGATCAAGACTAATTCCCGCGCCGACCACAACAGCGGAGTACGCCGAGAGCAGTCGGCCCAATCACCCATCGGCCACATCACCCGCCCATCGCCTCATGCCAGAGATCGCAGAATTCACTCCGACTACCACAGTCCCCCAAGGGCTTCAATCGACTTGAGGGACACCCTCAACCAGCGACGCAAAGAAAGAGGCGTTATAATCCAAGACGACGAAGATTGCGAAGGAGCCCCAGCTTTCACTAGCAACCTGCATCGAGTGAATTGGCCGACCGGTTTTAAGCCGACTGGCATCGAGAAGTATGACGGCAAAACCGACCCCGAGTCCTGGTTAACCGTCTACACGCTCGCAATTTGCGCAGCAGGAGGAGACAGCAAAGCCATAGCAAACTATTTGCCGGTAGCACTGACCGACTCGGCCAGGAACTGGCTCGCTGGGTTACCGTGAGGCACCATCGGTTCCTGGAGCGAGCTTCGTGAACACTTCATCGCCAACTTCCAAGGCACTTTCGAGAGCCCTGGGACACACTTTGAGCTATACAACATCGTACAGAAACCAGACGAAACTCTACAGGAGTACATCCGACGTTTCTCCGAGAAGTGCAACAAGATTTCTGATGTCACCGATGACAACATTATTGTCGCGTTCACAAGAGGACTCCGTAACGACCTACTCATCGGAAAATTCAGCCGCAAGCCTCCAAAGATAATCAAGCAAATGTTTGAAAAGGCGAACGAGTACACTAAGTCGGATGATGCAGTCAAGCCCTCGAAGCAGTCGGTAGGAGGCTGGAGCTCCAAGAAGAAGGACAATGACGGTGCGACAGGAGCCAATGGAAGCGGAGGGAAGCACAAGGATCGCAAGCGTAAGCCCGAGGACCTGGTTGTCACAACTTCGAATTTCCAGAACTAGCGGCCCCGAGTCACCACCTATGACAGAATAATGAACGGCCCCTATACGCATCACCCTAATAAGGGGCACGCAGCCGAAGACTGCTTCATCTACAAACAGTTCGTAGAAAAGTATGTAGCTCAAGTCAAGAAGCCAGCTAAAGGAGAAGGCACTTCTAGGCAAAAGAAGAATGATGATGAACCAAGTCAAGGAGCTTTTCAAGATCCCAGGAGCAAGTTAAACCACATCTTCAGAAGTCCGCTCGCATACGAATCGAAGAGAAAGCAGAAGCTCACTGACAGGGAAGTCAACGCGGTGTAACCAGGAGTTCCCCAGTACTTGTGGTGGTTAGAGATCCCAATCAAGTTCGACCGCTCGGATCATCCCGACCGAGTGGTCCACCCGGGACGGTACCCCCTAATACTAGAGCCAGTTGTTTGCAACGTCAAGCTAAAGCGCACACTCATCGATGGAGGCAGCACACTTAACATCCTCTTCACCAAGACCTTGGATGAGATGCAGATCCCACGGTCCGAGATGAAGCCAAGCTCCGCTCCTTTCCACGGAGTCATTCCAGGATTATCTTCAACATCACTCGGCCAGATCACTCTTCCGATCACCTTTGGAACGAAAGAGAACTTTCGCATGGAGAACATCAGCTTCGAGGTCACCGACTTTGAGACAGCCTATCACGCCATCCTCGGCCGCCCGGCGCTAGCCAAGTTCATGGCCGTACCAGATTACACCTACTTGATGATGAAGATGCCTGGTCCACGTGGAGTTATACCCCTATGCAGCGATGTCAAGCAGGTCCTCACCTGCGACAAGGAGAGCTGCGAGTTGGCACAATCTCGTGAGAGATCACTCGGCCAATAGGAAATCCAACTGGCTGCGTCAACATCATAAGAAGACGAGGTCCCTGCTAAAAAGGCGGCCAAATCAGGAGAAGGCGACGCCAAGACTAAGAAAATTCCTTTAGATTCCTCCGATCCCTTTAAAACTGCTGTAATAGGCACCGAGTTAGATAGTAAAAAGGAAAGCACACTCATCACCTTTCTTCAAGCTAATAAAGATATCTTTGTGTGGAAACCATCTGATATGTCTGGTATTCCTAGAGAGGTGATCGAGCACTCTTTAAATGTTAAAGCAGACGCTAGACCTATCAAACAACGACTCCACCGATTTGCATAAGACAGGAGGGATGAAATCAAAGAAGAGTTAACCAAGCTCTTGGTAGCAAGTTTCATCAAGGAAGTCTACCATCCCGACTAGTTGGCGAACCCGGTCCTGGTTCGTAAGAAGACAGGACAATGGCGGATGTGCATTGACTACACAGACCTTAACAAAGCTTGTCCCAAAGACCCCTTCGGCTTACCCCGCATAGACCAAGTGGTGGATTCCACGGTCGGATGCGAGTTGCTTAGCTTCCTGGATTGTTACTTGGGGTACCACCAGATCAGCCTAAGGGAATCCGACTACTTGAAGACTTCGTTCATCACCCCGTTCGGAGCATACTGCTACATCACCATGCCCTTTGGACTTAAGAACGCATGGGCTACCTATCAACGCATGATCCAACGATGTCTCCAGACACAACTCGGACGCAATGTGGAGGCTTACGTTGACGATGTCGTCATCAAGGCGAAGCAAAGGGACAACTTGATAGAAGACTTGGAAGAGACTTTTGCCAACATTCGTGCTTTCAGGATGAAGTTGAATCCCGAGAAATGCACCTTCGGAGTACCGTCAGGGAAGCTGCTTGGTTTCATGGTGTCTCATAGGGGCATCGAAGCTAACCCGGAGAAAATCAACACCATCTTAAATATGAAGCCCTGAGTTCCCAGAAAGGCGTCCAAAAACTTAACAGGTGCATGGCTGAACTCAGTAGGTTTGTCTCAAGGCTCGGAAAACGAGGGATGCCCTTCTTCAAATTGCTCAAGAAAAACGACGATTTCCAGTGGACTCCAGAAGCCCAAAAAGCGTTCGAGGATTTCAAAAACCTTCCTAACAACTCGGCTGGTGTTGGCCTCGCCATTGCCACAGGAGGCGCTGCTACTTTACGTATCGGCGACTTCAAAAGTAGTGAGCACGATCCTGGTCATCGAGCATGAAGAAGAAGATCACACTCAGAAGGTTCAGCGACCAATTTACTTCATAAGAGAAGTACTTGCCGAGTCCAAGACACGCTATCCCCAGGTACAAAAGTTATTGTATGGAATCTTGATCACCATTAGAAAGCTAGCCCACTATTTCCAGAGTCACCCAGTCACAGTGGTTACATCGTTCTCACTCGGCGACGTTCTTCGCAATCGAGAAGTTACAGGGCGCATCGCTAAATGGGCCCTAGAGCTGATGGCTCTAGACATCACTTTCAGGCCTCGGGTATCTATAAAGTCACAGGTCTTAGCCGACTTTGTAGCAGAGTGGACCGAGTGTCAAGAGGAGGTACCTACGGAGAAGGTGGAGTATTGGACGATGTACTTCGATGGATCCAAGAGGATTTCTGGGGCTGGAGCAGGAGTCGTTCTAATCTCCCCGATTGGAGAACGCTTGAGTTATGTGCTTTGGATTCATTTTTCAGCCTCGCATAATGTCACGGCTTGCGGCTTGTCGTGTCCCTAGGGATACGACGCTTAGTCGTACAAGGCGATTCTCAGTTGGTGGTCAATCAAGTAATGAAAGACTGGACATGCCTTGACGACAACATGGCCACTTACCAGCAGGAGGTCCGTAAATTGGAAGATAAATTTGATGGGTTGGAGTTAACCCACGTTCTCCGACACAACAATGAGGCGGCGGACCGACTGGCTAACCTCGGATCCAAAAGAGAAACAACTCCTTCAGACGTTTTCGTGGAACACCTTTATGAACCTACTGTTTCGAAGAAGTCGACTTCGGAGAAGGAAGCTGGTGAACAAGTTTTAATGCTTGATGCCGATTGGAGGATGCCCTTTATCAAGTATTTTAAGCATCAAGAGCTACCTCCTAACTGTAGAATCAAAGATGTCGACTAGAGGGGGTGAATAGGCGATTAAAAATAATTGACACCTAATCAAAACTAACATAAGTTGCTAGGCTTAGTGAGGGACAAGTCTAACTAAGCAACTAAGTTATGTTTTGCAAACCTAGGGTGATAGTGGCTCAAGTATGTCTCTAGGAATGTAAATTGCAGAAAAGTAAATGCAATAAGTAAGGGACAAGAGACAAAGAAGTTTCTCGCCGAGGTTCGAAAACTCGCCGGTTTCCTACATCCCCGTTGAGGCAAGCCTAGCTCCATCGCTCAACCACGAAGCCACCGCACACCCCCTTCATCAAGGGGTGGGCAAGATGGGAGCCGGCCCACGGAGAGGACTATCCAAGCCTCGATCACTAGGGTAGTTCTTCCTTCACTCCGAAGGTGGTGAACTCCAAACCACTCACAATCGGCACCGGGCCTCCTCCACAATCTCCTTGGAGAGGTCACCGGGCAAGCACCTCCACAAGCCGTTTAGGAGGTGGCAACCTCCAAGAGTAATAAGCGATGACCCAGCTTGGAGATGATCAAGTGCCACACTAGCTCAACAAGAAAGCAAATGCACTTGACTCTTGGCTAATCCACTCTAAATCACACAAAAGGATGAACAAAGGCTCAAGTGAGTGTGAGAGAAGTGCAAGGGGTGTATGCAAGTGAAACAAGTACCAAGAGGGATCCCTTGCTGCAAATGGGGGGGTATTTGTACCCAAAACCCCCAAAACTAGCTGTTGGAGACGAATTCCACCAACTCTGTGTATTGTCGGTCAGACCGCCGTTGTGTGGTCGGTCAGACCGGTATACTTCGCAACGGCTGGAAAACTAGCCGTTGGACTGCATTAAATGCACTGGGATCAAGGGGCCGGTCAGACCGGAGGCAGTGGCCGGTCAGACCTCCAAGAAGGGCCGGTCAGACCGGATCAAGCACTTCGGTCAGACCGCCCAGGGACAGTCAACAGGAGAAAATAAAGATGCAAACCAAGACTTAAGTGCAAATGACCTAATGTGGTATTTTGATCATCTCTTTGACTAGGTCATTACCCCCCTTATAGTACGACAAAGCTATAAATAAATTCTAGCAAAATTGATCATCAAACTCCTCGATCAATTAAAATAAAACCGCTAGTTTTACCGTCTTCAATCCTTTCGCTTTGCATCATCGAAAAACATCCTCGGTGATCATCCATGCACTCATGGTGTGTGATCCTAACTCAAATATGTGTAACTCAAAAGAATCGTTAGTCCACAATTAGCGCTTGTCATTAATTACCAAAATTAACAGCGGGGCCTAGATGCTTCACCCGACAAGAACGAGGCCGAGCGGATTCATCGTCGAAGTGAGACTTACATCCTTATAGAGGAAGAATTGTACAAGAGAAGAGAAGTCCTTCTGGCGTGTTGCAAAGATGCGTCTCTCTCGAGGAAGGCTTATAGCTTTTGAATGATATCCACTAGGGAGTGTGCGGTGACCATGCAGCAGCACGTACACTGGTCAGAAAGGCATACCGACAGGGTTTCTTTTGACCTACAGCAGTCAGCGATGCAGACAAGATTGTCCGCACTTGTGAAGGTTGTCAATTTTTTGCTAGACAGACTCACCTGCCAGCTCAGGAACTACAGACCATCCCACTTTCTTAGCCTTTTGCTGTCTGGGGTACAGGGCGGATATACACATCTCTTCGTTGCGGTGGATAAGTTTTCTAAGTGGATCGAGGCGAAACCAGTCGCGATGATCACGGCGGATAAAGCACGAGATTTCTTCATCAATATCGTACATCATTTCGGTGTGCTGAATCGAATCATTACTGATAATGGTACTCAGTTCACAGGAGTTGTGTTCAAATATTTTTGTGAAGATTTCAGAATCAAGATTTATTATGCTTCTGTGGCGCATCCTATGAGCAACGGTCAAGTGGAGCGGGCAAATGGGATGATGCTCCAAGGGATTAAAGCCCGAGTTTTTTTATAGATTGCGTCCTTATGTCGGTCGGTGGACAAAAGAGTTACCTTCAGTTTTGTGGTCATTGCGCACTACTCCGAGTCGAGCTACGGGCCAGACGCCTTTCTTTTTGGTGTACGGGGTAGAAGCTATGTTGCCGAGTGAAATGGAGTTTTGAGTCCTTTCGTGTTCGCAATTTTAATGACGAGCGCCATGAGCTTGATAGGGCAGATGATTTGAACCAACTAGAGGAAGCCCGAGAAGCAGCACTCATCTAGTCGGCTAGATATTTGCAAGGCCTTCGGCGTTATCATAATCTTAATGTCAGATCACACGCTTTCATAGTCGGGGATATGGTTCTTCGGAAGATTTAGATGACCAAGGATAGGCACAAATTATCACCTTTATGGGAAGGGCCTTTTATAATTGCGGAAGTCACTTGGCCGAGAGCTTACCGACTAAAGCGTGAAGATGGAATAGTTGTAGATAACTCGTGGAACATCGAACACCTTCATCGTTTTTACACTTAGACACTTCTTTGTAACTCTTTTCTTGCGACTGTCGACTCACGATTCTCCCTGAGTTGCCAGTCGGGGGCTATTAATAGTAATGGAATATGATATCAATTTGTTTATATGATTTATAATTGACCCTGTTTAAGTTTATATCTAGTGGATGAGGACTAAAAATTTTTCAATGACTTCGACGAGCTTTAGGCTTGAAGAAGTCAGAGAGAAGTTTGAAGAAATTTAACACTAGATTTACAACTTAAGGCATGGTATAAATAAGTCACTATACAATGAATTGAAATTCCATGGACAACCTACATACAGGGACAAGAGTTTATGATTGAAAGTTACCCAAAACGTCAGAAGCAATTTTGTTGGCTGGATCTTGGGCTTGATTGATTAGCTCGAGGGCTTATTCATCTGTGGTACCATCAGCGAACCCATCTCCAGCGGCTTCTATATCAACTTGAGGGTACAGAGACTTAACTATGGCCAGGGCTTGACTTGCTCCCATGGAGGCGGCATCCTTGATATTGTTGAAGTACTTTGCTGGAGCAGTACAGAGTCCTTCAAAAATTTCTATAGCATCTTCATGGCTGGAGCCGAGTCCATTTTGGAATATGGCGTTCAGTATTGGGGCAACAGCGTTGGCTATGTCATCCCGGACGTTTTCTACTCTCTTCACTCGTTCAGCAAAAACATCAAACTGGGCTTTGGTTTTCAGTTTATGATCTGCGTTGTGGAAAGCTAGAGTGAGTGCCTGAGTGAACATAATAAGGATATACACAAGCTAGAAAGGTTGGATTTTTACCTTTGAGATCTTCTTCGGCTTTAGTTTTGTCGGCCGCTAGCTACGCATTGGATTCTTCAAGTTTCTTCAGCTGGGCAGTCAGGGATTCAATTTTTGCTGCTTGTGCTGCAAGAAATCAGATAAGTTTACAAGGCCTACCATATGCATAAAGAGAAAAAAAGGGTGATATAACTCCAATGGTTCCTCGGTGGTCGAAGCTGATATCCATGAGTTGATTCACTTGATCTTTTAATTCCCTCTCCTTGGATTGGGCATTTTCCTGAGTCTGCCTTAACTCGGCCTTGACTTTTTCGAGGGTCTCGAGGTGTGGAACGAGCTTTTTTAATGCATTGGTTTTGGCTTCATTTCGTAGATGAATTCTCTGAGTAAAAATCTGATTTAGCGAGCAATCAAAGCGGATGATGAAGATAAAGGGAGAAAGACTCACGTTGACCAGTCGGGTGGATTTGTTCAAGATTTTGATTAGCATGTGGAGCTCTTTATCTTCCTTTTGTCTATTAATCACGACACTTTGGAGGATACCGTCTCTATCCCTCCACTGAAGTTTAGTTAGGGGAAGAGAGTCTTCGACCGATTTAATCCTGGGAATTTCTTCTTCTCCTTCGCTGATCAAAGGACCTGATTCGCAAAACTAAAAATTATCGATATGGAATGTAAAGACGGATTCGGAATACAACAAGAAATTTACATGTGATGATCTTGGGGCATTCTGGAGGAGGGCATTGTGTATGATCGGTTGGCTGGCTGCTAGGATTTGTTTCCTCGTTATTTCGCAATGGAGAGCTAGTTGGTTGCTGCTCTTTGTCCTCTCGTTGGTCCCCTGGTGATGTATCCTAATCAGCAGCCTTGGAGTTTTCTTCGCCCGACTGGCTTTTGGTTGGGGGTTCAGCTTCTGGAATTGGCTCAGTGGTTTCCGACTGATTTCCAGTCGGGGGCTCTGACTTTGATTCAGATGAAGTGCTAGCGGGTGGAGCTTCAGTTTTGCTAGTCGGGTCGATGTCTTGTGGCTTCCTGCATCAAGAAATTGAAGATGAAAGTTGTACAAAAGTCCAAATATTCCAAGAGACGGTATCTTTCTTAGCTGGCGATGAAACGATTAAAGTATGAAAAGTTCAGAGAGTGGGTAATACCTTGAAGATCTGCGGAACTTGGGACGGGCCGAGTAGCAGGAGACTTGGTTGATGCAGTTGTAGGGCCGGTTTGTTGCCTGCTCGGTTCGTCGTCTTCAGAGTCGTTGCAGACTAATTTCCTACGCTTCAGCTTTTGCCTTGTGTCGTCATCCTGACCTGCTCGTTTGCTCTTAGTAGTCGGATCAATAGTGGGGCCACTAGAAGGTTGAGCACCCTTGACTGCTGGCTTGTGGGGAGCGAACAGAGGAGGCTTAGAAGAGAAACGCATATTTTTCTGGATAAGAAATATTGAGAAAAATTGTTAAAACAGTCGAGTTGAGATTAATTGCTCAAAGAAGGATTCAAATTTGCTTACCGTGGGAGGTGGTCGCATTAGGCTATATGGGGTGATCGGAAGCTTGTGGCTGTAGTCCACAGCGATGCTGGATGAGAAGACTTTGTACATACGACTGCACATGATCTTGTAGTCGATTGAGTTGGGGTCTTCACGGTTTGGATCAAATTGGCCTTCGTACTCATACGCTGATTTGCTTCTCTCTTTAATTGGAGCCAGCCGGCACGTGATGAAATGCCGTGTGACTTGTTCTCCCTTGAGGCTTTTCTGCTTGATTTCCATTAGGCGAAGAAGTAATTCATTGGCCAGGGCGAGCTTGTCGCCAATTGGAAGGTTTCTCCAATGTTCTTGGGGAACAGGTAGAAGACCGACAAAGTCAGGAAGGCAGGGGGCCGGATTGGAGATATAGAACCAGTTGGAATGCCAGCCTTTGTTGGAGGTTTTGAAAGGGAGAGAGAAGTATTTCTGGGTCAGTGTTTCGTGCAACTGAAACCCAGACCCGCCAACAACGAAAGGGTTGTTCTTGTCAGGCTGGGGTTTGAGATAAAAGATGGAGCGGAACAGTACGAAATGAGGTTGGATGCCGAGGAAAGCTTCGCAAAGGTGGATAAAGTTGGCAATGTGTAATATGGTGTTTGGATTTAAATGGAAAATCTGGATTCCATAAAATGCAAGAAGATCGCGGAAAAAACTGGAGGTTGGAAGAGCGAAGCGAGAATAGAAGAAAGGGGTAAATACCACAATCCCGCCGGTATCTGGAGTTGGAAATTCCTCGCCGTATGCAGGGCGCCACCCAATGATTTCTTTTGCTGGGAGTACGCCGTCTTTTACCATTTCTAGAAGAGTAGGTTCCTTGACGTCGGATCTTGCTCACTGCTCGAAGGGAATCTTCCTCTCTCCAGCCATGGTTAGGATGTGGGATTGAATGGAATAAGGGGTTTTCCTGGAAGTGAATGTATTGATGATGAAATTTGGTAAGCAAACTGATTTACATGAATCAGAGACACGATCCAATCCGAAGCGGATTTGAAGATATGCGGAGATCTCGGAAATAGAGTGCGCATCGGCTGGAGCTCGTATCGGCTGGAGACCGAGTCCGATTGGGATAGCCGATAAGGCCGATATCGTATGAGGAATTAGTATTGGATTCAACAAGGGGCTTAAGATAAGATTGTCGTGCAAGGATAGAGTCCAAAATTGGCAATTGTATCTATTAATTAGGTTATTTTATGTAATTTCCTTATAGATATTCCCGGTAAGAGTCCGCCTAAGGGACTTGCTCGTTAGTTGGATTTGTATTAGGTTAATATGAGTCGTGTCCATGATGGACAATGTTTGTATTTTCGGGTATAAATATAATCCCGAGGTCTTGTAAATAACAACAACACACGTTCAATCAATCTCGGCGCATCGCCACTTTTATTTTCTACTTTTCGATAAGTTTGTGCTCTCGAGTCGTGCTGCATCAATTTGATCTTCGACGAAAAGGTATATCTTGTCATGGCGATTTGCATCATTGGGGCTAGTGCTCATATCTTTATGACACTCTAGTTCTATGTTGTGAATCTCCGAGTTATCATATACATTATATAATTCAGATCGACAATGCAATCTACTTGTATCGGCTGGATCCTTTTTAGGGTTTCATCGATATCGGCTAGATTACTTTGTTGGTTTAGATTATATAATGTATCAACCATCCTGAAAAGACGATCATCGGCTTGATTCTCTAGATGCCATGTTTCTTTTTATACTTAATGCTGCATTGGTTAAGTCCAATCTATTAAGTCATATTTAGAAACATGATATCTAGCCTGCCTCATGATCGTTAATAAGGATAGTATCGAGGTTTCAGCCGATCTTACCTGGTATAGATGTTTTACATTGTTTTATACTTTGTTTAATGTTCTGTATCTGCCCCTTATATCAGGATCTAATCTAATATAAATATATTGAGCTTGATACCAATTTAATTGGTTATAGTTGAATATATTTATAACTAGAGAATATCCTAGTATAAGGTTGTATCGGAGATATAGCCGATACATGCTTAAACCTAGATATCGGCTATGACATGAATTTACATAATCTTTATTTTATGTTACCTTTAGACTTGGGCAATTTATACTGTCTCGGTTCAGTCCGATCTATCTCAATTGCTTATTTCTAAAGTAACATTGATGTATTGATTATATAACATTGATCTCTACAGCCGATATACTAGTTTTAGGGTTAGTTTTACCAATGACTACAGCTTACAGCCGATTCATGCTTTATTGCATCGGTTAGGTCACATACGATATGAAATCGGCCATCAGGCCGATTGTCTATCGTTTTCTAATATTATTTGCATATTTATTCTTGTTGATTGCAGGATCAAATCAACTGGCACGACCTTGAAACCTAGCAACTAATTTTGGACCTGCACTGGAGTTAAGCAAATTTCCTAGGCCAGTGTGTGTTTTTTGCATCAACAGGTCCCCACCCACGAGGCCTCACGGCGGGCTAGGTGGTCGGAGGTTCCTCTCACCTTCGACCAAACCGTCCACCCTCCGTGCGTGGCTAGGGGTGGGCAAATCGCAATGGTGGTCTCCCCCACCATTTGCAATGTCAAGTTGAGGCGCGTCCTGGTCGACGGCGGCGCCGCCCTTAACATTCTTTCCCCCACGGCCTATGACCTCATCAAGGTCCCGGGGATGAAGCTCCTGTCGTCCCTGCCGATCATCGGCGTGATGCCGGGGCACACGTGGCCTCGAGGTCATAGTTTCTGCCTTTTTATATTGCCGAATTCATAGTTTCTGCAGTTTATACATGTGAACTCTTCTGTCCACAACGCGAGGGGCATATTCCCTGGCGGTGAACGGTTGAAGCATTTGCATTCGACCCATCAGACAGATCGGACACGTATGTTGAATCTCCCTGCAGTAATGTAGATGATGACACCATCCATGGTCAATCCCGTATTCCCATCGAATTGTATCGATCACAATTCACAACCCATGCTACAAACCCATGCCCTCATACTCAACCGGACGGCGATGGATCACCCGGGGCCTGGCAAAATCCTCAAGTTTTCTCCGTGGCATGTGCTCACGTTTCCGGTCCTATAGCAACCGGTTGATACCAATGATGCATCTTGCACCAGTTTACAACAATAATGGGCGTCAATTCTACTGAACCGCCCTGGTACCAGCATTGAATTCCTATCATGCGTAGCGTAGGCCATAGGCTCAGGCGCACGTCAGTTGCCATAAATTGGCCTCGCCGGGTCGAGACTTTCTTCAACTTGCTGCTTGCAAAGTTGCAATACACTGGAGCGAGTCAGTGAGGTTGGTGAAGCAGAGTGAGGAGAGGAGGATGGGAAGGGTGGCGCCTAGCGTCGAGAAGGTTGGGGGCGAGCAGCTGCCGCCCGCGCTTGGGCTCGGCGAGACCGTGAGCGAGACGGTGGGCGAGCTGAGAACGGCGTACGAGAGCGGCAGGACGCGGAGCCTGGAGTGGAGGCAGTCCCAGCTCCGGGGGCTCCTCCGGCTCTTGGCCGAGGAGGAGGCCGCCGCGTTCCGGGCGCTCCGCGAGGACCTCGGCAAGCACCACGCCGAGGCCTACAGAGACGAGGTTAATCGATTAGTTGGCGATGAGTATGCATTTGGCATTTCCTGTGTGTCAACCGATCGATCTGCTGATTCCGTTTAACTTATATACATGCGAATGGTTGTGTACGTTGTGTGGCTTTAGATCGGTGTGCTCGTCAAGTCGGCGAACGCCGCGCTGCGGGAGGTCGGGAAATGGATGGCGCCGGAGAAGGCAAGCCTGATCTGACCACGCTTTAGTGTGCACTGTTCGATTATTTTACATGAACGATTTGCTGCTCCTGGTTCTGAGTTCTGACGCCTCGCTCTCCGGCCGTGCGGCGCGTTTGGTTGCAGGTTTGGGTGCCGCTAATCGCTTTCCCCGCAAGGGCGCAGCTGGAGCCGCAGCCGCTCGGGGTCGTCCTCGTCTTCTCATGCTGGAATGTCCCGTTGGGTAAGCAAACCATCATCAATCTCTCGCAGGGCACAAGGATTTTTTTGCCTTCGTTTACATTCTTCAAACAAGAGCATTTAGCAGAGTGTGGCTGCCCATGTGAAGCATTATCAGAAAAACGGTGCTACACGCGCATTGATGAATCGGTCCATTAAATTTTCACCTATACTTCGTCGGGACAAATCTAGCTATAGCTGCCTGCCATGCGGTGATGCATGCTGCTAGCTGGATGAGTACAAGAGTAGAAGAATAGCAATATATAGCAAGAGCATATACGGAGTATTAGCAGGCTCTATTCGATTTATTGTGTTTGTGTGAGGGTTTTTACGTCCTACCGATTGTCGGGCTGGGCAACACTCCTTCAGCTCAAAGGGTGTACCAGCACCATAGCTCAGTGCACATGATTAGCTTACGATAGTCCTTGAATTGTCGATATCAGTAAATTCAATACAGCTCTTGAGTTTAAGTAACAGCGAATCGCTGTGCTATGGTATCCTGTTGCTAGTAGGGCCAGTACCTAACATGCATGCATTACTCGTAGTACTACCACATATTCATATATAAGTCGTTTGATTTTTTTTCCCAATCAAACTTTATCATCAAGTTTATAGAGAAAATTAGCAATATGTAAAATATCAAATTAGTTTCATTTAATCTAATATTAAATATATTTTGATAATAAATTTGGTTTAGGTTGAAAATACTAATATATTTTTCTATGAATTTGATCAAACATAGAGAACTTTCACTAGACAAAAAATCAAACGATCTATTCACTTATTAAAATAATATAAAAAGGAGCAATCAAGTTTGCTCTCATGGTTTAGAAATTCTCACGTTAATCGGAGAAAAAGAAAAAATAGAGTCCATATAGAAATACAATTTAAAAATAACTGAAATTCGGAATTAAAAAATAATGAATATTGAAATAGGAGACTAGAGTCCATACAGGTATACAATTTAGACCCAATTGAAATTCGGAATTAAAAAAATAAGAAAAATTAAAATTAGTGGTGAGAGTCCATATAGAAATACAATTTAGAAAATAACTAGAACTCCAAATTAAAAAATAAGAAATATTGAAAGAGAAGTCTATAGTACTTAGAAAATAAACCGAAAATCAGAATTAAAAAATAAGGAATATGGATAGATGAACTTAGAGTCCATATTGAAAACAATTAGAAATAATAAAAATTTGGAATTAAAAAGAATAAGAATAAGAATGTAGGAATTTAGAACAAACTAAAATTCGAAATTAAAAAAATAAAAGTTGAGTTTTTTGTCCATATACAATTTGAAAATAATTAAAATTCGAAATTAAAAAAAAGGAAGATTGGGAAAACAGTCTAAAGTCCATATATGAATACATTTGATAAATAACCGATATTCGAAATAAAATAGGGAATATTGGAAGAAGAGTTTAGAGTCTATATAGGAATACAATATAAAAATAATAAAATTTCATAATTAAAAATAGAAATATTGGAATACTAGACTCCATATAGGAGTTTAGAACTAGTTAAAAGTTAGAGCTAAAAAATAAAATTAAAAGTAGAGTTTAGAGTCCACATATAATTTTAATTTGGAAATAACTAAAATTCACAATTATAAAAATAAACAAGATTGGGAGAAGAGTCTACAGTCCAAAGTAGGAATACAATTTATAAATAATAGAATTTCGGAATCAAAAAATAATAAATATTAGAAAAAAAAAGTCTAGAGTCCATATAAGAATACAATTTGTACACAACTAAAATTAGGAATTAAAAAAGGAATATTGGAAAAAAAAATCTAGAGTCCATATAGAAAAACAATTTACAAATAACGAAATTCGAAATTAAAACAAGAAGGAATATTGAAAGAAGATTTAGAGTCCATATGGAAATGCAATTTACAAATAACTAAAATTTGGAATTAAGAAAAAGGAATATTGGAAGATGAGTATATATTCCATATAGAAATAAAATTTATAAATAACGGAAATTCAAAATCAAGAAGTAAGGAATATTGAAAGAGGAGTCTAGGGTCTATATAGAAATTAATTTTAGAAATAACTAAAATTCGAAATTAAAAAATAATTAATAGCTATCATATACCGAATGTCACGTATGGGTTAGTTTGGTAAAGTTAGTACATAATTTAAAATGATATTGTTATTTTAATATATTTAGTTATAAAATTTGAAAATATTTAAGCTACTATACGAGAAAAAATATAACGATACTAGTCGCGCAATCTACACATGCTAGTTTATAATATGAAACGGAGGGAGTACTTCGTATGAATATGTGACACAAAACTACACTGTACTTTGTAGCGCACGAAGTTAAGGTTGTATTATTCTGCTAGGTTGATGCGTGGACTTAGAGATGTACTTGATAGTACAATGACAAGGGTGTGATTTCAACATCAAGGTCCTATCTTTAATCCCCAACATACTCACAATTTCTTCTTAAAACCAAATATAAAGTTCAGTATGTTTTTTTGGAAAAAGTTTGAATTCCTCCCTAACTATTGCAACCGTACAAATTACTCCCCTCAATTCAAAAATCATACATTCTTCAATCCTCAGTTTTTCATGCGGGACGAATTACCCTCGGATAGACTCCATTTTTTGGAAAAAGTTCGAATCCCCCTAACTATTGCAATAGTACAAATTACTCTCCTCAATTCAAAAACCATACATTCTTCAATCCTCAGCTTTTCATGTCGGACGAATTACCCCTCGACAAGCTCCAGAGCGTTTTTGTCCTACGTGGTGTACACATGGCTAACCAGTTAACATAAAGAATATAGAAAAGGTAGGGTCTACATGTGGTGATAGAGAGAAAAAGCAGAACTAATAAGTGCCCCCACCACCATTTTTTTTATTTTTTATGATCACTGGACTACCACGTATAAAAAGTCAAGGTAGGGGGTTAATTCGTCTGGTATAAAAAGTTGATGGTGAAGAATATCTGGTTTTTGAATTGAGGGGAATAATTCGTACTGCCACAATAATATGAGGGTAATTTGGACTTTTTTTCTTTTTTTCAAAAATAGTGTATTAGGGCAATAGCAATGCATCTTAAAAGTGTGTCGAACTTCACATGCCACCTAGAGCAAGAACCCTATTAGCCACATACTCTACAGTGCAAGTCACTTTATTGTGGGTTCAACCTTTCTTTGCTCTCACTTTTCATCTCCTCGTCTCTCTCTCCTCTCTTCATTTCTCCTTGGCAAAAGAAATGAACCGGTGACGGTGAAGAGCGGCGCGGCGACGGTGGTCATGGTCGCGAGTGGCGCCGAGTAGAGCGGAGGTGGTAGAGCGGAGCAGCGGCGGTCGTGGTCGCGAGCGGCGCCGCGGATAAGCCTCGACATCAAGCTCCTCTCCCTCTCCACCGCCTCCCTCTCCTCCCACCCCCAACGGCGGCAGCGGCGGCGTGGCCCTAGCGGTGGCGCGGATCGACCTCAACGGTGCGGCCTCGACCTCGTCCGCGATGGTTGCGTCGTCATTGCCAGTGCCGGCCCGGTCCTCTCTCTCTTCTCGATGAGTTCGATGGTGTGGAACTGTGATGCTCTCCTTCAGTCCTCTCTCTCTTCCCGGAGGGGCACAGGACACGAAATTGTGTGGGTGTTGATGCAAAAAACACACACTGGTCTGGGAGATCTTAACTCCAGTGCAGGTCCAAAATATTGATAAGATGCGGGCGTGCCAGTCAGTTTGATCCTGCAACTGACAAGATATGTAAACAGTAAATAAAATAGCCAGTCGGCTGACAAGTCGATAGAGTGATTCTAGTCGATACCGATAAATGAAATGATAGAACAAGCGTTGATCCGAAAGTTAAAGCATACATCGGTTGGAGATCCGATGTCAATAAATCCAAATGATTAGATAAACAGTGAAACCTTTGTTACGATTGGCTAAATCTAACTTATTTGTAATCCTTATAAGCCGATGCAACGTTCAGATAACTCATCGGCTGAAACCCCGATAAAACCCTTATTGGCAATCAAGAAGCTGGCTAGAGATTGTGATTCTAAGCATGACTTAGTAGATCAAACTTAACTGATGCAGCACTAAGTATCAAAAGAAACATAATATCTAGACAATCAAGTTTTTAACTAATTTTCAGTGTGGTGGATATAATATATAATCTAAGCCAACAAAGTAATTTAGCCGATATCAATAAAACCCTAGATGGAGATCATCCGATGCAAGTAGAAAACATTGTCAATCTGGATTATATAACATATATGATAAGTCATCGGCTAGCATTCCGATAAAACATTAGCATGAACCTATCGGCTTAATAAGATTTATATTATCAATAACAATCTAATAGGTCGAAGCTAATCGATGCAGCACGAGATTGTATATGATAATCTAATACTTGATGAACTGATAGATCTGTCTAATGTGATGTATATAATAAATCTATTTAAAACAATATTGTGATTGTAGAGATATATCGGCTAAGATAGAAGATCAGACCTAACCGAGACAGTCCCAACTAAACCGATGCGTCTCTAAACACAATGCAATTAAAATAGAATTGAGATATTAGGTAGGTAAGTATGTCAAACGAACCAGCGATCCAAGAGATTGAAGCGGCGATGCAGCCTTGAACGACTCTAGTATAGCCGATATATTCACTAGGATCCGACGGAACGTAGGACTTACACCTTCGCCGGAGATCGAAAACCGATGCAACCCTGCGTTAGGTGCCAAATTCTGCCGGTTGATAAGTAAAAACCTCAAAAAGAGGGTGGCGATGCGCCGAGAATAGTTATTTTGATCGAGAGATAAATTACAATGACCCCGGGTGTACATATTTATACCCATGGGTAGATACTAGTCCATATCAGACACGACTCAAACTTTCCTAAAGATAAAAGGAAAAACATAGAGTACTTATCGGACACTAAACACATTTTCCTAAAGGTAAAAGGAAACTAACATACTCTTCCTAATTAATAGATAAATTGCCATGTCGCATCCTCCTTGAATTCGGTCTTTTTTGGATAAGCTTCAGTTAATAGATTAACTTTCTTAACCGAACCCATCAAGAATCCGACTAATGGCGACTAATAATGCCTATCGGTCAATTCCAGGACTCTAAAGTCGATACTCACTCTAGACCGATAATGACTTCGAGGCTTACCAAATTTCATCGTTAACAGTGGGCCCAGAGCTGTAGTTTTGATGTGGAACGTGTAGTATATTTTGGCTTCCCGTTCTTGGTGAGGCAACGAAATGTGCTGAGGTGGAGGGGAATCTTTGAGCTGGCCGGTTGAGGGGGCTGTTTGGTTGACAACTAAATTTGTCACACCTAACCTTAAGCAAGCCACAGTTTCAGTAGACAGTGTTTGGTTCCTACCACAACTCTATTTTGCTTAACTTTTAGCCACATGGCTCACATATCATACACTTTATTTTCTTGCCAAATATTGCCTAAGCTTAGTTTGTCATTTTATTTGTTACAAAAATGTAGCAAGACTAAGCTTAACTATCTTAGTAAAAAATATGTGCAATATTATTCCCCAACCAAACAGACCCTAAATGACATCTACTGTGAATGGCCTTAGAACAAGGATAATAGTGAGCTATAAGCAAACTATATGCTTATGTGGAAGAGAGAGGTAAAGAAAAGTGAGAAGTGTTGATTCTCATGCAAGAGCTATCTCAACACAATCTCCAAGAAATATGCAATAAATTCATAGCTAGAGAAAGAGAGAGGATGAAAAAAATAGAACTAACATTGTAGCTAACTTATTATATATGTTAGCTCTAAGATTAATTTTAATAAGTAGTGAGATCTACTGTTAAACTTGCTCTTAGCATGTGTTCCCCTGTTATGCTCCCCTCAGCATAAACCAAGTGAGATCTACTATTAGGGCATCCACAATGTAGTACAAAAGTAATCCATAAGCAATAAAATATTTCATTCAGTCACCTAGTAATATTGTGGAACTAGTTCATAGCAAGAAAATAACAAAAGCTACCCATAAGCATATGGGCTGCCCATAGAGAATAAAATATATTATTTATCTCTACCTCATCTCTTCTCCTAATACTATTTGCTATCTATATATATTGTGAAGGTTACAATAGTTAAAGCCTATATATATAATAAGGACTACTTTTGCTATATACAATGTAGATGCTCTTAGCATGTGTTACAGTACAGCAGTCAGCACTTCTACCAGCAGTGAAAAGCGTAAATGACTGACCGTTCATCTGAATCAAAGCTGCTGTCCTGCACTCCTGCAGTCTGCGCCTGTGCATGTCACTCTGGCTCCCACAGTCGTCAGCCTTTGCACATGCATGCATGTACTACTCACGAGGGTAGAGACGCGAGGGTGGGTGCCCACGAGGCCACGACCCACGAGGGACAACGGTAGTACGCTGAGTCGCTGACTGTTTTCTAATTTTGGGGAAGTCTTTTTTCCCACTTGGATCTTGTTCCGTTAATCCTAGTAGGTGAGGGATTAATGTCACATCACAGTAGGTTGGAATAAATCAATTTTAAATCTCTCTTTGAGAGGGATTAATCGGACGAGGTCTTGTGTCCATTGATTTTGCATTTCATATAGAATAAGTTAAACAGAGTTTAATCTAACAAATCAATGCCAGATTGCTCTATATATGGTTCAAAATTTGACCTATTCACCAATCTCCATTTCACCGTGAAAATCACCAACATATCATATACTCTATCAACTAATAAAGCAATGACTTTGTGTACTCTATGCATGCAGGCCTCTCTCTGGAGCCTCTCGTTGGAGCGTTGGCGGCAGGCAATGCGGTCGCGCTGAAGCCATCGGAGCTGGCGCCGGCCACCGCTAAGTTCCTCGGGGATAACGTCGGTAAATACATGGACGCCACGGCCGTGAAGGTCATCCAGGGCGGGCCGGAGGTGGGCGAGCATCTCATGGAGCACAGATGGGACAAGGTCCTTTTCACCGGTAAGAAACCATGGTCCATGGAGGACACACTGGTAGCTTTTCAGTCCCCGGCTGAAACGCCGTTGATATGTGTTGGGTTTATGTGGCGTGTGGCATTGCAGGGAGCCCGCGCATCGCGCGCGTCGTGATGGCCGCGGCCGCGAAGCACCTGACGCCCGTGGCGCTGGAGCTCGGCGGGAAGTGCCCCTGCATCTTCGACACGATCGGTGGCAGCGCGCGGGACCTGCAGACCGCGGTGAACCGCGTCGTCGGGGGCAAGTGGTCGTCCTGCGCCGGCCAGGCCTGCCTCGCCATCGACTACGTCCTCGTCGAGGAGCGCTTCGTGCCCGTCCTGGTGCGTTTTCACCCCACGTCACGCCGCCTCTGCTGTATATAACATCTGCTTTGTCCCGAGTCGCGTTTGTGCCTGACGTGTGTTTGGTCTCGTCCGAAGATCAAGGCGCTCAAGTCGACGCTGAAGAAGTTCTTCGCCGACTCGGATCACATGGCGCGGATCGTCAACGCAAGGCACTTCCAGCGGCTGAGTGACCTTCTCAAGGACACATCGGTCGCGGCGTCCGTCCTCCACGGCGGCACATTGGACGCCAAGAACCTGTAAATTCTGAAACAAATCTGCGTGTCATTTATCAATCTGTGAGTGAGACAACCCAAGGGTGACCACACCTCACGAGAAATTTTCAGGTGCATCGAACCCACGATTCTGCTGAATCCCCCACTCGACTCCGCGATCATGACAGAGGAGATCTTCGGCCCTCTACTGCCCATCATCACGGTAAATTAACAAGTTCTTAACATCCTCCTGTATTCGGAGTGGAGTACTACTAGACAGATCAAATGAAACGGCTACTACTTCTTCACAGGTCAAGAAGATTGAGGACAGCATCGCCTTCGTGAGAGCGCGGCCGAGGCCGCTCGCCGTCTACGCGTTCACCAAAAACGCCGCACTGAGGCGCCGGATCGTCGAGGAGACGTCGTCGGGGAGCGTCACGTTCAACGACGCAGTTGTACAAGTATACACACACGTCTTACCCCACCCAGGCCTTGCTTGGATGGGCTTCAATCTAGGCCCATCCGTGTATGGGCCAAAGTGAGCCCATTCAAACAAGGAATTGCAGATCCAGTACGTACTACAGAGTTATTTGATGCTCTCTTTTCTTGTGGCATCCTCTGCAGTACGGGATCGATTCGCTGCCGTTCGGCGGCGTCGGCGAGAGCGGATTCGGGCAGTACCACGGCAAGTACTCCTTCGAGATGTTCAGCCACAAGAAGGCGGTTCTGACGAGAGGCTACCTCATCGAGCTGACGGCCAGGTACCCGCCGTGGGATGACAGCAAGATTTCCATGATGCGACAGCTCTACCGTTACAATTACATCGGATTCGTCTTAACCTTCCTCGGTCTAAAGAAGTGAAAATTTCGGGGGGATGGAATTGGCAATGGTCTGTGGAGTCTAAGTGAATTCATTTAGCCCAAGAGACTACTTATGAGTGAATAAACATAGACTTATATCGCTTAGGGAGGAATAAGAACAAGACTTGCACTTGCTAGTATAAAGCAGCGAAAATGTACTACCTGCATTATCAAAAAAAAAATGTGCTACCTGTAATTTACGCTTCGTCAAGAAACCACCTTTTAAGTAAGGTAAATGCAAAGGTGCAATTTCATAAAGCATTTTGTTTTGGGGGTGAATTTCAGCCAATCTTCGTACAGTAAGATATTC
This sequence comes from Oryza punctata, assembly GCA_000573905.2. Lineage (NCBI taxonomy): Eukaryota > Viridiplantae > Streptophyta > Magnoliopsida > Poales > Poaceae > Oryza > Oryza punctata. The sequence continues at coordinate 25,574,433 of CM002491.2, read as the reverse complement.
TCCATGATTGCTACTACTTGGATTGTATATCGATTAGTTCAAAATTATAAAAATGTCAGTTACTTTTTAAACAGCTATCATTGCTCCAAAATCGTGCAACCCTTTTTTCCCATGTAACCCTAATCTGCCATATGCGCCATCGCCGCTGGTTCCCCACCTCTACGGTGACCTCTGCATCGCTAGTGTAGCACCACCGAGGCTAGCTGCCCTCGCCCTTCCCCATGCCTCCTTCCTTCTCTTCCCACTGCCATCTTCAACTCTGGAAAGATGGCTTGCCTTGCCTCTTGTCGTGTCTTCAGCGACTCCTAACGGCTATCTTTGTCACCCATGTTACTTAGGCCCCGTTCTTTGCATCCTCTTCCCAACTCCTCTCCCTCGTTTTCCGCGCGCACGCTTTTCAAACTACTAAACGGTGTGTATTTTGCAAAAAGTTTCTATACAAAAGTTGCTTAAAAAATCAAATTAATCCATTTTTGAAAAAAAATTAGCTAAAACTTAATTAATCACGCGCTAATGGATCGCTCCGTTTTCCGCAATCACTGTGCATGTTCCTATCTCCCTCCTGCGAACGCTGCCTTAATCACTCAAACACTAAGCTTCTCTCACCATCCACACCAGTCCATCGATGAGCCACCGTACCGCAGGCCATCCCTCTTAGGCTTGGTGGTAGTTCTCGTGCCTCCCCCAACCTTAGGATCGAACACAAATAACCAACCTTACCAGAGAGGGGGTGAATGGTATATTTTGTCGGCGAAAGTCAAATAATCAAATTTAATAGACCAAAACGCACACAACCTTAAAAACCAATGGAACACACGTGATGCAGTCTAACGACCTACTAGAGTCGGTTTGATCGAGGTCTGGCCGGTCTGACCGCAAGTCCCCTCATGGTCTGACCGTCTGGCTGAAAACAACACGACAGAGCTTCGGTAAAAACATGTTTCCTCCAAAACGAACCGTTGGATCGAACTAGACAGATTAAGAAACAACTCCACTGAACAGATTTGCAACTAATAAACAGTTTAAAAGAAAATACCCTTGAAAGTCAGTTGTCTCAGAATTTTAGTAAATCTAAACAAAACGTAAAACTTAAGTTAATTCGAATCTAGCCAGAACCAATCAACGCAACTTTTCAGATCTGATCTATGAAGTATTAGAAAGTTTTTGGATGGATTAACTTGAACAAAATCGCACCAAAACGAAGAATAACAAGTTAATGCCAAAACCGAACAATAACGTAAAACTTACAAAACCAGAAGAGATCATTGATGTCTTCATGATTGAATATGAACTTTTTCATCAGAGAAGATGCTATGACCCGTTATCGGGGACAAGGATTTACTACACTTAGCTGCTATGCCACCTGTTATTTGCATACAATTTAAATAGTTATAGAAATATTTAAAAATGGTAAGATCAATTGGGATGATAAGTTTATAGACAAATATGACTAAATTTGATTTATATCTAGCGAAACAAAAATCACATATTGAATAGTACATGTACAACGTAGATAAATTTTGTTATTTTTGTGTCTTTATTTGTATATCGAATTTAGACATGCATGTTTGTGTGGTGTCTTATATTATTATAACATATCTTGCTAATTTTTATGAAATTTTTATATAACTATTGAAATTGCACGTATACACCTTCCAGGCTGACGCGCGTATGCATAGTGAGTGCATCACGTGTTCGCTACTTTCAGTCAGTTGTAGGCTTGCAACATCCAGGAGTGATTTGCTTATCCCTCCAAGTTAGTTTGTACCTGTATTTCTTTAAAAATAGAAGTACGAATTGTCCTCCTAAACTATTGAGGTTAGTACAATTTATCCCCTTAAACCATGATATCAGACGTTTTATATCCTAACTTTTTAGACCGAATGGATTACCACTTATCTCGATAGTTTAGTGGGGTAATTCATACTCTTTCCTATTTCTTTCCCACTCAAGCAAGTACGATGGCGAAACAATCTTTTACACGATAAGGAAAATGAATAGCGACAACAAGCAAGAGGTGGCGATCGTCAGCCGCTGCGCCGCCGAGACGCGCGAGTCGGGGCCTGCGTTGGGCAGCAAGGGGTACTGATCCGGCGGCGGCATGACGCACTCGTGGCCGTCGAAGTACACCCTCCTAGGGAACGCCCATCCACCGGAAAAGGTGAAGTTGCTCTTGTCCTTCTTGAGTATCATCTCCGTCTGCACGTTACCGTCCTGCAGCATCATCTCGTTGTAGTACCGGATCCCCCAGAACATCCCCGTGTCGTCTGAAAAATCCAACAGCAACTTCTGTTCACTCAGTTCATCCATTTCGACTGAGATCATGATAAAGTGAGTGACACTTACTCAGGGTGCCGTACTCGATAAGAGGCTGGTAGTTGAAGCTGAACAGCTGCGTCAGGCTCCGGAGGTTCGGGTGCTGCACCACCAGGTTCCAATCGCTGTAGTTCTTTACCTGGTTGTAGTTGGTGATCGTCACCTTCACCCTCCAGTACTCCCGGTAGCTAATCTTGACGTGCCAGTGCACCCGGACTGGGCACATGTGGTCGGTGCACCGGAAGACCGGCGCGACCACCTCACCGTCGCCGGCCGGCAGCTCCGGCTTCTCGCCCTCGCTGGAAAATTAAACCAACCAAAAATGCACACGAATGAGTGGGATATATAGCACAGGGTTTAAGCAGTGTGGGAGACGAGGGCGGAGGGTTTTGCCTGATGCATTGCGGCGCCGTGGGGGATCGTGGGCAGCCGCAGCTGCAACGCGGACACGGCACGATCGTGCTGTTGTAGAACGACGAGAGGGAGACGCAGCACGTCGGCGACACGGCCTCCATGAACTGCGAGTACGTGCAGGTGACCTGCCATGTCACTGCACACGGCGCCCGCGCGGCAAGAATTGCTCAGAACACCCGCTCAACGCACTCGCCGCGATAAGAAAGAAAGGGGAGAAGCCTTACGCAGAGCCTGGACGTGCCGGTGCCTGTCGATCCGTGACCTGGTCGCGTTCACCTTGGTGGCGTTGCTGCAGGAGTACCCGGGCACGCCGACGCCGAAGCGTGACGGCAGCGCGGGGCCCCTGTCGCCGTCGTGGTACGTGGCGCGCCTGAAGCCGCCAACCACCATCTGGAACGCCGCGGTGGACGTCCGGTTGTTCTGCGTGAGCGACGACAGCACGCCGCCCCGGCAGCAGTTGGAGACCTGGTTGTTGTACGGCGTGCCGGGGGGCAGGTCCACGATGACCGGTTGCTTCTCGCAGCAATACGGGCGGGTGGCGCCGCGGATCCGGCGGCAGTCGCCCTGCTCCGTCGCCTCCGCGCCCGTCATGCCCCAGATGATCTCGTTGCCGGCCCATCTCCAGCTCAGCCGCCACCCGGGCTGCTCGATGTGGCGGTACAGCTGGTGATTGTGGACGCTCACCATGACCTGCATAAACAGAGGACATGGATCGGCTGATTTGCAGGCTGTTGCCAACGTCAAGTTTTCTGTCAGAATATTGCATTTCGCTGCACAGACGTCAAGTTTCACCCAAGGAAAGAAATGGGGAAAAGTTTTTTGTCGAGGGAAGAAATGGATAATCAACTGGCAACATGGTATGTCTGAAATTCTGAATCTCTATTCGACTGCATATCTACTGGGATGATCCCAAACAGTGAAAATTTAACGGCAGTACTAAACTCACTAGCAAGCATGCGCACCGTGTAGACGTTCTCGATGCTCTGAAAATCCCAGTTGATTATGATGTTCCCATTCGGATCTACCGGATCATACGCATCTGTCAAAACACACAGACGAAACAATCACCAGCCGCGGATCAATCAATCAAACGCGAGAACAAGACGCGGAGGGGAACGAGAAACAAACATGACAGAGTATCACAGAGCTCACCCGCAAACCTCGAGGACAAACAGCACGCGAAGACGAACATGATCAGCTGGTCCACGATGTCCATCGCTCTGAGCCCCGAAGGATTGATTCTTCTAGCCCCCCAAAAATCCAAAATCACAAGCGAACCAGAGAAAAAGTCGAACCCATTTTTTTCTCAACGGGCACCTCGCACCAGGTTCGCGTAGGCGACAAAGGGGAAGAGGAAGGAGCAGAGAGCGTACGAGGAAGACGACAGGATCAGCAGATGAATCCGGTCACTGATGTGACACGAACGGCAGCATTAGCCTCGAATTAAACGCCAAAAATAGCGGGTGCTACTACTACTCGTATGAACAATTGAACATACTACTCCACTGGCAATGAATTGCTCGTTTTCTAGTGGCACTGTGCCAGTGCGATCACGATTTGGAAAGCCACCCCGGATTGGTCACGTAGGGTTCCTCCCCTCTGCAATATTGTCAACACCGGATGACGCGCATGGTTGCCAGATATGGAGGGAAGTTTTGAATCGAGTGGACTGGAGCTCGCTGACGCGTGGGGTCCACTGGGGTGATGAGGAAACTTGGCCGTGACATTTCTGTAGGTGGGACTGTGTCCAAAAGGAAACTTTTTTTTTTCGTTCTAGTAAATTGGCAAAAACCGGAGTATGCGTGTAAGTTGGGAGTTTATGCCTTCGTTGCAGTGAGATGAACTGATGAACAATGTGGGAAATGTAATTGATGCTGTTGCTTGGACCACGGAGCTCCGTGATGTTAAGAAGATCTGTTGAATGCACAGTAAAAAAAAAGAGTTACACCGTTTGCTGCTTGCATGCATATTCAGTTCGCCCCCCCCCCCCCCCCCCCCCCTATAAAAAAAAAAGAACAGTTCTTCCCTCCTCGCAAAAGTAAATAAATAAAATCAGTTGTTCACCCTGTTGATGATGTACACACGAAATTTTTTAGCCCACCATATTTGAGCGAACGGCTCATCATCACTGAGCCCATACCAGAACGTTCTGTGGGCTTACGTGCACTCTTTGGGTTTTCCGTTCAGGCCCAACTCGTTGGCCCAAACGCTCGTGTGTATCCCGTTCTGGGCCAAAATTTTGCAACCTTAGGTCCTCTTCCCCTCAAATGGATCAAACAAGGTGCGACTAGCGTAGCCCGAAGTCGATCCGCTCTTGATTCCGAGTGCTTAAGCTTTCGGTCGTGACTGGAAGTGATGATTATTACCATCTACTCAAATTTTAGTGAAGCGCTTCCGTTGACGGGTCGCTTAAACAGATATGAATGCTTGCTCAGTAACGGTAATCGCCGCACGTTCAGCTTGCGCTGCAACATTCTGAAAACTTCATAACCTTTTTGGAAGAGTCGCAAAATCTGATTTACAGTACAGAAGATGCAGAGGGATGAACGTGCAGATTAAATGGCAGACAGTACAGTTTGACATGTTCGCAAGGGGCGTATAGTTCTTTGCCGCCCAAAAAGGACACAAACCACTCATATTAATTCCCCAAACATTCAGGAGTCAGGGATTCATCCAGGAAGGGTAAGACACGCGTTAAGCTCAAAATCAACATCCACTACTAAGTTCCTAATCTTCTAACTCTACTACTAGTACACTGGTACACGCATCGTACATTTCGTACTGTCTGTGGCTGATAAGCGCACGTTTTTTCACCAGTACAAGCAGGGAGGCGACGCCCTGGGTCGCTTGCTGCCGGCGCCCCACTCCGCGTGGATCTGCGGCACCCACAGCTCCCGGCTGGCCCGCTCATCGGCGGCGACAGCGCCGCCACTGTGCAGCTGCTCCCGGCCGGCCCACGCCGCGTAACCGTCCGGCACCCCACCGATCTGAGCCAGCCCACCCTGCACGAAGGAAAGGAGCGAAATGCAAATTGCCACATGAGTCCAAGCACAAGCTTCTAGCGACCTTACTGTTTTGAACATGCAGATAATGGTACGGTAAATTTTTCAAATGGGGAAACCAGTGAGCAATCTGCTCGTGAGGGGAGGATGAATATGATATGCAGGTTTATCGCTTCGCATTTTATCTGTGTGGTCTCCACAGGATATTATCCTGACACCCTGGTCCAGCAATTACATTTAATTTTTTTTATTATTGCTAGCTGTGTGAGCATGACTACAAACTACCTGCATGGTAAAAATTGTCAGCTCACGATATTGTGAACAGATTGGCTTATGTGCACACGACGGCCAGCAGGGCCCGACCAGAATTTGGCGCGCCGTGATGTGCCTGTGCTTCGTTCATGGTGCTCACAAGAACGTGTCAGGATTGATGTTGCAGGGTTTCATGCATGAACCGGACTGAATACGTATTCAGGTTTGCGTTGCCACGGAAGTTTGGATCGTTAACAGTGGATGAACTGACCTGAAATAGCCCGTCTGAGGAGGAGGAGGCAGCAGCGGCGGCGGTGGCCTCGTCGACGAGGAAGTCCTCGACGTGCCAACCGGGTAGCGTCTTGATGAGGTACTCGGAGATGCTGCTCCCGTCGCTCGCGCTCCCCGCAGCGGTGCCGGCGACGCTGCAGGGGCTGCAGCTGTAGTCCTCCTCCGCTTCCTCCTCCTCCACCGACGGCGCGGGGGAGTCCATCGGCGCCGACGAGAGGCGCACGCCGGTGAGGAGGAACCTGCTGTGCCGCCTCGTCAGCTCGCTCGTGGTGTGTACCGCGACGTCGCACTCCCGGCACAGGATCGCCCTGTCCTCCTTGCAGAATAAGAACCCCCTCTTCTCCTGCGGCACGAGTACACACGCTTTAGAGTTGCAGCTAGCAACAGAAGCAACCCGAGGAAAAAGTGCGGCCTCTCGCCGAGCGCGTACCTGGCAGATGTCGCAGAGCGGCGGCTTCTGGGCGGACGACGACGACGACGACAACGGTTGGAGGAGGGAGAACCGGCGGTGCTTCCCGGCGAGCTTGTTCGCGCTGTGGACGCGGCGGTCGCACGCGCCGCACAGCGCGGCCTCGTCGGCGCAGCAGAAGACCGAGGCGGCCTCGGCCGCGCACACGTCGCACTGCACCTTCATATCTCCTCCTCCAGTCCGATCGATCGACAGATATCCTCGCGTCGCCGGGGGCAGAGGAGACAGCTAACGAAGCGGGAAAGATGGTCGCGGCCGGGAGAGGATGCAGATAAGGCAGAAGCGCACAAGAAGCTCAGGTCAATGCCTTGGTTTAGAGGACTAACGACGATGTGGCAACCGCAGTGAGGAGAGGTAGAGTGGTAGGTTAGGGAGTGGTAGTTGTAGTTGTAGTGCACGAGAGAGTAGATGTGTTTATATATTGGAAGGCGGCAGTGGCACGGCCGGTTTTAGGCCGAGGTGAAAGGAAAATATAGCTGAAAAGGCGGTGTACCCTGCCAATCAACCTAACCCTGATTTGTGAAAGCTCTTATGAACCGTGTTCGCGCTGATTGGGAGATGAACTTTACATGGTAGTGATCAGGGCTTGTGAGAGAAGTAACCTTAATTATTGCCAGGACTAATCAACTCCATGTTGTATGTGCATCTGGTGCTCTAAGCAATACCTTTTCTCTGCACTAAGAAAAGAACAACTAGCACATTCTGTAGGACAAGTTACTGTCTAGTAAATCGTTTCTTCGGCACAATATGGCGAATAAATATTGCAGGAGAAGCGAGGAAAAAGGTCATTGTGTCGAGATCAATACATGCAATAGATAAGAAAAAAAATCAGGCTGCATCATGCTTTCATATCGAGAAAAAAAATGTTGAAAAGGAAAAGCGCACTCGTTTTCGGGACCACACGCGTGATTCTATCAATGCCTGATCATCTTCACCCGAGCTGAATCTGTCCAATTAAGCTCGTTTCCACGTGCAGTAACAGTGTGTCAGCAGTAGTATTGACAGCTGACAGTAAAAATGTTACTTTTCACATCCGGTGCCGTACTCACGTCACGACGAACTCGAGCTGAGATTTTTTTTTCACAACCCATGCTTTTGTCAATTTGCAAGGATCATGCCACATAGCCAGGTAATGCAATATGTTTTATTATATTAGTGTACACAATATCTTATAAAATACACCTATCATTTCATATGATAAATCGTTTTGATTTTTTTAGCTAATTTTATTAAATTTGATTAAGTTTATAGAAAAATCTAGCAACATCTAAAACACTAAATTAATTTCATTAAATCTAACATTAAATATATTTTGATAATATATTTGTATAGTATTAAAAATATTATTATATTTTTCTATAGATTTAATTAAACTTAAAAAGTTTAACTAGAGAACAAATTAAAACTACTTATACGGAGAGACTAGTGCACACAATATCAATTGATAACTCTGTCCTGTGAGCGCATGATGAGTTTGTAAAGCTGCGTTGCTGTGATTGCCAGTTTCCTCTGAACTTCTGAAGAGAAGTCAAGCATTACCATTCCCACGTCGCATTATCTCACCTTTCGGTTGAATGGACTGAAGAAAGTTCAAGCCTTGTGCGGCTTAATGATCAATTTGATCAGACGTTCCAGGATTGTGGATCATGCCATGATGGGCATGAAATGGGCTGTTGATGGTGATCAGAGGTCAGACATGGCCGCATGGGCGCTCTAAGGTCATGATCACCAACAAGGACATCGTCCTCCAACTTGATCCCTCTCTTCTGCAATTTGCATTCTTCAGTTAACACTTTGGCTCGTTCTTTCCGGATTATTGGCTGCAAATTATTTGAGGATTACTCGTGCCACGCTTTCGAAAATATGATTTCTTCACAAACTTTCCACATCAACATTGTTTAGACCACTTGTTAGTAATATTTAAGTTCATCCATCAACCTTCAGACTTCATCCACAATTTATCCGAAAAGAACGTGTCCTATAGCCAAGGGAAGAAGAAGAAAGACAACTTTTCATTTATTGCATCATATATACATGAACAAGCCCCATGTTGCTTTTGATTTGATACCACCGAACCAAATAGTACTAATCATATGTTTGTGAGTTTGTTTGTTGGAATGGATCTAAATTCAACAGACCATGTTTATAGTAGGGTATTTGCACATGTTGTGTATGGCTTAGTACGGATGGCTTTTTTTTCTAACAACACTTCTGTTATAAAATCGGCCCCGATAGCACATTGAGAACCGAACGCGCGCGGAAGAAACATTTTAGGAGATCCAAACACGATGACACCGAAGCATGATATTTGATAACGGAGTTTAACCAAAGCCTACATCTCCGAAGCACTGATTATAGGTGTTCCTCCTCAATCCAGCATATTACAGTGTATCAGAGTTACAACGATCCTCGGTCGGACACCACCAACAATCCCTACCTCTCGTCTATGCTAAGCCGATACGTGGTTACTAAATCTATCCTACTATTTAAGAAAGAATCAAACTCTTACTCTATTCTTAATACCTAGTATAACTCCAAGTCCTAAACAATAATCGACCACGCACACATATTCGGCACAAACTCTAACAACTTTAATTAAATCTTATTGGAAGTACCATACAAGGCAACACACTAAAGTTCGGTATGGGCCAGTTGCAAAAGTGAGAGGAGTACTACATCACTAAATTGCATTGAGATGATCTTGAGAAACATCTCTATTCCTACAACCTCTCATCATCGATCCTTTGACCCTGATTCCTCTGCCGCCTTGGCCTTACTGATTACCGGGTCCATTCTCCGGACTCGACAGCTCCCAAACCCTAGTGCATTGCTCGCTGACACCATCCAAGGGAGACAGCGAAGAAGAGGTCCATCCAAGCCGCTTCACGTTGTACAAATTGATCCGAGCACAAACATCTCCGATCCAATGGTACTTAGGCCCAAGATACAACATTACTCCCTAACCGTTGCCGACACCTACAACGAACCCTTCGTCTGCTCCTCGCCTTGCCCCCTCCTTGGTTGCCGCTAGCGCCACCACTAAGCTCGTCGTTCTCCTGCCAAAGCCCCTCCTTGCTGCAGTCATCTCAAATCCACGCAACCAAATCTGGACCGGGAAGCCAACGATCTAGCAGCCACCGCACCAGCCACCGCACCTAGGGCCATTGCCACTGCCGTCCATGCTAGCACGCTAGAAAGCACTGCCACAAACAAGCTGCCGCTCTTGCCGTCACACAAAAAGATCTGAACGTAGATATCCCACTATTACTGGCAGCTACGGATCGTAGGGCCATCGCTACTAAAGAGCACCGGCTCCGCCACCATCGAGGATGGAGATTTAGTAATATGATTAATTCATGAATAGTGTCTTTTCATTGAAAATTTGTTGGTGTCTTACCTTTGGGATTCATTCTTACAGGTATTTATGATGTAAACTTTATAACAATCTATCTATCTATCTATTATTCTATCTATCTATCATATTATTAAGACAGCTTGAAAAGAAGGCACCACGTTTGTTGTGGAAGCTACAAATTCCCACATTAATCGAAGAAAAAGAAAAGAAAAGCTCAAATAGAAATACAATCTAAAAAATAACTGAAATTCGGAATTAAAAATAAGCGATATTGAAAGAGGAGTCCATATAAGAACCCAATACATGATTAATTAAAATTTAGAATAAAAAATAATTAAATTTGTGAAATTAAGAAAATAAAAAGAAGAGTTCAAGTAGGAATATAACTTTGAAATAACTAAAATTCAGAATAAAAAAGAAATATTGAAACAATAATTAATCCATCTATAACACAACACGAGATTAATTAGAATTCGAAATAAAAAATAAAATGACAATAAAGAGGGAAAAAACAATATGTCTGTAAAGGAGTAAAATGGTGGGAGTTGATAGGATATAAAAACTATAAACAAATAAATAAAATCTCAAATAGAATCCCAATGACAATTAAGAGGAGGGACAACGGACAAGCCATTAAGCAACATGGTCGCGGCAGTTGGCGGGATTCTAAAAAGGAAAAAAGTAAACCCCAATGACAATCATGTTCAATTTTTAAAATCTCAATAACAATAAAGAGTGAAGGTAACGGGCGGGTCGCGCATAGAGCGGTACCGTGGCAAAGTCACTGACGGTTTAGCGGGACTTCTAAAAAGTAAAAAATAAAACCAAACAATAATTATGTTCGATTTTTAAAATCTCAATGATAATAAAGAGAGGAAATGGCGGAGGGACCGTAGAGGAGTACAGTGAAAGTGTTTGATGGAACTTTAAATAAAATTATAAAAAGAAAACCCAACAAGATAATGAACTCTAAAAACTAAAAGATATAATTTTTAAAGGTTTCATGGAATATAAATAGAAATAGTGATAGATCAACAAGCAAATAAAGATTTGACAAATGAGTAAAGGGTAGCGACCGAATCGACTTTTAAAAACTATAAAATTGAAAACATGCGGATGATAAAGTTTGGTCTTTCAAAATCATAGGATAATGAGATAGATATTTATCAAATTTTAAGTAATATCATATATAAAATATAAATAATTTTGTATGGGTACTACCCGCAATTGGGCAACCCACTCAACTAGTTATATTATTAAAACAGCCTTGAAAGGAGACATAACATTTGTTGTGGAGGCTATTAATTCGCACAATAATCGGAGAAAAGTAGAGTCCAACTAGGTAAACAATTTAGAAATAACTGAAATTCAGAATTAAAAATAAGCAATATGGGAAGAAAAGTCCATATAGAACCGAATATGAGACTAATTAAAATTCGAAATAAAAAATAAAATAAATTCAGAAATTAGACAAGAAAAAAAAGATAGTTCAAGTATGAATACAATTCGAAAATAAATGAAATTCGGAATAAAAAATAAGCAATATAGGATGAAGAGTCCATGTAGAACTGAATACGAGATTAATTAAATTCCGGAATAAAAAATAAAATAAATACTGAAACTATAATATGAGAAAAAGAGAGTTAATGTAGGAATACATTTTAAAAACAACTAAAATTCGATATTAAAAATAAACAATATTAATGGAAGGAGAGTCCATATAGATTCGAATACAAGATTAATTAAAATTAGGAATAATAAAAGAAATTCTGAAATTAGAAAAAGAAAAATAAGAGTTTATGTAGGAATACAATTTTAAAAAAACTATAGTCAGGGGAAAAAGCAATATCGAACGAAGAGACCATCTAGAACACAATACGAGTTTAATTAAAATTTAAAATAAAAAATAAATTAAATTTTGAAAATAGAAAAATAATTATAAGGGTTCAAGTAGGAATAGAATTTAAAAATAACATAATATCAGAATAAAAAATATGGAATTTTCGAAAAAAATACAATCCATCTAAAAACAACTATGGCAAATGACAATAAAAAAAAGGGGAGAAGCAACATGATCGTAAAGGAGTTGGGTGATGGTGGTTGATGGGACATCTAAAAACTATAAACAAAACACCAAATAGAATCTCAATGACGATGAGGGACGACGGACAGCCGTTAAAGCATCGTGATCACCGTGGATGGCGGGACTTCTAAAAAGTAAAAAATAAACCCCAATGATAACCATATTCAATTTTTAAAATCTCAATGATAATAAATAAAACCCCAAATAGAATCTCAATGATGATTAAGAGGAGTTATGACGGGCAACCCATTAAGCACCACACGGGGGTTGGTGGGACTTCTGGAAATTAAAATAAACCACAATGATAATCACCTTCAATTTTTAAAATCTCAATGATAATTAAAAGAAAAGGCATCGAGCGTGTTGTAGAAGAGTATAATGGCAATGCTGCTCACGGTTTGGCGGGACTTCTAGAAAGTTAAAAATAAATACCATTGATAATTATGTTCAACTTTTAAAATCCTAATGACAATAAAGAGGGGAGGCGGGGGATAGGTCGTAGAGGAGTAGAGTGGTGTCGTTTGACGGGACTTCTAAAAATTATAAAAATGAAAGCCAACGAGATAATTAACTCTAAAATTTATAAGGTGTAATTTTAGACTTCCAAGGAGGATGAATAGAAGCTGTGGTAGATCGAGCAAACAAATAAAGAGGTGACAAGCAAGTAAGATGTAGCGATTGGTGTGATTTTTAAAAACTATAAAATTCGAAACATGGAGAGAATAAGGTTCAGCCCTTTAAAGATAACGAGATAGCTATTAAACAAATTTTAAATAAGCTCATATGTAAAAGAAGATAATTTTGTATGTATACCGCGCAATTGCGTGGGCCACCCAGCTAGTTATATTATTAAACTGGTTTGAAAGGAGGCACGACGTTAGCTATGGAGACTAGAAATTCCCATATTAAACGAAGAAAAAAAAGGAGAGTCTAACTAAAAATACAATTTAGAAATAACTAATATTCAGAATTAAAAATAAGCAATATTAGAAAAAGAATCCATAGAAGAACCCAATACAAGATGAATTAAAATTCGCAATAAAAATAAAATAAATTCTGAAATTAGAAAAAAGAAAACAAAGAGTTCACTTGGGAATAGAATTTTGAAATATACTGAAATTCGGAATTAAAAATAAGAAATATTAGAAAAAGAATCCATATAAGGACCCAATACAAGATTAATTAAAATTCGGGATAAAATAAATAAATTCTGAAATTAGGAAAAGAAAAATAAGAGTTATAGTAGGAATACCATTTTGAAATATACTAAAATTCAGAATAAAAAAGAAAATATTGAAACAACAATTAATTCATTTAGAACACAACACGGGATTATTTCGTAACAAAATAAAATAAATTCAGAAATTAGAAAAACAAAATAAGAGTTCAACTAGAAATACAATTTATAAATAACTAAAATTTGTAATAAAAAATAAAGACTATTGAAACAATAGACTATCGAGAACATATGATGAGATTAATTAAAATTCAAAATAACAAATAAAATAAATTTCTAAAATAGAAAAATAATTATAAGAGTTCAAGTAGGAATATGATTAACAAATAAAAATAATAAAATGAAAATTATGGATTTTTCAAAAATAATAGTTTGTCTAGAACAAGACGATATCTAATGACAATAAAGAGAGAAGAAAGAATAGGCCCGTGAATTAGTAAACTGGTGGCAGTTGATGGGACAAACAAAAAACTATAAACATATAAATAAAACCCCAAATAGACTACTGATGATTAAGAGGAGGGACGATGGGCAGACCATTAAGCAGCGCGGTCGCGGCGGTTGGCGGGACTTCTAAAAAGTAAAAGGTAAACCCCAGTGATAATCATGTTCAATTTTTAAAATCTTAATGATAATAAAGAGGGGGAACAATGAGCGGGCCGTGGAGTAGTATAGTGACAAAGCCACATACGGTTTGGCGGGATTTCTAAAAAGTAAAAAATAAACCCAAACGCTAATTATGTTCGATTTTTAAAATCTCAATGATAATAAAGAGAGGAGGCAGCGGACGCCGTAGAGGAGTATAGGGGCGGCGTTTGACAAAACTTTAAAAAAGTTATAAAAATAAACCCAATAAGAAAATAAACTCTAAAAACTAAAATATCTAATTTTTAAAGGTTTCATGGAAGATAAATATAAACCGTGATAGATCGATAAGCAAATAAATGACTGACAAGAGAGTAGGAGGTAGCGAGCGATGTGACTTCTAAAAACCATAAAATTAGAAACACGGGGATGAAAAAGTTCAGTCTTTCAAACTAAGACAACAAGATTGTTATTTAACAAATTTAAGTAAAATCGTATGTAGAAAATAGATAATTTTGTATGGTTACTAGACGTGCAATTGCGCAGGCCAACCAACTAGTTATATTATTAAAACAATCTTAAAAGTAAGCACCACGTTCACTGTGGAGACTAAAAATTTCCACATTAAGCGAAGAAAAAGAAAATAAAAAGTCCAAGTAGAAATACAATTTAAAAATAACTAAAAGAAAAGGAAAAGGGGAGTCCAAATAGAAATACAATTTAAAAACTAAAACTCAGAATTAAAAATAAGCAATATTAGAAAAGGAGTCCATATAAGAACCCATTTAAAAATTAACTAAAATTCAGAATAAATAATAAAAATAAATTTCTTAATTATAAAAATAAAAAAGAGATTTCAAATAGGAATAAAATTTGAAAACAACTAAAATTGGAAATAAAAAATAAGGAATATTGAAAGAATAGTCCATATATAACACAATACGAGATTAACTAAAATTAAAAATTATAAAATAAAATAAATTCGGAAATACGAAAAAGAAAAATAAAAGTTCAATTAGGAGTACAATTTATAAATAACTAAAATTCGTAATAAAAATAAATGCTATTGAAAGAAGAGATCATCTAGAACACACGACAAGATTAATTAAAATTCGTAATAACAAATAAAATAAATTCCAAAAATAGAAAAATAATTACAAGAGTTCAAGTAAAGGAGTAGAGTGGTGGTGGTTGATAGGATATCTAAAAACTATAAACAAAACCGAAAAACCTCCAAATAGAATTTTAATGACGATTATGAAAGAGACGATAGGCTGACCATTAAGCAACACAATTATGTCAGCGGGATTTCTAAAAATTAAAAATAAACCCCAATGATAATCATGTTTATGTTTTAAAATGTCAATGACAAAAAAGTGAGTGGCATCGAGCAGGTCGTAGAGGAGTATGGTGGCGAAGCCGCTAACAGTTTACCAGGACTTCGAGAAAGTAAAATATGAACCAAAACGATAATTATGTTCGAATTTTAAAATCTCATTGATAATAAAGAGATAAGGTAGCAGGTGGATCGTTAAGGAGTACAGTGGTGACGTTTGACGGAACTTCTAAAAATTATAAAAACAAAACCCAACAAGACAATGAGCTCTAAAAATTACAATGTTTAATTTTTAAAGGTTTCAAGTAGAATGAATAGAAGAAATGGTAGATCGGCAAGTAAATAAATGAGTGATAAAGGAGTACGGGGTAGTGACTAATGTGATTTTTCAAAAATATAAATTTAGAAACACGAGAATAGTAAGGTTCGGTATTTTGAAATCCTAAAACAACGAGATAGCTATTTAACAAAAATTAAGTAAAATCATATTAAAAAATAGATAATCATGTAAGGGCGCTAGTCGCGCAATTACGCGGAACACCCAACTATTAACTTTTGAAGTAAAGGTCAGGACTTCCTATACCATAAAAAGTTATATGCATGAACACGACTGCCATATTTTTCTCTGTGGAATTCTGCTGACGGAAACATACGCATATTCAATTCTCGATCTCAGACCGAATTGAGTACAATTATAATGGCAGGATACATATGTATGGTTGCAGGCTTAGCAGCCATGCAGGTGGCTGTCTGCTCTACAAAGTTGTCCAATTCTTCTGTACCTGTTACTGTTATTTATTTATTTATTTTAAAAAACAGTACGCACCCTGCCATTACCATGAATAAGTACTCAGCTACGCAAGAACATGGTGACAGCGCATTCCTAGATCGTGCAGTTTAGAATACTTTGCGCTGCACATCAGAGATCAGACCACTGCAAGTGGCAAGTGCTCCAATCGCAGCCGCAACGGTTGTGAAATTGAAAAGTAATTAAGGTCGTTTTTGCTGATAATAACAAATCTAAATTCTAAAAGCGTACGATTCTTGAACAATGCTATGGTCCCCTATTGTTGCTTGCTTGCATCCTAATAATCTAAACCCCCCCCCCCCCCCCCCAACTGATCCCCCCAAATTCTTTTCCATTTGATGTCACGGGTGACCTCAATTACCGAAATTTCATTAGGATATGTACGCTCCTCTCTGGCATAGATCCGCTAGATTTGGGGGGGGGGGGGGGGGCAAGAAGACGAAGGTTGCTATGAAGGAAGAACAGGGTTGACAAATTTGACGTAGTAGTGTGATTATCATGGATATTATATCAGACTTATCAAGCCGGTACAAATATAAAAACAATTCGATCCAAATTTTTGGAAAAGTACGTCTAAATTTCACTAGTTTTCTTCGTTGACTAATTGGTACTCATAATCGATGTAGCAACAAAGTGAAACTTGCAACAATGTGCATGAAGAAAATGAAAAACAAAACAGCGTGCAACAATGTGCAGATCGATTGCAGATATAGCTGGAAACATGTCACTGTCGCTGCACATCACACTGCGAGTTCCACAATTTCCCATTGGAAGGAGACACGGATTAATATTTGCACAGACGTCAGATCAGCCCCGCAACCTGCACAGCGGAAAGAATAAGAAAAAGCGCAGGGGTTTCTCATCATCCGAGTTGTTCATCCGAGACGAGCGCGAAAAGGGCGCCTTTGGCCGTATGCGCTTTTCTCGGCTGGCGTCATGGGCGTGGAGATCGCATCCTCTAGGCATCATCAGATAACCTGCATCTTACCAGCCGTCCAGCAGTGCCGGGCCGCAAGCATGGAGATACGGCACGATCCGTTCACATTGCTGTTGATCCAACTTGCTCCGATCCATATCTTAATTGAAGATTAGAAAGTACAGATTTTTATTGGGTTAAAAAGGCACCTTGAGCCCCTTGACCAATCACTCGGTTCGTCCACTCGGCGAAAGCATCATCCAATCGATCCGTATTTGCCTCTGCGCTGAAAACTTCTTGGCAACAGTAGCACTGTACTCCATGTACGTGGTACTATGACTACCTCTTGGCCAGGACTCAGGAGGTGATTAACAGTAATCACACGCCATGTGATAAAGTCAGAAAGTCAAGCCGTCGTTTTACTTGCACGGCCACCAATCCATTATACACACCACATCCCCCGGCATCGTTTTATTTCTCGGTTTTTCAGAAGCGATGCATGAAAAAGGCTCCAATTTCTGAATACCTCGAGCGACAGCCACAAGGGCTGCAACCTGCGCCACGGAAAACGTTTGCGCTCCAGGAAAACGAAGTAATTAACGAACGCCGCCGCTGACAATAGCGCGACGAGAGATTGGCACGGAATCATGTGGTAGCCGGAGGGAGTGGGTAGTTGCCGCGCGTGCCATGCGGCTGCAGGCATCGCTGTATCACCCGGCCTTTTCGGAGAGGCATGGGGAAGCGCCCGCACTTTATTGCCGGCGACGGCGATGTAAGGCGGCGTACGTGAGCGGGATGACGGCGACGCGACCGCGATCTCGGAGGGGGTCGATCTGTTAGGTCGTCGCCCGTCGGTGGTAGCTGGCCTGGCCAGCTGCAACGGCGAGGAGATCTCACGTCCGAGTCCGACCCGAGGCGGCGCTGCTGATGCCTGGCTCTGGCTGGCTGGCTGGCGCCACAGCTTGCAGGAGGCTGCGGCGACGCTTTCGCTGCGGGAGAGGATAGGAATATTCGCGCGCTAATTATTGGTGCGATCTGATCTGCGTCTTCCTCCCAGATTATTGGGGAAAAGCTTGCTTTTGTCATCTTCCTCGTTGAAACGATCAGAACCTCAAAAGCGCTAAATTCACTTTACTCTATTGTTTAGTGAAGATTTCTCTCGATTTCGCCCGGTTACTATATCGTTATCGCAAGATTTTCTCTTGATCTTTGTCTTCGATAGGATCCTGATCCGTTTTAAAGTAAGTACTATAAACCTCGAAAGCACTTATTCCAAGATATCACCTAAACAAACTAAGAGATTTTACTATGTTTACGAGGTATTTAGAGGTATTAAGAGATGGAGTAATATGGACTATTTGATCGAGAGATGATAAGGTACCGAATAAAAATTATTGTACCACATGACAGTGAAGTAATTAAATAGTAAAATATGTTCATTTTAAGTGGATGAAATACGGCTGTACTGAACTGGTACTGATCGATAGGTAAAACATAAATCAGGCATTGATTTACACATCAAATAGATCTCCACAGGAAAATTATCATATCCATCTTCTTTCTTCTTTCGCATTGGTTCGTTCTTACTCTAGGATTTGACCTAAATTCACCAAAAAGAAACAGAGGAAGAACCATCGGAATTGTTAAGGATTCAACACGAGACGAGATCGCCCAGTCAATGGCATAGGTGAAGCCCATTAGGTGAGATCTCCTTGACACAGTTGATTAGTTATTTACGTAGTTCACAAATTCCTTCGTATAAGAGACTGGAATGATATCTCCTCTGTTCTTCTAATAGGGTTTGAACAGGTGGACCCGCAAGGAGACACGGTCAAGGGAGAAGCTTTGGCACGGTCATGTGTTCTTTTGGATAAAACATAAATCTATAGAAGACCACGCAAATGCGAATTTTTACGCTAGTAATGTGTTCTTGGAACAAAATGTAAATCTAGAGAAAATCACACAAATAAGAACCTCAAAGAACACAATATAAATCTATAGAAAACCACGCAAAAGAGAACATATACGCTAGTACTAGGCAAATGACTTAAGTGGTACCGATTTAAATTTGAGGATAATTCTGCCTTTTTTTCTCTACTAGCAAATTTATGTTCTATCTTTGATACCTACGTACCTAAGCTAATACTTAAATACTTTTTACATGTTACCTGTTATTAAGAAGCGTTGGATTTTTCTCCTTTTGAAATGCAAACACCGTAAAAGCTCTCAAACTAATATGCTAAGGTGGAGGAGAGAAGAAAGAAGAGAAGTAGGAGCTATCCCTTGTGCAAGGGACAATCTCCACATAAACTTCTGGAAAAAAGAGAAAGGAAAGAATGGATTGGACAAACAAATAAAATGAAATTATTAGGAATAGTGTGCTAGAGTTAGTGTAGAAGTGATATATTATACACACTAGTTTACATGGATAAAATTAGGGATATGGATTTTCATCCCTCGAGGGGATATCCTCTCGTTGCTTGCATATCATTTAAATAATTATAAAAAAATTAAAACAAATTGACAAAATAAATATATGAAACATATCACTCCACAAACATACATGATCAAATTCGACTTCTACAAGTTGCACTAAAAAGAAAAAATTAAACTAAAAATAGTTAACATACATTAATAGGTATATTTCTTATTTTTGTTACAACTTGCAGAAGTTGAATTTTAACTTGCACGTTGGTGGAGTGATATATTTCGTATTAATCTATATTTTGAAAAAAAATTTATGACTATTTGAATATCCTCTTAAGGGATGATAACACTTTCCCTAAAATTGAAGATGGCAATTACATCTTCTATAAAACTTACTCTTAGCTGATGCAGTGTTCTACCTGCTGGCAAAGTGGGAGAGACGACAAAGATTTTCGTGCCTATGCGGATCGGTTGCTCCGAGAGAGGCCTGGTCCAGGAAACAAAGATTTTTGGAAATGTGCTCCGTGGAGATGGTAGGCCCATTATGTACCCAACCCTACCTTTCTCGCTTTTCCTTTCCTTCTGGCTGTGGTCAGGTCCAGTGCGCAACTATCTGGCCCATTATTGGTCAATAGTATCGGTCAATGGGCCACATGAGTACTTTATTCTCTTTGGAACGGGCCACAGTTGGGGACGTCGTCCTCAAGAATTTTTTTATTTTTTTATTTTTTTTAATATTTACATAAATATTATAGCGCCGAAAAATATTACAAAAGTAGACCCTGCCGCCCTTGCATAGGGCGGCAAGCTGACGTGGCACACGGCGCCGTGTGAGCTTTCACGGCGTCGTGTGCGTCTTTCACTGTTCTGCACCTTGCCGCCCTCTGCAAGGGCGGCAAGGTTGGTAATTTTCATTTTGGTCCCTAGCCGGCCGGCCTTAGGTTTTAAAAAGTTTAATTAGGGTCCCTTGCCGCCCTATGCAAGGGCGGCAAGGTTGACCACCCTACTTGTCCCCCCAATTGATTTTAATTTTTTTGTCCCCCCAATAGTCTCGATCACAGAAACAGTATATATACTGAAACAAGGATAATTATGTCACGATAATTATGCCGCCGAAAGTAGATTGGACGGAATGACGCCGAAAGTAAGATTGGGCGTATGCGGATGTATACCCTGTCGCCTTTTTAAAGGGCGGAGGGCGGCATGACGCCGAAAGTAAGAATGGACGTGTGCCGATTTGACATGGTAGATTTTATGTTTGAGAAAGCGTAAGGGCGTTAGCAGCGATTCCGCAGTCGTACTTCACGCGAATAAATGAGGTTGCATCGGTGTAGCCGAAAGTATTCGTGCATGCGGCGAAAGGTATCGTGCTTTGTAAAAAGTAACAGCGAAGTCTACGAAAGCAAACCTCGAATACAAACAATGTACTAAGTCTACAAGCATGGAGTACTAGCATGTCAAGAAAATAACAAAACAAAAGTCTACTCTACTGGCCCTGCCCCGCACCGCGACCGCTTGGTCCTCCGGGCCTGCGCTCGCACGTGGTCCTGGGAGTACGTGAAGCGATCGGGTGGGACAGCCCGGGTAGCGCGGGTGTGTGGGTGCGGAGTGGAGGACGACTGCTCCTGCGTATGCACCGGCGGTGCGCCTCCCAGTTGCGAGGGATCGAGGACATCCTCTGTCGACTCGTCGAAGTCGAAGTCGCTGAGGTCGAACTGTGTGGCGGAAGCCCACCCGTGCTCCAACGATGCCTCGCTAGGAGCCTGCCACGACATGCCGGCCGCCTGTGACGAAGTCCCGGTGTCCTGCCAGAACGACGCAGACTGCGAGGCCGACGCACTTGCCTGAGACGATGACCCTGCAGCCTGCCAGGAGTGGGTACCTCCGAAGGGAGGGGGTGTCGGCCTAGGAACGTGCGCAGCTTGACGAGGAGCAAGCGGCCGGGGTCGAACCTGGGGTGCTGCGTCTGCCTGAGCAACGTCGGCAGCCCGACAGGAGAGCGCACGGAGAATCGAGCGCATCGAGTCCCGTATCCGCGTGTACGTCGATAGGTGCTCATCTGCGCTCACCTCAATCCCCGCACCTAACCGTTGGATCGCCGTTGATGCATCAACGATGACCCTGTTGCACTCAACGACTTGCACGGTACATTTGTACGTCAATACTCGTAAAGGCTTAAAAGGAGTTGGTGCGATGCATGGTACTCACAGCACGAGCGAAGTCCTGGTCGCGGTGCCTGGCGTAGAGGTCTGTCATGCTCGCAACATGGGCCTGTACCTCCCTAGGAGCGTAGGTGACCCTAGTACAGGTGTGTGGCTGGTACCAGGCTAGGTACGCCTGGTACCCCTCCTCCGTGTGTGGCTCTCCCGTGTGGTCCACGACATCCTCGGTTGCGAGCAACCAGTCGTCGACAAAAGGGGCCAGCTTGGCGAGCCAGTTGCTAGCTGACTGCTGACCCTTGCGCGAGTACCTGCAAATTAATGTATTGTATTAGTGTGAATTAAAAAAACCAAGTTATTGTGTAGAGGTGGTTGTTAATGCAACATATGGAAGCAAAGTTAAGTCACTTACCGGTGAACAGCAGCTGTGACACCTGTCTGAAACGGTACTGGAAAGGCCTGATGGAAGCCGAACTAGCGCATCACGTGGTAGGCTGCGTGAGGCTCGACACAGATGTCGAAAACCATCGGAACCCTAGTCATCTAGTACGCCTGGTCCCTAGTGCAGAGTGTGGAAAGGCCTAACGGCGCACGGTACTGGGTAGTCGCGGCACTGTAGGGCTCCCACACTACGTCGGTCAGCAGAAGGCGGTCGAACTCCATAACAAACTCCGCATACGACCGCCTAACTTGGACGTGAGCCCCTCGGCGCTGCAAGACAACATGCTCGATGTGATGTACGATGAACATAACAATAGTACTCTAATATCAACCTCGGTTGTGACGTACCTGACGCCGGCACCACACAGTACCCATTGTTGGGTAGTCGATCTCGGGCCTATTCTCGTACAACGATGCCTCGTACGGGTGGTGGTCCACAATGGGCCTGCCGATCGCAATCCTCTCAGCCGCCCAAAGAGAAACAAAGAGAGGGCACCCACCGAATATCGCCCCGGGGTCCGTCTTGGTGCAAGCCTCATAAAGACCATGGTACTGAGCCGTAAGCAACGCGGAACCCCAGCTCCACTGAGGCACCTCGCCAGGCGCGGCGTCGGCGATGGTCCTGGCGTAGTACACGAGACCCTTGTCGACCGTGTGCTCGTGTCCTCCACAGAACATTACCCACCCAAAGAGCCAGAGCAGGTACGCCTCCAAACAACGGCTGAAGGAGTACTCCTTGGCCTCAGCCTGTAGCTGGTCGACCTGCAAGCGTTGGATGAAATGTTAGACAACTTATGAGTTACGTAAGTAGTATGATACTCTTTTCAACTGATGAAATGTTAGAAAAACTCACGGTGAACTGAAGCAGCCACCTCTTCGTAGGCCCGGTGTTGCGGTGCTGCTGCAACGGCTCGAGCTGGAGGCCTGGTGCGCGCTGAACGGGTGCGAAACGTGCCATCAGATCGTCCCTCCAGTTCGCACCCGTGTCAACTGGCCCGACAGCGTCTCCCGCGAGCGGTAGCCCCAACAAGTACGACACGTCCTGTAGGGTGGGGGCTACCTCACCGCACGGCAGGTGAAAAGTGTGCGTCTCAGGCCTCCACCGGTCGGCCAAAGCTGCTAGTAGTGACCTGTCTGCATCCCAGCGTGTGGCCGCCTCGTCGTCGCCGGTGGCGGCCTCCACAAGCCGACACAACGGTAGTAGGCCGGCCTCACGCAACCTGCAAAATTAAATTCATATGTCATTTGCATTAGTAACGCGGTGAAAAGATATAAAAAATGTACAAAGTACAATAATTAACACATGAAATCCATACCTCCCGACGAAGGAGTCGTGAACCAGAAGTCGCTCGCATGACGACCGTGGCCGGAACGTCCCAAGCTGAGCCCCCTCCACTGCAGTAAGCTAAGAACGGTGGCGCTGATCTATCGATGGATCCAACAACTCAGGTGTGTGCTGACGCGCCATCTCTGCAAAAAAGATGTGTTGCGTGTTAGGTCATGTAAGAAGTTAACAATATAATCGTGAAAACAAGTTATGTAAAACCGAAGAAAACGTAAAGTAACATCGTAAAGTACATGTTATTTACAACATAATTTACACAATAATGGGCCACATAATGAGTATGAAAAACAGTGAACAAAATTACAAGTCACGATACATAAATACATTATATGGCAAATTCTAACAAGTGGTTCGAAACACAACACAATGCCATAACATCGATAAGTTCGAACGAAATTACAAGCCACCGAACTTAAAGACATTACAATGCCATAACATAAAGACATTACAATGCCATAACATAAAGACATTACAAATCCACGAAATTACAAGCGAACATTTTTCAACATATAATGCACGAACTACACAGTCTTGCCAGGTTGATCAATTGAAGGGAATGTCTTGATTGCACAAGAGCTCCCAGGGTTTCTTTGTTGGATAACAGATAGCAAACGCGGCAAATTGTCATATGAGGCTTCATAAGTTCCAAATCTCATCTCTATTATTTTCTGTTTTGCCCTCCACGCCTTGGCATAGCTAATAGTATACTTGAATTTCTGTTCGATATGACGGATTATTGACTTAGGCTCATATGTCAGATTGTCCACGACGTGTGCATACATCTCAGATGCAGCAAATGCACATGTAATATTCCTGTGGTATTTCTGAACACCAGGAAGATAACATGTATGCTTGGTTACGACTGACACTGTCCAATAATCCTTCCATTTTCCCTTGTAAGCATGCACTCTCTAGGGACACCCGTCTTTTTCGTTAACACACCTTACTTCATACTGTGACCGGTTCGACTTGGCAACCCAAAACTCTCTTTGCAATGACACTGCAAAATGTTGCACCGCCTCCTTCATGTCTTCTCCATCACCATACCTTGCTCCCTCAATAACCTCATTCTCTTTGTACTCCCATCTGACATTTTCCCCTTCAGATACGACCAGACCAGAAAAATCATCACTAGCCCATTCAGCTGGATTAATATTGTTCTCCTCATCATCTGACGAATCATCTTCCTCTACACGCTCGTTGTCAGAATCCTCTCTTTCCATTTCGTCCACAATGGCTTCGACAGTCTCCCCCTCGTCAGCCACTCCACCAGGTTGCGTGCCTACTGGAGGTACTACGACATCTTCTTCTAATGTGTTGACTTCATCCACTCCAGTCTCATTCACTTCAGCACTTGGCCCCTCGCCATCATCCATGTTCATCTCCACATTTGGATCCTTCGGATGAACATATGGAAGCATAGCTAGAGGCCACCTGCGTTGCAATGCATTCTCCACATACCATCTCCACATCCGAGAGTTTTGAACTGGCATTAGTTCCCAATAAAAACCTTCAGTTGCCCAACTTACTACAACATGGATTGTAATATCAGCGGTCTGTGGATCAACTCCCAAGCCCCTCATCAACCATTTTTTAATAGAAGTTAAACTTCTCTCAGCTGGTCTATCAATTCCCCTTGGTGTTACAATAAATTCTGACAGATCTACCCTACTCGGCCCATAACGGACGTTTCCTTGACCATGGTATAGTTGAAATATAAGTTTACTGGACATATCTGCAAGTAAATCACTGTGTCACTATTTTACGTTATAAACGAGTACAACGTAATATCATGTTTCAAATGTACCACAATTTTTATGTATGCTACTGTAATGCTACCTACAAATATTTAAAACTACAAATCTAATTACTATAATTACTACAGATCTACTAATTTACCTACATCTGACAATACAAAGTGCTACTATGCACATGCTATAACCCTAGATCAAATAATGCATTTAATTACAAAAAGTTCTATGGAAATATACCTAAAATCTATTTAATATCATACATTTAATCATGTATATGATCTACAAATATTAAATCACTATGTCACTATTTTACGTAATAAACGAGTACAACGTAAAAACTACCACATTTTTTAAGTATGCTACTGTTAAAAACTACCACAATTTTTAAGTATGCTACTGTTATGCTACTCACAAATATTTAAAACTACAAATCTAGTTACTATAATTACTACATATCTACTTATTTACCTACATCTGACAATACAAAATGCTACAGTTCCCCTACTAAAACCCTAGATCACAAAATGCATTTATTTAAAATTAGTTCTACACAAATATAACTAAAACCTATTTAATATTATACATTTAATCATGTATATATCTAGAAATATTACCTGAAATCGAAGTTCAAACCGGCAGGGCTTCACCTATTCTTCTCTTCTCCTCCTCTTCTCCCACTGTGCAGATGTGAGAAGAATGGAGAGAGGAGCAAATGAGCTGCTTTGCTGGCCGGCAGGCCTTATATAGGCAGTGGAGCCTACCGCCCTAGCAGAGGGCGGCAAGGGTGTGCCTGCCGCCTAGCCAGAGAGCGGTAAGGGGCCGCCTGCAAAATGGCAGGTCCACCCTAAACGGCCGTCGCGCGCGCGTGACCCACGTCAGCTTGCCGCCCTGACAAAAGGCGGCAGGGCGGCACGATCTATTTCTGCTATTTTTTTTGCGCGCTATAATATTTCTGTAAATATTAAAAAATATATAAAAATAAAAAATATTCTCGTCCTCAACGCAGCCATCACGCCCAGCCGCGTAGGAACGGCCGCACGGTCCACCACCACAGCCACCGCCACCTCCACCGACCGGTGGGCCCGCGACGACACCGCCGTTTATAGGCCAGGGAGGCGGAAGACGACGCGGTTCGTGCGCCACCGTCGGCCGTGCGCAAGCCAAGCCAACCACCGCGAGAAAACCAACATCGGAGGAGCGACCCGTCCGTCCCTAACCCCTCCCCCTCGTCGTCGTCCAGCCAGAGAACCAAGCGAAGAAAAAGGAGGAGGAAAAAAAAAAC
This sequence comes from Oryza punctata, assembly GCA_000573905.2. Taxonomy (NCBI): domain Eukaryota; kingdom Viridiplantae; phylum Streptophyta; class Magnoliopsida; order Poales; family Poaceae; genus Oryza; species Oryza punctata. Next base: position 25,547,961 of record CM002491.2, on the reverse strand, counting down.
AAACGAGAGAGGCGACCGACGCGGCAGGCTCGGCCGTTCGCCCGTTCTCCCCTCTCCCGGTCAGCGCGCTGAGGCTTTTGCGTCCGGAGACGGGGCGCCATGGAGGCGCTGTGGAAGCAGGCCTCCAGGCTCAAGGAGCAGGTCTCCCGTCAGGTGATGCTCTCCCATCCCCCTCGATCTCTTTGAACTTCTGTGTTAGTACGGTTCTCGATCGATCCGAGTTTGTGATAGCGCTAACCGGGGGTCGATCCCTCTCGGGTGTCTGTCTTGTTCGATCCGGTCTCTATAAGTTTAATTTGATGGCTATGCTGATGGGTTTTGAGAGGCTACCGTACTTCGTCTATGGTTAGGCGTCTCAGGTTAATTTTCATTCATGCTGGAATGGTGAAATGAATTGTGAGGGGAGGTCTTCTAGAAAAAAAATTGAGAGGGGAGGGTTGGGACTGCGATGCGCATGTTTGCAATCCTGAGATGAGAAACATCAGGTTATGATTTTAAGATTGGGTTGATCAATTTGGTTAAGCTATTAGGAATCTGCAGGTTTTATATTTAAAAGCGTTGCTCGTGATTCCTGTTCGAAATATAGAACCGTGTAAACACGATTCTATCCCAATTTGCTGTTTTGAGTAATACCACCTTGATTATTTGCATCCATCTTGCACAAACATAGGAGGGTTGGCCGAAAGGAATTACACTGCCTTAGGAAGACAGCTAAGATTAGCAGTCCACACAACAAAGTAGGGAACAATATCTGGTATCTATTCAGGTGTTCTGGTTTCGGAGTGTAGACCTATACTACTAATCCTTGCTATGAATTTCGCCTGGAACATGTAGTCTTTAAAAACCGATGTTCCAATGTCAGGACTTGTAATTACTAATGTTTGCGATTTGCAAAGTAACTGGAGACTCTAGGGTGTTAAATGCCAGCTACATATCTTCCTTCACATGGAATAAATACTGCATTATCTTTATATGTTGTGGGATATTTTCTTGGTATTTAACTGCATCGAAAAGTCAGCTCTTTTAATCTCGGTATGAACCGCATAACATTGTACCTATCTACACCATTGCAGGGCGTGTTTAAGCCATTTGGAGCTGCCTATGGAAATTCAGAAAATGCATTTACAGATGAATCAGAAGTTAATCTACACCAGAGGCTGGAAAAACTTTACTTATCAACTCGTGCTGCTAAAGTATGAGCAAGACAAATTTATTAGAGAAACAGTATCTCTTTCCTTTCTACCTAGATTATTTCGATTAAACATTGGCATCTTTTGGCCAGCATTTTCAAAGGGACATTGTCCGGGGTGTGGAGGGATACATAATCACTGGATCTAAACAAGTGGACATAGGTATGTTTCTCCAACTATATATAGTAGCTTATCAGAATACTTTTAGCTTGACACAATATTAATTACTCAGCGTAACATTTACATTACTGTATGTTGATTAGCTGCAACCTAAATCTATAGGAAATAAATTGTCCGACGATAGCCAGAAATATGGCACTGGAAACACATGTACAAGTGGTAACACTTTATCCAAGGCCGCTACATACTATGGGAAGGCTTGTTCTCTGATGGAAAAGGAACGTGGGAACATGTTGAGAGCATTTGGTACACAGGTCTGTTCAAGACTTCATGTTGATCGATATTTTTTACCTTATGACATGTATGATTAGCGTTGGAACAAAAGTCAATTGTCCGCTTGGCTAGGGCCTCCTCCCTCTAGGGGAGAAGTCCTAGCTGATGAGCAACAGAGGAAAGGAGAGGATAGGAGTTGAGGGAGATGAAAGTGGGTATGGAAAGAATGGGATTCCCCTCATTGCCCCTTGGGGCCCTTTTCATTTGTATGCAATGGGGAATCACATAATTGCCTTTGGTTTTTTACATGGGAGTGCCGTTGCCCTGTGGGCGTTTTAGTCCTCTATTACGTTAGTTAACCCAACACCCGAGGAGTGGGGTTTATCCCCCAACAATTAGCATAGTAGTAGTTTACCTGTGCAACTAGTTGTTACTGCGTTCAGAACAATGTGGTTCATTTCTTAAGGCTTAGTTCTTTTCTTCAACTTCAAACTTCAACTTACTTGTTTTCCGTTAGCACGTTTTTCAAACTATTAAATTGTGTGTTTTGCAAAAACTTCCTATATACAAGTTGTTTAAAAAATTCAAATAAATCCAATTTTCAATTTTATAGTTATTAATACTTAATTAATCATGCGGAAAAAAACTCTCCAACATCAGAGATAGAACGCAGCCTTAGGTATTGATAAATGTGAATAGAACGCATAATTTCAGTAAATAGCCAAGGGCATTTGTGCTCTTATAGATTTTGTAACATTTTGAGTATAGTTTGATGGTCTCTCTTTTCATATTTTTATTGTACATAAAGGGCATAACTGCATAAGAGATTGTTGGATTGTAGGTGGCGGAGCCACTGCGAGCAATGGTTATGGGTGCGCCTTTAGAAGATGCGAGACATCTAGCTCAGAGATATGACCGAATGAGGCAAGAAGCTGAAGCCCAGGTGAAGTAGTGTATAACTTTTACTTTTACTTACAGCATATTTGAAACAATATCAATTGATGAGCAACCTAAACTATACAATAAAAAAAGTTTTGTTTCTGTATTTTATGATTCTACTTCCACACATTCCTAATTCCTTTTACCATAAGGCTTACAGATGCATAGTGGAGAAATTGTTATCAGGAAAAGGAAAAATGCTGTGCATTCTCTGAGAACCAGAACTACCCCAAAGTTTCTCAACATCACAATATTTTGGAAAGCATTGCGCTATATTATGTGTATGGCCAGATCTTGTCAACCTTATTCATCTATAGAATCTCCATAACTTGAAACTGTAAAATACGGTCACTTGCAAGTTGCAAAATAATAATACCAGTGACATTGCCAAGTTGCCTTCAGTTGCACGCAGGCTTTAGTATCTAAGATGCTACTACCTTCTCAGATCATGTGATTAGTTGAGTCACTTGAAACACAAGTGATTTGTGTTCCTTTTCTGTGCATTGACTTTTTGGTTTAAACTGAACTGTTTAGTTTATTTATTCTGTGCCCTTTCCTAGGCTGTTGAAGTTTCAAGACGGCAAAACAGAGTAAGAGAGTCAGCTCCGAATGGAGATGTGATATCAAAGCTGGAAGCTGCTGAATACAAACTTGAAGAACTTAAATCAAGCATGGTGGGATTAGGGAAGGAAGCTGTTGCAGCAATGGCTGCTGTTGAGGCTCAGCAGCAAAGATTGACATTACAACGCCTTATTGCAATGGTAACCATGAGCTATACCAGTTATCGTTACATTTTTTGGTGCATCATGCTATTGCATTTATCTGAAAATTATATATAGCTGCTAATCAGTCTTGCTTGCCTGAAGGTTGAAGCCGAAAGAGCCTATCATCAGAGAGTTCTGGAGATCCTTGACCACCTGGAACAAGAAGTTTGTATACTCCAGCACTTTTTACATTTTTTTTAAAAAAAAATGGCCTGTTGACACACCCACTCACTGTCAAGTGTGCCGAAGTCCTATATGCATCAAGTTAATGATTATTTTCTGATTGGTTTAGATGGTATCAGAGCGTCAAAAGATCGAAGCCCCTCCGACCCCATCAGCAGAAAATTACATGGCACAGCCACCACCATCTTATGATGAAGTCAATGGCATGTTTGCATCCTCCTCTGTCGATGATGCAGTGACATCTGTAGATTTCTTCCTAGGAGAGGTGTGGCATTTTTCTCATACGAAATCTATTTCACCATCTGCCAAATGGACATGAATTTACCAATGTTATTATGCTTCTTACATATGTTTGGTCGTTATGATGCAGGCCCTTGATTCCTTCAAGGCTGAAAGTGAGTCTGAGCTTAACTTGTCAGCTGGAGACATTGTTATTGTCCGAAAGGTAATATACCTCTGCTGTCCATGTTTTGTAATCCTCAACTGAGTTGCCGATACTGTTCCGATGTTTCTAAATACAAGTTCCTGGCAGCTAAAATATTAACTGTCAGTAATCTAATGTTGTCTTGTCTGAACATAGATATCGAGCAATGGTTGGGCAGAAGGCGAATGCAAGGGTAAAGCAGGATGGTTCCCACATGGTTATATCGAAAGACGAGAGCGAGTTCTAGCGAGCAAAGTTCCACATATTTTCTAGGAGTTCGAGGATTAATGTGTGTAGTTTTGATTTCAAACGTTGAAACAGTATATTCGTCTTCTTTGCCCCCACTTATAGCTTCCACGTGATGCTTTCTGATTCATGTGTATAGACTATATTTCGTGTTATTTACAAGTTTTGAATGATATAGTTTGTAAGACATTTCGGAAGACTGAATTGGCACTAGAGAGCCTTAGGTACCTATCGTTTGGCTTATTTCCTAATAAGCCGTGTCTTAATAAGCCAAAACGGCTTATTAGGAAATAAAAATGAATTTGTACGTAAAATTTTTATAAATGTGTTCTTGGTCACGGCTTATTAGGAAATAAAAATGAATTTGTACGTAAAATTTTTATAAATATGTTTTTGGTGACTTAAAAGTCAATGTTGAAAAAAAAATTATGTTGAAAATATCTCAAAATCAATCTCAAAATTAAGCTTGAAAATTCAAAATTTAGCTTTTTCTTTGACTGATTAAGCCAACCAATGGGAGCCTTACATAGTTGTACCCTGGTTTCCAAAGGGAGTAAAGTTCTTACTGAGGCAGTTCTTAACCTTCTTTTTTATCCTTGTGTTTTTGTGTATACATGAAGGGTATGATTGCACAATGGCCAGTCCAAAAGAGAATGCTACTGGAGGTGAAACTGTCAACCTGAAGCTACTTACCATCTGATTCTGGAAAATTAAACAGACCAACCTAACCTTTCACGCTCGTAACTTGTGGGCTGTGGCTGTTCCGTGTTCCAGATGCTGATGGGAACAAGATGGCGTGGAAATCAAAGCTTTGTCAAGGCAAATCAACGATGCCCTGAACAGACCGATTCTGTATGGCTTCACGCATGCCTCCAACAGAATCCGGCCCGTTTCCTGTAAGCAAGCAGACGAAACTGCTGGCGACAAGGTGTTCCGACTTCTAACTAAGGGCGGTAATCCTTTCCTGAATGTTCGAACGGGATGTTAGATTTACCATTGACTGGACCACCCCGTTCAAGAAGAGCAGACGGAATCGGTGTAAAAGTGAAAGTGAAAACGCCAAAGGTGCAAAACGAAGTACTACTATCGACATGTTGCAGAGTTAGCAGTGCATCAGATTATCAGTTCAGCACCCACCACTTCTTGCAGGTTTAATCAGTGTCGGATGGTCCACTTGGGACAGTGGCCAGTCGGCAGAGCCTTATCGAAATGGTTGTGTGCTTGGGCCACACAAACTGACCAAATTAATAAAAGCAATGCGACAACAGCAAAAAAACACAGTGATTGCTGATCGAGGGGGTGTTGCGAGAATCGAACTCGCGACCTCTCGCACCCGAAGCGAGAATCATACCACTAGACCAAACACCCAGCTTGATCATAGAAATATCTTGTACTCCCTAATCCTAATGTAATGTAGCATGAGTCTGACAGCGCTCTGAACTTGGTGTATTCAGAGTCAGGGAACATTTTTGAGCTCCAATAGAATGATAGATACATACGAAGCAGCAGACAGTAGAAAACTGTTAACAGCGACGTCTTCATGCATCTTCTCCGGAACACGCATGCATACCTCCCCAAACGGAAAAATAAATTGATGACACGAGTAAAACCTAAAAAAAGTTGCATCACCCACAGCAACCACTCCGTGCCGATGTGTCATGCAGCACATACGCCTCGCCTCATGGAGTGACTTCATTGCTGATTTGCTGGTGGCCTACCAATCCAATCGATCGCTTATCTCCTCCAGTGGGTAAATCGAAATCAGTTATATACTGCACGGTGTGATCTACGATTGACCCCTTCTCTTCGTCAAGTGGCCGAGGCAGCGAGAGCGCGCGAGGTGGAGGGACGACGAGTCGACGAGGGAGATAGCCGCCTTCGCCGTCGGTGTCACTCCTGTCACCTCGCCGACCCGACTCACTGACTGATAGCAACGTTGGTAAACTGCCACTTGATATTCTGAAATTCTGGAACATCCTCAAGTTGGATTATTGTTCTCTCGAATTCACCCATATGCCCATATACGGTGTAGTACTATATCAGTGATCAGCCAAACACCCCACGGAAAGAAAGTTGAGAAACACACTTGCCAGGATAGAATTAGCAAGTTCTTCGTCAGAATTTGATCAAAATGATTGTATTCCAAGGGAAAGATTGCTCACTGTAAAGCCAGTCTCCCCCCGGCCCTCCCTACCTCCCTAGATACTCCTGGTTACTGTGGTGTCAGTGCGTGCATAAATTTAAAGTGGTCAAAAGTAATAGGCACAGCAGATAGTACAGGCAGCGAGACACCACAGGCAAAAAAAGAGAGAGCGAGAGGAAGCAATCCGTACCCATCTTTTCCGCCACGATCCATCATGCAATGCAAACCCAGCAAAAAAGAAAGAAACGGGGGGCTACGGCTAGCACGCCGCTCCAAAAATACCTGGCCGCGAGCGAGTGACTGCGTGTTCGAGTGCATGCTAACCCGCTAATCATTACGGGGCCTCGTAAGCAAGTGCCTCGCTTTCGCGTAGCACCTATCATTCCATCGCGCCCACATGGACAGGACGAACTCATTTGGGAAGAGAGGGAGAGGGATGCGTCCTGCAATAACCCATTCCTTGTTAGTTTCTGTGCATGTATTTTTGCTCTGTCCCTTGGCCGGAATTTGCCATGCTACTGCTGGGTTTAGCACCCAAATGGCCAGACGGGATGAATTGCAACGAGGAATAAATGGAAAAGAAGGGCTGGAGGCCATACAGCAGCCAGCCAGCCATATACTGTATGTAGTATTGGTACAGTAGTACTACTGCTAGACTGCACTGATGCATATCGTTGAGTTTTGATGGTTGGATGGAAGCTGAAACGAGCATAGGAATCATCACACATGATGCTGTTCTCCAATAGCACAAAATCTTTCCACTTATGAATTATCAACTGTACAGAACTAGAGAATGAACTGCTATATACTCCTATCTGGTACTAGTTGTTTGGTTGATTGATCAGCAGTAGGTAGGAACATGAACATCTGGGTATAGTGTATACATATGTAATGCTGCTGCTTACTCATTTTTGAAGTTGATATTATTATCTGAGCCTCCATGTGACCACCACGTAGTAGGCATGACGGAGCAGACAATTATAGGTTTGCAAGCTAAGCTTAATTCAATTCAACCGCTACGCTCGGTACACTGCAGGCTAGAGCTTCCCTTGACTTTCGGTGCTCCTTTTCCTTTCCATTTCCCTGGTTACCAAATAAAGACTTGGTTTTCGACGGTTGAGATGGAAAGCAGGTTGAACGGCTGCTTGGCGAATCCTCTGCAACAAGGCGATTAATTGCTTCCAGCAACCAAGTAAATTTATTATCACTAGTTCGAATCGTTATTGTAAAACTTTCACTAGAAAATTACAAAGCTGCCACTACAACTACCATTTGAGTGACATACTTGCAAAATTGAAAAAACTAATGACAAATATGCAAATGCCTCAATAATGTTTGGACGACCTAATAACAAAAGTTAGTCCGAAAGACACTACCGTCCCTCTCTTTTATTTGATAAGTCTGTTATTATCTTGGTCTTACCATATATCGTTATTCTTCATACTATTCTGATTCTACTATAAGTTCCATACGATTTCACAAGATCAGTAGGATCTTATATAGCATACAGGTTTTACGATCGACAAGTATTATTTAAATTTATGTTCATTGAAAATAATGTAAATAAGTCTATTCAAGTTTTCGAAAGTCCATTTATTTATCAAAATAATTTTTATAAGCTTCAGTTTCTACTATTTCTGACAAATCTTATATGAAAATATGTACTTTAACCTAATAGAATCCTGATTCTACTATCCGATTTTACAATTCGATACTATTACTATAAAAATGATCCTACCTACTATCCCTATCATGACAACCTTGTTCTTAAGAAGTTGATTCGCACAGGAGACAAAATCCAGGAGCTCTACAGGCCATTCGAGTCGCATGGATATATAAAAACTGTACACATTTTCATGCTTCCATGTAGCAACTTGTCATTTTAGACGACAAGTTTTAAAGTGGAAAATATTCAATTTTCTCGCTGAAAGGGTCACTTGAGCCTAGAGAGGGGTGAATAGGCTACTTAAAATTAAACAACGGAAACTAAAAATAAAAACTAGGTCGGATAGTCTGATCCACAGTCGGACTATCTGATGTGATCAGATAGTCCGATGTTGGATCAGACTGTCTGACTCAAGAGAGATGCAAGAACCTCAAATCTGCAACACAAGCAAGGGTATACGCACATGCAAAACCTAGGCTATAGAGTCACAACAAGGCAAGTAGTAGAGGAGAGAGGAGAGCGAATATCACCGAGATTTCTTGCCGAAGTAATTCCCGGAGTTCAAATCCTTGAGGGGATTCTACTCTCCGTTGAGAAGCTCACAAAGAGCCAGGTCTTTGCTAACCCTTTCCTCAAGAGGTTGCACAAAGCACTCCTCCTTCCACTAGAGGTATCTCTTTCCTTTCGGAGGCGAGATCCGGCCTTCACAAACTTCTCTTGGCTCACCACAAGTAGATCGGTGGCTCAAGAGCAACGCTTAGCCGTCTAGGAGTCCTCAACCTCCAAGAGTAACAAATACCACACAACTCTTGGAACAACCCTAGTGCTCAAGATCACACTAGGCCCTCAAACACCAAATCCACAACCACCAAGATTCACCACACAAAGAACGAGGAGGGATTTGAGAGAAGGAGAAAGAGCTCAAAGATCTAAAGCACTTAAGCACCAAGCTCAACCCAAAGTGAATGAGAATGAATGAGTTGGGTGACCCTAGAAAAAGGTTAGGTGGGGGGTATTTATAGATCCCCAAAAAGTGGCCATTGGGAGAGAATCTTTTCATCCCACCTCGGATAGTCCCGAGATGACATCGGATAGTCTGATGTTTTTGACCCTCAAGCAAGCCAGAGACAGAGAGCAAAGTTCTGAAGAATTTCGGATTGTCTGATCGATTGGATAGTCTGAAGTCATGTCGGATAGTCCGATATTTTTGAACCAAGAACTTCATCCTCTCACAGAGACTCAAGTTCCATTGAACTTCGGAGTTTCTGGTTCATCGGATAGTCCGATCACATCGGATAGTCTGACAGGTACTTAGAAAAATTCACTCAAGAAGAATAAAACTCAATTCAAGACAGAGAGTGAAGTTCTGTGAAATTTCGGATAGTCCGAGCATCGGATAGTCCGACATCACATCGGATAGTCCGATGTTTTTAAGTCAGTACTCAGTACAAAGACAGAGAGCAAAGTTCTGTAAAATTTCGGATAGACTGAGCATCGGATAGTCCAAAGTGATCGGATAGTCTGACAGGAAAATTTCAGCGACACTTAAAGAAAAGGATTTTGAGCACTAGTGTTCTACCAATTATATGCATGTGGTATCCCTCTTAATAGTACGGCATCTTAAACACAAGAATACAAGAAATACAAGGTTCATAACATGATTACCACAAGTGTGACGCCGCTAAGCTCTTAATCAATGTTCTACTCCTTTTCATCCTTGCATCCACTTCAACAAAACATTAGTGTACCTCTATTTGTGTTGTCATTAACACCAAAACAAATTAGGGGTCCTAGATGCACTTTCAATCTCCTCATTTTTGGTGATTGATGACAACACAAGTAGAAACAACGATATAGACTAGATTTTGGTTGAACTCCCCCTAAAGATATGCTTGATATGCATAGGAGAGCTCCCCCTTAATCTTTGCAACATATCAAAAGATCGTAATATAACCACATACACATGCATATGCCAAGATATATCACACATTTAAGCAAGGATAAAGGATAAGTGCACATTACATCATCCAAGCATATACGGTTCAACATGACATAAAAGTGCATAAACTTAAAGCATTAGACTTAAAGAACTGAAGCTAGTCATGATTTTCCCCACAAGTTCAACTAGCCATCAATAAAGATAGATGAGATAATTCTCCCCCTTTGGCAGCAAGACACCAAAAAGGGAAAGAGAAGAGATCACTCATCCTCATCATAATCCTCGTCCTCCTCACCGGACTCCTCGTCTTCTTCCTCTTCCTCTTCCTCCATAGGAGCCTTACCACGATCACCACGACAGGAGCTCGCCTCAGCTGCAAAAGGATCATCAAAAACCTCCTCCTCACTCTCTTCGACCTCAGAACCATCGGGAGAACAAGGCAAGTTGGAGCTGTGAAGTAGAAGCTTGATCCGCCGAGTGTCCTTCTTCCTCGCCTTGCGTTCCTTGGCTTGAAGGACGGAGATGGTCTTGCACAAGTTGAAGATGGACTTGAAGAACCGCAAGGATGAGGTGGATTCCGTCTTGGTGACACTAGAGGAAGAACCGGCACGAGTTGAGGCACGAGTGCTCTACCTAGCCATCACATGAGCATCCTTAATGAGGCGGACTTGGTAACCGGTGTGGGCCACCTCCTTGTGAAACTTCTTCTTGGATACAATCTCAATCATCTTCATAATGTATGGTCCATAGCCAAGGCCCCGCTTAGGCATCATGGAGATAAGCCGGATTTCTTCAAAAATGAAGTCAAAAGCATCAAACAACTGTGGTCTTGCCTTCATCTTTTGTAAGATGTTCCGTGTATAAGCAAGGACATTGCTGGCATCGCCTTCCTTAGGATTGAGAGACTTGCGCAAAAGCTTGTTCAAATAGGCATAGAAGGGAATGAGCCCTTTGATGGTGCCTAACTCATAGTCCACATCTTGGTACAGGAAATGAAGGGAATTAGTGTCCAACGGCTTCTCATCATGGATCTTGACACGGTTTAGGAGAGAACGAGCCGGGAGCCCCAAGATGGCTGCAAACTTGGCATATGTCACTGAATATTTCACTCCATTTGTCCACCAATGAATGGTCTTGTCTTTGTTGGGTTCAAAGTAGACCGATGCATAAAACTGAGCAATGATTTCCTTGCACCACGGGTATTGCAACCACATTAATTCTTTCAAGTTCTGCCGATGGCACGCTTCAATCACTTCATCAATGATGGGATCGTGCAAATCCTCCATGTACTTCCAGTCGATCCACTGCATAAGAATAGCTCCCTTCTTTGGTGCAATCACGGTCTCATAGAAATCTTGCTGAAAAAATTCCAAAACCGGGGATCCATTGAGAGCTGTTGAAACTTGTAGGGATCCTTCTTGCGTTCTTTCTCAACCTCAGTCCACTTGCGATTCCACCTAATCACTCTCCTGGGATAGGTGGGATCTCTCCAAGGAGTAGAAACAAAGAAGGGGCCTTCGTCCTCCGCGGCCTGCTGAGCGGCCATGTCCTCTTCTAATTGAAATTTCTTCATCAAAAGAGCGACCGGGATCACCACTGCCGCCAGCCTGATCTGAGGAATCTCTAGGATTCCCTTTGCGAACTTTGCTAGCCGGTGCACTGGAGCCTTCTCCACTTACTCGGCTCCGACGAAGGGGAAGAGGAGCGCCTCGCTCCACATTGGCCACTTGCGCCACATCTTCCTCTGTGGATTGCCCTTGAAGAGCATCTCTGCGAGATTGGGGCATTCGTCGTACGACATGACGAGCTTTGGAGGTAGGAGACCGCCCTCGATCCATCGATCCTTTGCGAGAGTAAACTTGATTCTTGAATTTGCCCTTGATCATGAGGATACACTGATTTAGAATAGATGATGATGATTAAGGATAAGTGAAAGAGAGACATTTGAGTGTGAGAGCAAAATTTTGTGATCTGGAGCAAAAGTAGGTTGGATAGTCTGATTTTATGTCGGACTGTCCGATGTAGATCGGACTGTCCGACATGAAATCAGACACTCCGACAGATTGTGCTCTAGAACAAAGATTTCGATTCACACAAAAATATCCGATGGAATCAATGGATCTTCTAGGAACTAGTTATAGACACTAAAACAAGATGGTTCACCGAAGGGAATCGTGAAATAATGGTGGAATATAGAGATCGGAGAACCGAGGAAATACCTCAACAGGAGACCAAAACCACGGGGAAACCCAGTGATGTTGGAAGGAGTTGAAGGAGAGGAACCTCCCTGTAGCAATGCAGACGCAATTGGAGTCTCCGAAGTGAAGATTAACTAGGGTTGGAGTGGAGAGGAGAGAATGAGAGAGAAAGAGAAAGAAACAAATGAGTGAAGGGGTAAAAAAAATTTACCCCTAGGGAGGTTAAGTCCCCTTGCCCTTGGGCCCACGTCGGATAGTCTAATGTGAGATTGGACTATCCGATGTGGTCGGATTGTCTGACTTTAAGTCAGACAGTCCGACATCCTCTGTGGCAGAGAGAGGGTGGCACAAATAGAGTTTTTGAAAAGAGAAGGTGACAAGGTGAACTTCATGGCTAGACAAACACATTAGCAATTACTTCACATATGATTTGTAAGCAACCAAACAATCAAACTAAAACCATAAGTGAAGCAATTAGATCCGAAGATCAAAAAGAGTGGATTACCAAGAGACAAGGTAATTCACCCTCAAGAGAGGGAATGTTTGAACCTATTTCAAGTTATGCAAGAACCAACATTCATTGAAAAATGAGATCTCCATACACATAGATTAAGTTAATTCACACATCAGTGACTAGTGTTCATTCATTAATTGAATGTCCAATTTGTCACAAAGTGATAAGCATCCTAAGCTAATAGGCAAGAAATAATGCAGTAAATCAAGCCACATTCCGAGAATTCAAGATATTTAGCTCACTTCTCAACTCACAAAACCTAGCTTCATCTAGAGGCTTGGTAAAAATATCCGCCAATTGTTTGTCGGTTCTCACATGTTGAATGTCTATGTCGCCACTTGTGGAATGATCCCTTAAGAAGTGATGGCGAATATCAATGTGTTTGGTTCGGGAATGTTGGACGGGGTTGTTGGCTATCTTGATGGCGCTCTCATTGTCACATAGGAGTGGAATTTTGCTCACATTTAGGCCATAGTCTCTCAAGGTTTGTTTCGTCCAAAGAAATTGAGAACAACAACTCCCCGCCGAAACGTATTCCGCTTCGGCGGTGGATAGGGCGACGGAGTTTTGCTTCTTAGAAGACCAAGAAATAAGGGACCTACCCGAGAATTGGCAAGTACCCAATGTGCTTTCCCTATCCACCTTGCACCCAGCATAGTCCGCATCGGCATAGCCAATGAGGTTGAACCTCGCTCCCTTCGGATACCAAAGACCAAAGTTAGGTGTATGCACTAAATATCGAAGGATTCTCTTCATGGCCACAAGATGACACTCCTTCGGAGCGGCTTGAAATCTTGCACACATGCACACACTAAGCATGATATCGGGCCTAGATGCACAAAGGTAAAGCAATGAGCCAATGATGGACCGGTATAGCTTTTGGTCGACGTCTTTACCTTGTTCGTTGAGATCTAGGTGTCCATTAGACGGCATAGGAGTGTGAATTGGCTTGACACTCTCCATCCCGAATTTCTTGAGCATGTCCTTCAAATTCTTCGTTTGGCAAATGAATGTTCCTTCCTTAAGTTGCTTGATTTGAAGACCGAGGAAGAACTTCAATTCACCCATTGTGGACATCTCAAAACGCTTGGTCATCATTCTACTAAATTCTTCACTAAAAGACTTGTTAGTGGAGCCAAATATAATATCGTCGACATATATTTGGCACACAAAGATATCACGATCATGTCTTTTAGTAAAGAGAGTAGAATCGGCCTTGCCAATCTCAAAGCCGTTTTTAATGAGAAAATCATGAAGGCAGTCATACCATGATCTAGGAGCTTGCTTAAGCTCATAGAGCACCTTGTGAAGCTTATACACGTGATTAGGATACTTTGGATCTTCGAACCCCGGTGGTTGCTCCACATATACCAACTCATTGATTGGACCGTTCAGGAAGGCGCTCTTCACATCCATTTGATAGAGCTTTAAATCAAGGTTAGTAGCAAAGGCTAATAAAATACGAATTGACTCAAGCCTAGCTACCGGCGCAAAGGTTTCACCAAAATCCAATCCTTCGATTTGAGTGAACCCTTGAGCCACTAACCTTGCCTTGTTTCATACTACCACGTCGTTCTCATCTTGTTTGTTCCAGAAGATCCACTTGGTACCTATCACGTTTTGCCTCGGTCTCTCCACCAATATCCACACTTCATTCCGCGTGAAGTTATTCAACTCTTCTTGCATCACCATCACCCAATCCGGATCATCGAGTGCTTCTTCTACCCTTAGTGGCTCAATGGAAAACACAAAAGAATAATGTTCACAAAAATTTGCAACTCGAGATCTAGTGGATACTCCCTTGTTGATATCACCTAGAATGTTGTCGGTGGGGTGATCTCGTTGAATGCTTTGGTGAATCCTTGGGAGTGTAAGGTTGATTGGTGAAGATTGCACGTGCTCGTCTCCTTCATCATGATCCATGTGTGAAGGTGAGGAATCGTTAGTTTGGGTTGATGTAGATGGCTCCACTTGTGTTGAGGAAGAGGCCCCTTGTTGTGGTTCCCTAGGACGAACATCCCCTAGGGCCAACCTCTTGATAGCTTTGCTTGGGTCCTCTTCTTCACCTAACACATGTGAGTCGACTTGCTCTACTTGAGAGCCATTAGTTTCATCAAATGTGACATCACGCGCGATCTCAACAATACCGGAGGTTTTGTTGAAAACGCGGTATGCACACTCATTTGACCCATACCCAAGCAAGAACCCCTCATCCACTTTAGGAGCAAACTTAGAGGATCTCGCCTTCTTGTTTAGAATGTAGCACTTACTACCGAAGACACGAAAGTAGGAGACATTGGGTTTGTTACCGGTAAGAAGCTCATAAGGAGTCTTCTTAAGAAGGCGGTGAAGATAGAGGCAGTTGATGGCGTGGCATGCGGTGTTGACGGCTTCAGCCCAAAAGCGGTCCGATGTCTTGTATTCATCCAACATGGTCCTCGCCATCTCGATGAGAGTCCTATTCTTCCTCTCGGCTACTCCATTTTGTTGAGGTGAATATGGAGCCGAGAACTCATGCTTGATGCCTTCTTCATCAAGGAAGCTCTCCACGAACATGTTCTTGAACTCTTTGTCGTTGTCACTTCGGATGTTCTTGATCTTGAGCTCGAACTCATTTTGTGCTCTTCTTGCAAACTTCTTGAAGATAGCTTGAGTCTCACTCTTGTCGTGCAAAACGAACACCCACGTGAAGCGTGAAAAGTCATCAACAATAACAAGACCATATTTGTTACATCCAATGCTTAAATAAGCAATGGGTCGAAGAGATCCATATGAAGGAGCTCCAATGGTCTCGTAGTAGTCATGACATTCTTGACCGGGTGGTGAGCTCCAACTTGCTTCCCGGCTTGACAAGCACTACACACCCTATTTTTCTCAAATTGCACATTTGTTAGTCCAAGAATGTGATCGCCTTTTAGAAGCTTGTGAAGATTCCTCATACCAACATGGGATAGCCTCTGATGCCAAAGCCACCCCGTGTTGGACTTAGCCACTAAGAATGTCTAAAGTTTAGCTTTATTTGAGATAAAATCTACAAGATAAAGCTTTCCCTTGAGGACACCCTTAAAGACTACGGAGGAATCATTCCTTCTATAAATGGTCACATCAACATCGGTAAAAAGATAATTGTAACCCAAAGAGCATAATTGCGAGACGGACAAAAGGCTGTAATTGAGAGATTTTTACCAAGAGGACATTGGAAAATGGAAAGGTCATTTGAGATTGCAATTTTACCTAAGCCCATTACCTTTCCCTTTCCATCATCCCCGAAGACTATGTTGTCTTGTGAAGTGTCATTTGGATCAAGGGAAGAAAACATTGACTCTTCTCCGGTCATGTGATTTGTGCATCCACTATCAATCACCCAACTTCTCCCACCGGAGATGTTTTCCTACAAGAGATCAATTTCTAATTTTAGGTACCCATACTTGCTTGGGTCCTCTCATGTTAGTAACAAGTGCCTTAAGAACCCAAAGCACTCTCTTGATGGAAATGTTCTTGCCTCTTGGGCCAACATACTTAGCTACAACACGACCATTAGCATTCTTCTTAAGAACATAAGAGGCATCAAATGAATTTTGTGAACCACAATCATTAGGAAGGATACTTTTGGCCTTGATAAAGTTGTTGAGACCTTGAGGCTTCTTGAGCATTACACTTTTATCCACTATCCCTTTCGGTGGAGGAATATACCCAAGGCCTTCATGGTTGAAGTTACCCCTTCGGTAGCCTAGATACTCCTTTAGGGCCTTACTACCCATGTGGCACTTTAGAAGGTCATTGTGAAGGAGTCACATAAGCTTCTCATTTTGCTTTTGCAAAGCACTCAAAGATATAGAATTAGTAGTACAAGCATCAATATCAATGTCCTTACACCTTGCACATGGTTCATTGCTTGGGGCAATCTTAGAGCAAGATGCCTCACTAGGGAGAGAGACACTATTCTTTAAGGTTTCGAACTTCTCTTCAAGAGAGAGGTAAGCTTTGTCCAAGCTATCCACTCTCTCTTGAAGTTGAGCATTCGCCACCTCAAGATTAGCATGAGACTCTTTGGTTTGCTTGTAAAGCCGTACCAAAGCCTCATTTTTCTCTCTCTCCTTAGCAAACTCAACCTTGAGTTCATGAGTTCGCTCCTTCTCACGAATGAGCAAAGTCTCTTGCCTCTTGAGGGTTGGATATTGATCCTCGATTCTCCCAAGCAACTCACTCAAGTGCAGTATTGATTCCTTAGTTATGGATTTGAACAAGTCCTCATCCATAACCTCATCAACCTCATCACTAACAAGATCAATATTTATGGACTTGAGAGAGGAAGGTACCTTAGGCTCCTTTGCCATGAGACAAATGGGAGCATCGTCATCACTTGAGTAGTTAAAAAGCCTAGGTGTAGGAGGTGATGTAGGCTTGACGGCGAAGGTGGCCACTCCCTCATCATCACTTGAGCTTGACTCGGAATCAAAACCGAAGATCATCCCAACGTGAGCTTGGCCATGTCGGTCGCGCCTGCTATGCTTGTGCTTCTCCCTCTTGTCACCCTTCTCTTCCTTGAGGTTGGGGCAATCGGCCATGAAATGTCCGGGTTCATGACACTCATATCATTTCCTTGTGGAGTGCCTCCCACTTGACTTGTCGATGGAGCGCTTGGAAGAGCTCCCCTTGAAGAAGCCGCTTCGCCTCATGAACTTCCCAAACTTCTTGACGAAGAGAGCTATCTCTTCATCATCGATCTCCTCCTTGCTCTTGCTCTTGTGGCTTGCTTCTTCTTCTTCTTCCTTCGCCTTCAATGCCAAGTCTTCCTTCTTGATGCTAGCAATTGAGCTTTAGTTGATGTATTGGATGACCTCCTTGGATTCTTGCTCAAGCATGTCATGGGCAAGAATCCGTCCGAGCAAATCATGAGGTGTGAGAGTCTTGTAGTCCGGACGCTCACGAATGATGGTCACCAAGGTAGAGTTCCTTGGAGTGATTGCTCGAACCATCTTCTTGACCACAACCTCATCGGTCATGTCCTTGGAACCAAGCCCCTTGATCTCATTGACAATCTTGCTCAAACGATCATACATGTCGCTTGGGCTCTCACCATCCAACATCACAAATCGCTCAAATTGCCCCTTGAGGATCTCCACCTTGGACTCAAGAACACAGTTCGTGCCTTCATGCAAATTCTGAAGCGTGTCCCAAATCACTTTAGCACTCTCAATGCCATCCACACGGTTGAACTCACTACCGTCCCTCTCTTTTATTTGATAAGTCTGTTATTATCTTGGTCTTACCATGTATCGTAATTTTTCATACTATTCTGATTCTACTGTAAGTTTCATACGATTTCACAAGATCAGTAGGATCTTATATAGCATACTGGTTTTATGATCGACAAGTATTATTTAAATTTATGTTCATTGAAAATAATGTAAATAAGTCTATTCAAGTGTTCGACAGTCCATTTATTTATCAAAATAATTGTTATAAGCTTCGGTTTCTACTATTTCTGACAAATCTTATATGAAAATATGTACTTTAACCTAATAGAATCTTGATTCTACTATCCGATTTTACAATTCGATACTATTACTATAAAAACGATCCTACCTACTATCCCTATCATGACAACCTTGTTCTTAAGAAGTTGATTCGCACATGGAGACAAAATCCAGGAGCTCTACAGGCCATTCGAGTCGCATGGATATATAAAAACTGTACACATTTTCATGCTTCCATGTAGCAACTTGTCATTTTAGATGACAAGTTTTAAAGTGGAAAATATTCAATTTTCTCGCTGAAAGGGTCACTTGAGCCTAGAGGGGGGTGAATAGGCTACTTAAAATTAAACAACGGAAGCTAAAAATAAAAACTAGGTCGGATAGTCTGATCCACAGTCGGACTATCTGATGTGATCGGATAGTCCGAGCATCGGATAGTCCGACATCACATCGGATAGTCCGATGTTTTTAAGTTAGTACTCAGTACAAAGACAGAGAGCAAAGTTCTGTAAAATTTCGGATAGACTGAGCATCGGATAGTCTGACAGGAAAATTTCAGCGACACTTAAAGAAAAGGATTTTGAGCACTAGTGTTCTACCAATTATATGCATGTGGTATCCCTCTTAATAGTACGATATCTTAAACACAAGAATACAAGAAATACAAGGTTCACAACATGATTACCACAAGTGTGACGCCGCTAAGCTCTTAATCAATGTTCCACTCCTTTTCATCCTTGCATCCACTTCAACAAAACATTAGTGTACCTCTATTTGTGTTTTCATTAACACCAAAACAAATTAGGGGTCCTAGATGCACTTTCACTCGCTAAAATGTGGCTCTTGGCGTTCCATTTGATATAGATAATGGATAGTGGTTGAAACTGAGTTTATGATAACTGTTTAAGGCCTATATTAGAAAATTGAGAAGTTGTTCTTAAAACCTTTTCCAAGAAATAGTCAAGAAGAAATTTTTCGAATAAATCATATTGTTTAACAGCTTATGGAGAGTGTCCATGATAATCCAAATCAATAAGCCGAAAAGAACAGTACCCGGAGGCTCAATACTTAAAGAATTACAATAAAGAAAATTATATGTTTCTTGCGCTTGCTCCTATCAGGCTATAAAACTTAATTCACAAAGTGGTGTTTTTTAATTAAGATATAAATTTTACCTCGATTTCTATCATCACACTTTTCAACTACTAAACATGTGTTTCGTGTGAAAACTTTATGTACCTATAGAAGTTACTTTGACATATCAAATAGATCATTCCCAGTAGCTCACTGGGACTCTAAGAGCATTCCCAATAGCTTCTCTATCATGTACACTATCTTGAAAATACCGTATGGGAAAGAAAACGGGCTCCAACAGATGCACCATCATGGCCTCCAATTTTAGTACATCTGCCATTCCGGAGAGAGAAACGTCAAATTTGGTGTTTCTCTCTCCTCACGCCATCCCGCAATTGCCTGCCTCCGGATTGAACTTGCGTCACAATTGGGATCGTGTTCTTCAGGAATATAGGTGGGGGATGGAGGTAGAGAGGTGGTACCACCAGGATATAGCGGAGGTTCAGAGTAGAAGCGCCGATGCCGCACCTCCCCCTCCACGCTTTCGGACACCGCTCCCGCCGCATCTCCACCTCCGTCCGTGCCTTCTGTCGCCGATCCCACCACACCTCTCCATCCACGCCTCCCACCCGAGCCCGTGTTGGCCCTACGCTCCCTACGGCGGTGCAGCCCCTGCGGCCCCCATGCCCGCATCGGTTCTGCATCACCCGTGGCTGAGCTACGCCCCTTCATCCCCGTCCTCTTGGTTGTGCTAGTAGAAGAGACTAGATAGGAAGAGAAATCAGGAGAACTGAGGCAGAAGAAGAGATGTGAGAATATAGTGGAGTAAATATGTGTGGGTTCAAAAAATAAAAGTAATATATATGGGTAGTTAGATGATATTATTAAAATAAAGAGAGTGTGATATGGAGGGTGCAATATGAACGATCTATTAGAGTGTAAAAAGATATAGAGTAAGAAACTTTTTTGAATGATCATTTATATGGGGATATGGAGGATTAAATTTGTATGAGTTACTGAGATGTTCTAAAGCTTGCCCTGGAACTACTAAGGAAAATTGCGCATCAATCATCATGTGCACATACCTCACCTACGTATCTATAAAATGGGCCAATTCAATAAAAGAAAAACCGATGAAATTATAAGCACAAATGAATTAGGCACTGGTCGCCATCCTGTATGTTGCAGTTGCACAGACTGTTTTGTTGTTGATATTTAAATATTGAAATTTTCATATGCTGAATACTCTTGTTATTTTGAATTATAGCACATAGAATAAAAGAAGAATATACTTTACTTCTACAGCTTGCTAGTTACTAATTTCGAATTTGGAATACAATAATATAATGCTAAATTGCAAGTCCAACCTGGTACAATTATATGAATTAATTATAAAATTGTTATATTTTTGGAAAAGACTAAATCTAAACAGTGCATGCTATCTTGAGTTCTTTACAAGCTTGACAATATAGAATAGATGTACTCATCATATTCTGTGACCCTCATACATCAAAACGCATGCCTACAGTGAGGGATGTTCAAATGCAGGATCAAGGAGGGAACGTGAGGGGTTCCCTTTCTTTTATGGGCAAAGACCCGGAGGCGCCGACGTTGCCGGGCCCGTCGGGCTCACGTGACGAACTGTGAGTGTGAAATTTGTTTAAGATACAAGAAAGAAAAAACTAGTAGGAAGAATAGAGTCACAGCGGGATGGATTCGGTGCGTCTCAGCTGCATTATTCGATCCGTCGTCTTCTGCCTTATCCGCGCCGGCCCCGAGTCTGACTTGCCACGATCCGTCCAAAACCCCCAAACCGAACCACCAGAACGCCTCAGGACGAAATTCCCGGGCACTCCGGCTGCTTAAACACAACCCCAACGCACGGCTACAGAAATCCCCTGTCATCAACCAGTGATCGACACAGGTTTTCTGGTAGCGTAATATGGTTATCGTTCAGACAGCGCAATCCCCGTCCTCGTGAAGGCACTCATCACGCTTGCCCTGCATGTTGCGTAGAAAGCTCGAGAAGCAAAGATACGCAGCTCGGCTCAGTCAGTTAGGAACAGAACATCAGCGAAAACGGAGCAGGAAAGGGAGCACGTACGGTACGATCAGCCGAAACTGAAAGGAGGAGCAAAGAATCCGAGCAGGGGAGGGGAGACGGAGGCCCGGAACAAAAGGAAAACAATTGCGTGGTTGCTTAAGACAAGACACGGGTTTAGTGTGGGAGTGGAAGTGGGAGCCACGCGTGCGTGGAGAGGCCGGGCAGCAGAGGGAGGGAGGCAGCAGAGGCGAAGCGCGCGAGGCGGCAGTAGAAGAAAAGGCGCGTCGCGGTCGCCACGGCCAGTCACCACCACATCTCTTCTCGGTGCCCCACCACCACCACCACCACCACCATGGCCATTACCGCTCTGGTTAGGTCGGAAAATGCAGCTGGGTCCAAACGAGTGAGTCACCACCACCCTGCACTTCCACAAAAACAACGGTGCAAACAAAGAAAAAATCTCGCGCCGAGCGGTCGTCAAAACTCCCATGCTATCATCTTCGTCAAGTTCGTCAAGCACGGTACTACTAGCGCAGTAGCGCTCGATCACGAGAAGCCATCGACTCAGATTCTGAGCGAGCACTGCTGCCGCTGCAGCAGCTGCTGCACCAAAGCTTCGTGTGTAAACAAACACTACTACTGAGAACGCACGCGAGGCCATGTACCTGACTACCTGAGCAAAGGCAAGGAGCCCCAAGAGGTGTAGAGGTGTACAGTAGATGTTTCATTTTTCAAACAGTTCTGTTCCAGGTACAGAGAGACCACCACCAAGGCAGAAAGGGCCACACACCTGCATGAGCAAGACTAGACTGGATTAACTTGCAAAGGACCCTACCTCCCAGTTTCATTCCTACCTCATCTCAATCACAGGAGTACTACATCTTCTGCAAACATGCAACATCTCCATCTATATCTGATGCCGATTGCTTCTACCCCTCGCTATCTCAACCCTCATCCTCCTAACTAAGCATATCATGCTGTTACAGTTGACACCATCACGCGATGTAACCAAGGGTGCACGCAACACACACCAACCTGTCATCGCTCACACTGCTGCTGTGCTGTGCTGCACTCTTCTTCTCTCCTGGCCTTCGGGAATAAAACAAGGCGATCGGTCTACTTTCGTCTTCCTCCCCTTCTCGCCATGCAAAGGGCGCTTGGTTCTTGGTTTCTTCTTGCTTGCCTCAGAATTAATCACACCGGCATTGATGAACCAAGCATATGCAAGTACTAGCTCAGAGAAAAAAAAAACTCCTTCGGACATGCTAGAATGGAAATGAAGTTCTGCGCTAGCGCTGCCGCGGCTGCACTGCTGCTACAGCAGCAGCAGCAGTGCCCTAACAAACTATAGTAAAAGCTTTGAGCTGGAGCACCGGAAAGCTGAATTCCTAGACCTAACATGACCTAAAGGCACCTAACTCTAATCCAACCGGGACTAAGATAATACTAGAAGAGAAAGGGGGAAAAAAATCCAGGTACGGTACAGGACTAATACGGCTGGAAAAATGTACAGCCACCGCGGGCGCGCGCGGGGTGGCTAGCTTGCTTTAGCTAGAATGATGCCACGGCGGGCGCGGCGGCGGCGGCGGCGGTGAGGAGTCCGGAGCCGACCTCCTTCTTGCGCCTCATCTCGAGCACCTTGCGGTGGGAGTTGGAGTGGATGGCGCTCACGAAGGTGGGGCTGCACGCCGGGCGGTACTCAGGGAGGAGCCTGCCGGACTTGTAGCGGACACCGCACGCGTTGCAGAGCGTCTTGGCGCCCTCCGGCCCCGCGCGCCACTGCGGGGTCTTCTGCACGCCGCAGTGGCTACAGCGCCGGTCGCCCGGCGCGGGGGCCGCCGCCGCGGCGCCCGAGGGATGGGGAGGGAGCTGCTTCGGCTTGCGGCCACGCTTCTTGGGCTTGTTCTTGCCGTTCTTACCGTGCTTGGACTTCTTCCCCGGCGGCAGGAGGTGATCCTCCGGGAGGTCCGATGTGCCGCCGAGCGGGTGCCACTCGAACTTAAGGAGCGGCGAGAACGACGAGAACGAAGCCGACGAGGAGCACGAGGAGGTGGTGGTTGTGGACGAGGACGACGTGGAGTCCGAGAAAGGCGGTGCCCCCGAGAGAGACCACGCCGTGGCCCGAGAGCGCTTGCTGCGTTTCGCCTTGACCGGCACCAGCGCCTCCGTTGACAGCGCGCAGATGGTCGGAGTCCGCACCGGATAGGACGCAGGTGGCAGCGCGCGGTAAGCTCCGTCCTGAGGCCGCCGCTGCAGCGGCCGAGGCTGCGGTGGCCGCGCGGCCAGCGACGCCACGACGGACGCAGGAGGCTGCGGCGGCGGGGGCAACTCGGAAAGGGAGTCGTCCATGATACGCGACACCCACTCTAGCTCCTCGACGTCATGCGCCTGCAGAGAACCATACAGCACAGCAAGAAATTAATTACAGGGGAAAAAAAGACAAATTATCACGAAAGCCGCTGCCTTTCCGCCGAAAGGCTCGGTCAAAGGAGAGTCTCCAGAAACCTCACCGGCAGGTCAACAATCTCCGGCGGCGGCGGAGGGGGCGCCACAAGCTCGTATGATACGACGGACGACGGCTGGGAGTCGTCCTTCGACTTGCTCTCCTCTGGCGCGGCGACGACGACCAGCGCCTGCTCGTTCTCCTCGGCGGCGTCTTTTTCCGCCTCGCAGAACTCCTCGAGGTCTAGCAGGTCCTCGACCGAGAACCCGTCCCTCTCAACCATCCCCCACGCCGCCGGCGCCGCGGCCGCCCCCTCGTCGGCCGCCTCCTCCGACCGGCAACTACTTTTCAGCGCGTCCATCTTCCCATCCTTCTCCGTCCAAAAGGCACCCACATACACACAGCAAAACCATAAATTCCCAAAATTCCAGAAACACCAAGCAAACACAAGTTCAAGAAACGCCCGTTCTTCTCCTTGTCACCCCCCCAAAAAAATCCCATGAAAGAATAAAAAAGACCCGTTCTCTTATCGTCTCCTGAGGCTAACGCTCCCTTCCTTACCAGAGAGCTGTGGTGGTGCGCGTAGGACGGCATGGCTGAGGAGGAGCGGGAGATGTTGGAACCCTGGGCGGCGGTGGCGGCGGCGTTTGAGGCGAAGAGGAGAGGAGGCGAGAAGGGGGCGGAGGAGGGGAAGGAAAGGGTGGAAGAAGGGATGAGCGTTTGGTGGAGCATTGAATGGCTGCCAAAGTCCGTGCCCACAACAAATGCGCCAGTTTCCCCTCAACCCTCACCTTTCTCCCATTTTACTCCTCCCCAATTCCTTTTCCCTCCATTCCAAATCTTTCCTCTTTTTTTCTTTTCTTTTCTTTTCTGCCCTTGGTGCTTACTGCTTTCTATCTTTGATTTGTTTAGTTGTTTTCTAGCTTTTTTTTAATCCTATCTTGCCACTTCGTAATCTCATCTGTCTGATATCGCTCTCCCTTTTTGTATACGCCCTCTTTTCGAAGAAACCAAAAGAGAGGGGGTGAAATGTGAAATGGGGCAGTGGTGGACTGGTGGTAACTGGTAACCGTAGCCAGCCAGACAGCCAGACTTTGGGCGCCGCGCGCGGGAGCGTTTGCGTGTTCCCGTCTACCCCGCCCCGCCTCGCATCGCCGGGCCGCGTCGCGATTACTGTGCGTGACGGGGGTGGGCTGGGCCGGACGAATGAACGGACGGGGTTAGGGTAAAAGTAAGCGAGGGATTAGTGGCCGGGGGGGGGACACGTGGTGGGGCCCGGAGGCACTGATGCCTCCCTTCATTTGGAGGTAAATCATAAATGGCGTCTTTTTTGAAATGCGAGTGCGGATTGCGGAAAGGTTCAAATTGGATTTTGCACGGGAATGGGTTGCTTCCAGTTCAATCTTTGCCAGGGCTAGTATATTTCTGATGCTGTATTCATGTGCTGAAGATTTGGTATTAATCAATGTATATATAGTCCATCCTTCTAAAAATACTTACATGCATTTATAGATTAGCTTGGAAACACCATTCAAACATTAATCGGCTGCTCGAATAGTAGTATTCTGCGAACACAGCAAATTGTCTCCATAGTAGGATTGGCATTTTCTAACAAATAAGTACACAATGTGCATGTTGGGAAGGAAGTTTTGAGCCAGCACTTAAAAGCCAGAAACTCATTATCTATGTAAAAAAAATTGCTATAGAACATCGTAACCTTATGTTTTCGGTTTTATGATACACAATTGTAAACATATTTTGAAAACATGGTAATTTGATGGTGAACATTGCTCCTATTAATTTAATAGTTTCAACTTGACAACAGGAGAAGGGGGCACATGTGCGCATGAAAAAAATATAAATATCCTCCGTGTTTTTCACTTAGTCCAATTTGGCTGCCTTACACTGTCGCCGATACAAACTAACCGGCTATTCGCGGGCAAAAGTTCACCATGAGCTTGCTATCGTGCTATCGATGTCGCCATCATCCTCGTCATAGGATCCGAGTTGTACCCTCATCGCCTATAAATGTTGACCCATCCATCGGTCTATCGCCACCTTTAAACTATTGGTCAAGCACTTTACATGTATCATTTTGTCACGCCACCACAAGCACATCGACTAGCTTAATTCCCATCGTTCCTCGATAATCCCACTCACCTCGAGTTTTCTTTCTCATCTTGCTAGTTGTGCTCAACCACTCAATACATCTTCTCCCGCATGGCTCCTCCGCCTTGCCATCCTCTTCTCCCTCATCTCTGGTCGCTAAGGAGAGCTTGACCTAAGCTGCTCCTTCAACGCTCAAACCGAAAGTCAAAAGCCTCTCGTTAAGGTTGATCTCCCATGGACTTTTTTATTCTCAGAACCCGCTAAAACTCCAACGCAACATTTCTATATCTTTCTATACACTAATACACACAATTAACTTCTCTCCCCTAATGTACCCAAAAGTATTAGATTAATAGGGGTGTTGTTCGATAGCATTTTTTTTACGTTTTAAAGTGTGTTTCCCTATAACTTACATGGTATCCTGCCATTTAAACCGCAAAGTGACAATATTATATAGTAAAATTTTATATAAAGTAGTTTTAGCGTAATATTTTGTACTTTGAGTTTTATCAGTTGGAATACTAATGCTAAGTAAACAAAAATAATAAATTAATTGTATAATTTAAAATTGGAGAGCGACTTTGAAGTCGTAATTCAAACAAGCATGCCCACAAATGGGTGTTTGTATAACAAATCAAATAATCTTTCGGCTATTGTCCAAATCCATTTGTTGTGACGAAACTGACAATATATTTTCCTCTTGTGTAAACCAAACAAAAAGTAACATTAAGGTGAAGCATCCCGGCCTGTTGATATATACTCCATCGATTTAGGGAACATCGAGAATATGCCCCTGCTTCCGCTGAGACGAAAAGCGACCGAACCATGTAGCCGAACAGTCTCCTGAAGGTTAGTGTTAATGAGAGTAGTATTCCAATTCGTAGCCATTAGCCATTGAATATTTAAAAGAGAGAGAGAGATTAGCACAGTTCAAATGTTTCCCTCCTTCGCCGGCCCGGCTTCCACGCGTTGCCGCGGCGGCACTCGCGGGGCTTCTTCGCCGGACGCCCGTATGCCGGAGCGGGTCGCGGGAATCGCCAAAATTGACTAATCGTTTCGTTGTCCATTGTCGCACGAAGTTACCGGAATGCCCCTCCTCACAAAGGAAAAAGATATCCTAGCGGCGGGTACAGGCGTACAGCTGCCTCGGGTCCCCCAATCGCCCACCGTTCGCGCGCGGTGCCACGCGCCGATCGGGGCAGTTTGGACAATTCTGACGCGCGACGACGATGCCTTCTCTCGCGGCGCGGGCAAAGTTAAAAAAGCCGACGTGGGTGGCCCGGACCAGCGCCTCCACAGTCCACACACGCAACGCATCTGATGCATCGGACCCACCGAGCAGCGGCCCGCGTGTCAGCCGAAGGGCGCGGTGCACGAGGTGTACCTGCTGCCGAGTCGTCATCCGACCTGGCGGCCGGCCGGACGCGTCACGGCTAATACGTGGCGGGATTGGATTTGTTAGTACGGACGCGCGCTGCGCGGCGGTGGTGTCCGGTGGGCTCGGGCGGCGAGAGATGGACCGGGTCTTGGGCCGGCTCACCGCCCGATGTAAAAGCAGTTTTAAAGGCAAAGAGAGGACGACCGCGCGGCGGTGTGGATTGGGCTGGACCTGGCCTATGGACCGTGGACCACGGAGTAGTAGTCATAATCAAGTGTCACAAGGTTGCCCTCGTCGCGAGGTAAATCAGCAGCGCACGGCCGTGGAATAAAAACGTTGGCGTGAATAGTGAGGAGGCAGGGTCGTACACTCGTACGTACCCGCAGTACGCGTACATCTACTACTGCGGCCGTAAGTATGGCTGTCGGTTCGATACTTTCGGTGTACGTCAAAACAGATGCCTCTCCATGTTCGTTCTACTCGAGAATTTTCCGTTGCTATCCCCGCGCGTTAAACTTCTGTCCGCAAGACTGCAAGTATTCCATTGTGTTCTTCAACGCTGACACGATGCTAACTGTTAACCACATGACCACGATTTGCCAACAAAACAGTGCGTTCCAGAAATTAAATTCGTCGTCAGTTTCAGAAAATGTAGGCAAAATACCGGGGCGGAGCTACAATATAACTATCAGATCGGCTGATCCGATAGTCTCTGATGAAATCTATGGTTTTATTATTCAGATAGTTAAAATTATACTAGAAATTAAGTAAGAGCAGTATATTTTGATTATCCGGTGATCCTGATTAACTTACTCTGCCCCTAATACCGGATCAATCATCGGGAGGGTAACCTGATTCTGACGACAACTTCTCTGTCCTACTGTGGACAGGAAAATTCTCAATGACAAACTCGATAGAAACAGCATAGGGGCACGATGAAACTGACCAGACAACCGTGCAGATAGATACAGTATATTCGAGATCATCAATACAATCCCGGCAGCAGAGTAAACTGGGCGACCGGAACGATGGCCTAAAAATCAACAGAGTGGATGGCAATGTTGCAAGATGAAAGCTCAACCTCATCAGGGATGTCAGATTCGACGGGCCAAACTAAGATAAGAGACGATGCATCTAGACGGCTCCCACCACGTGATTGACGGTGGATATCTCCACAGATTTGCTTAAAGGCGTCGAGGACCTACGCATCTGCGTCCGCATGCATGGCCTCCGAGTTGACCTGTTCGGTGTTCCCGCTCACCGCATATGGGGAAGAGAGTAGCTATATTTATATATTTGTAGCATCATACTTTTTTTTATTTTTATTTACATTTGTAAGTCCCTAAACTATATATATATATATATGTGTGTAATTTTAATACATTTATAATATAAGTTCCAAAATTACATATATAAATTCTAAAATTACATATGTGAATTCTAAAGTTACAGACTAATTACATATGTAATAACATGTGCAAGATTTATAGCGCAACAAATATAGCAATTACGTTGTAAAATTTATATAAAATATATAATAATAATAAAGAAAGTTGTTTAGTATGTCTAAACAAACGTATACACGAATCTTACAGAAAGTAAAGAGTTTAAAATTTAACTATGATCAAATAAAAAAATGTGTCGTTACAGATATAGTAAAACCGATGGGGGAACTCAGTCACTCACAGCAGCATGGCGCGGCGGGTCGGAGGCGGCGCCCCACGCGGGCCACCGACGCGCCGAGAGCGCCGCGCGAGGCCGTTCGGTTTGGGCCATTTGCCGTGGGCTGCGCAGGCAGCTTCTGCGTGCGCACGATCTAGTGTACGTGGCTGTCAAAGATCCAGTCGGGACCGATCTTATTAGGCTTTGAATCTTTTCGCTGTCGAGCCGTGTGAGGTGCAACCAGTAGTAGGACTGGGAGCTTAGCTGCTAAATTGATGCGGGCATATCCACTTACCATGCTCACGTCCCTTTCCTACTGCGCTGTAGGCGTCGTGCCGGCCGGTGTGGCGATGCGATGCAACGGAGATGTGCGCGTGGTCAATTGTTGATTTGGCAATTTTTCGTAGAGGCTGATCTTGCAGCTTTGGCATCGCCGTGCAAAAATAACTTTGATCTTCTAGCTGTTGTGATCACTGCCGAGAATGACGACCTCCTGGATTTCCACAGGCATATGATGAAAAATACGGACGCCGTCATGTGCACGCACCTTACCTATCAACATTTTTATATACCGTTTAATATCATTATTATTGCTGGATTGCTGCCAGATATGCAGATCGCAAGAGATTTTTCTTTAGCAAAAGATAGAAAGGCGCCAAATCGCCAAGGGATGCATGGTGCGTATCAGCGCATTAGAAAGAGGACGCGGGCGTGGCGTCGTTGGCATGCACTGCGCTTTTGCCACTCGACGAAGATCGTCGAATGACGCACATCAGTTCGACACTTAAGAGCATGTACAATGAAAGCTATTCTATAAGTATCCTCACTAATTGAAGACACTCAATGGGATACCTATATTTTAATAGGAGATATCCGTAGCTGGGTTCTTCAAAATCTCAAGCAACCGGTAGAGGTACTCCAACTCATAACGAGGTACCTAAACCCACATAGAACCATATATGTATTTTCTTTTTTACCCCTAGCCAATAGACACTCTCGGCTTCTCCCATTCTCCTCTTTTTCTTAGCTTCTTCTCCTCTCCCTCCCGCGAGTGCCGCTTCTCCTCTCTCTCCTATCGCCGCTCGCCTTTCCTCTCTCCCGTTGCTCCCTCCGCCGACGGCTGGGGCGAGACGCAGCGGCCGTCGCCTCTCTCTCCCTTCTCTCCCTCCGCACGGGGCGCGGTGGCCGGCGGCGAGCGACGCACCGACGACGAGCGATGCGCGGGGTGGGGTGGCCGACGGCGAGCAGCACGCTAGGCAGCGGTGGCGAGGCGTCGTCGTACTTGGGTGGCGACGACTACTTCCCGGCGATGGTGCTGGAGCTGCACGAGCAAGGGTGACTGGATCTGGTGGCCGAGGGGTGGAAGAGGGAAAATCCAGAAGTTAGAACGGTGTCCACGAGCCACACCGCTAGTCACCACGCGCCCAACTTGGTGCTCTGTTGCGTTCCTCTGCCAAAAGCGAGCGAGGGTCACGTCCCCCAGCAGGGACACGCATGGCATCGCTGGGGGACGATGCAGGCGAAAAAGGAAACGGAGACGGACGGCATGCGCTAGGGATACTGTCAGGGGCACGCATTGTACATGCTTGAAAAGCAAATCGGCCTTTTCCTCCAGCTCCTCCTCCGGCCGCTTTTGGTCTCGTTGCTTGCAGTTTGCAGGACAAATCATGGCCTTGTTACATCGAAGGAGGAAGGACGGGGATGGGGAATTATACAGTGGTGGCTGTTCTTCCCTAGCTTCCCTTTTGTGGTAGTGATGGACTGGTGCCGGGTGGTGCGCTCGCTAGAGGGGGAGTTTTAATGGGCGATCGATGCCATCAAAATCGATCCTTCCATTTGACTTGCCTTTCACATCAAGCAAAGAGGATGTCGCCGTTGCGAAGTGAGCACGTACTACCTGCAGTAAGTAATCAGACACTGCGAAATCCGTGGAAAAGAACACCGTCAAGGTGACATGAGTTGAATTACGTGACAAAAGGTCAAAAGCTGAAACCATGCTCCTCGAGCTCAAGACAAAGCTGGCAGTGGCACTGAAATGTCTGAATTATTTTGGCCCACTTCAGACTTTCCTTGGACGATTCGTGCGTCATAAGTGCGTTGAGATGCTGGACCAGCTTCGTTATAGGCTGGTCAATGCGAAAGCCCACCATTGGCAAGGAATTTTTGGCACGAATCAAAGTACCACTCATCCTAGAATGAGAATCTAGACAAAATGTTCTGTGTCAAGGTTGCTATACCGAAGAGAGGAGACCTTCTGGACTTGGGATATTTATGGCCCAGTTATGTTAGGTTATGTAAAGGGACCACGGGCAATCCTGCGTACCAATATTGCTCACGAATAAATCCTCAAATTTGTCGCCCAGTCTAATATTCATCCTTGAACTGAAAAATCAGATATAACCCACCCCATTTACAAAACCAGTGCAAACGAGATCCCTTGACAGTACCATCCCCGGTTTTAACTAACGTAGCACCTATGTGGCTCTTTTTACTAAATCTTCATCCCACGTGATATTGACATGACGCTTACGTGGCAGCTTGATCTGGAAAAGAAATAAAAGAAGCAAAATTGAAAGCTAAAAAAACAAAATATCGGGGTCCACACGCCAGTCAAACAAAGAAGATAAAAATAGTGGGACCCACATGACTCCTTGTTGATGCGAAAAACACACACTGGCCTAAAAGATCTGCTTAACTCTAGTGCAGGTCCAAATCTTAACTTTCGATTTCAGGGTGTATCAGTTGGTTTGATCATGCAACCAACAAGAACAAAGATAGATAATTAAATCAAGAAACGATAGCCGATCGGCTAAAGAACCGATGACATATCGTCTTTAACTTAGCCGATGCTGTTTGATTAGGATCAACTATTAGGGGTATTATTGAAATATCATAAAGTACACGAACTATATCGTATCAGCTTATAGATACAAGAATTACTTATCATTAGGTTATAGCCGATAAGACAATACAGTGCACCGGCTATTACTCTGATGCAACCTTATATACATATATCAATCTAAGTAAATATATTTGACGTATTCCAAATATATTTATATAGAGTGATATATCTATATAAGGGGCAGATATAGTCTGTAAAACATGATTACGAAAACTAAACATATTAAAACATCTATATCAGGTAAGATCGGCTGAAACTCCGATTCTATCCTTATTGTAATCAAAGACAGGTTTGTTTTTATGATTCTAAGCACGATCACAAAGTATGCAAAGAAGCATAAAGTCTAAAAAAATCAAGTCTTTGACTAATTTTCAGGGTGATAGATATCTTAACTAATCTATATCGACAAGACATTTAGCCGATACCGAGAAAGCCCAAAGAAAGATCTGGCCGATACAGATAAATTAAAACATTGATATAGATTAATTAAGATATATATGATAACTAGTGATCTAAATAACAAGTTTAACACATATAAAACGATATAATAACCTCGATAACTCAAACTACTATGATAAGTGTTACCTATTGTCAGGAGATCGAAACCGATGCCCTAACTCGAAGCAAGAACTCGTCGAAAGTAACTTAAAAGAAAAAGGTGGCGATGCTCCGAGAGTATATTGCATGTTTGTTCCTTTCTTACAAGGTTCTGGGCATATATTTACACCCACAGTACAAACTTATCCATATTGGACATGACTCAACTTGAAATCGACCGATACACCTTCCAGCTGATGCGCACTCTGTTTTCGAAAATATCGCATCTCCTTCAAATCCACTTCGGATTGATTCTCAATTCCGATCCATATTTTACCAAATTTCATCGTCAACACTCCTCCATCTCACCCTCTGTACCTCTGTAACCAGATGGGCTTCTTCAGCCATGTCCAAGCTGCCGTTGCAAACGCACATCTTAGATGACGCGTGGCGGCCGGTGAAAGAGAGGAGCGGTGTGCGGTGCAGCGGTGGGAGAGAGGAGCGGCGTGCGGTGACCGGCGGGGGAGAGGAGAGATGTGCGGCATGACCGAGGGAGAGAGGAGCGGCACATGGCAACCAGCGAGAGGCCAATGACCTCGACCTCCTGTCTCTTCCCTCCTCGCCTCTCCTTCTCTGCCATCCGGTGAAGAGAGGGGCTAGGTTAGATGGAGGAAGTGGGACCCATTGATATGTGGGTCTCACTATTTTTATATTCTTTGTTTGACTGACATGTGGACCTTTAGTTTTCAATTTTACTACTTTATTTTTTTTGAGGATCAAACTGCCACGTAAACGCCACGTGGGATAAAGATCTAGTCAAAAGAGCCAAGTAGGCATGACAACCAAAACTAGGTACAATACTATCGAGGGATCTCGTTTGTACTGGTTTTATAAGTTGGGGGACGGGTTGTATCTAGTTTTTTGGTTGAAGCACGAAAATCAAACTGGGCGACAAATTGAGGGACCTAAAGTGAACTTATACTTATTGCTCACAAAGGTCAACCGAACGACCTAGTGAAACCCAAATTTGGATCGACTTTCTATCCAAACTGGGGTGTGCCAAAAAGAAAAATTGTTCGAATACTGGCCCTTTTCGTGATCCGTAACATGTATTGTTGTTCCGCCATAGTGGGCCTTCCCATAAAAAAAATCAAACACCGAGACGTCCTCTTGCGTCACTGTCGCCGGCTTATGCAATTAGAGTATCTCCAACAGCCTCTTCAGAAAAACATGCTCCAACAACCTCTCCAACCCACTGGCCAAGCTATTTGGTTCGCCAAACCCTCCTTCTCACTAGCCAAATTTGGCCACTCTATTTGGCTGGTCAATGGTGGGCCCCACACAACCAATCTCCTCACCCCTCTCTCTTTCTCGCATCCGTGCCAGCGCGAGGAGGCACGAGGGGGAGGCTAGCTCGGGTGGCGCGAGCGGGAGCAGGCGAGAACACGACGACGCAGGCCGCCGCGACAATGGCACGGAGCTGAGGACCATCGGGAACCATCTAAAAGTTCAAGTGCCATTAATTTGGTTTTGGTGATTAATGATAAATCCAATTATATGAGAATAATGTTTATAAGTATTTATTTTCCTAGTCTCATGTGGATATGAAAGTGAAATTTGTGAAGAGGTGATTCCCGGACTTCACATGAGTTGAGATAGAAACGTTCTTTAATGGTGGACCTAAATCACAAGAATGAAATGCATGGAGATGAAACTATATGTAACTTTCTCACCATGCATATATTGATATATTCATATATAATATTTTCATGTGATTGACATATATATTTAAGACTAATATTTTGTTTGAGTCATATCTTGTTTAGTCTCTTCACATTGAGAACATGGAGATGATGAAGGTATGCTTCTATCTTAATATCTACATATGATCAATACTTTCTATTCTTATATAAGGTAAACTCCCAATGTTTTATCTCTATTTATGCATACTCTTGGTTCACACAAATATTCCGTATGCATACATTTAGGGGGAGCAAATCCTATACCTTGATTATGCATGTACTTGATCCAAGTTATTCACTTTTATTTAATTGGAATCTTTACATTTGAGCATATAGTTGAGTATATGACACTTGTGGTGTTGACTAATACTCATCACTTATTCATATCATTTTATATACATGATCGGTTGGTCAACATGTGGAGGTTGACAACCGAATCATTGGGACTAATAATTTCATTGAGTTGAATGAGAGAAATAGGTCCCAAGGATTGCAAAGGTGTTGATACTCAAGTGATATTATTACACCTAAAGATACCAAGGATGACAAAGTGAAGATATTGAAGATGTAGAATACGAAGTGGCTACTAAAGCAAGATGGTGAAGGGACAGCGATGCTCGGTCACGATGGACCATGCGGTGGTGAAGGGCAAGTAAGGAGCTTGGTGCCGAAGAACCAAATCCGGTGGTGAAGGGCGTGTGATGGTTTTGTCATGAAGGACCGTGCAAGGTATTTTGAAGTTACAAGTAACCGCATCAATCATTTGAAGAATATACGGTGAAATAGTTTTGACGTTGGCGTCTCTTAAGGCAAAGAAATGAATATGAAAAGAAGATATTCCTGTTGGTATAATTCTCTTCTTATTTAAATTTGAGTATAGTAATGCCGTACTATTAAGAGGGATGCAACGTCGATGTATTTGTGTATGTCTTGGTGCTCAAAGTGATCTATCCTAGTGCTAACTTGAAAGAAATCCAAGCTTTAATCTATCATTTGAGTGGTTCTAAACCTTGTTATTGCTTGAGTTGGGTAGTTCTCTAAGTGAGCTTTCCATAGAGACCAAAATCATCAAAAACGGACTCCCGAGTGAAAAGTTATGGTAGTTTTACTCTGTGCATTTCGGAAATTCCGAAAAAATCTCGGAAGGGCCAATAATATTTTGGATAAGTGCGAAAATTTTCGGAAATTCTGAAAATGGCTGCGAAACTGAGATTGCCCTCTGTTGATTTTCGGACTTGTCCGAAAATGCATTTCAGAAATTCCGTAAATTGCAATTTAGCCTCCAACGGCTAGTTTTGAGAGGCTCGGGCATATAAACTCCTCCACCCCTTCTTTGAGTGGCTGCTGTTCTTTGGCATTATTAGACACATCCAAAACCAAATAGCCTTCCACATTCCCCTACCTTTGTGGTTGTTACTCTTGGGGACTAAGGTCTCTTAGATGGCTAGGCATCACCGGTGAGCACCCAAGGTTGTGGTGTGCTACGGAAAGTTTGTGAAGGCTTCGATTTCGCCTCCATAAGGGAAGAAATCAAGAGTGAAACCGAGGAGTGCATTTGTGCAACCTCGTGTGGAAAGGGTTGAAATAGACCCGACATTTGTGGCACCTCAAACTTCGGGAAACAAATCATGCGTCTCCTCTCTTGGTTTGCTCGTTCTTGCCCATATTGTGCTTGAGTTTGTTTTAACCCGATCTACTTGCATGCTTAATTAATATAGTTGGTGACCTTATATCTTGTTTAGATACCTTGTTTGTCACCTTTTGATTCATATACATTTTGTTTGTTTGAGCTACAAGTTCATAGCTAGTGTTTTATTACGTTATCCGTCGAACTTTTCTGTTGAGACCGGAACTTCCAATCCCATACCGGAAGTTCCGATTTGAATCGAAAATTCTCACAATTCTAATATGCTATGAAGTTGTGATAATTTTTAGAAACACCTATTCACCCCCTCTAGGCAACATCAAGGTCCTTTCACTCTTGACGACGGGGGTAAATCAGTGGGGACAGAACCATGGAGCAGCGGTGAAGGAAGAGGAGGGGTCGCAGACGAGGAAGGCGGTCTCGGAGAGGTTGAACTCGGCGGCGATGGATTGCATCCACCTCTCGTCCGCCGTGACCGCATCCTTCCCTTCTAGGAGGCACACGGTGGCGGGGTTGCCCTTGAATAGCTCGGTCGCGAACGCGTTCACCTGCGATGGCCGCGACAACGTGACAACACCCGTGCCACTCCCGTCGGCCTTCGCCGCACGCACCGCTCCCGTCGGTGCTGCCTCCGAGCTCTGCCCGCGACAGCAAGGGAGGGAAGGAGGACGCGGATGCGACTCTACGCAGTGGCCTCCGCCGCTTGCGTCGTTGCCACCAACCTTCGCTGCCCAAGTCACCTCCATCCCCACGCCACACTACAGAGAAGAGAGAAGAATAGGAGAGAGAAGTGGGTGAAGACAACACAAGCAGAGAGACTGACATATAGGACCTACTATTAAATTGTAGAGTATAATGGAGATGTTGTTGGAGTGAAATATAGATTTGGCTCTCTAAATTTTTAGCAAGTTATCAAATAGAACATTTGGAGAATCAAAAATAGACTATGTTATAGATGCTCTTATGCTGTGAACGGATACGCCCAACTCCGCCTCATAGTGTGCAGTAGGCGTTGTTACCTACATGAGAACTCGTCCTCTCCGGTATACTGGCCAAATGGGTCGTGCCAAGCGGGCCGGCCCGAGTACGGTAGTACTGTACACGGCCCAAGCCCGGCACGACACAGCGGCCTGTGGGCCGTGCCGGCACGGCACGTTAACCCGTGCCATGTCTGGGTCGACGCTTGAGCCCGTGGGCCGGCACAGCACGACGCGACTACTGTAGCAGGCTGGCACGGCACAGCCCGCCTGCTCCCATGGGGCCGCCGCGATCGGTGCCAGCGCGCGCGCGGAGCCGTGGACATGCCAAGCTGCCAGCTTGCCCAGCCCCAGCGCCGCAGTGCGCGGCCTAGCCCGCCAGCCACCTCCACATCCCTCCCAGCCGACGGCCCGCGCGCCATTTCGCTTCCTGGGCCGACCGTACTGTCCACGGCCCATTTACCATTCACGGACCCGTGCCGGCACAGCACGGCACGATATCCTCTCGGGCCGTGCCTGGGCCGGGGAGACGGCACGTGAGCCGGCACGGCACGACCCGCTAGAGATTCCGTACCTAATGAATCGTGCCCTTGCAGACCGTACTAACAGCGTGTCTGTACCGTGCTAGATCGGGCTGCCCATTTGATCAGGTATACTATCCGCCGACAAGAAAGAACTACCGCCCATTTTCTACAGGCTGTGTTCTGAACTTGTGATGCTGAGGAATGCGTCAGACTTCATCAGCTGCATGGATGCTACTGGCATGGCACAGTGACATTCTTTCTTAAGGGAGTGCTGAGTGATTACACGAGATACTAACTAACATCTACTACCTCCGTTTTATATTATAAATCATTTAACTTGTTTCCTAATTAAACCTTATTAAGTTTATTCAAATTTACAGAAAAAATTAGCAACATTTAAAATATCAAATTAATTTTATTTAATATAATATTTTGAGAATATGTTTGTTTTAGGTTGAAAATACTAATATATTTTTTTATAAATTTAATTAAATTTAGAGAAGTTTGACTAGAAAAAAAATTAAACAACTTATAATATGAAACTGTGGAAGTAGTATTCTTTCAGCCATGAGAACTGGACTTACGGAGAATAAAAACAGCAGAAATGGGATCAACGGACAGACGGCAGATCAGTTATAAGTTAACCCTAGGGCAGATTTGGTTACAATCTCACTAAGCTAGCGCCCGTCGCAAACTCGCAATGGCCCGCTAATTTGCTTGTAGTTTGTTTGCAAATAGGGACAGTATTCGATCACTTATTCAGGGATTCCATGCCGATCAAGCATTCTCCAGGCTCAATCGAATCTATCTACGTTACGAATGCTGGCGATTTTTACTTTTTACTGCCCAACCAGTTTATCCACGTGGCCAATTGAATCTATCTACACTACGAATGCTAGCGGAGAAGGTAGGAGGAGGATAATTTGATCCAATTTTTTTTTATAAATGCATTGAGAAAGTAAGTAGTGATATATCTTTAATTTTCATTAAATTAATGACATGTCTCAAAATAATATTATAAATGGTAATGATATTTTTTAAAAAAAACTGAAGAAACTATAATGGCATGATCCGATTAACCCTAAAAGAATTACATGCTTATTATCTGTTGAATATGGCCTCTTGGATTGAATACAATATTTTTTTCATACACACATAGATTATATATTGCATATACATATTTTGTTTCACTAAAAACATAGATGTTCATATAAATACGTATGAATTGAGTTGGGCCCACCCCTATCGTCTATGGGCTTTTACCCAGGTTTGTACATCCGAAGAATAACAACATTACTCATGCCTTTCCTGACTGTGAACTGGAAATCGTAAACTAACTTTACTGCCTGCTTCTCCTTTATGTGTGGTCTCAAAATTTTCTAGCGAATTATCTAATCTCATAAACTAAATATTCTGATGAGTTAATAAAGGTGGTAAGTATCGGACCATCTGGACACGGGTTACAAAGGAATAAAATGCAAAAATTTGTTTATATCTTTTTTACAGGAAAATACACATTTTGAAATAATTGGTAGGAATATACTATCATTCACTACTACAAAATCGATTTTTCATAACATCACTCTATTTTTCCTCTGGCGGTTATACGTGGAAACCGCTAGTGAGAATACTCCGAGGGGTGAGGGCTTATGGACCGCCAGCGAAAATGGATCTTCGCTGGTGACCAGGTTAAGAGGGCCGCCAACAAAGATGTACACATTTTCACTAGTGGCCCACTTAAACGTCCGCCAGCTTAAAACAATTTTTCGCTGGCGGCTACTAAAGTGCACCACCAGCGAAAATCTTACCGCACATTAAAAATGCCGCCCACCACCGCTGTCAGTGTCATGGGTCCAGGGGTATGTCGATTTAAGGCTTGAGGCAATCCTCTGCGCCCACGTGGCCCTCCCCCGTGGGGGATCGGGCCCGAGGGTGAGGTGGCGGCCGCCCCCTCTAATTCCCGGCTCCCCTAACCGTGCACTGTAGCATGGGTCGGGCCGCCCCGACCCCTCGCGCTTCTGCCACGTGTACAGAGTTAGGTGAGTGTTCCCAACGCTCACCTAACTCTGTTAATGGCGGCACATACGAGTGCGTCTGAGCCGCGCACTGCGCCACATTTAATACGGTTAGGTGTGCGCGTGACCGATCTGACACCGGTCACGCCGGCTGATCGGCCTGTGACCGGTCAGAATGATCGATGGGATGGCGGTGCAGTGTCAGTGCACCGGTTGCACGTTGGACAGTGTACCGCACGCCTCGTCAGGTCTCGTCAGAATCATGAGAGCCGTTCTGCCCTCTTATCCAACCATAATTGGTAAGTCAAGTCTGTTCGTGTAGTGCGCGTCGCCTGGTACGGACGGAGTGCGCAAGTCTCCGCCCATTTAATGAAGAATGACGTGCGGCATCGCACGCGGTCAGATGAGCGGCCTGACAGGAGTCACGTTGCCACTATTATCGTATGACTCCTGCGCCAAGCAACAAGACTGATCTTCAATGTAAAAGAATATTTTCTCCTTTTGTCTAAGAAAATTGCCTGTTGGCCCATGTGGTATCCCCTTGAAAGTATAAAAGGAGGTCCAGGCCTAGAGAAAGGGGGATCCCTAAGAGAAACACATCCAATTCCACACACAGGAGTAGGGTATTACGCCTCACCGGCGGCCTGAACCTGTATAACTCTCCGTGTCACGATCTCTCTCGGTTTTCTACCCTCTTGATCCCTTGCGCATCGAAGTGCCGATTCACGTCCTGCGCCCCTGGCAGAACTCACAAAGGGGGACCCTCACTGTCCCCCGTTGAGGAGCTTACGCTCCGTCAACCACCAACTCCTCCTCCAGATCCACCGCATCCCTCCCTCTCCTCATCTTCTCCTCCTCACCAGCGGTGGCAGCTTGCGCAAGTGGACGGCGAGGATGCGGACATGGCCCGGGAGGACGCCGCAAGGCCACGGCGAGGGTGGATCGGCCGGCGCCGGGACACGGTGAGGGCAGATCCACCGCCGCTGCAGGGCCACGGGGAGGACGCCGCCGGGCCGCAGGGAGGGCGGATCCACAGCCGCCTGGCCGCAGGGAGGATGGATCCGCCGCTGTCGGGCCGCAGGGAGGGCGGATCTGTCGCCGCCGGGCCACAAGGAGCGTGAATCCACCGCCGCCTGGTTGTGGGAAGAACGGATCCGACCGCTGGAGGTGCGCGGGCGGCGGCGACAACGACCAATACCTCCTCCACCTGCTCCCTCTGCCCCGCCGCCACCACCCCTCTCCCTCTCTCAGATCCGAACGCACAGGGAGCGATGGAGGCTGCGGCGGGCTCGACAGCGGTGGCGAGACCAGCAGCGGTGATGGTGGAGGGGTCGGATCCGACGGCGGTGATGGTGGACGGCCAGGCTCCACCCCCCTCCCCACGGCGGCTCGGGTGTGGTGGGGCGCAACCGGCGCATCCGGCGACGGAGCGATGGATTTTTTTTCTCCAAATCAATTTTTCCTGACGGACGGCAATGGATTTACGATTTTTTTTTACGCTCGAAAATCATTTTCCCTGATGGTTGGCTTAACTTAACCGTTTGATTTTTCACAAGCGGTAAAGTTCCGCTAGTGAAGATTGTTTATTTTTACTGATCTTTGCTTGCTGGTGACTGATAATGACATCAGCAAAAATTAATTTTTACCTCTAGGAAAAACTCTTTTTCAATAGGATACGAACACAAGGTGAGTTTCCATGGCGAATGCGTTAACTTGTGATGTGTTCGTGATCTCGTCACCGCGATGACCTTGCCTCGTTCGCACCGCGAAGTCGTTGCCAAAATGACTGAAAGTGCTGCACATGCACCACAGCTGCATGCAAGTTCGCATGCATGAACAGCAAGCTAGTTCCGAATGCAAGTTCGCATGCTTGATGTTACAATAGCGTATCTAGAATTTTTATAGAAAAAATAACAATTATTTTTAAGTACTATAAATAGAAAAAATAATATATAATAGAAATATATAATTGATAAAAATGTACCATGATATATTAATAAACGACGTACTAATTGCTCCTAATGAAAAAAATTGTATTATTCTCTTTCTAAGAATATTTTTTTCATTTTTTTACAAATAGCTATTTATTATTTATTTTTTAGGTGATTTCGGGACCATCGAGACCACCCATCAAATACGCATATGCATGATGACAGTGCAAGCAAGTTCGCATGATAGCAGTGCGATCCTGCGCTACCCCCGCGAGATTGCTCGAGTCGGTAGCGGACTTGCATGTTACCATAAGTTCGCATCTTTGCTCGACGATAACGGTATAAATTTTGCTAATTTTTTTCTAGTTATATATGCATGTAAAATCGATGTAAAAGAATATTTTTAATTTTTTTAGGCTACAGAGATGCACACGGCCTACCAACCGGGAAGCTATAATTTTCTAGTGAATCATCATCGGATCGAATAGACTAAAGATTTTGATGGGTCGATAAAAGTGGCAAGTACTAGGACAAAGTGGACAGCTTGATAGAACACGTACGTATACCTACAAAGATTTATTTATAGGGTAATAGTAAGAAAACGACAATGTGCTTACTGTTGGGAGATTTATGCCACTTTAAGCTACCCAGTATCCTTTGCCCTAAGAAATCGTTTTTGAAGTTTTTAAATTCAGGTGGCAGCTACTCCTGCCTCGCGAAACGAAATTTTAGGAGGTGCCCAGCCCACGGTTCAAACATTACAACAGACGAGATGGACTGAAAATTCAACTCTGAACTTACTTTATGTACAGGGTCTAAACTCAAGTATATACCAACAAAGTATTCATTAGAATTATTGGCTAAAAACATCAATTAATATTAGGGATTCGTCTTATCACCTTATTTAAAAAACGTTTTTTTGGATGTCTGTCTTACGACAGGGACAGGTAGTAGGAGCCATAGTTTAGATGTAAATTATTTCTATTATTAAAAATAACTAACAAGATATATGGGGGTAAAATGGCACTGCAAGCTACCTTCCAGAACATCTTGTTAGTTTACTCTGAAAGCATCTCATGTGATCGTATTGGAGATTTGGAGTAAGGAACAATTATTGTGATAACCACTTACAGCATGCCTATAAACATCAGTACACAGTGCGCTTGATCAAACAGACTAGTTCTTCTGATAAACGAGGAAGTAGGCCAACAGAGCACTTCCGAGTTCCGACAGAGACAACATGCACCTATCGAAGTTCATAATCACGCTCTCCATGTGAAATCAATTATTTTCTTTTTGCGATGACGCTCGTCAAAATAGATAAGAAATTTATATACATATAAAAAGTAGAGATGTAATTGAAAATCAGTGATAAGGAGTGTGGAGTTTTAACATTGAGGTTCCGTGTTCAATATCCAACACGCTTACAATTTATTTAAAGAAATATTTAGAGGGGTATTTCTCCCACCAAATCTCTTTTTTTATATTTATAAAATAGTAGGTAATATAAGTTATCCTACAGTATATACCGCTCTACAAGCATATAGGATTAAATTCACGTAGAAGTGCACATAAAGATATATTAAATCATATGAAGAAAAATATTTATTTACAATTGACTTTGTTCTTTATATACTAGCCACATGGAAAGCGCGACTTTTGATCCCGTTGAAGAACTTATTTTATATGGTTTATTAGTTTTAGCTTAGTTTTGAAGAAGATTCAGATATAAGTTAATTTATTTACAAAGTACTGGTTGGGCTAGCCAACTATAGATTTAGCTAAATTATACTACTCCCTCGTCTTAAATATTTGTCATTTTGAGAGCAGCACGTAGAACAAGGCAACATTTAAATCAAAAACTTGTGACCATTTTGACCTTGACAATTGTTAGAAAATGAAATTAAGAAAATAAAATCGGGTGGGGGAAGGGATGGATCCAAAATAGAAGTTTATAGAGTAGGAGCAATGTTGTAATTTTACTAATGAAGTTATGGTGGTGACAAGTATTTTGAAACAAATGATTTGATCAAAATTAACCGTTATTAAAAAATGGAGGATGTTGACGGTCGTTAAGGAATGATTTCAACCGCTAACTACCATAATAAATAAAGAGAGAACTAACATTGCTTATATGTATATCATTTATAAATAATGTAGTTCCACTTGTATTTGAGAAATACTATGGGTGTAAGAATTATACACTATGGTGAAGAAGAAATGACCCGGTATGCAAAGAAACACTCTTCCAGCGAATCACGTTCGAGCACACGAATCGATGGACCCACAAGTCAGACCAAACCGACCTAAAGTGGGGGCCAAACCATCCT
Organism: Oryza punctata; assembly: GCA_000573905.2. Lineage (NCBI taxonomy): Eukaryota > Viridiplantae > Streptophyta > Magnoliopsida > Poales > Poaceae > Oryza > Oryza punctata. The sequence continues at coordinate 25,504,569 of CM002491.2, read as the reverse complement.
CAACCGCCATAGGAGCCCACCTGGCAACCTCTGGTGAAAGACGGTGGAGAGAGATGGGGCTCAGGGGTCGTCCGAACCCCTGGCTCGGTCGAACCGCCATGGCCACCTCACATCTCCACCTTTCTCGCGACGACATCTCGACACTCCTTAATGAAGGTTAGAGGCGCACCGACCTCAGTAACCGTTATTGGGAGGCTGTAAAAGGAGGAGAGCTTCTTCACTTTCAACACACATTTCAATGAGTATTTCTCTTGTTCCATATATTGTATTATCTTTAGTAGTAGTGGAGTTGACTTAGAATAGTCTTCAGTCCCGTAGTCTTCTCGGAGGTTCCGGTATGTCTTTAGCACTTTACTCTTCTTGTAAGACTATAGTTGCAAGAAAAAAATATTTTATTTATTATATTGTGTTCATAGTTCATATACTAGTTTACTAGTTATGTGTTCTATGAATAAATTATACTTCATTTATATGCTAGTCGATTTATGCTACGGTAATGGTCCATTGATTTTTACGGATTGCACTAGTTCTAACTTGTCCATCCGAAGGGTGGGAGTCCCGGGGGAATTAGTGTCATTATTTATTAACATAAGCATGGTGTTTAGGTTAGTTAAATATCATTGGATGCGGGTATGTCCCACGGAAAGTGAGGTAAGCAGCAGGCGGTGACAACCCTGTCCGTTCTTTGTATTGCTCCACGTCCAAGTTTGATGTAAAAGTTCATAAAATGCTATAACCATGCTGGCAAACCAGTAGGGAGTGGTCTCTCGATAGTCTCTGAGTGTCTAGAACTAAGTTCTAGCCTTGTAAGTATATATGTGTTAAGTGTAATCTAAACGAAGTACATATGAATCTTAGTTTTCTATAATTCTTTTCCACTACCTAGTGTACCATTTTTAGAGATAAATCTCATATGTGTCACTGTCACACTACCCTTATACCATATTATCAATTAACCCTTGTTTAGACTATGGTAAAGTAGTTATAGCTTGATTAAGAAATGTATGAAGTTTATCTTTTCCATAGCACCTTCCCTGTGAAAATATAGATACGCGATACCCTTGAACCTAGGTGAAATGTTACAGCGGTATATGTGCATTTGCGGATATATCTATGATCATAAGAAATTCTAATGGAGGGAATATATACTAAGAAGAATCACTAGAAGCCTCCTAGTTTTTGTTTTCTTCATTGTTTTTCCATTTCTCATTGTATCATGTGTGTATGACGAGATACAGAAACTTTCAGAAATTTCCGTATGCTTAGCCCATTTATCTTCTTTTTAATGCATATGTACTCTTTTTTCTTTTTATCCAGTGGCTATTGTTTAAATAAACTATTTATCCAACGGTAGATATGTTTTTATGATGTGGCGTATCCTCGTGTAATAAAGTTTGTTGCTTTTAATATATAAGATTTCTCTATTGGTCGGTAAAATTGCATGTTTGTGAAAGAATTTGTCATACGATAAACTAATTTATTCATTTTTGAAGATCTTTTACAACGTTGTGCTCGTTGGGGGCATTAAAATCAACTTCCCTGTCCACACAAAGCATGCATGCACCTGACCTATGCGTATATCAATTTATATGTCGGTGTATTAAATATGGGATATCTCAGATACACAAAGCTACGTTGGTACATAAATAATATACATAGTTATATATGAAAACGACTCCCTAAAACCGAATATATCTCCTTCATGGGTGAACTACACGGACCTGACCTAGAATAAAGATGACTAGTTATATTGGTACCGAGTCCTGGAGAACATGCCGAACTCCTCGAGAACATGTGGAACGATGACTATAAATACAAGGCCTTAAGAGAGGCAATACAACTCCAGCAATTCAAGGTCGACCAAAGCTAATCAACCATAAGCAAACCTCGAATATGAATCTGCCGAACACTTTACACCAAGCTCACTCGTCAAGATTTGCAATGAGATACTGGACTAGATCTAATTAGTCATTTGTATACACACATTTTCATATGAAGTAAATTACATAGCCAGTACCTTAAAGTTGCAACGCGGTGTCACTTCGGTCCGCATTCATGTAAATCGTGTAACTGAGTCTTAGTTTTGATGTATCATGATAGGTCCAAGGCATGTTTCACCGGGTATGACTACCCACATGGATGTCCACATTAGATGCAAATTTGCATTTAGACCCTTCGTGCCCACTCGCTATGCATCTGCCCAAAATATCCTCTCTTCTCTACTGTATCGATTTAGGGTGGATTGCGGTTGTGGCAGTAGGGGAGGGAGGCGCCTAGGGTGGTGGCGGCTTGAACGAACACTCAGATGGCTCTATGGAAATCCATCCTCCTTAAGATCAACAAGACCATTGCTTCAACTTCTCTTGTCTTCCTATCTCTCTTCATTCCCATTCAATCGAGGAAGCAAACCGCCCATCAATATTTTGCGCTGGCACCCAAACTCCATGTCTACATCTCCATCGACATCCCCTTATCTCGCCTACACAGGAAATCCCCATCCGCATCTCCGTCTCCGGTCACCCTCAATCCCTTCCTATTTCCTTTCTCTAGACATGCGACAACACCCTAGGTCCTCAAACCCTAGCACCACCTAGCGGCGATGTCAGCCTCCAACCACTACTCCAGCTGCAAGGACTCTGCCATCTCAATCTCCATCGTCTTTGAAACTTCAATTGAAAGTATTGTGATTTGAGATGAAAATTTATTTTTTCTAGACTCGAAGTTTGTGATTTTGAGATGGAAGTTTTGGAATCAAATTGAATGTTTTTATGGTTTGCAATGGAAGTTTTAGAAGTGAATTGAAAGTTTTTATGACTTGAGATGAAAGTTTCATGTTTTTAATCGCAAGTTTGTGGCACAAGAAAGTTTTTGAACACCTGGAGAAAGTCATTCCACCTCATCTAGGCCTTATTCGGTTTAGAGGGGATTGAAAAGGATTGGAGGGGATTTAGGGGGGATAATTCCACACCACAATAGGTGTGGAATAATCCTCTCCAATCCCTCCTTCATGGGGATTAAGCGAACAAGGTCCTACGCAAGGTGAACGTCAAGGGGAGCGGGTGCAGGGGTGGGGGGTAGGAGGTGCAGCTGCTGCACCAATGAGCCACGCCTGGTCTCGAATCAGAAATATTAACTTGATAAGACCCACTAATATATATGATACTATTAGCTTATTATTAATTGACAGTAATATATATCGATGTTACAAGTAAATTACTATGTTAATCGGAGAAACAATAAACAAATTGACTATCCGGCGAGGATTTAAGGTGGGGCCATATTATAATGGTTTGGATACAAGGAAAATGCATCAATTACAGGTTATATATGTCTAACAAGTACCATCTAGCAATCCATCTAGGCACGAGAAAGGCAAAGCTAGCAAATAACAATCAATAATGGAGAGTTGGTGGCTTCCAACTTGGCAGCCTCTCCTTGTGCTCCTCCCAACAATGCTTCTCCTCTATCACACGGTCTCGTCATGGCCCCGTGGCGAGCGATGCCTCCCGCTCCCGCCGGGGCCGAGGGGTCTGCCGTTCGTTGGCAACATCCTGCATACCAGCGACATGACCCACCGTGGCCTGGCTCAGCTCGCCTCGCGCTACGGCGGCCTCCTCCACCTCCGCCTCGGCCGCCTCCGCACCGTGGTCGTGTCGACGCCAGAGATGGCCCGGCTGGTCCTCCATGTAAACGACCGCGCCTTCGCCGACCGCCCGACCACTGCGGCCATCGACTACCTCACATACGACCGCGCCGACATGGTGTTCGCCCCATACGGGCCCTTGTGGCGGCAGCTGCGGAAGCTGTGCATCAACAAGCTCTTCAACCGGCGGCGGGCCGCGTCGTGGGATGCCGTCCACGACGGGGTCGATAGCCTCCTGCGGGAGGTGGCCAAGAACAGCGGCGCGGTGGTCAATGTCGGCGAGCTCGTGTTCGGCATGTCGATGAAAATCACTCTCCGGGCGGCCCTGGGGATGCGGAACGAGGGCAAGGACGCCGCCGAGCTCGTCGCCGTACTGAAGGAGTTCTCCGAGATGTTCGGGGCGTCCAACCTCGCGGACTACGTGCCGTGGGTGGGGTGGCTGGACGTGCAGGGGTTCAACCGCAGGATGGTGGCTGCGCGCGCTGCGTTGGACCGGTTGATCGACCGGGCCATCGACGAGCACCTTGAGCACCCGAAGCCAGTTGACGCCGCCGACGCCGATATGGTAGATGGCATGCTTTCTTTCCTCGACGTCGACGACATGCCCGAGTGCCCCGGCGTGGGCGCGGCGACCACGAAGTACATAGACGGCGCAGACGCCTGCGCCGGAATGCTACGTCTCTCCAGGGATAACATCAAGGCAACTATTATGGTATAGTGCATGCGCACAATACATGGCGCCATGGCACGTGAACACCATAGACATCATACAAAGGCCCTATTATATTACGTTGCATTACCAATTATTGGCTAAAGATAATAATAATAATTCAATTGTATAGGACGTGTTGTTTGGTGGCACGGAGACATCAGCGACAACCATCGAGTGGGCAATGTCGGAGCTCATGAGCAATCCGGAGGAAATGAAGCGTGTGCAGGACGAGCTAGCTGAGGTGGTCGGGCTGCACCGCCAGGTCAAGGAGAGCGACCTCATCGGCGACAAGCTGCCTTACTTCAGGTGCGTGGTGAAGGAGACCCTACGCATGCACCCACCTGCGCCGCTCCTGCACCACGAGGCCGGCGAGGACTGCGACGTCGCCGGCTACCGCGTCCCCAAGAAGACGCGCGTCCTGATCAACGTGTGGGCGATCGGTCGCAACGCGTCGGTGTGGGGGGATGACCCGGACGCGTTCAGGCCGGCAAGGTTCGGCTCCGGCACGGACAACGCCGAGACGGACTACCGCGGCGGCCACTTCCACCTCCTGCCGTTCGGCTCTGGCCGGAGGTCGTGCCCGGGGATGCAGCTGGGGATGCTCGAGGTGGAGCTAGCTCTGGCCAGGCTGCTCCACGGCTTCGACTGGAGCTTGCCCGGCGGCACAGCGGGGTCGGCCGGCGAGCTCGACATGGAGGATACATACGGGCTCACCGCGCCGCGAGCAGTGCGGCTGTCCGCCGTACCGGTGCCGCGGCTAAGCCATCTCTAAGCTGCGTACGCTCTTGATCGCGCTCTACCTCTACATGCCGATCTGATGATGACTGAGGAGACACGTACATAGCTGGATGTGGAAAAAGCTTGTCAACACGTACGGGGCTAGCTGTCTGTGTATCACTTGGTACACGAAAAGACTCGCGCCTCGTACACATGGAATAAATGACCAGAAATAAAATAAAAACGAAACATCGTTTTTACACAATCACAAGCTCATAGCTGCCGATCGAGCGGTGGCTAGCTATATCCAAGGTTCGGCGACCCTGCCCAGCTAGCTATACTAGTGCAGATACTCTCATCTGTGACGGGCTGCAACATAACTGGATTTTACGGGTCACAAAGAATACATCTCAAATGGGTCTAAAAAGAGGCTGATTGAGATAGGGTCGGAGAGACATATTAAATGTGCGTAGAACTGAAGCCCGTCATGGATGACACATATCTTTGACGGGCCTAAACTAAGGCCCGATTGAGATAACCTTAAATATCTCAAATGGGCCTCAAGTTGGGGCCCGTCACAGATGATTGTTATGTGTGACGGATCACAACTTGTGGCCCGTTTGAGATTTTAAGGTTATATCAATCGGGCCCTAGTTGGAGCCCGTCATAGATAACAATCATCAGTGACGGGCTCTAGCTTGAGGCCCGTTTGAGATAACAACAAAGCCCGTCACAGATTGCACTCCTCTGTGACGGGTATTTTTTTTAGACCCGATAAAGATAACTGATATGCCCGATAGAGAAGATAATTTTTTGGACCGTTACAAATAGTTATTGCACACTATAAATAGCCGCAACTGCCGGTGTAACTGTATCCCACTATTCACAATTTTGGTGGGAGGTTAGAGGGGGCGAAATTTTAATTTTTTTTCCAAAAGAAAACAGTAAATTCATAAAGGTACTTTAGACAAATAAAAATTAGTACTTTAGACAATTCATCAATTCTCATTAATTTAGAGTATTTATCTTATAAGATGTTTCTCTGATTCTTTTTTCATTTCTGCAGCGATGGATCGAAGTTGGATGTATGCGAAATCCGTGAAACGTCATAGTCAGGAGTATAGAAATGGGGTATTAAATTTTATAAACACCGCGGAGGAGGATAGGAAAAGAAGAAACAACGATTACATGTGTTGTCCATGTGCAGATTGCAAGAATGAGAATATGTTTGATAGCCGAGTGGACATACACGCTCATTTGATACAACGAGGATTCATGGAGGGCTACACATGTTGGGTTAAGCATGGAGAGCAAGAATCAGGAAGTGGTGCAGCTGCAGATAGTACTGGTGCGCAAAATCAGGAAGATGAAGATGAGCATGACATGTTGTACCTTCTCCACTAGGCGGTGAAATGGTTGATGTTGATCATGATCTGCTGCAAGACATGTTACGTGACGTTGAGGATCCAGCCTACAACGAGAGAGATTCCATAAAGTCCAGCAGGTCGGTCAGTGACTCGCAGACGCCTTTGTACGCCGGATGCAAAGCAAAGCACACCAAATTATCAGCTACCTTGGACCTAATGAAGCTGAAGGCAAGTAGTGGATGGACAGACAAGAGTTTCACGGAGCTTTTGGGAATTTTGAAGTCCTTGCTTCCTGATGGGAACACATTGCTCGAGACGACATACAAAGCAAAGCAGGTTTTGTGTCCCCTAGGGTTAGAGGTCCGTAGAATTCACGCTTGTCCAAACGACTGCATATTGTACCACAAGCAATATGTGGAGTTAGATGCTTGTCCTGTCTGCAAGGCCTCTCGATACAAGCGAAAGAAAAGTCCTGACGAAGGGAAAAAATCAAAGCGGGGTGGTCCCGCGAAGGTTGTGTGGTATCTACCTATCATTGATAGTTTCAAAAGAATATTTGCAAACCCCAAGGAGGCGAAGTTAGTACGTTGGCATGCCACGGAGAGAAGGAACGACGGTATGCTAAGACACCCAGCAGATTCAATTCAATGGAGAAATATCGATCGAAAACACAAAGACTTTGCTACCGACCCTAGAAACATGAGGATATGTCTGTGTGTTCAGATGGCATGAATCCTTTCGGAGACATGATTAGTACTCACAGCACCTGGCCAATTCTTGTTTCAAACTTTAATCTACCGCCATGGTTGTGCTTTAAAAGGAAATATATTATGCTGTGCTTGCTAATCCAAGGACCGAAACAACCGGGCAATGATATCGACGTGTTCTTGGAGCCTGTTATGGATGATCTTGAGATGCTCTGGAAAGAAGGTGTGGAAACTTGGGATGCGTATGGTCAGGAGAATTTCAAGCTACGAGTTCTACTGTTCTGCACCATTAATGACTATCCCGCCCTCGGTAATCTATCTGGCCAAACCGTGAAAGGAAAGAAGGCGTGCTCCGACTGCATGGAACATACACGCAGCCGATGGTTGAAGAAATCACGAAAGATGGTTTATATGGGTCATAGGAGGTGGCTCCCGCTACGTCACGCATTTCGAAGGAAGAAGAATATTTTTAACGGTAAGAGAGAACTTCAGCAGGCTCCCAAGGATTTGTCCGGAGATGAGGTGCACAACTTGGTCAAAGACATAACCAACGAGTTTGGGAAGAAATGAAAACGTAGTCAGGCAAAGGACAAGGGTATGTGGCATAAAAAGTCCATATTTTGGCGATTACCTTACTGGAAAGATCTTGAGGTTCGTCATTGCATTGATCTCATGCATGTAGAAAAGAATGTGTGCGAGAGTTTGGTTGGCCTGCTGCTGAATATTCCCGGCAAAACAAAGGACGGGTTGAACGCGTGCCTTGATCTACAGGAAATGAACATTCGCAGTGAACTCCAGCCCGTAACAGATGCAGAGACAGGTAGAGTGTACCTCCCTCCAGTTTGCCACACACTGTCGAAGAATGAGAAGATCGCAATGTTGTCTTGCCTGAAAAATATCAAAGTTCCATCGGGCTATTCAGCGAGGATTAGTAAGTACGTCAAATTGGAAGTCCTAAAACTGGTTGAAATGAAGTCTCACGATTGCCTCGTGCTAATCACACAAATCTTGCCAGTTGCTATCAGAGGCATTCTTCCCCCAAAAGTCCGTCATACGATCCAACGTCTGTGCGCTTTTTTTAATGCAATCGGTCAGAAAGTTATAGATCCCGAAGATCTAGATGGGTTGCAGACCGATATTGGTAATACCCTCTGCCACATGGAGATGTTTTTCCACTGTCTTTCTTTGATATCATGGTTCATCTCCCTGTTCATCTTGTGAAGCAAACAAAACTATGTGGCCCAGTTTTTCTAAGAGAAATGTACCCGTTCGAGAGGTACATGGGAGTTCTGAAGGCATACATTCGGAAGAGAGCAAAACCGGAGGGAAGCATCATTAAAGGATACACAACCGAGGAGGTCATTGAGTTCTGCGTGGATTACATGTCCGAGGCCGAACCTATAGGAGTTCCAGCGTCTCGTCACGAAGGAAGGTTGTCAGGTGCTGGCACAATAGGGAGGAAAAGAATTAGGCCCGATCAAGATTCCTACGCGCATGCTCATTTTGCTGTGCTCCAACATATGGCAAAAGTTGACCCATACTTTGAGGAGCACTTAGCCAAAATCCGGCAGGAGAACTTGGGTCGATCTGAGACGTGGATTAACAGAGAACATAACACTCGGTTCAACGCATGGTTCAAGAATCGTGTCACAATATCGACGGATATCCCAAATGAGACAATACAGTTGTTGGGGATGGGACCGTGTTGGGCCATAGACACATGGCAAGGATACGATATTAATAGATACACATTTTACACCGTCCAGCAAGATGACAAAAGCACAGTGCAAAATAGCGGAGTCCGTATAGATGCCTTCCAGGATCAAGTTGGGTCGAACACATACTACGGCCGCATTGAGCAGATCTTGGGAGCTGAACTACGTGAAGTTCAAGGTTCCTTTGTTTCAATGCCGTTGGGTGAATATACGGACTGGTGTTAAAGTCGATAAGGAAGGTTTCACTTTAGTAGATCTATCCAAGGTTGGATACGCCGACGAACCGTTCGTACTTGCGAAACAGGTCGAGCAGATTTTCTACATTAAAGACCCCGCAAACAAGAAGACGCACATCGTCAGGGATGGCAAGCGCCGAATTGTTGGTGTTGACAACATCGTCGACGAAGAAGAGTACAACCAGAATCTTCATGTACGACCTCAAATCGACCTTGACGATGATCCACAAGAGCCTGTGGCGTATACTCGATCAGATCATACGGAAGGCATAACCTTGTGATTTTAGTTGTGCTTATTTGTTATGTTGGTTTTGGATACTAGTGAAGTAAGATGGTAAGGAAGTATTTTGTATTAGTAATAACTTGGTGCAATTTGTAATAAATTTTATTGTGAATTTAGTAAATTTAGTAAATTATTGTACTTCACGTAATTATTTGGTATAGTAAGTTAATTATTGTGATTTTAGTAAAATGAGCTCATGTGCTTTGTGAAGTATTGTATTGCAATTATTTACTACCAGTTCAGGTGAATGATGAACAGGAGTCAAATGTCATCTGTGACGGGCCCTAGTGCAGGCCCGATACAGATGACAACATCTCTATCGGGCCCACACTAGAGCCCGTCACGGATGTTGTCATCCGTGACGGGCGCTGGTTTATAGCCCGATAGAGATGATGTCATCTCTATCGGGCATTAAAATAGAGCCCGTCACGGATGTTGTCATCCATGACGGGCTTTTGTTTACGCCCGATTGAGATGTTCACTACCCGTACTAAGATAAATTAACCGCGCTGGATCTGGATCTGGATTCGAAAATTTTCTAAGTCACATAACCCTAGCAGTGCTCGTCGCCGACGACCAGGACGCCGACGCCGACGCCGGCCACCTCGTCGCCAAGCCGGCGCCGGCCGCCTCCTCTCCAAGCCGGCGCCGGCCGCCTCCTCTCCAAGCCGCTGCCGGCCGCCTCCTCCCCAAGCCGACGCCGGCCACCTCGTCGCCAAGCAGCCGCTGGCCGCCTCGTCTCCAACCATAGCGCCGCCCGGCTCCTCCGCAAGCCGCCGCCGGCCGCCTCCTCCCTAAGCCGACGCCGGCCACCGCGTCGCCAAGCAGCCGCCGGCCACCTCGTCTCCAACCCTAGCACCGCCTGGCTCCTCCGCAATTTGTAAGTAGTTAGTTGGGTTATTTTAGTGAAATTTAGGTTATTTTAGTGCAATTTAGGTTATTTTAGTGATTTTAGTGAAATTTGTAAGTAGATAGGATGGCACTTAGTGATTTTAGTGATTTTGCTGTTATTTTAGTGATTTTAGGGTACTCAATTGAATTTATGGTATCTTATTGATTTTAAAGTAATTTAGTGAATATACTTTACTTTAGCCTCTATTTTTTTATGCTTGTAAGTATTTATGTGAATAGTTAAAATTTTAGAAATATACGTTACCAAATTATCGTAGAATCCGAGGTGCGTAGAGTCTGACGTTGGTTTGATCGAGTTATATGTAATTCACAAACCCGATTAAGACACCGTCAGACCCCAGTGCACCTCGGTTTTTGTCATTTTTTGGTAATTACTCATTTACGTAAGGACTTTTTTCTAGATTATCAAATTATCATAGAATACAAGGTGTTCCGGGTGCCAAGTTGGTTTGGTTGGGTCAGTACATGTACAGAACCTTCCAAGTCACCTTGGCATCCACGTAATCTGTCCTTTTTTGATAATTAAGAAACGTGTAAAAAGAAACGAGGAGGAGCCATTTTGCTTGTAAAGTAGAATAGTTCACTTCGAGCGAGTTATTTTAGCTATGGTACTACTTAGTGATTTTGGGTCTTAGTGAATTAACCGACTTATGTGCATCCAGTGCCAACGGTCTACAATATGAAAGTTACTACTTACGTACATACGTAATTTGTTTACAAAATTAATTAACTTTGTTATTTAATTTGTAAGTTATTTAGATGATGTCTCAGCAAGGTGAACCAATGTCGATGACAACTAGTGGGTCCTCAAGGGCACGGGGTCGTAGGACAGGGAACAGAATCCCTAAGGAACAGTACACCATCTCAGAGGTGAACCAGGTTGGACTGCCGACGCGTCCTCGGAATGTCCTAGCCAAGTTTAGGTCCACCTGCGGTGTCGTAGCGAGGGAAAACTTCACAATCCTCGCGGATGACATCAAGCTTGTGCCCGAAGCGGAAAAGAACGTTGCTTGGCTCAAATTCAAGGAGAGCTTCGAGTATCCTGCAGCCGACGAGGATAGGCTCAAGCAGGCTGCGTTCAAGGTAATGGGCAATGCTTGAAAGAACTTCAAGAGCAGGCTGGTCACGGAGTTTGTCTTAAATCCGATGACCCCTGATCCAAAAGACCAATGGCCCTTCATAACGGATGACGTTTGGGGGCAATTCTACGAGAAGAAATCGACCCCCGAATCCCGGGCCAGAAGCGAAGCTTATAGAGCACTGCAGGCCAGGAACGTGCACCCGCACCGCCTAGGCACCGCATGATATGTCGAGAAGCTGGAGGAATGGCAGGAGGAAGATGAAGCGGCAGCGAACACACCGCCGGTGTTTGCCGATATCCCACACCCACGGGCAAGGAACTGGGCCCGGGCGAGGTACCAGAAGAATCAAGATGGGACAGTTTCGCTTCCAAATCCCCAAGATCAACAAGTGTACGATAATATAGTAAGTGCCTAATCTCAATATTTGTTCGCATTGTCTCCACTGAACTTTTCATTGAATCCGAACTCAATTGTACTGCAGAAGGAGTTGGTTGCCTCCCAAGAAGCCTCGCAAGAGGGCAGCTCTCAAAGACGCGAGGACGACATCCTTAGTAAAGCGTTGGGCAACAAGGAACACCGTGGACGGACAAGGGGACTTGGCGCCAACGTGCCGTGGAAAGTTGGATTCCCGGACTACGCGTGGCAGTACAAGAAGCGGACAATCACGAAGGCGCAAAAAGATGCCCGCCTTGCCGCCCAGATCCGGGAGCAGGTCAGAGCCGAATTGAGCTCTGAATTCGACGAGAAGCTTGAATCGATGAAGGCCCGTATCAGGCCGGAGATTCGAGAAGAACAAAATATCCCGGAGGCTGCCGCTGCTGCTATGCAACAGGATCTAGCTAGTCCCACGCAGAGGCGCAGCAGTTGTGCATCAACTGAGGCGGGGGGAAATCCCCCAACGGTCCCCGCCGCCGTCGACCAAATTACGGTACATCTCTCGTCCGCAACGCATAGAATTCTTAACGAAACCATATGGTAAGTACTACTCTAAATTTTTTTATGAATCTATCGCAGGAACCAATTAGCTGCACCCTAACAGTAAGGGTGATGCCGTCCTTCTCGGTTCCTGCAGCTGAAGGCCTAGCTTTCAAGCCGACCCCGGAGACTAGAGTGCATGGGGCGCAACTACGGGCTGATTGTGCGAAAGTCGAAGTCGACTCGGTGAAGCCAGAATTCGATCATTTCCCACTCAGGCATCCACCGAACGACGAGGTCCTAACCCTTGGAAATGCACGTGGAACCTTCATCCAATGGCCCAAGGACCTCATTGAGATAAGGGTGATCCCGAGGCCAACCACTGCACCAAGCGGTCGTCTCTCGATACAACCTACCCCTCCTCCTTCAGCACCTCCAGCTCCCACTCGTCACGAACATATAGATGATGTCGAGTTACAGTACGACACGGACTTTGGGGATGAGCCTATGAAGGTCGACAGCGCGGCGATCATTAAACCCCCACCCATGAAGAAGAGCAGGAAGGCGCATTCTTCCCCCCAAAGAATTGCTATCGAAAAACCTGCTGCAAGGGGGCGAGGAAAGAGAAAGCTGCAGGGCTCACGACTTGCTCCAACAAAGGTAGATATGAGCAAGGCGCTGGTACTACCTAGGAAGCACGTACCTCCATCGTCCTTCCAACTAGGCATGCCATTGGTTGGAGACGACGTGCTAGCAACGATGGGCACCGCTTGCAAGGAGCTTCACATGTACTACATGGAGAAATCTAACGTGAGGAGGAAGAATAGGGAAAATGATATAATAGGCGAACACGCAAGAGCGCCATTCCTTGGGCCACCAAATTTTATCGTGGTAGACTTCAAGGATCTATTCGACCTCTACAGGCTCCGCTTGGTGGACACAACCCTCCTCAAGTGCTATTCCTTGTAAGTACTCTTGCTCACGAAAATTATTCATCTCAATCCGTGTAACATGCTTATAAGTTCGTTTGTCTTGCGTGTAGGTATAGTTGGAAGTGGTGTCTCAAGAATGCACCGGAAGTTGCCTTCCTTGATCCTCAGGTAGTCAATGTCACAAATCTTCATGGGGACCGTCAAGGAATGGTAAACTACTTGTTTGACACCTTCTGGGCCCGACAAGACAAGGAGTACATCATGTGCGCCTATAATCAATAGTAAGTGTGTTCCCTAAATACATTGCATTACATGTCTAGCTTTAGTATTAGCTTTAACTATCTTTATGCCACAGTGGACATTGGATCCTACTGGTAATAACGCCTAAGTGGAGTACATGTCACTACTTAAACTCCAGAATTGACAAGAAAGCATACGATTGGACCCCAATTCAACTCGTGATAGATGAAGCATGGGCCCAATATGTGCAAAAAGGAGGCCTTCAAAAGACAGGGCATGATACACTTATCCACAAGAAGGACTTCCCAGTCAAACAACAAATAGGCGACCAGTGCGGATTCCATGTCTGCCACAACATGCGCCTCTTGTGCAAAGATAAGGTGAAGACTTTAGGTGAATTGGAGGTTTGTGGTCTCATTCGTGACATGTTCTAACTGAATTAAAGTACATACATATCTAAAGATCGTTCGACTAATTTCGAATTATGTACATGTAGGATAAATTTTCAAAGGATCCGGGTAGCAGCTTTGAGTATATTCGTGAGGAGATTGCCGAGTTCATCCTCCACGATATTATTCACCCTAAAGGAATGTTTAGGGTTAAGATTAAGTGAAGAACATTTTTTAACATTCTATTTGAATCGTCAAACACATGTTATTATGTAATATTATTGTTTATTATATTTGTTATCTCTATGTAAATTCTTCCTAGATAAATATTGCAGGTTATGATGCTTACCACTTGACCAATATGTATGTGTGAATTTGGATGTTATTTGTCTAAAATATATGTGAATGGCATATGTGAATGGGGATGTTGGGATGTATATATGTGAATGGGGATGCTGGGATGTATATATGTGAATCTGTTTCTGTTATTTTGCAGCGGGCATGGCTAGCACAAGCCTGAGGCTAGCCAAAAAACAATATTTATTTTTTTGTGGTCATACTCATCGGTGACGGGCTATAAGTTAAAACCCGATTGATTTATAGTCATCCGTGACGGGCTGTAACTTAAGGCCTGATTGAGAATACAGTAATCTGTATCGGGCTGTAGTTAGGGCCCGATTGCGAATAATAGTCATCTGTGACGAGTTTCTGTTTAGGCCCGTTTGAGAGGACAGATATCCGTGACGGGCGCTAGTTGTAGCCCGATTGAGATAGGTTATCCGTGACGGGCTTTATTTGACTGGTCGTCTGGGTCAAAGCTATCGGTAACGGGCATTAGTTGATACCCGATTGAGATAACTTCATCCGTAACGGACTTATGCCCGTTTGAGATGATTCCTCACATCACTAACCTTTACGCTGTGTCGGACGCCATACCCGACACAGATGTGGGTTGTAGCCCGACACAGATAAGGGTTACCGTTGTAGTGCTAGCTACTCGCCAGCACACGGCAGATGGGCGAGATCACGCTGCGCGACCCGCGCCTGATGATGTCGAAAGCTAGCGGTGCTGATCCTGAAGAATCCTTAAGATAGCGATCTCCCTCATGAAGTCACGGTTTGTGCAAGAGTGGCCGGCGGCCATGGACGCCCAGAGGCCAGAGCTTGAGAGCCATGCTGCGTGCACTCGACGTTAGCGTCACTGAGCGCGCGATACTATTCCGGCCCAACTAGTACAGGTTAAATAGGCCCAACCAATATAAGCTACACGCAGCTCGCTATCCCGTTAAGGTCCAATGATATGGGCCGCATGATGTTCACAATCCCGTACCGGCCCAATCGTTCGCCTCACGTGTAGGGCCAGGGACCATGGGCTCTTTCACAACCCATTTCTACTCTTAAATATTTTTAGCTCAAAAATCTATTAAATCTCAATCCAACCCAATTTTAAACCCGACCCTTACATTTGGTGTGCTAAAATATTATATCTATTATCACCCTACTACTCCGTGATTATACAAACTCTTCGTTAAACCATGGAAATGCTCTCGTCATAAGTAAATGGACTAATTGGAAGTTAGCTCGCCTGCTTAATTATATCAGGCTAAAGAAATCAATCAAGCCATCGTAATGGCCCCTGATTGCTATAGGTAGCCTTTGACGAACCAACTTGACAGCATCATCACGGTTACCATTTTTCCGGGGTGATTTGTTCGCCTAAGCATACTAGAAATACAGCTACCAAAAAAAATACAGTTTTGCTTGTCGGAAATTTAATCTTTCTGCCAAAATATGGCCTTTTCGTTTTGTTCTTGGTGTCATTCTCTCTCTCTCTCTCTCTCTGTGTGTGTGTGTGTTTTGTTTTTTTTTGAAAAAAAAAATCCAGGTAGCAACTTCGAGCGAACCAAAATTCAGGCAGTGCAAACATTTCATCTACCAGATTCAGCAAACATTCCAACTGACGAGCAGACCTGAAAAATTGCGAAATCTGAACTTTGCATTTTGAATATGCAGACATTTTTAATCATGCTGTACTGGTGGAAAAATTACAAACATTACTACTGACTAGAAAAAATATCTGTGCGTTGCAACGGGCGAAGACTATTTTAATAGTAGTATTGTTAGATTTTTTATCTAAAAAGTATATGAGATTTTTATTTTGATAATATTGATGTCTAATTCAGAATCCTTATTGGGATGATGGTTATATAATGTAGTATGTTTTTAAGTTCATTTGTTTTTGAAAATACACGAGGAGTCGTATAAGGAATCTTTTTAAAAAACTCACGTGCTAACTTGCATGCTAATTTGGGAAGAAAAACGGACTCCTAATTAAACCATTCCAAAGTATCAGCGGGAACATCTCTAATTTTTATTATGTTAGAGAAGTAGAGATAGAGATAGAGATTGACCTATCTAACAAAAGGTGAAGGCATGGTACACTTAAGCGCGTGAAAGTTGATGGTGATAAGATTCGATTGTTAAAATCCTAAGGCAACAAGATCACTATTAATAATTTTTAAAGAAAATCACATTTAAAAAATTTAGAAAATTTTATATAGATGCTAGCCACGCAATTGCTCAACTGGTTAGGTTCCTTACAGTGAAACCAACCACCCATGTTTAAGTCCTAACCTTAACACGAGTATTAGTATTTATGGTTAATTATTCTTTCAGTGGTAGTGGGAGGTGACGTACTATCGATAGCGAGACATTTACAGTGACCTCGTCAATTTTAAAATATGTTGATTTGGTATTCCGAAGATGCTCATAGAGATTGAAGGTATATGTGTGTATTTATAGGGATGAGTATACGCGTCTGCATAAATGCATTGTATTTCTAAAAAAATCATCAATTTTAAGATATGCTGATCCAGTATTTCAGAGGTGCTAGTAGATATTGGATCTATCAGTGTGTGTTCGTACGTATGAGTACACATGTTTACATGTTTACTATGTTTTTAAAAAGATACCGTAAGTCTTACTATAATAACTTTTGTAGAAGGTGAATTGAGTTCCGTACGTACAACATCTAACATCCCCCTTTGGTACACGTCTTCATGGTTACCGGCCGAAGTCCAAAAGGGAGTCCGACCGTCCGTCCATGTCTGATCGAATCCGAAACAGATTAGTAATTAATCAGACGAGCGTGCATGCAAGAACGTATTGGACTTAAACTTGCTTTTGGTGCAGCGATGAGCCCATGACACGCGAGACCGGGAAGGCGACCAAGCGACGTACAAAAGGCGCATTTTGTGATGATCATAAAATTATTTATTTTTTTATAAGTAGTTTAGATTTAGATTTAGATGTACTGTTCAGTGTGCGTACGATTCCTGTTACTAAAAAGAATTTGAGCACAAAACGATTCCCACTTATCCTCCAGTTTATTCGACTCGAGCGGTCGAGCCTGTCTGGAATCACAAAAAATCCGTAAATTTTTTACTCCAAGTTACTACACTGTACTAGCAATGCTTCCCATAAGATTAAAAAGAAAGAAAGAAAGAAGCAATGTTTCCCATAAATATACTGCGTGATTGCTGAAATCGGTCAGGAAACCATTAAATTTTAGTCATTCATTGACCCCCACATATGGCGCCACCAATAAATCGCGAGCGTCCATAGGCGCAAGATGAGAGGAAAGCCCTCCAAATTCCCAAGGCGGCCTCGAGACCAAACCCCTTCGCCGCCCCGCCATGCAGTTCCCCTTCGCCGCCGGCGATTACCCCGCCGACCAGGTCGACCCGGACTACCTCTACTTCCTCCGCCACATCCGCCCCGACGGCAACTCCTACACCCTCGAGCTCCCCTCCGATGGCGTCTCCCCTCCTTCCCTCGTCAAGTACGAGGCCCCCGCCGACACCGGCAGCACCGACGGCGAGTGCGTCTCCGACCCCTCCCCTGGCCGCGCCAGCACCAACCGCCCGCCGGAGGAGAAGGAGTCGTCCGTGGAGGTGGACGCCGACGCGGCGGCACCCTCCTCCTGGATCGACTCCCTCGTCGACATCGACGAGGACTACCGCCTCTTCCTTAAGCACACGCGCGTGGTGAACGACAACATGGTGCTCGAGATTGACGGCGTCCTCGTCACCTACCCGTGCGCCGCGTCCCCCGAGAGCAGCAGCGAGGTCGGGGATGCGCGGGAGAAGGGGGCGAAAGAGGTGGCCATGGATTCAGACGAGCCGGTGGTAATTCTTCCGGACCCAAAAGTATGCGACTGGGTGGCGGAGGTTGACGCGTCCGTGCGAACATTAGATACTAAGAAGAAGATGAAGATGAGTTCAAGCAATGTCAATAATGCCGGCCCTTCCGTCCCCCCGGTGAGAATTTTGGATACATCTACAATCGTCGTTACCTGTGCACTGTTGTTTCTTAGAATTGAGCAGCGTATATACGTTTTCAGTCCAGAAACAGTTCTCTGTTTTTCACCTAATAGAGTATATGCAAAAGAACATGATAGTAGTCTTCAATATTTCAGTACGATTCAACAAAAGGCCTGATGGTGGACATGTATGAATGCGCTGATACTGTATTGTATTCACCAGAACACTATTCTTTAGCAAATTCACGCTGAACATCCCCTCCACTTTATGGCCCAATATGCCTACTACCATCGCAAAAATCAGTAAGTTGGAAAATACCATCGTATGTGTCATCGACATGTGGTCCAGGCTCACATATCTTTGCGATGATATTTTCCCAAAATTTCCCCTACTTGAAATAAGGAACAGTAACACCCATATGGACTCTTCAAAGAACTAGCCTCAACTACTAAGGTTCTACTAAATCTAATTTACATGCTAAAGTATTTCATTGTTCACAAATTGATCTGGCAATTTTTCATTTATCTCACAAACAATAAAATCTACTATAAGGGGTTTTTTTTTCTCCTCTGGTTTCTGTGATGCACTTCTCTTGTTACTTCTTAAAAACATTATAATATGCAGGGGTTACAAGGTGTTATATGGCCGGCACATATCAACATCAGACCAGACTCAGATTTCAAGCAGAGGTTATTGGATGCTCTCAGCAAACCATTTAGCCGAAAGGAATATATTAAGCTGTTTGACATGGCTTCTATTCGTACGCCGTTAGTAAAATTACGGCAGGTGCGCAATGATGTAAAGTTCTACCCTACAGAGGAGATGGGAAATTCATATTTTGATCATTACCCAGGTACGCCTGTGTATCATGCACATATGTTGTTGTACTTGTGTTGTTTGTTCTTTGGTTATTCTGTTGTGTATTGCATTTTTTCCTCAGAAATATATTTATGGTCATTGTAACTGGGTGAATTTAAATCCGCGGATGATCTGAATATTCTGTTACAGACTGTAACCATTTGCACTTTGTGAATATATGTTGACCATAAATTATGGTTACATGTGTTTATATTTTTTTTTGGCTCAAACATTGTGAGTCAAGTATAGTTTTGTTCAATACAAATTTCTTCTTAAGATGTTACATTCATGGCCAATTAGATACAGTCAAAATAGCTAATGCGTTAGTTTAATCTCTGGAATGTAGTTGCGGGAATAGGATTTTAGAACAACACTTTGATGTACTTAATTTTGCTAATACGCTTGTCGGACTAATGGCTCCAAAAGGAAAAAAAGAGTGCAAGGCCAGAAGAAAACGTGTCATGTTATTTTCAACAATTGCCACTGCATTAGTTTTCCTAGAGTGTTGAAATTCCAAGTCTCAGTATTAAAGTATTTCTGTGCCCAAGATATCTACAGATATGGGAGCACTTTGATTGATGTTTTTTAAAACCACCAGTGACAGTGTATGGACAGTGTCAGCTTATCAATTGGTTTTCTTAAACTTTGCGCTTATATGCAGAGATCCATACCAATATCAAAATTAGATATTAAGTGAGAAGCTTTCTTTTATGTTCAACTGGTCACTTAGCTTTCTTTGGTGTTGCTTAAAAACACCATCGCCACTTTTAAATTACACTAGAAACTTAGAAGAGTGTATTGCTAGCTGATTTACATAATGTATTTGTTGGTAGTTTGGTAAAACATGCTGTTTTCCTTCACTTTTTCTGAGTTCTACATGGTTATTGCATTAACAAATATCTTTTTGTTTATTTAACTTTAGATCTCGTTGACCAAGTTATGCACACTAGCTTTCCAAATGGTTTAGCTCTAATGCGTGGGTTTTTCTTCTGGTTGCAGGTAACCTCATTAATATTTCTTTGGTTTCTTAATAAATAAACAATGTAGGAATTGTCTGCTTTCATGATTCTAGTGTGTACTTGTCGCCATCTCTTTCTTATGCACAAGTACCTAACCATCAAAACCTTTTAGTCCCTCCACAGAGAACTATTGCTAGAGCAAATGTGTTCTTTTGATAACTTATAGATGTTTTTTTTCCTTTTTCTAACTCGGAATAGATGGTTCATTTCATGCTCAATATACAGTTCATTTTAAGATCAGTCTATGTGAGCCTGATATAAATAGCAGCGTAAACAGTTCATTTGCAGCATTACTGAATAGTACTCCCTCCGTCACACTTGTAGCAACGAATCTGGACAAAAGATACGTGACATAAGTACTTAATGCAACATGGCATTTTTTTAAAAAAAATATTAAGATGCACTTTTGTGATTAGCATTTTTTAAATTGTTTGACGCTCTTTTGCAGAATAATGCACATGAAGATCAATTTAGGCCATGGGTTGATGTTTCTAAAGACCATGAGGTTATTCCATTGATCGATTGAGATTACACATTGCAACTGGTGAAATTCTCGAGTCCAAAACATCTGTTTGCGGGAATGACTCTCAAGGGTGACATAATGTCTCGTATCTATATGGAATGCAATAAATAAATATATTGCTAATGATCGAGAAATAATTCCCTATTGGAACATGCGCACATCCTCTTTGCAAATAATTTAACATTGAGCTTTGCCTGTTAGATTGAAGGCTGGTTTCCATGTTCTACCTGATATCACCATCATAAAGCAGTAAAGTAGTGGTGTTACTTCAATGTGATTGGATTACCTGAAGTATCGACAGTTTCACACCCAATAATTGCCATTAATACTCAGCAAAAACCATAGAACGGAAATACCATGAAACTAGAGTGCTAGACCCTTTAGTTCCTTAGTCTTCACAGGGTAATACCCTCAGTTTGCTCAGCTTCTTTATGTAACCATGTTGGAGTCGACAAAAATATTATCGACAGAGAATGTTCTGCTTTGTATGAACTCGATTAGAGTTCGGAAATACCCTAGCTCATGGCTCTTTCTTCTGGAAGAACAAAATATACATTGGGCATCTTTGAACGGGAAAATCATTGATAGTTACATGCTTTTTCTTTAGGGTATAACACGCATTCTATTTTACATCTGGGATCTGGCTGCTGTTGAATTTGATCCTTGGTTTGCCCATGCTGAAATTGAGGACTCTAGACATCATGTTGTACTTGATCTCCCCATCGTAGAGCAGTTTGCGGATGAAGTGCTCAAGATCAGATCCGATCAAACGAAGCGTGTACTCCGACAGCTCCGCGCCCTGTAAATTCAATCCAGGTCAGTTTACCAGGTGCTACTACCAATTAAACTCTACTACCACTAACATTTCTACCTGGAGAGACCATGGGTGTAAACCACTGCTACCCTGCATATGCAATTGCCAATTCTGCCTATGGGTTACGGTGCGTAGTATACCTCGTAGTGATCGACGAGGTCCTGGAACTCGTCGTAGACCTTCTGGCACGTCTCATCGGTCCAGACGAACTCGTCGGTGGGGTCGAGGAGGAGGGTGAGCTTGTCCATCTGCGTCTGGTCGAAGGCGTTGGTCTCCGGGTTGATGTACGCGGCATAGATGCGGATGTGCCGCGTCGTGCTGCTCAGCCACTGGCCGCCGTACTCCCGGCTCATGTTCTTGCTCTCCGCCAGCGGCTGCACCGGCAGCGGCTGCGCCGGCCCCTGCCTCCTCGTCTTCCGCTCCCGCTTCTCCTCCTCCTCCTGCGGCGGCGGCAGGTTTTCCACCGCCTCCTCCTCTTCCTCCTCTTTCACCTGCTGCTGCTGATCTTGGGCTCGCACCGGCGGGAACCTGACGCTTCGTCGCGCCGTCCACGTCGCGCGCGGGAGCCGGCGCTGGAGCGACAGCTTGGCCGGGGACAGGAACGGTGAGGCTGTGGTTGCCATGGCGTGCAGCTGTTTCGCTTGGCTTGGCTTAGGCTTGTGTTGCGTGGGTGGTGGTTGTTTTTTCAGCTTGCTGCGCCTGCGCGCGCGGCTAAGCTGCTCGTGTCGTGCCGCCTTGGAGCCACTGGCTGTGTGGCTTGTGTGGATAAGGGCTCTTTCTGGCACTGGGTTTCAGCGAGTCGTACCTGTTGATCTGGGCTAATTGGCCACACAAATGTATTGGGCTGTGGACGTTGGCACGGCCTGTTGCATTGCATGACAGAGCAGAGCAGCACGCGTTCTCGTGTGGTATGGATAAATACTGTTGCATTTCTGACAAAACTTTGTATACGATTGTTCTTTTATAACTTCATGTGGTGTGACGGTGATTTCACATGTTGGGGCATACTGAAAGAAGTATACCACTTTTTCTCGGCACAGCAAAAGGAGGGGATACGCATACGCCATGGCCTTTAAAATAGCGCGAGAGTAATATTTTTTTCCTTTTCACTTTGTGATGATCGCTTCACATCGAAGGCAAAGCAAAAGCCTCTGTAGTGATCTTTAGCTTTCTCGGGAGGGAAATGTCTGTTCAGGATTAACTCAGCCGTCTATCTAGTAGCTTGGGAGACGTGTACCGGTGTACGTATGTACATCGTAGACTGGACTTAAAATGCTTTATTATAAACAAGTTGTACATATATAAATTGAGCAGTAATCTTGGCAGCAACCAATTACAGCTAACGTGAGTGCATGGTGCAGCAAACAGAATACTTAATTACAGCTGACGTATGAACCAATTCAAACGAATCAATCATGTTTACAGTTAGATTTGTGTCCAGAGCCATGGGAACTTTACGAACTAAGCTAGCCATGGACGTTTGTCTGCACCGGCAGCAGCTGCAACGACTAGGGGTATCACGGGGAGGTTCTCGCAGTTGCAGACCTCGATCATATTGCCGTCGGGGTCGTGGAAGAAGAGCTGGTCCACCACCGTCTCCCCGTCCCACACTTTCCTCACGACGAACTCCCGGTCCATGGCTCGTAGCCTCGCCTTCATGACCGCCATGTCCGAGCACTGCCATTCGCTCAAATCGAGTTAGACATATACGAACTCTGCTCTCGAACAGAACAGTAGCTGACCTGCGTGCATGCGACTGATACCTGAAAGGAAACGTGGTTGCCCATTGGGTTGATCGCCGGCAGCGGCCTTGTCGGGATGCTGCAACCGTCGGCGTCGTCGCCCCGCTGCAGCAGATGTATTCCCATCCCGTACTTGTATAGCCTGTAACAAGCAGCATTTCACACTGAAATGATCAGGCACTGTGTATTCAGCTCGACAACTGGTTCAAACTTCTGCATTTCACACTGAAATGATCAGGCACTGTGTATTCAGCTCGACAACTGGTTCAAACTTCTATTACGAAGTTCCATGCATTGCAGATTACATCTCGATTGGGCTTTTGTGCTGAGGCTGCAGGGGTAATAATGTTGGTTAATTACTCACCAAGCTCCTTCGAAGTTCAGGGACTCCGGCCGCTTGATGAGCTCGAAGCCGAGCACTCGGTGGTAGAAGTCGACGGACTTTTCCACCGACGTGCACTGAAAGGAGACGTGGTTCAGGCGGACGAGAGGCACGGATGCAGCATCGGCAGGGTCAGGCGCCTCAGAACCCATGCTAGTTTCAGCAGAGTGCAGAAGAATCATGCGAAATATAGTAATCGTCGAAAGCAATCGGGCGACATATGCATGTTTATATACATGCATGCATAGAGTAACGCGGAGGCAGCAGTTGGTTCATTGATCAGCACAGAATTACGCATGAAGTGTCGTAGCACCGCAACCTGTGTTTGCGTCCGTGAAGCAAGCTTTAGGTCGTCGAGACTTGTGAGTTGTGAGATCTAGACGAGGGAATTCGGGGGGCAGAAGACTTGGTTGCCACGTATGTGTTCGATCCAATCCCCTTGGTCGATAGATCTGTTGCTGCGCTGGATTTGTGTAATTGTGTTGTGTTGTCCTCGACGAAGTTGACAAAGTCAGATAAATTAGCTGAGTTGCGCCGGTGAGTTTCTTTGATTAACTAGTATTCCACCGTCATCAAGAATCATCTCGGAAAAAAAGAGAGCATCACAATGCACCATCCAGAATGGCAGTCGCGTGCGACAGGCTGACAGGTTTCTAAAAGGTTGGTGTGGAGCCTTAATTTTATTTTCTAAATGAAATTTCTAAGTTTGAATTAATAAATACATAATTTTATATAGTTTATCTGGAGCTTAATTTTAACATTTTTTATGTCTAAGTGATTTTTCCGCGCAAATTTCACACATACCTTATTTTAAAGT
The DNA here is from genome assembly GCA_000573905.2 of Oryza punctata. Taxonomy (NCBI): domain Eukaryota; kingdom Viridiplantae; phylum Streptophyta; class Magnoliopsida; order Poales; family Poaceae; genus Oryza; species Oryza punctata. The sequence continues at coordinate 25,480,242 of CM002491.2, read as the reverse complement.
GGAATATGATTTGATATACAACTTCTAATTTATGTTTACAATGAATTATAAAGGTAGACTCTATATATCTTCTATATGGTGGTACCACTGATAATTATTAGAAGGTAAAACTAAACTTACGTCATCATCCATTAGCAATTAATATTATAAAGCATCTTAAATCTTATATAAGATACATCATCTAGAATATAATATTGTAAAACTTAACATACAAGTACGTCTAATCATCTTTCTCATCATTTCCATAATATTTCAACATTCATCATTTATATAATTTAACATATATTCATACATGTATTACGCAGCAAAACACGAGATATCACCTACACTACTAGAAAAAAGATTTTTCATAGCATTACCCTATCATTTTCACTTACGGTTATACGCGAAAACCACCAGCAAAAACGTAACGAGGGATGGGGGGCTACGGACCGCCCAAAAAACAGATCTTCGCTGGCCAAGTTAAGCGGGCCGCCAGCGAAGATGTAGCTATTTCCCCTGGCGGCCCACTTAATGCACCGCCAGCGAAAATCGGATTTTCGCTGGCGGATGGTAAAGAGTACCATTGCGAAAAATCCACCGCCCACCTATTAAAATCCATCGCCCACCAATATTTTTCACGCTTCTCCGCCTCTCTCCCTCCCCTCTCCGCCTATCCTCCCACTGTTCTCCCTCCTTTCTCCGCCTCTCCATCCGTCCATCGGCCGGGCTTCGGGATCTGCGACGATGAAGCTCGTGGTGCGCGGCGGCTCGGTCGACGGGCGGAGCTACGGCTACTCGCGAGGCGGCGGATCCGGTGGCAACGAGGCGTGCCGACGAAGGATCTAGCGACGGTGAGGCGTGTTGACGGTGGAACCGGCGGCGGTGAGGCATGCGGACGGTGGATCCGCCAGCTAGGCGCGCGGAGGGCGGACTCACGAGGCGGCGGGTCTTGTGGGTGCCGGTGGATGGCTCGCTGCCGAGGAAGACGAGCGGCGGCGGTGACTCGGCGATAAGGTGGAGGGGCGGCTCGGCGACGAGGACTTGCGGTGGCCGGGCTCGACAGCGGCGACCCACCTCCTCATCGACCTCCGCCCTCCCTGTCACAAGCTTTGGAGGATGGGCACGTCGGCAATTTTTAATTTTTTTTTTCAAAATATGGATTCCGATATTTCTTCTTCTTTAATCCAAAAATATTTTCACTGGCGGGTGCCTTTATCTTCCGCCAGTGAAAATGTTATTTGTGCTAGCGGTTGTCTTAGCCAGCCGCCAGCAAAGAAGATTTTCGCTGGCGATTGCCTTAAGCCGGCCGCCAGCAAAAATCGATCTTCTCTAGCGGTATGTCGCTGCCAACGCAGATGCTACATCTTCACTTGCCTTTATTTTATGCCGGGGCCATTTACCGCCAGCGAAAACGTGTTTTGGCCGCCACGAAAAACCTTTTTTAGTAGTGCTAGTTGTATTTGGTATACAACTTTTAACTTCTATTTCATAGATATAATTATAATTTGTATAAATTATATCTTCTGGACCCACTACGACCATACTTCGAAGATATCTTTTTTTCTCTGATTTAATATGGTAAACACCAGGCCTCCATAGGCCAGAGCTAACATGGTTACATAGACATGTGGTTGTTGCTTTTAGAGCTATCTTTTGTACTCCCTCCGCCTCTAAATAAGTGGAGCAATAAAAAAAGTTGAAAAACTACTATTCCTTCATTAATATGAGAGAAAACGAGGAAGGGAGAGTACTATTGGTTCTGGTTCAATGACTAAAAATAAGAAGAAAAAAATGTAATAGTATTTAAGGGTTCCAATGAACTACTTTGAAACTATACTTTTAAGGACAATTATTACGCTAGAACTACACTTATTTAGGGCATGTTTAGCAGAGTTGGAGACTAACCAAACGGTTTCAACTCCACCCCAAAAGGGAGTGGAGCGGGGTAAAGTGCTATCGTAAAATAAACTAGATAGGTGCAATGAGGTTTAGGCTGCTCTACAACTCTACTCCTAACCCAACTTTTTGAATTAAATTTAAGAGTTGAAGCCTTTACAAACAGGTCCTTATGGATGGAGGAAGTGGTGTAATGTAAAGATAAATAACTCCATCATTCAGAATTAATACCTATGAAGTTGTACTGGCATGAGACTCTATTCAGTGTCCTATTAATTTACTTATAAACTTTAAAAAATAATAATTAACAAGTTTTATCTAATATGGACTTTCCTTAGTATGTTGTTTGCAACCCTGAATAAGAACAAATGGTGCAATTTTACCTTCCCCCTAAGAAAACATAGTAGTTCAAGTTCAATTCTCACATAATACTTTTTTAGAGTTTATTACACATACTTTGCAAATTGCAAAGTCGGCTTATTTTGATAGAGAACAACGAAATGAAGATGATCAGCATGTTAGAACAACATAGAACCCTATCCTTTTATTCTAAGACAAATCTCTTTGAGGAATAAAATGTGTATACTGTTTAGCGTTATAACATCATGGTGTAACATGGAACACGTGCGCGTGCCAATTTATGTGGTGTTTAGGAGACAAAAGATTCATTATGATCATACACTTCTGTCGGTGTCCTGGGCCTAAGGGTATATCGACTATGGGCTTGAGGCGGTCCCGTCCGCCCACGTGGCCATCCCCCAAGGGGTGAGAAGGCCCGAGGGCGACGTGGCGGCCACCCTCCCATGACACGCTACCCCCTCGGGGGAGGCCCAGCGGGGGTCGGGCTCCCCCGACCCCCTCGGGCCGCTGCCACGCGTAACAAAGTGGGTGAGCGCTCCCAGTGCTCACCTACCCGCATTAATAACGGGGCAGGCGTAGTACGTCTGCGCCGCGCGCGGCGCATGCCGCATTTATTACAAGGCGACGCGCACGCATCTGACACCGGTCGCGGTCAGTTGATCAGCGTCAGACCGGTGCGAATGACCGATGGGATGACGTACAACACCAGGCATACCGGTGCACGCCGGTTAGGTATGTTACGCCTCCCGATGGCCTGCACCAAGATTGCGACGACCGATCCGGCTCTCGCGCCACGTCAGGGTTGGTGCGTCAAGTCTAATCACCTGGCGCATCGCACAGTTTACAGTGGACTACCGGATTCCAGCCGTTTAATGGAAAGTGACGTGCTGGGCCGACCGCCATGATGGTCTGATCGACGACATACTGGCGCTACAGGAGCGGAAGGCTTCCGCTCCAAGCCACGACATGGACTTCATCTGTAAAATAGTTTTTCTCCTTTCTCTCTAGAAAACAGCCTGTCTGGCCCCTGTGGTGTCCCCTTGAGATATAAAAGGAGGCCCAGGCTTAGAGAAAGGGGGGTTCGGTTCGTTTCGGCTTTTTGCTTCTACTCCCCGGATTGCGACTAGCCAGGTCCAACCCCGGAGAGCTAGAATCCACACAGATAATCCACCACACAGGAGTAGGGTATTACGCCTCATCGGCGGCCCGAACCTGTATACTTGCTCGTGTGTCACCGTCCTCTGTCTGGCGATTTTCGATTCCCGCCGGCCTCACCGGAGCCGGGCCTGAGGAAGCCTCTCTCACGCGCCCCTGGGCTGAACTCGAAAAGGGGGTCTGCACAGTCCCCCACTGCGGAGTTTACCATCCGACAACTTCTTCTATTAAAAAAGAGATTCCTAGCATCCTAAGGTAACAAGAGATAGAGAAAAAGACTAAAACACCCCTCGTTAATGAGAAGTTAGAATTGGTGGGTGGGTGGGTGGGTAGGTAGGGGGTATGGAAGGGGTAGATTTTCTCAATTTGTCAACCAGGGTAGATAAGAATAGGGGTGATAATTTTCCCGTTGGGGCTAGGGACCCGCCCCTATGGGGCCAAGGGTGGGGGTAGGGACGGTAAATTACCCGCGGGTGACCTGGCGAGATCCTGGAGTATGACCTGGCCCGAACCTGTATACTTGCTCGTGTGTCACCGTCCTCTGTCTGGCGATTTTCGATTCCCACCAGCCTCACCGGAGCCGGGCCTGAGGAAGCCTCTTTCACGCGCCCCTGGGCCGAACTCGAAAAGGGGGTCTGCACAGTCCCCCGCTGCGGAGTTTACCATCCGACAGCTAGCGCGCCAGGTAGGGGGGCGTAAACGCTTCCTCAGTTTTCCGCTCCTTGCGTCATCGCCAAGCTTCGCCAAGCCAGCCCTATGGCTGAAGAGGTGGTGCTCCACACCCCCACACCGAGTGCCGGTGACGACGGCGGGGAGCTGCATCCCCGTCGCCGGACGCACACTCCGTCACCACCTCCTCGCCGGAGCCCCGAGCGGGAGAAGGCACCGAAGGAGTCGGAGGGCTCCGCCACCTCCCAGCGGCCCAGCGACGAGCGACGGCGTCGCCCCAAGGCGCGCCGCCGTCTGGCCTACGATGACGGCAGCACTCCTCAAGGTGCCCTCCAAGCGGCAGGGGCGCTCCTGCGCCATCCACCCATTGCCGCGGACCCAGAGGCCCCCGTCCAGCGTTGGCTGGACGACGTGGCCAGCCTGGTCAAGGTGGTGCACCAGCAGCTGGACGCTAGCGGCCGCCCGTCGGCGGCCGGATCGTCCGGCACCGCAACTGCAATCTCTTCGTCCGCAAGACGAAGAGCGCGACGCGCGGCGGCTCAGGAATGCTGCACGTCCTCACCGCCCTCGTCGATGCCCACGGCTACTCATGGGCGTCACGAGAGTTTGTACGGCGAGCCAGATGCCCGGCTCAGCATCGAGCGTCGGCGTGATGAGCGCTGCGCTACCCAAGCGGGAGAGGGTGCCGCGTCCACGGCCACCGTGCGCCCTAGCGGCCTTAGAAGTAGGCCCCCCTTTTTCCCCGTTGTTGGGGCTGGATGCCATGCCTTTGTGGCGAGTCTTCAGAGTGTCCGATGGCCCCCAAAGTTCCGGCCCAGCATCCCAGAGAAATACGACGGTAGCGTCAACCCCACCGAGTTCCTCCAGATCTACACGACTGGAATCGAGGCGGCGGGGGGTGACAACAGGGTCATGGCGAACTATTTCCCCATGGCCCTAAAAGGCCAAGCACGGGGTTGGCTCATGAACTTGCCACCCGCCTCTATCCACTCCTGGGAGGATCTGTGCCAACAATTCACTACGAACTTTCAGGGCACATATCCACGCCCAGGCGAGGAAGCCGATCTGCACGCAGTGCAGAGGAAGGACGGTGAGTCCCTCCGATCATACATACAACGGTTCTGCCAGGTCCTCAACACCATCCCGTGTATCCCCGCGCGTGCGGTGATATACGCGTTAGAGGGGGCGTGCGGCACAACCGCATGCTGGAAAAGATTACCTCCAAGGAGCCCCAGACTCATGCGCAGCTCTTTGAGCTCGCGAACCGTGTGGCTCGTAAGGAGGAAGCGTGGACCTGGAACTCCTTCGGCTCTGGCGCGGCGGCTACGGCTGCCCTTGGGTCTGCCGCCCATTCTGGGTAGCAAGAAAGGAGGAAGAAGAGGAGGACTGCCCGCTCCGGTGACGAGGGGCACGTCCTCGCCGCTGAAGATGCCCCACGGCCCCCACGTAAGGGAAAGATTGCGGAGGGCAACAAGAGGAGCACTGCCGCCCCTGGCCGAGAGCGCCAGGTCAGCAAATGGTGCTCCGTGCATGACACCTCCCTCCACGACCTCACCGAGTGCCGCACGGTCAAGGGATTGGCCGAGCGCGTCAAGAAGTGGGGGGAGGAGCGAGACCAGGAGCGCCGTGAGTGCTAGAGCCTCACGGTCCCAGTCCGCGATCGACGCAGTGAGGCCAAGAAAAAGGCCCCCGTCAATGATGATGGCGACGACGACTTAGGCCACCAGGAGCCTGAGGCCACCGTCGCCACCGTAGATGGGGGAGCATGTGCTCATGCCTCCCGCTGCAGCTTCAAGACCATGAAGCGCGAGCTTCTGGCTACGGTCCCCACCCACGAGGCCTCACGGCGGGCCAGGTGGTCAGAGGTCCCTCTCACCTTCGACCAAACCGACCGCCCCCCGTGCGCGGCCCGGGGGGGCAAATCGCAATGGTGGTCTCCCCCACCGTTTGCAATGTCAAGTTGAGACGCGTCCTGATAGATGGCGGCGCCGCCCTCAACATCATTTCCCCCACGGCCTATGACCTATCAAGGTCCCGGGGATGAAGCTCCTGCCGTCTCTAACAATCATCGGCGTGACGCCAGGGCACACATGGCCTCGAGGTCACATTGACCTCCCGGTCACATTCGGTGGCCCCGACAACTTCCGCGCCGAGCGGATAAACTTCGATGTGGTGGACCTCCATCTGCCCTACAACGCGGTCCTGGGGAGACCCGCGTTGGTGAAGTTCATGGTGGCCACCCACTACGCCTACCTCCAGATGAAGATGCCGGGCCCACGCGGCCCCATCACCATCAATGGCGATCTCAAGATCGCTCTGGCTTGCGCCGAATAGCGTGCAAGTGACCTCGCCGCGGTCCCAAAGCCCGCGGGTGGTAACGAGGAGCATGGAGCCTCCTCGTCTCACGCCCCGAGGAAGCGGATGACCCCAAGCGACGAGGTCCCCATCAAGGAGGTGGCGCTGGCCAGCAACCCGTCCAAGACCGTCAAGATTGGCGGTTAGCTGGACGGCAAATAGGGAGACGCGCTCGTCTCCTTCCTGCGGGCAAACGCTGACGTCTTCGCGTGGAAGCCGTCAAACATGCCCGGGGTCCCTAGGGAGGTGATCGAGCACCGTCTAGCCGTACGGCCGGGTGCAAGGCCCGTCCGGCAGAAGGTGCGGCGGCAGGCCCCCGAGCACCAAGCCTTCATCCGTGAGGAGGTGGCGCGCTTGCTGGAGGCCGGATTCATCCGGGAAGTCATCCATCCGGAGTGGCTAGCGAACCCGGTCGACATCCCCAAGGCGAACGGCAAGCTCCGAATGTGCATCGACTACACCGACCTCAACAAGGCATGTCCTAAGGACCCTTATCCCCTGCCACACATAGATCAAATTGTCGACTCCACCGCGGGGTGCGACCTTTTGTGCTTTTTAGATGCATACTCAGGGTATCATCAGATTCGCATGGCTAGGGATGATGAGGAAAAAACTGCATTCATTACTCCTCTAGGCACATACTGTTATACAACTATGCCTTTCGGTTTAAAGAATGCAGGCCCTACTTTTCAGTCTACTACTCGTATCACTTTGGGTAGTCAAGTAGGGCGTAACGTTGAGGCGTATGTCGATGACCTGGTTGTGAAAACGCGCAACCAGGAGACACTCCTCTCGGATCTAGCGGAGACTTTCGAGAGTCTCCGCTCTACCCGCATGAAGCTGAACCCCGAAAAGTGCGTGTTCGGCATACCTGCGGGCAAACTTGTCGGGTTTTGGTCTCAGCCCGAGGCATAGAGGCCAACCCCGAGAAAATTAGCGCGATAAATAGGATGTGCCCCCCCAGCAAGCTTAGGGATGTCCAGCGTGTCACTGGATGCATGGCCGCCCTTAGCCGATTCATATCGAGGTTAGGTGAGAAGGCGTTGCCCCTATTTAAGCTCCTCAAGTGCTCTGGGCTGTTCCGGTGGACGGAGGAAGCTGAGCAAGCCATCGATCAGTTGAAGGCATACCTCAACTCCCCTCCGGTCCTAGTTGCCCCCGAGCCAGAGGAGCCGCTGCTGCTCTACTTGGCTGCGACCCCACAAGTAGTTAGCGCAGCGCTGGTGGTGGAGCACGCCAAGGAATGCCCTCGACCCGCACCCCACCGACCCACGATGGCACAGCCCGGGACAGAGGATAACGAAGGAGCCCGTCAGCCAGGCGAGGGCCCTTGGGCCCCCCATACTAACGATGGCCCTACGATCCCTCGCCAGGCGTCGTTAGAGGCCCCCGGACCCCAGGAAGGCCCCGAGGCCACTGGGGGGAGGAGCGGCCCGACGATGCCTGACCCCGAGGCTACCAGAGTGGAGGTGGAGAAGGCCAAGAACGCCCCCCCAACATTCCCACGCGGGATCCGACGCCCGTAATGAAGAAACCAGGCCCCGCCGAAAGGTGCAGCGGCCGGTTTATTTCGTTAGTGAGGCGTTACGGGATGCTAAAACTCGGTATCCTCAGGCCCAGAAATTGCTCTACGCAGTTTTGGTGGCCTCAAGGAAATTGCGCCATTATTTCCAAGCGCACCGGGTTACGGTGGTAACGTCCTACCCTCTCGGGCAAATTCTTCGAAACCGGAATTTCTGGTTCCGAACCCTCCGAGTTTGACCTCCACTTCGAACCGCGCCACGTGATTAAGAGTCAGGCCCTCGCCGATTTCGTGGCGGAGTGGAGCCCGACCCCCGAACCTGACCTCGGGTTCCCCAACCCCGAGGTTGGAGCCGATCCCGCTCAACAGGCTGCCAGCCCGCACTGGGTAATGCAGTTTGATGGCTCGCTCGCCCTCTAAGGAGCTGGCGCTGGGGTCACTTTGACCTCACCAAACGGAGACACCCTCAAATACTTGGTTCGCCTAGATTTTCGGGCAACCAACAATATGGTGGAGTACGAGGGACTCCTTGGAGGACTCAGAGCGGCGGCAGGAATGGGGATCCGCTGCCTCCTGGTTCTAGGTGACTCTCAGTTGGTCGTGAACCAAGTCTCCAAGGAGTACCGCTGCTCCGACCCGCAAATGGAGGCCTACATCCGTGAGGTGCGGCGTATGGAGTGCCATTTTGACGGGTTAGAACTACGGCACGTGCCCAGGCGAGACAACACGCTCGCCGACGAGCTGTCGCGCCTCGCCTCGTCACGCGCCCTAACCCCACCGGGTGCCTTTGAAGAAAGGCTTACCCAGCCGTCGGCGCGTCTTGATCCCCCAGGGGACTCAGACGCTGCCACGCCTTCCCCGAGGCCTGAGGGAGTCCGGGTCTCGGGGCCCGAAGGGGTCGAACCCGACCCCCCAAGACAAATTGCCTGGATGACTGAGATCCAAGCGTTCCTCAAAGATGAGACTCTCCCCGAGGATCGTGAAGGGAGCGAACACGTCATTCGCATCTCCAAGAGATACGTGCTGGTAGAGGGGGCCCTCTACCGGCGCGGTGCTAACGGAGTCCTCCTCAAATGCATCCCTCGGGACCATGGCATCGAGCTACTCGCCGATGTCCATGAAGGCGAGGGCTGAGCTCACTCCGCTTCGCGCACCTTGGTCGGCAAGGCCTTCCGACAGGGTTTCCACTGGCCAACAACCCTCCAGGACGCGGCCGATCTGGTCAGGCGATGCCGAGCGTGCCAATTCCATGCCAAGCAAACGCATCTGCCGGCCCAGGCCCTCCAGACCATCCCGCTCTCATGGCCCTTTGCGGTCTGGGGGCTGGATATCTTGGGTCCATTCAAGAAGGTGTTGGGAGGATATGAGTACCTCTACGTCACCATCGACAAGTTCACCAAATGGCCCGAGGCTTACTCGATCATCAAGATCGCAAGCACTCGGCGCTCAAATTCATCAAGGGCATCACTGCCCGGTTCGGGGTGCCCAACCGTATCATTACGGACAACGGCACCCAGTTCACAAGTGAACTGTTTGGCGACTACTGCGAGGACATGGGCATCAAGCTCTGCTTTGCCTCCCCGCCCACCCAAAGAGCAATGGTCAAGTGGAGCGCGCCAATGCAGAAATCCTTAAGGGACTCAAGACCAAGACATACAACATCCTCAAGAAACACGGCGACTCGTGGATCGACGAGCTACCAGCGGTGCTATGGGCCAACCGGACGACCCCGAGCCACGCCACAGGAGTAACACCTTTCTTCCTGGTTTACGGCGCGGAGGCGGTCCTCCCATCCGAGCTCACCCTAGGGTCTCCACGAGCAGCCCTGTACAATGAGGCAAATCAAGAGCTCCTCCGACGGGACGACCTCGACTACCTCGAAGAACGAAGGCGGTGCGCCGCCCTCTAGGCCGCGCGCTACCATCAGCGCCATGTCCGGGCCCGATCGCTCCACATAAACGATCTCGTCCTGCGCCGCGTCCAAACGCGTGCTGGACTGAGCAAACTCTCACCCATGTGGGAGGGGCCATTTAGAGTTATCGGTGTCCCCCGGCCGGGCTCGGTCAGGCTAGCCATGGAGGACAACACAGAGCTGCCCAATCCATGGAACATCGAACACCTTCGCCACTTCTATCCAACGAGGAGTCGCTGTGTTGTACCTCGGGCTTGGGCCAACCCCGCGCACCCCCTCGGGCACAACAAAGTTGGCCGGGGGCTCCCACTATCAATATATACATATCCCTCTCTTTTGCATCCGCTTTACAACAATTTTATATCCGGTCCAATTATGGTTTTTGTTGGGTGTTTTTGTCTTCACTCGGGGCGGTCGCGTTCGTGTCGCTCCTAAGTGATTCGCGCCGCCTAGACGCTGACGGGGCCCAGAGCGAGCCGTGCCCCGAGACATGTTAAACTCCGGGGGAACTCGCCAATGGCCCACAATCGGTCCGCACTTACCCCAATCATCATGCTCTCGGCCTGGCCAGTCTCGACATGTGGAACTCCCCAAGTGCTATAGTCTCGGTTCCTATCACTTAGGACTGCGGCCCGAACCCGAGCCCCCGCTTAAGACAAAAAACCAAACAACTCGACAAGGGGAAAAACACTTGGATCACATATACGAAACAGCAAACTTATATTCAAACCATGACATATTTCATTGCAGGAAATCGAAACCAAACTTAAAGCAAGATGTCATTTATTACAAGACCGGTCCAAGGGCCGAATATTTACAACTACAAGCAAGAAAGGAAAAGAAGAAGGAGGGGCGACGCCCGCACGCCTCGGCTTGCGGAGTCACGCCTCGCCGCTGTCATCGCTACCGTCGACGGCCTCGTCGTCATCGGCGTCGACGTCGGAGGCAGGCGGCATAGAAAACCGAGGGGTCGTCCCCTCGAAGGTGTGGACGACTTTCTGGGCAACTTCCCGGACTTGGGCGCGGGCCGCCGCCTCGGTCCCCGTTGGGAAGTCGTCAAAGACCACCCACGGGTTGAACCCCGGGTCGTGGGCCTGGCAGCTGGCCAACACCAGCTCCACGGCCCCCTCGGCAAGGCCCTTCGAGGAGGCCTTTATGGTCTCCTCGACCTCGTTCGTGAACTCCTCGAGGCTCTCGGCCATAGCGGCTATGCGGTGGGCGACTCCAACCGGCGTGTTGCCGAGTTTGTAGGCCTCGCCCATCGAGATCTTCGCCTCGCGCGCGGCGTGCTCTAGCTTCTTGACGGCGTCCTGAAGCATGCCGGGGGCCATGTCCTGCGCCAGCTTGAGCGCCTCGACTTCCGTGTTGCGGGCCGTCAGTAGCTCTTGAAGGGCGGCGGCGTGCCCCTCGGCCGTGGTGAGGCGGGCGGCGAGATCACTCTGCCCCTCGACCGCCCCGGTGCTCTGGGCCGTCTCTGCGGCCCCCTTGGCATGCACCTCGAGCTCGGCGGTGTGTTTGTCGAGATCGGCGGCGCGCTTGCCGAGGACGGCCCGCTCGGCACGGGCATTCTCCATTAGCGCGATCTCCCGCTCCATCACGGCCCCCTCGCGGCGGGAGATCTCCGCTTCAAGACCAAGGACATTGGCCGCGTGCTCCTCGCGGATCCGCAGCACCTCGGACAGCCGCCGGTTGGCGTCCTCGGACTCCGCGAGGGCTCGGAGCTGCTCGATGAAGGCGACGTCACGAAGTCGGAACGCGACCTCCGCCTCTGCGGCGGCGGCTTCATGCGCCGCCAATGTTTCCTCCCGCGCCTTGAGCTCCTCGGCGAGGATACGGTTATTTTTGGCGCACGCCGCGACGCCGTCTTCGTGCCGCTTGATGGCGGCCTCCGCCTCAGCTGCCCTCTGCTCCTGGGTTAGGGCGGCGTCCTGCCGACGCGTCAGCTCGGCGGTGAGCGCCTTGAACCGCTCGCGCAGATCCAAGGCGCTCATGTCCATAGCTTCGGTCGCGGCGAGCTCCGCGACCCTCTCCTCCTCCACCTCCCTAGTGATCTTCGCCAGGGCTTCGGTGCGCGCGTCGATGGATGCGAGCTAGGTGGCGTAGGACTTCTGGCCCACCTCCACCATGCTTTCTACGGAGCGGCGCCCCTCGGCTAGCCACTCCCACTCGCCAGGGACTGTAGTTGGGCGTTGAGCCCATCCATGACGGCGGAGCTCGCTGACGCCATGGCCTGGAGCAGGGGCTCCGTGCCCAGCGGCGTAGCCCCGGCGGAGGATCGCCGGCGGCCCGACCCAGCGGGGTCACGGGCTCGGCCTCAGGTACTTGGCCAGGCTCGGGGGCCTGCTCGGCCTCGGGGGCATGGTCGGCCTCGGGGGCGTGGCCGACCTCGGGGTCTGGGGTGCCGCTGTCATCCCAGCCGGCCAGCACCAGTTGCCTGAGCCAGGCCGCCTCCGCCTCTTCCCGGGCACGGGCCTCCGCCCCCTCCTGTGCTCGCGTCTCCCTGGCCCCTCGGGCGGCAGCGTCGGCCTCCCGAAAGTGAGCCACCTAGCGGGCGGCTTCTTCGGCTTCCCGCAGGCGCGCTTCGGCCGCCCGCAGGTCAGCCGCCTGGTGGGTCGCCTCCTCGCCCAATCGCCCCGTGGCCTCGGCCCCAGCGGGCCGGTCGGTCTTGGTTTGGCGAGCGATTCCCCGAGGCGGGAGATGGCTGAGTAATGGAGGCCGAGAGCAGAGCAAAAAACATATAAGAGAGTGAGACCAAAGGGAAGGGGGAAAGCAGCCCCCAGTAGGGGATAAGGTTGTACTTGGCCGGTGGGCGCTTGGATGTCCACTTGGGGGGCTCTATGAAACCCCCCATGCTGGGTCTTGACCCCTGTCGGGTTGCGGCCTCCCCCAGCTTGCGGAGCCGCTTCCTTTTCTTCTCTCCCCCGGATGGTGGTGGCGAACCGCTCACGGATCGCCCCCCCGGGGTACTCTCGGCACCACCCCCTCGGGGTGGAGATGGGGGAGGGGGACTCTCCCCGTGATTCCTCTTCCCCTTGGCATCTTCGGGGCGGCTGCCCCAGGAACTGCTCCCGTGAGGGGCCGGCGGGCGGCCCCCGCTAGAAGAGGACTGTCCTCCTCCCCAGCTGCGGCTGCCCCCTGCGCCGTCGTGGCCCTGATCCCCCGAGGACCCGACCGTAATCATTATGGCTCGGATGCTCTCGCGGTCAAGGTCACTGCACAGGGGGAGCACGCCCGCAGGAATCAGGGACAGCTCCACGGTGCTGAGATTCAGCACGCTTTGAACCACCACCCGAAGATCTTCCGGGTTCCAGTCCCAGTCGCGGCCTGGGTGCGTTCGGATGGCGTCTTCGGAGCCCGAGTACGCCCAGGCGTCCCGCTTGCGTTCTTGGAGCGGGGCGATGCGGCGGCGGGTGTAGTCTCCGAACACCATCGCGCCGGAAAGGCCCTGGGCGCGCAGGCCGATCAGGCAGTCGAAGATGGCGTCGTACCCCTCCCTGAGGGTCACGACCGATCGCCACGTCGGCACCTGCTGCGGCGGCTGAGTTGGGAGATGGAGGCGGCGCTCGTCCTGGAGGCTGGTGTAGAACCAGTCACTCTTCCAGTTGTCCCATTTATTTCGCAAAATGCAGGGGATGTACTGGTGGGACGCCTGCGCCCGCGGCTGAAAATAGCAGCCGCCGATCACCGTCGGCGGCGACACCGACTGAACGGTGTAGAACCACCGGAACAGTCGGAGCGTGGGCCTCACCCCCACGAACATCTCGCACAGGTGTGCGAAGATGGCCAATGTCATCACGGCATTAGGGGTGAGGTGGCCCATCTGGAGGTTGTAGTAGTTTAGCACCTCCAGAAAGAAGCCGGAGAACGGCGGGATGAGCCCCGCCATGGCGAAGGGGAGGAAGAAGACGGCCCGCCCCGGGAACTGCGGTGCCGGGCGCGCCTCGCCCAGCACCACCGCTTCTCGGTCAGCCGCCACCGGCATGAATTGGCGCGGTAGGCTGGCCATACGGTCGTTGGTGATCCGCGACGGCGGCAGCACGCTGTCCTCGACTGGAGAGGATCCCCGCGCCATTGCTCCGGGCGAAGTGAGATGCAAGAATCGAAAGCGTGCAGCGAGAAGGGCGCTAGGGAAGCAAGGAAGGCGAGAGCGCTGGAGGGCTGTGCTGGGCGAAAGTGCCGAAGGAAGGGGGAGGCCCCCTTCTCGACGCCCTTTTATAGCCTAGCCGCCACCACGTCCAGCTCCTCGTTTCCCGCGCCCACTATCTCGCCCCCTCGATTCTTGCATGCACTTCCCCCATTATCCCCACTACTCCGTTTCCGGCGCGCGTGCGGGGCATCGCCACCGTCCCGGAGACGACGAGGCGAATCGTGCCCGTCTTTAGGGCGCGCACGTCTGCCGAGAGATACGCCATCATTATTATCTTGGGCAGACGAGCAGACGTGCCCCGTTTTGCGTGCCGCCCCCAGAAATAGGGCCATTACGCAGTAATGGCCCATTTCCGTTGAGAGGCGACTTGGGTTACGCCCCGGATAATGAGGCCATTACGGAACAAGGGCCCGTTATTGCTGGGAGGCGTTTTCTCCCGACGCACAGAACTAGTGGCCGTCCATCTCCCTTGAAAACCTGGGCCCATTTCACACCGGTTCAACGAGGTGGCATAAAATCTGGTCGCCCTGTAGTGGGGCCCCACACAGGTTTTACGTCGGGGGCTACTGTCGGTGTCCTGGACCTAGGGGTATGTCGACTATGGGCTTGAGGCGGCCCCGTCCGCTCACGTGGCCATCCCCCAAGGGGTGAGAAGGCCCGAGGGCGACGTGGCGGCCACCCTCCCATGACACGCTACCCCCTCGGGGGAGGCCCAGCGGGGGTCGGGCTCCCCCGACCCCCTCGGGCCGCTGCCACGCGTAACAAAGTGGGTGAGCGCTCCCAGCGCTGACCTACCCGCATTAATAACGGGGCAGGCATAGTACGCCTGTGCCGCGCGTGGCGCATGCCGCATTTATTGCGAGGCGACGCGCACGCATCTGACACCGGTCACGGTCAGCTGACCGGCGTCAGACCGGTGCGAATGACCGATGGGATGGCTGTTGACGTAAAAACACGATGGCTTGGGAGATCTGCTTAGCTCCAGTGCAGGTCCAAAATAATAATGAGATGCGGGCGTGCCAGTCAGTTTGATCCTGCAACTGACAAGATATATAAATTGAAGATCAAAAGATAGCCGATCGGCTGACAAGCCGATGGAGTGATTCCAGCCGATGCCGATACCAGCCGATATCCAGTATAGATCTTGATACTTGAGTAAATAATGACATAAAGATAATCGGCTGATGAAAATAAAATAATATAATCCAGTAGAAACCAATCGGCTAGTAATGATAGATTAAATAACCACTGATCTGAAGGTTGAAGCATTTATCGGCTGGTGGTCCGATGTCAATAGATCCAAATGATTATATAAACAGTGAAACCTTTGTTGTCATCGGCTAAAACCAACTTTGTAAGTAATCCTTGTAAGCCGATGCAACGTCCAGATAACTCATCGGCTGAAACCCCGATGAAACCCTTATTGGCAATCAAGAAGCAGGCTAGAGATTATGGTTCTAAGCACGACTTAGTAGATCAAACTTAACTGATGCAGCACTAAGTATGAAAAGAAACATAATATCTAGACAATCAAGCCTTTGACTGATTTTCAGGGTGGTGGATACATTATATAATCTAAGCCAACAAAGTAATCTAGCCGATATCGACAAAACTCTAGATGGAGATCGGCCGATGCAAATAGAAAACATTGTCAATCTAGATTATATAATGTATATGATAACTCGACGACTTACATGAACAAGATTAGAGTGTCGAAACGATGGAAGCACTAATCCCGATAATGCAAGCCGCCATAACAAGCCTTACTCCTCGTCGGAGATCGAAGTCGATGCAGCCCAACTTGAAACAAGAACTCGTCGCAAGTAAAAAGGTAAAAGGTGGCGATGCGCCGAAGTTGTATTGATCGAGAGATAATTTACATAGACCCCGGGTGTACATATTTATACCCATGGGTAGATACTAGTCCATATCGGACACGACTCAAACTTTCCTAAAGATAAAAGGAAACACATAAAGTCCTTATCGGACACTAAACACACTTTCCTAAAATTAAAAGGAAACTAATGACTCTACCTAATTAATAGATAAATTGGCATGCCGCATCCTCCTTGAACTCGGTCTCTTCTAGATAAACTTTCTTTAATAGATTAATTTCCTTAACCGAATTTAGTAAGAATCCGACTGTTGGTGATTGACAGCTTCCATCGGCCGATTCTAGAACTCTGAAGCCGATACTGACTCTAGGCCGATGATGACTTCGAGGCTTACCAAATTTCGTTGTCAACAATGGCGTACAGCACCGGGCATACCGGTGCACGCCCGGTAGGTATGTTACGCCTCCCGATGGCCTGCACCAAGATTGCGAGGGCCGATCCGGCTCTCGCGCCACGTCAGGGTTGGTGCATCAAGTCTAATCACCTGGCATATCGCACAGTTTACGGTGGACTACCGGATTCCAGCCGTTTAATGGAAAGTGACGTGCTGGGCCGACCGCCATGATGGGCGGTCTGATCGATGGCATACTGGCGCTACAGGAGCGGAAGGCTTCCGCTCCAAGCCACGACATGGACTTCATCTGTAAAATAGTTTTTCTCCTTTCTCTCTAGAAAACAGCCTGTCTGGTCCCTGTGGTGTCCCCTTGAGATATAAAAGGAGGCCCAGGCCTAGAGAAAGGAGGGTTCGGTTCGTTTCGGCTTTTTGCTTCTACTCCCCGGATTGCGACTAGCCAGGTCCAACCCCGGAGAGCTAGAATCCACACAGATAATCCACCACACAGGAGTAGGGTATTACGCCTCATCGGCGGCCCGAACCTGTATACTTGCTCGTGTGTCACCGTCCTCTGTCTGGCGATTTTCGATTCCCGCCGGCCTCACCGGAGCCGGGCCTGAGGAAGCCTCTCTCACGCGCCCCTGGGCTGAACTCGAAAAGGGGGTCTGCACAGTCCCCCACTGCGGAGTTTACCATCCGACAACTTCTTCTATTAAAAAAGAGATTCCTAGCATCCTAAGGTAACAAGAGATAGAGAAAAAGACTAAAACACCCCTCGTTAATGAGAAGTTAGAATTGGTGGGTGGGTGGGTAGGTAGGGGGTATGGAAGGGGTAGATTTTCTCAATTTGTCAACCAGGGTAGATAAGAATAGGGGTGATAATTTTCCCGTTGGGGCTAGGGACCCGCCCATACGGGGCCGAGGGTGGGAGTAGGGACGGTAAATTACCCGCGGGTGACCTGGCGAGATCCTGGAGTATGGGTTATATCTTTAAAAGTAGCTCACTCAAAAAATATAAGCCCAATTAGCCCATATATAAAAACTAACCTTAATACCCATCCCTTTCCTTTCCCTCACCTTACCCGCAAGTCCTCCCAAACCACTCCACTACTGCCGTCCCTATTTCCTAGCCCCATCCGACCATCCCCCCGACTGCCAGCCGTACCTCCTATCTCACCGGCCTCCTCGTCGCGCACCCCCTCACTACCACCCACCTCGCCCCGCGCTCGAGTGCCACGTTGTCAGCCGCCTTGCCGTGCTCCCCCTCGTTGCCGAACTCCTCGTTGCGCGTCCGTGCTCCTCGTCGCTAGCATCCTCATCGTCGGCCGCCTCATTGAGCGCCTTCTTGTCACCAGTCGTCTTGTCGCCATCCGCCTCCTCTTCGTCGGCCACCCTGTCGAGCGCTTCCTCGTTGCCAGGTCACCTCATTGTCGAGTCACCTCGTCATCACGTCGTGTCACCACCCCTTCGGCATGCCTCCTTGTCGGCGCACCGTGCGCTGCCTCATCGGTCACCTTCAAGTTGCCTCTTTGTCGGGTTGCAGGACCCCGAAGAAGAGTAGGGGCAGGGATACCTGGAGGAGATTGGGGGCGGGGCATTCTAGCCCAACCCGTCCTCGTCCCATCCCGTTGCCACCCCTAGATAAGAAGATATGAATTGATTTATTTTGAAATGAAGTTTCAACTTTAGAAATTAATTTTTAGGATAGATGCTCAATAAAATGGACTTGGACATTATATTACACAATTTGCTTATCAGTTATCACACCTCAGCTATTGGCTGATCATAGGTAAGGGTAGCCAATCAATCAATCACCCAACCAGCCTCCCGTTAGATTAGATGTGTCAATATCAAACATGCTCGACATATCAGTGAACAATAAAGAGGCATGTGCTGGATGTTCTCTCTTCATATATAGAGTAGACAGCCCGACTTTGATTAGAGTTGAAGGTAAGCATGCCCTCAACCTCAATCAGTGACATCCTCTCTTTTGCACCTTTTGACAACAAAATATCACAAAGTCGAAAAAGAATAACCACAATCACCATTTCCGACAACTGCCTAACTTAACTAATGTGACGACACGACGCAAGTGGGCTGTAAGAATGTGGTTTGGTAGAACAACAGTGTACTAGTACATACTGCTATGAATTCAATTGGCTAGCATGTCAGCCATAATTTTTTTTTGACCACTTTGGACTCTAGATGGCATACACGACTGGACCACGCACAATGGTTCACCCAAAGAAATTCCTGTCACGTGTTAACTGGCAAAGTACGCACACTGGACCCCGTCCTAAAAGGACGTTATTTGTTAATCTGACGAAGAATTCCGTCAGGCGTGCTGTCTCTCGATTCACCCCCTCCTCTCCCCCAAAAACACAAGCAGCGCCTCCTCCAAAAACACCGTTTTTCTCTTGCCGGCAAGCAGATTCGCGCACCAGCCGCACGGCACGGGAGGAGGAAGAACCGCCGTTTTTTAAGCCGAAACGATCGACCGTCTCACTGGAGCGCGCGTCGCCTCGCACGTCCGCGCTCGCGATACGCGCCGCGGCTACCGACAAAATCCGTACGACGCACCGTGCCGCACCTCCTCCTCCCCTCCTCGCTCGCGATACGCGCCGCGGCGCGGCAGCGGCAGCTTCGCTCGCTGCCAAGCGGTACGGGACGCGCGGCTCCCGTCTGCATGACGCATTGACGCCACATGCGCCGGCCGCGCCGCGCGAGAGTTTTAACCGGTGCGGTGACGAATCGCTCGCTACACGATGCCGCGAGATCTTAACGTTTTCTTCGGTTGGCGCGCGCTGTTGACTTCGTTGGCTAGCTAGCGGGTCGCAGTCGCGGATGGCAACCGATTCTATACGTACTAGTACTGCCGTAGACGTAGTCACAAGTACGTACAGTTCGTTGTTGTAGGTAGTGTTTTCCTTGGAACTGAAGCCCGTGGCTTCGATTGATCGCTCGTTCGATCATTGTTGTGGATAGTACCAGCCGTGCTATGGTCTTTTGATTTGCTAGTTCGCCAAGTTTCGAGAGGGAAATGAGTGCGTGTTCACCGGGAAAGGGTAGGTCAGTGATCTTTTTGCCTTGGACAGCATGAGTGCAACTTTTTGCGACGCAGTAACTGACACGGCCGGCAAAGGGATAGAGCCATCTACGCCGATCATCATTCACCTCATCGAGCGACAAAAACTAGAGGCCAATAATGCTATTATTACCGAAATGATATCGACGAAATTGAAGACAAATTCTCAGATCAAGGCCAGCTGATGTTATGCAGAAGGTGAGCATCTACGCAGAACAAAAGGCGGAATTTCACCCTTTCATAGACAGTACAAGAGAAAATATACAGCCAGTCAGCCACAAGGCTGGTTAAGCAAATGATACTACTTACAAGCTTAAGGCAGCACGCTTAGAAAAGTAAGCAAAACCAAGCGATACCCATTCACCAGTCGAGTAAGTTTCAAGTAACCTCTGAGAAAAATCCAATTAGCAATTGCTTTACACCTAAGGGATTGTAACTGCTCAGTCACATCAAGATGAATCTTCCCTCTTTCTCCCAAACAAAACACAACCATGCATCATCATCAACGCCTTTATGAAAACAGAGATACTAAAAAACGATATTCTATTCAGACGGAATGATACCGGTTAGGTATCAGAGTATTACCCGATATCTCATAAGTATCACCTGATACCTAAACATGATACCTAAACGGTATCATCCCGTTCAAACAGGATTCTGTTATATAGCAACTCCCTATAAAAAAGTTAAAATTTTCTAATTTCCTAGTGGTAACCCCTGCTTCCTGAATCCTGAAGGCACCTGTCTGGCCGCCGTGAGTCTGTCAGTCTGCCCTCAACTCCTGTGCAAACAGGAATACCCCACCCAACGATGATCTACTCCGTGTGTCTCCGTATGTTTCAATACACCGAAAAGCAGAGGGGCATCGCGCAAAAACGAGCGGCTAGGAACAAGAACAAGCAGCGAGAGCGACGTGGGGACAAGGGAATCAACGGTCTCCTCTCCGGCTCTCCCCCCTCCGTGTGGGAAAAGGGAAAACGAGGAAAGGAAGGAGGGGGCCAAAAGTAAAAGCCACCGTCCTCTACGATATCGCCCAAAACGGCCAGATCGTTGCCGTCGTGGGGAGGGCGGAGTGCCGCCGCCGCTCACGGAACGGAGGAACCCCCACTCCCGAATTCCTCCCCGCTCTATCACTAGTTCAGAGCAGCGCCATCATTGGTGTACCTGACACATCGACCGCCATGGCGGCCGCCGCAAAGCTCGGCCGCTGCGCCGTGGCGGGCACTGCAGGGCGGCTTCCGCTTCCAGAAGCGCGCCTCCGACTCTGCCTCTAGGGTAGGTAGACTCGTCGCCTTTCACCTTGTTTTTCTTGCTCCCTCCCTTGTTGTGGCTTGAGCATTACGGGGTTTCTGCTACTTGGCTGCTAGTGCCTAGCTCACTGATCTATAGCTCGCGATGCTACCCCCTGCAGGAGCTGGTTGCGCCGTCGGTGGGATCATAAAAAATGCGTATATGCTTAGGCGTTCTTGGGAAGTAGCCGCCCGCCCGCCCGCGATAGTCAACATTGGAATGAGTAGAGTAGCTGCTTGCGGGGCGGTTGCTAGATTTGGCCTAATTAGTGTGCGATTCTACTGTTGTTGACGACGCTCTAACCACCATCTTAATCGTCTGCACGACGATTGGGGATTTGGGGTCCACGAGAGGTGCTTGCCTTGCCTTCTCCTCCACCTGCAGGAGCAACAACTCAACACCCCGTGGCTCCCCTCCCCGCCCAACGAGTAGGACAAGTTCTTGAATTCCAGTTTTCCTTTGCTGACTTGTTTGATTTTTTTTGGATGTGACTGTTTTTCTGTCGCTTATAATTGTGTGATTTTGTGGCAGATGGTGTAGGGTGCAGGGGAGAGGGGGAGTGTGTGTGAGAGAGGGGTGAAATGGGGGCGATTGGCGGGGATGAGGTGGTGCAGTGGGACAAGATGGACGGAGGTGAGGTGGTCAATGGCGGCGGCGGTGGCGGCGGTGTGGGGAAGCTGGAGAGGATACTGGTTTCGGTGAGGCTGAGGCCTCTCAGCGGCAAGGAGATTTTGAGAGGGGATCCGTCAGAGTGGGAGTGCATCAATGACACTACCGTAATCTCTCGGAGCACCTTCCCTGACAGGCCATCGGCTCCGACTGCATACTCCTTCGGTTAGTTCACAAGTTCACAACTCTAGGTTTTCTACATCTGTAATTCATTAGTTCTGCATCTCCTATTAGGATTTTGCTTATCTGGTCAGCTCTTATGTATTGCATTCCAGTTGCTTCAAATCAGGAAAACATTGTATATCTTTAAAATTTAAAATCTCACAATTTAACATACCTGCCTGGAGTCCAATTACAGATTGATGGTAATTTGTTACAACAAATGTACATTGCCGTTTGTTACAGGTAACAGAACACATCGACACATTCCTGTTCCAATAGAAAAAACCGATAGAACACCTTTAGAAATTAAGCCAACCCTCCTGAAATTAAATGCTTACATTTACAAAATGTATTGGACAAGTTTTTTTATAGTTGACAAACTACACGTTACTAGAATACAGATAAGTGGGAGTTTATGTTTGCTCCTACCACAAGTATGCTCTTTAATATTCTCACTTTCCAGCTGTGTATTTTGACACAACTCTATTCAAATTGCAGATAGGGTATTCCACTCTGACTGTGATACCAAAGAAGTATACAAACAAGGGGCCAAGGAGGTTGCCCTCTCTGTAGTTAGTGGCATTAACTGTTAAGTGCAAACCTATGGCCTATCTTATCCAATTTGCTTTGATTGAAGATTGCATTAACTCACTGAACACATTTTATTCCTTTTAATTTGTTTTGTAACAGCAAGTATTTTTGCATATGGTCAAACAAGTAGTGGAAAGACATACACCATGACTGGCATAACCGAATATACGGTAGCAGATATTTATGATTACATTGGCAAGGTAAAGCCGCCCATCTTAGTTTCTATAAATCCATAGCTAGTGTTGAAACGATACACATTTGAATTGTCAGGCTGATAGGCATGTTGTTCTTTTTGCAGCATGAGGAGAGAGCATTTGTCTTGAAATTTTCAGCAATAGAAATATATAACGAAGTTGTGAGGGATCTGCTTACTGCAGAAAACATTCCTCTTAGACTCTGGGATGATGCAGAGGTCAAAACAACTCCTACTTATTTCATAATTATTTTTAAAACCCTGCTTGTCTCCTGCATTACTAATGATCTTGGTGCTGTTTATTTTACAGAAGGGTACCTATGTAGAGAACCTTGCAGAGGTTGTATTGAGGGACTGGGACCACCTCAAGGAGCTCATTTCTGTATGTGAAGGTGTGATGTTGTTTGTGTTAGATTACTTAATTTATAGGTGGTGATTACTGCCATTTGATTCTATGTATTTATATCAGCTCAAAGGAAAACTGGGGAGACGTACTTAAATGAAAACAGCTCCAGATCGCATCAAATACTTAAACTGGTTTGTTCACTACACAGTTGCATGTAGAAAGAAAAGACTATGGTAAATGTGTAAAATTGATGGTGCATTGGTTCATTATTTTTAACCTATCCATCTATTCTTCTAGACAATAGAAAGTTCTGCTCGTGAGTTCTTGGGTAAGGACAAATCAACTACACTTGTGGCTAGTGTGGTAAGAGACATTTAAAATTTGGTCATATTTCTTTTTGTTGTAGAAATGGGGAAGTTGAAGCACCTTTTGTTGTACCATGCAGAATTTTGTTGATTTGGCAGGAAGTGAACGTGCATCTCAGGCATTATCAGCTGGTGCTAGGCTGAAGGAAGGTTGTCACATTAATAGAAGTTTACTTACCCTAGGAACTGTCATTCGGAAACTAAGGTTGACACCTTAACCTAATGTTTTGTGTAGTGTTGAGTTCAAATTTCAATTCCCCATAGCGTTGTTGCATGGATGATGTGCCTTTCATTTGATTACTTGCTTTCATCTATGCAGCAAAGTAAGAAATGGGCACATACCATACCGAGATTCAAAGCTCACACGCATACTGCAACCTTCTCTGGGTGGTAATGCAAGAACTGCGATTATTTGTACAATGAGTCCTGCCCGTAGCCATATGGAACAATCGAGAAACACTCTGCTATTTGCAAGTTGTGCAAAGGAAGTAGTTACAAATGCGCAGGTTAATGTAGTCATGTCCGATAAAGCACTAGTTAAGCAACTGCAAAAGGAGCTTGCTAGGTTGGAGAGTGAATTGCGATGTCCAGCTCCCTATTCTAGTCTTGAATCATTGGTGAAGGAAAAGGATAACCAAATCCGGAAGGTAAATGCTACTTCTGACCTTTACGGTGTTATTCTTGCTCTTTCTTTGTACTTAAAGAACTTGTGATCCTAAAATGGCCATTTCTATGCATGCTTTATGCTAGTTCTCTTCAATGCCAGCAATACACCAATTTCTTGCCATGGTGTAAAAGGTTTCACAAATTCTTCCTTGCAGATGGAGAAAGAAATTAAGGAATTGAAATTACAGCGTGATTTAGCTCAGTCTAGGCTTCAGGATTTGCTTCAGGTTGTTGGAGATAACCATGTCCATGTTTCAAAGCAGTCCTCGGTATGCAGACTTCCTTAGTTTATCTATTGTTTCAAACCACATAAAGTTATTTACCTTTTTCCTTCTATGTACATGTAGGTTTCTGGGAGGAACTTTACCTTCGACGTTCCACAGACGTGTGAAGATGAACAATCAACAACTGAGTCATCAGAAGTTGTTGATAGTGTCCAAAATTTTAGGTGTCAAGGCCGGCGAGTGGCAAAAAGGGAACATAAGCCTCAGCAGGCTGAAAATAATGTGCAGTTTATTACACCATCTAGGTATTCAGTCAGCAGTCCTCCGTTCAGTGGGATGCCCCCAACTAACAGAATAGATGATCTCTCACAGATCTCTAATGAAGATTCATATGATATTTGCAAAGAAGTACGGTGTATAGAAATCAACGAAACAGGAGGAAATGAATGTTTGGAATCGTCAGCTGTGGGGAGCAATAGTTTGCAAGACTTGAATGCAGGTTCTAGTATGCACGTCAACAATGATTCAAATCCATCTGTGAGTTCTAGGCTTCATGATAAATCTCCAATTACCCTGGAGCAACATTTAGAAAATGTCAGAAAACCTTTTGCCAGTATCGTAAAAGACCTAGGATCTTCAACACGGAATTCATCAAGCTCTAAAGTACTAGGTAGGAGCAGGAGCGCTAGGTCTCTTACTGGTTCTAGTTTGTTTGAAGATTTGGAAAAGGATGAGTGCACCCCACCAAACAGAAGTTTCATAGACTTCGCTGGGAGACCTCAAAACTGTCAAAGAAGGGGATCTGCACTGAACTATGATGCAGAGAGTGAGACCCTATCGAGGGCCGGGTCAATGCTTTCTGAAATTACCACCACGAGGGATGGACTGAAGGCAAACAGTTCTGTTGCAGGTGACACAGAGTTTACTGGCATAGGTGAATTTGTTGCTGAACTGAAAGAAATGGCACAGGTTCAGTATCAGAAGCAACTTGCTCAGGTGAGTCGTTGGATATGTTATCGTCTTCCTATTGATGCTGCTTGTTTGACTTGTTTCAACTTACAAAAACAGCACACGGTTATGGCGCTTCACATTTTTAATAGCTCATGGGGTGCTTATTATAAACTAAAAACACTCGATTCTACTACTTTAAGATAGTCCAACGTGCCACATTTAATTATGATTTTGTTCTTTGTTATGATTTTGCCAGAGTGGAAATGGAGACTTGGCAGAAGGAACCATCAGGAGTGTAGGACTGGATCCAACCACAGATGCCCTGCAATCACCTTCACGTTGGCCCCTGGAATTCGAGAAGAAACAACAAGAGATTATTGACCTTTGGCATTCATGCAATGTTTCTTTGGTCCATCGGACCTACTTTTTCTTGCTATTCAAAGGAGACCCAGCTGACTCCATTTACATGGAAGTGGAGCTTAGGAGGCTATCATTTCTTAAAGATACCTACTCCAATGGAGCGATAGCTAGTATCCCGAATACTTCTCTAGTTTCAAGGTAAGTCATGTTCACCATACTTTACAACTTAACTGGATTACATCAACTGGACACTTGGATACCTACTGATAAAATGACTCCGGTATGCAGTGCCAAGAAGTTGCAGCGTGAAAGGGAGATGCTCTGCAGGCAGATGCAAAGGCGGCTCTCGATCGAGGAACGAGAGAGCATGTACACCAAATGGGGGGTTTCACTGCCCTCCAAGAGGAGAAGGCTACAGGTTGCTCGTCGCCTTTGGACCGAAACCAAAGACCTGGAGCATGTTAGGGAGAGTGCATCCCTGGTTGCCAGACTGATCGGACTCCTTGAGCCAGGGAAGGCCCTGAGGGAGATGTTTGGGTTAAGTTTCGCACCGCAGCAGTTCACTCGTAGATCCTACAATAGCTGGAGGTTTGGGCGCTCTTCTCTGAACTGATTGAACCTACAAGATGTAACTATCGAAAGGGGGCTTTCCTGTTTTCCCATTTTGTTCTGTTTTGTTTTTAAGGTCCTTTGTCCCGCACTTCTGTATGATAGATGTAGTTCGTTTGCTATTTTTTATTGGACGATCAGTAGGGTCGACCTTATACTAAAGGAGTTCTATATCACCTGAATTGCAAGGTTAAAATGTAAGTTAAACTAACCCGAAAGATTTCTGAATGTCAACAACCACTCAGCATTTCAGAAGTAATCATTCAGCGAGTCTATGGTCCAATCTTGAATTTCAGTGTACAAAGGCAAGGCAACATTTACCGGTTGTTTAAAATCTCAATCCCATCATATTTGATGGATTCGATGCAGTGATTCATTGAGCTAGCTGTTTCTGCATCCAGACTAGCATACATTCTTTTGTACACTCAGCTGTTTATTATGTTTGTTCGTAGCTAGCATGGAACAAATGTTTGTGATTGCAGGGGCCATCGCTAAAGTGATTGCAGGGCATCTGTGATTATTCGCGCTCAGCTGAATAAAAAGAAAGAACAAATGTTTATGTTCGTAGCTAGCATGGAACAGTTTTAACAATCGCTACTAGCATACATTCTTTTCTACACTCCATTGGTGAGGATGTATCATGTATATGTCTTCCAAGGATAGAAGAGAACTTTTAAAGGGATATTGGTGGTGAGATTCATGTGTCTTAACTCTTAAGGATAGGAGATAACCTCTAAAAGATTCTATTATTAATAGTACATGCGGTACAATTGTAGCAGAACTTTTAGTGGAATGAGTCCTAAGAATAATGCTATTGGGGATAATAATGGATAAGATCGTTATATTATTAATAGTATAATTCACCAGATCATCATACTTTATTTTCCATCTGATGTTCCTTTTTAGAGGAAGAAGTGAACGACTTGACTATGGTGAAGAAGCACCGACGGATTGAAAACGTAAACAAGGCGGTATAGAATTGCCAAACACGTCTCTTTTTCCAGCTCATTTTCAGCTTGGCACGGGCTGTTTTCCGGGAAATTTCAGGGTAGTATAGAGATGTTGCGTCAGTTCAGCAGCAATCACCATTTCGAAGCGTTTGTCAAAGTCCATGAAAAAGAGGAGTAAGAGATAAAGCTATTCGATCGCAATAAAGAAGGTGGAATATGGGGTTGACAAAACATTTACCCATAATCAAAGATAAAGAAGCTGCTAGCAAGCAACAATGTTTTCATAATCTACTACAGTAACTCCTCTCAGGCTCAACATAAGCTAGTAATGTTTTTTTTAGATGTGTTTGAGAGGAGGAGAAAAAAATGGAGAAAATACACAAATCAAGATAAACCATTAACGTGTAATTAATTAACTAGTGATTATTTTAAATTTTAAAAAATAAATTAATATATTTTTAAAAGTAACTTTTTTATATAATTTCTTTTAAAACTTCCGTTTAGTAGTTTGATAGTTTGAGAATGCAAGCGGAAAACGAGGGATTTTTTCATCTTTACCCTCCTAATGAACACAATCTACAACAGTAACTCCTCTGAAACTGCATAGGTCACATGATGAATTATACTAAAATTTGATAATATTCCGGCGTCCATTGAAAGATTCCTTTGCAGTATGTTCATATACATCAAATGGCCAATACATTAAGAAAAATGAAGAAGGGCTTGACACGTACCTATATTCCGGGAACGCTTTTACGAGTTGAGAAAGAAAAATTACGTTGAAACTCAACCATAATTTTTTTAAAGTTAATTTTAGCATCTTAAACAAGCACGAAAATAATCTCGTCTCGTCGTCGCCACCATTATAATCTCATCATGACCACATCAACAGCGACCCTTTAACCCCAAAAATCCAAAACCAAACCAGCGAGCGATCCTTAATCCTTGCAGATAAACAACTCAACGCCTCTCCCCCCGCATCCATCGAACTCCAATCTCTTCCTCTTCTCTTCTTCGCTCCCATCAACGCGCAGATCTATCCCCTGTCGACGTGCGCTTCCCTCCGATCGCTAGCAGATCGGATTTATGCGGCCGTACTGCTTCTGCTGCTGCTGCGAGGAGCGCCAGCCATGTCGTGGAGCTTGAGCCGTGGTGGTGAGGAGGAAGAGGCGGGCGACGGCGGTGGCGGCTCTGGGGTCGGGGTTCGGCGGTCGCAATGTCCAGCATGTCGGACTCGGGGACGAGCGGCCGCGGGGGCGCGGAGCTGATGATGGAGCAGTTCCACCTCAAGGTGCTCCACGCCGTGCTCGCCGTGCGCGGGCCGCGCCCGCTTCAGCCGGCCGCGTCGGCGTCGTTCAGGCGGCGGGACAGGTGGTTCCACCTCCCGCTCCACGATCCGCAGCCACCGCCCGCGGCGGAGGGAGTGGAGGCGCCGGAGGCGGGGGAGCCGCTCGTGGTGGACATCCTCCTGGCCCCCGCCGCAGCCGGCGGCGGCAGGGGAGCGGGTGGGGAGGTGGTGGAGAGATGGACGGTGGCGTGCGAGCCCTGGCCGGACGCCGCGGCGGGCGAGGGGATACCTGTGAACCGGGCGTACAAGCGCTGCATGACGATGCTGAGGTCGGTGTACGCCACGCTCCGCTTCCTGCCGGCGTACCGCGTCTTCCGCCTCCTCTGCGCTAACCAATCCTACAACTACGAGATGGTCCACCGCGTCGGCTCCTTCGCCGTGCCGCTCTCCCGCGACGAGGAGGCCGTCATGCGCTCCTACCACTTCGTCCCCGTCGAGACGCAGCACGGCCGCCTCCTCGTCTCTGTCCAGTACCTTCCCAGCCTCGCTGCCTTCAATCTCGAGATCTCCTCCTTGTCGCCCTCCATGCTAATCGCCGACTACGTGGGCAGCCCTGCTGCCGAGCCAATGCGCGCCTTCCCAGCTTCGCTCACGGGAGCCACAGGTTCCGCTTTCCCGCAGGCGCTGTCCAATCAGCCGCAGCGCCCACACAGCTGGGCGCCGCCGGCGCTCTGGCCGCAGGCGCCTATGCAGCAAGCTAGATTTTCGCCACCGCAATTGCTCAGCGCATCACCCACTCCATCGCCACCCAATTTTCCCAGCGGGTATCTTCAATCTCGTCCGAAGGGTGGGTCTGCACCAATGAGCATACCACAGGTGGGTGACAGGAGGAGCCCCATTCACCGGCAGATCACGTTGCCACCACCATCTCCGAGGAGAGTTGGGGAGGCGGGAACAGCTAGTGCACAACATTCTCCGTCAGAGATCAGCCGGTCGTTCGGGAGGGCGGACGGACTTCGAATGATGGACCCCTATGCAAGTTTGTCGCCAGGACGCAAGGTGATCCATGGTTCTAAAGCCTCCAATATACTTTCAACTTATATTGATACTTGCGTATGCCTTATCTTCGTCACTGCTCAATACTGGATCATTCATGAATCATAGACCTTTGAGATCAAGTGTAAGGCAATTCATCTGGTATATCTGAAGTAGACTTTTCTGTTTTCATGTGGCTGAGTAGAGCTTACTGGCATTTACCTTAGAAACCAGGAAACAAACTCTACCAGGAGCTATTTCAAGTCAATGTTTAGCAGTACATATTCACAAGTTTAAGTTGTTGTGTTAAGTTTAGCTTCACGATATTGTGCAAAAGACCATGTTTGATAGGGGAGTCATAGTGTAGTACTGGAGTTGAAGCAACCAAATACTGTTTGTTAGCATATACACCATTTAGTTCTCTTCTCTCCCTTTTTTTTGTTTTTTTGCAAAAAATAGATTACATAACAGAGTCTCTCATTAGTTGTGAACTGTTTCAATTGGCTCTTGGCTCTTGCTGAGACCATATTATTTGTTGAAAGAAACACATTCGCAGTACTAGACTACTAGTTGAAACAGAAGAATGATTGTTGAGTTAGTGATTTTCTGAGGCTTACCCAAAAGCAGCTTTTGATCTTCAAATGGTTGGATATTTGGATTATCCTTGTCTGCTGCAATATTTTTCTGCCCTGGATTGCCTTTATGGGACTTAATCTTATCCTCTGCATTAGCTATGGATAACTTATTTATCTTCCTTCAGCTATTGAAGCCAGAAAAATTGATGAATTTGAGCTGGGTCTGCGTTGACACCGTTTGACCCATGTGCAGGGCAAGGACAGTAAGGATGAATCTGGCAGGTTCTCTGCACTCTCCTCCTGTGATTCCCCTCGGCAAGATGATATAGATGACGCAGATTATCCTTTTGCTGTGGATGATGTTGATACACCAAGCTCCCAGCCAGGGTATGTATAGTAACTTAAATATTCTATCTATAGGTATGATGAATTTTGCCATTTGCTAGGGCAGTAGCGCATCAGATAAAGCCAGAAACGAATTAAATGAAGTCTCATCTATTCATACGAAATACAAAGTACTAGCTCCGTATCCCTTATATTTTGGGAGGGAGGTAGTACTAAGTTAACTTAGTATCCATAGATCTAGTTGTTAAAGAATGCTAGAGGCTATC
Organism: Oryza punctata; assembly: GCA_000573905.2. Taxonomy (NCBI): domain Eukaryota; kingdom Viridiplantae; phylum Streptophyta; class Magnoliopsida; order Poales; family Poaceae; genus Oryza; species Oryza punctata. The sequence goes on along the minus strand of CM002491.2, from coordinate 25,450,045 downwards.
TGGTTACACAGATTTTTGATCGTTAGAGCTAGCAAATCCTATTATATGTCGCACATTATTGATTTTGTCAAACGTTTAAACATGACTTAAGGGGACTAAGGATTTGAAAACCTTTTGCACATGTTATTTTGTCATAGTACAAAACTAGTGTTGGAATAACTGGTAGAGATAGCAAAAAGGAAAAATAAAAATGAGGGTTATCGGCTTAGTTAACATGGACTTGATGTGTCTTGATTGACAGCTCTACCGATATGTACTTTATTGCAAAGATCTAGATCTTGCATAGGTACCAGTTCTTAAGTTCCTTTGCAGTATAAATTAGAGTGAACACAATCATATGTCAGAGCTAACAGCTGCTACAAGTGCAAAACACAAATTTGGATTTGACTCGATGACTCTTTTTTTTTGCCACTTCTAAGTTCTAACCTCTATGTAACCTGCCATGTATTCGTAATCAACTCCAACATATTAAAATGTTTTTTAGACAAAAGGCCGAAGCCCAGCTATTTATAGAAAGCATAGGTAGATACAAGAGTGTAGCTGGGATTACCGGCCATCCTGGTAAAATTTCTGGAACAAAATAGCCACTAGGCTACAATTTGACAATGATTAACGCATTGGCCAGCAACCAAAAGCAATACCAAGATACAGCTAGAACTGCAGAAAGAAACAAAGAATGCACTTATAAAGGATTAAATTGTGCTAGTGGTCATCAAACATATCAAACATGTCCTACATGTGCAAATATGTCTGTTAGGGCTTGGCCCTGGACTTAAATGGCAAAGGGTGTAGTTGTGCTCGACAGGAGGGTGCAGCCTGAACCCTCACCTCCCTGGAGCCCTTGCAGAGAACAGAGAGACAGAGGACAGAAGAAAGTAGGCTAACTTCTTGCTTGTGTTTAATAATGAATTCCACCTGTCTTGTATAGACAAGGTCGGTTGTAATCTCCAAACAATGTTCTTAATAATCCTCAACAATAGCTAAACATACCTAACCAAGCAAATGATACACAAACTAATATTTAACTGATCAACGGCACCGATTAATCCTGTAATAACACATCATCTGGCTTGCTAGGTCAACCAAACTTGTGTCCTCACATAACAAGGTAATGGCCACTCAAACCTATGCCATTACAGTAGCTGGCATGGCATCGATGTCAATGGGTTAGGCAAATTCGCTTGCTAATGTCTTCTGTGAACACCTAATGAAGTTTATTTACCTATTACATCAAAATCTCAGCTAGTTGAACTACTTGCACGTGTGGGATAAGTACAATTCAACAGTTTATTTTCTTAATGACAATCCATACAATATGGGCCTTCCCCTACAGTTCACCATAAAAATCAAATACAAAACCACTGGAAACAGAAATCTACAACCCCAGCCGGCTCACTGTACCACCATATTGAGTGAACAACTTGAATGGTGAGGAATGCCATATCTGACAAAAGCCAGATGGATACAGCACATGGGAGAGGGATGATTATTATTCCGGGATGCTGATTGCTGAGTATCTGGTTTGTAGTCGAGGGTCAAATTTCAGGCTTTAGGAAGAGTGAATTGCTCAAATGGACTTTTCCTTTTACTTTTATTACACTCATACATAAATTAAATAGTAAATTTCATAGAACCCCTGGTATTATGGTCCAAGTTGCACAAAACCACAGGGGTTTTAGCACGTGACACATAGCCCCGGGTATTATAGTACTATAGTTTTATAAAACCATACCGTCAAGGCATCAACAAATTTAACTTGATATTTTAGAACAATAAAAAATGCTTAACTTAGATGGCTAAGGTTTTTTATGATAGATAAAAAAAATCATTAATTTGAGTTTTGATATTTGATTTTAGAAACTCGTACTCATGATGAATCAAAAAACAATTGGTTAGCAACGAGGTTTTTGGAACTTTAGAACCATGATATCCGGGGTTACGTGCCACATGCCAAAACCCTTATGGTTTTGTGCAACAAGGACCATAATACCTAAGGTTTATGTGAATTTACTCTAAATTGAACATCTAGTTTTGCTTGTTTGGGCGGGTCATTGTTATGTGGTGCCACAATAGGATAATTCTATTCAATGCATGGAGCTACATTTATTGCTTGATAGTCTATATGGTGTATTGAGTAAGATGATTAGTCTATTTTACTATTCCCAGTGCCTTAAGATATTCTTTTAACGCAGCACCCTATATTAACTGAGATTCAGCTCTAATATAACCTTATCTGGATATGTGCCTCTATTATTCAACACATTCATGTTCATCTTTGTTGAGCTGTACCCATGGCCTTTGATAAAATATAACAATTATGTATGTCTCTTGTATTTCTACTATTCGGTTCTTTGTTTCCACTACTGAGTTTCTATAATTCTAACACCGTTTCTATATGCACTATACAATATACAGGAGCAGTGATGGGAAGGAAGCTAGAGATCAGGCAAGTTCGTCGTCCCATAAATCACAAGATGCTGCAGTTGGCTCTCTGGTGCACCTGCTCAAAACGGCACGCCCTCTGCGAAATTCTAACTGTCCATCTCAAGCATCAATGGTTGAATCTAGTGAAGCAGCCTCAACCAGTTCGGTTGTGTTCCGTAGGAAATCTGATGCTCTGGAAGAGCTCCAATCATTTAAAGCAATCAAGGAGAGGTTGATGTCCCGGAGTAGAGCAAAACAGCAAGAGCCACCAGAAAAAACGTAGCACCGTTCTTTCCTTCGTTGACTTCACAGGTGAAGATCCCCAACCACAAAGCGGGCTATGCGGTGAGCTCAGTGACGTTATGCTAAGGAGTTCGTGTGTATATAACTGATGGACTGATGCTTTTAGTTTAAGAGAAGATACGAGTTACCACTGATTTCTGCGAGAATCCCTCGCCATTCTTGAACTCTAGAAGAATTACGCCACTGTTTATACGCTTTTATACGTAGGTGGGAGCCTCTTGACGAATGTAGCAGCTCCAGCGTGTGCGTGTGTAATTATGTGACTGTACTGACTACTGCTGAGCCGAGTGTTCGGTAAATTAAAGTATCTATCTTCAAACTTCAAAATATTGCTCGTAATCCAGAATTCAAAGTCTTAATTCTGTACTCCTATTTGAGATGGAGATGTGAATATGCGGATGGATGGCAGAATTAATTCTGCCAGTGATGGTCTTGTGAACAGATGACTTTCAGATAAATTTTGCATTGTTAGAACTAAGGCAAGAGGAACGCCGTTCCCCATTTGCCATACAGTGCATCATTTGCAATTTGCGAAGTTCTAATCTCAGCAATTTGGGACTTATGTTGATATTGGTATGGATCTTAGGCCTAATTCTTCTGGCGAGTTTCCTGTCTTTTTTAGTGCAGGCTCACCGAAGAGAAAAGCGGCGTTTGTAGTGACTAGTGAAGCATTGGTATCTCGTATTCTGGGTCTGGGGCCCAAAAACTGTAGCCTTTGGACAGGGTTCCGCTGGAAAGAACAGTCATATAGGGGTGAGGGTGCACATCCTCTACCTTCGTGGATAAAGGCAAAGTTTGCCGTTGCCTCTATCCAGGCCATCCATCTTGGATGAACGGTTAAATAAATTGCTTACCACCACTTCTTTGGCTAGTTAACCATTTCTACCTGTAAATTAGTGGGGGGCAAAAAATTCATTTTGATTCCCTCGAACGGGTATCCATGACGTTCTTGTCGCAGCTTATTCATCAAATCTAAAAAGAGTGTAATGGTAATCGTTGTTTATGCAACTATTCTTTCTGACCCTTAGATCCGTCGTCACCGTCCCGCTGCGGACCTGCCGCCGTCATCAATCCTCCCCGCCGTCCTCCCCCACCAGCTTCGCCGCATCGCCATCCCCACTGCGCGATCCCGCAACCGCCGCATCCCTATCCCTACTACGCATTGCGCTGCCTCCCGCGTCGATCTCCTCCGTGCCACGACCGATCCCGTGGCCGCCACTGTCGCCGAATCCCCTTCGCCGTACATAAGTAAGAATATTAGGTTGCTCCTCGCCTCCCGCCCCCCTCGCTCTCCCAAAACTCCACCGTGCAGTCGCCGACCCCGCAATCCCTAACCCTGGACTACTCCTCCTTCTCCGGCATGCCACATGCGTGATTTGGCGGTGGGGTCGAACTCGCCGCCATCAGAGATGCCGAAGGACGGGGCGGGGATGATGGGGAGGTGGAGGTGGGGACAGGTGGATGCCGGATCTGAGTAGAAAATTGACATTTAGCCACTTTCAAGGATGGGTTTCGCTGTAATGCCATTCCGCCAAGTTGTTTCGCTAAAATGCCATCCCCACGCTCGCGCAACACGCTGCTTCGCCGTTTTTCAAATTTCACCGGATTAACACACAAAATCATGAGTGTTGTGACCAATGTGCCCTTGGGTCATTCTTTAGGTCAGTGAGACAAGGGGGATCGAGAGTGAGAGAAAGGGGATCGAGATGCGTCGGCTCTTGCTCACGGCGGCGCCCTAGATCGATCTCGTCGGCATCGCCATTCCACCCGCCGCCGCAGTCACCCTCTCACCCTCACCCAGCTGTAGCTCACGGTGGCGCTGCCATCGCCATTCCACCCACCGTCGCCGCCACAGTCCCAATCTCGCCCTCACCCAGCTCTAGCTCACGGCGGCGACAGTGGCACAGCGGCGACGGAGCAAAGCGGCACAGCGGCGGCGGCGGAGTAGAGCGGCAGCGTGGCGGCGGAGCAAAGCGGCACAGCGCGACAGCGGAGTAGATCGGCAAAGCGGCGACGGAGTAGAGCGGCAGCGTGGCGGCACTGGAGAGAGCGCTGGATTAGGACGACGCTTGCTGCTTTATTTGGCACAAAACGACCCCCAGGGGTAATTTGGTCAGCAGACAACTCACTTACGGGCTTAATCCGGTGAAATTGGAAAAACAGCGAAGCAGCGTGTTGCGTGAGCGTGAGGATGGCATTTTAGCGAAGCAACTTGGTGGAATGGTATTACAGCGAAACCCATTCAAGTGGCTAAATGTCAATTTCTCGGATCTCTGAGGGGCGGGAGCGGCGGCAGTGTGGGGAGGTGAGTCACCCCTGGCTTCCTCCGCCCCTGGCTACCGTTGCGCCGCCACCGAGCCACTGCGCTGTCACCGCCGCGAATCGCTCTCAGGCGCCGCCGCGGTCCCCTTGCTCGTCGCGGGAAGCTGTGGATGGAGCAGATAGAGGGTGGCGGCGGTAGAGGAGGCGAGGTCCACGGTGGTGGGCGGTCGAGGTGGCGAGCTCCTGCCGAGGTGCATATCAGGATGGCGAGGTCGACGTCCTCGTTGCCGTCATTGTCTTCCTTTCTCCCCATCGTTCGCTGCTCCTCCACCGATGCGCCGCCGCCGGGGGCTTCTTTCCCTGCCATCCCCCCTGCTCTCAAGCTCGCCACAGTATGGATTGAAGCGGCGGAGGCCGACGGAGCTTGTGACGGTGCGGAATGGATCCAAAAGAGGTGCTGTGGTGAGAGGCAGTACTCAGGCCGCTTCATAGAGGCCATGCCAACTGAGAGAGAAGAGGTGAAATTGTTGTGCTTTAATTCAAGCAGCTCGTGAGTAGTAAAAGAGGACTTAATTTTGCTATTTTCTATAAATCTGAATTGCCCAGTGCTCCGATTAAATTGGAATAGCCAACTCTACTACAAGGGAGATGGGAGTACAATATTTGCTAATCAACTCTCTGTTATATGTTAACATTGTATTCTTTTCATGTCAAACTGAGTCTTAGATCAATTGGAAATTGCTTCATTAGTAATAGATATTTTTTGTTCTGTAGCAGGCAACAACAAGAATGTTTTGGCTCGTGTTATGCTTCCCACCCCAGTCGCAAAGAGGCGTGCAGGTCACAAGAACGTTTGCTCCTAACCGCTGCTCTCCTGGTGATGAAGCAACAATACTATTGTATCCTTCTTATTAGTCTTTTGCCCCCTTCTTAATTAAGCAGATGATTGGTTTTTTCCATGATAAAAGTTTTATAGCTGTTGTGGAGAAAAAAATATTTCATAAATAGCTAGCTAACACTCCTTTTACATGCGTAAGTTCCCTTGATTGGTCCAACGTAGTAACTGATATTTTCTTGAGGGGACCATATAGGTACATGTTTTGTTAAGCTTCATGGACCACCATTATGTGATCCCCATCAACACCCGTATTCAGGAGATAATCATGATGATCAGGTATCTGAACTGTTACACTAGTATATGTTAAGTTTGAGGAGGCAACTAGAGATGACCTGCCATCGGTGGTCACAATGGATGAGCTCAGCCAGCTACAGCTGCAGCTCGAGTCAACTCTGAGCAAAGTCTGTGAAAGACTATGTGGCTCAGTGCAAATCTATATGGAATAATATACAAGCTCTGCAAAAATTTCTTTGCTCACAATTCACAAGCAGAGCTTGTATCAATCACTCTATTAATATTAACTGCATGAGATGTATGCGTGCAGCATGAGCTCCTGAACCAGAAGCTAGAGGATTTGCATTGCATGCTACAAATACTATATCTTCCTGTCACTGACAAACAACACCACATCTAGATGGGTTAATGCATGTCAAGTTGTTGTGTTGTTGATAATGCTGAAATGTACGTGAATACATGACAGTTTAAGAAATCCTTTAATACATCTGTGAATTGTTTTAGTTTAATTAAGATGTTTATATTTCTCATGCCAGTGTGGGTCTTATTAAATAAATATGTCGTGGCATGAAATTACTGATCTGAATTAAATTCGCCAGTTCTCTGCAGATCCCTGATTTTCTCTTAACCTGTACATTTTTTTTAGAGTCAGTAATACGTACAACGTATTATATGAGCACTCTCCGATGTATTATATCAGCATCTCTCCTTTCAAAGTATGTGTCTCTGTGAGCTATAAATGTGTAAAAGGATCCAAGCAAGAAACAGCTTGGTCTACAAACACTTCAGACCGGAGACATCCACAAGCAGTGACACCCACAAAATTCTTAGGCTCTGCTTGCACGTGTTAATCTTAAACGTTGGCATTTCCTTTATGAATAGCATCCAAAACCTTACTTTTAAGTTGATCATGTACATTCCTTTGGTGATTTTTTATGTGCGGCATTGTGTATTCTTATATATTTTATTTATATACATGTTGCAAAGGCTTAGCACACGATGATCTGGTAAAATATGTGGAGAAAACATGAACACGTTGCCGAGGAGCGGGATGACGTCTCCTGGAACTCGTTGGTCTCCGGGTATGTGTGCGCCGGCGCGCGCGAGGAGATGGTAAGGGGGCATGGTTTGTAGGGGGATTTATTTGTTGCTTGGATTTGTGATTGCTGCTGCTACTTTTACTGAATTTGGATGGAATTGTAGGGCGGGCTATGGAGAAGAAGGTTAATTCAACCCAGATACCTGCCGCGCGCCGCTCCTTGGTAAAGCTCAGGCTTTTCAGTGATATTCTACAAGTAACAATCTTGTCAATTTTTAGTTGCAATGTAGTAAAAATCAATTACAGATTTCTGTGATGTGATGTAGCCTGTTAAATCAGGGTCACTGGACATTGGTGTGTCCAGTGATCAAGGCGGTCAAGAGCGAGTGTCAATCTGTCACCAACCAATTTTGGTCGTGTGGTCACGATGGCGCTGTGGCTCGGTCTGGGGTGGTTCATAGCGGCCGGAACAGCGGCGACATCAAGGCGGCAATGCTCGGTGCATGCTCCAGAGCCGACAATGACATGGCGGCGTTCCCATCACTGCAGATTTTAGCTGCCCCTTCCACCATCGGGCGCACAAAGCAGCCACGATAGCTCGTTACCGGTGTCGAGCAACATGGTGACATTCTGCGGCGGAGCAGGTCCGAGAAGGTCGGCCGTGGGAGGAGGACGTTGGGGGCGGTGTTGCCGGAGCTGCGCTGGTCGGATTTGGAGCGGTCCGCCGCTGCCATTCCCTGTCGTCGTCGTCCGCATCGCCGGAGGACTAGGGCGTGGAGGAGTTCCGATGCGGCGGCGATGAGATGCGGCTTTGGAAGGAGGGGATAGAGAGATAAGAGAGTTGACATGTGGGTCCAAGGGTATTTTTGATATTTCACATGATTTCTCTCTCCTCTTCAACCAAAAATTATTGTTTTAATAGATGTGGTGTCCACCAGTAAATATCTAACTGTTGAGAGTAAATATCTAACTGTTGAGAGTGTTTTCCCCCCAAAAGTCACTTCGTGCGACAGTCAAAACCGCAGTCATAATGTCCCATAGCAAAATTTGCCTTTTTTTGGCAAATTTTGGTACGTCAATCACCCATGATAAATGAATATTGCACTTATCCGCTTCATTTTTACCTAAACTCATACGATCTGGATATATTTTATATGGTCTCTTTATATTTGGGTGGCTTAGCTATTAGTATTTGTAAAACAGTGAAATATGATTTATATGGTCTCTTTATATTTGGATGGCTTAGCTATTAGTATTTGTAAAACACTGAAATATGATTTAAATAAGACAGTGTTATTTGAAATTGATGTATTATCTTTTTCATGTTGCAACGCACTGGCGGCTCCTAACTAGTAAGTTTAAAAAATACACATAGGGCCCATATGTAAATGACTATCTCTCACCTTCCTCAACCACTAACTTCTCTCTTCTCTCCCCTTCCTCTCCCCTGTAGGCGCTCTAATACCTCTCCTGATCTCCTTTGTTCCACCAAACGTCGCCTTTTGCCAGATCATCATCACGGTGGGAATGGAGGTGGCTCTAGAGATGCTTGACACCCTGATGGGGTGGTTCGTGTAGTTGATCTCCCCTAACACCACTGCACTTTGTGCCGCCAAACAGAGCCTGGGATCCGCCGTGTGCTCCCCGAGCTTTTCACGCTCGCACTATTCGGCCTCATCTCCTCCCCACAACATGACCCCCGAGTACGGCTCCTCGCTTCCATCCAGTTTAAGAATCTCCTCTTCTACCGCTGGACCAAGCCCTTCCTCGATGGTGATGCCACCAACCACCTCTCACCCTCCGACTACATCATCATCAAGGCAAACCTCCTTCATCTCCTCCTCATTGTGTTGCCCCTCATCCATGCACAACTCCCCGAGGTCCTTTCGACACCGCGGCCACCGACTTCCCTACTAGGTGACGTCCTCTCCTCCATCATCTCCTTCCTCAATATTGCTCTCTCTGCGGGGGATGTCACAACGACCAACTCCTTTCTCGCAGTAGTGACCTCCCTCTTCTCCCACTTCCACAATGCCTTCTCCTGCAACACTACTCAAGGTCTTCCTCTCCACCTCCCACCGCCTTTAGGTGGCTGCTGCGACGATGACCCTTATGAATCCTGCCCAACGTTTGAGTACCTTCGCTTGTGTTGTGAGATAATCACCACTGCCTCCCTGAGCTCAACAAGGAGCACAGTGGCTTAGGGTGCACTTGACCTCCTCCACTGTCGCCACCTGCTAGCCACCAGTTGTACAGTTAGCGGCCTACAAGTGGAGCGTCCGCAGGAGAGAGTGATGGAAGAGGGGAAGAGAGGAGAGAGGGTAGTGGTGGATGAAGATGAGAGGTAGTCATTTATATGTGGGCCCATATCTATTTTTTTTTAATTCTTGGATGATTGGTTTGCTTTATGGATGCCACTTTAGCTGTAATCACCCTCAAAACAACTGAGAAATATTTTTAACTGGTTTTAATACTTGAGGAGGGTGATACATCTGGTTTTGTGATTGAGGAATGTAAATCAGATTCGATCAATGTTAAGGGAGTTAAAATGGACTTTTCAATTAGTGGCGCAAGCCGCAAAGTATCATATACAGCCCATTTCTTATGGCAAACCACTGGTGAGTGGTGATTGTAAGTGGCGACGTGATGTCACTACTACCTCTGCCCGCTCATCAGCAGGCACAGGCACGAAACAGAGCCTCCGCATGAAAATAAAGACGACACTGGTATGCATGCTTAATTTCCTTTTACAATTATTTCAACCATCATGACATATCAGTATTTGTAAGAGTTCTTAAACAAAGAGATATATAGCCTTACCAAAAAAAAAGTATTTTTTCTTAGAAACACGGTATAAACGAAGACACTCACAACATGCGCATACGCACACCCTATATTTATGAGCACCACTAAAAATTGGACTGATATATCTTAAGAAGTGATCACGGATATCTCACTGTTGAGAGGTAAGTTGCCTGAAACTTAATCCAAGTGTGTTGGTTCCATCATAAGGAAGCAAGTTACACTTACTTCGGAAAAAAGAAACCGTAAATTCTGCTATGGTCAATACTCAACACTATTCATGACTGAATTTGTTACTAATTTTTTTATCAATATCTGAAAAATAAGAAACAAACGAGCGCGCGTGCATTGAGCTGTAAAAGTTCATTTCTTAGGAAAGGTGCAAAATCACAGAGGTAGCAAAGTATAGTGGAGTACAAGCTAAACTGGTTCATGGGCACGGCAGGAGGCAGGTGGGGATGGCGTGGCGGCGACGGTTGGCTTGGCAAGATGGAGCCCCTCGTGCAGCCCTACCTAGCTATGACCCCGTATCACCCTACACCCCCAAGATCCCTACATCCCCAAGATCCCCTACCCCTTTACAGTAGACATATACCCCCTTACAGTAGACATAGATCATCAAGATTAGGTATAATAAGATGGGAACGTCCAATAGATTAATCCGTACGTTGCAAATAATGATCGAGACAGTTATATGATTGAACTATAAATAAGATATGTGTTGTGTTTGATTACTCTTATCGAGTAAATATTTTTATTCTTCATCCCATCTATATTTTAAAGCTACATCCGTCACTTACGGACAGTGCTCCACGCCTCCATTCGCGCGCGCGCATGCGTCGCCCCTGCTCCGTCGACTTTACACACCCACAGCATCGTCGATCAGAAAACGGTGCCGGCCGGCCGTTTCCCCGCTCTTATATACGTACACTACCACACGCGCCGGTCACGTACCCCTGCTGCACTCGCAGGGCACCGGCACGCCCACGGCCCACCCGTACTCCGCCGCTGCTAGCTGCCAGCCTAGGTACGTACCCTCGCGCGTGTCCCGCCGCGACCAGGCTGCCACCACCACGGCCTCGCCCGCGCGTGCATGTGCCGAGCGCGCGCGAAGCGTCCAAAGTAGTCTTGTCGCGTAAAAGAGTCGAGATCGGCACGCATGACGCACAGGCGCACATCTCGTGCGAGGCCGCCAACGCGTTGGGGGCTATCCTCGATCGGTGCCGCCTGATCGATGCCCACGGTCTCGTTGGTGAAGTATACATATTGTAAGACAACTAGACGTCTGGACAAGCGAGCTTAGCTCCTCGCTGGCCGAGCCAATCTGGCCACGCCTTGCTCCACAACTCGCCGGACCGACCAAGCGCAAACGGCCGCACGGATTGAGCTTGCAAACGTCAGAGGAGCGCTGCACCACTACGCACTCACACAGACACAGTACGTGTCACACTGCTTTTACTAGTAAACTGAATGAATGCTATTCATTTCATTCCTAGAGAAGGATGGATCGATGGAACTAGAAGCGCTATGTATAATCTATATATTAATGTATTCATAGCTGAAATTCTAGCTAAAACTATTGCCACCCCCAGCTTGCGATTCTCGGCACCGTAGTGCTGATTGGTGGATCGACCACGCAAACGATTTCTCGGCATCACCCTGCTATTTATTGTATCCCTCTGACGTTTCAGACATGCGTACTTACGTGGTGTGCTCCATGTTGGTTTATGCTCAACTGAATATCTTTCTTTAACCGAACCTGTTATCGCAGTGACGTCGACGTGGTTGAATTATAGCTACCGGCCGGTTCTCAACTCTGTCATATTAACCTTGAGGTCGTATGGAATTTTGCTGAAAACAAAGTACGCTCCTGGGGAAATATTCATATGTAAGGTGCTTGAATTGGAAGAGACACAATATAAAAGTTCAAGACAATACAAATCCCTCCAATAAACTTATTAATTAAGTACTCCTCACCAAATCACACACATGAAGGCATCCATTTGAAGCATTTGAGCCAACCTTTTTCTATCATTCCTTTGGAAGTTCCAATACGTTTCCCCTCCTTGTCCCTCTCACTCCAACTAAATGATCATTTTCCTTTCAGCTTCCTTCCTCCAATTTCCTAGTGGAGCACCCAATAACCTCTTCTCAGTGATCCATGGGTGTTAATTTTATTGATGCGCTGCGTACCACTAATACCCAACAAAGCAGCACTTTTCTCGTTCATATGTACTTTTTCCTACCTCTTAGGCTCTTACATTGCATATCAAACATATGAGCACAGGCACTTTTGCTGTTATAGTGCATCATTTATGGTTCTTTGCTCTTTTAAAAAGAAAGAGTTAGCGCCTAGATGTGGTGCGGTGGTGGTATGCTCTGCTCAATCACATCCATTTCTGCACCATAGAAGATATTAATTTGCTAGCTTAGCTAGATATACATATATAGGCATGATTATGTTGTCATGTTGTTCTCACTCCACAGGGGATATATGTTTTACAAAAAAATGTTCGCACCTACAGGTGGTTCATTATTTTCCATGCAGTACTTAATTTATAGGATTAAGTATTGTTTGTATATTTTTACCAAAGATCATTTCCATCTAGCTTTCTAAAGAAAGCCCAATGTAAGTGTGTAACTTACTTTTTATACATGGCGACGCACGGAGGCAACAAGCTAGTTTTTGTAAATATAAAGGAAAGACGCCAAAATTGAATGGAAAGAGGGAAAAGAAACGGCGCAATTAAGCCACAATATACACCGATATCTAGTATCAGTTGAGCTAATTAAGCTCTCCTCTCTACCTAATGAAATAGTAAGCAGTAAGTACTATTGTGCACTTGAAGACACTGATGATGACCACAGTTGTGATGGTGGTTTCCCTTTCCGGTTGTTCACTCCACGAAATACGCACTACCCGTGGTGGCCACGCGCCTGTCTAATCTTTTTATGCCAGTGGCCGCAGCACATTCTTCAGATTAATGAAAAGAATGTGTCAGGATCGAATCTTAAAATTTTCTCTTTTTCTGCCTCCCACCCAGAGTTGGCTATAGCTTGCTAGCTAGAGCGCAATGCAAGCTGATCATGCATGCTAAGTAAGGAGTAATATTGCTAGTAATTAAGGAGTAATATTGCTATGCTTGTCCCTTGTTCCCGGCGCTTGCAATGTCCAAAGGGTCAAAATCTCAGAGCCACCGTGTGCTAGCTGTGCGTGTGGTGCTTTGCTTTGTTCAATTCGTTCTTCCTTAATCGTGAATCCGCACTATCCTTAGATCGAAATGAATGCTAATTAACCTAATATGTAACCGGGGTTGAGTGTAAACCACGCGTGTATCACGCACAGATCGGTGTTCTGTGATCGGATCTTTCGGTATGCATCATCATCAGCATGCATGTGCATGTTCGGTTTGTGCATTTGTAAACTGTTTTTTAAACGTCAACATACATTTGTTTAATTTGTTTTTGCAATATTTTACAGTACTTCATTCGTACCACTAACAACTTAATAATACATAACACATATTGATATATACATATAGGTCCCGCTTGATTCTCCAACAAGGATGAAGATTAAGTGCGCACGCAAAACGAGATAAACCATTAGCACATAATTAATTGAATTTTAATTATTAAAACTTGAAAATAGATTTATTTGATTTTTATATCAACTTCTATTTAGAAAGTTTTCGTACGAAACACACCGTCTAGCGGTTTGAAAAGTATGGCTAGCGGAAATCGAGGAAAAAATTGTATCTTGTTGGACTTTAGAACGGGACCATAGTGTTGTGTGATTATTGTATGGTTTGGAGATGAGGTGAGATGAGTTAGACTATCCTTGATTTTAAATGAGATGATCATATTATCAATTTGACATGAGTATAGAGTGGTCATGTATTTTTTTTAAGGATAAGATGGTATGTGGGGTGGTTCTGCATTTTTAAGGGATCCAAGGGTGTGATCCACATGTTAGTTAGAGAGATGAGGTGGGTAGTCCGCTATTTTTTAAGGTGTGAATAGTAGTGAATATTTTCTTTTGGGATCATATCATCCTACCTATTATCAAATAAAACACTCTCAAACATCGTGACGGTCTAGCACGACCCACCCCATAGCTCGAACCATGTGTGCATCGCGTGCTGACATAATATGGAGGTGCAGCCAGCCGTGAGGCACATATGGTTTGTACACGACGAGACGATGGTTAGGGATCAAACGAGACGGACGGCGAGAAATGGATGTCACATCGTCGCCCCGCCGGGTCTATCTCAAAGTGGTCCTGGTCCACGTCGGCATCCGATCCACAAGTCAGCGAGGGGCGCGTGGCCGGCACACGCCGAGCGATCTGGGCCCTCCATTTCGCCAACCCTAGCGGCCTCCCCATTATAAATGCCGCTGGCCGAGGCGTGTGGCCGCCACACTGCGATCCCCATCCATCTTCTCCGCACACGCCACACTCCTCTCGATCTTCTCCCGTCTCGATCAGCTGATTCGATCGCCCAGCCTCCGGTGGCTTGCTTGCTTGTGCTTCGTATCCATGGATCCTCACCACAGTTCCCACGTCCATGCCGGAGCCGCCGCTCCTAACTGCACGTGCAGGTTGCCCAAGGAGGAGGATCTAGCCGCCGCCGTCGTCGTCGTCGACGTTGAGGCGGCTCCTCACTACACGTCGTTGAAGGCGGCTGAGGCCGACGTCGTCCCGAGCGGCGGCGGCGGCGAAGGGGAAGGTGGCGACGACGTGAACTACATAGCCCGCGCGCAGTGGCTCCGTGCCGCGGTCCTCGGCGCCAACGACGGGCTCGTCTCCGTGGCGTCCCTCATGATCGGCGTCGGCGCCGTGAACGAGAACCACAACGCGATGCTCGTGTCCGGGCTGGCCGGGCTCGTGGCCGGCGCGTGCAGCATGGCCATCGGGGAGTTCGTGTCCGTGTACGCGCAGTACGACATCGAGGTGTCGCAGATCGAGCGCGATGGCGACAGCGACGGCGACAACGCCGCCGACGCCGCGGCCGCGAGGGAGAACCTGCCGAGCCCGACGCAGGCCGCGTTCGCGTCGGCGCTGGCGTTCGCCGTCGGCGGCCTCCTGCCGCTGCTGACGGGCGGGTTCATCAAGCAGTGGGGCCCCAGGGTCGGCGTTGTGTGCGCCTCGACCAGCGCCGGGCTGGCCGGCTTCGGCGCCGCAGGCGCGTACCTGGGCGGCGCCAACATGGTGAGGTCCGGCACTAGGGTCCTCCTCGGCGGCTGGCTCGCCATGCTCGTCACCTACGCCGTGCTCCGGCTGTTCGCGACGCTCTTTCACAACATGAACATCTCGTCGTCGGGGTGATGATGCGTGTGACGCAGAAATCGATCACTCTAGAGATGAAGAAAATAATCAAGGGGTTGTGCTAGCTAGCTGTTTAATTAACTACTCTTGGTTTGCCAGTAGTACTGTACCTAGTGGCGGATTAACTAGCGAATCCCTGGATACCGAACTGGGAATAATCAGGGGGTGTAAGTGTAATGGTTGTGATATATGAGGCGTGGCCAGGCAAATGGTCTCAAATGAGAATATTGGTGTTAATTATTGTATACCGATTCCCTTCTCACTTTGCCTCCCGTTTGTTTTCGATTAGTCTATGTCTCGGTGACAGTTCACAAACTAGCTGATGCTCTGGATTGCGAATATCCAAGTGTGCCACTGGCACGTTGATTTTTTTTTTTTTGTTGATTGGCAAGCAAATACCAAACAATACGTTGAAGGTGCAACCGGGATTGCCAGTGGTCAATGGAACTTGTACCAATGGAAAAAAGAACAGATTAGAACACAGAAAACAAGAACTGTGCACAGATTGTCTTGTCATATGACCCCTCAGCCAGTCCACTAGTCCAGTAAAAGCCCGGTTCTTGTTGGGCCTATTTATGCCACGAAAGCCCATCTTGGTAAGGAATATAGGCCTTCTTCTTCCACATTCCAAAGTTCAGATTTCTTGCTAATAGTTTGACACTAAAGTTACAGGCTTCTGAAACTTACACTACAGAAAATTACTTTTGAGGTGTAAACGAGCACTCGACCGATCCAACGAAAATGTCTGGTGATCACAGATCTGATGATCTGTTGGCCTCGAGATATTCTGCACCTGATTTCTCGATCTTAGCAAAGAAAATTATCGATCCAATGACCTGGTTGCACAAATGGAAGGTAAAATAATAGGAGAAAAAGGACGATACAGCTGGAACGTTGACAAAACAAAGATAGACACGGTGGCTTTCACTACAAATTAAAATGGTATAATACTCCATTAACAATAAAAGTACAGCTACAACCGTGTACCAATATTCAGATTTTAGCAAATTGAACTGGAGAGCATTCCTCAAAGAAGAAAGCAAAAAAGCCTAACTGAAAGTCTGAAAAGAAAGCTCTTTTTTTTTTTAGTCCTGAAAGCCAAAAGGCTGCTGGTTTTGTGAGAGCCCATGAAGAGTTGAAGACTAACACACTTTCCACGGGATCGATCCCTCCTCAGCTAGCTCTCGTCGGTTCCAACCTCTCCCAACTTCTTTTTCTGGATTCTTGTGGCCGCCACGCGCCACCGCGGTTTTCTTTTGTACCAACGACGAGACGACCTCGCGCGGCGCGAAAGTCGCATGTGCCAACGGCATCGTGCCGGCCTCTTCCACCGTTACACGGCTGAATCGATATGATTCATCATCTCTCTCGTGGTGGCCACACGCCTCTTGCTAATCTAAGCACCCCAACTTGCACGTCGGATTCGTCGCGACCTCCCGGACAGATCGCGTTGTCGCATGGCGGCCACGCGCCCACCGGGTAGTTTATTCCCACGACGACGAATATTTCGGCCTGTCTCCATCTCGGAGCACGTAATCCGGGATGCTTTAGGTGAACTGCTCCACGTACGCCGGCCTCCACGTACCAGCTAGCTCGCCAAAGTTCATCTTCGTCGTGGTGGCCTTTCTTGATAAAAGTCTCGGCTCCCTGTATAGCAGATAATAATATGCTCGATCGCAGTTTTGGCCCGCGTTAGGTTTAAAAGTCTTGTCCTTGATGAACATATAATAATATGCTCGAGGTCGTCGCTCGCGTTAGGTTTATGGTAACATTACGTTTACTCATAATCGGTATATTTTTATGTATAAGTCGGGACAGCTAGATTATTCTTCTTATATGTCTAAATTAGTTATCGGGTACTGGAGAAAGCTCGAGGCTTATGACCTAGTCAAAGCGTGACTCATGTGGGTTCGGCTAGGGCTCTGTATGATATAGGCTGACCTTAAGAACAAGTTTGACAGCTTGGTTGTGTAATGCAAATAAACTAGAGAAACATGCACAAACTAGTATTTATCTGCATGATAAAATAGTACGTATGAGTATAAAATATTTTTCATAGCCCTATATATTTCTCGTTTGCTAATTTAATAATTGGAATTATGAAATCCTTTTTGTCAAGAAATTTTTCATTGGACACAGATATTATCTTATTGATAAGCTTTCAGCCAAGCCTGGATTTCAATTATGTAGAGCTCGAGCTTGCTTAGAAGCTTAAAATTGAAAGTAGGCTTGGCTAAAGTTTTGCGTTGAGCTTGAGCCTAACAACTGGGCTCACTCAAGCTCAGCTCGTTAGCAACCCTTGTCACATGACTAGGCATTATAAATATATAACAGTTTCAAATCTTTTCTTGATGTCCAAAACACAGTATAGTTTTCTTTACTCCAAGTTGAGTTAAAATTCTTCCTTTTAAGTTCATTAGGATTAAATATCCTTACTAAGTGGGTGTTGCAAAATGTGGAATTAGTGATTTCTCGAAAAAAGAATGGGGCCTTACAAGCTTTTAGCTAGCTTCGGTCAATTCAAGCATCCACTGTGTGCAA
Organism: Oryza punctata; assembly: GCA_000573905.2. Classification (NCBI taxonomy): domain Eukaryota; kingdom Viridiplantae; phylum Streptophyta; class Magnoliopsida; order Poales; family Poaceae; genus Oryza; species Oryza punctata. Next base: position 25,432,216 of record CM002491.2, on the reverse strand, counting down.
GAGATTTGATTTAATTATTTTGTCAGAAAGGTACGTAACAGCAAGCTGTTGAACTTTCGGTTGGACGCTCTGAACTGGTCAGTGTGTGCTGGAATAGCCATACGGTGCAATTCTCCGGGTGGACTTCTAGTCTACCACAATAAAATGGACTAAACTGAGCATATGAAGAAAGAGTTGGACAAACATAACTGAAGGGAGTTGGAGCTATGTACCTATGCAAAACTGTGTTCTACTGCCTGCTGGTGTGGATATTCGCCAATTGGACATGAGGCTCTTGCGCTACAGATCAAGCTGTCTTTTTTCCCTATTCATATACATAAATGTATATATGTGCAAAAGCACTGTCACTAATCACTGTTCTGGCTTGGATATCAGGATATCTGGATATGTTTGTCGATCGTAATATATATATTACAGAATCCGTAGTTTTTGTTTTTAAGAAATGGCAGAAGCTCTGCCAATCAAATACAAGGAGGATACGAAAGGAAAAGGCATGGCACATATGCATGGAATGACAACGAGGAAGAAAGAGGAAATTACAACTCAAAAGGTCCATTTGGAAGAAACCACCATTGGAATGGGTTATAGTTAACACCGATGGGGCGTATGTGCAGCGAAAGGGGAAGCTAGCGCTGGAATTGTGATCCGAGACCATGGGGGACATGTTTTGCTCTCATCCCGGAAAGTGATGAGGGATGTGGGTCGGCGGAGGAGGCTGAAGCACCCGCATGCCTGGAGGGGATTCGGCTCACCTCACCACTGAGTGGGTTAAACAACCGATGATCCTGGAGATGGACTGCACCAACATTGCTAATTCCCTGCGGCTGGGAGCAGTGGATAGATCTCAGCTTTGGTATATCATACAGGAGTCCACTTGGTTCCTCAGTTCCGAATTGAGAAGGTCGGTAGGGAGAGTAATAGCGTTGCCCATGGGCTCGCTCATCTGGCTTTGAGGACGCAAAACATTGTGTTGTTTGGCACTTTCAAGCTCCTTAGTGTGTGTGTCTGAGCTTCTCGCTCGCGAATATAATTCTGTTGAAGTTTAATTTATAAACTCTTTTCCTCGCAAAAAAAAAAACAAATAAGGAGGATAAAGGGAGTACCAAGGCCCGCCCCTTTAGACCACAACAGTATATGTTCAATTACACTATTACAGTTGTTGTTATCCAGAAGCCATATATAGCAATCAAATAAGGGATTGCTGTCAATATGCAGAATTGCTAATTTAAGAATGGAACAAGAATTGGAGCTAACTCTATATTATTCTTAGCTTTATCCAAATATAAAACATTGTTGGATGTATTGTCCCATCTAATACCCCTTAAACAACACCCAAATGCATAAGGAAAACCGGCAAACACAGCCACTTCGATTATACTCTTCGCAATCTTCTGTGATTCTTACGAAGGAATTAATGGGCTTGTGATAACGGTGTATTTTTCTTCTGGGAGTACATAATATTATCCGTGACAATGGCGCCTGTAAGTTCAATAATATCCATTATCTAAAATCAAAAGGGTAAGTTCAATAATCTCTCCAACTGCAACACTTTAAGAAAAAGAGAGAGGTACTCCTAGGTGAGTTTTCAGTTCAGGCTATTTGATTCCCTTTGCCTCCCTTGTGCTCACACCTAGTACTACACGATGCAATGCTCTTTTACAACAAATATTCTTGTGGTTGCCACATGCCTCGCCAGTAATTTAGAGGCTAAGATTCTAGCTATGCATCGAACCATTCAAGCCTTCCCGTGTCAGCCACGCGCTCGGGATTAATATAATGCTAATATGTCCATCAGATGAGCTGGATACATCTAACTTGGCCATCCTCCTTTTAGCACCCATTTGCACTAATTAGTCCATCCTTGACTTGGAAATTTTTGGTCTTTCCATAGCCAAATGACAAAGAAGAGCCAAAGGATTAGGTGAGAGTTTTTACAGTGTCACGATTATAAATAGCTGATGAGCCCCTAGATATGTCCTGCCCATACCATTACCATAGACGCAGGTCTTTCTCAGGAAGTGAAGAGCAGCAGAGTTGCATATCTTGCAGGGTTTATCAGGTAAGCTCTATATAGGTGGCTTCTTTTCTGGGCTCTTCATTTTATTTGGTTTTCCTTTTGCTTGTGTCATTTTTCTGCTTCTAGAAAATGGAAAAAAAATACTCATGAATGTCGTTCTGCTACTCTTCTGTTTCAATACAAGTCCTCGAACTGTTCTTAACTAGCTAGTAGCTAGGGAGCTCAGGTAGCTTTGACGATCTGCAGAAGATTTTCCAGCACTATACTGCATGTTGTTGATCATCTGGCATTGATCCCACAATTAGTTCTCTCTGTAACCTTTGTTTCTTTCCCAATCTAATAAAATCTCGGCCGGCGATGATCTTCAGCCGGCCCGGCGAAAAACAATTTCATGGAGTTAATTTTACTTGCAAATGAATTTCCAAAACTGAAGAATTTAATGTCGATCTTTCAGATGTAATCAGTATTTCAACCATCAGTATATAAAACCAGAATGTGCTAATCATCAGTATAAGCTGAAAGGGAACCAATAATGCATCTTCTGACAAGAAAAAAAGATCAGGCCATATTTACTAATGTCTAATGCATGAAATAGCAGAAAGTTTCTAACACCTGGTGCTACTGTAATGCAGTTTCCGGCGTAAAAGGAGCGGTGCAGCAATTAACTGAAACTCAAATAATCGTCGACCGCTAACTGAGGTATTCAGACAAGAAGAAGAGGCATCATGCAACGGTGGACGCGCAACGGGATGCTGAACTTCTCGCAGCCGGCGTCATCTTCGCCGTTCGGATTCTACGACGGCGGCCACGGGGCGTCGAGCAGCGGCGGCAGCCGGTCGCACGGCTGCAGGAGCCAGAACAAGGACCAGCGCAACCTGGAGAAGAACCTGACCAAGGTGAGGAAGGAGTGGATGAAGGTGAAGGAGGAGATGGGGTACGCGAGGCTGCTCAGCGAGCACCTCAGCGAGACGGTGACGGAGACCGACCGGAAGGTGGCCGCCATGCTCGAGGAGCTCGACCGGACGGACAAGTACATGCAGGATATACTGTCGTCCCAGCAGAAGTAGTGAGCCATGACATCAGATATTCAGATGCGTATTTTGATGGATTTCTATGTATTTACCTAGCGGCTAGCTAGATCATCAGCTTCTTTTTCTGGGCATTTTTGCCATTGTGGTATTCGGTTTTTTAGCAGATCGATGTCCCGGTACAGGGTATATAAAACATATGTTACCGATATGTTCTGATATGTCATTAATTCTTCAGCTTCGCCTCCCTCTATATGCCATTTCCTTGGTTTGCTTGATGAGTCATTTCAATCTCATCCGATTACCCATTACGTAAGATAAAAGATAGCAGCATGCCATTAATCTGTACTAGCTAGCTTCGAAGCACAAGAAGCATGTGTTTGAAACGCAAGAATTTTCCCGGCCGGTTCTTCTGAAATATATATATATATATATAGCTAGGTTCTTGTAAAAAATATTTACAAAAAAAAAAAACTGAAGTTATTGCGTTCCAGAGAGAGAGAGAGGTAAACATCGCGTTCGATCAAGTTCCTCATGTATTTTCGGAGTGATTAGCTTTCACTAGATTTAATGGCACACATTTTGCGTGCTGAATGAACAGTACAACCTGTACTACACACACGGTACTACGTGGTAGCAGTACAAGAGTACTCTCTATAAGTGGAAGCATGGCAAGGCGACGGACTAGCTTTGACCCGACCAACAAATCCCCAAATAGCAAACAAGGGAAACGTTAGCCCTTTCTCTTCTTCTCTTTTCCGTGCAAGCTAAGTCCAGGAAAGTGAAAGCTCAGGGTGTCGATTACATCATAGCTGACGATTTCTGGGGATGGTAGTAGCTACTCCTAGCTGGCTACCCTCTCTTAGCAAAAAGCAAATTTATCTATGTACATTTGTCAAACGTACGAGGAGACAGCAAAAATATATATTATGTGTATGAGTGTGTGTCGCCATTAGTCTAATGGGTGCGACTTGATTAGTGATTACCCACTTGGGAAGGCCTCCCCTGCATTATGCCATTAACAAAATCAACTCGACGACGTCAAAACCAGGCGACTCACCAGCTTACGACGGGGACGATACGGTGGGCGCCGTGATGCGGGTGATGCCTGGCCTGACGCGCCTCGTCCGGTCGTCCCCTCTCGCGCCGTATTCAAATGCAAATGGCAGCACGGGCTCCATATGCATGTGATATGACTATAGTTTATTTTTGCTGCTCCCTCCTTGTTGATGCAGAGATAATCAGATAATTAATGAGTATCGCGTGCGTGTTTCTCCGAAATGGTAATTTACTCCCGATTTGGCCTTGGATGGGCCAGAGATCAACGTACTTGGATGTTGGCTCCTGCTTTATTTTGATCATCATTTTTTAAGAGAAGAAATTACGTAGGCTGGGACCCGGGGTGTTTCTTTCAGAAGTAAGCTGGACCCGGTGTGTTCGGTTTCTGGCAGGCCGGGTCCATTTGTATGATGAAAACGCTTGCTGTTAATACGGACGGCCCAATAAATGCTATAATTCTACTCCCGGGCCAAAAGACCAAAAAGGTCAAATGGGGCAATGAAGCCCATGTTTCCAATCCGATGAGTCGACATATTGACTTCTGAGTATTGTTCATGGTGGTAGATTATTTGGGGAGTAACTATATACATGACATCATATTTTTTACTAAAAAATAGCCAGCATATATTTAAATTGTAAGTCTCTAAATTACATATGTAATTTTAGTGTATTTACAATGTAATTTCCAAAATTACATATGTAAATCTAAAATTATATTATGTAAATCTTAAAATTATATACTAATTACATAGGTAAGTGATGTGTAAGTAAGGTGTAATTACATATGCAAGATTTATGACGTAATAAATATAACAATTCCGATTATTTGAGCTCTAAAAATAAACATAAGAGCGTGAGATAAAAAAAAAAAACCCTGTGCTGCTGCCAATTTATATGATCTGTGGTGCTGCAGATGCCTGGGATGTCAACCAGACGGTCTCAACCGGTAAAATCTGTATATTCTTCCCGTGCACGTCGCCATGAAAAAGTTCCATATATTCCACTGAGATACGTGGCTTCTCCGGTATCTACCAGGCTTATTTTTCTATCTTCAGGTAGAGAGGTCACTTACGTGGCCTGATAGCATTCCATCAAATATATCAGAGGAAGTCATCCGGTGGCGCACATACGCCGTAAGAATTGGCAACTGTTTTGCCAAGCGAAAACGGGTGAAAAGGCGAGCAATTGGCAGTGAGCCAGTGAGCGTGACTGAGTGACTGCGTGAGTGGGTCAGGCAAAGCCGTGAGATGCTCTGTGTGGCGAGCTCTGAAACGTCCAAAGCTCCACGCCCTCTGTGCATGGGCCATGGCCCATGGGTAGCTCGTGGTCGAAAATGCGGAGACGTGTCTGTCTGCTTTGCCTGCACTTTTTATGCTGCTTTGTTTTACCTTACTGCTCGATCCCTACTGATTACGAGTACGTGAATTTACAGTAATAACATACCACTTTACCAGTTTACGATTTGTATTTTTTCTAGTTCATCTTGGATATAAGACTTTCTGGGATTGTATAGTACTGCAGTGAGCCAGTGAAGTTAGCCGTAAACTGAGGACAAGACAAATATTTTTTTTCACAGGCCAAGTTGTGCGAAATATCATACGTCTTCACTGGGATAACGTTATTTCAAAAATAATTCAAACAGGCAAGATTGGAAATTGTTGTTAGTATTTATTTTTTTGAAAAAGAAAAAGGAGATGTTAGTTAGGCAGGCCGTCTCCGGAAATAAGGCGCCAATCCAAAACGTGAGACGGGAAACGATCCTGGCATCCCCGCGGCTGACATTATCTGCAGCCTCCCCTCCTCACCATCATCGCCACCATCCGCAGCAGCAGCAGCAGCGAGCGCGCATAAAGCCCTCCACGACATCCGCACGCTCCCGCGGCGCGCGCAGGCGGCAGGCTAAGGCAAAGGCAAAGGGAGAGAGAGAGAGGGCTAGCGCTAGCGCTCGCGGCAGAGGCAGGGACGAGAAAGACGCCACCTCCGCCGAGCCGACAGCCATGGCAGCAGCCGAGGCGCCAGTGCTGCGGGCCGCCGCGCCCGCGCGTCGGCCGGCCGTCTCCGCGGCGTCCGCCTCGCGCCTCCTCCTCGGCCACCGCCCCTTCCCCGCGCCGTCCTCCCGCTCCCGTTACGCCGCCGCGGTGGCGGCTGGCCCCGCAGCCGGTGCCCTCCGCCCGCGTCCGCGCTCGCGCAGGCCGCGCCTATCGGTCGTCGCCATGGCCGGCAATGGTGAGCGAGCCACAGTCTGGCGTTACTTGCTGTGTTTGTTCCATTTCTTTTTTTCCCCCCCGGACGTGGGGTTGATGGTCTGCAGTGCAAAGTGTGCACTGATGGTGTTCGATGAAATGGCCCAAAAGGATTATCTTTCGTTCTTTCTCAGAGTTGCAGATGATTGCCACGCAGTACCATAAAATTTAGGAGTGTTCTGTTGGATAGTGTATTAGTTGCTTTGTTGCTACTACTAGTTTTGCAAAAGAGAAGGTTGAGGCAGCAGGCGGGCGACGGTGCTTAGGATTGTTGATGGGCTGCTGCTTTGTCAGATAAATCATTGATGAAGCTGCTTCTAACTAAAGAGTAATTGGTGTAGAAGCTCTTCTGGAGCTCATAACTAGTCATGGTTCTGTAAATGATTATTGTAGAAGTAGAATTTCTTCCCAATAGAGCAAACTGAGAAGCAAGGAATAGAGAGATGCGAGGATATAGCTCCATAAACATCTAATAGAAAAATACACATATCTATGTAATCAAGTGCATGTCCTCTCTATGTTTGCTTAGTTAGCAAAAAGAATATGGTCGATGGCATTTTGCTCTTACACAATAGACTTGTATGCATGTAACTTATCTTGTCGATGCAACATATTGAATAAATGCTTTACATTCTTCTAATTACTGTCTTTTACGCATCTCCTAATGAATATTGTGCAGAAATGAGTTTCTATTTTGCAGTAAAGTTTGTCATTAAGTTAATTACATAAGTTCTGGAAGCCAAGTCTCTTGGATTCCTTTTCACTTTTCCATTTTGTAGATTCACAGTTTTCAACCAAAATAAATTACATTGCTTTTTTCAACCTATCAATTACATAAATATTGACATACTTTACTTTTATATACAGATCGGCAAGTGCCTTTGACAGATTACCGCAATATTGGTATCATGGCACATATAGATGCAGGAAAGACAACAACTACAGAACGTGTTTTGTACTACACAGGAAGGAACTACAAAATTGGTGAGGTCCACGAGGGAACAGCTACGATGGACTGGATGGAGCAAGAACAAGAGAGAGGAATAACCATTACGTCTGCAGCAACTACTGCTTTCTGGAACAAACATAGAATCAACATCATCGATACTCCTGGGCATGTCGACTTCACTCTTGAGGTTGAGCGTGCTCTCAGGGTGTTGGATGGAGCTATATGTCTATTTGACAGTGTTGCTGGGGTAGAACCACAATCTGAAACCGTGTGGCGCCAAGCTGATAAATATGGGGTTCCGAGAATATGCTTTGTAAACAAAATGGACCGCCTTGGTGCTAACTTCTTTAGAACTAGAGACATGATAATTGCAAATTTAGGTGCAAAGCCTTTGGTAATACAGTTGCCCATTGGTTCAGAGGACAATTTCCAAGGAGTTATTGATCTAGTCAAGATGAAGGCTATTGTATGGACAGGAGAGGAACTTGGTGCAAAATTTTCTTATCAGGATATACCTTCTGATCTCCAAGAGATGGCTGAAGACTACAAAGCTCAGATGATGGAAACTATTGTAGAGTTGGATGATGATGTTATGGAGACTTATCTAGAAGGTGGCGAAATAGACGAGGAAACTGTCAAGAGATTGATCCGAAAGGGAACAATATCTGCCAGCTTTGTTCCTGTTCTATGTGGTTCAGCCTTTAAAAACAAGGGTGTCCAACCACTGCTTGATGCTGTTGTTGATTACTTGCCATCACCGCTTGACCTGCCACCAATGAAGGGCACTGATCCAGAGGACCCTGAACTGATCCTTGAAAGAAAGCCTAGTGATGATGAGCCATTTTCTGGGTTAGCTTTCAAGATCATGACTGACCCATTTGTGGGATCATTGACATTTGTTCGCATATACTCTGGGAAGCTGGTTGCTGGTTCATATGTTCTTAATGCAAACAAAGATAAGAAGGAAAGAATCGGAAGGCTTCTAGAGATGCATGCGAACAGTAAGGAAGATATAACAGTTGCTGTGGCAGGTGACATAGTAGCTCTTGCTGGTCTCAAAGATACAATTACTGGTGAAACTCTTAGTGACCCAGATAAGCCTGTTGTGCTTGAACGCATGGAATTTCCTGATCCTGTCATTAAGGTTGCTATTGAACCAAAGACCAAAGCTGATGCTGACAAAATGGCAACCGGACTAATCAAGCTTGCTCAAGAAGACCCGTCATTCCACTTCTCTAGAGATGAGGAAACCAACCAGACTGTTATTGAAGGAATGGGAGAATTGCACCTTGACATCATTGTTGACAGATTAAAGAGAGAGTTCAGGGTAAGTATTCTGATTAGCTTTATTGTTTCTGTACATGCCCCACGCAATTACTCTATATTTATGTGCAGATCATATTGAACAGTTGTTATTGTGCATATAAACCACACCATTTCCTATGTGCTTAGATTTTTCCCTTTTCCTCAGCTAAGCTAAGAGAAACTACCTGATAAGATAGTAAAATGTTCTTTTGGTTAGCTTATTTATTTATGTTCTATGATTTAATAGTTCGGTTCTTCAATTATGCCACTTACCTCACCAAATAATCTTATTAAAGACCTATAAATAGAAGCATTCCACTAGTTTTTTGTATTCATAATTGCACACAAGAGTTTAACTTTAGCTCTTAAATATGCAACTGCACAGGTTGAAGCAAATGTTGGAGCTCCGCAGGTCAACTACCGTGAAAGTATTTCCAAGGTTGCAGAAGTACAATACGTTCATAAAAAACAGTCTGGTGGATCTGGGCAATTTGCGGACATTATTGTGCGATTCGAGCCTTTGGAGGCTGGAAGTGGGTACGAATTCAAGAGTGAAATAAAGGGAGGGGCAGTTCCAAAAGAATATGTACCAGGCGTGATGAAGGGAATTGAGGAAAGCTTGCCCAATGGTGTCCTTGCTGGTTACCCTGTTGTGGACCTCCGAGCGGTGCTGGTTGATGGCTCATACCATGATGTTGATTCAAGTGTCCTGGCATTCCAAATTGCAGCCAGAGGTGCATTCCGTGAAGGATTGAGGAAGGCTGGTCCAAGACTCCTGGAACCTATAATGAAAGTTGAGGTGATAACCCCTGAGGAGCATTTGGGCGATGTTATTGGTGATTTGAACTCCAGAAGAGGACAGGTCAATAGCTTCGGGGATAAACCTGGTGGCCTGAAGGTAGAACAAAATATATCCTTTCCCTTTATTAGCCATATAGTTTAAATGTGGCCTGAAACTTACTGTATTATATTATTATTATTATTATTATTTGATGCAGGTTGTCGATGCTTTCGTGCCACTTGCGGAGATGTTCCAATACGTCAGCACGCTGAGAGGAATGACCAAGGGGCGCGCGTCTTACACGATGCAGCTCGCCAAGTTCGACGTCGTCCCACAGCACATCCAGAACGAGCTCTCTGCGGCGAAACAGGAGGAAGCTACTGCTTAATTTTTTCCAGATTTTGGTAGATATACTAAACGGCGACATTGGAGCAGGTGGATAATAGGACATCCAAGTGTATGTAGCTTTGTAGCGTCAAGCCCCTCGGGGAGATATTGTTTGCCATTGTTTTGGACCTGATAATGGCCTTGTCAAGTTCTTTTCTTCTTTTTGAAGACTGCCTTGTTAAAGTTTTCAGAAGAGAAAGCGGTAACTATAAATTTTTGTTTCCTTGCTCTAGCTGAGACGTCCTCTTCTTTCTGCCCCTTCTGCGTTTCGTTCTGCTTGTTACAATGGTGTGGATAGATCGTGTGTAGTTATTTATAGGGATGAATTAATATTATATGTTACAAATCAGAAATATCATAGAATAAGTTATCTAAGGAATGATGTATAATGCCTTTTACGAAATCTTAGTTAGAGAGCAGTGATACGTAAAATTCTTAACCTAAGCTGAGAGAGTGCTGCGGTGTAGAGCTCCATCCGTTGCCCTAAAAATCCAAAACTAAAGTTAAAATTTAAATTTTGAAATTGATTTTAAGATATTTTAACGCAGTTTCTTTTCTAACATTGCCTTAAGAATACAATATGTAAAACTCAGTTTTACGTATAAATTATTTTTTATTGCTAATAAATCGTTACGGCGTACAATAAGCATATGATCAACCGGTGAGACTACCAAAGATAAGGGTTTGCAAAATCGTTTAAAGTGGGGTTACCACATGTAATCACACGTTTACTTCCACGTGCGATTACTGTGATGTTTACCTTGGTTTCAAAAAATGAAAAATTATCTCAAGTGACATATAATTTTATAATCGAGACATATAATTTGATCACTAATAAATCATTCCGGCTTATAACAAGCATATGGCAACCGATGAGATTGTATACGTTGACACGATTTCTAGACGCACAAAACCTTAGCGGCGGTATCAGACTTCTTAGGCCGTGGTGATTGATTAGGTGTGGAAAATCAAACTACACCCTTTTTTACATAGGACACCGTTAATTTTTTTTATAACATTTAATTATTCGTTTTATTAAGAATTTAGTACAGATATGTATATGTTAAAATTATGATTTACTTGATACATCAAATCACAAAAAATAAATAATATATATATATTTAATAAAACGAACGTAAAAATCAACAGTGTCATATTACATATTAGAAATTCGACTCAGCCATGACCAATCGGAACTTGCATAAACACGATTGAAATTGACGACGAATTTTGCATTTAGAGGTTTCCAGGTACACCAATCAGATTACTCCATCCCTGGGCCCTTTCAGCATGTCTACTTCATTTGGACTATCCCTGCACTTACTAGCTTCTGGATCTTCTGCATTACTCCGGGGTTCTTGAGATGCGCCTGAGCAGCCTTCGGATTCTCCTGGAAGTCGGTCAACACCTGCAGAACAGCATTACGATGGTCACCAGGCTACCAGGATAATCCACCACCTACCAACACTTCAATTCAACAGGTCATCTAGAAGTAATTATGTTTACCTGCTGCATGATAGGATCCTTCAGAATGTTCTGGATTTCAGGGTCCTGCATAGCCTTGTTCTGCAAAATAGAAGCGGACAGTAAGTTAACATCACTGCTCGCTCTTATCTTACCAAACCAATGGATGTACCGAGGGCACCACTGTGGTTGGAACTGGATTACTGGAAGGAGAGCGTTACCTGTCTTTCTTGCAATTCCTCCTGGCTCAGTTCCCCTCTGCTAGCCTTGTTGATCTGTTGGACACATCTGAAAAACGACGGGCACGGTTAAGTAAGGACGCTGCAGTGGAATGGAAAAAGTGATCGATCTCCTTCGTTAATCATTGCTTACCTCCTAACACCATCAAGCAACTCCTGGTTGTTCGGGTCATGCTTTAGGCCGGCCTGATAAGTTTCCAGTGCTTTGTCATATTCTTTCATGAAAAATTGGATTGCACCTTTCCTTGTGTATCCCTTGGAGAATGTAGGATCTAGTTCAATGCATTTTTCAGCATCTTTGAGACCTTCAGGCATGGCTCCCAGCTTGGTATAACAGGCGGCCCTGTTGCTGTATACCTGAAATAGTCCATGTAACCAATAACTTAGAAACACTGAGACAAGACCCCCCATAGATTCATAGAACAACAATGACGAAGCATGCTTAGCATTTTCAAATACTATGAAGAAAAACCAGATGTTTGACCAATTCACATTCTCCAATCTGTTCTCCGTCAGATGTACTCATGCACACCAACATTACAGTGAAGTACAGGCTTTGCACAGCTGCTGTGCTTAAGCAATTGAGTAAGAACAAAGAATTTACCCTTGGATCCTTGGGGTTTCTCCTGAGAGCTTCAGTGTAATGCTTCACTGCTTCTGGGTATTTCTGCTGCTTGAAGAATTCATTGCCTGCACATTAGTGGACCAGAATCAAAGTTTCATCCTCATCACCAATTCACCACCTGCAACAAGACACACAGTGATAATAACATATTTGCCACAACATACCTTTCTCTCGCTCCTCATCAGCTATTTTTGGATCATAGTACTCTTGCTGCTCCAGCTCCCTCTTTGCTCTTTCAGCATCATTTAGTTTCTTCAGGGTATCTGGGTTTCTGTGCTCAGTCAGAGCCTTTTGGTAAGTCTCAATGGCAACATCATAATCTTTGGAGCACTTAGCAAGCTTAGCAAGAGCAGTTCCCTTTCTGGTCAGTGCCCTAGAGATCATCTTGAAATCAGCATGAAATTCCCTTCCCCTCTCAACAGCCTTATCACAGTCCTTGATGCACTCATCATACTGCAAATTGGGGAAAATATTGGCATATTAGCTTTCAGGACATAACATTTACGACATATATAATGTTAAAAGATCCAATAGTTGAACCACCTATAACTCATCAGTTTCTCTTTTGAAACAGACAATGCATCACTTTCTTAAACGAGGCAAGGCATCTCGAACTATGCTGCTGAGTGCAAGCATACATAGCAAAAGCATATTCACTTCCACAAACACTCAAACTGGATGTCGACATGTCGTCTAAAATTACAGCACTGCAAATCTAGAATTGTTGGTATATGCTAAACCTCTAGGTAAGTGATCACATTAATCAATTTCATAAGGAAGTTTGTCAATTCCTAGAGTACTGCAACTTCACATAAGTACACAATAATCTGAACTTTCTAGAAAGAAATCAATGTAGTACAACAATTAGCACAGTACAAAAAGAATAACTCACCTTCCCCATCTCAAGGTAAACGGCGGCCCGGTTGGTGAGGTAGGAGACGTCCTCATCGTCGAGCTCCATGGCTTTTGTGTAGTGTTGGATCGCCGTCTCAAAATCCTTCTTTTTGTAAGCGGCGTTGCCCGCTTCTTTCTCCTTCTGCGCTGCGGCCTTCCTTCCCTTCCGCTCCTTCTCCTCCTCCGTCACCTCCATCGGTTCGGGCTCGGGCTCGGGTTCAGGTTCCCTCGCCTTCGTCTCCGGCTGGTGCTGCTGCGGCGGCGGAGTCGACTGCGGCGGCGGTCGCGGAGGCGCGTCATGGTTCGGTAGCCTGAGGTTAAGCATGAGGCTGAGCACCTGGACCATCCGGGGATCGGAGAGGTAGTTGTTGAGGCTGCTGGGATTCCGCTGCACGTCGCGCAGCATCTGCATGAAGTCCGGCTGGTCGAGGTAGGGGCGCGTGGTGGGGTCGGCGGCGATCCTGCTCCAGAGCTCGGGGCCCTGGAACACCTTGGCGATGGCGTCGGCACCGGACGCCGGGCGGCGCGCCTGGCGGGCTTGGGCGAGTCCGTCCTTGAGGGCCTGGTTCGACGGCTCGAGGGCGAGCCCCTTCTCGTAGGCCGCCACGGCGCCCGCGGCGTCGCCGAGACCGAGGCGCGCGGCGCCGAGGCGGGAGTAACCCTTGGCCCAGTTGGGCCTGAGCGCGACGGTCCTCTCGGCGTCGGCGAGCGCCTCCGGGTAGCGGTGGAGCGAGGCGTAGGCCGCCGATCGGTTGGAGTAGAGGACGTGGTTGTCGGGCGCGAGCGCGATGGCGTCCGCGAAGTGTGCCGCCGCCTCCTCGAAGCGGCCGGCGGAGAACGCGGCGTTGCCCTTGGCCTTCGCCTCGTCGGCCATCGCGCGCGGCGGCGGCGGTGGTGGCGGCGGCGGGTGCTGATCGATCGGGAAAGCGAAGCGGAGCGGGCGCTCGAGATCGTCGGATCGGAATCGGTTGGTGCGTGTTTGGACGGAGGTGTCGAGGGGGAGAAAGTATAAAAGGTCTCGGTGTTCAAGAGTCGCGCGATCTCAACGGTTCTGGAAGATTCCGGAGGGTGGGAGAAAGCCGGGAACTCGCGAGATTGCGCTGCGACTACCAATAGAAGAGGAAGATGCCATTGGGAGAACATTGAAATCATACCCTGGTTTGTTGTAAAATGAAATATCTATACATACGACTAGCGTGTACAACTTGTATCCGATTAGTATAAAACTACTATATACCTAGACTCACGTAAGGAGATATTGAGCGTTCAATTGGTGGTCTAATGTAGGTTGTACGGCTTTAGTCGTACGTATAGCATGACTCGTCGTAAAAATAATAAAATACATTATCAAAATTTTAGTGTGACCGAATTAATTTTGACATAAAGAGAAGGCAGATAAGCTCTTGCCATCACAATTTCGTCATGGTACCGTACTAAAATCCGGAACCTTTCACATATAAAACTACACCGAAATTTGATAAGAACTCAGACAAAACCAAACGAAATGTTTTTATCTTTACCACATTTGATAATACTATAATTTAGATTTACCAAAAAATGGTACGGTTTTACTCCGACGATGAACCAAATATGCCTGATGTTTGGATTGGCGTATGCAACAACATGAATTTGCATGGTGAAACTAAAATAGTGAATTGAGATGCACTTGATACTGTAGTGACAAGGGGTGTGTGGTTTCAATCCCGAGGTCTCTGTGTTCAATTCTCAATACACTTATAATTTCTTCTTAAAAATATTTAGGGTTGTCTCTCTCTTCAAATCTTTTTTTTTTAAACTGAAACAGTGAATTGATGGAAATTCATCTTATTTCTATGTGTCTATCAATGGCTTACGCTCACAGCACGCGATTAGGTTTCAACATCCCTTTTCGGCACAACATATTATCATACGAGAGTATTCGATTTCCTTTTTTAGCAAATACGTGTGAAAGTCTTGATTCTTCGTGGGCTCTAACTGGCAAACTATTTTAATCCCTCGAGGGGATGTCCACTCGTTTACTTAAAAATCATCCAAATGGTTATAAAATTTCCGAAAAAATTAACAACACTCGTACAATGTATCTATACAATTTCATAAAATCTTAGGTTAACTCAACTCACACTTCGAGATATAAAAAAGATAAATTAAGCGTATGAATAGTAGCACACTGTTCATACCTAAATTTATTTTTTTCCTTGGTGTGTAAGTCGAATTTGAGCTTGATTTTTTGTGAACATATAGATATCACAATACTGAATATTGTTAATTTTTTTATAATTTTTCACAACTATTTGTATGAATATAGAAGAAAAAAGTATACGAGGGGATATCCCCTCGAGGGATTAGAATCCACTCCCGCTCTAACTGATTAGCTTACGCTTTTTTTCCCACAGGAAGCCCATCGAGCAGTCACAGACTGCATAGGGCTACCCATGGGGATGTTTTATTTTTTTTTGTTTGTTTAAAATTCATTTGAATAATGTTTGATATCGAAATATTTCTACGAATAAAGTTCCATCTACAAAGTTTCGATGTATAAAGTTGGTATGTGTAAAGTTTGCAGGTACAAACTTTCTTTTATAGGAGAAAAATATTGCTAGTTGGGCTGAAAAAACATTTGCTAAGAAAGGCCTAGAAAAAATGGGTTATGTAAATTTTTTTAGGCACCAAATATTGCTTCTTGGAATATATGCATGAGCTGAGAGCCTGAGAAACAGAAGTGGGCTTGCTGTCAGAAGGTCTAGGTTGGCCTCAAACGGACGAACGTAGTGTAGGGCTTGGGCGATCGCGCGGGATAACAACCGTGCAGGTGACCCTTTTTTTCCGTTTCGGATCGCGCTACTCTGGCACGAGCGATCACTCGCTTACTAGAGATCCCCTACATATACAGAACCCTTTTACAACACAGGTTTGATTGAGTCAATGGATTTATGGGCTCGTGACCTGTGTGGGCCCAATTTAATTTTGGGTCTCTTATACCATCCACATCCGGTCCCTCCTAGCCCATATGGCCTATATTCTGAGGGCCCCCAGACCAAAGTACTGATGGGCCATGTTCCCAACTCTCGATTCCGGACTTCCACGTCACGTCCACGATTCCCACTTCACATTTCATTTGGGCCTTTTTCTATTTTGTTTCTGTAATTTTTCGCGTGCCCAATGCGACAGAATTTTACAAGCCATCGCACTGTACCATGCTGAACCCTGAACTGGTAGAACTCCAAAATTACTGACAAGGGAACTCATGCTTTGGATTAGGGGTGGGCATTCGGTCTTCAGTCTTGATTTTTGGTCTTTCGATCCGTTCGGTCATTGAAAAGTGAAGGCCGAACATCAGTGCAAAATTATCAAGATCGATAAATTCGATCTTGGTCATGACGAAAATAATTAAGAGGCAAACTAAGAGAATCAGATAACTCGTAAAAATCACACGAAAATTATCCAAAATCAAAAGGAAATAATAAAAAAAGAGGATGGGGGAGGCTAGGTCGCAATCTCCACTATCACCAGTGGCGTAGTTAGAATTTCCTCAAGCCTAGAACTCAACTAATATAATTTACATAATTTACCTTTATCTTCCATGTTTTGAGGTTTTGAAATGTAAATTTTAATGGATATTTAGGCTTAGGGTAGGGCAGCAGCTGTTTCCGCCACTGACTATCACCGTTGCCACCTGCATACACCCTCTTGCTCCGCCGTAATCTTCACGCCCAAATCAAGAATCGCTAGAGGGGGCAGGGTTGGATGTCTCACCACCGTTGTAGTTGAGGAGTCACTGTCGGCATGTGCAGGAGAGAAGCAGAGAACTTCAGGGGAGGCTTGCTAGATGTCACCGTCGTTTGTAGTCGAGTTGCCATCGCCAGCATGAGCACGAGGGGAGAGGAGGGAAGGGGTGGTTGGAGTAGAGGATTGGAGAAAGAGTCAGAGGAGGTCTATGCGGCGGCGGCGCGGTACGAGGGTAAGGCATGAGCGCGGTGTGAGGAGGGGAGGAGGCGCGAGCATGGCTCGGCGACACCGAGGTGTTAGGCGTGGAGTTTGTTGGAACGTGAAAGGGGTAGGAAATTAGGGTTTCTCTATTAGGTTTGGAGGATATTTCGGTTAGTTCAATCAATTCGGTTAACCGAATCCAATGACCGAATTCGATTAGTTTAGTATGGAGGTCGAATTTACGACCTAAATTCTCAATCTCGATTAGTTGGGTTCGGAATTCGGTTTCGATGTTTTTCTATCCACCTCTACTTTGGATGACCAAAGCAAGAGATCGCCTTGTCTGCGTGATCAGATGGCTAATCTACATCTGGAGCCCCTAACTAGAAAGGTATCAACTTTTGACGTTCCACCGGTAAACGGCAGAGCAGCAAGGCACCTACTCCTAATCGTCTCATGTAACACGCGAGTTGATCGTGTGATCAATCCTCCATCACGCAAGATCGAACCTCTCGCAAAAGCGGTACAGCCTAGTGTCCGTTTGTTCCAGAAAAGAAGACGGCAACGCACGAAGTCCACCACCTGCCACGGCTCTGGAGCTCCGCTCCTTTTTCCCAAACACAGCAGAGTTTCAGACTTTTCAGTTTCGGTTTCCCTCGTTCCTGATCTTTCTCCTTCATCAAGGCACGGAACAATGCGATGTTTGCATTTTGCAACCGAAATCTCGCGAAAATCCCTCCTGTTCACCGCGCCGGGGGTGTACACGTTCTGCGGCCACAAGCCATGGGATTTCCAAATCGCGAAGTAAATGAAAGAAACCGCAAGTTTTTCCACGCAATGCCCCGCGTGGTGCACGCGACCACACCACCACACTCGCGAGGAGCGCGAGCGAAAGCTGCCGCGATGGCGAGGCGACATGCCGCGGGTCACGTGTCCGGGTGACATCCCAACGCCGCTACTTAAGCCGGCCGCCTCTCACCTACTCGGGCTTCTTTGCCTGCTTGAGTGCTTGACCTTTGGCTGGAGTACTGTGCTGTGCTGTGCTCGCGGACGACGATGGCTGCGCGGTGCTGGGTATGGGGCTTCGTCGTCGCGCTCCTGGCGGCGGCGGCGGCGGCGGCGGTTGATGGGGAGGAGGAGGAGGGGAAGTGGGAGCCGCTGATTCGGATGCCGACGGAGGAAGGGGAAGACGCTGAGGCTGCTGCTCCCGCTCCTGCTCCATCCACGGCGGATTACGGGGGGACGAGGTGGGCGGTGCTCGTCGCCGGCTCCTCCGGCTACGGGAACTACCGGCACCAGGTGAGCTCGCGGTGACGGAGGTGGGCGTGTTAGGGTCTAGTGGCGGGGCGGCGGTAGAGATTAGAGACTAGAAAGGAAAGGAACTGCCTTTGGGGGTAAATTGAAGCTTTTGGCAAAATCCCCTTTCTTGTGGGTGTTTTTGCAGCTTGTTTGGGTTCGCTTCCCGGTTTGGGGGGTGTTTAGTGTTTACATTCTTGCTGCAATGCTGCTTCGATTTTGTGGTAGACTTTACTAATTCCTAAGGTAACCCTTCCTCCAAGGTTGTATGTTCTACCAAGCTCCTGCTATCTGACTACTGAAATTGGCTCTGGAGATGTTCTGTTTGTTCAGAGGCCTGGCTATCCAATCCGTATTTGTTACCTGCTTCGCTAAAACTTAGAAATCTCCAGACAGTTATGTTTTGGATAAGCTGTTCCTTTGGATCATCTCTAAGTCAATAATTAAGTGGGGGGGACATGTTTGTTGGCAACATCAATTTTGATCGGGCGAAGATATTTTAAATTTGCTATAAATATGACGACTACGACACTACAAATAATTTATCGTCCTTCCTGCATGGTTTATGTTTGTTTAGTGTGTGATTGATCAAATATGGACAGTTCTTAAGATAACTGAACAATTCTATGAGTGCTTGTTTAAGGGACGTTGTTGTTTCCTGGTGCATTGCAGGCCGATGTGTGCCATGCGTACCAGATTCTGCGGAAGGGAGGAGTGGAGGAGGAGAACATTGTGGTGTTTATGTATGATGACATTGCCCATAACATTCTCAATCCAAGGCCTGGGACCATCATCAACCATCCTAAAGGTGGAGATGTTTATGCTGGTGTTCCAAAGGTAGCATTTTCCTTTAATTGTAGTTTCATGAAAAAGAGGGTGCAAGCAGTTCTAGTTTCAGACTTCAAATTCAATTTCTTTTTCTAGTCATGTTGTATGAATCTCTAATGCTAGTTTTGTATACAATTTGAGTGTGTGTCCGTATTCATGCAAGGCTGATCAACTTAACATGCATTTCAGGACTACACTGGTCACCAGGTCACCACTGAGAACTTCTTTGCTGTTCTCTTGGGCAATAAAACTGCAGTTACTGGAGGGAGTGGGAAGGTTATAGACAGCAAACCAGAGGATCACATCTTCATCTATTACTCAGATCATGGGGGTCCTGGAGTTCTTGGTGCATACTCCAGCATATGATATTTTTCTTAGTTAATTTTGTCTGGAACTTAGCTTACAATTAACATATTTTAGGTATGCCCAACCTGCCATATCTCTATGCTGGTGATTTTATTAAAGTGTTACAAAAGAAACATGCTTCTAACAGCTACTCGAAAATGGTACAAGATCATTTTTTTCCCTTTTCCCTTCCATTTTTTATAATCCAAAATGATGTACTTAGACTGAAATCAAACCCTAATTTCTGCAGGTTATATATGTCGAAGCATGTGAAAGTGGCAGTATCTTTGAGGGCTTAATGCCAGAAAATCTTAATATTTATGTCACAACAGCATCCAATGCAGTTGAGAATAGTTGGGGAACATACTGCCCTGGGGAGGAACCATCACCTCCTCCTGAATATATTACATGTCTAGGTGACATGTACAGTGTTGCTTGGATGGAGGACAGGTAAGCTTCATTTAGTATCTCTTAGGTACGACATCTTGTGGATTTGTGTTCTTCTATATGATCTTTTTTGCTGTGTCAAAGGTATGCCCTTAGGGGCTTATATAATTTAGTTTTCAGTTTGCTATACTTACAATAGTTTATACCAGCTACGGTCATGACTGAACATTGTTGGTCCACTGCAAAGCTATCATGCTCATGCTCAGTTATCTTTTTACACCCTGGAAATTTGTTTCTGCATTCTGATTTGGGACCATTCTCAAAAGTTCTTTGTGTTTCAATATCTGTACAAATGTACAGTACATGTTTTAATATCTGTTTGGTAAGAAGTACTGCCACAAGGCATAATGTATCAACATGTCTTCCTGTTAGTATATTAGCCACCTGACTACACATACGTAATCCACAAGTCACTGTTCTTCATAGTGGCAACAAAGAAAAGCCTGTAAAACATAGGTGAAGAAAATTAGGAAGTATCGAATTGATAGAACAACCAGATGACTAATAACAAGTGCACTGTAGCAATTATGCTCTGATGCTTGATTCTGAAAAAAAAATGCCCTTTTGACAGTGAGACTCATAATCTAAAGAAGGAAACTATCGAGGATCAGTATGAGCTGGTAAGTCTCAAGTGCACTTTCTCCATATTGATTCATTGTCTCTACTCACTGCTTTCTTGGGCAGGTTAAAAAAAGAACATCAAATGCAAATAAGTTAAATGAGGGCTCTCATGTCATGGAATATGGTGACAAGACATTCAAGGATGAGAAGCTTTTCCTTTATCAAGGTTTTAATCCTGCAAATGGCAACATCACAAATGAATTGATTTGGCCAGTACCAAAGGCTGTAGTCAATCAAAGAGATGCCGATCTTCTTTTCATGTGGAAGAGGGTAAATTCTAGCTATGTCTTCAGTATATTCATTTCCATCTTTCCTTTCTTTAAAAGTCCAAATTGTATGTATATAATACTGAATTGTCGTAGACTAGGGTTCTTCCACTACTAAAAGTTGGTCGGCGAATATTAATACTAAAATTAGCATGTTAACTGAAACATGATCACACAAAAGTTACCTTCTTTGGATGAAACATAGAGATTATGATTTTTATTTTCCTTTTCTTGTCGAATGGTATGGACAGATGCCCCCTTGATGCATTGACATAGATTGCATTCTGACATTATGTTGTTAGGATAATGGTGTTGAATTTGCTAGAGTAGTCTCTTTCATGTTGATTTGGTTGACATCTCCTGTAAGAATTGGCATCATTAGTTCTTTTGTTGTTTAACCGGGGCTCTCTTGTTTAGTTCTGATCTTTATTTTCTATTACTCATGACCTTGGATATTTATTGTATGGACTTCACCCTTTCTTGCCTCTACTTGTGTATGGGAATAATGGAATACATTTCATATTTAAAAGGGTATAGTCTGATATGCTTCGTATTTGAAAAGGCTATTACATGGTGTAATTGTAACAGCTGATAGCATAATACTGTGTGAGCTCCATTTCCGAGAACAGGACTAGGACTAACGTTAAGATGTCTGAATTTTTAAGCCAGAAAAATTTTCAGAGCATATGACAGTTTCGTGCTGATGTCTGTATTTATTTTTTTTCCAGTATGAGCAGTTGAATGGGGTGTCTGAAGACAAGCTGAGGGCTCTTAGGGAGATCGAAGACACCATAGCACACAGGAAGCATCTTGACAGCAGTATCGATTTCATTGGAAAGCTTGTGTTTGGTTTTGAAAATGGGCCTTTAGTCATGGAGGCTGCAAGAAGCTCTGGTCAACCATTAGTCGACAACTGGGATTGTTTGAAGAAGATGGTGAGTACAAGGTTCTTTTTTAACTCTGATATAAGCCATCAATAAATATTTCTTGAGTTATTGTCTTCTTGTTGCCTGTTGGCCTTAATTGCACAATGCTATCCTTGGTTCCTTGCCAATTGTCAGGTGCGAATTTTTGAATCTCAATGTGGATCACTCACTCAGTATGGCATGAAATACATGAGAGCATTTGCAAACATATGTAACAACGGTGTCTCTGAGGCCAAAATGATGGAAGCAAGCATCAACGCTTGCGGCCGTTACAACTCGGCGAGATGGAGCCCAATGACTGAAGGAGGACACAGTGCTTGATTCCTGCTATATACAGATAAAATTGAATAGCAAAGGCCCCGGAGGTTTGCAGACCTCATTTGTGTGAACTTCTGTATATACCATGGAGAGAACAATATAGCTAGCGACCCAACAATATGGCCCTTTATGTGATGACTAATCAGTAGGTGTCATATGCTTGTTGTACCCAACAATATGGCTTGTGTGTGATGTGGCCCTCTGTAAATTACTCGATTAGCAATCGATCCAAGAATGATTATGACCAAATATGTGCATGATGTTGTCTCCAGACTTGATAATAAACAAGTAGGCCAATTATTAGTGGACGAAAAAATGATGACCCAAAGTACGGTAGTGCTGCTCCGGTAGCCCTACCAGGATCTCGCTTACATATCTATTGCTGGAAAAATGATATTACAAGCGACATGAAGCTCTTGCCAACGTCATGCAAGCGAAGCTCTCTTTACAGGTCTTTCTCACACAAAATGCGAGAACTGTAAGTCCTTCCAGTTCCAGGCGTCACACAAAACTAGCCTGCAGTTCAGTCATACACCAGTTTATATCAGGTTAGTGCCTTGTTCAGGCTCCGAGATTGCACTGAAGCTAGCATATTTAAGAGGAACAGACACTCCTACCAATTTGTGATCTAGTAGGCTCTCCAAAGACAACAAAACAGAGAGGCTTTCCAAGTCAAAGAGCTTACATGATTTTCTAAGGAAAGAGATGAACACCACGAGGATCGCTAGTCCTGCCAAGATGCCTACGATTATTGCCACAGTCCGCCCGACGTCATCTTGCGAATAATCTGCAGCACAAAGCCTACTATTATCGCCAGAATCCAAAGGAAATCAGGCAGAGATTAGATTAGCATGGTACATATGTACAGTAGTACAAAAAGCAGGCCACTTGCAGAGTGCCTCTTTTCGTTTTGTTTATCGCGAATATATTCAGCATGGGAAGTGGTTGAGTGGCTAAGGCGCTAAGCTAGCTGATCAGCCGCCGCTCGCCGTCCTAAATAATTTTGATATGCTTAGAGAGAGTGGAATTTTGTTTAGTGGCCATCACTGGGTCAGAGAACCCCCTTCTCATCGGTATATCCCGTACAAGAAAAGCAGTGGACGATTATCTAGCTTAAGGCTTAAGCACTGTCCTGTAGGAAGCTCTTTGCATCCCTGCATAAGAGAGATTGAAGGAAATACGAATCTTGGGATATTTAACAAGTCAGCTCTGTTGGATCAGAGAGAATAATTTGCATTGTTACTGCCCCTTAACACATCATCTGTTTCAGTACTGGAATCATCTTTGTTAGTCTTCTTTTTTTTTAGGATCAGAAAGAATAGTCCTTTTTGTTACTGTCGCGTGATTATCTGGTATTCTGATTAATGCTGATGTCCCACCAAAGGGAGTCTAATGATACTGTCACTTGCCTGCAGTCCACCAGAAAAGCCGAGGTGATTAGCCTTGCAATTTTTTTATTGGAGGAAAATGACAACTGCGTCGTTGGAGCTTCACTGACACTCCGGGTATAATTGGAGGAGTTTAATATTCTGAAAAGCAGATGGTTGATAGTCGGTTTCTAACTTCTAGTTCATTTTCTGAATTCTACTACAGTTTCTCCGAATCTGGACAAAAAACTGAAATGTTTGGAGAGCTACAACCACCCATAACTTACAGACTTCCCTAAGTTACAAAGAGTTTATTTGGAGAGTTTCTGATTCTGAAAGAAACTGTAGAAGTTAGAAACTCTCTGAACAGACTCTCTGTAATTTAGGTAAGTTTGTAAGTTATGGCTGGTTGTTAGCTTACAGGCATGGGTGGTTGTTAGCTTACAGGCAGTACTCGTCTCAACCACTAACCAGTAGCTAATTTTTGGTTTCTCCGTAGCGCGGCTGCCTTCAATCAAGTGACTGCTCTCATGTCTTTTTCTCCGTATCCTCTCCGACAGACCTATTTGAATTTGATCGATAGCCATAGGTGGCTAAATAAATTTAGTTATATGTAGATTTATGTTAGACACAGCTGAACATATACTGTGGTATTTTCGTCCTGTGTTGCATGCATGCCCATAGGATGAAAATTGAAAAGGTTGTCAGTGAGTGGACGCCCATTCTACCTGATCTCTCTATCAACTTTGGTAAGTTTACCCACTGCCCATCGGAATCAATTCCCGTCACAACTTGCTCAGCTAAGGACTCTGTACACTGTACTGTACACTATCTAAGCGAGATAGCTTAGGACAATTGGCAACTTGCAAATGGTAAGCTTGATCACTTGATCAGTATAGGTTGCAGAGAATTGGTTCGGGTTCTTGCTCTCTGAAACGCAAGGCTGAAAAATTCTTTATTCGTATTGCATTATTAGGCGTACCTTGTGACGGGCGGAAGTAGAAGCCGTTGGCCCAGTACCTGACGTAGCACTGCGCCAGGTACACGTCGGCGGCCAGCGACGTGCCGCAGGTGCCCTTGAGCTGGCCGACCGCCTGCGCAAGGCACGTCGTGCAGTCGCCGGCGGCGAGGTCGCCCAGGCACTGCGACACCCCCTGCACGTTGCCTGAGCTGCTCACCTTGTACCCGTTGGCGAGGCCGCCCTGAAGCGCGGCGAGGACGGCATCCCGGTTCTTGAGGAAGTCGCCGTCGCCGCTGGTGCTGGTGCTGCACTTGCGGTACACCATGGCGTTGTCGGGCTGGCCGACGAAGTTGCTGCTGTCGTAGCGCACGTAGCAACCCTCCAGCTGCAGCGACGCGGCGTACGCGCTGTTGCACACCTCGTTGAGCTGCCCCACGGCGTCCCGCACGCACGCCGCGCAGTCGGCGTTGCCTAGGTCGCCGCGGCACTGGTACAGCCCGTACGCCGCCGCGCCGTCCCCGGTGCCGTTGCTCCCGGCCGTGAAGCTGTTGTACCCGCCGTTGGGAGCCGCGTTGGCGATGGAGGCGAGGAGCGAGTTGAGGTTGCCCTCGAACGGCGTGCCAGGCTGGTACTTGGACGGCGAGCACCCGGCGTAGATGAACGTGCCGGTGGCCGCCTTGGCGACCGTCGCGCCGATCACGACGAGGACGGCAGCACAGCAAAGCCTGTCGCGCTGATGCATGACTGAATTGAAGACCCGCACTCGCGCTAGCTTAGCTGCTGGCTTGAAGCGTGCTACGCAACGCAGGCGTGGCAGGGTCGAAGCAAAGCGGCGAATGCTTTTTTTCCGAGTCCTTGTCGCGAGAGCGAAGAGAAGGTGGTGGGGAGCACGCAGAATAAATGCGAGCTTTTGGTTAAGCTAACGCTTCCTCGATGATCTGTGGTGGTGCGCGCGCGCGGCGTCTCTCGAATTTATACGTCGACTCGACACGGCTATGCCCTTTGGAGAAGTGATCTTTGTCCAGATAATAAAAATCATATTAGTTTCGGTTTGAAAAGAAACTGGGACTAAAAAATAAAAATTATTTTTAGTCCTGGTTAAAAAACCCAAAAGAACTTTTGATCCTTAATCCCAGTTGATGACACAAGTCGGGACTAAAGATCATTTTTAGTCCCGGTTTTTATGCCAGGTCGCGTCAGGCTACCGAAGATTTATAGTCCCGGTTCGTGTTACCAATTGGGACTAAAGATTATCCGGTTGATAAAAACATTGTCTCTCCCCTCTCCCCGATGGTAAAAAATTTCTAAGTCCCACACCTCTCCTCTCTTCTCCCCTTCCCTCCTCTTCCCCTCCCTCCTCTCCCCTCCCCTCCTCTTCCCCTCCCTCCTCCCCTCTCCCCTCCCACCGGCGGCGGCGGGCGGCGGCTACGGGCAGCGGCGGCGGGCGGCAGGCAGGAAGCGGTGGCTACCGGCGTTGGCGGCGCACCCGACGCGACGGCTCCCCTCCCTCCCTCCCTCCCAGATCTAGCTGGAGAGGAGAGGGGGAGGGCGATGGTCGGCGGCTCCCCTCCCTCCCTCCCTCCCTCCCATATCTGGCTGGAGAGGAGAGGTGGGAGGGCGGTGGCCGGGGGGAGGGGGGAGGGGGAGGGCGATGGCCGGCGGCTCCCCTCCCTCCCTCCCAGATCCGGCCAGCCTTCGGCAGGCAGCGGCGGGCACCCACAGTGGCGGCGGCGCACAGCAATGTGATGATTTTGTGGATGATTTTGTGAATTTGTGATAATTGTTTTTGTTAATTTGTGGATGATTCTATTGTTGCATTCGATTTGTGATGATTGTTTTTTGAATTTGTGATTGATTTTGTTGTTGCATTCTGTAGCACCCTAACTTTTTATTTCCCTCATTTAAAGAAAATGGAGATTTAATTTGGTTTTTATTGTTTTTGTGCCAATTAGATCTCAAATCCTCTCCTTGACATCCTCTCAATTTTCATCAAACTCGTGGTTCAATTCAAATTCAAATCCTCAAATGAATTCCTTCAAATTCTCAATTCTCAAAACGCCAGCAAAAAAAAAGTCACTGTTCATTTTGGGCCTCCCTCTCCCTTTTTCTTTTTCCTCCCCTCAGCCCAACACCCCTTTTTCCCTCTCCTCTCCTCTTTCCCCCGAGCGGGCCGGCCCATCTCTTCCCTCCCCCTCTCTCCCTCTTCCCAGCCCAGCTCCCCCTCTTTCTCCCTTCTCTCTCTCCCAGCCCACGGGCCTTCCCGCGATCGGCCTGGCTCGGCCCATCCCTATTCCCCCTTCCCCTACCTCCGGCCGGCCGCACGCGCGAGCCACCTGTTCGACAGAATGCCGCGCCGCCGCCGCGCCTGCGCCCCGCCACCTCGAGCCCCGCGCGGCACGCGCTGCACCGCGTTCCATCCGACGTCGCGCCCGTGCCCCGTCGCCGCCCTGCGCCGCGCGCGTCACCTCGCCGCGCGCGCGTCCCCTTGCCACACGCCGTCCCATCGCCGTTCTCGCGCCCCGCGCTTGTGCCGCCTCGCGCCCCGCGCCGCACCGCACGTCCCCTCACCGCGTCGCGTCGCCGTCACTTCGCCGCACCGCGCCACGCCGCGCGTCACGTCGCCGCGGCGCTAGCACCGCCCGCGCACGTCACCTCGCCGCTCGCCCGTCCCCATCGCCGTGCCGCGCCGCCTATAAAAAGGGGCCGAAGCCCCTTTCTCCTCGCCCGTCACTCTCTCCCTCTCCCCTCTCGGCCTCGCCGCTGCCGGCCGCCCTCCCCGGCCGCCGCTGCCGCCTACGGCCGCCGCCTCCCCTCCCCCGGCCACCTCGCCACCGCCGGCACCCAAGCCGGGCAAGCCAGGGAGAGGAGGAGGAAGAAACACCCGACAAGCGGGTCCCACGCCTCTCTCTCCCCTCTCTTGTCTGACAGGTGGGCCCCAACCCGCGCCGTTAATGGAATATTCTGTTACCGTTTAAATTTAATTCCCAGAAATTCCAAAAAAATCCTTCTACCTTTGAAAATTCATAGAAATTCAACCGTAACTCCGTTTGACCTTGTTCAACTTTCTAAATTTTGCTAATAATAAGATCTACACAGTGGCACACTTGTTTCTCTGTTTTGATATGGTTTTATGGCCTTTTATTTATTTGTTCTCCGTTCCGCGTATAGAGCACGTGTACGAGGAAGCTCGGGACGCCGGTTTCGAAGAAGAAGACCCCCATCTTGTGCAAGGCAAGCCCCTTTGATCACATTGCCCCTATATTTGCAAGTTATTTTGGTTGAAAATGCATTGCTAGGTGTACACGATAAATCTTGTTTAGACCTCGGATTGTATATACAACCGACGGACCGACCTAGTAGTTGCACTCACTTTACGTAGGATGTTATTAATCCCTTATCCTTGTTAGCTACACATATGTTTATGCCGGTATCGCTATCCATTGGATACGATTGCCAAGGTAGTTTGCTTAGCCGTGCTTACGCTGTACTGTCGTGTGGGAAACTTGGGTACTTTCCAAACTTTATGCTTAAAAATCCGGTACGTTGTACCGATGGGTTGTGAAATAAAATGAGTTGTGAAAATGGTGATGATGCGAGGCCATGCCTTTGTGGTTCGGTCGCGTATTATCGTTAAGGACCGATTCCTTTGGGAAATCCATCCAAACATGTTACAGTGCGACCTCACGGGTATTCATGGGATGCCCCTGGCTAAGTAAATGGTTATCACATGGGAGTTTGGTATGCCAATAGTTGTGGGATGCCGAGGATGATGAGACGAAGTTTGGATCATTATAGCCCTTTTGGGTGTTTCATTTGCCTCTATGTGGCACACGGAATCGAGTAGGTGTAGGAGGCATCCTCAGTAGTCCTGGGTGGATGACGGCAGCGACCGCCTGATACTCGGTTGAGAGACTTGGCCCAACTAGGTGGTATGCGATTTTCATGGGTTAGTTTTGGAAAGGTCTTGTCACGAACTTCCATTGCCGACGGGTACACGGTATCAGTTTCGTGTCGTGTGGGTAAAGCGTACAACCTCTACAGAGTTTAACGAACTGTTCGAACAGCCGTGCCTACGGTCAAGGGCGAGTGTAAGGTGTTTCTCATAGCGTAGACTTGTTTGATAAAATGTTTGATGAAAATGGTTGGTGGGAAGGGATTCGTTTCCAGAGTTCGCCTGAGTGGCAAACGGCTACCCTCTGTGGTTAGGAACGGGTCTGTGTGACCTGGGGTGTCGCTCGACACCAAGGTGTTGTTAGGACCGAGAAGGCGTTTGTTGTGCTGAGAAAGCTAAGTTAACTATGTGAAATAGTATTGTGATGATTTTATGGTTGTGATGATTTTGCTGAGAAAGCAGAAAGAAACTAATAGAGGTAACCAGTTATTTATTTAATTGTTACTCTTGTGACAAGTTGTTGCAAAGCAACTTGTGGATTGGGACGAGGCGTGAGTCTCCTCCCGACAACTAAAATTTTGACTCACTAGAGTTTTTGTGAAATAAATCGCTTTCGCCAAAAAGGCTGCTTCCGCAAATAAGACCCTAGCCCTCCTTGTCTTAACCAAGCATGTCATTCTTTTCCCGGCTTGCTGAGTACGTGAAGTACTCACCCTTGCTATATATATAATATCTATAGAGCTTGAAGATGAAGACGTCGACCCGACCGCCGAGGAGTGTCTCCAGGAGCAAGCCGAGTACGAGGATTTCTAGAAGATTCGTGCCTAGCCCCAAGCCCCGCCTGTGGATCAAGATGGTTGCCTAGGCGCTCGCCTAGTGCTTAGTTGCCCAGACGCTTAGTTTCTGCCGCTTTTTGACTTCCGCTCCGTGGACTTTTGTATTGTTGCGTTGCTCATCTTTGGACCAGTCCAGGATGGCAACTTATGTAAGGACTAAAATCTAGTGATGTAATAATTAGTTACTTTGATTCCATGGTTATTCTGTATATACCAGCTAGTGTATCATGGGACTAATACTATCACAGGTAATGCGTAGCACATCAGCATGAGTTAGCTGGTGTTATCGGTCAACGAGTGCCGGGACGTTACACATTCGATCGGTGGTGTTGGAAAAAAAAATATGCAAGCAACAAAAATAATGGAGAAAAAAAATTACCAATTAGGATCGATTTGTAACCCTGAATTAAAGGGATTGCAAACGGATATTGGTTTACTGGCTTTGGTCCCTCCCGATAAATATGATCTAAATGATTGCTTCGGTACATTAAGTTATCTTTGTGCTGTACCAGATTGGGGTAAAGACGGTATGGGCAGTGACAGGATGCAACCTATCATAATCTGAGGCATATGGTCTGAAGATAACCAATGCCGTTTCGACGAGTGCACTCGAGGAATAGGCTGTTTGACTTAAAGCTGCATGCCTGAATGCTCTGCCTCTTGAGTCTAGACTGGGAATCCGGATTACGGGGATGGGAACAGGATTTTGAGTATTTTTGCTTCGCCAATAAGCAATTGCCATTTCCACACAGGCACACAATCTGATTTCATCGCGGCTCGTGCGGGCCTTTTCACTTGGGTGCGGTTGCGTCCGTGGCTGATATGAATGATATCTATGTAATTCTGTATTCCAGTCAACAAGCTCAGAACACCAAAGTTGACATGAAGGGAGCTTTTGCTGTTGCTGCACACAAATTAAGGCTGCATTCATTTGCAGGGGTTCCTAACACTCTCATTTTTCACGCGCACATTTTTCAAACTGCTAAACAGTGTGTTTTTTAAAAAAAAATTGTAGGAAAATTACTTTAAAAATCATATTAATTTATTTTTAAGTTTATTTTAGCTAATATTTAATTAATCATATTCTAATGTGATTCCCTATTTTTCGTGCTAGAAGGGTACCCAACGTGTAGCTTCCAGTGGTGTAACAAGCGAAGTGTTTTGGAAAAGATTTACCTCCTGCCAAGTGCCAACTGAGAGAGCTAGATTCGTCGAGATAAAAAGAGGAACGCGTGAAGGTGAAACTGTGAAACGACTTTGCGCGCCGAGGATTCGGGCGCGCAACAGCTGTGGGCGAGAGCGACCGGACCGGCCGGTGTCTCGCGTCAATGCGTCGTCTGGCCACCACCCGCGTCTTTTCAGCGCCACTACACCTCACGCTCCCGAACGTTCTCTTCAGGCACAGTAACGGCAAGGCCCACTTGCATGCGGCGGAGGATGATCAGCGTACGCCGCGGCCATATGCATGCGCTCGAGCGGACGCGCGAGAATTCCGGCCCCGTTTCGGCCCTGCCGCGCGTCGCGTTGCGGACCAGCGGTTATGCTGCCGCGCGCGCCACGGCGCCAGGCGCCACCAACACCGACACGGCCTCATCGATTGGTACTGCAGGTGCAACCCGGCGATGCTGCATATGCGCGTCGTTGCACGGGCTCGTCGCCCGGTCGGGGGATTGTCTTTGGTCGGTCCAATGAAGTAATGAACGCGGGCAGTTTCACGATAGCTCAGCAAGTCTCCGTCACCACCCAGTCGTATTATTTGGCACTACTTCTTGGGTACTTCAGATGCCACCACCTGTACAGTGCGTCGGAGGTGGGCGCGTCAAAGACCGTATGCGGAAAGTTTTTTTTTAGAAGCGGTGGACTTAGGTCAACATGTTTTGACGATCTACGTAAGGTTTTTTAGAAAGATGTAGATATTTTTCTAGGCTGATTTCAGTCGGTTTCACTGGCCGTTCGATTGCTCCGCGGGTATTCAGCTGTGCCTCTTTCGGTCGATCGATTTCTTGGCGCACTGAGACAAGTTGTATCTATCCGATCTTCTTTGCTAATTACAAACGTTTAACTTTGCACTGGTACATTCTCCCAAGAAATCTCGAAATCTTATGAACCGTAGATGTTGGTTACATTATAATTACATCTACTTACATCAACTTACATATGTAATTTTAGAACTTGTAATGTAAATACATTATAATTACATATGTAATTTGGAAACTTACGATGTAAACAAATATTGTTATTTTTTCCTGAAAAATATGGTGGTATATATATATATATAGGTAGTCTCAAGTTTTATTTTTAGAAGTAATCCCTTTAAGTGAAGTGAGCATAACTCAACTGGTTAGGCTCCTTGTGGTGAAACCAGCCTATCCGGATTCAAATCCTAGATTTGATACGGGTACTCACGTTTACGGTTAATTATTCTTTCAGTAGTAGGCGATGTACCCTTCGACAGCGAGAGGTCTGTGGTGACTTCATCAATCTCAAAACATACCGGCCCAGTCTGCACACACGGCCAATCTGCATCCGTGTCAACTTCTCTCTCTCCCTTCCTCCTCCTCCACCCTTCTCCCATAGCTCAGGCATGGTGGGGGTAGCCTTCGCCTATAGCCCCCTGTGCCACTTCCCCTGCTGGAAGGGAGGAGGATTGTAACCGCAGCGACTTGGATTGTGAGTAGGGGAAGGTCCGGGGAAAAGATCGAGGTTGTTGACATGGAGAACAATGGTGGAGATGAGCGCGCGGTGACACGGTTGACGGTGGCGTGGAACTAGGCCTCGTGGATGCCCCACAAACATGAGCTCACAGCGTCGACAACGACGACTACCTCCTCCGCCCCGAGGACCTATCCTGCACTGCATCCCTCATGGCCTCCTCTCAGTGGTGTTGTCCCAGAGCCGTCGAGCTTGAGCTCATCGCGCAACGACAGGTGGCGTACCTCAAGCGGAAGATGTAACGCATGGAAGAGATGGTAGCCACTGATGGAGCGCTGTTGTCAAGGACCAACATGTTCCTTTGTCAAGTGCCACCTCCCCGCTCCCTGGAGATGAGCCTGTGCCCTGCCCAGAGACAGTTCATGGCTATCCTCCCTGTCTCCCCGGTCCTGCAGCCCTTCCTCGTTGAGCTATAGCTGCGCTTGCTAAAGATGGCTGCTCGAAGCCGCATCATTATTGTCCCTTGGAGCTCTGCCTTCTCGAGCACACTAGTGAGTTTGCCTCCCACTACTCTCCATGTTGTCGGTCGTGACTTCCCAACTGCGTCGTCCCGTCCCGCCGTGGCCATTTGTGGTGGATTTAGAGCAGCAGTGGTAGCGGCAACTCTCGAGAGAGAAGGAAGGAGATAACAATTGAGGGCAGATAATGACACTGAGGCCCACTGATTTTTTTCCTAAAACTTACATGTGGGTCCCTCCTGCTTGTATTTTTTTACTTTTATGTTTTCTTGATTGGAATGCCATATAAGCGCTACGTAGATGCTACTTTACTTAATAGATTAGATTAAAATGACACGTAGGCGTTATGTCAGTGAAAACCGTATCAAAACAATAGTGAGTCGGGTTGCACGGTTTTAATAGTTAGAGAAGTCGATATACCTCGTTTTGCGTTTGGTTTTGCGTTTGGGAGATACGAATCAAATTCGATCCTTAGTTGAGGTACTCAAATTGGACTTTTTCTTTTTTTTTCTCAAAGGGATAAAAGCCACTCATTGGGTCCTTGAACGAAAAGGCCGTCAGAATTGGGTCACTGTAGGCCTACCGTCCAGTATTAAAAGCCTATGAAGGTTAAATTTCGGCCTTTTCGATGTCCAGTATAGGTCGCACAGACATCATCGGCCCAAACTAGCACTAGTGGGTTACGGATAATTTTGCGAAGCAAAATACCCTTTCCCCTAAGTCCGTCGCAAACTCGCAATCCGTTGTTGCGATTTCTGCCGTCGGGCGCCGACACGGCGACCGGAGAATAGCCAGCGAGCCGCGAGCCGCGAGCCCTACACTTGCGCCGCCTCCCTGGCTAATCCCTAGGAGGTAAATACACAGATCTGTTTCACCGCCACCCGATCGACCCAACTCGGCCGTCCCCAACGAGGTAAATACACGAAATCCCCTCTTGTTGTGATTTTACAAGTCTATATGCATGCATGTTTGGGATTTCTTGCAAACTCTGAGTGATTACTGATTAGCTGTTCTGACCTCAAGATCTAGGTAATTGGCTGACGGACAACATAATGTTCAGAAGAAAACATACCTATAAGCAGTTCTTCTGAATATCACTAAATTCAACTGCCGGTTCCACATGCATGCTATCAAATGTGTCTCTGTGAAGTATTGGGATTATTTTCCCAGGATAATAGCCTTTCCAGGCATACAGAATATAGAAATTTGAACCTCTGATAATAGCATGTACATCTTTTTATTTTTTAGGATGCTGGTCTCATGTTTGATCTGGTAGCGAGAATGAATCCTTAGGATGGATGCCTCCCAGATCAAATTCTCAGATCCAATTCAAGGACCGGCAGGAGATTATGCTGTGTTTTCTTAGGGTAAGTTTTACGGTGGAGGTGAATTACACCTCCAATTTAAATCATGTTATTTTCTCATTAATTAAGAGGTAACAAGTAAAATATATCACATTTAATGCACAAATCCCAATATTAGCTTACTCTCACATTATTTTGTATTTTTCTTAGAGACTATGGAGGTTGTTCTTGCATGAGGGATGGTTCATTCTCTCTCTTCTAACTCTATTCTTTACCTCATCACCTAATTCTATGTGGCAAATTTACTTGCCCTAGCAGCTGGTCTAGTTGAGCCGTTTTTAGCACTTCTCAAGGTAAAGCGAGCAATTAAAAAAATTAGGAGTGAAGTTCCCATGAGTACTAAACTTCCTTAGCATCCCAGGGAGTAGTGTATATATCATCCGGCTGTCATGACTAATGAGCGCAATACAAAGCTACATTCCGAACGTTTGTCCTGTTAGAGCAAGTTTACTAGTGTAACTGATTGTTGGCTTAAAAAAATCCACATCAGCAAAAAGTAAATGAAAAGTAGATTTATACAATAACAAGCTATTGGTATTATCTCTGCACAACTATCAAAATTATATTTTAATTGAGTAAGCAACTTTCACACTAGCAGGATGAAGCCTTGCTAGTCATCCATAGGCTGAGCATTAGTGGACCGCACAACATGCATAGGAGATTGGGTTAGAGCTGGCGATAAAATAAACGCCCACATCTCTCTCTTCATACTCTCTCTTCCATCTCAACACAAATATAACTTATTTATTGCTACAACCTGCTTACATAGGATTATTGTACATGCTCTTAGTTGGTTAGCGTTTGGTAGAAACTGAGATAAAGCAACATTATATGTGGCTCATTTCTTCTGTTTCTCCACCCAAATTCAACGGACCTTGTTCCAAATTCCAATGACATGAAGAAAATTAGTAGATTTCTTTGTTTCCCTCGTGTGTTTTGTCATTTTCCGGTAAGGTGATGTGTGATACCAGGGTTTACGTTACCGCCGGGACCACGGTTACCGTGCCTCGGTGGTATGCACGGTTACCGCACCGTAACTGTACGAAATTCGTATAAAATTTATCAAAATTTTAAATTATTTTTAAAATTTGTTTGAATTTGAGACGGTTATCGTGGTAACCGCACGATTACTTGCGGTAACGTCACCCCTGTGTGATACTATCTGGATATTCCTACCGTCATGGTAAAACCGACCAAGCATTCCTGGTCTTTGCATTGCCATCTCAAGGTTTGATTCTTCTTGTTTCGGTCAGTCCTACGTCACATTTATCACGCTGAACCTTGCTTAGACAGACTGTAAGTAAGCAATCATGCACTGATCTATGATTATGCATACATCTAGTTATCTTTAGGCTCTTATCTTGCAATTGAGTTTGCCAATTCCCTTAGGAGTTTGAGTTTGACAATTCACATAGCTGCAAGAGGCACTGGCTGGCTAAAACAAACAGTGCACGCTTCCATTGCCATCTGAAAACGGCATGCTTTGACTAATCGTGGAGCAAAGACAACAACAATTGTTCACAAGCACACCGTGGCATCTTCCTCTTCTTGTTGTCATCTTTTCTCAATGCAGGAAGATACAATCTAGAACTAAATAACGCCATGCAGAACAGTCCAGGCATAAATAACATCAAGTACAACTATGTAATGACGTACTTGTACCTAAGTAGAAACGATGATCCCATTCTCATGTGTACTTCCTAACATCGGTATCTAAGCAAGATTAGCTCATCTGTCCAGTTGTACTGTTTTTTATTAAGATCTACCCTCTAGGATGTGATGAGTGATGACTCAAAAGTGCTAGTCTGGTTGATGACTCAACCAGCGTCCTTTATTTCGAGCTATAGTCAGTGTCCTTCATGAAAGGAGAACGGAGCAGAGGACTTCAGGTCCGGTGCATCCTGAGGACACAAAGTTGTTCACATTTCTTGGTCGTGGCTCTTTTTTTTACCCCCTTTTTCCTTTTTTTTCTTAAGAAGAAAAACTAATTCTGCAGTGAGAACGCAAATATGCTCGTGGGCCCCATCTAGAGAAGCAGTGACGATCGAGATGACGAAATTAACGAAAACGAAAGGATACGCGAGACCGTTTCGCATGCTGGCTCGTGGCACCGGCGCCTAGTACTCGCGCAACGTTGGTCACAGCCTTACATTTACATCTCCGGGCATTTTCACGGGAGGGTCGCGCCATCGCGGCCCCTATCGATCTCCCCCCCGGCGCTTGCGTGGCGTAGTGGTGCGAGCGTACGCGAGAAACTATCTGCGCAGAGTCGCAGAGATTGTAGCGCTAAACGCCAGCGTCGACCGCACTGCCATCCGGTGACTGTTGACGACGCGTGCGTGTGCTGTCCCGGCCGTTGATGACGGACGGGGAGTCCTCAACAGGCGGTTGCCCCGACGGTGAGGAAACGCAGAGGAGATGTGCTGTTTCGTGATCACGCCTACGGAGCTGACGACGAGGGAAGACACGCGGGGTAAAGGGGCGGCACACGGTGGCGTGCAAAAGCGGCACGGTGAGGACAGCGTGCTCCAACTACCACTGCCAGTACCAGATCGAGCATGGAGGTGCAAGTACGGACGAGGGTACGGGTTCGTACAAGGTACATCGCCCGTTGCTGTTCCTAGTTTTCCCACCTTACGGATGAAGGTCTGAATGGCAGACGCCTCCAAAGCATCCCAGTCCACGGTGTATGCAGTCTGATGAGTAAGCGTGGCAGAAAATTGAATTGCGTGACTGACCGCTGATGAGTCATGACTCATGACAAATTTCCAAGCAAACGACGGGTGTCATAGCTCACAGGTCGACTGCAGGGGATTTGGGGCCTTTTTTTTTCTTTTGAGAACAGGAAATTTGGGTGTTAGTCCAGTAGTGAAGCTTAAACGTCAGATTCATTGTTTCTGATGATTTGTACTAGCGCGAGTTCTTTGGTGATTAGTTCCTCTACAGGTAGATTCATCTGGGGAGATAATAGGAAATTCCTCAACACCACTTGATCGATCCGTCCAAGTTGGATTTGTAAACAACATCGGAACTTAAAAAACAACTGTTAATCCGTTAATGATTCCAAGATGAACCCGGCACGCACATGTCGAGAAAAAAAATTAGCCTCTATGACTAAATCCATGGAGAAACAGAGAACCGAACAAGAGACAAAAATCAGCCCCTTCTGATGGAACGCATATTTACACCATCCCCATCCGCCGCCTGATGAACCTACGGGGCTTGAATGCTTGATGCTACCACCTGCCGAACCCCTTCTTCCCAGCGGCCGCCACGGCGGCGGCACGCTCGAACCGCGACGCGGCGCAGGGGATGGTGATGCCGCCGGGGTGCTGGAAGCCGAACTCCTCCTCGGCCTCCCTCAGCAGCTCCCCGAACATGGGGTGGTTGAAGTACACCACCGGCACCACGTACCTCAGCGACTCCCCGGGGTTGCCGCCGCCGACGTATACCGCCACCTGCCCCTTGGGCGTCGGCACGGCCTCGTCCAGAATCCGGCGCCGCCTGCCATCCTTCCGCCCGAGGCTCAGCCGCCGGACGAGCGACCGCCCCCACCGCAGCACCGGGGCCAGCCTCTTATCTTCTTCGTTCCCCTCCTTGCAAGCACCGCCGCACCCACCCGACGTCGTCTGCAAGCGCAGGTAGCCTCGCCGGCGCCGGCGCCGGCCGCAGAGCGCCCATCGCCAGGCACTGAGCAGCTTCCGCCCCAGCCGGAACCCTCCATGCGACCGCTTTAGCATATCCAAACCCAAGAAACCGCTTCCACCTTCCTACGTGGGAGAGTTGAATGGACTTTGGGAGGAGTGGCAAGCCCGAACGGGAGGAAGTGGGAGCGCGGTGAGGCTAGAGAAACGAGTGTTTTATAGGGCACGGGCACGAAGCGAACGACTGAGCGAGTGAACTCGATTAAAAAAAAATGATGCCGTTTGCGTTCCGCTTGTTTTTTGGCGTTTGGCCACAGGCTAAGATTCGTCGCGAGGATTTGGCTAGGATTTACCGGGGTTTCTGGTGGTTCAGGCAGCGTTTGTTCGGTAATGGCTGGTGTGGCTGCGCGCGGGCGGTGGTCCATGATTCCTTGGGCTAAGCTGGACAGGGAGAGCTCGCCCGCCCGACCCGTTCGGCTACGCTGCTTTCTTCGCTTTCCGCGACTACTGGCGTGATAGACTCACGTACTTAAAATTGAGTTGGAGAAATGTCTTGAACTTGTATATAACTATCTCTTTGCAATCTAGCAAGAGTTTGGCACCCAGCAAAAAAGCGTCTTTGATATTTCAGCATACGTAGCTCCTGGTCGACGTCAGCCCCCAACAGGAAGGGGTTTAAAAAAGCAGTATTTGCTGTGAAGATCCCACAATATCGGGTTTGTTTCGGAACAACAGAGAAATGTTTCCTGGTTAGGTCTAGGAATGTCGCGCTACTACCTGGTGCAGTTTAAATTGTAGCAACTCAACTTCTACTGGCTGTACGTGGCACACTGTTATGCATTGATACGAAACTATTCTGGCATATAGCTCTTCTGAATTTCGGACTCTAATCTCGAGCCGCACCCGATAATTTAAGTCGATTTTTCCTTCCATGGAAGTTTCTATTTCTTCCGACTCTTGTACTACTCTATACAATCCGTTAGATGCTTGTAAACGGCCGTTTGTGATATCACCTCGATAGAAAACAGAGCGTTCACATCACATAATTAAACCCTGGTGGTCAAAATTGATCCCTTCTCCGTACGACTGAGCGATCCGTTCGCGCAAAAAGGAAATAACACCAGCCTGCGCTGTCAATTTTCTTCGAGTTGACTTAACACGCGCTGCTTCGGTCGCATATGGAAACACTAGTACAGAAATCATTATAGGTGTCGATTGAAAATCAGCTATAGGTACCGGTTTTCTAACCAGCACCTATACGGAATATAGAACCGACACCTTTAGTTTTGTTCGAGAAAAAAAAAGAGAGCCGGCTCGAATCGAGCCGAACTCACCAACCACACGCCCGTCGTCTCCCTTGAGCCTAGCCCTACTCCCCTTCATCACCGCCTCCTGGATCACATCATCCCCTACAACACCACGGCCGGCCGGCCAAACCAACAGCAAAACGTCGGTCGGCCGGAAAGAACTCAACAAAAAATCCTACAACACCCCGCGTTAAGAACTCACCAATAAGTTCACATTAATATAAATCCTACATGCATCAAGAACTCAACAAGTTCACATTACATTTGGGACATGGACAAAGGAGGAGAAAAGAGAGGAAGAACTCAACAAGAACCCAAAAAGAGAAAAACTCATAAACTCAAGAACATAAGCCGCCAGCCGCCACCTCACCGGCACCATTGATATCCTTCTCAACCTCTGCCGCTGACGTCCTTCTCCACCTCTACCGCCGTCGCCGCATAGGGAGGATGCGGCCGTTGCCGCTGCCGTTGCCTTTGCTGAGGTGTGCCGCCTCGTCTCCCACCGGATCTGGCGCAGGGGAGGGCGCGGCCGCTGCCGCCACCATTGCCGAGGTGCGCCGCCTCCCCTCCCACCGGATTTGGCGGAGGGAAGGCGTGACCTCCGCCGCTGCCACTTCCGTCGGGCCGTCGCCCGACCGCAGCGGCCTCCCCTCCCACCGTATCGGGAGGAGGGGAAGGCGTGGCCACCGCCGCTGCCATGTTGAGGTGCACCGCCTCCACTCCCGCCGGATCTGGCAGAGGGGAGGGTTTGGCCACCACCGCTGCCGCCTCCATCGGGCCACCACCTGGCCACCGCGGCCTCCCCTCCCGTTGTATCGAGCGGAGGGGATGGCGCGGCTACCACCACTACCGCCTCCGTCGGGCTGTCGCCCGGCCACCGCCGCAACGGAGAGAAGTGAGAGGTGAGAGAGAGACAAAGAGAGGCAAGAGAGAGATCGAGAAGGGACGGGAGGAGACATCGAGACAGCAAGCGCTCGCACATTATATGGGGCTCGATTGGCTCGCCGGCTCGGCTCGTTTGGTATAGATGCCGGTTTTTTAAAAGGACCGGCACCTATTAATATATTATAGATGTCGATTCTTTTAGAAAACCAGTACCTATAGTATAGGTGTCAGTTTTAGTTAATGAACCGACACCTATACTTCTTTAAAGGTGCCGGTTCTTTATTTTTTGGCGTGCGAATGTGGGAAAAGTCTATAAGTAATGGTTTTAAATGAACTGCTCCCTATAAGATCAATCCTATTAAGATTTTTGTAGTAGTGAAAAAATCAAGCAACGAGATAATAAATTACGATTCGGGAACTGAGATTGTGACGGTGGATCAGTTCGACTTGGGGAAAAATCACGGTGCTTTGTTACGGTGACACCCACGTACGCTTCTTCGTCTTGACACGTGTGACCAGCCACGCAACTCGGGGTGAAGCACTGGAAATCTGGTAGAGCTTACTCTGCAAAACTTCACAGAATATGCGCCTT
Organism: Oryza punctata; assembly: GCA_000573905.2. Lineage (NCBI taxonomy): Eukaryota > Viridiplantae > Streptophyta > Magnoliopsida > Poales > Poaceae > Oryza > Oryza punctata. The sequence goes on along the minus strand of CM002491.2, from coordinate 25,392,233 downwards.
ATTTTATCGCGACATAGAAAGTTTTATCGATCCAGACGATGGGTGAAATTGTATCACGGGACAAAATTTGAAGTGCTGCCAGAAATTTATCCATCATCTTGTGTGTTGGGCAGAACCAGGGACAAAAAGCACGCGAGTTGTGGATCCTGTCCCAGTTGCACGGAGAGTTGGAAACGCTTTGTCCTGTACTTGCTCCACTCCAAATAAGCACGGCTTCGTCGAAGGCCTCCGAGTTCAGAGGGTACTAAACGACAGCGAGATTTTTGTTTATTTGATGGATTCAGGTGACCTCAGATGTACCACACCACTATCCCACTGAGAGTCTGAGACACGTACTCTATCAAAAGAAAATAATACTATATGGCACCTGAGACTCCTGACTACTATAGATGTCCTGGCACGGGCTTGCGCCAAGATACGCATGTGTGAATAAATCCACGCCTCCGTTCGTCCTGGTAGCCTGCATCCAACCTTGCAGTGCTTGCCGAGCCAGCCTTCGCGTGACGCGCGCCAAGCCGCCACCTCGGTTCATGCCTCTGGGTGATCCGAGAGACCGACAACGATGAACCTGCTGCTGACTGTGGATAAGAGCAAATACAATAGCGAACTATACGCTAGTTATAAGCATATATAGAGAAGATAAGAGATGAGAGAGAGAAGTGGACTTAGCTGTAACATAAAGTCCAAAACGTGTGTATGACAGGTGTTACCAGGTATTAAGGGTGTAGTATATATTTATAGATAATTATTGTATTAATTGACTACTAGATTAACCTAGATAATTTAGAGTTACACCATTAAACTTGCTCTAACATGCTCAGGCTGCTAGGCTGCTGTTTTGTCGATTGATTGCCGGCCATCTGACACCAAAAAGATCAATTAGGCGACCGAGACAACTCAAATTGAGGACAGACATGGCAGGACAGCAAGGGGGAGGATGCCATGTCCGAGATCATCGTGATATGAACCGCAGCGTCCCGGCGGTATGGTGCTCCTGTTCGACAGATGACCGATGGACCGCCGATAGGTCGATAGCTGTGTGCGACGTATCGTTCTGTATGTACCGACGTGAGAGCTTGCTAGCCTCGAAACCTTTTCATGCGACCGAGCCTCGCTAATTCATTGTGCCGCCCCCGCCTCTCCAAATCAATCATTGTTACTGCCACGACGCTTCCCGACTCAGCAGAAATCCCCCATGCCCGCGTGCGCGCCGGGTCGCGCTCGCCCCAGGCGTGCGGCCGTGCGGCCCGCGCGATAGCACAAGTTGCGCGTTGAACGTTCACTCGTTCAGCCAGCCTCAGACGCCTAGCGCTAGAGATTTCACCGTGCGAATCCATCTCCCAGAGGGCGGGGATTCCGTCCAGTGGCGCGACGACGCGCGCCAAAGCAGGGTTGGAGGTGGAGAGGTCGGTACAAAGGGACAAAGGGTGCGACGCCCGCGAGGCAACAACCGAGGGAGGCGCAGGCGCGACCGCGAGGGCCGCGTGGTACGGTGGGATATGCACGGCTTTCTCGTACGAGTACTCCGTCCCTTGCGGCTAGTGCGCGCCGCGCTGCGCTCGCGAGGAACATGCCGGGGGCGAGGCCGTTCGAAACGGGCGAGACATTCGCTGGACCACGGCGCGCAGCGTCGGCACGAGGCAGGGCAAAGCGGTGGGGTGGGGCCGTGTCGACCGGTCAGCTGTTGATACAGGCCGTTCAGCGTACGCAGCGGACAAATCGACAGGTGGTACTACACGATGCTTACCTGTCTGCTGACCGTGTGTACTACTGTAGTGTACGGAGTAATGGACTTCTATGTAATCCGTTAGTAGTACGGAGTACACTAGTACTACTAGTTTGTATTACTAGGATTTAGGAGTAGTAAAAATTTCGTTGGATGTTGTCACAACATGTTTGGGAATACTCGTACAATAGTAGTTTAGTTGTGAACACCGGAGACAACGTAGATGAGCAGGAGATGCAAACTTTTTATAAAACAAAAGGGATAGAACGCACCAAACATGGGGAAGGTTCGTCGTAGATGGCCGGGTAACCTGGGCACACGAGTGCAGTAGAACTGTCTTTTCTGTGGAGGACATGAAGTCGTTGTTTCAAGCTGATAATAGATTGGTAAAGATATATTTGAAACTTCTGTCTGAGCATACCAATATCAGATCTTGTGCATTTACATACAACGTAGCCTTTGACCGATCAGCCTGGTGACCTGGTGAGTGTTAACAATCTTCTAAAAAGATGGGCCACTCGATAATTCGGTTGTAACGGCTTGGGTTTGCATAAATAACTTGAGTATCGGATTTGTGAGTCCTCTATGCTTGTACAGTACTCTTTCCATTCTGAAAACCTAACCTAAAATGAGATAAGATAATCTCATATCCAGATTCACTAGATTATATCTTATATCATCCTAAGTTGAATTTTTGTGAAACAGAGGAATTATACTAGAAACAACCAATCATGCCATGTTCCATCGATGTCTTCAGACTCCCGTCCAGTATCACCTACGGCACCAAAAGTCCACATGAAGGCAATCGTTTTGGCGGCGTCCGCAGAATATGACTAGTACTCTGTATGAAGATACTCCTGCAGTCCTGCTAGATATTCTGCGATGGTTGCTTGCCTCGTTGCACGGAACCGTACGGTTTCCCATGCGTGGGTGCCTGAAGTCCAAAGATGATCCGGATCCTATTCCAAGTCAACAAAGATTAGTATTAATTCCTATTCCAATTTCATCCCTTTGCAATGGCAAGTCAGCTCGTTTGTACGGAGAATAATCGTTTTCTTTGCCTTCACAATAAAGTCAGCTTTGTCCTAAAATACTACCACATCTATTTCATTATTTCTAACATGGTAGATTTGTCCTAAAATAAAACTACTTCATCTGTCTCCAAATCTTAATCAATCACAATTATTCTACATTTTCTCTCTACGTCCCAAAATATATTAACAATCTAGTCTAGATTCATATACTAGATATATCTAATTCGATCCTAATTTAATATATTACAGAACAAACACTATTAAAAGAAGGTCTTTTTTGACGGCCAGAATCAGGTTTTCCTGGCGGCTAGGCTAACCGTCTTCGTCTAAAGGCCAGTGAAAATCTAAGGTCTTCACAAGCGAAACTTCAACCGCTAGCGACAATCGTTTTCGCTCGTGGTTGTGTTAAATCGACCGCCAGCAATAATTCAATTTTGCTGACGGCTGGGTTAAACCGGCTGCTGGCGATAATCAATTTGGGAAAAAAAAACCCATGCAGCTGCCCTCTAGCTGCTAGCAAAGATGATATTTGAAAGGCAAAAATGAATATGCTGCTGCCCTGCATCCCAAATCCATATCCCCAAATCCCAAATCCACAATAACGAGCACAAATTCCACAAAAATGGTTTGATCATGATCACAGAGCATAAAAACTACACATTCACATCACAGAGTACAAATTATACAAATTCCACATCACAGATCGAGCACAAAAGTTTCACATCACAGAGTAAGAGGTGAGGATGGATTTGTTTCTCCCGAGGTAGGGTGTGGATGGCCGGCGCCGACGGACCACTCTCCCGAGGCTCACCGGCACAGGATCCGCTCCCCACCGGCCCTCCCCAGCGTCACTGACGCCGACAACCACCATTGCCCTTTCTCATGCCACTTCAGAGTCCCGACGGCGGCGGATCCACCCTCCCGAGGCTTGTCGACGTTGGATCTGCTCCTTGTCGCCCCTCTCTCGCGCCGCTGCCACCGAGAGTCGCCGCTCGCCCCCTTGCCCAAACAACCGCCCTCTCCCTCGTCGCCGTCGTTGACCGGCTAGTCGGATCCACCAGCGGGGAGGCTGGGGTCGCCAAATTTGGAGTCCTCGGCCTCCCTGTTGGCCGATGCGGCGATGATGGAACTGACGGCGGGCCGGCGATGGTGGAGGCAACGGCGACCGGCGGCGGTGGAGAGTGAAGGGAGGCTGGCAGCGATGGAGAGAGAAGGGAGAGAGACGGAGAAAGGAGGGGGCAGAGGGACCGAAGGAGTGGTGGGCGGGTGGGTCTATTTATATAGGATACTAACTATGCAAGAGGTGCACTTTAGCTACTGCTAGCGAAAATCGTTTTTCGTTGGCGGTTGTTTAAACCGATAGCCGAAATTTTTACATCCTCGCTGGGCTGGTGGCATACACAACCCAGCCACCAGCGAAGAGTTATTTTCACTGGTGGTTCTTAGCTCCTCACCCCCTTTTTACAATTTTGCTAGCAGAGTGCACACAAGACCGCCAACGAAAGAAATATGACGCTGTCATAAAAAAATGATTTTGTAGTAGTGAGATTAAGTAATTATACTCACTTAGTTTCTCTTGTCAATCAATTACAATATTTCTTAAATATTTTTATCTACTTTTTTAATATTCATATTCAACTTAAAAATACGAACGGAGGTAGCAGGTGATACAAGTATTCAATCAAAACACTTCTAATTAAATTGGAGAGCACACCAATTACCTTGTACGAGAATTCAACGTGCAGTTAATGCCATGTTTGATTTGATCATACAACGCTCAGCCTAAAAAGCACTCAAGTCCTATGGCATAAACCCCACATGTTACTCAGACAATTAGTTATGTTGTTGACAGCGGAGCTAGCTACAGCTATGGGCTACCATTCCCGTCCTTCAGAAAAATGCGAGTTCACACTATAGTCAATATAAGATCACAATTAAATTATTCAAGTGCACTCCGAGTTCATCGCGCATCGACAGCAACTGCAAGCGCAGGAGGCTTTTAGCCTTTTACTCGTCAAGGAGAGAACAGAGAGACGATAGCACGGTGCCCCGCCAAAGCATCGGATTCCTGGGGAGCCGTACACTGACCGTACTCACGTACGTGCAAGGCGCAACCATCAAACGATCGACGGCTCGACGCAAGCTGCCGCTGACTTTGAATGATCCGTCGCCCCGCCAATGTCTTTAGTTTTGGTGTGTGGCGGAAACTAGGGGCTTAATAATAAACTAGAAAGAAAAAGACATAAACCTACGTGGAGAGCACAACCAACCAAACAAGAGGTTCTTATCGTTGCCCAGCCTGATTGATTGGCCATTATATCTAGTGCCCGTCCTACTCATTCATTACATGGAGCTTCAAAGAAAGTGAATTTAGGGGGAAACTCATGGATGCAGAAGCTCATGTGTGTTCAGCTGAGGATAGCCTGACATAAGCTACAGATGCGCATATCCTCTGGGAAAGATGTACGTTATGTGTAGCCGCAAGAATGGCAATTTGGCACGGAAGGTCTGGCTCATGAGTCACGAATTCTTCATTGTTTATCAGGCTATGCAGGCGTTTGCCGCATATATTCAGTGATGTGAGCGGATTTCCTGATATGCAGGGAAAACTGTGTGAAATTCCTTGGTAGCCAGTTGCGTAGTGTAACCTTTCCTCCCCCACAGAGAGAATGCGACGGACGTTGAATGCGACTCATCTCTCCACGACGAACATCAAATTGGTTCTCCCTTTTTATTTCCAGTCACACCTTACAGATGCAGTGCAATCCAATAATTTTGGACGTTGACCAGTTATCCGACCCCTGTCATAAACATCTTTGGTCGTTTTAAGTGGTGTATGCATGCAGGTGCGTGTTAATGAGTCTTCCCTTTCGATCGGACATGATTAGTCCATCATATCGTCCATTCGGTGCTTCACTGTACACCGCATACAGTCGAGTAAAACTGATGTGTACCAGGCATGCATGAGTGGACGTGAAGGGCAGAAGTACAGTTTTAGCACAGGCTTTCTTTTGAGCTCTTTATAAAGAGACTTTGTTGTACGCATCAGCCAACACTTCTGCTGTTCTGCACATCCAAAGTGTACAACTCAACACATGGTACCGTGAAAGTGCAGGTTTGTTTAGAACGTGAGAAAAACTCACTCCCACAAAAAATTAAACCGTTCTCCTACGAAATTCATCAATTTTATACGGGCCTTGGTCTTGGACTCTAGAGTTCCTTTGAAAGTGCTAGTTAGGGGCTAGCTGCGCGTCTCTTCCCGTGCGGCGCAGCTACATGGCACGCGGAGAGGGCACGGCGGGAGGGCGCGGGAAAAGGACGCCACGTGGCCTTATTTTCCCGTTTTATTTCTTTAGCTATTTCCTTCTCTCTTTTTTTGCGATTTTTTTGGTTTCAGTTTCGTGTGATTTTTTTCTCTTAGTTTTTTTAGTACGTACGTATGTGGTTTTTTTCGATTATATATATATATATACAAAATTTGTAAACATGTAGTTTGTACACGCACGTATATAAAGTTTATATACATGTATATTTTTTTATTTATTAAAAGTGTATACATATAAAAAATTGTATATATACTTTTTATATACGCATATATATACTTTATACACATATGCATAAATTATATATATAAAGTTTATACGAATATGTATAAAGTATACACATATGTATATACGTATAAGAGAGAAGAGAGGCTATAGGGATGAAACTGATCGCGCATCAGGGCAGACAGGAGATGGCCCTTGCATTTTGCCGGTGAACCTGGTTTCGTGCTAATCGAAAAGTGAAAACCGAAACGCGGAACAGAACAGGAAGCGGCCTAAAGGGAAGCTCGGAACCTCTGGCCTGCTTCTGCACGGTTTGGTTGCAGCCCAGGTGCATCCCGAAGGCCCGTTGGGGATGCGCCGTGGGTATAGCACCCACGGAATAAGTCCACTCACAGTTCCTCGTCTTTACAGCGAGTTTAATTGACATCCTTAAACTGTAATACTAAAACATTTTACCACCTAAATCTAAGTAAAACCATCTAATTTAGGTCGCATGACAGTATGGAGCACCGGTTTTTCACTAGCATGATACCCTAGTTAACAAAAAAATAAATAAAAAACATTTGGTCCACATGTTAGCCCCACATCATTCTTCTCCATTCTTTTTCCCAAACAAAGCACACACGTTCGTGGGGGGTGGCGAGAGAGGCAGCGGGCGAGCCCGTCTGAGCTTGATCTCGCCCAACCTCCATGCGAGGGAGGTAGAGGCAGTTTGGATGAGCCTGTTTGAGAAGAGGAGGGAGGCGAGGTCAGCGAGAAGAGGAGGAAGGCGAGGGGCCGACGAGCTCGTACTCCTCTACGGCGCGCCAACTTGGATGACGCGGAGGCAGCGGTGGGTGGGCATGTCGTGCCAATCGATTCACCACTTAAGCCCCACGTTGCCTCACAGGTCACTGCCTCCACGGATAGCCACGATGCCGAAGAATATGGGTGTCGACTCCAGGCGAAGACGGCCCACGAGTGTCGCTCCGTCGTGGCGTCCGATCGTCGGGACTGCATGGAGTGCGCCAAGGAGGAGGAGTACTGAGAAGGAGGAAAAGCGTCTCTACGGCAACACCCATGCCCGTGCCAGCCCTCCAAAGTCAGAAGACAACGACGACCTTCGTCACCGTCCCGTCACGGCCTTGACTCATGGTGGCTACCGACGCAGCTGGCTCCTACCCCGATGAGAGGGGACGCCATGACCACGTGCACATTAGTCCCTCGGGGAAGGAGGTCCGTAGGCCCACAGCTCCCTTGCCCGCGTCCGCGCCGTGTTCGGGAAGGGAGGAGAGGCTATTGGATGAGGACGCGATCTCCCGGTGCACGACAATGGCGCTGACTTGCGGGACCTGCTCGTCTTGAGAGAGGATCTAGAGGAGGGCGGTGACGCCATCTCCGTGCCCACACCTACTCCATCCCTGTGTTTGATGAAGGGGCTGCAAGACGCTTAGCCACCGCAGTACACGCGCACCCGTCCACCGCCTTGCCCACGCCCTCGCCTCCGATCACCCATCACCGTCGACTGTCGTGGTTGCGCACGTCGGCACGTCGCCCCCTGTTATTTGGTTGCTCCTCAACCGCGTCATCCGCCGCCTTTCTGAACCTCTCATGGCCACTCCCACACGCCGTGCTCCGCCTAGTGCTTATCATGCGGGGAGGGCCGTCCCTTGAAATTCGAGGCCCTGTGTGAATATTGTTGTATACTAAACTTCAGTGATAAAAAAATTTGATAATAATTTATACTCCATGATATAATTCATCACAATATAGAATAGAACAAAAATTATACATGTGCATAATCTTCACTTGAAAACATTCTTTTAGTATTTCTTGAAATAAAATACTCAATGATTTGTAGAAGACATGACTTTAAAGTTAAAAATACTATAGAAACCTATGCACATGTAGATATAATATGTAAAGAATAAAATTTAATTTAGTGCACATATATCGGATAAGAAATCGTAAACCTCATCACCAAATAAAAATTTAGTGCCTTTGCTGCCACAGTGCCATGGAGGGTCTTAAGGCGTTGCTTGTTGCTCGATGGCTTGCTGCTTTGCTACGGCATAGCAGCAGACGCCAGATGATGAGTGACGAGGGTCAACAGCCAAGCAACGACTGGTGAGCAGCCATGCGTCCGAGAGCCAAGCGCCCGAGCGGGATAGCGCATCATAGGGGCAAGCGAGCTGGCGAAGGCACGATCGGACGCTCGACGCACGCGACGAAAACGAATCGATACGCTGCATTCGGCCTCCGCTGACATCAACTAATTCCATCTATTGAGCTGATACCTGGGTTTACGGGGCCCCTTGGAGATTGGGGGCCCTGTGCGGTCGCACTTGTGGCACTCTCTTGGGATGGCCCTGCATGCAGGTGCTGACATGTGGGATCTGTAGGTTTTTTATTTTCTTTCGTTGACTAGGATGTCACATCAGCGAAACCAGTCACTCATACTATCATGAGGTTTAATTTAACCCGATTTTAAAAGTTGAGGGATAAAGATTTATGGTATTATGATTTAGGGATATGATTTAAACTCGATGGGAAAATAAGGGATCCAAAGTGAACTTATTCCTAGCACACACCGTGGTCTGGGATGGTTTCCCGGTTTGGTTGCAGCCCAGATGCGTCACGGTGGCTCGGGATAGGAGAGGTGAGCTCTCCAGCTATTTCCTTAAGGCTGGGAACAAAGGATTTTCTTGTGTTTCCCTTCCATGGCGTCATAGAGTTTTTAGTCGACTAAGATATGCTGTTGAGACTGAGTAGTGCAATTTTAATCTGAAGAAGGGCTCATAATTAGCTTGGGTACGACATGTGCGATGCAAGATGAGTTTGGTAAAACAAAAACATGTATATACGTGTTCGACCGTGTCGATCTCACTCTCTGATTTGTGATCAGGAGAGCAATGATTCTCAGAACGAGAGTCACCATCGAAAATTTGCGATATGCCCCAAAATATCAATGTCCGTGTGACATAGATAATGTCGTGGTAGAAGTAGCTTTTTCCCCCTCGTGGCTTCTGTAATGTACGTCGTCATGAACTGATGGGTCATGATCGAGCTGCTATATAGTCAAGCGATCAATAATTACCATCTGTTCATTAGATGCAGGGTAGGGGTCTGCATCGCACTGCCTGTCTCTACTCTCCGGCAGTCTGGCTGCACAGGGTGGCCATCACCGTCAGAAAACACAAAATCGCAAAAGCAACCCCGTGTTCATTCCAATGGTATGGCATCATTGGTGGAGATGAAGTAAGAAACCTGCAAAGTTACCACCGTCCACGTATCCGTATATGCATCTTTTACAGTTGCCCATCAGCCCATGTATGTAATTAAGCTCTGCATGTATCGCATACCGTCCGGTATTTCGCGGCAGTCGGTTGGTGGCGGCAGACGGCGCACTTACTTACGTAGCCATGATGGTGTACGTACGTATACGCGCGTGGATGGACGAGTGCGCGGCGGGGCCCCACGAGTATTGGCCCGCCCGCAACGTCCCATTGGCTCGTAATACCCCCCCTACCGCAACCAGTTAGGTGACGCCACGTCGGACGCAGCAGAAAGGGTCGTGGTGCCGGCCGACATGGGCCGACCAAACGCAGCTGATTTGCCGTTCGGTTTGGGCTTTCCGGCCGTCATTTAGCTTAACAACCTCCCCCGTCGTTCGGGGAGACGCATCTATCTCTCTTTCATGGTTTCACCGCCTATCTCCACGCCATTTTATCCGGGGGAAAATAAACTGAGACGATTGGCGTGCAACTTACTGAACAACCGATCTGAATCCAGAGGAAGGAATGTGGAGAAAGTAGAGCGCGTTTGCAAGTGGATAAGGGGGAGGTGCTGGCCAGTCGGCGTGCCGCGCGCACTGGGGCCGGCCGCACCGCCTACCTGAATCTGAACCTGTTTCCTGGCCCTGGCAAAAGTTCAGAATGGAAAGGCCAACTGCTGGCGAATGATGCCATCTGTCATGTCGAATTGTGGATGCTTGTATGCAGCAGAGACATGATGTGTGCGGTTAAAAGGTGCCGAGCCCACGTCCACACTGGAATACTGGACAGGCCCAGGGGGTGTCGATTTTGATAAGACCAGCAGGAATTCATCCATGATGGAAGTTTGCAAACAGTGTTTCACATGCACATCTCTCGCTTCATCGGGCTGGTCTATATAGATTAATAAGTGACAGTGCAACTGGTTTCGAGTGTGTAGTTCAAGCAAGAATTAGCGGGTGAATTGCAGAGGCTTTATTCCATTTGCCTCACGCTTGCCTGTCACCTTTACGTCGCAACTGTATGTTGGCCAGGCGAAAAAGTTAGCTGTATGTTACCAGTCGGATGCCATTGTTTCACTGTAAAAAGTATATCTAGTTGACAGTTAGTGATGGCCAGTACTAACTGTCAAGAGTCAAGACAGCTCTTCAGTGGTAAGGAGAGAGAGAGAGACCAATGGTTGGGTCACTTGACCGAGGTTAACGCGCAACCAGTCCTATATATTCCAAGTATATCACCTACTTAACCCATGTTTAAATACTACATCCCAAAAATGTGAAGCTAAAAATGATTAAAGAGCAGTGACGTCGGCATCTAGCAAGATGATGCACCAGATGGCGTATAGTCCTTTTGCTTCACTTCTCCCCCAAAGATACACCAGAACCAGTTGCAATACGGTCCACCCAAAATATAAACATCCGAGAATGCATCGCCATCCAAGCAAAAGCACCCGGTATCTATTATATCCACTTGTTCTGTTCTTTGTGTATCCCCAAAGGCTACGGCCTACGAGCTCCCCGGTGCAACGGCATCTGCTCCGGCCTGACGTCGCCGTCGGCCTCACCGGACGGACGCGTGTCGACCACTAAAAGCTCCGGCAAATACAAGGCCGAGACGATAAGTCGATAAGTTCGAGCAGATGTACAGAATTACAGATCCAAGCAGGTTGCAGAGTCTGTTGCATACACGCGCACGTGAAGTACGTGCGTTGCACAATGCGACTGATCTGTTGCAGGGAGATGAAATGCACATGTGTAAATTGATCTCAATTAGCAGCAAACAAGTCCGGGAAAGCTATATATCAGCTAGCTAGCTTTCATTTTTGCGTGCAGAGAAAGGGCGTGCGTATCACACTGTGGACCACATGCAACTCGGAGCCTGGACTATGCATGCATGCTATTGATCACTGCTGCTTGCAAGGGGCTTACTAGTTACTACCAAAATTGTGTACTATGATCTGCGGGTGTCCGGTTGGTTTGCAAGCTTGCTACTGTTCTCTTGTTATTGTCAGCCAACGATATGATCTGATGATCATCCTAAGTTCAATTGGGATTTTTAAACCAGTCCAAGAGGACGAACGTTTCTTCACGAATTCGCAATTTCCAGATAAGGTATCAATGGCCATATGCATATGCATGGCGAGTGTGGAGCCCTTGGTCCAGCCGGTGAGAGCACCGAAATTAATTAAGGAAGGATAATACTCCTATGAGATAAAGTAGGGATGGTTAATGATCAGGTCGAGCCCACGCCGGCCACCAGCCGCCGCTGCCTGCTTGCACAGCATCTCCCGTCGGTCCCCATTCGGCACAGTTAACTTCATTGGTTCTACTTTTTTTTTCAAAACACAGTATAAACGCAGACACTCACCTTATGAGTATCTTCGAAAGACTAAACCGATATATCCTAAGATTGATAAAGTCACTACGGACGTATCGCTGTTGACGGGTACGTCGTCTACCACTGAAAGAAATTATCCGTAATAGCGAGTACCCGTGTCAAATCTAGGATTTGAATTTGGGTGAACTGGTTCCACTACAAAGAACCTAACCAGTTAAGTTACGCTTACTTCGCTTTATTGGTTCTACTTGCCTAATTGCATCAAATTATCTCCGCACCTGCTAATCTGCTTTTAATCAGGTTTAACAGACTCCTTGGCACTTCAGTACCTCACATCACTCCTATGTACGTAGTTATGGATGCAGTACTAAAGTCTAAACTCAGCTACTAATATCTACAGTACTAAAGTTCAGAAAAAAAATACTTGTGCAGCAGAGAAGCAAAGGTGCTAATTAATTATCAGAAAAACGATGCATCAGTCTGGAGTTCTGGACATGACTAACATATGTACTCCCACTAGCCCTGTAGCCCTGGTCCTGTCCAAATGTGACGTGTCTTGAAAGGCTTGAGATCCTTTTGTCCCCGTTTCAGTAAGGATGACATGAGTAGCATATATTTGGCTTGTGTGGCACTGGATCTGTTTCCATTTGGAGGAGGGTCGCCATCGAAAATATACTTAGGTCGGTCGAGAAACGGGGTCCAGCCGTGGCCGTCTTGAGAGCGACCATCCAGGAGCAAACAAAGGCAACTAGAAGCTATAGGCGGCTATCTAGCTAGCTACCTGCGAAGAGCACATATGGCCGAATCCTTAGAAAGCCAGATAGCGAACACGACCAACCGAAGAGAGTTACATACAGACAGACTTAACCGCATGATCGAAGTACACACACTAACACACATATAGTGATTTTTACAGTCGTGCAAGAGGCCGGGTAAAAATGCAACGACCGACCGCGCTTGATGGGTCACCATGATTACCTTGCTTTCTGGGCCAGACACCCCGGTGCTCGTTTTCAGTTGGGGTCGATCAAATGTTACCATTTCAGACGAGGGAAAGGTTTACTACACACTTACACCCGCTCTATCTGTGGATTTTTCAGATGAGGAAAGGTGGCAGCTAGAGCTGGTGTCCACCACTGCTAGTCTCTGCTGCTACATAAGCTGCACGCGGCAGTGGAAGCTCCGACTCGGGGTGAGGCTGAGCGTGATCGGAGGGAGCTAGGGGTCGCTGTCGTTGGCGGGTGCGGGGAGGTGGCGGTTACGGTGAAGAAGGCCAATAGAAAAACGCGGGGCTCCGCCGCGTCGCTCTCCGGCCGCGGTGCTCCTGGATTGTAGCCAGCCTTGGCCCGCAATCCGTCCGCGCTTTCCGGCCGCGTCCCCTTCCCCTGCCCTCCGCGCGCGCCACCCACCTCGGTCGCCCAGGCCACCACCATCAGTCCATCACCACCACCGCGCGCGGGATATATAGACCCCGCCGCGGCCTCGTTCCTCTTGAGATCCATATAGCTGCTTGATCCGTTAAAGGCGCTGCCGCTGTTCAGCTGCTGCAAGCTACGAAGCAAGCAGTAGCAATTGCAGGCGCGCGCGCACAAGGTAAGAGACGACTCGTCCATTTATTCCTACCCGTGGTTTTCTGCTTGATCGATGCTAGCTAGCTTGTTTTGCCTTTTGTTTCTTTACCGCGCCCATACGTGTACACTGTGCGCGCGTGCTGAACTGGGGTGCTGCGTGATTAGCGATTTCTTTTATTCGTCTTCGTGGGTACAAGGTTCGCGAGTGTCCCTAGGGCCTAGGTGTGTGCAGTGTGCTTTGTCGGAGAGGGCGGCGAGCAACTTTCGCTCTCCCTAGTTTGCGCTCGGTTTGATTAGCTGAACAGCCTGAACTCGATGCTCCTCTCCTCCTCTATCTCGTCTTCTTTTTCACACAAACCGGCAAGGTTTCATGGATGCATAAATGGAAGTGGAAGCAAGGATACACCTCCTGTTGATCAAGTCTTCTATGGGAATGCGGAAGAGCGAGAATCAGGCTCGGGTCAGAGAAACTTCAGTAGATGAATTTCCGATTTATCTTCGTACAAAAAGAAAGAAATTCCACAAATCGTTCTAGTCTTCTAGAGATCAGGTGCAAACCGATCGAGTGCCTTCTCAAGCAAGGTAGTTTTTCCTGTGAGATTTCCTGATTCTAGCTAGTAGTAGTAGACAAGAGCTAACGAGAAGTAGGATGCTAATATGTTCAAATTCTGCGTTAGAATTCATTGCATATTTACATGCGTATATGCATGGTTATCAAACTAGCCTGTAACTGAAATATGGCTTCTTTATCATGCATGCAGTTCATACTAACTAGCTACCAGTTCGGGAGCTAGCTAGCAACTATACTTTGATCCGCAGAAGAAGATGGACGCATTCTCCCATGTCCCGCCAGGTTTTCGTTTCCACCCTACTGACGAGGAACTCGTGGACTACTACCTTAGGAAGAAGGTAGCACTGAAGAAGATAGACTTGGATGTCATAAAAGATATTGATCTGTACAAAATTGAGCCTTGGGACCTACAAGGTTATCACAATTTACTCCTCTTCTCCTACAAGCTTGCTGCTTACCTCTGACCCGTTACCGAAGTAGTAGAATAACTAGTTAACTGACATCTCCAAAATGACGCTCAAACAGAACAATGCAAGATTGGAAACGAGGAGCAGAACGACTGGTACTTCTTCAGCCACAAGGACAAGAAATACCCGACGGGCACACGCACCAACAGAGCGACCACTGCCGGTTTCTGGAAGGCCACCGGGAGGGACAAGCCGATCTATGTCAAGAACTGCCTTGTTGGGATGAGGAAGACGCTGGTTTTCTACAGGGGCCGAGCTCCCAACGGGCAGAAGTCGGACTGGATCATGCACGAGTATCGCTTGGAGACCAACGAATACGGAACTCCCCAAGTAAGTTTGTTTGTATTGGTGCATTCATGCATGCTACCGAGGATTCAGACTTCAGACAGATTTGCTAACATATGCTCCATGTTCAGGAGGAAGGATGGGTGGTCTGCAGGGTGTTCAAGAAGCGAGTCGCGACGGTGCAAAGGGCGGCCGGCGACGGCGGCGACTCGCCTTTCTGGTTCAACGAGCACGTCGCGTTCATGACGCCGGCGCCAGGCCTCGACTCGCCGTACCATGGCCACCACCAGAGCCACCCTTGCAAGCTGGAGGTAGAGTACCCCCACCACCACCTCCTTCCTCAGGAGGCGACGACGCCGTTCATGCACCTGCCACGGCTGGAGAGCCCCAAGCTACGGGCCGCCGACACCATCGACGCCACTGCAGCGTCATCCGCTCTCCAGCCGTGCGGCCACACTACGGCGCAGCAGCTGCAGCTGCAGATCGAGCCGGTCTACGTGACGGCCGATGCGTCGGCAGCAGATTGGAGGGATCTTGACAAGCTGGTGGCGTCTCAGTTCGGCCACGGCGACTCGACTGTGAAGGAGCCCAGCTACTGCAATCCGGTGCAGGTGTTTCAGGTGGAGGGGAAGCAGGAGGATGCCTTGGATTACGTGTCCACGTCTGCCTCCTGCGGAGGGGAGGAGGATTTGTGGAAATAGCTGCGTGAATGAGAAGCAAAACACATACTAACATATACGCCATTGTATACAGCCTAATAACATTGCGGTGTGATTTGATACAGTGTATAAATAGGTGTGATTTGATACAGTGTATAAATAGCTAGCATTGTCATGGTAATTACCAAGTGCCCATCTATCTATATATATATACACTAATAAAGTATAACCGAAGTGGTTATACTTGCATAGTTGCATGCATGATTTGCCATCAAACCTTCGGTGTTTGAACTCTGAAGTCCTTAAGGAGTTAAAAGGTTCCTCACTAGAAAATTTTGTCAGCTACGTAAAAAGTGACAGCCTGACCGACAGCACTCTTACTCTATTATCTGTATTATGCAGTTACAAGGACTACATGTTGAATTTGCAATCTATCTATTAACTTATTAAAGTAATAGGAAAAAAGTCTCCACGTTCGCTCTCACGACCAACAAATTCTCATATTAATCGAAGAAAAAGAAAAACAAAGTCCATATAGAAATACAATTTAGAAATAGCTGAAATTCGGAATTAAAAATAAAGAATATCGGAAGAGAAGACTAAAATCCATACCGGTATACAATTTAGAACTAACGGAAATTCGGAATTAAAAAATAAGAAAATTAAAAATTAGGTTAGAGTCCATATAGAAATACAATTTAGAAATAAATAAAATTTAGAATTAGAAAAATATTGAAAGAAGAGTATAGGGTTCATATACAAATACAATTTAGAATAGCTGTAATTCGGAATTAAAAAATAAAGAATATTATAAGAAGAGTATAGAGTTCATATAGAAATACAATTAAGAAAATAATAAAATTCGGAATTCAAAATAAGAATATTAGAAGAAGAGTATAGAGTCCATATAGAAATTTAGAATTAACTAAAAATCAGAATAAAAATAATAAAATTAAAAGTAGAGTTTAGAGTCCATATAGAAATACAATTTACAAATAACTAAAATTAGAAATTAAAAAAATATGGGAAGAAGAGTCTAGAGTTCATATAGGAATACAATTTAGATGTAACTGAAATTCGAAATTAAAAAATAAAGAGTATTAAAAGATGAGTTTAGTGTCCACATAGAAATACAATTAGAAATAACGAAAATTCAGAATTAAAAATAAATATTATTGGAAGAAGAACCTAGAGTCCATATATAGAAATACAATTTACAGTAAACAAAAATTCAGAATTAGAAAATAAGAAATATTGGAAGATGAGGTCTAGAGTCCATATAGGAATACAATTTAGAAATAACTAAATTTTGATATAAAATAAATTAATAACTATCATGCATATACAATATAGTATGAATATTACACATTGGTAGTTTGGTAAAGTTAGTACAAAATTTAAAATCACGTTGTCATTTTATTATATTTTAATAATAAATTGAGAAAATATATGTGCTATTATATTAGAGAAAATATGATGATACTAGCCGCGTAATCTGCGCAGGCCACCGTGCTAGTTATATTATTAAAACAGCGCGAAAAAAAGGTATCACGTTCACTGTGGAGGCTAGAAATTCTCACATTAATTAAAGAAAAAGAAAAGAAAATTAACCACTAGATCATAGTAAATCTAGCTCTCAAGGGTTGAGATTTAATAAGTAAAATTTTGGAAACGTACTGTTGTTCCACATAAGCACTATAGAAACAGACATATTAGTACGTTACAACTCAGATTGAGTATGGCGTATAGCAGTAGCATCAGGGCACTAGCCTCTATTTGCAAAGGAACGTAATTTAGCAAAAGGAAACAGAACTAGAGTAGGTTTCATATGAGACATAGTAAAATAGTTCTTCCGCATATAATCCTGTCATTGTTTTATCCAGGAAAGGAACCTGGATTTTTAGTGTGCCCGTTATAAAAAGGAACAAACAATTGGCAAGATAAATAACGAGCACACTAAAAATTGGCAAAAGAACATGGGCGTTATCACCAGATCTAGATTTTTTCTATGCTTCTTTTGCATATTCTTGATAAAATCCTTTTAAATTCAAAATACAAATGTAATAAAAACTCAATCCGGATGCTAGAAATTACCATATTGACAGTGGAAAGAGTCCGAGTAGGAATACAATTTAGAACAACTAAATTTCGGAATAAAAATAAGGAATATTGAAAGAATAATCCAGGTAAAACACAACATGAGATTAATTAAAACCCGAAATAAAAAATAAAATAAAATTTGAAAGTAGAAAAATAAAAATGAGAATTAAAGTAGGAATACCTTTTAATAATAACTGAAATTTAGAATGAAAAATAAATATTAAAATAACAATCCATCTTAAACACAATACAAGATTAATTAAAATTTACAATAAATAATAAAACAAATTTCGAAATTAGAAAAATAGAAAATAAGAGTTCCAGTAGGAATATATTTTAGAAAAACTAAAATTCAGATTAACAACAAATAAAAATATTGAAATAAGAGATCATCTACAACACAAAATGAGGTTAATTAAAATTCAAAATAAAAATAAAATAAATTTTGAAAGAGACAATTAAAAAAGGCACATCGGACTTTAGGGAAGGTTTTCGTAAATTCGTCCTACTAGAGCCACGGGAGGGTAACTGCTCATGTGATGAATAGTAGCAGTTGCATGAGGGTGACCCAACATGCTGACAGGTCTTCTAACGTAATCACAATGGCAATGAGTTTCGATTCTGTTAGGAGCCGACGACAACCAAGAAGAGAGACGGCATGGGTTGACGAGTGGATAGGCGATAAAGGAGTAGAGAGTGGTGGTTGCCATAGCAGAGCAAGCTAAGGGGTAACAAAAATTAAATAAAATGGCAGCAGCAATGTATAAAAACTATAAACAGGAACCCAACGATTATAAAGTTCAATTTTATAAGGTACCAACAATGATAAAGATGAGAGATGGCGAGGCAGGCGAACAAGTGGACGAGCGAAAAGGAGTTGGTAGACGACAGTTGTGCCATAGGAGAGCGAGACAAGGAGTGGCAAATGACAATAAAGAGGAGGAGGGGGACAACAGGCATGGTGTAAAGGAGTAGGATGGTGGTGGTTGATGAGATATCTTAAAAAACAAAACCCCAATTACGATTAGGTTCGATTTTTAGAACCTCGATTATGATAAATAAGAGGGGCGACAGGCATGCGTTAAAGGGTTAGGGTTGCGGCGATTGACGGGTCTTCTAGAAAGTAAAAAAAAAGAACCCGAAGATGATCAGGTTCGATTTTAAAAATCCCAAAAACAGTAAGAGAGGACAAATGCACTAGATAGGACCGTAAATGAGTAGGGTGGCGGTGTTTGACGGGACTTATAAAATGTATAAAAGGAACCCCGCGAGACAATGAAGTCTAGAAAAAGATATGATTTTTAAAGGTTCCAAAGAGAACAAATAGAACTAGGAGCCGTGGTGGGTAGGGCAAGCAAGTAAACGGGTGGCAAAGGAGTAAGCGGGTGGTGGCTGGTGTAACTTTTAGAAATATAAATTAAAAACCCCGATTATGATTAGATTTGATTTTTTTTAAAATCCTAAGATAATGAGATAACTATTTAACATTTTTTTAAAAAATCATATGTTGAAAAATAAATAACTCTGTATAGGTTCTAGTCGCGTAATTGCTCGGGTCACCCTACTAGTTTCTCTCTGATATATACGCACATGTAACTTAATTTTCTGGGATGGGAAGTTTACCGGCATAGACGAGCAAGAGAACGTTACCATATACAGAAGAAAGAAAATATTTAAACCTGAACAAACCCGAAGAAAAATAAAGTACTACACCTGAACAAACCTAACTATTATTCCGTCTATGTAACTCTGTACCTAAGATATCTAAAACCCCTCGGAATCTACTAATGTATAGTAGGATAAAGCAAATCATATAACAAACAAAGAAAAATAATAACTGTAGTACGTGTAGGAGCGTTTTGATCTAAACCTCTCAACGCCTCACCGGGGATGCGTCAAGTGCTTCAGCCTTCAACACGAGTTGGCGGTGGGGGGAGAGCGGGGCGGAGAGATCCGAAGTCCGCCGGCCGTCGCGGCTCCTTTATCTTTGGCGAAGCGGAGGGATGGGCACGCGGCGGCGGAGTCCTAGGGGGAGAAGGAAAGGAGACCAAGTCACCCAGTCACCCAGGCAGGCGTTGGACTGGGCCGCGGCCTGCGTAGCGAACGTAATGCAATTTTGGCTGGCTCGTAAGTTTGGTTTGTTGTAAGTTATTGGGCCTGAAATCGGGAAAAAGAGCAAGCAAAGTTTGGGTCCAAAGCATGGGCCTGGAAAACAATCTACCTCCTGGTCGTGGATGGGCAATGTACAGTTTCGTCAGTTCAGTGTCCAACTATCCCAAGTGTGAATACCAGTGAACATACAACTCTGACCGTTGACCTCGTGGGTGGCATTTTTTTGTGCACTCTTTTTTACCCTTCCTTACGAACGTTGCCGGAGTACTGTTGCTAGCCTTTCCTCTGTGCCCTCCGACTTTTTTTCTTTTCTTTTTCTTTTCACCGCCGTTAAAGCTGCTAGGCTAGGCACACGTTACAACTTGCAAAAGGAGGTCTAGATACTCCGGGGCCTTCTGTAGGTCAGTTAGCCTCTGTTCTAGCTAGCTTGGTCTCTGCCATCGCCTTCTCTAAGACAACATGTTTACAGTTACAGCAGGCTCTATATGCATGTCTCTGTTTTCGTGTTTCGCGGATCGTGTTCTAGGCGTGTGTAACTGGGTTGGTAGCCATGCAACATCGATCGGATCAAAATCTGGCGGCTGGGTTTTGTCTCAATCTGAGACCGGTTCTAACTTTCTATGCACAAAGTAGGATTTTTGGGACGCACTAGTAGCACGTTAACCGCATTATAACACTCCTGTACGTTTTTATCCGCTGAATCATGCGTAAAGATAGCTATAAGTTGACCTAGATAATGAGGGCGGGCTACGCACCTAAGTATGTGCATGGCACATTGGTGCTTGCTTTTTAGCGGATCCTCACGCACATTTCCTAGCTATACCTAGTTCCGCTGCTCTGCACACTGCATGCGTCGACAGCATCGTTACCGGCCTGTAAACCATGCAGCTACTCCCTCAAGGTACTCCCTATTCTTCGATCGGAGCAGCATAGGCTACAGGGAGAGAATTTCTATATTCACATACCGAAAGTCCACCCCCTCGATCAGATCTGTCTTTGCATTCGCAGGATCTTAAGCTTTTCAGCGCAGCAGCAAGCAGCCACTGTATTTTCCCGACGCCAATGGCCGCGCTCACATGGCAATTGGCAAGACTGAAACGGAGACGAAAGCGAGCGAGCGAGCGCGCAGCACCGCACAAGCCTGCAGGCTGCATGCAGCTCGGCGTAACGGGAGGGGCCATGTGCGTGAGATGCCGGCACACTCGCACCTGAGCTAAAGGGACGCATGCACCGCCGCTGCATGCAGATTTTATCACATGATTGATTGATTAGCTAGCTAAACCGGCAAGCACCCCCTGTGCATTCGTGCCCCCTGACACGCGAGCAACGACATGCAGCAATAGACACTTTGGTCATTTGGATGAGCTGGTCCCGGGTGGGTGCGTGCTTACCTTTGCCTATCCCATTTCTCCCCTTGCGCTTTGGCCTGTTCGGCTGCGCACTGTGCTTCATCTTTGGGTTACACCGGCTACGGAACAGTAGTACGTCCTACTTCCTGCGTATAGTTACGGGGACCATGCATGCATATGCATGCAGTTTTTTTTCTCTTCTTATATATATATACTACTATATGTATTTTAGGTTTTGAGATGGGGGGCAGAGACTGAGCAATGAGGCACGCATTGACACCGACACAGGGATCGAATCTCCAAGGCGTGCAGCTTGCTCAGGCAAAGGACGACGGATTACACAAATGTTTTACTCTACATTGGAGGCCGGAGGAGGGAAATCAATTCACCAGGTAACTTTGCTATGTAGCCTGCACAAGTGCAGATTCAGTTATTATGGCATGCTGAATTTTGCCTGAGCGTCCAGTCCTGATGCCTCGCAGAGGCGCTAAGTAGCAACAAAACTGAAGAGGGCTAAGCTAGAGAACGACGTACGCCCCACCACCAAAGCAGAAGATCGATCAGAGACCTCGAATAACCCAAACAGCACGCGAAATCTCGATTGGTTCATTCGCCTGCGGACAAGCTATAATGATGCAGCCAGTATTTTGACAGGGAAGCCCTACCATGCGGCAGACAAATCACGTCCTCGTTTCAAAACAGAAGAGGGCCGAAACACTGGGGGTTACAAGTGATGGACCTGGTGCTAAAGAAGATGAGTGGAACACTGAGATAGGTAAAAAAAAAAAATGCCAAATAACCAAACAAGAACGCTCTGATTAACAGTGCTAACTGTTCAGAAAGGGGATAAGGTGATCTATATGTATCCGTGTTCCGTTCTCCAGCTAGCTAGAGCCTTAGATACCTGTCCAATCCGAGTGCCTATGACTATGGACGGAATGTAACGACCACGCCGAGCTATACAAGATTAGACATAGTGATGGTCTGTGTGATGGGCAACCGATGAGATGATCCCTGCAAAGGTTACGCCCCATCGCGAGCGACTGAAAATAGCACTGTGGCACTGCGCCGAACGCGTCGAATTGCGACCAGACCAGGGCCAGAGCAGACCACATCATGGAACAGGGCGCCAGGTGGGCCGGCCTACAACACCGAACCGCGAGGCCCACCCATATGCATCCCCCTCCCCCGTCCGTCCCCGTCCGCTGCTCGGCTAAGCTCTCTCGGCATCAGCCTCTGTCCGCCCCCCGATCCCCACCACTCGTCCTGCACCCCTCTGCCCGCTTTTCAGACGGAACAGTCCCAAGATGCTAGCTACCGGCTACTGTCGCAGCCACTGTTCCCAGCCGAGAGCGAGAGAGAAAGAGAGAGAGAGTGTGTGTGTGTACTGGACGCTTGGCTTTGTTGCCCCCCTCGCGTTTCCCAATCTGCCCCCGGCCCGCAGTGGCCTGTGGCCTGACCTGATCAACAGTGGAGCCTGCTGCGTCCATTCACCCAAGGCTAGCAGCAGCTCAGGCACAGCTGATGCGTTGCCTTGCTCTCTTTGTCGCTGTCACGGCTGGGGTCGAGGAGAGAAAAAACCCACTCGTCCTCTCTCCCCGGCTGCCCGCCCGGCCGGCCATTATTTGCGTCCCGGGCTTTCAAATCAGAAGCAACAACAGATCCGAGGCTTTCTCGAATCGGGCAAGGTCCATCAAAGCATCAAATCCATCAGGAGCTAGTAGCAGCGAGCCACTCTCACTCACGTACCCATCAAATCAAGAGAAACCGTCTCAAACCTCACCTCACCCTCACCTCATCACATCAGCGGAAATACCACCACATCCAGACCAGAGGGGGACCAAGCCGGTGCCAGTGTGCTACCCATATATATACCCCCTCCGATCCCTTCATCTTCCTCCCCCCCATCCGCTAGCTTCCCCACTCTCATCCCTCTTCCTCGTCGAACACCTCACCAGGCCATCAAATCACCCCAGCTGAAAGCCAAGACCTCGCGCGCCGGCCGGGCAGGGATCACCTAGCTAGATACGCGCCATGATGTCGTCGGCGCCGGAGACGTTCTCGCTGGACCACCTCGCGCAGCATCAGCCGCCGCCGCTCGCTGAGCAGGAGCAGCTCTGCTACGTGCACTGCAACTTCTGCGACACCATCCTCGCGGTACGTATACATGCGCGCGCGCTTGTTCCCTCGCCGGGCGCCGTTGATCTGTCCGGCCATGCTAGCTAGCTCCGGTACGTCTTGAATAAAGCCTCGTTCCGTTGCGTTTGCAGGTGGGCGTGCCGTGCAGCAGCCTGTTCAAGACGGTCACCGTGCGGTGCGGCCACTGCGCCAACCTGCTCTCTGTCAACCTCCGCGGCCTCCTGCTCCCGGCCGCCGCTTCCGCCGCCAACCAGCTCCCCTTCGGCCAGGCCCTCCTCTCCCCCACCTCACCTCATGGCCTCCTTGTACGTAGCAATGATCTATTTCTAGGACTTGGTTTTTGCAGTTTTGCTCACTGCGCCGGATGCTTAATTATTTCGGCTTGCAGGATGAGGTGCCGTCGTTCCAAGCGCCGCCGAGCCTAATGACCGAACAGGCGAGTCCTAACGTGAGCAGCATAACGAGCAGCAACAGCAGCTGCGCCAACAACGCGCCGGCTACGTCGATGGCGTCGGCGGCCAACAAGGTTACACAGCGAGAGCCGCAGCAGCCGAAGAACGCGCCGTCAGCCAACAGGAGTAAGCGCCTCGCCTCTCCCTACATTCCTTCTCCTCCTCCTCTGGCAAACGCTGTGTAGCTAGGAGAGAGGTCCAGAAGCTGGCTATAGATAGCTGCGTGCGCGTGCGCTCCAGTAGCACACTGTTCTTGGTGGCACGAATACAGCATGCTCCTCTTTAAGCTTCTCCTTTTGAGAGTTCTTTTCGATGGTCAATGAAGTTTTCGAACAAGTGGAAGGGGGTCGAATAGTTTTCACACATCAGCTCAATAGTACATTTTGTCCATGGAGAAATTCTTCCCAAATCCCAACGTTAATTATGCACAGTGCAAAGATATATAGGAAAGACCACTTGAGTCTTGACAAAAAAAAAAGGAAGATGGGTTAAGGAGAAGGGAACAGAACACGTACAAATCGAATACTGCTTCAAACACGCAGAACGTAACGTAGCCTGCTTCTGTGAGCTCACAGGGAGCAACATCAAATGGTCAGGTTGCACATGTGAACTAATAATGTACATAATATGGTCTTTCAACTGCTCTAGCCTTGTTGTGTCCGTGCTGCTTCGGTCTCTGAACTGCAGCAGTGCAGCAGTAGGCCAGTAGTGTCATCAAAGTACGCTGTTATTCTGTTAACCGATTAATTACGTTCTGCTCATTGTTGTGATTCTGCAGCTTCAGAGAAGCGGCAGAGGGTTCCCTCGGCATACAACCGATTCATCAAGTGAGTAATCATCGTTGGTTCACATCGTTTAATTTTGGCTTCCCTTTTTTACATCATCTGAAAAAATTACTCGTGCATGACTCGGTTTATGACATGTATATCAGAGATGAGATACAACGCATCAAGGCAAGCAATCCGGACATCACCCACAGGGAAGCTTTCAGCGCAGCTGCCAAGAACGTACAAAATCTCCCCGTTTAATTTCTTGATAAAAAAAATATACATGTGATGTGTGCAGTATACACACTGTATAAACCAAATTCGTATTTACTCTGTCTCATCTTTGTGCATGCACCAGTGGGCCCATTTCCCACACATCCATTTTGGCCTCATGCCGGACCAGGGCCTGAAGAAGACCGGCATACAAAGCCAGGTAAAGAGTAAAGAAGGACTCTAAACTCTAAACCCTAATTCTATTCTCAGGGAGAATCGATCGATGCCAATGGATGCACATAAAACCGAGATTTAATTATAGTATTTTTTGTGCTTTTATAGGACGGAGCTGGGGAATGCATGCTCTTCAAGGACGGTCTCTACGCTGCAGCCGCCGCTGCTGCAGCAGCCACAGCAGCATCTAGCATGGGTGTCACTCCATTCTAACGTCTCAGATCAATGCACGATATGGCTTAAAAAAAAAACTGTGTCCCACCCTGTAGTTAGGGTCTCCTATCCTGCATGTCTCGATCTCCAGATATGATCTCCGGTTGTTTGTTAACTGAAATGTTCCTCTATATATGGACGATCATGGCAGCATGAATGGCATCTTGGCATGCATCGATCGTATCTAAGTCCTTATCTATGTGTAATTCTAGTTTTCTCAGTTTCTTCATGTATTTTCGAATTTTTCCTATTCCTATTCGCCTGTACGTACGTACAGAGGTTGCTAGCTGTGTGTGCTGCCTCTTATATATCTTATGGACATAACTAGATCGATTTGGCTCAATTACCAGGTGATCATTTAAAATCAATTCGTCTGATTCTTTTGGTGGTGTGGGGAGTCGCAACCCTTTTCACCATGCATGGTTTAATTGAATCCATTGGCAGCATAGGAGTATATACAGTATATGAATTTAATGACTGATCTCTTTATATAAGGGGGGACCAGCAGTAAAAAAAGTTTTGAATTATGACACGACGATGCACGCATCACATTTGGTTGTGTGGCTAATGACGTAGACTAAAGATATAAAATATTCTCATTATCTAAAAAATGTACTTACCACATCAACACGGATAAGGTAACAGAACAGCATATTCTTTGCCTAAAATATGTCTCTAACATTAAAGAATAGTTCTGTCTATTTTGAAAATAGAACTATATTTGCTACACGGTTCTCAATTTTATTTCTGGAAAATTACAGAAATGTAATTAGCAAAGCTCTAACCCGATTTTTTTTCAACTTTTGGGTTGACTGGACTGCCAAAACCGCCTCAAAACAAGTGAGGGGGGTTGTTATGTATCCGGATTAAATAGTTGAGGTATACAATTTGTTTGATATAAAAGTTGAGGGGAATAATTTGTAATTTTGCGACAGTTCACAGAGGAGTGGGGGTCCTGTAGTTGGAGCGTAAATCAGACCTGACCTAATTTTAAATGAACATTTAGAATGTTTTGAGATAAAGTTTTGCACATTTAGATGGCATGTAAAAGGAAAAGAGTTTTTAGAATGTGTAATGGTAGTACATTTGATGAAACGTGTTCAGTTGAATGTTATTTCATTTCAAGATATTTTTTTAAATAAAAATCGTAAACATTGTAACGAGTAGTATTACATGTGCATGATTAACCCTCATGTGGTATAGCTAACTAAAAAATAGAAGCATGCCCAAGGAAATATATCTGCTAATTAAATAATTTTGGGGGTATGCATGAACATTGTGCTAAATAATTGTGAACGATCAATAGTCCTGGCAAACTGAATTTATTTGAAATCGAGACAAATTGAATATCATGTTTGGCACGATCTGCTAGGTGCGTGATCGGTTACAGGGCCCACTAATTGTGATTGATGTATTATTGGACTTGGTATGTTATTCCGGTACATTGCCCCCCGTCCATTGAAATGACTAGTGATGCAGCAGCTAGCCTGATCAACAACTCTGACCCGGCCTGTCGCGACCTCGATCGTGCCTGCAAACGGGCCCAAGATTAAGCTGGCCTTTACGCATCCGTCCGCCAACGCGACTGTTCGCTCGCGCCGACTAGCCTAGCTACCTAGGCACGTACTATACCACGTACGTACGTACGTGTGCATGCTTCCGTGTCCACAGCAATACACACGCAGAGTGCCAAATAATTGTTGGTAAAAGACTCGTTATATATCTTAGATCCATGCCTTCATATTGGTAGTACAGTTAATTTAATAACCAAAGCAAGTTTTGCTTGGGAACATTGAAATGTACGCTTGGAGTTGGATCTCTTTTTTCGGTGTTAGTCACGTCCCTAGAGGTCGTTTTGGCGAAATGGAAGAAGTATATGGAAGATGCATGTTGATCCATTCATTCACCTGCGGGCCGGAACCGGCGTGACGGGTCTCTATCGGTAGGAAAGTACGTGCGCGCATATGCCCCCCACGACGACAAACAGACAGCGCTCGGCGAATGGATACAATGCCGTGCATGCAGTTAGCTAGCGCCACGCACACCACACGCATCGTTCGGCGTGCAATGGCAGGCGAGGCGCGCGGCCGGGGGCACGGCACGGCACGCAGCTACTAGCAGTAGCACGCATCTGTGCCGTTTCCAGCGTGCCGCGCCTTAGATCCAGCGCTAGCGACGATCAGAACTGTGGCCACGCAGGCGCGCGCGCGCGGCTGTCGAAAGCCTGCGGCGGCCGCGCAGCGGAGGGATGGATCGAACCGGCCAGTCAAGCGAGGGAGGCCGGGGGAGAGACCGCGGCACAAGCTGGATCGAGCTGAGCTAGGGGTGGTTTCGTCACACTGCTGCTCTGTTCGACGTACTACGTACTGGTGGCACTGGCAGGCAGAGAGGGCAGGGCAGGGCAGCAGCTAGCTGATGGATGTATGGACGGATGGATGGCACGTAGTACTGGACCGAGGCAGCAGCAGCGTCATGCATGGCCGGCTGCTGCTGCCTCGCAATTATGGAGGGCCGGGCCGGGGAGGGGAGCTGATGTGATTGATCTATGCAGTGCACTAGTAGCATCTACAGGGATATAACGGTGCAACCATTTCCAAATGTCTATTGCTAAGCTGCACGGCTGCACCGCTACCTACAACTACTACTCTCTCTCCTTTCTCCCTGTCCACGTGAGCTTTTCATCTCATCTGTCCATTCGCACGGACGCACCACCGGCGTCAAATGGTTTGCAAACATTGCATCGAACGGGATCGATCCATCAGACATAGCAGCGCCTACGGACAGTTTTCGTTTTCTTTTTCTCACGGGTCAATGATTGATGTTTCTCACTAGGGTTCCACAGTGCAAAAAAGCTCGCACCGGGTAGTGTTCCATCCTCAGTCCATCTCAGCAGTTCGAGGTAAGATGGCGGCTGCCTGGCCACTTGTCCAGCCGACCGCTGCTTACCATTCTCGATCGGTGAGCATAGTACACAAAACCGGTCCGGAAATCGACCGGCTCTAACCGTTACTTCACCGGTTCACCGGTCAAACTACCGGATTACCAGTCGAACCGTTAGATTTTTTATTAATATTATATTTAATTTGCATTATTTTAAATATAAAACCATCACAAATCGGTGAAAATATGCATAAATAAACCAGTATTTTTATTATTATATAGTCACAGGATAAAAATATAAATGTAGTGTAGTAACATATAAATTCATAATACCATATTGCTATAGGATAAATTAAAAACCGGTTCGATTCTTAAAAAACCGTCGCCGGTTCACCGGTTCCATAAAAACCGTCCGGTTCACTGGTTTTTTACTGGTTCGATTGCAGGGACGGTCTTTTTCTGAACTGAGCCACCAAGGTCACCGGTTCTGGTTTTTTCCGGTTCAACTGCCGGTCCGGTCTGGTTTTTTGTACTATGCCGGTAAGACGCGTGCTGGTCTAAGAATTGCATGCTCTTAGCGCATGACATCAATAAAAAACGTGGCATACGTAATGTTTTAGAGAAAAAAAAGGTGAGCAGGAAATCACGTACCCGCTTTAGAAAATATAGTACCTTCCGGTACCTTCTCAACACTACTAGTAAAACCATTTTTCCAGACGATGATATTTTTTTCCCAGGCGGGTAGGTCTCTCGAAGCTAAATGGCCACCTGCGAAAATGATAACCGTGGGGCGAGATCGTTCTTCGCCTGCGAAAATCTATTTTTGCAACCGGGGTCCACCTGCAAAAAAGTTAAACATATTAAAAATACCACCTACACACCAAAATCGCTAAGTCAGAGCCTCACCTCTCCCTCTCCCTCTCCCTCTCCCCTCCCCTCCCCTCCCACCTCTCCTCGCCCGACACCGATCCGGCCAGAGGGTGGTGGTGGCGGCGGCTACCGGCGGTGGGACGGCTCCAGGCGGTGGCAGCGTGGAGGGTGGAGGCGGCGGCGGCTCTGCTAGGAGGGGGAGGGCGGTGGCGGCGGTGGCTCCCCTCCCTCTCTCCCTCCCAGATCTAGCCGGTGGTGGGAGAGGGGAGGGCTGCAGCGGCTCCAGACGGTGGCGACGCAAAGGGTGGAGGAGGTGGCGGCGGCAGCAGCTCCACCGGGAAGGGTGAGGGCGGTGGTGGCGACGGCACCCCTCCCTCCCTCCCTCCTAGATCTAGCCAGAGGGGGAAGGGGGGAGGGTGGCGGCGGCTCCAGGCGGTGGCGGCGTGGAGGGTGGAGGAGGCGACAGCTCCCCTCCCTCCTCCCAGATCCGGTGGAGGCGACGGCGCGAAGGATGGAGGCGGCGGTGATGGCTTCCCTCCTCGGCGCGGCTTCCCTTCCCTACCTCCTGGCGATGGTGGCTCTTGGCAGCGGATCCCCTCCCTCCCTCCCAGATCTGGCCAGAGGGGGAGGGGCTGCGACAGTGGCACGGTCGGAGGTGGGTAGGGCGGGGGTGGGGGTGGTGGCGATTTTTTTGTTCGCTCAAAGTATTTTCGCTGGCGGGTGGCTATGATGCCTGCGAAGATGGAGATGTCGCCCATGAAAATGATTTTTGTAGGCAGGCTGTGGGCCGCCTGCGAAAATCATCTATTTAAGCAAGTTTATGCGTACAGGCGGGCCTCACCCCGCTTAGGAAAATGATTTTTGGCCGCTTGGAAAAACGATTTTCTAGTAGTGCAAGAATGGTAAAATTACGCTTTAAGGATAGATTAGGATAAAATCTTGTCTAGATTTATCCCCATAAGCTTTTTTAAGAAGGGAGAACTATATATGCATGGTCTGGATAAAAGAGATAAGGGCGGAGGAAACATAGCACACGTTGATGTGATGTAAGAGAATTATGAGAGAAAATGTAGAAACACACAACATCGGTAGCAACTGGGTTATCATTTTGCCTCCATCAAAACTTATGTTGGTTTGCAAAGTAAACGCTTCCATTTCCACAATAACCAAATTTCACAAACGATGCTCCGATAATCGTGGATACAGTTGGAGAGAGCTCTAGCGCCCATGTCGTTCCAGTGAGGGCAACATGGGCGACCAAACCTTAGCCGCTGTCAACCCGATGACCCCCCTCCCCTCCCTTGCCTTCACCTCACCTCTCCACCGCCTAAGGTCGTTGGCGGGACACAACATCAGATGGGCAAAGAACACCTGGAACTGAGCGACAACCCGATCACGCCCGTGTGGCAATGTGTGGCGGTGGTGGTTGCGTGAGACAACTGCAAGCCTAGGCAATGGCGCACATCCCTTGGTGGTTTCGTGCGGATCAATTCAGTGGCGTGCTAGGAAGAGTTAGTGGACATGCAAGGCGAGGCGATGGGCACCCACCCACTTACCGAATCCCCCGGGAAGTGCTAGAGGTTGAGAAATGCCAGATCTAGGGCCTCCATGCCCGGGTTTGGCCGCGCAGTGACACATCTGACAACGGTGGGTGGCGGGTTGTTTTGCCAACCAGACCTTCACTCTCATTGGAGCTCATCTCCTCCTTTGTTGCCCTGCTTAAATCCGGTCAGGTGCTCCATGGAGAGATGGTGGCTTGGGTACCTGGGGTAGCCCACGACGATGACGGCGTGGCACGATAATTCGGAAGATGGGATGGAGAAGGTATGGCGCCGGCGTGTAGAGGCAGCGAGAGTCGCAAGTGAAGCAGTGTCAATATGACAACGACAGTAGTAGGAAGGCCTCATGAGGCCATCGACTTAATTGTGCGGACGCCGATCGATAGAGGGTTATCATTGACTAGTTGATGCTGGTGGCTTTTAGTAGGACACCTGGTAGCGACGCGGTCATGTTAAGGCTACCCTCACAACGATGGGTCGGTGTGGCGAAATCTCGAACATAGGCGCTTGCAGCCGTCATTTCCTTCCTTGGAGACGCTTCCCTTGTGTCTCGATTTTTGGATTCTTGGGTGACATACCAACCTAGTTCTTTGGTCGACGATGGTGGTGCTTTACGATGACATGTCCTTCCTAAAGGCATCGTTGTGGAATCTGTCACTGTGTGCTTGGTAGCTCTTGGTCGATCATGCCTCGTGATGTCACCCACCGGTAGCCTTTGGGAAGTTAAAGCTATTGCGTCGCGTGGGCAATGAGCTAGGCAATGGTGACTCAAAGTTGTGCTTGGTTTTAAGAGGCGTTTGGCTGTTGTCCGCTAGGGAAGTTAAAGCTGCTGCATGGATGCGGACTCGGCAATGATGACTCTAGTCGGACTTTGTTATTAATTTTGTTTCACTTTGGTGTAGAGTAGCAAATTGCACGGTCTATAGGGTCTATCCTTTCTATGGTGCTTCCTAGCGAATTCGGAGTCACTCGATCGCATGGGCAATGGTATGATGACAATGACATGTGGGGGTCTAGCTTGTGCTTTCAGGTTGCTTCTCGGAGCTGCAACACCTATGTCAATAGCATGTGGTAGCGATGTCTTGTGGCCAACAAAGTTTGAGTGTTGAGCTTGGTTCTCTTACTTCTGGTTCTGGTAGTTTAGGTATTATGAATGTGTTTGTCGGTGTCATGGGCCCAGGGGTATGCTGACTTAGGGCTTGGGCGGCCTCGTTCACTTTCTCTCTGCTTCTACATCTCACCAGTGCACAGGGAGTCGGGGCCGGGAACGCCTCTCTTTCGCGCCCTGGGCCGAACTCGAAACGGGGGTCTACATAGTCCCCCGCTGCGGAGTTTTCCCTCCGAGAGTGTTGTAGTTGTGGTTTTTGCTTATTTTCTCCTAATTAATTGTACAATGTAAGTTTTGATCTCATTTTTTTCTTGAAATAAGGCACCTTCTTCTTTCTTATATAAAAAATACCCTAGCAACAACCGAATACAGTTCAAATTTCACAAAATAATATGTTTATGGAAAAACAAGATGATATGGGGAGGAAAAGACATGGTAATGGGTCATGTCTCATATAGGCTCACTTCATTGGGCCAAACACTTTATGGTGCCTTGGTGTGAGCTTTTTGCGCATGACCATAGGCTCGATGGAGTGTGATAGGTAATTGGCATCATTGTGATTGTTGTTAGTTTGTCTTCAAGTTATGAAGTGTGGTGTCTTAATGTCGGTTTTGATAGTTTTCAGTTGTATGTGAGTGACATGATTAATATTGGTCAGGCTATAAGAATCTTATCCTAATAATCATTGTCTAGTATAATTGTCGGAGAAGAGATTCCCCAATAGCGGGGAGGTGCAGACCCCTCCTCGTGTAAAGATTTGACCAAGGGGTGAGCTATAAATGACGTGTGATGATCTCACGCTGTGGGGCGCAAGCTGGAGAAATCCTAGCGCACACAAGGGATTATAGAGGTTCGGGCCACCTGGGGGTGTAATATCCTACTCCTGTTTTTGTTGTTTCAACTAAGAACAGGAGTAATACCTGATTCTTTCCGGTAAGAATCAAGCATCCTTTTCTAAGTGGTATGTTCCCTTCCTTTTATAGTTCAAGGAGGGGCTCAGAGTGCTATTTTTCTTTTTCTCGATCCTGTCTCCCTTAGTTGTGTTGTCGTTGCCAGTTGGTTCCCTCCAAATCATCCCGAGAAACCTATCAAAATCCTATTATTTTGATTGCCCCGGGTTCCCGAGCACCGGCCTGAGCTAGCTGGGCCTTCGCCTCGCCCTCCATGTGCCGTGTGGTGGGCCTAGCAATGCACTGACCTCGCTGAGACGGTGCCACGGTATCCCTTTTGACCCAGTTGGCAAAACTGGGTGTCACTGGGCATGCGCGACGCATGTCCAGGCTCGTGTTGTCCCTTATGACTCAGCGCTACTGTCCTTTCCCATGTCTCTTCGGCCCCAGACAACTTGGAATCTCACCCACCAACCTATTTCATTTATGGCTGTAACTGTTGACTCGCAGCTGGCAGGGGGCCTGGCCCATGACTCAGCCAAGTCCTCGACCGCGTCCCTGTGCCCCTTTATAGGAAGATTGGATGATTTATGCGAGCTTCTCGAAGATGTCTTTAGTAGATGATTGTGAGGTATGTAGATCTTGTACGTTTCTATGCTCCTCTTCAAGGTGGGACGTGTAACCTACAAGGGTGATGGGGGGTCGGGTCCTGGACCAGGTTGGGTCCCAGGCTCCCAACTGCCTACAATCTTGAGATATAAATCTTATAGGTCTTTACGCTCTTCTTCATGAAGAACGTGAGCCCCATAAATGCGAAGGGGGTCCCAGGATCCTGGGCTAGAGTTGACGTTGGAATTTGGTAATCATATGAATCGGAAATGAGGTCCAATCCGAAGCGGATTTGAAGATATGCGGAACTCTCGGAAACAGAGTGCGCATCGACTGGGAGTCTGTATCGATCGGTGCCGAATTCAACATGGTTAGCCGATGCCGCCGATGGTAGCAAATTCGGTTATGTGATCAATATCAGATTCGAAAGAAGGATTGCAATGATGTTGCCAAGCAAGGATAGAGTCCAAGACAGGCAATTGTATCTATTAATTAGGATTTTATATAATTTCCTTATAGATATTTTCGGTAAGAGTCCACCTAAGGGACTTGTCTGTTGGTTAGAGTTGTATTAGGAAAGTATGAGTTGTGTCCGTTGGGAACAAGTTTATATATTCGGGTATAAATATAAACCCAAGGTCTTGTAAATAATTAACATCAGTTCAATCAAATTTCGGCGCATCGCCACCTTTTCCCATTACTTTGTTTCGACGAGTTCTTGCTTTCGAGTCGAGCTGCATCGGTTTAGATCTTCGATAACGAGGTAATTACTTGTTATGGCGGTTTGTGTTCTCGGGATTAGTGCTTACATCTTTATGACACTCTAATCTTGATTACGTAATCTGTCGAGTTATCATATATGTTATATAATCTAGATTGATAATGCTTTCTGCTGGCATCGACCAATCTCCATCTAGGGTTTTCTCGATAACGGCTAGATTGACTTGTTGACTTGGATTATATAATATATCCACCATCCTGAAAAGACAACTATCAGCTTGATTGTCTAGATATTATTCTTCTTTTTTATACTTAGTATTGCATTAGTTAAGTTTGATCTACTAAGTCGTGCTTAGAATCATAATATGTAGCCTACTTTATGGTTGTTAATAGGGATAGTATCGGGGTTTCAGCCGATCTTACCTAGTATAGTTGTTTTACATAATCTTATGTCTTGTTTAATATACTATATCTACCCATTATATCAGGATCTTAACTAATATAAATATATTGAACTTACTACCAATCTAATTGATGGTAGTTTGGTATATTTGTTGCAAGAGAATATCCTAGTATAGGGTAGTATCGGAGCTATAGCTGATACATGCTTAACATCGGACATTGGCTATGGTATAAACATATGTAATCGTTATTTCATGTTATTTTAGATCTAGGCAATTTATACTATCTCGGTTAAGTCCAATATGTTCCAATTGTTGATTTCTAAAGTAATACTGATTTATAGATTGTATAGTGTTGATATTTGCAGCCGATGGATCAAGTTTAAGGTTGATTTATTATTGGGAATATACCTTACAGCCGATTCACCTCAATGCATCAGCTAGGTTACATCACGATATGACATCGTCTCCCGAGCCGATCGATTGTTGTTTACTAATAATGTCTGCATGTTTTATCTTGTTGATTGCAGGATCAAATCAACTGTCACGCCCGTATTTAATCATCATTTAGGACTTGCACTAGAGTAAAGCAAATCTCAGGCCAGTGTGTGTTTTTTGCATCAACAGCTAGGCTGGGATCCAGACCCCTCTTGGTTTATATCTTAAGATGTCAATCTTGTACGTTTCTACGCTCCTCTTCAATGATGAATGTGTAACCTACAAGGGCAATGGGGGACCGGGTCCCGGACTAGGTCAGTCCCAGGCTCCCCACTGCCTACAATCTTGAGATATAAATCTTATAGGTCTCTACGCTCTTCTTCATGAAGAATGTGAGTCCCATAAGTGCGAAGGTGGTCCCAGGATCCCAGGCTAGGCTGGAATTCAGGCCCCTCTTGGTTTATATCTTAGATGTAGATTTTGTATGTTTCTACGCTCCTCTTCAAGAAGGAACGTGTAACCTACAAGGGCGATGGGAGACCGGGTCCCGAACCAGGTTAGGTCCCAGGCTCCCCACTACAAACAATCTTAAGATATACATCTCATAGGTCTCTACGCTCTTCTTCATGAAGAACGTGAGTCCTATAAGTGTGGAGGGGGACCCAGGATTTCAGGCTAGGCCGGGATCCAGGTCCCACTTACTTTATACCTTAAGATGTAGATCTTGTATGTCTCTACACTACTCTTCAAGGAGGAACGTGTAACCTACAAGGGCAATGGGGAACCAGGTCCCGGATCAGGTCTGGTCCCAGGCTCCCCAACACCTACGGTCTTAAGATATACATCTTGTATATCTCGACACTTCTCTCAAGATGTCGTGTATGGTTTAATTAGGTTGAAAGGGCCCCATGGCCCGGTTTCACTTGGGCTCCTGGGCTCCTTACCTAAGATGGGGGCCCCAGGTCCCAACACTGAGATGGGCCCTGAGCCCCCTGTTTTTAGCACGTAGCTTAGTCCAATAATGGCCTAATTAAAGTTATTAATCTTAATTAATGGGGAACAAGCACTAGGTTCCCGTGGAAAGGTGTACCCCCATTCCTGCGGTAGCGCTGCGACTGCAGCGCTTATGTTGTGTGACTGCAGTGTCGCTTGCTACTACAGCTAACTGCCATGCAATAGTAGAAATTGCCAGCCGAACAGACCCATAGTTCAACTAAAGATGGCGAGGCTACAAGCTCACCCATTCCCCCACTTGCTAACAACCAATAGCTAGAGCTAAGGTATAGATGAAGTCTCACGATTGACTGGTGGAATGACATAACTTCATCCTTATTATGGTTGTTCGTGAGGAATGATGATATCATAGGCATGATAGGTGTACATAAATACAGATGAGCACGCACTCTCTCTCTCTCTCACACACACACACAAAATACACACGCACACAAATACAACACAAACACACACAAATGTATAGCACACACACACAAAATTATAATATTGTGGCAAAAATATGTGATTGGTTTTAGTGTCTCTCAGTTATGTAGTAACATTTTCTTGTTGGAGTTTGATAGAAAGAGGAGAGCAAAAAAACAAATTAGATTACAAAATACAAATAATGAATCTAGACATACCATACCACCAATGCATTAAAAAGGATCTGGTCTACATATGGACGAATATAGGCAGAGTTCAGATCCCAAATCTTGAGCGATTTTGTAGTAACCATAATTTTTATAGCATTGTTGAAGAGCAATATGATAAACATGACATAATTGGCTTACAAACAATCATAGTCGACATGAACATCAGGGGTAAATTGATGGCACACACACATGTGATTGATTTTGTTTTTTTCGATTACCAGTAATATGTCATAGTTGTAGTTTGACATAAATAAGCTAGGAAGAAAATGGACAAATTAGCCTGTAAAACTCAACCAACAACTGTAGACAAATCATTCACTCCCATTATATTGAAAATGATCTAGTGTACTTATGGATGGATGTAAGCAGAGTCCAGCTCCCAAATCTTTAATAGATCGCTCTGGTGCGATACACAGGCGAGGTAATTCATGCCCTCCCTCCTTATGTAAAGCTCTCCATTATGGAGTGATCAACCTACTGAAAGAGATGGTAAACAAACAGTACGGTTTCCACATATTAGATTATATTTTGCGGCAAATAAATATGGATGTATCCAAAGATAAGTTTTCTCCATCTAGCACATGCACCAAGTTGTCGTAGACTCTCTTAACAAGATCATTTGCATTTGATGACATGAAAATCAAGATTTAAAATATATTAAAATGTCTTGCTCTACTCGATTAAAGTAGAGGTTTAACCCACACGTGTGGGTGTGCGCACACACATAAACACACACACATACACACAAATGCACACACACACAACCTCTGTCCCTTAACATAAATAGTTGGTTGTAGGTGGATGGGTATTTGGAGGATAAGATGGGAATAAATTTGATTGGAGTTGATAGATGTGATGAGTAGTACACCGAAATATCTTATATTAGGGGACAAGTTAAAATAAGCAAAACCTGTTATATTGTGGGATAGAGGTGGTATAATATTAAGGCTAAAAGATGTGATTGATTTCTGTGTCTTTCAATGTACAATTATATTTTTTAGTATTTTGATAGGAAGAAGGAAGCAAACAAACAAATTTGACTAAAAGTTACAACTAATGAATCTAAACATACCATACTGCCATTGTATTTAAAAGGATGTAGTCTATACATCGATGAACTTAAGCAAAGTTCAGCTCCAAAATCTTGTAGTGGCCCTAACATTTGTGCCATTGTTGAAGAGAAGTGTTCTAGCAAAATCTTATATTGTTTTAAGTAGGATAAACACGATATAATTGGCTTACAACAACATTACGGTCATGGCTGATAAAAACATCAGGGCTAGAGTGATGGCATACGTACATGTGCACGCACACACAATAACTTGTTAAATTGTGGCAAAACATTATGATTATTTTCTTTCAGTTGCTAGTAATATGTTACTGTTGTAGTTTGACATGAATATGGAAGCAAATAGATAAACTAGCCTATAAAAACACAAATAACAAATGTAGACAAATGATTCATTTGCATTACATTGAAAATAATCTAGTCTACATATGGACGGATGTAAGCCGAGTTCAGCTCCCAAATCTTTAGCGATTTGGTAGTGACTCTGACATTTGTAGCGTTGTTGAAAAGAAAGATTCTGGCAGATTCATAGATCGCTTTGGTAGGATACACGCGTGAGGTAATGCACGTCCTCCCTCCTTGAGCAAAGCCCTCTACTATGGAGTGATCAACCTATCAAAAGAAATGGCACACAAAATGTTAGGTTACTACATTATCAGAATATATGTGTTGTGGCATATTAATATGCAGGTACCCAACATTGCCAGAAAAACTTACCAAAATCCTTATTGACAGGTTTTCGCCATCTAGCACAGGTACCAAGCTGCCATAGACTCTCTTAACTAGATCGTTTGCTTTTGATGACCTGAAGAAAAACAATATATAAAATGTATTAAAATTTATAGATTGACTCGATGAAAGTAAAATTTAAGCTTCATTTATATATACACAAGGGGTTCGTGTGACACGAGGACACACATCCTCCATCAACAAATTGAAGCCTTGAAAAGAAAATACTCTAATAACAAGATCAAGTGCTATTCTTTTATCCAAAAAGGAAAACGTGTTAGGCCAATGCTTTTTTTGTTTAAAAAACGTGCAATGTAACACTATTTGGTATCAAAAAATATGCACACAAAGGAAGACATGCACACATACTGGAAAATGTGTACCACACACACCTGAGCTCATCTTGGCAGAAGAAGGTTGTAAGGTTGCC
The DNA here is from genome assembly GCA_000573905.2 of Oryza punctata. Lineage (NCBI taxonomy): Eukaryota > Viridiplantae > Streptophyta > Magnoliopsida > Poales > Poaceae > Oryza > Oryza punctata. Next base: position 25,353,856 of record CM002491.2, on the reverse strand, counting down.
GTCGACTCCCTTGACCAGGTAGAAGAAGACGGCCGTCCGCTCCGACAGCTGATCATCGGCCAGAACGAGAAGCCCGAACGGGCCCATCAAGCCTCGGCCAACCGCACCGCCGCCCGTGCCGCAGCTGTACGGCGCTGCTCCAGCCTCCGCGACGACACCGTCGGCTGCCGAAGTGTCCACCTCGAACACGGCCTCAATGTCCAGCTGCACAAGCGCACGCACAGCAGAAACGACATTTGCACGTCAGTTTCTCGATCAGATATATAGCAGCTATTGCATATGTGTATGGCACATTTTTTTATAAATGTATGACACATTTTTTGTAGAAATGTATGACACATTTTGTGTTCGTGTGTCAAAACCACGCGCGTGTACCTGTGTTGCTTTGCCGACGTCCAACGGCACAACGGAGCCGGGAGAGACGTCCAGGCCATCAAAGCTCTTCCCGCGCATACGGAGGTTCTCCATCTCCACCACCGGCCACTGGAGCAGGTTGCTGCCAGTCTTCGTGTCCAGCATAATTGTTCTCGGAATTGACTGCACATGAAAAATAAACACAATTAATTTAAATAAAATGTAATGCATTGTTTGGATGGGCCTCAATCATGGCTCATCTACGTGGATGGTCCAGAAATGAGGCCCATCAAAAGAGGGAAACATTGAATTCAGCAACAATTTAAAACGGGAAAAAATAATAAGACTGAAAGAAAAAAGGGACAATGGCATGAATGCTTGAAGGAGAGACAGTTAAGTATCTACTCCCTCCGTCTCTAAATAAGTATAGTTTTAGCTAGCTAAAGACATATTATTAAGCAAGAGATGAAAAGACTACAATGTTTTTGAGGTGAAGAAAACGAGAAGAAAAGATTAAAAAGGTCTAATGGATCACCTAAAACTACACTTATTTAGGGAGGGTGGTAGTAGTTTTGTTTTTTTATAGTCATCCAAATAAAATAGAAAATTGTAGCATGTTTAAAAAGATACGTTTTAGTAAGTTTGTATAGTTGGCAATTTAACAAAAAGGCCTATGCATTTATTGGTTATCCTATCACCTAATTTTGAGAACCCCGCCTAGCATAGATGGCAGAAGCTAGAGTTGTAAAACCTAATGACCCGTGTTCGAGTCTTAACATGCTCACTTCCCACCCAAATTCTTTTTAATACTATTCTAGGATATTACCATACTCGGTCATCTAACCAAGGAAGTATATTTACTCAAAGTCTACTATTTTTTGAGAAACCCTACCTAGTGTAGGTGGTAAAGGCTAGAGTTAGACAACCTAGCAGACAGTGTTCGAGTTTTAGCACACTCACCTTTTCACCCTTTTTTCGTTTATTATAAAATTATAACTCTAGTATGTTTTCAACTGACCTAGGCGCATCTAGCAAACGCTAGAGTTTTGCAACCTAACGGCCTGTGCTTGATCGTTGACATGCTCACCTTTTTCTACCATAACTTTTTAAATAGAAGTTTAGTGTATTTGCATAACTGGCCACCAAGAAAGTGCATTTACTCATTAGTCTATGACCTAAGAACTCCACCTAGCGCAGTTGGCAAAGGTTAGAGTTTGGAACCTAGTGGACCGCGTTCGAGTTTTGACACACTCACCCTGCCACCCCTTTTCCACATTAGCACAGCTAGCAAAGTTTAGAACTAGAAGCCAAGCGTGTTCGAGTTTTAACACAATCACCCAACCACCCTTTCCAATAAATCTCAAGTATCTTACAACTCAGATAGTACAACTATACTTGTGTAGCCTATTTTCTCTCGCTCAAGGCGACATGCATGCCTAAATATTTTTAACAATGGCCAGAATTCATGTATGTGGCACCAGAGTTCGAATCCAGGTGGACAGGCAACACAACAACTTGCCTAACCAACTGAGCAAGGAGTCATTTGTTGATTTCCATTTTTATATTATAGTATAATGCAAGCAAAAATATAGAACACTCCTCTATTTTATCTTTAGAATAATTATTAGTGGATTTTTTATCATTTCACATAAACCATTGATTTCATCAGCAGTTAAAGTACATTGTCAAACATTTTAGTTCCAAAAATCACGTAAAACTAATTTCTCAAAAACAAAGCTAATTCCCCTAGGAGTCGAACCCACTCAAGAACTCACTTTCACGCTTGCCACAAGATATATAGACACACATACCCCGAAATTACTAAGTTATTCAAATGATTGCGAAATATATTAAAAACATCATTGCAGCGACAGGTCAGGGTATTAAATTTCCTGATGCTAAGCAAGTCATTATCCACGTGCAGCTTCATTGGAACAACCCCTTTGAATAGTCCTGTTTGGAATTCCAAACCATAGCAAATCATAAATTCAAATCCCCCTTGCGTAAAGTAAATGTCCTAATCCAGTTATGTGCCAATGCAAGCCGCGTTATGGACGCATAAAAAAAAACCTTCGCAATTTGAGGATTAATCTGACTCTAGCGTTAGCTAAATAGACTGTATACTTCTCCACACCAAGACGTGATGACAAGAAGTTTGCTTAGACGTACGGCTCTCGTGATCTCGGCCAACCGGAGAGACAAGTCGCGGTCGGGCACCAGAAAACGCCGGCCGATCCGGTCCGATTTCATGGCGCCGCTGCTGCAAATCCCCGCGAGTCTATTGGAAGCCTGCAAATCTTGCCGGGCCCGGCTACCGGGCTACCGGCTACTACCTCGGGTGGTTGGGCGGCCGGGGTGCGTGCGTGACTCGGACCGATTAATCAAGTCGGCATCGTGCAACTCGTTTGGGTAGAACGACATGATCCCCGTGGGGCCCGCCCAAACCTGTACTAGGTCCAACTAGTTCATGCACGTTTTCTTCTGGATCGACCGGCCGGTGCAACAAGAAAGCCGCATGCCCTCATGCCTCTCGTGGGGCATAGGTAAAGACGTGTACACGTACGGTGTTATGCACGGGAGGGCAATGTTTTACATTATTTTAGTGGGTGGAATTGTGTCTAGAATTAATATATGTAAGTGTATAACTACATAATAACCGGGTCCTAGCTAACCATTCATGGGTTAACTATAGAGATATGATCATCCAGCTGGCTAGCTGCCAGCTGGCTTAGCTAGGGGCGTTATTTTCATCAGGTTTTAATGGAAATGGATTTCGAGAGTTTATATCGTCCTAGTCACTTTACATTTTTGCTCTGGTGATTCAAATAGTATGAGCTAAATGTTTCTGTTTCAGTAGTTAATGGTGCACAGTATATGATTGGGAAAAAAAGATGTATACGGCAAGTTAAATTAATTTTGATATATATGAGTTATACCAACTCAGTACAACTTTTCAGATTTTAATAGTAACTCGTTTTGTGCCAATTGAGATAGTATATATATACCATGTTACCTACAAATCTTAAGTATCTTGTTCATGTCGTCGCAAAAAAAAGAAGTTTAGCAATTAATTATACCAAATCAATATGGCTTTTCAATTTTTATAATAGTCGTCCTACATCATTTGAGATTTATATAACTTGTTATTTTTATATTTTTCTAAGTATCTTCAGTTATGATGCTTCAAAAACAAAATTGACGGGTTCGTATCTCTATCCGTTTCTCGTTCAATCCATTGTCAAAATTAAATAAAAAGAGTTTGTTCATACGTAACTACTACTAATTCTATAGCCTATCAGAAATATGAAACCAAGGTTATGGGGGGTTGTCGATCATTGTACGCTACCTGAACGGAGGCCCAGCCCTTGAGTATGTCAGCCCGCTCGCTGTCGGTCTCGCCGATCCACCCCCATAGCACGCGCCGCCGTCCGACGGGATCGTAGAACGTCTTGGACGCGTAGAACTTGCCGTAGTCGTACCGGAGCCCGATGCCGACGTCGTTGTCGGCGTTGTCCGGCGTCCAGGTATCGGCCTCGCCGTCGTAGGTGCCGATGGCGTAGTAGTCGTTCTTGTCGTCGTCGAGGCTGGCCTTGAGCACATGCTTCACGCCGGGCCCCGGCGGGGTGGACGTCTCGAGCCCAACCTCGACGGCCGGCGAGGCGGACACCGGGTACAAGTCCACGCACTCCCACATGCCGGTGCCCTTGACGACGTGCAGCAGCGTGGGCAGCAGGTCGTAGTGCAGGAAGTCCTCCGTCTTGTACACGAGCGCCAGCCCGGCGTGGTCGCGGTCCTTGGAACCGATGGTGATCCGCCACGCCGAGTCGGCCGGGCTGCGCCACGCCGTCGTAGGGTCGCGGAAGTCCGTCAGCCCGATGCCCGGCGGCGGCACCAGCACCGGGTTCGCCTCCGCCTTGCTCCATTCGCGCAGCAGCGGGTCGTTGGGGTCGGCCGGCTCGGCCAGGTTCTGCACCTGCACCGACTCCTCCGTGGCGCCGGTGTAGAGCATGACGATCCGGCCGTCGGGCAGCTGCGTCGCCGAGCCGGTCCAGACGCCGTTGATGTCGTACCAGTGGTCGGGCACCATGGCGAGCGGCAGGTGCAGCCAGTGGATGAGATCGCGCGACACGGCGTGGCCCCAGGTGATGTTCCCCCACACGGCCGAGTCCGGGTTCCATTGGTAGAACAGATGGTACCATCCCTTGTAGTATAGTGGACCTGCAGATCGATCGATCGACGGCCCGGTCAGTGCGTGCAAAAAATATGTCACGTCGTGCGACATCAATGCATGACAAGTACAAGATTGCGCCGTGCATTGACAATCAGCGCCAGCAACTTACCGTTCGGATCTGGAGATGCCGAGAAAAAGACGAGCAGCACGGCCATGCGCACGAGACGTCCGTGGAAAAGAAACGGAAAGGGAAGATGATCAGAAACGAGAAAACATTGTGTAACCGGTGAATCAGAGCCGCGCGATTACAGATCCAACGGCCTAGATGAAACCACAGGAACGATGGTGACGTGTATACATACCGTTCATCCAATTGTTGGGGGGTTGGAAGTGGAACGCCGTGCGCTGCCAGGACAGCATCGAGTTGGTCCAGGCGTAGTCCCGGACCGCGCCGCCGCCGAGGCGCAGCGCCGGAGTGGTGGACTTCTCCGAGACGCCCTCCGCGGAGCCGCGGGACGACGACGCCGCGACCTCCACGCTGCCGGGCGCGAGTACGGCCGCCCTCCCTTCTCCACCGTCGTGAAATCCATACACCAGGAAGAGCGCGGCGAGGCCGAGCAGGACCACGGCGGACGCGACGGCCGGGAGGACGGTCGTGGCGACCGATGTCCGCTTCTTTGCCCTCTCCGGATCACGTTGCTGGCGGCTCTCGGGGCTCGTCTCGGGAAGCAGCGGCGCGGCGCCGTCCATCATCGTGGAGATGGCCGGTATCATTGGCAACCAACCAATCTAGCTGCTGCTGCTGCTTGCGCTCTATGCTACGTCGAGAGCTAATGGCAAACAAGATGCATGCGCCCTTGTATTTGTATATGAACGAGCTAGAGCGAGGGGACGAGGAAAATGGAAACGAACGAAGAGGCTGGCAGTATTTATAGCGACTCTGCCTTATGGGGAAGGGACAGGTGTAATCTGTCGCGAGCGGTGATCTTTTTTTTTTTTTCACCGCATCGCTCGCTCGCGCAAGGTCGCCGCCGAGCGAATCGGGAAAGAGAAGGAAACGCGAGGAGGCGAGCTTGATCTCACGGTGGGAACTCCTTGCCAAAAAAGGGAGGGTTTTATAGCGGAGCATTGGCCGCGCGAAGTGATCGGAGTCTGAGTCAGCAGGGGACCAGTTCATGTGGGCCACGGAAACGACAGGTTTTCACGTAATTTGCACAAACTACTTGGCTTATTATTACAGAGGATCGGAATTCAGGGGTCCAAATTTGTGAACCGAGAGAAAAAAAAATCTACTGCATTTGCATGCGGGTTCAATTCACCGGAAAGGCGGAAAACATGGACGATCAATAAGGTTGAATTCTGCAAGGCTAGCTACAGCTAGAATTAACAGTAGGCCAAACCATGCATTTGGTTCTAGAGCGATTCTGTCAGTAATCCTGTCCTAATGTCCTACTGCAGGACAGCGTGGCACTAAAACCGTAATTTAAATTCTTGCTCCCCATGAAAAACAAAGGAATGGATGCTTAAGTTCGTTGTTCACTTCCCAGTATGTACTGGCAGCTGACTGTACAAATATATTTACATTTATTGATAAATGCAGCAACTAGTTGGAAAAAAAATATAAAGGTATACTTTTATTTGTTTACAATAAGAAAAAGGAAAGCTTTAAAACCATAAAAATCCACTCTGACATGATATAAATTGAATTATTCGATCAGTAACGGTATCTCTTACATCCATTCCATCAAAATGCGTGGGCTTTAGAGTCTATAACAGTATGTCGGTACATCCTTAGATCCAATAAAGCTAAACTTTTATTGTTTTTACAATAAGAAAAGGAACGGTTTTTGAAATAATATCAATCTGCTCGGACATGATATAAATGAGGAGTTATTCGATCATAACAATATCTCTTAAATCCATTCTGATAAGATGCGTAGACTTTAGTCTCTATAACGATATGTCGGTACATCCCTTGGATCCAATTAAGCTAAACTTTTATTGTTTTACAATTATAAAGGAAAGCTTTAAAAGATATCAATCCTCTCCGACATGATATAAATTGAGTTATTTGATCATAACGGTATCTTTAAACCCATTCCAACAAGATGCACGGACTTTAGACTCTATAACGGTATGTCGGTGCATCTCTTGGTTCCAATTAAGCTAAGATTTTATTGTTTACAATAAGAAAAAGGAAAGCTTTAAAACGATATCAATCTGCTCTGACATGATATAAATTGAGGAGTTATTCAATCGGTAACGGTATCTCTTAAACCCCCATCTGTCAAAATGCGCAGACTTTAGAATCTATAACGGTATGTCGGTACATGCCTTGGATCCAATTAAGATAAAGTTTTATTGTTTTACAATAAGAAAAGGAAAGCTTTAAAACGATATCAATCCGCTCCGACATGATATAAATTGAAGAGTTATTCAATCGGTACAATATTTCTTAAATCCATTCCAACAAGATGCACGAGCTTTAGACTCTGTAACGGTGTGTTGGTACATCTCTTGGATCCAATTAAGCTAAACTTTTATTGTTTTACAATCAGAAAAGGAAAGCTTTAAAATGATATCAATCCGTTCGGACAGGATATAAATTGAAAAATTATTCAATCAGTAACAGTATCTCTTAAATCCATTGCGACAAGATGTGTAGACTTTAGATTCTATAATGGTATGTCGGTATCCCTTGGATCCATTCAGAGTTTCGGACAAAATATAGACAGGGAGCTGTAGATATGTTGCACCACCTTTTACTAGATTTTACTTTAAATTTGTCAACATCAATTTAAGAAATATGGAATCAGTTTGTATCTAGCTATTTCATCCCCAACTCCACTTGCGCACACCACGGATACCTTTTTTTTTGAAGTGAAAAAACAAATACCTTTTTTTTGTTATACTTAAATACTGCTAGGTATCTCAGCAAAAAAATATATAATAGATGCTGCCAACATGAAAAATTCAGGTAAAAGAAAGAAATTTAATATCAACCAAGTTACATAAACAAAGTAGTAATACAAGAAATTGAAGAATAATACAATGGACCGAATCCAAATAAATCGAATAAAAACAATCATCCCTATAGCAATGTTTACAAAGATAAACTCCCTAGTTAAAAGGGATTAATCAATTTGATGACATGTGTGGTATTAAGTAACTCGTTTCTATCTCGATGCATGTTGTTTCAAGGAAGAGATTTGTGCAACGTAGAGCTATCCATGCTTCCAAGTTTCAGAGTAGCTTCAGCAATCAGCATGTGCATGTATTTTCTTGAGGACTTCACGTTTAACGAACACAAGCAATACCCTATGGATCAAGTTGTTAATTTAAATATTTCTGATCCATTCCAACTCGCTACAAAGAAGCTGGCAATTCTAAACGGTCAAGGCATGGACGTACCCACCAGTAAAAATTACTACCTCCGATCGATCATAAAAGTTTTAAAAGTTTCAAAGTTTTTAAACTATGTTATAAAATCTAATTTTATCCTAAATATTAAATATTTACAACGAAAAAGAGCATACAGAGGGAGGTAGAACCTAAGGACGTAGTCTTAAAAAAAACTAAGGACTTACGCTTATATTAATTTGTTCTTTTCCAAAAGAAAAATTGTTGGGGGTTAATTGTTTGGCATCTTAATTAAGTATATAGCTGTCCTCATTAGTCGTTTATAGTTTATTTATTTATTTATTTTTGCACAACTCCTCGATAGCAACTTGTTGAATTCATATACATATACTAAGTACGTACTGTTCACAAATTGAATGGTAAGGTTAGTGTTCACCATGTATTGATTGTGCAATTATATATTTCCACCCGTTCAAAAAATATATCTCCACGTGATATGCATCATGAGAAATTAGGTAGATCGATTACGCTGATCGTCTCGCAAGAAAATTTGAATAGGTGCCCATTATCTGACTAAAAAAGATGCTTTGTTTTTTGACATAATTGACATGCTATATTGTAGTGTTTCTCGTTATACTGTTAATTACTAGCTGGAATTGGGACTGTATTACACTATCTTAAAAATATACAGGTCTTATATTTAAAATGCAATTGTACTCCCATACCACGTATGTAGCTCTCTAACATATAATTGAAATTAGAGTAAAGTGTATGGTCGGTCCTAAACTTATTTGCATATATCCTCCAGATCCAAGCTTATTAAAGTGTGTTATTTCTATCCTAAATTATCACAACACCTGCGCTTTACTGACATGCTGGATTAGAGGAGACTCTTTTTCTTTCCCCTTCCCCTTCCTTTTTTTTTCCATCTTATCCTCCTTCCTGTTCATGTGGAATTAAACCATAGCATGTAAAACCCCACTACAGTACTTTCTATTGATAGTAAAAAATAATCTGAATTGTTAATTTTATTTAATCGAAGGGTTCATATCTATTTATACTACTCTAGTTAGCGGTAGTAGAAACATGAAGTAGTATTATTGTCCAAAAAATAGGTAGAGTGGGTATATCATTATTTAGCAGTGACTAAACATTTCCTTCTTTTATAGCATTTTCAAAGGAATATGAGCGATGCAAACATAATGGATGACCACATATCGATCTAACCGGGAAAAAAATGAAAAAATTACCTCTAATCACTGTATTAGTAAATTATTAATTTACTCTTAATAACGAACAGTTTAGATCATTTCTATTGGTAGTATAAAATTATAAGGAGATAGCACTAGAGCTTCTCTCATTCCGTGAAGGTTAATAGTTTTATTCTGTACACCGCTCACTTGGTTTCTGAAGGAAACAAAACAACGATTTTTTCACGTGTCAGATTTTTATTCAACGGTGAATCAACGAGGCCCCTGGCCCCTGCCATACACAGGGGATCGACTCTCAACTCCACTGTTGCATCACCATCTCTCTTGGATATCCTTGTCGTCACCACTGATGCACCTCAATGCAATGAGACCTACAGTACTACCGTTGCTTGTTGGAACTAGTCTCCACCGTGGCAATTCATATACTAATCATGTAGGTCTCCGTTTGGACAAACGCAGACAAAGATAAATTAATCAATCTATGAGCACGCACGCACACGATCAAAGACTTGCATGCACGAAATCCAACGAACACCTGATTCAGTACATTCAACTATTCATCGCGAGAAATGGGAGGGAGAAAACTTCATCGTAATCCCCAGATCATTTGATCGATCGACAGAGTGGATATACACTATCCGGATCGTCAAACCGGTGACTGGCACAGCGGCAGCTGGCTGATCGATCGAGCTAGCGCCGATCGATTTGTTGGACTGCCAAATAATTGAAGACGTCGTCGCAATTCAAACATTACGCTAGCTATCTACGTGGATGGAACCCACTCCAAGCATTTTGCAGCAGTGATCGAGGAGTTTAATACGCAGATAGAGACCCGCGGAGACGATGATAGTGTGACGTACGCGATCAATTAATACCGATCGATCTCCTCCAACGACAGCAAACCGGCCAGTCGGTGAGCGCGAGTAACATGCAATACCGTCTACCGGCAACATTTCTGCACATGCATACACTGGACTACTGGAGCTCTCTTGATCGGTTGATCACGACCCATGATAAGTGCTATTAGTACTAGCTAGGAGTAGGAGTAATATGCATGTTACTTGCAGCTAGCTTCTCTAGAACACGGCGCATGTTGCTGCGAATCGACGCTGACCGGTTTCTGCAATGTTTTCTTCTGCTTTCGAGATCTGCTGAACTTTCCTGCCTGATCTGTTACAACTAAGCTGGTACCGTTCACGGTTAAATTTCAGCTTTGTTCCCATGGTCAGGCTAATCCGGCGAGACAGACGCCTTCGAGGAAGAACATGGCAGACTGAGACTCGCAGCTGCATGCGATGTGTCTCGCGAGAGACGTCAAAGCACGCCTTTTGTGATTGTGATGACCATGCACGAGGCAGCCTGGTAACGACGAGAGTATGGTGATCATTTAGAAGAAGTTACCCGCAGTGCAGTGTGCAGATAATACGAATTCCCAGGTGTTGCTTAGGCAGGTCTCATCATCATCATGGTCAAGCGATCCTGTCCACGGGAGACGGGAGACAAAAGCGAAATCCTTGTGCTAGACATGCTCCAAGGCTCCAAGCTCACGTACTGATATGCACAAGGAACAGGGAGAACAAATAAAAAGAAAAGAAAAGACCTGATCCAGCTGCGTACATGTGCAAGCTTGACACGAAAAGCACTAGCGTGTACATCTTCGTTTATGTTTTTCCGACGTGGTTGAGCCACATGGACCAACTTAAATTATCCGACAGTCATGCGGCTCGTGATGGACCAAACATTTTTCATTTCTTCTAGCTTCCCCATCCAACGTTCAAGCAGCCCTGGGTGTACAGCTCGTCCGGTCCAGTCAAGCTATCGATTCGTGGCCCACGGTTGTCTAGACTCTGGACCTTGTGGATGACGGCTCGGTTTCTTTGCGTGTCGAGCGGTCGTCGAGTTGGGTTGTTGCGAACGGAAATTAAAAAAAAAAAATCAGAATTGAATTTTACACCCACCGGCAACGTGCGTAATGGTCGAAAATTTCCCTTCCTCTTTGCTTCATCACTAATCATCCTTTTTTTTTAACAGTTGACCAATCTATAAATTCAGGATAAACTTCACGGAAGAAACAAGCGCTTTTTTTTTTTTTTTTTGAAATGAAAGAATCAAGCGTGAAGCAAAGATAGGAGAAAGTGCTGTGCTGAACTGGGCTTGGAACCAAATTCATGGCCCATCTCAGTTGGGCCTGTGATGAGTTGGGCTTCTCCAAGGGACCAGCAAACTGACGGCTACAGCTTGAGATCGCCGAGCCAGTTGCGCTGGGCCGCGGAATCACTCGACGATAAGCCAGTGCGCCACCGGCGACCGGATCGATACCGGCGGCGGCGGCGGCGGTATCCCGCGAGCACGAGCACAGCTGCCGCGTCCGGGGAGCAGGCGCGGAAGCGGTCCAAGTCCACGCCGCGTTGTCCCCTCGGAATCCCACCTAACCGCAACCGCTCCACGCGGGCGCCGAAGGTGCCATGAAGAAGCTGTTCTGCTTCCGTGGCGGCACCGCCGTGAGGAGGTCGGAGAGGGCGTCGATGGCTGACTGGTGCGTGTTCTGCCCCATCGCCCGCCGCGACCCCGCTTGCAGCACCGTCCTCCTCTACTCCGTTCCGTACCCCCTCCCCGTCGTCGTTTCCAATCTAATTCCCGTTCATCTGGTGCTGTGGTCGCTAAAACTCGTGTCATTTTGGTTTCGTCCGCAGGATGACAGGGTCATGGCGTTCAAGGACATCAACCCGTCGGCTTTCAGGTACTTCTGTTCTGTGTCTCCGCACACTGCGTCGTGTTTGGGGGATTGGTCTGGAAATATGGATATGGCTTGCCTTGTTACGTATAATAGCTGTCGTCGGATGTTAGAAGTGACTGGGTTCATATATCGTCAAAAAACACCTGGCGAGCATTGGGAGCAATACTGTTTGGATTGAATTGACCATCTATGCCCTATATTTCTGTACAACTAATGAAAGGTGGAAGGCTTTAACTAACTTGTGTTTGTTTGTCTTGTTATGTCTCCTACCTAGCTATAGCTACAGTGCAAGTGCTTATTGTGAATCTTGGTTGCAGTGAGCTTGTTGCTTAGCTGCTTGTTATAAGTTTCAGTGCAAATTGATCATGTTTGGACACTTTTTTACCACCATATTAGCTCTTTTTACTATGCTTCTCATCGCAGAGAGACCTATGCCTTGATCTTTTTCTTGAACGAACAGACCTATGTCTGGATCATTCCTATATAAGTGGCTATATTTTCATGCCGAAAGAAGCATCCTTTAGGTCTTTTTAGCAGTGAGATTACGTATTTTGATGACCAATCAATATTGGTGATCAGCTGAATAGCAATGCGACTGATTCCTCTGTACCAATCTAATCTTAACTATTGTATGAATTTGGGTATATTCCAAACACCGAGAGGTCATGGAGAACCAAGTCTTGTGGATCGCCTACTTGGATGTTCTTGATCATCTCAATTCTCAAGTTAATTTGCATATACACAAGCATATGTTTTTTTATATTATACATAAGGGCAATGAAAAAACATGTTAGATATATCTTCACAGTTGCACATATTTATTTACAACTAGTGAGAACATGTGTAATATCACATAGCTTACAGTTGAAGATCAATAAATTGCTACCGACAATTATTGTACCATGGTTAACTGCATCGGTCAGACATGATGAGAACCCTTCTGTACTCAATGCAAAAGTTGCAAACATATAACAAGTTGAGCTGAGCTCTTTATGCCGGTTTTGTCTTTGACATGCCAGAGTGATTTTGGCCCTGTAATATTTTTAGCACTAAGTGTCCAAATGTGATTTCAGTTTTTTACCGTGAACTATTGACCCAGATCTTGTCAGATTTTTCCTTTTAACATTTGTCTTACAGTATCCTACATATTGTGCTGTTTGCAGGCACTATCTTGTCATACCCATTGAACATATACCTACTGTCAATAATCTCCAGAGAACCACCGAAGATCACCAGTTAGGTGGGTGATTTGTTCCTTCTTGCTTCTTGCAAGTTGCAACCTTGGCTCCCTACTACTCTTTGTCTAAGTCAAACCGACTAGTTGGTGAACTATAGCATGTTTGTCCTTTTCAGTTAGTCACATGTTGGCGGTGGGAAGAGATTTACTCAATCGGGATGCTCCCAATTCGGAGGAACACAGGTATTCCCACAAAGAAATATTATTTGTGTGTTCTATATTTCTTGTTGTACATGTGATTGAAAGCTCTCCCATTTGCTGATAAGCAGTAATACTAATATGTTGTGATTGGGAAACTTCCATTGTCACAATATACTTATTGAGCGTTATTCCTCTCTGTGTTCTTGTAAACTTGTCGTGTATTGCAGATTTGGTTTTCACCAGCCACCATTTAATAGTGTTGATCACCTTCATCTTCACTGCTTGGCATTGCCATTTACGCCCAGGTACTCAATTTACAGAACTATACGCCTTTCCCTTCATTTGAAATGTGGCATATTTCCCTTTGGAAATTATTTATACCACTTCATTTTAACAGCTGGAGGCAAGTAAAATATACACCTCTTGGTCCCCTTGGAGGGTTTATTGAAGCTGAGAGTCTATTGGAAAGAATACACCCATAGTCTACCGTTATCACAAGTACCGGTACAAGCTATTCTTGCTTAACTTTTGTTGTAGTGTTATTTGTACGTGATTTATCGTACATTCCAACACATGGTTTGAAATTGTAGACTAAATCAGCCCCACCCTTTCTGGATGTTAAGCTGCATTGAGTTGATACGTGCCTGCTTTGTGTGTTTCTTTTCATGGTGGACAACCTTAGCTTATAAACAAAGGAATAATAACCACCTATTGGCTTTTTATGGCCTGTTGATCATCAGTCGAACATTTAGGCAGGTTGCAATTATGATATGATTTTTTCCTATTTAGCTTTCTCTGTTACAGTTACTCCTGGGGCTCGTTAAGAAATGTAGCATATGGACTAGGACTTTGGTCCGAGATGAATACATTTTTTTCTTCGTCGGAGATGAACACAATTTACAAAGTATCATCGCCATTATCGCGATGACCACGGAAACCTGCAGGCAGTGAGGCAGTAGGCACAATTGGAGAGCCAATTATTGTGAGCTTGTGATTGCATCCTTTTAGTATGCATCGCTCCTTTTAACATGCATCGCTTAATCATAGCTTTTTAATGTTTGTATCATCCCTCTGTTGGGGCATTGGTGTCTTGCACCTGCCATATTCCTCTCTCCTGCTACAGTGAATATTGGTTGGGAATGATACACATCTTGAAACAAACATATATTGGATTTTTATCATATCGAAAGTTGTTCTTTATGAAATCTAATGTACTAGTATGTAGCCGTTTGTATTTGCCCCCACGACCAAGAGGCAAGCTAGCAGGAATAAGGGGCGATCATGGTTCTTTTGCATCTTATAAAGTGGCAATAAATTGGTCACTCTCTGATTGTACATTTGTACGCAAACGAATAATAATGGAATGCCTCTCACTTTTACTTTATTCGAAAGTAGACGCAAGTCTTACACCTTTGTAAAATTTGTTGTCGTCACTCTGAATGATCAACAGTTCAGTATCATTTGTAAAATTAGTGCCGATGCCCATACACCAAAAAGGATCTGGCACCTACAGACTCGAATTTATCACATTTGCGGCTCTTAACGCAACAGCAATGTTCCATTGCATTTGTTCGTTTCAGTGCACGCAAAGATGGGGAAATCTTTGACTGGCCGTCGCGTCTCTTTCTATTTTGCCTCTGCCTTCTTTCTGTTCCAGTATTCCTAATCCGTGTCATTCGTCTCATCAATTATGACCTAACACTATGAGCAAAGACCAATCCCAGCAGTACACACTGGACGACAGCGATGGCCCAACCTTAAGCCAGACCATGCATGGACAATCTGTTCGAAGTATAGTGTACAGTAGTACGAGAGATGCCAATGATGACCCCGAGCCCCATTGGCAGAACCAGCCTGAACTGGAGTGCTTGCATTGCAATTGCATGTACAGTACAGTTGAGCTATATACAGTCCGTATTTGCCATCGCCATTGGCCACTGGTTGTGCGTTCTTTCAAGCTTTGCATTGCGGCTATGGAGTCTAGGCGGCGCCCACCGATCGGCCGGCGGGGACCCTCGTCGCTACGGCAAGTACCCGACTCCCTCACAGCTGTTCTCCGGCAAGCCATCGTACGACGCCTGTACCTTACAATCGTCATCATCACGTATTCACACCAGGAGGAGTACAATAGTACATCATGGCGATGAGGGCACAGGGCAGGCGTTCGATCCATCAATCCTTTTCACGACGTCTCCTCTTGTTTCTTCTGTACCGAAGTCCGAAGCCGAGCCTGCTGCTGCTTCGTCTCCCCGTTCCGCCGCTGCTGCCGCACGCCATCCGTTGTCCTGCCTTTTCTTCTCGGCGTTGGCTGCGAACGGATTTCGTGGTGCATCATTGTGCAGCCTGTACGTAGCCTTGGCTGCTTGCGCGAACAGTTGTCGCGTTGCGCGCACCGTTCTTCTCGGATATGTGTGGTTTGAAATTCGAATTCTCATTCACTACCCCTCTGCAAAGACTCACTCCCGTTTGAAGCAGATTGTTCGTCATAAAGTGTCTACTTTCGTTTAATAGGTGTGGAGAAAATAATTTATGACAATAATATGGTAAAGTAGATAAATAGAACGGGGCAACCATGCATTAACCTGTACTCCAGTATATTGTACTAGTACCTCACGTATCTCACGCATAGTGTACGTATGAAATGGACGCCTGAACAGAAGCTTAAAGAATACTCTACCATTGTGGATGCCAGTGAGGCATGAATGAAGAATCTCAGATAATAGTCAGATAGAGTACATGGTAGTATTAACTCACCTGTGTCTATGCAGACATGGTAGTCCTATGCAGACATGGTGCAATCAAGACATGGCATGTCTTTTTTTGGAATAAGATTGATTAGCACGTCTTTGTTCTGATTGACAGCCATCTGCAGTTTAATTGGTGCTATCCTTAATCTCAATAGTTAATTTGCTGATGTCTATCTTCCTAACCTAACCTATGGTCTATGGACGCAACACATTGAGTGCAGATTAACGATCACACGTTTTCAAGTGTAGTTAATTACGTTGAGGGGTTTCAACTACTAAAACTTTCTGAAGTGGTTTAAACAGAAGATAAAAACGAGACATAATAGTAGGATTCATGTACTCCGTAGTCCGTACTAGCAGTCCATTCACCTAGCTATAGTTTCAGCCTTTCAGGACGCATTAGCATTATATGCACCAGGCTAGCGATAGCAGGAGAGACCGATGAATCGTAGTGCACCTTTCAAGTTTCAATCGAGCCGTCTCGCAAAAGTCACCACTACCAGTAAAAAACCATAGCGATCGCAAGCTCGTGGTACTTGAAAATGCAATGTCACTACTCCAGCTACTCTCACTCCGAGGCCACCACTCGCTAGCTTCCTGTGTCCCCTTGTCCTGCTTGCTCTGCTACCCTGTAGGCCTGTACTGCCCCGTCCTGATCCCCCCCCTGCTCGATCGGTTTGCGCCTATGCACGCATACACACTCGCGTCCAAGCGCACATCCGCACAGTGACTCGCCATCCCGTGACTCCAAATCCACACGTTGTCTCGTCACGTAGCCGCTTGCAAGTTGCAAGCTGCAACCAAGCGGGCGCGCCGCGCGAGTGTGCATGCGTGTCCTCCATGCGGCTCGCGGCCTCCCCGGGTGGATTTCCCCCACGCGATACACAGTTTTGTATTTTTGAACCGTCCCCACGTACGACCCGGGCTGCCGCTGCCGGCTCGGCGCTTCAAAAACCCCTTCTAAACCCGCGGCCTGAGGCCAGAAATCCGAGCATTCCACCGTACGCGAAAGCGCCCCATCACCATGCGCCTCCTCCTCTGCTTCCTCTGCTTCGGCTTTCTTCTCCTCGTCTCCTCCTCGCTGCAATGCCATGGGCTGCTTCTCCCGCTCACCAACGCCCTCTCCTCGCTCCGCCCGGCGATCAATGACATCACCTCCATCCACCGCCTCCTCCGCTCCTCCTCCCTCCGTTCCGCCGCGCGCCACCGCGGCCGCCGCCACGGCACGCGCCGCGCGCCTCCTACTCCACGGCACCGCCAGCTCTCGCTGCCGCTCGCGCCGGGGAGCGACTACACGCTGTCGCTCTCGGTCGGCCCGCCTTCCACGGCCAGCTCAGTGTCGCTCTTCCTCGACACCGGCAGCGACCTCGTCTGGTTCCCCTGCGCCCCGTTCACCTGCATGCTCTGCGAAGGCAAGGCGACTCCTGGTGGCAACCACTCCAGCCCGCTTCCCCCACCGATCGACTCCCGCCGCATCTCCTGCGCGTCGCCGCTCTGCTCCGCCGCGCACTCCTCGGCGCCCACCTCCGACCTGTGCGCCGCGGCGCGGTGCCCGCTCGACGCGATCGAGACAGACTCGTGCGCGTCCCACGCGTGCCCGCCGCTGTACTACGCGTACGGGGACGGCAGCCTCGTCGCGAACCTGAGGAGCGGCCGCGTCGGGCTGGCCGCGTCCATGGCCGTGGAGAACTTCACCTTCGCCTGCGCTCATACGGCGCTCGCCGAGCCCGTCGGGGTGGCCGGGTTCGGGCGCGGCCCGCTCTCGCTCCCCGCCCAGCTCGCCCCGTCACTCTCCGGCAGGTTCTCCTACTGCCTCGTCTCCCACTCGTTCCGCGCCGACCGGCTCATCCGGCCAAGCCCGCTGATCCTCGGCCGCAGCCCGGACGCCGCGGCGATCGGCGCCTCCGAGACGGACTTCGTGTACACACCGCTGCTGCACAACCCGAAGCACCCGTACTTCTACTCGGTCGCGCTCGAAGCCGTCTCGGTGGGCGGGAAGAGGATCCAGGCCCAGCCCGAGCTCGGGTACGTGGACCGCGATGGCAACGGCGGGATGGTGGTGGACTCGGGCACGACGTTCACCATGCTGCCGAGCGACACGTTCGCGCGGGTGGCCGACGAGTTCGCGCGCGCGATGGCCGCGGCGCGGTTCACGCGCGCCGAGGACGCGGAGGCCCAGACAGGGCTCGCCCCCTGCTACCACTACTCCCCGTCGGACCGTGCCGTGCCGCCGGTGGCACTCCACTTCCGTGGCAACGCGACGGTGGCGCTGCCGCGGAGGAACTACTTCATGGGGTTCAAGAGCGAGGAGGGGCGGAGCGTTGGGTGCCTGATGCTGATGAACGTCGGCGGGAACAACGACGACGACGAAGACGGAGGTGGTCCGGCAGGGACGCTTGGCAACTTCCAGCAGCAGGGGTTCGAGGTGGTGTACGACGTGGACGCCGGTCGCGTCGGCTTCGCCCGCCGCCGGTGTACGGACCTGTGGGACACGCTCTCGCGCCGGTGAGCTGCTGGTGCGGACCTACGATGATCGAGTATGATTTGTCCTTAAGCTCTCAGGTGTACAGAGTACAGACTAGTAGTAGCTGCCATGTATCTGTAGGATTGTTCTTCTTGCGACGTTACTGTTTTCTTTCTCGTGTTTCTGCTTGTAAATCTGTCTTGCTCTGCCCGTATGGAACCTGATTAACGATTAACCGATGGCAACGACTCGGACGGCGAGACATGTCTCCACAATCCACACGGGTTTTTGCTACCAACAGAGAAACAGCAGTAAACAAACTCGAACATTTGGCACATTTGATGCAAGAATCATTGGCCCGCGGCAGCGAGCACTAGTGCACGAGAGGTGCAGTGCAGATAAACTCCTGAATTTTCGAGCTGATCCGGTGAGAGATTGATCTAGTGGTGGTGGTAATCAGCTTTGCAGCTGAGTGAGCTGTCGAGCGATGAGTGTGGCGTACAAGCGGGCCATGGGGAGCTGCGCACGTGTGGAGTGGTGAGCCGAGCATGAGCTGGCGGGTTTGTCTCCTGCGTGAAAGGCAGCGCAAGGTTCAATGTGCTACAGAGATTACTAACAGTTTAGTGGTCCACGGATGTGTTATAAAACTAGGGAGAAATATAGCGTAATATTTATTTTAAAAAATAGACATTGTAAATATTTAAACTATATGTAAATTCCTAATTATTATATATGTAATTGCAGTGTAACTATAATGTGAGTCACGTGTAACTAACATGAAACTCTAGTTTAAACGTGATGTAAATACATTATAGCCATGACTTCATGATTTATCACTACTCTATGTATTGACCAAAGAAAAGAAAACACAGAGAAAGAGCGCGGTAGCTATATAGGAGTAACATCTAACACCCTTAAGGCAGTGTTCGTTCCCCCTCTTCCCAACTCCTCTCCCTCGTTTTCCGCACGCACGCTTTTCAAACTACTAAACGGTGTCTATTTTGCAAAAAGTTTCTATACAAAAATTGCTTAAAAAAATCAAATTAATCCATTTTTAAAAAAAAATTAGCTAAAACTTAATTAATCACGTGCTAATGGATCGCTCCGTTTTCCGCAAATACTGTGCTGGTTCGGAAGTGCTCCCTGCGAACGCTGCCTAACAGGTCTAAGGCACAGGATTTGATCAGCGATCAAACAGGCAACACTGGAAACGGGCTCGCGGGTGTGAGATAGCACCAAGTCTCAGTGTTGTTTGAACGGTGACTGATCTGGCTGTAATTAGCTAAAAATTGTGGCGACATAAATCTAGCAATTCCGAATCTGGAATCATCGAGAAAATGCGGATGGACAACTGAATATATCATGACTCATTATGCTGCAAAGCCTAATTATAGAAAAAATGTTGTTCGGTTAAATGTACAGCCTAAATCATCTAGAGTTAAAATAAATGTATAAACTAAACCTTATACGAATTGTGACATATTCTAATATCATAAATTTAAACAGACATATAAATTATAGCTTGTACTAGATTAATTTATTGAAGAAAGTAATAAACAACTAAACTAGTGACGACCTAATAATAGACCTAGGAATACAAATTTTGCTCAGCTCTGCTACTGCCGAGGATCCGCATCATACTGTACACATAAATTGCGGAGAATCCACACTAGTTTGAAACTTCAAAAATCCTCTTCAAATTTGAAAGAGCGAGCACCATGCATTTGGGGTTTTGGATCTGCTACCCTGCTCCGGCACTACAACGACAAAAAGAGAAGATGTGACCAGTTTCCTATCGATACTACCAGTCTACCACCACCACGATGGCACGATTGAACTGTGCAGTTGGTGATAAACCGTAGAGTTCACTGTGGCGTGCAACAGCAACGATTCATAGCTGCTCCACTATACACACATGCAGTACTGTATAACAGTATAACATCATGGTATTGATGCCAACTTCCTTCGGGTACACTGAACCAACTTATAGGAGTACCAATAGATGATAATACTAGCTATACGGTAGCTGTACTGAGTATGCATTCAGAGCTCAAGCCTGTAGGCTGTAGAGCATCATAGATTCAATTTCATTCAGTGCATGAGTTTGATATCTGTCCTGGTGGCTGAAGAAGTGAAGACTAACCAAGCAGTTTAACGACAAACACTGGACGGTGTGATGATTCGCTGAATAGAGCACGAAAAAATTTGTCAGACTAGTACCCTAGAAGGCACTAGCCAGGAAAGAAAAAACCACAACCTCCACACACCACGCACCGACAACGCATGTACAGAACCTAGGAATAGGTTAGCACCGGATCGACCACCGCTAGAACAATAAAGGAGCTACCACCGGATCCGCCAAAAACAAAACCTAACAGCGAGCATCGCACTCGACTTTATCCATGCCCATGGGATTGGAGAGGAGAGGGTGGAGAAAAGATGGAACACTCTCCCCCACAAGGCCCACCAGCATGATCAACTTGCATAGGCTAGGATGGCACCACAAGTGGACAAACGTTTAGAGCGAGCACACACAAACTCTCTGAGAGAGGTTTTGGCAGGGGTCTCCAAGACGACGTCTCCAGGAAGAAGAGCGACGATGAACACTGATACCGCCATCCGTCGATGTCAAGAAGGACCAAGATAGGGCTTTCACCCGGAAATCCACTCGAGGGAGAGGGGCGGCTCAACAACGTCCCCAGGAGGGAAAAACAACATCCGAAGACGCCGTCACTGCCGGCCTGGTCAGACCGAGCAAGATTTTAGACCTATCGCCCACCACCTGCCGATCCGCAGACATAGTTCCAAAGCTCCACCACCGGCCAACCTCCGCCGGAACGCGAACCTTGCATGCCATGAGGCACACACTGCCGTCACCGGCCTCCCCGCCACCGCCGTGCCGGCCTCCTTGTCATCGCTGCATCGACCTCCCGCGCTGTCGACCGGGCCAGCCTTCCTGCCGTTGCCCGCGCTGACCTCCCAACGTCGTCGCCACTCCGTTTTCCCCATCCATGTGTCAGCCTTCTAGAGTAAATAAAAAAATATCAAAAAAAGGAAAAATCCTTTGGAGGTAAGAGGAGTTATTGGCTGATGATAGCAAGGGGCATAACACCCTGAACCTGAAGGACTGCACAACGCGGGTCTCCATGCTAACCAAAGTTCATTTGCACCCACGGCCAAAAAAATCTTTCGGAGTGGCGGTGCTCATTTTCATCTGAACAGCAACGCTACTGAACAAGGGTATATAAGAAGCATCAATCTCAGCTGATATGCCAAGGCCAAGAGACATCGTCACTAAGATAGATAAATTTTCAGGTCGACGTCAAGCATGATACATACCAGTAGTTGCATAATAGTAGGATTCAGCTACATTTTTAGCATTTACAGTACAATTTAAGCCTAAGCAACAAACCTCCAAGGTTCGAGGTACACCACGGAAGTTAGCAACATAACAACGCAGTACGGTCTGCCATAGAATAGGGTTTTGCAGCGTAATTCCTAACATAATTATTAGGTGCAACAACAACAATGAAAATGATTTAGTCCCATGCAAGTTACGGTCAAGGTTCACCAAATCGTTTTGGGTGGGGTTACTGCCACTCCACAGTTTGACGATTATCGCTGTAATCACGCAGGTACCGCAAGGTATAACATGGTTTCAAAAACTAAGAAGATTACCGCACGTGATAACCACGCGATAACCACACGGTTTTGTAAACCCTGGATGCGGTATCAGGCACACCCAAAAAAATGCGTAAACCCAGCAGACCAGCTTGGATCTCGATAATCATGCACCAAAAAAGGAACTTGCAGAAAACAGTGAAAATAGTGATAGTGCAAATGGGAGGGCAAAAACATAATGAGGTTACGGTCATCCACATGTTCAGTTTGACAAGAGGGGAAAAGGTCGCAACAATAGAATTCCTAACTTTAAAATTCAACTATGCTTTAACTATCTTGATAAGTTCAAGGTGACACACCTTTTCAGTTATATACACCACAAAGTTATTTCATATGCAGATAGAAAACAGAAATCATGGCATACCTTTTCATTCATGCTTTCTTCAAGACTTTCAAGAGCGTCAATGCAGCCGTGCCATATAGCCTATTTGTTTGATGATTGGTTATTAATACAGCAGTACCAAATTGCCTTGTCAATTGATAATTGGTTGTGGGTTGCTGCATGCTTGCCAAAAGGCCAATGTTATGATTTGGAGCTGGAGATGATCCTTTGTCCCTCGATTCACGTTTATAGATGAATGGTTCCAGATCACGATGATGCTTATCATCATATGAGTATGGTGGATAGACCATCACAGTAAACCCGAAAGTTAAAGCTGATCGTCAATATGGGAAGAAACTTCTCCTTTTGTATTGGAGATCCAGTCTCTTTACCAAAGCCTGCCTCATAGAGGTCAACAAAGGTTAATGTCAAAATCACCTCTATGTTTCAGCATGACCAAACAGTAGCACTCATTTGAGGTGCTACATATTATTTGCATTACATATTATAATTAGACGTTAGCTAGCCAGCTTACAATTTGTTTTCATGATTTGGATAGTATGTTTCTAAATTGCAGTACTTCCCATAGCAATGCTTAAGCAACATGGTAAGATGCTAAACAAGTAAACTGCGTGGCAGAAAACATAGCAAGTAAATCATTCTTTTGCTTTGCACTAAAGATAGCCTTAAATTTGCGTTAAATCTGTCCAAGCACAAGGGAAGTAACTATAAGGAAATATGAACAATAAATCAACCATTTATAGCCTTATTAAATAATAACCAATGAACCTATTCCCCAACAATTAAATATGGGGTCCTGGGGCCTTCGATAGAACAGTATCTTTCTCTCAGGCCATATATTTCACATAGATTAATCAGTAATATTAAGGGGACAGTTTATGTTAGGCGGAAAATAACAGTCCAGAACTGGCCAGAGGGCGCACTTGTTGATTCTCACATATAACCCCCCAAAAATTGGATCTGTCCAATGTGATTATTTGCACTTTCTTAGAAAAGGGGTTGCTATATAACGGTATCCCGTTCGGACGGTACGATACCGGTTAGGTATCAAGTATCATGTGATACTTCACAAGTATCACATGATACCTAACAGGTATCATCCCGTCCGAACAGGATACCGTCCTATAGCATTTCCGTAAAAAAAAATTCCTAGTCCGCACTCTTTATGTTATGTGTTGTCATTTCTATATGTAGTTGGAATACTACACAAAAGCAAATGGATCATATGATTTCCGAGGCTTCCTCTGAGGATTTGAATTGAACGGCACTCATAGCATATTAACTTTCAAATCAGAAATTATTCATTTCCTGTAGACTTTTCAGAATAATTCTCATGTTCCACTGAAAAATTGAACATACTTCTGGGATTTGTAGAGAAGTTAGATTTAACTGTCTACTGAAACTCGAGTACTTGGATTACACACGGGTTTGTACTTATATTTGATGCAGTGTAGATCTTTATTTTCTTTACAAGCTATACATGCTTATTATTATCCTAGTACTAATGTAATTTTCTGGAGTTCTTGCACTAAAACTGCTCATCATACAGAATTTATTTTGTTCCATTTCAGACCAATTCAGCCCCCAAAACCATGTTTGCAAAATTACTTATCGTTTTACCCATAACTCAGGCACAAAGAACCAAATAATAGTGTTTGTAGAACCCATATCATCTGATGTTTCAAAAAGCGCTAGGCGCTAGGAGGGCGGTCAGGCTCCTAGCTCCTAGGCGTTGCCTAAGCATGCTTAGTCGGTTAAGCTTTTTCTTCACAGCTAGTGTAACACCATGTTAAATAGTAGAATTTTGGCATATTAAAACTGATAGTATAACATTATAATGCATCCGTTCTACGGGAGTAGTTCATCTTCCTTTATCTTCAATTTGATCCATTTTCATAGATAGATCAAGCATTAGGTGGGAAAATGCCAAGACAACAACCCGGTGCTAGGTGAGGCACGGAGGCAGTGCTGCTCCATCTAGTGCCTAGGCGCCACCTAGCACTGACTTTTGAAACAGAGAAATTATAACATGTGATCTCAACTCTCAATGAGAATAAAATAAATCTTAAGATAAGACAATTAGAAAAAAATTCTAGCTGCCAAGTAACTTTGAAGTTAATTCGCAGCATTAATCTTAGGGTAGTACCCTGCTTGGGGAAACAAACATGCAAGGAACTTCTTTAAAAAGCAGAAACACTCAAGAATCAAGGCCACATGGCACAAAGTCAGCAGATTCAGTGCCCTAACCCATAGTAAAAACAGCAGCAAGTAATACAAAAATGGGACACCAACAATACCTTCACAACAAAGAAACATCATCGCAGTGAAGTAAGAAACATCTTTACCTTTTCCTTTCCAGCATGCAGATGAGTAGCTACAGTAGTCCCTGTTTTCCACAAAACAAAAATTAGATGGGACTATTTGCAGAAGTCCTGATAGGATGGTTTTGGGCTAAAACAAATACACACACACCAAATTCGTCAAGTATGAGTCCACTGGGCAAGGGGCAGTCGTAGTGGGAGCTTCAAAAACAAGCAGAAGAAATAGTTAAACATCATGTCAATCATGTAAGGCATTATGGCATACAAACTATAATCAGAAAAAATAAAGGAATGCAAGAATGTACAGGTTTAGGCTTTCAATGCTGATGCCTTCTCCAGTAGGACAAAATTTATAAAACTTGAGAATCGATGACACGTGTTCAAGGACCTCCTTGCGGGGCACCTGAGGGGACTGTTAATTTGTAGAAAAGGGGGGGGGTGGAATATATATATAAAAAAAGAAGAATAAACGTCATTAGAAAAGGCACAAGGAACAATAGATGCAATCTACCAGGTCTGGTACCTTTGAATGCCTTTGAATGCATTGACCAAGAGCTTTACCAGCCCTGGAAATTGCTTGAACAAGCCATAATGTTGATGAAATATACTTTTCCTTCAGCTGTGCCTGCTTCTTTCTACCAACATCCAGTTTAATGGAACTGGTGTGCTCGGAGATATATTTAATGATATCACCAAATCCGTCTTCCTTACTATTACAATTTCTTTTGCTACCCCGGATATGCTCTTGAGCTGCCAGGAGCAAAACTGCAGTCTGGAGAAGTTTCCCATGTTTTATGTAATTGCAAATCTCACCAACCAGATCAATTGTGTGCTTTGCAAGCAGCCTAGTTGTATCCATAAAGATCTTCTGCAAAAACCACCAACAAATAAGAAAAAAACAGTGAGTGCTTTTATCATTTGTATGCAAGCACGTAGTGTTGATTATCTTCCAACTTTATGACACTCTGAATGGTCTCTTTACGAAATAAACATCAGAATTATGAGAGAATTAACTATAGATAAGAGATGTAATAAATTGGAAACTATATTGATTTTTTAATGCTGAACAGGAAAGGGTGACAATGTCTCCTTATTTATAAGGAGCACCTAGCAGACCAGATCAACAGATAACCACTCAAAAAGCCTAAAGGTAAGATACAGTCTAACTTAATTGTATCCCTAAGACATCAACTAGTGGAAACCAATATGCAGAAAGCACTATAATGACTCAGATGAATAGTGCATGTGTGCAGTAGCTCCTGCCCATGACACATTCCTTCTTAAAGGTCAGTACCATGGAAAGCTGACAACTCCTAGCAAAAGAAAATTGACACACAGAGTTGCTAACTAATTTTTTTCTTGTTAAAATTGTGAAAAACTAAAAGGATGAACCAACAAATGGGCAAATACACGAAGTAGCATTTGGAAATTATCATGTCTACGATAAAGGGAATATGTATGGATACTGGTTCACCAAGTACTGTCATACCAGAACATGTACCGACAGATGGGCACATACAAATTCTCCCATTCCAAAATGTAAGATATTCTAGTTTCGTCCTAAATAATCTTCTCTAACTTTGACCACCGACATCTACAGCATCAAATTAGTTCCATGGAATCCACCATGAAATGTCTTGGTAGTGCATTTATTTGGTATTGTCGATGTTAATATATTTTTCTATAAACTTGATCAAAGTTAGAGAAGTTTGACTTAGGAAAAAAACTAAAACACCTTTGGAATGGAGGGTACAGAAAGTGACAATGAAGTGAATGAATACCACGTCAGAAGTATTGCTATAT
Source organism: Oryza punctata (assembly GCA_000573905.2). Lineage (NCBI taxonomy): Eukaryota > Viridiplantae > Streptophyta > Magnoliopsida > Poales > Poaceae > Oryza > Oryza punctata. The sequence continues at coordinate 25,327,286 of CM002491.2, read as the reverse complement.
TAGAGCCCAACTGTTCTCTACTTGTTACACTGCAAAAGTAATAAAATTTATGCAGGGAGGGACCTGAGACATACCATTTCTGGTAGGCACAGAGATGGATAAGCTTGTAGATATCATTGGTATATGCCTTACTGTAGTCTGGCTTCCACTCGTCAGGAAATAGATTGTCATCAAGATACTTATGCATGCAAGTGTTCTCAACTGCAACATGGAGTGGGAGTAGTCCTTCAATTACTTCACCACAAATTGTGCGTAAATTTACAAGTGCGCCATGCCGAATAAGCAACTTGATCATGTCAACAGAAAATATCTCAGCAGCTTCGTGAAGAGGGAAGAACCCATATTGGGTAACACAGTTGGGATAGGCACGGAGCCCCTCCAGCTCAGGTGCTTGGCCCTCCAAGACAACTTTGGCACATCGCACAGAATTCACCATGATTATGTAAAATAAGGTTTCTGGGGTGACTAAGTCCCGACCCATGACATCCATATTCCTATGGAAGAAGCGGAGGAAATCTTGGACATTATCCTCTTGCAGGATGAGCAACAGTTGAGGAAAAATGTCGTAGAAGACAGAATTCACCCTCTGGATTCATCAAAGCACAAAGGAAAAGGGTGAATGTGACCAATTATGCAATTAAGAAACGCGAAAAAGAAGAAAATGACAACTTTCTGCAGTGCATCTTACAACAGCAAAACCAATTTTGCTATAGACAGGTTAAAAATACTCAAAATACTGAAGTACTTTAAAACAAAACATTAATATAACTGAAGATTTGACACTTGAATTTTATAAACTAAAGACAAACCTTAGGTGTAGGGTCTGGGATGATTATACGGTCTGGTCAGGAGTCGGACACGTCGTGCACCGACGACTGCTTCTTCTTCATCGGCGTCATCCATCTCCACATCGTCGCCATGAACACCATCGTCGTGTTCTGCTCCAGGTACTCCGGCCTCCGGGTGGTTGAGCAGGTCCTCGTGTATCCTGCCGACGGCAGCGCCATAATTATAGTTCCTGATTGATCAACCGCATCCAAATCATCAAACCCGCGATGCGGAGAAATTAAGCATATGGCAAAGAAAAAGAGATGGATGGATGCATTACAAGAAAACGGGGATGGTGCCGCGGCCGTAATACTCGGCGCCCTCGATGCAGGGGTACTGCAAGTTCATCTCGTTGCAGTAGTCCTCCTTGGGAAGTTGGGCTCATCTTGTGGTTGTAGCAGAGACCCCACAACCCCACACCATTGGTCCTCCAGTCGCCACACCAAACCCACCTGCACATACAAACAATCCCCATTAATGGCGACCTAGAAGCTCAATCCCCATCAATGGTGACCCAGAAGCTCAAATCTAGCCGGTGCGAGAAGGGGGAAGTGGTGACATACAGGAGGTCTTGGAGCCGACATGGCCGAGGAAAGCACAGAGCTCCATCATTTGAATCCGTGGTGCAGAAGCCGAGGGGCTCGAAGAGGACGGTAGGGGCGGTTTGAGGGGCGGTTGGGGGTGGGGGCTTGGGGGGAAGCACAGTAGGCGCGCGGAGGCAGTGGGTGGTCCGGCGGTTGCGATCGAGAGGAGGGCTGAAGGAGAGATCGTGGAGAGGGGCCGAGGAGGACTGGAGGGAAAAAATTCTCTGCGGCAGTTCCGCACGACACAGCCCGTGCAACACCCCGCAGAATAGTGACGCGTGTTTAATCTCCTGCTGCAGGCCGAGCCCTCTTTGGTCGGTGGTGGAGCCGAGCCCATCTCTTGCTGCCGCTTATTGGAGTCAAGCTGTCCAGGGGACAGGAGTACATCCTGCATATTTTCGATATATAGCTAATTAGCTTGTATTAGTCCGGAAGTTTTCGGGTTCCTGGTGTCTTGGCTCTCTTTTTATTTCTGCAATATAGACCAAATGATTTTACATGCTGTATGAATATGGTGTTGTGAACCTGCCAACCTGGTTTTAACACCAGTTGTGTTTTTAAAGTTGTCAATGAACATATTGTAATTTTTACTTGTCAGGTTGGGTATAATACTAGAATTGGTTTGTGTGTTGCAAACTTTCAAGCCTTCATGTGGTTGGTATTCCTATATAGCCCTACACCTGTACAATTAAAAAATTTCGGAGCTACTCCTTAAATGTTATGTGATTTGCTACGTCATCAAAATGTAATTTCTGAGCACCGAGGCATCTTGATAAAGTTTAGGCAAATGACTTATATATTACACTAGAAAAATCTCTATGTATATTATCAGCAACGGTTGCATAAAAAAGCTTTATTGAAAAATGAAATTGTTCAGGCTTCATGTGTAGCCAGTAGATGCGGCTTGATAGCATTTTCAACGAGCTGACAGATGTGTGGGTGTAGGATACCAGACATCGGCTTGGCTCTAAAATTGGGCTCGGGCTGGAGCTGCAGCGTGCTGTTGGACACGCGTCGTTAATCTACGCGGTGTTGCACAGGTTGTGGCGTGCGGCACTGCAGCAGAGAATTTCTTTCCCTGCGTGGTGGCCTGGTGGGCTGGCGTTGCGATTGGGAGCGATTAAGAAGCGCTAATTCATCTGTTAATCTAGTGCTAATCCATCTGCTAATTCAACTCGTGATATGAGACGTTAGATGAGAGGATCGAACCGTTAGAAAACTTTTGTGTATACTTTTTTGGGTGACCATAGAAAAGAATCAATTGATACCTTTTATATTAGTATAGATAATAAAAAATTACTAGTTTTGCATATACAAACAAGCATGCTCATCGAAGTACATTCTGCTTGAGAACCTGATGGTTGATTCTAGGGTTTATGTTTGTTGGTAATCTGGAATGTTTTTGGCCTGCAGGACCATGAAGATCAAGCATAATTTGGTTTGCAAACCTAAGGAGAGTTGGCACCTGTTATACTTGTGCATATAGGCAAGTAATTGTCTAGAAGGTAAGTTGGTTCTAACCAACCTGATGCATGTTTTTCTTGATTTTAATAGTATAGTCAACCACTATTCTAAATCACCTATAGTCAACTTAATAGCTAAGTTATACAATAGTTACCAATAAACATATACTACATTATTAATATATGGTCTCACCTGTCGTACACATTGTGTATTAGAGTTCGTGCTGTAGCTGGTTACAAATTCGTAGTCCACTGCTCTTCTCTCTCCTCTTTTATCTTCTTGATAAGTGGTTATATTGACTTATAAGTACATGCTCTAACAAATATAGACCAAGGTGCTTTTAGCAGCGCACAAGACGTCACGAAACTACCTTATGTAATGCTGACACTAAATTGCTCCTTGGTGCTATCAACTAATCTGTATTTTTTTTACATGATTGAACTGCTGTTCCTACAAAGCATTGGATGGTTTCTACCAATTTATACGTCAATTGTCCAAGTAATACATATGTACTTTCTTTTTTGTGAAAGCTTCTTCTTTTCCTCAACAGTATCGATCAGTCATTGATAGATAACACCAGCATTAAGTCTCAATTTGCATTTTTCTAAAACTGAAAACAAGACCTACAGAAGAATCCGTCCAACCTGTAAATTCTATTCATATAAAATGGTGATATGCCCAAAACACATCAATTGACCGTGCTTAATATATAACAGCAAAAGGGAACAAGGTTTAATTTTGTTTTCATATATAAATGTATTGAGGAATATAGTGCATTATAACTTTTTAATACATTGAACTGACTCTTCTATCCTGAATTTTGAAAGGCGCTTGTTGTGGGTCTACCCTAGCTTGTTTCTGATTCACTAATCCACTTATCATAACTAGGTTCACTGTCGACACCCGTGCTGTACAACTCTCCAGATGCAAGCTTATAAAATTTGTGAAGAGATCCTTGCTACAAACAAAATGATGAGAATGCCACAAGCTTTATTTGTAGCCTCCAGTGTATTTGTCCTGTGCAGATATGTGGCATAAGTTTTAATCTTCAGATATGTTCCGAATATTTGTTTCTCCAATACGAACACATTTTTTTTGCATTATATCATGGGAACTATAGGTTATTCCTTAAACTATTTGTTATTCTTTGTTAGAAATTTGGATTTCACACACCAGTAAAAAATAATTTTTCTGGATAAACACCCTAATAGGTTACACGGGCCATACGTGTCCGCGTCTGCAAAAATCAACCCCAAATTCACATACGGCTACTTAAGAGACCCATACGCAAAAATCAATTTTTCCAAACAGATCACTCAAAATGTTCACACATGAAAATAAGGATATTTTCACATGCGAGGCTCTTAACTCACTCGCATGCAAAAATACCCCTCCTCTTCCCACTCTTTTTTAATTCTCCCACTCCTCTCCTTACCAACTTCTCCTCTCCTCTCCTCTCTCCCACTCCTCACCCACTCTTCCTCTCCCGGCTCCTCTTCTCCCCTCTTCTCCCTCCCGACGGCGAGCACTGGCGGCGGGCGACGGTGCGCGGCGGCCTCCTCCATGCTCCCCTACACGTGGCGACCCCCTCTGGCGGTGGAGGGCGCGGGATCCGGCGAGCGGTGGCCAAACCCCGAACGGATCCGGCGGTGACACCCTCGGGAGCGGCTGCTGCGATGGAGGGTGGCGACTGTGGCGACGAAGAGGGCGGCGGATCCGGCGACGGGCTCAAGCAGGAGGCTGGCTGCGACTCTCCCCGACCTCCCCCATGCTGATCCAGTGGCGGGCTTGAGCGGGAGGCCTGCGGTGGCTCTCCCCACGCGATCTGGCGGTGGGCGGCACGGTGGCGACAGGCGCGGGCTCCGATGGCGGGCGCGAACACCGACGTCGATGAAGGGAGGTGTGGATCCGCCGCCGCCAACGGCGGCGGCGGGCGACTAGGGCTAGGTTTTGTTTTTGTTTTTTGGAATTTTTATTTCTTTTTGTGATTTTCCATTTTCGCATGCGGGCGGAATAAGCCCCCACACGCGAAAATAACGATTTTCGCAAACCATTTGGTGCGTGCGGTTAGCCATGTCGCACGTGAAAACCCCTACTGAACCGTCTGCAAAAACCGTTTTTCTACTTGTGACATGTATGTACTTATTTGGTTTTAGATGAATGTCAAGTGTGCACCATGTTTTAAAACTTGTTATTATTGGATAGCAACATATTGGAGTAAAGATGGCATATGCGCAAATGGTTTAGCTCTTCTGTCAATGAACTATACCTGAAGAAGGTATTTGGAACCAGGGTATACGTAAGATTGGGGTAAAAGAACGGGAGATAGTAATTTTTATATAGGTTTGGGCCCCTTATCTATAGATAATAGCCATACTCCTATTAGCCGAAGCCGGTGTTGCCTGTATATATCAGTATCACATGAGTACAATATTTCCTTGCGAGATTGAAAATAGCTCTAGATCCCTCATGACGACCTTTGTAGCTACAGATTAGGTATGACTAGGCTTACCCCGAATTTGTCTATATTTGTATTGGCTTGTATTCTGACTTGATATGTCCCCTCTCCTTTCAGGGGGTCTTGTATTTATAGTGAAGATCATCTTCCCTTCCAAGTAGGACTCAGAGAAATAGAATAAGATATAGACTAAGGAGACCTTATCTTCCCTTACTATAACCCCTTTTATTCCAGAAGATAATTTTTTTCTTTATCCATTGTAGGGGCTTGTATTTATAGTGAAGATCATCTTTTCCTCTAAGTAGGACTCAGAGAAATATAATAAGATATTGACTAAGGATACCTTATCTTCCCTGACTAGACTCTAACCCCTTTTATTTCGGAAGATAATTTTCTTCTTTATCCGTTGTATTTCCTTAATCAAAAGACTCTAGCACCTTATATTCTGGGAAGATAATTTACTTCTTTATGTGTTGTATTTCCTTAATTGAAGGACACCTTCTCGTATACTATTAGGTATATGGTATTACCGTATTCCATAAACTCACGTACAGGAGGTATACCTTATCACACTACACTTTCCATCTTCATAATCCTTGACACCTACACTTTTCATCTTATAGTCCTTGACACTGACACTTTCCATCTGCATAATTGATATGATGTGCCTTTCACATCCTTTGTAACATATATTCTGTGATCCTACTAGTGCAATCCCGGAACAAAATTTTCTATCGTATTTAAATGTGTTACAAACTACTCTTGTAGAACATATGATGTGTTACTGTGATATTTTCTTGTTACACATCTACTAATTTGTTACAGGGTTATGTTATAATAGCCCTGCCTTGTAGTAGTGTCGGCTTCAATGCGTTCGGTGGCTTCTCGGTGTTCTGATGTTCCTTATCATGGAGCTCGGGAAGTCCGGCGGGGACGACCTGCGACGGCGGTGGCGAGGCGGGGTTCACGGCGGTGAGGGAGATGGCGCTGGTGCGGTCGATGGTGTATGAGGTGCTCCAGATGCAGCCACCGATACCACTGCAGTTCGGCCGGTCGCGGCGGGACTTCGTGAATCGTGAGCGGCGGTCGCACGGTGGCTCGGCTTACGAGGTCGGCAAGGAGAGCTATTGTGTGGGTAAACTGGGTACCAGCCACTGGCACCCGGCGGTGTTCGAGCGGCCGGAGGAGTTCGTGCCAGTGTGTTTCCTTGGTGACGAGCGACGACGGCGAGGCACTGCTGCAGTACATGTACTAGTCCGTGCCTAGAGGGTGAAGTGCCGGTGGCAGAGGCGTAGACGCGTAGCGGAGGAGGAGACGCCGGGGGCAAACAAAGCTCATGTCATCTAAAAAAGATGGGACAAAACACGTTAAATGGCAATCCAACGTGATGGCATCGTTCGAGCGTGGCATTTTGAAGAAACCACGTGTGGCTTTTCTTGATGAGGACTTTATCGGGGATTGTATAATGTGGCTTTGGGCCTGCCTTAAAAAGCCAGAAAAAGGAAATAGCGGATGCAATTTATTTTGCTTCTGCGTTGATAAACAAATTTCTGTGACGGGTCCTTTTGCTCATGGCTTTGCATACTGGGGCAGTTTCCTTTGATCTATAGGTTATTCTGGCATGGAACAGATTATCACGGGGTGCCACTGCACAAGCAAAATTTTCAAGCTTTGCAGACCTCAAGGTCTTGTATTTGTTCCCATCCATAAGTTTAATCAACTTGCTACAAGTCTACACCTGACAAATAAGGTTTGAAACCGAAACTGATGACCACATTTTGTTGCCACAAAAAGATAGAAGTATATAAATTTCTCAAGCATTAAAAAAACAAACCAAACTAACCGGCATTAAGAACCTCTAGTTCAAATGCAATAAAATGAGCTGAGTGACTTGCACAGTGATTACAGGTCCCAAAAAGATACATCTAGCTAAGTAGAACTAACTCTGGTACAGAACACTAAAACCGACGAAATGATAGAAAACTAAGAGGAGAGAACTTAGGAATATTGCTCCAATCCAGATTGTACTTCTCAATTTCTGTTCTGAGATAGACAACGAAGATATTCGTCTCGTGATACACCTCTATCGGCACTGCAGAATCGACAACAATGATCAAGTCTTTGGTGTTGTGGGCACTGCGGAAACGAGGGTTCAATCGCATCTTCATTGTAGCCCAACCTGCACTCATTTCCTTCAGAACCGATGGCTCATCAAACCTCACGCTCAACTTGACAAATTCATCATTGAATTGCTCAGCTTGAGATTCATTTGCGACGATGTAGACATCGCCCGGGCCGAGTACGCGTATCACGTGATAGATAATATCAAACCGATGTTTTTCTTTGATATCCACAAAACAGCTATCATGATACTTCATCTGGTAGTTAGCTTTGAATTACCTGAGTAATAGATTAAATTTAGAAGGGCATTTGAATTTATTATCTAATAGTACCAAATTGCATAATTACATATAATGCAGTTTGATCTAACAGAGGACATATGATGATATTGCATGTTGAAGTTTTCTTTGAGAAATTACTAAGTTCTACATCAGATTTAGAAAGGTAAATGTACAGAAAGTCCTACAAGATCATAGTAAGGATATGGACACATGGTTATTTACATTGAACCTATTATTGCAGGACATGACAAACAATGACTTGTTACCTAATCACATGGTTTCAAATTGCCTAATGGGATAAGAGAAGACAATGGAAAATACCTATTCGGAAGCCTTTTCCAGATACAAATGTAAAGATTGGGTCACCTTTCAGATGTTTACTCCATTCTTCCACAAGTTGTCTTGCAACAAAGCTTTGACATTCATGTACTGTGTCTACATCATCATTAACCATTTTTGGGTTTCGAAGCAAGCCATCGACGAAGCTAAGCTCCTCGCGAGGTGCCCACCTTGGTGCTACCCGCTCAAAATAGCCCGTCATTAATTTGAGCAGTTCGAAGAATTTTGTTTCTTCTTCATTACTTTCCGTAACCAACTTTCCAGCAACAACCTTCCTTATAGTCTTGTTGTCAGTATATGGTTGAAGATATTTCAAACCGATACTTCTTTTTAGTTGCAAATACATGCCAATTCCTTCAGCTCCTATTGAGAATTTTTACAGGGTAACCCCATGTATATCTCCAACCAAGCCGGTTCCTCCTCCATCCAAATGAACGTAGCAACATCAGTCGTTACTTTTTCCTCTCCTTTCTTTACTTTCCTTTCTTGCTCTGTTGTCCTTTCTTTGCTTTCTTACATGAACCATCGCCTTCCGATTTATACCATCGTATATTTCTCGGAGGACACTTTGCACCAAATTCATATACCGAATATGAAATTGATGTTTTTAATTCCAAAGTCCAATCGAGATATATAATGGTTCTCTGCCAACACAGAAAGTCTAGCAATGGAATCCAAAACGCCTTTGGCATTCCAATCAGTATCTCCATCAATCTTCTTGTAGTAAGGTAGCTCAAATTGTGAACGTCTCCAAATAGACACTCATGTTGAAAGTGCAGATATCTTGTGCTTGGAATGTCTTCAAGTGGCTCCGGCCAAAGAAGTCCTCTGACCTCTAGAGCTTCCCTCATGGACTCCTCAAATATTTCCTTCAATAAGTTCACATCCGAGAACTTCCGGACAAGATCACTGTCTTGCTCCATCACAGAGAGCACTACTGGGGTGTTATAAGTTATAGCACGAATACCTTGGGCAATCATTTTCTGTTTTCGTGCTGAAACCAAGTCAAAATATGGAGCAGATATGAGATCAGCTGGAGGTGGTGAAGGTGAAGGTAAAACCTCATCATAGGGGATGTGAGGGATCTTTGTATCTTTAGAGTAATGTCTATAGTGATATCTTGTTCCAGTGTTGTACCTGAAAGAAACGATTCAGTGGGTCACTAAGTTATGTTCAAGTATCGTCTCATCAAAAGTTAAATTTTTTTTTGAACAAATTAAGCAAAAGTTAAATATAGAACAAACACTGATAAATTATTCTCATCTCATTCGATAAATGAAAAAAAAACAGTGACTCTTCCTCTTTAACCCGATGAGACAATAGACTCTAGAAACTAAAATATTCATTTTTTAAGGCTCCAAGGAGGATGAATAGTAGCCGTTGTAGGTGAGGCAAGTAAATAAAAGGGGTGATGAAGGTGTAAGGGGTAGCGAGTGATATGACTTAAAAACTATTAAACAAAAAGAACCTCGGGGATAATAAAGTTCAATCTTTTGAAATCCTAAGACAACAAGATGGATATTTAACAAAATTTAAGTAAAATCATGTGTAAATAATAAGTAATTGCGCGGCCACCCATCTAGTTAGGACAATATACAATCCTACCTTGATAAGTTGCTGTTTGACCATCCAGATGGCCGAGTTGGTAATTGCACATCGCCACATCCGGAAATACAGAAAGTAATGGAGTTCGATGGCTGGAGGAAGAAATACATACCCATACATAATCGAACAACATAAACATGAAGGCTAAATTAATAAAAAATCCAACCTTTCATATCAATAGATAGTGTTTCGCATTAGTATACAATGTTGCATGAACCCTAGAGGATAAATGGATGCTAGACCGAAGTAGAAATAGAGTACCTTTGATGTGGAAGGATCAGATCTCTCAAATCCGCGTCGTCCTCCATTTGCTTCAACGATGTGGGTGACATCCGCTGGTACCGGTGGCTTGGCCACTACTGATGGTCCATACGGCGACAACGACAACGTAAAGGAGCTCCATGGCAACGCCATCTGTTGACGATGAAATTTGGTAAACATATGAATCGGAAACGAGGTTCAATTCGAAGTGGATTTTGATATATGCTGGATTCTCAGAAACAGAGTGCGCATCGACTGGAAGACCGTATCGGCTGGGACCGAGTCTGATATGGATAGCCGATATTGGTTGCATAACCAATATCAGGTTCGAGAAGGAGATTGAGATGATGTTGCCGGGCAAGGATGGAGTTCGAGATTGGCAATTGTATCTATTAACTAGGGTTATATTTAATTTCCTTATAGATATTTTTGGTAAGAGTCCGCCTAAGGGACTTGTTTGCTAGTTGGATTTGTATTAGGACGATATGAGTCGTGTCCATCATGGACAAGTTTGTATTTTCGGGTATAAATATAAGCCCGAGATCTTATGAATAAAAAACAACACCAGTAGGGTAGTGGGAAATCGATTTTTACAATCAATTAGAGAAGGGAACACATCGGGAGGTAGATCGTTGTGGTGGTGGTGCTAGGGTTTGGCCCGGGGACCAAAAGATAAAAAAGGAATCCTTACCGCGGGTAAAAAAACGCAACTTAAAAAGATTGCGACGAAAAAAGAGCAGATGGAAAAAAAGAAAAAAACAAAAAAAGAAAGCAGGCGGAACGGAGAAAAAGGAAAGAACGGAAAAAAGGGGAAAAAAGGAGAAAAAAAGGCGGGTGGAGAAAAAAGCGAAGAAAAAAAGGGAAAAAGGCGAAAATCTATATATATATACCTAATATAAAAATTTGTAAGGATTCCGTATATTTTTTGGTTCGTCGTTGTTTTTTTTTGTCTGTCCCAGTTTTCCCGCACGCGGTATTTTTTTTTTGTCCATCGTCGATGTTTTTTTGTCCATCCCAGTTTCCCTCACGCGGTTTTCTTTTGGGCCATCCGATTTTTTTCCGAACATGGTTTTTTGCGCCGTTCGGTTTTTTTGTCCTCGCTGTTTTCTTTGGTCTATCCCTGGTTTTTTATGCATGGTTTTTTTTGTCCTCGCTGTTTTCTTTGGTCTATCCCTGGTTTTTTATGCACGGTTTTTTGTTATTTTGGTCAGTGGCTGGTTTTTTACGCGTGTTTTTTTTTGTTCGGTTCTTTTTTCGCGGAATCAGTTTTTTTTTCTGCACACGCAGAAGTGTTCAAGCCCAAATATAGTCGGATACTAGGTTAGGAATTACAAAGGCCACATAGAGTTGTATATACAATCCAGGAATTACACAGAGTCCAAATTACATGCCTGAGTAGGATACAAATATCTTATCAACCTAAGCAATCTCTCGCTCGATGGTACTCATATATGCACCCAGATATGTTTTTTATGAAACCTAAGCAATCTCTCGCTCGATGGTACTCATATATGCACCCAGATATGTTTTTTTATGAAACCTAAGCAATCTCTCGCTCGATGGTACTCATATATGCATCCAGATATGTTTTTTATGAAACTGAGCAATTTCCGGTCCAACGTGGTACTTAATTTGCATTCACTGCATTTATTTTATGATGGAAGAAGGTAATTCTTTATCTTTAGCCCACATTAACTACTGCATTTATATATATACTGTAGAAAAAAAGAGAAACAGTTTAGCTTAACATTGCAGAACATTGCGGAAGTTCAATTAGCACTTACAATAAAAAGTATAACGAAGTGTGAACTGAAGAATAGAATAACAAAATATACCTAAAAAATCAGTATATACATCTCTATGAAAATTTATCATATGAATCTGAAAGCATGCATAGAGTCCACACAATATCCCTCAAAAAATTCATTATATACATCTACATGAAAATTTATCATACGAATATAAAAGCATGCATAGACTCCATACAATATCCCTCAATAGAGATAAATATATTCAATATAGTTGTCTTAATCAATCACTGGTAATATTTAATACCTAAAAGCAGGCGTAGACTCCACAGTATCCCTTGATAGAGACATAAATATATTCAATCTAATGGTCTTAATCAACCACTGGCAATATAATACCTTCTTAAATATTAAAAAAACATTTAAATAAATAGCTTGTTCTGCATATGCTACTTTACGTGGTGACTCATCACATTCATATGCCAACATGGTTTAAAAAATTAAAACAATAATATTAACTAATATGCTACTTTAAAAGAAAACGGTTTCATAATTTATTATTTCTATTTCCCCTATCTTTTTCTGAACTTACTGTTTGAAAGTATTGCTTAATGCAGGAATAGAATACAACAAGTGAAATAAACACCTATAATCCATGCAGAACTAGCAGACAGTAGTATGGAGCTCTTAAAAAATTGAAAGCACTAGAAGGGGGCATAGCAAGTACAATAGGTTCCAATTTAGCCATGCAACTAAATTTATTTTGAACAAAAAAAATTGACTTGATCATCATAACTCTTTAGATTAAGAAAGATATACCTTAAATCACGAGATGCATCAGTGAGTTTTTTTTTTGCAATAATCTCCATATGTCAGCACACTATTCCAATATCACTATATTGTTCATGCATCATAGAAACAAATGCAAATAAGAAAATGGTCCATCGCATATCAGACGAACTAAAGTTTTTTGAGATGAAATAAAAATATCATGGCATAGTAAACTAAAAACTTGAAATTTTTGGTACTACATTGGTACATGTCAGAATTGGTTGGTCCCAAATAGATAACCAATTAGGAATGCACATTGCAACCAAAACAGAGCGGGAAATCATGTGAACTGATATTACATTGGAAGAGAAAAAAATTGGTAGCTCATTTCAATGAACAAAATCAGCTGAAAAAACATAAGTTTGAATGATTAAATTCAAAAATAAGTAAGGCTTCCGATAGTTTGTTTCATCCGTAGTTTTTTTTCGCACGCGGTTTTTTGGGCCTGGTTTTTTTTTCATCCGAGTGATTTTTTTCCATGCGGTTTTTTGGCCCGGTTTTTTCCGTCCGATTGTTTTTTTCGCACGCGGTTTTTTGGCCCAGTTTTTCTTTTCATCCAATTTTTTTTCTTAGTGGGTCGCGAAATTTTTTGTCATGGTTTTTTTGGTTCAGTTTTTTTCCCACAGTTGTTTCCGATCAGTTTTTTCTTGGTGTGCACGTGGAAGGATTGAATCCCAAATAGTGTCAGATACAATTACTTGGCTCAAGAAATACAACCCAGGAATTACATACAGAATCCAAGAATAGAAATTACATGGTCAAGTAGGATACAAACATCTTCTCAATCTATATAAAAAAACTGAAAACACAACCAAGACTCATATATGCACCGAATATTTGTTGTGGCTACTGAGCAATCTCTTAGCTTGACGCTAATCATATGCACCCATATTTTTTTAAAAAAAGAGCAATTTCATGTTGGATGTGATACATGTGCGTTTACTGCATTTATGATGACGAAAGTTAATTCTTTAACCCTTAACAATTATATTTGTTTTTAGCATAACTTTAGGAGCAATTATAATCAGGATATGCAATAGCTTGTAATTTGCATAAACTCTGTCGTATTAAATGCATGTACCAGGAGCAAGAAATACAACTTATTTATCATGCATAATTAAATCATTATTAATAAGATGATATTGACAGTAATTACCTGACTATTTTTTGGCAACCATCTTGATTCCATAACTCCAACCATCAAAGGGTAACCAGAAGAAGATTCACATTGATTGAGGGAATATCCTAAGAGAGTTCACTGTATAAACCTGAAGGGAAGAACAAAGCACTCAAAATTCAGCAAGTTTATTTTGTAGTTTTCAATTATATTTTACAAGTCTCTCCCAAGAATCTTAACAAAAAATATGCGTGTCCTCGAGGCATAAATAAGGGGAGTACTCCATGTGTTCCTAAATATAAGCACCATGAATAGGATTATTATGCAACAATACAGTAGAGGGGGCTCGCTTTTCCCCTAAAAGAAGTATTGTATATCTCATAGTCCTGGAGGTCAATAGTTACTGAACTATCAAATTTCAGTGCTGAACTTAGTGGAAAATTGTCATTTACATTGCAAGCCACCTATGACACTGCAGGTAAATAGGTTAGCAAAAGTATAAAAGGATGATGATGAGTAGAGAGTTTAACACATAGAAACACAATAGCCTACTGATCATCGTCGCTCCACTAAGCAAGTCCTTCAACTTACTAAATTGTTATTTAAAGAGCACAGTGCTTACAATAAGTTTAGTCCATTAAGAATAGAATGACTGATCTACATGATATATAATACTCCCTCCGTTTCACGTTTTAACTTTTTTTCTAGTCAAACTGCTTTAAGTTTGATCAAATTTATAGAAAAATCTAGTAGCATTTTTAACACAAAACAAATTTATTATCAAACTATATTCAATGCTAGATTTAGTTTAACTAATTTGATAATTTAGATGTTGCTAATTTTATCTATAAACTTGGTCAAACTTAAAGAAATTTGACTAGTAAAAAAAATCCAAATATTTCATAATATGAAACAGAGGAAATAGATTTCAAGATTCTATCACAAAGCAGAATTCCGTCAAGTTTATAGTGACAAAGCACTAACTTCTGAAACATTAACAAAGTTCAGGAGATCAATTCTACCAACTTGATGGATAGTAGTCCGTTTCCTTTTTGCCAAAACTTCCTTTTTTCTTGATTGCCAAGTATAATTCTCCGGAAAATCATGATATAATATGTGTTCAATTTGTTTTCAATCTTATTAGATCTCCAAATTATTGTTCTCCATGTGTTTTGCGACGACGATGGCTGCATTGTTTTCTCAAGGCAAAAATGGCTGCTTTTTAGCCCTCACGATAGTATTTTCATATGAAGAGGGAGACGAAGAAAAAGAGAACTTGAGAGATGCACTTAATAGTGCAGTGATAAAAGGTGTATGGTTTCAACTCAAGATCCTATATTCAATCTTCAACAATCTCACAATTGGACGTCTCTCTATTCAAATCTTGTTTTTGAGAACTTGCTTGAAATAAACGGAAGATTTGCTACGTTCCTCTTCTTTCACGTGGGGATGTGCCTTAAGTATCGGTTTTCAAACCTGTATGAAACCCAATCAACCCCTTGAGTAAGTAGTACGTACTGTATGACGATTGATCTTAAGAACAGACTCATCGTTCATTAAAGATTGGTTTTCCCCATGGGATTGCCAGTGATCTGTTCAGTACAGTATGCGTCTGTGCGACTATACACCAACGATATCTCGACTGTAAAATTTGCTAGTACTACGTAGCAGAGTTCAGTGCCTGGCAAAATCATCATGATGTAACAAGGCCGAAGAGCGTGCGAAAAATACAGAGTTGGTACACCTCACGACGGCCAGTTTCTGTACCAGCCGGCCCACGCCGACACGAGCCCACTGATCCCCAACGTGACGGCGTGGTTGCAGAACGGGTTGGGCTCGATGTCCGCGATGCCGATGACGAGGTCGGCGACGTTGGCGGCCGTCGCCATGAGCCGCATCACCCTGTCCATCCGGATCTTCTTCACCTCCTTGTCCTTGTCCTTCCCGCCCTCCCTGAGCAGCTTCCTCTCCTGCCTGAGGCCCCTCCTGATCATGATGAGGTCCATGGCGATGAAGAACACGTAGCCGACCGACTCGCCGAAGGCGGAGATGAAGCTCATGCGTCGCGCGAGCCAGGCGTCGAGGACGCCGACGCGTGAGAGCCACGTGAAGTGGTCGAAGAAGAAGTATACCATCTCGCCGGCGTTGGCGAGCACGGCGAGCGCGCCGAACTCCCCCGGCGCGCGGCGCAGCCCGTTGAGCCCCGTGAGGAAGCGGCCCGTGCGGAAGGCCTTGCGGCTGAGCCCCGCGGACGTCTCCCAGTTCTTGGCGCGCCCGGCGAGGCCCGGGCTGGACGACTCCGCCGCCCAGTGCGCGAGCTTGGACACGTACTGGAACGTCTTCACCAGCTTGTCGATGCCATCGCGCTTCGCGAGGAAGACCACGAGCTTGTCGAGCGTGTCGCCGGCGCTCATGGTTGCTGCCGCGGCTGCACCTGCGGTTGCGGCGGCGGCGGTGGCTTGGAATGCTCACTGGGAGAGCGGGGCGCGTGCGGCGTGCATGGGAGGGAAGAGGCGCGCTCTGGCTTGGAAAGTGAGAAGCGGACGCGGCGTGTGTGGTTGGCTTGGGATAAAGCGGCCGTGGCGGGTACTTGGCTGGGATACGTTTGTCCTCTGCGCCAGAAGTGATTTTCTGGTGGTGGTGAGGATTGAGATCGAGGGCTCGGTGAGAGTTCTACCCATCTTTGTTTGCTTGCTTGATTGGTCCCTTGTCTTGTAATTAGTCTTTTTATTTTTTGCAACTTGGGGGCTCTCTTATCTTTATTTCTCCGCACAATGCATCCGTCCTAATGAATTATGGGGGGAAACACTAGGCAAAATCATGTCAAGTAGCAACACCATACAAGGTTGAAAGTGAACAACTAGCCAACTAGGCAAACACTCTGCATCCCTCTTTCAAAAAAAAAAAATAGAAAAGGTATAAGAAAAAGAAAGAAAAATATAGAGTAATATTTTTTTGAAAAAAAGAGACAAACACTGTTGTATAGTTCAAGGCTTCAAGCCCATAAATTCTCTACAAGAAAGGTTCAATGCCCACAGGTGAAATTCCGTATCCCACACGGCCCATCAATCTCATTATTGCTTATTGGGCCAGTTACCTCTCCTCCGTCTTCCCCTTTGCTGAAACTGCAGGTGCAGGGGCAGCCGCGACCTGCGTCCGGGACTCCGGCGCTGCGACGACGACACGTTCAGAGACTCCGGGCTCCCGCCGGCGAGAGGCCGAGAGAAATCCAATCCTCGGTTAGCTCTCGCTCTCTCCTGCCTATGCCTCGCTCATACGCATATGCGCGCCTTAGCGGAATTGGAGTAGTGCTTGAAACCCTGTGTTTCTCTTTAGTACCTCTGGATCTGATCAAATTGGAGGCTTTGGGTGTGTGCAAGGTTTTGCCGATGTTTCCAAATGATTTCTGTATTCCGAGTGTTTGCATACGCGGTTCGATTTTCAGCTGGAATCGTCCACGGAGGGGCGGAAATCTTGTAGCAATTAACTTGCGTTCGATAAGGGCAAAGCCTCGTTTGATAAAATGGACAGTTAAGGATTTCCTTGTGGTAAAAATGTTTGGATTCTAGAGAAAGGGTTTTTTTAAACCAGCTGATGATTTGGCTAAGGAATTTGAACTCTTGCTCACTTTTATTGGTCGTAGATTTGGGTGGTCAGTATTGCTTGACACACTAACCAGATAGTCTGTTATTATGGCGGTTATGTTGGATGTGGATTTTCATCCCTGGAGGGGATAGTCCCTCATTATTTGCATGTCATCTAAATAGTTATCAAAAAATTGAAAAAAATTGGCAAGATAGATTAATATGAAATATATCACTCCACAAGCATGCAAGGTCAACTTCGACTTCTACAAGTTGCAACAAAAAGAACGAATTAAATTGAAAATAGTTATCGTGTATTCGCATACATATTTGTTATTTTTGTTATAATTTATAGAAGTTGAATTTTAACTTGCATGTTTATGAAGTAATATATTTCATATTAATCTATCTTGCCAAAATTTTTCAAAATTTTTTATGACTATTTAGGTGACATGCACGAAACGAGAGAATATCCCCTCGAGGGATGATTTCACTTTCCCCGGTTATGTTGCTATCATCCTTCTATGTTTTTTCTGATATTCAGAGCGAAGCTGAATTCTCAATTATGCTCACTGTATCTTTGGTTATCTCTTTAATATTTTCCTAGTCTTAGCACTAAGGATTTCAACCGCAATGATCGTTTTGACCAGATTGCGCCTCACAATGACCATGTCTAATTTGATGCAAAATACAGTTTTGTAGTATGTTTCGTTTTACAACTATTCATGCTACTCCCTTGGGACAGAGGAAGTAGTTCCGTGATATAGAATTGCGAACTTTTGCTAGGTGTAGTTTGAAGTTAGGATGAGTGTGGCCACAGAAATACATAATTACAAAGCATTTGGAAAGCTGTGTTCCATTTATAACAAGTAAGTGTCAAAGAGCAGAGAACACACATAAATAGATGTACCTAGAGCTGTGATCTTGAAACTCAGTTGAATGAGTATCATAAAACACTTTAGTGAAGTTAACTCATCCTTGAGTTCCTATTATATTGTCTTCTTTGTTGCGCAACTAGTTTCTGTGATGTAACTCTTTCATACATATGTTATTCATCACTTGCATTGATTGATATCTTTGGTTCAGAGCTATCCGTCGAATGGCTGTGTTATATGGAAAAAACAAAACTAAGTCAATTATTTTAGATCTATATGCTCTTTTGTTTTGTTGTTGTCAACCTGATATCATACTGGATAACATTCCATTGTTTCTATGTCTGTTTTTTGTGACACTGTTGAGTTTTTGTTTACCAATATGCTACGTATAGTACCATAATTGAGGCACTTGATAACTAATTTGTGTTGTTCCCTTTGCAGTGTTGAAGGCACAGATGTCATCCTGTACCATGGCCTCTTTAATTTGTTCACAGATAAAATTAAGCCAAGCGCATATTAGGAACAGGAGACAGATTCATGAGAATGGACAAACCAGATTGCCTAAATCTCTTTATTGGAAACCTCTACACTCAGGCCATTTTGAAAATATTGTCTTGCGATGCACTAAAAATTTGTCTTGGGAGGCCTCCCTTCCATATGCGTCTGCAGAAGGTGGAGCCAACATTATTAAGGGGACTGAGGTTGTTGAACCTATTGATACAGAAGAAGCACCAGAAATTCCAATCCTCCAGAGTGACCAGGATTTTGTGGAGGTGATAAAAGAACCTTCCATGCAGCTGACAACTTTTAAACTGCCAATGTGGCTTTTAGGGCCTTCAATTCTGTTGGTTACGAGTATAGTTCCTACTTTATGGCTACCATTGTCTTCAGTGTTTCTTGGTCCCAACATTGCTGGCCTTCTATCCCTAGTTGGACTTGACTTCATTTTTAACATGGGAGCAATGCTGTTTTTCCTTATGGCTGATGCATGTGGTCGTCCGGAGGCCAATTCATCCGAACTGATAAAGCAGATCCCAACTTCTTACAGGTTCTGGAATCTGGCTGCTAGCATAGTAGGATTTGTTGTTCCTCTGGCCCTGTTTTTCGCATCTAGTAAGGGTACTCTGCAGCCACATATCCCATTCATTCCGTTTGCAGTGCTGCTTGGACCATATCTCTTGCTCCTTTCTGTACAAGTTTTGACTGAGATGCTTACATGGCACTGGAAATCACCAGTTTGGTTGGTGGCCCCTGTGGTTTATGAGGGTTACCGAGTTCTACAGCTGATGAGGGGTCTTCAGTTGGCTGAGGAGATCACTGCGCCTGGATGGATGGTGCAGAGTCTTCGTGGTTTGGTGTCATGGTGGGTTCTGGTTCTAGGCATCCAACTGATGCGCGTGGCTTGGTTTGCTGGGCTCAATTTTGCAAGCACTTCAAGGTACGGAGCAAGTGATGATAATAAGTAAAACCGGACAGAAAAAAAATGTTCAGGTTTACATGTTTTGCTCATGCCTCTGCCATCTGCACGAAATGCTATTCTGATACTATTCCTGGCACCGTCTGGGGTAGCTCACAGGTGCCTTCTTCGTCAACTAGTTCAGTGGATCGTATAGATGAACAGTTATCAGACTTTGTGTAATCACTCTTGTACATACAAAGTTTTTTTATAATACAGAAATATATGTCTTTACATTACCTCTGTGAAGGCTGAATTGCACAGATGCTATTTTCTGTTTCAAAAGAATGTAGTACGAATAATACCTTGCTTCACAAAACGCCGGGTGGTAGTCCTGCTATACTTGATAGTACACACCAAGCAAACGTTTCACACACACGCAATGTGTGTGACTCTGTGTGTGTGTGTGTTTTTTTTCAAGCCAATCCGACACGGATGTATCACCAAATCACCCAAAAAATGTCACGCTCGACTTAACCGTGTCTCTTCACTCTCTTGAGAAGTTGAAATCCTCACCCTGAAATGTGACGCTGCCTGCAATCATCAAATCTGAACGAAGATTCAAGAACACCCCAACTGTCAGAAAGAAAAAGGAGTCACATGAGCACTACCTGAGGACGCATTGCAACTTGCAAAGATTTCAACCTCTCTTTGTTTGTTTTTCTCAAATCTACCATGGTCCATGGGCTCTTCACCAAACAAACATGTGGCTTTTTCCAGAAAAAGGAAAATGTGTAGTTAGTTACGGAGTAGTATTAGTATATTAATATATCACGGCACTTGGCTTTGGACTCATTATTCCGATCCACCGCGCGCAGCCGTGCTCGTGCTCGTCTCCCCCACCAAAAGACCCACCCGACCGGGGCGACACCAACCCGACATTCCCTCGTGCTCTTCCCATCCGCGACTCCAAAATTCTCCCAAAATTCCCACCCGCTCCTCCGCCCGAGGCAGGCAAGCAAGCACAGAAACCACTCATCAGTCATCACTCACTCCCCCAAACCCTAGCTAGCTCCACCCGCTCGCGCGGCTGCCCGCTGATCCGGATCAAGCGCGTCCCGAGTTCGAGCGAGCATTCTCTTCTTCGGTTCTAGCTGGCAGATGGGCTCCGACTCCAAGGAGTTGCTCGGGATCGAGCCGCTCGAGCTCCGGTTCCCCTGTACGGTTTCCCCGCCGGACATTCCCTGCTTGTGATAATTAACTATTCCGGAGCCACATGCCGCTGGGGTTTTGTTTGCTTTGCTGATTTTTTTGCTGTTTGGATTGAGCAGTCGAGACGAAGAAGCAGATCTCGTGCTCCATGAAGCTGACGAACAGAACAGATGACTACATCGCCTTCAAGGTAATTGGAATTTTTTTCCCCCACTAAGAAATTCAGCAATTTTGTTTCTCGGAGCATAGAGCTTGGGAATTCTGCAAAAAAAAAAAAAGTTAATGAGATTTGACGCGCTAACGCCAAATTTGGTGAAATGTTGTGCTCCTTAGGTTAAGACAACTAGCCCAAAGAAGTACTGCGTCAGGCCGAACAGTGGCATTGTGCCGCCACGGTCCACCAGCGATGTCATCGGTTATGCTCAATTCTCATCTCCTTCATGCAAAACGTTGGGATATTTTCCCCGTATTGTTATCTGTGTGCAAAAAATTGACAGTTCTCTGCACTTCCTTAGTAACAATGCAAGCCCAACGGGAGGCACCAGCAGACATGCAGTGCAAAGACAAGTTTCTAGTGCAGAGCGTTGTGGTGACTGAAGGCACAACAACCAAGGATGTCACTGGAGAGATGGTAGTTCATGTTCTAATGTCTATCAGATGGTTGATTCTTGATTATGTTGCTTGACGTTTGTTTCTAACTTCCTATGATGCCAACATGTGTACCTTTTCTAGTTTAACAAAGGATCAGGTAATGTGGTGGATGAGAGGAAGTTGAAGGTTGTCTATGTCCAACCACCACGGCCGCCATCCCCCGTGCGTGAGGGATCTGAAGAAGGCTCGTCTCCTCGGGCTTCATTATCAGAAGGGGGCAACTTGAATTATCAAGATGTGAGATCTCTGATCATGGATTTTTTCATTCCTTGTTTTTCTTTAACTGGTATGGATACGACTGATTGTTTTCAGACGCAGACAACTAGGGAATCTGATGAGCCACCATTGCTCTCTGTTAGTACCTTAACTTTTATATGCACTTACCCTTTCTGCTCTTTTCAAAACCGAGTTAAAATGAGTAGTAGTTATTTTTCCAGGCTACAAGAGCACACAAGGATGCAGAAGATGTAACATCTGATTCTGAGGTGAGTCACTCCAAATAAGTTTCCTATGTTCACTTACAACTTTACATGGATGTAAAGGAAACAATAGTACTAATGTAAATAGGTTTCGGCGATCTCTTAGCAAACATTGCATTTTAATCCTCGATTGAAGTAAATATCAAGAACCCTTGAGACCTGACTATTTCAACAAAAACATGGCATGGATCTGATAGTCAGCAGTACCCCAATAAAACTCGCCAATTTGCTTTACAACTTTAAATATAAATGTCTTTTTCAGTCATTAAAATTTCAATGAGATCTGAGCTTGGTAAAGTTTGCTTGGCACTTGTAACGTAGAAAACAAAATAGTACTGATACAAGCAAGATGGAGTATTTGTTGTTGTGCTGATTGATGTTTGTAACTGCAGTATGTATTTCTCATTGTAATGCTGGATATTTGCACAGTGGTTTGTTATATGTTAAGGGATCATTGGTCAAGCCCAACCACGTATAAGTTCAAAAGTTCGTTTCAGTTGACACCTTATTTGTTGTCAATTCATCATTTTTATTTGAAGTTGGTCCTTTCTACTCTCTGTAGCAATTATTTTTGCTTTAGGTGCAAATGCACATACATTACTTGTTACAGAGTGGAACATTTTTTTTCGACATTGATTGTTCGTTTTATTGCGCTAGGCTTTCATTACAAAGCAGTTAATGTGTTGTCCTTTTCAACATTTAACACTGTTCAGCTCTTCAGCCATATTAGCCAACAAAGTATCTTTTGCTTGTCTTGTACTGACACCAATAATGCCTCATTAATTTTTTTTATCCTATGTGTAGACATCTGCTTTGATTTCAAGATTGACAGAAGAAAGAAACTCTGCTATTCAGCAGAACAATAAGCTTCTCGAGGAGATGGTTAGTAGATTCTTCCCTTATGGGAACATTTTGTCGCATGCTCTGTTCTTTCATTGTATAAGTATTTTATTCCTATTTTGATAAAGGTTGAGATTTTTTTTAATTTGTTATCATTTATAAAGAAATATATAATTTGCTACATCATACTTCCTTTTTTTTAAAAAAAAATATCAATCTGTACTCCTTTTTGCTTCTCATATTTTGGCGATGACAATGTTTCATCGCACAAGGTTTCTATACTGCCTTTGTGATTGCAGTGTTGCCTACGAGGAAATAATTGTTTTATTTTATTTGTGCACATGAAACCATAACATTGTTGTAATTAAACATTCTTTTGAATCTTAACAGGACCTTGTGAGGAGGGAAATTAGCAAGCAGAATGGTGGTTTCCCTTTTGTGTTCGTGGTGGTCATTGCTCTTCTGGGAATTCTACTGGGGTATATCATGAAGAGATAGATGAGCTTGTCTAGTTCTGTCTCGTTAGGCCTTTCCTCTCTTAAGAATTGATTTGTTGTCTGCATTGCGTTTGCTCACATGTTCTACACTACTACCGCATAGCAAATTCACCCTAGGATCTGATATATTCTGTAATCGCGTGCTTCAGATTGGCTGGCTACTATACACAGTCAATAACTCATCTCCTTAACACTAAGTTGCAAGTTAGTCGCGAGCTTGGAGAGCTTGTGCAGTTAAGAAGTTTGTGCATCGGTATCTTTTGGTACAACTGTAAACTTGCTTTCAATTAACTAGTGTCCTGATTGCCTGATTCTGGTACGTTTGTCCTATGTATTGCGAAGACACAAGACGTGGTTATGTTCTGTTATGTTTCTGAGCAAAAGAGTATGGTTCAATAGCTAACTTCTAAAATGTCAGATTCGGACATGGGTTAGTACTCGTTAAGAGCAAGTTAGCATGACTCCAACATAAGACAGAATATTATAGGTAAAGATACTAAAATGTATTCCTCTTTTACTGAGACAATAATTAGACACTCGCTTCTTGATGGAACAACATGCATGTTATCCAGTCTTACAACTTCATGGCGAACGCATAGTCCATAGTTAGTTTTTCAGACATTAGTTTACATGGGAGAGTAGTGCAGAACAGCAATAGCTTAGTCAGCTTGAAGCCTGAACTTGATGCTCGTGCTGTTCTGTGCTACTGTGAACAAAGGATCTACCCAGTCCTGGGTTTCATTGCCTCATTTCCTATGCACAATCAGCGCCTCTTGTAACACTCACGCAGTCTTCAATTAGGCTTTGAAAAAAAGGCACTGTCCACAAAAACAAAAGAGCTTGAATCTTTGAACACGATCGATCGGGTCTCATGATCTCATCCTCACTTCTCAGGCTCCTGCAACATGTTGCATCGGGATACAATGGTGCGGAAATCCTCAAGGTTAATCTGCGGAGAAGTAAAACAAAAGTATAAGAAAATAGAGAGCATAGAAGTTGTGGAATGGGGACTTTTTTTCCTAAAATCTTTTCAATTGTGTGTGTGTGTGTGTGTGTGAGCTGCCTATGAAAATTGAAAACCCACACAAAGGGTGGTTACCACTATACTCTAGCAACGAGAAGACAGTTATCCTGAATTCCTGACAGTCACTAGTCATTCAGTAAAGCTGGCTGACACCAGGTGGTGTATTCACATATTGACGAAATGCTGATCCAAAACATTTCACATTATTTTGAAAGAACACATATTATCACCTTTTATTTTATAAGAAAAGGAGATAGCAGGGAAAAGGATGAAAATCTGCCAGTTGGCTTGGCTGAAACAGGAATCAACTGAGGTTTGTCTACATGATTGAATCTTCTAAATGTAATTTTTTCTAGATTGGGCCCAATTGCCAATTTAACTGCTTGGGAAATGCTTCTGTGAATGCACAAGAATCAATTTTCTTCTTGTTTTCCATAAACAGCGCATGCTGCTGTGAGTGCACAAGAATCAATTCAAGAAAAGAAAGCAAACCTTTCCATCCCTGTCACTATCAAAGCAATGGATCATCTTTGATATCTCATAATCCGTCCAGATGAAATCATGCACTGTGGCCATTCGTTCAAGATCCCACTGCGTGATATATCCTTTTCCAACTTCTATAGATCAAAGTAATAAGTAATGACCATTTTAGAATGTTTACAAAAGTAAGAGATAAGAACCCAAAATGAAGTTTTGGCAGTGCACGCCACAGAAGAAAAGGAGTGTCTGTTAACTTTTCAGCAAGTATTGCACAATCCATAGTAAAGGAAACAGAAAAAGATTGTGGCTTGGACAAAAATTTTAAACAGATGATGAAGGCCAAAAGAAAAGACATGCAAATCAGTATATGCATACCTAAGGTATATGCAGAGGCATGTTATGGTCATAGCCATACAAAAATATGCTGATGTGCATGCTGGTTAAGTTTGGTTGAAAATCTGATGATACGTGTAAAACAAAACTCTGAAAGTACTTGCAGTGCAGATGAGGACTATGATAATAAATTCAATGGGAAGGAAATTAGACATAAACCATACAAAATATCAATTAAACAATAATGTGTCATTATGCACTGTACCATGTTCGTCATTTCTAAAAATATAAATGGATAAAAGGAACTAAGCAACCTTAACAATACTTCCTGTAAATTCTTTTTCTCTGGCTAATTCCTTGACCACAATGTGGAGTTATAAGCAACTGATTTTAATGCAATTGAAAGTTCAAATGTTCTCTTTCAGGTAAACACAAAGTTCAAAGTAGGTCAAAAAGGAACTCTCAAGCTAGGTAAGGTACCATCAAATGAAAAGAAGAATGCAACCACATCATCTTCTGTCAGTTGTATCCTGCTCTTGCCCTAAAAGCATTGAAAAATGATAGTGTAATTCTGTAAAATACAATTAAGATAGGATAAGGAATTTGTACAGGCCATGCTTGGAGCAACATACCTGTTTTTTTATCCTCATGGTTTTAGCTGAGTCTAAAATGGGTGCAGTATAATTCTTTTTGCATGGTGTGCTACCACTTGCTTTCATCCCTGAGCTTGGAGTTTCTCCACTCATTGGTGGCACAGAATTTTCTAAAGATTCTGCCAGGGACAGAGCAATTGCCTGCATGATCATCATTGCTCAAGAGTGATTGAGTGAATAGCTTGTGGTTAAAAAAGAGGTTAGCAGGTCAAGGGTTCTCAAATGACATTATAGGATTGTGAGCTTAGTGGATGCATTTGTCACATAATACCTGCTGTAAAGCTGCATCATCATCCACGGAATCAGTGAGCTGAGCATTCTCTTTTCTAGGCATAACTATAGAAGATTTTCCTGAGTTCAGTACCTTTTTCTTTCCCTGAAAACAAACGGGAGAAAAACAAGTGCGTTCATGCAAATAAAAGAGCACGATGCATACAAATATGTAATGCTATATTATGATGCACATTTCATTACTGGATCTGCAATGCATTGTGGAGTACTACCTCCGTTTCATATTATAAGTCGTTTGATTTTTTTTCCTAGTCAAACTTCTTTAAGTTTGATCAAGTTTTTAGAAAAATATAGTAGTATTTTTAACACAAAACAAACATATTATCAAAATATATTCAATTTTAGATTTAATGAAACTAAATAAATATTTTAGATATTGCTAAATTTCTCTATAAACTTGGTCAAACTTAATAAAGTTTGATTAGAAAAAAGTCAAACGACTTGTAATATGAAACTAAGGGAGTAGCATTTACTTCATTATCAGTATATCACTTGGGAGGGTTGAGTTTGGCAAACACAATGTGCCATTGGTTATTTTTGTTGGATAAAGCAAACTATAATTTAACCTGAATGGACGACATGAACCGTGATATGCTTATCATTTTGTTCAATAACAATGCCAAGGGAGATTAGTCCTTTAGTTAAAAGGGGCTAGAATGAGAATAAAATGTCACTACAGGCTACACGTTTACACTACATCTGACACAAAATGAGATGGATTTCTTCCAGCGAGTTAGAAGTAACCTCACAAAGGAAGATACAATCAATGAAGCTAGATTTCTTTCCCGGGGGAAGAAAATAGGACCTTTTTACGAGACCTAGAGGAAGACTTGGCGTCCTCCTCTTCCTCGCCATACTGGTCGCTGGTCGACGAGCTCCCCTCCTCCTCCTCACTATCATCCTCCCCGCCGTCTGATGGGATGTACTCCTCGTCCGCGTCGGCGGCTCGGCTCTTCCGCTTCCCCTTGACCGCCGCCGACGGAGCCGCGCTGTGGAGGAGAGGGGACGCGGCGAGGCGGCGGATGCCGAGGGCCTGGAGGCGCGCCTCGTTCTCCCGTATCCGCGCCAGCCGCTCCCTCTCGTAGTCGTTCATGGGCTCGCCTCCCGCGGCGCACCCGTGCTCCTCGCTCGCGCCGATTTCCTCTCCCGCCATGGCGTGGGCGCGTGGCGGCGTGCCCCCTTCTCCTCTCTTCTTCTCTGAGAGAGAGAGAGAGAGAGAGAGAGAGAGAGAGAGAATCATGGGCCATTGCTGGGCTCAGGTTGGGCACGCCCATGGACCATTGCTGAGAGGCCCATCCGGATGTTTGGGAGTTGGGCTGCGCCTCGTGCTGAGAATTGGGTCCCACGTGCTGTGCGAATGCTACGGTGAAACTAGCCGCCTACAGGAAGTGAGGAACACATTTGATGCTTGAATTTTTTTTCTTCAGACAAACTCAGAAAATCATAATACGAGTTTAACTTTTTTTAAAAATATATATTTAGGGGTTTTTTTAGCAAAAATAATTTTTTGAACATATTGTAGTGGCATAAACAAACTAAAAGTTCGTTAGATCACATATGGCAAAACAAATCTGCTCACAAACTATCCACAATTTTTTCATGTGATCTGGGAGAAAGGAAGAGGCAAAAAGGCATCGAGGAAACGTAAATCAGTATCCACGGATCAAAAAGGAAAAAAAAAGTTAAAAAGCCTTTGTGGCAAAACCACTGTGTGTAGTTACATCCGAGTAGCAGCAAATTGCATGTCCATCTACGATTACGAGATGGCAATCTCTGCTTCCGCCCAAGCCAGGAAGGAGTCCCGGAGGACGGTCGCCGGCGACGTGTCGATGCCTTCCTCCAGAATGGCCGTGATCATGTTCATCGACGGCCTCCGGCACGGCTCGGCGTCGATGCAGAGGTTCACCACGTTGCAGACGATGCCCAGGTTCTCATGGTTGGCGTTCATCAGCTTCGGATCGACCAGCTTGATGAATTCTTCGATCTGGTCCAAGTGCTTCCTTGCCTGTGACACGAACACATTTCAAGTTGGATCAGCATTGCAGAGTTTCAGACTAGTTTCACGGTTTTCATTTCTCTGATAATTCCATGTCTGGAATACTGGTGTCAAATCATGATTCAGGCTAAGTTACCTACCCAGTCCACAAGATCTCCTGTATCTTTGGAAACTGGGGCTCTTCCACTTATCAGCTCCAGCAGAATCACCCCAAAAGCAAACGTGTTGGCCTGGATGTCCATGAAACGCCTGTGCCGCGAATCCATGATGTTGTTGAATGACCCGTTCACTATGCTGCCCGAGCTGAGCCCTGGTTTTGTCAGGAGAGCTCTCCATCTCTCAAAATCAATTATCTGCAAACGCATAAACCATATCAGCTGCTACATGAACAGGACAATTTGTGTGTGCACCGAATATAGGACACCACCTTCATTGCCATGTCACAAGGCACAAGCAGATGAGACGGACCTTTGGGGAGAAATCTTCAGTTAGATAAACTGAACTTGATGTCAGTGCAGCAACTGCAAATGGAGGCTGCATCTCAGTGTGCAAGTATCTGAGGGCGCGAGCAATGCTGAGTGCTATTTTCATCCGCCTGGGCCAAGATAGCTGATATCCTTCTCCATCTGCAAGAAAATAGCACATATCAAGATTTAAGTTATTGTCATCATGTCATGTGGTATCAACCTTTTGAACAGAAAGGCAACAAGATGAGAGATCATTGGGTTACCATGAAGATGCTCATAGAGTGTCCCATTTGGTGGGTACTGAAAGACTAGCATTCTTGAAAACGGATCAGACTCCTTGCTGTATCCCACCATCTTCGCAACATTTTCATGACTCAATCTTGCCATTTCTACCACCTGAAGAATTCAGAGGTACCATGAGATATAACCAAATAGCTGCACCTTTTGCAATTTCGAGTCACAAGTTGCAGAGTTCTAACTTGCCTCCTTCTGGAAGTACAGCTCAACGTAACTCGTCCAGTAATGTACTGAAGCTGATAGTGACACAACAGCAATTTCACTGCCATCCTTCATAGTTCCTTTGTACACTACCGTGTCATGAGTAGATCCAATGATATTGCTGAAGTCTTCACAAGCTTCTGCAAGCTCTTGCCGACTTATTTTTGGCACATTAGCCAGCAAGTCATCATCTACACAAGCAAACATTCTGTAACCAAGGAAGTGCAATATTTACTTCGCCAGTCACTCACTCACACAAATAAAAGAAACACTTACCAATCGAAATTACAGTATTTTCCTTCCAGCTTATAGCTCTTGTCCATGTACCACTGTTTCTGGAGGATCTAGCTTTGCATCTTCTGAGACCAGCTATAGTACATAGTGTTAACACAGTAAGCAGTGAAATTGCTGTAATGACTTCTAGAATAAGAAGCCAAAGTGGTTGTTGAAAGCTTTTCTGCTGGTTCCCATCAACGCGGCTGCTTTCATTTCCTCTCTGGCTGTTTTCACCTGTAATTACAGCGCATGTACTTGCTCATTGATCAGTGGACTACAGTGGTATAAACATTCTAGTTTTCGATTGTTTCATATATTACTTTAGAAGGCTCATATGGTCTCATATATCAAACATAAAAGTATGTGCATGTCGTATTTGAAAATGCACAAAAATAGGTTATGGTCAAGTCATGATTCATGGCAGTTCAATGTTGAATTATAAAATTCCAACAGAACAATTGAATACTTAGAAATAAAATACTGAGATACAGACAGCATACAAAAAGGTCAGGACTAGAGATCAAAACATGGAGGACAAAAGGAAGAATGTGAGAGATAACGTCCAAGAAGGACGGAAACAAAGTGCCTAAGTCTAGTTATTTATGTTAGCAAGGATAGCTAAGATTCCACTATGCCCAAGTCATTACGAGTACCCTTAGTGATTAAAAACTAATGATGTCATTTTACAACGTAGGGCCTACTTTGCTAAAGCTAATAAATTGGGACGGTCTATACACCATCTATGTTATCGAGACCCAAAAATTGCTCAATTAACTTTGAATAATGAAGAAATGAAACATCGCACTGTCTATTAGTTTCAAATATATTAGCCTAACCGGTAATGGAAAGTAGACAGTAGTCCCTTAGTTATCAAGGTTGCCATGGATATTACCTATAAAGAAGTAATACATACAATAATTTCGTTTCTGTAACATTTTGACAGCAAAAATGAACTGTTGGATGAATCTTATAATACGTAATGTTTATACGCTCTTGTGAAATGACATCGAACATCATGGCAAACAGTAAGAAAACTGTGCACTGAATTTAGTGCTGAAAATAGTACTAAACTGCATTAATGATATAGCATATTAAAATGAAATATAGCCATACATTGATTGTCAGGACGATTCGTTGTGTCATTGTTCTCGAAACAATTTCCTACCAAGCTTAATCTGTTCAAATACTGCAAAGCAGGTAAGTTCAGAAAGACTAAACTGAACCATCCAAGCCACAGAAAGCAAGGTGTACCTTCGGATTTGCGTGAAGCATGTAGGAACATCTCCAACCAAATAGTTATAAGAGAGGTCCATATCAGTTAGCTGAGTTAATCGACACAATCCAATTTGACCGTCACTGTTGGTGGATACCCTGAAAGAAGCGTGACATTGCTTATTCAAATGTCTTGAGCATTTGTCAGCATTATAATCGATTCTGGTCTCATCAGACTTGCTTGTATATGATAAATCATAACTACTCATACTTTATTTTACTGTAAATACTGCAGGATGGAGTCAATGCTGATTGATGTTAACTTCTTAACTAAATCACTTTAATTCCTTCCTATAGAAGAAACGTTATTTGGTTCTTCCATGCAGTTCCAGTTTATGCATGCTGAAAACAGTTACTTGACTTCGAATTTGGAGAACTCTGAAAAGTATTACTTACATGCTTGAATCATTACTTCCAGGAATAGTCCCTGTAAGGCTATTATTGCTCAATTGTAGCTCAGTGAGGCTCGTCAAATTACCAATCTCAGGGGGGATAGCACCATCCAACCGATTCGCACGAAGGTCTCTAGGGCAGAAGGCAATAGATGAGTTATGAATTTTGAACATATGCTGACAGAAATATAAGTTGATCATAGCTTTTTGGTCAGTACATTTTTGAGATTTTTGGCATTTCACCAATCTCAATGGGAATGGGCCCATCGAGTTGATTGGTGCTGAGGTTCAACATAATCAGATTTCTTAGCTTGCCAATTCCTTTTGGTATTGGACCCATGAGTGTATTGTGATCCAATATGCTGCAAGAAGTTCACCAAGATTGTTATCCACAGTTCAGTAATGGCTGACAAGTCAAGTTTATTATTGAATTAAATGGACATATAAGTACATACAGTTTTTGTAAAGAACTCAGGGATTCAATCTCTAGTGCCAGGAATCCTTTGAGCGATGAATTTGTCAATTCCCTGGATAATAACACGTGATTAATAAGATACTTTACAATAGAGAACGGGGAAGTTTATCAATAAAATGTATACACCAACTGAAATTTTTGCAATGCTGAACATTTAGTAATTTTTTACTCAAACAGAAAACGTGTGTAAATAAAACTATATATTCATTTTATCTGACTTTGGAGTTTGGATAAATGCCACTTGGATTATATTTGTTGTAATAGAAAACTGAGATCTGTTGGCTTGATGTTTTTTGTTTGGTTCCGAGGGACCACAAATCCATAATCTCTTCTTTCCCTGTAGGGGCTTCTGGAGTCAACTGAACATAAGATAAAACAAATAAAATAAGGTAAAACTCTATGATAGATTCCAGCTGGATGTCTTGTGGTGCAGTCAGAAACTTAAGGCCCACTGTTCTCTGAAAGAACATGCATCATTCTGACTTGCTGTTGTTGTAGAGAGGCCTCCAGACAATTTTTAATTTTCATTAGGAGAAAGTGCATGTTCAAGAAGCTCTGAAAGAGCTGGAATGTTATTCCATTATTTCAAAAAAAAAAAAAAAACTCTGAAAGAGGATAACCTATGACTGAACAACTTCTTTCATCCGTGCAAGACATGAACCAAAACAGGGCATGCACAAATACTCCGCGAGAAATGGTGGATTGCTTACACAAAAACTTAAAGTTCTATCTCAGCCGCATGATCTTCTAAAGTGATGCAACGAAAGGAAAAAAAAAACAACAGGAGAACAAGCGGAACCAATTCTTACAGAGTCACCACGCGGTTGTCGAACGGCGAGCACCCCACCCCTGTCCAGCCGCAAGGATTCTCATCCTTGGAGTTCCAGTCCGACAGCTTGGCGAGAGGGTCCTCGAAAATGGCCTTCTTGAAAGCAAGAAGCGCAGACACTACGCAACAGCACAACGCAACTTCTCAAGAAACGAACAGCACAAGATGAAAAATTAGATACACACATGGGAAGGGCAATCAATACCGTCATCTGCAGCTGATTCCGAGGGCACAACGAGCAGCACGCAGCCGAGCCCCGCGACGAGGAGAGAGACTCCGAGCAGCCTCGCCATCGTCGTCGTGCGGCGTGCCACCTCACCTGAAGCAGAGGAGGCCTGCTCGCATGGTAGACTTTTATTTAGTTTAGGGCCGCGAGGTAGAAGAAGCAGCAGCAGTTGCACTTAACGGCCACGGCAAGCAGTGATGATGTCCTCCTACACCATGCAAGACCAGCCAGACAACCAAACCACCGTATGTATTAATTTAACCATCCAGTCTCTCTCCCTCCCTCTCTCTCACTTTCCCTCTATTAATTTAATTGAACTATCATCTGCGTGTGTTCTGCACCCTCGCCAGATGGTTCGCACGTGACAGTCTTCTTCTACGGACGTATCCGTGCGTAGCGATAGTAATGCCCTGCCATCTTCATTAGCTATCGGTTAAAGAAAGACTAAACTTGGAGTAGAAACTGAACTACTTTGTATCTGTACTAAACTGCAGACGCAGGATGCCCACACGAAAGCACGGAAGGTACTTGTTGCAAGTTGAGATCAAGACACATGCCCAACTCGATCCAGTGTACTATTCGCAACATGTATTCAGGTGCGAAGTCTTTACCTGAAACTGCCACTTAAACTTCATCAGAGTTTTGGCGTTTACCGTCCCTCTAATGAACTTTGAAACCGTCCAAACACTAATTCAAGTTTCAGGTATCAGGCATAGTACGCTCCCTTGCGTGTGCGCACTGAAAACGACTTGGTTGGAAAACGATTCAAAAAAAAAAAAATCTGGATCAGGATTCAGGACAAATATATAGTTCTGTTCAACGTCATAGCCGAATTTGCTGTTTCTTTATGCCACGGGATGTTTCCTTGCTGCTAGCTAGCTCTTTGAATCTTTGATTTGTAGCACCCTACATTTTATTAACAAAAAAAAAAATTACGCGATAACCTTTGGAGAGTTGTTGCAACCACTATTGCAGAAATATAACTAATGCTAGAGTATTCAAAGAGGAGTACACATCACCATACCATGGTATGTTACATAATTTGACAGGAAAAAGGTCAAGAACTGGGCGGCGTCATATGTCGTAACAAACCAAATTGTTAGCTTGATAAAGAAAAGAAATAAAAGTTATTGATTACCTGGGAAACATCCCCATGGCTGTAAATTGATTAGGACACATCATTGCTGTTCTTTCTTTTTATGAAAAAAAAAAGATGTTTTCGACCTTTTTAGTGCTCAGGTTAATTTGAGTATCTGTTAATTCCTCGCAGTCCAACGGAAGTCAAGTTTGAGAGATATGCACATGGTATAACACCAAAAGAATGAAGATTATTTAGCTTAAAGATGACCTGAAAGTGAGATAGTGATGCTTCCAAGCAAATCAAGAGGAGATTAATAATGATGATGCCTATGACTGAGTAAACGAAATGCTAGTAGATGAATAGCCTTCAAACACAAGCTTCTCCAGGACACTTCTGAGAGAAGTAGTTCTTTCCACTCCTTTCCCTTTCTCCTTTCTACATTAGCCTTTCATGTAGTGGTAGTTGTTTTTGTCAAAAAAAAATGTAGTAGTTGTTTTTTAGTTGTGCGGTGGTCTTCATTATCAAGGAAACATATACAGCAGAGCTTTTCCCATATATTTGTATAGAATATAGAAAAGTATACTTCCAAAGCATAAGCTCTGCGAAGAAATAGTGTCGGTTGTTGTAGTTCTTTAGATCGCCTAGGGTTTAGACCGGTAGGGGTTCTTTGTTGTCTTGTGGTGTTCTTGTGCGAGGTAGAGAGGGTAGAGGGTTACCGACCAGTGGAGGTTGATGAGGAGGAAGATGCGCCGACCCTCCTTGTCGTCTCCGCGGCCTTGACGTGGACCGGCAGCGATGTCATCGACGAGGTGTGGTGCGGCGGTGGCGAATTCCCGTCACTGGCGGCGCCCCCTCGATCGGTTAGGGTTAGGGTTTTGGGTGGAGTTGGTGGCGGCAGCAAACCTCGTGTCGCGTGCCGCCCCGGCCTCCACCCTTTCTTTTATATGGTGCAGGGTGACAGGAGGCCCACCAGCCAATGGGCTGGACGCCCCCGATCAGGGCGCGGTCAAGGCCCGTTGTGCCGTTGGGCCCAACGGTGGGAGATCATTCTAACATTCTCCCCCTTGATCTCACTATTTCTTTTAACATTTTTCTATTCCATCACAGATTTGCACATAGAGCATGTTTCATCGTCACGGTTAATCACCGATAGATTTAACAGCCACTATACACGTCTCTATTCAGAAATAGATACTTTAACTTTTGGGCCATGTAGTCCAGGATTCATAAGGCTTCCCTTAAACCCATGCCGGCTACATGTTCCTTGAACACGTTGGGTGGTAGGCCTTTCGTGAGCGGATCCGCGAGCATCCTTTCTGTTCTAATGTGCTCGAGACTGATTGTTTGATCCCGGACTTTGTCTTTCACAACATAGTACTTTATGTCAATGTGTTTGGCAGCACCACTTGACTGATTGTTGTGAGCGTACATTACCACGGGTTCGTTATCGCAGTATAACTTTAGTGGTTTCTCAATATTGTCAACCACCTTTAAACCGGGTATGAACTTCTTTAGCCAGTTCACCTGCCCCGTTGCCTCATAGCATGCTATAAACTCGGCATACATAGTAGACCCTGCAGTGATAGTCTGTTTTGAGCTTTTCCATGAAATAGCTCCTTCTGCCAGGGTGAACACGTATCCCGATGTTGACTTTGTGTTATCTTTTGCAAAGTCAGAATCTGAATACTCCACTATCTGGAGCGATTCTGATCTTCTGTAAGACAGCATGAGGCCTTTTTGTAACGCCCCGGCACTCGTTAACTGATAACACCAGCTAACTCATACCGAGGTGCTACGCATTACCTGTGATATAGTACCAGTCCCAGGATACACTAGCTGGTACTCACAGAATAAACATGGAGTCAAAGTAACTATTTATTACCTTACTGGGTTTTAGTCCTTACATAAGTTGCCATCCTGGACAGGCCCAAGGATGAGCAACACAACAATACAAAAGTCCATAAAGCAAAAGTCAAGAGCAGCGACAGCTAAGCGTCTAGGCGACCATCTTGATCCACAGGCGATGGCTTGGGGCTAGGCACGATCCTTCTAGAAGTCTTCGTACTCGGCTTGCTCCTGGAGGTACTCCTCGGCGGTCGGGTCAACGTCTTCATCTTCAACTTCTATAGTTATATTATATAGCAAGGGTGAGTACTTCACGTACTCAGCAAGCCGGGGAAAGAATGACATGCTTGGTTAAGACAAGGAGAGCTAGGGTTTTATTTGCGAAAGCTGCCTTTTTGGCAAAGTGATTTATTTCACAAAACTCCTAGTGAGTGAATCAAGTTTTAGTTGTCGGGAGGAGGCTCACGCCTCGACCCATTCCACAAGTTGCTTTGCAACAACTTGTCACGATTAACGAACAACAATTGATTTGTCTCCTCTTTTGGTTCCTTCTCACTTTCACAACCACACATAGTCCACACAGTTATCTCAGCACTGCACCGCCATCATGGCCCTAACAACACCTCGGTGTCGGACGACACCCCAGGTCACACAGACCCGTTCCTAACCACAAAGGTTAGCCGTTCGCCACACAGGCAAACTCTGGAAACGAATCCCTTCCCACCAACCATTTTCATCAAACATTTGTCAAACAAATCTATGCTATGAGAAACACCTTACACTCGCCCTTGACCGTGGGCACGGCTGTTCGAACAGTTCATTAATCTCTGCAGAGGTGGTAGGCTTTACCCACACGACACGAAACTGACATCGTTTACCCGTCGGCAACGAAAGTTCGTGATAAGGTCTTTCCAAAGCTAACCCATGAAAATCGCATGCCACCTAGTTGGGCTAAGATCCATAGCCGAGTATCAAGCAAATACAGCCGTCGTCCACTCAGGAAATACCGAGGATGCCTCCTACTCCTACTGGTACCATGCCACAATAGAGGCACAAAGACACCCATGATGGGCAAAACATGCGTAACACTTCATCTCCTCATCCTCGGCATTCCACAACCATTGGCACACCAACTCCCATGTGATAACAATTTACTTAGCCAGAGGCATCCCATAAATACCCGTGTGGTCGCACTGTAACGTGTTCGGATGGACTTCCCAAAGGAATCGGTCCTTAACGATAATACGTAGCCAAACCACAAAGGCTTGACTGCGCATTACCCCCAGTTTCACAACACATTTTATTTCGCAACACCTCGGTACAACGTACCGGATTTTTAAGCATAAAGCTCAGAAATACCCAAGTTTCCCACACGGCAACAACGTAAGCATGGCTAAGCGAAACTACTTCGGTAATCGTATAACGATACCGGCGCCAATATGTGTGGAGCTATCAAAGGTATGGAAACATCAACCTATGTAATATAAGTGCGACTACTAGGTTGGTCCGTCGGTTGTATAAACAATCCGAGGCCTAAACATGTTATTCGTGTGTGCTAAGCAATGCATTTTTCAATCAACATATCATTGTAAATATAGGGGCAATGTGATCAAAGGGGGCTTGCCTTGCACGAGTTGCGGGTCTTCTTCTTCGAAACCGGCGTCCGGAGCGTCTTCGTACACGTGTTCTATACGTGGAACGGAGAACAAATAAATAAAAAGGCAATAAAATAAGCTCAAATCAAATAAACAAGTGTGCCACTGTGTGGATCTCATTTTTAGAAAAATTTAGAAATTTGAACGGGGTCAAACGGAGTTACGGTTGAATTTCTATGAATTTTCAAAGGTAGAGGGGCTTTTCTGAAAATTTGGGAATTTTTAATAAATGGGGTTAGGGTTAGGGTTTGACAGTGGGGGCCACATGTCAGGCCGGAAGAGAGAGGGGGAGGGAGTGGGGCCCACCTGTCGGGGGTTTCTTCCCCACCGAGCTCGGCTCGGCCGGTGGCGGCGCCGGGCGGCGGGGCGGCCGGAGGGGGGAGGGGAGGGGGCGGGGAGGGAAGGCCGACGGCCGGGGAGGCGGTGGCGGCGGCCGGGAGCGGTGGCGCCGGCCGGGAAGGGGAGGCGGCGGCCCGGGAGGCGGTGGCCGGTGAGAGAGAGAGGAAAAGGGGAGGGCGGCCGGCGAGGGGAGGGGAACGGCGGTGAGGGGCGGCGAGAAGAGGGGCTTCGGCCCCTTTTATAGGCGGCGGGGGCGCGGCGAGCGGAGGCGCGGGGCTCGGTGCGGCGGCGGGCGGCCCGAGGCGGTGAGACGACGGCGAGCGGCGACGTGATCGGCGGTGTGACCGGCGACGTGACCGGCGGTGCGGGGCGCGAGGGAAGGGCGCGGGGCGCGAGGGAAGGGCGCGGGGCTCGGGGCGGGTGCGGTGGCCGAGGCGGCGCGTCGCGGCGAGGGGCGGCGCGGGCGCGGAGCTGGCGCGGGCGAGGCGCGGCGAACGGCGGCGGGTGCGGCGGCGAGCGGCGCGTGGGGCGGCCGGAGGAGGAAGACGGTCCACAGTAGTGGGCCGGGCCGGCGCGCGGGGGAGGAGACCTGTGGGCCGGGAGAGAGGGGGAGAGAGAGAGAGAGAGAGAGAGAAAGTTGGGCCGGGGAGGCCGGCCTGCTCGGGGAGGGGGGGAAAGAGAAGGGGGAAGGGAGTTGGGCCGAGGGAGAAAGGGGCCCAATCAGAGGGTCTCTCTCTCTCTTTTTTTTTTGACATTTTTGGAATTGAATTTGGGGTGAATTTTTGGAGGGAGGAAAAATATGGGATCCATTTGTCACAAATAAAACCCAAATTTTAAAACCAAGTTTTTAATTGAGAGAAGATTTTTAAATAAATACGAAAAGAAAATTAAGGTGCTACAAAACCTACCCCCCTTAAAAGAATCTCGTCCCGAGATTCCGCAACTACGCAAACAACTCAGGGTGCTCGGCACGAAGGTGGTCCTCTTGTTCCCAAGTAGCCTCTTCTTCCGAGTGATTACTCCACTGAACCTTATAAAACTTTATCACTTTCCGTCTGGTGCTTCGTTCCCTTTCATCAAGAATCCGAATCGGTCGTTCCTCGTAGGTCAGATTCTCCTGCACATTGATTATCTCGAGTGGAACTTGCTCTTCCGGAACTCGAAGACACTTCTTCAACTGGGACACGCGGAACACGTTGTGTACACCGGCAAGCTCTGCGGGTAACTCAAGCTGATAGGCCACTTCTCCACGACGTGCAGTGATAGGGTAA
This sequence comes from Oryza punctata, assembly GCA_000573905.2. NCBI lineage: Eukaryota > Viridiplantae > Streptophyta > Magnoliopsida > Poales > Poaceae > Oryza > Oryza punctata. The sequence continues at coordinate 25,288,712 of CM002491.2, read as the reverse complement.
GGTCCGATAAAACGTGGCGCTAACTTTCCTGCCATTCCAAATCTTTTCATTCCACGTAGAGGTGATACTCGCAGGTATACATGATCTCCAACTGCAAACTCTAGATCTCTTCGGCGATTATCTGCATAGTTTTTCTGTCTAGACTGGGCCACTTTCAAACGTTCTCTGATCACTTTCACCTGTTCTTCCGCTTCTCTTAGAACATCTGGTCCAAAGATTTTCTTTTCTCCGACATCCGTCCAACAGAGTGGCGTTAGACACTTACGCCCATACAAGGCTTCATTCGGGGCCATTTGTATGCTTGCCTGATAGCTGTTGTTGTACGAGAATTCTGCGTAAGGTAGGCACAAATCCCAAGTACCGACAAAATCCAAGGCGCAAGCTCTTAACATGTCTTCTAAAATCTGATTCACCCTTTCTGTCTGTCCATCGGTCTGAGGATGGTAGGCTGTACTGAAGTTGAGATTGGTACCCATGGCTTCATGTAATTTCTTCCAAAAATGGGAGGTGAACTGGGTACCTCTATCTGACACAATCTTCTTTGGGACACCATGTCGGCAAACCACTTTCGTCATGTATAGCTCTGCTAACTTCTTGCCAGAGTAGGTAGTCTTTACCGGGATGAAATAGGCAACCTTGGTTAGTCGATCCACTATTACCCAAATGGAATCATAACCCGAAGATGTCTTTGGAAATCCTGTTATAAAGTCCATTCCTATTTCTTCCCACTTCCATTCTGGGATCTTTAACGGTTGCAGTAAACCTGCGGGCTTCTGATGTTCAGCCTTTACCCTTTGACAGATGTCACAAATGGCAACATACTCGGCAATATCTCGCTTCATTCCAGACCACCAATAATGGCTTTTGATATCTTGGTACATCTTGGTACTTCCGGGGTGGATAGAGTATGCAGACTCATGGGCTTCTTGTAGTATCAGATTTCTTAACTCCTTTTTGTTGGGCACACATATGCGCTTTCCAAACCAAACGATTCCTTTATCGTCTATGGAGTATTCTGGGGCTTTATCTTTCTTTATCAACTCCTTTATATTCATAATTTCTTCGTTGCCTTCTTGGGCTTCACGGATTTGGTTCTCTAGGGTTGGTTGCACCATTAGGGTTGCTAGAGTTCCTGGCTTAACCATATTTATTCTTAGCCTTTCCATTTCCTTGCATAACGTTGGATGATGTGGTGAGGTCAAAAGGACATTGCAGTGCACCTTTCGACTTAGAGCGTCTGCGACAACATTTGCTTTTCCCGGATGGTAATGTATTCCGACATCGTAATCCTTGATCAGTTCAAGCCATCTTCTTTGCCTGAGGTTGAGCTCTGTCTGAGTGAAAATATACTTCAAACTCTTATGATCCGTGTATACTTCACATCTGTTCCCGATCAAGTAATGCCTCCATATTTTGAGGGCATGAATAACTGCGGCTAACTCAAGATCATGGGTAGGGTAGTTCACTTCATGTGGCCTTAACTGCCGTGAGGCATAAGCAACCACCTTTCCTTCTTGCATAAGTACACATCCTAAACCCTGCCTGGATGCATCGCAAAAGACTTCGAAATCTTTCCTTATATCCGGTAGAATTAAGACTGGAGAAGTCGTTAGCCTTTTCTTTAGCTCTTTGAAACTCTTTTCACATGCTTCGGTCCACATGAACTTCTTTTGTTTCTTAAGCAATTCTGTCATAGGCTTGGCGATTTTTGAGAAACCCTCGATAAATCTTCTGTAATATCCTGCCAAACCAAGAAAACTCCTGATCTCGGTAACTGTGGTTGGAGACTTCCATGAAAGCACATCTCTTACTTTCCCTGGGTCCACTTCTACTCCACGAGATGAAATAACGTGACCTAGGAATGCGACTCGGTCTAGCCAAAATTCACACTTGGAATATTTTGCATAAAGCTGATGTTCTCGCAACTTTCCCAAAACCAACCTCAAATGTTCTGCGTGTGTCTGTTCGCTCTTGGAGTAGATGAGAATGTCGTCTATAAATACTACGACAAACTTGTCGAGGTATTCCATGAATACTTTGTTCATGAGATTCATAAAGAATGCTGGAGCATTTGTGAGTCCAAAGGACATGACCGTATACTCATATAGACCATAACGAGTTGAGAAGGCGGTCTTCGGTATGTCTTCAGGTCTGATTTTCAACTGATGGTATCCAGATCTTAAGTCAATCTTGGAGAAGACTGAGGCTCCTTGTAATTGGTCAAACAGGTCGTCAATCCGTGGTAACGGATACTTGTTCTTGATGGTTACTTCATTTAAAGCTCTGTAATCCACACACATTCTCTTTGTTTTATCCTTCTTTTCAACTAGGAGCACTGGAGCTCCCCATGGTGACGTACTGGGTCGCACAAAACCATTTGCTTCCAATTCTTCTATCTGTCTTTTTACTTCGGCCAATTCATTAGCTGCCATTCTGTAGGGTCTCTTGGCGATTGGAGCTGTGCCGGGTGCAAGCTCTATGGAGAACTCTATTTCTCTGTCTGGTGGCATTCCGGGTAATTCGTCTGGGAAGACGTCTGGGTATTCATTGACTACAGGCACTTCTTCCAAAGGGGTGACTTCGATACAGTTCAGCATGAGCTGACCTCTAGGGTCCTTTGACGGAGTAAACCTTACTTCACTTCCAGATGGTCCTTTCATTGTGATAGTCCGTGTGGCACAATCTATCTGACCCTTGTACTTAGCTAACCAGTCCATACCTAGAATCAGGTCCAGACCTTGCGACTCTAGGATAATAGGGCTAGCCATAAACTTAACACCTTCTATGACTAGGCTAACCTTCGGGCATGATCGATCAGACCTAGTCTCCTTTCCCGGGGAGTGAACGATCATCGGTACCCTTAGGTTCTTAGTAGCCAAACCATGTTGTTCCACAAAAGCTCGAGAAATGAAAGTATGCGAAGCTCCCGAATCAAATAAGACAACAGCAGGTACATTATTAACAAGGAACGTACCTATCACAACATCTGAAGCTTCCTGGGCTGACTTCGCCTGAACATGGTTGACGCGGCCTCGTCCAAAGCTTGGAGTAGTACGGGAGGCCTGACCACTAGCCTGAGTAGTGGCTCGCGCTTGCCCTGACGCTGGCACTCTGGCAGTACTGATGTTAGAGGCTCCTGAAACAGCGGGACCTCTCTTCTGGGGACATTCCCTCGCAAAATGTCCAACTTCTCCACAGCGGAAACAACCATTTCCGTTTGTATTCTGGGGATTCCTTGGCTGAGTGTTGAAGGATGTCGGGTTACTTCCTCCTGTGTTGCCACTATGGGCTCTGGGCGGAGCTGGTGCAGGTGAACGGGAAGGAACTGGGCGGGTAGGGAATCCCTGATGCTGTTGTGGGGCTGGCTGGCGAAACTGGGGAGATGGGTTGGTCCTAGGGCGTGGACCACCATGAGACTGGAATCCGGTCTGAGCCATCTTGCGTTTGCGAAAAATCTCTACTTCCTTCCTGGTATCTTCGACTATTAACGCCCTATTAACCATGTCTTGGAATGTAGGGAAGACATGAGCAACAAGCTGAAGCTTTATCCCGACGTTCATTCCTTTTAGAAACTTTCTGATCTTCTTCTTGTCAGTATCCACCTCATCTGTGGCATAACGGGCCAAATGATTGAACTTGCTGAGGTACTCGGTGATGCTGGAGTTCCCTTGCTTGAGATTGTTGAATTCTTCCCTTTTAATATCATAGATACTTTCTGGCACATAAGCAGCTCTAAAAGCTTCTGCAAACTCTGCCCAAACAATTGTAGCTGCATCCTGGTGAGCGGCACGATAATTCTCCCACCAATTGGCGGCGGGTCCTCTGAGCTGATGGGCAGCATATAGGGCCTTCTCTCTAGGGGAGCACTGCACAAGGTCTAGCTTCCGCTCTACGTCCTTCATCCAATCATCTGCTTCGACCGGCTCGGAGGTCTGTGAGAATTCTGGCGGACGGGTTCTCAAGAAATCAGTCAACTTGGAGCGACCATTGTGATGCGGAGCTGGGTGATGCTGGGGATTTAAAGCAGCAAGAGTCTGAGCTATGCCCTGCAGTATCTGAGTCTGAATGGCCATGATTTGCTGGGGATCCAAATGAGGGGGTGGAGGTGGAGGTGTTCCTCTTTGGGTAGTAGCTGTGGCAGCATGTGTCCCTTGGGTGGCGGCCGGTTCATTTTCTGACACCTGATCATCCGCTTGTCCATCTTCCTGGTCTTCGGCATTTCGAGTGGCGTCGTTGTCATTCTGAACTTGGTCCTCATATCTGAAGCGGGCTGGGGTGTGAGCATTGCGACGAGGGCGTCCTGCCATCTGGTTTGTTTGAAAGGGCAGGGTAAGGGGAAGACATTTCATAGACGAAACTGTTTTCGCAAATCGGGGAAATTCCGAAAGACAGGGACATGGCCAGCCCAAAGCTTAGCCAAGCTTAGCTGGACGCACATCAAGAGGCAAACCAACATTACATAACCCACTCACACACTAATTTAACGAACACTAAGTGCCACAACCCCTAATGGGTTGGCAACGATACGACAGGTCTGACGCACAACAACCACTACACTTCTAAAAGCTGAGGGAAAAGGTCGGCGGAATCAACGTAGCGTGATTCGTCTAAAATTTTAAATGAAAATGGATTAGTGAGTAGTTTGAAAAGAATCCTATAGTAAGGAGAAGAGTATAAGCATTATCTAACTTTTGCAACTATATATAAGTTTTTTTTTTTTAAAGTAGTCCTTAGGGTCACAACTACACGAAGGTTTCGTCCTAGGGCCAAACCTCTGCTCTGATACCACCTTTGTAACACCCCGGCACTCGTTAACTGATAACACCAGCTAACTCATACCGAGGTGCTACGCATTACCTGTGATATAGTACCAGTCCCAGGATACACTAGCTGGTACTCACAGAATAAACATGGAGTCAAAGTAACTATTTATTACCTTACTGGGCTTTAGTCCTTACATAAGTTGCCATCCTGGACAAGCCCAAGGATGAGCAACACAACAATACAAAAGTCCATAAAGCAAAAGTCAAGAGCAGCGACAGCTAAGCGTCTAGGCGACCATCTTGATCCACAGGCGACGGCTTGGGGCTAGGCACGATCCTTCTAGAAGTCTTCGTACTCGGCTTGCTCCTGGAGGTACTCCTCGGCGGTCGGGTCAACGTCTTCATCTTCAACTTCTATAGTTATATTATATAGCAAGGGTGAGTACTTCACGTACTCAGCAAGCCGGGGAAAGAATGACATGCTTGGTTAAGACAAGGAGAGCTAGGGTTTTATTTGCGAAAGCTGCCTTTTTGGCAAAGTGATTTATTTCACAAAACTCCTAGTGAGTGAATCAAGTTTTAGTTGTCGGGAGGAGGCTCACGCCTCGACCCATTCCACAAGTTGCTTTGCAACAACTTGTCACGATTAACGAACAACAATTGATTTGTCTCCTCTTTTGGTTCCTTCTCACTTTCACAACCACACATAGTTCACACAGTTATCTCAGCACTGCACCGCCATCATGGCCCTAACAACACCTCGGTGTCGGACGACACCCCAGGTCACACAGACCCGTTCCTAACCACAAAGGTTAGCCGTTCGCCACACAGGCAAACTCTGGAAACGAATCCCTTCCCACCAACCATTTTCATCAAACATTTGTCAAACAAATCTACGCTATGAGAAACACCTTACACTCGCCCTTGACCGTGGGCACGGCTGTTCGAACAGTTCATTAATCTCTGCAGAGGTGGTAGGCTTTACCCACACGACACGAAACTGACATCGTTTACCCGTCGGCAACGAAAGTTCGTGATAAGGTCTTTCCAAAGCTAACCCATGAAAATCGCATGCCACCTAGTTGGGCTAAGATCCATAGCCGAGTATCAAGCAAATACAGCCGTCGTCCACTCAGGAAATACCGAGGATGCCTCCTACTCCTACTGGTACCATGCCACAATAGAGGCACAAAGACACCCATGATGGGCAAAACATGCGTAACACTTCATCTCCTCATCCTCGGCATTCCACAACCATTGGCACACCAACTCCCATGTGATAACAATTTACTTAGCCAGAGGCATCCCATAAATACCCGTGTGGTCGCACTGTAACGTGTTCGGATGGACTTCCCAAAGGAATCGGTCCTTAACGATAATACGTAGCCAAACCACAAAGGCTTGACTGCGCATTACCCCCAGTTTCACAACACATTTTATTTCGCAACACCTCGGTACAACGTACCGGATTTTTAAGCATAAAGCTCAGAAATACCCAAGTTTCCCACACGGCAACAACGTAAGCATGGCTAAGCGAAACTACTTCGGTAATCGTATAACGATACCGGCGCCAATATGTGTGGAGCTATCAAAGGTATGGAAACATCAACCTATGTAATATAAGTGCGACTACTAGGTTGGTCCGTCGGTTGTATAAACAATCCGAGGCCTAAACATGTTATTCGTGTGTGCTAAGCAATGCATTTTTCAATCAACATATCATTGTAAATATAGGGGCAATGTGATCAAAGGGGGCTTGCCTTGCACGAGTTGCGGGTCTTCTTCTTCGAAACCGGCGTCCGGAGCGTCTTCGTACACGTGTTCTATACGTGGAACGGAGAACAAATAAATAAAAAGGTAATAAAATAAGCTCAAATCAAATAAACAAGTGTGCCACTGTGTGGATCTCATTTTTAGAAAAATTTAGAAATTTGAACGGGGTCAAACGGAGTTACGGTTGAATTTCTATGAATTTTCAAAGGTAGAGGGGCTTTTCTAAAAATTTGGGAATTTTTAATAAATGATAACGGGGTTAGGGTTAGGGTTTGACAGTGGGGGCCCACATGTCAGGCCGGAAGAGAGAGGGGGAGGGAGTGGGGCCCACCTGTCGGGGGTTTCTTCCCCACCGAGCTCGGCTCGGCCGGCGGCGGCGCCGGGCGGCGGGGCGGCCGGAGGGGGGAGGGGAGGGGGCGGGGAGGGAAGGCCGGCGGCCGGGGAGGCGGTGGCGGCGGCCGGGAGCGGCGGCGCCGGCCGGGAAGGGGAGGCGGCGGCCCGGGAGGCGGTGGCCGGTGAGAGAGAGAGGAAAAGGGGAGGGCGGCCGGCGAGGGGAGGGGAACGGCGGTGAGGGGCGGCGAGAAGAGGGGCTTCGGCCCCTTTTATAGGCGGCGGGGGCGCGGCGAGCGGCGGCGCGGGGCTCGGTGCGGCGGCGGGCGGCCCGAGGCGGTGAGACGACGGCGAGCGGCGACGTGACCGGCGGTGTGACCGGCGACGTGACCGGCGGTACGGGGCGCGAGGGAAGGGCGCGGGGCGCGAGGGAAGGGCGCGGGGCTCGGGGCGGGTGCGGTGGCCGAGGCGGCGCGTCGCGGCGAGGGGCGGCGTGGGCGCGGAGCTGGCGCGGGCGAGGCGCGGCGAACGGCGGCGGGTGCGGCGGCGAGCGGCGCGTGGGGCGGCCGGAGGAGGAAGACGGTCCACAGTAGTGGGCCGGGCCGGCGCGCGGGGGAGGAGACCTGTGGGCCGGGAGAGAGGGGGAGAGAGAGAGAGAGAGAGAGAGTTGGGCCGGGGAGGCCGGCCTGCTCGGGGAGGGGGGGAAAGAGAAGGGGGAAGGGAGTTGGGCCGAGGGAGAAAGGGGCCCAATTAGAGGGTCTCTCTCTCTCTTTTTTTTTTGACATTTTTGGAATTGAATTTGGGGTGAATTTTTGGAGGGAGGAAAAATATGAGATCCATTTGGCACAAATAAAACCCAAATTTTAAAACCAAGTTTTTAATTGAGAGAAGATTTTTAAATAAATACGAAAAGAAAATTAAGGTGCTACACTTTTGTTCCTTGCAAATAACGCAAGACTTTCTTTACTAATTTCCAGTGCTCTGGGCCTGGATTACTCTGAAATCTGCCAAGTAACCCGGTAACAAATGCCAAGTCAGGTCGTGTGCACACTTGCACGTACTGTAGGCTTCCTACAGTTGACGCATATGGCTTTGTTTTCATTTCATTGAGCTCATACTGATTTCTGGGACATTGCGATGGCCCATACTTTTCGCCTTTCACTATAGGAGCAGGTGTAGCACTGCATCTGTACATGTTGAATTTCTTCAACACCTTTTCTATATATGCCTTTTGAGAAAGTCCCAATGCATACTTTGTTCTATCTCGGTGAATCTCTATGCCCAAAACATATGAAGCCTCACCAAAGTCTTTTATGTCAAAGTTTGAGGGCAAGAATTCCTTTGTTTCCTGCAGTAGACTGACATCACTACTAGCCAGTAGAATGTCATCCACGTACAGAACTAGGAAAATGAATCTCCCATTCTTAAACTTTGTATAAATACAGTTGTCCTCGATATTCTCTTGAAACCCAAATTTCTTTATTGTCCCATCAAATTTCAAGTACCACTGTCTCGAAGCTTGTTTTAATCCATAAATGGATCTCTTTAGACGGCATCCCATATTTTCATTTCTTTTTATGACAAAACCTTTCGGTTGCGCCATATATATTTTTTCCTCCAAATCTCCATTTAGAAATGCCGTTTTTACATCCATCTGATGTAATTCCAAATCATAATGTGCCACTAGTGCCATTATTATCCTGAAGGAATCTTTACAAGAGACTGGAGAAAATGTCTCATTGTAATCAATCCCTTCTCTTTGCGTGAAACCTTTTGCCACAAGTCGCGCCTTAAACTTTTCTATATTCCCTCTGGAGTCATATTTGGTTTTGTAGACCCATTTGCAGCCTCCTGTTTTGGCTCCTTTAGGAATTTCTTCTAAATCCCAGACATCATTTTGTTTCATTGATTTCATTTCATCTTTCATGGCTTCCAACCATTCAGATGAGCGAGTGCTTCTCATGGCCTCTTCATATGAAGTGGGATCATCCTCCATATGTGACTCTTCTATATTATAGACTTGATAGTCATCAAGGATAGCCGATCTTCTGACTCTCCTAGACCTTCTAGGGGCCTCCTGTTCTGGCACATTGTCTGTTTGAGGCTGTTGTAGCTCCTCCTCTGGTGTGGCAACAGTTTCTGTTGGATCCTGCTGAACAGGTTCCTCACTTTCATTTGTTGTTGCCACAGGAGAGGTAGTAACAGGTGTTGGTACCGCAACGTCATGCATTGCAGGCACAACATCAGCAGGTAGAGAGAAGAAAGGCTCTTGAATTGACGGAGCGGGTACAGACACCGCCCTCTCCTCAAGATCAATTTCTCGAACTACCGAGCTCCCCTTAATCATTTCGTCTTCCAAGAAGACGGCGTGTCTCGTTTCCACAAACTTTGTATAATTGTTTGGACAGTAGAAACGATAACCCTTTGATCTTTCAGGATAGCCAATAAAATGGCAGCTAACTGTTTTGGGATCCAACTTCCCAAGGTTTGGGTTAAATACTTTAGCCTCTGCAGGACTCTCCCACACACGGAGGTGAGCTAGCGAGGGTACTCTTCCTGTCCATAGCTCATATGGTGTTTTGGGCACCGATTTGCTTGGAACTCTGTTGAGGATATGAATGGCGGTTTTTAACGCCTCCATCCATAAACCCAATGGTAGGGTGGAGTAGCTCATCATGCTGCGCACCATATCCATGAGGGTACGGTTACGCCTTTCAGCTACCCCATTCTGTTGAGATTCGCCCGGTGTTGAATACTGGGCTACTATGCCATTCTCTAGAAAGAACCTTGCAAAGGGTCCAGGGACTTGCCCATAAGGCGTATGTCGACCATAGTACTCCCCCCCACGGTCAGATCTTACTACTTTAATCTTTATGTCATGCTGATTTTCAACTTCAGCTTTGAATATCTTAAATTTATCCAATGCTTCTGATCGCTCTTTTATTGGATAAATATAACCATAACGGGAGTAATCATCTGTGAATGTTATGAACGAGTCATAGTCATCCACACTTTTCACAGGAAATGGACCACAAATATATGTGTGAATGATTTCAAAATTCCTATCCTTCGTTTTGCACCCTTTTTGATGCTCTTTACTAATTTTCCTTTAATGCATTCTACGCATTGTTCTAAGTCTGAGAACTCCAATGGAGGATGAATTTCATTCTTAACTAGTCTCTCAATTCTCCCCCTTGAAATATGGCCTAAACGACAGTGCCATAATTTCAATGAGACATTAGGAGTTTGCTTTCTTTTCTTGTTTTCTTTTGTCAACGAGGACACAATATTCACACTCTCAGAAAGAGATAACAAATAAAGCTCGTCTCGCAACACAACAAGACCAATACATGCATTATTATGCCATAGTTCACATTTGCCACTTCCAAAGCGACAATCATATCCATCAAAATCCAATTTGGATACACTTATCAAGTTTCTTTGCAAAGAAGGAACATAAAAAACATCTCTAAGTAAAAGTGTGAAGCCATTCGGGAGCTCTATAGGAAGGTCGCCAATAGCTTCAACTTTTTCTTCAACTCCATTGGCAACTCTAATGGAGCTTTCGCTTTTTTGTGTAGTCCTCGTCGAACGGAATGCCTTTAAATAATTACAAACATGAATAGTTGCTCTAGAATCAATCCACCATGTGGATCTGGAATAACCAACATAATGAGATTAATTTACAAATGTAATAATGTTCTCGCCTCTCTTGGCCATGATCATTTTCAGAAAGTCAGGACAATCTTTCTTGTAGTGTCATGTCTTCTTGCAATGGAGACACTGATCCTTTTCAACAGCAAACTGTTGATGTTGAGGCAGATGCTGGGGGGGTTGTTTTGCTTTTGAGGAGGGAGACTTTTGGTTCCTTTTCTTGTTATCCTTAACATAGTCGATTGAGCCACCATGTGCCTCCTTAATTCTTTCCTCCTCTTGCACACAATTAGCGATGAGCTTTTCAAAGCTCCATTTCTCTGGACTTATGTTGTAATTGACAATAAAATTGTCAAAAAACTCTTTATTCTCTCGAGGTATTCAGAGACGGTGTCGCACTCTGGGATTGAGCCCAATATAGTTGGCTCAATCGTGTTCTTTACCACAGCCAAACATTTCTTGTTGGCTAAGGACCATTTCTTATGTTCTATGTCATAAGACATGACGAGCGGAGTATTGTCCCTCTGTCTCTTTTCCCACTCAGCATCTGACTCTTTTTCACCTCTGATAAGCTCAGCAGGTTCTATAGGACATGGGGTAGTCAACACCCAGTCCACCTCTCCCAAGATAAAATCAAGGTCGAGTTTCATTTTCCATTCATTGTAGTTATCTCCTTTTAGGGTCGGAATATCTTTGATGCAACCCATCAAGGAGTAGCCACCTGAAATAATCATGTATAGTGAGAACAAAATTAACATTAAAATATTATGTATTAAGTCTATATCACCGTTGGGTAGAAATTAGACATAATACACAGTGCCATAATTATAACATTGCAATTATCAACGTTGGTCAGAAAATTACAATATCATGTTGATGCAAAAAACACACACTGGCCTGAGAGATCTGCTTAACTCTAGTGCAGGTCCAAAATTAGGGTTTTAGGTTCAAGGGCGTGCCAGTTGATTTGATCCTGCAATCAACAAGAAAAAATATGCAAAGAATGTTAATAAACGATAGATAATCGGCCATAGGGCCGATTTCATATCGTATGTGACCTAGCCGATGCAATAATGCATGAATCGGCTGTAAGGTATAGATAAAGATAGAACTAACCCTAAAACTAGTATATCGGCTGTAAAGATCAGTGTTATATAATCAATATATCAATATTACTTTAGAAATAAGCAATTAGGATAGATCGGATTGAACCGAGACAGTATAAATTGCCCAAGTCTAAAGATAACATGAAATAACGATTATATAGACTAATGTCATAGCCGATATCTAGATTTAAGCATGTAACGGCTATAGCTTCGATACAACCTTATACTAGGATATTCTCTAGAAATAAATATATTCAACTATAACCAATTAGATTGGTATCAAGTTCAATATATTTATATTAGATTAGATCCTGATATAAGGTGCAAATATAGAACATTAAACAAAGCATAAAACTAAGTAAAACATCTATATCAGGTAAGATCGGCTGAAACCCCGATACTATCCTTATTAACAACCATAAAGCAAGCTAGATATCATGATTCTAAACATGACTTAATAGGTTGGACTTAACCAATGCAGCATTAAGTATAAAAAGAAGCATGAGATCTAAAGAATCAAGCCGATGGTTGCCTTTTCGGGATGGTAGATACATTATATAATCTAAACCAACAAAGTAATCTAGCCGATATCGACGAAACCCTACAAAGAATCTAGCCGATGTGAATAGATTGCATTGTCAATTCAAATTATATAATGTATATGATAACTCGGAGATTCACAACACAGAACTAGAGTGTCATAAAGATGTAAGCACGATAAAATATACCTTTTCGCCGAAGATCAAATTGATGCAGCACGACTCGAAAGCACAAGCTTGTCGAAAGTAGAAAACAAAGGTGGCGATGCGCCGAGATTGATTGAACATGTGTTGTTGTTATTTACAAGATCTCGGGATTATATTTATACCCGAAAATACAAACATTGTCCATCACGGACACGACTCATATTATCCTAATACAAATCCAACTAACGAACAAGTCCCTTAGGCGGACTCTTACCGAGAATATCTATAAGGAAATTACATAAAATAACCTAATTAATAGATACAATTGCCTCCTCAGGACCCTATCCGTGCATGACAATCCATATGAAACACGCTAACACAACCCGATGTCGTGTACCGAATCATATTACCAAAATCGGCTCAATCGGCTAACCTTATCCGACTCTAACTCTGCCAATCCAGCCCACAGTCGATTCGGACTACAGCCGATTCTTACTCTGTTTCCGATACGATCTAATATCTTCGATTCTATCTCCATCTCTGATACTTGAATTACCAAATTTGGTCGTCAACACATGCCCCCCATGTCCGGAATATTTGGTAATGTTTCGGATTTGCCAAATCTTATCTCCGAGAGAATATCGCACTTTCCGTTTTTGACCGTTACCGCACTGCTTTAAATACCTAACCGACGGCCTCGAGAAACTTCACACCGTTATACTGTTGCCACCGCTTTAGCAATCCTCGTCTCTCCCAACTCCGGCGATCCCCTCGGCGCAAGCAAGCAATCTTCAAGCAACCCTCCACTCGTCCAACTTCCGCCGGCGAAAAGATGTCTTCTTCATCCGCTCCATCCGCTACTACATCGGCCACCATTCAAGCCAATTGGCAATTAGTGCATGATGAGAAAAACAAACTTGATCAGCTAGCCGAGGAGCCAATTAAAGCTACCATAGACCAGCTAGAAGCTGAAAGGATCGATTTGCTGGCCAAACTGGAGGAATGCAATGCTAAGATTGCATTAGAAAAGCAGAAATTAGCCGATCTCCCGAAAGCGGTTGGAGAACAAAAAGCAAAGCTAAGATCGGCTATAAAAAATGTGGCTAATATGACCAAGTCCCTGAAGGTGATTCCTGGAACCAATGCACAAGATGCCTAAGCAATCGCAGAAGTTGAAGAAATTTGACAAAGGGCGCAATCGGCTATCCAACGCTATTTATCCCAATAATAGCTTGTAATAGGGACTTAGCAAAATTTTGTAACTAACTCTGTAATCGGCTAGAACACTTTGCTTGTATCACATACTTTGATATCCGTTATGACGATTAATATTTTTGCGCTGAAATCCCACATTTTTCATCTATATACATGCCCCCCTAATTTTGGCATGTTGATAAACAATGGCAAAATTACGACTAAAGAGGATATCAATATCGGCCATCATACATTGACAACAACAGCCGAATATGATAAAAAGTCTAAGGGCGATATAAACTTATATCGGCCATGAAGAAAAACTGGCAAAACATAGTCGATTATGAACCAATCCAAACGCTTGGATAATATTTCTTCAAGTATTTTCCATTAAGTGCTCTTCCAAATACTTCTCCATCAAGCCCTTTTAACATATAGGCCCCTTTAGAAACGCATTTGTGAATTTGAAACGGCCCCTCCCAATTCGGTGACCACTTGCTGAATTTATTATCTCTCGCCCCTATCGTCAACACTAATTTCCAAACCAGTTCCCCTTCCTCAAAAGATTTGGGCACAACCTTTTTGTTATAATGCCTGACAACTCTTTCCTTGTTTTTCTTAACTTTCTCAAGAGCTCGCAACCTAGCCTGAACCAAATCTTCCGACTCATCAACCATCAAGTTATGATAATCATCGGCTGTCAACTCATCTTGTAAAGAAATCCTTCTGGAGCCGATGTTGGTTTCCCATGGTAGCACATCTTCATGCCCATAAACTCGTTGATAAGGAGGTACCTGAATTGCACCATGACTAGCCATCCGATAGGACCACAATGCCTCGGCCAGAATAGTATGCCACTTCTTGGGATATTCGGCTATCTTTCTCTTAACCAACTTAATCAAGCTCTTGTTAGATGCTTCAGCTTGCCCATTTGCTTGTGCATAATATGGTAAAGAATTCAACAACTTAATTCCCATGCTATCGGCAAACTGAACTAACTCATCAAACACAAATACAGAACCTTGATCAGTTGTAATCGTCTGTGGCAAACTAAATCTGTATATGATGTGTTCTTTGACAAAATCAATTGCATCTTTACTGTCAACCTTCTTTAAAGGAATTGCCTCAACCCACTTAGTAAAATAGTCAGTGGCAACTAATATGAATTTATGCCCCTTACTCGATGGTGGATTGATCTGGCCGATCATATCAAAACCCAACCTCTGAACGGCCACGGCTTGATAATAGGATTCATAGCCGATGCTGGTGCTCTCTGAATTGCTCCAAACTTCTGACAATCTTAACAACCTTTGTAATATCTGAAACAATCCTCCAGCATTGTCGGCCAAAAATATCCAACTCTTCGAATTAACCACTTCATCTTGTGAGCCGATTGATGTGTCCCACAAATACCTTCATGAACTTCACACATGACAACTTTTGCTTCTTCCATGCTCAAGCACTTTAAAAGAACCCCATCAATCATCCGATAGTATAAGACATCATCCAGAAGAACATACTTGAGAGCTTTGTACCGTAATTTCCTTGAAACCGATCTAGAAGGATTTTTTAAATACTCAAAAACATCAGACCTCCAATCATCGGCTGGAATGCAGGCCACTTCCAGTTCAATCCCTTGTAACATCGGCTTATAGCCTGATGCACCTTGAGCTAAATCATTGGCTTCAACATTTTGCTCCCTAGGAATATGTTTCAAAGTAACTATCTTGAAGATCTTCATCAGCTCTTGACATTTTTCATTGTAGACCACCAAGATATCATTTTTGCACTCATATTCTCCAGATAACTGACTTATTACTAGCAATGAATCACCCATAATTTCAACAGCATCGGCTTCAACTTCTCTCAATAATTGCAAACCTTTGAGAACAGCTTCATACTCTGCTTGATTATTTGTAGAATATGGTTTGATAGTAAAAGCAAACTGAAAACTTACCCCCCTAGGCGATATAATGACCAGGCCGATACCACAACCATGAGTACAAACAGATCCATCAAAGAATAAAGTCCATGGCATAATATCAACATTGTCCACACTGGCATCCATGTGTTCAACTATGAAATCGGCTATCGCTTGCCCTTTAACTGCCTTAGCCGATTCATACCTGAGATCAAATTCTGACAAAGCAAAGATCCACTTCCTAATTCGCCCTTTCAGAACTGGAGCCGATAGCATATATCGCACCACATCGGCTTTGCATACTATGATACACTCATTGGAGAGTAGATAATATCTTAACTTCGTACAAGAAAAATATAAACACAGGCATAACTTCTCCACAGGTGAATACCTTGTTTCTGCATCCAAAAGACGTCTACTGAGATAGAATATAACTCTCTCCTTCCCTTCAACCTCTTGGATCAACACTGAGCCGGTAGAGTTCTGATCGGCTGACAAATACAGTTTAAATGAAATCCCTTTCTGTGGTGTTATAAGAATTGGAGGAGTACTCAAATATTCTTTATATTGTCCAATGCTTGTTGTTGCTTCTCTCCCCAGACAAATTCTTGATCGGCTTTCAACCTTAGTAGAGGAGTAAATGGTTGTATTCGGACAGACAAATTTGATATGAAACGCCGAACAAAATTTATTTTGCCGATCAATGATTGCAATTTAGTTTTATCTTCTGGAGGTTTTATATCTTTGATCGCTTCAATACTCCTCTGAGGAATTTCAATCCCGCGCTTATGTACCAAGAATCCAAGAAACTGACCACCGATACGCCGAAAGCACACTTAGTAGGATTCATCTTCAGCCCATACTTCCTTGCTCTTTCTAAGACCTGTCTCAAATCGGCTATATCCTCATCAACTTCTTTAGATTTAACCACCACATCATCAATATATATTTCTACCAACGCGCCGATGAGACTGACCTGTCGGCTGGCACGATTTCAATTTGGTCTCCTTGCCATTGAATCAAACTTTGGTGCATTGTTGAAGGGATGCAACAGTTAGCATGGATCCAATCTCTTCCCAACAACAGACTGTAGGAACCCTTCCCGTTAATAACAAAGAACGTGGTTGGAATTGTTTTACTGCCGATGGTTAGCTCCACATTCAAGACTCCTTTGGTCTCAGATGGATTCCCGCCAAAATCTTTTAGAACCATGTTAGTCTTGATCAAATCCTCTGAATTCTTCCCAAGCTTCCTGAATGTTGTGTATGGCATTAGATTGATAGCTGCCCCACCATCGACTAGCATCTTTGACATCGGCTTGCCATTAACAAATCCTTTAATGTCCAATGGCTTGAGGTGCCGATGATCGGTTCCTTCGAGCTTCTCAAACACGGCTTGTTGTGGAGATAGAATCAATTTAGCCGATGGTAAATTTTCTTCTTGCTCGACAACTTGCTCAACTGCATATTCGGCTGGTAACATGAAAACCATGTTTATGGCAGATGACATCACCTCTTTGCCCTTATGTTGATGGTTCTTGTTGCGATCGGCTTTGACTTCATCGGCTGGCACCACTTTGCTCTTCACGCGCCAGACTTTCTTTATTTTCTACCTCAGCCGATGTTCGATTTCCCCTTCGACCTCCTGGAATTGTTCCCTATTTCTCATCCTTTGAACTCTCCTCTTTTGATTTTTAGTAAATATTCCAGAAGGGCACCATTGAGGATGCATTGGCTTGGATTCTCTAGGTGAGTCATCTCCATCATTGTTTTGCTGCATCGGCCCAAGTCTTTCGTGAACTGGCAACCTTGTCTGAATCGGCCGATGTATAGTTGTACCATGTCGGCTTGGCCTTTGGATGAATTGTGCGTCAGGATCACTGCACCTAGGACAGTCTTCAATAGATGGCAACCTCATACCCTCATTCCAGCAAAATCTAAAAAATTCACAACTCCAGTGGGGATCAAAATATCTTTTACTTTCATGAGAATATGGCTCCTCTTCTCCTTGGCGCCTTTTTTGGTATTTGTTGATCAGACCAGCCGATCTGATGCTCCTGGTATAATTTTTACCTCCATCGGCTGTGTTCCGATTGTATCCAGAGTGCACCATGTTAACTGGAAACGGGTGTCCATCTATCTTCATCGGTCTCTTGGATTCGTCGATCTTGATCTTGCCTTGTTCAATAGCCGACTGGATCTGTTGCCTGAAAATTTTGCAGTCATTGGTACTATGAGACCCTGTATTATGTCATTTGCAATATTTCCTCTTCTTCAACTCCTCAGCCGATGGGATAACATGTCCTGCTGGCAGTTGAATCTGTTTTTCCTGGAAAAAAGATCAAAAATCTTATCGGCTTTGGTAATGTCAAAATCAAATCTCTCCTCTTTTCCTGCACTCTTGACCCATTGACAGACCACCGTCTTCTTGTTCCTAGCCCACTCGGCTGCATTGATTTCTGGGTTATCATCTTCGGAGTCAGAGTCATAGCTGTAGACATTATTGACATTGTTTGCCTTTTTGATAAATTTCCTTGCTTCTTGGAACCTTGTTTCATGAGCCGATACCTTTTGAGCTAGATGAGCCAAGCTCTCAAAGTCTTGGGCCGAAAATCTTTCCTTTATCGGCGCCAACAAACCTTGGAAGGCCAAATCGGCTAGTTGAGAATCTGTCAAGGCTAGACTATAGCATCTGTTCCTCCCATCTCTAAACCGTTGAATGTAATCTGGAACTGACTCGTCTGATCTTTGCCTGATTGCTGTGAGGTCCGATAGCTTCATCTCTTGAACCCCACTGAAAAAGTACTTGTGGAATTGTTTCTCCAAATCAGCCCAACTTCTGATTGAGTTATAAGGTAGAGATGAAAACCAAGTAAATGCCGATCCAGATAATGATAGTGGGAACAATCTAACTCTGAGAGCTTCTGTAGCCGATGCCTCACCACACTGAGCTAAAAATCGGCTAACATGCTCATAAGTAGATACGTTGTCTTGTCCTGAAAATTTAGAGAAGTCTGGCACCTTGTATCGGTTTGGCAGTGGAACCCGATCAAAATACTCTGGATATGGGTGCCGATACATGTTGCCATTGTCTTTTGGTTTGAGTCCAAACTGCTCTCTCATAACGTCAGTGATCATATCGGCCCAGGGTTGGTGTGGTGTTGCTCCACCATACCGTTGCTGGAGTGGATCCATCTGGCCATATTGGATCGGCTGAGGTCGTGGTGAATGAGGTTGATAGAGATGATTGAAACCGGCCGATATGCCTTGAGGTGGCACATATGGGAGTTGCTCTGTGCCGTATTGCTGACTTATCGGCTGAGTAATTCCAATTGGCTGTTGTGGAACCGAAGAAATTTGGTGAGATGTGTCGACGGCTGGAGGTCTTGGGTGGAGAATACTTATTAATTGCTCTGGTGTCAGCTGAGTTGGTGCTTGCCCCCCCTGTGATCGGCTGTGACCTGGTCAGAATTGCTGGAATATTTGAACTTGAGTAGGGAGCCGATGGAGACTGGGTTTGAAGCAATTGTTGACTTCCTTGATTCCCGCCGATGTCTGTCTTCACTGTTCTGTAACCTGGGAACGTGTCGTCTGGTAAATATATAGGTCCTTTAGCCTTTTCCTCGGCTATCGTCCCATCAACCACCGACTTGATCATATTTGTTAAGGTGTTCACGAGCACTCCGGACTGGTTGACTAAAGCGTGGTGTACAGCCGAATCAATGCGATCTTGCAATGTGTGGAGTTCTTCATCACTTGATTCAACCTTGATTTGTTTGTCCTTTTCTTCTCCTGAGCCAGAAGTGCTTGGGTCTTGTTTCACGATCGTCGGTAGCTTAACTTTAGCTCTTTGAATAACCGTGCCTTGCCGCGTGACTGTGAATGAGTGCAGATATTGGTTCTGGAGTTAATTCAGCAATTGTTGCATTTCTTCTCTCTGCTCCTCACTTAGCTGTTCGATCGTGACCGGCAAGATGTTGTCCTCCGAAACTTCAGTGATGTTTGACGACATGATGACACAATTGTCCCACTGGGCGTGCCAAAAGCGTGTTGATGCAAAAAACACACACTGGCCTGAGAGATCTGCTTAACTCTAGTGCAGGTCCAAAATTAGGGTTTTAGGTTCAAGGGCGTGCCAGTTGATTTGATCCTGCCAATCAACAAGAAAAATATGCAAAGAATGTTAATAAACGATAGATAATCGGCCATAGGGCCGATTTCATATCGTATGTGACCTAGCCGATGCAATAAAGCATGAATCGGCTGTAAGGTATAAATAAAGATAGAACTAACCCTAAAACTAGTATATCGGCTGTAAAGATCAGTGTTATATAATCAATATATCAATATTACTTTAGAAATAAGCAATTGGGATAGATCGGATCGAACCGAGATAGTATAAATTGCCCAAGTCTAAAGATAACATGAAATAACGATTATATAGACTAATGTCATAGCCGATATCTAGATTTAAGCATGTAACGGCTATAGCTTCGATACAACCTTATACTAGGATATTTTCTAGAAATAAATATATTCAACTATAATCAATTAGATTGGTATCAAGTTCAATATATTTATATTAGATTAGATCATGATATAAGGTGCAAATATAGAACATTAAACAAAGTATAAAACTAAGTAAAACATCTATATCAGGTAAGATCGGCTGAAACCCCGATACTATCCTTATTAACAACCATAAAGCAAGCTAGATATCATGATTCTAAACATGACTTAATAGGTTGGACTTAACAAATGCAGCATTAAGTATAAAAAGAAGCATGAGATCTAAAGAATCAAGCCGATGATTGCCTTTTCGGGATGGTAGATACATTATATAATCTAAACCAACAAAGTAATCTAGCCGATATCGATGAAACCCTAAAAAGAATCTAGCCGATGTGAATAGATTGCATTGTCAATTGAAATTATATAATGTATATGATAACTCGGAGATTCACAACACAGAACTAGAGTGTCATAAAGATGTAAGCAGTAGCCCTAATGATGCAAATCGCTATGACAAGATATACCTTTTCGCCGAAGATCAAATTGATGCAGGACGACTCGAAAGCACAAGCTTGTCAAAAGTAGAAAACAAAGGTGGCGATGCGCCGAGATTGATTGAACATGTGTTGTTGTTATTTACAAGACCTCGGGATTATATTTATACCCGAAAATACAAACATTGTCCATCACGGACATGACTCATATTATCCTAATACAAATCCAACTAACGAACAAGTCCCTTAGGCGGACTCTTACCGAGAATATCTATAAGGAAATTACATAAAATAACCTAATTAATATATACAATTGCCTCCTCAGGACCCTATCCGTGCATGGCAATCCATATGAAACACGCTAACACAACCCAATGTCATGTACCGAATCATATTACCAAAATCGGCTCAATCGGCTAACCTTGTCCGACTCTAACTCTGCCAATCCAGCCCACAGCCGATTCGGACTATAGCCGATTCTCACTCTGTTTCCGATACGATCTAATCTCTTCGATTCTCTTCGATTCTATCTTCATCTCCGATACTTGAATTATCAAATTTGGTCGTCAACACATCATAACACATAATTAATGTTCCTAAAATTAAATTCTCCCGTTGGTTCGAAATTTAATTTTAGAAACACTAATTTTCATCAATTTTGTCTATTTGCAGCGGAAGAACTATATAAAAATTCTGTAAATTACTATCGGTAAAAATTTTCCCGTTGGTTCAAATTTAAATCGAGGTAAAACATGCAAAAACAATTAAAAGTTCTATTGAAATTTGCATGAAAATCGATCAAAATTAAATAGAAAAAGGCTTTCTGTTTCTTTTCTTTGTTTTCTGCCCGGAGGGACCTGAAACAGACTTTTAATCTCTTTTCTTTTCTTTATTTTCGGCCCGAGGGACCAAAAACGGACTTGTTTCGGCAGCCCACGGCCTCTATGGCGCGGGCGGGCGCGCCCCCTTCCTTCCCTAGGCCTCAACGTGGGCCTGGCCCGGGAAACCGCCCCCCGCGCGCGGGCCTCTTGGGCCAAAAACCGGCCCGGTCGCCGTCGGCCGTCCGATCGGCTAGGGTTTTGATCGGACGGCCGAGCGGAGGGATCGGGCAAAGAAAAACCCCCCCCGCCGGCGCCGAAACCCGAGCCGCCTGTGCGTGCCGTGCGGCCGAGCGGAGCGCTGCCGCCGCCGGTCCTTGCCGCCACCGGCCGAGCTCGCCGCCGCCCCTTTCTCTTCTTCTTCTCCACTTCCCCCACCGCCTCTAGTCACCATAATGTGAGAGAGAGAGACGGCGGCCGGTTTTGGAGGAGATGGCGGCGCCGCCGCGGGCCCCCTCGCCGGCGCGTGCGTGCACCCGCGAGTGCGCGCACGGCCGCGAGTGGCTCCTCGGCGGCGGCCCGAGCACGGCAACAGGCTGTTTCTTTTCTCTCCCGCGCGGCGCGACGACCGGCGGTGCACTTTCCCCCCTTTTGGCCGGCGACGGCCGGCGATGAGGTAGGGTGATTTTTTCTTTTCTTTTCTTTTTCCAAACCGATCTAAAGCAATAGGGGTCAAGCTCTGATACCATTGTTGTAGTTCTTTAGATCGCCTAGGGTTTAGACCGGTAGGAGTTCTTTGTTGTCTTGTGGTGTTCTTGTGCGAGGTAGAGAGGGTAGAGGGTTACCGAGCAGTGGAGGTTGATGAGGAGGAAGATGCGCCGGCCATCCTTGTCGTCTCCGCGGGCTTGACGTGGACCAGCAGCGATGTCATCGACGAGGTGTGGTGCGGCGGTGGCGAATTCCCGTCACTGGCTGCGCCCCCTCGATCGGTTAGGGTTAGGGTTTTGGGTGGAGTTGGCGGCGGCAGCGAACCTCGTGTCGTGTGCCGCCCCGACCTCCACCCTTTCTTTTATATGGCGCAGGGTGACAGGAGGCCCACCAGCCAATAGGCTGGACGCCCCTGATCAGGGCGCGGTCAAGGCCCGTTGTGCCGTTGGGCCCAACGGTGGGAGATCATTCTAACAACGGTCTCCAAGCCTGTCTTCTTATCGATTCAAGAATAATGATATTCACAACCCATGTTGTTTCACTGTGCTGAGTTTGCCGAATGAAAATGAGCTGCACGACTTGTTCTTTGGCACATCAGCACAGCAGGAGAATCATGTTTTAGCTTTTCTTTTTCAGAAAATAGTTTCCGACTAGCAAATAAATTTTGAAAGGAAAAGGCTTGAGATTATAGAGAGGTGTCCTTTTTTTGTGGAAAGACTACATGGAGGTGCCAATCAAGAAGGCTCAAAGAAACTGCCCTTCTAAAGTGCTCACAAAGCCAACCTTTTCCTCTGTTGACTTCTTCTTAATGGTTGTTATTGATGCTAATAAAGCTATAAAATATTAACAGTACTAAAGATTTTTATAAATTTTTATCTATTTTGATGTCCACAAACTCTCCACAGCCTTTTTACCCTATGGATTGTATGTGTTGACTGTTCCAACTGACCGAAAGTAAAAGAAAGGAAGGGTTTCACTACAACAACCAAACCAATTATCAGTGCAAAGTTCCTATACTCGACTGGTGGCAAGGCATGGATAAAGTAGTAGTAACTAATGGCAAGGAAGCAATCGAGAAGCAATCGAGAATTGCACCCTGGAATCCTGGATTCATGTCCTATCCACAGAGAAAAATGCAGTGTCATTGACTCTGAATTTGAGTTGGCACAGGTCTAGCACCTCCAAACTATGCAATCATACATGGATGCACCTCCCAGATAACGGCACCTTCCTTGGGCTGATGGGCTCATCGGCATGCCATTGAACCATCGATGAATTTATAAGCTTCACAGTAAAAAATACTGGTGAAATGGTTGTTAGCGTTCAGCCGTCTGCAGCAGCTGCAACCTTCTTGCCAGTGGACAGAAAGCACTCAAACAGCACCTAAAGTAAATCTAAGTTCAGATTATTATATCTGTCTGTGTCACAATGGCTCTACAAAGCAAACACTAAATATAACAAAAAGAAGAAAAATAATAGGAAAGGGAGTAACACCGTATTTCAAGTTCTCTAAATGTTTGGACATTTGAATAGGTCAACCGATGCTTGGTGTTTGTTAGAACCATTATGACACCAAAATAGACCAGAAATCCTTAAAAAAAATCCAATTATGTATGCCTGTATTTGCGGGGGAAAGGAGGCAGAGACTTAAAGCTTTGTTATCTAAGTCGTCCCAGATCTTCTCTCCCATCTTTCAATCTGCTTAATCGAATTTTCCTTCCTTCGCTTAATCATTGTGAGCTCTTGAGGGTTGAAAGGAGGTGGCAGATCACATGGACCTGCATCACGGGCAGACTTCACCATGGATTCCATAAGAAACTTCCTCTCAAGGCCTTCAGCTTGGCAGGCCAAAGACTCGGGACAGATCTCAACAGCTTCAGGTGGTTTAATTGGCCTGAACCTTAGGAGCTTGGCATATTCAGTTAGAAGGTGAAGCATGTAATCATAAACACGGTCCATATTAACATCTTCTTGTATGAAATCACTGGCTTGCTTTCCTATGCGCTGTGCCTATGACAGATTTAGAGTATGGGACCATATTTTATCAAGCTGAAACATGTGACATATCCCTCATAAAAAAGGTAACAATTAAACAATGCAGTAAGCTCTGTAACATAAAGACATAGTTAAATGCTCGGTATTATGCTCAATATAATTCGTCGTTTAAGAAATTTATAAAGTCCATTTGCAAGAGCTCCAAGTGCTCATTGTCAAAAATGAAAAGGAGTTGTACCACAATTCTTCGAGCAGCAGGGATATTTTCCAGAATTGACAATTTCAAGTGAAGACGAAGCACAGTTTGGATCTAGCTAACAATGCTTAACCAAAGAAATCACAGTTTATAACAAGGCAAATGTTTGGATTGTTTACTGTCCAACAAAATATGAAAAATATACCATAACCTCTAATTTATCGGTGCACTGTTAGGGGGCAAAATTGTTTGCGGCATAATTTCATAGCATCATACAAGCTCATAATCTGAGCCAATTTTAATTATTCTGTCTTAGTGAAACATAGATGCTCTAGAATGGTCTGGCAGCTTGCATTTACATACATTGCAGCTTGAGTGGATTTCTATTAGTATTCAACTGAGTTTGTTATGACAAGTTCCATCTATACTATTAAGCATTGCAAAACTCGTAGGTGTAGATAGATAGACGATAGGTACCAATTGCTTGTGAGAGTTGCCCCAGTCAACAGCATATTTTATGGAGTCACATTTATCGTCATTATGAACAGGCCAATAATGCTGAATCGGCATAAGTGACCTTGAAAAGAAATCATAGTATTTTGGTGTAACCAGCAGTGTCATTGAATCACATGCTAGAATATATTTCTGACTGACTGACCATGCTGAGCCTTCTATATAGATCTTGTACCTGTTAAATACGAACTAGACATCATTAACTTAGACATCGAAAATAAAATTGCATAGATCCTTGCTAAGCTGCTATCACCAGAAAAACAACCACCAAAAAAAGGAGATAAGACCTGTGTGTGCATTGACTACCCAAATTTGAGTCCTTGTATCCTGCCTTGCTCTCTCTGAACCAATCCTAGAGAACAGCATAAAACGGTTTTAATGTTAAAAGTATGACAAATCCAGCCATGTACTCATGCATATGCAAGAAGTACCTGTTTGTAGATCCTTGCTTTCCAGTCTTTTGTAGTAGAGACATTACACTTAACCAATTCCTGCCGTGTCACAGCAACTGCTGGATTTCCTTTCCAGTATGCATAAGGTTCTCTATCCAACCATTTCACCCTATCATTGCCATCCTTCAGGTCTTTCCGCAGGGCATCCCATGGCTTTATGTTGATCTCTGGCCTACCAACCATGACACTTGTTAGAGTGACTAAGCTCCATATGCACATGGCAATGGTTGTGTATATCTACCTGCGGATATAGAGGCCAGATTTCTATCCATTATCTAAAAACAAAATGCACATGGCATAGCCAAACATCCTAAGAATCTGCAATCCCCTAAGTATTTGAATATCCTATTAACAATATTGAAAGCACTAAGTACTAGCAATTTCCTAGTGTGTGGATTGAGCGAACAATGCACTATATAATTGAATTTCGATCCTATAAAGAGAATCTTAATACTTATTTATGTATCATGCTCTCTAGACCGAAAAGGCCGAAAAGAAATTCTCATATAATCATGTAGTAGTAATGCATAAGACGAGCAAGCATATTACCAGCCCCAAAATGACCAGTCTGGGAAGACGATGTCCAGAGTCTTGTCATCCCCGCAGTAGCTGAACAGTGGCGGCATGAAGGCAGCGTGCTTCCCGCGGTAGAGGTGCGTGCGTACGACGGGCCAGTCGGCGCAGTCGAATATGAGGTCGAGGTCAGGGACGCGCCCGGGGTAGCGGCGGAGCAGCTGGAGGACGCCCCAGATGGTGAAGAGATCGCGGGTCTGGAAGGCCGGGCGGAACCGCTGCACGAAGGCGCGGCCGCCCAGCACGAGGAGGCGGAAGCTGGCGGTGACGCGAGCGCGCGCCAACATGGCGCGGGTGATTCCCCCCGCGTCGCGCCATGGGCGGAGGTCCTCGTGGATGAAGCGAAAGTAGGAGGGGCACGAGGAGGAATTGGAGGCGGAGGCGGTGGCGGTGGCGGTGGCGGGGTCAGGGGAGGAGCGGCAGGAGGACGGGGAGGAGAGCGCGAGCGCGAGGGTTTGGGAGGTTTGGGGCGTTCTGGCCCCGCCACCGCCGGAGAGGTTAAGAGGGGGTTGCGGCGGAGCGGAGCAGGATATGGAGTAGGTGGGACGCGGCAGCGCCGCTGGTACTCCGGCGCGGGTAGTGGCGGCAACGGCGGCGGGAATGGCCGCCGTGGCTGGGGGGCTCGCCTGCAACTGCAAAGAGGAACGATCACGGCGAGAAGAAAAAAGAAAAATAAATCGCATCAGCCCAAAAGAATTGCATGTATGGGCCTTAATATTGATGGACCACTCAGCCCAGATGTGGCCTGTAAATATGATAAACCGTGAAGCCTAGCCCAGCAACAACGACCCGCGAACGCCCACGGATTAGCTCAATGGCACCATGGTTATCTCGAGAGCCATGCGTCACAGCTGCGGCGATGGTTCAAGTTCCAACTTCCAGCATCCAATCCGATCCGACCAGCTCTCTCTGAGCTCTCACTCTCCCCGTGAGGCATCCTCCTTTCTTCTTCTTTTCTTTTCTATTGCACGAGCTCTCGTGATCCTAGATCACCATCCTCTCGAAAAATCTCCCCCCTCTTTCAGGGTTCATTTTCAATATTCTGAACGGAATTGGAAGGGAAGGCGATAAAATTACGCAGTTCTATGCTGTTTGCACTGATCAGCCACTGAATGTATGTGAGCTAGGCAGCTAGCGCCTCTAAAATAAGCGCATAGTGTGGGCGCGGCGGGCATGAACGAGCACCGTGACGTGAGGGGCACAACACGAAGTTTAATTGCAGAAATGGAAAAGAAGCAGCCTACCTACCTACTGGCATGGTGGCTTTCTGCACCGGTGGGCGGTGGTCCTAGCCGGCGACGGCGAAATGGCAGAAGGACTAGGAAGACTAAAATCCCATAAAACCCTAGCCACCACCATTCACGAAGACGCCGGACGGTTTCGGCTGTAGTCTCGCGTTTTTGGTGCTAATTACACGAGCAGTGACTGGTGCTTCCTCGAGTCAGCTAATTTGGAATTACAAGGGCACAATCATGATCATGAAGCAGTTCGTTAGAGAGAGGGGAGAAACCTTCTGGGCTCAAGAACTCAAGATGCTCATGTCATGGCCCTGATTAGCACGGTATAACTACAGTCGGCGCAGAGCAGAATTATTCAATTAGCTGTAGCATCGTGTCTCAGATCAGCAAGAAACCATGCTGCAGTCTGGTTCAATAAGATCGAAGAGGAATTCTAGTGCCCTTGCGTTGAGAATGATACCGATCGATCATCCAGCACGAAGGAGACACTGGATTAATGAATCAGAAGGTTAATTTCAACTCACCGTGGTCCTGGTGATCCAGCGAGCCGACGAGACCAACCCCACGATGACAACGGAGAAGAGGAACGCGGAGCTCGTCCTCGACAGCGCGGCGACGAACTTGGGTGTAGGCCGCCAGATGTCCGCCGCCGCCGCCATCTCCGGCGGCCTCTGTTGACCAGAGTGTACACAGCACGACAGTATCTTTTCGACTTTTCCTCCTCTCCTCTGCTTCGGCCTTCAGGGATGAGAGCTGGTGAACTGGTGTACTGAGCAAGAGCTCACTCTTCCGTGTTATGACGCGTTCTCAGCGGCGCAGAAGGCGACCGCAAATTTATGAGGTATGGAGAGGAGGTAAAGGCGCCGAAGCGGCAGCGCGAGTCTGGGCGTTCCCGCGCCTTCTAATTCAGCGTGCGGTTAATTCGCTATTCCACATTTCCACTGGATACAAAAGTTGATTTTCTTTTCCCTAGTAAAATGGATAAGTGTCTGGTATATGCTTTGGATCGTAATACAGATATAAGGAAGTTATTATCACGATGGAAAACTATTCTAAACTCTCGAGGGATGTCCCCTTATTTTTGCATGTCACTCAAATAGTTATGAAAAAAATTGAGAAAGTGTATTAATATGTGATATATCACTCCACAAACATGCAATTTAAAATTTAACATCTACATATTGCAACGAAAAAACAAATTAAACTAAAACTAGTTAACATATATTCGCAGTCAAATTTATTTTTTCCGTTGCGATATGTAGAAGTTGAATTTTAAGTTACATGTTTGTAGAGTGATATATCACATGTTAATACATCTTCTTAATTTTTTTAAATTTTTTTATAACTATTTAATTGACATGCAAACAACGAGAGAACGGGAACATCCCCTTAAAAGTATAAAATCCATTATCTTATCATGATTGATAGTAGTACTACGGTATGTAAAGTGCAACAGCGTACAAGGAAAACAATGGTGGTGTCAATCATATCTTGGGAAGATAACACTTTATGGTGATATTACGAGGGGTTCTTAATTTGTCACCATATTTTGAGGACACCTTTTAGTTATCACTATCTTTTTAAGATTTGTGAAGCACAGCAAGTACTATAAAGAAGTCCTTTTTTTTTATTTTGTTTTGCCACGCTGACTATTACAATGGTCGTATGCCACCCTACTCCTTAGATCTGCCGCCTCCTATCGGTGACCCCGACGATGACATTGATGCCTCTTCCTCCCGTGGAGTACTTCTTGTCACCCTAGCCTTGGTGAAGCTAGCAATTCTTCAAGCCTAGGGGCTCAAATAATGAATTTTACCTATCCATATTACTTTTTTGAATTTTTCATGAACTTTTAAAAATAGGATAGGATTTACATAGAATCAAGGAGCCAAGCCTAGGGCATTAGGGCAATTAGGGGTTAAAAACATGCCGTAACAACCTAGTACTATACCATTCACCGTAGCATGAATTGCAAAGTAGTAGAGCCCTGTGGTTAGAAGAGCGATTTATATAAACTAATTAACATGGAAAGTATAACTGATGATGATTTTGTGTTGCAAATAATTTCACTAACAAATTCGCATTTCAATCGTGTGCTGAAAATCATTAAAATTCCTCCTTTTTGACTTTAAATGGCATTTCTAATTTACTTTCAAAATTCTGTATTTTGCTATTTGAACCGGCCAACCTATGAATCTGTGATGTATTGTCCATTGATATACTCCTACATCAGAGGCTTTGCCATCCTTCTTCCATTTCGTCAGTGGTCACGTGAACCTGTCATTGCTTCTCCCACGTCTCAACCTGTCTCGCCGCATCCGCCTGTCTTCTCCTCAGCGTATCCAGTTCTTCAGAGCTGAAACGCGGCGGCAGCTCGCAGGGCTCTCCGGTGCCCGAATCTTCCACCATCGTGTCCACCATGAACTGCCTTTCTCGTCCCCGCCTTCCGCGCGTCATGGACTCCACGGTGACCTCGACGGCTCTGTCAGGCACCGTGGGCTTGTACTTGAGCAGCTTAGCATACTCTGTCAGAAGGTGAAACATGTAGTCATAGACACGGTCCATCGTCAGTTCCTCTTGGATGAACCTGGTCGCGTTCCCAGCTATTTCCTGTGCCTGCAGATGGACCAACGTCCAGTTCAGAGTTTTCTGCTGGTGTGACGTTTAGGACGAAGTGGGCAAGATTTATACTACTAGCACCTTGTCGGCGTGAGCGTTGCCCCAGTCGACGGCGAACTTGATCGACCGGCACATGCCGCGGCCGCCGCCGGGGATGGGCCAGTAGTGCTGCAACGGCATCAGCCCCCTCGAGAAGAAGTCGTGGTACCTCGGCCGCACGATCAGCGCCACCGAGTCGCAGGCCAGGATGTACTTCTCGCTCACTGACCAGCCCCTTCCTTCGATATAAATCTTGTACCTGCACACGCTCGAGCAGCTCTGTAGTTTCAGAATTCACGTAGCGTCTGGACTGACAAGAGAAGAACATGAGTAGTAACTTTTTTTTATTTTACCTGTGAGTGCACTGTTTTGCCAGGTCTGATTCCCTGAACCCGTCTCGCACCTCCTTCCTCCAATCCTGAAAAGAAAAAAATTGCAGTCGCGTGTCTCATGCTCTGCACAATTGCTACTCCCGTGTCACTGTATCAGCTGGCATGCGTGTGCCTGCACCGTATAACGCGCGTACCTGCTCGTATATCCTCGCGTTCCAGTCACGTTTCGCGGACGTGTTGCACCTGAGGAGATTCCGGCGATCGGCTCCCACTGTCGGGTTCCCCTTCCAGTACGCGTACGGCGCCCTGCCCGTCCAGTTCACCGCGGCGTTCCCGTCGGCTATCTCGCCTCGCAGCGTCTCCCATGGCTTTATGTTAAGCTCCGGCCTTCCAAAATCGCAACAGAGAACACAACCCGGTTAATTCATCATTCATCACCTGGTAGATCGATTGAGTACGTGGATGATGATGCAATGTGTGTATTTACCAACCCCAGAACGACCAGTCAGGGAAGGCGATGTCCAGCGTGGGCTCGCTGCCGCAGTAGCCGAACAGCGGCGGCGGTGAAGATGTCCGGCCGCGGCGGTCGCCGGCGTTGACGACCGGCAGGTCCTGGCAGTCGAACATGAGGTCGAGGTCGGGGACGCGGCCCGAGTAGCGGCGGAGCAGCTGCAGGATGCCCCACTGCGTGAACGCGTCCCGCGTCTGGAAGCACCGGCCGTAGCGCGCGACGTGGAGGCGCCCCGCGACCACGGTGACGCGGAATTTGGCGCCGTACCGGCGGGCGTCGCCGTCCACCGCCTCGCGCGTGATCCCCGTTTCCCGCCACGGCCTCAGGTCCTCGTGGATCCACCGGAAGTATGCCGGACAGGAGGACGACGGTGTCGCTGCCGCGGCGGCATCCGGCGCCGGGGCAGGCGCTGGCGGGGGCGCGAGATTGGCGAGGCGTGGCAGAGTCGGCTCTGGTTCCGGACTCGCTGCAGCATGCTGTGCCATGTTCCGAGTGGCGACCATAGGGATCGAAGTGACCTGAAACTGGTACAAAATTGGTGAATTTCATTGTCGGATAATCGAGCTATGTGTCGAATTTTCCCATCTTTACGGTTCAGAGAGTAAAGCTGACAGAATTAAAACATGTGCTCCAAACTACGAGCTAAAAACGCATCGCCGGATTAAACGTAGCTATTAGTAGCAGTGCACCTTACCCTGGCACCCGTAGACATCCAGCAAGCGGAGACGAGAGCTCCAGCGATAACCGCGGCGAAGAAGACGACCACGCCGCCGTTCACAGCCGGGCAGGAAGCTGCCAGGCTGCTCCGTGTGAGCCGACCAACCTTCACCGCTGCCTCCATGTGTAACCCCCTCAATCACAATCAGACGGCACACCTTGTTCCATCCTCGGACAGATGAGCCGACACCGGAAGCGAAGACGACGAACTCATCATCACATAGCTCCTTTTCCTGCCCGCGTTTTCTGCTCCGGCTTTACTATTCCTGACTTGTTTGGGCGTGTACGCTAGCTAGGGAATGGGGAAAAGAAAATCAAGAACGCGATGTGGATTGTGGGGGTAGCGCATATTTTGCCTGTGATGTGGACTAGCTAACTATTTTGCTCCTTTCATCCCATTTGCTAAAGTGAGACCAGATATGATAGACGAAAGGTGGAGTTCCCACTAATCTCGACTGTTTTATTTCCAGGTGAATTGCATCAGGTGCGCGTCACAGTGACCCCCTCTTTTTTTGTTTAAAGAGCGTATATAACCGGCAAAAACTTCAGCTAGTTCTGGCCAAAGTACTTTCAAACAAGAATCTGCATGGCCTCTGTACGTATAATCGTCCAGTCAAGAATAAAATGGCGCCAATGAACATGTGCAATCAAAACTACTTTAACTTGATGGACAGTAGTATATTCGTGAATTAGCCTGTGTGGACTGGGCCTTAATTGGAGACAAAATTAATGTTGCTTTGGGCTTGTGAACAAGGCCTGGCACAGTTTCTGCAGGCCCAACTTTGTTTTTGCCGGGTCGGCGGAAGGACGCCGACCAAATTTCATTAAGAAAAAAGAGAAGTTACAAAGTTTTACACGACATTAGACCGTCGAGCCGAAGCAAAGGCCCAGAAAGATTCAGAAGAAAAGAAAGAGAACTATGTACAGGAACCAAAGAAGGAAAGCTAACTCCTCCCTTGATTGAAAAATACCGGTAGCTCTCCAGATTGACACTTCTTCCTTAACTTAACTAGTATGGTGGCCTACGCAGATTGCGCGGCTAGCATCGTTATATTTTTTCATCGCATAATAGCTTAAATATTTTCATTTTTTATAATTAAAAATATTAAAATGGTAACATAATTTTAAATTATGTAGTAACTTGATCAAACTAACCCATGCATAATATTCATATTGTACTACGTGATAGCTATTTTTAAAATTTTTAATTTTAGTTATTTCCAAAATAAATTTCTATATAACCCTAGACTCCTCTTTTAATACTTCTATATAGTTTTCCTTTTTATAATTTCGAATTTTCATTATTTATAAATTTTATTTCTGTATAGACTATAGACTCCTCTTCCAATATTACTTTTTCTTAATTCTATATTTTAGTTATTTGTAAATTGTATTTCCATATTGACTCTAAATCTTCTTTCAATATTCCATATTTTTTAATTTCGAATTTTCGTTATTTGTAAATTGTATTCCTATATGGACTGTAGACCTTTTTTTCCAATATTCATTTTTTAATTCCGAATTTTAGTTATTTACAAATTGTATTCCTATATGTACTATAGACTTTTTTCCTAATATTTCTTATTTTGTAATTCCAAATTTTAGTTATTTATAAACTGTATCCCTATATGAACCCTAGATACTTCTCCCAACATTGCTTATTTTTATAATTGTGAATTTTAGTTATTTCTAAATTTTATTCCTATATGAACTCTAAACTCTACTTTTATTTTTCTTATTTTTTTTAATTACGACTTTCAGTTAGTTCTAATTTCCTATATGGACTCTAGTATTCCAAAATTCCTATTTTTAATTCCGAATTTTTGTTATTTTTTTTCTAAGTTATATTCTATATGGACTATAAACTTATCTTTCAACATTCCTTTTTTAATTTGGAATTTTAATTATTTCTAAATTATATTTTGATATGGACTTAGTTTTCTTATTTTTTAATTCTGAATTTCAATTGGCTTTAAATTGTATACATGTATGGACTCTAGTCTCCTATTCCAATATTTCTTATTTTTTAATTCTGAATTTCAGCTATTTTTAAATTGTATTTCTATGTGGACTTTATCTTTTCTTTTTCTCTGATTAATGTGAGAATTTCTAGGCTATGAGAGCGAATGTGGTGGCTTCTTTTTCTATTACTTTAATAAGTTAATAGATGTCTACTACCAGCTGTTCCACCACCGCGTATTTCTGATCAAAGACCCGTGTGTTGCGTTCCTTCCAAACCCGCCAGCAGACCAACATGAAGAGGGAGTCGAATGCTTTCCTGCAGACCGTCCGAAAACAGCCCCGTGTCTGCTGCCACTACTCAGCGAGCTCCAGGTCTTGCCGAGCAGGAAGAGAGAAGGACACTTTCATCCAATCTTTCAGCAATTCCCAGACTCTGTTAGTATAAGTGCATTTGGTGAACAAATGGGTGCAGTCTTCAGGCACTAAGCGACAGAGAAGGCAGGTGGGATCATGCGGCCAGCCTCTTTTGCTTAAATTGTCTACCGTCAGACAGCGTCCCCTCACGGCCAGCCAAAGGAAGAATCTAATCCTCGCTGGCGCTCTGGTCTTCCAAATCAACTCACCGAAGGGGCATTTCACAGAGGTCAAGAAGTGCAGATCGTAGGCAGAGGAAACCGAGAACACGCCATTGGCGGAGTACCTCCAAACGACCGAGTCTTCTATCCCATGTTGAATCGACACCGACTGGATTTCGTCCCACAAAGCCAGGTAATCAACCAGAGCCCTGCTGGAGAGGGATCCCTGAAGGTCTCTTACCCATAGGTGATCTACTAGCCCCTGTGCCACAGTGATCTTGGATCTGCCGACGAAGCTGAAGAGAACGGGCCAATTATTGGCAATGCTTCCTCCCCTTGGCAGCCAATTACCTCTCCAAAAATCAATGCGTCGGCCATCCCCTAAGGTGTGGATAGCAACAGCATTATAGAGATCGCGAACATCGTTATCGGACTCCCAATTCGCCATTTTCCAAGGCCTGACTCTTTGCTCAATCCGCTTAAACTCCCACTTCAATCTCAACGCTTTTCCAAAACGGTCAATGTCCCGGATGCCTAGACCTCCATTCTCGATCGGCATACAGACCTCGTGCCAAGCAACGAGGCAATGTCCATCACTGACTTTCTCTAGTCCTTTCCACAAGAAACCCCTGCAGCGCCATTCAATCTCCTTGATTGCCCAACGGGGTAATTGCATAACCGACAGGAAGTGAACTGGAATCGCCATCAAGACCGATTTAATCAGACACAACAGGCCCAACTTTGTAATATTCATGTAGCAGTGATTAGGCCACCAAATTTTACCCAACCCTCACTTTGCGTGAGAGGGAGAGAAATCACTAGGATCATCATGGAGAAATCAAATCAAGTAGCTGAACTGTACATCCAAGCAAAATAAACAGCAATACACTATGCAGTATACAAAACTGCATAGCAGGAGAGATCTAGCTAGGAAACGACGCGATGGTAGGTAAGCAACTCGGCTGAAGTGCGGAGAGCCTGAGCCGCCAAGATTGACATGGGAACATTCTGGCGACGGTATTGTGCCTAGGCGAGAGGAGCTTTTGACTGATTATTAATGGTGATTAGCAGTAGGCTACTGGTTTTCTTATATCCGGCCACCCGTTCACTTATTTTCGAACTACTTTTTCAAGTGACACGGAGTACTTTTTAATAGAAAAATGCATGGTTAATCATTCAGATTCGGTCCGAATGACTCTGGACTCAGTAGCCCAGCCAACACGAATACAATCGTGCCCGAAGAAAGAAGCCCGTACCGGTTGGTGACCGCCTACAAATTTGGCATCATATCTCCCCCTTTTGGCTCATTCTACACGTACGCTGAAATCCAAGCAGGCCTTCTCTCTCTCTATCTCTGTCTTCTCTCTCGCGCGCGCTCTTCCTCTCCCCTTCCGTCTTCGAATTTCAGAGCAGTTGGTGATGGCGCCGCAGGTACGATCCCAGTTAGTTTCAGACATGTTCGAAGCTTTCTCTCCTCCGATCAGCCTCGTGGTTTTGGCGTTTTGCCTGGTTGTGTTCTAATTGCTGAATTCAATTGACATGGTAGCAGAAGGTGATCTTGAAGGTTTCTTCTATGAGTGATACGAAAGTGAAGCAGAAAGCAATGGAAACTGTTGCAGATATCTATGGTAAGCTGCTACTAACCTGATGCCTTTCTTTTAAGATTTTGTCGATATGTTTGGCCTGCGTGTCATGATAGAATGATACTAGCTCGTTGCTAGTTTGGAAGTAATCAGTAAACACGGTTTCTCTGTTCTTATGTTGAACAGATATTCTAAATTTATATCAAGGTTGAGTCCATCTCAATTTGACTTGATTTTGTAATCTGAAACAGGTATCGACTCTATAGCCGCCGATCATAAAGACCAGAAGATGACTGTAATAGGTGAAGTTGATACCGTAAAGATCGCCAAGAAGTTGAAGAAGTTCGGGAAGGTCGATATCATCTCGGTTGGGCCCGCCAAAGAAGAGAAGAAGGATGATAAGAAAGGGGACAAGAGGTGATCAGACTTCTTTAGTTTCAGGCTTTCAGCTTTCAGTTTCAGCATGAATACACCGTGCTGTTATGATGGCGTGTACACTTGGGCTATAGTGGGTGTATAAATTGAGTGATTTGTATGTACTGTACTAATCTGATGCATTAGTACAAATTGAGAAGGAGTGCATTTATTTGTTGTAGGAACAGAAAAAGAAATACAGAAATCTGTTTTTTTTTTTGCCCATTAAGCAACTCAACTTCATGATCCTTCACTGAATAACTTCTGTTTGCGATACTTGTGCGCATCATGCCATTGTTGCTAAACCCCACTCCAGTTAATAGCTTTTCCAGGAGATAAGGCATTTCAGATTACAAAATTAATCGACTAAATAGGAATATTTAACAAGTTTGATACTTTGATTGCACAATGCAGTTCAAGGTTTAAAAGTTTAACTGAGGCGGCAAGCCCCAACGCAACGAGCAATCATGGACTCATGACAGCATTCGATCTGCTAATTAAAGTGTACTACGTAGGTTACTATTCAACCGATTGCTACGGCAGAATGATCATTATCACATTGACCAAGTTACTAATCCTCTTTAGATGGGTCCATGACGTGCCCGAGGAACAAGACCTGAGCCTTCTTATACTCCACGATGGCGAACATGAACGGGTGCTCCGCCACGAAGCTCATCGGCGGCGGCCTGGGAGGTTGATATCCGGGCCTATAGCCTGGGCTGCAAGGAGAGTACATCGCCTCTGTGAAGATTATAGGTACCACATACCTACAGATTCAGTTTATTTGATTGGTTATAGGAGATATATTAAGCATATAGAATGTGTATAGAACTAGAACTCAGGTATTACGTTGACTTGTGTATCAAGGCATGGCCTATAGTCCAGGTTTGATAAGATTGTAAAGTAGTTATGAAAGATTTAAACCGTAAGGAGTTAAATCTCTATCTTGTAAACCCCTCTCTTCTGGCTATATAAGGAGGAGAGGGTGCCTCTCACGGATATAACATAATCAAGATCATAAAATCAATACACCACTCGACGGAACTAATTTCCGAAGCAGGAGTAGGGTATTACTTCTTTCAAGAAGGCCTGATCCTGTCTAAATCATTTATCTCATAACCCATCCACTTTCCATCTTGTGTGCTACCCCTTTTCTTATTGCCGAATTCTAGTTTCGACAGTTAACGCGCCAGGTAGGGGAAGCGTCAAGTTCTTCGCCGATCAAGTAAGATAGGATCTTCATCAGGCATCGAAGACTTCACCTTTCCTTCGGGGCAGATGTACCGCTTCGGCAGCCTCGACTTCATCATGGATAACTTCGACAAGATATCTCTTCTCGACTCGGTATCAAACCAGTCGGGAAGAGACGACATCTCGCTGCCGTTTGGTCTCCCAAACGCGGTTGAGATCTATTCCAAGGCACATGTCCTACAGATGGCTTCAAACCACTCGGACGAGGTATCTACTACAACTCCTCTTCCAACACCAAGCCCACCTCAAGACGGGCAAGCATACCCGACGATTGTCATGCAGCTCCTGCCAGACCTTGCCACGGTTTTCGGATCAAGACCGCCATCCCCCTAGGTCGAGATCTAATCTGGCCCCGACCAAGATTGGATCTGGCTTCAGAGAGGTCGGCGTCATCCTTCCGTTGCTCGGCACCAGCTCCTCCACCGAGCTCTCCACATACGCCAGCTCATCAGAAGAAAGCGTTTATGTGTTAACAATGAAATTTGGTAAGCCTCGAAGTTATCATCGGCCTAGAGCCAGTATCGGCTTCAGAGTTCTGGAATCGGCCGATGAAAGCTATTAATCGCCAATAGTCGGATTCTTACCAAATTCGGTTAAGGAAATTAATCTATTAAAGGAAGCTTATCCAAAAGAGTCCTAGTTAAAGGAGGATGCGGCATGACAGTTTATCTATTAATTAGGAAGAGTCTGTTAGTTTCCTTTTATTTTTTCCTTTTATCTTTAGGAAAGTTTGAGTCGTGTCCGATATGGACTAGTATCTACCCATGGGTATAAATATATACACCCGAGATCCATGTAAATTTTCTCTCGATCAATAAAACTACTCTCGGCGCATCGCCACCCTCTTTTTGAGGTTTTTACTTATCAACCGGCGGAATTTGGCACCTGTCGCGGGGCTGCATCGGTTTTCGATCTCCAGTGAAGGAGTAAGTCCTACGTTCTGTCGGGTCCTTGTGAATTTATCGGCTACATTGGTGTTGTTCAAGGCTGCATCATTTCAATCTCTTGGATCGCTCTGGTTCAGTTGATATATTTACTTGATATCTCAATTTTATTTTAATGGCATTGTGTTTAGAGACGCATCGGTTTAGTTGGGACTGTCTCGGTTAGGTCTGATCTTCTATCTTAGCCAATATATCTCTACAATCACAATGTTGTTTTAAATAGATTTGTTATATCCATCACATTAGATAGATTTATCGGCTCATTAAGTATTAGATTATCATATACAATCTCGTGCTGCATCGATTAGGTTCGACCTACTAGATTGTTGTTGATAATATAAGTCTTGTTAAGCCGATAGGTTCATGCTAATATTTTATCGGAGTGCTAGCCGATGAGTTATCATATACGTTATATAATCTAGATTGACAAGGTTTTCTACTTGCATCGGCCGATCTCCATTTAGGGTTTTGTCGATATCGGCTAGATTACTTTGTTGGCTTAGATTATATAATGTATCCACCACCCTAAAAATCAGTCAGAGGCTTGATTGTCTAGATATTATGTTTCTTTTCATACTTAGTGCTGCATCAGTTAAGTTTTATCTACTAAGTCGTGCTTAGAACCATAATCTCTAGCCTACTTCTTGATTGCCAATGAGGGTTTCATCGGGGTTTCAGTCGATGAGTTATTTGGACGTTGCATCGGCTTATAAGGATTATATACAAGTTGAATTTAGCCGATAACAACAAAGGTTTCATTGTTTATCTAATCTTTTGGATTTATCGACATCGGACCTCCAATCGATGTATACTGTAACCTTTGGATCAAAGTTTATTCTATCATATTACTATTAGCCGATTGTCTTTGTATCATTATTTACTCAAGTATCAAGATCTATACTGGATATCGGCTGATATCGGCATCGGCTGGAATTACTACATCGGCTTGTTAGCCGATCGACTCTTTGATATTCAATTTATATATCTTGTCAGTTGCAGGATCAAACTGACTGGCACGCCCGCATCTCATCATTATTTTGAACCTGCACTAGAGCTAAGTAGATGTCCCAGACCGTCGTGTTTTTACGTCAACACCATGGCGGTGGTAGCAACACCAAGGCCGGAGACGACTCCGACTATACTCCGGTCTTCAACGGTGTCTTCATGGCCAACAACGAGACCAACGCAGAGGTAGCTGTGAGGCTACAAGCTGAAGAAGTGGCCCAAGCCGAAGTGGAGCAAGAACGAGTCAGGCTGGAGCAAGACAGGATCAGATTAGATCAAGACAGAGCCAGACTGGAGTAAGAACGATAAGCACAAGCAGATCAAGATCGCTTACACAGAGAAGACGAAGAGAGGAGGCGCAAGGAAGAGGAGGATCACAGACTCAGAGATCTGGCTGAGGCCGGGCGAAGGGCTAGACATCTCATCGGGCAGACCATCATCGACAACACCAATGTGTTCCTTACACCACAATAGAATGTCGTCGGAGCTGTCACCCTCCTTGACACGCTACTTGGCGTGGCTCTACCCCATGTCACACCACTGATCAACCAAGTGAAGACCCTTGTTGCAGCAACCAATCCTGCCGCCAGCACGAGTCAACGACCCAACGAATCTACGTCGAGAACTCCAGCCGGCAGTCGTCCACCATCTTCCAGAACGAGAGATAGCAGAAGTAGAACTAATTCCCGTGCCGACCACAACACTGGAGCACATCGGGATGTTGATGCAAAAAAACACACACTGACCTGAGAGATTTGCTTTACTCTAGTGCAGGTCCTAAATGATGATGAGATGCGGGCGTGCCAGTTGATTTGATCCTGCAATCAACAAGATAAAACATGCAAACATTATTAGTAAACGACAATCGATCGGCTAGGAAGCCAATGTCATATCGTGATGTAACCTAGCTGATGAACTGTGAGGTGAATCGGCTGTAAGGCATATTCCAATAATAAATCAACCCTAAACTTGATTCATCGGCTGTAAATATCAACATTACATAATCTATAAATCATTATTACTTTAGGAATTAGCAATTGGGATAGATTGGACTTAACCGAGACAATATAAATTGCCCAGATCTAAAATAACATGAAATAACAGTTATATGTATTCATATCATAGTCGACGTTCAGATTTAAGCATGTATCGGCTATAGCTCCGATACTACCTTATACTAGGATATTCTCTTGCAACAAATATATCAAATTACCATCAATTAGATTGGCAGTAAGTTCGACATATTTATATTAGTTAAGATCCTGATATAAGGGGCAGATATAGTATATTAAACAAGACATAAGACTATGTAAAACAACTATATTAGGTAAGATCGGCTGAAACTCCGATACTATCCTTATTAACAACCATAAAGCAGGCTAGAGATTATGATTTTAAGCACGACTTAGTAGATTAAACTTAACTGATGCAGCACTAAGTATAAAAAGAAGCATAATATCTAGACAATCAAGCCGATGGTTATATTTTCAGGATGGTGGATATATTATATAATCTAAGTTAACAAGTCATTCTAGCCATTATCGACAAAATCCTAAATAGAGGTTGGCCGATGTGAGTAGAAAACATTGTCCATCTAGATTATATAATATATATGATAACTCGACGGATTACATGATCAAGATTAGAGTGTTATAAAGATGTAAACACTGATCCCGATAACACAAACCACCATAACAAGTAATTACCTCGTTATCAAAGATCGAAATCGATGCAGGTCGACTCAAAAGCAAGAACTCGTCGGAAAAAAGTAATGAGAAAAAGTGGCAATGCGTCGAAATTGGATTAAACTGATGTTAATTATTTACAAGACCTCGGGC
This sequence comes from Oryza punctata, assembly GCA_000573905.2. Classification (NCBI taxonomy): domain Eukaryota; kingdom Viridiplantae; phylum Streptophyta; class Magnoliopsida; order Poales; family Poaceae; genus Oryza; species Oryza punctata. Next base: position 25,247,997 of record CM002491.2, on the reverse strand, counting down.
TTATATTTATACCCGAATATACAAACTTGTCCATGATGGACACAACTCATATCTCCCTAACACAACTCTAATCGACAAACAAGTCCCTTAGGCGGACTCTTACTGAAAATATCTATAAGGAATTTACACAAAATCCTAATTCATAGATATAATTGCCTGTCTTGGACTCTATCCTTGTCTGACAATATCATTGAAACCCTTCTTCTGAATCCGACATTGATCACATAAACAATTTAACCAATATCGGCTGTATCGGCTAACCACGTTGAACTCGGTATCGGCCGATACAGACTTCCAGCCGATGCGCACTCTGTTTCCGAGAATTCCGCATATCTTCAAATCCGCTTCGAATTGGATCCTGTTTCCAATTCTCATGCTTACTAAATTCCATCGTCAACACGGGAGCGGTTGGTTCAATCGCCCGTCGGCCATATTGCCCGTCCTTCACCTCGCACCACAGATCATAGAGCTCATTCGGATTATCGCAGTCCCCCTAGGGCTTCAATCAACTTTAGGGACACCTTGAACCAACGATGCAGAGAGAGAGGCGTCACAATTCAAGATGACGAAGATTGCGAAGGAGTCCCCGCCTTCACCAACGACCTGCGTCGAGTGAATTGGCCGACCGGCTTTAAGCCGACCGGTATCGATAAGCATGACGGTAAAAAACCCGACCCCGAGTCATGGTTAACCGTCTACACACTCGCAATTCACGCAGCAGGAGGAGATAGCAAAGCCATGGCAAACTATTTGCCGGTAGCGCTGACCGACTCGACCAGGAACTGGCTCGCAGGGTTACCTCAAGGCACCATCGGTTCCTGGAGCGAGCTTCACGACCACTTCATCGCCAATTTCCAGGGCACTTTCGAGCACCCTGGGACACACTTCGAGCTATACAACAACGTGCAGAAGCCAGACGAAACCCTGAAGGAGTACATACGGTGCTTCTCCGAGAAGCGCAACAAGATTTCGGCACTGACAACAACATCATCATCGCATTCACAAGAGGACTCCACAACGACTTGCTTATTGGAAAATTCAGCCGCAAGCCTCCCGAGTTCGCAGAGAAGTACGTGGCCCAAGTCAAGAAGCCGTCCGACGGAGAAGGCACTTCTTGAGAAAAGTAGAACGGCAACGACCCAAGTCAAGGAGCCTTTCAAGATCCCAGAAGCGAGTCAACCATATCTTCGAAGGTCCACTTGCCTACGAATCAAAAAGAAAACAGAAGCTCACTGACAGGGAGGTCAACGCGGTGCAACCAAGAGTTCCCCAGTACTTGCGGTGGTCAGAGATTCCAATCAGGTTCGACCGCTCGGATCATCCCGACCGAGTAGTCCACCCGGGGAGGTACCCCCTGGTACTAGACCTAGTCGTCCGCAACGTCAAGCTCAAGCGTGCACTCATCAATGGCGGTAGTGCACTCAACATCCTCTTCGCCAAGACCCTGGACGAGATGTAGATCCCACGATCCGAGATGAAGCCGAGCTATGCTCCATTCCATGGAGTCATCCCTAGATTGTCTTCTACACCACTCGGCCAGAGCACTCTCCCAGTCACCTTCAGCACCAAAGAGAACTTCCGCATGGAGAACATCTGATTCGAGGTCGCTGACTTCGAGACAGCCTACCACGCCATCCTCGGCCGCCCGACGTTAGCCAAGTTCATGGTTATACCTCATTACACCTACATGATGATGAAGATTCCCGGACCACGCGGAGTCATATCCCTGCGCAGTGACGTTAAGCAGGCCCTCACCTGAGACAAGGAGAGCTACGAGCTGTCCCAATCTCGTGAGAGATCACTCGGCCAACAAGAAGTCCGACTAGCTGCGTCAACATCACAAGAAGGAGAGGTCCCTACCAACATGAAGGCCAAATAAGGAGAAGGTGACGCTAAGACTAAGAATATTCCTTTAGATTCCTTGGATCCTTCTAAGACTGTTAGATAGCAAATAGGAAAGCATGCTCATCACCTTTCTTCGAGCTAATAAAGATATTTTTGCATGGAAACCATCTGATATGCCTGGTATTCCTAGAGAGGTGATTGAGCACTCTTTAAATGTCAAAGAAGACGCCAAACCTATCAAACAACGACTCCGCTGATTTGTGCAGGACAGGAGAGACGCCATCAAAGAAGAGTTAACCAAGCTCTTGGCGGCAGGGTTCATCAAGGAAGTCTACCATCCCGACTGGCTGGCGAATCCAGTCATGGTTCGGAAGAAGACAGGGAAATAGCGCATGTGCGTCGACTACACGGACCTCAACAAGTCTTGCCCTAAAGATCCCTTCGGCTTGCCTCGCATTGATCAGGTAGTTGATTCAACAGCCGGCTACGAGCTGCTCAGTTGTTTTGATTGTTACTCAGGATATCACCAAATCAGCTTGAAGGAATCCGACTGCTTGAAAACATCGTTCATCACCCCGTTTGGAGCATACTGTTACATTACCATGCCCTTTGGGTAAAAAACGCTGGGGCTACTTATCAACGCATGATTCAGAGATGTCTTCAGTCACAAATCAGGTGCAATGTGGAAGCCTACGTGGACGACGTTGTCATCAAGACCAAGCAAAAGGACATTGTTAGCTGACCTCGAAGAGACCTTCACCAATATTCATGCTTTCAGGATGAAACTAAATCCCGAGAAATGCACCTTCGGAGTACCATCAGGGAAGCTGTTTGGTTTCATGGTGTCTCATAGAGGCATCGAGGCCAACCCAGAGAAGATCAATGCCATTCTGAATATGAAGCCTCCCAGTTCCCAGAAAGACGTCCAGAAGCTTACTGGGTGCAAGGCGGCACTCAGCAGGTTTGTTTCAAGACTCGGGGAACGAGGGATACCTTTTTTCAAACTACTCAAGAAGACTAATGATTTCCAGTGGACTCCGGAAGCCCAAAAAGCCTTTGAGGATTTCAAGACTTTCTTAACAACGCCACTAGTGTTGGCCTCACCGTTACCACAGGAGCCGCTGCTGCTCTATGTATCTGTAACCTCACAATTCATGAGCACAGTACTGATTGTTGAGCGTGAAGAGGAAGATCGCATCCAAAAGGTTCAGCGACCAATCTATTTCGTTAGCGAAGTCCTTGCCGAGTCCAAAACACGCTATCCCCAGGTACAAAAATTGCTATATGGAGTTTTAGTTACCATTAGGAAATTGGCCCATTATTTTCTGAGTCACTCTGTTACAGTGGTTACATCATTTCCACTCGGAGATATCCTTCACAACGGCGAAGTTATGGGGCGAATCGCCAGGGCCTTGGAGTTGATAACGTTGGACATCGCTTTTAAGGCCCGAGTCTCCATAAATTCCCAAGTGTTAGCCGACTTCGTTGCTGAGTGAACCGAGTGCCAGGAAGAAATACTTGCGGAAAAGCTGGAGTATTGGACAATGCATTTCGATGGGTCAAAGAGGATTTCAAGGGCTAGGGCTGGAGTCGTCCTAATTTCCCCAACTGGGGAGCGATTGAGCTATGTACTTTGGATCCATTTTTCAGCCTCGCACAACGTGGCCAAGTATGAAGCTCTCCTTCACGGGCTGCGGCTTGCCGTGTCCCTTGGGATATAGCATTTAGTCGTACGAGGCGATTCCCAGTTGGTAGTCAATCAAGTAATGAAGGATTGGACATGCCTTGATGATAATATGGCGGCTTATCAACAGGAAGTTTGCAAGTTGGAGGATAAATTTGATGGGCTAGAGTTAACCCATGTTCTTCGGCATAATAATGAAGCTGTAGATCGACTAGCAAAGTTTGGTTCCAAGAGAGAAACAGCTCCATCAGACGTTTTTGTCAAGCACCTCTATGAACCAACTGTTTCGAAGAAGCCAGTCCTTGAGAAGGAAGCCAGCGATCAAGTCTTATTGATTGACGCCGACTGGACAACACCCTTTATTAGATACCTGAAGCATCAAGAGTTACCTCCCGACAGGAATGAGGCCGAGCGGATTTCTCGTCGTAGCAAGGCTTATGTCGCGGTCGAGGAGGAGTTGTACAAGAGGAGCCCGTCTGGCGTTTTGCAGAGATGCGTCTTACTCGAGGAAGGCCTACAACTTTTAAAGGACATTCACTCAGGAATATGTGGCAACCACACGACAGCGCGTACCTTAGTTGGAAAGGCATACAGGCAGGGTTTTTTCTGGCCTACAGCGGTTACTGATGCTGATAAGATTGTCCGTACCTGTGAGGGTTGTCAATTTTTTGCTAGGCCGATTCATTTGCTAGCTCAGGAGCTACAAACCATACCACTCTCTTAGCCTTTTGCGGTCTGGGGGTTGGATATGGTAGGTCCTTTTAAAAGGGCTCAAGGTGGATATACACATCTCTTTGTTGCGGTAGACAAATTTTCCAAGTGGATCGAGGCTAAACCGGTCGCTACAATTACAGCGAACAAAGCCCGAGATTTTTTCATCAATATAATACATCGCTTTGGTGCGCCAAATCGAATTATTACCGACTGGTACAAAGTTTACAGGAGGTGTGTTTAAAGATATTTGCGAAGATTTTAAAATCAAGATTTGTTATGCATATGTGGCGCATCCTATGAGTAATGGGCAGATTGAGCGTGCGAATGGGATGGTTCTCCAAGGGATTAAAACTCAAGTTTTTGACAGATTACGTCCCTATGCTAGTCGGTGGATAGAAGAGTTGCCTTCAGTTCTATGGTCATTGCGCACCACACCAAGTCGGGCTACGGGTCAGTCACCTTTTTTCTTGGTATATGGGGCTGAAGCAATGTTGCCGAGTGAAATGGAATTTGAATCCGTGCGTGTGCGCAATTTTGATGATGAGCGTCAATAGCAAGATAGGGCAGATGACCTGAACCGACTGGAAGAAGCCCGAGAGGCAGCTCTCATTTAGTCAACTAGATATTTACAGGGTCCTCGGCGTTATCACAATCGTAATGTCAGATCACGCGCTTTTATAGTCGGGGATATGGTTCTTCGGAAGATTCAAACGACCAAGGATAGGCACGAATTATCACCTTTATGGGAAGGGCCTTTTATAGTTGCATAAGTTACTCGGCTGGGAGCTTACCGACTAAAGCGTGAAGACGGAACAAGTGTGGACAACTCATGGAACATAGAGCATCTTCGTTGTTTCTATACTTAGAAATTTCTTTATAATTTTTTTCCTTTCGACTGCCGACTCCAAGAAACTTCTTGAGTTGCCAGTCGGGGGCTATCAATAATAATGGAGTATGATATTTTTTCAGTTCAGTTTGTTTATATGACTTGTCATTGACCCTGTTTAAGTTTGGATCTAGTGGATGAGGACTAAAAATTATTCAAAGACTTCGACAAGTTCTAGGCTTGGAAGAAGTTGGCGAGAAGTTTTAAGAAATTTAAAGCTGGATTTGAAGCTTAAAGCATGGCATAAATAAGTCATCATATAACAGATTGTAATTCCATGATCAATTTCCAAGGATAAAGATCTATTCTCGAAAGTTGTCTAATACATCAGAAGCTATTTCGCTAGCAGGTTCTTGAGCTTGATTGATTAGCTCGAGAGCTTCTTCATCTATGGTACCATCAGCGAACCCATCTCCAGTAGCTTCTATGTCAACTCGAGGATACAAGGATTTGATCATTGCTAAGGCTTGGCTTGCACTCATGGTAGCAACATCCTTAATATTGCTGAAATATCTTGTTGGAGCGGTTCGGAGTTTTTCGAAAATCTCCACAGCGTCTTCTGAGCTGGAGCCAAGACCATTCTGGTATATAGCATTTAAGATTGGGGCAACAGTGTTGGCTATGTCATCTCGGACGCCTTCAGCCTTCTTGACTCGCTCTGCAAATATGTTAAATTGAGCCTTGGTCTTTAGTTGATGGTTTGCGTTATGGTTAAGTAGAGTATACAAATAAGTGAAGATGGTAAAGATATTTACTTGCAAAGGGATTAAATGAGATTGAGATATTACCTTTGAGATCTTCTTCAGCTTTGGTCTTGTCAATAGCCAGCTGGGCATTTATGTTTTCAAGTTTCTTCAGTTGAGCAATCAGAGCTTGATTTTTATCGTTTGAGCTGAAAGAATATAAATGAGTTTGCTGGACTCGCTACAAGCATAATAAGAATAGAGATATGAACTACCTCCAATGGTTCCACGATGATCGAAGCTGATGTCCATAAGCTGGTTGATTTGGTTCTTTAATTCCTTCTCCTTGGATTGAGCATACTCTTGAGTTTGCCTTAACTCGGCCTTGACTTTTTCAAGGGTCTCAAGGTGTGGAACAAGTTTTTCTAAGGCATCTGTCTTGGCTTCGTTTCAAAGGTGGATTATCTGTGCAATGATTTGGGTCAGAAAGGAAGTGATGTAGATGGTGGAAATAAAGGAACCAAGACTTACATTGACCAGCTGGGTGGATTCGTTTAAGCTTCTGATTAGCATATGGAGCTCTTCATCTTCTTTTTGCTTGTTAATGACGATGCCTTGGAGGATATTGTCTCTATCCCTCCATTGAAGTTTAACTGGAGGGCGAGACTCTTCGAACGATTTGATTCTGGGGATTTCTTCCTCTTCACTAATCAGGGGTCCTGGTTTGCAAAGTCAAAGATTGTTGATATGAAATATCAAGATGAATTTGAATACAACAAGAAATTTACCAGTGATGATTCTAGAGTGTTTGAGAGGAGGGCGTTGTGCATGATTAGACAGTTTGTTGACAATATTAGCTTCTTCACTATTTTATGGTGGGGAGCAGGCTGGTTGTCCTTCATTATTCTCTGGTTGGGTTCCTGGTGATGTATCTCGGTGAACTGTATCAGGATTTTCTTCTCGGTAAAACCAGTCGGGGGCTCTGCCTCATGAGCCGACTTAGTAGTCTCCGACTGATTTCTAGTCGGGGGCTCTGATTCAGATTCGACCGATGGTTCGTTGGATTTAGCCTGCTCTTTGGAAACCTTTTCTGGACTAGGTGCTTTCTGGCTAGTGGTTTCAGAACTTGGAGGTGGGGCTTCAGCTTTGCCGGTTGGGTCGATGTCTTGAGGTTTCCTGCATCCGAAAGAGATGATAGCTTTGTTAGCTGGGGTTGTGTTGACGACCAAATTTGGTAATTCAAGTATCGGAGGTAAGGATAGAATTAAAGAAAATCCAAGAGATTAGATCGTATCGGAAACAGAGTGAGAATCGGTTGTAGTCCGAATCGGCTGCGGACAGGATCAGAAGAATCAAAGTCGGACAGGGTTAGCCGATTGAGCCGATTCTGGAAATACAACTCAGTGCACGTCATCGGGTTGAGTTAGAGTGCTTCATACGGATTGCTATGCACGGATAGAGTCCTGGAGAGGCCATTGTATCTATTAATTAGGATATTTTATGTAATTTCCTTATAGATATTCCCGGTAAGAGTCCGCCTAAGGGACTTGTTTGTTAGTTCGATTTGTATTAGGTTAATATGAGTCGTGTCCGTAATGGACAATGTTTATATTTTCGGGTATAAATATAATCCCGAGGTCCGGTAAATAAGGACAACACACATTCAATCAATCTCGGCGCATCGCCACCTTTGTTTTCTACTTTTCGATAAGTTTGTGCTTTCGAGTCGTGCTGCATCAGTTTGATCTTCGACGAAAAGGTATATCTTGTTATGGCGGTTTGCATCATCAAAGCTAGTGCTTACATCTTTATAACACTCTAGTTCTATTTTATGAATCTCCGAGTTATCATATACATTGTACAGTGCAATCTACTTGCATCGGCTGGATTCTTTTTAGGGTTTCATCGATATCGGCTAGATTGTCTTGTTGGTTTAGATTATATAATGTATCTACCATCCCGAAAAGGCAACCATCGGCTTGATCATCTAGACGTCATGCTTCTCTTTATACTTAATGCTGCATTGGTTAAGTCCAACCTATTAAGTCGTATTTAGAATCATGATATCTAGCCTGCTTTATGGTTGTTAATAAGGATAGTATCGGGGTTTCAGCCGATCTTATCTGGTATAGATGTTTTACATTGTTTTATGCTTTGTTTAATGTTCTATATCTGCCCCTTATATTAGGATCTAATCTAATATAAATACATTGAGCTTGATACCAATCTTGTTGGTTATAGTTGAATATATTTATTACCAGAGAATATCCTAGTATAAGACTGTATCGGAGCTATAGCCGATACATACCTAAATCGAAATATCGGCTATGACATGAGTCTATATAATCATTATTTCATGTTATCTTTAGACTTGGGCAATTTATACTGTCTCGGTTCAGTCCGATCTATCCCAATTGCTTGTTTCTAAAGTAATATTGATGTATTGATTATGTAACACTGATATTTACAGCCGATATACCAGTTTTAGGGTTAATTCTAATATTAACTATACCTTACAGCCGATCCATGCTTTATTGCATCGGCTAGGTCACATACGATACGAAATCGGTTGTCTGGCCGATGGACTATCGTTTACTAATATTCTTTGTATATTTCTTCTTGTTGATTGCAGGATCAAATCAACTAGCACGCCCTTGAACCTAAGAACTAATTTTGGACCTGCACTAGAGTAAAACAAATCTCTCAGGCCAGTGTGTGTTTTTTACATCAACAGGTTGTAATGATGAAAACAGGGAGAATTCAGAGAGTGAATATTACCTTGAAGACTTTCGGAGCTTGGGAGGAGGCCGAGTAGCAGGAGATTTGGCTGGTGTAGTTGTGGCACTAGTTTGCCGACAACTTGATTCATTGTCGTCAGAGTCGCTGCAAACCAGTTTTCTGCACTTCAGTTTTTGCTTTGGGTTGTCATCCTGGGCTACTCGTTTGCTCTTTGTTGCTGGATTTATGGTGGGGCCGCCAGAAGGTTGTGCTTTGCTAACAGTCGGCTTGTGGGGAGCAAAAAGTGGAGGCTTGGAAGAAAAAAGCTAATTTTCCTGCATAAGAAATGTTACGAAGAGTTGTTAAGGCAGTCATGCTGAAGATAACTTGATTATTTAAAGAGGATTAAAGTTTGCTTACTGTGGGAGGAGGTCGGTGCAAGTTGTATGGGTGACTGGAAGCTTGTGACTGTAGTCGATGGCTATGCCGGATGAGAAAACCTTGTACATGTGACTGCACATGACCTTGTAGTCAATTGAGTTTGGATCTTTGCGATTCGGATCAGTTTGGCCTTCATATTCGTACGTTGGTTTGGTTCTCTCCCTGATTGGAGCTAGTCGGCACTTGATAAAATGTTGAGTGACTTGTTCTCCTTGAAGACCTTTCTGCTTGATCTCCATTAAGTGGCTGAGCAATTGGTTTGCTTGGGCAAGCTCGTCGCCGATTGGGAGGTTTCTCCAATGTTCTTGAGGAGTTGGTGGGAGGCCGATAAAGTCGGGAAGACAATGGGCCGGATTGGAGATGTAAAACCAATTAGAATGCCAACCTTTATTGGAGGTTTTGAAGGGCAGGGAGAAATATTTCCGAGTTAGAGTTGGAACCCAGATCCGTCGACAACGTAGGGGTTGTTCTTGTCAGGCTGAGGTTTAAAGTAAAAGATGCAGCGGAATAACATGAAGTGTGGAAGGATGCCCAGAAAGGCTTCGCAGAGATGGATGAAATTGGCGATGTGCAGAATAGAATTTAGGTTCAAATGGTAAATCTGGATTCCATAAAATGCAAGAAGTCCACGGAAGAAACTGGAAGTTGGAAGGGCAAAGCCAGCGTAGAAGAAAGGGGTAAATACCACGATTTCGCTGGTTTCTGGAGTTGGGAATTCCTCGCCTAAGCAGACTGCCACCCAATGATCTCTTTCGCCGGGAGTACACCATCTTTTACCATTTCCAGCAGGGTGGATTCCTTGACGTCAGATGTCGCCCATTGGTCCAAAGGGAGTTTTCTCTCTCCGGCCATGGTTAGGATGCAGGATTGGATGGATTAAGGAGTTTTCCTGGTGGGGAATGGAGTGAGAAAGTAAATTGGAGTTATCTGTAGGGATCCGGTGTAGGGCGCGAGGATTTGGTAGTTGAAAATGTGGGGAAATGGAACCCTAATCGGAGTGTTGTTGGCGTTGAACAGGAGCGCTGGAGGATTTTCGCGAAGAGGCGAGAATGGCAACAGTTGCTTTGACTTATATTAAGGGTTTCGGAAGACGACTAATTGGGCTGAGGTCTATTAAGCATTTTCGGCCCATATTGCTAGGTGAGGTCTGACATGTGTCCCTAGGAGCTTAAGCATTGTTTTGATGAGCAAAAATGCGTGTTTCAATAGGGCCTAATACCTATAAAATCCTTTTATATAGCAGCTATTTAACTCTGTTAAGAGTCGGTATAATGCAATTTAAAAGGTGCCAAGCAATAAGATTTTTTATCGATCCAATTAAATTTTTTATAAGTTAAGGATATAAGCAATTGACTAGATATAATGTCATTGTTTTTTGCCATATTAATGTGCATTTTTATTGACCAATATTATGTCTTAGGCTGATTATATATTTTGGTCATTTTCTAGGCGGTTGGTAAATCCTCTATGAGTTTGTTTACTCATATTTTTATGCCACGTATGCCATATGTTTCCTGGTGTGGTGAAATCATGTGCCTTTAGGGACTTAAGTACATTTGTTAATGCAGTGTGCGCATGGTGAGTATCCGATACTTTGGAAGTTTCTTTATTCACAGCATACAAGCTTCTTTATAGCTGTTTTGTTATGTGAATATTCATAGATGTAGTCAACTTTAGGTTGTTCACATCGTAATTTATAAAGCAGTCGGTTTAATCATTTGAGTCTTATTTACTCGGGGTTTCAAGCCGCATATGCTATTATTATGTTGCTTGGGTGGTTTAAAACCACTTGGATGGTTGATATTATTAACCTTAACTATATGTTTAGTTTATTGAACTAATCACATAGTCCGGGGCTACACCTAATTAGGTGCATTTAGTCGATGCACCTAGGTATATTTTTGGAATTTTTTTAAAGCCCTTCACAGCCTTATGATTTGGTAAAATCACTCGGGAGACTATCATAGAGATGATTGAAGTACTTGATTGTATATATTTTGACTTGAGAAAAGATTGTCTCGTCGACTGTGAAGGTCTCAGGGGCTACTGTTGAGATTATGGGTACCACATATCCACAAATCCAATTTATCCGACTGGTTATAGGGATATATTAAGCATATAGAATATGTATAGAACTAGGACTTAGGTATTACGTTAACTTGTGTATCAAGGTACGGTCTATAATTTTGGTTTGATAAGATTGTAAAATAGTTATGGAAGATTTAAACCGTAAGGAGTTAGATCTCTATTTTGTAAACCCCTCTCCTCCGGCTATATAAGGAGGAGAGATCGTAAGATCAATACACCACTCAACGAAACTAATCCCCGAAACAGGAGTAGGGTATTACTTCTTTTAAGAAGATCTGAATCTATCTAAATCCTTTATCTCATAACTTATTCACTTTCCATTTTATACGCTATCTCTTTTCATATTACCGAATTCAGTTTCGATAGTCTCCACAGCCGTCGTGCCCTCCTCGTCGACCTCCACGGCGCACTTCTGCCTCATGGCCAACACGTAGAGCCCCTGGGGCGGCGTGTTCACGGCCATCCTGACAGGTCGGCGGTGTCAGGGCCGAATGGCGCCCCCAGCCCGAGCTGTGCCAGCGCGCCCCCGGCGTCGACCTGGGAGGAGAACTTGAACTTGGGCACCTTGCACGGGGTGACAATCTGCCGGCTCCGGGGCACGCACCGCATGACGAACATCCGGCTCGGTGACGACCATGCGCAGGACGTCGCGGAGCCCGTCGCGCTTGATCGGGAGGAAGACGAGCCTGCAGAAGCACGGCGCCCCGAAGTCGAACTGGCCGTTGTGGCCCACCATCTTGTAGAAGAGCTGGAGGACCTTGAACTCGAACTTGGCGGCGTAGTGCATCCCGGGGTCCGACAGGAACGGCACCCGCACCCTCGTGTCGTCGAGGCGGTGGAACATTGCCTGCTTGGTGTTCCACGACTCGAACATCCGAGCCCACTTCGCCTTGAAGTGCATGGCGTTCGCAAGGACGCACATCGTGTCGCTCTTCAAGGTGCCAGGGGAGATGACGTTGGTTAAGCGCCCGTTCGTGGCCTGCGAGATGAAACCGTTCACCTCCGCCGCTACAGCGTCAGCCTGATATGAATATCCATGCAAAACTGTTAGTTTTCCCTGTCAAGTTATTATTTTCCATGTACAAAATACATTGTTAGCTTTGAGTGTTGATTGTCTGGTACTACTAAGTACCTGGTTCCGAAAGTCCACAGATCGTGTGAATGCCCCGTGAGCGGCAGCAGCGGTGGACTCGAAATCCGGCCTGAGGCGGAGCGAGCGGTCCAAGAAGATACTCGCGGCGAAGGAGAGCTGTGGCCACGCCTGCATATCGGCGAGGAGCCCGGCACTCGTCGCGTTGAGCTGGTGGATGTGCTCGGAGCCCAGAAAGGCCAGCATCTGCCGCAGCGTCTCGCCGTCAGCGCCCGTAGTGAGCAGCGCGAGCCCGGCGCGGAGGCACATGGGCGAGAATATGAAGTTGGACTGCTCCGTGATCGCGTCCGAGCCGGCGATCCAGGTGACCTGCAAGAAGTGATCCATGCCACCGGCGGTCGGTCAATACGTCGAGCAGTTGGAGAGCAAACTGAAAACCGGAGCGCTTCGGAGCGGAGAGGCGAGAGGTAAACGATCCTGAGAGGCTTGGGAAAGAAAGGACGAGGGGGGTTGCCGGAAAATGATTTTCTACATCTAAGTGCTATTGCAACCATTATTTACATGTGACTTAAATAACTATAGAAAAAATTAAAAAAATAGTAATATCAATTGTGTTGATATAATTTTATACACAAACATGCAAGACTTTATTTGATCTACAACTAGAGAAACAAAAATAATAAAATCAAACAGTGAATAGTACCCGTACAATGCAGATAAAATTTGTTATTTTTGTTTCTTCATGTGTAGATCCAATTTAGACTTGCATGTTTGTATTGTGTCTTATATTATCATAGTCCATCTAATTAAATTTCGTGAAATTTTTATATAACCGTTTAAAATACATTTCTACATCTAGGTGCAGCACCTAGGTATAAAAAATATTTTCCCGGGGTTATCTTCCCCCGGTATTTATAGATGGAGGTATGGATGCACCTCGCCTTAGCTGAATTATTTAGGCCCATAAAACATACATGGGCTCTAAAGGGGGGAATATTATAGGCTGGCCCAAAAGTGGTAGATATCACCTGTCAGGGCCTGGACCAGATCATAAATTTGATCAATTTCTGCCTGTCATTCCAATCGAGCCCTGCACTGTGTGGCATACATGCATTATGCCTGTTAACTACTCCCTCTTACTCCCACTATTTCACATTATAAATCATTTGACTTTTTTCCCTAGTCAAACTTTGTTGAGTTTAATTAAGTTTATAGAAAAATTTAGCAATATATAAAATATCAAACTAGCTTCATTAATCTAACATTGAATATATTTTGATAATATATTTGTTTTGTGTTCAAAATACTATTATATTTTACTCTAAAGTTAGTTAAACTTAAAAAATTTGATTAAAAAATTTGATTAGAAAAAAGTCAAACGACTTATAATATATAATATGGAACGGATGGAGTAACAGTCCGAGAATTTGACATGATCATTTCAGCTAATTTCTCCCATTTCTCAGTATGCCTGCTCTCCCATGTCTGTTGGTTGTGCGTTGACCAAATAATTTAGGAATGGTTCTTAGTTATGAAGGGGTGCCATTATCATTGGAGATGGTTCTTAATTTCTTTCTTTTTTTCGCCAGGCCGGCGAAGCACCCGGTCGGATTTTATTAAATGATAGTAGAAGATTAAAATTACACATTAAAACAGCAAGAGTTGATGGAGAGGAAATCGTAGGCCTAGGATGCATCATGCAAAGGGGGCATCGTCAAGCCCGAAGAGCTTGCCGTGTAACCGGCACAACTGGGCTATCTGACCACTGCTAAGGAGAAAGCAACTATACAAACTACATTCTACCCTCCGTCATCTCCGTCGTCATCCGGCTTACTCCTACGAAAACCGTCTCGTTTCTTTCTTTCCAAATCAAATCAGCAGAAGAGGGGAGCCCCTGCGTCAAACACTATGGATATTATGGGTACCATATACTCATAAGTATAGATTACCCGACTGGTTATTAGGGATACGTAATGTATATAGACATGTAAAATACTAGGACTCAGGTATAATGTTGACTTGTCTATTAAGTTATATCCAGTCCTGGTTTGTTAAGATTGTAAATTAGTTATATAAGATTTGAACCGTAAGGGGATAAATCTTATCTTGTAAACCCTCGTCTTCCGGGTATATAAGGAGAACAGGGTGCCCCTTACGGGCATAAGCATTGTGAGATTAATTCATAACTCGGAGGTTCAAACCCCGAAACAGGACTAGGGTATTACTTCTTCGTGAAGGCCTGAACCTATCTAAATTCTTTGTCTCATAACCCATCTACTTTTCCATCTTGTTCGCTACCCCTTTTCATATTACCGAAATCTAGTTTCGACAAACACCTTCTGCCATGCTCATCGTGAAGTGTACGCTAGCTCTTGCAACCACCAGGAAACCAAGCTTGGAGCGTCCGGAGTTTAATATTGCATTGCAGACAAATGATTCCCTGCATATATAGGAACTATGATGGGTCATGTGGTTCGCTACACTGATACCCTCTTTAGTCCCGATTTACAACCTCTTTTAGTCTAGGATTATAAACCGGGACATCTAATCCGAAACTAAAGATGTTCATCTTTAGTCCCGGTTGAAATAACCGGGAATAAAAATAGATCTTTAGTCCCGGTTGGTGTTTTAGTCCCGGTTGCATAATGTTTTTTAATTGTATTTTTCCAACGCGAATACAACAACATCAAAATTATTTTTTCTAGTGCCACAGATTGAATGCAACATCAAACTTATTTTTTGCAATGCCACATATTGAATGTAACAACATCAAAATTACAATCACAAATCGAATGCAACAACAAAATCATCCACAAATTCAAAAAAATCTAAAAAAACTACATCCGCTTGCCGCCTCAGGCGCCGATCGCCCGCCGCCCGCCTCCACCGCTACCGCTGTCGCCGGCTAGAGGCCAACCGGAGCTGGGAGGGAGGGAGGGAGTGGAGCCACCGCCGCCTCGGGTGGCGCCCGCCCGCCGCCCGGAGGCCGGACTCCACCACTACCGCCGGCCACCGCCCTCTCCCCTCTCCCTCTCCCCTCCGGCCAGATCTGGGAGGGAGGAAGGGAGGGAGGGAGGCCGCCGCCACCACCACCCCGAGGCCGGCCTCCACCATCACCGCGCCGGGGTGCGCCGCCACCGCCACTACCGATAGCTGCCGCCGCCGGTGGGAGGGGAGGGGAGTGGATCAGAGGGTAGGGGAGGGGAGGGGAGAGGAGAACTTAGAAAATTTATGGATGGGAGAGATGTTTTTATATGACGGGTGATTTTTAGTACCGGTTGGTAACACGAACCGGGACTAAAGATCCCCGGCGGTCTGACACGATCTGACAAAAAATAAACTGGGACTAAAGATAAAAAGTTTCTTTGGATTTTTTAGTCCCGGTTCCTTTTCGAACCGGGACTAATGTGATTTTTGCCATCCAGGCAAAGATCACTTCTCTAGTAGTGCTACCTGCATAATTCAGTCCTTTAAAAAATATACCATGTTACAAAATACACCCTCTATTTCAAAATATAGGGATATTTTATTTTGTTGGACCTCTGTCACACCCCGCTCCTGCGCCATTGTACAAATGGCACCGAGGAGGGTATGCCGCAGGAGAACGGCAAACCGCTTTCCCACGGAACCGCGAAACAGGTACCAATCCCAGGATAATGATGCTGGTACTAGCGGTAACATGATGAATCAATGCAGGATTTAAATAAATACAATATACCTTTACATTGCAGCTTCGGGTAATCCCTGACTTGCAACCATCAATCAGAGTCAACAGCAGCGAAACTTAGCGAAGCTAGGACACCAAATCCACCGGCAGTAGTTTGGGTTTAGGGACGAAACTCCAACCTTTGTCTTCCGCCTGAACTTAAGCCAAGGTAGAAAAACAACAACAATGGGGGATTGAGTACATTCGTACTCAACAAGCCACTAGGAAACGTGTACATGCAAGCTTCAAAGAAAGGCTAGGTTTATTTGGCAAAACATTTATTTTAAAACACTTTTCAAAGGTCTAAGTGTAGTTTTCAAAAATAAAATTCTCCTTCGGAAAGAGGCGTCATACCTCAATCCAAAACACGAGTGCTTTGCAACAACCCGAGCGGAAAAGCCAAATTTTAGCATTCAAAAACACTTTCTCCTTCATTAGCTTCCTCTCATAAACCAGCATTGTCTCCAGAAATCATCCGTTAACCAAGCCTCAAGGTTAACGACTCCGGGTTCGGTCCTCCTGACCTGCCAACCAAACTCGGCCCTCTCGGCCCCTATGGTGCCAAACGACACCCCAGGTCACACAGACCTGTTCCCAACCACGAAGGCTGGCCGTCCGTCACAAAGGACTCTGGTCACGGTTCCCATCCCAAGAATCAATTTATAAAATAATTTTTAAAACAAATCTACACTGTGAGACTCACCTTACATTCGCCCTTGACCGTGGGCACGGCTGTTCGAACAGTTCAGTTAAACCTCTGCAAAGACTGTACGCTTTACCCACAAGACACGAAGCTTACACCGATACTGGTTAGTACCGGAAGTTCGTGACAAGGCCTTTCCCTAGCCAACCCATAAGTATCCCGTGTCACACAGCTAGGCAGCGTCTCACCGCCAAGCATCAAGCCAGTCTCAGGCCCTCATCTACCCAGGACCCACCGTATGGACCCCGACATATCTCCACTGCAGTGATTGCCACGCCACCATACCGGTGCTCCTCAACTGCCAACATGCTAGACACCTACGTTCCAACTAGTTACTCATCCAGGGGCATCCCATTCTACCTGTGTGGTCGTACTGTAAGATGCTCAGATATTAAATCCCAAGGAATCGGTCCTTATGCGCGACTACGAAACCAAACATGAGAGGATTCGCACCGCAAGGTTTGTCCATAAAACCTTTTTATTTTCAAAAGACACCTACTCCCTGAGTCGGGTTTTATAAACCTTTCGCAACCCAAGTTTTCCCACATCGATAACCATATATGAGCCAGATATAAACAAATGGTGAAAAAGGACACCTACGCCTAGAGAGCGCGAGTATCGATGTACTGTTGTGGTGGAGCGACAAGGGTTAAGTTTAACCAAGTCCTACAGGAAATAATGCAACTACATAGGTTGGTCCGTTGGACATGTGCTCGTAGACCGATGGCCGATCAAAGTAAGGGTGTACGCTAAGCATGCAATTTTGCAAACAACACATTTTATAAACTAGGAACAATATGATCAAAGAATGGCTTGCCTTATTGTTGATCTTCAAACCTTCGAGAAAATCCACGTCCGTTGCATCTTCGAAACGTTCACTATGCGATCGAAAGAGAAAGCCATCCAAAATCCTATAAGAACTATTATAAACTAATAGCGCCATTGGATAGATCTTATTTTTAGAAGTTGAACAGAGTCAATCGGACTTACGGTTGGAGAGATACAAATTTTGGAATATTAATGGACTTCATGGAATGTGGAAATGAATTTATTAAATTGGAAAGGAATACTCCCAAGAATATTCCCTGGCTATGGGACAGAGCATAGGGAGGTATATTAGATTTTCTTTTGAGTGAGCTTGGGTGTGTAGAGGGATATATCATGGACTTTTGGTGGAGAGGCCGACTATTGGTGGGCTTCGGCCCAATGAAAGGAGGAATGCGATACAGACTTGTCAGTCGGGTGGTCCAATGAAAGAGGAGGGAGGTTATGTAGACTTTTGTAGAGGTTTCAAGGGCTTGGCCCGACAAGGAAGGGGGCACCATATAGACTTTTAATCGGCAGCCCAATGATTGCGGAGGGAGGTATTTGTTGACGACGAAATTTGGTAAGCCTCGAAGTCATCATCGGCCTAGAGTCAGTATCGGCTTCAGAATTCTAGAATCGGCCGATGGAAGCTATCAATCGCCAACAGTCGGATTCTTACCAAATTCGGTTAAGGAAATTAATCTATTAAAGGAAGCTTATCCAAAAGAGACCGAGTTCAAGGAGGATGCGGTATGGTTGTTTATCTATTAATTGAGAAGAGTCTGTTAGTTTCCTTTTATCTTTAGGAAAGTGTGTTTACTGTCCAATAAGGACTTTATGTTTTTCCTTTTATCTTTAGGAAAGTTTGAGTCGTGTCTGATATGGACTAGTATCCACCCATGGGTATAAATATGTACACTCCGGGTCCATGTAAATTATCTCTCGATCAATACCACTACCCTCGGCGCATCGCCACCCTCGTTCTCAGGGTTTTACTTATCAACCGGCGGAATTTAGCACCTGACGCGAGGCTGCATCGGCTTTCGATCTCTGGCGAAGGGGTAAGCCCTACGTTCCGTCGGGTCCTGGTGAATTTATCGACTACATTGGTGTTGTTCAAGGCTGCATCGCTTCGATCTCTTGGATCACTCTGGTTCGGTTGGTATATTTACCTGATATCTCAATTCTATCTTGATTGCATTGTGTTTAGAGATGCATCGATTTAGTTGGGACTGTTCCGGTTAAGTCTGATCTTCTGTCTTAGCCGATATATCTCTACAATCACAATGTTGTTTTAAATATATTTCTTATATCCATCACATTAGACAGATCTATCGGCTCGTTAAGTATTAGATTATCATATACAATCTCGCGTTGCATTAGTTAGGTTCGACCTACTAGATTGTTGTTGATAATATAAATCTTGTTAAGCCGATAGGTTCATGCTAATGTCTTATCGGAGTGCTAGCCGATGAGTTATCATATACGTTATATAATCTAGATTGACAATGTTTTCTATTTGCATCGGCCGATCTCTATCTAGGGTTTTGTCGATATCGGCTAGATTACTTTGTTGGTTTAAATTATATAATGTATCTACCACCCTGAAAATTAGTCAAATGCTTGATTGCCTAGATATTATGTTTCTTTTCATACTTAGTGCTGCATCAGTTAAGTTTGATCTACTAAGTCATGCTTAGAACCATAATCTCTAGCCTGCTTCTTGATTGCCAATAAAGGTTTCATCGGGGTTTCAGCCGATGAGTTATCTGGACGTTGTATCGGCTTATAAGGGTTACATACAAGTTGGATTTAGCCGATGACAACAAAGGTTTCATTGTTTATATAATCGAGTTGGATTTATTGACATCGGACCTCCAGCCAATGAATGCTTCAAACTACGGATCAATGCTTATTTAATCTATCATTACTAGCCGATTGGTTGCTACTGGATTATATTATTGTTATATTACTTTATCATCAACCGACTATCTTTATATCATTATTTACTCAAGTATCAAGATCTTACTGGATATCGGCTGGTATCGACATCGGTTGGAACTACTCCATCGGCTTGTTAGCTGATCGGTTCTTTGATGATCTTCAATTTATATATCTTGTCAGTTGCAGGATCAAACTGACTGGCACGCCCGTATCTCATCAATATTTTGAACCTGCACTGGAGTAAAGCAAATCTCCCAGGCCGTCGTGTTTTTACTTCAACATTGTTGTAGACTTATGTTTTTTTAACCAAATGGGACCCATGGTGAGAGAGTCAAAGGAGTGGGCCCCACCTTCCCTTTTTTTTCTTTCTTTTCTCCTTCTTCTCTCTCCTTCTTATCCTATCTTCTCCTTATCTCCTTTTCTTTCTTTTCTCTGCTTCTTCTTCTCTTCCTGAGAAGGGAGGCCGAGGGGAGATGGCGTTGGCGGCTGGGCGCGTGGGGTGGCGGCGAGCGGCAGGGCTGGTGGCTGGGGTGACACCTGCCGGCGGCGAGACGGCGCGGGGCGGCGACCGGCTGTGGCGCGCGCTATGGCTTGCATGGCCGTTGGCTGCACGTGGCGGCGATGGCCTGCGGTGGGAGGAGGCCGAGGGCGGCGCGCCGGGTAGGAGGAGGTCGGGGGCGCCGGTGGCTCAGGCTGGCGTCGGCTCGGCCTGGGGGATGGCCGGGCGCGGTGGCACCAGCGCCGCAGGCGGTCGGGGCGGCCTCGGCAGCTTGGCCGGACTACGGCCGGGCTCGGAATGGATGGTGCGACAATGGCGTTCGGTCCGTCGGTGAGCAGCGAGTGGCGCGGAGCAGTGCCTAACTTCACCGGAGAAAGCGGAGGCGGTGCCTAACTTGCCAGGCGTAGTGGCACGACAGTGAGGATGCAGAGGAGGTTAAAAGATGGGTACAGGAATGAGTCAGGGAGAGTAATGAAGCATGCGTGTATTTTTGCATGCTTGCTATCTCGGGTGTCTTGTGTGTACATGGAGGAAGGCTGGGTGTTTTAGCTTTGGGTTGGGTTTTGCTTGTAGAGGTGTCGGTGGAAAAAGAAAAGGTGTGCACAATGCTTGCCTGTTATCATTTGCCTGTGGATTGTAAAAGATATTGGACTATGAACTTCGATGATTTGTTTGGGATTTTCGAACTGATAGGGAATTTGGGTTGGAGGGATTTTGACTTTTGAGAATATTTGCAACAAATGGAACGAATGGAAAATGATTTAATAAGGATAGAAATTGGAGAAGTGATTTAGGACGCGATTCGGATTCCAAAATCTGAACACGAGGATTTTATTTGGAAGATGATGATCGGAGGAAAAACTTGACTTTTGTTGGTTCCAGCGGTGCGCAATTAAATTCAACGGGAGAAATGACCGTTGATTTTGCATCGTACGTGCACAAAAATATTAGTTTTGATGTGTACACGTATAGGAAATATTTGTCTAGCGGTCAAAGTCTAAAATAAATATTTTTAGACTCCTTGGATGGAAAGAAGAGTGTTTGTCGGCACGGTAAAAATTCTGAAAGCGAAATTTTAACTGTACGACTTTTGGAAGTGTTTAGGAGGAAAACTCGAACTTCAAAATTCGAATCAGGAGAATTTAATTTTGAAGGAAAAGATTTGGCTAAGAATTTGAGTTTACAAGTAATGGGTTAATTGAGATCTTTGGCACACAAACCTAGATACACTCAAAGAACCAAATTTTTGAACATAGGTTTTTAAGAAAATATATTTTTCGACGCGGCAAAAATCGGGGCGTTACAACCACCAATTATTGTTTTATAATATAATTTTTGTGAAGCGAAAATGATGTTATTAGATTCATCTTCAAAAATATTTTCGTATGATTATACTTTTATCACATTAATGATATATTAATGATCAAAGTTTTATCCTAACAAAATAAAATATATCATATATTTTAAAACAGAGGGAGTACTCCTACTCCCGTTCAAGCTCATCATTTTGAAAGGCATTCCACCTAAAATTCAACAAAGCAGTTATACAAATGCTTGCACTAGCTACTAATGCATATACAGAAGATGGGTGGCATTCATCCAAGTTCACACGTGCACCCAATCTGGTACCATAAATAGATGTAATCATTCATTTTGATCAATAAAAGAATCTCATTCCCACAGTTCTTTCAATCTCTCATTCTCTCGATACTCTTAACACTTGATACTTGATTGCGCGATGCAGCTCAAGGCTTAAAGGTTCAACTGAGGCGGCAGGCCCCAACGCATCACTGGACATTTTGACATACTAATTAGTAAATTGAAAGTTTGAAGCCATCCATTAATCGGCATATCTACGGCTGAGTCCGGTGATGAGTACTAGTTGAGAAAGAATCGCAATAAATGAAAGGATGGAACATCTTCGATCCAGTATTAAAGGAGTTGAAGTAAGATATCCAAATGGATAGGATGAACTCTGTGAAAATTCTTTGCTGAGTCTAGTGAAACTCACACCAAAATCTACGGCTCAACAACAAACCTATATTTTGTATCGTTTCTGTGGAGGTAGACGATAGAGATTACCGGCTTGTTAAGCGGGATGCACATCAAATAAGGTCTAAGGATGTAATCATCGCGCCAATGTTGCAGCTCCCTATCGACCTGCTCCTTTTCTGCTGTTTGGTTTTATGAGGAAGGTTTACTTCTTTAGTTCACTTATCCCTCTTTTTTCAAAAGGATGGCTCTTTGTTTTCAGCTTTTATCTTTTAGCAATGTAATGGGGTCTATCCCCTAAACTCTGTTCTTGCTTAAATAAAATGTTTGTGTGTTCAAAAAAAAAGGGCATATCTAACAAGTAATTAATCGCATTAACCAAGTCATTTCTCATCTGAAGGATCCACAACGTGCCCGAGGAACAAGACCTGGGCCTTCTCATACTCCACGATGGCGAACATGAACGGGTGCTCCGCCACGAAGCTCATCGGCGGCGGCCTGGGAGGCTCCGGTCCGCCGTAGGCCGGGCTGGAACACGAGTACGTCGCTTCCACCGCCGTCGTGCCCTCCTCGTCGACCTCCACGGCGCACTTCTGCCTCATGGCCGACACATAGAGCCCCTCGGGCGTCGTGTTCACGGCCATCCTGGACAGGTCGGCGGCGAGAGGATCGAAGGGCGCGCCCAGCCCGAGCTGTGCCAGCGCGCCGCCGGCGTCGAGCTCGGAGGAGAACTTGAACTTAGGGACCATGCACGGGGAGACATCCTGCTCGCTCCGGGGCACGCACCGCATGACGAAGTCCGGTTCGGTGACGGCCATGCGCAGGACGTCGCGGAGCCCGTCGCGCTTGATCGGGAGGAACACGAGCATGCAGAAGCAGGGCGCCACGAAGTGGACCTGGCCGTCGTGTCCCACCATCTTGTAGAAGAGCTGGAGGACCTTGAACCCGAGACCATCGAACCTGGCGGCGTAGTGCGTCCCGGGGTCCGACAGGAACGGCACCGTCACCCTCGTGCCGTCCTGACGGTGGAACGTGCGGTGCTGGGTGTTGTACGACTCGAACTTCTGACCCCACGTCGCCTTGAAGTGCATGGCGTTGGCAAGGACGCACTTTGTGCTGCGCACGAATGTGCCAGGGGAGATGATGTTGTTTAGGCGCCCGTTGGTGGCCTGCGAGATGAAACGGTTCACCTCCGCCACCGCAGCGTCAGCCTGATCAATGCAAAATTGTTAGTTCAATTATTTAACTCTCTGTCACGTTATGTTTTTGCCATATTAGTTGGCGTTGAGTATTATTGTTTTTGGTACTACTAACCTGGTTCTGGAAGTCCACGGATCGTGTGAATGCCCCGTGAGCGGCGGCAGCGGTGGACTGGAACTCCGGCCTGAGGCGGAGCGAGCGGTCCACGAAGATGCCAGCGGCGAAGGAGAGCTGCGGCCACACCCGCATCTCGGCGAGGATCCTGGCACTCGCCGCGTTGAGCTGGTGGATGTGCTCGGAGCCCAGGAAGGCCAGCAGCTGGCGCAGCGTCTGGCCGTCGGCGCCCGTGGCGAGCAGCGCGAGCCCCGCGCGGAGGCCCAAGGGCGAGAACATGAAATTGGACTGCTCCGCGATCGCCTTCGTGCCGGCGATCCAGGCCACTTGCAAGCAATAATCCATGCTTGCCGCCGGTGGGGTGGTCAGTTAACGTGTCAAGAAGTTGCAAAGCAAAGCGAAAACCGGAGCGCTCCGGAGAGGCGGAGCAAAGCTGTCAAAAAAACAGGACGATTGGTGCCTCCGGCCTCCCCCACAGTATTTATAGAGGAAAGGCATGTGGATATGCACCGCCTTAACCGAGTAGGACTCACACCATTGGCCCATATAAGATGGGCTGAAAAGGCCTATTATGTCGGGTTCACAAGAGCCCGGCCCATAGGTGGTAACTGTCAGGGCCCGGGCCACATCGTACAGGTTGGTCGAATTTTTTTATTTTTAATTTTTTTATTAAAAGTTTTGCAAAAAAATTAAAGTTTGATAAAAGTAGCCTCCCGCCGCTCTCTAGGAGGGCGATTATTAAAAATCACCCATCCAAAGGGTGGCAATTATGACGTGGCAGACGGCCGTTGGCTCTCTACCGACGGCCGTCTGCACATTTTGCAGGCGGCCCCCTTGCCGCCATATCAGAGGGCGGTTTTTACTGTGCCGGGGGGCCGCCTGCAAAAGGGCGGCGGGGGCCTGGAATTTTGCAGGCAGCCCCTTTACCGCCCTTCGGAAGGGCGGTTTTTAACCCCTCCCCTATAAAATCCTTCCCCTCTCTGAAATTCCCATTATAATCACTCGTAATTCCAGAAAAAAAGAAAGAGGGAGGGGTGAGGGGGAGCAGAAAGAGAGCGGCGAAGCCCTGCTGATTTGCGCACTTCATCACAGGTAAATACATCACATTACATTATGTTGTTAATTTATGTTGAATTGCAGTTTTAGTTCCATAATTTTTAGTAGATCTATAGAACACAACACATTTGTGTAGATCTAGAACATAGTAGATTTTAGTAGGAATTGAGACTTAGGCTGTAGTGTAAATTGAAAAATGTAATTTAGTTCGATCTGAAGCACGCCATCTATTTGTATAATTATGGACATAGGACACAGAACAATATTGTAGATATTGTAACTTAGTGCAGAGTACCGATGAACATGATGTTAGATCTTATTAGTATGGTATGAACTTAATTAACCTAGTTATTTTTTTAATCACGCACAATGTCAAATAAGCTCCTATTTCAGATAGTTCATGGTGAAGGGAACCTTAGATTTAGTTCAGATGGTATTGATTTGTCAGATTTTGTAATGACATCTAAGGGCATCGATAGGCCTGCAGAGAGAACATTTCAGTCAATTTACAGTTGGTTGTTGAGAGGATTTAGAATAGACCCAGAAGTCTACACAATGTCAGTATCTGTTGTAGTGAGTCGTGCAACAGAAGGTTATTTTTGGGAACTAATGCCGATGGATAGTACTGTTGCATGGAGACGATATGTGGAGATGGCTTTTGAACGGTCATGGCCCCTTGTTATATTTGTGTCGGTGCAAGAGAAAGATGCAAATTTTTCAGTGGGAACCGAAGATGTCGAGGGTCCTAGCAATGCGGGTGATGTTGTTGGACCATCGTTGCAAAGTGAGCAAAATCAAACAAGGGTAGAGCAGGCCATGGGCATGGCGGATGAGGGGGAGAGAGTCGGTACAATCGTTGATGAAATGGAGAGGGAAGATTCGGATAATGAGCAACCGGAGGGCGACGCATCATCCGATGAGGAAGGTGATGTAATACCCACCGATTGGACAAACGAGGATTTCTCTGGACTTGTTATCTCAGAGGGTCATCATGTACCCTGGGAATACAAGGAGAACGAGGTAATTGGGGGTGCTAGATATGCTCATAAGGATGAGATGAAGGAGGCGGTCAAGCATTGGGCAGTTTCCTTGCAGAGAGAGTTTAGGGTGGTCAAATCAACCAACTATGTGTATGAAGTGAGGTGCATGAAGGAAGATTGTCCCTGGCGTGTCCACGCATATAAGGGAAAATGGAATGATTATTAGAAAGTTAGAATTGTCACCGAGCACCAGTGCTATTTACAAGGGGTGGAGAAGTATCACCGGAATATTACATCAGCTTTTGTGGCAAGTGAGATGTACGGCAGTGTTGTTTCTAACATTGGCTTTGAACGAAGATCAATTATCAGCCACATTGAAAACAAATTCAAATACACGATAAGCCGCCTGGAGAGCTAAACAAAAGATTCTTGAGATGAGGTATGGAACATTTGAAGTATCCTATGATAATTTGCCTCGTCTGTTAGCAACCATTGCCCAGAGGAATAGTAACCTCCACACATTTTCATCGGCTGATGATCCAACGAAGATGGTGTTGCAAAGAGCCTTTTTCTCATTGAGTGCTTGCATCAACGCTTTTGTGCACTGTCGACCTGTTCTATGCATAGATGGAATTTTTTTAACAGGTAAATACCGTGGTCAGATATTGACAGCAATTGGGTGTGATGGCAACAATCAGGTTTTACCTATGGCTTTTGCATTTGTGGAGAGTGAGAACACTGAAAGCTGGTACTGGTTCCTGGAGAGAGTGCGCATAGCAGTTGTGCGTATGAGGCTCAATATTTGCCTTATACATGACCGTCATGCGGGCATGTTGCGGGCTATTGACTACTTGCAGAACGGTTGGGATGAGAAGGGACTCCCAGCAAAGTGGGCTGATGTTCGGAGTCGGTGGTGCATGCGTCACATGGGTGCTAACTTCTACAAGCAATTCAAGAACAAGCATCTTATGGATCTTTTCAAGAGACTGTGTTCTCAAAATCAAGAGAAGAAATTTAATGAGTTGTGGAGAAGGTTTGATGAGTTGACAACGAAACAAACTGACAAGCAATCTCGCCGACCACAAGTTAAAGGTGACGAGCCTCCAATACCTCTTGGTGCATTACATGACGACCCACCGATAATGAGAAGGAGGTCGGGGTCATCCATCAGATGTTTCACTCATTGGATTGAGAATGAACCTAAGGAGAAGTGGTCTTTGTTGTATGACACTGATGGATCTCGGCATGGTATAATGACAACCAATTTGGCCGAGGTATACAACTGGGTAATGCGCGGAGTTCGGGTACTTCCATTGGTTGCTATAGTTGAATTCATCCTTCACGGCACACAGGCCTACTTTAGAGATCGATACCAGAAAATTGGACCATCAATGGCTAATAACAATGTAGTATTAGGCAACATTGTGACTAAGTACATGGAAAATAAAATCAAAAAGGCACGGAGGCATAGAGTTGTTGCTCAAGGCACACAAGTTCATTGGTACGAAGTAATATGTGTTGATAGGAGCAGGCGTGGCATCTATCGTAAGCAAGCAGTACAGGAATGTGTCTTGAAGGCGGATGGTGGATGTAGCTGCAGTTGTATGAAGCCTAAGCTTCGACACCTGCCTTGCTCACACGTTCTTGCCGCTGCCGGTGATTGTGGCATATGTCCCGATGTGTACATCTCACATTATTTCAGAAAAGAAGCAATCTTTCATACATGGAGTGAGGAGATATATGGGTTCGGCATCTCTGGATCATACACAACTCTGAGGCCCCAAGTTTTTTACGTTCGAGGCTCCAAGTTTTTTACGTTCCTGATCCATCCAAGCTAAGGGTGAAGAATGGTCATCGTAAGACAAGACACATCAGGAACGACATGGATAAGTCCGAGACAGGTGGGAGGACTCTACGCTGCAGCAGGTGCGACGAGCGCGGCCATACATACAAGAAATGCCCGAAGGATGCAGAAGTTCCTAGCAGCGCGGATGCTGGCCCGTCTGGACAGGGAAGTGATGGAAGGCGACCACCAGGGGAAGGAACAACAAGCAGGCGTCCACGGCCAAGGCGTTCTCGTGCAGCAGGCGATTCCATGGTGTAACATAGCTATCGAGTTATGAATTAGACTGCTCGTGTGTTCTATATAGTGTTCGGAGTATGTACTTGTATCGTCACCTTTCAATGAATGTTGTTGTAATGCGTTAGCAGACTATTATTGTAATTGTAGTGTGTATTCAGACTGAGGATACTGGTATTTGTATTTTTATCTGTAAGTTCTCGAAACAAGTACTCGTATTGTGTATTTGCACTCATTCTTGATGCCAAAATATTTTGTATTGTAACAAAATATATGTTTTCACATATTTGTTACTACCTATAAGTAATCTAGTTATGAACTATTGTAAGGTATTTTGAAATAATAATTTCTATTTTTCTGATAATTATTTATGACGCGGGTATGGCGGACGACACACCGGAGCTGTTCAACCGTGGGATTGACAGGAACCACCGCTCATTCCTATCTGCAGTCCAGGGTGCACAGCTTAACACCTTCCGTCCACGCACGAGACGTGAGTTGTTGCGTGTCGACCCACGGCATGTTCCTTGGTACGTCTAAGTAAATATTTGTTTATGATTTATTTAAGCGTACGCACGACATTTTGGTATGTACTAAAGCTTACATTGTAATCTACGCAGGTTGCGTGCGGCAGGCCTTCTTCCGCTTTGTAGGCTTGTCGACGCGGGGGCGGACGAGCGTGACCCGGCGAAGCGGTGGGATGTGGATCGGTCACTCCTTGCTCCTCTTGTGGACCGCTGGCGACCGGAGACGCACACGTTCCATCTTCCGTGTGGTGAGATGGCTCCGACACTACAGGACGTGTCATTCCTGCTTGGGCTACCACTCGCTGGAGACCCCGTAGGTCCCGTCGATGGTGGTGCTGGGTGGAAGGAGGATATCACCGTGTGCTTCTCGCACGTGATGCGCCGTCCAGATTTAGGAGGGCCCAACCCCCTACCCGCGTACACTACTGTCGGGCCTACCAAGGCTTGGCTGCTTCAGTTCACTGTAAGTACATACCGAGTTCCTTTCTATATGATTTAGCAATTACATATCGGTTCATACTACCATTTGATTATTAATTGCAGATAGACCAACTGGACCCTGATGCCGATGAGTACTCGGTACGACGCGCCCTTGAGGCGTACTTACTGTGGCTCTTCGGCTGGGTTATGTTCACCAACACACACGGGCATGCTGTCGACTTCCGTCTGGTCCACTACACACGGTCCATCGCGGATTCCGAGCCAGAGGACGTGCCCCAGTGGAGCTGGGGATCTGCCATGCTCGCGGCCACGTACCGTGCGCTGTCTGAGTCGTGCACGAAGACCGATGCAGGATCGATCTTCGCTGGCTGCCCTATGTTGGTTCAGCTTTGGGAAGCTGAGAGGTTTCCATAGGACGACCTGTGGTAGACCCCGCACCCTTCGGAGTTGGTCCCAGCACGCAGTGGCCAGAGGACGGACCCACCATGGGGACTTACTGGTGTCGACGTACGGTACGTGCAAACCAAGCTGTTCGTATCGTTTACCTCACATATTACTTTCGTGTAAGCACATAACATGTCTCAATGTGTTGTCTCAATCTATTCATCTTTATGTTGCAGCGTCGGTACGCTCACATTCAAGTGAGACGTAGTTACCCGGACTTCGTGTTCGAGTTCGACCGTCTCCAGCCGAACGACGTCATCTGGGAGCCTTACAGTGCCGAGGCCGTTGCTGCGAGAGCACCGTTAGGACTCTCGTCCATGTGCACACGCGACCAGGCTTACTGGCTAACGACCGTGCCTCTGGTGTTCGACATCTGCGTCGAGCCTCACTGCCCGCAGCGTGTGCTAAGACAGTTTGGTTTGCGGCAGGGTTTCCCGGGCAACATGCAGCACACCGTCCAGCACGGAGACCACTCGTGAGTGTCAACAGTAAAATTTAACATTGCGATGTTACTAATCTCATCAAGCCATAAAATTTACCTCTCTCGACAAGTTGACTCGACGTGGACAGCAAGCAGGCGCATTTTGGGCTCCCCGGGTACAGAACTACATTGATGACTGGGTGATAGCTACAGAATCGGTGGTCGACGAGCTTTTCGTACACACTGAGGAGCACTACCGCCCCGTGCGCGTGTCACCTTCACTCCTGCCGCCCCTGAGCCGCACCTTCCCACTGTGACGGACATGTATCCCACGCACCGTGACCGAGACTACTTCATGGGGGTACGTCGCCATTGTATAACTTTCTTCAAATCTTTAATTTGTCTTACGTAAGTTGTGACATTAACTGCACTTTTTACTTTCACGTTGCATAGGCCGACGCCGCACGGGCTATCAATGCTGATATCAATGCCATCGCACTGAGGTTGGACGCAGGCGTGTACTTGACTGAGTCTGAGCAGAGGGCCACGTTCGACCGGATGAGGGGCAAGATGCACTCGGTCATGCGCGTCTTCTCCTGTCGCAACGCACTCAACGCCGTTCCTCCACGTGGTCCTGTACAACCACGTCCACGCGCCCCTACAGGCGGTCCAACACGAGCTACAGCAGCGGGTTCTCACAGTACTGCTCAAACAAGAGGTAAGTTCTATTATGTTTTTGCTTTCGTAGAAATAACGTAACTACATCGTGATCTAACATTCCACCGTCGCAGGACCTCGTATGCCTTCGGGTGGGTTCGCCGGCTTCGACACCGGCTTCACAGGCACGTCTGGCACGTCCTCCGCGTTCGGAGGCACATCCTCCGCGTTCGCAGGCTCGGCCGCCGCGTTCACCGGCACGACAGGCGCGTTCACCGACAGTTCCGGTGCCTTCGCCAGCTCTTCCACTAGATCGTTGATCCCTTGACCACACGGTAATGTGATCTTTGTTAGTACTATTAAATACCTCTATGAAATTGATGGTCATTCTCCTACAGGGTTT
Source organism: Oryza punctata (assembly GCA_000573905.2). Taxonomy (NCBI): domain Eukaryota; kingdom Viridiplantae; phylum Streptophyta; class Magnoliopsida; order Poales; family Poaceae; genus Oryza; species Oryza punctata. Next base: position 25,217,874 of record CM002491.2, on the reverse strand, counting down.
CACGCGGGGATCTTCGGTAGAGGTGATTCCTTCTCTCATGCCGTTTCTACGACGACGACTTGGAGGGTGAGCAGGAGCAGGACATACTAGGCTCCTCTCAGCTTGGAGGAGCTCCAGAGGCGCATACCCAGGAGCAGCCGGAGGTCACACCTGCGCAGGCGGGATAGGTAGGCCGTGCCGTTCCACCTGACCGGCTGACGTACTCTCAGGGACACATAAGGGCGCAGGGTAGGAGGGACAGGGGCAAGAGGCCTCTTCAGTAGTGTTCTACCTCTTTACTACTTATGCATTACATTTCTTTTGCCTTTTGTACCTGTAAATCAGTACTACTATTGGTTTTACTACTGCATGTGGTTCTCTCCCCTTTATTGTCCTTGTCATTCTTACCATGGTACAATAAATTATGCATACGACAACACACTTTCGGCGCATCACGGTAGTGTCAGTTCCACTAAAGCGCACAGTGCACCACAGCACGAGTTGTCACGATCAACTTTCGTCACTGCTTACTGACATAAAGTGAATCATGGCCGTGCGTGCTCGTGTTGTCACATCGATTGAAATATACAACTTTCATTTAGTGCAGATATATTGCACTACGTGAGGGGCTGTATAATTGACCAGTCGAAGGCAACCCGTTCATATCTTCGTTCCACCTATCGCACAAATTTACGGAATGGAACCACCATTTCTTGAGCGTCTGAACTGGCGAAGCGATCCTTTCGCCGGTTGGTTTCCACCATGGTGTGACCGTCCATTGTGCGATTGTGGGGATGGATGCATACTCAAGTAATCCCTCATGGTACAAACTCGGGGCAGGAGATTCTTCCAATGCACGAACGTTGATCAGGTAAGGTTCATCTACTCGCAGTTCCAATAGATAGAACACTAACTGCTTTGTACAAAACCGTAACATATTTTGCAGTCATATCGTACATTGTGCAACTTCATTAAGTGGGTAGACTTGGAGAACCCACGATTCGATGGAATACGTCTATACCCACGTAGTGAAACAAGATCAGAGTACCTAAGGCGGAAGGATGAATATGAACGCCGAATTGCTACTGAAACTTTAGAATGGCAGGTAAATCCCCTGGGACTCCCCACATGGCGTGAACGTCCAGAGTGTCATTGTGGTGACCGTTGTCAGGTCATACGGTCTGTAAGGCACCGAACTCGCGGACAAAGATGCTTCGCATGTCCAAACATTGTCGATGATGATTTCGTCGTAAGTGCAATTCTTCTTTTCATCACTCATCGCTATTATCATGACCATAAATATCCTCACAATGTGTGTACGTAGGAGGATGTAAGGAAATGTCAATTCATACAATGGATCGACACGGCCAGAGTTACTTCCAATGGCGGGCCGATAACGCAACCTGAACCGACCACACAATTCATTCAGGCTTGGATGGAGTACGAACGTTGGGTAGAAATTGCAAGCTTAGACTGGAGGAACAATCCATTAGGGTTACCTAAATGGTCGGAGCGTCCCAAGTGTGGTTGTCGAGATCGCTGCCAGGTGGCTACCTCCTTTGCAGAACAAACATTTGGCAGGAGATATTATGTCTGCCCCAATGTAGACAACAATTTCGTTGTATGTCCAACTTTTTCCAAATTGCTCTACGATTTGCACAATATTTCTACCCTTATTGACTAATCTTATTAATTTCGTAGGGCAATCTAAGGATGTGTCGATTTACTCAGTGGATCAACATTGTTACTCCATCCTATCATGGCCAAAAGATAACAGATTCTGAAACAGAAAGAGAGTACCAACGATTGAAGAACCATGAAAATGCAACGCAAATTGACCGACCTAGAAGGGGCTAGTAGGTTAGCGCAATCTACATTCGTCAGGACCGATAAATTTGTATCGTGTATCCATGGCACTTCTTTCCTATCTTATCATTAAGATGTTTAATTATGATGGTGTATTGCATGCGTACAAATAAAAAATATCGAATATATTAACATGGTTCTTTGACGCCCCGTTACGATCCTTTCCTTACAATTTTACGCAATACAAATACCTAACAATATATCATCCGATACTTACTAAATTTTACATACTCTTCTTGTTTCTACAAGATCATTAACCTAATGCTTCAAAATCACACACCGCATCCTCGACCTACAATTTGACATACTCTTTAACTTTATAAAATATACCTGATTTTTCTCTTCTCCGAGTGAGTGTTTACCTACTTTTATTCGTCCAAATATCATAGTTTACATCAAACAAATTTACAATCATTACTCTTGTTTAATTAGTTTTCAATATGATGAATTACTAAAATTTTGTACCGAATATTTTGATAACAAACATAATAAAACATATGGAAACCCTAAACTAAATGAACAGTTAAAAACCGCCCTTCCAAAGGGCGGCAAGGGGGCCGCCTGCAAAATTCTAGGCCCCCACGCCGCCCTTTTGCAGGTGGCCCCCCAGCACAGTAAAAACCGCCCTCTGATATAGCGGCAAGGGGGCCGCCTGCAAAATGTGCAGACGGCCGTCAGCAAAGAGCCAACGGCTGTTTGCCACATCACAATCGCCACCCTTTGGATGGGCAATTTTTAATAATCGCCCCCCCAGGGGCGGCGGGAGACTACTTTTGTCAAACTTTAAATTACTTTTGCAAAACTTTTAATAAAAAATTAAAAATAAAAAAAATTCCAGGTTGGTCAGTTTTGCGTAGTGATAGGTCACCTGCCGTTGCAATCCAGAGACCTGGCCTGTGCGTGGATCTCGTGTGCGTCTTTCGTTGTCACTTCTCAGCTCCAAGCGCGCAAGCGCACGTCCGTCTGCCCGCCATCCCACGGTCATCCGCGTCGGCGTCGGCATCATGTGGCGTGCGGAGGCCACGCCCCCGTGATCACGGGTCACGGCTCGGCGATGGAAAAAGTGGACATGTCCCTGCATCACCTAGATTAAGACGTAGTAGTTTTCATACTTATCATATCATATAAATATTAGAATAGAAAAACTATTGTACAGTATCCCGTAGAGACGGGATAAGTGGGTAACGTTTCAGTCTTATCCGTTCCCTTTTTTTCTTTCTCTTCCAGAGTCTTCGCTATCCTCCTCCTCTGCTTTTCCTCCTTCGCTCCTCCTTTTCCCCTCCCCCTCCTCTCCACAAAGAGCTTCTCTATTTAGGTATGGTGGTGGTGGAGCAGGCCCCGAAAATGGATCTAGAATCCTAGGCTCTCCTCACTGCTACATCGGTAACAAGGGCGTGTGGGCTGCACCAGTCTCATGGCCTCCTCCTCCATCTCATGTTTTTGAGGCATGGCGACATCCATTGGATCTAGCACTCATGGCGGTCAGGGGCAACTAGGAAGAAGCGAGGCCATAGGGAAGGATGATGCCTGGCTCCTCGGCCTCTTCCTTCTAGGCGCATTTTTGATGGTGATGGAGGGGCGCATCCAATGAAGCTTCTGGATCTGGAGCTTGCATTGAAATGACGTGATGGTGAGCCATCATGTTCCTCACCGAAGTGTGTGCAGGTACGTCTACGATGTATTATCAGCAGCCAGTACCCGTGGGTATCATGCCTAGTACCTGTGGTATCACGGCTGATACCTCGGTATCAGACTCGATACATGTAGGTACCATGTTTGGTACCTGGTGATATCACGGTTGATACCGAAGTATCAGACCCGATCCCGTAGGTACCATGTCTGGTACCTATATCACGGTTGATATCTAGGTATCAAACCTGGTACCTATGTATCATGGTTGGTACTCACACGTATCAAACCTGGTACCTTAGGTACTAGGACCGGGGTTGGTTTTACAGTATCAAGTATCAACGCTTCCTCTCCTCTTCTTCCTTCTCCTCAGCTCAAACCTTGTTCCCTGCTGCTGTTACCAGCGTCGCTGCCTACGCCACCACGAGCGTTGGCTCAAGGCGAGGGGTGCGAGCATGTGCAGTGGGGGCAGGATGATGCTAGACTTGCGAGGAGAAAGCAGATACGTGGGATGATGTCAGCCTATGTAAAGTATCTCGTCTAGACGGTATCCCGTGGGGTAGCATCCCTCATATTAGAAACTATATATCTAATTTAGGATGTCTTTAAAATAAATTCTTTGAATCACTTCTATTCTCTCTTCTTTTATTCACCTATCCCCTTATTTCCATTCTTGTTTTTTGTGTAGAGATAGTTTCTTGAATGAGAAATGATGTCTTCATCTTTTTACCTCTCTCCTCATCAATTCTCTTGCCACATCATATTTTTATTTATTAGATAATATATTTAATGCTATAAACATTAAATGATATGTTGGGTTGAGGATAGTATAAAACCCACGGCTACCCTTCTTCCTATCATGGGCCACGCAGGACCATATCAAATTCATATCACCGAATTTGCGTCCGGTGCCTCCACATAATAACTCGCAGAGAAGATGATCGGACAAGGTCACAAGGACCATGTCAAATTCTTCCACGGTTCCACCCCCACCCTTTTTTGAAAAAAATCTCGAAGAGGAAATAACCAGCCAACCAAGGATCAGACAAAGCTCATTGCAAATCGCAAGGATTCCGTTTGTTGGGGAGTTCACGGAAAGGAGGACATTAGACGTGAGTACGCATGGTAACCTTCCAGTCAATAAGTCAAACCCCATCCACCTCGTTTATCTTGCGCACATTTTCCGAACTACTAAATATATTTTTCTAAAAACAATTTCTATAGAAAAAATATTTTAATCCATTTTTCAGTTTTAAAATAATTAATACTTAATTAATTACATACTATAACTATATAACTATAGCTCATTTTATCTTCTTAATCTTCTTTAATTAATTATATAGTATTAAAGCTCTTGAACAACCAAACCAACAACAAAACAGAGTAGTAAATTCTGCTTCCTCTCCTGCTTCTCTCCCTCCGTCCCCAATAAAGGGACAGTTCGCAGGAGGCCGTGGTACGCGACTACGCGTACGCCACGCCACACGCTTCTCGCTCTCCCTCCACTCGTAGCAGCTCGAGCTGCCTGTAGCAGATAGCGCGACGCCGCGACCTTCGTGTGCCGGCGCCGCCCCACGCGCAGAAGAGAGAGGAGGAAGAGGAGGAGGAAGGAGGAGAGATCGTAGCTAGAGCCTAGAGCGAAGCGAGATGGCTGCCGGGCTGGGCGTGAAGGCGGCGCCGTTCACATACGTGGCGCACGCGCTGGCCATGGCGGCGGCGGTCATGATGCTCGTCTGGTGCATCAGCTTCCGGGGCGGCCTCGCGTTCGAGGCGGACAACAAGAACCTCATCTTCAACGTAAGGCCTCGGTCGATTTTTTTTTCTTTAGCATCTCTTTCTCCTTTTTTTTTCCACCTGTTGCTAATTGCTAGTAGTTGCTACCGGGTAGCTAGGCGAGTAATCTTGCGGGTTGATTCGCTTGCGTCCGCTTTCGTTGCGCTTTGTGCTTTGTTCGTTGCAAGTCACATCAGCGTGGTTGCTTTTGTGAGCAAAGGCAGTTATTGGACATTTCTATGTGTATGTTCACACCTAACCGAGGGATGTAGAGTGGTTAGCGGTAGAATTGGTGTCCAAGAAAACAGGGGATTTTGAAAAGCTTCATCTTGAAGATTCGATATTTACGTTTTGGCTTGTCGGTTTCAGCGTTACAGGATGATCTTGATCTGATGAATTAGTACTACCATACTCGTCAAACATGACCTCTGCTAGTAAGTTGAGTAATTCAAGTGCTCCTTTGAGGCGACTATAACTACTCAATTCAGCTGGTTATTTCGCTATTAATTGTATGCGGCGATTACTGCCATGCTATATGAGTCCACGTTACTCACTCCGTTTCATATTAGTATTTTCAACGCAAAACAAATATATTATCAAAATATATTTAATGTTTGATTTAATTAAACTAATTTATTATTTAAAATATTGCTAGATTTTTTATAATTTGATCAAACTTAATAAAGTAGAAAAAAATCAAACGATTTATAATATGAAACGGAGGGAGTACTAGATACAGAGAGTACTAGATACGGAGTATTGTAACAAGTTGGACGAATATATGGTCTACAAACTTTATCAAGGAAATCGAGTTATTGACTAACTGATGCATCTGATTTGCCCCCTGCAATTTGTGCAATTCTGAAAGGATAAAGCATGGAAACACATACTCTCTTTTTTTAATAGATAATGTTGTTGATTTTTACTTTTAGATGCATATTTGACTATTCGTCTTATTCAAAAAATTTTGCAAATGTATAAGATAAAAAATCATGCTTAAAGTACTTCTAGTGATAAAATAACTCACAACAAAATGAATGATAATTATGTAATTTTTTTTAAATAAGGCGAATGGTCAAACGTGTGTCAAAAATCAACGGTGTTATTTATTAAAAATGGAGGAAGTATTAGAGAAAACACCTTCAACCATTCATCATGCATTTACCAAACCTTTGATAAAAAGAAGACTTATAAGCATTTGTCTTTTAGATTATCCCCAAATTATATAGTATGTACTATCAGATAAAAAAACGTGCTACAATTTATCTAGAGCATGTGATCTCTTGTACATGAAGGCCACATAAATCTAGACAGGTGTCCGTGTCCCCTTGTCTAGCTGTTGATTTTATTATGGTCGAAAGTGGTACTAACATACTCACGTAGTTATGTCAAGATTCCTCAGTTATGTTAACTTGTGTTCTGCTGTGGTGCGTACGCAGGTTCACCCTGTTCTTATGCTGATTGGGTACATTATCCTCGGCAGTGAAGGTAAGGATGACATAATCCTGATCAAAATTTGCCTCTGATTTATCTGAAGAATATTTTTTTAGTAGAATAAAGAATATGAGTTAATTAAATATCTCATCAATTCATTCTGGCAGCCATAATGATCTATAAGATATTCCCAAAACTGAACCACGACACAACCAAGCTGATCCACCTGATTCTCCACGCGATCGCCATTGTTCTTGGCGCCGTCGGAATCTACTGCGCCTTCAAGTTCCACAACGAGAGCGGGATCGCCAACCTCTACAGCCTGCATTCCTGGCTCGGAATCGGAACAATCTCGCTGTACGGCATTCAGGTGACAAAAACGGCACCGAAACAAACTGGATTTGTAACCATTTTTTTTTTCCTTTTCCGTTTCAGCAAATGCATCGTTTTTGCTCTGCGTATTGCAGTGGATATTTGGATTCGTGGCGTTCTTCTACCCCGGCACGGCGCCGCACGTGAGGCGCGGGGCGCTGCCGTGGCACGTGCTGTTCGGCCTGTTCGTCTACGTCCTGACGCTGGCGACGGCGGAGCTCGGGCTCCTGGAGAAGCTGACCTTCCTCCAGAGCTCCGGCCTCGACAAGTACGGCGCGGAGGCGTTCCTGGTGAACTTCACGGGGCTGGTCGTCGCGCTGTTCGGCGCGGCCGTCGTCGTGGCCGCCATCGCGCCGGCTCACGTCGAGGAACCCGAGGGCTATGCTCCAATTCCGGTCAACTAGCTATGTTTCGCGTTGCTGGAACTCTGGAGGACTGGAAGTGATCATTAATACCACGAAGTCAAAGGTGTAGCAACAGAATTCACATTACCGGTTTGTGTGTATTCGATGGACGATACTGTTTGATAATTGAACACTGTCCAGGTAATTTACGCTTACTACAGTGAATGCACATAGTTACCGAATCCAATAATGATTCACCTGCATGTCACTCTCAAATATTGTCGTGCGATTTTGTCTCCGAGAAAACGTAACTTTTGCAAGACGCAGAAGAAGAGAGAAATTTATCCTGGGCCTGGATTAGGTTCCGGATTTGGGAAGCTTGCCTATAGCCCAATAGCCCAAAACATTGTAAAATCGTCTGGGCTGGTCCATACCTAGTCCTTTGTTGATATGTTGGGCTCAGCCCAATAATTAACGCGAGAACAAATAAGAGCCAGGCAGAACCCCCAAAAGAAAAAAAAATTCTCTTTAATTGTTCTTGGTTTATTTAGGTCATGTTTAGATTGTTTCCACTTTCAACTCTACCAAAATTTGGAATTACCAGAATTTGGTAGGGTAACAAAGTAAACATACTTTAACCAATATTACCTTATCACGATTTGGTAATTGCAGAAACTTCCACTCTTAAGAACACTACTAAAACTTAGTAAGGCTTCAAACTAAATGCATCTAACTATACCAAAATTTGGTAGTACTAAACTATACTAAAATTTAGTATTATCAAATATTGGTATGGTTGATTTTGGTAACAATCTAAAGAAGCCCTTACTCTCTCGTATAGGCATCTAGCTGTTACAGTTTCCTTGTATAAAACAACAATCACAACGATCAAACTGCTGTACTTGGGTTTGACAGGATCTAGGTGGATACTGAGATAAACACAACTTCGCCAACGCAGCATGGTGAGCATGCAATTCCCAGACCCAGGTACATTGTACAAGAAATCAAATCAAAAGGGATGAAGCGAATAAGCATATCGGCGGGAGAAAGAAAAGGACCATTGCTTGTTTAGTGGCGATTATCTCTTAAGCACAATTTCACGAAGGTGCGTTTTTATTTAGCAGCGCTACCTGTAAAGCGTCACATAATTAAAATGATAAGGAGGCATTGTATATGTACAAGTGTACAACTGTTTCAGTTTGTTCCGTCTCTGACACAAAGAAAAGCTGGAGGTGAAAGCAAATGTTTGTGAGCTCAGAAAATTCAACAAATACAAAATGCCCCTTGGGATCACCCAACATCACTCACACTAATCCTTGGACATTGATTCTTTTTTAATTAAGCGATCACGAGCTTTGTCATTTGCTCTTTATCTTATCAGCTACATGCAAATTTTAATTTTTAAAACTTAATTTTAGAGTTGTTTTTCATGTGTTTTCATCGTAGTTTATTTTTCATCATCAGATTATACAAATGTTTATTTTAGAGTTTATTTTTAAACTGCTGAGAGGACATATACAAATGTTTTACCCATTTTTTTGTAATCAGCGTTACGGCAAAATGATGGAACTAATTCATCATTAGGTCATACCGAAAAGATCATGAAACATTTCATGTAGGGACACGACTCATACTTCTAACAGTAAAGCACATAGCACTTGTCCCTTTTTTGTGATAAACCCGAATCTACAATCATGGTTCTGTGATTATTTGTTTTATTTTCTTATTATTTAATTAAAGCAACAGCGAGAAGAAAAGGAAGCTTTGGGGCCTGCAAACGAGACATGAAAACACTTGCCACCTAGTGACAGAGACAAATACTAGCCATTTCAGTACTGATGCTAGTCCATATGGTACTTCTATAGGCTCCCAAAGTAAAGCTGGTTAGATAACCAAACGAAGCAGATCATGGCACAGCTTAGTGCTGTTGCAGATTAGCCTCTAAGTACCTAATCGCTTATTTTAGAATCATGCATCTGTTCAAAAAATATATATAATCATATGTTACCATCCAAATTTAATTAGCTGCTTGTAGATCCATGTTTTTTTTTCCTAGCGTGCTCTTACGACTAGGATGTAATCTCCATTTGATGAGGTTAAATCAGCTCCACAGTTCTTGAACAATTGCCACTCTCTGAGAATCATGTCCCTGTCTGTCTCATATTTTACGTTTATTAGTAGTTTTTTAGGTGCACCCAGTAGAGATGAACCAACAAATAAAGCATCCTATAATGCACTTGTGCTTTGGTTTTGCACTCATGAAAGAATTCTCATGGCCCATCTTTTCCTCTTCTGCTTTAGACCACTTGAGACACCTAATATCCTTCTTTTATTTGCGTGAACCGGTGCGTGCTGTGATTTGTGAGGTTCCACCACTGAGTGATGCAAGCTCAGATACTCGCTGAAGAAAACCGTGCACGATCTGCAATGCAAATCTCCTGTATGATAACTACCAATAGCTTTACACTTTTCAGCCACCTTTCGTTGCTGAACACCATCATCTACAACGGATGAAACTGTGAAAAATTTACCCGCATGGAGAACTTCCGCGATTACGACCGGACATGAAAACCGTGAACAAGATCCTGACACTTTTTGACTGCAACAATCTTATCCTAATCTTGTGAAGGGAAAATAAAGCAGAGAAGAGACTCTGCACCTAATTACGTTAACTGATTAACCTGTCGCAGAAACGTGAGAGTTAACCAATTGTTTTCCAGCCGCATATTAAGCTCTGTTCACACGGCAAAGCGAACCTGGATACTCTGGCCGGCTGACAGTAATGTTACCCTGGAAAAACACTGTGCTGTAATAATATCGTATTCGTTGATACGTTTGCCTTTTCTAAACAGCCATTTGATGCACTGTTGCATTCCTGTATGTCCAGGTTGCTGGTGGAGATATCGTGGAACCTAAATCATTATACACATATACGAATTTTTCATTAAGAAAACCTGAAGCAACATGGCTGCTTTACAGATTTATACATATCTCTGTATCCATGACTTGTACATTCCATCATGCAACTATAAGGTTACGTTCATATAATGCGTCCCCGTTGGCAGAATCTCCAGCAACGCACAAATTCAGAGAGCTGGAACCAGCAATAGCGCAAATCCTGATGATAGTGCTCATAACGTATTAAGATAGTATCCAGATCATAGCTCCATTTCTAATTAACCTTTGCCTGAAGATAAAGAATTCAGACATCTTAATAAAGGAAAAGGAAGGCACAAATACACCTTAGACCCCACATTGGAAAAATACATGAATCCTCCAAATATTGGCCAGTCACAAAAACGATGGCACAATTGATAAACAGGGAGGAAAATCTCCAGAAGGTACCAGAGCAGGTTGGTCCATGTGGTACGAAGCTGAAAACAACCCTCCCTTGACTCCAAAATGGCTTTTAAAGACCAAAACCAAGTATAGGTGAGAGATTGACAGGGATTTGGATGCATGAACTATAGCCTAAATCCAAATGTCAGGCTTGTGGCTGAAACTCTTACAACGTATCAGCACGAGTCTTAAGCTGATCGGATAAAAAAATTCATCATATGTATGTATGCATTTGTGATTTGTGCAGTGAAATTGCAGATGAAATGGATGGAACTTGTGGCTTGCCGACATCCGTCGCTTTCGAGCTCAATGTCTCGCAACGCCGCTCGCAATGCATAAAACACGTCGCGGGACCCGCGATGATGTGGGTCGACGATTTTTAGAACCTGCCTTGCACAAGTTGCTTGGCTTATCTGTTCAAGTGTTCAGTAGTAGTGAATGTAAGTAGGATTTTTAAGCTGAACAAAAATTATCTGCATACACATCATCTTTTCTTTTCATCTGTCTCACTTTCGTAGTAACTTGACAGACTGAGGCCATGTTTTTTTCTCATTAAAATTAAGATTTACCTCAGCTAAAGTTAACACGTTTTTCAAACTATTAAGGCGATATGTTTCGTGTTAAAACTTTCTATATAAAGATTACTTTAAAATATCAAATATATCTTTTTTTAGTTTGTAATAATTAAAACTCAATTAATCATATTAGATTCGAACGCGGTCGAATTCACAAGATTTGGACGTTGTTAGCTAAAACAATCATTCATCTCAATATAAATGTAACATAGTATACAGATGTAACATATCATAGGGTAGACTGGACTGATTCTAGACGTACTTGCCGATGACATAAAAAGGAGATTCTGATTACTTAAGCAAGATTCACCCGTATGTCACGCGTTGCGCTATTTGGTTCTGGATGTTGCCAATAATTGACAGGCATAGCTGTGGCAGCACTCACCAGCAAAGCATCTTGTGTTCTTGTCCATTTGTCCGTTAAATGATTGTCCAAACACAGCTTGGACAGTTGCACAAGGCTCTAATTTTATAATGAGAGGAATTAGTTCTGGGCCTATTTTAATGGACCATTCAGTTGCTGTCTACATTTGCCCTAGTTCTGTGCAAAATGTTTGGCAAGCCAGCTCTAGTCCCACTTGTGATAAAATCTGCCTAGAAAACGAGCAAGTAGCAGATGGTGTATAATATAATTGAAACAAACCAAGCAGTAGTCTTAAACCGTCAAACTTATTACTGCTTAACTCTTCCAACTGTTCCATTACTACCTCCATTCTATAATAGTTTATTTTTCTAATTCAAATTTTTTCCTAAAATATTTCCAAATGCTAGTATTTATCCTTTTAATCACATCTTATTTAAATTTTTTCCCATTCTATCAAATCACCCTCTCATTTCTGACCATACACCATTTAGGGCCCTTTGAATGTCAATATTGGAAATATTGGAAAAACAGAGAAATAGAAAAACACATGATTCTGATAGGAATGCAGGTATAAAACAGAGAATTGAAGAACACATAAATGAACTTTTGATTGGACCAGAGGAAAAACGCAGAATCGAATGAAAGAGATAGACTCAAAGAAAATTTTACGAGAGATTGGAGCTCTTACTAAGTTTCCTCCAAAATCTACATGCAATGGACCATTCTATAGGATTTGAAAAGTTCCAATCCTTTGAATTAAATGGTCACATAGGAAAAATTCCTATAGGATTTAAATTATATGAAATTCCTACATAAATTATTTGATCCAAAATAACTCTTAATAAGTACTATATTCTTAAGCCTTAAACAATCTACTATCTTCATTTCAAAATAAAACAATCTAGAACCGAATTAGACTCGTATTAGTTAGAATGTGTCTAATCTGACACTATATTATTATATTTAGTACAGAGAAAGTTAAACAAATAATTTTAGGAGGGAGAGAGTAACACTATTCCTACATTCTTTCTTTTTCACTCATAGCCTTCTGAAGTAAAGGATTGAAGAATTTCTGTCAGGGAACGGCAACAGCAAGGTACACTATTGACAAAAACATGCATCGAGTCTGTATCCTGACCAATGCAAACACGCTGTACTTTGCCTGTGTCTCAGGATACGAGGATCCCCAGTTGAACGCAGCTACCCCAGGGATTTGCACGCGGACCGTCCGCGGATTGGCCCGATCCAGCAGTTACCGCCCAAAACCCGTGCGTTTTCCCGTGCGAAAAAAGCATTTGCGCGGTACACTTGTCGGCCGCTGCACCCGGCCAGATGCCCGCGCCCCTCCGGTCCCGGCCCGGCGGTAGCAGTCGTTGGACTGGACGGATGCGTTGTCAATGTGGACGGCAGGGACGAGCGTGCGACCTGGTCGGTGCGTGCGGCCGCTTCATCAATGTTATCACCCATTGCTTAGGATAAAACGGAAGGAAAGCACGCGGAGAATCAACGATCTCACCTACGTCGCCGTCCGCGGTTGATGTGCTGCCACGGTTTCGCCGACGCGTGGCCGGCAGCCGACCCATATACGGTTGTAAAACAATGGGAGCGTCCCGCCGCTCTCCGCGGCCGGTGCTGCGCGTAGCGAGGCTGTGAATGATGGGAACGTTGCGAGTTGTTGCGACGGTCTGGTGGCCCTCGACGACGCCGTGGCCGGGCATACGGTAGGCGCGCACGCGAGATGGCCACAAGGCTCGCCGCGCTCACGGGATCCGAAATTCCGAATCCCTTTTTCCGCTGAGCGCGGGGGCCACTGCACAGCTCGGATCCGCTGGCCGGGATCCAATGCGGCCGCGCCCGGGGAACGAACGGGGCCCGCATGTCACTAGCCGGCAGCTCTGCACCTCGCCGTGTCGCCGTCACGTATAGCTCATGGATTCCTTACCGAATCAATTTTTAGTCTCGCTTGCAGCATGCACCATCTGATATGATCCGCACGATCTGGATATGGACGTCGCTTGTTTGTTTACCTGTCCTTAAAAATTTAGGATTTTCACAATTGCACTCCACGGACGGCTTGTAACTCATGGGAAGAAACTATAAACAAAATGAAAGGGTTCACATCTATCCACCCAATTTAAGTCCTAAACTTAATACAATTAATACAATACTTATATTTACAACTAATTATTTTTTAATACTAGATGATATACACATCTACATCAAGACGTTAATGGTAGTTACTTTATTAATATCAAGATATACTGGTCTAGTATATCGAATATGTTCGTAGAGATAGACTCTCCATTCATACAAGTGAATGCGCATATATATGAATATATATATGCTTGTAATATATTTAAAAAAATAAAAGGATTCACACGAGTATTTGAAATAGAATTGTTTTTGGAGTACAATTGTATCGACCAATCTACACATGATACAATATATATTTTTCCCTCCATACGTTAGTTGCTTGGTATATTGACAAGATTTGTTACCTAGAACATTAGGTTATCTGGTTTTTTTCCCTCATTTGTAAAATTTATATAACTCACGCTCACATAACTCATCTCACGTGTTTTATTTAGGTTATGATCTTATCGTTTAAATGTTAGCGTACCAGTCATAACAAAAAATTAAATTTTATAATTTAATTTTAAAGCTGATTGAGATAATTTTTATCATAGTTTATTTCATAGTATAGGTTTTTAAGCCACTAATAAATACACATAGATGTAAAAGTTTCGAATTTTTTTCACAGCTTATCGGTTGTACTTTCTGAAATGATCAGAGCGACCTCTTTTATATATAAAAAAAGTATGGTCTACCTAATTTCAATTTGTAGCACAAGAAAACAGAACATCTCTTTTCCGTTGTCAATGGATGGTCTGCCTAATTTCAATTTGTCTCCCAAACTTACCTGCAAGGTACTCTTCGGGAGTTCCAGACTTCCAGTAGTGGCTACGGCTAATCCTGGCTATAAAACCTCCCCATAACCGTCGAAGCTTGAGCCCCGTTCCCCAATTCGGCAGAATACAAGGCCTTTTTGTCAGAAACACGCTGTCACCTCCACGTTCCCCTCCCGCGGCAGCTGAACAGAGACGAGCCCACCACCACTACCCACCCACCACCACCTCCAGCTTTGTCCTGACACCAGCTAACAGTTAAACCGGTTGCTGTTATTAGTACGCGCCACCACGCCCACGCACATCATCAGAGCAAAGCCTATCAACAGCTAAGCCAAACAGGGTCAGGAGCCGAGCCGTCCGCGAGAGGGAACCCTCGAGCGATCCGTCCATCCGTCGTTGCCATGGCTGAGGAGGAGGCCAAGAAGGTGGAGGTGGAGGTCACCGAGGCGCCGCCCGCCGCCGCCGCCGAGCCGGAGCCCGCGGCCAAGGACGTCGCAGAGGAGAAGGCCGTCATCCCCGCGCCCGCGCCGCCGGCCGAGGAGGAGAAGCCTCCCGTCGACGACTCCAAGGCGCTGGCCATCGTCGAGAGTGAGTGCCTTACTCAGCTGCTTTTTGCTTCCGCTGTTATTTCCGATTGATTCGCCTCGTGTGATGGAAAGGTGGTGAGCATGTGCTGCTAGGATCTAGGAGCAACTTCTTCTCTAGCTCTACTTTTTGTTACTAGTAGTCGGACAGTGGTAGTACGAGGTACTGATGATCCTCGCGGTGCTTTCTCTAGCCTTTCTGGTCAGTTGTTGACATGATTCTTTACTCTTCGTTTCGCGGAAACCTTGAGCATAACTCGACAATTTTCGTCGGAGAACATGCTTCTTCTCTTCGTAGGGAATTCTGTGTGCTGGTTTGCACATACCAATAGCTTTGGAGTTTGCCTGTACGTATCAGAGTTTCTGTGGGCACCGTTATGCCTCTCGAATTCTCTTCAAATCTTATATTTGCAAGTTGCAGCCTGCTGAGCTGTGCCTTGCATCCCAATACCCAAAAAAAGAGGGTTTTTTGGACAGGGCAGATTGCTATATTGGGGGGTGTAAAAGATAAATTGATGCTAGGCATAGCTTCACTGGAATTTACCTTTGCAATCTATTAGCACTGGAAGTTGAAAAGGATAGTATCAACTTTCTTGAATTCTTCACTTCCTCTCCTCCACCTTTTGCCTTTCCCCCCTAGCTCTCTCTTTATCCATCCCAGCTTCCCCCTCTTTACAGATGAATTTCGAATTGCCTTTGAAAGTCTCCAAAGGTTTATGGTAGAAGAAAATGAATTTAAACAGAATCAAAGGCACATAAAGAACAGCCTTTGAGGAGAGCCTTAGTCCTTTGTTTGGGTGGGACCCAAAGGATTAAGATTAGTACACTCGAGATACTACCAGTTTTGCTGGCTTTTCTGAAAGTTCTTTCATATTTCTCTAACATGTCGGTATACTACCATTTTCGTTTAACCTGTTTTTAAGAAGCATTTGAGTTGGAACATGAAACTGTTAAAATTCTTAACTCATCCAATTTAGAACTTTTGAACTGAGATTAGTACACTCGATTACTAGTTCGGAAATCATGTTACAGAGAAATCATGATACTGTCATATTCTTCTTTTTGAACGAAATATAGCTATCATATTGAAATGACGTATACCAGTTTAGGACAGCCAGGCAATTGCTTTCAGTTGCTCCGCAAGTCATCAGAGATGACAATTCTCATGCTGTAAGCGTTTAGTACTTTAGTTCCTTGCATAGCTGGGAAAAACTTTTATATAGGGTGATTAATTTTCCTTTTATCTGAAAATATACTAATGCCAATTCAACATATCATATTAGTTAGGATAAATTCCTGTTGTGGATAAACATGAAGAAAATAACCAAAAGGAAGGCCCCGTTTTTTCGGCTATAGTGAGTAGCCAAATATGAGCTGGCAAGCCAGGCAGCTTTCGCTGTCCTCTGGTTTGACATCGAACAACAGAGTGCTTCCCTTGTCCGAGTACCACACAAGATAATAAGAGTAAATTACTATGAAAAAACAGCAATATTTATGGGGAGCTCTCACTTTTTGATTTCTAAAGAATACCTGCATGTTACTTAACTAGCACTACGATCTTCTAGCCCTTTGTCGCTCATATACTGTTAACGGCTGACCAATACCAATCTGACATTGAGGAAATATTTATTACAACGTACATCGAAGGCAATTCTAGTTATTAGAAAAACACTTGTATTTTGTTAATTATGTTGCAACTAATTCAAGGATTTTCGGAAGAATGTAAACACTGGATACATTATGTCATCATTTGGCCATTCCTTTACCGAAAAGGCTGGAGCAGGCTTCCACTATTACTCGCTTGCATTTTTGGTTGCAAAAAGATAGCTCCTACAACATGTACAGCTTAGATGGCAAGGTGATGCTGTCAATGCTGGAAGTACACTCTTTGGTGTTGCTCTTAGCAGACAAGCTAACCCGAGTAACAGTTGCAAAAAGAAACTGTAAAGAAAGTAAGAAACATATCACATTTGGTAATCTCTCAGGATGGAAGTACTGCAATGTACAGACAGTTGCTACCTGCTAGCCATGCTAACCCAGTTGCACAAAGAAACTGTAAAGAAACATATCACATTTGGTAATCTCTCAGAATGGAAGTATTGCAATGTATAGACAGTTTACTTCCAAAAAAAAAAAAATGTATAGACAGTTGCTACTTGCTAGCCAGGCAAAAAAAATTGAAATGTGGCTGCTGGGATTCGAGCCCAGGTCTCCACGGCCACAACGTGGAATTCTCACCACTAAACTACAGCCACTTTGTTGATGTTGGTTACTAAAAGATTCCTATTTTCTATGTACAGAGGTTGCAGACGAACCTCCTGCTGAGAAACCTGCACAAGGGGGCTCTAATGACAGAGGTGATTATTAAATAATTTGAGACATCTTCTTTTGGTCTGGGTGTAACTATACCAATAACAACTTAAAATTTGTCATCCAGATATCGCTCTTGCAAGGGTGGAAACTGAGAAGAGGAACTCATTGATCAAAGCATGGGAGGAAAATGAGAAGACAAAAGCTGAGAACAAGTATGTTACTGACTTTTATACACCACTATGCATTTTTTTTCCATGTGATCAACATCAAGAACGAACTGACATCAATGTCACAGGGCTTCGAAGAAGCTATCTGCTATTCTTTCATGGGAGAACACAAAGAAAGCAAACATAGAAGCTCAACTGAAGAAGATTGAGGTATACAACTGTTTCTGTTATTTTCGTTTTCCTTCTGAAAGATATAGTTTCCAAATAGTACAGTACTTAAAGGTGACCAACATTCGTTCTCATCAATGATGATGAACGGACTACACGTCTACACAGCCTTGACTAATTAACTGGTAACAGTTATAGGGAAAGCTGTACCTTAACTATAGGACTACACATGTCATACTTGTATCATGTATGGCATCCTTTGAACTAAAGCCTATGCATTTGCACCCTTTCAGGAGCAACTTGAAAAGAAGAAGGCTGAATATGCAGAGAAGATGAAGAACAAAGTCGCGATCGTCCACAAGGAAGCTGAGGAGAAGAGAGCAATGGTCGAGGCAAAGCGCGGCGAGGAAGTCCTAAAGGCAGAGGAGATGGCAGCCAAGTACCGTGCCACCGGGCATGCTCCCAAGAAACTCATCGGGTGCTTTGGGGCCTAAAGAAATTTTCGATTCACAACGAGCAAACGTGAAAGTGTTCATCAGTGGTTGCTTTGCTTCTTTCACCCTCCCAAGTGCGTAGTGTGTTTGTTGGTGCAAGAAAGGTCGTGCCTGGTGTGTAAAGTCTGGTGTTGCTGTATATACATATTACTCCCAAGACAGATATGTTTGGTGGTGTACATGTTTGATGCTTGACAGGCAACATTCTTATGTGTAGTTAAGAAGCCACATTGTTATTGTTATTGACAGTAAGCTGTTTGTTCTTTTACTGGTGTCTGAGTTTGTCTTGTTTCCATTGGCCTTCACTGGATTCACTAGTAACTGACTGCATCTTTGTGCATGTTAGTATGTTTGTTTTCATCTGAATTTCATAAGCGCCTGAAGAGTCCCCATTCTGAGTGCTTTATCGGTTGCCCATAAGCTTATAATAAGCCAACGGCTTATTAGTGACAAAAAATAATTTGTGTGTAGAAATTTTATATATGTGTTCTTAGTGATTTAAAAATTAATACTAGAAAAGAAACTACTTTAAAATATCTTAAATCAATTTTAAAATTTAAATTTTGGTTTTGACTTTTGCTTTTTATGCAACCGATAGGGCTCCGAGGACTGGTCCTCCTAGCCAGGTCAGGTTAGTGTTCTGGTTCGTTTTTTTAAAAAAAAATAAAAAGATTAAATGTGAATTTTAATTTTTTTTTGGAAAAACTTAACCCAAGGTTTATCCTTTTGAAACGAGAGCGGCCAACGAATTTGCCAGCAACAGGTGTACCATTGTTTTCCTCTGGTCGGCGTACGCAGAAGGCATCCGATCTTCTATTCTTCTAAGCTGCACAACCAGCTCTTTCTCCACATCAGCTGACGTTCCGAGAAGAGTTTGGATTGGATTATGGGGACGGATTGTTGCGTGGAGAGGATCAGAGGATTATTTCCCCGGCGTTTTTTTAGGAGATTCGAGATCTCGAGGGATAGAAGCAGCCTAGTAGGTGGGCCTCAAATAGGGTTTCCAAAACCGCCGGTAACCACGCGGTTACCGTGGTTATTGCGCTTACGGTGGGTGTACGGTAAAAGAAAAATCGCGGTAATCTCCTTAAATTCAAATAAATTTAAAAAATAATTTGAAATTTTGATAAATTTTATATGGTTTCGTACGGTTTGTCACGGTTACCGCGGTTACTGTGCGATAACTGTGCTTACCGCAGGAGCACACAGCTTCGGTGGTTTGGGAAATCCTGGTCTCAAATAGTGGGCCGTTACGATTAAGCAGATCGATTCAAGAGTAGGCTTCTTAGCTCCTCGTCTGTGTTAGCCTGTTTGGCTCTCTAAGCTATATTGATTTTGGGGGGTGTGTGTGTCTATATCCCGTTCGGATGGTATAATATATGTTATGTATCAGGTATCACGTGATATCTCACAAGTATCACCTGATATCTAAATATGATACCTACCGAGTATCATCTCATTCGACGGGATACCGTCTATAGTATTTCTGATTAATTTTTTCTTTCTAGTACTTATTCTTGGGCAAGCACACACAAATGGCAAAAATTGAAAACAGTTCTTTCTCCTTTTTACACACCTTACAGTAGGTAATGAACAATAACGTTGCTGTGAACTCAAGGAACAGTACTCCCTGGTTGAGTTGAACGCTGTCGACCCCTGCCACGGCATTTAAGATGCGGTGGTGTGAGTGAGAATCATTGGACGGAGAGGGTGGTCGGATGGAGCAGAGAGGATGCAGTGATCAGTGATGTCCCTTCTCGCGTTCTTTTTCCTGACGACGAAAACACAGGGGCAGAGAGACTGGCAAAACGGCAAAGAAGTTTTGGCTTACCCCTTATCGGGAGGGGGCAATAAATGTAGTCCTCGTTGCGACGGCCCCGGCTATCCGGTGCATTCATGGAGCCCAACGTGCTGCTTTGCTCGGCGAATACTTTGTGCCAGTTTGAGCGTTTGATCAACCTTTGTGCTCATTCACGAAGATCTCACCACAAGCATACTTGTATTTTCTACACAGGCAGATGAAAATTCCATGGCCGTCATGCTGTTCACACCACGGCGAAGATCGTAAATCATCGGGTATCCGCGTGTCATTCATACGCTGTGGTGGAGCCACCGCCTGGCTATCCGGGCTCGTCAGTGAAAAGTACATTAAATTGATATCTAATTTGTTTATAAAATTTCTATAATAAATATTAGTTATATTAAAGTTTATCTAAGTTTAAAATTTTTTCTGATTTCACCACTGTTCATACGTGTGCATAACAAACAGCAGCTTGGCACACGCGAGTTACATTGTACTCCCGGTACATGTAGCACGCTCGAGTAAGTTTTACACAGTGAAAAACCCGATCAGTCTTGCTTTGAGCTTTTAGTACGAACTAGGTGATCCACACAATTGCACGGTTACCACCATCCATACAAAATTATTTATTTATTACATATGATTTTACTTTAATAAATATCTCGTTATCTTAGGATTGTGAAAGATCGAACTTTATCATCCGCGTGTTTCTAATTTTATAGTTTTTAAAAGTCGCTTCGGTTGTTACACCTTACTTATTTGTCATACCTTTATTTGCTTATCGATCTACCACTATTTCTATTCATTTTCCATGAAATCTTTAAAAATTAGATCTTTTAGTTTTTAGAGTTCATTGTCTCGTTGGGTTTTGTTTTTATAAATTTTTTAAAGTTCCGTCAAACACCGCCACTGTACTCCTCTACAGCTCCTCCGCTCCCTCCTCTCTTTATTATCATTGAGATTTTAAAAATCGAACATAATTATCGTTTGAGTCTTTTTATTTACTTTTTAGAAATCCAGCTAAACCGTCGGCGGCTTTGCCGCCGTACCCTCTACACGCGACCCACCCACTGCCTCCCCTCTTTATTGTCATTGAGATTTTAAAAATTGAACATGATTATTATTAGGATTTATTTTTTTACTTTATAGAATTCCACCAACTATTGCAACCGTATTGCTTAATGGCTTGTTCGTTGTTCCTCCTCTTAATCGTCATTGGGATTCTATTCGGGGTTTTGTTTATATGTAACGGAGGCCCCCCCTTTGTGAGTTTGGCTAGGGACGCAGGACGTGATTCGGCACTCCAATGCGCGCAGGATTCAGCGAGTAGAATCCCGTAAGAGATCGTGACACGGGGAATTATACAGGTTCAGGCTGCCGGCGAGGCGTAATACACTACTCCTGTGTGGTTGATTAGAGAGGATTGTTTCAGGGATCGAACCCCCTTTCTCTAGGCCTGGACCTCCTTTTATACATCCAAGGGGATACCGTGTGGTTGATTAGAGAGGATTGTTTCAGGGATCAAACCCCCTTTCTCTAGGCCTGGGCCTCCTTTTATACATCCAAGGGGATACCACATGGGCCAACAAGCTATTTTCTTAGAGAAAAGGAGAAATATTCTTTTACATTTAAGAGCAGTCTTGTTGCTTGGCGCAGAAGTCATATGATAATAGTAGCGACGTGACTCCTGTCAGGCCGCTTATTCGACCGCGCGCGACGCCGCGCGTCATTCCTCATTTAATGGGTGGAGACTTGCTTGCTCCGTCCGTACCAGGCGATGTGCACCACACGATCGGACTTGACTTACCAACTCCGGTTGGATAAGAGGGCAGAAAGCTCTCATGATTCTAAGGAGACCTGACGAGGCGTGCGGTACACCATCCAACGTGCAACCAGTGCACTGACACTGCATCACCGTCCCATCGGTCATTCTGACCGGTCACAGGCCGATCAGCCAGCGTGACCGGTGTCAGACGCATCACGCGTGTGCCTAACCGCATTAAATGCGGCACGGCGCGAGCTCAGACGCACTCCGCCCGTGCCGTCGGCAACAGGAGGGGATTGGGGGATCGGGCCAGCCCGACCCCCGCTACAGCAGCGTGCGAGGGGAGCTAGGAAATGGAGAGGGCGGCCGCCACCTCACCCTCGGGCCCGATCCCCCCTTGGGGGATGGCCACGTGGGCGTAGGGGGCCACCTCAAGCCCTAAATCGACATACCCATGGGCCCATGACACCGACAATATGTTTATAGTTTTTATGTATCATCAAATGCCACCATTTTATTCCTTTGCAGGCATATTGTTCTTCCCTTCTTTATTATCATTTGGTATCGTTGTGTTCTAGATGAAGTATTCTTTTCGAAAAATCCATATTTTTCGTTTTAATATTTTTTATTTGTAAATTGTATTCCTACTTGAACTCTTATAATTATTTTTCTATTTTCAAAATTTATTTTATTTGTTATTCCGAATTTTAATTAACCTCGTCATATGTTCTAGATGGTCTATTCTTTCAATAGTTTTTATTTTTTATTATAATTTTTATTTATTTATAAATTGTATTTCTAGTTGAACTCTTATTTTTATTTTTCTAATTTTTGAGTTTATTTTATTTTATTTCGAATTCTAATTAATCTCGTGTTGGGTTATAAATGGATTAATCGTTGTATCAATATTTCTTTTTATGCTGAATTTTAGTTATTTCAAAATTGTATTCCTACCTGAACTCTTCTTTTTCTTTCCTAATTTCAGTAATTTATTTTTTTATTCCGAATTTTAATTAATCACGTATTGGTTCTTATATTGACTCCTCTTTCAATATTGCTTATTTTTAATTCCGAATTTCAGTTATTTTTTATTGTATTTTTACTTGTACTCTTTTTTTTCTTTTTCTTCGATTAATGTGGGAATTTCTATCATCCACAGCGAACGTGGTATTTTCTTTTCGAGTTATCTTAATAATATAATAGTTAGATACTTTGCTCCCTTACCTTGCGTCAATCGTAATCGTTCATGGACGTACGACGAAGATGTGCGAAGACTTTACTGTACTTTTAAAAAACACACACCGTTTAGCAGTTTAAAGAATGTGCACGTGAAATACGAGGAAGAGGAGTTGGAAACTCCTTACACCGAACACACTAACTGTTTTTTCCATTTGAGTAGACCATTCCATTACTCTCCATGCGTCAAATCGAAACTAAAAAAACAATTTTAAAATTCCCAGAAAAAGACGCAATCTAAAAGTAAGGTTTAGATTATGCATTTATAGCCTGGTACAGTGGTCGGAATCCAGAAGGAGACATCCAGGCATGGTGCATTGCCACGGACGTACCGGTCCAATGCAACAGCGTCGTCGCCATCGACCTACGTACGGGACGACGAGGTGCAGGGTCGGTCGCTCCGAATCCCCGGATGGTCCAAGTTTTGATTTGCACCGGCCACCGGCTGCGTCACACGTATCGTGGTGTGTTTCTCACGGCGGAAACCGACCATCCATGCACCGCGACGTGAATTGGACCGACCTTTGCGCGACCGCGCGTCTCTGCCTGCCTCTGGTGCAACACGCCGCAGTAGATTGGTCCCTTATGCTGGCCGGCCAGCAAAATTAAATTGATTTTCACCAGCAGGTGAAAAACAAAAGGAGACAAAAAAACAGTCTCTACTCTGTATAATCCGATCCGTGAATGTTCTTCCTTTACCGTTCTCTCTCACTGCGTGTGGCAATTAATGAAGCCATATGATGAGGGGATTTCTCCCTCTGCACCTCTTCTGCAGTCGATGGATCATGTACAATCTTCCTGCAGGCACAGCGAAGCATAATGACTTGCATGGAGTACAGTACACTAGCAATGTTGTGTATACAATGTACGCATACTAAAAATACACCGAAAGGTGAGACAGGTCACAGCTCGCCGATTACTTGTCTAATCAACAAAACACAGAAACGCTGATATGTTTGCACAAACTGAAAAAAATGGTTTGACAAGTCTACATCGTCACCATCAACACCACTGGTATACTCGCTCTAGAGCAGTCGCAAAAAAACTCCAGCTGCCCTAGCAACGGTCATCCACGCATCACGACGGTACACGTACGTACATACGCCTCGGGTGACACAAGACAAGCATGTCTTGTGTACGTATGTACGTACACGTACGCGTGCATCAGCGTGGCACGCGCGTATACGTACGTCAGCCACTGAAACTGATCATGAGCTTTAGTCGAACGCGGTGTAGAGGGATGTCTCGCCGAGCATGTCCACCGCCGGGAACAGCGGGAACCCGCCGTGCCGGCCGTGGAACAGCTCGAAGTCCTCGGCCGCCAGGTCCAGGAACACCTGGTACTCGTCCGCCGCCGCGGCCGCGGTCACGTTGGACGCTGCCGAGGAGTCGTCGCCGGGTGGCGCGAACGACGCCGAGACCGGCGCCACTTCGTCTGAGGCGTTTGCCGGCTCTTGGTGCTCGCGCGCCACGGAGCGCGCGGACTTGCGGAACGAGTCCCCGACCTCGGAGTTCCAGAGGCGCAGGTAGATGTCCGGCGGCGCCTCCGCGCCGTGGTCGGCGCCGGCGCCAGCAACGGTCGACGACGAGGACGAGGAGGCAGCGACGCTGGCGGTCGCGACCGAGGTAGTGCCGGAGAGCAGGGAGAGGCGCGCCTCGGCCTCGAGGCGCGCGGTCTCCCACTGCGCCATGTGGCGCGCCGCGGGGCAGCTGGTTGCGCCGCCGCCGAGGCTTGCCAGCGCGGCCTGCTCGCCGACTGCGGCCGCCTGGCCCTGGCGGAGCTGCTTCTTGACGTTGGTGTTCCAGTAGTTCTTGATCTCGTTGTCCGTCCGACCAGGCAGCTGCGCGGCGATCATGGACCACCTGAGACCGATCGATCACACGAAGGCAACACGTCATTAGCACCGGCGCGTGACATGCTCTACGGTCTACAACCCAGTTTCTACGTGCGTAAGCAAGAGGCCGACAATTTTGGAAGCTTTCCCCTGAATGCAGATGATAACGTAAAAGGCATCGTTGACCTTCTGATACAGACTCAACAAGGAGTATATCATCATCATGCAGCAACTGAAGAATTGAATGGAGTAGCACTTTGGTGGCTGCAGGTACATTGGTACACACATGCGTAATGCGTTGAATGCATGTATCAACTCCTAGCTATGTGCAGGATAGAGAAAGAAAAGAGGCAGTTCATTAATGAATACTAAGTGTGGTATACTAGTACAAAGCAACTCACTTGTTGCCGACGATGGCGTGGAGCTGGAGGATGGACTTGTGCTCCTCCGGCGTGAAAGGTCCGCGCTTGATGTCCGGCCGCAGGTAGTTCGTCCACCGCAGCCGGCAGCTCTTGCCGCATCGGTTCAGCCCTGCACGCACCCATCGATAGCGCACACGCGCCTCGCCTCAGCGAAAACCGCCCGAAAAAACGAAGCACTGTACTGCGCGCGCGACGCGGCGGCCACAGAACGAAAGAGACGGCGACTGGTAGAACACGCGCGTACCGGCGAGCTTGGGGAGCAGGCGCCAGTTGCCGGAGCCGTTGGCCTGGACGTAGTCGACGAGGAGCTTGTCCTCGTCGGGCGTCCACGGCCCTTTCTTGAGCACCTTGCTGTCGCAGCAGGGAGTCCTCCCCATGGCCTGCGATCCGCCTGCCTCTCGTCGTCGTTCCCCTCCCAATTACAACACCGTTGGCGACACGAACGAACGAACGATCGATTAGGCGAGACGGGACGGGATTTATATAAGCCGACGAGGAGGTGGAGGATCCAGGGAGGCCATAAATGCACCGGATTTTCACCTGCTGCAAACAATGAGCGGGGAAGGCAGCGAGCGGCAGTGCAGTACTACGCCGGAAAGGAGGCAATAATAGCAAGAGGTCGACGGGGAGGAGGGATGCATTTAATAGGGGGCGAGGAGCTTTCTTGCAAGTACGCCGGACGGGGCCAGGGACTTGAATGCGTAGGGGACTACCGGTTGTCTGTTGTTGCACATGTGCAACTGCCTGCGACTACTAGGAGGGTAGAGTGCGTTTTGACTGGGGGATTGGCGCTCGACGACGATGATCATCGCTGATTTCTTTATGCAGGGAATTTACTTTGTGTATTTTCTGAATTTCTGACGAAACCATCTTGTTTCATTATTCCGTTACCATTGATTATCGTGTGGTTTACCACACTCCGGGCTTACCGTCGAACGGAAAGTGCCCGATAACTCTATCAAATTCAAAAGATATTTAAACCAAAATTTTGAAATTTTTCATAAACTTCATCTTTTTTTTCCACTATCTACCGTGGTAATGCACGGTTACTTGACTGGTGGACTTACCGCCGGCATACAGTAACCGTTCATCTCTCAATAAGGTAAGCCTACTACTAAGTTATAGATGTTATTTGAAAAAAATCTGAATGATCTCTTGAACTTTTACGGTAGTCTAGTTTACCCACCTCAATTCAAACTTTAAATCTTTTACACCCCGAAACCCTTCAAACATGACGAATTATCCCCTAACTCAATTCTAAAGCGGTTTTGATCCTAGTGGTCTACACATTGCAACCCAATCAATGAAAAGTATTGAAAATATCGGTGGATCCCACCTGTCACTGCTTCTCCTATCTTCCTCTACTCCTTTATTCAACCTCAACAGACGATGAGGAGGATGAAAAGGCAGGCCTCAACCGCCACCAACCCTCTTCCCCGAGCTCGACCTCGGTAGGCGACACTGATGATGGTGAGGGCATGAGGCTGCCGCTTCATTTTTCAGCTGTCACGCGTCTCACCCAGGACCAGCACCTGCATGCATCTCCTTGCTAAGCTCTAGGGCTACACCATTCGTTCTCCTTCGACTCCACCTGTGAACTACAAGTGATGGGCCAGGCGTAAATCCGATGGAGGCAAAGGTGGCTACCTAGTCAAGCTTATTGAGGCAAGGGTGTCATGGGCGTCCAAGGGGACTCTGGGAATGAAGCGACATCTGCAACACTTGGGAGATGCGATGTCCTACAAGAACTCACTGGGTGTCGGTTTCCATGGGAGAAGAGGAAAGACGAGGGATCTCAGCAGAGATGGAACTTGTGGACGTGCGATGGTGGAGACAATGGAGCGGACCACCGGTTCAAGGTGCTTGCTAGCCGTAGCTGCCTTCATACCTTTTCCTTTGGATTCGTCATTGTTGTTGCTCACTTGCTTGTCACAAGTCTGGCGTGGATAGGCTTGAGGATCCCTGGGAGATGGAGCTTGAGCTCAAGCTCGTATGCACCATGCTCGTGTAGGCAACGACGACAGGCTTGAAAAGACGACTATGGTGGTGAATCCTAGGATATGTGCAATGCCCGTTCTGTCGTAACGTTAGTGGGAAAACCTAATTCAATAAAAACTTATTTGCGAAACTCGTTCTTTGGTTGTGGTCTTGTTGTGTTTGCAAGGATCTCGGTCCTTCTCTATCACTATTCTGCATGAGAAATCAAATCCAAACTCTAAAAACCCACCAAATCAATTTTCTCTGTAAAAGTTTATTTTGCCTCTCACTGGTTTCTTGGGCCTAATTCCTTGCTCGGCCCATTCCTCCCTCCCCGGCCTGTTTTCTCCCTCACGTGTGTCACACATGCTTGCCCGGAGAGAGAACGCTCTCTCTTTCCCTTCTCTCTCTCGTTGTTCTCTCGCTCTCTCTCGCTTCTCTCTCTCCCCGTCGATTCCCGCCAGCGCCGTTCGATTTTTCGAGGCCGACGTTGGCTCCCACTCTCGCCCGCGCATCGTGGCCGACCGCTGTTGTCGCCGCCACCTGCGCCGACAGACGCCATGTCGCCGCTCGGCTCCAAATCAGCCTCCGCCACTTTTGCTGTCATCGCCGCCATCATCTCGTCCTCTGCCACTCTACGCCGCTAACCTCCAAAAAGGGAAGCAGAGCTCGCCACTCCCGCTCCCTCTCTCCCCCAAAACAACATAGGACCAATCCTCCTTTCTCTCCCCTTCATTTTCCTTTTCCCGACCACCGCCAATGTCACCTCTGTCGCCGCCTTGGCTTCTAGCACCGGAGAGCGTCAGCCCTCCGCACGCCTCCACCTCCTATCCGCGAGCCGTGCCTATAAAGAGCGCCATCCTCCCTCGTTCAGCCACTCTCCATTCCGCTGTCGAACACCACCCTCCAAACCATCGTCTCGCCATCGTTCGTCCGCCGTTGTGCGTGCCGGAGGAGCCGGCACGTTCTTGGATGCGCGAAGGGGACTCCGGGTGCCGTCTTCTTCCTCTTCCACGGCCCAAGGCTAGAATG
The DNA here is from genome assembly GCA_000573905.2 of Oryza punctata. Taxonomy (NCBI): domain Eukaryota; kingdom Viridiplantae; phylum Streptophyta; class Magnoliopsida; order Poales; family Poaceae; genus Oryza; species Oryza punctata. Next base: position 25,189,496 of record CM002491.2, on the reverse strand, counting down.
ATCATGTTTCACGCCGTCGGCCTCTCTTCACGGCGCCACTTCCCGTCGTAGTAGCCCTCCGTCCCTCTTCCTCTCGTACACCTTCTTAGGGTGCTAGCTAGCTGCGCTGCCCTAGTTTCCACGTGCGTAGACGCTCGTTTAGCTCCTTCGCCGCACGTTGTAGCTCTGTCTTGGAGGCAAGCTCGCCGTCGCCGTCATTCCCTAGAGCAGTCCGTGCCCTCTCGACTGGTGGAATGGACTCGCGACCCCGCATAGATGCTCTAGCTCTGGCAAGTTTTCCCCTTCCCCTCGTTGCTCCCGCGAGTTTTCCCCTTCCCCTCGCCGGTGGTTGCCACCGTTGCAATCCGCCCTCTCCGGTGCTCCTCCTCGCCTGCATCGCCATGCTCCATCTCTGGTGATCACCATCGCTGCCACCGTTGGATGTCGCCCCTGCTCTTCTTCTTCATCTCGCCGCTCGCGTGGCCGCCACGTTGGCGTCCTCCCTTTCCCCGTGCGCGCAGACCACAGAGAGCCGTGAGGCTGCGCGTGGGCCCGCCGCGCACGAGTCCACCTAGTGCACCAAATCTGGACCGGGCTCACCTAAACTCTAGTCCTTTCCCTCCGTGCGCCCGTTCCTCCGTTAACCGGGTCGCCAGTTGGTGGGCCCTGCTCGGGACCCCGCGCGGTGGACCGCGGTCCACCAACCTGCCTCGCGCGCGCGCCGCGTGGGCTGAGTTCCACTGGCCCGCTCGCCTCGGCCTCCTCTGCCCGCACGACCATGGGTCGCCTTCTCGCATGTCAGCCCGCTTCATTCGGCCGCGCCCGAGCCTCATTATGGGTCGTGCCTCACACTCGGTCGAGAAGTCCAATTTGCATCCCTCATTCCTTTTCTTTTTCCATGGGAATTAATTCCTTTTTCTTTAGACAGAAAATCATTTAACCTTAGAAAATCCATATATCCTCAACCGTTCGTTCATTTGACCCTGTTCAACTTCCAAAATTCCTCAAAAATAGAGATCTACCTAATGGCACGCTTGGTGGTCTATAATAGGGCTTTTCTTTGACCGTTTGTTGAGTCGCCTTGTTTCACGTGTAGCTTCGGAGCCCAAAGTCTCGCAGTGCGCGTATTACGAGGAGGAAGCTCAAGGTCTCGAGCAAGGCAAGTCACCTTTGATCATCTTGCACCTATAATTTGAAACTAAGTAATTTGTTTCCGCAAACTATGCATATCTAGTTACAACTTAAATGTTGGTCGCGGTTTGCAATATAGCCGACCGACCCTACCTAAATTGTTGCAGTTACCCTCCTTGGCTTTTGATTACCCTGTGCCACCTTTGTCGACTGACATTTAAGTCTAGGTGTTTGCACCCTCGGGTGCGTACACTGGTGACCCTCCTCAAAATTTAAAATATCCAACGCTGGGTAAAATATGGGTCGGTGCCAGCGAAATAAAATGATTTCTAAAATTGCAGTGTGGGGAACGTACTGGTGGTACGATTTTCCCCGTTCTCATATTTAAGGATTGACTCCTTTGAGATTTCATCCGAACATAACAAGTGCGACCACATGGGTGAAGTGAGACACCCCTGGCTGAGTAACTAGCTAGGCTAGGGAATCCTTGATGCCGAGGGACAAGTGGATTCGGCAGGGTGGTGTCGAGGAGAACCCCTGGGCTTCCTGGCACAGCATGGTCTGGGACATAACCTGTTTTTGGTCCGGGTGACCCCTCCCGTTGGCATAAGGTGACCCTGAATCGGTTTTGGAAATGCCTTGTTGTGAAGCCTCAAAGTCTCCAGACGTTGTTGTTCTGCTCGGACTGGGTGACTTGGGTTAGTTACGTCATGTGGGTAAAGTGTACCCCCTCTGCAGAGGTTAACAAACTGTTCGAGCAGTCATGCCCACGGTCATGGGTGGATGTGAGGTGATTCCTTAGCGTAGTTTTGTTTGACTACTGCTTGTGAAATTGCCGTGGTGGGCTGGGTTCCCGTTGTTTTTAATCTGTGGCTGATGGGATCAGCTGGGCCAGGGAGGCCATCTAAAGTTGTTGGCTAGGAGTCGATTCCTAATCATTGAAAGATTGATACATTGCACTACTCCGACCAAGCGAGAGGCACCATCTTGCCCGAGTCATTGAGAAGCACTCACATAGAATCAATTGAAAAGTGTTAAACAAAAATCGAATGTAAAAACAACCAGCCTTCCTTTTGAAGTCTGCACTAAACACTTAATTCCCATGACTTGCTGGGTACTTCCTGTACTCACCCTTGCTCTATATAAATAATCCCTCCAGTTTCTGAAGAAGAGGAGTTCTTCCAAGAACAGTCTGGTTTCGAGCAGCTCTAGGGTTTTGACTTAGTTTCCAAGTCATGCTTGTGGTCTTGGGCCAGTTTTCGCTTTCCCCCTTTTGTAATGCAGTTATGAGCTCGGGACCTGTCTGTAGCCCAATATAACTGTATGACTACTCTTAATAAACCGCTATTACTGTGATATTATATCTTTCTATGATATCAGCACTATTTTCTGATACTGGTATCGACTTACATGTTAATTTGAAGAGTCTCGCGCTATTCCGCCTGGGGCTAGTTCGGAAGCATGACAATATGCACCTCGAGAAGCGCCCCATCTATCTTTTTTCTATTGGTGACATGCGGCGCTAGACATGGAACCTGTCAGGTACATCCCATTGTCACGTAAGATTAAAACAAGATTTATCGCTACATTGGATGTAACGTATAGAACCAAAACCAACTTGTATTGAGATAGGGGGTGGAATTTGTCCATTTGAAGAGTTACGGGGGATGTGGAATGTTTGATCTCATAGTTTAGGGGTGATTGGGCAGTCGTAATAGTTCAGGGGTAAAAACAGATTTTTTTTCCACTTAAGACTATGCATCAAATTAATCTACTGCGATTGACATAGATGCAATTGTATCATATCCATCTCATGGGTCATGCTAGTTTATACCAGTTACCAAATTCATCCGTCTCTAGCGCCGTTTACCAGTCATGTAGTTACTACATGTTTTGTGTGACTTATTTTGTTGGGGGATTTAACATTTTACAATTTTTTTATTATATTGGTTTAATCCCCCTCACACACTCCCTCACAGAAAGTGGCAAATCTACTGGCACTAACTCCTCTAAAGTAGCAAAAAGTTAATTATTCTATCAAATTTATTAACGGTGAAATGTATTTAAAATCAGGGGGAGTAGGGGAAGCGGTAGTGTTGTGGTGGTGAGTTAAATCATAGTGCCCACAATTCCTCCACGAATATGATGCATATGTAAGTAGAATTCAATAGGAATTTTATGAGATTAGGGATGTACTGTTGATTTTTTTATCTTTAAGCGTATTTTAGGGGATGTTTTTTTATGCGAGTGTGGTGTTGCGTGTATAATGATGTGCACGCGTATGAGTCAATCTGAGAAACAAAGGAAGTTTATACGTACTGTTAGCAGTTAGTGGAAAATATACAATGAGATATAAAACCCACAAAATTTAAAAATTAACTTTTAAAATTTGAATTTAGGTTGCGGATAAGCTAATATAAAGTACTAGCTACTATCAACATCTACTACCATCCCGCTCCATCCATGTAGTGGATCTATCATCTATGGTGTCCCTGCACACCAATAATATCAAAACAAAAAACCGTGGTCTAAAATCTATGTAATCTTTTCATCTCAAAACATAAGGAGTTTTAATTGGATGGGATACATCCTCTATCCAGATTTATAATACTATGATATGTCTCATCTAACTAAAACCCCTTATATTTTGGGACACACAGAGTATATATGGTTTGGTAGTCCACTTAAGCTTGAAAATATAGTGTACTACTAAGCTTAGGAGAGGGTGATGGATCAAGTGTTGTGTTCTTTGGTGATTGCTCCCAACTTACATCTCTCGATTTTCGCGTGCACATTTTTTAAACTGCTAAATAGTGAGTATTTTGTAAAAAAATTATATATGAAAGTTGCTTTAAAAATCATACTAATCTATTTTTTAAGTTTTTTTAACTAATATATAATTAATTATGCACTAATCCGCTTCATCGTTTTAGAGGTATGGTTCCCAACCAATACCTCCGAACATACCAAAACCGACACGACCACAACGAACGGACGAAGATGCGCCCCAATCCAGGACGCGGTAAAATCTCGTTCAGAAACTTGGTAATCGACTAGCCGATCGAACAACCGAGCAGGTCAAACACAAACATTCGCGCCGGTGCAGCCACGAAAACGCAAGGGCAAACAGTGACCAGAGGCTCAGGCGGCCGACTGGTTTCATCGCCGCGCCGCGCCGCTCCTGTTCGGTCTAGCGCACATAGCGCTGGCGACCATGCACAGCAGCTCCACGCCACCAACGCACAGGATCAGTGATGGGCAAGACTGCAGTTAATAAGCTTGGCCTAGGCCGATGCCGATGCCGGTGATGATGAGATGGAGACGTGAAGCGGAGGTTGTAGCCATAAATGAGTGGTGGCCTGGCTGCTCGTCCTGCCACACGGGCGTCGCTCGGATTTTAGCGCAGGCGGACGTACGGGAAGTAATCTGGCGAGACAGCAGCAGCAGCCGCCCCCGGCCTGTGTGTGGGGGCGAGGCGTAGTAAATGCGGTGGAGCGGCGAGGCGAGCCGGAGCATCTGGCTCGCCGCGGATGCCGCGCTGTCCGCGCCCGCGCGCGCGCAGTGTGGCGGTGCCACTTTGCCAGTGGTGGGGGTGCTCGGTGCTCCTCTCGTCGTCGTGGTGAAGTACGGAGTAAGCAGGAGGGCAGCGGCACCGCCGGCACGGCACGGTGATTGAACGGGACAGCGAATCGTGGGCGCTCTCTGGGGGTTGGGACCCGACGACGAGACCCCTTCCCGCGTTAACCTTTTGTCTTGTCTGCGGAATCGCTCGGTCATATCGCTATGCTTGGCAGCTTGGGACGTCCCGGTCTCGTGATCCGGCGCGAGATCGGAGATGCAATTTTACGCGTGTGCGTGCGCGCTCGCCGTGACAGCTGACAAGACGATACCGATTCATCAGGAGCTGGTCAGCCGCGGTGCAACCGTGCATGGTCTGGTTTACACGAAGAACGCTGCGGTTGCGGCGTGTATGCGTGTATGGACGAAAGTCACGAAACGGAGAGTCGGAGAGGGTGGTGGCGCCCTTGGGCTACGTGGAGTTCGGGAGGTTTGAGCGTTTTCGCGCGAGAATGCTCCCGCTCCTGCTAAGGCGCATCTGCGCCAGGGTCAAACGCCACATTCATCGATACTCTGATAATGGAACAGGGTCGTTCGGAAAAAAGATAATGGAACAGAGACCGTGCTGCTCATGGCAACTGCAGGGGTGGAAACGAGCGAAGCCTTTGCTCGGGCGCTCGGCTCATGAAACCTGGCATGAAGGGAGGCTTCGCTCGATCGGATGATCGAACTAAAACAGCAGGTCGGCTTGGCTTTTTGGCGGGCTCAAGGCAGCTCGATCTGGCTCGTGAGCCAACCCATTTTCATCATACCTGTAGCCTGTAGGGCGGTGGCTGTGGAGAGCCAGCGATCAAAGGTGGAGGGGAGGATCAACTGGTCAGGGGAGATGTTCGCAGCGGCGAGAGAGGTAGAGTAGAGAGGGGGTCTATCGGTCAGAGGAGGTGTTCGCAACAGCGGGAGAGACGAAGCGTACAAAAATGTGGACCTTCGCCAGGTAGAGTTGGGCGCAGTTTGCACGATTTTCTAGGAGGTGACTGGTTTAGAATTAGTCAATGATGAGCTTGAGCACGACGGTAATGGTGGATGGTTGGACGAAAACAAGGGGTGAACGTCGTTAATTTATCATATAACGTTTAATTATTTATTTTATTTAAAAATTTAATATAAATATGTAAAAGTATAAGTTAAAATTATGTTTTGTTTGATAATAAAATAAGTAATGATAAAGTAATTGATATTTATATATATTTTATTAAAGTAAACAAACGATTAAATATTACGAAAAAATGAACGGCGTCATATATTTTACGAGGTGAGGGCGTGAATCTTGATGCTTGATGCCGCGCCTTGAGGACGAGCCTGCGAGGGACTATGACTCAAGCAGTGTGTCTAGCTGTTGATGAGTGCCAGGCGGCCCTGCAAGAAATGTGACAGAGGTGGATTTGACGATCGCTCGCGTGTCACGGTGTGCTTGGCCCAACGTCTAAGGGCCGGTTGGGATGGGGTTAAACTTTTTTAACCCCTATCATATCGAATGTTTCTACACTAATTAGAAGTATTAAACGTAGACTAAAAATAAAACTCATTTCATAACCCTGAACTAATATGCGAGACAAATCTATTGAGCCTGATTAATCCATGATTAGCCTATGTAATACTACAGTAAACATGTACTAATTAATCCATAATTAGGTTTAAAAAATTTATCTCGCGAATTAACTCTCATTTATACAATTAGTTTTATTATTAATCTATATTTAATAATTTTAATTAGCGTTAAATACCCGATGTGACAGGGGTCCAATTCAAACACCTCCTAAGATCAGGAGTATAGGCGTGCTGTGGATGGTGAATCGGTTAGGATTTTCAGCCAGACTACTAATGGACTAGGATGACAGCTGGCCAGCCTAGGAGCAGGCTCAGGCTTGGCTCGGGCATTCGAGCCTGTTCGAGAAACAGGGACTTATTCGTCCCTATCACATCGGATGTTTCGACACTAATTTAGAGTATTAAATATTAACTAATTACAAAACTCATTCTATAACTTTGGACTAATTCGCGAGATGAATCTTTTGAGTCTAATTACGCCATGATTTAATAATGTGATGCTACAGTAAACTTTTCATAATTATAGATTAATTATGCTTAAAAAATTCGTCTCGCAGATTAGCTCTCATTTATGAAATTAGTTTTTTTATTAGTCTATATTTAATACTCCAAATTAGCGTCCAAACATCCGATGTGATGTGAGCTAAAAAGTTTTAGCCCCATCTAAACACCCCTCTTAGGCCAAGGCAATCAAGCGAGGTAGTGTTGCATTCGCATACACCCTCCATCCCAAATAAGCACAGTCTGTAGTTCAAATTTAAACCAAAGGGTTACACTTAATTTAGAAGAGAGTAGTTTAGAAGCATCTAATCCGATGCCAACGAGAGCTAGGTGGCCATCCCAACGGGCTTCCAACGTCAAAACTACGTCTGGGTTTAGGCATAGGCGTAGAGTGGCCTGCACGTAGAGATTCAAGTGAAATGGACAAGCGGATTTTTTCCCCTTTATCCCACCTCCAAATATTGTACTATCACGTGGGAAACTAGTAAGGAATTTTTTTGAGAACTATAGATGCAAGTGGGATAGACAAACGTGTTTTTATCTGCCAGCTTATCTCACTTTCAAATACTATACTATTATATGGAAAATTAACTAGTAAACAAGTTTTTTGATAAATAAAATAAATAAATGGTCTTTATACTGATAGCAAGACTGTCCACATACAACCCAACCAACCACACCTACATGGCTGCACCGCACGCGGTCCAAGTATAACGATGGTACCAGCCCAGCGCAAACGTTTTGTTTTAACTTCCCTTTTGACGCTAAATTAGTTAAATGCTGCATCATCGGTTTTTGATGTTCCCGATTTAGGAACTTATTGTTAAGAACGCCTAAAGTCATAGACATAGGATGCGTATAAATGGAATAAATAAAGTTGGATTGGATGATATATGTCTACTATACTACTTAAAATAGCAAAGAGACCATAAAACTGTCAATGTCTGCTCCACGAATTTCTGTGATACAAGATGAATTCTGCAATTTTTTGGCACCCTGTGCGCACATGCAATGCAACGACACAAAAGCCAAAAGTGAGAGAAGAGAACCATGACATCTCACGTTAACAGAAAAAAAAAATCCAGATCCACATAAATGCTCCTAGAACACCAACCCAGTCAAGACATAATACATTACAAAATGATCATTCAATCAAAACGCATGAAAATAGTACAAAATACTGGAAAGTGAAACGCTAAAAGCATCCATGAGACATTGAGACCATATGATGCTGATTCACACTACCGACACACGGTGACAGCATCGCCCAGGTGGAATATACCATCCGTGTGCAGCGAGGCCACAACACAGACAGAAGAAGGTACCAGGGTTAAAAAGTCCTGTAAAACAAACTAGCTGATACAATGTTGGATGACAACAGGTCATAAGAGTTTAGGCAAACAACCTGGGGACAGACCTTATCAGCAACATTCAATAGTCTGATTAAGAGCTTCACGGCTAAGCCACAGCATTTAGATGAGCCTGCTACAAAGTCACTTGCTACAGAGTGCCCCCCTACAACTTTGATTAAGATACACCATGTGAGATCATGAAATGACACCTGCATCATTAGATAGAATTGAGTCAAGCACAATACACAAATGAATGGTAGTTAGTAGATCTAATGTAGAGAATACAATGATAAATTGAGCATGATGGATATGAAATGCATGCGAGGTCATGGTAAATTGAGTGCTAGCTAATATCAAGTTAATCTACCTTCAGGATTAACTGATAAAACAAGGATGTCACAAAATACAACTCTAGAAAGCACTACTGTACAACGCATGATATATCAGGGAAAATCTGGGCCCGTACCCTGGCTGGTCAGGGGCTTTTAACATAATAAGTTATATAGTTCTTGTAATGGCATTACCGGTTTTACCCTAAAGATGCAGGATAAGAGCCCTGTATGACAAACCCTGAGATCCTCAATACAAATGTCTGTATGTGAAGACATTTTTTCCACTAATGTTACAGGCCCCAAGAACTGTTCTCCATGAACATTCGTACGACATGAAGCGGTCCTTGATTTGCATGAAATTCAATGATGATGAACGGAAGACTTTCCTAAAGAGAAATAATGAAGCAGCATATAACAGAGGATGATAGATCCACTACATGCAGAATGATTAGTGTAGGTACCTGATGAGCTGATATTTACACAGGTTATCTTATTACTTCCAGAGATTGGCATACAAGATTGTTCTGTCAGATAACTATTGGCAATATATTGCTCGGTCTATCTGAGGTGGTATTGGTTTTATCTCAGTTCCAAGCTCTTGTTCAATGCGATACCTGCGCGCACGCACACAGACCCCCCAAAAAATGTTAAATCAGCTAAACAGGATACAGAAAGCAGCTATAGCACTGATGATTTGAATTACATACAAGTTAAATCGGTCCTCGTAGGTGATCAAATTCACAGCCAAACCAAGGTGGCCAAATCTGCCAGATCTACCAACCTACAAAGGAAAGTATCAATGAAACTGTAAGCACAAAACAAAATGTTACAATACGATTTGCCATAGGCATTAACCATGGTCAAACAAAGAAGTAATATAGCAGCAAGGTTAAGTATTCAATATTAAATATCCATGTCATAAAAAAAATGCCATCTTAGGAGAAGATTATTCAGCAGGCTATGCATCACTATAACAGAAATTATAAAAAAAAATCTCAGTTCTTTCAATGCATACCCTATGGAGATATGTTTCTGCATTCTTGGGGAAATCAAAATTGATAACAACATTAACAGCTTGGATATCTATTCCCCTTGTAAAAAGATCTGCAAAGGGAGATATGAGAGGTTAGAACTCAAATGATGCCTCAATATATATATATATATATATATATATATATATATATATATATATATATATATATATATAAACAATAACAGCTTTAGTTGGCACTTGGCAGCAAGGCATTAATTGATAAAACAATAGAAATTGTCATGCTAATTTCTAGAAGCCAATTAAGATAAGAAAAACACCAAAAGCAAAACTTTACAACACATGGAACATCAGCACAAAATTAGATAGCCATGGAACAGATTACAAAAGTGTGGAGATGATATTGGCTAATTAAACTTATATTGGGAATCTATATGTTGGATTTTCTCACACTTTTGGGCATACCTCATACTTGGTAAAGTATTTTTTATACTCCCTCCATCCCAAAATGAGTAAAGATTTAGTAACGCAATAATGTATTTAGATACATTCCATGGACCTTTTCTTTCTTTGATTTGGAAGATGAAATTAAGCAAGGTGTCAAAAGCCTAAAACCCTTAATAGTAAAATAAAAAAATACCAAAGCCTTGAATATTAAAGACTCAGCGTGGAACCGATAGTGAGATAGATATGGAATAATGTTCTTTAGTAGGGAAAAAAAGAAAAATATTAAAAGGAAAGCTATATACCTGTACAAACTAAGTTCCTGCATGCACCATTGCGAAAATCATGGAAAACCCTGTTCCGATGGTCTTGCAACATTTTAGCATGTATATAGAAGCACGAATAACCAAGCTCTGTGATCTTCTTCGCCAATAGTTCAACACGATTTACCGAGTTACAGAATATTATTGATTGATTAATTTGCAGCTGTATTGAAATGAAATTTGATGTATTAAATAAAGATTATGATGATGTCAAAATGAAAGTTCGTGGTTAAAAGCTCAGGTATAGAGTAAGGGTATTGGGAAAACCTTGGAAAAAAGAGTATTAAGACAGTGGACTTTCTGTCTCTCTTCAACAAAAGCATAGAACTGTGTAATTCCCTTCAAGGTAAGTTCATCCATAAGGTTAATGACATAGGGTTTAGGCAGATATTTGTCCTTGAACTCCTTGACAGTCACAGGGAATGTTGCAGAGAACATCAAAATTTGCCGATTCGACGGAAGATACCGAATCAATTGCTCAATAGAAGGTTGGAACTCAGGAGAAAGAAGCTTGTCTGCCTGCAAGAAATGGCAATATTACTCATAAGCACATGTTTTTTTCCCAAAAAATCTACCATCGCACTACAAATTCAAATATATCTTTTAACGTTCTCCTTTTCTAGCATACCCATAATTAGTGTTCTTGTCCAAACATCATAGTTGCTTGTGTCAAGTTTTATACAAACACATAATCGAAGTACAAAAAAGCTTAACTATTGTTTTATGTTCAAATGCCATTTAGAAAATATATTTGAGCATCTTACTTAAGAACAGGAGCAACGACACATAAAAACAAGGCTATACCTCATCCATAACAAGCATTGAACAGTTCTTCAGGATGCAGACACCTTTCTTTGTAAGGTCTAAAATACGACCAGGAGTTCCAACAAGTAAATGAACAGGTTGATAAAGACGGACAATATCATCCTTTAGGCTGGTTCCTCCAGTACTGACCATCACTTGAATCTTCAAATGTTTCCCAAGCTCCTTGCAAACTTGTGATGTTTGTAGAGCCAATTCCCTTGTGGGAACCAATATAACAACTGAATATAAGAAGAGATTCAATAAAGGATCAGAGATGATGAAATCATGAAAGTGTCTTCCTTTGATCATCACACAATTTAGGAACTCAATGAAGGACAAAACAGGTGCTAGTCTAGAAAAAACCTTGAATAGCATTTTTGTCTTGATCAATCTTTTCCAGAGCAGGTATACAAAATGCGGCAGTCTTGCCAGTCCCATTTTTTGCTCTTGCAAGAATGTCACTGCCAGTTAATGCAATAGGAATACTTTCTTCTTGTATAGGAGAAGGTCTTTCAAATCCTTTCTCATATATCCCCATAAGGAGCTCTCGCTTCAGAAAATAGTCTTCAAATTCATTTCCCTTGGTTGCAGTAACATCCTGCATGTTTTTTCAATGACACTAGCTTAGCAGAAGATTGAGAACATGTGCAACAAACAAGCGCAACATGGACACCATAAACTAAGTATAACACTTAACTTATCCAAGGGCTCATATCTCATAAAGAGGGATAGTTGACGAGTAACTAGTTTAACATTCTGAATATCTTAGTGTTGACACAATCAACACATAACTTACCTATGGTGTAATGTGTACCGACAGTCATATAATCTGTTCAATGCAATACCAGCATAGCATTTTTCTCTTTGGAACAGCATGAAATATTTAATCTGTACACTATACTCCTTCAAAAGAAGGTGGTGGTGGCAGTGAATCTGCCTCCCCGCCTACTCTCATTATAAATATTGCAAATTAGCCCCCCTGAACTTCTTAATATTAGTCAAATATAAATGGATAGCCACATATAAAATCAAACTACTGTGAATATTCCCTATAGACAGGTAACACATTGTACGGAAATAATTTTATTTATACTAATAATATATTTTCTTTTACCCATATCGAAGCATGGGCACTCATGGTATAGTCCTGTGAAATACTGAAATTTGGCTATTTGTAATTAAGATGAGGTACAAGTGAAGAGCATGAAATGATATTTTATCAGAACTAGGCCTGCAAGCTTCTAAATTAAAATGACGATTCTATTTAACGCATCAAAAGCTCATGTAGGAAATTAGGAAAAACAAAACAAACGCACTGATAGAATGCGAGGGGAAGCAATTATGTCAACTTGTTAACATATTTGCTAGCTCATTACAATCATTAGCGCCCAGCACTAATACAACAGAAGGAAAATATTGTTCTATAGTACCTCTGTCCTGTAGCGTGTATCTTGAGGTGGGAGCTTCAGTTGGGCCTTCCAGTCTTGTGAACTGCACAAGGTTAAACTTATTTTTTTTACTTTATTCATGACGTTAATCATATGCGGGTGAAGAGGAATTAAAGTATGCATAGTATTCTTTCCACTTTAACATCAACAGCTACATATATCTATATCTATATCTATACTATCTTAAAAGATGCTAGTGGTGCCGGTGGTTCTGCCACCCCTAGCTATCTAACAAGTGAGGGCCACCATCTATCTTGTGGGCCCATCATTGTTGACCAACAATGTACTAGAGTCAGAAGCTCTATTTGCTTCATGTACAACACATTGTTTATCCTATCATCGTTAGTCAGAGCTTGAGAGTGATGATTTAGTTTTAATCAGTTCATCTAATATAATTAGAGCCCGCTGCAACGCACGGGTATTTTGCTAGTCATCCATAATGTACTCAGTGGATGGTACAGACTCAGTTGCTTAGCAGTCATCAGGAAACTGTCTGCTTGACTGCTTGACAGCATTAGTTCACTCCACCCAATTTCTGTATTACTTTGCAAAAGTCTACGATGTTCTGACTATTAGAATCAATACAGCATGCTTGGACGCCGGAGGCGTGATCCAAGCATGCTGACCAGAAAAGTTGACCTTACACTCTGTAATGCTCCTATACAGCACCACTTGTGTCCGTCTAAAAACACATACGCTCGCAGGTCGCAGCGCATCGCCAAAAGAGCACAAACTTTTTCTCCAAATTTTTGCAACTTCGCCTAGATAACTGCCTATTGATCGACCCCCAAGTGTAGGTTTCACCCCTCAACAGCAAACCGAAATCCAACAACAAAGTCCACGAATCGCGTGAATACTGAACCTTAATCTAACAATACCAAACGGCAAGCCTTTCAAGCGTCTCCCTCACCTCGAATCTATGCCATCCGCGACAGGCGTCGCCTTCTGCTCGCTGGCGCCAGCGGCCTCGGCAGCGATCTGGTTCCGCCGAAGCCACTGCTGATGCTGGTTGTTGTGCTGCGTTTGCTGCGGTTGCGGCTGCCGCTGCACGTACTGGTGGTGGTGCGGGTGCGGCGGTTGCTGGTGATGATGATGCTGCTGCTGCGGTGGCGGTGGGCCACGGCCGTAGTAGTTAGGGTTCCCGCCCCGGCCGTTGCCGATGCCGGGAGGGTACCTCGCCCGCGGATCCATCGCTACGAGGGCGCGCGGCGCGGCGGAGCTCAGATCCGGCCGGAGGCTTGGCTGGGAGGAAGATGGGATCGAGGCGGTGGTTCGCTCGAATTGGGGAATTTTTAGGGGAGCATTTCCCCCTCTTCCTGGCGAGTTCGTGGGTGGGGGAAGGGGAGGCTGGGGGAGCGTCGGGGAATCGGAGCCGGGGCTAGGGCAACGCCGGAGTTGGACGGGTGGAACGAGAAATTACGGGAGTGCCCTTGCTTCCTTCTGTTTAGGGGAATTTTTTTTATTTTTTTATTTTATTTTTAATATTTACAGAAATATTATAGCGTTGGAAAAAAAATTGCAGAAATAGCCCTGGCAGAGAGCGGCAAGCTGACGTGGCACGCGCGCGACGGCCGTTTAGGGTGGACTGGCCATTTTGCAAGCGGCCCCCTTGCCGCCCTGGCAGAGGGCGGCAAGGTGTCAGCAAGGGGGCCGCCTGCAAAATTGACACAGCTCCTCGACCTGGGGTCTGCCATTTTGCAGGCGGCCCCTTGCCGCCCTCTGTCAGGGCGGTATGCGGTCCCTTGCCACCCTCTGCCTGGGCGGCAAGCTGCAGCGCCTATATAAGGTCTGCTGCCCAGCAAAGCAGCTCATTTGCTGCTCTCTCCATTCCTCTCACATCTGCATAGTGGGAGAAGAGGAGGAGAAGAGAAGAAGAGGCGAAGCCCTGCTGGTTTGAACTTCGATTTCAGGTAATATTTCTAGATCGTATACATGATTAAATTATGATATTAACTAGGTTTTAGTTGTATTTTTGTAGAACTATTTTTAAATATGCATTATATGAGCTAGGGTTTTAGTAGGGGAACTGTAGTACTTTGTATTTGTTAGACGTAGGTAAATTAGTAGATCTGTAGTAATTATAGTAATTAGATTTGTAGTTTTAAATATTTGTGAGTAGCATTACAGTAGCATACTGAAAAATTGTGGTATATTTCAAACAAGATATTACATTTTACTCGTTTATTACGTAAAATAGTGACATAGTGATTTACTTACATATATGTCCAGTAAACTTATATTTCAACTATACCATGGTCAAGAAAGCGTCCGTTACGGGCCGAGTGAGGTAGATCTGTTAGAATTTATTGTAACACCAAGGGGAATTGATAGACCAGTTGAGAGAAGTGTGACTTCTATTAAAAAATGGTTGATGAGGGGCTTGGGAGTTGATCCACAGACAAGTGATATTACAATATATGTTGTAGTAAGTCGGGCAACCGAGAGTTTTTATTGGGAACTAATGCCAGTTCAAAACTCTCGGATGTCGAGATGGTATGTGGAGAATGCATTGCAACGCGGGTGGCCTCTAGCTATGCTTCCATATGTTCATCCGAAGGATCCCAATGTGGAGATGAATATGGATGATGGCGAGGGGCCAAGTGCTGAAGTGAATGAGACTGTAGTGGATGAAGTCAACACATTAGATGAAGATGTCGTACTACCTCCAGTAGGCATGCAACCTGGTGGAGTGGCTGACGAGGGGGAGACTGTTGGAGCCATTGTGGACGAAATGGAAAGAGAGGATTCTGACAACGAGCGTGTAGAGAAAGATGATTCATCAAATGATGAGGAGAACAATATTAACCCAGCTGAATGCGCTAATGATGATTTTTCTGGTCTGGTCATATCTGAAGGGGAAAATGTGAGATGGGAGTACAAAGAGAATGATGTTATTGAAGGAGCAAGGTATGGTGATGGAGAAGACATGAAGGAGGCGGTGAAACATTTTGCAGTGTCACTACAAAGAGAGTTTTGGGTTGCCAAGTCGAACCGGTCACAATATAAAGTTAGGTGTGTTAACGAAAAAGACGGGTGTCCCTGGAGAGTGCATGCTTTTAAGGGGAAATGGAAGGATTATTGGACAGTGTCAGTCGTTACCAAGCATACATGTTATCTTCCTGGTGTTCAGAAATACCACAGGAATATTACATGTGCATTTGTTGCATCTGAGATGTATGCGCACGTCGTGGACAATTTGACATATGAACCAAAGTCAATAATCCGTCATATCGAACAGAAATTCAAGTATACTATTAGCTATGCCAAGGCGTGGAGGGCAAAACAGAAAATAATAGAGATGAGATTTGGAACCTATGAGACCTCGTATGACAATTTGCCACGTCTGTTATCTGTTATCCAACAAAGAAACCCTGTGAGCTCTTGTGCAATCACCTGTCGGGCTGCCGACGTTGCTCAGGCAGACGCAGCACCCCAGGTTCGACCCCGGCCGCTTGCTCCTCATCAAGCTACGCACGTTCCTAGGCTGACACCCCCTCCCTTCGGAGGTACGTATATTTAAGGTTTATTTGTACATGCCCCCACAAGTTTTAAAATTAATATTATATCGACAATCAATTGATATGCAATTTATGTATATGCTTTTAGCGGCCGGCACGTCGTGGCAGGCTCCTAGCGGGACATCGTTGGAGTACGGGTGGGCTTCCGCCACGCACTTCGACCTCAGCGACTTCGACTTATCGGAGTCAACGGAGGACGTCCTCGATCCCTCAAAGCTGGGAGGCGCACCGCCGGTGCATACGCAGGAGCAGTCGCCCTCCACTCCGCACTTAGACACCCGCGCTACCTAGGCTGTCCCACCCGATCGCTTCACGTACTCCCAGGACCACGTGCGAGCGCAGGCCCGGAGGACCAAGCGGGGTCGCGGTGCGGGGCAGGCCCAGTAGAGTAGACTTCTGGTTTGTTATTTTCTTGACATGCTAGTACTCCATGCTTGTAGACTTAGTACATTGTTCATATTCGAGGTTCGCTTTCGTAGACTTCGCCGTTACTTTTTACAAAAGCACGATATCCTTTCGCCGCATGCACGAATACTTTCGGCTACACCGATGCAGCCTCATTTATTCGTGTGAAGTACGACCGCGGAATCGCTGCTAACGCCCTTACACTTTCTCAAACGTAAAATCTTCCATGTCAAATCGGCACACGTCCATTCTTACTTTCGGCGTCATGCCGCCCTTTAAAAGGGCGGCAGGGTATACATCCGTATACGTCCAATCTTACTTTCGGCATCATGACATCCAATCTTACTTTTGGCGTCATGCCGCCTTTCAATGGGCGGCAGGGTATACGTCCGCATACGTCCAATCTACTTTCGGCGGCATGCCGCCCTTTAAAAGGGCGGTAGGGATGTACACATGTGAAGATTATCACTGCGATTTTGGTGCCTATATAACGAGCGCTGCAATACAAGATTTCTTCATCTAAGGCCTCCAACAAGAGCTAGCACAACCCTTCATCCCACCAGCTTTCGGCAATGGCTGGACGCCGGGGCGTTGAGGATCCCAACTGGTGTAGCGATCCTTGTGCATACCTATTCCCACCTTGGTGCTAGCGGCCTCTCTTGCATTTGCGGTGACCGATGCCAACTAATGGCTGCGCGGGATCCAGACATACGAGGAAGGCGCTTTTTTAGGTGCCATAACTAGACCTAGAGGTATTTCACTCTTGTGGACTATGCTTATTCAAATGTGATGCACGATTGTTTACTCTTCATCCTACTCTATTTGTTAGACCCGCGCTACGACTTGTGGATACATCGAATGGGTCGATACAGAAAATCCCGTTCTCGACATGACCACCTGTTTACAAGAACGACGCTGGTATTTCTCATCAGAAAGTACTGAGCAATATTTGCAGAGAAAGGCAGCTTATGAACGCCAGTGTTGTGAACAACAGTGCGACTGGCGGGTGCTAACGACCGCACTCCCTCCATGGGAAGCCCGTCCAAAATGCAGATGCGGTGATCGTTGTACGGTTTTCCGTTCTACAAAGCCTAGTACTTTAGGTCAGCGGTTCTTTGTTTGCCTAAATATTCTAGACCGTGATTTTATGGTAAAAATATTTTCATTACCATGAATCCTATTTTATCACAACATTCACTAACTTTGTTCGCTTCACATCTATTCGTTTCTCCCAGGAACCTCTAAGAAGATGTCCATACAAACAATGGATAGACACCAAAAAGGTTATAAGAGATCCAAATTCCCGTGTGGTGTAGCTTGAATTGCCAGAGGAATACAGGTTCAAAAAAGCGCAGTTCGAGAGGGGAGAGGGATCCTCACGTAGGGGTTAGCTATTATCGGACAACTTACTTTACTCAAATATGTAATATCATGTTTCGTTGTCCTATTACTATATCGTCGTCGTGTTCAACTCTTGCACTACATCCCTTCTAGTTCAAATCTATTCTCATCTATGTAACCGCAATGGAATCATATGTATCATGTTTAAATTGTACTACTACTTATTTACGTGACATAATTATCCTTGTTTCAGTATATATACTGTTTCTGCGACCGAGACTATGATAGTCCATTATTATTTTCGTACATTAATAACACTAATAAGTTACAACATCAACTCTTATTTAAAATAGGAATTGCAAAACAACCGACTTCAATAGAATTTTCAAAAAAATTATCCACAATGTTTATCAACAAAGAACTCTTTAAATGTAATCAACAAAGTTTAACTTATTGTAAAAAAAATTAAAATCAGTTAGGGTGAGTTGTGGGGTGGGCCACCTTGCCGCCCTTGCCAAGAGCGGCAAGGGACCCTAATTAGACTTCGTTGCACTAAGTTTGGCCGGCAAGGGGCCAAATGAAAAGTTGCCACCTTGCCGTCCTTGCAGAGGGCGGCAAGGGGCAGAACCGTTAAACTCGCACACGACGCCGTGAAAGCGCACACGGCGCCATGTGCCACGTCACCTTGCCGCCCTGTGCCAGGGCGGTAGGGTCTATTTTTTAATTTTTTTCTGCGCTATAATATTTCTGTAAATATTAAAAATATATATATATAAATAAAAAAATTCCTGTTTAGGGCTTCCTAGCTCGGCTTTTGCTCGTGTCTTGGCCCAAATTAGAGCGGGCTGAAAGATCATAGGTGGATTAGGTGGACATGGGCCAGGCACGCCACTGCACGGCTGGCCTGGTCATGTCACCCTGGCCCAGCGTGCCAACAGCATGGCTTGCGTTCCGGCACGGTACGACCTCAACGAGCGAGCAGAATGCCAAAACGACAGAACACGAAAGCCAGGAGGAGGAAAAGGAACTGGGCGGCGTCGGCCATTGGCGCCCCCGTGGAGCGTGAGGAGCTTGGCAGCGAGCGCTGCGGCCGTCTCCGGATGCAGCATGGTCGTCGACGTCGACGAAGAAGCGGCGCCACGCCACATCTGACATCTGGCACCCACGTAGATGATGTTCCTTTCTACCGAAAAAGATGAAGATGAAATTAGAGCACCCAAAATAATAAGAATGTAATTAGCGTATGATTAATTAAATTTCAATTATTACAAACTTGCAAATTGGATTTATCTGATATTTTAAAACAACATTCATATATAGAATGTTTTCGTACGAAATGCAATATTTAGCAGTTTGAAAAATATGAAATCTAAGTTAAATATGCATGTATCAAATTTAGAAAAGAACGTGGCTAAAGAGACTTGCTTTCTTTGTGTATGCTTAGAAACTGCAGATGTCTTTTTTCAAAAATAGAAGGTATAGGGAGCAAATTCATAGGATTTTCTCAATCATACAATTAAATGATTGTGTTTTTGCTACTGGTAAACAAAAAAAATCATAATATTGCCTCAGATAAATAAGAAGCATATTTTCCATGGAATATGTCATCCACATTTTTGCTATAGGAATACTCAGCTTAATTTAATTTTGTACGTGACTATCTATCTAGATTTAGTTGTTATATAATATTAAGAGTGTAAGGAGTAATTTGTAAAAACTGTAGGTGAGGTTAAACATTCATTGTCACCAACCCACTACCATTGCAAATAAAAAAAACACTACCATTGTAGTCTTTTTTAATAACTAGTTGGGTGCTCGTGTATTGCAACGGGAAATGATATATATCAATTTTAAAATATATGAGGTAAAAAGATGTTAAATAATCATTGAGTGAAAATTTGTTGAACACTGTAAAAAAAATTTGGCAAATCAAAGAGACTACAAATCAAAATATCAAAATTGTTCTGTAGATTAATTCAGATTAATTCCAATACAAGAAACTTGTTACTATTACACAATCAGAGTACAAGCTTTCTAGCGTATAAAACAATCTCATGGTGTTTATGAGATCATAAAAAGGAAATATAGATACGAGAATGCTGATGTCATACTAATTAAAGCACAAATAAAGAAAATCTAGAACATCAAGCATACCCAGATATGGTATTTGTTATGGATGAGCTGCAGATCTCCCTATCACATATCTCATGTATAAATACCTTGGCATTGCCATAAACCATCACCAATTCACCCCAAACAACATGACATTTCCTTTTTTTCTATTTACGTGTAACAATCTTCTGAGCATCATAAAAAATCATGATCTATATGCATAGAACAAACTATTATATATATATATATATATATATATATATATATATTACAAAATGAAAATTATCTCCAAATATTACAGATGAATGCTACATTTTTAAATTGAAGGATAGAGACTGAACTGAAGATCAAATACAATCTATTAAAGACATGTATCAAATATCTATCAATTTTTGCCACATAATTTGTATTCAAACTGCTATGATAAATGTCAATTTTCCATCAAGAAATTTCTGCCACGAGTTAACGTGTAATGAACGTACTAATCTCTATCCACGTCTCCAGCATTACGCAATATGCTATCTATCATGAGACATTGTTGATCTCAGAGCATGCAAAGTAATAAAGTAAAGTAGCACATCAGTCCATTGCTCTTTAAATTCAATCTTCGAATGACCCTTAAGAGTTATGCGAGAACAATTCCAAATTAGTGATAATAACAGTGCAAAACATGGACTAACCAATTTAGCATCATAGATCGTGAAGAATTAATTATGTTTTTTCCTTCTGCAATACCACCTGATGCATAAAGAACTACACTATATCTGGACAAGTTCAATTATAGAGAATGCCATGACAATCCATGTCTTACCTTGAAGGGAGCATAAATATAGTACTCAGGAACAACGAAAAAAAATGTGTATTGTCTCATCACCCTGAATTGTGCAACATATTTTTTAATGCCATCACGTAAATTCAGTTACTGAAAGTTTTACTCTATGTTAAAAATAGCAACGTAATATGAATAAGGTATTATATATGTGGAGTATTATATATGTGAAATGTAATTTTTGGACTCCAGTCCAGAAATTATATTCCACATATCGGTTTTAGTTTTCAGCCATGCCATATCATTCATTTGATTTAAGACCGAGCATAAATAATTTACTGCAGCAAAGATTATGCAGCGCACTCGTATAGCTTGAGCATACATGTTCTATTTCTAATTACTGGTTACTATTAACCAAATCATGCATACCAACTTTCAGTTTCCAGTGCTACTAGTTACCTGGCAAGCATAATATATCGTATGAGGTGCATAATATTTGGGTTTTATTGTAACATAGAAGACCACATAACAGTCCATACATGATTTTGCTGTCTACAATTGGGAATTGCAAAGTCCAGCACGCATACTGCATTTTGCTATGAATAAAACTAAACCATAACAGAACTAATACAGCCTAATATGAAACAATGAGAAACTGACTTAACCTTTTTTTTATAGGGGAGGGGGATGGACAGTCTAATATGAAACAATAAGAAACTGACTTAACCTTCTTTATAAGTTAGGGGGCTTGGAGGATGGAGGTGTGGGCAGTGTGGTGTCAGCGCGGACGAAGGTGGAGGGACGGATGCGGGAGTGCGGGTGGGGGTGGGGGCGCGGGCGGAGGGTATCGCAAACGGCAACGACACGTCCGTCAGCTCGCAGGATTGGAGAATTAAATCATCGCAACATATTTATTTAACAGTGAGTATCCCGCGCGGAGCTACCTGACACGGCTTCTCCATGGTGAGGCGGTGATGGTAGTCTCAATAGCTCTCAACCAAGGATAGAATTGGTCCAAGGAGAAAACAATCTAACAAAGAGTATTGTCCTGTGTCCAGCATGAGACAAAGGGAGGAAACTTTCACAACACCCAATCATTGTGAACTAAGAGTAAAGTATGGAGCGATGGCTTGGTATCAATTTTTTTAAAAAAACTTGCCAAAGAATTGTTTAAACTGAGTCAGTGAGGAATAACACCTATATGAATGTTAAAAGCCAACTGTTGAAACAATAAATCACACAAATTTTTACTATTATTGGGATTTTTACTATAGGGCTAGGCAAGCGATCACTATGGACTATGGAGCAAAGTTCAATGTTCACTTGCCGGATCAGTATTCAGTATCCAGGAACACAACATTGTTGGCAGGGCACAAGACAGTTGGTAGAGCGGTAGCAATCTTTTCTCATTTTCAACTATAATTGCCACAGATTAATATTAGTATCTATAATCAGATCCTGATTTCTTGGGTGAAGGTGGAGATGAGGGAATAATCAGGTCGTGACAGTGAAACAGAGAATATTTGCAATTATATATGCATGGGACTGAATTCAAAATCAATCGCTAGACTACAAAATCAGGTCTGATGTCTGTTACTACTCAGCAGGTTAAAAAGTCATTCGTGAACCAGGGAATAACGATATATGCTATAGCACCCGAGAGTTAAGATTCTCACCTAGAGATAATAGCACGTGGGTTCACAAAATCTGAATAATTGGAACTGTAATCCTTAAAGCATCAATCTAAGAAGAGAAAAAAAGCAAAAGATGAATTCGTGAGGTGAAAGCACGTGGGTTTGCAAAAGTTGAAAATGGAAATATAATACATCAATAGAACAATTCTCACTGGACACTATGCACCTGGGTCAGTTTCCTGTCGACCAGGTTGTAAACTCTTAAACTCGAATCAAAAGAAATTCATTGTTTGCAGATACCTATGATCGTCGTGATGCAAGATGGAGGGGATTGATGAATCCACAATATTGACATAACATTATCAAAATTTGGCATCACACATTCAAGAAAAATAGGGGGGAAAGCACAGTATCGGTGGACCAGATGTAACATGATATGGGCATAGGAGGTCACCGTTGGCACTATAATATCTGCAGGATCGGCGGGGTTGTTGAGCGTGAGAAAGATCGCTGCCAAGGCAGCGGAGCGGAGATGTTGAGGGGGGCGTCTGCCTGCCGTCGAGCTCACCTCCTCCCACCGTCACCCGGAGTAATGCGACGGCCAGTGGAGGGGTTCATGTAACGCCCGTTCCGTTGTGGCGTTAGCGGGAAAAACTTACTTTAATAAAAACCCTATTTACGAAATCCGTTTTAAGTTCTGGCCTTATTGTTGTGTGTGCACCAAGATCTCGGTTCCCCTTTATCTAAAATCCCTGATCAATCAAATCAGTCCTACGTTCACTCCAAATAAAATTCTCTGCAAAAGTCTACTTTGCCTCCCTCAAGTCCCATGGGCCGAAACCATCGATCGGACCATTCTCCTTGGCCGGCCCCTTTTCCCTCTTCCCCCTCTCCCTCTCGTGGACCGCGCTCATGCGACCGACCCACTCCACCGCCATGGCCCGTGCCCTGCACGTGTGCCGCGCGTGAGAGGCGAGAGAGAGTGACCTTCTCTCTCCCTCTTGCTTCTCTCTCGCCAGAATTTTTGCCGCCAACACCACTTGAAATTTGGTCGCCAACGCCGTTGGCTACGGATTTTTTAAGTAGTATATAGATGACTACCATTGAAATCTATTTAGATAAATCCTTAGAATTGAAATCATTCAAATTTCATTCAATTTAAAAGAGTTCTTTGGACTACATTTATCTACGTATGAAGCGAAACACGCTAACCGGTCGGTTAGCCTGGTACTATTTCTGAGGTAAGAATGAACTAATGGTGCAAAAACACAGTATCTCGATGGCACTTTCTCCCTGGACATGTCTTTCTCTTCGATAATATGCAAGTGATCTCTCACCCTACCACGGTGTCACAGGGGATCGGATTTCCAGAGAAGCATAACAGAACGAATACACAAATCGATCGGGACTCCAGTTCTCCACAATCGTAGAAGTGCACTGGTGATTGAGTAGATGTTTTTGTGGACTATGTTTCATTGGCTCGGTAAACTGAGAGCGACTGCATGCATGGACAAATTTTAGCTAGCATGCGGTGTTCTTCAGACGACTAGACAAGAACAGAATACTGAAAGACTGAAACCGTGCAATTGTGACGCTCTGTTTCTGTAATTCTTTCTGCACCGTTTTCCGGAAAACCAGAGCTGTATACACGAAGTCACGAACCTTATGAACACAAAGCTAAGACTGTACTTCGACGCAGAACTCATGTCTTCGAAGTCCAAACTCAACACTACAAGCCAGTAAGTTTAACTACTGCACATGCACGGCACGATTTACACCTCTGAAAAAGAGAAAAAAAACCCTGACGAATTTACAGGTTGGCGACGAACTGTACGAAAGAAAGACCGTCTAATTTATGCACCGCTGCGGTGAGTGTACGCTCCCGCCTTAGTTGATGCCGAGGAACTCGCTCATGGAGAGCAGGTCGCAGAGCCCTCCTCCTCCCTGCATGTGATCGGCCGCGTCGTCGAAGTCCCAGCAGAAGCCGCCGTCGCTCAGCCCGTGCAGGGAGTCCACGGCGGCGCCGCACGGCCCGTCAACCTGCGCCGACGACGAGCCCTGATAGCTCAGGCCCGGCGCCGTCCCGGCAAGGTTAGTCCCGTAGTCCATGTCGAACCAGTCGGCGAACATGACCTTGGGGATCACGGGCGCGTGCGGCCGGACGGCGGCGAGCGCCGCCGCGGGCTCGGTGAGGCAGCTCGAGTCGTCGGCGGACGACGACTCGACCGGCCCGGAAGACTCGGAACTAGCTGGCCGGTCAGTGGCGGCGCGTTCTTGGCCGGCCTCGCTGCAGGCCGGGCTGCCGGTGACGTCGGCCGGCTCGGCGGATTTTCTGGCCGCAGCCTGCGCGCCCTCGACTCGCTTCTTGAGGTACGAGTTCCAGTAGTTCTTCACCTCGTTGTCCGTCCGGCCAGGCAGATGCCGCGCTATCTGTGACCACCTGCAGCCACAAATTTCCATCACCATGTTAGATAAAAGTCCTAGTTTCAAAAAAAAAAAGTTAGATAAAAGTATTTATCTATAACTATAATCGCCCTCTTAATCTTTTTTGGCGAATTACTATTGCACAGTCAGTCTAATAAAGGATCTTTTATTGTCATAGTAGTACCACACGTCCTCTTTTCTAGGTTTCGTCAAAGCAGCAGTTTTCATAATTCTCAGTGAACTGTGATTAGTCTGACTGTAGTACAGTAGTAGTCGTACGTCCATGTTCATAAATGAGATTGTACATACTGTTGGTGTCTAAGGACGGTGTTAAGATTTCTGACGATGGAACCGGTACTAAAGAAGAGTGCAAAAATAGCTGGCAACTTGCCCTTGCAACAGTAAGCAACCACATCACCTCCAGAAAATGCATTAGTATTTTTCTAGGGGGGGGGGGGGGGGGGGGGGGGGGGGGGGGGGGAGGAATCAGACACTGATTTTTTTCCATTTCTTTTATGCTAAGAAAAGGTTAACCGTGACTAAGCACGCCTTTTAGAAAATAAATTAATGAGAGGAAGATGGTTGTTCACAATCATCAAATGTGCACCGGAAAAAAGAAGCAATTGATTGCCTCAATATGGAGCGTAGATGTCAGCATCAACTACACCACTCAAAAGCGCTCTAGATGGCCAACATCAGCATTTCCTTTTGTTCTTACTTAACCAGGCCCTTTTCCACTCTGAAACTGAATTTGCCGAACTGACACTAGCAAAGTGCAGTAGTAGTAAAAGAAAAAAAAGAGTAAAAAGGCATAAGATAAGATTTCCAAAATTACTCCCTGATGGAGTAATTACCCTTGCTAATTAGCGTTACTTGCCAGCAATCTCCTGGCTCTAAAGGTGAGGTGAAAAGTGTGGCACTTACTTGTTGCCCATTGTTGCGTGCAGGTTCATGACGGTTTCTTCTTCCTCTCGGGAAAACATGCCGTGCTTCAGCCCCGGCCTCAGGTAATTGATCCATCTCAGCCTGCAGCTCTTGCCGTTACGCTGCAGCCCTGAATGAAAAAGGCAAATTCAGATGGCAATTCAGCTAGAAGAAAAGGTACATTTGACAAAAAAAAAACACCAAAAAGTTCAAACAGGCTTCATCAAATCGTTCAAAAGCCGAGCAACACTTCGCAAACAGGAAACAAAAATCCCTTCTTTAATTTCCCTTCCCTTGAACCAAGGTACATTTCAAATAAAACGAGAGCAGCAACAAGCAAACAGGGGAAATTTGAAGCTGGTGACCGGTGAAATGCAATCGGGCATGCAGCAGTTTGCAAAATTCGAAGTGGTGAAATCGTCGCAGGCAGAGCTCGCGGGGTCATGGTCTTACCGGCCTTGACAGGGACGGCGCTCCAGCAGCCATGGCCGTAGCGGAGGATGAAGTCGCGGAGCTTCTGGTCCTCCTCCGGCGACCACAGGCCCTTCCGGTAGTGCAACTTGGGCTTCTGGCACGCCTTGCACCCCATCAATGGCGGACGAGAAGATAGCAAGAGGAGACTCTAGAGAGACAATGCCAAACCGCGAGCAGCACGAGGGGAAAAGAAAGCAGAAGAAGACTTTGTCTTGGTAAGGAGGAGGAGTAGGCTTGCTTGGACGGCCGTGATTGCTTTGCTGCCTGCACTGTTGTGTCGGTCTGGCGTTGGCGTGAGAGATGGGCGCAGGGCTTTATAGGCCTCGCCCAATCATCACCGTTGGTCCTGTGGCCCTCACGAGAAATAACCAAGTGGGTAGGTTGCCGATTGTTTTTCCTTCTTTTAGTTCAAGAGGAAAAAATAAATGATTTTTTTTCTGTCCGACCAAAACCATACTCCTACATTGGCACTGGTACCAGTACATCGGGGTGCATCCCTTCGTTTTCTGTAATTCTCAGAGGTTGTAGTCTGAAAGCAAATGCCATTTTAGCGAAATCAAATTAGTACAAGGTTGGCACTTGCAAGAGACAAGGTAAACGTACCCCGTGATAATGTCTGTTTATGCTGCGGAAACCAGACGGGAAATCGAAAAGGCATTTAATCTGTTCGCCACAGTGTGGCGCCTGCCACCACAGGTGTCCACACCACCGGCGGTCCGCATGCGTGCTCACGTAGTCACTCACTCGGCTGCTGTTGCAACACATTGGCGCCTTGGCGTGCTGCCACCGCTGTTTACGGCACACGTTCGTGTCACCAGTCGCCGCTGCATATTGACACATGTTGCCCTTTGCTATTCGGTGCCATCGTTTTGTGCACATTCACGCTCAAAAGATGGAATGGTGTGCTTACGTTCTGGGCATCCCTGAAATCGATGGATGAGGTGCTTGCTGTACCGCTCCTCCATCCATAGTTTCATTCTCAAATAGAAGATCTTTTAGCTTTTCTTTCTCCAAAAAATTGTGATTTTAGAAGTGAAACGATAAACTTTAAAAGGACTTAGATCATCAATATATGTGATGTAATAGGGCCTGATCGATCGGTAGTGCTGGCTACAATTACGCCGCAGAAGTGTCGAGTCAGAGTTGGCTGGCTGGAGCACAAGTGCTGATCATGGCCACTAAAATTTGATATGCGAAGACAATAGTATATTTGTCATTAATTTTTTTTCATGAAGTATATTTTCTTTATCAATGTATTGTAATAAAAGATAATAATCAAACTTATATATTGAGGACTGTATCAAGGGTATATATATTATACACACAAGTTTCTCGTACACATTTAGTACACACCAACTAGCAAATATCGCGAAAAATTATATAAAAAATCTAACATGTACTCTTAATAGTATTACACATATCTATAAAGTTTTATATTCAAATTCATTATATTTTAGCTGTAATAAAAATGTGAAAAATATAATAGTTTTAAGAGTAAAACTCTATTAGAATTAAAATATAATGAATTTGAATATGAGATTTCATATATAGGTATAATATTATTGAAAGTATGTGTCCAATTTTTTCTAGAATTTTTCGTGATATTTGCTAGTTGGTGTGCATAAAGTGTGCACGGAAAACTTGTGTCCGTAAGATATGTTCCTCTGTGTCAATATCGTAAACAACAAATAAAGTATATTCGTATATGTTAAACACAATGTTAAAAAAATTATATTTCAGAAAACTTTGAGATTATCAATATGCTACAACTTTAGCTAAGCATTTCAATGAACTACAATAATAACATAAGATTTTATTGAAAGCTGTAATTTTATATCTCCGACAAGATTTGAACCCACTTGTTATACACCTAACACATATGAGATACTCATATTGTTGCAAATCGGGATCACATGTCATGCATACACACCATGGGATAAAATTGCAGTTTTCTAATAAAATCGTTTGTTGTTGTTGCTATCCCTTTTGTTAAAGTTGTAGTAAAGCGATAGATTTGATCAAATAGTGGCAGTTTTAGAATTTACTCTAAAAATAAATAGGGGTAGTATGACTTTCCCTCCACTTGTGTCGGCCTGTGTGTAGAGTTGAAATGAATATATGAGTTGTTTATTTACTAAATTTGTAAATAAGGCAGCCCTTTATCATAATATAATACTTTCAGTTTCAAAATACGGCGCATTGTTTACTTCCTTTACAGTATTAAAAAATTAGAAGTACACGCCTGCCCTGCAAAATTCTCATTCTGTACGACGTTACGCTATTTTGTTGTGAAGCTTGATTTCAACTGCAGTTTTTTTGGCGACTTCTAATAATATTGAATTGTTCAATTAATTTTAAGAGATCAAACACTCAAACTGCCAGTTTGCAGAGTTACGGACCAAATATTTTAATCCCAACAGGAAGAAATAAATTGCTTGTGACGGAAGCTACAGATACTATACGTGCATATGTCCTCCCATTTACACGTACACACATATAATGCAGAAAGAAAAGGTAAGATCAACTGATCAAGTAGTTTATACACCGGACCGCCATCGTTGAATCAGACCATGAAATTTTGTACGTTTATTCCCATTCCATCGCTATAAATTTTCCGTGTTTAGGTAGCAATGCAAATATTCGGTTTTATCGTTTACTTGTTCCATTATATTACTAGTTTATGTGTTTCGGTAGACATAATCCAATTCTTTTTTGGATATTCGCGGTGCGTCGTGTCGGGAACGGCTCAAACTCATTGACGCCTCACAAAAAAGTCGTCTCCTCCTCTTGGCAACCTGCAATGCAAGGCTCTGAAGGTTACTGCTACTACATCAGGACAACGGGGATCTGACCTTTTTGGAAGGATCGGCCTAAGTTCTTCTTCGGGTCTGAAAAGGCTCTAGCTTTTCTTGATCTTATTAAAACACCCAACTAACAATATCGAGGCGTTTAATGGCACGAGGAGCATGTAGATCTCTTCGTCATCGTCATGCTTTTTCCTGAACTAACGGCAAGTCGATCGCTAGCCAGCAACGCGAATATGTATTGTTCGGCGTAATCTAATCGCCTAGACGTCGCACGCTGCATATTTTTATACGAATCGGACGCCGTTTAATTTGGGGGGTGGACTCTGTTGCGTTGTGTACACGGGGACGGGAGAATTCACCGGCGTTGCCGCAGAAACACGGGCGATTTCGTCGGCTGCAGGCCGGGTCAATGGGAACAGTAGCGGGGCGGGCGAGATCGCGCTCGGCTCCGTGGTCGTCGCGGCCTGGCCGTGCACGCGCCATGCGTGCGCCTTCTTAAAATTTCGCCGGTTTCGTGTGCAGGGCTCGATCGGTGTCTTCCTCCACGGGTTCTCTAATAAGAATCGTATCTTTCCGTTGATCCATCTAGCCTCACTGATGCTTTTGATGTAAGCACGCACGTGCCCTGTTAAATTGACACCGATCGAGTTTTGCGTAAAACTTGGGCAATGAAGCTGGGAATTTCGGACCAGCACTTTTTATCGCGTCTTACATGGAACAGTAACGGGGTGTAGCAGAGGGCCAGGGTTACGCGATCACGCGAAGCAGAGTGTGAACTATGCGTTGATGAAAGCCACTGAGAAACAGGAAACGCGAGATTTTTTGTTCCCAGGGGAGGCAAAGTGTCCTGAAAAACAGCGATGAACTGTGCAGCAGATGCCTCTGTTGTGACGGCGCGGCAACGAAGGGAAAGGAAAAAGGAGAGAAAAAAGCACAGCTCGTGCGAGAAAAGCTTATAGCTCGTGCACGGCGATCGTTTGTACAGACGCGTCATCATGCATGCGTGTGTGCCGCTGCCGCCATGCTCTTGTTGGCTTCCGTTGATGTGTGACCCATGCTCGCCTCCCGCGCGTTTTGCACGCCGTTTTGTTTTTCTTCCATGCCGCGGAAGATTCCGGTCGAGGTTGAGTTTTAACCATGGATCTGATCATCTGACCATCAGACCATGACCGGATTTCCCCATCTCTTTTCGCCGTAGACAGAACACGACATGCATTAATGCATATATAGTGTGAAGTAAACATACAGTACTAAGAACAAAGCACAAGGCTCAGAGTGAGCTTGTGAGATGTGGCTCCATGCCACGCTGTTTAATATTTTCATTGTTAATTAACTGCTTCTGATGTAATGTACCCAAGCAAATAGTGAGAAACCTCACTAACAAGGACAACCTTGAAGAATTTTTTTTCCAAGGACAACTTTTTAAAATAAGTTGGTGATAGACTGATAGTTAACTCCAATTTGCTTGTACAGTTCAAGCCGACAAAGTTTAGTTTAGACCCAGTCTTCTTATGGAAATTATGAAAGGTTTGACACAAATGGCAACATGCCTGTAGTATATATGGTTGACTAGCATGTCATGATTTCCATCTGTTAGATTACTAAAAGTTTATATATATATTGAAAGGAAAGAAACTCCAGGTTTTAGGAGCATAATTACCGCGTTAACCAAATGAAGAAAGAATGCGTCAAGATTGTTATGGTGTAGATTTACCACGTTCATCAAATTATTAGTACAGTATTCATTAAGTTATACCAGACCAGTAGCAGTGTAGATTGACTTGGCATTTCTTAAAGTCGTTGCAAGTGTATAAAAACTACAGTTTTCTCTACAGTGTTCTACCTGACATATATGTTGAACAAAAATATCAACATCTCCCGAATCGTCTTCTTCCTCTGAAAGGAACATGACATGCCGCTCAAATGATGAAGTTGCCTGTGAGCAATATGGCTGAGGAGGAGGAGCAAACTACCAAAAAAAATGCTAAAACACTAGGATCCTAATGGTATACTTCTTTCATTAAAAAAAATAATCTAATTCTAGTTATGAATAAAAGAACATGTATTTTTAAATTCACAGTTAGAATTGAGTCTTTTATGTGATGGAGGGTATACCTAAGTATGGTTAGTGACATGGAGGGTTGGATTAGTGGTGATCGGTGGATCCAGAGCTTTTATAATAGTCAATATGAACTATTTGTTGAGGTGGTCTTGTAAATCCCATAACATCACTCGGTTTTGGTAACTGTAAAATCATAAGAGAAAGGGAAAAAGATCCTTATATGTTAGTCTTGTAATTCATAATTCGACACTGTGGACAGAGGCACATTGTCGATCAAACCTTTTTAACGTAAACATGGATGTCGATGTTTCTCTTCTAAGCTAAATGTAGTGTCATCAACCTAATGGTTATTGGTATTTGCTGTCAATTGATACATCTAATTCTACAAAATGGACTTTTCAATAAAGCATATCTAAGCACAAAATTCTCAATGAATTCAATTGGATCTCATAACGCGGAAGGAGAAGGGTCGTGTTTAGAAAACAGGAGCATCGAGTTCTAATGTTGTGTTCTTTTTCCAACTTTCCCAACTTCTACTATCTCATTTTTCACGCGCATGCTTCCTAAATTGCTAAATGATGCAATTTTTAAAAAATTTCCTATAGAAAAGTTGTTAAAAAAATCATGTTCATGTGCTAATGAGTTATATCATTTTCCGTGCGGGAGAAAAAGTTCTCAACCACACTGCAACGCGGATATAGGTCCTCTGCAATATACTGCAACCTACGGTATTGCTCTTGCATAATAACATGTTAGTGAGTAATACTGTAGACGATTTCAAATGCTATAAAACAATGTAGGTTAGAAGACAATGTTGCCTACGGTGCAGGCTCTTGTTTGAGTTGGTACGAACTCATGAATCAACATATGTAAACCAAGATTTTTTTTTTCGAAACAACCCGCATAAAATAGTGCGAAGTTTCTATGGATATAGCAGGAAAAAAATATAAGTCTATGATCCTGGGAGACTATAAACAGGAGAAAAAAGAAAAAAACAACACACCACACGTCTACGTCTAATCCAATTGCTAGAACAGAACAAGCACACAACACCGCTAAGGAAAGGGTCTTCTAACCGACGCCTCCAAGGAGGAAACGACACCAAGAGTGCCGTCGCCCCCACCCTAGAGAACCAAGACAAGGTTTTCACCTGGAGAACCCATTGGGAGAGGAGAGAAAAATGCAGTAACGCCCCAATGGGAAAACGGCGCCCGCAGGCGTTGCGGTTGCCAGCCCGAAGGCTAGGCTTTCGCTCGTAGATCCTACTCTCTCATGCCAGTGCCTATCCGATTCAGTAGAACCACCAGCTTATTCCCTTCGACGCGTAGCCACCGTATCGACGCCCCGCCGTCGGCCGACCATCAAAGTAGAGTCTCGACCTCCGGCGCACCTCAACCCCATCCATGTGGTTGGGTTGGAGAAGGAGAGGGTGAGAGAGAAGAATGGATCCCCTCTCCCTACACTAACCCGTCCAGCGTGACCATTTTACGGTGGCAAGCCACCACCGCAAAAGGACTGGCGCCTGGGAAGAAGCACACCACAGGCTTCAACGCTTCCCTCTTGAAGAAGTAAACCAGGATATAAATATATAATCAATTCTGGTAGACATAAACCATTGGAAAAAAATCTTAAGCCCGTGATTTGGCTCCTTGGAACATATAAATGTGCTGAATCTCGTCAGCAATCATGCTCGATCCCACGCTTTCATGTGTGGGTCTAGCTTGATTCACCTAGCGTAGTGTTCATCGGTGCTTTTCGTTGGTGATGTCTCCAATTGTAACATAACCGTCCCTCAAAAGTTTATATGTATTATCTTCTATTTATGACATGTTACTATAATAACTAAATTTGTTACCACTCTTAATACAAAGCAATAATCGTATTGTTTTATTTCGTTGATTACATTTATGGTGATATCTACTCGTAGCATTGTATATACCATTACTATTATATCAACCATTAATTTATAAGTTGAACTACCGGTAGAAAAAAATATTTTACCACCAGTTGTCCGTATACGGGTCGGGGGTATCAAAGACTAAAGGCTTGGGGCAGCCCCCTGCACCCACGTGGCACTCCCCCGGGGGGTCGGGCCCGAGGGTGCGGTGACGGCTGCCCTCTCCAGTCTCCGTTCCCCTCTTACCTCGCTGCCCTAGGGGTCGGGCCACCCCGACCCCTCCGCGCTTGCGCCACGTGTGCGGGGTTAGGTGAGCGTCTCCAATACCTACCTAACCGCACTAATGGCGGCTCGGACGAGCATGCCACGCCGCATTTAATGCAGCGTAGGGGTGCGTGATCGGTCTGTCACCGGTCACAGTGACTGATCGGTCTGTGACAGGCCAAATGATTGATGGGACGGCGGTGCAGTGCCCACGCACTGTCCGCACGTTAGGCGACACGCAGCACACCCTGTTCCTTCCCATCAGAATGATGAGGGCTTTTTTGCCTCTCATCTCAACCGGAGCTGGTATATCAGCTCCGGTCAGATGGCTCCCGTTTCCCGATGCAAACGAAGCACATAAGTCTCCACCTATTTAATGGGGGGTGACGTGGGCGTCCCCCGTGTCAGCCGGCCGATCGGACGGGGGTCATGCCGCGATGACCGTGCGTGTGGCTTCTGAGTCAAGTGACAAGATGATCCTTAAATGTAAAAGAATATTTTCTCTTCTTTCTCTGAGGTAGCCTGTCGGTCCATGTGGTAGTCCTTTGAGATATAAAAGGAGGCCCAGGTATGAAGAGAAGGGCCTTTTTGGATCTTGAAAAAAAATCACCAAAGGAGAGAGGGCACTTGTATTCTCGCAGATAACAAACATTCATCAACCACATACACAGTAGTAGGTTATTACGCCTCCATGGTGGCCTGAACTTGTATAAACTCCTTGGTCTCATCTTCTCTACGGGGCGATCCCCTTCGGCATCTCTTATTGGAGTGCGAATCTCACCCTACGTCCCCGGCCGAACTCACAAAAAAAGGAGATCCTCGCTGCTCCCTGTTGAGAAGCACACGCTCCAATCACCCGTAATTAGGAATAGTATAAATAGATCTGAAATATAAACGGTTTCTACTATCAATAGAAATTATTGTTAAACCACATCGGAGGTCGGTTTGATTTGTTAAATTTACTTTTCTTTTTCCTCGATTTTTTTTTGGGCGCTAGATCAGCCCATACGTCTGTTTCAATATGTCATCGACACCATTTAATTGGCCATCAAACCGAGGGAAGTGACAATGTATCTCTGTGAACTCTAAACAAATCTGGTTTTTTTTTCCCTATTCCCTGCACGACAGATCAGAGGCAACAGTTAAAATTATGCTTTTGCGTCCAGATCAAATAATTCAAGCATCCATCTATTTCCAGCAAATAAGCATTAGAAGAATTAAGTCTGGTATTCTTGATGATTCTTTTTTCCAACGGAAAGAGAAAGCTTCAATTAAGATAAAACAACTGAGATGAAATCATGTGAAACACAATGGATTCTTAATTTTCTTATGTCAAAGGTCACACCGGAATTATTTTCTATGTCCATTGGGCCATCATGTCTTCAATATAAATTTTATTGACGGATTTTAAGAAAGTAGCATATAGGATCTGTTTGGGGAGCTTCTATCAGATGCAGTTTCTTCTAGAATCTCTCCAGCTACTAGAAGCTCCCTTAAATAGTCTGTAATTCTATAATAAAAAATAAATTAGAAGTCAAAAACTAAAGAACCTAACTTTTCCAGATTCTTATCAGCTGGATTCTCACCAAGTATTTATCAGAATCTTAATCTCCCCAAACAGACTCATAAAGTAGAACAGAATTGTCAGCCTAGATTACTCGGCCGGCCAGAACCAGTTCATTTGAAATTCATGGTTAAGGGCTTAAGGTTATGTTTCATTCTACAGAAAAAAATTCTAAAGAAAAAAACTGCATTTTGCTGAAATACTATTATCCATAATCCGTTAGTCACTCTTTCTTAAATAAGTTAAATGTTTTTTAAAAATACATTGAGAGCGACATGCAGCGCAGCTGGCAAAGAGCGACCAGGAGTATGCCGTCGACCCGAGTTCGATTCCTCCTTACGCGAGGAGAGTAGATCTTTATAGCCAAAATGACTTGAAGCTTTCGAGGAGGGTATGAGCAGAGCCTTTCAGAACTAGGGACGACTGGAAAGAGTTCATTCCATGAGAATGATGAAGCTTATCGCTAATTTCTTGTTTGGTAGGGAGAACCAGGGAAAGTGCTATTTTCGTCCATTGGTTCGTTAATAAAACACGAAGGTTGTGTACTTCTATGATGAACCAATACCGACAAAACAACATATACTATATCTCTAGTACTACTGAATCTAATGCGTTGTTTTTAACGCAGCTTACCCAATATCTTTTCCAGAATGTGACTTGTTGTGAAAGTGATAACAAAATATACTTGTCGAGGACAACGAAATGTGTATAAATTATACCATATCTCCGGGGATATCTGGACAGAGAGTTTTGGTAGGGAAATTAAGAAAATGCAACTGTCAGTAAGCTCCTTTTGGGAGCTGCTTCTGTATAATGCCAGGACAATACTAGGTAGTAGCTTTGTTCTTTGCTTCTGTTTCTTGTGAAGGTTAAGCTGACTGTCATCAACGTAACTTCTGATGCACAAATGTTATTTTTGCTGTTATAATTTGACCAAATTTATAAAAAATACTTCAGCATCTGCAATAATAAATAAATGCATTATTAAGACATATTTCATGACGAATTTAATGAAAGTAATTTGATATTATAGATGTTGATGTATTTTTTATAAACACATGATTAAAATTAGAGAAATTTGACTTACGGGAAAACTAAAATGACTAATGATACGGAATGGAGGGAGTAGGAGCCTGCATCTTTTCTTGAGGTGGGAACTGCTTGTATGTCAGTCAAAATGTAATACTCCCTCCATCCCAAAATATAGCAACTTTATACTGGACAGACCCCTGTCTAGATTCGTTGTACTAGGATATATCCCATCCAGTACAAGGTTGTTATATTTTGGAATGGAGTGAGTACTTATTTGAAGCCCTCATGAGTCACTAGTATTGCGAGCACAATTCCCAATAAAATACCTCAGCCTACCACTTGTCCTCGGAAGAATGTGCATGCAAGATGAGCTTGCAGCCAATCTTTGACAAAATTGCAAGCCGAGTGACCGGGTGGAGAGGGAAAATATAGGGCCAGCAGGTCACTCCACACTTGTCAAGTCGGTGCTGATTGCGCAGCCCATCTACCTGCTCACCGCCCTCAAAGTCACCAAGGAGGCCCTTGGCCAGCTAGATGCTAAGAGGAAAAGCTTCCTTTGGGCCGGCTCAGGGGCCATCACCGGAGGCAAATGCAAGGTCAATTGGAAGAAAACGTGCCTCCCAACCGCTCAAGGAGACCTTGGGTCCTTAACATGGAAAAATTTACAAGAGCCTTGTGTTTAAGATGGTTGTGCCATGAATGGAAAGATCCCACTAAGCCGTGGGTAGGCCTAGAGAAGCCTTTTGCGACGAGATGGACAAGCAGTTCTTCGCTGCAACCACCAAAATAACGATTGGGAACAGTAATACGGTTCACTTCTGGGATTCCGCGTGGGTAGATAGAAATAGGCCAAAAGACATCATGCCACTAGCCTACGCAATATCCAAGAAACGAAGAAAATCTCTGCGTCAGGGCATTGAAAACGATGCTTGGATCGATGATCTAGACCTAAATGCCAACTCCCAAATTTCAGTGGACCTGATCGACCAGCTCGTCTCCCTGTGGGAGGCAACCCAAGACATCCACCTGGAGCAGAATGAGCTTGACCAAATTACCTGGAAGCTCACGAATCATGGCCAATACTCGGCTTCATCGGCATACAAGGCCCAATGCCTGAGATCAAGAGGCACCAACTTTAACGCCTTATTCTGGAAAGTGTGGGCCCCTGCAAATGCAAATTCTATGCTTGGCTAGTGTTACAAAATAGAGTCTGGACTGCGGATAGACTTGCCACAAGAGGATGGCCTAACAACGTCCATTGCCCCCTCTGTCAAACGACAAACGAGTCAGCTTATCACCTCCTTACCCAATGTAGATACACTATAAGGATATGGAGTCTTCTAGCTTCCTAGGTGGCTTACCAATAGCTTGATCCGAACCATTGGGATCCGTGTCAGGACATCCAAGCCTGGTGGGAGATGCTTGCCAACAAAAAAGATGTGCCTAAGAAAGGTCTGCGTAGCCTGATCCTCCTGGTTTTCTGGGAGATATGGAAGGAAAGGAATCAGTGAATTCTCGAAAATAAGGAGACAACGCCACCTAACCTTGTGGTGAAAATAAAGAAGGAAGTAAGAACTTGGGCCCTGCAGGAGTGAAAAAGCTCTAGGAGCTCCTTCCAAATCCTCATTAGGCTAGGCTTGTACAGTTTTCTCTTTTTTATCTTTAAGGGATGTATTTTCCTTCCTCTATTTCTAATGAAATAGCATATTCTCGTAGATTCCTTTCAAAAAAGAGTCATGAGGTATTCATGAACATGCAAACGATGATCAATCAAGCATTTCAGGTTTTCATAGTTCAGTTACAACGTTAGTTCAAATAGTGCAGTTACAACTTACAAGTGCAAATACGCTTCATTCGACTGGCTCGAGTTGTTCAAAAGGACCCGTTAGACCTCTGGATACCCCTGGTACCTGCTGCCCCTTGTCATGCAGAAACAAACAGGAAACAAGCATGGAATGGGGTCTATTGACTTAAATTCTTTGGGACCTCAGTGTTAACCTGCCAGATCAACTGCACATATATTCCAAATTGACCAGCGACATGATTAGCAGCAGTAGTTTTAAACTAGTGTTTCTTCTCTATCCTGTCTTGTAGTGAATGGTACAGTGCTGGATGGAACTGTTCGGACAGCAGTTCCCTTGTTGACATCATCATCAGTATTTTCTTATCTCTAAAGTGCATGCTGATCCAGCCAGGAGCTAACTGCAGTGCAGACCTATGAACTTGAAGGTGTTAACTTACACTATCATAGGGCTATTTTACAACCAATCATGCAGATCAACGTCCTTGAAAAACCTATCACGCCGAACAGTAGCAGCATTTCTTTTCCAAAAACGAACTAAAATGCTGCAGCTGCTCCTGTTCATTGGGTTTGTTCCCTAGTAGTTTATTCCACCGTTAGGCGTCAACTAGCATGGTCAAGGATGACATAGAGCATCACAATCACCACCAATCCACTACAGAAATGTTAATGACCTGAGCAGCTCTTGAACTAGTCTTTGTCTTACAGTCTCATGCTTCGGGCTCACAACACGTGAATATTTTTACGGTGGTTAGCTACTAGTAGTATCTAATACTATAACGAGTAGATATGATCTAAATTATAAATATATTTATGGTGGTCGCTATACTCAGGGCTGGTCCTCAAATTTTAGGGGCCTGGGACGAGAAAAAAATTAAGACCCTATGATAACTAGTATGTATATATATGAGTAAATTTTTTTATTATATGAAAGACACATGTACACATCACTACACACGCACACATGAGTCTACCCCTAACATACGCTCAAAAGGAAGGAGATCAATGTTACATCTGTAGTCTCAATAAATTCTTGTTGTAAGCCCATTGCGTGTGTACAATATTTGAACCCGTGCGTGTGTTTTTAAATAGAATGAAATATTTAACTTTAACACAACTCTAAACGTAAACTATTTGTTAGGTGATAATTGAATATAAAATCAAAATACTATAAAAGGAATTCATGAACACCAAACTTTTCCAGTGTATAATATCTGATATGGCCCTAAAAATTAAACATCGTGCAATCCGTAGAAAATTGATGCAATGCTACAAGACAAGAAAATTGTGATGTAGATATACTAAGACACTAATTACCATGACCATCTTGTAGAACAAATAAAAATCATTGAACTTCTATCTAGTTTTTATGTTCAGTGGATTTAAACATACATGCATATAGCACATGTAAACACCTATAATTTAATTAATAGTCTTATTTCCAAGAGATTAACTAATACATAATAAAGCAAATTGTACATGAGGCAAACTATATAACGCACCTAATTGTACACAGCATGGATCCCTTGACGCCTGAGGGGCTAGGGCGGCTGCACTGCCCGCCCTGCCCCAGGGTCGGCCCTGGCTATACTAGCAATATTCTACTATCAACTCAAATCAGGAAACAAGATTTGGGAGAGTATTTTTAAAATTCAAAATTAAGAAGTTCAAGAAAATCCAAGTGAAGACCATTATAAAACACCTGAATCAACAAAAACGAGAATACAATCCCTTAGTTCTAAGATTAGTAATAGAAGTGACAGTATAATTATGTATCTTAATTATGCATTTTAATTCATTTTACGAATCAATCTAGATCTATTAGATGAGAAAATACAGTTCTATATTGATTCGTAAAATTTGTCTTCACTACGTAGGGGCGAGACAGGCACACCATTAATTGTTAGTAGGAGCCAAAGCAGAGGAGGTACCATGCATTTAGCATTTTTAGCTGCTAGCTTAACACGCTCCACGGCCGGACCACCACCAATCCCACCATGCATGGGCGTACGTGGTCACTGGTCGCCCGCACGGGCCACGGCCAAGTGAGATCACGACCGTGCCGAGAAAAAATACGGGCAAAGTCGGCATCGCCGCTAGCGAACAGAATGGCGGAATATTGCCAGCTCACATCACGTATGGCTCCGGGCTCCGTTGAGTTGGGGCATCGGCTGCTCTGTCCTTTTGCCCAACGTAAGCTACTCTCATGGAGTTGGTAATAACGAATCGAGCCAATGAGACGCATTTAGCAAGAGTTTGAAACTCTGAATCCCTCGAGCTGTTTAACTATTGCAAATGCCCCTACGCGTGCGCCTTTTGCTGGAGCAAAGAATTCTCGTCAGGACACATATGCTAAACAAAGTCCATGGCCAGCTGGGGGCTCAGAAGAACGTGTTAATACAGTAATTAGTTAATACACGCAAGCAAAGTCTCCTGCCCAATTATGGTCTCCTGAAAGTCTCCGGGATTAGCTAAGCGCGATCGATAGATTGGGTATTATATATTATTACTAGTATTGAGCTGATGTTTTTCTTTATCTTATTATTGTGCTAACTGATCATAGAAACTAATTTATGTCAGAAGCAGGTTGTTGCCAAGTCGTCAGACGGTGACCTTACTCGGTCGGTGGAAGATCTGACGATGGAATGTTTGCCCGAGCTGCAGTCGTGTCCCTGTTTACAGAAGGGGCCTATCAATTGAGCTTGCCAGATATTCAGAAGTGGGCGTACTTCTTTGATGAAACGATAAAAAAAACATGGACTGTAGAAACAGGCAAACAGCTGTGCTTCAGATGATCGACATGGTTATATGCTGAAGCTTCCAGTGACCTCGAACGATTGACCGAGCAGTTGAATTTGGATGCTAGTTCCTTCCGGCCTTAGATCGATCAGGCATTCAGGCTAGCTCTACTCTACCAACTTGTTCGGCTGCAACGCACTTTCTGTTCATCTACAGGTGCTGACGATGGAGAAGAACGTACTGCTTCCAGCAGCTGCTAGTACCTGTGACGAGCTTGTTGCCTTCCAACCATTCACTCTGTATGGCCAGTAGCCACCCATGCATGCCCATGCCTGTAGGGTCATCGGGTTCAATTTGGAGGTTTCAGAAACCCCAAAGGAAGGTCTCGCCATGCCACAGTTGCAGAGCTTCGCGATTTTGCACAGTACTACTTGTTCTGCCTTTTGGCACCTAATTGACGTTGGTGGGCGGTCATTACGGCACAATGCTACCATCTGCATGGCCTTTGTCATCCACAAAACGCACAAATTAACTCATCTGTATATATGCAAAGCAATCCAAACCGGCCTCAAAGAAAAATCGTATACTAAGTAGTAGCAGTTAGTATAACCATTTTTGTAATACAGAAGCTAGTATAGCTAAACGTTAGAAAAGTTGCAGCTTTCCATTTTGATATCTGCGTGCAGGCCGGGAAAGCAGGGTCTCTTCCAGCCTTCCAGGCTCCAGCCACAACGTGTATATATGACATGTACATGTTCTTCCGTTTCCGTCATGCCTGGGGTTAGTTCAGAGAGATCTGTTGGGGTCATCCCTAACCTGTCTGCATGTGGTACGTATACGAAGTTGACGTTGGTCGACGGTCATTGCGCAGTTCTACTACTACTATCCGCATGGCCTTTTGCTATCCACAAAGGCTTGCAAGAATCAGTGTTAAAAATCAGTTAGTAGTTACAACTAAAATTTAGAAAAACTTGAAATCGTTTGCCATTTGCTCATTTGATAATCTTAAGGGAAAGCACAAAGCAGAGCCTGCATCCTCTACGTGAGTGTACCGATCGATGAATGGACGCAGCAGGACAGCCTGACAGTACACCTACTGTAGTACTAGCAGAATCTTAAGACTATAGTTACATTGAGCAGGTTCTGTACAAGTTGCTCTCGGCAAGTTCTCCCACTATCACACATCAGATTTCGGTTTCGATCATCAATATTTTTTTCTTGGGATTTCTATCTATTTTTTTGTTTTTTATCAGCCAAATTTGGAGCCGTTCGATATATCCAAGATTCGTGGTGGGGTTTTCGGGTCTACCAGTCTATCGAGGCTAAACCCGTTTTCTTTTATTGGATCCGAATCCAAAGATGCCATTTTTCTCGAAGTCACGGAGCTGCATAGCGTCACGAAATACTAGAATCCTCATTTTTCTTCTCCACTCATGCACTGAAGACAGAGGGGGATTGGATAAGCAGGCTAGTCGCCTCATCGGCGTCGACACGACTAGATGGCCACGGTGCTGTCGATGGCAGTGACGGGAGACTCATTGTGTAGCAAGACTACGACAACGACATAGGAGGGCATGTCACGGCATCTCCTGGTGTGGTTGGCGAGGTAGGCAGGCGTTCAGCAATGGCAAAGGTGAGGCAAGCATGGTCTCCTCCGCTGCTACTATTGATGTGATTATGGTACAAATCACCTACGTTAGTAGATCTTTGTTGTTTTCTACTACTTCTGCGCAATGATGTCAGTGATTTGGCTAGATCAAAGCTTTTATTATTTGTCCCATTTGGTGTGTGGAATGGATATGTAGGCTGTGAAGCTAGATGCATTCTTCAACATTCTTAAAGGATGATTGTGATCTCAATTTTGGTATGTAAATCAAATTTAATTAGGGATTTTTCGTACATTGTTCACATACTATTTTGTTTCCCTAGGCTCGGTTAGACCCAATATAAATCAATCTTTTTTAACAATCCCACAACTTGATCGATGCACATACACATGTTTTATTTCAGTATTTTATCCTTTTGGGAACTAGTCTTCATTGTTTTAGATGCTAAACTTTAGGAATTAATAGAGATGTAGTATCTTTTTCGAAAAATTGATACAATTGCTAGCATATTGGGGAGAAATAGTTTGTTCACATATATGTTTAACTTTTTTGTTTGCTGATTCAGTTATGAGCTTTTACATTTGAAGATTTTGAATGTATATAATCTTTTCGAAGGAGCAAGATAACTTTGTTGTTTCTGAATAGTAGCAACCTTTAGTTTTTTAGGTTTGTGAAAAGATAACAGTTTGCTGTTATTCAACTTTCTTTTTGATGTTCAGGATCAACTTATGGACTTTTGACTTCCGTTGTAGTCACCGGAAGCAAGCTAGTCATTATCATTTGCTATTTAAACCTTAAGATCACCATGTTTAATTCAACATAGGGACTCAATTCCATCTGCCCAGCCACCCCTTACAAACTGTGTGATTGGTCATATCTTGTTTTGCTTATTAGACATTTCCGCCAGTAATATATTATAGGTTGTGTTTTGTGTTTTTGTTAGTTTTGAATCAAGCATCTAATTAGTAGTTTTTTATCGC
This sequence comes from Oryza punctata, assembly GCA_000573905.2. NCBI lineage: Eukaryota > Viridiplantae > Streptophyta > Magnoliopsida > Poales > Poaceae > Oryza > Oryza punctata. Next base: position 25,146,671 of record CM002491.2, on the reverse strand, counting down.
TGAAGATGAGTAGTTTTGTTAGTTTATTTTGTTTGCTATTATCCTTTGTTTTATCTGCTATTATCAGTACCCTAGTTTTGTTAGTTTTATTTCCACTTTCATAGAATAATTTTGTTAGCAAATTTATGTTAGTTCAGTCAACTTTCGGAGAAGTAGTTCTCTCAGTTCTTTAGTTTTATGAGAAATGGTTCTATCAGTTCTTGTCAACATTATTTGTGGTTTATTAATAGTACTTAGAAATATATTATGTGTCATATTTGTTTTTGTCAATTTTTAAAATTTTGCTACATATTAATCAAGCTGGCGTGCTATCTTTATGATTACAACTATGAAATCATTTTTTTAGGTTATAGCCCATCTTCAGTTGGTTTTGTATTTTGTCATTGTTTGTCATATATGTTTTTTTGTTAGCTTTTATAATTTTGCTACATATTAATCAAGCTGACGCGCTATCGTCATGGATAGCAACTATGAAATCATGTTATTTGTATTTTGTATGTGTTTATCCGGTGTTTTTGTTTGAATTTATTATCAGTTTTAAAATTTTGTTGCAACTCGTCACCGCTATGAAGTCATCTTTATCGGGTCGTAGTTGTAACACGTCACGGATGACCTATAACAGGTCATCATGCCCCATCACAGGTAACATGTCATTCGTGATGAGTGTAATGAAATAACCCGTCAAACATGAGAGCACTCATCCATGATGGGTTGTAACTACCACCCTTCTCGGATAACGTTATTTGTTAAGGGTGGTAGTTGCCACCGTCACGGATGAGGGAAAATTCAAATTTTTGAATTTTCCAAACAACCACGGATAGAGATATACCCTATATGATATACCCTTTATGAAAGTTGTAGTTCTCGATGAGATCTATAATTTTAAAATTGATAATATTTGAATTTGAGATAGTTTATATGCCCAAATATGCATTATAAGTAACGGGATCTATTATGAAAAACGTAATTTTGAATTTTTCAAATGATCTCCAATGGAAACATGCCATGTATGAATGTCAAAGGGTTCGGTGAGATCTACAACTTTGTAATTGACAATATTTTCATTTGAGATTGTTTACATCCCCGGATATGCTTTATAAGTGATGTGATCTATTTCTAAAATATTTTTTGAATTTTTCAAACTATCTTGGATGGAGACATGCCCTACAAAAAAGTTGTGGAACTTGATGAGATCTACAACTTTATAGTAGAAAGCATTCTTATTTGAAATCATCTAGAGTTTCAAATTTAGGTTTCATATTTGGACGACAATAGTCAAAAGAATAAAATCTGAAGACCTATCAACATATGGTCTATAGGTGAGATGGTAAGATTAGTTTACATAAAAGTCACTTGAAAAATCTTAAATTTCTAGCTAGGAATGTGTGACCATGGTTGGAACGTCCTAGTAATAAAAAATTAGGTTTTTTGCATTTAAATTTCAAAAATCGTAAATTCTCATCCGTGAAGGTTCGTAATTATGAGCCATCACGGATATCATCCGTGATGGGTGGGAATTTACCACCCAACAAAGATGAGTCAAATTTCTAGCTAGTGATGTATGACCGTGGTTGGAATGTCCTAGTAATAAAAAAATAATTAGGTCTTGTTTTGCATTTAAAATTCAAAAATCGTAAATTTATATCCGTGAAGGTTTGTAATTATGAGCCGTCACAGATGAGAGTCATCCGTGATGGGTGGGAACTTACCACCCGACAAAGATGAGTCATCCGTAACGGGCTGGAAAACATATCAATGAAGGGTAGGGTTTGCGGTTCGACAGAGATATGTATCATTGGTGATGGTACCTAGGCCGACACGTATAAGAGTTTCACATCATTGATCAATAATCGATCATGTACTTTTGTGATACAGATAAAGATTTCGATCTATTACAGATGATCGGTTCCATAGTAGTGAATGGTGAGAGATCAAGGACAACAATTGGGACACGGTCGTTAAATCAGCAATCCGCCGTAATCGTCTCGTGGACGGCAATGACCGAGAGGACGATTGCTAGGCTAGCTCGTGCTTGTTTGCTTGTGGATGGACCGGCCCAAATAGCAGACCCGTCCAAAGTGCAATCGAATGGAAAAATATGTGGTGTTAAGTAAAAACTTTGAGTAAAACCCGATACTATGTGATATTTAGGTAAAAAGGATAGCCAAAAGTGAAATATACTCTTTGAGAAATTTTACGGTCCTTGAGAAAGTACCTTAAGGTACCTAAATCTTACACTAAAATTTTTGGTACCTCGAGGTACTCAGTACTTGGAGGTACTAAATTTTACACTAGAAAATATGGTACATCCCGGTACCTTTTCAAGGATGGTAAAATTACCCCTTTTATATATTCAATGTTGCAAGGAGCTCACACATTTCTCATTTCTTTCTTAGATGCAATTTGCCCCATTGTGTTTAAGATAACCATAAAATTGATCGATCCTCCTAAAAGTAAATTTCACTTTAGGCCATCTTTTATTACCGATGTTTCACTTTAGGTCATCTTTTATTACCGATGTTCCGCTTTAGACATCTTTCAACCAATGTTTTTAGTTCGAAGCGGGTAATTTTTCCTTTTGTGGCACTTTGGACCACTCTCAAATCTTATATTCATCTATATCCAATTTATCATATATCAAATAAACAGTCGACATACATTCATCTATATCCGATTTATCATATATTAAACAGTCGACATACAGATCAAAGAGTCTATTGATAAATAAGAGTCTACGTATAAATAAGAGTCTACGTACTTGGGGTCTTTCAGATGCTTGACAAGAGAGTATAGGTAATCCAAAGTGAAACAAAAGTAGGATTACCCGGTTCAAAATGAAAACAGTTCAGGGTGGTTTAAAACGAGACATTGATAATAAAAGGTATCTCGAAATGAAAACTACACTTAAAAAAATAGGTAATGATAATAAAAATAGCAAATTAGCGATCATGTGTTGATCGTACGGGAGCAAACCCAGCGATTAATAATCACAACCAATTCGCACAGCCCACCAGGAAACACGGTTCCAGAGTCCAGAGAAGAGACCATACAGACGTGATGGGCCCACCGGCAGCGGAACCGTGTACGCATTCACACGAAGGACGCCTCCTTGCCGCCGTCGAACAGCGCGCCCGTCGGCCCGCCGGCCGGCAGCAGCGCCACCGCCACCACCCTGCTCGCGCCTTCCTCGGGCGTCAGGAGGCCCGAGTTCCTGGTCAGGTCGGTCTTCACGTACCCTGGGTCCACGCAGTTGACGCGCAGCGCGGGGCGCTTCCTGGCCAGGATCCTCGCGTACGCGCTCATGGCCGCCTTGGCCACCTTGTACGCCGAGAACTCCGTCGGCCACCCGCGCTCCGCCACCGCGCCGGCCTCGAAGTCTGTCACGAACATGTCCAGCAGCTTGTCCAGCCTCTCCTCGGTGAGGCTGTCAGCGTCGTTCAGCTCTCGCTTCAGCTCCTCGTTTCCAAAGAACTGCGTTTGACCATCAGGCAAAGAAAAGATTATATTTACAATCCTCTGTATCAGTAGAGTGGGATTGCAAGAATAAGATCGGATCAATGGGAATCCGTTACTCTTAGCAGTCCGAAGGATGATGCGACGTTAACGATTCTTCCATCGGAGGAGGATTGCAGGAGAGGGAGGAGGATTTCAGTGACATTCTTCGTGCCATAGTAGTTCGTCCTCAGGCCGGCCTTTGCAGCGTCGTACGTCTGCCGGCAGTTTTTCCACATCCATTCAATTCTCTGATGCCCATCCATGCCGCTGAACTGTACCACACAACAACGAATTAATGGACTCTCTGTCCACTGTCCAGGAGTAAAACGCACGCAACTTTTGGTCCTACAAGCGTTTATTACGACATTCTGGCCGTCGATTAGATCGACTGCTTTGCTTAAAAGCAGATTTGCTTAGAGGCAGAGCCGTGGTTTTCAGCACGTATGCTGGTATATGGAGTATGCAGTTAACTGATAGTCTGATACTAGTGCTAACCTTTTCTTCAGTGGGCAGCAGACCAAAAGAAGGATCGTCAACGGGCAAAATCCCACCAATGGCGGCATTATTCACCTGCAGATTAGAGCATCCAGCAACCGGTGATCATGTCAGAAGCTGAAAAATGGTACTAGTATATGAGAATATCTGCAAACGAAGAAAAGAAAGCTTGCCAGGATATCCACCCTCCCAAAGCGGGACTTCAAGAATTCGGCTAATCTGGCGATGCTGGAAGCGTCCGTGACATCCAGCTGGTGGAAGATGACACTGAAGAGCCCCAGCCCGTGGAGCTTCTCGACGGCCGCCGCGCCCTTCGCCTCGTCCCTGGCTGTCAAAACGACGGTGGCGCCGTTGCCGGCCAGCTGCCGGCACACCTCCAGCCCGATCCCCTTGTTCCCGCCGGTGACCACGGCAATCCTAGCATCGGCAACCAAACTGAATAGCAAATACTAGTACGTATCAGTGTACATTCTCGCTTAGCAGCCATTGCTCAAAATTATAGAAGTAGAGTTCAGATTCTAGTAAGATGTCATAGTCCTACACGTGCGGCAAGAGGAAACTCTAATGGGTTCACAATCCTGATACCGTATCAAAAGCCGCTTATGAGCGGTTTCATCGAATTTTGTGAAATCCGTTGATAAACCGACAAATAAAAGATAAAATCCGGATAAATTTTGTTAAATATCTAAAATTCAGTTTGTTCCTTTTTATTTGAAAAAAAAAGAGAGTGATTTGTGTTTTCGATCCGATCAGAGAGTTTGGATTCTACTGAAATTGTGAACCCTTTACAGAATGATAAATGTCAGATACGGCGCATGCTGGTATGCTACATACCTCGTGTGCGTGGAACTGAAGATGGTTTCTTCCATGAACGGGCACCTCTAGCTCCAGCAAGAAGGTAGGAGAGCTCCAGCCTCCAGCAAGAAGGTAGGAGATGACTTGCTGGCTAAAGTACGGCACTACTGGAGAGCTATCAAATCGTCAACAAGTAGGAACATAAACAAAGCAAAATGGAGATAGGGAACGATTTCTTTTTACTTTTTAATCCACAGGAACTGCAGACCGTGGGCCAGTTTGGTAGAGCTCCAACTTCTAAATTTAATTTCAGGAGTTAGGTCTGGAGTAAAATTGTGGAGCTACCTAAACCCAGCTTCATCTTTCTAGTTCATTTTGTGAAAGAGTTCCACCCAGCTCCACTCCAAGTTTAGGTGGAGCTGAAACTGTTTGGCTGAGCTCCAGCTCCAGTAGAGATGGAGCTGGAGCTGTGCCGAACAAGCCCTGTGTTGTCAAGTTCTGACCCGATCGTCCGACGCGTTTGATAGTTTGATTTATTAGGTGTGACGTTACGGCCGTGTTCGGTGTTGTCTATCGTGATTAACTAAGTATTAGTCTAAAATAATTAAAAGATGGATTCATATAAATTTTTAAAGTACCTTTCATATAAAAAACTTTTGAAAAAACGCACCTTTTAAAAAACGTGCGCACGAAAAGAGTGAGATGGGTTGGAAAAGGAAGAGGAAGAACACAGCTGGGAGATGGTCCCAAGCTATATCGGGATAATAGATAATGTTTTTTATATGAAGTACTATTTATTAGAAGGGGAGGTATTACTTGATTGCATGTATTCATATTGTATTATAAAACATTAAGAAATATGATTGTACTTTATATTTTGAAATAAAGGGAGTAGTAATCAACAACGAGTATTTACGAACGGAGATAGTAAAAATTTGTTAGTAGGTGGGCGAAAAGTTGGTGCTATGAAGACACCCGCCAATATTTATCTCCATTCAATGGCTACCGCCGAATGTACCACACATATGGGTAGAAAACTGAGCTGTTGGCGCCATCACTATTCACCACCACAAAAATTGCCGGGGTTACAAGTCACACCATTCACTACCACAAGAAACACCGGAGATATATATACGTCAGTCTGGTTTTCTCAAAGATGAAAGCATCACTGATCGGATCAGAAACTATCGAATCAGGAGATAGGCTTTTGTGCATCTGCTTGTACGGCACAAAATGGAAGGAGCCACCTCCAGCCTCCCAAGCCAAAGGTGCGTACGATTTTCTTGGTAGAGACACTGTAATCTGGAGCCATGCATGGTAGTAGTAGTACTAGTAACATGATCTGCTCTGCTTTGTCGCGGGCTCACTGCTTACCAGTGCCAGGGTTGCTGTGGTCACCGGCGGCAACAAAGGGATCGGGCTGGAGGTGTGCCGGCAGCTGGCCGCCGACGGCATCACGGTTGTTCTGACGGCCAGGGACGAGACGAGGGGCGTGGAGGCCGCCGAGAAGCTCAGAGGGATGGACCTCTCCACTGTCGTCTTCCATCAGCTGGAGGTCACGGACAGTTCCAGCGTTGCTCGGTTGGCTGATTTCTTGAAGACTCGTTTTGGCAAACTAGACATACTGGCAAGCTCTCGTTCTCCGTGCTCGATCGATACAGCAACTACTACTAGTCTACCACTACTCTGCTTCGGACCTGACAAGTGAGAGAAGATGTGCTCTGTTTTGCAGGTGAATAATGCGGCGGTTGGCGGGATGGAGTACGCCCAAGGAGTGGATACCAACGAGGAACAGGTGGGTTCACGCATGATCCATATTTTAGCAGGATTGTGATTTGCCATCAAAATTCAGTTCGTCACCAAAATTATTGAATTGGCTCCAGCGTAGAACCTGCTTGTAAGTTAGACTGAACCAAGTTTATTTGTTGACGCGTGCAACAGTTCGTTGGCATGGATGCGCGTCAGAGACTTGAATGGATGCGTAAACAGGGACGGGAGACGTACGACACTGCAAAGAACGGCGTGCAGACGAACTACTATGGCGCGAAGCATGTAATCCAAGGCTTACTGCCTCTGCTGCTGTCCTCCTCCGAGGGGAAAATTGTTAATGTCTCGTCCGCCTTAGGACTGCTAAGAGTAAGTTCCTTCAAATCGATCGTAACACATCAAAGCAAGACTAGATCTAAATTGATCGAGTTTTCCTCCCTAATTTCCTGTTCACTCCCGATCGAGTAGTTCGTCGGCAACGAGGATCTGAGGAAGGAGCTGGACGACATTGACAACCTCACCGAGGAACGGCTGGACGAGGTGCTGGACAGCTTCCTGAAAGACTTCGAGGCCGGCGAGCTGGAGGCGCACGGGTGGTCGATGGGGTCGGCGGCGTACAAGGTGGCCAAGGTGGCCATGAATGCGTACACGAGGATCTTGGCGAGGAAGCACCCAGCGCTGCGCGTCAACTGCGCGCACCCAGGCTACGTCAAGACGGACCTGACCATCAACTCGGGGTTCCTGACGCCCGATGAGGGCGGGAGGAACGTCGTGACGGTGGCCCTCCTGCCGGACGGCGGGCCGACCGGCGCATTCTTCGACGAGGGCAAGGAGGCGTCGTTCGTGTGATGATGGCGAGGCCCGAGAAATTGAAGCCCATTGGAGGCGTGGAGTTAGCACATGGTCCTTCATCTTGGGCCAGCGTTAGCGTAGTGAAGTTCCGGGCTTCGGGCATGAATCCAGCTGCTACTAGATTATGTACTTGTTGATTCTGGGAACAAGTCTTTACTTCCCTCACCTCTTTCTTCTTCTGATTGGGTCACCCCTCTTAACCGTAAAACTAATTGTTACGTATTTTCCACTTAAAATGGTGCAAATTGACTTTTTAATGGTTTAGAAAGCGATCTGATAATGGGACGGGTTGATTGTGTTTAACTTTCTTAATCAATAAGTTGGATCCATATATCAGTTAAACATGTAATCCTCCTTTATCCTCTTTTCCCTTTTTCCTATTTCCCATGTTCTCTCTATGACAAAGACCACTCGTCATTGAGCAAGGCTGCAGACCTGCAGTGGCGCTGGTAGCCAGCGTCGAAGGCAACAACAATGGTTTACGGCTGTCGAGCAAGACAACAGCGGCGGATGGTGGATGCCGAGGAGGATGGAGGTGAGGGAGAAGGATGGGGAGGAGGAAGGTGAGGGAGCTGACAAACTCGAGCTTAGAGCATCTCCAAACAGATTTTTTAAATTAGATCCTCCAAACACCCACATAGTCAACTCTCCATCTGATTTGGCAAGTCGAACTTGTCACCCACTCTCGCGCGGTCCGGTGCCAGCAACGATGACGGCGGCGGTGGGACGGCCGATCCGGCACCGGCGACGATGAAGCGGGGGAGGTGTATCGTTGGCCGACGCTGCAGCACAAGAGAGAAGGGGAATATTCACGTGGGGAAGAGGAATAGCAGGTGGGGCCCACCGTTTGGAGATGTGTTTTGGCTGGCCAACTCTAGCCAGCTAGCAAGCGAGTTTGGCCAGCCGGATAGCTTGGCCATCCAGTTAGCCAATCTGTTGGATCTCTTTTTTATGCTTGAATAGCTAAATTATGGCTTGGAGAGGCTGATAGAGAGGTTGTTGGAGATGCTCTTACAATCCCATTCGTAAGAAGGCAGTGGCGGTGGGTGGCAAGGAAGGTGATCCACGGTGGTGAACGAGGAGAGGAGGGAGTGGGGCAGGGATGGGGGAGGCGAGGGCCCCACAGTTCTGTTATTCTTACCCTTTGTCACTTAGATGTGGGCGGTACTTCTATTTTCAATTCTATTTTCAATTCCTCTGATGACTAGGCTGCCACGTTAATACAAGTGGATCAAATCAACATGCCATGTCAGTATAAATCGCTTCCTTGCACTTTTTTTTAGTTAGGGGAGATGTTAAACCCGGCAAGATATGAGGGAGGTGAAATAGACTTATTCCTTTGTTCTGGGCATGATATCAAACAACATTCGGTTTTGGCCTACATTGCAATAGTATTGTACGAGCCTTTTTGGCACAGACAGCACCACAACAAGTGGGCTAATCTAGTTAGGCCTTTAGGCCCATATGGTATTCACAGTCACGTCAGATTGGATTGAATCGAATGCTTCAGGTAAACAAAAGTGGGGTTCGGAGAACAAAACTCCGAATCCCCGAAGCAGAACAAAGGCACGAGCACGATAGCCAAATTTGATCCAAAGGCTCTGATCCTTCACCGTTCACCTAAACGTGGGTTGGAGAAAAAGACTCCGATCTCGGTTTCAAAAAAAAAAGAAAAGAGTCCGGCCCACATTTCCAAGGGGTTCGGAGAAGAAAACTCCGACCCCCAGTATCGCAGGCTGTCCTGATCCACATGCCCAACCGACGGCACGCCGATGCCGCCGCGGCGTCAGATAACAAGGATACACCAAGCATACGACTAAGAGTGAAGACCAGCGCCAATCAAATCATGTCGACATGTTGTGTCGTCGCTCGCAGATTATCAATGGCTACACTAGGGTAATGGCAAAGAAATCCCCCCCCCCCCCCCACCCCACCAACGTTCGCATCAACAGCGTGCACCCTGGCTACTGCATGACTGATATGAACTACCACGCCGGAGAGCTGACGGCGGAGGAGGGTGCCAGTAGCATTGTCATGGTGGCCCATCTCGCCGGCAGGTGGGCCGACAGGTTTGTTCTTCTACCGTAACCACCAGGTTGCACCGGTCGTGTAACCCTTCAAGTGAAGTAGTTTACTGAACGATGCAGAGGACTATCAGTTTGTGAAGCATCCCATAATATAATTTCGATTACGTTTGTTTAGTGTTTTGTGCCCATCAATGGAGACGATGATTAAGATTCAATTAGCAGGGTAGCTAAAGAGCATGATGTTAGAAGGATAAGGTTGCTAGGAAGTATGATCAATTCGTATAGTAGTTACAAAAATTACAGATTTTTCACAGGAGGCTGGCAGTCAGTCGCATGCCATTGTTGTCAACCTGTCATTGTCATGGGCCTCGTACGAGACGAAGGCATTAGTACAGTTACTACTTGACAGACTAATCGCACATAGAGGATCACGAGCAAAGAAGAGGAGGGAATAAACAATCGTTGCAAAATTAGTAAACAGAAACTCCAGAGATCCGTGTATCACCGTATGTGTTTGGTTCGTTTTGTCGTCCTAGTTGTCCTCTCTATTCTCGTCTGGCGGCGGCGGCGCCGGTTGCTCGTCGGGCACCACGTCCGGCAACACCTCCTGGGACTCGCTCTTCTTCTTCATGTGGTTGTAGCTCCCTTTCTCCATGAACAGCTGCCCAAAATGTATCTTGCAGTACAAAACCCCGTTGAGCGCCGCGTAGGAGGAGGTGGTCAGGATGCAGCCTCCATGAGAGCACTTGAAGCAGCTCTTGTGGTATGACTCACCTTCCAAAGTTAGCTGAATAACAGGATAGCATGGCGTCATATTGTTGTTACCGAAAGTAACATGCAGAAATTAATTCATTTATTAACAGGCAAATTAATTGGGTTGTAACTTTTTCTCTCTTTGTTTTTCACTTTTATGTCAGTTGATGATTTTGCAATTGGAATCCATTATGGTTCAGAAAGTTCAGCAGTGTTGACATTTGTGAAAGAAGCAGAAAAGGTTCATGAAAAATCAATGGGTTTCTCCACTGGAAGTGGGAGGTTGGGTTAAACCTTCAGATGTTTCTTACAGAATTTTCATGATATAGCATTCATATTATGATCATTTGAGTAAAACAGCATTGCAGCGTGTACCTTTTCTAGCGGGTACACTGTTTTCTGACAGGCTGCACACTTATCCTGAGTTCCAGAAAACGCAGAACATATCTTGCTTGGGGCCCTTGCCTGTGCAAAGCATATGTCCAGTTACCACAGCTGGACAAGAGAAATGAAACAGAGAAATGCTAAAAGGTGACAGTTCCGCGGGTCTGTACCAGTTCCTTGTCTGAAGATCTGCAACCTGATCAAGTAAGACAGTAAATTGTCAAGATCAATAAGCCTTTCTTGATATGAAACCAAACCGCTCCACCCAACAACATTCACCGCAGTACATTTACATTACCTGGCGTGAACTTCTTGGAGAAGCTCCCCGTCTCCTTGAAGAGCTGCTCAAAGTGGGTCTTGCAGTAGAGGACGCCGTCCATGGACGAGTAGCTGCACATCTAAGATCCCACACAAGTTAATAACGTGCCTGCCGTGCGCGATCACAAACCATGTTAATTACGATCGATTTCCTACAGAAAAAAAAATCTGGTGTTGTTGATCGTTACCGAGAGGATCCCTTTGCAGTGGCTGCACTTGAAGCATGTCTTGTGGTACGGGACACCGTCGGCGGTGAGGAGGTCGATGAAGTGGACGGTCTTGTCGCACGCCGTGCACTTGTCCTGCGTGCCGGTGAAAGACATGGTGGCAGAGACGACTGTGGACGATCGACGACGCGCACCGCCCCACGCCGCGAGCACAATCGCTTTCCCTCTCCTCCGGGGCGCGAGGAGCTAGTTGATATAGACGAAACCGCTCGAACGGGGGTGTGTGCTCCCGGGGATGGCAAAGGAACGGGAGCGAGCATAGGGGGCGGGCGGTCTCTGTGCCGCACAGACTTCGTCAAGAAACGCTTGATTTAGAGGGAAGTGGATTTTAAGTCTCGTTTGTTGCATGTGGTTTTCAAATAGGACTGGAAAAACGTTGACAAAAATATTAGGAAAACTAGATTATTGTATCGGATTTTCCTCCGGACAACTTATAAAATCAAATATAGTACAGAGGGAAAAGTATTTTTAACACTTAGATGTAACTGCACTACACCTAAGTATATGCACGTCGTATAAACAATTAATTAAAATTTTGAAAAAAGAATAGCAAGATATGTTATGATAATATAAGTTAGACATAAAAATGCATCTACAAATCCGTTCTACACTTGAAGAAATATAAAAATAATAAATTTTGTCTACATTTTGCACTGTTAATTTTTATTATTTTTGTTTCTTAAGGGTAAATCATATTTAACTATGCATGTTGGTATACATGCTTCTAACATCAGAACTAATCTAACATTTTTTCATTTTTTTATAACTATTTAGTCTATATGCAAGTTACGGTTGCAATTGAAAACCTAATGTTTTTTTTTACAGGAATAGCATTCTTCCGCCTAGTGTAGAAAATCCATATCTAGACTCGAATTTGTTTTTTTTATACAGGATTAGTGTAGAAAATCCATGTCCTTGTCCAGACTTGTATATAGCAATGAAAATAACAAATCCAAGTGCTTCTTTCTCCTATTTATTGGCCCATCAGTTTGGCCCAAAAACAATACATGGATGATAGCCCATTAGGCCCATGGCACATAATCTCTCGCGTCTTTCTTTTAAGTGAGAGGCAAAGAGAGACCTGTAATTTGCAATATAACTATTGCACGTACCCATACAAAATTATTCAGATTTTACATATGATTTTACTTAAATTTTGTTACATATCTATCTCGTTGTTTTAGGATTTTAAAAGATCGAACTTTACTATCCGCGTGTTTCTAATTTTATAGTTTTTAAAAGTCGATTCGGTCACTATCCCTTACTCATTTGTCAGTCTTTTATTTGTTTGTCGATCTATCACTATTTCTATTCATTTTCCATAAAGCCTTTAAAAATTAGACCTTTTAGTTTTTAAAATTCATTGTCTTGTTGAGTTTTGTTTTTATAAATTTTTTAAAGTTCCGTCAAACACCGCCACTCTACTCCTCAATGGTCCCTCTGCGGACTCCTCTATTTATTATCATTGGGATTTTAAAAATTAAACATAATTATCGATTGGGTTCATTTTTTACTTTTTAGAAGTCCCGCTAAACCGTTAGCAGCTTTGCCACCATACTCCTCTACGCGCGACCCGCCCGCTACCTCCCCTCTTTATTGTTATTGAGATTTTAAAAATTGAACATGATTATCATTGGAGTTTATTTTTTTACTTTCTAGAATCCCGCCAATTGCTGCGACCGTGCTGCTTAATCGCTTGTCTGTTGTTCCTCCCCTTAATCGTGGGATTCTATTTAGGGTTTTGTTTATATTTTTATATGTCTCATCAACTACCACCACTTTAATTCTTGACAGGCCTATTGTTTTTCCCCTCTTTATTTATTTGATATCGTTGTGTTCTAGATGAACCATACTTTCCAAAAAATCTATATTTTTTATTTTAATATTTTTTATTTGTATATTGTATTCCTACTTGAACTCTTATAATTATTTTTCTATTTTCCAAATTTATTTTATTTGTTATTCCAAATTTTAGTTAATCTCATCATATATTTTAGATGGTCAATTCTTTTAATAATATTTAAATTTATAAATATTTTAGTTATTTATAAATTGTATTTCTAGTTGAAATCTTATTTTTATTTTCTAATTTATGAATTTATTTTATTTTTTATTTCAAATTCTAATTAATCTCGTGTTGGGAATAGATAGATTAATTGTTGTTTCAATATTTTTTATTATGAATTTTAGTTATTTCAAAATTGTATTCCTAAACTCTACGTTTTCTTTTCTAATTTCAGAAATTTATTTATTTTTTATTCCGAATTTTAATCAATCACGTATTGGGTTCTTATATGGACTCCTCTTTTAATATTGCTTATTTTAATTCCGAATTTCAGTTATTTTTTACATTGTATTTCTATTTAGACTCTTGAACGTGGTGTTTTCTTTTTGAGTTTTCTTAGTAATATAATAGAAGATTTATTTCTTACTCTAAGCGCGGAAAAAAAAAATCTGTTCTTGGTTCCTTGCAGGCACCGTGCATGCATGAGTTTCCTTTCAGGAATAAAACTGAAAAGTCATTGATGAGGATCTGCAAATTAAGGATGAATGCAGGGGTGAATGATGATGCTTGGATAGCTCGGACCGTCAAGCCGGAAGTAACAAATAAGGACTAAGAAGGTTTTTAGTGTTGATCTGTCTCTGTTAATCCACGTAGAACGCATCAATGAAACGAGCATTCTACTGGTTCGTGGGTTGCTATTGCATGTCAGCATGAGAACTACTACCGGCAGCATCTGTGTTAATCATTTTTGGTACGGGGCAGCTTATGATACGGAGTAGTACATCATTACATCAGCGAAGGAACAGTAGTCCGCTTAATTAAGATAACTGTCCTCCTCCTCTCCCTCTCGCTTATTCGTTCGAAAAAAATAGCAGAGGCCTGCATGAACGGTTCTCATGCATGACGAGCAGAAGAAAAAAGGGACCGTCTATCTAACAAAGAGCTGAAAACTTTTGTGATATCAGTCGCTTTTTCCTTGAACGTACCATCCGGGCCTCTCCTATCATACACTCGCAAAAAAAAAAAGCAACAATGCATTGCACCAATCTTTGTGAGGGTTTTGTTGGGCCACAGCCCATAGCCCGCTTTTTTGGTGGAGAAAAGAAAGGCCGTCATGATTTGTTAGATCTGTAAACAGAAACCCCATAATCCAGTAACGTTTTGTCCATCTAGAATGAAAAAGCCCGCTGGTTTACATGGACCATAGCCCGCAACTTAGGGAGCCAGAACTAAAAAAAAAAGCCTGAGTACAATTGTTGCTGATTACTTGAGCACCTACAAAGTACAAACAAAATGCAAAAAATCTTCAGATCTCCACAAACTTGAAAGTATATTGTGTGTTGCCTACAAGTGTATATGGTTTCCCCCATCCCCTGCATGTACCAGTAACAAAAAGGTAAAAAAAAAAAAGCTCCATCAACTAAGTAGTAAGTACCAGTTAAAAAGCCAAAAATTACATGTTACCTACCATTAGTTTGGTTATGCAACAGAGAAGATGTCTGGCCACATGGGCTCTCAATGGTCAGCCTAGCCATATGTGGAAACCAAAGAAGCAAAATGGTAAAATACCATTGGAATTGTTAAAGGGCATCCCTAAAGTCAAAAAAGGTAAAAAAGGGCATCCCTAAAATTCCTAACGATGGTGGCATTCTTTACGGAATTACATGATCATGATAATCAACATCATCTTTAGATTTCATGGAACACGTATTGTATTAACAAATCCAATGGCCGAAACAGTTGAGAGACACTCAAACTACCGGTCTTTTTTTTTAAAAAAAAACAGGATCTACAACAAAATCTTACATTAAACCAGGGTCTACAACAAAATGATCAGACACGTTAGAAAGTAAAATATACTAGTTTAAAAATTGGTAACAAAAAGTAAAAAATGTTATGTATCCATACTTAAGTTTAAAAAAATAATAGTTTTCTCTTAAATGTTCAACATAATTGTATTACATTTTCATGGGATGTGCAGAGTTTGGAGACTATCAAATGGCATGATGAGGTGGTGCCTGAAAATCAAGGTATTTGAAAAAAAAACTAAAGAGCTTGCTTATCAGTACCTAATCTTCTACTGCATTAGGTAACTTAAAAAAGCATGCTCTGTAAACAAAACCAACTTGTGTTAGCCCTTCATCTGTTGCTATCAAAAACAGACAGCTACAGACCTAATTGCCTGACATTTAGTTATGAGAAAAAAAAAACCTGGTAACTTCAAGTACCTTAGTTCCTACAATATTGCCTGCCATGAACCATTTAATCTTGCCCTACATCTTGAATATAATAACATACATCTTAAAATAAACAAAGGTACAAATTAGGACCATCTCTGAAGTACAATCCAATCTCACAAAAAATATGTATCTATATCCAATAATGCATTTGAGTAGTCTAAATTTTCATGGGGCGCACAAAGGGTGTGTCTAACTATTGGCATGCTTAGGGAGGAATTGTTGTTACTAAGATACTGTAAAATGAACACACGATTATAAAATTTTCAATGGTGTATATTTCATAGTTGCTATTATATAGATGGGCAATGGGTCATATCTTGAACGGAATACTTTTCGATCCGTTATAGATGAGTCATCACAAACGAGTCACATTAGTCCCGACATGGATAGCTCGTCACGGATGTCGAGATATGTACTAGTGATTGACGCCATCGTCTTAGCATCTCCGTATCCATGATCTAGCCACCACCACCGCCAACGACATCTCTATCTACGACCCAACAGTCCCCTCCTCCCTAGCATTTTGCAACCCCGTGCTCTACACCCTTAACCTTGCAGCAACTCCGACAGGGCAAGAACTCTCAGTGTTGGTGAAGAAGGGAAGTTGTTGCCTGCTTTCATGGATGGGCTGAAGCTAGCATAGTGGCCCAAAACACCAACCCTAGTCCAAATTAGAGTGCAATCCAAGGTGAATGTTCACCTAGACGCTAGACGGACGTTGACCCATTGTCTAAAGTCTAGACAATACACCGTTAGTATATAATCGATATTTTTTAACACATGTAAACAAACTTAACATGTTGCATAAAATATTAGAGAACTAGTGACGCTGGGATAAGGAAGCAACCGGTGTAGTCACGGGCCGAAGGGAGGTGGGAGCAAGGTCCATGGTGGCAACTAGCTAAGGATAGATGGCGTAACTTCATGGCAACAACATGCCTAATAATAGAGGAGAAGGGTTTAAATTGAGGTCAAAACCTTAGCTATATGGTCCTTGGACGGGTCACCAGGTTTTAGCTCCTAACATGCCAAGAGCGCATTGGTTTATTACCTAGACCATGGGTTATGATCAACACTCGTCTTTATGTTGTCTAATTGCCTGATCTAAACGGTTTAGATCAATCTTTGACCGACTAGACGATCAAACGGTCTAATTCATGGTTTAGACCCTAAACTGAACGATAACCCATGGTCTAACATCTAGAGACGCAGTCTAGAGCATCTAGACTATGGTCTAGGCGAACATTAGTAAAATACATGGTGTTAAGTGAAAACTTTGAGTTAGACTTGGTTTAATGTGAAACTTAGGTCAAAAGACATAGTCCAAAGTGAAATTTACTCTATATAAAAACGAAGGAACGAGATAAACGTAAGAACCAAGGTGATATATATGGTCGATCTTTAAGAATTCTATAATGCATAAATTGTGTAAGGGTTTGTTACTTTGTTTGGTTTAGAGCCAATTTTTGCCCTACCAAAATCTTGGTAGTGCAAAAAACTTGTCAAGTTTTGATACTACCAAATTTGATAGTATTGAATTTGAACTATATAGGAAAAAATGGTAGCAAATTAAACCAAACATGTATTTGCCAAGTTACCAAAATTTTGGTTAGACGAGAAGTGGCACTAAACTAAGTAAGCCCTAAAACGTGTTGTTTGGATGCTTTGTAGGAAACATATATAATTTTAGGAGAGGCATAGAAAAACAAAGTTTCCCATGAGATATAACCTCATGTAAAATCTCAAATACCCATTCCTTTATCTCAAATGAGCACCAAGGAAATTTTCTCATAAGATTTCAATCTTAACAAAGTCCTCTATTTTTCTTTTGTTCCAACCGAACATTGAATTCTTCATATTCTTCAACAAAAAGGATAATTGTAAGAGCCCTATCACTTACCCAAAGAAAACTAAGAAAACCAAAATTTAACTTTTAAAACTTAATTTTGAAGTTAATTTTAAGATATTTTCTACGTAGTTTCTTTTTTCAATATTGGCTTTTAAGCCGCTAAAAATACGTATATAAAAATTTTACGCATAAATTATTTTATGGTCGTTAATAAATTATTATGACTTACTATAATAAGCTTTTGGTCAATCGATAAGACCTAATACTATACTATAGTCTCAACTCTCAAGTCCAAAAACACACACCACAAGATAGTTGTTAGTACTACCCCACACATACAAGTGCAAGTGATAAAATAATATATCCTATGTGAAAATAACTCTCTAAAACTAGAGATATGTCCTAAGCATACGAGTAATATATATCCGACTATGAAAAGATTGCTCCTAGCTACTATTATATGATATTTGCTACTTGTGCTGGTGTATCAGAGAAGACGATGTGTTACGAATCATACGCATGCCGACTTGTTGGCTGAATACTTATCCGAATATAACAAGATTGCTCGTACTATGTAATTATTTAGAGAAAATGACATGGTGAGTGATGATAGAGGAGGATATAAGGAAGGAGACAAACACTGCTGGGAAACTATCTTTAATCCTGGTTTACAACCCTATTTAATCCCGGGTTGCAAACCGGAACGTACAAAACGGTACTAAAGATGAACATCTTTAGTCCCAGTTAGTGTTACCAACCGGAACTAAAGGTCATTGTTTTTTGCTGCTTGCATATTGATTTCCCCAAGTTTGAGTTGCTCCCGACATCCCCAAATCAAATTGAGATCCCCAAATCACCACATCAAATTGACATCACAGATCAAATGAACATACTATGTTTGACATCACAAATTCACATATCGAATGAATATCATATATCAAATTCATACTCGAATGAACATCACAAAATTCTCAAAAATTTGATGAACATCATAAAAAAATTCCTCCAAGTCCGCCGCCGAGGCTGCTGCGCGAGTCCGCTGCACCGCGCGCCTCCGAGTCCACCACCCCTCGCGTCCAGACCGCACCGGGGCCACCGTGACACGCGCTGCTGCCGCACAGCCGCCCCGACGCCGTCGCTCCACCGCCGCACAGGCCGCCGCCGCCCGCCGCCTTCACTCCTGCCGGATCCGGTGGAGGGGAGGACGCCGCCAACGCCCTTCGCCCGCTCGCCAGCTCTGCCCCCAGCCCTCCACACGGTGGCCCCTAGCCCTCCTCGTTGCTGCTGCTGCTACGTGTATGCGCCTGTGAGAGGGAGGAGAGAGAGAGGAGAGAGAGGAGGAAATGGGAGGAGGAGAAAAAGATGAGGACGGATGGAGGAGTTTGCGAGGAGGAGAGGATAAGTGCAAGGGATTATATACGGCGCGTCGATCTTTAGTCCCGGTTGGTGTTAACACTTAACACCAACCGGGACTAATGATAGTGGGGGCCTGACACTTTTTGAACCGGGACTAAAAATGATCTTTAGTCCCGATTGGTGTTACCAACCGGGACTAAAGATCAAAAAGTTTCGCTGGGTTTTTTAACCAGAGCTAAAGATTTTCTTTTAGTTCCGGTTCCTATACGAATTGGGACTAATGTGATTTTTACCATCCGGGTAAATATCAGTTCTAGAGTAGTGGAAGCATGTCGTCACCAGCTCACCGCATATGTTGGAACTTGAAATAAAGAGATAATGGGGAGAGAGACAGATACATGAGTTATGTCGTATTGTTTCAATTACAAAATACAAGTATTTCTAGTATTTTAGGAGCACTGAGTTAAATGTACTAAAATCTATCTATTATTGTCACTTCTTTGTTCTCTCTCTTCTCGGAGCGACGCTAGTGTTCCCTTGGCCGTAGCCTCCGATGCCACCGAGACGTCGTCGCGAGCTTCAGCAGCGACGGGAATCTGAATCCTGGACGTGTATGCCAACTCCAATCGCCGACGCCGACCTACGCATGAAGACCTACCCTGTTAGCTCTCCGTCTGTAACCCAGAGCGTCGGCACATACGGCCAAAAAATTTGCCCTATTTTTCATCTCATCCTCCTATGATCCCATCCTAATATCTCACACGTAACTCGGGAAAACTATTTTAAACTCTCAAAAAAATATCCTTTCGTTTTTGCATGTTACCTAAATAATAGTTATGAAACTTTTTTTAAAAAGTTCAACAAGATAGATTAATATGTGATAAATCACTCCACAAACATGTAAGGTCAAATTTAACTTTTACAAGTTGCAACGAAAAAATAAATTTACCTGCGAATATACGTTAACTAGTCATAATTTAACAAGTTTACAAAGCATACATCGGGTGGAGGTCCGATGTCATTAAATCCAAACGATTAGATAAACAGTGAAACCTTTGTTGTCATCAGCTAAAACCTACTTATAAGTAATCCTTGTAAGCCGATGCAACATCCAGATAACTCATCGGTTGAAACCCAGATGAAACCCTTATTGGCAATCAAGAAGCATGCTAGAGATTATGGTTCTAAGCACGACTTAGTAGATCAAACTTAACTGATGCAACACTAAGTATGAAAAGAAACATAATATCTAGACAATCAAGCTTTTGACTGGTTTTCAGGGTGGTGGATACATTATATAATCTAAGCCAATGTTGATGCAAAAAACACACACTGGCTTGGGAGATCTGCTTAAATCCAGTGCAGGTCCAAAATTACTTGCTAGGTTTCAAGGGCGTGCCAGTTGATTTGATCCTGCAATCAATAAGAAGAAATATGCAAATAATATTAGAAAACGATAGACAATCAGCCTGATGGCCGATTTCATATCGTATGTGACCTAGCCGATGCAATAAAGCATGAATCGGTTGTAAGGTATAACCATTGGTAAAACTCACTCTAAAACTAGTATATCGGCTGTAGAGAACAATGTTATATAATCAATACATCAATGTTACTTTAGAAGTAAGCAATTGGGATAGATCGGACTGAACCGAGACAGTATAAATTGCTCAAGTTTAAAGATAACATGAGATAATGATTATATATATTTATGTCATAGCTAATATCTAGATTTAGGTACGTATCGGCTATAGCTCCGATACAACCTTATACCAGGATATTCTCTAGTAATAAATATATTCAACTGTAACCAATTAGATTGGTATCAAGCTCAATATATTTATATTAGATTAGATCCTGATATAAGGGGCAGATATAGAACATTAAACAAAGCATAAAACGATGTAAAACATCTATATCAGGTAAGATCGGCTGAAACTCCGATACTATCCTTATTAACGATCATAAGACAGGCTAGATACCATAATTCTAAGTACGACTTAATAGGTTGGACTTAACCAATGCAGTATTAAGTATACAGAGAAACATGACATCTAGAGAATCAAGCTGATGATCATCTTTTCAGGATGGTTGATACATTATATAACCTAAACAAACAAAGTGATCTAGCTGATATCGACGAAACCCTAAAAAGGATCCAGCCGATGCAAGTAGATTGCATTGTCGATTTAAATTATATAATGTATATGATAACTCGGAGATTCACAACATAGAACTAGAGTGTCATAGAGATGTAAGCACTAGCCCTAATGATGCAAATTGCCATGACAAGATATACCTTTTCGTCGAAAATCAAATTGATGCAGCACGACTCGAGAGCACAAACTTGTCGAAAAGTAGAAAACAAAGGTGGCGATGCGCCGAGATTGATTGAACGTGTGTTGTTATTATTTACAAGACCTCGGGATTATATTTATACCCGAAAATACAAACATTGTCCATCACGGACACGACTCATATTAACCTAATACAAATCCAACTAACAAAAAGGTCCCTTAGGCAGACTCTTACCGGGAATATCTATAAGGAAATTACATAAAATAACCTAATTAATAGATACAATTGCCTCCTCAGGACTCTATCCGTACATGGCAATCCATGTGAATCACTCTAATATAACCCGATGACGTGTACCGAGTCACGTTACTGAAATCGGCTCAATCGGCTAACCCTGTCTGACTCTGATCTTGCCGATCCCGTCCACAGCCGATTCGGACTATAGCCGATTCTTACTCTGTTTCCGATACGATCTAATCTCTTCGATTCTTCTTTAATTCTATCTTCATTTCCGATACTTGAATTACCAAATTTGATCGTCAACAGCCAACAAAGTAATCTAGCCTATATTAATAAAACCCTAAATGAAGATCGGCCGATGCAAGTTAAAACATTGTCAATCTGGATTATATAATGTATATGATAACTCGACGACTTACATGAACAAGATTAGAGTGTCGAAGCGATGGAAGCACTAATCCAGATAACACAGGCCGCTATAACAAGTCTTACCCCTTGTTGGAGATCGAAGTTGATGCAGCCCAACTTGAAACAAGAACTCGTCGAAAGTAAAAGGGTAAAAAGTGGCGATGCGCCGAAGTTGTATTGATCGAGAGATAATTTACATGGACCCCGGGTGTACATATTTATACCCATAGGTAGATACTAGTTCATATCGGACACGACTCAAACTTTCCTAAAGATAAAAGGAAAAACATAAAGTCCTTATTGGACACTAAACACACTTTCCTAAAGATAAAAGAAAACTAACAGACTCTTCCTAATTAATAGATAAACTGTCATGCCGTATCCTCCTTGAACTCGGTCTCTTTTTGATAAGCTTCGTTTAATAAATTAATTTCCTTAACCGAATTTGGTAAGAATCCGACTGTTGGCGATTGATAGCTTCCATCGGCCGATTCCAGGATTCTGAAGCCGATACTCACTCTAGGTCGATGATGATTTCGATGCTTACCAAATTTCGTCAACAAGAGGTCTATTGTTTTCCCCTCTTTATTGTCATTTGATATCGTTATATTCTAGATGAACTAATTTTTTCGAAAAATCCAATTTTTTCATTTTAATAGTTTTTATTTGTAAATTGTATTCCTACATAAACTCTTATAATTATTTTTCTATTTTTCAAAATTTATTTTATTTGTTATTCCGAATTTTAATTAATCTCGTCATATGTTCTATATGGTCTATTGAAAGAAAGATGGTCTACTGAAATTCTTTCAATAGTCTTTATTTTTTATTATGAATTTTAGTTATTTATAAATTGTATTTCTAGTTGAACACTTATTTTATTTTTCTAATTTCTGAATTTATTTTATTTTTTAGTTCAAATTCTAATTAATCTCGTGTTGTGTTGTAGATGGATTAATTATTGTTTCAATATTTCTTGTTTATTCTGAATTTTAGTTATTTCAAAATTGTATTCCACTTGAACTCTTCTTTTTCTTTCCTAATTTCAGAAATTTATTTATTTTTAATTCCGAATTTTAATTATTCACATATTGGGTTCTTATATGAACTCCTCTTTCAATATTGCTTATTTTTAATTGCGAGTTTTATTTATTTTTTAGATTGTATTTCTATTCGGACTATTATTTTCTTTTTCTTCAATTAATGTGGGAATTTTTAGTCTTCACAGTGGTATATTTTTTTCGAGCTGTCTTAATAATAGAATAGAACAGAATAGATAGATAGATAGATAGATAGATAGATTTCTTTTTAATCTGTTTTCTAATTTTATTTTCCTCTTACGCCCCTGCGGACCCACCGGGACAATCAATATGCTCGCTTCTTTGTTCTTTCTCTTCTCGGCGACGCTAGTCTAACCTTGGCCGCCGCCTGCGACGCCGCCCAGACGTCGTGGCGAGCTCCACCAGCGATGGGAATCTATCATCACCAGTACAAATCCTCTCATCTGTGACGGGCTGTAATATAACTGGATTTTACGGACCGTCACAAAGAATACATCTCAAACGGGCCTAAAAAAAGGCCGATTGAGATATGGTCAGAGAGACATGTTAAATGTGTATAGGACTAAAGCCCGTCACGGATGACACATATCTGTGAAGGGCCTAAACTAGGGCCCGATTGAGATAACCTTAAATATCTCAATCGGGCCATAGTTGGAGCCCGTCACAGATGACCATCATCCGTGACGGGCTCCAACTTGAGGCCCGATTGAGATGACAATTAGGCCCATCACGGATGACCTTTATCTGTGACGGGCCTAAACTATGGCCCGTCACAGATGACCATCATCCATGATGGGCCTAAACTTTAGGCCCGTCACGGATGATGGTCATCTGTGACGGGCCATAGTTTAGGCCCGTCACAGATGACCATCATCCGTGACGGGCACCAACTTAAGGCCCGATTGAGATAACAACTAGGCCCGTCTCAGATGACTCATCAGTGACGGGCTATATAGTAATGCCTACAACTATTGTATTGGTCCTTTTTTACAAATAAGTTCATTTGAACTTAAATTCAAAATTTGACAACTTCGAACAAAAATTGGGGTTAATAAATGATTTCAAATGGAAAAGTCACCAAAAGCAAAGTTGTAGAACTCATCGAGGTGCAAAATTTTTATTTTGGTCATTTCTCCATCTGACTCTATTTGAACAATTTGAAATTTGAAATTCAAAATTTAAGAAATTCAAATAGAATTTTTTGTTAGTGAACGACTTCAACTGAAAAAGTTATCAACAACAAAGTTGTATAACTCATCAAGATCTATAACTTTTAGTTTGGTCATTTTTCTATATAACATTTTTTGAACAGTTTGAATTTGAATTTGAAAATATGACAACTTGAAACAACATTTTCAAATACTAAATGATTTCAATTGAAAAAGTCATCAACAACAAAATTGTATAACTCATCAAGATCTAAAACTTTTATTTCTATCATTTCTTCATCCGACAAAGTGTTAGTAACATTGTTCATAAAATTTACATATATGAGTTATAGTTTATAAAACCAGATAAGAGATACGTCAATTTTGTGAACAATGTTAGTATCACTTTATCGGATGAAGAAATGATCAAAATAAAAGTTTTAGATCTTAATGAGTTATTCAACTTTGTTGTTGAAAACTTTTTCAGTTGAAATCATTTAGTATTTGAAAATATTATTTGAAGTTGTCATATTTTCAAATTCAAATTCAAACTGTTCAAAAAATATTACATAGAAAAATGACCAAAATAAAAGTTATGGATCTTGATGAGTTATACAACTTTGTTATTGATGACTTTTTCAGTTGAAGTCGTTCACTAACAAAAAATTCTATTTGAATTTCTCAAACTTTGAATTTTAAATTTCAAATTGTTCAAATAGAGTCAGATGGAGAAATGATCAAAATAAAAATTTAGCACCTCGATGAGTTCTACAACTTTTGTTTTGGTGACTTTTCTATTTGAAATCATTTATTAACCCCAATTTTTGTTCGAAGTTGTCAAATTTTGAAAATTCGAAATTTGGATAGTTCAAATGAACTTATTTGTACAAATGACCAATACAATAGTTGTAGGTATCAATGAGTTATACAATTTTGTTGTTTGTGATTTTTACATTTGACACAAAAAATCGACCTAAAATTAAATTTAAAGTTCTCATAAATTGAAAATAAAAAATACCACATAAATTGAATATAAACATTTCATATGGAAAATGGAAAAATACTCATCGGTGACGGATATTATTTAATGCCCGATAGAGATAGGTCATCTCAATCGGGGATGTGAAATATGTGATCAAAATGGATGTTATGTGAATGTGGTTGTGTTAAATATATTGATGGTTGTGTATGTAAATAAATGTATATGAATGGGTGATATTGGGGTGTGACATCCTGGCCCAAGGCTTAATAGGATTAATATAATACTCATATCAAAAAGATACAACTACTTTTCTGGAAGCCGATCTCCAAAGAACTTTGATGTAAAGCGTGCTTGGTCTAGAGCAATTTCAGGATGGGTGACCGACCGGGAAGAACGGTGCACACGTTTGAGAACAAAAAATACCACATAGGAGAGAGGCGGGACTGCATGACACGCCTGAGACTAGCCAAAAAATAAAATTTATTATTTTGGGATTATACTCATCTGTGACAGGCCTAAAACTATGGCTCGTCACAGATGACCCTTGAGGGGATGACCCTCAAGGGTCATCTGTGACGGGCTATAGTTTAGGCCCGATTGAGATGGGTCATTCGTGACGGGCTATAGTTTGACTGGTCGTCTGGGTCAAAACTATCAGTGACGGACTTTAATTAAGACCCGATTGAGATAGCTTCATCCGTAACGGACTTATATCCGTTTGAGATGATTCCTCACATCACTGACCTTTACATTGTGTCGGGCGGCATACCCGACACAGATGTGGGTTGCAGCCCGACACAGATAAGGGTTACCGCTGTAGTGCATGCCTCTCTCTTCGTAGTCTTGTTCGTGGACGTGTACATCAGTACGAGGCCAACTCCAATCGCCGACACCGACCTAGTACGCGTGAAGGCCCTGCCAGAGCTCCATCTGTAACTAGAGCGTCGCCGCAGACGACAAAAAGTTGGCCCTATTCTCTACCTCATCCTCCCATCCCAGTATCCCACACGCGACTACCGCCTCCGTTTCCTCTTCCCCGTTGATCGAAGCAGCCTTCCGCATCTTCCATCTCCATCAGCAAAAGGCGACACGGTGTATCATTATATCCAGTAAAACGATAGGCTTTCTCAGATACGTTTGTTCTGCACGACTGGCCATGCTGTCGTGCGAATGCACGATACGTCGACGCTACCATGGGTAGAAAACTGAGCTAGTGGCAGAGCTGCTGGCACTGTTCACCAAGACACCAACACAAAAGCAACGGAGGTATATAGTCGTCAGTCTGCTTTTCTCATAGAAGAGAGCATCGCTGATCAAATCAGAAACCTGGTGTGGATCGGAGCTAGTAGTAGCTTTTGTGCGTCTGCTTGTACGGCACAAAATGGATGGAGACATCTCCAGCCTCCCGACCAAAAGGTTCGTACGATTTTCTTAATTTCTTGGCATACACCTAGCTGCCATAGCAAGTAGTAGCAATTCCTCACTCCGTAGTAACACGTTCTGCTCCGCCGCGTCACTGCCAGGGTTGCTGTGGTCACCGGCGGTAACAAAGGGATCGGACTGGAGGTTTGCCGGCAGCTGGCCGCCGACGGCGTCACGGTCGTTCTGACGGCCAGGGACGAGACGAGGGGCGTAGAGGCCGCCGAGAAGCTCAGAGGGATGGGCCTCTCCACTGTCGTCTTCCATCAGCTGGAGGTCACGGACAGTTCCAGCGTTGCTCGGTTGGCTGATTTCTTGAAGACTTGTTTTGGCAAGCTAGACATACTGGCAAGCTCTCCTTGCTCATCGATACAACAATTACTATTACTAATCTACCACTACTCTGCTTCGGACCTGACCAGTGAGAGGAGATGTGTGCTCTATTTGCAGGTGAATAATGCGGCAGTTGGCGGGATGGAGTACGCCCAAGGAGTGGATACCAACGAGGAACAGGTGGGTTCACGCATGATCCATATTTTAGCCGGATTGTGATTGCTCGTCAAAGTTCAGTTCGTCACCAAAATTACTGAATTGGCTCCAGCGTAGAATCAGTTTGTTGTAAGTCAGACTGAACCAAGTTTATTTGTTGACGCGCGCAATAGTTCGTTGGCATGGACAAGCGACAGAGAATTGAATGGTTGCATAAACAAGGCCGGGAGACGTACGACTCTGCAAAGAACGGCGTGCAGACGAACTACTACGGCACGAAGAATGTAATCCAAGCCTTGCTGCCTCTGCTTCTGCAATCCTCCGGAGGAGGAAGAGTTGTTAACGT
Source organism: Oryza punctata (assembly GCA_000573905.2). Classification (NCBI taxonomy): domain Eukaryota; kingdom Viridiplantae; phylum Streptophyta; class Magnoliopsida; order Poales; family Poaceae; genus Oryza; species Oryza punctata. The sequence continues at coordinate 25,119,717 of CM002491.2, read as the reverse complement.
CTCCTCCGGCTTTGGACTACTAAGAGTAGGTTCTTCAAATTGATCACACGTTCCAATATCGCAATTGAAGCAAAACTAAATCGAAATCGATCGAGTTTTCCTCCTCAATTTCTTTTTTACTCCCAATCGATTAGGTCGTCAAGAACGAGGATCTGAAGAAGGAGCTGGACGACATTGACAACCTCACCGAGGAACGGCTGGACGAGGTGCTGGACAGCTTCCTGAAAGACTTCGAGGCCGGCGCGCTGGAGGCGCACGGGTGGCCGACGGCGTTCGCGGCGTACAAGATGGCCAAGGTGGCCATGAACGCGTACACGAGGATCTTGGCGAGGAGGCACCCGGAGCTGCGCGTCAACTGCGCGCACCCGGGCTACGTCAAGACTGACATGACCATCGACTCCGGGTTCCTGACGCCCGATGAGGGCGGTAGGAACGTCGTGACGGTGGCCCTCCTGCCGGACGGCGGCCCGACTGGCGCGTTCTTCGACGAGGGGAAGGAGGCGTCGTTCCTTGGATGACGGTGGAGGGGCCTAAAAAATGAGTCCCATTGCACATATCAGCCAAAAAGGGGTACTGCAAGGATCTGTTTTCCGTCGGAGGCAATAGGCATCGAGGCGCACACATGGTCCATGATTTTGGGGCACACATCACCATTCAACAAAGCATTTAGAATTTTGGATCCTCATTCTGAATCCAACTAGAACTAATTTCTTGAAGAAAGCAAGACGGTTTCAGGGGAAATTCTCACCTGCTTCGTAGCGTCCCTGGAAGAGCTATTGCTGATGAAGTAGTACCACGGTTTCTGTTCTGTCCGCAGGCAGTCAAGCAACGATGTTTAAACCGCGGCATGTTTCAATCCAGACATCTAGCAACTACCCAGTATAATACGGTAAAGTGGTAAAAAAAACAAGAGGACAGAGCAAATAAATTGTGCTGCCAAACACAGTTTGTTGCAACCATTTCCAGAGAAAAATAGATGAAATCATGATATCGATGTAAAGCTCTACTCTTTCAACATCAATACATCTGTTTGAGTACACAAGTCAAACTACATTGTCTGTTAGGCACCAATTACTCCGACTATCTCTTATTCTGAAACTATAGGTTAAAGAAAGCATAAACTATGATCACACAAAAGATGCCTCACCGTTCCGATCAAAATAACCACCTGTTGGACCATCATCAGGCAAGAGAGCTACCTTTACAGGGTTACTAGCACCCTCCTCAGGTGTCAATACTCCCATGTGCATTGAGATGTCAGTCTTGACATAACCAGGTGTCAAACAGTTGATACGTAGTGTAGGGTACTTCTTGGCAAGAATCCTTGTGTATGCATTAAGGGCAGCCTTGGCAACTTTGTAGGCTGAAGATCCACCGGTTGGCCAACCATGCGCTTCTATTAAATTCACCTTGAAATCGTCTAGGAACAAATCCAACAGCTCCTCAAGTCGCTTTTCAGTAAGACTGTCAATGTCATCGAATTCTTTTCTAAGGTCTTCACTGTTGAAGTTCTGCTCAATAAAAAAAAATGGTATAATTCAGTGAGAATTACCTGTGCATGTGTGCAAGGAACTTGGAAGTGTTGGAACCAATAGGAACTTCTTTATTTCATTTAATCCCCAGTGAAATGTAGTTCCCAGTCACTATGTATACGAACATAAGTTTTTAACAATCCTACACATAAGAAAGAAAGACAGCTGCACACTACACTGCATGAAGATCATAGAAATGCCTTCGCAAATGCTATTGATCATCAATGAGCTAGAAAGGAAGAGAAGAATTGTCCTACAAGTTTTATATAAGTTACCTAGACAACTTAACTTTCCAGTGAATCCAGAAAAGGGAGGCCTAGTTAATCATGCTTCTACGGAAATATAGTGATATGCCTTATACTGAAGATAACTAGTTACTTGTCCTGTGAAATTGCAGCAGACTTTACAAATCTTACTCTCAGTAGTCCAAATCCTGATGACACATTAACAATTCTTCCCGAGGAGGATAACAGAAGAAGAGGAAGTAGTGCCTCTGTGACAAGCTTGGCACCATAGTAGTTTGTTGCAATGCATGATTTAGCTTCATCATAGGTCTCCTTTGAATTTTCTCTCATCCATTCAACTCTCTGATCTACATCCATGCCTTCAACCTGTCCATGCATAGACAGGGTTAGCTATTCTATAAGACAATACCCATTACATATTTTCTTCTTTTTATAGTCTCATACTCCCATGCTCATTTTTTTTCAGAACATGTACAGAATATAATTGTGTACACGACATGGGCAGGTTATAGACAATAAAGCATTGAACAATTAACACACAATCCAATATATGAAACATGGTGTCCTCAGATATGTCAGCCTCAAATAATGATGCTTCAAACCCTACTGTGCACACTATGAAACATAAATATCAATGCAATATGTTTTATTGCACTTCAAGAAAAGGTAATCTTATATTTACATTATGGTTGAGGTTGATAGATAGTAAGAAAACAAGCAAACAACTAGGAGTACATAGAGTGCTGTAAACAACATTAGGAACAGGAAATATATGCTGCATTTATAAACAAAGTAGACAGGACAAATTGCAAATCAATTAAGTGTAGCTTCTCAACATTTGTTATGTACCTGATCTTTAACTTTGGCAACCAAAATCGGATCCCGGTAAACACCTGAAATTCCTGCATTGTTGATCTACAAACAACATGAAACACACTTATGGTAGCATACATGCAGAGAGAGAATGACTTCTACGCAAACACTAATGTGATACGAGAAGTACTTGGAGATGCAAAAGGGTTCTATGATACTCTTTATTAACCAGAATTGTGAATCCTTACAACTTAGTTTAGTAATCTATCAACGACGGGTAAAGTTATGTGTCCCAAAATTGAATCATAGTTCTTCTAATATAGATTCATGAATCGTATGCACTTATCCAGTATAAGAAAATTATTCGATGAAGTATTGCATGCAGCAAATAACTAGATGTTCAACTTTTATACTCAGTTCTACTTTCAAAAGGAAAACCCCTTTTATACCCAGTTTGAAAGTTTGAACAAACGTAAAGCTCTCCCAGACGAGCTTTGGCACTCAGTGAACAGTATCAACTCCTATTTCCCAAATTTGGGAGGCCCTAAAGCATCGAAGAGCCAAAATCACGGAGGGGAGCCATACCAAGACATCAAGCCTCCCGAACTGATCCCTGACGAAATCGGCCAGCCGAGCGACGCTGGCAGCGTCGGTGACATCCAACTGATGGAACACGACATCAGAATCGGCGGCGCCGGAGCGCCTGATGCCGTCGACCGCCTCCAGCCCCCTCGCCTCGTTCCTCGCCGTCAGGACGACCCTGAGACCCCGGGACGCGAGCTGCCTGCAGGTCTCCAGCCCGACCCCCTTGTTGCCCCCGGTAACCAGCGCGATCCTGGTGATAAACCAGCGCCACGAACGTACAGTTTAGGAGCGGCGGAAAAGCTCCGGTACTTTCGGCCGGCGGCGGGAGGGTGGAAGGCGAGCGAAGTAGCGCGAACCTCTTGCTCGACGGATTCGAGATGGCCGCCTCCATCGTTGTTCCTCCTCGATTCGCCGCGGCGGTGCGAGGAATGGGAACTCCGCGTCCGAGCAGATGGTTCATCCTTTCGCACCCTTTCCCCATCCTCTGGTCTAGAGCGGGCCGCCGGTGTCAGCGCCGCCGCCGAGTTCCGCGAGGCCGCGAGATGGCGTGGCCGTGGCGTTTGGGGTTTTGGGCCAGAAGGCCTGACCCGCTGGCCCAATCACTGCCTAAATTTGGTTGCAGGGCCAGTCCACTCTTTCCTGGGCCATTCTTGTATTCCTTTGTGTTTTTTTGAAGGCGATCTCGTGACCAACTTGGCATTTACCTTTGTGTTTTTTTTTTCTAGGCAGGATTGTTTAAGGCGACCCATGTTCTGTGTGTTCAGTCGGCTACTTGTACTGATTAGTGACTACTGAGCTGTCTATTGCAGTTGTAGATCTTGCAACACGTGGGGCAGTATCAATTATTTTTGCTTCGTAATTTTTACAGCTGGTTGCTGACTTATACGGCAGAGACTATGCCTGTAGTATGATCATAATTAAACTCAAGCTTTGGCCAGCCTTTTGGGTCGTACTTTACACGGCTAGCCGGCGACCTCACCGGAAGATAAAGCCACTCGTTCCAATGTGGATACACATACGTTTTGGGCGCGTGTCCTATGCAGGGTTCTCCTTCTCCTCCGGCCTGAGGTTACCGTCCCCCGGCGGCTTCGCGGTTACCGCGGTAACCGCGCGGTAACCGCGAAAAACCGCGTAAAAATCGCATCCAAATATTTGAATTCAAAAATTCGGCGATATCGTGGTTTGAGACGCGGTTATCGCGCGGTTTGCCGCGGTAATCGCGGTATCACCACGGTTATCGCGTCCTGTGCAGCGCGTTGAGTATGGAAAAGAAAATAAATAAAAACATAAGTATGATTAAAATGGGTGTAGAAAATAATTAGACATTTAACTATTGTGTGAGAAATATGTACAATACTTAGACTTTTAACTATTGTATGTGAAATAAAAAAATTCGGCATGACCTTTGCTATATTATGGAGTTCGAACAATTTAAACATTTCATAGCATAATCATTGTTCAACAACAATTCAATATCATCATAAAGATTCTGGGTTTAGGTTTATTTGATTCCTTTTCGGTTTAGCCATATAATTTGAATTGTACAGTAACAATTCTCAGCCCACACTGTTTTTTATTTTTAGATTTATTTGATTCCTTTTCGGTTTAGCCATATAATTTGAATTTCTCTAACTAGTTTTCAAAAATTTTATTCACCATAAGATTCTATAATTCAAGAGCTTCATCCAAGAATTTTTTCTGAATTTTTTCGATTTTTTTCGGAATTTTTGAAATCGGATGAAATTTACTAAACCCTACCGCCGGCTACCGCTGCCGCACCCCCGCGGTAACCGCGCGGTAGGGCAAACCCTGGACTCCTATGTCACGTTTGTCAACTCAGATCTTCGTCAGATAAGTCCAGAGATTGCTGAAAGCCTGAAACACCTGAAAACCAGGCAGAGTGGAATGTGGACTGAAATGCCATCCAAACGACCAAATAAGCAGTCCACCTTAAAGTTTCGATGGACCAATAAAGTGATAAACAAAGCCGTGACGTCCTCGCAATCTGCACGTGGGATTGCTAGCGAAAACAACGGGCGCAGGCAGCAGTGCAGTAGGGGCCCGTCCTTTTCTTTTTCTTTTCTTTTTTTTTTTGCGTGTACCGTGCCGTGTGCGCACGTTATCCTTATCGCAATATCACATCGGCCAATGCGAGAAAACAACGGCCGTCGCATTCACCCTGCCGCGTAAGCCGGGGCAGCCGCCGGTGACGAAAAAAACGCCGTGCCACTACCCGACGATAACGTAATTTTACTAGCGCCGCGACGGCGACGGACTCCGATTCCCTGATGTCGAGGACTCACGAAGTCAAGAGCGAAAGAGAAGATTCTCACAACGCTGAAAATCTGAAATGCTAAATGCCTTTCTCGAAGCTTTGCACAATCATTGTGTTACTTACTGCTTAGTAATTGGTAAAATACTAGTAGGATATGTAGTACTTACTATGGTAATCAGCTGTGAACAGTGACCTCACTAGTCACTAGTGCTCTGCTCTATACTATGTTACACGAGAGATGACAAGTCACCAGGAGATCGTGTTGTTGTGACCATTATTGTGCTGTTTGGTTTTGTTTGTTCACCTTCCACCGGAGAGGCCGGACACGGCCGAGACGTCGGCGGACATGGGGCTGGCGGTCGTCGTGACGGTGGAAGGGAAGGACATGGCGAACGAGTCGAACCCGTCGTTCTGCATCAGCGCCAGCATGGTGTAGCTCACGAACGTCGGTGCCACCTCCGGCATGGGTGCATCGCCGTCGAGGTACTGCGTGACCTGGCGCATGGTGGGGCGCGCGTCGGGCAGCGGGTGCGCGCACATGAGCCCCAGCTTCAGCGCCAGCCTCGCCTCGTCGGCGTCGTACTTGCCGCACAGCCTCGCGTCCACCGTGTCGAGGGCCGCGTGCCGGCGCTCGTGCTCCTGCACCCAGTCCAGCAGCACGTTCTGGTCGTCGGGCGCGATGCAGCCGAGCGGCCGCCGCCCGCAGGTGACTTCCAGCACGAACACGCCGAACGCGAACACGTCGGTGACCGGCGTCGCCTTGCCCGTGCGCACCAGCTCCGGGGCCAGGTAACCCATGGTGCCGACGACGTGCGTCGTCTGCGGGTCCACGCCGTGGTCGTACAGCCTCGCGAGGCCGAAGTCACCCAGCCTGCCGTTCATCTCGCCGTCGAGGAGCACATTGCTAGCCTTGATGTCCCGGTGGATGACTACCTGCTCCCAGTCCTCGTGGAGGTAAAGCAGCCCGGAGGCGACGCCCTTGATGATCTGAAACCTCTGCCCCCAATCAAGAACAGGCTTGGTCTTGTCGTACAAGTACTTGTCGAGGCTGCCGTTGGACATGTAGTCGTACACCAGGAGAAGCTCGCCCTTGCGACGGCAGTAGCCGAGCAGCTGAACGAGGTTGCGGTGACGGAGGTGGCCGATGCTGACGACCTCGGCGATGAACTCCTTCATCCCTTGCTTCGAATCGTGCGACACCCTCTTCACAGCGATCTCAAGGTTGGATTTCGCGAGCACGCCCTTGTACACCCTGCCGAATCCGCCGGTGCCGAGCAGCTGCTTGTTCTTGAACCCCTTGGTCGCCTGGTAGAGCTCCTTGTAGGAGAAGCGGTGCGGCCCGAACTCCACCTCCCAGTCCTCGCGCACCTCGGCGTACCTCACCCGCCTCCGGACGAACAGGAAGGCGGCAATGACCAGCGCGAGGACGAACGTCGCGGTGGCGATCGGGAGCACTATCTCCAGCACCTTGGAACGGGGCTTCGGCCCGAACCGCGGCAGCGCCGGGAGTCTCGAGGTGTCGAGAGGAGGAGCGGCGCCGTTCACGGAGAAGCTCCAGCCGAGAACGTAGTGCCGCGTGTAGATGACGCCCGTGGCCGCCGAGAACCCGACGTACGCCGTGTCGGTCACGACGGACGAGAGGTTGACGGGCGCGGAGATGAGGGGCTTCTTGGGCTTGGGAACGTCGAGCGGCGCCATCGTCACGTTGAGCACCGTCGTGGCGCCGTCGTAGTCCACCCACACCTGCATCGGCTGGCGGCTGATCAAGCTCAGGTTGGTGAAGACCCCCGTGGCATCGTCGTAGTACCCGGCGCTGTGGTTCTGCACGGACTTCATGCTGTTGACGTCCACGCCGATGTGGTTGCTGTTCATGTCCTGGAACTCCGGGTTGAGCATGGTGTCGAGCTCGACGGCGAAGATGTTATTGTCGGCGTTGCCGTTGTCGGTGACGTTGAGGATGCCGAGGTACTGGCCGGCGTTGAAGGTGGAGAGCCGCGTGCTAGGCGCGACGACGAACGCCATGCCGTTGTCGCTCAGCACGGTGAAGTTGGACACGATGGCGAAGACGAACGCGGCCGAGAAGGACTGAACGGCGCCGCCCCCCGCGCCACCCCGCAGGCGGATCGGCGTCGGGTGGAACGCGTGCCCGGCCATCTGGTTCGTGCCGTTGCTGAGCACGAGGAGGCCGTTGGGCGCCACGGTGGCCATGCCGTCGAGCGTGAGGTTGGCTCCGCCGAAGCCGTTGTAGGTGAACTCGTCGGCGGCGAGCACGCGGCCATGATCAGAGCCAACGACCGCGAGCAGGAGCAGCAGCAGCAGCAGCAATCTGTGATTACCCATCGGGAGATTTGCTTGCGGCGCGGCCGCGTCTGTTTGCGAGTGATGCATCTCTAAGGCCGAGCAATTTGTGTTATTGTGTAGTGTAACGAGGAGTGTGAACGATGTGATGCCAGTCTGCCACACACAGTCGTGTAAACCTGTGATAATGTTTGGTGTCTGGTGTTCAGGCATTGACTAGAATAGCGAGTCTTCTGTTCAGACATTTGATGCTGTGGCTCAATCAAGAGGGAGTTGCAACTAACACAGGGAACCAGTAGCGGCATATGGTAGTTGTTCTGCTCAAATTTGTTACAGATGAGGGCACAAGGGTGTGCATTAAACAATTCAGATTTCGACGATCCTGCGAATCGTAGTCAAGGAAATACAGATAAAATACTATCATATCATAAGCAACAATTAAGCTGAGTTTGATAGGAGTGAGTGGGGAGTGGATTTTGATCCGGGATATTCCCTCATTATTTACATATTACTTAAATAGTTATGAAAAAATTTGTAAAAATTTGAGAAGATATATTAACATGTGATATATCACTCCACAAACATACAAAGTTAAAATTCAACTTCTACATCTCGCAACGAAAATAAATAAATCTTACTGTGAATATACGTTAACTCGTTGTACTTTAATTTGTTTTTCGTTGTGAGATATAGAAATTAAATTTGAATTTATAACCATTTAAGTAACATGCAAACAACAATGTAACATCCCCTCGATGAAACATACTCGAGGAAACATAGTTTCCCGAGTGAGCGGTTAAGCGTCAATGCGTCATAGTACAGCACGGCGAGATGAGGACACACTAGGCAGCAAACTACGACGAAATTGGGTTGGTCACGCCCACTCTTTTGACTCATCCGCAGCCATTTTGCTCTTTTTATTTCTTCCTTCCGAGCAAAAATATCTCGTCGGGATCATCTCATCTCAATGCAGCATAAAAAGAGGGGACCCCATCACTGAACATAGTCAAAAGAAAATGCCATGTTTAAACAATCTCGAAGAAGAAATACGTAATAATCTCGCTAGGTGGCCTCGGTGGTGCTGACTCGCAGTCCCAAACACCTCGACCACCTTAGAAAATGAGGCGAGTGGGACGGACAAACGAGGTGACCCACAGGATATATATCAGACGGGCTGGTGAAATCGCAGTGATTAGCCAGATGACGAAGCTTCGTGCGGACGCGGCCGCGGGGCTGTGCCTATGTGTGCTGTACTGCTGTGTGCTGGATCATACGGTGGTTGAGAGGCGAGCGCCCGCCGCGTCGATAGTTATTGCGTTCTCGGCGACTTTGTGCGTGTTTTGTGGGGGCAGGGAAGCCCGAAGCGGAGACGCCGCCGGAAAGGAGGACGCCAGAGGCCGCTGACCTTTGACCCGCATGATCGGCGGTCACTGTCTCGTTGAGGCGAATTGGCATCCGCATCACGGCAATACGCATAGCGTCCACACCCCGTTTCAGCCGTCGTTTTTGATGATCGCGCAATGAGCGAAGGGTTGGTGATCTTACTCGAGAGGGGAGAATTTTACTCCTCTCGTTCTCACCACACATCACCATCCCGTACGAGACGTCGAGACTGCAAGTTGCAATCGCCCAGACCGTATCTAGACACCGTATCTGGACTACTGGGTTTTACATTTGGTCCGCTTCACACGCACCAACAGAAGGAAAGGAACAGGTGGCTTGAGAGTAACCTGAGTTAAACACCGGAGTAGTGACTGACACAAGAGAAGCAGCAAAGCTTGGGCATTTGGTGAGCCACTGATTGGAGTTGAGCACTCGGCGAAGTGCAGAGGGAGCAAGCCAGGGCGGCATGGTGCTTCCCAAGCCAGAAATGCCGTTCCTTGTCCTGCTCCTCTTCGTCGGCCTCGGCGGCCTCCGCCCGCCGGCGGCGGCGGCGGCGGCAGACGAGCAGTTCGTCTTCAACGGGTTCACCGGCGCGAACCTCAGCTTCGACGGCATGGCGACGGTGACCCCGAACGGGCTGCTCATGCTGACCAACGGCACGAACCAGCTCAAGGGCCACGCCTTCTTCCCGGCGCCGCTCCAGTTCCACAGGGCGCCCAACAGCACGGCGATGCAGTCCTTCTCCACGGCCTTCGTCATCGGCATCATCGGCGCGTTCGAGGACCTGAGCAGCCACGGCATGGCGTTCATCATCGCCAAGAGCAAGAACCTCACCTCGGCACTGCCGGGGCAGTTCATGGGGCTCGTCAACTCCGCCAACAACGGCAACGCGACCAACCACCTCTTCGCCGTGGAGTTCGACACCATCCTCAACTCGGAGTTCAACGACATGAGTGGCAACCATGTCGGGATCGACGTCAACGGCCTCAACTCCGTCGACGCCGACAACGCCGGGTACTACGACGACGGCACCGGCGACTTCAAGAACATGAGCCTGGTGAGCCGCAGGCCGATGCAGGTGTGGGTGGACTTCGATGGCCAGACCATGCAGGTCAATGTCACCATGGCGCCGCTGGAGGTGGCGCGCCCAAAGAAGCCCCTGCTGTCCAAAATCGTCAACATCTCCTCCGTCATCGACGACACCGCCTACGTCGGCTTCTCCTCGGCGACCGGGATCCTCTTCTGCCGCCACTACGTGCTCGGCTGGAGCTTCAAGATGAACGGCGCCGCGCCGGCGCTCAACATCTCCTCCTTGCCCTCCTTACCGGTCACGTTCCCCAAGCCACGGTCCAAAACGCTTGAGATCGTGCTGCCGATAGCCTCGGCGGCGCTCGTCTTCGCGGTGGCCGCCGCCGTGTTCGTGTTCATGCGGCGGCGGCGCATGTTCTCGGAGCTCAAGGAGGAGTGGGAGGTGACGTTCGGGCCGCACAGGTTCTCGTACAAGGACCTGTTCCACGCCACTGACGGGTTCAGTGACAAGCGGCTCCTCGGCATCGGTGGGTTCGGGCGGGTGTACCGTGGCGTGCTCCCGTCGTCCAAGGCGGAGGTCGCGGTGAAGAAGGTGGCGCACGGGTCGAGGCAGGGGATGAGGGAGTTCGTGGCGGAGGTGGTCAGCATCGGCCGGCTCCGGCACCGGAACCTCGTGCAGCTGCTCGGCTACTGCCGGCGCAAGGGCGAGCTCCTGCTGGTGTACGACTACATGCCCAACGGCAGCCTGGACAAGCAGCTGTACGACCAGGGCAAGATCACCCTGAGCTGGGCGCAGAGGTTCCGCATCATCAAGGGCGTTGCGTCCGGGCTGCTCTACCTCCACGAGGACTGGGAGCAGGTGGTGGTGCACAGGGACATCAAGGCCAGCAACGTGCTTCTCGACGCCGACATGAACGGCCGGCTCGGCGACTTCGGCCTGGCGCGGCTGTACGACCACGGAACCGACCCGCACACGACGCACGTGGTGGGCACCATGGGTTACCTGGCGCCGGAGCTGGGGCACACCGGCAAGGCGTCCAAGGCGTCGGACGTGTTCGCGTTCGGGGCCTTCATGCTGGAGGTGGCGTGCGGGCGGAAGCCCGTGGCGCAGGACGCGCGCGACAACCGCGTCGTGCTAGTCGACTGGGTGCTCGACCGGTGGCGCGCCGGGGCGATCACGGACACGGTTGACCCGCGCCTGCACGGCGACATCGTCGAGAGCGAGGCGAGCCTTGTGCTGCGGCTGGGCCTGCTGTGCTCGCACCCGCTGCCCGGTGCACGGCCGGGGACGAGGCAGCTTGTGCAGTACCTGGAGGGAGACGTGCCGCTGCCGGAGCTGTCGCCGACGTACCAGAGCTTCAACATGCTGGCGCTCATGCAGGACCAGGGGTTCGACCCCTACGTCATGTCCTACCCGATGACGTCCACCAGCGCCGGCACCTTCTCTGACCTCTCTGGAGGAAGATGATGACTCGTTACCATCATCCGGATGTAGTTAATCAGTATCTAACTAGTATCATGCTGTTTTGTTTAAGATCAGAACTTTGGTGTTGTTGTGTTTATATCTATGATGTAAAGTAGTGTTACGAGAATAGCGGAGTGTTCAGATGAGAGCTGAGAAATAACAGATCTGAAACTAAACATTTCGGGTTTTACTTCCCACTATATATTTTTCTCCGCTGCTCGTTTGTGCCGGTTGGCAACCTTCCCTGCAAAAACAAAACAGCTTATATAGAATTTTTTTAAATAGAAATATATTGTTTAGCAATTTAAAAACCGTGTATGCAGAAAACGAGAGAAGAGGAGTTGAAAACACATACAAACGAACGCAATCGAGATGTTGAATCCCTCCCATTACCAAATCACTGAGCATCAAAGGCCTCCATCGTTTCCTCCATACAGTATTCTCCGCTACCAAAATTTAAATTTTCAAGATCTATCTTAAAGTTGATTTTGAAGTGTTTTCATCAAAGTTTTTTTTCAACATTAGCATTTTAAGTCGTTAAGAACATATATATATAAAAAATTTATTTATAAATTATTATTATTTTACTAATACGTTATTTGATGTATTATCCGCGTAAAGCCAAACGATGGGGACCAAAATTGGGATCCGGGGAGTCTTACACTTAGCAGATTTCGTTCAGTGGTAGCTTATTCAGTTTTTTCCCCGAGCTCATCTTTTCCAGTTTTTGTACATTTGCAGATCACGTAAGTGCTTCCAGTTACTAGACAAAGTAATATGTCTGCAAGTTTCTTGCTTTAAGGACCAAACATTCTTGATAAACTTGCTTCAATGATGCCTTGAAGCAAACCTCAAAACTTTTTGGAACATGTTTAAGGGTGTATAGTTGAATTTGTAGCATTCAAATGTGCATGGAGATTCATAAGTGGTTGAGTAACGGTTAATAAGCTATAGAAAAATGAAAGAAGCAACCAAATATAATTTTTGGGTAACCTTTTTATACCTATGTTATTTGCGAACCAAGACTGGCAAATAGACTACAATGAAAAAAAAACGAAAATCAACTTTAAAATTAAGTTTCAAAATATAGAAAAACTATTCTACACCCGGGTATAGAATAACTATTCTATACCCCCTCCCTCCCAAGGGCTAAACCCACCTCCCCTCCCTTCTAAGGGCTTAAAACCCACCTCCCACCTCAATCAAAGCACCCCCACGTCGGTCAAAGCCTGGTCAAACTGCCTACCAACTCCCCCCACCACCCACCTATTCTCAGCTCTCGTCTTGCGGAATGGTGCAGTAACGCGACAGCTATCGTACAGTAACGCTATGTCTTACGTGCAGTAACAACATTCAAATCTAGTTGAAATATAGCCATGACGGATCTACTTTTGATAAGCACTTTTTTCTAACAACATGGTGCAAACGGTTTAAAAAAATCATACATCATGTAAGAGATATTGTTGTTCGAAGCTTGGGTTTTTTATCTTGACTCTCCACAAGTAATAATACTACAGCATTAGTTACTACTATCTATTGTGCGTTTTACTACAATCCCATCACGACGTTACTGTAGGTGTGCAATAAAGACCATAAGTTTTGTAGTAACAATGCGTCTGCAATTCTTGAATAGTGTTACTGCATAAACATGTGGTAAGGCATACCTGCCATGTAGTAACAATTCCACTTTGTGCGGTAACAATTATATTTAGCATGTGAGACTTTTAACTTATATTTTTTTATTCCTAGTTTACTGCAATCTCACCACAATGTTACCGCCAAAGATGCAGTAACGCTCTATATGTTCTACAGTAAAAAAATGGTTTACTACAATTCTTGGATAGTGTTACTGCATAAACATGCGGTAATGTGTAACTGTCAGGTGGTAACGTGTATCTGTCGTGCAGTAACACTTTTACTTTTGTGTAGTAACAAGTATATGGTTATCATCTGAGACTTTGAACCCATATATTTTTGTTTCAATTCCTAATTTGCTGCAATTAACCATAATACTATTATCAAAAGTGCAGTAACATCATATACATGCATGCAATAACACTATATTGGAGGAAGGAGACCGGTTTTCTTGAGAAGAGAGAGGAAGAACGGTTTCTTGAGGAGGGGAGTACGTAGATGCACTTTGAAATTTAACCCTCCCATGCAGTAACACTATAGCATCATGGTGAAAACAGCTTTAAAAAATAATACATCACTACAATTATCGTGCAGTAACATAGCTACTTGGAAGTGGTAACATGCACCTATCTTGTAGTAACACATATACTTTTGTGCACGTATTAGAAAAACAAGATATGATGTGAGAGATATTGCTCTCTAAAGATAGAGACTTACCTCTTTTCAGTTCTCGCCTCGCAGGAATGGTGTAGTAACACAATGGTCAATATGCAGTAACACGACTGGTTTTCGTAGTAACGACGTAAAAAAAATAGCCATGATGGATCTAGTTTCGTTAAATATTTTTGTTATAAACATTATGGTGCAAACGGCTTAGAAAACAAGATAGGATTTGAGAGATATGGCTATCTAAATATTAAGATTTAAAGGTTTTAGATCTACACAAGCAGTAATACCGCTGTTACTGTTACACGTTCTCTGTTACTGCAATTTTCATCATGATGTTATTACTGGAAGTGCAATAATAGACTATAAGTTTTGCAGTAACGTACCATGTTACTGCACTTTTTTGATAACGTTACTACCGAATCATAGTAACAAGGTATGATTCCTACAGTAACATAATTGATTTGTTCTCAGAAAATTTCAACAGACATACAAAACAAACAATCTAATCACATACGGTCATAGGGTGAATTGGTTAGGAAAGCTTCCTATGAACCATGAGATTATGTGTTCAAATCTTGAATTCACCAAATTATTTTTAATTTTTCTAGAAAGAGAAGAAAAAAAATTTATTCCTGAGAGAAGAGGGATTAAGCCGAAAAAAAGAAAAAGGTTTGTTGAGGAAGTTAAGGTATTGGTGTAAGTTTAGTTCATTTGACCTTTAATAACCTTACTTGTATTGCAAGATACTGAATTTCTGGGAAGTGTACAAGATGACAACCACGCCATAATTTGTCTGCTGCAGCAATTGTCTTAGATAATGTGATATAGTAAGCCAACCCAAAATAATTACCATGTGAATCGGCTTTAATTTCTGATGTCAACGGTGATGCAGACTTGGTGCTTCCAGAACCCCGATTTAAGAACATGAGAGATCGAGACTGAAGCCCCACCTATAGGGTGATGCTCAACAACCAAACAGAATATATCCTGTTGTGTACACAAACAAATGGGAATGTCAGTCCAAAAACAGTTTTAGATTTTAAAAAGGAACTGAAATATTAAATGTCTCATTCTCCAAAATTGGACTAGTTTAATATGCACAAACTGTCAGCAAGTATAAAAGATACTGGCAAGTAGATGGACAGAAACTAGGCCCAGCAAATACTCCACAATCAAATGGCATGCCAATTTGCCATGAAAAATTAAAGCATTTGGGATATCGTCCGAGTAATACAATCAATAGATCATATGGTCTACTTGACCTTTTTCTAAAACAAAAAGTACATTGTTTCAACCAATAATACATGGCCCAGCCTTGGCATCTGAATTAGCATAGTGATAATATGTAAGCAACAAAAATCAATGGTGTTCTTAGTTCCTGGCATGGATCAAATATATATTATCAATACAGCCAAAAATACATGTCCCAAAATGCTTCAGAGAAGCTCTTTAGTGCTCTTACATCAACAACATTTGTCATAACAACTTCCCAAAAATGTAGGGCGCTCCAAACTCAACGATAACTTAACAGGTAGATCCTTGGTCGTTATAGATCACAGAGCACAAGCTCAGTCAAAACTGCAAAGTATTTGTTTGGTAATATGCTAGATCCTTCCAAAACCAATTCATAAAACTGGGATGGGATTCCAGGCAGGGGCTGCAAAAAAGATTCCAGTCAGAGACAATGACAAGAAAATGCAAAAAGAATTGTTACCGATTTAAGGGACGAATGACACTAGGCAACCTATCAAAAGTGAAAGCTACCAATCTGGATATAAAATGTTGGCAAAATTTGCTACAGGACACTCCAAATTTGTGTAATTTGCTATTAGACATCGTAAAAAGGTGTCACGGTTGAAAAACACTTTAAAAAACTGGTAATTTGTTGGAAGACACTTTCGGCTCAATTGGAGAGAGAAATTATTCAAAAAGATGAGAATGCCCCTAGGACCACACGCTTCAAACATGGTGTTAGTGTACAAATTTAGAAATTATACAACTTTAAATTTGCCATCACTCCAAGTACATCAGTAGCATACATCATATTCCATCTTCACACCAGTCTTAGCTTAAAAGCTTTTGAATTTAGGGGCATTCTCAGTTTTTTGAAGAATTTATCTCTCCAATTGAGTCAAAAGTGTCCTCCAGCAAATTACCAATTTTTTAGAGTGTCTTTTAGCCGTGACACATTTTTACGATGTTTATCAGCAAATTACATCATTTTTTAGTTTCCCGTAGCAAATTTTGCCTAAAATGTCATACACTTCTAGTCTAAAGAAGATACATCCCATCCAAAATGTGGGTCACTCAGTCCACAATGCCAAGGCCCAAATAAAATTCATGGCGATTGATAGTTCTGCAAAATTTGGACTTGCACCATTGATCTCAGTCATTATTGTTATTTGCGTTTCTTGGGTTACACTTCTCAATGAGTAGTTTTACAATCGCAGGGCTGACAGCCTACCAACACGGTCTCAATTTTCATCTAGAATTCTTGGAGTCTCTTGGTATGACAACCTAACAAGTGGGCATTGGTTGGGTATTCGACTATCATGTAGTTCAGACTCAAGCAATGTGCGTTTTTTTCCTAGAGACAACTGACAAGGTATTGACAAACTTTACTAGGTATTTAAGTAGGACTAACTGTTATGGGTTGGAGTAATGGGCACTTTCAGTTCTAACACAAATTTAGTTTTTTGAAATCCAAGTTAATGTGTTTTGCAGCTGGGTACTTCCACATGTCACGAAAAATTAATTGCATGAACACATGCAGTACAGTGCAGCTGAAATAAATACCTGTGTAACATGGATGTTAGAAAAACTCAAGGTGTTCGATTTCTATTTGAAAGAACGGAATTATAGTACTCCTCTTCCCGGTATAGTTTCCTGAAAATACAAGAACAAACTATGATCTACTGCAAATAAGGATGTGCCGATTTAATAAAACAAACAAGCAAAAGAAGGAAAAAAAATCCACCACTGCAGAGTTTGGTGCTTTCATGGAGAAACACCAGGATATGATTTATTCTTTTTAAGATCTTGCATGCCTCTCGTATTGATTCATTCAAACCACTTCTAATTGAAAAATGATTCAAACCTACCAATAGTAGCCATTGCAATTTGCAAGTCTAGCTGCTTTCTAAAAGGTATTGCCCTGTTGTTTGCTCACTGGCAGCAGAGTGTGCGAGGCCACCCCCAACGCTAAGGCTCTGCCATTCTATCAAACTTGGTCCAGCATGTTTAGCAAGATATTGTTCACTATGAAGGTAGAGTTCAACAAAACACCAATAGACTATAAATCCAGAGTATATTAAAACATTTCACAGTATATTTGGTAACATTAACATGTGTAAAATCATATGAAAAGCGCTTTCATGTGAAAAGGTTGAAGTACAATTCAAGGAACTCAGCCCATATGCTATTGCTATCTACTTGGTTCACATAAATTTATAGTTAATGTTAAATAAATTTGGATCAGGCTGAATGGAAAGGATAGAAAGAAATAATGATATTTGGCATGCGATGTACTATAGTCATGCAAATAAACCTGATCTAGGGCAACAAAATTGGACAGAACTATCCATGCATTAAGAGATTTGTTTGCCTACCATCTAGAATAGACGGGAAAATAATATCTATACATGATGCACAAAAAACAATTGAATACAGCAGTCATGGATAATCATAAAAGGGAAGCAAACAGAAAATGGATTCCACTTACGCTATATCAGCTATTGTATCACACTTGTTCACACCTTTCCCTTCAGGGAGTTCAAGGCAAGAATAATGCATTATCATTTCTTTTATGGTTTGTTTTGTGCTCTTCAAATCATTGTCCCACAAAATACTCTGCGGAAAAGAATTACAATGTAATGTGATGTCAATGAAAGAAATAAAGCATACAATTATTATTCATCTAGATGTTAGGGCAAAGAAACCTGTTTTAGCCCCATGAAAAATAGGACAACTGATAGAGGGGATGCTAACATAATAAAACTTTGACATTTAAATAGGAATGGAGTGGGAAGAACAATCAAATACCTTTCTCACATACTCTCTTTTGACATCCTCCCAAGGTGTTATACCTTTGGGGCAAAAAATTGAGGCATTCCACATGGCACCTCTGGCAACCATTACAGAAGCGGCTCCTGGCATTTGCAGAAATCAAGATATAAACCAATCAAAAGAAACACAAAAATATTCTCATCTGGCAATGCAATCAACTTCCAAGTAACAACAGTAGCAATTCCAACAACCGCTAACAATCTCTAGTTTCCAAGAAATGCTATGATACTCTTGGTTGCTCATAAATGAATATTGTAGTCACTGAATTCTTCAGATGTTTGGTTTCCTAAGGCATTTAGGCAACACTCCCAATATATATAGATTGCTTTGGGTAGGAGAAAAGTAAGCTCCATATTGATAACTGGTAAAGAAAGAAACACAAATGGGACAATTTTTAGATCCATTTGTATATCTCCCTCTGTTTGCTTTACTGAATTATAGATTTATAGTAAAACTGAACAGACAGCTAGTTTACTAAACAAAGAAAAGTGAGAAATGTTAACGGAGAATACAAACCTGTAGCATCTTTAATTCTTTTAAAATCCTCATATTCAAATACATCTCCGTTAGCTATAACTGGAATTGACAGGGCAGACACAACATCTGCAATCTCGTCCCACTTAGCAGGATCTCTTGGTCTGTCTTTGACCTTTCTGCATGTGTAAAGGAATCCAACATCAGGGAAATCAATTAACAAAAAAAGACATATTAGGGAAGATTGAAAAATATATGACATTCTTCTGCAGCATATTCATTTTAATTGTTGCAAAAAAGAATTTATAAAATATATCTCAAATTTAGTCAATTGAAGGCTGTTTAGGAAAGGAACATGGAAAAATGCCAACCATTCATTTGAACAGTCCATGGATTTTAGCTGCATCATTTAGGATGGATCCTATAAATATACAATTTTCACCTGGATTCTTAAACATAGGCATTTCAACTCAATGGACAATTGGAGAGAGAAAGATGGTAAATTGCACATTATAAAGTAGAGTGGATGAGTACAATTTTCTATCAGAGCAAGTTTTATAGTAGAGGTGATTGCCACCTCTAATATTATCCACATCATCAACTAATTAATTAGGGGACAGCTCATACAACACATTGCCTCTAATATACTAGCCCCAATACAACATAACTATTTATTTTATCCACTCTCATCCAATCAACCTCACTCTTCTCTTTATTCCTTAAAGCCTGTGAAGAGGTTGCCCCTTGCATGAGGGGTGGCTCATCCTCTCTCCTCTCTTCTCTCCTCCACCTCATCATTTAAGCTTAGGTGGCATCTAGGGCTTGTGCTTAGATTCTTATAGTACATGCTCTCAGAACTCAAAAATACTAAGTATAACTAACCTTCCATGGACAGCAAGGGCTGGAACACCAGTCTTCTCAATTCGGCGAGCCAACTCCACAGTGTCCTGGCGTGTGTTCAGAAGACGGATTTTACATGTCACGGTAGTGTCCAAGTTCCTCCGCAATGTGGTCAAAATCTATATGATGCGATTTGCATACTTGATAAGTGAATGAATTTCTAGGATATTTAAGTAATAAATCAAAACAGTATATTTGAGTACATCATGAATAAGCTCAGGTTTGGAGAGTAATGCGGCTCCCATTCCACCACTAAGAGAGAAAGATTTGGGACAGCCCATGTTGATATCTATAGCAGCAACATCATTACACCTGGTAAGGATGAAACTGTGATCAAAGAAAAGATCTAAAGCAGGGGAGGTTAAAACAATTGATCCAATTCCTTGATTAATTGAAAACAATTCAAATAGCAACCATGGTATAAGTAACTCAATGCACCTAGGATTTTTTTTTCATGGAAAAAGGAAATATGGATTTATCCACTCATTGGACCCTACATTATTTTACTTCAGAACTTCAACCATAAATAATTTCAGAAATAGGACTTACACGAGCTGAGCAGCTTTCAGTGCCCTCACAGCATCAGATGTTCCCATTTGGAATACAACCCTGTCCCTTTCTTGTGGGCAAGTACGGAATACTACAGTATCAGTCCCTCTCTCCAAAAAATCAGTAGTACCAAGAGATTCTGAGTAGAATTGATAAACATTATTAGCATGGGAGGATTACACTACACAAAAAGAACAAATCTAGACAGTAGTGAAGATAATAGAGATAAAATAAATGGAACTGTTATAAGTTCCACAATTTCATAGGAAAAATCAAGAAGCTTACTTCTTAAAGGCATCTAACTCTAAATTTGTCATAAAAACATATATTTTTCTTGATCTTCAATAACAACCATGTACCATCAAATAATAATTTAAGATTTTAGGATGAATATTTTCAATCATGTAGTTCAAAGGCAATATTATTGGAGTCAGGTCATCCCAAAAAAAGATAATATCTATGCCCATAACTGCTAAAATTTTTTTCCAAGAACTTTAACTGTTAATACAGATGCATGCATGTGAGATCATAATAAAATGCCAAACACCAATTTCACTACAATACCATTTGTAACACGATCACACTTCAAAAACTTATGATCTATTATTTCTTCTCCGTAAGTGATATCAGCACCATATTCAGCAGCCAGTAGCCTAAACGGCAGGGTACCCTGCAAAGGTAATTGGAAGAATAAGGAAAAATACTTTATTCACTTTTCAATTAAGAGGAAATCTCCTGATTAGGTGTGTAGGATAAATACTATGTGTTCAGCAATCCCATCAAGATAATTCATTGTTATCTATCTAAAAGTGGTACGGTAAGCTGCTAGCAGAAATGGTATGCACAGTGACATTTAGAAGTAGAACAATAACAGTGTGTCATGATTCAGATTTCAAAAAAATACTGCATTCAACAAAACTATGTTTTGCCCCTTTAAATTGTACCCCCCATTACGAACAGAATAAATGTCATCAATCAGGGTACTTTAACGTCATCATTAACTTAATTCAGATACTACTCCCTCCGTCCCAAAATATAAGGAATTTTGTTCGGATGTGACACATCCTAGTAATATGAATATGGATAGGGAGCATCCGACCAAAATCCTTTATATTTTGGAACGAAGGGAGTACCAAAGCATCACAGAGTCAAGACCCAAAGCAAAGAGCTAAATCAGCTCATGAACATAGAAACATGCTACTTATTCATACTTGTTTACTTTCAGTTACAACATGGTTTCTCACACATGCAACAAGGCAAACACTAGGCTCCAGTTCTCTGGACTCTAGAGCTGAAACTGCTGCTTCCAACTACAACTAAGTCTAATAAAATCAAATTCTAACTATAACTCGGGCTCCCAAAAGCTCACAGCCCTCGCCCACGGAACAACCCGCCGCCAGAGGGACACGCAGAGACGTGCTCGTCCACTCCGCGGGCGCACGCGAAAACCTAGAGCTCGCAGTTCTAGCTATGAGGATGCCTAAATCTAGGATCCAGATCCCCGGGCTAAAACTCGGATCCTACGCTCCCACCTCGTACGCCGCCGGCGCCGCCGCCGCTAGAGTTCGACGAGAGTAACCACCCAGTGGATGCTGCAGCTGTTTAGAGGAGGAGGAGGAGGGGCCGGATCGAGAGGAGAGGTTTACCACGCGAACCATGGGCGCGAGCACCAGCTTGTCGCGGTACCCCATCCCTGCCGCGCCGCCACCACCGCCGCCGCTCGGCGGCTCCGCTTTTTTTTTTCCCCCGCGAAGTTTGGAGGACTCCGCGGCGAATTCCTCCTTGCGTACGCGAACAGGGCACCGCGTCCGCTACTCCTCTGGCTCTCCAGCCTCCAGCCCTCCAGAGTTTCTCTCACCCGTCCTTATATGGGCCGGACTGATGAAAAGGCCACGTCTCCCAGCCCTGAAAGCCCCCCTTTGGGCTGTAACGGCCTACCGGGCTAAAGCCAACATTTGGTGTTCTGGGACACATTTGCAGCCTCATCATTTCGCTTATATTTTTACTTATAAGCTAAAATTTAAAATTTAAGATTTAATTTTTAGAGTTAATTTTGTAGGTTTTTTTATCGTAGTTTATTTTACTTTTCTTTTAAAACACTAAGAACACATATATTATCATCTATTTATTACTAATAAGTCGTTTGGATAAAGATAAAGTACAATTGAAACGATAGGGCTTTGATTGAGGTGCATGGCTGCTTTTTTTATTGCATTGATTTGCTAAATAACATCTGGGTAATTTTTTGAGAAATTCGGTTCATTTTTAAATATACTTCAATTGATTTTATTGTCGTCCAATTTTAGTCCGTCACTCTTGCGTCACCTTATCGACCTTCTTCTTCTTCTCTGGTATGCTCTCCGGTCTGTTTTCCGGCGCTGATGCCTCCCGCTGTCGAGCAAGCACGAAGTAGTGTTAATCGTCGATAGGATGAACGGCCCTTTTTCATTTCTGTCTTCTGAGAAAGCGTGAGATCGACAGGACCAGAGAGGTCCAGAGTGCACAGTGCCAGAGTGGCCATAAAGATGAAACGTAGCTTTAATTTCATCGAAATCGATCAGCGACATGGAACTAGGGAAGCTACTGTATTAGATTGGTATAGATCCAACAGCCATACAGTAAATGATGATGAATTCACACCGGCGATGTGTCATCTCTCTCTGTCATGACATATACAAAAGTGATTAAGTTCAGCTATACAGCCAGAAGCAAAGCAGCTCGGCTAGCTTTTGCACTGAGATACAAAACCACACTGTACAAAACCATACTACATTACTACTGTTCCACAGATGCATGCATGCATGCACCATGCGACCAGAGAGTTAGCTGACCACCGCCTCTCAATCATCTCGGACTAGCTGGACAAACATCAATCCACGCCTCAGAAAAAGGTTCACCCCGTCTTATTTAGGAGAGCACCAGCGTCTACCTACTTGTATCATTGGCCCTCTCTCGTACCTAGCTAAGCTGAACACCGAGCTAAAAACGCAACCGCAACAGACACACATGAGCGACAAGCCGGGCCTCTCCCCGCAGATCCCAACACCACCTCGCTCGTCCGCTGCTGCTGCTCGCGCTCGTCCATACAAACACTGCCCGGAGAGAGAGAGAGAGAGACGCCACCGTCTTGCGCTCTCCTCCCTCCGCGTCGTCGTCGTCTCTCTTCTTGCCATGAGAGACACCGCCGCGGCACTGCTGCTGGCGGCGCTGCTGCTCATGCTGGCGTCGGAGCTCGCCACGCTCGGCTGCGGCCACAGGATGACGAGAGCGGATGTGGCGGCATGGAAGCGCCACGCACTCGTGGCGACGACGAAGACGACGGCGACGTCTCGCGCTGCGACGACGACCTTCCCGACGGTGGTGGCCGGGACAGGTGATACCGCGGCGGCTGCGGCAGCGGCGCTCGGTGAGTCCAAGAGGCTGGTTCCGCAGGGCTCGAACCCGCTGCACAACTAGCACAGGTTCTTCTTCACTAGCTTAGCCAGCTTCCATTTCTCTAGCTCGCGGGCGTGCAATACAATCACATACACAGTGCTGCATAACACTGTAACTGACTTAACTGTAATTAATTAGTTAGCAGTGCACATCTCTCAAGTCTATGAATCCAAGACGAGAGCGTGTGCCATGTAATTACATTCCTCCTTCTCTTGCATCTTTTGGGCAATGATGATTTGCATTAGGACAATGATGTTCTTGTCAATTGTGTGAGCTAGCTGCAATTGTTTGAGGCGGCCGGCCGGCAAGCCCGGCATGTGATTTCCGGCCGAGGTGCTCAGCGTCATTTCACCATGGCGAGCAATGTAGCTCTAGGCTAGCAAACAGACATGGGGAGCCAGGACAAGCGGGTGCATTGTCGTGCCTTCGTTTTATTATGATTACTTGCCACTGGTCCTTTTGTTTTCTTGCGAGCACGCAATCAACAGTGCCCCTCTGTTTATCTCGTCCCTCACATGGTAAGAGACGTCGTGTAGGAGATAAAAAAATTTGCTTGATAGTTCAGGATAATCGATCGGTGCGACCATAGAGATTGGCAAGTGAGATGCTGCTGGAAGGTCAAAGGACAACCACACTCTTACACGCTGTGGAGTGAAAATTAAGCTATACTACTCCAAGTCATCATCAGGAACCGTCAGGGCAGAACGTGCATGGTGCTGAGTGCTGACTACCATGGTAATGTGCTGCACATGGACCACAGATGATCGTAATTATTTTGTTACCGCGAGAGGATTTCATCATCCCTGATTCCCTTCCCTTCCCCCAAAATTACTGAGCTAAGTCTCGGTTGAGAATCAAAGATATACTACTAGGAAATTAAGATCGTGAAAAACACCAGAACCGGCCATTGTTATTACGGTTGAGTGGGCATCAAAGCAAGGTCCTTGCATATAGCGCATATTGGCGAACACCATTATTACAAATTTTAGAAATTCATGAGAAGTACTTCTTACAGGGCTACCCTTTTACATAGGCTTTGTTCCAGGCTTCCAGCACACGACTTACCATGCGATGCAGTGCGACATCAAAGTATCTGCTTCTTTCTCAAGATGACTGCTTCCATCCCCCAACGTCTTCCTCAGATAAACCCCGATCGCGATCATCCTGTGAATAAAAGAAAAAATATCAGCAAAATGTACAGCAGATCAGAAAAAAAAAACCCAGCTCGTTCATTTTCAGGGCAGACGTTTGGCAGAACTATGTAGTAGCAAATGCAAAAGGAGGAAGAGGAATTATAAGAAGTATTTAGTACTTATACCATGAAGTTAAACTAGCATATATAATACCTAAAAAATGACATGTGGACTTTTGGAGTATATATATTAGGTTTTGCAATACATAATACTATATTTTACAAAGAAAAATAGTGCTACTAGTACAAAACTTTTTTTAGGTAAACCTCCATAGAGTATAGGGAGTTCATGTTTTCATTTAAGAAGAAGATAATTGACCCAGTTTTTAAGGAAAACCAGGTCCAAAATCCTCACAACGACACGGTTAATTTGAGAAAACCATCAAAAACCCACACAGTGAACAAAGGAACTAAAACACAAGTGGCAACCTAACTGACGACCTAACACAAGGCATTGTTACCAAGCTCAAAGGAGCAGCTCCAACTTCCTATGAACGGCCGAATAACATATAGGGCAAGATCTTCTGGGTAAAGCCCCCAAAGAGGAAGCGTTCAAAACACAAATAACACCCACCAAACAACGGGACAAGGTTTTCACCTGAAGAAAGAAAGAGAACAAACAATGACGCCTTCAAGAAGGAAACCGACACCCGCGGGCGTCGACATCATCGGCACTATTCAAAAGACTAGGCAGGGCTTTCGCCAGGCTCTCCCTCCCTACCAACTACGAACACTAGAGCCGCCACATCATGGTCGAGACAACGCAAAAGAGGGTTATCGTTGCCGAGTTTGCCAACTAGCAAACAACTCCGACTCCACCCCAACAAGCCAACGCACGATCCCGCCGTGAAAGCCACCTTCCACCAAACCTTCTCAACGCTGCCAAGACGAGGGAGAAAGAGGTTATCGTTGCCAAGCTTACCACACCCACCCAAGCAGCTCTAACTCCCCCCAACATACCAACGTATGGCCGCGCAAAAAGGCTCTCATGCATCACCTCTCCACCAAGACCACGCTGCCACAAGGACTTTCAAAGCACAATCGATGATTTCGGCCACCCGTCCTCCACCAAGAATAACCCAACCAACAAACCGAAGTCTCAACCCTTTCCGTGGAGCTCCCCATGACCGGAGTCCAGAACCAGATCGGCCATGAGAGGGGGAGGAGATCCATGGAATGGGAGAAGACCTTAGTTGGTCAGAAGGGAACCCTAGATAGCAGCCAAGCCACCATCCACACCGAAGTTCACCGTGTCCCGCGGTTTTCCGACTAACAAAAAGCATCAAGCAGAGGCTCCATCCCAACCATGGCCAACTCTAACCCCCAGCGGTTCCTTCAACTCCACTTCGCTGGCATCTCGCTCAACACCTTTGCCGGCCAAACATCACCGCACCAGCATCACCTCCACCTCGTCGGCAACACAACTCCAACTCGCCATCCAACTCCACCTCACCGGTACCACCGCGCCAGCACTAGCACGCTAGGACTGCCGCCCCTTGTAGCCACCTCGCCGGATCCAGATCGGGGAAGGCCAGATCTGGCCAAGAGGTCGAATCTGGCCACCCCTCCCGTCTCCGGCCGATGCCACTTCCAACCTCGCCACCTTCTCCCCCACCGCTTCCACCTCGCCACCACCATGTTGGGAGCTTACCGCCGCTACCGATGTGCCTCGTTGTCGAGACGCCGCGAGCACCACGGATCGTCGCCGATGCCTCTTCTCGTCCGCGTAGATATGGCACGCCGCGCGGTCATCAGCCTCGCCACCGCCTTGCTAGCTCGCTGCACCGGGGCCCGGCCACTCGCTCTGGTGGCGGCGAGGCGGAGGAGGAGGGGGGAGGTGGCGGCGCCTAGGGTTTGCTCTCTGTCCGTGTCACCCACGCGGGGAGCGACGCGGGCGGCCCCATCTGCTCACTAGTACAAAACTTTCTGAAGGACTAAACAGGTTTTCAGTTGGTCCAAAAGATGGCACAGCACATTGTGGGCAATTGCACGATATAAACCCGGTGTGACCTGTGGGAACGAATATGTGACAATTACCTCTGGAGTGAACGTCAGGCCCACTTTGATTTCTCCACGATATTCTTCGTCTTTCACAACATTATAAACAGTTGGGGGTATGCTTCCTTCCGTATAGATTGCTTCCAAAGAAATCCTGAAAGAATAATCAGCTACTCAGTTGAAATGGACATTGCGAACGTTCAGGTAGGATCCTACAATGTGTCAGATTATAGATCTGAAGGAAAAACTAGTCATTTGAGGACCATTTTACTCAAAACAGATTTTGATATAATTTCAGGACCACATAACAGGCATGTGAGCAGTTTGGGCTCACCCGCATATTCAGACGGATATTTGACATTAACAAAGCCATGGAAGCTACCATAGATAGAAATAATTAACCTTTAGTTCAATTGGACTTGCAGTGTATAATTAGTTATGAGCAAGATACAACGGTGTACTCACGTTGCTTCTCCAACAAAATCATCATCCGTTCCACTATCACTGTCCATCAACTTGATGATGAGCTCTGTAGCGTTGTGAGTGACGCTGAACATAAAGGTTTCGTTCCATTCAGGGTCAGATCCTTTACCTGCACCGAACGGATCGAGTTTCATTCACTTGGGAGTAGGGACCACCAAATGGAGCATGCCATCATTAACAAACTAACTCGTTATTAGTAGTGTTAAACACGTCCAAATCATATCCTTTGCAATTGTGATGAAGGAGGAATTTCCCATTTCCCAACCATGTACTCCCTCCGATTTCATAATTCTTAATGTTTTGGATAATAACATGATCTCAAAAATATATCTTTGACTATATTTTTCTATTATAATATATACAATAAATTGATAATTTTTTACTTTTATTATAGTACTTTGTAAGACAAATCTATATACGTTGTTCTAATGTATTTGAACTAAATAGCTTCAAAGTTATTAATAGTCAAAGTTATAAAAGTTTAACCTCAACCTTATTCAAAACGTCAAGAATTATGAAAACGGAGGGATTATTCGTTTTGCAGATACTGATGGATCTAGGAATTTTCTTTTGATAATTGATGGTCCATAACTCCATATCAATGTCAGCTGTGAAGAAGGGGTGAACAATTGAGATGCTACCTAGTTGATGTGCTTTAATTGAGAGATGCTACCTAGCTGATGTGCTTTTGGCGTGTTATTGCTGCATTTTTAACTCGATGTGCACAGTAATATTATTGCAGTTTCTTTAGATACCTTCTACTGTTCAAGTGCTCAGAGTTTCAAACATGTAACTAACACGTCGTTCCACAGGAAAATGGCTTATGCACTATGATAAAGCAATCTTTATGATCATTGTTATCACGAGTATCTGAAGTTTTAATCTTTTGATTAACAGTTGATAGAAGAGTATCTGAAGAAGCTACCATCCTGACAACTTTCTTGGATTATAATCACAAAAGGAAAAACAATTTTCTTGTGCATTGTAGCAGTATATGAGAAAGGGTATTAATTGGAACATACCTGACGCAACGCTGCTCTTCTGCTCCTGCGAGCGGCATTTCAGAACCGCGTATGGGTCCATGTTGCCTGCAGCGAAGGTTTGCAGGAGCAACGCAGCTCATCAGCAGTAAATCACAAATTCAGACCAACTCTCAGCAGCAGCAGTAAGCGAACTGATCGACAAGGCTAAAAAGAAGCTACTACTACAGAAGACCAGAAGTCAGGTAGTTCAAAGATCCGAAGCGTACACAGGTAGTCGGTGTTCTCGAGGCCCTTGGCTCCGACGAGCAGCACCTCGAGCGTCCCCTGCACCATCTTCCCCCAGCTCCCGCGGCGCCCGTCTGGCTGGCCTCGCCTTCGATCGATCGATCGATCTCACACGGCGCGATCGATGCTTAGCGAACAAATTGACCAGAAGGCGAGACGGCGAGATCCAATCTGAACGTAGTTTTTATAGGCGTTGAGGTGGGACTCCCCCGGAACATGGAGGTGGCGTGGTAGGGGAAACGACGGCGTAACGTGCGCAAGTCAATGCGCCGCGGGCGGTGCGTCGTCGGCCGGGCTGGTGGATGAGTGACGGCAGGAAGGGGAGAGAGCAGAGTGTTTCTCCCGCCGGTTTCGCGGGCGAAAAGCAGAGCCGATCTCACCGGGTTGCCCCGCATGCCGTGCCGTGCAGTGCCGTCGGGATGGTGCACGGAATCGGAGGGCAGCTTTTGATTGCGTGAGCGGGCTTCGGCTGTGTTTGGGTGAAAATTAGCTGACTCATTAGCACATGATTAATTAAATATTTACTAAATTTTTTTAAAAAAGTGAATTAATATGATTTTTAAAGTAACTTAGAAATTTTTTTATAAAAAACGCGCAGTTTAGAAGTTTGAAATGCCTGCACATGGAACACTAGGGAGAGGAGTTGAAAAAATAGGTACCGAATACACGCTTCGTCACCATCCGTGTGGGACGTGTGGTCGTGTCGGCGTGCACATTTTCGGCGTGCTCCAGTAGCTGGCTCCGACGCGGGGACGTTAGGCCTTGACGAAATAGTGTAATATCAAAGGGTTAATTAGATACATACCATTATAAATTTACTAGTTTTGAAAAATACCATTACTATTCATATAATTGAAACCATAGCACTGTAAAACGTCGAAAACGTCATCTATGCCACTCTGTACGTCTAAAACTCATTTTGAATCATTTTCTGGCTATCGTATTTTCTTATAGACCAAAATACCCCTGCCTCTTATAACCCTGAACACCACGAACCTTTCCTTGTCAATCCCACAATTTGATGCTTTCGAATCAAATAAAAAATTCAAAATCTAAATTTGAAATCGCTGCAACATACTGCTGCCATCGACCACTCCATTACACGGTTAAATCCGGCGCATAAAAATTACACACGACAAAAGAAGGAAAAAGAAGAACAAAAAAGGCATGTGGACCATCAGCAGCTGGCGTCCAGGATCATCGGCATCTGCTGCCCTGGTTGTTGCCCTCGGCATTGCTCGTTAGCACTGCACTCCAGATTTGCTTCCTCCGTGTGCACTGGATCTGAGCTCATCCACGACGACGGATGGAGGCGGCGTGAAGGGGTCGCTGTCCACGACGATCAAGCCGACCAGCTACCGCCCATCCCCTCCGTCGCTGGAACCGACAGCTTTCACCGTACGGGCAGCGTCGAGCTCATCGTCGCAGTTGTCGGATGCGCTGCCACCGCCAGCACTTGATCTGCTCACGCCGAGCATGTTGCCGCCGCTGGACGCGACTTCGCACTTGCTACCCAGGCCGAAATCTCACCACCGCCGCCGCCAATCTACTCGCGCTGAGCTCGTCGCCACCACGGGGGCCGCATGTCGCTGCCACCACTTCGCCGCTGTGCTGCTGCTGCACTACTGCTTGCTCATTAGTTGTCGTCAGCTCGTCTTCGCTGCTGCTTGCTCAGCTGTCTTCGGCTCTTCGCCACTGCTGCTAGGCGATTGATTTGGGGGCTAGGGTTGTTGGATTTGGGCGTAAGGTTAAAGGGAGAGAAGGTCGGGGTATTTTGGTCCATACAAAATTACAGTATGCAAAAAATGATTCAAAACGTATATCAGGTGTATAGCATGGCATAGATCCAATTTTCATAATGTTGTTGTGGTATGGTTTCAATTATACAGATAGTAATGGTATTTTTCAAAACTAGTAAAGTTATAATGGCATGTATCCAATTAACCCTATCAAATGGGCCAACAATCTAAAAAAAATATCAAATGGGCCAAGCCCTTGTAAATTCAACATCTTGACTGATAGAAGTGATCATTGGCAAAAGAGATAAGTCTTCTCTGTCCTCTAACGTGGGTCACGTATGAGCTCGCTGGATGTAAGATCCACATATCAACTATGCAAAGTTAGAGGGCATTTGTATAGATGTTTGATTTGGCAAAGGTGTTCCCACTGCATACATGTCACGAAGAATAATATGCTTAAGTACATCAAAGTTAAACCAGATACTAGTTAGATGGTCCATTTCACATTGGCAAGCCAAATTTATGTGCAAATGAACTTAATGCGTCCTTGCAGCATGATGGCGCGACTACGGTTAGATGTAGCAAGTTTTAGAACCAAAAGGTCCCTAAAACTTGCTTGAGGATATTTGGGGAGAAAAATAAAGAAGAGTACTGAATGTGAATGGATGAGGAACAAGGTCACGCAATCTATTCCACTATTTTCTTTTTCCTTTTTAAAACTTCCTAAGCCCACCAACATCGGCATATTGCTGGATGAGGAGGTTGATTCTATGTTGATTCTATGTTACAGTACATCTTAAAAAACCATCACCATGTCTCATAACACAACTGAATAATGCGGGCATAGTTGGACGATGTTCATGGAGCCACCAGCCAGAGAAAGAAAAAACCAGTTGATCACGGAGCTAGCAAACCTACCACTACTAGTCATCAACCAGTGCCAAGTAGGAAGTACTAGTACGTAGTACCATCCCTAGGAAGTACTAGTAGGTAGTACCATCCCAGGGAATCCCTCCTAGCCCCTTTTTTTTACAAATTGATCCTTTTTAAAAACTTATTTTGAAACTAGTCCCTCCAAAAACTTCAACCAAAGTTAGATCATTAGCACAACGTCAGTACAATTAGTGCTGAAATCTGACGAGTCAGCACCACACCCGTTGGCATTGAACCCCTACTAGTGTGGCGGCCGAACAGATCCCCCGCCGACGTGGCAGGGGTCTCAGCGCCGCAGTTGGTGCTGAACTGCATAATCTCATCGCCAACCGCGTTGGTGCTGAGCTTTGATACTTAGTGACCGGTCGAGACCGTCCCACCCTCTCCTCTTCTTCCTCTCGTCTCCTTCTCTCCCCTAGGGCTCGTGTGACGGCACCGAGTTCTCTCTCCTCCCCTCCCCTAATCTCCCCAAATCGATGGCAAATCAGAGGGGATTTCATAGGGATTGAGTTGGGGATCGATATGAAAGGTAAACTCCTCTAAAAACCCTAATTTCCCCAACATTTTATTGTATTTTTTGGATTATTTTGATTTTAACCGTGATTTGAGAAAATTCAATCTGGCATGGTTTGATGAGTTTGGTGGTTGGCTTGAGTACAGCAAGTCGAAAGATAGAGCATATTGTTTCTTTTGCTTCTTGTTTAGGGACCGGAATAAAAAAGAGGAAGGGCATAAAGCATTTGTTAGTGTTGGATGGAATGGTTATCACAGAAAGGATAGGCTAAGAGAGCATGTAGGTGGAGTTGGTAGCTTGCACAATCAAGCAATGAAGAATTGTGATGCTTTGTTGAAAAGAAATCAACACATTGATGTTAATATGCAAACAGCAAGTGATGCTTCTAAGAGGACCTATTTTATTCGTCTTAATGGATCAATTGATGTTGCTAGGGAATTACTAAAGCTAGGCTTGCCTTTTCATGGTTATGATGAGTCAATAGAGTCATACAACAAAAAAAAATTTTTGGAGATCTATTTCTTAGCAGCTCATGATCCTGTGTTTGGCAAAGTTGTGGGAAAAAATGCAGCTAGTAATAGCCTCATGGTCGCTCCTGAAATCCAAAGAGATATCACTTAATCTTACATCAAATTCTTGAAGAAATGAGGCATGATGTTTTTTCTTACTAGTTGATGAGTCTCGAGATGTATCTTGCAAACAACAAATGGCAGTAGTCTTTAGATATGTTGACAACTCCTTAATTGTGAAAGAGAGGTTTGTTGGTTTGGTCCATGTGGAGGAGACAACTTCCTCCTACCTCAAGAGTGCCATTGATTCTTTATTTACCAAGTTCAAGTTGAGCATTAGCCAAGTAAGAGGACAAGGATACGATGGTGCTAGCAACATGTGAGGTGAGTTTAATGGGTTACAAGCATTGATCCAAAGGGAAATTAATTCAGCTTACTGTGTTCATTGTTTTGCTCATCAGTTGCAATTGGTAATTGTGGCTGTTGTTAGAAAACATAAAGGTGTTAGCAATTTCTTTAGCATGATTTCTACCTTATTAAATGTTGTGGGTGGATCATCAAAAATAAGAGATATGATTAGAGATATCAATAATGAGGAAGTGACTAAGGCTTTAGGAGTTGGCCTAATACAAACTGGAAGTGGATTAAATCAAGAGCAATGCCTTCAAAGGCCCGGAGATACTCATTGGAGTTCTCATTACAATACACTAAAAAGTTTGGTTGACATGTTTCCGATAATTGTCAAGGTGCTATAATATGTGTCAAATGATGAAAGAAATGGTTCACATAGAGATCAAGCAAATGGTCTTTTAGTCTATTTTCAATCATTTGACTTCGTCTTTTATTTGCATCTCATGTTGACAACATTGATAATCACAAACACCTTGTCACTGGCAATGCAACGAAAGGATCAGGATATTGTGAATGCTATCAAATGCGTGAAATCAACTAGGTCTCTCTTGAATGGGCTTAGAACAGATGGTTGGGAAAAATTGCTAAGTGATGTGTATGCCTTCTGTGACAAGAATGACACGATCAAGGTTGTAATGCAAGAAACATATATTGATCCACAAAGGCCACGGAGGAAAAGTGGAATAACAAATATGCATCATTATCATGTGGATTACTTTAACACTGTTATTGATTGGCTTCTTCAAGAGATTGACAACCGTTTCAATGAGACTACCTCTCAGTTTCTTCTTTGTTCGGCTGCTTTTAGTCCAAGAGACTCATTTCATAATTTTAATGTGGACAATTTGGTGAGATTAGTGAAAATGATCCAGCTAACTTTACTCCCTTGGAATTAAGAGAAATTAGCCACCATCTTTCTCTATACATTGCTGATGTGCGAGAAGATGATAGATCTCTAATATACTGACTATTGGTGAGCTTTCTAAAAAGATGGTGCAGACAAGTAAACATCTTTGTTACCCTTTGGTTTATAGGCTTTTGAAGCTTGTGTTAGTGTTGTCCATTGCCACTGCTACAGTTGAGAGGTGCTTTTCAGCTATGAAGCTTGTGAAAAATGTTTATCCAATCGCATCGGTGATGACCACTTGTGTCATGGATTGATTTGCTATGTTGAGAAAGAAGAAATGAAGAAAGTTACTAATGAAAAAGTGGTTGATCGGTTCATGAAGATGACCACCCGCAAATATGATAAAGTTGAATAGGTAATTGTTTTTTATTTATATCAAATCATTTCATGACTTATTCATATTTTGCATGGAGGAATGAAGATGGTGACATCACATTTTGCATGATATATTCATATGTTTTGGGAATAAAGGTCTTTTGTCTATGGTTTCTTCATTATGGTATGCTTTTTTAAAAAATTTCTATGCACTTTCTTGTTGTATATTGCCATCAATTATAGAGATGATGCTTATATGTGTTGGGTATGCAATTATTTAGTATAATATCGCTCTAGAACTATACATGTTGGTATTACACAAACAAAGTTAGAAACCCTCCTCATTTTTCTCTAGCTCCGCCCCTGGAGTTGGTTGTGTTCCAACTTCTCCCACTTTCCTGTCGACGCTGACGAGGAAGTGTTACTGCAGGGCCTATGTGCTGTACATATTTGGTAGTATTCTGTTCCCTGACTCTGGAGGAGACATGGCTTCCTGGATGCGGCTGCCGTTACTAGTGGGCTGGGACGAGGCGGGTGCGTTCAGTTGGGGGTCTGCTGCCCTAGCCTGGCTCTGCAGGCAGCTTTGCGACGCCAATCGAAGAATAAGCGCAGACGCTAACCTAGTAGGTTGTGTTTAGTTGTTACAGGTGTGTGCGGTTAATATTTGTGTATCATTTTCCTTATGTTCACAACTTTTACGTGCTAACGTGTGAGTTGCAGATTTGGGTGTGGATGTGCCTACCTGTTGGTCGTCCTACATGGAGGACTCATTCGGCTTGGCCCCATCAGGATCCCGACCGACGGCACACAGTTGCTTTCCTTCGGGAATCAACTCCATCGCCGGTAGTAGATCGTAGGAATTTGGTCTACTACCACTATACAAACGAGATGGACTACCTTCAGCCAGATCATGTGAGTACTAAACCTTTCTATCCTAGTTGAAAAATACTATTTGATATCTCATATGAAATTTGACTACCTCTTTATCCTAGTTGACAACAATTTTGTTGTTATTATAATATTTCATAGTTTCTATAACTTGTTCACATGCATGTACATATTAGAGAGAACATAAATGTTTACTTAATGAATATACAGTTGTGTTCCTTGTGGAGCTCTTTCATATTAGATGGATGACCTAAAAGTGAGGATCATTGTGTGATTTGAAGGTATTTTTAATGCAAAAAACATTGAATCTTGAGTGCTTTATATTCTTCTTACGATTACACATAACCATGTGCTTTATGGTTTCATGCAAGCCATAAGCAAATGATTGAAAGACGCTTGGTGCTTTCTTCAGTTGTTGGTAAAATCTTAGAAGCCATTGACCATAGAGTATAATACACAAAAACAAAATAGATTTATATTAATGCCTGCTTTGATTGGCATGGAAGTGAACAACATATTATATGGGGTTACTGTTGTAATTCTTTGACTTTGTTATGCTGTTTTGCCATTTAAAAAATCTGCTCCCAATTATATTTCTTTATGTGCGGGATGTGTGCAAATCTGATAAATGTGCATCAATTTCAACTGAGATTGTCGTAATGAAACATAGTGCACATATAATAATCCAATTAGGGTATATTTAGTTTAAATCTCATTATGCTACTTAGGTCTTGCAACATTGAAAAGAAATAGATGTTTGATAAGCTTCCCCTTTCAGTATGTATTATGGCTTATTATCTTCTAACTTCCCTTTTTTGTTGTGTGCAGGTGGAGTGGAGGCCGTATGAGGCACCAGAGGTGGTCGATCTAAGGATCAACCCCATGTGCCAGATAGAATTTGAGTTGCGCACCCTTCGGTGCCCCTTGATATGTTTCTATGCACTTGAGTTCCAACTGTGCCATCGGGTCATGCGGTAGTTCAGGAGGTGTCAAAAAATCCTGCAACGTTTCTCGATAAGTGTCGACCTCCACAAGTACGTGCCTTCACTTCAGAAAATAAACCTAATTGATGGCATTGCAAAATTCTGACTTGTGTTTATGTATTGCGTGCAGACTCGACCGCCGGAAGAACAAGAAGGTCACTCATTGGGTGTATTATCATCAAGATCGTATCGACCAATGGGACAAACTTGAATCCAACATCGTGCTGGATCACGCTCAGCACAACATGATGGACTTCGATGCGTACTTGGCCTGGTTAGTCAGGACCTATCGTCTTGTCCTACGTCCGCCTTGGACGCTAGCGGACATAGCGGATGACCCCCAAGATGTGGAGGAGCAGAACGAGTACGACACACATACCCGTGTAGGTACCACGGTCGAGACGGGACCTGTTCATGACAGAGTGGTGAGTACACTGCCACTTTTACGTGATATACACGCTGCTATTTTATGTTACGACTTATTGCATTTTTTTCACCTCTAGGCACGAAAGCTCGTGAGGACTGTGAACAAAGCTGGAGTGGCGCTTGGCATGCCTCCTGGGTCGGAAGGAGAGAGCAACATCCTTCGCAATGCACTACAAGTACTCCTTCAAATAGCACTTAGACTATGCATGTGTTGACCTCCGTGCTAACTCAAACCTCTGGTTGTAGAGTCTACGACAGCGATGTCGGAAGTTGGCAGCACGGTTGGGATGTAGGTCCAGATATCGTCGAAAGAGGCACAGGAGGAAGCCAAGGAGGAGGAGGGAGAGGAGGCAGAAGAGGATGAGGAAGAAGATGAGGCAGTTGAGCTCAGTCCCTCCTAGCTGGAGGACGCACCACAGTCGTCACAGGTGGGGCCATCGCAAGTGGGGCCATCTCGACCACGGCGCAGGTGAGCTCCTTCCCAGGACTGGAGGTTCACTCCCGATACACCTCGTCTTCGTACTAGAAGTAGGAAGAGGTAAGTAGTAGTGACGAGTAAGTCGGTTTGAATGTTAATGACTTGATGGACTTGATGTGGACCTATATTAGAACTACGACTTGTGAATCTATATTATGGACTTATTTTGTGTTTACATCTATGGAATTGATGGATGGATGGATGGGTGGATGTTTGTGGGTGTCTGTGGAATTGATGGATGGATGGATGTGAATGGGTGGTTGGATTATGTGTTTGTGTGTTTATCGGTGGAATATGTGAATGGAGCTGGATGTCGTGAATTATGAAATTGTGTGTTAATTATGGAATTGTTGTGAGCTAGATGTGTGTGTGCCTGGGCAGAGAGCTGGTTGTTAGCTCTACTGGGTCCAGAGCTCAGCGCCAGAGAAAATGACACTTAGCCTTGCAACCTCAGCTGTCGTCTCAGGGCTCAGCGCCAGGCACCTTAGCATTGAGCTTCACCGCCTCAGTGCACCAGCCCTGGGAAAAACAGGAGCTGTGTTGAGGTGGGACTTGCCATGGGCGGCTAAGTCCAACCTCAGCGCCAATGCGGCTGGTGCTGAGCTCCCAGAGCTCAGCGCCATTTTTCTTGGCGGTGAGGTTTGTCGCCTCAACGCATCAGCCCAAGGAAAAACAGGAGTTGTGCTGAGTTGGGACTTGCCGCGGGCAGCTAAGTCCCACCTTGGCGCCAGGCACCGTGGCGCTGAGGTTCGTCGCCTTAGCACACCAGCCCTAGGAAAAACAGGAGCTATGCTGAGATGGGACATGTCGCGGGTGGCCAAGTCCCACCTCAGCGCCAGGCACCTTGGCGCTAAGGTTCACCGCCTCAGTGCATCAGCCCTGGGAAAAACAGGAGTTGTGCTGAGGTGGGACTTAGCCGCGGGCGGTTAAGTTCAACCTCAGCGTTAGTACGGCTAGCGCTGAGCTATGGTGAGCTCCCATAGCTCAGCGCCATTTTTCCTAGCGTTGAGGTTCGGCCCAGAAATGTGGCATGTACTTCCCAAACCTCAGCGCCAGTGAAAATGGCGCCGAGGTCCCAAATCTCAGCGCCATTTTCACTGACGCTGACCCTCCATGACCTCTTAAATATATTTTATCCACAGCCATATACCCTATCTATTATAAAGTTTGCATATTTTATAAAGTTTACAACCACAAAAACATGATATTACTAGCTAGCACTAAAAATCTTTAATTGAAATATTTTATCCACTATGTCCAATAGGATACTTTTATGAATCACCGGAATATTTCAACGGGAAATGTTGTGAAGTTTCGTCATCACATGTCTTAGGGAATTCAAACCGAATACAACATCTCAAAGTAAAGATTCCGATGAAACACAATGCTATCAACGCAAAAGGCTACGAAGTATCATTATTACACGTGCACAGTTCAACGCGATAATGTCTCAAAGTATCGCAATTACATGTCTTAGGGAATTGAAATTTGGGTAACAGCTTCCATTGCACTACTGGTTGCACCGGGGGTTCTTGCCCTTCCTTGTCGCTTCCGACCCTGCATCCTTCGCACGCTGCGCCCTAGCTAACTTCCTCGCCTGATCTTCAGCGCGTTCTTCTTTCTCCCTGTTCTGTCTTGCCTAGCTCCAACTCATCTCTCCTGTCCCTCTCAGCCCTCTCCATTGCCGCATGCTGGCGTTGGCGCTCCCCACGTTCTTCCTTCTACTCGCGCCATTGCCGAATCATACCCGTATGGAACTCATCCATCTATTTGTCAATTCACTCTACAAAGTCACAAAGAGTAGGTGAGATCTTAGGTGCCTACACATTACATCACATATTATATCTTCACGATAAAGTTACATAGATTCAAGGCGAAACAATAGATAATTAACAAATTTACCTTCACTGGCATCTTCACATTTCCCTTCGTTCCCTTAGGTATAGGCTTAGGTTTCTCTGAATTGTACGCATAGTTGCGGCACATCCAGTACCTCTAGGCGTAAGTATCCCAGTCATAACTGACCTGAAAACAACACTCAACCCCACACCAACACATTGGACGCTTTACACCCGGAGGTGGCAGCTTCTCAGGGGAATAGCTAACATCATCCTTCCTAAACATTCTGAAATTGCAAAATTGCTTATCGCTAGATCAATTGCAATTAACCAACAACCATAGCTACAAATTTAAGCTAAATCACATTTTTCATCACACAATCCATTCAACTCCAAACTAAAAATAAACATTACCACATATATACTCCCCGGTTGACAATACATCCCGAACCATATTCCCCAAATCACGGCTAGAATCAAATCAACCAAAAAACATAGTAAAACATTATGAAAATTAGGGTTTTTGAAGGAGGTCTACCTTACAACTAATAAATTCTCAATATCGCATATGAATCGTCCATACTAACATCAAGATTGAACTGCAATATTACATCCTACCCCTACTCCCTAATTCACACCGCATCCCGAACCACATTTCTCAAGCCACGGTTTCAATCAAAATACACAACAGAAATACAAAACGGTTGAGGAAATTAGGGTTTTTCGAGAGAGTTTACCTTACAAATCGATCCCCAACACAATACCCACGAAATCCCCTTCGATTTGGGGTGGATTTGGGAAGATTGGGGAAGGGAGGAGAGAGGGTGACTATGTAGGGATGAACCCTAAGCAGGGAGAGAGGAGAGGAATACAGTGGCTCGGTCGAGGGGCGTGGAGGCCTTAAGTCCCCTAGCTTAGCACTAACGTGATTGGTGCTGATCTATGTAGTTCAGCGCTGACGCGGTTAGCGCTGAGATCCCTGCCACGTCGACGGGGGGATCGGCTCGGCCGCCATGTTGGCAGGGGTTCAGCACTAATGGGTGTGGTGCTGACCCATCAGATTTCAGCGTCAACGTATCTGACGCTGAGCACGTGGTCTATTTTTGTTGAAGTTTTTATTAGGAACTAGTTTCAAAATAAATTTTTGAAAAGAACCAATTTGTAAATAAAAAAGAACGGAGCACATGGTCTATTTTTATTGAAGTTTTTATTAGAAATTAGTTTCAAAATAAATTTTTAAAAAGAACCAATTTGTAAATAAAAAAGAACGGCTCCCAGGCTCCCAGCCAGTGGTCTACTGGAGTGCGCGCCTTCGTGGCCCGGCGGGTGCGTCGGGACTCGTTCTTCCCCCTGGCAAAACACGGAGGCTGTCGGTGGCGCCCTTCGCAAATCCTGTACAGACGATGTCCCATTCGCTGTACTGTAGACGAGGCCCCAATTATCAGATGTGGTCGGAAGCAACAGACAGCAATAGGAAGACGTCAGAGCTTTCTGCTTAACTATCACCAGCACTGCGTAAGTGCGTACTACTGCGTACTCGAAGGTTGTGGACTGAAGCTTGGCAGCTTTCGTTATGCTGCTCGGCTGCCCACTCAAATAACCTTGACGCCTAACGCTAACAAATTAGCTAATGTTACAATCAGTTACTAAAAAAATACAAGTATGGATGTAAAAGTTGCCTGTTTTCTAGAAAAAAAAAGAACAAGTGTGATGGTAGAACTGTGGAGTCGGCTCGTTCATAAGATCGGTACATGACGCATGTGGAGTGTACAGCGACTGAAGCCGTATGGAGCATGTGCTGTTGTCTTGCTAATTGCTGATCAGACTGTCCATCAAAAGGAGGGCGTACTTAAAACAAGGTTCAGTTTACGCAAAGGTGTGTCCTACAGTAATCCTTCACAGAGCAGTACATCTATGACGACAAACATCACAATCACCAGCTACCGCCGTCGAGTGATCGATCACCCCTTTACCACCCATCGACAGTAACGGTGGGAAAAAGGCAGAAAGCAACTGAACCCCTTTCGTTTCCTTCTTAGCGCCCCAGAGAAGCAAAGGATTTGAAGCCTTTACACACAAAAGATTCACCTGGGCACTTGCTCATCAGCCACCCGCCATTCACTTGGCACCAAACCGACGCACTAATCAAATGACATGGATCGATCGAGCTTTAAGAGTAAGGAAAATAGGAGAGCTAATTTTCTAGTATTAGTTTATATTAAAACTAACATATATATAATAGATTAACTATAAGGTTAACTATAATTTTCTATAATTTTCTTCTTCTCTTTATCTCTCACTTGTACATTTAATGTATTTATCTTAGAGTTTGTGTTAAATTAGTTCTTACATAAGAACTAACCCCTTAATTTTTTTTTGTTACTTCTCTTCTCCACGTAAGATTATAATAGACTTATAGTTTACTATTGTAATATCGCTCTAAACAAAAGCGGGAAAAGTCAGATCAGATTCCTGAAATTTGGAGCCCCTGATTAGAGATTTGCGCCAAGAAACGACATCCAATTAGCTGTTCTTGAAAACAATTAACAAATGGGAGTGTTACATTTACACCAAGCTTTATCCCGTTTCCCAAGAACATCTCTTGCTTCCACTAAACATCTGATGATTTACTAGTACAAGTGTATAGCCCTAATTCCAAACATACCAAAATATATTCCTTTGACAATAATTTTCGGTTGCGTATTTTATTATGGAACACATCAACAACGAATTTTTAACCCTGTCTAAAACGAATGGAATCTGAATTATCTGGTAATCTGGCAAAAAAAATGACAGCTGTACACAACCCATGCTGCGTCGTCAGCTCCCCTCCCGAACAAAATCTTGCCATCCATCACCAACATGTGGGCCCAGCTGTCAGTACCGACAGGGCCACTCCAACCTCAGCCATGTTGGCCCATTCGTGGAGGCCAAGTGGGCCGGAGTGTCAGTGCCCCAGCGCGGACACCTACCTCGCGACGAGGGTGGAGAGCAGCGGAGGCCACCGATCCGAACTCGAACAAACCGATCGCTCAGCGACGTGGCCCCCGCATTGTCAGGCGACGGCGGCGAGGAGGTCGTCGCGAGCGCCGCGGCGGCGGAGCAGGTCGTACGGCGCCCAAAGCGCGTCGAGCGGGCACGGCCGGCCGGCGTCGAGCCGAAGCCACGGCTTCCCCTTGCCGCTCCAGTGCAGCAGGCTCACTGGCCCAGGGTGAAGCTCCCGGCACTGCCCCGCGACGTTGTCCCCGCCGAGCCCGTGCTGGTTCCACCGGTGCTCCACGGCCTTCACCTCGCCGGCGAACACCAGGAGGAACGGCGGGAGCGACCCTAGCTCGTATATCCTGGCCTCCTGCTTCTGGACCTCCATCCAGTACTCCAGCTTCGCGGTGTACCCGCTGGCTCGCCACCTGTCCAGGTCGATGACCATGACGCCGGTGTTGAAGTAGCACGGCGCGCGCCCCCGGTTGGTGAAGATGGAGGAGTACTCGGGGTGACTCCAGAACGCGTCGGTGAAGTAGGAGGTGAAGTTGGCGTGGCAATACTCGGGGGCGGCGAGGGCGGCGTCGGGGCCGAGGTCGGTGGCCCAGAGGCGGGCGACGTCGTCGACGACGAGGAGGTCAGAGTCGAGGTAGAGGACGCGGGACACCGAGCGTGGGAGGAGGTCGGCGAGGTAGATGCGCGCGTAATTGAGGGGCTGGTCGAGGGCGCGGCGGACGGAGGTGGAGATCTTGCCCCGGACGAGGCGCGCGTCGAAGCGGTGGACGGTCGCCGGGAGCGTAGGGAACGCCGCCGCGAGGGCCCGCCGGAGCGCCGCGAGGCGGCGCGCGGGGGATGCCGAAGAGGCGACGAAGTGGAAGGCGATGGACTCCGGGCAGGCGGCGTGGCGGAGCACGGAGAGGACGCCGGCGAGGGAGCCCCGGAGGTAGGTGGCGTCCAGCGTCATGGCGATGTGGATCGTCGGCGCGCCCGCGCACCCCGCGCCGTTGCGGAACGCCGGCGCCTCCCGAAACTCCGGCAGCTCCGCCGCCGCCACCACCACCGCGGCGAGCAGGACCACGGCGAGGACCACACGCATTGCGACGGCCCTGGACGGGATCGTGGGAGTGTGAGACTGGGTAATGTACGTTGATTATTCCCCAAATCTCCTCCCCCTCCGAGAGGAAGAAGAGAAAAAAAAAGATAATAAAAGAAAGAATCAATCAAAGATAGAGGAATTTCTATGGCCACGCGGGGGGGGGGGGGGGGGGGGGGGGGGGGGTGGTGATGGGATGATGCGGAGTTAAGAGGCGGGGGACCGGGACAGCCTGGAGGGACGAAGACGTGTGAGGTTTCCCCGTGGTTTTTCGGGTTTCTAGTTTGGTTACCGAGTTTTTCCGGGCGTTTGGGTTGTTTATTGCTGCCTTGTTTGGTTTTCGACGGGGAGGGAGTGAGGTGACCCCGGGAGGAAAAGGGAGACGGCTGTACCGCCGCTGTACGGCTGTATCATGCTACCCTCCGTCTGCATGTAGGACTCCAGCGTGCTGCGAGCCATGCGAGTTTGGGCGCGCCGCGTGGTGGTGGGCGGATGGACGGGCCCGGCATGCCCTGACTGTCAGCTCCGCTCGATGACTCGATTCGTATTGGATTGGCTACCTCCCGGTCTATAGATTCGATAATAATTTTAACACTTTATAACATATAGGGTTTGACAATTTAACATCCTATCTCACAACTATCAATATAATTAAATTAGCTGGCAAAGCGAGAGTAGTTCAGTTTTTTAGTTATTACTTGGGGTTGAACCAACCCGTCCGTCTTCGAGCGTTAGGCTTAACACAGGTATTAGACGATGTATCCATCGACAGCAAAACGTCAATCGTGATTTCGTTAATCATAAGAAATATCGGTCCAATCTTCTAGATGCGCTCATATAGGTAGGGTGTGAGTGCGTGCGTGCGTGTTACGAGTGCATGCATTTGTATTGTGTTTGTAAAAGAAAAAGAAAAGAGAATAGAATGTGGAATCATCAAATTGCCTTGTCTATTCAGGTTTGTTTTTCAGACGTGATATACAGCTGAGGGTGAAGATGAACTAGATGAAGCATACGAGACATCGCTCTGTATCCTCATTTTGGCTGAGTTCTTTCCCACACTTTTCCAACTCACCTCCCTCGTTTTTCGCGCATACGTTTTTCAAACTGCTAAACAGTGTGTTTTTTTTTAAAAAATATATTAAAGCTGCTTTAAAAATCATACTAATTTATTTTAAAAAAATTAGCAAATACTTAATTAAT
This sequence comes from Oryza punctata, assembly GCA_000573905.2. Taxonomy (NCBI): domain Eukaryota; kingdom Viridiplantae; phylum Streptophyta; class Magnoliopsida; order Poales; family Poaceae; genus Oryza; species Oryza punctata. The sequence goes on along the minus strand of CM002491.2, from coordinate 25,076,211 downwards.
CATAAAAATATATATATCTCCGTTTTGCGTGCGGGAGGTGAGTTCCAAATCTCACCTCCCGAACATAGCCTATGTAGTTTTTATCCAAAAGATTTTATGCTCCTTTTGAAATATATGGTTTCAGATGAATTTTGCAACAATTGAACTAATTTGTAGAAAAATCCTAGAAGATATTCATGTGTTCTAAACAAAGTACTTGTGGGATATTCCCTTTCTGAGTGAAGGTGCTATCTAATATAAGATGTTTGCATGTAGCAATATTAAATAGTGCCCGTGAACCCACTTACAGATCAAAATAAGTGAGTTTACAGCTCGTTTTGGTTTATAAGTAGATTTCACGTTTTAACCGTTTCATGTGTCTTAATTGCTGACTGTCTTCTATGCCCTCTTTGATTTATATATTGCAGTATTCGACATAACATGAAAGGAACAAAGGAATTTTCTCTTGATACCTACATATGTTAGCTCGGTTGTTGAGGTGTCATGGCTTTGGTGCCCTTGAAACATACTCCGTATAATTTTTGTTATCATGTTTTTATCTTGTCCTTTCAAAATATTTTTACATCATTTCGTCGCATCTACACTCTGCCTTCGAGTCGATGATTGACTAGTAGCCATCTGCGGTTACCTGTTTGATTGTCGAGTGACTAGGATTGGGGGCAGTGTTATGTGACGGTTCACAGAGACACATGTCCCTGGGACATTTAACTATTTTGCTAACGTGACAATTAAAAATTTATCAGTCATAATTAATAAGATGTGAATCCTAATGTGTCTATAATATGTGGGTGCAGTAATAAATTCTTAATTCCCATTTATAAGAGTGGTAAATAGTTAAATATCTCCATATACCTGTCTGTTGTGACGAATTTCACTACATGTAAGTTTGTAAACCGTATCAAAATTATACTCAAGTTATGCTCACTCCGTTCTAAAATATAAATAATGATTTCCGGGATTCAAATTCTGTACCACGATATATGAATTTTTGTGTTGATTTTCATGATTCCCATCACCTCGATGATTGCAAAGCCAATCTGATGAGCAATTTAAAATTCAAAAACTGACAATTTAAATAACTAAAAGGAATCTTTTGAGCTAATCTTAGTATTTGCTAAATAACCTGAAACGGGGGAAGTAGTATAAACCCGTCTGTTCGAGTTGATTGAACTGGTGGATGGAATGATGGAGAGTATGTGATGTTGTATTCAGTGAAATTGTTGTATCATGCCAAGTTGTTGGATGGAATGAAAGAGTGCCAAATAGTTAAACCCCCCTGTTCTCATTGTTGTATCATGTAAAATCCAGAAAAACAGAATCACGTGGAATTTACAAGGGCCAGGATGTAGATCCAGGAGGTATTTCATTTCAGCCCATATGCCATGTTTTCGGCCCAGTACTATTCTTGACCATGGATTGGGAGAACGAGGTACTCTTTTTTTAAAAAAAAAAAAATAGTCGAGAATAATAGAACAAGAATCCTGGGTGAATTATGTGTCGTCACTTTGTATACTTTTGTTTTATTGCCACTTGTAACCTTACCGAATTTCGATAAGTAGCAAAGTAAAAGTAGACACACTTTAAGCACCTCAACTAAAGGTTAAATGCCCACGGTGATCAATGTCGTTTTTCTTGGTCAAAGATTTGCTACCCAAAGGAGTATATGGTGGTTTGGGAATCACGGATCATAAAACGACATGCCTCGCTTTATAGGTGAAATGACTCTGGCTACAGCACGCGGACCACTCTACGTAGGCCGGGTTCAAGGTGGAACACGTCCAAAGCCTGTCGAACATGTTCTATGCTTTCACCTTGTTTTCTCTGGGCAACGGGGCCGAGACTTTCTTCTGGGCAGATCCGTGGCTCTGTGGGAGGACGCTAGGATGGTTGTCCTTCTATTCTGATCTCGTGCAATCGGTCCCGGCTTGCCGTCGCAAGTTGCGTACCATGGGGCAAGGGCTCCTGGACAACGTCTGGCTTCTTTACATCAAGGGGGCGCTAACGGTTTCGTTCCTCTACCAGTTCCTCCTGCTTTTGGACAAGGTTCAGCTGCTACCGGAACGAAGAACGGTCTCCTTTGGCAGTGGCTGAGCAACACAACCATCTCAACCTCATCGGATTATAACTCCTTTGTGGGCCAGTAGCTCTTCGCTTGTGTAGACCTTCTCTGGCATGCGCTAGTGCCACCAAAGTATCGTTTTCTTTTTGGATGGCACTTTAGAAGCGTTGTTGGACCGTGGATGTTATGCTAAGTCGTGGTATGGATAGCCATTCCTTCTATCCCTTCTGCGCGTGAGCAAGAAACGGCGAACCACATCATTCTCTAGTGTGTCTTCGCCCGACAGGTCTGGCTCTTGGTTCTCTCCAACCTAGGGTGGGAGGCTGTGACCCTCTGCCGCCAACTGAGGTTCTCTCCAACAAGATTGGCAGCCGTTCGCGAGGCGGAGCCTTGCGCTAGACCATCACCCCCCTTTCGGCTCACTCGTTCTGTTAATCTCTTGGAAGCTTTGGAAGGATCACAACACCAATGTCTTCAACGACATCCTGTCACTAGTGCCGCTGATGATAGAGAGAATCGTCTAGGAGGGTAGGTAGTGGGAGACGACTGGCATCTCCAATTTGGGTGGTTCCTGTGAGGAGGGACTCCGGTAGCTTTCGACCTTCCTATTAAACCCCAATCCTTCCTAATCCCTTGCTGATGTCGCATGCGTTTATGGTTGTGTAAACTCTTACTTTCATCTTAGTGGAATGATGTGAAATCTTTTTGCGCGTTCCAATAAAACTAAAGGTTAAATGATATCTAAAATTGTGCTTCATGCAAAGTCATTCTTTCTCGAGCAGCACCGATCATGCCTCGCTATTAAAAAAGGTATGGTTGAACCTCAGTTGAGTTGTAAAAGAACCAAATTATTTTGCTTAGGAAAAAGTCCAAATACCCTCTAAACTTTGGATGGAAGTTCGTCTGGCACCCTAAACTTAGAAATACTATTTATACAACCCCCAAGATGGTTTTGCATAGTGGTTTTTATTTAATTTGAATATAAGTCGGATGAGTTTGATCACGTGACATACACATTGGACATATATATAAATATATATATATATATATATATATATATATATATATATATATATATATATATATATATATATATATTGTTATCTCTTGTTAGCTCTCGCTTACAAACAAGTACCAATATAATAATAGCATGGTATCACTATATAAGTGTAGATGGATGACTTACAACTGATGATACACAAATATGTTATACTAGTTACTCAAAATTATTTGTTTAAACTTCGAAAATATACAAAACCATCTTAAGAAGTAATATGAATAGTATTGCAAAGTTAAGTGGGTTTGATGTCTAATTTTAAAATTTTAGGGTGCTACGATAGACTTTCATTTAAAGTTAGGGGGTACTTGAACTTTTTCCTTTTGCTTATGCTATTGTTAGTTTAAACATAGAAGAGCCAAGTCATTGGCATTGTCAAAATTTCCGTTGGGATGGACGAACGTTACCAATTTTTGGTAGCAAACCAAGGGGTAACCACATTTTATTTGCATTTATATGAAATGGTAAGATTTGTTCCCAAACCAAACCAAACAAACCTAAAATTAAGTTATATGGAGCATGAACATAAATAAAAAGGAGCATGACGCCATGACCTAGACAATGACCGCTGACCAGTGATCAGGAGGTGCCACAATAGTCCACTAGTTCAGCGCTCAGCAGTCCACCTTAGCAAGCAAGCAACCCGATATTGCCATTTCTTATCAAAGAAGATGCTTAACTCAAGCAACTGAGCTGTGAATGCCGTAAATTCCGAAACCCAAATGAAGAGACCAGTCCAAAAAAACTTTTAAAAAACTAAGAAATCCAAATCATAGCTTATCCAAAGGAAAATAAACTAAGACCAATGCCCGCAGAAACTAAGACAATTTGAATTTATGTACTACTATATCGTACATAATATAGAAACTGGAGTATTGTGATTATAGTTCAAAAAGGGATTTTCCCAACCGGCCCCACTTGCAAAGACTCCGTTCATAGGAATATTTTGGCTGCTGTCCCAACTCCCAACTCCCAACCTTCAAGTGCGCTCATCCAAATTCGCCTCCAAACCCGCCATGTACAACGTCCCCTTGCTCCTCCTCCTTGTCGTCGCTAGCGCCGGAGCGGGCGATGGAGCCGCGCCGGCGTCGAATGCGCGCCCGTGCGCCTCGCCGGCGGCCAACTCCTACCCCTTCTGCAACGCCACCCTCCCCTTCCCTGCCCGGGCGCGCGCCCTCGTCTCCCTCCTCACCCTCGACGAGAAGATAGCGCAGCTCTCCAACACCGCCGCGGGCGTCCCCCGCCTCGGCGTCCCGCCCTTCGAGTGGTGGTCGGAGTCCCTCCACGGCGTCTGCGACAACGGGCCCGGGGTCAACTTCTCCTCGGGCCCCGTCCGCTCCGCGACCATCTTCCCCCAGGTCATCCTCTCCGCCGCTGCGTTCAACCGCTCGCTGTGGCGCGCGGCGGCCCAAGCCATCGCGGTGGAGGCGCGCGCCATGCACAACGCCGGCCAGGCCGGGCTCACGTTCTGGGCACCCAACATCAACGTCTTCCGCGACCCACGGTGGGGCCGCGGCCAGGAGACGCCGGGAGAGGACCCCGCCGTCGTCTCCGCGTACTCCGTCGAGTATGTGAAAGGGTTCCAGGGGGACTATGGAGAGGAAGGCAGGATGATGCTCTCCGCCTGCTGCAAGCACTACATCGCGTATGATTTGGAGAAATGGAGGGGCTTTACAAGATACACCTTCAATGCTAAGGTGATGAATGTTTTGGTCCCTTCACAATCCACATACCAATTTTGCTTCTTGGTGGAGTAGTATCTGACCTTATTAGATTTGTTGAGTAGTTAGTCCCGTACAGTATATGCCTTTATTTAATTTTTGGGGTCCCCTTAATTATCTCAGACACAACAGCAGCGAGTCATGCTTCACAATTGAAACTTCTGAACTTGTGAAAACATATTAATGATAGAAAATTGAAGATCACACTAGCATAGTACTCGACGTCTCGACCAGTCTACGCACATAAAAACTTCAGGCGGATTCACTTTCATGAATTAAGAGTTTCAAAGTGAGTGTATCTTTTGTGTACCCCTTTCCTTCTCCTAACAATGGAGTAACACAGATCTCCTGCAAGTTCTTGAAAAAAGAGTAGTTTATCCTGATTCTAATGAGATATTGAATCAATAAATGAATCGATCCTTCAGTTGAAAATTTCCTTTTCCTGTAGTTTGGTGTGCAATATTCAAACAAAGTATCAAAATGCATTCTTCTTTTTTACATTAATCAGAATGCAAGCTTGGAATCAGGTTAAGAATGTTTTGATTTTTGAACCTATAAGCAAGAAACCATTAGTTATTGACAGGTTAATGCGCAAGATATGGAAGACACATACCAGCCTCCTTTCAAGAGCTGCATCCAGGAAGGTCGTGCAAGTTGCTTGATGTGTTCATACAACCAGGTAAATGGTGTGCCAGCATGTGCCCGCAAGGATATCCTGCAAAGGGCTAGAGATGAATGGGGTTTCCAGGGGTATACTACTTTCTCTTGCCTAGAACATTGCTTGATCCTTGAATACTGATATTGGCAGAAAAAATACTAATATCATCCCAAACCTGCATTATTGTTTATGTGCGTCCATTTGATTATTTGAAGGTATATTACATCTGATTGTGATGCTGTGGCAATAATTCACGAAAACCAGACATACACAGCATCAGATGAAGACTCAATTGCCCTTGTTCTTAAGGCAGGTTGGTGGCATGTGACATTCTCTCTCTCTTTAACAAGTTGCTGCCTTTGTAGACTAGGAGTTTGACTTTTCAAAGAACTTTTCTGCTCAATAAGCAATTTTAAGTCATATACTAGGGAACACCTGGCTAAAGTTTCAGCACCTTCTTGAAATTGAAATATCTGAGAACCACTCCTGAGTCTTGAAATTCAAGCAAGCCTATAAAATTTCTTGCTGAGGTGCTATCGATGACTTATGATCCTTTTTTTCTTCAAGGAATGGATATCAACTGTGGTTCTTTCCTAATTCGGCATACAAAGTCGGCAATTGAGAAAGGAAAGGTCCAAGAAGAAGATATCAACCATGCCCTTTTTAATCTATTCTCTGTTCAGCTCCGTCTTGGTTTTTTTGATAAGATCAATGAGAATCAGTGGTTTACACAATTAGGACCCAACAATGTGTGCACTACAGAGCATAGGGAACTTGCAGCAGAAGCTGTAAGGCAGGGTACTGTCCTTTTGAAAAATGACAACAGTTTTTTGCCTTTGAAGAGAAGTGAAGTTGGTCATATTGCTCTCATTGGACCAGCTGCAAATGACCCATATATATTAGGCGGTGACTACACAGGTTTTTACCACTGACATCAATAAAAAATCTGCCTTACTTTACTGTTTTACATACATTAATGATAATTTTACTTTCTCCAGGTGTTCCTTGTCATTCTACCACCTTTGTTAAAGGCATGCAAGCATATGTTCCTAAAACAACCTTTGCTGCTGGATGTAAGGATGTTCCTTGTAACTCGACAGATGGATTTGGTGAAGCGATTGAAGCAGCTAAGAGAGCTGATGTTGTTGTTCTAATTGCTGGGTTGAACCTGACTGAAGAAACTGAAGATCATGATAGAGTGAGCCTTCTCCTTCCAGGCAGGCAGATGGATCTCATACATACTATTGCCAGTGTAACAAAGAAACCCGTTGTGTTGGTACTCATGGGTGGTGGTCCTGTTGATGTTTCATTTGCAAAGCATGATCCACATATTGCGAGCATTCTTTGGATTGGTTATCCTGGTGAAGTTGGCGGAAATGTTCTTCCAGAAATCCTTTTTGGCATATACAATCCAGGTGTGTAAATAAATTTCTTATAAAGAACAGTTCATTTGAGTGCAGTGTAGTGAAAACTTTCAGTGATTGCTAATCTTGTGCACTGTTATTATAGGAGGAAAGCTGCCCATAACTTGGTACCCTGAATCCTTCACTGCTGTTCCAATGAATGATATGAACATGAGAGCTGATGCGTCACGTGGTTACCCAGGAAGAACATACAGATTTTACACTGGAGATGTAGTTTATGGGTTTGGGTATGGTTTGAGCTACTCAAAATATTCGTACAGCATCTTGCAGGCGCCAAAGAAAATCAGCTTGTCCCGTTCGTCAGTTCCAGATCTTATCAGCAGGAAGCCTGCATACACAAGGAGGGATGGACTAGATTATGTCCAAGTTGAAGACATTGCCTCATGCGAGGCGCTGCAATTTCCTGTTCACATCTCGGTTTCCAACGATGGTGCCATGGACGGGAGCCATGCCGTTCTATTGTTCGGAAGATCGAAACCGAGCTTTCCAGGATCCCCTATAAAACAGCTAGTTGGCTTTGAGCGTGTGCACACTGCCGCTGGCAGATCAACCGATGTGGAGATCACCGTCGATCCCTGCAAGCTTATGAGCTTTGCCAATACTGAAGGCAGAAGAGTGCTGTTCCTGGGAACACATGTTCTGATGGTGGGAGACGAAGAGCACGAGTTGCTCATTGAAGCATGATAAAGGGTGCTGTTCCTTTGTCACATCTGCCGTCTCTGCAGTCTAGAGACCAAAGTCTGGGACCTGTACAAGAAGCGTGCTGTAAAGATTTATTGGATGCAAAAAAGATTGCTCATTGCAGCAAAATTTATGCCATCAATAAAATCTGGCAAACTGTTCTGAATTTGAACTCTCATATTGCTGTTCTGATTTTGTGATTTCCTTTGTAGTAGTAACAGATAGACGTCTACTAGACGTCCAGTCGACAGCTTGGTGTCTTTTGGACTTGCGGCCCACGGACGCGCGCGGCCTGCAGTCCCGCACCGCATGAGTTGAACGTGCTGTCTCGGCCTCCTTGTCGTGCCAGATCTGCCAAAACCGCGATCCACGGAAGCGCCAGCGCGGGGCCCAGCCGAAGTGAGTATCGCAGCGCCACCACACGCGAAGCCCCCCACCACCTCCCTTTCCTTCCCATCCCGTTCCCCGCTAGTCTCCCTCTCGCACCACAACAAACGCGCCTCCCCCTTCTCGAACTCTCCACCCTCGTCCCGTCTCTCGATCGCCAAGCTCGCCATGGCCTCCGCCCTCACCGCCTCCACCCCCGTCTGCTCCTCTCCCCTCGCCGCCGCATCCGCCTCCGCTTCCGCTTCGTCCGCGCGCCGCCTGCGCGCGGTCCCACCCTCCCGCGGCATCCGCTACCATGCCCTCCGCGCGGCCTCCGGTTTCGCCGGGAACCGCCGGGGTGATGGCCGTGGAGCGTCGGTAGTGTGCGCGGTCCAGGGCCAGGACACATCCATCCAAGGTATGCACGCCGGTCTTCTGCTCCTGTTGAATCTCACGTGTATGTGTTGATGTTGATCTGTTGCGAGATTAGGTGGCGAACTGCCTCATCCATCTGGTGCATCTATATGGATCTTAGTTTCTTACATGAGTAATATTTTACCTACTAGATAGTGATTAGATTCGTTTGTTTTCCGTCAGTAGTTTAGATGCTGAATTTGTGTTGGGACTCTGGTCATTTAGGCCGTTAGGCGTAGTTCCTCTATATGGCAGCATGTCGATAAGGGGTTGAAGGATTAAATTGTTAGATGCAATCTCGTTTTGGACGCGATACTATGAGTTTTGGCTACTATGTGCGAGGTTGAGCATAACGTATATGCTTATGCCTCTGGGCTTGCTTGTGTGCGCGTGCCTGCTTTTCATGCATGAATGCATCATGTGGTGCCTGCGAGAGCTGAGAGGTACATGCAGGAAGTGTGCTTCAAGTGTAGAGTTGCAGTGGCATTTCCAGTGGAGCTCTTGTGTATGTGTCTGTACTCTGTAGTACCTGCATCATGGATACTAGCTCGCTGTATAAGCAACACATTCTTTCTCGTGCACTTGGATGTAAGCATGAGAAAGACTGGGGTGATATGAGAACAATCAATGGGATTTAAAAGGCACCAGAACAGTGTTAATAATCAGGAAAAATCTAAAAAAAATCTGAGAAAAGGACTGAATGGTGAATCCTATAAATTTCCTCCTTGACCAAGCGTGTTTACTTTTATGCCTCTCATTGGTCCACTTGTCATGCGGAAGATAAGTGATTTCATAAATTCAGTTGCACACAAGGAAGATAAGTGTATAAGCATGTATTTTTAGTAGTTGTGCTCCATCTAAGTTTCACATGCTACAGTTACACAATGTATCACAATATTATTCGAAATATAAGTTCTCAGACTCTGGCGAATTTAACTATGTTATTTTCATCAGAAATCAACCAAATTTGGTTGGTTTTGGTCTTTTGAATTGCATATTATTGGCATACAAAAAAAAATCATTAATGTTGTAGTAGGCTAGTGATGTTGCTTCTACAAACTGGAGTTTCTACTTTTTTGTTCTTTACTTTATTGCCTTTATCATTCTTTAGTCCACGGCACATCAATAAAACCTTTGGTTTAACTAGTTGGTTGGTGTGTACAATTGCGCAGTGTAGTTTCATACAGTATAATGCATAATTGCATAAAATGTAATAATAGAAGATAAAAAAAATGTGAAAATTATATTTTACCAAGTGGAAAGTGGGAACATTAATTTGTGATGTTTGACTTATATAATTTAGCGCAGTTTATTGTAAATGTCTCATTGAATGTATTAAACAACATAATGTTATATATACCAGTACGGCTTTCTTTTACCTACCCTTTCCCATAGTGAGCTTTTATTTATATGATGGCTTTATGCTATTTTACAAGCTACATGATGTTGATTATCTGGTATTGTATCATTTGATGTGTTCTGATTTCTTAACCATTCATTATGATATTGCCCATTTGTAGTTCCAGAAGTGACAAAGTCAACATGGCAATCACTTGTTATGGAGAGCGAGCTTCCTGTCCTTGTTGAATACTGGGCTACATGGTGTGGACCGTGCAAAATGATTGATCCCGTTGTTGGCAAGCTCTCCAAGGAGTATGAAGGGAAACTGAAATGCTACAAGCTCAATACAGATGAGAATCCAGACATAGCAAGTCAGTATGGCGTCCGGAGCATCCCAACCATGATGATATTCAAGAACGGTGAGAAGAAAGATGCAGTGATTGGAGCTGTGCCTGAGAGTACACTGATCACATCCATTGAGAAATTTGTCGAGAGGTAAAATGCAAATGCCAAAACTGAACCCTTTGAACAGTTAGCATTACACGTCCAACTTTTAGAACTTCAGACCATTCAAGACTCGAAGCCATGCTCAATTTTTATATACCTACGTGTATAGATAGTATTGGGAATCGCTTTCGGTAGCATCCAATAAATGTAATTCGAGGATGCAGGTTGAATGATGAAATCATGAAAGTCGCAAGGAAGCCTGGTTTCATGTGTTCATTGTTTTGGCTGTAGATATGTACTGTATGGCATTGACTGTTAAGATCCATATTACCGTTTTACACTATTATTTCTTCTGATCTGTTCCTTCCAAATAGGCGCTTGAGGTATATTGTCGTGTTAGATGTCTATGGTAGGATATAAATGCACTGGTTGAACAAGAGCTTGCCCTCTTATGCTCTTCGTTAGTTCAACCATAACTGCACTCCGTTCCAAACTCTTTAATTCGATCAAACTTCGTCGTTGCACTGCATCTCATTTGCTTGGTGTACAAAGTAGTCCGATTCGAAGGATCACGAGGCTAACAAAAATCAATCAATATACTCCATATCTACCTGTGTAGGAGTAAGAAACAATCCGCGGGCCCTGCTGTAAACTGCGGGCGATCGATCCATATCTACCTGTGCCATGTGTCGTGTGTGTACCGCCATGTGTCACTGCCAGATTGTCTCAGTGTGGCGAACCAATGGTCTATCTGTGGTCTATCTATCACTGGTCCCTCAATCTAGCTGTAACGGGTAGTACTGAGCACTGAACGAGCCAGTGAAAGTACCCTACCCCGTCCAGTGAAAGTACCATACCACGTCCATTTCCTTCGCTTGCCCTGACCACGTCTCCACGACCGCCATCTTAATTGTTATTATTAGGAGATATTTAACTATTTATCTTTATTACGGATGTTTCATTTTAATTACCATTTAACTAATATTTTTTACTTTGGATCCAATAATTTTATATTTGTTTCACTTTGGGTCATGTTGTCTCTCTTCTCAAACATACGAATAACCTTAATTATGTCGGCTCCTATTTATCAATAAGCCCCCATAGCTATATGTATATTGTTCTTTGATATATAACAAACTAGTATGGTGGTCCGCGCAAATTGCGCGGTTAGCAACCTTATGTTTTCTCTCATATAATATCATATATATTTTCTTATTGTATTATTAAAATATCTTAAAATAATAACATAATTTAAATTTTGTACTAACTTAACCAAACTATCAATGTGTAATATTCATATTGTGTTGTATATATGTGATAGTTCTTAATTATTTTTAATACCGAATTTTAGTTATTTCTCAATTATATTTTTATATGGACTCTAGACTCCTCTTCCAACATTATTTATTTTTTATTATGAATTTCTATTATTTATAAATTTTATTCCTATATTTATTATTTTAAATTCAAAATTTCAGTTATTTCTAAATTATACTCCTATATGAACTCTAGACTCCTCTTCCAATATTTTTTTTTCAATTCGTAATTTCCGTTATTTATAAATTGTATTTCTATATGGACTCTAGACTCTTCTTCTAGTATTACTTATTTTTTAATTCTGAATTTTTATTATTTCTAATTGTATGGACTATAAACTCATCTTTCAATATTATATATTTTTTAATTTTAAATTTCAGTTACTTCTAAATTGTATTCCTATATAGAATCTATACTATTGTTCCAATATTTCTTTTTTACTTTATAATTTTAGTTATTTATAAATTGTATTTCTATATGTACTCTAAATTCTACTTTTAGTTTTATTATTTTTATTTTGAATTTTAATTAATTCTAAATTTCTATATGGACTCTAAACTCTTCTTCCAATATTCCTTATTTTAAATCCTAATTTATATTATTTATAAATTGTATTTCTATATGGACTCTAAACTTATCTTTCAATATTTTTTAATTCCAAATTTTAGTTATTTTAAATTGTATTTCTATATGAACTCTATAGTTTTCTTCCAATATTCCTTATTTTTTTAATTTTGAATTTTTGTTATTTCTAAATTGTATTTCTATATGGACTCTATCCTCTACTTTTAATTTTCTTATTTTTTTAATTCCGAATTTCCATTAGTTCTATTATATATTGGCATGGACTCTAGTCTTCTCTTCCCATATTCCTTATTTTAATTCCGAATTTCAGCTATTTTTAAATTGTGTTCTTATATGGACTCTATTTTTTTTCTCCTATTAATATGAGAATTTCTAGGCTATGAGAGCGAACGTGGAGGTTTCTTTTTCTAATCCTTTAATAAGTTAATATATTGAAAGTATATGGATAAAAGAGTTGAAGGTGATCCAAAGTGACACAGTGATAAAATTACCCGGTCTAAAGTAAAAACATTGGTTGAAGGGTGATCCAAAGTGAAATTTATTCTTATTATTATTACCATTACACGAAAGCAAGACATACACAAACACACCACCATGTACATCATACTTGCACACAAATTAATGTGTCCCCTAATGTAGGCTCAAAGAGATAAAAATCAGCTACAGGCTCCTAACCTCACTAGTCAGTACAACATGTAGTACTTAATTAGCGTAGAGAACTGATTAAGACCATATATACTATGTATAAACCTTTTTAAGAATCTTCAATTTCCCAAATAGACCAGATGTGAAGGTGGCTATGGACATCATCGGATCTGGGTACCGGTGAGGGTGGCGATGGCGGTGCATGGCTGAGGCAGTCACTCGACACTCCTCATTGGTATCGGTGACGATATTGGCGGCGACGTTAGTGGCTGAGGCATGTTACTCTGGCTGGTAGCATCACCGTGCCACCGATAAACGTGGATCTGGATGACATGATCCAGGGTGACAACAAGGCGACAACAACATATGATCGATATTGGTGATGCATGGGGCTAGCACACATCTTCTTGAAGACGATGTCCTGATGTCCTCCATCACCTTTGTGTCCCAGAATGGACTTTTTAAGTGAAAAACTACTCCTAGATATCTGGAACAATGATAACATTAGCCTAGATATTACAACCTTTTTCTCAACGTTGCATTGGAGGTCCATCTATAGTGTGGTGATCTTGGTAGTGGTGGTAAGATCTGGACGAACGATTGATTTGCAACTCAGATACTCTGCGATATTGTTTTTCGTTGTGGTTTTCATTAGTGGCGATGTGAGCAAAATTCGATTGATATAGTGCTCATCTATTGTTATTGGATATTATATTTTTTGATATGAGGAAGATAAGGGCTTTACATAACTTGTTTACATAACTTACAAGCCGCTGGGACAAATAGTGATTTTGTAAATTCTTGGCAACTAATAAAGGCTAGAATGAATTTCATTATTAAAAAATTAAAAATGAATTAGGATTTATATAAAAATTGATCATTTTTTAATTATAAAGTAAGTAAAGGAGTTAATAAGGTGGCACAGCCTGTCCAAATTACATGACAAATCTACAGTTGATTCTGTTAAACGCGACGGAATTTAACAGATGATTCTATCAGGCGCGCCCGTGTATAATTCACCACTGTATAGAGATACGCATATCTTTCTCTGAAAGAATATGTGTAGATTCGCGAAGTTGACGCGTATTATACGGTGCCACGAGGTGGTTTGGATAACCCCCCACCTCGCCGTCGGCGTGGCCGAACGGCAGATCGCGACGCGTGATCCCCGCACCTACCGGACGCTCCCAATCATTGCTCGCGCGCGCGCCTCGTGCCATTTGCGCTGCGCCACGCCAACGCCGTTGTTGCTCTCCTCCCGTCCAGTGCGGTGCCACGCCAGCGTCCCGACGACGCGCCCCGATCGAACGCCATACATACGTACGCCCGCGCGCGGCGCGACGGACGAGGCTGATTAAAAGAAACCACCGGGCGAGCAAGCCCACTCCAACCACCGGACGAAGCTATATAGCCGCGACTACGACCCAACGGCGCGCACGAGTTCGGCGCGCCATAAACGCGCGCGCCTGTTGCTTCCCTGCAGCGTAACGCCAGCAACGTACCAGTTGCTCATTTGTTCTTTTTTCTTTTTCTCTCTCGTTTTCGCCGGATCTCGGTGGCGTTGTTTATTCCTGAGGCGTGCCGTCTCGTCCCGGTGGTTGGGCGCCGACGCGGGCTGCCCATACCGGATGCGGCGGTGGTTTGACCGCTGGGAATTCACCGCTACTGCGCCGAGAGAGCCGCGCGCGCGCACATGCGCATGCGGGGAGCGGATTACTACGAGCAGCAAGGAGGGGGATGTGCCTATCCGTTGGCACGGTGGCGTGGCGTGCTCGCGTGCATCCACCCCTGGTTTTTCACTTGGCGGTTCTGCTTTTGCTTTCAGGCCTGTTTCGGGTGGCACATTGGTTCGTGGAACCAGGAGTCTGGCTGATTGGCCCCCAACGCTGTTGCACGTACGCGACCGTGACCGCGACAAGTCGCTCGTGAGCCTACCAGCCAAAGCGAGGTGTATGGTAGTAGTACTACTCCTAATCTGAGTGCCACCGTGTTTTTCCAAGCTTTTCAGATTGGAAATCTCGTGCTTGTTAAAACACCTGCGGCTCTGTAGTCTGTGAGCCTCCCGTCTTTGCTTGCTTGTGCCTGATAAGTTGTTGGAACAATACGAGCGCACATGCCATAAAAGTGATAAAACCACAGGGACATGATAAGTCTAGGAAAATATAATGGAAAATATAATGAATAAATTGGAGCATGCGGTGACAACGGAAATCATAATTTGCAAAATGATAATAATAATATTGTAATCCTATATTATTGCGTGTGCAGTGCAGTGATGATTGAGAAAGGCCATGCCAATATGCCATACGCCAGGCACGTCTGCTCAGCGGCATCTCTACATCCCGATCCTGACATCCGTATCACTCAAAGCATCTAGGGTATACTCCAGAAAATCTAAAGTAACAACCAATACAGAAAATGTAGCAGACAGCCTTTCTCCATTCGAACTATAGGGCCATAAGACTGCTCATCCGTCCACTGTACTACAATCTTCTTCCGGCGAAGAATTATCAAAGAGTCTCGGCTCTTCGCAAATGTTTATTAAGAAATAATAATTAATTTATAGATAAACATTTTATATATTTGTTCGTAGCGATTTAAATATCAACGATAAAAATAAATTACATTAGTAATATCTTAAAATCAATTTGAAAATCAAGTTTAAAAATTTAAAATTTAGCTTTTGTTTGGCTTATAGTTTGACCGATGGGACTCAAAATCATGAAATAATTTCGGTTTCAAAAGAGAAGAAATAAAAACAACACACCCCGTTTTACCGAAACGCGCAGAAAATCCCTCAGCGATAATCCTTTTCATCAGTTGCTGCTCCCACCAAAGCCGCCGTCCTCGCCTCTTTATCCCGCGAATAAATAATTCCCCGGGAAGCTTCCGCCGAGAGCAACGTGGGAAATCCTCGGGGCCGCCCGATCGTCGCGACCGACGGCTCGGATCGACCCACCGTCGCGCGCCCGGACGATCCGGGCCGTCCATCGCTGGATCGGACGCTCCCCCACACGCCGGTGTCCGCTTCAAGCCTTCAACTATATATTTTTATCTCGCCCCCGTCCTTCTCGCCTCCTCCGCAAGTGACGTCGACGCCTCATCTGTCTCCCCCCTCCCTCTATCATCTCCTCCTCTTCTTTCCCCCGTTCGCGACCTCCCGATTGTTTTCACCCCCTCGCCTCCGATTGCTGCCACCCCGCGCGCTCCCCGCTTGCTCGTATCCTGTTCCTCCTCGAGCGCGGGAGCCGAGGGCCGGCAGCAGCGTTCGCGCCGCGCGGATTGGGTTCTTTTGTTCTTGTCAGGTCAGCGGGATGAAATCTCCTGTTTCTTTTAATGTTTTTGTTTTGCCCGTGTGAATGTTTCAAAGATTTTGCGGTGCCTGCTCGATTGGAGGACCTGTGTGTGTCATGGGGGCGTTGATCTCGGTTGGATTCTTAGGTTGCTGCCCTTGGGTTAGCTCCAGAAGGTTCTGATGCTTTGCTGCTGCTGCTTGTGCTGTTCGTGCTTGGGGTTGTGATGCCTTGTCCTTCTAGAGGAACAAGGGAAGATCGTTGGTAGCTCTGTCGGCGGTCTCGTTTCTTCGGTTTGGCAAATTTGCGTGTTGATGCGCCTGCCGCACTAGGAAATCGATGGTGCTAAAATCGTTTTTTTACCCAATGTCCAACCGAGAAATTGTTCTTGCTTAGTGCAGTATCAATTTAAACCGCACCAGTGAGTCGACAGGTGCTAAAATCATTTTTTACCCAATATCCAACTGAAAAATCGTTCTTGTTTAGTGCAGTACCCATTTGAATGGCCAATTTTGATTTTGTATTGACGAATGCGTGCCCTGTGTTAGACATGAGCAGACAGCATTTGCAGGATTCACTACCATACATAAATCTGAACAATCATAACAAAATGTGTTTCCACTCCAAAACATGATTTATGATGTAATACGCTGTTTTTGTGCAACATTGACTTTGTGTGAATTCTTAATGGTGATACGGTGGATGCTACCGAGCTTATCAGATCCGTGTGCTTGGATTATTGTTTTGTTCTGTAGACTCGCAATCAGGATCACTTCTTTTGTTTCTTAAGGCTACTCTTATTAGCCGTATATCTAAATTTTAACACTCGGAATAGGAAAACTGACGTGCTCCCACATTTATCTAAAATATTCAATGTAACAAAGTGACTTGTCTGAATTTGCGATAGACTGAGCTTAAGCTCACTAGTTAATAATATTACACATGGGATGAGAGCAATCAAGAAATTTCGAAGATGCTGTTGGACAAATAATTCAGTGTTCCCTGATTCTAATACAGTAGATTGCCATTATCTCTTGGTTATAACTATTTTAGTTGATCACTAGATATGTGAGGTAGTGGTCTTTTCGGTGTATTTGGTTTCATTGAATATGCCAAATGATGTAGCTAATCCATCATTGTTGTGTCCATATCACTTTCCACACCTTGTTTTTTTTTCGTTCAATAATTCACTTGTCGAAGGACCTTAACAACCACATAAAGTTCACCATGTCATGGAAGCATTTGTTGGAGATTGGGATGGGATGTCTCTCAGTTATTTGCTTAGTCAACTCTGCTGGTTTATTCGTCCATAGCTGCTTACCTGAATATTTCTATAGAATCAATTAGAGGAGAGGCAGTATTAATCTAGTCAGGACCTGCCAGGCTGCCATCCTTGTCTAAGCTGCCGTTTGTAAACTGTGGGTGCATATTAAATGCTAACTGTTTTGTACTATGCCTTTTCTTCCCAAGATACTCAGTAACTTTAAGTTCACAATGATGGTTAATCTTAAGAGTATTGACTTTGCACACATAGGACATAAGCTGTTTCATTTCCTTGCTGACTAAAGTTCCCATTTATCCTGATGGATAATAGTATCGTAGGGATAAGAATGTCATTTGTGATAAAAACAAAGGGCAGTGTATCTAGTTCCTATTGTAAAAATTGGATAATCCATTCCATGGTTGCTGACTCAGCCTGCTAGGAAAGATGATGGATTCTTCCTTGATGTATCAATTGATTACTAACCAGGATAATGTTGAGTAGTTTTTTCTGGCATATAGACACGGAGTTTTGGAGCTTTACCTAACATCTGCACCACTCTTCAGACTTGTTAAATGTATTTGGATAGACTTCGCCGGACAGGATGATGTGGTGTGGGCCAAAAAGCTGCCTTTTACCTGGACCCGCTTAGTTTCATATATTTCTGTTGGTAGACCCTATCTCTGTTTCGGTACTGACCATACAAGCATATAACCATGTGGCTTGCGTTGTTCCTTCCATTCTCATTTTTAGTGTGTTTTAAGTTTTTTTTTTCTGTACAATGATTAGTAAAGTGGGCTCCTCTCAGTGATGCTTTACTTAACTTCAGCTACATGTCATGTGCATTCCTAGTGACATCTTTTTGTTTGTTGAACTGCAGTGCTGTGTTTGCTCGCAAGGTCATTGTGAGAATGGATCAGATTTACATGGCTGCTGTCAATAACCAGACTTCGTTGCCTGATGATGAGCCAATGAAGAAAATTAGTGGAGATATGCCTGTGACTGCTGGAAATGCTTGCTTTGACTGCAACATTTGCCTTGATTTTGCAGCAGAGCCGGTGGTTACTCTTTGTGGTCATCTCTATTGCTGGCCTTGCATCTATGAGTGGTTACGTCCAGGGGTTGAATCGACTGCTGGTAACAACAGCAGTTTGGCAAGGCGACAGTGCCCTGTGTGTAAGGCTACACTCTCCCCAGACATGCTGGTGCCATTGTATGGTCGTGGGGGGAGTTTGAAGAAATCACTGAACGGTGTGCCCATTCCACGGCGACCAACCGTGCAGCGGGAGGCTGTTGAGCATCAAAACACACAGAACAACATCTATGACCGGCACCACGAGAACATGGAACCCAGCCCTCCATTACAACCGCTGCGGCATTCGAGCCATCATTCCAGTTCCACCGAATTCGATTTCATTTACCCGCCATCACCAATGGGGCGTGGCTTGATCCACTCGACGGCTGGTGGTGTGCTTGGGGGGATGGCAGTGGCGGTGCTACCATGGGCATTCCGTGGCCAGGTGCCGCCGAGCATGTTCATGAGTCCCCACTACGTCACGGCACACAATATGAGCTCCAGAGCGAGGAGACAGCAGATGGAAGTTGAGAGGTCGCTGCATCAGATCTGGTTCTTCCTCTTCGTTTTTGTTGTGCTGTGCCTGCTCTTGTTCTGAAGCAAGATGGTGGTGTATTCCTTTTGTAAATACGGGAAGGGAAGACACTAATGGGTGGATGCATATAGTAAAAGAGGGTGGTTAACACTTTGACGGTCTATCAATAAGCATGTGCCTAAAGCATGCTGATATAGAGATGTAATATGACAAGACTTGAGGTGAAATGCACATTTCATTCTTCTCTTGTCCTAATATCAGGAACTGTGTTGCCTCGTCCAAACCATCTGAGCTTTGGTCTGTTGGTTTGCTTGCACTTGCCACTTTACTGTACTTTCCGTAGTATTAGCTGGTGCCAGAATAATTGAAACGTAGACTTGTGATAAAATGCCACTGATTTTTGATCGGTAATTGTTTTTTGGAACCATTTCAGGCTTCAGAGCGCATCTGATACCTCATGCAAATTTTAAAATGGGTAAACACCGTTTATGGAATTTTATGCCCCCACACTAGGCAAATTGAAATGGCTGACTGTATTGAAGTTCAAAAATTACATTTCGCTCGTAAGATTGCATCTTTGCGTTTCACAAAATCATTTCACAAAACGTGCTTTGCCACGTTTGCGGCAAAGAGTCTCAGATTCGCAGATAGAGAATGCAGTAATACATTTGCACGTAAAAGGCCAGTAAACCTAGCGAGACATGGATGCACATGCACTGATAACTTGATCCACTTCCAGAATGAAAAAAAAAAATCACGGCGTTTACATGTGCTTCATTTGCTGTACCAATCCAGAAAGAGAACGGAAAAGGTAAGAACAAAGAAGAAAAGCAGGAGGAAGGTTCTACTGCTGCTGTTGCGCTGGATCGCCTGGGATAGCTCCTTGTTCCCACGCTCCACATTGTTTGTAGCTTCAACTGCCTGAGAAGAAGGCATACGTTGTGCTATAAGAAATCAGGAATGAAAACACACAGATAAGGCACATGATCACTTGCCAAGTTTCATACATAGCACCATGGGTCTTCCTGAGTCATCAGTTAAAGATCTTATAGCTTATTTCGTTAGATGGTATTATAAAGAGGGAAATGCAAGGTAGAGACTGCCAGTTATTCAGAAAAAGAAAAAAATAATTTAACGAGGGAAATGCGTGTTCCATGAATCCCAATAAAAAGTTCAGTGGATGATAATAGATGATAGTTTAACAATACATCAGCAAAAGGGTGTCATTTGTATTTTTTTTCACAAATATCTACATGAATGTTCACATAAGAAGACAATCTACAAGAAAGAAATAACAGATACGGTGTACTGGCTTAAATAGATTTTCTACCTGGTCATATAAATACTGGATCTGTTGAGCTTGTTGTAGAACATGTGTTGACATGAGATGATTAAGTGCTGACATCTCTATCATCTTTGTCTCTGTTTCTTGGACAGCATCAAGAAGATTTGTCAACTCCACCTAAGACACGAGTAAAAGGATGCAAATAATGACAATTCACCCGAATTTCACCAGCATAATACATATACATCAAAATGTTACCTGAAGAGCTCTTGTTTCATCATCCAAGAGTTGTTCTTGAACTCTTAGTGGTGCAGTAGAGACCTCCTGATCTTCAACCTTTGAAACATCAGATTTTAATACAAGATTTGGCTTGGATGGTTCAGCAGCTTTGGTTTCTCGTTTCTTCTGAATCCGTTTTCTTGGCATCGCTCTGTTAATAGCATCTTGAAAACGCATGGTCCGAAGACGATCAAATTGTGCAGTTACTGAGTGGAGACGCTCACTCAAAATCAAAACCTGGTGAAATTGTATGGAAAACACACAGCTTAGCAACATGACCATGTGATTTGCATAAAGAGAAATTCGTACTAAGAAAGCAAAATAACCATGTGGTTGCCTATACTAGCAGCTCTGAATCAGAAAATAAAATTTCACACTGTTCAAATTCACCTATTTTTACAGGATGCTTGCAGCACGACTGTTGTCCTATCTAATGTCCAATAATAGCAATAAACTAAGGTATGGATAACTTGCTACCAGCTACCCACATCATCCAACTTCATCAGGAAAATAAATGCTGGACCTATCAGTTCTTCTATTTAAAGGATAATACTCAGATTTATCTGTCTGTTAAACAACTTATCTCAGTAAAAGATAATTTTGCGCAAGGGGAGAAGACAAATTATCCACAAAGTATATACAAATTACAAAATGTATTAACAAATAACAATGCCTGGAATATCTGTAAGATGGAAAATGAAGTAGCAATCATATATCAGAAAAAATGACCATGAAGCGAGATTTTACTGGTACAATCCTCCATGTGCAGACAATGAAAATACCAGAGCGCCACTGCATTATGTATTGGAAATTAGCAAAATAGTTGATCCATGGCAAGAATAAAAAGGCATACCACACCATGCTGGTGAGCTATCAAATCCAACCGGGATCTCTCATCGCTTGTACCGAGCCATGTCTTTGCACTTCCACCTTTTCCTTCATGGATCCTGTTCTTTAGGATATCTATTTGTTCCTTGCATGCTTTTACAAAAACACTGACCTAATATAGTCTCAGTAATTAGACAGATAAAAAGTTGAGAAGACATGCCTAAGCAATAGCTGAAAATTGCAAAAAAGAAAGAAATGCACACTTGTTACCAGTATGAATATATCATGATGCAATAATAGTACCAAAGGAAAGATACTACAATGCAATGTCAAACAAACCTTAGTATCAGATTTTCAATAAAATCATCCAACATGTTGCAAAGTATGTTTTAACACGGTTGCAGTGTAGTGTTGATATTCTAATGTAACCTCATCGGAAAAGAAAGTTTCAACAAATTTTCAATGAACTCATCAACCATGTTGCAGAGTACGTTTTAGCATGATAGCAGGTTACGGTACATGTCCATAATGCTCGTAGGAAAAGAAGAGTAAATCAACAAATAACCACTATTCACCTCATGCTCAATGTTGTCCCTTTCTTGCTCCGTGGTACGATGCAAATCAACATAGTCCTTCCTATGCTTCACAATAAACTTCTCCAGTTCCCTGATACTCTCAAGCTACACCAAAACAATCCATAAATATACTAGCAAGCTACCATACCAAATCATCACCACAACATTGCAGCAAAGACAGAATTCCTACCGTCTTGATTGCAGCCTTTGTGAACGGTAATTTGGGAGCCGGCTTCCGGATGATGAAGGAAGACATGAGCGCGGCTAACTGAGACTGCAAAAAGGAAATCAACACGACGGTGGATCAACAATATTCTTGAGGCGATCTGTGATAGCTTCCGGGGAAGAGGGGGAGAAAAGCCGCGCAATCGCGCCGTCGAGCTCACCTCCGTGTACCCATGGCCGAGCGCGGCGACGCGGACGGACTCCTTGAAGTCCTCGGTCCTGTCGCGAACCCTAGTCATCGCCAACGCAGTAGCAGCTAACGCCTACGGCCTCCTCCCGTCAGATCTCTCCCCGCAACACTGATTCGCGAGGCGGTGGGTTCCGGCGATCCTTCGTTTGTGGGCGGCTACGGCGAGCGTAGGGGCCGCCCGCGCGATGGTTCTACGGCGCCGGAGAGCTGCGTGCGGCTGCCGGCGCGTCGGATCAGGCGGCGAGGTGGGGAGTTTTGGCTTTGAGACTGAACAGAACAAATCCGGTCTCTTCGCGGAGGAGAAGCGTGAGGAGGGAGACGCGTATACAGATGTAACAGGGGAGGACACGTGCTGGCCCGCATGTCAGTGAAAGCCACAAGCCAGGGCAAACCACTGGGCCGAGCTGATCCGTTTCGCGCTCGCTCGCTCGCTCGCCGCTTCGCCTCCCTAATCCCATCCCCGCGAAACCCTAGGCGCCCGGCAGGTAGGCATGGCGAAGGATCAGAACGGCTCGGCCGCCGGCGAGGAGGAGGAGGCCGCTGCGGCTGTGGCGGCGCGCAGCCGCAGCAAGTCCATAGAAGCCGACGAGGAGGAGCGCTCGAAGGGGAGCCGAGACCGGGACCGCCGTGGCAAGTCGAAGAGGCGGGATGAGGAGGAGGAGGAGGAGGAGGGGGGTGGCGGGAGCGAGTCCTCCGGTGAGGACTCAGGCGAGCGGCGGAAGCGGCGCAGGAAGGAGAAGGAGCGGCGGCATCGGCGGCGCCGGAGCCGTAGCGAGAGCTCGGGCTCGTCGTCGGAGTCTGAGTCCGAATCCGAGTCTTCTTACTCGGATTCCAGTGCGGAGTCAGAGAGCGAGACAGATTCAGAGGAGGAGAGGCGAAGGAGGCGGCGGAGGAGGAGGAAGGAGAGGGAGGAGGAGGAGAGGAGGCGGAGGAGGAAGGATAAGGAAAGAAGGAAGAGGAAGGAAAAAGAGAAGGAGCGGGAGAGAAAGAAAAAGGAGAAGAAGAAGAGGAGGAAGGAGGAAAAGAAGAACTTGGGCAAAAAGGCTGCAGTCACAAACTCGTGGGGGAAGTATGGGATTATCCGCGAAGTCGATATGTGGTGAGGATCCTATTTCGTAATTATTTCATTGGGATGCTGTATTAAAATTGTGAATTTATTTAGCTGTGCTTTTGTATTTTCATGCTGTGATTGCCTGCCAATGCATTATGGATATCTATTGGATACTACAAGTTGTTGTCCTGAATCCCTGATCATAGTTAACAAGGGAGTGATGGTATTTACCTGAGATACTGCAATGGCCAAAGGGGATTTAAAATGCTGTAATAGCTAACCACATCAATCTTGTTCTGGGTTTTGGTTATAATTGTAAAAGATGAGATCAATATAAATAGCAATATGCCATTGAATTATTTAATATGAAAGTCGGTGACTTGAACTGCTATGGTACTATGTAAGAGCGTGTATGGGAAAAATACAAATTTGCTACTCAGTTCTCAAAACAATCTGGACTGGCGTTGTTATCTTTGAAGCAGGGTTTGCAAATCAATTCATAAAGTTTAAAGTAATCATATGCTTAGCAAACAAGATATAATTCCAGTATCCAATTGGATCTTAATACCCCAAGAAGCTGGCTTAATTTAGCTTATAGCAGTTTTTATTTGCTTGAGTGGGTGAGTTTAGACTCTGAAGAAGCACACCACAATGTACACTAGCATAGTATGTCTACTTCATTCTTATGAGTAAACCATGCAATGTGTTTTGTAGGAACAAACGGCCAGAGTTCACTGCATGGTTGTCTGAAGTCAAGCAGGTATATTTGTTTAATTATTCTATATATGTTATATGCAGCTAAGCAATACAAGGCAATTGATTGCCCCCAAAGGAACCACTATACATCTTTGTATTGCTCTGCTTTAAGTGAAAATATTATATATAGGGTAATTGCTGCCAAATGAACATTTGAGCCTTATTACTTTGTGTCAAAGAGAAAAAACAATATCATAAAAATAGATGAATGCTACTGCAATTTAAAGTTGAGGCTTAAGTTAGACCTGACTTAAAAGTTAAAGATCTAAAGGTACTTTGTATCTCTTATCCTTTTTCATGTACCTTTGAATTCCTTTGTTTGATTGGATTTTTGTTTAGTCCAATTTCCATTTTATTCTGGCTCTGATATGATCATGTCGATCAGACCAGAGTACCAGATGATCTATCACCTTATTTTATTACTTTTTAGTGTTTATTGTACTGTTTTGTTTGTTTGTGAAACCAGCGTGTGAAGATTGCTTTTGTTGTTAATATGGTTACAGGTTAATTTGGAGGCATTGTCAAATTGGGAAGAGAAACAAATGTTTAAGGAGTAAGCTACTTTACTGCCATACTCGATTAATTCTATGAGCTTCTGCTGGATGTTCATAAACAACATTTACATTACATTTTCCAAGGATGTTTAACATGTATTTTTTGAATGTATATCAGATTTATGGAAGATCACAACACAGCTACTTTTCCGTCAAAAAAGTAATCCGATCTACTTTCCCTTTCTTTTATTTTGCTCTTTTAGTATTTGCTAGCAAGTTCTTGATGGAAATTTCTGATGGTCCTATCCTTTTGTCTTATCAGATATTATGACTTGGATGCATATCACCGTCGTATGATGGAAAAAGAGAAAAAGAAGGGCCTAAAGAATGCCTTGGGAACAGAACGCACTGTATTTAATGATGAGGAACAGCGACGGTATGTATACATATGCTTATTAAGTTTGTGTGTGTTTGTAATACTTTTCATGTTTAATGTTTTTCATATTGAATCATGAGGCATTATGAAAGCAAGTACATTACTGGGTGTACTCATAGTCCTTTATCACACCGACTTATATAGTTATGTTACGCCTCATTTTGAGTAACGATTTGCTTTTTGGAACCAGTTACTTTTGTTTGCTAGTTCTAGTTATGGGCTGCTTACATCAAGCAGAACTCATGTTCTACACAAACAAGTACAAATACATTGTGTTTTAATTTGGAGTGGAGTTTATTATTTTAAAATCTTACTTCTAAAGTATTATTGAAAAATGCCATGCAGGCTGGAATTGCTCAGGGAACGTGAACGGCAAAAGGAGGAAGAAGTGGCAGCTTTAAAACGCTCCATGCAAACTGGAATGGTTAGATTATTGAAACTAATTTTTGCTCTCTATCTTCCATTTAGGTTTCCTCTGAAGTCTGAAACTGCATTAAACACGAGAATGCTTGTCTACAGTGTTTTATTTTGTCCACGTTAAATGGATTGGTCTTAATAATCTAGAGATTAGATGATCCAGCATTAACTTACCTTTTGGCCTCTAGTATCCTTTAGTGTCCAATGTCGAAAGAGAATTTTGCTAGCTTTTTGACAATCAATGGGAAGTAATCTGCTTGGAATCACACCGTGTGATTGGATTATCTGTCAGCACATCCCTTTTTATGAACAGAAATTCATGCCCTTAGTAATTGTTGTTTATGGCCAAACCAGTTTGGTAGCTGTTCGATTGGAGTGTCCATGGCAAATCTTTCGTTGCAACCTAGATAAGTTCAATTTTCTTGAAACAAAGGCTGTTTGCAAGTTTTTTCTTTGACCCTTTACTTGGTCAGTTGATGCCAGGTGGCACCAATTTATGTTCTTTATCTCAACATTAACAATAACATATGTAGGAGGGTTTATGCATCTTTTCAAGGGAAAATGGAGGACTTGAACCCATGTCCTCAAGTGCTCAACCACCATAACCTTGTATGTCTGTCAGGCTGTTGCTAGGCTACATAGGTGTTACCACAATTTTGAATTTCCCATTGTGTTAATAACAAAATAATACCTGATACTTCTGGAGTACGCCTGTTTAAAACTCAGGTGTCTTTGTTAGGCTCCTGATATTGAAAATCTATATGCCTATAAACGTACTTAATTCATGTTTATCCCTTCCTGATTGGCTGCACTGTATAATCTTTTCTGATAATATGTTAGCACGTGAACCTTATACAAAATTAGCATTGGGTGACATGAGACACATTTTTTGCCCCGTCAATGAACCCTACTGTGGTTGCTCCTGATTGTAGGCTCAAGCAATGAAAGAGCAGGCCCGTCTACGTGAGGAAATGATGTACCAGTACAGATTGGGCAATTTTGAGGTATGCCCTTGATTCTAATTTGAAACCAGGCAATTGTAAGTTTTGGTAATAGAGGGAAGTGCATACAATTTAATGAAACCATTTTTTTTCTCAGGCTGCAGCTGCAATCCAGAAAAGATTGGATCCTGATGCACCTCTACAGTAGGCAGCTTGTGGAGAGCGATATTTCATATAGTTGACCCATTATGAATACTGTAGAACGGGCAAACTTATGCGTACTGGTTGTCAAAAATTTTACCGAGCTGGCTTGTAAAATGCCGTGAGCGGATCGATGTGATTTTCAGAATCCAAGCAATCTAGCTTCCTTCTTCGGGTTTTATTCTTTTCTGTATGCCTTTATGTGTCAATTGTGTGCAACCAGCTGGAAGATGTTAAAAGCTTTTTATGGGGGTGCCCGACAAGGGTGTTTTTGTTGCATTAGTTTGGGGCACTTTGGGCCTTAAGGAAACCAGTAGAAACTAGAAAAGGCTGTGCCCCCTGCGGCTGGCATAGTCGCTACCGCCTGCCGGAGTGCCGAGTTCTGTACCACTTGACCTGTCTGCATTACGCTCTTATCAACCACATCTTACCGTTCTAGCGGGTTCAAGTGCATCTTAGTTATAACATAGCACGGTTGCTGATGTGTTTACGATATGATGAAACAACCTCATGAAATATACAGGAAAGTTTGAGTGGCTCGAGCCTCGAGATAATGGAACATTGCAAAAAATCTCTGTATTTCTCCTCACGTTAACACGCCGAATTGTAGGTTGCGTCTTAAGCAAGGAGGATCGAATATGTCAACAAAGCAGATCCCTATCACCACAGATTTCACCAAAAAAGAAGAATATGACGCGCGCAGAGAACACCAATCAATCAAGGGGAAAATAGACCAATATAATCCAATCCTTACAGACGATCTCACACGAAAAGCTACTCAAGCAGAAGCAACTACAAAACCACCCCGATCGCACAGAGCGATCGGCTATTTCATCTACGTGAATCCACTCGAACAACGTCCGCGCGGCTTGATCGCTTCAGCGCTTGATGCTCTTGACCTTGTTCCATGCTCTCTTGCACGAGTCGCCGACCACCTTGACGCCCTTCATCACCGCCCCCTTGAGGTTCTTCAGCTCCTTGGCCCTCTCCTTCACCTGCAGATCGAACCCGCCCATCCTCTTCTCTCCCTGATCGATGAGACGGAGGAGGCGAAAGAGGAATCTGATCTCTTCCTGCTACTGGAGCTTGGCGACTTTGCCGTGCGTTCGAGGGGAAGGAAGCGGATCGTCCAAGGGACTTGTTATATATAAACATCGGCGTGCGCGTGGACCTAAACCAACCACGATCCGAAGCCGGTGCTGATCTATAAAGTTTGAAAAGACAAGGTGTACCGGCGTTTTGAAGTTTGAAAGGATGGAATTTTGAGGACTTCTAGTGGTTCACGTAAAACATATCTTCATCTCTTGCAAGTTGTAACGAGGAGTCCTGGATCCTATTCTATGTGTGGGTCCGGTTTGGCAGCCAGTGTTGAACACGCAAGCCTCGATTCGAAGCTTCTTCCGCGAAGAACGGCGCATGACTATGGATTTTTCTGTTTTATAGTATTGTGTTCAATTCTATCCTTCCCATGTGCTTCGGAATTACAGTTGCGCTGTTCGTTTCAGCCTTTCAGGTGAGGCGGCGGCGGGCTGGTTTCAATGAGGGGGCATTGGTCATTCCCGACTGGCACAACTCTTCCTATGAACTCCCCACCATTTATCCATCATCAAATGCCGGCATTGGCGGCATACCGCATACTCAATGATCCAATGCTGGAGCCCAGCGAACACACATTCAACTCGATCACACTTGAGTCTTGAGACCCCGGATTTCAGACTTTCAGTGGCTCGTTACCGTCTGCCGCACATTCTTCGCGCGAACAAACATACAGAAAACAAAGAGAACATCTCAATTCTCAGCCGGATCAAGAACACACGGCATAAAGGTGACATGACTCACGAACCCTGCGTTTCAACCAGGGCAAACACACGCGAACAATACACACAAAAAAAGAGGAGCACAGGAGTGTGAAGGGCAGGGGAGACCAAGAGGGATCCAAAACCCTCGGGCCTACTTCTCCCCAGCTTAGCCCTCCTACAGGTAAATCCTTGAAGCAAACCAAGCAGCAAAACGCTCTCTTCTCCTTCGGAGAGGGCGGCTACATGTTGCGCATGGGCCATCTCCTGATTCCTGAACACCTTACTCACAACGACGCACTCACCAAAATAGCTAATTAGCTACACTAACCATGAATTAAATCATGAATGATCAGACCAACTAATATAATGAGCTGCATAACAATGGAGGATGCCTGGCTCTCCTGCCTGACCTACTGCCACGTGGGGCCTGCCTTTGCGGGCCCGACCTGGCAGTTTCCCGGGCCGATAAAACGTGGGCCCGGGGCCGGCGGACCCCATCCGATCATAGCGCGGCCTCGAAGTTGAGGCGCGAGGTGTAGGTGGCCGTGGGCTTCCAGTTCCTGGGGATGACGTCCCGGGCCGTGAGCGCCTTCTGGGCCGACAGCGTCGTCAGCCTCACTGAGAAGGGCCCGACAAGCGGGCCCCGCACGAGGCACCACGTGGCCCCCCACACGTGCTTCATGTCCAGCCACTCCACCGAGTTCGCCTGCACCCCACCATGTGAAGGCAGCACAAACAGATTACACATCAACAATGAGCAACTAGCATACCCTTAGAAAAAAAAAAGGAATAAGCATTAATTAAGCAACTAGCAGTAACCTTACTACGTTCAGAACTAAGATCAGGCAGGCTAAATTCAGAACAGATTATCACAGAAACGTACAGTTTCAGGTTAAGCAGAGCAGCCTGAAACCTTTACAGCAAAGCAAGCTATAGAGCTCAACGCTGGCATGCATCGTCGTCTGGGATTCCGAATCTTTGGATGCCACTAGGCTACCAAGCCCACAGCTAAGAGTCTTCATCACAAGCGTGCTTCAGTTTGCAGGGTGGGGTGTCAGGGTTTAACAACCATGAAAAGCATTAGCAAGTGCAAAAGCAAGGGCACCATGCAGTGTGGCTGGTAAAAACTGTCGACGGAGACCAACGCAAGTGCATCAGTGCATGCTCTATCTTTAGTCTTTGCTGTTCTTAAGGAGAGGGGGAGACCAAGCTAAAGTGGCAGCATCATTGACAGCTCTTTGGTGAAAGGATGGCTAGGGTTCATGTGTTTGGACATTGCATTGGGGGTTGTAGACCGAATGAGTTGCTGCTCTACAGCTCTAGTGCACAAAGCCGGGATTTTTTTAATGCACACATTCCAGATAGGAATCATTTGACAAAGAGAACCATGCTTTTATGCAAAGGTTTGACTATCTCTGGTAGCTAAGCGAGGAAGTGAAAGAAAGCAGGATGCTTTCTTGACCATGCGTGCCGTACTATCCTGTTCGCAAGTGCTCCCTTCTATTGTGTAAACTTGTATTGGAACAAAGGACTAAATCCTGACAAGGCATCTGAGCTATTAAGTTGGAAACCGTTGGTTTCACTTCTCCTAAGATGCTGGTTTTGGTTAGGAAAATGTGATTCTGTAACTTGTGGAAAATGTGATTCTAGAACTTCAGGTTGATCTAGAAAGGACAGCAGAGAGACCCAAGTATCAACAGTATTATGCTAGTCATTCAGTGAACATTGAACAGATGCCTGAAGGGTAAAAGCAGCAAGGAATTAGACAGTACACATGTCTCCAACCACATCGGCCCACTAGAGCAAGGAGGGTGAGGAACTTGTCACATGCTGCACACATGTTTGCAAAGGGAAGAAGCTGTGGTCCTATTGCCCCCAGCAATGGATTTGTCCCAGGCAGCACTGAGCATGTTCCTAGCACTATGGGCAATTAAAAGCAAAAGATAACCCCATTTTCCATGTCCTATCAGCTAAAGGGAAAAAAAGTAATGAAAGAAAGTAAAGAAGCTTGATAAGCTCCATGGAAGGAAGAACATTGGTGGGGTGCATTAGCTACCTGCTTTATCTGCATGGATCCAATGTCGCCCTGGCCATCCTCGAACTCGACCAGCAGCGACAGCCAGAAGTTCGTCGAGCCCTCATTTACACGGAAGGCTATATTCTTCCCGCCGTACTTGCACGCAGTCCTAGTATTATGAAATAATGCACTGGTTAGTTGTGCCGAAAAGAAACACAAAATTTCTTAGTTAACTGAACTGATCGATGTTCGCACTAATAACTGTTACGATACACGTGGCAGGCGACTGCTTTTCTATGACCAGGCAGACTGATGAACGGAGAAGCAGCATTGGCAAAGGTATTCTAGACAAGAGGTTAAATGCCATTTGGATATCTGTATCTCTGACTGAGTTATATCAAGCAGAGCTGCAGAGGCATGTGTAACTCAGCAGCAGGCAGATCTAAATAAGGAGCTGAGCTAGCCCATTCAACTCTGGACGATTTAATTCCCTGAGTGCGTAGGCAAATCACTGTGCTAGGAAAATTTTCAGGCAGGGGTCCAGTGACCATGCATTTACTTGCCAATGGCATCTCCTAACCTAGAGTAAAGAATTTGGGTCATGCTGCTCACCTTCTGTACACGACCGACAGCTGGCCTCGGTCGCGCAGGTGGCCGCCGGCGCCGGCGACCGCCATCCTGCTGAAGGCGGCGCCGCTGAGGTCGAAGTGCGTGCGGCCGAAGGCGCATAGCCCGCCGGGGCACTCGTCGGTGACGATGACCGTGACGGCGCGGCGGGAGCAGATGTCGTGGTCGAGGCACTTCACCTTGTAGCAGGCTCCGCAGCCCTCGCCGTCCTTGAACAGCACCGGGCTCACCGACCCCACCCGCGCCTTCATCGGAACCACGTCCACCAGCGACCCGTACCCACATGCGCCGCCTGAAAAAAAATGACAAGAAAAACGTTGCTTTGGTTAAACCCAACAAACAGATTATTGGCTTATCGGCAATGCCAAATTGCACTATAGATCAACGTAGCGTGCAACAACTGGACGGCAACTGTTTTGGCAGTAATCAGTGATCACAGTCAAGCATGTGGTTTTACAGAAAAAAAAAACAATAGTACTACAACGGAAAGGGCATCAAAGCTTAATTACAGAACACAGAGCAACTTGCTGTAAACAGGGCGAATCAGTGGTTGGAGGAATCACAGGTTGTACTGTTCCGTTGCGATACGACGACAAAACTGTAGGTGATCTAATGCAAGCTGCGCCAGTGTTGTGACTGCAAAGCGTAAATGCTAGTAAAAACTTCACTAGTACTACTGATTCGCTGGATTTGACTCGTAACAGGAGTACTGTATTTACCAGCAGTGTCGGTGGAGGCGCGAGTGACTGCAATTGAGTGCATTTATCATGAATATCTCAACCGTTGGTACCGAGTAAAAATCGCAGGGAGTTATTGGAAGACCTGACACGGTCTTGCTGGTTGCTGCTGAGCTGAACTCACTGAAAGCCTCGCAGCACGAATCGTAAAGCGACGGAGCGACTCGATGATTGACACGAGTACACAATGTACAACGCGGGCCCGCCGAAATTCCTTCCGGATCTCACGCGATCCGCGGACGCCGGAGGTCGCGCCAAAAATGCCGTAACGGGCGGAATCATTGTCCTCGGGAGAAGGATGGAAAAACTAAGGCCGCCCGATGCAAATCTGATGGCCATGAATACAATAATCCTCCCATTTTATACAGGTATCTATTCCTAATTATCAGCTCAGCGAAAAAAAAGCGAGGTACAGTACTCCAGTAGTACGAAATACTGATTCCTGCGTATTTGCTCATATGGTGTATGCTTCCAATTAAATGCTAGAACCAGTAAGCTTGGGTACCCTCTACTGGACTGTGAGGAGCTGAAAATGGAGGTGAGTTCAGAGAGGTTACCGGTGCTGCCGTCGCCTTCGGCGTCGCCGTACCACGTCGCGGTCGCCGGCCGCCACTCCATGTCGACCGCCGCCGCCGAGGACTTGGACTTCCCGCCGTCGAACAAGAAAGAGGCGGAGATGGGGGGCGCGAGCAGCAACAGCAGCAGAACGCAGAGCGAGAAGGGCGCGGAGAAGCGAGAGGAGGCTGCCATTGTTGGGTGTGGATATGGTTCCCCCCTTTCTTCCCCTTCTCGCACTCCCCTTCCACTCGCTAGCACTGCGGCTGCGGCTGCTTGGAGTTGGGAGAGTTGGTAGGCTTCTTTTCGGGGAGCTCTCCCCTTTTATGGCTTCGAGAAATCCCAAGCCCCAATGCGCGGCAGAGATCAGAGGAATGGGTGGCTTGGGCGCTTGGCTGGCTAGCTCGCTACCTCTGTACAAATGGCAACGCCGGGGGGGGGGGGGGGGGGGGGGGGGCGCTCTGGGCCGTGTAGTACTACCACAGGTCCACAGCGGTGGCCTGATTTATAATGGAAATCTGAAAAGAAATAACCGGCGAGCTGCAAGGTGTGCAACTGCTGAGGCCGCTCGCTTCATATGGGTGTGGCCGTGTGGGTGTCCAGTGACCAGTGTGTGGATGGGCAGTGGAAGTGGGACGGAGATGGATTGTAATCACCGGGTGAATTGTCCACTCGTTTATTGCATGCCAACTAAATAGTTATTAAAAAAATTACCAAGATAGAGCAATATGTAATATATCACTTCACAAACATGTAAATTTAAATTTAACTTTTACATGTTGTAAAAAAACAATAAATTTAACTGCAAATATATGTATATTAATTTGAGTTTTATTTGTTATTTTTTTACAATTTATTGAAGTTGAGTTTTGAATTGCATGCTTGTGGTATGATATATTATATGTTTATCTATCTTATTAATTTTTTAAAATTTGTTTATAGATGATATGCGTTAAACGGTAAATATTTATTCGGGTGATTAAAAGAGTTTACCAAGTGGAATCTCTGCCCGCTTGTGAAGCTAGCCGTGATGAATAGCCTTGACTCTTTTTTTTCAGGAAGAGAATCGTGGAGAGAGAGAGAGAGAGGGAAAGGCACTGGTGAATGAGTGAGCTCTTCTTGTATTATTGCGTAGCTATACTAGACCGTTCTTTTTCTTCACATTACTACATTGTATTTTTCTCATGTACCACTATCGTTATAAGCACTGTAAACAAGCATGGCCGTGGCTTTTCTCGCCACGCTTTGTTGCCCGGACACTCCGGCCGGCAGTGGGCAGGCAGGCAGCGGGCAGCTCTCGCGCCCATGTGCGCGCGACGTGCTGGGTGACCGGGTCGGGCAGACCGTTGATGTGCGTGACCCACCGTGCGTGCTACATCGGGTTCGCTTGACCGTTGCCGTTTTCACGTCACCACTCAACGGCACAGCACACGCCACAGAAAGACAGTAGCAGTTGTATTTTTAACAATAGTTACGGCCCCCTTTTACAACGTGGAATCGTGGTGACACCATATCATAGGGTTCGTTGGTCGTTGGCTTTTTGCAGCCTTTCCCTCCAGCGAACGTGGAGATGAACGTGTTCGACTGTTCGTTGGCGCCAGACAGCTCCCTCCACAAGAAGTCAGGAGTGATCTACTGACAGATGTGTAACAGGGTCTATACGCATCAAGCATGGATGTAGGAGCGATTCTGTCATTCTGTCTTTGGAACCGTCACGTTCTTTGATTCTACGTCACGAAACAAATGATCTGCCCAAGAATGAGCACCTCTGTGTATTAAACGATGATGGCGTACATTGCGTCAATGCGTGGAAGCCTGAAGTGGCACACAGGTGCAGCAGATGGATGCCTTTCTAGTCTCGTGTCCAGGCTAGCAGAGTAGTACAGTACAAGTACAACAGCCAAGGGGTCTGTTCATACGCAACGAGAGATCCGATACAATCGCACTTCTTCGCTTCGTTCTAGGGACGCGTAAACTAGTGCAAAGTGCGGCAGCTGCGTGCAAGAGAGAATCTCGATCCTGGTCAATGACCGGTTGGAGACCGTTCCGAAAAGCTCCAAGAGGGAGGGACAGACGTCGCAGCCTCCGTCGCACGTGGAACAAAGCAAAAGGACACACGAGAAACTGGGCTAGAAGGAGGGAGTTTCTACGACCCAGCCCAAAAGATAAACAAGATTAGGAATAAATTCACCTGACGTTGTTATATTCTACGTCAAGTTTGACTGAGGTCTCCTAACTGTAATACCATAAATGTATACCCCTGAACTATGTAAAACTATCCAAAAATAATCCCGAGATAGTATAGATACCTAGTTTCACTAATGTGGCATCCTAGCAGTAAAAAATAAAAAATAAATATGTGGGACCACATGTAAGTGAAAAGGAAAAATGTGGGACCACATGTCAGCATCATCTTCTTCCTTTTGCTAACATGGCATCCTAGTTAGCAAAAAAAAAAATATGTGCGGTCCACATGTAAGTGAGAAGAAAAAATATAGGTTCCACATCTTCTTTTCCTTCTCTTTTCTTTTATTCTTACTCTTCTCCTCTCCTCTTTAGCGAGCGGCGGCGGGCGGCGGCCACCTCTTTCCCCTTCTGCCACCGACGCGGCTGACATCCTCACCCCTCCTCTCCTACCGGCCTCATCTCCCCCTCTCCGGTGGACCTGCACTCCCCCCACTCCGGCCGACCTCTTCTCCCTTCTCCGGTAGGGTGCGGAGCACCATGAACCCCCCTCTCCCGAGCACCCCTCCGCTACTCTCGCCCACCGCCCGTCGCCAGCTGCTGCTGCCGTCCGACGGTACGAGCCCCAACCGCCCGACCGCCCAGGCTCTTCCACCTTGATCCCGGAGCATCCCCATCCGCCTTTGCTATCATTGGGGAACAAGGCGCTCCTCACCATCCGACGACCTCAAGGCCCGACGCCCCGTCCACCGTTGGCCACCTCCAGCTCCTCGCCGACTGTAATCAACGTCTGCCGGCGCCATCCTCCGCTCTCCACCTGGGCTGCCACCGCCAGGGGGCTCAACTCCACCGACACGACGCCCGCCACCACAACCTAGGAGTACAAAAACTGTGGTGGACGCCGGGCAGGCGGCGGCGGGCGAGCACGGCAACGGACAGCTGAAAGAGCATCTATGCCCCTAGTGGGTTTTGGTTAATTGATGACAAACAATTAAGGGACTAATGCGCTTATTAAGTGTATAAGCGAGAGATTAGTCCAATGAAGAACCGACGAAGATAATGAAGAAGAATATGCAATACAACGAGGTTTCATTGTGATTCAAGGCTACAAGTGACGGAAGATGGCAAGATGCGGTGAAGGGTTGGCAAGACTTGGCTACACGATGGGCCATGCATGGAAGAAGGGCAAGAGAGTCTTGGTGCCGAAGAACCCAACGTAGTGGTGAAGGGGTGTAAAGGTATTCGTATTGGTATACCTTTTTTATTTGCTCTTGAGTTGGTAGAAAAACCGTACTATTAAGGGGATGTTGCCTTGTGTAACACCCTGAAAATTTCCGATAATAAAAATCACTAAAATTTCGAACTTTTTAAAAATTTTGCATCATATTGGATGTTATGGATGCTATTGTTTGTCAAATTATAAATTGTCACAACGATAAAATAAATTGAAGATAAACATCTAGGCAATAAATATAGTTTACAAGAATACATTATTTATTAATCCTATAAATATTTGTGCATACGATAACAAGCTAAATATAGAACAGGTTAATTATTGAGTTCAGATACTATAAATTACAGATCCAATACTAGATTATTGAGTCATGACGATAGCTCGATCTCACGGGAATGCTAGGGTCAAACACTAAGTGCCTAGACGTAAACACACCACATGCAATGACGGTCATCTGGACTGTATCACATAAAATGATAATCCCCTCGAGAATGTCTCATGAAATATAAATACACATGAAATGATAATCATTCAAATAAACTAAGCTCTCTGTATAAAATAGAATTATGGGAGTGTTTAATTCAATATGT
Source organism: Oryza punctata (assembly GCA_000573905.2). Classification (NCBI taxonomy): domain Eukaryota; kingdom Viridiplantae; phylum Streptophyta; class Magnoliopsida; order Poales; family Poaceae; genus Oryza; species Oryza punctata. Next base: position 25,039,911 of record CM002491.2, on the reverse strand, counting down.
AGATCAATACTGCACCAAGCTCCAAATTGCATTGAGAGGTTATAATTAAATAGATTAAACCCCTCCATATAAAATAAACTAACCTATAAATAAATCGAAACAAATGTGCTATTATATTAACAAAGGCCACCCTAGAATATTTTAATTTGTTTTAGGAATATCAGAAGCCTCCAAAATTATCTATACTAATTTTGGGGCTAACCTCATTTAATTAATACAATAGAAATATATTTGCACCATCACAACTTTTAGGGCAAAATCCAAACTAATATAATACGAATTTATTTGTGGGTGAATGTAAATTAAATTCCAAAATATAGTAGGTTTTAAGTGACAAAACATGAAATAATCTATAATAAATATTAAATAATAGACAATATTAAATTTTGGGCAATATCACATTGGAATACTTTTGTCACTCAAATGCTTAGGTGAAAGTACAAATTTAAATTGCATTTTTCCTCAATTGTTAAATCAACTAAAACCCTAAAAATCTATTAAATCCTAAAATGCACTATTCATTGCACGCCACGTGCTCGATCTGTGCCTGCCATCACATCACCGTCGCCATCACCCGCTGCCGCGCGCCTCGAGCCGCGCGTGCGCCGCGCGCACGTTGCATCGCCGTCCGCCTGCACGCGCGCCGCACCGCCTCGAGCCGTGCGCGCGCCACGCCGCGTCGCGTCGCCGCAGCTGCGCCGCCGTCCTCACGCCTCGAGCCGCCGCTGCCAACCGTCGCCATCACTCCCGTGCCGCGCCTGCACAGCTGCCGCACGCCGACCGCCGCGCGCTGTCGCCGTCAACCCGCGCCTGCACGCCGCGCCGTGCGCTGCCGCCTTGCGCCCCGAGCCGCCGTTGCTGGCCGTCGCATCGCCGCGTCGCTGCCCTACGCGCCTCGAACCGCGCGCGCGCATACCGCGTCACGTCGCCGCTTGCACGCCGCACGCACGTCCTGTCAGCGCCGAGCCCCGCGCCATCCTGTCCGTCCCACTGGGTCGGCCATCGCCCCCCTTGCCCCCCCTATAAATCCCCCCTCTCCTGTCCGCCACCGTGCGCCACGCCGTCGTGCGCTCGCCGCCGCGCCCGTTCGCCACCTCGCCGCGCCCGCCCGCCGTTGCGCCCACCCGCCGCCGCTTGGCTAGGAGAGAGGAGCCGAGAGGAGAGGGAGCAGAGAAGAAGTGAGAGAGAGAGGAGGAGAAGCAGGAAGAAGAGGAAGAAGAAGAGAAGAAGAAAAAAAAGAAAGAAAAAGAAAAAGGAAGAGAGAGAGGAATCTAACGTGTGGGCTCCACTGAGGTTAGTGCACGGTGATATTTCGGAATCTCTAGATTTAATTCGAATTTGAATATTTTAACGAGCGTAACTTACTCATTTCAGCTCCGATTCGAGTGAAACCTGAACCTAAATTTATCTAAATTCATTCTCTTTCCAATGATATATAAATCATATTTAATAAGATATATTTATATTTATAAAATAATTAATATCAAAGTAAGGAATAAATAGTTAACCTAAACAGTGTGCTAATAAATAAAAGTGGGTTTTGTGCAGTAAAATAATTATCGTAAACATGTTTTTATCACTGTAGCAATCACATAAATTAAATTATATCTAGTGTTTCGAATTAGTTGGAGTATAGGAAAATACTAGGACATTTATTAATCTATGTCCAAATATAATTAAACCCATGGCTTATAAATAATTTAAATAAAGTTTAGCCTTGTATGTTTCTAACTAAAGTAAGAGCATGCCTAGATAAGTCCATAGCTTATGTATGTGGAATAACAACAGAGCCAATATGATTAAGTCGCCTAAATAAATTTTCTTAATACAAAATCATATGGAGTAGCATATATTAAGGTTGGTAAAGAACCCTTACTTGACTATTGGTTACCAAGATATTGGACTCATATTATCACTTGTTCAGGATAACTTGTATTAAACCGTGCATGACCAAAGAATAATCAAGCCATAATGTATTTATGGGCACACCCTCATTGTACACCCGAATTATAGTAGAATGGCAATTTGTGGTGTACCTCTAAACTAAATATTATATGATATGTGTAAATGTTGAATAAATACTAAATTGAGAATCATATCAAGTAAACATTTAAGCCGCTAGGTGATGATAAGTTTGATAAGATATGCGTAGAACTGATACAACCTACAACCTACAGAGCATGGATTTTTATCGACATTTGATTATACTTAGCTAATTAAAGTGCACACGTCATACATTCATTCAAGAACCCTAACTCTATTGGCAGAATAATAATATGGATAGTACACTGTGACGATTTGGTTGATCCTAGACCTATTCATCGGCAAAAACCAAGCCTAAGCTTGTAGGACTTGACCATTTTATTTTGATAGCAGATAATTTAGCCATCCTAATTGCACATGCGGTAAATCCGTGTTTACACATACGGTAACACGGTCACTTATGGTTGCACCTATCGAACTATAAATTATACGCTAAAATATCTAAGATAGAGGAAATACCAGTTATAAATCTTGACCTCATATAATAGTAGCCCAACGGTGAATTAGGATTATCCATTATAAAATTATGTAATAAGATAATCTGCACATCTAATATTAACAACCTCACAAATCTAACATATAGAGCTTGGATAATTATTAACCTTTTATAATGATGGGTGAAATATGTCCATAATTTAATAATAACTCCACTAATAAAATAATAATATAGATGATTCACTGTTATTATCTGGTTAATCCTAAGTCTATCCAACCACATAACCGTACCACAAATTTTTATTAGATAGAATAAAACCTCCTTTAGTGTATGATCGTTGTATTTAGATAGAAGCACGAGTAGCATGAGCAGCCCTAGGTATGACTCTGACATTTATAATTGTTTGCGCATGTTTGATTGTTGGTTGAATATTGGTTTTTCTCGCGTATTATAGTATTGGTGTATCGATTAGTCGTGAGGCAACGTGTGCAGCTTCCAGGAGGTGAAGGTTGATCAAGATTATAGAGTAAGGATTATCCTAAGCAGGGCAAGTCATCACTAATCCTTGAACATATTGATCCCAATTGCGAAATTATTTTGTTTACAAATAAAGTTGCATGCAATGATGAATATCCTACTTGTTATTATGCCATGCCTTGAATATTGTTTACCCCATATCCCCTTGTAACCATGTTTACGTATGACCTAGTCAATTATGACAAATGCTTAGTAACGCTATTCTAGAATCATGCATACTCATATTTATCAAAATGCTATATGCTTGGGCAATTACCTTTGGGAAGGTAATTGAGATGCGGCATGTGGAGACATGAGCGCCACATTGCCATGATATGATGACATGATTTGTGAAAGGAGAAATAAAACTAAACAAGTGTTTTCGACTGGGGCGGATGGTGGATTTGGGCGGTATCTAGAAAAGGCTAACATCGTCCCTGGTCAGTTAAGGACAGAGTCAGGAAGTTAAGTATGAAACGACCCTCGTACAACCGTACTTCTCGAATGGGTATAGACCTAGCGGACTAGATAGCCGAGCAGAGGCAGTATCCTTGCATAGATGGTTCACCCCGTGTGTGAGGCAGGTGCGCTACGGTGGGGCAGCCGTTGAGGTAGGGCCGCGATGCGTACCCTACATCGGTGTCTCCATTGGTAGGACTGCCACGTGTGTGTGAGTGAGAATCTAAACTTAAACTGTAAACTTTACGTGTGTGTGAGACTTCCCTTCCCGGGAGCACCAGAACTCCTCTCACTGCTAGAAACAGATACGCCTAGAGTGCATGAGGATGATAGTTCATGGAGCGGGTACTGCCAATGCAAGGTTATCGAAAGGCTTTGCCGTGACGCATCTCATGTGTTGGGACGAGGCTCATGTGTTGGGCAGTTGCGGAGTACGGGTAAAGTGTACATCCACTGCAGTGTGAGTAAAACAAATCTATTCGAATAGCCGTGCTCGCAGATATTGAGCACCGGGACATGTATTACACTTGGCTAGACTCTAAATTCTTAACTTGTGTGGGATGGGATGATGCATGATGATTTTTATGCTGATGGAGCCACTTCCTGAGAGGAGGGAAGGTGGACGTCCTCAGAAAACCATGACGACTCAATAACGGGAAGCTATCCTTGGGATGACAATGGATGGTGGATAGAACTGTCGTTGATTAATGAACTATGGTATTAAAATTTGATCAGTCTATGCTAGGTCTTAGGCTTGTGAAAGGATTTACAAAATTTGCTTTACGCAAAAGAACCGGAAGCCATTCCTTGAAATACCCTCTATCATATGCATTCTTGTGTGGTGGCTTGTTGAGTACTTTTGTACTCATTGTTGTTCTATATATATCTTTTAGCAGAGTGCCTGCAGAGAAGCCCTTGTTAGTACGCTTGCGTACTTAACAGGATGATCGGAGTGCGGTCCCGTTCTAGGTCTCGTTCCCCAGTCGACTGCCTGTGGCATGTCAACCGGGCCCTTGTATTATTTTGTCTTCCGCTGTTGTTCTCTGATAGTTGTTAGCCTGCCTGGCCCTAATGTAAGTACTTAACCCTTTTAGCCTGAATTCATCCGTGATATGTTGTGATCCGGCTATGTATGTGTGTACCAACTACTGATCCAGGGATTGGTACGGATAAACACATAAGATATCCGATTTGCAAAATCGGGGGTCGACACATTGATATCTAGAGATGAGTTTGGTGTCAAAATCTTTGTTGAAGTGATTCACTCACTTGAATTTGTGTACTGGAGTATTTTGGAGTTTTCTAAAATAGAGTTCGGAAGTTCCGAAGTGTCTTTGCCTTTGAAAAACGGTACTGGTGTTTTTCGGAATTTTCCGAAGAGATGTCGGAAATTTCCGAAGCAACAAGTTGAAGCAATTTTTGGTACTAGTGTTTATCGAAAATTTCCGAAGGTGCTTCGGAAATTTCCCAAGTGTGCTTTCCAAGCTGGTATTCGGTACTGGTGATTTTCGGATTTTTCCGAAATATTTCCAGAATTTTCCAAAATGCTTTTTTGCCCAGTTTTCTGTTGTGTTCGTGCTGGAATTTTGCACTGTTCGGAAAATTCCGAAGTTACTGTAGAAAACTCCGAAGTTACTGTAGCAAATTCCGAAGAAAGTTTCGAAAGTTGATTTTGCTCTCTGGTGATTTTCAGATATTTCCGAAAGCGCTTCAGAAGTTTCCGAAAAATTGAATCTTTGCCCCCAACGGGCAGATCTGAGGGTGTGGTGATAAATAGCCCCCTGTTGACGAAAAACACAGTGGCCTGAGAGATTTGCTTTACTCTAGTGCAGGTCCGAAGCTTGCTTTCAGGTTCTAGGGTGTGCCAGTTGATTTGATCCTGCAATCAACAAGATTAAATATGCAAATATCGTTAGTAAACGATAGCCGATCGGCTAGAAAGCCGATGTCGTATTGCAATGTTACCTAGCCAATGCAATTCATGATGAATCGGTTGTAAGGTATATTTATAATAATAAATAAACCCTAAAATTTGGTCCATCGGTTGTAAATATCAATATTACATAATCTATAAATCAATATTACTTTAGAAATCAATAATTGGGATAGATCGGACTTAACCGAGACAGTATAAATTGTCTATATCCAAAATAATATAAACTAAAGATTACATATGCTTATGTCATAGCTATATGTTGACGTAAAAACACGATGGCCTGGGAGATCTGCTTAGCTCCAGTGCAGGTCCAAAATAATGATGAGATACGGGCGTGCCAGTCAGTTTGATCCTGCAACTGACAAGATATATAAATTGAAGATCAAAAAATAGCCGATCGGCTGACAAGCCGATGGAGTGATTCCAGCCGATGCCGATACCAGCCGATATCCAGTATAGATCTTGATACTTGAGTAAATAATGATATAAAGATAATCGGCTGATGAAAATAAAATAATATAATCCAGTAGAAACCAATCGGCTAGTAATGATAGATTAAATAAGCACTGATCCGAAGGTTGAAGCATTCATCGGCTGGTGGTCCGATGTCAATAGATCCAAATGATTATATAAACAGTGAAACCTTTGTTGTCATCGGCTAAAACCAACTTTGTAAGTAATCCTTGTAAGCCGATGCAACGTCCAGATAACTCATCGGCTGAAACCCCGATGAAACCCTTATTGGCAATCAAGAAGCAGGCTAGAGATTATGGTTCTAAGCACGACTTAGTAGATCAAACTTAACTGATGCAGCACTAAGTATGAAAAGAAACATAATATCTAGACAATCAAGCCTTTGACTGATTTTCAGGGTGGTGGATACATTATATAATCTAAGCCAACAAAGTAGTCTAGTCGATATCGACAAAACTCTAGATGGAGATCAGCCGATGCAAGTAGAAAACATTGTCAATCTAGATTATATAATGTATATGATAACTCGACGACTTACATGAACAAGATTAGAGTGTCGAAGCGATGGAAGCACTAATCCCGATAACGCAAGCCGCCGTAACAAACCTTACACCTCGTCGAAGATCGAAGTCGATGCAGCCCAACTTGAAACAAGAACTCGTCGAAAGTAAAAAGGTAAAAGGTGGTGATGCGCCGAAGTTGTATTGATCGAGAGATAATTTACATAGACCCCGGGTGTACATATTTATACCCATGGGTAGATACTAGTCCATATCGGACACGACTCAAACTTTCCTAAAGATAAAAGGAAACACATAAAGTCCTTATCGGACACTAAACACACTTTCCTAAAATTAAAAGGAAACTAACGACTCTGCCTAATTAATAGATAAATTACCATGCCGCATCCTCCTTGAACTCAGTCTCTTCTAGATAAACTTTCTTTAATAGATTAATTTCCTTAACCGAATTTAGTAAGAATCCGACTGTTGGTGATTGATAGCTTCCATCGGCCGATTCTAGAACTCTGAAGCCGATACTGACTCTAGGCCGATGATGACTTCGAGGCTTACCAAATTTCGTCGTCAACACTATAATATAAAATAATATAGCTCCGATATTTCCTTATACTAGGATACCATATTATAATAAATATATCAAACTAGTATCAATTAAATTGATAATAAGCTTAATATATTCAAGTAATTGAGATCCTGATATAAGGGGGCAGATACAGTATATTAAACAAGATATAAATCTAGTAAAAGAACTATATCAGGTAAAATCGGCTGAAACCCTTATACTATCCTTATCAACAACCATGAAACTCGCTAGAGATTATGGTTCTAAGCACGACTTAGTAGATCAAACTTAACTGATGCATCACTAAGTATGAAGAGAAACATAATATCTAAACAATCAAGCTGATGATCATCTTTTCAGGACGGAAGATACGTTAAATAATTTAAACCAACAAGATGATCTAGCCGTTATCAACAAAACCCTAAATAGAGGTAAGCCGATGAAAGTAGAACACATTGTCAATCTAGATTATAAAACATATATGATAACTCGGTGATTCACAAAATAAGATTAGAGTGTCATGAAAATGTAAGCACTAATCCCGATAATACAAACCACCATAACAAGTTTACCTCTAGTCGAAGATAGAAATCAATGAAGCCCGACTCAAAAGTAAGAACTCGTCGAAGTATAAAGTAACGAAAAGTGGCGATGCGCCGAGATTGTATTGAACTGATGTTGAATTTTACAAGACCTCGGACTTATATTTATACCCGAACATACAAACTTGTCCATAACAGACATGACTCGTACTTTTCTAATACAACTCTAACCAACGAACCAGTCCCTTAGGCGGACTCTTACTAGAAACATCTATAAGGAAATTACATAAAATCCTAATTAATAGATACAATTGCCTATCTTAGACTCTATCATTGCCCGGTAATGCCATTGAAGCCCTTCCGACATCGATCGCATAACCAAACTTACCAATATCGGCTGTATCGGTTAACCATATTAAACTCGGTATCGACCGATACAGACTCCCAGCTGATGCGCTATCTGTTTCCGAGATTTCCGTATATCCTCAAATCCACTTCAGATTGGATCTCGATTCCGATTCATATGCTTACCAAATTCCATCATCAACACCTCCCTACACTCACAAGCTAGGGTTGCTGGCTCCATTGCATATCTTGTGCCCTTGGCTTGTGTTGATTTGAGATTCACTTTTGAGCCTTGCCTTCTCACTTCTTCTTCTCCACCTGTCGATTTATAGGATCGGCAATATATTTTATGGGGTGCGCTAGATCAAGGAGAGATGGTGACACAGATGGTTTATACTGGTTAAGGCCCTCGGTGAGAGGTAATACCCTACGTCCAGTGTAGTAGATTAGATTTATATCCAAGTGCGCGAGTTAGCAATGGAGTAGCCGACAACGCGTATGTGGAGAATAATGCGAGAGCCTGTAACCCTAGGGTTTCCACCGACGCCCCTTATATAGAGCTAGGACGGCTGGCAGTAGATGGTAAGGTAACCCTTATAATCCGGGTACCTACCATATATTTACATGGGATAAGATTGAATCCCTTATGAGGCATTCTATTCTTTAAGTACAAGCTAACTACATGGGTCTAGGACACTCGGCCCACCCCATGCAGTACGACTCAAAGGCCTCTCTTGGGACACCCGGGTACTGTGCCCCCACACCACCAATCTACAAGCTTGGATTTCGTGTGTGTGTGTGAGTGGTTGATTTGAGTTTGTTTGAGTGCGTGATGTTGACTTTGTGAAGATTTGTTGAGCACTCGATTCATCCCCAAGAAATCTTTGTTGCATTTGTTACTCTTGGTGGTTGAGGATACCTAGACGGCTAGGAGTCAACCTCGGGACACCAATTTATTTGTGGTGGGCCGAGGGAGTTTGTGAAGGTCGGATCTCACCTCCGAAAAGGAAGAGATATCCTTAGTGGAAGGAGGAGTGCATTTATGCAATCTCACAAGGATAGGGTTGGAAAAGAACTAGCTCATTGTGATATCCTCAACGAAGAGTAGAATCCCCTCAAGGATTTGAACTTCGGGAACACATCATCTTACAAGAATTCCGGTGATTTCTCTCTCTCACTCATCTAGCTTTGCTATTTGGTACCGCTAGTAATTAAGTTGCTCTTTGTGCAATCCCTTTCCTAATTGTGTCGCTATCCCCTTTTGCTTGCCTTGCTAGTTTGCTTGTAAATCTGAGATTTTCGAAAAATATTTGGAAATATCCGAAAATATTCAGAAATTTCTGAAAAGTTCAGCTTCTGCATTTACGTAAAATTTAAACGATTATTCACCCCCTTTAGGCAACATCAAGGTCCTTTCAGCGGCGGTAGAGGGGGGAGAGAGGCAGCCGTAGTGGAGCATGTGCATTTGTGCAGCGGCGGCAACAGAGCTTGGCCGGGCTCGCCGGCCGCCTCGCCTCCGTCTGTCGCCGACAGCCTCCCTTGAAGCAAAGAGAAGAAAGAAAAGAGAAAGAGGAGATGTGGGCCCCACATTTTTCTTCTCACTTCACTTACATGTGGGACCCACATTATTTTTATTTTTATTTTGTTGACTAGGATGCCACGTCAGTGAAATCAGACATCTATACTGCTATGGAATCTAAATTGTAAGGTTTTATATAGTTTAGGGGTTAAGTTTTCTGGTATTGCAGTTAGGGAACTTTAGATAGACTCGGCGTACAATTGAGACATATCAGGTGAACTTAGGTGCTGTTTGTTTGGAGGGGCTAATCCATAAGTCCCTCCACTTTAGTCCCTTTTAGTCCCTAAATTACCAAACAAGAGGGACTTAAACAGACTAAAACAACATAGGGCAATAAGTCCCTGGGGGAGAAGCTTATATGGACTAAAAACCTATAGCAGAGCGGTCCCAACCCTATCTCTCTCTTCACTCTCTCTCTCATGGATGAAGTACTACTAGATAGGCCATTTAATGAGGTTTTAGTTCTTTTTAGTCTCTCCAAACAAACAGGGTAAGACTAAAGAGTACTTATGTTTTAGCTCTAAAATTAATTTTTAGCTCTAGAACTTATGGAAACAAACAGGCCTTAATCCACAAGACTATCTATCCTCCACGGGTCCACCTCTCTTTGCTGGCTCAGCCCATTTTCAGAGCCTTCGGGCCACCAAAAAGGCCCATCAAGTAGACTCCCTGTCCTCCGCGACCAGCCACCAGCCGCTTGCCGCCGCCTCCGCTCCCCGCCCTCCGCCGCCCAACGCCGCCTTGCCCCGCCGCCCCGCGGCTCTGCCCCTCCTCCCTGCGCTCCTACGGCTCTCGGCGGCGACCCTCACGGCATCGGCGCCTTTCCATCGCCCGAGGCCGTCCCCGCGGAGCGCGGGTAGAGCGCTCGGCAGCTCGATCGACGCTGTTGCGCCGACCAGTGGTGCAGCCTTGTCCTCGGTGCCGGCGGCTTGGGCTCTCGCGCACCCTCCTTCGTCGGCATAACGGCAGAAAACGAAGCTACAAAGGTGAAATGAATCCCCAGTCCTCTGTTCTTACTATTCGATTTACCAGCTGTTAATCTTTAATCTATTTTGCTGAACATGAACCTGAATGTACCGTGTCTCGTAAAATCAGCTATCTGTTTACCTGCGTTTAGCAGGAGTGGACTTGATACAAAGACACACTTATTAGTTGCGAAAATGCTATATTGTGTTTTCACTTATTGGTAAATAAGTTTTTTTGATAAATCTTACTGTACTTATTGGTCTCCCACTTGTTAACCTTGCAGATACATTGGTTGGTGAAGTCAGGGTTTATTGCTGATTAGGAGAAATTCTTTGTTGAGTATGGCAGAGAATCACGTGAAAGATATGCAATCTGAGAAAGAACAAGAAGGGGAAGAGGAAGAGTATGTCTTGCTTGAGTTGGATGATTGTCTTTATTCCGATGTGCAACCAAATGCTTCATATGTGCTCTCTGTAAGTTCATCATTCTCCAAATCAGTGGCATAATGGAACAGATGGGCATGTTTTGAGTTTACACTTTTTTTCTCTGAATGTTAGATTTTATAGATGTTAGGGTCTGGTGTAATGTAATATCTAGAGGCGGCTCTAAAATCAAACATCAAGAAAGCGCCTTCTTATTTCGTAAAAGAGAAAAAAAAGAGTCTGCTTGATATTTGCTGAAGAGAGGAATGTGTTGGGCATATAGCTGGAGTAGTGAGCTTGATGCTGATTATCTAATAGAACTCTTGCCATTAGTTTGAGAAAGTGATACGTACCATTTCTTCGGTCGTACTTATCAACGCTGTCATCGACAGAAGAATCGCCGCGATGCGCCGGGGTCTACGGATGTTCCGGAAGCTGCTGCTGCCAATTGATCGTTTTCCTATTGGTTTGTTAGGATTAAGTTGTCAGGTTGTTAGCTTATCCTTAAGATTAGTTAGTTGAGTCCTTTATCTCTAAGATTAGCTATTTCCTTGATATAAAAGGAGGACATTGGATTGTAATCGTTTCAAGCAAGTTTAATCTAATTAAGTTCCATACACGATCAGAGCTTCTCGCTGGCCGGGGACAAGCCCTGCGTCTGGCCTGAGGGCAACCGTGAGTACGGCCACTATCCTCTCGGCAGCCATCCCCCTCGAGCACTCGCTGCTCTGTCCGCCATTGCAGCCTCCCCGTCGTCGTGCGCCTGTCAGAAATATTTAAACTAAAATTCCTAGGAATTAAATTTCATTGAAGCTCAAAAGGATAAGGATTCACAAGTTTCATTTTATTTGAGAAATCGGAACTGAACTTTATTTCAGTTGGTTGACTTGAACTTGGGTGCCTATTTCTTGTCTATTAAATTGATACTAAGTTTTTCCTTAATATCCGTCACTTGTTTCATGTGTTTTAGCAACCTTTGTTGGTGTATGTTCAGAATTCTTTGAAGTCCTTTCTGCTGGCAATTGATATTAGTTTCAGCTACAAACTACATAGAGCTTCTAGTGTGTGTTATTTAGTCATTCGATTCCCAGAAATTTAGAGAGTTTGCACTTTGTACCATGATTATGGACGTGCAAACACCAATGTTTTTTTTTTTTGCACATGCTTTGATCACTGATGTGCTGGCTCATATCTATTTTAAAATGTTTGTTCAGTTCATTTATGTACACTTAACATTTCTAAGTTTTGGTCATGTTTTCCAGGGTTTGGATACATTGACTCCTACCTTGATACTTGGTGATGGCCTTAAGATGGTAAGTACTTTATTAGTTTAGGTTCTCTTTTATCGCTTGACTTCTTGTTTGATCTTGCCCCTGAGATGTGGAGTATGGACTTGTTGATAGTGATTGAGATCCTTTGTGCCCTAGATTCATTACAGCCATACATTGCCAGAAAGTTCTTGCGAGTATGCAATAATGTGTCATGGTTCAAGCTTTATCTGAGATTATATTCGAAAAAATATATTTCCGAACCTCCTACACAATCAAAAGTTAGAACATGTTTAACTCTTGTTATTGGAGACTGTCTATGAAGTAATATTCGTTAGGAACACAAATCATTACTGTACTCGTGTATCTTGAAGTCCTGAGAGGACAAGGTGGACATATAACACATTTGAATACCATACTTTATTTGTTGTAGCTTCAGTGACAACGTTCAACAATCAATGCATTAGACTAAAAATATCCAGTTGATGCTGATTGCTTTGCTGAAGACCGTTGCATCTGCTCAGGAGACTAGATTGGGGTTTTTTTTTCCTCTGCTAACTTTGACTTGTAAAAAAGTTGGTTTGAAGATTAGCAGTCTGTACTTTGGGTTTCAAATTATAAACCTGTTTGCTCATTGAAACACTAAACCTCCTTGCTGACCTACTGTCCGTTAATGCTTGTTTAATGACAGATTGGAGAATACCAAGAGACGATTGGCACATGCTATTTGTTCTCAGAAACAAGTAAGTTCTTTTATTCAAACCATTACCCCCTCTTCTTGTTTTTTGTAAATTAAACGGCCTTAGATGCCATTAACTAGTATATTGATTTGATACCTGTGAAGATGCTGTTGTTGACATGTTGTTTCCTGAAAATTTTAGATGGTAGTTTTATAATTTATACACGGTCCTACTTGCACCTCATGTTCTAAAACCCCATTAGTGAATCCTTTATTAGGATATGGTTGAATCAAAAGAATTTTTATATGTATGTTTTGACCTTGTCATCAGGCAGTTTAATCAATGTTTATTAGGACCTAGGAGCCCCTGGTTGCAGATAGTGTAAAGAAAACTTCTCTTTCATGTATGCTGTTTTTACAGCTAATTCGTTCAATGTTCTAATCCCTTTTTATCGTCAGATGCTCCACCAAAACCCATTCACGGTGAGATGGCACCTCCTGAAGAAAACAAGGACAAGCAAGCGAGCTGTAGCAAGGAAGTATCATCAAAGGAGGTGAAGCATCTTGCAAGCGTTCAGAAGATCCTCAAATTTCGCTCTATCAATGCGGATCATGAGCAGCGTAGAGCCTATAGGGACAAATCACAAGGAAATTTGAAACAAAACTTGTAAGCTGCTTTTTCTTCACTAACTTATACAGTATTTATGCTCATCTCACTATGGTCCTTTGTCTAGCTTGGTTTAGCTTGCAATATATGATTCTTAGTGAAACTCCTCTTGCCTCACTGTTAACATCTGAATGGCTTAAAAATCCGAGCATCATGGTGAACCAAAGATCGAGGCTGCTTTTCTGTTTCTAAATTCTGATAAAGGAGTTTACTGCTGCATGCTATCCAGCACTTCCCTCCAAAAGGAACCCATTGGCCCTCCAATTCTTTTGTACCCTCGTCGTGCTCAACGAAAAGTATCTGAACTGAATCTCCAGAAAGTCTTAATATTTCGATGCGAGTCTGCACCCGTACCACTTGCAGCATAGAAAAACCATGGCCATGGCCGCTATGAACGTGGAGAGGACTCTAAAATAAACGTAAAAGTCCAGGCATATGCATTCGGGCTCTCCTGCATTAGATCTGAACGAGGGCAGAGCGCGCAGCGATGCAAATCTGCATTGCTGCAGCTTGCCACAACATCTAACCTTTCTTGCCCTGTCAACAACACAACACAGTTGCAGTTGCAGCATCGTTAGGGGCGTGAGAACAAAGCGTAGATAGCAGGGGAGGCGATAGAGTCGACGAAGATGAGGCCTGCGGCAATGGCGACGAAGAGCGAGTACCGGAGGATGGAGCCGGAGATGGAGCCGGAGGAGGAGCTGGACGAGGAGGAGTGGGCGCTCAGGGCGGAGGCGCAGCGCCGCAGGCGTCGGAGCGTCGGGAGCTACGTCTTCACCTGCGCGCTCTTCGCGTCGCTCAACGCCATCCTCCTCGGTTACGGTCAGTCAGCCTCCCTACTCGATCGATCTCACCTTCTTCTTCTTCCTGCTCCACGGTTTCAAGTTTCCAACTCGATTCAAGCTTCAGCGATTCCAAGCTTTTGCGTGATCGTGCTGAAAGCTTGAATCATGCGAAACTTGTGGTGACGCGAGGAAACGAACTCCCAAGATGGGCCAAAAAAAACTTGCCCGTTGGTTGCCTGGTTACATTCCGAGAGTGTTGGGAGTTTTTTCTCCTCGGTTTGGTAGGTGTACTGAGATAGTGAGATAGTGAGATAGTTATATATACGAGCATGCTGTTTGCAACTTTGCAAGAAAATGTCGGTCGCTAGAAAAGTGTTAGGCAGAGGAGTGGGAGCCCGTAATGTGAATCATACTGTTGATGTAGTTAGAGCATCTCCAAGAGAATAACTAAATAGCTATTCAAGCTAAATTTTGATAAATATGAAGAAAAAATACCCTCCAATAGCCTCTCTATCCGGTTGACTAAACTATCTAGCTGACCAAACCGTAGCACTCACTGGCTAAACTTGGAGAGTCATTTTGCCTGACCAACCGTGGACCCCACCACTCCTACTCCCATCTCTCTCTGCCCAAATCGCAAGGGACCATGGTAGCGGGGGCGTTGTAGTAGGCTTCCTCATCGTTCTTCGCTGTTGCCCACCTCCATCGCGCACAGGGATCCATCATCGTCGTCGCCTCCAGCCTCGCGCGTACGAGGAGCCGTAGCCGTCGTTGCCTCCCACCTCGCGCGCGCGGGGATCTGTCGCTGCCGTCACCTCCCGCCTCGCGCGCGGGGATCGATCAGCTGATGCGGGAGAAGACTAGAAAAGAGAGGGGAAGAGAAAGAGGAGGAAGAAGAAGGCAAAGGAGGTTGACATGTGGGTCCCTTTGTCATTTTGAAGATGTAAATAGAGAGACTATTGGAGTGAATACATAGTTTAACTATTTATATCATTTGGATAGTTAGCTATATAAGTATTTGGAAAGTTTAATTTGAAGATACTCTTGCATAGAGCTTTTTGTGATTTTTTTATCGTCGTACTCAAGGATTGATTAGTCCAAACCGCCGTGTGTTTGCTTAAACATGTAGGAAAGTGACACCTACAATTGTACTATACTACTGTTAGTTCTGTTGCTGATTTACGCATTTACACCATATTTTTTAGGTCAGGTTACACCAAAGTAAAGAATTTAGACCACTTCCGAGCCATCCCATCTTCCACGATCAAAGTAATCTTAAAACGCAACCAGATGGTTTCTTCTACGCTCTAAATCACTCCATTCTCCTGTAAAACATCACTCTCATGGTCGATAGAATAGTCATATGCGGTAGGAGCGTCCGTACACGTAGCTCGTCCAAGTCCAGCTCCCGAATTTTTCCTGTCAAAACCGAGTGGTTGACCCTGACAAAACCAACAGAAATGTTGATCAGACCATGAGGAAATCCACAAATTTATTTGGACCCCTCGAGCAACCCACAAGAAACTGAAGAAAGGAGTTGGAAACTGAAGAAAGGAAGTTGGATTCACCAGACCGTTCCGCGCTAGAGAGAGAGAGTGAAAAAAAAACAGGGATTAAACGTTTTGTCGGTTTTTATGAAAACAGTTGACTCCCGAAAAAATCTGATCAAAGTTTTAAAATTTTAAAATTCGGTTTAAATTGTTTTGAACTTGAAAAAAATGTAGCTTGTGTTGTCGAGTTGCAAAAAACCGTATGGTAAACCCTTTTTCTCCTTCTATATTAATATACACGAGGCAAAATTAAGGACTACCTATTGATCTTGCGATATATTTAAAGCTTAGAATCTTGCAGAAATTTTAACTGAGGGATATATCCTGTTTTGAATGAAATAAAAAAAAGAGATAAACATATCAAAAAATCATATATCTAGAGAAAATAACTATTCTAAAATCTAATTTCGATGCACCGTAATTGAGTGTAAATACTATTACCTCCGTCTTAAAATATAACAACTTATGTTCAGAATCATAGCTAAAAATGTTTATATTTTAGGATGGAAGCAGTATATAACTGAGTGTAACTGCAAATTAGATATACAAGAACACAAAACTTTGTAAGATCCTACAAACAAAAAAGTGAAAATACGAGCCCAAAAATCTATCGCAATTCGCAAGTGAAATAACAAAACAAAAAAAATGGTGAAGGTATCATCTTGCAAATATTTATAGTACTTGGGATCAGAATACACAAAGCATTAGAGAAATAGAAATCCTCGCTCCTCCAGTAGGAAAGGGAAGAGGCAACCGGCGAGGCGAAGCACATCGATATCTCCCACGTTTCTCGCGCCCTCGCCCCCGTCCCCATTGGATTGGGGGGGCATCCACCATTGATGACCAGCTCTGAATCTAGTACGGCGAATCGCCCGCGGCAAGGAGCAGCGTCGCCGTCGCCCGTGGATCGCCGGGAGCCCGGAGGGAGACGGCGATGGCGGGCGCGGAGGCCGCCAATGGCAGGAACAAGTACGCGGTTCTTGATCCCAGCGACGAGCTGGAGGGGGCGGAAGGGCGGAGGAGGCCCTCGGCGTCGGAGCGGAGGAGCAAGGAGCGGTTCGTGTTGGCCTGCGCCATCTTCGCCTCGCTCAACGCCATCCTCCTCGGCTATGGTGAGTTCTTGTAATGCCGCCGCGTGCCCCCTCCCCGTTCCAGGGGATCCGAGCTTACGAATAAGAACAGCGCATTTTTATAACAAATTCGTGCGTCCGTGAGTGGAATCGCAGTTTTGTTCCGACAGTGATAGCACTTTGTTAATCGTAACCGTTTAAAGAGTATGCTTTCCGTACCTTCACGAGAGAAAAAAAATCTTTGATTTGTTTCTGAACGCTTTCAACGACGAAAGGGGGGCAAAGATGCAGTTCGTATGATTTGATGGAAATGTTTTGTTACCTATAGCTATCTAGATGGTCCTCATGCAGGATTCTGATCCTTCCTTGCTCCAAAACGTGCAAATCAGCATCTGAAATAGGACAACTGAGTTATTAAAATTAAAGATTCCAAGGGATTGATTCCCCCCAGCTGCCTAGCTCTTTTATAACCCAGCGTTCATGTTGTATCTGCAGATGTCGGTGTAATGAGTGGCGCAATAATCTACATTCAGAAAGATCTTCACATTACCGAATTTCAGGAAGAAATCCTAGTTGGTTGTTTGAGTGTGGTTTCACTCTTGGGAAGTCTGTCAGGAGGAAGAACATCTGATGCAATTGGCAGGAAATGGACAATGGCTCTCGGTGCAATTGTCTTCCAGGCTGGTGCAGCCATAATGACGTTCGCTCCTTCATTCACTGTGCTCATGATTGGGAGGCTCCTTGCTGGTGTGGGCATTGGCTTTGGTGCCATGATATCTGCAGTCTATATCGCTGAGATATCCCCTGCAGCTGCCCGTGGGACTCTCACATCCCTCCCCGAGATCTGTATCAATTTAGGGATCCTCCTTGGTTATGTTTCCAACTATGCTTTCTCGGGCCTTTCGGAGCACATCAATTGGAGGATTATGCTTGGTGTTGGTATCCTCCCATCTGTCTTCATTGGATTTGCACTTTTTGTGATCCCAGAATCACCCAGGTGGTTGATGATGGAAAAGAGAGTTCCAGAAGCCAGGGCAGTATTGCTGCAGATAAGTGAGTCTGAAGCTGAGGTTGAAGAAAGGATTGCTGAGATTGAGGAAGCTGCAAGTCTTCTTAAATCGACGAAATCTGAGGACAAGGCAGTGTGGATGGAGCTGTTGAACCCTTCTCCTGCTGTTCGTCGGATGCTATATGCTGGCTGTGGTATCCAAATGTTCCAGCAGATCACGGGTATTGATGCTACTGTCTATTACAGCCCAACTATTTTCAGAGATGCCGGGATCAAGTCGGATCAGGAGCTTCTTGCAGCCACAGTGGCTGTTGGGTTTACTAAGACTGTGTTCATATTGGTTGCAATTTTCCTCATTGATAAAGTTGGACGCAAACCGCTTCTTTATGTTAGCACCATTGGAATGACTATGTGCTTATTTGTCCTGGGGATTGCACTCACACTGCAAAAGCATGCCATGGGACTTATTTCTCCAAGAATTGGGATTGACCTAGCAGTTTTCGCAGTTTGTGGGAATGTGGCTTTCTTTTCAATTGGCATGGGTCCAATATGTTGGGTCTTGTCTTCAGAGATATTTCCTTTGAGATTACGAGCTCAAGCATCGGCACTAGGTCAAGTAGGTGGTAGAGTGAGCAGTGGTCTGGTTTCCATGTCATTTCTTTCCATGGCCCGTATTATATCAGTGGCAGGAATGTTCTTTGTCTTTGCGGTTATCTCGACTGTCTCTGTGGCCTTTGTGTATTTCTGTGTGCCAGAAACGAAAGGGAAAACTCTGGAGCAGATTGAGATGATGTTTGAAGGTGGAAAAGAATGGAGAGGGGGTGAGATAGAGCTTGAGGATACACAACATTTAATACAGAGCAGCAAGAAGTCTGTATCTCTAGGCTGACATTATTAGAAACAATAAATTTGAAATCATTCGACGTTCAATGATGAACCATCCTTATCCTGCTTCCATCGCCCTACGGGATTCTGAAATTCAGGTCTGCAAAGTGATCAGGCTGCCTTGGACTGCTACGGATTTTGAGGGCTTAACACGAGTATAGTAGGTGTAGGTGCAAAACAGCTACTACTGTTTAGTTCTTCGTGTAAATGTCTGCTTTACACACCTACATCCCAAAATGTTACCTGGGAGGACACAGATGTTGTATATGGCGGTATCTTCCACCTAAGAAAAAATATAGTTGTTGATTCCACAGTTTAATTTTAGCAGAGGAAGAGGTATTATAATGCAACTGTGCTGTTATTTTCCAACTGAATGAATTGTGTGTGATTCTCCATCCAGCTTTTCAATTTAGTTCTTCATGATATTGTAGTACTGTGTCTTTGTTGGTCTAGTATAAAACCTTCAAGATCACGCTGTGTGTATAGCTTATGCATTGAGGTGCAGTGTTCTGTAAATACCAGATTTGGATGGTGTACAGTTCATAATGAATTTGTCATGTCAGATGATTCCTTCTATCAAATTAATTATTTACTGAAAGTTCACTGTGACCCTGTGACCCTGCGAGTCTCTATAGATTAGCATAGCTTCATATACATTTTTTTTGTGTCGTACTGACAATCTTACAAGTGCAAAGCCACTGTTATTATGTCATTGCTTGCCTGGAAGTGAAGATGTACAGTTTGTCTGACATCCCACATATTCCAATCTCTTTATCTGTTTGCATTTGTGCAACTATTCATACTTTGCAAACATGGAGGAATTGCAGAACAAGCAGCTGTCTGAGAGTAACCTTCCAATCACACTCCCCTCCTCCATTTCCAGGCTCCTGCTCTCCCTGTTCCATAGATGGATGCCAAAGCTCTCACCTTTGATGCTCTCGACCTTGGCCTTCACCCACCTCTCGCCCTTCCTGTCCTTGGGTGCAACAAACAGCCCGCCGATCTTGTTCCAGTCGACGGGGTAGAACGCCGGCGGCGGCAGCACCGTCAGGTCAGCCTCCGGCCTCCGGCGGCGACGCCACCTCGCCGCCACCCTCGACACGAGGTACGGCCCGTTGTGGCCCCACTTGCTGCCGTCGAACTTGTCGGCGAACTCGGCGATGAACTCGCGGAGCAGCGGGTGGCCCCGGTCGAACACCATGACGGCGTTGTTCAGGCGCATCCAGTCGCCGGTGGACGCGTCCACGGCCTGCGCGCCAATGGCGTTGCGGAGGTCGGAGAAGGGCCTGAGGACGATGACGTCGGCGTCGAGGTAGACGCCGCCGTACTTGTAGAGCAGGGCGAGGCGGAGGAGGTTGGAGAGGTTCTGCCCGAGCGGGATGCTGCCGGCGCTGACGTCCCCGCGCTGCACCGCGCCTAGCCACGCCTCCGCCGGCGTGCCGTTCAGGAGGTAGGCCATGTCCGGCGAGGCGGCGGCGACGCGGAGGCCGCGGTCGAGGAACGGGCCGAGCCTATCGCTGCCGCCCTCGGAGTCCATGGTGTCGGAGGCGATGAGGAGGCAGGCGTCGCGGTGCGACCTGAAGAGGCTCTCCATGACGAGGAGCTCACGGCGGCCGAACTGCGCGAGCGGGGAGAGCCACGTCATGAAGAAGCGCCGCGTGCACGGCCGCGGCGAGGCGAAGAGCTCGTCCGCGCGCGCCGCGAACCGCCGTGTCCGGGGAGTCTGCCTGAGCAGCAGCTTTAGGAGGCTCTTGTTTCTCTTCGTGGACACCTTCTTGTTGCTCTTAGCAGGAGAAGCAGGAGGAGGCGGCGGCGGAACAGGAGGTGTCGGTGTCGGTGTCGGCGGCGGCGGCGGCGACGAGGATGCATGGAAGGCTCGCAAGGACTTGTCCATGGAGGCATCAAGTGTAGGAGGAGCAGCGGCCGCCGTCGTAGTCGTCGTCGTGGCAGTCGGCCTCGAAGTTGGCCGCGAAAGGATTGGGCAGAGCAGGAGGCTGAAGGTGGTGTGCGAGAGGAGGAAGACGAGGGAGAGAAGCAGGAGGAGGAAGGGGAGGGAGAGGGAGAGGAGGAGCAATGGCAATGGCTTCCGCGGCGTCGGCGCCGGCGCCATCGTCGGAAGAGCAACAGGCGCCATGGCGTTCGCCTTGGTGGCAACTGGCGCCATGTGCACGTACGTGCACCGGGCGCCTGCCTCTTGGAGCCAAGGGATTTTCTGCGTGGACCCTTCGAAACAGGGGAAGGGAGAGCGCGCCATCAGCGTGTGCCGCTGCACAAGCACAATGCTCGCCGATATGTTAAAATTTTTAAGCACACACTTGCTAATTTTGTGGCATTATGTTTTGGAGGCACTGCCTGCCTCAGTGCAGTGGTGTCAATGTGTGATGTGCTGTCATGCATTTCTCTCCAATTTAAGTCTAGTGCATGCTTTTACTTAGTTCGGAGTATAAGGATATCTGTACATATATGGGTCTTTTTGTGTCCACTTCCAACTACCAAGTTTGATCTGCGTTTTTCTTAGGTGCATCAAGTTTGTTTTTGAAGTGCTTTGCATGCATGTTCAAATGATGCAACAGGCTAACCGACTAAACAATACATAAAGTGACCACTACTGGATCTCACGAATCATGGCTAATTTTTTATGCAGGAAAGGAGAGCAAATGAGCAAATTGGATCATCATGATCCTACCTTACTGCTAACTTTTACATCCAGTCAGCTTATGTATGATGCATCATAAGTTCATAACCGACAGCATTGAATACATCAGCATTGAGAAAACTTCGCATTCAGATCGGCACGCCCATAGCATTCAGGCAGCACGAAATGTGCGATGTACGTAGCTTAATTGGATTAGATAATCGACTTGCATGTGACACGCTATAAAAATTGACATGGTATACAAACAGCTAATAGATAAGTCAAAGCTTGGGGATGCCACCGTGCGAGGATCTGAATAGATCCCTCTGAAAAATATCAGAATCCTTTTTTAAAAAACTACTCATCGACTTACATTGCTGGGTGAATTCCTTAAATAAAGTAGAAACTGTTCATCGACTTATAGTGCAGGACATATTTTGCTAGCCTCACCATTGCATCACAGAAACGTAGTTGGAGTGAGGTGCAGTAGTTAGATCAAGGAATTGGCGTGATGGGATTATGAGATAAAAACACAACAAAAAAAAATTAGACCTCCTGCAATTCTCTAGCATTTGCAGTCTTTACTACAGCTTCCAAGTTACAACTACAACGATTTTCACCAGAAAAACCTCTCTCGGTGCCATGAGGCGACATAAATTTGTTATTGGTGTTTGAATCAGAATCTTACACAGTAAGATTAAATCTGCTGCACTTAATCAGAAATTTAGACAACGGAGAAATGAAAGATATGCTAATCATAAACCAGATAATGATAGATTGGATATGCACACAATCATATGCAAGATACATTGCGTCAAAAAATATGCAAGATACAATTGTTACTTCTGCATTAGGTAATTAGGATATTGTCTCTAGAAATATTATTTGAGTTATCCATTCATCTCTTCAAAGTTCTAACCGTAGGTTACTCTCCATATCTGGAAATGAATACATTAGTAAATTGAGCGAATGTGACTCAAAGTTCATAACCTGGAAATCTAGAATCAAGGGGGTTAATCATGTCCAGAAACAGGTAAGCCATTCCAGCTTGTCCTTCAAACAAGGAATACGGCTCATCACCACTGTGCATGATGCCATCTGCAATCAGTTGTTTAGCTCGGTCAAGAAGAAAGCAAGCGAAAGCTTTAGCACGGTAGAGGTGTGCCTTCTTTTTGGTTAGGCTGAAAAGTGCTAGAAATATATAGGCGTTCCCACTTACTCCATGGCATATTCCAACTCTTTTGAGCATCCCTCTATTCCAACCGACCTCTGCCGCCTCTGCAGCTGCCTCAAGGAATCGTTCTTCTGGGAACACCTGATAAGGATATAACATAGTATATGTAGAATGTAACAGATTGGAAGAACGAAACATGCAGCCAAAGGAGGTGGTTGAGATGAGATGATCTGATAATAGAAAACAAACCTGTGAAGCCTTTGCTAAGGTGAGGGAAATGCCAGGAGCCCCATGGCACCAGTGCACAAGATGATCATAATTATCCTCCTTAGTGACAGGGTAATTACCACTAGGGAACCGGTTCTGAATCATGTAGTGCAAGTTTCCCTTTACGCATTCCATGTCATCTTTAGTTAAGTCCATGTCCAGCAAAACATGCATGATCCCAGAAAGACCATGAGCAGCACCCCAATACTTCTCACCATACCATTCATACATCAATGGGCAGCCTATCGTGGACAGTGTTCTACCATCTCTGATAATATCTCTCATGACAGTGTCCTACAAATAGTTCAATAGAATGATGACGATGATCCAACATCCATCGCATGTGCCCAGCGATCATCCAACAAGTATGAATGGAAGAATGACGAATGAAGGCACTAAGGATTGAATTGTGTACTTACTGTAGTGGTTGGCGGTATAGTATTCTCTCCAAGGTGCTTGTTTAGGAAGGTGCATGCCCGTAAGTATCCAGCTCTTCCATATAGAAGCTCATCAGGTAATTTACTTTGAATTTTGATCTATACCAGGATAATACATGTTATGTCACATGAACATGGGGCCATACTACCATAGATAACATATTGCTTTGTTTAGATAGATGGGGCCATAGATAACATATGCTTTGTTTAGATGGATGAACTTTCAAGTGAGTAAAGAGACATACTTGGGACTAGAAGACTAACATTTTTTTTCTATAAACAGTGCAACCGATCAAACGTAAAAATGTTACTGCATACTGTAACAAAACAGCAGTAAAATTTCTATGGTTCAGTGTTGTTTGATATGTGGCTTCTTATTTAGAAACAACAATTTCATTTCTTAGGAGCTCAACTGCTCAAGCCAACACTAATATAGGTCCTGTAATCCTGTTGATTAATTTATAATAAGCCAAAATAGCCAATGTTCATGTTCTTATGTCATTCCAGTTTTAACTGATGATGAACCTGCACCTATAGCATCATCCAAGTCAAACTACAAATTTATTGAGTTCAGAAGGCTAATTATCACAATCACGTTATAGGTATCAGCAGCAGCAGCTTTTTACGCTTAATCACCTCATTAAACGCGCTCAGGTAATGAGCAACGCCAGCTTCATCACCGGCGTGTTTGGCCACCACCGCGCCGAGGGCGCAGACTCCAGCTCGCCCACAGATGAACGTGACGATCCTGCACAAATCCCCCAAACCCCACCGAGTCACCACCTTACCAAACCAAATCAAACGCTGCGCCCGACGAAGATGCGGAGGAACGCAGATTACTCGTTCCCCATGGATGCGGCGTCGCAGGTGGCCACGATCTCCGCGCACGTGGCGAGGTCCGCGCGGTCGCCGATGACCAGGTAGGCCCTGAAGAGCAGGAGCGCCGTGCCGAGCGCGCCGGTGTAGAGGCTGAAGTCGCCTACTGCCTCCCCCGCTGTTTATCCCACGTGTCGTGCACCACCTGATCGACGAGGAGCACACCAGAATATCAATCAGCGCATGAGGTGACGATCGAGCGCGCGTGGTAGCGAACTAGCGATACGGGGTGGACGAGTTTACCTTCTGTTTCAGGTGAAGCGCCACGTGGAGGAAGCGATCGGCGAGGTCGGGGTAGGGGAGGGAGAGGAGGTGATGGAGAGAGGAGGAGCATGTGGAAGGGATTGCCGGAGCCGCCGGCGGTGGCGGCGGCGCGCCTTCGTCGACATAGTCCGGCATATTGTTGGGGAAGAAGCGGTCGGCCATGCTAGATACCCCTGGAATCGCTGGATTTCTTGTCCGTTTTCTCTGGGAGGAGAGAGAAGGACGGGAATGGTGGAAAGGCGGCGGAAACCGGCGAGAACGTACGGCGGCGAGCGGCGGAGGGAGGAGGGCTCCGCTCAGCAGATCACTGAACTGGCCTCCGGTGAATGCAACCGACCAGCTGACATGTGGGCCAGAGCGTGCTACTTTCTCCTAAAGACCCTCGGATATTGTTTAATCTCCGGTTGGCCACTTTTGTATGTACTAACCGTCCGATGGACGTTCCACGGTCCAGGTACAAATGTTTGATCGCTTCATATTTTGTCGTAAAGGCTCTTTGAGAAATATGTAAACTTTGACAGCTTGTCTTTCTGTTAGAAGAAATACAAGAACATAGAAGAGATCAGAGATGTCGTATATGGTATTCTAAACATAAGTACTACTGTTTTTCATAGTCTTAAGTAACTTAAGTAAGTATCGTTCGCTTCCCTTACAAGCCTTTGCCAAATTTTAAATTTTAAAACATATTATTTAAGTTTTATTTATCATAGTTTATTATTAGTATAAACCGGCAGATATAAAAGTTTTACTAATAAATTATTATTATTTTGTACCATTGGCCAAACGATCCATATCCTTTGTTCAGGTGCCACCACCTTTCCTGAACTCCAAGAATACCCCCACCGAGGATGAATATGAAACGTGTTGGCGAAGTAGGATCGTGAGGTATATCAGCTACTTCTCCGAGCTCGACTACTTTGCTCTAGTATCGGCTCCATGCCTCCATCACCGCCTTATTGTTAGAATCATCTCCGGTTCATTATCCTTACCAACTCCAATAGGGTTCTTGGGTGGCTTGTGAAAACAATCAGAAATGGTAAAAAATAATCATTTTTATAAATAGGATTCGTTGGTTAGGAATTTCCATATTTATCAATTTAACTACTTATATTGTAATATATTGTAATACGTTGTTGAAAGAAATTTAAAAAAAAATAGAAGGTACTCCATATAGCTAGAAACAGAAACAGAAAACGAATAGTACCATTTTTAAGAAAACGATGCTCGGTGGGTCATGAATTCCTGTCATCGTTTTTATTTGTAGGCTATCCAACGAAGGCGAAGGTTGTCCGCTACAACAATGGAGGCCTCTCTCCTCGTCAGTCCTGTCAGTTGTCACCCTCGCAAGTGTTGGTGTTTGATGATCCTTGTATTTCCTCCGATCTTAACATTCGTAGTCGCAAATGCTTTCTGCATAGAGGAAAAATCATGATGCCTGTAGCCACTGTAGTCGAGGTACCTTAAAGATTCAAAGCAAGTTCACTAGTCTTGGTGATGTTAAATACAAGGTATGAGCCATCACAGTTTCTTTTTTTAGTTATCTTTTTTGATTGAGGTGATAAAAAATACGCCCTCCGGCCTCTTATCTCCTCACGGAAATAGAGGGCCAAAGTCTGCTTATCTCAAACATATAGATAAACAGAAAGAGGGACAACAACATTGTGCAGGTAGCCACCAAGATTCGAACTTCTCATAAAGATCTTCAACCAATGCGGGTATGGACTTTGTAGCATCAATCAGCAATTCAGCATCATGCATCCCCCAATACAGGAGTATGGCACCAATCTGTATACATAGCCAACCTCCTTAAGCCTTTGGACCAACACCAGCCGAACCCGGTTGCTCTATGCACCAAACATGGCCATGAAGAGCAGAAGGAAGCAGTAGATGTAAAACTGGAATCGAAGTCATGGGAATTACCCACATGGCATAGAAGCTACCACTACGTAGCAAAACTGTCCAATCAAAGCTACCACCCTAAATCTAAGATCTGAAGAAACAAATTCATTTGAGCAATAACATTGGCTAATCTACTGCACGCAAGGAAGCCATTTTACAAACTGTCATCCTTCTAAGATCCAAACTCCGCTGGGGCATCACGGGTAACAGGTTCAAGGCAAATCACAGAAGAGCACCGTGAGGCGTGAGCTCACTCGGAGGCCAGGTTACAACATCTTCGAACGAGCACCTGTTGGGAGTTACCAAGTAACTAGATTGGAAATGACACCAACACAAAATTCTATCACCAAATCGAGAACGAAATATGCAGGCATCATGTGCACATAGATTTCTCCTTTCAAGACCATCTCGTCCATCCTTGCAGTCCTCGAAGTTCATCGGGGGCCAACAGGTTCCATGCGATTGATCCCATCAAGTTCAGATGTCCAGAAGATGAACATCAAAGAACACGGCCACTGTTCCTAGAATCCCAGCCAGAAGGGATGGTTTGTAGACTCTGCTGGAAATCTGGTTTGATGCGATTAAAATTTGATACCGATGACCTGTCGAAAAGAATAAATATTATACACATTGGCATGGCATGTGCGCAAACCAATTTAGACTCTAAATAGAGGACAAATATTGTGGAGATTAAACATTCCAACCATCACCTCTGAAATCCAGACGATTTATGTGCAAAGATACCAAGCATGGATTTCAAATTTCCTAGAGCCTCATCAGCAGCCTATAAAAGAACATAATATCAAGTAAAAGAACAGTGCGGGAATAATGCGTGCAAACAAATTGCACAAATGGGCGCATACAAAGTTGTCTATAGTGCAAGAGACAATATCTACACAAGAACCAAGTTGAGTCTGTAAACATTTAACATGTGTGCACTTTTAATATTTTCTAGAGGCAATTGCTGCATCTACCAACGTAGTAGTTATCTCTATCATTACTAGAAGTTTTAAAAAAACTATTATCTCTGATGTTGTCAATGTTGTCAATGTTGTATATTTTGTCCTAGAACAAATACAAGAGAAAGGCAGCATCTTGCTGTATACATTGAAAAATGATCCTCCTTATAAGTCCCAAAGAGAAAAGAAAACATTTAAATAGTAACTATGAGTCCAAACAGCTAGAATAAAGACTAGTTAAACGAAACACTCCCTCTCCCTCTGTTCATAGCAAGGCAGAAACTCAGACCTCAGGATTTATTTGTTGGTTTTGAAACTTTAACAAATTGAAGTGATCAGAGTAAATCGTTTCATCTATCTATTTACAACCTGCAGCTTAGCTTGTTCCCATGTTGCTCCAACTCCTTTTCCCAGGATTTGACCACCTATTTCGACCTGAAAACCAAATGCATGTAAATGAAACATAAGTAACAAACTCAAAATGTTCTAAAAGGATAACAGCTCTTGACAACGACAACAAAAAGAACATCTTATACTACTTCCATTGTATTATTGTTAAAAGGCATCACATCACATCAAATACAGCTTGATCAAAGGAATCTTTTGATGGCCTGTAAGTTGTAAAGTTGGTGTAATTTTAGTTTTCTAAACAACCTACTTTAGACGTTAATCATGTACCATATAGAAGTTTGATGGACATTCATTCATTGAAGTACTAACCTGAGCATAAGCTTCTTTACCTGATGAACCACAAGGACGTGAAGGCTGCTCTTGGAAAACTAAGTTGTAACCCTCAACTGTACACTGCAATGCATCACATCATAGTTCAGTAAATAAAGTGCACTCGTCTAAAAGCTGATAATTAAGGCAGCCACTTACAAGCTCCTTGAGAGCAGCAACAGAACCAGCAGGTTTTCTTAAAGTATCAACTCTCTCGCCCATGTATCTAGACTCGTTTGAAGTGCTTGCAACTGGTGATATGCCATCTCTACTATCTCCCGAATATCTGAATGAGTTTGAATTATTACTAAAACCATTGTCCTTCAGAATCATCATCTTATCCGGATCAGATGATAGAAATTTTTCTGCAAGTGAACATCATTGGCCAATCAGACTCAAAATATTTTACACGGGAAAGATATAAAACTTATATAACGGTTTCATGAGGATTGCTCTTGGTATAGTGTTTTATATTTTCTATCTAATTTGAAAAGATCAATCATGAGGCCAAATAGAAATTGGTTAAGGACAGATATATATACAAATAATACAAAGGCAGAAAATAATTCAACAACTTCAGCAGAGAATAGTTCAAAGATGCCAAGTCAGAACAAAAATGTTTTCCAATATCTTGAGACCTCCATGATACCTTAGAAGTTGCTTAAAACAAAATAACCCCATGATCAAGCAATTTTCACTTGTATCCTCGAGAGTGTTCTCGTGAGGTAGCGGATGCAGAAGGCAGCAAAGGGGATTCGCACACACCCGACGGCCGCACGATCCATTGCAACCCCACCTAGACGCCTCCATTGAAGGGGGGGCTAGGGTAGATAATCCATTATTTCCAGCAACCAAGCCTATTAATCCAACAATGAACCAATCCCATGAATCCATCTGTAAGTCTGTCTGTAGCAGGAGACGTGCCAGGGGGGCAAGGAGCAGCGTGGCGCAGTGTAGCAGTATGAGGTTGGCAAGCAGGAAGCAGTTTGTGCTTAAGCAGATTCAACTCACGCATTAAACATTTGCCTTAATTCCTTAATCCATGATTCCTTGTGCAACTAATTATACACAACTGGATTATAATTTCTAATTCATGTATTGACTATTATAACATTTAGCATTTATCTATTCATAGATTTGCAACAATTGGTGACGTCAATATTACATAGTTTGTTTCCAATTAAGTCTACAAGTAGTACTCCTCGTGCTAATGATAATATAAGTCAACTAATAAAAGTTTGATGGTTTTAATTTCAATGAATCATGGCAAAACATATAAATACCATTTACTTTGATAATAATCTTGTGGTAGCTTTATTTAACTAGTACCCCCAAAATTTTAGTGCCGTGCCATTGGGTGATCACGTAACTTGTTGGCAGCATTACTGTCAGATGTGCTATGTGTACCCCTCTGTATTAACAAAATTCAACCAGGACTTCTCTGCTGGTCCAACAAAAATATAAACACCATGTCCCCAAACTTTAGTTATACATTTGGCATTTGCCACGCAGAATCAAGAAACCAAGTTCTCAACAAACTTACCTGCCAGATTTCTTAAGGACATATTAACAGCTTGGCGTTTTGCTGCTTTTCTTGTTTTTCCAATTCCTTCACCTACCTTTTCTCCTAAAATCCTAACCTGAAACATGCACAGAGAAAGATATGACTAAACATGAAGCAATCTTATAAAGACTGCAAGAAGATTAGAATAATTTGCATGCAGCAGCAAGTTCAAATAATTTGGGAAAATGTAAGTTTAGGCTTAGTCACATGATCTTTGTAGAGATAGAGAAATTCCTGTTGCCAAGGTTATTTCCTGAAGTCAACAAGTTTTCACAATTTCTCATGATAACAAACATAACTGCCCATTAAGGCATTAACATTATCATTTAAATAAAATTTATGTGGTAATAAAGGAGAGTGGAATTCGCAGAAGTTTTTACTTTACCTCAATGGAGAATTGCAACTCTGCAGTACTACACAAAGTTGATTGGTACTCCACCTAAAAATGAATGAACAAATACATCAACAGCAAAGTAATACAGGAAGAAGATAATAACACTGTAATTTCACATCCAAACTACCTTAAATCCACATTCCACTGCAATTTCCTCCAACACACCAGCTGAGGTCTCTGCGTTTTGTACAAACTGGTGTCCTGGTTCTATTTGACTGCTTCGATGATTCGAAGGACCAAACCGGGTTCCTACGTCCTCTCCTTCACATAGCAGACAGCAGACAGTCTAAAATGATACTTTTTTATCTATGGAAAGTTTAAGATGCTCTAAAGTGAAAGCCTAAGTTGAAGTTTAAGAGGGGTCATTCATGATACTGGGGGAACCGGGGCAACACTGAGCGAGCAAGAGGCAACACACATTTAATTGATTGCAATAAAGGAAGCAGTCATTTAACCAGTTTTGATTCCACCCCATTGATAACATGCCCCAGTATAAGCTTCAAAACTACCATGTATACAGCCCACAGGCTTCGTTAATTGCAATAAGATCAGTCTAATATTATTATATGCAATAAAAGACATTTCAATGAGCTAGAATTTCAGAAATTAATTGGATCAAGAAAATGCACAGAACCATTCGATTAGTTGGCATGAATGAAGCATTTTACATAACATGACACTACACCAAATGAAAAGTGGGGAAAACAAGACATGATGAACACGGTTAGATATTAAAATGAGTCATGAGCTTCAGATGTGTTTTGAAATGGGACCTCAAGAGCTACAATAACTGCAACTTATCATTTCTGCAGCTAAAGTACAATTACGGCAAATCATCTCTGGGCCAAAATTTTCAGTAGACTTAGCAGTTAGATGGATTCAAGTAAACCCATGAAATCATGATTGACGGCATATAACAAGCCAGCAAAACTTACTCAAAAAAGATTAATCCAGCATTTCTGTGCAATGCATAATGTGTTGTTGCTTCTGAATCAACTCAAACCAAAATGTGATGCTAAACAAGCAAACATATTATCAAACTAAATATAACTTTAGTTATCATGACAATCCAAAATTTTATTAAGGGTCTAAGACACAAAGGTTGCATTTAGACAGGTATACAAGTACTCAACTCTAGAAATATGCAAGACACGACCAGTAGATTGGCTTATGACAACATCTTAAGCTTAGTGCAGCGAGCATAACGGGAAGACATAGCTCATGCACGATTAGAACCATCAGAGGTAAAACAAAACATACCAGGAAAAGATCTGTAGGCTATAGATGAACGATTCAGCATATGATGATCCTCACTGTGAGGCAGCTGAAGGAATCAAAGCATTTGTCAACAGATTGTCCAGATATACTTCACTGACAAACATATGTTAATTGAATAATCGATCAAGTAGATGACCACTGACCTGTGAGGGGTATCTATGGCTCCGACGGTTATATCTATCAGAAGCTATAAGATTATCCTCATCAGGAAAATACGGTGGATTATGTAGTTGCTTTTTATCATAATTTATAGCATCAGATTCCAAATGGAACCCTGTTGAGGTCCTATTTAGGCTTCTTGGATTCATCTCATCCTCTACATGTGACCAATTTCCATGAGATTGCACTGGCAATACTGAGGTCTGTACAGGTGATCCTGCAGGACAGGGTGGTGCAGGATCTCTCGTGTCTTGACCATGCTGTAATATGAGAAGCCTTCTCCTTGTGTCAGGATCCAACTCAGATTCAGGAACCTCACCCTCTTCTCTAGCTGGAGAACCTTGCGATGGATCCACAGGAGCAGATTGAGCAACCGGCCAGCTAAATGAAGGAGGCTGAGGACCTTGATCATCATTCAAAGGAATCGTGCCCAATGATGGTGCTACTGGAACAGATGATGTAATAAGTTGCTGGTTAGGGGCCACAGGCATCACATCAGCATTAGTTGGTATTGGATTCACAGCTTGAACACTGCAAGACGCTTCCTGACAATAGTGCATATACATACGTAAAAGGTAAAAACAGTAGTCATTGCTAAGAAACATAATAATATACGCTTGTAATTGATCTCAGCATTTTTTTCTCACAAGAAGCCAAGTCAACCCATTGGAGTAACAACATAGTCATAGGAGCATAACTATAGCATTTGCAATTGGCTGGTCCAACAAAAAGGGTTAGGCTAACTTAATACACCCTCTTGTTCACTTCAAATAAATAAACGATTTATGCAGATTAAGATCACGTAAATAGAAAAACACTATACTGAACAGTAGAATATATATTAAAGCATTGAATGAGACATTAGATTGATCCAATGCTCCAATAGTTTATTGCAACTGCATATTCAAACAAAATTTTATAATACTGTTGGTCATGAGATTTTGTGCCCAGCATAATTCCTAATGAACAAAATTACACATGAAATATTAAACAATGTATTTTTTTGTTCCAAAATGTATCGTGCAACCTAAAAAATAACTATAGTATTAATATGCAGCATCTAATTTAGGAAAGTACATCTTGGTATTCAGTTTCTATTCACATCATTAACAACCAAGCAGAACAGGGTAGTGAACTAATGGTTACTAGAAGTGAACACCTTCAATCTCCTCTCAGCTTCTGCATCTGCCATACCATCAAAAGCAAGAGGATCTTTGTTTACATTCAAAATGGCAGCATTCTCGTCCTATTGAAGAGACTGAGTGTAAGTTGGCAGTTACTAGGGAACCAATCTGGAGCATGCACTTTACGAAGTTTACCTCAGTAATCAAGTAATTGCCAACATCAGGAGCGGACGGAAAATCATTTAATTCGTCCTCGTAGTGAATCTCGCTTATCCTTGGTAGAAGGACCTCATCAAATTCTCTGTCAATTAAATCGTAAATTTCTATATCTCAAAATAATTCACACTTTTCTATGGCACAATAACAAGAAAAAAGCTTGTGTGGCAGAATGGAGTATATTAAATTTAGCTGGGACTACAATGAGTCATGGCAATGAATTTACTTAGATCACATAGGCAAAGATGGATATCCTTACTTGAAAAAACCACCCCTGACATTGCATGCAACATTTCTAGCAAAGCAGAGAACTGGAACAGAGAAGTTTGCCTGATAGTTCAAGACAAGGTGCCCTCAATAACCAATACTTAAAAATATATATTTGTGTTGGTGTAAAGTACAGATAAACCTTACCTCTGCCTGGGGAGAGTAATATGGAGAAAAAGCAGGAACTACATGAACCCTACACTGGTCTTTCTCATCCCAAACTTTCAAGCGATCATCAATCACAAGGGCCATTTCTGGGTGGCAAGACCCATCATGGAATACATTCAGCAGAGACTTTCGAGAGCCTATAAGAGTGGGTATAGCATTAACATCAAAATATGGGAAGTTCCAAGACATTATGTGCATGCACATGAAAATTTGTAGGAAGGAAATTAGACAATACAAAACATTGATTGCGGTGTACAAAATATACCAAATGACATTATATCCTTTGGTAGCTGTGTTGTTTGAAAGAAATAGTAATGCTAACACATACCAGATTTAACACAGACAAGTCTGTCAGTAAGTTGAATAGAGTTTATCAGTCTTGAATCTGGATCGAGCAACCTCCACATTTCCAAAGCATAGTCCCTCTCAGCCATTGTGCACACATATACCTCAAAACGTTTGCGACCTCTTGCCATTAAGTAGCTCCGAAGATCCTCCCATGCAGGCCTCAACCGTACCAGAACACTGGTATCCCTTATCTAATTAAGAAAAAGGGAAAGTCAACTAGGCAGTATAACAGCATGGCAACATGGAACATGGTTGTATCAAAGCTGGATAGAAGGTAAGTGCTTGGCACTCAAAATATCACAATAGGAAAAATTTCAGTTGCCACACCAGCTAATGCAACTAGCCCTCAACAGTACCAACCACTAAGCAAGGATTATTTGCCAATTCAATTTGGGTCACATTAATACATAATTTGTAATACATTAAGAACTGACAGCACCAAAACCAAAAGGTTGCTATATTTTTCTTTTAAAAAGCAGTGCCAAATAAAATTAGTAAAATTAGAGTACAAAATAGACTTATTTGAGTTATGATGGTAAACTTCAACCAAAGCACATGATGCAAAATAAAGTGAATTGTGGTATTTCATTTATATGTTAGTCGACGTAACAGATGTAGAGACAAGAGACATTTGGCAACACATGACTCTAGAACAAAGTTGATTGAAGAAATACATACCAATGGATTTATACGCGTCAGGATAATATTTTTCTCTTGTAATCTTATGATTGGACGAGTCATAGGCTGATGATTACCAGGTAAAGGTGGGATAACCTCAGTCTGTACTTTATAAACCTTGCCACCATCAGTAACCTGATCACTTTCTATATACTGCTTTAGGATAGACCTGTCTTCTTGGTACCTCTTGATCTCTGCCGACATACCACTAATATGCTGAGGATCAATCTCGTTACTCAACTTTCTCTGAAGTGCATCAATTCTGTCTTCAAAGGACCGTGTGGTATTGGCGACAAGCAATGTTTCATCAAGGTCAAACACAATACCAAGGCAACGAAGATTCAACATGCTCAAGCAAGAATTATACAAGCCCGATGGCACCTTATAGCCCCAAAAACAAGCAAGATTTGGCAAGTTTCTCTTGGAAGTCATTGCCACTAAATGGATCTCTTCTGCTCCTAGAGGAAAAACAGCAGTCTGCAAGCAGGAGAGAATGAAAGGAAATGAAAAAGGTAGAAAAAGGAAAAATGTTTGGCACTAATACAAAATGCATCATGTAAAAGGCATGGCATCTAGTACATTTGTTCACATACCTGCATATCAGAGTAACATCCACAAAGTAGTACAGAAAATAAAAGGTATAGCAGAAATGCAAAAAAGGGGTACTTTGTTAAAAAAGAATAAAGGGAATGTGTGGATTAAAAACTATCTACATCCATCCAAATCTTAAAATAGTGAAATCAAAACCAGGAATATTTATAGCACTGTCCTGACCACAGTTAAATGCTAATAAAACCAACTACGTAAAGGAAATATTAGGCCGAAAATAGTGTGTTTCTTAATATAGATGTAATTATCAAATAATTCAAGTGGAAGCAAGAAACACATTGAGTTGCTAGCAGATGAGTGCCATGTAGATTAATGCGTTAAAATTATTCAAGTAACCTTCACTCATTCCTCAAACAATGTCTTTCAATACGTGGAGTTCAGCAGTTCACAGTTCATGATCAATTGCAGCAATGAACTCCTGATAGCAAGTGTGTCAAGTCCAAAGTCCAGAACTGTTGAAGAAAAAGCAAATTCTTCACTGCATCGGGTATGTTTCAACAACCATTAAAAGTTTCACATTCAAAAATCAGAACTTCTCCGGTTCTGAAACATGAAACGTTGTTCCTGAAACCTCGGTCATTCAACAGCATCAGGCCAGGTTCTGTATTTCGATTAGTTCAATTATTGAAAATTTGAGATCGAATAAAAGCGAGTCCAGTACACACAATATCATGCAGAAAATTGAATTCTCGAATAGGTTCTAGTCAGTATCATTAGTCATGTCACCATCGTTGTCAAATTACTTGACCAGAGATAAATTGCCAATAAATGTTTCAGGGAAAAAAATAGACTAGTTCTTTCATGTGCTAAAAAATTATTTGCTGTTCGGGTAAACTTCACCATGTAAATCAAATGTTCCATTCGTTCATTCATTCCCTTCTTTTTAATTATTGTCTGTGGGTTTCTTGTTGGGAGTGATTCATGTACCTTTCCGTCTCTGAGGCAAGCGGCGTGCATGGCGACGAGCGGCGGCGGGGGCTCATCCGCTGTGGCCGTGGGCCTGGACTCCATCACGAGGCAGCGACCGCCTGCGGCAACGGCGTGCAGCACGGCGAGCGGCGGGCACCGCTCGCTGGGCGGTGACAGGCGGTCCACCCGGATCTCCCGCGCCCACGCCGCCACCGCCAGGTCCGTCTCGCCCTTGGGCCACACCTCCGCATGCCCAATGGAGGTGTTCCCGTAATAAACCACGGATTTGATCATCATCACGTCCTCGGATCGAATCCGGTTGGGTTCCAGGGATTCCACTCCTTAGGTCAAAAAAAATTATTCCGCACGCACGTCCGCGCCACCTGTCCGGAGATCCGTCGTCAGACCGGTGGGATCTGTTCTTGTCAAGCGTCCGCGCGGATGCGCGTGCTCTTACGGTGCCCTGGTTTGCTTCACGTCGCGTTCAAATCCCTCTCCGATTCCGGGCGCCCCGGGATGCGGCAATGACGGCGGCGGGGAGCTCGGGGAGGAGGGGAGAATGGGGGAGGGAGGCCTAGGGGTAAACCCTAGGGTGGGCGTCTGATACAGCTCTGGTGCTCTGGTGGGGGAGGGGGAGGGGAAGGACGAGCAGAGCAAGACGCTTTATTTAGAAGCTAGACGAGGCGGGGGCCGGGGAGTAACACCAGTCAGCCATAACTTCGGCTGTGCTCACTGGTTGTTGTCGCTTGTACTTTCTCGGCCGTTGCTGTCTCTCCTTCTTCCATGCTTGGTGCTGGCCGTGAGATGATCTCGCCCTCATTTTAAGGATCCAAACTCCAAATATAAACTTGTTACGAACGGAGATTGACATTGTGATTTACTGCTTTGAATCATCAGAAAGGTGGAAGAGTTTATGTTTTGATTTTCTTTTTTACTTTTAATAATGTTATATGAAGCATCGTAAACTTATTTTTTTTACAGTCATATTTTACAATATATTTCTCTTGCATTACTTGCAATTCATCTAAGGTAGGTTAGCAACAGGGCGGGGCGGGGCGGGACAGGGCCTGGTTGGGCTAGAATACCCCTGCCCCGTCCTCTTGCGAGTATCCTCGCCCTTGCCCCGCAAAGGCAGTCGGGTGAAAAACATCACTCATCCCTACCCCGTGGGGGACCTAGCGGGTGATCAGGGCCCCGCATCACCCGAATGGAGTTAATACTCCATAAAAATATGATAATACACTGAATAATAGTATGATAAAATTTTAATAGCAAACGTATATATACTCATCGATCATCCCACCCATACATAAAGTACATGGTCATGGTCAAACCACTAATAACAGGAAAGTAGTACATATGCATACATGATACGTATGCAGCCTGTCGAAACTAGATTTCGGCAATATAAAAAGGGGTGGCAATCAAGACGGAAAAGTAGATGGGTTATGAGATAAAGGGTTTAGACAGGTTCAGGCCTTCACGAAGAAGTAATACCCTACTCCTGTTTCGGTAGTTTTTGCCTCCGAGTTGTGTATTGATCTTACGAAAACTTATGCCCCCAAGGCGTACCCTATCCTCCTTATATACCCGGAAGATAAGGGTTTACAAGACAAGATCTAGTCCGTTACGGTCTAAATCTTTCCTAATCTATTTACAATCTTTCCATACCAGGTATTCGGGCTATGCCTTAACAAATAAGGCAAAATAACACCCGAATCCTAGTACCAAACATATTCTGATTACATAACATACCCCATAATCAATCGGATAATCTATATCTGTGGGTATACCATAATATCCACAGTAACCCCTGAGACCTTTACAGTCGACGAGATAATCTTCTCTCAAATAGAAATCATCAACTCCAAGTACTTCAATTATCTTTGCCATAATCTCCTGAGCGCAAAATCCAGATCGCATGACTGTGAAGGGCTGAAAATCTTTCAAAAATTTCACAAAAAATATACCCAGGTGCATCGACTAGATGCACCTAATTAGGTGTAACCCCCGACTATGTGCTTACTTGGAAAAAACTAAACATATAAACATATAGTCAGAATCAATAAAAATCAACCAGCCGAGTGGTTTATTAGCCAGCAAAATGATAAATAATCCGAAAATTGTTTATATCAAAAATCTTGACAACATAATTGGCTATTCAAAACTATATATATCATGAATATAAAGCTTCCAAAACAGCTTAGTCATGCCACATACACATTATTAAAATAAATGTGTTGTTAGCCCCTAAGGATTCATGACTTCACCTCTTTTGTCAAGAATAAAGCATATATGGCAGAAATCTCTTATAAGATTTTCCAATCGCCAGAAAATAACCAAAAATGGTTAATAAGCCAAAGTAATAATACTTAATCAATTTGATATGCTCACTGACGTGGCAAAATTTGCAATGTATGCTCTCCGAAGAGTTTAAGTTGCAACAGTACGAAATATTCTGGATATATTCCTTTCCGCTCAGCACAGAAAAGATTAAGCCCCTAAGGACATATATCAGACTTTTAAAGCCTCTCAGGCTACAGTTAAGCCGCAATTCCCAGCCCATTCAGCGCACGAAAATCCTGACTTAACCGTTAGAGTTCTTGCTGCTTCGTCTCCTTCGCCAAAAATCCCCAATCTGCGCACAGTGATGGCAAACTAGGGTTCCAAATCCACGCACGCACAAGCTCCAAACCTCGATCCCGCACGTCAAGCTTCTCTGCGGTTCACCTCCATCCTAATCTTGCCTTCATCTCACCCGCAAAAGACGAACCATTCCACTTAGATCCAATCCGCGTCTATGGCTGAGGAGAGAGAAATCCCCTTTGAGCAGTGGGCGAAATCCGATGTGAAGGAGTCGAATCTGCTGGAGATGGTGAAGGATGGGGTTCTGCCGGCTAGAGAAATCATCGGGTGGCGCCCTGCGTACGGCGAGGATTTTCCAACCCCTGACACTGGCGAGATTGTGGTATTTTCCTTCTTCTTCTACTCTGGCTTCGCTCTTCCAGCTTCTTCTTTCTTTCGCGATCTCCTTTCTTTTTATAAAATCCAGTTATATCACTTGAATCCCAACTCTGTTCTCCACATAGCCAATTTCATCCATCTCTGCGAAGCCTTTCTTGGCATTCAACCTCATTTCGCATTGTTCCGACGCATTTTTTATCTCAAGCCCCAACCTGACAAGGACAACCCGTGCGTAGTCGGCGGGTTTGGATTCCAGTTGCGGGGAACTTTAACCCCAAAATACTTCTGACTCCCTTTCAAAACCTCCAACAAAGGATGGCATTCAAACTGGTTTTATATCTCAAATCCATCTCCAAGTCTTCCCGAGTTTGTCGGTCTTCCTCCTATTCCTCACGAGAACTGGAAAAATTTCCCGGATGGCGATGAACTCGCCCAAGCCAATGAATTGCTTCTCCGATTAATGGAAATCAAGCAGCAAGGCCTACAAGGGGAGCAAGTCACTCGGCACTTCATCAAATGCCGACTGGCTCTAATCAAAGAAAGGAGCAAGCCGGCGTACGAATACGAGGGGCGGTCAGATCCCAACCGAGAGGATCCGGATTCCATCGACTACAAAGTCATGTGCAATCGGATGTACAAGGTGTTCTCCTCAGGGATCGCTGTCGACTAGAGCCACAAGCTTCCAGTGACACCTTACGGCTTGGTGCGGCCCCCTCCAGAGGTAAAAAATCTGCTAGCCTTTTTATCCAACTGTTACCAATCTGACTGTTACTTTAACCCATATGGAAAATTCCTTGATTAGGACAATAAACGCTTCTTTTCAAGTCCACCCGCGCGAGCTGACAAGGAACCCACTCCAAAAAAGCTCCATCCAACTGGTGGGCCAAAGATCAACCCAGCCGGGAAAAATAAACGAGTTGTCGAAGAGAACAACCCCAAGCAGAAGCTGAAAAGGAGAAAACTTGTCTGCAGCGACTCCGAAGACGAGGAGACTGAGTCACAAACGAGCGTCAAGCCGGCTCCGGCTAAATCTCCAACCAGTCAGCCAACGCCCAAAATTCGGAGATCCACAAGGTATCACTCTTACTGTCATTCTTGTTATTTTTGATTTCTTGGAAAAATATATCTTGCGTAATTCAGGAAACCCCAAGATATTGATCTGGGTAGCAGAAATGACACTCCACCTGCCGCAACTCCAAGCGAACCACGCCCTGAGCCCCGGACTTATAGTCAGTCGGGGAAAACCATTTACACTGCCGAAGCCCAGCCCCCGACTGGTGACAAGTCGGAGAAAGATGCAAGCATCCCCGAAGTCAATCCTCCAACCGAAAATCAAGCAGGGGGAACAGATGTCCCGACTAGTGCACCCAAACCGTATTCCCAACCAGCCGGAGATAATCCTAAAGAATCTGACCAGAGACCGACTCCCGAGACTTGCACAGAAAAAGATGAAGGGAGAGCGTCTGAAATTCCTCCACCAACTTCTACAGAGCCGAGTATGAAATGAACCAGCCGGCGAGTCGGAAAAAACTCCGAGGAAAAGCTCCAAGATAATATCTGGTACGTCGCTTTGCTATATTTCAGTTCGACTTTTATGTTGTGCTCCAGTTGTCTCAAAGTTTGCGAACCAGGTCCTTTGATCGATGATGTCGAAGAGGAGATCCCGAGAATAAAAGCAGTTGAGGACTTCTTTCCTCCGACTAAACTCCAATGGAGGGATCGAGACGGCGTTTTACAAGGTATAATCATTAACCGTCAAAGTGAGGACGAGGAGCTCGAGATGCTCAAAAAGAACTTGACCGAGTCAACTCACTTGATGAATGTAAGTATTTTTCTTCTTATATCCAATAGTCTGGTCTAGCCATGCTGCTAATTTGATGTATTATCCAGAGGATCCATCTGAGGAGCGAGGCTAAAACGAGTGCATTGGAAAAACTCGTGCCTCACCTTGAAAATCTTGAGCAAGTCCAAGCTGAATTAGCGAAGACCCGAGAGGACGCTCAAGTCAAAGAGAGGAAATTAAAAGACCAAATCAACCAGCTCATGGACGCCAGCTTTAATTATCGGGGCACAATTGGAGGTAAAAAACACTCTACCTCAAACATGCTGCTTGTCCAAATTGTTTAATTGATTTATCTATTTTTTCCACAGCTCAAGCTACCAAGATTGAATCTTTAGCTGCCCGAGTAAAGAAGCTTGAACAGGCCAATGCCCAGCTCACGGCTGACAAGATCCAAGTTGAGAATGCCCTCGAAGGTACTATTCCATCTTCGCGTATGAATTAAAACTATGCTGTGCAGCCGAATTCTGTCTCTGATTTGTACAAATGCAGAACACAAGGTGAAAACCAAAGCCCAGTTTGAAGTCTTCGCCGAGAGGGTAAAAAAGGTAGAGAGCGTCCGGGACGACATTGCCAATGCCGCTGCTCCAGTCTTAAATGCGATATTCCAGAACAGGCTCGGGACCAGTTAGGAGGATGCGGTCCAGATATTTGAAGGGCTCCGTACTGCTCTAGCGAAGTACTTCAATAATATCAAAGATGCTGCTATGATGGGTGCCAGCCAGGCCTTGGCGATAGTGAAGTCTTTGTATCCCCGAGTGGAGGTCGATGCAGTCGGGGATGGCTTTGCTGACGGGACGACTGATGAGCAAGTGTTGACGACTAAATTTGGTAGTTCAGGGTATCGGAGATGAAGATAAAATCGAGAAGAATCAGAGAGAACCAAAGAGATAAGATCGTTTCCGAAAACAGAGTGAGAATCGGCTGTGAACTGGATCGGCAGAGTCAGAGTCGGATGCAGTTAGCCGATTGAGCCGATTTCGGTAATATGACTCGGTGTACGTCATCGGGTTGTGTTAGCGTGTTTCATATGGATTGCCATGCACGGATAAAGTCCTGAGGAGGCAATTGTATCTATTAATTAGGTTATTTTATGTAATTTCCTTATAGATATTCTCGGTAAGAGTCCGCCTAAGGGATTTGTTTGTTAGTTGGATTTGTATTAGGTTAATATGAGTCGTGTCCGCGATGGACAATGTTTGTATTTTCGGGTATAAATATAATCCCGAGGTCTTGTAAATAATAACAACACACGTTCAATCAATCTAAGGGAGAAAATTACAAAACAGCTCTTAAGCATATAACCGTCGGAGATGCTCTATATTCCATGAGTTGTCGACAATAGTTCCGTCTTCACGCTTTAGTCGGTAGGCTCCCGGGTGAGTAACTTCTGCTATTATAAACGGCCCTTCCCACAAGGGAGATAGTTTGTGCCTGTCTTTAGTTGTTTGAATCTTCCGGAGAACCATGTCGCTGACTATGAAGGCGTGTGACTTGACGTTGTGGTTGTGATAGCGTCGCAGACCTTGGAGATATCTGGCCGACTGGATGAGTGCTGCTTCCCTTGCTTCTTCCAGTCGGGTTAGATCATCGATTCTATCGGACTCGTGGCGTTCTTAGTTAAAATTGCGAACTTGTAGGGATTCGAACTCCATCTCACTCGGTAACATAGCTTCTGCGCCATATACCAAGAAGAAAGGTGACTGGCCCGTAGCCCGACTCGGGGTTGTACGTAGTGACCACAGTACCGAGGGTAATTCTTCCATCCACCGGCCAGCATATGGACGCAGCCTGTCGAAAACTCGAGTCTTGATTCCTTGAAGTACCATGCCGTTTGCGCGCTCAACTTGGTCGTTACTCATTGGGTGAGCGACTGAAGCATTAGCAGATTTTGATACCGAAGTCCTCACAAAAGTCTTTGAAGACGCCACCAGTAAACCGGGTTCCGTTGTCGGTGATGATTCGATTTGGGATGCCAAAATGATGTACAATGTTGATGAAGAAGTCGCGTGCTTTATCCGCGGTGATGGTTTCCACTGGCTTTGCCTCGATCCATTTGGAGAATTTATCCACTGCGACGAACAAGTGGGTGTATCCGCCTTGCGCCCTTTTGAAAGGGCCTACCATATACAGTCCCCAGACCGCGAAAGGCCAAGAAAGGGGAATAGTTTGTAACTCCTGGACTGGTAAGTGGGTCTGTATAGCGAAGAACTGACAACCTTCACATGTGCGAACGATTTTATCTGCATCGCTGACTGCTGTAGGCCAGAAAAAGCCTTATCGATATGCCTTCCCGACTAGTGTTTTTGCTGCCGCATGATTTTCACATACTCCCGAGTGAATGTCATTCAGAAGTTGTATGCCTTCCTCGATAGAGATACATCTCTGTAATATTCCAGATGGACTTTTCTTGTATAATTCTTCTTCTACGAGGGCATACGTCTTGGAGCGGCGGTGAACTCGTTCGGCTTCATTTTTGTCGGGAGGCAACTCTTGATGTTTTAGATACTTGATGAAAGGTGTCCTCCAGTCGGCGTCAAGCATCAGCACTT
This sequence comes from Oryza punctata, assembly GCA_000573905.2. NCBI lineage: Eukaryota > Viridiplantae > Streptophyta > Magnoliopsida > Poales > Poaceae > Oryza > Oryza punctata. Next base: position 24,996,896 of record CM002491.2, on the reverse strand, counting down.
GTTCTCCAGCTTCCTTTTCGGCGGTTGAATTGTTTGAAACTGTGGGTTGGTGAAGGTGCTCAACAAAAACATCCGATGGGGCAGCTTCTCTTTTTGATCCGAAATTGGCCAGTCGGTCGGCTGCCTCATTATTGTGCCGGAGAACGTGGGTTAACTCCAACCCATCAAATTTATCTTCTAGCTTGCGTACTTCCTGTCGGTAGGCCGCCATGTTGTCGTCGAGGCAGGTCCAGTCCTTCATTACTTGGTTGACCACAAGTTGGGAATCTCCTCGGACTATTAGCCTGCGAATCCCTAGGGATATGGCGATCCGTAGTCCATGTAGGAGTGCTTCGTACTCTGCCACGTTGTGGGATGCGGGGAAGTGAATCCATAGAACGTAACTGAGGCGTTCTCCAGTCGGGGAAATCAAAACAACTCCTGCTCCGCACCCTGAGATCCTTTTTGACCCGTCGAAGTGCATCGTCTAGTATTCGATCTTTTCTGCCGGGGCATCTTCCTGGCACTCGGTCCACTCGGCGACGAAGTCGGCTAACACTTCTGATTTGATAGAAACTCGAGGCTTGAAGGTGATATCCAAAGGCATCAGCTCTAGGGCCCATTTGGCAATGCGGTCAGTGACTTCTTTGTTGCGAAGGATTTCACCGAGCGGGAACGATGTGACCACCGTGACCGGGTGACCTTGGAAATAGTGAGCCAACTTCCTGACGGTGATTAAAACTCCATATAACAGCTTCTGTACCTGAGGGTATCGGGTTTTGGAGTCGGCAAGGACTTCGCTGACGAAGTAGACTAGTCACTAAACTTTTTGGGCTCGATCATCCTCTTCGCGCTCAACTACTAAAACTGTACTCACCACCTTTGCAGTCGCCGATACATAAAGGAGCAATGGTTCCTGCGGTAGTGGTGAAGCTAGCGCCGGCTGAGTTGTCAAGAAGGTCTTGAAATCATCAAACGCCTTTTGTGCTTCCGGTGTCCATTGAAAATCATCATTTTTCTTGAGTAACTTGAAAAAAGGCATTCCTCGCTCTCCGAGTCTTGAAACGAATCTGCTAAGAGCAGCCATGCATCCGGTGAGCTTCTGGACGTCCTTCTGAGAACTCGGTGGTTTCATGTTCAATATGGCGTGATCTTTTCTGGGTTGGCCTCGATTCCTCTACGAGACACCATGAAGCCGAGTAGTTTCCCTGACGATACTCCGAAGATACATTTTTCGGGGTTCAACTTCATCCTGAAGGCGCGTATGTTGGCAAATGTCTCCTCCAGATCTTGTATCAGGTTGTCTTTTTGCTTGGTCTTGATGACGACGTCGTCGACGTAAGCCTCCACATTCCGTCCGAGTTGAGTTGTAAGGCATCGCTGGATCATGCGCTGATATGTAGCCCCTGCATTCTTCAGCCCAAAAGGCATGGTGATGTAGCAGTATGCCCCGAACGGGGTGATGAATGAAGTCTTCAAGCAGTCGGACTCTTTAAGGCTGATCTGATGGTAACCCGAGTAACAATCAAGGAAACTGAGTAGTTCGCATCCGGCTGTTGAATCCACCACTTGATCTATCCTGGGTAAGCCGAAAGGATCTTTGGGGCAAGCTTTGTTCAAATCCGTGTAGTCGACGCACATGCGCCATTGGCTAGTCTTCTTGCGAACCAGTACCGAGTTGGCGAGCCAGTCGGGATGGTATACCTCCTTGATAAATCCTGCTGCGAGCAGCTTGGTTAATTCCTCCTTGATAGCTTCTCTTCTGTCCTGAGCAAATCGGCGGAGTCGTTGCTTGATAGGTTTAGCGTCTTCTCTGACATTTAAAGAGTGTTCAATCACCTCTTTAGGGATACCAGGCATATCAGATGGCTTCCAGGCAAAAATGTATTTATTAGCTTGAAGAAAGGTGATGAGCGCGCTTTCTTATTTGCTATCTAACTCGGCGCCTATTACAGCAGTTTTGGTAGGATCAGAGGGATCTAGAGAAATTTTCTTTGTCTTGGCATCGTCTTCTCCAGTTTTGGCCACCTTGCTGGCTGGGATCTCGCCTTCTTGTGATGTTGATGCAGCTAGTTGGACATCCTGCTGGCCGACTGATCTCTCACGAGAGTGGGCCAACTCGCAGCTATCCTTGTCGCATGTGAGGGCTTGCTTGACGTCGCTCCGTAAGGATATGACGCCACGTGGCCCTGGCATCTTCATCATCATGTAGGTGTAGTGGGGAATCGCCATGAACTTGGCTAACGCCGGGTGACCGAGGATGGCGTGGTAGGCTGTCTCGAAGTCGGCTACCTCGAAGCTGATATTCTCCGTCCTGAAATTCTCCTTGGTCCCGAAGGTCACTGGGAGAGTGATTTGGCCGAGTGGAGTTGAAGATAGCCCCGGGATGACTCTGTGAAAAGGGGCGTTACTCGGCTTCATCTCGGATCGAGGAATCTGCATCTCATCCAGGGTCTTGGCGAAGAGAATATTGAGTGCGATGCCGCCGTCAATGAGGGTGCGCTTCAACTTGACGTTCCAGACGACTGGGTCTAGTACCAGGGGGTACCGCCCCGGGTGGACCACTCGGTCGGGATGATCCGAGCGGTCAAACTTGATGGGTACCTCCGACCATCGCAGGTATTGGGGGACTGCAGGTTGCGACGCGTTGACTTCCCTGTCGGTGATCTTTTGTTTCTTCTCATAGGCAAGCGGACCGCCGAAAATATGGTTGAGCTCACTCCTGGGATCTTGATATGCTCCTTGGCTTGGCTCCTCATCATTTTTCTTCTTTTGGGTTGAAGTTCCCTCTCCTTCAGTCGGCTTCTTGATTTGGGCGGCGTATTTCTCCGTGAACTGTTTGTAGATGAAGCAGTCCTTGGCCGTGTGTCCCTTGCCGGGGTGGTGCATGCATGGACCGTTCATGATTCTGTCGTAGGAGTTGACCCGAGGGCGCTGACTCTGGTGGTTTTGTTTTGAAGCTGTGGCGACTAGATCTTCAGGCTTACGCTTGCGGTCCCTGTGCTTCGTATTGCTCCCGCTAGGTCCTGCCGCGGTGTCGTGGTCCTTCTTTTTCCAGGTGTCGTCCGACTTGGCGTACTCATTTGCCTTCTGGAACATTTGCTTGACTGTCCTCGGAGGTTTGCAGCTGAATTTCCCAATTAGTAGATCATTGTGTAGCCCCCGTGTAAATGCGGCGATGATATTATTGTCGGTGATGTCGGAAATCTTGTTGCGCTTCTCGGAGAAACATCGTATGTACTTGTTGAGGGTTTCGTCCGGCTTCTGGATGATGTTATATAGCTCAAAGTGGGTCCCAGGGCGCTCGAAAGTGCCTTGGAAATTGGTGACGAAGTGATCGCGGAGTTCGTTTCAGGAGCCGATTGTGCCTCGTGGCAACCCAGCGAGCCAGTTTCTGGCTGAGTCGGTCAATGCTACCGGCAAATAGTTTACCATGACCTTGCTATCTCCTCCTCCTGCGCGAATTGCGAGTGTGTAGACGGTTAACCATGACTCTGGGTCGGTTTTCCCATCGTATTTCTCAATACCAGTTGGCTTGAAGCCAGTCGGCCAATTCACTCAACGCAGATCCCTGGTGAATGCTGGAACCCCATCGCAATCATCGTCATCTTGAATCGTGATGCCCCTCTCTCTTCATCTCTGATTGAGGGTGTCTCTCAGGTCAATTGAAGCCTTGGGTGGACTTTGATAGTCGGATGGATTTCGGCGATCTCTGGTGTGGGGTGACGGCCGGGCGAAGTTGCCTGCGGGCGAGTGGACCGACTGGTCTCGGCGTGCTCCGCTGTGGTGGTCGGCGCGAGAGTTGTTTCTACTTTTGTTGTCTCTTACTCTTGATGGAGGTGCGCGACTGCCGCCTGGTGCCTTTGAAGTTGACTCGCTGGGTCGCCGGCTTGACTCGGCACGTGGTACTGTTGCTGCGACCAGGGGTCTTGACTTGATTTATCATTGGAGTGATGTGAGCCGGGGCTACGCCGAGTAACGCGTCAAGGAGGGTGACCGCCCCGACTGCGTTTTGTTGAGGTGTGAGGAAAACGTTGGTGTTGTCGACCACAGTCTGCCCAATCGCGTTTCTTGCCCTTCGTCCTGCCGCAGCCAGATATCTGTTTCTGCGTTCTTCGTCTTCTCTACGTCTCGCATCCTCAGCTTCTCTGCGTTGTCGCTCTTGCTCTGCTTAGGCTTGTCGTTCTTGTTCAAGTCTGGCTCTTTCTTCTTGCAGTCTGACACGTTCTTGCTCCAGTAGAATCCTCTCTTGCTCGACCCCAACTCGGGCTGCTTCTTCTGCTTGTAATCTCGCGACTACTTCGGCGTCGGTCTCATTGTTGGCCATGAAGACTCCGTTGAAAACCGGCGTGTAGTTGTCCATGGAGTCGGTGTCGTCAGCAGCTTCGGCGTCGGGTGGGTTGCCATGAACGCTCTCCTCCGAGGAGCCGGCGTATGCGGCGAGCTCGGTGGAGGAGCAAGATCCGAGTCTGGGTAGAACGACGTTGATATCTTTGAAGCCGGATCCGATCTTTGGATCCGTTGGTAACTCCATGCCGATCGTCGGGTAGATTTGATTATCTTGAGGTGGGCTTGACGTAGGAAGTGAAGTCGATGTAGACGCCTTCCCCGAGTGGTTTGACTCCATGCTACGGGAAAACATCTTGGCGCTGGTCTCAGCCATGTTCGGTAACCCGAGCAGCCGAGAGATGCGATCTCCCCCGACTGGCTTGAATCCGAGTCAAGGAGAGTAATCTTGCCGAAGTTGTTGGTGATGAAGTCGAGGCTGCCGAAGCGGTACGCCTGCCCGGGAGGGAAGACGAAGTCGTCGATGCCTGATGATGATCCCATCTTACTTGATCGGCGATGACTTGATGCACCCCTACCTGGCAACTAGTTTTCGGCAATATAAAAAGGGGGTGGTAATCAAAACGGAAAAGTAGATGGGTTATGAGACAAAGGGTTTAGACAGGTTCAGACCTTCACGAAGAAGTAATACCCTACTCTTGTTTCGGTAGTTTTTGCCTCCGAGTTGTGTATTGATCTTACGAAAACTTATGTCCCCCAAGGGGTACCCTATCCTCCTTATATACCCGGAAGATGAGGGTTTACAAGACAAGATCTAGTCCGTTACGGTCTAAATCTTTCCTAATCTATTTACAATCTTTCAATACCAGGTATTCGGGCTATGCCTTAACAAATAAGGCAATATAACACCCGAATCCTAGTACCAAACATATTCTGATTACATAACATACCCCTATAATCAATCGGATAATCTATATCTGTGGGTATATAGGTACCAAAATATCCACACAGCCATTGGCGGTATTCTTGCCGCGGTTTGTGTTAGGGGCTGGGGTGCTGGTTAGGGGCTCGCTGCTCGTAGTGCGTGCTACGGCGGTGGGGTTGTTGAAGGAAGGAAAGGGATTAGGGTTGAGGGGAACTAGAGTATTGAGTTCTTATATGTCAATTTGGAATGGGATTGTTGTGCCTATGTTATTGCAATTGGCTACCTTTAGAGAGGTAACTCACATTCGGGGTCCCTCCGGGTCACCCGCGGGTTAATTCCGATCCCCGCCCCCATCCCCGGAATTATGTGGGGGCCCGTTCTCGCTCACCTGTGGGTGAGAATTCTCCCCCCGGACCCGTAGAGGCGGGTCCCCGCCCCAACGGGGAAACTGCCACCCCTAGTATAAGGTACGAGGGACTGTTGAGAAAAATATTAAAGCGGAATGAGGCTCTTTTGAAATGCTGGTGTAAGCAATATTTAAAACAAGAGCAAATTGTATTGGTAATAAACAAACTTGTTAGATAATGCGATTAACTACATGAACATGTAAAATGTTTATTTTGATACACGAACTTATCCGGTGTATCAAACCAAGGGTAAAATGGCATAGCAAGATTAATTTTACCAAGTTGGTCGTTGATTAGGACAAGATGTGCACTTGCATGAGATATGTTATATTTGTAAACTTGGTTTCTACTCCCTTCGTCCCAAAATAGCAACTTAGTGCATAACCTGGACAGAGGGTTGTCCATATCCCTCTAGATTCATAGTACTATGTTGTGTCTAATCTAGAACTAGTTTTTCTATATTTGGGTGGATTTTCTATATTTGGTAAGGAGGAAGTAATTTATTCTTCTTACTTTCTATCCTTGCATTATTCATTGGTTTTTATGGCTTTCTTAAAAAAGAAATGTGGCTATGCGGTGTTCTTGGCACATACTCCCGCTGTTCACATTTGATCGATGCCTAAGTAAAATGAAATGTTCAAAATTGATCAGCACATTATTCTCGGTGGACGCTTGGTTGTTCAGTTTGCATGCTAGTTTAATGCTTTCTCATAGATGCAAAGAGGTGATAGCCATTAAATTCGCATGCAAAGGGGCTGGTTTGAATAAAAACTAGTGGTTACCCCGCGCGTTGCAGCGACAAAATTTAGAAATACTAAAACGATTTAATGTCTATAATTTATAATTTATCTAGGTGACATATGTTTTTAATGTACCAAATATAATAACTATATTAAGTGGGATGTAAATGCACATAACACATGAATGGTTGAGATCAAAGTATGAGAAAGATCTAAGAGACTAATATTTTTTTATGATGTAGCCCTATACATATTAAGCTTTTGATTCCAACTATAAACCGTAGGATATATAGATAGGATGCTCATCTTCCTTTTGTTTCGCATGCAATAAAACGTAGCAATAATTGAGGCTTCTACGATGCAGGCTTTAAATTAATAACAATCACGGATATTTCTTCTACCTTGGTCTCGTTGCATGGTTGCAACTTGTTGATCAAACTAGTTACGTCATGACCTTTCAACCTTGGTTCACATATATCAAAGTTCGTGTACCAAACAAAACATTTTACAAGTTAATACATTATATTGTACCCCGTCGTCACATGTATGTTTCACAGCCATGTCTTGAAGTGCTTTCGCTTCTCGCAGACCATCTTGATCCTTCAAAATTGTTCTTTAATTTAACAACCGTTTTGAAAAGAGAGCGACTACAGTACCAGATCCCATCACAGGGACAGGATATTCCTTCCTTTTCTCCGCCAACAAGAAATCCCATGCGTGAAAGAACGTGTGAAGCAGGAGGACACCTACCCACCCTCCCACACGCATGGTGATGATGCTAGCAGGAAGCAGCGGCACTAGCACCGGCGGCTGGATGCCAAGAGAGGGCGCATTAGACGCAGCTGCAGCCGGACGACACCCGCAACGGCAAGGAAGGGATGGTGGAGTAGAGGAAAGTAGGGAAAGGAAGAGGAGAACAACAGGTGTTGGCGGTAGACCCTCGCCGGCTGACAAAGCAGTGACACATGTCCCTTTTCGGTGTCTTGATACCAGGTACGTTCGTACGTGGGGTACCAGACCTGATATCTATAGGTACCAGATCTGGTCTATTAGATACTACTCCTTTCGTCCTAAAATATAATAATTTGCACTTAGAATTTATCCCAAAATACAACAATTTTTCTACCAACATTCTCTTTCCAATCAATCACAATCCTTCACTATTTATTTTTCCCACCTACTCTCACTTCTCAACCAATCACAATCTCTCCCGATTTAATTCTACCCATTTTCTTAATAACCATGTTTAACTCTACAATTTCTTATATTCCAAGACGGAGAGAGTATGATACTTGATATATCTATGGGATACATAGGTACCGTACCTAATACCTGTGGTACAGTGGCTCACAGCTGATACCTTATGGGCGTCCACTATGATGGCCTTCTTTCTCCTTTGTTTTCCCTGCTGCCATGGGACCTGGACTTAACGTCACTGAGTCAGGAGAGAGAGTCAGGAGACGAGTGGTTGATGGAGAAGCAATAACATGGGATAAGACGTGATTAAGGGTCTGTTTGGCACAGCTCCAGCTCCACCTCTCCTGGAGCTAGGTGGAGCTGGAGCTCAGTCAAACAGTTTTAGCTCCACCTAAACTGGGACTGGAATTAGGTGAAGCTCTCTCATAAAATGAACTACAGAGGTGGAGCTGAGTTTAGACAACTCCACAACTTCACTCTAGACCCAACTCCTAAAGTTAAATTTAAGAGTTAGAGCTGTACCAAACATCCCTAACTAACCGGTATCCTTATCCTTTAATTTATCCCCGTAGCTCGGACGGTATTCCGTGTGCTAGTTTTTCTGTTTGGAGACCATCTCTTCGCAACCACACGCAGGGGCGTATTTGACTGGATGGCGTTTTCTTGCAGCTACGGTCTACACGCCTACACGCAGTGGCGAAGCTTTAGGGAGGGCCGGGGTGGGCCAACACCCCCCTATCCGATCTGGGCCAAGAACCCCCCTAAGCCCATGGACCTTATTACGATGATTGCAGTCCAATGTTCTGTTCGCTCGAGAGAATCAATGAGCCGATGGACCTTATTACGATGATTGCAGTCCAATGTTCTGTTCGCTCGAGAGAATAGCGATGTTGACGTCTCGGCTTCTTCGTTAACCCTCGTCCTATCGCTTCAGCTTCGCATTGTGCGGCAGCGACCGTCGGCAACGGCGAGCCTCTCTCCGCAATCTGCGACTCCGCCCTTCGATCGATGATCGCGTGCGTCTTGCCGTCGAGCACGCGGCGCACCAGACGTGACCATCGGACACAGCCTGGAGGTGAGTTTTTGTTTATTTTTCCCCAATACAGCAAAATAACCTAATTGCTTGACTTTTAGTTTTCTCCTTTCTTTTACTTGTACGGTAGTCACTTATCCCTAATTTAGTATATAGACATTTAGTCAGTTGGTGAATACTGGATTTTGTGATTTCCCATTTTAATTTCAGCCAAGATAAAAAGGAAAACGATCGATTGTTTGCCTTTTTTTTCGGTATGGCAAAACATATGCAGCCTTGTTTATGTGATGTTTGAGGCTTGGAGGTAGTTGCTACCTAATAACTATATGAGCAGTTGATTGGTTGATTATACCTACCAGCAATGAAGCCATGGAGGGTGTAGTATGTATCTGCATTGGTTGTTATGGACTTTGGCCAGTTTGTCCCCCCCACCCCCAAAACACACACAACCCCCTACTATCATATCCTGGCTTCGCCCTGCCTACACGAGAAGTCGAGAGCACAGGCACAGGCCAAAGCATATATACTAGTACATGATTACAAAAGATAAAAGACACTGCCAAGAAACAGTAAAAGAAAATGCTGAGCAGTAGACAATTTAACATTGAACGAGAGAACATAATACACCAGAAATGCATGTAACTCTACTATTCCAGCCTTGTCCATGAGCAAGGACTAAAAGCTCCAGAACCCAAAATTTTCATCTCTTCCTAATTACTTTACCCGCGTAACACTAAATACTGCAAGCCTGCGAAGCTAGTGTAAAGAATTTCACCACTCTATGCAACTCCTTTTTTTCGCTTTTCTATTTGTGTACCACTGAGATTTCTTCTTACAAGAATATATAATAAAGAAAACAAGAGAAAGAAAAGGATAAAAAATCTAAAACGGACTTGAGTGGGGGAAAACAGAGAAAAGATGGATGACGAAGAGAGATCTCTCGCTCCAACTGCCCGGCGCCCGTCGCTCTTTCCGGGCCATTCCCATGTACAGTTTCGGGCAAATGAATTCATCATACCTTGTGTGCCCAGGCCGTAGTAGGTTAGTCCAAGAACGGAGCTTTGCGCACCTTGGTAACAAGCAACAGATCCAAATCCCAGACCGCTGTGCAAATCGCCCACGTATCCTCCTAGCTATACACAAAAAATTATCTCTGCCGCATGGGCAGCGACTACAGAGTATAGGAAGCATCTTCACCAGAATGATAGCTGCTATACTCGAACAGGAAACCCAAAATTCTGAAATGCTCTGATCTGGCCTCCACGGCCTGCCGTGACGATCACTAAACCCCAGGCCGACCGGCTTGGTGCTTGGCCAGCACCGTTGGGAAGACTGGTACTGGACCGAGGGCTCCGCTTACTTGGTGTCATCAACTCTTCAGGCCAAGTTGCAGATGTTCTGTCACCACTGTGGTTTGAACTAGTGCTTAGGGCATTGCCGCTTAGGCGCTGGAAATCAGAGGAATCTTGCAGTTTGTCAGGTTGAGTGTGCTGCTGAGATATGCTATCCTGCTCCTCGGTCTTCCTGGAATTGGTTCTGGAGGTCATTGCTGATCCGGCAGATGGCAAAGCAACAGCTACAGTCACATCCTGGCAGTGGAAGTGTTCATACGAATTTGTGACGGGCACAACGGTCTTGCTTCTGCCCTGTGCAGAATTGTCATCGTTTCTCCAGAAGTACACATGGGAATCCTCACTCGCAGAGATCACATACCTCCCATTCGAAGACAAGCAAGCTGATATTTGGCTGTTGGTATTTCGGAAACCTGAAACGGTGCATGGTATCAGAAGACATTAAACTTGAAACAACCAACGATAGAAGGCCACAGGAAAAGGTATACAGAAATTGGACACATCAAAAGGCAGATATAACTATTTTAACATGTTAAGTGAACATTATAACCTATTGCCTCAACAAAGTGGATTCTGACAGTTTTGGCACTTTGTTTAAAGAAAACGACAGGAGAAACTAGTTTTAACTAGTCCCATTAAAAAATTTAATCAATGTGCAGGGAATTGCATTATTTATGATCTGATGATCACAGCAATGATTTGACTACTGCAGATCTATTATGACTTCTAAGCATAACTCTATACACCTGTGGATTCCAGTGCAACACTGCAACAAAAAAAAAAGGAGTGGTAAAAGTAGCAAGTAACATACTCCCTCCGTCCCACAAAAACCCAACCTAAGGGTGGGACAGATCTGTCTAGATTCGTTGTACTAGATAATTTTTCATCCCACCCTAGGTTGGGTTTTTGGGACAGAGGGAGTAAGTGGTTTATGGATGAATAAGAAGTTTGCTGGGATTGTACTTGGTACAACCTAAAAGAAGCAGGTAAAGTAACATTTAGGAGTATTTGTATCTGATAAAGGATACTAAACCTTGAAGAAAAGCAATCTGATATGAATACATTTCAAGGCACAAAACTTAATACCTTTGAACTTGTGAACTAGTTCAAAACCATCAACAACTCGGATTCGTGAATCTGCAGATGTGATAAGCACCTTTGAAGAACTTCCTGGGAGAAACTATTCAAGAAACTACAATTCAGTAAGAGAAGATCTGTGATCTGCACATAGCTTGCTTCATATTCAAAAGTGTGTTTTGAAGCACCTGAAACCCTGTGATTTTCTTCTGATTGGACTTCTTTTTCTTATTTTGCAAGTCAATTTGTTTCTTTTTGAGAAGCTTGTTATCTGGCCATAAGATTGAGAGACAGGTCATTCCTGAAGGAAAAGTAAGCCAAAAGCATACAGAAATACACTTGTAAGATATGACGATCAGGAGAGGGTGAGATATACCAGATGTATCATAAATATGACAGCTGCCCTTGTGGGAACCAACTAATGCTCTCTTCAGAAAATATGAGACAAGGTATTAGAGCTAACATACAAAAAGACCTTTTCGGTCACATACATCATCAGTATATAGTGTAGAAACCTGTCCATCAGGTGTATAGCAAGCAGCAGTGACCATTTCATGCAGATCATTCCAATCAACAATTTCACGTCTCGGAATGCTCCATATGCGAACCTTTTCATCCAGAGAACCACTAATGAAGTATCTATCATCAACAGGGTTGAATTGGATGCATGTCACTGAAACGCAAAGCAGCAAAGGAAAATTTAGAGTATGTTGGCAGAGTGAGAAATGTCATATGTGCATGGGGGAGAGAGAGAATGCGCGAAACTGCTAATGTCAACTCAAGATCTTACCATAGTCACTATGTGAAAATGTTTTCAAACATGAAGTGCTTGACATATGCCATAACTTCACTGTTTTATCCATTGAAGATGAAAGTAAGTACTGCACGGTGTTTGAAAAAGAAAGAAATTAAAATCTGTAACAGCTACAAAACCATAAGAATACCACTACAAGATTCATGGAATTGTAGCAATCATAATTTGGGGATGCACTGCTGGAAGCATGTAAATGTTGTTAACAAATGTGAAGTTTGGATATGTAACTAGCCACATAAGATATATAGAAACAGTATATGTAACTAGCCGCAAAAGGTAACTACCCTCTGGGTGTGTTCGATACTCCCTCTTCCCATCCTCTACTCCCTCGTTTTCCGTGAGCACGCTTCCCGAATGGCTAAACAGTGTGACTTTTTGCAAAAAAACCTATAGGAAAGTTGCTTTAAATAATCCAATTAATCCATTTTCAAGTTTTTTAAGCTAATACTTAATTAATCATGCGCTAATGAATCGCTTTGTTTTGCATGCACGGGGGACAAGTTACCCTCTTCTCCAGCCAAACATGTAAATATGCCAATTAGATACTAATATCTGCTTACAACAAGGGCCCAAAAATTAGGTGCATCTGATCATGCATTTGGACTTTCAAAGGGCAATGGACTACTAGTAGGATCGACTAACATTCTCTCAATAGACATCTGAAATTTCAATACATAGTTGATGATGCGAGTCCTGGTTTCTAGACCATAACTCCATAAGAAACTGATGCACAGGTAATTCAAAGTCAATTGGTCAAGCAACATGCATGTCATGCTGAATATGAAACATACTAGAAGGATTTCCTGACACTCCAAGCTACAATAGATCCTACTTTAGACAAATAATGATATAACATGGTACCAAGTTAACTTCATCATCTATGTATACGGGAGTCACCAGAGTAGGATGCATCGGCACCTTTATTGAAACCTATATCCATCTTAAACACGAATAAATGACATAACCTGTAACGTAGTCCTAAATGTAGAATCATGTGATGATTAATCTTGGTGATGAACAATTATCAAAGTTGAGTGTTAGTTGAAAAATACGATGTGATGTGTTTTCTGTCGGTGAACACTGCTTGTGGCACTGGGTGCCGGTCAGGCTGGGCAGTGGGCGCCGGTCAGACCGGAGGTGTTGGTGCGGTCTGACCGAGTAGCCCGACGGTCAGACAGGTAGACTCCAGGAGGGAGTCGGTTTCGGGTTATTTTTGTGAAATTTCTAGATTACTTCATGGATATGACTTCTAGATGATTTCTATTCGTATGTGATACTATTGTGTGTTGATGCGAGTCAAGTTGGTGCGAACTTGTATTCGGATATGCAGTTTCTTTGTTATTCATGTGCAGGTGTTGCTTGAGGCCATGGGAGTATAGCCGGTGATGGATCGGGACTAGGCTTGGGAGAAGTTGAGGTCCATATGGTCAAGGATATCATGCGGGATGCTCAGGCTAGAGAACAATGTACGTGGAGGTGAAGGTTTCCATATGGCATACACGTGGTGTTGTGTGCGTATGAAAAGCGGAGTCAAATTTGGATTGGAGTTCAAGTTTGGGAAGATTGGAGGTTGTAAAGTTTGTTTCTTGTACGGGAAGGTTTTCTAAGGGATTAGGACTTCTTGTATGAGTTTGATTCGTAGCTAAGGGCAGCCACGTTATGGGTATAAATAGAGAGGGAGGTGTAGCCTCCCGGTATCGATTTTAGAGAGAGTTGAGTTTAGAGAAAAGTTAGGGTTTCAAGTTTAGTTCGAGATTTTGGTGAGTGATGTTGGTACACTTTGTAAACACTAGTTGATGCAATAAAGTTGAGATGGATTAATCTACATCTTCGAGTGTTCATCTACCGGTGTTTATGGATTCCGACGATTTGATCGGCGGCATAGGGACAGTCTAACCGGCGGAGCAGCAGCGGTCTAACCGGCGGCGTGGAACCGGCCAGACTGGCGGCGGCGAGCAGCAGGTGGCAATGCGGCGGTCAAACCGGCGGTGGTACTGCGATCAGACCAGAGTAGACCTTGCGGTCAGATCGGACTACACCGACGACTTCGTCAGTTTGAGGATAACTTTTGTTTCCGCTAAAAGTTTTTGGTTTTTGGTGTCAACCATTCACACCCCCCCCCCCCCCACACCACCTATCTGGTTGGCTTGGTTTTTGTGTTTAATCCTACACTAAAAGAAGGCTGAGATTATATTAAGGCTAAATGGATTTTGCAAAACAGCATGTTTTACATTGATTAATAGGACATGATCCAACAAACTTATTTTTGTGATTGTTACATTATCGCCATTTTAGGGATTACAGCATGTCTAAAGGTACATCACAGCATTCTTGTGTATCTTATTAGTGAATCATTTCTAGAATTTAGTCACTAAATGAAAAACAGGAGTATTCATGTCACATCATGTAAAAGAAATAACAGAATTGATGAGCTTGGACATGGTAAGTAACTAGTCTATGGCAGAATTTGGGCAGTGCCTCTTGCCCTCTTCTATATGATGCAATCGACAGGCAGGCAATTGGCCAGATTGCTGCTTATGCATTTCTAACCTTCCTTCCTAAGAACAAAGAAGGATTAGTCCAGAGCTAGAGGACAACAATACGCTCCATGTTTCAAAAGAACTACACTTAAAATGTGATAAGGATTAAACTATACCAGCCCTTGACTACTAAATACCAGTGTTTTGTTCTGGCACAGTTGGGACTCACGGTTATGACAAAGATGGTTTGATGGAAAACAATGCACTTCGAGGTTTCAGCATAGATATTACGACTACGGTTGAAATTAACTGAGAGTTAAGAAGCACACTCTGTCACTCCTAGATTTTAGTGGAATTCAGGTTGTGAGATTATGTTCAACCTTCACCCTTTTTCCTTTCTAGGAGTATTCAAGGAGCATCAACAGTGGAGGAATTTTGAATGAACAGAAACCTTGTAACATTACCTGAGAGTTAGACCAGCAGAGATCAAGCACATCCTCTGAATGTCCCTCAAAAGTTTTGACCGGTTTTTCTGATAGTGCGAACGCATACTCTGGAAACATCAACCGGTCAGAGCTAGCAGACTTCCGAGTCTCCAAGATTCTAGCCCGATGCTTCTTCTCCCAACAGCTTCCATCAACACTTGTCAATGCCAATATCGGCTCCGGCGAACCGTTGCACACGACGGCAACAAGTTGATTGCACACCCCGTTTCCCTCCCGTTTCCTCTCAATCTCCGACACCTCCCAGACATGGATCACGCAATCCTCCCCAGCACTCGCGAGGTACCGCCCATCGTGACTAAACTTTATGCTCCAGATGGACCCGTTGTGCGCCTGTATCTCCTGGTTCATGAACAGCCCACTGAGCTCCTTGCATGTCTTCCCGTACTGCCGTACCTTAACACGCTCCGGGCCACGGCGCACGGCACTGGCACTTTCCTGGCTGTCGTCTGTGGCTGAGCTGGACCGACGCCCTCCCTTCTCCGAGGAGGTGTCCTTCTCGTCGCTGCTTCGTCGGTCGCGGGAGCCGACCACCATGGAGCCAGCGACGTTGCGGATGCTCCGGAGCCAGTTGCTGCGCCGCCTGTGGCGCGTCGCGCCGTTGCTTGAATCAGAGCTGGACCTCTGGATGAGCGCGGGCTCGCCGTTGATCGAACCGGAGCTTGCCACGTTCTGGCGGCGCATGAGCTCCTGGACGATGGGGGAGCGACCGACGCAGAGGTCGAACTCCTCCATGGTGAGTTGCCTCCCCGTGCCGACCTCGCGGAGAGCGAACTCCTCCTTCACCACGAACTCGCTGCCGTCGTCGAGGTTTCGGATTAGGCACCTGGGGTCCGCGTCATCTCCCTCTGGCGTGGCCGCGGAGGAGTCGGACGATGTTTGGCGCCACCGGACCGCGAGCGGGGGCTTGGTGGCGGAGGCCGGCACGCCGCCATCCGATCTGGATCGGGAGATGGGCGACACCGCCTCCGCCCGGATGGGCCCGTCGTAGGAGGCCGATCGACCCATCTCGAGACGCGCCAGAGAGGGGTCACCGGAGAGCCCCATCATCTGGAGAAGCCTCCGGCGTCGTTCCTGCACGGGCGCTGGCTCCGACGTCCACACGTCGAGTGCCGCCGCCGCCGCCGCTGCAGCAGCAGCCGCATCCCGACCTCGCCGCGGGTGGTCGTCGTCGTCCGAGGCCGAGGTGGAGGAGCAGGAGGAGGAGGACAGCACGCGGTCCCGCGCCTCATAGAACACCTCCTCCTCCTCCTCCTCTTCTTCCTCCTCCTCCTCCTCCTCGGCGCCGCTCATCGCCTCGTCCGCATTGACCACCGAGACAGATCGAGCAGGCGCGCGGGGAATTGCCCGGCCGCCCGCTATGGGCAAGGAGGCGACGGCGACGCACGCGACGGCTCGGCGAGGAGAGGAGCAACCGAGCGGCGGCGGCGGTGGTGGCGTCAGATCCACCACGATGCCCGAACGCGCCCGCGCGCGACCGGTTCGTCGTCCGCCCAATCGCGACGGCTTCCTGCCCTCGCCCTCGCCCCCGCGCGCGTGTCAGCTGCTGCCTGTCTGCGGGACTGGTGGTTGGTGCTGGTGCCGTCGTCGTTGTTATTGCGGTGATGCCAACGCCTCCCCTCCCCTCCTCCCCCTCTCTGCCCGCGTCGCGTCGTCGTCGTCGTTGGTTTTGTTACCACCGGGGGTTACTGTTTACTGTCGGGTTGGTGGTACGCTCGTCCTTGGCCTTTCGGGGGCGCGGCCTCTCCTCTCCTGTCAGTGGGTTGTGCCCGGCCGCGGCGCGACGCAGTGTTTGTTAACCGCTCGTGCCGTTTCGGGGAAGTGGACTAGTCCTGGTGGAGGCAGGCAGTGTGATTTATTTGGTTGGAAACGGAGGAGGAGGCGCGCCGTCGTTTGGTTTACTTTTCAGTTTCCCGGCACCAGCAGCCGACGACGCGTCCTTTGGAGTATGCACATACCATTGACTTGTTGGCACTGTTTGATGGTGCCATTTGTCCTCTCTTCGTTTCAGCGTACTACTCTAGAATAGTACTCCTACCCCTGTGTATGCCAACGAAATCTCCGCTCAGCATCTGTTAAGCCTTTTTTTCCATTAGACGACCTGCAGCGGCTTGCGCGATTTGAAGTTCGTTTGACAGATGCATTTGATAAATCGAAAGAAAGAAAAGAAGATGGAAAGAAAAGAGGAGATGCTAAACCCAAACACGTAAAAAGAGCGGATACATCTCCCAGGCTATACCAGGGTAGCACCACATGCACAGGGCCAGGACCATCACGCGCCCGGCGCACTGGCGCAGCACTCCATCAAAGCTCTCCTCCCCTCTATACCGACAACGGCATCCTATGCCCAACCCGGCATCACCAGCCAGCGTGTGCGTACGCAAGTGTACGCGTATAATGCCGAGAGCTCTCAGCGCTCGCGTCGCACCCCCGTATACGTGAAGGCCTCAGAGAAAAGCGAGCTCGAGCGCAGACGCAGAGGCGCGGTCCCCGTGGCGTGCAGGAGGAGCACGGCGGCACGCACGCATCTGATGTCGCTCTGCCTCCTTTGGCCCCTGCGCGCGCGGAAGCCGTCGGCCGGGAGAGGCATGATTAAGCAAAGCACAAAGCGCAAGCACAAACCACCCGGTCGGGGTAGCTTGTGTCCCGTGCGCTAATCAAGCCGGCTTTCATCGAAACGCAGGCCGCGGACCACCCACGCCGGGCTCTCGGCTGGCCCGGCCGGGCCCCGTCCATTTTTCTGCCCCTGTCAGCCAGAGGTAGCAGTAGGCAGTAGCTCCTATAGTTTGCAGCTGGATTGTTACTGCTCGTATGAGATTCTCCTTGCTCGTATGTGCCACTAGCTGATTAAACGTTGTCCGTTTAATCGAGACGGAACACTCCAAGTATATGCGGTACAGCCGAGAAGTAGTAGTAGTTTATCCGTTTATTTTTCGACGTCTGTATTACTGTGTGATCGATCTGTTTCTAATAGACACAAAACACGGTGTCGCTGTCTCAGTGTCTCGAACGTACTGAACACTGCGTGCTCATGAATGGCCGAGATAATTTGCAGAGTAAAATATGGAACGATCAGTTTCACGTTAGGCGTCTCCTTGTGGAGTTGTGGTGCGCATCGGCCGGAGCTTGGAATTGAGGGAAATGATGCGATGAAAACGAGGTTAGCTACCACTGGATTGTCTGCCTGTACATGCCCCTGTTTTTATTGCTTTTGCGATTTCAACACTCCATTTTTTTTTTTTTGCGATTCATGCCCCTGTCGTTTTTGACGCCATGACCGACCAGTGCGGTCTCCTTCCGATGGATGGTTACGCACCGAGCCACCGACCCAAAGATATAGAGGTGGCGAATTATTGCGGGGTCAACAAAGCAAAGCCCATGCCTTTTGATCAAGGATTTTCGTCCTCTTTTATGGAGTGTACAGATCCTGAAAAGGACCGATAGAACAGCAACTGAGTTTTTTAGAACAGCGACCGAGTAGCCCTGTATTTTGCAAATTGCGAGTTGTTTGTTCTTCTTACCGAGTAATTAAAAATCTCCGGTAGTAGGCGAATTTGGTAAGAAGCTGCAGCTAGACGTTACGCTTCTTATACATGATAATTATAGTATATTGGTGCAACTTGATACACATCCATAATCCGCTCCTAACCTAGCTCAGACTGCCCTTCCGCTGTACATACATACTTGCTGAGTTGTGCTCTGGTACAAAGTCAGCACCAAGCCACCAACAATTGCCACCCCAAAACCTGCATACTAAATACTTCTATTAGCCATGTGAAGTAGGATTAGGGATGCTAATTAGCCGCATTTAACAATGCATCAAATCGCGCACACGAGGAAGACATTGGCGAATAGTATATTAGTAGTCGCAAAGCAAGCCTCCAAAGAGCTAGGTAGATACCTTTTTAGCTCTGAGCCTGGGATAATAATTTTACACCCACAGGAGTTTGACTAATAAGGTGGATGAGGACCAGGATTTGCAGTGCGAGCACGAATTAACTTTACTCTAATCCAGTCCAATCCCACTGGCAAGAGTGGAAATGCACGGTGTGATGACATGTGAACAAGAGTTGCCAGGATTGCAAGGGAAGGTACCAGTGGATAAGATAACTATACATCTTATCCGAGTACATAGCAACAGCACTAGGATCCTGATTAATTAACTCGCTAACCAACAGCTTAGTTCTAAGCAACTCTTTGGTTTCGGTGAAAGTAGAGAGTCAGAGAGGAAGGTAGCTTGGGGAAAGCCTACCTACTAGCTGCATAGGGGGAGGGTGGTACTGGTGGAAAAGGCTGAAAAGGATCGCTAAAAACATGTGTCCCCATCAATGCATGGCCATGAATTTACCATGGCCATGGCTTATTGCTGCAATGGAAGCACCACATGTAAAGTGCTGCCAGATGACCTGTTGCTATCTGGAAAACAATTGCACGTCTCATTATATCTTGCTTTCGACTTCTCCCAAACATTGACTGGTTACAATTAGGTTTGACATTGTCTGATTAAATCATGTGAATAGTCCGCGCAAATTGTACGCTAGTATCATTATATATTTCTCTCATATATATATATATATATATATATATATATATATATATATATATATATATATATATATATATATATATATATATATATATATATTCAAATTTAATTCTTAAAATATATTGAAATGGTGATATAATTTTAAATTTTATACTAACTTAACCAAACTATCTGGTATGTAATATTCATATTGTACTGTATATACGTGATGGTTGTTAATTATTTTTAAATTTTAATTAATATATAAACAACATAACTTCGAAGTTAAAAAATAATACATTTCGAAGTTCCGCCTTATAGGTTTTATTCCTCTATAAACTCCAAACCCTTCTTTCAATGTTCCTTATTTTTAAATCATGAATTTCAGTTATTTCTAAATTGTATTTCAATATGAACTCTGCACTACCCTTCCAATATTTCCTATTTTTTAATTCCGAATTGATGTTATTTATAAATTACATTTATATATGGACTCTACACTCTTCTTTCAATATTAATTATTTTTTAGTTATAAATTTCAATTATTTTAAATTGTATTCATCTACACTCTTATTCTAATATTCCTTTTTTAATTTCTAAATTTTAGTTATTTCTAAATTATATTCCATATGAACTATAGACTCTTCTCCCAATCTTATTTATTTTTTGAAAGTTTTTAATTTTACTCTTTGTAAATTATATTTCTATATAGACTCTAAATTCTACTTTTATTTTTTTATTTTTTAATTCAAACTTTCAGTTAGTTTTAAATTCCTATATGGACTCTAGACTCTTCTTCCAATATTTCTTTTTTAATTATGAATTTCTATTATTTCTAGTTGTATTTATATATGGACTATAAAGTCATCTTTCAATATTCCTTATTTTTTAATTTCGAATTTTATTTCTGAATTTCAGTTACTTGTAAATTGTATTCCTACATGGTCTTTAGACTCTCTTTTTTTAATATTTCATATTTTTAAATTTTTAATTTTAGTTATTTCTAAGTTGCATTTTTATATTAACTCTAACCTCTATTTTTAATTTATTCTTTAAATTCCAAATTTCAAATAGCTCTAAATTGTATACTTGTATGAACTCTAGTCTCCTCTTCCAATATTCCTTAATTTTTTAAATTCTGAATTTAAGCTGTTTTTTAATATTATTTCTATATGTACTCTACTTTTTCTTTTTATCCGACTAATATGAGAGTTTCTAGACCATGAAACCGAACATAGAGGCTCCTTTTTCTATTAAGAGATAGATTCTCAACCATTAAATGTGTACTTTGAGATTCATGCACACAAGTAACCTTATCGTTATTCTTATCCTCCCTCTCTCCCTTCTTCCACGTACACACGCGAGTGAGGGAGCGCAAGCGCACCCTTTATGTCGATTCCTGCCTCGTTGGTTAACCAAAAGGCGTGAATGGCGTTGGCGAACCCCTCTCCCGGTGTCCTTGTCCCTCTCCTCCTTCCACCTATCATATTCTCATGCGATCAAGCCGATAGTAGCGAGGTGCCCCCATAGCCCGCTTCATCGTTTTCCCCATCTCCACAGGCTCCCTACCTATCGATGTTGTAACTCTCCCGGCGTTGGAACTCGGAAGGACTATCGATTCCGCTACCTCCACCATCTGTCAAGACACTAACTACGTGTCGATATTGTAGATCACGACTACGGTATTTGCATGGTATGGGGATCGTTGGTACTAAGGTATACGCAAGATTGAGATAAAAGATACAGGAGATAGGGATTTTTATTAGGTTCGAGCCCCCTCAACTGACAGGTAATAGCCCTACTTCTGTTGGCCAAAGCCGGTGTTGCTCTTATTCATCAGAATCACTCAAGTACAATATTTGGGATAACCTATATAGTCATTGTCGACACGGCGGCATGAACCACCACCCATAGTCGATGACGGGGTAGTCTTCATCCTCGAATACGAACTCGGCAAGATCAGAAATAGCACTAGATCCCTCTTGTCGGCCTCCGTCGGTACCAGATTGGATATGTCTAGGCTTATCTCTGATGTCGATGCATGTCTGGCATGTTTATTGGTGTCTATTCTGGTTGTTCCGTGCCCCTACCTCTCCTCTTAGGGGTCTTATATTTATACCCATAGATGTTCTCTTGTCCAAGTAGAACTAGGGAGACAAGTATGGATACGATGTGAGTAGTTCTTGTAATTCCCATATAGAACTCTGCTTCTCCTTCATTATCCAGAATACCTTCCGTATATGAGGCATGATTCCGTATAGGATTTAGTATATGGTGGGCCCCGCCGAGCTTAACCCAAGACTATTGGGTATGCCTTATCCATAACACTGACACTACCATTGCATCTGCCACCACAAAGCCACCGCCTCCTCACGACTCGCACGGTCGCGTCATTCGCACTAGCCGCCAACACCGGCCCAGTGCTAGCTATAACCCATGTGGCTCCGCACTGCTAAAGTTGTCTCACCACCCACCCATATCCACCGCCCATTGTCACTTCTCTAAGTCCTAGAGAAAGCCCCCTCTCTCCCTCTCCCTTAACCCCCTCCTACTCCAACCCAACCCCCAGCCCCAAACTCTTAATTTGTATGTTTTCTGCTGAGTTGGTGTGCCGCATGCACCGGAGAAGAGGACGGGCTCGCCATAGTTGGAGTAGAAGAAGCTTAGGCATGAATCTGATGGTCTAAAATCCATAAGATTTCAAACCAAATTTCTACGGAATGCCATTTAGCAAATTCAATTAAGTTTTTCAACATACTCCTGTGTGGAGAAACACCGACCAGCCTCACACGTCAATTCTACTCTTCCACAGCTAGAAGTGAGCGAAAATGACAGACACTGAAATTTTTGGCTAGGCTTTCCCACTGATAGAAATTATTACTTCGGTCATATCACAACAACAGCGAATGATTCAAATTGTTTGGGACTAACACGTTGTTTTTTATTAGGAATGAGCAAAAGAAAAACATAGGAAACTTTCTTCCACAAATTATTTTGATTTAAAGGGGACCTAAACTCTAATAATCTAAACATATTTCCTATGATCTAATCAAGCACTCATTCCTGCAATTTTATTCTTCTCCAATCTTATGTTTTGCATATGTATTTCTATCCTATTCATTTTTTTTCTATTTCTATGTTTTTTCAATCCTAGGTTTCAAAGGTGTTACCATCTGCCTACATCCATATCAACTAATTACAACAATATCTCATCTATTTTCTCTACTGAATAATTTCTTAGTATTTAACTAATCACAACTACCAGAAACTCTTTATAGTTTATAGTTTGGGATGGAGTGAGTACTACCAAAACCTTTTTGTTTTGGACGGGGAAGTAGGCAGTAAGAGCAAGTACAATAGCAGGCTATAAACTAGCTATAAACACATATGAAGGAGATAAGAGAGGAGAGATAAGGAAAACATGCATGTGTAGTTAGTTGCAGCACAAACTTTCAAACATTGTATGTGCATGAAAGTTGAGACCGGATATTATTGGTGCAGTATATATTTATAGGTAATTATTTTATAAATAGGTTATTAGATTAACTATAAATGAGTTGGAGCTAATAGTTAGCTATACTCTTAAGCTTGCTCAGTCCCTCCATCGAATATAAGACAACCATTTTTTCTCATGCTTCCAATAAGGCATGCATGCATACATTAACTAGCACGTATTATCCTTTAAATTTGATTTAGTTTAAATCATCTACCATCAAGTCTCTAATCACACTGCTTGTATATTTGGATGTGATCCAATCAAGGAGATGATTATATTTATTCATGATCTCACTGTTATGAGTGATTAAGCTTTATATTAGTGGAATGGAGGGAGTAAAGAGGCGTGAATATTTTTAGCAGTTGTGCTTTTCCTAAAAGGTTCCTGTTCGGGAAAAAAAAAAAAAGGCTACTTGCCTGATCGACAATCATCAATTTTGAGATAAGTAGGAGTAAACCATAAATGCCAGATGAAACGTGTGTAGCTAGTTTCTCAAAATAACGTGTGTAGCTCTCCGATGCATGCCTAACGCGTTTTCGTTGTTCCGGTATAGGGAGGCATCCCTACGTGGATTGAGATTCGGTGCAGTCATAACTACGACTGCACCATAGGACTGCATGTATTGTTAGCAGTTCATTTTATTGATCAACGGCTCGGATTCACCGTACATTACTCGAACAATAGCACATTAAACAATATTATATGCTAGAACAACGTTGCTACTGTACCAAGCTAATCTGTCCCATTTAATTTCGATCCAACGCACCAGCTGCAACTGGTTAAGTTGCAGTCAATACTATGACTGCAGCTGATCCGGATCCTCCCTACGTATATGCACTAGTACCTACTCTACCAGAGTACTCCTACGTATCCTCCCAGACGACGGTGGCGCGGCAGGCGGCACGTAGGCACCGATCCACGACCCCTCGGCTTCGGGCCAAAGGTGCAGTGAAGTGGCGATAGGGAGAATTTTTTTTTGGAAATAATATTATTTTAATGAAAAATCGCAAAAATATAGATCGGTCAGGTGAAATCGTAAGTTTAGCGGGGCAGTTCGATAGGGGTACCTATCGAACTGGGGCAGTTCGATAGGTACGTCCCAGTTCGATAGGGTAGTTGTCCAAGAAAAAAAATAAAAAAGTACTTGCTACATTGCCTAACAGGGACATATCGAACTGCCCCTGTTCGATAGGGCGCGTGGCATGGAAACAGGGGGAGTTCCATATGGGAGATGCTACAGTGTTTTTTCCTTTTTTAATTATTTTACCACATGTCGAACTGGGGTAGTTCGATAGGTACCCTATCGAACCGCCCCAGTTCAACAGGTACTTTATCGAACTGCCCCAGTTCAACGGGGCGCTAAACTTGCGATTTCACCTAACCGACCTATATTTTTGCGATTTTTCATTAAAATAATATTATTTAAAAAAAATCGCGATAGGCATGGGTGGCGTAATGGTGTGTGGGTGCGGCCACGTTTGTGTGTGAAACGGTGATACTGGGAGCCATCAGTCCGTCAGGGCAGGGCGCTGCCATATGGGCCCCAAGATGAGATTAGGCACCAAAGCTTTTGGGCCCGCATGTCAGAGCTGTAGTTTACGGGAGGTTAATGATTAGTACTCTCTTCGCAGGGCAACTTACTATAGGAAAAGTGTTGGTCCGAATAAAACACATCGATATGTGTTGTAACGACGAAGACACGAATTAGAGTAGTACTATCTTTTTTAAAAACTAGGAAAGCCATGCTTCCCCATTTCCATATCAGAAATGTTAAGTGTATTACAGAAGATTTTGCTTCGAAGCAAAACAAAAAGTAGAGCAGTATTAGTATAATATACTAACTGGGTGCATAACTTGATGGCTTCCAATGTAGGCGATAGCTTTCTCCGCATGTGACGGATATATTTATCGTTATTTTTTGGACATTTGGCCACAGCCAGACTACACTTTTCTTTTTTGCATAGGACCATCCGTTGCCTATAGCACTGTGGAGGTGCGCGTTGAGCGATGCAAAACAGACACCCTCCACTGTAGGGAGGGAAGGGAATGGCCGGTTGCTTGGTTCAGTACTTCTGTCGTTCTTGTTCTTGGACGAGACCCTCATCCAGCTACTAGCTAGCTAACTTAGGCCCCCGTTCGTTCCCCCCTCTTCTAACTCCCCTCCCTCGTTTTCCACGCACACGCTTTTCAAACTACTAAACGGTGTGTATTTTACAAAAAGTTTATATACAAAAGTTGTTTAAAAAAATCAAATTAATCCATTTTTGAAAAAATTTTTAGCAAAAACTTAATTAATCACGCGCTAATGGATCGCTCCGTTTTCCGTGTTCACTGTGCGGGTTCCCATCCAGCGCTTGCGAACGCACCCTTAGGCTTGGTTCTTTCCCCCCTTTTCCTCACTTACCTCTCTCGTTTTCCACGCGCACACTTTTTAAACTGCTAAACGGTGTATTTTTTGCAAAAAATTTCTATGCAAAAGTTGCTTAAAAAAAATCAAATTAATCCATTTTTGAAAAAAATGGCTAAAACTTAATTAATCACGCGCTAATGGATTGTTCCGTTTTCCGTGTTCACTATGCAGGCAGCGAATGAGCAACAGCGAACACAGCCTTAGGGTGTGTCTTGAGACATCCATAGGGTCTCTATGGGGAGCTTAAAATTACGAGAAGCAGCTAGTTGTTAGCCAGCTTTTGAGAATCTGGAAAAACTGGGTTTCCCAGCTTCTAGTTCATTTTGTGGATTCTATAACTACAAGTTCTTAAAATCTGGACCAAAAGCTGAACTGTTTAGAGGAGTTTCTGATTCTAGAAGAAACTGCAGCAGTTAGAAGCTCTCAAACAGACCCATAATCCCTGTGCACTGTACGACATTGTACGACGGATCATCTCGTTACCTTAAATACAATGGCAACTTAGGGGGTGTTTGTTTCCAGGGACTTATTTTTAGTTCATGTTACATCGGATGTTTGAGCGTTAATTAAGAGTATTAAACATATACTAATAATAAAACCAATTGCATAAATGAGAACTAATTCACGAGACAAATTTTTTAAGCCTAATTAATCCATAATTAACACATGTTTATTGTTGCATCACATAGGCTAATCATGGATTAATTAGACTCAATAGATTCGTCTCGTAAATTAGTCCAGGTTATGAAATAGGTTTTATTTTTAGTCTACATTTAATACTTCTAATTAGTATATAAACATTCGATGTGACAATGACTGAAAATAAGTTCCTGGAAACAAACAGGGCTTAGGAGTATGTTTTAATTTGGCACATTGCTCATACTGCTACTCCAAAACCTTCTGCATGGTGTGCGAACAAACAACCGTCCTCTGGTACAAGTTAGCGGAACCACTGTGCACAACTTCACATGTATATTGGTCATCATCATATCATGCTCTGATTGACATCCTCGTCGCGCTTGGGGCGCCCAACAAAATCATGGGCCTTGCATGCATGCATAAACTCAATTGCATATGCCTCCTCTCCGGCAGAACGTTAATTAGGCAGCCTGCGACACGCCGCCTGGTTCTTTTGTCAACCAAGTTGGCGATCGATCGAACACGCCGCGTTGCCGTTGATGTCAATCGCCTTCCCCGTAGTGCAAATTGAAACCCCACCTCCGATCGGTCGACACATGTTCTTGTAGCTTACGGCCGTCCTGCCTGCAATACTGGATCGAGATCTGGAACGAACCCTCTCGTGCCGGGCCACGTATACAGCCCCATCGTTTGTTTTATTGGAGAAATAAATCAAACAATCTATTTGTAAAATAAAATTTATATATATATATTTTTAGCGATCCAAAAGCAAAGATGAAAAATAAAGTATGTTAAAAAAATCGTAAAATCAATACTAATTTAAAGTTAAATATTTCAATTTTAACTGATAAACATAACTTTAAAAAATGGGACCGGTAGTCCGTACTAAGGCAGATTGGGAAGCCCCGCGACCGCGAGGAAGACGCTGCCGGAGCACGAGGGCTCGTACGACGTGCCGGCCGGCGTCCCGCCATTCTTTTCTTCAACCGATTGCCGTGCGTGTTGCACGCGCGAGTCAAGCGTTTTTCTCATCCACCGTGCCGTGCCGGCGGCCCGGTTTTCTTCTCTCACCTACTGTGCGTACCTTGCAAACCGAGTGAGAAAGGGATGAAGGCTGACAAAGCTAGACATGCAGCTAGCTGCACGCAAAATTGCAAAGTTAAGAGATGTGATAGGGACAATGTATAGGACACGCATTTGCTATGTTCGGGATTAGTTGGACCATGACAGTGGCATTAAAGGATCCAGCACTCCAGCGAACCGAGAGAACATGGGTTGGTGTCACGCGCGGTATATTGTGAAGGGAGTCCATACCCCCCACTTTGAACCCTAACTATGGTCTTACTTCTACTTTTTTTTAGATTTACAATTTTACTCCCACGTTTTGAAAACGATCCAGATGTTTACCCTCACTTTTAACACCTAGTTTAACGATATTAGTTTTAGAGCGAAAGGACATTTACACTCTTAGTTGTTATTACATTTTTACCCTTACAAATAAGCCACAGTACATTGAAGTCATAGATAGCAAGCATTACTTAGTGTCACATAAACATAGTCCAAAATATCGAAGATAATTTATCCTATGAATCAAACTGAATCAGGGACAACCACAATGACAAGAACAGATCAAATTACATGTTAATCT
Organism: Oryza punctata; assembly: GCA_000573905.2. Lineage (NCBI taxonomy): Eukaryota > Viridiplantae > Streptophyta > Magnoliopsida > Poales > Poaceae > Oryza > Oryza punctata. Next base: position 24,969,384 of record CM002491.2, on the reverse strand, counting down.
CTCCAATGAAAATATGCTCCATTGATAGATTTCCTCCATTGAAGCCTCTCTTCTTCCCAACTGCCACAAAGCCCAGTACCCACTGCTCCGCCGGAGACTTACCATTAACTCGTGCTAGAGCACCATCGTCACAAATGCCGGAACCACCGCCTAGCGCTCCCTCCACCGGAGACTCGCCGAAGCACCGTCCCATGCTCGCCGCGTGCGCAAGCCTGAACCGCCGCCGCCGCCATCTCTAGGTCTAGGGTTTCGGGTGTTCACAGGTGCAACCACACTCGGTGGGAAGGAGAGGGATTCCATCCTTATCCATTCATTCCCTCGGGGGTAGAATGGTAAATTGATATTTCATAAACTTTTTTAAATTTTCATTTGTATTTCTTTAACACATAAATGTGGGACCCACTAAACGGGTGTTATAAGTAGCGCAAACGGCTGGTTCGTTTTCGAAAATTGAGGGTAAAATTGTAAACCCTAAAAAATAAGGATAAAATAGTAGTTAGGCCATCCCCAACCCAGACACTATCAACTAGTTTCCATATTTATCATGTCATATAGACACTATGTATAAAAACTATGTATCCAATGGATGGTGTCTTGAAATTAAATTCTCTTCCAATCACCTCTCTTCTCTCTCCTTTTATCCACCTATCTCCATGTTTTTATTCTTGATTCTTGTGTAGACATGGTTTCTTCATCCTTTTACCTCTTTCCTTATTAACTCTAGTGCCACATCAGATTTTTGCTTATGTGGTAATATATTAAATGCTATGAACACTAGATGACATAGAGGGTTGGGGATGGTCTTAGGGTTGAAAGTGTGAGCATAGATTCAACTATCTCTATCGTGAAACACTGAAACTAACCTATAACCACAACGGTACGTGGCTGACACCTACGCTGTCCCTTCTGTTAATAATAGATCGATCAACTCTAATAATGGAAGTGAACATTGCTTAAGCTTGGACCCTCATGGCAGAGTCATTCTAGCCTCCAACAGTACAACTGTATAAAATTCCTGTACGCACCGGCGCAGAAGTTTGCAAAAACCAAGAGTCGTCCACGCCTAGGCCGTGGAATATGCAACCAATTAATACGGTTGATGCATCCTGCATGTCACTACTCACTAGGATCTGGCTCGTAGTACATGAACTCTTGCAAAGAGCTTCTGTGTGTAAACAGTAGGAAACATCGGATGCATAGTCAGTGTGTGGTGGCCGGTGGGGTTAGATCTTTCGTACTGTCCCAACTTTCTTTTTACTATCTCTCTCTTTTAAAAAAGTATTAACATGCCGCTACTAATAAAACTGGTTAGCTTCTTGTTGGTATATCCGCAGTGAAATGTCGCTCTTAAATTTAGTACCAGTATGCTTACCTGTAACCAAAAGTCCGAGGAGAATAATGTGACATGGACTCTGCAGAAAAAATCGTATGAAACAGACCAATTTTACCGTGTCGACGGACTCCAGTTAGTGCGCTCCGCGGTGTTCCACCACGATTATTCAGCTCACGACGACCGTGCATTATTGTACCGTCAGGCGGTCAGGGCATCACGTACCGTGCTCATAAAGAAGGAACAATGGATCGACCGATCGACCGGCGCGCCACTCCGCCAATAATTCCCCGTCGATCCCCCCATGACCCGGTCACGATCGATCGCTAGCTTGTTCCAAAACCCACCACCATACGTACCCATCCCCATCAGGGCCATCACCCGGAGATCGCCCGAACAGCTCGCTGGTTTGCCCCGCGGCCCCGCCCGCGTGCGCGCGCGCGGCACAAGCACCAAACTGATCATCAGCTAGCTAGCTATATGTTCCTGCGTACGCCGGCTTCGTGGTCGTTTGCTTCTCGATAGCGGCATAGCGAGCGGGCCGCGGGGCACGGCGCACGGCAAGAGGATGATGGCGATTGGCGGTTTTTCACGTGACGTCTCGCGCGGCACGCGGGTGACACGGGTGCGTGCAGATATAGGTACGTATGCGTCGCACGACGAAAAAGCCGAATGCTGGAGCAATGCACGCTAGCTACGCGATCCGATCGAGCCCGTGCCCCGCAGCCGTGGGTCGGGTGGCCGGTGGCGCGCCCACACCGGCAGGCGTACGTACGCATCGATCGCATTAACGCCTCCCTCGTTGGTCAGAGCTAATCTAGTCAGAAGTGCGCCTAGAGTACTCGTACTATACTCCATGATCAGCAGCTTTACAACTTCACAAGGCCTTTAAAGGCCACGGGCTATACGTACCTGCTCTGCCAGTCTACTCTACTCTACTCGGATTTCCATGGCCTTTAAGCGATGTGCAGCAACGTCGTGCTACGGTTAAATCCGAAGCATTTCACTGGTAGCGCACCATCATGAGCATATCATTTGACGTCTTTGACGATGAGTGCTCCTACATGGCAGCAAATTATTATCGGAAGGCTGCTAGGTGTACGGTTCGCATTTGTGCAAAACATGTTCAGAATTGAAGATGAAGGAATGTGCTATGCTACGAGGACAATCGCATCGGCAAAGTTACCGGACAGGCATCACCCACAGACACCCTGTATATATCGCACACTGAATCACTGTGCGCATGTGCCGCTCGGACGGGAAGATAACACGCAATTCGACGTTCAAGCAGTAATGCAGATGCTGCAGGGGACAAACATCCATACCTAATTAACTGTAGTCCTATCTTAAAGTAGCCGTACGTGCGTAGTATGCCACTGAGCGGATCTTATGAGTAGGAGTATTTTTTTCAGATCGATTAGCTTGCGTGGTTGGTGTACGTGTGTGATGATGATCGAGAAGTATGCAGAACATTACAGATCAGATGGATCGCCACATGCATTGTACGCATCCAAGGGGTTCGTGGACTTTTAGGAGAGACAAGCTGCGATGCATCACCACCACGGCTGCATTAGTATATGGACTATGTACGTGTTTGTTAAACTATCAACCAAGCACGCGTCCTTATAGCTCAAATAAAACAATAACCTAAGTTGGTGGAATCTAGCTTCCTGTGTCAATGAGTAGACTGTAGAACTAGCGAGCACGAGGGGGTCGATGCCCTTGCCTCCTGATTTGCCAAGTCGTCACTAAACTAGGATAAACTCGTGCCAAAACAAGCTGGTGCCAACTACTCCCTCTTTTGACTATTCCGACCTCCCTAATCAAGTAACCAGTCTACACAGAAAAGTGCAAGAGCTTTTGCCGCATTGGATATCTTATATATCTAGGCTCCTGTTTGTGTTCCTAAAAGGAGTTTCACGCATATAATTGGGAGCAACGAGATGCCTCGATCATGTGCTAGCCCGCCCTGATGATGATCGATGTCGCCAGGCAGCCAGCTGCTGATGCAACCGCGCACCCACAAATCGCAGTTCCAGGACGGCAGTTTGTTTCGATCGGGCCCTCACATGCACGATCACCTTCACACACGAGCGCACGTCCAATCCGGCCCCGGCCTCATGCTTCAAGTGCAGCTGATGAATGGATCTGCACTCTCATCTGCTCTATAGCTAATCAGCCGAAAATAAGTTTTAGCAATTAGTTTTAAAGTTGATTTTAGTAGAATTTTTTTAGAACCCCGTTTAAACGCAGGATTAAGAAAACATAGGATTATGAAAAACAAAAGATTATGATAGGAATACACATGCATGCAAAATAGAGGAGTGAAAAACACATAAGTAAGTTACGTAGGAATGAGTGTTTGATTGAATCGTAGGAACACAGAAATAAGTTTGATTAGAGTAAATTGGGTTGGTTATCTACTTATACATATCAGCATCTCCAAGAGTTCTTGTATATCCCGTTGGTTAGCTAAAAAAAGAGGAAAGAGAGAAAAAATTGCATCCAACAGACTAGTCAACTGGATAGCTATCTTTTCACGCTAGCTATCTCCTCTCCTTCGCTAGCTATCTTTGCCTAGCCAGACGGATCCTCCATCCACGTTCGCCAGTTTTAAAGGGTACCCTACTTTTGGGAAGTTTTTTATTTTTTAGCTAGCCTCTTATTCTTTAAACTTAGCTAGAATTATTGCTAGTTTCTTGGAGATGCTCTAACCTACACTAATTGAATAGACAAGTGATCATGAACGACTAGATGTGCCTCGATCCTACACAATATAGAAAAACGTGAGCTTAAAGTTGATGGCAAATTTCCTACTATGTTTTTCCTTTAGAATCATAGGAATAGAAAAGTTTCCTGCGTTTTTCGTTTCCTCGTTCATAGTATAGGATTTCAATTTCTTTGTTTTTCCTCAGCTCCAATTCAAATGGTCCTCCAATCGTGTGTTTGTGTGTGTGTGGAGGGGGGAGGGAGGGGGGTTGCACGGAACATACGATCGACAGAGTCCCGATGAAAATGCTAAATTTCTCAATTCGAATGACTTGGCATAGTCATTGAATAATCTTATGCATTACCGAGGGTGACTGTAAAGAAAAATGTAGTGATGAATAGTTGGAACAACTTAGCTTAGTGGCCTCGAAAATGGAATTATCCTCGGGTTTCCTTTTTAAGAATATGCTTGTAACTAATTTCCTATTTACCATTCGGCTATTATATCAACTAGTTGGGTGACCCTTGCAATTACGCGGCTAACATCTATACAAAATTATTTATTTATTTACATATGTTTCTACATAAAATTTATTAAATATCTATCTCGTTATCTTAGGATTATAAAAGGCAGAACTTTATCATCTGCGTGTTTCTAATTTTATAGTTTTTAAAAGTCACTTCGGTCGTTACCCCTTACTCATTTATCAGGCTTTTATTTGTTTGTCGATATATCACTATTTCTATTCATCTTTCATGAAACCTTTAAAAAATAGACCTTTTAGTTTTAGAGTTATTGTCTTGTTAGGTTTTGTTTTTATAATTTTTTTAAAGTTTCCTCAAACACCACCACCGTACTACTCTATGGCCCTCTGCTGCCTACTCTCTTTATTATCATTGGAATTTAAAAAATCAAACATAATTATTATTTGGATTCATTTTTTACTTTCTAGAAGTCCCGCTAAACCGTCAGCGACTTTGCCACTATGCTCCTCTACGCGCGATCCGCCCGCTGCCTCCTCTATTTATTATCATTGAGATTTTAAAAATTGAACATGATTATCATTGGGGTTTATTTTTTACTTTTTGGAATCCCGCCAACTGTCACGACCGTGCTGCTTAATGGCTTGTCCGTTGTCCCTCGTCTTAATCGTTCGTTGTTTATAGTTTTTATATGTCCTATTAACTAACACCTCTTTACTCCTTTACAGGCTTATTGTTTTTCTTCTCTTTGTTATCATTTGATATCATTGTGTTCTAAATGAACTACTCCTTTCGAAAAATCCATATTTTTCATTTTAATATTTTTTATTTGTAAATTGTATTCCTACCTAAACTCTTATAATTATTTTTCTATTTTTGAAATTTATTTTATTTGTTATTTCGAATTTTAATTAATCTCGTCATATGTTCTAGATGATCTATTCTTTCAATAGTCTTTATTTTTTATTACAAAGTTTAGTTATTTATAAATTGTATTTCTAGTTGGACTCTTATTTTTATTTTTCTAATTTCTGAATTAATTTTAATTTTTATTTTGAATTCTAATTAATTTTGTGTTGTGTTATAGATGGATTGATTGTTGTTTCAATATTTCTTTTTTATTCTAAATTTTAGTTATTTCAAAATTGTATTCCTACTTGAACTCTTCTTTTTTTCTAATTTTATAAATTTATTTATTTTTTATTTCGAATTTTAATTAATCACGTATTAGGTTCTAACATGTATTTTTCTTTTAATATTGATTATTTTTAATTCTGAATTTCAGTTATTTTTTAGATTGTATTTCTACTTGACTCTTCTTTTTTTTCTTCGATTAATGTGGAAATTGTACGTGGTGTTATCTTTTCGAGCTATCTTAATAATATAATAGATGATAAACGATATATTAACTCTATTAATAATCACCGTTAGTCATTGAGCTCTTGAAACCTATTCTCCATTTATCCCTATTTTGTTTGTCCCAACACGCGGATAAAAAATATCCAAAATTATTTTTACTCTGTTATTTTTTTCACGGTTTATTAGTAGTAGCTCAAGGGCTAGTTTGAGGCTTCGAGGGATGTGTAGTTGCGTACGAACGTGTTGTTTTCTTCGTCGTTGCACGTAATCAAAGGCTTTGGGACATTATATTGCTTTGGTAGTTCACTCGAAACCGGGGCGTTGTCCCATGTTACTGATCACTGTGGCCATGGTCCTCCGGGCCCCGACAATCTGTTCACTGTGCTCCTTTCCGTCCCCTTTTCCCCTATTCACGATGGATGCACGGCCGGCTGACGCTGTAACGCACACTCCGTTTCCGGTTGCCAGTCTAGTGGCTATTGCGTGGCGCTGCGAGACGAGACTTGTGATGCGTGACACGGACAGGTTCCCAGCACCTAGTCTCCTCCCCACATCGTATAGCGCCTCCATCTGCCGTCGCAGGCCGGCTGCTGTTCGGTTGCTGCTGCATGCGCTGCGCGATGGTACACGTCCACTGTATCCCATATGTGTCCCGTAGCTTTAACCGATTGGACACGGCCCTGCCTTGCTCACTTGTCGATTTGCCCGAGGCAGTGTGGCCATGACGGTATTCTCACTTGCATGTGGGAGAATAGCTCGCATCGGACTTTAGTTGAAGCTTAGTCGGTTACAACGTACGCGTACTGCCCGGCCACACCAACCTGATTCGAAGTTTTGTTAGCGTTGATGCGATCGCTGTGTGCGACTCGTGACATCTCCCATCACATGGGCCGATCGATCGATCGCCAGCTCGAGAGATCGATGCCGAGAGCCGGATTGGCCGACGACGTTAATTTGGTGGGGAAACCGGGCTCCGTTGATGAGCAGCAGCAGCAGCGGAAGGATTCGAATCAAACCACAGCGTCATTTGCTTGTGGCGGAGGAGACCGCGAGATCCGGGAAAGCAGAATTCGATGTATGCGCACTATGGAGGTTGGTGGTGATGATCCATCGGAATGCAGTGCACCTGATGTTTTAATTAGGCGTTCTCTGTCGATTGGCCGGTACAATTTTGTCTTAAAAAAAAAGAGAGGATGATCTCCAACACACCTATAAAAGACAAAAAAAAAGGACGGCACAATAAGCATACCGATGTGGCAGTATTAACTGTTTCGTATTATCGGACTAGATGTTTTATATATTTACACTCGCTGTCCATGAAAGATGTATTACAATTGGTCAAAAAAAAATTCTACGGGACAAAGTTAACTGTGAGAGGTACTCAAAACTCACTGTCCTAGACAATACTATTGTTTGCTTTTCAAATTGAGTTGATTTTGTATCGTATTTCCTGCACGACTTTTACATAGCTAAGAATACACATGTAAAATGTTTTATCTATAATTTATTTTTTTTATCATTAGTAAGTTTTGCAGCTTATAATCAACTTTATATGAAATAGTGGGACTCGTTTTAAGATTCATTGATGTGGTGCGTTCTACCCACTATCTTCTAGTAATTTTGTACAATCATGTGTTGGATTTAACATATAAAGTGATATGGGTGAAAAAAACCAAAAAAAAATAGACTGAACCCAAAGTATACGAGAGCTCGGTCATGGGTCAAAACATTAGTTTTTGTTTTGCAAAGACCAATCATTTTTTTGGTTGATTGGTCGTATACTTCGGTTAATCAAAGTACCTTGTTTTAGCCCGAACTTAATAGATGGTCCGATAACCCACCTCCATGGCCACCCACTGATATATGACTACTCCTAAACCCTAGACGTTATAGCCTTATAGGCTCACTACCCCATCATCTCCCTAGCTTGAGCTACATCGCCACCGTGCCACATTGCAACCCTACCTATTGTTGTGACGTCATTGTCTGCTACAACACCTCTCCGCTGGTTGTCGCGTGCACCACTGAGGTGCCTTCTTTTACCGCGCCACCACCTATTATGTCTCACTATCATCTACCATTGTGATGCCGCTTGTTGTTGTGTTCTTTTTACCTTCCTCGTACCGTGACAGTATGTCACCTAGTGTTACAACTTCGGGTAGCTACGTCAATAAGATGAAAGAAAAAAGCTATCAATTTAATTAAACTATTGGTTAGTTGTTTTTTTTGACAAGTTCGGTTTCTCATTTTTCAAGACCGAAGATTTAAAGAATGAACTCGCCGGACCAAATTTTTGGTTAAAACCAAATGCCAAACTCTAGATAGGATCATAGGAATATTGTAGCATGCAAACCTTATGAGACTTTCATACAGCAAACGTGATATGGTCGCTGGGTGTTTTCAATGATTGGGCGGCCTTGTTGTCAAGACAGGGGTTTGGACGGGCTGTGACAAAAGATCTGCAAGCGTAATTGCACAGGTGCACATAGGGATGTTATTAGATATAGATTCACATTCACAGGTCAGCTGTAGCCTATAGGTTTGTTTATTTGGTTAGTTATAGGCCGTTGGTTAGCTTTTTAAGGTTTAGCTAGGCTAGTTGGGTCATGTGTTTGGAGGCTTTTGAGAACCAGTGTCATGCTGTGTTGCTGTGATGTCATCAAAGTCATCCGGTTCTTTCAGTTGTGATTGACAAATGACAAAACCGTAGTATCTCATGGGCTGTTGTGGAGCAGGGCTTGGCCTATCGCTTGGATCCGAGTGTTCGGTGATCATAGCCAAATCAAATAGGAGTGTACTGTGCGGACCAGTCGCAGGGGGCCTTGCCGACTACCGGTTGAATTCTTTGCATAAAACTCGAATGGCGCATATCAACCGAACGCGCAGTATGGACGAAAACAAGGGTTCTGAATTATTGTATACTGTTGTTTCTTTAACAAGTCATGACACGTAGGATTTTCTACGAGGCAAAAGGAAGAGAGCAAGAAGAAAAGAATTGTTGCGGTGGCGCTGTGGTGCGCCTAATGCACCGGTTTTCTCTTGTTGTACTCACTCTATCCTATAAATAACAGATATTAATGTATTGTTTGTCACATCTATCAACTCTAATTCAAATTTCTACCTAATTTATCCATCAAATACCACTCAATTACAACCAAATCCCATTTAATAGGGATATTGTAGTTTCCTGCTATTAAGAAAGAATAATCTTTAATTTTATGGGATGGAGGGAGTACTATCTAAATAAAGTAAAATACTCTTTCCCAAGTTTAATAGTTTTATCGTCATCTTTACCCTGAGTAGGCAAAAAATATCAAAGCAATAAATTTATATTTCTAGGCTTAGCGGTACTTGTAATACAAGAACATTAAATTGATTATGAAATAAATTGAATGACTTATAAGCCACAGCTTAAATAAGCATGCCCGGAATAGCCCAAGGAATATGCCCGGATTGAATTACATTCCTCAACCGTAAAACAGGGTATAATGCTTCGAAAACTGGTGTAAATCGACTTATTCGGTGGTTTGGGAAACATTTTTGTTGATGTGGTAAGTCAACCGTGGTCAAATTCACTGAGTCAGCATGGGCTATATGACGACTATGTGACACATAAAAAGAATTAAAAAAATCATGGGACCCACATGTAAGTGATCTCATCAACCTCTCGCCACACCCATTTCTTTTCCTCCATGGCTTGTGGCGACTAACCCAGGCATGGTTCCATGCATTCATGGCTCCAGGCCAGGGGCGGAGCCCAATGGGCTGGAGGGGGCTTCCCAGGCACCCGGGTCCAAAAACAAAAATAACCCTTTCCACCTCAATTTGACCATGTGTGCACCCCCTCGGGTCTAGTTGGTGTACTCCTTGACAACCCAGAACGGCAACGAAGACAAAAATCGGCCCATGAGCAATGTCGTGGGTGATTAGGCCCATGTAGGGAAGAGCAAAAACCTTTACAGGCATGGACCAGGAGGGTTTCTTTTTACTCGATGCCGCACGACGGCAACTGGATGTTTGCATCCTTTACCCTATTTTTCTCATGGTTTGTCGTGCTACTTCACCTTCAATCCTCCCAGTGAACTGGTGCCAACACCTCCGGCCATGAGTGATGAATCCACGAGTCGTAACCCTCATCGCTGCCTATCGGAGTGATTCGTCTTCTTAATACGCACAGGACCATCGCTTTCACTAGTCGCCGACCGCCGTGCCATTTAGATCCAATCGTACTCCTTTTCCTTCAATATCTTGAACACAACAGACAAGATCTCAATCTTTCTTATGTCTTCTTTTCTTAGCTGTAATTGTTTATCAATTAATCAATTTGATCTTAATTTGCAAGCAAAGCTACTCAAATTAGAACATAAGATCTTAATTTCGCAGTTATTGGTTGCAAATTAAATTATGATGGTCTTACTCTCTTTTACGTTGTAGGTGATTTTAGTATACTAAGGTTGGCTGATATCATCTAATTTTGTCACATTTTGGTAAGCATTTTTTATCGCTTTTTTTTACATCACCATCACTTAAAGTTGAATTATTGCTGGTAAAACATGTCATAAGTATCGCTATTTAGAACAATATTGCTTGAGCATTTTGGTCCTGGAGTATGGGAGGTCTCCGAGAGGATATCCATGGGCGGTGGCCCCCCAAGTCCGCCTCAACCTCGACAAGAAAGAGAGTCGTGGAGCTCGAGTCGTGGTCATGTTGTGTCGCTAGCAACCTCCTCTCATGTGACCTTAGGGAGGAGGGGGATGGACAAAGGTCATCCCTATAAATCCAACATGGATACGGTGGGGAGGACAAGGCCTCCCTCCTGGCAGCTCTCGTGCTCAAAGCTCAACGAGTGGTTCGGGGACGAGCAGCTGATGACGGCAACGAGAGTTTCATGAGTGTCGTCTTGGGTGGTTGTGCATTGTCACCGCATTCGCACCGCCGCTCTCACTAGAGGATGTAATAGCATAAGTGAGGATGATGGAGATAGAGAGTGCACGATGCTAGTGAAGCTCAGGAAAGAGGCAGGTATAGGCAACGACAACGGGGAGCGAATGCGCGGAGAGGGAGGCAGCGTGTGTCGCACAGAATGAGGAGACGGGGAGGCCGGCGATGGGGAGGCACAGGAAGAAGGACGAGGAGGGAGTTGTGGCGGAGCTCCCCAAGCGATAGTTGGAGGCATGCTCCCCGCTCTTTAGATTTGCAGCCGCCCCTGACCTCGGCTTCTTCGCCATCTCAGGCCTCTGTACCTTGCCTTCTGCATCCTAGTATGCCGGTGTTGGGTTCCCTTCCATTGGCCTCCACCTCCTCCTAGCCCCGGCCTACCCTTTCTCCCCTCTTTGCTAGTTCGAGAGCTCAAGTTGCCGAAGAGATATGGTCTAAACCGAAGCTCAAGCTCTCGCAGCTACTGTTCATAAGCTTGAGGGTAGCTACCGCCGCTGCACCTGCAAACCGAAGAGGAGATTCTGAAAATGACTTAGCATCGGTTAGGACACCTCCTAACTACACCTGACATAGCCCATGCTAACTTAGCGAGTCTAACAGTGATCAACCTACCATGTCAGCAAAACCGCTTCCCAAACTAAGGAGTCGATTTGTACCACTTTTCGAAATTGGAGGAGTTATTTTACCCGATTTTACGGTTGAGGGAAATATTCGATCTAGAGCAGAGATGAGGGAACGAAAATAGACTTAATCCATGGCCCAACCATCTAACAATCCGAACACTTACATTGTTGGACTTGCTTTTGAGGCCTATTTAACGTGAAATCTGAACACTGGCCCCAAATAGCCCATGTTTAGCTTTTAGCATTGCCATCTCATCATTACAAGCCTATTCCAGTGATCGCAGGGACTGGGCGGTCTGGGCCTAGATATTGGGCTTCGAAACAAGGTTCGAGGGTCGATGAATAAGTTCATCTGAGGTCACTTAATTTGTCAACGAATCCGATTTTCATCCTTGAACCGAAAAACCAGATACAATGGGTCCCTCAACTACGAAAGCCAGTGCATACGAGGTCCCTCAGCGGTTTGGACGGTGGTTTTGGCTGACGTGTTGCCTACGTGGCTAATTTGATGCGGTATTCATCTGACGTGGTATTGATGTGGCGCTTACGTCACAATTCGATCCAGAAAAATAATAAACCCCGTGGGACCCACATGTCAATTTCACACACAAATTAAAAAAAGATGGTGGGGTCCTGTTGATGCAAAAAACACACACTGGCCTGAGAGATTTGCTTTACTCTAGTGCAGATCCAAAATTAATACTTTAGGTTCGAGGGCGTGCCAGTTGATTTGATCCTGCAATCAACAAGAAGAAATATGCAAAAATATTAGTAAACGATAGTCCATCGGCCAGCGAGCCGATTTCATATCGTATGTAACCTAACTGATGCAATAAAGCATGAATCGGCTGTAAGGTATAGTCGATGATAGAACTAAACCTAAAACTAGTATATCGGCTGTAAATATCAGTGTTACATAATCAATACATCAATATTACTTTAGAAATAAGCAATTGGGGTAGATCGGACTGAACCGAGACAATATAAATTGCCCATGTCTAATGTAACATGAAATAACGATTATATAAACTCATATCATAGCCGATATCTAGATTTAAGCATGTATCGGCTATAGCTCCGATACAACCTTATACCAGGATATTATCTAGTAATAATATATTCAACTATGACCAATTAGATTGGTATCAAGCTAAATATATTTATATTAGATTAGATCCTGATATAAGGGGCAGATATAGAACATTAAATAAAGCATAAAACAATGTAAAACATCTATACCAGGTAAGATCGGCTGAAACCCCGATACTATCCTTATTAACAACCATAAGGCAGGCTAGATATCATGATTCTAAATACGACTTAATAGGTTGGACTTAACCAATGCAGCATTAAATATAAACAGAAGCATAACATCTAGAAAATCAAGCTGATGGTTGTCTTTTCGGGATGGTAGATACATTATATAATCTAAACCAACAAAGTAATCTAGCCGATATCGACAAAACCCTAAAGATGATCCAGCCGATGCAAGTAGATTGCATTGTCGATCTAAATTATATAATGTATATGATAACTCGGAAGTTTACAAGATAGAACTAGAGTGTCATAAGATGTAAGCACTAGCCCCGATAATGCAAACCGCCATAACAAGATATACCTTTTCGTCGAAGATCAAACTGATGCAGCACGACTCGAAAGCACAAACTTGTCGAAAAGTAGAAAACAAAGGTGGCGATGCGCCGAGATTGATTGAACGTCTGTTGTTGTTATTTACAAGACCTCGGGATTATATTTATACCCAAAAATACAAACAATGTCCATCACGGACATGACTCATATTAACCTAATACAAATCCATCTAACGAACAAGTCCCTTAGGCGGACTCTTACCGGAAATATCTATAAAGAAAATACATGTATTCCTAATTAATAGATACAATTGCCAATCTTGGACTCTATCCTTGTCTGGCAATGACATCGTAAGCTCCTTGTTGAATCCGATATTGATTTCACATGCAATATCGGCCCCATCGGCTATCCCAATCGGACTCGGTTTTCCAGCCGATACGGACTCCAGCCGATGCGCACTCTATTTTCCGAGATCTCTGCATATCTTCGAATCCACTTCGGATTGGATCGTGTTTCCGATTCATGTAGATTAGATTACTTGCTAAATTTCATCGTCAACAAGTCCACGTGGGCCCCACATGTCATTCTCATGTGGGTGGCGGCCGACCGACGATTGTGCGCGGAGAGAGAGGAGGTTGGGAGGCCGACGAGGGTGGCGGCCGGCCGGCGAGCGCGCGCCAGAGGGAGGCGGTGGTGAGGCCAGCGACCGCGCGGAGAGGGAAGCAACGGGGAGGCCGGATAAATAAAGGCAACCGGCGGTTGGTCGGCGGGGCGGCGGGCGCAGCCGGCAACCGTCGGGGAGAAGGGCGATGGACCCCGCCTGATGGAGCGTGAGCTCCTCAACGGGGGGCAGCGAGGACCCCCTTTTGTGAGTTCGGTCGGGGACGTAGGGTCAAACTCGTGCTCCGATGAGAGAGAGAGGGAGAGATGCCGAGAGGGATCGTCACTCAGAGAAGATGAGACCAAGGGGATTATACAGGTTCAGACCACCAGTGAGGCGTAATACCCTACTCCTGTGTATGTGGTTGATGAGTGTTTTCAAGAATCCCCCCTTTCACCAGGTCCGGGCCTCCTTTTATATCTCATGGGGTTATCACATGGGCCAACAGGCTACTTCAAAGAGAAGGGAAAACATTCCTTTACATTTAAGAGCTGTCTTGTTGCTTCACCCAGAAGTCGCACGCACAGTCGCAGCAGCGTGACCCCCGTGCTGTCAGCCGGTTGACATGGGGGACGCCCGCGTCACTCCCTATTAAATGGGCGGAGAATTGTGTGCCTCGTTTGCATTGGGAAACAGGTGCCATTTGACCGGAGCTGGCGTACCAACTCCGGTTGAAATGAGAGGTAAAAAACTCTCATCATTCTGATGGGATGGAATGGGGCGTGCTATACACCGCCTGACGTGCGATCAGTGCACAGGCGCTGCGCTGCCGTCCCATCAGTCATTTGGCCGGTCACGAACCGGTCAGTCGGTGTGACCAGCGACAGACCGGTCACGCACGCTTCACGCCGCATTAAATGCGGCGCCCCACGCTCGTCTGAGCTGCCATTAGTGCGGTTAGGTGGGCATTGGAGGCGCTCACCTAACCCTGCACACGTGGCGCAAGCGCGGGAGGGTTGGGGCGGCTTGACCCCAGGATAGTGAAATGAGAGGGGAGCGGAGACTGGAGAGGGCAGCCGCCACCGCACCCTTGGGCCTGACCCCTCCTCGGGGAGTGCCACGCGGGTGCAGGGGGCCGCCCCAAACCATTAGTCTCGATACCCCCGGACCCGTGTCACTGACACCGCCAACCTCAGAGCCGCCGTCTTGCTCCTCTCTCATACTTGGAGGCGGCGATGGTGGAGGTGGTGTCGGCGATGCCAGATTTGGACTTGGAGGAGCTCGCTGGCCTCCCAACCTCCTCCCTCTCCGTCCACGGTCACTGACCTCCCAACCTCCTCCCTCTCCACACGCGGTCACCACCTTCCCGCCGCCCCCTATCCACGCGTGCTCGCCGGCTGGCCGCCACCCTCTCCGCGCGCTCGCCGGCCTCCCCGCCGCTTCCCTATCTGCACGCTCGCCGGCCTCCCCCCGCCTCCCTCTCCCCGCAATCGCCGGCCTCCCCACTGCCTCCCTCTTCGCGCGCGTCGCTGGCCTCTCCGACGTCTCCCTCTCTGCGCGGTCGCCGGCCTCCCCGCCGCTTCCCTCTCCGCGCGCTCGCCGGACTCCCCGCCGCCTCCCCCTCCCTGTGCTCGCTGGCCTCCTCACCGCCTCCCTCTCCGCGCTCGCTCGCTGGCCTCCCCACCTCTTCCCTCTCCGTGCGCTTGCCACCCTCTCGCTGCTTCCCTCACCGCGCGGTTGCCGGCCTCCCCGCGGTCGCCGGTCTTCCCACCGCCTCCATCTCCGCGCGCTCGCTGGCCTCCCCACCGCCTCCCTCTCCGCGCACCGCTCCCTCCTCTCCCACCGGCCACCCCTCGCTGCTGCCTCTTCGTCGCGCTTGGAGGGAGGAGAGGGGAGAGAGATGAATAGAGGGGAGAAGAGGAGAGAGGAGGAAGAAGAGGAGGGATGAGAATGACATGTGGGGCCCACGTGGACCCCACCACCTTTTTTTTAATTTGTGCGTGAAACTAACATGTAGGTCCCATGGGGTTTATTATTTTTCCGGATCGAATTGCCACGTAAGCGCCACGTCCTTGCCACGTCAGATGAATACCGAGTCAAATTAGCCACGTAGCGCGACACGTCAGCTAAAACCACCGTTCAAACCGCTGTTTTTCGTTGAGGGACTCATTGTATGCACTGTTTTTGATAGTTGAGGGACTTATTGTATCTGGTTTTTCGTTGAATGATGAAAATCTTATTCGTTGATAAGTTAAGGGATCTCAAATGAACTTATTCCGAGGGTCAAAAGGTCTGCAGGTGGCCCATTATTGAAACCGTCGAAGTCTGAAGAATTACCGGCCAATAGGCGATGCCGCAGTGACAATGAGGACTGAGGAGGGTCTTTTTTTGCGAACACGCGGTGAGGAGGCTCATGCCTAAGTTACAGAATATTACAGTTCAGAGAGGAGACATGGTCTAGCTGTGCAATCAGCAAAGCACGCAGATGCAGTCTGCACGTCCGAACCGGCAATACATTGGAAAACTTGATCCTAGGCATAATTCTTAGGTTTCGCAGTGAAATGTCACTATGTCAGATAATCAGATGCCACATTAATTCCAATTTTCACTTTGTGTTATTGCATCGTAATGATTGAGCAATATGTGTGCCGTTTAAGCCAAGTCATTGTTTTTAAGTTTCGTTTAATCAATATGATGATGCCGATCATATATTCATATCTTCTGATTCCGGCGGACGGGATGAACAATATAGCATAGATCATATTATCTGCTCTTTAATTTAAGGCATCTACCAAAAAAAAAGACCGCCATGATTTTAATTGTTCTGTTCACCTGCAGTATAATTATATTAGATCCGCTAATTAATCCTAATTAGTTCCATTTGTAATTGACTCGGTGTTGTTAGTAATGTGTATGACCTTGTAGCTAAGTACAGCATACTGTATTTTCATCTAGCATGCGCTGTTACGGTGCTAGTCAGCTAGTGCTACAAGAAAAGGTTCAAAATATTTTACCACTACCTACTCTGTCCGTTGATCCGTTCCTAATACAAATATTTTTATCATTCAAATTTTATATATAATATAAGCATCTTTGAAGTAGTAGTTGTCCCGTCCATCATATGTCAATTAAATACACCTTTTACCCTAAACACAGTATAATATTTTCCCTTTTACCCTAAATACACCTTAACACTCCCAACCAAAATGACGGGTATTACTGTTTTTCTTTACACACCTTATTTCTTTCTGGTTAAGAAACCTAAAAGTACTTATAATTAAGAACGGGGGAGTATATGCTAGTCCTGTCTCATTGAAGTCTTAGTCAGATACATATTGTACTAGCTAGATCCAAAGACAATCCAGAACCCAAGCAACCATTTTGTATCCACATCTCAAGTGTGGAGCGCGGATCAATCAAATATTCGAATCAATCAAATTAAGTGGTTCGACCATAAAAATAGGCATCCAAATAACGACGACTAAAAAGTATTATGTTTTTGCTTTGAGTTAAAAGCTACTACTAACTCCCCTAAAAAAACCAGTTTTAATAAACAACAAAGTTAAGGATTGTCTTGTATAGAAGTCTTCTTTATTTTTTAATTAAGTAAATTGCGCCAGCGATCCTTAAAATTGTAAGTATGTTTCATCTATATTCACGAACTTACAAATCATTTTTGTCCAAAATTTCGTTTGACCATGATCTTACCTCCGTAGCATGCCACATGGATGTGACACCTGGCTGCATGCTGTCGAATCCACTCATGCCGAACGTCACCTCTGCCACCGCAGAATCCCTCGTCCTACCAAATCCATCCGTCTGGCCCACGGACAAAGCCGATGGGCAGTGTGATGTGCACGATGGAGGCAGAGGAGAAAAAAAGGAGGAAAAGAAAAAAGTTTGCTATGTACTCATCATCTACGTGGCATGCCATGTAGCTAAGATCATGGTCAAACGAGATTTTGAACCGGTATGATACGATAAACTAAACTAATTTTAGGGATCTTGATACACGCTTTACAAATTAGTGAATCTGGGTGAAACCTATTTACAAGTTCAAAGATTATTGGTGGAATTTACTTTTTTTATTTAAAGCGTAGTAGTGCATTTCGTCAAGGTGAAAATTTGTACGTTCTGACTCATAAACGGACAAGAATGTACGTACGTAGGAGTTGGTTATATTAAACGTGAAGGTTCCCGTACGTCGATCTCTTCTTTCGCATGTTGTCTTCTTTATGCACCAGAAATTATTCATTCGGTAAACATCAAATGTGAGATCACGTAAAGTTGTTTGAACCAGTTGCATGCATGTTTTATTCTTGTCTTGCTGCTCACAGTTCAATTGTCGTGGGGTTATACCGTTAAGTCGTTGTCAATTAACCAGTAAGGTAGAGTCCACAATGAAAAACATGCATGCCAACAAGCGCGACCTTCAATTAAAAATCCCGTGTTTATCAAGATTGTCGTTTTACTGTCTGAAACAAATCCATATTATTCAGTTGGACGACATCATCTAAGCCACCCCTAGCACCATAGCTAGCTATAGGGGGTGACGAGATTCACCTAGCAATCGTAAAGACCAAAAGGCTAGCCTGACACACCCAAACTAATTCTCCACCGAGGCCAATCCTCTCCCCGTCCCTAACATAGTGTCTTTCTTTTTTAAGATTTGTTAAAAAAGGTTATCTTTTTAAATAAGATCCATTAGACCTTTCAAATATTAGTTTATTATTTCCTTTTCGTTTTAGCTATTAAATCAATAGTATTTTCTCGGCTAGTGCGGAGGAGAGGGCCGGGATCCATTTTCCTCTCTCACCCTCTCCCTCTCCGACCCAACCACGTGGATGGGTTGAGGCGCATCGGAGATCGAGACTCTACTTTGATGGCCGGCCGACAGTGAGGAGTCAGCGTGGTGGTTACGCGTTGAAGGGGATTAGTTGGTGGCTCTGCTGAATCGGATATGCACTAGCACGGGAGAGTAGAATCTACGGGCGAAGGCCTAGCCTCTGGGCCGGCAACGGCGACGCCTGCGGGCATCGTTTTCCCTTGGAGCGTTGCTGCGTTTTCTCTTCTTTCCCAGTGGGTTCTTCAGGTGAAAATCTTATCCTGATTCTTTAGGGCGGGTGGCGGTGGCGCTCTTGGCGTCGTTTCCTTCTTGGAGGCGTCGTTTAGAAGATCATTTTCTTAAGGCTGTTGTGTGCTTGTTCTGTTTTAGCAATTGATCAGATGTAGACGTGTGGTGTGATTATCTTTTTCTTTTTTCTCCTGTCTATAGTCTCCTAGGATCGTAGACTTATATGTTTTTCCCTGCTATATCAATAGAAACGTCGCACTATCTTGTGCGGGTGTGTTTAAAAAAATAGTATTTTCTCCTTCTCGTTTTCCCTCTACAATAATGAAAGATAATAGTTTTTTAATCTTTCATGTAATCTATTTATAACTAGATATAAAAGCTCATCTTTTTAAGGACCGAGGAAGTACCATTCACATTAAATGTGTGTAGTCTATCTCCGACATTTAGAAACTTCAAATTAATTAGGCGTGTAGGATTAAATGATACTTTCTACGTTTTTGTTGTTATAAGACATTTTTTATTGTTAGAGCAAGGATTTGAAAAAATATGCTAAGCATAATCATAATTCATAAGTTCTTTTTACTAATAACATCAATTTCGTAAAAGAAAAACTATATTCCAATAAAATAATTGGTCAACATTTTATCCCAATGAAATAAAATACGCATTATATGTTTTTCAACGGAGGGAGTGCTATATCTTTGTGTATCACACAACTTTTTTTTCTTCAACTCTTATTAGGGCAATTTAATTCTCCAATTTCCCTTAGTTGCTCCTTTTAATGCAACTGTATTGATTAATAATCTTTTATTACTCTCTCCATTTTAAAAATATAGGGTATACTTTGTTTTGTTAGGACAAGACTTTGACTAATTTGACTAATCTAGTAATACTAATTTTACTTCAAAAAGTTATATTATACTCCCTCCAGTTCCATAATTTTTAACGTTTTGATAATGACACGGTCTCCAAAATATATATTTGACTATATATTTCTATTATAATATATATAATAATTAAATACTGTTTTATTTTTGTTATAGTTCTTTGTAAGACAAATTTATATATGTTGTTCTAGTACCTTTAACCTAAATATTTTTAAGTTATTGCTAGTCAAAATTATAAAAGTTTAAACTAAATCTTGCTCAAAACGTGAATAATTATGTAACCGAAGGTAGTAATAAAGTAATTGTTGGTCAAAGTTTATCCTAACAAAACAAGATAGTACGCACTATATGTAAAAATAGAGGGAGTATTTATCAATATCATACTTCAATAGCATTATAATGTATATCAAACACGCAAGCACATGCTACCAATGTCAACATATCGGTTAGACATGCCCTCTGCTCAGATTCAGGAATACCCTATTTCTAAACATCTCATCTTCCATCTCTTCATTATAGGGATTCCGTTTATGGCGTGACACTGTGTATAGATTCTTGCAGGCCAGCTGACATTATCAGTGGTACATACAAATAGGAATGTAGACCAGGGACCAATTGTGTTGATAACTTTGTTAATTAGTATATTCATTGCTAGCTTTCTTGGATGCTCAGATGCAAATGCAGCATAACATTACAATCGAGTACTAAATTACTCATCGTGACGTCTTGTTGAGCGAAGACTTAATTTAGCCATGCGTACATACTGCGTGATCCAAAGAGTTTAGGTGAAACTGAAAGGCCTTTTTTTAATTCCCTTGTGAGGCATATATGTTTTATGTTTGAAGATGTCACTACCACAAAACTTGTTATCACTATCGGTTTTCCTTTCGACATTAGGCCGGCGACAATGTTAAATGAGAGCAACACCGTTAGTTTTAGAACCGACGTATCACTGCCGGTTTCGTGGCGTAATCCAATGGCAATAAGTGGATTACCGGTTTGTGGAGCACATTGGCAGTGATATATGGACAATTATTGCTGGTCTCCTCGTGAACTGGTCGTGTTATCGGTTCAGGGGGAAAAAGAAAAGGTCCGCAGTCCGCTCAACCAGGAAAGGCAGTCCTGTTTGGTCGTACAAACAATCCGCTTCAGCACTATCCACTTCATCGTGCTAGGTCCAATAAGAGTAGTTAGGCCTGAAACCTTTAATAATCGGGTGTTTGTGTATTGACATCATGTTATGGAACTCCTCCTGATTCTTGCATTCAGCACAACAACAGCGGACATGTATTTCACGCTTGGCATTTGATATAAAATCATCCATACCAAAAGTATATGATATGGATGTCACGTACGTCCATGTGACCATGTCCGATCCATTGTAGTTCAACTACATACAATGGTTTAGGGCGAGTTAATAAACCCCGATCTTGTTTATTGACCAAATGAAAGGTAGATATGAAAATTAAAAATAAATCGATTCATTATCAAATAAAGGATAGATGGATTTACCAATTCAAACCAGAAATGAGACGCAAAATCATGCACAAATCAAGATTCCAACAGCCTTTAAAGGATTTGGGATGAAAAATCCCTCTCCATTACCTCTTGCCCAATGAGAATATAGGATGCTCGTGCATGGTTTGGCACGTGCGAGATTAATAATCGAGGTCAACACATTACTTCCAATCCATAGCATCAACCGACAGTGATATACATAGCTCGAACAATCTGCACAATGGTGTATGTGTTGTCCCATCGATATTATCACCATTGGTTGGTGGCAATAACTAACACTACGCTAAAACCTTACATATGTGACGGTACACCAGTGACGGACCTATGGATTGGTCACAGATGACCGTCACCTTTGACGGGCGTTAGGTTTACCGTCATCGGTGAGGCATCTGGCCGCGGCCCGTCACAGGTATCACCTCACCTGTGACGGGCCGGAATTGTAAGTCGTCACAGCTATACCAGTAATGGGGTTTTCTCCCAAAACCTTCACTGGTATGACCTCACCTGTGATGGGTCAGGGAGTTACAACCCGTCAAAGGTGATGGGGCGTCACCAGTGACGGTTATGACTTCTGGCCCGTCACAGGTGTCGTGTTACCTGTGACGGGCAACTGAGTTACGGTCCGTCAAAGGTATGGTCGATACCTTTGACAAACTGTTTTTATCTAACCCGTTTGAGGTGAGTTGGATCTATAAATACCCCCAACTGTCAACTGCTTTTCATCCCGACCAGTGCACTGTTCACAATTATTCGGTTGGGAGGGCAAGGGTGGCGAATTTTGCTGAAATTGAAGGTAAAAATATATTATTATCCCTTCATTCCCAATTGATCATCATATAGTTTTCTTCCTATGTTGTTGATTGCAGATGGATCGTAGTTGGATGTACCATGTTCACCGTTCGTCTAAAGAGTATAGGGAGGGGGTCACTGAATTCATCACATTTGCGGACAATGACAGAAAAAGCAGGATGGCCATGCACATATTGTGTCCATGTAATGACTGTAAGAATGAACAGATGTTCCCTGATAGTTCGGATGTGCATTCTCATTTGATAAGGAGAGATTTCATGGAGAAATATACATGTTGGAGCAAGCATGGAGAGCAAGAGGCACCTGATGTCGCAGCTGAAGATGTGCCGGATCAGGACGTAGTGAACGCCGCCGCAGCTCGAGAAGGCATCTTTGTACCTTCTCTGTTAGGCGGAGAGACCATAGATTTGGACACTCAATGTCTATCTGAAATGTTGCATGACGTTGAAGATGCAGATGACAACGACAGAGATTTAAAGAAGTTTAGTAAGTTGGTGGAAGATTATCAGATGTCTTTGTATGATGGATGTAAGTCGAAACACAACAAATTATCATGCGTGTTGGAACTCATGAAGCTTAAGGCAAGTAATGGTTGGTCCGACAAGAGTTTTACATAACTTCTTGAGCTGTTAAAGGACCTGTTGCCAGAGGGGAACAAATTACCGAAGACGACATATGAAGCAAAGCAAGTCTTATGTCTGTTGGGCCTGGAGGTCAGAAGAATTCATGCTTGTCGGAACAACTGCATTTTGTATTACAAGCAATACGCTGACTTGGATGTTTGCCATGTTTGTGAGGCTTCTAAATACAAACGAGCAATAAGTGAAGGTGAAGGAAGTAAGTCAAATAGGGGAGGCCCCGCAAAGGTGGTGCGGTATCTCCCAATTGCGGAGCGCATGAAGAGAATGTTTGCGAATCTGGAACAAGCTAAGCTAGTGCGCTGGCATGCCGAAGAACGAAAAGTCGATAGTAAGCTGAGGCACCTAATAGATTAAGTACAGTGGCGGACAATCGATAGGATTTACCGTGAATTCTCAATGGACCCATGAAACATATGTTTCGCCGTGTGTATGGACGGCATTAATCCATTTGGTGATTTGAGCAGTCGTCATAGTACATGGCCAATTAAACTTGTGAACTATAATCTTCCTCCCTGGTTGTGCTTTAAAAGAAAGTATATTATGCTTGCCATGCTCATTCAAGGACCGAGACAACCTGGCAACGATATCGATGTGTTCCTTGAACTGATAATTGATGACTTTGAAAGGCTATGGAATGAGGGCACACCAACATGGGACGCATATGCATGAGAGTATTTCAACCTCCATGCGATGTTGTTTTGTACCATCAACGATTATCCGACCCTTGGCAACCTTTCTAGCCAAACTGTCAAACAGAGATGGGCGTGTTCGGAGTGTATGGAGGAAACAAGGAACAAATGGTTGAAGCATTCACGCAAGATGGTCTACATGGGTCACAGGAGATTTCTCCCAAGGTATCACCCTTATAGGAATATGAGAAAGAATTTCAATGGACACAGGGATACCGCCAGTCCCCCGGCAGAGCTAACAGGGACAGAGGTGCACAACTTAGTGATGGGAATAACCAACGAATTTGGAAAAAAGAGGAAAGATGAAAAGACAAAAGAGAAAAGCATGTGGAAGAAAAAGTCAATATTTTGGAGACTACCATACTGGAAGGATCTTGAGGTTCGCCACTGCATAGATTTGATGCATGTTGAGAAGAATGTATGCGAGAGTTTAATGGGATTACTGCTTAACCCTGGTAGTACAAAGGATGTTCTCAACGCCCGACGAGATCTGGAAGACATGGGTGTTCGTTCAGAGCTACATCCCATAACCACGGAGTCCGGCAGTGTTTACCTTCCTCCAGCCTGCTACACTCTCTCGAAAGATGAGAAGATGGATTTGCTGACATGTCTGAGTGGTATAAAGGTTCCATCTGGTTACTCATCAAGAATTAGTAAGTTCATTTCACTAGAAGACCTTAAATTGGTAGGAATGAAGTCGCATGATTGCCAAGTCCTTATCACACAGCTGTTGCCCATTGTAATAAGGAATATTTTGCCTCCTAATGTGCGACACACGATAATGCGATTGTGCTCCTTCCATGCAATCAGCCAGAAGATCATTGATCCCAAGGGACTAGATGAACTACAGGCAGAAATTGTGAGAATCATATATCATCTTGAGATGTACTTTCCTCCTACTTTCTTTGATATAATGGAACATCTTCTCGTGCACCTTGTTAGACAAATAAAGTGTTGTGGTCCTGCTTTCATGATGCAGATGTATCCTTGCGAAAGGTATATGGGGATCCTGAAGGGTTTCATACGGAACCGATCCCACCACGAGGGGAGCATCATTGAGAGTTACACCACTGAAGAGGTCATCGAGTTTTGTATGGACTACATGTCAGAAACCTCTTCAATTGGATACCACGATCTCATCACGAAGGGAGGCTTGATGGTGTGGGTACTGTTGGAAGGAAAATTGTAAGGATGGATCCTAAGGTGTATGATAAAGCTCATTTCACGGTATTCCAGCATATGACTGAGGTAGTGCCGTACTTTGACGAACACCTGCGATTTCTCCGATAGGACAACCCAGGGCAACCAGAGAGTTGGGTCAGAAACAAGCACATGTCTTCTTTCAACGAGTGGCTGAAGAACCGAATTGCCAGGTTGCAGAACTTATCTAGTGAAACATTGAAGTGGTTGTCACAAGGTCCTGAATGAAGTGCCACCACCTGGCAAGGATATGACTTAAATGGATACACCTTTCACACGATCAAGCAACACAGCAAATGCACAGTGCAGAACAGTGGGTTACGCATTGAGGCCGGTAGCGACGGTGGTCGGTGTGATCAGTACTATGGCAGAGTTGAGCAAATAATGGAGCTGGATTACTTGAAGTTCAAAGTGTCGTTGTTTTGCTGTCGATGGGTCGATCTTCACAATGTAAAAGTTGATAATGAAGGTTTCACCATTGTCAATCTGGCTAACAACGCGTACAAGGACGAACCGTTCGTTCTCGCCAAACAAGTTGTTCAAGTCTTCTACATAATTAGCCGGTGTAACAAAAAACTACATGTAGTTCGTGAAGGGAAAAGGATAATTGTTGGATTGGACAACATTTCAGACGAAGATGATTACAACCAGCACGTGCACGACTGTAGCACCTTAATTTACTTTTCAATTATTTAAAATTTTCCATCAATTAAAGACTTGATTCTTTTAAATTTTGGATTTTTTTATTATTATTTGTGCCAAATAGATCTCAAATTTTTCCCAAATCCAATTCCAAAAATGTCAAAAAAAAAGAAGAAAGAAACCCCCCTGTTTTTGAGCCCCCTTTCTCTCCTTTCCTCTCCCCGGCCCAACCCCTCTCTCCCCTCCCCGAGCAGGCCGGCCCACCTCACTCCCCCTCTCCCTCCCCTATCCCCGGCCCAGCTCCCCCTCCCCCACAGCCCACGGCCGGCCCGGCCCATCACTGTGTTTCTTCCACCTCTGGCCGGTCGGGCACGCACGCCACGTGCTCGGCGAAATGCCAGCGCCGCCGCTTGCCGCGCCACCGCGCCGCGCCGCCTGCCCACCGCCTGCCGGCCTCGCGCCCCGCGCCGACCTCGCGCCCCACGCCACGCCGTCCCGCACCACCACCCCGAGCCCCGCGCCGCGCCTATCCCCATCGCCGCTCGCGTCTTGTCGGCGCCGCGCGCGTCACCTCGCCGCACTAGCGTCCCATCCGCCACCACGAGCCGCGCGCCGCTCGCCGCATATATAAGGAGGAAACCCCCCCTCGCCGCTGCTTCCCCCATCCTCGCCGGCCTCCCCTTCTCTCCCTCTCCTCTCTCTCACCGGCTGCCGCCCCTCACCGGCCGCCGCCGCCTCCCTCTCTCCCCTCTCCCGCCACCACCGCCACCGGCCGCCGCCGGCCTCCCCCTCCCCTTCCACCCCGGCCGCCCCGCCGCCCGGCGTCACCGCCGGCCCGAGCTCGCTCGGTGAGGAGGAAGAAACACCCCCCCGACAGGTGGGCCCCACCCCTTCCTCTCCCTCTCACTAAACCGACAAGTGGGCCCCCCAAACCCTAACCCTAACCCTAACCTTAACGGAATATTCCGTTAACTTTTAATAAAAATCCCCAAAAATTTCAGAAAAAGCCCTTTAACCTTTGAAAAATCATAGAAATTCAACCGTAACTCCGTTTGACCTCGTTCAAATTTCTAAATTTTTCTAAAATTGAGATCTACACAGTGGCACACTTGTTTATTTGATTTGAGCTTGTTTTATTGCCTTTTTATTTATTTGTTCTCCGTTCCGCGTATAGAGCACGTGTACGAGGATGCTCCGGACGCCGGTTTCGAAGAAGAAGACCCGCATCTCGTGCAAGGCAAGCCCCTTTGATCACATTGCCCCTATATTTGCAATGATATGTTGTTTGAAAAATGCACTGCTTAGCACACACAAATAACATGTTTAGGCCTCGGATTGTTACCAACCTAATAGTCGCACTTATATTACATAGGTTGATGTTTCCATACCTTGGATAGCTCCACACATATTGGCGTCGGTATCGTTATACGATTACCGAAGTAGTTTCGCTTAGCCATGCTTACGTTGTTGCCGTGTGGGAAACTTGGGTTATTCCAAATTACATGTTTAAAAATCCGGTATGTTGTACCGAGGTGTTGTGAAATAAAATGTGTTGTGAAAATGGTGATGATGCGGAGTCAAGCCTTTGTGGTTTGGCTACGTATTATCGTTAAGGACCGATTCCTTTGGGAAGTCCATCCGAACACGTTATAGTGCGACCACACGGGTATTTATGGGATGCCTCTGGCTAAGTAAACTGTTATCACGTGGGAGTTGGTGTGCCAATGGTTGTGGAATGCCGAGGATGAGGAGACGAAGTGTTACGCATTTATTGCCCATCATGGGTGTCTTTTTGCCTCTATTGTGGCATGGTACCAGTAGGAGTAGGAGGCATCCTCGGTATTTCCTGAGTGGACGACGGCTGTCTTTGCCTGATACTCGGCTATGGATCTTAGCCCAACTAGGTGGCATGCGATTTTCATGGGTTAGCTTTCGAAAGGCCTTGTCACGAACTTCCGTTGCCGACGGGTACACGGTGTCAGTTTCGTGTCGTGTGGGTAAAGCGTACAACCTCTGCAGAGTTTAATGAACTGTTCGAACAGCCGTGCCCACGGTCAAGGGCGAGTGTAAGGTGTTTCTCATAGCGTAGATTTGTTTGACAAATGTTTGATGAAAATGATTGGTGGGAAGGGATTCGTTACCAGAGTGCCTGTGTGGCAAACGGCTAACCTTTGTGGTTAGAAACGGGTCTGTGTGACCTGGGGTGTCGTCCGACACCGAGGTGTTGTTAGGGCCATGATGGCGTTGCAGTGCTAAGATAACTGTGTGGACTATGTGTGGTTGTGAAAGTGAGACAATAGAGGAGACAAATCAATTGTTGTTCGTTAATCGTGACGAGTTGTTGCAAAGCAACTTGTGGAATGGGTCGAGGCGTGAGCCTCCTCCCGATAACTAAAACTTGGTTCACTCACTAGGAGTTTTGTGAAATAAATCACTTTGCCAAAAAGGCTGCTTTCGCAAATAAAACCCTAGCTCTCCTTGTCTTAACCAAGCATGTCATTCTTTCCCCGGCTTGCTGAGTACGTGAAGTACTCACCCTTGCTATATAATATATCTATAGAAGTTGGAGATGAAGATGTCGACCCGACCGCCGAGGAATGTCTCCAGGAGCAAGCCGAGTACGAGGACTTCTAGAAGGATCGTGCCTAGCCCCAAGCCGTCGCCTGTGGATCGAGATGGTCGCCCAGACGCTTAGCCGCCACTGCTTTTGTCTTTTGCTTTATGGACTTTTGTGTTGTGCGTTGCTCATCTCTGGGCCTGTTCGGGATAGCAACTTATGTAAGGACTAAACCCAGTGATAAAATATTAATCTACTTTGATTCCATGTTTATTCTGTGAGTACCAGCTAGTGTATCCTGGGACTGGTACTATATCACAGGTAATGCGTAGCACCTCGGTATGAGTTAGCTGGTGATATCAGTTAGCGAGTGCCGGGGCGTTACAACGACATAGGTCAAGAAATACCTCTTGAAGAGGAGGAAGAAGAAGATGAGGTTCAACATGCACGCGTCGACCACGAGGAAGGATTATTTTTGTAATTTATGTCCACATGTCTGGTATATGTATGACTCTAATATGTTTGCAATGATCATTAGTATATTGCGTATGAAATAGTGATGTGAAATACTATATGTAAGTCAAATGAAATAATTAAGTAAAATACCTAGTATAAGTGAAATAAAAAAATTAAGCAAAATAACTACTGTAAGTGAAATAAAATTATTAAGTAAAATAAAATATGTCAAATGAAATATTGAAGTAAAACAAATATTGTTTGTAAAATTAGTTAACTAAGTAAAATAAAATATGTTAAGGAAAATGAAAGAACTAAGTAAAATATAGTAATGAAATATTGTAGTCCAAAGGTAAAATCCAGTCAACCTCATCTGTGACGGACGCCAACTAATGGGCCGTCATAGGTGAGGTTGACTAGGGTAAGATCGCCGTCCCTGCCTTTTTCTAGATCCAGATCCAAGTTGCCTTTTTCTCACACCGACTTGCTGCGGCTCCTACCCCGACGTCCTTCACCGCCACACTCCCAATCATTTCCTCGCCACCTCCTTCCGCTGGTGCTCCCTCCACCACCGCCGCATCGGAACCGCGGGTGAGTTTCCTCCTCCGCACTCCGCCGCCGCCTGCAGGACGCCGTCCTCCACGCCACTCACACTGACGCACGCCTCCAGGACATCGGCCTCCACGACGCCGACCTCCACCCTCGACGAGCGCCGCCTCTTCCTCCTCGCTTCCAACCGTGCTACCGTCGCTGTTCCTCCAGGACCGTCGGGCTGCCGCCGTCTTCGTGCCACCCCTTACCGGCTTCTTCTCCTCCCAGGTAAGCTTCCTCTCACTCGGTTTTTTTATGTAATGGATGAATTGTGGATGAATGTAGGGGGTGATTTTGGATGAATGCAGTATTAGATGATTAGCCTCGTTGTATTAGATGATTTTGGATGCAGTGGATGAATTTTGGATGATTTTAGATAAATGGCCAGTCATGATTATCTATACTTGTTCTCCTCCCTGTTTTTTTATGACATGGATGTACTGTGGGCTATTTCCAAAATAGATGCCCTGTACATATTTTGTGTACTGCATATTTTTGTGTTGCCCTGTTGTGCTGTTCGTTTGGATGGAATTGAATGGCCAGTGATGATTGCTCAAGAACAGACTATCTACACTTGTTCATTTTTATGCATAAGAACAGATTATCTACACTTGTTCTTTTTTCTGGATACATAATAGAAGATTATCTACACTTGTTCATTTTTAGGTTTTACTGTGGGTTGTTTTATGCATAAGAACATACCATCTACACTTGTTCTTTTTTTATGCATAAGAACAGACTATGTGTACACTTGTTCTTTTTTTTTGGGATACTTGCTTTTTTCTACTAGTAGCTAATTCCCTCTTGTTTTTTTCCTTGATGCAAATGATGGTAATTGATGCATAATTTTTGAACAAAACTGAGGCCATATCTTAATATTTTCATTGTGGATCTGAAGTTATATAGTGGATCTAAAATTACATGCATTTTGGGTGATTTTGGGGGAAATGGGATGGATGAATATAGAATTGATGAATGAATGAACATATATATACACACACACACTGTGGGTCGTTTGAAGAATTGGGGACAGAGGTTAGGATTTAGTCGTCGATTTATGGTAAAATGATAGGAAATTTATAAGCGTTTTCAGAAAAATTAGTCCATGACAACGCCCAGCGCATCCTCGTCCTCCACGACGCCTGCGAGGATACAGGCAGACGCAGACCCAACCACGGAGACGGTTTCCGCAGGTCATCCCTCGACGACGGTGGTCGAACAACCCGAACCTCATGGTAATTTATAGGATAAATTTTCAATAGATGACAACATAATTTGTAGCTACCACCCCTTAGCAAATGCTCCTTCTGTCTTAGCTGCAGAAGCGCCCCAGGAACAACAACCGTCACTGTCGGGCGGGACAAGTGTAGCTACGTCGAGCAGAAACCCCCGGACACAAAATAGATGGCCGACCACAGTGCAGGTTATAAAAACGGTTGATGCAAGTGGTAGGCCCACGGCACCGAGGACTGTCATAGGAAGATGGTCTAACTGCTGCGGGTTGGCAGCACGTGAGAATTTCGGCATCCTCCATAAAAATATCGACAAGGTCCTAGGAGCTGAGATGGAGCGAGCTTGGACGGCAATGGAGAAATGGTTCACATTTCCGGTTGAAGCAAAGGAAAGGCTTAAGTGGAAGGCATTCCATAAGATGGGCAAAGCTTGGAAGAATTGGAAGTGGAAACTATTCAACGAGTATGTCATCCCGCCCGGCAATCGTACTCTGTTCGTTGATTACCCTCAAATAACGGAGATGGTGTGCGAGCAATTCTACGAGCTGAAGAACAGCGAAGAGTTTAGGGAGTCAAGCGAGGCACATCGCCTACTGCAACCGCGGAATGATCACCCGCATCGACTGGGCACAACTGGGTACATCGGCAAGGAGCAAATATGGGCCCAAGAGGATGCAGCCGCTGCAGCGGCGGACGTCCCTGCCCCGTTTTCTGACATCCCTGAACCAAGAGCTCGCAACTGGGTGAGGGCCAGGGGTAAGGTAAACCCGGATGGCTCCATCACATTTGAGAACCAAAGCGATGCTGTCGTCTATCAGGAACTGGTGAGTTCGCTAATTAACCTCACTAATTTCCGTTTGTATTAAGTAAATGTTTTGTAACAACGACTCCTTTTTTATAGTTGGGGTTGGTTGCTGAACAAGCTTCGCAGAGCGAGGTCGATTCCGTGCCGAAGAGACGCGAAGATGACATCCTCACGAAGGCGCTCGGAACCAAAGAACATCCTGGCCGGACTCGGAGAATTGGCGTCGATGTGCCCTGGAAGCATGGCCTGCCCTAGTATAGCTCTCAATACAGGAAACGGAAAGTCTCCAAGGAAGAGAGGGATGCTCGTTTGAAAGCCGAGCTTAAGGTGGAGGTCATTCAAGAACTCCAAGCAGACATACTCATGCGTCGAAGAGACGCGAAGATGACATCCTCATGAAGGCGCTCGGAACCAAAGAGCATACTGGCCGGACTCGGGGAATTGGCATCGATGTGCCCTGGAAGCATGGCCTGCCCCAGTATAGCTCCCAATACAGGAAACGGAAAGTCTCCAAGGAAGAGAGGGACGCTCGTTTGAAGGCCGAGCTTAAGGTGGAGGTCATTCAGGAACTCCAAGCAGACATGGACGCCAGGGTGGAAGAAAGGGTGAACAAGGTCCTCGCCGACATGAATATACCCTGAGGCACAACACAAGTTGTGCATCCAACTCCTCGTGCACATCACGACGCGAGTCCATCACAGCACAGGAGTAGCCAGCCCCAAATCTCCCGGTAGCACCACCAGCTGCGGTGGACAACACAGAGGTAATCGATTTTATCCGATCCATATCTACTCAAAAACCATTACACGTTCTAATACTAAATTCATACTTTAAAAATGCAGGACGTAGCGTAGTGTGTCCTAGTGGTGAGGGTCCACCCAACTTTCACGCCCGCAGTCACTGAGGGCATGGCTTTCAAACCCTCGGTAACAAAAAAGGTGTACGACGCATACCTGCGTTATGGGTATGCCAAGGTGTCTGTAGATTCAGTTAAGGACCACTAGTCAGGCTTTCCGTTGCCTGTGCCCCCCAATGATGAAATCATGACTTTGGGCGATGCACGCAAGACGTACATACAATGGTCCAAAGAAGACATAATTGTGAAGATGACTCCTCATCCAAGTCGACCGACGGAGCAAACACCTCCCACGTCTAAGCTATCAATTGAGGCTCCCCGCGGACCGGCGTTGACATTACCCCATTCACCTGATGCAGCCGATATGGATTTGACAGACATAGCTCAAAGCCTGGCTCTAATCAAGACCACAAGAAAGGCCGATAGCTCCCCACCCCTTGTCAAGGGACAGAAACGTGAACGCAGGGGTGGTACAGGCAAAGGGAAGGTCGAGGAGTCGGCGCCGTTGACCAAAACGGGGAAGGTCGTGAAGCCACCAGCACAATTTGAACTAGGCATGCCGTTGGTGGAGGACAATGTGTTAGCCGTAATGGGTATTGCTTGCCGAGAGCTACACAAACAGTACATGGAGCTAAGCAATGATAAGCGGAAAATGAGGGAGTCATCCATAGTTGGATATCACGACCACCATCTGTTCCTATCGTCACCTGCCTATATAACTATAGGCTTTGATGACCTCTTCGACCTGTTTAGGATCCGGAAGTTAGACACAGGACTTCTAAACTCCTTGTAAGTGCAAACCTTTCTCCTTGTGATATTAATGGACTATCTTCTAAATTAGTGCTAATACGTAACTGTTTTAAGGTTGTGTTGGATGGAGGGTCGTCGCCTTGGTAATCAGGTTGGGTTCCTTGATCCATCGATGGTCAACGAGTTCATTCTGCAAACTAACTTCAATGATTTGGTTGACTACGTGAACCGGTGCTTATGGGTCCACCAAGATAAGGAGTACATCATGTGCGGACACAATCAAGAGTAATAAGACAATACCCTTCGTGTATATTGTTTTTGAAGCTAAGGTTCTTATTACTAACGCTACGTAACCACCACGCAGGCAACATTGGGTTCTCTTAGTCATCGTACCTAAATGGAGTAGGGTCTACTACCTTAACTCAAATAAGGCGAAAGATTATGATTTCATTGAAATCACCAAGGCCTTAAATATGGCTTGGGTCCCATATGTGGAAAAGGGTGGTAGGTACAAGGAGGGCAAGGACCAACTTTATCATGACACCAAGTTCGCATGCGCACAACAGATCGGCGACCAGTGTGGTTTTCACGTGTGCCACAACATGTCAACACTTCTAAGAGAGGTGAAAGATTTCGACCCTGAGGTTGCTGCTAATGGTGAATTCGATCATTTCAATACCAACATTAATCTTATAAACGTGCTAACTTCTGTATTATAAACGTGCTAACTTCTGTATTATTAATCTTATAAACGTGCTAACTTCTGTATTATTGTATCAGAGGTGAACTGTGTGCCTTCATTCTTGCTGAAATAATGAACAAGAAAGGACGTTTTCACGTCAAATAGACGATTGAACTGGGCTAGATGTGATGTCGTGAACAAAACAATTATCTATTTTTTTGTGATGTAAAAAAAGTTGTTTTTATGATTCTGTGGTATGGAATGCAATGTAATTTACTTTCATATGTGCAATACTTATGGTAGTTTGCCAAACTGTCATCTAATTTGATCAGCTACGATTTGCATTGTACTATTCAATTGTTTTCTCCATTTTTTAAAATGACAGTTCGTCATGGAGGTTCAAAAGGAATAGGATAAAAGAAAGTTTGGTAAGTTTGCGGTTTCATGAGCAAGGTCCAAAATTTGTGGCTTAAATGGGGTATGGATTTGCTGGGCAGAATTGTTGCATTTGATGGGCATGTATCTGTGAATTTGTTATGCAAAATTGCGGCTTTCATATGTGAATGATATCAATTTTGAGATGCATCTCTATTAAAATGAGAATATGTGATATTGGGGGTGCTTGGCATGTATCTGTGATATTTCTGTTTTTCAGAGGGCATGGCTAGCAAATCCTAAGGCTAGCCAATATTTAGCATTTATTTTTTTGGGGATTTAACACATCAGTGATGGGTCGGAAAAAAAAGGCGTCACAGGTAACCATACCTCACCTGTGACGGGCCTTTACTTTCTTGCCCGTCACAGATAGGTCACCTGTGACGGCTTCTAACTACCTGAGACTAATACCTCTGACGGCTTTTTGTTTAGTTGTCCGTCAGAGATGAGTCACCTGTGACGGGTTCTAACTAATTCTAGGCTAGCAGAGACCAACACCTTTGATGGGCGTCTAATTACTTGCCCGTCAGAGATGAGTGTCACCTCTGATGGCCGGCCACCCGTCAAAGGTGACTGGACTAACCAGTGACCACTGATCACTGACCAAATCCAAACCCATCAAAGGTGAGGGTTTGGACCCGTCACATGTGACCTTATCAAGTGTAGTGAATGTTGTACCAATGTCGATTCACGCCGTGGGACAAGCAATGATGGGAATGTTTTCGTGGCACGAACCGCCTGTGATACTAACACTTTCAGTTCGTGCTACTAACCTAGAGCAATAATGAGTATCACTGCCGGTTTGAGCAGGAAGTCATGAGAAACCATGGTGAACGGATCGTGATAGTCTATCGGTGCCGGTTCACGTTGAACCGGAAGTGATGACCCTTGGTACTGTGCCAGCAACAAATATATTCTCTTTGGTCATAAATATTTAGCATGATTTTATCATTTTCTATAGAAATTTTGACCACCAATATATATATATATATATATATATATATATAAATATATAAATTCTCAAATATGTACTTTGTTTAAAAAATGGTATAGGTAGATTGGTAATGGAGAATAGCATCATAATATTTATGATCGTATGAAGTATGTACGTATAGGGTGTGTGCCAATGGCGGTGGGTGATGTAAACGTGCGTATGCTTTCTCTCACAAAGCTTACGAGAGCATACAATTAATACGCATTTGCCCCCAAAATTCGTTTGCTAAAGTACTATAGCCAAGCCTCACATGGTCTCGTTGTGCGCGCGAGCTAAATAGTTGCAAGCAGCGCATATTTTTCGACGATGGAGACTGGGGAGTAAGTGGTGACCAGTACGTAGTAATATACCTGCTCCTCAACGCAATCTATATGTGGCGTGTACTAAGTTGTGGATAGTCAAAACCACCTGTACAATTTCGGGCTCGATCGATAAAAATATCCCAACGGCAGCGTACGGCAGCACGCCTCGAGTGCTAATGACTTTGCGTGGTGGTGGCGTGCAGCTTGACGTCGCACTGCTATAAAAAGGGAAGGAAAAAAGAAGTCATCGCGCGCGCGGGGTACTACTACTTACATGCGGCAAGGTCAGCGCCGGAGCGGCCAATGCAAGCGATCCATCGAGCAAGCTAGCCCTGCACGGAAT
Organism: Oryza punctata; assembly: GCA_000573905.2. Classification (NCBI taxonomy): domain Eukaryota; kingdom Viridiplantae; phylum Streptophyta; class Magnoliopsida; order Poales; family Poaceae; genus Oryza; species Oryza punctata. The sequence continues at coordinate 24,934,287 of CM002491.2, read as the reverse complement.
TGAAACCACACAGCGCCAGCTTGGTCGGCGACCGCCCGCGCGGCTGACGGCGCCGGCGCCTACACCACCGTTGCAACGGCCCCACGCGCGCGCGCCCCTAAGATCGAACCGCGGCGCACGCACATACATGAGATTAGCCACAAGCGTACGTATAGCTAGTCGTACGTCGCGGCCGGTGCTCCGTTGTGAGTGGGTGGGGTTTGGGCGGCTGTCCACCGTCACGCGGGGCGGCCGACGTGGGTGGTGGTGGCCGCCGGCCAGCAGGCAGCTTCGATGATGCCCTGCCGTATTTTGTACTAGCAGATTTTTGCGTGGCACGTACGCGCGCGGACCTTTTTTTCCGTACTGTTATAGTAGAGATTAGATCGGTTCGCGCGCGTCGCCTGTGCCGTTCTTGCCGAAAGCGATGCGAGATCGGTGCCGGCCCCGGCCGGCTGGCTGCTGCGAGAGTTAGGTATCTGGGCAGGATGTACGTACTCACGCACGCGTGCCCCCAGATGCGCCCAAAAAGAAAGCTGGGGAGCGGTCGCGAACGAACTGCCACTAGCTACTTCGATCTCGGTCGATCGATCTGGCTAGCTCCTCCTTTTTGTCACGTATCTTTGGGGGGAATCTAAACTTGGTCGATGGAAGTGGACCAGCAACCACACAATGCCTTCATGGATGCATGGCTTGATCGTTCGAGATCGAATCGAGAGACAGCGTTGCCTGCGGCGCCAATCGATCTCCATACGAGTAGCCGGTGAAGATCAGATGCGTGCTTTCCTCGGGGGCTTTAAATTCACCGGTTTTCGGTACCGTCAGATGGCGATCGAGCAGCCAGAGAAGATCAGATGTGTGCTTTCCTCGGGAGCTTTAATTCACCGGTTCTCTGTACCGTGAGATGGCAACTTACCATGAGAGCTTTGTGCTTGTCGTGGTCTCTCTCAGTCTCGTTCGGCCTTTCACAGATGGGAGAATAACAATAATCGTTGCCAGTATACTTCGTTTTCAGTTTCATCGTAGTACTAATTAAAGTTCATAAGGACCTACAAGGCCTACGTACCTTTTCATAATCGCGATTGTTCCAAAGAAAACAAGCAGAGAGTTTACATCAGCAGATATACGCTCGGAAAATAGCAAGCTAGCCTCTCCGTGGTGCAGAGCAGTGCATGTAGCAAGTGCCCCTAAGGTGATCAGGAGAGGCAAGCAAACAGGCGTGCTTAGCCTCTGAAAAAAGGAGAAAGATATAGAGATCGAACAATATCGCCAGCCCTGATCGAGCAATTCATGCCGATGGATCGTCCAGACAAATCACGTGGTGAGGTGCCTAATTAAGCAGCTAACAGTACGACAAAAGAAGCTCTGATTATGTTAGCCCCTGTTAATAATTTATGCGACAAAGCTTATCACTTCCCTTAACTAATTCGGGGAGATAACATATTATACAGTTCTAACAGTTCGATATGATTTAATTAACCCATTCCCCTTCTGGCATGCCGCTAGAACATGCCAATCGCGAAGCCTACAAGCCGGGTTGGCATATGTCATTAAGAAAACTAATCTCCCGTAGGTCCTTCCTCACCTACTGAATATGTTAACACGGTCACTAAACGGTCCATCAGGAACATCAGAATTTTATTTTTTTTCTTAAAGATGAAACTAACGAAGCAATTATTGGCAGCGTGGTCGGATTGGCGGAAAACTCATAAACTCGAGTATAAAAACGAGCCACTAGCTTAGCCCTCTCAAGAGATTAGAGTACAAGGAAAGCAATGGGAGGGGTCAATCTAGCAAAGCCCACATTGACAAGTATTTCTTTCCAGATCAGTACCGTCCGCGCAGCCGTGACAGCAACAGGAAGACGCCATGTCGCGATCCTGACATCGTCCTTGAGATTCGTGCTCCCGTGACGTGTCGGCATCGGAGGACCCCTCGTTGGGGTCAATGGGCGGTGGGGCCAGACCACCGACCGGGATCTTTTTCCTGGCGCGCAGAACCGTTTGTTTCCGCCCTCTCTTTTTTCACAGGAGCACCGGTCTCTGGCTTTTCTCCCTACCTTTATAAGCGCGCGGGGGTTATCGGTTGCACGCATCGCGGAATCAGAACGAAACCCCACCACGCACACGCACGCGCGCGCGGGCTCCCCCGCGCCGCACCGGTCGCCCACTCGCCCGCGGACGCCAAGCGATCGTCTCGTCTCGCACAGTTTCACTGGTAGCCCAGTCGCCACCGCGCCCGTACGTCTCTGCAGCGTGGCAAGAGGTGCAAGTTGGTGTCAGGATCAGTTTAATTACAAGGTTGTCTGGTCTATATATTGCTGCAGCACGGCCGGCGCGGGGTACGTTTGGCTGCACCCGGTCTCGCGGCTGATACGTTTGCACAGGCGTTCAGATACAGCCGATACATCGGCGGGGCTAGCTGCGTTCTTCTCCGCATGGACGCACCGAGCGGCGAGAGCGGCGGCGGCGGTGGTGGCAGGAGGTGGAAGGGGAAAGGGGTGACGCCCATACAGCCGCGACGGCAGCTGGGGACAGTTTTGGAGGACTCGTCGGCGGCATTGCTGCGTCCACTCAAGAAGATTGGGCGGAGCCCCGACCGCCTCCTCCGCTCCGCGTCGTCGCTCTCCACGTCCTCGTCGGCTCCGCCTTCGCCTCGCTCTTCTTCGGCTTCCGACGCTCCAGTCCGCGTCATCTCGTCGTCGCCGCCGTCGCCCTCGCCACCGTCGGCACGACACATCTTCCCCTTCGCGTACGAGGCCTCCACGACGACGGTGGGTGGGAGCCCAAGGCTCCACCCGCTGTGGCAGCAATCCAGCATGTCCCAGCCTGCGTCGCCCCAACAACAGCAGCGGCCGTTGCAGCACCAGCAGATGATATCGTTCGGCGCGTCGCCTCCGTGCTCGACGACGCAGTTCGTCGTCCCGGAGAACGCGCAGCAGCAGCAGATGCTGCTGCGTTACTGGAGCGAGGCGCTGAACCTGAGCCCGCGCGGTGGCCCCGGTGGCGTGCCACCGTGGCTGTACCAGCAGCTGCTCCGGGCCCCGCCACCGCCGCAGAAGCTTTACCGCGGCGTGCGGCAGAGGCACTGGGGGAAGTGGGTCGCAGAGATCCGCCTGCCACGGAACCGCACGCGGCTGTGGCTTGGCACCTTCGACACCGCCGAGGACGCCGCCATGGCGTACGACCGCGAGGCCTTCAAGCTCCGCGGCGAGAACGCGCGGCTCAACTTTCCGGACCGGTTCCTTGGGAAGGGCCGCGCCGGCGGGAGCGGCCGCACCTGCGTAAGCTCCTCGGCCGCTGCCGCCGCGTCGTGCTCGTCGTCGTCGCCATCGCCACCGGAGACACCTGACGAGGCAAACACGCAGCAACAAGCTCCTCAGCAGCGAGAACAGCGGGACACGGCAGGAGTGTCCATGGAGAAGAAACAACCACAGCCTCCAGCTCCAAACTCTCGTCAAGAAGGCTGCTCTGGCGGCGACGCAGCTGCGCCATACCCGGCTGAAATGCTTCACGCGCCGGCGTCGTCCGGCAGCATGTGGGTTGCCCCAGACGAGTCATGGTTCAGCACGTGGGGTCCTGGCAGCTCCTTCTGGGACGACTACGACATGGACAGCGCTCGCAGCCTCTTCCTCCACCCTCGCTTCACCGGTGACGAGACTAGCATGGATCATTCCGGCACGCAAGCAACCGTGCCGGCAGCGGCAGCAACAGCGGCAGGGATTAGCATGCCATGCGATGATGTTCCGGTAACCTCTTCTTCAGATCTCCCTCCCCAAGGGACACCTCATACTCCTACCTTCATGTGGAAGGAGGACTAAGCATGCATGCACACAGCCAAGCACCTCGACGAGACGACGATCTCTTCCATCTCCCATCGACTTCGACGATCTCTTTCATTACTCATCGACTTCAACCACAAAGGTATGATTAGGGTAGAGATGCTTGCAGGTTGCAGTTTTAAAGACAATTTTGCAGCATCACACAGCTCTACGTACAACAGCCACACCTATATCAATTCTCAAGACTTCTGAACCACAAGGGAACCCCTGTTCTAGGCTGCGATTTTTAGGTCAGCTGGTTGGGGTGACCACAGTACAATTTCCTTTATTTCGTATCTTCCCAAGATTGTGTGTGTCAGACATTCGTTGAACTCGACTTCAAAAGATTTGAAGTATTCATCTTTCCTTTTACTCATGCGATGGCGTTGTCGATCTAACTAGGCATTGATTCTTGGGGAGATTAATTACTTCAGTTTACTAGCTAGAATGTATGCTTTGAAGTATTCATGCATGTATGCTTTCAGGTGATTAGTTTTACTGATATTTAATTATCCTATACCCTTCGTTTTCTGGAACATCTCTGGCATTCCATTGTTTTTGTGTACTATGTGAAGGTGAGTAGTAACTTCATATTAGCTTATCGAGATATTTAGTGCAGATATTTCATAGCAAACGATGCCAAACAGTTGCGCACCATGTACTAAAGGCAAGCACATTATAACTCTCGTAAGTTCGAGCGAGCAGAGCAGCCGGGGAGTTCTTGTCAACTACACAACTCACAACGTACGTGACAGCGTGTGTAACTGAATCACACGGCAAAATAATCAAGGCATGGCGCAACTTGAGTATGGCAGCGTCACCACGTACGATAGGTGGCCAACCTCCCTATATCAGATCGGTCTTAGATGCAACCTGCAAGTGGTAGCCCGGCTGATAGGAACGTGCGCTGCCATGCCGCCATGTATATGTAACCGTAAACTTACGTGCCTTTAGTGCGCGGTATGTGCAGGGAACCGCGCGAGTCCTCCCCGGCAGCGGCTGCGACGGTGCGAGCCTGCGAGGCTGCGAGCACACTCTCGTTCTCTCCGATCGACCAATCGACGACCTCACCCACGCCGCCACTCGACCGCTCGTTAAATTCCTCGTCCCCCAGCTGCAGGTGTAGCGACGCCCCCCGCCGCTGTGTCTGTGTTCCTGGGTGGCGATCGAGTTTGATGAGTGATGATGATGCATCGGTGGCATGCCTCTCCCACGGACTTGTGCGGTTGTGCGCGCTGCCGTCGGTGTCCGCGGATCCAATCTGCTGATGCCGTGCGCCCGTGCCGTGACTAGGTAGGAGAGTACTATGGACATGCATCCAGGGCTTACTGGAGTCCTAGTGGTCTTACTAGTGGACAACTGGACATGCATGTTGCCGCTGATTAGGCCTAGATAACCATGGCCGGTGGGCCCAGGGGTCCAAAACAAAGCTTTAGACGTTTAGATTTGTGAAGGACTTGGTAGGCCCATGGTACGGAAATGGTTGAATCCTTTGGTTCACTTTAATGGGCCGAACAGCCCAATAGGCCCTCACCTGAGTCCTGAACCTACTCCGTTGCATCTGTCTTCCAAGATTGCGGGGGAGTCACGTGTTGTATCGTAGTCTTCAGGTTGTTTATCGTGTTGTATCGTAGTCTTCAGGGTTGTTTATCATAGCTCCAACTTCTAAATTCAACTTCAGAAGTTATGTATAGAGTGGAGTTATAAAATCACATTTATAGTTTATTTTATAAGAGTGTTCCATCCAACTACACTCTCATTTTTTATGAAACTGAAACTAGCTAACTATTTGGCTAGACTCCAGTTCTAGAAGAGATAGAGCTGAAGTTGGAGCTGGAGCTGTATACTCCGTAGCCACTCGAGTAACAAATGCGTGGAAAATTTCAAAGAAAAGGGGGAAAAATCAGATTATTGCAAATTTGAATACAATTTGCTGGGGGAAAAAAATCTTAATATTAAAAATGCATGAAATTCGGCTTAACTTGGTTGGCTCGGATTCGAGGACCAAATGACCCTTGGGATGGTCGCAGGTCAGGTCAGTGTAACATCCACCTCGCCAATCGCCATCCACCCCCAACCTTCAGCTGGCTCGGCAATCGGCATCTCTTATCCTCACGTGCGCACCACCTGCTCGATGAAATTCCCCACACGGCCACCAACCGTGCCGATGGCACCCGCCACCGCCGTCGCCGTGGCGTCCCCCTCCACCTCCTTCCGGCCCCTACACCGCAGCCTCCTCTCGCCAACACCCGCGGCCGCTCGCTGCCTCCGGCCGCCGCTGTGCCGCGGGCGCCTCCGCACCGTTCGCCAGGTTGTTGCCAACGGCGACGTGTCCTCGCCGTCCTCGGACGTGGCCGCCGAGGAGTCCGCTGCGGCCCCCAAGATCGGCAAGCGCGTGCGCGTCACGGCGCCGTTACGTGTCCACCACGTCTCCAAGGCGCCGGACCTGGACCTCTGTGGCAGGGAGGGCGTGGTCAAGCAGTACGTCGGCATCTGGAAGGGCAAGCGCATCACGGCCAATCTCCCCTTCAAGGTGGAGTTCGACCTCGGGGTGGATGGGCAGGACAAACCGGTCCGGTTCTTCGCCCACCTTCGAGAGGACGAATTCGAGCTCGTCGAAGACGAATAGCTGAATAGGCCTCTTTTACAGAATAATGTGCTCTCATCTGCAGTCTGCAGATGCAGTATCTGTATATTAGAAGTGAAGATTGAAGAGGGTGCGAGGAGATGGCAAGTAAGTTGTTGTTTGTTTACTTGTCGCGTGCTCTTCCTCACTCTTTCGTAGTTCTGTTAAACATCAACATTTTGAGATTTGAGAAACTGAGAACGGATCGGATTATGACAATTATGAATGAAAATGGTTATACTGATGATTCTGTTGTTGGCTGTATTCAGTAGTACTTTTTCCAGATATCTTTTCAAGAGAATTCGCTGCTTCTAAGAATATGTTACTCATCATGATGGAAATCAATCTCTGTTACCAGTGTAACCTTTTAGCACTTAATTGGAACATCGGAATACCGGATCGTATTTATCTATTTGTCTGTTCACTTGAACATGTATCCCACAGTCCCAATTTCAATTGTTATGAGCTGTTTTAGTTGCTGCAGTAATATCATTGAGAACTTGGCTCAGGGTTGCTAGCCAACTAAACTAGACATGTTAATTCTTAGTAGCACAATTAGTTCCTCAAGACCTCGGTTATTGTTGGTGGCTCATTTTACTCCACAAACTAGTAAATTACCAGTAGTGTTCACTAGGATTTTACCGTAGTCTTGTTTCGTCCCTCTGCCCATCACATGTGGCCTTGCTGAGTTTCCAATTGAGTTACATGGTTTGAAATGTATTCAGTGTTCTGGTTGAGTTCCCTTGAATCTTGATCTGTCGAGTGAGAGCCAGGCTTTAGGTTTGGCCTGTGCACCTACATGTTTGGACCTGACCAAACATAGATGGCACATGAACTGAATTTTTTTAGATAATGACATGAACTGGATTGTGGAGGGTATTTAAGCTACTGTAGTTTGCCTCAGCTTTAGACCTTGTGGTTAGGTCCTGTGTGAAGTTAAATTGCACATAGTTATTTATAGCACATGTTGGTGGTGATTCTCTCCAGATATAAAACACCAGGTCATTAATGCTGGAAAACTTACTTATGTGGATATTCTTTCTGCTCATGCTCTACGGTGCTTACTTATAAGCAATAGCTTGATAAAGGGATTATTACTTTTTAAGTCTATAATATGGATGACTTAGGATCTGAATATATTTTTTGTAGGTGATAAAGGGATCTTGCATGTTTTCTGATCCAAGGAAATGAGTGTTATATTGCAGTATATCTTTGAAGTCTGATTTGATCTAGAAATTAGACATTTGCTTCTCTATGTTTTCAGGTGCTAGAAAAACAGCGTAAGTTCTTTTAATCGTTTCTAGTTTATTCACAAAGTTAATACACATCACAGTAGGTTGCTAACCTGCTATTGCACCAGAACTGCTGCTAACAAATTTATAATATGACACTAGTCTGGATGTGATCAAGGGTGAGACTTTGTTTTGCTGTGAGACCTTTATTTTTGTTAATTGGGTGGCAGATTCCTTTTATTGTGCAAGAAATTGTGTCACAACTCTTTTTCTTTACCAGTAAATACAAGGGGAACCCTTTATGGTCTTTTTTCCCCATTTATAATTAGAATATGCAAGGGATAACAAAAGTAAATTGTCAATTCTCTCTAATTTTTTTTTTTTTACAAACCCTCAACAAGGGCCAACAAATGGTTTTCTAAGACTATCTATCATCCATCTTTAAACGGATGCTTCCAATTGTGAAAACTCATTCTTAAAAATATAAACAAACTTCTGATTTTGCATGATTGTGACGTGAATCATACCTTGATGAGGGTCGAACTGAAGCTGAGTTCAACCATTCCTAATGTTCTCTTTAGCTTGTGTGCTGGTGTTTTTTTTTTTCCGTCCTGATGCTGATATACTAATTCTGTGGAGGCAATTTACTGTGGGAGATGATAGTAACAAATTCTAGAGGTCTGACATGGATGTTCATTCGAAGGAAAATATTTTCTTCCTTTCCTTTTATGTTGATCAAGATATATTGAAAGAAGAGTACAGGTTTCGTCCCTTTATTTCTGAACAGATATTTTTGTGGTTCATTGCTATGGATTTCTGAAAGAACATATGCATCTGTTCTGGCATGATTTATCACATCCTGCATTACTCGTTGATCATAAGGTCTCAACTTGTGGATTTGGTTCCCTCTTCTGCTGGATCCCGAGTTTCTATTGGAACGTGTTCACATTCTGAACATTGTTCGTTTATTATATTTCTGTTGAAGGTTACACTTCAACATAGTAACTGACAGTATGCTGCATTTTTCTTCCACTAGCATAATGACCGTGTGTTACAACTTCTTTTTCTTATTATCTAATATATTATCATTGTGCTAATTTTGCTGTCATTTCTCAAAGATGAAAAATTACATAATACTCTACTGTCATATTTTCCTTTCGATGGGTCTAAGGCATGTGGGCGCTGGGAAACAAGTGAAGTTTTATCTCACCACCACCACCACTATATCTTTTATATTAGTATATATTCTCTGGATGTATAATTAATCTGGTCAATATACACGTAGAAATTAGAGAGATATCTTTATTTATCCTTGCAGAATGGAAATTAATGCTAACATTACCACATGGAACTTGCCAGCTGAATCGGCGGAATTGCATCAAATATCTTTACTACTTAAAAATTTGGTAGTGGTGGTAGTGAGTCCTTAACGATCGAAGGGTTAACATTCATTGGAGGATCCTCCCACAAGCATCAACGGTCTAGCCTCGTCCGGAGGCTCGCGTATCTTATCTCTGCTCTGTCGCCCTCCCTGTCAACTACTACTGCCGCAATAGCCGCACGCCACACGATCCACTGGAAACCAGCCATCGTCGCCCCTGTTGTTGTACCTGACCGACGCTGCTGCCGTCGCCTCCCGCCGGAGCCGCTCGCTTCGTGCGCGCCCGTCGCCGCCTCCTACGCGCCCCCCGCCGCAGCCGCTCCGCTCGCGCGCGGCCGCGAGCCTGCCGGAGCCGCTCACACTACCCCACCAGTTCCCTCCACTGCCGCTCCTCGCGCTGCCCACTGCCGCCGCCTGCCACCCCCGTGTCCGCGCCTCTCCACGCGGAGCCGCCCGACGCCACCGACGAACCACATCCGCCGGTCGACGGCACCCCGCATCCGTCCGCTGCCACCCCACATCCGTCGTCCTCGCCGCCGACGAGCCACATCCACCACCCGACGCGACCCCGCCCCGTTCCCCCACGCCGTACAGTCCCCCGCCGCCGCCGCCTCCGTTGAACCACCGCTGGCGCAGGGAGGACTGCGTGGCGCACTCCGGCGCCAGATCCAACCGCCGACGCCACTCGTCTCAGCCGCGCTTGTCTTCGCCGCTGGCGCTGGGAGGTCATCAACGTCGCCGTCGCTGGCGCTAGGAGTTGCTCGCTCTGTGGCCCGTTCCCCCCACCCCAGTCCCCCATGCAGTCCAGTCCCCAGCCGCCACCGCCTCCGTCGAACCGCCGCTGGTGCAGGGACGACTCCACGCGGCGGACTCCAGGAACATCGCTGCCTTCTCCATCTCCCACGCAGGTCTTGTCGTCCCCACTGATTCGCTGCTGCGACGCCGTCCACTCCGCCGGTCACGATCTCCATCATCGTCGTGATGCAAGTCTCCCTCTAAAGGTACACATCCACTCCAACGCCACCCCTCCACCTCCTCTCTCTGAATGATCTTGAATCTCCTGATCTAAGAGATGCACAATATTAAAAATGCTCATGCTCATCAGAGATAATGATGTGAAATGACTCATCGCAGAGAATGATCTAAAAATGAATTTTATTTTCCTTTTCAAGTTATGCTTCAGAAAAAGTGCAAAGGATCAACTAGAGCAAGTCTATGCAGATCAGCAAGATTACATATAGGAAATGGAATTAGCTGACCATCAGTTGCATGGTGACGTGCATATGGCCTGTGGCGAGTGCAGTATCAAAACCTAGGGGTGCTAATAAACAGCAGGTCAAAAATAAGTTAAACTTGGGGCATTTATTTGCTGGTGAAATTGGCAGCCTGGGTTTGGGATGGCCCTTGTACTACATTAGCTTAATCTGTGGGATATGTCATGTTGATCGATGTTGATTACATCTCCTTCAATGGTATATGTTTTGCTCTTCCTTATTGATTTGTTACATCGATGTTTGATTCTTGTTTAGTTCTGTCGATTTTCTTGACGGATTAAGGGGGGCCTTGGGTGCAGAGATATGCCAACTTAGTGGCGTTGGGATTTAATCCGGTCCATGTAATCTTCTGTTTTGGTTAGATGCTAAGTTATCTACTGATGTTTGAGCTTTGCATGGTCTAAACGTTACAAAGAGAAGGCCATTTCTTCGAGATTTACTTTATAGCACTGCTATAAGCATGCTACCGTCTAGATAGAAATATAGAATAACACTGGTACATGGTTCCTCTTTTTGGTGCTCACTTACTGCAAGTGAACAATGAGAAAGTCCATATAACGTATTCTTTAATGTAAAAATATTCACATAGAAAACTTCAAATGGATGTGACGATCTGATTATGGTTGATACTGTGTTGTAGGAGTATTTGTATGTAGCTACTGCCCTTTAGCTAGAACATAAATTTGGATCAAACATGCATATTTTTCTGAAAGTGGTGCAAGTCCTCAGGTTACAAGTTCGATACGCGACATAGTGTGCTGATTTTTCAGCATTTAAAGCAGTTTTTTTTTCATTTGCAGAACGGTAATTGGCAATATACATGAATGGGAAACTATCCGGTACCCACTACCATACACTTTTGCTTTCTGATACTTACATAGTTCTTTTAATTTGCTGTTAATCTTAGTAGCTGGTGCTGAGGTGATTCACTGATACTTTCGTTAGTGTATATGGGTTTATATGATACTTTTGTTAGCTTAATTAGGAGAGGGGTCTAGGGTTTCATATTTTCTACCCTGCTACTTACAAACAATAGTACATATACATACGTCCTTTATATATTACTGTACTACATAATTTCTTTTGCTTTTGGTGAGGATTCATTCAATTTTAGACTTTCCTCTCATTTTTTGTTCTGCTACGCGTTGCATCCATTATATTGTCCTAGATTTTTATATCACTTCTACCTTTGCAGATTAATCCTGGTCATGCACTTGAAGCCACAAAGAATTCATGTATATGAACAATTTGAACCATCATAATAAATGGACAATATTTATCTAAGCTCTTACCACCATGGAGTACCTTCACGAACCTCGAATTTATTTCATTAATTTCTGCTCATCCTTTTCCTGGATTGACTGGTGCTGGTAAAAGCTTATCGGCTCCCATGCACCAGACAATAATTATATTAGTAGGAAGGAAGTGATGGCTCTGCCAATTTGTTGGTTTTATTGCTGATCACTTCAACAAAGCCATGCGGAAGGCATGCCCTGGCTCAAGGTGGAATGAAGACATCAGCTTGTGGAGACCAATAATCGTCAATACTCCGGTTTTTGACACGTAAGTTCTCTTCTAAAAACTCGTTCAGACCAATGAATTTATTTGTGTAATGCAAGGGTACCTAACTAATCAATTTCCTTAGGAATTTATCGGGTTTTCTTGTTCATCTCTTCATGTGTACATGGAAAAGTGAAGAACTACATTTGCCGGCTATTAATGTAATTCCTGACTGGCAATGATCATTGTAATATATATTATATATTATTATATATAATTACATATATTTATCTTATAAAGAAATACATGTGCAGGATGGTGATAAGCTAAGGCAAAAATTTTTGCTAAATCTACTGATGTACCAACAAAATGAGTGTGAAAGCAACATCCCTAGCGGCGCACGAGATTTTCTTAAGTGTATCGCAAATGCACGGCATTAAAATAGTTATTTACCGATATGGTGTAGTCTAATTTGAGGTGATCATTCATGAGAAAAACCGTATCTGGATATGCTTGGTGTACTAGATTTTTTTGTTTGTGCTTTCGTTTGTATGGCATCATCAAATTTTCATAGCAATATCCTATCTATGTTGTTTTTTTAATTTCATAAACACTATGAGATTGTTTTATGCACCATAAAGCTTGCACTATACTACTATAATGATAACATGTTTCTTGCTTTTGAATTAAACTACGGAACAATAATGATTTATAGTTTGTTTGGACTATTTTCACAAAATGATTATTTAATATCTTTTCACCGAATATAATTTGAAATTGATATATAACATTCCCCGTTGCAACGCACGGGCACCTTCCTAGTTTCGAAAAGGTCTTATCAATCAATCTATCTCAAGCTGGCAAAAAATTTGCCAGCTGATTGGTCCAATTGTTCCCTCTAATTGGTTGACACGTGTCATCTTATACATGGCTGCTATACCGGCCTCGCTGCCTTGCACGATCGCATCGCATCCCAGCGATCCAAGCCCCAAGCGGGCCATGCGCAACTTGGACCGACGCAAGTCTGGGACGCTTGGGTTGATCTGTTCCCACATGGGCTTCCCAAAGCATCATTTTTAGTAACGTTACATTAGCAGGAAAATTATCCCAACACTTACATGCTTGGTGGGCTCATTAATTGACTATCATTTGTTACAACGGAAGCATAACCTGTACGCTCCTCTAAAATCCAAATAATAGTAGTTGGGAAAAAAATAGAAAATAAAAATATGGAGAAATCTGCTGTCCCCAAAAGTCTAAAAATTAGAGCCATAGAAACAATTTTAAAACAATAAGAATACTCGGATCGATGGTAAATAAATATATTTAAAAAGTATATGTACCAGAATTTGATGGCACTTTGTAACTAAAATATGTTCACTTATTTCTCCCCCACGTACTTTTGCTTGACTAAAAAAATCATTCTTTACATGAATCAAACTATGGTTTTGCATCGAGTGAAATGTTGTTTTTTTTCATTTTTTTAAAAAAATATCAACTTTTTTCTAATTATACAAAGTTGGGTGATTTTATAAAGGCTCATTGTTTGTTAACAATACCTTCATCACCCATTCTTAAAATCAGACATATTGGAACTCACCAACCAACCTAAGTTGCTGATCCTCATGAAAAAAACACAACTAAAAATTTCAAGGGATCCAATCAAATATAAAAAAATTTAATAAATCTTATAGAAAATAAAAAATCATCTATAAAACTGCAATATTTGTATGCTGAGTGGAGCACTAAGTACTATATTCGTCCAAAAATAAATTCATTTTTCACTCATCTCACACATCAATATAAAACAAAAAAATTAGAATATCTTCACTTTATCAAATCCCAATGCAATAATTTCTCCTAATGCATGTATCCCCTATTTTTAAAAACTCTGATGCCATTATTACTTTAAGAATGAACTTATTTTGGGATAAATAAGACTGCAAAAAATGATTTTATTTCAGGAGGGATAGTACTCACAATTTTATTCTGGGAGGGGTAGTCAAATATAGCATTTTCAATTAATCTTATATAAAATAAATAAAATTAGGTAAAACCTATAAAGAGAAACAGGCTAATCAGTTTTGGCACGCGTATTTTCCAGTATGAACAAAGCTTTCTTCTTTAATTTTACACTATCGCACTATATTAATAAGCTTTGGTCATTAGAATGTTTTTCAAATGAAAAAACACAAATATTAGGAAATAATTTAATATCAAATAATTAAGAAGGGGTGAAATTTTGAACCTAGACCGGCTAGCCCACCACCTTGTGGAGCTAGCCGGAAGAACCCTGAACATTTCTCAAATGAGTCATATGATATGTCTTTTATTCGTTTTAGGCGCTCGTACAAATTACAATCATGTGTTCCATGTCTGCACTAATATGTAGGATTATGTTGACAGTTGTGATCATCAGAAGTTGGGTGTCACGAGGGTATGAGAATGAGACATGAGGTAGCAGTGCATTGTACTTCTAGCAGGTAAGCGTTTTGTTTACTTTGCTAGATCCTGTTTTCGTTCAGCTTTTTGTGAATGCGACAACTTTGTACAGTAAACGTCAGCTCGGATTCTGCTGAAAATTTTGGATTCTGTTATTACGAATAGAAAGAAAGTTGATGGTTTATCTCTCAGCCCGTTCGATTTGTTGGAAAATAATGCTGCGCAATCGAGTTTCGTTCCCTTCTAGAGTTGTACTCACCTGGTGTGAATGGTCCACTTGCGACTTGCGAGTTAGGAGTAGTAACACTTCATGCATGGTTAATCGCCGTTGCTGTTAGCACTAGTTCGCATGTGAGACGTGCAGCGTGCTAGCAGGCATGGTAATGAAATGTTCAGATGCACGTACTGCGTGAGCTGAAGTTTTATCCGGTTGGTTGTCTGGTCACGTACTGCGTGAGCTGAAGTTTTATTCGGCTGGTTGGCTGGTTGGAGGAGGTAATACTTGAAATTCAGTGGGATACTCCAATCCGGTCAAATTGATAGAGAATGTCAACGAATCAAGGGTGACGGAATCGTCTTCTTCCGCAGGATTTGAAACATCAGCGAATTCCCATCACGTGAAAAACCGAGATGCTCTCCAAACAAAGCTCGGCGAGTCGCTCCAAGCCGCCAATGGTGTGCTTGTAGTATTACAGGATTACAACGGTCGACCCTTTTAAGTTCAAAAAAATATAAAGAACGTGAGATGGTCCATCGGCATCCATCGGCCGGCCCTCTCTCATCAGAATAGTGAAGTACTCCAGTACATGGATTTATACGCAAGGTATCTTTCGGCTTGATACAGGACTCAAATTTGAATCGACTCCATAGCTGATATTCCTGCTACTAGCTGTTAGCTGGTTAGCCTGGTTGCACATAGGAGGAAAGTATTTTCATCCATTGAGGATATATCCTCTTATTTCGTGCGCATCATCTCAATAGTAACTAAAAATTTTGAAAAAAATTACAAGATAAATTAATATAAAATATTACCACTCCACAAACATACAAAGTTAAAATTTAATTTCTCAAATTGTAACAAAAATAACAAATATAACTTACGATAACTATTTTCAGTTTAATTTGTTATTTTCGTTACAACTTGTAGAAGTCGAATTTGGCATTGCATATTTGTGAAGTAATATATTTTATATTAGTCTATGTTATCTATTTTTTAAAAATATTTTAATAACTATTTATATAGATGCGAGCAATGAAAGGATATCTTATCGAGGAATAAAAATCCATATTCAGTACAATGTGCTTCCTTCCAGATGCATCAACGCGTGCCTGCCACCTTTGGACTAGAGCTGAGGGCATGTTTGGTTGATGGGATTAATCCATTAGTCCCTCCACTTTAGCCCTCTCTAGTCCCCTAAAATCTCAAATAGGGGTGACTAAAAGAGACTAAAAGCGCATTAGTCCATTAGTCCCTATGTGAGGAGTTTATAGGGACTAAAATCTTTCCTTTCCATCTATTGCCCCGCTGCGTGGTCTGATTCCTGTCCTTGCGGATTGTATGATTAGGGGTAACAGTGCAATTAATGACCTTTAGTTCTTTTTAGTCTCTATATCCAAACACGAGACTAAAGTTTTTAGTCATTTTAATTCGGGGACTAAAGTGATCCGAGTAATTATGGTGTATACTTTGCAGCAAGAACTTCTTTTTGGGAAATTATCAGCACAAATCCCTGGGATTAGTATGAAGGCGTAGTATGAATCCAAATAGATGACGAGAACTGTAGCTACTGTAAATATGGAGTATAGTACATTTAACTTTAGGGCCTGTTTAGATCCAAGGCAAAAAATTTTTGCCCCGTCACATCGAACGTTTGAACACATACATGGAGCATTAAAAGTGGATGAAAAAAAAATACTAATTGCACAGTTTACGTGTAAATCACGAGACGAATCTTTTGAGCCTAATTTCGTCATGATCTGACAATGTGGTGCTACAGTAAACATTTGCTAATGACGGATTAATTAGACTTAATAAATTCGTCTCGCAGTTTACAGGCGGATTCTGTAATTTGTTTTGGTATTAGTCTACGTTTAATACTTCAAATGTGTGTCCGTATATCCGATATGATCTACCAAATTTTTTTACCCCTGAATCTAAACACCGCTTAAGCTTGTTGAGTGAGTTGTAACGTTACTGCACGCCGTGCCAAGACATACTCCGTCACCCCAGCGGCTTTCTCCTGTGGAGCACGCGCGTCGTGCGCCGCTGCGGCCGCGCACGAACCCCGAAGACGCAACAGAAAAATTTGAAATCCACCCACCCCTCCTCCGCCGCACCGCAGCTGGCTTCGCTTTTCCTCGGTTGCTACAGAGTACAGACACCACGGTTCAAAACACACTCTCCAACGCACAAAACCTCCCCTAATCCACGCCTCACCGGAGCCAAACACCGCCACCTCCCTGACCTTGCTTCTCGTCCCACCCATGGGTCTCTGTTTCAGCAAGAAGCAGCAAGTGAGGCGGCGACGAGAGGAGCAGCAGCCGCCGTGCAATGAGCCAAGGAAGACCGCCGGCTTCGGCGGCGGCGGCGGCGGCAAGAAAGCTGGTGCTAAGGAGGTCACGGTAATCCCGGAGGCCAAGAAGGCGCCGCCGCAGGCGAAGCCGGCGCCGTCCAGGAAGGCTGTTCCCAAGGCGGAGGAGCCGGCGGCCGACAAGAGGACGGTGTTCGTCGTCAAGGCAGCCGCGGCCGCGGCTGCTGCCGAGGTCGCCGCCTCGGTTAGCGGCGAGGCGGTGGATGAGGAGGTGAAGAGGCCCGCCCCGGAAGAGGAGGTGAAGCCCGTCGTCGTCAGCAGGGTGCCGGTGCGGACCTCGAGCTGCACCAAGGAAGAGGTGGATGCCATCCTGATCCAGTGCGGCCGGCTCAGCCGGAGCTCGTCGTCGTCGGGGAAGGTGGCGTCGGATGAGGGCGGCGGCGGGCACCGGAGGTACTCTGGATCTAAGAGGAGCTACGATTTCGACCGAGAGAGGAGAGCCGGCGGCGGCGGTGTGGACGACGACTGCGACTGGGAGAGGCAGGGCGCCGCCGTGTCCAGGCCGTCGCCGCGCCGGAGGACGCCGGAGCGGAAGCGGTCGGGGAGCCACGAGAGGAGCGGCGGAAGTGGGAGCCGGAGAGTGAGCCGGTCGCCAGGGAGGCGCGCGGACAGCGTCCCCGCGACGGCGAGCGGCGAGCGGGCCTCGCGGCAGCAGCCGGGGAAGATGGTGTCAGTCCCGGCCAGGGAGAAGGGGCGCGCGCCGTCGCCCGTGCCGGCTACTTCCGGGAAGAGGTACCCGTCGCCCAGGTCCAACTCCCCGGCGAGGGCGGGGGGCGCGGGTAATGAGAACGCCGCCACGCAGCCGGCGCACGGGCCGTCTCTGAGCCGGAGCTCGTCGCGGAAGGCCGAGCATTCGCCGTACCGTCGGAACCCCATGGCGGAGCTCGACGAGAACACCCTCGGCAACCACCACAATAGCAACAACAATGGCAGGCCCCAAAAGGTACAGACGCATGAAAGTTGCACACACTTTACCCAATCTGAGCCATCATTTCTCCTCTCCGAATTACTCAAACCATCGAAATGCATTGCAGAAACCTACGGAGAGTGGCGGAGCCCTGCCGCAGAAGGTGGCAGAGCGGGCGAAAGATCCTTTAGCCGCAAGCCGAACGGCGAAGGAGAAGCAGGAGATGGTGGAGGTGCCCGTGGCATCATCAGACACCAAAGGGGGGAATTCCGGGAGGATGAAGACGACGCATTCGGTGAGCATTGTAGCCGAGAGCGTCGTCAACCAGAAGGGGCGGTCGTCGAGGAGATCTTCCCGCGACTTCGACAACAATGGCAACTCGTACGCATCCCTGCTCCTCGAGGACATCCAGAACTACCACCAGCAGAGCACCGGCGCCGCCGCTGCCCCGGCGCCAGCGTTCTCGCTCCCGGCCTGCGTGTCTAAGGCCTGCTCCATCCTTGAGGCGGTCGCCGACCTCAACTCGTCGTCGTCGGAGAACAAGAGCTTCGAGCTGGACCGGTCGGCCAACGACAAGTGCTCGGTCAACGGGAGGTACGGCGACAGCAAGATCGCCGGCGGCGGCACGCTCGTCGTTGAGTCAGAGGTTGTTGTGAAGGATGACCTGATGGAGCCAAGCCTGCACAAGTACGTCTCCGTGCGTGACATCCGCGGCGAGGCGGAGCCGCAGGAGTCCGCCGGGAGCAACAGCTTTGCCGGCAACGCGTGGACGGCCTCTTGGGAGCCCAGTTCCGTCGATTCCACCGACCGGACATGGACGGGGTCGCAGTCCAACAACGGCGACGAGGTGGAGCAGCTCAGCAGCGGCGCGGTCAGTCCACTAGAGCTGTCATGGCAGAGCAAGCAGAAGCTCCCGTTGCAGGAGCCTAGCGGTGGCCGTTCGCGGGTGAGTTCTACTGGTAATGCTCAACGCGGACGCAGCGCACATCGTGGCGGTGGCGGTGGCGGCGGCGCTGTCAATGCGCGATCCGATGTTCGTGCTGCTCCGGCGAGCTCATTGATTGCTTAACAATGTCAGGTGGAGATTGTAGTCAGGTTGTGATCTTTGTAGTGGCAAGATAGGTTGCCATTTCAGCTTTGAGTTTGGTTCTTTCACTCTCTGGTGATGATACATTGTTTAGGATGTAACCATGGCGGTGACATTTGCAATGTATACTTTGTTGTTCATTTCGCTGAGCTTTGATGATCGATTTCATTATGATTTGTTGATCGGTGGTTGATCTCCTGATATTTTACGGATGCTGACTTGCAGAGTCTTGCATGCAGTACTGCTACGGGAGTCTAACCATTTTGGTACTGCAACAGCCATGAGGAACGCATCAGTTGGTCATGCAATTATGCAATCAGCTCGGGTTGGGCAAGTTTGTAGCCGACAGATCAGCGGTACTTTTATAGCTCAATGAAAACCATATTTGAACCAAAATTTTGGGATGCACTTACTAGTACTAGTAATATGCCCGTGCTAAACGCTACGGTGTAATTCTATTTATCTTTAATAACATTTAAAATTTCATGTTAGCAAAAAAAATATTTTTCTATGATTTTTGCAATCAAGCTTTAATTAAATTCATATCGTACATAAAATATATTTCATACAAAGTACATTAATATGATATTGCGTGGACAAAAGAAATCTTGATAATAATTAATTATATATAATCACTTTTGTATATAATATACGAGGACAATATACGTTTAAAAAGTATTTAAAAAAGTAGAGAGTTATTCCATTAATTTGTTGCGGGTTAAAAAATTTAGAGAGATACATGGATTAACATGTAGTCCTGTTATCATCCTGGTGCGAACAGACACATCTAGAACGTGATAGTATAGAGAAAATAATCATACAATATTCCACCTGAGCGGTAATGACGTGCTGTACAAAATAAGAGGATGTTGGTGAGTAACATTCCGAACAGCAAATTACTTTGCTCACCAGTTAAGAACGTCTTTATACACGATATTCCTAGTGCTCTTCCCTGTGGGGTCAAGTTCTTTATTTGGCTTTGCCAAAATCCTTGTTGTTTCCCTTGACACACCCCTTGACAATGCGACATACAGCTGACCATGTGAAAACACGGGCTCTGGAAGATAGATCCCAACATTTGGGATGGTTTGTCCTTGTGATTTATTAATGGTCATTGCGAAACTGAGACGTATTGGAAATTGTTTCCTCTTGAATTTGAAAGGAAGAGATATGTCATCGGAGGGAGACAAAGGGATCCGTGGGATGAATACCCTTTTGTTGGCATGCTGTCCACCAACAATCTCAGCATCAATTGCATTATCTTGAAATGCTCTTACCATAAGTCTAGTTCCGTTGCACAATCCATTATTAGGATCAAGATTGCGAAGAAGAATCACAGGACAATTGATTTTTACTATTAGCTCATGTGGTGGGAGACCATTTGGAGTGATGGAGTTAAGAAAGTCCAGAGGATAACTATTGTGAGGGTCATTATCAACAGAGTCAAAGCTGTGATAAACCTTGGCCTGCCCTGGAAATCTATCGATCATATTTGCATTCAGCTTATCCACATAATCATTTTTAGTGGATAGAATGGCCCGTGTACTCATATAAGTTGCAGAGCTTGCATTCTTTTCATCATGAAGTGAGGGAAACACATGATTAATCAACTCGTGTACTGAATCCTCGCTATCCCCATGAGCAATCACAATTTCATCAGGCAAGCGAACGTAATCATCTCTGATAATGTTTTCAGTGCCATTTCCAATCCTAAGGAGATATTCCGAAAACCATGGATCATATTGAGCCCTCATGTTACGCCACAATCGTATCTTCCTAATATTTTCCCATAAATACGATCTCTGCAATGTTGCATCAGTTATCTGGGCCCTTGTCCCACGCGTAACCACAGGAAGAACCTGTCTGAAATCACCGCCAAAGACAATAATTTTTCCTCCAAATGGCAATGAACAACCCATAATGTCTTGCAGAGACCTATCAAGTGTCTCAACAGCTTGACGCTTCGTCATTGCAGCTTCATCCCAAATAATTAAGGATGCCATGCAAAGCAATTTGGCAGTGCCACTTTGCTTCGTGAAGTTGCACATGCTATTGTGCGCAATCTTAATGGGTATTTTGAATCTCGAGTGCGAGGTACGTCCTCCGGGCAAAATCGACGCTGCTATACCAGATGTCGCAGTTGCAATGGCTATTAACCCCTCAGACCGTACTCTAGCAAGAAGCGCCTTGTAAAGAAACGTCTTGCCAGTGCCACCTGGACCGTCGATGAAAAATACCTGGCTCTTCTTATTAGTTACATGATCAATTATCTCATCAAATCGTGCACGTTGCTCATCATTAAGAGACGTGTATATATCTAAATGGTCTTGGTCCACTGGCACGTTAAGTTCCTCTATAATCTCTGTCATTACATCGTTGCAACGTTGACCTGTTTAGTGAAAACAAATATATGCATCATGAAACTATCGGTGGGTCGTGCGAATGTAAATTAATAAGAAAAATGTGCCAGTATAACAAAAAAAATACCTATATCATTGATCTCGGGAAGACCATATTCCGTGATATCCTTCCCCATGGAATGAAGCAAATCACGTATGTCTCGTAGCACCATCTGCTCTACTGCTGCAGGGTTTGTGTTCCCTCGGCTGTAATCTTCAGACATTGAAGCCTTGTGATTGTCCCATAGTTCACGGACACCGGTGACTTCGCAAAATACCAGTATGGTTGCAAATAACCGACGCAGAGCAGATGGCATTTGGAAAGTGGATGCCTCATTCAAACAATCATCATGTGACTTGTCCGTTTCCACAAGCCCCCTCTTCTCGCATGCCTCTCTATAAGTAGAGTACGTTGTACCTGACACTGTCCTCAAATCTTCAAACGAGGTTGCACCTCGCACATGGTTGAGAAGCACTCTCAAGTAGTATCTCTCCCCCTCTGCAGGGTGAGCGTACACAATCCGTCCAACCTGGCCTCTCTTTGTTTTCCTTTTCTGCCATACATTCTGTCCGGTTATCCAGCGGTAGTGTTCGGGGAACTCCTTGTATAACAATTTCCTTGCTTCCGGGTCTACTTGATTCATTTTGAAATACTCGGTAAGAGTTGTCCTAGAAGAAGATGGACGATTGACAACATCCTCGAGATTACCATCCTCATCATACGTGACATACTGCATGTTAGGAAGATGAAGTTGGAGCTGTAAAACAGCTGGATAGATACCGAACAGTGGAAAACCAAGCATCCTATATATAGCCTCTGGTGGTGTCACGTATCTGGCATTCCTGTACTATTGTATCTCATTTATTTCCCCAGATGGATCAACTGAGAAAGATGCACAGTCGTGTCCTTTATACACGTACTTATATAGGTACTTCACACATTTGATACTTGCACAAGCTTCAACATTGATGTGACAGTTATACCGCATAAGCAGTCCTGGATTATATGGGACCACCCACCTATTGTCTAACTCTGCACCCCTAATCTTGACACGCCATCCGTCATCTCTCCTCCTATACAACGGGTACGAGTCCTTCCCTTGCTGTGTTGCCTGGTTGAACTCTCGAGGAAAGTCAAAGCGACACTCTCCATCCACCATACAGGCACAATTCTTGTTTAGTGCGCCACAAGGTCCGTGCAACATATGCTTGATGACAAGACGATGCAAAACAGGGTATTTGGCCTTGTCAGGTATCTCTGCACAAATCACTTTATCGTACTCATCTGGATTTGTCAATTTACTATCTGACTTCATGATCAACAAGATATGTTCATGTGGCAGTCCCCTCTTCTGAAACTCAGTGACGTGCGCATAAGCCTGAACCTCCCCAAAATATTTTTTCTTCACAAATAGATCCAGCATGTCTCGCAGCTTAGCCCTGAAGACTCTTGCGACAAGGTCTGGTCGATCTTGCGGTAACTGGCCAGGTTCGAGATTTTCCGTTATCTCATCCCAATATGGGTTGCAGGTCATTGTGATGAAGTAATCTGGCCTCACAAAACGCTGAACAAGAGCCATCGCATTAAGAAACCTTCGCTGCATGTCGCGATCACCTCCTGGAAAAGAGCGAGGTAGCACAACCCTCTTACCAACCGCCGAACCACTTGTCTCTCCAGAAGAAAGTACGTCAACCACGCCCTGCAATCATTAAATAACAAAAGGACAAAATGATCAAATAACTTTTCTGTTGAATCCTAGATGGGCGATCGAGCCAATAGTCGTGGAATATGTTATACATTTACCTGGTATAGCTCAGCCCGTATCTTTTTTTGATTCTCTGGGTTTGAGTACCAATCGAGTCTCATAGACTCGATTTTAATGTACATGTCAACGGCCCATTGCTGAAAAAGTCGTCCTCCGAACAAAATGATGTTTAGAAGTCCCCTTCTAACCTGTAGCCTGAAGCAATAGTACTCCCTCGCTGTGACAAACATATCCCTTTTTCCTTTGCTAGGTATGTTATTGTCGTCATTATCATCTTCATTGTCTAGATAATTGTCAACGACCTCGTTCTCTGTGTCCAAACTTACATGTTAGTATACATAAACAATGCATAAGAGCATAGACTTTAGATATTATTTGACAAAAATCATGAGTGTCCGTACCTGGAAGATCATTAAAAGTGCTTTCATCGTTGGTATGTACATGAACAAAAGTCGATGCCTCACATGTTTCATCCATTTCCACATCACAAGGATTCTTGTTGGGATCCTCGTACGGCATTTTCAGGTTCCACCCAGTCTCCCCGTTAGGGTTAAATAAAGGATACGCCAAAGGATCATAGCAACCATGATATGCTTTGATATAGTTGGGCTTACCGCCTTTGGCATGTACCAAGATATGTCTATCAAAAGTTCTCATTGGATCATCCCCTTCTAACCAGATAGCAGCAACCTGCGATGCGGTGGGTGCATTATATCTTCGTTGGTCAGGTGTTACATTAGTGTTGAGCTCAATCAAGTAGTCATCTAGATTAGGCATGGATCCGACTCTGTTAAAGGTCTGTACGTATGGGTTCTGTGCCAAAATACCTAGAATGACCCGTACAAGATTGATATCAAGGTAAGGAGACCTCTGAACTCTATGTGTCAGTGCATCAGCATCTTCTGTATCATAAAAGTAAAGTTGCATATGGCGAGGCCCTTGAGAACCTGGAACCAAATTATCCAAACGATGGTACAACGCACCGTGCACATGAAATGTATACACACCAGTACCCGCTGCAGTGCTGACTCGTTGGTCAAGGGTGACTCCAAGGCTCGTGAATGAGAAATGGGAGTTGAAGTACCGTATGTGTTTTCTGAAATACTTTGCATCATTATGCACCTGGCTGGTAAACAATCGTATCAACTCGGCAGGCACTGTTGGAATCTTAACATTTATCTTTCCCTCCCTACAGCAGAACCCAGGAGACTCGAATTGAAATCTTATCGCGTGGCAATGTTTACAGTCTGCCACTTTTTTTAAAACATGGTGTGTCTTTGGCAGTTTATGATACACACTATCGTGTGGATCATCGGTAGCAATCCTGTTAACACCACTGACATGAACACGATATGACTCGTATCCATCATCCTCGAGAACTTGACTGGCTTCATCAAAATCATTGTCTGCACCTTGTGCGTCGTCAACATAACCTATAGAATGATGGTTGATTATGCATATGCTCAAAATTTTGTTAATATATATGTATTAAATGAGATAATGATTGTTGAGTTCTCACCGTCGTGGACACCACCTTCATTTGCAGGCTCGAACAATGCACTATCGAATTCGACATAGTCATTATCTGGAATGGCCTCATGAACATATGGTATTTGTGTAGTATGACATTGCATAACTCCATCTAGTTAAAAAGAAGAGTTCATTACATTCTGTAAACAATAATGGGTATGCAGCAACAAACGGACACAAATATATCAAATCCGACAAGTTGTGTTCACCTGAGAAGTGTGCTTGTTGGTTTTTCTCAATGATCTCGGACTCACTCTTCTTTTTCGGTCGTTTATACATGTCATTTCTATGAAGCCAATCGATTGGATCATCTAGATCAAAATTTTCCTTATTTGTTACGCTCGGTGTAGCATCACCTTCGCTAACATTGTTTGATCCAGCCTTCTTCCTCCCACGGTACTCACGTTGCTTTCTATTCCTTTCTTCTTTCTTTTTTATGCTGGAGATTGCAGATTGCTCGACCTCAACCCCTTCACTAAGTTCTGAAGGTGAAATAGTTGTTGCTAGCACTGGAGTGTCAGATGTAACAGTATCGGTACCACTTAACTTGGCCTTCTTCTTTGCACGCCATTCACGTTGATATTTGTTCCTTTCTTCTCTCTTTCGTTTGTCAATCGGTTCTGTAGGCTGAGTTTTTTGAGAATCATCGCCTTCAGTTTGTATTGAAGGTGAAACAGTTGCTAATTGCATTGGATCGCCAGATGATACGATACTGCTAACACCACTTAACTCAGCCCTTTTCCTTGCACGCCATTCACGCATATATTTGCTATTCTGGTCTCTCTTTTGCTGGTCGGAAAGTTCAGTTTTTTGCAGCACACAACTCTCAATGTGATGAGAATATGCAATGGTTGGTTCCTGCATTGGCATGGTAAGTAGTCCATTTCCATCACTTTGAGTAATTTGAGTTATGTGGACCTTACTCCCATCGCTTTGTTCTGGTGGAGAAACAATTGTGGATTGCACTGAAGTGCTAGATGTTACATGCTCACTAACACCACTTGACCCAACCTTTTTCCTTGCACGCCATTGGCGCATATATTTGCTCTTCTCTTCTCTCTTCTGTCTATCACTAAGTTCGACAAGATGAGTTATGTGTACCTCACACTCACCGCTCTGTGATGGTACAGGAACATTTTTTGCTTTATTTGGAGTGAGTGGTGTTACCGCCTTACTTACACCACTTAACTCAGCCTTTTTTCTGGCACGCCACTCACGCATATATTTGCTCTTCTCTTCTCGTTTCTGTTGGTCAGAAAGTTGATAGGTAAACACTCTAGTACCATCACTACTTTTTTCCTCAATATTTTTCCTTGTACGGCACACTGTTTGCTCTCTACTTTCTTCTCTTGTTTGATCATATAATTTATCATGTCTGTCTGATAAATTATTACCTGTGATTTTGTTTGAAAAAATGAACAAAATAAATAATATGAATGTCTCAATATTATTATATACAAATGTCCATTTGACAACACCTCTTGGTTTATTGGTTATATCACCCAACGCAATTCTTGCTCCATTGGTAGGGCTATTTCCGTCCATACCTACATAATTAACAAGTTGTGAGATTAATGAACATACTTAGCTTTACAGTAGTTGCACATTTTCTAAAAGTTTGATAGTAACCATCTAACAGGTTACTAAAAAATGTTGCCGCCTTATTTGGTTTACAGTGAAAAATGAAGACTTTATATACTAATTTGAAATCATGAAAACGGCTAATCCAAGTTTTACTAACATCAATAATGACAGCTCATAAACATGTTGAATGAGTATAGCACCTATTGGTCCTTTTAGAAAATACATAGGTGGCACAACTTGTAAAACATGCAGTAGGACCTATCAGTACGACGTATAGAAAGCACTCGATCAAAGCCCATAATCTCATAAAGCTCAACAACCCATATTCTCATTATGCTCAATATTTTAGTATGAATTATCATGTAAAATTTTCTTGTTACACCTTTTTTGAACATTGTTATGAAAAGGTTAAGGATCACTTGAGAATTATCTAAATAGTAATTAAAAATTTGAAAAAATATATAAGATAGATTAATATGAAATATATCACTTTATAAACATGTAAGTTAAAATTTAACTTCTACAAATTGTAACAAAAATAACTACAAATGTACGAAAACTATTTTCAGTTTAATTTGTTATTTTCTTGCAACTTGGAGAATTTGAATTTAATCTTATATGTTTGTGAAGTGGATTATCTATTTTTTATTACTATTTAGATGATATATAAGCAACGAGGGGACATCTCTTTGAGGATGAAAATCCACACATATTTTATTTTACAAAATAAAAACCGGTGTTTCATCACAATGACAACGTGGTGTAGGCGTGTAGCCGTGTAGGAGTGGGTCCCAAGTGAAAAATAATAATCAATTTGATTCACTGTTAAGACACTAATAATTAATCCCCCTCTTTGCGTACCTTGTAGAACATACGCTAAGCTCCAAATCAAAGTGAAGTTAAGAACAAATATATTTCTCCTTGATACATGGCTAAAGAATTGGCACCATTTCTGAAGAGATAAGTCTTTTGTCTATACTTAAATTGGATTCTCCAGTGTGGCCCTTTGACCTGCCAGAAACTGAAGAAGGCGATGACAAAACCAAACCTCAAACTACATGTTCAAGATTGTGCGATGCCACCCGACTATCTGCCCACAAAACGGGACACCACCATACCGGTCATAAAAACTCTTCAGACAAAATGCAGTATCTAGACAACTTGCAAGCTTCATTTGATTTACATTATTGAGTAAATTGTTTTCATAAGTTATCTACTTGATTATATATAGGGAGATAAATTAAATATTTTTTTTAAAAAAAATAGACTATAAATACTTTTAAAACAAATGGTTTAGGCGATGCAGTAGAAGAAATTGAAAACGTATTTTTTTCAAAGCTTAGAACAAATACATAACTCGCTCTCTGGAATACTGTAATTTCACCCTTATATATTATATAATACACCGTAGTAGGAGTATCTCCTGTTGTTTTTTGTAAAAAAAAAAACTTAGAACAAATAATTTGTTTTCAATAATCCGGTGAATAACCTGAAAGGGTATACTAAAAGCTGAGTGTCAACATTTCAGTAAATTTTAGTGGAATTTTTATACAAATCAAACTGATTCCTATGTATTTAAATAGAGCGCATGCAATTTCTGTTTTTTCAAACGAGCTTTAAATCTTCCATAAATATACATAAATTTGGTAATGAGTAACATACTAACATAGCTTAACTGTGCCTCACCATCTACCTACACACGTACAAGTCATATAGTTTCTTATATACTTGGAACAATGTCTACACCTACGGCCAAATACAATTCACAATTTGATCTGCACCGTGCAAATATGCAATCAATCAATCTGTCTCTGAATTCCCTATTAACACAACGCAACACAACACACTGTGACAACGATAGCACAAGCACCTGACACACACTAATGCAGTCGTAACAAATCCATTAGTTGGCATGGTACCGGATTACAGC
Source organism: Oryza punctata (assembly GCA_000573905.2). Taxonomy (NCBI): domain Eukaryota; kingdom Viridiplantae; phylum Streptophyta; class Magnoliopsida; order Poales; family Poaceae; genus Oryza; species Oryza punctata. Next base: position 24,906,239 of record CM002491.2, on the reverse strand, counting down.
ACCAGTACCAACAACAACAACAACAAAAAAAGTTGGCGACGTTTGATCGATCGATGATGGCCAACAGGCCATGAAATGCTTGAAGCCGACCTATACTGCTTGATCTTCTCTCCTCTCGATTGCAATCTAGTGTGAGAGCTATCTTGGCACCCTCTTCTTCCTTTTCTGTCATTCTGAAATTCAAGTGTCAACTGATAGACCAGGTTTATGTAACCTACTTTTATGGAATTCCTTGGTTTTTTTTTGGTAGAATTTGGAATTCCTTTGTAGACTTGACAGTCAGGAGTACAACTCTATTTAGCTGGCAGATTGTTGTTACAATGTTAGGGAAAGATCAACATGATGAGTAACCTTAGCTTTAGGAGTCAAACAAATGCTGGCATTTCTGTTACTCATACTTAATATATGCAAAGCTGGAACTGAACTTGCCTGTGTTTACTGAAAATTGACAAAAACTGGTCAAATTCACATGTGATGGAGGAGACCCAAACCAATGGCAGCCTGGCCTATTTGCGCCCTATAACTTGCAAAGAAATAAAGCAAAGCCTACACCAAAGTGGACCATGAAAGCCCACAGAACCTATCTCAATTTTACATTGGAAGTTCAAAGCTTAAAGCCCACACAATACTTATCTCAATCATTCATGGTTCCTCTGTTTTTTAATAGATGACACAGTTAACTTTTAGATACATGTTTGATCGTTCATCTTATTTTAAAAGAAGGTAAAATTTGCTATAGGATTCTCAAATTTTGTGTAATTTGCTATTAGACATCGTAAAAAGGTATCATGGTTAAAAGACTCTTTAAAAAATTGGTAATTTGCTGGAGGACACTTTCAGGGCTCAATTAGAGAGAGAAATTATTCAAAAAGATGAGAATGCCCCTAGGACCACACGCTTCAAACATTGCGTCAGTGGCGATCCTACATATATTTTTAGAAGGATAAAATCAAACTGGTGCTGACATTTATTTTTAGAAGGATAAAATCAAGGTCCAGTGTTGCCTACAATATAGTTCAACTTAACCATCCCACTTAAATGAGAAACAACCCAAATTTTTCATCATAGGAAAAAAACTGAAAATAAAACCTAAATAAGATGCCTGACTCGTGCTGTGTTCACGTATTTTAGTAATTCATAGCATAAAAGATCCTCGCATTTGCTAACCTCGGCAGTATGTTCCTCCAATGTATGGTTGCAACTGTATTTTCCTTCCTCACTTCCTTGCCATGAAGGAACAGTCTGCAAATACAAAATTTTAACGCAACACATTGGCTGTCATTGAATCACAGGAGCATACAAGAAAGAAATCACAAAATACATCAACCTACAAGCCTCTGAGGTGTTTGTAGCAGGAACATAGGGGGATTGGACACTACCTATTGGTTACCCCAATAACCCTCTAAATTTTGCACAAACACATGTTCTTAGAATAGTCAATTTTTTTTAAAAAAAGATCTCACCCTCTTAGAACAGAATAATCAATCAAGTGATTTGCAGTTAAGTGATGTACAAGGACATTCTATAACAGGTCACCCAAATATCCCTGCTCGAAAATCAGGTTTTCACAATTCATTTTAAGAACAGGTGTTCCAGACAGTCAAAAGAATCCAACTTAATGGCCTCCGAAAAACAGTTTGAATGGTGAAAAGACATCCCGCCAATATGCATATATTAATCAATAGGTTTATTCACCATGTTACTTGCATAGATGTTATATGAACGGTGCATTGCAGTTCTGATCAAATATGATAGCACACACTTGTGTAAACATTACTGTATGTCCTGCACCAGCTTAATGCACTAACCATAGAAGTTTAAAAATGCATCCCTATGATATAGCATCCATTTTTATTCCAAGCATGAGCATATTTGTTTTATAAACTATTATGTTCAGAACGTCAGAGATCAAGTATCTAAGTGTTGTGTTAAAATATTATCTTTATTAGGGCATTGAATAATTTAGATGTGGAGGATGACATGAAAATATTGTGGCCTACTCATGTATGTGTTCATTTGTGGTTCCATTTTTTTTGTCATGGCAATACTGTTAAAAATAGTTCAGCATCGCAGGGATATACCCATTTCAAGAAAGATATCCCCTGTATTGTTTTCTTATTACGGTTTTTTGATCATCAAAGCAATACCTAACACTTACATATGAACGGTTTTGTGTGAAAAAAGGTTTTCTTTTTCAATCAATTACATAATACCAAAGTGATTGTTTTTTGCCGTTGTATTTTGTTTGATTCTAAAATATACTATTAAGAACCGTATGATGAAATGAGAGGAGTAGGGCTAGGGGAGAAAGAGGATGTGAACCCGAGAATGAGAAGATGGAAGATTATTTGTGTACCTTTGGACGAATCAGAGATCCGTGGCTGCGTGGAGGTGGTCGACGGTGTCCGGGCGGTGGAGATCGGGGGTGGTGTGGAGGAGACAACCGAGGCGGTGCGGCGGCGGTTAGGGTTTGGAGAGCGAGGGAGGGGGCGGCGGGCGAGACCAGGGGAGCGGTTGGCGCGGCAGCGGGCCGTCGGCGTGGTTGCCGCGGGCGAGGCGAGGCGGCGGCGTCCAGTGAGCGAGGAGGCGAGGCGAGGTGAGGCGGCGGCGTCCAGTGAGCGAGGAGGAAGGTAGGGCGACGACGGCGGCGTCCGGTGCGCGCGCGTGAGAGAGGAGAGGGAGCGGCGTCGGCAGCGTCTGGCGCGCGTGCTTGAAAGAGGAAGGGAGCGGCGGCCGGCGCGCGTGCCTGAGAGAGGAAGGGAGCGGCGGCGGCGGGCGAGATCGGGGACGCGGAGATTCCGGCCGCGCGTGCCTTAGAGAGGAAGGGAGCGGTGGCGGCGGGCGAGATCGGGGGCGAGGAGGTTCCGGCGGCGGATAGGGTTTGGAGAGAGGGAGGGAGCGGCGGGCGATGCGGGAATGTGAGGGGCGATGCGGAGGGGGAGGGGTGCGTGCTACGGGTGCGGAGGTGGGGACCGGTGCGGAGGGGGAGGGAGAGGATGTGCACATAGTATGTAGGCCGTTGGATTACAAGATAGATGATTACGAGCCGTTGGATTTGTAGAATGTAAGAGTGTAAGATGTAAGATGAGAGATGAGTAAAATGAGTTGGTGAATTATAGGGTAGACTACTCGTTTACATTTCATCATAGCTACAGACGAAAATCAAATGTAAATTCGGAAAGAAAATCATAAGTTGGCAATCCTACTTGCTATACTAATTGGTAAATTTGGAGTTGACTATATGATGAAAAACTACCATGAAATTTGCTCCCTAGGTTCCAGCCTTCAGCATACTGCGTAAGACGCCTGACCCAAAGGGCCTAAAGCATTAGAAAGCCTATCTCCGATGGGCCAAGACTATAGCCAATGTTTCTCTAGGAACACGGCCCATCACATCAAGGCGAGAAAATGGATATTTGGCCACATTCAAAACGCGGTTTCGCTATAATACCATCCTGAAAATGTGATTCGATAAAATACTAATATGGAGCGTGCGCCTACCGTAACTTTGCCATCTTTGCCGTTTTATTCATTTTCAAATAGATTTTTGCTTGGACGCGGGGTGATGAGACATAATTGCCCCTGCCGGTGCAATGAAAGGGGATCAATTATTCTCTCTCTTTCCTCTGATTGCCGCCATCTCGTTCGGCTAGCTTGCCCCCCCGTGCGTGTCACCACTGGCATTTCTGCCGTAGCATCGAAGGCGGGGAGGGACTTGATGATGGGGGTGAGGTCGACGGCGACGGAGGCGTGGAGGCATCCGAGTACGTGCAAACAAAGGCGGCGAGACGTGCGCACGTGATGCTGAGCTTCTCGAGGTAGAAGAGGACGGGGATGGCATTCTGCAGAGGACGGGGATATCGTTCTTGCTCAAGCTGATGCTACTCTAGCGGAACGGCGGCCACGCGTCTGGCGCCACCGCTTTGGACCTCTTCGTGGCGGCGCCATGTTGTGGCCACCGACTGACAAGGACGAGTGAAGGTAGCAGAAGGGAGCAGCCGACGTCGGAGGAGGGGGAGGAGGCGCGGCCGATCGGACCAGTCGCGATGCATGGTGTGTGGATGACGGCGGCGACGTCTCCCATGGCAGCCACGGCGGCGTTGAGGTCGCGCAGCAGGTCCCCGCCGCAGCGGAGGCGCTCGAGCTCCGCTACGCCGAGGCCGTGCTGCAGCGGCTTCTTGCTCCCTCCACCAGCCACTTGCTGTTGTTGTTGCTTCGCCGGTGAGGAAGCAGGGGCAATTCCGTCTCATAACCCACCGGAAGAGCGAAAATCTATTTGGAAATGAATAAAACGGTGAAAATGTCAAAGTGATGGTAGGTGCGTGTTTCATATTAATATTTTACCGAATCGTGTTTTCCGATGGTATTCTAGCCAAACAGTGATTTGAACGTAACCGAATATCCATTCTCTCGATCAAGGCCCAGCCGAGGCGTGACCGCGTCACAAAGAAGGACCCGAACTGCTATCTCATCAATCCCTCCTTCACTCGCGAAGTCCCCTCGAACTCTCGGGCGCGCAAAACCCCCCAAAAAGGGGAATTTCCAGTGGCACGGCCACCGCCGGCGCACCCACCGCCAGCAGCTGCTGCTTCGCCGCCACCCTCCGACGCCTTAGCGGAGCGCAAGCCATGAAGTTCAAGGCCTACTTCACCGACGACGGCATCGCCCTCCTCGACAAGCGTAAGGCCCTCGCGGGGCACGACTTTTCCTCCATCGATCCCTATCTCTCTCTACCCCGCAATTCGTCGAGCACCTCACGCGCGTCCCGCGGTCTTGTTGCCCCCCGCAGGGTTCCTGCCGGCGATGGACAAGGTGGGCCGCGTGTGCCACGTCTACCTCACGCCCACGCACGCCATGCTCCTCCACAACCTCCTAGGACCCACGGGGACGGGGACCGACGGCGGAGGGCCGCAGTGCGTCGCGCAGTTCGCCAAGGACCTCCTCTTCCGGGAGTACAGCGTGTCGTCGCGGAACGGTAACCGCGTGGCCTTCGCCGTCGACGTCGCGCTGCTCCACCGCGCCCTCCGCAGCGCGCTCGCCGTCCACGCGCAGTCACCGGCCGCCGGGGACGCCTCAGCCGCGATACAGGTGAAGCTCGTCAACAAGCTGCCGGCCGGGTCCCGGTCTGCCTCGCCGTTCCTCACTTTCGAGACCAAGGGAGCCCGCTCTGCTGTCGTGCAGGACGTGCCCATCTCGCGGCCTCTTTCACGCTCCGACGTTGAGCGGCTGCAGGCTGCCCTTGACGCCGCCCAAGAGCTCCCCCAGGTGCGATGCATTTTACTGAAGTGCTCGTGATATTTTATTAGGTCAGGTTGCCTCGGAGTCAGATTTGGCCGCCCAAATGTGAAACTAGCTAATCAATTTTGAATAGATTTGGCCGCCCTTAGTGCAGGCTTTTTTCATTCAAAAGCTTAGAATTATGGAATTAGTGATGAGTTGGATTCAACTTAGGCTGCCTTATCAAATTGAAACCTGAACCTCGTGTGACATGCTCGTATAGTTCATTATAGCAAAGCACTAGTCCAGTTTATTTCAGTCATAAGAAACTAACTGCATTATTTATTTGTACCTTGAGAAAATTTATAAACAGCCAGCAAGACACAGGATCACAAGTGGCACATACTATAAGTTGTTAGTAATTACAGAAGCAAAATGTAGAATAGCAAGTACGTCCTTTGAGTACTAGTCTGGAACTACAAATCATATTTTATTTTCGTCCTGAAACATTTAGTCACGCTTCTTTATAATACCATGTCAAGGAGACTAAATTAGACATCCCATCTAAGTTTTCCTTGGGGAATTGTGTATTCACTCAGGGAGGTTTATGTTGATTTAATATCAACGTTAAGAATCACATACAACTAAAAGTATCTTCTATTTTGATGATTCTAATCTCTAAATTTTTTCTTGTTTGCAAAATTGTAGCCCTAAATCCTAATGGATGTTCATACTTGGTTTCTGTTCTTTCTGTAGACTCTAGTTCAGGTTCCAGATCTGCCACAGTTGCAGAGTTTGGTCGACCGTCTAAAAAATGTCGGCGATCTTCTGACAGTAGCTGTTACTCAATATGGTGACTTACATCTACACGTCGCCACTTCTATTGTTACTGTTGGTTCAGAATTCAGGAAACTCCGTATCCTTGGTGTTCGTGGTAAGCTGCTCTACATTCCAAACCAAGTGTCAATAATGTCTTTTTAGCAGTGCTGTCATTATGTTGAAATTACCTTTTTGTTTTAACGTTAATGAAATTATTTATGTTATCCACATTTTTATATGAATTCTCCGCATTTCAGCAACCGCACCTGTCGGTGATCAAAATTTGAGTGCTTCCACTCGTACAGATATGGCAATTGAGAGAGGGGAGGCACTCTCAGTGGTATTACTCCCAAGAGCTTCACTTATTTATTTTTTTTGCCATTTTTCATGCAGCTGTTCACAAGTTTCTGTCTTTCTGTGTTTTTACAGCAAGTGAATATGAAGCACCTAGCTAAAAGTTTACAATGTCATTTGGCTAAGCCCGACTGTACCTTCTATGGTGTGCTTTCCAGCTATTTCTGTAATCTTACTGACAAAGGTTCCAAATTTGTGTTGGAGAGTCAATTTTTTCTTAAATACTGTCCTTTTTAATGGCACAGGTATTGCTCCTGGCGGTGCTTGCTTGACTGTGATATTCCAGTATTTCATTCCAGGAACTAGACTGACGGACAAGTCCATTAGCTTCTACTGCAGGCTTCCAGTCCTTGACCCTGGCAGTTAAACATATTACAGCGTGGTAATTACTGACTTGCTTCTGATATCATCTAAGAAGGTTATGCAATACTATTAGCTTAGCTACTGTACCTTTCTGTTCAATATCTTACTATCTTGTGTGTTGACTTGCTTGTGGACTCAATATATGTTGGCTCAGCAATAATCTGCTAGTTTGGAACATGGCATTTTTATAATTGATACCTGCACAATTGAACTGCTTCCATTCATTGTTGTTGTGATATCCCTTCGTTCCAAGTTGAGCCTAGTCTCCTATGCATGCGATCTATTTCCTAACTACTATTTACAATCCCACTGCTTCAAACATCCAGATCTCAGTATCGTAGAAAAATAAAAGGAAACCAGATTTACGCTAAATGATAATTACGGAATTATGTTTTTTATTAACTAAGTACAAAATTTTCAGTACTCCCCTTTTGGCTGTCTGGAGATAGTAAGCATTTTGGAGCAAATGAAACATTTTTTTTTATCAATGATTGCATGGGGCATATATTGACCCCGTGTCCTTGGTCTGGCATAAGAGGGACCAAAATCACTGGAATCATTAATCTTCCTGTACACGCGTCCTGTACTAGCCACCTCGACGCTCTTACCTGTACGGAACGTATAATCCTACTAACAGTATTTTTTTTTTTGGATGCAGTACTAACAGTAATTTAACAAAAAAAAACAGTGTTGGTTGTTACAAAATACAAATAAAACTTGAAATATTTCATATTTCCATGCCGAATGTTTGTTTGAAACAAGTCAATCTATCAAAACGTTGCAACTTTGGTTTTTGTTTGAAACAAGTCAATCTATCTAAACATTGCAACTTTGGTACTGATCTTTCGGCAAGCGAGCAGAATCAATGTGATGATGTAGTGCAGTAATTTGAACGGTGCTTTCGGCCTTTAGGGCCCCAACCATTTCTTTCATTGTTAATATTGCGGTACTTCCTTTCTAGAGGATCGATTCTTTTACTGAATGTAGAACTGTAAATTATCTGTAAAACAGTAAAAGAAGAGAGGTAAATTCTGAACCACCAGTTATGTGTCAACTCTGCATCTCTGATGCCATTTTTCACACATTACATGTCTGTATATACCTGTATTCCGATCAGTTTCAGCTTCATTTTCAAAACGTATAAATACCAGTTTCTCTGATCTTAGATACATATTCCACCAAGAACCGGCAAGAAATGGGCCTATATCTGCTAACAGTTTATATTCTAGCTTTCGTTAGGACCAAGCTCTGGATCCACAACGTAGCCTCTGAGGGAGGGTGTCTTGCCAAGAGGTTCCTTCTTTTGAAGCCTTTTCCTTGCAATGTACCCCCGAATCCATGGCAGTGCATCCTCGTTTACCTTGATCATGAGGAAGAACAGAATGCGGTAGATGAAGATCATGCTGAAAATGACTGATAGATCAATCCACTTTGACCGGTGCACATTGATCTGGAATATGTACTTCAGAATGAAGTCTCCGGGGATCTTCGGTTGGTCTGGGTACTGGTTGTCAAATACGAGACCATCCATGTCATTTTGGCATTGCCCCTATCAAGTTGATGAAAGTTTGGTGTCAAATTTTCTTCAGATTAAAATTAGCGTGTTTCTCCAGTCTAGACTCTAGAGTGGATTCAAATTTACCTGCAGTGCCCAGTAATGGAAGCTGATGTACTGCATGGGGTATCTCCAAACAGGCTTCGGAATGTCATAAGGAAGTCTAAAATATCCAGAGACAAGCATAAATATTCCCTAGGAAAGAAAAAAAATTGTAAAACGAGTTATCTTTACTGAGTTATAAAGTTCGGAAATTATATGCGAAAGAGAAGTTCCCTTTGCAAGTCGGCAACGTAGTGTGGCCACTAAAGAATTAGATGAGCAGTTACAAGATCTTGAACGATCTCACATCCTGTCTAAACTGGGATGGAACATGGAAGTTGTATACTGTTATGCTGAGTACCGTACGCATACGGTAAAGTTGTGCTGTCCAGCATTTATTTCTTTGTCAAGCTTGCTGGTTTATTTGACTCATATCAGATTATATTAGAACCTTTCAAAGTTTTGTAAGCTCTCATTCATGAACATATCTTAAATGCCACATGGTCCTTTGGGACAACTTATGCCATGATTTTTTTTTTTTTTTTTGCAGATTTAAGAACTGTACCAGACGGGAACAACCGAGTTCTTTGTATAGCAATATATTTATGACGTTTAGTTCCAGTTAACACGATTGTTAACACGATAGTACTTTAAAGATAGACCTAAATGGGCATTCATTACTTCAATAATACCAAGAGTTAATAGCTTAAGAAAGCATATGAAAGAAGCATAAAGCTGTACCTGAATTCCGGCTCCAATAATGATCCCCATGAGGAAATTAGGGATGACACTTGCAATGGCCATCATCAAGCTCTCAACCACAGTGACGCTGGCGTAGAGGTTGAGAATGAAGAAGATGTAGTGTGAGAAACCTGGGTGAAGGCGCACCATGAAGTAGCATATGGTTCCTGACAAGAAGCATATCAGGACCAAGAATGGCAGCGCCGAGATTGTGTTGCTGATGACAAAAGCCGCGACGCCGTAATGCCCATTCAGCCGCTCCCTTTGGAAAACCTGTCAATGAACAAGGGAAAACTGAGCAAATTTTACATGGTAATTCTAGCATCCAGATGAAACGGTATGCTCGGAATTTCACCTTCATTTCTTCGACAAACGAAGGGAACCCTCCAATGGACATGAAAGTGACGAATCCGAAGACGAATGCGGTACAGGCAGCCCTAGCCTGTTCACAGTGCAAACCAAAACACATCAGAACCAGCCAATTAATGGATTCATGACAGATTACTCATCTGACTATGTTTTTTATAAACTTCTTAAGAATTGCTTTCCTTCATTTCTTACCAGGATGGATGTGTACTTGGTGCCGACGTCATAGTAGATCGTGCCAATGCAGACGGTCACGAGGAGATAAATGAGGAGCCTCAGCCAGTAATACCCGAAGTCCCTTGACATGTTGATGAAGGAGCGCTTGGTCAGTGTGCCTGCCTGCATCAAGAAGCTAGCCTGGCTTCCTCCTGAATCCAACACAGTTCCTTTCTGCGACGAATAACATGGGTGTGTTAGTTTTCCTCCTGTTATTGCCTGTCCTGGATGCAGTCTTAACTATACGTGGGGGCGCAAGAAAAAGACAGAGAGGAAAAGAGTGATATCAATACGCGCTGCTGTATTAGGGTCGCCAAGAACACGTACCAGTCGTGAGATTTCATTAACTCTCTCCCTTGCAGCGTAGTAGTACTGGGACCTGCTGTAGGATGCAACCAACTTTCTGATGGCTTCAGATGTGGTCATCCTGTCCAGAGGATCGTCCGACCTCTCGATCTTAATGAGAATGCCCAAAATTAGATCACTTTAGTTGCATCGTGATACGAACAAGTTTTAGCAGATCAGCAATGAACATTGGTGTCTGATCTCTTCTTACCCTTGCCTTCATGGAACCTTTCAGTGTGGCCTTCACCTTGTCGAAGTCGGAGTTGACGCATCTCAGGAAATGATCCGATGGATTTCTCAGTGGCGGGCAAGGGAAGCCGGTCTGGGCGAAGAACTGCAAGCATGATCTGGTCACGTTAGCAACCATGGCGAATGATAGCGATGACAGATATACTGGTAGCTTTCTGACTTTGGTCAGTCAATTACCTCGCATGCCTGCGATGCTTGGCCGAAGTAGACGGTCTTGCCGCTGGAGAGGAGGAAGAGCATGTCGAAGAGCTCGAACACCTCGCTGCTGGGCTGGTGGATGGAGGCGATCACCGTCCTCCCGTCCCTGGCCAGCCCACGGAGCGTCTGCGTCACGAAGAACGCCGACGAGCTGCGCATGATCAAGCCCGGCATAATATCGCCGCGCACCGTCAGTCAAGCACACCGGCCATGATCAGTCAGTGACTGGATGCAGGGAGGTGAGGAGGAGGACGTACCTGTCGAGGCCGCTGGTGGGCTCGTCGAGGAAGAGGAGGCGGGGGCGCATGAGGAGCTCGAGGGCGATGCTGACGCGGCGCTTCTCGCCGCCGCTGACGCCGCGGAGGTGCCAGTTGCCGATGACGGTGTCGGCACAGTCCTGGAGGCCCATCTCCACGATGGTGCCCTCCACCAGGGCGCGCTTGTCCTCCCGGGGCATCTTGTCCGGCAGCCGCAGCATCGCCGAGTACCCGATCGTCTCCCGCACCGTCAGCGTCCCGATCAGGTTGTCGTCCTGCGTCACGTACGCCTGCAAGAAACACACACCCCGCACCGTTACTACTACTCCGTAAACCTCGTGTTTCACCGCCTAAATGCACTTGTTTTGCTATGGATAAATGAAAATACACTTATGATTTGTCATATATAAAATGTATTATTTTATCGAATAGGTTCTCGCTTGTTTGCTTATTGGTATTCATCATTTTTTAACTAACTATTGGAGTATTAGAAAATATCTGGGATCAATTTGTAATAACTTTAAAGAGCAGTGATGAGATGGCACCGCTAGTAGAGTCATTTAAATGAGTATATATACGTAAATACGACGGTGTAGATATGTAAATACGACGGTACAAAACACAGTAGGTTGGTACATCTAATAATGGTGTATATACTGTAAAAGACCGGCCTGAAGAAAACGTAGATTCAGAAATGAGCTGATACCTTTTCTTTTCATTCTGGGCGAACTTAGTTGCAGCCTTTATAGGTTTGGTCAGCTATTCACGTATTGAAATTTGAAAACGACCAGCAAATTAAACCGTCCAGAGTGTCTCGCTCTATGAGGATAAACCACCAGATTTGTAGTAATTCTGTATGCAGATCGAAAAGCCCCCCTCCTTCCTTCCTTTACTCCTGTAGACTGTAGTATAATCGTTGGTAGGACAAACCACGCGGTCACTGCAGCTGAATGGTTCATGTCACCATAAATTCCCCACAGGTTGGATCACGAACAAATCCAAGTATATCCAACTGTCTGTATTTATGCTATGTAGGTCGCCGCACCAGAACCTTTAAATCTCGTCTTTCGAAACCATTCCCACTAGTTCTCCATCTCGAAAAAAAAAAGAGAAAAATCTCGCGTACTACACCCCAAATGAATGGAATCAGAGAGACCGAGAGAGAAAACAGATCGAATTGATTGCTGCACCTAACAAGCAGCAGTACACGTTATGTGCACTTATGCTTCGTTGGGGTTATATTTACAGCCTTTCGCCATCGGGGACATGACAGATGCCAAAGTAATTAAGCCTGCAACCCGCCGGATCAATGGGCGTTGCGTTTGTCCAGTGGGTTTTGATGGCGACGATAATTAGCCGATCGATCGGACCGTGTTGCCTACTCGTAAAACGCCACTTGATGGGAGTAGAGTGTTTATGCACATGGCGCCATCAACACAGGCTAGGGCTAGCTAGTTAGTTAGTTAGCTTGACTATTAATACTGAAACGGGATGGATACTTATTTATGGATGATGACTGAACTTATCTAGCTAAGGAGACAGTAAGTATAGCAAGAGCTGTGGTACGTGACAATTTTGATGCCTAAAAATGGAGACTTTGTTGGATAAAACAAGTGAAGCAAGAAGCTAGGTATGGAGTACTACATGAGTATAGTTTTTGTATGCGTACCGCGGCGCCGAAGGAGAGCTTGGCCTTGCGGCCGTTGAGGAGGACGTTGCCGGAGAGGAAAGCGTTGGCGGCGAGGCGGCCGGCGAGGGCGTCGAGGAGGGTGGACTTGCCTGAGCCGGAGGGGCCCATGAGCGCGGTGAGCGAGCCCGGCTCGGCGTAGCCGGTGAGCTCGTCGAGAACGGTCTGCGTCTTGCCAGGGCCGAGCGCCACGGTGACCGAGAGGTCCTTCCACGTCAGCCTCGCCGACACGTCGCCGATGAGCGCCGCCGCCGCCCCGGGCATCGCCTTGCTGTCCCGCCACAGCGTCTCGCTCAGCGGGCTCAGCCCCACCACCATCGCGCCGCCGGCCGACGACGCGTTGGCTTGCAGCTCCACCATGGCCTGCCCGGCCGCCGTCCTCCTCGTGTCCCCTCCTCCTCCCGCTCTCATGGCGCGCGCTAGCTCGCAGCGACCGAGCTAGCTAGCTGTGACCGAGGAAGAAGAGATCAGCACAGCCCGATGCGATGGCAAGCGGGCAATGGTTGTTTTGCTAGAGGGGAGAGGCAGCAAGGGAGGAGTTATAAAGGTGAAAAGCATGCAAGCATAATAAAGAAGGGAAGTTAATGGATGGATGGAGCAATCAGAGAGAGCAGCCATGGGAGGTCCACTACTTAACAAACCGCCAACCAAAATGTCTTTCTTTAGGCTTTGGCTGGCAGGCAGATGAGCCCTTACTCCTACTCGAATCGATCACTAGTCACCACTCCTGTTCTACATGCAACGTGGTACCCAAGCATGGAACACAATTTTTTTTTTCGACGAAGTGTCGTGTCTTAGAAATGGAAAATACTGTTGCTACGTACAGTACTAGTTTGGTTGGATTATTAGGTGTAATTTTCATCATTAATCCCAGGTAGTTTAATGTAACATCCCATGATCAGTATTCAGTACCGATAAAATATCTACATAGCGGGCTAGCATCAAATAATTAGACAACTTTTACAGTACACTATATCGTTAGTGTATAATGATAATATATAGATGGGTAATTTAGGAATTTTATGAAAGTTAGAAAGGGATTTAAATAATTTCATGGTTGAGAGTTAATCCAGTTCAATTGGGACTTGTTCATGCTCGATAGCGTCAGTGCTGTCGTTGGATCTCGTTTGCGTGCCTACGAGAGAGATAACATGTATCCTTGCGGCATGAATCATTATTCAAAACAGGGATAATATGCATCCTTTGATTACAAGTGATCAATTACCGGTCAGATAATGTACGTGGTACCATAATGTACGTTTCATCTAGATTAACTACTTCCATTCCAAAATATATGACACGATTACTTTTTAAAGTTGTTTTATAATATAAGGTGTGTATGCGTGCATGTAATCAATTAGTACATCCTCTCCTCTAAATTATTATCTTTTAAATCCTACATTTTTAAGATCTCTAATTTCATTGGGTGCATATATTGTATTAGTTGGGGTGATTCAAACAATGAGATTGATAATAATTGTTTCTTTGATCTTTAGGTTAAGTGTGGTTTCTCCTTATATTTTGAAATAGATGGAGTATTTTTTATTAAATAAAAATGATCTGTGGAATAACAAAGAAATACAAATTTACCCTTGTAAATATTATACTACGATTTATTTAAATGAAAGATCAAATCGATGTAAATTTATTTAAATGAAAGATCAAATCGATTTACATCGTTAGATCTTTTATCGAAAATTCTACTGTATAATATATTAACAGTAGAATTCTTAATAATTAATCATGCATGCATGTACATATATATGCCGCGCAATGCCAATTCATAGGTCGTACGTACACGGGTAGCACAAAAACAGTGCATGGTTTAACATGACGTACGTCTCCCGTGGCATGAATAATAGTGCTCCACACCACTACAACTACTTGCTGTTGTAGATGGGAGGGAATTAAAAGAGCAGTAGTCAATTTAATTAGCGGCTGTGGCTGGGCTCTGGGGCTGGCTGGCGAAGCAGCAACACGTTACGGTGTGATACCATGTCCACACGCACACAGAGCACATGACGAGACGAGATCCAGCAGCAGCGAGCAGGTGCATTAATAGGGTACTGGTAGACGTTGGTGTCGTACTTTTATTGCCTGCCCGGCCAGCCCAGCCAGCCAGCCAGCCTTCTTTCTCCCTCCCTCTCCTCCTCTACCACTCTACCTTCATCCCCATAATAATTCTCGTTTCCTGATTCCCTTCATTTAATCTCGACCCCCACCCCGTTTTTCATTTCGAAATTCGCTTTCTGGACCACCATCACCGCGTAGTCACAGACGAGCGGTACGGTATTTCCATCCATCGCGGTGCCAGACGATAATTAGTCCATGATCGATCCATCATATACCTAGGACCGAACTGGAAGAAGAACCAGCGTATTGCCGCTAGTAGTAGCTAGCTAGCCAAATTTGCTTCGACTTTTGCGGTGACGTACGTACGCGCCCATATACATGGCAACTTTAGGGCGTCATCACCGGGGCTCGTGGGCGTGTCTGTCCGCTTCCAGAATGGAGTCCAGTTACTGCTAGATCGATCGATCAGTCGTCGGCGCCGCGAGATCGAGCTCGCTAGCGCGCGTGGCAAGCGATCGAGTCGCGGTCAGCAGTTCTCAGCACCGTACCTGCGCGGCTGGGGCGGCGAGCGCTACTATAGTAGCCCATCTGGTAATAAAGCGATCTCATGTATACGTACTGACACTGTAGCGCGTCTCACCTACCATCTCCCCAACGAGACAGAGGAGTCGACGGTCAAACGTCAAAGCTGTCCGCTTCGGCGCGAGCGCGATGCTGCTGCGGGAGTAGTAGTAGTCAACGAGGCGTTGGGAGGCAGCAGGCAGAGCCGCTATCCAGTAGCGTTGCTCGTCGGGGCACTCGCGCGATCGATAAATCGGCCGGGCAAACCAAACCGGCCGGCTAACGTCTCACGTACGGTACGCAGTTGGACGTCCGATTCTGGCCGTAATGAGGTCGCGCCGCGTGCAGCTCCAACCGCGCGCTTTTATCATAACTATCTCGTTCCGATCCGTAATCCGTTCCTCCCCCCCAACCGCACGCCCACCCGTACGTCTCCCATCCCTCTCGGTCTCACACTCTCACCTGACCGGAAAAGCCATATACTCAACCGCGCGACGGCGACGCGCGCTGCCGTGCGTCGAGCGAGGGTAGTGTAGTCGCTGCCACACCGATCCGTGTGGGGATTTCTCTCGATGCGCTCGGTGACACGGTTGGATCACGGATGGGAACGGGGAGATTTCCGCGTGGGAGGGGGAAGGTTCTCTGTCTCTGTATCTGTACATGTACCGCACCTGTAACCATTCGGCGTATGCTAGTCGGAAAAGGAGGGGTATTCAGGGATGCCCAATTCCTCAACTGCAAACCACACGTACGCGCGCTACTCAATGCAGTACAACGACTGTAACAGTGATCGGTATTGAGAAAGCCCTTGTAATAGGACGTCAAATGTTGCGTAGTAGCGGTACTGTTCACTTGTAGAATGTAGATACAGTACTAGATAGCTATGCATACTAGCTAGCTTAATACCACCTAACGAGGATGTGATATGATGATGTTTAGCTAGGTCCAAACTGGCGTACTTAGTCCTAGTATATAGTTGCGGTAAAGTTCACCATCCAAGCCACATACGTGATGATTCTGTACGTAGAGGTAGAGCTAAACAGTTGGGAGCTAGTTTGTTGGATGGGGTCTCTCGTCTTAGTCGTCTATCGTCAAAAACCTGAAAGTGCCATCGATCCCCTACAGCTGCACAACTAGTCAACTAGTCAAGTACACGGATCAGTACATATATATAGTAGTAGCTCGTGCAGTTCATCGATCATTCACGTGGAAGAAACATAGTACGTGGGCGAAAAATTACATCCGACTTAGCAAATTCTATAACTCCTGCCTAGCTACCGCGTGCATGAGACTCGCCTGCTTATTCAACTGAATCTATATATAGGAAAGTAAATTGACGAGAGTTAACATCACGACGAGGAACAGGAATGGGTATCGTGAGGTGAGGCCCCGGGGCAACCCGCGGAATGGAATCTCGTTCGGTACAAGGGAGGAAAATCTAGCAGGTGGGCACGCATTTCTTGCACTTGACAACGCACTTGGTGGACGGGATGTGGCTGAGGCTGCTACTGGAGCTCGACCTGTAGCACCGCTTGCCGCACAGCACCTTCTTCTTCCGGCACATGTCGGCGGGGATGCAGTTCGCAGCGGACTTCCTCGCCGGCCTCCGCCTCGCCGTGCTCCTCAGGGACGCCCTGATCGCGTCGGCGCCGTCGCCGGTGGCCGCGTCGGCGTGCCATCCGTCTGCTCCGGCACGGCGCGGCGCCGCGCCGAGGAAGTCGCTGGCCTTGGAGATGAGCTCCCGGAGCTCGCGGCCGAGGGTGGTCGGGATGCTGCCGCCGCCGCTCTCGCCGGCGGCGAGCGAGAGCTTGCTACCACCCATGGCAACGGCGAGCAGGAGCACTATAAGGAAGCAAGATCTCGTCATGGCTGTCACACCTCGTGATGTTACAGCGGTACACATAAGTTCTCATGTAAATACTGTTACCCTCTTATATAGGAGGGTCATTGCAGCGATCAAACGAAGGCATGGAAGCATTTGCATGAACTACCTAATTTGCAGTGAACATCTAACGCGTGATGATGAACAGGCAGCCCGGGTGTGAATTGTGAATCATGGACGAAACAGCTTAGCAATTGATCAGCCTGCCTTTCCTTGCAATAGTTCCGGCATGCTTGCTGATGCTTCAGTTGGCTAGAGAAGGGTGCACTGCAGCCTGGTCAAGTCGTTTGCTTGATTGTAGTACAATTTTCTTTTCACACGCCAGTAACAAAGACAGGTGTACAGAAAGCGGCATGTAAAGACATCTGGTCCATTATCTACACAGTTAAACTGGGACAAAAACTTACTCCATTTCATCTATCCTGAAGCATGTGTGGGTTTTATATTATAGTATGGTTCTTTAGAGCAAGCAAAATGCAAATAGGAAATATATTCATTGAGTTTGTTCTAATTCTAGAACTACCGTGTTCGTAATTTTGATATAGAAGATCATTCAACCACACTCATGCATAGGATTGTAGGACTAGCATAGCTTTCAGTCATATTCATACATTAATGTATATATAAAAAAAGTTATACATTTAATCAGCATGTCCGGATTCCAGAAGCAAGCTTCGTCAGGAAGGCAAGAAAGCCAAACCATGTTACCTGCTATAATAAATTTAAATTGGATACGAAATTGCTGAAGCGACAATAAAATTTAAGCCGACACACACTTAAAATCGTGCTGCAAATGTTTTATTCTACTTGTTATCCTTAAGCAAGCACCTTCGCACTTGATGGCATAGTTTCTCCATGTCAAGATAACTCTTATTTTCATCACTTAAACCCACACAATTCTCCAATTTTTGACTGATACTGAATTGAGTTCACATGAAAATTCCATTTTTCAGTTAAAGGTTATGGAAGTGAATTCCCCACATTTCGTCAGCATTCAAAGACAAACTTTTTCCAACACAAGGACTAAAGGGGGAAGTCATCATCAAGTAGTTAGCAGTTGCATTGATTCATTACCTGTGTCACGTCAGTGGCTTTGGATTCAAATCGGCAATAACAGCTTACGGTTCTGGATTGCCAGCTATTTCATACCTTAAGGTCCATAACAACCTGCAAGATGGAAGCATGAAACTTACAGGCAAAGGATATTCTGCAGACCAGTCTTGCTAGGTCCATATCCATCATTACTGATTAAGATAGTTGGAAAGCACCGCCCAACAACCTGCTTAGCCCCTGCATGGTTGAGCGGAAGAAAATAATAGACTAAAACGAGCATGATCAGCTAGAGAGTAGAGACAGAGTACGTTAGTTCAAACTGAAGGTTAGACTTGAATGAAGAACTCAAAACGGTACCGACTAATAAAGTTTTCCTTTTTATCAGAGTTTTGCATGTGGAGAATCTATACATTGAGAATAAAGCAACCTGTCCAACCCCCCATGTTAAATGTCACTAGACCCCCCACATTAAATTAGTAGCCACAAATCTCCCAGCAGACACATAACAAAACACCACTGTACCGTGCTGCTGTACTGCTGTAGTATCCATGATGGTGTTAATACTTTGATCACCTGACACAAAGCGTTGACGAGACAGGCAAATAGTAGCATGTTACATAGAAAAATATGGTCACCTAATTTCTAATTCAATCATAATTAGGAGACAAAAGAGAACTGGCCCCTCAAAAAATAAAGCAATCAACCCAATATATTCCACGCCAACAAAATATGAAAACAGAAGCTCATATAGAATGACACCTTTTTATGCTCATGAAAGAGGGAGCACAGAAGAGAAGCAATTTGGATAGATTTTAACAAATTATAAACCTAAGAAGTGCAAAGATGAGTTTCAAACCCAGAACCTTTATAAATCAACAGTAGTGCGACGGAATACTACGATTCTACAGTTGTAGAACTTCAGCATGAGTATTTCGGATAAGAAAATGTAGCAATTTAACCAAGAAATATAAGCCCTATTTATTTTGGAACAAATGAGAACGGGAATAATCAAACATGGAGGTTTGTCTGGTAAGAATATAAGTTACTTTATTGCAACACACCATACTACCAAAATTTAACCAAGAGTGACCATAAGTCCACAACAACTTTGAACCTAGAGTATAGTACATGAGACATGCAACATTCTGCTAAGGAACTGTTTTTCAATTCAAGATTTAGGTATAGTGTTCACAGGGTTTATCTAAACATAGAATGTAGAGTTAGTAAGTAGGAGTATTTATTTAATCAAACTTTGAAGTTCATAAGTAATTTTGTGGGGATATTATTTTCTGCATAGTAAAACTATGTTGATGAGCAATGATCTTCCAAAGTGGTTCCTTGGCTCTAAAAAATTAACTTCTCATCATTTGGAAGAGAGGTTGACATAATAGACTGCTGCATTTCCATTTGCAGTTCAGCCCCCATAAACAGTTGTTGAAAGCATATCTATGCCATGAGTCAAAGCACTGTATTTCTAATAGGGTGTAATTACATACAAAACAAGAGTACACAACATGTTGAAAGAGTTATAATTAAATCACATCCAACTGAAAACTCCCATACAATCTAATTCGAAAAAAAAAAATCCCATACAAGATGTTCTTCCCTTGGCAAATGGCAACTGATGGATACTCAGGCTAAAACATTTATCAGAACCACAGGTTCATGAGATGAGGCAAACGATATGCATTTTCATATCAGGGGAACACCATGAAATGTCCACAGGGGGCTGAAAAATATGCTATGTTGCAAATCAAGCTTGACAACAAGCAATGTAACTTTTCTAGATTTTAAACACCAGGTCATGTTATTTACCAAGCAAGCAAGGTTGAACTCAAAAGGGCATATTTCTCAGCATATCAAGGCCATGCAATGATTTATGTTCAACTATCCATCAATAGATGTAGGAAAGCAGATTATGCAGTTCTTTTACATTGTTGCTGAAGAATGAGTGCTGAATTTTATGGCTCGGAAATAAGAAGCATCTGACAGATTGTATGAAAGGACGGTCTGTTGAGAACAGTAGGGGAGAACCCAACTGAAAAGGATCTACAGGATATAGAGAATAAACAATAGGAGTATACGCCCAAACAATGCAACAATTGACATAACAAAGTAAAAGAGATAACCAAAAACTGACAGATGTACAGTTCCTACAAACGGTCAGAAAAGGCCACCAGGCCGGAAATAAACGGAAGTCTTGATGGTTAGCTAAATGCTCGGAAATTCAACATTAATATAACAAAATGTACACATATAAGCATGCACTCATATAGTTATATGGGCTAAGACTTTCTTTTGCATTTGAATTAACATTTTCCATAGTAACCTATTAGTGGTGCTTTTACCCACTAAGGAAAAATACAGCTTACAAAAATCAATGACAGACCGATTTTTTTAACATCAAGCTACAACACAAAGACAAAGAAAATTCAAAACTGGGAGAAGCATTTTTATTAAATAAATATTACAAATATTCAGTATAAATTACAAGACCGTAAAAGATGGCAAAGTCAACTAATGCACCTCACTCAATCTCAATTTGTTGGGGCACATCATTTTGAGATCCCTCACTTGATTCATCGGTTTGGCTATCCTCAGCAACTCCAGAAGCCTCTACCGTCCGAGTGATCCATTCCTTGAGAGGATCCTCATTCAGGTCAAGCCTCAAGAGGCCAGCAAACACACCACCCATGAATGCAACTGGCTCCTACACAAGAGGCACGCAAACCATCACTCCATCAGTACATGTTCTGGCTTTGGGAAGAGCCTACGAAAATTAAAGGCAATTCCCTTGCACTGATAGGAATATTGAGCATCTGCAGCTTAAGAACAACTCCTATAAACCAATTCCTGTTTTGAACGCTGAAATAGCTATATGTAACTCAATTGTTGGGTAAACTCCCATGGATTCTTCAGGAACCTCACAAAAGGGTGTTGTTTCAGAATTACAACTAGAGACTCTACTGCCTGACCTCCACGCTCCACGCATCGAATTAATTCATGCTATAAGCCTACAACTAACACTGGATCGGAAAAACAAAACTGCAAGAGTCAGGGACGATACACACCTTCAAGGCCTCCCGGAGGATGCGCTCGTCGCCGAGAGGATTGAAGCAAGCTCGCACGGTCCCCGCGGCTTCCCTCCTACTCCTCCCCACGAGCCTAATCCTCCCAACAACGAAGCCCCTCCTCTGAGCCGGCCCTGGAGCCCTCCTCCGCGACAGCTACCAAAAAAAAAAAGCGAAGAAGCAATCAATACAAGGTCAAACCCTCTCGCTGAGCACACGATTCCTGCTCAAAGCGCAGGGGCTTTACCGCGGCGGGAGCTCGCGAGTTTGGGAGGAGGACAGCAGAGGAAGCAGCGGCGGCCATGGATAACGCCTCGAGTGTTCGTCACACCGCGAGGTTGCCGGAGGCGGAGGATTTTTCTCCTCGACGCCGCGGTGCGAAGCGAATTCGCCCCGTGTACTCTCTAGATGGGCTAAAGTTGGGCCGAAACGGGATTCCGGCTGACATGCAGCCCGTATAATATGGGCCGGAATGGGATTGTGACTAACGTGAGGCCCATGGAGTGTACGTGTAGGTGGGCCGTACTGGAGAGCCGGAGCCGAGTTGCACTTGCACAGTTGCACAGGCTGTCACCCGTTTAGAGCATCTTCAAGAGACTAGCAATAATTATAACTAAATTTAAAGAATAAAGAATAAGAGGCTAACTAAAAAATAAAAAACTTCTCAAAAGTAGGGATAATCCAACAGACTCTTTAAAACTGACGAACGTGGATAGAGAGCCCGTCTGGCTAGGCAAAGATAGCTAGCGAAGGGGAATAGATAGCTAGCGTGAAAAGATAGCTATCCAGTTGGCTAGTCTGTTGGATATAATTTTTTCTCTCTTTCCTCTTCTTTTAGCTAGCCAACGGGATATACAAGAGCACTTGGAGATACTCTTACGTCAGCGAGAGCCTACGCAAGGCTCGCCTGAGCCGTCCGATCCTATCTACGCGTCGGAGATTGAAACAGCTCAGAGACGTTCGTAGCGGCCGTCAGTCAGGTCGCCGGTGACGACATGGATGCCTCCGGTCGGATCTCCTCTTCGGTAGAGATGCACAAGTACGTCGATCTACCGTCTACGAGCTATTCACCTCCTCATATCAGACTCGTTGGATCTCTGTTCTTTTGTCACTACTACGAAATTGTTTTTGCAAACGGACCAAAATGATTTTTCCAGGCGTACTTCAAGGCATGCAAAAATAAACGATTTTTACAGGTGGACATTAGCCCCGCCTGCCAAAATCACTTTTGCAGGCGGACCTATACATATTCGTAGACGCTATATTCACCTATTTGCGAAAACAATCTCACTGTATAAAAAAAATCGCCCACTGAAAGCAGTCACCGCCACTGCCCTCCCCCCTTCGGCCGGATCTGGGAGGAGGTGAGCCGCGCCGGGGTGATGCTGCCACCGCCGCCACCGCCCTCTCCCCTCCCCCTTTCAGTCGGATCTGGGAGGGAGGGGAGAGGAGCCACGCCGGGGTGATGTCGTCGCCACCACCACCCTTCCCCTGCCCCCTTCAGTCGGATCTGGGAGGAGGGGAGCAGCGCCGGGGTGATGCCGCCACTGCCACCGCCCTCCCCCCTCCCCCCCTTCGGCAGGATCTGGGAGGGAGGGGAGGGAGCCACGCCGGAGTGATATCGTCGCCGCCACCGCCCTCCTCCTCCCCCCTTCGGTCGGATCTAGGAGGAGGGGAGCCACGCCGGGGTGATGCCGCCGCCACCACCGCCCTCCCCATCCCTCCGACCGGATCTGGAAGGAGGGAGGGGAGGGGAGCCGCGTCGGGGTGGAGCGCCGCCGCCGCCACCGTCCTTTGGCCGCGCCCCTTTGGCCGGATCCGCACTGGGGAGAGGGAAGGGGAGGTGGAAGGGGAGATGTGAGGGAAAGGTGGGAGGGGAGGGGAGACGCAGGGAGAGGTGGGAGTCGAGGTGAGGTAAAGGTGGGACTTTGGCGATTTTCATGAGGTTCAATTTTTTTTTCAGGCGGACCTCTTGAGGTACTGCCTGCGATTTTCGCAGGCGGATTTCTTAAAAGGTCCGGTTGTAAAAATAAATGTATTTTTACAGGCGGATCTCCTAAGAGATCCGTTTGTAAAAATCTATTTTCGCAGGTGGACAACGATCTCACCCTGCTTATCATTTTCGTAGGTGGTCATTTAGCCCCGAGAGATCTACCCGTTTAGTAAAAAATATAATCGTATGGAAAAATGGTTTTTTTTAGTATTGTGTGTTTTTTGGTGGTTTATTGCTAATGTTATTTTTTAGCGACAGCAAGTGAGTCCAGCTTGTTCCTCGCATGACGAGGAGAGGAGCAATCTCCAGGCTGAGCTAGGCTAGAGGCTGCATGAGATATGTACATGTCGACATGCATGTCGTGTACTGTTGACTCCTGCTTCTCCGTTCCGTTTACTGGCGCCTGGCCACAGGTAGAGATAGACTTCAAGTGCTCACGCATTTCCCCTGTCCCGTTTTGAGTGATAATTAAGCTTAAGCTGGACTGATGGGTGGAAGTAACTGGCTTCATGAACCAAGGTAACGCCAGATTGATCATGATCAACAGTGGGAAAAAAGTGAAAAGAAATTTCAGAAAAAGCTAGCAAAGCATTTTTATTCTAGCTAGCTCGCTACACGAGAAAAAGCTAGTTCGTCGTTCTGTTTTTTCAGAAAATATTATGTGTCTTTCTCCTGAAAGCAATGACAGGTAAAGCTTATGTGTGTGATATAGTACCACGCAAAATATCATATATAGATGCACAAGCTAACTGGTTGAACTATATCATGCAGGCAACATAAGCCAAATTAAAGAATGCTTCTTAATCCATGGCATGACATGGCCTCGCCGGCAGCACATATTTCCCATCTGAATAAAGGTTTATCTCACCCTGTCATATGTATAACTTGAAGGTTTGTACAAGATGAACGCACAAACTAACTTCCACATCGCACACATACGTACAGCACTAAATGGTAAAAGAAAAAAAAGGCAGAAACTAAAATAGGAAGATAAGTCCAAAAGGCCACCTCAGCGATATCTCCACCTGACAAGTGATGATTCATACGACCCAATTCCCCAAGACAACCAGTTATAAATGTCAGAGACTGTACCAAGTAGGAATGCAATTAAGATCATATCTCCTGGATGGCTGATGTGTTAAAACTGGCTATATATGCTTCTCTCCCCAGAGAGAAGAACCAGACTTCACATCTCTGGCTAGCTAGGTAGCCCACCTCAACATCCGCTTACTTGTTTTGGAGTAGATGCTTCGGATTAGAAGCAACACAGAGATTTGACATATGGGAAGTGCTACTGTTCATTCCGGATCTAGTATTAAGCTTTTTGAAGCTTGTACCCATTCGAATCTAAGGTCCTTCCTTCACAGTGTTACGCCAACTTTGGAGGCCTACATCGTTGCCAAGGTACACACCACCATGCTATCTTTTAAGAAAAAGAAAGATTGTGCTTCTACTTGTCAAATTCTTTTCTCCTCTGATCTATCATTGTTCCCCTTTTGAAGATTTCTTTTGGAACCTAGCTATGATTTCTGTATGAATCAGTTATGTTTCCATAGGAATTACAAGGAAAAATCTCATTTGAATGGACACCTAGGTTATTGGAGTAGTTATCCATGGAACACAAAGGCATCAAGCCTATGAGGCTATCTGACTATCCTGGGAGTTGGCTCCGAGACCGCTTGTCGATGTGATAATCTTCTCTTTCTATTTTTTTTTATGAAAAGGATCTGCATCTTCAGCTTTCTTCTTCTTTTCCCTTCATAGAGTGGTTTGTTTTTTCGCTTGTTAAATTCTTTTTCCCATGGTTTGTTATTATTTCCCTTTTGAGATCTACTTTAGAACGCGGGATTTTCACATGAATTTGGGGGGAAAAATATCTTGTTATCTACATACGTACATGCAATTCCTTTCTTTCTTCATCTTATTTTTATTGTTGGCCTATGTTATTGGCCCATTTTTCTTTGATATGGTGGTTTTCCATTAAGGTTCTTGATGATTTATAGTCCATCTACTGAGATGTAGATGCCTTAACATCACGAGTTCCCGAGAACCATGGAAAACTCATATCCCTTCTCTAGGTCATTTACTTCTTCCTCTATATATAGAATGCTTGATATTTATTCTCACTGTGATCTTAAGCTATGCATGATCATACTAACTTGTTTTGCTGTAAGATTTATAACTTGTGGATTGGTGTCTTTGTCTATGTCATCTTTCTTTGTTGTTCCACGCATATGTAAAGTGGTATGGATAAATACTTGTTGGCTCGAGACATGCATGGTGTCTTCGTGCGAACTTTTGGCGCGAAACACATATACCGTAACGTATCACCTAAGTCAAACATGTGCTTTTTGGCACGTGCGAGACACATGTCAAATTGATAGCATCTTTACGAAGATTCTCCGTGTGATAGAATTGTAGTATGACCATTTAACAGGGAAAATCACCATCCAAAATGGATGTCTATAATGGTGATCCTTTCATGCCACACTTAGTACTTAACATTACCTCCATACAGATTTAGCTTTTTATGCGCAAATATGCATGCTTCACCAAGTGCTAACCTACTAGTTAGAATCCTGTGCACAACAGCAAACATTTAATTTATTTTTATATTTGGGTGCGTAGATGTTATCTTTAGTTACATTTGCACAGAACCACCTTCATATTGACTTGTTGTATTTAACATCTTCACATTTTTGGATATGGTCATCTAATGAAAGAATGCATTATTTAAATCTAGATATGGTTCCAAGTACATTTATTCTATATAAATAAGAGAAATGACGGGCAAAGATCCCATCCAAATCAATCAAATAGTTCGGAATAAATGGGAAAATGGTGGCCCAGCTGGACCCTGGTGGCAAGGTCTCATTTTCTTCTTACGCATGTGCTCGTTCTATACTTCTATTCCACCTGGTCAAAAATATTTGACATTAGGATAACTAAACTTAGTTCCCCAACGCCAAATAAATTTAAGTGAAGAAAGAGTACAAAATTCTTGGAAACAAAGAGTAATTGTTGCATGATCTACATAACTTTACTCCCTCTATTTTATAATATAAGGGATTTTGGATGGATGTGACATATCCTGATACTATGAATTTGAACAGGGAACAGGATATGTCACATCCGTCCAAAATTCCTTATATTATGGGATGGAGGGAATATTTTTTTCCCAAGTACAAACTCCTAGAAAAAAGGACAGTTGATAAAACTGAAAACATCCTAAACTGTTCTCCACTGACGGGAACCTGTTCAAATTCATAGTATCAGGATATATCACATCCGTCCAAAATCCCTTATATTATAAGATAGAGGGAATATTTTTTCCCAAGTATAAACTCCTAGAAAAAAGCACACTTGATAAAACTGAAAACATCCTAAACTGTTCTCCACTGATCCTGGAGCAAAAAATCTTTGCATGTCATTCATGCATACATACGTCGAATGAATTTAATCACCTATGTTTCTTATCCCTTTAAAAAAAAGCCACCTATGTTGTCATCACTCAAAATATATTAGTTCCGCAAGATATTGCTACCATTTCTAGAGCATATAACTTGCTTTATGTATTTATAGTTCTTTTTCTTTATCTGAGGTTGCAACTTGCATAGCCCATTTCACGCATTTCACTTAATATTCACTTTGTGTAAAACATATAACATACCTAAAGATTGTATTGATCCAATTGATCCAAATCAGAGCAGTTATCTAGGAGACTCCTCATAGCGCAGATGGCGAGAGCAGTTGTCATACTACTCGACGTCCCGAGTTCGATTCCCTGTGACACGCTCACCTTCCTTTTAAATAAAGGGACTGTTCATATTGATGTTATTTCCAATCATACTATTTTCTGGGTAAAGTTTTCAAAGATGTTCATACATTTGGTTTCTTACCAAACTTTGGTAATGCATTTACCTTTTTTGGTAAAGGTATCAAAATTTTGGTAATACCAAAATTTGATAAGGTTTAACCACAATCTGAACAACCCCAAAATGACACAAAGCTACTCCTTAGTGCCCCGTGTTTTTTTCTAAGCTCCTCTGGCAGGAACTTTACATGATGAATTTCTAAGTAGTGCTTTAGTTGAGAACGTAGAGTAGCTCGGCTGGTAGGGTGCTGCCAGGAGCTGCTCAACGACATGGGTTTGATACTAAGTTCCTCAATATCCCATATTCATATTTTTTTAGTAGTGCCTTTGTTTTAGTTTTATTGCCATCTACTGGCATGAACTAAATAATCAGAATTATGATCTGTGACTGCAGCCAGGCGGCTATTCTGGTAGAGTGCCCGACTTAGGTAGATGCTTCTACCTTGTAGACCTTTGGAACCACTTCTACCCGTTGAGCGCCTATGGTGTCGGTACTCCGGTTCGTCTCCCTTCTGGTCAGGAAATTGAGCAGTACTTTGTGCCGTATCTTTCAGCCATTCAGTTGTACACCATCTCAGACTTCACTTCATGCAAGTAAGTATATATATGTCAATTTCTTTGTGTATAATTGGCCATCAGAAGCATGAAGAGTTTGAGAGTTTTATATGGTTCTTTTTGTCAGAACTCCCACTGGGCGTGGTGACAGCGAGATAGTAATCGGCAATAACTTGTTTGATGCGAACAACTACGTCTGGTGCAGTGCGGCAGATAACTGGAATGGTCAGTATGCAACAACATCATTAGCGAGGTATGACAGCCCGAGGTCAATGAATGGAAGGCCATGTTTTCAGTACTTCGAATGTGATACCCCTTATGAAAGGATGCCTCTCGCAGACAAGGTAAGCAATAGTAGCTATAGCTTCAAACTTCTTCTCTGGAGAGGAAATTCCATCAATTGTTTTAAAGTTTTTAACTTGCACTTTAACTTCAAAGCTGACTAGTTCATAATATTTGCATATCTATCTATCTATTATATTATTAATACAGTTCGAAAAAAGGGCATCACATTCGCTGTTAAGGTTAGAAATTCCCACATTAATCGAAGAAAAAGAAGAGAAGTTCAAGTAGAAATACAATCTAATAAATAACTGAAATTCGGAATTAACAATAAGCAATATTGAAAGAGGAGTCGAACCCAATACGTGATTAATTAAAATTCAGAATAAAAAATAAATAAATTTTGAAATTAGGAAAGAAAATGAAGAGTTCAGCACCATGTTCGCTGTGGAGACTAGAAATTTCTACATTAACCGAAGAAAAAGAAAAGAAGAGTCCAAGTAGAAATACTTACAATAGAAAAACTGAAATTCGGAATTAAAAATAAGCAATATTGAAAGAGGAGTCCAAATAAGAACCCAATACGTGATTAATTAAAATTCGGAATAATAAATAAATAAATTTCTGAAATTAGGAAAGAAAAATAAGAGTTCAACTAGGAATACAATTTTGAAATAACTAAAATTCAGAATAAAAAAGAAATATTGAAACAACAATTAATCCATTTATAAATGAAAAATTCTTATAAATAAAAAATATGGAATATAAGAGTTCAAGTAGGAATACAATTTATAAATAAAAAATATTAAAATGAAAAATATAGATTTTTCGAAAAGAATAGTTCATCGAGAACACAACGATATCAAATGATAACAAAGATGGGAAAAACAATAGGCCTGTAAAGGAGTAAAGTGATAGCAGTTGATGGGGTATATAAAAACTATAAACATATAAACAAAACCCCAATAGAATCCTAATGACGATTAAGAGGAGAAAGTAAAAACGATTGAGGTAGTTAGTGGTATTCTAGAAAGTAAAAAAATAAATCTCAATGATAATCATGTTCAACTTTTAAAATCTCGATGACAATAAAGAGGGAGGCAACGGGTGGGTCGCGCGTAGAGGAATACAGTGGCAAAGCCGTTGACGGTTTAGCGAGACTTCTACAAAGTAAAAAAATAGACCCAAATGATAATTATGTTCGATTTCTAAAATCACAATTATAATAAAGAGAGGAGGCAGAGGAGGGGCAGTAGAGGAGTACAGTGACGGTGTTTGACGGAACTTTAAAAAAATTATAAAAACAAAATCCAACTATTAAAAGGTCTAATTTTTTTAAAAAAACTTAACTACTAAAAGATCTAATTTTTTAAAGATTTCATGGAAAATGAATAGAAATAGCGATAGATCGACGAGCAAATAAAGGCGTGACAAATGAGTAAGGGGTAGCGACTGAGGCGACTTTTAAAAACTATAAAATAAGAAACACGCGGAGATAAAGTTCAATCTTTCAAAATCCTAAGACAACGAGATAGATATTTAACAAATTTTAAGTAAAATTATATGTGAAAAATAAATAATTTGTATGGGTGCTAGCTGCGCAGTTACACAGGCCACCCTTCTAGTTATATTGTTAAGACAGATCGAAAAGAAGGCACAACGGTTAGCAGTGGAGTCTAGAAATTCCCACATTAATCGAAGAAAAAGAAAAGAAAAGTCCAAGTAGAAATACAATCTAAAAAATAACTGAAATTTGGAATTAAAAATAAACAATATTGAAAGAGGAGTTCATATTAGAACCCAATACATGATTAATTAAAATTTAGAATAAAAAGTAAATAAATTTCTGAAATTAGGAAAGAAAGAGAAGAGTTCAAGTATGAATAAAATTTTGAAATAACTAAAATTCAGAATAAAAAAGACATATTGAAACAACAATTAATCCATCTATAACACAACACCAGATTAATTAGAATTCAAAATAAATAGTAAAATAAATTCATAAATTAGAAAAAAGTTCAACTAGAAATATAATTTATAACTAAAATTTATAATAAAAGTGAAAGAATAGACCATCTTGAACATATGATGAGATTAATTAAAATTCAGAATAACAAATAAAATAAATTTCAAAAATGGAAAAATAATTATAAGAGTTGCAGGAATACAATTTATAAATAAAAAGTATTAAAATGAAAAATATGGATTTTTCGAAAAGAACAGTTCATGTAGAACACAACAATATCAAATGATAATAAAGAAGGGAAAATCAATAGGCATGTAAAGGAGTAAAGTGGTGATAGTTGATGTGACATATAAAAACTATAGACATATAAACAAAATCCCAAATAAAATTCCAATGATGATTAAGAGGAGAAACAACAGACAAACCATTAAGCAGCACGTTCGCAGCAGTTAGCGGGATTCTAGAAAGTAAAAAAATAAACCATAATGATAATCATGTTTAATTTTTAAAATCTCAATGACAATAAAGAGGGGAGGCAGTGGACGAGTCACGCGTAGAGGAGTACAGTGACAAAGCCGCTGACGGTTTAGCGGGACTTCTAAAAAGTAAAAAATGAACCCAAACGATAATTATGTTCGATTTCTAAAATCACAATGATAATAAAATGATGAGGCAGCGGAGAGACCGTAGAGGAGTATAATGACTGTTTGACGGAACTTTAAAAAAAATTATAAAACAAAACCCAATAAGA
This sequence comes from Oryza punctata, assembly GCA_000573905.2. Lineage (NCBI taxonomy): Eukaryota > Viridiplantae > Streptophyta > Magnoliopsida > Poales > Poaceae > Oryza > Oryza punctata. The sequence goes on along the minus strand of CM002491.2, from coordinate 24,875,769 downwards.
CAATGAACTCTAAAAACTAAAATGTCTAATTTTTAAAGATTTCATAGAAGATGAATAGAAATAGTGATAGATCGGTAAAACAAATAAAGGCCTAACAAATAAGTAAGGGGTAGCGACCGAGACAACTTTTAAAAATTATAAAATTAGAAACACGCGGATGATAAAGTTCGATCTTTCAAAATTCTAAGACAATGAGATAGATATTTAATAAATTTTAAGTAAAATCATATGTAAAAAATAAATAATTTTGTATGGGTGCTAGCAGCGCAATTGCGCGGGACACCCCGCTAGTTCCAATAAATTGTACAGATTAATTCTTCCATTGGTATATATGCTCCCATGTTATATATATGCTCCTTCTGACATTCTATCTATTATGTATTCAGGTCTATGAGCTGTGCTATAACTTTCCACCCCTATCATATCTTAACAGTATCGAGCTCTCTCCATCTAGTTGGATGTCAGTTTTCTGGTATTTTTTCTAAATTCAAAATAACTTCCTCAATGTTTTTGATTTGATCATGTAAATTCACAAGTATATTTTAGGGCAGTGTCAGTTTTCCATTAACTTGAAGGGGTATTGTAGATTTATTTAGCGTCTCTATTTTAATTGTGCCAACCAAAACAGAGGTCCATTATCTATTAAAAAAAGCAAAACAGTTGCCAATCTTTTATATTTACTTCATGCTGTTTAATAGGTATCCGATAGGCCATGTTCCCGCGATGAACAAGAAGGACCTGAGTACTTGCTTCTTGACTTACCATAGTCTGTCAACATTAGAAGGTAAATAAAGACAGTAACACATTACCATCGCTTTTTTTCTTCCTCTCTAGAAGAATGTTATATATTCCAATCTGAACAATATTTTGGCCCTCCTTTGCAATGACTGAATTTCGTCAAAATCCTGCTATGCAACTGTACATATATTGTTTCATGCTCTTCGAACAGGTTTTCTGTACATAGTGATATCTAGTGCTTCAGTTATTCTCCAGAAATGAAATCTTTGTTTTGTATATGAACGGCGAAATTAATGTTCTCTAATTCAGAAACATTGTGAACATTTTCTTGTAGATCATACGCCGTTTGACAGCAAGGACCCGTTGACACTTCCCCCCATTGGCCTCGCGACGCACAAGACAGACGGAGATGTATGGACAAACGCGGACTCCGGCGACCAGGAGCTGACCACCTCCCTCGTCGGCGCGGCGGACTCATTGCTGAAGAAGCTTGACGTCCAGCATCATGACTTCAATTACTTCCTCAACAGTAACAGGAACCTGATCCACTACAGATCCTTAACCGAAGCAAGTACCAGTGCAGTTTGACATGCATGTTCTTGGCGGACCTGACTGGCTGAAAGCGTGCCGGAGTAGTTGTTCTAGGCACAAGAAGGAAGACTGCATCAATACCTTTTCTTTTTATTTTTGTGGTGGAGGTTTGCAGTACTTGGATGATCCTAATCACTGAGACATCAGTAATTGCAACTGAATAATTGCCTGTGTTTTTAAGACTTATAAAATAGTTATCCGTAAGTCTTTTAGTTTGAAATTGAGCTTTACTTCCACCTGAAAAGTTTCAAGGTGTGTGATTGAAATCATGCAGCCTTCATAAAACAGGGTTATTTAGATGTATCCTGGAGTAGATTCTAATCTCATGAGAGGATATCCCCTCGTATATCTTTTTTTATTTAAATTCAAACTAAATAATGTAGAATATAGTAATATCTATTGATCAAAAAATCAATTGCAAATTCGATCTAGCGAGAAAAAGACAAATTCAAACATTCATGAGTTAAGTTTAGACCAAAAATTTTGGGTGGTTTTTGGATAGCTTTTAAGTAAACGAGGCTTTTGGATGGCTTTTAAGCAAACCGAGGGTATCCCTGAGAAATTTTGGTAGAGCGTAGTAGCATCTCTCTCTCTCTCTCTCGGCAACCTTTGGTTATTTACGAACATGGGAATCTGCTAATTATTCCATAATTTTCCAGCCCTGATATCACGTGCGATTTGGCTTGTCGTACACTAGAGCATATGGTACACAAGTTGCAAATATGCAGGTGCTATGATTCAGCTAATCAGCTTTGATACATCAGTAATCCTCAGCGGCCACGGGCAGCCGAGCATCTGCAGCTGCCGGCGGCTCCGGCTGCTCCGCCATGACAAACTCGTATAGCGCGCCGGCCAGCCCGGCGCCAATAAGCGGCCCGAGCCAGTAAACCCAGTGGTGGCGCCAGTTCCAGCCGACGAGTGCCGGGCCGAACGCGCGCGCCGGGTTCATGGCCGCGCCGTCGAACGGGCCCCCGGCGAGGATATTCGCGCCCGCGACGAAGCCGATGGCGAGGGGCGCTATGTCGCCGACGCCGCCGCGGCCGCGGCTCCGGTCGACGGCGGTGGCGTACACGGTGTACACGAGGCCGAACGTCATGACGACCTCAAGCAGCAGTGCGTGCCGCTCGTGGATGCGGTGGCCGAGCGTGAAGCCCATGGGGCGCTGCAGGACAAAGGCGCATGTACACACAAACGTTGTCAAAGTGAGACGTGGCAAACATGACGCACCTGTACACCCTGGTAGATAGCTCATGCCAAAAGGAAATACGCAAATATATATTTTTGGTATCTTGGGGTAAGTCTAGCTAAAAGAAGCAAAATGTGACATGAACATCGAATACCGCATCACTAACAAAGATCACTTGAAAATAGTTTGCAAGTTCTAAATGTGATTCAATTAAGCGGAAATGTAGTGATTCGGTGACAAAGAGAAAGAAAGTTAGGGTTACCATGCCTCCCGAGGCCAGCCTGAGGAGAAGCACGGCGAGCACGGCGCCGAGCAGCTGGGCGGTCCAGTAGAGCGCGGCGCGCGCGAACGAGATGCGGCGGCCGACGAGCACGCCGAACGTGACGGCCGGGTTGACGTGCCCGCCCGACGCGTTGCGCGACACCGCCACCGCGGCGGCCAGCGCCAGCGCGTGCGCCACCGCCACCACCAGCAGGCCGCCCAGCGTCCCCGTGTCCCTGTACATCTTCCCTGCAGCAAACCAAACACACACAAAAAAAAAAATCATCTTCAGACAAACGCACGGGAGATCGAGCTTGGCTCCATCGACCATCGTGCACGTCGGGTTCGCGCTAGTTACAGTCTTACAGAGGCCGTAGACGGAGCCTTCGGCGGCGAAGACGAACACGGCGGTGGCCACGAACTCCGACAGCGCCGCGCGGGTGGCGCCCGGCACCAGGGGATCCATGGCACCGGCGGCGTCGGCGCGGCGGGAAGTGTGGCGACCTGGCAGCATGGTTGACAACGACAAAAGCTACTAGCTAGGAAGGATTTCGCCTTTTTCCGTTTTGTGTGCACTTGGTGCTCCTGCGTCCTCCGGGCTCCGGATGAAGTGCTAGTTGTGTTGGTACCTGGTACTCTTCGCCGGGTGAGCGAGTAGAGTGGCAGCCCTGAGCGGCCGAGCGGGACAGAACGACAGGTGGTCAGGGAGGAGGGACACGTGTGGCAGGGATGGCGCCCCGAAAATCGGCGGCCGGGAAAGCTGAAATTGGAGACGAAGGTTCGTTATTGATACATGGGTTGCAGATATCAGTATTTCGCTATGGGCTTTGGATCAAACTTGCAACGCATTACTTGTAAGTCACTGATACATTTCAAAGTACTTTTGCTTGTTCTACATCCGAACTGCTTTGTTACATTACCTGGAGTAGTACTTACATGAGTAGTACTACCATATCAAATTTGTACTGTTTTTCTAAGCTGTAGCAGGAGTTGCAGCTATAGATACCTTGAAATTCACCAGCTGTTTCAGACGAGATTAGTGATCTTACAGAACAGAGAATCAAATCTACAAACTTGGTTCATTTCCTTCAGAGATAAGGAATCAAAGTCGAAACAAAAACTTAAAATATGTATAATTAATTCAATCAGCATTCTCTCTTTGTATAACTCATAGCTAACCAGGCTCTTAAACAACACTTTCGCCCACTCAAGTAATATAAAGGTTCGAGATACTGCCACAAGTTATAATCCTAATAGGATTTACAAAACTTCCAGCTGAGTATCCTGGAACTGTCTTCGATGACTCAAACTCAGAGCAGCACCAGCTATCCACCAAGGTGCTCAGTTATGTTTTATCATTATTGCCCTTCATGATGAAGGCGAGGGACCATGCCCCGGTTCAGAATCATCGACCATCTTCTCTAACGACTCAATATCACTGGTTTCAGAAAGTGTGTGAATTCTAATGCTGTCTGCATCCTCACTGCTCACATGAAAAAAACAGGAAAATCACATGTCATGACAGTGGCATTAACAGCAGTTGCAGTAAAAGAAAGATCCACAGCAGAGTAAATTTATTCATACTCTGTAACTCCAAAAATTTCTTTGACAACGAGTGAGCCATCCCGTGAACAGAACTCTGGGAGCTGGATATTCACAAACACTCAGTTATAAGTTATATATAGCGCGGGAAAATACAGAAAATCAGACATCAGACTAGTTTGAAAAACTATGGAAGATCTTATTACAGGACCTAGACAAGACTTTCTAATCCATTTTCCTCTCAGTGTGTTGACAAAGCATAGTGCATCAAAACAATGATGGAATAAGTTTTTTACCCCAAATTTTATTGTTCTCCAAAGGAATTTAAATCATAACAATAATTTTACCTAAACAGATTCTGTTGTCTTTGAATCTAGTTGTTTAAATAACTTTTGAAAATATCGCATCGAATTCATTCCACTGAATCCATAGGCCAAAGCAAAAACAAAGATACAAGTATCACCGTGATAATACAAGTAACAACTTTAAGTTCTAATTGAACAAATACAGATAACGTTTTGGAAAAATGAAAGATTATCACGAGCTGCAAGCATAGCAATAAGTGGCCCATCAAGCCTTTTCATTTCAGTACAGAGGTCAAGCAAAATCTGGCTTATCATCAACAGAACTGGACTTTTTGGTCAAGAGAAATAGTCTATCAACAGCTTACCTCTGATAAGTACAGGATTTTTCCGAACAACGTTTGCACAGCAAGCTTACGCTTAAAACCTTGTTCTGTAAACCCAGCTAAGTCCATGACAACTGGTCCTGCAAGATCATAAAATGCCAAATACTGAGTACTTCTCGCAAACCAGAAGCAAACCTCATGACTGCCAAATACTGATAGGTGACAGGAGATCAATAAATAATAAGGAATCACAGATACTCTCCTTATCTCTTTATTCATACTATATGGCTCATGCGTCTATTGTATGAAGAAAATTTAACTTCAAGCAGTAAGATCATAGATTTCAACTGGCATATTTAGAACTTCACCAAGTAAAGCATAAAAATATACAAGCATAATGGTATGGCTTACAAGTACAAAATGCTGCATTGATTTCATAGAATCTTTTTTCAATACTTTTGAAAATTAGTTAATTTATTTGCACCTGACAAACAAAATAACAAAGTATTGCAGAAATTTTATTACTGGATGCAGATTGCTACACCAGATACATGTATGTTCAACTGCTTCTTGGGAAAACATGACAACAGTAAGTCAAAGATTTTACATCATGATACATATATGCTTTTCATGCTTGGACATTGTACTATTGCATGAAACAACATAACAGAAAATTCCCACAATCAATTGATTGTCATGCACATATCTGAAGGCTAGCAGAGCATGTGTCTTTGAGAACGATGGTGGATACAACCAAAACGCATGCTTAGTATATAAGCATGGGACGTCACTCCTTCAAATAAGTGTTTCACAAATCTTTAAACACTGAGTCAAAAGGGGTAAGTAGGTGGAATCTACCTTGATTTGTGCTTTAAAGTGCAGTTCTCGAGGGGTATCATATAAAAACAACTCAATAGGAAATTATGGGACACTACTTCCAATTACTAGAGGAACACCATTGAGTTACGAAAGTAAACAGCCAGAGTTGAATTTAGGAAATACATGTATCCACTATTAGTACCAGGATAGTAGAATCAGACCAAAGAACGAGCAATACCTTTTTCCCGAACAATTCGTCTTGAAATCTCATTCAAAATTTCAGCAACTTCAGCATCTTCTAACATTGATGCTTTCCTAAGATGTATGAGATCCACGACTACATCAGGGTTGAATGGTTTTTCATTCAGTGTGTATCGGATGTACTTCCTTACTACATCATCCATGTCAAATCCTGTCTGAATACATGCCAAAAACAACAGTTAAATCATGTGGTAGGTGGCTTTGCCACTAAATACAAAGGAATCAAATCATTCCTGAAACAGGAGTAGATATCATCATATCAACAATAGATGTATTGGTGCAAAAAACTAACACTTTACTATGTCCAAATCATCATTCTACTTTGTGCAGCAAAATTTCTAATTTAGATCATAATCACAAGGTGGCTAGCAATCTAAAGATGTATACCACAGGTTACCAATATCACCATCAACAGTTGACTGTCATAACAAGATTTCCTGTTATCACAAGATATCCCATTTAATGACAGTGGCTAAAGTACATTCATCATCCATAAGTAGACAATAAAAGCAAGCATATCATAGCACTAGTCTAATATAAAGGTTGAATCAAGGGCACACACCTTCTCCATTAGTTCTTGGAGAGCTGGAAAATCCACGGCCTCCCTGCCCTTCTGAAACAACTCATCAAGTGATTTCAGCAGAAAAATATTCTTGCTCACCTGCAAAGGAACACTGCTTTACCATTAAATACCAAGAAGGTATAGCACCATAATTGTTCTAGAAATAAAGCCAACACCAATATTGCAATAAAAAAAAGGAAGCGAACTCGGAAGACAGTTCTTTGCATCTGCATAAAGGCATGGAGGAGTGAAATTAATACATGGTTGAAAGAAAATCATTGCAGGTTCATTTCCCTTCTTGGTTCTAATCTTGTTTGAAACATCATGAATGCATAAAGTGAATATAGTTGATCCTCTCTACTCACTAGAAATACTAGACTGCAGCATTAAAGGAAATACCATATACCTAACAAACTCAATCAAACTGAAATTTTTAGTGGGGTATATAAACTACTTTATCCGTATGCATATATATAAACTTCCAAATATAGAACCCCCTGCTGTTCCCATCGCCTATAGTGATGACCACCATAGGCAATTAAATGCTAGATCGATCCTAAGAAATTACTGTTCCCCATGATGCACCTAAATTTCCACGAGGTTAAAACTCGATCTCAAGACAATGACTAGCTAGAAAATGTAACAGAGTAGAATAGTTTCGATCTTATGGAGCAGCTACCCGGTGATATAAGTGCAATTACATTCCGAATCACATCACTTCCCCAGCTTCCCACTGAGCACCAAACTATAAATGATGGCTCTTCACCGAGTATCAAACTAAAAACGATTTTGAGACGGAAACTTACCCTTCGCTTCTTCTGGGTGCGCGGGGAGGTGAACCTGCGGACGGTGCGGACGACGGCGAGCACAAACGACACGCCTACGTAGGCAAGCGGCACGGCGAGGAGCCACGGCACGGGGCTGGAGCCGACGCGGGGCCCCGGTATGGCCTGCGTGACGGTGCCGGTGAACTCCACGAGGTCCAGCGCCTTGTCCTGGATCCAGGGCATCTCCTCCTCCACCTCCACCTCCTCGTCCGCCTCCCGCTTCGGCGCGGCGCTGGGGTTCGCGGGCTGCCTCGAGGCCGCCGCAGTCCGGCTGCCGGGGCGCTTGGCCCGCGCGACGAGGAGGGGCGCCGGCCGCCGGAGAGGCCTTGTGCGGGTGGGGAAGGGCAGTGCGAGGGTCCCGCGACGGAGGCGGGTGGCGCCTCCGCCACCGCCGGCGCCGGCGCCGGCGATGGGGGCCGTGAGTGGATGGAAGAAGGAGGTGGTGGTCGCCATGGAGGCGGGCGGGGTGGCGACGATTAGGGCTTATCGCGGCGGAGGGCCGGAGCTTGGAACCACTTTTGTTGGGGACTTCACGAGTACGGAGACCCAGTGGGAAGTAGCTGAACAAAACTTGTGAAGTTGGTGGTGGAATAAAAGAGCAATGGGCCAAAAGGCCGAACTTGGATGGGCCGTTGGCACTTGGCAGGTTCGGTTCTGCCTGTTCTTCAGAAAAATCTGAACAAACCAATCGTTAAATTGAACATGTTTTTTCCTGTCACAGATTAAAGTCAGACATGTTATGAGTGTAAACGATGTGCACTAAAAAGGCAAGCAAGCAGTGCGATGGCAGTTGTATGATCAGTTCACAAGGCGTGGAGCTACCTTTTGTATCATCTGACGAACTGCTACCAAGTCAAGGCAATACTTTTTTTTGAGAACTGTCAAGGCAATACATTGGTCCATCATTAGAAGGTGATTATAATCGCAAAAGTAATTAACTTTGATCTTTACCCACTCGTATAATCCGTCTAGAACTGACATCATATTACAGGTTTGTCAGTTCTCGATTTGAACAGTAAGTGTTTGACCTAAATTAAATTGTGGAAATACTTCTACCATAATGTACTTATTTCATTGCTGACCCAAATTTATCTACCACCATCTCAAAAACAATTGAACTACTAATACGGAAGCATTCGTAGAAGAAACAAGGTGTTGTGTGTGTTGACTGGTGGAGGAATGCCTGTATCAGTGCATCAGTCAACACCACACCATCTAATCAAAGCTTTGGCTTAGATTCTCTGGACCATGCTGGTGCTCTAACTTTCAGGTTGGACTTCTCAGCCTCCTCGTCATTCTCCTCTTCTTCCAAAATCTCTTTAGAAAACGCCTCTGGATTGATTTTGATGCAGTCCTGCAATGCGATAAAAGGCTTCACACAATCTGATCCCTGCCAAGGCAAAGACTGCAAAATTGTAGTTACTAATCCGGAGGAATAGACGTTGAACAAAAACTTAGCATTCTTCCAAATGTGAACAACAGCAGTTCTTGAGATTTTATTTGAACAAATAACAGGTAACCAAATAAGTGCCTTTAATTAAAAGAATCTACCCTACATTAACATTGTTGTACAACCAATTTGATTTGAGAAAATCTTCTTTATGCACTCATTGCAGCCCTGATTTCTCTTCTGCCACCAACTTGACCTGGGGATGAGGCATACTGGTGATGTTACGCAGTGCACTCCCCCATCGAGGCTAGAGCAAGTGAGCAACCCAAGCTAAAGAATTCTCCCGTTATCACGGCCCTGCTATCGCTTCTGATAAGAAACTGTTTTTTTCTAAGATGGAAGTGGCACCTATGGAGTAAAGGTGACTCAAACAACCCCGACCCAACCCCAAGCCGTAGTGTCCTGACCAGATTACTTCGATTCACCTCAAAAACTTACACTTTCTCCTTGTTTGGCACCATTGTCCAGTTACTCAGTTGACTGTGAAGGTTGCACCTAAAAGACCCTTATATAGCATCGTCGTAATTTCTCTGATGTCAAAATTTTCAAGAATTTTAAACATTTAATGCAACATTGATCCCTGAAGTTCTTCAGTTTTTTTTGATAATTTTATTTTCCATGGATTCTCGAAATACATAAAGACATAATGGTCTTTTGGTGAACAATTGGACTGGGCAGTACTCTCTCCGTCCTAAAATATAAGGTATTTTGGATGGATGGGATATTTTCTAGTACTACGAATCTAGACACTGTTGTTGGTAGAGAAGAGAATATGACTTCAAACAGTGGCAAAGGAAAAATACAAAGATTTTGTGCTTTTATTATTTCTGGATCATAAAATGATTTGCTCATAGGACATTAGATTGACCTTATGTTCAATTAGATCAACGAACAACTTGAGGGAGCTTCGTATATTTGTATAATAGAAAGAAACACAACATATTTCCTACAGTAGCATGACATCAGGCTGAATGCCCAAATCAGTTGGACATTACCAGATATCTGTAAGAACAATGGATAATAACACAGAAACATATATATGACAACTTATAGAAAGGTTACATACCCATCAGCAAGACTGCACATGAGAAATTTCATCCATAAAACAACATTTTTGTAAATATTAGTGCCAAATTTTATACTTATTAAATGTGATTCTTATGTTGATCTAAATGTTTCATGAACATCACTAATATATTATCACCATGATGATGTGCATGAATCATTCTTGCATCGCAAACAGCTCGGTGCCATGGAGAAAGAAATAGGACCTTTTCTTCTTCTGTGCTTTTCAGGAAGCAGGAGAATGCACCAACAAATTGACTTCCGCAAGGGCCATTTTTCAATTCAGCTACACATGGACATTCCAGTGCTTTCTGTACCTTCACATCAATTGACTGAATACACAAAATACCAAGTTCACTGATCATCCAGGGTGCCAAGAAATAGTGAAGCAAATAGGATAGTGGTATATAAGCCTCCTACTCAAAAGCAAAATAAAGCGTCATACCTCATTCCCATCCTCATCAAATGACATAGCCTCTGCATTTAAGGAATCCAACCTCAGAATGATAGCATGAGAGACTAAGGAGAACATAAGTGATGCACTTCTTTTAGGGGGAAAAAAAAGAGAGAAGTGCATAATATTGATGGCCATTGCAGTAATTTTGACTTAAATTTTTTTGAGATAGCTTGCTAGGAACTGAGAGTAGTGGAATTGCCAATAGTACTAGATTAGATCAGTGACTCCTCTGGCCCGGGTGTTATTAACTTACAAAAGGAGCAGGCAAAAGGATTGCCTGCCGATGCATTATTGCATTTAGATTTTGGGGGAAAAATTAAAAACAAGGAACAGTGTAATTGACTTATTACATTACGTGCATGACACTAATATTCTAATCTATCTCAATTGTCAATTCCGGCATGAATGATTGATAAGATATTGGCTATCATCAGTTCACTATCCAGTACTGCCTTCGTCCCCCAAAAAACCAACCCAGGACGGCAGGACTGGATGTTACACATCCTAGTACTACGAACCTGAACATGTTCAGATTCATCTTCAGATTTGTAGTATTCTATGTCAAATCCAGTTCTAAGTTGTTTTTTTATGGGAGGGGGGAGTACACGGGCTGCCCTGCACAATCACATACTCCATTCGAATCGATCTCGGCACCTTCAATACCACGCTACGGGTCTAGGAGCATACATTGTTCGTTACCCAAAACTATTTGGGAGTTCAGTGGTATTAACGACCCACCCAATAGTTCCACTTCCACCAAAGCTTCCCAAATCCAAAGCAACGCAACAATCTAGCGCGGCTACCGCATCTCGATGAAAACTTACGAGTACACGAGAAAATCGCCACTGGATCATAAGATTCAGAGTTTTGGCATGTACCTGCGGCGAGCGCCTCGAGTGAAGAGGACGCCGGGGCAGGAGACGGAGACGGCGACGGCGCCGCCTCGACGGCAGACGGAGAAGGCTCCTCCACCGCCTGCGCGGGCTGGCTCGGACCTTGGCCCATCGAGGTGTAGCGCTACAGAAGAAGCAGGCGGCGGCCACACTCTCTCGTCTTCCCGGGCTGCGACGGCGAGAACGGGAGCAAGCGGCGGCGCGGCGCGGCAGTTGGAACGTGGTCAAGTCGGCCGGCGTCCAAGTCCAACTAAATAACACCACAACGCCGGAAGCAAATTTGGACCCGAGTCCAACTCCGGCGAGCGCTTTCCCGGCCGTCCAAATCGCGTCAAGATTCGTGCGACGCGGCGACAGGTTTTCTGAGCTGGGCCGTCTCTCTCGCTTGCGCAAGTATGGGCCGGCCCGTTTGGTGAATGGCTACCTCTCCTCTCCTCTCCCCTAAAGCCTAAACCGCGGCTGAGTTCGGATGAGCTCCAGGCCGCCGGGAACGATGGGGGGAGGCAGCAAGCCGCTGGGCGACAGCGTGTTCGCCGGCCACGCGGCCGCCGGCGTCGCGGCGATCACCGCCTCTGCGGTCGCCGTCCACCCGCTTGACACCGTCAAGACCCTCCTCCAGGTGAGTGCCCCCTAGGCCCCTACCCACCTCCCTCAGATTCTCTCGCTGATGCTGTTGCTGGCCCTTCTCAGGGCTTTGATTCATTTTCCCTGCTGTGCTGGCTGTGCAGTTGAGCGCTACGGGGTCGCAGCAGAAGATGGGGCTCAGCCAAGTGGTGGACCGGCTCATGTCCGCCTCCGGCCCTGCAGGTTTGGTTTCTTGATCTTCCACTGCTTTTAGTGGTGGTACTCCCATATCGTGAATTGCGTTAGGGCATGTTGATATGCATAGCTTTCCAACGCCTACAAGCTACTGTGGGTTATGAGGATAGGTGATGTTTGAGTTTTGCGGTTAGTGGTGAGTAACTAATTGCTCAGCCTGCCATCCAAATAGCATGGTAGCATTGGGACTCTGAAAATTCTAAAATGGATGGGTATTTTTATGCAGTGCCCACATCGTAGACCATGACTTGGGGCCTTAAAATTATCAAATCTGTAAAAAGAACTTGCTGCAAATTGGTCATATTGGGTTATGTATACTGCTTGGCTGCTGGTGTTGTAACAGAATTCCAGGCCACCTCTTTAGTTTTTGGCCGTATTCTTATGTGCCTGTTCCTTATATAATTTCCTGGTCGAGAAATACAGGGAGAAACCATCTGAATCTTGCCCTTTACTTTTCTAATTCCTGTGTGATGGTTTATCATCACCCATATATATGTTACATTGGCATGAAATTATTTTCCTTTGAATTTATATTGTGTGCTTTTAGGCCTTTACAGTGGCATTGGATGGTCAGTATTGGGCAAGCTGCCTGGGTTGGGAGCACGTTTTGGAACTTATGAACTCTTAACAGCCTTCTATAAAGGTACAGGCATGGTTCCAGAAATTTATTGCTCAGGATGGTCTGCCTTATAGTATCATTTTGTCTGTGCATTTGTTTTTAGTTATGAACAAATAATACACTCATTTAAGTATATGATTTGTCAACTTCTCTGTCATATTCTCTCGCATTCTTATTATCATTTTCCTCTATTACAGAATGGTTAGTCTCCTTGTATTGCTTAACATAACAATTACCAAGTGCTGTTTAGTTATTTGTACTTATGAATAACCGTTGACACTGCAATTTTTTGCTGCTGTTCGATGCAACAATCTGTAGATCATTTTGAAATGCATGCGTTTCTGGACAGTTAAAAGTATTCCTTTCCTAATGCAAGTACTTCCTTATGAATTGTTTGTTATGCAAAACATCTTATCTAGAAGTACCACAATTTCTGATTATACCAGATTGGTTGGTGACTTTATCACATGGTGGTGAAATATGACCAATGACATTTGTTTTGTATATCTCCTGCAGATGGAAAGGAGGACAACTATGTTTCTTACTCTGAGGCTATGTTGGCTGGCATAGCTGCTGGTGCTGTCGAGTCAGTTTTGTGCACACCGTTTGAACTTCTGAAACTTCGGAGCCAAGTTGGTTCTGTGAAACCAATGAAAGCTACAGGCCCAGCAAACATTACAAAAGAGACATTTCCACTTCTCTCCAAACTGTTGCCTGGTTATGTCCCTGACATCAGAGTATGGAATAGCAGTGTCAGCCTTTTGTCCAATCTTTCCCCAAAGCATCCTGACATGATGGGTGCCCTGAAACAGCATCCGTGGATGCTTACTGGTTCAGGGAAGCCCCCATTGCCCTCTGATGTTCAGGTTCCTTCAAGAGTGATAGCACTTGAAGGATGGGGTGCTCTATGGAGAGGACTTAGACCAGGGATGACCCGGGACTGCGTCTTTGGAGGAATGTTCTTTTCAACTTGGCAATTCATACACACAGCGATGCTGACTTGGAGTGCTGTTAATATGAACCCTCAACCCAGGTAATGGAATATAGTATATTTTTTTCAGGAAATAATGATGGTAATCGAGTCATAACTATTTTTCTTGGTGGCATTAGGTCTAGTCTAACCTTTTGATGTTCTGTTCTTGTCAGCAAACTGGAAGAAGCGGGCCCTGTATCCCCTTTTGCTTCTAGTCTTGCTGCAGGCTTCTCAGGAGTTGTAGCAGCTGCTGCTTCCCATACATTTGATACCGCCAAAAGTCGTTCAGAATGCACTGTTATACCAAAGGTATTGGCATTGCGCTACTTTGAATAGTTTGTTCTGTTAGTTTACTGATGCAAATTTGTAGTTCATTGTGTTAGAGCTTAGAACTTCTAAACACTCAATTTCCCTATTTGCAAGCATGCCTTACTTCTGCTTGTATTACTTCAGTATATTGCGATGGAGAGGAGGCTTCTTAAATGGAAAGTACCAGGAAATTGGATAGAGAGAAAGACAGGAATATCTCCTGCTGATAGGAATGTTCTGTTCCGTGGTATTGGTCAACGAATGGCCCGAAGTGGATTTGCATCTTTTGTACTTGTTGGGTCCTACTATTTTGTTATAGATCAGTTCTTGTAGACGACATGAAGAGACATCATTTAACTAAAGAGATCTCTTTAATGAATTTCAAACATTCTATGTGCATCCGGTGAATGATTGAAGAACAGGTAACCACTTGGGCATATGCTTGATTATTCCACTACCTTGTTCATCTCATCGTTGTTAGAGCTGCGTGTTCCAAGATATAATATTGGCTGCTAACGCAATTATTGATGTCACTCAGAATTCAAGGCCGCCTGTTTTGGTATCAGGCTTTTGTTGAAGAGATAACAAGTATCTTGTATGGAAACCGTATTGTTGGCAGGATGACTGATGAGTAGCAACTACTAAAGATGCTTTCAAGCTTTTGATAGGGATTTTGTGAGAAAAAAATGTCTTCATTATTGTTCAAGGTTAATTTCATTATAAGATTTTACTTCATTTCTCTTTTTCTCTCTCTTTTCTTGTCATCAGCAAGTAAACAGTAAGGCTTTTTGAATATTTTTGGGGATGCCATAATTCCCTGAAAGCTGCCTTCTACTTCTGTTTATGGTACTATTCAACAATCCTACAATATATCTTGGAATATTTTACTTCAATTGTACTGGCATTCCATTTGGATGGGTGGCTGATCTTGTGACGCATCTCTGACCAGCTGTACATATGTTTTTAGACAATGGAACCAATTGCACATATAGTTGGTTAGATGATTTTCGGTCTTAACTCTGAAGTTATATAACTCTTGTTCAGCAACGCATCATCCAAAACCACTTTAAATTTGGGCCAAACTTGACGTTTTAGTAGTTCAGGTTGAATAGTGCCCGGTTTGAAATATAAAGTTACTTTTACAGTACCAGAAAAGTTTAGGATTGTCAAAATAATAAGGTGGTAATCAGTTGAACTTCTTTAAAATTGTTTACGTCAAAATAATGATGAGTATGGCAAGGAGTATAATGTTTTTGGAAAGGAATACATTCCTACCATATGGCAATATTATTGAACGGAAACAGACTTAGTGGTTAAGAATAGAATTGATGTAAACAGCAATCGTGTATGATTAAGAGTAACATGTAAATAATATAATATACAACAATGGATATTTCTTTATAATTTGGAGTCTGTAAATTGTAGCCATATACGTGCTCACGGCAGTAGGCAAACTTATATTTGCGCCATTCCGCGTGGTTTTCTTTCTGTTATTTGGCAGAAGCATTCTTGCCTTTTTGGATCGGATGTAGGACATCAGACAAAGGCTTTTGAAACAAGCGTGTCAAGTTTCGTTTTGTTCGCTTGTGTAGTTGTATCTCTAGAACACTGGAAACTGTCTAGTACTAGATGATATAGTCGCTGAAGCATGATCAAAATGTGACAATTTTCACAGTATAGATCAAAATCAAGCCATTCTGAAGGGAATCCTGAGAAAATGGATCCACGAGCCACATTGGAATCTTTTGAAATGGTTAGTTTTTTTCTTCTTTTTTTTGGCAAAAGCATTTCCTTTGTCAGAATAAGATTCGCCTGTACAATGCTCTTGAGATTATCTCCAGGCCTTGTTTAAATTTTGCTGACACCACAATTTGTTGGGACAAATTTTGTACACTTCATTCGTACCACGTCTGACTTCGACATGGTATACTAGAGCCTGAACCTCTCGAAGACAACATTCACATTCTTGCTGAATATACTGCTACTGACGGCCGTCTTCTTTGTTCCAAAGTGGATCTAATGGAGGAAGATCATAGTCGTCAGGTTTTAGGGCCAACGCAAAATCCGGCAATGGAGGTGGTGTTCCAATAACCCTGCAAATTCCCCACAACCAAAAAGTACATCACTTATTGAGGTTCACAATACCCTGAACATCACTAAGTGTAGTACTGTTTATGTTACAAGAAATTTTGTTGTATGCATATTACACGACAAATTCTTACCTCTCTTGCGTATACAGGTCCTGATTGATCTTGACCTTGCTTGAAGCATCTTTTGGAATCTTGTCAAGCATGTACTTAGCTGTTCCGAAAGGAGTGGGGTTCCTGCAAAGTTCCAGGTATTGACTTCAGTACTCATGCTTAAGAGTGGATTTTTACACTGAGCAGTAATAGCTATTCCTTAAACAGTATACTGAGTAGTACTACCTCCGTTTCATATTATAAATCATTTGACTTTTTTCCTAGTCAAACTTTATTAAGTTTGATTAAGTTTATAGAAAAAATTAGCAACATATAAAATATCAAATTAGTTTCATTTAATCTAACATTGAATATATTTTGATAATATGTTTGATTTGGTTGAAAATACTAATATATTTTTCTATAAACTTGATCAAACTTATAGAAGTTTGACTAAAAAAGAGTCAAGCGACTTATAATATGAAACGGAGTGAGTATTAGTTTACCATCTTGGTAAAGTTCTTATGCTGAGAGTAAAACATAAGAAAATTTGAAAAGCAAATGCTCAAAGGGTAAAATGTCTTGCCTTGATGTTGGAGGAGTTGCATGGAAAGCTTCAGAAGCCCTTTTGCTTTCTTTCAGAAATTCTTCTGAAGCTTGCAAGGCAGCAACTGCCATTCCATGAGATTTTTCTGTGTTTCCCTCGTCAAGAATCAAACCATGGAAATAGTATGCTGCAGCCTGAGAAAAACATGCACATTAGTTTGAGATGTACAATTGCAATTTGAACTAATTTAACATCAGGAAAATAAAGGTTAAACCAATTTACACACCTTTGCTTCAACATACTTCCACTTGACAAACAGTAAATGCTTTTTCCCCCATCCATCGGACACCGGAATTTCTGGAATGCTCTCCTGAATTTGATGCCAATATTTGACCATCTCGCAAGCTAAGCGCCGTTTTACTGCTAGAGTGGCCTTTGGGCTATCAATTGCCAGACCAAGTTGCATGTCAACTCCCTATAGGTCAAAGATTACCGATTGGTCAGGACATGATATCAAATTTACTGACCATAGAAAGCACCACTGCACCAGGTATAACTTGGACCAATGTAGCACAGTAAATCATGAAATTTGCAACAAATTGAATTAGTGCTACTAGTTTCTACTTCAGTCCACAGAAAAAATGCAAATAGATTACTAAGCACCATTCCTAATCAGAATATAGGAGCTTCAGGGGTAATATAGCAAATATGTCGCTTGGGACTATAGCATAAAAGTTTCAGCTTCACAAAAAGTACCACAGCAAATGTAATGCCCATTAGGTTTAGGAATGCAGTTGTTGAGTTAATTTACGAAATATTCAAATGAGCTGAGCCCAGAAAATTGTACCTGACCCAGAGCTTGCAGGCTAAGAGCTTTGAGATTTCCTTCAGCCAGATCGACTGGAAGTTGTCTCCTGTAATGCATATATTGAAAGGAATGTCAATACACCTTCTTTCAGCTTAAACCTCAAAATCATCTACTTAGCTTCTCAAAAGTTCATAACCTTAACTCTGACGATATTTGGGGTAGTACTTGTCGAATTGCACAGTCTAGGTAGCCAGATGCCTTCAAGAAAACATCAACAGTGGCCCGTCTGCTCTCTGTGTACATTGGCAAATTATTAGCACAAAAAACACTGAAAGAAGTAATTCAATGGAAAGCAGATCATGAACATTTTCCTATGGCCATAATGCTTCAGATATAAAGTTCTACCTTCAGAAACCCTAGGCGCATAACCATCGCCGTATGACCTGGGAAGAAGCAGAGAATTGGCCTGCAACAAGCAGACCATGGCCATCAAATGCAGAACGGACAACACCTCATACCATGCATCTGCCATGGCTGTTTCCTGCAGTTGACAATTCCAATGTTAGATCTAATGGCTACTGTGTGCATCATGGAGAAGCTGAGACACCACATTTTTAGGACCCAGCACATACCTCGGCATTATCCTCTTGGTTAGTCCAGACGAACTGCACTCTGTGCCGCAATTCGCTACCTACAGAATTCACAGGCTGAATCAAACGAAACAACAAGATTGTCAACCAACAGAACAACAGTCCACCATATCGGAGCAATTCCTCACCTTCCTTCACCAATCCTAGCAGCACTGGCAGATAGTCTTCTAGAGCCTGTAGGAGATTAGCAGTGCTCGAACCTGTAGAAAAAATAACCGAAAAAAAATGAGAACCAATCCAAAGCCCAAATTTTGCAGGCAAAACCAGCCAGCAATTCAGATGCGCTACGACCACCACCCCTCACAGTCTCACGCACCGTGCCGTGCCGCCGCCCGCCGCTTCGGCTTCAGCGCCGCCGCCGATTCTTGCATTGCCATGTCGACGACCCGCGCCCGCAGCGACGACAGCCTCTCCACGGCGACCTTGTCGAGGCGCCCGGCGAGCGCCTGGGAGAAGTCCACGCTCCTCGGCACCCGGAGCCCCGGGAGGAACACGACCACGTCGCCGACGCTCCCCGGCCGCCGCCGTGGACCGCCGCCGGCGTCCTTCTCCCTCGACAACCCACAACCCATGGACGCGCGCGGCAGACAGCCTACGACTAGCTCACCTCACCTGCAAGAACCACGGTGCAATAGAACACCCAGCAATCGAAAAATATCAGTTACTCGCCGAGCCGAAACCATCCAAAAGGGTAAAACCAAGGGAAGGTAATTGAGTTAAAAAAAACTACAACTTGTAAGCGAGTACGGTAATTTCGCAATTGGAGAGAGAGAGAATTCCATCGAACAAGAACAAAAAAAGGGTGAGGCGATGAAGAAAAGCTCTTACCTTTATTCTTCCTTCCACTTCGGCTTTGTGCGTTTCTTCAGACAACAAGAACCGCCCTGATTGAACCCACCACCACCACCACTATCTCCGCTTCTTCTTCTTCTCCTCCACTCTGCAGAGCGGGCGCGCACGCACCACACCGAACTCAAAGTAAGCAAACACAGTGGAGGGACAAAAGGAAGCAAAACTCTTATCCCTTGGTTCGTAGGGGACCGATCAACATCAGAACAACAGCGCAACTTGGCGTAATGTACGGCCAAATTGGCATACTTTTCGCCTCGAAAGATGTAGTATTATTCTGTGTAGAACAGTGCCCCAACTTGTGCCATCAGAAAGAAAGAAAAAAAAACTTAGAAAGGGTTGCAATTGCAATGCGTCATCCGATATTTAGCCTCTGATATCAGCGTACCCTCTACTGCAACTTAAAAAATCGACAAAGTGCATTCGCAAACTTTTCTCAAAGATCATGGAAACGAAGATGAAAAAATCCAGAGGAAACCAAGAACCTACCTAATATTGAAGCTGGAACGTCATGCGAGCGAACGTTGCTTCTCGCTGCAAGCCAGAGGTGGTCTAGAACCAGAAAATCAGGAAGGGCTCAACTTGCAAGAAGAGGGAAGCAGAGCCTAATAGCCTATATTGCTGCTGGTCGAGCAGTCAGATGGAGAGAGGGAGAGAGAAGCAGAGGTGTTTACTGGGCTACTCCTGTGTATAACTTGTCCTATTTAAAGGGGAGAAGCTTTGTGATTGTGCTGATGCAAATGCAAATCTACCCCACAATTATTAAGCCCACACACCAGTACACCACACAGCACAGCTGGTCAGCTGCACGGAGGCCATCAAGAAAAAAAAGATCTCATGACTTGATAAGCCATGGCTGATGGCTCTCGACTCTCGAGCCCTCGACGACGCCTACTCCTTCGACGGAGACAAACTAGCTAGCTATCTCCTTCTCTGCACACCAACGGTTTAATCGTCACGTGAACTACCAGGAGATTCCTCGTGTGATTTACTAGCCTAATCGGGGACACCTGTGTGGCTGTGCCTGGTCTTCGGAGTAGAATAATGTCGGTCGCTGGGTACAAGTATCCGTCTAAATGCGTTGAAACTTGAAACTTTCCTGTGAAAAGAGAAGCTACTACTGCTTAAAAAATCCTAATCGAACTGTTGTTGTACAGGTGTTTCTGTTTCCTACGCTAATAGTGGTCAACCATATTAAATTTTGCCTAAAATTAATTCTTTTTTATATATACGTTTGAATTTCTTGCAACTCTAAAGTTCTTTTCTTTTTCGAGGTAGACGTGGCCGTGGTGTGCCGTATATACTAGATGCTGTTGCTGTAGAAGAAGCCGTGGTATTTTTCAAGTAGGTTTTCGCAGGCCTAATCAACGTCACGACGTAACCAACTCCAGAGTTGGATCATGGCGTGACATAAACACCAGTTGTTTAATCCTCTGGATCAGATTAAATAATCATATGGCTGCCACCGCTCATCGTAGTATAGTTGGGCTCGGATTGCTACCCGTTTGGAGTATTTATCGGTGGTCATTCTAAATATACGTGCTTAATTAAACCATAATTTTAATCACTGCCTATAATCCTTGTGGGCAAGTGGGTTAGATACCCTCTGCACTTTGTGGCAATGCATCCATACTCTGGAGTGGTACTGCCAGTACGTAATACAGCCAATTCAGTGACAGTGGCCAATCTTCAGCTTGTCGATGCAGATTCTTCAGACCAAATCTTTTTCAGCAAATCTGCACGCATATGGATGCATGCATTCGCTGCTGAATTTCGTTCGTCTCTTTGCTAGTGCTAATCCCATGCGCGTATCTTCTGCAGATGCCATCTTGCTGTTATGTGGTCATGTGGTAGAGAAACAGTGAAGAATCTGATGGCACCTACCGTGTCTACTACTAACAAATTGTGGTTGACATCAACGCGTGTGTCATTCTCGTGCCGAAAGGGGAAAGGCACGGTGCCTCTTGAGTGTTGTTGCAGCCTTCCTCCTTTTCTGTGGATAAGTATACCAGCGTCCTTCTTAGCTTCCAAACAAAGGTTTAGGACACAAGTTATTCCACACGTGATTGGTGTTTATCGTGTATCAGTATGAACGACACTACATGGCTAATCATTTGACAAGAGAGGAGACAATTCCTGCTAATCTCTTGGCCGTGGAGCAAAGCTGTATTGTGTGTGACATAGACTCGTGGTTGTGTTTTCGCTAATTACACCAAGAATTAACAGCTAGCATTTCTACCTCACATAAGATTGACACTGTATATTCTGTAGAGTGTACGGACAGTTCCCTCTGGTCGACAAGCTAGTGAGCAGTGCAAACTTACGCAACAATCTGTGCAGATAAACACAGGTAGGACCAACGGCAGAGCTAGGTAGCGTGAGATACATTTCTAATATCACACGCCCATTGCTAAATCCTCGCTAAAAGTTGAACAAAAGCAGGGAGACCGGCCCGAGCATGTTACTACTAGAACTTTTCATGAACTTTTCGCCCAGAGAAATGATAAAGCCAACTTTATACAAAAAAGCGATTTTTAGATCGTGGATGATGATATCGTCGCCTCCTTTCTTATTGCAGTAAGTCGCTTCAGCTTAGCCTTTTCTGCTTGCTTGTTCGATGATCGTAACCACCTTCCAAAAGCATCAGTATGGCCAAGAATTTCAGGTTGCCAACAATTGCAAGCCAACAAGGGGTATGAACAGTTGCATGATGGCAACGAAGAGAAACTATACACGAACTGTATTTGACAGATGGCACGATCCAATCGATCCCGCGCTCTTATGTGTACCTTCATGTTCATAAACAATTGCTGAAGGCGAAGTTTTGTCCGGACAAGTGGCACAAGTACCAGACGGTGTGGCCCAGTACATTGACCTGCAAGCTAGCTATATGATCCCCAAGTGTCAAATTTTGATATGGCAGCTGTTCCATCGGGAAATATCTAGTGCGTGTGTGGATGCAAGGACGGCCACGGCACTGGTCAATAATGTAATTCCAGTTTTGGGGGTTTTTGCTTAAGCTCGATCAGATTTCGTTTTCAGTAGAGATGAAGTTTGTGAACTCCTAAATGAACCGGGGTGAGTTGTGTGGCCAGCGTTTCGACAGCAGCTCAAACTCCCCCCTGAGAAAAAGAACGGTCAGGTGCAGGGTGAAAATTCAGTCCATGAATCTAGGTATTGGAAATCTGAAAGAAACAATTATCTTTTCTCAACCAACTTCTGAAATACGAAGAACAATCGATTCGTACAGTACCTAGTAGCATCTCATTACCAGCATAGTTAACAACGTGAAAAGCTATATTATATTAGCAGTACTACTAATTTCAGAGTCTCGTGCGATGCATAGCACCGCCGGCACCACCGGGAAGAAGGTTCTGGAAGCAGGATATTAGTCAGGTGGTCAGAATAGCAGTCAAAGCTTCGGCTCGGAAGGCGCCGCCGGAGCAACCGCGGCACGCCATGTAGCACCCCCTCCGGGGCTCGCTACGCCGGCCGCTTGCCAAACCGGTCCAAAACCTAGCTTTCTGCTTTTCCGTCGTGCACACCGCGGCCGGCCGGGAGCTCACCTCCGTAAATATCCCGAAAAGGCCACGGCTTGGCCGCTAGCCTCGTGCCCGTCGCATCAACACGTGTGCGAGCGCGCGGCGCGGCTCGGCGCGCGATCTTCCCTTCCCTCGGCGGCAGGGCAGCGCCGTGGCTGGCCCGCGGGTCGTTGCCACCCAAAAGCATAGTAGATGCACCATCATAGGTGAGGTGCCACCGCGGCCGCCACCACGAAGCCGCAGCGGTCCACGCAAAGACGTGACGTCGCGCATTAATCTCTCGCGCGCGCATCCACGCGTGCGGTGCTGCACGGCCCCGGATCCGCGCGGACGGCGCCGTGGCGGAACGCCGCCCTCACGTGACGGACGACGGAGACATTGGCCGTGGCTCGTACTTCCTGTGGCCGCGGGCGGGGTGGCGCGCACGCGCCGGTGGATGGCGTTTGACCGAACGATTGGCACCGTGACATTGGCCGGGCGGGGCGTGGAGGTACAGCGGGTACGTACGAGTACACTGCGGTTTTCCTGAGAAAGACCGGCCTGATATGCACGGCGAACGTAGGCGAAAGATGCGCGTGAGCGCGTCACCATCGTGAGGCTGGCGGGATGTGAAGCTTCGACAAGGAGGCGGCGCGGGCCGATCGCCTCAAGGATGGCAGCGCACACATGTACACGCGCCTGGACCAGCAGGGGTACCACGGAACTCGAGAGGTACCGGCCGCCTTGGCTGGATTTGTTGAAAACCTGGTGCTCGAGGGTTAAGCTGGTCCAGACCAAGACATTGCAATTAGTTGGAGTATTTCACGGGGGAGGGAATCGATTTTGTATTTTTCAAATTAGAAGGAACCCGAATAAATGACGCAAACTTGATGTCATGCACTGCTGCATTGCTTGGAGATTCGTGCTCGCCACCTTATTCTCCACCAAGTTAGTAGGGGCTCGTTTGCTAGAGAGGTTTCGCATAAGGATTTGTTTTTTTTTATTTTTTTGGGGTGGCACCATTATAGCGAAAACACTACCATAGCACCAATGAATGTAATGTTCTAAAAATATTGTAGCGAGTAAAAATGTGCGAGTGGAATGATGTAGCAGTTGATTTAGATAATTGATTCATTTTATTGGATCAGACGGTGGACAAAAGGGGCTATACTAATTATGTGTTTAGCCTAGGCATTGAAGGTGATAACGTGACAAACACCCGAGAAGCCATTGATGCGATCCCAATGATCACCTATGTGATGTCTACAGCAGAAGTAGAGGTTGTAGCCTTCGAACCGCTGCACGGCTTGTCATCGATGTAGGCGAACTAGTCGGAGTAGTGACACATACAAGGTCATCGGTTTGATCCGAAGGGGTCGTTGACAATCAGAGTGGTGGCATCTCTGATCTCCCTCTACTCTGGACGCCACCTAGACTGACCAACAAGGACAAACACACGTTCTCCCTTCAGTGTCTCAATGATCGGTGTTAGGTTTTTAGAGTGTCAAGAAGAAGATTATTTAACTCCTTTTTTAATATAGTATTGAGGAAGATCGAGGGCTATCCAACCAAAATATAAAGGTTTGGCGAAAAAAAAAGGAGGGGATTGCTGGCCAATGGGTGGGAGCAACTAGCGTGGTCCCCTCTCTTTTTCCAAGCTAAGAAGCCAACCTTCCGAGCAGCAAAAGCAATATGAATTTGAGTAGGATCGATTGGTCAGGCGTATTTGAGTAGGCAGTGACTATAGTGACTAGTGAGGATAAGTTTACATGTATTGTTTTATTGAAGGAGAAAATCCAATACACTTATTAACAACCAATGGCCTAAAAAGTTGGTGACTTTTGAAATATAAATTTTATAAGAATGACTAGGAGGTGCCATTTTTTTTAATTGGGAGATATATATTTTATACTAAAGATTATGATAGCGGTTAGCACTCTTCTTGATCAAAAGAAAAGACTTCGAGATGGTTATACACCTGGAGCTAGCTCACCTTTCTCTGGCATTTTTTTTCAAACATCATCCTATCACTACAAGAGAAGTGATCTTTACCCGAATGGTAAAAATTACATTAGTCTCGGTTCGAATAGGAACCGGGACCGGTTGAAAAGCCCAACATAACTTTTTGATCTTTAGACCCGGTTAGTGACATCAACCCAGACTAAATATCATTTTTAGTTCCGGTTTATTTTTTGTCAGGCCGTGTCAGGTCATCGGGGATCTTTAGTCCCGGTTGGTACACTAACCGGGACTAAAGATTCACCACGAGGAACAAGGAGATAACGGTGGCATCCATTGACTACTAGTACTCCACCGATCTCTCGCTCTCTCTACGCGCACTTTCGCTCTCCTCTCCTTTCTCTCTCGCTCTCCTCTCCTTTCTCTAGTACTCCACCGATCTCTCTCTCTAGAGATGCTGTTGGGAGGTGGTAGCGGTCCGTCGGCGGCGGCAACGGCCTCCCCTCCGCCAATCCGGGCGGGAGGAGTGGCGGCGGGGCCCGACACAGGAGGCAACCCCGACGCGGTGACGGCGGCGACGGCCTCCCCTCCGCCAGATCCGGACAGGAGGGAAGGCGGCGGGGCCCGACGTAGGAGGAGGCAACGCCGACGCAACAATGGGCCGGTGATGGTGGCGACGACCTCCCCTCCATCAGATCCGTGCGGGAGGGGAGGCGGGGGGGGGGGGGTGTCGACGCCTTGTGCATCTCCACCTCGGCCGATGCGTTCAGGGCGCTTGGCGCGGTGCTAGGCGGCACTCACCCGACCAAGCCCTCCTCTCTCTCTCGCTAATCTCGGATGTATTCATTGATCTTTCCTTCTGTGATTGTATTTATGAATAAATTGTATCTATGAGCATTTATGAATGTATTGTGAATGTTTCTGTGAATGGATTTGTGATTATTTGATAACTTACCTCATTTTCTTTTAAACAAACAGCAAGCAGCAAATTAAATTAAAAAAAATAGAAAAAAGACCCTTAGTCACAGTTGTTAACTTCAACCAGGACTAAAGATAGTAGCACCAGTTACGTGGCGCTACCATCTTTAGCCCCGGTTGTTAACTTCAACCGGGACTAAAGATCGATTTTTATCTCTGTTATTTTAACCGAGATTAAAAATGTCCATCTTTAATCCTGGATTGGACGTCCCGATTTGCAACCAAATGGACAGAATGAATGACACTCCTAGCAGTTTGTGCATGAACAGGATGACGAATGAATGACACAAAAAGAGACTACTCTTCATGCTATACAAATATCCTATCTACGGTCCGGTCAAAACCGGCCTCAACTCGTTTTGAAGCACGTCCGGCTGGGAGCTATGCTAATCGCTGCCCATCTCCGGTTTTGGACAGTTCCTTCAAAACCATAGATGAACACGCTTAGGAAATGGACATGAAAAGTTGATTCTTAGCTTCGTCTTGAGGAATCACTCTCGTTAGCTTGTCAATCGTTATCGTCCATGATGTTGCCGTATTCGTTCGTGTGCAGGAGGGAGCAATTCACTCCGAAAATGACTGAAGAATTAGAGGATGGGGGCATCGCTCTGAATAGACACCGCGAGGATGATGGCACGCCTGGGCCGTGCTGTCCAACAGGTGTCCGTGGTCCGGGCCAAATAAAATTCTCGGAACACAAATTCCTCCGCACGCTGCGAGCTATTCAGGTACGGCCCATCCTACGTACTACAGCGGAGCCGCGGACCATTCCCAAATGGCCAAATCCCAACTCGATTTTTCTCGTATCACGGAAAGATTTTTTTTCTAAAAAAATGTTAAAGCACTTGTCGTCTATCACAAATTCACAATACGGGAAGAAATAAAACAAGACAGTTCGTTTTGGGCTGCCAGAATTTTGACAACAACCAGTTTGCATGGATTTTGACAACAAAGGGCACAACACAACGCAGCAGAGTCAGAGACAGAGTCACACACAAAAAAAAAAATTGGAGATGCGGGGGATCGAACCCCGTGCCTCTCGCATGCAAAGCGAGCGCTCTACCATTTGAGCTACATCCCCGTTGCAGCATCATTAATCTATTTTCAGAATCTAACTAAAGTCATGATCCCTGCCCTGATTCTGATCTTGATTCGGAGGAACACAGAATTCTGGTCCGGTGCCGGTGGGGCTGTGTTGTGTGTAGGGATGAAAACGGAAACCATCACTATCATTTGTTTATCAAAATTACAAATTCCGAATACGAAAAAGAAATCGAATATCAGATATAAAAACAAAACATATGTGAATCAGAGCGAATACGCTAATAAATATCTATATAAATATAAAAAAACTCTCAAGCTGAGCTTCCATTTTCAATAGATAAAATATTTAAATTATAGCAAGTAACAATACTGCTATATATTATATATATATTATAAAGGTAACATCACAGTTCATAGATTACTTTTTTTTTCTTTCACCGGGACGGCAATAGAAGCCGACCTGAGTTTATTAAGATTGGGACACGTTACTGTTAAATATGTGATCCGAATTTGAGTCAGATTAGTTTCCTAGTAGGACTAGGATTAGTTTCCTAGTAGGATTGCTAGTCGTTTCCTATTAGGTGTCTTTTCTTTTATCTCATATATATACTCTTGTAAGCCGTACGGGAAAGGAGAGAAGTTCCCACTGTTATTCCCTGCGTTTGTAATCAACTCCTCAATAGTGATTATTGCCGGTCGGCGCCCGTGGTTTTTCCCGCAAGGTTTTTCCACGTTAAATTCGTGTCTCCGTCGTGCATCTATTTTCTTAACAAGTGGTATCAGAGCATTTGGAGATCCGATCTACTACTATCCCCGCCGCCCGTCTCATCGCTTCGTTCGGCAAGATCATCTGTTGTCCTCCGACATCGCGCGAAAAGAAAAGCTTGTGCACCGAGGAGTGTTTAGATCTACGCTACGTGCACACGAGATTAATTCCTATGGCGAGTTTGAAGTATGATTTACCGCTCCTGGACCGAGACACAAGATTCTCACTGTGGCAAGTGAAGATGCGAGCCGTCCTTGCACATCAAGACCTCGATGATGCGCTATCTGGATTTAACAAGAGGACTATGGATTGGTCTGATGATGAGAAGAAAAGGGATCGTAAGGCTATGTCATATATTCATCTTCATTTATCTAACAATATTTTACAGGAGGTGCTTAAGGAGAAGACAGCCGGTGGGCTGTGGTTGAAGCTGGAACAGATATGCATGACTAAGGATCTGACCAGTAAGATGCACCTGAAGCAAAAGTTATTTTTGCACAAGTTGCAAGACGATGAGTCTGTGATGGATCATCTCTCCACTTTCAAGGAAATTGTTGCTGACCTTGAGTCTATGGAGGTAAAGTATGATGAAGAGGATTTAGATCTTATTCTATTGTGTTCATTGCCTAGCTCATATACAAAATTCAGGGATACTATCCTTTATAGTCGTGATACTCTAACTTTGAAAGAAGTTTATGAAGCTTTGCATGCCAAAGAAAAGATGAAAAAGATGGTACCCTCTGAAAGTTCAAGTTCACAAGCAGAAGGCTTGGTTGTTCGGGGCAGGCAACAGGAGAAGAACACAAAGAATCAGTCAGGAGATAAAAGTTCAAGTAGCTATCGTGGAAGATCAAAGTCCAGAGGCAGGTATAAGTCATGCAAATACTGCCAGAGAGATGGACATGATATCTCTGAGTGTTGGAAGCTACAGAACAAAGACAAGAGAACCGGAAGTTATAGACCGAAAGGTAATAAAGAAGAGAAAGGAAAAGCCGCAGTTATTACTGATGAAAAACCTGGTGCAGAATTGCTTGTTGCTTATGCTGGTTGTGCACAAACTAGTGACCAGTGAATTCTTGATACTGCTTGCACCTATCACATGTGCCCGAACAGGGATTGGTTTGCCACCTATGAGCCTGTGCAAGGTGGAACTGTTTTGATGGGCGATAATACACCATGCAAGGTTGCAGGTATTGGAACCTTGTCAGATGTTTGATGGCTGTAGCAGAACATTGTCAGATGTACGGCATATTCCAAATTTGAAGAGGAGTCTCATCTCTTTATGTACTCTTGATCGCAAAGGGTACAAATATTCCGGTGGAGACGGAATTTTGAAGGTAATCAAATGATCTCTTATTGTGATGAAAGCTGATATTAAAACTTCCGACCTGTATCATCTACGAGGTACAACTATATTACGTAATGTTGCTGCAGTTTCAGATTCATTATCTAATGCCGATGCTACTAATCTTTGGCATATGCGTCTTGGGCATATAAGTGAAATTGGTTTGGCAGAATTGAGCAAGCGAGGATTGCTAGATGGACAAGGCATCGGGAAGCTCAAATTTTGTGAGCATTGTATATTTGGCAAGCATAAGAGGGTGAAATTCAACACATCTACGCATACTACAGAAGGTATTCTTGATTATGTGCATTCTGATTTATGGGGGCCTGCTCGTAAGACATCTTTTGGAGGTGCTCATTATGTGATGACTATCGTTGATGATTATTCGCGAAAAGTTTGGCCTTATTTCTTGAAGCACAAATATCAAGCTTTTAATGCGTTTAAAGAGTGGAAGACTATGGTTGAAAGACTTACTGAAAGGAAGGTGAAAATACTTCGTACTGACAATGGGATGGAGTTCTGTTCTAAGATATTTAAATCATATTGCAAGTCTGAAGGCATTGTGCGTCACTACACCGTTCCTTATACACCTCAACAAAACGGTGTAGCTGAGCGTATGAACAGGATAATTATATCAAAGACCCGTTGTATGTTGTCTAATGCAGGTTTGCCTAAACAGTTTTAGGCAGAAGCTGTTACCACTGCTTGTTATCTTATTAATAGATCACCCAGTTATACTATTGATAAGAAGACTCCAATTGAGGTATGGTCTGGTTCCCCAGCAAATTATTCAGACTTAAGAGTATTTGGTTGTACTGCTTATGCTCATGTTGATAATGATAAATTGGAGCCTAGAGCTATTAAGTGCATTTTTCTTGGTTATCCGTCTGGTGTGAAAGGCTATAAGTTATGGTGTCCCGAAACAAAAAATGTTGTGATTAGTAGAAATGTTGTCTTCCATGAATCAGTTATGTTACATGACAAACCTTCTACTAATGTTCCTGTTGAAAGTCAACAGAAAGCAAGTGTGCAGGTGGAGCACTTGATCAGTTCAGGACATGCACCAGAAAAGGATGATGTTGTTATTAACCAAGATGCACCTGTTAGTGAAGATTCAGATTCTTCTACTGTTGAGCAGTCTCCAAAACATTCTGTTGCAAAAGATAAGCCCAAAAGAAATACTAAATCTCCTCGAAGATATATTGAAGAAGCAAATATAGTTGCTTATGCTTTGAGTGTGGCAGAGGAAATTGAAGGTAATGCAGAACCTTCTTCATATTCTGAGGCTATTGTTTCTGATGATTGCAATAGATGGATAACTGCTATGCATGATGAGATGGAGTCACTTGAAAAGAATCGTACTTGGGAATTGGTGAAGTTGCCAAAGGAGAAGAAACATATCCGTTGCAAGTGGATCTTCAAAAGAAAGGAAGGTAATCTCTAACTGATGAGGCAAGATACAAAGCAAGGTTAGTTGCTAAAGGTTACAGCCAGATTCCAGGTATTGATTTCAATGATGTCTTTTCCCCTGTTGTGAAGCATAGTTCAATTCACACATTACTCAGTATTATTGCAATGCATGATTATGAACTAGAGCAAATGGATGTTAAAACTGTATTTTTACATGGGGAGTTAGAAGAGGACATTTATATGGAGTAGCCTGAAGGTTTTGTTGTTTCTGGAAAAGAGAACCTAGTCTGTAGGTTAAAAAAATCTCTTTATGGGTTGAAGCAGTCGCCTTGATAGTGGTATAAGAGATTTGACTCTTTCAGGCTTTCTCAGAAGTTTAGAAGATCCAATTATGATAGCTGTGTTTATCTCAAAATGGTTGATGGTTCAGCTATATATTTGCTTTTTTATGTTGATGATATGTTGATTGCTGCAAAAGATAAAGCAGAGATAGCAAAGTTGAAGGCACAATTGAGTAGTGAATTTGAGATGAAGGATTTGGGTGCAGCTAAGAAAATTCTTGGTATGGAAATTACTAGAGAAAGAGAGTCTGACAAGTTATATCTTAGTCAGAAAGGTTATATTGAGAAGGCCCTTCGTCATTTCAATATGCATGATGCAAAACCAGTGAGTATTCCTTTAGCTACACATTTCAGATTATCTTCAGATTTATGTCCACAGTCAGATTATGATGTTGAGTACATGTCTAGAGTTCCATATTCAAGTGCAGTTGGTTCACTTATGTATGCCATGGTATGTTCTCGTCCTGACTTATCACATGCATTGAGTGTTGTCAGTAGATACATGTCTAATCCTGGCAAAGAGCATTGGAAAGTTGTTCAATGGATTTTCAGATACCTACGTGGTACCTCTAATGCTTGTTTGCAGTTTGGGAGATCTAGAGATGGACTTGTTGGTTATGTGGATTCAGATTTTGCTGGAGATTTGGATAGGAGAAGATCACTCACAGGTTATGTTTTCACTATTGGAGGATGTGCTGTTAGTTGGAAGGCAAGTTTGCAAGCAACTGTTACCTTATCTACTACTGAAGCAGAGTATATGGCTATTTCTGAAGCTTGTAAAGAAGCTATTTGGCTTAGAGATTTGTTTACTGAGCTTTGTGGAGTTACGTCTTGCATTGATATATTTTGTGATAGTCAAAGTGCAATATGCCTTACAAAGGATCAGATGTTCCATGAGAGAACAAATCACATTGATGTGAGATATCACTTTATTCGAGGTGTGATTGCTGAAGGTGATGTCAAAGTATGCAAGATAAGTACTCATGATAATCCAGCTGATATGATGACAAAGCCAGTTCCTGCTACTAAGTTTGAGCTTTGCTCAAGCTTGGTTGGTGTTACAGTATAATCCTAGAGACTATTTGGCGCGCGGTGATTTTACCTACATGAGATATTTTTGGAGATTGATGATTTTTATGCTACAAGAGGAAATTCGTCTCAAGGTGGAGATTGTTAAATATGTGATCCGACTTTGAGTCGGATTAGTTTCCTAGTAAGACTAGGATTAGTTTCCTAGTAGGATTCCTAGTCGTTTTCTATTAGGTGTCTTTTTTCTTTTATCTCCTGTATATATTCTTGTAAGCCGTACGGGAAGGGAGAGAAGTTCCCACTGTTATTCCCTACGTTTGTAATCAACTCCTCAATAGTGATTGTTGCCGGTCGGCGCCCGTGATTTTTCCCGTAAGGGTTTTTCACGTTAAATTCGTACCTCTGTTGTGTATCTATTTTCTTAACAGTTACTTTGTCAAGTACAGTTTTTAAAATCTTTTTGAGACTGCAAATGCTTCCCTGTACCGATCACATCTGACTATCCAAGTCATATAGTAGCTAGGCTATACTATTGGGTTAATTGGGCCAACTTGGTGTTTGGTATATGGCCCTTTACTCGGAATTTTGAGAAATTATCGGGAAAGTTTCCAAGCAATTTTCATTTCCGATAAAATAATTCTAAATTTATTTCATTTTTGAAAATTTCTAAAATAATTCCGACCAACGCTTTCTATTTTCGAAAATACGTCCGAAATCCGAAAGTTTCATAACTTTTTTCAGCCCTAGTTGTGTGCGTGCGAGTTCATTTTCCGCTCTCTTCCTAGTTGGTTATTACCAGGTTGACCTGCCCATTTTCCTTGGCCACACCACTGCCGGAAACTTCTCGCTGTACTCTTCAAACGGCCCATTAGGTCTTGAGGCTACCGTGTTCTGTGGGCCACATCACCCTTCTCCGACATAAACAATGACGAAATGTGAACTGGCTGGCAGATTCCTGCCAAATGGAGCGAAGATTCCGAACCAATCGCGGAAGATCGGAAGATCCCTCTGTTTTCTTCCACCTCCAAAGCTCTGAGACTGCCATACTCCTCCACCTTTCGACCAGCAAAACCGGAGAGCACCACAAGTGTCGCGGCGGCAGAGCACCGCGAGGCCCATGACCGCCGGCCGAAACAAAGGGAGACATGCGTGGCTGGTCGGGAGCTATAGCTTTTCTAATCGCCATGACTCGCTCTGATCACACCTCACCTTACTTCCCGCGTAATCTCCAGCAACCCCAGTCGGTGCGTGCGTGGACGGACTGACTGATTGATTTGCCTTTGTGAATTTAGTATTTTCAACGGACAGCTCGATCGGGCAACCGATCGAGTGATTGGCATCGTCCTTGTTTTCTCTCTTGCTCCAGAGTATGAGGGATTTAATGATCCTTCTTTCAGTTGGGATTTTGCTGTCATGCTACTCTTCAATCACTCCCCTCCCCACAAAACCGTTTCAAGGAAACGAAAAGAAAAGAGAATGGATCAATGGGAGAAGAGAAAACACTTTTTTTTCCTTTTCTTTTCATACTCCAACTTCTTTAATTTGACGCATAGATCATCTAAGGAGAGAGGCCTGGATAAAAGTTAATCACCGAATGGCCCACAGCGGAATGAACCCATGCCATCCTAATTGCCGGAAAAGAGATCGAGATTATGCATGGGCTACTTACATTTTGGCAAAGAAAGTTCACTGAAGCCCCTACACAACTGTAAGATGCTGGGTGCATTGCATTTGGACAAGCCAAGGGGAAACCAAAGAGTTGGTTAGCTGATTCATCCGTGACACAAACTGCAACACCACCGAATAGGGAGCGCGAGAGGGACCTTTTAATTAAACAGCCAACCACCAGGCCTTGTCTGCTACGCGAAACTTTTCTTTTCTCTGCCTTTTAATTTGATCTGATTTGTTTTTAGGTGATCAAGCAGAAGCAAGCTGCTGCGAGCTTTTTATTGGAACACACGTAGCTTAAGCGTAGCTTTACACTGATATAAGCCATGCATCTGATTCTTTATCTACCACATGGTGGAAGCCCATCCTTGATTTCATGTAATCTATCAGTACGTACTATCCTCTCCTCCTTCATTTTGCTTTCTGCTGCATGTATTCTGACGAACAATTTGCACCTTTATAAGGCTCCATTTCGTGTCGCATGCCCCGGCTTCCACCTCGTCGGACACCGGCAGAGTGAAAGGGTGACTCGATCGCAGGGTATCAGTGGTTCTTCTGCAGTGCACCCAAGTCAAATGGAGAGACTGGACGAGTTCGAGAGGAATGCAACTTCCCTTTCACAAATAATAAGTTGATTCTTTCCATTTTGCTTTTTCCAAAAAATGGCAACGTAACCTCCCTCACAAGGTAAGATAAACATAAATCGTTTTTTAAGGAACTTAATTTTAAGGCAAAATTTGCCATAGAATACCCAGAATCTGTATAATTTGCTGGTAGACATCACAAAAATGTATCACGACTGAAAGACATCCTAAAAAAACTACTCCCTCCGGTTCCATAATCCTTGGCATTTTGGATAAAACTTAGATCAAACTTTTGTAAATTTGATTATCAATAACTTTAAAATATTTAGTTTAAAGGATATAGTAAACACTCATTTATTTATTGTATATATTATAATAAAAAATAAGATTATATATATATATATATAAGGATGCGTTAAATCGAGCCTGGGGTGCGCAATAACTAAACTACTCCCCTCACAGCACCCCCTCCCATCCCTAACCCCCACCCCCACCCCCCACACACACATTCATCCCACACAAACACTCCCCCATCCCTCTCTCTCCAAAAAGTTCTTTTGTTAAGTAAATCAATTACTATCAGTGGTTTTAGTTCGATAAGTAAACAAATTACTATCAAAATGTTCCTCACACCATCAATCCTGCAGAACTAGCCGCATATCCTCACACCATCAAAATGTTCGGTGGGTCATCACTTTTCACACGCATATCCTTGTTCTGACACTACACTGGCCAAGGCCATCTGTGATGGGCCCAAACCCTCACCTTTGACGGCTTTTGGCAGGGTCAGTGATCAGTGGTCACTGGTGAGTCCAGTCACCTTTAACGGGTGGTCGGCCGTCACAGGTGACACCCACCTCTGACGGGCAAGTTAATAGAAGGCCGTCAGAGGTGTTGGTCTCCGCTAGCCTAGGGGCAGCTGGGACCCGTCACAGGTGACTCACCTCTGACGGCCCTTTAAATAAAAGCCGTCAGAGGTGATGGTCTCCGTAGATAGAAGCTGTCACAGGTGATCTACCTGTGATGGCCCCGAAAGTAAAGGCTCGCCACAGGTTGGTCACCTCTGACGGGCCTTTATTTGCGAGTCCGTCACAGGTGAGGTTTCCTGTGACGGATTTTAGTTCCAACCCGTCAGTGATGAGTTAATTCCAGAAAAAAAATAAATCCTAAATATTGGCTAGCCTCAGGATTTACTAGCCATGCCCTCTGAAAAACAGAAACATCACAGATATATTCCAGTCAACCCCTAATATAACATCACAGATCCATCTCAAACATCACAGATCCCCAACATCACAGATCCATCTCAAAAATTGACATCGTTCACATATGCAGTTGAAATGCCACATTTTGCACAACAAATTCATACCCCTTGAAAGCCACAATTTTGCACATATGAAAGTAAATTACATTGCACTCTATAATAAAAATAATTTTTTTTACATCACAATAAATTATCTAGTCAAGTTCATGAGTCTATTTGACGTGAAAACGTCCTTTCTTGTTCATTATTTCTGCAAGAATGAAGGCACACACTTCGCCTCTGATAGCGGGGGGGAGGGGGGGTTGATGGGAGAGATCTTGAAGCCAGCTCTACCTTTCTGTTTAATATATCAGAGGTTAGCACGTTTAGAATAGCAATGTTGGTATTGAAATGAGCTTATTCGCCATTAGTAACAACCTCAGGGTCGAAATCTTTCACCTCTCTTAGAAGTGTTTACATGTTGTGGCACACGTGGAAACCACACTGGTCTCCGATCTGTTGTGCGCATGCGAACTTGGTGTCATGATAGAGTTCGTCCTTACCCTCCTTGTGCCTACCACCCTTTTCCACATATGGGCCCCAAGCTTCATTTAAGGCCTTGGTGATTTCAGTGAAATCATAATCTTTCGTCTTATTGGAGTTAAGGTAGTAAACCCTACTCCACTTAGGTACAACGACTAAGAGAATCCAATGTCGCCTGCGCGGTGGTTACGTAGCGTTAGTAATAAGAATCTTAACTAAAAAAACAATATGCACGAAGGGTATTGTCCTCTTACTCCTGGTTTTGTGCGCACATGATGTACTCCTTGTCTTGGTGGGCCCATAAACACCGGTTGACATAGTCAACCACATCAGTGAAGCTCTGTCGTAAATTAACCTCGTTCACCATGGATGGATCAAGGAAGCCAACCTGATTACCAAGGCAACGACTCTCGATCCAACACAACCTTAAAACATTTACATATTAGAACTAATTTAATTAGGAGATATAGTCCAATCATATCACAAGTATAGAAGGTCTGCACTTACAAGGAGTAGCATTTTAGAAGTCCTGTGTCCAACTTCCGGATTCTGAAAAGGTCAAAGAGGTCATCAAAGCCTATAGTTACATAGGCAGGCGATGATATTAACGACTGGTGGTCGTGATGTCCAATTATGGATGACTCCCTCATTTTCCGCTTGGCATTGCTTAGCTCCATGTATTGCTTATGTAGCTCTCGGCAAGCAATACCCATCACGGCTAACACATTGTCCTCCACCAATGGCATGCCTAACTCAAATTGGGCTGGCGCCCTCACGACCTTCCCCGTTTTGCTCTCCGGCATCAACGTCGCAGCCTTGCCCCTTTTTGGCACCGGCGCCAACTCCCCGACCTTCCCCTTGCCCCGTTCACGCTTCTGGCCCTTGACAACTGGTGGGGAGCTATCGGCCTTTCTTGTGGTCTTTATTGGAGCCAAGCTTTGAGCTATATCTGCCAAGTCCATATCAGCTCCATCAGGAGAATGAGGTACTGACAATGCCGGTCCACGGGGAGCCTCAATTGACAGCTTAGATTTGGGAGGTGTAAGCTCCGTCGGTCGACATGGACGAGGAGTCATCTTCACAACTATGTCTTCTTTGGACCATTGTATGAACGTCTTGCGCGCATCGCCCAAAGTCATGATTTCATCATTGGGGGGCACAGGCAGCGGATAGCCTGACCAGGTGTCCTTTTTACTGTATCGATGGACACCTTGGCATACCCAGCTAGCAGGTCTGCGTTGTGGACCTTATCTGTAACCGAGGGTTTGAAAGCTATACCCTCAGTGACTTCGGGAGCGAAAGTTGGGTGGACCCTCGCCAGTAGGACACACTGTGCTATGCCCTGCATATGTAAAAGTTTGAATTTAATATTGGAACGTGTAAAGGTTTTTGATTAGATATGGATCTGATAACATCAATTACCTCTATGTGGTCCACTGCAGCTAGTGGTGTGACCGGGAGACCAGGGGCCGACACTTCTGTGGATGCACAACTACTCCTATGCTGTGACGGACTCGCATCGTGTTGTGCACGAGGAGTTGGATGCACAGCATGTGTTGTGCCTCGGGGTATATTCATGTCGGCGAGGACCTTGTTAACCCTTTCTTCCACCCTAGCATCCATGCTAGCTTCTAGTTCTTGAATGACCTCCACCTTAAGCTCGGCCTTCAAACGAGCGTCACTCTCTTCCTTGGAGACTTTCCGTTTCCTGTATTGGGAGCTGTACTGCGTCAGTTCATGCTTCCAGGGCACATCGCTGCCAATTCCTCGAGTCCGGCCAGGATGTTCTTTGGTTCCGAGCGCCTTTGTGAGGATGTCATCTTCGCGCCTCTTCGGCGCGGACTCCACCTCGCTTTGTGAAGCTTGTTCAGCAGCCAACCCCAACTATAAAAAACAAGAGTCGTTTATACAAACTTCTACTTCATACGAACGATAATTAGTAAGGTCAAGTAGTGAACTCACCAGTTCCTGATAGACGACGGCATCACTTTTGTTCTCAAATGTGACAGAGCCGTCCGGGTTGACCTTACCCCTTGCACGCGCCCAGTTGCGAGCTCTATGTTCTGGGATGTCCGAAAACGGGGCAGGGACATTCGCTGCTGCAGCGGCTGCATCCTCTTGGGCCCATATTGCCTCTTTCCCGATGTACCCTGCGATGCCCAGCCGATGCGGGTGCTCATTCCGCTGTTGCAGTAGGCGATATGCCTCACTTGATTCCCTAAACTCTTGGGTGTTCTTCAGAGAGCAGAATTTCTCCCACACCACTTTGGTTATTTGAGGGTATTCATCGAACAGCGTATGATTGCCGAGCGGGTTGACAAACTCGGTGAAGAGTTTCGACTTCCAATTCTTCCAAGCCTGCCCATCTTATGGAATACCTTCCGCTTGAGCCTATCCTTTGCTTCAGCCAGAAATGTGAACCATTTCTCCATTGCCATCCAAGCTCGCTCCTTCTCGGCTTCTGTGACCTTGCCGATATCTTTATGGAGGATCCCGAAATTCTCATGTGCCGCCAGCCCGTAGTAGTTAGACCATCTTCCAATGACAGTCCTCGGCGCCGTGGGCATACCACTAGCGTCAACCTCTCTTATAACTTGCACTGTGGTCGGCCATATATTTTGTGTCCGGGGGTTTCTACTCGACCTACTCGCACTTGTCCCGCCTGACATTGACGCATGTTCTTGCTGGGGCAATTCTGCAGCACACACAGAAGGCAACATATGCTAAGGGGTGCTAGCTAAAATTCACCAGTTCATGTAGTGAACATTTATCCTATAAATTACCATGACTTTCGGGTTGTTCGACCGCCGTTGTCGAGGGATGACCTTCGGCAACTGTCTCCGTGGCTAGGTTTGCTTCTTCCTGTATCCTAGCAGGTGTCGGGGAAGACGGGTTTGCGCCGAGCATTGTCATGGTCTAATTTTTCCGAAAAAGCTTATAAATTTCCTATCATTATATTAATTAGCACTAGATACATGTAATACGGGGTATACTATGAAAGATATGGCCTTAGTTTTGCTCAAAAATTATACATCAATTACCATCATTTGCATGAATGGAAAAAAGAGGAAATCAGCTACTAGGAGGAAAAAGCAACCCAAAGTCAACCTAGAAAAAAGAACAAATGTAGATAATCTGTTCTTATGCATAAAAAAAGAACAAATGTAGATAATCTGTTCTTATGCATAAAAAAAAGAACAAGTGTAGATAATCTATTCTTATGCATAAAAAAAGAACAAGTGTAGGTAATCTGTTCTTATGCATAAAAAAAGAACAAGTGTAGATAATCTATTCTTATGCATAAAAAAGAACAAGTCTAGATAATCTGTTCTTATGCAATAAAAAAAGAACAAGTGTAGATAATCTATTCTTATGCATAAAAAAAAGAACAAGTGTAGATAATCTGTTCTTATGCATAAAAAAAGAATAAGTTTAGATAATCTATTCTTATGCATAAAAAAAGAACAAGTGTAGATAATCTATTCTTATGCATAAAGAAAAAGAACAAGGGTAGATAATATGTTCTTATGCATAAAAAAAGAACAAGTGTAGATAATATGTTCTTATGCATAAAAAAGAACAAGTTTAGATAATCTGTTCTTATGAAAAAAATAACAAGTCTGGATAATCTGTTCTTTTGCAAAAAAAAAGAACAAGTCTATACAGAATGTTATTGAACAATCATCACTGGCCATTTAGCAATAATCCATCACTGAACAAGGGCATAGGGGCAGTAGCAGCAGCAATTCATCAAAAAAAGAACAAGTGTATATAAAAAAATGAACAAGTCTAGACAGAATGTTATGGAGCATTCATCACTGGCCATTTAGCAATAATCCGTCATTGAACAAGGGGCACAGGGGCAGCAGCAGCAGCAGCAAAAAAAAAAGAATATGCATGAGTGTTCTTATGCATAAAAAAAGAACACTCATTCTATAACAGCAACAGCAGCAACAAATTCATTCTATAACAATCATCAACATTCATCAAAATCAAGCAATCAGGGGCAAACTTCATCTAATATGCATATATTTCATCTAAAGCAGCAGCAAACTTCATCTAAACAGTAAGGAGACAGTACTGCACAAACAGTCCAAATTCATCACCTCATATATTTCACATCTCAAATATCCATATATCCAAAATCATCTTATACTGCACATATCCAAAATTCATCCAAAATCATATATTTCACATCTCAAATATATACATATATCCAAAACTCATCATAAAATCATCTCATACCAAAAGAATAATTTCTCTAATACTACATTTCACATCTATTTCACATCTATATATCATCTAATAGCAAAATTCATCCTAAAATCATCTAATACCAAAACTCATCCTAAAATCATCTAATACCAAAATTCATCCTAAAATCATCTAATACCAAAAGAATAATTTCTCTAATACTGCATTTCACATCTATTTCACATCTATATATCATCTAATAGCAAAATTCATCCTAAATTCATCCTAAAATCATCTAAACATAGAAAAAAAAAGGAGGAAGGGGGCGTACTTGAAGAAGAGGGCGAGGAGGAATGGGGATGGCGCCGCAGGTCGTCAGTGCAGGCGGCGTCCTGGATCCCGGCGGCGGTGAAGACGAGGGTGGGGAGCCGGCGAGGATGGCGCTGATTGGCGGTGCAGGTCGGCGTCGTCGATCCCGGTGTCGGGGAGGTCGGGGTCGGGGAGGTCGAGGCCGGCGAGGACAGACGGTGGAGAGGGCGGAGAGGGCGGCGGCCTCGATGGACGGACGGCGGAGAGGGCGGCGACGGTGGAGAGGAGCGCGGAGAGGGTTAGGCGGTGAGGGCGAGCGGCGACGGTGGTTTTGGATCGAGAGTGAGTGAGTGATTGAGTGACCGGATCTGGATCTAGAAGAGGTCCAACCCTAGGTCAATCCTAGTCAAACTCACCTGTGACGGGCTCAAACTGTGGGTCCGTCACAGGTGAGGCCACCTGTGACGGGCCCAGCGTTCCTGGCCGTCACAAGTGAGGTCACCTGTGATGGCCCTACAGTTAGCGCCCGTCACAGGTGAGTTCGACCACCATATTTTATTTTATTTTATTTTATTCCACTTAGTTCTTTTATTTTCCTTAACATATTTCCACATACACTACATATTTTGTTTTACTTAATTATTTTATTTCACTAACAGTAGTAATTGCACTTCATTATTTTACTAATTTTTTTTATTTTATTTCACTTCTAGTGGGTGCTTCACTTAATTATTTTATTTGACTATTTCATAAGCAATATACTATTGATCATTGCGAACATGTAGACATAACGTACGTACATAAATTACAAAAATAATCATTCCTCATGGTCGACGCGTGCATACTGAACGTCATCTTCTTCTTCCTCCTCTTCTAGAGGTATTTCTTGACCTATGCCGTGGACGTGCTGTTTGTAATCATCCTCGTCTGCAATATTGTCCAATCCAACAATTCTCCTTTTCCCTTCACGAACAACATGTAGTTTCTTGTTACATGGGTCAACTACGTAGAAGACTTGAACAACTTGTTTGGCGAGAACGAACGGTTCATCCTTGTACGCGTTGTTAGCCAAGTTGACAGTGGTAAAACCTTCATTGTCAACTTTTACATTGTGAAGATCGACCCATCGACAACGAAACAACGGGACTTTGAACTTCAAGTAATCTAGCTCCAATATTTGCTCAACTCTGCCATAGTATTGATCACGCCGACCACCGTCACTAGCAGCCTCGATGCGTAACCCACTGTTCTGCACTGTGTATTTGATGTCTTGCTTTACCATGTGAAAGGTGTATCCATTTATGTCATATCCTTGCCAGGTGGTGGCACTCCATTCAGGACCCTGTGACAACCACTGAAGTGTTTCATTAGACAAGTTCTGCAACCTGGCAATTCGGTTCTTCAGCCACTCGTTGAAAGAAGACATGTGCTTGTTTCTGACCCAACTCTCTGATCGGCCTGGGTTCTTCTGTCGGAGAACTGCAAGGTGTTCGTCAACGTACGGCACCACCTCAGTCATATGCTGTAGTACCATGAAATGAGCTTTATCATACACCTTCCGATCCAACCTAACAATCTTCCTTCCAACAGTACCAACACCATCAAGCCTCCCTTCATGATGAGATCGTGGTAATCCAATTGAAGATATTTCTGACATGTAGTCCACACAAAAATCGATGACCTCTTCGGTTGTGTAACTCTCGATGATACTCCCCTCGGGGTGTGAACGGTTCCGTACATAACCCTTAAGGATCCCCAGGTACCTTTCGCAAGGATACATCTACGTCATGAAAGCTGGACCACAGCACTTTGTTTGCCTCACAAGGTGCACGGGAAGATGTTCCATTATGTCAAAGAAAGTTGGAGGA
This sequence comes from Oryza punctata, assembly GCA_000573905.2. Classification (NCBI taxonomy): domain Eukaryota; kingdom Viridiplantae; phylum Streptophyta; class Magnoliopsida; order Poales; family Poaceae; genus Oryza; species Oryza punctata. The sequence goes on along the minus strand of CM002491.2, from coordinate 24,833,933 downwards.
AAGTACATCTCAAGATGACATAGGGTTCTCACAAGTTCTGCCTGTAGTTCATCTAGTCCCTCGGGATCAATGATCTTCTGGCCGATTGCTTAGAAGAAGGAACACAACCGCTGGATCGTGTGTCGCACCTGAGGAGGCAAAATATTCCTTATTGCAACGGGCAACAGCTGTGTGATAAGAACGTGGTAATCATGCGACTTCATTCCTACCAATTTAAGGTCTTGCAGTGAAACGAACCTACTAATTCTTGATGAGTAACCAGATGGAACCTTTATACCACTCAAACATGTTAGCAAATCAATCTTCTCTTCTTTCGAGAGAGTGTAGCAGGCTGGAGGAAGGTACACCCTGCCGGATTCCGTGTTTATGGGATGTAATTCCAAGCGAACACCCATTTCTTCCAGATCTCGTCGGGCGTTGAGACCATCCTTTGTAGTACCTGGGTTAAGCAGTAATCCCATTAAACTCTCACATACATTCTTCTCGACATGCATCAAATCTATGCAGTGGCGAACTTCAAGATCCTTCCAGTATGGTAGTCTCCAAAATATTGACTTCTTTTTCCACATGCTCCTGTCTTTTGTCTTTTGTTTTTCCACATGCTCTTCTGTTTTGTCCTTCGATATGCTCTTCTCTTTTGTCTTTCCAACTTTCCTCTTTTTTCCAAACTCGTTGGTTATTCCCATCACTAAGTTGTGCACCTCTGTCCCTGTTAGCTCTACCGGGGGTCCGGCTGTATCTCTGTGTCCATTGAAATTCTTTCTCATATTCCTATACGGGTGATACCTTGGGAGAAATCTCTTGTGACCCATGTAGACCGTCTTGTATGAATGCTTCAACCATTTGCTTCTTGTTTCCTCCATACACTCCGAACACGCCCATTTCCCTTTCACAGTTTGGCTACAAAGGTTGCCAAGGGCCGGATAATCGTTGATGGTACAAAACAGCATCGCATGGAGGTTGAAATACTCTTGTGCATATGCGTCCCATGTTCGTGTTCCCTCATTCCATAGCCTTTTGAAGTCATCGATTATCGGTTCAAGGAACACATCGATATCGTTGCCAGGTTGTCTCGGTCCTTGAATGAGCATGGCAAGCATAATATACTTTCTTTTGAAGCACAACCAGGGAGGAAGGTTATAGTTAACAAGCAGAACTGGCCATGTACTGTGACGACTGCTCAAATCACCAAATGGATTAATGCCGTCCGTACACATTGTGAAACGCATGTTTCTTGGGTCCTTTGAGAATTCCTGGTAAATCCTATCGATTGTCCTCCACTGTACTGAATCTGCTGGGTGCCTCAGCATACTATCGACTTTCCGTTCTTCGGCATGCCAGCGCACTAGCTTAGCTTGTTCATTATTCGCAAACATTCTCTTCATGCGCTACGCAATTGGGAGATACCACACCACCTTTGCGGGGCCTCCCCTCTTTGACTTACTTCCTTCACCTTCACTCTTTGCTCGTTTGTATCTAGATACCCCACAGACAGGGCAGACATCCAAGTCAGCGTATTCCTTGTAATACAAAATGTAGTCGTTCGGATTAGCATGAATTCTTCTGACCTCCAGGCCCAACGGACATAATACTTGCTTCGCTTCATATGTCGTATGCGGTAAATTGTTCCCCTCTGGCAACAGGTCCTTTAACAGCTCAAGAAGTTCCGTAAAACTCTTGTCCGACCAGCCATTACTAGCCTTAAGCTTCATGAGTTCCAACACGCATGACAACTTGCTGTGCTTCGACTTGCATCCATCATACAAGGGCATCTGACAATCTTCCACCAACTTACTAAACTTCTCAAAATCTCTGTCGTTGTCCTCTGCATCTTCAATGTCATGCAACATTGTAGATAGACATTGAGTATCCAAATCTATGGTCTCTCCACCTAACGGAGAAGGTACGAACATGTCTTCTCGAGCTGCGGCGGTGTTCTCTACATCCTGATCCAACACTTCTTCAGCTGCGACATCAGGCGCCTCTTGCTCTCCATGCTTGGTCCAGCAGGTATATTTCTTCATGAATCCATTCGTTATCAAATGAGAATGCACTTCTGAGCTATCAAGGATCATCTTTTCATTCTTACAGTCCCTACATGGACACAATATGTACATGCTCATCCTACTTTTTCTGTCATTCTCCGCAAATGTGACAAATTCAGTGACCCCCTCTCTATACTCTGTAGACGAACGATGAACATGGTACATCCAACTACGATCCATCTGAAATCAACAACATAGGAAGAAAAATATATGATGATCGATATATTGAGAATGAAGGGAAGAATAATGTGTTTTTTACCTTGAGTTTTAGCAAAAATTCGCCCCCTTGCCCTCCCAACTGATTTGTGAACATTAAATGGTCGGGATGGAAAGTAGTTGGCGGTTTGGGGGGTATTTATAGACCCAACACACCTCAAACGGGTTAGGTAAAAAAAGCCCGTCAAAGGTATTGGTCATACCTTTGACGGGCCTCAACTGAGTTGCCCGTCACAGGTAGGTCGATACCTGTGACGGGCCGGGAGGAAAACCCGTCACAGGTGACGCCCATCACCTGTGACGGTTTGTAATGAAAGGACCCGTCACAGGTGAGGTCATACCGTTGACGGGTTGGAGGAAAAACCCGTCACTGCATCACCTGTGATGGCTTATTCTTGCAGCCCGTCACAGGTAAAGTGATACCTCTGACGGGCCACGGCCAGATGCCTCACCGATGATGGTATCCCGTATGACCCGTCAAAGGTGACGGTCATCAGTAATCATTTGTTTTGCCCATCACTGATATCTCGTCAGAGGTGTGAGGATCTGGCGTAGAGTGATGGTCTAAACATATCCAGCTGGTATAAGAATATGATAGTATCTGTGCTACTAGTGGGTCATATACATAGTTAAATATACTACAAAGCACTTACGACTACAGTGACTGAATATGCATGCGGCGTCTGCATCCATATGCATTGGCCATTGGATAACAATGAAGCTGCTTCTCCTTTCCATCGAGCTCCAAGTATATCTAATTTGACGACTTACCCATTTAGATTTTGAATGGACCAATTTCGCACCAGATACATGCTGCTTTCACCTTTCAGACACTAATAATCTATCAATATGAGATAACACACACATGTCCTCTTTGTTTGTATATTCCAGTCCTTATCTATTCTAGCTATGCATAGAGAATATTTTCCACGCGAAACCCAGCGCATATCCCGCAGTTTCTCCACCTTTTCTCATGTTTTACTTTCTTTCTTTTTTCTTTTTGGTCTCAGCAAGGGTGCTTTAATTTAGCTATATATAGTCAATGGAAGGCCAAATTAAAGTTATCCACTTTGACCTCTGAAATCAAAACGCCAGCTCCCAACAACCTTTTAACTCCGATGTCTATCTCCATATGACCATATCCCACGCAACAACGCAGAGCATGGTCACAAATTAAAGCAGACAATAAAAAATCCGAACGAGACGATCTATCTAACATGTACACAGTGCCAGATCGCATCAGCACTGACAGGGAAGCCATAACGCACACACATGCGCATGTCCTGATCACAGCACATGCATGTTGCGCCGGCCGGCGAACTGTCAACTCTCGATCGAGGGCGCCCGCCGCTGATCCCGCCATAGAAAATGACGACCGAGCTAACGACCGACGCGAGAGCCCATCAGCTCGATCGCCTGCCTGCCTCTGCCTGCCTGCAGGCTGGCTGGATCGATCGATCGATCGGTACGTCGGCACCAACCCGCCAACCCACGAGGCCACGATCGGTGGCGCGGCTGTCAACCGGGGACGGTTGGGTGATCCGACTCGGTGCCCGGTAGGACGCGACGCTGACTCAGTGCAACGTGGGCGTGAAGGGGAAAAAGCAGGTGAAACCGCGAAAGTGCGCAAGAAAAAAGGGGCCTTGGTGACCGAACGTGTGACGGCGTCTTCCATGGTTGCGCGGCCGCGTACGTACCTGGCTTCTTCGTTCGTGGTGATCGTGTAGGAGGGGTTTGGACCCATCGCCCAGTTTATCCATCTGTTTCCGCGTCATCCCCGGTCGTCAGATCAGCGCGAGTGCGTAATTGCTCATGCAGATGCGGAAATGCTTGAAAAAAACTTGGAATAATCTGGACACATATAGTTGCTCCGGGCACATTGGGATTATTTACTTTGCTTTACCCTTGCACCGTTGCACGCATAGAAAGATCAATGACGCACTCGACGGCGAGGAACAGTCACACAGTCACGCCACAGAGCATCTTAATTTGGCTCTTTCCCTACCTGATTCCTCTGATCCCCTTCCAAATTTGGTACCATGTGTCCATGTCATAAATTATCCGTATCCCAAGCCGCATACCTGCATGCATGTACGTGACAGCTGGTTGGAAGATTGTACCAGTCCATGCTTGGATGACTGTACAAAGCTGCAGTGCAGTAGTGGGCACGGGCACCCCCTCCCTGCACATGCAGCACAGCACTAGGTGAGGCCAGCTCAACATAGGGAAAACTCCTTTTATCCTGAATCCCGGTGGGAGACGGTGACTGTTCCATTCAAAAGTGTACTGGGTAGGCTCCACAGCTTTTAATTTGATCCTTCCGAAGAGAAAACCCTTGTATAAAAGGCACCCCTCTTCCTCCTACTCGAAGCACGGAGCTCGAGCAACAACCACCCACGCACATCAAGGACAGCCTCGCACAAGAGCCGGAGCTATCTTAAGGCTCAAGGGAGCAAGAAGGAGTCTTTCAGTCATTCCTCATCCCAACGATCAATCCATGGAGAAGGCAGCGCGCCACGAGCATGTGATCGGGATCCCAGTGAGCAACAGGGCTTTCGGCATCGAGGAGCCGGATTTCCCAAGCGATGGAGCCGCCGCCTATCATAGCGACGCGAAAAGCTCTGCAACCGCGCGTACGAGCTCCAAATTTGGCAGGACAGGGGACAGGCTTGCTCAAGGCATCAAAGAACATGGTACGTTCTTCTCCAGTCCATCTTGGACAATACGACTACTTCTGATCTTGGATGTGAGTTCGATTTCTTGGTTGCGAATTGGAGAGTACTAGTACTGAAAAATCTTTCCTTGATGATTTGCAGTGACTCTAGGACCAAAACTGTACGAGACCATGAAAGGCAAGCTGACGCTGGGCGCGAGAATCCTCCAGGCGGGCGGCGTGGAGAAGGTCTTCCGCCGGTGGTTCGCTGTCGACAAAGGCGAGAAGCTCCTGAGGGCATCCCAGTGCTACCTGTCCACCACAGCCGGCCCGATCGCCGGCATGCTCTTCATATCGATGGAGAGGATCGCGTTCCGGAGCGACCGGTCGCTGGCGCTGACCACCCCGAGCGGCGACACGGTGCGGGTGCCGTACAAGGTGGCCATCCCTCTGAGGAGGGTGAAGACGGCCAAGCCGAGCGAGAACAAGCACCGCCCGGAGCAGAAATACGTCCAGGTGGTGACCGACGACGGCTTCGAGTTCTGGTTCATGGGATTCGTCAGCTTCCAGGTGACCCTGAAGAACCTGGAGCTGGCCGTCGCGCAGGCGCAGTGATCGATCGATCTCGATGAAACAAACGTCGAAGTTGGGTCGTCAGTTTCTTAATTGGTCGTGCCTTGTGTGTGGTCTGGTTAATCTGTTGTGCATATGTGGTAGCCCGGTAGGTGTTTGTGGTGGATTGCTTGGCGTTTTTGGCTTTGGAGCAAGTCTACACATGGTAGGAGAAATTTTAGTGCATCAAATTTCTTGATTGATGTTGGAGAAAATAGTGCCACGGCAAAAGTGCCATCATATACATGTGGTATGTACAAGATCAATGAGAAATCCAAAATGTTTGTTCAACATTATATATTACAGTACTTAGCTTATAACTGCAGCTCATCTCTTCTTGGCTTTTATTCTGGATAATTAGTCTCCCAGACTATGAATGATTTGTTTTGTATATATATATTATTGGAACTAACTAATTAATATGCTGAATTATTGGCAAGACTAACCTGATGAATCAAGACCTTTCATCTGAAACTATGCGTGTATAACCTACTTTTCTCAAAAATAAAATAAAAAAAATACAGCTTAAAAGGTATAAGAGGAAAAATATTAGGCGATCTAATCATGTCAGCATCACTCTAAAACTTGTTGATTGCATCAATTTACTTCCAATAAAATTGATCCACCAGCTATATATCTGATACTACTATACTATGCATTAATTATTGGCAAGACTGACTTGATGCATGCATTATGTCACTGTTAGGCACTTTAATTCATTGAACTATAATTAACGGGATAAATATATCAGAATAACCGGATCATGATAAGATGAAATAAAATTATGAATACATACTCATTTTTAATAGAGACGTTAAGAATAAAACCGGCATGAACTCAACAGTACCATGCTCTGCGATTGGCATTGCGTTGGCTTTTCAGAAGCTTTTACTTGAGAAGCCAAGCTAACGCGTTTAGCCACTCTCGACATTGTATATCTATCCACCGTAACTGTCAATACTTAACAACCAAGCAACCAACTAGGCCAGTTCAGTTCGGTGAATACCATAGATCGTTAATTTAAGTACTACATTAAAAACCATTGACATCAATACCTTAAATATTTGTGTTGAATATTTGGAAATCCCATGTGCAGATTTGTCTCCTAAAGTACTTTCACAATTAATTTTAAAACGTTTTTAAACGTTTTGTAATGGACTTGATGTGCAGATCTGTGTCCTAATTGTATTGGGGTTTTTAAACGTTTTGTAATAAAAACGATTGATTAGAATTGTACTTTTGATTACCACGTCGATGTGAATTTTTTTTTTACCAAAGAAAGTATAATTTTAGAACACAAGTTATAGAGAAAAAGTTGGTTTTGTTTTATCATTTTAACATAGGTCAATCCCTACATTAAATTCAACAGATGTCAATGGAAAAATTTGTTATATGACATTCAAAATTTGTGTAATTTGCAGGTGGATATCGAAAAACGTGTTACAGCTAGAGGAAAAAAACTGATAATTTGAACCGAGGATATTCATACCCAATTGGAGAGAGAAATTACTAAAAAGACAAAATTACCCCTAGAGTAACGGGCTTTAAACCTGACACTGAAGTGCAGATGGAATATGACGTATGCTAGTAATGTCCTCGAAGTGATGGCTAATTAAGAGTTGCATTATTTTTTAAAATGACCCTTGGAGTATTCATGTATTTTTGAAAATATCATCAGACAAACTATTGGTCTTTTGGGGTGTTATCCCATTGAGAAATATTTTTCGATATCCACCAGTAAATCACACAAAATTTAGGTATCCTATAGTAAATATTGTCGTCAATCCCTCTTAAGGCTGAGTTTGATAGTGTAGTAGGGATGGGATTTTCGATTGCACGCAAAAAAATATCATTAATGCATGATTAATCGAGTATTAATTACTATAAATTAAAAATAAATAAATTTATTTTTTTAAGAAACTTCTATGTGAGAAACTTTTACACAAAACACAAGTTAGAAAAGTGTTCCTTCGGAAACAAAAAAGTTGTTGTTCCCTGCTACTCTGCTGAACTCAGACTTATGGTCTGTTTCTTGCATACTTTCAACCAGAACCAAACTATCACCCTAAGAGGGAGTTTCAGAAGCAATTTCAGCTCCAGAACACCTGAAATTCACACATAGGACTCGGACTGATCTCTCGTCGTATCTAGAAACACCACAATGCGCAGATGAACCGCGTGGTAGACATTAGTGCACTGCATGACAATTGACAACAAAGCATCATCATTGACGTTACTTCTCCCTGCCATCTCCTTACAGAACAGCAGGATCGGCCTGAAAACGATCTCGTCGGAAGTGTCCCCCGTTTCTCCAGCGACTTCTTCGCCCCTGCATGGACACGTACTCCGCCGGAAGATACGCCGAAGTAATCCAGTCGCAGGGACGAGCACCACCGCCAAAATCTGTTTCCGAGCAGGTAGCCACACGGGCTTTCCTTGTCGTTGTGACAACGCAGCGCAGCGGTGCAGCCGTGCAGCGCACGCAGCGCCTTGCGTTGTTTGCGTTGCACGCCCGTCGCGCGCGCGGACGACGGACGTCGACGCTCGCGTATGCAGATCCAGAAGCAGTGAGGAAGCGCCGGCCCGGCGTCGCAACGGCCCACCTGTTGCCGGCTTAAATGCGTGCGACAAGGATGGCGTGGGCGCCCATGCGATGCGACTGCGTTTTGCTTGCCTTGGCAGTTGGCACCACAGCCGAGCGGACACGCGCGCGGGCGGCGGACGGTTACATGCGCGCGTTAGGTGAGGTCGGGGCCTTGCTGAGTCGGTGCTGCGTGGGATGTGACCAAGACCTCTGGGCTTGGTTTGGTAGGAAACCTTGAAGAAGCAGAGCACAGCACAGTCGTTTTTGCCTCTGCTTCCCTCCACATCGATCAATCACCTGTTCGCCGTGGATCCCGTGCGGCCGCTATCTCGGGAAACAATTCTTGTGCACGCCATAGTGTGTGTTCATTCGAGCTATAACGTCTCAGTGCAATGCACGAAGAACGTAGCTATACAAGTGGCCTTGCAAAGTACAGTAACCGTAGCATCGGCTCGGCGCAGCGGGCCCCATCTTCGTAGCTCCCGACACATTACAGGGCTCCTTTTTCCCGGGGATCCGGTGCATGCAGGAATGTGCAGGCACATGGGGCGCTTCTCGGAAAGCGGCAGCTGGCGGGCATGGCCATCTGGCCGTCTCGATACCATAGAGAAATCTCGAATCTCGCTTTCGAGCAATGAATATACCACACCTGGCCTTCACATGGAAGGTGGGGCTACCTCTAAAAGCTCCATTTTCTAGCCAGGCCGAATGGCCGAGCGGATGACGCGGCCACTCACGAAACGAGCAGCTGCAAGCCTGCAACCAGCAGGCAGCAGAAGGGGGGTCTACGCCTTCTTTACGCGAACGTGGACTTCGCCTTTCTGATCCACCGGTGACTCGGCCGGCCCGTTTGCTGACTCCGCAAATCCACTGCGCCCCTTTGAGAAAAGGATCCACCACCGCGCCGCAACGCCTATATAGGCCGCTCTCCGTGGCTGCACTCCGGTACCAATCCAGTTTTCCTTCCACGCTAAGGCAAACAGCGGAACGCAGCACACAACACAAGCCCCAGCTGCTCGATCTCTTCGATCACGCCGTCGAGAGGCTCGTAGTAAGCACGCTTAGCTGCAGATCGAGCGAGCAGCCATGAGGAAGTCAAGCATCAACGGCGGCCATGTCATCGGAGTCCCGGTGACCGCCAAGGCGTTTGGCATAGAGGAGGAGGTGTCATCAAGGGGCCAGTCGTTCAGGAAGGTCGACGGCGATCACCTTGCGGTCTCGTTGTCGCACCCCAGCCCTTACACGTCTTTCGGCTATAAGCACAGTAAGTATATTGGTCACGATCATATCAAAACCGTCAGATCAAATTCTGATGCACGCAAGACGTGTGGTATTGTATGCTGGTTTCTAATGTTTATGGTGATCCTTGTGTATCTCTGCAGGCAGCAAGGGTCAGGTGATCCACTGGGTGAGCAAGCTGAGCAGAAGGGCACAAGGCTTCAGGGAGCATGGTGAGTTAGCGTTCATGCATGCATGTTTAATTCGCCATAAAAAAAAACTTGTTGATCATTAGGACGTAAGTGATGAACGCAGTGTCCTGATATACATCACCGTGTGTAACGTGCAGTGACCTTGGGGCCAAAGCTGTCGGAGACGGTGAAAGGGAAGCTGAGCCTGGGCGCCAAAATCCTGCAGGCCGGCGGGATCGAGCGCGTGTTCCGGCAGGCGTTCTCGGCGGAGAAAGGAGAGCGGCTGGTGAAGGCGCTGCAGTGCTACCTCTACACCACCGGCGGCCCCATCGCTGGGATGCTCTTCGTCTCCACCAAGAAGGTCGCCTTCCGCAGCGACCGGCCGGTCATGGTCACCTCGGCCAAGGGCGACGTCGCGCGGGTGCCCTACAAAGTGGTGGTCCCGCTCAGGAGGATCGCGCAGGTGCGGCCGAGCGAGAACGCCGACAAGCCGGAGGAGAAGTACATCCACGTCGTCACGGTGGACGGTTTCGAGTTCTGGTTCATGGGGTTCGTGAGCTACCAGAGGTCGTGCAAGTACATGCAGCAAGCCGTCTCGGAGCTGCAATGACTAGTACTGCGCGTGCATGGTGCAATGGTCTGGTGGTGATCGCGAGGTCCACTATTGTTTGTTCCGTCGGCACGATGAGAAGAAAAGTTGTGGGCTGCTGCGCCGTCTTTTGTTGCGAGGCAGCCATGGCTGAAGTCGCTCGATCTTATTTCGGGTTCTTCCGCGTACGATTTGGATTGACATGTGTGATCTTTCAAATACCAGTAGCTAGTAATTTGTACGATGGGCCGTGAAAATTAACCATGACCCGTGTTGATGAATGGAAAGTTTTAAGTTGTTCAAATCCTTCTCGATAATTTCCTAGAGGCCCTGTTTGTTGATTTAAATTTTTAAGCAGATTATTATTGCGGGCTATCTTTTTATTGCAGAATGAATTAAATATTTATTTTAAATAAACTTAATATATAGCTTAAGACAAATTGTGTAAGTAATGCAATACTTCTTTGAGAAAAATATTCTGTAAACCTTAAAGCACATATAACTCATCTTAATAATGCAGTGAATGATAAAAAAAGAACAGGGCCGGTACGAAGAGAACTTCTCATAGTCAGCCTAATACCAGACGAGGCCGTTTAAACCGATGGAGATATGGCCTGTAATTTGTGTTCCGTTGACTACTTTCTGGGTCGGAACAGAACTTTAGCTAGTCTGTACCGTCACTTAAGGCCCGAAAGTATCCAATCGTACCGAACCATCGCGGCGTTTGCCGGCCAATTCAGAACGATCCATATCAATATGGACCTGTTTTTGAACGGGCCTCGTCTACCGCCACCACCTACTCGCTCGCCAGGGCGAGTGCGGCGTGGCATTGGCTGCCACTGGGGCGTTAGCGGCGAGGCACCGCAGATAAATAGAACTCATTGGAAACGCACGTAACCAAGCGGACAAGCTGTTGGCATTAGCGGTGATGCCTCATTGCCTCGTACGATACGAATACGGCGTTTTGCGAAACTGATCGGCGTCGATCCGTGTCCTGATCGATGAAGCCTTTGTCAGGACATTAGCTGGAGGGCGATCCAAATTAGGTTGGTTAGGAAGCAATCTGGCAGGACATACACGGCTACGTTGCACTCCTTGTACGTGCCTACGTGGTCACCTGGAGTAACACCATCACTGGCTTTTCTTCTCGGTGTGTTACCGAGGTACTACCTCTGTTTTGATTTATTTATTTATTTTTGGAAGAGGGAATATGCAACTAGGTCCGTGTTAGGATCTCGCGCGCGGCTCCTCTCTACGAGAGTAGTAATGTCGTTAATTTTACATGATGGAATGTGAATTGAATCTAGGCAACGTCATCGTTTGCAGGTCCAATAGGAGATTTGAACACAAGCTAGTACTAGGGGAATCTGTGCACACCGTGACCGTCTTGCTTATTGAGAATCTGTGCACCTTGTTTTGCTTCACAGAGAATAAATGGAGCCTTTGACTGACTAGTCAAAGTGGTTTTATGCGAGGTCATTCGTGAATGGTTTCATTCCTGAACAAGTGAGCAGGACTGCAGGAGTAATGTTTCTCCCCCTGTCTAATCATGGACTAAATTTTTAGTTCATGTCATATTGAATGTTTGATACTAATTAAGAATATTAAATATAGATTAATAATAAAACTAATTGTATAAATAAGAGCTAATTCGTTTTTTAAACCTAATTAATCCATAATTAGCACATGATTACTATAATATCACATAGAGTAATTATGGATTAATTAGACTCAATAGATTCATCTCGTGAATTAATCCAGGGTTATGAAATGGGTTTATCCGTAGTCTACGTTAAATACTTCTAATTAGTGTACACACATTCGATGTAACATAAACTAAAATATTTTAGCCCCATCCAAACAGAACCTATATCTTCTTTTTTTAGCAGTACAGAGCACTCCAGCTTTCGAGTAGTGTACTACTGTCAATGGTCAATATTCCCATTCATCATTATCAAGTTCATTGCAGTGTTGTAGTGTCTCCATAAATGAATACTCCCTCCATTCACTTTTGATCATCATATTTTATCTTGACACTAAGACCAAGGAAAACAAACGCGCTTATCTTCGTAAACACCCTCGGTCCACGCACAACAGATTTGGCGGCACGGCAAACGCTTCGTCTTCACGACCGCAGCCACCGCCCAAACAAAACGCTTCGGCTCCGCATCGCTCGCAATCACGCACAAGCTATTTTTGCCACGGTTTTTTTCGCTCCCTGAAGATGAAAATCGGATGGAGTATTGCCCGGGCGAAATTCAAAAATTGAACTTCACATATTCAATGGCCCTATATAAGTAGCGATATGGAGATGGGATGCACAAAGGAGTTCAGTTTTCAATTCTTCTCCTCCCTGCCTCTACCGCAGACAAAGCAGTAGCAGTAGATGATCAATGGCGGCACAATTATTAGACCTCAATCAGCCTCCCATAGATTGGGAGGCCATCGACGAGTGGGTTGGGCCTGCTCATGAACTCGAGTATGACCTTGGTGCCATGAAGATGCAGAAGGGCATGTGCAGCGCCATGGAACTCCATCTCAGCCATGACCACAGCTTCCTCGCTTACCGCCACGATGGCGTCGACCTCGCTCCCGGCCACATCAATAGCTTCGTCCTGGAGCTTGTTCTCCATCAAGCCATGAAGGTCGAGCTTGGTCACGGCCACCGCTTGGACGTTCACGGTAACTTGGGTATTAGGAACTTCTGTGTCGCTGGCAAAGGAGTCCTCCACGACATGAACCTCATCGGAATAATACAAAATCACCTCGGCGCCATGGTGCTCGCTTAGAGAGTTCACTTCCTCGCATGCCATGGCGTTGGAAACGCGGTGATTAGAATGGAGTAGGAAGGAGTGATTCTGTTGCCGCGCGCGGTAGAATAGGAGGCAGAAAAGAGTTTGCCGCGGTGAAAAAATGAATCTGTTGCCTCGCGTGGTAGAAAAGGAAGGAGCGATTGATCTCCCGAGACACACGTGCAGTGGTGAATTAACTCCACAGCCGAGCTGAATCGGCGAGCGTGTCGAACCCGAGATGTCCGATACAAATGGGACGATCAAAATTGAACATCCGATTTTTTGAAATACGACGATCGAAATTGAACGGAGGGAGTACTTATGTAGATTAAGGATTTTTTTCTCCAATACCACTCTCTCTATCCTAAAATATAAGAAAATTTGATTGGATGAGATATCATAATACTACGAATTACATAGATATTATATTGGATATGGAATAGTACTATAGAGTAGAGACTAGAGAAGCCTTAAAGTGCAGGAGTTTTAATTTTCACATAGTACTAGCAACTTTTTTCTTACGGTAAGGTCGGGAACATGCATGTCAATCAAAATTATCACGAGGCCGTAGAATCCTCTGTCATACGGAATCTAGTATTACTGCAAAGGAATATCGGAACTTCGAAACGGTTGGAAACCGTGATATCGTCGTTTCACATTGCCGTTTCCAAATCAGCTTGTACTACTACTGCTTGTTTACAGAGGCCCCGCATGCGCAGTGGTGAGTAGTACCACTAACCACCAGCCAAATGCACGTGCACGTGCAAAAACAGAAGTCGAGAAAAACTACTCCACTACAGGTCACTACAAATATACCAGCCCTGAGCCACCAGCTCGCACACTTCCCTCGTTTTCGTCGTGTACGAGCCGGAGCAGGAGACAAAAGGTTTCAGCCATGGTTAGCCTCCGCCTCCCCCTCATACTCCTCTCCCTCCTGGCCACCTCCTTATTCTCGTGCAGCGCCGCGCCGCCGCCGGTGTACGACACCGATGGTCACGAGCTGAGCGCCGACAAGAGCTACTACGTCCTCCCGGCTAGCCCCGGCCACGGAGGGGGCCTCACGATGGCGCCCCGCGTGTTCCCCTGCCCGCTCTTCGTGGCGCAGGAGACAGACGAGCGCCGCAAGGGGTTCCCCGTGCGCTTCACCCCGTGGGGCGGCGCCGGCGCCGCGTCGTCGGACAGGACCATCCGCGTCTCGACCGACGTCCGCATCCGCTTCAACGCCGCGACGATCTGCGTGCAGTCCACCGAGTGGCACGTCGGCGACGAGCCGCTCACGGGGGTCCGGCGCGTCGTGACGGGGCCGGTGATCGGGCCTAGCCCGAGCAGGCGGGAGAACGCGTTCCGCGTGGAGAAGTACGGCGGCGGAGGCGGTGGGTACAGGCTGGTGTCGTGCAGGGACTCGTGCCAGGACCTGGGCGTTTCAAGGGATGGCGCGCGGGCGTGGCTGGGCGCGAGCCAGCCGGCTCACGTCGTGGTCTTCAAGAAGGCCAGGCCAAGCCCACCAGAGTAAACAAGGGGGGCCACCTATATAAGAAAACAAGGGGGGATTTCATGCGTTGCGTGGTGCCACCTATATAAGTAGCGTGCATGCATGCATGTGCTGGTTGAATAATGTGTGAAGAGGCTAGCGGTTCTGTTCTCATGGTCAGGTCGTGTCATGTCTGTTAGTTGTGAGTCGTGAGCACTGAGCAAGTGAGCAGGACCCTACTTCTGGGTGTCTGGCCCAGGCGCCCAGCCAGGCCTGTTAAGTCCAAATGGAATGAACGAATCGAATAGTATGAATATGTTCCACAGGTGATTGTTTGCTTAAGCGTCCAGGGGATCCCTAATGCACGGATACGGACGCTCGGTCGTCCCTCCCCGTTCTAAACCTATGTATATGTGTAGTCATGTAAAGTTTATATGTATATATAGCATGCACGTATATAGCGGAAAAGCTAATTGGCGCAGACGCGCTAGTTCGCTCGCTGGCGCGCACGCCGCGCGGCTGGGGGCGTCTGCGCCTCTGCAAGCGTTTTTTCTCGCTTTTTTTTTTTGCTGATTTTTTCCGCGATTTTTTTTATTTTAGAAATTGAATCTTTCATCCTCAATTTCTGCTGAAAGTTTTGATTTTGAGTAGAAAGTTTTAAGATTTGAGTTGAAATTTTTAAATTTGAGTTGAATGTTTTGAATTTTGAGATGAAAGTTTTTAAATCTGAGTTGAAAGTTTTTATATTCGAGTTGAAAGTTTTTAAATCTTGACTTGAATTTTTTCAAATCTGACTTGAAAGTTTCAAAATCTGAGTTGAAAATTTTTTAAATTTTAGTTGAAAGTATTCAAATCTTGACTTGAAAATTTTTAAATCTGAGTTTCAAATTTGGACTTGAAAGTTTTCAAATTTCAAATCTTAGTTGAAAAGTTTCCAAATCCTGAATAAATCTGATTTGAAAGTTTGTTTCAGTCAACTAAAAAAAGGAAGAAACACGCGCATATTGAATTTTTATCCAGAAAAAAGACGAAAAAAAGGAAACCTACGTGGGAGATTTTTTCATGATACGAAACTAAGAGCATCACCAAAAGCTTCCTTATTCCATTCCCTATCCTCAAATTTAGGAAATTTTGGTGAAAAATCGTCTCCAACAGAATCCCTAACTGATCTCCCAATAGATCAGGATCCCAACACTGGATATATCGTTACTCTCTTCTGCGGAGCGATATCTCGTTCCCTATCTCTAGCCGAGGCTGTCTCGCGCGCGCAAAGCGAAAATGTTCCCGCGCGCTTGTTCCTCCGCGGCAAAGCCATCTTCATCGCCGCCGGCGGTCTCTTCGTCGATTACGACGGCGGCGGCGGTTGCGGCCTCTTCCTCGGCAGCGGCGCCGGCAACATCCTACTCTGCAGTGGCCTCTTCCTTGGCAGCGGTGACGGTGACATTTTCCTCGACGGCGGGCTTCTCTTCGCAGCAAGGTTGGTCTCGGCCGTCACTTCCGCTTGGTTCCCCAGTGATGGATTTGTACCACAACATGGTGCATGGCGTGGCGACGACGGCCGGAGGTCGACCGGTTGGTGGAGGTGTGCCGTTGCCATCGCAAGCACCACCACCGCCTCGTTTCGGGGCACTTCCACGGTACATTGACATTTGGCCCGGCGGCCATCCGCGCCCCCCACTGTCGCATGGCCCTCGTGTTGGCTTGCCTCATCCCTGTGCCAGTCAACCTCCCTACTCCGGTGTTGAGGTGGCAGAGGTCATGGAAGGCTAGACACCAACCCTGCCACTGGATCCCCTCTCACATGAAGCTTCGGGCAGCGGTTTCTCCAGAGCTGGATCTCTAGGTGATGAAGAATTCATCGACATGAGCAATTTCGGTAAAGTTTCTGATTCATTCAGTGTTACATCTGAAGTCAAGTTCGTTTTGGTGATGTTTTCCACCTTTTGATTTCCTATCAATAGTCACGCAATTCAGTTCTGATTTTTCCTTGTGCAGTTTACCAAATTTTGATATGAGATGTGCTATTTTGCATTGAAAAATTTCAGTCTGTATATTTGTTTCCTGGCATGTAAGCAATGGATAATGTTTAGGCCTTAAAATGAATGACAGTGAATACAAACGGTGATCCTGACAGTGATCTGAGGATGAGCACTACAAGATTTATATGTATTTGGTTCTATGGTCTTGGCAGTGCTTCTATGGTGAAGACGTGATGTTTTTTCTCTTTACAATTCATGATTGTAACCTGGATATGCTCTGAATTTTTGCTAAGCTCTGAAAGTCTGAAATATGCTATGTCAATTTTTTTTTGCAATGTCAAATAAGCTCTGAAACTTTGTAAGTTTGTAGTATGTTCTGTCAAATATTGTTGCTCTATCAAATTTGCTCTGAACTCTGAAAGTTTGTAGTATGCTCTGTCAAATATTTTTGCTCTATCAAATTTGCTCTGAAATTCTAAAAGTTTGTAGTATGCTCTGTCAAATACCTTTGCTCTATCAAATAAGCTTTGAAACTCTAGAAGTTTGTAGTATGCTCTGTCAAAAATCTTTGCTCTATCAAATTTGCTCTGAAACTCTGTAAGTCTGAAACTCTGAAACTCTGTAAGTTTACAGTCTATAGTTGAACATAAAAGAACCACCTGCTTTTGGCAATCAGACGTTCAGAGTTTCATGAAAGCTTTTTGTTCTGACATGCTAACAAGGTTTTGATTTTTGTTCCACGGGCAGATAGTCGAGAGAGAGAGTGATATTATACAAACTTGATGAATTATTTTGGCTCGAGTGAGATGGGAAGCCAATATGAGGATGAACATGAACCCGTTGTGAATGAAAATGCTGCTGTGAGACCAAACCAGAAAAGATCCAAAAGCTTCAGTTTGGAGGAGGACAACCTTTTTGTGTCGGCATGGATAAATGTTTCCTTTGATGCGGTACAAGGGACGGATCAATCTCATGGTACATATTGGGGCCGCATTTATGAATATTTTCATGAAAACAAGGAATTCGATACAGATCGTTCCCATGGTTCACTTATACATCGTTGGTCCGCTATACAAGAGCAAGTCAATAAGTATACTGGTTACTTGTGTCGGATTCAGAATCGAAACCAGAGTGGTGTCAATCCCGAGGATATGGTAATACTTGGTTTATGCAGCCTATTTTGCAATCTTGTCTTTTATGTTTCTAACTTATGTTCATTTATGTTGCAGCATGTGCAAGCAGCTTTGATGTACAAGAAAAAAGAGAAAAAGAAGTTTGAGTTTGTTGGAGGCATGCCATGAAGCCCTTTGGCCGGACCTGTCGAAACCATAGTACCAGTATGGATTCAAGCCAAAGACGTCAAGATCATTCGAGCGAAGCCCTATGGCGAAAGCCATAAGCGAATATGGCGAAGGCTGGAAAGCCGCGTCGGTACTCCGCAAGTAAAGGCATGTCGGGCGAAGGCATCTCGGGCGAAGGGCATATGGCGAACTACAAAGACTTCGCCATAGACCAGGCCCAGCCTATCGGCCCATTAAAGGCCCATATGTGCAAATGACACTGCGTACCCATGTAAATATCCCTTTCATAAGGGCAACCATATAAATTCCCCTGTAAACCTAAACCCTAGAAGGTGTAAGCTTGTGCTAAGGCTATAAATAACTAGACCTCTAGGGCTATGTAATGGGGGGGATCCCCAAAAATTGTACGAATAAATACAATTGCTTTTACACTCCAACTATTGTTGAGAGAACCACGCCTTTCGACGTGGCATAGTTGTCCATTCGACAACAGCTGGCGCCGTCCGTGGGGAACCCAGACCAAACGGCGAATAGGCTTCGCCACTCCCACGCCCTTCGCCACAGTACCAATAAGGTACGACGCCAAGGGCTGGGGGCGAATAGGCTTCGCCACACCCACGCCCTTCGCCAAAGTACCAATCAGGTACGGTGCGAAGGGATGGGGGCGAATAGCTTTCGCCAAACCCACGCCCTTCGCCAAAGTACTAGTAAGGGCTGGGGGCGAATAAGTTTCGCGACACCCATACCCTTCGCCAAAGTACCAATCAGGTACGACGCCAAGGGCTGGGTGAATAGGCTTCACCACACCCACGCCCTTCGCCACACTACCAATAAGGTACGGCGCCAAGGGCTGGGGGCGAATAGGTTTCGCCACACCCATACCCTTCGCCATTATACCAGTAAGGGCTGGGTGAATAGGCTTCGCCACACCCACGCCCTTCGCCAAAATACCAATCAGGTACGACGCCAAGGGCTGGGTGAATAGGCTTCACCACACCCACGCCCTTCGCCACATTACCAGTAAGATACGACGCCAAGGGCTGGGGCGAAGAGGTTTCGCCACGCCCATGCCCTTCGCCACAATACCCTTGCCCGCCAAAGGGCACTCGGACTCTAGCTCCGATTCATCTGCAAAAGCAGTCCTCAATGTCGAAGGACTACCCTTTGAGTATTTTCTACATCGCTAGTTGTTAAATCAACAAAATTTTTAAGCGGTGAAGAAGGAAAAATGGGGACTATGCTGTATCGACCCTGGGCAATGGCAAACTGGTGCTCGGACATATAAAAATTCATGGGTATCTTCGCCTTTTTTGTGTATGATATTTCGTGGAAAAACCCCAAGGCAAACGTTTGATCAACGAAAACGCCAGGGGGGCGATACGAATCGGCCCAAGCACTGCTTGCCGAACGTTGAAACCGCGACAACTCGTTTTCGGAAAAAATACCGATCGTCGCTACACTCGACTTATGCAAATACTTAAGCGTTTCTGGACGCGTATGCCGAAAGTCGAGAGCGAATGATGAGGGCTGAAAAGTCAATGTGAATTCCTTTCACTAACACGCAAGGGGGCCGACACGCTTCGCCCTTCCGAACGTACAAGTTACAAAATGCGATGATAGCAAAAAGAAACTTAAAAACACGCAGAAGCTCCATTAGGCAAAAGCACATACGTGTTATACAAAGGAGCATTATAAGTATATTACATCGTCCGTTTCAGGACATTTTCGCCTTGCCCATACTAAGTCTGGCGAACACGGTTCGTCATTGTACACGACTTTAATGGGGGAAGGAGGCGAAATACACACCGACGTCAAGCGATAGTAGCTTGACGATTAGTCATTTCGAAGTCTAACCAGAATGTGGCAATGTCTTCGCGGCGCTGGATGTGGCACCGGTCGTAATCCTCTAAGGTTCGACCAGGATGTCTTCGCCTCCAATTTGCCATTTTGGCAACCACATAGCTACATAAAAGGCAAACGTTTTATCAACGAAAACGCCTGGGGGGCGAAATGAATCGGCCAAAGCATTGCTCGCCGAACATTGAAACCGCGACAGTTTGTTTCGGAATAAAGATACCGAACGCCGTTACATTTGACTTACGCA
This sequence comes from Oryza punctata, assembly GCA_000573905.2. Taxonomy (NCBI): domain Eukaryota; kingdom Viridiplantae; phylum Streptophyta; class Magnoliopsida; order Poales; family Poaceae; genus Oryza; species Oryza punctata. Next base: position 24,814,178 of record CM002491.2, on the reverse strand, counting down.
AAACACAAGCGTTTTTCCTAGCGCAAAATGCTACAAGTCGAAAACGGAAGTCGAAAGCTGAAAAGTCAACAAATCTTTTCGCCAATCCCCGAAAGGGGGCCGAACACATGACTTTCGGCGAAATCCCCGCTAAAACAATATGGAAAAGGGGAAGGAAAAAATACAAGTCAAGAATTGCGCAAAGCAGACGAACTTGGCAAAGTATAATCACCCAGTGTCATAATACAGCTTCGCCATTCTCGAAAGGCGAACGCCAGTGTTCATATTTTTTCTACAGGGGTTTAAAAGAGGTTTCGGCAGGAACATCTGCCGAAAGGGGGCGCCTCATGCCATACCGTATAGTTTGCACGGTCTCGGCCGAAGCTTCTTACTCACCCTTGCCCGTGAAAGGCTTGTTGGAGGCATGACATGAAGCGCTTTGGTCGGACCTGCTGAAACCATAGTACCAGTAAGGATTCAAGCCAAAGACGTCAAGATCATTGGAGCGAAGCCCTATGGCGAAAGCCATAAGCGAACATGGCGAAGGCTGGAAAGCCGCGTCGGTACTCCGCAAGTAAAGGCATCTTGGGCGAAGGCATCTCGGGCGAAGGGCATATGGCGAACTACAAAGACTTCGCCATAGACCAGGCCCAGCCTATCGGCCCATTAAAGGCCCATATGTGCAAATGACACTGCGTACCCATGTAAATATCCCTTTCATAAGGGCAACCATGTAAATTCCCCTGTAAACCTAAACCCTAGAAGTTGTAAGCTTGTGCTAAGGCTATAAATAGACCTCTAGGGCTATGTAATGGGGGGATCCCCAAAAATTGTACGAATAAATACAATTGCTTTTACACTCCAACTATTGTTGAGAGAACCACGCGTTTCGACGTGGCATAGTTGTCCATTCGACAACACAGTTCATGCATTGTTACAATGTTTTAAAGAATCTGCGGAAGTGGCATACTAAGCGCACTCAGATGGCAGCTAGTAAAACTTCCAACAAGAAGCAGAAGAAGACCGATAATGAGAGCGGGGCTGCTGCTGATCCTGAGAATACAGAAGGTGAGGGAAGGCTAATGGGGAGGAAGAAGGCGAAACAACAGATGCAGGAACGCTTGAATCAATCACGGAAAGAGTCCTTAGATTATCTATTGGATAAGAAGAAAGAGGCCGATGTGGAGAAGGAGCGGAAGAAAGAGGAGTGGTACAAAATTGCTTTCTCACTTGACCAACAACAGATTGATTTGGAGAAAGACAAGTTCGAGTTCAAGAGAATGATAGAAGAAGATAGGCTTCTGAGGATTGATACTAGTGAAATGAGCCTCGAGGAAAAGGATTACTATGAAAATGTGAAGAAAAAAAATTCTAAGTCGATGTTCAGCTCAAGCATAAATTAGTCATCACTTAGCAATCAAAATTTTTTAGGTCTAGACCTTAATATTCTTTAGATATGGAGTCTATTTCATGAACTACTCAATGTTACTATCTTGTTTTCGTTACGATGGATTTGCTTCTTCATCTGAAATGGAACTTTTACTGTTTAGTGTGCATTTTCACACCATGTTTTACTTTTCTTCAGGATTGGTCTTGCTATCAACTGTTGCTTCTATATGGTGTGGTGTGCGCTTGCATCTGCAAAAAATGCCATAACTTAACAAGGATATTTGGTGTATATGCTGAAGTAGTTCTTCGTGGTGTTTATGTTGTTCATATATCCATATATCTGAAGGCGTCAGACAAATGGCTTCTTCAGCAATTCAACTTCCATCTACTCAGAATTGCATGTATATTACATAGTGTACATCAGCACGACCAACCAAGCAAGACTAATCGATATTGAACTCAACAATAATTCAACCGGTTAAAGGCAGATTATTCTAGGCTCAATATAGTGTACTAAGAAAAAACAAGCTGCTAGTCTTAAATTATTAAAATATCTAACATTATTTAAGAATATATAATATAAAATTAATATCGGTTTGCATGATGATTCCACAAATGTTCGATCAGGTCTTCTCTCAGCTAGTTGTGAACTTCCTTGTCTTGAATTTTTTCGTACTGACTAATGAAATCAGTAAAGTCGGTCGTATGTTCATGAGAACCACCCACCTGTTCTCCCATCTCATCATAAACTAAATCAAAATCACCATCTCTCTCGTCCTCCACAATCATGTTATTCATGATTATACAAGCTCTCATTATTTGACGCAGAATAGTTGCTTTCCAGAAATGAGCTGGTCCACGGACAATAGCAAAAGCGAGCTTGAAGCACTCCAAATGCTTGTTCAACATCCTTCCTAGCGGCTTCTTGTGCTTTGGTAAAATATTTTCTCTTATTTCCTTGTGGCAACTTAATGCTCTTCACAAGCATTGCCCATGAAGGATAAATACCACATGCAAGATATTACCCCATATTATAGTCATGCCCGTTGATACTAAAATTAACTTTAGGAGCGTGCCCTTCAGCTAGCTTTGTAAATAACGGTGATCGTTGAAGGACATTAATATCATTCTGAGATCCAGCTAAACCGAAGAACGCATACCAAATCCATCGGTCACGTGAGGCAACGACTTCTAAAACTAAAGTAGGAACTCCCTCTTTCCCTTTATACCGGCCTTGACATGTAGTCGGGCAGTTATTCCACTGCCAATGCATACAATCTAAAGAACCCAACATTGCTGGGAACCCTCTCTCTTCCCCCTCAGCAAGTAATCTAGCAATGTCATTCTCGTTTGGTGTTCTCATATATTCGTCTCCAAAAACTTCATCAATGGCCACCACAAACCTTTTAAAACTCTCAATAACGGTACTACCTCCAATACGAACATACTCATCAACTGCATCTGCTGCTATTCCATAACATAACATACGTGACACTGTTGTTACCTTTTGCAAACAGGACAATCCAAGGATACCAGCCGCATTTCTCTTCTGCATAAAATATTCATCATGTGCTTCAATAGCATTCATTATGCGTAAAAAGAGAGGTCGTCTCATTCTAAACCTGCACATTAATTAAACAATAATAATTCTCATTTGTATCAATATTACAAACAAAGATTGACAAAACACAAACCACTGCTACAAACCTGCGTCTAAATTGAACAGGGAGGTATGAAGGTTCTTCAGAAAAATAGTCATTATACAATCTTCAATGACCAGCCAATCTCTCCTGATTAATTACTGCATGCCCTAAAACAGACCCACCACACTTTGGAACTTCATCATTGTTGTCGTGCACTATGTCAATCGCCAAAGAAATAAGTTCTTCGTCGTCATCCAATAGCATTTGAAGGAGGGTGCTTCGACGACTCATCTCTTTTTCTTTTTACCGCCAAGAATGATTGCAATGGAGAGGTGGCCAACAGAGGGAAGGGAGAGGTGGCTGGCCAGTGAAGGGAAGGAAGCAGTGGGGGAGATGGGAGGGGGAGCAAGGAAGGAGAAGCTAGCCGGTGAATCGGAGCAGGGAGATCAGCGGGATGAATCGGCGCAGGAGCAGAAAGCGGCGTCGGTAGGAAGGGAGATGCGGCGCTCCAGAAGTCGCGCGTGGCATGAGGGTTGGAGGTGGCGAGTGATCACAGAGAGAAAAACTGATTTCTGTTGGTAGTTTAAAGGAGGGCCCACTTTTTATTATAGGAAATCAATTTTAGCCAATCTTTTGGAGAGATTAGTTTTTTGACTTCCTATATTGATATTTAGAAAATCCAAAAACTTAATTTGGGGAATTTTTTTTCTGTAAGCATTAATTTAAAGGGACGTATCATCTCTTCGAGCGATTAGAATCTAACAACGCAAAGCTATATTCTCTCTTAGTGTAAAGTTATAGTCCACTAATTAGTCCACTAATTACTAAAGCTTAACATACAAAAATATCACATCATCACCCACTAACAATTATTACATTTAAGTATCATGCAAGCATGCTATATTATCTATAATTTAATAATTTATTAAAGTTTAGAGATTTAAAAGTAAGCATCTTAAACTATCCCATATAATTCACATAATATTTCAATATATCTTTTCATCATTTTTTATAATATCCTATATTCCTATATAGTTCATCCTCACTTAGTTCAGGTTATTTTTTCTCTTATTAAATTATATCACATCAATTATTTTTAGTTCTTAGATGATTAATCTTTGGTTCAAATTATCTCTCTTCTTTTCTTTTCTCATTAAGCCATATCATCTCAATTTTTGTTGCCCTTAGATGTATGATCTAAATTATCTTCCTTCTTTGGTTCTCTCGTAAAACCAAATCATCTTACTATTACATTTGAATCATCATTCTACATACTATTTAAATTTAAATCACATCAATTTATGTAAAAATATGTTTATGTAAGTTTATGTTGTTTAATCTATCTTATACATTATGTTCATTATTATAATCATACTAAATTTCTACAACAACGCGCGGGGTTTCATCTAATTGGTATAGATAATGTTGTACAGTTTTAGTTTTCTACAGATTTATTGGTAAAGGAAATCAGTCAAAACTTAATTATGCCTTGTTTAGATCCACCGCCAAATTTTTTTGCCCCGTCACATCGAACGTTTGAACACATGCATGGAGCATTAAATGTGAATGAAAAAAAAATCAATTGCACAGTTTGCGTGTAAATCACGAGACGAGTCTTTTGAGCCTAATTTCATCATGATCTGACAATATGGTGCTACAGTAAATATTTGCTAATGACGGATTAATTAGGCTTAATAAATTCGTCTCGCAGTTTACAGGCGGATTCTGTAATTTGTTTTGATATTAGTCTACGTTTAATACTTCAAATGTGTATCCGTATAGACGATGTGACCCACCAAATTTTTTTACCCTGGACCTAAACACCCCCTTAGTAGAGTTCTGCTCCCGTCCAGCAGGTACCCCGGTACCTAGCCGGTACCAAATCTCGGCCCTTCATTCAGCACGATCGGACGGTGGTAAATAAGTGGTACCTCCATGTACATATTTGCCCATGAGGTGGTACGGGATACTTCAGAGTGGTGGAAGGGTAAATTTGTCTTTTCGCGTTGTTAGAGATGCGTTTTGGCTGGTTTGTGGGAAGCGGCGAGATGCGTTTTGTCCAGGAGAGGTAAACCCTAGTTTTCCAATCGATTCCCCTCCGTGGGCGGCGGCGGTGAGGTGGTGTCTGGTCCGTGGGAGGCGGCGGCGAGGTGGTCATGTGGTGCTTGGGCCCGTGGCCTCGATGCGGCGGCATGTGGAGCGGCAGATGCGGAGGGAGGAAAGTGGCGGCGCACAGATGAGAAAGAGGAGCGCACATATGAGAAAGCGGTGCCGCGACTCTGGAGATGGGGTTTCGCGTTGGGTGGATGTAATTTCTGTCGCTCCTCTTTCCAATCGTAACCCCTCACGATGGACGGGTGGATTCGTTTCGGTACTAGTACGGTACGTGTATTGGATGGGAGAAATCCTCTAATTAGTAAGGGTACAGGTAAAGAAACGAAGGGACTAGTAAATAGATTATGGTCCGTCCGTCCTGACGCTAAACTTGAAGGTTCAATTTCAGCGGAGCCCAAGAACGGGACGTTCCGTCAATGGGAGGTACATCAATTAATACCACTTGACCCAGTTGCCCTGAGACCGGAACCACTGAACCTGTCCTCGGTCATGGCGTCGATCCGCCGTGCCATCTCCGGCGACAGATGGTTCGCCCAGTCCCCGACCTGCCCGCGACGGAAGAACGAGCTATTCGCCGCCGTGCCGATCACGAGCTCCGTCTTGCCGCCCTTGGTCGCTTCCAGGCCGATCATGTGATCGAACGAGCACAGCCTGACGATGTCGTCCACCACGCCACCTTCCTCCTCCGCGCTGAACGGCAGGCCGACAAACTCCGCCAGCCTCCGGACGTGCGCCGCGGCGTCGAGCTTCATCTCCTCGTACCTGAAGAAGAGGACCTGTTCGGGGCGCGCCACGTGCGCGCCCCAGTAACCGAGGACGTGGTCCCAATACGGTCCGAACGGCGACACGCCGCGGCAGAACAGCTCGGCAATGGTGTCCGGCGACATGGGCTCCTGCCCCTCGCGGGCCCTGAACTTGTTGGCGAAGTCCCACATCGAGATCAGGGTGTCCTTGGGGTCGCGGCACACGTACACGACCTTGCAGCCCGACGCCGCGGCGGTGCTCGGCAGCGACGCGAACGGGACGTGCGTCGCGAACAGCCTCGGGTCCGGCAGCTTGTCCAGGTCCGGGACCCTGTTGTTGGTGTAGAGCTGGTACTCGAGGAAGTTGATGCACTCGTGGGGGCCGAGGGAGTTGAAAGGGTGGTCGGTGGCGGCGTCGGCAGGGTGCTCTCTCCGGTGCACCGTGGCGTAGAGGAGCGCCTTGATCCACGTCGTGCCAGACTTGGGCAAGGTGGCGATGATGATGTCGGAGGGGCGCGCGGCGAACCGCGCGTCGGCGACCATCGCACCGACCATAGGCATGAGGCTACTGAACCAGCCTTTGTCGTGGCGGTAGAGCGGGAGGAAGGGCATGGGTTCTGAGCTTGGCCAGGTGGACACCAAGTCGGTGAACTGCTGGTAGAGTTCTTCGTCAGTTTCGGCGTCGACTTCATGCGAGGGCGAGGGAGAGGTTTGCACAGAGGAGGAAGACATGTCGCAGCTAGCAGCAGACTACAAATGTGGCTGTGTTGGGTAAGGACGATAGATTTTGCGTATGGATCAGTTGGAAGAAGACAAAGTAGCAAGATATATAATCTTTCCCAAAGCAAAACGACTGATGAGACAAGTTAGCCGCCAATAATCTTTCCTTTTTATCGAATATAGCTGTGAGAAAAGGAGCCGCGACAACCTCCTGAGTCTAGCCGTTGGCACGACTCGTGTGCCCTATCCGAGATATATTCCCATTGTGACAGCTCACTTATTCAATGTTACAATTACTAAAAATTATGCGTGCATTAAAATAGGTGAAGACAACAAGAAGTCTAATTATTCTTTTCCAGTGGCATATGTTCCGTTGTGGGTGAACGAAGAGGCGAAGGAATGAGATGGCTATTGGATTTTTCTTTTACTGCATGTGATTTGGTATTTTGTATTGTGCACGGATGGAGTACTCGTAATTGGACGCAATATGATTTGTGTCGCTTCGATAACAGTTGGGGTCACCAACACCGCAGCCATGCAAATACTCTATTAATCCCATACAAAATAAGATATGATACGTTATGAGATCAATCCAGTTTCATAGTACTAAGATATTATATTACATATTAAGTTTGTTTTTTTATATATCGAAGGAAGTATGATCGATGCATCTCAACTTCATAACAACCATTGGAATTATTGGATATAGACCACGAGCAATGGTACTGCAGCACGAGAAGATGATGAATCGCTAGCCCCAAAGCTAAATAGCATAGAGCACGTAATCAAAGTTAATTGGCCCCGTAAAATCATTGTACCCGGTAGGTTAATCGAAGCGATCGGGTCATGCAACAACTCGCGCGCGGAGTGGGAATGTGGGATAATGAACATGAAGCAAGTCGATGTCGATATCCGAGTTGAGAGCAAGGACGACAAGGTGATGGATGACGCAAATCCGAGCGCTAACCGGGAGGAAAAACCGGGAAAAAAGGTGATTTGGTAAATGTCCGTACGGACGTGTTGGAAAAAAAAAGGGAGAGTAACCCAGCCACGTGTATCATCCAACCAGTGAAACCGAAGCGTATATACATCTCTCCTTTCTCTAATTATAATGCAATTCACATTTGCGTAAGCGTGCCTTTGAGCATCAGAAAATTCATCAATCAAACCACGTAGCAGAAACGCATCAATGCAACTCGCCGATTCGGACCAAGGGCGACGGAAACAATAATCAAATCGTAAACCGTAACGTTCAGGTACAGCCAAAAATAGCTGTGGCATGATCTTATTTATAATAATCAAATCGTGAACCAAGAGTCTGCAGGAAAGGTACTTTTTTCCAAAGAAAGGAAACGTGCACCATTTTGCATAGGATCCCACAAGATAAAAGGTCTGAAATTTCAGATCTATTCAAATGCACAACCTCGAGCGATACTTTTCTCCCTCAACTTCAAAGGCAACAACATAGTTATCGGAGCTAATGCTATTGGAATAAGTTCATCTGAGGCCTCTTAACTTATCAACAAATCCGATTTTCATCATTCAACTAGAAAACCTGATACATGGGTCCCTAAACTATCAAAATCAGTTCAATATAGATCCCATAACGGTTTGAACGGTGGTTTTAACTTACGTAGCGCCTACGTGGCTAAATTGACCCGGTCTTAATCTGATGTGGTATTGATGTGGCATTGACATGACAATTTGATTTGAAAATTAAAAAAAACAATGACCCCACATGTCAGCACCGAAAGAATTAAATAAAAATGGTGAGGCCCACGTGAGCCCCACATGTCAGTCTCACCCCTCTTCTCTCCCCATCTCCCCTCTCTTCATCTCTCTCCCCTCTCCCCTCTCCTCTCTCCAGGCGACACGGCGGCGGCGATGCAAGAGAAGGGGATGGTGGCGGCAGCGGGAGCGCTGGGTGGGGGAGGGGGGAAGTCGGCAGGCCGCGGGCCTACCGCCGCCGCCGCTCCGCCCCGCCCCTCTGCTCCGCCCGCCACCTGCTGACCCCCCCACCCCCCCACCCCCTCCCCCCCGCGCGCTCCACCGCTGACGCCCTCCCCTCCTCTTTTGTCGCCAACGCCGTGTCGCCTACAGAGAGGAGAGGGGAGAGAGATGAAGAGAGGGGAGATGGGAAGATAGGAGGAAGAAGAGGAGAGGTGAGAATGACATGTGAGGCCCATGTGGGTCCCACCATTTTTAATTAGTTCTTTTGGTGTAACTGACATGTGGGGTCACTGTTTCTATTAGTTTTCAAATCAAACTGCCACGTAAATACCACATCAATGCCATGTCAAATGAAGACCGAGTCAATTTAGCCATGAAGGTGCCACGTAAGCTAAAACAGCCGTCCAAACCGTCATGGGACCTATATTGAACCGGTTTTAACAGTTGAGGGACCCGTTCTATCTGTTTTTCTGATTGAAGGACGAAAACCGGATTCATTGACAAGGGACATCGGATGAACTTATTCCATTGCTATTTGGAACAGTCCTCGGACCCTGACCCTTATGTGGAAAATATAATTTGTTGTATTCTTGATGTATTACATGGACCCTCTTATGAGGTATATATAGGAGTACATAGGAGGTAGAGACTTTGAGTATAATACAAGTAAGATTAGATTTATCTCTACGATTCTATCTTTAGGATTTTATTTTATCTCTAGAATTCTATCTCTATGATTGTATCTTATCTATATTTGTATTTGACTCTTATCTCTAACTAAGATATATGTACTTCTAACATTCCCCCTCAGTCGTAACGGGAACGAAGCGAACGTTTGCAACTGGATTTGAAATCCTCTGTTTCTTCATATTTTCTTCATCTTTTTTGACTCACCACCATCGATTGCATCTTTGATGGACGTTCCTCCACCTGGTGCCTGCGTCTCCTTCTGTGTCATCCCTTGACTCTCCTCTATTCCCTCCCAGAGTCATAGCGGGAGTGTTATGAACGATAGCGAGGACACAGACGCTTTGACTGGAGTTATCTTAGATGATTTTTGTTGCGGACGTTTATCGATGTAGTCGATCATGTAGTAGCCGTGGTCATGGTGGTCATAGTAGTTGAAATAGCCGTAAATAGCCGAAGGGAAAAAAATATTTACGTCATGGTGTGAAGACGGAACTGCAATTGTTAGCATCTTTCACCTTATAGATGTCAGAGGATACCATTGGAGACGTCTTGCATATGTCAGAGGACGTTGTTAGCGATGAGGTCACCACTTTGGTTGGTCCTTCTGCACTGTGGAGCAGTCATCACAATTGCGATACCGAGTTGATGCAGTCGTTTTCGTTGTAGATGACGTGATCGATGCCGTCGTCGGTGACGCGGTCACTGCCATCGTAGAAGACGTGGTCGATGTCGTCGATGAAGCGCCTTGTAGATGTATCTGTCAGAGGATTGGATATGTTCATCTTTGTAGACAAGTCAGCAACGGCGGTGTGTACCATGTTGATGAAGACATACCACTAGCGGTATAGTGTCGACGAACATGACCGTGTTGTTGATGTAGAGGAGGGATCGAGCTCAGTGAAGACGATTGTCCCAGTGGCTTGACTCGGACTCTGCATGATGGACGGGGCGCACCTGCGACCATTGCCACAGCTGGCGTTGGTCTTGCTTCGGCAGCCGACGATGCGAAATATGCCCCAGCTAGTGGCCGCGGGCGGCGTGTGATGATGAGATTGATTTTCCATCGGATGCCGTGTTTGCTTGGATCGATATAGCTCCTTGTCATGCCAATCTACTTGCTTCTTTTGTTTACTTGGTTCGCAGTTGTAGATGTGTTTGCTCTTGCTGTAGCTTTTGCCTGGTTGATCAACTCAATGATGACGATATGGGTGAACTCGACGCGTGCGCGGGCTTTGCGAGCTGCTTCCACATGTACGGTTCCTGCTCCTTGTCATGGAAACTGTTATCACCGGTGCTCTCCGAGGTACGGTGGTGTGGTCATAGGATTTGTGTGGCTAATCAGGAATTGATCTAATACTAATCATTGGGAAACATATCTAATGATCTTTGGATAATCTAATATGTAGATGATAGGAGAGGCTAGCTAGCTAATGCGTTGCATGCGGTGCCCCGGGGAGAGCATAATCTCATCTCCCCAGGGCAGCGTGGCTGGAACCTAAGGTGATACCGAGGATTGATCACGCTGGTCTACAGCTCTGATACCATGTAGAAAAATATAATTTGTAATATTTTTTATGTATCACATGATTTATCTCTAGGACTCTATCTCTATGACTCTATTTTATCTTTAAGATTATATCTTATCTATATATTTGTATTTGACTCTTATCTCTAATTAACATATATGTACTTCTAACACCTTACCTTGTGATGCCTCGACTTTCTTTTGATATTTTTCCTACATATCAGAAATATCATGCAAACCAGAAAAATATTACCAAACCAGAAAAATATTACCATGCCATTACTTAAGCCCGTTACATGTTAAATTTAATTTAGAGAAAGTATAGCAGAACCAAACTCAGTTACCACTCATGCACAAAGAGTTAACAAACAAGAATTGAGGAAGAAGGAACAATTAAGGGGTTTCAAGTTTCAACCATGAAGCAGAAGACAAGAATCAAATGCACAAGGGGACAAGCTGGCCTTTACATATTATTATATTAGAGCAGTTCCTAGCATATTAACCAACCTTAATAAAAGAACCTCCAATGATCCAATCAAACCAACTCCAATTAATAAAACTAACTGAAGCAAATCTCTTGGCAACCACACTACTCAAAAAACTTGCATCTTCAAGCTGAATGTAGGGGATGAATTCTTCAACTCCTCAAGTGACTATCAGGAGTTGTCGGCATCATGCAGTACAATCAACTATGTGAGAGGTTAGTCCAACATGGCAACATGGAATAAACCCATAAAGATATTAACCTCAATGCATTGCACAACCATTAGTCTACCGAGAGATGCGTGATAACATCTGAAATATGATGTTTGATAATGGAGTTCATCAATACCCTTTTCTTCACGCTCTTCTGTCTCCTTGTCACCCTATGAGGCTATCATCTGTGCCATTTAGGATTATTTTTATTTCAAGTGCTGTCTAGGATTGCACAATGATTTCTTTGCACAACCTCATGCCTTACCTAGCAACATCCAACAGTTAGGGTAAACTGAATTGACATATTGATGCTATTCTTCTTTGTAATAATTTTATCTTAGAAATTAAAAATGTATGCCATTGGCTATATCTTTATATATAATCTATAATATATAAGAGCCGTTAAGACAAAGCAACCAAGCAAGGTTCTAAAAGGTGTAAGCGGTATTCACGCGGTCACCCACTTTTAGCACTTATGAGCCATATGGGACTGCTTGTGCCACTTAAGCAGTACAAGGTTGGGCACCTGTTCCTTGTATGCAGCCTCATAGACCTTGTTTCACAATAGTAGACAGAAGAACATAATTCATGGCCTGTCCATACCATATTTTAGATGAATGAGGAATCATTGTAGGATTGAACACAAGTAACCAAGCATACCAGAGGGAGGGTGAATGGTAGATTACGTCAGCGGAAGTCAAATAATCAAACTTTGATAGATCAAAACACACCCTAACCTCAAAAACCAATGGAACACAAGTAATGTAGTCTATCCGATATACTAGGTTTGTCTGACCAAGGTCTGGCCGGTCTGACCGTAGGTCTTCTTGCGGTCTGATTCTCAGTCTAAAAACAGCACGACAACGCTTCTGTAAAAAATAGATTACTCTTAAAAAAACCGTTAGATCGAGTTGCAAACTTGACAAGATGAACTATAAAAAACAAGGAACAACTCCATCAGAGGGATTTGCAAACTAATAAACGGTTTAAGAGAAAACACCCTCGAAAGTCAGCTATCTCAGAATTTCAGTAAATCTGAACAAAACCTAAAACTTAAGCAAATTCGAATCTAGCAAGAACAAATTAACAAAACTTTTCAGATCTGATCTATAAAATATTAGAAAGGTTTTGGATGGATTAATTTGAATAAAACCACAACAAAACAAAGAATAACAAGTTAATATCAAAACCGAACAATATCGTAAAACTTACGAAACCGGAAGAGATCGTTGATGTCTTGATCATAGAATATGATATTGCTCAAATATATTGTTCACAAAGTACATGCACAACACCCCTCATAAGTTTCTCACGAAATCCTAATACAATCTTTCAAACTGGCTTAATCCCAAGATATAACCTTCCTCTACTCCTACTTCCACTAAAACTTTATCCTCAATTTCTAAACCTGCAGCCAACAACCGGCTACAGTCAATCCATGTCGCTAATTCGCTCAGCCAACCTGACATGGACACGTGTCCGTCTCATACGAAGTCCCAGTCGGCCTCGGTCTCCTGCCATGACGCCGCTCCCGCCTTGGACTCGCCCACGAGCCGTCTGCCACCGAGCCAACACACAGGTACATGCATACATGCATCCATGTACTGCCAACCACTACAGTACACGTGTATACATCGATCAATACCACACATATATGCACGCTGCATACATGCCACGTAACAGTACCACAGGTACTGTAACAACAATATACTTCTGCAATCTCCTTCATAAACACATTGTGAAACCAATTGCGAAGATCTTTCTCACACGGTATTCATCCACTGTGTACCATCTCGTATCCAACTTCATCACCCGGTATTCTTGATCGTCTGGACCTTAATTCCTCCTTGAGTCTAATCCCGATCTCACCGTCGATCGAAGTTGATCTCTAAGAATTCCGACTCTAGTTATCTTATCACATGGTATGCCGATCGCACTAGATCTCTGCTCCTTCCTGAGCATAGTCCCGGTCCTCACCATTAATCAAGGCTGACCTCAAGTCACCTGCACACAATCAGACAAAACAATCGTTTCTGGGCACAGATATCACAACCTAACCCACATTAGTCAAACTCAATCACACCAACACCCACATAACGTTTCAAACCAATTTTATTGAATATCATTTGTAAAACTAATTGTTCATCACAAATATTAATCATGATAATGATTTCACAATCATACCCAAAAATAGTCTCCAGGTTTGAGTAATGATGATACATTGTTCAGAAGCTTCTGTGCATGTTCCTCATTCTCGATATATAGTTGTATTTCGACATAGATTAACATTCAAGACTAGCAAAGCTCATAAGTAAATCATATTACAGATATAGAGGACAACCAACTTGCCTGTAAATTCTGCGTACAGCAAACTATATCTGCCAGGATGCCCTTCTCTTGTACTTGAGCTTCAATATTATCCTGTAATACAGACCACTAGAAATGTCAGCTATGAACTATTCATGCAAGAATGCTTGTGTTTAGGTGTGAGTGTGCTTATTAAATTAACATGACAGAGTAGACAATCTAACCATCGAGAGGATTAAGCTAGTGTGAACTATCCTACCAATCCCTATCTACTGACCAATTTGTGCACCATCCCACTTGCCTGTATCAAATACACTATCGCGATAGAGGTTGCGAACCTTTTTCATTTTCCAATCAAAATAAAGAAGTACCAGATTTCTGCCTCTGAGTATCATGCTGATTTGGAACAAATTGACAGTCAGGAAAGAAGGGAGGAGACAACAGACTGTGGCACAAGGAAATGCAAAAAACACTTTTGATAAGGGCCGTCTTTGGCGAATTCATATAGCAGATGATATGATGTCGCTGCCATGCAGTAACTCAGCAATCCCATTACAGATAGTCAATGATAAAACGTCTGCATGAATGCAGCAATGGTGGCGCTGAGCATATACTAATAACAAAACAGTTGCAAAATCAAACAGTGTTGCCTTAACTCAGATGTCTGATGATGCGGCGCTGGGGAGGACCAGCAGGCAGCAGCACCGGAGGAGGGCGGCCTACAGGAGGCGGGCACCCGGAGTAAGCGCAAAGCCGGCCGTGAGTCGGGTGCACCGTCCGTGCGGCTGCCTGGGGAGGGGGCTGCTCGGCGGCGGCGGATGGGGAACGGGCGCGCAGCAGCGGTTTGGGCTGGAAATCTGAAGAATCAAGAAAACGCTGCGTGTTTCACATTTTGGCTTCTGCGCTGTCGTAGGATAGAGATTTTAGAGCCATTTAGAAAAAAATTGATTAGCACGGGCCTATAGCTCAGTTGTAGATCGTCAGTCTTGTAAACTGAAGGTCTGTAGTTCGATCCTGCATGGGGGCAATTATTATTTTAGCTTTGTTGGCAGTATACCATGAGGCCCTTCGACCGCACTTGCCGAAACCAGCCAGGCAACAAGGAGGGGGCGAAGGGCGAAGAGTTGCACCGCCGAAACCAGCCAGGCAACAAGGAGGGGGCGAAGGGTGAAGAGTTGCACCGGATCCCTATCAGTCTGGGCGAAGGCGTACACCGAAGGAGGACTACTTCGCCAGGCCGGATCCGATCCAAGAAGGCCCAGTGGGTCGGCCCAATCGCCCCGGCCAGACTAGCCAGTGGCCCAATAGTTACCGGGCGGCCCACTGGGGGCCCATATACCTTAATTACTGTGAATACCCATGTAAATGACCCCTTTGTAAGGGTACCCATGGGATCTGTAATGGGATTATAAATAGTCACTTCGATAATAGCTGGCGCCGATCGTGGGGACTCCGAGCGAAACCACTGAGAGCGACCGTGGGGACTCCGAGCGAAACCACTGAGAGCGAATGCCACCGAAGGTCTCAAAGGAGAGGGTTGCTAACCCAAAGGAGAGCTTCGGCAACTCAGCTGACTTCGACCGCGCCCACTGCTGTGCAAGCCGACCCCAACCTCGAGGCACGGGCCGAAGCCAGCATGGAAGCCATGCGGCAGAACATGGTGCGACTCCAAGACATGCTTCGCCAGATGCAAAAGCAGCAGCAAGCATACGAAGCAGCGCGGCAAGCCAAGGTTGCTCTGACACCCATTCTACAGTACTCGGCAGGCTACATCCCGCCTCAAGCCTACCAGCAAGCGCCGGTACAAGCCCCTCCGTCACAAGCCGAACAAGGACCGATGTACCTCCACGACCAGCCTTCGGCTGCAGCAGTGCACCCACTTCCTGGCGCGCGGCCGCAGGTTCAACCCACTGTGGTCCAAGTGCACTCTTCACCACCCGGCCAAATGTCACAGGCGATGGCGGAGGGGGCTTCGGCCCTGCAAGCGCAGCTTCAAGCCTTCTTTCAGCAGCTCAGTCAACCCCACAACATTTCAAGCACAACCCCTTAGGCTCGGCTGGAGGCGGGCTCTGGCCAGGGCGTGCTAGGGTGGCAGCCGTCGAACCGGCCCGGGCCGGGGGCTTCGCCCTGGGGTCAGGGACCGCAGTTCGATTTCTAAAACACCACTCAAGCACCGCTGTTCGGAACCGGGCCGCCGAACGCCGCATCCCAGCCACTCGCACAGGCCATGACCTCACCCTTCGCCACGCCATACGCGCAGCCAGGCGGGCCCTTGCTGCAGGGCGTCATGGGTAAGGCTGGGGGCGAAAAGGGGCTGTCGCTGAGCGGGGGAATCAAAAATCGTCCAATCCCACCTTAGTTCAAATTCCCACCCGTTCCGCGGTACTCGGGCGAAACAGACCCAAAGGAGTTTCTCTCTATCTAGGAGTCCGCGATCGAAGCCGTTCACGGCGACGAAAATACCAAGGCGAAGGTAATCCATCTCGCTCTGGACGGCATCGCCCGTTCTTGGTATTTCAATTTACCTTCTAATAGCATTTACTCATGGGAGCAATTGCGCGATGTCTTTATCCTTAATTTTCAAAGCACCTATGAGGAGCCGAAGATGCAGCAACATTTGCTCGGTATTCGCCAGAGGCCGGGCGAATCAATACGGGAGTACATGCGTTGTTTCTCGCAAGCCCGATGCCAAGTTCAAGACATAACTGAAGCATCTGTCATCAACGCCGCTTCGGCCGGGCTGCTTGAGGGCAAACTCACAAGGAAAATCGCCAACAAGGAGCCGCAAACTCTCGAGCACCTGCTTCGCTTCATCGACGGGTACGCTCGAGGCGAAGAGGACTCCAAGCGAAGACAGGCAATCCAAGCTGAGTACGACAAACCCTCCATCGCCGCGGCCCAAGCCCAGATGCAAGCGCAGGCCCTCGAACCGGCTCCCCCTGTTGTTCGCCAACCCTTGCCAGCGAACCAGGGGCAACCGCCGAGACAAGGCCAAGCTCCCATGACTTGGAGGAAATTCAGGACCGATCGTACAGGCAAGGCAGTGATGGCTGTCGAAGAAGTACAAGCCCTCCGCAAGGAGTTCGACGCCCAGCAGGGCGGCAGCCATCAGCAGCCTGTTCGCAAGAAGGTCAGAAAGGACCTCTATTGCGCCTACCATGGGTGATCTTCGCACACCACCGAGCAGTGCCGAAATATTCGTGAACGAAGCAACACTCAAGAACCAAGGCTACATCAGGGTACCGCGGACGAAGCACCTCGCGAAACGGTCCGAGAGCCATCCCCCCAGCTGAGCAACGCCAAGACATGCAGCGCAGAATCATCCAGGTGATCACAAGGGCTGATCCACCGGTCCAGCCGTCGAAGCGGCAGAGAAAGTCGCAGCTGCGGACAGTGCATAACATCACTGCCGCAGGCGAAGGGGTCCCGAAGTACCTGAACCAGCAAATCTCTTTCGGCCCGGAGGACGCCGAAGGAGTGTTGTTCCCGCATCAGGACCCCCTGGTAATTTCGGCTGAAGTGGCCGGCTGCGAAGTCCGGCGAGTTCTGGTCGATGGAGGTAGCTCGGCCGATGTCATCTTCGCCGAGGCATACGCCAAGATGGGGTTGCTGACTTCGGCCCTTACCCAAGCGCCGGCTTCGCTTCGCGGTTTCGGCGGGGAGGCGGTTCAAGTTCTCGGCTAGGCATGGTTGATGGTTGCTTTCGGCACGGGCAAAAACAGGCGCGAAGAGCAGATCCTGTTCGACGTAGTCAACATCCCATACAGCTACAACGCCATCTTCGGCCGTGCAACCTTGAACAAGTTTGAAGCCATCTCCCACCACAACTACCTTAAGCTCAAGATGCCCGGTCCGGCAGGGGTAATCGTCGTCAAGGGGCTTCAACCTCCCACTATGCCAAAGGGCGACTTGGCCGTGATTAACAGGGCAGTGCACAATGTGGAGGCCGAACCGCGTGTCAATCGCATGCCGAAGCCATCCCCTCACGGCAAGGTGGTTAAGGTGCAAGTAAGTGAGGCAGACCCGGCGAAGTTCGCCCAACTGGGGGGCGATCTGGGCGAAGAGGAAGCTAGGAAAATCCTAGAGGTCCTCAAGAAAAACGTCGACGTCTTCGCCTGGAGCCCCAGCGAAGTGGGGGGCGTTTCGACAGAGCTCATCATGCATCACCTGGCGGTCAGGCCGGACGCCAAGCCAAGAAAACGAAAACTGCGCAAGATGTCCGCTGATCGCCAGGAAGCAGCGAAGGCCGAAGTGCAAAAACTGCTCAAGGCCGGGATAATCAAGGAGATCGACCACCCGGAGTGGCTGGCGAATCTGGTCCTGGTGAAAAAGTCGAACGGCAAGTGGCGCATGTGCGTCGACTTCACGGACCTCAACAAGGTGTGCCCAAAGGATGACTTCCCCCTGCCGCGGATTGACCAGCTGGTTGATTCGACGGCTGGCTGCGAGCTCATGAGTTTCTTGGATGCCTACTCCGGTTATCACCAGATCCACATGAATCCGGACGACATCGCCAAGATAGCCTTCATCACATCATTCGGCACTTTTTGCCACCTTAGGATACCTTTCGGCCTGAGGAACGCCGGAGCAGCGTTCGCTAGGCTGGTGTACAAGGTGCTTCGCAAGCAGCTGGGGCGAAACGTGGAGGCCTATGTCGACGACATCATCGTAAAGAGCCGCAAGGCTTTCGACCATGCGTCCGATTTACAAGAGATCTTCGACAACTTGCGCGCGGCGGGTATGAAACTAAACCCAGAGAAGTTGTTGGGTTTTCTTTTTTCTTAAAGGGGTATCGAGACGAACCTCGAGAAAATTGACGCCATTCAGCAAATGAGCCCACCGTCGAGCGTACGCGAAGTACAAAAGCTCGCGGGCCGAATTGCAGCACTCAGTCGTTTTCTCTCAAAAGCAGCCGAAAGGGGCCTGCCGTTCTTCAAGACCCTCCGGGGCGCAGGAAAATTTAGCTGGACCCCCGAATGCCAAGCAGCATTCGACGAGCTAAAGCAGTATTTGCAAAGCCCACCCGCCCTGGTCAGCCCAACCCCAGGAAGCGAAATGCTGCTATATCTAGCGGCTTCGCCAGTGGCGGTCAGCACAGTCCTTGTCCAAGATACAGAGTCAGGACAGAAACCAGTATACTTCATCTCTGAAGCTTTGCAAGGGGCGAAGACAAGATATATTGAGGTGGAAAAGCTCGCTTACGCCCTTGTGATGGCTTCGCGCAAGCTCAAGCACTACTTTCAAGCCCACAAAATCACTGTGCCATCGCAGTACCCTCTGGGCGAAGTACTCCGGGGCAAGGAAATCTCTGGTAGACTCAGCAAGTGGGCTGCAGAGTTGTCCCCCTTCGACCTGCATTTCATTACGCGCACCGCTATCAAATCCCAAGTCCTAGCTGATTTCGTGGCCGAATGGACACCGGCGTCCGCCCCCGAACCTCAGCCTGTCGAACAGCCCTGGATAATGCATTCCGACGGCTCGTGGTCGCACAGGGGGGCGGGCGCCGCAGCCGTGCTCACTTCGCCAGGGGGCGTGCCGATCCGGTATGCCGCGAGGCTGCAGTTCGACACAACCAACAACACGGCGGAGTACGAGGCAGTGCTACTGGGGTTGAGAAAGGCGAAGTCGTTAGGAGTTCGGCGCTTGCTCATCCGAACAGACTCCAAGTTGGTGGCATGTCATGTTGACAAGTCTTTTGAAGCAAAAGATGAAGGGATGAAAAAGTACTTGGAGGCTGTTCGGTCTATGGAAAGGTGCTTCGCCGGGATAACGGTCGAACACCTACCCAGAGGCCAGAATGAGGATGCAGACGCCCTGGCAAAATCCGCCGCCTGCGGAAGGCCGCATTCACCAGGCCTCTTTTTCGAGATCCTGTACGCACCAAGCGTGCCCACAGAAACTATGGATGTCATGACCATCGACCAGACAGATCCGAGCGAACACCCAGGGGACTAGCGATCCCAGTTCGTGAAGTACCTCAAGGATGGCTAGCTTCCAGAGGACGAAACGGAGGCAAAACGATTGCAAATTAGAGCCAGGCAATACAGGCTGGTCTCAGGACAGCTATATCGCTCTGGAATACAACAACCTTTGCTTCGCTGCATCTCCTTCGCCAAAGGCGAAGAAATGGTGAAAGAAATACACCAGGGGCTCTGCGGCACACACCAGGCTGCAAGAACAGTCGCCTCCAAGGTGTTTCGCCAGGGAGTATATTGGCCCACGGTGCTGAAAGTTTGCGTTGAGCAGACCAAAAAATGCGAAAGTTGTCAGCGACATGGCCGAAGCCAGACCGCACCACAATATGAGCTGCAGCCTATCGCGCCAGTCTGGCCCTTCGCCAGATGGGGGCTAGACATCATCGGTCCATTCTTGGTGGCGCGAAATGGATACAAGTTCGCAATCGTAGCCATCGAATACTTCTCGCGTTGGATCGAGGCCGAACCACTTGGCGCGATTACTTCGGCGACAGTACAGAAGTTTGTTTGGAAAAACATTGTTTGCCGTTTCGGAGTACCGAGGGAGTTCATCATGGACAATGGCAAGCAATTCGACTCTGACAGATTCAGAGAAATGTGCGAGGGGCTAAACCTGGAAATCAGGTTCGCGTCAGTCGCGCACCCACAATCAAATGGGGCGGCCGAACGCGCAAATGGCAAGATCTTGGAGGCACTCAAGAAAAGGCTTGAGGGGGCAGCGAAGGGCAGATGGTCAGACGAAATGTTGTCTGTTCTTTGGGCCCTCCGAACAACTCCCACAAGGCCAACCAAGTTCAGCCCGTTCATGCTCCTCTACGGAGACGAGGCGATGACCCCAACAGAGCTAGGGGCTAACTCACCAAGGGTGATGTTCTCTGGGGGCGAGGAGGGGCGCGAAGTGTCGCTCGAACTCCTTGAGGGGGTACGAGTCGAAGCGCTTGAACACATGCGAAAATACGCCACAAGCACTTCGGCAACCTACAACAAAAAGGTTCGCCCAACAGAGCTCCTACCTGGCCATCTAGTCCTGAGGAAAAAGGCGAACCCGGTAGCGGTCGGGAAGCTTGAGTCAAAACGGGAAGGGTCATATCTCATCAAGCACAGGTCGAGGACGGGCTCTTTTCACCTGCCAACACTAGAGGGCGAAGAGTTCGACCACTCCTGGAATGCCGCTTCTCTTAAGCGTTTCTATGTTTAGAAAGGGTGGCACCTTGTTCGCCAAAATGTAAGAATGTACATACTATTATGTAGCTCTTTCGGCATCTGCCATTATGTACGCCTTCTCGCACAAAAATGCAAAAAAAAAGGAGAAAATGAAAAAAGGGAAAAAAAACTGGACGTAGGGCTATTATCCACTCTGGAGGCCCGAACCAGTATAAAATCCCTGTGTCTTTCGCCTTTCTTTTTTATGTGTGCATGATAATTCGTGGAAAAACCCCAAGGCAAACGCCCGATCAGCGAAAACGCCAGGGGGGCGAAACGAATCGGCCGAAGCATCGCTCGCCGAACATTGAAACCGCGACAGCTTGTTTCGGAAAATGACTAGACCGAACACCGTTATAGTCGATCTATACCGAAAATTCGCGCCGCTGGTAACGCGAAGTGCCAAAGATCGATAACGGCAGTCGAAAGCTGAAAAGTCAGCAGACCTATTTCGCCAAAATACGCAAAGGGGCCGATATATTCCGACCCAACGAAAGCACGTGACGTGATAATGCACAGAATGGCGAAGAGGAAACAAAAGCACACCTTTATTAACTTCGAAAAACAATCGACAGTGCATATCGTACAACATGATACAGGCGAAAAGATTTACACCTTCGCTTACAGGTAAATTACATCTTCGCCGGCGAACATGGCTCGTCGTCACTACTAATGTTGTACACTATCCTAAGGGGAGAAGGGGGCGAAACCACAGAAAGGCTATAGCGGTGTTGGGCGATTGCCTCCTGCCGATTGGTCAGTTGATGATTTCGCCAGAAGCGAGCCATGCCCTACAGGCGCGCCACGTGGACACGATCGTATTCCTCCAGCGTTCGCCCGGGGTGGGTTCGCATCCAGTTAGCAACGTTTACAACTTTGTAGTTGTGGCTGTTAATCATCATTTCGCGATAAACAGGCCGAAGCAGGTAACGAGCCTTCGGCAAATTCTTCACTGCAACAAACTTCTCGTTCTTACTTCGCCAATCCCCAAGAGGGGGCTGAACGCAAAGCTTTCGGCATCGACCCTGCAAAAAGCGGGGAAGTCATGCAGGAGAACACAGAAAAAGCGAAGCTGGGATGCATGAACCAGGCGAAATGACCATGTAAAACAGTCCAAGCACAATAAAGGGGAAAACATGACACGAATAGCGAAAATAGTCATATATTTCAAACATTTCGACACCCTACAATAAGGAAGGCCATTGGGCATATTTACATGGTTCGCCCTATACGGCAAACATCAAAAGTGAAAAACCAAAAATTACAAAAAACGGGCGGAGGGCCTCACACCTCTGGGTGGTCTTCGGCTCCACCTCCGCCCTCCTCCGCAGGCTCTTCGCCTTGATCTTCCGCCTCCGTATTCACCAGCTGCTCAAGCAGGCGGGCCTTAGCAGCAGAACGACCATCTTTTTGCCAGAACTGCTTGCGCCAGGCGCGGAGTGCGGGCGAAATATCTTGGGCGCTCACCTCCCAGTCCCCCTTAGCAAAGTCGGGAAACCGGGCGACATGGTCGCACCCGCATTGCTGCAGCAGACCCAGGGCGAAGGCCGCTGACACGCGCGCACAGCAATCGCCGTACGCTGTTGCACAGTCCGAGACTGCGCAGCCAGCCTGCTGGGTCCACTCGCATAACTCGAGTGCGGAGGCGTTTTCACTCGGGACACCTCGCGCCTTCGCCCCCATGTCGTTGAGCGCGAGGCGAAGAGTATGACAGGCAGTCTTCGCGGACTCGGCCATCCTCGCCGCCTCCCGAGCAAGGCGTTGGGCCTTCGCCTCCGCCCTGTCCACCTCCTGGCGAAGAGCCTCCATCATGGGCTCTGTCATATTATAATAATCAGTGAGGGCAGCGGACTGCCCTCGCTCTTTCGCCAGCTCGGCCTTAAGGCGATTGATTTCAGCCTTCGCCTCGCTGCCCGCGTCAAGTTCGACCGGAGGCGTTTGTTTTCTGTTTTCTCCTCCCGGAGGGACCGGGCGAGTCCCTCCATCTCTAGGCTCTTCCGGCCTAGCTCGTCATCCTTGGCCCGAAGGCGGTTCTTTAGGCCGTCGAAACGGGCCCGCATTGTTCGCTCTGTCAAACAATGGGCCGCAAGGATCTAGCGAACAAGGCAAAAAGACAGAGCGAAGGATAAGTTAGGATGTCGAAAACAATGACGAAAAAAGAAAAGATGTTTTAAAAAGCCGACTCATTAACGGCCAAGCTCTTAACGGCGGAACAGCCCTCGTCAAACTCATTAAGCTCGGCGAAGAGGCTGGGGCCGCCAGCCGGCGCGACAATATTGCTCACCCCCTCAACGAAGGGGATGAGCTCCGCCCGGGTCTCAAAGTCACCGGGGGCGAAGCGGGGCGGCGCCTGGGAGTAGCCGGAGCCGGATGTCTCGGCCATTTCCTTGCCCTTGTCGAAAGCAAGTGGCGAAACGATGGGCCGGCGAACTGGGCTGTTGAAAACTTGGGCGGCCGCCTTCACCACCCGTTCGGCTGAGGCTGAAGCCCCAGCCCCGCCCGTCGCCCCAAGGGACGTCGTCGGGCCCTGCCTATGCCCTGCGGGCGAAGTAGGCGTCCCGTCAGACGACTCATCATCGCTGAACGCGTTCGCGATGGCGACGACCCCTTTTTTCCGAGGGGCCCTCTTAACAGGCTCCCCCTTCGCCGCCTTAGACGCAGCGATCACGACCAAGGCCTTCGCGCCCTCTACATCTTTGCGGCGAAGGGGCGAAGAGGCCGACTCCGCTCCGGTTTCAACACGCTCCGGGCTAGGAGTTGGTGTGTAGCCGCGCATCCCGGAGCGGCTATCGCCAGCCTCATCCGCGGCCTATTCGGCCATGAACTCGGTCTCCCCTGCGTCCTCCTCTTCAGCGTCGCCCTCGTCTTCGATGTCGGAGTCAGCGGAGGCAGGAGCCTTTCGCTTGCGGGGGGCAAACTTCACTTGCCCCCGCAGACGCTTTCGGGACGGACCCGCTTCGTTGTCAGCCCTAAAGGGCTTCGCCCTTGGGGGAGTTCGCCAGTGTAGACCCGGTTCGCCCGGCCAGCTGCTTGACGGGTTAGCAACTGGCTGTACTCGGTGACCGACACGTCGCCGATCAGCCGGCGGGCTTCGGTGTCGGCCTGCGCCAGGGACAACACTGTAAACGGCAAATCACTGTGTAAAGGAGCCGAACAAAGAAAAATAGGGCGAAGAGCGGAACGAAAAGACAATGAAAACAGAAAACTCACCATTAGCCCCGGCGGGCAAGATGAGTTTCGGCAGGCCGTTGACCTCTTCGCCTTGGTCAACTTCGACCTGCCACGACTGGGAGAGGGGACATACATGAAGCATGTAGAACTCCTCAACCAAGTCTCGGCAACTCAGCCGGGAGCACACCTTGCGAAGCAAGGTGAACCGCGCCTCCAGAGCGCCGCTAGCAGCAACTCTTGGCTTCCGGATTGGCGAAATGGCCCGACGCCGCCAACGAAGGGCTTTCGCCGCTTCGGATCCAGCCTCAAAGGGGATAGAGTGGTAAAACCACTTCGCCATCCAATGGCGATCCCACTTCGACATCGCGGCATTAACTGGCCATAAGTCGGAGCGCTCGGGGCGAACATTAAAGTTCACGCTCCCGAACGCTGTCTTCCGGGTCCCGGCAGGGGTGACCACCGTCTTCGAGTTGACGGCGGCCGAGAAGATGGTGCCGAAGAGATCGGCGCTAGGCTCGAACCCAGCGGTCCGGCACGCCCAATCGAAGATGGCGATGCGGACCAGGGCCGAAGGGCTCAGCTGCGGCAGCTCCACCTGAAAAAGGCGGAGAATTTCCGGCAACAGTATATTGCACGGAAACCGCAGGCTCGCCTCGAAGAAAACGGCAAACACAACCATCTGGTGTTCGCCGGGATGCGGCACTTCGGTATCCCCGGGGGCGAACGCCCGCCCCTCCGCCACCAGGCCCGCATCGATCATCCTCGCCAACTCGTCTTCGTCGACGAGCGAAGTCCCCAGAAATGTCGTGGTGTCCTCATCAATCCGGCCTGGGTTTGGACCTGTCGCAGAAACAGGGTTCGGCTTGCGGGGAGCCATGGTGAAGCAGGTGTGGATTGGCGAAAGAGGTTGGTTGGGCGAATGGGTTCGTTCAAAGTTAGCCGCGAGCAGGAGACGGAGAAGAGAATGACTGCGGTGAAGATGAAAGGGGTAGCGACGGTGAAAAAGGGGAGGTAAGAATATATAGCCTACCAAACAACGCTTCGCCTTCCCGTCCAATCAGGAACGGCCACGTGTCGCGGGGTAGGCGGAACGGTAAAATCCCATGGACCAGGCCGTGCAGTAGCGGGCTCCCGAGAAAACGCCCATCACTATTCGCTACGGCCCGAGGGCCCATCACTGTTCACTACGGCCCAATGGAACAGTACGGGCCACTTCACTATTCATAGAAGGCGAAGGCCCAACGCTGTTCACATTGGGACCGGTCAAAAACAGTAAAGATAACATAGCAGCTCGCGGTAGGCGAAAGCTATACATAAAAATCCCTCTTCGCAAAAACGCATATTACACACATTTTTTGCAGGAGCCAAAGACAGGTTTCAGCAGGAGCATCGGTCGAAAGGGGGCGCCTCATACCATACTACATGGTTTGCACGGTCTCGGCCGAAGCTCCTATCTCACCCTTGCCGTGAGGGGTTTGTTGGCAGTATACCATGAGGCCCTTCGACCGCACCTGCCGAAACCAGCCAGGCAACAAGGATCCGAACTCCAGGCGCCCAAGACCCCTCGAGGCGAAGCCCCATGGCGAAGACATCAGGGCGAAAGGGGGCGAAGGGCGAAGAGTCGCACCGGGTCCCTATCAGTCTGGGCGAAAACTACATGGCGAAGGCGTACACCGAAGGAGGATGACTTCGCCAGGCCGGATCCGATCCAAGAAGACCCAGTGGGCCGGCCCAATCGCCCCGGCCTGACTAGCCAGTGGCCCAATAGTTGCCGGGTGGCCCACTGGGGGCCCATATACCTTAATTACTGTGAATACCCATGTAAATGACCCCTTTATAAGGGTACCCATGTAAATTCCTCTGGAACAGCCCTAAACCCTAATAGAGGATCTGTAATGGGATTATAAATAGTCACCTAGGACCATGTAAAGGGGATCCCGAAAAATCCTGAATTTAATACACTTTATTTTCCCAACAACCGTTGAGTATCCACGTCCTTCGACGTATGCAGTTGTCGTTTCGACAACAATCTTCTTCTTTTTCTTTGTTTTTTTGGTGTTCCAAACAAGTTTTTAGTCTACCTATCATTACTATATGTAAGAGTACTCGGTTGTTAACTGGCAATTATCATTTTAGCTGTAATCTTGTTCTTCTTTGTCTTTTTGTTGTTCCAAACAAGTTCTCAGTTTATCTACTATAATATAAGAGTGCTCGGTTGTTAACTGTGTATAGATTTATTTTAAGATAATGGGACAAATATTCCAGGCACTTTGGGCGATCCTTCTTCCCAGAATGGGAGATTGCGGGCTTACAAATGAGTGCAGAGTGCGTGCCTGCAAGTGGCAACAACCTTACAGAGGAAACATTTCAAAAATAGATGAACCGAGGAAATCGGACAGAAATCGCAGGTGAACAAGACCAACTGCAGATTACACAGAAAAATAGGAATCGCAGGTGAACAAGGTCATTTGCAGATTACACATAAAAATAGGATTGGATTTTGGGGTAAAAAAGGGCAAAAATGCGGTGAGCGTGGATCGAACACGCGACCTTCAGATCTTCAGTCTGACGCTCTCCCAACTGAGCTATCCCCGCCTTTGCTATCCATTTTAACTAATTCAGTTTTAGATAATTTTTTATGGTTAACTGCAGACTGGAGTAACAGTAAGCCCATGAGTAGCATACTCTTGAATGCCAAATATTCTGCACTTTACAGTTACAGCAACAGTTCAAGAATTCTGCGAGAATTGCATAGTGAGTAAACCATATCGGTGTGCAGAAGTATGTAAGCATGGTCCTAAGGTAGGGCGCCTTTACAGCCCAAATGCCCTACAGCTTGACACGAATCATGTCCAGGGGAACAGCCTGAACCTTTCTCAGGGGCAAAGTGGCAGCGGCCGTGACAGAGCAGGGCAGGGGCGCTGCAGACCCCAGCTTTTTGAAAAATATCCTTATAGATCTTGATTTTTAATGTATAAATCTAAAAAAACTAAAAAAATAATCCCACTTAAATACAATAGTAATAGATCCCACGGGTTAAATTCTTGGCTCTGCCACTGGCTGCAGCTTTTGCCCTAGTGCAGAGATAAAAGCAATTCACTGAAATTTTGTGAAGATCTTGTTCATGGAGATAGTAACAGCATATGGATCAAGGAGAGGATAAAGCCCCCCACGTCGTGATCATTGGTTTGCAGGAAAGTGCAGTCTGGGGATGAAATAGTGCAACCATTGGATGTTTCATCATTGTTTGGCAGTTGGGTCAGCAGCTGTGCTTTTCTTCTCAAAACATCAAGAAAGCAAATTGCGCTCAAAAGCTTTCCACTCTCTATGACTTGCAATGCAATCACAATTTCACAACATCAGGCTAGTTACACAGGAATAACATACCACCATCGTGTTAGACAACTAAGACCAGTTGCCATAGCAACAGCGACATGACAATATTGTTAAAAGGTTGTGTACTAACAACTACTGAACCAAACACCTAGGATTAAAGATGATCATCTTTAGTTCCGGATTTGTGGTTCCGGTTGCATAACCGAGACTAGAGGGGTTACAAACCGGGATTAAAAACCCCTTCTCCACCAATGGACATGATAATATTGCTAAAAGGTTGTGTACTAACAACTACTGAAGCAAATCGTCATGTCACAGATGACAGAACCATGGCAACGGCACACACACACTGCTAGAAGGGACAGATAATCGTAATTCACAAACCCAAGCATCCAAAAGACTTGGTATCTACAATTGCTGCCTCTGATGATCTATCTGATCACACTCTTGATTCTTCACCAGCTACATACTTACTAGTATTCTCCAGCCTAAAATCAAGCAAATTCACACAAAATTCACACATGGAAACACCAGCGGAAATGGGAAATTAAGTACGGAAAGCCATACACACAAGACAAGCAGACTAGCTCCAAGTACAAATCAACCGCGCGCGCGTAAATTCGCTACGCATGCAATCACGTCGCAAATTGAGATGCACAGCTGCTGGCGCGCGATCACCGGGACTCCTCCTGTGCTGGCCGTCTCGTGGCGGCGCCGGAGAGCGCGGAGAGCAGGTTGAGGTGGTGGACCTGCGCCACCGACGACGCGTACGCCTGCGCCTCCTGCGACGGCGAGACGAGCGCGAGGGCGCCCCACGACGAGACGGGCCGCGGCTGCTGCTGCAGCGCCTCCCAGAACGACGGCGCCTCTTGGTCCTCCTGGCGCGGGCGCTTGCCGAGGAGGGAGGAGGAGGAGGCGGTGGATGGGGCGGACGAGCAGGAGAAGACGGCCGGGGTGGTGCCAGAGCCGGTGGCGGCGAGGATGGACGGCTCGGCCTGCCGGAGCAGCCACTCGATGGTCTGGCCGTCGGACTTGAGCCCCAGCTCGCGGGTGAGCTGGAATACGCGCGCCGCGCACACGATCGGCATGCGCACGCGCCGGCCGCGCCCGTTCACCTTGCTATGCCGGTCCTTGCCGCCCTGCGCTGCCGCCTTTCGGGGAGCTGGGAGCACGGCGTCCCCGGGCGCCGCCTTGAACGGCATTGTGATCTGCTGCGACGACGGTGGCAGCATCGCCGCTGGCGTTGGCATTGCCATGGGCCGGTAGACCTGGAAGGTGGCGGCGTCGCGGGAGGCCATGGCTTTCCGTGCGAGTTGTGAATACTGAACAGATAGCTTAGGGTCTTGTTCTCTAGGCCCCTTCCCCCTTGGGGTTATATATTTATAAATGGATTTTGAATATTGAGTTGCATTTTAATTCTTCTAAGTGTGTAAAAAATGTTCTGCTGATAGTTTGTACTATATGGTTTCACGAGTTATTATGGGCCCATAATTGCTACACGACGATAGCATTTTCCCCATGAAGGAATGTAACCCGAGGAGCATATATTTTGTAATCGACTGATGTCTCGAGTTTTGTTTTTTTTTACTATGTTGATAATACAAAACAATGTAAATAGATAAAAAAATGTATTTATGAAAATAACAGTAAGAATTGTATACTCGAATATAATTCTATTTTTGAAGTCTAGTTCCACGCAAAATTAAAAATTATGCGAATTTTAATTATTACATCTAGTCTCTGCTCATATCCAAAGGAAAGTTATTAATCAAACTGTCTACTTCCTCCGTCTCAAAATAAATGCAGTCTTGCACTGTTCATGCCCAACGTTTGACCATTCGTCTTATTTGAAAAAAAAATATGGTTAATATTTTTATTGTTATTAGGTGTTAAAACATGAATATTACTTTATGTGTGACTAATTTTTTTATTCTTTCATAAAATTTTCAAATAAGACGGACGGTCAATATTAATGTTGGATACGGATACCCACAGTTGCAGTTATTTTGGGATGGAGATAGTAGATAGTAAAAAGGTCTGGCAAACGATCAAATAGTTTGTTTGCCCGTATACTACACTTAAGAGCCTACGAGTTTCTTTACCTCTGGATTTACTTTGAAGAACAAAACACTGGAATTTTGGTTCTCTTTATTTATTCCAGCTTGATACACAATCTGAATATTGAATAAGGTCATTCTGAACCCTCTATATCATTTAGTGTTCACAGTATTAAATATACTACCACATAAGCAAAAATCTGATGTGGCAAGGTAGTTAATAACGAGAGAGGTAAAAAAATGAAGACATCATTTCTCATGTAAGAAACCATATCTACACAATAATCAAGAATGAAAATAATGAGATAGGTGAATAAAAGGATAAAGAAGAGAGATGATTTGATGAAAATTTAATTTGAATACACTATCCATTGGATATATATTTCTAAACATAGTGTCCATATGATATGGTAAGAAGAAAAACTACTTGTGAGTTTCTGGGTTAGGGATACTTTCTAGGTTGGAAACCCAGCCTTCCGGTCTTCCAGAGATTGTTGCAATTATTGGAAAGGAAATATTCCTAGATGCAGATGATTAACTTTAGATCTTTTTTTCCTCTAGAGTATACCCAGGACAGCAGCAGCATTGCAGGGACAGGCATGCAGTTCAGTACTGTAGCAGTAGTGCAGCACTGTGCGCATAGGGGGCAGGGCACATGGGGAGCTTTCACTTTGATGGAGCCCGTGGCCCGTAGGTTTTCACTTTGCTGGAGCTGTAGGCTCATGAGCAGTGCTTCTATTTTTCAGTTGTTTACCGCTACCCCTATAAGAGTTGCAAGAGGGCTCTTCTGCCGCAATTTTGACAAATTGATCTTTTACAAAACTTATTTCAAAAATAAATTATACCAAAAACTTATACCGGTTTAGCACCATAGATATTGGAGCTGAGGTATAACCCTTTAGCGCTATATATATTAGAGCTGATATTTCATCCGGGGTGGCAAAAAATTGACAGGTTTGTAGGGAGCTTTGGACGCTAAGCTATTAGAAGTCTTAAAAAACTATCTGGAACATTATTATGTGCGTGCGTGATGCTGGTGGGATGGTCATATGCTTTTGCTCAGTGCACAGACCACAGTTCGAACCCTGGCATGCTCTTCTTTCGAATTTTTTTTATCAATTCTACACTCAGTTCTATTTTCTTTGCAAACTACACATTTTGCTTGCATTCAATGCTATATACTACATTTTTTTATCAATTTTAAGTATTAAATGCTATATACATGTTCTCACATTTTTATTATGGTTCTTTTAACTCATAATTATGAAAATAAATACTATGTAATTTATGTTGACACTTACCTTCTAATTTTTATTTTAAAATTACATGTCTTACATTTATGTGTAATGTTCTTGTTCTAAACATAAAACATATGAAATGTTAAATGTTGCGTACTTTCAAAATTTTACCAAGATGTTTTCCTTTTTATGAATATAAGTATTAATGCTATAAAATTTATGTTCTCCAAATTTGGTTGTTCCTAATTTATAAGACAATAATACAATATTTATGAATTAGAAACTAAGAATATAGTATATTTAATGTGGTAATTAATTACACGGTAGATATTTGTATTTCATTTTTTATTAAATAACATAATTTCAGGAAAATATTTAGTTAATTATACTTAGTATTTGGTAATATATAAGACTGGTAATAAAAATAAAAAATCATTGAACTGTGGTTAATAAGATAAGAGGCAAAGTCTCTTGCTACTACACTACATGAGAACATGCAATCAGAGTGATCCAGAAGCTCATTTTATACAGTCAATAGCTCAATAGCTCAGTGTCAGAAGCACATTTTATACAGTAAATAGCTCAGCGCCAGTGACCTAGTAATTTTTTGTCATTTTGGATGAAATATCAGCGCAAATATACACGGCGCTAAAACATTATACCTCAGCGCTAATATCTATGGCGCGTCAGCGCTAATATCTATGGCGCGGAGCCGACGGTCTATTTTTGCAATAAGTTTTTGTATGGTTTATTCTTGAAATAAGTTTTCTAAAAGGGTCAATTTGTCAAAATCGCAGGCTCTTCTAGATCGAACGATTTCCATAGGAAGAAAATGGGGGATTCAAATATTAGAACCTTTTCCTTTGGAGGTTACTTGGTTTGTAGGATTTGAAGTTGAAAATTTTCATTGCAATACATTCCTAAGCCTCAATTTCTTGGGAATTTAAACATGAGGTCTAACCTCATGGGTTTTTTTCTTTTGACAATTCTCATGCATTCTCTTTCTTTCTCTCTATACCCCAACTCAATCTAAGAACAATTATGAGCTATCCAAACACGTGTTTTGAGTACTTCGTGTCTTTTTTTTTCTTGTTGGATTAAACATGTTATGGCACTTCAATCCTACGTCTTTTTAATTCCTGTGTTTCAAATGAGCTAAAAAGAAGAGTTGCAATAAAATTATGGTACTAGTATTCACTGGGATAGATAGATAATACCATGGTCACAAAAAACATAAGGTTCTCGGGACGATTAGGTTGAGAAACAGGATCGAGTAACGTAGTATGGTACTTAATTGACAGAGGTTTTACAAGTTGGACGATGAAATTTTCCTGTATTCCCAAGATGGGGATGATGTTTTCCTATAGAGGAACGCTGTCTTTGACCCTGTTTCTTGTGACTACATAATACTATGGTTTTGTTTTAAAACTTTTTGTGCATATAGGTGAAGCACCTGTTGACTCTCATATCTTTGTTGTTGTTCTTCTTCTTCTTTTCTATAACGGTGCTTTACAAAATTGAAACCTCCTACTCCTCACTCGCGAATGAAATTTATTTATTTTGAAGTGGAGGAAGTACCTTGTAGCACGATATAAGAATTAAGTGTCCTTTTTTAATCAACTTTTTGTAGCCATTTAGCTGTGTTTTCTTTTAAAATGAGGTATGGCCAGTGAAACAAAATAACTGTATAGACCTGCATTTCCTCGCCTCCCTCCCATTTTCACCGTTTGCGTTGGTTCAGAGGTCAGTTGAGTTCAGGACTAGGTAGGATAGGCTCTGATGTAATGCAACAACCATGAACAAGGATTGCATGGATGCTACTACAGTGATCCAGTCTCCAGCTAAGCTTGTAGACGGCGACCAAGCTACAGGCACGTCATTTTCGCTCAAAAAGCCAGAACTGATACGCAGCACGATCGAGACTCGAGAGCATTTCTTCAAGTCGTTTTCAAGCAAAAGGCCACGCTAAGCATGCAGCAAACGGTGAGATAACTGTCCCCACCCCCCCCCCCCCCCCCCCCCCCCCCCCCCCCCCAGTTTCAGTGGTTAGCTTCGCGGATGCTGAATTGCTGATATGGGTAGCAGAGTGCATAGCTGTGAGCCTGTGATTGTGTACGTTGTACGTACTACGTACTCTAGATGGGGTTGGGTCCCGGAAGAAGAAGAGAGGGAGAGAAAAAAAAGAGGATCACCGGGAGGATTGACGATTCGCCGTTCGCCTGATGCGACCTGTTTCAGACTTTCAGTTGCGCCTAGCCTGGAGCCCTGGACCACCTGGGGTGGCTCTGCGTCGTGTCCATGCAAACGCCCTTGTGTAGGATACACGCCACATCCGAGCCAAGAATTGACAGTGGGTTTTATTCCACTGACCTACCAGATGTACTACAAGGCCATGGCTAGGGCTGTCAAAAAGCTCAAGGCTCACGAGCTATTCAAGCTTGTCTCGTTCTAGACTTGATTTGAGCTCGACTCATATAGACTCGAGCCCGAACTCGAGCTTATTTTTAAGCTCGCGAGCTCTATCGAACGAGCTCGAGCTATTCGTCGAGCCTATTAATTCTTAGCAAGCTACCTACATGTGCTTTTATCTATCCTTGTCCATTTCAAATCTGGCTCCAGTACTTTGCTCTACTCCTACTTGCTTTTGGGACTAGTAGTATACTGTTGCGATGGGAGGCTGGAAGCCAGTGAAGCAAACATCAACAACTAATAAATAATCAATTGGCTATGTACTAGTACCTGCTCCACTTGCTTCTCAAACCCAAGTCTCTATAAAAGCTACTCCTACTATTAGTACAGTGTAGTACCAGTACTATTAGTATGCATGCAACATGTGTATTGTTACATAGTAGTATGCATGTCAACTCTTAACTTTTGAAACTCCTTTTGGCAAGCTCGATAAGAGGCTTGAAGCTTGAATGAGCCGAGCCTGAGCTCAACTCTCAAGTCTGTACCGAGCTCGAGCTTAGGAAGGCCAGCTCACTCGAGCTCAACTCGTTGACAGCCCTAGCCATGGCTGGATAGTTTGATTGCCTAATACGCATATTTATTCGTTTTCTTTTAGATAATGTGACTAAAACATCCTAGTAGATGATACAGTTGTAGATCTTGAAGCTGGTACAAAAATGGCCTGTAATTTTGCTCGTGTAGAAACAATTACTAGCTTAGTTTATTTTCCGGTGGAGGACAGAAGGTAAAACATGCACCTTTTGAGTTCAACACACCCCGCATTCTCTCTAGTACACATTTTGAGTTTTCGAACAAGAACTCGCATAGGAGGAAGATACAAATTGTGCTTCGTATGATTCTAATCCACCAGGTTACAGCATAAGTGCATAACATTGTGACCAGAAACCAGTTCTGATACTCTGTTGCTTGTATCTGTGGTCTGTACACAAAAAGAAAAAAAAAACACAAAGCAAAAGATTCTGCTTTTTTCTATATTTACAGGTACAGCCGATACACATGGAAATTTGCATTTCACATGTTCCTGGCATGATGGACATAATCCAGCCAAGAGTAATCTACAAGAGAAAAAAAAACACGGACTTAATGATTGCGCAGATTACTAAGATGCCCGTGCCTCTTCGTTTTCATCGAGCAATGGCCTGAGGTTTGATCTCTCGACGGCAGGGACATCATGCTCACTCTGTTCGTTGAAACGATCAACGCTACGGACAAATATGCCTGCAAGACAACATCTCAACTCAGTGCAAACAGAGAAATATTACAACTCCACACCACAACGCACTACTAAGTTTACTATCCGCATCGATGACAACCGACAGAAACCGCCTGAAATGTTTCTATGCTTCTTTTCATTTTAGTAATATACTAGCAAAAATATATGTTATTACATAATTTAAAGAACATATTGGGTTAATTTTAGAATTGGGTTAATTTTAGAATTAATTAGCCGTTTTTGGTTGCCAAGTTTACACTCAATATTGCGAGTTACAAAGTCTATCTGCGACTTCTACTGTTCTATAGTACGTTTGGTTTGGAGTGGTATGTCAGAATTTTGGGAGTAGTATCAATATTATTTTAGATAATGGATTAAAATCCAGCTCTACATCCAAAATACAGCCAAACAACTAACAGAAGTACTTAGACTCACACCCTAACAGGTTTGACACAACCAACAACTCACTACGAGCACTTAGGCTTCCCAAATTAGCTTGGTTCTGTCTTTTCTCTGTTTGGATGTGGTTAAAGGAGTATAGATATGGCATGTGATAGTGGCACTGTGGCAGATTTACAATTGTTACAGGGAATAGTAGACAACAGAAAAGAAATTGGGCCAGCGGGGTTGTAAACCTGTAACAAGACGTTATAATTGTTGTGCTAAGAGAACGTACCAATAAACCAAAATATAGCTGCAATGAAGAGGATAGATGTCAAGGTAAGAGCTGTTGATCTCCAGTTATGGATTTTGTCCTGCATTCAACAAGTTCAAGCAGTAAAACCATGAGCTCTGAACGCGATGAATACCCAAATTAACAGTCATCTAGGAGGTAATGGATGCAATTCAGTGGCACAATGCATTGCACATAGTAGCAAGAATCAATGTACTACAAAGATTCGTGCAACATAATATGTGCACTACAAGGGCCAGTTTCATCTAAAATGAACAAATGGATTTATTCATGGGAAATTCGGCAATTAGACAATTATTCTATATTAAAATTACAAATTTAGTGTGAACAAACACAAACAACATTACCTGAAGAAGCCCAACAAGAGGTGAAGAAGGCACATCACCAAATATATGGATTGCAACAGTTGACATAGCCATTGATAATGGCCGCAAACTTGGTTTTACACAATGAAGGCATACATAGTTTACTGGGGCCTGCAAATTACAACAATCAGAAGAAATTAATTAGACATGCATATCAGGAAGACAAAATCAATAATATACTCCTTCCGTTCCCATTGACCAGCACTGTTTAAACTTTGACTGCTAATAATTTTTAAATGGTTACCCTATGACAAACAAAAGGTGGTGCTTATATTAGGAATGTAACACTTCAACAAT
This sequence comes from Oryza punctata, assembly GCA_000573905.2. Taxonomy (NCBI): domain Eukaryota; kingdom Viridiplantae; phylum Streptophyta; class Magnoliopsida; order Poales; family Poaceae; genus Oryza; species Oryza punctata. Next base: position 24,778,403 of record CM002491.2, on the reverse strand, counting down.
ATGGCATCATTTCAAGTCTCTATGATATTTTCAAAAAAGACGAGCGGTCAAAATTTAAATATGAAATGTCTGGTGCCATATATAATGGAACAGAGGGAGTACATAATAATTTGCTGAAAAACTTTTCTTTGGCATCTAACCATACAGAAACCAGAGTTTCTGTCATGCAGAGACCTTTCAATGTAAAACGAGTTAATAAAATCTGGAATTTCATGAAATAGTGAAGTGAAAGAAGTAACCAACCTGAGTTGCAAAGACCAAAAGCTCTCCTACTGAAAAGAAGGGTATGAATCCATAAAGGCTCTTGAAACAAAAGGCACCAAAACAAAATATTGCTCCTAGAAAAGTTGCACCAGAAAGAAGCTGCAAAAAAACAATTTTGTGAACAGAAGCAAGCAAATAAGTTGCACAAGAAACAACTTCCTTTGACTTCATTACTCCGCACTTATATATATAATTTGCATATACTGCCTCATAGAATGCATGCAGTCAAAATTTATAAACTTAGTCAAAAGGTTACATACGCAGTACGAACATATGGAAGCCAAAAATTAGTTATTAAAAATGGTTTCAGAAAATTGCGTTTCTACAACTTCATTAAAATATATGGAAACAAAATTTGGTGTTCAAAGTAGAATCTAGATGACCTCTAAAATTAAAGAAAAAGACATTTTTTGCATTGCATGGAGGCAATGGTAATTACGTGTTATCTTACAAAATCTTTAATTGGCAAGCATATTTTTAATCAGACAAAATCTGGTTCTTTTTCAACATAAGATGTTCAAAACTAAGTGCAGATAATTAATTACTTTGAAAAGTCACCTCTTACCTTGAAAGCATTAGATATTGTAGAGTCTATCTTGTCAAGAATGAAACCCCCTGAAAGAGTCCCAAATATTCCACAGACTATTGTTATTCCACCAAACATTATATCTGCACTAGCCTGGTGTGACAAAGTTCAACGAAAAAGGTTAACCAATGAAACGAGAATGTATTAAAGATATATTCCAAATACTGCGCTTAGATGTATGCTACACTACAATAGAGCTTCATATAAACACCAAACAAAATGATTTTTCATGAAAGAAAATGCGTGTGAAGCTACAAAATCAAATCCACTGAAAAGAGGTGAGTGCATAAAAAATATAATGGTTATGTAAAAGGCATATGTCCCTGTGCATCAGTAAGCGAATAGAAGGAGTTACCATATTGTAGATATCCTGACCAGCCTTAGGGCCCCAGTAGGAATAGGCACCAATGACAAAGTTGTAAGAAATGTAACCTGTGGAACAGCACAGGTAAATGAACTCCAGTCCCAAATAGTAGAATCTACCAGATATAATAATTTAAATATGACTCTTTTCAGCAGTATGAACTCAAACATCAAGTTTTGATCAGGAAACATCTATAACTAAGCTTCATTTTGAAGTGATACACCATCTGAAAACCTTATTGTCCTCAGATTGTGAAAATTGCTTCTTGCAAGATTATGTTGCAAAATGAGGATATTAGAAAGTGCCAATTTATTGTGATTTTGGTGTGAATCTGCCTCAAGATCTATAAGACAAGTTTGTTTACCTTACTATTTCTATTCCTTTTTTTTTCGAGAGTACACTTGAACATACACATGTCACACAAACACCATTACCCTACTTATCCAGAGTAATGATGCTATACTAAATCTTATGAAAAAAAATATTTAATGGATTGACTTAACTGAAGTGAGCAAAGAAAGCAGTTGTTTCAATTATATTTACAGAACGTGCATATAGGGGGACTACAACAGAGCAGCTTAATCAGAATTAAGTTTCAGAAATTGCATAATGTATGAAAGGAGATCTGACCTAAGACATTGATCACATAGACTTTCTCTTGGAGCAGTTCTTTCATATCTTTCATAAAGTACCTGATTTCGGTTAGAACTTTCTTCCCAAAACTTGAGCTGCATGATTGAAGTGAGGAATGTTCAGAATATTATTTTCTATTAAAATTGCATGAGCTGATAGTATTTGCATTTAACATTAAAGAACGAACACAGCATGTCACTATGTCAATCAAGTAAACACATTCCACAATTTAATTTTATCAAAACTCATTTTATCAAATATCTGAAGTAATATGATCATTAAATAAATGAATCAAAATCTGAAGTAAAACAAATATTTAATAAACAAACAAAAGAAATATTTTAGGAAGGAGGTGCTTACATGGAGAACTTGTGTGGAAGCGTTTCTGCAAGACCATCAACTCCAGTAGACGCACCCTGCTTTGTCTCATCTTGCAGCTCTGGATTGAGCATCTCGTCATACTTTTTTGTCTTCACACTGTGATTAAATCCTGTTACACAAAACGCCCGCCAAAAAGAAGAAAAAGAAGGGAATAAAATCAGGATAGTACCAAAGATACCGTCAAAATTAATGGAGTGCTATATAAACAGTAGTTCTTTATACTCTCGTGACACACAAAATAAACCACACCTTTGAGTTCTAATGGCTTTATTACAAAGCCCAGAATAACAAAAGGAAGCATCAAAATCGACTCTCCCCAGAAAGCAGCACGCCAGTGCAGACTATTTCCAACCTGATGTGATTTTGAATAAAAGAGGGATGAGGTAAGTTAATATCGAAAATGCAATTTTTACTCTGAACTGCTTAACTCGACACAACTAAAAAAAATGGAAGAAAGATCATGTGTAGCATAGGACTTACCAGACCACCATAAACATAGCCCACCGCTATTCCAGTGGGTATACACATGTAGAACATAGCAAGCCATGCTGTTTTCTGGTAACATAGGAGTAGCAAGGTAAGTTCCTGGTTGACACTAGAGACTAGACATGAAAACAAATACAATTAAAAACAGAACCTCCAAGTAATATGCATAGCTAGCTGGATGTATTCAAAGCGCAATTTAACGCTGTTTCAACATCTATTAGCAACCAGTAAAGAGTTCTCTGAACTGCTAGCCAGACAAATGCTAGTATATTACAGTGCTCCGTTGTAGTTCACAGTCTGATGATACCTATGTGCCGTACAGGTCATTTTAACAAAGGATATCTGGAAGGGCCCCTTCAAAATTACATCTAGATTACACGGGTGTGATAATTGGTTCATCTGGTATAAATATACAATAATCTGGAGTAAAATCATGTGTATCCTTGACTACATAGTAAACATAGTATATCTTAACTGATAGATAATGTACTTATATGCCTGAAGATGTAGATTGTTTCCAAGAAGAATATAAGCATATATTGAGCACAGAAACAATACTGTGCAAAAATAAGATTTGTTTGAACATAATATATCAGCTCAGTGCAGAAAAAGATTGTAAAGGCATTCTAAGAATGACAGAACCTGTGCTGCTGGCGCGTTATCATCAATGAATGGAGCTGCAAGACTTATAAATGATGCTTCACCAACACCAACTAACCTAAGTAACAATAATTGGAGAATTGTTCGTGTGATTATCAGAGTAAGATTTTTTTTTAAGTAACAGATTTGAAACATGAATTGATTATTCACAATGACAAGGTACTTACATGCGACATATAGTAATTGACCAGAAATCAAATGAGCACCCACAACCAGCTGTTGCGATAGTCCAGACTAATAATCCAACACCAATAAGCCTGAAAGGATTGTGTCTGCAAGAAGGGAAACAAACTATCATGTGTCAGAACATTACACTATAAAAGGTTCAATGTTTCTGAAACCTGCGTTAGCCTCCAGCAGAACGTGAAGTATGAATGTTTCTATATTCCCTAATCTGACAATATGTAGCATTAGCATATATTGTTCTTTGAAAAGCGGTTGCCCATCTTAATATTTTCTTCTTGTGGATTGAGCACCAATAATAGAATAATGTACCACATATCGAAAATTGGTATTCATAGGAAACTAACATTTTTGCCAATGATGCAAATATGGGCGAAGCAATCAACAACCCAACCATAAATGCTGATGATAGCACACCATCTTCAAAATTGTTCAGATTGAAATCACCCCTGTATCAGCATGGTAAGGGCATTCAGAAGTAAACTCAAAAAATGATAAATCAGTGATGACTTATGATAAATTTATTGCAAAAAAGAAATTCAGTGTGAATATATATAACAACATAAAAAGGTTAAAAAGAATGAGAGTGTTTGTCCTTATCTGTTCTCTCATTCTATGAGATACAATGAGTCTGACATAAAGCAATCTAAAAAAACCGTAGGGAATTTCCACTGGGACTTACTGAATTCCAGAACCTGATGTGCATGTGCCACCGGTACAACTTTGGCGGCTACCATTTACACCATTACTTGCTATTGCACCCCGGTCAACATAGTTTAGCATGTTGATGAGGCAGAACATCACAAGTAATCTGCAGCAATATAAACTAATCAATCCAAAGAAGGGATAAATAGATAGAGTTCTCAATTACAATAAAGAAAACATAACTATCAGATACGCAAACACCAGAATATGTCCACTGACTACACAAACAGCGGTTCTGAAGACAATACCACATAACATGAAAATATTACCTAACTTCAAATAGCAAGTAAAATTCAGAGGCATACTGAGCAAAGGATGTACTAAGCAATCTGCATTGAGACCACAATTTTAATCTGAACTCAACACCTACAAGAGGTTCGACTTCAGAGTTTGGAATTATTGCAGTGAATCACTATCCTTCCTACACCATCTTGTCCAAACGCCGATAAGAGAGAGATATATATAGCTAAAATCCAGAGGGACAGTAAGCACAGTAAAGCAAACGATGTACAAACAGTATCAGCTGGGGCCATCTAGCAGATTTCATGAACTCTCAAGCTTATCTCTCCAACATTGAAGTGCACAGCACAGTCGGCACCAAAATACAACACGCGAGGCTAAACCAATCTCCTATCCAATTCCAATGTCATGAAAATTAATTTAGCTTATCCCACAAAAACAAGGGTTTGCCGTCTGAAAACCAAAAAAAAAAAAACACCTCGAATTGCATCAAGCCAATTAACCAACACCAAACTTGTACCTAACGCAGATCCATTACACAAAAGTAAACAAACGTGGAGAAACATACAAATTCTAAAACTCCAGGTCACGAATGGAACAGCCAATACGCATCAGAGATGATTTGCTATCAAGCAACTAAAATGACGACCTCCGCTGGTCTGCTCCTATTACATTCACACCACAAATTGACATCGCCAAAAGCTCCAATTCATATAGACGCATATCAGCTACTCGATATCCCGCAATCATCTGCCCCAGTGCGGCAGGTTTGAGCAATCGAGCTCACGACAACCCGAATTCCTCAAGCAAAACAATCAAATCGCCCAAATTCGGATCAAACAGTCCACGAGTTGCGCAAACCCCGTGCAACCAAACAACTCAAACCCACCCCCACCCACAAATCAACGATCCCGCGCCCAATCGCGCTAAGCACCTTACCTCTTAGGGGTGAACCACGAGGGCTTCTCGTCCGCGGCCCCGCTGGTGCTGGCGTCCAGGCCGCCCGCCTCGACGTCCCGCGCCACGGTGACCGCCATCGCCTGCAACCCCGTCGCCGCCGCCGCCAAGGACTCCCGCTTAGCCGCCTCCTCGCCGGGGGTCACCGCCGGGGCTGCTGCAGCCGCGGGCGGAGGAGCGGCGGAGTCGTCGTCGACGGGGGCTCCCACAACCACCACAGCAACCCGCGCGCCGTCGGAGCCTTGGGTCACTTCTTCCGATCCGCCCATATAATAAAAACTATGCGCCAATTTGACTTCTTCTCGGTTTGAACCACCACGCAGAACCAGAACCAGAACCAGCGCCGCACCGGGATCCAAAATATCTCATGGGCTATTACTACAACAAACAACACAGTTCCCTCCCGCAACAACGGGAAACCAACGGGGAACGGATAAAATCGCGGGGTGTCTTATAGCTTGGTGGATGAATATTCGGTGGAGACGGGGGGAGCAAGCAGCACGGTGGTTAGCAATCAAAGGGGCGACGCACGCGCGCAAGCAAGCACGCGGCCTTTCTCCTCTCCTCTTCCTTCCCTTCCCGCCCGCCGTTGGTTTGGCCGGTAGGTAGGGCAAGCCAAGCCAAGCCAAGGAAGGCGAACGCGATGCGACGAGAGAGAGAGAAGAAGAAGAAGAAGAAATTTAGGGGAGCACGAATGCAGAATGCTGCTTGCCGCTGGGTGGTGGGAGATTCGGGCTCCTGGCCGGACTAGCTACCACGGCAAGGCTCCGGGCGCTGTATGGTGGACTGGTGGTGGACGAAAGGGACAGGCGGTAGTGGGAGGCGTGGGCGCAGGGCCGGAGCGCGGACCATGGGTGGACCATGTCCATGGACTGGTTTTATCTGGACTTTGGTATCTCTCCCTATATCCATTTGCTTTTGTACGTGTACCGGTCGCTTTGACACTGCTTTGGAACGCTTGATTCTTGTGCCGGGGGTACAGCTCCCGTCTGTCAAATCAATGCATGTGTCCTGTTTAGGATCAGTTTGCTTTGTTACAGTGTTAAAACAAAAGGTTTGTATCAGGTTTGTTTGAATCGTTTGATGATCTTCTCTAATTGCCCATTTAAGATCCAGCTGGTTTGCCTGGTTGGTTGTTATAAACTCGGTTTATGCTTTGGTGGGACCGGTTGGCAAAGGTATCTGTCATGGTGGGGCACGCTTGAGACAGCCTCTCCTCTCCTCTCTCTCTCTCTCTTTATGCTGCTCTTTTTTCCATTGCTGATTGCTCCCTCCCCGCCGGGTATTATTTACGTGTGAGCTTGGACCAACGACAGACGAAGATTAGCTGTTCGGGGAGCGCACAGTATATAGTTAGCCCCATCCTTACTCATCATCGGGATCTTGTGCGCCGCGCCTACGTTCGCGAAGGAGCTAAGCTAACCAGCTGAGCTCTCTCACAGTCTCACTGAGTCACGCCTACTTAAGCAAACCTGCACCAACACCTGTTCCCAGTTCTTAAGTGCTCCTATCTTGGAGTATACTTAACCATGTTGCTTTTGATTCGTTAACCTAACCGAATTCGAGGTTGACAAAATGCTTGATGTGATGCGGCTTTCGGGTTGTTGACCTAACCGAATTCGTGGTTGACAAAATGCCCTGATGTGATGCTGGCCTGATGGGTCGGAGAACCGATCTGTAATGCGGCATTGGTTGGAGTATCTATCAATCCAATGCAAGTACTATTACATCTATATTGTTTAAATATAAGATATTTTGGTTAAATGTAACGTTACGTTATATTTAACTAAAATCTCATATTTAATGATCAGAGGACACTATGTATTTACTTATGTACGTATACCCTGCAGGTTTCGTTTTGCCAGTACTTTTTTAACTTTCACCCGCCGCACTTTTTTGTAATCTTCTCTCTGACACGCCTCTTCTGCAGATCTTTTATGTGTTGGGAGTGGGAGCTTGGCCGTGGCATCACTCACTATTGGTACAGTTTGCAGACATTATTGTACAGGGGGACAGTGCTAGCTGGAACATTTATCGAATCAATATAAGTGGGGACTGCGTAGTCATGAGATTATGAGAACACAGAGTATACTCCAGCTAGTATACGATCGAACTTATCTCGAAGATGCTACTACTAACTGCACTACAGAAGATAGGACAGCACAAAATACAAATGTAGGAGTACGTCGGATGGATGATTAAGGAAGAAAATTGATTACACTCCTAAAGGAGCTTCAGCAACCAGTAGTATGTTCCGATGAAAAAAGCGTGACAGAATTCAGAGGCCTGGTGATAGAAGACGATAAAACAAGCGAGCCTCTGGGCCAGCGTGGGAGGGATTTGCAATTTGGCGTTGCCTCCCCGGCAGCCACCGCCGCCGCGCAGCAGAGGACCATCCGGTGTTAATTTAAGGTCGCGAATGTACGCAGGCAGGCACGCATAACGTGAAGATAGGCAGCAGGTGGAGTAGCTATAGTCTCCAGGCAAAGAATCGCATTGCGTGCCGTGGGGTTGGCGGTGGCACGCAACGCAAGTTGTTACTACTCCTATGATCCTATCCATATCCAACGTACCAATACCACTTGTATATAGCTTGAGTGAGCTTCTGTTCTCCAGTTCTTAATTTTCGGCTTGAAGTCGTTACTCGACCTCTCCCTTTCACTAAACGAAATGCGGAACTCATGTTGGTAATTCCCTCGGTGCTCTACTGTCTTGAACGTTTCCTCTAGCCGAGAAAATATATGGAAGTATAAAAAAATTATTTTAAGTTTTTTTTTAAAAAAACTTTCAGATTTAGCTATAGTATAATTAAAGTATAAATAATTATACTGTAACTGCACTGAGTTACAGTGTAACTGCGATATAATTTATCAAAATTTATATTCAACAATGTTTTGGTTGTATAGCACTGAGATCTTACGTATGACATGTGAAAATTTCTTTCAAGCAGTTTTTCTCTTTATGTGCAAATTTTGAGATGATCCGATGGTTACAAATCTGAAAATTTTGGAGATATAAAACTTTAGTTTTCTAGTAAATCAACATATTTGATGACGGTCGCTTATTCGCCTTATCTAGCATATATGGCGAGAATTACCAAATGGGAGGAACGGAGGCAGCGATCGAAACAGGTGCACTGCGCAATAAAAAGATGACATAATTCTACTTTAGTACTACTAGTACATTCAACGTATCGTCTGCCTCATCGATCTGGGTATCGTGATGTACGTGTTGCTGCCTTCTTCATTTTTTATTCGAATTAAGAATGTCACATCTGGCCAACGTATAGAAATGGAATGGGAGGAGGGTGGACACGAATCGTACAGAGATGGGAGGAGTGCCTCACCAACGTCGAAGTCAAACGTGGACCCAAAATAGGGTGCACTGGGCTTCTTTGCCGATGTCACGGGAGCCCATTACCTTACGAAGATGATAAATTGGGCCCAATTGGGTCTTTACTAGGCCACATCCCCATCTCGTGAGATGGGCACTCGTCGTGAGTCGTGACATCGGCAATTCGGCATCGTACTGCCAATCTCGCGCGTCTGGAAGCTTGTCATCGTAGTCTTCGCTATCCCTTCTGTTGCAGCGATCCGATCCCCTCGCCGCCGACTCGCCCGGTGCTTCCGCCCATGCCGCGGCCGGCCTCCTCCGCGCCCCCGCCGTCGTACAACAGGTACCGGTACGAGACGCGCCGCCGGGATCCCAACCCGCGCGCGGCGGCGCTCCTCGTCGTCGACGTGCAGGGCCACTTCGCGTCGATCGCGGCGCCGGCCACGCCGGCCCTCGCAGCCACCGTCGCGCTCTGCCGCGCCGCGGGCGTCCCGGTCGTCTACACCCGCCACGTCGACCCCGTGCCCCGTAGCGGCCCGCTCCACGAGTGGTGGCCCGACGACCAGATCGCCGACGGCACGCCGGCCGCCGAGCTCCTCCCCGGCGCCGGCCGCCGCGAGGGGGACCTCGTTGTGGAGAAGCGCACGTACAGTGGCTTCGCCGGCACGAGGCTCGAGGAGGCGCTGCGGCGGATGGGCGTGGAGGAGGTGATCGTGACGGGCGTGATGACCAACCTGTGCTGCGAGACCACGGCGCGGGACGCGTTCGTGAGGGGGTTCCGGGTGTTCTTCTCGGCCGACGCCACCGCCACGGCGAGCCAGGGCCTGCAGGAGGCGACGCTCGCCAACATGGCCTACGGATTCGCCTACATCGTCGACTGCCAGAGACTCGAGGCGGCATTTGGGAAGGTCAAGTGAGATGCAAACGTGCTCTGCTACTTTGCCCATTGTGTTCTTCAGTTGTGCATAGTTCAGTATCCATTTGTCCACATGGGCATATATATGTGAATATTTTGTTTCAAACTATGCTATGCAGCTGTCGATAGTTATGTGCACATGTAAATGTTGTGTTTGAAGAGACCTATGGTGACTATGCAGTGGGGGCAGCTGTGATTAGTGATCAGATGCTATGTTGCTTCTACTATGGTTATATGAACATCGAAGTATAAATTGAAAAATGTTTGCTTTCAATAGAATATATTGATGGCCGCGATTTTAAGCTGCGGGCTGAAGTAGGGATCGCCAAATACATAACTGTGGCATTGGATGGTTTGTTGTCAAGGCTTCCTTGTATGCATTCTGGGATGGTTTGTATGCATTCTGACTGAAGATATCTTCAGAACTAGTCAGTTGTTGCATACCGAAATTGCAACCTAATTTAAGCCAAATTTGGGCATGGTATTCACTGGAAGAGCCAAGCAAGCACACGAATTAGGGTGTATAGTTGAATCTCTACCACTGAAATGAGCATGGAGATTCATACATGGTAAACTGGTCGGTTCCACCTTCGGTTCCAATCGTCCAACGTTTATCGTTGTGGCGTTGTCAGCTTGTCATCACCGAATACCCCTTGTCAAATACCACCATCCATCACAGATAGGTCAGTCTCATACCTAGGGCCCCTTAAAGAAGGTAGGATCGATCCCTATTGATTTCTTTTAAATTCTTATGGAATGGGCTATCAAGAGAAATTTTGAAAGAAATAAAAACATGAGGCCTCACCTTATTTTTACCATTATCATGAATTCATATGTTTTTTCTATGTGCCATCTAAATGAAAATTTTGACATTTTCCAACTCTATAGGAATTCATGAGCATGGCATTTTGTTCTTTCGTTTTTTTTTCTATTGCGTGTTTCACAATTCTATGTTCCAAAGGAACACTCAATTGATTTGTGAGCAAAGAGAGATAAAGAGAGAGATGCATTGAACCTCTCAGAGGGAAAAATCGAGATATTAGCTCATTGTAAAAATTACTATGGAAGTAGGACATACACTAGGATAATAATTCATTTGTTATTTGTCATGCTCAAATCCTGTTCCAAGTAACATATATGGGAAAAAAAAGTCTTAGGTTTAGAATCCTCTAAATTTCTTTGAATTTTCTTCAATCTTATGAAGAAAAATTATGGGATTTGAACAAATTAGATAGCAAGGTTTTTTTTGTCTTGAGCAATCAAAGTGGGAGTGGGCTTGAGAGGGTATAATTGATGGGGTGAAGTAAGTCCGTACTCCGGTGACCTTAGTGGTGGAGGCCCTGGTAGCAGTAGCGCTTTCTCATTGGGGCGGTACCGACTTACTCTCCTACCGTCGAATCTACGGCGGAGGCTACTAGGTGTTGTCAATCCTGGTGGCGGTGGTAGAGTCCAGTTGCTACTTCACGAGCAACTAACTCTTCTATCCCAAGTCGATTGTTGGTGCTGCCATGGTTGACGTACAGAGTCAGTTGGAAGCTTCTCCTCCTCACTGGTGGTCTTGGGGTGGTGGTCAGTCATGTTGGGATGGATATCTTGTATGTGTGAAGCAACTAGGATCACGGTGGATAGGTGTTTCCAATGGCTATGTTCTAGCAGTCTCAATTTTCAGGTTCCTCAACTCTCCTTAGTCGAATCAACAAGACAACAGTTTTTTTTACCACCATCTAAACTCTCCTATGTCAAAGGTTGCTTGGATTTCGGAATCGTCTTCCCTAGTAACGGTAACCAGTAACGATAACCATGCTGGGTTAACCATTTGGGTTGAGTATAGATTGCCTAAGCAACCTCGGTTCATAGGACTGAAGTTAGAGTTTCTTAGATTCAATGATGAAGTCCATGAAAACCGTTTGCCAAGTCCGATCAAGCTCACACCAAAAATTATGGTTCAAAAAAAAATCAGTTTTGTATCGTTTCCATGGAGACACCCAAAGAGAAGTAATGTGCACATCAGATGGGAGCCAAAGATGTAATCATCACGGCAATATCACAGCTCCTGTCGATTTATTCCTCTACTACTGTTCGGTTTCATTAGTAAGAATGCTTTTTTATTTTAGTTAATATTCTTTTTCATAAGGATGGTTCTTTCCTCTCGATTCATATGAACTGGCAATGTGCCGAGGTTTAATCCCCTAAACTATTTCCTTACTTACTAAAGTGTTTATGGGTTTTCTAAAGAAAAGGTCCGTACTCTAGTACATCAGCATATCAATTGACTAAAACTTGACTGATTATGTGGGAAAAATATTGCGTGAACAAATGAAATGGGAACCAGAACAATGGTCAAAAAGCGTTGCCCAAACAAACAGAGGGGCTAGCTAAGCACTAATCATCATCACCTAAATTTAAACATCAGCGAAATACGTCAGAAAGGACAAATCGGTCCAAAGTTTGGATTCCAAACTCACCGGCTTGAACAGAGCTACAGAAGCCATTGATGGACCTTTGCCCGTACGCAGCAGACAGTGAACAAGCCCACTACCCTCTGCCCACGACGCACAAACCAGTTACTCCCATTAAACCATCCCACCAAAAACTCCGTTCTTTTAACCTCTCCCACTTTCCACTGGCACTAACCCAGACAATCACCGTCACCACTGCTAACCCTTTCTTCTTCTACAGTTCTACTGCTCTTTGCCCTCCTCTCCGTCTCTACCCTGTTTTTAAAACCACCAACCCTTCCCTCTCTTCTCTTCTTCGAGAGCCCAAGAGCAGAAGCCAAAAACCCAGAGCAGTAGAGCACCGACACGGTTAGCGAGCATGTCCATGGCATTACTCTCGCTGTCGCTGGCCGTGGCATTCCTGGCAGCGTCGGCTGCAGGCGCCACTGGCGCGTCCCGGAGCATGAGGCCCGAGGAAGACCTCGTGTCGGGGTTACCCGGGCAGCCGGATGTCCGGTTCAGGCACTACGCTGGCTACGTCGACGTCGGCGTCGGCTCCGGCGGCGGCAACGGCAAGGCGCTCTTCTACTGGTTCTTCGAGGCCGAGAAGGAGCCGGAGAAGAAGCCGCTCTTGCTCTGGCTAAACGGAGGTACGAGTACGACGCGTGATCTCTCTGAGACGTGTGTTCTTTTTTATTGATTTTCTTGTTCTGTAGATCCCGTGAATGCTGTCCCTTTGCCATTCTTGTGTTCGCTCTCGGTACTTCAAAAGTTGCAGAGGAATAGAGGATTGCCAAACGCTTTACTCCACCCATTGTGTGAATGAAACTATGAAAGTAATAGACAGCAAGAACGTTTGGGATTTGCTATATTTCTTGCCTTTGATCTTGTGCTTCCAGATATCTACGCGCTTATAATATCACATTAAAAGAGCTAACGAACACAAAGCTAATCTCTCTCATCTCTCTCTACCTAGTACCTACCTATCTACTATCTGTATATATATCCATCTATGGGCTTCAAATATGGAGATTAGCAAGTCACAATCCGGAAAAGCACAAGCCTGCAGGCCGTGTGGCCACCCTGTCGCAACGGAAGAATTATGCTTTCTGGCAATAAAAGCTCCAAAGCAAGGCAGGCAGGATCCACAGGCGAGGAGGGCATTGATCAGAGCAGTGGGGAGCAAAGCCTCAAAGCCTCCCGGACGGTGCAGAAAAAGACACTGTCAAAAGAGGGCAAAAGGATAAAAGAAGGCTCAAGGCAGCAGTGGTACAAACCAGCAGATCCTGCAGCAGCTTGGGAAGAAGCTTTGCTTGCCGACGACACGGACAAGGCTAGAGGGAGGGACACAGCGAGTGCCATGTACTCGTAATTTTCTCCTGGATTCTCTTCTCTCTTTTTTTTTTCATGTACTAGCTGCCAGTGTTAGATCATGCAAGACTTCAGCATCGCGTTTTTATCTTTCTCTTGTCCTTTAGCATTCCTTCACATGGCTCTAGAGAGGCTAATAAGGCACAACCAAAGGACATCACATTGAAAGAATAATTAAAAGGAAGGATAAGCGTGTAGAAACGGCGCCATTGCATCCTTACAAATGTTCTTCCGTCTAATACGTAGGATATGTCGTATGATAGTAGTATATTGACTATTGAATGGCTCTGTGGGCATGTAGTGTTACTGTACTGTCATGTGTTAGTGTCGTCATGTGCTAGTGTCAGAATAAGATCCCAGTGATAACCCATTTTCTTTTATAGGAGGATACTAGGAACGTGAACATGGAGATTTTGCACAGTATAAAAAGTTAGGGCCAGAAAGCAGTGAAAAAACAGTATAGTACTCACCTTAATTACATGGATATTCGAGTCTTTGACGTTTTTGACTGCCAGTGTCCTTTCTGCTTGGCAAATCAGCTGTCTCATCTCCCAGACCTCCCCTCTGTCCTCACCTTTGCCATTGTTTTTACAGTAAAGCACAATAGAATTACTCCTCCCTAGATACTGTACACGGTACACGTAAAGCCTACTATACGGTATAAACAACTCCGGAGATCAGGTGACTTGCAGTACAGTCCAACGGATAAGAGCAAGTTTAATAGTGTTTAATAATATAGCCAACTACTACTAGTTTCAAATCATTTATATCATTTATAGAAAATCTAATAACTAATACATACAATAGTTAACTACAAATATATACTACATCATTAATAACTGGTTATACCTATCATACACTTATCTTATCCTACAGTACAGATTTTAAAACGTTGTGTGTGTATGATAGGTATAACCTCTTATAAATCCGTAATCCACTTATGTTCTCTCTCATCTCTTATCCTCTTCACATGTGTTTATAGTTGATTTATAATCTGTTATTTAACTTTGCTCTAAGGGTTTTGGGAGGTAAAAATACTAATAGCAACTGGTAATCAACATACTTCACTTGATTGTCTAATGTAATGTGATCTTGCAGGTCCCGGATGCTCCTCCGTCGCCTATGGCGCCGCCCAGGAGCTGGGCCCGTTTCTGGTCAGGAGCTACGGCGAAAATCTCACTCTCAATGCCTACTCATGGAACAAAGGCAAGCTCTGATTAATTCTTGCTGCCTGAACTCTGAAAAATTGCTCTTCTGAATCATGTCTGATCGAGCATTTTGCGTCGTTGCTGGTTGCCTTCAGCTGTGAATCTGCTGTTCCTTGAAGCGCCCGTCGGCGTGGGATTCTCCTACACGAACCGGACATCCGATCTCCGACGCCTCGGCGATCGTGTGACGGCGCAGGACTCGTACAGCTTCCTCCTAAACTGGCTGAACAAGTTTCCAGAGTTCAAGAACCGGGACTTCTATATTGCCGGAGAGAGCTATGCTGGTACAGCCTAAACGTAATTTGTTAGCAGTAAATATGTTACTAAGCTTCATGGTGACCTACGACTAAAAATAGTAGTAATCCTGTTGCTGAATCTGACTGTGATACGTTTTTGCAGGGCACTATGTCCCACAGCTCGCAGAGCTAATCTACGACGGGAACAAAGGGGCCAGCAGAGACAGAGTCATCAACATCAAAGGTTTCATGGTAAGCACCCGCCCAAAGGAACCTGAAAAAAAAAAGAGCCGGACCCTCTTGTGGGTGCAATCATGCTGTTAAGATTGCTACTAAGTGCCAGGCGACCAGCTTTTACGAGGCAAATCATGCTTGAATGCTTAATTAGTGTTCTAGAAAGATAAAGCAAAAGAGAGAGTGAAAGGAACCGGGGGTGTGTAAAAAAAGGAGGTGATTCTAAAGATGGACATAAGCGTGCATGCGGATATACCCCACTTTACTCGCTTTATGCCGTATAAGAATATCATGGTTTGCGTCGAAGCTTTTTTAACTGCGGTAATTATTTCACGCACTGTGAAAGTAGCACTAACATTTCTGCAATTGCTGTACCTTGCAACTAATAATTTGCGACGAGTTTAATTAGTTGCTTTTTTTTTTCACATGGAGTGTGGTGATTGATGCAAACAAACAAACTTTTGCTCTCGTGCAGATCGGCAACGCGGTGCTGAACGACGCGACGGACCAGATGGGCATGGTGGAGTACGCGTGGAGCCACGCCATCATCTCCGACGAGCTCTACTCGGCGGTGCGCCGGGAGTGCGACTCGTTCAAGGAGGAGGATGGCGGCAAGCCAGGCAAGGGGTGCTCCCCTGCCGTCCGCGCCTTCCTCAGGGCCTACGACGACATCGACATCTACAGCATCTACACCCCGACGTGCCTCTCCTCCTCCTCCGCATCCGCATCGCCGCGCCGCTCGTCTCCCGGGCTCGTCACCGCGCCCCGCCTCTTCTCCAAGCACGTAAGCTCTCGGTCTCTCTCCCCTTCTCCGAGCTGAGAAAAAAAAGCGCGCTGTTACGTGATCCGTTTTTTTGGCTGGTGTAGGAGGCGTGGCGCAGGATGCAGCGCGTGCCGGCGGGGTACGACCCGTGCACGGAGGAGTACGTGAGGGGGTATTTCAACCGCGAGGACGTGCAGCGCGCGCTGCACGCGAACAGGACGGGCCTGAGCTACCCGTACTCACCCTGCAGGTGCGCACGCTCGCTCTGTCTGTCTGTCTGTATCTCCCCCATCCCGACATGACGACCTGTGCGGTTAATCCCGCGTGCATATGCTAGTCTTCTACGGAGTACTACTGTACGATCGATACTACCAGCGACGGACGATAGATCGTTGCGTATTGATTGACGTATTATTATCCTGCAATTACTCGTCCATCTGCTAGCTGCCTTCCATATTATGGCAGGCCAGCCGCGTCGTCAGATCTCTGGCGTTGCGACATTGATTCCCCATGTTGTACGCACGCCCTGACCAGCGGTTTACTACTGTAGACAGTAGCAGAATGGCCGTATGGGGCAGTAGTAACTGTCTATGTACTATGGCTGATGGCTCATCCAGCTCATGTCATGTAGGAGTAGAGTAGTGGAAGTGGAGTACTACATACAGGTGTTTCTACTTTCTAGGGATAAAAAAAAGTGACTGTAACTCTCTTGTGTGTTGTGCTGCAGTGAGGTCATACGTAAATGGAACGACTCGCCGTCGACCGTGCTCCCCATCCTGAAGAAGCTCATGGCCGCCGGGCTGCGCATCTGGGTTTACAGGTGCACTGCTTGAACCATCCACTATAGACAGATTCTGCTGTCTGCTGATCTCTGTCTTGTTACTGAACGTTCGTTTCTGATGGCGCAGCGGTGACACGGACGGGAGGGTGCCAGTGACGTCGACGCGGTACAGTCTGAACGCGATGAGGCTGCGGCCGCGGCTGAGGAAGACTGCCGGCGATGGCGCCGGCGAGGAGTCGGAGTGGGGCGGGTGGCGCGCGTGGTACGACAGGCAGCAGGTGGGCGGGTGGGCGGTGGAGTACGAGGAGGGCCTGACGCTGGTGACGGTGCGCGGCGCAGGGCACCAGGTGCCGCTCTTCGCGCCCCGGCGGTCGCTTGCCATGCTCTACCACTTCCTCCGCGGCAGCTCGCTGCCCGCCTCGCGCTCCCGCTGATGAGCCCGCTGCCCAAGTGCAGCCATAGCTAGAGCTAACTTGCTCGATTGGATAGGAAAGGCAATGGTTTAAAGTGTGTAACATTCCGTGAACAATTAGAATTGTTGTTCCCGGCTGGTACAAGCACCCTCTGTAACCCGCATGCTACTACGGTTATCATACGCAGCAGTTGGAACCCTTAAGTTCTGTGTCACGTACGCAAATTGTAAGCTGGAGCAAGTTTGAAGCTGCAAGCCTGCAACTGCAAGCTTCTGCAGTCCATAGGACTCAAGAACAAAGGCCCCTGGCGGCATCCTTGAGAATTGGCAATTGCTGGGGACGGGGTCTAACAACGAACTAGGCTTGGTCACCAAACTTGAAATCAAACCGTAGTATTCACGAAATTTGCATTGCAAAATATAAGGATAACATTTTCTAAGTCTGAAAAGAAGCAGCTTATTAGTGTTTCGGATTACTCACCATGTCCTGTTTTTCTTAATCATTAATACTCTATCACCCAATATTTTACTCTAGTGACTTTGAAGGTTTGAATGGTGATAAACAAAATAGAATAGTTCAAACCACAGAGTAAACGCATCTGTCATATTCAGGTAACTGACAACATGACCAATGAAAATACTGAATAATACATAGATACAGCGTACCAGTACATCATTGGCACAATGTAGCCAAATCTTGTGTACTCAACTCATCACATCCAAAAACCAACCAGATTGCAAATATCAGGCATGGGATGCGAGTATAAAAAATGAGTATACAAATTAGATAGACCTCTAATAGCTATATTGGAACAATGAATCCACAGCCAGTGATGTACCTCTGGAGGAGGCACCAACACCACGGAGTAAAATTGTAGTACAAACAATATTTACTGTAATATCATGTGGCCTATTACTTGCACAACTGGTCACATATGAAGGCAGAAAATTTACTATGTAAATTGTAGTAACAAGTCTACTAGTGTACAATGTCAGACCAACAGGATCGAGGTCAATGTGCCATTCAGGTACATGCACACAGATTAATCAACAAGTGAGCTGATGACAGTGATTATATGACACTTTTCAGGTGATGACTTTGGATATGAAAAATCACAACTATTTCCAAAGTTGAAACTCTGGAGCATATGAAAGGGTACTTAAGCATTAAATATCAGTTTCGTGTGTTATTAAGACATGACTAGCTATATTGCTTCAGGGTCTGCAATCATCCCAATGAATGCTTCCTAGTACTGCAAGGACTGGATAGCAGGCCATGTTAAGAACTAAAATAACCAAATTCAATTATCATGGATGGTGAGGTCCGCGGCTCCAAATGAGCTTAAACTGTCAAACCAGGTATTGAAGCCTTGTAGGTTTCAAGATGATCCCAAAATGATGGGGCTTAACTGTTTTGCCATTTTATTTCTGATACCAGACAGGTTCCATCAAGCGTCCAGTATGATTAGCATTTTCCTGATGCTAGACAGCTCTGCTCTATATATGACTGACATAATTAAGGATGACTTATTGACTGATGATAGTGGGAACATTAACCAGTTCATTTTCCAATTTTTGATAGTAGGAACATTAACCAGTTCATCATCCAATTTTCGAAGAGCAGAATTCTGTGAGCATGTCTCCCTTTTTCATACACTACAAGAAAACCAAGTCTATCGGAATCTAGCATTGCAGTAAAAAGAAACACTACGATCTTATTGGGAACTGACTTTACATTCCGCGTGAAATGAACCCTTAAGTTGCTGGTGTTCTCTTCTCATGTTCTGTATACATGACTTGCTCTACACAACAAAGTCCCATAAATCATAGGCTCAACTGAAATGACCATACCATGCAGTCATTAATAAAGCATACACGACAGCTAGTCCCAAATACAAAATTAAGCATACTATTGCAAAGTTGCAATTCCTGTCCATATGGGATTCATTGCTTTCAGATAAACTGTTTTAACACTGCATTTATCAACATCAATGGGGCTAAGCAGGCAAGGGTTGAATTCATTATAAGAAACAGATTAGTTCAAGTACCAAAAGAACAGGCTGTGCAAGAATTTAACCTTAATTCTAACAACACAGCTACAGGAACGCAAAAAGATTTGCACCTTGTGACCATCCATCAAGCTGGAGATGGTTCATCAGTTGCCTTGTTGGCCCCATCTCCGCCCCCGCCTAGGTTTGGCAGATCGCTGCCGACGGCATCAGAAACCAGTGAAACAGGGCGGTGCTCGATGACCTCGTCGATGAGCCCCCAGTCGTGCGCCTCCTCTGGATCCATGAACATGTCCCGCTCCATGCACTGCTCGATACGGTCGATGGCCTGGCCCGTGTGCTTGGCGTAGATCTTGTTGAGACGGTCGCGCACCTTGAGGATCTCCTTGGCGTGGATGGCGATGTCGGACGCCTGCCCCGACGCGCCGCCCGACGGCTGGTGGATCATGACGCGCGCGTTGGGGAGCGCCCGCCGCTCGCCGCGCGCGCCCGCGGCGAGGAGGAGCGACGCCATGGACGCGGCCTGGCCGATGCAGAGAGTGGTGACCGGGGAGCGGATGTACTGCATGGTGTCGTAGATCGCGAGGCCCGCGGTGACGACCCCGCCGGGGGAGTTGATGTAGAGGTGGACCGGCTTGGCGGGGTTCTCGGACTCGAGGAAGAGCAGCTGCGCGACGACGAGGGAGGCCGTGTCGTCGGTGATGGGCCCGTGGATGCAGACGATCCGCTCCTTGAGGAGGCGCGAGAAGATGTCGTATGCCCGCTCCCCGCGGGAGGTGTGCTCGATCACCATGGGAACCAGCCCGTACTCGCGGCGCGGGGTGTACCCCGCCGGCGGCAGCGCGTGCGGGGTCGACGACGAGAAGAAGGCCCGCGGCGCGGCGGCGGCGGCGAGGCGGCGCAGCATGGCGGCTGAGCTAGGGTTCGGCGCCCACGGCGGCGGCGGCGGCGCGGGGTTTAGGGGGAGATTGGGTCTGGGCGGCGTGGGTCCAGGCGCGGCTAGGCGAGGCCAAGACGAGGCGGCTAGAGGCTGACGAGTGGGGGCCACGGGGAGCATCCTGGGGTTCGGGAGGGAGCCATTGGTGGGTGTGCGGGGTGGGGCTTGCTTGTAGGTACGGGAGGAGGCGGAGATAGAGGAACAGGTCCGGTGGTTGCGGGGAAGGGGTGAGAGATGGGTGGGTGTGCGATTGTTATCGGTTTCGAGTGGGCCTGATGGACTATTGGGCCTCGCAGTGGTGACTCGGATGGTGCAATCTGGGCCGGATAGTGTGGGGAGCCCCTTCGGGGAGCCCACCGGCCTTCACGTATCTGGGATATTCGTCTTCACAAACACAACTACTCGAAAAAAATCGAGGAAAATCTGTTAGAGTACAGAGCGAGAGGGATTGGGCGAGGATTTTATCGATCATAGTTTTCAATTGTACATAGGAATACGGTAGTAACCGTAGAACACGATAGATGGAAACTATTGTGCCTGTTGCTGAGTAGCGTCGAGAGGACGTAGAACACGATAGATGGGAACCATTATACCTGTTGCTGAGGAGCGCCGAGAGGACGGAGAGGACACAACCAACCGCTGCGGTTCCTTCTTTGTTAGTTCTAGGAGCGGGAAGGCACGGTAACCATCATGCCTATTCCACTGGGTACCAATCCGACCTATGTTTTGGATGAGATCACCCAAGATCTCATAGCAAAATCAACGAGTCGGCAAATGCAACAATTCCACGTTTTGTGAAAATCCAGGGAGAAAAGAAAATACTCCCTCCGTCTAATAATCACTACTGGAGAAGTGATTTTTGGTTGGATGGTAAAAATCACATTTTCGAACCGGGACTAAAAATCCGGTTAAAAAGCCCAACGGAACTCTTTTTAGTCCCGGTTAAATAGTGGCTTATCAGACCCCAACGATTTTTAGTCCCGGTTGGTAACATCAACCCAGACTAAAAATTGATTTTTAGTCCCGGTTGGTACTTTTAGTTCCGGTTGGTAACACCAACCGGGACTAAAAATATCTTCAGGTTAGTTTAAAAAGAAAGCATATCTATCTAAGTTAGATGTGTGTAGTAGGTGGCATGGTAACGCGTGTGAGAGTTAGGGTGAGAGATCTTGAGTTCGAATCCCACATCGCACATATTTTTTTTTGACTTGGTGTGCATCTTTAGTTCTGGTTATTTCAACCGGGACTAAAGATAGGGTATTTTTAGTCCCGGTTATACAACCGGGACTAAAAAGGGTTATCAACCGGGATTAGAGCTCCATTTTCCAGTAGTGAATATAAAGCATAATAGGTGGATGTATAATGAATCTGGACAGACGATCTGTCCAGATTTATTGTACTAGGATGTATCACATCCACCCATTATCTCTTATGATATGGGACGGAGGGAGTAGATAATAATATAGAAGCGATGCGGGGGATCATTGTACTCGCTGGGGCCAAGCAGATTAAACGTTTCTAGCTTCGGATCGACACCTACTCCATTGTTCAATTGTTCAATCTTGAATTTTCTCGGAACAAATGCCCCTTCATCATTTCTTAATACTACAATGATCTTACATGATAATTTTAAGTTCATCAGAAATCATTAGAGCCGGGATGAGTCAGCACGTTCACACGTGAAGGTTTGACGGTTCTTCGATCATCTGGCCAAAACCGAACCACCAGTGCGTCGCGCAGCTAAACATACATGAGCTACTCCAGCTGCTAGCGCACTAGCTTCTCCCGTTAATTCAAAAGAACAAATAGTGCCTGCTTAACCACGCTGTCATCTCTCTTTATAAAGTCTATAGCTACATAGCCTACACCAAAAGGTCCCTATAGGGCCTATATATCTACTCCACGCATGCACGTACACAATGCATATGCTGCAGCTGATGTTTCCTTCGCAACCAACGGAGGTCGATCGGCAGCTAGCGTTTCGCCGTGCGTGGTGTGGTGTCTGAGCAAGCGAGCACGACGCATGCTTATGCATTTGCATATATATTAGCACGCGTGTTTCTGATCTACCCAGGCCAAATAATATATATTCTCTTAGTTGGCAAGAACGCAATACGGTAGATCTCATTATCTGCAGTCGGTCAGCCGCGCAGTCAATGCAACGCAACGCAACGCATGGTTCGACTAGTGTCCTGGGCTTGATATTTTAAGTTGACGAAGCGAGCTGAGCTTGGTCCTGATTAATGCAGCCGGTACGTTGTCTCGTGACAAATGTGCGGTATATATAGATTCAGAACAAACAGGAACGTGGTTGATCTTTCATATAAAAGCAGAGGACATGGTTGATCGGTCGTAATGTATATGGACAGAGTACAAATTGTACTTTGGGTAGGACGACTGAATTAATAGTTGTGAGCACAACTTGAGTTTTCCCGTATTTCTAGAAACAGTGGAGGAAAAACTCCAGATTGTAATAAATTATAGTAACAGCTAAGCTCAACTAGATGACTATAATCACCAATTAATTTTGCGGAAGTTTCCACAGAACAAGTCAGATTTTCCGACCAATATGCATATCCATGTCCACAGTTTTATGCTCTGTCGATAGCGATATGTCATGGCGGGTGGCAGTTAAACAATAATTGTGAGAATACGAAATAAATGGTTCTCTTGGCGATACAGACCCTTTGTTGCAGAGACAACATAAATTTATTTCTTTTTTGCAAGAAATAAACCTAAGTATGTACTCCCTCCGTTTCATACCGTAAGTCGTTTCGATTTTTTTCTTAGCCAAACTTATTTAGATTTGACCGAGTTTATAGAAAAATGTAGTACCATTTCTAACACAAAATAAACATATTATCAAAATATATATTCAATGCTAGATTTAATAAAACTAATTTGGTGTTTTTAATGTTGCTATTTTTTCTATAAATTTGATCAAACTTAAAAGAGTTTTAGAAAAGTTAAAACGACTTATAATATGAAATGGAGAAAGTATGTTGGACTGTTGGCTCAAGCATGTGTGTTGGCTCCAACAATAGTGGGTCTTTGAAGTACAAGATAATGTCCTGGTTCGAAATAGTGGCTAGCTTTGAAATAGCAGAACAATGATGCTATCATATATGGATCCAGAGTTTATCAGACCCACATATTAATGACGAAGTCATGTGATATTAAAGGTAGAAGACTCTGATCTAGGTAGGAGAAGAAAGACACTAACTTAGATCTTGTCATGTCGGAGCTGTTTCGTAAAATAAAAACCATGTTTAATTATCATCTTAAGTTTACGACCATGTTTTGGTAGGGCGGTCATCTAGGTTATCCATCACCTTTGATCTCCACTCTCTTGGTAGTTAGGATCCATTTGGCATAACTCTAACTCTAAGATCAATGTAGGATTTGGAGATGGTAGGATAAAAGAAAGTTGTTTAAGCATATATATGTTTAGTACAAAGTACTAATGAAATTGATCAACCATGGTATTCTATGTACCCACAGCTTTAACTCTAAGAATTTATGGAACTAGAGTTGTGCAAAACAACCCTTTAGTACCCCTAGGATGCTTGACATAACTGCGGGTATATTTATGATCTGCCATTTTGAATAGACTGGTCTGCCATATGTAACTATATTTTTTTGTTAAGTATGAGCAAACTAAGTATCTATTTAATGTGATATCTTTTTTCAAGCTGAGTTCCAAATTCAAAACCCGTTTGACAAGATGGATGAACAAAGATAAACTCGTAGTAATGTACAAGTTAAATGTGAGTCCATAGGGCAAGCACAAGAAAGATTTGGGGGATGATTTCTTATTTACCTACGCAAAATTCATGCAGTCTATTATTTGCCACGAGGACATCTCTAGTGACTAGTGTTGGTGCAAACTAAATGATGAATGCGGGCCCTATAATGAGTAACTTGGTCCGTTGGTTTGGTACAATGTATGTAGACGTTTGTACATCACGCAATGAGGGGCCATACAATAAATAAGGGTGTGTTTGGTTCAAGAGATATGGGTGGATAGACATGGCTGCCACTTTTTTGGTGGTGTTTAGTTCATGGGCAAGTGAAGGATATAGCCACCCACTTGGGAATATTCTTTGTAGATTTTGGATGGCCTACTCCACCGAAACCAGCTGGACGATCGAAGCAGCCAGGCGTGGGATTTGGAGTCACGTGCCCATCACATGCGTTCACACTCGCCTTCCAACCCTTCACTACTTTTTTCCCCTCACCACTTTCTCTTCTCTATTTGTACTCTTCCTCCACTATCACGAAAAACCCTAGCCATGCCTCCTCGGGCAGTGCATGATGACGGCAAGCAGGTTCTTATGACTGTCAGATAGGAGAGTAGAGCAAGTGGCGACCTATCAAGCAGCCAACAAAAGAGGCATGCAACAACCAACAACAATGCAATGAGTCGGAGGGCATCGTTGAGTAGGGGGTGGTGTTTGGCGGTGAAGAGGGGCAACGAGGGATGCGATGTCCGGTGGATGCACGGGAGGTTGAAGGGGGGAGAGGGTTGATGTCGGCTGACAAAACAACATACGTCATCAACACCGATTTCCCCCTCCTCAGCCATCTCCCGAGCTCCCAATCCGAAATCATGTGCTCTAATTTGATTGGTTTTGATATATTGTATCTATCATTGTCGATCCATGTATGTGTGTGAATATGGCAAAGCTCCTTAAAAAAAGAATGTGGTAAAGCTGATTATGTATCAATTTGTGGCATTGTAGCCAGACAACAAAATAAGGCTTCTGATTTATGCGCCTACATGATATATGTTGTTGTCAATGATGGCTATGATTATCGAGTCTTAAAAAAAGAAAAAAAAGAGTGCAAGGAGGGAAGGGATTATCTACATGTGAAAGGAATAGGAAGAGAATTGGTTATCTTAACGATAAGATTTGAAGAAATGATACCATATGTGTGAGCATGCTTAGGCTTGGAAGATCACGTTTCTTTCATTAGTATTAATTACAACCAGTTTTATTGTTGAATATTAAGGTATGGTTTAACTATAACTAGTTTTATTGTTAATTTCTCTTGTAGGATCAGAAGCCTGACGTTGAATATCTTAATATACCTATTTAGAATTATGGTAAGATGCATGTGATATTTAGCAATAGCTTGCCCATAGTAAAATATTGCAATAGCTTGCCCTTTTAGAATTATGGTAAGATGCAAGTCAAGGCAACATTACATTTGCACCATTTGAAATGTCCCTTAAAATAACTTGTGCAATGTTTACTTCACATTTTATTTCTTTTGAACTGTATCTTTTAAAAAAAATATTAGTATTGCTACACGTGACAGAAAAATGAAATGATTTGCTTCAAACCCGTAGAGATATTCTCACCATCTCATACAAAAGGGGATCATAACACCTCATCCATGGTACCAAACAAAAAAATTAACTCACCATATTCACCTCTTACCTTTTTTAATTAAAAAAACTTGTTCATCCCACTCATCCAGCCAAACGAATAACTGGATATGGATGGCCATGTACCATCCATTCTTGATATGAACCAAAAACACCTTAAATCATTCAAAATACATGATTGATGAGCTACATAGTAACAACTCTTTTATAAGTTCTACGAGCCTTTGCTAAGACATACAACTTTTTAATCATTATAGTTCGAATCATAGATTTTTCTCCTTTGGTTCGATGCATGCAGTGTATGATCGAATCTAGTTCTTTTTTTCTCTCGTCTTTCGTATTCAATTTTAAGACTACACTGATAATATAATAGAGGAATACATTTTGCTCAATAGAAAATTCACACCAACATTGCACAAGTCGATCGACTTGAATTCCTGCACATGAATCACACACTGAAACGAATTCCACTAAGATCGAAAAGCGACCAGTACTACACGAAAGCTCGAGAGTTGCCTTTATTACTCCTTTACCATGTCACTGGTTTTTTACTTCTTTTACTCCAAAATGGACAAAACTTGGAACAAACCTGGCTGCCACACGAAGTGTACAGTGTACTACATGCACCGAATTGACACACACAGTGCACGCACTCGATGCGTGACAATGAACCTGTTCCCCAAGTGGCGAAGCGTGAACCCCTCCCTCAATGGAAGGGGAAAAGAAAACGTGCAGCCAAAACAAATAGAGGAAAAGTGTGACAAAGCCAGCGTGGAAGTGGCAGCACAGCAGCGAAGCTGACCCAACCGCAACTACAGCTATAAAATTCGCACACATGAGTACGCGTTCGTCGGCTCAGCTCTCGCCTGATACGCCCAAATTAAACCACGGAGATAACTCTACAAAGGAGCAGTAGCGTTTAATTTGCAGCCGCAAACGATCGAGACGTCAGCAGCATGGGAGCCGAGGCTATCCAGCAGCTGGCCGTGCTTCTCGTGCCGTTCCCGGCGCAGGGTCACGTGACGCCCATGCTTCACCTGGCGCGCGCCCTCGCCGCGCACGGCGTCGCGGCCACGGTCGCCGTGCCGGACTTCATCCACCGCCGCATCGCCGCGGCGGCCGCCACCAGCCGCGCGAGGGATAATCAGGCCGTCGGCGGGGTGGAGCTCGCCTCCATCCCGAGCGGCATCCCCCACCTCCCAGCCGACGAAAGCGGTGGCCGGCACGCCGACCAACCGGGTTTCGGCGCCATCGTGCACGCCATGGAGAACCACATGCCCGAGCAGCTGGAGCGGATGCTGCTGTCGACGGGCCGCGGCCGCGTCGCGTGCCTCGTCGTCGACGTGCTTGCCTCGTGGGCGGTCCCCGTGGCGGAGCGGTGCGGCGTGCCGGCGGCCGGGTTCTGGCCGGCCATGCTCGCCAGCTACCGCGCCGTCGCCGCCATCCCGGAGCTCCTCCGCAAGGGCGTCATCTCAGAGTCCGGTACGACCGATCGACACTATACACACCACGCACGCGCGTTATCACAGTTTTAAATTCTTGTTTTCCTTATTGATTACTGCACCGGCCACGGGCCAGGCCGGCGGCCGCGCACGTCGTATCACGTTAGAGCCGAGTTGACTCTCGAAACAAAAGCTTAATTAAGCTCCTCTTAATTCCTCGTCTCTTTGCATGCATGTCATGCGCCGGTGCTGGCGCGTGGCCGGTGTGCTCGTCGCATGCGTTTTCTGCAGTTTTCGCGGTAAACACGGGCAAAGTCGGCAGCAAAGCTATAGCTAAGCAAGCTGGCTGCTGGATATATAGTACGATGATGTTTGAGATTCTTTTCATTTGGAGCACGATCCCGAACCATAGGCGGCGATCGAAGTTTCAATTATTTAACCTTAAGTTCATTGATTATTTATTACTAGCTCATGTATTTTATACAGGTGAAGAAGTAGAGAAGCTAGGAGAAACACTGCCGGCTGCAAAGTAGTCTTTAATACAGTACTACCTCTATTTCATTGTTTTATGTTACAAGTTATTTTGACTTTTTTATTGAACTTTTTATGTTTAACTAAATTTATTAAAAATATAGCAATGTTTTTAATACAAAACAAATAAACTATCAAAATTTATTCGATGTTAGGTACTTAAACTAATTTGGTGTTATAAATATTATTATGGTTTTCTTTAAACTTGATTAAATTTTTAAGAAATTTTAACTTAGGAAAAGTCAAAACAACTTATAATATGAAACAAAACGAGTGGAGTATTAGTTATCTCTTTCTCCAACTGTACTGACGTGATCTAACATATCAAAAAGGCTAAATAGTCACCCTCAGCAAAAAGAACAGCTACTCCCTTTGATAAAATATAATAGTTATGTTTAACTTTTTTTTACGATCTTAGATATATCACTTTGATAATGATTTTTTTACTGGAATAAGGTTTAAAATTCTAAGAAGTTTACATGATTATGAGAATACTTTTTAAAATAAATATATACATATCATTTTTATGTGTTGGACATATTTGAAAATTTACTAATAATCAATTGGAGTAAAAGAGTTCATTTAAGCTAGGAGTTAGATACAGTTTGGGCTAACTTTTATTACCAAATTTCACTTTGGATTATTGTTTACTCAATCTTTTCATTTTGAGCTAGGTAATTTTGCATTTGTTGTACTTTGGACCCCCTAAACTCTTATCTCAAACACATCAATAATCGCATCGGCGTCCGCATGTTTGCGATCTTCCCCACTAACTTGCAGGCCACCCTTTGCGAGAGGAGAGGCTGACCAATTTAACTAATCCAAAGTGAAAAAAATGGATGAAGCGTGGTCCAAAACAATTCTTTAGTAATAAAAGGTGACATAATATGTAATTTACTCTTAATGTGTGTTCTAAACTCCTTTTTAGCTTGAGTATATTTTTCAAACTGCTAAATAGTAGTGTGTTTCGTGTGAAAACTTTCTATGTAAAAGTTGATGTAAAATAAATAAATAAATATCTTTTTTAAGTTTTTAATTATTGGTATTCAATTAATCATATGCTAATCACGTTTATGGTACGTTTTTCGTTTTATGTGCGACTAATCATTCGTTTCAAAAATCACTTTAGAACACGCCCTTAAGCTAGCATGCATATGTGAGGCTCAGTTTGTACATACTTGATTGTAGACGGTATCTAACATGGAATTTTAGGGGTGGATGATTGAAATCCTTAGAAAATTTTTCCTATGATGTCCTTCTTTTCATTCTGTTGAGCTATTTCTGCTGAGAGTAACTATTCCCTCCATACTAGAAAAAATCTTCATAGCTAGAAATACACAGTCTATATTCAATTTTTTGGTTTTTCTTGGGACACGGGGATTAGGCGTGATAAAACACTGCATATGCATGTCAGTTCAATCCACGTAAAAAAAAATGGCAATTCTTGCGTGGTACTCAACTTGATCATGAACATCCATTTTGCCATACCCCGTACACCATGTGAGGGCTTTAGTCTTTGAGACGCATGATTGGTACGTTCGATCAAGTTGCATCTTGCAAAATTAATGTTCTCTGTCAGTTGGTGCATAATATCGACTTAAATTAATCACTCAATAGCGTGCTACATGTAGTTTGCTTGTGGCAAGACGATTGGCCACGCTTAATAATCCTTGCAAGTAACTAAGGCTCGCATATGGATCAAGTAGCTAGTACGTTTTTGATAGTTATGCCCAAACATGATTGGATCGCTTTTGCAATATGTTACCTTCAATTGCACGTTCGGACAGCCGGTGGGACCCGCATGATTTCGTTTTCCAGCCAAGTGCTCTGGATCGATCTGATCCATCTGGCCTGTGGCCTGTCATGGCAGGCTCCACATTCCATTTCACTGTTTTTAAGCGTACTCTCTCTATCCCACAATAAATCAAACCCTAGCTTTCGAAGGTAAAATTAGGAAGAAAGATAATGGATCAAAGTATCCCTAATTAATAGAGAAGTTATATTGGTATATGATTAGGTGAGGGATATTGAAGGAATAAAATTTCTCGATTTACAGACCGATGGTAGGTAAGAAGGTATGAGTTGATTTATTTTGGAACAAATTCAAACTCTAAAAGTTGATTTATTTAAGGACGGAGAGAGTACTCCGTCTCCCTTTCTCCAAAAAAAAAATCAAACCTACGGGATCTGGCATATATTATAGTACTACAAATCTAGATGAATATAGACAAGAGGCATATCCCACACTAAATTTGTTTCTTTTACAAAGAGAGTACACCCTCCTTTTTTTTAAAAAAAAATCAAATCCTGTTAAGAATATGAACACGTGCATGAATCTGCACAACCACGTGCCTACATTCATAGCTCTAATTTAAGTTTTTGAAGAACGGAAGAAATACCTTTGGTGTATTTTTAGCTCAATTTTGGACTAAGCAAGATCTCACAAGAGTTGACTTCTCTCCTTCGGCAGACCACACCATGTGTGATTGGTTCTCTCTTCCTTCCATAATGCAGTACTTCCAACATCCAAAGGGGATAATAATAACAAATGATTAAGACTTGGTTCATCTGCACATAAAAAAGAATCTTAGGAGTACTATCAGCCCTGAGAAAAATATGGGCCAGAGTCTAGAAGACCTCAATTTTCCTTCTCTTTTTTTTTTGAAAAAAAAACTCTCCAATTGATTGACAAAGGAGAGAGTGTTGACACCAACCCCAAAGAAAAAGGGAAGCACAGAAAACAACACAAGAAAACTGAAAAAAAGCACCAGAACAAACAACACGCTGGATTTTCCTTGTTTTTATACGTTCAAAATGACTTAACTGCTAATTTGATGGTACTCCTTGATAAGAAATATTGGGAGTAGCTATGACGCCGCATTTTCTTTTACCACAAATAGTCGGACCATTTTTTTTACATTGTGCCTACACTCATGTTGTAATTACTACACTATAAATTATAAAACTTACACTGTAATTATATTGTAAATTCAATATTTATATTATGTTTATTTCTACTACCTTCAATATAAGGGATCCTAGGTTCTTTTAGAGAGATTAAGAAGGAAGAAAAAAGACAACGATGTTCCTCTTTAAATATGATATGGCTAGGGGTGAAGAGCTGGTTGGGGATAAAACTGAAAGAAATTTGAACTAGATATGTGACAAGAAATATTATAGAAACCCTATCTTGAGACAAAGTTTGAATCTTCCAATCCAATATATTATGAGATAGAGGTAGTAATACATAATGTATAAGAGAATTAGGATTAAAAGTAATTTATTATTACTTGGAAGAGGAGATGGAAGAGAGATAGAAGCATACTTAGGCTGAGTTCGTTAGGAGATGGGAACAAATCTCATGTGAATGGAAAACAGAGCGGTCCATTAACGCGTGATTAATTAAGTATTAGCTATTTTTTTTTCAAAAATGAATCAATATGATTTTTTAAGCAACTTTCGTATAGAAACTTTTTATAAAAAAGGGTACTGTTTAGTAGTTTGTAAAGCGTGCTCGCGGAACATGAGGAAGAGGAGTTGGGAACACAGTATGCCGAACACAGTCTTATACAAGAGAGCAATTACATATGAAAAAAATGATTGGAATTAAGTGAAAAATGTGAGGCTATATTTTTAGCAAACCCGACAATATTTATCATTATTTGATTTTCCATGCTAAATCCACATTTGCGGGCCAAACTAGGACTAAGGTTGGGTTGGGCCAGACTATCGATGAACACCGTCACAAACTAGTTCAGTGACTTGTAGTCATGTGTGTAGATATCAATCGGCGGCGGTCGTGCATTACCTCATTGGCTCATTGGCATGTAGAACTTGAGAAGGAGATGGATTTTTATCCTCGAGGAGATATCCTCTGATTTTGTGCATATCATTTAAAAAATCGTTAAAAATTTTGAAAAAAATTATTAATATAGATCAATATATGATATATCTTTCCACAAACATGCAACATTTCGAAACAAAAATAACAAATTTAACTAATTACGTGTTCTATTCATTATCAAATTTGTTGGTTTTGTTTCTAATTGTATAAGTTGAATTTGAACATGCATGTTTGTGGAGTGGTATCACATATTGATATATCTTACTATCTTTTTCAAATATTCTAATAACTTTTTAAGTGATATGTAAAAATAAGGAGATATCCTCTCAATAGATGATTAGGGTTTTCCACTTGAGAAAATCTTCTCGCCTGACTTATCTAGAGCACTTCTATGTGTTGGTGCCATGCGCGAGCTTTTTCCTAAAGGCTAAGGCAAATAGATATATGTACTACCTTTCCTTTGTTGCACGATCTGTTCGTGCAAATGAACACCAAAAGTTGGCCTTGTCAACCACAACTTTTTTC
The DNA here is from genome assembly GCA_000573905.2 of Oryza punctata. Lineage (NCBI taxonomy): Eukaryota > Viridiplantae > Streptophyta > Magnoliopsida > Poales > Poaceae > Oryza > Oryza punctata. The sequence continues at coordinate 24,746,572 of CM002491.2, read as the reverse complement.
CATATAAGGAGCTCTACAATATGATATTCTCCGACAAATGGTATTGCTAGCTATTCTCTCCGTTTCATATCATAAGTCGTTTAGCTTTTTTTTCTGATAAAATTTTATTAAGTTTGATCAAGTTTATATAAAAGTCTAGCAACATTTAAAATATCTAATTCGTTTCATTAAATCTAATATTAAATATATTTTGATAATATATTTATTTTATGTTTAAAATACTACTATATTTTTTCTATAGATTTGATCAAACTAAAAAGTTTAACTAAGAAAAAATTAAATGATTTATAATATAAAACGGATGTAGTGGACAAAAAAACATAGCTAGTACAACGTACTGTACGCGATTAGGGCTGTGAGGTGACTGCAGTTTTGGCAGCCCGACCGGTCGATCACCACTTTGATCGGATGCATGCCTCTGCATGGTATAATGCGGCTGAAAGTTGCACATAGCCTTTTGCATGCGTCAAGCGTCTACGATTGGATGCATGCCATCGTGACTGCATTGCCGACACGAGTTTCGGCTTGCTTCACGAAAGCACTGGAGATCGATCAGAGCCCTAGGATTATTTTGTTTTGTCGTGTGTGCAACTGTGTATATGCACGTGTAACTACTCGATCGTTGCTGTTTCAATTCACTGAACGGGCTGTTTGATTTCTGACGTGAAGGTACCCCCGCTGTCTCGTCGAATCAGCTTGACGACAAGGATGGTCGGGAGGAGCAGGTGGTTCGAGGCCTTCGCATCCTCCCGGCTAAGCTCGAGCTGAGCACCAAGGAGCTCCCATGGCTCGTGGGCGACTCGGAAACCCAGAGATCGAGGTTCGCCTTCTGGCTCCAGACGCTGCGCCGAGCCAGGGGCTTCCGCTCTGTCCTCGTCAACTCCTTCCCCAGCGAGGCGGGCGCCGGCAGTGCCGCTGCCGAGGACGACGACGGGCTGCAGCAGCCGCCGCCGCAGCGGCAGGCCGCCGGTCCGCGCGTTCTTCCCGTCGGGCCGCTGCTTGTGCTCGCCGGATGCAACGTGGAGCGCGCGAAAGGCGCCGGCGGCGGTGGCGTCGCGGCGACGAATAATAACAACTCGCAGCCGTGCAGCAAGAACCCGGCCGCCAGCATGTGGCAGGCGGACTCGACGTGCATCCGGTGGCTGGACGCGCAGCCCGCGGCGTCGGTGGTGTACGTCTCCTTCGGCAGCTGGGTCGGCCCGATCGGCGACGACAAGATCCGGGAGCTCGCGCTCGGGCTGGAGGCCACCGGCCGCCCGTTTCTGTGGGCGCTCAAGGACGACCCGTCGTGGCGCGCCGGCCTCCCGGCCGGCTATGCGGGGAGCGTCGCTGGCCGCGGCAAGCTGGTGGGCTGGGCGCCGCAGGACGACGTGCTCGGGCACGCGGCCATCGGGTGCTACCTCACGCACTGCGGCTGGAACTCCACCGTGGAGGCCATCCAGCACGGCGTCCGCATGCTGTGCTGCCCTGTCTCCGGCGACCAGTTCATCAACTGCGCGTACATCACCAGGGTTTGGGAGATCGGGCTCAAGCTCGACAGCGTGAGCCACGACGTCGTCCGTGACTGCATCGAGAGGATCATGGGAGGCACCGAAGGGACGCGTTTGCAGGAGAAGGTGGACGCGCTGAGACAGAGAGTCGTGACAGGCGAGGCCAGGTGTTTGGCGCAGGGGAACGTCAGGTCTTTCGTGAATGAAATTAAGAGAGACCACCCGTTGTTGACGCAGATCTACAACATATTGTAGGATCGGTATTATACATGCTTAGGCAGGTCCGCAGGTGCATGTACATTATTAGATGTACAATTGTACATTGTTAGTATCTTTCTCGTAACCGGTTAAGTGCCTGTTGAAATGCATATCTTGAGAACTTACTAGTAGTACTGTACCAAAGAGTTCGCCAATCCATTATAGACACGTCGAAATGCTGTGAGAGTGGGAAGAAACTAACTCCGTTTCATATTATAAATCGTTTAATTTTTTTCCAGTCAAAATTTTTTAAGTTTGATTAAATTTAAATAAAAAATATATTAGTATTTTTAACTCAAAATAAACATATTATTAAAATATATTTGTTATTTTAGATGTTGCTAATTTTTTTATAATATTAAGTTTAACTAGAAAAAAATGAAAACGATGTAGTAAGTACAAGTAGCGTAAAAAGCAGCGCTGGTAGTGCAGAGCGAACAGAGGATGGTGATCGGCGCAGTCGATGTCCCCCGGGTTGACGCGACAGCGGAATGTGCGTTTTCCATGTGTTCATTTGCATTTTGCAGGCAACTAGGCAAGTGTTGCAAGGGTCGAGCGACATGTCTTCGTGGATGCTCAGGATCAAGATGGGAGTTGACAAGTTGTGTTCAGACTTCAGAGACAAACTGAAAAAAAAAAGAGGAGACAAAACTGAAAAATGGAAAGGAAACTGGCTTTGTTCTTTCCCCCTTTTCCCAACTCAACTATCTCGTTTTTCGCGCGCACGCTTTTCAAACGGCTAAACGGTGTGTTTTTTTAAAAAGTTTCTATACAAAAGTTGCTTAAAAAAATCAAATTAATCCATTTTTGAAAAAAAATTTAGCTAAAACTTAATTAATCACGCGCTAATGGATCACTCCATTTTCCGCGATCACTATTTAAGTTGGGAAGCAGAGTTTGCGAATGCAGCCTGAGAGAAAAGATCGGAGTTGGAAGGGTCAAGCCTATGCGAAGCTGCGAACTCATCGAATTTTTTATTTTTATATATTTTTTAATATTTACAGAAATATTATAGCGATGGAAAAAAATGCAGAAATAGACCCTGCCACCCCGGCAGAGGGCGGTAAGGTGACGTGGCACACGCGCGCGCGACGGCCGTTTAGGGTGTACTGGCTATTTTGCAGGCGGCACCCTTGCCGCCCTGGCAGAGGGCGGCAAGGTGTCGGCAAGGAGGCCACCTGCAAAATTGGCACAGCTCCTCGACCTGGGGCCTGCCATTTTGCAGGTGGCCCTTTGCCACCCACTGCCAGGGCAGCAGGTCAGGGCGGCAGGCTCCAGCGCCTATATAAGGCCTGGCGCTCAGCAAAGCAACTCATTTGCTGCTCTCTCCATTCCTCTCATAGCTGCACAGTGGGAGAAGGGGAGGAGAAGAGAAGAAGAGGCGAAGCCCTGCCGGTTTGAAACTTCGATTTCAGGTAATATTTCTAGATCATATACATGATTAAATGTATGATATTAACTAGGTTTTAGTTGTATTTTTTAGAACTATTTTTAAATAAATGCATTATATGATCTAGGGTTTTAGTAGGGGAACTGTAGCACTTTGTATTGTTAGATGTAAGTAAATTAGTAGATCTGTAGTAATTATAGTAATTAGATTTGTAGTTTTAAATATTTGTGATTAGCATTACAGTAGCATACTTAAAAATTGTGGTACATTTCAAACAAGATATTATGTTGTACTCGTTTATTACGTAAAATAGTGACATAGTGATTTACTTACAGATATGTCCAGTAAACTTATATTTCAACTATACCATGGTCAAGGAAACGTCTGTTACGGGCCGAGTGGGGTAGATCTGTCAGAATTTATTGTAACACCAAGGGGAATTGATAGACCAGCTGAGAGAAGTGTAACTTCTATTAAAAAATGGTTGATGAGGGGCTTGGGAGTTGATCCACACACATGTGATATTACAATCTATGTTGTAGTAAGTCGGGCAACTCAGGGTTTTTATTGGGAACTAATGCCAGTTCAAAACTCTCGGATGTGGAGATGGTATGTGGAGAATGCATTGCAACGCGGGTGGCCTCTAGCTATGCTTCCATATGTTCATCCGAAGGATCCCAATGTGGAGATGAACATGGATGACGGCGATGGGCCAAGTGCTGAAGTGAATGAGACTGGAGTGGATGAAGTCAACACATTAGAAGAAGATGTCGTAATACCTCCAGTAGGCATGCAACCTGGTGGAGTGGCTGACGAGGGGGAGACTGTCGGAGCCATTGTGGACGAAATGGAAAGAGAGGATTCTGACAACGAGGGTGTAGAGGAAGATGATTCGTCAGATGATGAGGAGAACAATATTAATCCAGCTGAATGGGCTAGTGATGATTTTTTTGGTCTGGTCGTATCTGAAGGGGAAAATGTGAGATGCGAGTACAAAGAGAATGAGGTTATTGAGGGAGCAATGTATGGTGATGGAGAAGACATGAAGGAGGCGGTGAAACATTTTGCAGTGTTACTGCAAAGAGAGTTTTGGGTTGCCAAGTCGAACCGGTCACAATATGAAGTTAGGTGTGTTAACGAAAAAGACGGGTGTCCCTGGAGAGTGCATGCTTATAAGGGAAAATGGAAGGATTATTGGACAGTGTCAGTCGTTACCAAGCATACATGTTATCTTCCTGGTGTTCAGAAATACCATAGGAATATTACATGTGCATTTGTTGCATCTGAGATGTATGCGCACGTCGTGGACAATCTGACATATGAACCAAAGTCAATAATTCGTCATATCAAACATAAATTCAAGTATACTATTAGCTATACCAAGGCATGGAGGGCAAAACAGAAAATAATAGAGATGAGATTTGGAACTTATGAAGCCTCATATGACAATTTGCCACGTCTGCTATCTGTTATCCAACAAAGAAACCCTGGGAGCTATTGTGCAATCAAGACATTCCCCTTAATTGATCATCCTGACAAGACTGTGCTGCAAAGAGCCTTCTTAGCTCTACATGCATGCAAGATGGTATTCGTGCACTGTCGTCCAGTTCTTTGCATTGATGGGACATTCTTGACCGGGAAGTATAGGGGCCAGATACTAACAGCAATTGGAGTAGATGGGAACAATCAGGTATTGCCCTTGGCATTTGCTTTTGTCGAGAGTGAGAACACCGACAGCTGGTACTGGTTCCTCTATCTAGTTAAAAAAGAAGTTGTTGGTATGAGACCCAATGTGTGCCTAATACATGACAGGCACGCTGGTATGCTTCGAGCGATAGAAGAGTTTAAATTTAGGAGTATGGATAGAGGATACCCTGGTGAGTGGGATGATGTACAGAGTAGGTGGTGCATGCGTCATATGGGAGCTAATTTCTTCAAGCAATTTAAGAACAAGGAGCTGATGAATATGTTCAAGAGGCTATGCAATCAGAACCAGGAGAAGAAATTCAATGAGCTTTGGTAGAGGTCGGACGAGTTGACAACAAAATGCAGTGATCAGCGTGCAGCGAGACCAGCGAGCGCCGTTCCTGACCCTCCTCAAGCACTCGGAGCTCTCCCAACAGATAGTCCAACATTGGTTAGGAGAACTGGAGAGCAGATTCGGAAATTCTCTCATTGCATTGAGAATGAGCCAAAAGAGAAATGGGCCAAGCCTTATGACACAGTTGGTGCTAGATATGGTATAATGACAACAAATTTGGCGGAAGTTTACAATTGGGTGATGCGCGGTGTTCGTGGACTTCCACTAGTTGGTATAGTGGAGTTCATTTTACATGGGACATGTAGGTATTTCCGGGAGCGGTTCCAAGCAGTTCTTCCCTCCATACCGAACAACAACAATATTTTTGGCACCTTCATGGAGAAAAAGCTAGCAGAGTAGCGTACGAAGGCCATGAAACATCGAGCTCTAGTTCAAGGTACCCAACAACACAGGTTTGAGGTACTCTGTCAAGATAAGGCAGGCAGGGGTATCTACCGCAAGAGAGTAAAACAGGAGTGTGTTCTCAAAGTCGACGGCACATGTCATTGTTCATGTAGAAAGCCGAATCTGCTCCACAGGCCATGCACCCATGTCATTGCTGCGGCATCGGAGTGTGGCATCCAAGATGGAGTATATGTGTCACAATACTTCTCTAAGCAAGCAATATATCACACATGGAGTGGCGAGATTTATGGCTTCGGTATAGTTAGGGAGTTCACACAGATTAACGATCTGATAATCAATATTCCTGATCCATCGAAACTCCGAGACAAGGCTGGAAGGAGAAAGACTCGTCGCATCCGCAACGATATGGACGAGTCCGAGGCAGGCAGGGTGAAGCGGTGCAGCAAATGCGATGAACGTGGCCACACCTACAAGTACTGTCCTAAAGACAAGGAAAAACCAAGTGCGGCGGAGGCAGGACTATCAGGATCAGCAGCAGATGGAGCTCGCCCTACGGGTGAAGGCACTACTTCAAGGCGACCCCGTCCTAGACGTCCTCGTGGAACGTCCGGCTACGTTGTGTAGTTCGTGTGTTATATGTTGGCAAAAGGTTCGCTTGTAATTTCATGGCTTGTAATGTCTTTATGTTACGTGGCTTGTAAGGTCTTTATGTTACGTGGCTTGTAATGTCATTATGTTACGTGGCATGTAATGTCTTTATGTTACGTGGCTTGTAATTTCGTTTGAACTTATTGATGTTATGTCATTGTGTTGTGTTGCGAACCACTTGTTAGAATTTGGCATGTAATGTCTTTATGTTTCGTGACTTGTAATTTTGTTGCCTGTTTTTCATTCTCATTATGTGCCCCCTTGTTGTGTAAGTTATGATGTAAATAACCTATACTTTATGATGTTACTTTATGTATTCTTCGGTTTTACATAATTTGTTTTCACGATTATATTATTAACTTCTTACATGCCCTAACATGTAACACATCTTTTTTTGCAGAGATGGCGCATCAGCACACACTTGAGTTGTTGGATCCGTCGATAGATCAGCGCCACCGGTCTTACCTTACTGCAGTGGAGGGGGCTCAGCTTGGGACGTTCCGGCCACGGTCGTCACGCGAGCGACTTTTGGTTCACGACTCCTTCGTCGGGAGGTATGGATTTCCTGTGTTAATTACTGCACTGTTTACATTTTTTATATTTTTTCACTGTGTTAATAATGTAAATGACATATGAATTTGCTTTTGCAGGTTGCGTGAGGCCGGCCTCCTACCGTTGTGTCGGCTGGTGGAGGCCGCCACCGGCGACGACGAGCCGGCCAGACGCTGGGATGCGGACAGGTCACTCCTAGCAGCTTTGGTCGACCGGTGGAGGCCTGAGACGCACACTTTTCACCTGCCATGTGGTGAGGTAGCCCCCACCCTACAGGACGTGTCGTACTTGTTGGGGCTACCACTCGCGGGAGACACTGTCGGGCCAGTTGACACGGGTGCGAACTGGAGGGACGATCTCACGGCACGTTTTGCACCCGTTCAGCGCGCACCAGGTCTCCCGCTCGAGCCGTTGCAACAGCACCGCAACACTGGGCCTACGAAGAGGTGGCTGCTTCAGTTCACCGTTAGTTGTTTTTACCTGAAATGAGTAGCGTACTACTTATGTAACTCATAAGTTGCCTAACATTTCATCCAACGCTTGCAGGTCGACCAGCTACAGGCTGAGGCCGACGAGTACTCCTTCAGCCGTTGTTTGGAGGCGTACTTGCTGTGGCTATTTGGGTGGGTAATGTTCTGTGGAGGACACGGGCACACGGTCGACAAGGGTCTCGTGCATTACGCCAGGACCATCGCCGACGCCGAAGTCGGCGAGGTGCCTCAGTGGAGCTAGGGTTCCGCGTTGCTCGCGGCTCAGTACCGTGGTCTCTGTGAGGCTTGCACCAAGACGGACCCTGGGGCGATATTCGGTGGGTGCCCTCTCTTCATTTCTCTTTGGGCAGTTGAAAGCATTGCGATCGGCCGCCCCCTTGTGGACCACCACCCGTACGAGCCGTCGCTGTACGAGAACAGGCCGGAGATCGACTACCTAACGATGGGTACTCTGTGGTGCCGGTGTCAGGTACGTCGCAAGTACTAGTTGATATTAGAGTACTATTGTGATGTTCATCGTACATCACATCGACCGTGTTGTCTTGCAGCGCCGATGGGCTCACGTCCAAGTTAGGCGGTCGTACGCGGAGTTTGTTATGGAGTTCGACCGCCTCCTGCCGACCGACGTAGTGTGGGAGCCCTACAGTGCCGCGGCTATCCACTGTCGTGCGCTGTTAGGCCTGTCCACACTCTGCACCAGGGACCAAGCGTACTGGATGACTAGGGTTCTGATGGTATTTGACATCTGCATCGAGTCTCATGCACCTCACGCACCTTACCGTTTCCGACGGGCGTCACAGCTGCCGTTCACCAGTAAGTGACTTAACTTTGCTTCAATATGTTGCATTAACAACCACCTCTACGCAATAACTTGTTTTTTTTTGTCGTTCACACTAATACAATACATTAATTTGCAGGTACTCGCGCAAGGGTCAGCAGTCAGCTGGCAACTGGCCCGCCAAGCTGGGCCCTTTTGTCGACGACTGGTTGCTCGCAACCGAGGAGGTCGTGGACCACACGGGAGAGCCACACACGAAGGAGGGGTACCAGGCGTACCTCGGCTGGTACCAGCCATGCACCCGTACTAGGGTCACCTTCGTTCCCAGGGAGCAACAGGCCCATGTTGCGAGCACGAGAGACCTCTATGCCAGGCATCGCGACCAGGACTTCGCTCGTGCTGTGAGTACCCTACATCGCACCAAATCCTTCTAAGCCTTTCTGTTGGTCAAATGTTACGAATATTTACGTACAAATGTACCGTGCAGGTCGTTGAGTGCAACAAGGTCGTCGTTGATGCATCAACGGTGATCCAACGGTTAGGTGCGGGGATTGAGGTGCGCGCAGACGAGCACCTATCGGCGTACACGCGGATACGGGACTCGATGCGCTCGATTCTCCGTGCGCTCACCTGTCGGGCTGCCAACGTTGCTCAGGCAGACGCAACACCCCTGGTTTGACCCCGGCCGATTGCTTCGCGTCAAGCTGCGCACGTTTCTAGGCCGACACCCCTCCCTTTGGAGGTACGTATATTCAAGTTTTATTTGTACATGCCCCCACAAGTTTTAAAAATAATATTATATCGACAATCAATTGATATGCAATTTATGTGTAGGCTTCACTCAGTTCGGGACGACGCAGGCCACCCACTCCTCGCAGGCTGCAGGGTCATCGTCTCAGGCAGGTGCGTCGGCCTCGCAATCTGCGTTGTTCTGGCAAGACGCCGGGACTTCGTCACAGGCGGCCAACACGTCGTGGCAGGCTTCTAGCGGGACATCGTTGGAGCACGGGTGGGCTTCCGCCACGCAATTCGACCTCAGCGACTTCGACTTATCGGAGTCGACAGAGGACGTCCTCGATCCCTCACAGCTGGGAGGCGCACCGCCGGTGCATACGCAGGAGCAGTCGCCCTCCACTCCGCACCCAGACACTCGCGCTACCCGGGCTGTCCCACCCGATCGCTTCACGTACTCCCAGAACCACGTGCGAGCGCAAGCCTGGAGGACCAAGCGGGGTCGCGGTGCTGGGCAGGGCTAGTAGAGTAGACTTCTGTTTTGTTATTTTCTTGACATGCTAGTACTCCATGCTTGTAAACTGAGTACATTGTTTATATTCGAGGTTCGCTTTTGTAGACTTCGCCGTTACTTTTTACAAAAGCACGATACCTTTCGCCGCATGCATGAATACTTTTGACTGCACCGATGCAACCTCATTTATTCGCGTGAAGTACGACTGCGGAATCGCTGATAACGCCCTTACACTTTCTCAAACGTCAAATCTTCCATGTCAAATCGGCACACGTCCATTCTTACTTTCGGCGTCATGCCGCCCTTTAAAAGGGCGGCAGGGTATACATCCGCATACGTCCAATCTTACTTTCGGCGTCATGCCGTCTAATCTTACTTTCGGCGTCATGCCACCATTTCAATGGGCGGCAGGGTATACGTCCGCATACGTCCAATCTACTTTCGGCGGCATGCCGCCCTTTAAAAGGGCGGCAGGAAGGGCAGCATGGTATACATCCGTATACGCCCAATCTTACTTTCGGCGGCAATCAGGCTGACCCACTCTGCCCCATGATGTATACATGTCAAGATTATCACTATGATTTTGGTGCCTATATAACAAGCGCCGCAACACAAGATTTCTTCATCTAAGGCCTCCAACAAGAGCTAGCACAACCCTTCATCCCACTAGCTTTCGGCAATGGCTGGACGCCGGGGCGTTGAGGATCCCAACTAGCGTAGCGATCCTTGTGCATACCTATTCCCACCTTGGTGCCAGTGGCCTCTCTGCCTTTGCGGTGACCGATGCCAACTAATGGCTTCACGGGATCCAGACATAGGAGGAAGGCACTTTTTTAGGTGCCCTAACTATGACCAAGAGGTATTTCACTCTCGTGCGCTATGCTTATTCAAATGTGATGCGCGGTTGTTTACTCTGCATCCTACTCTATTCGTCAGACCCGCGCTACGGCTTGTGGATACATCGAATGGGTCGATACAGAAAATCCCGTTCTCGACATGACAACCTGTTTACAAGAACGACGCTGGTATTTCTCATTAGAAAGTACTAAGCAATACCTGCAGAGAAAGACAGCTTATGAACGCCAACGTCGTGAACAACAGTGCGACTGGCGGGTGCTAACGAGCGCACTCCCTCCATGGGAAGCCCGTCCAAAATGCAGATGCGGTGATCGTTGTCAGGTTCTCCGTTCTACAAAGCCTAGTACTTTGGGTTAGCGGTTCTTTGTTTGCCCAAATATTCTAGACGACGATTTTATGGTAAAAATATTTTCATTACCATGAATCCTATTTTATCACAACATTCACTAACTTTGTTCGCTTCACATCTATTTGTTTCTCCCAGGAACCTCCAAGAAGATGTCCATACAAACAACGGATAGACACCAAAAAGGTTATAAGAGATCCAAATTCCCGTGTGGTGCAGCTTGAATTGCCAGAGGAATACAGGTTCACTAAAGCGCAGTTCGAGAGGGGAGAGGGATCCTCACGTAGGGGTTAGCTATTATCGGACAACTTACCTTACTCAAATATGTAATGTCCTGTTTCGTTGTCCCATTACTATATCGTCGTCGTGTTCAACTCTTGAACTACATCCTTCTAGTTCGAATTTATTCTCATCTATGTAACCGCAATAGAATCAAATGTATCCTATTTAAATTGTACTACTACTTATTTACGTGACATAATTATCCTTGTTTCAGTATATATACTGTTTCTGCGACCGAGACTATGATAGGCCATTATCATTTTCGTACATTAATACCACAAATAAGTTACAACATTAATTCTTATTTATAATAGGAATTGCAAAACAACCGACTTCAATAGAGTTTTCAAAAAATTATCCACAATGTTTATCAACAAAGAACTCTTTAAATGTAATCAACAAAGTTTAACTTATTGTAAAAAAAATTAAAATCAGTTAGGGTGAATTGTGGCTTATTGTAAAAAAAAATTAAAATCAGTTAGGGTGAATTGTGGGGTGGGCCACCTTGCCGCCCTTGCCTAGGGCGGCAAGGGACCCTAAGTTGACTTCGTTGCACTAAGTTTGGCCGGCAAGGGGTCAAATGAAAAGTTGCCAGAGGGCGGCAAGGCAGAACTGTAAAACGCGCACACGACACCGTGAAAGCGCACACGACGCCGTGTGCCAGTTACTTTGCAGGGTCTATTTTTATAACTTTTTCGGCGCTATAATATTCCTGTAAATATTAAAAAAAAATAAAAATAAAAAAAATTCCGAACTCGTCTTGGTCTCCAGACCGAGCCCATCTTCTAGTTTTCGGAGCCCGGTCTGGCTGTGGCCCATTGGATTGTCCCGTCGGCCATCCCCTCGAGCTTATACTGGCTCAAGTATATTCGCATCGAAGAGGACACGGCGTGGTTCCTGTATACGAATCCGGCACGCACAAGCGGTCCAGCACCACCACCCGTCACGGGGGCCACGGTGGAGGAAACGATAAGCTGATAAGGTAACACAGTAGATAGTAGCTGGAGTATCCCAGCTTGCAACGTGCAACCCATCGAGACGAGAGAAATCGACCATGGCGAGAGCCTGCAGCCCCGCGTTGAGGCTGCAGCTGCCGCCGAACCCGGCGATCACGACGCCGCTGCTCCCGAGCTGCAGGACCCACTCCGCAAGGTGCAGAGGCTTCACCGCCCACGCGCAGCGGCCTGCAGCCGGGCGCCCGGACGAGCCTGCCGCGGAGCCGCCACCGAAGCAACCGGCGATCGCGCAGGTGCGGACCACCACTACGTACGTCCTGAGTGTTCAGTGCATCCTCAGGAGTCTGCAGGAGAAGTAGCTCGATCAATTCGTCATTTCGTCTGATGTATGTCTGCTGGATGCTTTGGTTTCAGAGCCTCAGGAGGAACCGCAGGAGGGGGCCGGGGTCGCGGCAGAGCCTCGTGTCCGTCGGGACGTCCTGTGGCGGAGGGGATCAGTGGAGCAGCGACTTCGACCTGACGCTGCGGCAGCTGCACCTTGACGACCTCATCGAAGACGACCAGAACGACGACGCCGACGTCCTGGTGCACCTCCTAGTTCAGCAGGTAGGTTGATCGAGCAAGCCGCGAGCTAGTGAGATTAAGTAGGTAGACGGATCAGAATTCAGGGCCTGACTGGTAATTGGTGTGTGATCTGCTTCCAGCATACTCAGTTTGGAATGTCAATCAAAGGCCGAGTGGTCACGTCCTTCAGCAAAATATGCGATTCCTGCTCCTCGCCCTACTGCGCAAAGGTGCAGTTCTCTCCTTTCAAACCTTCTAGTGTGCAAGTTCTGAGAAGTAAGAAACGTTGTTTGGGACGCTGGTGCAATCATAGAAAGCACTGAATGGTAGTACTGTTCAGCGTTGCAGGCAGTGTTTTCAGCAAAATATTGTTGGAGTTCTAAGGTTACAAGATATTAAATTTTAGCCTATAAACAATCACATTTACTTAAATTACAATTAATCTGCTGACCTGCATTAGAAGCCATTGATCTTCCGGTTTTTCTTCTTTCCCTTTTGTTCTTCTTTCTACTTTGCTTCTAGATTACACCGGTGACAGAATGCGTCACGAACCCCTTATAGTGCGATTTGCCAATCGGAGGTTTTAGGGTTTAGGGTTTTGCCGAAAAGATTAGAGCATCCTCTCCTCTCTATGGTTCTTCTATTTATAGCACTGATGGGGCTCGGGAGCTTATCTCCTATTAATACTCAAAATTAGTTTTAACCGATCACAAAAACTTATTTCTCTTCTTATCTCTTTATATCGGACAAGTGAGGTTCATCCGATAAAATCAACTAACATTCTCCCCTTGATTTTGGGACTTACTAACGAGTCCACTAAGTAACATAGCTCCCCAAAAGCAATGTGTCATAACAACATTAAGCATCGTTAACAACAAGACTTATAGTTTACTATAATACTTAAATAAACTCAACTTTACTTAATGGGCGTTGATCGATGCTTATGCTCCCTATTTCCAGGATCATATTCAAAGACAATGACTTAGTCCCATGCCGGCCACATGTTCTTTAAATAAGTTGGGAGGTAAGCCTTCGGTTAGCAGATCTGCGAGCATTAATTTAGTACTGATGTACTCAACTTTAATTGTTTGATCATGTACTCTATCTTTCATAACATGAAACTTAATGTTAATGTGTTTGACAACTTCACTTGACTTGTCATTACTCGTATAGAATACTGCAGCCTCATTATCGCAGTATATTTTCAGTGGTTTGGCTATGCTGTCAACCACTCTTAATTTCGGGATGAAATTCTTAAGCCATACGGCCTGCCCTGTTGCATGATAGCATGCCACAAATTCTGCCTGCATTGTTGACGATGCAGTAAGCGTCTGTTTGGAGCTTTTCCATGAAATAGCTCCCCCCCGCTAAGGTGAAGATGTAGCCTGAAGTGGATTTCTTAGTATCTAAGCACCCTGCGAAGTCAGCGCCTGAATAGCCTGAGACTTCAAGCTTATCAGACCTCTTATACGTGAGCATGTAATGCTTAGTTCCTTACAAATAATGCAAGACTTTCTTAACTCCTTTCCAGTGGTCCAATCCTGAATTAGATAAAAATCTGCCAAGTATCTCAGTAACGAATGCCAAATCTGATCGCGTACAGACTTGTGCATACATTAAGCTTCCGACAGCTGAAGCATACATTATTGTTTTCATTTCTTTAGTTTCTAAGTCATTTCTCGGGCTTTGGAATGAATCAAATTTATCCCCTTTTATTATTGGAGCAGGTGTCCTAGAGCATTTGCTCATATTATATCTTTCCAACACTCTGGAAATATATGCTTCTTGAGATAATCCTAGTACTACTTTGGACCTATCTCGGCAAATTTCAATACCAAGGACATAAGATGCCTCACCGAGATCTTTCATATCAAATTTTGATGACAAGAATTCTTTACTTTCTCGCAACAGATTCTTATCATTGCTTGCTAATAGAATGTCATCAACATAGAGTACTAGTATGATAAATTTCGCACTTTTATTCTTCATATAAATGTAGTTGTCCACCTCATTTTCCTTAAATCCGAAATTCTTAATCACTTTATCGAATTTAAGGTACCATTGTCTGGATGCCAGTTTAAGTCCATAAATAGATTTCTTTAGTTTGCACGCTAAATGGTCTTTTCCTTCCACAACGAAACCTTCTGGTTGTGCTATGTAGACATTCTCATTTAAATCACCATTTAGAAATGCAGTCTTCACATCCATTTGATGGAGTTCTAGGTCATAGTGAGCCACTAAAGCCATGACAATTCTAAATGAGTCTTTCTTAGAGACATGAGAAAATGTATATTATAATCAATTCCTTCTCTTTACGAAAAATCTTTAGCCACAAGCCTTGCTTTGAATCATTCGATGTTCTCTTTAGAGTCTAGCTTAGGTTTATAGACCCATTTATAGCCTACTGTTTTGACTCCTTTAGGAACTTCTACTAGATCCCACACCTTGTTTTGGCTCATTGTTTTTAGTTCGTGTTCCATGGCTGGAAGCCACTTGGATGAATTCTTACTGCCTATGGCTTCTTTAAATGAGGTGAGGTCATCTACCTTCCCTATATCTTCGTTCATATAAACTTCATAATAATCGGGAATGGCATATTTCCTTGCCCGCTGTGATCTTCTTAATTGTTGACTTGCATTATTGTTCACATGTGGTTGAGCATCTTCCTGTGGAGATTCTTCTTCATTTTGTGTCGCAGAATTCTGTTGAGGCTCATTATTTTCATCATTTATTACTATTCAACATTAGGTGTAGAGCTAGAGGGTCCATAATTACCCATTGTTTGTGGCACTACATTCTGTGGGACAGTTTGAATAATTGGAATATTGGTCTCTCGGATTTCTGGAATTGGAACATTAGCCTGAATTTCCTCAAGATTAATATCCTTATCTTGTGAGCTCCCTCCTTCATTATTTTCTAGGAAGATAATGTGTCTAGACTCCACAAATTTAGTGACACGGTTTGGACAATAAAATCGGTATCCCTTAGATCTTTCTGGATATCCGATGAAATGACAGCTCACAGTCTTAGGATCTAGTTTCTTCAATTGTGGGTTGAATATTCTGGCTTCTACACGGCAGCTCCATATGCGTAAATAATTTAATGTCGGCTTTCTTCTGGTCCATAATTCATAAGGAGTCTTAGGCACCGGCTTGCTTGGAATTCTGTTTATTATATGGGCAGCTGTCTTTAATACTTCAATCCACAATTTATTTGAAGAGTAGAATGACTTAGTATACTGCGCACCATATCCATCAGTGTGCGGTTGCGTCGTTCTGCTACTCCGTTCTGCTGAGATTCTCCAGGCATGGAATATTGGGCAACAATCCCATGTTGCTGGAGATATAAGGCAAATGGACCAGGAATAATCATCTGTGAATGTAATGAACGAGTCAAAGCCATCCACAGATGTCACTAGGAACGGTCCACAAATATCAGTATGAATTATTTCAAGTGGACTTGTGCTCCGAGTGGCCCCTTTCTTAATTGTCTTAGTGAATTTTCCCTTAATGCAATCTACGCAATGATCCGCGTCAGAAAAATCTAAGGAGAGGAGTATTTCTTCTCTAATGAGATGTTCAATTCTCCCCTAGAAATGTGGCCCAAATGATAGTGCCATAATTTCGATGATGTCTCAGCTTTATCATTACAAGCATTTATAACATTCATCACAGAGTCATTCAAACAGAGCAAATAGAGTTTGTCTCGCACGAAGGCAAGACCCACAACTTTATTATCAAACTTAATATAACATGTGCTCTTTGTAAAATGACAGTCATATCCTGTCTCTACTAAGACTCTAACTGAAATAAGATTTTTCTTAATAGAGGGAGCAAATAAGACATTATTTAAAATCAAATTGCAGTCGCTAGGGAGTCTTAAGTGTGAGGTCTCCAACAACCCTCACTTCAACCCACCATGTATTGTTGACGTAAAAACACGATGGCCTGGGAGATCTGCTTAGCTCCAGTGCAGGTCAAAAATATTGATGAGATATGAGCGTGCCAGTCAGTTTGATCCTGCAACTGACAAGATAGATAAATTGAAGATCAAACAGCCAATCGACCAACAAAGCTGATGGAGTAGTTCTAGCCGATGTTGATACCAGCCGATATGGATAGATCTTGATAGTTGAGTAAATGATGATATAAAGACAATCGGCTAATAGTAATAGCATAAAATAAATAATGATTCGAAGGTTAAAGCATTCATCGGCTGGAGGTCCAATGTCAATAAATCCAGATGATTAGATAAACAGTGAAACATTTGTTGCATTCGGCTAAATTCATCTTATATATAATCCATATAAGCCGATGCAACGTCCAAATAACTCATCGGCTGAAACCACGATGAAACCCTTATTAGCAATCAAGAAACATGCTAGAGATTATTGTTCTAAGCATGACTTAGTAGATCAAACTTAACCGATAACCGATGCATCACTAAGTACGAAAAGAAACATAATATTTAGACAATCAAGCTTTTGACTGATTTTCAGGGTGGTGAATACATTATATAATCTAAGCCAACAAAGTAATCTAGCCGATATCGACAAAATCCTAGATGGAGATCGGCCAATGCAAGTAGAAAACATTGTTAATCTGGATTATATAACGTATATGATAACTCATCGGCTAGCACTCCGATAAAACATTAGCATGAACCTATCGGCTTAACAATATTTATATTATTAACAACAATCTAGTAGGTCGAACCTAACCGATGCAGCACGAGATTGTATATGATAATCTGATACTTGATGAACCAATAGATCTATCTAATGTGATGTATATAACAAATCTATTTAAAACAACATTGTGATTGTAGAGATATATCGGCTAAGACAGAAGATCAGAACTAACCAAGACAGTCCCAACTAAACTGATGCATCTCTAAACACAATGCAATTAAAATAGAATTGAGATATCAGGTAGACAAATATATCAACCGAACCAGAGCGATCCAAGAGATTGAAACGATGCAGCCTTGAACAACACCAATGTAGCCGATATATTCAATAGAGCCCGACAGAACGTAGGGCTTACTCCTTCGTCGGAGATCGAAAGCCGATGCAGCCCCGCGTCAGGTGCCAAATTCTGCCGGTTGATAAGTAAAAACCTCAGAAAGAGGATGGTGATGCGCCGAGAGTAGTTGTATTGATCGAGAGATAATTTATAGGGACCCTGAGTGTACATATTTATACCCATAGGTAGATACTAGTCCATATTGGACACGACTCAAACTTTCCTAAAGATAAAAAGGAAACATAAAGTCCTTATCGGACACTAAACACACTTTCCTAAAGATAAATGGAAACTAACAACTCTGCCTAATTAATAGATAAACCGCCATGCCGCATCCTCCTCGATCTCGGATTCTTCTGGATAAACTTTCTTTAATTAATTAATTTCCTGAACCAAATCCATGAAGAATACAACTGCTGGCGATTGATAATGCCCATCGACCGATTCCAAGACTCTGAAGCCGATACTCACTCTAGGCCGATGATGACTTCGAGGCTTACCAAATTTCGTCGTTAACAGGTATTAAGGGAAAATTCAGTATAAAGAGATTCATTAACATTATATATCTCATCTAATTCATTAGTACCTTTCTTAGCTAGCCACGCTTTGAAGCGTGGGCAATTTCTTTGCCAATGTCCAACAGCCTTGCAGGAAGGACAATATGGACTCTTAGAAGGGCCAGCTGAAGTTTGAGTCTTTGTAGCAGTAGAGTTACTCCCTCTGTGCTTCTGAGAGTGGTCCTGCTTATTCTTCTTGCTGTTAGAGGATTCTCCTTGATACATCTTTCTTTTTCCTCTATTATTGGCATTAGCGAGGTTGAGTTGGTCTTTAAGCTTTTGTTTCTCAGCTCTCTGACGCTCTTCCTCTTCCACTGAATGTGAAATTAGCTCCTATATGGTCCACTTTTCTTTCTGAGTATTATAATTGATCTTAAAAGGACCAAAGTCAGGACCAAGAGAGCTCATAATAAAGTGCACTAAGAAACCTTCAGTGACATCCATATCCATGGACTTAAGTTGATGTGCCATATGAGTCATGTCAAGGATGTGCTTTCTAATGCTTCCTTTGCCATTGTAGCTGCTTGTAATCATCTTGCTAATGATTGTACTAGCATAAGTCTTAGAGGAGGATTTGAAATTCTCTTCAATATTGGCTAAGTATGTCTTTGTATTGTCAGAATCAACGAATTCCTCCAATAATGTCTTTAGCGATGTAGTTCTTAATGTACATCAAAGACATCCTGTTGGACTTCTCCCAAGCAACTAAGTTATCTCTGTAAGTCCATTCGGCGTTCTCATAATCTTCCTCATTCATGTCAAGTTCATCGGTTGTTTGAGGTTCCTCGGGAATATCCTCTCTTAAGGCCAAGTCATAATCTAACATGGCTAAGTTTAAAAGCACAACATTTTTCCAATCAGTGTAGTTAGATCCATCAAGGGGAACAACAGTCTAAAGCTGTCCCAATGCTGCAGCGAAACATTTAACACAATAATAATGCACATAATCGATTTACGTTGGCTTAATCAATCACATGCAAATAAACTTTAGAATTTTCATAGTCAATCACCGTTGGGCAGAAATAACCATGAAATAATTAAATTAATTTCTTGATTACACCACCGTTGGGCAGAAATAATCAAGGAATAATAATCTTAATAAATTTGACATGAAATCATAATGAACGTTGGTAAAAAAATATTTCCATATCATGACTTCTTTCTAGCCAAACTTTCCGTTGGTTCCATTTAACTAGAAATAATTTATTTAGTGGCTAAAATAATTTTCAGCAACTTTATTTGGCTAAGAAGGCTTATAAACGAATTTCTTATGATCATAAGCTTAAAAAATGGCGGGATTTAATTAAAATAGCCTTAGGCCTAGGTCTTCCAAAGCTGGCCCAAACTTGGGCTGGCCCGGTTTACATGCGCGAGCGCGCGAGCTGAGTACGGCGTTAAACGCGGCCCAAGTGGTGCGCGCGGCCCGCTTAACGGCGATGGCCCGATGCCCTTTTGCGACTTAGTGGGCTGTGAAATCAACGGCGGCGGCGGTGGCCCGACGCGGCTTAGTGGCGCGGCCCATGTAATGGCGCCGGCCCGAGGCGGGGGCGATCTGAGTCGTCCGATTTGATGGACGGCTCAGATTAGTCCTTCACCGTTGAAGTCGCCGACGGGTTGGGTGAGAAACCCTAACCCTAAACCCTCTCAGTCCCTCTCCCGATCCCCTTTCTTTCCGGTGAAAAATCTGACGGTGAAAAGAGAGCGGCGGCGGCGCCTTAGTAATTCAGCGGAGCAAGAGAGTGGTCAGCGGCGACGGCAGTCCGGCGAGGTGGAGTACGCGTGCGGTGACGAGCGCCGAGCGGCTCCTGCTTCGCCGGCTGGGGGGTGTGCCTGAGGGCGGCTCCAAGTCGTCACTTCCCGTCCCGACTCGGCGGTGACGGTGGGGGGGGGGGGGGGGGGGGGGGCTCCAAGGCGGCGCGTGCAGGGAATCCGACGCGACCGCAAGGAGGAGGAGGCAAGCACGGCCCCGAGGCACGTGCGGGTGAAAATGAAGCCCGGACGGCGACGGTGGCAGCGAAGCCGCTTCCCGGAGAACCCGCACCGCGGTGAGGATTCCCGGTGGCTGAGGGCTCCAAATCGATAAGTTTCCGAATTGTGAGCTTTAATTTTGATTTGCAAAATTTTGATTTGGAATTTTGGGAACTTAGGGCTTCACCCGAATTAGGGTTCTTCAATTTGCGGAATTTGGGGAAATTTCAATCTGGTTTATTCCCTCTTCCCGATTTGGGGAGTTTCAATCTCGTTTATCCCCTCTTAATTTTAGGAATTTCAATCTAGATTATCCCTTTGCTCAATTTTGGGGAATTTCAATCTAGTTTATCCCCTTCTTAATCTTTCTTCTACTGCTAAGCAAAATTAAATTAGAACGCAACAACAGTAGAGCTTAAAACCCTAATCCGATTCATATAACTTAAAGTTTCATCAAGCCGGACCACTTCTTGATTTAAAATAAAGGCATAAATGGCTTAGGCAGGGATGATGATATTAAAGAGGGATTGATAAGGCTAAAGATCAGCTCTGATACCACAATTGTTGGAGTACTAAAATTACAAGCTCTTAAACTTTAGCCTATAAATAATCACCTTTACTCAAATTACAATTAATCTGCTGACCTGCACTAGAAGCCATTGATCTTCCGGTTTTTCTTCTTTCCCTTTTGTTCTTCTTTCTACTTTGCTTCTAGATTACACCGGTGACAGAATGCGTCACGAACCCCTTCCAGTGCGATTTGCCGATCGGAGGCTTTAGGGTTTAGGGTTTTGCCGAAAAGATTAGAGCGTCCTCTCCTCTCTACGGTTCTTTTATTTATAGCATTGGTGGGGCTCGGGAGCTATCTCCTATCAATACTCATAGTTTTAACCGATCACAAAAACTAATTTCTCTTCTTATCTCTTTATATCGGACCAGTGAGCTTCATCCGATAAAATCAACCAACAAATACATCCTTGTAGAGAACAACTGTGCTTTTGTTATTGCAGATTGATGAGCAGTTCAACCTCACGGTGCTGTCCTCAACCAGGAAAGAACAGAGTGGGATGCCTGATATTGGAGACAGCGATCCATCTGTACGTCTGTCAGTTTCATACTTTCAGCTAACAGCAACATAAAGTTGAAAAACCCATTTATTGTCACTCAACCTTAAAATGTAGCAATTATATCTTCTACTTTTGAGCAGGTTATCTATGTGAGACCAGGTGTAGAGGTTGATCTTGACTCCGTGATCCAAGAGACGATACGGCTAACAGCATCGGCCAAGGTTTGCACTGACAGCGAGTCGTATTGACCCCTTTTCTTCACGGGCACCTCTTACTGATTAAATTAATTTTTGGGCATCATGCAGAGTTCATGCTCAGAGGCATGCGAAAAATCTACTGTCGTATGGCAATGTATGCACTTACCAACTAGCTGCAGTTTATTTCCAGTTAGTGATGCAGAGATCATTGAAACGCTTGCTCATCTCTGAATCCCCAGATGGTGGTAACCAGAAGAAGAGTTACAGCCAACGGTGGTCAAAACTTCTGGACCTGAAGAAAACTCTGGATAAGGCGGCTAACTGAACCACGACGCACATATACGAAGTGGAACTCTCGAACGAATCATACTACAGAATGAACAGATGCTACTACGAAATGAGTCAAATGACGCTGGAACGCAAGACGCAGCAGCTTGCTCTTCCTATATATTTTATATCTGAACAAGGAACGGAGGGTGTAACAAAGAAACAAACTGCTAGACTCATTGTTTGGATTATTCGTGGAATAAACCAAACGGTATATTTGTAAATGAAAAGTAATTTGTGAATAAAACTTTTAAATACATATTCTTTGTGAAGTAAAAGCAAAAACTGAAAAATAAATTTCGATGAAAAAACCTTATAATCCATTTTAAATTTAAAATTGAAAATTCAAATTTTAGCTGATAAGTATAAGCATAGCAACCCACTAGCTCTTCGATCTGATCATCTGAATCCTGTGTATAGAACTGTGCCATGTATATATGTATATAGATGACAATAAACACCACCGGACACGATTAGCCAGTTACTAGCATACTGTAAATTTTTAGGGGAAAAAATGATTCAGAGTTTCTTCCATTTATCCCAATCAACCAAATTTGGGCCAACCAGACCACCTGCTCGTGTTCGAGGCTACGTTTCCGTCGTCAGGTAAGCCCAATCAACACGGCCCATCTCAACTGCTCCTAACCAGTCACACGCAAGGCCGCTGCCGCCGACACCGCCCACCGGGGCGATTCACCGGCGCCGGCTCGTCGATGGGCGATACTGTTAAATATGTGATCTGAATTTGAGCCCACAATATATTCGGATTAGTTTTCTAGTAGGACTCCCTATCGTTCCCTATCGTTTCCTATTAGGTGTCTTTCCTTTTATCTCCTATATATACTCTTGTAAACCGTACGGGAAGGGAGACGTTCCCATTATTATTCCTCTACGTTTGTAATCAACTCCTCTATAGTGATTATTGTCGGTCGGCGCCTGTGGTTTTTTCTTGCAAGGGTTTTCCACGTTAAATTCGTATCTCCGTTGTGCATCTATTTTCTTAACAAGTGGTATCAGAGCATTGGAGATCCGATCTACTACTATCCCCGCTGTCGGCGTCATCGTCTCATCGCTTCGTTCGGCGAGATCATCTGTCGTCCTCCGACATCGCGCGAAAAGAAAAGTCAAAGCAACAGCGCAGCCCTCGTCCACGCACCGAGGAAGCCATCTCTACCAGCAGCGCACGGTTACCGAGGAGTTTTTAGATCTACGCTACGTGCACACGAGGAAGTGCACCCAGAGGTTCGCGTTTTTTTTTGCTAGGTTTACATCAATTTCTTACTAGCAAATTCATGATTAATTCCTATAGCGAGTTTGAAGTATGATCTACCGCTCCTGGACTGTGACACAAGATTCTCACTATGGCAAATGAAGATGCGAGCCGTTCTTGCACAGCAAGACCTCTATGATGCGCTATCTAGATTTGACAAGAGGACTATGGATTGGTCCGACGATGAGAAGAAAAGGGATCATAAGGCTATGTCATATATCCATCTTCATCTATCTAATAATATTTTGCAGGAGGTGCTTAAGGAGAAGACAGCCGGTGGGCTGTGGTTGAAGCTGGAACAGATTTGCATGACTAAGGATCTGACCAGTAAGATGCACCTGAAGCAAAAGTTATTTTTGCACAAGTTGCAAGATGATGAGTCTGTGATGGATCATCTCTCCACTTTTAAGGAAATTGTTGCTGATCTTGAGTCTATGGAGGTAAAGTATGATGAAGAGGATTTAGGCCTTATTCTATTGTGTTCATTGCCTAGCTCATATGCAAACTTCAGGGATACTATTCTTTATAGTCGTGATACTCTAACTTTGAAAGAAGTTTATGAAGCTTTGCATGCCAAAGAAAAGATGAAGAAGATGGTACCCTCTGAAAGTTCAAGTTCACAAGCAGAAGACTTGGTTGTTCTGGGCAGGCAACAGGAGAAGAACACAAAGAACCAGTCAAGAGATAAAAGTTCAAGTAGCTATCGTGGAAGATCAAAGTCCAGAGGCAGGTATAAGTCATGCAAATACTGCAAGAGAGATGTACATGATATCTCTGAGTGTTGGAAGCTACAGAACAAAGACAAGAGAACCGAAAGCTATAGATCGAAAGGTAATAAAGAAGAGTAAGGTAAAGCCGCAGTTGTTACTGATGATAAACCTGATGTAGAATTACAAGTGACCAGTGGATTCTTGATACTGCTTGCACCTATCACATAGGCCCGAATAGGGATTGGTTTGCCACCTATGAGTCTGTGCAAGGTGGTACTGTTTTGATGGGTAATAATACACCATGCAAGATTGTAGGTATTGGAACAATTCAGATCAAGATGTTTGATGGTTGTATCAGAACATTGTCAGATGTGCGGCATATTCCAAATTTGAAGAGGAGTCTCATCTCTTTATGTACTCTTGATCGCAAAGGGTACAAATATTCCGATGGAGACGGAATTTTGAACGTAACCAAATGATCTCTTGTTGTGATGAAAGCTGATATTAAAACTGCCGACCTGTATCATCTGCGAGGTACAACTATATTAGGTAATGTTGCTGCAGTTTCAGATTCATTATCTAATTCTGATGCTACTAATCTTTGGCATATGCGTCTTGGACATATGAGTAAAATTGGTTTGGCAGAATTAAGCAAGCGAGGATTGCTAGATGGACAAGGCATCGGGAAGCTCAAATTTTGTGAGCACTGAATATTTGGCAAGCATAAGAAGGTGAAGTTCAACACATCTACACATACTACAGAAGGTATTCTTGATTATGTGCATTCTGATCTATGGGGGCCTGCTCGTAAGACATCTTTTGGAGGTGCTCGTTATATGATGACTATCGTTAATGATTATTCGCGAAAAGTTTGGACTTATTTCTTGAAGTAGAAGTATCAAGCTTTTGATGCGTTTAAAGAGTGGAAGACTATGGTTGAAAGACAAACTGAAAGGAAGGTGAAAATACTTCGTACTGACAATGAGATGGAGTTCTGTTCTAAGATATTTAAATCATATTGCAAGTCTGAAGGCATTGTGCGTCACTACACTGTTCCTCATACACCTCAACAAAACGGTGTAGCTGAGCGTATGAATAGGACAATTATATCAAAGTCCCGTTATATGTTGTCTAATGCAGGTTTACCTAAACAGTTTTGGGCAGAAGCTATTCCCACTGCTTGTTATCTTATTAATAGATCACACAGTTATGCCATTGATAAGAAGACTCCAATTGAGGTATGGTCTGGTTCCCCAGCAAATTATTCAGACTTAAGAGTATTTGGTTGTACTGCTTATGCTCATGTCGATAATGGTAAATTGGAGCCTAGAGCTATTAAGTGCATCTTTCTTGGTTATCCGTATGGTGTGAAAGGCTATAAGTTATGGTGTCCTGAGACAAAAAAGGTTGTGATTAGTAGAAATATTGTCTTCCATGAATCAGTTATGTTACATGACAAACCTTCTACTAATGTTCCTGTTGAGAGTCAGCAGAAAACAAGTGTGCAGGTGGAGCACTTGATCAGTTCAGGGCATGCACCAGAAAGGATGATGTTGCTATTAACCAAGATGCACCTGTTAGTGAAGATTCAGATTCTTCTACTGTTGAGCAGTCTCCAAAGCATTCTATTGCAAAAGATAAGCCCAAAAGAAATACTAAACCTCCTCGAAGATATATTGAAGAAGCGAACATAGTTGCTTATGCTTTGAGTGTGGCAGAGGAAATTGAAAGTAATGCAGAATCTTCTTCATATTCTAAGGCTATCATTTCTGATGATTGTAATAGATGGATAACTGCTATGCATGATGAGATGGAGTCACTTGAAAAGAATCGTACTTGGGAATTGGTGAAGTTGCTAAAGGAGAAGAAACCTATCCGTTGCAAGTGGATCTTCAAAAGAAAGGAAGGTATATCTCCAACTGATGAGGCAAGATACAAAGCAAGGTTAGTTGCTAAAGGTTATAGCCGGATTCCAGATATTGATTTCACTGATGTTTTTTCACTGCTGTAAAGCATAGTTCAATTTGCACATTACTCAGTATTGTTACAATGCATGATTATGAACTAGAGCAAATGGATGTTAAAACTGTATTTTTACATGGGGAGTTAGAAGAGGATATTTATATGGAACAACGTGAAGGTGATGTTCCATGAGAGAACAAAGCACATTGATGTGAGATATCACTTTATTCGAGGTGTGATTGCTGAAGGTGATGTCAAAGTATGCAAGATAAGTACTCATGATAATCCAGCTGATATGATGACAAAGTCAGTTCCTGCTACTAAGTTTGAGTTTTGCTCAAGCTTGGTTGGTGTTATAGTATAGTCTAGAGACTATTTGGCGCGCGGCGATTTTACCTACATGAGGTATTTTTTTGGCGACTGATAATTTTTATGCTACAAGAGGAAATTCGTCTGAAGGTGGAGATTGTTAAATATGTGATCCGAATTTGAGCCCACAATATATTCGGATTAGCTTCCTAGTAGGACTCCCTGTCGTTTCCTATTAGGTATCTTTCTTTTTATCTTCTATATATACTCTTGTAAACCGTACGGGAAGGGAGACGTTCCCATTGTCTATGTTTGTAATCAACTCCTCTAGAGTGATTATTGCCGGTCGGCGTCTATGATTTTTTCCCACAAGGATTTTTTCACATTAAATTTATGTCTCCATTATGCATCTATTTTCTAAACAGATACAACCATCCCCCGTCCCCGCCCAAGCTCCAAACCAGCAATCCTCCGCCGATCAGCGCCCAGTTCCCTCTGACTCGCTTCTCCTCTCATCGCATCCAAGCTGGCCACGCGCTCACGGGCGGAAGCAGTGGCGGTGGATGGAGGAAATCCCCAGCGGAAGGGCCGGAGATCCGGAACTCCGGCGGAAGCACGCTGGAGCGGAGGCAAGTACGTTTGACTCCCTCTAAAAATAGAGTTGCGCACGTTAATTATTCCCTGGTTCTTTCTATTGCTTTTGCATGCAAATGGCCCAGCCCAAATGGAGTAGAAAGAGTACTCTGAGCCGTCAAAGACTAGATAGGAGGAACGTAAGAACAAATCTGCAATCTGACTAGATAAGATCGTAAGAGCAAATTTGCAACCTGACCAGTTAAAGATCGTAAGAGCGAAATTGCAGCCTGACTAGATAAGATACTAAGATAGACAAGATGTATCATAAGAGCAAATTTGCAATCTGATCTGACTAGATAAGATCATAAGACTTACGAGCAAATTTGCAAAAACCTGACTAGATAAGATCATACAGTAAGAGCAAGTTTGCAACCTGACAAAAATGGGATAGATACTAAGATCGTAAGAGTTACAGTTGTGTTTGATTTTTAGGAGGGAGACTCTCCGTTTTTCTATTATCATAAGCCAGACGGTTCTACAATGAGGTATCTCTCCCGTTTGTTACCCAAAAACAAACAGTTCTTCAAGGGTAGAACGTGTTTAGACTTCTTCTACTATCCGTTTTGGTAGAGTGAAATATGCAGTGATAAATCAATTACTATGCTTGTTTTAAGCAAGTTCTTTACTGAAGGAGACAGAAAACACCAGAGTACCAGACAAGTTCTGTCATGTGCTTGACTACCCATAAATCATAGTAATAAATAGAGAAATGTTCCAAATGATTCCTAAATCTTTACACAACCACTTATAAACTTCAAAGAGAGAATTCTACACTTTTAGACCAGCTATGACTACTCACTAGTTACCGAGGAATGTATCCACTTTGGCATTGGCAGCCCTTGACAAGAACTTCATGCAAAGTGGAGGATTCACGTTGACAAGAGAAAGAACAGCCTGAGGTAGGGCCCATAGCCCGTCACCGCACATCAAGCCTGATGCAACTGCTGGACCGAACGACTGTGCTTCATCTTTGTTCCTCCATTCCCAGAAATAGAGAATTACGCTGCCCATGAACATATCAATGGCGAAGTATGGTCCAAGGTAGAAAGGAATTGCAGCTGCCATGGGGATCGGGATGTACTTTGCCACTCTCTCTGGTACCAGGTCTTTTATCAGATTGATGATGAAGGCAGCAGCAAAGGCTATGTAGCATAGTGTAAGGCAGTACTTCGGCAATGATGATAATCCATTGACACCCAGGATCGCCATATTACGGTACATAATGGTGTAAGGTGCTGGGTAAGCACCATCACTTGCACCGATATCAAAGGATTTGTAAAAGAGCCAAAAGACGCAGGGTGCAATAACGCACCCCATGGCAGCACCGATCACCTGGCTGACAAACATGGACCTTGGCGAGGCTAAAGTCATATAGCCAGTCTTGAAGTCTTGCATAAGATCAGAAGCTGTTCCCACAATGTTCATCATGACACCACAGGCAGCCAGTCCTACAAGCACGCCACCATGCGAAGCGCCTGCCCATGCACCAAACACAAATATTGCAAGCTTACCATAGGTGGTGGCGAGGGACCAATCTGTCAGGCCACTTCCATAGGCATTGCAGAAGGCCATTATAGGTGCAAACATATATGCAATCAATATATAGTACCACTTGAGCTGTGGGATAATGAGAGGGAGGCAACCACTCGTTATAACTGCAAGAGCAACATAGCCCCCAATCGCAACTGTCTTGGGAATTTGATCCTTCAGGAATAGTTCATTGCGACGCTTGTCATCGAATGACTCCTCTTCAATGGTGTTGGCAGGAGTGCCATTGTGGGAGATAGGAAGTGTGTTTGAATTTTTGTTCTTATACATATCTATGAAGCCTTTCATTGTGTAGCCGAAGACCTTCACAAAGTTATAAAGGCCATCCCCAAGAATTACTGCTATGGTTATGAACACCTGCATTGTTAGCATGTCAGTTCTGGAGTCTGGACAGCTACAATGTTTACAAAACAAATGGATCCTACACTAACCTTGTAAGCCTGCAGTCCAAGTAGACTACTTTCTGGAAGTGTGTCCGGGTACCAACTTCCTTTCTTCTTGCTTATGAGTGGCCACATTATGCCCCATGAGATGATGCCACCAATGAGAAGAGACACATTCACGATATAGGGGCAGATCATTCCAACACCAACATAGGTAGGTGAGAAATCAAAATAGAACCTAGAAGATGTGAACAGTTGAATATCAGTACTTTCAATTGGATATTGACACAGCTGCTGATGCTGAAATAGATGTAGTCATATCAACCTGTTCTTAAAAGCCTCAAGGCCAAATGTCGGGAAGGAGCTAAATCCGCAGTTGTCCCCAGCAGTGTAGAACCACTGGAAGAAAGCCCAGAGGAAGCTAATCGAAAAGTACTTGCCTAATGTCCGGACTTGTTTCCTGAAACAGTCGACGATCGTATCAGTGTAGTGCTTGTTCTACCTGTTAATCTATTACAAACAACAAAGGTAGCCTTATTGCTTACTTTGCAAGATCAGCACCCTCAGGTGTGTGGAATCCGTTAATAAGGTAAGCAGTTGCAGTCCCACTTGGGTAGGTTAGCTTGTAGTCCACAATCATCACCTGATAAGAGAGTTACAGTTGAGTAGCAAGTTAGATTTTGACATGCTGTGTGTTAACAATGGGAGTAGAGAAAGGAAGTGAAATAAATACCTTTCTCATGGGCACCAGAGCAAATAGCCCAACAAAACTGACGAGGAACATGAACCCGATGATCCATCCAAGGTGAGGATTCTTGATATTCATAGGATCATTAGCCTCTGTTGCTTGCTTAGCTATGGTCTCGCTCATACCAAACAGGTAACTGCCAAACCCTCCTGAACAATTGGAACAGATTATAATTCATGAAAACTGCTAGACAATTCTATTGTTTTTCAGTATCAAACATTCACTAAAAGCCTGAAAGGAAATAACCAAAATTTGCAGAAACTGTCATTCAGTGGAAAATCTGAATCATTCGTGACTCGTCTGTTCTCCATGCTGCACGGCACCGTGAGCTGTGTGAGTTATTTTGTTGAAGTTTCCAACTCAATTCACTCGTTTTCCGTGTGCAAACGGTGTGTTTTTTAAAGAAATTATACGAAAGTTGTTTTAAAAAATCAATATTATTAATCTATTTTTTTTAAAAAAATTTGCTAATACTACCTCCATTTCATATTATAGCCGTTTGACTTTTTTCCAGTCAAACTTATTTAAGTTTAACCAAGTTTATAAAAAATATACTAGTATTCTAAATACAAAATAAACATATTATCAAAATAAATTTAATGTTAGATTTAATGAAACTAATTTGATATTTTATATGTTGCTAAATTTTTTTATAAACTTGGTTAAACTTAATAAAGTTTGACTAAGAAAAAAATCAAACGACTTATAATATAAAACGGAGGGTGTACAAATTTTTGTTATGCGTATTAGAGGCATGAGTTGCCAACACAAGCAAAGAACTCAGCCGGATCTAATAAAATCGATCGACGACTCTCTGCCGTTCCGGTAAAGAAATAATCTAAGGCAAACTCTTGATCTATCATCACAGAAACCTGAATATAAGCACATATTTCTAATATCTTTCTTTAGCAGATCTATTTTTCTATATAAAAAGTCCCAAAATAGATCCCTGAAAAGCCAAGATCTTCTCAAACAATCCAATGCACAAAACCCCCCTTGGTCCGGGGCAAGGGAAGTGGAGCAGGAAAGAAGAGAGATTGAGTTTTGATCTTTACCGCTGAAGGCGACGCCGTAGGCGGAGACGACGCAGGTCTGGATGACGGTGTTCTCCTGGCGGGTGAATGGCTGCTTGAGGAAGCCCATCCTCTCGATGGCCGCCGTCCAGAGGCGGACGAGGAAGAAGCCGAGGAGGCTGGCGGAGACGTTGAGCGAGGGGATGACGCCGGTGGTGAGGGACAGCTTCATGACGATGATGTTGAACATGATGGCGAGAAGGAAACCGACCACGAAGGCGCGCACCGTCAGCTGCTCGCTCCACGACGGCACGGGCTTGTCCGCGAACGCCTGCTCCACGGACGGCGCCGCCGCCTCCGCCTCCTCCTCCTCCGCCGCCGCAGCATTGCCGCGGGCGGTGGTGTTGCGGCGGCGGAGGAGGCCGCCTGTCTCCGCCGCGTCGTAGGCGGCCGAGCTGCTGCTGCTGTTGTTGTTGGCGGCGGCCGACGCCATGATCGATCTCTTCTAGCTAAGTCTCTCTCGTCTCAGGTTTTGCTACGAGACACACGTGGTGGTGTGTGCGGGATTATATGGAGAGGCCGTTTGGATGGAGGTCGACGAGATACGACGATCTGCCAGCTGCGTCTAGCCAGGTCAGGTGCTGCGCCGTTTGGATTCTTTTCTGTCTATCTCCGGTTGAATCGGACGGTCCAGATTCCACAGCACATTAAATTTTGGGAGAGAATTTTTTTAAAACAAAAAATATTATTGGGAGATTGAGATATTTCTTTCTTTTTATCGTCAGTTTCCTATGGCAGCACGTTTGGGTGCTGGGTGTTTCCTGTTGGCTTTGTTAAGATAAGCCATAAAAGTGCAGAGATATTGAGGATACCAGTTTCCTGTTGGCTGTAAACATTTCTGCAATGATCATGGGGTATCTTTTTCTCATTATGGACGGCGTAATTACTGACAGATTCGAATTTGGATGCTTAGCGTTTGAAATATATCGTTCACCGTATTATTGCTGTAGATTATTTTACTTTTTAAAGTGATAAATTAATTTTGTTAGAAATAAACTTAATAAATAGATTAGAATAAGAGGGTCTAAACAATATAGAAAAGAAACTGTTTTTTGAAAAAAAAACATATTTCTATAGAACTATAGAGTATAAATAGTTCACGGTAATAATCTGGGAACAATCATGGCGTGTTAGAAAATGCTTGCCTATAAGAGAGGTCCAAAACAACTCTCTTTTGCAAGCTTTCCTTTTGTGCTGCATGAATGATGGACCTGAAATGCTTGCATATAAAGAGAGCCAAAAACAGCTCTCCTCCGCAAAGCTTTCCTTTTGTGCTGCTCCCTCTCCACCTGAACCAAATGCATTGCCTTAGCGCGGGAGCTTGGCTTAGAGCATCTGCAACAGACTATCCAAATTAGACTCTCCAAACATCCATATAGCTAACTCTCCATCTGATTTGGTAAGTTAGACTTGTTACTCACTCCAATAGCCTCTCCATCTACACTTTCTCTGAGTCTATGACAGCGGTTCCAATATGTCGGCATCTCTAACATTCTTCTTCACCCCTCCTCTTTATTTTTCTCTTCTTCTCATCTCTATCTCACTCTCTCCACGCCACTGTCGCTCCACCTTTCTCCACGTCACCACTCCCTCCACGTTGCTAGCCACTTCCTTGCTCGGGAGCAGCAGCAAGCCACAAATCCGTGAGGAGTCGGGAGCCTAGGAGCAGCCACCGGTGACGAAGTAGTCCCTGCCGCGCTGGCCTGGCTCATCCACTGCTCGTCCCTTCCTTCACGTCATTGCTCTGCGGGTTGAGGCGGTGACAGTGGGATGGTGATGAGGGCAGAAGGTGACGACAACGAGGATGATCGGAGGCGAAGATGACACGGGGGAAGAGGCGGAGACAGCACAGGGGGTGGAGGTTGTGCGTGCGGGAGCTGTGAAGCAACAGCTTCCATGGCCACAGCGCGGCGGATGGTGGTGGTGGTCACCGGTAGCGGGAATCAGCGCGAGGCGGGGCAGCAACGGAAACCGGCACGGACGGTGCCTGGAAGAAGCTCGGTGAGGTGGCGGGCCTCGTGCACGACTTCGACCTCTTCGGCACGCACGCGCTCGGTTGTCGGTAGGGCGCTTGGCCACAACTGCAGTTGGCTCCCAGGACGACGGCGTTGCTCTGTGTATTGGAGGTAGAGAGAGAACGTGGGAGAAGGAAAATAGCCATTGGCATTGAGTGGCCAGATTTTGCCAGCTGTGCTTGGGATTTGGCCAGCTAGATGGCTTGGCCATCCAAATGGAGAGTCTGTTGGAGCACTATTTTTTATTTTGTTGGTTAAAATTTAGCTTGGAGAGTTAGATGGAGAGTCTCCTGGAGATGCTCTTAAACGGGCTAGTTAAGCTTTACCAGGCTAAGCAAGCCAAGTTAAGGAACCATCTATTGTTCTTCGGTTTGAATGTTGTGTTACTCCTGTATTGGTCATGTCTATCCATAATGTTCAGACTTTAAGAGATATATATTTCGATCCTCTGTCACACCATTATTTATTTCTACAATTTGAAGGATAGCGTATAGTACACTTTCACCCTAACATTTTGGACTATCTACGTTATTAAACATTGTGAACTTCAGTAAATACTCCATATTGTTTTTTTCGAGAATACGCATAAGGCTTGCATATCATTGTATTAAGAAGGGTGAAGAGTGAAGAGTCCACAAGACAACCACGAACATCCAAAGAAAACAAAAGGGGAAAAATTACAGGGGAAAAGAAAACCAAAAAAGGAAGACAATCGGGCTGATATCTCGCAGCACAAGATGTCACAGCCCAATCTAGCATCGTCGTACAGCGGCACCTGACAGGAGCGTGTCGTAGGAAAAACGGCACGAACCGCTTCCTACGAAACCGCGATATCGGTACCAATCCCAGGACATAGCGCCGGTACCACGGTGACAATTATGAATCATTGCAATCCTTAATTTAAATAGAAGACTTATTTACCTTGACTTAAGTTGCAGCTCTCGGGAGGACCTGAGAATGCAACAGAAGCAGCAATAGCAGAAGCAGAGGCAGCGGAATCCAACGAACTAACACCCAACGCCACATGCAACAGCAGGAACTAGGACGAAACCCTAATCTTCACTTCGACTTCACCATCAGAGCTGATAGAACTATATATAGAGAGAGAGCAAAGGTGAGTACTTACGTACTCAGCAAGCGAAGGGAATTTAAGTGGTTAATGCAAGCTTCAAGGGGAGGCTGTTTATTTTGCAATTGGTTTTATTTTCAAGTTTTCAATAATCTAAGTGTGTGCTTGTCTACAACCGAAGCGAGACAAGTCTCAACTCGGTCGGGAGTGAGAAGTAACAAAGTTTATTTTCAAGTTTGCACAACTCCCAGAGTTGGCCTCAAAGTTGGTTTCCCAAACCAAACCAATTATCCAATCTTCCCGAGATATATGGTCCCTAAACGACCAATCATTTCCAGGGACTCCCCGTCCCGCTGTCTCCTTGACAACCACTTGCTTCCCAAACCTTTAACATCTCTTTTGAAAGTTGGGTAAATAAAAAACTACGCTAAGGATTCACCTCACATTCGCCCATGACCGTGGGCACGGCTGTTCGAACAGTTTGTTAACCTCTGTAGAGGGGGTACACTTTACCCACACGACGTTACTAACCCGGGTCACCCAGCCCATGCAGAACGGCCACGTCTGTTGACTTTGAGGCTTTCACGACAAGGCATTTCCAAACCCGACACAGGGTCACCATATGCCAACAGGAGGGGTCATCCGGGCCAACAACAGGTTAGGTCCCAGACCATACTGTGCCAGGAAGCCTAGGGGTTCTCCCCGACACCATCCCGGTGAATCCACTTGTCCCTTGGCATCAAGGCTTCCTTGGCCTAGCTAGTTACTCAGCCAGGGGTGTCCCACTTCAATTATGTGGTCGCACTTGTTGTATGCTCGGATGTAATTCCCAAGGAATCGGTCCTTAAAAGTGACCGCACAATCATCCCGCCCAGGAATGGCCTTGTGTCACGAGTTTTATTTTTAAAACTCATTTTTTCTTTCACAAGGCACCGACCCAAGCGTCGAGTTTTCCAATACTTTTGTAAACCAAGTTTTACCCAAGATGTTCTCAAATTTTAAGTTTGAGGGTGACCATCGATACTTGTACATAGTGCATGAATACCGAGGTGCAACAAAGGTGGTTACAATTGAAGCATGAAATAACAATTTACAAGGAAAGGATCAAATGCAACAATGTTAGGTAGGCCTGCCAATTTGCCTTGCAGATGGGGCAAACCATTCAAGTGCAATCGTATCAATGCATAAATATTTTGCAAACAATATAATTAAGTTCAAATATAGGCTCAAGATGTTCAAAGGTGGCTTGCCTTGCTCAGGGTCTTGATCTTCACGAATCTTCGAGAAATCCACGCTTGAAGAAAATCCGGTAACCGCAACTAGGCACAAACAATCAGAAACCTAAACAAAGACCAAGAAAAGATGCTATTTAGACTAAATAATAGTGCCATAAGATATATCATAATTTTACGGAATTACTGGAAGTGGAACGGAGTCAAACGGAGTTACGGATCAAGGGATATAAATTTTGAAAGTTTTATTTGAATTTCTGGACAAAGGACTTTGATTTATTGAATTTTCTGGAAAAGGATATTCCCAAGAATATCCGCTTGTCAATAGGAAGGATCAAGGGTGTACCGTGCTCTTGGTCCATGGGTGTCTGGTTCAAGGAGAAGGGAGGTAAGGTGGACTTCTTTGATTATTGGGTTGAGGGAGCAAGGCTCGGATCAAGAGGGGACGGGCAGTAGACTTTTGGTTTATGGCCCCAACGATTGAGGTCGTGGCCTGGGGCGACGAGGCAGGCTGGCTCGGCAAGGCGGCCCAGCGGAGGCGAGCGCGAGCGAGGCCGGAGGTGAGTGAGGACGTGGGCCGGCGGGCGAGGGAGGCGGCCCACGGCCAGGTGAGACGAGCGCGTGAGTGAGGTCGGGAAGGGAGTGGGCCGGCGCGCGAGGGAGGCAGCCCACGGTCGGGCGAGATGGGCTGGTGGACCGGGAGACCTTGATCGGTCTCCGTGAGACTAGGAAGGCGGAGGTGGCGCCCACGTGGACGCCATGTCGGATGGGAAAGGGAGAGGAGGCCGGTGGGTGCGGCATCGGATGACCGGTGATGAGCGGCGGGTTTCCGGCGAATGGCGAAGAACCGGAGCGAGGTGCGGACACCGGCGGCTAGAGGTGGAGATGGAGAGCCCATTCGTCAGCTCGGATTAGAGAGAGGAGGCGCGACCGCGGCCGGTGATGGAGGTGGAGCTTGCCGGGAGCAGGGATACGGCCACACGCGAGGAGGGCCAAAGAGGCGCAAGCTCGGGCTTAGCCGAACCGGTGCACGGTGGCGGCGCGCACGCGATGGCGGGGTAGGACAACGACGAGGAGGGAGATCGGGCGAGTGGCCGCGGCGGCGCTCGGTTGTGCACGGCGGCGGCGACAGAGTGGGCGTCACGGTGCGGGAGCAAGAGGGAGGGGAGCCGTCGCAGCGACGCTTGTTGATGAAAAAACATACACTGGCCTGAGAGATTTGCTATACTCTAGTGCATGTCCTAAATGATGATTAAATGCAGGCGTGCCAGTTGATTTGATCCTGCAATCAACAAGATAAAAGATGTAAATATTATTAGTAAACGATAATCGATCGGCTGTAAGGCATATTCCCAATAATAAATCAACCCTAAACTTGATCCATCGGCTGTAAATACCAATATTATATAATCTGTAAATCAGTATTACTTTAGAAATCAACAATTGGGATAGATCGGACTTAACCGAGACAGTATAAATTGCCTAGATCTAAAATAACATGAAATAACGATTATATGTGTTTATATCATAGCCGATGTTCAGATTTAAGCATGTATCGGCTATAGCTCCTATACTACTTTATACTAGGATATTCTCTTGCATCAAATATATCAAACTACCATTAATTAGATTAACAGTAAGTTCAATATATTCATATTAGTTAAGATCCTGATATAAGGGGCAGATATAGTATATTAAACAAGACATAAGACTATGTAAAACAACTATACCAGGTAAGATCGGCTGAAACCCCGATACTATCATTATTAACAACTATAAAGCAGGCTAGAGATTATGATTCTAAGCACGACTTAGTAGATCAAACTTAACTGATGCAACACTAAGTATAAAAAGAAGCATAATACCTAGACAATCAAGCCGATGGTTGTCTTATCAGGATGGTAGATATATTATATAATCCAAACCAACAAGTCAATCTAGTCATTATCGACAAAACCCTAGATGGAAGTTGGCCGATGCCATTAGAAAGAATTTTCAATCTAGATTATATAACATATATGATAACTCGACGGATTACATGATCAAGATTAGAGTGTCATAAAAATGGAAGCACTAATCCCGAGAACGCAAACCGCCTTAACAAGTAATTACCTCATTATCGAATATCGAAACTGATGCAGCTCGACTCAAAAGCAAGAACTCATCGAAACAAGTAATGAGAAAAGGTGGCGATGCACCGAAATTGGATTGAACTGATGTCAGGACCTCGGGCTTATATTTATACCCGAATATACAAACTTGTCCGCAATGGACACGACTCATATTTCCCTAATACAACTCTAACCGACAAACAAGTCCCTTAGGCGGACTCTTACCAAAAATATCTACAAGGAAATTACATAAAATCCTAATTAATATATATAATTGCCTGTCTTGGACTCTATCCTTGTCTGACAATATCATCGAAGCCCTTCTTTTGAATCCGATGGGGGCGCGCGACGGTGAGAGCAGAACGACAGTGAGAGGGAGTGAGGATAGGAGGGGAAAGGCCTCAACGACGGTGAGCGGAAGGGCTCGGTGGCAGTGGCGGCACGGAAGTTGGCACCACGACCACGGCACGAGCTGAGTTCGAGCGAGCGGCATCCCGGAATTTATACCGCATCAGAAACGTGGTGGTGGGGAGGGTGCGGACTGCGGAGCCGGACGGCATCGTCGCGAACGCGACGCCGGGTTGACACAGCACCGAGACTAGCACGGTCGGGGAAGAAGAAGGGTGGCACTAAGGCGGATGCGATGTCAACGCAACGTTCTTGGCCGTTGTGGTGTAGCACTGAGGTTGGTCGCGCAGCGACTGGAGTCGATGAACAAGGTAGCAGGGCTCTATCACAAAGAGCTCGAGGCAAGGGGAAGGATTTTATAGAGGAGGAAGGCGCATGCGAGCTGGTGCTCGGCTGGCGACCGCGAGCGGTAGCGGCGCATTCGTGGGCGGCGCAAAAACGACGATGGTGTGGATGCGTTAGGTGGCGAAGGCGGTGGATCGGATGACATGAATTGAATCGCAAACCCAGGCGGGTGCGGTCAAGTTGAGGCGACGGGCTGCAGCGGCGGCGTCAGCGGCGCCCTCTGCCTCCGCGCGCAAGGGAACAAGGGAAGAGAGAGGGCGGCTGAGCCCTGGAAGGAAAAAGCCAAAAGGGGAGGAGGAAAAGAGAGGGTTGCCTCCTTCTTTTTTGGTTGGCAAGGCTAGCGAGGTGCAAAGGAGCGGTGTTGTCGCGTTGGCGGCTTGCGTCGGGACCACGGTGACGATGGCGATGTCGGCAAAAGCGGCAGAGGCCGGTTTGGAGCCAAGCGGTGACACGACGGTTGCCGCGGCTGGTGAGATGACGTCGGCGTCTGGGCTGGTCGGCCACGACGCGGCGCATGCGGGAACGCCAAGTGGCGGTGGCGCGGCGAGCGGGGAGTTGGTGCAATGGCAGTGGCGGCTACGTGGAAGAGAGAGAACGAGCGAGAGAGAGGCACGAGGGAGACGACTCTCTCCCTCGGCATGTGCGGTGCACTTGCCAGGGGAGGGAAGGCACCGAGTGGTCTGTTGCTGGGCTGGACCAAGGGAGGTGGCGCACGGCCCAGGCGGGGAATGAAGGAGAGAGGGGTGTGGGCCGGCCGAGAGAAGGTGGCCCAATGAAGGGAGAGTGGAGCGGGGAAATGGGCCGGCCAGGGAAAGGTAGTCCAAGGAGCAGGGAAATAGACTTTTGGTGGAAATTTCTTTAATGAATTTGATGGGAATTTAACGTAGGATTTGAATTCAAATTAGATATTTGAATTCAGCAAAATATAGAGGAGCCAAGTGGCAGTTTGGCACTTTTTGGGAATAGATTTGTATTTGGGGGACTTGTAGGATTATTTTGGGAGAAAATTCAAGGAGAAGGAAATGAGTCTCGAAATTTATGGTTTAAACAAGGAATTGAATTTGGATCTGTATTTTGGGATTCGGAACAAATGCTCGGCAAAGGATTTAAGAGAAATACAAGGGATCAAGCAGAGAGCATCAAATCGTGAGCTTGATATTTTTGGGATAAATTTATATCGGGAGACTGTTGACGATGGAATTTGGTAAGCATATGAATCGGAATCGAGATCCAATCCGAAGCAGATTTAAAGATATGCGGAAATCTCGGAAACAGAATGCGTATCGGCTGGAAGTCTGTATCGGCCGATACCGAGTTTGATACGGTTCGCCGATACAACCGATGTTGGTTAGATTGGTTACGTAAGCAATGTCGGATTTGAAGGAAGGGTTTCGATGATATTGCCAGGCGAGGATAGAGTCCAATATAGGCAATTGTATTTATTAATTAGGATTTTATGTAATTTCCTTATAGATATTTTTGGTAAGAGCCTGCCTAAAGGACTTGTTTGTCGGTTAGAATTGTATTAGGGAAGTATGAGTCATGTCCATTATGGACAAGTTTGTATGTTCGGGTATAAATTTGAGCCCGAGGACTTGTAACTAATTAACATCAGTTCAACACAATCTCGGCGCATCGCCACCCTTTTACTTTCGATGAGTTCCTACTTTCAAGTCGAGTTACATCGGTTTCGATCTTCGACGAAGAGGTAAAACTTGTTATGGCGGTTTGCATTATCAAGATTAGTGTTTACATCTTTATGACACTCTAATCTTGTTCTTGCAAATCACCAAATTATCATATACATTATATAATCTAGATTGACAATATTTTCTACTCACATCGGCTGATCTCTATTTTGGGTTTTACCGATAATGGCTAGATCATCTTGTTGATTTAGATTACATAATGCATCCACCATCCCAAAAAGATGACCATCGACTTGATTGTTTAGATATTATACTTCTTTTCATACTTAGTGTTGCATCAGTTAAGTTTGATCTACTAAGTTGTGTTTAGAATCATAATCTCTAGCCTGTTTTATGGTCATTAATAAGGACAGTATCGGAGTTTCAGCCGATCTTACCTGATATAGTTGTTTTATATTGATTCATATCTTGTTTAATATATTGTATGTGCCCCTTATATTAGGATCTCAACAGCCGATCTTACCTGATATAGTTGTTTTATATAGATTCATATCTTGTTTAATATATTGTATATGCCCCTTATATTAGGATCTCAACTAATATAAATATATTAAGCTTATTATCAATCTAATTGATATTAGTTTAATATATTTACTTTAAGATGATATCCTAGTATAAGGTAGTATTGGAGTTATAGCCGATACATGTCTAAATTTGGAATCGGCTTTGACATGAACACATGTAATTGTTATTTCATGTTATTTTGGACATAAGCAATTTATACTGTCTCGGTTAAGTCCGATCTATCTCAATTGCTGATTTCTAAAGTAATATTGATTCATAAGATTACATAATGTTGATCTCGACAGCCGATGGACTAAGTTTAGAGCTTATTCATTATTATAAATATGCCTTATAGCCGATTCACTTCACATTGCATTGGCTAGGTTACA
Source organism: Oryza punctata (assembly GCA_000573905.2). Lineage (NCBI taxonomy): Eukaryota > Viridiplantae > Streptophyta > Magnoliopsida > Poales > Poaceae > Oryza > Oryza punctata. Next base: position 24,706,706 of record CM002491.2, on the reverse strand, counting down.
TTATGATACGACATCGGCTTTATAGATGATCGATTGTCGTTTACTAACATCGTTTGCATATTTTATCTTGTTGATTGCAGGATCAAATCAACTAGCATGCCCTTGAACCCGAAAGCAAGCTTTGGACCTGCACTAGAGTAAAACAAATTTCTCAGGCCGCCGTGTTTTACGTCAACAGAGACTTGATGGTTTATTTGGAGAGGATCAAAAGAAGAGGGGGAGAAGAATATTGGAAGTGTGGTTTTAAGGATGGAGTGGAAATTGCATTCATTTCCGAGAGTTGGATCAATTATTCAGAAGGAGTCAAAGGAAAGTAGAGAGAGATGGTGGAACCTGAGAGTTGTAGTTTGAATTCGGGAGTTGATTTGAAGGAAACAAAGGGAGAGTTTAGGAGTGGGAGGTGAATCATTAGACTGAGTTTGAGTTAGTGTTCTAGGGAGATTGGACTGGATTTATATCTTGGAGTTGGAACGAATATTTGGGAAGGGATTTAAAGAGGATGAAAATATTTGGAAATGAATCAAAAGGAATATAGATAGTTAGAGAAAGAGAGGGTGTAACACGAGAGTTAGAATTCGGATTCGAGAATTGATTTTAGGGGCGCCTATTTGGTAGCGAGGAAATTAGAGATGACTTGAACGTTAGTTCAAATCTTCAAAGAGATTATTGAACTTGGGCAATTTCGGGAGAAATTGGTCGAATGAGATTTAAGAGAGAAATTCGAATATGAATATTCGAATCTCGAGAATTGTTTCAGTGAATCAAGGGAAGAGGTTAGGATTTCACGAGGTGGATGCTTGGACTCTATTGGATTCAGGAATTAGACGGAATCTGTGGTTAGGGTTTCAGGAGTGAAACCCGACTATAAGGATTCGGACTTCAAAACTATTTCGAAACAAAGAAAGGGATTCGAATTTGCCGAACTTTAGATTTGAAAACATGGGACCTTCACAAGGAGTAACTGGAGATGATTTGAGCACGGACTCAAATCTTGGAGAACCATTGGACTGGAATTATTTGAAGGGGAAATTTCTCGGTAGAGGTTTAGAGAGGAGATTTTTGAATACAAGGAGGAGATTATTTTCGGACAGGGATTTTGAGCAGGCGATTTTAACATCAGGGAATTGAGACAAAGGAGGAATTTAAATTGTTACAACTTAGACTCAGTACTTAAATTTTCACATATAGGATTTTCGTAAATTAGCTTTTTAACGTCACGCGAAAATCGGGGCGTTACACAAGATCTTGCGACCGGAGATGGAGCTTCGGGATAGTGTAGCAACCTAGCCTCACGCTAGAGGGCCGCTTCCTCCCCGTCCAAAGTTGCCACCTCTGCTCAGGAACGAGCCTCATTGTTGAACACTCGGTGATTCCATTACTTCCAGAACGCCACTTATTACTGATGATTGCAGAATATATATATACAACTACAACGTTGGAAATTTTGGAATCAAGGATGCCTTTTACAAAATGACAAAATAGATGTAGGATTGTCACACTCTTTACTAACATATACAGGTATTCAGAGACAAATTATAGTACAATCCCTAACAGAACATACGATATCCTGATTGCAGGATGATGACACAGATGATACAGAGTGGTTGTTCACATTGGCGATGATTTCAGTCTGATCACATCTAGTTACCCAAGAAACCATCCACTTTCGCATTCACCGATCGCGACAGAAACTTCATGCAGATCGGCGGCTTCACCTTGGCGAGGGCAAGAATGGACTGCGGCAATGTCCAGATGCCGTCGCCGCAGATCAAGCCGGAGGCGACCGCCGGCGCGAACGCGTCGGCCTTGGCCTTGTTCACCACCCCCCACACGAAGAGGATCACGGTGCCGATGAACATGTCGATGGCGAAGTAGGACCCGATGTAGAACGGGATCGCCATCGCCATGGGCAGCGGGATGAACCTCGCCACCTTGCTCGGCGCCAGGTCCCTGGCCAGGTTGATGGCGATCGCCGCGGCGAAGAAGATGTAGCACAGCGTGAGGCAGTGCTTGGGCAGCGAGGAAAAGCCGTCGACGCCGAGGATGGCCATGTTACGGTACACGATGGCGTACGGCGCCGGGTACTCAGTGCCGCTCACGCCGATGTCGGCAAAGGCCTTGTAGAAGAGCCAGAAGACGCACGGCGCGATGACGCACCCCATCGCCGTGCCAATCACCTGGCTGATGAACATGGACCTCGGCGACGCCAGCGTCAGGTACCCCGTCTTGAAGTCCTGCATCAGGTCGGACGCCGTCGACACGATGCTCATCATCACGCCGCAGGCGGCGAGCCCGACCAGCACGCCGCCGTTCGACGCGCCGGCCCATGCGCCGAAGATGAAGATGGCGAGCTTGCCGTACGTGGACGCGAGCGACCAGTCCGTTAGCCCGGTGCCGTAGGCGTTGCAGAAGGCCAGCACGGGCGCAAAGACGTAGGCGACCAGGATGTAGTACCACTTGAGCTGCGGGAAGATCTGAGGAAGCGTGCCGATCGACACGGCGGCGACGGCGACGTATCCCCCGAACGCGACCGTCTTGGGGATCTGGTCCTTGAGGAAGAGCTCGGTGCGGCGCTCGTCGTCGAAGGAGACGGCTTCAGTGGCCACCATGGGGCTGCCATTGTTAGAGACCGGAAGCGTGCTGTTCTTCATCATCGCGACGAACCCGGCGGTTGTGCGGATGAGTACCTTCACGAAGTTGTACAGGCCGTCTCCAAGAATCAAGGCAATGGATATGAACACCTTCAGCAACATCACATTAGCTACTTGTTTGGTATCAACAACAGGTCTTTTGATCATTCATCTTGTTTACAAATATTTAGTACAAATATATAAGAATATAAGTCATGCTTAAAGTAACTTTAATAATAAAAGAAGTCACAACAAAATAAATAACGTCATATCCAAAAGCCAATAGTATTAATATAGTACTTAAAAGACGGAGATAATACTACTCGATTACAATGGATGAATTTTGTGAATATTTACTAACCCTGTAGCCTTGCAATCCATGAAGACTGCTTTCTGAGAGAGAGGCAGAGTACCAACTCCCTTTTTTGTTTCTTATTAGTGGCCACATGATTCCCCATGAGAGGATGCCTCCCAATAGAACAGATACGTTCACAATGTGGGGGCAAATCATCCCTACTCCAACATAGGTAGGGGAGAAATCAAAGTAAAACCTGAAAGATGGAATGTGAAATTGTGAAGTTTAGCATGGTAAGCTGTTCAGTGTTCTAACCAAATACATTCAGAATACAAGAAGCTATTTTCTGATATTGGACATCTAGCACTCAAATGCTATCATACAAACCCAAGATATAGTAATCGAAAATCAATCTAACCTGTTTTTATAGGCTTGAAGACCTAATGTAGGGAAGCTCTGGAATCCACAACCATCTCCAGCAGTGTAGAACCACTGAAAAAAGCCCCAAACGAAGCTGAACAAAAAGAATTTCCCCAGTGCCTTTACTTGCTTCCTGAAACATAAAACTATGCTGTCAGTAACTCTGTTCCAATCATGTCATGCTAATTCACGGCACTAACTATAGCAGTAGCAAAAAGTAGAACAGTCAGATGGTTTACTTAGCAAGCTTTGCACCCTCTGGGGTGTGGAAGCCATTGATAAGATAAGCTGTTGCCGTGCCACTTGGATAGGTCAGCTTGTAGTCGACAATCATAATCTGAGCAAACAAATCAGTTGATTAATATACAGCAATTCAGTAAGAATTTGTGAGTCAGAAACAGGTAGAAGACTTTACTTTTCTCAGAGGCACAAGAGCAAATAGCCCAATAAAACTGACGAGGAAGAGGAATCCAATCATCCACCCGATGTGAGGGTTCTTGACATTCTGAGCATCATTAGCCTCTGTTGCTTGCTTAGCAATTGTTTCACTCATACCAAACAAGTATGTGCCAAACCCACCTGATCATTTGGGACGAGTCAGTACAGTAACATGCTCATTACGTCTCCATACTTTAGAAAGGAAAGTAAATCAGTGAAGAATGGCAGGTATTTGTCACATAAAAATGGATCTAGCAGTATCGCGGACCCCAAAAATAACCTATAGTCATTGGATTAGTATGGAGAGGAAAAAAGAACGCACTACCAATCATTAATACTCAAGTAGTATTGGCGGGTGGATATGAATTAGAAAAGGAGTATTAAAAGAATAAAAATGCTTTACTTGTTAACCGACAATAAGTAAGAAAGTAAATTTTGAAACAAACTATAGATGCTATGGGATGTTTGTTTGATGGCCATATTTTGGCACGTTTAAGATTAGGTCCCTTTCAAGATTGTTTGCATGCAAATATAGTTGTAGCAAAATTCTCTTCGAACAAATTGATCATACACATCAATAACTCAAAAAAACGTGGTAAGATTCTCTTAAGCTTGTTGTGGTAAAAAATTTGATCATTTTAACTTAGATAAGTGTGACAACTTTTATTGAGAAATGATGATGAAACGTGGCTGATAACCAAACAACCCATAAAAACAAAATTATTTTAGAACTGAGTAGTAGACTTGAAATAATTATATTATAAAAACTACAAACCCGGATAAGATAGAAGGAGCGATCCATTGTTTATGTTAAGTCAACAGTGTCACATCAGCATTCGTCTACTCAAAAATTATTGTGTGTTTCAGCTTGAGGTAATTCTGAATTTAGGCATACTGCAATTTGGCTGGACAACACTGACGAACACGTGATTAGAAAATTCTAAGTGTAGCAGTATCTTTGAACTACTCCAAAACTTGTTAATTTTTTGTAGGTGAGTTACTACTTCCAGAAAGTTTTTAAAATTGTAGGTGTGAATTTTTTTCCTTACTGATTTTCGTCAAACAGTCCCACTGAAAATCTTTATATATAAGTTCTGATGCAAGAACTGCAAGAACAAAGTGGGATACTATAGTTCCAACGGAAAACAACGGTATATATTCTCTTGTTTCACATTTTCCCCAACTCTACTTTTAATCAAGTCTTCGAGCCCAAGTACCAAATACTCCTTGAGATGTTCTTTTTAACGTAGATAAAGATTAAGTCAGGTCACGTAAAACAGGAAATTATCAACTTGTTATAATTAAGTTTTAATTATTATAAACTCTAAAAATGGATTTGTTTGTATTTTAAAGCAACTTATATAACTTATATATAAAAAAGTTTCCGCACAAAACACATACACATTTTAGCAATTTAAAAAGTGTGCTAAAAAAGAAAAATCTGAATATTAATCGGAAAAGAGCACCAACCAAGATGAAAAGCGTGTTTACTATTTGATGCAATCAGAGTGATGTAGCCATGTGTAAAGTGTGTAACACGGCACAAACAACTACGTACTGGAGTCTCGAGGTGACCCCAGAAATGGAAGTAGTAGCTAGGTTGACTTTGAAGATCTTACCGCTGAAGGCGATGCCGTAGGCGGCGACGACGCAGGTCTGGATGACCGTGTTCTCCTGGCGCGTGAACGGCTGCCGGAGGAGGCCCACCCGCTCGATGACCGCCGTCCAGAGGCGGACGAAGAAGAAGCCAAGGAGGCCGGCGGAGACATTGAGCGACGGGATGATCCCGGTGGTGAGGTTCAGCTTCATTACGATAATGCTGAACATGATGGAGAGGAAGAAGCTCACCACTAACGCGCGCAACGTCAGCTGCTCCCGCCACGACGGCACCGCCCTGTCCACGAACGCGCGCTCCACCGACGATGGCCCCTCCTCCTCCCCCTCCGCCGCCGCCAGCTGACGCTCAGCGGCTTCCTTGCCCGCGCCGTGCCGGTGGCGGAGCGTGCTCGCCTCCACCATCTCCTCGTCGCCGCCGCCGCCGGAGGCGTTCGCGTGCGACGCCATTGCGTTGTTGCTTGGAGCCTTGGATCAGTCACCACTCACCAGACACTACGGAGCGAGGCCGCAAGGTGGTGGGCCGCCGTTGTATTTATCGTGATATATACACACCATCCGGTGTGAATCGGGTGGTGGAGAGGCACAGGGGGCGTGCGTTGACTTGTTGACCGCCCTGAATCCTGATTGGTTGTCGCTGGCTGGCTGGCTGATCAATCAATGTATATCTTGATCGAGTGTATTTTTTTTTTGTGATTGAGCGCTTAGATGGATGATGTTTTCGATGCTCACATTTTCAGTAGTAGAGGATCTTCGTATTCAATGTGATGTTGCAGACCTTCAAGTATCCAAGTGGCTATTTTTTTTAACCTCCTCTTGAGCTTTGTTCCCATTTTGATATCTCAGTTCTTTGCGATCCTCATCTTTCTAATTTTGTATGGTTCTGTGCAAGAGGAGTAACCCACGTCGACCTCATCACAACTTGCATAGCAGGCCTGAATTTGAAACGGCCGCATGCAGGGCTCGCGTTCCGACTTTGATTTTTGATGAAATGCTAGGCGCGCCATCTGAATCTGCAGAAAGAATGGCTTTGTTTTGTGCAGAGAAAAGTCAGACCAAACTTCCATCAGTCCACTGAATTCCTCGTTCCTACGACCGCGATCGTACCATGCATGTTCAAGCCGGTTTTGCTGAATGCTGATCCAATCATGTCTAATTCATAGTAAATAAGGGGGAAGGAAATTGGAAGTATTGGCAGAAACTGACACACACAATCGTTGACTAGTGGTATATATAACTGGATTGAATGATCAGAATCTACGTAACAGAGCCGGCAAGACCAAGCTTCGTTCCCTGGTTTTCTAGGGGATTTTATGTGAAGGCACTGGAACGGACAGGCGGCCAGCGTGTGAAAGCAGCACTAATTGAAGCTTAATAGAAGTGCAAGCCTAAACTACTGGTGCTGATGGCGAAGTGATCGATTTGAATTTATGCTATCATGGCTCGGTCGCTATCCTGGTGGAGATTCCTTTGTTCTGGCGTGAAGGCTTTGCCGAGCTGTATACAATATACATATTAGTAGAACGACATGTACAATAGTTAAGATATGTACTATCTCAAATATTACACATCATTAATACAAGTGCACTCAGACTTAGTAGAAAACCATGCCTGAGTTATCTCTTACCTACCTTCCATCTCCATGCCGGAGCAAACTCTACATACTTGGTTCAAAAGATGAAGCGTAAGTTTTTTTCTAAAAAAAAAATACAGTGGTGGGGGCAATAGTTGATGGGAGGACCATCCAATTTTTAAAAGTGTTTGGTTGGGAGTCAAATAGGATGAATGAAAGTGGAACACTCGAAGATTTAAATAACTTGATTCCTAAAAATCTGGTAGACCAATTTATCTTATTTATTTTCTCATTGATATGCGGGACACGTCATCCTATCCTTTACAAATGGGATATTGTACACAAAATAAAATGCATGTTAAGACGATGTGATCGGAATCACCATATCTCTTGCTTCAGGAATTTATTTTAGAAAAAGAAAAAATATTCTGTTTTTTCTTAAAATTTTGTAGGAGAATTAATATATGTGAAGATTGTGGAGATTATGGGTACCACGTACCCACAGATCTAGTGTAACCGACTGGATATAGGGAATATATTATATACATGGATTATGTAACAAGTTAGGACTTGGGTATTACGTTTACTTGTAAATCAAGGAAACGGCTTATTGTCCTGGTTAGGTAGGTTGTAAAGTAGTTATAGGAGATTTAAACCGTAAGAAGTTAAATCTCTATCTTGTAAATCTTTTTCCTCCGGCTATCTAAGGAGGATTGGGTACCTCTCGTGAGCATAACCTAATAAAGATCGTAAGATCAATACACCACTCGGCGAATCCAATCCCCGAAATAGTAGTAGGGTATTACTTCTTTCAAGAAGGCCTAAACCTGTCTAAATCCTTTATCTCATAACCCATCACTTTCCATCTTGTGCACTACCCCTTTTCATATTGCCGAATTCTAGTTTCGACAGTTGGCGCGCCAGGTAGGGGCGGTGTCAAGTTCTTCGCCGATCAAGTGAGATGGGACATTCATCAGGCATCGATGACTTCACCTTTCTTCTGGGGCAGGTGTATCGCTTCGGCAGCCTCGACTTCATCACGGATAATTTCGGCAAGATATCTCTTCTCGACTCGGCATCAGACCAGTCGGGAAGGGACGACATCTCACCGTCGTTTGGCCTCCCAAACACGGCTGATATCTATTAAAAGGCATCCTTCCTCGAGATGGCTTCAAACCACTCGGGTGAGGTACCTACGACAACTTCTCTTCCTACACCAAGTCCACCTCAAGATGCACAAGCATACCCGATGATCATCATGCAGCTCCCTCCAGACCTTGTCACGGTTTTCGGATCAAGGCGCCGTCCCCCCGTAGGTCCGGATCCAATCTGGCCCCGACCAAGATCGGATCTAACTTCAGAGAGGTCGGTGTCATCCTTCCATCGCTCGGCACCTGTTCCTCCACCGAGCTCGCCGCCTACGCCAGCTCCTAGGAAGAAAGCGTCCATGGCGGTTGCACCAACACCGAGGATGGAGACGACTCCGACTTCGACGACGACTATACTCCAATCTTCAACGGAGTTTTCATGGCCAACAACAAGACCGACGCAGAGGTAGCCACGAGGCTACAAGCTGAAGAAGTGGCCCGAACCGGAGTGGAGCAAGAACGAGTCAGGCTCGAGCAAGACAGGATCAGATTTTAGATCAAGACAGAGCTAGACTGGAACAAGAACGGCAACCACAAGCAGATCAAGACCGCCTGCGTAGGGAAGACGAAGAAAGGAGGCGCAAGGAAGAGGAGGATCACAGACTCATAGATTTGGCCGAGGCTAGCGCAGGGCTCGACAACTCATCGGGCAAACTGTCGTTGACAATACCAATGTGTTCCTTACACCACAGCAAAACACCGTCAGGGTCGTCACCCTCCTTGACACGCTACTCGGCGCAGCTCCAACCCACGTCACACCACTGATCAACCAAGTGAAGACCCTCGTCGCAGCAACTATCCCGACCGCCGGCACGAGTCAACGACCTAGTGAATCTACATCAAGAACTCCAACTGGCAGCCGTCCACCATCTTCCAGGATGAAAGATAGCAGAAGTAGAACTAATTCCCATGCTGACCACAACGCCGGAGCACGCCGAGAGCAGTAGGTCCAATCGCTCGCCGGAAATGTCCCCATCTGCCACCTCGCACCAGAGATCATAGAGCTCATTCGGATTATCACAGTCCCCCCAGGGCTTCAATCGACTTGGGGGACACTTTGAACCAACGACACAGAGAAAGAGGCGTCACAATTCAGGACGGTGATGATTGAGAAGGAGTCTCCGTCTTCACCAGTGACCTGCGTCGAGTGAATTGGCCGACCAGTTTCAAGCCGACCGGCATCGAGTTGTACGACGGTAAAACCGACCCCGAGTAATGGCTTACCGTCTACACGCTCGCAATTTTTATAGCAAGAGTAGATAGCAAAGCCATGGCAAACTACTTGCCGGTGGCATGACCGATTCGGCCAGGAACTGGCTCGCTGGATTATCACGAGGCACCATCGGTTCCTGGAGCGAGCTTCACGACAACTTCATCGCCAACTTCCAGGGCACTTTCGAGCGCCCTAGGACACACTTCGAGCTGTATAATATCGTGCAGAAGCCAGACGAAACCCTGAAGGAATACATACGACGCTACTCCGAGAATCGCAACAAGATTTCGGACATCACCGACGACAACATCATCGCCGCGTTCACAAGAGGACTCCGCAACGACTTACTCATTGGAAAATTCAGCCGCAAGCCTCCTAATATAGTCAAGAAAATGTTGGAGAAGGCGAACGAGTATGCCAAATCGGATAATGCAGTCAAGGCCTCCAAGCAGTCGGCAGGAGGCTGGAGCTCCAAGAAGGACAATGATGGTGGGGCCGGTGCTAGTGGAAGCGGCGGAAAGCACAAAGATCACAAGCGTAAGCCCGACGATTTGGTCACCACCAATTCAAACTTCCAAAACCAACGGCCCCGAGTCAACACCTACGACAAGACAAAGAACAGCTACACGCATCACCCTAACAAAGGGCACGCGGTCAAAGATTGCTACATCTACAAGCAGTTTGCAGAGAAGTACGTGGCCCAAGTCAAGAAGTCGTCCAATGGAGAAGGCACCTCCGGACAAAAGAAGAACGACGACGACCCGAGTCAAGGAGCCTTTCAAGATCCCAGAAGCGAGTTAAAGCACATCTTCGGAGGTCCACTCGCTTATGAATCAAAGAGAAAACATAAGCTGATTAACAGGGAGGTCAACGCGTTGCAAACAAGAGTCCCCCAGTACTTGCGGTGGTCAGAGATTCCAATCAAGTTCGACTGCTTGGATCATCCCGACCGAGTGATCCACCCAGGGCGGTAACCCCTTGTACTAGACTCAGTCGTTCGCAACATCAAACTCAAGCGCGCACTCATCGATGGCGGCAGCGCGCTCAACATCCTGTTTGCCAAGACCCTGGACGAGATGTAGATCCCACGTTCCGAGATGAAGCCGAGCTCTGCTCCTTTCCATGGAGTTATCCCTGGATTATCTTCCACACCACTCAGCCAGATTACTCTTCCAGTCACCTTCAGCACAAAGGAGAATTTCCGCACGGAGAACATCTGCTTCGAGGTCGCCGACTTCGAGACAGCCTACCATGCCATCCTGGGCTAGTCGGTGTTAGCCAAATTCATGGTTGTACCTCACTACACCTACATGATGATGAAGATGCCCGGACCACGCGGAGTCATATCCCTGCGCAACGATGTCAAGCAGGCTCTTACCTGCGACAAGGAGAGCTGCGAGCTGGCCCAATCTCGTGAGAGATCACTCGGCCAACAAGAAGTCCGACTGGCCACGTCAACATCACAAGAAGGAGAGGTCCCCACCAAGAGGACGGACAAATCAGGAGAAGGCAACACCAAGACTAAGAAAATCCCTTTAGATCCCTCTGATCCCCTCTAAGACTGCTGTAATAAGCGCTGAGTTAGATATCAAATAGGAAAGCGCGCTCATCACCTTTCTTCAAGCTAATAAAGATATTTTTGCGTGGAAACCATCTGATATGCCTGCTATCCCTAGAGAGGTGATTGAGCACTCTTTGAATGTCAAAGAAGATGTCAAACCTATCAAACAACGACTCCATCGATTTTCACAGGACAGGAGAGATGCCATCAAAGAAGATCTAACCAAGTTCTTGGTGGCTGGATTTATCAAGGAAGTCTACCATCCCGACTGGCTGGTGAACCCAGTCTTAGTCCGAAGAAGACAGGGCAATGGCGCATGTGCATTGACTACACGGATCTTAACAAATCCTACCCCAAAGACCCTTTCGGCTTGCCTCGCATCGACCAGATGGTTGACTCCACAGCCGGTTACGAGCTGCTCAGTTTTTTGGATTGCTACTCGGGATATCACCAAATCAGCTTAAAGGAATCTGACCGCTTGAAGACGTCATTCATTACCCCGTTTGGAGCATACCGCTACATCACCATGCCCTTCGGGTTAAAAAAACATTAGGGCTACTTACCAACGCATGATTCAAAGATGTCTCCAGTCGTAACTCGGTCGCAATGTGGCAGCATATGTGGACAACATCATCATCAAGACCAAATAGAAGGACAACTTGATAGCTGACTTGGAAGAAACATTCGCTAATATTCACGCTTTCAGGATGAAGTTGAATCCCGAGAAGTGCACCTTCGGAGTACCGTCAGGGAAACTGCTTGGTTTCATGGTGTCTCATAGGGGCATCGAGGCCAACTCGGAGAAGATCAACGCCATTTTGAATATGAAGCCACCGAGTTCCAAGAAAGACGTCCAGAAACTTACCGGGTGTATGGCGGCACTTAGTAGGTTTGTGTTAAGACTCGGTGAGTGAGGGATGTCCTTTCTTCAAGTTACTCAAGAAAACCAACGATTTCCAGTGGATCCCGGAAGCCCAAAGTGCTTTTGAAGAACTCAATACTTTCCTAACGACGCCCCTAGTGCTGGCCTCACCATTACCGCAGGAGCCGCTGCTACTTTACGTATCTGATACCTCACAGGTGGTGAGCACAGTACTGGTTGTCGAGCGCGAGGAGGAAGATCACATTAGAAAGTTCAACGGCCAATCTACTTCGTTAGCGAGGTCCTAGCCGAGTCCAAGACACGTTATCCTCAGGTACAAAAATTACTATATGGAGTCTTGATTACCATCAGGAAGTTGGCCCATTACTTTCAGAGTCACTCAGTTTTGGTGGTTACAACGTTTCCACTCGGAGACATCCTTCACAACCGCAAAGTTATGGGGCGCATCGCCAAGTGGGCCTTGGAGTTGATGGCATTGGACATTACTTTTAAGGCTCGGGTCTCGATAAAAGTCCCAGGTGTTAGCCGACTTCATGGCCGAGTGGACCGAGTGCCAAGAAGAAGTACGTGCGGAAAAGTTAGAATACTGGACAATGCACTTCGACGGGTCAAAGAGGATTTCAGGGGCCAGGGCTAAAGTCGTTCTAATCTCCCCGACCAGGGAACACCTGAGCTATGTACTTTGGATTAACTTTTCAACCTCGCACAATGTGGCCGAGTACGAAGCTCTTCTTCACGAGCTGTGGCTCACCATGTCTCCTGGGATACGACGTTTGGTCGTACGCGGCTATTCCCAGTTGGTAGTCAATCAGGAAATGAAGGACTGGACATGCCTCGACGATAATATGGCTGCCTATCGCCAGGAAGTTTGCAAGTGGGACGACAAATTTGATGGACTAGAGCTAACTCATGTTCTTCGGCATAATAATGAAGCTGCAGATTGACTGGCCAATTTTGGTTCCAAGAAAGAAACAGCCCCATAAGATGTTTTTGTTGAACACCTCTATGAACTAGCTATTTCAAAGAAATCAGTTCTAGAAAAATAAGCCAACGACCAAGTCTTACTGATCGACGCCGATCGGAGAACACCCTTTATCAAATATTTGAAGCATCAAGAGCTATCTCCCAATAGGAATGAGGCCGAGCGGATTTCTCATTGTAGCAAGGCCTACATCATGATCGAAGAGGAGTTGTACAAGAAGAGCCCGTCTGGCGTCTTGCGAAGATGTGTTTCACTCGAGGAAGATCTACAACTTTCAAAGGACATCCACTCAGGAATATGCGGTAATCATGCGGCAGCACGCACTTTGGTTGGAAAGGCGTACAGGCAAGGTTTCCTCTGGCCTACAGTGGTTATTGATGCTGACAAGATTGTTCGTACCTGCGAGGATTGTCAATTTTTTGCTACACAGATTCACTTGCTAGCTTAGGAGCTTCAAACTATTCCGCTATCTTGGCCTTTTGCGGTCTGACGATTGGAAATGGTGGGCCCTTTCAAAAGGGCTCAAGGCAGATATACACATCTCTTTGTTGCGGTAGACAAGTTTTCCAAATGAATCGAGGCTAAACCAGTCGCTACAATTACTGTGGACAAAGCCCGAGATTTTTTCATCAACATCGTACATCGCTTTGGTGTGCCTAATCGAATTATTACCAATAATGGTACTCAGTTTACGGGAGGTGTGTTCAAGGATTATTGCGAAGACTTTAGGATTAAGATTTGTTATGCATCGATGGCGCATCCAATGAGTAATGGGCAAGTTGAGCGCGCGAATGGGATGGTTCTTCAAGGGATTAAAACTCGAGTTTTTGACAGATTGCGTCCCTATGCCGGTCGGTGCACGGAAGAGTTACCCTCAGTTCTATGGTCATTACGTACCACACCCAGTCGGGCTATGGGTCAATCACCTTTTTTCTTGGTATATGGGGCTGAAGTTATGTTGCCGAGTGAAATGGAATTCAAATCCTTGCGTGTGCGCAATTTTGATGATGAGCGTCAAGAGCAAGATAGGACGGATGACTTGAACCGACTGGAAGAAGCTCGAGAGGCAGCCCTTCTTAAGTCGGCCAGATATCTGCAGGGTCTTCCGTGTTATCATGATCGTAATGTTAGATCACATGCTTTTATAGTCGGGGATATGGTTCTTCAGAAGATTCAAACGACTTAGGATAGGCATAAATTACCACCCTTATGGGAAGGGCCTTTTATAATTGCGGAAGTTACTCAGTCGGGAGCCTACCGACTGAAGCGTGAAGACGGAACAATTGTGGACAATTCATAGAATATAGAGCATCTTCGTCGTTTCTATACTTAGAAATTTCTTTGTAACCTTTTCCTTCCAACTGCCGACTTCAAGAAATTTCTTGAGTTGCCAGTCAGGGGCTATCAGTATTAATGGAGTACGATATTTTTCAGTTCAATTTGTTTATATGACTTGTCATTGACTTTGTTTGAGTTTGGATCTAGTGGATGAGGACTAAAAATTTTTCAAAGTCTTAGACAAGTTTTAGGCTTCGAAGAAGTTGGAGAGAAGTTTTAAGAAATTTAAAGATGGATTTGAAACTTAAAGCATGGCATAAATAAGTCATCATATAACAAATTGTAACTCCATGGTAAATTTATACAAGGATAATGATTCATTCATGAAAATTATCTAGTACATCAGAAGCAATTTTGCTAGCAGGTTCTTAGGCTTGATTGATTAGCTCGAGAGCTTCTTCATCTATGTACCATCAACGAAGCCGTCTCCAGTAGCTTCTATATCAACTCGAGGATTCAAGGATTTGATCATGGCTAAAGCTTGGCTTGTACCCATAGTAGCAGCATCCTTAATATTATTGAAATACCTTGCTGGAGCGGTTCGGAGTTTCTCAAAGATTTCTACAGCGTCGTCTGAGCTGGAGCCAAGGCCATTTTGGTATATAGCGTTTAGGATTGGGGCGGCAGCGTTGGCTATGTCATCTCGGATGCCTTCAGCTTTCTTGACTCGCTCTGCAAATACATCAAATTGGGCCATGGTCTTGAGTTGATGGTCTGTGTCACATTAAATGGGGTATACAAATGAGCGAAGATGGTTAAAATATATATGTGCAAAGGGTTTGAATATGATTGCGATGTTACCTTTGAGATCTTCTTCAGCTTTGGTTTTGTCAATAACCAGCTGGTGTTTACGCTTTCAAGTTTCTTTAGCCGAGCGGTCAGAGATTCGATTTTTGTCATTTGAGCTGAAAGAGTATAAGTGAGTTTGGTTGATCTCGTTATTTGCATAATAAGAATAGAGATATGAATTACCTCCAATGGTTCCACGATGGTCGAAGCTCATGTCCACGAGCTGGTTGATTTGGTTCTTCAATTCCCTCTCCTTAGATTGTGCTTCTTCTTGAGTTTGCCTCAACTCGGCCTTGACTTTATCGAGAGTCTCAAGATAGGGAACGAGCTTTTCTAAGACAACTGTTTTAGCCTTGTTTCGGAGATGAATTCTGTATGGAAGGATTTTAGTTAGAAAGGAATTAATGCAGATGATGGTTATGAAGAGAGAGGGACTTACATTAACCAGCCGGGTGGACTCATTCAAGCTTTTGATTGGCATGTGGAGCTCTTCGTCCTCTTTATGCTTGTTTATGACAACGCCATGGAGAATACTGTCTCTATCTCTCCATTGCAGTTTAACTGGAGGATGGGATTCTTCAGCCGATTTGATTCTAGGAATTTCTTCTTCTTCGCTAACTAGCGGTCCTGATTCGTAAAGTTAAGGATGGTCAGCATGAAGTATGAAGATGAATTTGAAAGGTACGAGAAACTCACCAGTGATGATTCTGGACAATTTGGAAGGAGGGCCTTGTGCGTGATCGGATGGTTTATTGATGGTGTCGTTTTTCTCCTTATCTTGTGGTGGGGAGCAAGCTGGTTGTTCTTCATTATTCTCTGGTTGACCTTCTGATGATGGATCTTGGTGAGATGCTGTTGGATTTTCTTCACCCGACTAGTTTCCAATCAGGGGTCTTGTTTCAAGAGCCGGCTTTGCAGATTCTGACTGGTTTCCAGTCGGGGACTCTGACTCGGTTTCGGCGGATGGTTTGTCGACTTTAGCTTGTTCCTCCGAAGTTTTTCCCGGACTTGATGCTTTTTGGCTGGTAGTTTCGGAACCTGGAGGTGGGGCTTCAACTTTGCTGGTCAGGTCGATAACTTGAGGTTTCCTGCATTCGTAAAAGATAATAGCTTTGTCAGCTAAGGTTGTAATAATTAAAGTGGGATGAATTCAGAGAATGAACGTTACCTTGATGACTTGCGGAATTTAGGGGTAGGCCGAGTAGTGGGAGATTTGGCTGGTGTAGTTGTGGTACTAGTTTGCCGACTGCTTGGTTCATCATCGTTAGAGTCGCTACAAACCAGTCTTCTACGTTTCAGTTTTTGCTTCGGGTTGTCATCCTGGGGTACTCGCTTGTTCTTTGTTGCTGGATTAATAGTGGGGCCACCAGAAGGTTGTGCTTTGCTAGTAGCTGGCTTGTGAGGAGCGTTGAGGGGAGGCTTGGAAGAAAAAAGCAGATTTTCCTGCATAGGAGATGTTACAAAGAGTCGTTAAGATAGTTATATTGAAGATAACTTGATTACATAAAGAGGATGGAAGTTTGCTTACCGTAGGAGGAGGTCGATGCAATCTGTATGGTGTGACTAGGAGCTTGTGGCCATAATCAATGGCTATGTCAGATGAGAAGACCTTGTACATGCGGCTGCACATGACCTTGTAGTGTATGGGGTTTGGATCTTCGCGGTTCGGATCGGTCTGACCTTCATACTCATATGTTGGTTTACTTCTTTCTTTGATTGGAGCTAGTCGGCACTTGATAAAATGTCGAGTGACTTGTTTTCCTTGAATACCTTTTTGCTTGATCTCCATTAAGCGGCTGAGCAATTGATTTGCTTGGGCCAGCTCATCGCCGATTGGGAGGTTTCTCCAATGTTCTTGAGGAATTGGTGGGAGGCCGACAAAGTCGGGAAGACAAGGAGCCGGATTGGAGATGTAAAACTAGTTAGAGTGCCAGCCTTTGTTGGTGGTTTTGAAGGGAAGAGAGAAATATTTTTGGGTCAGAGTTCCACGCAACTGAAACCTAGATCCGCCAACAACGCAGGGGTTGTTTTTGTCTGGTTGAGGTTTGAGGTAGAAGATGCAGCGGAATAGCACGAAATGTGGAAGGATGCCCAGAAAGGCTTCGCAGAGATGGATAAAATTGGTAATGTGCAGAATAGAATTTGGGTTCAGATGATAAATTTGGATTCCATAAAATTGGAGAAGTCCGCGGAAGAAATTGGAAGTTGGAAGGGCAAAACCAACGTAAAAGAAAGGGGTAAAAACCATGATTTCGCCGGTGTCTGGAGTTCGCCATAGGAGGGACACCATCTGATGATTTCCTTTGCCGGGAGCACACCATCATTTACCATCTCCAGTAGGGTGGACTCCTTCACATCAGATGTTGCCCATTGGTCAAAGAAGATTATTTTCTCTCCGACCATGGTTAGGGTGTAGAAGTGAGTGGATTTGGGAGTTTTCCTGAAGGGGAGTGTGTTGACGTAAAACACGACGGCCTGAGATATTTGCGTTACTCTAGTGTAGGTCCAAAGCTTGCTTTCGGGTTTAAGGGCGTGCCAGTTGATTTGATCTTGCAATCAACAAGATAAAAGGTTTAAGGGCGTGCTAGTTGATTTGATCTTGCAATCAACAAGATAAAACATGCAAATATCATTAGTAACGATAATCGATCGGCTAGAGAGCCGATGTCATATCAAAGTGTAACCTAGCCGATGCAATATAAGATGAATCGGTTGTAAGGTATATTGACAAGAATAGATAAACCCTAAACTTGGTCCATCGGCTGCAAATATCATTGTCACATAATCTATACATCAATATTACTTTAAAAACCAGCAATTGGGATAGATCAGACTTAACCGAGATAGTATAAATTGCTTATATATAAAGCAACATGAAATAACGATTACATGTGTTAATATCATAGCCGATGTCTAAATTTAAGTGTGTATCGGCTATATCTCCGATACTACCTTATACAAGGATATCATCAGAAAGTAAATATATTAAACTAACATCAATTAAATTGATAATAGGTTCAATATACTCATATTAGATGAGATCCCAATATAAGGGGCAGATACAGTATATTGAACAAGACATAAATCTATGTAAAATAACTATATCAGGTAAGATCGGGTGAAACCCCAATACTATCATTATTAATAACCATGTAACAGGCTAGAGATTATGATTCTAAATACGACTTAGTAGATCAAACTTAACTGATGCAGCACTAAGTATGAAAAGAAGTATAATATCTAAACAATCAAGTCGATGGTCATCTTTTCGGGATGGTGGATACATTATGTAATCTAAATCAACAAGATGATCTAGCCATTATCGGTAAAACCCTAAATAGAGATGAGCCGATGTGAGTAGAAAACATTGTCAATCTAGATTATATAATGTATATGATAATTTGGTGATTTGCAAGAACAAGATTAGAGTGTCATAAAGATGTAAGCACTAATCCTGATAATGCAAACCGCCATAACAAGTTTTACCTCTTCATCGAAGATCGAAATTGATGCAACTCGACTCGAAAGTAAGAACTCATCGAAAGTAAAAGGGTGGTGATGCGTTGAGATTGTGTTGAACTGATGTTAATTAGTTACAAGTCCTCGGGCTCAAATTTATACCCGAACATACAAACTTGTCCATAACGGACACGACTCATACTTCCCTAATGCAACTCTAACCGATAAATAAGTCCCTTAGGCAGACTCTTACCAAAAATATCTATAAGGAAATTACATAAAATCCTAATTAATAATTGCCTATCTTGGACTCTATCCTTGCCGGGCAATATCATTGAAATCCTTCGTTCGAATCCAACATTGATCACGTAACCAAATCTAACCAATATCGGCTGTATCGGCCAACTATATCAAACTCGGTATCGACCGATACAGACTTCCAGCCGATACGCACTCTGTTTCCAAGATTTTCGCATATATTCAAATCCGCTTCGGATTGGATCTTGATTCCGATTCATATGGTTACCAAATTCCATCGTCAACAGAGTGGTACAAGGAGTGGAATCGGAGTTATCCGCGATGGGATCTGGTGGAGGGCGCAGGATTTGTGTGGTTGAAAATGTGAGGAAATGGAACCCTAGTCGAAGTACTGTTGGTAGTGAGTAGGGGCGTCGGAAGATTTTCGCAAGGAAGACGAAGAGGCGTCCATTAGGCATTTTCAGCCCATATTGCTGGGTGCGGTCTGACATATGTCCCTATGGGATTAAGTATTTTTCGTGATGAGAAAAATGCGTATGTCAATGATGCCCAATGCCTCTAAAAATCCTTTTATATAGCAGTTATTTAACTCTGTAAAGAGTTGGTGTGATGCAATTTAAAAGGTACTAAGCAATAAGATTTTTATTGTCGATCCGAATAACTTTTTTATAAGTTAAGGATATTGTTTAGGTTCATAAAACAATTGGCTAAGTATCATTCCATTGTTTTTTTGCCACGAAAGTGTGCATTTTTATTGATCAATTTTATGGCTTAGGTTGATTATATATTTTGGTCTTTTTTCAGGCGGTTGGCTCTATGAGTTTATTTACTCGGGTTTTTATACCACATATGCCATATATTTCCTGGTATGGTGAAATCATGCGTCTTTTAGGGACTTGGGCATATCTGTTAAAACAGTGTGTGCATGGTGTGTACCTAATATTTTGGAAATTTCTTTATTCATAGCATGCAAGTTTTTTTATAGCTGTTTTGTTATGTGAATTTTCAAAGATGTAGTCAACTTTAGGTTGTTCACATTATTTTTTACAAAGCAGTCGGTTTAACCACTTGAGTCTTGTTTACCCGGGGGTTCATACTGCATATGCTATTGTTACGCTATTTAGGTGGTTTAAACCACTAGGATGGTTGGTGTTTTTGACCTTGACTATATGTTTAGTTTATTTAACTAATCACATAGTCCGGGGCTACACCTAATTAGGTGCATCTAGTCGATGCACCTGGGTATATTTTTGAAATATTTTTCAGTTCTTCACAGCCTTATGATTTGGTCAAAGTACTCGGGAGACTATGACAGAGATGATTGAAGCACTCGGTTGTATATATTTTTAGTCAGGAGAAGATTATGGGTACCACATACCCATAGATCTCGTTTAACCGACTGGATATAGAGGATAGATTATACATGGATTATGTAACAAGTTAGGACTTGGGTATTACGTTTACTTGTAAATCAAGAAAACGGCTTATTGTCCTGATTAGGTAAGATTGTAAAGTAGTTATAGGAGATTTAAACCGTGAGTAGTTAAATCTCTATCTTGTAAACATTTTCCCTCCGGCTATACAAGGAGGACAGGGTGCCTCTCGTGGGCATAACCTAATCAATATCGTAAGATCAATACACCACTCAGTGGATCCAATCCCCGAAGCAGGAGTAGGGTATTACTTCTTTCAAGAAGTCATGAATCTGTCTAAATCTTTTGTCTCATAACCTATCCACTTTCCATCTTCCCTCTCTTGAGAATTAATATATGTGAAGAAAATTAATGGAAAATGTTTGTAATTGGTTGAGATGATAATGTAGATAAAAAAAATGGCTACACTATAAGATAATTTGAACCCTAAAAATAGCTAGACGAAGGGAGTAATGTTTAGGGTGTAAACAATACTTTGATGATAATTGAGACTGTAAATCGCCTAATCACCGTCCACCATGTCGTGTGAAGGCTAAGTACGTCACTCAGCCGTCAATTAGTCGTCAAATTACCAGCCGTCGCTCCTACGGCCACGTCATCGTTATCTTGACCGGCCCAGTTGGTGTCATCCAAGTGGGCCCGTCCTCTCATATAATCCAACAGCCCACGCGTGCTCCTTGCCGCCTGGAAGTCTTGTACTCCTAACTGGCAGAGACAGTCAGCTCCAGCCACTGGTCTCATGGCGACCGTTCCTACGCCGGTCGAGACCCACGGCGGCGCGACGCCGACGGTCGACGTGGAGATGGTCGAGGCGAGCGAGCTCCGTCGGCGGGGCAAGCCCAGCGACCGTGCGTCGCGGCCGTCCCGAGATGGGGCCGCCGCCGCGGAGGAGGAAGAGGAGGAGGCGCCGTCGGTGGAGCGCGTGTTCGCCGACAGGCCCGTGCCGTCGTGGCGGGAGCAGCTGATGGTGCGCGCGTTCGTGGTGAGCTTCTTCCTGGTCATCATGTTCAGCGTCATCGTGATGAAGCTGAACCTCACCACAGGCATCATCCCGTCGCTCAACGTCTCCGCCGGCCTCCTCGGCTTCTTCTTCGTCCGCCTCTGGACGGCGGCCATCGAGAGGGTGGGCCTCCTCCGGCAGCCGTTCACGCGGCAGGAGAACACGGTCATCCAGACATGCGTCGTCGCCGGCTACGACATCGCCTTCAGCGGTAAATTAATCCTTTTCACATCGTACCCTTTGCTCTTCGCCTGATCTCTTATCAGTATTCCGATTCTTGTGCTATCTTGTCCATCAATTTCGCTGCTATAGAAAATTCTTCCTTTCCATGGCGATTTAATTTACCTTTTTTTTTAACCGGAGGCGATCTAATTTACTACTGATTTTCTATCTTAGCCCTTTATTTTTGTTCTTGCTGTCATTGGATCAGGGGGTGCATATAGTATATTAAAATGTATCCGCTAGTTTTTTTATTCGATATCTGCTGTAGTTATTAGATAGGCCAAAATAGCGAAATTGTTTTTTTTTTCGTGGGCCGGTCACGGTCAATATTCCAAATGATGAAGAGTAACATGCTTGGAAGTAACAAAGTTCAGATATAATACCAGTATTTCTCAATTGCTACAATGTTTTATGTACAATGTCTTCTGTTTCTACCAGCTTTTATTTCTCAAAGGAATAGTCTACGAGACTGTGACATGCTATTATCATTTTATCTACAGGAGTAATGATCAAATAGATCAATATTAAGTATTAATATTGACAATGGACAGTTGTACTAGACAACTGAAAATGAGGTTCCCATCAACAGTCCGTGTTCATTTTTTCTTCAGTCCAAAGAGACTAATCGAGTGTAGAAGCTGTACAAGGACCCAAAAACAGAAAACACAAGAAAGATATCAAAACTGTATGAAGCTAAGTTCATTTTTCTACCAATGCTTTAAGGCTGTGTTCTCCGCTCAACTTTCCCAACTCAACTCCCTCGTGTTCTGCACACACACTTTTTAAACTATTAAACGGTGTGTGTTTTGAAAAAAATCTATACGAAAGTTATTTTAAAAAATCATATTAATTCATTTTTCAAAAAAAAGTAAATACTTAATTAATCATAAGAAAATGTGTCGCTCCGTTTTACGTGCGCGGGAGGTGAGTTCCCAACCTCACCTCCCGAACACAGTCTAAGTCGACATTAGCATAGCCAGTCTAGTATTCTATAAAAAATCAGTGTAGAAATAAGTACTTATTTCACATGGTAACTTCTCCATTTATTTCAGGTGGCTTTGGTAACTACATATTGGCCATGAGTGAAAGAATCGCTGGGCTGGGAACCGAGGCAAATAATGCTCAAAATATAAAAAATCCCCATCTAGGATGGATAATTGGTTTTCTGTTCTTGGTCAGCTTCATTGGGCTCTTTGGCCTTGTGCCGTTGAGAAAGGTCAAGTTATTCTATATCATGCACCCATTTTTTCTTTAAGCAACCATGTGGTCATGTGGACATCATTTTAACCAAATTCAACATTCTTCAGGTTATGATCATTGACTACAAGCTAACTTATCCAAGCGGCACTGCAACTGCCTTCCTCATAAACGGCTTTCACACGCCCCATGGAGCCAAGATTGCAGCGTAAATATTGAATACCTACACTCATTTGTCCATGACTCCATGTTCATCTATGTGCGCTCTTCAGACATGCATGGTGTGATTTTTATTGGTATTACTATTTTGCCTCTTTTTTTTCAGGAAGCAAGTAAAGAAACTCGGTATATTCTTCATCCTCAGCTTCTTCTGGGGTTTCTTTCAGTGGTTCTACACAGCTACCGATGATTGCGGATTCCATAAATTCCCATCACTAGGCCTTCAAGCTTACCAACACTCGTAAAGATTGCACCCTGCAAGAACTCATCCAACAACATTTTTTAGTTGTGAACACCGCTTTTTTTTCCGTTCTACTCTTATATGAACATTGTTTTTCTTTTGAAGGTTCTTCTTTGACTTCTCACCTACTTATGTCGGAGTGGGAATGATTTGCCCACACATTGTTAACGTATCTGTTCTCCTTGGAGGGATCCTCTCATGGGGCATAATGTGGCCTCTCATAGCCAAGAAAAGGGGAGATTGGTTTTCTGCTGATCTACCTGATAGTAGTCTTCACGGAATGCAAGGGTACCGGGTAAGAATACGTTCTTATATAGAATGCTTACTGAGCTTTTCTGCTACTAAGTCCAGTTGTTGTTACAGGTCTTCATAGCCATTGCCTTGATTCTTGGGGATGGCCTCTACAACTTTCTCAAGATGATCATTCTCACAGCCTTCTCGTTAAGATCTCAAATCAAGAAGAAAAATGCTAGTACACTTCCAGTCCCCGATGATGGCATGGTTACCACTACTGCAGCTGTCTCATACGACGAGGAGCGGCGCAACGAACTCTTTGTCAAAGATCAAATTCCATGGTACGTTGCATATGGAGGCTATGCTGTTGTTGCTGCCATTTCTATCGGTACTGTCCCGCAAATAATCCCACAGCTGAAGTGGTACCAAATCTTGGTAGCCTATATCGTTGCGCCAATTCTTGCCTTCTGCAATGCCTACGGAACTGGCCTCACTGACTGGTCTCTTGTTACAACCTATGGAAAGCTTGCAATCTTTGCATTTGGTGCATGGACCGGTGCTTCACATGGTGGTGTTCTTGCTGGCTTGGCTGCCTGTGGTGTGATGATGAACATTGTGTCTACTGCTGCTGACCTGATGCAGGACTTCAAAACAGGGTACCTCACACTGGCCTCACCCAGATCAATGTTCATCAGCCAAGTCATTGGCACTGGAATGGGCTGTGTCATTGCTCCCTGTGTGTTCTGGCTTTTCTACAAGGCCTTTGATAATATTGGCATCAGTGGCAGCGATTACCCAGCACCAAATGCTGCCGTCTTCCGAAGCATAGCGATACTAGGTGTTGATGGCTTCTCCTCGCTTCCAAAGAACTGTCTCAATCTCTGTTACGCGTTCTTTGCTGCGGCAATTGTCGTCAACCTGATAAGAGATCTTGTGCCAAAGAAGGTGTCAAGATTTATACCGATCCCGATGGCTATGGCGATACCTTTCTACATAGGATCATATTTTGCGATTGATATGTTCATCGGGACAGTAATATTGTTTGTCTGGCAACGAGTGGACAGAGCGAAAGCAGACACGTATGGACCTGCAGTCGCTTCAGGCATGATATGCGGTGATGGAATTTGGGTTTTGCCTCAGTCAGTGCTTGCTCTTGCCAAGGTGAAGCCTCCAATCTGCATGAAGTTTCTGTCGAGAAGGACGAATGACAAAGTGGATGCTTTTCTTACAACATTGGGAAAATAAGTTGCAGTGATGATTCTGATGAAGAAAAGATTCAGTTGAATATTATTTCATTAGCCCGTGTATATATTGGATAATTGTCTTCTTTTTTTTTCCAGCAGATCCATATGTCAGTCAGAATCCAATGAAGTGACATATATGCTAGTAGATAAATAAGTGTGTACAGAGATAAGAATGGAAATAAATTATCTTGTTTACGTTATTCTCTGCGATCTGATCTGCTCTGGATGCATATGCATGATAGACTTAAGTTGCAGTAAGATTGTTGTCAATTGTTCCTCTCTGTCCTTCACTCGGGTACTCGTCTGAAGTTGAAACTGGAAGAGAGTGCACCACACTAGCACTGATTCAGGTGCTCCAGCGCCAGGCGAGCCATGCACGTAAAAATGTACATGACCTATCTGCTTCCAGAATCTGATTATCCTGTTTCTCCCATATCTGCTTCCAGAATCTGATTATCCTGTTTCTCCCATATCTGCTTCATCACTGTCTTTAGATGCCTCTCCGCCTTACTCGTCACCTACAAATTCGACGAACAGGTGGGACCCAAAATTTGGCGATACCCATGTATAACACGAAGAAATGATTTGAGGGATGAATCCGGTCCTTATTTGTTGTAGACAAAAGTGTTGTACTATCAATCAATAATGTACATTTGATGAACAACTTTCATGTTTGTCCCAAACAGCTAAACAAGTGAGGGAGCAGTTAAAATAAATTATTTTTGTTGGCACATGCATGTCAACCTTGTGATGCGACGTGCTTCATGCGCTCTTCAAACAAGCGAATGAGTTCCTAGCCTCCACTGTTCCACATAACTGCTGCTGTTGCTGCCTGCTTCTGTCCCAGAGAATGTAAAGAACAGAAAGCAAAAGCTTCGCCCAGATTTCATGCTTGAGGTAAAAATAAAATGTTTTTTCAGAAGCTGCAAAATTAATTAATTATAGCTAGTCCAGACTCTTGGAAATGATGGAAGACAAATAAACATAGCCCCAAAGCATGCAATGTCAACAACTGAACTACTAGTACACAGAGTTGATCTTGCTCCTATTTTCGAAGGTAAACATAAGCTAGGTATGAATATATATTTAAAAAAAAACAGCTCGTAACTAAATTTAAAAGTTAATAATCTACCAACGATTCAGAAATGACGTTGAAAAATCTTTGAAGTTGTTAGGCTTCCCCACAAGTATTTCAGACCACAAGCTTTCAGGTTTTAGCTTTCATTTCGGATTTGACCATCGTTTCATAGTTCCAGATTATCGGTAGTAGAAGACATAAAATTTCAGATAACATAGTTTTAGCCTGAGGCCCAAAGTTGCAGGTTGGCCAGCTACACCCTGCCTACAGTTTGTGCAACCACTCAAGATAATCATACCATACCCAACTTTACGCATGAATAATTGTACTCTTCTAGCTACGGATTTGACAACATAAATTTTTGTCAGTTCATGCTAGTCCTGATGGTCTAGGGCTATCTTGAATAAATGGAGGCACTAAGACTTAAATTTAGATTATCTACTCCTGCAAATGAAGGAATGCAACTTTTTACAAAGAGAGATTCCTGTACACCAGCAGATATACAGATATAGTCTACATTGCATACATGTGCAAAATGACTACTCTGAACAAAGGTAAGTTCCTTTTTGCAAGCTACCTCAAGATTTCAAATAATATTTGACAAAAAAAAAAGTTCAAACAGGAGTACTCACCATTATTGAACACCACTCCATCGTGCCCAATCAACAAACTGCATCCCACCATAGATATTGTTGGCAAAACGGACACCAACAGTGAAAGCCATTGCAACAGGTGGCACACGTTTCGCAATAGGTGATGCCTCAACTACTCGCTCCAGACCATTGATGATCTGATAGCGTGTATTAGATGATACAGCAAGGAACACACCTATATGTCAATATAACTTGTCAGATGAATATTCATTCAAAACAAAAAAAAAAAACCTGTCAGATGAATAGCAAGGAAAAAAGGATGTGCCTTATGCTAGTTTACATGTAAAAATAACATAAGCAATTGCTGTAGTAGGAAAAAAATAATTTGAACTTTGCTATCTTAGCATATCTTATCTGACATAGTACATTTATATAAATAAATCATAAATCAAAGTTATCAGAAACTCTAGTCATTAAATAAAGATATAAGCCCCTCTCTACGTTAAATCTGCTGGTGGATACCTCTCTAGTAGACATCATCGCATCAAAACATATGTCTGCTTGTGCAGATAAGTTGCATCAAATAAAGTAATACAAATAGAAACAGATGGTACTCATACCCCATAGAGCAGCACTTTTAATTAGTGGAGGGACAGGGATATCCTCATCTGATTTTGTGACACTCCTGAAAAATTAAAAAGTAACAGCACAACATAGTCAACAAAGCAGAAAATATAATCCATAAAATTGTTCATCAACAATACCATGAACACAACATGGCATGTAAAGACATCTCTACGAAAGTACAGCACATGGACTGATTACGGGATTAGTGTACGTTTGAACAAAAATATTGCAAATTTTGGTCAAAAGAACAATATCATAGATAGTACCTCTTGGCAGTCATTATCATATTGGCAATTCCTTGACCAATGATACCACATACAAATCCAACCGAGCCATACAAGACACCCTGCAAATAAAACGATAAGCAGTTGAGCTGATCCAAAAACAGAGCGATGATGCTCCAGCAGTTAGAAATTATAAATCTGATATAGATCAATCCAAATTCAGTATAAACACATATCATATAAGATTTGCTACCTTATAAAAGAATGTTCCAATTCTTTGCTGAACTGTGAATCTGCATCCTGGCCTTTCAGCTTCAAAAACACTGGAAGAGAGCCCAAATAGAATGAAATTAAATCCAACTAATGCTACCGCTGCCGCAGTTGTCAATTAACATGTTCAGCTGCACTGTTTTATTCTTTCTCGCACTATGTTCCATGAAACAACAAACTAGACAAATGTTTATTTTAGTTTATTTCCATAATTCACTACCAATTTCTGTAGGCACTTAGTAACACAAGAAATAACTTTTAACCTGCTTGGCAAAGATCCAGCCATCCTGTTGAATGTCCCAAAAGGCCCAGTCGAAGCAGATGCCTTTCCAAATCTCACGTACGGAGCCAAAAGCCCCACAAGTGCAATATCAACTACCACTCCCACTAGAAGGTCTGCGGCGTACAGCTCAAACTCCGCCCAGAAATCCTCCCCCCTCTTCTGCACCTCCGCAAACGTGGCGCAGCACGAGTCAATCACAACCTGCATCGAATGCAAAATCCTTAAAACTCCGTAGGACTACAATCTAAACCCCTCAGCTTAAACAACAAACCAATCGATTGCGCGCGCACCTCGGTTCCAACTTTGAAGAGGAATGATGGGTCGGCTAGCATTCGGTTGCGGAGCATCGAGAATGCCTTGATCATCGCGGCTAGAGGCCATGGTGCTGCCTGAGAGATGAAAAGGGGTCTGAAAACTGCCTTGTCACAAACAATTCTTCAGCAGTTCGGATTACCTGCAGATCGAAGTAGCGGAGCAACAGGACTTCCCGGATGCCGGCATCCTTGGCCGCCTCCATCATGTCGGCCGGAAGCGAGACGCCGCGGGCCGCGGCGAGGCGCAGCACCTCATCGAACCCTTGCAGTGGCCCGAACTCGGCCTCCTCGTAGTCGTCGTCGGCGTCGCCGCCGCCGCCGCCGCCTCCACCCTTGCCGCTATTTCCTCCGGAGCCACTCCCGCGGTCCCCCGCGTCCGATCCATCGCCGTTGGTGGCGCGTGGGGCTTGTGGCCCGGAGCAGGAGAGGGAATGGGGTTTCGGGGGCAGTGGGGAGAATAGCCTGGGGGAGAGATGGTAGAGGGGTTTTAGCTCGTGAGAGGGGTTTGACGGGGAGGAGGAGACCGCGGCGGCGGCGGCGACGGCGGCGGTGGAGGAGGAGGAGGAGGAGGCGGCGGCGGCGAGGGAGGAGAGGGAAGGGGAGGCGACGAAGGCCATGGTAGCGGAAGCAGCGGCTGCAGGCTGGATGCGAGGGTTTTAAGGTTTTCGCAAGTTTGGACGGTTCCAACCTTCTTTGCCACATTTGAGCTTCTTGTAATATTAATATTACTGGAAAAAATATCCGTAAGTTGCAACGGGAAGAAAACACGAAAATATTACGAAAAAGTTAAGAAAGATTTACATTATATAATTAATTAAAATACAAATTTCACCATCCTTCATATAAAGAAACTATATATTTCTATACATTTCTATTTCATCTCCGCTACATATGAAATCACAAATTACACATGTATACGATGTTGGAAAAAAGAAAGACTCATGAAAATCAAGGTAAATGTGGGAAATAAAATTTCCCAAATAAAATATGGCTGGATTTATTTTTTATTAAATTTTCCATGATTAATTGAACTATGTGAAATTTTTTCTGAATTTTTAGAGCTCCATGAATAATTTTAATAATAGAAACATCATTTCAGCATTTATTTAAAATAAAATCTAAATAAAAACCCTCATTTCTCTCTGGGCCATTTTCAGCCCATGTCTTCCCTCAGCCCGCAGCCGAGCCAGCCTGTTTTCCTCCTCCTGCCTTTCGCTTCAGCCTGCAAGCGCGCATCCGGCCCACTAAGCAACCACAAGTCTAATATGTATCCCTTTGCTCCTCCTCTCACTTATCACGTGGGTCCCAGTGCTACAGTATTATCCCCTACCTCCATCCGTCCGAGTTCCGTAACTACCTGACATCACCGGAAGCCGCCACCTCCGTGAAATCAGTCCGCATCCTTGGAGATAATACAAAATTGATTGAGGGTTTTTATCCTTATCTCCTCCTCTTTCCATTTTTCCAAGAATTAGAGCAAAATCGCATCGTATCGAGCTCGGAATCGAACCCTATAGCAAACCATAAAGTTCCAATCTCAGAGTCTGTTTCGCGTAAATAAAAATCGTGTATACACGCGAAGATGACCATGACGGACGAAAATAGTCACGGAATCCTTACGTATTTTTTAAGTAGGTATAGATTGAGATATATTAGTACTCCGTATTTGCTATCATTGCTCTGGTTATTTGATAAATCGGTTTTTCTACGTATTTATTGATAAATATAGTATAGTAATAGTGTAATTATATTGTAACCTTGTATGTATTTACAATTTTACTTTTATATAACTTATAACGGTTATATTTAATTTAAAATTCATGCAAGCAAGGAAGTTAGATTTAATTCAAGATACATACAAGCAGGGAAGAAAAATCGCAGGGCACGCACGAGTGATTTGGTCCCTCGACTTCCGCTTTACGGAAATAGCGTGTTACTACGGGACTTTTGAAAATTATATATAAATTATATTATAGTTGCATGCAAGTTATAGTGTAATTGTATTATGATTATACTATATTTACATCTGATTAATTTTTAAAAGAAGTTATATCAACAAATGTATAGATAGTCTCAAGAAATGGATGTATTTTTGGTCTAAAGTTTGACAATGTGATATAAATGTTGAGGGCTGCTAAATTTGTATTTAGGTACAGTGTTGTTGAATTTGATTTTTTAATTCATTTCATGCCCACTCTATTTTTGTATTTGGTTTGTATTAGTTTTGTACTTAACAAACTACACTAGCCCATATGTTCTAGGTTTAACTCTAGATTTTTTAAAAACTTGTAGGTGATTCAACTTCTGCACTAGTATACTGGGATGATCTAGCCTTAAAATACAACTTGTAGGTGAGTGGAAGAAATTGGTTTCCCTACACGAAAGGAAAAATATTGATAAGAGCGGTGATATCCTACACAAGAGTAATCCAATAGAACATATATCAAAATGCTTTCAGAAAAAGTTACCTAGGACGGTGTTCCTTTTACACAGTGAACTGTGACTGTGAGCAGAGAATCACACTTCACTCAATGTTCTGTCTGTGCACTACTTTGGACATGAAGATTAGTATTATCTCTTTTAATTATAAGTTTTTACTTTTTATAACTTTTTAGAAAAAGGTGCTAACAATTCTTTCTATAACTTATAACTTTCTTGATCATTGTTTCTTTTAAGATGAGATCATTTTCTGTTTTTGTCCTATTGATAGTTTTGACACTAAGGTGGTGTTTGGATTCAGGGACTAAATTTTAATCAGTGTCACATCGGATATTTGGATGTTAATTAAGAGTATTAAACATAGACTAATAATAAAACTAATTGTATAAATGCTAATTCGCGAGATAATTTTTTTAAGCCTAATTAATCCATAATTAGCATATAGCATCACATAGGCTAATCATGGATTAATTGAACTCAATAGATTCGTCTCGCGAATTAGTGCAGGGTTATGAAATGGATTTTGTTCTTAGTATACATTTAATACTTCTAATTAGTATATAAATATTCGATGTGACAAGAACTAAAATTTTAGTCCCTGATCCAAACAGCCTCTAAGGGGCCAAGATGGATTTTGCACGTTCGTTTCAACTTTAAAATATTCAATACATGCATGATGGCTTGTCCGCTAGGGCGGTTTGTAGAAAATTTTTAGCAATACATAAAACGTATAAGTCATTAGTATATATATAATTAATGAGTATTAATTACTATAAGTTGAAAAATATTTTTAAAACCTTTTTAAAGATAATTATATAGAAAAGATTTACCAAAGTTTAGGAACTGTGCTAATAGAAAATGAGGTAGTTGCCGATATGAGTTGAAAAAAGAAGAAGAAAGAACTCAGACGAGTAGTTAGTAGTACTAACAAGTTGGCATTCAAATACAACTAAAAGACAATAGCATATGTCACGTTTCATAGAATGACACTATTTCTATTATAAAAGAAGATACTAATATATATGCCGCAGTCTTATCTTCAGCCAAAATTGACTATCAAAGTTGGTTTGAGAAAAAGCACCGCCAAGACCATACTATCTGAGTAAGGCTTCTTCGCTAGCTTTTCAGCGGCACAGAAATAAAATAAGCCATTAGTGTATGCCTAATTAAGTTTTAAATATTATAAATTAAAAAAGGATTTATTTAATTTTTTAAAGAGAACTTTTGTATATAAAGTATTTGAAAAAACGTATTATTTTGCAGTTTGAGAAACGTGTTATGGTAAACGATTGAGTAGTCATTCCAAGAAGCACTCTAGAACTCAGCCCGATTCATAGTAGTAAGCACTACTCCCTCTGTCCCATAATATAGCAATCTAGGATCGAATGGGGTATTTCATAGTACAACGAATCTAGATATACCTTATTTGGATTCACCATTCGTTGTACTATGAAATATCTCATCCGATCCTAATATTGTTATATTATGGGACGAAGGGAATATACCGAAGCCTTAGTTTCAGTTTAGGAGTTTCATCGAAACACAGTGTGAACGTTGTCCAACACATATCTTAGCTCGGTAGCTTTGGTTTAGGAGTTCAGCTCTTAGCTAAGTCCTCCTTTTGTTGCTTGTGTACTCCACTAGCTCCCTCACCCCTGAGATGAGGCTTGTTACAGTTGTATTTAAAATTTCATTTTGCGTGTTTTTTTATTTTTAAGTACTACTAGATCTTATCAACGGAGTAGATCACGACTACGGTATTTGCATAGTGTAGGGATCGTTTGTGCCAAGGTATACGTGAGATTGAGATAAAAGAGACGGAAGACAAGGATTTTTATACAGATTCGAGTCCCTGAACTGTCAGTTAATAGCTCTACTCCTAGTGACCGAAGTCGGTGTTTCTCTTATATATGAGTATCACTCAAGTACAATATTTGGGATAACCTATCTAGTCGTCGTCGACTTGGTGGCATGGAACACCACACGTAGTCGATGACGGAGTGGTCTTCTTTCTTGAATATAAACTTGGCGATATTAGGGGTAGTGCTAGATCCCTCATGTCGACCTCTGTGGCTCCAGATTGGATCTGTCTAGACTTATCCCTTATCTCGGTGTCTATTGGCATGTATTTTCTTCGTGTGTATTGTGTCGTGTCTCCTCTCCTCCTAGGGGGTTGTTCCCTTTGTGCAAGTAGAACTATGGAGACAAGTATAGATACGATCCGAGTAGTCCCTGTAGTTTTCAACTTGAACTTTGCTTCTCTTTTCTTATCCGGAACACCTTCCGTATATGAGGTCTGATTCCGTATAAGACTTAGTATATGGTGGGTCCCACCAAGCCCAACCCAAAATTATTAGGCATGTCTATCTGTTGGTGTCATGGGCACAGGAGTATGTCGACTTTGGGTTTGCGGCGGCCCCATCTGCCCACGAGGCCATCCCCCGAGGGGGGAGAGGGCCCGAGGGCAACGTGGCAGCCGTCCTCCCAGGACACGCTACCCCCCTTGGGGGATAGCTCAATGGGGGTCGGGCTCCCCCGACCCCCTCGGGACATTGCCACGTATAATGAGTTAGGTGAGCGCTCCCAGCGCCCACCTACCCTCATTAATGACGGCGCAGGCGTAGTGCGCCTACGCCTCACGCGCGCGTGCCGCATTTATTACGGAATGACGCACACGAATATATCTGACACCGGTCACCGTCGGCTGACCGGCCTGCGACCGGTCTTAATGACCGATGGGACAGTGCACAGCACCGGGCACGCCTGGTAGGTACGTTGCGCTCTCCGCCGAGTCACGTCACGATTATGTGAGTCGTTCCGGCTCACATGATCCGCCGGAGTTGGTGCGTCAGGTCTAATCGCCTGGCACATCGCACAGCCTACAATCGGATGAACGGGTCTTCGGCCGTTTAATGAAGAATGACATGCGGCGTCATTCCCCACGAAGGGCGACCTAACAGGAGCCATGCAGGCGCTACAGGATGGAAGACTTCGGTCACAAGCCACAATGTGGCTTTTAATTGTAAAATAGCTTTTTCTTTTCTCTAGATGATAGCCTGTCTGGCCCCTGTGGTATCCCCTTGAAGTATAAAAGGAGGCCCAGGTCTAGAGGAAAAGGATTCGGCTCTCTCAGCTCTAGCCTTTAGCCTGTTTCCGGCTAAGTCCATCCCTCAAGAGTTAGAGCTCACACAGATAATCCACCCCACAGGAGTAGGGTATTACGCCTCACCGGCGGTCCGAACCTGTATACGTGCTTGTGTGTCACCGCCCTCTCTCTCGCGATTTTCGATCCTCACCGGCGCCACCGGGGCCGGACCTAGAGATGCCTCTTTTTCGCGCCCTGGGCCGAACTCAAAAAGGGATCTGCATAGTCCCTGCTGCGGAGTTTACCATCCGACAGCTGGCGCGCCAGTATACAACGAGGAAGTATTCAATGAAGCTGAACTGAATCTAGGTAAGGGTGGTGCAAGATGTCTCCAGTCAGAACCAAAACGACAGCGTCATTGGTTGATTGCTTGAATAGGCGAATAGTTCAGGCACATACAGATACAAATACAGTTGATAAGGTTTATGGCTATTCAGTTTAAAGTACTCAATTGTTTGATCACTGAGCTTGTTCTACTTCAGAGGAATGTTACTGCTGCAAGATAGGTGGCACCCTTTGCCAGTACTGTGCATTTGTCTTCAGTACACTAATAACATGGGAGAGATATCAGTCTAACATAAAAGGTAAAACATTGATAGCAATTGGATTGTCCTTTCTGGCTAATTAAACTGCATCCTACATGCACATGAAGGTCGGCATTTGCTCAAGAACAACCATAAATAAGATTTAAAGAGGTACCTTAAGTCTTCAGTAGTTTTGCATAAAGGTCCGCAAAGGCAATCTTTCATTTATTTATTTTTTTCACAAGCCACTGACAAACACAGACAGCACGATTTGGTGTGATTCACCGACTGAAACCCCTCTAAAAAAACGTCAGATACCAAAGATACGAGTGACCTCAGATACAGACACTGGCCAGCAAACGCACAGCCTGCACACACCCTGGTCACCAATTAACCCACCTCCCTCTAAAAGAAGGCATTAATAACCCGAGTTTAATTTTCTCTGGCATGCCATTTTACAGAACCGTCTGAACAGACAATCTGGTCTGCACCAAGATATTGTGGGTTGTGGCCCCAGGACAGTAGGAGCAGTGCACCCATTTCACCAAGCACGTAAATGAGCAAATATACGAGCGTACTACAACCAGGGACCTGTAGGCACTCTAGTAATCAACTGTGCAATCCTACGGTTGTCACTGTTCCGTAATTTCACCGAAGGTTTGGGCAAACAGTACTACATTCATATCTACCAGAACAACGAGTAAATGTGGCTGACGATCCTCTGCCAAACGCAATCCAACAGAGGACAGGAGAAATAAAATGAATATAGCTAGAAAAACGGATGAACTTGAATAACATAGAATTACACACTTGTTGCAACAGGTTTTTCTACTGAACGAACTGCATTCAGATCGATACAGGGAACAGAACATGACATTCGGAATGAGAAAACTAGAGAAAGGGAGAGGCAAAATGCAGCTCATTAACAGCATCTGCACGCGCACAGGGCGTTTGGCTACCACTAGTCACTACTTCTGATGCTCCTATTAATTCCAATCCCCAAAACACTGAAGCCGCATATGCATGAAGGGACGCTTCAGTCGCCCACGACGCCCACCCTCCCGGCCGCCGCCTGCACGGCTCACCGGAGGACGCGGCTGCACAGTCGCGACACGTCCGAAGGCTGCACGGGCTTCAGCAAGAAATCCTCCGCTCCTTCCTCCAAGCACCTGGCAAATTAACCAAAAATGTGTCAAAAAGAGTAATATATCTTGATAGTATTTGGGAAGATATGGGCACCGATATCGCATACAAACCTGCTGATCCTTGTAGGGACGTTCTCTGAGGACATGATCACCACAGGGATCTCCTTCAGCCTGGACGACTCCTGCGAAGATATGCCATTTGTATTTTCATATCAGAAAAGGCTAGTAGTAATAATAATCTAGTGACAGTAATAATATTGGTTCTATATGCACGAGGAGTACTATGGAAGTTGGCACAAATAACGGTGGTGGTATCACCGGATTACCTTGACCTTCTTCAGGAGCTCATACCCGGTCATCTCCGGCATCCAGTAGTCAGTGATAATCATGCTCACATTCGGTTCCTGCGAGCCAAAGAAAAACGTTTACGGCCTCGCAGGCAAAACACACATCCACATTTGCGTCACCGACAGAAAAAGGGCAGAGAGGTTTATCAGGCCGACAAACTCACCGAGCCTAGCAGCTCCAATGCCCTCTTCCCGCTGTCCACAGCCGTCACTGCACACATGCACACGTAGGTCAGGCAGCAGTGGGTGCAACAACAAGCGAAGAAGAAGAAGAAGGGACAATCTGTGGTACAGGAGTAAGAGCCAGCAGCTCACCGCGGAACTGAGAGCTCCGGAGGATGCCGGATATGACGGCGCGGTCCACGGAGCTGTCGTCCACCGCGAGGACGTGCGGCGCGCCGCCCCTCTCGACGCCACGGCTCCTGCAGGTCGCCATCAGATCGATATCGCTCCTACAACTCGCGAGCAGGAGGCAAGCTAGAGAGGCGGCTTTAGGAATTCAGCGTGTGTGACCGCGCGCGACCGTGGACGGGACTGGACGCGTGGTGCGCCTTATATAGAGGGCGACCGTGCGTGCGAGGGGGAGACGAGAGAAGACGAGGGATCGATCGATCACAAAAGCAACGGCGCCAGGGGCGCGCCCACCGAGAGGGATCGATATCGCGGCAGCCAGCCAAAGCAGGCAGGTTGGGCGAGAGCTACTAGCTATAGCTAAGCTAGTGCATCCGAGAGATATCGCGATACGGCCGCGGCGCGGATCTGATACGGCGCGTATCCCCGACACCGCGCGCGCCCAAACAGGCGTGACGACGCATCGCCGCGCGCGCCGGGGGTGCGAATCGTGCAACAAAGCGGCTACGGCTCGGGGCGAGCGACGAGGCAGCCAGCAGCTTACAGACCGTATCTTTTGTCGCTGCCAACAGTGGTGCTCATATTTACCCGCCTCGCCATCCTGCATGCCTGCCTGGCACGGATGGCCGGGCTGGGCTGGCTGGCTCGGTCACCGTCGCCGCCGTATCTTCTCTCTTAAATGAGCTCCATATATATCTGCATCAAGCATCCTGTGCATACGTGCATGCGTACGTGCTTCATTTTTCTCTTGCAGAACTACAGTCTAAAATACAGTAGTATACGGGAGTATCTCTGTGCTTTACAATTACTGATCAATCTCTGTGTACTCTGTACCAGTGGTGTACATACAGTATATCGCCTAGTATCAACGTTCTAGTAGTAGCAGTGTAGCACTGGTACTAGCAGTAGCAGGTTTGCTCATTTATTGGAAGCATATAAATACACCGTATGTACATACTCAGCTGAGGAGGTGAATACGTGGATGACAGATTGACAGCCATTCTGCAGTACGTACATGCATGTCTGGGTGTAAGTGCATGCATTAGCTGGGCTTCCGCTTTTACGTACGTATCTGAGCGATTTTGCGGTGCTGTGCGTCAGTAATTGAGGTACTGATTTCACTTGATTATACGGTGTATCTCGCGGATACGCCGTATCTCGTCACGAGCTAGCGACAGGCCAGAGACAACTTCCTGCCATAATCATGAGCATGCGTATAAATTTGAAGAGCCGAGATCACGTCACTATTTACTATAATTTACTTCCAAACTGAGATTATGTAGCGAATCTCCAATTGTTGGATGTAAATAACTCTTGGAAAGACAGAAATGGATACAGCATCAAGGACAGAAACACAGTACTTGATGCTACATAATCAGACAAGTTCGAAGTACTAAATATTTCTCACCTAAGTCTAACATAAAAAGAATAGAGATCCTAGCAAGACCCCAACGGCAGCGACAACCAGTCTTCCAGCCTAATGGGTTACCCTGATAAACTAAAACCAAAATCAAAATTGAAATTTTCAAACTTAATTTTAAAGTTGATTATTAGATATTTTCAATGTAGTTTTCTTAGTCTTTTAAGTCACTAAGAACATGTATATAAAAGGTGTACCTATAAATTATTTTTTTATTTCTTAATAAATCGTTTTGACTTAATAAGAAATATAAAGTTATATCGACCGTAGTACATGAGGGGCATAGGTAGGCTAGGTACACTAATACCAAGGTATACGCGTATAAATAATAAGAGAGCAGAAGACATGAATTTGTATATTAGTTCAGGTTTTTATATAGGTAACAGTCTAGTTTAGTTTATATATTTTGATCTCGGGATCTATCACACAAAGCACAAATGGAGCAAACTAGCTAACCTAGCTTACCAAACTAATCATAGTGTGAGCAAGGCAGTGGGTTGTAGTTAGGGGTGGCAATTTCCCCGCTAGGACCAGGAGCAGGTGGAATTTTTCACCCGCGAGTGAGCGGGGGCAGGAACGGGGGTGGGGGAAGTAATTCACCCGCAGGTGAGCCGACGGGGCCCTAGGGTTATAAGGTTCTACTAATAATGAGCTTCTACTAATAGATATTTCCAAATCCCATTCGATCCATTTAAATGGTGGGATATAAAAGTTGGTAACCCTAATTTCTCCCACCCGACCACTCCTCCCAACTAGTCCCAGTCGCTAGCCGCCAGCCGCCACCTTCTTCTCCCAACCGCAAGTGGCGAGTCCGCGAGGGCTGTGACCGCTAGCACTACCGGCTCCTCCGCGCGGCCATCTGTCGTCCCTCCTCCAGCCTCCATCGTAAGAGACACCTTCTCAGCCGTGAGGACCGCGATCGACGACCGCTAGCGCTAGGGCACCAGGCGCTGCCGGCTTCCCCGCGTGGCCTTCTGCCGTCCTTCCTTCCCTACTCCATCCTCCTCCGGCCTCCGTCGCACGAGACGTTAGCCCGCCCCTCCGCCTCCCAGCGCGCGACCAGCTGACTGCTGGCAAGGCGGCCACGCTCCATCCCACCCCAATCCCCATCCGCCGCAAGAAGACGTCGTCCGCCGTCCTGCCTCGTCCCCAGCGACACCACCCTTCGTCCCACCCTGCGCGTAGGAGCTCGCCCGTTGTCATCGTCGTCGGAGCTCGCTCGAGTGCTACGGGGCCCCGCTCACCCACCAGGTCCCCTGTGGGGGCGGGGGCGGTGGCAGGGCATGTGAGGTTTTCCACCCGGTGGCCAATGCGGGGCTGAGGCCGGGGGGAAATGCGGGGAGCAGGGCAGGGATGTTCCTGTCCAACCCAGCCCCGCCCCGCCCTACTGCCACCCCTAGTTGTAGGCGGTGCTAGTTGAAAGGTTTCCTCGTGTGATATCGATGTGGTGAGGGTGTAAGGCTTATGATCTATGTCCTCTCCTAGTGTAAGGCATTGTATTTATTTCTAAATATGACCTTTGTTCAAGCGGAATTCGGGAGGAAGAAGGACTTGTCGTCACTGAGTAGAACTAAACAGTCCTTTCTTAGGTAAACTGACTTTCTTCATTATATGTATCTTTACACATAATTAGGGACACCTTCCCGTATCCCTAAGTAGGTATGAATTCTCGTGATAGCATGGGTGGATCCAGGGGTGGTCCCGGTGCTCTCGTGATCACCCAAAAAAATCCTAGCCCAACGCATATATACATATATGATTTTTTTGGAAAAACTAAAAAATAACTCCCTTATTAATATATTATGACATATATTTGATCAATTTATACTCCTAGCTTCGTTACATTTAGGGTATTTTTTTAAAAAAATATATAGGTTAGATCACCCATATAAAAATTCTAGATATGTCACTGTGTGATAGTAAGCAGGAGTGTGCATTCGGTTAACTGAGACCGATCAGTTCGGTTCCTCGTTTCTTCTTAAAATTTGGTCATTAGAAAATCAAGATTAATCGGTTACCAAAAATCATGAAGACCGAGCAAAATCAACGGTGAATTCGCGAGCCTACAACATACAGATTGAACTGTATACGTACACCGGTACGATGCAGAGGTGGAGGTAGGTTTAGGACAACTAGAGCTTGAGCTCTAGAGTTGTCTCCGAAAACTTGCTTAAATTTTGTTAATTCACCATGTAAAATTTATAAAAGATGAATACTCTATTAGTTAAAACTTATATTAGTTCTAATCTTTATAATTTTCTGACTCCGTCACGGCCGTTACTTATGCTGGAGGAGTACATGCTTCTATGGGCGAATGGACGCATGCAGACGCCTCGCCTGGCATGGCGATCTTGCAGCGATCCTTGGACGAGTTCCGAGGAAAATCTTGCATATACACTGCCAACGATCGCACTCTCAAAGCTAGCTAGGAGCTGACTACTTTGACTTACTCTGTGAGTGAGAGAAGTTAATGGCGACGCTGGAGAGGCAGTACAGGAGTAGTTCTCCAGCTGACTAGCCATGGCTTTTGAGGGGAATCCCCTTACCTCTAGCAAGCTCTTTAAGGACAATATGGCAGATTGGCAGCAGTATCATCCGGTGCATGCAGCTATAGCGCGCAGGCTGTAGCCGGACAAAAGATTTGGGACCGTTCAGCAGGGCAGCGCTCAGGTTAAAGATTGGAACCATACCAAAAGAAGCAGGAGCAAAACGAAAGGAACGGAACCTGGAAGCAGAGGATGATTAGACGGACAGGCCTAGCCCACGCGTAGAATATAGTAGATCCACTCGAACATCTTCAGGTTTGTACTCCTACCTGGCTGGCCTGCATCTGCTCTAGCTAGTGCATCGATCAGATGGAAGGATGAAAAAGGAGGACGCAAACCGGTGTATGGAGTACTTCCTTCGTTCCATACTAAGTTTATTTTTAATCATTTTATTTATCCTAAAATAAGTTTACTTTTAAATAATCATTATATTAGAGTTTGTAAAAATAGAGAATAATTGTATTAGAAATTGATAAAGTGAGAAATAGTTATATTAGGGTTTGATAAACTAGGATATTATAGTCTTTTTGAATTTATATTAGGTTGAGTTTTTTTGGGACGGGGGAGCATAAGATGAGTAAAAAATGAACTTATTTTGGGACGAAGGTACTACTAGAAGACTGTAGGCATGGCTCGATTGAAATTAAACAGTTGCTTATATGAGGTGTTCAGCTACATTAAATATATACTAGTACTCCGGGTTTTAGAGAAATCCAACTTTACTCTAATAAGTGCAAGTAGATTCGTCTTTACTCAACTAGTCTTATGTCTATACTCCAAGGTAATAAATAGCGGCTGTAGTGGCCGTTATAGCGGTAGCGGCCCCCTCCCGCTACCGCTATGGAGTAATAGGCTGGATGTAGCGTCCTGGAACTTAGCGGCCGCGAAAACAATATAGCAGGCTGCAATAGCGGATGTGCTACATATATGTTACCTTAAACCCTAGCCCACCTTTTCTCTCCACACATTTGCATCTAGCATGCCACCACCAACACCATGGCGCTTGCGTCGCGCGGCGGCGCTCCACGGATTCACTAGCCGGCCAGCCAGACGTCGGGCGGTGGCTGCCGTGGAGCCGAAAAGCACCTCCCACCTTACTGGTTCGATTCGACTGCGGACGGCCAAATATTAGTTCGTCAGTGGAGCGCCAACGCAGGCTCGTCGTAGTACTGAGACCATGTATATCTTAAATTTAAGTTATATTGGAAAGATATAAACTTTTTGAGTGCAAGTGTGCAAATAAATATCTATATTTTCTCAAATTTACATGTGATTATTTAATATCGCTATTGGAACTTAGCGTCCGCTATAGCGCCCACTATCCGCGATCCGCTATCAAGACCCCAATCCGCTACCGACCCACTATCTGCTATTTATTAGCTTGCTATACTCCCTCTAAGATTGGATGTAATGTAATATAGTACAACGAATTTGAATAGGCTCTTTTTCTAGATTTGTTGTAATATATGTCACATTCAATTATAAGTTTGGTTTTTTGGAATAGAGGAAATACATCTCAACGGGATTAAAAACATGTTTTTTCTTTCCTTTCTCCCTTCCATTGTTTTTTAGCAGTATTTTTCGATGTGGGACGTGCGTTGCAACAGGATTTGGTAACTTTTTCCTTTTCTTTCGTTTTTTCTTTCAACTTTTAATGATGTTTTGGGGTGTGCAATGTGTGGTAATGGTTTAATGGACCGTCTTTTTCATGCGGGATGAGTTGAAAGGAGAGGAGAAGCACTCTCCTTATGTACTAGTAGTAATATACATCACCATTTAAAAAAAACTTAAATCATGTCTATGAATCTGGATAATTATTTATCCAGGTTCACGTGGTAATTCTCGCGAGCGCATCATCACCTTCTCCTTCCTCCTCCTTCTCTCTCTGTGCAAGTTTGACCTACGCAGTGCCTACAGAGTACTAGAGCCTACAGGCAGCAGCAGCAGAGCACTGGTTGCTCCGAAAATCATCAGATCATTTATGCTTTTGGCTGGAGTTTGACTTTTCACCGCTAGAGATAGAGTTAAGCTGTAGCAGTAGGGTACTAGTAGTAGCTGTAGCAGTAGGGTACTAGTAGTACTCCTATGATAGTATGATGGATTTGCAAGGGACAGGCGCCCTTGACGGGGAGCAAATATTTTGACGCAGACGGCATTGTAGCAACCTGCAGGATCAAGGGTGGCTTTTCTGACTCGGCACGCTGCTCACACGCAACCAATCACTGGCGTCATACAGTCGATTGGACCCCAAATTGTCCCCTTCACTACAGTACTTTGCCCAACGCCAGTCTCTTGGCTGCTTGATTCAAGATACCGGGTCTAGGGTTAACAACGGGGCAGGTGGGGGATGGGTTGGGTTGGAACGTCCTCGCCCTCGCTCCCCGACTTATCCCCTTGGCTCCGACCCTGCAGAGGTGGTTGGGTGGAAAACATCACCCGTCCCTGTTCCCGCAGGGGATTCGACGGATGAGCGTGGCCTTGTACCACCCGGTTGGGGTGACGAGTGAGGAACAACGACGAGGGACAACGATGGGTGGTTGGGTGCTGGGCGCTGCTACCATTGTCCCCGGTGCGCTGCCCCTCGCCACCGTCGTGGATAGCGACGAGGGAAAACGATGGGTGGTTGGGGACTGGGTGTTGCTATCACCGTTGTTGGTGCGGATGCACGTCCCTGGCTACCGCCGCGGAGGCATCCCTCTTGGACATCGATGCCAACGCGAATGACCGTGCCCCTGGTTATCAACATTGATGCGGATGGCTGCGTGTGGCCACCGCCGCTGTTGCCCGTGCCTGTCCGATGCCGGTTCGCTGGAGGGAGATGGGCCAACGCTGGTGGAGAGTGGCGACTGGGTGGGTTGAGGAAACAAGGATAGTGTAGAATGGGTAGGGAATTTAGGATTTTGCTTTATATAAGGTAGGCTAGGTACGCTTTTTGGGCTTATAAGGTGGTTGTCCTCCCCCGCGCCTGTCCCCGCCCTTGTTCGGGGCCCAGGCCCGACTCCTTACGGGTCAAAATCAACACTATTCCCGTAGGGGCGGGCCGGAAACCCAT
Organism: Oryza punctata; assembly: GCA_000573905.2. Lineage (NCBI taxonomy): Eukaryota > Viridiplantae > Streptophyta > Magnoliopsida > Poales > Poaceae > Oryza > Oryza punctata. Next base: position 24,663,957 of record CM002491.2, on the reverse strand, counting down.
GGGGAAATTACCACTAGGGATGGCAATTTACCCGGTGGGGCTGGGGCCCCGCAATTGGGCAGGTGAGGGAGCGGGGGAGGCATTCAACTCGTAAGGCCCTGGAGGAGGTATATTAGACTTCTAAATTAGTGCCAACCCTAAATATAGCCCACTAGGCATAACCCAACTTGGTGAAAACCCTAACCCTAATACACCCCCACCCCTTTGCTCAAACTCTCTCTCTTCTCAATCCTCAGCCGTCGTCGCTAGGCTGTGCGCTCCTCCTCGGCACCGAATGCGCGCCCCTCTATTTCGTGTTCTACCCACCGGTCGCACGCGATGTCTGTTGATGCAAAAAACACACACTGGCCTGAGAGGTTTGCTTTACTCTAGTGCAGGTCCAAAATTAGGGTTTCAGATTCAAGGGCGTGCCAATTGATTTGATCCTGCAATCAACAAGAAAAACATGCAAAGAGTATCAGTAAACGATAGACAATCGGCCACAGGGCCGATTTCATATCGTATGTGACCTAGCCGATGCAATAAAGCATGAATCGGCTGTAAGGTATAGTCAATGATAAAATTAACCCTAAAACTAGTATATCGGCTGAAAAGATCAACGTTACATAATCATTAAATCAATATTACTTTAGAAATAAGCAATTGGGATAGATCGGACTGAACCGAGACAATATAAATTGCCCAAGTCTAAAGATAACATGACATAACGATTATATGTGTTTATATCATAGCCGATGTTCAGATTTAAGCATGTATCGGCTATAGCTCCGATACAACCTTATGCTAGGATATTTTCTAGTAGTAAATATATTAAACTATAACCAATTAGATTGATATCAAGCTTAATATATTTATATTAGATTAGATCCTGACATAAGGGGCAGATATAGAATATTAAACAAAGCATAACACAATGTAAAATATCTATATCAGGTAAGATCGGCTGAAACCCCGATACTATCCTTATTAACAACCATGAAGCAGGTTAGATACCATGATTCTAAATACGACTTAATAGGTTGGACTGAACCAATGCAGCATTAAGTATAAATAGAAGCATGAGATCTAAAGAATCAAGCCGATGGTTGCTTTTTCGGGATGGTGGATACATTATATAACTTAGATTAACGAAGTAATCTAGTAAATATCGATGAAACCCTAGAAAGGATCTAGCCGATATAAGTAGATTGCATTGTTGATCTAAGTTATATAACGTATATGATAATTCGGAGAATCACAACAAAGAACTAGAGTGTCATAGAGATATAAGCACTAGCCCTAATGATGTAACTCGCCATGACAAGATATACCTTTTTGTCGAATATCAAATTGATGCAGCACGACTCGAAAGCACAAACTTGTCGAAAGTAGAAAACAAAGGTTTGGCGATGCGCCGAGATTGATTGAACGTGTGTTGTTATTATTTACAAGACCTCGGGATTATATTTATACCCGAAATTACAAGCATTGTCCATCACGGACACGACTCATATTAACCTAATACAAATCCAACTAACCAACAAATCCCTTAGGCGGACTCTTACCGGGAATATCTATAAGAAAATCACATAAAATATCCTAATTAATAGATACAATTGCCTCCTCAGGACTTTATCCGTGCATGGAATCCACATGAAACACGTTAACACAACCTGATGACGTGTACCAAGTCATATTACCGACATCGGCTCCATCGACTAACCTTGTCCAACTCTGACTCTGCCGATCAGTCCACAGCCGATTCGGACTCCAGCCGATGCGCACTCTGTTTCCGATATCCTTGCATATTTTCAAATCCGCTTCGGACTATGTTGTGTTTCCGATCCTTGTAGATAGATTTGCTTACCAAATTTCATCGTCAACACATGCTCCCCAATTCCGAAGTATTTATAATGCAACGGAATTATCTCTTCTCAACCGCAAAATTCTAGGGTTACCCCCGTGACCGTTACGCACCTAATTCTTTAAATACCAACGGCTCCTCCGGATCTTTCACGACGTTAACTCCGCTTTCACCGCTTAAATCACCAAATTTTTCCGTGAACTCCGGCGAACTCCTTCTCTCTCCACTCCGGCGACCAGAGCAACAAATCCCTTCCGGCGACGACCTCTTCGCAACAATGGCCACTTCGTCAAATCCACCACAATCCGCCGCCATGGAATATGCCGAGGTAAGTTCCCCATTAACTCCAATTTCTTCCTTAAACTTCTTCACTTTTACTATGCCTTTATCCACCTTTTTTCTTTTTCAATCTGTAGCATCTAAGTCATCAAGTAGCTGTCCCAAAACTCAATGAACCCAACCACTTCTTCCTGGGTCCGATAGGCGATTTAGATCCCACCGATATCATCAACGCAGAGACAAACAGAATCCCTTTCAGACAAGCCAACCCGTCTCTTTCCCATTGGACTACAACTTTTAGGTCTTGGCCTTCTCAAGTTGATAAATGGACAGATTGGTATAAAAGAGTCGTAGCTAGCAAGCAAGATCACTGGGACGAAATAGGGATAGCCCAATGCCTGTCCTTGTCCATAGCCGATATGAAGAAAGATGAGCCGATGCTGTCTTCGGCTGCATATTTTTGGTCAGACACCTTAAACTGCTTTATGTTCAACCAAGGGCCGATGACTCCCACCTTGCTGGACATAATCATGATCACGGGCTTAGATATAACCACATCAGCCAATCCCATCAGTATGAAGACCAAGTGCACTTATAAGTTCAAAACCAAAAATATTGGTGGCTGGTCTGGTTTTATCTCTGACAATATGGGAACAGGACCTGTATCGGCTAGAGAACATGCCGCCTTCCTGATGATGTGGCTAGATAAATTTCTATTCTGTGGATCCACCTGCGGCCCAACAGCCAATTGGCAACACCTAGCCGAAGCCCTAGTCTTGAAAAGAGAATTCCCCTTGGGAAAATATTTGCTAGGAGCAGCATATCAAACACTAAGCCAATCATCGGCCAAACTGATAATGGATGCCAATGTAAATACTGGCGGCCCATGGTGGTTTATCCAACTTTGGCTAACCCTGCACACCTTGAAAGTTGCAAAAAGGCCATCACTCTTAGAAGCCGAGTTCCCTTCCACAGCCGATTCTGAAAATAATGATGAATCAGACCAAATGCGCCGATGCATGTCATTTGGAGAAGCAGCTACCAGTTATGCTGGACATGGACCATCGGCTAAGCATTTCCATAACTGGTTCGACAACTTTTATGATGGATTCCTTAGGGACAGCCGAATCTGGTTTGCCTATGACTCCTACCAAAGCTTTGAACTGCCAACTGACTTTAGGCTGAATGAAATCAATGATGAAAGATTTGAAAAACCCGGGGAAATCCTGACTGCTGCAATCTCTCCATGCATACTCCCAGTTGGCATATCTCAAGGCAGAAATGTTCAACCATCTTATGAGTTTTACTATCCAGCATCGGCAGCAAGACAACTTGGCATGGGCATACTACCCATCGGCTTATACTATGCTGACAAGATTCATACCAGAGGTGATATTGTATCGGCTCTGATGATGGATAAACTGCTCAACATCCCTGGTCCCCCTCTCGGCAACATCGACAGATTTAACATCATCTTGATGAGGAGCATCCAATTCGACAGATGGTGGTCAGAAATAAAAAGTCACATATTCCATCTGCCAGTTGACTCATACCTTACTCGAATTGTACCAAACTTGGTTCCTCAGGTAAATTTCTCCTCTCGAGCTCTTGTATTTCATTACTATCAACTGTTCAACACTCATTATTCAACAATTTTCCTTGCAGACAACATATTCTCCTCCTCCTCTTGTCAGCCGAAGTGGCAAGCCTATAGAGTATGCTATGGCTAAACTCCCCAATAACTGTGGACCAGCACCATCCATCATCGGCTTCAACGCCCCAAAAACTGCCACCTTACTCCAAGGCCAACTCAGAGAGCCGATGCAAACTGGAGACAAAAGAAGAAGGACAAAACAGACTGCTGTAAAGCCAACACTCTTGAAGAAACCAACCAAAAGGCAGAAGAAGACAGTCGATACAGAAACTGCCCAAGCCCAAGAGATAGATGACATCCTTAAGGATATTGAGATGGACGAGACAATCAATGAAGCCGCTGCCCAAATCAGTGACACAGCCGAAATTTCTACACCCTAAGCCGATACACCTCCTGCAGTACAATCTCAAACTGCAAAAACTCCAAGTCCTCCAAAACCTCCTCAAAAAGCACAAGTAAGATATCCCGACTTATCATCATTTATTTCCATGTTTCGAATTCTCTCAACTCATCCATCCTTGCAGCCCAAGAAGAAACAAGTTGCTACAAGGAAGAAACCAATCTCACCACCAGTACCGGTAACTTTAACTCACCCCAACTTTAATTTCATCCTTAGCCGATACTGACTATTTATTATCTTTATAGCCTCCGCAGGTAACACCACCTCAACAAGCATCCAGTGAGCATACTCAATCGGCCGCAGCTAGCTGACAAGATGATGAGATTGCTACCACAATTACAGCTCTCCGGATACCTGTAAGCACTCTCCATATTTATACCTATGGGCTCATACTCAATTTTATTACTTATCAACCTTCTCCTATTTCAGTTACTAGCCGATATGTTCTCCTTTGACATAAAACAATTCCTGGATGAAGAAGAAGAAACAACTAGCAAAGCCATCTCCCCAATTTCTGAAGACTTAAAAAGGAACTTAGCTGACATTGCAGATCGGCTAAATGCTTCCCTTGATGCACTAGTTGTAAACTGTGGGCCGATCAGGGCAAGGTTTGAAGAAATCCAAAATCAAATTCCTGATGAACTTATAGAGATGATCTCTCCTGTAGTCTTCCTCGAGCAACACCGTTTTAAATTGGAGAGAGCCAGACAAAGAATCGCAGATCGGCTAGAGTGTGCTGCTCTTGAAGCAAATGTCCAATCCAACCGCCAACAAATCACCGAGGAGAAATCCAAGCTGGATGAACTAGAGGCTGGACCAAACTCAACTCAACAGAAGATTGAAGATCTGAAAAAGAAAGAAGCTGATCTCCTGCAGCAACTTGAGGTTTGCAGAGCTGAAATCACCACCGAAGAACAGAAGTTGGCCGATTTGCCCAAAGCTATCGAAGTCCAAAAACTCAAGCTCAAGAAATCTGTTAAACACCTTGCTGCCCTGAGTAAAGCTCTGAAACCAATCGCAGGAACCGATGCAACCGATGCTCAAGCCATTGAAGAAGTAGAACAAATTAGGCAAAGAGCTATATTGGCTATTCAAAAATATTTGGCTTGATGTAACTCAAACTATAAATTGTCTTGAAACATTTTTGCTATAATATATGTTTCGGCCATCGAGCCAATTTTATACTTAGCCAAATACTTGAATACTTTATGCTACTGAAATACCTTTTGTTGTCAGCCATCGAGCCGATTGTATAAAATTTTGCTCAAAAATGTCCAACTTTAAATTGTCCGCTACATGCCCCCCAAGTTTGTAGTAGGGAACACAATGCTGCAAACTTATGTGTCTAAGGGCGATAAAAATATCGGCCATCTAAAGGCGATGTAAACACATCGGCTATCAACCACAAACCGGAAAACCATAGCCTATTATGAACCAATCCAAACACTTGGGTAGTATTTCTTCAAATATTTTCCATTAAGTGCTCTTCCAAATACTTCTCCATCAAGTCCTTTTAACATATAGGCCCCTTTAGAAACACATTTATGAACTTGAAACGGTCCTTCCCAATTCAGTGACCACTTGCCGAATTTATTATCTCTGGCCCCTATCGGCAGCACTAATTTCCATACCAGCTCGCCTTCCTCAAAAGATTTGGGTACAACCTTCTTGTTATAATGCCTGGCAACTCTCTCCTTATCTTTCCTAACTTTCTCAAGAGCTCGCAATCTTGCTTGAACCAAATCTTCTGACTCATCAACCATCAAATTGTGATAATCATCAGCTGTTAACTCATCCTGTAAAGAAATCCTTCGAGAGCCGATGTTAGTTTCCCATGGTAATACAGCTTCATGCCCATAAACCAATTGATAAGTTGGTACCTGAATTGCACCATGGCAAGCCATCCGATAAGACCACAATGATTCAGCTAGAATAGTATGCCACTTCTTGGGATATTCGGCTATTTTTCTTTTAACCAACTTAATCAAACTCTTATTGGATGCTTCAGCTTGTCCATTGGCCTGTGCATAATATGGTGATGAATTCAACAACTTAATTCCCATGCTATCAGCAAACTGAACAAACTCATCCGATATAAATATAGAACCTTGATCAGTTGTAATCGTCTGTGGTAAACCAAATCTGTATATAATATGCTCTTTGACAAAATTGATCGCATCTTGACTGTCAACTTTCTTCAACGGAATTGCCTCAACCCACTTAGTGAAATAATCAGTCGCAACCAATGTGAACTTATGTCCTTTGCTTGATGGTGGGAGCCGATGGAGCCTGGGTTTGAAGCACTTGTTGATTTGTCTGATTCCTGCCAATCTCTGTCTTCACGGTTCTATATGCTGGGAACGTGCCGTCTGGTAGGTAAATAGGTCCTTTAGCCTTTTCTTCAGCTATCGTTTCGTCTACTACCGACTTGATCATGTTTGTCAAAGTATTGACAAGTACTCCGGACTGGTTGACTAGCGCATGATGTACAGCCGAATCGATGCGATCTTGCAATGTGTGCAATTCTTCGTTACTCGATTCGGTTTTCACTTGTTTATCCTTCTCTTGTCCGGATCCAGAAGTACTTGGGTCTTGCTTCACGATCGTCGGTACTTGGATTTTGGTCCTTTGGATGACCGTGCCTTGCCGGGTGACTGTGAACGAGTGCAAATATTGATTTTGGAGTTGGTTCATCATTTGTTGCAATTCTTCTTTCTGTTCGTCACTCAGCTGCTCGGGTGTAACCGCGACGATGTTGTCCTCCGCAACTTCACTGATGTTTGGAGACATGATGACACGAGTCCCACTGGGCGTGCCAAAAGCGTGTTGATGCAAAAAACACACACTGGCCTGAGAGGTTTGCTTTACTCTAGTGCAGGTCCAAAATTAGGGTTTCAGTTTCAAGGGCGTGCCAGTTGATTTGATCCTGCAATCAACAAGAAAAATATGCAAAGAGTATCAGTAAACGATAGACAATCGGCCACAGGGCCGATTTCATATCGTATGTGACCTAGCCGATGCAATAAAGCATGAATCGGCTGTAAGGTATAGTCAATGATAAAATTAACTCTAAAACTAGTATATCGGCTGAAAAGATCAACGTTACATAATCATTAAATCAATATTACTTTAGAAATAAGCAATTGGGATAGATCGGACTGAACCGAGACAGTATAAATTGCCCAAGTCTAAAGATAACATGACATAACGATTATGCAGATTAATATCAGAGCCGATATCTAGGTTTAAGTATGTATCGGCTATAGCTCCGATACAACCTTATGCTAGGATATTTTCTAGTAGTAAATATATTAAACTATAACCAATTAGATTGATATCAAGCTTAATATATTTATATTAGATTAGATCCTGATATAAGGGGCAGATATAGAATATTAAACAAAGCATAACACAATTTAAAACATCTATATCAGGTAAGATCGGCTGAAACCCCGATACTATCCTTATTAACAACCATGAAGCAGGTTAGATACCATGATTTCTAAATACGACTTAATAAGTTGGACTGAACCAATGCAACATTAAGTATAAATAGAAGCATGAGATCTAAAGAATCAAGCCGATGGTTGCTTTTTCGGGAGGGTGGATACATTATATAACTTAGATTAACGAAGTAATCTAGTCAATATCGATGAAACCCTAGAAAGGATCTAGCCGATATAAGTAGATTGCATTGTTGATCTAAGTTATATAACGTATATGATAATTCGGAGAATCACAACAAAGAACTAGAGTGTCATAGAGATGTAAGCACTAGCCCTAATGATGTAACTCGCCATGACAAGATATACCTTTTTGTCGAATATCAAATTGATGCAGCACGACTCGAAAGCACAAACTTGTCGAAAGTAGAAAACAAAGGTTTGGCGATGCGCCGAGATTGATTGAACGTGTGTTGTTATTATTTACAAGACCTCGGGATTATATTTATACCCGAAATTACAAGCATTGTCCATCACGGACACGACTCATATTAACCTAATACAAATCCAACTAACCAACAAGTCCCTTAGGCAGACTCTTACCGGGAATATCTATAAGGAAATCACATAAAATATCCTAATTAATAGATACAATTGCCTCCTCAGGACTTTATCCGTGCATGGCAATCCACATGAAACACGTTAACATAACCTGATGACGTGTACCAAGTCATATTACCGACATCGGCTCCATCGGCTAACCTTGTCCAACTCTGACTCTGCCGATCAGTCCACAGCCGATTCGGACTCCAGCCGATGCGCACTCTGTTTCCGATATCCTTGCATATTTTCAAATCCGCTTCGGACTGTGTTGTGTTTCCGATCCTTGTAGATAGATTTGCTTACCAAATTTCATCGTCAACAGTGTCACACCCCGATTTTCGATCGTGATTAAAAATGATTAAATAATGCATTTCTAGAAATTAAATTAAAATTTAGACCAATTTAATCAAGTGAAATTAAAGGGAATTTAAAATTTCCTTTAAAAATCATGGCCGAAAATATTTTCGTAATATTTTTCGTGCCCTAAAATACTCTCTGAAATTTTCCGTGAAATTTCGGAGCTCAAGAAATAATTTTAATCTTACGAAGTTCACTTAATCAATTAAACAAAAAGAAAAATAACTAAAATACCCCTTCCTCACTTTGGGCCGCTTTTGGCCCAAAGTCCCCTCTCCTCCCCGGGCCGGCCCCTCTCTCTCCCTCCCCCCTCCTCTCTCTTTCTTTCCCTGTTGGGCCGCCTCCTTTTTCCCCTCTCGGCCCATTCGGCCACTCCCTTGAAGTCCACTTCGCCTTCCCCACCGGCTCCTCTCTCCTTTCCCTCCTCCCTCCTTGTTGGGCCGCCGATCCATTGTCCTCCCTCTCTCCCTCATGTCCACGTCGCCTCCCTCGCCTTCCCTAGCCACCGATAGGTGGGGCCCACCTGTCGGGGTTATCCCCTACCTCCGGCCACCCCCGCGAACGCCGGCCACCACCCCCACGACGCCACCTCCCCCGCGCGCCTCCCACTTCCCCATCTCCGCACGATCGCTGCCCACCTTCTCCTCCCCGCATGCCGCCTCTCCCGGCCCTATAAAAACCCCACCGCCACGCCGGTCGCTGCCGCCCCCGCACTCGCCCCGCGCGCCGCGCCGTCTCCTGCAAGCGCCGCGCCACCGCCGCCTCTCCCGCTGCCACCGGCCGCGCGTCACGACACGCGCCGGCCGCCGCTGCTGCCTGCTGTGCCGCCGCGTCGGCCGCGCGCCATCGCCGCCTACCCCGAACGCCGCTGCCGCACGGCATTGCCGCGCTGCCCGCGCGTGCCCGTGTGCGCCGCGCCTGCCGCTGCCACTCGCGTGCGCCTGCCGCCCACCGCCTCGCTGCTCCGCCGCTTGCCATCGCGCAGTTTGCCATCGCACCGCACGCCGTTCTGCCACCGGCCGCGCACCACCTCCGCACCACCGCCCGTCGCGCCCCGGCCGCCCGTGCGCCCCGCCCTCCGCGCCGCCTTCCCCGCGCTCCCGCCCGCTCGGCAGATGCCCGCGCCGCCCGCTCGCCGCTACTGCTCGCGAGCGCCCACGCCCGCGCCGCCCGCGTGCTCTGTTGCCACCTCTCACGTGGGCTGCCGCCCGAGCGTGGGCCGCCGCTCTGCCGTCGTGCGGCGTCTCCCGCCCGGCTGCGCGCCCGCGCGCCGCCTCTGCCGCCTGCGCGCGTTGCCGTCCGCGTGCCGCTGCGCCGCCGTCTCGCCGCCGGGCTGGCCGGAGCCGGCCGTGCCCTAGCTGCCGCCTCCCGTGGGCCGGCCGTGACATGGTCCACGGCGCCGTCTGGGCCGCGGTGGACCGAGTCCACCGTGCACCGCACCCCTCCCTTGACCATTGACCCGTGGGGCCCACCAGTCAGCACCTTCCTCTTTTCCTTTTTCTTTTAAAATAAATATTAACTGCGCAGTAAATCGTATTTAATTCCAGAAATTGATTTAAGTGGCTCAAAACTTCTAAAATTCATAACTAATTCATACGAACTTCAAATTGAGCCATTCAAATTGCAAAATTCATCTAAAATTGAACTCTACATGTTTGTTTACTTTTAATGTGCTGTTTGTTTGGTTTTGATTAGTGTTTTTCCTCATTTTGCGTGCCAACGTGTAGATTCCGCCGTTTCGGACGATCGCGTTCGCGCAGAAAGGAGTTCGGAAGATCAAACGAAGAAGCAAGGCAAGTCACACATTCCCCTTGATAATTTTGATCCCAATTTATAAAATGTTTTATCATTTACAAATAAATTACATGTTTTGCCAATTACACGGGAATTGGGTTTACCTATCTGCTCGCTTGAGCCCTATTTACTTGATGTCCTTTCTTTGTCAAACTGGGTGATAATTTGACTAGCTTGTGTCTCATGTTGACCTAGATAGAATTATATTATGCTTAGCCATGCTTAATACCACTAGCTCACAATATGGGACAATTACATTATCTATTTCTAGTATCTTGATGAGCTGCGAGCTCGAGACAACTGACCATGTTTCGTTGGTCGTAATTATCCAAATAAAATATGACATAATGGTGGGCTGGGTGTATGGTTTTGCTAGTCGCACCCATGGCCATTAAGGACCGGTTCGCGGGAATCCCTGGAAGAACTTACCGTACTTACCACAAGCCAGCGTGGGCGACGGCTGGGGTTGTAGTGTAGCTTTCCTCTAGCCGACGCTCCCAGGCAAGGGTGGGCGTGATGGAGCGGGGCGGGCCCTGCGACGGCCTCTGTCACTTACGGATTCACCTAGGCACGAGAGGGGACTGCCCGTTGCCCGCTGGGGACGGGGGTGAAACCTGAGGTGTGGTGTGCTTGGCTAGAGGGGGTTATGCGAAGGGTCCTGTCACAGCCTCTTTCCGGTATGTCGTGGTGGCATGCCGGCGCACGGAGACGTGTCGTGGGGCTGTGTCTTGTGAGTACAGTTGTACAACTCTGATCAGAGTAAAACTATTCGAATAGCCGTGCTCGCGGTTATGGGCGATCGACCAGGTCACCGTGATTAGTCTCACTCTAAAATAATTTGACTTAATGAACTAGTATAGTTCAGGGGGGATGGTTGGGCCTGTTCAACATGGTGTAGCGTTGATCAGTGGAGATGTTTAATCTTGTCTTAATTGATCAACTCTTTTACTGTTTTCAACTACAAATGTTTACAACCGCCTTTACGCAAATAGCCACAAACCCTCCTTGTCTCCCCTTGCACGAATGCATCATTGGTGTGGCTTGCTGAGTACGGTGGGTGTACTCAGTCTTGCTATTATTCCCCCTTTCAGAATTGTAGTGCTTCTGAGCTGAAGATGAAGTTAGAGGACCAAGGCTTATACCCTAGTTGAGTTTTGCCTATGGAGTGGAGCTGAAGCCTCGCTAGGATCGTCGCCTCTTTCCGCTGCTGCTTCCTTTTCGGTGTGAGGACTAAGTGCCTCTTCTGTAAGTATTTACGCTTTATTTACGTTTGGATCTGTATATCGATTTGTCATTTTGTGTACCCTGGCTTGATTCCTGGACAATGATTTATACACAAAATAGTCTGGAAATTTGGGATAAATTTCTGGGCGTGACAAAGTGGTATCAGAGCCAACTTGACTGTAGGTTGAGCCAAATGGTCAAACCCTAAGGACAAGTTTTCCGAAAAACTCTAATTGCGAAATTTGTCTCCTCTCACCTTTCGGCATTTCTTTGCAAAATGGTTTATCGAATGTTTCTCCTTTCCCCTCCAACTCTCTAGTTGTTGAACCTGGAGGGCAAACCGATGGTTTCACGTCTACTCCCGGAAGTCAAGTCAAGCCTCAAGTTTAAGTTGGAAGGAGCAAGATGGTCAATTCAGAGTCATCGTTTTGTGAGGATCAAGTGAAGCCTTCCCGAAGCTTACCTAGACCCAATCCCTCCCGAAGAGTATTTTCGTTAGTTGCTTGTGTGTAGGGGTATGGTTTGCATCAGTGGTGGGGATGCGACCATACTAGGTTGTTTGATTAAGCAACTTGAACAATAAAAGTCTACTTACAACAGATCAGTAATCAAGTGGTTTAAGGTCTTATCTTTAGCAACCCCCTCTCTTCCTTCTCTCACTGTCCCGGCAGCAGATGGTTAGTGTCAGAGAGAAGAAGAGCAACAACAACATCAGTGAGTCAAAGTCACAGATCCTTGGTTCAGTCAAAAGCAACGATGTACCCTCATTACCAGATGAACCTCCGCTCGTGGTCAGCTTTTGGTGTCCAAGATCAGATGATGGGTGTACTAGTGCAGGAGATGTAAAGCTCGACGCAAGGTTAACTACAGCAGAAGTGGCACCAGTAACACCAGATGCAAGTTCAGATGCAAGCTCAGAGTCAGAATCAGGGTCGAAGCTAGTATACTGCCAAGTCCCCACCAGACGGGTACATCCAAGCCACCGCCAATCCATGAAGCAATCAGTGATGCAGGTTATGGTCATGGTTCACAAGGGCAGTTTTTGCAAAGTGCCCGACTATCCATGGAAGGTGTAAGTCAGGTCACCGACAGAAGATGAGGTGCAGTGCCCCAGAAGGACTGAAGCTTCAAGCCAACTGATCGTCAAGAATTATGGTGCACTATAGCTCCGACTCGCGTGGAGACCAACGGTGGTTGTAGAAGCACCCTCAACAAGGTTTGTCAGTATCTCCTTGCTCCTGTTCTAGTTGCAAGTGAGCCGACCCAGAAGAATGCACATCATGGTCCATCAGATTAGTATTGTTTCAGCTGCTTGGAGCCAGGACCCCCACTTCAGAGAATGTTCACTTGGGAGACCAAAGAAGATGGTGTACCGTTGTTTCAATTGTAAGAAGACATGTCATCTCTCAAAAGATTGTTCGATGTCACAGCGTCAGTATGATCAAGTCAACAGTTTTGGTCCCAACATCCCTGCCCTTCAAGTTACACCAATTTCAACACAAAGTAGCCAGATCCAACCTAAAGACACCAGAAAGTCAGTGGATGCCGACCACCAGTTGCAAGGTATAACCTCCATCACAACGAATTGTCATTAAGGGCACCAATGAGACCTCTATTGTTTCACTAGCAACCGCTTCAAGGTTACAGAATCAGCTTCAACGACCAAGGCTAATACCCCAGTTGAGTTTTGCCTGTGGAGTGGAGCTGAAGCCCCGCTAGGATCGTCGCCTCTTTCTGCTGCTGCTTCCTTTTTAGTGTGAGGACTAAGTGCCTCTTCTGTAAGTATTTACGCTTTATTTACGTTTGGATATGTATATCGATTTGTCGTTTTGTGTACCCTGGCTTAATTCCTGGACAGGGATTTATACACAAAATAGTCTGGAAATTTGGGACAAATTTCTGGGCGTGACACGCGGTCACGGCCACGCGCCCCTCTCTCTCCATCCTCTCCGCGCAGCGACGGACGCGCGGTGTGGCGGGTAGCTCGTGGGCGACGCAGCAGGCGGCACGAGGGTGGCGTGCGGGCGCGACGAGCCAGCAACCGGCAAGCAGGCAAAGCACACGAGCCTCTTGCCACGTGCCCCTCTCCCTCCTAGCTCCACGCGGTGCCACGATGAGCCGGCGAGCGGGTGGGCGGAGCACATGAGCTTCCTACCTCCGACTGCGGGCCCGAAGGGACCGAGGCTGAAGGTTGATTTGGCTCCGCAATTCCATTCGCAGTCGGGACCGGGTGGAGAAGTCGTGGGTCAAGAGCAGGGCCGTTCCAGCCTAACCCACCTCCGACCCGCCCCGTTGCAATCCTAATTACCACCCCTAATCAGGTCAGCTCCGCTCCACGGACCGTGCGGTGCGGCGCACAGCCGCGTAGGCACAACGCCACCAGCCCGCCCATCACAGATTCACCGTACGGGGTGAAATCATCACAACGCCACAAGTTGGGCGCTTCGACGGTGAAACCCCGATCTGTGGATGGTGTGCCTCGATCGGAACGCGCCGGTGGGTGTTTTGTGTGAGTGATGCGGAGTGGGCCTTTGACGGGACGAACTGCACCGCCAGCCAGGCCACACCGGTTGCACCCCAAGTCCGCAACACGTAGAGGGAAAGGCCGGGACTTTGGACTCCTTTTGGGCTCCTTGTCTTAGTTGGGCCTTGTTATGCTCTATACGGAGGAGAAGAAGGGATTTTTTTTATTTTTATATTTTTTTAATATTTACAGAAATATTATAGCACCGAAAAAAATTACAAAAATAGACCCTGCCGCCCTGTCACAGGGCGACAAGCTGACGTGGCACACGACGCCGTGTGCGCGTTTGACGGTTCAGCCCCTTGCCACCCTCTACAAGGGCGGCAAGGTTGGTACTTTTCATTTGGCCCCTTGCCTTAGGTTTTAAGAAGTCTACTTCGGGTCCCTTGCCGCTCAAGCCAAGGGCGGCAAGGTGGCCACCCCACAACTCCCCCTAACTGATTTTAATTTTGTTTTTGCAATAAATTAAACTTTGTTGATTACATTTAAAGAGTTCTTTGTTGATAAATATTGTGGATAATTTTTTGAAAATTTTATTGAAGTCGGTTGTTTTGCAATTTCTATTTTAAATAAGAGTTGATGTTATAACTTATTTGTGTTATTAATGTACGAAAATGATAATGGACTATCATAGTCTCGGTCGCAGAAACAGTATATATACTGAAACAAGGATAATTATGTCACGTAAATAAGTAATAGTACAATTTAAACAGGATACATCTGATTCCATTGCGGTTACATAGATGAAAATGGATTCGAACTAGAAGGGTTGTAGGGCAAGAGTTGAACACAACGACGATATAGTAATGGGACAACGAAACAGAACATTACATATTTTAGTAAAGTAAGTTGTCCGATAATAGGTAATCCCTACGTGAGGATCCCTCTCCCCTCTCGAACTGCGCTTTTTTGAACCTGTATTCCTCTGGCAATTCAAGCTGCACCACACAGAAATTTGGATCTCTTATAACCTTTGTGGTGTCTATCCATTGTTTGTATGGACATCTTCTTGGACCTTCCTGGGAGAAACGAATAGATGTGAAGGGAACAAAGTTAGTGAATGTTGTGATAAAATAGGATTCATGGTAACGAAAATATATTTACCATAAAATCACGGTCTAGAATATTTGGGCAAACAAAGCACCACTGACCCAAAGTACTAGGCTCTTTAGAACGGAGAACTGTACAACGATTACCGCATATGCAGTTAGGACGGGCTTCCCATGGAGGGAGTGCCATCGTTAGCACCCGCCAGTCGCACTGTTGTTCACGACGTTGGTGTTCATAAGCTGCCTTTCTCTGCAAATATTGCTCAGTACTTTCTGATGAGAAATACCAGCGTCGTTCTTGTAAACAGGAGGTCATGTCGAGAACGGGATTTTCTGTATCGACCCATTCGATGTATCGACAAGCCGTAGCGCGGGTCTAACAAATAGACTAGGATGAAGAGTAAACAATCGCGCATCACATTTGAATAAGCATAGTCCACAAGAGTGAAATACCTCTTGGTCATAGTTAGGGCACCTAAAAGAGCGCCTTCCTCGTATGTCTGGATCCCGCGCAGCCATTAGTTGGCCTCGGTCACCGCAAAGGTAGAGAGGCCGCTGGCACCAAGGTGGGAATAGGTATGCACAAGGATCTCTACGCCAGTTGGGATCCTCAACGCCCCGACGTCCAGCCATACCCGAAAGCTGGTAGGATGAAGGGTTGTGCTAGCTCTTGTTGGAGGCCTTAGATGAAGAAATCTTGTGTTGCGGCGCTCGTTATATAGGCACCAAAAATCGCAGTGATAATCTTCACATGTGTACATCCCTGCCGCCCTTTTAAAGGGCGGCATGCCGCCGAAAGTCGATTGGACGTATGCGGACGTATACCCTGCCACCCATTGAAAGGGCGGCATGACGCCGTAAGTAAGATTGGACGTGTGCGGATGTATACAGTGACATCCCGGCCTAGGGCTTAATAGGATTAATAGAATACTCATATCAACAAGTTGCAACTTCTTTTTCGGAAGCCTATCTCCAAAGAACTATGAGGTTAAGCGTGCTTGGCCTGGAGCAATTCGGGATGGGTGACCGACCGGGAAATTCAGTGTGCAGAAAAGACTTGTGTTGGTCTGTGAGGGCAGTCTATATCCTAGTAAAGCTGCCAGAAGTAAGTGGGCTCGGCATTGGAGAGGCGGGACGTTACATATACCCTGCCTAAAAGGGCGGCATTACGGCAAAAGTAAGATTGGACGTATGCGGATGTATACCCTGCCGCCCTCAAAAGGGCGGCATGACGCCGAAAGTAAGTTTGGACGTAAGCGGATGTATACCCTGCCGCCCTTTTAAAGGGCGGCATGACGCCAAAAGTAAGAATGGACGTGTGCCGATTCGACATGGAAGATTTTACGTTTCAAAAAGTGTAAGGGCGTTAGCAGCGATTCCGCAGTCGTACTTAACATGAATAAATGAGACTGCGTCGGTGTAGCCGAAAGTATTCGTGCATGCGGCGAAAGGTATCGTGCTTTGTAAAAAGTAACGGCGAAGTCTACGAAAGCAAACCTCGAATACGACCCTGCCGCCCTTTTAAAGGGCGGCATGACGCCGAAAGTAAGAATGGACGTGTGCCGATTCGACATGGAAGATTTTACGTTTCAGAAAGTGTAAGGGCGTTAGCAGCGATTCCGCAGTCGTACTTAACATGAATAAATGAGACTGCGTCGGTGTAGCCGAAAGTATTCGTGCATGCGGCGAAAGGTATCGTGCTTTGTAAAAAGTAACGGCGAAGTCTACGAAAGCAAACCTCGAATACGAACAGTGTACTAAGTCTACAAGCATGGAGTACTAGCATGTCAAGAAAATAACAAAACATAAGTCTACTCTACTGGCCCTGCCCTGCACCGCGACCACGCTTGGTCCTCCGGGCCTACGCTCGCACGTGGTCTTGTGAGTATTGCTTGCTTGCTTAGAGAAGTATTGTGACACATATACTCCATCTTGGATGCCACACTCCGATGCTGCAGCAATGACATGGGTGCATGGCCTGTGGAGCAGCTTCGACTTTCTACATGAACAATGACAAGTGCCGTCGGCTTTGAGAACACATTCCTACTTTACTCTCTTGCGGTAGATACCCCTGCCAGCCTTATCGTGACAGAGTACCTCAAACCTGTGTTGTTGGGTACCTTGAACTAGAGCTCGATGTTTCATGGCCTTCGTACGCTACTCTGCTAGCTTTTTCTCCATGAAGGTGCCAAAAATAATGTTGTTGTTCGGTATGGAGGGAAGAACTGCTTGGAATCGCTCCCGGAAATACATACATGTCCCATGTAAAATGAACTCCACTATACCAACTAGTGGAAGTCCACGAACACCGCGCATCACCCAATTGTAATCTTCCGCCAAATTTGTTGTCATTATACCATATCTAGCACCACCTGTGTCATAAGCCTTGGCCCATTTCTCTTTTGGCTCATTCTCAATCCAATGAGAGAATTTCCGAATCTGTTCTCCAGTTCTCTGAACCAATGTTGGACTATCTGTTGGGAGAGCTCCGAGTGCTTGAGGAGGGTCAGGAACGGCGCTCGCTGGTCTCGCTGCACGCTGATCACTGCATTTTGCTGTCAACTCGTCCAACCTCTTCCAAAGCTCATTGAATTTCTTCTCCTGGTTCTGATTGCATAGCCTCTTGAACATATTCATGAGCTCCTTGTTCTTGAATTGCTTGAAAAAATTAGCTCCCATATGACGCATGCACCACCTACTCTGAACATCATCCCACTCACCAGGGTATCCTCTATCCATACTCCCATATTTTAACTCTTCTATCGCTCGAAGCATACTAGCGTGCCTGTCATGTATTAGGCACACATTGGGCCTCATACCAACAACTTCTTTTTTAACCACATGGAGAAACCAGTACCAGCTGTCGGTGTTCTCACTCTCGACAAAAGCAAATGCCAAGGGCAATACCTGATTGTTCCCATCTACTCCAATTGCTGTTAGTATCTGGCCCCTGTACTTCCCGGTCAAGAATGTCCCATCAATGCAAAGAACAGGACGACAGTGCACGAATGCCATCTTGCATGCATGTAGAGCTAAGAAGGCTCTTTGCAGCACAATCTTGCCGGGATGATCAATTGAGGGGAATGTCTTGATTGCACAAGAGCTCCCAGGGTTTCTTTGTTGGATAACAGATAGCAAACGCGGCAAATTGTCATATGAGGCTTCATAAGTTCCAAATCTCATCTCTATTATTTTCTGTTTTGCCCTCCACGCCTTGGCATAGCTAATAGTATACTTGAATTTCTGTTCGATATGACGGATTATTGACTTTGGTTCATATGTCAGATTGTCCACGACGTGCGCATACATCTCAGATGCAACAAATGCACATGTAATATTCCTGTGGTATTTCTGAACAAGAGGAAGATAACATGTATGTTTGGTAACGACTGACACTGTCCAATAATCCTTCCATTTTCCCTTATAAGCATGCACTCTCCAGGGACACCCCTCTTTTTTGTTAACATACCTAACTTCATATTGTGACCGGTTCGACTTGGCAACCCAAAACTCTCTTTGCAGTGACACTACAAAATGTTTCACCGCCTCCTTCATGTTTTCTCCATCACCATATCTTGCTCCCTCAATAACCTCATTCTCTTTGTACTCCCATATCACATTTTCCCCTTCAGATACAACCAGACCAGAAAAATCATCACTAGCCCATTCAGCTGGATTAATATTGTTCTCCTCATCATCTGACAAATCATCTTCCTCTACACGCTCGTTGTCAGAATCCTCTCTTTCCATTTCATCCACAATGGCGCCGACAGTCTCCCCCTTGTCAGCCACTCCACCAGGTTGCGTGCCTACTGGAGGTACTACGACATCTTCTTCTAATGTGTTGACTTCATCCACTCTAGTCTCATTCACTTCAGCACTTGGCCCCTCGCCATCATCCATGTTCATCTCGACATTTGGATCCTTCGGATGAACATATGGAAGCATAGCTAGAGGTCACCCGCGTTGCAATGCATTCTCCACATACCATCTCCACATCCGAGAGTTTTGAACTGGCATTAGTTCCCAATAAAAACCCTCAGTTGTCCGACTTACTACAACATGGATTGTAATATCACTTGTCTGTGGATCAACTCCCAAGCCCCTCATCAACCATTTTTTAATAGAAGCTACACTTCTCTCAGCTGGTCTATCAATTACCCTTGGTGTTACAATAAATTCTGACAGATCTACCCCACTCGGCTCATAATGGACGTTTCCTTGACCATGGTATAGTTGAAGTATAAGTTTACTCGACATATCTGTAAATAAATCACTATGTCACTATTTTACGTAATAGACGAGTACAACGTAATATCCTATTTCAAATGTACCACAAATTTTATGTATGCTACTGTACTGCTACTCACAAATATTTAAAACTACAAATCTAATTACTATAATTACTACAGATCTACTAATTTACCTACATCTGACAATACATAATGCTACAGTTCCCATACTAAATCCCTAGATCACATAATGCATTTATTTAGTTATATTTCTACAGAAATATAACTACAACCTATTTAATATCATACATTTAATCATGTATATGATCTAGAAATATTACCTGAAATCGAAGTTCAAACCGGTAGGGCTTCACCTCTTCTTCTCTTCTCCTCCCCTTCTACCACTGTGCAGATGTGAGAGGAATGGAGAGAGCAGCAAATAAGCTGGTTTGCTGGGCGGTAGGGCTTATATAGGCGCTGGAGCCTGCCGCCCAGCCAGAGGGCGGCAAGGGGCCGCCTGCAAAATGCCAGGCCCCAGTTCGAGGAGCTGTGTCAATTTTGCAGGCGGCCCCCTTGCCCGAGACCTTGCCGCCCTCTGCCAGGGCGATAAGGGGGCCGCCTGCAAAATAGCCAGTACACCCTAAATAGCCGTCGCGCGCGCGTGAGCCATGTCAGCTTGCCGCCCTATGCCTGGGCGGCAGGGTCTTTTTCTACAATTTTTTCAAGCGCTCTAATATTACTGTAAATATTTAAATAAATATAAAAATAAAAAAAATTCAGGCAGTCGTCGCTCTGAAGTTTATTACGATCATGCGTCACCGCTTACGATAGACTAAGTCGCCACTCCTGACTCTTACCGATGTACAGGACGATGTACAGGACGTGAATGTTGCATTAGGTGATGATGTGCTCACTAAATCAAGCATTGGTCAACACTGGATCCGTGACGTAATAAAGTTCCTACCCCTTTGCAACATCCGGAAGCGCACGCCACAGTGCTCCATTGCGGAAGATAAGTACTGAACCTTGTAGTCTTGCATCATCTGACGATGCAAATGGAGGAATGAGACCATATTTGTTTCCAGAGGTTTAATTTTAGTCCCTCTCACATCAAATGTTTTACACTAATTAGAAGTATTAAATGTAGATTAAAAATAAAACTCATTTCATAACCTGGACTAATTTACGAGATGAATTTATTGAGTCTAATTAATCCATGATTAGCCTATGTGATGCTACATTAAACATGTGTTAATTATGAATTAATTAGACTTAAAAAATTTGTCTCGTGAATTAGCTCTCATTTATGCAATTAGTTTTATTATTAGTATATATTTAATACTCTTAATTAGTGCTCAAACATTCGATGTGATATGAACTTAAAAATAAATCCCTGAAAACAAACACCTGAGCCCCTTTACTAAAAAAACAAGATAGGAGTACTGCACAACTGACCATTCTTCCATGGATAAATCGAAGACCAGGACAGCCTGTATTTTCTGACACCTGCTGTACACGTGTGCAGCACATCCAATATGTCGACACTAGGCCTGGTCATATGATTACTCACTTCACAAAGCCAAATGACCTGCATATATAATGGCCCCATGAATACGATCTAATCATACAGAAAGACGATGATACTGTCGTTTTTCTGATAGCAACATTATTCCATCTTCTCGCGCCAAATCAATCAAACTTCAGTACGTTTGATCGGTTGGAAATCAATGGAGACCGCCATGTCCAAGCCTCACTTCGTGCTCGTCCCATGGATAGGCGGCATCAGCCACATCCTCCCCATGACTGACATCGGCTGCCTCCTCGCCTCGCACGGAGCGCCGGTGACCATCATCACGACGCCGGTGAACTCGCCACTCGTCCAGAGCCGTGTGGATCGTGCCACGCCACATGGCGCGGGGATCGCGGTGATCACGATCCCGTTCCCGGCCACCGAGGCCGGCCTGTCGGAGGGCTGCGAGAGGCTGGACCTGATCCCGTCTCCGGCCATGGTGCCTGGCTTCTTCCGCGCCTGCACAGAGTTCGGGGAGGCGGTGGCGCGGCATTGCCGTCGGCAGGATGGTCCCCGCCGGCCGAGCTGCATCATCGCGGGGATGTGCCACACGTGGGCGCTAGGCGCGGCGCGCGAGCTCTGCGTGCCGTGCTACGTCTTCCACGGCTTCGGCGCGTTCGCCTTACTGTGCATCGAGCACCTCTTCAAGCAACGGCGACACGAGGCGTTGCCATCGGCGGACGAGCTCGTCGACATCCCGGTCCTGCCGCCGTTCGAGTTCAAGGTGCTAGGCAAGCAGCTGCCGCCGCACTTCGTGCCTTCCACTTCCATGGGGAGTGGATGGATGCAGGAGTTCCGGGAGTTCGACATGGCCGTGGACGGCATCGTAGTGAACAGCTTCGAGGAGCTGGAGCACGGGTCCGCGGCGCTCCTCGCGGCGAGCGCCGGCAAGAAGGTGCTCGCCGTTGGGCCCGTCTCGCTCTCCCACGAACCAATTCTCGACCCGAGGGCCGCGTCAGACGACGCGAGGCGGTGCATGGCGTGGCTGGACACCAAGGAGGCCAGGTCAGTGGTGTACGTGAGCTTCGGCAGCGCCGGGCGGATGCCGGCGGCGCAGCTGATGCAGCTCGGCATGGCTCTGGTCTCGTGCCCCTGGCCGACCCTCTGGGTCATCAACGGCGCTGACACATTGCCCGGCGACGTCAAGGACTGGCTGCGCGAGAACACCGACGCGAACGGCGTCACGCACGCGCACAGAAAGTGCCTCATAGTGCGTGGGTGGGCGCCGCAGGTCGCCATCCTGGACCACCCGGCCGTCGGCGGCTTCATGACGCACTGTGGGTGGGGGTCGACTCTGGAGAGCGTCGCTGCCGGCATGCCCATGGTCACCTGGCCTTTCTTCGCCGAGCAGTTCATCAACGAGCGGCTGATCGTGGACGTGCTCGGCATCGGGGTGTCCGTCGGCGTGACGAAGCCGACGGAGAACGTCCTGACCGCTGGTAAGCTCGGCGGCGTCGAGGCGAAGGCGGAGATCGGGGCCGGACAGGTGAAGAAGGCATTGGCGAGGCTGATGGATGAAGGGGAAGACATGAGAAGGAAGGCTCAAGAGCTCAAGAAGAAAGCAAGGGCTGCTCTGGAGGAAGGGGGATCGTCGTACATGAATTTGGAGAAATTGATCCATTCTACCGTTTGAAATTCGATTTATTCGTGATAGCTTCATTGGTTCCTTGTTACTGTATAATATACTTGGTTTTATTCAACTGAGAATAATCATGGTTCTACTTTTTAGAAAAAATAAAAAGAATAACAAGCTGATTTTTCTGTGCGGTTTTGCGCGGAGCTATGTTTTCAAACTATTGGATTTGATATATAAATATTAACTTTTGATTTTACAAGACATGACTGTATTTTGTATTATTGTATATAAATAGCAAAATGCTCGTACGTTGCAATGAATGAACCCTCTCCATCTAAAAATATAGCTATATTTAGCATAAATTTTTTTATCTTAATTTAAATTATA
Organism: Oryza punctata; assembly: GCA_000573905.2. Lineage (NCBI taxonomy): Eukaryota > Viridiplantae > Streptophyta > Magnoliopsida > Poales > Poaceae > Oryza > Oryza punctata. Next base: position 24,641,022 of record CM002491.2, on the reverse strand, counting down.
GCTACTCTATCAGTCTGTTGATGCAAAAAACACACACTAGCCTGGGAGATCTGCTTAGCTCCAATGCAGGTCCAAAATAATGATGAGATACGGGCGTGCCAGTCAGTTTGATGCTGCAACTGACAAGATATATAAATTGAAGATTATCAAAAAACCGATCGGCTGATAAGCCGATATAGTGATTCCAGCCGATACTGATACCAGCTGATATCCGGTATAGATCTTGATACTTGAGTAAATAATGACATAAAGATAATCGGCTGATGATAATGTAATATAACAATAATATAATCAAGTAGCAACCAATCGGCTAGTAATGATAGATTGAATAAGCACTGATCCGAATGTTAAAGCATACATCGGCTGGAAGTCCGATGTCAATAAATCCAAATGATTAGATAAACAGTGAAACCTTTGTTGCGATCGGCTAAATCCAAATTATATGTAATCCTCTGAGCCAATACAACGTCCAGATAACTCATCGGCTGAAATCCCGATGAAACCCTTATTGGCAATCAAGAAGCAGGCTAGAGATTATGGTTCTAAGCATGACTTAGTAGATCAAACTGATGCAACACTAAGTATGAAAAGAAACATAATATTTAGACAATCAAGCCTTTGACTGATTTTCAGGGTGGTGGATACATTATATAATCTAAGCCAACAAAGTAATCTAACCGATATCGACGAAACCCTATATGGAGATCGGCCAATGCAAGTAGAAAACATTGTCAATCTAGATTATATAACATATATGATAATTCATCGGCTAGCACTCCGATAAAACATTAGCATGAAACTATCAGCTTAACAAGATTTATATTATCAACAACAATCTAGTAGGTCGAACCTAACCGATGCAGCACGAGATTGTATATGATAATCTAATACTTAATGAGCCGATAGATCTGTCTAATGTGATGGATATAACGAATCTATTTAAAACAACATTGTGATTGTAGAGATATATCGGCTAAGACAGAAGATCAGACTTAACCGAGACAGTCCCAACTAAACCGATGCGTCTCTAAACACAACACAATTAAGATAGAATTGAGATATCAGGTAAATATATCAACCGAACCAGAGCGATCCAAGAGATCGAAGCGATGCAGCCTTGAACAACACCAATGTAGCCGATAAATTCACCAGGACCCGACGGAACGTAGGGCTTACCCCTTCGCCGGAGATCGAAAGCCGATGCAGGCCCGCGTCAGGTGCCAAATTCCGCCGGTTGATAAGTAAAAACCTCAAAAAGAGGGTGGCGATGTGCCGAGAGTAGTTGTATTGATCGAGAGATAATTTACATAGACCCCGGGTGTACATATTTATACCCCTGGGTAGATACTAGTCCATATCGGATATGACTTAAACATTCCTAAAGATAAAAGAAAAAACATAAAGTCCTTATCAGACACTAAACACAATTTCCTAAAGATAAAAAGAAACTAGCAGACTCTTCCTAATTAATAGACAAACTGCCATGCCGCATCCTCCTTGAACTCGGTCTCATTTGGATAAGCTTCCTTTAAAAGATTAATTTCCTTAACCGAATTTGGTAAGAATCCGACTGTTGGCGATTGATATCTTCCATCGGTCGATTCTAGAACTCTGAAGCCGATACTGACTCTAGGCTGATGATGACTTCGAGGCTTACCAAATCTCATCGTCAACACAGTCACAAGTTTATTTGTAGGCTCTACCCTAGTATCGAATGTTTTTCTCTCTACCAGGATTTTATTTTGAATCGTATACGTTCACTACAAGAAATGCAATTATTGGCAAGAGTATTTTCCCTTGCAATAGTATTTTCCATTGTGTTTGACTGTATCGGCTTTCACATGGTTTTTGTCATTACCTCCATATTCTATCAAGGGATGGACCGAGCTTGAGGAACATTTTCGTGAATATTTCTTTGCTGGAATTGATAAGATGAAGCTTTCAGATTTACTATCGGTTGAGCAGCAAAAGAGTGAATCGGCTATGGAGTATATTCAAAGATTTTGTAATGTCCGTAGCCGATGTTGCAGTTTGAGCCTAAGTGATGAACAACTAGCCGATCTTGCATTTCAAGGATTGTCAGCATCTATCAGAGATATATTCTTTTGCCATGAATTTGACAATCTGGCTCATCTAGCGCAGACGGTATCGACTTATGAGAGCCGATGGCAAGAAACAAAGGAGAATCAATTTTAGAGTAATCAAGGCGAGACAGAAGAGAATTTTGAAGCGTGAGTCCTCATACTCCAAAACTGGGGGGCGTGTGTTAACGACGAAATTTGGTAAGCCTTGAAGTCATCATCGGCCTAGAGTGAGTATTGGCTTCAGAGTCCTGGAATCTTCCGATGGGCATTATTAATCGCCAGCAGTTGTATTCTTCATGGATTCGGTTAATGAAATTAATTAATTAAAGGAAATTTATCCAAAAGAGTCCGAGTTCAAGGAGGGTGCGGCATGGCATTTTATCTATTAATTAGGCAGAGTTGTTAGTTTCCTTTTATTTTTAGGAAAGTGTGTTTAGTGTTCGATGAGAACTTTATGTTTTTCCTTTTTTCTTTAGGAAAGTTTGTGTCGTGTGCGATATGGACTAGTATTTAACCATAGGTATAAATATGTACACCCAGGGTCCCTATAAATTATCTCCAAAGATCAATACATCTACATTCGGCACATCACCACCCTTTTACTTTCGACGAGTTCTTGTTTCAAGTTGGGCTGCATAGGCTTCGATCTCCGACGAGGAGTAAGGCTTGTTATGGCGGCTTGCGTTGTTGGGATTAGTGCTTCCATTACTTCAAAACTCTAATCTTGTTCATGTAAGTCGTCGAGTTATCATATACGTTATATAATCTAGATTGACAATGTTTTCTACTTGCATTGGCTGATCTCTATCTAGGGTTTATCGATATCGGCTAGATTATTTTGTTGGCTTAGATTATATAATGTATCCACCACCCTGAAAATCAGTGAAGAGCTTGATTGTCTGTTTCTTTTCATACTTAGTGCTACATCAGTTAAGTTTGATCTACTAAGTCGTGCTTAGGATCATAATCTCTATGCTGCTTCTTGATTGTTGTTGACGATGAAATTTGGTAAGCCTCGAAGTCATCATCGGCCTAGAGTCAGTATTGGCTTCAGAGTTTTAGAATCGGCCGATGGAAGCTATAAATCACCAACAGTCGGATTCTTACCAAATTCGGTTAAGGAAATTAATCTATTAAAAGAAGCTTATCCAAAAGAGGCCGAGTTCAAGGAGGATACGGCATGGCAGTTTATCTATTAATTAGGAATAGTTTATTAGTTTCCTTTTATTTTTAGGATAGTGTGTTTAGTGTCCAATAAGGACTTCATGTTTTTCCTTTTATCTTTAGGAAAATTTGAGTCGTGTCCGATATGGACTAGTATCTACCCATGGGTATAAATATATACACCCGGGGTCCATGTAAATTATCTCTCGATCAATTCAACTTCGACGCATCGCCACCTTTCACCTTTTTACTTTCGACGAGTTCTTATCTCAAGTTGGGCTGCATCGACTTCGATCTCCGACGAGGGGTAAGGCTTGTTATGGTGGCTTGCGTTATCGGGATTAGTGCTTCCATCGCTTCGACACTCTAATCTTGTTCATGTAAGTCGTCGAGTTATCATATACATTATATAATCCAGATTGACAATGTTTTCTACTTGCATCGGCCGATCTCCATCTAGGTTTTTGTCGATATCGGCTAGATTATTTTGTTGGCTTAGATTATATAATGTATCCACCACCCTGAAAATCAGTCAAAGGCTTGATTGTCTAGATATTATGTTTCTTTTCATACTTAGTGCTGCATCAGTTAAGTTTGAACTACTAAGTCGTGCTTAGAACCATAATCTCTACCTTGCTTCTTGATTGCCAATAAGGGTTTCATCGGGGTTTCAGCCGATGAGTTATCTGGACATTGTATCGGCTCATGAGGATTACATATAATTTGGATTTAGCCGATCGCAACAAAGGTTTCACTATTTATCTAATCATTTGGATTTATTAACATCGGATCTCCAGCCGATGTATACTTTAACCTTCGGATCAGTGCTTATTCAATCTATCATTACCAGCCGATTGGTTTCTACTGGATTATATTATTGTTTTATCACATTATCATCAGCCAACTATCTTTATGTCATTATGTACTCAAGTATCAAGATCTATACTGGATATCGGCTGATATCGGTATCGGCTGGAATCACTCCATCGGCTTGTCAACCGATTAGCTGTTTTATATGCTATTCACATATCTTGTCAGTTGTAGGATCAAACTGACTGGCACGCCCGCATCTCATTATTATTTTGGACCTGCACTGGAGCTAAGCAGATCTCCCAGGCCATCGTGTTTTTATGTCAACAATTGTCAATAAGGGTTTCATCGGAGTTTCAGCCGATGAGTTAGCTGGATGTTGCATCGGCTGATAAGGATTACATATAAGTTGAATTAAGTCGATCACAACAAAGGTTTCATTGTTTATCTAATCATTTGGATTTAACAACATCGGCCCTCCAGCCGATGAATGCTTTAACCTTCTGATTAGTGCTCATTCTATCATATCATTTATCTGCATTGGTTGAAATTACTCCATCGGCTTGTCAGTCGATTGGTTGTTTTATCTGTTGTTTACATATCTTGTTAATTGCAGGATCAAACTGATTGGCACGCCCGTATCTCATCATTATTTTAGACCTACATTAGAGTTAAGCATATGTCCCAGGGCGTCGTGTTTTTACGTCAACAATTAGCAAATATGATTGATGCATCATGTGATGCAGTGTCCAATGTATGCTTCCCATATATTTTTGCAGATGTCATTTGCTATGTACTGCATAAAGAGAACAATAATTAAAAATATCATTTCCGGTTAATTAGAATTAATAAAAAAAGATAAATTAAAACAATCCCAAGGGTATTTCATTGTATAGGAGAAATCAACTACTATATAAATAACTAGTTATTTTTTACAAACTGAATTGAAAAAAGTATTTGCAACGAGCAATCCTTGAGATTGTCCGTATTCTATGCAACAACCAAGACCAGTTATTTCCAAGGAAAGTTCTTGAATATAGCACTTGCAGAAGTTATTCTCAATGGGGTCCTAGCAAATGATAGTATTAGCTAGACCATTAATCCCAAGGCACCAATTGCAAGAGTGTCCCCTTGAAAATTGTATTCCCAACGAGAACAACATCAGTCCCAACGGAATTGGCTCTTAAGAATTCCTTCTTTTCTTGTAGTGGTTTTAATTTGTTTATCTATTTGGAATTTGTTTTTTCTTTTTTGATTAATGTAAAAATTATGAGACCACGAGAGCAACGTGGTAGTTATATTTTCTATTACTTTACTACGTCGATAGATAGAATGAAAGTCAAATTAAATTTGATACATAACTTAGGTGTCCTGAGAAAATGTGGTGTCTCATTTTTAAAATCCTTTTTTTTCTTCATACTTCACATGGTGTTGATGCAAAAAACACACACTGGCCTGAGAGGTTTGCTTTACTCTAGTGCAGGTCCAAAATTAGGGTTTCAGTTTCAAGGGCGTGCCAGTTGATTTGATCCTGCAATCAACAAGAAAAACATGCAAAGAGTATCAGTAAACGATAGACAATCGGCCACAGGGCCGATTTCATATCGTATGTGACCTAGCCGATGCAATAAAGCATGAATCGGCTGTAAGGTATAGTCAATGATAAAATTAACCCTAAAACTAGTATATCGGCTGAAAAGATCAACGTTACATAATCATTAAATCAATATTACTTTAGAAATAAGCAATTGGGATATATCGGACTGAACCGAGACAGAATAAATTGCCCAAGTCTAAAGGTAACATGAAATAATGATTAAGTATTCTGATGTCATAGCCGATATCTAGGTTTAACTCATCAAATGGTGATAATCATCAGCTGTTAACTCATCCTGTAAAGAAATCCTTCTAGAGCCGATGTTGGTTTCCCATGTTAATACAGCTTGATGCACATAAACCAATTGATAAGGTGGTACCTGAATTGCACCATGGTAAGCCATCCGATAAGACCACAATGATTCAGCTAGAATAGTATACCACTTCTTGGGATATTCGGCCATCTTTCTTTTGACCAACTTAATCAAACTCTTGTTAGATGCTTCAGCTTGTCCATTGGCTTGTGCATAATATGGTGATGAATTCAACAACTTAATTCCCATGCTATCAGCAAACTGAACAAACTCATCAGACACAAATATGGAACCTTGATCAGTTGTAATCGTTTGTGGCAAACCAAATCTGTATATAATATGCTCTTTAACAAAATTGATCGCATCTTGACTGTCAACTTTCTTCAAAGGAATTGCCTCAACCCACTTAGTGAAATAATCAGTTGCAACCAATATGAACTTATGTCCTTTGCTTGATGGTGGATTGATCTGGCCGATCATATCAATACTCCAACCTCTAAACGGCCACGGCTTGATAATAGGGTTCATAGCCGATGCTGGCGCTCTCTGAACTACTCCAAACTTCTGACAATCTTGACAACTCTTGTAATATCTGAAACAATCCTCCAACATTGTCGGCCAAAAATATCCAACTCTTCGACGTAACCACTTCATTTTATGAGCCGATTGATGTGTCCCACAAATACCTTCATGAACCTCACACATAACAACTTTAGCTTCTTCATACTCAAGCACTTCAACAGAACTCCATCAATCGTCCGATAATACAATGAATCATCCAACAGAACATACTTAAGAGCTTTATACCTTAATCTCCTTGAAACCGATCTTGAAGGATTCTTTAGATACTCAAAAACATCAAACCTCCTATCATCGGCTGGAATACAGGCCACTTCTACTTCAATCCCTTGTAACATCGGCCTATATCCGGAGGCGTCTTGAGCTAAATCATTGGCTTCAACGTTTTGCTCCCTACGAATATGCTTCAAAGTAACCATCTTGAATGTCTTCATCAGCTCCTGGCATTTCTCATTATAGATTATTAAGGTATCATTTTTGCATTCATATTCACCAGATAATTGACTTATCACCAAACTGAAAACAGCTTCATATTCCGCTTGATTATTTTTTGAGTATGGTTTAATAGTAAAAGCAAACTGAAAACTTGCCTCCCTAGGCGATATTATCACCAAGCCGATACCACAACCATGAGTACAAACTGATCTATCAAATAATAAAGTCCATGGCATGATGTCAATATTATCAACACTGGTATCCCTGTGTTCAACTATGAAATCGGCTATCGCTTGCCCTTTAACTGCCTTAGCCGATTCATATCTGAGATCAAATTCTGACAAAGCAAAGATCCACTTCCCAATTCGTCCTTTTAACATTGGAGCCGATAGCATGTATCTTACTACATCGGCCTTGCAAACTATAATGCACTCATTGGATAGTAGATAATGCCTCAACTTTGTGCAAGAAAAATATAAGCATAAGCATAACTTCTCCACAGGTGAATACCTAGTTTCTGCATCCAACAGGTGTTTACTGAGATAGAATATAACTCTTTCTTTTCCTTCAACCTCTTGAATCAAGACTGAGCCGATAGAATTTTGATCGGCTGATAGATAAAGTTTAAATGGAATCCCTTTCTGTGGTGGTATAAGAACTGGAGGGGTACTCAAATATTCCTTGATATTATCCAGAGCCTGCTGCTGCTTCTCTCCCCAGACAAATTCTTGATCGGCTTTCAACCTTAGCAAAGGAGTAAATGGTTCTATTCGGCCAGACAGATTTGATATAAAACGCTGAACAAAATTAATCTTGCCGATCAATGATTGTAGCTTGGTTTTATCTTCCGGGGGTTTGATATCTTTAATTGCTTCAATGCTCCTCTGAGGAATTTCAATCCCCCTCTCATGAACCAGAAATCCAAGAAACTGACCAGCCGATACACCAAAAGCACACTTGGTAGGATTTATTTTCAACCCATACTTCCTTGCTCGTTCTAAGACCTGTTTCAAATCGGCTATGTGATTATCAACTTCCTTGGATTTAACCACCACATCATCTATATATATCTCCACCAATGCGCTGATGAGATCGTGAAAAATATAGTTCATGGCTCTCTGATATGTAGCACTAGCACTCCTCAAGCCGAAAGTCATAACTACCCACTCATACAAGCCGATAGCGCCAGGGCACCTAAAAGCAGTCTTGTGGATATCTTCCTCAGCTATAAAAATCTGATTATAACCAGCATTGCCATCCATGAAGCTGATAATCTTATGTCCAGATGCTGCATCTACAAGTTGATCGGCTACTGGCATTGGGTATTCATCTTTCGGTGTAGCTTTGTTTAGATCTCTGAAATCAATACAAACTCTGAGCTTGCCATTTTTCTTGATAACTGGTACTATATTGGAAATCCACTCAGCATATCGGCATGGTCTGATGAAGCCAGCATCATAGAGTCTTGTAATTTCGGCCTTAATAGCATCATACATCGCAGCTTTATAACGTCTTGGGGGTTGCTTGTACGGCCGATAGCCTGATTTGATAGGGAGCCGATGTTCAACTATCGATCGGCTGAGTCCTGGCATCTCATAGTATTCCCAGGCAAAACAATCTCTATACTCCTTTAAGAGTGCAATTAATTTACATTTAAATTCTTTCGGTAAACCTTTACTAATATATGTCGGCCTAGGCCTATCACCTGGTCCAATGTCAATTTCCTCTAGTTCATCGGCCGACATAAAACCTTGCCCAAGCTTGCCGTCGAGATCATCAATAGTGTCTTCTGTGTATAGGTTGGAACCCTCCACGGCACCCTCAAAACAAGAATTGGGGCTCTCCATCTCCTGTTGTCTGTATGGCATCATCAGAAATCTTTAAGTAATCTCCTTGCCAAACTTTTCCAGATAAACAATCAATTCCTTCCATCTCCCAAATAGACAAATCGGCACAAGCTGCATTGACTGACCTGTCGGCTGGCACGATTTCGATTTGGTCTCCTTACCATTGAATCAAGCTTTGATGCATTGTTGAAGGGATGCAACAGTTGGCATGGATCCAATCTCTTCCCAACAACAGACTGTAGGAACCCTTCCCGTCAATAACAAAGAACGTGGTTGGAATTGTTTTACTGCCGATGGTTAGCTCCACATTCAAAACTCCCTTGGTCTCAGATGGGTTCCCGCCAAAATCTTTCAGAACCATGTTGGTTTTAATCAAGTCCTCTGAGTTCTTCCCAAGCTTTCTGAATGTTGTATAAGGCATTAAATTAACAGCTGCCCCTCCATCGACTAGCATCTTTGACATCGGCTTACCATTGACAAATCCCTTAACGTAGAGTGGCTTGAGGTGCCGATGATCTGTTTCTTCGGGCTTCTCAAAAACAGCTTGCTGTGGAGATAACATCAACTTAGCCGATGGCACATCCTCCTCTTGCTCGACAAGTTGTTCTACTGCATATTCGGCAGGCAACATAAATACCATATTTATCTCTGATGACATCACTTCCTTGCCTTTGTTGCGATCGGCTCTGACTTCATCGGCTGGCATCGCTTTGCTCTTCACGCGCCATACTTTCTTCGTTTTCTGCCGCAGCCGATGCTCAATTGCACCCTCAACCTCCTGGAATTGCTCTCTGTTCCTCATCCTTTGAACTCTTCTCTTTTGATTCTTGGTAAATATCCCAGAGGGACACCATTGGGGATGCGTTGGCTTGGATTCTCCACGTGAGTCATCTTCATCATTGTCTTGTCGCATCAGCCCAAGTCTTTCATGTACTGACAGCCTTGATTGTCTTGGCCGATGTGTAATTGCATGTCGTCGGCTTGATTTTTGGATGAACTGGACATCAGGATCACTGCAGCCAGGGCAATTTTCGATAGATGGTGGCCTCATACCTTCGTTCCAGCAGAATCTAAAGAATTCACAACTCCAATGGGGATCAAAATATCTTTCTTCTTCATCAGGATATGTCTCCTCCTCCTGTTGGCGTCTGTTTTGATACTTGCCGATCATACCAGCCGATCTGATACTCCTAGTGTAGTTTTTATTTCCATCGGTTGTATTCCTGTTGTATCCAGGATGCACCATGTTAACTGGAAAAGGGTGTCCATCTATCTTCATCGGCCTCTTCACTATGTTGGATCCATCAATCTTAATTTTTCCTTATTCGATAGCCGACTGGATATGTTGTCTGAAAAATTTTGCAATCGTTAGTGTGATGAGATCCTGTATTATGCCATTTACAATACTTCCTTTTCTTCAACTCTTCAGCCGATGGGATGACATGTCCTGCCGGTAGTTGAATCTGTTTCTCCTGAAGAAGAAGATCGAAGATCCTATCGGCCTTGGTAATGTCGAAGTCAAACCTTTCCTCTGTAGCCGAATTCTTAGCCCATTGACAGACCACCGTCTTCTTGTTCCTAGCCCACTCGGTTGCATTGATATCTGGGTCTTCATCTTCGGAGTCAGAATCATAATTGTAGACATTATTTACATTGTTAGCCTTTTTGATGAATTTCCTAGCCTCTTGAAATCTTGTCTCGTGAGCCGATACCTTCTGAGCCAAGTGTGCTAAACTGTCAAAGTCTTGAGCTGAGAACCTCTCCCTGATCGGTGCTAGCAAACCTTGGAAGGCCAGATCGGCTAGTTGAGAATCTGATAAAGATAAGCTGTAACATCTATTTCTCACGTGTCTGAATCTGACGACTCTTCCCCAGCTGTGGACTCAAACCTCTCACAACCAAAAAAAACGTCTGATTTCTGCCTAATAGCTGTAAGGTCCGATAGCTTCATCTCTTGAATTCCACTGAAAAAGTACTTGTGGAATTGTTTTTCCAAATCGGCCCAACTCCTAATCGAATTATATGGCAACGATGAAAACCATGTAAATGCTGATCCAGATAGTGATAGTGGGAACAGACGAACTCTGAGAGCTTCTGTAGCCGATGCCTCACCACACTGAGCTAGAAATCGGCTAATGTGCTCGTAAGTTGATATATTGTCTTGCCCCGAAAGCTTGGAGAAGTATGGCACCTTGTATCGGTTTGGTAATGGAACTCGATCGAAGTATTCTGGATATGGATGCCGATACATATTGCCATTATCCTTCGGTTTAAGCCCGAACTGCTCCCTCATGACGTCAGCGATCATATCGGCCCAGGGCTGATGAGGTGTTGCTCTGCCATACTGCTGCTGTAGTGGATCCGTCTGGCCGTATTGGATCGGCTGAGGTCGTGGTGAGTGAGGCTGATAAAGATTATTAAAGCCGGCCGATATGCCTTGTGGTGGCACATAAGGAAGTTGTTCTGTATTGAATTGCTGGCTTATCGGCTGAGTAATTCCAATCGTTCGTTGTGGAACCGAAGGAATTTGGTAAGATGTGTCAAGAGCTGGCAGTTTTGGATGAAGAATACTGATCAATTGTTCTGGTGTTAATTGAGGTGGCACTTGCCCCCCAGTGATCGGCCGTGATCTGGTTAAAATTGACGGAATGTTTGAACTTGAGAAGGGAGCCGATGGAGCCTGGGTTTGAAGCACTTGTTGATTTGTCTGATTCCCGCCAATCTCTGTCTTCACGGTTCTATATGCTGGGAACGTGCCATCTGGTAGGTAAATAGGTCCTTTAGCCTTTTCTTCAGCTATCGTTTCGTCTACTACCGACGTGATCATGTTTGTCAAAGTATTGACAAGTACTCCGGACTGGTTGACTAGCGCATGATGTACAGCCGAATCGATGCGATCTTGCAATGTGTGCAATTCTTCGTTACTCGATTCGGTTTTCACTTGTTTATCCTTCTCTTGTCCGGATCCAGAAGTACTTGGGTCTTGCTTCACGATCGTTGGTACTTGGATTTTGGTCCTTTGGATGACCGTGCCTTGCCGGGTGACTGTGAACGAGTGCAAATATTGATTTTGGAGTTGGTTCATCATTTGTTGCAATTCTTCTTTCTGTTCGTCACTTAGCTGCTCGGGTGTAACCACGACGATGTTGTCCTCCGCAACTTCACTGATGTTTGGAGACATGATGACACGAGTCCCACTGGGCGTGCCAAAAGCGTGTTGATGCAAAAAACACACACTGGCCTGAGAGGTTTGCTTTACTCTAGTGCAGGTCCAAAATTAGGGTTTCAGTTTCAAGAGCGTGCCAGTTGATTTGATCCTGCAATCAACAAAAAAAACATGCAAAGAGTATCAGTAAACGATAGACAATCGGTCACAGGGCCGATTTCATATCGTATGTGACCTAGCCGATGCAATAAAGGATGAATCGGCTGTAAGGTATAGTCAATGATAAAATTAACCCTAAAACTAGTATATCGGCTGAAAAGATCAACGTTACATAATCATTAAATCAATATTACTTTAGAAATAAGCAATTGGGATAGATCGGACTGAACCGAGACAGTATAAATTGCCCAAGTCTAAAGATAACATGACATAACGATTATGCAGATTAATATCATAGCCGATATCTAGGTTTAAGTATGTATCGGCTATAGCTCCGATACAACCTTATGCTAGGATATTTTCTAGTAGTAAATATATTAAACTATAACCAATTAGATTGATATCAAGCTTAATATATTTATATTAGATTAGATCCTGACATAAGGGGCAGATATAGAATATTAAACAAAGCATAACACAATTTAAAACAACTATATCAAGTAAGATCGGCTGAAACCCCGATACTATCCTTATTAACAACCATGAAGCAGGTTAGATACCATGATTCTAAATACGACTTAATAGGTTGGACTGAACCAATGCAGCATTAAGTATAAATAGAAGCATGAGATCTAAAGAATCAAGCCGATGGTTGCTTTTTCGGGATGGTGGATACATTATATAACTTAGATTAACGAAGTAATCTAGTAAATATCGATGAAACCCTAGAAAGGATCTAGCCGATATAAGTAGATTGCATTGTTGATCTAAGTTATATAACGTATATGATAATTCGGAGAATCACAACAAAGAACTAGAGTGTCATAGAGATGTAAGCACTAGCCCTAATGATGTAACTCGCCATGACAAGATATACCTTTTTGTCGAATATCAAATTGATGCAGCACGACTCGAAAGCACAAACTTGTCGAAAGTAGAAAACAAAGGTTTGGTGATGCGCCGAGATTGATTGAACGTGTGTTGTTATTATTTACAAGACCTCGGGATTATATTTATACCCGAAATTACAAGCATTGTCCATCACGGACACGACTCATATTAACCTAATACAAATCCAACTAACCAACAAATCCCTTAGGCGGACTCTTACCGGGAATATCTATAAGGAAATCACATAAAATATACTAATTAATAGATACAATTGCCTCCTCAGGATTTTATCCGTGCATGGCAATCCACATGAAACACGTTAACACAATTTGATGACGTGTACCAAGTCATATTACCGACATCGGCTCCATCGGCTAACCTTGTCCAACTCTGACTCTGCCGATCAGTCCACAGCCGATTCGGACTCCAGCCGATGCGCACTCTGTTTCCGATATCCTTGCATATTTTCAAATCCGCTTCGGACTATGTTGTGTTTCCGATCCTTGTAGATAGATTTGCTTACCAAATTTCATCGTCAACACATGGTAATTCGCTTCCTTTTTAAGTCATCTTAATAATCATAGATAGATAGATAGATAGATAGATCACTACATTTTACTCTTAATTAGAAGTACAAGGTTGAACTGTTCTCTATGCCCAGGCATAGTTTACACTTGGTCAAGGATCAGGCATAGTTTATGTTGGGTTGAAATGTTGGATATAGCTAGGCTTTGTTTGAATTGGATTGGATGGAACATAGAAGTAAAGCAGGATTATCATCAGGCTTGGCCGCTTGGGGCAAAGCTTGTTATGGGATTGTCCTATTAGCGGCCCAGGACTAATCATCAAGTCGCACACCGTTGAAATTTGGGCTGAACGGTCCGTAATTAACAGCAAAAACAACATGAACCTCCTAATTCAACTGTATTCTCCACATTGCTACTGCTTCCTCCATTCTAAAATATAGACACAATCTAATACTATAAATCTAAATAGATATTAGATATTCGATACTAAGTTGTTATATTTTGTATGTCAATATCCATAATACTAGATTAGTTGACTTATGTCTAATCTGATAAACCGGTATTATGTTGTTTTATTTTTAAACAGAGAAAGTAATCAATTGTCATATTACCCTTCCACCGCCCCAACTGTACGTACTCCCTCCCATAGAATAATATCATTTTTAGCATCTTATGTTTGTTCCATAATAAGTTCATTTTTAATAATTATTGTGAAGTTTATAAAAGTACGAAATAAATATATTAGTAGATAAAGATAAAAATAATCATATGATATTAGATAAAATAAATGTATTGTAGTATTTTTTAATTTTGTATTGGTATATATAAGACAGGTGAATAAATAACTTTTTTTAACGAGGGAGTATATCATAAGGCGCAGCATCATTGTCTCATGGACTATGCACGTACATATACAGGGTCATATGGATAATCAGGCGATCAGCATGGTCGTCGACTCGTCAAGTAGGAGTTGGCAGTAGGGACACAAAACTGAACATGACGTCTCATCCGTAGGCATGCAAGTGACCTGAAATTTGCACACTACATTTTGCATATAAGAATTGTTCGATTATTTAGTATTAGTGTTCACTATAGTATTTAATTGGTCCCTCTTGAATTTGGCTCAAGCTCTGCCATTGTGTACTTTGCTTATCTGTTTTATCAATATACGAGTATAATGCAATCTTTTTATTTTTTAAAAAAAATCGGAAATCAGGACAGCAAGCATCAAAGCGCAGCCACTAGTAATTAGAGAGGGTCCAAAAGAGCACCTAACGTACACAAAAAAAACGACTAATGTTATTCGCAGCCATTTTTTTTTTGTTGTTGTTGGTGATATGTCGCTTTCCCTGTTCACTTTCATCTTAATTAATTCTTCAGTGCGTGCTTTCCAACAGAACATCTTTCGGACGTGTTTAGCCGACCATATACTCTATGTAGTATTGTATTGAATTAAGGTTAAATTATTTTGTCCCATATTTAAAAAAAAGTTTAAATAGTTATATTCACTAACATGTACTACCGCCTTGGCCATGTTCCTTTTCAAGTTCAATGATTGATGCAATTATGGATTCATGCGTACATTTTCTGAACTCATAAACAATAAGATTTTTATACAAAACTTTATATATATAAATTTTTAAGTACGGTTTAAAATCCATTTTTAATATAATAATATTTAATTCATCCATTTGTGTTCTCGAATAATTACCATAGAGTATTCAGCTACTTGGCCATTCAATCATTTAGTCCAAAACTTTAGAACTTTAGAAATATAAATACAGTACTGCAGTTCCGTGTTTATGTACTTTTAGGATTTTATGCTTGATTTCATTTTCTAGGCCCATAACCTGTGAATCTGGATCCTCTGCATTACAAGTTGTAATGCAGAGGATCCACAGTATCCGGCATTAGAGGGAAAGGAGGCCATCCGATCAAGATCGGAAGGACCATATTTGCGCTACAGTGTTTTTGTTCGATGATCCGGATCCATAACCTGTAATCTCTAGTGTTTGCCAACATGTTTCACGATGTGCTGACCAACGTGATTCCCTCAATGGAAAAACATTTTAAAGCAGTAATCATGAGAAAATCAACAAATTTTATGAGCTCCATCGGTTGCCCTAAAAAGCCAAAGCTAAAGATAAAATTTAAATTTTGAAACTTAATTTTAAAGTTGATTTTAAGATATTCTCAACGTAGTTTCTTTTGCAGCACTGGTTTTTAAGTCGCTAATAACATACACACATCCCCATATGGGGCACCATGGTATATACTCAATTGGAATATATATATATATATATATATATATATATATATATATATATATATATATATATATATATATATATATATATATATCATCCGCTAGAAATGCTTTATTTCATTTTGTTCCCGTTCTTCAATTCCTTATTATCGAATCCATGGGGGACTTGTCATATTTAGAATCTTTCTGCGGTATGCTCTATTTACGATTCTTTCGTACTATTTTCTCTTTACCACGTGATAGGTCAGCGAAGCGTGAGCGGGCGCTCCAAAGTAAAGGCCAAACACTTCGGCCTAAGGGGAATGAGCATATATATATGAAAATGCATATTTACACTTAGGTTTACATGTACCTACAATCTACACCGTTGATGTGTTCCAAATTCGTGCTACAAAATATACCTACCCTTGACCAAATGAATGTTTGCTATAGGGAGAAAATATTAGATTGGTACACAATACGTATAATATGTATGCTGCATTTTTTACCAAATAAATTTTTTCAATAATAACCATATATGACATTTAATGAATGGTATTTCTCTAACCCTTACTTTTTTTATAACATGATATTTAATCAAAATGAGAAAACGATAGATCTATTATATTACCAAATTATCATCTTGCAAAAATGATACTCCCAAAATAATATCTATCCTACCATCAAAAACTACATGAACAAAGTAATTTATATAAACAAGGTAAATTTGAGCTGGTAAATTGATAACCTCCATGTTTTACATATAAGAAATACAAAAATTACATAAACAAGACATTTTACACTTGTAAAAAATATCGTATAAAGTAAATATCATGCATGGTACATTTTGTTAGCATATAATGTACCTGCTTTAAGATTCGTGCAAGCTATATAGGGTGTAGATTGTGGGTGCATGTGAATCCGAGTGAAAAAATCCAACTCATATATATATATATATATATATATATATATATATATATATATATATATATATATATATATATATAAGTTTTAAGCACAAATTATTATTATTTCGCTATTAAGCTGTGACGGCTTATAATAAGCATATGAGCAACCAGTGACCTAAGAAACAAATAGAGCTATTATTGATACCGATATTTGTACTACGTCCAGTCACAAATAAATAACATTTTGCACAGTAACATGACCACCAAGATGCCGGTTTGATTATTAATTAAAATTACAAAAAACTATGAATAATGCAGCAAAATTATAATATGCTGAAATCATTGTTAAAACAAATCTAGCCATATCATTTCAATAGTTATACATATTGAAATTAAATATTTACTGACAATTAAAGTTTAAGCGTGTTAACTACATGTATTACAAACAGTCGCTTATTTATGACTGAAGAGAGTATAATCTCATACTGATTTTCTCGGCACACGAGAAATTTGAAATGGTGAAACTTGGGAGAAAATGACAGATGGTGTGGAATGGTCCGACTAATGGACAAACATTTTAAAGCGATGAATATTAAAAAAAAACTTTAATAAACATTGTGAAACAAATACAGTGTTGATTGATATCGATAAACTTTAAATGGTAATAAATGAATCATATATCATAATATATTGATTTTCTCAGTAGATAAATACTACTAGTAGTATGAGATGTATGGCGAGTTGATGTACATTAATTATACTTTAAATGGTACATTCATCTACAATAAAAGGAGAGAACATACGGAGCCAAACACATCCGTATTTGTACCCCTGGCCGCCGGTTGCAACAAGGCGACGCAATCACAGCCTGGGCAAGTCCTCGTAGCAAAGCCATGGACAGCCACCGAAACGAACCCCAGAGAGAACAGGAAATGGACACAAAGCCTCACTTCGTGGTCATCCCATGGCTGGCCACCAGCCACATGATACCCATCGTCGACATCGCCTGCCTCCTCGCCGCGCACGGCGCCGCGGTGACCGTCATCACGACGCCGGCCAACGCGCTGCTCGTCCACAGCCGCGTAGACCGTGCCGGCGACCAGGGAACTTCCAGGATCACTGTCACCACTATCCCGTTCCCGGCCGCCGAGGCCGGGCTACCGGAGGGGTGCGAGAGGGTGGACCACGTCCCCTCGCCGGACATGGTGCCAAGCTTCTTCAACGCCGCCATGCAGTTCGGCGACGCGGTGGCACAGCACTGCCGGCGCCTCATGGGACCGCGCCGGCCGAGCTGCCTCATCGCCGGGATATCTCATACGTGGGCGCACGTCCTGGCGCGCGAGCTCGGCGCGCCGTGCTTCATCTTCCACGGTTTCTGCGCGTTCTCCCTGCTCTGCTGCGAGTACCTGCACACGCACAAGCCGCACGAGGCGGTCTCCTCGCCGGACGAGCTGTTCGACGTCCCTGTCCTGCCACCTTTCGTGTGCAGGCTCACGAGGCGGCAGCTGCCGCTGCAGTTCCTGCCGTCCTGCCCCGTTGAGTACAGGATGAAAGAATTCCGGGAGTTCGAGCTGGCCGTGGACGGCATCGTGGTGAACAGCTTCGAAGAGCTCGAGCGTGACTCCGCCGCTCGCCTCGCAGCGGCCACAGGCAAGAAGGTGTTCGCTGTTGGCCCCGTCTCGCTGTGCCGCTCCGCTACTCTCGACGACCCGCGCGCCGCCTCGGATGACGCGAAGCGGTGCATGGCGTGGCTGGACGCCAAAAAGGCCAGGTCCGTGCTGTACGTGAGCTTCGGCAGCGCCGGGCGCATGCCACCCGCGCAGCTCATGCAGCTCGGCGTGGCGCTCGTGTCGTGCCCATGGCCCGTCCTCTGGGTCATCAAGGGCGCCGGCTCGCTCCCTGACGACGTCAACGAGTGGCTACGGGAGAACACCGACGCCGACGGAGTCGCGGACAGCCAGTGCCTCGCGGTGCGTGGTTGGGCGCCGCAGGTGGCCATCCTGTCGCACCCGGCTGTCGGCGGCTTTGTGACGCACTGCGGGTGGGGCTCCACGCTGGAGAGCGTCGCCGCAGGCGTGCCCATGGCTGCATGGCCATTCACCGCGGAGCAGTTCGTGAACGAGAAGCTGATCGTGGACGTGCTTGGGATCGGCGTGTCCATCGGCGTGACGAAGCCCACCGGTGGCATGCTGATCGGTGGCGGCGGCGGCGGCGAGGAGACGGCAGAGGTTGGAACGGAGCAGGTCAAGAGGGCATTGAACAGTCTCATGGACGGAGGAGTCGAAGGAGAAGAGAGGGCGAAGAGAGTTCAGGAGCTCAAGGCCAAGGCTTACGCTGCTTTGGAGAAGGAGGGGTCATCCTACATGAATCTGGAGAAGTTGATCTTGCCTGCGGTTTGAAATTTGATCGGTTTGCGTTAGCATATCATCTCATTTTCTGAATAAATTCCTGTATTTGATGATTGAACTATTGATGTACTCGAGATATTGGTTTATTGTTGAACTGTGGTATCGTGCATTTCCATGTGCAAGGATTGGAAAAGGGAAGATAATTCTATCCTTATAGTGATCACATCGTTTTTGCACTGTGATGTCACACCTCTCTTGGTAGACTCTTTGTCGGGTCTGGTAGTGTGATCAGCAGTTTTGGAGCTTCCTGAAAATGATCATGTAGCAGACCTCAGTATGGCTGGAACTATAACCGTTTCCTTCTGCGCACGCCCAGAAAGGCAGAAATGACACGGCTGCTGGGATGAACCACCGCCTTCAAGGCGATCCAGCTAAGAGATTTGGAGCACAGGACAAGCTTCATTTTTCAGATTCTCCAAAAGTGATTTATTGTTGAGATCCCTATAAACAAGGCCGTACCTAATAAATTAACGGTGACGCTCAACCTAAATCGGTACGTAGTAGTAGAAGATTTTTTAAAATCAAAGTTATATGAAAATTATGTTATGATACAGTGATTTATTTATTTTATTAGACAATATTGGAAAATTTAATGCTTACGTTCATATCGTTGTTATGACCCATAGTTTTTTGAGGTTACCATAATTAAGATTAAATACTTATTAGAGCTCAAGAAAACAAACGCCTCCTAGCCTAATCAATTAAGGAGTAAGCATGTAACTTCTTTTTCAAAATGTAACGAGAGCCATTTAAATACATATGTTTTTAGATTAAAGTATGAAATATTTAGGCTATGTTCGGTCGCCACTTTGCACTCCCTTATTGACGGGTGTGCTTATAAACAACTCATTAATTCTTGGCATGCAAATTCTTGACATTACCCTTTTAGAAACACTATCATCCTCTCAAGGACTACCGTCATCCCTCCACCTTGTTGGCACCACTCCTGACATCATCTAAGCCTCACACACCACATCAGGACATACCCTCAACCCCTTACTACCCTTCTTCGTAATCTACTTGTTTTCATCTCTCTACTTTCTCTTCCATCTTACCACCATATAAACTTCGATGCCTTCGTGTCACCATCTTTCGCGTCTTTGGTGGCTAGCACCATATTCCACCTCTTAGCCTCTTTCTTTTGTTTTTACATTGTTGTCACCTTGGCACTCCTTATCTGCAATCTATTGTTGGTTTCCTATCAAATCTGGTCTTTCGGCCAAAGGAAAAACTCCTCTTCTCTTAGCGACACCCTAACCCTAGACGATCCTAACTGGTCATCACCATTGTTATCGGAATTCTTCGAGTTCATTGGAGATGAAGAGGGAAGCATCAGAGTCGCTTTAGACTGTTATGGTAAATTTGCAATGGGCTAACAAACGGGGTGGAACCTGGTAAAATCAGCATTTCAATCAGAATCAACTTTTTATTTCAAGACAAAGAAAAGGGCTAGCGAGAGCACATTTCTTTTTCACATCACTATACTTGCAGCTCCACAATCGGCTAACTGCTGACTAATGACTGCAATGTTCTATCGGGCTGTGTGGTTCACAGTTTCATGATGGGCCTCAGGTTATTTAGCCCACAATAGCATAAGTTCACATTACTTCTTTCTTTAATTAGTGATCGAATCTGATTCATATCCCGTAATACTCTTGATCCCAAAATATTAAAACCGTACAATTTAAGATTTTGAAGGGTAGTTTCGCTGATATGGTGCTTTGATCTGGTCCAACCGGCTGACTAAGCATGTAGGATCCACTGACAGTGTAACATTTTTTTTCCTTCCCTCTTTCTTCTCTCCTTTTCTCCTCTTTTCTAGCTCGGCAGTGCCAGGAACCTCCACAAGGCCGACGCGCTAGCGACGACGCGGCCTCAAGGCAACGACCTAGGCCGGCGGCACCGGCGGGCACGACGCGACGCTCGTCTTCGGCGGGCGAGGGGAGTACGGCGGCGGCGACTCGGCGAGTGGGAAGACGTCGGCCTCTCCTCCCGCGGGCGCCGCCGCTGCTGTTCGTCTTGGGGATAGGCGATTCAGGCTGGCGGCGGCGGCGGCGAGCACGACGCGGCGCTCTTCTTTGGCGGGCGACAGGAGTCCAGCGGCGAGCGAGGGGGAGGACGTCAGCCTCCCCTCACGCCGGCGCCGCCGTTGCTGCTGGT
The DNA here is from genome assembly GCA_000573905.2 of Oryza punctata. Lineage (NCBI taxonomy): Eukaryota > Viridiplantae > Streptophyta > Magnoliopsida > Poales > Poaceae > Oryza > Oryza punctata. The sequence goes on along the minus strand of CM002491.2, from coordinate 24,619,729 downwards.
CTTGGGGATAGGCGATCCAGGCCGGCGGCGATGGCGAGCTCGACACAACGCTCTTCTTCGACAGGCGAGGGAAGTCCGAGGCGGCGAGGGGGAGGAGGTCAAGCGGCTGCCCAATCGACAAAGCCGCCGGGCTCCTCCGTGGACGTCCTCATGCCGCTTGCCACGGCCTGCTTCTCCTCAATCCTCTTGCCAAAGGTGGAGCAGATCGAGGCGGCAAGCGGCTCGATCCATCCGCTTCCTCCCACGGCGGCGGTGGGATGCGGTCGTGGAGCGGGGTGGGGAGCGGCACAATGTCGCCGCGGGACAACCACGCAACCACGCCTGCAGGAACATCTCCATCCGCTTTCTCCCACAGCGGCGGCGAGATGCGGTCGGGGAGCGGGGTGGGAAGCGGGGCAGTGTCGTCGCTAACCTCCGTCACCGGCTGCTACTGCTTCCGGGACCTCGACTGGGCTGCCCGGTGAGGCTCCCTCTCCTCGAAGGCGTGCACGCCGCCATACTTGCAGGTGTGGTGGCACGAGCAAGACGACGGCCGGTGGTAGCAAGCAGGGACGGCGCTGGCCGCCGCAGCCTTCGCTTCTCCGCCCCGACGCAGACGACCCAGCACCGCTCCTCCTTGCGCCGCGCCGCGCCGCCGCCGCCGATCCGCATCTGCCTCGGGTCGCCGTGAGATAGTGCGGGAAGAAGAGGAAAAAGAAAAGAAGAATAAAGAAAGGGATGGAAAAAATGTGATACTGTGGGTCCCACGTGCTGAGCCAGCCACTTCGCTCGGTACAAAGTGCCACGTCAACGAAATCGCTTTTCAAAACCATCCAGCAAATCAAATTGCACCGATTTTAATAATTAGGTCTCCTCCAATAGTACCATGTAAGCTATCTCATAACATGTCCATATCATCATCTATCCTATGTGGAGGAAAGAGAAGGCAAAAAATCATCTATCTATCTCCTATTCCCACACCTATTTCGCTCAGTTACCGATGCCGTATGAGCCTATAGTTTATCACCATGTCATTTACTACCCATGCTGCTATAAAAGCAAGAAGAGATAACCTTAGAGACAGTTCATTACAGAAACTATCTCTTAGATGATGTATACGATTTATGAGCTAGCAGTTGTCTCAACCTTTGAAGGAGGCCTTATGGAGTGAAGATATCTGGTATTGCGATTCATTATGCGGATTAGATTTGGCGAGTCACTAGTTAAAAGGAGTCAAAATAAACTTATTCCGCCCACAATACCGTAGCATACAATCATTCGGCCTTTGCCCAACAAAATTTGCCTCTATGAGACCATACCGGTTGGGAAGTTGGGCCTTGAGAGGTCCGTTATTGTAAAGTTGTTTCCAGTGCAGGCTTTACAAGACTCGTGAAAACTTACACCAGAGAGAAATTGAGCAAGCCACAAGCGAGAGGCTTCCTCTGATCCTCTCGCATATACTTTTGCGGTTCCCACAAATAATCACCTAAATACCATTACGAACTTATAAGCACGCAATGAACACTCTTAACAGAATCACAGGCACGCCTACTGATGAATCAGCCTGAAAAATGTCGTCGCAGCTAGCAACATCTACCTACGTCCTCGAGTACCTACGTGACTATGTGAGTGGGACGGGCCACGGCTGCTATCACATCGAGCCCGCGGAATCTATCCTTGGGAAAATGCCCTGGCCCGGCCCGAGAACGTGCAGCGGGTCGAAGCGGGCCTTGCGGGCCGCGAACCGGCCCCAGCCCGCGCCGAAGTGGTCGCGCCAGCGCGCCGGCGACGGCTGCCGCGCTAGGTACTGCTTCGCGCCGATGCCGCGGCCTCTGCCGCCGTCATCACGGCACACCTCGTCGGCGACGCGGCGGTGCTGCGCCATGATCGACTCCACGCACGCGCGCCCGCACCGCGCCGGGTCGGTCGATCGGAGCACGCCGAAGATGTACATCACCCCGTCCGGCGCCGCCGGCACCACCGCCGACGTGTTCCCGTCCCACCTGAAAACGCGTCCAAAAAACCGGTCAGTACTTCACGAGAAAGAATCATACGGTGTATTGTATGCAATAATGCAAATGCAAACGCTTTGATGGCGGTCATTCGTTCGGATTCGTGTGGCGCCTTCCAAAAATGGCATTGCAGAGGAGGTCAGATTTTCTGTCCTGAAAAGGCAAAAACAGCATCTTTTCTGCAGGAGGATCACCGCCATGGTCCGGAGGGTTTCGAGGTGAAGGGAATCCGGAATCTAATCCGACAGCAGAAAGGTCGCCGCGCATCCCAGCAGCAGACGATTTTGCACCGTTTGCGACGATAAAACCCTGGCACCCTGCACTACAATCTGAAATTCTCAGCTGCTCTCAGCCGCACACACGGGCGCGTGCAGGTCTGCAACCAAGGTGGAAGCTAACACTAGTACTACTACCGTAGTATAGCCGTATAGGAGTATTATGCACTAGCCTACGGCAACCCTTGCTATACTGCAGAATATACTGTATACTCCTAGTAGCTGTAAACCAGTGCAACTGTACAGTGATATACTACTCCCTGTATATTAGTTCGGGGAAAGGGAAAGACCGGCAAGCAACGGGCAAATAGGCAGCATGGAGATGAACTATTTGGTTGCCCTACCAATAACGCAAGGGCTGCAACTTGCAAGACAGTACTGCTATAGTTTTAAAGCATTGTTTCCATCACAATCTGAAGATGATCACGTACTGAACATGCCGTTTTCTCGGTAACGCTAGTTGCCTACCACTGTGCAGTTTCTTGCAAGAGTAGTATAGTACTCGTAATCTACTAGTATTAACATGGATTGGATCAAGGTGGCATGTCAAACTCGAGCCAGGCCCGGCCGACCCTGCTCCCCGCTTGCCAACACTGTTCACATCACAGCGCAGTGCCCTGCAAAACAGCAAAAGGCACATGGAATCTTTTTCTACTGTATACGCATCTGATTCTCTTCAATAATCTGGACGAACAAAATCTGGAATCTGTACTCCCATGAACAAAAAATCTCTGATCAAAGGACTCAAGCTGGCGAAGTGGACTCCTGTGTTGCAAGTTAGTGCTTCCTCAGTTCCTCCATCCCAAAATACAAGAACAATACACTGGTACTCTCTATTGGTAGTATTATACTAGCAGTAATATTAAGTATAAATTAGTAATATACTAATATAATTATTACGAGTAATTTTATCATTTATGTTTTTTCCCTACTAGATCAATAGGTGGTTATCCATTATGTTAGCATTGCTCATATTCCATCAAAAAGTTAAAAAGGAAGGAAAAAATTTTATTCACTGCTAAATGACTATTATACCCCTATTTTTTGGGATAATAATACCCCTCCACATTTCTATTACCGTTAACTAGGGTTGTAATGAGATCAACGGTTCAGATTATTTTCTACTACCAGTAGATCACACCAAAGTGAGGCTTAAATATAAGATATTTTGAATAAATTAACACACTCTAGTACTACGAGAATTTCATAATATTAGAATGTATCATATCCACCCAAAATCTCTTATATTTTAAAACGGATTATATTTTAAAACGGATAGAGTACAATTCGGCTATGGTTCATAGAGAGAAGGTTTGATGGATGTAATCCCTCCGCCGTATTAAAAATTAATCTAGAGGGGATGTGATATAACTTAGTACAATAAATAAATCTGCAGAGTTGTTGGGTTGGGTTACCTTCTTTTTGGTTGGTTATTTCTGGAATAGAAGTTAAAAAAAGCCAGTTTGACAACTGACAGGAAATGGTGGTGTAGAGAAGAAAACATGAGGTGGCCGCCACGAGGCTTGAATCTAGGCTGCTGTTGGGAGATGCTATGGCCTTGTCACAATTGGGCCAACATGCCGTGCAACCCATTTTTGGAGAGGATAACTATGACCCCAAGAAGCAAAGAAAAGTTTATCAACAGCCTCAAGACATTAGATCTTATCTGCAATTTGCTTCCTGTATCTCCCAAAAAAGATTCCTACTTTTCCAATTTGGAACAGTTTAGATTTTTTTTCTCTTGTGGGTGACAACTGACAAGGCGATCTCGCCTCATCATTGAATGATTTTTGTGCATCCGAATCTTGCAAATGCTGTAGGAAAGGCATCACTTTATATTATCTTTGCTTGTGGATTTTATTATTGAAGCATTTTGCTAGCATTAGCAACTTTATTGTCGGAATGCCTAAGTTATCCTGAGCTAGTACTCCCATCAGCATGGAATTAGAACGGCATGGTGCTACTATCTTAAGAGGGACATGAAAATGGACGTACTTGTCAGTGAGAAGAGGGTATACGAGGATGGGTCCCTCGAAGTCCCCCGCCGAGACGGTGTCCATGAGCAAATCCTTGAACTGGGTGATGCCGTGCTTTGGCACGAACACGTTGAGCCATGGGTGAGGCACGTCCCAGAGTCCCCGGCTTCTCAGGCTCTCTTCCTCCATCCTTACCCTGTTCAGGAAGTCGAAGTAGGACACCTCCACACTGTACACGTGGGGCCTCAAGTAACTCAACTTCCCTGAGACCAGCTCAACAACCTGCAGCACAAGAATCCCATTAGTCGTTTTCTGTTACTGAAACGGATATGCTAATTTAATTATTGTGTTGAATTGATTAGGTGACTGATCTTTCAAAAGAAAATGTTTGATTAGGATTAGGAGACTAACATGGTCTGCACTGGAGCCGTCCTGCTGGAAATCGTGCACGGCGAACTCGATGCAGTAGTAGACCTTCTCCCTACCCTCGGAGCCGAAGTCCGGGCTGAAGTTGAGCTGAGCAGGGAAGGCAACGGAGGAGCTATGCAGCGACTGCTCGTTCAGCACCATGAACCCCTCAACATAGTCCACCTGCTCCGGCATTGAGACCAGCAGCTCTTGGTCCCCGGTGAAGGTCTCGAAGCTGTCGTAGAAGGCCCTCACCCATCTCACCTAATGATCATGACGGCAACATTAACAATGACAAGTTGCTCCATCGAGGCTTAAGACGTACAAAAGCTGGTCAATTAAAAAGGAGACAACTTTTCACATTTCTATTTCTAGATGACATGTAGAGTACCTTGGGAGGGGCAAGTTGGAGTGGAATCCTTGCCCTGGTTATAATGCCGAACTGGCCGAGCCCACCGAGAACTGCGAAGAAAAGCTCGGGGATCTCGGTGGGGGAGCATGTCACCACCTCCCCTTTACCTGCAAACGACACGGCAGGAACATCAAAAAAGAAAAAAACAAATGGGACGAGACGAGATGAAAATTCGCTCAGATCACTCGACCCTTCCATTCTCATAGGGTCACGGTCGCAGAGAGAACGCGGGTACAAGTTGTGTGTGGCCGTGCAATACCAGTGACGACCTCAAGTTGCAGGACGTTGCTGATCTGGGGGCCATGCTTGAATGTTTGGCCACTGATGCCGCCGTTGGAGAGCGTCCCGCCTACGGTGAGGTACAAGTAGTCCGTCCACGACGGCGGCGCGAGGCCGAACTTGAGGCACTCCTCCAGTACCTCCAACCACAGCGCGCCGGCCCCGACGTCGGCGTACGCGCACACGGTGGCATCGTCGTCGTCTCCGTGCGCCCGCATCGACACCACGTGCACGTCGCGCGGCAGGGCGCGGGTCTCCACCACAATGCCGTCGCGCACCTGCGCCTGGCCGTGGAGCGAGTGACCCGCGCCGACCGCGGCCACGGTGGCCCTCGGGCTCGGAGCCGTCGAAGACAGCGCGCCAAGGAGGAGCGCGACGTCGTCGGGGGACTCGGGCCGCATGACGGCGAACGGCGTGTCGGAGACGACGCCGCCGAAGTCCCGCGCGGAGGACGGCGTCGGCTCGAGGAGCGCAACCGGACCGAGCACGTCGGTGGGGCTCTGGATGAAGTTGACCGACGAACAGAGGAGCACGGTCAGCACGGCGGCGTACAGGTACAACGCTTTGAGCTCCATGGCTTCTTGCTTTAGCGTTACAGTCTTACAGAGGCATGCGCATTGGCCGGTGCTCGTGGATGAGACCAACCGAGAAGAAGCTGATGGCTTTCTCGGTGTCCTGCTGCTCTCTGCTCGATAATTGCTGTCTCGGCCGTGACGTCGCGGTCGGGATCGATCCTTGGGCTCCCACAAGAACTGTGGATGGATGGAACGAGAAAGGGATCGAGGTGAGAAGGAAGGGAGCCGAGGAGGAGCTAGCCGAGATAACAAGAGTGAGAGGGAAAAAATTGACATGGATACCTCTCGGTTGCGAGTGTGTGGGTTTATATAGGAGAAGGGGTGTCGCCACTGGCGCAGCCGGGCCCCGAGAATCCAAAGGAAACCCGGATTGGAGCACGGTATCCACTTGGGACCGTGGCTGCCTCTGTCCTGCCGGTCAATCACATTTCGCTCGAGAGCCTGTCACGAAACGTGTCCACTAGATCTTGGGTGATTGCCACGTTGTCGATGATAGCGATGTGCTTTAGTTTCACGCTTGATTATTGCTGGGATGTGATGTAGTACAAGCATATCATATCATACTTACCGCGACTCTGAGCGTAGACATGATCATATCGGTAACGGTAAGCCCGACGTCCAGGCCTCCAGGGTAAACCTGACCTAACTCGGCCTGGCCAGACTTTCCCGAGTCCTAACCGTCAAAACGAGATTTATTAAGGACAAGAAGACCAGATAGTATGGAACTCTGGATGACAGGACCATACAACAGTCCTGTACTGCTCATAGTGTCATGCCTTTGGGGAACTCAAGCCAGGTTAAATGCGACCATGCGGACATGCTCGCGCGAACCCTTTGGCAGCGCAGCTGCAAACCGCAGCAAATGCCTGCCTGCAACCGCAAGCCGATTCCTGTAGAGTCCGTGCGTGCGCAGTGCGCTGACCGCTCGACCACAGCTTTGCAAGCCTTCCTCCATTGTTCCCGCCGTGCGCGGCAGACGATTGGCCCTGCGCCCGCCCTTCCATGAGGATGCGCTCGAGATCTCCTGGCTCCACACCTCAGGATCCGCGCAACTTAAGCCGACTTGCTCGGTCAAGCCAGCGTGTCGCTCGTGCAGCGCAGCTTTCGTGCAGTACTACAACTTATCTGCCACGTTAGCTATAGCAGAAGCAGCAGCAGTGGTAGTAGTAGTAACGACGTCGTCGACGATCGACGGCGAGGAAATCTTGGGCCGTCGCTGTGGCTGACGCGCGCCTAAACGATATGAATGCAGCGCGATCGCCTTGCCTTTCGCCGTGGTACGAGTGCGACCGGTGGATCAATCTCGTGCGGTTTCTGACGACGCAACGCAGCATCGATCACCATCCGGTCGATCCCCCGCGCGGTAGAGTTTTCCACGCTGGGCTGCGACGACTGCGAGCGAGAAAGCGAGGCAGGCAAACTATGGCAGCAGCACCGTCACTCTGGGATATGGACGCACGTACGCCAGCACGCGCGCGAGTCAAGTGTTACTGCCTTCGCACGAAAGAGCCTTCCCCTCTCCTATCTATCTATCTATGTGTGTGGCTTGGTGGGGGGTGGGGGGGGGGGGGGGGGGCGCCCGTTACTTGTGGCGCTCGTGCGTTGCTCGTTTTGCGCTAGCTAGCTTGCTACTACACCGGGTCGCCTCACCGGCGTCACCGCTTGGACTAAAACGGATGGATCGATCGATCGGCCATTCGATCGAGACGGATACGGCACTCGAGCAGATGCCCGTACGGGAAAAAAAAAAAGGCGAAGCGCTTGTTTACTCCTTACCAGTTTTATCCTTGCAAGCGACACGGGGAGGCCGGCGTATGAGCGGCTGCGTGCAGCAACTGCATCGTCGAGAAGTTGCAGTAATCCAAGGCATACGTACACCGCTGTCTGGTAATAAGTTGGTTGCTGCAGTGTACTAGTACACCGAGCGTACAAGATCCGGATGTGAGTACACCATCAAGCGTCACGGAGGCGAACACGTCGGCGTTGGACTTATGTGGGGGTGCTAGCTTCCGAATCCCACTGGATCGCAGTGATTGAACCAGCAGCCCCTGTGCAAACAGACATCAGCTGAAACGAAAGACCGTGACTTGGGACAGCTAGCGATGCTTTGACCGTTTCTTTGCGGTCCTGTGAAATGGAACAGGAAAAGAAAACCCAACGTGACTTAATTAAAGTCAGATGATATGGGAGTTAGAGCTGTGGAAGTACAAGAAACTACTGCATATTCTATGGTTTCCACGGAGCATGGCATCACGCAACTAGCTACCTCTTACCTCTTCCCAGAGCAATGCTCATTCTTATCACCAGTTCCTGGCTAATTTGGTCATTGCGTATCAAACCGGTTCATTGCCAGGGAAAGCACGAATTAGTTCGGTCTTTTTCCTTCTTTGCCGGCGTATAGTGATTTCGGTTAACGGACAATCCTGCACAATAAACTATAGAAGTGGTAAGATGTTTTTGACCAGCAGCAACCTTCAGAGCATTAAAATAATGCTCCCTATTCCCTATTATTGAAGGCACGCTATGAGGACCGATCAACCTGTCGAAACAATAAAAGAGTCTAGCAAAACGGCGCAAGGCGAATGCCAGACAACGCAAAGCGAGACGAAACAGTGGAGCAAAGTACCAGACGGCGAAAGCCTGTAGCGCAAGGCGAAGCAGGTTGAAGCGGGTCACTGGTGAAACACGATCGGCCTCAGCACGTTAAAATAAAGAGAGACCCAGTAAGTGATCTGGTGGCAGTCCAATGAGACCCATGGACCAGTTAGATGGGTCAAAAGACAACAATTACCCTAATGAATATCTCCATCAAAAGGATAATTATGTAAACCTCTAGCACATCAAACCCTTTAGTTGTAAATCTATAAATAGACCCTAAGAGATATACAGTGGGAGTCAATTTTTCCGAGAAATTGATATACAATTATTGCTTATAGTTGTAAATCTATAAATATACCCTAAGAGATATACAGTGGGAGTTAATTTTTTCGAGAAATTGATATACAATTATTGCTTTCCATTACATTCGGAGTGAATCCTCCCTTTCGACACCTATACCTAGCTGCAGCTTTCTTAAAGATCAAAAGTCTGTAATTCTGTACGAAAAGAACAATCAGCGAAGGATCGATGACGCTGCAACAGAACAGAGGGATGGAGATAAACCGTCATTATTGCAGAAAAGCAAGAGCAGTGACTTGCCCCTTTGGAAGGGATTACTCCAAAATGTGGATCGTGAACTTTTGGGCATGGACCCATAGGAGATTCTGGCTACATTAGTTCTGGTCATTGAGCAGAAAAGAGCTACCCCGCTTTGTATAGCTCTATGCATCACCGTGTCCAAACTCCAAATCCTCCTCTTATCTGGTTTTCCTCTTCTCCAAATCGCAGTCACATAGAAAAAATGGCTGTCTGCTGCATTTGACTGTGCCCAGGACCATATAGTACAGCTTCAAATCTTCTTAGTGGATCAGTTATGGTGCTCCTATACCGGAACAGGCCACGATATATCGATTAAACAAATACAAAGTAGTAAAAAATTCCTCTATGTTAGTTGAAGATCGAAGCTCGGAAAGCTCCTCAGGATTGCATGCGCATGACTACTATAATCTATCCGTCGAAATGTACGAACAGGCAAGATCAAGAGGACGAGTTAAAGCATCCGAATTGTAAATGACAATGTCAATTATATCATTAAGATCATCTAAAGGCATCTTCATATGTAATAAAATATTTCATTCAGCCACCTAATAACATTGTACAACTAATCCATATAAGGACATCCACAATGTAGTTCAAAAGTGATCTATAAGCAATACAATATTTCATCCAGCTGCCTAGTAACATTGTGAAACTAGTCTATAGCAAAAAAATAACAAAAGCTACCCATAAGCATATGGGCTGCTCATATAGAATAAAAAAGTATTATTTGTCTCTATTTGTTCTCTCATCCTAATACTATTTGCTATCTATATACATGGTGAAGGTTGCAATAGTTAAAGTTTATATATGTAGGTTCTATCTATATGAATTACTTTGCTATATTCATTGTTGTTACCCTAAGAGGAATAAGAAAATGTACTCATATGAAATAAATAATATTATCTATCTCGACTTTTCTTTTTTCTTCTAATGTTACTTTCTATCTATATACTCTGTGGAGATTGCTATAATTAAAATTTAATGTATGTAGATCTCATCTATATGGATCACCTTTATCATATATATTGGTGATGCACTCATCGTAAACTTGACGTATAGAACACACACTTTACACGAAGATCGTCGCGGGACCTTGCCAGGTCGGCATTGTGCATGTGCCACAAGCAACTGATCTCCCCTTTACCACTCGAGAATATTCTTTGAGATTTTGCCCCCATCGAGTTGCTAGCTGCATGCGGACGAGCCTAAAATAGAAAAGGCAGCTGGTGAGGTGGTCGAGAGTTAATTCTTGTTTATGTATATAAAGCTGGCAATAGGATAGGCAACAATGCCTTGCCTATCGCTGCAGGCTGCATGGAAATGCTGTCGATCGTCTCGTCAGTCTGTCACTGTATCTTCGCTTTATCGATTCATCCGGCGCAGCGTGGGCCTGCCCGGCGATCCGGCCGATTCGCACCGTGCATCTACCAAGCCTGATCAATCGCTTGTTGTCGATCGAGGCCGATCGCGTCAATCTTTCCGCCCACGGTTTCTAGCCCCCCTTCGCGAACCCCCACTTGGCCTGCCTGCACTGCTACGCCGTGCAATACAATCGCCTCTCTTCAAAGAGCCTCATCCAGATGAGAGCCTGAGACATCGCGGATTTGCCCCCATCAAACCTTAAGGCAAAACCGTACGTCCGCGTGAGCTCGGGGATGGTGTACTGCGCCATCCGGCGATCGAGGCCAGGGGGAAATCTAGCTACCCATAAGATGTGTGTTATACACGATCTCTCAAGAATACTCGTAGTACTCCGTATATATATTGGAGCGTGCGTGCAAGCCGCAATTGAACGTACGCGCGGGGGATCGAAGGAAGATACTGTGTACCAAGTCATCTATATACGCAGATAGCACGAGATACATACAGCATGGCTGTGAGGCTGTCGCAGCAAGGGCGCACGTCACTAGTCACGACGTCCGTCTCGTCGTCGTCGTCATCCATCGAGCAGCATGTGACCGGCCAATCGAGAAATGGCCGTCGTCACTCGTGAGAGCTGAACAAGGGAGCGTACTTGGCTACATGCCTTTGCCTATGTTGAGATCGATACCAGTAAATTTTATGCATGCATAGATGCATACCGCCATTACTGCGTCTTCTCCTCTGATCCCGGACATGCATTCAAGACTTTGTTTGCTCTCAGGTCACATGCGAGGCCTTGCATGAGACATACCAAAAATTACAGTAAGGTCTCCTTTAGAACGTATAAACATTAAAAAAACATAGGAATCTAATGTCGTGCCTACAAAATCCTGCAGTATTTTGAAACATAGGAATATTAAAAATAGTGTCTTTGGATTGTTTACAGAAAATTAAACATAGGGTAATTTTAAAAGAAGTTTGTCTGTGGAAGAGAGAAAAGAATAAAATGCATTAGACTTCTCAAGGAAATTAAAATAAAGCAAAGCTACGAGCTTATGCATTATTTTCATCGAATTCTTTACACATCCTATGAATCCAATCCAAAGGACCTAACATGTGGTACCTTGGAAAGAATTTTCTCCTGAACTAAATTTCTGTATCTCTAAAAAGTGAATCAGCTGGTATTTCCTTTCATCCTCTCAATAGATAGATTAATTGAATCTGAAAGCTAGGTAGTAATATAAAAAATTTGGCGCATAGTCATATTTTTAGTTGTTACTACTTTATTGAAAATCTCTAAAATTTGGAAAATGTGTGCTCAATGTGAGGTCTCAATTGTAGTTTTTAATAATTTAATCTCAAAATTAAATTGCATAATTAAAATTGCGGACTTGCTTTCAAGAGGAAATAAACGAGGCTCATCGATTTATTGTTGTATCCCATCTGTTGAGTGTAGGTCAAATGAGATGTATTCGCGGATGTATAAGTATGATGTGCTTTCCTAAGCAGTAAAGAAGTAATTGAAGTTGACTCACAATTATTGGATATAGTCTTTTTACTTGGTGTGGAGTTTTATTTTGCTTTATTATAAAATATTTTTTTTACATTTTGGTCTAAATAAAATAAACGCAGAGTTGTACTTGTCTTAGAGCTTCAATTATATCTTTTGAGATTTAATAATTCTAAAGTTCATAATTAATCACCGTGAAGTTGTATATCTTGGCCCTCATTTTGGCAACTCATTAACTAACTAGTCATCAATCCATGTTTTACTAAGTAAAATTTTAATCAAGTATTGGTTATTTTCCGAATTTAGTAGAATAGATCAAAACAAAAACCCGTATTAGTTACAACTCACGAATTAAATTAACAAACATGCTAAAATGAGATTCCATAATAGGCACAACTCCGTATTTCACTAGTACAGAAATGGTTTTTGCAGACGAGCGGAATCGATCTTCGCATACGGTTGGCTGGCCCGCATGCGTGAAATAGTCTGCGAAGATCACCATTTGCGCATGCGGCCGACCCAGCCGCATGCGAAGATCGATCTTCGCATGCGGTCCCTTAAGAGGGCCGCATGGGAAAATCGATCTTCGCATGCGGCCTATTTAAGCAGCCGCATGCGAAGATCGATCTTCGCATGTGGTCCACTTAACAGGACCGCATGGGAAAATCTATTTTCGCATGCAGCTGCTTAAGTGGACCGCATGGGGAAATCAAATTTCCAACTGCAAAATTAATATTCTAGCAGTTTGGTAAGATGGGAGTCGTATTTAATATTATATTTTGTATGATTTATTACCGTATTCTGGAATATATATCATATGAGATAATCGGATTGTTGTTAATACTATAACAAACATGAAATGCATAACCAGAAATTCAAACGTCATTTACATATGAAGCGTATAGTACAAATGCCACAATTGTTTCATTACATATATAAAGTAGTGTTCATGTCATTGCATATGTTCTTTCTCCCACTCTCTGAGAGGTCGAAATTTATCTTCCAATGCGAGTTCACTCTGGTTATCGTAGAAGAGAACTCTTGCGTTGCAGACATCACGACGGATGAATCGGCAGAGGTCAGCGCACACGTTCCAGATAGTTCTGTCGTCGAATCATTGTGCAACATAAAGGATTTCCGGGATCTGTGCACAGAAAAGACAATAAAAGGTTACTAAGTGAAATGTATTTTCTAGCTGGGTTTATTTGTTAAGCAGAATATGCTCACTTACTCGATCACTGGTTGTTTGGTTCCTCCCGTTGACTATGAGCATCTCGCACACGTAATATCCGCACAAGTTGGTTCCCGCTGGTTGTTTGTAACACTGCGATATAGTAATAAGGGACCGATCATTAGAAAGAATTCAGGGATTAATGTACTATAGTTTGTTAGTATTGGCATATATATGTTCGTACCGGCCAGCCAGTCTTGACGGATAACTTCTTCTTGGCCGGTTCATTTACTGGTCCACCTCTTTTGCGGTAGTACATGTGTGTCTGTTTGAAGAACACAATTGTTTCTTCAGTACTTAGAACACTGCAACTAGCAAAAATGGCTATTGAAATGTTTGTCACTTACAAATTCAAAATAGTGAGGAATTCCATAAACGTCTCCTTGTCATAGTGTGCAGGGTCCAACGATACAATCAGTTGGTCTTTTGGATATATGAGGAATAATATGTAGTGGTCGCTGCAATTAAGAAAGACTAATTACAGACAGAAAATTCAAAAATTGATAAATTAATTTAACACACAGAAGAGAAAGCTTACGTCAACACGTATGGGACCATTAAGACATTTTTGTCGGCGTGCGCCAACATTGCTATTGCCAAGTATGTTGCTACATCTAGCTTCTTGGTCTTGTGCAATTTCTTTATATATTCTTCCTTTTCGTCTGGGGTCTTGTCAACCAATTCCGCGCAGTCGGCCCTCATCTGTACGGTGTGTTGTGCTTTGCATATTCTTGTTGGATCGACGTATCCAACCGGTGATCCAGTTCTACCAGCTTCGTGGAATTGCATCCTGTACAATGAAGATTGAAGTAATGAGACTTGGTTTTTTTGCTCGGATTGATACATGTAAAATATAAGAGTTTAGACTTACAGGCAGAACGCAGCAACTAGATTCACGTCCATTTTATCTAGCTTGTAGATGGCGTACAGGTCCCGGAAAGAGATGAAGAATATCCCATTAGGACCACTCATGAAAGCGCCTTCCGGGACGGCGACGCTTATGAAACCGAGACCCTTCCTAGCTGCCTTGATGTACCATTCATGCATTACTCTTATTTCCCACGGTAGTTTGTTCAGAAGATAGGTTGGTAAGAATGGCTTGCCATATTCGTATTGTTCAGGCATATCTGCTGACACCCAAGACTGCACTTCATCTTGGGCACTTAGTACTGACTTCTGGCAGTCTGTCATGACGTGAGCAAGTTCTTTTCTCTTATCAAAATTCGTAAAAGCTGAAAACATGAACTTCTCCTTATCCTTGTTAATCTCCTTTGGGTCATATGTTGATATCAACTTTCGAATTAGACGACGAGGTTCCAAAGGATTAGACTTCGGTCCGGATTTAGTTCCTTCAGGTTTTGGCACTTGTTCCACCAGAGCAGATTGGGGTGTGGGCGGAGAGGGTTGAATTGCTCGCGGAGAGGGGGGAGCTAGAGGAGCTGGCTCTTGAGCTGGGGAGGGTGGTGGAGTAGGTAGGCGAGGCGGGGACCTAATCGGTGGTGGTGACGCAGGATCTGGAGGGGAAGGAGGTCTAGGAGGCGACGGTGGTGCTGAAGCGGCAGCTGTCTTTGCTTGCGTTGAGGATGGAGTTGAACATGTCGGTGCTGGAGCAGCAGCTGTTAGGATTATGCCTCGACGATGCCACAAGATGAACCGATTTACTGCATCACCGAGAAGTTCAATCCCCTCCGATGCAGGGATGTCTAGTTCCATAGAACTGTGCTCGCTATGTACCTTAGCGACTTGTACCCTTGCATAATCCTCAGGGATTGGCGTGTTGTGGAATTGACGGCCGGGTATCGTTAAACCTGTTGCAACCTCTTTAGTCTTTCCTGCCCGACCGATAGGAATTACAAGCGAGCACGGAGTTGGTCCAGTTATACCATCCACAGTGCATGGAGTTGTGTCCACTGAGCCTGCACTGCTACGTACGTGAGTTGTTTGCTGTGGTGATTGGATGGTTTGCTGACAGTCATGGAATAGCCTTGGAAAGGCTGTGGGGTTTTCAGCTGCCAACGAGTAGAAGTGTTCCTTCACTTGCATATAGATTTTATCTGATAGTTGTTCCTTATATTTGTCTCTCTTCTTATAACTTGATGCGTCCTGTGGGACCCTATCCTCCAACTCGTCTTTGAGGACAAATCCCTTACACGTCCAGAGTGTTCGGCTGTCCCCAACGCCGCAGTAAGTTGGTCATTCTCCCTCCGGGGGACGAACTATCCTGCTCTTTCTTTCTCGGCGATCTGCTGCAAATTTGTTGTCACCTGCTCTATGTCCGGAGTCTCAAATAGTATATCTCCCTCCTCCGACACTTGACCTGTGCTGCGCGCCCAAACCCAGTTCTTGCTACGTTCCTCCATGGGGTCTACCAGCAAAGGTTTGCCAGCCGCTGCAAACTTTTGCTCCGTTTCGCGCCATCGATCGACGTGCCCAACGTATCTGCTCGACCCCAATCTATGAGGATATTTGTTCTTCTTCGCTAGATCTGACATTTTTTTCCTCAATGCCAACGCTTCAGCTGTGGTACGATCCACAACGAACGTATCCCAGTCAGCCTGCGATATATGTCCATAGTCGTTGAACGGGGGGAGATTCTTCCGAACGTAATCCCGATTTAGATCGGACTTCCACTGTCGCCATCGATCTCCCATCTTTTTCAATGCGTACTCTCTACCCCTAACCTCCCCTCCAGGAGGGTACAAGAAAAACTTCTGCAAATCATTCCAGAGGAGTGTTTTAATGTTGTCGTCGACCTTTTCCCACAGCTTGACATTGATTGGACAGCGTGTCCTAACCAGAGTGCCACAGGTGTTGCTAAACCTGGACCTCACAACGGTGGCTCGACGGGCTTCCCATCCGCATCGAGAGCAATCACGTTGTATATGTCCTTTGGTAATTTGTTCTTGCTTCGCTCACCACGTCTTTTTTTCCCTCTCCCGCCTGCACTCGCAGATGTATCCGTACGGTCCGTGGCGGACGTAGCAGTGTCCATTTCAACTTCATCCTCTCTGCTAGTCCTCGTGGCTTTACGTTTTGAGCGGCGTCGGACTACCATCTGCACAATATAAGTAAGTCTCTGTACCATTAGGTGGATTTTCTATTTAGGTACGGACTAACAATGTTCAACACTTATGGCTTGTTCCATAGGAACGTAGTCCGGATCATGATCGATAGGGTTGACTTGCATTATTTCCATCGGAAACGGGTCACTTGGTGTGCGCCACGTTTCTTCACTAGATGCGTCAGCCTGATTGTTGCTACCGGAATTTTTAGGAGCTTTGCCTTCTTTAGGCGCTACTGGTGCATTCGATGGAACCTTGTCGTTCGACATCTTCCAAATTGACGTCAAAAGATGAGTACATAACACCGAATATTACTTCTCTAATCTAGTCTATATTTCATATCTAAAATTGTAAAATATATTTCATCTCGTCATTCCCAAATTTAACATAACTCCCAATTTAACATAAGTCTCAAATTTAATGTAAGTCCAAAAATTCACATAACTCCCAATTTAACATAAGTCTCAAATTTTATATTAAGTCCCAAATTGTAACATCATATCATCTCACAAGTCCCTATATTACATAAATCCCATAATTAACATAAGTCCCAATTTAACGTAAGCCTCAATTTAACATAAGTGTCAATTTAACATAAGTCCAAAAATTCACATATCTCCCAATTTAACATAAGTCTCAAATTTAACGTAAGTCACAAATTGAAATATCATGTCATCTCATAAGTCCCAATAATACATAAATTTCATAATTAATATGTGTCAATACAAAATTCACATCATAAGAAAATAAGAAAAATATAGTTGGAATGTCAAATGATTTTTTTCTATAGTTAAGCTATTTTTTGGAATGTGGTATTTTTTATTATTTGCTACCATGATGTAATTATTTTTGAACTAAAATTTGTAATTAAACATTAGGAATTTATATATGCCAATTCAATCACTCTTTGTAATCACATCTCACTGTACCATTGAAAATATTATATGTAAAAAAAAATACCGGAGGAGGACTTGGCGGCGTCGACGACTAAAGGGGGAGGAGGAACCGGCGGCGAGGGGGCCGGTGGCGAGGGGGGGAGGAGCCGGCGGCGAGGGGGCCCGACGATGTAGGCCGGAGAGGGGCCCTGCGATGTGGCCCGGCAAGGGGGCCGGCAGCGAGGGGGCGAGCCGGCGGTGATGGTCCAGGAGAGGAGCCCGGCAGCGAGGGGGCGGGCGACGATTTTACGTTACAAAAAAACTAGGGCTTAATTATCCTTGCAACACCATCTGATCGAAGGTACGACATATTAGCTTCGTCGATGGTTCGCTCAAACTTCTTAATTCGCATTGGAAGATCAGTAAACAAAGGTACATCGTCGAACTGGTTGTAATCAACGGGGTCTTCGATGTTGTTGATGCCAACAATCTGTTGCTTTCCGGAGACGACAATATCCATCCTTTGATCCGAAGGGTCCTTCACATAAAATACTTGAGCCACACGCTCTGCTAAAACCCATGGATCATCCTTGTGGCCGGTTTTACTACGATCGACTATCGTTAGCCCGTAGTCATCCACGGAAACCCCTGTTGTGTCTCTCACCCATTCACAATGGAGCACAGGGATCTGGATGTTCAGGCTGTAGTCGAGTTCCCATATTTCCTTTATGGTCCCGTAGTACAACTTCTTTTCACCAGTCGTGTCAATCGCTTCGACACGAATCCCACTGTTTTGTGCTGTTCTTTTCCTGTCCTTCGTATTCGTGTACAAGGTAAATCCATTGATGTTGTACCCTTGCCATGAGTTGACAATACTTGAAAGCCCACATGCCAATCTATGTAAAGTAAGTTGCTCCATGGAATCACCGACTGGCATGTTTAGGTCTTTGAACCATTGAGGAAATCGACGCTTGTGCTCTCTTGAAACCCAATCGGCGGATCGTCCTGGGAAGCAGCCTTTGATTTCTTCAATGTGTCGCTCAATGAATGGCTCGACGATAGCGAGCTGTTGTAGAACGCTGCTGTGTGCCACGACCACCGTTTTGTAATCATTATCGAAGAACTGCTTCCTACCAACAGTACCCCTTCCAGATAATCTCCCTTCGTGTCGATGCACAGAAATCCCAATGGCATTAGCATCCTTTATGTAATCCATACAACACTCGACTGCCTCTTCGGTTGTGTATCCCTCTATCATTGATCCCTCGGGGTGAGCGCGATTGCGTACATAGCCTTTGAGGATCGACATGTAACGCTCATAGGCCCACATCTGATGTAAGTACAAAGGACCAAGTTCAATAATCTGAGGGACGATGTGAACGATCAAATGCTCCATCATATCAAAATATGATGTGAACAATCCCAATGGCATTAGCATCCTTTATGTAATCCATACAACACTCGACTGCCTCTTCGGTTGTGTATCCCTCTATCATTGATCCCTCGGGGTGAGCGCGATTGCGTACATAGCCTTTGAGGATCGACATGTAACGCTCATAGGCCCACATCTGATGTAAGTACAAAGGACCAAGTTCAATAATCTGAGGGACGATGTGAACGATCAAATGCTCCATCATATCAAAATATGATGGTGGGAAATACATCTCAAGCTGACATACGGTCTCGATAGCAAATGTCTGAAGTGGACCTAATTCGAGAGGATCAAAAACCTTTTGTGATATTCGGCTAAAAAAGTAACACAACTTTGTTATAACCACCTTGGTATGGATAGGTTTGACTGCCCTTATAGCAATTGGTAGAAATACCGTTAGCATCCTATGGCAGTCATGTGCATTGTATCCAGAAATGGTCAAATCTTTCATTGAGACTAGCTTCCTGATGTTCGATGAGAAACTAGTAGGCACTCTCACCCCTTGCAAGCATTTACAGAATGCTTTTTTCTCTTTAAGTGTCAACGAGTAACAAGCAGGAGGAATCTCCGTCTTTCCACTTGCCAGCTCTACTGGGTGAAGGTCATGCCTTATGTCCAAATTTACAAGATCGTTACGTGACTTCAATCCATCCTTCGTCTTGCTGGAGATGTCCAGCAAGGTGCCGATGGTGCTATCAAACACGTTCTTCTCGAGGTGCATAACATCAATTGCATGATGAATCTCCAAGTCCTTCCAGTAATCTAAGTATCTAAAGAAAATTGAATGCTTCTTGAATGACAATGTAGCTTCCTCATCATCAACTTTCTTCCTCTTTGCTATCTTCTTCTTTCCCTTGCCAAATACAACCTTAATCTTCTTTGTTATCTCATACACGTAAGTACCACTTCGTGTTTCTGGGGCAGTCTCGTTCTCCACTGTCTTGTCGAACAATCTGGCCATCTTACGATACTTGTACTTTTGTGGTAAGAACCGTCGATGTCGCATGTACACTGTCTTCTTAGACGATGTCAGGTATTTGTACGAAGTTTTATCCAAACATATTAGACATCCAGTCTTCCCTTTAATCTGCCCGGATAATGAAAAGTTTACAGGTAGATCATTGATGGTAACGAATATGATCGCACGTAGATTGAAGTGCTTGCGCTTAAACTCATCCCACAATCGTAACCCCTCTTTCCATAGCTCCTCCATGTCCTCCATCAAAGGCTCTAGAAAAACATCTATATCGATTCCAGGTTGCTTCGGACCTTGTATGAGGATAGTGAGAAGAATATACTTTCATTTCTGACATATCCACGTCGGAAGATTATACATTGTGAGAAGAACTGGCCATGTGCTGCGTGAGCTACTTAAATCACCAAACGGGTTCATTCCATCAGTGCTCAATGCGAACCTTACATTTCTTGGATCCTTAGCAAATTCTGGGTGTTTTGCATCGAATGACTTCCACTGGCGAGCGTCGGCAGGATGTCGAATCATACCATCTGTCTTCCGACTCTCTTGATGCCATCTCATCAACTCAACATCACTCGGGTTTGAGTACAGACGCTTCATACGGTCCTTAATTGGTAGGTACCACATCACCATTGACGGAATCTTTCTTTGCTTACGCTCCGATGAATCTGGGTCGATAAACTCTGTATCAACGGGCCCATTTCCTGTTTTATACCGACCTATGCCACATGTTAGGCATCTCTCCAAGTTCGCATATTCTTGACGGTATAATATACAATGATTCTCACAAGCATGAATCTTTTCAACACCAAGAGTTAAAGGGCATATGAGTTTCTTCGCTTGATATGTGTTCGATGGTATAAAGTTAGGCTTAGGAAGCAACACACTCAACAAACTCATGAGATCATTAAAACTTGTGTCCAACCATCCGTGTTTAGCCTTCAATCTCAGAAGTTCAAGCACTGAACGCAATACTGTGAAATCCTTATCACATCCCTTTGCTTCATCGTAAAGAAGATCCTTCCATGCCTTCTCCAATGCTTGCCAATGGTCTAACCCGCGTGATCTACCCGCTAGATCCTCTGGTTCAACATGGCGTAGCATATCCTCTAGATCAAAACCACCCTCAAAATCATCACTATTTGTGCAAACATCTACATTCATCCTTTCATGGGACATGTCTTCGATTACAAAATTCTCGGCCTCATTCATCTCGAAACTTAAATCTTCATCGTCATCTTGGGGATCAGCGATTTCCCCGTGATATGTCCAAACCTTGTAATTGGCGGTGAATCCATGCTGCATTATGTGTCCCAATATTTCACCAGGATCTACCACCAATTTCTGATTCTTGCAGTGATGGCACGGAAATTTTTTTTTGTCATATTCTCTCTCAAAGCATGCGCCTTAGCCTGATTAATAAATTTAGATGTTTCCTTCATAAATATTGGGTGAGTTCTCCGCATCTCATACATCCATGACGACCGATCCATCTATATGTAAAGACAAAAAAATTACAAATACAAATAATAGACCGCAGCTATTTTATAAAAACGTGTAAATACATTTATATCGCTCAAAAAAATACAACAACACAAGTAACTAGTATGTACACAAATTTACATCCAAAATTTGCCCATCAAAACATATATTTTAAAGCTAGATTTTGCAAAAACTAGCTAAAACAAACCTTGTCACAATTTTTAAAAAACTCCAATTTCCACCAACGAAATTTAATAAAAATGGAGCCAAATGAAGTAGGATAGAGAGTTCTACACCTTTCATATAGACTTCAAGCAAAGATTTCGAGTTGAAAACCTCCCCCTATTTGTTGCTTGCTATAGGAGAGAGAAAACTTCGGATTCAAAAGCTCAATGTCGGGTCTCTGCTGCAAGATATATGGGCCCATCATTGCATGCTGTCACTTACGACAGCCGCATGCGAAGATGTATTATCGCATGCGGCTGCTTAAAACAGCCGCATGCGATAATAGGCATATTTTCGCATGCGGCCGTCTTACGGGACCGCATGGGATAATGCATGCGGCCGCTTAAGACAGCTGCATGCGAAAATATGCCTATTATCGCATGCGGCTGTCTTAAGCAGCCGCATGCGATAATACATTTTCGTATGCGGCTGGTTGACCCGCCCCCGGGGGGCGATTTTTGCAGGCGCGGCCACAAGTGACCCGCATGCAACCTAAAGCTCTCCTCGTACAGAAAAACCATTTCTGTAGTAGTGTTTATTTCTAAACATCTTATGGCGTGTTACATTTAGCACAGATTCTCAATATAATCTACCACCAAGATAATATGATCCAACTGATTACCAGCCATATATTATAGGTTTGCGTGAGAACTTATCTCTTAGGATGTCCAATTCATATATGTATAGTTAGACATATTCTAAAATTTAAAATTAATAATTAGTCCGTTGTAGCCAATGTAATTGATTTTTAACCTAAAATGTTATTTTTCGATTCTACTAAGGTGATTGATTTTTAACCTAAACTGTTATATTTCGATTCTACCAAGATGGATGGCCCCATATTTATTCATTATTCCTATGGTTGACATATGGTAATTTTCTCCAAGTATATATTCAATTAGGCTGGAAGTTAATGATGTACTAGTACAATTCATAGATGTGGAGTAGGGGACAAGCCCATCGGCTCTCTCTGCGCAGATTTCTTCCTGTGCTGTGTGACACGAGCGATGGCCAGTACAGGAAGATCATGATGGTGTTCGCTGGCAATATGTGCGGTCTGCCTCTGCCTCTGCGCATTGGACAGCCGTAGGATTCGTCGATCCATACCAACCCATGCGGTGCTTCCTGCTTGCAAAGTTTGCAATCTATGCGCAGAGATTGGGAGCATCTGTCCTAGCTTTTGGACCCATGAGTTGGTACAGCCGTGGAGCCTTGCGCCTGTATGCATCAAGCCCCGGAGGTCTGGAGGAGGCTAGAGCCCATGCATGTTCGTGCGATCGCATTGGCTCTCGTCGGATGCCATGGCTCTCAAGCTAGCTCATGCTGTGCTGGCTCTAACGATAGTTATGGCCGGTCGACACTACTACAGATTAGATTTTCTCGTACGGGCAAAACACGTTTTGCTGTACGGAGTTTTGTGCCGTCTGCGCGTAGGGGTCTGTGAAAATAAAAGAAATCACGTGCGGGCGGCCCAACCGCACGGAAAATTAGGCCTTCCCGTGCGGTCGGGTTAAGACGACCGCACGGGATCATTCCCTGTGACATGTCCTCGATTATAAAATTTTCTCCAGCATCAAAGCAAAAAACATCGGCCTCGTCATTACGAACGGCGACTTCACCGTGACAGGTGCATGTCTTGTAATCGTCCTTAAATCCACGCTGTACAATGTGACCCAAAATTATCTTCGGATCTTGGAACATCTTTTCGTTCTTGCAATCGACACATGGACATAAAATCTCCCTCCTGTTCTCTCTCAAAGCGTGTGCCTTGGCCTGATCAACAAATTTCGATGCTTCCTTCAAAAACATCGGTGAAGTTCTTCTGGTGTCATACATCCATGCCCGATCCATCTCCTAAAAATATTTTTTGATGAGTCGGATAGGACTACATTAAGTCATGTGTAAACGATACGACGAAAATACCCATCTTATTACTCAATGTGCCTTTTGAGTTCAATAACATTAATTTAACAATGAGAAATAAACTGCAATTACTAAACTTGCAAAATTAATATATATATTAAACGCATTGCACCGAACAAAATTTGCAATAAACTAAGGTAACTAAACAAAGAGTAAAGTAAAGTAATATGCAAATTTGAGTACCATTCAAATTTATTCATTCGAACAATACATTTAATCGACAAACAAATAGTCCATGCATTGTCATAAATAGAGAAATTCTTCGCTTTTAACTGATAAAAATTGAAATAAATTGAGCCATATGTAACCAAGCAACCATACAAAAGGTATATGGACATACTACAAACATTTTAATACTTATTTTGCAAATAATAAATGTTTGGTAAATTGAAAATGTGCCTACACTACCCCATCTGAAAATAAGCAAATTACTTCGCATTCCACCGATAAAAAACGAAAAAAATGGAAGCAAATGAAGGAGGATAACAAGCATGTCACCTTTTATATGGGTCCTACACAAAGATTTTAGGTTGAAAACCTCCCCCTTATTTGTGTGAAATATATGAGAGAGAAAAACGCCAGCTTGAATGGGGCAAGCTCGGGCTGAGCTAAATATATAGCATCCATCATCGCGTGCGGTTAGATTAAGTAGACCGCACGGGAAAATAGATTATCCCGTGCGGTTGGTTAAGTCAGCCGCACGCGATGATGGATCTTATCTCGTGCGGTTCTCTTAAGTGGACCGCACGGGATAATCTATTTTCCCGTGCGGTCAGTTGCCCGGTCCAGGTGGACCGGTTTTTCCAGGCGGAGCCACTTACGGCCCGCCTGAAACCAAATATGAGTCTCGTACAGAATAATCATTTCTGTAGTAGTGCGATCTCCCCTCCGATGTGCGAACAGCTTCGTTATTTTAATCTCTCGTATTGCCGACATCACTGAAAATATGGTCCCTCTCCATCAATCGGATGGTAGTTGAAGAACATGATCTTTTCTGTTTTTTGTCATGCTGGTGCCAATGCTGAAATCTTACTCTAATACTCTCTTGGCTTTACCATGGTGTAAGTAAGCTTACCTGACAGCAATATTCAGAGAATATGCTCCCTAGATAGTCAGATTGCCTTGACAGGGAGAAATTGTACCAGCATTAATTAGTTTGACTGATTTTGTAGCACATCAGACAACAAGAGCGTACTGATTATACTGCAATTCTAGTTCAGTCTGATCGCCTAGGAGATTAGGACGGTCGTGTCACTATGCAAATTAACTTTGCATGGTTACGCATTGACTAGTTGAATCTCGCTGCATTTCCAAATCGTCGTATACGCATTGACTAGTTGAATCTCGCTGCATTTCCAAATTGTCGTATACGTATTGACTAGTTGAATCTCGCTGCATTTCCAATTTGTCGTATGTATCTTTGAATGCTGTAGCTTATGTCATTCCTGAACGGTTCAACTATATTCTGCTAAGAGAATAGATCTCTCTCTGGTTCTTTTTTCCTCCAGTTAGTCTCGCTGTTGATTATTGTACTTATGAAGTTTGGTAAAGTAATAGTACTTCATGACCGAAAATGTACAAACTCTCCTAATAATCCGGTACTGTTCTGTTAGCTCTGGACTGTGATATGCAAATATCAGGGGAAATCTGAAGGAAAGTGAGAAGTTTTGATTGATGAACTAGTACGTGGCATATATTTTGGTACGATCGCTAATCTATCATGGTCAACTTTAGATGCAACGCACTTTTCTGAAGTACACTGTAAAATCCAGAAATACTACTACGTATAGAACAGTATCCCGTCTGTACGGGATAACTTAATAACCATACAGCTAGATATCTTATCCACACTAGTACACCATCTGTTCTTATCCTTCCCCTCCACTCTCTCTCCTTCTCCCTCTCCATCAAGGATCAACAGCCGAGAGGGCCATCTCCACTCTCTCCCCTTCTCCCTCTCTTTCCCCTCTTCCCTCCATCATGGATCAGCAGCCGAGAGCGCCATGCAGCTATCGGCCCGTGTGGTCAACGGCGACCGGTTCTATGCTGTTGTGAAAGGCCAACTCCACTCAAAGTGGAGGGATTATAGAGGAGATTCATGAGGCTTCTTCTATTGGAGGAGGTAAATCGAATCAGCAAAATTTTTGTTGGTTTTTGTGTGACTTTGAAGTAGTAGATTGGGAGATGATTTCTGGGGCTAGTTTTGCTCGTTGATTTGAGCTAAATATATTGAAGGTTTTTGTGCACTTTTTTTACCTACGATCTGCTGCTTATTTTGAGGGCAATGGGAACATGCAGTAATTTTTCTAGGCATGGGGTGGTTTGTTGTTGATTAGACTTTTTTCCTTCAATTAACTTTTTTACTAATTTTTCTTGAGTTTTCTCTTGGTACACGGATGTTTTATGGGTATCTTAGTGATACTCCAATAATATCATGATACTCTAATATATCACATCTCATGATACTTAGGTATCAGGTTTGATACCTAGTGATATCACAACTGATACTACCAGGTACCATGGTCTGGTACCAGGTATCTGATACCCGATATCCTGGTACCAAGGTTTGGTATCGCGTATGTATCTGATACCCGATACCCTGGTACCAAGGTTTGGTACCGCGGTACGTTGTACCCGATACCGAGGTACCAGGTATTGGATATGATATCTCTAGGGATCAAGTCTGGTACCCTAAGTACTTGGTACCAAATCGCAGAGAGGGAGGCGCGTGTAGTTACCTCTTGGACGATTGTGGAGCGACCTGTCACCTACTCCTCTTCTCCCTTCCTCTCCTAAACACCTCCCTTCTTTGCTGTTGCTATGACCGAGCAAGGGAGCCAAGGAGGAGCCCTTATGTTTCATTGTGTTTTTTGCACGTGGGAGCTCGAGCAGGAGAGAAAAAGAAAATGATTTATTAAAGTGTGCCGTTCGAGCGGTATCCTGTGCTATAGCGGTCCTCGTAAAATCAAGGTGACAATGCCAGTGATCAGTGGGCACTGCCATGTTCTCAGCGGATCTTGTACTAGATTAGATTGCATGCTTGCGTCCTGATGGCACCATATACTTCTAAATATTATGGATCTCAGATCTTGTTAGGTCACTGGTCGAATTCTGCCTTGTATATACTACTATCCAGGGACCAACGTCCAACAATAATTGCCCAACTAATGGTATACTTCGTACTCCTGATGCTAGCACAACGATATATTAGTAATTCATAAGACTTCATCATATCAAACTTCCTAGATAATAACAAGATCAGGTAAGGGCAGCGCAAGTACTATACAAATAACAAGATGGAAGAGATCAGGGCCAATGGTCACACTGAAAGGGATGAAAATGGTGTTAAGAAATTTAGTGGTGTGCTTTTCATCACCAATACATGCAAACATCAGCAATCTGAAGAGAACTCCCAAATAGTTGGGGCTGAAAGCAACTACAGATCTAAATCTATACCTTATAAAAAAAAGGTAAGGCTTCCGCCTCTTTTCCGTCCATTCTGGGTTTTTTTTTCCATCTCCGGTTTTGCGCACGTGGTTTTTTGAGTGGGTCACGGTTTTGTTTCCAATTTTTTCTCTTTTTTTGGTGGGTCCGGTTTTTTCCATCGTCGCCTATTTTTTTAGTGGATCGCGGTTTTTTGGTGGGTCCGGATTTTCCCCATCGCCTATTTTTTTATGCGATTTTTTGTTTATGGTTCGCACACGGAAGGGTTAAGTCCAAATAGAGTCGTATTTACATAGCACATGAATTACATACATAGAGTAGGATACAAACATCTTCTCAACCTTATATATATATATATATATATATATATATATATATATATATATATATATATATATATATATATATATATATATATATATATATAATTGAAAGCACAAGCAAGCAAGATTTATATGTGCACCCACAATTTGGTGTGGATAGTGAGCAGTCTCTGAAGAACATATTGCACCCAGTTTTTTTTTCTGAAACTGAGCAATCTCCTGTCCGACGTGATACTTAATCTGCGTTTACTGCATTTATGACGACGGAAGGTAATTCTTTAGCTCTTAATGTTATATATGCACAATAACAATTACATATCTCTTTTTTTTGCATAACTAATATATGCACCATGAGTGATTATTTAAAACCAAGTGTGATTATCGTCGTGCATTTATCATGCATATAAAATCATTGTTAAGAGAATGATATTAGCAGTAATTACCTGAATATTTTTGGCAACCATCTCGATTCCATACTACGAGGCACAGCCACAGTTAGATCACATAGTGTCTGGTCATCCTAAAACTATTAAACATTTTAGTTCAACTCCTGGGCACTATTTGTATCATATAGAAGTACAAAACAATACATCAACCCCATGCATTGCACAAGGCATTATCCATGCAAAATAAGGGGAGAAGACAGTAATGATAACACAAGAAGATTTGGCATATAATCAAACGGTAGGCAGGACCGTACAACAGCATGATTCACATCTAACAAAGGAAACTGCTGCTGTAGACTGCGGTTATTCATACCCTTTTTCATGTTATTTCCCTGTAGAAAAAGTTAATATAACATCGAACTACTGTAATACCAAATGGAACAGTGAAGCGGCTGCAACAAACAGAACAAAGCTTTCGAACAAACAAACAGAACATTCACAAACAAAAAGGTAGACAAATACCTCGCTTTTAGTAGCAAAAGTGGTGAAGACCTCCAGACTATTGAAGCCATGGTCTACAAAATCACCCTGCACGTGAAGCACAACTGAATTCGGGAACACAACATCATCCAGAACCATCTCAACCAACCAGCTCACACGCACAGAAACACACAAACACAAAATGCTCCATAAGCCACACCATGAAAATATAACCCTAACCGAACCAATCGTGGGATAAGGAGAAGCTCACGTATTCGCGGAGGGACTGGAGCTCGTGCTCGGCGAGGCGCGCACCGGGGGTGGGGAGGCAAGGGGATTTTAAGTCGGATGCACGGATTCACATAAAACATCAAACAACAATATAATTGACAGCCACAAATTAAGTATGGCAGTTAGTGGCTTGTGATTGCAAATTTGAATGATTAATTTTTTTTTGCTTCTGACATGATTTTAGGTCGGATGCGTGGATTCACATAAGACATCAAGCAACAATATAATTGACAACCACAAATCAAGTATGCAGTTAGTGGCTTGTGATTGCAAATTTGAATGATTAATTTTTTTTGCTTCTGACCTGTTTTTGAGAACATATATCTTGCTTTTGTTATTGATAATGTTTATGTACAGCTTCATCTTCCAAGATAGATGTTGATGCTGCGCCATCTGAATCATCATCCTCATTCTTGGATCCCAATACACAAAGAAGACAAAGAGATAGGGAGCGGTATACGCAAATGCTTGATGAAAAGAAGAAAGGAATACTTAAAAAACGTCGTGAAGCCTATAAGCGAAAAAAAGATTCATATGTCCTTCCAAATGTGAAGAACCCACATTGCATCAATTTTGAAGGAGATCAACCAAGCTCATCACATACTACACAATCCGGTCAAACATGCTATGTTCAATTACCTGGTACATCATGGTTTTATAACTCCACTAATTCTAATAAAGTTAAACAATATATGCTTGCAATTTTTTTCCTAATAGATGATTTGACCCCTCCACCAGACGAATTTGACCATCAGATGCAGTCACAATGTACTCATGATACTCCTCAACCAGAGAGTAGAACATTCATAATTGAAAAAAAAAGGTCAAAAGATAGGGCATATGTTGACGATGAAATTTGGTAAGCTGATGAATCGGAAACGAAGTATAATTCGTAGCGGAATTGAAGATATGCGGGATTCTCGAAGACAGAATGCGCATCGGCTGGAAACCGAGTCTGATCTAGATAGCCGATATGACCGATATTGCATGCATGGTCAGTATCGGGTTCGAGAGAGAGTTTGAGGATGATGTTGCAAGACAAGGATAGAGTCCAGAATTGGCAATTGTATCTATTAATTAGGATTATCTGTAATTTCCTTATATATATTCTCGGTAAGAGTCCGCTTAAGGGATTTTCTTTGCTAGTTAGGTTTGTATTAGGACAATATGAGTCGTGTCCATCTTGGACAATGTTTGTACTTTCGGGTATAAATATAGACCCAAGGTCTTACGAATAAAGATAACGACAGTTCAATCAATCTCGGCGCATCGCCAAACCTTTTACTTTTCTACTTTCGATAAGTTCTTACTTTCGAGTCGAGCTGCATCAATTTGATCTTCGGCAAAAAGGTAGGTCTTGTTATGGCGGTTTGCATCATCGGAATTAGTGCTTATATCTTTATGACACTCTAATTCTATCTTGTAAATCTCCGAGTTATCATATACTTTATATAATTTAGATTGACAATGCCATCTATCTCTATTGGCCGATCTCTATTTAGAGTTTTATCAATAACGGATAGATTGTCTTGTTGGTTTGAATTATATAATGTATCCACCATCCTGAAAAGGCAACCATCGGCTTGATTGTGTAGATATTATGCTTCTCTTAGTACTTAATGCTGCATCAGTTAAGTTTGATCTATTAAGTCGTGTTTAGAATCATGATCTTTAGCCTGCTTTATGGTTGTTAATAAGGTTAGTATCGGGGTTTCAGCCGATCTTATCTGGTATAGTTGTTTTACATAGTTTTATGCTTTGTTTAATATGCTATATCTGCCCCTTATATCAGGATCTAATCTAATACAAATATATTGAACTTAATATCAATCTGATTGATAATAGTTGAATATATTTGTTGCAAGAGAATATCCTAGTATAAGGTTGTATCGGAGCTATAGCCGATACATGCTTAAATCTGAACATCGGCTATAACATGAGTACATATAATCGTTATTTCATGTTATTTTAGACTTGGGCAATTTATACTGTCTCGGTTCAGTCTGATCTATCCCAATTGCTTATTTCTAAGGTAATATTGAAATATAGATTATGTAATACTATTATTTTTGGCCGATGTATCAAGTTTAGGGTTAGCTTATCATTGAATATGCCTTACAGCCGATCCATGCTATATTGCATCGGCTAGGTTATATCACGATATGATATCGGCTAACTGGCCAATTGACTATTGTCTACTAATAAACTTGCATGTTTTATCTTGTTGATTGCAGGATCAAATCAACTGGCACGCCCTTTGAACCTAAAAGCAAGTTTTGGACCTGCACTAGAGTAAAATAAATCTCTCAGGCCAGTGTGTGTTTTTTTGCATCAACACGCTTTTGGCACGTCCAGTGGGACCCGAAAGCAAGTTTTGGACCTGCACTAGAGTAAAGCAAATCTCTGAGACCAGTGTGTGTTTTTTGCATCAATAGCGTATTATGCAAATTTGACACCCCGAGCAAAGACAGGCTAAGATAGCAAAGGTTAATGCTAACAAAGAATTGCAACACAACACTCCAATCCAATATTCCATTGCAATGGAGAACCCTGGATATGTTGCATCAAGCATGTCACCCCCTGCCCAGACTAGATCACAAAGAAAAAATGTAACAAACGGAGAAAGACAGGCATTGATAGCCCATCGCAATGAAAGCTTCAGAATTAGACAACACACAAAATCAACCTCATTAGAAGACCCTACTGTAAGTGCAAAACCAACCAGTGGCATTGACTCCACTAATCAACCAAGTGTAACAAATATCAGTGAGAATCCTATGTTATAAATTTGGTTCATGTTATATATTTCGATAATAATGTCTTTTGAATAGACAATTTGTGTTTAATATCTCAAGGTACCAACGTTGTAGAGCCTCCATCACAATCATTCATCAATGATGATGGTAACATTCTCACCTAAATTTGGGGTTTAATTTCAATAAAGTCAGAGCAAACCATGCTCATATATACTCACTGATTTCAATACAGGTGATGTTGAAGTCATTTTTGAGGATGATATTGACAATGATAGTGACATGTTTGACGATGAAGGTAATGTTGTCATTGTTTGCCTCTATCATGTTAAACATAAACTAATTACTTAGCACTAAAACATTTTAGATTGGGAGATAAATGAGGATGTGGAAATCAAAGAAGATGATGATATCCCTGAAGCCTCTAGCATCCTTGATATGTATGAGGTTGTGTATAGCAACATACCAAAGTACACTCATATGTTGAAACCGGTTGAAATTGTGAATTTTGCGGTGCAAAGAAGTTTGAGCATGAGCCAAAGGGCTTCTGCTACCAAAGTGGACAATTTAAACTAACCAATCAAGACACGCCTCCTGAACTCATGAGGCTATGGACAAGTGATGATTCAATTGCCCAATATTTTCACAACAACATAAGGTTCTTCAATGGACATTTCTCATTCACTTCTCTCTATTGTCACCTTGATAGAGAGACAACTAACATGAGAAGAAGTGGTATTTATACGTTTCGAGCTCATGGTTAGATATATCACAATATACAATCGTTTGGCAGCAATGGTTCTGACCCAAAGTATCTGCAATTATACTTCTATGATGATGATCCTAGCCTAGCGCATCGGTACCGTCGTTGCCGTCCAGAGTTATATGAACAAGATAAAGACATAATTGGCATTCTGACCAACATTCTATACAATACTCCGTACTCTGAACAGTTTAAGAGTTTAGGACAAGCTAAGAATCTTGAGGACTATCGTGTGATGCTGAACCTTGATCAAAAGTTGGATCAAAGGACATACAATGAGCCAATAACTTCAGAAGTGGCTGCGGTATGGGTTGAAGGAAACGAGCGAAGGAAGACCTTTGATAAGAGCGTAATCTTACAAGGGAACAACAATGAAGTACAAGGGATCCGATCATATCACGCATGCTATGATCTGTTGTCTTATCCAATATTTTTTTCCTAAAGCTGAGTTAGGTTGGCATGCCGAAATACCAAAAAATGGTGTTAACATAGAAGATGTGATCAAGGCCCATGGGAATCGTAATAATAATGATGACCCAGATTAGTATTTTGTATATATGTGTTGTCACCATCATGTTTTGTTACTATACTTATTTAAACACGACACTAACATTTAATATGGCATGTTTTATGCAGAATCAGGTAATAGATTATGCGTTTCTGTGAGAGATTACTATTGCTATAAGTTCCAAATGCGACATGGCATATTCAACCCTATATTGTACGGCGGGCGTTTTTTCCAGCAGTTTGCGGTTGATACATACATCAAGATTGAGAGCTCACAACTAGACTACATATTTAATCATCAAAAAGAAATAAGGGCGGATCTATATCAAGGTTTGCTTGATAGCACTCATGCTGGAGAGAATAGAGGGAATGCAGTTGGCAAACAGACAGTTCTTGCTAAATCATTTATTGGAGGGCCTCGAGATAAATTACATCGATACCTAGATGCAATGACTTTAGTTCGAAAATATGGAAAACTAGATATCTTCCTCACAATGACTTGTAACCCAAACTGGGAAGAGATTACCCGTGAACTTGAATTTGGACAAACACCTCAGGATCGCCTAGATCTCATCGTCCGTGTTTTTAAGGCGAAGCTAGAGGAAATGAAAACATAGTTGTTTGAAAAGGGCATTCCTGGTATTGTCAAGGTATATACCTATGTTGTTGAGTTCCAAAAAAAGGGGTCTACCGGACACCCACTTCTTATTGATCATGAATGGAAAGTATAAATACATGTGTCCAGAGCAATATGACCAGATCATCTCTGCTGAGCTTCAGATCAACGGAAGTACAAGGAGTTATACACGATGGTTGTCAAACATATGATGCATGGTCATTGCGACAATTTGAATCGCAATTGCCAATGCACAAAGAACCGTCCATCATGCAAGAATGGTTATCCTAGGCCTTTAAATGCAATGACTACCACAGACAAAGACTCATACCCCTTGTATAGGAGACGCGACGACGGACGTACTACAGTAGTACGAAAATGTGAACTAGATAATAGGTGGGTCGTTCCTTACAATCCTTACCTCTTACGGATGTTCAACTGCCACATAAATATTGAGGTATGCTCAAGCATAAAGACCGTGAAGTATTTGTTCAAATACATTTACAAGGGTCATGATCGTGCATCTGTGTCTGTGAATGGAGTACATAATGAAGGTGACATTGATGAGATTAGGCAATATAGGGTTGCAAGGTGGGTGACACCTCATGAAGCTTTGTGGAGAATATATGGTTTTGAACTGAGTAAGATACATCCACCTGTGATGCAACTATAACTTCATTTGCCAAACATGCACATGGTTGCATATCAAGGCAAACAAGACATTCAGGAAGTGCTTGAACAGGATGGTGTTGAAAAGTCAATGCTGACTGCATACTTCGAAGCGAATAGGTTACACAAGGAAGCACGAGAAATATTTTACCGTGATTTTCCAGAACATTATACCTGGCAGTCAGGAAAGCATGGAAAGTTTTGGAAAAAGAGGAAAAGAATTGCAATCTTTCAAGTTGGTAGAATCGTTACAGCCCATCCAGCTGAAGGCGAACGATACTATCCTCGGGTTCTCTTAAACCACGTGAAAGGTGCAACAAGCTATGAGGACCTACGGACAGTTGATGGTGAAATATTGCCATCCTTTCGTGAAGTCACGGAAAGAAGGGGTTTAATTGAAGCAGACAATACACTAGACAAATGTCTGACGGAAGTCAAGTCGTTCCAAATGCCATCCTCGTTACGAAGACTCTTTGCAACAGTTCTTGTGTTTTGTGAGCCTAGCGATGTCCGGGCTCTCTGGAACAATCACCACGAAGCTATGTCAGAAGACTATCATCGCAACTGCCAATGTGCACCCGCAATACAACAGATGGTTTTGATAAATATCAGAGATATGTTGCAGTCAATGGGCAAAGACATACGGTCATTTCCTTTGCCCGAGATCGATGAGCTATATGACACAATAGACGGCGTGCCTAGGGAGATCATTGAGGAATCCTCGATCAATGTAGACCCTCAAGACGTAGCATTGTCGAACTCCCTCAACGCTGAACAAAGGGCCGCCTATTACGAGATTTTAGCTACAGTTGAGAACAACAAAGGTGGCCTATTCTTCGTCGATGGACCTGGAGGTGCGGGAAAAACCTACCTTTACAAGGCGTTGCTCACAACAGTTCGCAAACAGGGAAAGTTTGCTGTGGCAATGACT
Organism: Oryza punctata; assembly: GCA_000573905.2. Classification (NCBI taxonomy): domain Eukaryota; kingdom Viridiplantae; phylum Streptophyta; class Magnoliopsida; order Poales; family Poaceae; genus Oryza; species Oryza punctata. Next base: position 24,585,374 of record CM002491.2, on the reverse strand, counting down.
ACGTTTGGTGTTGCCGCTTCCATAATGCATGGAGGGAGGACAACACACTCCTGATTCAAGATACCACTAAGGATAGATGATCAAGCTATCTGTAGTTTCACAAAACAAAGTGGAACAACCAAGCTACTTCAGACAACATCCTTGATCATTTGGGACGAAGCCTCTATGACAAAAAGGCAAGTAGTGGAGGCCTTAGACAGAAGTATGCGAGACATAATGGACAAACCAAATATTCCATTTGGCGGAAAAACGGTTCTGTTTGGAGGTGATTTTAGGCAGGTTCTTCCCGTTATCCGAAAAGGGTCAAGGAGTCAGATATTAGATGCATCGTTGCGTAGGTCTGAACTCTGGGATTGCATGCATCACTTGCGGCTGGCGCGCAATATGAGAGCACAAAGTGATCCATGGTTCGCAGAATACTTATTGCGAATAGGTAATGGCACCGAGGAGATCAACGAAAATGGTGAAATATGTCTTTCTGATGATATTTGTGTCCAATATACAGGGGATGACAGTGACCTAGATAAACTGATAGAGAGTGTTTATCGAATGCTCAATGATAGTTTACATGATCCAAATTACATCACATCAAGAGCTATTTTATCCACACGAAATGACTACGTGGATAGCATTAATCTCAAAATGATTGATCACTTTCAAGGGGAGGAGATGGTGTATCATAGTTTTGATTGTGCTGAAGACGATCCACATAATTACTACCCCCTAGAATTCCTGAATTCTCTTACCCCAAATGGGCTACCTCCTCACATGCTAAAGCTCAAACTTAATTGTCCCATCATATTGCTCAGGAATATCGACCCAACTAATGAACTTTGCAATGACACAAGATTGGTGGTGCGAGGATTTCAGAAAAATACCATTGATGCAGAGATTGTGCTAGGACAGCATTCTGGTACATGGGTTTTCTTGCCTCGAATCCCATTATGCCCCTCTGATGATGAAATGTTCCCATTCCGATTCAAAAGGAAACAATTTCTTGTAAGGCTTAACTTTCCCATTATGATAAACAAGGCATAAGGGCAGACAATACTGTTGACGACCAAATTTGGTAATTCAAATATCGGAAATCAAGATGGAATCGAAGAGGATTGAAGAGATAAGGTCGTATCGGAAAGCAGAGTGAGAATCGGCTGTGGTCCGAATCGGCTATGGACTGGATCGACAGAGTCAGAGTCGGACTGGGTTAGCCGATTGAGCCGATTTCGGTAATATGACTCGGTATACGTCTTCGGGTTGTGTTAGCGTGCTTCATATGGATTGCCATGCACGGATAAAGTCCTGAGGAGGCATCTGTATCTATTAATTAGGATATTTTATGTAATTTCCTTATAGATTTTCTCGGTAAGAGTCCGCCTAAGGGACTTGTTTGTTAGTTGGATTTGTATTAGGTTAATATGAGTCGTGTCCGTGATGGACAATGTTTGTATTTTCGGGTATAAATATAATCCCGAGGTCTTGTAAATAATAACAACTCACGTTCAATCAATCCCGGCGCATCGCCAAACCTTTGTTTTCTACTTTCGACAAGTTTGTGCTTTCGAGTCGTGCTGCATCAGTTTGATCTTCGGCAAAAAGGTATATCTTGTCATGGCGAGTTACATCATTAGGGCTAGTGCTTACATCTCTATGATACTCTAGTTCTTTGTTGTGATTCTCCGAGTTATCATATATGTTATATAACTTAGATCAACAGTACAATCTACTTGTATCGGCTAGATCCTTTCTAGGGTTTCATCGATATCGGCTAGATTACTTTGTTAATCTAGGTTATATAATATATCCACCATCCCGAAAAGGCAACCATCGGCTTGATTCTTTAGATCTCATGCTTCTATTTATACTTAATGCTGCATTGGTTCAGTCCAACATATTAAGTCGTATTTAGAATCGTGGAATCTAACCTGCTTCATGGTTGTTAATAAGGATAGTATCGGGGTTTCAGCCGATCTTACCTGATATAGATGTTTTACATTGTGTTATGCTTTGTTTAATATTCTATATCTGCCCCTTATATCAAGATATAATCTAATGTAAATATATTAAGCTTAATATCAATCTGATTGATTATAGTTTAATATATTTATTACTAGAGAATATCCTAACATAAGGTTGTATCGGAGCTATAGCCGATACGTACTTAAACCTAGATATCGGCTATAACATCAATCTGCATAATCATTATGTCATGTTATATTTAGACTTGGGCAATTTTATACTGTCTCGGTTCAGTCCGATCTATCCCAATTGCTTATTTCTAAAGTAATATTGATATATTGATTATATAACACTGATCTTTACAGCCGATATACTAGTTTTAGGGTTAGTTCTATTATCAACTGCACCTTACAGCCGATTCATGCTTTATTGCATCGGCTAGGTCACATACGATATGAAATCGGCCCTATGGCCGATTGTCTATCGTTTACTGATATTCTTTGCATGTTTTTCTTGTTGATTGCAGGATCAAATCAACTGGCACGCCCTTGAATCTGAAACCCTAATTTTGGACCTGCACTTGAGTAAAGCAAACCTCTCAGGCCAGTGTGTGTTTTTTGCATCAACACGCTTTTGGCACGCCCAGTGGGACTCGTGTCATCATGTCTCCAAACATCACTGAAGTCGCGGAGGACAACATCATCGCGGTTACACCCGAGCAGCTGAATGATGAACAGAAGGAAGAATTGCGACAACTGCTGGATCAACTCCAAAACCAGTATTTGCATTCCTTCACAGTCACCCGGCAAGGTACGGTCGTCCAAAGAGCTAAAGTCCAAGTACCGACGATCGTGAAGCGAGACCCAAGTACTTCTGGATCCGGAGAAGAAAAGGATAAACAAGTGAAAACCGAATCGAGTAACGAAGAATTGCACACATTACAAGATCGCATCGATTCGGCTGTACATCATGCGCTAGTCAACCAGTCCGGAGTACTTGTCAATACCTTAACAAACATGATCAAGTCGGTGGTCGATGGAACGATAGCCGAGGAAAAGGCTAAAGGACCTATTTATCTACCAGACGGCGCGTTCCCAACATATAGAACCGTGAAGACAGAGATCGGTGGAAATCAAGGAAATCAACAAGTACTTCAAACCCAGGCTCCATCGGCTCCTTTCTAAAGTTCAAATATTCCATCAATTCTAACCAGATCACAGCCGATCACTGGGGGGCAAGCATCAACTCAATTAACACCAGAACAATTGATGAGTATTCTTCATCCAAACCGATACAAGGTGCCAGACTTCTCTAAGTTCTCAGGACAAGACAATATATCAACCTACGAGCACATTAGCCGATTTCTAGCTCAGTGTGGTGAGGCATCGGCTACGGAAGCTCTCAGAGTTCGCTTATTCCCGCTTTCCTTGTCTGGATCAACATTCACCTGGTTTTCATCATTGCCATATAATTCAATCAGGAGCTGGGCCGATTTGGAGAAACAATTCCACAAGTACTCTTTCAGTGGAGTTCAAGAGATGAAGCTATCAGACCTCACAGCTATTAGATAGAAATCAGACGAATCGGTTCCAGATTATATTCAACGATTCAGAGATGTGAGAAATAGATGTTACATCTTATCTTTATCAGATTCTCAACTAGCCGATTTAGCCTTTCAAGGTTTGCTGGCGCCGATCAGAGAGAGGTTCTCGGCTCAAGACTTTGACAGTTTGGCACATTTAGCTCAGAAGGTATCGGCTCACGAAACAAGATTTCAAGAGGCTAGGAAATTCATCAAAAAGACTAATAATGTAAACAATGTCTACAATTATGATTCTGACTCTGGAGATGAAGACCCAGATATCAATGCAACCGAATGGGCTAGGAATAAGAAGACGGTGGTCTGTCAATGGGCTAAGAATTCGGCTACAGAGGAAAGGTTTGACTTTGACATTACCAAGGCCGATAGGATCTTCGATCTCCTTCTTCAGGAAAAACAGATTCAACTGCCGGCAGGACATGTCATCCCATCGGCTGAAGAGTTGAAGAGAAGGAAGTACTGCAAATGGCACAACACAGGGTCTCATCACACTAATGATTGCAAAATTTTTAGACAACAGATCCAGTTGGCTATCGAACAGGGAAAAATTAAGATTGATGGATCCAACATGGCAAAAAGGCCGATGAAGATAGATGGACACCCTTTTTCAGTTAACATGGTGTATCCTGGATACAACAGGAATACAGCCGATGGAAACAAAAACTATAGTAGGGGTATCAGATCGGCTGGTATGATCGGCAAGTATCAAAACAGGCGCCAACAGGAGGAGGAGTCATATCCCAATGAAGAAGAGAGACATTTCGATCCCCATTGGAGTTGTGAATTTTTCAGGTTCTGCTGGAACGAAGGTATGAGGCTACCATCTATCAAAAATTGTCCCGGCTGCAGTGATCCTGATGTCCAATTCATCCAAGAAGCAAGCCGACGACATGCAATTACACATCGGCCAAGACAATCAAGGCTGTCAGTACATGAAAGACTTGGGCCGATGCACCAAGACGATGATGAAGATGACTCACATAGAGAATCCAAGCCAATGCATCCCCAATGGTGTCCTTCTGGGATATTCACCAAAAATCAAAAGAGAAGAGTTCAACGGATGAGGAACAGGGAGCAATTCCAGGAGGTTGAGGGTGCAATTAAGCATCGGCTGCGGCAGAAAACGAAGAAAGTATGGCGCATGAAGAGCAAAGTGGTGCCAGCCGACGAAGTCGAAGCCGATCGCAGCAAAAATCAACAACACAAGGGCAAGGAAGTGATGTCATCTGAGATAAATATGGTCTTTATGTTGCCAGCCGAATATGCAGTAGAGCAAGTTGTCGAGCAAGAAGAAGATATGCCATCGGCTAAATTGATGTTATCTCCACAACAAGCTGTTTTTGAGAAGCCCGAAGGAACAGATCATCGGCACCTCAAGCCACTCTATGTTAAAGGATTTGTCAATGGTAAGCCGATGTCAAAAATGTTGGTCGATGGAGGGGCAGCTGTTAATTTAATGCCTTATACAACATTCAGAAAGCTTGGGAAGACTTGGGCTGATGCGACAAGACAATGATGAAGATGACTCACGTGGAGAATCCAAGCCAACGCATCCCCAATGGTGTCCCTCTGGGATATTTACCAAGAATCAAAAGAGAAGAGTTCAAAGGATGAGGAACAGAGAGCAATTCCAGGAGGTTGAGGGTGCAATTGAGCATCGGCTGCGGCAGAAAACGAAGAAAGTATGGCGCGTGAAGAGCAAAGCGATGCCAGCCGATGAAGTCAGAGCCGATCGCAACAAAGGCAAGGAAGTGATGTCATCAGAGATAAATATGGTATTTATGTTGCCTGCCGAATATGCAGTAGAACAACTTGTCGAGCAAGAGGAGGATGTGCCATCGGCTAAGTTGATGTTATCTCCACAGCAAGCTGTTTTTGAGAAGCCCGAAGAAACAGATCATCGGCACCTCAAGCCACTCTACGTTAAGGGATTTGTCAATGGTAAGCCGATGTCAAAGATGCTAGTCGATGGAGGGGCAGCTGTTAATTTAATGCCTTATACAACATTCAGAAAGCTTGGGAAGAACTCAGAGGACTTGATTAAAACCAACATGGTTCTGAAAGATTTTGGCGGGAACCCATCTGAGACCAAGGGAGTTTTGAATGTGGAGCTAACCATCGGCAGTAAAACAATTCCAACCACGTTCTTTGTTATTGACGGGAAGGGTTCCTACAGTCTGTTGTTGGGAAGAGATTGGATCCATGCCAACTGTTGCATCCCTTCAACAATGCATCAAAGCTTGATTCAATGGCAAGGAGACCAAATCGAAATCGTGCCAGCCGACAGGTCAGTCAATGTAGCTTGTGCCGATTTGTCTATTTGGGAGATGGAAGGAATTGATTGTTTATCTGGCAAAGTTTGGCAAGGAGATTACTTAAAGATTTCTGATGATGCCATACAGACAACAGGAGATGGAGAGCCCCAATTCTTGTTTTGAGGGCGCCGTGGAGGGTTCCAACCTATACACAGATGACACTATTGATGATCTCGATGGCAAGCTTGGGCAAGGTTTTATGTCGGCCGATGAACTAGAGGAAATTGACATTGGACCAGGTGATAGGCCTAGGCCGACATATATTAGTAAAGGTTTACCGAAAGAACTTAAATGTAAATTAATTGCACTCTTAAAGGAGTATAGAGATTGTTTTGCCTGGGAATACTATGAGATGCCAGGACTCAGCCGATCGATAGTTGAACATCGGCTCCCTATCAAATCAGGCTATCGGCCGTACAAGCAACCCCCAAGACGTTATAAAGCTGCGATGTATGATGCTATTAAGGCCGAAATTACAAGACTCTATGATGCTGGCTTCATCAGACCATGCCGATATGCTGAGTGGATTTCCAATATAGTACCAGTTATCAAGAAAAATGGCAAGCTCAGAGTTTGTATTGATTTCAGAGATCTAAACAAAGCTACACCGAAAGATGAATACCCAATGCCAGTAGCCGATCAACTTGTAGATGCAGCATCTGGACATAAGATTATCAGCTTCATGGATGGCCAATGCTGGTTATAATCAGATTTTTATAGCTGAGGAAGATATCCACAAGACTGCTTTTAGGTGCCCTGGCGCTATCGGCTTGTATGAGTGGGTAGTTATGACTTTCGGCTTGAGGAGTGCTAGTGCTACATATCAGAGAGCCATGAACTATATTTTTCACGATCTCATCGGCGCATTGGTGGAGATATATATAGATGATGTGGTGGTTAAATCCAAGGAAGTTGATAATCACATAGCCGATTTGAAACAGGTCTTAGAACGAGCAAGGAAGTATGGGTTGAAAATAAATCCTACCAAGTGTGCTTTTGGTGTATCGGCTGGTCAGTTTCTTGGATTTCTGGTTCATGAGAGGGGGATTGAAATTCCTCAGAGGAGCATTGAAGCAATTAAAGATATCAAACCCCCGGAAGATAAAACCAAGCTACAATCATTGATCGGCAAGATTAATTTTGTTCAGCGTTTTATATCAAATCTGTCTGGCCGAATAGAACCATTTACTCCTTTGCTAAGGTTGAAAGCCGATCAAGAATTTGTCTGGGGAGAGAAGCAGCAGCAGGCTCTGGATAATATCAAGGAATATTTGAGTACCCCTCCAGTTCTTATACCACCACAGAAAGGGATTCCATTTAAACTTTATCTATCAGCCGATCAAAATTCTATCGGCTCAGTCTTGATTCAAGAGGTTGAAGGAAAAGAAAGAGTTATATTCTATCTCAGTAAACACCTGTTGGATGCAGAAACTAGGTATTCACCTGTGGAGAAGTTATGCTTATGCTTATATTTTTCTTGCACAAAGTTGAGGCATTATCTACTATCCAATGAGTGCATTATAGTTTGCAAGGCCGATGTAGTAAGATACATGCTATCGGCTCCAGTGTTAAAAGGACGAATTGGGAAGTGGATCTTTGCTTTGTCAGAATTTGATCTTAAATATGAATCGGCTAAGGCAGTTAAGGGGCAAGCGATAGCCGATTTCATAGTTGAACACAGGGATACCAGTGTTGATAATATTGACATCATGCCATGGATTTTATTCTTTGATGGATCAGTTTGTACTCATGGTTGTGGTATCGGCTTGGTGATAATATCACCTAGGGGGGCAAGTTTTCAGTTTGCTTTTACTATTAAACCATATTCAACAAATAATCAAGCGGAATATGAAGCTGTTCTCAAAGGGTTGCAGTTATTAAGAGAAGTCGAAGCCGATGCTATTGAGATCATGGGTGACTCATTGTTGGTGATAAGTCAATTATCTGGGGAATATGAATGCAAGAATGATACCTTAATAATCTATAATGAGAGATGCCAGGAGCTGATGAAGACATTCAAGATGGTTACTTTGAAGCATATTCCTAGGGAGCAAAACGTTGAAGCCAATGATTTAGCTCAAGGTGCATCAGGATACAGGCCGATGCTACAAGGGATTGAGGTAGAAGTGGCCTGTATTCCAGCCGATGATTGGAGGTTTGATGTTTTTGAGTATCTAAAGAATCCTTCGAGACTAGTTTCAAGGAGATTAAGGTATAAAGCTCTCAAGTATGTTCTGTTGGATGATTCATTGTATTATCGGACGATTGATGGAGTTCTGTTGAAGTGCTTGAGTATGAAGAAGCTAAAGTTGTTATGTGTGAGGTTCATGAAGGTATTTGTGGGACACATCAATCGGCTCATAAAATGAAGTGGTTACTTCGAAGAGTTGGATATTTTTGGCCGACCATGCTGGAAGATTGTTTCAGATATTACAAGGGTTGTCAAGATTGTCAGAAGTTTGGAGCAATTCAGAGAGCGCCAGCATCGGCTATGAACCCTATTATCAAGCCATGGCCGTTCAGAGGTTGGGGTATTGATATGATCGGCCAAATCAATCCACCATCAAGCAAAGGACATAAGTTCATATTGGTTGCAACTGATTATTTCACTAAGTGGGTTGAGGCCATTCCTTTGAAGAAAGTTGACAGTCAAGATGCGATCAATTTTGTTAAAGAGTATATTATATACAGATTTGGTTTGCCACAAACAATTACAACTGATCAGGGTTCTATATTTGTATCGGACGAGTTTGTTCAGTTTGCTGATAGCATGGGAATTGAGTTGTTGAATTCATCACCATATTATGCACAAGCCAATGGACAAGCTTAGGCATCTAACAAGAGTTTGATTAAGTTGGTCGAGAGAAAAATAGCTGAATACCCTAAGAAGTGGCATACTATTCTGGCTGAGTCATTATGGTCCTATCGGATGGCTTGCCATGGTGCAATTCAGGTACCTCTTTATCAACTGGTTTATGGGCATGAAGCTGTATTACCATGGGAAATCAACATCGGCTCTAGGAGGATTTTCTTTACAGGATGAGTTAACAGCCGATGATTATCATAATTTGATGGTTGATGAGTCAGAGGATTTGGTTCAAGTAAGATTGCGAGCTCTTGAGAAAGTTAGGAAAGATAAGGATAGAGTTGCAAGACATTACAATAAGAAGGTTGTACCCAAATCTTTTGAGGAGGGTGAGCTGGTTTGGAAATTAGTACTGCCGATAGGGGCTAGAGACAATAAATTCGGCAAGTGGTCACCGAATTGGGAAGGACCGTTTCAAGTTCATAAATGTGTTTCTAAAGGGGCCTATATGTTAAAAGGACTTGATGGAAAAGTATTTAGAAGAGCACTTAATGGAAAATACTTAAAGAAATATTACCCAAGTGTTTGGATTGGTTCATGATCGGCTCTGGTTTGCCGGTTGATGGTTGATAGCCGATATGTTTCCATCGCCTTTAGATGGCCGATATTTTTATCGCCCTTAGACATTTAAGTTTGCAGCATTGTGTTCTATACTACAAACTTGGAGGGCATGGAAGATGAAAAGTTGGAAATTTTTGGGCGAAATTTAGTATACGTTGGAATACAGCCAAGTTTGCCAGATATAAAATTGGTTTATATGAAAGCAACAGTATCAATCGGCATAAGGAAGTTAAGAGGTTATGTTACAAGATAAATATTTTAGCCGATTATAGAATTAATTACAAAATTCTTCTAAGTCCCTATTACAGGAAATTATTGAGCAAGATATTTCTGGATTGCTGACAATGCCTGTTGTCGAATTTCTTCAACTTCTGCAATGGCTTGGGCATCTTGGGCGTCAGTTCCAGGAATTACCTTCAAGGACTTAGTCATGGTGGCCACATTCTTTATAGCCGATTTCAGTTTTGCTTTCTGTTCTCCAATGGCTTTAGGGAGATCGGCTAATTTCTGATTTTCCAATGCAATTTTGGCATTACATTCTTCAAGCTTGGCTAGCAGATCTATTCTTTCAGCCTCTAGTTGATTTATCGAAGCTTTAATTGGCTCTTCGGCTAGTTGATCAAGCTTGGTTTTCTCATCATGGACTAACTGTCGATTGGCTTGAATGGTGGCTTCGATATCCTTTTTCTCTCGTCTATCGGCTATCCTTTGTCTTGCTTTCTCCAGCTTAAATTGGTGCTGCTCAAGATACATAGCTGGGGTAACTATATTGGATAATTCATCTGGTAGAAGAGCTTGGATTTTTTGGAATCTGGTCCGGAGAGTGCTGCAGTCAACTACCAGGCTGTCCAGAGATGCTTCTAGCCGATGTGCAATATCTTCAAGATTCCTCTTCACATCATCGGCTAGAGGAGCTAAGGATTTGCTTGATATTTCTCCTTCTACTTCTTCATCAAAGTAGTCCTTTATATCAAAAGAGAATAAATCGGCTAAGACCTGCAAGTAGGAAAGATGAAAAGAGTACAAGTAAGAGGATATTTTTATATAGCCGATTTGAGAGGTTTTAAGAATGAGACTTACAGGGATTGCAGGAGCAGCGATTTCTTCTTCTTCGACATGATGGCTGCCTACAGCCGATGCGGTATGTTCACTGGAGACCGGTTGTGCTACAGGTGATGGAGGGGAAGGAGGCTGAAAATATTCATGCAAGTGTTAGATAGTATCGGTTAATGAAGTATTCAGAGGATTAGAAGGTTGAAACTTACCAGAGGAGCTTGAATGGATGGTTTAGCCGATACTTGTGCTGGTTTCTTTCTCTCGGCTGGTCTTTTCTTCTACAAAATGCAAGAGTTGGAGGATTAAGTTGAGGGTGAGTAAAGAAAATTTGTATCAAGGAAGATGAATTTACCCTGGGTTGCCAAGTGAAGACAGCTGGAATAGGAGTTGTGGGGGTTTGTTTTGGAGAGGCTGGAGGTGTTTCTTTTCCCACATCACTAGATTCGGCTGCAGCTTCATCTATTGCCCGTTCAATGGATGCTTCTTTTAGGGCTTCATCTGCATCATCGGCTTTTGGAGATGGTTGTTTCTTGGCCTTTTTCTTCATAGCTGGTGGCAGAGCAGTTGATGCTTTAGTTCTCCTTTTCCTGCCTGCATCGGCTGTTTCTTTCATTTGTCCTTGGAGTAGGCTTGATGTCTTGGGGGCATGATAGCCGATGACAGGAGGGGTCATGCCACATCTGTTAGGAAATAGCCCTGCAGCATATTCAATTTCTTTGCCACTTTTGCTAGTATGAGGAGGAGATGAGTCTGTGGTCTGAAAGAGCAAAGATAGTTCATGAGTTATAAATAGGATCGGCTGATATGTTTAAAACAGGAATAAAAAAAGAGAAGTTACCTGAGGAATCATGTCAGGGAAGAGGTCTGTCATGTAGATGGTAGCCGATTGGTGAAAAAGATATTGTTTCCACTCAGCCCACCATGAGGTGAAGACTTTGCTCCTGAACATAGCTAATTCAATATCATTAATACTGCCAAGAGAGGGGCCTGGAATGTTCAGCAGCCGATCCATCATCAGACTTGAAGATATCTCTCCTCGGCATTCAATCTTGTCAGCAAACCACAAGCCGATTGGGAGTTGTCCCATACCAAATTGTCTTGCTGAGCTCATGGGATGACAGAACTCATATGAAACATTTATGTTCCTGCCTTGATGGATGCCGACAGGAAGGATGCATGGGCTGATGGCTGTGGTATATACTTCTCTGGACTTCTGGAATTTGTCATGGTTTATTTCTTCAAATCTGAAGTCCAATGGCAGCTCAAAGTTGACTGATTCATCGTAGAAGAACCAGATTCTGGCATCTTTTTGAAAGCCGTCATAGAAGCTGAAAAACTAGTCCTTGAGCAGTTCTGCTGATAATTTTGCTCCTGCATCGGCTGGGGTGCTGGCATATTCTCCAAAGGACATACATCTTCGATGGGTTATTTCTTCACCATCGTCATCGGTGATCGGTTCTAGTTTTGGAAATTCTGCTCCAGTTGGGGGTGGCCGATTGAAAGCTTTCATTGCGACTAGGTTCAACCAAGATTGGAGTAGCCACCATGGACCACATGCACTGACTGTTGAGCCGACAGCTAATTTGGCCGATGCATTATTTAAAGTTTGATACAAATAGCCGAGTAGAATTTTTCCTAAAGGAAATTGTCTCTTTTCTTCAAGTGCTTCGGCTATGTGCTGCCAGTTTGAGGTTGGGCCACAGCTTGATCCACAAAACAGGAATTTTTCCAACCACATCAGCAAAAATGCAGTATGTTCTCTTGGGGAAACTGAACCTTGACCCATGTTAGCCGAGATGAAACCAGACCATCCTCCTATGCTCTTGGTTTTGAAATCAAATCTGTTTTTGGAGTCAAGTATCATGGGGTTGGCCGATGAAGTGATATCTAGTCCGGTTAACATAGTTATGTCCAAGAGAGTTGGGGTCATCGGCCCTTGGTTGAATAAGAATGCATTGAGGGTGTTGGACCAGAAGTAGCTTGCAGAAGCCATTAACGGCTCATCTTTAGCCGAATTTGCCAAAGAGAGGGCTAGGGCTTGGCCGATTCCTATCTCATCCCAGTGACTCTGCTTGCTAGCTGATATGCGCTTGAACCATGCAGGCCAGCTTTTCTCTAGGGACGGCCAGGACTTAAATGTATTTTTCCAGTGCCCTATGTTGGGGTTCGATAATCTGAAGGGGATTCTATTGGTTTCGGCAGTGATGAACTCAGTTGGGTCTGTATTGCCGATTGGCCCAAGGAAGTAGTTGTTTTCATGATTAAGACTTGGAACCGCAATTAGGTTTGCGAGATGCTACATCAATAAGGCAAAAGAGGAAGAAACTGGACTGAGATTGCGGAAAACAAGATTTAATGAGCAAAAAGGAGATCTAGCCGATGGGACTTACTTTAACGTATTCGGCCGATGGGGCAGCGGATGGAGCGGATGACGAAGACATCTTCTCGCCGGCGGAGGTTGGATGAGTGAAGGATTGCTTGGAGTTGACTGCTTGCGCTGAGGGGATCGCCGGAGTTGGGAGAGAAGGAGATTGCGAAAGCGGTGGCAACAGTAAATAACGGTGTGAAGTTTCTCGGGGCCGTCGGTTAAAGTATTTAAAGCGCTGTGGTAACGGTAAAAAAACAGAAAGAGCGAGATTATCTCGGGGATAAGATTTGGCAAATCCGAAACATTACCAAATATTCCGGACTTGGGGGGCATGTGTTGACGACCAAATTTGGTAATTCAAATATCGGAAATCAAGATGGAATCGAAGAGGATTGAAGAGATAAGGTCGTATCGGAAAGCAGAGTGAGAATCGGCTGTGGTCCGAATCGGCTATGGACTGGATCGACAGAGTCAGAGTCGGACTGGGTTAGCCGATTGAGCCGATTTCGGTAATATGACTCGGTATACGTCTTCGGGTTGTGTTAGCGTGCTTCATATGGATTGCCATGCACGGATAAAGTCCTGAGGAGGCAACTGTATCTATTAATTAGGATATTTTATGTAATTTCCTTATAGATTTTCTCGGTAAGAGTCCGCCTAAGGGACTTGTTTGTTAGTTGGATTTGTATTAGGTTAATATGAGTCGTGTCCGTGATGGACAATGTTTGTATTTTCGGGTATAAATATAATCCCGAGGTCTTGTAAATAATAACAACTCACGTTCAATCAATCCCGGCGCATCGCCAAACCTTTGTTTTCTACTTTCGACAAGTTTGTGCTTTCGAGTCGTGCTGCATCAGTTTGATCTTCGGCAAAAAGGTATATCTTGTCATGGCGAGTTACATCATTAGGGCTAGTGCTTACATCTCTATGATACTCTAGTTCTTTGTTGTGATTCTCCGAGTTATCATATATGTTATATAACTTAGATCAACAATACAATCTACTTGTATCGGCTAGATCCTTTCTAGGGTTTCATCGATATCGGCTAGATTACTTTGTTAATCTAGGTTATATAATATATCCACCATCCCGAAAAGGCAACCATCGGCTTGATTCTTTAGATCTCATGCTTCTATTTATACTTAATGCTGCATTGGTTCAGTCCAACATATTAAGTCGTATTTAGAATCGTGGAATCTAACCTGCTTCATGGTTGTTAATAAGGATAGTATCGGGGTTTCAGCCGATCTTACCTGATATAGATGTTTTACATTGTGTTATGCTTTGTTTAATATTCTATATCTGCCCCTTATATCAAGATATAATCTAATGTAAATATATTAAGCTTAATATCAATCTGATTGATTATAGTTTAATATATTTATTACTAGAGAATATCCTAACATAAGGTTGTATCGGAGCTATAGCCGATACGTACTTAAACCTAGATATCGGCTATAACATCAATCTGCATAATCATTATGTCATGTTATATTTAGACTTGGGCAATTTTATACTGTCTCGGTTCAGTCCGATCTATCCCAATTGCTTATTTCTAAAGTAATATTGATATATTGATTATACAACACTGATCTTTACAGCCGATATACTAGTTTTAGGGTTAGTTCTATTATCAACTGCACCTTACAGCCGATTCATGCTTTATTGCATCGGCTAGGTCACATACGATATGAAATCGGCCCTATGACCGATTGTCTATCGTTTACTGATATTCTTTGCATGTTTTTCTTGTTGATTGCAGGATCAAATCAACTGGCACGCCCTTGAATCTGAAACCCTAATTTTGGACCTGCACTAGAGTAAAGCAAACCTCTCAGGCCAGTGTGTGTTTTTTGTATCAACAAATACCCAACGTCGGCGTATACTTACCAGAATCGGTATTCTCTCACGATCAACTATATGTCACGCTTTCTAGAGCAACCACACGGAAGAACATAAAAATCCTTGTTGCAGTACATGACGACGACTCAAAGAAAAGGAAAAATCATTCTGAGCGCAGTATCATCAATTCAAAGAAAAGGAAGAAATTTGACCATACTATTAGTAAGACGTATACGAAAAATATTGTGTATACAGAAGTACTCACAGTATAACTGGTGTTTTTTTGTGGAAACAAGGATTATCCCTGTTCTACAATATAATAAAGTCATATCATTTCGTGTTATCTTACTCTCATACTAACCATTCTAGAATGTAATAATTTCATGTCGTTGTTTGTTATCTTACTCTCATACCGACTATAAAAAATATGGAACTCATTCTTATGCTCATATGTATGAAAATTATTTTGAAAATTTTGGTTATTTTGATTATACTATAACTTTCTTACACCTTATTTTAATTTTTGATGATCTCAACGATCTGTACAACACTATTTTTCTTAGATTATATCCTGAGATAATATTTGATTTCATAAGTTCGGACCCATTCCAATGGAATTCCTGCTGCCGTGTAGAGAGACAATGCTATCTGCCTATCTGATTATGGCCATAAACAATGATTCATGTTTATTAAATCCTATTAATTCGACCAGCATATATATCTAGGGCAATAGAAGGTGGAGACAAATACAATTTTTGGTACCACTATTCTTATCCTAATTTCTTGTACAGTTTAATCGAAATTAAAATTTCTGAACAACCATAACTTGCTAAGGATGTGTTCTTGGGTGAGGGTTTGGAACCCTCACCTCCCGTACGGAAAATAGAGCGATGGATTAGTGTATGATTAATTAAGTATTAGCAAATTTTTTAAAAAAAATGGGTTAGTATGATTTTTTAAAGCAACTTTCCTATAGAAAATTTTTGCAAAAATACACTGTTTAGTAGTTTGGGAAGTGTGCACGCAGAAAACGAGAGAGGGGAGGATGGGAACCATCATAGCTGCACACAGCCTAAGTGTGCTTTGGAAGACTAAAAAAATTGTAGCAGATTATTCTGCAATGAACTCTAATTCAACTTAAACCAATAGAAAAAACAATAGTCACCCATCATAGCCATAGCCAATCTGAAAAATTGAACCGTAGTTCCATTGTTTTTCCCATTTTTGTTTTCACCTTTTCACTCTGTTAAAATAAATGTGCAGTGTTTAATATAAGCTGAAAGATGACTCCCTATTAAAAGCACCAGAGTGATTTCTCAGATTTATTTTGCTGGTACATATTCAACAGCAACATAGCAACTTCTACTTCAGCAAACTTTAGTAAGAGAGCAGTATAAACATACAGGAACAATATGCAGTACCTCATTATGTAGTCCCTCCTCCTTGAAGAATCTGTGAGATAGATTCCTTGCCCCGCGAGCCTTTTATGAAGCAAAAGTTTGAAAAAAATTTAGCAAGCTTACGAGTTGGAAATGACCAAGAACGTCGTAATAGTAAGATGAGATTAATTCTGAAGTTAAATAATCTAGGCCAATTCTAATGTATTTAAGATTGGTATGCATCTGCCATGTAGGACTGAAGCTAAGAGTCAATAAGAACTGCTCCATCCCTTTCATGGTGACATCACAGGGCAATGGCTAAGCTACAAGACCACCATGGCAATCCATTTTCTTGGAATTGATTCAGGTTAAAATACAGTGATCATCTCAAGGCACCAATTTCAGGTTAAATGCCACTAACCACTAAGCAATTCCATCTTATATATTCAGCCCAGCAGCAATGGCTAAGCTACAAAACCGCCATGGCAATCTATTTTCTTGGAATTGATTCAGCTTAAAATATAGTGATCATATGAAGGCACCGATTTCAGGTTAAATACCACTAACCGCTAAGCAATTCCATCTTATATATTCAGCCCAGCAAAAGGACCAGTAAAAAGGAATAGAAGAAATTGTTGTCTTGTCCTGATTTTCCAACCCAAATAAGCATGCTTTTAAATGGAGCGTATCATCATGAAATTTTAGTAACCTGACATTCAAAGATATCCTCAGCGTACAGTTCGTTTTACCAAAATTAGTGACTAAAATTAGCAGCGGAACTCTATCTATCAAACAATTGTCATAGTGAGTGAAATAACTCCTTGGTTTCACTGTGTTCTCCTTTAGTAAGTTTACAGACTTCCCTATCTTTTATATATTTTTCAATTTTTCAACACTAATTTTGATGGCAGATGGAAAGAAGCTAAAACACTATTTTTCTTACTTCATACAAAAAATAGATCTCATAACAGAGTCTAATTAGTAACAGATTCGGAGTTGCAGTTGAAAAAAAAAGTGGACAGGAGGGAAAAAAGACACCGACATAGTTACTGACTATTGGAATTCAAGTCCAATTCAAACGTACGGTGCAAACTCCGACTATGATAGGCATATCAGAGTCCGACTCCTTTAAAGAGAACCCCCGCACATAAAAGAAACCAAGACCCCACACGTGTTGATGCAAAAAACACACACTGGCCTGAGAGATTTGCTTCACTCTAGTGCAGGTCCAAAACTTGTTTTCGGGTTCAAAGGGCGTGCCAGTTGATTTGATCCTGCAATCAACAAGATAGAACATGCAAGTTTATTAGTAAATGATAGTCAATCGGCCAGGCAGCCGATATCATATCGTGATGTAACCTAGCCAATGCAATATAGCATGAATCGGTTGTAAGGCATACTTCAATGATAAGCTAACCCTAAATTTGATACATCGGCTGAAAATATCAGTATTACATAATCTATATATCAATATTACTTTAGAAATCAGCAATTGGGATAGATCGAACTTAACCGAGACAGTATAAATTGCCCAAGTCTAAAATAACATGAAATAACGACTACATATACTCATGTCATAGCCGATGTTCAGATTTAAGTGTGTATCGGCTATAGCTCCGATACAACCTTATACTAGGATATTCTCTTGCAACAAATATATCTAACTATTACCAATCAGATTGATAGTAAGTCCCATATATTTATATTAGATTAGATCCTGATATAAGGGGTAGATATAGTGTATTAAACAAAGCATGAAACTATGTAAAACAAATATACCAGATAAGATCGGCTGAAACCCCGATACTATCCTTATTAACAACCATAAAGCAGGCTAGAGATCATAATTCTAAACACGACTTAATGGATCAAACTTAACTGATGCAACATTAAGTATGAAAAGAAACATAATATCTAGACAATCATGCCGATGGTTGCCTTTTCGGGATGGTGGATACATTATATAATTCAAACCAACAAGACAATCTAGCCGTTATCAGTGAAACTCTAAATAGAGATCGGCCGATGTGGATAGATAGCATTGTCAATCTAAATTATATAATATATATGATAACTCGGAGATTTACAAGATAGAATTAGACTGTCATAAAGATGTAAGCGCTAATTCCGATAATGCGAACCGCCGTAACAAGACTCACCTCTTCGCCGAAGATCAAACTGATGCAGCTCGACTCAAAAGCAAGAACTCGTCGAAGGTAAAAGAATAAAAAGGTTAGTGATGCGCCGAGATTGATTGAACTGTTGTCTTATTCATAAAGCCTCGGGTCTATATTTATACCCGAAAATACAAACATTGTCCAAGATGTACACTACTCATATTGTCCTAATACAAATCCAACTAGCAAACAAGTCACTTAGGCGGACTCTTATCGAAAATATCTATAATGAAATATCTATAATGAAATTATAGATAATCCTAATGAATAGATACATTTGCCAATTCTGGACTCCATCCTTGTCTGGCAACATCATCTCAAACTCTCTCTCGAACCCGATATTGATCATGCATGCAATATCGGCCATACCGGCTATCCAGATCAGACTCGGTTCGAGCCGATATGGTCTTCTAGCCGATGCGCACTCTGTTTCCGAGAATTCCGCTTCGAATTGGACTTCGTTTCCGATTCATATGCTTGCCAAATTTCATTGTCAACAACACGCCACCCAAATCAATCTCGGCCACATCAGATTCCACACGCCACCAAAACCAACCACAAATAACGACTCCTTCCAAACATCAGAATGAAAAATTCACCCATCTCCACCAGATATCATCGCCAACATCCAACGGATCTCAGAACATGACCAAAACCCCCAAAACGCATCTACATCCCATCCCCCAAGATCAGCAAGAGAATTCACAAGTTATGCAACCGCCACCGGTGAGATTCAATCGCTTTGCAAAACTGATTTGTCCCGCTGATCTAGCTTTAATTAGATCATTGATTGTCTATTTGTTTCTTATTTTTGTGTATTATATATAAGTTCTTGCAAGGCTGAATCAAAATTGATTTATCGTGCTGATTTACCATAAATTATATCCTTCATTGTGTTTTATTTCTTGATTTTATCTATTTTATGAAGGCAATGGAATCTAGCGAGTTTCAATCAAGCGAATTAGAGCTCCGACCAATGAGACCAATGAAGAAAACAAAAGGTTCCAAATCAGATGATAACCAAATAGAGGAAAATAAGTAGATAAAAGTTAGCCAAACATACGATTGTCTCCCACAAGGTACACTTTAATTTGTATTGTCTAATTTTTTTCATCTTTTGTTTCGGTTGTGTTAACCAAAGTTAGCCAAACATCATTTTCCTTTAGTTATGTTATATTTACTTTTCCTATAAATAAAAACTCTTTGCAGATTATGACATGACCGACAATGATATTTGTGCTCAAATAACAATAGAGACATCATCATCAACTGATGTGCTGGTCAAAATAAATGATATAGCTCTGAAACAAAATCAATTGTTACCCCTATTAGATGAGAACAAATACCTAGATGACAAAGTAAGTACATCTACTTATACTAATTTCTATTTAATCATCTACATTTATTTGTAACAAAATATTATCGCTTGAATCTGTAGACCGTCGGTGCCTACATAAACTGTATAAGGGATCAAGCATATTTACAGGACAGAAATGATGGGAAATCATACATTGAAACCCCATTATTCTCAGGACTACTCAAACGGGATGGTAAACATGGAATAGCTGAAAATAATGATGTACATAGCAATTTTATTACAAAGATAGCAAGAGACTATCTCACGCACGAACTGGTAACTCCGTCCTCTAAATTTTACAAGTTCTAAATCTAAGATGTTTTAAGTCCATTATTATATATACGTATATGAAGCTAACTCAATGTCTTGTTTTAGATTTTCATTCCAATAAACATAGAAAACAATCATTGGTATTTAGCTATCATAACGCAAAAAAACATGAGATACAGGTACTTGATTCAAAGTGTTGGAAGCATAACCGTACTGACCTCACTACTACGGTTAGTAACTGACATCCATACTCCATTTAAATTAACGCTTCACTTATATCGTCTACCACTAATACTAATATTACAATAGCTGCAAGGTCTAGAATATCACTTTAGTAGTCTTGAACAACAACAAAACATCAGTACACATAACTGGGAAGACCTCCGCATTACAACATGGACGATAACAGAACAACTACGCGAGCCAATGCAGACATACGGGTATATTTAAAATCATACACTTTTTTATATTAGACTATAAATGTTTTTATTAATTATTGTACTCAAATTTCTATAATCATGCAGCACATCATGTGGTCTGTTTATGCTCAAATACATGGAAAAGTGGATAGGAGATGCGCTATCTCAACCTATTACACAGGTGCACATAATTCCTAAGGAACATAAATAGTTAATTGAATGCTTTATTTTTAAATATTAATCAAAGTTCATTACTACTGTGCAGGAACATATGACTCTTTTCAGATCCAATCTAGTCAGCATACTAATACGTTGGAAAACAAACACAGCGCAAATGACTGAAATCTGAACAAAGTGATGACATTGGAGATGATTCTGATTGTGTTGAAATATTCAGTAGTACAGATAATGAAAACAAATTCACATCTAAAAGACACATTGACAATTCCGAAGAATCAAAACCATCGTACAATCAAACTAAATACCAATCACTAATGTCTGTCCTTTCTAAGATGGAGGTAAGTGAGTTAATAAGTGGGCTTTGCAACTACATTAAATCAATTGATTGCGCACAAACCTTACGGTAAGCCATCTCTCTCTGTGCACATATATATATATATATATATATATATATAAAATTCATAACATCCATATTTCCCTTGGTTTTTAATTTTCCAGGAAAGTTTGGGTTCAAACCTCCAAACCATACTCTATTAGATTGACTCTTCAAATACTCCAAGGAATACTGAAGGAGAGCGAGCCAATGTACCATGATTGTTTCAACATAATCGTACGAAAACTCGCATCAGATGACATCCAATTGATGAAAACAGCAAAGGAACAATATCAAAACATTATCTTGATATATGATTTTGGGTGAGTTTTACAATTACATATATTCAGATATTTTGATCATATATTTTGAAACATCTCTTTAATATCCCATACAGACCATTATTGATTTTGGACGACACCCGAACTACCGTAAAAAGCTCAATGTTCAACAATTGATGGAGTGAGTTTATAACGGACACAATATTGGCAACAATATTTCAAAATGTAAATTGGTAGGTTACCTTAACTTTTGACCATTAACTGGTAAATTAATGTTATCCTAACAATAAACCTTTTGCAGATTCTTATACCAACAGAATATTGTGGTACCTTCATTCTTATCATATTGGATCAAGAAACCAAAACTCTATATATATTAGACCCGGCTCCACTTAATCCATTTATGAAAATAACCCAAACTCAGGATATACAAAAAAAAATTTATGTATCGGTGAATACTTGACAAAGGCCATGGTCAAAGCATGCCCTAGATCAAGATGGAATGAAGATATCAACCTATGGCGTCAAATAATCGTCCCAAACATTCCGGTTCACAACAGGTAAAATATTTATTAATTATTCTTTAATTATAAATCTGAATTTTAGTTTTTTTATTAATCATATTTCTACATGTACTATGTTATATCTTTTTTATTAACAATTTAATCCTCCTAGGGAACTATCTGGATTTTATGTTTCACTCTTCATGCACACATGGAAATATAATGAACTATTAGTGCCAGATTTTCAGGTCAGTATCAAGACTATTGACATTATTTTAATTTGAAATAAAGTATATTTGAACATACAATTCTAACCTTTAATCATTTACATACAGGATGGCAACGAACTAAGGAAATATTTTTTGCACAGCTATTGGCGTTCCAAGACAACGAATGTGAAATGAATATGCCTAATGGTGTACGAGACTTGCTAAAATGTATCACAAATAATGGAAATTATAAATAGTTTTTATATTTTAAGTATACTTCGTAAAAACATGCTTTAATCAGTGTATCTGATGGGATACCTATCTACCACTAATGTTATACAACTGTGTTTCTCTCTATGTACTGAAATACTATTGTTTCATATTTCAACAAACAATATCACCCCAAAACATCTGCATTCGACCAATATGAAATTACAGGTTTTAAATTAATATATAGTTGCATCTTCACATATACATCTGCTCTTAATTGATCCACTCAAACAAATGAAATCAAAATAATTAAACTGTACTACGATAAAATTTAACTGAAAAATATAACCAAAACTCATACCAGATTAAAAAAACTCACATTGATAATTCACCTTCCAACACAATTCGGCAATTGTGAGTCAGCCACCTTGACTACGGCTTCTAAGACAACTTCAGGGTGACATCTCCCCTCCATCTTGGACACCATCTCTGACTCCAATCCGCTCAACAACCAGCTACCCCAACAGTGACAACCCAACCAACCTCGCAAGCACAAGTAACATGCTATAATAAGTGCAAAACTACATTATAAGAACATCACAACTACATTATAGTGGCACAACTACATATGTTCAGATCCCTCCTAATAATAACAACATATGTTCAGAGGCGTCATAGTTGTAAGACATTATTTCATAATTTCCAACGTTAACACTGATAATCAGACAATTAAACAAAAACAAAATATGAAAAAAAGAAATAAAATCCTTTTATCCAATTTACAAATGTTTCTATAAATAAATATCACTTGCATTAGTCCCTATATGCATTGGAAAAGCCCACTGACTTATCTATTGTGATGACAATATACTACAGTTAATCACAAAATTTCACATGAACAACATGATATATTGTCTTAAAAAAATAAAGCACCTGGGCAGCAATGGCTGCAACTGACGACGAGTCAAGGACGTCGATCACTGTCGATTCCCCTCCCGATCATGATGATGTAGTCCTGGACGTAGTACGAGCCGTAGCCCACGGCCGTCAGTGGATGGTCCAGTTGAATGCCATATTCCCCAAAGATCACCTGCATCCAATATACAAATACACCCATTCTGTCAGTTTAATGTTTTTGTACTGATCTGTAATATATCATGGTGAATGAAGATTGAAGAATAGCTGATCATTTTGTTTACCCCTTTGTAGAACTGAAAGTCTCAGCTCTCAGCTACTAACCCCACACTAAGGAAGTAGTGCTTTCATGTGCCAACATGCTTTTCTCTGCAGTAACCTTCTTTCATGTGTCAACGCCGGTGGCGGAGAGGAGGGATAAGAAGACGACGTGGGGGAGAAGGAGACGGCAGGGGCAGCGTACGATGGCAGGGAGACCGCGACCACGGTGAACATCGCCAGATCTGGACCCTCCCATCAACGCCGGCGGTGGATCCGTGTGAGAGCAACATCTGGAAATTATATACACTGCATATGAATGCTTCTAAAACTATTAATCATCATAATACTTTGTATCAATTAGGTATGTAGTATGTACAAACCTTTTGATAACTGTAAAGCAAGTTTTCAAAATATTGGCAGGCCTTGACTTACTTTGACTGAGCACTAGCAAATTTGTTTGGTCAGATTTATACACTAGAATGGACAGATGATCTGGAGAGTTTTGTGCTAAAAGGTTATGGTGAATCAATAAACTATCGGATGGGACTACCGTTGCTCAAGGATGTTCTCCAGTCAAAGGAAGAAGCAATCATAGCTAAAAAAGATACCGATGCCTCCATAGTTTAGATTTAGAAAATAACTTACCTACCCACTTCTGCCTTCCCAAGGTCTTGGTCTGATGATCAAAAGCTATAAGCTATGCATGACAGAAAAAGACCAAGACCATCAGGGTGGTTTTGAATGTTCTTTTTCTTGAAGGATCAGGTATATTTCCTTATTGACAAAATTCCATTCACACATGATTAATCTTCATTAATAATATATCTTATAACTGTCCATTTGAAAAAAAAATTTCTGTCATGCCTAGATTTTAAGAATATACAATGGGAGGAATCATTGGACATACCTATGCCACCACAGGATCTGACGACGACGGGATCCGAGCGGGAGAGGAAGAGGTCACCGGATTCAACCCCTTGTATCGCAGCCGATGATGGATCCGCGCGAGATGGGACCAGAGAAACGCCACGCCAGAGTCGTCGTCCCCGAGCCAATCCGATGGGAGAAGAGGTCGCCGGATTCAACCCCTCCCATCGCAGGCGACGACGGATCCGCGCGAGAGGGGACCGGAGAGACACCGCGCCGGAATCACCGTCACCGTCTCCGAGACTCCACCCATCGCACTGAGCAGAAAGACGACGGTATCCGAATGGGAGAGGAAGAGGTCGCCGGATTCAACTCCTCCCGTCGCAGCCGACAATGGATCTGTGAGAGAGGGGACCGAACAGACACTGCGCCAGAGTCACCGTCACCGTCGCCATCCTCGAGCCGATCCGGGCCGCCACCGACGAGACAGAATGGGAGAGAGAGAATGAGAGAGTGAGAGTGAGAGGATAAGAATCTCAACCAGACCACAGAAATAATCATATTTGTTTTCATTTCTTTTCAAAAAAAACCTTCGTACTAAATTGCTGTCTGTCACTGTATGTCTAGATTGTGTTAATCCATGGTATTCAATTTCGCTCAAAAATATTTTATTTTATTAAGATCTTTCATCGTTGAGATAAAAATAACCAAAACTTTTACTTTAATATTTATTTGAGATAAAAAATAACAGTTGTAAAATAAAAATCCACGAGACTTGACATCACTACCCCAAGCTTCGTTATCGATACTGCCACCAACGTCTTGAGCCGACACATAATCTGCCGCCTGCGACCCAAGTCGCCACTGGATTCACCATCCACAACTCCCACGGGCAGCGGCTTCCATGGGTGGCGATGGCGGCAACTTGGGAGGGGCGCAACAACAAGGCAGCGCTCAAGATGGGAGCGAAGAACGAAAATATAAGGATGAGAAAGAGCGAAGAGAGAAGGATGAGAAAGGGGATCGATCTGAGGGATCCCTCGATCTTATCCAAATCTGGTTGACCTTATCGGGACTGGTTGTTTTACTATAATGAGAATATGAGTAAATTAATATGCAATGATGGTTTTTATTCATCCTGATTATCATTAGCTGAATGATTAATTTATCTATCTAGGATCATGATTATACACATGTTAACTGTATACTTTATAGCATTTAACTGTTCCTTTACCCGTAGCGAAGCACGGGCATTTTGCTAGTTATCTATAATAACTCTATAAGGAGTACTACTAATTAAACAATCTTACGAAAGAAAAACAGTGAATAAATCTAGCCATCCATCCAACTATCTTACCTTGGGCCGAACATGAACAGTGTTTGATGAAGTGGGCTAAGAGACCCAAATAATCGTAAGCCCACCAAGGCGTCCATATCAGCCGCGTGACTTGTCCCGTTGTCCAAGTGCTCCCGCAAACTCTCCTTCTCCTCCTTCCTTTTCCGAACCCTCCCTCCCTCTCCGGCACCGACCTGGCCGTCGCCGTGCGGTGCTCGTCACCGGAAACCGCCGCCTCTACGGTACGCACCTTTCCCTCCCATTTTCTCCCGGGATGAATGGTTGAATGCGCGGCCACCCGTCCGCTCGGTTCGGGAGCTCCCCTTCTCCGCCTTGTGATGCTTTGGGTTTTTTTTTCCCGTAATTTTTTGGTCGCAGTGATGTGGATTAAATCGTCCTTATTGGTTCGTTTTCTTGCGGTTTGCTTGTGGGTGGACTCGCTGTGTTGAATCAATGTAGGCACCCAGTGATTCCACCACCTCTGTGTGTGTTTCAATTGGGGGTGAAGTGGCTGTGGTTCGAGCCTTTCGGCTTTTTCTTAGCGCATTCATTTCGGTTCCTGTGGATAGGTCCATGGCAGGGTAGCAGATGATACGTGCCCTAATGTGTCCTATTATTTCTAGGATTCGATTTTTGCTAAGTTACTACTCCCTCCGTTTTTCCCTCCGTTTCTTTCATTTCATATTACAAGTCGTTTGACTTTTTTCTCTAAGTTTAACTAAATTTATAGAAAAATATATTAGTATTTTTAACCGAAACCAAACATATTATCAAAATATATTCAATGTTAGATTAAATGAAACTAATTTGATTAAATGTTGCTATTTTTCTATAGACTTGATTAAGCTTAATAAAATTTGATTATGAAAAAAGTCAAACGACTTATAATATGAAACGGAGAAACGGAGGTAGTAGTTCTCTAGTCCTTCTGCTTGTTTTAATATAGAGAGATTAGGTCCCCATATATGTCATATGTGTATTTAAGAGGCACTCTTTGTTAACATGCCTAATGAGGATTTTCAATTTACTAACTGAATGTCAGCAAAAGGTATGGGGGTGTTGATGCGCTTGTTTTGTTGGCAGTGTTGCATGATTGGCCACATTTGGCTGGTGGAATGAAATGGGGGAGAAGGAAAATGAGAACCGGAAGGGGAAAGATGAAGAGGCGGATCATAGCAAAAAAGATGATAAGGTGATTGCAATATAAACTCAAGTTGCGGTGCGACATGAAAAGTTTTGACTCCCAAATATGTGAATAACTGTCTTCCTGATACTTTTACTAATGTTGCAAATACTGATGTAGTCAAAAGTTGGTAAGCTCCTTGTTGCTCTCTTTGTTATATCTGTACTTGAAGATCACTTGAGCGTAAACATGCAAGAAAAAAGTTTTTCCCTGCAAACTTTCATCTCTTCCCATTTCATTTTCCTGTTCAGCCTTCACATTTTCAGATTTTCTACTGATATTCCGTGCTGTTATTAGAGTCTTGATAAAGCAGCAAGACATTACCAGTAAAGCGCAGCCTCACAATAAACACATGAAGAAGCTATTATGTCAATACGCCAGGATGGATAAAAAAGTTTATATCAAAACCGTGCAAATGTTCCATCTGTTGCTTCTCTACAGCTCTTTTAGAAATTTTGTTTCTAGATTTCCAAATTGTTCCTTGAAGACTTAGGTTAATGTGTGCATGGGTACATTTAGATCCTAGGCAAGTCTTATTCATAGTGTCGCTCTACACAAGAGAGGGAAAGTTGCTTCACAAGAGCGGTTACATGGAACCCAGAACATCTAACTTTGAAAAGGCAAACTAGCTGATGATGGTTCGAAAATCCTTGCTTAACTAGCACATAGAGACCCAAATTAGCTTGCCTATGGTGGCAAGCTTGGAGCTGAATCAGAGGTTTGTTGTTCACACTTCTCACAGCTAAGTGTGATTCCCAATAATATGACAAAGTGCTGAGCCACAGGTGTCCTTGTTATCTGTTATATTTGGTGTAAAATCTATCCTATGGCTTCTTCATCCTATGTGATTATAAACAAGTTGTGCAAATGCCATGTGAGGCACAGGCTAAATGTATGATCCTTGTATCATTACTGGGTTAATACCGCTGAGAGGATGGCTGGGTGGTGGTGGCTTGAAGGAGAAGAGATAATAGAATCTAAAGAGATATATGGTGGAGATTTTTTTTTTTGTGATGCAAATACTTTATTACTTCTTGCTTAGTTGCTTGCTTATGTCGGTTACAGATTACAATAAGCCCGTGTATACAGGTGCTAGAATGCTAACACCTAAAAGATAGGAACAGTTTAAAAAACAGCTAATATGTAAACTAATTATCCTAATCCTAAATTAATGCTGCTTCCTATACATGGATTTACAGCATTATTCTGGTCGTGGCTCATGTGCACATCTCATTGTGCAGGTAAAATCAAGAGAAAGAAAATTTGTTTTGGCAATATTACACCTACAAACTGAAGTACTGTACCCGTTTAGCTTTACACCTGCAAACTGAAGTACCTCACCTGTTTAGCTTCCTTTATCACACATTTTTAAAGGCTGGGTGAATGAGAACTTACGAGTGATATTACATGTTGCGATCTTCATATATTGATATCAATATAAGTTCAAAATATTTAGTTTATCCTAAAAATTGATTGTCTTCAGGAGGCCTGTCTTGAAGAATACAAGAAACTTATTGATGCAAAGACTGCTCTCCGTCAGAGTAATTTGAACCCTGAAAAGCCTGGTAATTCCATTATTGTTTCATTAAATGATAATCTTAACATAACCTATGTTATTAATTTAATCTAGATGGTTGTGCGGTAGTGTGGGTCTAATAATTTTTAACTAGAACAGACTGGTATTGATATAGCAATTGGTGTTACTGTATCACATACCACTTAAAATTGTCAATGAGGTCCAAAGATGTTTTTATTAGTACAACTTATTCGGTAGAGAAGTTGGTTCCTAGTGTGCAACAAGTTTTCTAGTTTTCTTAATCCACTTGTTTCTAAACAAGCCAATAAAACATACAGCTATACAAGTTCTGGATTAAGACTGTACCATTGTGATATGCTATAAGATTATGTGGTACAGGGTTAAATAAATTTTCTTTGGCAACATTTAATGTACAAGGGGTTCTAAAGCCAGGATTATTCTGCAAAGCATTTTTAATTCTAGCTTGCTGTACTTGAATCTTCCTCGGACTAAACTAGTAATGCAATTATTCGAAAAAGGAAACAGAACTGTTATGGAGGTTTGCAGGTCTTAGATATGTAAATATTTATTGTAGTTTTTATATATGTGCCTGAAAATTTTAAGCTTTGCTCACTCTAAAGCTACTCCAGTACTGCATTGCCCATGTTGTACACATGTGTAATCTCAAAGAAATGTCACGTTTCCTTTGTAACTGACAACCTTATAAGATACTTTCTTTTGTACTGGATGTTCAATTGTTGCCATAGCTTATAATAAGAACTTATTATTCCCTGTGGTTATGTAAGAAGCCTAATGTGATTGCCTAGTGGAACTATGTTCAATATTCCTATTTGTTTATTTCCTTTTCTATAATCAGTACCCATTCTTGAATGATTGTTAGTGTTTTGTGGAGTTCAATATCGAACATACACATTTAATCTTGGCATTTGGAATACATGAATTATAAGTTAGTTACATACTTACATGGCCAATCGATCATTTCAGATGCAAATTACCTGAGGACTCTTGATTCCAGTATTAAGCGTAATGCAGCAGTTATCAAGAAGCTCAAAATGATAAATGATGAACAAAAGGACGACTAGTGGTGGAGCCAGAAAACCTTCACTCGTAGGGCTAAACTTATGGGAGTTCAAATATTTTCACAAATTACATGGCATTTTTCAAGATTACAATGAGGATTATGGAGCCAGGCATGGGGCTCAAGCCCTAGCTGCCCCATGCCTGTTTCTGCCCCTGAGGACGACTTAATGGAAGAATTGAAAAGGTTAACTTAAGAAAACTTGTCAGTGAGCAGTTTCTTACCTTTGTGAGGCCAAACTTCATTCAGCTGATGTACATGCTGCAACTCAGGTATAGCAGTAGCAGTAATACTTACTTCCTCCGTTTCATATTATAAGACATTTTGATCTTTTCCTAAGTCGAACTTCTTTGAGTTTGACCACGTTTATAGAAAAACATAGCAACATTTCCAACACAAAACAAACATACCATCAAAATATATTCATTGTTAGATTTAATGAAACTAATTTGATGTTGTAGATGTTTGACTAGGAAAAAAGTCAAAGCGTATTATAATATGAGACGGAGGTAGTAGATAGTTCTAATTTGTTTGAAAGTTTATGCTTAACCTGTTTTGCAGCTTTGCTCACCATAATTTTACTATAGCTATATCCTGTAAGCTTTCTTTGCTGTTTATAAGTGAGCTATTTATGTCCTATCAAGGTTTACGGAACTAAGCATGTTGTCATTAATGCATATTCTACAATTGTTCGGAAGCATGTCCGTTGCAAACTATGTATCGATATTTATGCTCCATTTTTCTCAGCTTGTAGCCTTGAACACTGCTGGACATTTTTGTTACTTTGTTGCATAAAAGATCTTTGTTCAAAATGCTACTGTCTTCATATATGGAATAACCCTTATCTCAAACCTTACGTTGTGTAGATTTGCTCGTTGCTTCATCAAAGATACAATGACTTCTCTCCTTGCCTTATTCAGGGACTATCGAGAGTTTTGTTTCCTAGGGAATTTGGAGATGATTTCGATTCAGATAAGAACTCAAGAACCAGGAAGAGAAGCACATTAAAACTTCTTATTGAACTTTATTTTGTTGGAATTATTGAATATGCTAGTACTTTTACAAATATCATAAAGGAATTGACGGCATTGGAGCATTTAAAGGACCGTGAAACAACTCAGACAAATTTGTCTCTACTTTCTAGCTTTGCTCGTGAAGGAAAACTTTTCTTTGGATTGCAAGAACATAGGAAAGGAGTTTATGATGAGGTCAGCCATATTTAAATTTCAATATCATGTATTAGCTGATCATACAAGAAAGTGACATGCTTTTTTGTTTGACGAAGCTTAACTGAGAGATCAACAAGATTGTTTAGGCCTTTGAAACCATCATCTTTTCTCATGTCATCAATATAATTCTCAAGTTGCATATCCAGTCTTAATAATTCAGAACTTGAAATATCATTAGGGTAGAACTCGGTAAGACGATGTACCTTGTGTGCATCAAAAGAAAATAATAGAGTCAACGCTTAGCAGGATTCAAGAATGCCATACAATATACAGATGAAATTGACAATTATTAATTTATACATACCTTCTATGCATCAAAAGATGCAAATGAGTCCGCTGGATTCAAGCTGTCGTATAGGAAAGCAACTCCATATTAACCTCATCAAAGCGATTGTCAAGCTCTTGGCTAATTTGATCGATGATCCCAATATATACTTCTCTTCTAAAGTGGTTATCATTTGTTTGATTTCGAGCAAACCTTGGCGATCTTCCATAAGGCACATAAACACCATCCATTTCAGGAACTTCAACACCATGTTTATTGCAGAACAAAGTGACCCTTTCAAGGAATGCAACCCACCCATCAGACCTCAACTCTTGCATTCTACTCTTTGTCAAACGAACAAGTGTCATTGCATTAAGAATATCTTGCTCTCTTCTTTGCAAACACTCAGACAAATCATTTGTGTATCCAAGAATAAAAAGCATCAAGTGTGCACTGAAAATAAAATCAAATGACTCAAAAACTCCAACTATAGCATGTATTTTTGGCCATTCAGTTCTTTGTGAAGTATCTTCTCCAAGGTTTATAAGTACATCACGGATTGCAGGATACATAGCAATAATACTGACAATGTTTCTGTAGTGAGACCCCCATCGAGTCTCACCGGGCCTAGATAACCCCATCTCTTGATTTTGTACACTACCAGTTTCTAGTACACCACATTCATTGCTTTGACAACATCTAGAAATCTAGCATTTCGAAGCATGTCATGCCGCTTACTAGAAACCCCAACAATATTTAGCAAGAGAGATACTTGGGTGAAAAACCACACACAATCATCATTCCCCTTTGCAACAGTAACAAGAACAAGTTGGAGTTGATGTGCAAAACAGTGGATATAGTAAGCAGAAGTTGAATCTTGCATTATCAATGTTTTCAGCCCTTTAATCTCTCCTTTCATGTTGCTAGCCCCATCATAACCTTGGCCACGAATTTAACTTAGAGTCAAATGGTGACTAACTAGCAATTCCTGAATTGCTTCCTTAAGTGATGAAGTGGTACTTTCTACATGGACAACTCCTAGAAAGTGCTCGCATGGCCTTCCGAAAGCATCAATATAACGCAAGCAAAGAGCTAGTTGTTCTTTATGAGATACATCACTAGACTCATCAGCTAGAACTGCATAGTGCTCATCACCAAGTTCTTCAATATTTTTCTCATTTCTATGGCACAACAATAAATAATTTGCTTTTGTATTTCTGGACATGTCAAGGTGCAATTACCCGGGGCATTCTTCAAAACAAACTTGTCCACCTCTTTACTATTTGATGCAAGCCATTTCAAAAGTTCAATGAAGTTTCCTCTATTGCTAGACTGTTCACTTTCATCATGTCCACGAAATACCAACCCTTGATGCAAAAGAAACTTTAAACATCTAAGTAAATAAGTCAATCTAATCTTGTAGAGACGTAATTCCTCACTACTCCAATTCTCAATTCTATCATCAATTGCTGCAGTAGGATTCAAATATAAATTGTACCTCTCTTGAGCTGCATTTTGCACACTTCCTACTTCACCCACATGTTTATTAAGTGCATCATCTCTATTCCAATTTCTCCAACTATCATTAGTAAATGCATCAGTTCTACTCCACTTGCCTTGTTCTCTTTTAAACAAGTAGCATACGAAGCAAAATGCAGATTTGTTCTTGATACTATATTCAAGCCAATGATACTTATGAAACCATAAAGCATTGAATTGGCGATCTCTATTTTCCAATTTTTCTTTTCTTAAAATCACGCGCATAAGGTTGAAATGGACCTTTAAGAATATATGCTCTCTGAACCGCATCTTGATCATTGGCAGGATAACTTACAATGGGTAGTATTTCCCTTGGATCATGTGGAAGGCGGTTAATGTTATAAACCGGCGGTGGCGGTGGCAGTGGCGGTGGCGGAGGCGGTGGTGGTGGCGGTGGTGAGACATCTTTCTTAACATCTTGTTCTTGAGTGTGCTCCTCTACCACAACCGGGGAAGAAGGCAATTTGGAAGCATTCTTCTTTGCTGCGTGTTTTCGAAAAAGAGATGCAATATCTCCATCTTTCTTCATGGTTCAACAATCAACAATCTACAATATAGTACTATAACTTACTATCACAATGCACAAGAGTTCAAAATTTTAAAACTGAAAATTGAAAAAGGTACACAAGTTGACAAGTAGAAAACCTAAAATTATTGGCGCGGGTGGCCGGGCGGCGGCGGCGGCACACTGCAGCAAGGAGGCAGGTCTCCGTGAGTCCGTGATTCCGTTTTCTTATTTTCCTCGGCTCGACGACGGCTCCTCGTGGCAGCAACACACACTGCAGCAGTCAGCAGTGCGGCAGCCGGCAGCCAAGGCCCAAGGCGGCGGACTCCGGAGTCCGGACTGCCAGGGAATCAGGCGCGGGCGGCGCGGCGTGTGCCGGCGTGGGCGACTGGGCGTGTCCGCCTCGTGACTCGCACGTGGGCCGCCGCCAGCACGCGCAGCGCTCGCTCACGTGACGTGATCAGATCTTGTCGCGAGGCCGAGGGCGAGGAGGAGAGAGGAGCGCCCGGTTCAGTTTATGCCTTTCTGCTAGTGTGGGCCTTTCCGCACGTTTGGGCGGCAGGCGCTGGAATCAGGAAGGATTTATCGCTATTTTTTTTTGATAGTGGGGTCGATCGCCCTTTTTTTGGGTGGTCCGGGGACCACCGGGACCACCCTATGGATCCGCCATTGCATTTAGTCGTCGTTAGATACTTTTGACAGCAATACTGCATGTTTTTACAAGGAACTACATGTGTTGTGTTTCTTGTCCCTTTACTTTTTAGTTTATTGAATGCTTTGTTTGCATGATGGCTAAATGGTTAATTTTTAATAATTCTGCTAAAAGCTCCACCGCACCTCATATTTGTTAACAACATATTGAGTCATGGTAAAAATTCTGAATATTCTATAGTCTTTGTTGGAACAGGACACTGAATTTCAAGATAATGCTAAAACGCTTGATTCTGAATATCAACTGGAGGGAACCATTAATGTCAGACCCAAGAACAGAGATGACAAAAAGAAATCACGCAGACACATTTTTAGAGAAAAAGATGCTGTCAGAAATGGATATCTTGAAAGAGAAAATGCAAGTCACAGAAGGTGCTAATTTGGATAACTTGATACAGAAACTCCCAGGATGTAGTAGTCGAGATCTGATCAATCAATTGACGGTAAAAACACATGTTGTGTTACGTTCATCTATGCATTTTAGACAATTCCCCTTATTCTCAAGCTGCCTTTACCTTTTCCAGGTAGAGTTTTGCTATCTGAATTCTAAAGCAAACAAGAAGAAACTTGCATGGACCTTATTTAATGTTCCAATAACATCATTGGAACTGTTACCTTACTACTCCCGGTTAGTTGCCACTTTGTCAACATACATGAAGGATCTTCCAAGCATTCTGTTGTCAATGCTTGAAGACAAGTTTAATTTTTTGATAAATAAGAAGGTTTGCCTCTTATTCATGTATTGCTCCTCTCCTCATCTGCCATAATTTACTGAGTTTGGTTATGGTCCATCAGCTGTTGCACATTTCTGTGGTTCTGTAGTTAGCTAGATATGGGAACAGAAAGCATAAACAGGCCTACCTACTCATCAGCAGTTCAGCACTAACTATTGTTCTTGGTCATATGTCCTTTTCAGGATCAGATGAATCTAGAAACAAAAATCAGAAACATTCGATTTATTGGGGAGCTGTGCAAATTCAAAATTGCACCTTCGGGCCTTTTTTTTAAGTGTTTGAAGGTATGCACATTGACAAATAAATCAACATGGAATCAATAGTTTCCTGTTTATTGTACCTTGGTTTGAATTTCTCAATTTCCTTACTTGTTTGTTTTACCAACTTTTAGCTGCTACTGAATAGTGTATAGTTCTGCATGTGCTGTGTTGCTTGTCAGGAGTTACAATTTATATGATTTCTGTTTGGCTAAGAATTGTCTCCTGTGTTCCAGATGGAATCATGGAATAATAATTAGTGCACTATACTTAGGCACCTGAATGCTAACCAGCTTACCACACACAAATTCAGCCTTGAGAACAGGGAACATAATTAGTATGTGTGCCTCTGTTTGACAAGTTTGTGAACTTAATTTAGATATGTGATCTGTTCTTTCAGGCATGCTTAGATGATTTCAGCCATCATAACATTGATGTGGCCTGCAATATTCTTGAGACCTGCGGATCCTTTCTATATTGTTTACAGGAAACTACAATTCGCATGTCAAACATGCTGGAGATACTTCGGCGATTAAAAAATGTCAAGAATTTGGAACCATACCACAACACACTTGTAGAAAATGCCTACTAATGCAAACCACCAGAAAGATCCACTAGAGTCTGTAAAGTTCAACCACCTCTATATCGAGAAGGATTTTCTTCCTTATCTGATATGTTCTCTAGTTCTCTTCGCTGGTAATTGCATTTGACTTATATTCCCAACAACTGTTAAATTCAACCACTGTTGATTTTAAATGCATGCTGTACATAAGGAAGCTGCTCTTCATGGATCTCGACAAGTGCTCACTATGTGCTTCATCAGCTACGGGAGTTACCTTGGTCTGAGTGTGAACCATATCTGTTGAAATGTTTTTTAAAGGTTCACAGGGGAAAGTATAGCCAAGTTCATCTGATTGCTCTTCTAAATGCTGGTCTTAGTCACTATCATGAAGATTTTGCGGTGGCTGTGGTAGATGAGGTTATTTTCTTTAATTGAGTCAGACCATTCCAAGAGAAGGCAGCTGCGTAACTTTTCTACTTACATGAAAATTGATATGGCATGCGAAGTTACATTATGACTAATGATGCCAGTATGTCGACCTATACTGCATACATTTTCTTTTTACATGAACCTACTGCATACTTGTATGTTTATTTGCATTACCTTTGTTGCATTTCTGTGATCTCTGACCTGCTTCTTTTGTAAGAAGAAATACTAGCAAGGTATTCCATCTTTTTACAGTTTTGTTTTACTTGACATTTATTTATTTATCTGTGTACTATTCAGATCAGCAGTATATTGTTACTTCCTAGGGTGATTTTCATTACAGATCTGGTATCTACATCTTTAGCAGCAAGTATTAAATTATGACCCCCTTAATTTGATGATGGTTTTTGTTCTAATGGGTTAACTAGAACACTGATGATTTTTTACTTTGTTTATATTGATTCAGGTTCTAGAGGAGATAAGAGTTGGGCTTGAGCTGAATGACTATTCAATGTAGCAACAACGGCTTGCCCACATGCAATTCATTGGGGAGTTATACAACTACGAACATATTGATTCATCTATTATATTTCAGACACTATACCTTATCATTGTATTTGGTCATGGAAAACCTGAAGTAAGTGTGTTTGCAAAATAGGAGCGCCTTACTTTATTGTCTTATCTTTTATGCTGATCTGGAAAAAGAAAAATCAGATCTTGGCATGTACAATGTCAAGTTCTAGTTGTTTCACGGTGCACTTCTTTCATTTCAGAATGGCTTGAAGAACTACATACTTTTTAATATGATAACATTCTTGCTTAAAATTGCAAAGTACATAACTTGTGTACGCTGAAACTTTCCGTGTATTTCTTATCTGCAAACCATGTGTTTGTTACAAAATCCTCTTGTTTCATGCATGTTCACTGTCTTTCTTAAAAGAACTGATATGCTGTCACTTGTCACTGAATTTATCCTTTATCCTGTGCAGCGTGATCAGCTAGACCCTCCAGAAGATTTTTTCAGGATTAGGCTAATCACTACACTTCTGCAGACTTGTGGCCGCTATTTTGATAGAGGCTCTTCTAAAAGAAAGCTTCACGGATTTTTGTTGCATTTTCAGAGATATGTTCTTAGCAAAGGGCCATTACCGCTTGACGTAGAGTTTGATGTTCAGGTTTGTCTTGCGCTAAGCACCAACAACACATTAGAGGTTGCAATTTCATAGCATGAATTTCTCTGATTCTTCCTGGTATATGTAGCCATTAGGTTATAAATTCAATATAAGTGGAGAAGAGCTGGTGAGATGCACCATGTTAAATGTCTGGTGCAAGGTGTGGCCAAATTGGTTCCTCCTTCAGCTCTTTTCTTTACATAATTGCTGCCTGCCTGAGTTTTAAGGGGGTGAAAAAAATCTGGTTGTAGTTGGTAGTAAGGTACTAAGGTTCCAACATTTTTTCCTGCAATCTGGACTAATGAACTGTAATGTTGACCTTCTACTTAATAATGAAGCAGGGGGTACTTTGGAAGTCATATCAGCAACAGGCAGAAGATTCATTGAGATTTGTAGATTCAGGCAACTAACAGAATATTCTGGATTCATTGCAATCACAATTTACAATAATACAATATTTGTAAAAGTCACCTCAACAACTTGACATGGTCTCTTAACTTATGGAACAGAATTAGTATTGCTTTATATGTTTGTTAACCTATATTTGCTAGGATAACAGCATAGAGCATCGCTACTATGTTTGTAAGCAGATATACCAACATTATAGTTTCTTATGCACAAATATCTATTGTTGGTGACATGTAAAAGTACACTTCTTTGGTCTTGACTGCTTTAGTGTGCTTGCTCTTGTTTTGTAACTCAGTTCTGCATTACTTCAGTGGCATGTTAGATCATTGAGACTGATTAACTTACTGTACTTTCAGTGACTACAAGCTAACTCCTTTACATGCGGTGCAGGATTTGTTTGCTCATCTAGGATCTAACATGACTAGATATTCATCTATGGAAGAACTGAGTGTTGCACTGATTGAGCTTGAAGCAAATAAGTACGTTGCCTCGGCTGAGAAATGTGGAAGTGATTGGCACCCAGGCAGCAAAGAGCAGATGAAACAATCTGATTATGTTTCTTTTGATGCTAATCGCAAGAGCTTAAGAGACAGGACTGATGAAAATGGAAAGGATAATGAAGAAGCTGGCAGTGAGAGCTATTCAAGTGGAAGCATCTATCAGGATGGACATGAAGACACTGATTTTCCGAGCGAAGGGAGATCAAATGGCAGACCAGAGGAGGATGACAATGGCGATGATAACATGCCTGTTGGTTCTGATGAAGAAATTGTTCATGTTAAAAAAGAGGCTGCACAAGTTGATCCTAACGAGCAAGAAGACTTTGACCGGGGGCTGAAAGCCCTTCTACAGGAGAGCCTGGAATCACGTAAGTTGGAGCTGCGGGCCAAACCCACTTTGAACATGGTGATACCAATGAATGTGTTTGAAAGGTCAAAGGACTTAAGGGCCACCGAACCAGAGTGGAGGAGAAAATGCATCGGTGAGTATCAATGATGGGGATGGTGGCAAGGTGTGTGTCAAGGTGCTTGTGAAGAAAGGGCACAAACAGCAGATAAAGGAAATGTTCATCCCTGGGGACTGCTCACTTGTTCAGAGCACAAAGCAGCAAGAGGCTGCTGAGCTTGAGGAGAAGCAAAACATCAAGAGGAAAAAAAATCCTCGAGTACAATGAGAGGGAGGAGGAAGAATTAAACAGAACGTCATTGCAAACTGGGGACTGGGGCCAAGGAGGAAACAATTTAGGCAGCAGTATCAGGTCTGCTGGGCGTGGCAGCTGGGATGCTGGTTCAAACAGACGTGGAGGTGCTCGGCGGCGCTACCACATCACTGGTGGGTTCAACTATGGTTATGGCAGAAGTCGAGATCATAAGCTGGCTGCCACATCCTTGCCCCAGAAATGATCCGCCTGTATAGTCATCCTGAGGAAGTGAAATTGCTTGACTGTGAGGTCGCTCTAACATTACTCGATGACGGATGACTAGATAATCGTGGAATCTTCCTCCGGTATTTTACTGACATCCGTTGTGCCTGCAGACTGCATCTTCCATTCATCCATTGTGCCCGCAGGCTGCACCCGACGACCCTGAGCGTGAGGATTCAGTTTACTCGCTTTCTCGGTGCCCTTTTTACCCGTTCGAGCTGTACGCGCGCCACTCCTGGAGTCCTGGTGCCTGAGTGCCTCCCATCATCTGGTACCAACACTGCCCCTCTTCCTTCCTCCCCCTTCATGATTAAGCCCTCTTGCTCGATACGCGTTTGTGCGCGTCTGCTATTTCCACCCAGCAATTACGACGGGGTAAAGCAAAAAGCGAGGCGCCCGAGGTGACCGGCGCGCGTGACCCCGGTGCCAAGCCCCGCTCCCCCAATGCGATCGCGCCGCGGTGCTCGTGCGACTCCACTACGGGGCAGGCACACCGGTGTCGCGTCCGATGTTACGCAGGGCGCCCCGCGTATCTACAGGGGAGCGCATCGTCGCGGCAGGAATCCATGATTACGGCTCGGAATTCTCCGTCCGTCCCTGCCCCTTCGGAGCGCACAGGCCACAGTGCCCCCACAAGGCCCAAACGGAATCGACCTCTTTACGCCTTCCAATCCATATGCTCCTCTCTCTTTAGTCTTTTACACGGGTGGGCACCGTGCATATGGGGCGTCGTCGTCCTAGCTAGTAGCGCAGTTGCCATCTCGGAGGAAGGATCCATGCAACTGACTCATCAACAGCCATCTTTAAATCTCTTTTTCCCGGGCTCCTGACACTGGTGAGCGAACTTACGGCTTTAGGCTGTCCATCCATAGTTGCTGGAGCACTAGGGGAAAATAGTATCTGGGTGGCCTCTGGAATCTCTGGAGAAGTGGATTCTGTCACGGTGTCACTTGCAGCATCGCCTTTTATTCCTCCAAGGAATCTGATGTGCGCGGCGCGGCCGTGGTGGCCTCGACGCCTCGCGGGGGAAGGGAAGGGGGGAGCCTGGCTTTTCGGGACGTTTTGACTCTTGCGTGGGGTGCTAGATTCTGCGTCGCGCTGCCTGCCAAGTTGGGTTTCCCGGTTTTGTTAGTGTGGCGCGAATAAAGCGGCCGGATTCTGTTTCTTCCTGCCTGCTTTAGCCGTGGGATTGTGGTGCATGCTCCCCCTCTCTTTTCTCTTCACTTGTTCTTCTTGATCCGAGTTGGATAAAGAAGCTAGCCAGCCACCGCATCTCTGCGTATAATATCTAATCCCTCCTCTCTCTCTCTCTCTCTCCAGAGTCCAGTCTCAGGTGGCCTTGATGTGGAAAAAATAAGTAATGCATGCTTAGTGTGCCCGTGTTTGTGTTAGTGCCTTGCTTTGTGTGTAAGCTATCGCCTTTAGCCGGAGACGTGACTCGTACCTCGCTCTAGAGATCGTTCTCTTGCTCACTTGACTGCAGCATATGACAGCAATTCCTCCACTACGTACGTGGACGCGGTAAATTCTTATGTGCTCTGCCGTATAGTGGAAATCAAGGAGAAGAAAGTTTGTTTACCGAATTATGTTCTCTGGGCGAAATGAAGGCCACATATGGATGTGGATGGGGGTTTGATTGTTTCGAGGGTAATTCCGCCAATTTGGAGAAAAAAAAGATTTTAGTGTCTCATGGTGGGGCCATGCTACCACCTTTGGAGGGACCACCCAAAACAATTCCCCTACTGCACCTCTCACCGTCGAGTCTTGTGCATCTTAGTGACCACCAGCGCTGAATTGCAACTCCGGCTTGCTGGGTCCCACCGCAAATTCTATATGTGCCCTGTACACTTCAGAGTTCAGACAATTACCGAACAAGAGAGAACCGGGAGTAGATTTGTAAGTGGGAATGTAGAAAAATGGTTCAGGCTCTGCACAGAAGCAGGGAAGAAACAAAAGAAAGTCTTTGCCCACATCCTCTATGTATGATAATGAAAAGAAGGAAGAAAGCCAAATCTATAAAGTGAACTTTTCAACTAGACTAAAAGATTCTCGAGGAAAGTTACTCAGTGCTTTCAATTAAGTAGAATCTTGATGAACCAATATATACTCTATTCTATTGATAGTTCACATCCATTAGCTCTACTTCTCTAAAGAACAAATAAATATTGTGAAGAAGTTATGCTTACATTTAACCTTAAACCATCTATTATATTATATATTATTAAAACAACTCTGAAAGGAGGTACTACATTCACTATGGAGACTAGAAATTCTTACATTAATCGGAAAAAAAGAAAAAGAGAGATCAAGTAGACATACAATCTAAAAAAACTGAAATTTAGAATTAAAAATAAGTAATATTGAAAGAAGAGTCCATATAAGAACCAATACGTGATTAATTGAAATTCGTAATAAAAATAAAAAAAATTCTGAAATTGTAAAAAGAAAAAAGAGAGTCCGAGTAGGAATACAATTTTAAAATAACTAAAATTCGAAAAAAATGAATATTGAAAGAACAATCCATCTAGAACACAACACGAATTTAACTAAAATTCGAAATAAAAATAAAATAAATTTGTAAACTAGAAAGAGGAAAACGAGAGGATAAAAAATGAAGATTTCTAAAATTAGAAAAAGAAAAAAAGAGAGTTTAAGTTGATAAAAATAAGGAAAGTAGAAAAAACAGTCCATAAAAAAACAGATGAGCCCAACTAGGAATACAATCTTAAAAAATAACTAACATTTGGAATTGAAAATAAGTAATATTGGAAGAAGAATCCATATAAGAACCTAATACGTGATTAATTAAAATTCAGAATAAAAATAAAGATTTCTAAAATTAGAAAAATAAAAAAGAGAGTTCAAAGTAGGAATATAATTTTGATAACTAAAATTCGACATAAGAAAGGAATATTGAAACAACAATCCATCTAGAAGACAACACGAGTTTAACTAAAATTCAAAATAAAAAATAAAATAAATTTCTAAAGTAGAAAAAGGAAAAAGAGAGTTTTAGTAAGAGTACAATTTATAAATAACTGAAATTCGGAAAAAAGAAATAAGAAAAGTTGAAAAATAGTCTATCTAGAACCTAATACAAGATTAATTTAAATTTAGAAAAACAACAAAATTAATTCCAAAATTAAAAAAAAAGAGTTCAGGTGAGAATACAATTTAAAAATATCTGAAATTTAGAATAAAAAATAAATATTAAAAGGAGAGATCATCTAGAACAGAACACGAGATTAATTCAAATTTGAAATAAAAATAAAATATATGCAGAAATTAGAAAAATAAAATTGAGTGTTCAAGTAGGAATACAATTTATAAATAACTTAAATTCAGAGAAAAGAAACAGACTTCAAATAGGAATACAAATTAAATATAACTGCAATTTAAAATTTAAAATAAGTAATATTAGAAGTAGATTCCGCACACGACCCAGTACGAGATTAATTCAAACTTAGAATAAAAATTACAATAAATTCAGAAATTAGAAAATAAAAAGAGAGTTCAACTAGGAACACGATTTTAAAATAACTAAAATGTAAAATAAGAAATGATTATTGAAAGAAACACTACATGCAATATGAGAGGTAAAATTTATAATAAAAATGAAATAAATTCTGAAAAATTGAAAAGTAAAAATAAGATTTCATGTAGGAATACCATTCATAAATAATAAAAAACAGTATGAAAAATATTGAATGTTGATAGACCCATCCATCTGAAACACAACGGTAGTAAATGAAAATAAAGTGGAGAGGAGCAACGATCTTATAGAGGAGCAACGATCTCATAAAACAATGAGATGGTTGTTTTAAGTAAAATCATGTGAAAAATAGATAATTTTGTGGGTGTTAGCCACACAATTACGTGGGCCATCCAGCTAATTAAACATAAAGATGAAATATTATCCATTTCACCCTTACTAAGATTATATATTGTTTTTTTAATTGTTTGAAGTTTTTTACTGTTTTTTTAAGGTATAAATTTCTAGACTTTGGGTTGGCTCACATCGTTATGTTGTCAAAATCACTTAAATTCGGACCAAGTTTGAAAAGTGATAATTAAGGTCTGAAAAGTATCTAATTTTAAACTTTCACAAGAGTTGGTAGATAAAATAGAATCTATTATATTATTAAGATAGCTCGAAAAGAGGGCACCACGTTCGTTGTGGATGCTAGAAATTCCCACATTAATCGAAGAAAAAGAAAAGAAGAGTCCAAGTGGAAATACAATCTAAAAATTAACTAAAATTCGAAATTAAAAATAAGCAATATTGAAAGAGGGGTCCATATAAGAACCCAATACGTGATTAATTAAAATTTCGAATAAAAAATAAATAAATTTCTGAAATTAGGAAAGAAAAAGAAGAGTTCAAGTAGGAATACAAATTTGAAATAACTAAAATTCGGAATAAAAAATAAATAATGAAACAACAATTAATCCATCTATAACACAACACGAGATTAATTAGAATTCGAAATAAAAAATAAAATAAATTCAGAAATTAGAAAAATAAAAATAAGGGTACAACTAGAAATACGATATATAAATAACTAAAATTTGTAATAAAAATAAAGACTATTGAAAGAATAGATCATCTAGAACATATGGCGAGATTAATTAAAATTCAGAATAACATATAAAATAAATTTCGAAAATAGAAAAATAATTATAAGAGTTCAAGTAGGAATACAATTCTAGAAAGTAAAAAAAACCAATAATAATCATGTTCAATTTTTAAAATCTCAATGACAATAAAGAGGGGAGACAACGGGAGGGCCGCGCGTAGAGGAGTACAGTGGTAAAACCGTTGACGTTTTAGCAGGACTTCTAAAAGTTAAAAATGAACCTAAACGGTAATTATTTTCGATTTTTAAAATCCCAATGATAATAAAGATAGAATGCAGTGGAGAGGCTGTAGGGGAGTAAGTGGTGGTGTTTGACGGAACTTTAAAAAAATTATAAAAACAAAACACAAACAAAACACAACAACAAGACAATGAAATATGAAAACTAAAAGGTCTAATTTTAAAGGTTTCATGGAAGATGAATAGAAATAGTGATTGATCGACAAATAAATAAAGTCTTGACAAATGAGCAAGGGATAGCGACCGAAGTGACTTTTAAAAACTATAAAATTAGAAACATGCGGATGATAAAGTTCGGTCTTTAAAAAATTTTAAGTAAAATCATATATAAAAAATAAATAATTTTGTGTGGGTGCTAGTCGCGCAATTGCGTAGACCACCCAGCTAGATCTACTTAAATATTCCATAAAATGAATATGGCAAAATTTGCTGGAAGCAATAATAATAGTTAAATTATAACAAAGATATAGAGATGAAATAATATGTACATTACAGCCCTAAAATGTCTGGAGAAAAATATCTTTTGAGAAAGGTTCACGTGAACGATAATTAGCATGGATGAACCGATGAAGGGTAAAAAAACAGCCAGTTCACGTGAGAGAAAATAGGATCCCAAAGAACAACAGCACGTGCTCATTGGTACCAATACAGAGCAATATAGTAATATACTCCAATATATAGTGACACGAAATGGTAATGTCATACATGGCGCGCCATCTGTCACGAACCATGCACCACCGTGTGACACGTTGATCATAATAAGTGTCGCTCGGACACATTGCCACATTGGCACACTTCGTCCTGGTCAGCTGTGAGCCTTGTGAGTTGTGGGCCTTGTGTCCACCCCAATCCACAGCTGCTCCGGCCACCAGCTGTCCACCGACGCCGGTCAGCGCCAATTGGTGCACGCCAGTCGCCGGCCATGCTTGCAGTCTCTTCACTGCATAGTCCGTGTCGAGCACATACGTGATTGCAGAACTAGTCCACGGAAGCATTGGATAGCGCTGCGCTGCACCGCTCGCAACGGCCTTTTCGACTTTTCGCAATATTGCGTATACGCGGCCGATCAACGCACCGGCACCGAGCGGAGTGGGACGGAATGCTACCTCGGCCGTTCCCGTTCTGCGTAGCATCACATTCATCGCGTCTCGCTGCCCGCGCTCGCGGGCGGGTGGCGAGCGCGCTAGCCGCTGCAACTCTCGTGCGGCCCGGGCTAGCTGATGCATGCATCCCACGCGCGCGGGCAGCCGCGGGCGCGCTGCCGCGGTGTGCGAACCGTTTGTCGCTTGCGGTCTCAGCTCCATTCCGGCCGTGACGCCTCTATCCGCGGGAAGCGACCGACGGGGCGCGGGCGTCAGCTGGTCACGGCAGGCGGCCGGCCACGCAGACGCGCGGCTGATGAGGGCCTAATACTCGCACAACACAATTAACAAAATGCTATTTTGAGTTTTAACACGGCCTACCAGTACTATTTTTCATAATATGTTTTCCTGGTTGTACTGGTCACTAA
The DNA here is from genome assembly GCA_000573905.2 of Oryza punctata. Taxonomy (NCBI): domain Eukaryota; kingdom Viridiplantae; phylum Streptophyta; class Magnoliopsida; order Poales; family Poaceae; genus Oryza; species Oryza punctata. The sequence continues at coordinate 24,540,654 of CM002491.2, read as the reverse complement.
TTAGTTGCTCCACTTGCATGCCCCCCAAAAGTGGTCCTGTCTGAAATCGCCCCCCAAAAAACTTCCATGGCAAGATCTGCTTTGATGTTTCCTCTTTTTAACTAATGGTTCTGGTTAACTGTAAGAACATACGGTACGCAGCGGATGGGTCCCGACCGGAACAAAATGCCCTGTAGACCATGAGTGGACTAGTGGAATACACACGCACGAATTGCACGTTACCTTCGTAAAACAGTCCAGTTTTGCATAAAAACTAGTAGGATCCGATTCCAAGCCCACGATGAAATCAAAAGGAGAGGTCCGGTAGGGGGAATGGAATGGGCACCCAATCTACTACTTGCATTTAGAAAACAACAAAAGAAAAGGAGAGGATGCAAGTGTAGTTTAAGAAGACTCTGTGTCATGAAGTAAAACTTAAAAGTGAAAGAGGACAGCTTCCGTGATGTGATATGAGTGTTACTCCATGCCCGCAGCTACGCCGTTTATAATTATCATGTTTCTAAAGTACTACTGCTCTTTACAGTCTCTAGAGTCCACAGATGTCCATCAACGTAGCTTCCTAAACACTTAGTATTATTAGATACCGGTTTAGTAACAACAGCAATATAATAATCCACAGCACCAGAATACTAAGAAAAGGAGAGAGAGCTAGTATGGACGTGTTGCTTTCCTCGCATGAAAAAGGAAAACAACCGAGAAAGGAAAGGCGAGCCTGGAGCGAGAGCAACCTAAGATAGAAACCAATAGTGGCAAAATTATTGTTGGCTTCGCCTCCCCCCTTGCAAAAACCTACCCCATCTCGGCTGCTCCACTCCTCCTGTGCCTGTGCCTGTGCGTGCTACGGTGCGCAAGTTGTACGTGAAATCGGCACGCGACTTTGGCGGCTTTTCGAAGGGGGAGGGGCAATATCCCGGCCGGTTTTACTCCTGCCGATCGAGGCGGAGCGCGGGTCCGCCGCTTTTCGGCCTCCCTCCCATTGGAGCGCGCAAAGCTGGGCGGCACCATCTCTCTTTAAAGAAGAACCAAACAACAACACTAGCACCACCACCTCCACCACCATCAGTCCATCACCCACCACCGCGCTCACCGTCACAGCCCGCTCGCCCGCGCGAGCGCACGAGGGACGATCGATCGGTCGAGGCGATCGAGTCACACACTGAAGCTGCTTGAAGAGCTTGGCGATCTCTCCCTGCAGATTAGATCGGATTCAACCCGGTAATTAAGCTGGTTTTTCGTTTACTGTTTACCCGTGTGTTCATTCGCTGCTTAGGATCGGGTTCTTGCCTATGCTGCTGGTCGATTGATTGGGCTGTGGAATATGGTAGTGTTGATTTATGTTTTCTTGGTTTGGTTCTCTGATTCTCTGTCTCTCGTGCCGTATGAACTGCAATGTGCAAAGCCAGGTTAGTTCGTGGGGGCGGCAGTGTTGGGTTTTGCACGCATGTCTGTGTGGTTTGGCTTTACGCAATCATTGGTAGGTTTGGGTTTTTTTTACTAGGTCTTTTTCTATGGGCTTATGAACTGTATGCAGGAGCAGATTGGCCGGGTCCTTGTCCGCGAGTTACTTTCGTTGATTTGATTCTTTCATCGAATTCTGTTGCTTTCTTGCTACTGGGGGCCATGCGACATGCGGATAGACACTGACTGCCCGACTGGGTTATATGGTTGTGTACTCTGATCTTGTAGCGTCCCCGCATGAGACGATGAGAGAAAATCGTCCAAATTTTGCCTGTTGATCTGGCTCTATAGTGAGGATTTCGTCTCTGGTCTACTTCACATGAAAAAGAGAGTAGAATTGGCTGAATTATGAGGATACATGGCAAAAGGGAGAAAAAAATCTATTGCTTTGAAAATATTGATATTTTGATCTTATACAAGTGAAATAAACCTGTGCTTTAGAGTACAATTGTGTTTTCCTAAGCATATTTCTTTTTGCCAAGCAAAGAAATTCGACATTTCTATCTTCATGGAAGATTGGCTCGATACTAGTTTCTTCTATTGAGTTTTATTTCTCCAAATTCGAAAGTTTCAGCTTCCTTGACGTGCTTAATTCCATCTGCAGGGAACAACATATTGTGGAAGTAGACAAACTTTTTGAGTATTGTTGCAAAGAGTCCATGCTTGGATGAGTTCCTGGAGCAGTAGGTACCAAAGTCGTCCATTCTGCATTGTGGAGTTGCTCTGGATCAACTTGGAGTGCGTCCTTCGAAACTGGAAATACCAAATTCCGTTATAGATAATTTGCTGGGTGTGCAGATGGCAGATGATCCTAGTCTAAACTTTGGTGAATTTCCTCAGCCATTCTGCAGCCAGCAAGTTGTTTCATTTCAGCCAAGCGCGACAACTAGTGGGTCAGTAGGCATGCCGGTGTACCTGGACTGTTCCAGTGGGATGGACAGCAACACGGTGATGTTGAGCACCACACCTTCTGTGGTTGTCTCCACCAGTTCGTCCAATACGGTTGCTGATACCGGGCAGAACCTCAAATATGGAGGGCCCCTGGCTGCTGATTGGTCACATCTTGAGCTCGATGTGCTGAAAGATGGCCTCCAGAAGTAAGCTACTTCCACTTATATGATTGTAATCTTATGAAATTCAGAGCATGTGGTCTAATTAAATTGTCAAAACTTATGCAAATTCAGAGCATGTGTTAGTCCAATCGATAGAGGTTTTACTATTCCATTGGTTGATGTTGGAATAATTTTTCCTGAGCCATGTCTTTTATTCACTGGAGCATCCCTCATGTGTATCCTTTATTTTATTCTCATTGGGACGCCAATGATGAATATACACAGATATGGAAATGAACAAGGCATCATGAAGTATATAAAGATAGCAGCTTCATTACCAAGCAAGACTGTGAGAGATGTTGCGATGAAGTGTCAGTGGCTAGGGGTAAGCAATCTCTAATACGTATATACTCTGTAAGTTGTAGTCACTCGAACATAAAATCTGCATTCCCTTTCCCGATTACAAGGATGCCTTCTGTTTGAGGTGTGCTCCTTACATAATTGACAATTTCCTTAGGTACAACCGTTCAGGCAGACAATATTCCTTTTTCTCCTTGAGCAGTTTTTGGATGGGGCTTGCTATGCCTCATTTTTTTTTTCTGAATATGCTAATGTGAATGATAGATACACTTTCTCTCAATGATTATGTACATAAATGCGATGATTGCACATTTTGGACCATAATCATATTGAGACATGAGTTGGCAATCAATTTCTCCTTGTGGGCTGTTATTATATTGATATACATTTGTATTGTCCAAAAGGAAAAAGGTAGATCAAAAGACAGCACATTCTTATACCATTTTTTTTTAAAAAAAACATGCATATATCTTTTTGCCAGTGATCCATCTTTTTGACCCACCATATAATTAGTTACAATAGCTGATTGCGCAATTGCCTGAATTATAGTCTGATACTGTACTGAAAACTAAAGGCATGGTTCCTCTCTGGATCAGTATATTGTTTGTGATAAAATAAAAATGGGCTTTATATTCTTCAAAAGTCTTACTAAGAATATAGCTAGCTAAAACAACAGTTATATATATTTAAGATGCGCGTGTGTGCGTTTCCTAGCTGACCTAGTACTTTATTTTCTTTTATTAGTAGTTTATTTTATTTTTAATAACAATAGTGATTTGGTTCTCTTGTAGAAAAGAGAAAATTCAAGGCGGCGGAAGTCTGAAGACCATCACACTGGAAGAAAGATGAAAGAAAGAAAGGTATTAACGTTCCTAGTGGTTTTCTGATTAATGCAACCGATTCAGTATCAGGCTTGGCCCCTATGGTTCCAAAAAAATAACCACTGGTCCTATTTGAACAACTTACAATTGTTCTGACTGATTTATCAAAAAGAGAAGTTTTGAACTACATAACAAATAGCAGACCTAACTATTTAGCCCCAGGCATTTCGTACTTCATGCACATGTTTTTGACAGGTGTGATAATGGTTATTTTTTCAGGGTAAAATGGCCGAGCCTGCCTTATGGGGTACCAATCATCCAGTTCAGACGGACACAAGAGTTTCTTCGTTTGTGTCACATAATGCCATTCAAAACAACCAAATTCTAACTGGAGGTTGGTAGGTCACTTGAGTATCAGGTCCATTTTTCTAGAATGTAAAACCATCTGCTATGGGTCCAACGCATGATAATCCTTCATTTCGATTATGCTCTTGGGAGAGTAAATTATAAATTAACGAATTAGCATATTCAATTTAAATAAGATATTAGAATTATGTGCTGATGGAAAGATTCATAAGAACTGGCGTTTGACAAGATTAAGCTGGTGACTTTTCATACACATATTACATATATGTTCCTTAATTTGACCATGTGCGTATTTTTCTTACATGCAGCCACTGAAATAGATCGTGCAATGCAGCAACTACTAGTACAGAATGATCGACTTCTTGATCAGATTGAATCAAATATGCTAGCATGTCAGGTAGGTGTTATCTTTACAAAGAATGGTGTTTTTTTATTCATCATTCCAGTTATTCTAGGTTATGTTCACACAAAACTATATTGGAGAGGTGCATCGATCATTATGAAAATGCTTTGTGAAACCATTGTAAACATATTTCCCGATAATTGCATGGATTTCACTCCAACTACTATTTCTTCCAGCCGCAAAACAATATTGAACTCTTCCATCGGGCAAGAAGGAACATCAATGGTCTTCTGCAAACGTAAACATATTCCCTCTCTGATGCACGTAGAATTTCGGAGTTATGCTTGTAGTATAGATTCCTGTCTCTAATTGTGTTTCTTCTATAAACAGCATGAACCAAATGCCTGGGATAATGGGTAAGATGCCTCCGTTGCCCGTCTCGGTGAATGAAAATCTTGCTAGTTTCGTACTTCCTGGTCTTACAGTGGTAAGTACTCAAGGTCCTGTGACTATTCGACACACAGTATGAGAATTTTGTTTTACCTATATTGATTTGATTTCCTTTCAATCTTAGCCACAATTTCTTGGAGGCAGCCAATTGAAGGAGGAACCAAGAGGATGGTAAGTCACTGCCAACAGGTTGCACATGAAGCAAACGTTTAAACTCCATCACAAACTCAGTGAAATATTTGGGAATTACTGCTGTCAGATGGTGATGAGTGATGAATAGAACTACCAGGGATCCTGCTTTCTCTATCAGAAGGCGAAGGGGAGGTAACTGTGACCAATCTGCTGCTCGGCCTCCACTGACATGGGTTGAACGCCCCAGCTGGCCAGCGACAAGCCTGTAAAACTGGTGGCTGAACAGTAATATTTTCAGGAAACTTCAGTTTTGCTCGTCTTGGTGCACCTGCACATATTGATTTTTTTTTTCGATTTCTCATCCTGTCAGTTACTCAGTATAGTGAATAGAAGATGTAGAATAGGAAGTTAGTTAATAATAAGTACTAGCTAGCTATTAGCTAAGCTTAGCAAAAGAGGAAAAAAAAAAGCCATTTTGCCCGTTAACATTTTGCTGTTCCCTGTGTGTAAAATGCAATCCAAGTGTCTAGCTTTACCAATTCATCTCTCTCTATTCATCCTAGACGAGCTAAAAATTGACAGCTGCTACATGATCTTGGAAAATATCTCGTCGAGGCTTGTGATCATGTTGCTGTAGTATTCCTGAACTCGGAGCTCATCCTTGTCCCTGGCCGCATAATCTAGCTGCATGCAAAACAAGAACAAGACTAGCACACCATGTTCTACTGTGAGTTGAGTAGACACGTTGATTTGATTTGTGCGTTGACACTTACGCTGGTGACGTTGTTGAAGAGGTCGGAGTAGAGCCGCCGGAGCTCCGGCCGCCGGCTCGCCGGGCTCGCCTGGATGATGGCGTAGAGGTCCTGCTTGAGGTTGGCGGCGCTGGACCGGAGCGCCGCCTGCAGCTCCCTCCACGACCTGGCGTCGATGAGCCCCTTGACGCGCACCAGGTTCCTCGCGTGGAGCTTCACGACGGCCTCGGCCTCCTCGCCGGACTGCTCCGGCACGGTGATCCTCAGGTCGAACTCGAACGCGCCGGCGACGCTGGTGGTCGCCGTGGGCAGCAGCAGCTGGGACGCGAGGAGCGCCGCCGCCAGCCGCCGCCTGCCCGTGGCTGGCGTTCTCCTTTGGCCCTCTCCGGGCGGTGTTGCGCGTCTGTTGCTCTGGGCGCCGGAGAGGAGGATCGCGGCGAGCGCTTGGACAGTGAGCTGCAATGCCATGGCAGTGGCAGTGTAATCTTGGACGCTGTGTGGCTCGAGGCGTGCTCAGGCACACAGCCAGCTACTTCCGATAAGGTAGGTGTCACGTTGATACTTGAGACGGGCATGTGTAAGCTCAATCGCAACCATGCCCGTCTACTTCCGATTTGAGTGAGACGCCGGCGCGTAGATCGCAGATCTGCCTACTGGAATACTGCAAACCCAAAGCTTTGTGATTACATTACCAAGTACGCATCAGTGTCAGTGCATGTGCCTAATTCTGAACCTGAATGCCAGGATCAAGCTTAGCAGCAGAAGGCCATTGTCCCTTCTACAGAGTTACTGCACGTACCCAGTATTCAGTCACAAACTCACAACGTAGCATCAGTCAAAACCGAAGCTAGGAGGAGCGTAGGAATGTTTCTCGGGCAAAAGCATATCGGCAATTATCTTGCTACATTTCGCGTTAGAGAGGAGTCAACTTTCACAGTAAGTTTCATATGTAAAATGAAACAAACAAACAAACAAAAAGCTCCAGAGAAGTACATTTCATTGGTGCAAACCGGATGCTAATCCATTTTAAAGTGCTTCCAAGTTCCAACTCTGAAGCTGACTAAAGATATGTACATAGGTGAGGGTGATTCTGCACCTCACTCTTCTCACTTTCCTTATCCATTTCTGGGTGTTTCTTGCTTCCAAGAAAATGTTAGGCTCTCAGATCTTACCCTCCCCTGCTCCATACCATTGCGATGCTGCAGAACGAATAGTAGTCTTGCAGTGGGCATCTAATCTTGCATTAGGCCCAAATTACTGGGAGGGCACAAGGGCGGTGAGCACCTCGCGGAGAAGAAGAGTCGTATCACTGTAGCACACCTGCATGAGGGGGATGCTTCTGCTGCTCACCGCATTCGCCAACTGCCATTTTGTGCAAAGTCATCTTAAATCAGATAGACATCGAACATATCCACAAATAAATCAAGTGTGTTGATTGTCCATAACTGATTTGACAAATAAGTAGTACATTGACAAAAGGGCTAGAAGCACCTTTCTAATTCTATTGGGTGAGCCTAGTCATGATTCATGAACCATAAACAACTTCAATCAAAGCAGGATTAAAACAAAAAACACGAAAAGGACGTTAACAACTTTTTTAAGGAAGCACAGGTATCCATTTACATTAAACATCCAGAAAAATCCAAGATAACTTTCTCCCCTTACAATCCATTATCTTAGCTTAAAATGTTGAGTTGTTGACTTGGATAACAAATTATGAATAAAAACTGAATAAAATTTGTAGCTAGATAGGACGGAGTAACCAATAAAGTTTAAAATTTAATGTAAAACGATAAAGCATTATTACAGGAAATGACTAAAACAGGAGTGTTAAATTATATATAATCAAAGGCATCCATGAACTCCTCAAATACATGTGAATTACTGAATTTTCAATGAAAAATAAGAGACATGCTTTCATATAAAGAAATAGAGAGACATGCTTTGAGCGAAAGGTTGCCAAGAACGAGGGAAGCAACGCTCACCTCATCCATGAAGTAGAAAAACTTGTTCGCTAAACCCGTGAGAATCTTCTTGTGCTCATCAGTCTCACAGGAGGAAATCACACGGCTGAGGTCAATGTACAAGAAGGTGGCCTTCAACCGAAGATCCCTCGCAAGAAGGTCCCACGAGTCCTCATCATCAATCACCAAGTCCTCCTCCATTGAGAAGAGTTCAACAGCGCAGTTGTTGATCCGACAAACACAGCCCTTCAATTCGATCCCATGATCCATAATTTGGCGCTACTTTGTCTTATCCCAAGTTATGATTGGAAATTTGGAATGATCAAGACCTATCAGATATATTTATAGCATCAAGGCGCATCATCAAGTAAAGAAGAGCGAGAAGAAGCTGATTCTTGTACTATGTTTAGAAGCAACAAATGCAACAGTGTGTATAAGAAAGGAAGCCATGTAGCAATTGGGCGAACTAGTCAATGAGAAGATACAAGATTGGTCAGAGGATAACGCTCTTGAAACACTCAGAAAATAGGTTACTTTTGTGTAATTGGCGCATTGCCTGGAGCTTATAGGGGAAACCACAAGAAACTGCTTATAAGGGGAAAAAAGTGAGGTGGTCATGAAATAGACGTTTGGAACTATTAAGATATATAAACTAGAGTGACTTATGAAGCAAAAAGTATTTTCACAAAGTCTCTAGTGAAGTTCAACACATGGAACTCTGATGCTATGGTATCCGAGCAACCCAATACTAGTTCTCTATAGGTAATTATGGGAATCAATCAATGGTCAGCAAAAATCCCAAAATCAGGTATGCTCAATCAGCAGCTAAGTTGTGTGGGCCCTACATTCCATTCTACTTTTCTTGTCTTCGGTCGCTGTTCCAGTTTCCAGAAGAGGACGAGGACAGACAAAGATAGCAGCTTGATGCCTTGATTGCCACAAACAGAATTATTAGCCGGATGGTTTTCTTCCCTATCTTTGCCCATTAGCCTATAGGCATATGACCAACACCTAGAATTTTATTGAGCTTTGACCAATGAAGACAACTTCGATTGATGAATTTACAATAAGATGATTTAATCATGTTCAGTGAGGACTTAAGGAAGTAATGGCAACGTGGACGGAGAAGGCGTGACTGGAATAGGATTTAGGAATGGAACGAAAGAAACAGGACGAATAAAGGCCTAAAGGGCAGAGGACAGATATTCCCTCCAACTTGTGGGGACAAAGAAAACCCATGGGGATTTAGACCTTCATGATATTTGTTCCTAACCTCCTGGAGCCTTCTCTAATTAATTTCTCATCAAGAACATTTTCCGATCAAGTAGGATATATTCCGATCAAGGAGAAAAGCGGATGGACAAGAAAAAAATGCCTGAAGAAGAAGGAGGGGGCAGGCATTCTGCATTCTGCATCAAACGAATTTAAGCGAAGAAAGAAAGGAATAGTGGTTGATTAGATAGAGAAGGATGGCCATTTTCCATGTTAAGTTGATCAAAATCACGAGCACACGATCCGAATCAACTGGTCCAAAACCAAGAATCCAAGAGGGGCGAACACCAAAAAGTCCCCGATTCCTCCCCGCATTACCAATCCGCACTCAAACCGAAATCTGATATCTTCTTCTCTCTGCAAAACCCGCTTTTACCTCGTCGTCTTCTTCCCCCCAATTTTAACACCACCACGAAGGAGATAAGATGAGAGGAAAGCTCAACGCTCCCACATGTTCTTCTTCATAGAGATGCTTCCCCGCAACCCACTAAAAAAGGGTTTACCTCCCCTTTCTTTTTTTAATTTCGAGACCGATCGATGCAATCGAAGCTGAGAACCCGAGAGAACAGTGTTCTTGTTCTATTCCGGTCTGCCCCTGCCCCAATAATTCCCCTAGAGCAGCTTAACAAATCCACTAATTGCTATTGATTAATTAAGAAGAAGTAAGCACTGGATAATGATTAATAAAGCAACGGAGGAACAGGGCTCAAGTTTGTACCTTGCCCTTCTCTTTTTTACCTGCGCTGCCTCTGCCTGAGCGTGTGACTGCGTCTTCCGTAGAAAAAGGGAGAGGAGGAATAGTAGCGCAGCTTGGCTCTACCTTGGCGTAGCCATGTTTGGGTGTGCTTATATACACGCAGACCCCACCGGGGTGAAGTCGTAAAGATCATCTCAGCACACATCCAGCGATTCGATCGTAAACTTTGTGCCGCTGCATGTGGGCCCCCAGATTCGGGATCGTCTTCGATGAGGATCTTAAGCCTAATATTACTATACTACAGGTATGCTTTATGATTGATTCCTTAATTACTTTTTACCTTTTTGAAGAAGCTAGGTACATGTGTTGTATGTTGTGAGTTGGAGAAGGTATCCTATGCACACAAGGTTTCTCTCATGTACATAATGTGTACACCAACTAAAAGACATCATCAAAGGTAGTATTATATTTATGTGTAAAGTCTTATTTTAAAATTTATTATATGTATGGAGAAAAAAAAAAGACAATTCTTACCGATTTATACTCTTAAAACTATCAAATTTTTATCTTTATTTTATGGTTAAAATATAATGAATTTAAGATTAAGGCTTTACTTATATTTTTCTAGATTTTTGGTGAAATATATTAGTTGGTGTGTATAATGTATATAGTAGAAGATTTGTGTATATAGGGTATGATCCCGTGAGTTTGTAGTATAAAAGATAAAATAGAAACCGAATACTCAGATTTATCGGTGCTGACGATAGATATTCATAATAGCCGTGTGTTGTAAGCTGCTTGTGCTTTTGGGTAGTTGGGTGTAACCAAAAAAACAGAGTGGCCGATTGACTTAAATGTGAATTCAGATGGTAGACTGCAAAGTAATAGTGGGAGAAAGTAACAGCTAACAGGATTACAGAAAAGGGTTTGGTAACTGACTAGGATTAGCATCATGTAATTCCTTTCTCTGATCGAATCATCTGTCCGTCACATGGCCTCACCGAGGTGACACTGAGACGGCTACCTGTTCCAGGAGACGCGATGAACACGATGAGTCGATGACAAAAAAGGTTTGTTCTGCTCCCCTGGTAGCAAACCTTTTCTTCTTTGGGCTTTTCCTGGATCATGGCATCATCTATGCCTAGACCAGCTGGAGCTCGGATAATTGTTTCATGGATTTGTTGGAGATATTTTTCCATGTATTAACACGGAATAGTTAGTATCCCGGCTGCCATACGAAGGTGGATCTGTTGCAAGAATCTCCTGCAAAATGATATCCGAACAAGAACAACGGAACTGATGTCAAACGGAGCACAATCAGGGTGTGATCATGTATAGTGGTATGTATTCGTGTGCATCTTCAAATCATAAAAAAAACCGACAGATCATTTTTATAGTGTAACAAGATATTGACCATCCAAGTTGCTGAGGGTTAAACCACCATACCGCCACATCACGTAGACAGGTATTGACATACGTACAATAATATGCAGTCTCTCAACCAATTTGATCAGTCGGTGATGTGCTCTGTGCGATGACGCTCCGCTGGCAACAGAATTGGCAGGACTACTTAAGTTGAGGACAGGCAGTGGATCCCATCTTGTTCCATCTATCGTACGTCATGTATACAGATGTGTGCAATTTACAACAGTACTACTCCTGTCTCCTGCCTGAGCTCTGAACAGGTGTAGTTGTAACCGGCAAGGAGAGAGATTCTTCATCAACGACAAGCCTCAATCTACATCCACTGGTTGCTTCTCAGAATTTTCCTCCACGGAGATCTCTTGACCTTCGGTTAGGTTGCCTAGTTCATTCTCTGCAACAGGATTTGTAGCGGAAACTTGAGCACTTGAGGTCAACTGACCGGAGTTTGAGCCGGAGCATCGCCCAATGGTTTGATTTGACATGTTGAGTGCATGACAATGGGGGCAGTAGTACGTTACGTGAGGAAAATCTTCTTTCCTGGCCAACCCTGAAAATTTGCATGTTATGTAATATTAGTTGTACCAGTGTCATGTAAAGTGAAATAGCACCTGTAATCTCTCGAGGGCTTTCCGTAATTGTTGTATTCTTTTCAAAGGAAAATAAATTACTATACTCACCATTATGCATATGGCAACGGCCACAAATCAATGCATACGACTGTGATGGATCCTCCCCAACGAGCAAGGCAGCAATCTTTGCCATCCAACCACTGTCGCTGGTACCTGAGCTCTGATAATGCCCAACGACTCCGGAAGGTTCCATAGTTTCCAGGTGATCGCCTACAGCTTCACTTACATGCCCAGTATTATGATCACCTGCAGCATTTCTAGTGATGCTGCCTTTTGCTTTAGTATGCTTCCTGTTTCTCAACTCATCGGAAGGAATTACCTCAATGGTGCTACTTGTAGCCTGTGATGACTCAGATTATGCTTCATCTCCGACATATACTTTAAGACCACTATCTGCCCCCAGCTTAGTTGCCAAAACCGAAGCTGCTGCTGCTTTCGCTGCAGGATCAAGGTCATATTTCTGCACATGTTCAAGATGGTATACCATTCAATGTTGCACAGAAAACCAAATAGAACTGATATATCAAATACTTCTGATATTTATAAAGATTTTTAAAAAGTAGTAATTCTTACCTGAATAAGCTTCTGGGTGAGATAATAATTTGTTCTCTCTTTTAGTTCATCAATCCTAGCTTTTCTCTCTCTCAATCTTTCAAGCAATTTCTGATCCTTCTGCTCCACTGTGTACAGGGGCAAAAAGGTTATTAGTACACTAACAAAGCCTATTGTTGATGGGTCCAAAACTAAGAAACGTCCAATTGGACACGTTAGATTTGTTACAAAACTAGCCCGAAATCGACATCGGTAGCTAAACGCGGAAGAAATGCTATAGGAGATCCAAACACGATAATGACACCGAGACACGATATTTGGTAACGGAGTTCAGCCGTAGCCTACATCTCCGGGGCACTGATTACGGGCGCTCCTCCCCGATCCAGCATATTACAGCATATCAGAGTTACAACGACTCACGGCCGGTCGCCGCCGGCAGCCGCTCCCTCTCGCTATGTCGCCATGCGGTTACAATAGGCACGCCTCTCTATTTAAGAGAGAGTCTAGGATAGAGTCCGACTCTTACTCTAGTCCTAACACCTAGTACAACTCCAAATCCTAAACTGTAACCGACTTTGTACACATATTCGACACAAACTCTAACAAACTCCACCTTGACGAATATGCCACGCCAACCTGAATGTGCTTCATGCGCGAACCTCCGTGCACTCAGGCTTTGAGTTGATCCTTTCGCTGCTCACACCGAGCTGCCCTGACGAACCTTTACCAGGCTCACCGTAAACAAGAGACTCCACTATCTCCGTAACTTCTTCCTCTTGATTCCACCTGCAACAGTGCTCCACCTTCTCTCATATCACCACAGTCGTCTTGCCAAGCGAATTGAATTTGTCCCTAGCTGCCACATCATAGACTTCCCGAAGACCATGTCCACCTCCATCTTTCGTCTTAAATTTGACTTGATCTAATCCATGGTCAGATAACCAATGTCATCACCAAATAGATAATCAAACTCACCAGACATGAAGAGATTTTTTTCTTCCTTGTCTTATGAACCGAGCTAACAAATCCAATATCCACGCTTTCCCGCATATATAGATTGAATATCCGATAATTTGAGAAAATTTACAGTTGCCTTGGAATCACACGAAGATATTATCACCATAGCGTTTGCTCTTCATCTTCAGTGATGCAGATTCTATATATCCCCATCATGCAATCCCCGCAGATCCTAGATATATCCTGTACTACCAGACAGACCGTTGACACCCTCAACGATTTTCACCCGCTGTTGCCCGAGACTTCGACCTGCCCACGACTTCCTTCGCCGAGTTACACCACTTACACGCCAACCGTTGCATGCATGACTGGATCATCCTTTGCAAATAATGTGGTACCACTAGTCTCCAGCACAACCATGAGCAACCATGGACTAGCATACCAATGCTCTACATGCACGAGACCACCCCGTGCATAAATATGCATGCATGCTTATCCAATCAACATTTATGCTTGAGACTAACCTTGACCAAATCTCTATGCAACCATCACTTTGCATGTTGCCTTCCCGATCTCCACGTGCAAGCCACTTTGCGTGCCCGCACCATCTCACCGCTCCTCCGCGCCACCTCCCACCTGGAAGCCACCACCGCCTGAAACCAGAAGCCGATGCCGCCACTGCTTCAGGAGTTGCTCCTCTGAGTCCCTGCCGGTGAGAGCCGTCGCCAGGAGGCCTGTGCGTCCTCCGCCTCCCTACAAATCGCTGCTGCCTGCACCGGTCCCGCCGGTGGGGAGCTGCCACTGCCGCTATGGGCTTCCTGCCGGCCTGAGGATGCTGAGTTGCTGATACCCACGGGAGCCGTCTCCCTGACATAGGAGCATCGCCGCCGCTCCTTCACCGGTACGTGCCGCCTCCTCGTCGAAGCTGGCCCAACGAACTCCACCGGCACCTGCACGACGACTACACCAAGCCGTGCTCCCGCCACCCGGACTTCGTCACCCAAACCACCACGGCCCAAGAAATCAGGTCCGATCTCCTCGTTGCTTTGGTTGGTTTGATTCTAATTGCTATTTCCGCAATCCCGTGGAACTCTTTTGCTAGTTGTGCATCGGACGATTGCATCCGATTTGTCCCGAAATCGGAGTCCTGCATTGTCGCCCTTCGTGTCTGACTCGACCTCTGATATCTCCTCCGTGTGCATCTGCACGCCTGCACACGCCAAAACAAGTCCCACGCGACCCCGTTCGTCGAACCTGCTACCGTCGACATTGCTCTGGTCTCCGCTGCCGGCTCGGCCTCACGAACAGCTCAGCAGCCCTGACCTACCCGAGCTCCACATACATATCGCGACTTTCAGCACCAACACCTAGCACCGATCAACTCCACCAATGACAAACATCACCGATTCTATAACCATGCTTGTTGTGTGCAATGTCATGTTGCTTGTATGTTGTCTTTGTAGCAGTCCGCTGTGCAACACCTCGTCATCAACATCTCCACATCAGCACAATCCACCCGCTCCGACTTCCAATTGACCACCAGTCAATCTAGTCGCGAGCTGAAGCCAACAAATCACGTCGTCTTCCCAGCCGCCGAACAACCCAAGCACTACGTCTAGCCATCTCCCTATCAAACATGATTCATCGAAAGGCCCGATCCAACCCGCCCAGAGTGTTCGATTCCACCGATCGAGAACGCCGATTGCCTCTAGCTTCAATCAACCCCAAGCGTCTGGCCAGCCGCTCCCTGTTGAAAGTAGCTCACTGGAAAGTTCGAGCCACCCACCCGAAGTGTCTGACCCACCAATTGGTTTGCCAATCACTTCCGCCGCCATCAACCCGAGCACCACGTCTGGTCGTCTCCCTGTTGAAAGCAGCCATCGAACAGTTCAGGCCGCCACCTGACGTGTTCGATCCACCGATCAAATTCCGTTGATCGCCGCCATGCTCCACCTTGCGTCCATGTCCGTCCTTGGACATCCTGTGTAGTCGTCACGGCGTGGAGCACCTCCCTCGTACCTCTACCATGGATCTCCCTTAGGCTCTGATACCACTTGTTACAAAATTAGCCCCGAAATCGACATCGGTAGCTAAACGCGAAAGAAACGCCATAGGAGATCCAAACACGATAATGTCACACCCCGCCCCTACGCCACTGTACAAATGGCACCGAGGAGGATATGCCGCAGGAGAACAGCGAACCGCTTTCCCACGGAACCGCGAAACAGGTACCAGTCCCAGGATAACGATGCTGGTACCAACGGTAACATGATGAATCAATGCAAGATTTAAATAAATACAATATACCTTTACGTTGCAGCTTCGGGTAATCCCTGAGTTGCATCTATCAATCAGAGTCAGCAGCAGCGAAACTTAGCGAAGCTAGGACACCAAATCCACCGGCAATAGTTTAGGTTTAGGGACGAAACTCCAACCTTTGTCTTCCTCCTGAACTTAAGCCAAGGGAAGAAAAACAA
This sequence comes from Oryza punctata, assembly GCA_000573905.2. Lineage (NCBI taxonomy): Eukaryota > Viridiplantae > Streptophyta > Magnoliopsida > Poales > Poaceae > Oryza > Oryza punctata. The sequence goes on along the minus strand of CM002491.2, from coordinate 24,524,947 downwards.
CTATGGGGGATTGAGTACATTCGTACTCAGCAAGCCACTAGGAAACGTGTACATACAAGCTTCAAAGAAAGGTTGGGTTTATTTGGCAAAACATTTATTTTAAAACACTTTTCAAAGGTCTAAGTGTAGGTTTTAAAAAAATAAACTTCTCCTTCGGAAAGAGGCGTCACACCTCAATCCAAACACGAGTTGCTTTGCAACAACCCGCAGCGGAAAAGCCAAATTTTAGCATTCAAAACACTTTCTCCTTCATTAGCTTCTTCTCATAAACCAACATTGTCTCCAGAAATCATCCACTAACCAAGTCTCAAGGTTAACAACTCTGGGTCCGGTCATCCCGACCTGCCAACCCAAACTCGGCCCTCTCGGCACCTAAATCGACCCTCTCAGCCCCTATGGTGCCAAACGACACCCCAGGTCACACAGACCTGTTCCCAACCACGAAGGCTGGCCGTCCGTCACAAAGGACTCTGGTAACGGTTCCCATCCCAAGAATCAATTTATGAAATAATTTTTAAAACAAATCTATGCTGTGAGACTCACCTTACATTCGCCCTTGACCATGGGCACAGCTGTTCGAACAGTTCAGTTGAACCTCTGCAGAGACTGTACGCTTTACCCACAAGACACGAAGCTTACACCGATACTAGCCGGTACCGGAAGTTCGTGACAAGGCCTTTCTCTAGCCAACCCATAAATGTCCTGTGTCACACGGAAGGATGGAATCTCTCCACCAAGCATCAGGCCAAATTTCAGGCCCTCATCTACCTAGGCCGCACCGTATGGAACCCGACACATCCCCACCGCAGGACACCTATGTTTCAGCTAGTTACTCATCCGGGGGCATCCCATTCTACCCGTGTGGTCGTACTGTAAGATGCTCGGATGTTGAATCCTAAGGAGTCGGTCCTTATGCGCGACTACGAATCCAAACCACAAAGGAGAGTATTCGCACCACAAGTTTTCTCCATAAAACCTTTTTATTTTCAAAAGACACCGACTCCCTGAGTCGGATTTTATAAACCTTTCGCAACCCAAGTTTTTCCCACATCGATAACCATGTATTAACCAGATATAAACAAATGGTGAAAAAGGACACCTGCGCACAGAGAGCGCAAGTATCGAGGTACTGCTGTGGTGGAGCGACAAGGGATAAGTTTAACCAAGTCCTACAGGAAATAATGCAACTACATAGTTTGGTCCGTTGGTCATGTGCTCGTAGACCGATGGCCGATCAAAATAATGGTGTATGCTAAGCATGCAATCTTGCAAACAACACATTTTATAAACTAGGAGCAATATGATCAAAGAGTGGCTTGCCTTATTGTTGGTCTTCAAATCTGCGAGAAAAATCCACGTCCGTCATACCTCCGGAACGTTCACTACGCGATCGAAAGAGAAAACCATCCAAAATCCTATAAAGTAGATAATACTATTATAAGCTAATAGTGTCGTTGGATAGATCTCATTTTTAGAAAGATTATGGAAGTTGAATGGAGTCAAACGGACTTACGACTGAAGAGATACGAATTTTGGAAGATTAATGGACTTCATGGAATGTGGAAATGAATTTATTAAATTGGAAAGGAATATTTCCAAGAATATTCCCTGGCTGTGGGACTGAGCAGAGGGAGGTATATTGGACTTTCTTTTGAGTGAGCTTGGTGTGTAGAGGGATATGTCATGGACTTTGGTGGAGAGGCAGGCTGTTGGTGGGCTTCGAGCCAACGAAAGAAGGGATGCGATACAGACTTGTCAGTCGGGTGGCCCAATGAAGGGAGAGGGAGGTTATGTAGACTTTTTCAAGTCACGGGCCCATGGAGAGAGTTAAGAGAGTGTGTCCCACTGGTGGGTCCCATCCTTTCCTTTTTCTTTTCTTCTCTTTTCTTTTCTCCTTCTCTCCTTCTTCCTGAGAAGAGAGCTCGAGGGGAGGGACAACGCGAGTCGGCGGTGGCGCGTGCTGCGGGCGCGGCGGCTCCGAGGCGCGGGACGGCGCCGGCAGTGGTCTGCGGCGGCGATGCTTGCGCGGCCAGCGACGGGACAGCGCGGGGTAGCGGCCGGGCAGCGTGTGGCCGGGAGGCGGCGCACTTCACGGGCCAGCGTGGCCGGCGAAGGCGGCGCGCGGGGTGGCGGGGGCCCGTGGTGGCGTCAGCGGCCGGGTTGGTGCCGGCTGAAGCGGGCTTGGCGCGCTAGGGGAGGCGGCGCACGGGGTGGCGCACCAGGCGCGACAGCATGGCTCGCGTGGCCGGGCAGCACATTCGCAACCAGCGTGGCCGCACGCGGCGACGACGACCTGCGGTGGAAGGGGCCAAGGCGGCGCGCCGGGCAGGAGGAGGTTAGGGGCGCCGGTTGCTCGGGCTGGCGTCGTCTCGGCCGAGTGGCTTGGTCGGGCTCGGGAATGGAGGGCGCGACGACGGCGTTCGACCCGTCGGTGCGATGATGGTGGCCATGACAGTTTGGGGTGGAGGAGAGGCGGCGATAGTGGGCGGAAGATGGCGCTTTTATAGCCGTCGTGGCCAGCAGATGGCGACGAAGGCGGAGCCGGCAAAATCGGTCGAGCGGGGCCAACTGCTCTGTTCAGCTGACGCCATCGGCATGGTGGCATAGGAGAGCGAGGACACCGGCGGTGCTAGGCGGGGTGGACGCGATGCTTGCTTTCGGCGTGGACTGCTGCCTCTGTGCTCTCTAGGCATGGTGCAATGGAGCACTGGAAAGTGAGCACGATGAGGTTGCCATGGGGAAGTAGGGGACAATGGACGACGCGGTCGGTGGATAAGCTTGCTTCTGTTTTCTCCTCTCCCTCCATAGTTTTTCTCTGCTGCTGCTTGCTAGACCTGCTCGGTGAGCGGCGCGGAGCGGTGCCTAACTTCAGCAGAGAAAGCGGAGGCGATGCCTAACCTCAACGGAGAAGGCGGAGGCAGTGCCTTACTTGCCAGGTGTAGTGGCACGACAGTGAGGATGCGGAGGAGTTTAAAAGATGGGTACAGGAATGAGTCAAGGAGAGCAGTAGAGAGTGCGTGCATTTTTGCATGCTTGCTGCCTTGTGTGTACAGGGAGAAAGGCTGAGTGTTTTGGCTTTGGGTTCTGTTTTGCTTGTAGAGGTGTTGGTGGAAAAGAAAAGGTGTGCACAATGCTTGCCCATTATCATTTGCCTGTGGATTGTAAACGATATTGGCCTGTGGATTCCAATGATTTGTTTGGGATTTTTGGCCCGATAGGGAATTTGGGTTGGAGGGATTTTGGCTTTTTGATAGTAGTTGCAACGAATGGAACGAATGGAAAATGATTTAGAAAGGATAGAAATTGGAGGGGTGATTTAGGACGCGATTCGGCTTCCAAAATCCGAACATGGGGATTTTATTTGGGAGACGATGATTGGAGGAAAAACTTGGCTTTTGTTGATTCCATCGGTGCCCGATTAAATTCAACGAGAGAAACGACCGTTGATTTTGGGTTGTACGTGCACAAAAATATTGGTTTTGATATGTACACGTATAGGAAATATTTGTCGGGCGGTCGAAGTCTAAAATAAATATTTTTAGACTCCTTGGATGTAAAGAAGATTGTTTTTCGGCACGGTCAAAATTCTAAAAGCGAAATCTTAACCATACGACTTTTCGGAAGTGTTTAGGAGGAAAACTCGAACTTCAAAATTCGAATCAGGAGAATTTAATTTTGAAGGAAAAGATTTGACTAAGAATTTGAGTTTACAAGGAATAGGTCAAGTGAGATCTTTGGCACACAAACCTAGATACACTCAAAGAACCAAATTTTTGAATATAAGTTTTTAATAAAAATAGATTTTTCGACGGGGCGAAAATCGGAGCGTTCCAGATAACGACAGCGAGATACGATATTTGATAACGGAGTTCAGCCGTAGCCTACATCTCCAGGGCACTAATTACAGGCGCTCCTCCCCGATCCAGCACATTACAGCGTATCAGAGTTACAACGACTCACGGCCGGTCGCCGCCAGCAGCCGCTCCCTCTTGCTATGCTATGTCGCGATGCGGTTAAAACAGGCACGCCTCTGTATTTAAGAGAGAGCCTAGGATAGAGTCCGACTCTTACTCTAGTCCTAACACCTAGTACAAGTCCAAGTCCTAAACTGTAACCGACTTTGTACACATATTCGACAAAAACTCTAACAAGATTTAGTGCATAAAATCTAACCTCTACATCATAATGTCAGACTTCAGAGAGAAAGACATGAAGATGCTAACAATTGCTAATAAGATTTCTTTTATGATCATATAAAATCTAACAAGTTTTGGTCACAGTTATCCACCTAGAGTAAAATCAATATGCTAAACATAATGAAATCCTTCTAGAAATACAGGTCAATAGTCAACATGATTCATAAGTGTACTCTAAATGCAACTAACACAAATACATGCCAGTCCTCAGGTCACCCAAACATCAAATAGTCCTTAAGTAGATTGTTTTTTCTCCTTTATGTCTTGCGCCTACGTTTAGTAGGACACGGTGTGTAAATCTTATTCATCCTCTAATATATTGATGCGCAAAGTTTTTGCACTTCTTAGATAAAAATAAAACATCGAATGGGTAAGGTTGATAATTAAAGCGAAAAAATCTAAAACAAATCATCTCAGAAGAAAGAGCAATTGTATACAAGGTCCAAGGACATGAAAGTCCTCGGTAGAACTGACTAAATACAGTCCAAGTATAATCATCAGTACCAAAAGAACTGCATGGCTAGCATTTTATCAATAGTTAAAATTATAGATTATGAGAAGAGTTCTGAGTTTGAGCATTACACATCCTTGTGAAGCTTACGAGTATTGAATATATCATTGAGGATAAAGCAGGCAAGACGAACATAGGCAGCAGTCTGATGGCCCTCATCTGCCAATCTAGATCCACAGATTTTGTCATGACGATTGCATAACCTAAAGCTCCCACCTGAGAAAAGCATCGATCAGGTTTCAGAAATTGTTCAGTTAAAAGAAAAAAAATCAAATAAGGTTACTTTTTTTGGTCAAATGTTGCACCCAGTACCATCAGTACCTCAAAATTGCAGGACCAATTCTGAAATACTCAGGACGATACTAGCAAGCCAAAGTATGTAAAAACAGATTGCATACATTTTGCAGCCCAATTCACGTTTGAATATTTTGACTGACGAATGAATTACTCCCTCTATCCCATAATATAAGGCGCGGTCAAAGTTGGCACAGTCTCCGAAACTAATGTTTAGTTTATAATTTCTCATATACTATAAGATTTGTAGCAACAAAATTATAACAATATGAAAGTAAATTTAAATGTCAATCCAATGAAATAATTTTTAACAAATAAAATTCATTTCATATTATACTAAGCGTTGGTCAAATGTTTTAAAGATTGAATCTTGGAATACGTGCGCGCCTTATATTATGGGATGGAGGGAGTATGAAACTGCAATGCATTTCTTGTGAAACAAGGAAGAAGGACTGCCTGTCAGCAAACAGGGAACCGTAGCAAACAGAACCTATTCATGAGCCAGCACGCACTAAACTATAAGCAATTGGACTTATACAGTTGATGGTGCAGTTATCTTCCATTATCTAGAATGTATTGTTACTGTTTCAAACCGCCATGATTTTATCATCAACAGGCTCTAACAAAATTCTATCCTACCTCAATCCAGAAACGAAGCAGTTTCTTCTCTACATACTGGAACTCATATCGTAATCCCTAATGATCCTTACTGTTATAGAAACCATACCTGATAGATACCTCAGGTCCTCAGTACCCGTAACATAGCAAGGTTCATAGTAGATTACAAGATTAAACAACCCAATTCAAGGGAAAAACACGATTACACGAGTCACCAACGGAAGCAAATTCAACTACAAGCACAATCCTGCACCCAAAATAACCATCCGTAAACCTGAAGCGAAGTAATAGCACAGGAGATACGATACCTCGCTGAGGACGGAGAGGACGAGGAGGTTGCGGACGCCACGGCGGGCCAACTGCGCCCGACGGTGCATGCGCGCGTGCACGGCGACCTCCTCCTTGGACAAGTACTGCAGCCCTTTCTCGTAGTCCTCGCCGCGGCCCCCGAGCAGAGCCCGCCAAATCATCCGCAGTATCCCCCCACCCTTCCTCTTCCCCTCCTCATCCTTCCCCTTCGTCTCCCCTGAAGCCTCCTCTGCTGCCGCCGCCGCCGCGGCAACTTCCTCCACCACCTATGCCGTAAAGGCCATTGGACGGGTACGGATCTGGTCCGATCGGCTTCTGCGCGGGGCCTGCAAGCTTTGGCTCTCAGAATGAACACCGTTTTGAAGCTGTTGGGAGTAAAGCGGAGGAGTTAATTAGAACGGTACACGTGTTCGTCTGATATAGTGGAGTATTACACCAGACTAATATAATACTCCAGTTAAATGTATTTGTCATCACAAAGACTGCGTATTTATAAACTGTCGCTCTGTAATCTGTACGGTAAATATTGTGTTTTCTTTTGCTATTGTAAGTGTTGGCATGAATCTATGTCCTCAGTCGAATTAAGTAACCTGTGAACACAACGATGGAGTATCATGGATTCCGGAAGCTTCGCCAAGACCAAGACGGATGAGCCAGGTTAGTCGTTTACGACGTGTCAATGTTCAGAATATTCAGGTAGTAGTATAACCGGACAAGACGGCCATGCTGTCATGCATGCAAGCGAAGTGATCATAAAGATGGTTTAATTGGAAAACGGTCTGCAATCAGAATCTTTGGTGTTTCAAAGTAACCAAGGTAGAGAATACCTGGGCCGAGTAGGTCACCATGTGTCATGGGGCCGGCGCACCGATAATTCGCGGATCGTTGCGATCGGAACGGACAAAGGAATAAGTTCCCCTACCATCCCTTAACTTTATGTACAGTGTGTATGATAACCCTCATTTCTAATACCAAAAATCTTCACCCCTCAAATATTCAAAACAATGTAAAATAGATCCTATGACTGTATATATGGTGAGTTTTATTGACGTGATATCCTAATCAGTAATCTGAACCCACATGTAAGTGAGAAGAAAAAATCTAGGGTCCACATTCTTTCTTTCCTCTCTTTTCTTCTCTTCTTCTCTTTTCTTTTTTCTCTTCTCTTTTGTTCTTATCTTTGCTGCGAGGGCGGCTGACATGTGGGCTCCACTTTTTTTTTTCTAACTAGGATGCCACGTCAGCGAAACCAAGCATCTATACTGCTATGAGATCTAAATTGCACGATTTTATATAGTTTAGAGGTAAAGATGTTTGATTTTGGGGATTAGGGATATCATAAAAACTTAACGTAAAATCGATTGATGGCAGGTGAACTTATTCCAACGGACAAACATAGGCTGATCCTCCCTACTTGGATCCAAGAGGGCTGTAAAGATGGGGAGGATACTCACCCCTATGCTGGATGATACTAATTGATATTCGGTTATTTGACGAGCCTAGGGGCGGTCGGACGGAAGTAGGCATAGGGTAGCAGGTAGCTAGAGCTTGAGCTCTTAGCTCCATAATTCCCTTAGGGCATCAGCAATGTATGCTATCGACATGGGTATTAACATGGGCCTAGATAACATGCGGTAGTAGAGGAAGACGCGCTCCACATTGCTTATTTCTGCGAGATGGCAATAAGGTGGGGTCCACAGGGAAAAAATCACCACTCACATTGCTTTTTTGCTTTTGCTGTCAGAAAACACTATGTACATGCATATTCTATTTCCTTACTTCCGGGAATAGGGCTATGATCCGGCTGTACTTACATACTACTCTCACAATGCTTAATAGCAGGTGCTAAGGATGTATCTATTACTTACTACCTGGTTTTGGAGCACATTGTGGGTGCCCTTATAATCTTAAAAAGTGCTATGTAATTCATGAAAATATTTAAACTCTTATTAGCTCAGCTCTGCGCGTTAAGATTTTCTGGCTCTACCACGAAACTATCAAATCTCGTTTGTTCTTTGAAGCTTATAATCCAATCTAGAAAAGCAAGCAATTGTCGGAAAGAAAGAAAAATTGGATAGAAGAAAAACAAAAGGAAAAATGCAGGGAGATCTGTAATACGGTGCTTGCCCTAGGAATTCAAAATAAATAAATTTGAATCCAAATTTCTGCATACAAAAGCTCTAACAAGGAGTTGTTTGGATCTCCGGTCATCTACCTAAAGTCCTTAACTAATGTTTTGTTAAGTATATTTTCTTGCGAAATTCATGACATAGGTTAGAACTTAACCTAATGACTTCTTTGGACCAAAAGGAATTCTACAAGATTTTTACAGGAGTTCAATTCCTGAAAATTCATATCAATTTCCTTTATTCCAACAGAAAAACTAGCAAACAGGATACCGTCTAGACAATGGGATAAGTTACGAGTGAACCGTTATTTTTCATGATCTAGATATGTTCTGAGTGCATGCAAACCGACCAGTCGTGACATGAGGAGATTGAGCGTGGCTAAACTGATCAGAGTAGCACATACTAGTAGTATTAATGTATACTAGACTTTCTTACTAAAGTAGTTGTTTTTGTTTGGTAGACCATTTTATGCGATTAAAGTCCACACTAGAGACCTAACATTTTTTTATGCACTAGAGTTAAGAACTTGGACATATGTAGTAGAGTACTCCTTACCTTCGGGTGTCTGCATGCTTTTGTACTAGTAATACTATTGTATACTAGACTTTTCTACTAAAGTACTACTGGTTTTTCTTTGGTACTCTTTTTTTATGCAACCAACACACTAGAGACCTGCTCTGATGTTCTTTTAATATGTCTTTTTACGAACTAGAGTTAAGAGCTTGGACATACGTGTAGTATTTCTCATGGCTCTCGTTGGCGGAAGACCTGATACCCACGAATCATACATGATACCCGTAGAGTATTTGATGCCTAGATATTGAGTCCTGATATCTAGGTATCGGGTAACTAGTACCCAAATATTCGGATTGGTACCACAGGTACTAGACCTGATACCTCATGTAACGCCCCGATTTTCGCGTGGCGTTAAAAAACTAATTTACGAAAATCCTATATGTGAAAATTTCGTTCCTTGTGTGTTGAGTCTAAGTTGTACCATAGATCTCAATTTAAATCCCTCCTTTGTCTCAATTCCCTGATGTCAAAATCGCCTACTCAAAATCCCTGTCCGAAAATAATCTCATCCTTGTATTCAAATCTCCTTTCTAAACCTTTACCGAGAAATTTCACCTTCAAATAATTCCAACCCCGTTGTACTCCAAAGATTTGAATATGCACTCAAATCATCTCCGGTTACTCCTTGCGAAGGTTCCATGTTTGCAATCTCAAAGTTCGGCACATTCGAATCCCTGTTTTTGTTTCAAAAATAATTCTGAAGTTCGAATCCTTATATTCGGATTTCGCTCCTGAAACCCTAACCACAGATATCATCTAATTCTTGAAACCAATCTAGACTAAGCATCCACCTCGCAAATCCAAAACTTTTTCCCTCGATTCACTGAAACAATTCTCGAGATTCGATTATTCGTATTTGAATTTCTCTGTTAAACCTCATTCGATTGATTTCTCCCGAAACTGTCCAATTCCAATAATCCCTCCGAAGATTTGAACCGACGTTCAAGTCACCTCCAATTCCTCACTACCGAATAGACGCCCCAAAGTCGATTCTCAAATCCGAATTCGAAATCTCGAGGTACACCCTCCCCTTCTCTAACCATACATATCCATTCGGAATCATTCCTGAATATTGATTTCTCCCTTTTAATCCCCTCCCAAATAAACTCCAAGCCAAATACAAACCTATCCCAAAATATCATCCCTGATTTGAAGCTCTCGGCTTGACCCCTTTGTATTTCTCTCAGATCCTCTCCGAGTTCTCCACGAAAAGATCCCGCAGTTACAGACCTTATATCTAAATCCGCTATTTTTCTTCAACTCCTATCTTTATAATCACCCCTACCTATCGCTCTATCATCCCTGAAATCCTTTGTCAAGCAGTTGTTCCAAATACCAAAATACAGATCCAAATTCAATTCCTTTATTTGAACCCCAAATTTCGAGATTCGTTTCCTCCCTTTTCGAATCTCTGCCAAAATAATCCTACAAGTCTCCGAATATCAAATTCCCATTTTGAATCCCTCCTTGACTCCTCCTTGAACCCTTGAATTCAAATATGCAAATTGATTTCAATTCCAAATTCAAACCGATTCCCAAATCCCTCCCGAAAATCCCTTGAAGCCCCAAATACAAATCAATTCCGAAAATACCAAGTTTCCACCTTGATCTCTCTTGGCTCCTACGTATTTTTCCGAGTTCAAATATGTAATTTGAATTCAAATCCCAACGCAAATACTCAAAATATTCCTTCAAGAAATTTTCTGGAAAAAGTCTACTTTACCTCCTTCAAGTCCCTTGGGCCGAGACCCTCGCTCGGCCCATTTTTCTCGGCCGGCCTCTCCCTCTTCTTCTCTCTCCCTCTTGGGTCACGCTCGCGCGACCGGCCACTCCATCGCTTTAGCCCGTGCCTTCCGAGAAATTGGATGAATCGGTAGCCTCAATCAATTAGTCTAGCTAATCGGTTAAGGAAGAGCTGCTCCTTGGATTTCAGGGAATCCCGTCTACTTAAACGCAAAGTAGAACGAGCATAAAGAGAAAGAAAGAGAGTAACATCTTTTAAGTAGTTTATCTCACGTGCTATCCTTCCTTCTAGAAAAAGGTATGGTAGTAGTTCGCTCAACCATAGACCGCCGGTTATTGGATCTAGCCCTCCGCGAAAACTAAGAAATTCTGCGTATTTGGACCAATTCAAGGTGAAAAAAGGGGTTGCTCCTTCGGCAAAACTAGGATAAAGTTGAGCCAAAAGGTCGCGATTCAAGATAAATTCATGAGGAAGTGGTATCTCCTTAGGATCAACCCCAGCGTCAAGAAATTGGTTAATCGGTAAAGATACATGGATTTGGTGCCCCGCCCAAGAAGAGCCACGTGCGTCGCGCGTGGGGCGCGAGAGAGCGCGTTGTCTCTCTCGTTTCCCTTTCTCTCATTTCTCTCTCTCTTCTCGCTTCTCTCCCTCTCGCAGAGCCTTGCTCATCGGCGCCGTTCGATTTTGGCTCGCCGCCGCTGATTCCTGCGCGTGTCGCGCGTCGTGGCTGACCGCTGAGGTCGCCACCACTGTCACCCCCATTCCACCGCGGTGTTGCTCCCCTTCTGTCTCTCTCTCTCTCCCTCTATTGATGCAAAACACACACACTGGCCTGAGAGATTTGCTTTTCTCTAGTGCAGGTCCTAAATGATGGTGAAGTGCGGGCGTGCCAGTTGATTTGATCCTACAATCAACAATATGAAACATGGGAATATTATTAGTAAACGATAATCGATCGGCTAGGGAGCCGATGTCATCGTGATGTAACCTAGCCAATGCGTTATGAGGTGAATCGGCTGTAAGGCATATTCCCAGTAATAAATCAAACTTAAACTTGATCTATCGGCTGTAAATATTAATGATACATAATCTATAGATCATTATTACTTTAGAAATCAATAATTGGGATAGATCGGACTTAACCGATATAGTATAAATTGCCCAGATCTAATGTAACATGAAATAACGATTATATATGTTTATATCTTAGCCGATGTTCAGATTTAAGTATGTATCGACTATAGAGCCGATACTACCTTATACTAGGATATTCTCTTGCTACAAATATATCAAACTTCCATCAGTTAGATTAACAGTAAGTTCAATATATTTATATTAGTTTAGATCCTGATATAAGGGGCAGATATAATACATTAAACAAAGCATAAAACTGTATAAAACAACTATACTAGGTAAAATCGGCTGAAACCCCGATACTATCCTTATTAACGACCATAAAGCAAGCTAGAGATTATGATTCTAAGCACGACTTAGTAGGTCAAACTTAATTGATGCAGCACTAAGTATAAAAAGAAGCATAATATCTAGACAATCAAGCCGATGGTTGTCTTTTCAGAACGGTAGATATTATATTATCCAAGCCAACAAGTCAATCTAGCTGTTATCGATAAAACCCTAGATAGAGGTTGGTCGATGTCAGTAGAAAGCATTATCAATCTCGATTATATAACATATATGACAACTCGACGGATTACATGATCAAGATTAGAGTATCATAAAGATGTAAGCACTAATCCTGAGAATGCAAACCGCCATAACAAGTAGTTACCTCTTTGTCGAAGATCGAAACTGATGCAGCTCGACTCGAAAGGAAGAACTCATCGAAACAAAGTAACAAGAAAAGGTGGCGATGTGCCGAAATTGGATTCAACTGATGTTAATTATTTACAAGACCTCGGGTTTATATTTATACCTGAATATACAAACTTGTCCATAATGGACCCGACTCATACTTTTTATTACAACTCTAATAGTCGAACAAGTCCCTTAGGCGGACTCTTACCGAAAATATCTACAAGGAAATTACATAAAATCCTAATTAATAAATATTACCTATTTCGGAATCCATTCTTGTATAGCAATATCACCGAAGCCCTTCTTTTAAATCCGACATTGATCACGTAACCAGTTTAACCAATATCGGCTATATCGGCTAACCATGTCACACTTGGTATCGGCCGATACAGACTTCCAGCCGATGCGCACTCCGTTCCCGAGAATCCTGCATATCTCAAAATCCAGTTCGAATTGGATCCCGTTTCCGATTCATATGTTTGCCAAATTCCATCATCAACAACCTCGCCGGCCATCGTCTTCGGTTTCCCGCCGGCATCCCTCAAATTTTGGCCACACCGCTCACCGTTCCCGCCCGTGTTCACGCGTGGCCGACCGGGAGGACAAACCGGCATCACCATGCTAGCCCATCCTACCGCGACAACCCTCCCTTGTCTCCGCTCGCTGCCAACCACGCGTCCCCCTCCTTTTTGCACTCGCCATCGTCATCCATGGTCCCCGCCGCTCGTGGCCAAAGCTTGGACAACAAGTCGCTGACGCCGCGTGCTAGCTCGTCGACCTCGCATCCTTGACCGCGCCCGAGCTCATCCTTCTCCTCGAAGCTTCGCACAATGCCTATATAAGCTGCAACCCCCTACCCTTGGGAGCTCCTCACCGCCGCACGACCACCTCGGGTCTCCGTTGTCGCGACAAAGCTCGTCTACGCGAGCATTGCTACATGACATCCCTCTTCCACCTCGGTTTCAACCATAGTTATTAGGACCTAAAAGATCGGTTGTGCAATTGAACCGGGAAAAACCAATCGAGCTGGGCGGTTTTTATATAAACCGGGCTTTGAACCAGAGTGGTCAGACCGGGTTACAAGCTATTGGGCTTTTGTTGATGGGCTAAGGCGAGGCCCACTGAGCAAACTCCACCAAAAATCGCTAGAAAAGGAAGTGGGAGTACGGATTCGACCTTGGGTTGCATGGCTGAGAGCAACACGCACTAGCCAACACTCCATCTCTTCACTTATGTTGGTACAAGATATTTACGTCATATTATACATCGAACCACGGTTGGGCCAACCTAAATAGTGGTCGAACCACCGGACCAGTGAACCGAGAGCTCGACCAGTTCATTCACTGATCTGGTCTTAATAACTATGGTTTCAACTCCGTCTGTGGCCGGAACGCCTAAATCGACCAGGGTTGACATTACCGCGCGGTAATCGCGCGGTTACCGCGCTTACCACGGGGGTACGGTAAAAGGGAAACCGCGGTAACAATCTTAAATTTAAATAATATTTAAAAATATAATTTGAAATTTTGATTAATTTTATACGGTTTCGTACGGTTTGTCACGTTTACCGCGGTAATCGCGCTTACCACCGGGGCACAGTAACCACGGCCTCGGCGGTAGTGTAAACCTTGAGATCGACCCCCATCGCCTCCTTCTTCCTCGTCTGAACCCCAGTCGCAATCGTCACGCCGTGACTCAGTTCGCGCCGCCGCCTCCTTCTCACCACCGGACCACCGATGCTGACACCATTTCCCGTTCGTCGGTGAGCTCCCCGCCTAACCTCCTTCTCCCTCCCGTCGCACCATTGTGCTGCGTCCGTCGCCGCCCCTGCCGGCCGCCGTTCTCTGCTTCTTGCCTCCTCGCTGCCCCAGCGGGCTTCGCCGCCGCCGGCCTCTCTCTCCTTGATTCCCCTCGGCGACACCCTCCTTGATTTCCCGTGAACCCTCCCCGAAGCGCTGTCGCGGCCATATACCCGTTCCTTGCCCCCTCGAGGTGCCGCCCCTTCCGCCGCCACCGAACACGGGTGCGCTCCACAGCCGGCCACCGTCGTGCCTCCTCTCTCTAATCCGAACCGATGAATGGATTCCCCTTTACCTCCTCTAGCCGCCGGTGTCCGCGCCCTATTCTGGTTCACCGCCATTCGCCGAAAATCCACCGCTCGCTACCGGCAGTTCGATCTCCGCCCGACCTCCTCTTCCCTCCCTATCCGACGTGGCTATCCACGTGGACACCATGTGGGCTTGACCTGGTCAAGCCGATGCCCGGTAAGCCACCTCCTCTCCCTCCCGCTCGTGGACTCCGTCGGTCAGCCAGCCTACCTCCACCAGTCCACCTTGCGCCGCGTGGGCCGCACCTCGCTCGCTGGCCCACGCCCTTCCTCGCGGACGCATCGTTGCCTCGTAGGCCCTTTGTCGCGCCGGCTCGTGCCGCTCGCCTTGGTCGATCGGGCCGCGTCCTCGCCCCCTCAGCCCGTTGGACAAAAGTCCATATTCAGTCCCTTCACCAAGTCAAGTGCCCGTGAACTGAAAGTCTGTTATTATTCCCTCTCTACCAACAGCCCCAAAAACCCAAGGTCCATATCCAGTCCCTCACCAACCTCCTTAGACCAAAGTCCACCTTACGTCCCTTCTCCTTGAACCAGCCACCCATGGTCTAAAGTCCATCTATCCTCCCTCACCATTTGCTGGCCCCACATGTCAGTGAGTGCAAGGATTATTCTTGAGAATATTCTTTTCCATAAAATTCATTAAATTATTTTCTTTGTCCAGAAATTCCATTAAACCTCCAAATTCATATCTCTTGATCAGTAACTTCGATTGACTCCGTTCCGCTTCCAGTAATTTTGTAAAATTGTGATCTATCTTATGGCACTATTATTTGGCCTAAATAGTATCTTTTTCTTGGACTTTTGTTTAGGTTTTTTTATTGTTTACGCCTAGTTGTGGTTATCGGATTTTTCGTCAAGCATGGGTTTCTCGAAAATTCATGAAGCTCAAGCCCCAGAGCAAGGCAAGCCACCTTTGAACATATTTGAGCCTATATTTGAACTTAATTATATTGTTTGCAAAATTTTATGCATTGCTAGGTTTGCACTTGAACTATTTGCCCTATCTGCAAGGCAGATTGGCGGGCCTACCTAACCTTGTTGCATTTAATCATTCCCTTTGCTAATTGCTATATCATGTTCCCCTTTTAATCACCTTCGTTACGCCTCGGTATTCGTGCACTTTGTACGAGTATTGTTGTTGCCCTCAAACTTAAAATTTGAGAACATCTTGGGTAAAACTTGGTTTACAAATGTATTGGAAAACCCGACGCCTAGGTCGGTGCCTTGTGAAAGAAAAATGAGTTTTAAAAATAAAACTCGCAACACAAGACCATTCAAGGGAGGGATACATGTGCGGTCGCTTTTATGGACCGATTCCTTGGAAATTACATCCGAGCATATAACAAGTGCGACCACATGGGTGAAGTGGGATACCCCTGGCTGAGTAACTAGCTAGGCTAGGGAAACCTTGATGCTGAGGGACAAGTGGATTCGCCGGGGTGGTGTCGGGGAGATCCCTTGGGCTTCCTGGCACAGTATGGTGTGGGACCTAACCTGTTGTTGGTCTGGATGACCCCTCCCATTGGCATAAGGTAACCCTGTGTCGGCTTTGGAAATACCTTGTTGTGAAAACCTCGAAGTCACCATACGTGGCTGTTCTGCACGGGCTGGGTGACCTGAGTTAGTAACATCGTGTGGGTAAAGTGTACCCCCTCTGCAGAGGTTAACAAACTATTCGAACAGCCGTGCCCACAATCATGGGCGATTGTGAGGTGATTCCTTAGCTTAGTTTTTGATTCCCACTTTGAAAAGAGATGTTAAGGTTTGGGAAACCTGATGCTTGGGAAGCAAGTGACTGTCAGGGAGACAACGTGATAGGGAGTCCCTTGGATATAAGTGGTCATTTGGGGAACACATATCTTGGGAAGATTGGAAAATTGGTTTGGATTGGGAAACCAACTTTGAGGCCAACTCTGGGAGTTGTGCAAACTTGACAAATAAACTTTGTTCACTTCTCACTCCCGACCGAGTTGAGACTTGTCTCACTTCGGTTGTGGACAAGCACACACGTAGATTATTGAAAACTTGAAAATAAAACCGATTGCAAAATAACAGCCTCCCCTTGAAGATTGCATTAACCACTTAAGTTCCCCTGGCTTGCTAAGGACGTAAGTACTCACCCTTGCTCTCTCTCTCTCTCTATATATATATATATAGCTCTGCTAGCTCTGAAGGTGAAGTTGAAGTGAAGATTAGGGTTTCATCCTAGTTCCCTGCTGTTACCTGTGGTGGTGGGTGTTAGTTCGTTGGTTTCCATTGCCTCTGTTTCTGCTGTTGCTGCTTCCGCGTCATCTATTGCATTCTAGGGTCCTCCCGAGAGTTGCAATTTAAGTCAAGGTAAATACATCCTCTATTTAAATTAAGGATTACAATGATTCATAATTATCGTCGTGGGTACCAGCGCTATGTCCTAGGACTGGTACTGATATCGTGATTTCGTAGGAAGCGGTTCGTGCCGTTTTTCCTACGACACGCTCCTGTCAGGTGCCGTTGTACGGCGGTGCCAGACTAGGGTGTGACACCTCAGGTATCGAGGTACCTAATACCTATACCGTACTGGTACCGATAGGTACCAGAGCTGGTACTGGATATGGGGTACCTAAGTATCAGGTATTTGGTATCCAGATCGATCTGATACCCGTAGGTACCAAACCTGGTACTACGTATCAGGTACTTAGTCCCTAGATCGGTATGAAACCTGTAGGTATTAGACCGGTTACTTGGTATCAGGTATTTGGTACTAGGTTTCAGGTACCTGATGTTAGCATCATAACAATCAAGGAGGGTGTGTTGTATTTTTAGTGAGGAGATGTGCACTGACGTGTGGCCCCTTGAGAGGACACGAAGAGACGTAGGTTGACGTGTCGATCCTCACATGGGGATTTATATGAAGTTGATAAAATAACAGGATTGGTTCGTTGGTCAAACAACCATGCTCATTAAGTTATTCCGTTGGGATGGGAGTCCGTGTTGTAGCAGTCCACTTATTCCAAAGGATGTCTTGAAACTCACGGAAGATACATACATGTACAAAGAGATGGCAACACAGAACTCCCCGTGGGGGTTGCATCTCCATCCCCATCCCCATCCCTGCAAGTCAATTTTTTTCCCATCCCCACCAAATACAACGTGAAACTTTGTTCCCATCCTCGCCCTCGCACAGGGCTGTGGGTTCCCATCCCTGTTTGAAACAATATATGTATCTCGAATTATATATACAGCGCAACACATGTCAATATATCAATATATAACCACTAATTCATATGATACAAACACAATATTGTCATTCAACGATAATCTGAAAATCATGAGTAACATAACCACATAACATAAGAAAAAAATATTGAACAAATATTGAACTTGGACTCCTATGTGTATCTCCATGTAAGTAGGGACAGGGGACGGACAATCATCCCCATCCCATGAACGGATGAGCCTCGACGGGGAAATGTTTCCTCCCATTTAATTATCATGGAGAACTGACTCCAACCACCCCACCTCCTAATAAGGGAACCCTATGAGAAACGGTGAACGAGATTTCATTATCATATCTACGTGTACACACTACACACTATAATACACACATACACACATTACACTCGTACACAGTAGAAACGTCTCTAAGCACAATGAGATAGGACCAGTAATAAATCATCCAGCTCACTAAAATTTTATTGAAAGCATGTGTAATGTCCGTTGCGGGTATTAAGGTAAGGAAGGCCCACGGACATGTTCGGAGTTTCTTTCATCCTGGTAGTGCTCTGTTCCACAAGCAGCTGGCAAAGGTTTCTCCAGGGTCCAGACATGCATGCTGCAATATGCAGCCGCAGTTCGTCGGCACCAGAATTATTTGCTTCCCTCCGTTGAACAATTTTCCACGATGGCTCCACATGTTGGACGGACAAACAGGAGTACTACCCTGAACAAACTCCTCCGTCGTCCTGCTCCCGAATTGATCACCAGGCCCGCCGGGGTCACCGTCACGGGCACCGATCGGCAGGGTGACGACAGGGCGAACCCGCAGGGTAACGGAGCGTCTCGATCGTGCTTGCAGCTAGCTAGCAGCGGCAGCAGCCATGCGTGGCCCTCATGTTTTGTGTCCGGTGAGCAGCAGAACGTATCCATCTGGATAGAATAATCAGTGGTTGGGGTGTGTGTGGGTAAATTAGGAGGAGACCGGCCGGAATCGCGGCACAGGCAGTCAGCCGCGCGGCGGGTGCGGGGAACCCGTGCTGCGAAGAGGGCCCTGCCGCCGGTGCGGGCGGTGCGACCGTGCGACAGCAGGAGACGCGGACGCGATGCAAACTGCAGCGGAAGCAGGGCCGGGAGCACGGTGCTCCACGGAAACCAACGGTAGGAGCCAAAGGTTGGCACCGTTCTGCATCGACCTAACGTGCGTTGCGCAGTTGCGCGTTGCGCCGGACACCTGCGCGGAAGCTTTGTCCCGGCATCTGGGCCAAAGCATGACCGGTGACATCTCAGCGAAGCATGCATGCATGCGCGCGTGCATGCATGAACCTGCACTACTTCGGGTACGCAGCGTACGCTTCGGTCTCTAGCTTACGGTGGGGTCGTCGACCGTGAGCCACAGCACTTTATTTCCACCGAAAATAATGGTTCTCGGTCCAGTTGGAGAAGAAACGTGAATACAGCATGCATATACTGTAGTTTTTCTCAATGCAAATACGATAGTTATTCGAGGGTACGAATGAATTAACTATTATAAATTAAGTTGAAGAATAGATTTAAAACACTGTTTAAGTGATTTATATGTACAATATTTTAAAAATTCACATCGTTTAAAAGTTCACATAGCTAGTGAATCCATCGGTCCATTGTCGCCCATGGTTTCGTCTATCGAAAATAACAGAAGTTAGAGGTGATCGATCAGCGGAAAGCAAATAGAAGACAAGGCTGCAGAGCACATGGAGTCCCTTCACTGAATGGAGCCACAAAATACATCCACATGCATGCAGTCCAAAGGTTCTGCAACGACGGCAGACGGCAGGTTCTGCAACGACGGCAGACGGCTGGTTGCACTTGCACTCTCACAGTACACACATCAGAGGGGCGCATCCACGAATTAAAAGACGAAGATGCCGGATATATACCAGTGGAAAAAGCTTCGCACTTAGTGCTCCACCGAGCTAAAATTCCTAGACAATCAGATTTGAGCTGAAAAATTTCCTTGACGACGGAATCTTATTTGTTTGTGACGTTTACGACGGGTCCAGTAGATAATCACTTTTTGGAGGAATATATTTGCTCCATCCGTTCTAAAATAAATTTATTTTTCATCCATTTCACACGTATTAATAAAAATCAAAAAGACTAAAATACCCTTATTTTATTAAATCTCAATATAACTATTCCTTACTTTATTTACTCTCAATATAATTATTTTCTATTTTCACAAATTCTTATGTAATAATTACTCTTAAAATAAATTTATTTTGAGATAAATTAAAGTAGCTAAAAATAAATTTATTATGGAACAGAGGGATTTTTTGTTAGCAAAACTTCTCTAGATGTATAGTGTGATGATTGATTTCAGGATGCACGATTGATTGATTACATATTATAGGTCGTTTGTTTTTTTTTTCTAATCAAATTTTTTATTGAGTTTGATCAAGTTTATAGAAAAAATTAATATCTAAAATATAAATTTAGTTTCATGAATATATTTTAGTAATATATTTGGTTTGGGTTGAAAATACTAATATATTTTTTTTATAAATTTGATTAAATCTAGATAAATTTGATTAAAAAAAGTCAAATGAATTATAATATGAAACGGAGGGAGTAAATGCATAAGAGGCTGCAGATTTCATGACTGATGCACGATCATGTTCAGGGACGGCTAATGCCCAAAAAAGTTCACGCACTCACTTTAAAAAGAAAATGCAGTTTTCGAGTATCACTTGAGTAGTTGAGTAGCAGTATCACACAGTCACTAGAACGGTTAAAAGTACTACGTTGAATTCTTCCTGACGACAAATAAATCGCCACTAATTAACCGTCGATAAGTGGGTAGTTTAAAAATTAACAAGATGCCATGTCAATCTATCATATGATCTTTTGTTTCCGTAGAACTCCGCTGACGTTGACTGTTGACATATGTTACAATTTTACAATTATTGATTCTTGAAATTATTTCCTAGTACAATCTGGAGCCACACATACGAATTAAGGGTCTCGACTCCAAATTTTCTCTAGGCAATTAGGCATGGATAACACTTTCAGCTAGACATCATGCATAATTTATCATTCTCTTCAGTTTCTTTTCTTTGTATAGACTATTTCAGGCTTAATTATGTGAGTCCTTTTAATGCACGCAGGAGCCTGGTACTAGTACTATGCAGGAGAAAGCATCCAAAGCATGCATGTCATCAGTCATTTGCCCTTCCTTCCCTTTCTTTTATGGAGTCGACAGTCAATTTTGCTTCAATTCTTCGCTGCTTGATACGGAGTAACAATCATTTCAGCATGACAATTGAAAGCGCTGAATCGATGCTGTTCATGTCCTATGAGCCGAAGGGTTTCACATGCACGCTGAAGATAGAATCAGATTTTTAATTGCCAGCTCAAACAGCAGGTGTTGTCAGCACACAAGATAAGCCTATTTAAGTAGACAATGCAGTCTACTCTACTCGGCTTGTTTAGATTTGAGGTTTTTCAAAGAAAAAAATAATAGAGTATTTAAATCCTTCGGATTTTTTTCTAAGCTTGTTTGGTTTGTAGAATTTTAAGGTGCAAAATTTCTTTGGAATACATTCCTACACCCTAATTCTATAGGATTTTGAACATGAAGTCTAACGTTATGTTTTTTTTCTTTGAGAATTCCAATGCATCTTACTGTCTCTCTCTCTGCTCTCACTTAATCTAAGTAATATATAATTTCAAAAATCTTACAATTTCACTATAAGCCGTCCAAACACATATTATAAGTAACTAGCATGGTGGCCCGCGCAGATTGCACGCTAGTATCGTTATATTTTTTTCTCGTATAATAGCTTAAATACTTTCAAATTTTATAACTAAATATATTAAAATGGAAACATAATTTTAAATTATGTACTAACTCGATCAAAATAACCCATGCGTGGTATTCATATTGTACTACGTGATAGCTATTAATTATTTTTTAATTTTGAATTTTAGTTATTTCTAAAATTAATTTCTACATAGACCCTAAACTCCTCTTTCAATATTCCTTATTTCTTAATTTCGAATTTCCATTATTTATAAATTTTATCTCTATATGGAATATAGACTCCTCTTCCAATATTCTTTTTTCTTAATTCCAAATTTTAGTTATTTCTAAATTATATTTTCATATGGACTCTAAATCTTCTTTCAATATTCCTTATTATTTTAATTTCAAATTTCTATTATTTGTAAATTGTATTCCTATATGGACTTTTTTACAATATTCCTTTTTTAATTCTGAGTTTTAGTTATTTACAAATTATATTCTTATATGGACTCTAGACTTTTTTTAATTCCAAATTTTTGTTATTTATAAATTGTATTCCTATTTGGACTCTACACTCTTCTCCCAATCTTGTTTATTTTACAATTGTGAATTTTAGTTATTTCTAAATTATATTTATATATGGACTCTAAACTCTACTTTTAATTTTCTTTTTTTAGTTCTCACTTTCAGCTAGTTTTAAATGACTTTCAGCTAGTTCTAAATTTCTATATGGACTCTAGTATTCCAATATTCATATATTTCATTCTGAATTTTTTATTTTTAAATTGTATTCCTATATGGACTCTAAACTTTTCTTCCAATATTCCCTATCTTTTATTTCGAATTTTGGTTATTATCAAATGTATTCCTATATGGACTCTAGACTCTTTTCCCAATCTTCCTTTTTTTAATTTCGAATTTTAATTATTTTCAAATTGTATATGGATAAAAAAACTCAACTTTTATTTTTTTAATTCCGACTTTTAGTTTGTTCTAAATTCCTATATGGATTCTAGACTCTTCTTCCAATATTCTTATTTTTTAATTCTAAATTTTTGTTATTTCTAATTGTATTTCAATATGGACTCTAAACTCATCTATCCATATTTCTTATTTTTTAATTCCTATTTTCTTTTTTTCTAAGTTATATTCTATATGTACTATAGACTTCTCTTTCAACATTCCGTATTTTTTAATTTGGAATTCTATTTATTTCTAAATTATATTTCTATATGGACTCTGACCTCTAATTTTATTTTTTCTTATTTTTAATTCCGAATTTCAGTTGGGTCCAAATTGTATACCTGTATGGACTCTAGTCTCCTATTCCAATATTCCTTATTTTTAATTCCAAATTCAACTATTTTTAAATTATATTTCTATATGGACTCTATTTTTTATTTTTCTCTGATTAATGTGAAAATTTCTAGACCATGAGAGCAAACACGGTGGCTCCTTTTTCTATTACTTTAATAAGTTAATAGACTTCTATGTATTGTTTTCTACGGGATTTAACTTCTTGTGGTATTCTAATGTTACATTTTTCCTATGCCTGTACTTTTATATTAATGTGTTCTAAAGGGGCCCTCGGAGTCGGGCTCCTACCCCTCCACGTCCTTCTATCACGGGCTAGTAGATCCTAATTATGGTTTACGGTGGAGGTCTAAATGGTCGAATTAGAACAATGCTATTGTTTTTATACCATATTTTGTACTCCCTCTGTTTCACATTATAAATCGTTTTGACTTTTTTCCTAGTCAAACATTGTTAAGTTTGACTAAGTTTATAAAAAAATTTAGTAACATCTAAAATATCAAATTAGTTTCACTAGCATTGAATATATTTAGATAACATGTTTGTTTTGTGTTGAAAATACTACTATATTTTTCTACAAACTTGATCAAACATAAAGAAGTTTGACTAGGAAAAAAATCAAACAACTTATAACATGAAACGGAGGTAGTACCTTATAAGTTGAGCCGAACTAAATACAAACTATTTCGGTCTACAATAGTAACAATATATCCATGCCTAAGAAACAATATAGAAATTAAGTAAGATGAAATAATATTTGTCGCTAAATTGATATATTTTGCTAATTATTAATGGTAGTTCCTCTCCCTCCAAGATATGGCGGCTCCCGTGCCCTCCCTCTCCCTTTCCCTCCTAGATCTAGCGGAGGGTGACGGCGGCGGTGCAGCCGGAGGTGGGAGGGTGGCGACAGGTGGGGGTGGTGGCATTTTTTTATTCGCTGAGAACATTTTCGCAGGCATTGTCTACAACGCCTGCTAATGTCCGCCTGCAAAAATCGTGTATTTTCGTAGACCTTGAAGTGCAGGCAAGATGGATGGCCGACTGGAAAAATCGTTTTGGCTCGTTTGTAACAAACGTTTTCTAATAGTGTTAGGATGTCAAGATCTGTAACGCCCGTTCCGTTGTGGAGTTAGCGGGAAAACTTAATTCTATAAAAATCCTAATCGGGAAGCTCGTTCTTTGGTTGTGTATTGTTGTGTGTGCCAAGATCTCGGTCCCTCTCCATCTCAATCCCGAATCAAAATACAAATCCATACCCTAATTTCCTCCAACCCAATTTTCTCCGTAAAAGTCTAATTCTCCTCCCTCTATTCCTTGGGTTGTTTTCTCCCTCGGCCCATCCCCGTCAGCTGGCCTGCTCCCCTTCCCCGGGCGCGTGCGCTGCACGTGCCGAGGGAGAAGGCGTCGTCTCCCTCCTCGCTCCACGCACGCACCGTCTCTCTCTCTCTCTTTGCTGCGCATCACCGCCTCTCTGTTTGAAATTCACCACCGCCGTTGGCTCTCGCCCTCGCCCGCGCGTCGTGGTCGACCACCTGGTCGCCGCCACCATCATCCCTGGCAGCCAACGCCGCCTTATCCCCGCTCCACGCCGAACCGACCCAGTGCCCTTTTGCCGTCATCTCTAGCGTCATCCATGGGGACCCGGCTGCCTGTGCGCGTGTGTCCAAAACCGAGAGCAGCAACAGCTCTCCCCCTCTCTCCCACGCTCCTTTTCACCCAAATCGGCAAGGGACCGAGTCTCTTTCCACCGCCCCCTCCTCCCTTTTCGTTCCCGGGCTTGACCGCTCTCTCTCCGCCTATTGTCCCATGCGCGTGGACGCAGAGGGCGCCAACATCGCCGCGCCAGCTCTCGTGCGCCTCCACCATCCATGCAAACTACCTCACACTCCACCATCTTGGCCGTCCTATAAAACCCTACCACTCCTTTCTCGTTCGGCCGCCATTGTTCCGTTGTCGAACGCCTCCCCCCAACCACCGTTTGGCGCCTTTCCTCCGTCATTGCATGTGCCGGAGAAGCCGACGCGTTCGAGGACGCACGAGGGGACCCCGGGCAACGTCTTCTTCTTCCTCGGCCCGAGGCCAACGAAATCACGCGTTGCACCGTCGGCCTCTCTTCATAGCGAGCTCCCCCCAAGCAGTGCTCTCTCCATTCTTCCCTCTGCCTCTCCCCTCCGTAATTCGACCCCTCCGCCACTCGCCGGTCGCCACTGCCCGGTGCCAGGCCAAGCTCGTCGTCATCGCCACTTTCTAGCGCCACTCGTGCGTCCGTTTCATGCGTAACGGACTCATGACGCGGGTAGTAGATCCTGCCTGGTGAGTCGAACCCTTGTTGCCCTGGTGAGTTTCCCCCTTCTCCCCGCGGGCGATGGCCACCGCAACAATCCACCGTTGCCGACCGCTTTCCGGCGAATCCGAATTGTTGGCTCGCTTTGAATCATCCCTACCGTCGTTCGAGTGTGCTTATCCTACCTTGTGGCGTCGTGCAAGGCCCTAGTGAGCATCGTCGCCGCCCGCCATTGGATCCATGGCAGGGTCATCTTCCTCCTCTCGCCATCCAACGCAATCGCCACGTCGGCGCCATGTCGCCCCCTCTCCCTCACTCGGTGCATGTGGTCCACGGGAGCCGTGAGGCTGTTGTGTGGGCCCGCCGCCCTCGAGTCCACCTAGCGCACCGCCCGCACACCTCGTCCACCGATCCATCTCGCGCACCCCAGCGTGCTCCTGTCCCACCGTGGACCCTTCTGCTGACCGGTGGGCACCACCCAGGACCCACGCGGTGGACCGCATCCACCCGGCCGCCACGCGTGCGCGCCTTGCCTCGCGGGCCGCGTCTCATCCCGGCCCACTCGGCCTCCTCTCCTTGCTACTGCCACGATTGTTTGGGCCGCGCCTCGCTCGTTGGCCCGCTCGCCCTCGCGCACGCCCCGCTCGACCGCTTGGGCCGCCTCCCGCATGTTAGCCTGTTTGCCCTGCCGGGCCAATGCTTTCCTTCTAGGCCACGCCTAGCCGCTCACCCGGAAGTCCAAATTGTGTCCCTCTCCTTTCAAAAGGAATTAAGAATTCCTTTTTCCTTTAGACAGAAAATCAGATAACCTTAGAAAATCCATATCTCCTCAACCGTTCACCCGTTTGACTCCATTCAACATCCAAAATTCCTCAAAAATCGAGATCTATCTACTGGCATGTTTAGAAGACATTAATAGGGCTTTCTTTTGACCGTTTTGTTGAGTCACCTCGTTTTGCTTGTAGCTTCGGAGCCCGAAGACTCGCAAGTGCATGGATTACGAGGAGGAAGCTCAAGGTATCAAGCAAGGCAAATCTCCTTTGACCATCTTGCCCCCTATAATTTCAAACTAAGTAATTCATTTCCATAAAACTATGTCTAGGTAACACTTTAGAAGTTGGTCGCGGCTTGCATAAAGCCGACAAGCCCTACCTAAATTACTGCAATTACCCTCCTTATCATTGATTACCCTATTCCACCTTTGTCGACTGATATTTAGGTCTCGGAGTTCGCGCCTTTAGGCACGAACACTGGGTGACCCTCCTCAAATTTAAAATATCCAACGCTGGGTAAAATCTGGGTTTATGAAACTCTTGGAGAACCCGATGCCTGGGTCGTTGCCTACGAAATAAAATGATTTCTAAAAATTGCAGTGCGGGAGAACGTACTGGTGGTATGATTTTCCCCGTTCTCGCGCTTAAGGACCGATTCCTTTGGGATTTCACCCAAACATAACAAGTGCAACCACATGGGTGAAGTGGGACCCCCAAGTCGAGTAACTAGCTAGGCCAGGGAAACCTTGATGCCAAGGGACAAGTGGATTCGCCGGGGTGGTGTCAGGGAGAACCTCTGGGCTTCCTGGCACATCATGGTCTGGGACCTATCCTGTTGTTGGTCTAGATGACCCCTCCCGTTGGCATTGCGTGACCCTGTGTCGGTTTTGGAAATGCCTTGTCGTGAAAGCCTCAAAGTCACCAGATGTGGCTATTCCGCACGGGCTAGGTGACCCGGATAAGTAAAGTCATGTGGGTAAAGTTAACAGACTGTTTGAACAGTCGTGCCCACAGTCATGGGCAGATGTGAGGTGATTCCTTAGCGTAGTTTTGTTTGACTACTGCTTGTGAAATTGCCATGGTGGGCTGGGATCTAGTTGCTTTTAAACTATGGCTGACGGGATCAACTGGGCCAGGAAGGCCATCTAAAGCGTTTGGCCGGGAGCCAACTCTTGATCAAGTTAAAGATTGATACATTGCACTACTCCGACCAGGCAAGATGCACTGTCTTGCCCGAGTCGTTGAGAAGCACTCTCTTAGAATCATTTGGAAAGTGTTAAACCAAAACCGTATGCAAAAAGAAACAGCTTTTCTTTGAAGCCTGCAATAAACACATAATTCCCGAGACTTGCTGAGTACTCCCTGTACTCACTCTACATAAATAATCCCCCCCAGTTTTTGGAGAAGAGGAGATAGATCCTGCTGACGAAGAGTTCTTCTAAGAGCAGTCCGGCTTCGAGCAGTTCTAGGTTTTTGACCTAGTTCCCAATTCATGCCTATGGCTTCGGGCCAGTTTTTGCTTTCGCCTTTCTCTTTTGTAATGCAATTGTGAGCTTGGGGCCTGTCCATAGCCCAACATGACTGTAAGATTACTCTTAATAAAGAGACCTCTGTTGTGATATTCTGTCGTCCTATGATACCAGCACTGTTTTCTGTGACTGATGTTGGCTTACGCTAGTTCCCATCTGGGGCTAGATCGGGGCGTGACAAGATCAAAACCAATATTTTTCTCCCTATTTAGTCCGGATTCAAATATGAATTTGAATAAAGTATATTGTTTATTTCCATGTAAAAAGCTAAATCATTTAATCATTTACTAGATTCGATGATCAAATATTTGGGATAACAAGTATCCAACTTAATTGCACCCCTTGTTTAAGGGTCTTTAGATTAAAGCCAAGACATGCCTACCAGTAGCTTAAATAGTAAATGTGATGTTTTGGTTTAAGGTTTAATAGTTGGCAATGCCTATATATGCTCCATTTAATACAAGTCTAAAACTCTCCTCGCCATATTATAAAACCTGGCTCGATATTGGTAACGAATCAATACTAGATAATACATCACTTTCCTAACGGTAAATTATATTTATATAAAAAAATAATAGGGTAGAGAATAAAAGTGGTCCAAAGGGAGACGTTTAGTGCAGTGCAACAATTATTATGAGACAAGAACATAGGCTTGGACTTTTTTTTAATGATTAACACCAGACAGCGATGATTCTTTGAATAAAGTAGGAAAAAACTACAAGGTTAGAGCACTGGAAGGCAATAGCTAGGAAAGAGGAAAAAAAATCCACCACCACACACCGATATCACCTACACACAGCCAAGAAAAAGGCTTACCACCGGATCAGTCGTGGCTAAGCGTGACTGGCTGCCACTAAACCAATAAGGAAACTGCAACCGAGATCGCTCAAGACCAAGCCCTAACAACCAAACACCAAACTCAACTCTAGCCATATTTTTGGGATTGAGCAGGAGAGGGTGAGAGAGAAGAATGGAACCACTCTCCCCCAAGGACCTCCAACGTGGCCAACTTGCTTAAGTTAGGGCGCTGCCACAAGAGGATGAGACATCTAGAGAGAGCTTGCACCAGTTGTCTGGGAGAATTTTTGGCAAGGGGCTTCCTAGATGACGTCTCCACGGAGAGGAACGACGATGACACTGCCACCGCCATCCGTCGAGGTCTGAAGGAGAACAATGATAGGATTTCACCCGGCAGCCCTACGAGAGGAGAGGGAATGGCTCAATAACACCCCCAAGAGGGAAGACGAAGCCCGAAGTGCCGTTGTTGCTAACCCAACCAAGATCGAGCTGAGTTTACACCCGTCGTCCCACCACCTACCAATCGAAAGCTAACGCTCCAATGCTCCAACCACCGTCCATTCTCCATGCGTGGGCACCACTGCACCGACACCTCACCCCTCCCCACTAGCCAGCCTCCGCGTGCCTCCAGGCGGCTTTCCACTCTCCGCACCGGACAGTTGTTGGGCCTCCGCCAATCGCACCTCCTCGCAGCGGAGGCGTGCCGGTCCGGGGGAGGGGGGAGGGGGGAGGGGGGTTAGCCCCGCGCCACCATCTTGGCGGGCCGTGCGGTTTCTGGCGGCAGCGAGGCGGTGTAGAGAGTGGGGTGCCGGAGGTGGGGACTCGGGTTTTGCCCCCATGTGGTTCGTACGTGGACGACGCGCGCGGGGGATGTTGTTGTCCCAACTTTTTCAATGACTTTGAACATATAACATGCATGTGGGAGAAACTAAAAGTGAGGGTGATGCCTCATCTGAAAGTGGAAACCCCTTCTAATTAATACGCCCATAGTTCAGTTTCCATACGAACATGACAAAATTTCCCCAGAGAAAAAGAAAAAAGAAACCACGCTTAACGCGCCTGAGATTCCATGCATGCAAACACAATTTGTCACGAACAATATATTGTCGGATGTCCTTGCTCTCTTCCTCCTGCCCCCCGCTTTAGCGAACACGAAGGTACAGAAATCAACACCCAGAAACGGGGGCTCCTGAAACGCCTCTGCCTTTTTTCTTTCTCTGGTGCGGGCCGGTTGACACGAGCGGATTCGATCGGTCCTTCGTCGATCTCGAGGGGACAGGAGCTTGTGCCCACGACACATGCGCGTCCCTTTCCTCCAGGTGGAGTGGAGGAGCTCCGGCTGAACCGCTGAACCGAGACCGATCGCGTGCGAGCCATCTCGTACGCCATCACGGGAGCTAGCAACAACACCAGCGTATAACATTGCCTCACGCGCGCGACGTCGTCACGTCGGAGCTCCTGCGATGAACAAGATGGCGAAAAGGCGGGACCCTGCAGTTGGCAGCATCGCGACTTTTTGCAAGCTTGATGTGCAACCGGCCGGCCCAGGAAAAGAAAAATGCATGAGTTAATTAGCGGGTGCATGTAACTAATTGTCCCCTTGATCGATCTAATTGATGTTCTTCTCTTAAAGAAAAAACGGATAAACGGATACATGCCTATAGACTAGATAGAAACCACGTATGCTCCCATAAACTTCTCCTTCGTAGCACGCTTGCGGCTTGCTTACGAAACAGAGCTAAAACTAAAGTAAAAGGTAAAAGAATGATTATTATATTGAATTGTTGATGTAATTGAATTGATCATAGTTCTTATAAAGAAATTGATCTTAAGTACAATAGTCTCTACGCTTATACATATTTTATATGGGTTGGCAACCAAAATCTACGCATCCCGAGAAATCCTGGATGTTCCAGTTTGCTAATCTAGATAATTCGGTTTTGGGTAGTTTAAGAGAAAAGTTTGTATTTTTCACGAATTTATTTTAGATTCTATAGGGTAAGACCTCCTGCAATATATTACTTTTACATTTTTTTTCTTTTTATCCATATGCCTTTTACCCTTCCAAGCTCTAATCATGTTATCCTCCCTTCATTTCTACTGTGATTGAAAGCGCTCTAATAGGCCTGTTGACCATAGAGAATCCCTAGGCGCATCTACCCTGGCAATGTTCCCATTGAGTAGGTTCATGTAGGTTTTCACAACGAGTGTGCGAAATCTGAATAGTCCAAATTTTCAAAACTGGTGGTTTTCATGAGGAGTGCCACGAGTTGATCCAATGATGATCCGTACGTTCTAGTGTTTTGGGGTTTGACCGATCGTTGCACCAACATTATGTATATGCATGGATGGCACGATCAAGTAGGCCATGTCACTGGTACAGATACTTTCATCTGTGACGGGTTCTCACATGCCTAGATTTCATGGGTCATCAGAACGAAATCATCTCAATCGGACCTAAATTAACACCGTTTTAGATGTACTCGTAGAGACATAATCGAGGTGCATATACCTATAGCCCATAACCGATGAAACTCATCGGTGACGGGCACAAGGTTAGGCCCGATTGAGATTACCTCCACTATCTCAATCGGGCCCAAGTATAAAGCCTGTCAGCGATGAATAACATCGGTGATGGGCTCCAAATAAGACCCGATTGAGATTAGGTTAACGCCCGTCACCTATGATACATATCGGTGACGGGCTTTTTTTACGCCTATTAGAGATGTCGTTTCTTTGGCTCGATTGAGATATATTTTGCACACTATAAATACTCCATCGACTGTTGTCTAAAGTTATCCCACTGTTCATTATTTTGGTGGGAGGTTGAAGGGGGCGACTTTTGGTCATTTTTTCTAAAGAAAAACAGGAAAATCATAAAAGTAAGTAAAAAGGTACTAATCATTTCTTATTAATTTAGTAGTACTTATCTTATAAGATGTTAACTAATATTTTATTTATTTTTGCAGCGATGGATCAAAGTTGGATGTATGCGACTACTTTCAAGCGTCATTGCAAGGAGTATAGAGATGGCGTATTAAGTTTTATGAACGTCGCGAAGGGGGATAGGAAAAGAAGAAACAGCAAATACATGTGTTGTCCATGTAGAGATTGCAAGAACGAGAATATGTTTGAAAGCAGAGTGGACGTACACTCTCACTTGATAAAACAGTGATTCATGAAGGGCTACACATGTTGGGTGAAGCATGGAGAGTAAGAATCGAGAAGTGGTACAGTTGCAAACAGAAATGGTGCAGACAATCATGAAGAAGGAGATGAAAATGAGCATGACATGTTTATACCATCTCCATTGGGCGGTGAAATGGTTGATGTGGACCCTGATCTGCTGCAAGACATGTGTCACGCCTCGATCTGGTCCTAGACGGGAACTAGAGTGGGACGCTCCAAATAAACCTGTGAGCTGATACCAGTCCCAGGAAAACAACGTTGGTATCACAGGAAGACGAAATATCACAGCAACAGCGGTCTCTTTATTAAGAGTAGTCTTACAGTCATGTTGGGCTACGGACAGACCCCGTGCTCACAACTGCATTACAAAAAGGAAAGGCGGAAGCGAAGACTGACCCAAGGCCACAAGCATAACTTGGGAACTACGACGAAACCCTAGAACTTCTCAAAGCCTGTCTGCTCTTGGAAGAACTCCTCGTAAGCAGGATCCATCTCCTCCTCATCGAGAACTGGGAGGGTTATTTATTTGGAGCAAGGGTGAGTACAGGGAGTACTCAACAAGTCTTGGGAAATTATGTATATATTGCATGCTTCATAGAACGGCTGTTTGTTTTTGCAATTGATTTGGTTTAAATCTTTCGAATGGTTTCTAGGGAAGTGCTTCTCGACGACTCGAGCCTGACAGTGCATCAAGCTCGGTCGGAGTTGTGCAATATATCAATATTTTAAGAATCAAGTGTTGGCTCCCGGCCAACCGATTTTGACGGCCTCCCGGGCCTAGCTAAACCCATCAGCCACATTTGATAACAACGTCATCCAACCCATCAAGTCAATTTCACAGACGGTAGTCAAACAAAACTACGCTAAGATATCACCTCACATCTACCCATAACCGTGGGCACGACTGTTCGAACAGTTTGTTAACCTCTGCAGAGGGGGTACACTTTACCCACACGACGTTACTAACCCGGGTCACCCAGCCCGTGCAGAACAACCATGTCTGGTGACTTTGAGGCTTTCACGACAAGGCTTTTCCAAAGCCGACACAAGGTTACCGTATGCCAACGGGAGGGTACATCCGGATCAACAACAGGTTAGGTCCCAGACCATACTGTGCCAGGAAGCCCAGGGGTCCTCCCCGACACCACCCCGGCGAATCAACTTGTCCCTTGGCATCAAGGCTTCCCTGGCCCAGCTAGTTACTCAGCCAGGGGTGTCCCATTTCACCCATGTGGTCGCACTGATTATGTTTGGATCAAATCCCAAAGGAATCAGTCCTTAAGTGCGAGAACGGGAAAGCATACTCCCGGTACGTCCCCCGCACTACGATTTTAGGAATCATTTTATTTTGCAGACACCGACCCAAGTGCCGGGTTTTCCAAGTATTTTGTAAACCCAAGTTTTACCCATCGTTGAAAGTTTTAAATTTGAGAGAGTCCCCAATGTACGTGCCCGAGGGCTCGGACATTGGGATCCGGCAGTTGACAAGGGTGGTACGGGTATTCAATAGCCAAGGAGAGTGTGTGCATCAATTGGGTTGGGCCGGCAGGTTATCTTGCAAACCACGACCAAATACAAACAGGTGCGACCTGCTAATGCATAGTTTGCGAAATGAAAATACTTAGTTTTAAATTATGGGTGCAAGATGGTCAAAGGAGACTTGCCTTGCTCGAGATCTTGAACTTGCTCCTAGAAATCCGCACACTGCGGGTCTTCGGGCTCCGAAACTACACGCGTAACGAAAAGACTCAACAAACGGCAAAAAGAAAGCCCTAATAATGACTTCTAAGTGTGCCAGGGGATAGATCTCGATTTTTGAGAAATTTCGAAGTTTGAACGAAGTCAATCGAACGAATGGTTGAGAAGATATGAATTTTCTAAGGTTGGATGATTTTCTGTCTAAAGAAAAAGGATTATTAAACTCTCTGGAAAAAGAAAAGGAAGGAGGGGTGACATTCAAACTTTTTCGGCGAACCAGAGGCGCGGCCCAAAAGGTTTTTGCGCGGTGCGACCGAGTTTATCGGGCCGGCACACGTGCAAGGGGGGCGGACCGAGGCCGAGCGGTGGCAGCCCAGATTTTCCCGCGGCTAACGCCGCGACGGATCGGGCGTTACAAAATGTTACGTGACGTTGAGGATCCAACTTACAACGAGAGAGATTCCATGAAGTTCAGTAGGTTGGTCAGTGACTCGGAGACACCTCTATACTCCGGATGCAAACCAAAACATACCAAATTGTCAGCTACCTTGGACCTAATGAAGCTGAAGGCAAGTAGTGGATGGACAGACAAGAGTTTCACAGATCTTTTGGTAATATTGAAGGTCATGCTTTCTGAAGAGAACACATTGCTCAAGACGACATATGAAGCAAAGCAGGTTCTGTGTCCCCTGGGATTAGAGGTCCGTAGAATTCACGCTTGTCCCAACGACTTCACATTGTACCACAAGTAATATGCGGATTTAGATGCTTGTCCTGTCTGCAAGGCTTCTCGATACAAGCGAAAGAAAAGTGCACAAACATATCCTCATGTAATTGATTGCAGCAGACGGTTCCAAAGAATGTGATATATGATTGCAACGTACTTATTTGTGGCCACTCAGATCAGGAGCTTCATTCCTACTACACTACCAACATATATGTATATATACACCTCTATCTATCGATCTCGTATCTCGAACCTCTGCTGGTTTGGCCTCTATACATATATGTTGGGCCGATAAAAGAACAGAAAAAAAACATATATGTAATAAGCACTAGCAAATGCACTACTTCAAGTTTTAGAAGTTCGATATATAATGTGCTTACTTCCTCCGTTTTAGTTTATTTATCATTTCAGCATTTTTGTCAAAATAGTTTTTACGTTCAAATCACTTTTTAAAGATGTTTTTCCCTTCCTACCCTTCATACAATGCAACTATATCAGTATTGTTACTCTTATAAGAAATTTTAATAGTACTTGCTGTGGTAAGTTGATTGATTAGTACTATGTAATTAATTAATGAGGGTAGCAATTTAATTTGTCACACCTTCCAATTTAATATAAGATTTTCTAGAACAAGTAAATTGAACCAGAAGGAGTACTGAAAATGAAAAGTAGGCGGGTCGTACGTGCATATGTTAACCATGTATACTATCCAAATACCCAGGAATTGTAACGATGCATAATAGGTAGTATATGATAAATTCCAAATTGTAAAAACTTTTATCTAATTTTCAGTTCAATATTCTCTCTATTATTTTATTACGAACCATATATTTGAAAAAGACACAATTATCTAGGGAAGATTCTTCCACTAATAAAGAAGAGAAAAAAACGTATGAGCGGGTAGGGGAGGTGGAGGTGGTCGAGGATGATGGCGTGCTGGAGGGCGTAGGCGGCAAGGCCGAAGGCGGCGGAGAGGAGGAGGACGGCGGGAAGGGTGAGGTAGAGGAGGGTGAGACCGGATGACCAGCTGAGGGCCTTGCCGAGGTCGGTGAGGCGGCGTCGAGGAGGAGGCGGCGGCGGTCGGTGAGGCGGATCTTGGAGGGAGGAGGCGGCAGTGTGGAGGAGGAGGAGGAGGCGATGGCGGCGAGGAGGCAGTGGCGGTCGGGACAGAGAGTGAGAGTGAGAGTGAGATACGGATTTGGATCTGGAGACTTAGTAACCCTTGTCAAACCTCATCCCTATCGGGCATAGTACTAATGCCCGATACGGATGACACTCATCTGTGACGGGTACTAGTATTATGGCCGATACGGATGAACTCATCAATGACGGGCACCAGTACTACACCCGAAAGAGATTATCTCATCTCTGACGGGCGTTAGTAATATGCCCGATAGAGATGAGCTCATCCCACTATACAAATAAAAATATTCCTTGTTAAAATAGTTTAAAAATGATATTTAAGTTATAAAAATCATTTATAATTAACTTATACCCGATTTAAAATTGCTATTACATTTGATTTATCACATATAATTAAAATGCCTTATTTACATAGTCTAAAATTGCTACTAATTTTTAAAAATCATATAATTAACAAATGCCTTATTTACATAGTTTAAAAATCATATTAATTTTTAAAAATCAT
This sequence comes from Oryza punctata, assembly GCA_000573905.2. Taxonomy (NCBI): domain Eukaryota; kingdom Viridiplantae; phylum Streptophyta; class Magnoliopsida; order Poales; family Poaceae; genus Oryza; species Oryza punctata. The sequence continues at coordinate 24,489,712 of CM002491.2, read as the reverse complement.
ATAATTAATAAATTTAATTACATTTTAAAAATCATAAAATTAACAAATGCCTTTTTTAAATAGTGTAAAATTGCTATTAAATTTTAAAAATCATATGTAATTAAAATATGCATTGTTAAAATAGTTTAAAATTGTTATTAAATTATAATAATCACGTGTAATTAACAAATGCCCTATTAAACATGGTTTAAGTTATTGGAATGGCTTGAAACAAAATACTTCATTACTTATAACAATTTGCAAATTACAAAGACTTCATTTACAAGGATATGCCTTCCGAATGGTCTGAACGAGCGTATGCAACATCGTCTTCAGGATCATCGTCAAGGTCGATCTGAGGTGTCACATGAAGATTCTGGTTGTATTCATCTTCATCGACGATGTTGTCAACCCCAACAATTCTTCGCTTGCCATCCCTAATGACGTGCAGCTTCTTGTTTGCAGGGTCTTTGTTGACGTAAAAACACGACGGCCTGGGAGATCTGCTTAGCTCCAGTGCAGGTCCAGAATAATGATGAGATGTGGGCGTGCCAGTCAGTTTGATCCTGCAACTGACAAGATATATAAATTGAAGATCAAAAAATAGCCGATCGGCTGACAAGCCGATGGAGTGATTCCAGCCGATGCCGATATCAGCCGATATCCAGTATAGATCTTGATACTTGAGTAAATAATGACATAAAGATAATCGGCTGATGAAAATAAAATAATATAATCCAGTAGAAACCAATCGGCTAGTAATGATAGATTAAATAAGCACTGATCCGAAGGTTGAAGCATTCATCGGCTGGTGGTCCGATGTCAATAGATCCAAATGATTATATAAACAGTGAAACCTTTGTTGTCATCGGCTAAAACCAACTTTGTAAGTAATCCTTGTAAGCCGATGCAACATCCAGATAACTCATCGGCTGAAACCCCGATGAAACCCTTATTGGTAATCAAGAAGCAGGCTAGAGATTATGGTTCTAAGCACGACTTAGTAGATCAAACTTAACTGATGCAGCACTAGGTATGAAAAGAAACATAATATCTAGACAATCAAGCCTTTGACTGATTTTCAGGGTGGTGGATACATTATATAATCTAAGCCAACAAAGTAATCTAGCCGATATCGACAAAACTCTAGATGGAGATCGGCCGATGCAAGTAGAAAACATTGTCAATCTAGATTATATAATGTATATGATAACTCGACGACTTACATGAACAAGATTAGAGTGTCGAAGCGATGGAAGCACTAATCCCGATAATGCAAGCCACCATAACAAGCCTTACTCCTCGTCGGAGATCGAAGTCGATGCAGCCCAACTTGAAACAAGAACTCGTCGCAAGTAAAAAGGTAAAAGGTGGCGATGCACCGAAGTTATATTGATCGAGAGATAATTTACATAGACCCCGGGTGTACATATTTATACCCATGGGTAGATACTAGTCCATATCGGACACGACTCATATTAACCTAATACAAATCCAACTAACAAACAAGTCCCTTAGGCGGACTCTTACCGAGATTATCTATAAGGAAATTACATATATTCCTAATTAATAGATACAGTTGCCTTTTTCGGACTCAATCCATACGTGGCAATACTCATGAAGCACTTTAAACGAACCCGACAATGGTTCCAACATCCCCTTGTCGGAATCGGCTACATCGGCTTCCTTGTCCGATTCAATATCAGCCGATGCACACCGTAGCCGATGCAGCTCGGAAGCCGATTTATACTCTGTTTCTTAAGCCGATTTCCTTCCAAATCCGCTTCGGTCTTAACTCCAAATTCGATGTATGATTTACCAAATTTCGTCGTCAACACTCTTTTATGTAGAAAATCTGCTCGACCTGCTTCGCTAGGACGAATGGTTCGTCAGCGTATCCAACCTTGGCCAGGTCCACTAAAGTGAATCCTTCCTTGTCGACTTTGACACCAGTGCGAATATTCACCCAACTGCAACGAAACAAAGGGACTTTGAAGTTCATGTAATTTAGCTCCCAGATCTGCTCTATGCGACCACAGTATGTGTTCGATCCAGCTTGATCCTGATATGCATCTCTACGGACTCCACTGTTTTCAACTGTGCTTTTCTCATCTTGTGTGAGGGTGTAAAATGTGTACCCATTGATATCATACCCTCGCCATGTGTCAACATCCCAACATGGGCCCCTTTCCAACCTTCGTACTGTCTCACTTGGGCCATTGGTCGACCGTGCGATACGATTCTTGAACCATTCGTTGAAGCGAGTACTATGTTCTTTGTTGATCCACATATCTGATCGACCCATGTTCTCCTGTCGGACCTTCGCTAAATGCTCCTTGAAGTATGGGGCTACTTCAGCCATATGTTGCAGCACAACGAAATGAGCCTGCGCATAGGAAGCTTGATCGGGAACAATTCTTTTTCTGCCTGTTCTGCCAACACCTGCCAACCTTCCTTCGTGGTGAGACGCAGGAACTCCGATAGGATCAGTCTCGGCCATGTAATCGATGCAGAACTTAATAACCTCCTCCGTCGTATACCCTTCCATGATGTTTCCCTCCGGTTTTGCTCTATTTCGAATGTACGACTTAAGAACTCCGATGTACCTCTTGAATGGGTATATCTCCCTTAGAAAAGCTTGGCCACATATTTTTGTTTGCTTTACTAGATGAACAGGGAGATGAACCATGATATCAAAGAAAGACAGTGGAAAATACATCTCCTAGTAACACAGGGTATTGACAATATCGGCCTGCAACCCATCTAGATTTTCGGGATCTATAATCTTCTGCCCGATTGCATTGAAGAAGGCACAAAGCCGTTGGATCGTGTGACGGACTTTGGGTGGTAGAATGCCTCTGATAGCAACTAGCAAGATCTGTGTGATTAGCACGTGGCAATCGTGAGATTTCATTCCAACCAGTTTTAGATCCTCCAATTTAACGTACTTACTGATCCTCGCTGAATAGCCCGAAGGAACTTTAATATACGCCAGGCATGATAGCATTGCGATCTTCTCATCCTTCGACAATGTGTGGCAAGCTGGTGGGAGGTACACTCTTCCTGTCTCTTCATCCCTAACAGGCTAAAGTTCACTGCGAATGTTCATCTCCTGTAGAACTAGGCGCGCATTCAACCCGTCCTTTGTCTTCCCAGGCATATTTAGCAGTAGCCCGAGCAAACTATTGCACACATTCTTCTCTATGTGCATTAGATCAATGCAATGATGGACCTCAACATCTTTCCAGTAAGGTAGCCGCCAAAATATGGATTTTTTCTTCCACATACCCTTATCATTTGCCTTGCTACATTTTCTTTTCTTCCCAAACTCATTAGTAATATCCTTCACCATGTGGTGGACCTGATCTCCAAACAAATCCTTGGGAGCAGACCTAAGTTCTCTCTTCCTGTTGAAAATTTTCTTCTTTCTTCTAAAGGCGTGGCGTAGCGGGAGCCATCTCCTATGACCCATGTAAACCATCTTTCTTAATTTCTTCAGCCACCTACTGCGTGTACGTTCCATATAGTCAGAGCAAGCCTTCTTTCCTTTCACGGTTTGTCTAGAAAGATTACCGAGTGTGGGATAATCATTAATGGTGCAGAACAATAGAATTCATAGCTTGAAGTTCTCCTGATCATATGCATTCCAAGTTTCCATACCTTCTTTCCAGAGAATCTCAAGATCATCGATAACAGGCTCCAAGAACACATTGATATCATTGCCGGGTTGTTTCGGACCTTGAATTAACAAGCACAACATAATATATTTCCTTCTGAAGCACAACCATGGCGGGAGGTTATAGTTCGCAATAAGAACTGGCCAAGTGCTGTGAGATCTACTCATGTCTCTGAAAGGATTCATGTCATCCGTACACAAACATATCCTCATGTTTCTGCGGTCGGCAGCAAAGTCTTTATGCTTTCGATCGATATTCCTCCATTGAATCGAATTCGCAGGGTGTCTTAGCAAACCGTCGTTCTTTCTCTCTATGGCATGCCAATGTACTAAATTTGCTTCCTTGGGGTTGGTAAATATTCTCTTGAAACAATCAATGATAGGTAGATACCACACAACCTTCACCGGACCACCCCACTTTGACTTCTTTCCCTCCCCCGCACTTTTCTTGCGCTTGTATCGAGAAGCCTTACAGATAGGACAAGTATCTAAGTCCGCATATTTCTTGTGGTACAATGTGCATTCCTTGGGACAAGCGTGAATTCTACGAACCTCTAATCCCGGGGGACACAGAACCTGTTTTGCTTCATATGTCGTCTCGGGCAATGTGTTCTCTTCAGGAAGCATAGCCTTAAATATTCCCAACACATCTGTAAAACTCTTGTCTGTCCATCCACTACTTGCCTTCAGCTTCATTAGGTCCAAAGTAGCTGATAATTTGGTGTGTTTTGGCTTGCATCCGACATATAGAGGTGTCTCCGAGTCACTGACCAACCTGCTGAACTTCATGGAATCTCTCTCGTTGTAAGTTGGATCCTCAACGTCACGTAACATGTCTTGGAGCAGTTCTGGGTCCACATCAACCATTTCACCGTCCAATGGAGATGGTATAAACATGTCATCTCATCTTCATCTCCTTCTTCATGATTGTCTGCACCACTTCAGTCTGCAACTGCACCACTTCCCGATTCATGCTCTCTATGCTTCACCCAACATGTGTAGCCCTTCATGAATCCCCGTTGTATCAAGTGAGAGTGTACGTCCACTCTACTTTCATACATATTCTCATTCTTGCAATCTCTACATGGACAACACATGTACACGGCGTTCATAAAACTTAATACGCCATCTCTATACTCCTTGCAATGACGCTTGAAAGTAGTCGCATACATCCAACTTCGATCCATCGCTGCAAAAATAAACAAAATATTAGTTAACATCTTATAAGATAAGCACTACTAAATTAATAAGAAATGATTAGTACCTTTTTACTTACTTTTATGATTTTCCTGTTTTTCTTTGGAAAAAATGACAAAAATTCGCCCCCACAATGGGATAACTTCAGACAACAGTCAGGCAGAGTATTTATAGTGTGCAAAATATATCTCAATTGGGCCAAAGAAACGACATCTCTAACGGGCGCACAGTTATCTCTAACGAGCGTAAAAAAAGCCCGTCACCGATATGTATCATCGGTGACGGGCATTAACCTAATCTCAATCGGGCCTTATTTGGAGCCCTCCACCGATGTTATTCATCGCTGACAGGCTTTATACTTGGGCCCGATTGAGATAGTGGAGGTAATCTCAATCGGGTCTAACCTTGTGTCCGTCACAGATGAGTGTTATCGGTGACGGGCTATAGGTATATGCACCTCGATTATGTCTCTACGAGTACATCTACAACGGTGTTAATTTAGGCCCGATTGAGATGACTTCGTTCTGACGGCCCACGAAATCCAGGCATGTGAGGGCCCATCACAGATGAGAGGATCTGTACTAGTGAAATTTTCCGATTGTCTTACGAACCGGTACTAAAAATATTTTTAGTACCGGTTTTAAAAATCCAAGTCTCAAAAACATCTTTAATCCCAGTTGGTAGATGCATTTTTAGTCCGGTTGGTAACACCAACTCAGATTAAAGATGGAGGATCTTTAGACTGGGTTGGTGTTTCCAACCGGGACTAAAGATGTCTCCAGGGTCTAGTTTAAAAAGAAAACATCTCTTTACAGATCAGATGTATGTGGTAGGTGAGATGTGGTACTAATGGGGTTACGAACCGAGAGTAAAAATCACTTCTCTAGTAGTGATATTTCCTCCATCCTAAAAAAGACAACCTAGGATAAGATGTGACACAATCTAATAGAACGAATCTGGATAACCCTTTATCCAGATTCATTGTACTATATTGTGTCACGTCTCATTCTAAGTTGCTGTTTTTTTAAGATGGAGGTTGTATTACGGAGTAACTTTTGATTATTAAACCATATACTAGATTGATTGATGTAACTGAAACTAATTGCACTGGTTCAACTGTACATTTTATTCCTTTTTGTGAGGTCGGAGAGATGCCAAATCCCAGCTCTCCGATCAACCACTGTCGGCTTGCCTCACTGATCCCACACAAAACTGAACAGCAGGAGACAATGAGCTCATGGCCTACCTTGTCCATGCCGAGCTAGGGGCATGAGCAATGCAGCATGCTTTCAATTAGTACCCCCAAAGCTTTACCTAGGCAAAAGTAGATGAATGCACCGATCAACTACAACTCTCCTAATGCATCATACCTTGAGATAGGCTCTAAAATTTGTATATCAGCCCTTTGGAGGTCACTCCCTCTCATGGATGAACTCTGGTCTTCTCCTTTCTCGTTTGTCAACGAGCACATGTCGAGGCAGCAGTGGACTGGATTTGACCAAGGTGACACGTCCAGAGAGCTCCGCGGCGGACGCGGATCGAGGTGGCGGCACTAGATCTGGCGATAACGGCCACCACAATTTGCAGCTCGAGCTCCATCTTGATCACCAACAAACTCGCATAGCAACCATTGAAGGGGGTCATAGCAGGGCAATTGTAACAACTCGCCCTCTAGAATCTCGTAGCTCAGTCCATCTAATATACGGATCCATTTACACTTTCGTTATCACTTCATATAAAATGGTTAATCCGGAAGAGGGATGTTTGAAGGGAATATGTCTTATAAGTTGGTTCCACCCTTACTAAACTAGAAATGTGATATTAAACATGCGCACATAGTTCTTATAGGTCACACAGGTCAAACTCTATTAGGCCAAGATATCACAACAACGTCACTCGGCTCACCAACCCATTACCAAGACGCGACTTCGCTCATGCCTCCCGCCGTTGAGTTGTGGTTTCTACAAGGCACACGTGCCAGTATGGAGCCACCGCTCCGGACGAGCTAGGGGTCCAACCCCACGCTGGGCATAGCTTATGTACTTTTTTCTGAAGGAAAAACCTTACGAGATTGTACCTTTTCATTGAATAAAGAGGGAGAAAATACAGTCCCTAAGAGCAAATAAAAGGAGAAGAACAAGCTGTTCTATGCACTATACAAAAAGCGGTAAAAGCTCGTGCAACCGCTTAGCGCCCACCAGTGTCCACATCCTAGTTTCTTCTTTAATTTTCGCGAACAGGTATGACGTTGTGGCCTCCATGTGATCAAATATCCATTGGTTCCTACCAGATTTCCCAAACAACAAGGAGCATAAAGGTGCGCAGCCCCTTCTTGAGAATGCCAACCATATTTGCTAGATTCTCCCACCATTTTTTGACCGACTGGCGGGGCAGCCTCTCATTACGTGGGCTCAAGCTACTGGTAGCCCTCCCAAACAACTACAAGGCTCCATATCCTTTTGGTGTATCTGCACCTAGCGACAAGGTGTAAGGCCGTTTCATCTTCTCATCGACAGAGTGGGCATCGACCGTTGTTTTTCCATCCCCTGGTGATGAGTCAGTCAGAGATCCACACCCTATTTTGGATGATAAGCCAGGCATGAATTTTGCATTTCCCCAATGCCTAGACTCTCCAGATCAACGAGTCAAAGGTTGTGTTTGGTGCCCCAAAACAGTGTGCTTGGTAAGCCAACGAAGCTGAGTAATGGCCGTGACTTGTGAATTTCTATGCAATTTGGTTGTGCTCCTCCTCATCCAGGTGCATAGCCTATGTATTATATCTCAAAATGAGTGTATTCCTAACATTTAACTTTTGTACCACATATAGTGTGATTACAGAATATTACCTTTTCTATCAAACATCCCTAATTCAATTTTTTTTCTACCTTACCCCAATTGACCTTCAAGTCTAGGTATGATTGTCACTCTTTCATCGATAGGGATCTCGATCAACCCTGAACTCTAGAGTGCTAGTACTACAAGTATGGTGAAACAAAGGGTGAGTTACATTGACTAAGACTCATGAGATACGTGGTTACAATAACATGCATGGTCACCTGTCAATAGAGAGTGTAATAGGATAGCTCACGAACTTGCACAACTTGCGAAACGGATGTTTCATTGCGCGGTTTGGCATGATCAAAAGCTCCATCTTGTGTTTTGCAACCGTTGAGGCAAGAATGTAATACTGTGCCCTAATCAATAAAGCTCTCTATTCCCGCAAAAAAAAAAGTTACATGGTCACCACCAACAACGCTTCTCTCCACCACGAACATATTGGGAAAACTATTTTGATCCCTCGAGGGGATGTCCCCTCGTTTGCTTAAAAATCATTCAAACGGTTATGAAAAATTCTAAAAAATTTGACACCACTCATATACCATATCTATATAACTCCATAAAATCTTAGGTCCAAACTCAACTCATACATCGAGATTAAAAAAGACAAATTTAACAAATGAATAGTAGCGTACTATTCACATCTGAATTTATCTTTTTTATTTCTCGATGTGTAAGTTGAATTTGAACTTGATTTTTGGTGGAAAGATAAATATCACAATACTCAACATTGTTAATTTTTTTCATAATTTTTTACAACTATTTGTATCGAATTTAAAAGAAAAGGTATACGAGGGGATATCCCCTCGAGAGATTAGAATCCACTCCCAACATATTGAGCATACTTTTCACGTCAGTGTGTCACCATGCATGCACCGAGAGGCTCCCAACCTTTTGCTCAGTTCAACATTAAACCTTCTTCTTGTACTTCTTTTCTAATTGAACTCACGCGCGAGTTCCAAATTGTACATTGCTGAGCTAGCCTAAGGTGTATATATATATATGGACTTACAGTTTTTGTGCAAGTTTTCGATATTTTTGTCTTCATAAGTTGAAGCCCCATCTTATGTCTAATTAAGTGGTTATTATAGGGTTAATCTCTCTCTAGCAAATTAAAGCAGGTCTGACCTGGTCAAATGCCCCAGCCATAAACCCCCATAACACCACCACACACGTGACTCGATCCTACGAGTGTCGCACGCACGTACGACGTCCCAGGAGATAGCCCCTCGCGAGCTCTATATATAGTCCTCGCATCCAAGCTGGCTAGTAGTATCCCAGCAGCATTCGTCGACGCGCGCTCTGCGATAGCCAGAAGCTAGCTTAGCATACGTGCACTGCGTGTGTGACGCGTACACGGCTGTACAGACACAGAAAAGCCTCGCCGCCTACGTAGCCGTCTTCCCGACCATGCCGGCCTTCGCCGACATCGCCATCGACCCGCCTCTGGCTGACAGCTACCGCGCGCTGGCGCTGCTCCGCCGCAACGGCGACGGCGGCATTGCAACGGCTGCGCCGCTGTCCGAGATCATCAGCTCGGGCGCCGTGCTGGAGCGCGACCTGCCGATGGTGGACCTGGAGCGGCTGACGAGCGGCGGCGCGGGGGAGAGGAAGGCGTGCGCGGGCGCCATGGCGAGGGCGGCCTCGGAGTGGGGGTTCTTCCAGCTGACCAACCACGGCGTGAGCCGGGAGCTGATGGAGGAGATGAGGAGGGAGCAGGCGAGGCTGTTCCGTCTGCCGTTCGAAACCAAGGAGAAGGCCGGCCTGCTCAACGGCTCGTATCGGTGGGGCAACCCCACCGCCACGTCGCTCCGCCACCTCTCGTGGTCGGAGGCGTTCCACGTCCCGCTCGCCAGCATCTCCGGGGCGGACTGCGACTTCGGAGACCTCACCTCCTTAAGGTACGTACGGTACTGTACTTAAACTTAATTACTCACTCCTCAGTATCATCGTAATACGTAGTAGTACAGTGTGCACTGCAGTTCTTGTACTGATTATATAATACTCCATGTTTCTTTTTATATATACGCATGGTACGTATATATCAGCTTGGTTTGAAACTTTGAGCGCAAACACACTTTAGTCCTTTTTGATGAAACAGGCCGGTAAGGCGATCCGTGAGTATTTGCATATGCATGCATGTAACAAGCTGGACACTACCAATATTGGTCTATATAATGTTGTTCTAGTTATATGTGCACGGTTATATGTTCTAGCTAGCTACTACTTTCACACCTGTACATACAAACCACAGTTATAAGGTCCCAGTTAGCCTAATAAACCAAAGCAAAAACCAAAATTTAAATTTTCAAACTTAATTTTGAAGTTGATTTTAAGATATTTTCAACGTAATCATTTTTAGCGTTGGTTTTTACATCGTTACGAACAAATATATAAAAATTTTACCTATAAATCATTTTTTATTCTCTAATAAATTATTTTGGTTTATTAGGGAATAAGCTAACCGATGATACAGTAGTGTCAGCGTCTAAGTACTAGTCTAGTGCTAGCGTAGTACAAAAGGCGGTAACAGGGCACTGCTCAGAAAATTAAGGAGGATATATCTGTTAATTGCAATCATTCACGGGATATTTTCTCTTGTACACGTACTCGCCGCGACTGTTTGACACATACACGAGCGGGCGCGATCGCTTCTATATTCGCGCGTGCTCGCTGTCCTTACGAACAAATTAAGGTATAAAAGTCTCTGGAGTCTAGAAGGCCCAAGCGAGCAGCAAACTTGCCTGTCGACTCCTACATATATTCCGCTCATGTGAATCAATGAGTGATGATATCATGTGTGCGGTGGCGTATGTGCCCACGAAACATGCTTGCCTTTTAGTACACTAACCCAATTTAACGCCTTCGTGTCCATCGAACCAGCCTACCAACGCCGTCCCCCACGTTGGTGAGATATATATATATATATATATATATATATATATATATATATATATATATATATATATATACATATATACATATATACATACATATGTACATATACATATATACATATATATATACATATGTACATATACATATATACATACATATGTACATATACATATATGTACATATACATATGTACATATACATATATATATACATATGTACATACATGTACATATACATATATATATACATATGTACATACATGTACATACATACATACATGCATACACATATGTATGTACATACATGCATGCATACATACATACATACATATATATATACATATATATATATTTGTATATATGTATACGTGTATATATGTATATACGTATACGTGTACATGTATATATGTATATGTCTATATATGTATATGTATACGTGTATATATGTGTATGTATATGTATACGTGTATATATGTGTATATATATGTATACGTGTATATATGTGTATATATATGTATACGTGTATATATGTGTATATATATGTATACGTGTATATATGTATATATGTATATAGTGTATATATGTATATATGTATATATGTATATATATATAGTATACATACATATATATACATATACATATACATGATATATATATATATATATATATATATATATATATATATATATATATATATATATATATATGTGTGTGTATGTATATGTACTCGCTTATTACATATATTGTGTGTCGTGCACATTCCGCGGCGTCTAGCTTTCATACACAGTGAAGGAAATACTAAGAGAAATATCTCAGGCACGAAATAAGAGAAATATCTCAGTCACACACACGTAGGCCTAGGAGGATGCATGGACCATCCATAAGGAGTTCTAACCTCTAATAACGATTTTCTTGTTTTTTACGATTTCTAAACTACTAAACGATATATTATTTACAAATTTTTTCTATATAAAAACTATTTTAAAAATATATTAATTTATTTTTAAATTTAAAATAATTAATGCTTAATTAATCCTAAGCTAATAGTTTATCTTATTTTTGTGTATCTTTTCAATTTTTTTCCCTCCTCCCAAACACTCCAAAATCGAAGAACAGATCCAGAAATTTGAGCAGCAGTAGCTAGGTTACTGAGCTCATCGATCATGAGCTAATTAGTGACAATATGACTAACGTGTGTGAACGTTGAGTTGTTACTATTTTCATTTTAAATGTATAGCTATCGATATTTAGATGTGACATTTAATCATTTATTTTATTTGAAAAGGTAGTGGCAAAATATTTATTTTATTATTAAAAGTACTTTGAGTAGCACATTTTTACATATTTACACTAAATTTTAAATAAAACATCACATCTAAAGGTCAGCGGTCAGCATCATCCTACATTGTAATACAGAAGGAATATTTAGTTAACCCTACTAGGTCATGTCCTCTTGATAATTGATTTATAGACCAATCTAAACTAACCACTAAGTTAGATGGTGATAAGGTTTCAAGCGTATCAGGTTATAAAGAAATCTAGTTCCTATTCGTTTCGTTCTTTCTTGGATCAACCGGCCGGTAAACCAGATTTTTCAGATTTTCAAATTCTAAATTTTAAATTTATAAAGTCCCTAGCCAGAATATCATAAAACCGGTCTCCGTTGTTTGTCCTACCGGTTAGCAAGTTTTACTGTTTTACAACCGGTCGGTGTACATGGGCTCTACTATGGATTGGCAGAGTGGTTGTACTTAGACCGTGTTTGGATGGGGCTAAATTTTTTTTAGCCCATATCACATCGAATATTTCTATACTAATTAGAAGTATTAAACGTAGACTAAAAATAAAACCCATTTCATAACCCTGGACTAATTCGCGAGATGAATTTATTGAGCCTAATTAATCCATGATTAGCTTATGTGATACTACAGTAAACGTGTGTTAATTATGGATTAATTAGGCTTAAAAAATTTATCTCGCGAATTAGCTCTCATTTATGCAATTAGTTTTATTATTAGTCTATATTTAATAGTCTTAATTAGCACCCAAACACCCGATGTGATAGGAACTAAAATTTAACCCCTTGATCCAAACACCCCATTAGTTACTAACAAGCGGAGGTCGTTGTGTCGTGGTGACGGTATTGCAGGGGTGTGATGCAGCAGGTGGCCGAAGCGATGTCGCGGGTGGCGAACACGGTGGCGGCGGCGCTGGCGGAGGAGCTGACCGGGCGCGGCGCCGGTGGCGGGGCATCGGCGCCGTGGTTCCCGGCGGGGTGCGACGAGACGACGTGTTTCCTGCGCCTCAACCGGTACCCGGCGTGCCCGTTCGCGGCGGACACGTTCGGGCTGGTGCCGCACACGGACAGCGATTTCCTCACCGTACTGTGCCAGGACCAGGTCGGGGGCCTGCACCTGATGAAGGACTCCCGGTGGGTGGCCGTCAGGCCACGCCCCGACGCCCTCATCGTCAACATCGGCGATCTGTTTCAGGTAACAGTCCGCCGCTTAGCTCGCTCGAACGTTGCCGCGCATGCATACGCATCATTGTGTTGTGTGTTCCAGATTGGACCACCCAGGCGTTGTAGGGAGAAACAGAGATATCATCAGATCGACGCGTCTTGTGAGGATACGTTTCTATCTCCCTGAATTATTAGCTAATTATCTGCTCTTGCTATAGGCGTGGAGCAACAACAGGTACAAGAGCGTGGAGCACAAAGTGGTGGCCAACGCCAAGACGGACCGGCTATCGGTCGCCTACTTCCTGTGCCCGTCCTACGACTCGCTCGTCGGCACGTGCGGCGAGCCGTCGCCATACAGGGCCTTTACCTTTGGGGAGTACAGGAAGAAGGTGCAGGAGGACGTCACGACAACCGGGAAAAAGATTGGGCTCCCAAACTTTCTCAAGCATTCTCCAGTGCAATAATGATAGCATCGATGACAGTAACCGCTTGTTCTATATATATAGTACATGTTAGTTATAATTAATGGTCGATGTGAACTCGACCATATCCATCTCACTGTACAATTGTGTGTGCGGTGTTCGGGGTCGGAGGAGGTTCTTCTCTTATCATTGGTTTGTAGATTGTAATTGGCAAGGTACTACACAAGTGATTAAACGAGAAGGCCTTATTTGCAATTATCAAGTTATCGCATAAATGACAACTGTCACCATGTCGGAGGAAATAATTAACTTCATTTCAAACATTGTTCTGTAAAAGGTCCACTCGATACCCTCGACTCCAAAACTGCATATTTGATCTCCAATCTCTTGTGGATTCTTGTGGCTTATAATGGCCTCTCTACGTGAGGCTAAATCTCCTTTACTATTTGGATATATATTAGAACGCACATATCTATTTGAGTGTGAGTGTGGCGTGTGTGCATCTGGCATGTATTTTCTAGGTATTGATAGTGTGACATTATCTATTTTTTAGGGTGCTCTCAGTGTCTTAGCGATAATGTTTTCTCTTGTGTTTACAAGTTATTATATTTTCCCTTGATATGAGAAACAAAACATATAAACAACATAACTGATTAGAGAAAAAAATTATCTATAACGTTGATTTTGTTTCGCTCGTAAAAATTATTGAGCGGTACTCAGGTGCTCTTTACTGGTATTATACCAGTAGAACTGATATGAACAATTCATTATTAATGATAAATTAGTAATTTACTAATACAATAATTAGAATTAACTTTATCTTTTTTGTGGCTAGATTGATTTGTTTTCATCCATTGCGCTGACATCGCTCATATTCCATCGAAAAAGCTAAAAAAGAAGGAAAAATGTTTAGTCAGTGCTAAATGATGATTATATCCCTCCACACCTTTTTTTAAGATAATAATACCCATCTACGTTTCTACTACCGTGTAACTGGAGTGGTAGTTCAACAGTTTATATTGCTTTCTATTACCAGTAGAGAGCATCTTGGTAGGGCTTATGGTTCGTAGAAGTTATTCGAAGGTTTTATACATAGTAATAGTGTTAGCAAGAAAATATAGAACTCTTAGTAGCCAACTGGCAGTCACTAAATACCTATAACTCCTAAGGATTGGAGAAAAACTGAGAGAAAAATTGCAAAGGTTGACTTCCTATGATTAACTTTGGTACCTTCTTTTTATTTTAATTATACATATATTTACTGGTGATACCTCCCAAGAATAGAGGATATCCTTAATTATGATGCTACCTCTAGGATCTATCGGCATTTAAGCTATATAACTCATATATATTCTTTAGAAAAATAAGTGATCTAACCATGAGTGTCTATCTCACATCATATTCACTAGTTAACATCACGAAATTTGGTAAGGTAATCCATCAAACACCTTTGAAAAGTAATACATTAGACATGCCCATATACCACTCTAGTACAATTGCAAGCGACATCACTATATATCTTTTTTTTTTTGCCGAAATGAAGGCACATCCGGCACGCGAGGGAACTCGTGCTGCGGTGGAACCAAGTGCGGTATATATGCGCATTTAGCAACACCACTGTATATCTTTTCATAGTTTCATGATGCACTTGACAATGCCTAGCTGTGGGCGTGACCCTAGTAATTGAAATTATCTTGGATCAAGCCCGCTTGAGACACTAAAACCAAAAGCCCATTACGAAGACAATTCAAACCCTCGATTTTATGTGCACTCTCCATTATAATATATGATTTGCTACCACATGTGACATGATGTTATGCTTGAAGATGACATGGCTTCACTTCACATGGGCATCGCTATCTTTTTTGTGACCTTGCTGTCATCATATTCGATGACAATTTTATTTGATTTGACATGAGTGAAGCAGATTCTAGCGACATTGAAGACAAATACCAGCGTTGGCCGTCTACACGTGGAAGGCTAGTTTTAGTCACATTATATCCTTTGGATAATATCAGAAAATTTTATGGCCTGTGAGAAGTATCAATTTTTTTTATGATGGTCATACTAGCAATATAAGACGTATCAATTTTTTTCATATAATACAGTATTTCCTAGTGCTTTTTAAAGAGCCGTAAGATAGTCAAATAGTATAACGACATCAGCCATCAACCATGAATGAAAATGACCTTTATTTTGTCAAATTCTACACTCGCAAGTGCAACAAGGGCCCTTTTGATGCTCGGTGGAATCGATCAAAAGATGGGATCGCGGGTCTCTTTTTTTTTTCTCTCTTTTCCTACTTTTGAAGAAGATGCCGTTGATCCTGTTGCTAGAGCCGGACATGCTATTTCTATTGGAACACACACAAATGAGCGTTAGCCTCGTTAGGCATCAATGAGAATGACTTAATTTCGTGCCGACAAAGTTCACACTCGAAGGTAGGGCCCTTTTCACGTGTGTAGCGGATGAAATCAATCGAAATGTGGGATCGGGTCTCTTTTGCGCAGCTCTCTCTTCTTCTCTTTTTCGAGAAGATGCCTGCCGTTGAGGCGCTCATCATCGTGTAGAAAGAGAGAATGGAGGGTGACTGGGCGGTGTGACACTTGGTGCGACGTGCACTCTTGGAATTAACACACTTCATCAATGATCCGTGCCAGGATGACTGGATGAGCTCATTTTTGACACATCGATGCGATGTCCTTCTAACGTTGAAGCCTTACAGGGGACGGCGGACACGGCAGCTAGACTTTTCCACGACGACACGTGTTGTTAAACCCACCGTTTGCATGCATTCAGGAATCTCGCCACCAAAGGACCAAAGCCCAAAGGGCGTCATGTTCGTTATACACCATATCTTGCGACTCGCGTTATGTGGCAGCGGAGAGGCGCACGACGCGTATGAATTGTTGGCCAGCCCCGTCCGAGGCGCGCGCGCGCGCGCGCGGTGGACAACCCAACGTCCAGGAGGACCTTGTCGCCACTCGGCTGCGAAACGTATGTCGTGTTGCGTTGCGGGGGATGCAAATCCGAGCATGAGGGGATCCAGGTGTATAGCAAAATGCCTTAATCAGTGGGATAATTATGCAATGGGAGTGTCTCCCTGTGTCATGATCCGAGCATGAGGGGATCGAGCTGTGTTTCTCCTTAAAATAGTGAGGTCAGTTTTTCTTTTTTTGGTTATAACCGGATCAAGGAACGTTGTTCCGAGCTCTTCACCAGGGGTGGAAAATTTAGCAATATGGAGCGTGGTGTTTGAGATTTTCTCAACTTCCAATTAGGTTCCTCTATGTTTTATCTTTTAAAAAGAAAAAAAGAAATTCAGTTAGCTACAGTATATCCTACTAATGTTGATGAATTTAAGTGTAACCATACATTTTAATGGGTATTTAAAATATTTTAGTCAAAACTTAATTTTACTACGGTACTTTTACTCATTAATGTAGTTTAGTATGACTTCCATCAAATCCAACGTAAGGGACTCATAATCATAATCATTTCAGGATACCAACTGGATAAAATGGACAAAAATGGACAGTGAAAAGGAATAGGTAGGCTCATTTAGTGCTTTAATTTGCTGAGTTGTTTTGGACCACTTGTGGGGAATAAGTTTACTTTTGTTTTCTTATTGAGGCCTTGAGTTTAAATAACGTCTGTGAACCGTAATAACAAATATAATACGTCCTTTAAATTACAATACCAGTGTACCCAGGACAGTATAGAGACCCCTATTTTAGCTAACATGGTAAGTTGACTCGGCTAAGTCAGCCTAGGACTCATGTGGACCCCACATGTCACCTTCCTCCTCTTCCCCATTCCTAGTGTTCTTTCTCCTCTTTCCCCCTCTCCCCTCTCTTCCCAGCCACCGACTGGTGATAGACATAGAGAGGGGCATCGACCGCGGCATGGGTGGAGGAGCTCCATGGGATGACAAGGGCTGCGTGGCTCTGGAGTTTCACTGTGGCGGTACCTGTTGCTCGAAGGCCAAATGAAGCGAGCGTGACCCGGAGCCCCAGTGACAGCTCCACCGACGTGGACGATGACCATGACGCGCGTGCCGACACAGATGAGGCCCCCATCTCCACCGCCTCGTAGTTGTTGTGTTTCGCCGCGTTGTGGCACTCTTGCCGCGAGCTATGCCCACGGCTCCCGCTTCCTTTCTCCTTCGCCGCCACGACTGCGACTGCTCGAGTCCTTTGATGATGCATCCGTGCCGCGAAGGCCGAAGTAGGACAACTGCTCAATTCCGCAGTAGACATGGCCTCGCCTCTCGCCACAACCTTATTCCACCCCTCGCTAGCCCCCACTCGCCATCGCATCCTACACCACCAAATTCGCCTGCGTCGCTCTGCCATCTTTGTTGTTTCATTCTTCTCTTCCTTCTCTCTCATTACACTGCACCAGCAGCATCCGCCCCGAACCCATCCACCATTCAAATGATCGTCGTGGCAACATTTCAACCATGGGCACTGTCACCGTAAAAACTTCGAAGTCACGTAACCATCATTCTCCTGTGGAGCTCCGCCACCCACACTGTGGCCATCGGCCTATCACCTTGGTGGCTTGGAAGAGTGGGGGGAGGGGGAAAGAGGATGAAAAACACTGGGAAGGAGAGAGGAGTAGAAGGCTACATATGGGCTTATGTGGGTTTCATGTTGACTCAACCAGATTGACTGCAATCAACTCAACTCAATCAAAACCGACAATTATACTACTTCCCTCGCAGACCTTAGATACACTGGTATTGCAAACTGAGGGACACATATATCTTATATCTGCTTTTGTAGTTCAAGAATATGATTCAAACTCGATATTGGATCTAAAGTGGATTTATTTCTTCTGATGAGGCCGAAAGAAGGTTATTTCGGTATGAGCCTACAACATATCCGCTTTTGGCCCGGTTCTTCTATCCTCTTTTGGGCTTTTTTGGGCAAGTTTGAAGACCGACGGATTGTGTGAAGCAGTTCGCCGGGCGATGTTCGGAGGCGGCACCGTCAACCCGCAAGTGTGGCTTCATGGATTCGCTAGAAGTGCTGGATCGTGCACACGCTCCGTGGCGAATGCGAGGTTTCGGAAGCTGAAACACTCCTCGTGTCACGCCCAAGAACAACACACGCATACATACACACCCAGTCAATCGGAGCGACAACCCAAGGTTTTTATTGTTCCCAGGTAAGTAAAGACACCTTCCAACTCACAAGATCAGCAGGCAAATCGACAGTACGCGGTGCACGACAACATCAAAAGAAAAGAAGAACCACACGAGAGTAGGTAAGCGACGACATGGCAACAAGATGGGGGGAATGCCTGGCTTGGCTTGGTGGATCATCGATCGATCAGCGGCTGGGTTGGGTGGCCTGGGGCTGGGCCTCTCCGGCTAGCAGCGCTTCTTGCAGAAGCACTTGCGCTCGATGCCGTGGAACCTGCACTCCCCCCACGGGAAGCCCTCGGTCATGCAGACGTGCTCGCAGTTGCTCTTCCTCATGCACGCGCCCACGAACCTGTGGCTCTGCGACACGCAGTGCCTCGCCTCCGCCACCCTCGTCGTCCCCATCTCTGCACGCACGCACGAATGGTACACCACAATCCATAAAACGTAATCCAATACAGGTCACACATCACATTGGTTTCTGTTCTTCATACTACTGATTGACTGATGACGAGAGGATACGTGGTATGAACCTGAGGCGACGAGGATGAGGAGCAGAAGGAAGAGGAGGGGCGTAATGCGGCGAGAGAAGGGAGCCATTTGCTCTGCTTCCTTAGGAACGCCTGCACTTAACTATAACGATGGAATCTGCGAGGATGTTGTACGCGAACTTGAGCAGCTAGCACGGTTTGGGGGACGCCGGACTGTAGGGGTTTATATAGCAGTTTCGAAAGTCCTGTTCGAAATTCAAAACTAGCCATTTTATATCAGCGGTGCATTGGAGACCGGGTTGGGTTAACATTTCCAAATACAGCCAGCACCCGACACCCGGCAATCTCATTGGTACCGGTAAAATTCCCAGCGGGCAGGTGCAGAAAGAAAGTATTTGTGCGCTGGTTTAGAGGTTGTGGTGCGCGCATGTGTGGATGTTTTTTTGGATTTGGAATGCCGAGGAGCTGGCTGGCAAGGGTCAGGCATGTTGATGCTGCCCGGTAGGCTGCACCGCTGCAGGCTACGAATTCAGTAGTGACAAGCTAGACAAGAGCACGGGTAGCTACAATCGTTGTGTGTGTTTTTGGCTTCGTAATGGGAGCTACAGCTACCGACCTGACAGTGGGATGAACGGGTACACGTGATCAGCGCTGAGGATGCGGCCAATCAAATTGAGCGGCGTGCATCATGAGTTGCATGGCAACTAGTCGGTGCCGACCGGAGTCACTCAAACATGAATTCATTGGCAATCACATGGTGCTTCTTGGCTCAGTTCACATGGCTTGGGCCTTCGGGGTAGGTTGGGCTCCAGCCTTAGCTACGGAACTAGGGGGGTAAGGCCAGAAATTTCAGCCTACAACACCCTGGGCCAGATATTCTGTTCCAGCCTTGAGATACGGCCCAATACTAGTCCAACTAAATTGCCCACACGCCACGCATGCCGGCCCAACTCCTTGGAAAGCCCTGTAAATCTCCATCCGTCAACACCAAGATTATCAGTATCGGGATATAGTATCGTTTTACTTACTAGTATCGTATAGTAGAATCGTACCGTAATATTAGGATACTATGAGATTTTATTTTCTTAAATTTAATTAATATTTATATTAATTACATATAGTCATCCTATATAAAAAATGTAGTAATAATATATGTCATGTAAATATAGACATTTATCAAGAGAAATCACATTAGTTTTGATATATTTAACTGATTTTTATATAAATTTGAGTATATTTATTTTTTCAAACCATCTTATTTTAAATAATATTTTGTAGGATCGTAGAATCGGAATACTATTGTAGAATCGTATGGTAATGAATAGTAGCATCGAGATACTAGGTAGGATCGGTATCGTTTCGATTTGGTGAAATCATACTATCGTAAGATACATATCGGGGTACAACCTTCGTCAACACGCGTACTGCCTGTGCATCCGTGCCTCTCCGCTCGCTGCAAAAAACACGCCCGGACGACCGCCTTACTCTCGCCCTTCGCCGCTTAGCGCGCGCATCTGCGTCGCGGCGCCTGAGCCAGAAGTGTGCCCAGTTTTTCCTAGCCAACCCAACTACGCTACCGTTCCCGATATCTTGTTCCCTGTGCCGAAACTTATCTACTCCATTCAACTACGAGTCGATGGGAGGAAAAGTGCTGCTAGTGATGGTTGGTTGAGCCAATTGTTGGTGCAGTAGCACAATACGCCCATGTCATGCATTAGTTTCGAGCCAATTGGGAGGTGAACTAACCTGACAAATAGATAGCCGATCGCTATGCGTGTTGTCACGTCGATACAGCTCCCTCGTCGACTGGGGTATGGGCATCACTGACTGCATAAACAACCCGTTTCGCCTAGGGATGCCATGTTAATCTGGCCAACTACCAATCTAATCGATCACACCCTGATGGCGTGATCAATCTATAGTCTTTTGTGTATAAATACGCATGCACGAATCCTCATAGTTCGATCAACATAACGAGAACTAAGCCGAAGAGAACCAATCCTTCGATCAGTCACATTGCAAACCAGGATCATACACAGCTTCCTACAATATGGCCGCTACTTCCAGCAGCTTCTTAGCCTTCGTCATGGCGCTCGCTCTCCTTGGCGCCAACGTGAGCTACGCCGCTCGCCTCCTGGCAGACGCCACTGAGTCAGCTACTCCCACTGCGTCTCCTGCCGCCGTCCCCGGCATCCCGGCCGTGCCGAAGCTGCCCGTGCCCACAGCAATGCCACCAATGCCAGCCGTGCCCGCGGCCACCATACCGCAGGTCACCATGCCGCCCATGCCAGCCATGCCGGCGGTCACCGTGCCACCCATGCCGGCGGTGCCGAGGGTCACATTGCCGCCCGTGCCCGCCGTCGTTGTGCCGAAGGTGACGATGCCCCCAATGCCTTCGGTTCCAGCCGGGATCCCCAAGGTGGCGTTGCCTCCGATGCCTACTATTCCGGCCGCGAACGTGCCGGTGCCGTTCCTCGCGTCACCTCCTTCGGCGTAGGCATGTCCTGTTTGTGCACGCTTTACATTGCTCTTCCAATGGGTCTCATCTCGTGATCCGTCAGGTTTGGTGCAGTCATCATTTCAAATTTGCTTATGTATTGATGCCTCTGTTGAGATTGTCAGTTCCAGTTCTGTTTATTTGTATGTCGGATGTTCTACAGTGATCATTTAGTAATACAGTATATATATTTCTGGTCATTAGTCCAGCGTACCTGAGTACAAGAACGCCTTGCGCTACTAAAATGATCATCTGGATTCTTGAAGCATGATTACTCTCTTGGATACTTGTACACTCGAATTGTTCAACACAGAAATGTCAATGCGAATGCAGGCTTCCGTCTTCACCTACTGTGGAGCGCTCAGTAAGATACATTTCTGCAATGGCAGTATGCAGTGCAGCTCCAACTGGGATAACACTCTCATCAACGAAGAAATGCGGGTTGTGAACAGTGTGAACTGAACCAATTTGCTCGTTTCTAATACCAATGCCAAACATAACTCCAGGAACTAACTGTTGGTAGAAAGCGAAGTCTTCGCCTGCCATGATCTTCTCTCCGGGCTTCACCTTGTCTGGACCAAGTAATCGTCTGCCCACAGTTTCTACATGGTGATGCAGTTTCTCATCATTAAAGACAGCCGGATACATTGGGTAGTCGTCCCGTTTTATCTGGACAACTCCCTTGCATCTGTGCACAGCTGCCTGCCCTTCTACCACCTGGGAAAAGGGACACCATTTATATTCAGGATCTACTGTACAGGGAAGCAAGTTATATGATGGTTTTAAATAATGATTGTCCGCAAGTATGCATATACATTAGCACACTGCTAACTTCGAGCATATGCCATTTCGCAAATATTTTTTTTTTTGAAAGAACGGCCATTTCGCAAATATGAATCGCTGACTACAAGAACAGGACCATAATCCATAACCCAGTTGGTCTAACTGTAAGTTAATGATAGCATTTTTTGTATGTGCAGTTGAATCTTGAATGTGTTGTTGAGAGATAAAACAGTGTGAGGTTAATGATATGAAGTCATCAGCGGACTGCTATGAAAGCACTAGCATGATCACAGGATAACAAAGTTGTGCAAAAATGCTATATTTAGACCTATAGAGAGTAAAAGCATGCCATAGGGCTAACCTCCTTGACCCTTTTCTGTAGACGATATAGGCCTTCAGTAGTGAGGCTCCTCAAAGTACCTCCGAATTCAATAACTGGAGGTGTGGCATCAATAGCATTCCCACCTTTGACATAAGTAACTGAGAGCACCTGAAGGCAACAAATTAATAATATTCAGAAACATCCACAGTTTCCTGTTTTTGTTTGCAACGAATAGTTCTATTAGAGAATTTAAAGGTATCTAAAGAAATGACATAACATGTTGTCACAATTAATGTGTGAGAACTATACATAACCTTCTAGCAGCTAGCACATCAAAACGCCAGAGCTTGTTTTTAATAATTTACACTTTACCTTGGGCAACAAGAGTAATAACTAAATACTGTTCTAAAGAGACCCCAACTCACTAGCCCTAATAACATATTAACATGTCTATGACAAGAAAAATATTTTTGTTAACCAACATGGTTCCATTCCTTCTCTTCCCATTTTGGCTTATGTGCAACACTTTTCTATAACATATCAAATAAGAACTAGCAAAAGTAAGTAATATTACTAAAATATAGTGTCATACCTGGCTGTGAAGAGGATCATCTTCTCTTGAAATGAGCTGCTGCAAGGAGAGGATGGCAAATGATGCAGCAACAATAGGGTCCACATTTAAGTGTGGAGTTTCAGCTTTTCCAGTTTTACCTTCTATTTTTGCTTCATAAAAACATACAGCAGCTTGTGTAGGTCCTGCATGAGCTGCTATTACACCTGTCGGCATCCGATAGTCAACATGCATTCCGAATATAGCTTCAACCCCATCAAGAACACCATCTTTTATCATGTAAGATGCACCCGCACCACCTTCCTCGGCAGGTTGGAAAAGAAGTCTCACTGTGCCCTTGATCATAAAAGATAGATGTGAAAAAATTGAATATCTGTTCATCCCTGTAATATCTTAAAAGGTGTATTCACTAACATGTGCACTAAAAGATATTTGGAAAATCTGTAGCTAATGTAAAGTTTCAGATGGCTAGTATTTATTTGTTGAGTTGCATCAGAAGAATCATTTGAACGAGGAATTTGTCAATATTCGTTATTATCATGCAATGACACTATACAATAAATATTTAACTCCAGGGAGTTGTAATCTCCTAAAACATGTGAATTGGCCAATGCTATGTGCATGAAAAATTGAACTTGCATAAGATCAGTTTACGACATCAAGCCAAATTAAAGCTGCAAAATCCTTTGATATCAGAACAAATAAGAAAGCACACCTTGATCTGATCCTTGCGCTCACTAAGCAACTTTGCAGCTCCCAGGAGCATCGCGGTGTGCACATCATGCCCGCAGGCATGCATCACACCATCCACTTTGCTCTTGTGTTCCCACTCCACTGATTCCTTTACCATCACAACCAACCGAATGAAGTCAAACCAACGAAGAGAGACTCATCCGGTCTGTACTACTAATCAATCCCTCAAAATAAGCGATTTTGAAGTGGAACTACGAACTAAAGCAAAGCATGAGCGATCAGAAGCTGCTCCGCACCCTTCACATCTTACCACGGATTTCGGAATTCCTACAAGCTACGACCATGCATCGCCCAGACCGAGATCAAAAGGGGAGGGGAGGTGGGACCTGGACGGGGAGGGCGTCCATGTCGGCGCGGAGGGCGACGAAGGGGGGAAGGCCGGAGCCGACGTCGGCGAAGACGCCGGTGCCGGCGACCGCGCGGGCGGTGAGGCCGAGCCGCTCCAGCTCGTCGCGGACGAGGGCGCTGGTGCGGTGCTCCCGGAACGCGAGCTCCGGATGGGCGTGGATGCGGCGCCGCACGCCCACCATCCAGTCCCGCTCCTCCTCCGCGCGCCGCAGCAGCGCCTCCTCCTCATAACCCGCGGAGGCGGAGGAGACGAGGAGGAGGAGGAGGAAGAGAGGAGCGCCCATGGTGTAGCGGTGGTAGTTGGAAGCCTGACTTGGGGTTTGGTTGCGCAGTGCAGATGAAGCGGAGGTAGGGGTGAAAATGGGACGGATATTTCCCGCCCGTCCGCCCGACCGTATTAACGTGGGATAAATTTAGGTTAAAAATTCAGATACCCGAGTGTTTACACGGGGTTTGGATTTAAATACGGATTTTTCTGGTGGATATTAGATCGGGTTCGGAAGGGTAGTATTTGATGGATACGGATTATCCGGTAAATTATGCGGGTATTACCTGGAAAGATACCGTATATTACCCGGGAAAGATCCTACCAGGCTACGACACATACAACAGCCCAACAGCCAACACAACAGGCCCACCAAGCGGCACGCACTAACCCTAGGGCAGTCAGAGGCTAGGCAAACGGCCAGAGGCGCCGCACTGCACGCCGCACGCGTGACGCGTGCATACACTCGTAGCCGAGCCAGCGCACAGCACCGCCGCCAGCGCCGTGCATGCTATCCTCACCGCGCTGCTAGTGGCTACGCTGCCGCGCGCTCGCGTCTACCGGCCGCTGTCGCACATCGCCGCGAGGGTGTGCGACGGTCGTCGAACCGACGCCGACCACCGTCGCAAGGCCCCGCCTGGCCCCTTGCCTCATTTGGCTCCTCAACGCCGGTAGCCGAAGGACGTCGCGCCTCCTCCTCATCTCCTCCGGTCATCCAGGTCAACCAAAGTTTAGTGTTCAATTGCCCTTTTGCTTGGACTTGGAATGATTTTTTTTTCTTATTTTACTTTTGCTGTTTGGCTGTAGGATTAGGATAGAATGGTTAGTGATGATGCAAACACTAGTATGTGTGCAAGCACAAGTACATCTCCGGCTGGTACCGTAGCTATTGGTACTGGTCACTCGGCGTTGGCACCAAATCCAAATACATTGGTACTAAACGATGCAACCACAACCACTGGAGATGGAGGTGGAAGTTCAGAACCTGTTGTTATTCCTGATGAAGACGATGGAGGAATCACAGGAGAAGTTGAACCAGCAGCAAAGAGGCAGAAGAAGAGTACCTCAAAAGTTTGGAACTATTTCATTAAGTGCACTGATAAGGTCAAGAACAAAGCTACTGATGTGGAAGAGCAACAACGTAAAGCAAATGCAAAAAATGTGGTAGAGTTCGGTGCAGAGACAGTAAATGGCACAAAACAAATCGTATGCACTCACTGAAACAAGGCCAGCAAGAACTTGAGGTGAAGGGTGAAGTTCAGACTTTCAGGTATGATCCTAAAGTAAGCTTGCAAAAGTTCTATATAGCTATTATTATGCATGAATATCCATTTTGTATGGTTGAGCATGAGTATTTCAATGAGCTCGTCAAGTCTCTTCGGCCTAGTTTTGCATTCAAGTCTCGCATTACCAATAGGAAAGATATATTACTTCCATTTGAAGCTAGAAAGAGAGTTTTGTATGATGAGCTGAAATCCGTTTCTAGTCGAATTTCTACAACCATGGATATGTGAACATCAAATCAGAACAAAGCTTATATGTTTATTACTGCTCATTGGATTGATGAAAATTGGCTGATGCAAAAGAGAATTCTTAAGTTCATTCATATAGATGGGAAACATATAGGAACTAGGCTAGCAAATGCATTTATCAAGGGAGTAATGTCTATGAATATTGAGAAAAAAATATTTGCTCTCACACTAGACAATGCTTCATCAAATGATAAATGTGTTAGAAAAGTTGTGGCAGAGCTTGACAAGCTGTTTAACATCAGTAAGGTCCCTCCATTGATGTGTGATGGCACTTTCTTTTATGTGAGATGTTTATGTCACATATTAAATCTTGTGGCTCAAGATGGATTGAAAACCATTGCACATACAATTGAGAATATTAGGACTACTATTGGTATTGTGAATAATTCTATATTGCAATGGGAGGTATTTCAAAAGTGTGTTGTAGAATGTAACTTGGATAACAATTCTGGGCTATCCTTTGATGTGCCTACAAGGTGGAACTCTACATATAGCATGCTGAAACAAGTTATTTACTACAGGGTGCTTTTGAAAGGCTTTTGTTCTTAGATGAGGGCAGATATCAAAGGTGTGCTCCAAGTGCTGAAGAATGGGGTAAGGTAGAATCACTATGCAATTGTTTGGAGAAATTCAATGATGCCACCTGGTTATTTTCCGGTTGTCTATATCCAATTGCAAACTTGTTTTGGTGGAAGTTTTGTGAGATTAAGTTAGCACTTTGAGAATGGTGTGCAAGTGCCTATGTCTCCATTGCTTCTATGACTATGGCCATGCAACTCAAATATGATAAATATTGGGACAAGTCCAACCTAGCTCTTGTTGTTGCTTGCTTTCTTGATCCTAGATACAAGCAAAAGCTAGTGATTTTTTTCTACAGAAGATCTACCCTGACAAGTATGAAGAGGAATTTAAGCGTGTCTTGGATGCTATCGAGAAATTTTTTCTAGCTTACAAGAGTTGTGTTGCAACTTAGTCTTCGAAACATACCACTACAGGATCAGTGGAAATTCTCAGCTACATGGTAATACTTCTTTGGGTCGCAATGAAATTGAGAAATTCTTGTATGATGATGTAGCTACGACTAAAGAAAAGGATAGAAATAAATTGGATGTCTACATGAAAGAGAAGCCAATTCGTTGGGTTGATCCAACAGGCGAAGGTGTAGAATTTGACATACTGTCATGGTGGAAGAGCAACCAAGTGACTTTTTCTATCCTCTCAACACTCGTGCGTGATATGATGGTTGCTCAAGTCTCTACCATTGCTTCAGAGTCAACGTTCAGTGCTGGTGGTCGTGTTGTTAGTCTGTTTTGCAGTTCTCTAAATCCTGAGATCATTGAGGCTCTAGTTTGTACAAAGGACTAGATAAGATATCTCGAAAAGGTAACTGCTTGTTTATATTCATTTCGTTATTTATATAATTTGCCCTTCGTAGACTATGCTTATATTTTTTTTCAATTTTATTTACAGGACCATTTAAGGATAAAATAGCAACAATTCTTGATGAGTTGGATGTACAAATAGAGGATAAAGATTGTGCTAAAACCGTCAATGATGAGGATGTTAGTTACATATTTAAGTATTGCATAAAAAAGTATATTTCGGACTTGCAATCTCTAAATGAATAATCTGTTGGTTCCATTTGGATTTTGAGAGAGTTAAGGGACAACTAGAAAGATAATTAGACATTGTATTAATTGAATGTTCTGTTCTTTTTTAGGATCAGGCAATGAATAGTGATTGAAGCTGAGCATGCTGGTGATTGGAGATTTGGAGTTTTTGGTGAACTTTCTGGTGATTGAAGCTGAACATGCTAGCCTTTAGGATGACTATTTTGATGATATGTGATCAAAACATTTAGTGTGCTGATAGGCATTACTATTCCCCTAAGCCCCTAATATATTTATATTATACATATATGAAATGGTTGAACAGCTAATTTCTATGTGGTACATATGGTTGTTGCTTTGACTTGATATCCGAATAAGTATTTGTAACCGATGTTGTTTGTATGGTACGTATTTGTTTCGTATTTATTCCCGACATTATCCGTGCTTCTATTCGTATCCGGTAATATCCGTGTCCAATCCGATTTCGATTATAAAATATGGGTTAGGATATAGGAAGGATAAGATCCGTGAGCCTGATCCGTTTTCACCCCTAAGCGGACGTACTACTGCTCGCTTGTTTGTGAAGTTGACTCGTTTGTTTGTGGCTGATCGAGTGATCGCTGTGGTCGCGGGAAAAAAACCGTCAGATTCCTGATAACTTCGTTTACCGGTCCCACCATTCAGTGAGCCATGTGTTCCCCTGCCTAGATAAAGGGGTGTGGGTATACGGTGAATCTGGCATCAACCAACTCTCTATTGCTTAAGAAGCTATACATATGTGGCTAGCTCGGAGTAAATGCAAAACTTAGGTGATAGATATGCAGAAATTAATATGAGATATGCAAATTGATGACAAGAAAAAAAAAGGTTTGATGATTAGATAGTTTTCGGGCTTTAAAATGTATGACAATGCTCTTTTTTAAATTTTGTTGCAACTAGCGGACAATCTGCTACTATTAAAAATAAGATTGTAAAAACCTAACAATTTTATGATAATATGATTGTACTTTTCAAGGTAAACCTACGCAAATCATTTGTTTTATTTTTTTTAATTAAGCATTTTGAGATGTTATTGATGATCAAAGTTTAAAAAGTTTGATCTAATCTTGTTCCAAAATATCAAATGTATATAACTAGAGAGAGTATCAAGAATAAGAAACAATCAAAACAAACACCTACGGATAACCCAAAACAACAAACATTAGATGTAAAAAGAATACACTTGCAGGCAACATGTTTTAGCAAGCAACTGCCAGTCCACTTATTTTGGGCTTGTTTGGAGGAGCTTCTAGCTATTGCAGCTTCTTCTAGAATTAGAAGCTCCCTCAAACAATCCAGCTTTAGAAGCTCCCTCAAACAATCCAGCTTTTGATCCAAATTGAAAATAGAAGTTGTAGTTGTATAATTCATAAAATGAACTAAAACTAAAAGTCAGAAGCTGGAAAACTCAGCTTTTCCAGATTCTCAAAATCTTAAGCTTCTCCAAACAGACCAAAAGACTGATCCCGAAGAAGGAAGTACAGTGGCTAACACCTGAGGAGACAAAATGATTAAGCCCATTTATTGAGAAACAAAAACAATCTTGAGACTCAAATTTGAGTCTTTCATCTCACTTTTATTTTTGGGAGAGAATACAATTTGTAAGGCTAAGTGGCCCATTATGTTGATAAGGAGTACTAGCTCTATCTCACACTCACTGCTGAAGTGTTGATTTCTAGCTGCCTCAGTATGGGGAATGTTGGTGATTTCACCTATTTGTTTGATATGTTTGTGTATATCTTTGTGAAGAACAGCACGAGTGTATGACCTACAAACTTGGTATGGACTATTCAGTAGGCGCTTCATCATTTCGTTTGTATGGTGCCAATGAACCCTGCATTGGAAAATGAGAAAAAATATCAGTACAGGAGTTGAAGATATCACTGCAATAAGTATTGATGCACAGGCACAGGTAGATGGTTTGCTTGATTGCAACATTGTATCGAAAGATGGGGTTGTATGCTAGTAAGCAGATCCACTATTATATGGCGCAGATATATTTCAGTTTTCATACTGGAGAAGTATAAGTACAAGCACAGGTTGACAGGTAGATGGTTTGCTTGATTGCAACATTGCATAGAAGGATGGAGCCAAATTTTACTCCTCATATGAGCTCACAGCATTACAAGTACAGTGCAAACTTGTACAAAGGGATACTACAATATAACTTAAGGGTATAGTGCTTTCAGAAAAGATTTATCCACTGTACCTACTACTAACACACAGGCAGGAAAACTAGAAGCAAAGATTCTTGAAGGAGCTTGACGAGCATTGCGGTGAAAAAAGAAGGTCCGATAAGTGATAACCATGGGCTTGAGCGCCAAGGTTCTTTTACTTCTAACTCCAAGACCTTTCCCTATTAGCACTGAGGCATTTTTTTTTTTTTTGAACAAACATGCACTTAAGCATTTAGGGTGTGTTTCGTTTGCTTCCATTCTCAGCCATAACATTTTTTTGGCAAGGGCAATGTAATTTGGCTACCATTTGGTTTGATGCCAACATTTTGGAATGCTAATACATGCCAATGCAAAAAAGCTGGCTATATATATTGGTATGTCTCTAGTCAGCCTCAAACCAAAGTAACTCTACCAAAATCTTGGCAATAAACCAAACACTATTACTTTACTAAAATTTTGGCGATGCCCATATTTTGGCTTGCCAATATTTTGGCAAGGCTTACATTGGCTATAAACCAAACAAATCCTTAATTTTATAATTGAGCAATTCACCACTAAACCCGGGGTTACTCAGAAATGATTAATTTCTTAGAGCAACGTTTCTATTTCTATTCTCTATGCTGCTAAATTTTGGACGTTGTTGTCCTACACTCCTACCTGAGGTACCATATTCAACATACTACTACTACTTACCACATCTCTTTGCATTTTTTTTGTACATTTGCAAAAAAAAAAAAAAAAAAGATAGAGTAAGATTTCAGTTTTCAATACCCAACTGTGCTAATGCCACAATTACCTACAACAAGCAGTACAGTTGAAGATGTCTAGTAGTGCTAGCGAAAGCAGTAACATGTCCAGAGTCAAACACTGTATCACTGGGGAGTGCGAAGATAGTAAACGGAATCGTTCTCTGTCATTGCCCATTTCCCTCTCATCAACAAACCCAAATTCCCCTAACCTGATTTATAGGTGAAAATGCCCAGAAATTCAAACTGTTGACATGATTTCTATATATTTATTGCCAATCCAGAATAACTTGCCCTCATTCTTGCGGCAAAGCACCGAGTCCTCACCTTTCATCCTACCCATGGAACTGTAGCAAGAGATCCATGGCAGCGCGCCGCCGCCCCTCCACGTCAAGAGGAGCCGGCGCGGCCTCCGGCACCGCGCAACCGCCACTCGAGCGGCGCCCTAGGGGCCACGACGGCGGCACGGGCCGCTTCCGCCGCTTGCTCCCCTGCAGGGCGCACTCCCGGAGGCCCACCTCCACCTCATCTACCATCTGCTGCTCCCCCTCCCCCTCCTCCTCGCAGCCGTCCGCCATCGGCTGATCGTCGCTGGACGAAGAAGGGGCAGGGACGGAGACCTCGAGGCGAGAGAGGAAGCCGCCTATAGCGGCGTGGGCGTCGCGGAGGGCGGCCACCGCGGCGGCTGCTTGGGAGGAGGAAGAGGGCGCGGAGAGCGCGGCCGCAGCCTCCGCGGCCCGGTGGACGGCGACCGTAAGGTCAGCGTGCGGCGGCGCCTGTTGCTTCGACGGGAGGTCGAGCTCCATGGCTGGCCGAGTGAGGCCGGGACGGCGAGTTCCCCTTGCAAAGTCGGCGATCCGGCGGCGGCGGCGGCCGGCGGGTACGGCTTCTTTGTGTAGTGGCGGAAGAGGTAAACCGCTGGAAACTTCGAGAAGTATCAGGCTATCAGCAACTATACGCGCCGTGACGGAGGTTGTTCATGTTCCAATGGTCACACGGGCTGACGGGCACACGACAGACCAGATTGCCGGAGCATTTCCGGCCCAACTTTTTTGGGCCGTAGGGTTCCCGTTCCGGCCCAATTAATATGGTCCGCACGTCCGATTTAATCCCGTTTCGGGCCAACTATCTATGGGCCAGTGGGCCTCACCGCCTCATGCCGTCCGCCCGTCCCGGCCTTCCAGCGATTGGTAGCATCAGGGAGGACAGCATGACAACAGATGAGAGCGAATTAGCAAACCACACGATACATTATCGTATCTCATCGATCTTTCGAAAAAGAAAACGATCGTATTTCATTGACTGATTTCCTAGTGTTTGGCTCCGTTTAGCACAGGTTCAACTTCCAACTCCAACTTACCTAGACTGTAGTTGTGCTAAACGGTACATACTCTATTTTTTTTTACAAAGTTAACAGAGCTATTCCGTAAATTTGTACTACGGGGGTGGAGCTAGGTTTTTACTACTACATAGCTCCACTCCACCCAAAAAACACACTACCCTCTAATTTTTTAGTATATTTACACCAAAATACCATTGAACTACCCCTTCCTACCCTCTCTCCTCCCTATCTTCATCCCTTGACAACGGTGACGGCAGCAGTGGTGGCGGTGGTGGCAGGCGTCGGTGGCAGCGGGCAGTGGCGTGGGGTCGGCATTGATAGGGCGACGCGTGGGAGCAGCGTCAGTGGCGGCAACGGGTAGGGCGACGCGCATGCAGTGGCGGCGACAGTAGCGGCTGGGCGATGTGCGTGCGGCGGTGGCGGCGGCCCGCGAGCTGACTGCCGCCGATAGGGCGGGCAGGCGGCGGCGGCGGCGGTGGCGGCAGCGGCAAGGCAACGTCAACCAGGTGTCCGACGAAATGCCAACAAGGGACGTGGTGATGTGGAGCTAACCAATCTAGCCAAACTCTCACTTGAGTTGAAGTTTAGAGTTGGGAGTTAGAGTGTAGAGCCCTACTAAACAGGGCCTTTATTTAAAATATAAACTAGCTACAAGCGAAAGAAAATACATGCACCTGAACCAGGTCTATGGGTTAATCTGGATGTATGGAGCATGTTTCACTGATCAACGGACTGATACGAACAACATTGTACTAAACCTGATGCCTCAGGGCTAGCTCCTTCCCAAGCAGTTTCAGCATCTCCCATACCTGAAAAAGTAAATGAACAAACTCAACTATACCATTTTAGGTATGATTATTTAGATATTCGAACAATGCCATACTCAGTAGTATCTGCAATAGCTTTGCTTTATAAATCTAACGCATAATGACACGAAATCATAACATTACCCCGAGATAGTGTTCTAGAACCGGTGAATAGCGATCCAACGCTTTATATGTCTTCCTGAGAAGTCCAAGAAGCAGTTCCACCTCATCGCCAAGCAGATCCACCTATCATTCGGAGCAAACATAGATAAAGCATCTTCCTATTGCACTGAATCATTTCGGTATCGGGAATCAGTACTAAGCCGTTTTTCCCCTGAGATAAAAAGGTAGAGAGTTTATTGGACAGGCAAGGAGAAGTGTCAGTGTCTCTAACCTCTGCTTCCGCAGTTTGGAGATCGTGGCATCGCCTGGTGAAAGCCCTCTGATAACTCTGTTCGCTCATTTTAAGAGAGCGCATCTGTTCAATCAGATTCCCCTGTTGCTTTTTCAAATAATTCAATCTGCATAATCATCACAGGTGAACAGGAAATGGCAGTACTGAGTTTGCAATTGCATACCTAACTTCACTTCAAATGTAATTTTGAGATTATCCTCCATGTGTGCTATAGTATTAAAAGTTATCGAAGAAACTTACTAACCTTAGTATAGCTGTTTCTAACTTTTCGCAGGTAACAGCTTCAAAATTCATGAACATTTCCTGGAAACCAGTGAATGAAACTAAAGCATTTTTCAGATCAAAGTGATCCTGTTCAGCAAGCATGGAATTTGAACCTGTTGAGTGAATCACATCAGGTTTCTCATTAAGAATTAAGGTCACTTCGCCATTTTCTGTATTTGCTTCTTCAGGAGGTATGCTCAAATTTAAAGCTGTCTCCCCCACGTGCAGCTCCCTGTGATCCTGTTGCTGCAAAGACCGCTCAACATTGCCGTTCCATGCATCAGAAATACCATCTTTGCTTGTTGATATTTCAGTTAGCAGACCATTTTCTTCTGAATCTTTCCCGTCACAATTACCAGGGCTGCTTAAAATCTCTTTCTCAAGAGGTGCCTGATAATAATATGCACATTTATCTTCACTAGTATCACTAGTTTGCATCTTCATAGTATATATTTGTTCAATATTGCCAATCATACTGAATCTTCCCAAATTATTGCTGCGTGCATATTCGTCTGGGAATCTGAGCACGTTCAAATCAATATTTTGTTCTAAACCCTTTTCTATTTCCCCAGGAAATATGCAATCGTTTTCTTCCTTGATATGCTTCTCACTCCGAACCATTTCAGTCATACTCTTCAATTTTTTTAAAGTCTGGGCAACAACAACAGCTTCTACTTCATCTTTGATGAAGGTCCTGATAAAATGTTCAGCAGATTCTTCACCCAGTTTACTCGCCAAGTCTTTAAATGCTGTAGCACATATTTCACGCAGTAGTTCAACTCTAATGTTCAACTCATCATTTTCTTCTGTTAGCTTCTGCACATCGAGAACAGCCAATTTCCTCACCAAGTCTCTGAATATTTCTGAATGTAACACATGTTGCAGTTCACATCTGATCTCCGAATCAATCTTTTCTTCTATAAGCCTCTCAACCTCCTCATGACAGATGGTAGGCTCTTCTGAATAACACAGCCCTGTTGTCGCAGGCCTTGTTGTCGTCAGATATTTAGAACCAGATATCCCGCATTGATCTCCCTTCAGGCTCTTCTGAATGTGTTCGGTATTTTCCTTCAGATATTCAGTTTCCTCCCAAATATTCTCAGTAGGTGGCTGCCTTTCTCCCGGAGAAGAACAATCGTTCAGAACTGGAAATCCGGCACTGATCTCCATGAGAAAACCATCGATGGTCGCTGCGTACATCTCCTTCTCGACGTTAGCCAGCCACTGCTGCTCGTCCATGGCCACCTTCAACGAGGACACGGACCTCTCCATGAATTCGAACGAGGATGTGACGCTGTCCCTCACGGCGCCGGTGTCAAGGACCATCTCCTGGAACTCCATGAGCAGCTGCGCCATGCTGTAGAATCCTGACAAGCCCTTCAACCCGTCGCCCTCATGCCCGGCCTCCTGCAGCCTCGCCATCGGCGACGCCTCGCCGCTGACCTTCTGCATGAGCGCCGTGAGCATGGAGCGCGCGTCCTCGAGCCTGAACCTCATCCTCGCCATCTGCCGGTCCACCGAACCCTTCAGCTCCCCAAACACGCGGCCTTCCTCCTCGGCTTCCCGGCGGAGCGCGTTGGCACGGTCGGAGACGGCGGGCACCGCCGCCTCGCGGCGCGACGAGGCAAACTCCTCCTCGTGCTTCCGGAGCATGTAGTCGCGGTCCTTGTCGGCGACGGCGAGCTCGGCCTCGTCGAGGCGGGCCTGGATCCGGTCGCGCGTCTCGAGGAGGTCGTCGAGCAGCTGCTCGTGGCAGTCGTCGCCACCGCCGCCGCCGCCGGCCTCCATCTCACCGCGCACAAAGCGGAGGCTCCACTCGAGCTGCATGATGGCAAGCTCGGCGAAGCGGAGCTTCTGGACGAGGCGCTCCAGGTCGCCGTCCTTCCATAGGCTCTTCTTGTAGGCGTCTTCCATGGCGGCGTTCACGAGCCCCATCATGATGGAGTCCGCCACCTTCACCGAGCACCGCAGCCGGGAGTCGAGCCCGATGAAGAACTCGTCCATTTCGCAACCTTCCGCGGACGAAACCACAAGTCACTCGGTGGTAATTCCCTCCTCCTTCGACGCGCGGCAAAGGTGAGTTCGTGGAGAGGAAGGCGAACTGCGAGACCTGGTCATGGAATCGCGGAGGGGTTTGCTCGCGGACGTGCATTGTGGAGCGCGTGAATCGGAGCAAGTCGCTCGTGTGCCGCTGCTGCATCCTCAGCCGCGACTTGTGTGTGGGGAGCCCGCCAAACTTCAACCACGTAGCCGCCCGCACTCGCCGCAGAATCGACCAAAATCCCCCGCCACGCGCACCGACGGAGCGGCACGGGAACGCCGCGATTTCGGCTTCCTCGCTCCCAGATGATTCGTCGCCTCTTAGATCCTTCCCTCCCTTCCATTCACCATGTACCTGCATTCTGCACGATGCATCCGAAGTCCGCCTCGTCTCCGGATCCAGGAACCTTACGCCAAATCCCCAAGCCTTCAGTTCAGGTGACCACACGGAGAGAGCGAGGACGAGAAAAGGGATCCTAAAAAAATGGTGGTGGAACCTAAGTAGGCGAGGTTACGGAGTGGAGAGATCCGAACTCCGAAGGCTGCGGAGGCGTCGGTCCGGCCATCGGAGACGGAGGGGAAGATGACGACGCGAATGTCCCGGTGTTGGGTTTCTTCTATCAGAAAATCCAATAAATACCATGGACAAGCATCCTAATCCAAGAAATATCATTGACAAGCGATTTTATCCAAAAAAAAAAAATACTATCGCCGTTAGTGTTCTGTCCATCCCGTGCCGTTAAATACACTATTTACCCTATAGCACTTAACCGAGGGTTACTAACGGAACCCTAACGGCGATGGCATTTCTGGGACAAAGTCACTTGTACAGTAGTATTTCATGGAACTTGTACTCGTCGATGGCATTTCTTGCAACTGGGTGTTTGTCAATGCCATTTCTTGGATTATCTATTCTTCTATACTTGGGCCCTTTTGGGCATAACAAATAGTGGGCCGGCCAATTTTTGACAACGAAAGCCGTGAACAGTTGAATGTATGGGCCCTCCCTGATATGGATCTTACCATTTGTAAAAGAAAAGGAATAAGTTCATCTGAGGTCCCTTAACTTGTCAACTAATCCGATTTTCATCTTTCAACCAGAAAACCACATACAATGGGTCCCTCAACTGCTAAAACCAGTGCAATATAGGTCTCACGGCGGTTTGAACGACGGTTTTAGCTTATGTGGCCCCTACGTGGCTAAATTGACCCAGTTTTCATCTGACGTGGTATTAATGTGGCATTGACGTGATAATTTGATTTGAAAATTAATAAAAACATGGACCCCGCATGTCAGTTATACCACAAGAACTAATTAAAAATGGTGGGACTACGTGGACCCCACATGTCATTCTCACCCCTCTTCTTCTTCCTCCTCTCTCCCCTCTCCCATCTCCACTCTCCTCTCTCCACATGACACGGCGGCGGTGGCGACACAAGAGAAGGGGAGGGCGTCAGCGG
Organism: Oryza punctata; assembly: GCA_000573905.2. Taxonomy (NCBI): domain Eukaryota; kingdom Viridiplantae; phylum Streptophyta; class Magnoliopsida; order Poales; family Poaceae; genus Oryza; species Oryza punctata. The sequence goes on along the minus strand of CM002491.2, from coordinate 24,452,631 downwards.
CAGGAGCGCTGGGCAGGCCGGGGGGAGGGGGAGGGGGGAGTCGGCAGGCCGCGGGCGAGGCGGAGCGGCGGTAGGCTACGGGCAGTGGAGGTGGCCGGAGGAGGAGGTCGCTGGCATGACGAGGAGCTCGCGGATCCGGAGCCGACGCCTACACCGACAAGTGTGGTGGCGGCCGAGGAGTTGTCTGGGACGGAGGAGAGGACGGCGCGGCGGAAGAGGGTGAGGTCGTCGGTCTCATCACCGTGGGGGATGGAGGGGAGGGTCTTGACACCGAGGTGCACCACGAACTCCGCTAGCGCGTCGCGGCGGACGGTGACATACACCTGCTCATGCTCTGGAGGCAGCCGCGTCCTCCCCTCCTCCTCCGGCTACTACCGCGCTCGCCGACGACCTCCTCCTCCGGTCATCTCCGCCACCCACGGCTTGCCGCCGCCGCTGCTGCTCCGCTCGCCCCTTTGCTCCGTCCCGCCGCTCCACTCGCGGCTTGCCAACTCCGCCCTCGCCCAGCGCTCCCACCGCCGATGCCCTCCCCTTCTCTTGCATCATCGCCGCCGCTGCCAAGCGCCTCCGCCGTGTCGCCTGCAGAGAGGAGAGGGAAAAGGGGAGAGAGATGAAGAGAGGGGAGATAGGGAGAGAGGAGGAAGAAGAGGAGGGGTGAGAATGACATGTGAGGTCCACGTGGGCCCCACCATTTTTTAATTAATTCTTTTGGTGTAACTGACGTGTGGGGTCACTATTTTTATTAATTTTGAAATCAAATTACCACGTCAATGCCACATCAATACCACGTCAGATGAAGACCCAGTCAATTTAGCCACGTAGACGCCACGTAAGCTAAAACCACCGTTCAAACCACCATGGGACCTGTATTATACCGGTTTTGATAGTTGAGAGACCCGTTGTATCTGGTTTTCTGGTTGAAGGACGAAAATCGGATTCGTTGATAAGTTAAGAGACCTCAAATGAACTTATTCCAAAAGAAAAACTAAAATTGGCGTGCCTCTTGGCATGCTTTTTTTACTTAGCCCATGCATGCAAGGATAACAATCATATTTTAATTTCTTGCACAAAAGATAGTAATAAATTAAGTGTATTTTTAAGATCAGAAATCCTGATAATTTTGTACTTGTCCTAAGTGAAAGTGCATCTAGGCCCCTAATGATTTTGGTCATTAATAACAATGCGATAAGAGAGGACTAACAATTTTATTGAGTAATGTGTGAAGGAATGTAAGTTCTCGATAAAGTATGGTTCAATGCAAAGCCCCGTGAAAGCAAGAAAACGATGTGATGCGGCATATGAGTAAACGGTATAATGTATATTTTTCTCTGTTTGTGTCATTAGGAAAGTCGTACTATAAAGGGGGATGATGCATTGGTTATGAGGAATGAGTTGGGTGCTCAAAAATCTATTTTTCCAAGTGATATCTTCTCTTTTCTGCTTTTGTCTGTGTTTTTCGGACCTGTCCAATGTGCCATTTTGGAATTTCCTGAAAAGTCTGAGAGGAAAACAAGCTTCGGGTTATTTTCGAACTTGTCCGAACACAACTTTTGGACTTTCCAAAAAAAGGTCGCGTAGCACACCTTCCCTCTAGACGTTTTCAGACTTGTCCAAAAGGTATTTTTGGAATTTCCGAAAATGTGCAATTCCAAAACATCCCTCGAGATATTTCTGGAGTTGTCCGAAAATGGTTTTCGGAATTTCTGAAAAAGGCAGCACAGGAATACATCCATCGGGTTGTTTTCGGATTTGTACGAAATTTATTTTCGGAATTTCTGAAAATTGTTTGGTACTATTCATTTTCGGATTTGTCCGAAAAGTTTTCGAAACTGCCAAAAATCTCAGTTGTTTTCTTTGTGAGTTGTTGTTCTAGAGATTTTCAGACTTGTTCGAAAAGTTATTTCAGAATTTCCGAAAAATGATATTTTTGCTTATAACAGGCAGATCGGTGAGTGGGAGTATAAATAGCCCACTCCCTTTCCAAGTTCAAGCGTCTGCTCTCATTGCAAAATTGGTGCCCTTGGCTTGCTACTCTTGAGATTCACTTTTGAGCCTTGCTTGCTTGATTCCCCTCTCCACCTTGCTTGCTTGATTCCCCTCTCCACCGGTCTTCGATTTGGATTTGGTGTGTGTGTGAGGATTGCGGTTTTGAGTTTGTGTGAGTGCTTGGTGTTGACTTCGTGACGATTTGCGAGCACTTGCTTCATTCCCAAGAGATCTTTGCATCATTTATTACTCTTGGAGGTTGAGGACTCCTAGACGGTTAGGTATCACTCTTGAACCACTGATCTACTTGTGGTTGGCCGGGAGAAGTTTGTGAAGGTCGGATCTCACCTCCGAAAGGGAAGAGATACCACTAGTGGAAGGAGGAGTGCTTTGTGCAACCTCTTAAGGAAAGGGTTAGCAAAGACCCGACTCTTTGTGAGCTCCTCAACGGAGAGTAGAATCCCCTCAAGGATTTGAATTTCGGGAACAACTCATCTTGCAAGAACCTCGGTGAAATCCCTTTCTCCCTCCTCTAGCTTTACTTGTTTGTACCGCTATAATTCTAGTTGCTGTTTGTGCTAGTGATTTAGGTTTGTGAGTAGCTAGCCTCTTAAGGAAAGGGTTAGCATAGACCCGACTCTTTGTGAGCTCCTCAACGGAGAGTAGAATCTCCTCAAGGATTTGAATTTCGGGAACAACTCATCTTGCAAGAACCTCGGTGAAATCCCTTTCTCCCTCCTCTAGCTTTACTTGTTTGTACCGCTTTAATTCTAGTTGCTGTTTGTGCTAGTGATTTAGGTTTGTGAGTATCTAGATCTAGTTTTTCTTTAGTAGTGCGTACATTCTGTTATTTTCGGAATTTCCGAAAAGCATTTTCAGAATTTCTAAAAAACTCTGCTTCCGCATTTTCTTAAGTTTTTAAATTAGCCTATTCACCCCCGTCTAGGCCTAAGTGACCCTTTCACTAAGAAATAGAGAAGTGTAGGGTGCCCACACTCTAAGGTCAGTTAGCTTTAGGATCAAGGATTCAAGGGGCTAGTCTACATGGCAAAAGACCAAATAATGCACTATTATTTATACAAAAGATTATGTTTCTAGGATTTATAGTTCTTTAAATGTCTTCTTCATTCTTTGTGCTTTAAATAACATTTTACGCTAAAAAAATTTTCAGTTTGTTTACTCCTCTACCATATACTCCTGGAATAATATTTGGTGGTAAAAATTTTTGATTCAAGTCGTGGTGTTTTTGGTTGATGCATTTGGTAAGGTAGTATGTTTTTTTCTTATTTCAAACATGATTATATATAAAAAATACATCTTGCGATCTGTTTCAATAGATGACCTATGATTAGAATTATTTAATCACCAAAAGAGTTGTGATATTCTTTATAATAAAATTTATATTTGCATTTGTGTACTAAAAATCACACTCGGCTCTATCATAGAACACGAAAGAGGCAGTGATTTGCTGGTATTTGACTGTGGAAGAAACAACACAAGAAAAACAAATCAAAAGGATAAAAAAATAAAAAGAAAGCTCCAACCGCCTAGGGCGGCCTAGCTTGGCTGCCCTACCAGGTGGCCTAGCGTGCCTGGGGCGGGGTGCGAGGCGGGGTGCGACCAGGGTTACCCTTACCGTTTACCGCGCGGTTACCGTGCCCCGGCGGTAAACACGGTTACCACGCGGTAACCGTGGTAAACCGTATGAAATTTGTATAAAATTTATCAAATTTTCAAATTATTTTTTAAATTTATTTGAATTTAAGACGGTTACCGCGGTTTTCCTTTTACCGTGCCCCGCGGTAAGCGCGGTAACCGCGCGGTTTACCGTGGTAACGTAAACCCTGGGTGCGACCGCACGAGGGAGGGGTAGGGCGCACATGTCGCTAGAATTTTTTGCCACGTGGCATGCTCTTTTGCAAAAAAGTCCTCCAGCTTTAGAAGTATTGATTCGCTGGGTGAATGTTTCAACCAGACCACATTAGCCAATGACCAAAGTGTTTCCAACCAGAGGAAAGATTAAGTAGTGAAAATTGTCCTTGATCTATGCTTTAAGATTACACTATCCCCAGGAGTTAAAGCGTAGAATCAAACCTTTCCTGTGATCGACTGATCGGCCCAATCAGACTAAAATGTCGACCGAAGGGTAAACCACGAATGCTAAGATAGGCGTTTAACACGTCTAAAACATACAGAGGTAGGGATAAATGTGCCGGGAGAAGCACAGTACCCTGAATGTAAATACGACTGTCTAGAGCACACATGTTGATTCTGAACTATAACTACATTAATTTTCTACATAAAAATACTTGTATGTACTAGAAAAACTGCCCGTGCGTTGCAACGGGTAAACTAAAATTATAAAAAATATAAAAATATTAGCTTATTAGGGTTTAGTTTTTTTCATGATATGAGCCTTTAAGAAAATATATTCCTAAATAAAGAAAGAAAGTTTAAAAAGAAAGAAAACAATTTTCTGCAATTTTAAGCAATTAAAATGGTACTAATATTATTTCTGAAAATAGAAAATACTTAAAATTCTGAGAGAGAAATAAACTGATTTTAGTCCAGCCTATGAGGTGGCCCAGCTGTGAGGTGGCCTAGGAATATTGCCGGCCCAAGTCAGGATCAATCTGAGCCATTCGTTTTGATGGACGGCTCGACAAATCCATCAAAACCGTGCTTACCCAAATCCCTAACCCTAGTTCCTCCTACCCTACACTGCAAGCCACCTCTCCCCACGGCGGCGCCACTCCCCCTTCCCTCCCTTCACCAGCATTGCCGCTCCCCCTCCCTCTTCCCCACCGGCGCTCTCCCTCCCTCACCTGCGGGTGGTGGCCCCTTTCCTCGTCGTTCGGGGTGCCGTCGCCGCCCCGCTCCTCGCTAGATCCGGCGGGTCAGTGGCGTGGAGACTCGGGATCTGGATCCTCTCTCCCTCTCTATATCTCCCCGGTGTAGCAGGAGGTCGGTGACTTCCTAGCACAGCGGCGGCGCAGCGGCGGGTAGGCGGCTCTCTTGCGACGCAGCGGCCCTCGACGTGGCGGATCCCCGATGCAGTAGCGGTCGGCGGCTCCCGGCAGCAAGACGGTGGGGAGGTCCGGCGAGGAGCGGCAGCGGTCTCCCGCTCACCCCTCCCTCGATCTCTTGTATGATTTATTTGTGATTTACTTTGTGATCCAATTGGATTATCTCCTGTCTTGTGATCAATTTTGGATGATTTTGTGATGATTCCTATTTGGATTAGGATTTTGTTTTTGGGTTGGATGGTGATGATATGGGATTTGGAGAAGGGGTGCGCGGACGGATCAAGCCGGACGAAAATCTCTACCGGAAGCCTTACGAATTTTTTAAGTAGGCTAGAGAAAATACCCATGCATTGCAACGGGAAAAATTAAAATTACGTTAAACTTTGGGTAATAAGGATTTTATATTCATGATATGAGCATTATTCGTGCATATAATTTCTTATCACTCAATAACAGGTACACATGTACAACGCCGGTAGTCCTGTAGCTTAATTTTATGTTAGCTCCTTGGCTAGAGTATAACCGATGGAGGCTAAATATGTACGTGAACCGATGAGAGGCAAGTGCAACGTGAAAAATTAAAATTACGTTAAACTTTGGGTAATAAGGATTTTATATTCATGATATGAGCATTATTCGTGTATATAATTTCTTATCACTCAATAACACGTACACATGTACAACGCCGGTGGTCCTGTAGCTTAATTTTATGTTAGCTCCTTGGCTAGAGTATAACCGATGGAGGCTAAATATGTACGTGAACTGATGAGAGGCAAGTAGTAGTAAAAAAAATCGATGCAAGGTATATACGCAAGGAACATGTGTGGACTCAAGGGTCCCACACGAGCGCTCGCGGGGGCACCAGCGGTAAAAACCGGGGTGTCTATTCTAGATAAAAACCAGCACCGATACTTAAATACTATAGTCGCTATTTTTTGAAAAAATAACACCTTTAATTAATTGGTATAGGTACCCGTTAATTAAAAAACCGATATCTATAATATTATATTATATGTACCGATTTTATAAAAAACCGACAAAAAACTGAGCCGAGCCGAGTCGAGCCGCTCGACTCCACTTGTGAGCGGATAAGAAGAGGGAGGGGTGGAGTGGGTGTCCTTATCCACTCCACTCACCTTCTCTCCCTCGACAGCATCGGCAGGCGAGCGGCGCGCTGCCTCACCGCGAGCAGCGGTGGCGGTGATGCCTTCCCCTACCACGAGCGGCAGTGACAGCGCCCTCCCCTACCTTGAGCAGCGGCAGTGACGGCAGCACCCTCTCCATCCTCAAGATCCGGTGGCGACGATGGCGCGACGCCCACCCTCACCGCGGGATGCGGCGACGGCGCCCTTCCCCACTATGAGCAGCGGCAGCGGTTCCCTCTCCATCCTCAAGATCCGGCGGTGCCCTCCCATTGGTGGCGGCGACGATGGCGCGACACCCACCCTCACCGCGAGTAGCGGTGGCGGCGGTGGTGCCGTCCCCTACCACAAGCGGCAGTTACGGCGGCGCTCTCCCAATGGCGGTGTCGGCGGCTTACCACGGCGAATCCGGCAGCGACGACGGCGACAACAACTTCCCGCGGCGGATCCGATGGCGACAGCGGCGTCGACGGCTTCCCACGGCGTGATTGGATTTTTTTTTAATGGGATTTTAGGATTTGATTTTGAGATTGGATTGAATTTATTTTGAGGGGAGTTTAGGATTTGCCTCGTGTATGTTTTGAGATTGGATTTATTTGGGGGGATTTTACCCTTTTTTTCGTCTGTGTTTGGGGCTGATGAGCCTACTGCCGTGCTATTTGGGCTGGTATTGCAATACCGGATATTTAGGGAGCATAGGAAAAAACTGATTACCGCATCACCCATGACGTGCGATGAGGACGGACGAAATTTTTACCAGAATCCTTACGTATTTTTTAATTAGGTATAGATATAGATATTTGCCAGTGGCATCTTTGAGCCACATCAGCGAACAACCAAAAATCCATATATACAGAGATGAAGTTATTTGACTGTGTCCATGATTTTTTCTGGTTTCCTTCAGGCAACTCTTCTGAAGGTGATTCTCAGCGAGCAGTAGGATGATCTTCCTCGTCACCACAAGCTGGCACAAAATAGATGGTTTGGTTATATACAAAGTTAGCTAGATCAAATTCAGGAAAGAAACCAAAGGGGATTTTAGCAGTTTCTTTTTCTTTTGCAAATGAAGAACATGATGGTCATGGAACAAAATGGAGGTTGCAAAAACATGAATTACCAAAGATATATGGCAAAGGGCTCCAACTTATTTTATCACAACAACAAATCATAAGTTTGAAGACAGGAAGGTGCATGTGCCCACCAATTAGCAGAAGCCACTATATTAAGAAGAGTGAGTTATATGCCCCTCCAAAGATCTGCAAGCGGCATATGCACTGTAGGTCCATAGCAACTTGTGATTTCGCTAGGCACCAACAATATCCACTTCCCTTGAGAAAATCCTCTGTTCAGTCCACAGTCCAGGAATCTAGTTCTAAAAACAAAAACAGTCCGGAAGCAATTTCCACATGAATAGAAGCCTGTCCTGGTCCCTGGATACGTTTTAGTCACAATTGTGGTCCTAAATGAGTTTTGACCTCAGTATTGAGATTTCAAACGAACATGCATGATATCTTCAGATGTTGTTTGGCTATGAGGGTTTCCACAGAAGTTTCTAACCAGTAATCACAATTCAAAACAGGCTGAGTCAAAATCACTTGGCCACAGTTTATGAATTAAAGAAATCAAGTTATTTTAAAATGTCCTGACTTAGCATAGTTCGTTGAAATGTTGTCCTCGCAAGATAATAAACTGAGAATGGGATATCCCACAAGAATGTATTACAGAAGGTCCATCAAACTGCTAATTCAGGACAAAAACGAAGAGCACATAATCAGGTGCGTCCAACAGGAAACCTTTACTTTCACAGTTCCACTGCCACTATAAACTCATCAAGTAACCCTGAACTACAACCATGCTTTGACACACTATGTTCTCAATGTAACACTACATCACTACCAGATCGCACCACAACTCTTGTTAGCATCCGTGAACACCCATATTGCATAACTGCGATCATTTGAGATTGCTAACAATGACAGAGATGCGAGTTACAGCCTCCTATAGCTACCTTGATGGGCTGACGGCTACGTGTGTCCAGAGAATTCTCATGGTTTCCAACTTACCAGAACGATGAGTGCTCTTGTAGGAGAATATTTCTTATGAGTTATATCTGGTTAAGTGGTTAGTTTAAGCATAAGCAAGCAAGTCTGAGGCCCCCAATATTAAGGATACAGCTTCAACTCTGAATTTCTGATATATCAGAACATTAATTCCTATACTATCTCAATCAATTGAACCTACGACTAAGATCTATCGAAATCGTAATCTATTACAGAATTCTCGCTGATTAAGTAGAAATACAAGTGAACAATATTTCGTCTACCAAATAAAAATGTATTTTTTAACGATCAAACGATGATAAACGAAATCCGAAAAAAAAGGATAAATGAAATAGATATAGTGGTATAGGTGAATTTCTGTGATCCCAGAAATTAGAAATGGAAATTGCAATCAGGGTTCAGTGTCTGTCACATACCGCCACAGCAGAAGCAACAGCAGCAGCAGGTGAGGAGCATGGCGGCGTCCATGGCGAGCTCAAGGGCGCCGGCGACGAATGAGATCCTCGGCGCCCGGCGGCCCTCGAGCAGCGGCGCCTTCCCGTCTCCGGGCTGCTGCTGCTGGTCCTGGTCCTGGTCCTCGCCCTCGCCCTCGCCCCGCGCGCGCTTCATGCGGGCGAGGTTGAGCTCCAGCTTATCCAGGTACGCGTGCTTGAAGGAGTCGCGGATCCGGAGCGACGGCCACAGGTGCATCTTCGCCGGCGGGAGATTTCGGGGGTTCGCGGCGGATGGCCGGAGAGGAGAGGAGCGACTAGGAGGAAGGCAGCGGCGAGAGAAGCGTGAGTTTTGGGGATCGTCGCGGTTTGGCCAGGGTCCATGGGAGGGAGGATGTGACTGCAACGACGGGCCCACGTGGGCCCTTAGGCCGATCTGGGCTCGTGTGGGCCGTCGGAGGTGGGATCATGTATCCTGATCGTTGGAGGAATATCGGACGGGTGGTAGATAAGCTGACCGTATTGTATTGTAGTGCAGCCGTTTTACACGTGAGTTTCGGTACTCATCTTCAAGCCAAACTTTGAGGATTAATTAATGTGGGATCTATACATAACATGTGATTTGTCACTCATTTAACGCGCGGTGGATGCGTGTTTTCACAAGTAAACGTATCATCGGTCAGAAGCAAAGAGTAATATGTTAGTACTCCATTTATAGTAAAATAAATTAATTTTTCACTCATCCCACATACCAATAAAATCAAAAAGACTATAATACTTCTATTTTATTAAATCTTAATATAATTATTTCGCACTTTAGTTAATTCTAATATAATTATTTTTTATTTTTATAAATTTCGATACGATAGTTACTCTAAAAATAAATTTATTTTAGGGTAAATGATACGAGCTAAAAATGTACTGAGGGAGTACCAACCTTCTATCCAAACAGGAAGGTACAGAGGAGTCTAATTCTGTCGGCCTGGTGACACCCAAGCTGGTAATTTTATTTCAGAGGCCATTCTGGTTAATTTATCCTTTTGAATAAAACAGTTTAGTACCGATAGACACCGGAGTGCTATTTCTATTATACTATAAAAGGCACCAATGTTCACCACCACCTACCATTTTATCATGTGTTACTCACGTACAGTGAATGACCATCTATATATATAAAGTAGATGGCTTTTTAAAGTAAAGAATAAAACAAAGAGAAATTTGGTTGGACTAGGTGATAACAAAGTCTACATCGATCTATGTCCATTATTCTTCATTAGAAGCGACAATTATTTAAGTATACTGCTAATCGTGCACGTGCAAGGCACGTTTTGAGCTATATGTATCATACGATACACATGGTACCGGAGTTCTCAAATCGTTACAAGCTCTACCTCAAAAAGCAAACTTATTTACTCCAGTTCTCAAAAAGTGATTTATTCTGAAGGCGGTCTATCGTTGTTCCATTATGTTTGCTCCAGGAGCACCATATTCATGTACACACCAACTTGCAAACAAAAAGACAAAAAGGAACTTTCAGCATCAGAAAAAAAAAACGAACTTTCAGCACCAAAAAATAAGATTCACCTTTGATTCAGAAATTTTGAATATGTTTCGTATTTTTTTACCTAGCATAAGAAACTTATATATGGGTCAAGCTATAAACTACCGGATGCAAGTATGACATAATTTCTTTAGTGGTGCATGCTAACTATAAGGCACATAATTTTCCAGTAGCAAATAACATAGATTTTTTGCACTTAAAAATTACAGAATACAGTTTATTTGAAGCAGGGGTTGGATCTTAAAATGGTGGTGTAAAATAATAAGGTAATTCAGTTTACTTCTTTGCAGATGATGTACAACAAGATCAATTGATTATAATCAGATTTGTAATGTCATGTGAGAAAATAGTGGAAGAACATTATATTGATATCTCACAGGAACAAGATACATAGCAGAATATATTCTTGAAACGGAAGTGGCCTCTAACACTAATTATATTTGATAGATAGTAAACACTACATAGCATAAACCAAAATCCATACTATGATATTGGTGCACATTTTCTCCTATTGTTATTATGCCTAAGGGGTGGAGGGTATATCAATGACTTCAACTCCTAGAGGGATAGTGAATGCCTTGTTGGCAGTGCCCTTATTTTTTGGCACTGGCTCAATCACCACTTCATCATCTTCAACTATCACCACTTCTGGCTCTCCTGAAGCGTTATTTTGCTCTGTCATTTGCAGTAGCTCTTGCTTCCTAAAGGTCACACCAATCTTAATGGCGTCATGCAGGACTGGTTCTTTGAACAGGGAGTTTCTCACCTCTGCATCCATTAGAACAAAGATTACACATAAATTCTGTTACTTGTTCTTGAAAAATCTATACTAATGTTACTTGATCTTGGAAAATATATACTAATAATGACATGTTGTACCTTCCAACAAAGCATAACGCTGAAAGTCACGATTGTTCAAAAACATCATTGTAGTTGCAGCAGTGGTGGATAGGCAATCTGAAACATAAATGTATTTCATGTTTGATATTGACAGCAAGTACAAGCCAGTGTATTGATCGAAACATGAAAATACGACTTACTTGAAGCTTTGTCCACCTCCAATGCCGTGGCAACAACTATGCCACGTCGAGTTTCACTTGTGATCAGCTGGGACTGATAAAAGTCCGTGACTTGATCGAAAGCACGCAAGAAAGCAACTTGATAGCTACAACAACAGAGAGAAAAGTGTCCTAATCAATCTCAGTTTCAGAATTGCACACAAAAATAAATTGGAAATTAACTTACTTGGAATCCATCAAAGCAACCTCTCTAACGCTGTTTGGAAAATTTGCATAGTGGTCTACAGGGCCGACATCACACACAATGGCAGCAACATCTGTACAAATGTAAAAATATTTAAGAGTTAGTCTCAGCAAGAAAAGAACAACACAAAATACACTTGTGGTTCGATATACCATACCAAAAATTGTGCCATTAGGTAGACTGAAAACTTCAGCAAAAGTCATAGCTAATTCTCAGAAGAGAGCCCTTACTAACGATCTATGGAAGAGGAAAGATGTGTAGATATACGGTGGTGATGTATTGTACCGAATTAGTGGAATAGGAGCTAGCTTTATAAGGGGGGAGGGGACGGATTGGGAGTAAATAGCGACTTGCGTCCGCGGCGCTCCAGCTTGCAGATGGCCGGAGAGGATGCTTTCCTGTTTTACACAAACCTTCAAACGATTCGTTACCCGGAAACAACGTGTTACCATTTGACAGTACCTATGAACTCGCCTTCCTAATTCCACATGGTTCAGCCATAAAGAGCGTACCTTTTTGATCCGTGAAATCGTCGAGAAGGCACAAATCGAAGCAGGCGCCATGAATCTAGCTCCGGTGAACCCTCTCCCCCTGCCTTCTCTGATGGAGCTTACAATCTGGGCTAGCGTCCTTCACGGCGGCGGTTTTTCTTTTCCTTTAATTGAACGGAAGCAGCAGTGGAGGTGGCAAGGGAGGCGAGAAGCACTGAATCGCTCGGAGCTAGCGGTGTCGTCTCAGCAGCGATGGCGGCGGTGTATGTGGCGTGAGGAAAATTAGAACATGCTAGGGTTCCCAGCTGTTAGTTCGTTTGTGGACCTTCTGGGCTTAATGGGCCGGAGAGAGTATTAGTTGTTAATGGCATATTTTGGGCCATACACATAAGATTGACATCAAGCAGTCCTTTATCGTGACTGAATAGGCAACATTATAGCAATACTGGTTCCTTATATTAATTATATTTCCTTTTTTATATGCTTTCATGTTCATTATAATAGCAGTCCTTTATCGTGACTGAATAGGCAACATTATAGCAATACTGGTTCCTTATATTAATTATATTTCCTTTTTTATATGCTTTCATGTTCATTATAATAGCAGTATTGGTATCTTATGTTAATTATAATAGCTCTTTAAATGAAAAGAGCCCTGAAGGCCCTATAATGACCGACTGTGAGATATAAAAGCAGAATTGGTGTGTCTCCTTATACAAAAAGACATGGAAAACAAATATAAAGAGACACTACTATTCATCCAACAGTGCGAAACAAATATAGAGTAGTTAAAAAGTCATTGCATAATATCAACAGAAGGTAGAGCACATTTTTTTCCAAAAAAAAAATCATATTTCCAAGTCACCTGCATAATACACAGCAATTAACCAAATGCTCCTATCTTTTAACATGTAAAGACACGTTCAGAAAGTTATTTGGGAGATGTTCAGAATGCATTTTGGAAGAAAAAAGATGCATATCGTTTTCCATTTGGATGTCTACAGAAAACTCATCACATAGTGCAACTGAGGTGAATTTCAATTCGGATCATAATAATTAATTCACATTCAGTTTCAGCAAAACAATACACATAAAAAGGCAATATTCAGATATTGCTCATTCAGTTTCAGCAGAAGGAAGAATCAGGAAATTTGTACAGGTCCCAGAAATCGATTCAATCACAACCAATAATGAATAGGCAACATAATAACAAAGTTTTATGAAATTTGGTTGTGCATTTCACAAGCAGTACTGAATAGGCCTGAACGACATTGTTTAATGAATTTTCTTGTGTATTTCACAAGAAATGTTATTTTATTGTAAGGCCAACACACAGTAGCGACAGTACTAAATCATGGTTCATTCTTGGTGGGCTCATTTAAGACGTTGTCATTGAAGATCTTCATTGTTATCTCTATGGGAGAAGACCAGCGAGGATCATACCCTTCTCCCACCTTCCTTTTCTGACCTCGTCCTTCTTCCACCTTCTTGCACTTGTAGTCTTCCATGGAAGTCACAATACGATGGCAGCCATCACGTATGAACTGAAACATCATCCTGATGGCATTCGCGTGGCCCGTGTAATAACTCCCCTTGTTTGTTGTTTGCCCTGAAGAAGGCTGCACCTTGACATTATCCTCGGAGTTCATTGACTCCTCAGCTCTGGCTTGATGTGGTGAAAAATCCACATCATCCATGGATGCCATGGCTTACTACAATACAGAAGAAGTATGAGATCAATAGGTGCTAACTAAAGTATATAATAATTTCCAACACAAAAGAGATAGATTGGAGAACGATACCAAGATGATGAGATGAAGTTCAGCAGTCCTATGCTGCCGGCAATCAGTGATCAGTAATTTTTTTTGGTTCACACTGGTTCACCCATATATATATAGGCTAAGGAGGAAAATGTTACCATTGCTGCTATCATGATATTTATGGAAAGACATATCAATATTGCCTTGTATGTCTTGTGAGTTGACATGTATGGGCATGCAATACATTGAAATATTGCCAAAACAGCAACTGATAGAGATTTGGATATAATTTGCTAACCTTTACTCTGATCTGGTGCCGGATAGCATTGATTTGAAATTACTCTTTACATATGATGGTCACAACATTGAGAAACTCCTCTTGCTGACATGATTTGCAGTATAGTGCGCCTAAAATCAATTTGCAGTATAGTGTTTTAAGAGCCTGTGTTTTATATTCAAATATTGATGTTTTCATGCAGTCGATTGCCAAGAATGATTCACAATTAGCATCACCTGTTGTAGGTGCTGTTTACCGTTGTTCAGACGTGGGTGGTAATGAACCATTAAACTAATTGATAAATATAAAGAACAGGACCAGCAGAACAATCTGAACAGGGTACTCTCAATGCAACCACATTCTATCTGCACAAATAATATTAGGTACTCAACCAGAAAATAATATTTGGCTAATTTTGTTGAAATACTCTTGTGCATCAGTACATCAGGTTTTCCTCCATATCAATGAACACTTGGTGTAAACAATATGATACTCCATCCATGCTACCTAGTCCTCCAGAAATAACCAAGCATAATAGTCCAATGAATAATAAAAAGAACTGGGCCAACAGTTGAATCTGAACATGGTATTCTCTAATCAACCTTAGACAATCTACAGATGACATGAAATCATTAGATGAGTGAACCTTAAATTACAGGAAAGTAGCAATGCATATTGACATGAATATAAAGAATACCATACCTGTTCAGAATAAAACATCTCGATATACAATGTTCTTTGTGCTTTTTCCAGTGGGATCAATGTCTATCCTTGGCTTGGCCAAAATTCTGGTTGTCTCCCTCGAGACACCCCTAGAGAGTGCAACGTGGAGTTGACCATGAGAGAAAATAGGTTCGGGGAGATATATTCCCACATTTGGGATTGTCTGTCCTTGAGCTTCGTTGATAGTCATTGCTAAACTAAGACGGATGGGAAACTGCTTCCGCTTGAACTTGAAAGGCAGTGAAAGATCCTCCGAAGGGCACAATGGAATCCGTGGTATGAAGACCCTCTTCCCATCATGTGCACCACCGACAATCTCAGCATCAATGGAATTATTCTGTAAAGCTCTAATCATAAGCCTAGTTCCATTGCACAACCCGTTGTGCGGGTCGAGATTGCGCAACAATATGACAGGACAATTAACTTTGACCTTTAAAAGATGTGGTGGCAATCCATTTGGCGTGAGTGAATTCAGGTACTCATTTGGATAGTTATTTTGTGTATCATTCTCAACTGAGTCAAAGTTGTAGTATATTTTTTCTTGACCAGGAAATCTGTCAATCATCTTTTCATTCAACTCATCAACATACTCATTCTTTGTTGCAAGGATAGCACGCGTGCTCATATAGGAAGAGGATGTGGCATTCTGCTCAATTGATGGGAACACCTCACCTATCAACTTATCTAGAGATGGTCCATTACTGTTGGCTGGTTGTTTTTTGTGAGGCTTTTTCTTCGGAGATTTTTGTGTAGATGGCTCAGTTTCACTGTAAGCTATAACTATGTCATCAGGGAGACGTATGTAATCATCCCCGATGGTTTCTTCAATCCCATTCCCCACTCTTAGAAGGAATTCAGAGAACAAAGGGTCCGACTGAGCTCTCATGTTTTTACTAAGCCGTATTTTTGTAATACTATCCCAAATATAGCTTCTCTGTAGCATCGCATCAGTGATCTGCGCTCTAGTTCCTCGCCTTACAACAGGTAAAACCTGCCTAAAGTCTCCTCCGAACACCATAACTTTGCCACCAAATAGAGATGGACAACCTGTTGCATCTTGGAGTGATCTATCAAGTGTTTCCACTGCTTGCCGCTTTTTCATGGCCACTTCATCCCATATTATCAGTGAAGCCCTTCGAAGCAACTCTGCAGTGCAAAATTGCACATGCTATTGGCGTCCAGATTAATTGGTATCTTGAACCTGGAGTGTGCAGTGCGTCCACCTGGCATTATTGATGCTGCAATGCCTGATGATGCAGTTCCAATCGCAATCAAGCCCATAGCTCGCACTCTAGCCAACAAAGCTTTATACAAATATGTCTTCCCTGTACCTCCCGGTCCATCAATAAAGAACACATTTCCATTACCACTGAGCACATGCTCCATGATTATATCAAAGCCAGCCTTTTGTTCCGGGTTTAAAGTTCCATATAACTCCAAGTGACTTGGTTCAACCTCAATGGATGTTTCCTCCATGACCTCCCTACTGTCATCATGACCATAATCAGATGCTTCATCTATTGGTGGCAATCCATAGTTGTTTCTTTCCCCATGGAATGAACCAAATCCCGGATGTCTCTAAGCACCCGTTGTTCAACACAATGATGATTTGAGTTATTTCTTCGGTAATCCTCTGACATGGAATCCAAATGCTTCTCCCACACTTCACAGAAGACCATAATAGTTGCAAATAACCTCCTAAGGGCAGAAGGCATTTGAAAAGTCGCTGCCTCCATCATGCAATCATCAAGTGTTTTGTCAGCCTCGATAAGTCCCCTCTTTTCTACAGCAATCCTGTAGCACCCAAATTTTATTTAAAATTTTCTTTCAATTAAAAACTTTGGATTTTAAAAGTTTGGATTTTATTTTGTTTTATGCCAAATGGATCTCACATTTTAATTTTCCCCAAATTCCATTTGAAAAAAAAAGGGGAAAACCCCCCTGTTCTTGGGCCTCCCCTTCCTTCTCTTTTTCCCTCCTCTCGGCCCAACTTCCTTTTCCCCCTCTCCCTCTCTTTCTCCCCCGAATGGGCCGGCCCACCATCTCCCTCTCTCTCCCTTCCCGGCCCATCTCCCCTCTCTCTCCCTTCCGGCCCACGGCCTCTCTCCCGCGCCGGCCCGGTCCACCTCCGGCCCACCACGGCCGCGAGCGCCGCCCGGCCGCCGCCCGCGCCCGCCGCCCACGCCCCGCGCCGCCCGCCGCCCACGCCCGCGCCGCCCGACCGCGCCGCCCCGCGACCACCCGCGCCACGCAGCGCCGCCCACGCCCGCCACCCACGCCGCCCTGCCCCCGCCGCGCCGACCCACGCCGCCCGCGCCACGCCGCGCCACCCACGCCGCCCGCCGCTCCGCCTTGAGCCCCGCGCCCACGTCGCCGGTCACGTCGCCGTCCTCACCGCGCCCTCGCCGCCTATAAAAAGCCCCAGAGCCCCTCCTCTTCCTCTCCCTCACCGCGCCGCTCCCTCGCCGGCGCTCTCTCTCCTCTACCTCCGGCCGCCGCCGCTTCCCTCTCTCGGCCGCGCGCCCCCTCCCCTCTCGGCCGCCGCCACCGACGGCCGTCCTCGCCGGCCGCCGCCAACCCCCGGCCGCCGCCGGTCTCCCCCTCCCCTCCCTCCCCGGCCGTCTCGCCGCCCGGCGCCACCGCCGGCCCAAGCCGAGCTCGGTGGCGCAAGGAGGAAGAAGGGCACCTGACAGGTGGGCCCCACGTCCCCCCCTCTCCCTCAGCCCGACATGTGGCCCCCCCCACCGTTAAATCTAACCCTAACCCTAACGGAACGGAATATTCCACGGAATATTCCGTTATCTTTTTAATAAAAATTCCCAATTTTTCAGAAAAGTCCCTCTACCTTTGAAAATTCATAGGAATTCAACCGTAACTCCGTTTGACCCCGTTCAAATTTCTAAATTTTTCTAAAATTGAGATCTACACAGTGGCACACTTGTTTATTTGATTTGAGCTTATTTTTATTGCCTTTTTTATTTGTTCTCCTTTCCGCGTATAGAACACGTGTACGAAGATGCTCCGGACGCCGGATTCGAAGAAGAAGACCCGTATCTCGTGCAAGGCAAGCCTCTTTGATCACATTGCCCCTATATTTTGAAATGATATGTTGATTGAAAAATGCATTGCTTAGTTCACACGATTAACATGTTTAGGCCTCGGATTGTTTATACAACCGACGGACCAACCTAGTAGTCGCACTTATATTTCATAGGTTGATGATTCCATACCTTTGATAGCTCCACAAATGTTTATGCCGGTATCGTTATACGATTACCGAGGTAGTTTCGCTTAGCCATGCCCACGTTGTTGCCGTGTGGGAAACTTGGGTATTTCCAAATTTTATGCTTAAAAATCCGGTACGTTGTACCGAGGTGTTGTGAAATAAAGTGTGTTGCGAAAATGGTGATGATGCGGAGTCAAGCCTTTGTGGTTTGGCTACGTGTTATCGTTAAGGACCGATTCCTTTGGGAAGTCCATCCGAACACGTTACAGTGCGACCACACGGGTATTTATGGGATGCCTCTGGCTAAGTAAATTGTTATCACATGGGAGTTGGTGTGCCAATGGTTGTGGGATGCCGAGGATGAGGAGATGAAGTGTTACGCATGTTTTGCCCATCATGGGTGTCTTTGTGCCTCTATTGTGGCATGGTACCAGTAGGAGTAGGAGGCATCCTCGGTATTTCCTGAGTGGACGACGGCTGGATTTGCCTGATACTCGGCTATGGATCTTAGCCCAACTAGGTGGCATGCGATTTTCATGGGTTAGCTTTGGAAAGGCCTTGTCACGAACTTTCGTTGCCGACGGGTAAACGATGTCAGTTTCGTGTCGTGTGGGTAAAGCGTACAACCTCTGCAGAGTTTAATGAACTATTCGAACAGCCGTGCCCACGGTCAAGGGCGAGTGTAAGGTGTTTCTCATAGCGTAAATTTGTTTGACAAATGTTTGATGAAAATGATTGGTGGGAAGGGTTTCGTTTCCAGAGTTTGCCTGTGTGGCAAACGGCTAACCTTTGTGGTTAGGAACGGGTCTGTGTGACCTGGGGTGTCGTCCGACACCGAGGTGTTGTTAGGGCCATATTGGCGTTGCAGTCCTGAGATGACTGTGTGGACCATGTATGGTCGTGAAAGTGAGAAGGAACTAATGGAGGAGACAAATAAATTGTTGTTCGTTAATCGTGACAAGTTGTTGCAAAGCAACTTGTGGAATGGGTCGAGGCGTGAGCCTCCTCCCGACAACTAAAACTTGATTCACTCACTAGGAGTTTTGTGAAATAAATCACTTTGCCAAAAAGGCTGCTTTCGCAAATAAAACCCTAGCTCTCCTTGTCTTAACCAAGCATGTCATTCTTTCCCCGGCTTGCTGAGTACGTGAAGTACTCACCCTTGCTATATATATAATATCTATAGAGGATGGAGACGAAGACGATGACCCGACCGCCGAGGAGTACCTCCAGGAGCCAGCCGAGTACGAGGACTTCTAGAGGGATCGTGCCTAGCCCCAAGCCGTCGCCTGTGGATCGAGATGGTCGCCCAGACGCTTAGCCGCCGCTGCTTTTGTCTCTTGCTTTATGGACTTTTGTATTGTGCGTTGCTCATCTCTGGGCCTGTCCGGGATAGCAACTTATGTAAGGACTAAAACCCAGTGATGTAATAATAATCTACTTTGAATTCCATGTTTATTCTGTGAGTACCAGCTAGTGTATCCTGGGACTGGTACTATATCACAGGTAATGCGTAGCACCTCGGTATGAGTTAGCTGGTGATATCAGTTAGCGAGTGCCGGGGCGTTACAAATCCTAAATGTCGGATAAGTGATGCCGTGGTAAGTACGCAGATCCTCGAATGACCGAGCACCGCGAACATGGTTAAGAAGCACTCTAAGGAAGTATCTCTCCCCTTCACCAGGATGAGCTTGTACAATTCTTCCAATCTGTCCGCGTTGTATCCTAGGAGTCCACTCTTTGCTACCCCTTTGCCACACAAAGTATTCTGGAAACTCTCGATATAAGTACTTTCTGGCCTTCGGGTTCACCTCATTCATCTTAAAATACTCTGTAAGCATCGTGCGTGATGAGGACTCACGTGCCACCACATCTCCCAAGTTATCTGACCCTCTGAATGCAACAGTTTGCATGTTTGGCAAATGAAGCGGCAACTGCAATACGGACGGGGACATGGAAAATAGATCAAATCCATAGATCCTCCACATAGCCTCAGCTGGCCCTATGAACCTTGCATCTCTGTACATGTGAATCTCATTGACAACAGTATCCACGGTGTCAACAGAAAATGAAGCGCTGTCATGGCCTTTGTAAACATACTTGAATAAATATTTCACTGCCTTGATAGATGAGCACGCCTCTACATTTATATGGCAGTTGTAGAGCATAAGTAATCCAGGGTTGTATGGCACGACCCACCTACTATCCAGTTTAGCACGTCTCACCTTAACCGATCGACCATCTTGCCTCCTTCTATAGATAGGATAGGAGTCCGACCCTTGTTGTGTTTCATTGCAAAATTGTCGAGGATACCGGAATCTACAAGCCCCATCTACCATGCAAGGGTTGTCTTTCTTCTCTGGACCACAGGGACCATCCAACATGTGTTTCACAACCAGTTTGTGTAGCTCAGGATACACATTTATATCAGGAATCTCAGCACTTATAATGGCATCATACTGGTCAGGTCCTGTTATCTTGGAGCCAGGAGCCATGATTAAAAGGAAATGTTCATGCGGAAGCCCACATTTCTGGAACTCAGTAACGTGGACATATGCTGCCACCTTGCCAAAATATTGCTTCTTAATGATAAGATCCTTGATATCCCTTAGCTTGGCTCTAAAAACTCGTGTTACCAAATCAGGGCGGTCTTGTGAACTCTGACCTGGTGCGAGAACTTGGATAATCTCTTCCCACTGTGGATTGCATGTCATTGTTAAGAACAAATCTGGTTTGCCAAAATGCTGGACCAAGGCCATTGCATCAAGGAACCTACGCCTCATATCACGGTCTCCACCATGAAAGGTTGCCGGGAGAACAATCCGCTTGCCAGACATTGAGGCACGTGTCTCACCAGCTGCAATGGTGTCAACAATACCTTGGTACAGATCAGCGCGTATTAGCTTCTGAGTATCCTCTTTTAGGAAGAAGTCCAATCTCATTCCCTCGATCTTTAGCCAGACATCAACCACAAATTGCTAGAAGAGCCTTCCTCCATATAAGACAACGTTGAATATTCCGACACGCATCTGCAATTTGAAACGGTAATATTCCCTTGCCGATACATATGAACCAGACCCATTGCCTTCTTCGTCATCTATGATAACATAGAAAACATGTATGTTAGTACAGATTCATATACCAACATCTTGAATAATAAGGTTAGAAAATCAGTTATAAGATTTACCAGAATCTGGTTGTTCTATGGCATCAGCAAACGGGTGCTCATTCAATGGGTCACCTTTGTATGGAAGAAATCGGTTCCACCCAACTTCAGCAGTAGGGAAAAATAATGGATAAGATAGGGCATCATAACACCCGTGGTACGCCTTGATATACCGCGGGCGCTCCTCTCTGCCATAAACGACCAAACTCCTATCGAATCTGTTTTGAGGGTCGTTCCCTTCAACCCATATCGCTGCCACTTGTGATGCAGTGGGAGCGTTATATACTCGTTGGTCAAGGATGATGTTGGTGTTAAGAGAGATTCTGTACTCATCAAGGTTTTGAACTGATCCCATGGTCCTAAATGTATGGACATAAGGATTATTCTGCAAAATGTGCAGTATATTTCTTATGAGATTTACATCAAGATCTGGGGAGCGCTGCACCCTATGAGCCAAATTTGAGTCTGTGTCATAGAAGTATAATTGCAGATGACGGGGTCCATGATCACCAGGCTGCAACTGGTCAATATGATGGTAGACCTGACCTTGTGCACGAAAAGTGTATACTCCAGAAGAACCATTGCAATATCTTTGGTCCAATGTCACTCCAAGTGATGTGAAGGAAAAATGGCTGTTAAAATATCGTATATGTTCCCTAAAATACCTTGCATCTACGTCACTTTGACTTGTAAAAAGCCTATGCAACTCATCCGGAACAGCAGTGTTTGCTATGACAATCTTGCCTTTTCTGCAACACCAAGCAGGTGACTCATACTGGAATCTCTTAGCATTGCAATACTTACAGTCTGCGGCCCGCTTAAGAACTAAAGGTGCTGGAAGGTTCCGATAGATTTTGTCATCTGCAACTGTACTGGCATCGACAGACATAGTAGCCATTTGATATGACTCAAATTCAATGTCTGCATCACAATAAAAAACATTGCAATTATTAATGCCATCTCATGAAGCTTGAGCAAGCCACAGGTTATTCAAATTTAAATGGTAATTACCTCGTCCCCTCATGAGATAACCTTCGTCGTCATCATCATCATCATCAACATCATGTACTATAGCCTCTCCTTCCATTAGCTCAACATTAGCTGTATAACCACAATGAAAAGTCATGTTAAAAACATGTCCCCAACTTGCACAATACGATGACAGAAATTATCCGTTTCAAATACCTCCTGACATGCTTGGAGGTTGCACAATCTCCTGACTTGTGTCACCATTTTGATAGTCGTTGTCCTCTACTTCCCCATCTATCAAAAAAAAAGTATACAAAAGCAATAAGCCACAGGAGCCTATGTTGTTTATTGCAGGGGTACCCCAATCACGCATATGACTTATGAGCTTACAGCGTGTTGTCCGCTCATATGCATCATTCCTTCGTAGCCAGGAGTAATCATCAGTACAATCCTTCGTGAGTACATTCGCTGGTGTGAGTGGGGTGCCTGTAATAGCAGATTGATGGGCTACAAAAAGAATAATATTGTACAAGTATTAGTACAACTGAATTGAGCACTAACAATATAGATATTAGATAACATAAGTATTTCTCACCCACAACCAGACTTCCTCCCTGTTTCAGCTGAGTGATACAGCTAGTAGGTAGAACACAATCACCCGCTCTATCAACATCAACCTCATTGAAACCCTGGGCGGTGAGATCCGCAAACGGCTGTCTCTGGGGTGTTAACATAACTTGGTGACCCTGCTTACCTGCTTAGATTAATAATCTTTATCATCGATAGTTATTGTGCAAAATTAAAAAGTCTTGAAAGGTGGTTAAATATGCAAAAGCCAATGTCCATCTGGTTAGCACAAATTTTCAGCAACACAGTAGTCTGAGGATGTAGGTCAATTTGGTTAACACAAATATTGCATATATTTCATATAACATGAAATGGCAAAAAATAATATGAGAATGATGGCATCATTATTTTCTAATAACATTTTCAAAAGAAGAATGAATGGCTTTCTCCTTCTCAACAGTTTCAAGACTGCTCATTAGTATAGATAAAAGTAGAGGCAATAACCTCAACACTTATAGGTTGTGTACAGGTTACCTATAACAGTAGTAGAGGCAGCCAAGTTTGTAGATGTTCCATCCTTCTTCAGTTGTCTGTACTCACGGTTCTTTTGAAGCAACCGCTTCTTTTCCTCAGGACTCATTGAGGCATATTTATCTCTAGCCCACTTTCTTCTCCGCTCAACAGCACTCAAATTAGAAATATCGCCAAGCACGCCTGTTGAAATACACAATTAGATTGAACCCCAAAAAAAACAAACGCAAAGAGCAATTCGATATCACAAATTGATTCCACGGGACATTACCAGGTGTGAAGGAAGGCATAGGCTGAAAGGATGGCTGACAATTTACAGTTTGGCTTCCATTATGCAAACTCTGATTCAAAACTATAATCCAATCGAATGTGCAGTGTCAGTTATTGGTTTGGCACAAAATAAGCTTGAGCATAATAAGCCGCGAACGAATATATCATCACCTATCCCCGATGTAGACTTCCTCCTCTCCCTATTTTCACGATTTTTTTTGAACCAGCGCAGCCTTCTCCTCAACGCTGAGTGCCGCGTACCGCTCTCGGGCTCGCTGGCTTCGTAATTCCTTTGCAGTTAGTATAGGAACGTCATCCATCGCAAGGACGTGCAACCTTCAAGCACACAATTTAATATTGTTGGTGATGTTTTCGTTATCTCATCGGATAAACACATAAACACCTACAATCTTACAGAATAACAGGACCTAAAACACCAATATTTGCATGCATTCGTTATCTCATCGGATTCTGAAGAATTGTCATTTTGTAAGCATCAATTAGAACCCCGTCAATCAGAATAACCGGAAAAAAAATTCAGCTTAACAATAACAGTGGAACGAAAAAATTTACCAAGGTAAGACCTAGCTAAATCTGTAGCTCTAGCCCTCTGGACCTCTTTTCGTTCACCTGCATCAAATGTATAACTGCTGTGAAGGACATTGAACTACATGGTCACAGTCTGATGACATCAATAGGGGAATCAAAGTAGAATCAAAGATAGAATGTATTTGCAGACATTTCCAGTTTGGGATCAAACCAAGTAACGCACAACCTTAATTGAAAAAGTAATTGGGGAACCTTAATTGAAAATGTATAACAGTTGTGAATTATTAGTTAGGTTAACCATAGACATTCAAGTACATTTCCTGGAGATAATTCAATCACTGGAGATAATTCACATGCTGTTGACATCAATAGTGGAATTAAACACAGAATGTATTCGAGCCACATTCAAAATCATTGAAGAATTTGCAGACATTTTCAGGGTGAAAGTAACCAGATAAGTCACGAAATGTATGAAAAATTAAAAAACCTCGGAAGGGTGACCTGTGGCAGCGGTGGACTGCGGCGGCGGCGGATGGGGAAGACCTTGGCTTCGGCGGCAATTGGGGCCGACATCAACTCCGGCCGCGGCCGGCTGCGGCAGATGGGGAAGACCACGGCTTCGGCGGTGGCTGGGGACGACGTCGAGACCGGCGTGGGCAGCTGCGCGACAGCGGCGGTGGACTATGGCGGTGGCGGAGGCGGATGGGGAAGAACACGGCTCCGGCGGTGGCGGCTTCAGCGGATGGGGAAGAACACGGCTCCGTCACGACGGCTGGGCAGCGGTGGACTGCGGTGGTGGCGGCGGATGGGGAAGACGTGAGCTCCGGCGGCGGATGGGGACGGCTGCTCGGGTGGCGGATGGGGAGCGGTGGAGTGCGCAGCGACGTCGGATGCTGGGCAGCGGTGGAGTGCGCAGCGGCGTTGGTGGAAGGGGATGACCTCCTCGGCGGCGGCGGTGGCGGCGATGGAAGGGGGAGAACTCGGCTCCGGCCGCAGGGGTTGGGAAAGAAGTTGGCGACAGCGGCGGCCGGAGAAGAAGTCGGCGTGGCGTGCGCGGCTCCGGCCGCGGTTGGAGAAGGAGGAGTACGTGGAGGAGCGAGGAGGAGAGCGTCGCGCGTGGAGAGGCGTAGTCATCGCGCGGTCTCCGCGTGTGGAGGGTGAAATCGTGACGTGGAGAAGGGTGGATGGTACGGATTGATGCGGATGCGGGTGGATGGTAGAGATTGAATATGTTGATTTGACCTGTAGGATTGGAAGGGGTAAACTCGTCCTTCTTATATTAGTATAGATGTTTGGCACAATTTAGATTGTTAAACTTTAATTTTAAAGAAAATTTTAGTTAGGCATTTTACTTATCATTTTGGCAATTATATAGAGAGAACCAACCAACTAGGCTATGAAAGTCATAAAAAATTCATAAGGAAATTAAATATCAACTTTAGATTATAATCATGATTAGCAATCATTTTATACATGATGTGAGCTAACCATTAAATTTGATTGATGCAAGTACAGTCTCGTGATTAGACAATGGGAAATGATTTGAGACAGATGATGTGCAAAGTGAGTGTAGCTCAACTGATTAGATTTTTTTATGTGACCAACACACTTAGGTTAAAGTCCTAAACTTAAACTTAACATGAGTGCTCATATTTATGGTAAATTAATCTTTTAGTGATAGACGACATACACGTCAACAGCGAGACACCCGTAGTGACTTCTTCGATCTCAAGATGTAGTGGTAGACGACATACTCGTCGACAGTGAGGCACCTGTGGTGATTTCGTTAATCTCAAAATATGCCACCCTAATTTTTCGGATGTGCCCATAGGGGATGAGCAAGGTTTGCATGTATACGTTTATTTTTCGGAGGTGCTCATAGAGGTAAGGTTTACGTATATACATTTATAGAAATGAAATGTGGGTGTGTTATGAGCGTCTGCGTTTATACTGTGTTTGCAAAAGGAAAAAAGAAAAAGTGATGATGTAATCTGGCTATAACTCTGTTGCATGTGCTCCATGGCCTAGCCCAGCTGCCATCACCTCTCCCTTTTTCGGTCGGAAGAAGTTCATCTGAGATCCCTTAACTTATCAATGAATCCAATTTTCATTCTTCAACCGAAAAACCAGATACAACAGATCCTTCAACTGTTAAAACCAGTGCAAAATAAGTCCCAAGAATGTTTGGATGGCAGTTTTAGCTAACGTGATGCCTACATGACTAATTTGACTTGGTCTTCATCTGACGTGACATATAAAGCAAAATTTAACAATTAAAAAAATAAAACAAAATATAAAAATCCACATGTCAGTGGGCCTCACTTCCTCCACCTCTCCCCTCTCTTCTATGTATCCTATGCCTCCCATTCTCCTCCTCCCCTCCTCCTTCCCAAAGCGCCGGAGGAGGCCAAAGCCCCAGTCGGAGACAGCCACGGAAGCGGAGGCATGGGGAGCAGCGCATCGGCTACGGATGCTGCTACTGCGGCAGCAATGGTGTCGATGGGAAGAAGGGGAAGGGGAGGGCCCTTGCTCCAGCCGGCCGCAGAGGACACCGTAGGCGCCGTGGAGATGTTGCGGTCCAACCGGATGCTCGACACCACCTCCCTCGCTAGCCCGCGTGCCACCGACCTCTACGGCCTCGACATGCACGCGCACGGCCTCCAGGACGAGTCCTGGAATATCACCCGCTTCCTACTCCTCTCCAAGCCTCCCTCGCCGGTGACGCTGCCCATTGACGCCGACACCAAGACCAGCTTGGTGGTCGCCCACAGGGGTGGCTCCATGATGATGGTCCTCAAGGTCCTCACTGCCTTCTCCTCCCACAACATCAACCTGACCAAGCTAGAGGTCATCAACAACAGTGACACTGGCAGCGCGCTGACGCTCCGTGTGTTCCCGCACGTCCTCTACGTCGACTGCGAGGGCGCCTCCCACGACCCATGTCTCCTCGACGCCATCAAGGATTGCGGAAAAATCTAATTGGTTGTATTCTAGTATATTACATCGACCCTCTCGTGGGGTATATATAGCAGTACATAAGAGGTGGAGACTTGGAGTACAATATAAGTAAGAGTAGATTTATCTCTAGGATTATGTCTCTAGGATTGTATCTTATCTCTATATTTGTATTTGACTCTTATCTCTAACTAACATATATGTACTTCTAACATTCCCCCTCAAGTCGTAATGGGAGCGAAGCGAACGACTGCAACTGGATTTGAAATCCTTTGTTTCTTCATCTTTTTCGACTCACCATCATCAATTGCATCTCTGATGGACGGTCCTCCACCTGGTGCATGTGTCCCCTTCGGTGTTGTCCCTTACCTCTCCTCTATTCCCTCCCGCAGTCATAGCGGGAGTATCATGGACGATAGCGATGACACAGACGCTTTGACTGGAGTTACCGTAGATGATTTTTGCTGTAGACGTTTGTTAATGTAACCGATCATGTAATAGCTGTGGTCGCGGTATTCATGGTAGTTGGTGTAGCTGCAAATAGCCGAAGGTGAAAAAAATATTTACGCCATGGTGTGAAGACGGAACTGCAATAATAGCATCTTGCACCTTGTAGATGTCAGAGGATACCGTTGGAGACGTCTTGCATATGTCAGAGGATGTTGTTGGCGATGAGGCTACCAATTTGGTTGGTCCTTTTGCGCCGTAGAGTAGTCATCACAATTGTGATACCGTGTTGATGCAGTCATTGTCGTTGTAGATGATGTGATCGATACCGTCGTCAGTGATACGGTCGTTGCTGTCGTAGAGAACACGGTCGATCATCGATGAAGCGTCTTGCAGATGTATCTGTCAGAGGACGTGCAGGTGTCCATACTTGTGGATGACGCGTCGGCGACATGTTAATGAAAACCACCGGTGGTGCAGTGTCGGCGAAGACAAACGCATGGTTGGTGTAGAGGAGGTAGATGGCGGCGTGCATTGCGTGGCCGTGGTAGCGACGGACTTGCATGCATGTAGCACATCTCTACTGCTTGATGTTTAATTTGTTGGACGTGGATGAATGGCTGCATGGACTTGTGATGACAACTTCTTGATGCTGTTGTGAGCGGCTTGATGGCTGCAGTTCGATGAACTTGGAGTCGATGGTGTCCTCTTGCTGCATGGTCCTCGTACGTCGCCGGCGGTGCCAGGCTCTCGAAGTAGCACCCGTGCGCACGCGCATGAAGCGCGCATCCTTGCCACGATGTACTCCTGCAGTAGTCCGTGGCGGCCGCTCTTGTCGATGCGGGCGTGTTGAAGATCCCTAGCCATCTTGACCTGCTGCTTAGCTCGGCTAGCCATGGCAAACCATCCGATGATCATGCATGCGTAGGCTTTTATGTGGCTAATAGAGAATTGATCTAATGCTAATTATTGGGAACATATCTAATGATATTTGAATAATATAATCTGTAGATGATAGGAGAGGCTAGCTAGCGTCCGTTGCAGTGTCCCAGGGAGAGCATACGAATTGATCTCATCTCCCCAGGGCAGTGCGGATGAAATCTAGGTGTAACCAAGGATCAATCGATGTTTATCTATAGCTCTGATACCATGTGGAGAAATTCAATTGGTTGTATTCTAGTATGTTACATCGATCCTCTCGTGGGGTATGTATAGCAGTATATAAGAGGTAAAGATTTGGAGGACAATACAAGTAAGAGTAGATTTATCTCTAAGATTCTATGTCTATGATTCTATTTTATCCCTAGGATTATATCTTATCTCTATATTTGTATTTAACTCTTATCTCTAACTAACATATCAAGAGATTCACGGCGTTCTTCCGTGTTCTTGGCTGCTACGCCACCGATTCCAACGTCTACGACCTGCAATGAGGCAGCCATCGATCGAACACAGCTGAATCCACATCAAATTAGCTAGTCTTGCAAGATTTGGATCATTGATAAGTTGGATTGGAGCTCTCCATTCCAGCACTCACTTCAGTGTGCTACAACTGTTATACTTGCTTGATACTGCTGCCTGCTATGCGATTTTTCTACTGCTGGATTAGCTAGGCTTGATGCACACAGCAGCCACCGCCGGCCACCACCACCACCACAGCCGTGTCGGCCACATCTGAGGAAGAGGTACTACTGGAGAAGTGATCTTTACCTGAATGGTAAGAATCACATTTGTCCTGGTTCGAAAAGGAACCAGGACTAAAAATCATTTTTAGTCTCGATTAAAAAACCCAAAGTAACTTTTTGATCTTTAGTCCCGGTGGTCACCAACCGGGACTAAAGATCATTTTTAGTGC
This sequence comes from Oryza punctata, assembly GCA_000573905.2. NCBI lineage: Eukaryota > Viridiplantae > Streptophyta > Magnoliopsida > Poales > Poaceae > Oryza > Oryza punctata. The sequence goes on along the minus strand of CM002491.2, from coordinate 24,423,376 downwards.
TGGTTTATTTTTTTGTTGGGTCGTGTCAGGTCACCGGGGAACTTTAGTCCTGGTTGGTGTTACCAACCGGGACTAAAAATCACTCGGAGAAGGTAAAACGCATATAAAAACATCTCTACCGGTGATAATTTTTTCTAAGTCATCTCTCCTCTCCTCTCCCCTCCCCTCCCCTCCCCTCCCCCTCTCCTTTCCCCTCCCCTCCCTCCTCCCCTCTCCCCTCCCACCGAAGGCAGCGGCTACCGGCGGTGGCGACTGGCGGCCGGTGCCCGAGGCGGCAGCAGGCGGCGGCGGCTCCCCTCCCTCCCTCCCAGATCTGGCCAGAGGGGAGAGGGGGAAGGGCGGTGGCCGGTGACGCTCCCCTCCCTCCCTCCTAGATCCGGCCGGCCTCTGGCCGCCGCCGGCGGCAGGCGGCGACGGCAGCGAGAGGATGTAGATTTTTTAGATGTTTTTTGAATTTGTGGATGATTTTGTTGTTGCATTCGATCTGTGATGTGATGTTAATTTTGATGTTGTTACATTCAATATGTGGCATTGGAAAAAAACAATGAAAAAAATACAGTATGCAAGCAGAAAAACAATAGAGAAAAAAACTTTAAGTCCCGGTTGATATTCCCAACCGGGACTAAAGATCTAAACTTTAGTCCTGATTAGTGCTACCAACCGGAATTAAAGATCATCTTTAATCCCGGTTAAATTGGAATTAAAAATGAACATCTTTAATCCCGGATAGAACGTCCCGGTTTGTAACCCGGGACTAAAAGGGTTGCAAACTGGAAGTAAAGAGACTATTCCCAATAGTGAGGGGAGAAGGAGAAGGGAGGAGATAGAGAAGAGCGGGAATGGGGTGGAGGAAGTTTTTGGTCCTATTAATTTTTAATCTTATTATTTGACTGACATGTGGACTCACATATTTTGTTTTATTTTTTAAATTGTTAAATTTTGCTTCATGTGCCACGTTAATACCACGTGAGATGAAAACCGAGTCAAATTAGTCATGTAGATGTCATGTTAGCTGAAACCGTCATTCAAACCGTGTTGGGATTTATTTTATACCGGTTTTAACAGTTGAGGGGTACGTTGTGATTTTCCGATTAAAGATTCGTTGGTTGGTAAGTTAAGAGAACTCAAATGATATTCCTTTTCGGCATGCAACGGCAGGTAGCTGCTTGCCACCGGGCGGCCTCCTTGCCTGGGCACGCGCTCCATCTGGCCTGTTCACCGAAACGCGAGCGTCCACGGCCCGTTCACCACTTGTTCAAACATCACTCGGGACCTCGGGTAGATGGACTGCGCACCTTGCCATGCCGCCGGCCGCCGCGCGCGAGCGGCTGCATGCGCTCAACGAAAGAAGCTTGCCATTCCTTGCGCAGCACATGGGAAATGGCACATGCTGCCCAGCCCACCAACCAAGCGTCCAAGCGGCGCGTGTGCGTGGGTGTTAGCGTGCGTATGCTATAGGTTTTCACGCACTCGTCGTCTCATCGGCGTTCCTCTTGGCGGCGGGCCGCGAGGGCGAAGCAGCTGGCTTCCGACAGGCGCAGCCGTTCAGCGACTCACAGTTTTGGCTCAGTGTTGCTGAGGCCGCCTGAATGCCTGATGGCTGATGCTTATAGTGTTCATCCTTTGCTGACACTTCAACTGATTCTAAAGAAACGATACTAAAAGCAGGAATTAATAAATAGACGAGAAAACCCTGGAGCCTGGACAGATCACATCATATATACAAGGAGGAAAACATCGAAGTACTTTTTTTATATAGTGTGCATACAGTTTTTTGGTACCATATGCACACAGCTTGCATACATACAGACACATAGTGCAAAGTTAACATGAAAAGGCACACCTGGAAGAAACATTGAGCAAACAATTATGCAGCAGAGCTCAGAAAATACAGAAGCTGAAGATGATCAAGAAGCTAGCTGACGCAGAAAGCCAGAAACCGAGGATGAACTAGCTCTGGCAGGCAAACGAACACCTAGCTGATTAACAGAGAGCTGACCGGACTACCGGAGGCCCTCTTTGATATATCTACACTTCAATCCTCCGGTCATCCAGCGGCGGCTAGCCGCGGAAGGAGGAGGAAGAGCCGAGCTTGGCGGCGCTGGCCCTCAGGACGTACTGGTGGTAGGCGGCGGCGATGGCGGCGCCGATGAATGGCCCCACCCAGAAGATCCACTGCAATAACAGACCACACGCAAGCTATGTAAGTAAACACTTCTTCAAGTCATCTCAGTTAATCAAAGAGCGAGTTAATTAAATTTCTCCTGATTATTATCAATTCAGGATTGAAGTTATATTGAATAATTGATTGGTGCTTGTACACCAAGCTACCATTAGTCGATGGACTATAGAGTTCAATTTTCAGCTTCTGCTTGTACTGTTATGGGTTGCTTTCTGAAGTTGCTGTGCAGCTGGGACATTAAATTTTAAAAACTTCATTATTTAATTATCAGTTATTGATGACATCTGCTGAGCTTAATTAAAGCCTTATCCCGAGCCTTTCGGCATAATAGTATATCTATTCTGTCTGCTATACATGTGTGGACTTACGGCTAAGAAGAGCCACAAAGTTATGCTTAAATTAAGCTTGTGATAAAAAAAAAAAGGAAAATAGGAGGCAAAAGTAGTGTGGCACGTACGTGGTCATGCCATGCCTTGTGCTGGTTGTAGATCACAGCAGCTCCCAAGCTCCTTGCCGGGTTGATGCCTGTGCCGGTGATCGGGATCGTGGCCAAGTGAACCATGAACACCGCGAACCCAATTGGAAGAGGAGCAAGCACCTGAACAAATCAATTGCATCATGTTAAATATATGGACACATCCTAGAAACTGCTCTTCATATACACGTATTCTGAAATTAATTTCAGTTCAGTTGACTAGTTTTGGTTAATTATAGGAGTCGTAAATCTTCCTTATAATTAGAAGTTTAGTACCTGCTTAGTTCTTACAAGCACTAGTAAATCAACAATTGACTTAATGTTACAGAACAAATGAGAAGAACACCAACGGGAACTGTATATATGTTATCCATCAGACCTTGAAAACGATGGCTCACCTAATGTAATCACTTGTTTAGACTTCTGCAATTGTCCCTAATTCCCTATCTAGCGAGAGCACATGTTTAATGCTAATTACTTGCTAATTGCCACGCAAGAAGAAGAGCGCGCGCGTAAGTGTTGAGGAGGCATGAACACTTACGGGGACGTGGGAGTCGCGGGCGTTGCGCTTGGGGTCGGTGGCGGAGAAGACGGTGTAGACGAGCACGAAGGTGCCGATGATCTCGGCGGCGAGGCCGGTGCCCTTGGAGTAGCCGTCGCTGAGCTCGTTGGCGCCGCCGCCGTAGCGCACGTAGTAGGCGCTCTGGAACCCCTTGACGAGCCCGACGCCGCAGATGGCGCCAAGGCTCTGCGCGATGATGTACAGCACCGCGCGCACCAGCGACACCTTCCTCGCCAGGAACAGCCCGAACGTCACCGCCGGGTTAATGTGGCCGCCCGACACGCCGGCGGTGCAGTAGACGAGGATGAAGATCATGCCGCCGAACGCCCACGCGATGCCGAGGATGCCGACGCCGCTGCAGGCGGCGTCGGTGGCGTTCACGCTCGGGTCCGACTGGTGCTTGTACCCGATGACCGTGGCCACCGTGATGTAGAGGAAGAGCAGCGTGGCCACGAACTCGGCGATCACCGCGCGGTACAGGGACCACTTGGTCAGCTCCTCCGCGTCGATCAGCGGCGCCGGCGGCGGGTCGGAGTAGTCCTTCGCCGTGTACTCCCCTCCCTCCGCCGCCGCCGCCGCCTCAATGTCCTTCGCCATCTTCCGATCACTGAGCTGTGTGCTTGGCTTTTGCTCGCGCTGCTTGCTGTGGTGTGAGCTGACGAGCTCGGCCAGCCGAGGTATTTATGGGCGGTGTCTAGTGGACTGTAGTTAGTACTCCAGCTACTGGCTCGTGACTGGACAGGAAGTGATCATCAAGTGATTAGATTGTTTAGCGATTTTGTTAGTGAGAGATAAGCCTGGGGTTTATGGTGAGGGAGATTTCTGGGTTATAATTTTGCCGCCCTCAACCGACTAAAGCCATCATCATTAGGTCATTCCAGAGACTAACTCGTGGCTGTCAGGCTGTGCCTTAGACGGGGGCTTCCTTATAATAATCAGAGGCCAAGTTTAATCCAGTGATAATGTGTGTGGATGGCTTATGTGTTCAACATTTGGACTTAGCTCTCTGATAAACGTCACACGATCTCTGGTTCTCTGCTGTTCTTTACCAACTCAGAGCCCTCCATACCGATGTTGTGCACACTAAGTTCAATTCCTCGGTTATTAGGTTTTAGTGTTTTAAGTGATTTAAGGTTTGGGCCTTAGTGTATAGGTTTCGTTTGTTTAGAAGTTACAATACCTTGTCTAGTTGGCTTCAGACCTTCAGTTCGCTTGACGAATGTCTGCTGAAATGGAGAAATTAACATTTCAGTATTATATACAGGTTTACATGCACGTCCCGGAAATCTGGGAAGCCATTGCTACCCATTGGCTAGCTGCATGCTTGTGTTTTTTATACTTCTGGCAAATCATTAGTCACCACGAATATTAGGCGGAATGTTTTTGTATTATTGCCATTTGTCTGGCAGCGAGAACCATTAGTCATTGCTTGATAAGCAGTTTGGTTGCTAATAATAACAAGGACAACGAATCATCGATCTATCATGCATCCTGCATGTGTTGTACATCGCAAGAACCACCAGCTAATTAAGATTGTTATCAAAAAGCTTGATTAGTTGCAACCTAAATGTCCCATGATGTGCCAGCATTGGCTGTATCCCTCCTTTCTCTGAATTATCAAAGGCAAAAGTACACAAATTTGTAGCCTCGTTAAATTAATTACGTCTTGCCATGAGGTCAGGCGAGCCTGTCTGAACCATACGGCCGGATTAAATTTGTGGTGCAAAAGCGGTTCGTTGCAACGAGCATTGCATCACTACAGTTTAGAAACCCTTTTCCTTTCCTTACCAAAAATTGGAGGATGCAAATTCAAATTGCAACGAGAATAAAATGTCTCTCGAATTGCAACCTGCCAGGCTAGAACCTTCTGCAGTTTGCTATGCTTTTCACATGAAAGCAATGCGATTGCTTGTTTCTGACAAACGCTTTGCCACTCTCTTTCGAGGACCATCCATTCTCATCCATGGTCCATGGATGCCATCATTTCGCGCATGAATGGAACAGTTTCAAGCCGCCCTTTCGTCCATGAAGACAATAACAGCACAAAACAGAAAGCGAAGATCCATTATTAATCTCTTCCCAATTTCATCTCCCAGGACGCTTCCTGAGCCATCGTTTCTCCGCGATTTGCATGTTGACGCATGCAGCTCGTGCTGGACTCCTGGATGGACACGTGGATGCACTGCAGCCATTAGATTACAATATGCGAAAAAAAAAAGGAACAATGACCGACCAGGCTAATAGTGACGCTGAGCCCTAAAATTTAGGCCTTTATGGTTGAAACAAGCTGGACGCCTCGAGTCCTATTCGCTCCAAATATTTTTGATGGGTTTCTACAACTGCCGGGAGTGGATTTTGATCCTTCGAGTGGATTTTGATCCCTCGAGAGGAATATCCCCTCGTTATTTATATGTCACTCAAATAGTTATAAAAAAATTTAAAAAATTATACGAAGATATATTAACATATGATATATCACTTCAAGTTAAAATTCAACTTCTACATCTCACAACGAAAAAAACAAATTTTACCGTGACAGTTAAATTTAAACTTGCATATTTATGGAGTGATATATCACATGTTAATACATCCTCTCTTTTTTTTAATTTTTTTGATATCCATTTTAGTGACATGCGAATTCACTACAACTGCCTAGCAGCTGGCAATGCAGGACGGGAAGTTCTTTTTCATTTCATTTTTGTCAAAACAAAGAACATGGAATCCTTTTTGGCATACAGACAAAGAGATGACTCTGCACGCTATCCACCCAAGGGGTCTGTGTCTAACAATTCAACAAAATTCGTAGCAATCAGAACTAGGGCAAATTATGAACCACTTTCAGGCATGTCCCGACAGGTTGCAGTTGCAGAACGTAGCATAAAAAAGAGAACATTCCGTAAAAGGTGGTCCCGCGAAAAAGGATAGCGTATATGATGATCTTCATCTGGAAGGTCCAGATATAAAGGAGTAATACAAATTAGGAAAACAATTGGGATGTCGGAGCAACGGAGCTCTATGTAACACTTCAATAAAAGTTGGCTATTTATGTACAACCGTTGTCCCATAATATAAGGGATTTTTATGTTAAGCTGACTTAAGTTGAAGAATATGGGAGAACTGTCACCTTAGCCAGCTAACAACCAAGTAATCTGAGATCAATGGAACTGATTCAACAAAGCATATCCCCTTTGGAGAATGTCGATCTAATCTTTAAGCATAAAAATTCAACTAAAAAAACAACAGCAAAAAGCAATTTCTTGGATTAAAACAATCAACATGCAATCAAAACCTAACACAAAATGGGGACAATTAAGGTTAAAAATGACTGAGTGGGGGAAAAATGCTGGATTGCTGGTAATAACAGTAAATTTCAAAACTATACAGGTTTCCCGTGTTGCAAATTGACACTGAAGCACTTCACTAAGTTCAAATTTCAACACAACAAACCCAACATTGAAATGGAGCAACTCTGTGGAATGCCTTTTACTCCAAAATCCACCTTCAAATAGCTGAAGTTGAACAATAACAACAAAAGGAAAACAATAGAAGGATCAGCAGGATAATGGCTTAATGACAATTTTTACTCTTATGGGAAATCGATCTTTCTTTTTTCCCCCAAGACCATGTATTGTTTGCCCCATAGTTGAGTGTGGATTTGATCATTCCCCTAAAGGTTGATTAGAAACTAGATGATGCATGTCCATCGCTCTATTATATCATGCAGACCTAAAATAAAATGTACCACATTTTTATACATCGATATCCTGTTCAGCCCCAACTATGACGGAACACACATGCAAATCACTATCACATTCTGGCACACCTGCAAACCACGGCAATGGGTAGGCAACATATGCGATGAAATTAGCAACTCACCATGGTTGTACCCATGCAGCCTTCCAAGAGACCCAGAACTCACCTCTTCTCATCCTGGACAAGTGGACATATGGCAATAGTGCAATACTAACATACCAAAGAACTCAACACCCTCTTAAGAAAACTGTATCGACATCCCAAAGACTTGCAGGTCTAAAAATAAAGGCACGTGGTGACATGTTAATGCTGGATTCTTGAAACAACTATACCTACACCCCTAGGCACTACAGTGCCATGTGAAGGACAAGCTAATAGCACAAAAACTATGAGATCTTCCAAATGAAAGAACTGTTTGATCTGCTCTTCTACATTTTATGCCCTTTTAATCGTTGGACTTGGATCTACGCATCAGCATGTACTCTCACCGTTTGGTTTCATTCAATCCTCGAGTCAGGCAAGAGGCGTCTATGACAGGAACCGCAGATGTCGATGCCAACGAACCCACCAAGGACAGTCCAACCACTTGATTTGATCTTGTTCGTCACGCTGCTACGTTTCAGAGAATAGTCGGTTCATACCACTACAGTCAATACTTTTAGGCAGCCTGTCAGATATTTTGAAAGGGTAAATTTCACAAATTTATAGAACATGACAAAGGAGTAACACAAACACATGCATTACATTTGTTTGGATAAATTCCTCATTCTGAAATTTTGCCCATTCCCCTTTTCTTCTTTGCACATGAACAAGGTGAGCAGTCAACCAATGTAAAACGCCGTCTTTTAGGAAAGGTTTCTCAAGCCAGGCTAGTCTCTATACTGACATTCTGCCACATCAGCCCAACACATATGGTAAGACAGGCAAGGCCAAATGGCAGAATTGATGCCTTTTTGGGTCGATTGGGTGCAAAGAAGGGCACATAACTCTAGCAACCATGACAATATGAAGGCGACTATGCCAAGATGTGGCAAGATTGTTCCAAGTTAGCACCAACAGGGAGACAAGATGGGGTTGGGTACGCTTGCCTAGACAGGAAAAGTTTTAAAACATGGTGTTTTTTTGTTAAAAGGTTGAGTTTCAATCTAAATGTGTATAGAAATATAAAATGTGGTTTCGTTAGCTATTGAGCTGGAGCCTGGAGGAAGAGGAGGTGCACAACAATGCCCCTGCCAATGGTGAGGAGCTTCTCGACGACAACGCAGCAAAGCAGGATGGTATAGTTTGAATAAACGTCTGACCGTTACCAGAGGTCAGCATCTTGTTTGGACCATAATCGCCAAGCTGGAGCTAGGAGAGATGAGACACAACAAGAAAATTTTGACATGAGGTTTGCCTGTTGTTTTTTTTTTCTCTCATTCGCCCTCTAGTTTTCAACCGACAGACAAAACCAGCACCAAAAATCCAATATTTGACCAAATACAAATGGTAACATACAGTACTAAGTAAAGCCTAGGTTGTCGGGCTGCAAAAGTAACACATGTGGCAACAAAAGCAAGGTCACATGAGGCTACCAATAGAACAGGTGTACCATAGTTAGTCAGTGCGTCCATGAAACACATAAATAAGTAATCAAGCAACAAATCCACAGAAAATATTTGGAGTTTCATGAACCAATCAGCTCATCCAAAAGCTTAAGGTGTAGAGAGAAAGGTGGGAATACAACTCTACTTCAACAGATGCAATCATAGGCGCATTGATCATTACGTAAACCAAAATAGATCATTTTGATTTTTTAAAGGTTCTCAGTAGTGTTGGGAATTTTTATTTTATTTTTTTGGAGTCAACCCACAAAAGTCCCCGCCTCTAATTATGAAAATCCTCCCTGGTAGACACATCATGAATAGAAACATTAGCTATTGATTTCTATAGGATGGAAGTGCATCAAACAGTGGTAACGGTAGACATAACCTGTTGTAGTTTTACTCAATGCTACTGAATCTTTAACAATTCAAGAGGTTTGTTGTTCCAAAGAAACACTAAAGAAGATAATCTAGGTTCAATGAAGAAGGAACAATACCATCTTGTGCACTGTGTGATCCGTACTAATCACATAATTCTGTTTTCCAACATGCCTTTCTCAAAGAGTGATCAAAAGCATTTGGAGAAGCTACAGAGCAGGGGTAACTTGGTAAGGGAAATAAAGATGACACATAGTACACCACATCTTGAACTAGAGTCCATAATATGCCAAAATTAGAAGGAAATCCTTAAAATTCTACAGAGTTAAGACTAAGAAGTGTCAGGCCATGATGAATTTGGCTAAAGTGAACAACAATATGTTTTATCTCGACTATGTTGTACAAGGAATCAAGGATTTGAGCAAAGAAGATTGAATCACATTTTACTTGGCTTAAACACTAAGAAGCCCATGACACCTACAATGATGGAAGTGGTCAGAGAGAAAAAGGTTAAGCACAAAACACATCCGTAAGGCCATTGTAATTTGGGACAAGGGATTCACTCAATGATTAGATGAGGGGAGACCACAGCCTAGACGATAGAGAATAGCCAATGTGTAATGGTTAGGTCCTGGAAGATAGACGATAGTCAATGCAATGTGTCCATCTGCAATCAGGATCTATGGGTTGCATCAACTTTAGTGCGAGGGCACATAAGCCTGTAAACCCCGACAGCCACCACAAGATGTCTATCTCAAAGTGGGGTGAGTAGTGTAGACATCGACAAGGAGTTGTTGCGAGAGAAGTGCATGTTCGCTAGATAACCCAAGATATGAGTTGTTGCGAGAGAAGTGCATGTCCGCTAGATACCCAAGATATGAATTAGGAGTTTTTCCTCCATTGAAGAGCAACAAACAGCTACATTTCCATACAACATAATTATGAATCTTCTTGTAAAGGAAGATGGAATCATAGATGTCCAGTGTCTTACCAAGGGCAAGGGAAGTTATCAAAATGCATAAAAGTAGGGCACAGCAATAGTCAGTGGAATAGTCATTTTTAGTGGCCTTATGCACTGTGTGAAGACAAGGTACTCCAATATTAACAAGATAAGGAAAGCAAGACAGCCAAGAGCAACAAGGAATTGGCTCATGCAAGAACATAGGGAACCAAACTAGTAGTTCAGGATAAAACCTCCAATTCCAAGTAGCTTAATAGCAAGTAATGAGTACTAATTAGTGAATGGCATAAGGTCAAGATGATTGGTGAATTCACGCAATTGATGACATTCACTCCATGTAACTTTGATAGCAAGTCATGAGGACTTATTAGTGAATGGCATAAGGTAAAAATGATAGATGAATTCATGCAATTCATGACATTCACTGACAGCCAAAAACACCCATATGAAAGAAGGCATACCTATTATGATTAAATTGGCGATGTGTAGCTAACGCCGCTTTAGCCTTCTAGCAATATGGTCATATGTGTGGCGCTTGCCAGCCTTATCAAATGCGCGCTTCATATTATCAATGGTCGACTGAGGTAACTCAATTCCCATGTCAAACATTTCATCAGTATATTTCTCCACCTCAGCAAACCTGCCAAAATCAAGCAAGCCAACTATTAGTTCTCTGGCTGACTCATCAGCCGGAGTAATCTGGTGCTCCACAATGCAGTGCCACACATCAATTGCTGCTGATGGGTTAAACTCCTTAGAGAACATGCTGATAGCAGCAGCACAATTGATTGCGGAGGGCAGCTGCTCGTTCTTGCTCATCTCTGCGAGGAAAGCCTCAGCCTCACGAGCCTTGCGCTGCTTGATGAGCCCTTCAAGTATGGCATTGTACGTGATAGAATCTGCAAAGACGCCATTGAAGGGCATTTCGTCAAGCATGCGGAGGGCGTAGGCGGTATCACCAACACTGCAACAGAGGTCGATCATGGCATTGTACATGGGGAGGTTTGGTACAAGGCCAGCATCCGAGATCATCATTTGCCAAATGGCCAAAGAGTTTGCATAGTCGCGCTTGTGGACGACAAGGTCGATTGCCCTGGCGAAGAACTTGAGCCCCGGGAGGCAGCCCTTGGACCGCATCACCTGAAGGAACTTGAGCGCCTCGCCGAATTGATCCCCGCGCACGAGCGTGGAGAGGAAGGCATCGTACGCGGGCATGTTGCTTGCGTCCCAGCCGACGCGGACAACCATCTCGCCGAAGGTGCTCTTGGCGCGCTGGACGTTCCCCTCTTTCTCCCACGCCTCGAGGAGTATCCCGAAGGTGTCCGCGTCGGGCGCGACGGTGGCCTTGGTGCGCTCGAACAGGTCCTGCGCCGCCTGCGCGCGGCCTTCCCCGCGGCACATGGCGGAGAGGAGAGAGTTGAGGGCGACAGCGTCCGGCTTCACGCCGTACTTCCCCATGACGTCGAAGGCCTCGACGGCTTTCCTGAGGTTGCCGCTGGCGCAGTAGGAGGAGAAGATGGAGGCAAAGGTGGCAACGGTGATGAGGCCGCCGCCCTCCTTGTTCATGGCGCGGATGGCGTCCCACATGGGCTCCTCCATGCCGGCCTTGCCGAGGATGTCGACGAGGAGGTTCCAGGCGTAGCCGGTGTGCTTAACCGACCGCCCCGACCAGACGAAGAAGCGGACGGCGGATTTGGGGCGGGAGTAGCAGACGCGGGACCTGAGCACCTGCTCCGCGACCTCCGCCGTCGGGCCGATGCCGCAGGAGGAGAGCTCCGCTTCCGCATCCCCCGGCTGGACCCGGCCGAGGATCTCCAGGAACGCCTCCGCGCGCGGCGACTCCTCCTCGCCGTCCGGCCGCCCCTCCTCCGTCGCGGCGCTCATCGGCGACGGCGCTTCGATCTATTGAATCTCTTCGTTCCGATGGCTGAAGCGAAGTAGGAACAGTGAAATTGCTTCGGGATTGAACTGCTTCCGATTCTCTGAATCTCTCGAACAGCATTTACTGGAGGGGTTGTTGGCGATGAGTTTCCGCGGTGACCGGTTGCCATCGTCGTGTGTATTGGGCCTACAAAACAAAACCTCGCGCTTAGGCCCAACAGAGAAGAAGGCCCATCAACCTAGGCCATTGCAGAAGAACATTTGGGCCGACCAAAACTTTTGTGAGCCCCAACTCTAGCAAGGGCGAATACAGCATAGTATATCGGTATAGGCAAATTTATGTGCTAGTGTAGTGAATAGTGAGTACCGAGTTCGGCAAAACACTGCTTTTAGTTGACCACTGCTGCGTCCTTCAGCTGCCCATATGATGATCAGAAGTACTCCAAAAGGATGGCGTGAATCACGGTTAGCTTTTCCACGTTTCACAAAATGATGACCCATAGTTGGCGTACGCTACATTAGCCTTCTGAGTTCTGAGCTAACCCGTCAGGATGGCTATACGCGTGTTTAAAAACCAGCTATACGTACCTTTCAATGAAAATTCAGCCTGCGATGTCTACTATACGCACTACACACAATGCACACGATCGGAGGCTGCCAGACTGGGACGATGTCGTCTATCGAGCAGTCCAGTACGCATACGGTATTGACTTGGGGCGTTCACCATCTAGCTACCGCTTTTTATCCGGAACAGCGCAGTGATAGCGAATTGGAAGGAGAACCAGCAATGCAAGCAAAACGGCCGGTAGACCAACTGGCCGGCAAAAATACCCCCTGCACTGCGCATCTGACCATCCCCTTCTACCTCTTGACGCCAAATTAAACCGACAGAAGGGAAGGTCGAATATGACAGCTAATCACAATGCAAATATATAACCTGCACGCCAGAACCAGGAGCGTATACATCGATCGGTACAAGTCATATCCTTTCACATTAAAACACGTAATTAAGTATGAACCATTTTCTTTTTTGAAAAAAAAAAAGGACCAAGCTCGTTAATCCTCTCGTGGTTTCAGACCATCTGACCATGCCACAATTCACAGGTATGATAGCCGCTCCTTTGCAAAACAATCGATCGATACATCTACGCATCAACACAAATTCACGCCAGTATTTCGTCTGTCCAAACGTCGACCATTGGGTGGGTCATTGCGTGTATATACATACACACACGGTCCGACGTTGGTATAGAGACGTGTCATGACTTGCATAGACAGTATGGGTCGGAATTAAATTAGGGTTGTTCAGATTGGTATCATTTTAAGTCATATCTTTTTTATAAAATTATCAAAAAAGTATAGTTTTTTACCAAATTTTGGTAAGTGCATAAGAAATCCTATAATATTAATAAATTACTAAAATTTTAGCATGATCAAAATTTGGTAAGATTTATTTTAGATACAATCTAAACAATCCCTTAGCCGGGTGCACGACCGAGGGGCGTCTTAGTTCTGGGCCGGGTACAGAGATGCGCCCTACCTTACGTGTGTCCAGGGCAGCACCCACGTGGACCGGGCCACTGCCCGCACGCCACGTGCCCCGCTCATGGGTGGCAGTACAGTTCAGCATACAACCATATATGCAACACGATAGTAACAGCGCGTGTGATCGATGATAACGACAGGGAGAGGGAGAGGAGGATGAGGCGCCGTAGTAGTAGTGTGGTACAGCGGGCGACAACGTCGAAGCCTCCTGCAAGGGGCATCACACACCGGTGCACGGTCGACCGTGATCACTCATTGGCAGATTTGTATTTTACGGCATAAAAATTACATGATGCTACAGTAAAATAAAATATGCTCCTAGCAGATATCACTAAATTTTCAACTACAAAAATAATATTAATTATATAACACGGATAAATTGTGGGTGAATTCGACTGCTTGGCTATACTTGAACAAATCCTTTTCTTCCCTACACTACCAACCAAAAGTATTGCTAAATTTAGCTACTTGGCTTCGTTCATTTGGGCTTGTTCCCAACCTGCACAGTGAACACGGAAAACGGAACGATCCATTAGCGCGTGATTAATTAAGTTTTAGCTAAATTTTTTTCAAAAATGGATTAATTTGATTTTTTAAGCAAAACAAATCATTTTCTTCCCTACACTACCAACCAAAAGTATTGCTAAATTTAGCTACTTGGCTTCGTTCGTTTGGGCTTGTTCCCAACCTGCACAGTGAACACGGAAAACGGAGCGATCCATTAGCGCGTGATTAATTAAGTTTTAGCTTAATTTTTTTCAAAAATGAATTAATTTGATTTTTTAAGCAACTTAAACTTTTTGTAAAAAACACACCGTTTAGCAGTTTGAAAAACGTGCACGCGAAAAACAAGAGGGGTGAATTAGGAGAAGAGAGGAAGAGCACAGCCGAATTCATGTCCCTCTTTTACTTTTGGTTGTTTGCCTATCGTAGTCCACCATCCTATAGCTCATAGTGAGCTCTCATCTACAAGGGTATGGATATCACATCCTATCACTAGCTAGGCTTTACACTGTAGTCTGAAAATGCTGTATGTTCTCATTAATCCAAACAACACGTATTGGTATTTTTAGTATGAGGTATCCTATTCATGACTAGAGGTATCATAATTGTTCTTGTTAATAGTTTTAGCATTTCTTTTTCCTTGCAGAGAGGTAGACTGATCATGCGTGAAACAAGATGAATAACCTAGATGTGGTATATTGCTTTGTTGCTTGGTGGAATGAATTTGTTACTTTGTACAACCTACACCAAAGAACAACCATCTAAAGGTTCAAACAATTAATAAGACATGGTTTTTAAATACAATCAATAAATGACATAAATAGCTAATATGTTGCTGAGTGTGTAACAACAATTAGTTCGTCGTCCTTATATAATGTTGTATAGATATTTTTTCTAACGTGTACCAAAAATGGAGCCATTGACCCTTGGTGAAGAGATGAGTCAAATAACCCATACCACAGATAGGATGGATATCTCTTATTGTATTGTACTACTCGATCACATATTTTGTTTCATCGAGGCAAGACTTATCAATCATTACTCTATTAGGATATAATTTTATGGCAAAAGTAGTTATTTTTGAATATAAATACAATAATTTTAATCTTGTGTTAAAAACCATATTTTAATAGAATAATTGTTGTTCAAAACCTTATCATGACGAAACAAAATACGCATTATAGTTTGAGATGGAGATAGTATATACTATCTCTTCGCTCAAAATTCGTAGGAGTATGATAGTTCTTTTTTATGCTGTGATAATGTAGAAACAACTCGTTAGACGATAGTGTTGTTTCTAGGTGATATGCAAGGCGATTAACAACACACCGTTGTGATCTCATCCTTCATGCATTCATGACTTCAAGAGATTGGATAAGATTGATTTGTTCCAACGACCTTTTGCCTGTGGCCCTAAATTTCCTGATCATCCCGGTCAAGCTGTGACCGGTGTTAACTGCACTCCGGTAGTCCGGTAGTATATCAATCTGGGCCGTACCCGACCGGCACACTACTGCAGTACTCGAATTGCACTAGCATTTGCATTGCGTTCAAGTTTCAACCGGCCCAGTCTCCTCCAACAGCCGGGCCCACGGTTGGGCCCATTCGCCAGTAGGCTGCAATTCACGCGCCCACGCTGGGGCCGGGGCCACCGGCAGCGAACGTGGGGAGACAGCCAAGCGCGAGACCACGTGTCGCCTTCGCGGACCCCTCGACCCAGCCGGGGGGGCCATGTTGCCATCGTGTGTGCAGCGACGGCGTCCCGGGCCCTTTCCTCTTGACGAAATTCCGACAATGCCCTTGGCCAATTATTAATCCCTGTGACTTGACTCATTTTCAGCGTGAAGCTGGTCGTACTCGTACTAGTACGATTTTGTCTCGTCGCGGGCACGTCACTGGTGAAAATAGTATGTTTACTCGCCACGGTTCAAGCGTGTAAAAGAACGACGTGTCCCATGGCCACACAAACGCCCACGGTGTGCACCGGTGCATAGCTGTAAGCCTGTAAGCGTACGAAGCCGTGGCAGCGTGAACCACCGGAGGGCAGAAGCGTCATTCCAAAAAAACAGTCTTATCCGCTTCTGCCCTCTCTCGTCACTCTTCACCTTGCGGAGGCGCTAGTATTCCGGTTCTTCACCCAGCTCCTATAAAATCCAACGTGGACAACCAAACGTCCAAACCCACACACAAACTCCAAACCCATTATTACTCTCCTCACGACATTCTCGCGCTCTCTCCTCCTGTAAAAGATCGGTGGTTGCGAGCGGCGTCACGGTAAAGCGGATCAAATTATATATTACCCCTGCAGCGTAGTCCGATCGATCGTCCGGCGGCGGCATATGGCTGGGAGCGCGAGGTCGGCGGCAGCGAAGCACGCCTACCGGATGTTCGCGCCGTCCAGGGGCGCCGCGGCGAGGTGCCCCGGAAGCCCCGGGGCGGACGAGTTCGACGAGTCGGAAGTGTGGGGCTCGTTCGGCGCGGCCGGCGTGGAGTCCAGCCCCGCCGAGCTAGGCGCCCGGGGCCGCGCGATCCCGTCCGCTCGCGCCGGCCGGAAGGCGCCGCTGGATCGGGCCGCCGGCTCGCTACCGGTGAACATACCGGACTGGCAGAAGATTCTTGGGGTCGAGTACAGGGATCACCAGGCCGCTGCTGCAGAGTGGGAGCTCCAGGGCGACGGCGACGACGACTACGAGTACGGCAAGGTGGCCGGCGTCGGCGGCGTGGTGATACCGCCGCACGAGCTGGCGTGGCGCGGCCGCGCGGCGTCGCTGTCGGTGCACGAGGGGATCGGGAGGACGCTCAAGGGGCGCGACCTCAGCCGGGTCCGGGACGCGGTCTGGAAGAAGACCGGCTTCGAGGACTGACCGGCGAGCTAGCTGATCACTCCCGGTGGTTGGCCTCGCCGTGCAGACGTGCAGTAGGTTAAAAATGAGTACTTAGTAGTACTAATTACTTTATTCTCTTTTGTTCTTATTTTTCCTTTCGCCATGGACAAGAAAGAAATTGGGTAGTACTCCTAGCTAAGAAGGCTAGATGCGAGAGGACAGGAAGAGCGGGTGGTTTGTTCATTCAAGGTGTGACAATTTTGAGGGCACCTGGAGATGGTTGGAGTTGGTTCATCAGCTGATCGAGCCTGTATTTTTTTTCTACCTTTCGAGTATGGGAAATTCCACATTACTGCGCAATGTATGTATTATACCACTGTTTTGTATGCAAAATTGTGCATGCCGTTTTGTGCGAATTTGCAGAGGAAGAATTCAGAAAGAATCTTGGGTTGACATGCATGCATGCTGCAAGTCTGCCACTTATTTTTTAGTGGTATTTTATTTATATAATTCGAGCAAAGAAAATATCTTTGATACCGTCACACCACACATTTTCCAGTAATTTTGTATGCATGTATATATATATTGATGTCATTCAACAGGAGTATAAATGGAAAATGAACGTCTGCCTCTCCTGCAATAGCTAAAATGATGAATTGTTCTTTTGGATGAGCGGGACACCAAAGTATAGTGCAACACTAGCTAGCAACATCATTGCCAATGATGCAGCGGCAAGCTGGCCCTACTGAACAGTTAGCAGATACTGATAGGTATCAAATCACAGTGATTATATAAGGGAAATTCTGGAAATACATATACTCCTTCACTATGTTCAGACTTTAGTAGGGTCCAATATCAGAATTAAAGTTGATGCTAAAACAGATTAGGTGACATGATGCTGCGAGTCTCCGCAAACCGAAGAGCATCAATAATTGATCGATTAGTAGTAGTAGTATTTGTTAACACGGCTATACATGGATAGCCGATAATATGGCAAATGGCAAGGCGTCGTTTTCCCAACGTTGTAGCTGGATAAGATCATGTAGGGCCATGTAGGACCCTATCGCCTCACCCATGCTGCTGCTGCAGCCGCACACAGGAAAAATATATCAAAACGACGTCCCCTTCCCGACCCGACCCGACACATGCATCGCTGAACCGTAATGCTCACTCACTCCCATCTGCTTATGTCACGACGCAGTTTTAAACCCGTACGAAACGACAATGGCACGATCAATTTAAAACGGAGCAGGGTGCGGCTGCGAGTAAACTTGTGCCTTGCTGAGCCAAGCTCGCCAAATGGTCTCGACGTGGACTGATGGGACGTCCTCGGACGCACGACGCCGCAGCCTGCGCACGAGCAGAGCCCATAGCAGGCGGCCGCTCGACCGAGGCAATCAGGTTGGAGTTGGACGCATCGGCGAGGTGATGCCAGGCCATGGCACGGATGTGCACGTGAAGGCAGCTGCTGCCGCGCGCCTGCGCCACTGCACGCGCACGCGCGCGCGCGCGGCGGGGCGGCGTGTGGCCCGTGGGTGCACCACGTCTCTCTGGGGGGCTCTGGTTCGGTGGCAGTGGCACGCACCGCGGCGCCGGCCCGCACTAGGATCTGTCGGCTCGGTTACGAGCAGGGCGCACTGCCGCAACGGCGCAGCTGGCAACAGGAGCCTGCCCATGCATGCATGCATGGCACCGCGGTGATCGATCGACCGACTGCTGCAGCGGAGCTAGCTACCCGGGGTTGATTTGGTTGTCGCCGTGGCGCGAAGCTTGTCTCTCCGCCACGTAAGACGTGGATCGATCAGGCTTTCTACCTGGCACCGCTTTTATAAAAGAGAAGATTGTACTACAATACTGAACCTAGCAGCTCGCCAAGCTGCAGCAGAAACGCATGGGGAACGTTGCGCTGCATCAGTACAGGGGAAACTATTTTTATCCCTCGAAGGATGTTCCTTCGTTTACTTAAAAACCATTCAAACGGTTATGAAAAATTCCGGAAAAATTTGACAATACTCATACACCATATCTATATAACTCCATAAAATCTTAGGTCCAAACTCAACTCACACGTCAAGATATAAAAAAGATAAATTTAACAAATGAATAGTAGCGTACTGTTTACATCTGAATTTATCTTTTTTGTTTCTCAATGTGTAAGTTGAATTTGAACTTGATTTTTGGTGAAAAGATAAATATCACTATACTCCACATTATCAATTTTTTTTATAATTTTTTACAACTATTTGTATCGAATTTGAAAGAAAAGGTATACGAGTGGATATCCCCTCGGGGATTAGAATCCACTCCCATCCAAGTGGTTTGTCAAAGTGAGAATCCAGGCCAGGCCAGTGGCCTGACCAGACGTGGCGGTTGCGACTCGCGGGTGGCGAGTGGCGACAGGCTACTCGTCCTAGTACGTGCGTGCGTGTCAACTCAGCCGCGCGAGGCGACGCCGCATGGAGCGCCCCGCTCCACCGCGCCGGCGCGTGCTCGCGCGGTGGTTTGGCTTTCCGCGCCCTGTGGGCATCTGGGCGAACCCGGCCGCCGCTGGTTTTTTGAGGTGGTAGTTGGACGAGTCGAGGAGGGGTCAAGCGCGTCAGGATTGCTCCGCGAGAGGAGGTTTTGCGGCTGGCTCGCTGCCGGCGGGGCACTGCAAGACCAACGGACGTGCGGGCTGGGGATGACGATATTTTTTCTAGAGACTTCTTGGATCTCGTAAACTGGCAGGGGCGTCGGTTGCCGAGTCCCCAAAGCGGCAACAAATTCCTGATGTTGACACGGTGAGAAACCAAGGCCAGGTGTTCGGATTCGCTCAAGACTGACTCAACAAACATCGAAGGAGTACTTACCGTTTGCACAGAATGTACTGTAAAAATGTTTATTCAGCACATTCACAGTGTAAGGACGTGGCGTTCAGTCTCATAGCAAGAAACCGAATATTCGGCACCACATCAGCAGTACGCGGAGCCAAATGAAGTTCTCGGAGCCAAAGATGGACACTCGTTCTTCAAACGAAGAACGACTTGCGATGCAGGAGAAACCGCGTTGTGGAGGTCGGAGCCTCACGGGCGTGGATTCGCGCAGGAGTTAACGGTGAGAGAGAGAGGAAGATGCCGCTGCCGATGAGACTACCACTGCCACCGCATCCAGAGACGAGGACGGGAGCTCGCCGGCCACGCCGCCCAGCGCCATCGCCGCTGGTGCCATCGCCGCTCGGGCCGCCTTGCCGCCCGAAGCCATCGCCGCTCAGGCCACCCTTCCGCCCGGAGCCGTCGCTGCTCGGGCCGTCTCGCCGCTGAGCTCATCGGCCTCCTCCTCTCCGCGTCGCCAAGCTCGTTGCCATCCTCCTCTCCACGCCGCCGACTCGGGGACCGCCACTGCTTCGGGGAGGAGAGGAGGAGTGGATCCGGCCGGCCGTCCCCCGCTCCCGCGCCACTGACGCCGGTGCTGGTTCGGGAGAGGAGAGGAGGAGTGGATTTGGTCGTTCCACCGCCCTCGCCGCCCCGACGCTGCCCTTTTTTCCGTGCTCTCTGCCGACGGGAAATGAGGAGAGGAGGGGTGGATCTGGCCATTCCACCGCCGACCTCGCCGTCCGCCGTAGAGAATCGGGGGACGATAGGAGGGGTGAATCTGGCCGCTCTTCAACCGCTCTCACTCCGCCGACCTCGCCGTCCCCCGCCGCTGCTCCGCCCGGTACTGACGCCGACGCTGCTTGGGCTACCCCACCGTTGCTCCGCCCGGCGAATCTCGCCGGTTGGGCTACCACGCTCCGCCGGCGCTCCTCTCTGAATCTCGGCCTCCTCCACCGATGAGTACAAGTAGAGAGGGGGAGAGATGAAAAGTGAGGGAGAAGGTTTTGGTGGGACCCACTACAAACTTTGCCCTAGTGCCTCAGCCTCCTCAACTGTAAAGTATGTGTCCTTTGAGGGGCTTGGGTTAGGTGGTAACCGACTGGTAAGTGCGGTAGCTGGCCTGTGAATGGCCTCGGTAGTCTCCGAAGCCACTTGCCAACGCAAACAAAATTGTCACTGCTCCGTGGCCAAATTAATGATTGACCCGGTTGCAGTAGTATGAGGTGCATGCAGAACGACAGATTTGCAACGATCTAATAATGCGGCTGCTATAATGTACCTTCTATGTTAACCACAACAGTGATCAAATATTAATAACCTCTCTTTCTGACTATCGAGATTTTTTTTTTCGCTGCCTTTATGCAACCTCTGTCAAAATCAGGAGTCATCATACTCTGCCCCAAGCCGTTTTCGATCATCAAATTGTTAATATATCTAGTACTACCCTCGGTTGTTTAGTAGAACCCGCAAGGTGTTCCCTTGACGTGGAGTGCTTTGCTACAAAGCACATTGCAATCATCGATCGGTCATACTACATTGTACAGTCCTTTGTTTTCTTAACATTTTCACTCTTTTTTTACGGAAATCAGTACATACACCATATACGTCAATAGAAAACGGTCGCTACTCCCTACAGGCTGCAGAGTGCATACTGCATTTTCCTTCAAGTTGCGCGCCCAAATGCAGAAAATGTCATCTTGATGCCATCACATTTCACGGTCACTCTCGATCTTCTCCAAAGGCAAACATCCATCAGTCTTTCGTCTGGTGACGAAGCACCAGCGAGGCAGCGACCGGTTAAAGTTTAACCACGGGATGAGGTGAGGTCTATCCTTTTGACAAAAGATGCATGATGCATCACATATCTAGACGGCAAACGGATTCGTTGATTCTTCAGAGTTCAGGGCAAATGACGAGTGGTTACTGCCCCTGTAGAGATGATTTGCTTTATGACTTCCGTATCAAGCCTCCGAGTCCATGTCTTATGTCTAGTCCTTCGCTATCTACTTTCCAGTCACCCCATTAGGCAAGCAATCAAGCATCTTCCAGAACACAAACACAAACCATATCTATTGACATTACTTTGTTTCTTTTACTCGAGTAGCATAATTGCACTAGCATATACTGGGACATGTACCATTTGCTCCGAGGAGGCACAGGCAGCTGGTACTGCTACTGCATCGGGTACTGATTCCTCACTGATTACCGGCATTACCGGCCGACAGTTCTTTTCAGATTTGACGACCATAGGAAAATTAAAAAAGAACGCTTGATCGATCGCTCGTACACATCCAATGTGATACTCCTACTAGCTCAGAATTAGCGCAAAAGACGTCTACAAGACCACCCAAATTTGCACAAAATCAGTTCGCAACAGGTCGACTATATTGGTCCCAGCTCCCAACCGACAGCAACACTGTCCTTTAGAACAAAGCCAGCTTTGAATCCTGTTGTTTTGGAGGTAAACAGGTGTCTCCTCTCTCGGTGCTGGGGCCTTGCGTTTATGGACAAACGGGTCACTCATGCTGTCCAGGTCCCGGGTTGGCACGAAAAGAAGATTGATGCAACCGTGCACACAGTTCTACCCACTGATTGGAACGGTGAGCCTTCTGATGATGTACCAGTACAATTTCACCACATCTTTTGTCTGATTCATTCAAAAGCTGAGAGCCACGACGAACACGGCACAGGGGATTCATCCAATCACTACTACTGATCCCTGGGGACGAATTATTGAGTTTCACATTCAGAGGTCGCGAAATGATGCGATGTGCACAGGGGATCTAGCAGAAGCGGCCACAGTTCACTAGAGTTAAAAGCAGCTTAACTTCAGGACATGGACAGGTTGAGGTACGTATACTGTTTTGGAAAGGTCACCTTCCCAGCTACAACTACAAGACACAAACCATGCTAGTCCACAAATAAGCTCTTCCTATGGAATTTTCGGATGAACTTG
This sequence comes from Oryza punctata, assembly GCA_000573905.2. Classification (NCBI taxonomy): domain Eukaryota; kingdom Viridiplantae; phylum Streptophyta; class Magnoliopsida; order Poales; family Poaceae; genus Oryza; species Oryza punctata. Next base: position 24,400,919 of record CM002491.2, on the reverse strand, counting down.
TGGACGGGAATGCTTCGCCTGTTATTCTCGGAGAAAAGAGACGTCCATTTCATTTCCAGATGAAACGGAAACAACTTGATAAGGTTTGAAAAACGCAGCCCAAGCAGAGCATACAAATTCTCATAGCTATATCTGCAGCTCAAAAATAAAATAAAAATAAAAACAGAACGAAAATATCTCGCGCATCCCATATTCCAAAGAAAACATGCATACCGTGTTAATAAATGGTTACGAAAAACGTGTGTAAGATGTGATAATAATTTGGTTAATTTGTATTTAAGTGTCTCTTAATGTGATTTCTCATTTCTGAATCTGAATAGAAGTTCCTTCATAAAACGCATCCAGTGAGTGAGAAGGCCCATGCTGTCAAGCACTGTTAAACATCGGCCCAAAAAGTCCATGTCAACCAACAACACATCTTTTCGAGTTTTTTTATTTTTAATTTTTTTATTAAAAGTTTTGCAAAAATAATTTTTTTTTTCAAAGTTTGATAGAACTGGTCTCCCGTGGCTTTCTCGGAGGGCGATTTTTAAAAATCGCCCTTTCAAAGGGCGGCAAATGTGACGTGGCAGACGGCCGTTGGCTCTCTGCCGACGGCCGTCTGCACATTTTGCAGGCGGCCCCTTGCCGCCTGCAGAGGGCGGTTTTTACTGTGCGGCGGGGGGAGGGGGGCGCCTGCAAAAGGGCGGTGGGGGGTTTGGAATTTTGCAGGCGGCCATCTTGCCGCTTTCTGTAAGGGCGGTTTTTCACTGTTCATACAATTTAGGGTTTCCATATGTTCAAAAATGTACCCAAAATACCGTGTACGCCTAAATAAATCATAAACTGTATGAACAGTGAAAAACCGCCCTTACAGAGGGCGGCAAGGGGGCCACCTGCAAAATTCCAGGCCCCCGCCGGCTCTTTTGCAGGCACCCCCCGCATAGTAAAAACCGCTCTCTCCTAGGGCGGCAAGGGGGCCGCCTGCAAAATGTGTAGACGGCCATCGGCAGAGAGCCAACGGCCGTCTGCCACGTCACATTCACCGCTCTTTGGAAGGGCGATTTTTAATTATCACCCTCCCAGAGAGCGGCGGGAGACCAGTTCTGTCAAACTTTGAAAAAAAATTTTTTTTGCAAAACTTTTAATAAAAAAATTAAAATAAAAAAAATTCCATCTTTTCATCGCGATCCCAAACATCGGCCCAAAAAGTCCATGTCAACCAACAACGCATCCTTCCATCGCGATCCCGTCCGGCCCATGTAGGCTTGCATTGCCGTGGCGGCGGCTGCGCCTCCGTGATCCTTGAGACCGCCCCGGCCGAACCCTCGCGGATTTGGGCAGGTTTTACTAGGGTTTTTGCTGATCTGCTTCCCTTCCGCGGCGCCACCCTCTTCTCTACTCCTTCCGCTTCCTCCGCCTACCATGAGAGACCTCCAACTCTCGCTGAACCAGACACAGAGGGTGCGCCTCGAGGCCGCGCTGCACGAGCTCCAGACCGTCGCCCCCGCCGCCGCCGTCACCGTCGCGGACACCATCCCCGTCAACGACGAGGACAACATTCTCAAGTGAGAGCAAGCACTCCCCCCTTGTCTCCCCCTCCCAATCTCGTATTCCCTTTCGTCTGTGGCGGCAGTACGACTGGACTGATGGGGTTTTCACGTTTTCCTCTGTGCGCGCAGGGGGCATGGGACATCGGATCAGGACGGGGAGGTGGTGGCGACGCTGTGCGGCGTGGTGGAGCGGGTCAACAAGCTGGTCTACGTGCGGACGCTTAGGGCGAGGTACACGCGCTCTACCTTCCTTGGATTCACCGACGTATCATAGAATCAATTTTCCAGCGATTTTATCCATTTTTTATGAACCTAAAAAAGCGGTTCATTTTCGTGCTCCTTCATTGGATAACACTGGCAGAACGGTGGTATTTCCATGGGCGTTTTCTTATAGGACTAGCTTCTGAGATGAGAGCAGGGTTTATGTTATTGTACCGACTTCAGCGGTAGATTTTGTTGGGTGGATGTAGATGGACTGATGGAGTATATGTAGAATGGGGATTATGGATTCAATTTCGAAGCACTCAGGGTGAGGTGTTAAGAACCTGTGATATACTGTGATGCAGGTGGAATTGTTCTGAGCCTGTAATTTGCACCAAATCAAACCTATACTTGATATTTTTTGGCTGTGGAAATGATTGGTACAGACCATTACTAGTTCTTTATGAATTCATTAAAAGTTTGCTATCATGGAAGAGATACAATGTTCATTTGAACTTTGAATTACTTGACAAGTTTTTAATAAGTTCTGGTACCAAAATACAATGTCCTAGCTACTTTTATTTTAAAACTATTTGGTTTCTGGTTTTGAATGTCTGGACAATCTGAATGTAAGAATCATGCTTTTGTTCGTGTGATTTCTGTCGGTGGAGAGGAAGTGAGGGGAGCTTCATCTGAATGAGCATGGCAATGCTTAGTCCATTTTCTCTCTGACCTTTTTAGGTATAAGCCGGAGGTTGGTGATATCATAGTTGGCCGTGTTATTGAGGTATTGACAATTATGCTTTATGCCACTCTTTGGACATTCTTACTGATTTTGGTCCATGAATATCATTTTAGGGATACAAACTTCAGTTTGCTGGATATGATTATTTAGTTAAAAGTTGCTAAAATTTCTTAGTCTTTAGGCAGTCCTGATAATATATGCATCGATTGGAGTAAGGTGTTTTTGGACAGATGTCCATCCAAATGACCACTGTGTTTTGGTAAATCTGGTTCAATATTATAGTCACATCTTCACAAATTAGCTATTGTTATCTTTATTATTATGTCAGTTCAACATCCATGTTATGCAAATCTATTAAACAAAAGATAAATAACCTGCTGTGATGATTTTTGTTTCTCAAGATTGCACCTAAACGCTGGAGGTTGGAGATAAATTTTAGCCAAGATGCTGTTTTGATGCTTTCTTCAATGAATTTACCCGATGGAATTCAGGTACGGTTTTCTCATTTTTTGTATCCTAGGCTTATAATATCCAAAGTTTGTGGGATGTCAGATGGCTGAACACAGCTACATCTTCCTGTTATACCAGTCTGGAAGATAAATAATGTGGAGGACTGCAACAAAAGATATTTCACGCCTTCAACGTTCATTGAAGCACCCTTTCTAGTCTCCTTAGTTACCTTAAAACACTGAATTCATTGAAAGCCATTCTGTTTCACTTAGAAGTTTAGCTTTTGCATTGTTGAAAGATGAAAGATGACTATTCCATTTAAAATTTTGAATTATCCCTTTAATGAAAACTATTCTATTTCACTTGGAGATATAAAGCATAGAAGCACTGCTCAAGATCAGCATTGTATTTGAATAAAAACACCAACTGAACCAATTTTCATGTAAATGACCAGAGAAATACAAGTTTGAAGAAACATGGTGGCATGTTAGGTGCTAGTGTGTCAGGGTCCATGCTGTCTATCCACTAACATTACTCTAGGTGTGTGTCCATCGAATAGATGGCACCATAGAACACCATGGCCACATAGAAATGATTCATTTTACTGTTCTGGAAAATTATACACTAAAATGACTTCGTTGGAATATTGCCTAACAGCTTACATGTTTTGTTATGTTCAAAGCAACCAATGGTGGACACTGTTATTGTATTATAAATTTCACTATTTTATTTTCTCGTTTTTCTCTAGTATTCTAGTTAATGCATTTTCCCGTCCACACTATTAGAGAAGGAGAACTGCTGTCGATGAACTTAATATGCGGAGCATTTTTGAAGAAAATGATGTTATCTGTGTAAGTATTGTGCTTACCCTTTCTCTCTGAAGGTAGAAGGACTAACTTGTTTGGTGCTGGAATGGATTTTAATTTTGATAGGGGATTTGACTTAGGCCACTCAATAGATGTGCACTTGAGTATCTGCCATTCCGTAGAAGGTATGATAATATGCCTCTCAATAGACACACATAATCCTTCTAGGTATGATCATAATCCATAGAAGGTATGATCTGCATTCTACCCCTTCTAGGTTGGCCTGGAGGGAAGCATGCAAACAAAATGGTGAAAGTGGCAAATCATCAAGTATGCGTGTGTATTGACTATTGGGTAGCAGATTATCAGTTACTTTCTGTTGAGTGGTAAATCCTGCACACCTATTGAGTGGCAAACAGTCTCAACCTGCTCATTTAATGTACTCAATTCATCATCTATCAGAACCATTTTTTACCAACTGTTTATGCTAGTCACCTATGTATCTATATTTTGATTAGCACCAATCATCCATGAATAATGCATTAATGCATCAGGCAGTTCAACCTGGCACATTTTTCTGAACATTATTTTTTTTTCTGTGAATGCATTAGTTAGTTCTGGAGAAATTTCTTCTGCTCGTAAGGCATTTTGCTTGCAGATTACAATAGGATGCCTCAATCAAGCATTTTGTATTTTGTTTACCATTTTTTGTTTGTGAGGTCAAATTTCAATTTCCCATACTTCTCTTTATCTATTATTCTAGCCTAGGCACTTGTCATATTTGAAATCTAATTTCCCATTTATATTTCTACATTTTGTCATCGATACTAATTTCCATTTTGGAGCACCATTTAAATGATATGCTGCTTCTTTGCATGGAATTAATTACCAGGCTGAAGTTCGTGGTTTCCAACATGATGGATCTCTGCACCTACAAGCACGGAGTCAAAAGTACGGAAAGGTATATGCCAGATCAACCACTCTGTCAGCTATTATTGCCCATACCCTAATAATGAAGATTATGTTCTTATGTGACGTGTGTATTTCGGTAATTTGTATGTTGTCTTAATTATGAATATGCTCTATTTAAATGCCCACAGTGTTGCTGTGCGCGCACAAAAATTGTTCCATATTTATCTTCCAGAGCAATAATGCAAAGGAGGTTTATAAATAGTTCAGGGACATGCAATGATGCAAAGGAGATTTATAACTAGTTCAAGGAGACAAGGGCATTTAATAATGAATAATGCTAAGGTTTGCAGCTAGTTCAGGATGTGTTTTAAGTCTTGACGCCTAGTTTTCCTTAAGTTTGATAATGACGTTTGTTGTTCTGTACTTCGTATGTGACTGCTTTAATTACACTGTTGCCTTTTCAGTTCAAAAGATTTTACATTTCAACCTAATTCAACATTAGATTGTTACTGTTTCTCGTCTGATGTTTCTTATTTTGCAGCTTGAGAGGGGTCAACTGCTTGTAGTACCTGCGTACTTGGTAAAACGACGGAAGCAACATTTCCACCACCTTGAGCAATATGATGTTGACTTGATTCTTGGTTGCAACGGATTCATCTGGGTAGGTGAGCATGTTGTGGTCGGTGAAAACACTAATATGATGGAAGATAAGCCGAGTTTGAGTGCTGAAGTGGAGAATTTCACTCCACTAGAAACGAGGAAACATATTTGCCGTCTTGCCAATGCTGTACGTGTGCTTTCAGCTCTGGGATTCACTTTGACAGTTGAACTGATAATTGGGACTGCTGAAGCAAGTGTATCATCAAATGTCGAGATAAACGACATGCTTGGGGCTGAATTTTATGTCCAGACAGCAGAGAGAGAGGCAAAACATCGAGCTGATCTGTTGCGAAAGAAAAGTGGAGCAAGGTAAAATCTGCTGATCCTGGTTGTGCAGAGCAGCAGCATCTGGTCCGTACGAGATATGTAAAGGTGCCTAAACGTGGACAAGAAGAATGCCTGATAAGTGCCACCGTACTCTGACATAGAGATCGAACTGTTTTTAGATCTACTCCGCGATGTTGTGCGTGCATTTTATGATAGTGCTAGAAATGGCTAAACGCTGGGCTTGCTGGAAGGGCCTCATCTATGTTAAATCACATAACCATTGATGTACGTTTGCCGCCTTTTTTTGAATTGTATTACTGCATAATTCCTTTCTTGAAAATTCTACTAGTAAACTATATCCTGGTTTTGTCGGTGTCAAAATGATGTTCAGATTTTTATTTTATCTTTTCAGCCCCTTACCTTTCCAAGCTATGAACTTGTAAATTTTACTGCCTTTTCAAGATAGCAAGATATGATGCGTCACATGATTGCTGGCCTATTTTCTCTCGTCACTCCAGAGTCCCCGGACACATCTGGATTCTGGAGTGCCGGTGAGCAGTGAGCGCTAAAACTATTCTCGTGGAACAGATCTCAGTATGCAATCCTAAGTTTGTTTTTCTTCCCAGAAATTAGACCTATATCAGTTCAGGAGGAGCAAACTAGTTTGATTTAAACAATCACCCTAAATTACCTACGATACGTGCAGTCCTACAAAACAGTCGCAGCTAAAAATTTGCAGATGAAACGGCCCTGAAGACTGGAGATGGAGCGGATCACGTGATGGCGTCTACTGTATACCTTAACAAACGAAACAGTACTCCCACCGGTCCACCGCCTTGCATGGGCCACAGCCCGGCATCCCAATCAAGGATTCGGCGGCGCCCCATCCCGTCCCTCGTAAGCTCTCCCACAATCTCCCGGTCTTCCCTCCAGGCCGCCTCATCCGGGGACCAGAGCCGCGCCCCATACTCTCAGTCCGTCCCTCCCACCGCCACCCACCACCACGTCGTCCAGCGGCACGGGGGGCACCACCGCTTCCGTTCGCGCTCCCTCTCCCCTCATATATCCATCCCCGCGCCTCGGGCAGCGGAGTCGTCGTCGTCGTCGCCGCCTTCATTCCCTCCTCCGGTAGTCCGGTCTCCGCCTCTCGCCAGCGGAGCAGCAAAAACCCAAGTAAATTCTCTCTCCGATTCCTCCGCCTCGTCTCCGCTCTCCTCTCCCCATCCAATCTCCGCGTACTCTCCTCGTTGATCTCGAATGCTCCCTGCTTCTTCCCGCTGGGGTTTCGTCGGAATTTCGCGACGTGACTTGTGTACTCTGCTTATGTGGACGCGTTGATGCCGTGTTTTACCTGCTTTTGCACAGTTCCGTGTGAGATAGTAGATACTAGCATTGCGTGCTTTGATGTGATACGCGGATGCGCTGGGCCGATGGGCAGATCTGAGTTTCTAGCTGTTGGAGTTTTTTTCGGGGAAATTAGATGGGTTTTGCTGGGGGCAAAGCGAGTTTTTACTACTCCTAGATAAGATGGTTTCGCTAGGTGGATGCCTGCCTGGCTGCGCTGTACGTATGTACTAAATGCATCCAAACTGAGATCATCAGATCAGCATTAGTTACCTTGTGTTTACTCCATGATGCTGAAACCAGATCACGGTAATTGCTGGCTTCCTGGTACTTTTATTAAGCTTGTGCTGGGTGGATACCTGCGCCGTACGTATGTACTTGATGGCTTCCCAGCTGTGAGCAGCGTTAGTTGCCTTAGTACGAATACTTATTTGTTTTGTAGTACACATGATGTTGAAACCAGATCACGGTAATTGCTGTGGCTACCTGGAACTTTTATTAAGCATTTGCTGGCAGTGGCAGGGGCCACATCGTTCTCATGATGGCAAGTGCATGGAACTAAGTTGGGGCCCTTAGACTTTGTGGTGAAAAGTTTCACCCAAAAATGCTATAGTACTGGGGCTGCACATTCTGTGCAACAGCCTGACATATGAATGATTATATGCTCTGCTCTGACCCAAACTGGTTCCTTAAAAATCTGCAGACTGGGTATGCAGCAAGTGTGAACTCAAACATTCTCTCTCTTTTTCTTTTTTTGCATTTATGTATTCTTGAAAACCAAAGAAAACTTATATTGATTTGCTGCTTGAACAGCCAAGTTCTGAAATCCTAAACCTTGGTAAGGTTAGAACCTGCTAAAAATTTAACATGAGTTATCATAATGAACAGCGGATTGTATCTGATTTGAGTATGCATATATTCTTCTACTTGAAAGAGGGAATTGAACATTCATTGGCAGCTACAACAATTCAAAATACCGAATAAAACAATGAATACTGGTTCATGTTATACTACCCTGGATTGAAAGGAAACTTTGAAAAAAGTGGAACTCAAACAGTACCATGCTGCAAAGAAGTTTTCTACTCTAACATGTCCTTTTTCCTATAAAGATAGCACTAAGTTGTTTTGCCTGTTCTTCTAGAAAAAACTAGATGAATACCCCGCCGTGCTGCTGCGGGAAATTAAGTTGTATAATATGTACAAATAAGCTGCAATATATTTTTAAACCAAAACAAAATGACTTTCTTTGTTTTATATAATTTATACATGGTTGCAAATATAGTGCAAGGTGAACATATTTGATATTTATGTATTAGCCAAAAATAATTGAGATTGCATGGTTTTATGAGAGAAGAAAGAAGGCCAGGCCCTTCCATGAGTTTAGATCTCTATGTATGAATCTCTTATTCAATCCCATACTTTTTCTCATTTCAGAACGATCAGCATACTGTGTGACTTCTGCGTGACAGTTCTTGCATTTCGTTTGTTGCTTTGTCTATTTGTAACATAGATCTATCATCCAAAGGCTACAAATAATTGGGATGATGTGGCTTCATGAGAGAAGAGAGAAATAGCATTAACTAAACTTACTGGGGATGAACTATATAAGTATATAGGATGTGAGAAGAGTGCTAAACTAATCATATTTTATTTTCTTTCAGTAGTAGAACTAATTTTCAAAAGAGTTTTTTTTTCAGGTGTTTTGTCCTTCACATCTATACATGCAGAATGCCTCGAGGGCGAGGCTCTTCTTTCTCAACCCATGAGAAACCCAAAGTTGATGAAGCAGTCGGTACAAATGAAGATTATGGCAGGCGCAGGAGGACACCTTTTTTATTGCTGGGATTGTTGATAGTCTTCCTTCATGGATCCTGGTCTGTTTATCGTGTTCAATTTGCAAATCTTCCTTTGCCCCTTGATGCTGAACAGGCTGGTAAGCGTGGGTTCTCAGAGGCATCTGCTCTGGAGCATGTTAAGTACCTTGCAGCCTTGGGTCCTCATCCAGTTGGTTCAGATTCCCTCGATCTTGCTGTTCAGGTTGTCCTATGCTCCTATAAGTTTCAAGCCACTTTCTTTCATATTATTAGCAATTAGACCTACAATTTCATTGTTTTTGCTAAGTATTTCAGTATCCTTCATGGTTACCCATTGATGTATAAACACTTAATTTTCCTATGGAACTGGAACCAGTTATTGGCTATAGAGTTAATACTAGTTGTGTTATTATTTGCAAAAAAGTAGAAGAAATAAAATTGTGTCATACTGTTTGTTGGTAGAGGCATAGAACTCCATAATAGGGAATAGGCTTCTTCAATCTGCAAATTTTCTCTTGTTGATACTATATTTAAGTTGCAATAATTCAATTATCTAGCTCGGTGACATTATTTACCTTTTTACACTCTTTGGGATTATTTCATTATAGATTAGTAAATACATTGAAAGTGAGAAACCTTGTGTGAAAGAAGTATTTAAAAGTTATTAGTTTTAGAAGCAAATTATCAATCTAATTGTATCAAAGACTTCTCCTTAGATTAACTTTTTCTGAAGCTCCACGAAATGGACACTTCCATATATTTAACTAGATGAAACCCCATGTTTTTCCTGTAGGAAAGTTTTATGATAATATGTAAACATTAAGTACAAAATGAAATTGCTTTGTATCTATACTTCACATTGCTTTACACAATAACATCTAAACAGAACCTCCAATTGTAGAAATATAAATGATGTAGCTTCATAAGAGAAAATAGATAGTAGATCAATAATCCAAATGGTAAAAATAAATTGAGGTGATCCTCCAACGTTATAAATATGATGTAGCTTCATAAGAGAAAATAGATAATAGGTCAGATCCAAATGCTAAAAATAGTTTGAGGTGATTGTGGTAGAAAAAAAGCTAGAAACAAATTGACATGATGTGTATGCGCATGGCTTCATGAGAGAAGATGGCAATTTGCACCATAGATAAATGATCCAAAGGGAAAAAACAATTAAGTTGATGTTGCTTCATGAGAGAAGAGAGAATTAGCATTAACTACTTTTTGGGGAGCAACTTTATAAGTATATAGGATACAGGGTGCTGCCATACAACTGCGAATGCTATGTGGTAGTCCCTAGACATAATTATAAGAAATGATAATCAATTTGCTAGAGTTTCTGGTAAAAACACCAAGTTAATAGTGAGGACCCATATAACTGTTTTCTCCTCCTGTGATTTAATGTTTCATTTATTATTATTCTTCCTCTCATCAGTATGTTGTTATTCACTGATATACTTCTAGAACATTTTCTTCTAGATGTACCATCAATTCTGACATGCCCATGCTATAGTATGTATATGCAGTAGCAGAGAAAATAAAGAAGACAGCTCATTGGGATGTTGATGTCCAACTGGAGCTGTTCCACACAGATATTGGCGCAAATCGTATAGCTGGTGGCCTTTTCAATGGAAAAACTATGCTATATTCAAACCTTAAGCATGTGATACTGAGAGTTGTTCCCAAGTATTTACCAGAAGCCGAGGAAAATTTGATTCTTGTTTCTTCTCATATCGATACAGTTTCCACGACGTAAGGCTCCGTCTCAGTTTTGCTTCTGCTTTGCGTGATGCAATGAAATCACTGTACTGAAGCAGTTTAAGTTTAGTGAATAGGAGTTTTTACATGACTTTTGTACACTTGTAGCCAAATTAGTGCAATAAGTTCTTTATTACTGTGGACCATTGTACCCTTCTGCAACAATCCAACATGAGTGCCACATTAGTGATCAATTGGAAAGGGTCAGGCAGAGGGTTTACTGGAAGAAATTCAATAAGGAAAACATGGGATTAGATGGATATTTGACCTGAGTGTCCTCTGCTCTTTTAATATAGACAGGAGAGACGTGTAGATACGAAAGTTGCCATACATAACATGATTAGGAATTTGAGCAAAACTTAGTTCAAGATGCATCATTTACTGAAGATAGGATATGACATATAACATTTGAAGCTAGCTAAAATGTAACCTCTGGACATGTGGGAACCATACAATGAGATTGCCTAATTGACAGGCCATGTTCCTTGTTACTTTGTTCAGGTTGCTTTTCAAGGTAATTTTGACAGATATAATTGTTTATCTAATACTACTAATGGTATAATTTATTGGCACATTAAGGATTATCTGTTACAATTCACAGTGCTTTGGCAGATTTATTGAAATAACTTATGCATTTATTCATTTCTGTCCAAGTCATTGTTGAGAAAACATACTTTACTTTTTTCAGCGGAGGTGCTGGAGATTGTAGTTCATGTGTGGGAGTCATGTTAGAGCTTGCACGGGGAGTGGCTCAGTGGGCTCATGGGTTTAAGAGTGGTGTCCTGTTTCTATTCAACACAGGGGAAGAAGAAGGTCTTGATGGTGCCCATAGTTTTATAACTCAGGTCACTATCTTTATTCCAGTATCTTCATACTTAATTCCAATCTTAATGCAAAGATACACAAACTTTTGTATATTCCCTAAAAAATATTTTCATGCTTAAGTCCAATCTTAATGCAAAGATACTCAAACTTTTGTGTGTTCCCTTAAAAAGTATTGTCATACTTAATAAAGAACCAGCACCTGAGCTTACATTTTGCAATCGCATCAAGTAGTCGGTTGCAGGTTCTGATAGTCTCATATCTGGTTAGATTTGTCGTGGACATGCATCATTTTCGTTTTGTGTAGGAATGGGGGTGGGTGGGTTACATTAGTACCAGTTTTGAGTATCCTCTTTTGGGTGGGAATGGGGTTTTAGTGGTTTTCACAGTTCAGCACAAGGTGTGGCATTAGTGCATTAGGAACGTAATACTAGGAGTCAAGAAGTATTATGTGCTAATTAAGGCACAAGGTTTGGGATTCTTTTTAATTTATGTTATGGCTGTACATTTGGTTGGGACTGAGTGTTAAAATAGTGCAAAATTCCTTTGTAACCGTCTATTGCGTTGGAGTCTGCACGACTCACATCATGTAGAAAGGAGTAGAGGTCGGTGATGGTGAAACCTCAGGTGTAAATGTAAAATAATAAAGAGGGGGTAGATGCTTTTGCAAAATCTGTTGAATGGTCCAAGGAATGATCTTACCGATACATCCTCTATGTTATATGCAGCCCACCTGATACTTCAAAACCTGCATTTCCTACTTGCTTTCTCTTATCTGTTCTCTCACTTATCACTGAAGATGTTTTTCCCCTTCTTTAAAATGTTAAAATATCAATTCTTGCACAGCAAACTACGAGTTAAAATTTAGCCTTGAATTTGTTGTTTTTAAGCATTCCGTTATGAAGATTCCACTGGTTCACAGGTTACCACTCACTCAACATAGACCTTATAATGTGATTTAATATTTTTTGTGCAGCACCGCTGGAGAAACTCAGTACGTTTTGCAATCGATTTGGAAGCTATGGGTATCAGTGGGAAATCTACTCTCTTCCAGGTAAGGTTCTAGATTTTTGTTAGTCCATATGGCAAAAATATTATTTCCTTGTTTTGTAATTACTTTATTGCTGATGCTAGTAAATAGGGTTTCTGACAATCAAGTAAATCGAGTTAAGGTCCACTTATTTGCATACGGCAGGAAAAAAGAACTCCTGGGAGATTAAAGAATTTGGCACCAAATTCCTTTTTGCAATTGCTTCAAATATTTTGGATTGCCATGTCGCTTTGTTCAACGTGTAATCAAAATATTTATTTTGAATACTAACTTAACTTGTTAAATTCCCCCCATATAACAGGGTACAGATCATTGGGCTCTGGAAAGTTTTGCTGCTGTAGCCAAATATCCATCTGCTCAGATAGCTTCACAGGTAGCATATCATTTTTTTTACTGGGCCGGTAGCATATCATCTCTTTTCAATTGTAGAGTTTTGTAGTCTCAGAAATATTCTTTTACCTAGAGAGGTTTATCTCCCTTAGTCGGTGCAGTAGATATTTATAAATAGCTCTGCTCCAGAAGTTTGAGTTATTTTCCCATGCCAGGTTTTTGTTGGGCTAGCAGATGCTAAACAAAGTAATATCTTGTTTATCATCAGTTTTAGAAACACTTTAACTATCTTTGCCATTAAAAAACATGGATGTGACTTACTTGGTGCTAAAATTGCACTTGAAAAATTCAGGTTTGGCTCTATCACTAGATTGATAGAAGAAGGTTCCACTTCTATATTTAATTTTAGCATAGGCCAATCCCTGAGTTGTATTAATTATACCTTGCAAATATGACATAGCTCAAAATCTGTATTTGCAGGACGTTTTTCAGTCTGGAGCAATAAAATCTGCTACTGATTTTCAAATATATCAGGAAGTTGGTGGTCTTCCTGGTCTAGATTTTGCTTATACAGATAGGACATCAGTATATCACACGAAGGTTTGCTTTGGTGATTTCTTAAATACATTTTTGTATCCCTGGTAGTCAGTAATGCCAAAGATTTAGGTTTTTTCCTTTGTCTGAACAAATTGGCATGGTTATTTATATCCGTAGACAAGCTCCCAAACAAAAAGTTATAGAACCCAATCAATTAATAATTCTTTGTTTGTACTACTTGTTTGAGCAGGATAATTGATACAACTAATGCCATAAATTTCATACTCAGTCAATGAGCCAACTGCTCTTGCTTACCTTGCTTGTTGGAAGAACTAAAGGTTATGGATCTTGAAATTCAGACAATGCAGCTCTTTATACTGGCCACTTCCACCAAAAGAAAAACAGTAATACATCTAAAGGAGATGGAAGTGCACGAGCGGTCTCTAAACTTGTGCGGATGTGTCATTTAGGTCCCTTAACTTTCAAAATGTATTTCCAGGTCCCCAAACTTATCTTGGGTGTCATTCAGGTCCAAATAGGCTCTAACCCGCTCCATGCGCTAACATGGCATGCCACGGTGGCACCTACGTGTTAGTCGGACCCACATGTCAGTCACATAGGAAAAAATAAAATTAAACAAAACATATTTTCTCCTCGCTACCTTAGAATTATTTTTTAAAATTTTATCTTTTTTTCTCTCTACCCAAGAGGAGAAAAATTGGTTTTTTAATTTTATATATATATATATATATATATATATATATATATATATATATATATATATATATATATATATATATATATATATATATATATATGACTGACATGTAGGTCTTACCGACACGTAGGTGCCACCGTGGCAAACCACGTCAGCGCATGGAGCGAGTTAGAACCCGTTTGGACCTATATAACACTCAAGACAAGTTCGGGGATCCAAAAAGTGCATTTTGGGAGTTCAGTGACCTAGATGACACACACAAGTTTCCGGACCGCCCATGTACTTCATTCTTCTTGTGGATCTAACTGATTCATTCTATACATTAAAAGACGATATACGGCCATTTGATCCTGGATATTTGATTACTATGATGCCATGAGGCGATAATTATATGTGCCAACATTTGAAACTGACCACCTTGTATAGAAGTTAATGCCGAGTTAACGGCTCAGAGCGCCTCTTCTTACCCAGAAAAGAAAACTAGGTCAAATGGCAATATAGATAATGTTAGGAAATGTATTTTAAGATTGAAATATTTGATGGAAACTTTAATACATTTTCTTCAAATCATAAATATTTTTATACTCATGGAGTCATGGTATTCCTTTTGTTTTCTTTGTGCAGAATGACAAAATGAAGCATCTGAAACCAGGATCCCTTCAGCATATTGGAGAAAATATGCTTGCTTTCCTACTTCATGCTGCCGCATCACCAAAATTTATGAAAGATGCAATACAAGCAAAGCAAGCGGGTGCAGAGAAGAACAAAGCTGTTTTTTTTGACATTCTGGTATAACAATGAATTCTCTTCATTCGGTGTCATCATAGATTATTTTTAGGCCATGCGATTTCCTATATGTTTGCTCTCTGGAAAACATCATGGATAAATAATGTACACTATCAATGTTGGCATCTGGTAAAAATATAACTGAATTTTCTTTTGTTTAATCTCACATGTATTTTACAACTTTGCAGGGGAAGTACATGGTAGTATATCCACAGCGACTTGCAACCATGTTTCACAACTCAATAATATTTCAGTCCCTTCTTATCTGGGGAACTTCATTGCTTATGGGTGGACGGCCTGGCCTTGTGTCCTTTGGAATATCATGTTTGGGCATTGTTCTTATGTTAACTTCTTCTGTTATCTTATCAGTTGTGGTTGCATTTGCTCTGCCACATATTTGTTCCTTTCCTGTGACATTTGTTGCGCACCCATGGTTAGTAGTTGGGTTATTTGGTTTACCTGCACTACTTGGAGCATTCATCGGTCAACATATTGGATTCATTATTTTGAAAAGGCATCTTAAACATGTATATTCTAGAACAAAGCCAGGACTAGCTCATAACGTCCTGGAACACATTGTTAACCTGGAAGCTGAGAGGTGGATTTTTAAATCTGGTTTTGTACAATGGCTAATAGTTCTGACACTGGGAACATACTTGAAGGTTGGATCATCTTACATAGCACTCATCTGGCTTGTTTCGCCTGCTTTTGCATGTAAGTTACTGTTACTGTCTGATAAAGGTGATGGAATAATATTTACCTTGAGTATTCACAGCTGTTATTTCTTTGCAGATGGGCTTATGGAAGCAACACTATCTCCTGCTCGGTCACCTAAACAGCTTAAGGTTATTACATTGGTTCTGGCATTGGCTGCACCAGTTGTGTCATCTGCTGGTTTGGTTATTCGCATGGTTGATGTTATAATTGGGAGTATTACACGCATTGATAGGTACATATATTGAGCTTGCAACCTCCAAGAGGGTTCTCTGTTTTAAGATATGCTGTTTTCGGATAGGACTGTAAATACTTTGTAACTTAACTGTTAATAGATTTTATAAGGCACTATGTCAGTTAATTTAAATTAACCAAACTAATGTGTAGCTTAAATTTGCAGGAACCCTGGTGGCCTACCAGATTGGCTTGGCAATGTAGTAGTCTCTGTTGCTATTGCTATTGTCATATGTTTTACCTTTGTGTATCTTCTTTCTTACATTCATATATCAGGTAAACCATGACACACTAGATATATCAGCATGCTTTGCTTCCCTTTGCAGTTACATCAATTTCTGTAATCATGTTTATTCAAAATCTCAAAAGCACGTTTTGCATCAAACTGTTAGACCTGTCCACATTGCTTAACTGCATATACTCTTCCCTTTGTTCAAAACATCGCAAAGAGGTTGATATCCCCAAATATTGTTTTCCTTTAGGTGCTAAAAGGACTCTTGGTTTTCTGCTATGTATATTCTTTGGTCTTGCACTTACACTGGTGTCAAGTGGCATTGTCCCAGCATTCACGGAGGATACTGCTCGGTCTCTAAATGTAAGCACTTCTAAATATCAATTACTGTACAATTCAGTTACACCATTGGATTAATCTGAAAAACCTTGTTATCATGTTTTTTGAGTAAATAAACCATAACCTTTTGATTTTGCACTGATATTTTTCATATTATTTCTATTATTTCTTATTCTTTGTCCAATCCATAACCTGGTGATGACATTTTTTGTTCTTTTAATCATATATTCATATGTTTTTACAACCTTTTGTGGTCATCTTTGATGTGTATGACAAATGCAAGTTTGCTTTTAAACAGAAATGGAAGTTAAAATGTATCCTTCTTTTGCAAACTCAAGTTTTTTTACTGTTACTATTTTCTGCATAAGAGTTGAGCATTTTCATGTCATTCATCATTGTCAAACAGGCTACTATTTCTCTCTTAAATATATAGTTAATTCTTTGTCATATTCCCACCACCATCCGAATATTAATTTGCAATACTTTGCAATGAAGATTGTTCAGCAAGGGGTAACAGCAAGAAAAGAGTAAATGTGCCTTAAGTTGTAGAATTACTTGTACATAGAGAAAACTTCATATGGCAAAAATAAGTCATATTCACAATCATTCTCGTTGAGGATGAATAATACGATACTGATTTTTTGTGATATATAAACATTTCTGTCGTAAAATGTTTGGAAATCTGTTCTCTTGTTAGAATCCTGCTTGCATGTACTTTTTTTTTATCATGGCCCTTTCACACTGCATCAACCATTACAAGATTAATATCATCCTTATTGGATAACTATTTTTAACGATTTGTTTCTGCTCAGGTTGTGCATGTTGTTGACACTACAACAGTGAATAGTGGTAATACAGAACCATCATCATATGTTACTCTCTTCTCCAATACACCTGGAAAATTGACAAAGGAATTGGTAGACCTTAAAGATGAAGAATTTTCTTGTGGGAGGAATAGGGCTATTGATTTTATTACATTTACCATGAAATATGGCTGTTTGAGTTACAAAGGGACCAATACTGGATGGAGCAAATCAGAAGTGCCCGTGCTCAGTATGGAAAGTGATTCTGTTACCGATGATGCTCGACAAACAATAATATCAGTTGATACTAAGTCATCTACGCGTTGGTCACTGGCAATCAATAAACAAGAAATTGATGACTTCACAGTTCATGGTAAGTTGAACTATCGAATAAACACAGTGTTGAACGTTATAATCACCAGTAGAGAGTAAATTACTTTAGTTTGACAGCTGCTATGATAATGAATTATATTCACCAGAAGGGAGTAAATTACTTTATTAGCCCAAGTACCAATAGGCAGTGAGCAGAATGGTTACCACCACGGTGCCATTGTACTCTTATTTATTTTTGAGGCAAAAGACTGAAGAATATCCTACGTTTTGATTACTTAGATGATTAAAACCCACTCTATTATGGTTGTTGATTACAAGAAACCAAGACAAATAGTGACAAGATCATGGTGATTTTTGCAATGCATTTACATGAACCGCTAACGTTTCCCAAACAAATCTTTTTTTATAATTCTAGATAACTGTTATTTTCGTGTTATTTGATATTTACATGTCACTTTATTCAGTGGATTCAGAGAACTTGGTTCCACCGGGTAATAAGAGCGAGATCGATGGGTGGCATACAATCCAGTTTGCAGGTGGTAAGGACTCACCAACAAAATTCCAGCTAACCCTTTTCTGGTCAAGTAATTCTAAGGATGCATCCCCAAAGCAAGTCGAATCAGAAGATCATTCTTTCTTACTAAAACTAAGAACAGATGTGAATAGAGTTACACCGAAGGTTGGCAGGGTTCTTGAGAAGCTTCCAGTATGGTGTGCACCCTTTGGCAAGTCTACTTCTCCTTATACATTGGCTTTCTTGACCGCTCTTCCTGTCAATATTTAGCCATACTTATTCTTTACCAGACATAGGTTATTCGTAGTGTTTACTCTGTAATTTAGTATTGCATATCCGACCACACCACCACAGTTTATTACATTTATAGCCAACAAATGTACACGAAAATTGTCAGCAACTTCCGTTTAACAGAATCATGCAATAGGGGCATCAAACATACAGGATAGCCACGGGTTCAAACATGTGTCTTACGAACGAGCAGTTTCATAGTTTCATGTAAAAAGACTGAGATGCAATAATGGCTGTAATAAAGCCTGATGTTTTGATTCCTCAAAAAAGGACTGGTGGTTTTGTATGTACTCGTGGTCATGGAGAAATCGAAGGCATTACCAGATTTTAGACATTCTTCACTGTCAAATTCTGACGGGTACATTTATTCTATTTACATGCAAAAAGATTAATTTTGCAAGCCCCTGATAAATACGATGGCATTTCTCTGAACCCTTGCCAATTTATGAGTTGATGCTGGAGCTTCTTGATCCTCACTTGTTGACCGGTGGTTAATCAGAAAATCCATAACAGTCTATGTAAAGATGTCTTCAATCCTCAGCTTTGTGATATGCCTGACCTTTGTTAGTATAATTCAGGTGAGTGAATACAAATTACATTACGGTTTTATGAAAAAAAAAGGCTGAAATATTGTGCTGTGAAGTGAAATATTGTGTTGTGAAGAGTCGCCATCTTCTAGTTTATGCGGAGTAATAACATGGTCACATCTTGGAAATCAATAGTACGTCTTTGTTGCCCAACATGTATTTGGTTTAGATGATTAGATCATGTCTAAGAAAGAAATGCACGTCACTTTAGTGGTTTAGTCAGAGCCTAAGAAAAACCCACTCCGGTGCGTTCTTAAAGTTTCCCAGCACGAATTCACGTCTTAATCTATGCATAGAGGCTAGAGAGGGATATACAGTCATAAGGTATGCTCCCTCCGTTTCATATTATAAATTGTTTGATTTTTTTAAGTCAAGTTTATAAAAAAATATATTAGTATTTTTAACATAAACCAAATATATTATTAAAATATATTCAATGTTAGTTTAAATAAAACTAATTTGATATTTTAGATGTTGTTATTTTTTTAAAAAAATAATCAAAGTTAATAAATTTTAACTACAAATAAGTTAAACGGTAAATAATATAAAACGGAGGTAGGATCACAAAGTACTACTAGTACATTGGGCTGCAACTGTGAATTTTGTCCATATACGGAGTAGCTGACTGGTGCTCGTAAATTATCTGATCACCCGCGCGCGCACGGGAAGGGGTACCAACTCCCGTTTCCCAAGGCCGCTCGTGCACACGTAGATTGGCACAGGGACAGATCTTTCTATTCCAACTGCTCGCGTCGTGTCGCGCCCAACACGCAGCTTCGACGACGACGACGAAGAGCGCGCGATATCAAACAAAGCTACCCATCAACACGCCCGTCCATCCCCGGGAACACCGTGCCGCTGTCTGAGGCCGGGCACCGGAGGAAGTCACGCCGGTTTTCCCTGGCCGAAGCTCGCCGGTCAAATCGACCAACGACAAAGCAGCTACACTATCAACAACATTAATACTAGTACTACTAGAACTTGGGACTAATGACACTGGCCGCTGTGTAGCATGGGTCAGAGCTGCAGGCATCGGGATCATCAGCTAGCGATCGTGCAGCCCATCTTTTTTGTCCCTCTGTGGCTGATTGTTTGTTGCTGCAATGCGAGCACTGAAAGCAAGGAGCCCCACCCCCACTAGGTGACTTTTCTACTGGCTATGCACGTAGGAATATACTTATAGTACAGTACAGTACTACGCTCTCTCAATGTAGAATGGCGAAGTGATAATACTAATAGTACTAAGATCAAAATTAGCAGCACAGCCCACGTTATATGTTGCATCCGTAGGTTGCACGGTTAGGGTCACTAGGCAGGCAGAGGAAGGGGATGGTTGGTGCCGGTCGCTGTCTTGGTTACCATGCACGCGCACGTGAGCCGCGGAGACAAAGTTGCATAATAATAGCGCATTGATTTTGTTTTTCTTACTATCAAAAGAGCCAACCTTGCACTACTTTTTTTTTTTTTTTAGGACTAACCGAGGCAACCAGCCTCAGGTATCATTTATTAGAAGGGCTGAAAGGTCAGCCAGTTTTACATTGAGGCCCCTACAAAGTGGGCAGATTACACATTGAGCAACAACATTGCATGAAAGGACTTCCAAAGATTTAAAAAAGCAATCGGGTCCTTAGTCTTGCTTCTTCTGCATCGGTACCTCGATCGATGACGGCAGCGATGGGGAGCTCGCAAAAACAATGGCAAGCTGCAGAAGATTTCGCCAAGTAGTAAACCCGGATGGGGCCTCCTAGAGATGGAGGTTACAACTGCCTTGACACCATGGGAGAACTTCAGCTGCCGCTTTAAAACCCGTCGCAGGAGACAAAGAAGAGAATCAAATACAAAGCTGGAAGATTGCCGGAGAAGGGTTTGTAGGACGGCACTACCTGGTTGATGTTTGGATGGAGGGCAGTGACAGCTCCAGAAAATTTTCTTGGATGATCCTACTCCATGCTTCAAAATTTCAAAACGGTGAAAACTTAATTTACATATACAAAATTTGCTCAAGATTTCACTAAAACTAGTATTTTAGTTTAAAAATTACAAAAATACAATATAAATAGTCTAACAGGTCATGCTTATGTAGTGGATTTGTGTCGAATTTGAATAAAAGGGTAACCAAATTGAGGTGGCCAAGGGACCACCTAAAACACGAACCGCCCCTGATTGAGGACGACGCCACCAACCCGAACAGATTTATGGCTCCTTCAGCTGCTGACATCTTAGAGAGATTCAACAACTCCTAGATAGAAGGACCTCGTCAGAGAGAAGCCCGACAAGTTCCTCATGGCTGGAGTTCGTTGGGACGAGGAAGGCCAGATGCCAGCGACCTCCTTGAACTGCACAAAAGAAACGGGATAAACCCGAAAAAGGGGAAAAATCCAACTACACCTACTACTATTAAGCAGAAAAGGAAGGTCCGATCCTCCCCTCCCCTCACCGGTGGCGAACCACCGGGTTTGAGGAGAAAGAGAGGCCGGAGAGAAAGAGGATTTTCTTGCGCTAGCGGATGGGCTTCGCGAGAGCTCCCTGGAAAAGGTAATGGATAGTGCTGATCAACTTGCACTAGCTAGCTCTACAGTCTACACTAGTACTCGTATTATCGCTTCTAGTAAGGGTGTGTTTGGATGGGACTAAATTTTTTAGTCCCTATCACATCGAATGTTTCTACACTAATTAGAAGTATTAAACGTAGACTAAAAATAAAACTCATTTCATAACTCTGGACTAATCTGCGAGAAGAATCTATTGAACCTAATTAATCCATGATTAGTCTATGTGATACTGCAGTAAACATGTGCTAATTATGGATTAATTAGGCTTAAAAAATTTGTCTCGCGAATTAGCTCTCATTTGTACAATTAGTTTTATTATTAATCTATATTTAATACTCTTAATTAGCGTCCAAACATCCGATGTGATAGGAACTAAAATTTAGTCCCTGAATCCAAGCACCCCATAAACCTACATGTCAAGTACAAAGTGTCTGTGTCTCCCTCCTTTTTTGAATCTGACTCAGAGCATTAGTAACGTTTTGCTGTCCAATTTGATTCGGTTTCGGTCTAATCTGCTGGTTAAATCCTATTGACCAACTCTGGTTTTGCTGTGAAATTAGACCGACTTTGGCAAATTGTGGTTGGAAAGGCAAAGGCGGCAACCGGCAGGGAAGGCAGGCGAAACATTCGCCCCGGCGCTAAGCTGTCGTCACCGGCGCATCACCCACACGAGCACTTGGCCATTTGTCCCCGATCAATCTCTCTCTCCTTGATCTCCACTAAACGCGAGTAAACAAAGTAATCAACCAATGGGCTGGATAGTTGATTAATTAGTATGTTAATGAGCTATAGATAGCCAGGCCGACATGGTGCAGTGTGCCACGCCGCCCCCACCGTGGCCTCGCTGACTTCTTGACCCTCCAGTTGACATTTCCTGCTCCACCACTGACGACCTCTCGTCTCGTCTGCGTTGCCTGGTGTCCATTTCATGGCTTGGCTCACTGTCTCCTGCAGCTGGCTCACACACGCTACTGACCTCTCTCACCTGCACCTCATGTCGTTAAGTCGTTTCAAATCTCTCGCCCTTTTGCCAAAGGCAGAAATCAAATTAGTACACTATCTAATGATGCATTAACACTCTAGCAAAGTGTACTGTTTAGTGTACATGGTTACTCCAGTTTATCCTGTAATAGTACCATATTACTCTGCCGTATGAATTAATTTAGAGAGCTTTCAGATACTGTACCATATGTATACCAGCCGTATGCATTTTCTTTTTATGTAAATTAAATCCGATGCTAACGATTTCAAATCGATTTAATTATGTCCCATTCCCTTCTTTGAAGGGAAAGCAAGAGCTAGCTGACAGCAATGGCTACAGGCACCGACAAGCCACACATATAGTATACTGGAGTGTTAGCATCGAGCCATCGACAGGCTAAGACCAACCAAAACACTACCAGCAAATTAACAGAAACCCCGGTTAGGCCAAGCGAAGGCGACCTCCCAACCGTACGCTGCATAATACTCAAGATCATGCTTTGCTTTGCAGTTTGCAGTAGCATGGACGCATCACTCACCAGCAGTATATTGAAAGCTGATGATTTACCAGACTAATGGACAACCCTACTCTTTGATATATCATGATTATACTCGGAATTTATTTTTTTGAAAAAAAATAGATATTTTGTATTTACAAGTTGAAGAACATGATTCAGAGCAGAATATGATGGTGACGGCAAGAGGCCACAAGTTGACTGTTGACACATTGTGTACCAAAAGTACAAACCATGTAGGAGAGGGAGTACTATCATTTTACAGTTCTAGTAATTTGCTACTACTCATGATTTGCCACTAGGTTGTCCTCTCACGCTCTCATTGTGATACTAATATATGGCACATCGAGTTTATTAATCAGAAAGCTCTGATCACCGTACAATTCCTAGATTAGTTTCGCAATCCCGACAAGCCAAACCTTTAAGGCCGGATTAATTAGCAAGCCCAACACTTGCGCCACAAAGCATGGCAACTTGCCTCCAAAGTCATAAGCCTGCATGCCTAGTACAAAAAAAATTCCCCTTGACCTGCCATTACTATTGATTTATTTCCCTTGGCACCTTGGCAAGCTCTTGTCAGAGACTCCCCCTGACTAATTAAACAATCAATCAACGGCCTGTGTTGTGTTTAGGTGAACAGCTTACGTCTGTGCTCTGAAATCCAGCACTACCGAGAGTCTCAATCTCAGACCCATCGGTGTCGATGTGTGAAACGCAGCCAGGACAGACAGCAACCTTC
Organism: Oryza punctata; assembly: GCA_000573905.2. Classification (NCBI taxonomy): domain Eukaryota; kingdom Viridiplantae; phylum Streptophyta; class Magnoliopsida; order Poales; family Poaceae; genus Oryza; species Oryza punctata. The sequence continues at coordinate 24,377,349 of CM002491.2, read as the reverse complement.
CCAGGCCAGCAAAAAGGGAGGCCTGTCCGATCACACGCACCCATCACTCCTGGGTGTGACATTCTTTCAGTTTCAGGGCGACTTGGCATCTTTCGCCGGTTACTTGCCCCCTAACCTTACCTTCTCTCCCACCTGTTGATCTCATGACAGAGATGCGAGACCACCAAGAACACCTAACGACACAAGCAAACCCCCGGACCAAACCAGCGATGGATCACCCTTTGTCTTCTGATAAACACGGTCCCCAGGTCTAAGTGTGTGGTGGTGCAATTTGACTACCTTTGCTGTTGATTGGTCTCAACTATATAAATGTCGCATTAGAAGTAATAAGAATCCAAAGAAGATTAACCAAGTCATGTTGTACGGTTGTACCATTTTAAAGCCTGGTTCTCAGCAGAACTGCAGTTATGACGACCGATGCTTCTTCATTGTCTTCTATGCTTCCTTTGGAACACGGAAATCTTTTATGAGTACTAATTGATTCATGTGGAATCATGTTAAATTTATGCGTTCTCAACGAAACCCTCGTGGCCTCATGGGTGGAACAACCAATCAAAGGATACACTTAATATGAAATATATCACTTCATAAACATACAATAAACATACAAGACTAAATTTAACTTCCACAAGTTGCACCAAAAAAAATTAATTAAACTAAAAATAGTTATTGCATATTCGCAGTTATATTTGTTATTTTTTTCTAACTTATAGAAGAAGTTGAATTTTAACTTCTATATTTATGTAGTGATATATTTCATATTAATCTCATACTATTTTTTTTAGAATTTTTTGATGACTATTTAAGTGGCATGCACGAGAAATATTTTTTTTCAAATTTTTTGATACCTATTTGGGTAGCGTGCACGATAAATGTTCTCTCACCGATAAAAACACTTTCCCCAATAAAAATATAAGCAAAACAGTGATGGGATGGAACAATAATGGAATGGGCACTGCTGCTGCAGACACTATTGTTTTGGTTTTGTTAGATGAGATGTCCGTTTCTTGCAACAATATTTTCGGCTAAATGACCGGGCAACACAATAATTTTCATCTGCAGCTAAAAGACGGAGCATTAATGCCCGAAAGGCAGCAGAATACGCAACATAAATGTACAGTACCAGCTCAGGCAAAGAAGGGGACAAATGAAATGCCTGGAGCTGAGAGCCTCTCTACAGAATTCAGAATTAGCAGTGCCAGCGCCTAGTAAATATTCCGGCAGATAATAATTACTGTATGCAGGTAAGCCTGCACCTGCGCTAATCCTGTCACCTTGGTCTGGTGCGGCAGAAGCATTCAATTTCGTGAAACAAATTAAGGCGCAATATCCGCCGAATGAGAATAAAGAAGTACCAGTACATTTGATGACCAAAGGTGCAAAGACTACATTCTGTCTGCACTTTGCGCTAGTTGTTACCTGAAACTTCTAGCGAGAAAGCTGTAAAAAGGACTGAAAACAACACCTAATTAACTGAAGACTGCATCAGCTTTACCCTGAATAAAAATCCCTAGACTGGACTGGAGCAATGAGAAACCGCAGCTCATGCAGCTGTACGTGCATGCAGCTCTCGGCTTATTTGCTTCTAAAAGACTAGGAGTAGCGCCCTAAGTTATTCGGCTGATAGATTACTTCTTCTAATCTCCCAGGTTGTCGCTGCCAGCATCTGTCAGTATCCTAAGCTTACGAGCCGATTTCACGAACGCGCTGCAGATGACAGAAAAATCGGTAAGTTTCAGTTCAAGAATTGATAACTGAGTGGTAAATACTACGGAGTAGTATTGACGGGGAACGGCTAGTGTGCTCACCAGAATGGCTCGTCGCCGGGGTGCTTGACTTCGCCGGCGGGGCTGCGGTACACCAGATGGCTCCTCAGTTCATCGCTGCCAATGCTGAACATGTCAGACAGGCGGGCGTACAGCTCCTCGAACGAGCTCAGCGCCGAGAGATCGAGGCTCCGGCCGACGGCTTCTGACTCGACGAACACCTTGCACTGGCCGGGCTCCAGCTCATACTCGGATGCGTGGCTGATGTTGTTGTCTCCAAAATACGGCAGGCTCCACGACGGCGTGGTGTTCTTGGTGGGGCTGCCCTGGGTGACGCCGGAGTCGGAGCCTTCCGAGGCGTTAGGCGCCTTCTCGGCGTCCCAGTTCGGCGAGGCCGGACGACCACCGGAGTTGCCGTTCTTGATCTGCTCCTCGGTTAGAATTGCCTGTCCAAAAAGGAGGAACCCCCGCGGTTTGGCGTCGTCGATCTTCTTGCCGCCGGATGAGGGAGAGCACGCGGCGTCGTCGGGCCCGAGCGGGCTGCCAATCGTCAGGTCGGTGCTGATGATGATTCTCGGCTGGCGAGGAGCGGGGGCGGCGCGATCGGCGGGCGGGAGGCGGATGCCGGCGTAGAGCATCAGGTTCGGCTGCAGGTTGCCGATGTGGAGCTCCGGGAACGGTGAAGCGAACTGCGCATGCCTGGCTCCCTGTATGCCTGCAGGTTGAGCACTACTGTCCGGGAAGGGGAGGAAGGGGAAACCATGGTGGTGGTGGTCGTGCGCCATTGGGTTGGGCGGGAACGCCGGTCTGGTGAAGTTCTGGCCCTCGTGGGGGAACTCGGCGTAGGGCGGGATGCGTGGCTTCTTGCGCGGCGGCGAGAAGGACGGAAGGTGGAGGTTGGGCATGCTCGACACGAGCTCCACCAGCCACGGGCACACGCGCTTCACGTTCTGTAGGAGCTCCGGCTCGTCCCAGGTCACCTGCGAGGAGGCCAATTGATCAATAACATCTCTACGACTCTATCATGATTGGGTTGTGTGATGCTGGTACCGTGTATGTGTACCTGAAGGAGACGCCATGGCGACTGCGGCCAACGGACGGGGTCGGCGGCCTGGACGCCGGCGACGGTGCCCATGAACCAGCTGATCCGCGACGAGTCCTCTGTCTCGAACGCCATCTTGAACCGCATGCCGGGGCACCACTGCACGGTCATGGCCGTCCTGACCGCGCCCGCCCTCACGCAGAACTCGGGCGTGCTCGCCCGCGGGTAGTAGAGCACCTCGAACGGCTGCCCGGAGGTGGCCCTCGTCGCCGCCGTGAGCACGTTCTCCGGCGGGACCTTCCCCTTGGGCGGGGTTCTCCCACCGGTCGCGGTCGCATTGCCCCGCATCAAGCCCCTGTACTGGTCCCACCCGGGCATCGAGGAGAGGCCCTCGTCGTCGCCGCCGATGCCGCAGAACCCGCGTTTGGCGCGGCGGAGCCCGACGTGGATGTTCCCGCCCTCGTCGCGCATGAACACGATGGAGTCGCCGGCCGTGAGTTGCTTCTTGTTGACGAAGGGGCTCCACCCCGTGGTGAGCAGGTGCCGGCGCGGGGTGCCCCGGTAGATGTGCCGGAACGTCCACTCCACGCCGTGCACGTCCTTGGCGCAGACGGACTGCACGGGCGGCTCGGTGCTGTAGTCCAGCTCCGGGAAGATGGTCTCGGCGCAGAACCGCGGCACCGAGAACCCGCCACCGTTGTTCGCGTCGGACTGCGTCAGCGTCTTGGCGAACGACGTCGGCCTCGGCCTATTATTATTGTTCTCCTCCTCCCGCTGCGCCTCGGCCGCGGCCGCCTCGCCCACGTCCACCACCGCGTCGCCGGGGCGGAGCGGGACGAGGCGTATCTTGGCGAAGACCTCGTCGCTCTCCGCGTCGGCCATGAACCGCACGGCGACCACCCGGCACGGCACGAGGGGCGGGACGCGCGCGGACGACAGGTCCACGGCCGCGCTCGCCTGCTCCGCGTGGCCCTGCGGGAAGTAGTACACCGCCGCGCCCACGGGCGGCACCGACGACATGCTCCCCGCGCACGCCGCCCACAGCTGCGAGTCCACGGACCCGCCGCCGTCGCCTTCCGTCGGCCCCGCCAGCTCCATGAAGGTGAGCATATCAACCCAACTCGATGGGATGACTAATGAGGTGGTTTCCAATGAGACTAGGCGGGCGGTATGGGACTATATGATGGACTGCGAGTGAGTGCGGGGGAGAGTTCCGGTCGCACGGGAACGACGGGCGATTCGGACTAAACTTCGGGAGGGGTTTGTGGACTAGTGGAAGGAGGGCGTGTGTTTAGGGGGGCGGTAACTTCCCACGGAGTAACAAACCTCCACGAGTCAAAGTGCCGTTGCATCAGTGTGTGGTGTGGACTGGGGGAGTGGAGAGACAAAGGCAGCCAGCAAATGCTGTGCTGTACGGAACACACGGGTTACGCGGGTTCTGGTGCCTGTGGATTCGGATCATGGTTGGGGTGATGGAACAGGTCCTCCAGTCGAATTGGCCGTTCCTTTCATCAAGGTTGCACCATGCGGCTCAACCAGCTGATTCTTCATTACCATTTGGCCTGGTTGCCCGAGCTGACGGCCGGTTGTTAACCACTGTGTTATGCAGCTATTCTTAGTTTTATTTAAAAATAATAGCAGAGATTTTCTATGATATAATAATATGGAATAGTAAACCGTCCTTGGTTTTGAAATCTTAATTGTAACTTTTTTAAGTTTTAAAAACTAGCATGGTGACCCGCACAGATTACGTGGATAGAATCATTATAATTTTCTCGTATAGTAGCATATCTATTTCCACATTTTATTATTACTATGTATTAAAATAGCAACATAATTTTCAATTCTATACTAACTTGACCAAACTAAGCAATGTGTAATACTCATATTGTATATTATATACGTGATAATTATTAATTATTTTTTATTTTGAATTATAGTTATTTCTAAATTATATTCCTATATGGACTCTATACTCCTCTTCTAATATTCCTTATTTTTAAATTTTAAAATCCTGTTATTTATAAATTTTATTCCTATATGGACTCCAAACTCTTCTTTCAATATTCTTTATTTTTTAATTTCGAATTTCAGTTATTTTTAAATTGTTTTCCTATATGGACTCTACACGCTTCTTCTAATAATTTTCTTTTTTTTTAATTTCAAATTTCAATTATTTCTAAATTGTATTCATATATGGACTCTATATTCTTGTCCCAATCTTAATTTTTTTGTTTAGAATTTTAATTATATCTAAATTGTATTTCTATATGGACCCTAAACTGTACTTTCAATCTTACTTTTTAAGTGTGAATTTTTAATATTTTTAATTGTATTTATGTATGAACTCTAAACTCATCTTTCAATATCCCTTACATTTTAATTCCAAATTTCAGTTATTATCTAATTTGTATTCATATATGAACTTTGTACTCTTTTTCTAATATTCCTTTTTTTAATTTCGAATTTTGGTTATTTTTAAGTTGTATTTCAATGTGGACTCTAATATCTACTTTTCATTTTCTTTGATTCCGAATTTCAGTTAGCTCTAATACATATTTTTATATGGACTCTAAATTTATCTTTCAATATTCCTTATCTTTTATTCTGAATTTCAATTATTTCTAAATTGTATTCATATGTGGACTCTAGATTCTGTTTCCAATATTTCTTTTTTATTTTTCAATTTTAGTTATTTCTAAGTTGTATTTCTATATGGACTCTAACATCTACTTTTAAATTTTTTTAATTCTGGATTTTAGTTAGCTCTAAATTGTATACCTATATGGACTCTAGTCTCTTCTTCTAATACTACTTATTTTCTAATTCCGAATTAACTACTTTTAAATTGTATTTTATATTGACTTTATTTTTTCTTTTTCTTCGATTAATATGAGAATTTCTAGATCGTGAGAGCGAACGTGGAGGCTTCTTTTTCTATTACTTTAATAAGTATATGGACTCTAGTCTCTTCTTCTAATACTACTTATTTTCTAATTCCGAATTAACTACTTTTAAATTGTATTTTATATTGAGTCTATTTTTTTTCTCCGATTAATATGAGAATTTCTAAGTCATGAGAGCGAACGTGGAAGTTTTTTTTTCTATTACCTTAATAAGTTAATGGATTTGAATAGATTGTATTTAGTTTGGAGTCGCAATTCTCTAGACACGCACAATATATGGGTTTTATTATTTTCAACCAATTGAAGAGAGAAACCACGTTAAAAGGATTAGTTTGCCCTTGGGCTAGCACACTTACTTGATTTGATCGATCCAAACTGAACCAGACTATCTCTCCCCCGATCCCCTCCGAAACCCAGGAACAATGGCCACGAGTTAATTTTGCAACTTTTCCAAGTTTTCAAAAATTTCCCAAATTTTCCAAAAAATATTTCCAAATTTTCAAACTACACATTATGCAACTCTCAATCTGCAATCACCCAAGCACATTACTACCATACATCATATTTATTTTTCACTCAAGCACCAAGTTAGAAACACACGTTGCTACCACACATTATTCATTCTCATGTTTTTGAAAAAAATCTCTCTCCAATCTCCAATCGGACTAGGAATAATAAAATAATGGTTGCGGTGTCTTCCAACAAATTACTAGCTTTTAGAGGTGTCTTCCAACCATTGCACTTTTTCAATGTTCACTAGTAAATTACATAACTTTGAGTATCATGTAGCAAAATTTGCTCTAAAATAATGAGGACGGTGTTCACGAGCAAAATACCATATTTTCGGAGTGTCTTCTCGCTAAAATTAACTTTTGTGGTATCCTACAACTCAAACCGCAAAGTGACGATGTCCGGTAGCAAATTTGCCTTAGAATAACAAACAAAATAAATTAGAAAAATGATGTGGGAATTACATTCTTTTGTAAGAATGTAGAGTGAGATATCTATATTTTTCTTGTAACTAAAATATATAAAAGGTAAAAGAGTGAATTTGGTAGAACTACAAATACTTTGACTAAACTATCCAAAAACACATTTAAGATAGTGTATCACAAAATTGTAAATTCAGCATCAATTTTATCACGAAATTACAAATGTTAAGAGTAGTATTGTGTAGTAATACATATTTAGTAATAAAACTATCAAAAAATAAAGATTTTAGAGTATATATCCCTACCACTATTGTTTTCTTAGAGTTATAAACATTGAGGTTTTGTCATAATGTTTTCTTGGAGTTATAAACGTTGCACTTTTGTCATAAAAGTAACGCTATAGTAGTTTCATGATAAACGTAATGCTAAATCAGATATGTTTGTGATGGTATGGTTGAAGTATATGTAGTTTTGTGAATTTTCTATATACTAGCTAAATGCTCATGTTTTGCTATGGATAAAATAAAATGTGTTATAATATTGCCTACCATCACCACACCTTTTTTTAAAAGAATATAGGTAAAAATGAAATGTCCTTTATAAAACGCAGCTCTCTCGGTTCAACAGAGAGTGTGTATAGATGATGTACTATGGATACAACTAAGCTTATGATAATTATTTAAAGCCTTAAAGGTATAAACAACTGAATGAAATAAAGTTGTAAGGTGATTTATAAATGCTTTCTAAGAAATGCTGATGAAAAGTTTCTGCAAAAATTGCAAAGTTGAGAAGCTTGACAAACATGCCCCAAGATAATCCGATGGCCATAATAAAACAGGAGCATGCCCCGCTTAGGTTACGATTTAGAGTGTCGCTCGGTTACTTGTAATCATTGCGATGTATGGATTTTATATACAAGATATTTCCTTATATACTATACTCCCTCCATTTTAAATTCCTTGTCTCAGTTTCGCCTTAAGTCAAAATTTCTAATATGGATCATTAATTTCTAAAAAATATATGTATTAACAATATTTTAATTATTCTTTTCCTCAGCAACAACATTTTAATTATATATTATGAAAGCAATTACCATGGTAAATTGAAAAACATAAATCTTAGTGTTGATAACCAAATTTAGCACTAGTTTTGGATTTATAGTAAGTTTTCACCAAATTTGGAAACTACTGGGTCTTTCTCGCGAAGGCCGGTCTGACCGCCGTTGTAGGGTCGGTTAGATCGGACAATGAACTGCGGTCAGACCGCAGGTGTCCGGGTGGTCAGACCTTCGGCACAGAGTCCGAGTCCAATTTAGGTATTTCTTGTGTTTCCTTGTTTTAGACCGGATTTCTCGAGTTCTAATAGATTTCCAAGCCTAATTGAACGTGGGAAATACACAAGAAAGCAAGTCCACTCCTCCTATAAATATAAGGGGGTCAAGGCTGATTAAAACAACAACCAATCAATCGTCAAATTCAATTTACTATCCAAACCCTTTATATTCTACATCTTACTCCTTGCTATCTATCCCAATTCGTTTCTCCTCAAATTTCCAATTGCTCGTCGTCTCTCGTATCTACAGCGTTAGATGACGTCTTAGCTGGCATACCGAGTCTAGGATAAACCGGCGAGCGTTCACCCTTACGGGATCCCTCCCGGGTGTTCGTTCGGCGGAATATACTCAATCCCTATGGCAATGCCGTCTCCGGGTGCTACCGTGGGTTGCACATAACGAACTCAAGATGTGGTGACGCTATTCTACATCAACACTTAGCATATTAAACTATAGTATATATATATACTATATATATATATATTAAGGAACTAATGATTATAAATGCTTGATTTACGATAAAGCTAAAATAACAAATATATTGGAAAAGAGGGATTACCATAAATAGAAATGCAGGAAAGGTTTGTGTATACCACACTCCTTTATAGATTATCTTTAGTTGCGCCTGTGTGAATAGAAATAGAAGTGAGTAGGCAATGCTCATATGTCAGCATTCAGGAATCGCATCATCGCCGACACGGAGTTTAATTTCCCCAGAACACGGACATGTAGACGGTGACATGGGTGATCTCTCGGCTGCTAAGATTTTACTTTTATCAGAACAAGGATTTGACTTTTATTAAACCACATGGCATATCATCCATGTCACATTAAAGCTCAGTTGCTTCCTAAACTTTTTTTTTGAGGGAGAGTTGCTTCTTAAACTAATGCAGATTATTGACAAATGAAGAAGTTCTTCGAGCGGTAAAAAGGATCCAATATATAGTACAACGTACAGAACATCCATGTTCCGTCGGTGCAAGCACGGAAGCACATGAGGTTGTTGCTGGCAAAGGAACTTCTTATTTTAAAAATCAGGTTTTGTTTACTTTCACACCGAGACACAGGGAATGTGACACTTAAGCTTAATTAACAAGACAAAATAAGCATTCCTGTTTGTTTACATAGGAAAATCAGTCACATGTTGTTTCAAGACAAGTCGTATTAGTTAGCTAGTTGATTATTAATTCCAGGATCAATAGATTTATGGTTGTATTGTCGCATACTGTAGTTAAAAAAGTTTAATTGTTCTATCCATTATGAAATTGCACGGTTAGAAATACGTTGTTTGTACAAAGGCTGAAATAGAACGAGTACCACCGAGACTATTGTAAATTTGTCTCATACGTTCTTGGGCCAGTTTTTCGTGTACGGTTCCTCTGTATGGACTCATATTGCCCCCACCATCCCTCCCATAACTTCCCTCGGCACCAGAACATGCAGGGATGAAATTAGAATAAAATGAAGAAGAGTGCCACTCGCTTGCTTTTTATTAGAGTATAAGTTGATACGGGTGTTAGTGTTTTAATTTAAAACCTTAAGTTTTCCAAATCTAATCATCGACAAATGAGAACCACCAATGAAAAAATGTGGCCTAAAAGCTTTGCTCCAATTAGAGCCTAAAATTAAGATTAACATATCACAGATCTAGCTCATATGTCGACCTTCCATAGCTAAATTATCTGCATTGAACGCATAAATTTCAAAAAAAAAAGTACTTCCAAAATATTGGAGAAAAACATGGATCTAACCTTATTAGCAAATTGCACCAAAGATTTCGAGTTTACACACCCCAATATGTTAACTTTTTTGAGAGAGAAACCTCATGCTTGAGAAAAAGCAGCTGATATGGAAGGAATATATATTATTGGAAAGAGAGTAACCGCACGCACCGTCCATCTAGAAAACACCACTATTTCCTTCACCACTATTTCCTTAGACGTCCAGTTTAATCACGATATCTGTGATAAACTTTATTATCTATAGGAGCCTCTAAGTCGGCCGCCTACGATAAGTCGGCCGCCTACGAAAATAGAGGTGTTTTGTAGGTGGCTATCTTAGGGAGTTATATGTGATAATTCATTTACATAGGTGGCTCGTGTCTCCCCGGACCAAAATTATCATAGGTAGGGTTTCTCATCCTATTTTGGATTTCTTTTTTTCTAATGTAGATTATATTTACTCTTGTTTTTGGATTTCTTTTTTTTGCGTAATGCAGATTATATTTACTCTTGTTTTACTAATAAATAAATAAAGCAAAAATTAGAGTAGTTTTTTGTAATTCCACCTGTGATGAGGAGTTCTCGGTTAGCGAGGAGGGAATATTATGGTATAGAAAGAGGATTTACGTGCCGGAGCGAGGAGGACTGAGGAAGTTAATACTAAAGGAGGCACATGAATCGGCCTACTCCCTACACCCGGGGGGTACGAAAATGTACCAGGATTTGAAGGAGGAATACTGGTGGCCCAACATGAAACGAGATGTAGCAGAGTACGTGGCGCTCTGCGACGTGTGCCAAAAAGTGAAGGCCGAACACCAGCGACCGGCAGGTTTACTACAACCTCTCAAAATTCCCGAATGGAAATGGGATGAGATCGGTATGGATTTTATTGTTGGATTACCTAAAACCGCAACAGGTTATGATTCCATTTGGGTAATCGTGGATCGACTCACCAAGACCGCGAGATTTATCCCTGTGAAGACGAACTATAGCAGTGCCAAGCTAGCCGAGCTATACATGTCTAGGATCGTGTGTCTTCACGGCGTACCAAAAAGGATTATATCCGACCGAGGTACCCAGTTTACCTCACACTTCTGGAATAAAGTGCATGAGGCCCTCGGAAGCTACCTCGCATTTAGCACGGCATATCACCCCCAGACCGATGGCCAGACTGAAAGGACGAACCAAGTATTGGAGGATATGTTGAGAGCATGCGCACTGGACTTTAGCAAAGACTGGGAAAGGTGTCTACCGTACGCTGAGTTCTCCTACAACAACAGTTACCAAGCTAGCCTAAAAATGTCGCCAAATGAAGCATTGTTTGGACGACGATGCCGTACCCCGCTAATGTGGTCCGAACCCGGAGAGCGTGCCGTATTCGGACCGGATATAATTAAAGAGGCTGAAGAGAAGGTTCGCCTAATCCGTGACCGACTAAAGGTGGCTCAGTCACGGCAAAAGAGTTACGCTGACACTCGGAGAAGGGATCTAGAATTTAAGGAAGGAGATTACGTATACCTAAAGGTCTCCCCGCTGAGGGGTACAAAAAGGTTTAAAGTCAAGGGAAAGCTAGCACCAAGGTACGTAGGACCGTTCCAAATAATCGCTAGACGAGGAGAAGTTGCCTATCAGCTCCAACTACCGGAAAACATTTCCGACGTGCACCCGGTTTTTCACGTCTCCCAGTTGAAGAAATGCTTGAGAGTGCCAGAAGAGCAAGCCCAGTTGGAGGAATTCCACATCGCAAATGACCTCACGTATCCAGAACACCCTGTAAAGATCTTGGATGAGGCCGAAAAAGGAACCCGAACCAAATTGTGGCGTATGTACAAAGTGCAATGGAGTAATCACACAGAGGATGAGGCTACATGGGAGAGCGAGGAGTTCTTGAAGACCGAGTACCCACAACTATTCGACAACCGGTAAGAAATCTCGGGACGAGATTTATTTAAGGGGGGTAGGTTTGTAACACCCTAAAAAAATTCGACCGACAGAACCGAAACCCTAAATTACGGACCGTCAAAAACTTTTGAAAAGAACTGCATCATTTACCCGCACATTTATTTTAGATTTTATTTCGGGAAGTAGACAATATTACGCCTAATGGATAGTACATAATTTAGGAGGGATTTTTACTAAAATGCACATGTGAGAATAATGGGCGCGTGAAAAGAGAGAATAAAAAAATATATATCTATATATTTTAATAGGCAAACTAACACAAATTATGGACGATATTAATCTCATTAGTTGGATGAGCATACAAGATATTTTCTTAAAAAAAAGGGGGGGTTTTGTGGTGAATTTAGCCCAAAAGCCCGAAAAACAGTGGCGACACTGTTCCTGGGCCGCCATCTGTTCGGCTCGGACCCTCCCCGCGCGCACCCTGCCATCCACGCGCCGCGCGCCACCCTGCCGCGCCCGCGCGCCCCGCCGACCGCGCGCAACCCCGACCCGCCGCCGCCGCGCGCTGCCCTGCCGCGCCGCCCGCTCGCGCCTCGCCTCGCCCCGGCTCGCGCCCACGTGCTCGCGCGCCGCCCGCCGCCTGTCTGCCACGGCCGCACGCGCCGCCCTCGGGCCGCCCCGCGCCCGCGCGACCACGTCGCCCGCCGCGCCGCACGCGCGCCCACGTCGGACCGCGCCGCACGCGCGCACGTCGCCCGCACGCCGCTCCGCGCCCGCGCATGCCGCCCCGTACCACCGTCGTACCACTGCCTGTGCCGCCGTACCGCACGCCCACGCCGCCCTACACTGTCGCCCCATGCCGCCCGCGCCGCACGCCGCCGCTTGCCGCCGCGCGCGCCTCACCGCTCGTGCCGCGCACGTCGCCGCCGTACCCGTGCCTCCCGCGCCGCGCGCACGTTGCCGCTGCCCTCCCTGTGCCCTATAAAAGCCCCCTCCCCTCCTCCCTTCCTCCCCACACCGCCCCCACCTTTCTCCCCTCTTCTCCACCACCGGCAACCGCCGCCGCCGCCGTTGGGTGGCCACCGCCCCGCTGCCGCCGGTCGCCACCGCGTCGCCGCCCCCTGCCTCGGCCGCCGCCGTCGCCGGTGAGTCCCCCTTTTTCCCCCTCCACCGCCACGTCGCCAGGCTTGAGAGAGAGAGAGAGTAGTGAGGAAGAAGACAGAGGAGGAAGAAGAAGGGAGAGAGAGAAGAGGCAGAACAGAAAAGAGAGAGAGAAAAGAGAAGAGAAGAAAGAAAAAAAAAGAAAGGGGAAAAAGAAATAAAAATAAAAATGGGGAAAAATAAATTAGGGTTAGGAATTTAATTTTTTTTTTTCGAATATAAGTGCTAGATTAATATAAATTGTTAGCTTAGGAAATCAATAAATCCGTCGCCGTATGTTAATTTAGAAACTCGTAAGATTAAATCGGGGTATTTAAAATTGGAAATATACACATAATTAGGTTATTCGTTTAAATGATTACTTTGCGGGATGTTTAGTCAATTATTTAGATTGACATTCATTAGGTTCTGCCAACTCGCACATACATTAAACTAGAGGATTTATCCGCCGGTTATTTCTTCTAAATTAATCGTTGTTGTTTAATATTTACTAAAATATACATTTAATCACTATTTATTTAATCTTACTCGTTGAATAGGTTATCCGCTTAATTAGCCATCACGATGATTTAATCAACTATTTATCACCAAAGGTTAAGTATTATTATCGGGATCTAATTTATTCAAGTCACGTAATTTAAATCGGATTAAAATTGGCTAGCACTAATATTTTAGGACAATAGAGTTAAAAATCAAAATAGGGTTATTTCCTAGATTAAAATGGAATCGATACCGACATTCAAACGCCCGCGCTCGATCTTCTCTTGAGTTGGATTTTGTTGGATTTTAATTGAATTCTAAATGAATTCAATTCCTTTCGCACGTAATTTTAGACACCGAGGGAGCTGCGAGTCCGACCGAAGACCAAGAACAACCGGACTTCGAGCAAGGCAAGTCATCACTATTCCTTGAACATATCGATCCCAAATTGTGAAATTATTTTGTTTGCAAATAAAGTTGCATGCAATGATGAACATCCTACTTGTTGTTATGCCATGCCTTGAATATTGTTTACCCCATATCCCCTTGTAACCATGTTTACGTATGAGTCCCTAGTCAATTATGACAAATGCTTAGTAATGCTATTCTAGAATAATGCATACTCATGTTTATCAAAACGCTATATGCTTGGGCAATTACCTTTGGGAAGGTAATTGAGATGCGGCATGTGGAGACATGAGCGCCACATTGCCATGATATGATGACATGATTTGTGAAAGGAGAAATGAAACTAAATAACTGTTTTCGACTGGGGCGGATGGTGGGTTTGGGTGGTATCTGGAAAAGGCTAGTACCGTCCCCGGTCAGTTAAGGACCGAGCCATGAAGTTAAGCATGAAACGACCCTCGTACAACCGCACTTCTCGGATGGGTATAGACCTAGCGGACTAGATAGCCGAGCAGAGGCAGTATCCTTGCATAGATGGTTCACCCCCGTGTGTGAGGCAGGTGCGCTACGGTGGGGCAGCCGTTGAGGTAGGGCCGCGATGCGTGCCCTACGTCGGTGTCGCCATTTGTAGGACTGCCACGTGTGTGAGAGTGAGAATCTAAACTTAAACTATAAACTATAAACTTTACGTGCGTGTGAGACTTCCCTTCCCGGGAGCGCCAGAACTCCTCTCACTGCTAGAAACAAATGCGCCTAGAGTGCATGAGGATGATAGTTCATGGAGCGGGTACTGCCAATGCAAGGTTATCGAAAGGCTTTGCCGTGACACGTCTCATGTGTTGGGACGAGGCTCATGTGTTGGGCAGTCGCGGAGTGCGGGTAAAGTGTACATCCACTGCAGCGTGAGTAAACCAAATCTATTCGAATAGCCGTGCTCGCGGATATTGAGCACCGGGACATGTATTACACTTGGCTAGACTCTAAACTTTTAACCTGTATGGGATGGGTTATTGCATGATGAATTTTATGCTATTGGAGCCACTCCTGAGAGCAGGGAAGGTGGGCATCCACAGAAAACCATGACGACCAACGGCGGGAACCCATCCTTGGGATCACAATGGATGGTAGACAGAACCGTCGTTGTTTAAATTAAACTCTGGTATTAAAACTTGACCAGTCATGCTAGGTATTAGGTTTGTGAAAATGATTGCAAAACTAGCTTTATGCAACTGAGCCTTTGCCTTGCCTTGAATAAAAATCCTTCATATGCATCGTTGTTGTGGTGACTTGCTGAGTACGGCTGGTACTCATCCTTGCAATTATAAACTTCATCAGAAGCCGAAGATGACACCGCGGAAGATCCATACGCCTACTACGAAGAGGATGCGGAAGATGAGGGTGCCCACTAGGTCTAGATACGGTCGTTGCCTGTGGCAATGACAATGCCGCTGCCTTCGCTCTGCTACTTATCTTTATTCTGCTTTTGGACTGTATTCCGGACCGCTTGGTCCTTTGTTCTAAGGCTACGCCTTCGGGCTTATGATGTAATAATTCGTACACGACGCGTATGTATGCGCTTTTGGTAAATCAACTATGTATCGTGTGTGCCAAACTACTTGATCCAGGGAAATGGCACAGATTACACGAGTGATTCCTGTTGCAAAAACGGGGGTCCCTACAGGAGGCCAGATCAGGGTTTACGTTACCGCGCGGTTACCGTGCTTACCGCGGGGTACGGTAAAAGGAAAATCGCGGTAACCGTCTTAAATTCAAATAAATTTAAAAAATAATTTGAAATTTTGATAATTTTATACGAATTTCGTACGGTTTACCACGGTTACCGCGGTAACCGTGCTTACCGCCGGGGCACGGTAACCGCGCAGTAAACGGTAATGTAAACCCTGGGCCAGATCCGGTGGCCCCTAAGCTCCGGCTCACCGGATCTGGCGGCGCTGCTCGCGGGTGAGTAGGGCCCCGTCACCGCCGCTCTGGGTGGGGAGAAGAGAGAGCGAGGGGAGGACGAGAGAGTGTCACCCCCACTCGCTCACCTTATCTGCTCGCGAGTGGATAAGGACGAGACGGTCGACTCGGCTCGACCTTTACGGGTGCCTTTTTTAAAATACCAACACCTATAATGTGTTATATGTGTCATTTTTTAAATTTACTAACACCTATAATATATCAAAAGTGTTGGTTAAAAATCACATGTAGTATTAGTATCGTTTTTTCTCTAAACTAGCACCTATAGTTTTTAAAATGTGTCGGTTATATATCTTTTTAGTCCTTAAAGGTGGAAAAAAGTTTATACATATCTGTCTTAATATTTCCAGTATCTATAGCATCGTTAATGTCCTACAGTAGCGATGGTACTATGTAGATCACAAACAACAAAAAAAAAATCATGCACACAGCAGGGCGGACTCAAATATCTGAGTCCGTCGCGGACCTGCTGTAGCCCGAAGAAGGGTTAGGACGGGCTGTGTTTGGTCCCAATTGCTGGTTCAGAGGCAACGGCGGAAGGAGAATGTGAAGTCAGGCGCGGGGCGCGCGTTTTGGCCAAGAGCTGACCCGTTGCCAACGACGAGAACCGAACGTGTAGGATTACACATGCGTGGGGGCCGTCCTTCGCGGACAGCTACGGGACACGACCGCGTCGCTGCGCATGGACAAGTCGACGCCGCTGGCGTGGTTGTGATGTAGCGTGAGAGCCGAGCCGCACGCCGAGGCGTGGGCAGGGTGGAGGTGTGGGCGGTGTCATGTTCGTGTCGTGTCGTGTGCGCGCGCCTTGTCGCGAGCGTTCGTAAAACCGGAAGAGGGGCGTTCGTGGGCAGAGAGGGGAAACTTGCCGCGCGCCACGTCTGCTTCGACTGCGGATGCCCGCTGTACGGCTGCAGCCGCCGGGCCCCTACGCCGCTAGAGGCCTGTGTCAGGGTCATTGTCATTCTCCTCATCGAGTTAACTGCCTTTACATTTATTACTACACTTTTGTGCTCATCCGTCGCACTTCTAGTATTAATGTTGAACCCAGTAATTGTCTTTTTATATGCTTTAAGAGTTTAAGTCTGCACTGGTTTAGAGCCTACCGAACAACATGGTTTAGGTTTAGGTTATGTTTGTTTAGACGAGTTTCTCGGTATAAAAAACAGGATGATTCATTAACACATGATTAATTAAGTATTTACCAAATTATTTTTAAAAAATGGATTAATATGATTTTTTAAAGTAACTTTCGAATAGAAACTTTTTAAAAAACACACTGTTTAGTAGTTTGAAAAGATTATGCGTGGAAAGGGAGGAGAGGAGTTGGAAAGTCCTTATACCGAACAGAGTCTTAGTGGGTTAATTTCGCTAAACGAAAGCTTATAATCCCTTGCCAGCCATAGGACTCATATAGTAGTAAGATTTTATCGAAACGAACCCTGCATCTTCACGAACCTTAATGTCACCTGATGGCCACCCCTACGGGCTATCGGCCCGTGCGCAAGACACGAATCGTGTAAGGTGGCCGACTCCTCTTATTTATAGCAATTGTGATCTCGCTCCTATTCGTCAGCGTGTGTAGCCACTAGAAACGAATATACGATAGACAATGGCCTTCAACAGTGCAAACGTCCAGGCTGCGCACAGCAACCCATCAGAAATGTGCTGCTAGATCTGCCAGCAGGTTTTGTTTGGTTCCGGGCAACACCCTGGGCCACATCTACAGTTACCTTCCCGACATTAGAGTCTACTACTACCTTTAGTTTGTAACTACAGTGACCTTTCTCTCTAAGCTAGGACTGGATTGTCCCTTCCTACATCCATTCATACGACTGTATGCACCTAAAGCAACAGTACTAGGCATGCACGTTAGAAAACGGATCACTGCTAAAACAAGTGCGTAAAATATTGTAGTATAAAAAAAGTTACTCCATCCATTTATAATATAAGTATAGGTTTAATGAGAGAAGATTTATTTTTTCCAGTCACTTCATCAATCAAATTCAATGAGCCATCCGTTTAGCAAATTGAGTAAGTTCATAAGCTACACTATTACACTCTCGTTTACTGTGCTGAATATGCACATCCTGGAGACTCCCCATTACAGCCTTCATCATCCGAATTAGGAAGGTCCACCTTGATCTTCTTCTCCTCTGGCCGAGATTCTGCTAATTGCAGTAATGCAGTCCTCAAATACAATGGGTCTTCTCACCCATTCAGCTGCTAACTTCTAATGGAACTAGAAGGAATAAGTGTGCTCCCCTCAGAGAGGAAAAAAAAAGGGAATAAGTGTGCTAGTACTGTACCACAGTACGTGGATTTTCTAATTATTTTTGAACTTTTTTATTTTTATCTTTAAAAATATTTTTTAACCTTTTGACATGGCAATTTTACTATGTCACGAGATAAGTGACACACTATAGTAGTATTGTCGTCCTATGGCAAGGGTTTTAACCATGCCAACTACTATAGCACCCATTACTCGTAGCGTGGTAATATTGTGTTATCACGTCATGCGGGGTGAACAGGTGGTATGCCTTTACCTTTAAAGTTTTGATTAAATAAGTTTCTAGAATATTTATCTTTAAATTTTAAAAAGTGCTTAAAAATAATAAAAATTCTACGTACTACCACCACTTTTTAGCTTGAGAAAAACTAGCCGAGAGTAAACCCCGAGATCTAACGAAAATAATGGAGGAATGATTGGACGACGACCAGACGTGGCTATGGCCGAAATATCGGTGCTGACTAAAGGATGGAGTACCCGGCCGCTAACGTATGTATGCCAGCCACAGATTTATCCTATGAGGATGAACATTAGTCACATCGCATGCATATATGTACGAATAGCAAGTATAGTCATCCGTTCACCCAGAAACCACGGAGATGTATCGACCACATCTCGGGATATCACAGATACGCATGCATGTAACAAAGAGGATAAGATATACTAATACAGACGAACAATTAAAACACACAGCAATTGACCTATTCACTCCGAACATCGAGTTTGACTTGCGCGAGCATCAAGGTGTGCAGACCAGGAGCAACACTGCATGCAACAACCATCTCCTATGCACATGCACGCGGTGTCCCATCCCTCGTGACAGGCACGCCGCGCGCTCCGCTCATGCGGACCGGACCGACCGATCGAGATGCTGATTTTGTCAAACGGACGGGAGCCTGGAAGCGCGCGGCTCCGATCGATCGATGCCATGTTGATGCGCGTACTACGCGTCGGTCGGCCGGTCGATCTGGCGGCCTCCGCGCGCGGTGCGCGTCTGACCTTGGTGTGGACGACGTGTGCGGCATGCGGTAGAGTTGAGACTTGAGAGTACACTGGAGAAGGACGGGGGCGGCATCGCACGGTTGCTCTTCTCACTGGTCAGGACCGTCGTCGGCGCAGTCGTGCAGTCTGTGAAAACTCACACTGTGCTGTATACGACGGTGGCTGTACTCTGATATGTGCGAGTCAGATCGATTAAATTGAGGACGACTCTAAATTGACACAGTACAGCATAGGACTGGAACCTATTAACTCATTAAAGTTTAATAGAAAAAGAAGCTTCCCCGTTCAGTCCCACGGATCAGAAATTCTCATATTAATTGAAGAAAAGGAAAAACAGAGTTCATATAGAAATACAATTTTAAAAATAGTTGAAATTCGGAATTAAAAAATAAGGAGTAAAGAAGAGCACAGATTAATTACGGCAGGCACGGTAGTATAGTACTAGTACTATAGAACTTATTAGGAGTACAGTAGTAGTGAGATGTGTTGCCGGTTGCAAGGATGGACAATGCTGGGCCGCAGTGTTTGTCAGTGTGTTTAATTTAGGCCCAGTTTAAATGGGCCAGACCGCCCAACTCTGTAATACAACCCCCTGATACATCTGAGCAATTCTCACGAAGCAAAGCGCACAGATGTCAACAGTCAACTAGACAAAGGTTTAAGAAATTAGTAGTACTACATAAACTTGGGATTACTAATATTACCTGCAAGACTGCAGCCCACACTCCCACAGATCCAAAACTTCAAACACAAAGCAAACGAAGCCAGTTATAGTACACCCTACGAAATTGATGCACACAGATGTGAGAAATTGAGACACATACATCGATGCATGCACCTAAGAAACTGATGATCACCAGACTGCGTAAAACTCAATGCTCTGTAGGAGTAAGCTTAGACAGGGAAACGTACGATAGCGATGTACGGCTAGTCTTCAGAATTTCAGATCGCAATCAAACAGTGGTGCAGGTCGTAGTACGTTGGGTCACAGATTTTGGAGTAATGGAGTACGTACTGCAGCACTTTGGTTAATTAGGTAGACACTCGATTTGATGCATGGGAGGCATGGTGCAGACTGCAGAGGAATTGTATTTGCCGTAGCTGGGGTACACATTCATCTGGTACGTTGTACATACTTCCCTTTGTTCACACGAACTGTGGTATGTTTTGCTGAACATCGCCCAATGTTAAATCCGGCCCAGCCCACGGAGGAGATCTAGCCCACAGATCGTTTTATGTCAGTCTGCTGCTCTGGAGCTCTGTGATTTACAAATCTTACTGATGATTTCATTCTTAGGACTAGGTACACGACTAATTGCATGATCAGTAATCAATCGCCTTCTAATCAACCGAGTTACATGAATTAAAAGTTCCAAGAAGTTTTGAATCTTCTTGCTGCACGCATTGGCTAAGCTATAGCTAGCTAGTGCTACAGTAAAAATTCAAAGCATGCTTCCTCTCTGTGCTTGGATGGTCGCCTTGTTGCCTTCTTTCAGGCCAGGGATCTCGCAGCTCTTGCAGTAGCTCAGCTTCTCCATCTCCCACTGCATTTTCGGCACGACCTTGTCATGCCGAGGGGAGTACGCCTGCATGCGAGCAAGAGGAAAAGTTTAGCTCTCTCATTCACCAATAAAACCGGCGTCTTCTTCTCTCCTTTGCAGCGTGCCATGATGCATAAAAAAACAATGGATGATAAGTATATACACCTCTAGCTTCTCGAGAAGTTCATTTGGTGTTGGAGCTAATACGATGATATGGCGAGCAGAGGGGCTTATGAATTCTTCTTCCACAGCTTTATCGATGAACGATAGCAGAGAGTTGTAGTAGCCGTCCACATTTAGCAGGCCAACCTGTACGTAGCATTGATCGTCCACATTAAACTAAGGTAAAAAAAAGTTTTGGCTCTCCGTATATATACGTACATAGTTCATCAGTGCGTGTACATATGTTGCATGTGCAAAAGCTGATCAGGAACTATTTCAGTATGTACCGGCTTGTCGTGAATGCCGAGCTGAGCCCATGCAATTACTTCCAGGAGCTCTTCAAGTGTTCCATACCCACCTGCAGTAAACAAATTTAAGTAATGAACAGTGCTCGCTCTGATCTCACTCTCTCTCTCTCTCCCCCAAGAAATACGAGTATTGATTGAGGGAGTTTGCGGATACAGCATCTGCCTGGGTATAATTGTCGGATCTTTGTATTGTCTTCAGAATATTTCTAGATCGACCGAGTTTGAACATCACCGATTCCTGGTGGTATGAAGTTATGCCTGGTTTGATTTGAGAAGGCAGAAATACTAGCCCATTTCACTAGGATGGTCCTGAATCTAGTTAAAATCCCAGTCCTTCCTCTGGGATAGGCCAAATTTGGTCCTTGCTAGGCGTGTCCCAATCTTTTTTTGAAGACTGGTGGGGATCACAAATTCAGTTGGCTGATGATTAGGGGGAAAAAATCAAATGACTGAGAAAAATGTAAATATTAGGGAAAGATCTAATATCAAATAAATAAAAAGAGGGAGACTTGTAACCTAGACCGATTAATCCATCACCTTGTGAAACTAGTTGGAAGATGGCGGGGTGTTTCTCAAATGACTGAAAAAGATAAGCTACGAGCGAAACTGAAAATATCAGCACGAAGTGGCTCAACAGGTCCTCTCTTATTTGAGTATCTGACAATCTGATCAACCAGCTCATGCGTATAAAGAAGGATTCTGCACCGACTGGGCGGCAGCAGCTTGCATGCAAGCCAATTTAGCAGGTCAAAGTCAAATTCATGCACCCTGCTTGTGCTTGCTTTACACAACTTTCCACTCACACTTCCACTAGCCACGTATCTAACATGATAAAGGAAAAATATGACAAGATGATTGACAACAAAAGTAAAGCAAATTAGTACATGTCGACTCAACACAAGTTGATGAAGCTATATATTCAGGTGGTGAGAGAGATTGAGAGAGACTAACCAGGCAGTGCTATGAACGCATCAGATTGCCTGGCCATCTCAGCCTTCCTCTGATGCATATCTGCCACTGCTTTCACCTCCCCTACTGTCTCACCCGTAATCTGCACACACAAGCAAACACGCATGCGTATGTGACAAAGCCTCTCGCACAGACACAGGAGCACCCTGCAGCTTTCTGCTCCACAAAAAGTAAGAGAGCATGCAAATACTAGCCAACGAGCAAGGGGATGAGCACTGTTTAACAGGAGTGGTAGCATGTATAGTTTAATCAGAGCAACGCAGCAAAGGTTCAGGAGAGGCAATCATGTTGCTGTTGTTGGGTGACAAAAAGAAAATGTGAGGGACATTTCTTTCTGATTAATAAAGTCAGCATCTGCTTAAAGGATCAAGGCCTTAAGAACAAAGGGGCAGGCACTAGAAGCGGCAGTCAAGATCAGCCAGATTTCATCTACGAGGGAAAAGGAAAAACAAGATTTTCTTTGAACATTCCATGTGATCTTTTGTAAGCAGATAAGATCGCATTCTTCTTTCCACTATCAAGATTCAAGAGAGATAATGAACAAGCATGATTTTCCAGTAGTAATATGTATCCACATACCATATATATATGTTTTTCTAATACCTATAAGTGATATAATTTTACATCAGTGCTATTGATTTGTTTTTTTAAAAAACAATCTCATCTAGTGATACTATCATGCTTACAAAATAACATGCTTGATCAATAAGTATTAACTAGAATCTTTTCAAGTGACATTTCCGATGAAAGTGATGAGATTTTAACCGGTGATCAGCTCATGGGAATCGTTGCATGTGAATAAACTATGACAGAACTTGTTGGAAGGGAGATGAGCGTGCATACCTCTCTAGGCATAAGAGTCTTGGGAATCACCCTGCATATATAGGGACAACAAGATGGCAAATTATATATATATTATAGTACTACTAGTAGCATTTAGCACCTGAGGAAAGAAACCATAATCCAAGTCCTTTTGTCATGACAAGATGACAACTTACAAAGTGTACTATATACAGAGTTATTCTTTCCATGTATCAGTGCTGAAGAATGATCAACAATTATTACGTTTTTACATACCCAATAACATGCCTCCCTCCATTGTAGACAGCTTGAGAGACCAGGCCCATGAGCCCCACACTTCCTCCACCATACACTAGATCAATGTTCCTTGCTACCTGTGGTGAAACCATAATAATGGAGAGTGGGCATGCATTTCTACATTCTAGAATCTAGTCTTCTATAATATATCATCAAAGTGATCTAGAATATATATCTAGTCTAGCTACTACATACAGTACACACTATATATAGTTTCCTTTAAGACTGATGCACGCACATTATAGTCTCTTTCATTTTTGCATTTATACAATGACTCAAAATGGATCAAGAAAAAGGCGCTGAGCACCAAAATCTGGCGAAAAGCCACCATACAAATGCAAATGCGCGTAGTAACTTGCTAGCTGGTACTTTATTCGTTCTAAAATATAGTAACCTAGTAGTAGGTTAAAACCTAATCCAATACTAGGTTGTTGGGAGTAAGTCATTTCCTATGGAACTATGCAAGCTGCATAAATATAAATTTCCATGTTGTCTTTCCTGTAAAGTAATTAATAAGCTCATGTTCAAGCCCCCATGACATTCTCCTTTGTAATACAAGGTTGTTTTAATGCATGATACAGAAATTCAGTTCAGACCTACACATGCTATGCTCAGTTCATGCATATGCTCTCATCTTCTACTAAGAACAAGCTGCACTGCAAGAGTACGTCTACAGCTAGCAGTAATGTCGCATTGTCACTTAAATAGATAGATGAATTTTAGCCCTTGTTCAGCAAGAGTGCGTCTACAACTACCAAGTGTACGTCTACACAGCTTGATAATTATATTACTCCAAGAGTACGACGCTGAAGAGAAACCCAAAACCTTGTCAAGTACTCTCTATACCTATTTATCACCAGGCGCGTAGTGCGGAAGATCAATAAAAAGCTCCATGTTGTTTTTGATTAACGAGAGAAAATTAAAGAAGCAAGATCTCAGAAAGGTCGACGTCATGATCAAGGTTGAAAAATGAAGCAGCTGGTGTCAAGACGATTACATATATGAGAATTGAGAAATATAGTAGAACGTACCAGCTCCTTGCCAAGCTCAACGGCTGCGTCCTGGTAGCTCTTCTTCTTGCCCTGGCTGCTCCCGCAGAAGACGCACATCCTCCTGAACCGAGACGGGAGTAGAGCCATGGCTTCCACTACTGCCTCTCCCTCCTTAATTATCTCCGTGTGATCTGTATCCATCATCTACTTCTCCCTCCACTTCCTACGTTGATTTTTTGTAGCTATAGCTCTCGCAGCTAGCAGTGGCGACACTGCAGGAATGGATGGAGAGATCCCACTACAGCATGGCTTTGCTTACACTTGAGTGCACTACCGCTTTGCTGTTATATATATGTATCTTGTAGGCCCCATCTGATCATCTGATTATTTTGTGTTGTTAATATATATCCTGGTAGCTGCATGTTGTGTGATTCGACCTAACTGGGTGTATAGAAAGCTGAAAGCTGAATGTGATGTTTAATTACGCAGGACATGCATCAAGAAGGGCTAAATTAATATGATTGATCCGTAGAACACTTGGAATCACTTGAACTAATAATGGCGTCTCTGTTGGTTGATCTCTTCCGGTGTTTGTTTAGAAGTGAAGACCGTTCGTACTAGCTACTTCAGATTTCTTATCTCAAAAGGTTACTTCAGATTTTATATGAGACCATGCCGGCTCGTTCTTACTGCGGCCTGCAGGCCCGCATGTCCAAAAGCTTTATGCATGTCGGCGACACAACCCTGCTTGCTTGTTACACACTTACACTAGGGTTCATCAAGATGACATAGACAGACTTCCGAACAAAGGAAGAAGAAGAAACATGCACATGCACCCCGTTGAGGGAATCCTGACTGAATGTAGTCTGATGCATTAAGGCATGCAGTGCGAAAACGCATATAGGGGGGCGGCCACTTTACTTACTTCCCCATACGCTCATTATGTATCTACAGGTCCAGTGCAATATATAGGGGGTCCAACGATCCATCATCTCGATTGAAATTCTTTTGGACATTTATGCTTGAAGTCTAAGCACTGTCGCAACGAGCTAGCTAGCTGTAAAATTGCAACTACTGTTGCAAAATTAAGTTGCAGCAGACCTTTTTCAACTCCATTGAAAAGTCATTGCAGCGCGGGAGTTTTTTTTTGGACCATCCGATTCGATCAGTAAATATTGGGAGTAGAATTGAAGGGCTTACCTTGTTCAGAGTGGATAATGGCTTCACGGTCCGGATTCTGATGAAGAACACAGGCCCCTCTTTACACAACGGGGTTACAGGCTTGCAGCTAGAGGAGGAAGGACGAGGAACACACTTACACACAGGCAGCCGCCCGGCCGATCGACCAGGCAAAGATGGAACTATTAGGTTTACCTCTATATAAAAAGTTAAATTTTTTTAAAAAAATACACCTTTAGTAGTTTGTGAAGTGTGCTTATGGAAAATAAGGAAGTTAAAAAATACATTCTCTAGCAGTTAGACAATAATATATTTCTGACATCTATAGTTGGACACACAACCGGAAAGTCTTAAAAGTAAGAAAGAAGAAGAAGAAAAGAATAAGATGATGGGACAAACCCCAAACCCCATTAACAAATAACAACTAATACAACATTTTTAATATCACATAGATTCTAGCACCATTACGAATAGTATCATATTATTCTTTAATAGAATTATACACTAAGAGTGAAGCCAATCGAAATATATACATGAATATACTTGCACAATGTTAAATATTTTTATGTTAAAAATTACATCATTACGTCCACGCCAAATCGACCAATATAAAACACTAGCCCCAAATAAAATCATTTTTTATGGATCTAGGCACTTCAATTAGCCAATTAACAAAAATATCTTTTTTTGTTATGTGCAAGGGGATACTTAAGGCAAAAAAAGATGCATCGCCAAGCAAAACACGTAATAATATGGCAATCAAAGAAAATATATTAAATGGTCTCTTGTGTATTACGAAACAACATTACTTGCCCCCTCCTCTCTTTCTCTCTGTCATGTTATGTTTTATTCGTATTACTCTTTTTATAAAAGAATTATGTAAAGATTTTTATTTTTAGCGATACATTTAACTCCCATAAAATTCTATAGAAGAATCTTACATTAGAGTTCATGATCGTATTGTATATGGTTTTGACCAAAAATTGGTATTTTGTTGTGACCAAATAAAGCAGTTATTTTTTAATCCAACAGGGTTATCTTAGCTAGTCAATAAATTAAATCATTCTACTTAATGACTAGCTTAGGTCCTTGACCCTCGAAAAGATATATTTAATGATGCCATACTATAGCTCATAATCTCTGTCAAAGAAAAATATTTCTTAGTCTTAAGCTGCATGGCAAAGGTAACGGTATTTGAAGTAAGCAATGAAATATGAATGGATTGGTCAGGATTCTCATAGAAGCTGGTTCGTGATCCAACGTTTAATCTGTTGTATATATATCTCCAAATTGAGTTACCATATGCGTGTTACAATTATGCAAAAATCCTCTCCTATGTGATGCCGGCCGTTTGGGTCGATCGATCAATATTCCGTTCGGCCGGCGCGTCCAGGCATATTGATGGCAGCCGGAGAAATCCTCGACTGATCGACAGAACCCGGCAAATTCACAGCCTCTCTTTCTGCTAGCTGGTCGATCGAGATGGAAGCAGTGGCCAGCCGGCCTGCGCCGCCGGAACTAATCACTCTCGGCCGTACATACGTACGGGCGCGCGTGCACCATGCATCGATCGAGCTACTACCGCACAGTATAAGTTAATACTAAAGTACAGGACTGTAATAGATTAACTTATTTTTAAATAGAGGTAGTAGTAGGTAGGAACGTCCGTCGTTTGAGAAAAATATATAGGATAATCTTAAAAATTATGATAAGATACACAAATAGATATATAAGATTAATTATCCATATCATCATTAGATTTTTTTTTTACTCTCAGTAAAACCAACCATAAGTAATTTTTTACTAGGATCCTAGACAATGCCTGTTAAATAGGCCCTATCGTGATTTCCAGATTTACGCACTACTAAAAACGATTTTTCCATGCAGTTAAAACCCATTTTTCCATGCGATTAGAACGTCCGTTTACATAGAAAGGATTACGAAAATAGCGATTTTCACATGCGGGTGACGCCCGTATAGGAAAATCGCTATTATCGTGTGCGGGTGCTTAAGTCAATCGCATGCAAAAATAAAAGTCCAAAAAAATGAAAAATCAAAAACCTACCTGTAAAGAGAAAGGAGAGAAAGGAGGAAAATATCAAGAGAGGGAGAGAGAAGAGGAGGTGAAAAGAATTGAAGTAGTGAGGAGGGAAAGAGAGAGGAGAAGAGAAAAAAAATGAAGTAGTAAGGAGAGAAAGAGAGAGGAGGAGAGAAAAAACCGTAAAAAAGAGCAAGCTATTTTCGCACGGGGTCCTCTTATAAGGTCCGCCTATGAAAATATATTTTCACATGTGACCCATTAAATGGTTCATCTAAGAAAATTGATTTTTCTATAGAAGTCTCTTAATATATGCGAAAATAGTGGTTGATTTTTAACTTAAAAAAATGATTTTAATAATAGTGACGCTTTATATGAAATTTGCACTATTTATACGTAGAGTCTTGGACGTATCGCGTGCATCTAGCTGTAGCACACTTGCGTGTGTGAGAGAGAGAGAGAGAGAGACTGTGCCTTTACACGCGCTCGATCAGCTCGCCGAATTACTGCAACAGCAAACGGCTGCGCTTAGCCAAGCTAGTAGTTGTCGGGCACTAGGAGTACTGGAGAACGCTTTTGTTGGCAAGACCATGAATGATCGATCGATCGAGCGTTTAGCTGTGGCCTTCACGTGCCTTGGCAGGCAGGCACGCAGGCATGTACGTGCAATTCTTGCCGTTTGCATGTTAAGCTGTACTTCGTCCGTAGAAAAAACAATTCTGAGTTTGTATTTGGATATAGTTTATATCTAAATTCAAATCTAGTATTAGTTTTTTTTTAACAAAAGGGAGTACACTTGAAGTACTATATTTGTTGTTAAAAAAAAAATCAATTTTGAGAATGTGCCCGGACTTACATCTTATCTAGATATATTCCTGGTATCAAATTTTTATTTTTTAACAAAGGGAGTACTACTCTAGTGTAGTTATGTAATACTATTTCTGTACTAGAATATAATAATTTTTATTCTTTTACTTTTTACCAAAGGGAGTACTACTCTAGTGTAGTTATGCAATACACTTTCTGTTCTAGAATATAACAACTTTTATTCTTTTTATCTCAGAATAAATTTATAGTTGACCTCTCTCGTTTATTTAAAATAAATTTATTTCTAAGCAATCATTACATGGGAGTTTATAAAAATAGAAAATAAATGTATTGTGAATAGATAAAGAAAGAAATAATTGTATTTAAATTTGAGAAAGTAAGGTTATCTGGTCTATTTTATATTGATATATGTGAAATGGGTGAAAAAAATATTTTGAGACGAAATGTGTAGATATGAATTAGCAAGAGCATATCTAGCTTAATATTGGTATTTAGTGATGGGGTACTACCATTTAGAATCTACCGTGCCACTGGCTCCAAATTAAGCATGCACGTGCCTCGTCCCTCCCGTGTGGTAGCAGTAGCCCCATTTTAAAACCGGGAACGCATTCATCCCTCTTCCCGGCGCGGCTGATCTGGCAGGCAGCTTCATTAATCGTTAGTAAGGACAAAACTGCAAAATTCTAGTGGCAAGCTGATCCATGTCAGCCTAGAGGCAGAGCCACTGGGCGAAGCAGAATTACAGCGACTATATACTTGAGGGGACCGATAATAAATTGTCTGTATCAACAAGTTGTAATTCCTTTATCCTAAAATATTAGAGATTTTAACTGAATGTGAGACATCCTGTTCCTACGAATCTGCACATAACATATGTCCAGATTCACAATACTAGGATATGTCACATCCAGTCAAAATCCCTTATATTTTAGAATAAAGAGAGTACATGATCTACATTGAATTTTATTTAGTGAGCGCAGTCACCTAAATACAGAATGCTACTAGTACGATGCTGATCAAAATTATCAGGGGTCCAACTTGGAGCGAGTATAGGACCCCTTTGAATCGCAGTATTGGAAAAACGGAGAGATAGGAAAAATAGGAATGCAAGAATAAAACAGAGAGTTGTAAAACATAGGAAAACACGTAGAAATAACCATTTGATTAGACCGTAGGAAAAACGTAGGAATCGGATTAGAGAGATATACTCAAAAGAAATTTTCCAAGAGGTTCAACCTCTTACTAAATTTCCTTTAAAATCTATATGCAATGAGCCGTTCCATAAGAATTTCATAGGATTTGGAAAGCTTTAATCCCTTGAATCAAATGGCCACATAGAAAATTTTCCTATAAGATTTGAATCATGTGAATTCATACAGGAATCCTTTTGATTCAAAATTAATAACTGCTCATACAATAGTTTCATATAAATATATACTACAGTAGTATAATGGCCCATACCATCGAAGCTAGCAAACCAACAATTTTAAAATAAGCCCCTTATTTAGATCTGAATTTTACAAATAAGCCCTTCTCTTCGTTCGCATCTACTACTCCTTCGAGTTGTGAGTATTCCCCTCTGAAAATCTGACACCCCACCGCGGCGCCGCCCCCTCCCTCCGGATCTGAGCGAGGTGATCTGCAGGACTCGGGGAGGATGAACTGGATTGGCCGCAAGATCCACCTCTACAATGTCACCGTCGGTCTCTACATGCTCGATTGGTGGGAGCGCTACCTCTTCAGTATCCTTCCACTGCTTGCTTCCTCTTGTCCCCCATTCACTGATTTCCTTGTTCCTTTAAATCTGCAGCTTGTTCAGTTTAGTTTTCACTCCTGCTTTTGACGCTGAATCTGAGAAGCCCGCGCGGTTGAAATTATTGGATTCTGAGATCTGTCCGTTTGTACCGCGTTGTGTCCGTGAAAGAAAAAAAAAATAACAGTCTTTGGTTTAGACGACATGTAGAGAGAACGTTTGATCTTATCTTTCGAATCCATTGTGAATCTTAGGATCCCGAGTTTCTGTATTCGCTCTTAAAGCTAAGTAGTTGATGGATTAGGATCCCTTTTAAGGAATTAGTTTGGTTTTCAAATTTGGAATTGTAGAATCTATTATTATATATGGTAAAAAAAAGTGATTGTGTTCAGTCTTACTTCCAAGTAGTTGATGAATTTTTGGTCAACTGTTTTGTAAGTTAGTCTTGTTTCTCATGATTTTTAACCAAGGGCCAATATCTACTGCTGCCTTGTTGGATGTAGAGGCCAGGTATTGATCTATCATCTAAAAATAAACTAAGAGCATTACATGAGTGAGCTTTCCCGCAAAAAGTATTTTTTTTTAAATTCTGAAATGTGCGGATGACATGCATATCTGCATGAAAGAAAGAGAGATATGGAATGCTGAATGAACGTAAAGCACCAACAGATTCTTGAAAGCACATAGAACTAAGCAGCTAGGGAAACTCTCCTTTGACACTAAAAAATAATGTGTTTTCTTTTCTAGCAACCTTTTGTTTTGTAAACTGTATGCTGTTCTGATTGTCCTATAACCAAGATTGTTCTGCTTCTTTAATCTGTTCTTCCTGCAAAATTTTTTCCGTAATCTGGAGTGATCCTTTTACTTTGTGCACTATCAGCTATTTTGTGGGAGTTGAGCTTTGTGATGTTTTTTATTCGTATTGCTTGGAAAGGAGTGTTTGAAATATCTGTACTTTTACTATTTTGCAAACCACATGGGTTGTCTCTAATCTCAGCAAACTGAAAAGAGCTTTGAGTTACTAGTATGTAATCACTTAACTATAACAGATATATTGATGCTTTGCCTTCTATGGTACATTCTCCGGTATGTCCTTGGGTTCTTTCAGAGGTACAATCTTCTTCCCCATGATTCATTTACCACTCTTGTTGACTGGTAAGAATGTGCTGAAAGTTTTCCTGGCCTCTTTTCCCTGAACATTCCTGTAGCCAATGTTCAGTAGTATGATGCTTCAACCTGTACTTAATGTGAATCCAGAGCAAAATGCAATTTCATATATAATTGACAGTAAGTAGGTAATGCCATAATAGTATACCAGCCAATCCAAGTACAGTATCTCCATTTGATATGCTGGTTTAGTATGATATATCCATCATGGAAATCTTGCAATCAATTTTTTTTCATCAAATTTGAAGCTTCCACTTCTACAAAGTTTCTTTGGAAACTGTTGAGGTATGCGATATCTCTTCTCTGGTTCATTGGAGTGTAAGCCAATTTGGTTGTTTATCCATGCCTTGCAGTAACCTGAAGACCATTTTGCAAGGTGGGAACTATCTTGTGCAAGGCAGGAAATTGCCGTGAGCAAACGAGATATTTTGACCAGTTTTAACATGTAATTCACCTGTTTATTTAGTTGTAAACTGAGCAACTAGAGAGGAACTGATGAGGTATGTTTATTACTGAATGGCCTTTTTCTGTTCCTTCTCTGGATGCTGCAAGTCTTT
Organism: Oryza punctata; assembly: GCA_000573905.2. NCBI lineage: Eukaryota > Viridiplantae > Streptophyta > Magnoliopsida > Poales > Poaceae > Oryza > Oryza punctata. The sequence continues at coordinate 24,345,834 of CM002491.2, read as the reverse complement.
GGTGCTTGTGTACTTGTGTATGTGAAAAATAGATGTTTGTTGTAATTTGGACCCATAGTGTTGTCCGTGATTGCTGTCACTTTGTTTTCTGAAAAAAGCCGCAAGTATTTGCAATTCTCTCCCCTGAACTTCAGATTGGATTCTATCATTTGCTACAGTGAGATACAGGTATTCATTATGTGATACACTGAATTGATATACTGGTATTCATATTGACTATATAACGCAAAGCTGCAAGCCATTGCTCTGCTCTGCTTTGCGGTAGGCAATCTGAAGTGTACAAATTCCCTGGGGTGATTTCATGGTTTACTACTGTAAAAGTTGAAACCCCTTAATATCGGTTACCAGAAGGTACGTCTCTCAAAGACCTCAAAATTTGTCAATTTCCTTTGCGTGCTGCTGAATCAGGACGACAGAAAGCTGAAACAGCGAACACTTTTGGTTAAAGACGTCCAAATCGTGGTTGCTCGAGCGTCTTTTTCATTGCTGGATCTAGCTCCCCTCCTAGAGGCTTCCGGCGTGTTGGATTTTCAATCAGCGGGCTACCCTCTCCATATCGATTGGCTTTCAACCTGATAGTACGGCTCACGAACGAGTTGCTGCTAGGCAGAAAAGCAATCCCTCAATGACATCCTCGGCGTTGATGGAGCAAGTCTAGCCATCCACACTCCAGGCTAATACGTCAGTTCATCGGAGCGTCAACCTTAGCCACTGTGACGACGTTGCCAAGTTGCCAACTGCCGCGACGTCCGTTGCCATTTGCAACGGGGAACCGCATCGACGCAGGGTTGGATCGAGTTGAAGAGGAGGCGGGGCCGCGGAGCTATTGATTGTTCAGCCATGTTTGAGCTCGTGATATCAATCCCAGCGATCCTCCTGGTTCTCGTCATCGCGCTGGGGTGCTACCTGCTCGGCCGGAACCGTGGCCGTGCGGAGGCCGCGGCGCCGCAGCAGTTTGCACCGCCCACGCCGCCGGCCGCCCAAGTAGGCAAGTAACAGTGTGTGTCTGCTATGCATGTTATTTTGGTTTGTTTCACACTGCAAACTTCCAATTTCTCCTTGCTTGTACTTTGTAGTAGTAGGAGTACTGTTTAATTATTTCTCTTTTTTTTTTCATGATTGAGTGTTAGTGGTGAATAGTGTCCAACTACTCGTTGTTTTGCCATAATCCTTCTGTTGAATCTTCCTTTTTTATTATTTTACAGATGAATGAAGTATTAGTGCAAACCGAATCAGAATCCACGCTTGCTTTTATTCATGTATACTGCCATTGAGCTACCTCGTTTAATTCTATACGCACGGCGCTATACGTTCCAGAAAGGTAAAAGAGAACACAAACACCCACACACTCCCCCAGAAGGCCAGAATACATGGATGAATGGTGATCACACAAGAAAGCCATCGTCTTCTAGAGCGGTGAGCGGAGCAACCGGCATTCCGGCAGTTGCATGTCTGCATCGGCCACCGAACTGCCATAGTGCCATGTCGTGTACTGTGCATACTCTCACCCATTTAGAACATAGTAATCGAAAAATACATGAATAAAAAAATATAGGAATTGAATATCATGGCATATACAAACTCTAGAAAAAATGAAAACACTGGAATTTGTAAAACAAACCGTTTGGATACTCCACACACAAACTTCATATGGAAAACATTATTTAAGAATAGAGTTGAGAGGAGAGATAAAGAAAGATAGGGTATTGGATTTCTCAAAGGAAATCAAAACCATAAGGTTTGAGCTCTTTGAAGTCCACCAAAAAGTGAAGGAAATGAAGGATTTCTATGGAAATTTGCTAGCCCAATCCTTCAAACCAAAGGGCCCAATATGAAAAAAAAAATTCTATGGGGTTTCAATTCTACAAACTTCCTATGAAAATCCCTTGTTCGAAAGGAGCAGAAATATGACTGTGTCCCTGGTTTAGTTTAAATGGGCCGGCCTTTTGTATAATTCATTAGTACTTTACCGGCCTAATAAAGAACTCCTTTTGGACCTCGGGAAGCCGATGGTTGCCCAGGTCGGCCTGTTCTGTTAACGGGCCAATAAATTTACACACCTATATGCACTGCAGAATAAGTTCACTTTAGATCCCTCAACTTATCACTGGACTGCAAAACCGGATACAACGCATCCCCCAACGTACAATACCAGTGCTAACAAGGTTCCTCAGTAGTATTATCCACGGTTTTGGCTGACATGGCATCAACGTGGTCTTTGATTAGGTCTTCGTCTTACGTGGCATTAACGTGACGCTTCCGTGGTAATTTGATCCCAAAAAATAATAAAACCTGTGGACCCATATGTCAGTTTCACATAGAAAATAATAAAAAATAGTGAGGTCCATGTGGCCCCACATTATCCTCACTAGTCTCCTCTTCTCTCTATCCTCTCTTTCTTCTCTTCTCTCTATCCCAGCCGGGGGAGCGGGTGACGGGTGAGGTGGGGTGGCCCTCTACCACCGCCGCCGCTGCCACGACCTCACCGCGACCTCACCGCCCACCGTCTTTCAACTCCAGGTACAAGTTGTCGTCACCTCCCGCATCACGCCATCCTCACCCAACCGTGATGATACTTGTCCCTTGCTGGCCGTGAGAGGCGGTGCTGAGCATGCCGGCGAGCCCCGCCTTGATGTTCTTTGCACAGGTCGCCCTTCCTTTTCTCCTCCTCTTTGGCCTTGTGCTGCTGATGTTGATGCTGATCCACGGGTGGTGGTTGTTTGTGATGTTGTGGTTGCATGGTGTCGACGTCCTTGGGATTGGGAGGAGGCTCGCAATGACGATCTTTGCTTGCTGGTGGTGGCTACTACTGATGCAGGCAATTGGTTGGCGCGAGTGGTGGTGTGGCGCGGGACGGCGATGAGTCAGCAGCTGGGCTACTCTGGGCACTGATGGTTGGGTGGGGATGGCGCGGTGCAGGAGGTGATGACGACCTGTACCTGGTGCTGGAGGACGATGGGCGATGAGGTCGTGGTGGCAGAAGTGGTGGTGGACGGTCGCTTCGGCCGCCGCGCGCCCCGCTCCCCCGGTCGGAGAGAGGGGGGATAGAGAGAAGAGGGGAGAAGTGAGGATGACATGTGGGATCACATGGGCCTTACTATTTTTTATTATTTTTTGTGTGAAACTGATATGTGGGTCCCCATGAGTTTTATTATTTTTTGGCTTGAATTACCATGTAAGTGCCACGTCAATACCACGTAGGACGAATACCTAATCAAAGGAGCTATATAGGTGTCACGTCAGTTAAAACTGAGACAATACTACTTAGGGACCTTATTTGTATGGTTTTATAAGTTGGTGGATACGTTGTACCTGGTTTTATGGTCTAGGAACGAATTTCAGACTCAACGATAAATTGAGAAAACTAAAGCGAACTTATTCCATGCACTGCTGTTGTGCTTTGCTTCACACTTGCAAATGGACCCCCACGCGCCGCACTGCTAGAGCTGGTCATGGCACGCAGGCGACGCAGCAGAGGCAAGGGCTTGGTGGTGCTGTGCGGCGTCTGCGTCGTGTGGGCGTGTGGCGCACACAGCGTGAACATCGCCATGCACGCGTCGCGGCCGGCCGGTCGCTCGCAGCGCAGCTACCCCGTTGCCCGTTGGGGGATGTGTTTGGTGGAACTCGTGGCTCCGCGGCGTGCCAAGCCAGCCCAAACCCCCGCCCGCCCGTGTCCGCCACTCGCTACCACCTACCGATCTTACTACCTACCTCCCGCATCGATGCGGTGTTGTGGTAGAGGCAACGATCGACGCAGCCGTGGCCGCGTCGCCCCTTAGCTCTAGCTACGTGCTTGCAGTTGCCGCCCGGCACAGCAGAAGTGTCAAGTGCTGCACGCTGCACACTCTCGTAGTTGCATCGCATATGGACCACGCAGGCACGCCTTGTTCATCAACGGTGTCGAGATCAGGTTAGCTAAGCAGAGCATGGAAGGCGCCGTCGTGGAGATACCGAGAATGTGACCTCGATCTGTTCAACGACATGTATCGACATCGACGACATGTTTAATTCAAAAAAATGTCTCTTAAAGAAAAAACGTTCTCCCCATAAACAGTAAAGTCCAAAGAAACAGAACTAGGCAATAATGGTACTGTAGTCACCATCATTTTTTTGCGGAAGCTATTGTGTGACCACCCAATTAAGGTACGTAGATTCAGTGATGACGTGCTACACATTCTTTTGGAGGCTTTCACGTAGAACATTGTGATTTACAAGCAAAATTATATCAGTATCGGAATCCTGGGTAGTACCGTTTTGCTCAAAATAGTATCGGGATATTACGATATTTTTTTTAAGTTTAATTAATATTTGTATTAATTACATATAGTCATTCTATATAAAAAATATAGTAATAATATATGTCGTGCAAATAGAGACATTTATCAAGAGAAACCACATTAGTTTTGATATATTTAATTAACTGATTTTTATATAAACTTAAGCATATTTATTTACATTATTTTTTAAACCATCTTGTTTTAAGTAATATTTTGTAAGATCGTAAGGATCGTAGAATCGGGATACTACTTAAGATTTAATAGGATTGTGTGGTAATGGATCGAGATACTATGAAAATTAGAATACTAGATGAGATCAATATAGTTTCGGTTTGGTAGTATCGTAGTATCGTAAAATAAAATACTAAGATACGAGTCAGGATATCATAACCTAAGGGTGTCGGGTGCGGTTTAACACGAGTCCACGCAACACCTAAGAGCAAGTATAATAATGAGCTATAAGCTTATTATAAGTTTATGTGGAGGAGAGAAGTAACAAAAAATTAAGGGTGTTAGCTCTCATGCAAGAGCTAGCTTAACACAAATTCCAAAACAAATACATTAAATGTATAAGTGAGAGATAGAGAAGAAAATTATAGCCAACCTTATAGCTAATCTATTATATATGTTGACTTTAAGATGGGCTAATAATAGGAAGTGAGCTCTACTATTATCCTTGCTCTAACAGATGAACACATTTTATTACCTACCACCAAGGATTGTGGAGCTTTCTAGTTTTTCCAGCACTTTTGAAGGATTGTAGGCTGTAGCTACCAGAGAACATCCTTCCAAGTTTGAACTTTTTAGTGTCTTCAAACTTTCTCTTGAAGTCCTAAGGTTGGTGCGTACCTCTTTTTCGCCGGACCGTTGGTGCGTACTTATTGGCTGCCGCTATCCGTTTTGTTTACGAAGAGAAACCAACCAAAGCTAGGAGATAAAACATACTACTGGTGAAAAATCGTCTAGAAGAGAAGAAAACACAAGCTAATCAAATTCGATTGATTTCTCATAGAAGTTTGTCAAACAATAGTCCTTGTGATCTAGTACTCCCCCGTTCTACTCATTAAATATACGGTCAAACTTAGCACAGTGTTTAAAACTAATATTTGACTTTCAATTTATTATATACTATAATCTCGTAGCAACAAAATCCTAATCATATGAAATTAAATTTAAATGACAATCCAAAGATATTATTTTCATTAAATAAAATTTAATTTATAATATAATATTTATTGGTTAAATATTTAAAGAGTTAAATTTAAAAATGTGTGTACAATTTAATGAGTGGGATGGAAGGAGTACTAATTACGAGACGGTGATTAACCTCTGAAGGGGCGGGCAAGGGCATCAAATACTTGAAAGTACGTACTTCCGTTTTTAAAAGGATGGTAGAATACATATAGTCGAACCAAACTTTAAATCGTTAATAAATATTAAAATATTAGGATTTAACATATGAAACTGAAGCTTATATGAGCAAATTTTGTCATAAATACTTCTTTTGTATTTTTGTACATATATAGTTTGAGAAAATAATGATTGTGCCCATATTCAAAACGGCGTGTTAAAAAAAGATGTGAGCAGGAGTGCAGGACACGCTGCGAGTCAACACTTGAAAGCCTTTTACGACCAAAGACGAAGGCTTTGGTGGCCGTTTCCTCTGCTTAGGCCGCCGCTGATCGTTGAACTCCTCCATATTGAACGTGTCTCACCAACCCAACACAGGAAATGTTTTTTTTTTCCGAGGATACCCCAGAAAATGGTTATGTTTCGGCAAATTGAGGAGTTAATTTGTCTTTACCATTTTGGTTACTGTCCATGATTTGACCAATGTACGTACAGTCAACGGTCAAAAATTGACCCAGAGAGGTCCAGAGGCCAGAGGGGAAAGCCTGCTGAAGAGTAATTTGCAAATCACAGCTGAAAACGGGAGAAACATTAGAAAAGTCGATTACATTTGCTCTGTCACAGCTCTTCCTCGAAATTTTTTTTGGCTCTGTCACAGCTCACACAGCTGCAGGCAAGTGTGGGCATCCTTTTGGCAGAAAATGGATGATTTTACTACAGTTCTCAGCTTGATATAGCATGGCTACCAGCACGACTACACGAAGCAATCGATGTCAGTATGTTCCTTGAGTTTGCATGCAAGCTTCAGAAATTTGGGATGAAATGGTCGATTCCAGTTGATCTCCACCCTTTCAAATTTCGTTAGCAGGACCTATCTTTTCTCCCCTTACTATGTGGTATGATACATTTAAATGCTAGTCATTTTTTGAAGAGATTTTTTTACAGTACAACAAGATGATACGGTACCGAATATGGACCGTTGGATGTCCTCAATCCGACGAATGAAAAATGGTAGTACCATGAGGTACCATCGAGGGCAACGAGTAGTACCCATAGCACAAAAAACCGGTCCGGGGTTGACCCGTTCTGACCGTCGGTTCACCGGTCGAACCGCCGGTTTTTTATTTATTAATATTATATTTGATTTGCATTATTTTAAATATAGAACCATCACAAATTGGTGAAATATATATAAATAAACCAGTATATCTATTATTATATAACCACAAGATAAAAAAATAAATGTAGTGTGGTAACATAATAAATTCATAATGCCATATAGCCATAGGACAAACTAGTTCGATTCTTAAAAAACCAGCATCGGTTCACCGATTCCCATGAAAACCGTCCGGTTCACCGGTTTTTTACCGGTTCAATTGCAGGGACGGTCTTTTTGCTGAACCGAACCACCAAGGCCACCGGTTCCGGTTTTTTCGGTTCAACCGCCGGTCCGGTCCGGTTTTTTGTACTAGGGTAGTACCACACCTGGACAAATTCGTGCAAGGGCAGAAGCGTAATTTCGCATGGGAGTATACACTGGATCGACTGCGTTCGTCCTTCTCCTCACCGCAGCAATCCTCGGCGGATTCCTGCCTATGCCATGCCCGAGGCTGCCGCCGTCGCGCACGATACGGCCGTCTACTTCCTCTGCGGTTGCGCGGGCGACGGCGGAGGAGGAGGCGGCGGCAGGATGCTCAACTTCCTGGAGCGCGTGGCGGCCAAGTACGGCTGCATCGGTGCGCCCCTGTCGCTGCGGTCCGTGCAGCGCGTGGCGTCCCACATCGGCATGGCTGCCGACGCGCAGTTCGTGACGGCGTGAGGGCGCGCCTGCGCCAACGACAACGTACCTGTATCTTCGTGTAACACCCCGATACTCGTTAACCGATAACACCAGCTAACTCATGCCGAGGTGCTACGCATTACCTGTGAGATAGTACCAGTCCCAGGATACACTAGCTGGTACACACAGAATAACCATGGAATCAAAGTAAACTAATTATTACATCACTGGATTTTAGTCATTACATAAGTTGCTATCATGGACAGGCCCATAGATGAGCAACGCAACAAAACGAAAGTCCACAGAGCGGAAGCTAAAAGTGGCGAGAAGCTAAGCAGCTGGGCGACTAAGCACTAGGCGAGTGCCTAGACAACCATCTTGTTCCACAGGCGAGGCTTGGGGCTAGGCACGAGTCTTCTAGAAATCCTCGTACTCGGCTTGCTCCTGGAGGCACTCCTCGGCAGTGGGGTCGACGTCTTCATCTCCATGCTCTAGAGATATTATATATAGCAAGGGTAAGTACTTCACGTACTCAGCAAGCGGGGGAAAGAATGTCATGTTTGGTTAAGACAAGGAGGGCTAGGGTTTTATTTGCGAAAGCAGCCTTTTTGATGAAAGCGATTTATTTCTCAAAAACTCTAGTGAGTCAAAATTTTAGTTATTGGGAGAAGGCTCACGCCTTGTCCCATTCCACAAGTTGCTTTGCAACAACTTGTCACACAGAGTAACAATTAATTATCAACTGTTTCCTCTATTAGTTTCTTTTTGCTTTCACAGCAACGCAGTTCAAACCACAAAATCATCACATCACTATTTCTTATAGTTAACCTAGCTTTCTCAGCACATCAATGCCTTCTCGGCCCTAACAACATCTTGGTGCCAAGCGACACCCCAGGTCACACAGACCCGTTCCTAACCACAAAGATTAGCCGTTTGCCACACAAGCGAACTCTGGAAACGAATCCCTTCCCACCAACCATTTTCATCAAACATTTGTCAAACAAATCTACGCTATGAGAAACACCTTACACTCACCCTTAACCGTGGGCACGGCTGTTCGAACAGTTCATTAAGCTCTGCAGAGGTTGTACGCTTTACCCACACGATACGAAACTGACACCGTTTACCCGTCGGCAACGGAAGTTCGTGACAGGGCCTTTCCAAAGCTAACCCATGAAAATCGCATACCACCTAGTTGGGCCAAGTCTCTTAGCCGAGTATCAGGCAATCGCAGCCGTCATCCACTAATGAATACCGAGGATGCCTCCTACTCCTACTCGGTATCGTGTGCCCCATTAGAGGCAAATAAAACACCCAAAAGAGCTATAATGATCCAAACTTCGTCTCCTCATCCTCGGCATCCCACAACCAATGGCATATCAAACTCCCAAGTGATAACCATTTACTTAGCCAGGGGCATCCCATGAATACCCGTGAGGTCGCACTGTAACATGTTTGGATGGATTTCCCAAAGGAATCGGTCCTTAACGATAATACGCGACCAAACCACAAAGACATGGCCTCGCATCATCACTATTTTCACAACTCATTTTATTTCACAACACATAGGTACCACGTACCGGATTTTTAAGCATAAAGTTTGGAAGTACCCAAGTTTCCCACACGACAGTACAACGTAAGCATGGCTAAGCAAACTACCTCGGTAATCGTACCCGATGGATAGCGATATCGGCGCAAACATATGTGTAGCTAACAAGGATAAAGGAATTGACAACATCCTATAAAAAGTGGGTGCAACTACTAGGTCGGTCCGTCGGTTGCGTAAACAATCCGAGGCCTAAACAAGATTTATCGTGTACACTAAGCAATGCATTTTTCAAACAAAATAACTTGCAATTATAGGGGCAATGTGCTCAAAGAGGCTTGCCTTGCACAAGATGGGTGTCTTCTCCTTCAAAAAGGGCTTCCGGAGCTTCCTCGTACACGTGCTCTATACGCGAAACGGGGAACAAATAAATAAAAGGCAATAAAACAAGCTCAAAACAGAGAAACAAGTGTGCCACTGTGTAGATCTCATTTTTAGAAAAATTTAGAAGGTTGAACAAGGTCAAACGGAGTTACGGTTGAATTTCTATCAATTTTCCAAGATTGAAAAATTTTCTGGAATTTCTGGGAATTATTTTTATTTAAACGGTAACGGAATATTCCGTTACCAAGGACGGCAGGGGAGGGGCCACGTGTCGGTCAAAGGGAGGGGAGGAGGGGGTGGGGCCCACCTGTCAGGAGCGGGATGCCTTCTTCCTCCTTGCGCCCGGCAGCGGGGCGGCCGGGGAGGGAGGCCGGCAGCCGGGGAGAAGGCGGCGGTGACCGGGGAGGGCGGCGGCGGTTCCGGCGAGGCGCGGTGTAACACCCTGAAAATTCCCGGCAATAAAAATCACTAAAATCATGTACTTTATATAAACCTTTGCATCATGCTGGTTTTTATGAGTGCTATTGCTTGCCAAAACCATAAACGATCACGATGAAAGTAAGGTAAAGATTTATATTTGAGTAAATAAATATAATGTACCAGAATACATAATTTATTATTAACCCTATAAATATTTTTGCACATGAAAGCAAGCCAAACGAAGTGCAAAATAATTATTAACTTCTGTAATATAAAGTACAACTCAAATAATAAATACTTTAACCATGTGATGAGCGTCATAAAATATAAGTACGCATGAAATAATAGTCACCGCTACAATGACCCTATTATATATGGGTGTCTCATTGGAATATTTAAATTAATATTTAAAATAATTTATCAAGTCTTCCATTGCATAAAATTCGCTCGTATAAAATAATTGGTCATATAACTAAATTGACCTCTATATGTAAAATAGGCTCATGCGTGTATTTGATTCAATATTGAGATCAATATTGTACCGAGTCTCAGAATATCCCATGAAATATAAATACACATGAAATGATAATCGTTCAAATAAACTAACCCATAAATAAATTGAGACAAATATGCTATTATATTAACAACAGCCACCTTAGAATATTTTAATTAGTTTCAGAAATATCGAAAGCCTCCAAATTATCTAGACTAATTTTGGGGCTAAAATCATTTAATTAATACAATATAAATATATTTGCACCATCACAACTTTTAGGGCAAAATCCAAATTAATATAATACGAATTTATTTGTGGGTGAATGTAAATAAATTCCAAAACATAGGAGGTTTTAAGTGACAAAACATGAAATAATCTATAATAAATATTAAATAATGGACAATATTAAATCTTGGTCAAATCCACATTTGGATGCCCAAATTTGTCACTCAAAGGCCTGGGAGGAAACACAAATTCAAATTGCATTTTTGTTCAATTTTTAAATCAACTAAAACCCTAAAAATCTATTAAATCCTAAAATGTACTGTTCATTGTCCGCCACGTGGTCGGTGCGTGCCTGCCGTCCCATCGCCGTCGCCATCGCCGCTGCCGCGCGCCTCACGCCGTACCCGCGCCGCCCGTCGGCCGCTGAGCGCACGTCGCCGTACCCACCGCGCGCCGCGCGCTGTCGCCATCGGCCCGCACCGCACACCGCAGCGTGCGCTACCGCCTTGCGCCCCGAGCCGCCGCTGCTGGCGTCGCATCACCGCATCGCCGTCCGCCTGCACGCACGCCGCACCGCCGACCCGCGCGCCTCGAGCCGTGCGCGCGCCACGCCGCGTCGCGTCACCGCGCTGTCACCGTCCTCCCCGCGCCGCACGCGCGTCCCATCCGCGCGCCCCCGCGCCGACCACCGCCTCCCCTTGCCCCCTATAAATTCCCCCCCCGCTCCTGTCCGCCACCACGCGCTCACCGCCCCGTCGGCCACGCCGCCACGCGCCCGCCCGCCGCGCGCTATCGCCGTCGCGCGCCACGCCGCTGCGTCGCCCGCCCACCACCGCGCCTGCCCGCCGCCGCGCCGCCCCTTCTCCATCCGCCGCTGCGCCGCTGGGCTCCGCTCGGCTGAGCAAGAAGAGAAAAAGAGAGAGAGCAGAAGAAAGAAGCAGGAGGAAGAAGAAGGAAAGAAAAAAAAAGAGAAAGAAAAGAAAAAGGGAGAGAGAGAGAAATATCTCAGGTGGGCCCCACTGAGGTTAGTGCACATTGGTATTTTACAATTTTTGGATTTAATTTGAATCGAAATCTTTTAGCAAGCGTAACTTATTCATTATAGCTCCGATTTGGGTGAAACTTGAACCTAAATTTATCTAAATTCATGCTCTTTCCAATGGTATATGATTCACTATTTAATAAAATATATTTATTTTTATAATATCAATCAATAAAATAAAAGTTAACCTAAATAGTGTGCTAATAAATAAAAATTCTTATTGTAGAGTAAAATAATTATCTTTGACCTGTTATATTGCTATAGCGATCGTATAAATTAAATTATAGCTAATGTTTCAAATTAATGGAGGTATAGAAAGAAGAAATACTAGTACTATTTTTTATTCGATGGTCGTATAATTAAGTTCATGGTCTAGGCATTATTCAACTAGGGGATTAACTTAATAGGTTTATAGCTCAAAGTATACTTGTGTGAGATACCTAGGTCCCCAATTATGAGAAATAAAGATAGAGCTAGTGTGATTAAAATCATCTGTACAGACTCCGTTAATGGCATATATCGTGAGGATGGTACGAAATATATCACTTAATAACTAAATAATACTTTAAAGTGTGGCATCTATTGTGAACAGTAGAGTAGACCCGAGGATGATTATTTTTAACATACTTCATCACCGTAAAACCCATGTAAACCAATTATACGCACTATTTCAAATTAGTTGAAGCCTAAAGAAATACTAGTGCCAATTGGTAATATACGTCCATATATGGGTGCATCCATGACTTATAAATTATTTACATAAAGCCTGACCTTATCAGTGCTACAACTAAAATAGGATACTCATGGATAAAACCATGGTCTGTTTACAGGGCTAGCTTGACTAAATCACCTACACGAAGTAAATTAACCACACCCCCTACCATAGTATATATTTAGGTTGGTAATCAACCCTTAAGTTAATAAAACAAGTACCAACTCGTCAAACCCACATATATCACATATATTGTATGACTTGTAGAAAATAGTTCACGTTCCGTAAATAATCAAACCTCGTATATTCTTGAACTCACACGTGCGGTATATCTCAATTAAACTTTACAAGGGAGCACTACCCTACCATCTGTATATACCCAACAAAGAGCATGAGACAAACATGAATAGTAGGTAAATAATAATTAATCCTTACCTCACGACATTCCAGCTTAAATTGTAACTCACTAGGGTAGCTCATTACAAACCATACGGAGGGATAATCCGTAACTTTGATATTATTGAACTTTTATAATGATGAGTGAAATATATCCATAATTTAATAATAACTCCACTAATAAAATAATAATATATAAGATTCACTGCTATTATCTGGTTAACCCTAAGTCTATCCAACTACAGAACGGTACCACAAATTTTAGATAGAATAAAACCTCCTTTAGTGCATGATCGTTGTGTTTGGATAGAAGCGAGTAGTATGAGCAGCCCTAGGTATGACTCCGACATTTATATTTGATTGCGCATGTTTGATTGTTGGTTGAACATTGGTTTTTCTCGCGTATTATAGTATTGGTGAATCGATTAGTCGTGAGGCAACGTGTGCAGCTTCCAGGAGGAGAAGGTTGATCGGGGATATTATCAAGATTAAGGATTATCTTGGGCAGGCAAGTCATCACTATTCCTTGAACATATTGATCCCAATTTGCGAAATTATTTTGTTTGCAAATAAAGTTGCATGCAATGATGAACATCCTACTTGTTGTTATGTCATGCCTTGAATATTGTTTACCCCATATCCCTTTGTAACCATGTTTACGTATGAGTCCCTAGTCAATTATGACAAATGCTTAGTAATGCTATTCTAAAATCATGCATACTCATATTTATCAAAATGCTATATGCTTGGGCAATTACCTTCGGAAGGTAATTGAGATGCGGCATGTGGAGACATGAGCGCCACATTGCCATGATATGATGACATAATTTGTGAAAGGAGAAATGAAACAACTGTTTTCGACCGGGGCGAATGGTGGATTTGGGTGGTATCTGGAAAAGGCTAGTACCGTCCCCGGTCAGTTAAGGACCGAGCCATGAAGTTAAGCATGAAACGACCCTCATACAACCGCACTTCTCGGATGGGTATAGACCTAGCGGACTAGATAGCCGAGCAGAGGCAATATCCTTGCATAGATGGTTCACCCCCGTGTGTGAGGCAGGTGCGCTATGGTGGGGCAGCCGTTGAGGTAGGGCCGCGATGCGTGCCCTACGTCGGTGTCGCCATTTGTAGGACTGCCATGTGTGTGAGAGTGAGAATCTAAACTTAAACTATAAACTTAGCGTGTGTATGAGACTTCTTTTCCCGGGAGCGCCAGAACTCCTCTCACTGCTAGAAACAGATACGCCTAGAGTGCATGAGGATGATAGTTCATGGAGCGGGTACTGCCAATGCAAGGTTATCGAAAGGATTTGCCGTGACGCGTCTCATGTGTTGGGACGAGGCTCATGTGTTGGGCAGTCACGGACTGCGGGTAAAGTGTACATCCACTGCAGTGTGAGTAAACCAAATCTATTCGAATAGCCGTGCTCACGGATATTGAGCACCGGGACATGTATTACACTTGGCTAGACTCTAAATTCTTAACTTGTGTGGGATGGGATGATACATGATGATTTTTATGCTGATGGAGCCACTTCCTGAGAGGACGGAAGGTGGACGTCCTCAGCTCAGAAAACCATGACGACTCAATGACGGGAAGCTATCCTTGGGATGACAATGGATGGTGGACAGAACCGTCGTTGATTAATGAACTATGGTATTAAAATTTGATCAGTCTATGCTAGGTCTTAGGCTTGTGAAAGGATTTACAAAATTTGCTTTACGCAAAAGGGCCGAAAGCCATTCCTTGAAATACCCTCTATCATATGCATTCTTGTGTGGTGGCTTGTTGAGTACTTTTGTACTCATTGTTGTTCTATATATATCTTTTAGCAGAGTGCCTGAAGAGAAGCCCTTGTTAGTACGCTTGCGTACTTAACAGGATGATCGGAGTGCGGTCCCGTTCTAGGTCTCGTTTCCCCAGTCGACTGCCTGTGGCATGTCAATGGGGCCCTTGTATTGTTTTGTCTTCCGCTGTTGTTCTCTGATAGTTGTTGGCCTGCCTGGCCCTAATGTAAGTACTTAACTCTTTTTAGACTGAATTCATTCATGATATGTTGTGATCCGGCTATGTATGTGTGTACCAACTACTGGTCCAAGGATTGGTACGGATAAACACATAAGATCTCCGATTTGCAAAATTGGGGGTCGACACGCGACCGACGGCGGTGGTGCCGAGAGGAGGGGCGGCCGGGGAGAGGAGGAGAGAGGGAGCGCGACCGAGAGAGAGATATGAGGGGGAGAGCGCCGGCGAGAGGGGGGAAAACGGCGGTGAGAGCGACGAGGAGAAGGAGGAGGAGGGGCTTCGGCCCCTTTTTATAGGCGGCGCGACGCGGGATGGGATGGCGTGGCGGCGTGAGGCTCGAGGCCAGATGGGACGGCGGCGTGGCGAGGTGACGCTCGCGCGGTGAGGTAATGCACGCGGCGTGCGGCGCGGCGTGGGGCTCGGTGCAGCGCGGGGCGCGAGGCGTTGAGGCGTGCGGCGCGGGCGGCGCGGCGGGCGGCGGCGCGGTGGGAGGAGGAAGATGCAGAGGAACGGGCCGGGCCGGCGTAGAGGAAAGACCGTGGGCTGAGGAGAGAAGGGGGAAGCTGGGCCGGGAAGGGGAGAGAGAGGGAGGGAGAGATGGGTCGGCCCACTCGGGGGAGAAAGGGAGAGGGAGAGAGAGATGGTTAGGCCGGGGAGAGAAAAGGAGAGAAAAGGGCCCAAAGGAACAGTGACCCTTTTTATTTTTTTCAGGATTTTCTGAAATGGAATTTGGAGGAGAAATTTGGGGAAAACTGAATTTGGGTTTGACCAAAAATTGAGAGGATGATCAAGGAGGGAATTTGATATCTAAATGGCACAAAACAAAAATCCGAATTTAAACTCCAATTTTTGAATGAGAGAAATTTTAAATAAATAAAATAAAATAAAGAAATTAGGGTGCTACACTTCGCCAATATCGCCACCTCCCCTTGCGGCGTTCCTCGGCGGCGCTCTTCGTGCTGTAGCGGTCATCGATGCCGCGGACCTCGCCGCCTGTCACTTCGCCGGAGAGCCCGTCGGCATAGTGGACCTTGGGGAGGAGGTGGGGAGATGTTTCTCTTGCGGCGCCGGCGAAGCCCTTGCTACCCTTGCATTGGCGAAGCCCTTGGAGAATGAGGATGTGGTCGACGACTGCCGATGCTAACCACCCTGCCCATCACAAAGGGACGGTTAAATTCGATTTGGTACCTCGAAGTATAAGTACCTCAAGGTACAACTTGTTGGATCGGAGTAAATCTCTTTTTTAAAATCTTAATAACCGTTTATTTAGTACTATGTATACCCTACAAGCTTGTGGTATACATGCATGTTATCAACATTTTGATGGGCACACGGACGTAAAATACGCCTGAATTGACCGGAACATCGCCACTAGTTCGAGAGAAATTGCATGTATGTATTAATCTTAAGAGGTAGTACAACCTTTTCAATCGGTGCTAACTAAAGTTGAAGGACTTTCGATAGAAAATCTAGAACACTTACCATAAGCACTTCCACGAAATCTCCCCCTTTTTTCCTCGTACGGTGACCCATTTGATCCAAGTGTCGTACGCATGCAGTTGCACACTTGCACTGACATTGCTGCCACCACAGTCCACTGGTCAACTTGAAATCTTTTTCGAGAGACCGCAACTCAGCAAGAGCAGAGCGCGGCAGAAAGTATGTAAGCACATGACTGACCTGGGCGAAAACACGCTCTGCGGCATTCTAGACTTGGACGATTCAGACATGTCTGACGACTTGACCACTCTAGCGTCTAGCCTGGTCAAGTAATACAATGGAAAACTTCACTTCACTCCAACTGCTTTTAGAATTGGGGAGAAATGGAGTTGTAATTTCTCTCGCATTTTCGGTGCCATTGCGTGCAGAGGAAAAATATGCGATTCAACACTCAAGCACTCACTGACATACTGACAAGAAAAAAGTATGCATATACTCGCATATTCATTCAGAAGGAAGAGGGAAAGATGACTTGCAAATGTGAATGCCAAGTGGGCGAGGCCGACTGCAAGTCCAAGATGGAAAACAAAATGATGAACAGAAACCACAGGAAGTTATGATGCAGTTTCACACTCGGTTCGTCCACAACGTACACTTCAAAAAATCTTCGTAATTGCACACAAAGCAATAGACTGTTCAATGGAGAGATAGCATAACGTACATTCTGAGAAAAAAACTGTCCATAATTTCTTTCAGTCAAGTCAGGTGTGTATTGCGAAGAACGAAAGCACAGACAGGATACTAGACCACAATGGCACACTAGCACTTAGTATGAACCATTAGGACTTGTTAAAGACAGATGAAAGGGTGATGCCAACATCAGTTTTTGCCAGGGGACTGGTGACCGCGCAATTGGATTGGTGCGTCACTTGTGCTGTAGTTTCCCCCTCATGCAACAAAAATACCCAGAAAAAACTGTTGTTTGTACACAGACCACGGCCATCACGTTCGGAGAACCAAGGACCAATGGACGATGTAACTAGAACACAAAACCTAAACGTGTTGCACGGTAGAAAACGATGGAGAAAGATAGCCGGGGGACCAAGGAAATGATATCTGGATATGAGTTCACAGCCCTTGAGTTCCAGATAAACGGACGCCCGGACGAAACGAAAGACGACGAGTCGAGGACCGTCAGCACTCAGCAGCCGCAGAAACGGCGAGAGACGCCCCGCGTGCGCGGCGCCCAAGCCAAACGTGGCTTCGTGGCGTGACGACGCGAGGTGTGCCCGCCCCCGTCTCCCCCCGCGCCGCCGCTGCCGCGTGCGCCTCTCTTCCCCGCACGCACCCGCCACTGCCGCATCGCCCGCTCCGCTCCCCCGAGGCCCAACCGCCGCAGGGCACGCCACCCGGTCCGTAGTTGCGCTCCCAAACTCGCTCGCGCCGGCACACCAATCCCGTGGTCAACTCAACCGGCCACGGGCCACACCAACCAACCCACACTCCCACCCACCCACCCTTTCGCCTTCTATTTAAACCACCACAACTCCTCCATTCCCCTACAAGAGCAGCCACTGCAACTTCCACATCCCCGGCTCTTCCGCAATCCGCACACACAAAAACTCCTCCATCGGGAGCAAACCGCTCGAGCAACCACCACTCATTACAGCTACACACCTCCTTCTGCTTCGCCGTTCCGATGGAGTGCGAGAACGGTCACGTCGTCGCCGCCGCCAACGGCAGAGGCCTGTGCGTGGCTAAGCCGCGCGCCGACCCGCTCAACTGGGGGAAGGCGGCGGAGGAGCTGTCCGGGAGCCATCTGGACGCGGTGAAGCGCATGGTGGAGGAGTACCGAAGGCCCGTGGTGACGATCGAGGGCGCCAGCCTGACCATCGCGCAGGTCGCGGCGGTTGCCGCGGCCGGCGCCGCCAGGGTGGAGCTCGACGAGTCCGCCCGTGGCCGTGTCAAGGCCAGCAGCGACTGGGTCATGAACAGCATGATGAACGGCACCGACAGCTACGGCGTCACCACCGGCTTCGGCGCCACCTCCCACCGGAGGACCAAGGAGGGCGGCGCGCTCCAGCGAGAGCTTATCCGGTAAGAACCAATAGAAGTTGCTGCTCATATGGTGAGAACTTGTGCGATATGTCAGAGGCCTTACTGTACGTGTGTTCCGCGTGACAGGTTTCTTAATGCGGGGGCGTTCGGCAACGGCGACGATGGCCATGTGCTGCCGGCCGCGGCGACGAGGGCAGCCATGCTCGTCCGCATCAACACTCTGCTTCAGGGGTACTCTGGCATCCGGTTCGAGATCCTCGAGACGATCGCCACGCTGCTTAACGCCAACGTGACGCCGTGCCTGCCGCTCCGTGGCACGATCACCGCGTCCGGCGACCTCGTCCCGCTCTCTTACATCGCTGGGCTCGTCACCGGACGACCAAACTCTGTGGCGGTGACGCCCGATGGTAGGAAAGTGGATGCCGCGGAGGCGTTCAAGATCGCCGGCATCCAGCACGGCTTCTTCGAGCTCCAGCCCAAGGAAGGCCTCGCCATGGTGAACGGCACGGCCGTCGGCTCCGGGCTCGCCTCGATGGTGCTCTTTGAGGCGAACATCCTTGGCGTGCTCGCAGAGGTCCTCTCCGCCGTGTTCTGCGAGGTCATGAACGGCAAGCCGGAGTACACCGACCACCTGACGCACAAGCTTAAGCACCACCCGGGACAGATTGAGGCAGCCGCCATTATGGAGCACATCTTGGAGGGAAGCTCCTACATGATGCTGGCGAAAAAGCTCGGCGAGCTCGACCCGCTGATGAAGCCCAAGCAAGACAGGTACGCGCTCCGCACGTCGCCGCAATGGCTCGGCCCCCAGATTGAGGTCATCCGTGCCGCCACCAAGTCGATCGAGCGCGAGATCAACTCCGTCAACGACAACCCGCTCATTGACGTCTCCCGTGGCAAGGCGCTCCACGGCGGCAACTTCCAGGGAACCCCCATCGGCGTGTCCATGGACAACACCAGGCTCGCCATTGCCGCGATCGGCAAGCTCATGTTCGCGCAGTTCTCTGAGCTCGTGAACGACTTCTACAACAACGGCCTGCCATCCAACCTGTCCGGTGGGCGCAACCCAAGCTTGGACTACGGCTTCAAGGGTGCCGAGATCGCCATGGCGTCGTACTGCTCTGAGCTCCAGTTCTTGGCCAACCCTGTGACCAACCATGTCCAGAGCGCGGAGCAGCACAACCAAGACGTGAACTCTCTCGGTCTCATCTCGTCCAGGAAGACGGCCGAGGCCATCGACGTGCTGAAGCTCATGTCGTCGACGTTCTTGATCGCGTTGTGCCAGGCCATCGACCTGCGCCACCTCGAAGAGAACGTCAAGAACGCAGTCAAGAGCTGTGTGACGACGGTGGCGAGGAAGACCCTGAGCACCAGCGCCACCGGTGATCTCCACAAGGCCCGGTTCTGCGAGAAGGACCTGCTCCAGGCGATCGACCGCGAGGCCGTGTTCGCGTACGCCGACGACCCCTGCAGCGCCAACTACCCGCTGATGCAGAAGATGCGCGCCGTCCTCGTCGAGCACGCGCTGGCCAACGGCGAGGCGGAGAGCAACGTCGACACCTCGGTGTTCGCCAAGGTCGCGACGTTCGAGGAGGAGCTCCGCGCGGCGCTGCCCAGGGAGGTGGAGGCTGCCCGGGCGGCCGTGGAGAACGGCACCGCCGCAAAGGCGAACAGGATCACCGAGTGCAGGTCGTACCCGCTCTATCGGTTCGTCCGCGAGGAGCTCGGGACAGAGTACTTGACCGGGGAGAAGACGCGATCGCCCGGCGAGGAGGTGAACAAGGTGTTCGTCGCCATGAACCAGGGCAAGCACATCGACGCACTGCTCGAGTGCCTCAAGGGGTGGAACGGCGAGCCCCTGCCCATCTGCTGATTTCTGAACAGAGGACCCAAAAGAAGATAGCAAGATATATGGTAGTGTGTTTCAGAAATTCAGAACTTCACGGATGTGCTTAGCTGATACTGTAATACATATCCTTTTCTTTCATTTTTTTTAAAGTTTATGTTTGCAACGTTCTTTGGAAGTTGCGATGCCATAGCCAAATTTAGCAATTTGCATAGAGGCAGGCAGCTACTAAAACTGCTGTTGATGTAAATTAAAAGGGTGTAATTTGCGATACTTTTTCCATGTTTGTTTCGTGAGAGAACTCCAAATAGTCCAAAGAAGCTAATCTGTTACTGTCATGCCATTTGGTTTTGCGAAAATGATTATACTGAAATAGGACGCAGTTTAGAAACGTTATCAGTGGTATCTTCCTGATTCTTCAGGTATCACAGTGATACATCTTCCATCTAATTTTCATGTATCAGTATATTGTTTATTAATTTCCATATGGAATTCTGTAGAAGCACAGCAGATATGTTTTCTTACTTAATTCGATGGTGCCTACCTATTCCAAGGGAACATGACAAACGAATGAAGATGAACGAAATAGCGCCAATATTGATTTATTATGGGAGATACCAGCTACATGTCTATATGCAAATTGGTCAAAAAAAAAAAAAACAATGCAGGAGTATTATTCAATTCATGCACATGAGATTCTGTACACGTCTGAATGCCACTGTCCTTTTCTACTAGTGAGCAGGTAGCAGGTAAAGTTCAGGTGCTCCACTCGGCTGAACAGATAGTGTTGTTTGCTTGAGGTTGTCACACATATGCATACTACTGTTTTATCAGAAACTCGGCACATACCTACACCGTACCGCTACTACTCAATTTCTCCACGGCAGCGAGACGTGTCTCTTCACCATGATCACCGTAGCTTCAAGGAAGCACGTATTCATCTTGTGGGTGGATAAATAAAGCCGGGAAGCAGCTTATCTTAAGCCAGAATTCAACAGATCATCCTGACAACAATAAACAGTGAACTCATGATTCACACCGCTCATCTACTATTGTTCAAACACAACAAACAATGCGAGTTCAGAGTAAATATTCGGGACATTAGACGAGTGCATATGTGCTAATAAATTGATGACCTACGGATTGTTAGCAACCCAGTTCACCAATCTCTCAAACAACAATAACCAAAACAGTGTGAAGAATGGAGGTGGAGATGGAGAGAATACAAGGGCTAGGAAGTTCTAGAAGCTGGGGAATGGAGAGGTGGAGGAAGGAGAAGAATGCTCGACAAGGAGCCAAGCCGGCCTCCAGATCACCGCCGCCGTTCGACTAGCCACCGAGGCCAGCCGCCACCGTTGCCCGTTTCTGTTCAATTCCTCCAAGTGCTTGTTACTGCTGCTTATATGTGTTGCTATTTCTGCTTTTTTGGGCCTTGCCCATATGCAGCCCAACTGCCACGTGGAGTGGGGCGGCACCAGCATCGTTAACATGCTCCCCTGCCACATCAGTGTAACACCTGTTCCGTCACGGCGTTAGCAAAAAAAAAAAACTATTTTAATAAAACTCCAATTTCGAATAAAACTCCACATCAGTGCCAAGATCTCGTTTTCCCTCTGTCCAAATCTCGATTCAAAAATCAAATCCTAAATTCAAATCCCTCCAATCAAATTCTCTCAATTATGTCTACTCTGCCTCCCTAGTGTTCTCGGGCCGATCCTCTCGACTGGCCAAGCACCCCTCCTCCCTCCAACCTGCTCTTTCCTCTTCATGGGCCGCAACCTCCCTCGGCCGGCCCAGCTTCTTTTTTCCCCCTCCTAATTTCTCCTTCCCCTTCATGGGCCGCACCCGCACCCCCTTCCGGCCCATCTCCCCGCCGGCTCGTGCTCTCTCTCTTTCTCTCTCTCTCTCTCGCCCGCAGCTCTCTCTCCTCCCTCCCTCGCCGGAGTTGCCGCCGCGTATTTTCGAACGCGGCCGCCGCCCGTTGGCCCCCCCGAGCGCGTGCACGCGCGTCGCGGCCGACCGGCCTGCCGGCCTACCCCGCGCCGCGTCACCGCCTGTCGCCGCCTGGCGCCTGGCGTCGTGTGCCGCACCCACGCCACGCCTCCGCCTCGGAGCGGCAGCCACTGCACCGCGCCCCTCCCTCTCTCCCAGTCCGCCCAAAACGGCAAGGGGACAACCCCCCTTTCCCACCCTGCACTCCCCTTTTTCCCCTCCACCGCCAACGTCACCCCTGCCACTGTTGGCCGCTAGCGCCGGTGAGCCCGTGACCGTCCTTTCCCTCCCCCCGCGCGCTCCCTCGGCCCCTATAAGAACCCCGCTCCCCTTCCTCCCCTTTCGGCTACTCCCTCTTACACCAAACCGCCGCCGCTGCTCCCACTTCGCCACTCGCCGCCGGACGCCGCTCCCAGACACGCGGCGCTGAACCCGCCCCGACCGCGCCGTCTTCCTCCTCTTCTCCGGTGACGTAGCCATCCCTTCGCCTCCCTCGCGGTAACTCCCCGCCATCCTCCTCTTCCCCCTCTTTTCACGTAGCCGCCGCCGCGTAGTTGCCCATGCCACGGCCGACCGCGTCGCCATGGCCGCACCCTACTTCTCTCTCTCTCCTGCGCCGCCGCTGTGCTCGCTCGACCGCGCCGCCGTCCCCACCTCGCCGCGGCTGCTCTCCCTTCCCCTCGCTCTCTCGGGCAGCCGGATGGAAGAAGAAAGAAGAAGAGAAGAGAAAGGTGAATAAGAAAGAAGAAGAGAAGAGAAAGATGAAGAAAGAAAGGAGGAGAAGGAGACAGTGGTGGGACCCACCCGTGGGCCCCACCCCCTTGACCCTGGTTCTCTCTCTCTCACGAGTGCGCCCGCGTGGGCCGCGGCCTCGCGCGCCGGCCCGTTCCCGACCTGCTCGCCCTCTCGGCCTGCTGCGCCCCGCGCGCCGCTGGGCCGCCTTTGGCTTGGCCCGCTCGCCGCTCAACCCTCTCGGCCTGCTGCGCTCCACGCGCCGCTAGGCCGCCTTTCGGCCTCGCCCGCTCATCGCCCCCCGGCCTGGTACACCCCGCGCCGCTTAGGGCCGCCCCCTCGCTCGCGGCCCATTAGCTCAGGCCGCGCCGCGCTAGTACTTTGGGCCGCGCCACACGCCTGGCCGAAAAAAGTCCAAATGCCACCCTCTTTCCTTTTTCTTTTTCCAGAGAGTTTAATAATATTTTTGTTTAGACAAAAAAATCATTCGACCTTAGAAAATTCATATCTTCTCAACCGTTCGTCCGATTGGCTTCGTTCAAACTCCGAAATTTCTCAAAAAATCGAGATCTATCTAATGGCACACTTAGAGGTCATTATTAGGGCTTTCTTTTCGCCGTTTATTGAGTCTTTTCGTTTCGCGTATAGTATCGGAGCCCGAAGACTCGCAGTGTACGGATTTCGAGGAGAAAGTTCAAGATCTCGAGCAAGGGAACTCACCTTTGACCATCTTGCACCCATAATTTTAAACTGAGTATTTCCATTTCGCAAACTCTACATTAGTAGGTTGCACCTGTTTGTATTTGGTTGTGGTTTGCAGGATAACCTGCCGGCCCAACCCAATTGATGCACATACTCTCCTTGGCTATTGAATACCCGTATCACCCTTGTCAACTGCTGGTTCTCGATGTCCGAGCCCTCGGGTACGTACATCGGGGACTCTCTCAAATTTAAAACTTTCAACGATGGGTAAAACTTGGGTTTACAAAGTACTTGGAAAACCCGACACTTGGGTCGATGTCTGCAAAATAAAATGATTTCTAAAATCGCAGTGCAGGGAACGTACCGGGAGTGCGCTTTCCCCGTTCTCGCACTTAAGGACCGATTCCTTTGGGATTTCATCCAAACATAATCAGTGCGACCACATGGGTGAAATGGGACACCCCTCGCTGAGTAACTAGCTGGGCCAGTGAAGCCTTGATGCCAAGGGGCTAGTGGATTCGCCTAGGTGGTGTCGGGAGGACCCTGGGCTTCCTAGCACAGTATGGTCTGGGACCTAACCTGTTGTTGGCCCGGATGACCCCCTCCCCCCGTTGGCATACGGTAAACTTTTGTCGGCTTTGGAAAAGCCTTGTCGTCAAATCCTCAAAGTCACCAGGCGTGGCTGTTCTGCACGGGCTGGGTGATCCGGGTTAGTAACGTCGTGTGGGTAAAGTGTACCCCCTCTGCAGAGGTGAACAAACTGTTCGAACAGCCGTGCCCATGGTTATGGGTGGATGTGAGGTGATTCCTTAGCGTAGTTTTGTTTGACTACTGCTTGTGAAATTGACTTGATGGGTTGGATAACGTTCTTATCAAAATGGCTGACGAGTTCAGCTAGGCCCGGGAGGCCGTCAAAATCGGTTGGCCGGGAGCCAACACTTAATTTTTGAAAGATTGATACATTGCACCACTCCGACCGGGCTTGATGCACTGTCAGGCTTGAGTCGTCGAGAAGCACTTCCTTAGAAATCTTTTCGAAAGATTTAAACCAAATCAATTGTGAAAACAAGCAATCGTTCTATGAAGCTTGCAATACATACTTAAATCCCAAAACTTGCTGAGTACTCCCATACTCACCCTTGCTCTATATAAATAATCCCCCAGTTCTCGAAGAGGAGGAGATGGATCCCGCTGACGAGGAGTTCTTACAAGAGCCGACCGGCTTCGAGCAGTTTTAGGGTTTCATCGTAGTTCCCAAGTTATGCTTGTGGCCTTGGGCTAGTCTTCGCTTCCACCTTTCCCTTTTGTAATGTAGTTGTGAGCACGGGGTCTGTCCGTAGCCCAACATGACTGTAAGACTACTCTTAATAAAGAGACCGCTGTTGCTGTGATATTTCATCCTCCTGTGATACCAGTGCTATTTTCCTGGGACTGGTATCAGCACACAGGTTTATTTGGAGCGTCCCGCTCTAGTTCCCGTCTGGGGCTAGATCGGGGCGTGACAAAAGATGGTATCAGAGCGCAGCTTGGCCCTAGGTCAAAACCCTACGCTTAGGACTAACTTAAGGATGTTAAGTTTCAAAAAGCTACTTGCAAAAACTAGAGTTTCTCTTACTTTTCTTTCTCAGTAATTTAATTATTAAAATTGTTACTAATTTCTTTCCCTCTTTCAAAATTGTAGATGGCAGTCAACGCCACCCACAGTTCTCACGGTGATTGTGAGGGTCACCACGTCGACCAGCTGAGCGATCTCGCTTGTTTCCTTGGCTTTTCCCGTCCAGAGTACTCTGGGTACTCTGTGTACCACTTCCCTTCCCGGTGCGAGCTGTCCGTGTACCTCTACCCTCGTGGAGGCCCACACAGCGCAGGCCTTCGCCCCTACCACTTCAACGTGGCCCGCCCTACTCTCCAGCTTGCGTACCAGAACCTCTCCTGGACTGCACTCCATCGTCTGGCCTACGACTACCGCCACCACCTCGTGGGTTCCGCCTTCTGGCTGATCCCACAGCTCCCTTCAGGCCGCACTGACACCAGGTACCCTTTCCCATACTGCGAGCCGCACCCTGCCCTGACTGGCCTGGTGGAGCTGTCTGACGCACAGGCCACTCAGCACGACCTTCTCCTTGAGGCTTACCGTCACCTGGCTCACCGCTACGCTGCTCTGGAGGCCCGCCTTGCTGAGGAGGGTGTCACTTCCATGGACACTACCTCGTGGGACTCTGGACGCCTCTGCCACTCCAGCCACATGTCCTTCTACAGCTCTCGTGGCTCAGCTCGCACTCCCAGCGGTCCGCGCTCCCCCAGTCCGCGCGTTCCGTACTCGCCAGTGTTCTCTCTGTACCCCCACCCTGTCAGCCCTTCCTACACTTCCGGCCACACCCCTGTCACCAGCCGCCGTGGTCTTCGCCTGATCCGCACTGCTCGGAAGCGCGTTGTGGGTTCCTCCACTATGTTCCATTTCGACTACCCCCCCCTCCTGCTCCGCCAACAACCCGTGCTGCTGCCGGCCCTCGACAGGTTCCGCTGGTCCCTTCACGTGCATCGATCGACGTCTCTTCGACCGACGAGCCTACCACAGGAGCCAGCTAGGCAGGAGAGCAGTAGAGGCAGTCTTTTGCAGGAGTTCGTGAGCTAGACCTTTTGTACCACCGCCAACTCTTTTGGGGTCGTGGCGAGGTAGTGCGTGAGTGTGTTGATGTGGGTGTTGTCTGGTAGTCTGCATCTCTGAGGTGGTGTGCGTACAGTCAAGCTCGGCGTAGCTCTGTGACTTCTCCACACCCGTTGTATCAGATGTTTTATGATTTGAGAACTTGATTTATGCTTAGTGTGTGCTCTCTGTTTTCGTTTACTGTACTTCTTTCCTTATGTCTTGCTCTGTTCTTACCTCGCCATTTTCTGGGAGATTAGATGGCTGGTCGTCCCCGTCGTATGGTTCGTGCTCCAGTCCATTTGGGTTTTGGGTCAGATCGAGTAGAACCAGAGGCAGATCTTGAGTCAGAGAACGAACCGGTCAATGGACAACCTCAGGCAAATCACTCGGCCAGGAGCGACCACAATGCTACTGACTTACCTCCACCCCCACCACTTCGGACCGATTTCCAGCATATGATGGTAGTGCAGACTCAAATCTTGCAAGGATTAGCTCAAGCCATAGCCGGATTTCAGCAGAATGTGCAATCTCAGGCTCCGCAGTATGTGCCAAATCCCAACAACAGATCCAAGCTGACCGACTTTCTGAGGTCCCACCCACCCGAGTTCTCTCACACTGTCAAACCCGTTGAGGCTGACGATTGGCTAAAGGATGTGGAAAGGAAGCTCAACTTGGTACAGTGCACCCCTATTGAGAAGACGCTCTATGCAACTCATCAGCTAAGAGGTCCTGCAGCAGATTGGTGGGAGAATTACTACAATGCTCACCCTGATGCCACCAACATTGGTTGGACTGAGTTCGCTGAGGCCTTTCGTGCAGCTCATGTGCCAGAAAGTACCATTGACATTAAAAAAGAGGAATTCAACAGGCTCAAGCAAGGTACAGGAAGTGTTAACGAATATTTAAGCCAGTTCAACAGGTTGGCTAGGTATGCTCCTGAGGAAGTAAACACTGACAAGAAGAAGATCAGAAGGTTCCTGAAGGGGATAGTAGTGGGCTTGAGAATCCAGCTGCTCACTCATGACTTCCCTACTTTCCAACAAATGGTCAACAAAGCTCTCCTGTTGGAAGATGCCAGGAAAGAGGCTACAGAGGAGTACAAGAAGCGCAAGACCACTCATTAAGGGAATGCATCTCAAGGTGCGCCTCGCCCTCGTTTTGGTCAGCCTATGCAGTATCACCAGCCCGCCCCCCAGGCTAGTCGCCAGCAAAACTATGTTCCACGCCCTCCAATGCAACGTCCTGCCCCGCAGCCGCAGTAGCGTACCCCCGGTGGCAACACCGTGACCACCAGTGTCTCCTCTTTCAAGTCAACATCAGGGATGGCTAATGTGCAGTGCTTCACGTGCAACCAAATCGGCCACTACGCCAGGCAGTGCCCCCAGAATCAGGTAAACACCAGTTCAGGACGCTCTAATGGTAGCACAGCCAAGGTGCCAGCTCCTCCACAGTCCCGTTCTGCCAGCCAGACCAGTGGCCAAGGTTCCAGTGCTTCTAACAACTTCGGACGAGGCCGGGTGAATCACATTCAAGTTGAAACAGCTCAGGAAGCCCCAGATGTTGTGATTTGTATGTTTTCTGTCAACTCCATACCTGCAATTGTGCTATTTGATTCCGGAGCTTCGCATTCCTTCATATCGGAAGATTTTGTGAAAAGAAATGGTTGGAAAACCCAGAAATTGCAAGTGTCTATGATAATACACTCCCCTGGAAGGGATATAAGGACAACTAAACTATGCCCCGACATCAATATTAAAATCGAGGGTGTAAGCTTTTTAGCCAAACCTATAGTCCTAGACTCCCAAGGCCTGGACATCATCCTAGGGATGGATTGGTTGGCTAAGCACAAGGGGCAGATAGATTGTGCTAAGAGGTCCATCACCCTGCAAGGATCTGGAGGGAAATAAGTTTGCTTTACTCCTTACCCTCATTCTGTGAGTCGCTCGATGATTAACAGTGTGCAAGCCACTTCCTTGGAATTAGTACACATGGTCAGTGAGTATCCTGACGTGTTCCCAGAAGAGTTACCAGGCATGCCCCCTAACCGTGAGATTGAGTTCTCCATAGAACTAGCACCAGGCACCGTGCCAATTGCTAAGAGGCCCTACAGAATGGCTGCTAATGAGTTAGCTGAAGTTAAGAAGCAAATCGAAGAGTTGCAAAACAAGGGTTACGTACGACCTAGTACATCCCCTTAGGGAGCTCCTGTGCTCTTGGTTAAGAAGAAGGATGGCTCTGAAAGAATGGTGGTTGACTATAGAGCTTTGAACGGGGTCACCATAAAGAATAAGAACCCGCTGCCCCGGATAGATGATCTGTTTAATCAACTGGAAGGAGCGAAAGTGTTCTCCAAGATCGACTTAAGGTCTGGATACCATCAGTTGAAGATACGACCTGAAGATATCCCCAAGACCGCATTCTCGACGCGGTATGGTCTGTACGAGTTCACCGTGATGTTGTTTGGACTCACGAATGCACCGGCATTTTTCATGAACCTGATGAATAAAGTCTTCATGGAGTATCTGGATAAGTTTGTCGTGGTATTCATCGACGACATCCTTATTTACTCAAAGAGTGAGCAAGAGCATAGTAACCACTTGAGGTTAATCATGGATAAATTAAGGGAGCATCAGTTCTTTGCCAAGTTCTCAAAGTGTGAATTCTGGTTGGATGGAGTAGCCTTCCTTGGTCATGTCATCTCCACTGAAGGTGTCGAAGTAGATCCTAGCAAGGTGGAATCAATCCTTGCCTGGAAATCGCCCAAGAATGTGTCAGAGATCCGCAGTTTCCTCGGCTTAGCCAGTTACTACCAGAGATTCATCAAAGGGTTCTCCAAGCTGGCCAGACCTATGACTGAACTGCTAAAGAAGGAAAAGAAATTTGACTGGTCAGAACCTTGTGAGCGTAGTTTCCAAGAGTTAAAGAAAAGGCTGACGACTGCACCAGTTCTCACCCTACCCGACATCCGCAAGGATTTCGAGATCTTCTGTGATGCATCGAGGCAAGGCTTGGGTTGCGTTCTGATGCAAGACCGAAAAGTGGTAGCCTACGCTTACAGGCAGCTAAGGCCTCACGAAACCAACTACCCCATACATGACCTAGAACTTGCAGCCGTGGTGCATGCCCTCAAAATCTGGTGACATTACTTGATCGGAAACAGATGCGAAGTCTATACGGATCATAAAAGTCTCAAATACATCTTCACCCAGAACAAATTAAACATGAGGCAGAGAAGATGGTTGGAACTGATCAAAGACTACGATTTGGGAATCCATTACCATCCTGGAAAGGCTAATGTGGACGTTGATGCCCTGAGTCGTAAAACCTACTGCAACATCGCCTTGATTTGGCCAACTCAGGATTGTTTGTGCCAAGAATTAGAAAGGTTGAAATTAACCGTAATTCCGTCATGTGCCCTTGCTAGCCTGATGATACAACCCACCCTGGAGTCTCAGATCCGAGAGGCTCAGAAAGACGATGAAGGAGTAAAGGAACTAAAGGGGAAAATAAGTAAGAAGAAAGTGACTGGATATACTATAGACGACCAAGGCACCGTTTGGTTTGGGCGACGCATTTGTGTGCCTGCCAAAAAGGAGTTACGAAACCTAATCTTGGCAGAAGCCCATGAGTCGGCTTACTCTATTCACCCGGGAAGTACCAAAATGTACTAGGACATTAAGGAATACTTCTGGTGGACCAGAATGAAACGTGATGTTGCGGAATATGTGGCCCTATGTGACATTTGTCAACGAGTCAAGGCAGAACATCGGAAGCCAGCCGGCCTGCTACAACCTCTAAGGATCCCAGAATGGAAATGGGAAGAAATTGGAATGGATTTCATCACGGGGTTACCGAGAACTCCTTGTGGGTACGACTCCATCTGGGTGATTGTGGATCGTCTCACGAAAGTGGCTCACTTCGTGCCCGTGAAAACTACTTACGATGGAAAGAAACTGGCCGACCTCTATATGACTCACGTGGTTTGCCGATACAGGTGCCCTAAGAAGATTGTGTCTGATCGAGGCACGCAGTTCACCTCCAGATTCTGGCAGCAGCTACACGAAGCCCTAGGCACCAATCTAAATTTCAGCACAGCTTATCATCCACAGACTGACGGTCAAACGGAAAGAGTTAATCAGATTCTCGAGGACATGCTTCGTGCTTGCACCTTGGATTTTAAAGGTACTTGGGACCAATGCCTACCTTATGTTGAATTCTCCTACAATAACAGTTATCAGTCCAGCATTCAAATGCCCCCGAACAAGGCATTGTTCAGACAAAAGTGTCGTACCCCATTGTGCTGGAATGAGGTAGGCGAAGCCCTAGTGTTTGGTCCGGATGTACTCAAGGCAGCTGAAGAACAAGTTAAGCTAATCCGTGACCGATTAAAGGCAGCACAGACCTGACAGAAAAGTTATGCAGATAACCGCAGATGCGATCTCGAGTTTGCTGTGGGAGATCATGTGTACTTACGAGTGTCACCACTTCGTGGACATAAGAGATTTGGAATGTCTGGCAAGTTGGCACCCCGATATATAGGTCCCTATCTGATCACCGCTAGGCATGGAGAAGTGGCCTATCAGATTGAACTACCCGAAGGTATCGCAGATGTGCACAACGTGTTCCACGTATCTCAGTTGAAGAAGTGTCTTCGAGTTCCTAAGGAACAGGTTCCCTTGGTGGACATTGAACTGGAAAAGAATCTGACCTACAGGGAGAGACCGATCAGAGTTTTTGAGATGGCAGATCAACACACTCGTCGGAAGACCATCAAGTTCTACAAGGTGCAATGGAGTAACCATAACGAGGATGAGGCAACATGGGAACGAGAAGAACACCTCCGCGCCGAGTTTCCAGAGCTGCTCCCTTAGGTGCTGAATCTCGGGGTCGAGATTCTTGTTAGGGGGTCGGTTTGTAATGCCCGTTCCATCACGGCGTTAGCAAAAAAAACTATTTTAATAAAACTCTAATTTCAAAAGTTGCATTTATTTTGTTGTTGCAAATGTGTGTGTGCCAAGATCTCGTTTTCCCTCTGTCCAAATCTCGATTCAAAAATCAAATCCTAAATTCAAATCCATCCAATCAATTTCTCTCAATTATGTCTACTCTGCCTCCCTAGTGTTCTCGGGCCAATCCTCTCGACCGGCCCAGCACCCCTCCTCCCTCCAACATGCTCTTTCCTCTTCATGGGCCGCAACCTCCTTCGGCCGGCCCAGCTTCTTTTTTCCCCCTCCAACTTTCTCCTTCCCCTTCGTGGGTCGCACCGGCACCCCCTTCCGGCCCATCTCCCCGCCGGCCCGTGCTCTCTCTCTCTTTCTCTCCCTCCTTCTCTCTCTCTCGCCCGCAACTCTCTCTCTCCTCCCTCCCTCGCTGGAGTTGCCACCGCGCATTTTCGAACGCGGCCGCCACTCGTTGGCCCCCACGAGCGCGCGCGTCGCTGCCGACTGGCCTGCCCCGCGCTGCAGTCACCGCGTGTCGCCGCCCTGCCGCGCCTGGCGCCGTCTGCCGCGCCCACGCCGCGCCTCCGCCTCGGAGCGGCAGCCGCTGCACCGCGCCCCTCCCTCTGTCCCAGTCCGCCCAAAACGGCAAGGGGACAACCCCCCTTTGCCACCCTGCACTCCCCTTTTTCCCCTCCACCACCGACATTACCCCTGCCGCCGTTGGCCGCTAGCGCCGTGTTGATGCAAAAAACACACACTGGCCTGAGAGGTTTGCTTTACTCTAGTGCAGGTCCAAAATTAGGGTTTCAGATTCAAGGGCGTGCCAGTTGATTTGATCCTGCAATCAACAAGAAAAACATGCAAAGAATATCAGTAAACGATAGACAATCGGCCATAGGGCCGATTTCATATCGTATGTGACCTAGCCGATGCAATAATGCATGGATCGGCTGTAAGGTATAGTTAATGATAAAATTAACCCTAAAACTAGTATATCGGCTGAAAAGATCAACGTTACATAATCAATAAATCAATATTACTTTAGAAATAAGCAATTGGGATAGATCGGACTGAACCGAGACAGTATAAATTGCCCAAGTCTAAAGATAATATGAAATAATGATTAAGTATACTGATGTCATTGCCGATATCTAGTTTAAGCATGTATCGGCTATAGCTCCGATACAACCTTATGCTAGGATATTCTCTAGTAATAAGTATATTAAACTATAACCAATTAGATTGATATTAAGTTTAATATATTTATATTTGATTAGATCCTGATATAAGGGGCAGATATAGAATATTAAACAAAACATAACACAATGTAAAACATCTATATCAGGTAAGATCGGCTGAAACCTCGATACTATCCTTATTAACAACCATGAAGCAGGTTAGATATCATGATTCTAAATACGACTTAATAGGTTGGACTGAACCAATGCAGCATTAAGTATAAATAGAAGCATAAGATCTAAAGAATCAAGCCGATGGTTGCCTTTTCAGGATGGTGGATATATTATATAACCTAGATTAACAAAGTAATCTAGCCGATACCGATGAAACCCTAGAAAGGATCTAGCCGATACAGGTAGATTGCACTGTCGATCTAAGTTATATAACATATATGATAACTCGGAGAATCACACCAAAGAACTAGAGTGTCATAAAGATGTAAGCACTAGCCCTAATGATGTAATTCGCCATGACAAGATATACCTTTTCGCCGAAGATCAAATTGATGCAGCACGACTCGAAAGCACAAACTTGTCGAGAATAGAAAATAATGTTTGGCGATGCGCCGAGATTGATTGAACGTGTGTTGTTATTATTTACAAGACCTCGGGATTATATTTATACCCGAAAATACAAACATTGTCCATCACGGACACGACTCATATTAACCTAATACAAATCCAACTAACAAACAAGTCCCTTAGGCGGACTCTTACCGAAAATATCTATAAGGAAATTACATAAAATATCCTAATTAATAGATACAATTGCCTCCTCAGGACTTTATCCGTGCATGGCAATCCATATGAAGCACGCTAACACAACCCGATGACGTATACCGAGTCATATTACCGAAATCGGCTCAATCGGCTAACCCAGTCCGACTCTGACTCTGCCGATCCAGTCCATAGCCGATTCGGACCACAGCCGATTCTCACTCTGCTTTCCGATACGACCTTATCTCTTCAATCCTCTTCGATTCCATCTTGATTTCCGATATTTGAATTACCAAATTTGGTCGTCAACACGCCGGTGAGCCCGTGACCCCCTCCCCCCTCGCGCGCGCTCCCTCGGCCCTATAAGAACCCGCTCCCCTTTCGGCCACTCCCTCTTCCACCAAACCGCCGCCGCTGCTCCCTCTTCGCCGCTCGCCGCCAGACACTGCTCCCGGACGCACGGAGCGGAACCCGCCCCGGCCGCGCCGTCTTCCTCCCCTTCTCCGGTGACGTTGCCATCCCTCCGTCTCCCTCACGGTAACTCCCCCGCCATCCTCCTCTTTCCCTCTTTTCGCGTAGCCGCCGCCGCGTAGTTGCCCTCACCACGGCCGGCCGCGCCACGCGCGTCGCCATGGCCTCACCCTACTCCTCTCTCTCTCCTGCGCCGCCGCGCCGCCGTCCCCACCTCGCCGCGGCTGCTCTCCCTCCCCCTCCCTCTCTCGGGCAGTCGGATGGAAGAAGAAAGAAGAAGAGAAGAGAAAGGTGAAGAAGAAAGAAGAGAAGAGAAAGATGAAGAAAGAAAGGAGAAGGAGATAGTGGTGGGACCCACCCGTGGGCCTCGGCCTCACGCGCCGGCCCGTTCCTGGCCAGCTCGCCCTCCCGGCCTGCTGCGCCCCGCGCGCCGCTGGGCCGTCTTTGGCTTGGACCGCTCGCCGCTCACCCCTCTCAGCCTGCTGCGCTCCGCGCGCCGCCGGGCCGTGCTTTCGGCCTAGCCCGCTCGTCGCCCCCCGGCCTGGTACGCCCCGGGCGCCGTTTAGGGCCGCCCCCTCGCGCGCGGCCCATTAGCTCAGGCCGCGCCGCGCTAGTACTTTGGGCCGCGCCACACGCCCGGCCAAAATAGTCCAAATGCCACCCTCTTTCCTTTTTCTTTTTCCAGAGTTTAATAATCTTTTTCTTTAGACAGAAAATCATCCAATCTTAGAAAATTCATATCTTCTCAACCGTTCGTCCGATTGGCTTCGTTCAAACTCCGAAATTTTTCAAAAATCGAGATCTATCTAATGGAACAATTAGAGGTCATTGTTAGGGCTTTCTTTTCGCCGTTTATTGAGTATTTTCATTTCGCATATAGTATCGGAGCCCGAAGACTCGCAGTGTGCGGATTTCGAGGAGCAAGTTCAAGATCTTGAGCAAGGCAAGTTACCTTTGACCATCTTGCACCCATAATTTAAAACTAAGTATTTCCATTTCACACACTATGCATTAGTAGGTTGCACCTGTTTATATTTCGCTGTGGTTTGCAGGATAACCTGCCGGCCCAACCCAATTGATGCACATACTCTCCTTGGCTATTGAATACCCGTACCACCCTTGTCAACTGCCGGTTCTCGATGTCCGAGCCCTCGGGCACGTACATCGGGGACTCTCTCAAATTTAAAACTTTCAACAATGGGTAAAACTTGGGTTTACAAAGTACTTGGAAAACCCGACACTTGGGTCGGTGTCTGCAAAATAAAATGATTTCTAAAATCGCAGTGCGGGGAACGTACCGGGAGTGCGCTTTCCCCGTTCTCGCACTTAAGGACCGATTCCTTTGGGATTCCATCCAAACATAATCAGTGCGACCACATGGGTGAAATGGGACACCCCTGGCTGAGTAACTAGCTGGGCCAAGGAAGCCTTGATGCCAAGGGGCTAGTGGATTCGCCGGGGTGGTGTCGGGGAGGACCCCTGGGCTTCCTGGCACAGTATGGCCTGGGACCTAACTTGTTGTTGGTCCGGATGACCCCCCCGTTGGCATACGGTAACCTTGTGTCGGCTTTGGAAAAGCCTTATCGTGAAAGCCTCAAAGTCACCAGACGTGGCTGTTCTGCACGGGCTGGGTGACCCGGGTTAGTAACGTCGTGTGGGTCAAGTGTACCCCTTTAACAAACTGTTCGAACAGCCGTACTCACGGTTATGGGCGGATGTGAGGTGATTTCTTAGCGTAGTTTTGTTTGACTACTGCTTGTGAAATTGACTTGATGGGTTGGATAACGTTGTTATCACATGTGGCTGACGGGTTCAGCTAGGCCTGGGAGGCCGTTAAGATTGGTTGGCCGGAAGCAAACACTTGACTCTTAAAAGATTGATACATTGCACTACTTCGACCGGGCTTGATGCACTGTCAAGCTCGAGTCGTCGAGAAGCACTTCCCTAGGAATCATTTCGAAGGATTTAAACCAAATCAATTGCGAAAACAAACAGCCGTTCTATGAAGCTTGCAATACATACTTAATTCCTAAGACTTGCTGAGTACCCCCTGTACTCACCCTTGCTCTATAAAAATAATCTCCCCCCAGTTATCGAAGACAAGGAGATGGATCCCGCTGACGAGGAGTTCTTCCAAGAGCAGACCGGCTTCGAGCAGTTTTAGGGTTTCGTCATAGTTCCCAAGTTATGCTTGTGGCCTTGGGCCAGTCTTCGCTTCCGACTTTCCCCTTTTATAATGTAGTTGTGAGCACGGGGTCTGTCCGTAGCCCAACATAACTGTAAAACTACTCTTAATAAAGAGACCGCTGTTGCTGTGATATTTCGTTCTCCTGTGATACCAGCGTTGTTTTCTTAGGACTGGTATCAGCACATAGGTTTATTTGGAGCGTCCCGCTCTAGTTCCCGTCTGGGACCAGATCGGGGCGTAACAATCAACGCGGCCCTCCACGGTAGCGTTATCCCATTGAACCACAGCGCTAGCGACTCTGGCATTCAAAAAGGATCTATTTCTAAAATAAATTTTTGAAAATGACCAAATTATAAAATAAATCCACGGCTGGAACTGAAACATGGCTAACCTAACCCATATGTAGCCCAAATGTGTTCCTAACACGGATGGTCACCGATCAGTGTGCTTTCAGCCTTCAGCTCAGGAAAACATACCTGAAAAACCCTGAACCTGGGATAGCGGGTAGCCGCGTCCTACGGGCGCCGCCGCGGCGGCAACTCAAGCGGCACGGTGGCGATGCCATCCCTGACAATTTGACAGCGCCCTACAGCGGGGAACACTGATCCGACCGCGGCCACGAGATCCGATCTCAACGCCATCGTTGGCAAGAGAAAACACCCGCGGTGGCCCGAGTCCAGCACGGGCACGTCGACGAAGGCCATGGCGTGCAGGCTGTGGCTGCTGCAGGCCTTGCCACCGCTGCCGAACGGGTCCGGTCCAAGGAGAAGTTGCGAGAGGCCGGCCTACCGCCTTCTGGCCCAGTTGTGGGAGGAATGTTCGTCCTCGTCCAGACGGGCCATTTATTTTGAGGGCCAGTAATGGGCCAAATTGGACAGGAGGTCCTGAAATCAGGAATTCAGCTCTCTTTTTTTTCCTCTTTTGGTTTGAACAGAGGGAGATTTTGGAGCTCCTGGCTGCCAAGTGCCAAGGGAGACGTACGATACTACCCGAGGAAATTAATTACCGCATGTTCTAACCAAAACTCAAATGTGCTAACCACCTGAAGAATAGAACTCTACAAATGCTTGGATATGTAAGCATCTAGCTAAGCATCATAATTGTACATGCTCTAACTAGAGTCGGAAACAGGGTGTACAATTGTACATACATTCACGTCAGAATCAGATGGGCTTCAAAAGTTCTGGTGGGTCAACGGCTCGGCTATGCTGGTTAGGAAAGGCGTTTGTGTTTACTGTTTAGCATAGCGGTACATTTTGTTGGCCTACAAATTTTGGAGCCGCGTGCGTAGGTGCATCGATCGGTTTCACTTTGCCTGTTAGTTTCAGCTTTCAACTGCTAGCTGCTGCGTGCTGGAATAAGATTCGCACCGAACTTTTGCTAAGCTTTGGGACGACGTTGTTTTTGATGTTTCTCGCTTTTATTACCAGGTACTTCCAAACCATTTGACAACTACTCGTATCTGCTAGATACCTTTTTTTTTTTTTTACTGGTAACCGAAGTGTAGAGCTTCCCATCTGAATTTGATAACTATCTGCTAGATACTTCTATTTTATCAGTGTTAAATAGACCCATTAAAATTTGACAATTTTTATGGTATTATTTACTGGCAGTATATACTACATGTATAATTATTAAAAAGTTTGAACTGATTTGTCTGTAGATTGCAGTATAAAATTAAAAAGGGTAAAAATTATATCTATACAATTGAGTAGGCGGGATTCAATAAATCTTCTAACATATGGTAAATAGCGTTAGACATTTTCCATCGTTTGATCTCATTCCCTAAACCCGTCGTCCTTCACCATGGCAAGGGAGCCTCTAGCCAATAAGTGTCTAACGTGCGCCGCATAATGCCGGTTCACTCAGGATGACGAAGGGATGGTCGAACTTGAAAGTAATTGACAGAGGTGGTGGCCCCCCGTGTCGCTCCACTCCAGGACGACAAGGCCACACATGAGGCGACGTCGCAGGCTACCGCTGCCACCACTCCCTCCTCTCCTCCGTCTCGCCACCGCCCGAGCAGCCGCCGGCAAAGCCAGGCAGCGGCAAAGACGACTGCAGCGGGGTCTTATCCCTTCACTCAAGAGTTGGCGGCCGGGACGCTGACGGGCTCCGAGTGGAGGGATGGCGGCGACTGATTCCGGCGCCGTCGGGGCCGGTCGCGGCAGATCCGGTACCGCCGAAGTTGGATCTGGACCCCTCGCGGCTAGATCGGGAGGTGTTGACGACGAAATTTGGTAAATCATGCATCGAATTTGGAGTTAAGACTGAAGCGGATTTGGAAGGAAATCGGTAACAGAAACAGAGTATAAATCGGCTTCGGAACTGCATCGGCTACGGTGTGCATCGGCTGATATTGAATCGGGCAAGGAAGCCGATGTAGCCGATTCCGACAAGGGGATGTTGGAACCATTGTCGGGTTCGTTTAAAGTGCTTCATGAGGATTGCCATGTATGGATTAAGTCCGAAAAAGGCAATTGTATCTATTAATTAGGCAGAGTCGTTAGTTTCCTTTTAATTTTAGGAAAGTGTGTTTAGTGTCCAATAAGGACTTTATATGTTTCCTTTTATCTTTAGGAAAGTTTGAGTCGTGTCCGATATGGACTAGTATCTACCCATGGTTATATATGTACACCCGGGGTCTATGTAAATTATCTCTCGATCAATACAACTTCGGCGCATCGCCACCTTTTACCTTTTTTACTTTCGACGAGTTCTTCTTTCAAGTTGGGCTGCATCGACTTCGATCTCCGACGAGGAGTAAGGCTTGTTATGGCGGCTTGCGTTATCGGGATTAGTGCTTCCATCGCTTTGACACTCTAATCTTGTTCATGTAAGTCGTCGAGTTATCATATACATTATATAATCTAGATTGACAATGTTTTCTACTTGCATCGGCCGATCTCTATCTAGGGTTTTATCGATATCGGCTAGATTACTTTGTTGGCTTAGATTATATAATGTATCCACCACCCTGAAAATCAGTCAAAAGCTTGATTGTCTAGATATTATGTTTCTTTTCATACTTAGTGCTGCATCAGTTAAGTTTGATCTACTAAGTCGTGCTTAGAACCATAATCTCTAACCTGCTTCTTGATTGCCAATAAGGGTTTCATCAGGGTTTCAGCCGATGAGTTGTATGGACGTTGCATCGGTTTATAAGGATTACATACAAGATGGATTTAGCCGATGACAATAAAGGTTTCACTGTTTATCTAATCATTTGGATTTATTGACATCGGACCACCAGCCGATGAATGCTTCAACCTTCGGATTGGTGCTTATTCAATCTATCATTACTAGCCGATTGATTATTACTGAATTATATTATTTTATTTTCATCAGCCGATTATCTTTATATCATTATTTGCTCAAGTATCAAGATCTATACTGGATATCGGCTGGTATCTACATCGGCTGGAATCACTCCATCGGCTTGTCAGCCGATCGGCTATCTTTTGATCTTCAATTTATATATCTTGTCAGTTGCAGGATCAAACTGACTGGCACGCCTGCATCTTATTATTATTTTGGACCTGCACTGGAGCTAAGCAGATCTCCCAGGCCGTCGTGTTTTTACGTCAACAGGAGGGGACAGCTCTGGCCGCGCATCATTGGGCAGGAGGAGGTTGTGGTGACGGCGGAGGAGTCCTGCGGCACGCTCGTGCTAAGGAGACAAGGGGCGGGCAGCTCTCAGCCCCTCCAAGGAGGAGGCACAGGAGATGGGGCAGAGAGTACGGAGGCAATGCGAGGAGGAGAGAGGTGGCAGGGCAGAGGGAGCACGCCGCGTGCGAAAGCGTGGCGCGGCTGGCGATGGCAGGACGTCGGCCTCAGGTGTGGCGTGGACGCGTGGCTGGCGGCGGCAAGAGGCTAGCTGCGGGCGTGGAATGGTCATGAGGATAGCAGCATCGGGGGCGATCACCTGCTAGACCTGGGGCATCCCCTAGTCACGGTGATCGATGGGATGGGGCCGGTGCATCTGGCGCATGCTGCCGGTCGACGGCGAGATGGCACACGAGGCTCCGTTACGGCATGAGGAGGTGGCCGTGGTCTCGGATGTGGCGGCGACACACCTCACGGTTGTTGGTGGCACGCAGGGGAGTTTTCTGGGCGTTGGCGTCGGCTCGTGTGCCACACATAGCTAGGCATCTTCTTCTACGTGGAGTTCCCTCCCTCCTATGGAAATCCACGGGGAGGGTGGAGGTGGTGGCTTGCAGAAGGGATGCGATGGCTTGGCGGCATGCGGAGCGGCCATGTGAGTCTGCCGCAGCTGTGGCGGTCAGGGGCGGATCCACAGTATATTTACTGGGGTCATATGACCCGATGACACGCAACCAATTTAAGGTAATTCCCCAAATCTTACCATAATTGACCCCATCAGCAGAAGATCAGTGACCCCAGCCAATCACTTCAGCTCTCACGCTCTCACAAGGCACTAGAGCAGTAAAACAGTTCACTTGTTGTTGATGCGGTAATTATGAGCTTATTACAATATTTAATGTTTCACAGCCTCGTACCAAAGCTAATAAAATCAATTAGTAGTGCAAATAAGCAATTACTACTACTGATCTTTGCATGATGAAACGAAAATCTCTCTTATCCTAATATAATTAGCATTACAAATAAACAAATACCTTTCAACGAGAAAAGAACCAGATGTAGATTATATACATGGACCCACATCATGTTTGATTAATGTGCCTAAGTAGAAAAGAAATTATTATTTTTAAAAGACAACCATTTCTCAACCATATGTATATGACCATTGGAGTTGTACATAACAAATAATTATGTGATTTTAGAACATATGCTAACAGATAGGGATGCAAGTGGCGGCAAGCTGTGGGTTTTTCTTGCTCGCTTATACGACTTCTAGTTTACTTTTTCTTCTAAATTTTATATTACCATAAGGAAAATGAACTGCAAACGGGTATAAATTTTATATTACCATAAGGAAAATGAACTGCAAACGGGTTTCTATACGGATAATTAATGGGGCTGCACATCTGCATCCCTTCTCACGAATAGGCTATGGACTATATATGCAATCAACTCCATACATAAGGTACATTCTATTTGCATAGCGCTAAATCATAAGAGTTAAAATTTTAAAGTTGATAACTTTGAATGGCCAAATAGTAAGCATTATCGGTCAACAATTTTTTACTCATATGAAAAAATCCTAGCGAAATTCTAAAGTTAAATCGTTATAAAAAAGTCAAGAGTTAAATTAGCATTAACAAATATGCCTCTCACTCTTTTTCTGTAAAATATATGATAGTACATTGGTGACCCCGGTGGTTCAAAATCCTGGCTCCTCCCCTAGTAGCGGTGGCCTAGGCTTGATTGCTGAAGGGACGATGTGGCCGACCGGTGACAATCCTTCTTGTGCGGGGTTGTGTGGGTTTGGACGGGGAATCGTTGGCGAAAGCCTTGCCGGGCCGTTGGCCGGCTTGATGATTGCGGTTAGCGTCGTTCCCCTCCTTGGTGGCATCGTTATGACATTGACCCCTCTCCTTTCCTTATCATTCTCTGGGTGAAAACCTTGCTCCGGCTTCCAGATGAGCGGTGGCGGCGATCCACGTCGTGTCCTTCTTGGGGGCACCGCTTTGGAGAAACTTCCTCGTGCAAGAATGTTGTTGATGGTCTATTGTAAAACCCTGAAAATTTCGACGTTAAAATACGGAATTAAAAATTCAGAATAACCAAGAATCTTTTTCAAAATACATTCATGCCGGGATTAATTTATTTCGATCTGTCGTTTTTCTTTTATGCGTAGGCCAATAGACGAACGTCTGAGAATATGTCGGTATTTAATTTCAAATATTATTTATTCAAGGAACTATAAATATGAGATATCCTAATCTTTGCATATGCCAACTATTTTTGAAAAAACCCTTCTCTATATATATCAAAAACCCTTGGGCATACTTACTATATGAATAAAGCTATATATATATATATGTAACACCATTTTGATAAAACCCTATACGGGATAGCTTATTAAAACAAATACTATTTTACTAAAGAAATATAGCTCAATTATTTTATATGAACCTTGCAGAATCTGCCTTCGGAAAACAAATTGCAAAATAATATCTATTGGTAAAGTATTTACTAGAAACCTTAATTGCGAAATATAAATTCCTAATAGGCTATTTTCAAAGTTATGACCTCCTCAGACAAAGTCTAGTCCTCCGGCATAATTCTAGTTTGCTTGTTAATATTTATTAGTTATTGTGTGTGTCTAGGTTTTGTGCCAAAGATCTCGGTTTAATCTCTTATCCTAAAAAGAGGCCCTCCATTCGTCGTCCCTTTCTTATCCTCTCTGTCTAATCTCTTCAGACGTCCCGATGCTAATTTAATAAAATCCCAGTCTTTTACTTCGGTCGCGATGCGATCCATTTCTCTTGCCCTACGGTTATTTTAAAACCGCTCTATCGATTCAAACTCGATAATTCCCTCGAAAATTTACGATCGATCGACGTATTTATCTATCACGCGTCGATTCGAATATCACCAATTTTATTTCTACTGCGACGGTCGGATTTGAATGCCATACATCGTCCTAAAAATCCGAATTTCGGTACTGTTGGGGCGCGCACAAAGAAATCATAACTCTAATCCTCGCACGGCTTTGCTAGCCAAATTGAACCAGAATGTCTCATTTGGCGACCCAAACATAATCATACAGTATAAGTACAAAAGCAAGTCAAATCCAAATGTCACCTATACAGTCCACGTATACAGTCCGAATATACAGTCCATTCACAAGTTCAAATTGAATATACAGTCCATTTATACAAGCCAATCACCATCCAAGTATATCAAATTCAAATTATACAGTCCAAATTACAAACACACAGTCCATATACAAATCCCAGAAAAATATACAAAAGCCCCTAATACACTTGGGCCTCCCTTTCACTGCCAGCCCACTATCACTCTCCTTTATCTCAGCCCAACCAGCAAAAGTCCACTTTACCTCCCCTGTTTCAGCTAGCACAGCATGCATGCAAGGTGTTCGATGGAATGTCTGCAAGCCACCTGCATGAGTTAAATGTTGCCAGCCACCTCCCCTGCACCCATACTCCCAATTTACAAAACCCTTCCCCAAAACATCAACAACACAGTGACGAGAGTGCACACCGAATAGAAACACCGAGTTCACAGAGTCCTTCTCACCTTGCTTCCCATGCAGCAACAGCCAATCCTATAAAACCACCGCCAAAGCTCAGCACCACCTTGCCTCTCCATTTCATTCTCCCTCTCCCTACCCTTGCTCTGCCGATCCTCTTCCCTGTCCAGCGCATTGGCTGCCACCCCTCCATTTGCTCCACCGCGGCTAGCCTAGGCTAAGCCTCGGCTGAGCAAAGGGACGGGTAGGCCGCCGCACCATCAATCGAACCTGTGAACCTTCGAACGTTTGAATGTGAGAACGATTGAACGCTCAAACCTCGGACGTAATCAAACTAAAAATGAAATTAAAACTGAAAAACGAACCTTTGTGAATGTGTTCGAGCACTTGGCGCACGAGGACGAACCGCGAGCAGTACGCCGACGCTCGGTGTGCCGCTACCCGGCTGCCGCAAGGTGAGCGTCTCCCCCTTTCATCCCTGCTCCCCTTCCCCTTGTTGTTCTTTAGCTTTGCCGCTGCCTCCTTTCTGTTCTTCTGCAAGTTTTGTCGTTGCCATGGCGCGGTGCCGCTGTTGTGTGCACCATCGCCACCTCCTTGCGCGACCAGCGTCCAGCCGGCCGTGCATCGCTCTGTCCCTGGTTTTACCTCCTCCATCACCCCAGCCGGTACCAAGCAGAGTGCGCACCCCCACCGCACACCATCTCTGCCTTGGTCGTGTCGCGC
Source organism: Oryza punctata (assembly GCA_000573905.2). Classification (NCBI taxonomy): domain Eukaryota; kingdom Viridiplantae; phylum Streptophyta; class Magnoliopsida; order Poales; family Poaceae; genus Oryza; species Oryza punctata. Next base: position 24,302,342 of record CM002491.2, on the reverse strand, counting down.
CGTGCGCGCGCCTGGCTGCCGCCGCGCTACGCCGCTGATTGGCCGCACCACCGCCGCGGCGCCAATGTCGCCCAGCCCCGCTGACCAGCGCCGCCGGTGCCAATCCCGCGCGCCGCTCCCAGCCGTGCCGCCCTCCCCTGCCGGCGCGCCGCCGCCCCCTCCACCTCCCCTGCGACCGCCCCTTCCTCCCTACCCTGCCAAGGCCGCGCCGCCCCACCCCTTCCCTTGCCGCGCGCCCCCTTCCCCCCAACCGCCGCCTGCCGTGCACACGCCTGCGCCAGGCCGCCGCCGCACGCCGCCCTCCCCTGCCCGAGGAGGCCGCCGCCCCAGCTGCCTGCGCCGCCTCCCCGGCCAGCCACCGTGACGTGCAGCCACGCTCGTCACCACCATGCCCGGCCAGCCGCTGCCCCCACTTGTCGCCTCGCCACCCCAGCTGCCTGCGCCGCCCCCCTAGCCGGCCACCGCCAGCCGCGCCCCTCCTCCCCTCTACCGGCTCTGTGTGAGAGAGAGAGACAAAGAAAGAGAGAAAGAAGAAGCAGAAGAAAGAAGAAAGAGAAAAAGGAAAGGAGAAGAAGAGATAAGAAGGAGAGAGAAGAAAATAAAATGAAAAGAAAAAGGAAAAAGAAGTGGGGCCCACCAGTGGGGCCCGCACTCTAGATTTTTCATGAGTTCTCTCTCTAAAGTCTACATTACGTCCCCCTACTTCCTGTTCAAGCCCGAGAGATCGACTCCTTATATAAAGTCTACATTACCTCCTTTTGTTGGCCGAGTCCGACAGATTGTGTTCTTTATAAAAATCTATATAATATCCTTCGTCTAGTCTTCAGGCAAAGTCCATCGTCAGCCTCCTTGTTCACTAAAGTCCATGATACGTCCCTCTGCAAACTACAACCATCTCGGAAAGTCTAAAATACCTCCCCACCCGAGAAACCCTCTATCCGCGGTTTATAAATCTTTTATTAAACTTCGGAAATTCATATCTCACAAACCGCAAATCCAATCGTTTCCGTTCAACTTCCATCATCCCTCTAAAATCAAGATCTATTTATTGGCACCATTAGTTTGTATTGAATATTGTTTTATTTTATTTTTAGGATTATGTGTGGTTTTCTTCGGTTTTTTGTCGGACGTTCTGGATGTTCGGGTTATTCTTTGAGCGTGAATATTCTGGTTATTCTAACTGACGCGGATTTCTCGAAGAATATGCGAACCTAAAGCAAGGCAAGTCACTACGCCCCCTTCCTCGAACATATTGATCCTATTTTATAAATGTGTTGATTGCAAATAAAATTGCATGCTATTTATAAAATGCGTACCTACATTTGTTTAAGCCTTACGTTTGATATTGTTTATCCTTATGTATTTACGCGCCTTCGTTACCTCAGTCAATTATTTATGCGCGGTTAAATATCGATACTGCTTAGCGTTGCTTATGTGTAGACGTTTGTACACTCCATACTTATGTTATATGGCTATGGATGTGGATGTGGTGATCACTCAGTGGGAGTGATTGTCGGAAGACAGGTGGAGACATGAGCACCACCCGCAACATTAAAACCTTTGTGAAAACCAAAAACTTAATAAAACAAAACTATTTCGACTAGGGCGGCATGAATAGAATATGGGTGGTTCTGGAAACGGTAAGCCGCCGACCCTGCTCAATTAAGGACCGAGTCAAGAAGCTATGCGAGAAACGAACAGAGTACGACCGTATTTCTCGAGTGGGGTATGACCCGGTGGACTAGGAAATTCTCGTGGGGTGGCACCCCAGACATGGTAGGTTCTAGACATTCGTTGTTGTGTTGATGAAGTGTTGTGGTTTAGATCGCTTGGGTCGATCTGTTGAACGCCGGCAAAAACTTAAAATGCACCCTAAGTATATATTATGTAACCCCCCCTAAGATCTCGGGAGCACCAGGATTCCTCTCACAACCGGCTCGAGGTAGGAATGTGGCACCGGGGGTGCAATGGGGATTCATAGTCCATGGAGCGGGTGCCGCCATGCGAGGGTAACTGAAAAACCGGGCCGTGACAAGTCTCATGTGTTGGGTGCATCACGGAGTGCGGGATTAAAAGCGTTCATCCACTGCAGTGTGAGTAAACTAAACTATTCGAATAGCTGTGCTTGCAGTTAATGAGCGCCGGGACTTGTACTACTCTTGACTAGCCTCATTAATTTTTAATATTGCTTAAAATATGATTGGAATTGACGGTGTGACCTTGCCCGATGTGCGGGAAGGTCGTAATGGTGAAAACTGTGGAAAATTTGATGTGAGGGTAAACCGGACCAAGCGAGGCTTGGGGAAGGTGGATGAACCCTCGAATGTAATGACAACTTCAACCTAACGATTGTTTTCAATTAAAACCGCTACGTCATAGGCTTGTGAAATAATTTGTGAAAACTAGCTTTATGCAAATGAATCAAGTCATCCTTGAACCCCTATGAACATTATATGCATTCTGTAGTGGTGGCTTGCTGAGTACGGTTGGTACTCACTCTTGCTTATTTAAATCTTTTAGAAAGGTGTTGGTATCGACCTGTACATGTGCTATGCTGGCAAGGAGTTACCGAGGACGGTGGAATAGGGACCTAGGTTCACTAGTCGATGCGTGTGGGATAAGGTGGACCACCGCTGCTTCGCTTCCGCTACTTCATTTATTTGTTTTGGTATTTTGTGTTGCTATCGACCATGCTTGGTCTATTCGGGTTCCATTTGGGTTACCCTTGTATTATTAATATATTGTAAGACCTGCATGACGATGCCAGCTTGAGATATACAACTGTGCCATGTGTGTACCATCTACTGATCCAGGGAATGGTATTGTAATACACATGGAGTTTCCGGTATACAAAACCGGGGGCTCACATCTATGCATTGGCTTCGAAGTATTCCAGTCCTAGGTTTTGACGAAGCCTTCGCTCTTTTGGTTCCACCTTTTGTTTTGCGGTTGGCGACCTTTGCTCCTTGTTTGATTTTGCTAAGTGGAGTCGGAGCTGCTTCGTTGTGGTAACGAAGCTAAGCAACGATGACACACTATAGTTTCTTTCTAGGGCTATTGTTGTTGGCCGTGAATAGGAAGTGGTGCTTAGGCGGTTTTGGCTGAAGTCCATCGTGGGAAGTCGAGGCCGCTTGATCATTCTGGCAGCGCGCTAGGTATCGATGATGCATTCGCTTTGAAGTCGGAGTTGCTGTGTCACTTGGCGGCAAGCTTGGCAACGATAACACGATTGCAAAGTCGGAACCTCCTATGCTGCTCTTGGTCAAATTTGGTATTGACACCCTATGTTGGCTCCATCAGTGGTTTCAGTTGTTAGTGAGTTGTGGCGAGTGTTGTGTAGCTGTTCAGCTAGTCGGTAGTTGTTGTTTTTAACCTATCTAGGTTTTTACTCCTGCTTACTGAAAATATAATTGGAAGTTCTCCTGCCGGTTTAATTGAAGGGGTGATTCGATGAGAAGCTGGGAACTAAAGCACAAAATTACTAAAAATGCCATTTTCAATTATGTGACACATTTTCTAAAGTAGCTTTGTTTATATTAGTATATATTGCTAGTACATCATTGTACCGTAAAAATCCTAGAAAATTTCTGCGGGTTGTCACTAGATTCCTGCGTGATATATTGTTGGGGCTTAGGGTACATTACATTTCTCTTTCTTTTTTTTTCTGCGGGGAGGTATACATTACATTGCTAACTCACAACTGGTATATAAGTCTGTTTTGTATTTGTATACCGTGCTATGAATTTTCCATTTGTGTGGCAAAATAAAGTAGAGGTCCTTCCGTTCATGGATTTTTTAACGAATTAACTAGCGTTAATTTTATTAAATAGAGTAGAAGAAAACTGTACAACAAGCAAGAAAAGAAAACAATGTATTCTTTTTCATGTATGTGGCTCTAACTCATTTCTAAATTTTAAATAAGAGAATGATATGCGGACTAATCATATAGTCATGTATAATAAGAGAGAATGCAGAAAGATAATAGTACTGTAGATATCAATCCTATTAAGTATGTCTGTAATACTGCATACGTCCTTATCGGCTAACAGACCTGCTCCTAGCTAACTGATAAATTAAAAGTGTTCTTGATACTTACAACTGTTTATATTATGAGAGGAGACCTTCCGTTCGAACTATGATTGCTTGTTTATGTCAGTAGTGGCAAGTGTTTAATTTGAGCAATTAGTTTTTGACAGGCGATTTAGTTAGATTGTAGTCCGGCCCGTCGTGTGACGTTATGTGCACGTAATTAAAAGACACCAGAAATGGAGCGATGAAAGACAACTAGTAGCAGAGATGCACAATAATTGGACCTCCTCAAGTGCCAACAACCCTGGTTCGCAACAGTTGGGTGTCAAAAAAAAAAATTTAAAAAGCGCAACACAACAACCCTCGTTTCCCCCTTTCAGGGTTGGTGAGATTTGCACCCGCACCGCTCTTGGTCTCGCGACGCCGAAACGGTGCTGTGTAAAGTTTGGCCCCGCTGTGGCGCTGTGCAACGTGACGGCAGGCGAAACCATTAGCGTTCAGCGGCCAACACCAAATCCAGCACACTCAAATGACAAATCTACCGTGGCCCTATGGTTGTTGAGCACGTACTGACGACACGAGATCAGAATCAACCCCCCCGTATCTACCACCGTGGGGAGAAAAGACCAACATAGTTGAGACTTGTAAAGTAGTAGTAGTAACCAGTAAATCATACCGTCTGTTTGATTCAACAACGACAGTGCAGTGGCAACTGCTAGCAGAAAGTATATGTTCCTTTCAGAGTTCAGACAGCGTAGAGCCTGCTGCCTGCACGGTCAGTCTCTCGTACTCTCAGTCTCACTGTAGTTGAACTGCCTCCACTGCAAGGCCTCCATTACATTCCTGTTCCAGCAGACTCAATTGCAAGTTCCCAACCAAAAGCATAGTGGTACACTTGACTACTTGAGGAGCTTCAATTGAAATGACTAAAAAATTAACAAAAAAAACATTAATTTTGGATCCACCGATCCACCATACACCTTACCAGTCACCAACTAATCCACCAACACCCGGCCTCACCAAAACCCCGGTCACCCGTCTGCTATTTAAGCGATCTCCCGCACTCCATTTCCCTCCAAGAAGAGCACATAGCCTCTCTAGTCTCAGCTCTTCTTCTGCCACCACCCAGCTCCTCCTCCTCGTTCTTCTCCATGGCGAGCCAGACCGCCGATGCCGCGGGATTCGTCGCGAACGACCCGCTGTCGTGGGGCAAGGCGGCGTTGGAGATGACGGGGAGCCACCTGGACGAGGTGAAGCGCATGGTGGCGCAGTCCAGGGAGGCCGTGGTGAAGATCGAAGGGTCCAGCCTCCGCGTCGGCCAGGTGGCCGCCGTCTCCGCGGCCAAGGACGCCTCCGGCGTGGTGGTCGAGCTGGACGAGGAGGCCCGCCCCCGCGTCAAGGCCAGCAGCGAGTGGATCCTCAACTGCATCGCCCACGGCGGCGACATCTACGGCGTCACCACCGGCTTCGGCGGCACCTCCCACCGCCGCACCAAGGACGGCCAGGCCCTCCAAGTTGAGCTGCTCAGGTACAGTAAAAATCACTAATCAAAGAGCCATTTACTATATGTACTAGTCGTTTGTTGCTTCCGATGATAATGCCATCATGTGCAACCTCCGTGCGTGCGTCGGTGAACGGCCAGTTGCTGCAGTTAATCTTGGTGTTTAGTGTGATGTGCACGTAGACACGTACCTCTCGGTCTGATGCAAGCTGCAGATTTTAGAACTGCGTGCCACTTGTTTTTAGCTGCCGTACTACTGCCATGTTGGGTACTAGGACAGAGGACATGAATGTTGGAGCAGAAGGGCACGGATTTAACAAATAAAAGATCTCGAATAGTTAGTGGTAACTGATTAACTCCAATCATGGACGAACAAACAGGTTAATTTTCAGTAGATATTTGTGAAATGTTATTAGTACATAGTCTTTCACCCACAGTATACTGAGAGGTTGCTATTTGCTAAGCTGACAGTATAGCTCTGTTTCACAACCCTGCAGGCATCTCAATGCCGGAATCTTCGGCACCGGCTCCGACGGCCACTCGCTGCCGTCGGAGGTGTCGCGTGCGGCGATGCTTGTGCGCATTAATACGCTGCTCCAGGGCTACTCGGGCATCCGCTTCGAGATCCTCGAGGCGATCACCAAGCTGATCAACACCGGCGTCAGCCCGTGCCTGCCGCTCCGTGGCACCATCACGGCGTCCGGCGACCTCGTGCCGCTGTCCTACATTGCCGGCCTCATCACCGGGCGCCCCAACGCGCAGGCGGTGACCGTCGATGGCAAGAAGGTGGACGCCGCCGAGGCGTTCAAGATCGCCGGCATCCAGGGGGGCTTCTTCAAGCTGCAGCCCAAGGAAGGTCTCGCCATCGTGAACGGCACCTCCGTGGGCTCGGCCCTCGCCGCCATGGTGCTCTACGACGCGAACGTCCTCGCCGTCCTGTCCGAGGTGCTGTCCGCCGTGTTCTGCGAGGTGATGAACGGCAAGCCCGAGTACACCGACCACCTGACGCACAAGCTGAAGCACCACCCGGGTTCGATCGAGGCCGCGGCCATCATGGAGCACATCCTCGCCGGCAGCGCGTTCATGCCGCACGCACAGAAGGTGAACGAGGTGGACCCGCTGCTGAAGCCGAAGCAGGACAGGTACGCGCTCCGCACGTCGCCTCAGTGGCTGGGACCCCAGATCGAGGTGATCCGCGCGGCCACCAAGTCGATCGAGCGCGAGGTCAACTCGGTGAATGACAACCCGGTCATCGACGTCCACCGCGGCAAGGCCCTGCACGGCGGCAACTTCCAGGGCACGCCCATCGGCGTGTCCATGGACAACACCCGTCTCGCCATCGCCAACATCGGCAAGCTCATGTTCGCCCAGTTCTCCGAACTGGTCAACGAGTTCTACAACAACGGGCTGACGTCCAACTTGGCCGGCAGCCGCAACCCCAGCTTGGACTACGGCTTCAAGGGCACCGAGATCGCCATGGCCTCCTACTGCTCGGAGCTCCAGTTCCTCGCCAACCCGGTCACCAACCACGTCCAGAGCGCGGAGCAGCACAACCAGGACGTCAACTCCCTCGGCCTCGTCTCCGCCAGGAAGACCGCCGAGGCGGTGGACATCCTCAAGCTCATGTCCTCCACCTACCTGGTCGCGCTCTGCCAGGCCGTCGACCTGCGCCACCTCGAGGAGAACCTCAAGAGCGCCATCAAGAACTGCGTCACGATGGTGGCCAAGAAGGTGCTCACCACGGGCCCCGCCGGCGGCCTCCACAACGCGCGCTTCAGCGAGAAGGCCCTGCTCACCGCCATCGACCGCGAGGCCGTGTACAGCTACGCCGATGACCCGTGCAGCGCCAACTACCCGCTGATGACCAAGATCCGCGCCGTGCTCGTCGAGCACGCCCTCGCCAATGGCCCCGCCGAGAAGGACGACGGCTCCTCCGTGTTCTCCAAGATCACCGCGTTCGAGGAGGAGCTCCGCGAGGCGCTGCCCAGGGAGATGGAGGCGGCGCGCGTGGCGTTCGAGACCGGCACCGCGCCGATCACAAACAGGATCAAGGAGAGCAGGTCGTTCCCACTGTACCGCTTCGTCCGCGAGGAGCTCGGCTGCGTGTACCTCACCGGCGAGAAGCTCAAGTCACCCGGCGAGGAGTGCAACAAGGTGTTCCTGGCCATCAGCGAGCGCAAGCTCATCGACCCGATGCTCGAGTGCCTCAAGGAGTGGAGCGGCGAGCCCCTGCCCATCTGCTGATCGAATCAGTCCGTCAGCGAACGCGACAAGATCCAGGAAGAGATGATACGTGCATCGAAATAAAAAAAGGGAGGAGTTCAGGATCCTGAAGGCTTCTCGTACGCTCATCGTCAGCAGATTACGTTGTTTCTCCGTTCGTGTTTTTTTTTTTTTTTGAGCTTGCTGTATTTATCCGTTTTGTAATCGTGTGAGATTGCTGCAATGCCGTGGCCTGCAGCGTTCATGCCCTTGGCTGGCAGCTTTCTGTCTCCATTGTTGTATTTTGCAAGTGAAATATACTAATATAGCGGGAAACTATTTTAAACTTACATGTGTTGAAATTGGTCATCTGAACTCTGAACTGGTTACGTCCGTTTCTTTCGAACTGATCACTGATATCGGTTGATGGCGCCATGGCGGGAACTGCAAGAGACAGTTTGCTGGGTGCTGTCTGTCTGCTGTCCTCTTTCACGGTGAGAGTGACATAAATCTCTCGTGTGCTCATCAGTTCATGCTTGCTGAACCAGTCGGTACTTGGCAGGTACAGAGCACGACTCGATACGAAACAGACGGTCAGTACTGTCGATCAGTCAGCATAGATGAAGAGGCCCACTCGTTCTACCTACCACCGGAGATATGAAGTGTTACTGTTACAGAAACAACACGAGGAAATTAAGGGGTTCTTATAGTCGATGGAGAAATACTCTAGCCTGGAGAGTTTAAGATGGACTATGACCATTGATGGGACCCAAGGTCACAACAAATTGGGGGATAGGGGATAGGCTGGAAGGTATTTCTATCCCTGCCAATCCTCAACATGAAGATGTATCGACAGACACTTGCCACAACTGTTTCAGTAAAATGCAAGGTGCACACGAAGTTAAAAACAAACCCCGAAGAGCTCTAAATCTAAGGGTATATTTGTACATTTAGGTGGTCCCAGTGCTGTTCCGGAACAGCTTGATCTTCTTCTAAGTCGAGAAGTGTTCAGCTCTGGTAAGGATATGCTCAAAGTTGTGTCTTGATCAAATAGGAGGTACGACTCTTAGGCTCTACTACAACAACCATCGTATAAACAAAAGTGTTCTATGTTATACCCGTACTTTGCAACACGATTAGGAAAATATACGGACTTGAGTTTTCAAGGGGTTTAATTTTATCTACCAGTTTTTCTAGTGGGTTGATTTTCTCGTGGAAATGCTGCTTTTAGGTGGGTGGTTTTTAGGTAGTGTGATTTTTTTACATGGTGGGAAAGTACAATTACGGGAAGGGGAAGTGGTAAGTATGATGGATAGGTCTATGTCTAGGTTCATATCACTATATTGTGTTTAACATAGTATAGGGGTTAAAATCTCATTTTCGCTATTTGTATCAGGGGTTAGAGATACGACCAATTTCAGTCCAAAATTATTTGAATTTTTAATAAAATTTGGTCAACTTTGAACATTTCTTTGCCAAATTCAAAAAACGGAAAAAAATCTAAAAAAGTCGGGTGAAATAAATTCCGGGGGAACTAAAATTATAAAAATCTGAAATTCTGAATAATATGTTGTTATATTTTGAAACAGTGAGCAGTTCGAACTAATTTAAAAATTACCGTAGTAACATGCTCCAATATATCTTGTAACGGTCAAAAGCCAGCTCGGCTGGCGACCATGAATTTGTAAACTGTCGTTGTTTCTTCATCACACCAATGCCTCGTAGCTCATTGGATAATCCTCATATAGAGATGAAAGTCAAATGCTTGACACATCTATTGTTTAGTCAAGAACCATGTGCTTGCATTTATAATAATACTCTTAGGACCAAAGAACCGTGTGTTTCTTTGGTTGGAAGAAATGGACAGAAAATTATTATTCATCGTACGTGCCAAATTGAAAAAAAGGAAAAATGAGCTGCCTGAACATGCATGTACGGCAATATATTTGCTTAGCGAAATGGTACCTGCCGATACTCTGCTAGCATCCTATGAGCAGACAGATACTCTGCTCAGGACCATGAATCCATCGCCATGCACATGTGTAGTACATGAGAACACTGAATATTCCTCCAATTCACGACAAAACTGAACCCATACAAAAACTCGATCAGTCGAGGCATCAACATGGCGGCCGTCCAGCCTCGCAGGTTAGGTACAGCGTGTGAGATTCTGCCCTAACTTCGTCAAACAATGTAAGCCGAGCTAGCGAGATAGTAGCACGATCTATCCTTCGATCTCCTGTCCATGTTCAGACTCGCGTGCAGCTTCGCATGAGCACTTGAGCGAGCTAGCGAGAGATGGATGTAGTAGGGTGGTGGTGGACTGGTGGTTGCTGCAAACCATGATGCACCATGTAGTAGATTGGTGCGTGTCTGCTGCTGGTACACCGTGCATGTGGTGCCGTTAGTTGTCAGCACCAGCAGTCAGCCTGTCCATGCATGCGGCGGATCCCGTGATGTCGCCGCAAGCCCCTGATCGTGGTTAGTTCCCTAGTTTCTGCCGAGAATGGAAGTCAAATCTCGCAGAGATGCTTAGCTGACAAAGGGAAGAGCGGCTTAACTTCTCCTTCGTCTGAAACTCTGAATTTCGTTTCGTGTAATGATCGGAGATCTGTTGGGCGCTCAGCTCTGCATCTCAGCACAGTTGGACGTGCAAACTAGAGCGACAAACAGGATGATTAAATGCACATTGCAGCAATGCAGCTGGCAAATCATGGTTCAGGATAAATCGATAAAGGCAGATCGAGATGCTGAGATGAATCAGGAGGCGATGCTTCCTGAGCAGCCTAAACAAGTTGAAAAGCACGTTGCTGTCATCTACCAAACGAAGCTATATATAAGTTTGCCCCCTTGACAGTCCAGGGACGGTCGGTCAGGAATTAGATAGTGATGCGTCCGTCCTGGAGAGGAAGGGGTTGGTGAGGAAAGCATCCGTTTGACCTCAGGTTAAGAGGTAGATGGATGTACATATCGCTTACCTGTGAACGTTGGTTCCAACTACCACTCCACTAGTGCAGAGTATAGTGCTATTGTTCAACCGAACTGCCCTTTTTCTAACATGAAAGAGGGACTGCTCAACTGAACTAATACCACCAACGACTGAGCTAGAGTGAGTGTGTGATTGACACCAACATATACTCGATTCCAATAATCCAATTCTCAAGGTTTACAAAGTTGGTCACCGGTTACCACTCCGTCGCCGTTAAGCAAGGTTACTACTTGATCTATGATGCTAATATATATTAACGTGTAACTCTTTTACGCGTTCGCGAAAATTTCTATGATGAAGGGTGAAAACCAATTATATATTTGTAAACAATTTGAACACTACCTTTGTTCTCAAAAAGATAACTTCTGTAAATTTTCTCAAAAAAAAAAAGATTGTCAAATTTATATACAACATAATTATAATTTACTTATGTAACTACAGTGCAACTTTCACGTATAATTTTAGTCAGTTAGATTTTGCCTCAAGATTCGTATCATCAAGGAAGGAAAAATAACAACACGCGCATGGGTGGGAGGATTCGGTCCTACAACCTCCGCTTCACGAAAATAGTATATTATCACAAGATTTTTAAAAATTACATAAATGATACAATATAATTTATACTGTGATTATAATACACTCCTCTGTCCCAAAAAGATAACTTCTGAGAGTGAACTTTGACACATGTTCATCTCCAGAAGTTGGTTTTTTATGGGACGAATGGTGTATTTACAACTGATAAATTTTTAGGAGAAATTAGGAGAGAATATATGGATAGATAAGAGAAAATTTATCGATAGATAGTCTCAATTTTTTTAATTAACTGACCAAATTGATAATAAGACCGATAACCGAACAATTATCTATTGATAGATAGTCTCAATTTTAAAGTTGGATTAATTGCATGTGCCAGATTGATTGGAGCCGGAAACGCTGGGGCCCTGCTCGAGAGAGAGGCCCGGCACGTGGTGGGCTGAGGTGTTGGGCCGTTGGCACGTGGGCCTCCGGGATAGGCAGGACGATGCTTCCGTGGCAGCTGAAAAAGATCCCTCGCGAAGTCGATCTGACCTCCTCAGCTTCCTTCCCCAACTGTTCCACGCAGAGGCAAAGCAACGCCTGTAATCTCTCTCCGCCGCCGCCGCCGCCGCGCCGTTCGCCGGGGATCTAGGGAAGGATGGGGAGCGGAAGCTACGAGGGCGTCCTCCTGGGCATGGGAAACCCCCTCCTCGACATCTCCGCCGTCGTCGACGAGGCCTTCCTCGCCAAGTATGAACCACCCCAACACCCCTCTTCGTATGCTGTAATGATATCTCGATTAAAACCTATGGTCTCTATAGTCTGTACGACTGTACTCTTCTGCCAACTTTTGGTGTAGTAACTGTTATAGTCATGCGAGTTTGACAAGTAGAGCCTTTCTCACTGTGAAGAACAGTATGTGTGAGTTTGAGCATGGGGCTGAGTGGACATGGCCCTGTAAACTTGTGCTAAATTAAATACTGAGGACCGGAATTCCAGTATTTCAATTGTTCATCCAGTAACTATACCCTTATATTCATTGGCAATTTATACATGATGTGTATTCTCGGACAGCTCTGTCCCTGGAAAATGATGATATTTTTCCACTTGGGGCCTTTGGGGGTTTGGAGGGGAGGAGGGGGTGATGTATGTTCCACGATGACATGTTGCTTCAGTATAGCTTCATTAATGGCCTGGACCATGCTCTCTCGTTTGCTTGCGCTGAGTGATAAAAAAAGTAGTTCGCATGATCTAACTGAATGTTTATCTCTGCGCCTTTGAACTCAATAGATATGATATCAAGCCAGGCAATGCAATTCTAGCAGAGGAGAAGCATTTGCCTATGTAAGTTTCTTTCTCCCCCTGAAACCTTGCAACACTGGATACTACTGCTAGGTTTTGAGATTCTTCTTTTCCAAAATCCTAAGAGCTATAACATTAATCATGCCAAATAGGGTGTGCCTTAGTGATTGCTGAATATTGTGGATTTATGTGTTATGCTGCCAGGTACAATGAATTGGCTAGCAAGGCTAATGTTGAATACATCGCTGGAGGTAATATTACCACAACATATACATTAACCTACGACTTCAATGTGACGAATTATTGTTTCATGGTTTATATTTTATTTGAATTTATTGTGTTCGATTCTTTCAGGATCCACTCAAAATTCTATTAGGGTTGCTCAGGTAAGTTCAAAAAAATACTGAGTGCTAGCATTATGTTCTTTATGTGCCCAGAAGTTACTACTAGATCACAGCACTCTTGATTTATTTATTTATTTATTTATTTTTATTGCAGTGGATGCTCCAGATTCCTGGTGCAACAAGTTACATGGGTTGCATTGGGAAGGACAAGTTCGGTGAGGAGATGAAGAAAGACGCTCAGGCCGCTGGTGTTAATGCAAGTTATAAGTTCCTCTTTATGATTTACTTTTATTTCTTCCATTTTTATGCCTCTTCACTCAGTTGTACCACTGCACATACTGCCTTGACCTTACCATCTTCAAACAGGCCCATTATTATGAGGATGATAATGCTCCTACTGGCACATGTGCTGTCTGCATTGTTGGTGGTGAAAGGTATGCTGAGTAAAGCGATATCTAATAGAATCACCTGATAAGTTATTTCGTTTTATCTATTAGTACATTTACTGCTGATAGCGTGGCACTTAAATCTCCCTAAAGTTGCTACTCTGATCCTGCCAAAAAGGAACAATTAAATGATTTAGCAGTTAAAGATATATAAATGACTTCCTTCTGTCTGTATCAGGTCACTTGTTGCAAATTTGTCTGCAGCGAACTGCTACAGGTCTGAACATCTGAAGAGGCCAGAGAACTGGGCGCTTGGTAATAAAAATGATTCTTGAACTGTTTATTTTCTCAGTCCATCATTGTGTTAGCACTGTCCTCTACTTACTGTGCAGTTTATGTGTTTCGTTTGATTGCTTTTCTCACAATAGTAAGGTCATTGATTGTAGTTGAGAAGTCAAAATATATTTACATTGCTGGATTTTTCCTCACGGTATCCCCAGATTCCATTCAACTTGTTGCTGAGCATGCTGCTGCAACTAACAAGGTAAAATGCTAATTACTAAAAGGATAACATTTTCTAGCATTGTTAGAGTATAAATGATTAAACTATTTGCAGGTGTTTATGATGAACCTTTCTGCTCCCTTTATATGTGAATTCTTCCGTGATGCCCAAGAGAAGGCTCTTCCGTGAGTACTGGGTTCCACTATATGCTTATTATAAATAACTTTGACATAGAACATTCAACATTGCATTAACAACTGCAGCACATTATTTTTCTAAACCCATGCACTTCATCCATGTTAGAATTTTTCCAATACAGCGCTATGTAAAACATGATTAAAGTTCTTTTGATCACGAAACTAGGTATGCTGACTATATTTTCGGAAATGAAACTGAAGCAAGGACCTTTGCTAAAGTTCGTGGTTGGGAGGTAATAGCCACTTATCACCTGTTATTCTGTTGTGCGAGTTAAGTATTTACAAATGGTCCATTAAAAAAATTGTAGACTGAGAATACTGAGGAGATTGCTTTGAAGATCTCGCAATTGCCTAAGGCTTCAGGGGCACACAAGAGGATTACTGTCATTACTCAAGGCTGTGACCCAGTAGTTGTGGCTGATGATGGAAAGGTAAATATTCCTTCCTTTTTTTTCCAACAGTATTGTGAATGGATGCCTGTCTTTATAGGGAACATATCCTATGCACAAGCCTTCACAAGCACATCAACTAATAAATATCATAAAAAAATCTAGAAAAATTTGTACATGTTCTTTCAATAGTACTACATCTATGTATAAAGTCTCATCTTCAAATTCATCATACATAGAGAGCAACAAAAAAACAAATTTCTGACAGACTTATAGTCTGAAAATTGTTAGAATTTTTTTTGTTATGCCTAAAATATAATGAATTTGAGGTTAATATATTACACATAGGTGTACTACTATTGAAAGTATATATGCACACTTTTTTTTTGAATTTTAGGTGATATTTGTTAGTTAGTGTGCACGGAGTGTGCACGTGAAGATTGTGTGCAAAGGATATGTTCCCATCTTTATAAGCATAACTTCAAACCTCTTCTATTGTATTTGTTTGCTTTTTCTTGGTTAATAAAAGTACTGTAGCTAGTGTTTTTTCTTGAAGTTAGAATCCCTAATTGTTGATCTTCTCTGAAGTAGCGTTCTTGTAGAGCCAACATTTGTTTCACTTATATTGTTATTACAATCTTAGCAACAACTCAAGTGCGTTTGTCATTATTAATGACATGATATTTGTTGGAGTATACCCAATCTGCAGAAGCCTCGCCCTATAATTGTTCATCTGATAACCTTAAATATTTTCCTTTTGCTGCAGGTCAAAACATTCCCTGTTATCCTTTTGCCCAAGGAAAAGCTTGTTGACACCAATGGTGCAGGTAGTCGGTTTAGAAAATTATGATGTAGAAACATCTATGTGTCTTGCTTTCACTGGATGATCTTTATTGGCTTAAACATTGCATATACACCCTTGCTTTAAACGACATAACTGTCAGTAAACATAAATGATTTTTTTTTTGTTTTTCTAAATCTATGGATTGTTTTGCAGGCGATGCCTTTGTTGGAGGTTTTCTGTCTCAATTGGTTCAGGAGAAGAGCATCGACGAATGTGTCAGAGCTGCTTGTTATGCTGCAAACGTTATCATCCAACGCTCAGGCTGCACTTACCCTGAGAAGCCTGACTTCAACTAGAGCCATTTCAGCATATTGAGAAAGGAATAACTATAGGCGACGAGTGCTTTTTGACATTTCCACCACTCAAGCCACATTTCTAGTGCACCCTAGGCATGTTTGGATAGAGGAGTATAGTGCCTTATCTCTTTGGCATGGCATGAAAGTGAACTAAAAATTCCTACCAATATGAAAGGATCATGCCCAATCTCAGTCAATACAGAGCTAGATCCTTCAGCTGCAATTCCTGGCATCTCTTTCTGCATTTACAAATCAAGTTGCTGTGTCTGAATGCATTATAAGTTACCTCCATAAGGGTCGTATTGTAGCATCATATTTGCTTAAAGCATGTCCCAGATATAGATGCAAAGATTGGAAGATCTTCGATCGACAGAATTAGCGTTGGGTCCAATGGATTTTTTTTTACATTTAGACCTTTTAAAAACTTATTTTGTAAATAGACCCCTAAAAAAACTTATTCCAGGAATAGACCCTTTTCGCTGTGTATGTTGATGCTGTGGTCCAATATGACGGCGCCTATGATATTGGCGTCATCTCTCTAGCCCTCCCCGCAGAAGCTAAGTTATTTATATGAAGGGGGATGGCACTAATGTTATTGGTGTCAAGAACATATTTGTAAAAGAAATTAGACCTATTGTTAACGCTAAAATTTGGTAAGTCCGAAATCATCATCGGTCAAAAGTCAGTATCGGCTTCAGATTCCTGGAATTGGTCGATGGGTATTATGAGTCATCAACAGTTGTATTTTTGATGAATTCGGTTAAGGAAATTAATCCAATTAAAGGAAGTTTATCCAGAAGAGTTCCAGTTCAAGGAGGATGCGGTATGATGGTTTATCTATTAATTAGGAAAAGTTTGTTAGTTTCATTTTATCTTTAGGAAAGTGTGTTTAGTGTCTGATAAGGACTTCATGTTTTTCTTTTTATCTTTAGGAAAGTTTGTATCGTATCTGATATGGATTAGTATATACCCATGGGTATAAATATGTACACCTAGGGTTATTGTAAATTATCTCTCGATCAATAAAACTACTCTCGGCACGTCGCCACCTTTTTCTGAGGTTTTACTTATCAACCGATAGAAAATGGCACCTGACGCGGGGTTGCATCAGCTTTCGATCCCCGGCGAAGGGGTAAGTCCTACGTTCCGTCGGGCCCTAGTGAATCTATCGGCTACACTGGTGTTGTTCAAGGCTGTACCGCTTCAATATCTTGTATCGTTCTGGTTCGGTTGATATATTTGCCTACTTGATATCTCAATTCTATTTTAATTGCATTGTGTTTAGAGACGCATCGGTTTAGTTGGGACTGTCTCGGTTAGGTCTTATCTTCTATCTTAGTCGATATAGCTCTACAATCACAATGTTGTTTTAAATAGATTTGTTATATCCATCACATTAGACGGATCTATCGGTTCATCAAGTATTAGATTATCATATACAATCTAATGCTGCATCGGTTAGGTTCGACCTACTAGATTGTTGTTGATAATATAAATCTTGTTAAGCCGATAGGTTCATACCAATATTTTATCGGAGTGCTAGCCGATGAATTATCATATACGTTATACAATCTACTTGCATTGGCCGATCTCTATCTAGGGTTCCGTCGATATCGGCTAGATTACTTTGTTGACTTAGATTATATAATGTATCCACCACTCTGAAAATCAGTCAAGAGCTTAATTGTGTATATATTATGTTTCTTTTCATACTTAATGTTGCATCAGTTAAGTTTGATCTACTAAATCGTGCTTAGAACCATAATCTCTAGCCTGCTTCTTAATTGCCAATGAGGGTTTCATCGGGGTTTCAGCCGATGAGTTATCTGAATGTTGCATCGGCTTATAAGGATTACTTACAAGTTAGATTAAGCCCGATCACAATAAAAATTTCACTGTTTATCTAATCGTTTGGATTTAATGAAATTGGACCTTCAGCCGATGAATGCGTCAACCTTCGAATCAACGCTTATTCTATCATATCATTTATCGGCATCGGCTGGAATCATTCCATCGACTTGTTAGCCGATCAGTTGTTTTATCTGCTGTTTACATATCTTGTCAGTTGCAGGATCAAATTGACTGGCACGCTCGCATCTCATCATTATTTTGGACCTGCACTAGAGTTAAGCAAATCTGTCAGGCCGTCGTGTTTTTACATCAACACCTATCTATCTATTATATTATTAAGACAGTTAGAAAAGAAGGCACCACGTTCGCTATGGAGGCTAGAAATTCCCACATTAATCGAAGAAAAAGAAAAGAAAAATCCAAGTATAAATGCAATCTAAAAATAACTGAAATTCAGAATTAGGAAGTGTCAATATAAATAATATTGAAAGAGTAGTCCGTATAAGAACTCAATACGTGATTAATTAAAATTTGGAATAATAAAGAAATAAATTTCTGAAATTAGTAAAGAAAAAGATAAGTTCAAGTAGGAATACAATTTTAAAATAACTAAAATTCAGAATAAAAAAATTGAAACAACAATTAATCGATCTATAACACAACACGAGATTAATTAGAATTCGAAATAAAAAATAAAACAAATTCAGAAATTAGAAAAATAAAAATAAGAGTTCAACTAGAAATACAATTTATAAGTAAATAAAATTTTTAATAAAAAATAAAGACTATTAAAAGAATAGAGCATCTAGAGCATACAACGAGATTAATTAAAATTCGGAATAACAAATAAAATAAATTCAGAAAATAGAAAAATAATTATAAAAGTTTAGGTAGGAATACAATTTACAAATAAAAAAATATTAAAATGCAAAATATGGATTTTTCGAAAATAATAGTTTATCTAGAACACAACTATATCAAATGACAATAAAGAGGGGAAAACAATAGCCTTGTAAAGGAGTAAAGTGGTGGTAGTTGATGTGATATGTAAAAATTATAAACATATAAACAAAACCCCAAATAGAATCCCAATGATGATTAAGAGGAGGGACAATGGACAAGCTATTAAGTAGCACGGTCGCGACAGTTGGTAGGATTCGAGAAAGTAAAAAAATAAACCCCAATGATAATCATGTTCAATTTTTAAAATCTCAATGATAATAAAGAGGGGAGGCAGTGGGCGGGTCACGTGTAGAGGAGTACAGTGGCAAAGCCGCTGACGGTTTAGAGGGACTTTTAAAAGTAAAAAATGAACCTAAACCATAATTATGTTCGATTTTAAAATCCCAATGATATTAAAGAGAGTAGGAAGCGGAGGGGCCGTAGAGGAGTACAGTGGTGTTGTTTGATGGAACTTTAAAAAAATTATAAAAACAAAACCCAATAAGATAATGAATTCTAAAAACTAAAAGGTCTAATTTTTAAAAGTTTCATGGAAAATGAATAAAAATAGTGATAGACGATAAACAAATAAAAGCCTAACAAATGAGTAAGGAGTAGTGACTGAAGTGACTTTTAAAAACTATAAAATTAGAAATCATAAGACAATGAGATAGATGTTAAAAATAAGTAATTTTTTGTGGGTGCAAAACGGGCAATTCTCATATTAATCGGAGAAAAAGAAGTCCCCATGTTCGCTCTCACGGACTAGAAATTCTCATATTAATCGGAGAAAAAGAAAAACATAGTCTATATAGAAATACAATTTTAAAATAGCTGAAATTCGGAATTAAAAAAATAAGGAATATTGAAACAAGAGACTATAGTCCATAGCGGTATATAATTTAGAATCAATGAAAATTCGGAGTTAAACAATAAGAAAAATAAAAGTAGAGGTTAGAGTCTATAGAAATACAATTTAGAAATAAGTAAATTTCGGAATTAAAAAATATATTGAAAGAAGAGTATAGAGTCAATATAGAAATAAAATTTAGAAACAAGTGAAATTCGGAATGAAAAAATAAAGAATATTAGAAGAAGAGTATAAAGTCCATATAGGATTACAATTAAGACATAATTGAAATTCGGAATAAATAATAAATAATATTAGAAGAAGAGTACAGAGTCCATATAGGAATTTAGAATCAATTTAATTTTGGAATAAAATTAATAAAATTAAAAGTAGAATTTAGAGTCCATATAAAAATACAATTTAGAAATAAATAGTATTTGAAATTATAAAAAATATGCTGGAAGTAGAGTCTAAAGTCCATATAGGAATACAATTTAGAAGTAACTGAAGTCGAAATTAAAAAATAAAGTATATTGAAAGATGAGTTTAGAGTCCACGTAGAAATACAATTAGAAATAATAAAAATTCAGAATTAAAAAATAAGAAATATTGAAAGAAAATCCTAGAGTTCATATATAAATAAAATTTACAAATAAATAAAATTCAGAATTAAAAAAAGAAATATTGGAAGAGGAGTCCAGTCCACATAGGAGTATAATTTAGACATAACCGAAATTTTGAATTTTAAAATAATAAGTATAGGAATTAATTTTATAAGTAATAGAAATTAGAAAATAAAGAATAAGTAATAGAATTAATTTTAAAATAATAAATATAGGAATTAATTTTATAATTAATTCAGAATTAGAAAATAAAGAATATTGGAGGTTGAGTCTAAAGTCCATTTAGAAATACGATTTAGAAATAACTAAAATTCGATATTAAAAATAGTTAATAACTATCACGTATATACAATACAGTATGTATATTACACATTGGTAGTTTGGTAAAGTTAGTACAAAATTAAAATTATGTTATCATTTTAATATATTTTAATAATAAAATAAGAATGTTTATATGCTATTATATAAGAGAAAATATAAGGATGCTAGCCGCGCAATTTGCGTGGGCCACCACCATACCAGTTTATTAAAAAAGAATCTATTTGTTATTGAAAAGGATATATTTGTAATAAAAAATATTTATAAATAAATCCTAGATGCCAATGACACACTGTGTTGAGGATCAATGTATAAATATTTTTATCAAAAATAAGTCCTTTTAAAAATTACAAATAGGTCCTAGCATTGTCTCCTTCATATCAGTAACTTAGCTTTCACCGGAAGGCTATGGGGATGGTACCAATGTCATTGGTACCGTTATGTTGAACCACGGTGCCAATGACATTGGCGCCATGGAAAGAGTAAAATAAGTTTCTTTAGAGGTTTATTTATAAAATAAGTTTTCAAAAAGGATAAAAATGTGAAAAATCCAGTTGGGTCGAACCAATTGCAAGTTCCGACAGGGAAAGGACTGCATCTTCTTCACTCGAGCAAATCTTTACATGCATGCTAATCACACCTTAAGCGAAAAAAATATGCCGGGAGTAGCATTCATGGTCCATCTCCATCCTTGAAGAATCCAAATATCCAATACAACAATGGAACCAAAACTAACTGCCAACATTCTAACAAAGCCTAAACGCCCCTGTACACATGAGAATTCACGCGAATTAATTCTTCCGTTTCCTTGGAGCAACAAGTCCGAAACATCCAATCCTAGGCATGAACAACGACATGCATCAGCAGGCAGCAGCTATCTGCAAAACGAGATCAGCCTCCAGTGTTCCTGCTTGGAGTCGACATGGAGGAGGACGCCGAGGAAGATGTCCTCGTCGCAAGGTATGCACAGCCTCGCGTCGGCGGCGGCGAACTCGTACTCCTCCCTGGCGCGGTCGAGCAGCTCGCGGAACAGCGGGTGATCGAGAGACGACACCCTGACGACGTAGCGGCGCAGCTCCTCGCCGACGTACACCACCGTGTGGCCCCTGGGCACGTCGCTCGGGATGTTTCCCTCGCCGTCAACGTCGAGAGGAGCCCACTCGCCGGCCACCGGGGCCGCGGCGGCGGCGGCGGCGAGCTTCTTCCATGAGTGGAGGAATGCCCGGAGGAATCTCCTCTTTGATCCTCCTCCCTTCATGCTGCTCGTCGCCATGAGAGAATGCGTGTACGGCAATGTGGTTTGCTAATGGATATATATACAGCAGGGCTGTATGTTGATCTTGTTGTGCATTGTGGATTGACCAATATTCATTTTCAGCTGTGTATGTGTAGGTTAGGGTGAGCTGGAAAGTGAAAAATTAGTCATGCAGACATCGATTATCGATCCCTTTTTTTTTCATGAAGAGAAACTGTGCATGACACCCGCCCAACGGAAGACACAGATTAGTGATTAGCAGTAGGTTCTAGGTTCTTCTTGCACTAATTCCTTGTGAGGCTGATACTTCAAGTCGGCGACAGCGTGACGGCGATCAAGTTGCACGGGTTTATGGTCAGTGCATGGCAGTACAAGGCCGGGTGGGTGAGCCGGTGCGTAGTACGTACTGGACGGCAAAGGAGTACGGGCTTCTGTGTGCTTTATCGGCTGGGAAAGGAGTACGGGCAAAGGATTCATGCAAGTACAGGAGAAGATTCTTGGCGTCCACTTTAAATTCTGCCTCTCTTTCTATCCAATAATGGAGGGAATAACGAACTCCACCTCGAAGTTGTCAAAGGAGTTAGAAGAAGATCCTTGCACTCATTGCCTTTTTAAGAAGGGGGAGGATAAGGGTGTGCGAGGAGAGGCATGGGTCGTGGCCTCATTGGACGGGGTGACGATGTCATTCATTACGTTGAAAGGAAGCTCTGGAACAAACGAACGAACCGATGCTCCTCCTCGCTCTCTGGAGTGTGGTGCAGGGGAGCCAGCCGCCGGTGGATCCCGCGGTCGTGAGCTTTCTGCTTGGGCGGCTGCACCGGCGAGGCGGCAGCCTGCTGCATCAGCAGAACGGTCGTGCTAAACCTGCTCCCGTCAGATGCAGGGGCGTCGGCTCTTGCAAAGCGGCACAAAAATGCTCGATCGTCATCTGGCTTGGCGTAAAGGAGATTACGCATCCCGTTAATTTGATCTAGGGCCGATGGCCATGTTCGGCCTGCTAGTCGCTCCAGTTGCGTGGAGCCCATTCAAAGTCTCCGTCCGGTGTAGGCACGTTTCGGGTGAGAGAGAGTCTTATGGAAAAACCGGTCTAACTGCACGTGCACGCAGGAATTGATGGTGTTAATTTGTCTGACGAGTGTTGGGTGCAAGTAAGCAACAAGATGCAGGGAAACGGGTTCGGTTAATAGCCCCTCGGCTGTCACATCTCCAAATAGTGATTAGAAGGGTTTGTCGATTTAGTGGATGTATTATACAGTATTGCGTTCGCAAAAATACCTATCTATCTATTATCTATCTATCTATTATATTATTAAAACGGCTCGAAAAAAAGACATCATGTTCGCTGTGGAGGTTAGAAATTCTCACATTAATCGAAGAAAAAGAAAAGAATAGTCCAAGTAGAATACAATCTAAGAAATAACTGAAATTCGGAATTAAAAATAAGCAATATTAAAAGAGCAGTCCATATAAGAACCCAATACATGATTAATTAAAATTTTGAATAAAAAATAAATAAATTTTTGAAATTAGGAAATAAAAATAAGATTTCAAGTAGGAATACAACTCTGAAATAACTAAAATTCAGAATAAAAAAGAAATATTGAAACAATAATTAATCCATCTATTGCACAACACGAGATTAATTAGAATTCGAAATAAAAAATAAAATCAATTTAGAAATTAGAAAAATAAAAATAACAGTTCAACTAGAAATACAATTTATAAATAACTAAAATTTGTAATAGAAAATAAAGACTATTGAAAGAATATACCATCTAGAACATATGACGAGATTAACTAAAATTCTTCATAACAAATAAAATAAATTTCGAAAATAAAAATAATTATAAGAGTTCAGTAGGAATACAATTTACAAATAAAAAATATTAAAATGAAACATATGGATTTTTCGAAAAAAATGGTTTATCTAGAACACAGCGATATCAAATGACAATAAAGAGAAAAAACAATATGTTTGTACAGGAGTAAAGTGGTGGCATTCGATGGGACATAAAAACTATAAACAAATAAATAAAATCTCAAATAAAATCCCAATAACACTTAAAAGGAGGGACAACGGACAAGCCATTAAGCAACAATGTCGCGACAGTAGGCGGGATTCTAGAAAGGAAAAAAATGAACCCCAATGATAATCATGTTCAATTTTTAAAATCTCAATAAAAATAAAGAGTGAAGTCAAGGGGGCGCGTCGCGCGTAGAGCGGTACAGTGGCAAAGTCACTAAGGACTTCTAAAAAGTAAAAAATGAACCCAAACGATAATTATGTTCGATTTTTAAAATCCCAATGATAATAAAGAGAGGATACGGCAGATGGACTGTAAAGGAGTACAGTGACGGTGTTTGATGAAACTTTAAAAAATTTATAAAAACAGAACCCAACAAGATAATGAACTCTAAAAACTAAAAGGTCTAATTTTTAAAGGTTTCATGGAATATGAATAGAAATAGTGATAGATCAAGAAGATTAAAATTCAAAATTATAAAAAAAAATAAATTCTGAAATACGAAAAATAAAAATAAGAGTTCAATTAGGAGTACAATTTATAAATAACTAAAATTCGTAATAAGAATAAATACTATTGAAAGAAGAGATCATCTAGAACACATGACAAGATTAATTAAAATTCGTAATAACAAATAAAATAAATTTCAAAAATAGAAAAATAATTACAAGAGTTCAAGTAAAGGAGTAGAGTGGTGGCGGTTGATAGCATATCTAAAAACTATAAACAAAACCGAAAAACCTCCGAATAGAATCTCAATGACGATTATGAAGAGAGACGGTAGGCAGACCATTAAGCAACACAATTATGTCAGCGGGATTTCTAAAAAGTAAAAAATATACCCTGTTTAAGTTTTAAAGTGTCCATGACAAAAAAGTGAGACGCATCGAGCAGGTCATAGTGGAGTATGGTGGCGAAACCACTGACAGTTTGCCAGGACTTATAGAAAGTAAAAAATGAACCTAAACGATAATTATGTTCGACTTTTAAAATCTCATTGATAATAAAGAGATATGGTAGCAGGTGGGTCGTAGAGGAGTACAGTGGTGGCGTTTGATGGGACTTCTAGAAATTGTAAAACAAAACCCAACAAAACCCAACACAATGAGCTCTAAAAATTACAATGTTTAATTTTTAAAGGTTTCAAGTAGAATGAATAGAAGAAATGGTAGATCGGCAAGCAAATAAATTAGTGATAAAAGAGTACAGGGTAGTGATTGATGTGATTTTTCAAAAATATAAATTTAGAAACACGAGAGAATAGTAAGGTTCGGTATTTCGAAGTCCTAAAACAACGAGATAGCTATTTAACAAAAAATAAGTAAAATCATATGTAAAAAATAGATAATCGTGTAAGGGTGCTAGTTATATTATTAAGACAGCTCGAAAAAAAGACACCATGTTTGCTATGGAGGTTAGAAATTCCCACATTAATCGAAGAAAAAGAAAAATTAATCGAAGAAAAAGAAAAGAAGAATCCAAGTAGAAATACAATCTAATAAATAACTGAAATTCGGAATTAAAAATAAGCAATATTGAAAGAGGAGTCCATATAAGAACCCAATACGTGATTAACTAAAATTCAAAATAAAAAATAAATACATTTCTGAAATTAGGAAAGAAAAAGAAGAGTTCAGCATCACGTTCCCTGTGAAGGCTAGACATTTTCATATTAATCGAAGAAAAAGAAAAGAAGAGTGCAAGTAGAAATACTTACAATAAAAAAAATTGAAATTCGGTATTAAAAATAAGCAATATTGAAAGAGGAGTCCAAATAAGAACCCAATACGTGATTAATTAAAATTCGAAATAAAAAATAAATAAATTTCTAAAATTAGGAAAGAAAAAGAAGAGTTCAACTAGGAATACAATTTTGAAATAAGTAAAATTCAGAATAAAAAAGAAATATTGAAACAACAATTAATCCATCTATAACACAACACGAGATTAATTAGAATTCAAAATAAAAAATAAAATAAAAAATTCTTATAAATAAAAAATATGGAATATAAGAGTTCAAGTAGGAATACAATTTATAAATAAAAAATAGTAAAATAAAAAATATAGATTTTTCGAAAAGAATAGTTTATTTAGAACACAACGATATCAAATGATAATAAATATGGGAAAAATAATAGGCCTGTAAAGGAGTAAAGTGGTAGTAGTTGATGGGGCATATAAAAACTATAAACATACAAACAAAACCCCAAATAGAATCCCAATGACGATTAAGAGGAGGGATAAGAAGCCATTAAGCAGCACGGTCACGACAGTTGGTGAGATTCTAGAAAGTAAAAAATAAACCTCATTGATAATCATGTTCAACATATAAACAAGCCATTAAGCAGTACGGTCGCGGCAGCTGGCGGGATTCTAGAAAATAAAAAAATAAACCCCAATGATAATCATGTTCAACTTTTAAAATCTCGATGACAATAAAGAGGAAGGGAGTGGGTGGGTCGCGCGTAGAGGAGTACAGTGGTAAAGCCGCTAACGGTTTAGCGGGACTTCTAAAAAGTAAAAAATAAACCCAAACGATAATTATATTCGATTTCTAAAATCCCAATGATAATAAAGAAAGGAGGTAGAGGAGGGGCAATAGAGGAGTACAGTGGCGATGTTTGACGGAACCTTAAAAAATTTATAAAAACAAAACCTAACTACTAAAAGGTCTAATTTTGAAAGATTTCATGGAAAATTAATAGAAATAGTGATAGATCAACAAGCAAATAAAGGCCTGATAAATGAGTAAGGGTAGCGACCGAAGCGACTTTTAAATACTATAAAATTAGAAACACGCGGAAGATAAAGTTCGGTCTTTCAAAATCTTAAAACAACGAGATAGATATTTAACAAATTTTAAGTAAAATTATATGTGAAAAATAAATAATTTGTATGGGTACTAGTCGCGTAATTGTACGAGCCAGGTTTGTTAATTTATTTTAAAATGAAAACAGGGATGGATCTAACCACTCAGTTTATTCAAACCACTCAGTTATTTCTCCATGGATCCATTGAAAGGATTACATTAATTACCAACACAGTTCACGTTGACCTGGCATTTATGCATGGCAACTAATTCCGAATTACTCTCACTGTGGAGTTTTGCAGTGCACGAAGCATGCACTCCAACCTGCGTTTTCAAGAAAATTGGGGGGGTCGTGTGATTCTTACCACGTGCATCGAAGTTGACAGTTCGGCTCCGGATCAGAGTAGCCGTGCAGGTATATCGATCTTGTCATGCCTCATATCATAGGTTTAGTATACTCCTTCGTCCCAACTAGAATGGATTAGATTTTTTTAATATAATAAATCTTGATAAACTAGAAATAAATCTGGATAATATTTTGATACAGATTTATTATACTAAAAATTATTCAATTCGATTCTAAATTACCATATTTGGGAATAGTGAAAGTACTAATTAATTTATGATGGGAGAATTTAAAATCAAGTGTGTTACCGCTAGAGAAGAAGAATGATTACATAGCTTTGTCTTCTCCACGTGGCGGAAAATATACTGGAGAAAAGATCAAAATCTAGACTATGAATGAGTTCTAGGGTCGCTAACCAAATGTCAAATCCAGAATTTAACTCACGTGGGCTACGCATACTCGTGTACAGTCATGCCATCCATCCACCGTCGATGACCTGCTTAATTATTATCACGTGCTCTTCAATCTTAAAATATAAATTTTAAGTTGATTTTTTAGAGTTAAATATTTGGGATAAGATAAGGCAGCGTTCGTTCCCCCTCTTCCCAACTACTCTCTCGTTTTTCGCGCGCACGCTTTTCAAACTACTAAACGGTGTATATTTTGCAAAAAATTTCTATGCAAAAGTTATTAAAAAAATCAAATTAATCCATTTTTGAAAAAAAAATTAGCAAAAACTTAATTAATTACGCGCTAATGGAACGCTCCGTTTTCCGCAAACATTGTGCGCAGCTGGGAACCTGAGCTGCGAACGCAGCCTAAGTTGATTTTTAAGGCTCTTACCTACCCACTCTATATATAAAAAATCCATTCCTTAAATACTCCTTTGTATCTTTTGGGATACAAAGAATGGATTTATTTTTTACAATATAGGGAGTGTATTGCAAGTAATAGATGTGCATACATGTGTGTTCTTTTTCAAAGGAATTGAACGATGTATATATAAATGTACACATTTCTCGAACTACTAAACGGTATTTATAATTTATATGAACGTTTTAATGATATTTATTTTAAATTATTTTAACATCAGAATATTTAATTAATTTCTTTGTACTCCCGAATAATTAATCATCGCAAATCATTGAACTATTTATGCATTCAGCTGTTCAGCGATGTTGTAAGAATGTGAACACGTACGCATATTGATTAGTAAGTACTACTCCCTATGTGTCTTTTTGTTTGTTGAACTAATCAACATCAAATATTGAGGAATGGAGCCATGGTTTAGAATTTAAACCCTTATAACTTTATGTGCTCAATGGCACACAACTGCATGCATGCGCTGCCTATCATCTGGCCTAGGCGCCTTTTGCTATATATGACTTTTTACCCCGGCGCCTTTGTATTGTTTGCGTGGACTCGTTCCACGCCTTCCACGATGACATTGATGTGCAATACATCTCCATATATACTGGCATGGCATACACATCCAACGCTGCCTATTTCTTAAAAGGAAAGGAGCAATCTCCAAGGGTACTTGTTGTGGAGGCTAATTCTGGAGAAAACTGCATCTGGTATGAGCTTAGTTACTCTTCTGATAGGCACGGATTGAACCGTCTAGCTATTTCAGCTGAATTTTACAGAATTATTTCTTATATGTGTATACATGTGTAGTTTCCATGAGCTAGCAACATTTATATGCTCCTATCATGCTGCTATAGATGGCCAAAAGGCCCGAGGCCCGATGGCCCGGTCCATGGCACGGTATTTTGGCCCGGTCCAAGCACGGCACGACCCGACGGAGGTCGGGCCCATGCTGGCCCGGCCCGACCATCGGGCCGTGCCTGGGCCCCTCCACCGGCACGGCACGATGGGCCGGCAGCCAGATCCGATAAAAAAATAGGGGAGTAAAAATAGACATATTATATGCCACGGACGAAAGAATAGGAATGTAAAATAGACTTATTTTATCTATACATATGTCAGCCCAAAGAGGAAGAAAGGAAAATAGACTTATTTTAGCATACATATGTAACATCTAAAGAGGAGGGATGAAAAATAGACTTATTTAAAAAAAAGGCTCCATGGGCCACCCATGCCTTCAGGCCAGCACGGCACGGCCCGATAGCTGGTGGGCCGTGCCTGGGTGGGAGGTGCAGCCCATGGGCCAGCACGGCCCGGCACGGAGTGCCGATCGGGCCGTGCCGGCCCGATGGCAGGTGGGCGGTGCCCAGCCGTGCCGGGCGGGCCTTTTGGCCATCTGTACATGCTGCATCAGTTATAAACTGTACTTCACTCCTCGTGATCTTAATAAAATTGGCCGGGGCTTCTTTCGCCGCCGGCCGGTGAATTTTTTTTTTCTAAATCAGTTAGATGTCAGGAATATGGAAATTGGCCTAAAATCTTACCGGTCTGAATTTCTGGAGGGCAGAAAATTACTACTACCTTCGTCCTAGAAAGTAGGTAGAATTAAATGGGGGATGATAGTGACTAGATGAGAAATTGAAGTATAAGTGAGAAAATTGAGTGATGTAGAGTTGTGATTGGTTGAGAAGAGAATATTGATGAAAAAGTTGTTATATTTTAGGATAAATTCTGAAGGCTAAAAGTTGTTATATTTTAGGACGGAGGGAGTAATGTATTGACATGCATGCGTGTATCTTGATAGTGTTGTCAATGTAGTTCTACAATAAAACTTGCGCTAAAAATTTAGCTTTACGATATGATTGCTTAATTATTTATGTACGAGAAGAATTCAATCTCACCTTATCTTTTAATGAGGTCTCAATGACTAGATTAATTTAGAAGCTACTGATTTTAATATAAAAATATAGATGAAACATTATCATGGTTTCTCAATTCTAATTCTCCAGCCAAGGAATATGAATACGATGCTGCAGCTTGGCGTTAGTCTTCTACTTCTAGCAGCAGAACACACTATTGCGACGGCAGCAGTTCCTAGCCCTCAATGCCAAAGTCACTGTGGGAATGTTGACATACACTACCCATTTGGCATTGGAGCGAATTGCTCACTCGCAGAATTGTTCAATGTCGAATGCAAGGTCCAAGATGGCATTTCTAAGCCATTTATCGGCGACGCTGAGGTACTAAATATTTCGTTGAGTCGTAGCACATTGCGGATACTCAACTACATTTCAACGTTTTGCTACAATGCCTCCGACGGGTCCATGGAAAGGGTACTTTACAACATCAGTGCGAAGGATTCCCCCTACCGCTTCTCCGACGTCTACAACAAGTTCACTGTAATTGGGTGCAACACCCTTGCCTATATAGCCGACGATGGTGGAACAGGTTACCAGAGTGGGTGTTTCTCGCAGTGCCGTGACCTGTCAGGGCTAGTGGATGGCTCCTGTTCCGGCATGGGCTGCTGCCAGACCACGATACCAAGAGGAATGTACTTCAATAATGTTGCTTTTGATGAGAGATTCAACACAAGCCAGATCTCGAGGTTCGGCCGGTGCAGCTATGCCGTACTGATGGAGGCATCATCGTTCAACTTTAGCACCACGTACATTAACACCACTAAGTTCAATGACACAAATGCGGGGCGGGTACCCGTGGTTATGGATTGGGCTATCAGAGAGAAGTCATGCGAGATCGCCAAACGGAACAAGACAGGCTATGCTTGTCTTAGTAGCAACAGCGAGTGTGTGGATTCCACCAATGGACCTGGGTATGTCTGCAACTGCTCTCGTGGATACGAAGGTAACCCTTATCTTCCAGACCCACGCGGATGCCATGGTATGTATAGCCCTCTTGTAAATTGATTTATTTGTATGTGCACAAATACTAGATCTATCGCCCCCTATGTTGTGTTCTACATATAATTATGCTAAGTTTACTACAGATGTTAATGAATGTGATCGCAACCCATGCCCTTCCGGTGGTGTTTGCCACAACACGGAAGGAGACTACCGGTGTTCTTGTCGGAAGGGAAGGAAAATTTCCAAGAGCAGCAATACATGCATCCCTGATATCGGCTTGATAATTGGTATTCATTTAACTCCTTATCATTTTTATGTACTTTTATGATCTTCAAATAAGAAAGGAATACAAGTTCCTGACTCTGAAATGATCATTGATCCTATCTTATGATGCTGATGCGTTGTGTAGGGGTTATTATAGGCTTCATTGTTCTCATGATCATTTCCTTCTGCGGACAATTGGTAATTCAAAGGAGAAAACTGACCAAAATCAAGAAAGATTATTTTCGCCAACATGGGGGTATGATTTTGTTTGAGAGTATGAAATCAAAAAAAGGTCTTGCTTTCACAGTATTTACAGAAGCTGAACTCATACATGCCACAAACAATTTTGACAAGAGCAGAATAATTGGCCAAGGAGGTCATGGAACGGTATATAAAGGGACAATCAAGGACAACGTGCTAGTCGCAATTAAGAGATGTGCACTAGTTGACGAAAGACAAAAGAAGGAGTTCGGTCAAGAAATTCTCATCCTATCCCAAATCAATCACAAGAACATTGTAAAACTCCTGGGTTGTTGCCTTGAGGTTGAAGTTCCGATGCTAGTGTATGAGTTCGTTCCAAATGGAACATTGTTCGAGCTTATCCATGGAAAGAACACAGGGTTGCAAATCTCTTTCAGCACCCTCTTGAGGATTGCTCATGAAGCAGCCGAAGGGCTTCACTTCCTACATTCCTATGCATCTCCACCAATTCTTCATGGTGATGTGAAAACCGCCAACATACTTCTTGATGAGAACTACATGGCCAAAGTGACAGACTTTGGAGCATCCATACTAGCTCCATCCGACAAAGAGCAGTTTGTCACAATGGTTCAAGGTACCTGCGGCTATCTCGATCCTGAATACATGCAAACGTGTCAATTGACCGACAAGAGCGATGTGTACAGCTTCGGTGTTATCATTCTAGAGATTCTCACAGGCCAAGTGCCACTGAAGCTCGAAGGACCTGCGATACAAAGAAGCCTGTCGTCGGTTTTCCTATCTGCCATGAAGGAGAACAATCTTGACTCAGTGTTGTTGAGCCACATAAAAGGCCAAGAGAGCATGGAACTATTCAGGGGACTTGCTGAGCTAGCCAAGCAATGCCTTGATATGTGCGGCACCAATAGGCCATCGATGAAAGAAATCACCGACGAGCTGGGACGACTGAGGAAGCTTTCGCTGCATCCTTGGGTACAAGCCGATACAGAGATGGAAACAGAGAGCCTTATTGGCGGACCATCTACAAATACTAGTGGTCTTGAGATCGAAACAAGTAGTACCGGCTATCTTGGGGAGGAACGTGAGAACCTACCAATGAACCCAGGAAGTACTTATTATGCGAGGTGATTAAAAGGCTAAAGCATGTAAAATAGCACTCCATAAATAATTTGTGTGCCATATGCTAGGCGCCTTGGACAATGCGTAGGATATGTTCAGATATTCCGTTTCCTCTCTTTCAGAACCTGGTTAGTGGTTACTTGTGTATGTATTTTCTGCGCAGCACGGCAGCATACATTCGATGCCACTACACCACATATAATTGTTCTGTTTTGCAAGCGTCTCCTGTGATTTGAGACAGTAAAATTTCGGCAAACAAAGGCATCGTTTCGATCATCATACCACCCACTAGAAGTAGCCGTAACGGAATCGTGAAGGTCTGATGCCTTCATCGGCCCGGCCGCGTAACATTGGGACCTCCGATTTGTGGCCCAATCAAATGAAGGACTTCATGGAGGCCGAACTTACTAAACCAGCTCATGCGATCAGGTCAGGCAGGCCATGTTAATTTCCTCCTCTTCTATTCAGATGGGCCGGTGGAATTCGCGGCCCCGCGGGCGAATCGACGCCGAGCTTGCCCTGCCGACCGATCCGCACGACGCGGTCGTCGTCGCTCGCCGCACCCGCGCGCGCGGGCGTTTCTCCACGACTCCACGGCCACGCACCCTTCCCAATCGCGGTGTGGTGGTAGCCGCCGTGGCGCCAGATCGGCGACCCACCGAGCGAAACGAGCGTAGCGAGCGCGCGGGAGGCCGGGCGGATGAGCCGCTAAGATCGCCACGTCGATCCGTCGATCCGTCCGTGTGGGTTGCTTGCGGCGGCTAGCTCGCTAGCCATTGCTAACGACGGGCCGGGGTGTGGGGTTGCGTTGGTTTCCCAGTGATGGAACGACCGTTGCTGGGTCGAGGGCACGTACGGGGGGTGGTTTTAGTGGTTGTCGATTGCCCGGTTGTCACGTAGGCCGATCGGTACGCGGCCAAACGTATCAGACGTGGCTGAAGCTGCCGGCCGGCCTATCGATCCTCGGTTGGCGCGTCGTCGTCAAAGGATGTTTGGTCGATCACCGCGCATGTTGGCTTCCCATTCGTGCACACCTCGTCCTTATTAAGACCCCACAAAACAACCTGTCCTAATCAATCCCAGCTCAGTACTGGGAGCGCTATATGATGCGGTCTATAGTACTACAAGTAACCCTGTGCTCAAGCAGGTAGTTGTAACAAAATATTGCATGCAAATGGAGGAAAAGTTAGGGGGCACACTAGGATTGATGTGGGCCGAGCAATACTTAACCGACAAACCATAAACATGTGGAGTGGTAGTGGACACTGATTATGAATGATCATTAACAACTGACGTGACATTGACCGGTTTTTCACCTGTATATATATGGGCACAAAATGAGCCAAGACATGGATCATACGCATAAAGGATTTGAGTTTCATACTCTAGTGCCCATCCTTGCTTGTTAAAGAAACCGCAGATACGACCTAAAAAGGGTGTAGGGACCCAATCGATCAGGGGATTCATTCACCTAATCTGTACCTGATAGTAGGTTTTTTTAATCGTGGAGACCGAACTTCATATTTGTTTAATTGCTGATAAGAATGGCTTGTTTCTCGATCTGATAAATAAATGATAGACATTCCTTTTTTGTGGAAAGAGTAGTCCTTAATTTCTTCGTCGTGTTTTGCCTAGATCAGATATACTGCTCTATGCTTCATGACTTCCAGGCCATTTCTCTATATCTAAGAGTGTGTTGTTTCCAGAAATTTATTTATTAGTTTATGTCACATCGGATGTTTGAGCGTTAATTAAGAGTATTAAACATATACTAATAATAAAACTAATTGCATAAATGAGAGCTAATTCACGAGACAAATTTTTTAAACCTAATTAATCTATAATTAACACATGTTTACTGTAACATCACATAGGTTAATCATGGATTAATTAGGCTCAATAGATTCGTCTCGTAAATTAGTCCAGATTATGAAATGGGTTTTATTTTTAGTCTATATTTAATACTTCTAATTCGTGTACAAACATTCGATGTGACAGGGAAAAATAAGTCACTGAAAACAAACAGGGCCTAAAGCGTCCAAAAGGCCGTTCTATCGTGTTGCTTTGCACGACGATGGCATATGGTTTCCGACAGTAAGCTGATCCTCGCGTCAAAACTGACAACGGGAAGGGCTTGATCAAACAGGAAAAGCATAGTATGTCACATACTGTATGTGAGTACCCCCGTTTCAGAAAAAAAATCATTTTTTGATGACGAATTCAAAACATATGCTTGTTCAGATTTATCATCGGAATTTGATTTTTCTAAAGGGAGAGAGTATCTCAGATAAGCAACTTGTGAGACTAGTTGAGAGCATCTCCAATAGAAGCTACATCTATAAATGGTCCCATGTGAGCCATATAAGCTGAGATCATACGTGAGACACATATATCCTAACGGAAAACACTTTAAATGAGCCCTATAAAATCTAGGACAATTGTTTAAAGTCACTCTAACTCACAACACGTGTGTCCCAGCACACGAAACAACATGTGTGCTTTCCTATCCTACCCCAATTTTTCTTTTAGCCTGGCCTCTTTTTCTTCGCGGCCTGTCACCTCTCTCTCCCTTTCTCCCGCCGCTCATCGTCTCTCTCTCCTGCCGCTCGTCGTTGTCCACCTCGCCGGTAGCTAGATCCACTCTCCCACGCCCTTTCTCTCCCGCCGCATGGCGAGCGGCACATAGAGTGGCCGATGATGCGTTCGTTGTCGGATTTCCTCTCCCTTCGCCAGTCGTCGCCTCTCCCTCCCTGGTCAAGAGGCCGGATCTGGTGGGTCGCGCCGTTCCCAGGTCATCACTATCACATATCTGTCTTCATCGTGCCGCCTTTGGCTCCTCCCTACCATGGGTCTCCTCCCAATGACGATGCCGAGGGTGGAAGGCGAAAATATATGTGCAGAACAAGGACCACGAACACGAGGTTTAGCCACGAAGTTGCGCAACGTGGAGCCTAACTCCGTGGCTCGACGAAAAGGGGTTGAGAAGCGCAAGGAGACGTGTGCCTTGTAGAGGAGTCGTACTCCTCTACTGGAAGATGGTTCCGATCCGAAAAGAAACGTTCACTCGATGGTGTGAGCAGGGCTACAAGGTTTGGTCACCCATTAGGGGATGACCTGAGAAGGCCGCGGTCGGAGCAGACGAGACACGCACCGCCACGCCACCCACCATGCGTTCAGAGGCCAAAAATGGTGGTAGCCCAATGCGGCGCTCATCAGTTGGCCAGATAGGTTAACGTCTCACGTGGTCCTGTAGGCTGCTTTGTTCCGGAGTCATTCCTCCCTGCACGTCGTTTCGTGCCCACAGATACGTGCACTTGCAAGTTGCAATCCATGGGGAGGGGACTACCGTCTCAGGCCATATATGTACGCAGCCACAGCCCACAAACCGTGAAGAGATTGTGATAATCTGAGGACGAGGCAGTTGAGGTGAGTCAAGGGACGGATGGAGCAGGCCAGGAAGATAGTGGTGGCGCCGGACAACACCGTACACGGTGCACCGGTCTCTGTCCTGGACCGTGGGGAGTCCACAAGCAACGACGCCACCTCACCTCACGAACGTAGGCAGTGGTCCACACAAGTCACCACGTGACATGTCCGTCTCTCTTTTGTTTGTTGTTACCTGGGCCTTTTCAATTTTCTCGCTGGTAGGATCCTCTACGCCACTGCCTCCGACACTTCTGCGCCCACACACCACTGCTGTCGCCGGCACCTCGAAATCGTTTAATCAACTCCTCAATACAGCAATTTACTACTAGTTCTATAAATAATACTCCTCCTAATCTGTTTAGCAAAGATTCCCTTCCCTCCTCCTGCTGCTGCTGCTGGGCAGAAAAGAGCAGTAACGTATCAAAACAGGAATCTTTCGAACGGGACGCCCGACGGCAGAGTGGAGCTGGAATCCTCCTGCCAATTTTGTTGGCAGATTCTTGCTTGCAAACCAAGCGAAGACAGAAAAAGCGCTCGCTGGGAAACGGGAACAATGCGGAGCAGATGATCACCCAAGCCGGAGAGGATAAACCGAGGATATGCTTGTGTGGCGTGGCTAAAACCGAGTTCCATATTCAGAGCATATCATATCGCAGGTGAGGCACAGGATTCTTCAAGGGAGAGAAGAGACGAGTTGATAAGGCAAAGGTATATAACGGAGAGTGTTCGATAATGCCACAACGGATCGCTGTCGCCTCCTCCTTATCATCTCGTTTTCTGCCCTTGCTTATAGGAGAAGAAGAACTGGAATCGATCGACAGTGGAGAAAAAGGGCTGTACTTTACGAAGATGGTCTGATCCGTCGCTGTAGGTGAAAATCACAGTTCCTCTGGGCTTAATTCCGCGTGTCAGTTCCGGCCTCATATTGCTTGTATTATCTCGGAGAAGACAAACAAACTTCCAGAATGTAGTCCTCACTGAACAGCAAACGGATACTAGCTCGAGAGTTTATCTATGGATCAAAGTAGCTCCGGTTGAAGATAAGGTGGGTCCTGTAATCTAACCGGGGGGTTAACAAAAATGTCACGGTTTATGTATCCACAAAAGAACACACAGGGATTCCACTGTGGTATGGAGAGCAGCAGAGGCTCAGAGAGAGCACAATGCAGAGAGCTACCAGCAATCCCGAATTGCAAAGCGCAAACATCCATCATAGAACTGGTTAAAACCAAGAACCCATCAAAAGATTGGAGAAACCTCTCTCATTTTTATTAAGGATCTTAATTATACAAGCAGGGTTAGTATTCACAGCAGCACTCCCATTACATAGAAGGAGGCGTTCTTCTCTCAAGCAAAAAGCGGCAACAAAAAAGGGCTTAAGAAAGAGAGAATAAAAAACACAGAGGCTAGCGACCTCCTCACCACTCCTGGCTGGATACAGTGTTACTACTCTCCACAGTCCACTCTCTACTTCTACCAATGCATCTTCCTCTCTCGTAGGCGTACTCGCATTTACAAAGGCGTATACACAAGAAGCCGTATTATTTGGAAATTTGATACGGATTCTTCAGGTTGGCTGCACATCGCGGGCTCCTCCTCCGCTCATGATCCATGGGTGCCCTGCATTATGCAAATCCAAAACAAGATTAGAAAAAAATTCTAGGCAGATAATTAATCCAGAGAAGGAATCATGTGTTTTGAAGAAATAATTTATCAGGTGTCAAAGAAGAGAGGAAATCTGATGTGATAATGTGATATGCTTACTCAGGACTTGCTCGGCGGAGAACCTCCGGTAGACGTCGCGGCACATCATCCGCCGCATCAGGTCCTTGGCCGCCGGCGACACACCGGAGAACAGCCTCGGCGGGAACCTCAGGTTGCCCCGCAGAACGGCGGCGAACACGTCGGAGGCCGTCTCGCCACCGAACGGCAGCGCGCCGCCGGTGAGGAGCACGTACATGACCACCCCGGCGCTCCACACGTCGGCCTTCTCCCCGTACTCTCCCCCCGCGACCACCTCGGGCGCGACGTAGTGCGGCGTCCCCACGAGCCCCTCGGCGCTGATCCCGTCGCCGACCCACGCGGCGGAGCCGAAGTCGGCGAGGCGCACCCGCGGTGGCCCGTCCCCGGTGGCGTCGAGGAGGACATTGTCGGGCTTGACGTCGCGGTGCGCGACGCCGCGGCGGTGGCAGAGCGCGAGGGCCTCGGCGATCTGCGCGACGACGGCGGCGGCGTCTGGCTCCGGCACGGGCTGACCGCAGCGGAGGCGGACCCAGTCGAGGAGGTCGGGCCCCGTGCAGAGGTCCATGACCATGTGCGTCCAGTCGTCGTCCTCGTAGATGGCATGCACCTGAACGACGCCCGGGTTGCCCGCGGCGGCGAGCTGGGCCAGCTTGGGCTCGAGCGCGGCGAGCGAGCGGTCCAGGTCGTCGGATAGGCGGGAGCGGTCGACCGACTTGACGGCGTAGGCCTCGCCGGTGGTGCGGGAGGCGCAGCGGTGGACGACGCCGAAGCGGCCGCGCCCAATCTCCTCGCCGATCTCGAAGTCGCGCTTCAGTTCCTCACTCATAATAGTCTTGCCCTCGCGATCTTTTCGGGGAAACAGTTTAATCCACGAGAGGTGGTAGGCTATTTAACGAGCGCCCGACTTTCCGGCTCCGGCCGAATATTCGGATACCCACTGCGACCCGGTTAGCGCATAGCACTGTCCTTAATTGGATTCATATTTGTATCCGGACGAGGACATACTGTATATGTAGGGCAATCTGATTTCAAAACAAACTAATAAAAGCAATTGTGGAAGATATTTCTATTTTGGGCGCAAAGGAACAATTCAAATGTGGGTTAATAATAATTCAGTGGTAGGTTACCGTGTCCCACGGCGCCACAGTGTCACACACAGGTACCACGTGGAACAAGGGCACTGAATCCAGGCGACACCTATCCCGTTAAGCTCGTACTATTATACTACAGCCGGATCCGTTCCTGTGTTACGGGAAGTGCCCGCGTGTCGATCTGGTCCGTCGGCCAGGGCA
This sequence comes from Oryza punctata, assembly GCA_000573905.2. NCBI lineage: Eukaryota > Viridiplantae > Streptophyta > Magnoliopsida > Poales > Poaceae > Oryza > Oryza punctata. The sequence goes on along the minus strand of CM002491.2, from coordinate 24,264,036 downwards.
CCTGGAGAGGTGCGACGCGAACCACCTCGACGGCTGCAGTACCACCGGCTACCAGTACGCCCCGACCGTCCTGGTAGAACGGAGCTCGGGTCATGCTTATGCAGGGGAGTATCTTATCTGACGAGGAGAGGAGACCGAAGCTTAGGCTCGTACTCCGTACACTCCCTAATTCGTTTTGGATAAAGTTAACATTAAATTTTATAACTTTAATTATTAATAATCTTAAAAATATTTAGTTTAAAAGTACTATAACAACCTATACAATTTATCTTTTAAAGTACTTAAAAAAGTAACATATATTTATTTATTATATATATTATAATAGAAGAATAAAATTAAAAATATATTTTGAAGATTATTGTTAAAAATATTAAGAATTATGTAACCGAGAGTACTCCGTGAGAAGTCTCGGCACGGCTCCATGCCGTCGTAACGGAGGGGGACCATACCAGTTCAGATAAGATAACGTGGTTATATAATAAGCTGCATCATCCTTCTTCCTGGGCCTTCAACGCATCTATCACACTGCTAGTGCTATCACCGAATATTTCCTCGAGCACTCGCAGAGAATCTGAAACTGTTTATTTGCTCTTAACTATTTCTGCCAAATATACTAGCAAGTGGCTCTCTGTTGCTCTTAGATTTAATCTGGCATCTACAACTATCTGGATTTGGAATATAAGTACATACGGAGATCATTTCTCCAATCTCGGTATAATGCTCTTGGTCCATTGTCAATAGTGCTTTGATATTCTTTGCCAGGGTAGGTGATAAAGTCGCTGTGCAAAGGCTATTATACCGTATATACCGTTTAGTGTCCGTTTTGGCTGTAAAAAAAGGTTCAGTCATTTCATTTTTTTTCAGTTCTATGCTCCAGAAATAGAGTATTGGTGATCTATTTCTGGACTACTGGTAAGCACAAGTGCAACGGAAAGGTTAACTCACGTTACTGACCCAACAAAGGCCTGGTCACTACTGCCATCACAGTAACATGTGTTGCTCCTCCCCACAAAAAATGAGTTGAGAACAACAGAATAAAATAATAACAGTGAGTGCTTATATACAAGATTTACAATGCAGGTCTGCAAGTTTCACGTCATTTGTGGAGGATGAACATCATTGGAACCTATTTACCTTTCATTGACAAAAAAAAAATGGAAACGCTGTGTGTACCATCATTCGTTTTTTTTTTTGTGTGTATAAGCCACAGAATACAACATGGATAGTACATATGGTACATGAACTAAATGAATTGCGTAGGAGCAGGGTTAACGACTAAAACAAGAAACAGATGCTTCTACTTCTCGACACATTTCTATCTCTCTGACCCTTGTAAAAGGCTGAGATAGCAAGATGCTCTGAAGCGTAAGTCATAAAAGATGCTAGCACAACACCACCAGCAACCATCAAGCCTAGCCTGACATAGAACATGCATAAACTTATTAGATACTGGTGGTGGAAAAAACTAAAGATTTTCTGCATAAGATCCTTTACATCAAACTGTCAAATGTATATAGCTATTTCTCTTCAGAAGAAACTGTCAAAAGAATTAGAAATATAATTCAGGTAATGTACAAATGCTAAACAGAAATATCAATTATGAATCGAATAAATTACTCGCCTAAAGCTTCCCCATAACTATCATCAAGTTCACAGGAAAAACGCACATCACACATACAAGCAGCACCCTCTCTCACCTCGATGTAGCCCCCCCACCGTCCCACACAACACACACACACACACACACACAAACCATTCCCTTTCCTGCAGCTCTTGTAGGAATGGTAAAGAAGGCCTGTTTTTACTTATATGTTCAAAATTTGTAACTAGTAGAGCCTACTTTCTTCATACTAAAGGGGGATAAATAACAGACAGGTTAGGTTTCTTACTTTGCAAATAATGCAGTCACACCCAAGAGAGTCGGTAACAATACAGTGACAATAGCTATAATTGCCATCCCTGTCCAGTAAAATGTTGCATCTATGTCACAGTCAGACATATTATGGTGCCGGCCTGCAATAGACCAAATTGTTGGTTACCATGAAAAAAGAAATTCTGCAAAAAGTTATAAAGTTAACATACCTGTAACCATGTGGTTTTCTGATGAATCAAAACGGCTATGTCCCACATGATTTGCATCAAGACTTCCCCATCGATAGACAAAACGGAGATAACTCCCAAATAACAAGAAGAATGACACAAAGATCCACTCAAACATCAGCAGCAAGCCTGTCCATGGCATAATCTGCTTTGGGATGATAGTGAAAGCAAATGCAAAAGAGATGCCAGCAGACACAAAGCAGGCTAGCACAGTGAGTGGCCCAAAATAAGAAGGTAACTTTGAGTGCACCCCATTGGAGAACTGTGGATGTTTTGAGAAAACATTAGGCCAACAATGTATAAACATCACTACATTTTTGTAGAAGGTAATACATAGTAAGAAATACAGTAAGTCAACAGCCATGACTAAAATTTCATATAGAACATGATATCCTCCTGATCCAGTTTAGTCCACGAATGACACTTCATCAATATTTCTAGTAACTATAGGACGACTTTAAGAAGATATTCGAAATGATAAACCACAAAATATTTTATTTCCATATTTGTTCTTAAAGGTGATACAAACTTGTTTACAAGCAACACTCAATAACATGTAAATGTAAGGTTCAAATGTATAACCTTAAATAATATTAATAGAGAAAGTTACTTTGGATGCTTAAAATTTTACTATTTAGTTGTTAAAGAGGAGCAGACGACTAACTCTTGGATTTGAATTGGCAAATGCAGATGATGGAACACCCATAACCGAGTAAGATGGAAGTGCCTCTTCAGACTTGTATTTGTAGCGATCTCTTCTAGCAAATGCACATAGAGACCTTATATTTAACAGCTCCTTGTTAGTCTGTATTTAACACCATGGAATTGAAGCGTATGAGAAGGCAACAACACTACATGTTTGTGCATACAAAATTGAAAATTGCTAGCTCAAAGGTAAGTGGTTTTACCTGAAAACATGATTGATAATAACCAAATGACAGAAGTAAAATGGGAAGGATGAACAAAACTTTGACCACAAGCTGATCATGAGGGTTTCTCCCCCCACCAGTTCCTGGGAGAGACTCTTCAAGTGTTTGCCTAACATCCTGCAATCATCGAGAGCATAATTTTATTGTTAGTCACACTGATTTATTTTTACTAAAAAATAAAATACGAAGTTAATGACAGACATACGAAATGGCACATTACCTGCCACACTCCGACAGGTTTAACAAGCCAAGCTGTCCACCAGTCCCAGGGTTTAAGGGGACCCAACGTGTAGTGAATGACTCTAAGTTCCTTTTCATCAACCATCCACTGCAGCAGAAGTTTAGAAAATATAAGGCCCACATCCAAGCACCATGCTACATATGTTGTGTAAAGAATCATTTTGAAGGATATCTAATAGGTTCAGTTTTCTACTCACATGAGCAAGAGGAAATAAATTAGCATGAAACACAAGTAGAAATAACTTGGTTTGCTGTATAAAAGCCCTTCTTAAGTTCAAAGTATCAACTAGTGTCTGTGTGGTCTGAGACAACCAATTAAAACATAATGTACACTGAATTTTGGTTGCATACTTGTATAACACAGTAAGACCATTTAGTTCTGTGAGGACAAGATCTAAACTAACATGGGGCACCATGTTTCGTGCTAGGGTGGCACAAGTCTCAGTCTCCTGGTGAATATAACAAGGTCCGTCACTGTAGTGCTCCTTGAATGGTTTCTGTTCCTGAGGCATACTCTAACTAGCTTTCAGATAATGTCTGGATAAAACATCAATCTAAGTTCTCACAAGGCCCCTTTTTTCTTGAACTTTTTCTGCAACAAGTTTACAGAACAAGTCTAAATTAACAACGATAATAGAATTGTAATAATCAACCCACATGATGCTGTTGAAGTGAAGAGATTTGTCAAATACCAGCTTAGTTCGGACAAATAAATCAAGTATGTGCGGAATGCAGTGATTCAATTAATCAATTACAGAAGTACAATATTCAGGCCTTATTGAAATTAAAATGGCAATGCTGCCAACATAAGTATTACCTTGTTGGCTAGCATGTAAAGTCCAACATCAGCATTATATAAGGTAGAAAGGCGCTGAGTCTCAGGTTCAGGTGTAGAAGGCTTGTCTGGCTCATAAACATGTGAGTTGGCGAAATCAGCATAATATGAATTCAGAAAGCCTTGGTCACCTGCATGAATATCCAAAATTGGATTCAGAAATAAGTATATAAAACCACCAACAAGGAAAAAGGCAGTAGAGTCTCAGCCTGTCCTCCTAAGTAAGAACATTATCCAAGCAAAAGTAATTAACCATGAGAAGAACCGAGTTCTCTAGAGCATACAATCAAGTCTAAAATGCCAAACAGTCCTATGGGTGAAGATAGGAGAGACTTGGAAACAGCAATTGTACAACTTACAATAGCATATGGGTGAAGGAACTGTTAATGCATCTAAAAGTGATGATGTGTGGCCAAGCGCTGTAAATGACATATGTTGACAGAGAATTTTAGTGGTTTTGGCACTGGAAGCTTACGGAAGGCTTTGCAAATGTATACAAAAGGCTAATAAGTCACCATGAAGGTGGCCTCAACAGGTTAAGAAATCTGTGAGGCAGTGTTACCTATACAAGGACACATTTATCGGAAGCAGACTTGGATATTCACAGTTCAGTAAAAAAAAATGGACACGTGAAATACTGCTCGAAATTGGATGGTGCTGGAATCCAACTCAGATTCAGGGTGTCCGATTTGGCAAAAACATTTTGGACATAGGTTCCCCACGTGGGTGTCTGAATAACACTGCTGAAGGTTGGATAAATTCAGGTGAATTTGCAAGATAATGGTGTGCATGTGTAGAACTGTAGACAGTTTTACAATGGCTTACTATACAAGCACTCTACAGAATTACTACCTGAGGCATATAAGTATATTCCAGTTAATAACAGATAGGAGTACGACTAATCTTAGTTTGTATTAGAAATGAATTATAAGAAAGAAGTGCATTGACCTCCGGTGTAAGAAGGCAAACTGTCTATTTGGCGCATCATATCCTTGAAGACAGTTTCAGATGGCTCTACAACCATCACTCCAGAATTCATTCTTTCAGAATGCTTCAGATTGCCACAAAACTTCCCACACTTGAAAAGATCCTCAATACTTTTTACAACCACAGTATCGGCATCGAGATAAACGACTGGGAAAACAAAACACTTTTAAAACAATGAAATGAAAACAATGGAGGAACATACTTTAATAGACTGGAAATGTTAATTGAAACATACCTTTTCTATAGCTTGTCATGTTGAATATCTTAAGCTTGGTGTAGACACCCCAAAATCTCTTTGGCCTCACTTGATTAGGATTGGCCAGTAACGTTATATGATTCACAATCCAACCATCTGCCTGAAATTAGTGTAAGGTCAGATTAATTAACTGATTGGACTAGTAAAAACAAATCTGAGGATGCAGCTAGCAATTGCACACCGGATGTTTATCATGTAACTACATGCAAAATGGTACTAAATGTAATATTAATTTGCGCATTGTGTTACATGTTGGGTAAATAATGAGAGTGGCATATTCTAGTAGATAATTCTTCTACATGAGCAATTCTTAATCGTGGTACATTTTGCACAGTGGAGATCGGATCGAGCGCAGTTTAAGTGAGCCATCAACTCTCTATTCTAAACATCCAGTCCCACACGACCTTACACAAAAAGGTGTTTCGCAGAGCTATCCCTACCAGTAATTCACTCAAGCACTCAAATCTCCGGCAAAATCGTTACACGTACCTGGAGGAGCTTCCGTGAGTAGTCGGAGACGCCGTCGGAGACTAGCACGACCAGGTCCCGGCGCGTGCCCATGTCGCGGATGGACTTGCCCAGGACGCGCACGCCGAGGACGAACTCGTCCCCGTACAGCAGCGTGACGTAGGCCTCCTCCGTCGCCGCCGCCGCCGCCGCCGTCGCCACCCCGCCGAGCACCGCCGCCACGGCGAGGGCGGCCACGAGGGCCAGCCTGGGAGGAGTCGGCGACCTCATCGAGGAGGCCACGGGATCTCTCTGATCTTTCTCACGCACGCCGCGCCAGCGGAGGAAGACGAGGCCGGATTTCCGAGTGCTCGCCGTGGAGATCAGCTTTGCTCGGTCAATGAAGTCGATCCAATTTGGACTTGTCAGGCGGCGCCGCGGCCCATTCGATGATGGGCACGGGAGAGACGCATCGGATCAGACGGACGAGAATAGCTCGCGCCCGTCGTGTCATCGCGATCGTGTGGCTCCCGCGCTGGAATTTCTCATGGACCGGGCCGGTGGAAACCGTTGGTGAGGCCCACTCCGCTCGTCGCCGCCTAATCCAGAAACGAGCGAAGAGAAAAAAAAAAGGAGCAAATTCCGGTAGGAGCACGCCGCCCGTGACGAGGTGGAAACCCAAAACCTCGGCGGCTACTGGCCCAATCCCCTCCCGACGGCCTCGCCGGATAAGGAGGAGGAGAGGAGATCGCGGGCACCGGCGCCGGCGAGTCCCTCCCGAATGAACATACTCGTAAGCTCCCGCATCTTCTACGGCGCGTCGTGGTGCGAGACCTCATCCTCTGTGCGCGAATCTTCCGCAGGAGAGGATGCGCGGAGGCGGCGACAGGGCGGCCGTGGGGGAGGGGCCGCGGGAGCCGGAGCCATGGGTGGAGATTTCGGAGTCCGTCTCTCGGCTCTGCAGCTTCGACGCCGGCAGAGTCTCTGTAATCCTTCTCCTATCTCATTTTCAATGTTGATTATGCTGAACTTGTATACGTTATTATGGCCTTTGAACGGTTATTCACCTACTGCAATTTTCGCTCAAGTGGTGATACTGTGTTGATACTAACCCAAATGAACTGTAGCTGAATTGTTTCAGAGAAGTCTATTTTGTATGGATAGTAGGCAATTGGTTTCATTGGACAAATCATGCAACATTTCGGAAGTCCGAACCATATTTATGCATACTTGTTCTAACACTACAAGTCTACAATGGGTCCATTAACCCATATATATGTTGTTGAGCTCCTGCACAAGCAAACAATCCTGTTTTCCCTAATTATACTTCATAAATTTTCTATTATGAGCTTTCGTTACTGGCAAAAGTACCTCTAAATTTTTCATTGGATTAAACAGAATCGGAGGTGTGTAAGGATAACATTGCTCTTAATGGAAGTACTGAAATATTATTTTTCTTCTTGATGTTTTTACAGGATATCCTCTCCTTTTTCCAATTTGTGTCTTAACTCATATCTTGCTGTAGGTAAAAGTTATCCAGAATTCAAGGCCAATACATGATAAGATGATCGATTCTTTCTTGAACAAATTCTTTCCATCAGGTTATCCATACAGGTATAATTTCCTGGAATTGTATTCTCGATGCTTCTGGACGACATTTTTTTGACAAGTTTTGGCTACCAATCTGTGCAGTGTGAATGAGGGTTACCTAACTTACACCAAATTTCGAGCGCTCCAGCATTTTTCTAGTGCTATGCTGCATGTGCTATCAACCCAGGTTAGTAACTCTGACTGCTATTGTATTTTGTTGAGCAACATAAAGCATCAATAGATAAGTACTGTGTTGAACTGTTTGATTTCATGAGTTTTTAGGCAGTTTTCTGTTACTGGTTAAAACTAACTGGGCTCTTTTACCTCCACCTGTTTTATTGAACAAAAGTGTGCTTCAACTGACCGCCCATATGGGCTGTGGCTCAGTCTTTGTTATTTGCTGCAGGTTTGCGACCTACTCCTGCACAAGCAACTGCTGTAAGTTGGGTAAGTACACGTTGATAAATATGCTAAAAGTTCAAACAGACAATATTACCAAGCATATTGGCTGATTTTCTATGTTCATTTCAGATTCTAAAAGATGGAATGCAGCACGCAGGAAAGCTCATATGTAGCGGCATGGGGGCAAGAATGGATTCAGAGCCAAAGAGTTGGAGGATACTTGGTATGTAGTAATGACATGAATCGTATCACCCCTTTTGTGATATTTATGCTCATTTTCGTCTTTATACTTTGTTTTCCAATTGTTACCTTTACCTTGCTATGCAATTAATGCTTATTTTTGTGTTTTTTTCAGCTGATGTTCTCTATGATTTTGGTACTGCCTTAGAAGTCATTTCACCTTTGTGCCCACAACTTTTTCTTGAAGTAGCAGGCTTTGGAAATTTTGCAAAGGTGCAATTTTAACTTTCATGTTGCATTGCTGATGGCACGAATATCAAAATAGTACAACTTTTTTCAGGTTTTATGGGGGGAATAAAAATAATTACCTGTTGTACCTAATATGAAATAAACATAAAAGTGATAATCTACTGGAGCAGTTTAGTTTTAAGCCTGAAAGTCAGCTAAAAAAATATTGTTTACCATTGCAGGGAATGGCTGTCGTTGCAGCAAGGGCGACAAGGCTACCAATATATTCTTCTTTTGCCAAGGAAGGTAACCTTAGTGACTTGTTTGCTAAAGGGGAAGCCATCTCAACACTTTTCAATGTCATGGGAATAGGTGCTGGCATTGGATTGGCATCTACCATGTGTTCAACAACTCAAGGGAAGGTACGTAATCACAAGGCTACATCTCTTCAGTTACTTTAGCTTGTACCATTTGATTAGGCAAATGTAGAGTGAGAAATGTACATTTAAAAATGACGCTATTTAGGTTTTTCAGAGCAATATGGCATAAAGATTATTCTTTCCTATGCTAAATGAACTTGTAAAGATATATGTCTCAACTGTATATATTATCCCAGAGATATTTTACCTAGCATTACCAGGTTCATTAGCTGTTGTTCTTGTTCCAGAATGGATCATAGCTTGTAGGGCTGCCATTGTTCCCCAATATACTCCCAGAACAGCCTGTTAGGTCATGCAATAGTACATTTGTGCTGATTACATACACTGAAACAAACCAGAGCATAACCTTTTCCTTTGCAGCATAATAAATTTGACAAGAGGTAACTCATGAGGTAGTGGACAGGCCAAATTGTCGCTTTCAATTTAATATCTTATCTTGCTGTAGCATAAAAACTTTTGAGTTTACTGTCATGCTTCTCAAATGCATATATTCTCTCAGTTAATTGCAGGCCCATTGCTTTCTGTTGTACATATATATGGAGTTGTGCAAGAGATGAGGGCGACTCCTGTAAACACACTAAATCCACAAAGAACAGCAATGATCGTTGCTGATTTTATCAAGGTCCATTATAATTAACCTGTATGTTAATTTCATTCTTTCCGATTACAATCCTAATATTTTGCTTGCACTGCAGAGTGGAAAGGTTTCCAGCCCAGCTGAGCTAAGATATCGAGAAGATCTTCTTTTTCCTAACCGGTTAATAGAAGAAGCAGGAAGTGTGAAAATTGGACAACCAGTCCGCAGAGTTTTTAGCCCACAGCGTATCGAACAGCTGAAAGCAACTTTCTCGAAGGAGAAATTTTTGCTCAGTCGAAAAGACAACAGTGCATACATGGTTCTTGAGCAGAGTGCAACTGGAGAAGATGCACTGAGGGGGTGGCTTGTTGCTGCCTTCGCTTCAGAAATGGAAAGATCAGGTGTTGGTTCAGGCGATACAGTTCTAAATGAAGCCTATGGGAGGATGGTGGATGTGTTCCCCATGTTTGTGGCAGAGGTTAGGAGTAGAGGCTGGTACACGGATCAATTTTTAGACGGAAATCGGAGTCGAATTGCATATCCTAAATCCCATCAGCGGTAGTGCTTTATCATGACAACAATTTTCAGAGTTGCAGAGATGAGCAGATAACTTATTTTTCACTTTGCATTGTTTGTAAAACATTTATTTTAATGCAATAGGCCCATCATGTCTTGATATAGACATGGTAAATGTATCACTGAATCGAGTGAATGTTTTCTGACGGCCAGAACTTAAATCGATAGCAACTGCTAGTTCAAAGGGCATACATCTTTTTGACCATTTATGCTGCTTAATCCATTGCAAAACTCACCAGGCTACCGGTCCATTCATTGTCTGAATCATTAACAGGATCATGTACTGCGATTCAGATGGACTGATGCGGCATTAGTCAAGATGCTCCCGTGCAACCATGAAGCCATCGGCATCGCTGCACAGCTGTTTGGAGTCTATCGCGGTCAGTTTCTGAACCCTGGAGATCGAGTTAAGCTTTGCTAGTAGTAATCTGAGTGAATCACGTCGTCGACTCGTCTTCAGTTCCAGTATGAGAAGCGCGCAGCCGCCGCCGCTGTTCGTCTCAGAATTCTCGCGAAACAAGCCAAAGATTCTTCAGAGCAAAGACCGATCGGATCGATGCCTGCGCAGGACGGTAAAAAAAGATCACACAAAAGCTAGCCAGCGAAATCACCGTGGCTCGCACGGCTACTACTTGGACCGATTTTACCCGGCTCTTGTTTGATACTGTACGTAGATGACGTGATGCCCTTGGCTTGGCACGTTTGTGCTTTTAGCTCGATGTGACTGTAGACGGTCATCGCCTGAAAGGGGCCAAGAACGAAAGCTCATCTCGGATAGCTAAACTAGTCATCTACAGGCCACCGATGTGGATTAATAGCAAATAATTCAGCAAAAAAGTAAAGAGAGTCTACTTAAGAACAACGCAACTGACCTAACCGGCGGTCGTGGCACGGAACGGTCGTACGAGGAGAAATTTTTGCCTGGCAAGTGGATGGAAAAGCAAGTTAAAGCATAGCATCATAGTATGTAGAGGAATTCAGGAGTAGTAGTAGGCAACACTCGGGCAAACATTTGTTCGCTCGTGCAGTCAACACTCAACAGAGATACGGACACTAGTCTGACCAGATGAAGGAGAAGAACCGTGCCGGGATAAAATGGGCAAAGCGATGTCTGATTAATGGGAGTAGAGGACAAGTAAGCACAAGAACGGGGCATGCTAGAGGGTGCTTGGATACGTTTTAGTCCCATGACTAAAAGTAGTGGGACTAAAACTTGCTAGTCTCACCCATGCTTGAATCCAAAATACTAAAAAGACTAAAATCAGTTAATGAGCATTTATTGTTCTCTCTCTAGGGGAGTTAAATGAGAAGAGAGAGGACTAATCCACATTTAGTAGGGGTTCCCCTGACTAAAGAATTTTAGTCCCAAGACTTGTTTTAGCTCCTCTTTAGTCAGGGGTGCTTGGAAGTTTAGAGGGTGTTTGGATCCCTTTAGTCACCTGACTAAAGTTTAGACAGACTAAAAAATTTTAGTCACCCCCTGTTTGGAAGATGAGACTAAAGTGCATTAAAGTCCAGATTTACCTCCCCTTCTCTCTCCTCTCCCTCCCCCTTCTCTCTCCTTCTCTCTCCATGGGATGAGCAATTAATTAGGTGAGAGAGGGGATTAGTCACTAGAAATTGGGTCACCCTTGACTAGAGACTAGACTAGTTTTAGTCACCATTTAGTCAGGGGTGTTTGGAGATTTAGTCCCCTAGTGTAACTAAAATTAGTCAAGTAGTCTCTAGTCAGGTGGATCCAAACACCCCCTTAGCCTCTCAAAGAGACTAATTTTAGTCAGGCTAAAATTAGTCCCATGGATCCAAGCACCCTCCTAGTTTAATTAGATCGATCATGCAGGTTTATCTTCTTTAATTAATCGGTTTACTTTTGCGTGCAGCCGCTAAAACGGCATGAACTTGGACACATGGAGAGCTGTGATCTGACGCCAGGTGTAGATTGCAGTATCCATTTCTATAATCCATAGAAGCACCTAGCTTAGATTTAGTAGTACATTTTTTAGAGTCTAGCTAGAGCACGGGATATCGTGATCATGGAATATTTAATAAATCTAATAAATTAAATATCTCCCAATAAAATAGGTCTTTCGTACCGTGCACTAGGTGCCCTCGTCTTCTACGTGATTCCTTCTAGATATTGTGCATCCCGCATCTAGCCGGAGAAGACATGGGTGCGCCATATGCGACACCTCGTTAGCGTTGTCTATGCATCGTTGTGTCTAGCTGGAGCAACCATGGCAGTTTTCATGCACAGGTGACGGCTCCTTCCCTCGCGGGCCGTATCAACACTAGGGAAGGAGAGAGAGGGAGAATAGGAGAGGAATGAGAAGAGGAGAGGAGAAATCGTGGTAAATGGCTCACTGGCCGGCTAGGAAGTGACAACCTGCGCTTCCTCCTCCGACATGATACCCGATACCTATTACTTGGCACCTAGTACCTATGGGTATCGGCTGATACCTGGGTACCAAGTTTGATACCTTGAGATATCACGGATGATAACCAATGTATCAGGTTTGATACCTAGTACCTTACATCCGAGGTATCAGGCCTGGTACCTGGTACTAGTTGAGGATGACGTACTTGCAAACAATGGAGACGAGCAGCGAAGACTTAGCAAGGAGCACGATGCGGTGATCTCGAGTCATGTAGGAAGCACCTTGTGACCACCTCCCGTCCACTTTGTCAACTCTAAGAGCGCCCCCGCGCCAGGACGATCGCCTCCACCTTGTCGTCGGTGCCCTGGTCCTCATCCTCTTCACCCTCAGCCTCGCATCCTCCCCTCTTCTCCGTTCTCAGCGAAGACAATGCCGATCTCGTTGTCGTAGTTACCTTCCGCTTGCTGATCTCACCGATTCGAATGGTCCCATTACCTCGCCGGTCTCTCTTACCAATGTCCCCAATCTGGTGTATGAAGGGGGGAAGAGGATGAAGGATGCTTCTGGTGTTATGAACAATGTCGATTGGTTCTCCGATTATCGGAGATAGGATCGATGTGGGTTGTAGGAGTTGGGGAAGGGACGAAGGAGGAGGATGGCCGATCGGTTCAGAGAAAGATGAGAAAGAAAATGGATCTGAGAAATGGATCTTGGAAAATGGTTGGGCTATATTTCTATCCCGCAGCTCGTATGGGAGGCTGTTCTGTAGTTTTTATGTATTTTTAAGCCTGTTTACTCGCAACTTTCGTCGCAGTCGTCCATACAGATATGGATACCGACGCGAAGGCCAGAGTGCGCCGTAAATCCAAAATGCCGGAAAGCTATGCGTAGTATATTCGGCACTGGCACTCTCGCTCTCGCCTTTCACACATTTGGAACAGACAGACGACGGGTCGAGGAGACGATCGAAAGGCGCGGCTTGGTAGAGCTGGCCCGCGCTGTGGCGTGCGTACGCGCGCGTGACGATCGCATCGCGTTCGTACGTCCGGGCGAGTCGAAGTGTCGAACGCCGATCGGTCGGCCGGCCGGCTGCTAAATTAAAGAGAGGAAGAGTCAGGCTACGCGTGCGTGCGTACGTACGTAGCTACATACGTAGTCGGTCGTCCTCGTCCGTCCATGCTGCTTGGCTAGTCGTTCATGACTGTTTGGTGTTGAGGGTCGGGAACCCCCACCGCTGACATGTAGAAGGGAACGATAAATAAATTAACACATAATTAATTAAATATTAATTTAAAAAATATATAAAATGAATTAATATATTTTTACAGTAATTTTTCTATATAAATTCTTTCGCAGAAACACATTGTTTACTAATTATGAAAGCATACATGTAAAAAAACGAAAGAGTGAGTTGTAAAGATAGAGTTTAGAACACACCCCCTAAGAATCATAAAATAAACCACACAAGACTGCTACATCCCGGGATCATGTTCGAATGGAATGATACTAAGGACTCGTTTGGTATAGCTCTAACTCCTAAATTTAACTATAGGAGTTGGGTTTAGAGTGGAGTTATGGAGCTGCCTAAACTCAGCTCCACCTCTCTAATTCATTTTGTTACAGAGGTTCACCCAACTCTACTCCCATTTTAGGTGAAGCTGAAACTATTTGGTTAACCTCCAACTCTAGGAGAGCTGGAGCTAGAGTTGGAGCTGTACCAAACAGATCCTAAGGAGGTATCAAATTTTGATACCTACCTGTTAACGATGAAACTGGGTAAGTATCGAAGTCATCATCGGTCTAGAGTCAGTATCGGCTTCAGAGTTCTGAAATCGACCGATGGAAGCTATCAATCGCCAACAGTCGGATTCTTACCAAATTCGGTTAAGGAAATTAATCTATTAGAGAAAGTTTATCCAAAAGGGACCAAGTTCAAGGAGGATGCAGCATGGCAGTTTATCTATTAACTAGTAAGAGTCTGTTAATTTCCTTTTATCTGTAGTAAAGTGTGTTTAGTGTCCGGTATGACTTTATGTTTTTCCTTTTCTCTTTAGGAAGGTTTGAGTCGTGTCCGATATGGACTAGTATCTATCCATAGGTATAAATATGTACACCCAGGGTCCATGTAAATTATCTCTCGATCAATAAAACTACTCTCGGCGCATCGTCACCCTCTTTTTGAGGTTTTACTTATCAACCGACGGAATTTGGCACCTGACACAGGGCTGCATCGGCTTTCGATCTCCGACGAAGGGGTAAGCCCTACGTTACATCGGATCTTGGTGAATCTATCGGTTACATTCGTGTTGTTCAAGGCTGCATCGCTTTGACCTCTTGGATCACTCTGGTTCGGTTGATATATTTACCTGATATCTCAATTATATTTTAATTGCATTGTGTTTAGAGACGCATCGGTTTAGTTGGGACTGGTCTCGATTAGATCTGATCTTCTGTCTTAGTCGATATATCTCTACAATCATAATGTTTTTTAAATAGATTTGTTATCCAATCACATTAGACAGATCTATCGATTCATCAAGTATTAGATTATCATACACAATCTCGTGCTGCATCGGTTAGGTTCGACCTACTAGATTGTTGTTGATAATATAAATCTTGGTAAGCCGATAGGTTCATACTAATGTTTTATCGGAGTGTTAGCAGATGAGTTATCATATACGTTATATAATCTAGATTGACAATGTTTTCTACTTGCATCGATTGATCTCCATCTAGGGTTTGTCGATATCGGTTAGATTACTTTATTGGTTTAGATTATATAATGTATCAACCACCCTAAAAATCAGTCAAAGGCTTGATTATCTAGATATTATGTTTCTTTTTATACTTAGTGTTGCATCAGTTAAGTTTGATCTACTAAGTCATGTTTAGAACGATAATCTCTAGTATGCTTCTTGATTATTAATAAGGGTTTCATCGGGATTTCAGCCGATGAGTTATTTGGACGTTGTATCGGCCTATAAGAATTACATACAAGTTGGATTTAGCCGATAACAACAAGGATTTTATTGTTTATCTAATCTTTTGGATTTATCGACATCGGATATCCAGCCGATGTATCCTGCAACTTTTGGATTGACGCTTATTCAATCTATCATTACTAGTCGATTGGTTTCTACTGGAATATATTATTGATTCATTACATTGTCATCAACCGATCATCTTTATGTTATTATCTACATCGGTTGGTATCGGCATCAGTTAGATTTACTATATCGGTTTGCCAGCCGATCAGCTATCTGGTGATCAACATATTTATATATCTTGTCAGTTGCAGGATCAAATTAACTGGCACGTCCGCATCTCATCATTATTTTGAACCTGCACCTGGAGCTAAGTAGATCTCCCAGGGCGTCGTGTTTTTACGTCAACACTACCGTGTCAGAATTAATTCTCATAGGTATTGTCCGATACCTATTAGGTATCAACTGATATCTCATCAGTACCAACTAATACCCATCAAATACCAATTGATATCTTACTGGTACCAACCAATACCTATTGATACTAGACCTAACTACGTAACCGGTCTGTGCTAGGGCTGGGGAAATTAATCAACCACACATATGCTGGTACGCGCTGTGCTGTTTCATCACGTATAGCACGAATGTCATAAACTTTCACCGATATAGTCCTCCGATCTGTACTATCTCTGTTCAAAAAAAATCCAATCTTAATGTGTTGGATTTTTTTTGATAGGGGAGTGTATTTTGAGTAGTACATATTAATTTGTTGCATAAGAACAAATTTAATAGTAGACTATAAGGTTATGGGGAATAAAGAGAAAAGAAAAAAAAAAGAAGTATTAGCTCTCATGTAAAAACTAATTCTACACATGCTCCAAAGTAAATGCATTAATTACATTACATAAAAAGAGAGGGAAGAAGAATAGAGGTAACCTTATAATTGATTTATTATACATGTTACTAACTCTAATTTTATTTTAGATGAGTTTATAGTTAGTAGTTAGCTAGTAAAGCTATTAGGGGAGTGTGTATGGAATTCTTGCAAAAGTGTGTATCCGGCCTTCAGAAATGTGAAAGACAGAGCAATGATAGATGCAAGCTAGCTTACCCATAGGCTAGACTTATACGGAGTACTTGTGTTGACCGTGTGAACACGGGGGATTTAGCCTATCTCAGCCGATCGAAAGTACTTCCCCTGAAAATGTCGTGCACAAACGTATATATATAGCACACACGCGCCCTAGCTAGACTACATATATATGATCCTCTCTAGTCTGAACACGCATGCTATCTTTTGCTGTTTCTCACGGCCATCTTTGTTTAATGATCCAATAAAAAGTAAACTTATTGACATATTGACATAGTGGGCTTAGTGGCACGTACGTACGTGAGTCCAACCAACGACCGAACGAGAGGGCCGGACGAAGTCCAGCCACGAGCTAGATAGATAATCGGCGTTGAAACTAAACTCCGTGCTTGGATATTCTCCGTGATTGATGACCGTTCGATGGCGACGTGCATGCGCGATGCGCTCGGTACAGCCGGTTGATTAATCAGTTTAATTATTAATCCCGTCCATGACATGTCTAACAAAATATAATTAAGCGGTGTGTGTGTGTGTATATATGGGATACAATATAATGTTGAAGTCCCGATGCTATCGACCGATCGATTGATATGATCCGGTGGTGTTCGATCGATTTAGTGCTGACTGATCCACGATGAGTAACAGAGTAAGGCTTCAGGCGCCGGCCACGATCGATGGGTCGATCGTGATGTCTGAGTGCACTTCCTTGTGAGTGTGTCCATGCTTCAGATGTAAAAATATTCTGTCTGGACACGCGCTTAACGCTTCTTCACCTTTTCATATTATAATATAAGTAGTTTATTTTTTACTATTAAAGTTCTTTAATTTTGATCATATTTATAAAGAAAGTTTAGCAACATCTAGATTTCAAATTAATTTTAACATTAAATATGATTTAATAATACATTTGTTTTACGTTGAAAATGTTACTATATTTTATTTAAGTTAAACTTAAAAAATATTTTAAACAACTAATAATATGAAACAGAGAAAGTATCAGCTGCGACAATTATATTTATACCACTTTCAGTTCTAGCGGATGCTTAGTAGTGGATTTAGTAGTGGATGCTTAATATTGTTTACTCCTCGATCAATAATGTGAAATGTCAACATTCAGCTGACTTAATTTAACCAGTGTACGGAGTAGATCGTTTTGCATGCACACATCAAATGTTGATTGAACACGGTATCTGCTTTACATCTAAACCTGAACTAATCCCATCCAAACTAAAGTTTAGTTCTCTCTCATGTACTAAAGCATGAAAAGTAAACTCTAGCTGTACACACAAGTAGGATGACTTATTACGTATACGGAGTATGAACAAATTAACGGAACACGACGCCCTGTAATACAATTACAGTCGCACGTACATGTACAACTGCGTAGCGTGTACATGATAGGCTAGGTTGACGGGCCCCACATGCCTAGTTGCAGAGAACGTACTGTATGTAGCAAAGCATCTCCTATATCAAGCGTTCGGATTGGCCCATAATAGCGGCTGGCCCCATTGGGCCCACGTGCGAATAAACGTTGACCGTTTGACCGTACACGAAGCAGCCAACGACCTTCCCCTCTCTAGTCTCCATAGACGCACATGTGGCGAGGACATTTTGATTTACCACGTGTCTAGCGCCATATGTACAGTAGTACTTACTTATGGATTACTAGTATACTACTCCATTCATTTCATATTATAAATCATTTAATTTTTTTCTTAATTAAATTTCTCTAAATTTGATTAAATTTATAAATATATTAGTATTTTTAATCCAAAATAAACATATTATCAGAATATATTCAATATTAGATTAAATGAAACTAATTTAATATTTTTGATATTGCTAACTTTTTCTATAGATTTAATTAAATCTAAATTAGAAAAAAAGTGAAATAACTTATAATATAATATGAAATAATATGAAACGGATAGAGTACAACTTACAATTCTTGATTGGTTTTTTGAGCACGGCTTACTGAAAAAACTTCCTTCAAACTGTCGGCTTCCAGCATTGCATGCATCATACTCCTGCCGTTGCAACTGGCGACTGACGCTTTGACGCATGTGAAATATGCGCTCTGTTTTTTCTTCGATTTTACTGTCGATCTGCCGCGTGCCCGCTGGTCGATCGTCCAGGTCCGCGAGAACACGACACACAAACTACCGATAAAACTGGTCACTGAATGCAGTGCAGCATCCCGGTCGTTTTTACAGGCCACCGCACACGTGTGTTGGGTGTGATATTGGTCACAGATCACAATAGGTAGCTGAATTGTCTTTTTTTTTTTAAAGAAAAGCTGAATTGATTGTTGAGCTGTTCCAACTAGGAAATATATCTACATGTTTACTCCATGCGAGTCTTAGAATTTTTTATTTTTAGTGCTCCTGGGGTACCCTTCTGTATAATATATTGTTTTGAGCGAGTATCTAAACTTGTGATGCGCTACATAACCAGTCCGGTATCGCACACTAGTGGAGGTGACATCACAGATGGATCGCCTCAAAGAAAAAATGTGCACCCAATCAAATAGATGCGCCACGGAAATAGCTGCAAATCTTAGCTAAAGCCCCCTTTAACCCCTCCAAAAAAAAATAAGAAAGAAAAAAACACATCAAACTTTGGCCACTATGAGCTTATATTAAAATAGTTTTCACGTCAGTGTACCAGATGGATCACAGGTAGTACGAACCAAAATTAACCGATCAACCACATCAATCAAACTTTGCCCAGAAAAGGTACAGATCGACCTCAGCGTGTTGAACTGAAATATAAGACGGCCGCGGCGTGTGTGCGACGCGGCGTGGCGCGAAGTGCTCGGGTTCCACACGCCTGGCTGAGACGTACTGTACTCGCGTACGACGAAACGATACGAAGCCGTCGCGGCGAACAGAGAGAAGTTGTACGTGCGCGCGCTTGAGAATTTTGTCCGGAACGCGTCCAAATTTTCCACTTGCTGATGAGCACCGCGCGGCGCGCGCGCCACCGCCGGGAACAAGTCTTTACGTGACATGCACAAATTTCATACACCGATCGATCAGACATTGACACTTCTTCCCCATACCTAGATCCAGCCAGGTGCGGTGAACCTGCTCTGTCCCGGCCGGCTCTATATATTTTCTTGCTCTAACTTTCTTCCCTCGCGAATGATATATATGGATGATTTTCTTGGGTTCACTTGATATTTGGGATCAATCAGCTGTGCGCTTACGGCTGTGGCATGTTCAATGGGAGTTTGATATGTCAACTTAGTTTATTTGTGTGGCTTGCTTGCTGACTATAGTATATTGTAGTACTTGATAGTGGAATTAACGGTGATTGTCGTATGAGACCGGCTTAAGTACGTGTTGATGGTGGAGACTTGGGATCCGTAGCAGAGCCAACATCACCGTCGAGCTTAAACGACTAATGGTATGTCACGGCGATTAATCAATTTTTACACATATTAAGAATAGTCGATAATGGAGGCAACAACAATGAAGCCGAACAGGTTGATATACACATATTATCGGTAGTCGGTAATAGAGACGATAAGGGTGGAGTTTGGGCGGTCCACTAACCTGTCCAGGAGTTGCCTCTACATTGCTTGAAATGTTTTTTTATGAACCCTACTTTAATTTTTTCTAGAACTCATTTTTATGAACCGAATTATTTATTTTCTCTTTTGGAGATTAAATTTACACAAAAAACCATCATGTTCACTTGACTCTTAATTTGTAAAAAACAACACGTTTCATAAGTAAAAACTAGCTGATTTTTTACATTTTGCGTGGAGCTAGATTATAACGATAGAACTGAATTTGATGCACTCCTTAGCTTCTGTTTCTCTGTTTATTTTTTAAGTAGAATTCATATACAACTGACAAGTGACAACTCTTGTTTTCGTAGGTATAATTATGCTTTGTTTACAACTATATATAACGATCGTTAGTTATATTCGAAAGCCAACAAGACGATCTAATTTTTCTCATTTCTTATACTCCATTAACTAGTCATTTTTAAGTCCTCCGGAGCAAATTTCACGGTACCTTTTCTATACCTCTTACTATCTTCTTTTCTCTATAATTACAACCCACTAAATATAATTACTCATGTAAAAGAGTCACCACTCACCACATTGCGTTAGATTTCATCTGGACGTTTAACAGCTCCTTTTAGATTTCGTTATTTTTTTCAAAAAAATAAAGTACAAACGCGGGCACCCACAATACGCGTGCACTCATCCCTATGAACACACGCGTACACCACCCTATCCCCTATAAGCTCCTCCGAAAGACTATGCCAACATATATTGAGCTTGACGAAGTCACCACGAGACGGGTACGTCGCCTACCACTGAGAATAATTAGTTATAAATACGAGTACCCGTGTTAAATCTAGAATTTGAACTCGGATAAACTGGTTTCACCACGAAAAACCTAACCAGTTGAGTCACGATCACTTCACAATTTCGTTACTCATTTGATTGCTATCCACATATACTCACATTTCTTGAGAAATAAGCATAACCTTTAGCGTATTCCCATATTCCAACAAAAATAATATTCTAGTTGTTGCCCTAAAAATTTACATTTGTTATATTTCTTAAAAAATAACTATACAACGTGATTTATACTAACTTCAGAGCCCAGCAAAAAAAATTATAAACCCGGCAAAAAACTTCTACTTTAAAAGTATTATCTATAAATTCACGCAACCTACGAGGAATCGCATAGTATATTAGATCTGGTGGTCAGGCTGTTTAATGAATATGCATTAATCCTCATAACCCATAACCGTTCATTAATGGAAGAGAAAAGGACAAATGCCTCAAGAGTTGGCGAATCTAATTATTAGGTGGTTATCCCTTCTTTTCCCCCCTAAGAATTAGACGCACACAACTCACACACACCAAAATCCAATTTAAAGCTTCTTTCTTACACATTATTGTTTTACATCAATTAGTTCGATTCCTATAAAACTCCTCTCATAATCATATGTTGCAAAAGAGACCTGAATAATCTGCCTCTTAACCACAGTTGGATAAACTACCAAACTAATAATGTATCTTTAATGGAAAAAATAATGTATGGGAATAATGTTAGAAGATGGAAATGATAAATGGAAACAAAAATGAAAATGACTTTGTTGTTGTACGGGCTGTTGTCGTATTTTTACGAAAATTACCTTTTTCTTAATGTGATTGCCATATTTCTAAATACCCTAATATCTATGATCAATGAATCTATTTGATCCATAGCTTAGAGGTTCGTCAACCTTTCAACAAAATCGTTAACTTGAGTCCATAGCTAAAAGAGAGCTTGTAACCTGCCTAGTGTAAGCTAGAATTTATTTGGTAATATTATATAGTTATGTGATTTTGTGGTCCATTGTTTCCAATATTTATTATCGGTTTCCTATCGATTTCGATATGTTTCCGTACGTATAATTATGTTTCCGATTTACCAACATTTTCAATACCTTTTTTTTAACTTTTCTATTCCATTTCCAAGAAAAACATGGTCACAGAAATGATTGAGATTGTTTTCCGACCATTCTCATCGCTTAGAGGAATCAAATCCTTTAACTTACCACTCTCTACCTTAAGTGGCTGATATATGGGTCCCATAGCTAGTATGTTACAAAACCTTAGAGGAGTTTCTACCATGCATGGATGGTGTGTATATACATGTGCGAGTGCGAGTCTTTCTTGCAATTAAAGAGTACATTTGGGTTTGTTCGGCTGCATGATACAGCCTTAGCAGCACAGCCAATCCATCCATCTTTTCTTTTTAGAATACACAAGAATGCGTATCTTTTGTATTAAGTGAGGGGAAGTTTCTTTAATAACCTTTACAAACTTTGGAAAAAAGGAAAAAGGTAGAAAAGGAAAAGGAAAAGGAGTAGGGTTAAATCTCACAGCTAATTATGCGACCGGAAGAGTTGCGGCTCAGATGGGCAGTCCGGCCGTGCACCAGACTGTCGCCTCCTCCGCGGCTGCTCTCGCGACTTCTCCCCAAGATTTTCTCTCGTTATTGAACACCCTATTGTTTCTTCCCTTCCAGATTGTCCACGCTATCAGGGTGATGATGGTGTCAAAACCTCTCCTCTGTGCCTTGGCCACTTTCTTCCTCGCCTCACACTACCAATCGATGAAGGAGCTATTGTTGGAGGGGAAGCAATGGCTCTGTCCAATGGCGTCTAGGGTGTGCCACCAGAGCTGCTTGGACTCCAGGCAGCCGACGAGGATGTGATCAATGGTCTCTTCCTGTTGATTGCAAAAGACATATGTGGTTAGGTGCGGCAATCCTCTCGTGCTAAGCCGGTCGGCCGTCCAGCACCGTCGATGCGTCACGAGGCATGTGGAGTACTTACACTTTGGTGGCGCCAAGCTCTTCCACACGAGTTTAGAAGGGAAAGAGTATCTCCCAAGGAAGAGGGTGGTATACGCGGACATTGGTCCGAATTTTCCCATCGCCAAATGATGGCATCACTTAGGTCTGGAAATAGAGTAACCGAGCTGATCTGGGGCCAAATCTGGATGTACTCTACCAGAGCCTGCATGCCCAAGCCCCGGCGGACAATCCATCCATCTTTGCAGGCACAAATCACTATACAGGCTGGGTGTAAGCCTGTATAGTCGAACAGGTCCATTATTAGTCATAGTCATATTCACCCTATCAAAGAAAGAAGCTCTTTACAGCGGTGAAAAAATAATGCGAGGAAAAAACAGAGAGAAATTTATTTGCCCCCTTGCAGAGCTGCCACCTTTCCACGAAGTTGCCAAAATTGACCCATTGGAGCACGTTTTTGCCAAGGCGCCTCCACTCCACGATAAATACCCCCCTGACGCCTCGCCGTTCCAACCTTACTCTGCAGCAGGAGCAGGCGCCCCCCTTCCCTTCCCCATCAAAACACCATCCCGCCCTGCACCCTGCACGACGAACACGCACGCTCACACACCTCCAAAATCACACAAATCCAGAGTTGCAACAAGGCAACGCAAGAGGAGCAGAGCGGAGCAGTTCAGATCAGAGCAGGGAAGGAGCAAAAGCAAAATGGGGAGGGCTCCGTGCTGCGAGAAGATGGGGCTCAAGAAGGGGCCATGGACGCCGGAGGAGGACAAGGTCCTCGTCGCCCACATCCAGCGACACGGCCACGGCAACTGGCGCGCGCTGCCCAAGCAAGCCGGTGAGTGACAGCGGCCGCCTCGATCGACCTCGTGCTTTGTGTTCGGTTCAGTTCGTGAAGCTAATGAGAGTTTGATGTCGCAGGGCTGCTGCGTTGCGGCAAGAGCTGCCGGCTCCGGTGGATCAACTACCTGCGTCCCGACATCAAGCGGGGCAACTTCTCCAAGGAGGAGGAGGACACCATCATCCAGCTGCACGAGCTGCTTGGCAACAGGTACACACGCTGGACGCTGCTCTGCTCCTCCTTAATTGCAGTCTTATCTGATGATCTGATCTCCCCAAATTTCGCTGCTCCTAGTTTGGAGCAATGATTGTTGATTGCTTGTGTGCTTCAAATGCTATGAGAGGGAGGTTTATTCTTTTTATTTATTTATTTATTTCTTTATTTACCATTGTGGAGGGGCATATACTGATATGTTATCCTCCTGGGCCCCTCCTCTCGATGCAAATAGAGAAAATACTAGTATATTGCTAGTCGTAGGCCACTTTGCTGTAGCTAATTACATCACTGATGATGCGCGAGATGTGCTAAAGATTCCATCTTGTTTGGCTCTTCCGGTGCCCCCCCTTGAATTCAGCGCTGCAAAAACATGCGCTTTGCATTAAACAACCGCGTGCGATCCAGACGAGGGAATCAAATCACGCGATGATAGCAATCTGAAATAGCCAAAAAAAATTTTGGACAAAATGAAACAAGAACTGGGCACTGATCATCTATGAATTCTGTGTTACTCAGGTGGTCCGCGATTGCCGCCAGGTTGCCCGGGAGGACGGACAACGAGATCAAGAACGTGTGGCACACCCACCTCAAGAAGCGCCTCGACGCGCCGGAGCAGGGCGGTCACGGCGCGGCGAGCGGCGGCAAGAAGCACAAGAAGCCGAAGAGCGAGAGGAAGCCAGCCGCCGCCGCCGCCGTGGTGCCGGTGTCGCCAGAGCGGTCCGCCTCGTCGTCGGTGACGGAGTCCTCGATGGCCTCGTCGGTGGCGGAGGAGCACGGCAACGCCGGGATCAGCTCGGCGTCCGCGTCCGTGTCCGTGTGCGCCAAGGAGGAGAGCTCATTCACCTCGGCTTCGGAGGAGTTCCAGATCGATGACAGCTTCTGGTCGGAGACGCTGTCGATGCCGCTGGACGGGTACGACGTGTCCATGGAGCCCGGCGACGCGTTCGCCGCGCCGCCCTCCGCTGACGACATGGACTACTGGCTCGGAGTGTTCATGGAGTCCGGCGAAGTGCAAGACTTGCCGCAGATCTAGAGAAAGAGAGAGAATTTTACCGTTTCTTCAGCTAATTGATTTGTTTTCTCTCACTCTCTCTGCCGCCATCTTGCACCGGAGGGACATAGCTAACAGACAAGAGTGTCCATGAGCGAATCATCAACCGGGAAGAACGCGAATCATGCGATGCGATGCGATGAGATGCACCCAGTAGCTTTGATAGTTAATTTTTCTACCTCCTTCTTGTATGTATAGAAACAGAAGAGATCAGTGATCGAAACCTGAGATCCTTTCTCACAATGTGCAAACTGGATCATCAGAAACGGGCTCTGCGTTTCTCATTTGATTAATTAAATTCAACTTGCACGCTAATCCTACTAGTGTTCTGTTCTTTATTTTCCCAGAGAGTACAGTCACTCGTGTTCGGTTACGAAATCACATCATCATGTACTGAAACCAGTGTACGGGTTCTTGTCTCGTGATCTGTTCCTCTCCTGTGCACGCATGACGCAGTTGAGACGAAACGCTAGCCACTTGTTTATAAGAAAAAGAAATCCTGGGAAAAATACCTGTGTAAAGGGACCGCTAAACTGAGAGAAGATTTCTTTCGCATAGTTTACAGTTAAGCAATGGCACTAGTAGATCTGGCTGTCCTCTCAATGATTCTGCATCTCCTTTATTTGATCTTGGAAAAAAAAAGTAAACGAAGAACATGCAGTGTGCTGTTTCACAAGAACATGTATGTGATGACGTTTTTCTGTTCCAGCCTGTGTAATTTATGTTTAAGCTGTGGAAACAGTATTCAACTATACAGGCAGGCGCATACCTTTTTTTATGTGGGAGTTCAGATACTGTGTTGTCGATTGTATCTTTTGAGCTGTTCCAGATGAGTAATATACACTGCTCATTATCACCGACAGTTTGATGAGCATCACAGCAGTTTGTCCATAGTCAATTATCTTGATATTAAAAAAGCTACTTTCTAGATAAGAGATTCTCATTGTTCCAAAAGGATTTGTGAAAACTTCCCAATTGTTTGTGAAGTCCAAGGAGTTGCCCGGGTCGACAAATAGAGTGCAGAGGATGGATTTTACCCATTTGATCCAGGGTTCCATACTTCCATCTATAATCAGAAGACGGTTTGGCAAAATATATCACTTGGTGTACTTAATGGTTTTGCTGGAATTTCCATTTGGAACGAGACCTTGTCTAGATTGATAAAGCACATTTGCCAATTAACCTCAACAGTTTTTATTATTCTTAGTCAAATATATATTCCATTGAGCAGGTTTCGTGTTTCTTACTAATTCTGTGCACATTGTCTTCAACCCTTCATAGTGGAATCCCATTATTAGTCCATGCAACATTCCAACTCATCTGGTTCAAATTTTGGTACTGATGGATCAGACTCACTTTACCATAGTACTAGTAGTTCATAGCCTATACTAGCTGTGGCCATAGGTTCAGGCTAAATACCATTTTCAATACTAGTGGAGGTGGCTGCTATTAGCTCAATGGTATTCTTTCACAAGTTTTGTCCCTGCATGAATGTATCTACACATGTTTTTCAGATTATTTTCGTCCAAGTTTCCACCCGGACCAAAAGGGCAAAGAATAGTTATGTCCTTTATTATACAAATATCTCAACATAAAGAACTCACACGCTTGCTTACACGTAGTACTGATTATAAAATGCAGACGTGTGTGCAAAGACTGTTTTTAGAACAAATTAATGCTTACAGAAATGAATAGCAATGAGAGTTTATTTATGTTATCTCGAGTCTGAAGTCAAAAGTAGCGATACACATTTTGTAAAGTGAAGATCTTGGATGAACATCTGTCATTTTGTAAAGTGAAGATCGACTCGTCCAGGTTAATGAGATGATAAAGGGAAGCTTGAGAAGTGAAACTACAAAATTTCACAGCAATAACTGAAATCATCTTCTTAATGTAAGATAGAGATACATCTGTCGTTTTTTAGATAATGGGAGCAGAAGCTACAGCCAACATTTGTCATTACAGCACATGTTTGTGCTAGTGCAGAAATGATTAATCCAAAAACAATGAAATGATTGCACCACTAAGCCTACTAGAAAAATAATGTGGCCTCAATGCAAGCAGCCATCACCTTTTCAGAATAAGACTACTGATCCTTTAGTCTTTTGATTTATTAATTCTTGCTTCCTTCTTGCATTAGAATCATGCAACGCCTAGCTCTGTTAGTTAATTTGTCCATTTCTCTGGTATTGATCAATTGAGTGTTTTAGTGTTCCTTAAGACGAGTCATCCTGAAGTCATAAGGGTACTAAACTTTCTTTCTTCTTAAAATATCCTCCGCTTTTGTAAGGAAAAAAATAACGATTCTAATTAAGTGACTGAAAACGACACCTGAGTATATGCATTGTTCAGTGTGTTCCTACTGGTTTGAAAAGCAAGCATTAGTGCATTACCTAATGTGATGTTATTTAAATTGACGTGCATGTGATTGATTTGGAGGGAAGTGTGAGGAACAGAGTGAGAGATGGTCCAGATCCACCGTACAGATTTCTCCTTTTAATAAAGGGAAAATTGCTCTTTTACCACATAGTTGAAGAGCATCCTCTCTTTTGCCACAAAGTTTAGTGGCTTTGCTAAAATGCCACATAGTTGAGTGCAAATCGTTAACTCTGAAGGAATAGTCACAACACCGAGGTCTATATGCCTAGCAGCTAGCCATCTTCCGTTGTCAATTTCTGAAATGCAACACAAAATTATCTTTTAGGAGTTTCTCTGAACTGTTGCACAAAATAATTTCTCGATACCTGTATATTAAAGAAAATCTTTAATTGGTCCCTTCTAGCCCATTGTCAAACAAACACGCCACGGATTGACACCACAGAGGAATGAACAAATGGCAATTGAACTGCAGCTCGTGGACGACACTAACTTCAACTTATAAGCTTATAACAACTTGTCAATGTGTCTTCTAGGTCGACGGATATATAATCTAGCCTGTCATGTCTGATGGGGATGTACATCGTATGGACTATGTACATAGTTGCTGAGCTCCATGTACAAGACATCGCCGACGAATGAGATTTCCAGATCTCAACGTTTCTGACAAAAGGCCCCCGGTTGTGCATCAAGAAATTATTTCGAGCTGAATTAAATTTGGATCGTTGCAGGACGGTGAACAGTAACTTACTAATTTATGATGCCGTAGAATCACGGCAGATCTTTGATATCCCGACTGCTGTCTCGACATGATTTGTTATTTAGTATTCAGGTAAGAATTTTGTCAGGTACAGTTCCGATAACTTAACGTCGAGGTGCTCCGTATTTCTGCCTGAAAAATGGAATAAATTGACTTCATGTTCAGAGTGTGTCTATCACGAAAGCACAGACTGGCAGAAACCATACTGCAATTTGATACTCCAACGCTTCCAGTTCCAAGCAGCAATTGTCGGCGATCCGAGAGTTCCATAGTGTAAAAGACTTTTCGGTTTAAGGTTTACTAGTATTCTATTTGCAGAGGGGAAGAACGAAATTGCTCACGTATGTTTGGTCATTTTCGTAATGTTTAACTTTAATCAATGTCTCCAGTTTTTTCCTGGTTTTTCTTCTTGCGTGTCCGTTGGTTCAGTGTAAACGCATTATCAGTAGCCTTTTCTTCTGTTTATATCGTTATATAGACATGACACCCAACATGTCGATATCTCTTTCCTTTTTGCAAGTTAAAACATCTCCTTCTGAAACCTCCTTGAACTATTAAAGTAATTCAGCGTCACAACCATAGGACAGATGGCTTGACTGGTTGATGGTGGCATTACATACAGCTCACCGACGGTTGAAGAAAACGGACAAAAAGAGGAGAGCAAACTCGAAAAGGCAATGTCATATCAAGCAAGAGGAAAACAGCACATTCGTTTCAAAGATCTTTTTTTTCTTCGTTGCTAACAATCTGTTTCCGAGCAGCGCAGAAAGGTATGGGGTTGAGAGGCGAGGATGATGGCTACATGCGTTGAAGTTGAAGATGATGTTAGCTTAGGCAGAAGAAGACGGGGCAACTGGCAACGCGTAGACTCGTACGAAGTTGTAGAGATATGCTTGGGTACATTCTCTGCATTTTGTGTGTCTGCACCGCTTGCATTTGCATTGCAGCCTGGCTCTCTGAACTGTGATGCAGCATTTGTCCTTCCTGGACGTGTATGAGTTGGAGCCGTCTGATGGCTGCTAACTGGCGTGCATATACTGAACCTGCGTTGCTAACATTCAAGAACAACTACAGAAGGGAAAATAAAAATCTATAGCAGCCATTGAAAAGTCAGGTATCATGTACTCTACGCAGCCCCAAGTCCCCAATCAAATCGTCCTATCGCGGCTTTTAGAGGAGCATATCTGGCAATTATTGTTACATGGTGTCGTCTTTTTAAAATCTATATTTGCATCTGACATTTTTTTTGAAGAAAATTTATCCATAAATATATAGCAAGTGTCGGGATCTTCGCTTCGTGAAAATAGTGTGTTATCGCGGGATTTTTTAAATATATATAAAAATGGTAGTGTGGTTACATGCAAGTTATAATTTAATTACACTATATTTATATCTGCTAAATTTTTAGGAGAGAATTTATAAATAAACTAGAAAAGGTGCTCGTGCGTTGCAACGGGGAAGAAAAGATGAGAAAATTGAGGAAAAATTGAGAAAGTTTTACTTTATGTAATTAATTGAAATACAAATTTTCCGAAATATTTGGGTTTTTTTAAGTAGATAGATGTATAATTAAATTAATTCACAAGTAAAGTAAGTGTGAGAAATAAAATGATATGGTTGGATTTAATTTTTATTAAATTAATCATGATTAATAACACTCTTTGAAAATTTGTTGAAATTTCTAGGGCTTAAATGCTAATTTTGATAATACAAACAGCATTTCAACATTTATTTAAATAAACATCCTCATTTCTCTCTGGGCCACTTTCAGCCCATTTTGTTCTTCAGCCTGCAACCGAGCTAGCCCGTTTTCCTCTTTTCTCCCCTCCACCTCAGTCCGCATGCAAGCGTCCGGCCCAGCAAGCAAATTAAAGTCTTATTAGTCTCCCCAAGTCCTCCTCTCACTATCATGTGGGCCCCAACCAAAAGTCTAACCTAAGCGTTGTGTTGGACCTGTCGGCCTGCGCGTGGCCCATCAAGTGTGCGCAACCCACCAGTGATGCGGCCCGACGATAGAGGCTGGCCTGATGTGGGATCAATCTGAGCAGTTTGTTTTGATGGACGGCTCAGATCGGTTCTAAATCAATCAAAACCGTCGGTGCAAAAAAAAACCCTAACCCAAATTCATTTTCCCCCTCCTCTCCCCGCTGGCACCGCCTCTCCCCCTCTTCCGCTCCCTCTCCACTGCTACCCCTCCCCCTCCCCTATCCTCCCCCCACCGATGGCACCGCTCCCTCTCCGCCTCTCCTCCCATGTCACTGGCACGGCGCGACGATGGCGAGAGTATGACGTGGTGCAACAATGGTGGGGTACGGTGCGGCGACAGCAGCGATAGTCGTCTCTCGCCCTCTCCCTCTCCCCGTCGGCCTCGATGGCGGGGGTACGGTGCGACGACAGCCATGGACAACAATAGCGGTGATGTCGCTTCCCGGCGAAGGACCAGATGAAAAGGGACTAAATTGGACAAAAAAAATTAGGTGATGAAAGGAAGTTACCGACTTTTTAATTAGTTAAGACATAGAAAAATACTACTACAATATATAATAAAATCTATGTATTATTTTGAAGTCAAAGAAAAATAATCATGTTTCAGTCAACAAATCAACCTGTGACAAAAAAAACAACGATAGAGGGTTTCCCCAGAAAGAAGTTACAGTCGTACATTCTTTTAAGTTAAGCATGACGCGATTCACCAACCAGTAAAAAAACAAAAAGAAAAGAAAAAAAGGGAGAGGAATAGCTAGAGGATTTGCTTCATTGTTGTCATCGAGACGCTTGCCTGCTGCGTTGTCATTACCGATCCCCTCCACCGCGTCGAACTCACCTACTCTGCACCCTCCCTCACCTTGCAGGTCGCTGCTCTCATCCAGGCTTGCTACGCCCTGCGCTACTCCCTTCGACCGCCGCATCACTCGCCAGATCTGGTGGCTAGGAAAGAGAGGAGAGGGGATGAAGAAATCGGTATCGGGCCGTGCCGGTGAGGCCAAAGAGAAGGAAGATGATTGTGGCAGCAGCGATGCTCCTCAAGCATCCAGATCCGCATCCTCCTCGAGTCTATTTGATTTTATCTTGTCTAGCTCGATTTTTTATTTGATTTCTTCTTGATTCTCCAACTAGATTTCTCTTTGATTTTTTCTTATTCAATTTGCCTTACCACAAATATGCGTTTTGGGCTTGATTTGTTTATAAGATTGGGGTTTTTGTTAAGGAAATTTGGGATATTTGGATCTATTCATGTCTTCGTTCTTGTTTTTGCCTGTTGCTTTGTTGTGCATCTGACTTGGTTGTTTTCTCTGATTAGGACGGACGATGGTGCGATGCCCATGAATAATAAGCGAGCACCAGATCGAGTGGATATTTGATTTTATCTCTTCTCTGATTCGATTTTTCTTCATTTGACCTGATTTGTTCACATGATTGGTTTTGGGAGGAAATTTGAGTTATATTTGGTCGGTATATCTAGAAGAGACGGACGAAGGAAGCGTATGGGGTGAAGAGGATCGTGAGCAAAGCGAACTCTCGCAAGACGGATAAAAACGCACTACAACGGATGAAAGCGTATGGGTGATGATCGGTAAGTTATGGATTTTTTAATTAGCTAAGATAAGATAAGATGGGTTACGTATATAATTTGTCCCTTGGAGGGGTTCGCGATGGAGTAGCTGAGGGGGACGGAGAGAGGGAAATTGTGTTACATGGGTCGTGATGTTGGCACGTACTACTTTCTGTCCTACTATTGCGGTGCACGTAAGCCCAATGAAACAGCAACTTGGTGGAAAGCCCAACACCACCAATGCCGCACCGTCTGTGGGAGGCCTGCGGGTGTCAAGTGTCAACGCTTCCCACACCCTGCCGGTGCTCTGCAGCCACCGTCTCCGCGCAACGCGGCGTGATCCGTTGCAGCCGCATCCGTGGCCTGGGCCGTCGGCCGCAGCCTGGTGAACTAGTCGACCGGGCTGGGGGAAGCGGCGATTTGGTAAATCTGGGCATGTACGTGTAGCACGCTTGCTCTCCCTTGGACCTTTTGGTTGGACGCTCCGCGCGCTTGGGTTGTACGGAGTACTGTACTACAGTAGAGTACACTGCACTGCACGGTGTAATGTATGATCGTATGAAGATGCTCTTGTTGCCGGTACAGAGAGACAAAAAGTAGGTACTGGAGGAGCGCAGTAATGTAAAATTTTGGTACCGTTAAAAGGCAGTAATGCGAAGCAGAAAAGGCACGTCGCTCAGGTCCACTGGTTATTATTGCTCCAGAACTAGGATTGCTGCCACCGTCGATCTTAAGCAAAGATTTGTGCTCAGGCAGTACAAATCGTACCAAAAGAAAATGGCAGCGTAAGCGTAATATCCCAACTTGCCTTACACCGACAGGATTGAAAAGGCCCAGCAGGCCTGGCTGGACATCACTGGAACAATCGTGTACAAGGAACATACACGACGCGTTGCCTACAACGGCAGAACACCAAAGAAAAAATCGCGTACAGTGACACGGATACAATCTACTACACACATTGCACCTTAAACACCGGTGCCAAACATTTTCTTCAGGATCTCTGGAGATAGTCACAGAAGAGGTGACCTACTACAAACACACTACTAGTCTTTCGAGTCGTTTTGACCGTCACCTTTCAGATGCAGGATTCGTTGGCCTGCTCGAACCGGTCGGCCTGCGCGGCCGCGGCGTCCTCGGACACGAGCGCCTCCAACAGCAGCGCCTTCACCTCCCACGAGTCCAAGGGGAAGCCCTTGCGCGCGTAGGCATTGAGCAGAGCCGCGCTGCCTTGCTTGACGAGCTTGGCGAAGGCGCTGTTGCTGCCATTGTCGTCGGTCCTCGTGGTGGCCTCCAACACGGTCAGCCGCGGCCCGTACCTGTCGATGGACCTGGAGCCGAACACCTTCGACACCGCTGCTTCCTGAGGAATGATGTTGGGCCATTGCTCAGCTCCACTACTCCAGAATCTGCACAGCATTCACAGGAAGAGAGTACCAGTTGGAGTCCGAGAAATTGCTGTTATTGAAACTACAGTCCATTAAACCGGTAAAGATTAACATTTGCACATGAGCAGCAGCTGGTTTGTATCAACCATTACTGCGATTAACTTCCCCAAAATTCTGGAAAATGGGTAGCTGATCTGATCTGAATTCATAAGTTCGACTGGATCGCGCTGGGTTATTATGGTAACAACCCCCACAAGGCCATAACACCATTCTTCACAACAGAACGCCCCACAAGACCACAAATACAACAACCTGTGCTTGAGATGGACGAAATGGCCTTAAGAGGCTTATATGCGTTCAGTTAACGAAACTCATGTGGCTAGCCCTGCCCTGTGCCCGCGGGACAAAGAGTACACGCCTCACAACACAGAGTTGTTATGATGGTTGCGCTGTATTTATTGTAGGCAAATACTACAGCACAAGCGAACTTGTAATACACAAACGCTGCTATTCTACCGCTGAAAATACAGCAATATACGCTTCTTGAGACAAAATTTGTTGTGTGCATTACAAGCAAATATGGAAAGCAGCTACTCAAAGTGTACCCCAGCAGGAAATGAATGGCAAGATGACATTGATAAATGATAAACCTCCCAAAGCAGTACTAGTAGAAGATTACGCTTGGCATACACGAAAAGGGATTTCAAATGTTAGTGGGCTCCGAAAAATACCATCTTGCAACCTTGTGGAAACAGGAGACCTGATATTCGTGCTGGACTTTCTAGGCTGAAAATCTGCAACAACATTTTCAGATCTGTCCCACCACAAGAAGAGGTCGCTTTGCACATACTACAAGCCTAAAAATTGTTGTGCTTCTGTATCTTCTAAACTGAGCTATCCATTGCTCATTTCCTGAATATTGGACGTGCAGATACCAGCAGTATCAGTTTGCAAAGGCCGCCGGTTGCTATGCCGCGTGCATTGGCAAACGTAAGTAGAAATCAATAACACAAAAAGGATTTCTTCACACGGGACCGCCCAAGATTCGGTGTCTAACTAAAGAAAGCCTCTAGATGCCATAAGAATATAGCAACAAAAAAAAGATAACTTTGCTATCTGCTTATGCAAAGGGAAGCCAAGAAACTGATGGAGGCAAGAATGGGGGGATGCTTACTGGGGCGTGCATCTCCCGACCGCCCTGGTGTAGAGGTACCCGGGCCACGCACTCGCGCCGCCGCGAGCGCCGTCGGCGACCGTCCTGCTGTCCTCCTCCTCCTCCTCCACCACGTCGCCTCCCCCGTACATCCTCCCATTTACGGCCTCGAAAGTGAAGGACAAGCAGAGGAGGAAGAGGAAGCAAGCTAGAGAGCGGAGGAGCGCCATGGCGATGGAGCCTGCTGTCTCTCTCCCACGCACACACACTGACACACGCTCTGGCTGCTTCCGCCTCGCCTAGAAAGGCTCTGGACTTAAATGGAGCCCAATTTGAAACGACGACACGCACTGTGTGCAGTGGCTGTGAGTGGTGTGCCGTGCTCTGATCCCGTCCTTGGGATGCACGTGCACGGGGGCCCAAGCAAGACTGCTTTTATCTTTAACTTGTCATCTCCTTTGGTGTGAGATTTTCATTATTTTGAGGAAGCTGTTGGGAGCACTCCAATTTCTTTTCTGCGAAGCACACAGAGGAGTAACTGCAAAGAGAGCCTGGAAATTTCTGAAATCCAACTATTCTATTCTGCCATGTACAACTAATTTTTCGCTGGTCGTTAATGAGCCTCAAATTGTTGATTTAGCACAGTGCTTTCACTACTAGTCGTACAGGTTCTTTTTTCTACAGGAATGCAGTAGCAGCAGTACGCAGAAAAGGTATCCAATGACAATCAGCAACGTGCGAGTTTTAGCAGCCTTTTGAAACGGGTGAGTAAGGGGGTGTTTAGATCCAGCAGCAAAAAAATTTAGCGGGTCACATCGGATGTACGGACACACATTTGAAGTATTAAACGTTGACTAATACCAAAACAAATTACAGAATCCGCCTGTAAACTGCAAGACGAATTTATTAAGCCTAATTAATCCATCATTAGCAAATGTTTACTGTAGCACCACATTGTCAGATCACGACGAAATTAGGCTCAAAAGATTCGTCTCGTGATTTACACGCAAACTGTGCAATTGGTTTTTTTTTCATCCACATTTAATGCTCCATGCATGTGTTCAAACGTTCGATGTGACGGGGCAAAAAATTTAGCGTGGGATCTAAACAGGCCCTAACACAGATTCCCTCCTTGACGTACTTCCGATTTTCTGTGAAACAGCGTCTCCACAAGAATCCAACGAGGCAGCGACAGAGAGACGTGACACTGGAGGAGTGGAGGTTTTCTCCCCCTTCTCAATGGCGCGTGAACATGCAACAGAATTCAGAAAAAACGGAAGGACAATAGATCATGTGCAGAATTGTGAATCACACAACCCTGCGGAGGTACTTCCGTGGCCAACGCTTGAACTTCCCATTGGCGCCACCGTTAACGTTGATCGGCATCACCGAATCGGTCTCAACGAGGTTCCATTCGTCCATGCCGCCGCCGTAGTCCTCTTCTTCTTCTTGACGCTGCTCCTCGACGAGCTCCGAATCTGATCCATCAAAATACTCCTTAGTAATCGTGCCTTCCTCTTCACCGTCAATGGCAGCGGAGTTGCTTGAATCATGTTCGTTTTCACGGTCGCAGGCAGCAGGGGAGTTCGAATCGTCTTCCTCTTCATGGCTAACGGTAGCATGGTTGTTCAAATCCTCAGAATTAACGTAATCAGGCAGAAGTTCAACGTCTCCGGCGACGTCAGCATACCCTGCATTGGCGTCCACCGGGGCGGACACGTCCGGCAAGCTGCCGGCCGCCTTGTTCAACAGGAAGGCAATCACGCTGCAGAGAAACGCAAATCTCAACGCGCCCAGGGGGAAGTCGAGCACGAGGCACACGACAAACACCTTGGCGATGCCCATCGCGCACACCGCCACGGCATGGGCTCGCCGCCTGATCACGCCCGCGGAGCCGTTGGCATCGACCTGCCTGGCCACTTTGAGCGTCGCGAGGTTGCAGATGGCCACGAACGCGAGCGCCACAGGCCGCGAGGGCCACGAGTCCAGCGTGATGCAGAGCAAGCAGGCGTCGACGAGGTAGGTAACGAGGGTGATCTCAGACCAGAGTAACCCCCAAGCGTGCGGCACCTCGGCCATGGCCGTGTTGATGCCGGCAACGTCGCAAGGACTCCACAGGTTGACCTTGTTGGCTTGCATTAGAGCAAAGCAGCACAGCGTGGCGAAGCATGCGAAGCACGCAACGAGCGACGCCATGCCGCAGGTGACGGCGCATTGGAAGAACACGGGCATGCTGTACGTGAATGTCCCCGCGATCCAGACGACGAACAATGTGGCGTCTGGCTTGGAGCTCGAGGAGGTCATTGCCGCCTCATCAGCTTCCGTGTTCGGCGTCGTCCTGATCCCGTGCGCGCCGCTGCGCCTGA
Organism: Oryza punctata; assembly: GCA_000573905.2. NCBI lineage: Eukaryota > Viridiplantae > Streptophyta > Magnoliopsida > Poales > Poaceae > Oryza > Oryza punctata. The sequence continues at coordinate 24,227,767 of CM002491.2, read as the reverse complement.
GGCCCGAGGCTGCCCGGCGTTCGGCCATGGTGGTCAAAACGGCCACTGCCAGATTGATCAGGCCGGCGGTCAGGCGGAGCCAGCAGAATGCCGCGACGGCTGCGTCCGTCATGTCGCGCCACTTCGATTCCGCGGCCCACGTTTTCAATCTATCGACCGCGTCCGTGACGAGCGCGCGGGCGCGGCGGGCGCCCCCTTCGGTCCTGTCATAGAGAAACGCAAACGCCGGATGGCATCGCGCCGGGTCGTCCCTCAGGCGCCACGTCTCGGCCTCGACGGCGGCCCTGGCGTAGCAAGCAGCTTTCTGCAGGCAGGCGTCCACGGCGGTGAACACGCCGTCGATGTGCTCCGGCGACAGCTCGCGCGCCACGAAGAGGAGGGAGACGGCGAACGTGGCGCAGAACGCGAGGCCCGACGACACGCACGCGGAGGCGCTGACGCAGAGGCATGACGCGACGACGACGGAGGCAGGGACGGCCATGGCGCGGTCAGGACAAAAGTGGTTAATCGCGCGCGATGCCGGCGGAAGGAAAAAGTTGGGGTTTTGCATGGATAATGCAGTTCGTTCGTAGAGACCAGACTCCTCTCCCCCATACAGATTAGGATACCTTCACGCGTGTTTCAAATTCCAATTCGGTTTGGTTTGGATTGCAAACATGCAAAAGAACAATAGGATTCCAATTTGGTTTGGTTTCAACGCGATGTAAAAATAGAAAACGATCACGGTGGGACTCGAACCCACAATCTCCCGCTCCGGAGGCGAGCGCCTTATCCATTAGGCCACGCGACCGAATGTATTAATGTTTCGCATATTTTTATTTTTGAAATACTATAATCTCTGCTAGAGAACAATTGAAAGCTCGTAATTGCATTCATATTATCAATTACTTTGAATTGTTTTTAAATAAACATACTAATATTAAATTTTATTCAATGTTACATTTAATAAAAGGATTTGGTTGGATAGTTGTTACTAAATTTTTCTATAAATTTACACTAAAAATTTTTTAGTAAGAAAAAAAAAATCAAGGCGACTTCTATTATAAAATTGAGGGAGTTGCTAACGACGGCTGAGTACCTTCGATCTGTATATGACGCGAGAGAATATGGCTGGTTCGATAATGGATTGACGCTCATAGAAACGCACTAACACACATCACCTGTTATGGTGACCTTAGGCCATGGATAAGTTGGGGATAGGTGAGAAAGTACAATTTTCTCGTCTATTCTGAAAATGAGCTTGTATATAAAATTCACAATGTTAGTAGGTAATGTTTTTTATTGATTATGTCTTGTCTTACTACAGAATTTTATCTAGCTTATGTAGCCTACAATCATACATATGAGATTATAATTCTATCCTCATGGGTTCATGTGAGCGTACTATAATACCATTACCAGTTGAGCGACCCTATGAGCATTTTGCTACATTTTGAAGGTCTTTATGATCTTTTGGTGCCAACTGGCAGGATTGGTTGAGAGTGGTCCCTGTGAAATCTTCTTAGGAAATCTTCCTTGCTCGAGTAGAGTTTTTCCCTCGAGCTCCTTGATCGGTTGTCTGTTCCACTTCGAGGACTTGAACTCACTTTTCCACTTGTCAACCCCTTGGATTTTACTTGCCATAAGTAAAAACCATCCAAGCAGTATTAGTTCGGTTTACCTAAATAGTACATTCCCATTTGAGTAGTACTTTCCATCTCGAGTAGTACTTTCCCACTCGGGTAGTATTTTCCCGCTCAATTAGTATTTTCCTATTCGGGTAGTATTTTCCATCTCGAGTAGTACTTCTCACTTGAGTAGTACTTTTCTATTTAAGTAGTGTTTTCTTAAGTTTAAACTCTTAGTGTACTCAAGATCTTCTCTCTCTCGGTGTTTTAATTGGACGAGGAGAATGATGTTTACCTCCTGATTAAATCACACAAATGTTTGCTTCAGCGATTTCGTCACGGAACGGATGTTGCATCCGTGCTGCACAGGAATTCCATGTGATGTCGCATGTTTCCACGCCATCCATTTATTGGCTGCTCGATCTTATCTAACTGGAACAAAGCTACTAGAGTACTAGTACGAGCCAGCAGCCGCTGGGATCGATCGTAGTTACAGATCACCAAAGAGTAGTAAATTAAATCCACGTTTTCAGGATGCTCGTTCGACCTCGCTCACCTAAACCGGTTTGTCCAATCTCATCTACCGTGAGCACCTAGCATACTGAGTTGGAATTTCGATCAAACGGAGATGTGCTGAACTGCTGATCGATCCATAGCAATAGACTGACTGGACAGACCATCGATCTGCCGATGGCCATGCATGTGTACGCGGTCGTCGTACGTGACGCATGCACGTAGTGTCAATATAGTGAGCTAGCTGCGAGCCCTGTGCACGTGGTACTGGAACTAACGCGAGTCCACGGCACTTATCCGGCGGCTATGTCACGGCCTCACGGGCTGCTTCGTTCGATAATTCGATTGGGAAACAACCAGCAAGCACCCGGTCGATCGAGCTTATCTCGCTGAGTCAAAAGCGCATGCATGCTCGCACATAGGTCCGGCTCTATCCGCCAGCCGTGAAACGAGTCAGCTCAGCGACAACGCAGAACACATCGTAATCAAACAAAGTCACAGCTCACTGGAAACCAGGAGGAAAATAATCACGTTGGGCAAAATAAATGAAAAGGCTTGCTGGGAATTACTATTCCAGCTATAGCCGTCTTAATTAAAGTTGTACCAAATCAAACGCGCCCTTCCAACTAGAAGCTGTACAGGCGAAATTGGACACGAACGTTGTTATTAGACATGTATAGCGGGGGGCCTCGTGGTGAATATTCCGCCACTAGGTACCTTTGATGTGAACTATCCTGTCTTACGTAGATGATTCCGTGTCGGATTCTAGTCCCGGCCGGTCTCACCTAGTCACTGGAGGTTTTCTAGTGTACCACGAGAGATTGAGAGATCCAGTCCGATGGCGATCGCTTGCGCTCGCATCTCGGTTGCATGATTGAGCAGCTGAAACCAACAGCTCGGCGAGTTTCCGACGTGGAGGCGGAGGAGCGCACGCGGCACGTGACGAAACGGGTGGTCAAGAAACGGGTGTGGTGTGAGGCGGGCGGGTGGGTGGTCGTCTCGCGGTATCGCCTCCGGTTGGATATTAGAGGTGCCGGGCCCGCGCGCGAGTGCACCTACACCTAGGTTGCGCCCGCCCGCACGGGCACGGCTGCACGCGACGCGCGCGTTTGGTGCTGTGGACTGTGCGTCCTCCGGTTCACGAATCGCTCGGCGCAGCGCGCGTCCCCGTCTATAAAGCGCAAGTCTCATGGGCCGAAGAGGCCACCACCCCATCACTTTGCTGCTGCGGACTGCGCGCCTCGGCCGCCGTCTGATTCCGGTGCGTAATCCCGCAAATCCTCCCCCTTCCCTCTGTCGAACGAATGGGTTGTCCGCCTCGTCTGCCGGTTGTGGCCTTCTGGGAACCTCGTGTGGGGGGGGGGGGGGGGGGGGGGTGGTGTTGGTTTGGTTCGGTTTTTGCTCGCCTGCGTGCCCCCCATGGCGTGCTCCTGTTCATGTCGTTGGCCGACGGATTGTTGATGAGTCGATTAATTCCCCTGCCTTGCGAAATTGCTCCGTTTGCGGTTGCCCTCTCGCTCCCTCCGCTGTTCTTGGAGCGGGAGCCCTGATTACTTTCCGACGATACGCGTGACGCCAACTTTTGTGGATGTTGGATGGATAGGGATAGAAGTTGGATGTAGTAGTACTATGCGTCCTTCTCTGTGCTCTCCCGCTGCACTCTGTACGCTATGGTCCGTGTGCGATTGTGGACGACGGCTCACGGCTCGCCCCTGCTGTCTGTGTGGTTTGGCAGTGACTACAGGCTACAGCAGCACGAAAGTATTTTTGTTGGCTTCCCTCTTCTCCTCCCTTTTCCGTGTGAGGTTTGTGCTTTGCTCCCGAATGGGTGACTTGGTGGCCCTATTTGTTCCAGGTCATCTGCAGTATTGAAGAGGATATGCTACAGTAATCTAAGTTAGCTATCATGCTTTAAGTACTTAGTGAGCAAAAGTGCTGCTTTTTACTGCCTACGAGAAATTTTAGGTAGTGACAGGTGACTGAGAAATAACCAAACTCACAATCATTTCTTTTTTTTTACTGTTAGATCCAAAATCATGGATGATGACAAAGAAAATCTTATAGAAATCCAAGGGCTCATAACATCGACTGAGAGTTGACAAAAAAATCAATTGCCTTAAGAATAACAATCCTTAACAAAATATTGTAAGTGAAGTGCTGTAGCAATGAAATTTATCCGTTGATCTATGAACGAGTGGTGGAGGGCATGTTATTATAGATGATCCTGTTCCTTTTTTTATTGGATCTAGAACCTAAGACAGACTCAGTGACTCACAGTGAAATCTATCAACTCTATTGCCCATAGCCTGATAGGTCCATTTTTGATACAGTAAAGTGAGCGTAGGAAATACGTGCAAAACTATGAAAGCTTTGAAATAAAGGATAATAATTTTTTTTTGGAACGAATTGACGAGTAACTAATTTCATTAAATAGAGCAGCAGACAAAAAGTTTTTTTTATGCGATAGAACATTGTTTAAGACGAAACAAAAGTTACTATCAGTTTGAAGCATGCCTTGCTTTACCACGTACGGCCACGAGCAAAATACCGATATCAGTGTCCATTCATGCCCTTTCGCAAACTTTGCACCTTAAATTCATAAGAAATCCATGCTATGTCGTTCTTAAATTCGTTTTGCTTCCACTGACTACTGCAATGCAGTTCGAGGCTAGGAGGAGCTTCTCAAAATGGTGACCAACGTGGTGGACCTCCGGTCGGACACGGTGACGAAGCCCTCCGAGGCGATGCGCGCCGCCATGGCCGCCGCGGACGTGGACGACGACGTCCTGGGCGCCGACCCGACCGCGCACCGCTTCGAGACGGAGATGGCGAGGATCACGGGCAAGGAGGCCGCGCTGTTCGTGCCGTCCGGCACCATGGCCAACCTCATCTCCGTCCTCGTCCACTGCGACACCAGGGGCAGCGAGGTCATCCTCGGGGACAACTCCCACATCCATATCTACGAGAACGGCGGCATCTCCACCATCGGCGGCGTCCACCCCAAGACCGTCAGGAACAATCCCGACGGAACCATGGGCATCGACAAGATTGTTGCCGCCATCAGGCATCCGGATGGGGCGCTGTATTATCCGACCACAAGGTTGATCTGCCTGGAGAATACCCATGCAAAGTGAGTTGCTCGAGCACGTGTTTCTGTTTCATAAAAATCAAGTTAATTGCTGGTCTTTGTGATGGGGAGGAGACAGGAGAGTAGCATAAATTCCTGTACCTGATTGGTTTCTTGTTGTTTCTGTAGCTGTGGTGGAAAGTGTCTGTCTGCTGAATATACCGACGAGGTTGGTGAAGTTGCCAAGAGTCATGGTCTGAAGCTTCACATAGATGGAGCTCGCATTTTTAATGCTTCTGTGGTAAGTACTAGTAGTAGGAGGCCAATGAGTATGGTGTGATACTATCTATTACTCCTTACAAGTGATGAACTGGGTCCTTCAGAACTCTGAAAGAATCAAACAATTGTCTTTACAATCTGACAGCGACTGCTACTAGAATGAATCTGCCTTAAATTTTATTATGTGCTTAGTGTTCCATTATCAGAGGATTCCCGTCTTATAATTTAAAAGAGCACATCACATGTTAAGTACTACTCCTACGTGGTATCCATGCATTTTTCCACTAAAATATTCGACACATGGATGTGCATTCTGTACCAGCTTCTGAATTCATTGCGTTCTGTTGTGCCAGGCCCTTGGAGTTCCTGTTCATCGACTTGTGAAAGCGGCGGATTCAGTCTCGGTACATTCAATTTGCTTGCTACCATGCTTATTTTCAGCTCACTTATTGAATGGGTCATAGCATAACAGCAATTTCCTCTCTGAAATTTGCACTGCAGGTGTGCATATCTAAAGGATTAGGGGCTCCCGTTGGATCAGTTATTGTTGGCTCGACGGCCTTCATAGAAAAGGTCTGTCCAATTCAGCTTGTTAACTTGTCACCTTAAACTGCAGATGGAATGTAATGATGGAAATATGAACAATGCTTCCAGGCTAAAATTCTTAGGAAGACACTAGGTGGTGGAATGAGGCAAGTGGGAATTCTTTGTGCGGCTGCCTATGTTGCTGTTCGCGATACTGTAGAAAAACTTGCTGATGACCATAGAAGGGCTAAAGTTTTAGCAGGTTTCATGTGTTTCCCTCTTGAATCAAAATTCACCTTACTTCTGAATTCTTGTGAATCACAAGTTCTTAGTTAACAGCTTAAAGTCCTGACTTTTTTTTTTCATTTGCTTAGATGGTCTGAAGAAAATCAAACATTTTAGGGTTGATACAACTTCAGTGGAGACCAATATGGTAAGTCTGCAAGATTATCTATCGAGTATTCTTGTTTTCCACTATATTACCTTTAAACATCTCACATAGAAAAATGTGCTGTGCGTTTCTAAGGTATTCTTTGATATTGTGGATTCACGCATATCACCTGACAAACTGTGTCAAGTCCTTGAACAACGCAATGTGCTTGCCATGCCAGCAAGCTCGAAGAGGTGAGGTTCAATTCTCTGTCTCAGTTTTTATTAGAAAGTACAGATGTCCAGTTCAGCTGGTTACACAGATCATTACCAGTTTCCAGTTGATTATTTCGTCTAAAAAAGTTAATCTTAGAGAGTCACTGACTTAATTTTATCCAGTTCTTCACTGTCCAGTTCAATTCCTAGTACAGTCATAGTGATTCCTATGTTAGCCTCTCACTGAAGATCTGGATTGTACTTCATACATCAACTATACTCTTAAGAATCCATTTTGCACTCCCTTGATTTGCAGAATGAGGCTTGTCATCCACTACCAAATTTCTGATAGTGATGTTCAGTATGTACTGACATGCGTGGAGGTATACAGAAGATAAATTCCTTTGCTGTTTTGACCTCTTGTAATATTGTTCATGGTTTACTTATTGTGTGCGTAAACCGCATATGACTGATATGGTCTTCTGTATGCAGAAAGCTGCTGAAGAAATACTGACAGGCAGTAAGAAGATTGAACATTTGACAAACGGTACTACCAGAAATTCATACGGGCACTAGTAGATCACTTCTTTCGTGCCCACTGATGCATCAGTCCAGCGTCCAGCTTGCTTGTGATCTCACGACTGATGTACTCACAACTTGGCTTAATAATAATTAATGTTCACTCTTTGTTCGAATGACCTGTTACTATGTGTGTGGTGGTTCACCTTCAAATAACTGCCTTTTTCTGTTCTTGTTTCTGAAAGAGTGCTATATTGACTTAGTTTCCGGCTGCACTTGAAACTGAGCGAGGCTAACAGAAGAAAAATTAACAAAAGAACAGTGCTATACGTACGACTCCTCACGACCGGAACGGCATAGCAGTACAGGTCGTGACAGCGTGAGGCTTCACATAACGTTCCGCATGTTGCTGACGCCGTGTACTTCGCAGTCATCCGAAAGTCGGATGCTTACGTGGTGTCGCGCACATACTACAGGAGACAATGGTAAAGATCCTCCTCTTAGCCCTCCCTTCACAAGCTTACCTAATCGAGAATTATAGAATGTACTCCAGAAGCCATTTTGTGAAAGGACTTGAGCTGATGTTACTGCTAGTAGTCTATCAGTGTAGCATTTTCGTTAACAAAAACGTCAAAACCCCATCTGGAAAAACAAAAATAACTGAAAGGACAGCAAAAATAATACTACTAGCTCGTAGCATTGCAAATTCAGCCGACTGGCATTCGGGGCAAGCCCGAGTTTCAGAGAATCGTGCTGGACCTAGAATGAATTAAGTCACTGGGCCGGCCACTCTGAACTATTCGTTGCTTCTGCGTTCTCTTTGTTTGTGCCATACCGGAGAAATGGACTCTGGCCTCCGGGCCACATTTGGAACACGGGAAAAACCGCGCGCCGTTCTCTCCCTAACGAAATTTCGCTCATGACAAGGTTTTACATTTTGGGATGTTGAGATTGATGCCATTTCTGGTAATGTTTTGAAAGATATGCATCTATTTAGTTTCTTACCAAACTTTGGTAAATACATAAAACAATCCTGAAAAAACTTAGCAATATTGATAAATTACCAAAATTTGGTAAGATTCATTTTAGCTACAATCTGAACAACTCCTTTAACTTCGCAGTTTTTTCCACCTGTCCTCTGGCAATGACCTTTCTAGCCATTGCATTGTGTAATTAAAATTTTGCTTTCTTCTAATATATTGACGTGTAATGTTTTTTTGCACGTTCGTGATTTTTTTTTATTGATGGGTTAGGTCGGTCTACAAAACGGGAAATGCTGTCCTGGAGATCAACAAAAAAAGGTCGTACTATGTAGCTCATCATTTGTTCAGCGCGCTCCATTTCTGTAGCGCTTCCCCGTAGTCCCCACTCCCCACTCCCCACCCATTACCCTTTTTTTTCCCTCCCCTGCCTTCACTGGTGCAATAATCAACAAGCCCACAGAAAGATCCTTGTCGTTTTTGGCACAGTAGGTGTTGCTGTACCCTGCATCGCGCCGGAGCCAGGCCAGGGCTCTACTGTGCCAAAAGATGACACTGTCACCACACATGTTTGCGCTCGCCACCATTGATTGGGACGGTGAACAGCACCCGTCAGGCCGCGGTAAGGACAGTGAGAGCACGCACGGCTCGTCAGCTCGGTGCATGCAGGCCACGGCCAGCGTACGTACAGCGCTACAGTTCCCAAGCCTGATCCGCGTCTGGATGAGCCGGGCGGTGGTCGTCGGTTCGATCAGGTGAGTAACGAGATGAGACAGGCAGTCGTGCACGGGCGGAGGAGGAGGAAGAAGACGCGAGTGCGCTGGAGGGAACCGGTCATCAGGTGTGCTGCGCCTAAGTCGCTAAGTTGGGTTGGGGCGGGGCGGGGGCCATGGGAAAAGCGTACAGATCCCGTGACAACAGATGCCGATGATCTCGCTGCCGCCGGCGCGGGGCGCACCCCGTACGCGCGCGTGGCCCACGGAGCGCCACCCGCCGCCGTGGGACAAGTCACCGAGATGGGCCATGTATCATGTATGATCAGGGCCCTGACTTACCGGCCGCGTCCCTCTTCCCCGGCCCGTCTGTTTCTGTGAGCGGGGTGAAAGATAACTGAAGCCGGCGGTTGGGACATTCAGACAGCCTGATCATTGTTAAATGAAAAGAAAACAGTCCTGTTTGGACTCCAAACTACGGTTTATTTCAGGATTTTCAGCTTTATTAAACCATTCAAATTTTCACACGGATTCTTTAAAAAGTACACTTATAAATCTAGAAAATAAACAATATTTTTAGTTCTCATTAGCCTGGCTACTCAACAGTTGCTTCTTATAATCTCAAAATTCACAGAGTCTTAGACGATGTCCGTCTGGTTCCCAATAGTGCTAAGCATCTTGTGTAACGTCCCACTTTTCACGAAACATTAAAACTAAATTAATGAAAACCAATTTGCGAAAATTTCGTTTTTTGTGTGATTCTAAGTCGTGCCATGGTCTCAATTAAAATATATCCTTGTTCCCTCTCCTCGTTACCAAAAAACAACTCCAAAATCCCAATTCCAAAATCGAGTCTCGCAAAATCAAATTCCGAAGTTCCAAATTTCGATCCTTCCCTCCCTTGGACTCCGTGTCAAATATTTCTCTAAATTCCCAAAGTATCAAATTCCCGTTTTGTTTCTCTTCCTTGAATTCTCCTTGTCTCCTTGAGATCAACTATCGAATTTGAATCCAAATCCCAATTTAGATCCAAACTCCAAATCCTCTCCAATTAAATTCTCTATAAAAGTCTAATTAGCCTCCCTCTGCTCCTCGGGATGTTTTCTCCCTCCGCCCAACTCCCCCCGATCAGCCGGCCTGCTCCCCTTCCCCAGGCGCGTGCGCTGCACGTGCCTAGGGAGAGGGCGTCGTCTCCCTCTTCGCTCCATGAGAGTGTCGTCTCTCCCTCTCCCTCTCTCGTCCCACTGGCGCCGCTCAAATCCTCCACCGCCTTCGCCCTTCCCGCGCACGTCTCCGCGTGGCCAACCGGAAGGACCGCCACCGTCACTCCCACTGGCCACCTACTGCACCGACGACCGCCTTGCCCTCGCTCGGCGCCAAACCGGCTACCACCTCCTTTTGTCGTCACCCCGGCCCTGGCCGCTCCACGCCACATGCATCCAAAGCCGAGAGGCAGTAGCTCTCCCTTTCCCGCGCTCCTTTTCACCCAAAATAGCAAGGGACCAAGTTCCCTTTCCTCCTCCTCCGTTTTCTTTTTCCCTTCCCATCGGCGTCAGCCGCTCTGCCGCCGCTTGGCTCCTAGCGTCGGAGGCCACGCGACCACCACCGCCTCTCCTTGACCACGCCTGGGTTCCTTCCACCCGAAGCCTCGCGAGCGCATATAAAACCCCTGAAAGGACATTGATGTCACCTAGGGGGGTGATGTCACGCCTCGATTTTAGTTCGGGGCTAAAAATCATTAAATAAAATATTTCTAGTTTTTTTTAAAATAAAGTAATTTAATCAAGTGAAATAATGAGGGAATTAAAAATTCCTTTAAAAATCATGGCCAGAAATATTTTTGTAATATTCTCCGAGCCCTATTTTACTCTTTGAAATTTCCCGTGAATTTTCAGAGCTCAAGAAGTAATTTTAATGTCACAAAGTCCATTTAATCAATTAAAACAAATCAAAAACAAATTAAAAATCCTCTCTTCCACTTTGGGCCGCAGTCCACCCATCCTCCTGCGCAGCCCGTCCTCCCTTTCACTTTCTCGGGCCACCTCCTTTCCCTCCCCGCTCGGCCTATTCGGCCCGCTCTCCCTTAAAGTCCATGTTACCTCCCCCTACCGTTCCCGCCCTCTCTCTCCGATAGGTGGGACCCGCGGCCCCACCCATCATCCCCAACCTCTGGCCTCCCCGCTTCCACGCCGCTGCCGCCCACTCCGCCGCCAAATCCGACACCTCCCTGTACCCACGTCGCGCGCCCCGGAGGCCGAGTCCGCCCCCTCCACCTCCTCCACGTTTCCCCCTCTCTTCTCCCTCGCAAAATGGAGCCAAGTCGAGCCGCCGCAACCCCATGATGCCGCCTAAACCTGCCGGCCGTTGCCGCCGCCTCTGCCCTCCTCGACCATGATCTCCACCGCCCAAGCCTATAAAAACTCCTTCTCGTGCTCCCCTCCTCCGTTTCCCTAGTTTCCCCAAGCCACTCCTTCACCGCGAGGCTGAGCTCCACCTCTCGCCGGAGTCCTCTGGCCGCCTTTTCCAGCCGCTAAAGCCGCCACCGCGCTGCGCCGCTTGCACCGCCGGCACCACCGTTCCGAGAGCTACCCCGGCCAGCACTCCACGCCTCCCATCCGCCACTAAACCGCCGCCTCTACCTCACTCCCGAGCCGCCACCGTCTTTGTCACCTTCGACCGACGATTGCCACCGACCGCGACCACCCCGCGCAGCGCCAAGCCGTATCCCATCCACCCCATCCTGAGCGCTGCCCCTCACCGAAGCCCAGATCGCGCCGTCTTCTTGGGGGCGCTGCTGCTTCAAGCCATCGCCGACCACCTTCCCTTCTCCCCCACTCCGTCCCGTACCCCGGTGAGCCCCCTTCCTCTTCTTCCCGCCCCTCCGCCGCCTCCTGCGTGTGCCGCCACACCGGTGGTCGCTGCCGGTGACCATCGGGCTGCATGCCACCGCCTCCCGGACGGTCGGCTGGAGGGCACCGCTCTCTTTTACCCTGGCGGTCCCATTCGCCCTGGGGTGAATCCGGGCCGTTCGTGTGGCCTCCCGGTGTCGTCCCGCCTCGGCGCCACCTCACCCACCTATACGCCGTGGCCGCCACGTGGTGCGCCCGAGGACGGTGCGTGCGTGGACCCGGTCTACCGTGCACCCGCCTCCCTTGAGTCACTAACATGTTGGGCCTCTCTCGTTAGCTGATGTCAAAAATTGGATTAATTACGGAATAATTCAGTTTAATTTACAGAATTTGATTTAAATGACTCAAATCTTCTAAAATTCATAACTAATTCATACGAACTCCAAATTCAGCCATTCAACTGCAAAATTCATCTAAAATTGAGCTCTACATGTTTGTTTATTTTACATTCAATGTTTACTTGATTCTTCTTTGAGTTTTTCCTCGTTTTTGTGTGCCAGCGTGTAGAATCCGTTGTTTCGGAAGATTGCAGTCGCGAGGATAAGAGTTCGGAAGATCGTTTGTAGAAGCAAGGCAAGTCACACATTCCCCCTTGAGCATGTTGAACCTAATTTACAAATGTTTTACCGTTTGCAAATAAAATTACATGTTTTGCTAATTACATTGGGTTATGGAATTACCTATCTGCTCTCTTGTACCATATTTACTTGGTACCCATCCTTTGTTAAACTTGGTTGATATTTTGACTAACTTGTGTTACCTATGTTGATCTAGCTAGAATTATGATATGCTTAGCCATGTTTAATTACCACTAGCTCACAAAATGGGATAATCACATTATCTAATGTTAGTATCTTGATGAGTTGTAAGCTCATGACATCTGGCTATGATTTATTGGTCGTAATTATCCAACTAAAATATGGCTTAATAGTGGGTGATGGGTGCATGGTTTTGCTAGTCGTACCCATGGCAATTAAGGACCGGTTCGCGGGAAACCCTAGAAGACTTACCGTGCTTACCACAAGCAAGAATGGGTGACTGTTGGACTTGTAGTATAGCTCTTCCCTTTCCGTTGTTCCAAGGCAAGGGTGGGCGTGATGGGGTTGGGTCGGTGGGGGTTTACTCATTGATCGGCTTCCGGATTCACCTAGGCACGAGGGGGGCTACCTACCTTGGCTAAAGGTGGGGGCTAAACCTGAGGTGTATTGCGCTTGGTTAGGGGGAGTTATGCGAAGGGTCTTATCACAATCACTCGGCATGGTGATGTGTCTGGCCTGACACGGTGACATGACAGTGGGTTGTGTCATGTGGGTGCAGTTGTGCATCTCTGGCCAGAGTAAAACTATTCGAATAGCCGTGCCCGCGGTTCTGGGCGCTCGACCAAATTCACCGTGATTAGCCCCACTCAATTAATTAACTTGACTTAATGAACTGGTGTAGTTCAGGTGGAATGGTTGGGCTTGTTCAGCGTGGTGTAGCGTTGTTCAGTGAAGATATAATCTTTGCCTTAATTAACCAACTGTTTTACCATTTTCAACTATAAATGTTTACAACCGCCTTTATGCAAATAGCCACAAACCTTCCCTTTGTCTCCCCTTGCACGTCTGCATCGTTGGTGTGGCTTGCTGAGTACGGTGGTCGTACTCAGTCTTGCTACTATTCCCCCTTTTCAGAAGTGTTGTGCTTCTGAACTGAAGACGAAGTTAGAGGACCAAGGCTTATACCCCAGTTAAGTTTTGCCTATGGAGTGGAGCTAAAGCCCCGCTAGGATCGCCTTTTTCCTCTACTGCTGCTTTATTTTTCGGTGCAAGGACTAAGTGCCCCTTTAGTAAGTATTTACACTATATTTATGTTTGGGTATATATTAATTTGTCATTTTGTGTATCCTGGCTGATTCCTGGACAGGGGTTTAGTACATAAAATAGTATAGGAATTTGGCTAAATTTCTTGGCGTGACAGGTGAATAGGCGATTTAAAAATAAATGCGGAAGCTAAAACAAAATAGGGTCGGAGTGTCCGATAACAGGTCGGATAGTACTATGCAGATCGGATTGTCTGAAGTGAGATCGGATTATCTGATCGGCACAACAACAATCAACCAAGCAACAACGTAAAAGCTCTAGATCCAATCCACAAGTAAGAAGATGAGCTCAACCAACAACAAGATTAGCATGGCACAAAGCAATGCAACAAAAAGGTAAAGAGAGTGAGGATATCACTGAGGTTTACACGATGATGTATTTTACGGAGTTCAAATCCTTGAGGGGATTCTAGTCTCCGTTGAGGAGCTCAGAAAGAGCCGGGTATTTTTCAATCCTATCCTCGTGAGGTTGTAGAAATGCACTCCTCCTTCCACTAAGGGTATCTCTTTCCTTGCAGAGGCAAGACCCGGCCTTCACAAACTTCTCTCGGCCAACCACAAGTAGATCGGTGGTCCAAGAACGACACCTAGCCGTCTAGGAATCCTCAACCTCCAAGAGTAATAAACACCACACAACTCTTGGACAAATCCTAGTGCTCAAGATCGAGTGGAACGCACACTAGGCGCTCAAATACCAAATCCACAACCACCAAGATCCACCACATAAAGAATAAGGGAGAGATTTGAGAGAGGGAGAAAGAGTTCAAGGATCCAAAGCACTTAAACACAAAGCTCAACCCAAAGTGAATGTGACTTGAATAAGTTGGGTGACCCCGAAAAAGGGTTAGGTGAGGGGTATTTATAGATCCCAAAATGTGACCGTTGGGAGGGAATCTTTTCATCCCACCTCGGATAGTCCGAGATGACATTGGATAGTCCGATGTTTTTGATCCCCAAGCGAGCCAGAGACAGAGAATAAAGTTCTGAAGAATTTCGGATAGTCTGATCGATCGGATAGTCCGAAGTCATGTCGGATAGTCCAATAGTTTTGAACCTAGAACTTCATCCTCACATAGAGACTCAAGTTCCATTGAACTTTGGAGTTTTTGGATCATTGGATAGTCCGATCACATCAGATAGTCTGATTGACACTTAGAAAAATTCACTGAAGAGAAATAAAAATCAATTCAAGACAGAGAGTGAAGGTCTATGAAATTTCGGATAGTTCGATGCATCAAACAATCTGATCTCACAACGGATAGTCCAATGTTTTTAAGCCAACACTCAGTCCAAAGACAGAGAACGAAGTTCTATGAAATTTCAGATAGTCTGAGCATTGAATAGTTGGATGTGATCGGTTAGTCCGATTTCAAATCGGATAGTCTGATGTTGCTCAAGTAAAAAGGCAAGAACTTTTTACTCCGAACTCCGATTTCGATGATCTTGGACTCTATGGAAAGCTAGTTTTGTGGGTTATCCAACCCAACATAAAAAATGGTCCAAAACCTTCAAGAGATGATGAAAAACTTGTAATAAACCCGGTGTAAGTGTTGTGATATGTGAAACAACCCGGAGTTAGAATTTTGGCTTAGGTTTTTCAACTCACACAAAGATGAATAATTTTGAGCAGTGGTATTCGACCAATTATATGTATGTGGTATCCCTCTTAATAGTACGACATCCTAAACTCAAATGTAAAAGGGAAAGTTATACTAATAGAAATACCTTCACACCATTTTTTCCTTCTTCACTTGGAGGGTTACCAACGTCAAGGTTATTTGATCATCGGGACTATTCTAAAATATCATCTTCTTAATCTTTGGCATTTCATCTTCCATTTCTCAAATAATTGATACGGATAATCCATAGCTTCAAATGGCCTCGCACGGTTCATCACGACAAAGTCTTCACTCGCCCTTCACCACCAGTTTCGGTTTATCGGTGCCAAGCCCTTTGCTTGCCCTTCACCACCGCATGGTCCAATCGCAGCTGAGCATCGCTTGAGCTTCACCGTCTTACCATAGTCACTTCATACCCGCATCTTCAATTTATTCTCTTTAATTCTCATCCATCTATAAGGTCTATCTTCTAGCTTCTCACACCATCTTCATTTCAATAAATCTTCAATCATGGTGTATATCCTTCAACAAGTTCATCAACTCATGATGTAGTCTCATCAAGCAGCTTGTTGATTCATAATATGTGAGGCATCATCTCTATCTGTTAGACCATAATCTCATCATTGATCCTCTACATGTAAGCATCAAACTTCTTGTTTGATGCCGGAACATAACCTATTACTCAAACTCATAGCAATGGTTAGTTCCAAAATATGTTGCCATTAATTACCAGAACTCATCTTAACACAAGGTTAGACGACTTGATCTTTCAACCCCTCCTCTTCCTCTTTTCACCACCGCCATTAGAGCGAGCACCCGAGCTCACTCGTCGTCGCCTTGCCACCTCGTCCACCGTGCATCGTATCGGAGGAACCACGCGAACCGCGGAGGCCGCGACAAGCATTCCTTCCCGTCCCCGAACACCGTGCCGGACCCGGATCGCTGCCCCCATGAAGCTTGGCCGCTTTCCTCCGCCGGCTTCCCGTCTTCTTGCCACCGACGCCGTTCCTCGCCATCGGTGAGCTCCTCGCCTAATTTTTCTCGTTGTTGCCATCCGGGAGCCCCGTAGAACCACCGAACCACCGCCCTGGCCGCCGGACCCCTCTCTCTCCCCGAAGCCGCTCCGTGCGCCATTGCTCTTTGCCGAGCCGTGTTCACCGTCGCCACCGCATCCTTGTGCAACTCGTTCCCTCTCTTTGCTTGGAATGGATTTGCGTAGCCCTGTAGTAGCTCCCACTCCGGTGAATTGAACCCTCGCCGCTCCAATGAGTTTACCCTCTTTTGCTCGCAGGCGGATAGTGCCACCACAATCCACCGTTCCCGACCGCTTTTCGGTGAATCTGAGCCGTTGACTCGCCTCTCCTCGCCCCATGCTCCACTTCGGTGCCCTTCTCCTTCTTTCTCCTCGCCGTGCGTTGCCCCGGTGAAGCATCGCGCCGTACACCGTTGAATACTGGCGCTGTCGTTGTCTACCTCCCGCCGTCCCGCGTGGCCGCCACGTAGGCACCACGTTGGCCTTCCTCATCCTTCCCGTGCGCGCGGCCCACGTAGAGCCTAGCGGCTGCATGTGGGCCCGCCAACTTTTCCATCCACCCGGTGCACCCGACGTGAACTGCACCCACAAAACCCTAGCGTACGCCTTTCCTTCGTGAACTAATCCGCTGATAGGTGGGTCCCGCTCGGATCCCGCGCTGTGGACCGCGTCCACTTGGCCGCCTCGCGCGCGCCTTGCTGGTGGGCCCCGTCTCGCCCCAGCCCACTCGGCCTCCTCTCCACGCGGCCTGCGCGACCGTGTGGGCCATGCCTCGCTCGTCAGCCTGCTCGCCCTTGCGCGCGTCCCGTTCGGCTGCTTGGGCCACCTCCCGCGCGCCGGCCTGTTTACCCGGCCGCGCCCGTGCATTCCTCTCGGGCCACGCCTAGCCACTCGCCTAGAAGTCCAAATTGGGTCCCTCGTTCCGTATTCCTTCCAAAAGGAGTTAGTAATTCCTTTTTTCCTTTAGACAAAAAATTATTAATCCTTAGAAAATCCATTGCTCGCAATCCGTAACTTCGTTTGACTTCGTTCCACTTCTAGTAATTCCGTAAAATTGAGATCTATCTAATGGCACTATTAATTAGTCTAAATAGGATCTTTCTTTTGGTCCTTTTATAGGTTTTCATTGTTTGCGTATAGTTGCGGGTTGCGGGTTTTTGTCCGTGTGCGGATTTCAAGAAGCTTCGTGAAGACCTTGAGCAAGGCAAGTCACTCTTGACAATATTGCTCCTATAATTGAAAAGTCATTAATATTTTGTTTGCAACTTGCATTATTAAGAGTACACACTTAACTTGCTTGGCCTCGGTTTGCATGCCAAACCGACGGACCTACCGAGTAGTCGCACTACTTCCTATAGGCCGATATACCCTGCTTCCTTGTCGCTGCACCTTGTGGTACTTCGATATCCGTGCTCTCTGAGCACGAGTACCAATTACTCCACATACACCGTTGTTTGTGGAAAATTTGGGAAATGGGTTTGAGAAGTCTTGAAAACTCGACACATGGTGTCGGTGTGTTTGAAAATAAAAATGATTGTGAAATCTCGCGATGCGGGTGTTTCGCCTGCGTGGTGTTGTTCCCGTATTCGCATATAAGGACCGATTCCTGTGGGAATTACATCCGAGCATAGCAAGTGCAACCACATGGTGGAATGGGACACCCTGGCTAAGTAATTAGCTGTTTCTGAAAGGAAAGCCGGAGTTGGCCTGAAGTTTGTTAGGGAGACCCTCTATGTGGCATGAGATGACCTAGGATTAGCTTTGGAAAGGCTTTGTCATGAACCTCCGACACCGGCCATTGTTTGGAGTAAGTTCGTTTTGTGTGGGTAAAGTGTACCCCTCTGCAGAGGTTAGTAAACTGTTCGAACAGTCGTGCCCCCGGTCATGGGCGGATGCAAGGTGATTCCCGTTGCGTAGTTTTGTTTTCCTGTGCTTTGTGAAAAGTGATGTGGGTTGGGAATCGTTACCAGAATCAGCCTATGTGGCAGATGGATGGCCTGGGTGGCCAGAAACGGATCTGTGTGATCCGAGATGTCTGAGGGCATCATAGACTAGGCTTCCCAGGTGGAAACAGGATGTTGTGTTGTGGGGGCAGCGAAACTCTTGGAGTCCGAGAAAATAAAAATGGCTTAGGGAGCCGCTTAATCAAGGGAAATGGCTATGTGAGTCGAGAATTAATGAACTGACCTGGGAAGTCGGTGCATTGCCAATTGAGTTGTTGAAAAGCATCTCTTAAGTCGAATTGAGATTTAATTCTCCTTTTCGACCCAAACATAAAAAGAAGAAAATCACTTAGAGGTTTCAAAATGGTCCCAAATAAAGGATTTGCAAAACAACCTTTCCCGTCTTTCAAGCTTGCACTAAACACCTAAGTTCCTGTGACTTGTTGAGTACGTAAGTACTCACCCTTGCTCTCTATAAATATAGTTCCTTCGCCCTGAAGGTGAAGTCGAAGAGAAGTGAAGATTAGGGTTTCGTCCTAGTTACCAGCCGTTGCCTGTGGTGTTGGGTGTTAGTTCGTTGGTTTCCGCTGCCGCTGTTTCTACTGTTGTTGCTTCAGCGTCGTCTGTTGCACTCTCGGGTTCCCCTTGAGAGCTGCAACTTAAGTTAAGTAAATAACTCCACTATTTAAATTAAGGATTATAATGATTCATAATTGTCACCGTGGGTACCAATGCTATGTCCTGGGACTGGTACCGATATCATGGTCTCGTAGAAAGCGGTTCACGCTATTTTTCCTACGACACACTCTTATTAGGTACCGTTGTACGACGGTGCCTGATCGGGGCGTGACATCTTGTCCCTCTCCTTTAAATAGACCCGTGACCGATGACTCATGCCGGTATGTTCTTTTCGGTACTTCACTTAATTATTGTTACGGTCTATTTGCTTCACACCTCTAATAATACGTTTTGTAAAACAAAAACTTTAATCTACCACATTGCTTGAATTCCTTGTTACAAGCTAGTATTTGTTAAGTTTATTTTTTAAATATTTAATTTATATCTATAATAGAATAGATGATCCAATGTGATGATTCAATCAATAATATAAGTCAAACTATGTGAACTGAAATAAAATAATAAAGTCCTCTCCCGTTCATCTGTACATTGTTCCTCTCATGAATCCCATTGCTCCTTCTTCAATAATGTTACAGTCATTTAGAAGGTATAAGAAAAATATTATATCTTCTAGTGTAAAGTGTGAAAAATTTACTTTGCACTTCGTCCATCCCAAATTGATCATCATATAATGTTTGTGCACCACGACCAAGGATAATTTAAATCGTATCGATTAAGACGTCATGCACAATATGCACACATTCATCCACAATGCATGCATCGATTAAAACGCAATGCACAATTACACTCTTAGCATACACACATTCTCCCATGCTACATTAATTGTATTCCGATAAAATTCGTGTTCATATGGTTATATGATGATCAATTTGGGAATGAGTGAGTATCTCTTAGCACCACTCCCATACATCAAATGTATTAAAATTTATGCTAAAACAAATTGATACCTTACCTTTTTATGTAAAATCCAATACCTCTTAATACCTCATATATCAAAACGTATCAAAATTTGCTCTCATCAGGTATGTTGCAATATTTCCTCAACTCTCTCTTCCTTAATCAATACCACGTGTCGAGTCACAATTATTCGATGTACCATATCCAATAGTTTCTTGGCCCAACTTCTACCCCAAGGCACTCCTCTTAACCCCTCCCCATTGGTTCCTTAAGACGGTAGTGTTCTCCCTCATCCATAAGTGGTGAAGCACTTGTTGTAACGACGATGATGGTGGGGAAGTGATGATGGCGGGGATAAGCAATGACAGCAATGCTTGATCGATAGTACAGTGGCAAGTGGACCAATAGTTTTGAGTTTTTTATGCTCTTGATGCTGATGTGGTTAGCTATTTGCATCGGCTTGAGCATCTTCTTCTATATTTTTTTTAACTTGGCATGAGGTCTTAGATATGACAGCATATGTGTAGTTTTCCCTTCTCTTCAAACAAAGAAATGAAGCAACTGACATAGTACCTTTTTCCTTGACCAGGCGAACCATGTTGTAGAATCTGTATGCAATTCTCAAAAGGGTGCAAGCGTATAAAAATAGGTGAAATCATTTTACAAGATTGTTTCACGAGCACGGAGCACCAATTTTGCATATCGTACCCTCCGTGAAAAACCAAAGACACAAGGAATCATTAACTACAAGCTGATTGAGACATATGTTCCATAGTGAATCCTCGTAGAACCGCAATATTGTCGGGTAGAGTAGTTGGCCCTTTGCATTGTTAAGCACACTTTCTCTGGTCGCGAATCACAAGATCAACAACTAATGATTTGGATCAGATTCGAAGGACGCACCAAGCTGAGTAACTCTGCCGGATCTCTGTTTGAGCTGGCCGGGTTTACTTGGGTTTGGACTTTAACCTGAAAACCCAAGGAATTGAACTGGCTAGCTGCAGGTTGCTGCATGACGCGGCGGTGGAGTCAAGACGTACGTAGTACGTACGTGTCAGATTCGTTTGGCTTTCATCTGAAGGGAACGCGAGAAGTTTCATGGTCACTCTTTTTACTGACAGGAAAAGAGAAATAACGAGAAAACAAGAAACCGGACATATCAAGAGTAGGCATTTCAGCTACCTCGCTCTGGCCAAAGAGAGACTCTCCCGACCTCCGGGCTCTGGTCCACTAGTTCACTGTGATCAAAATATAAATACAAGTAAATTTAATTTAGATATTAAGATATAAACTAGTAGAACCACATTATCCTATTCAGATACGTATACTAGACAAGTAGCTATACATGAACAGATAAAAAATTCTAAATATAATAGAGGCGTACCGAGGGTTATAGTTCTGTTGTAGATAAGGTTGACGAGGTGCGCTGATTCTGTTGTAGATCAAGTTGACGAGGAGCCGCACACCGTAGGAACAACGCGCAGGATGTTGGGTATTGTTGTTTGCACGCAGTTATCTAATGTAGAGGAAGATGAGTCGTTGTGGAAGACCAGTGAACAGTCGCGCAAAGTGCTTCCAAAAAGCTCATTAGCGCCTTTTTCTCGGTGCAGGATGTTGAAGGCGAAGGTTCTGAAAACCTGCTTTCCCAATCACGATGCACGTCGGCGAGTCAACGGAGTAGATCACTCTCCCTTTTAAGGAGATCCTCTCTACTAAAATAAACAAGGTGATACTAAAATATCCTCATATATGTATTTCCATGAGGTGAGTTTTTGTATTTTTTAAAGAACTAGCTGGGTGGCCCGTGCAATTGCGCGGCTAGCACCTATACAAAATTATTCAGATTTTACATATGATTTTACTTAAATTTTGTGAAATATCATCCGTGTGTTTCTAATTTTATAGTTTTTAAAAGTCGATTCGATCGCTATCTCTTACTCATTTATCAGACATTTATTTGTTTGTTGATCTATCCCTATCTCTATTCATCTTTCATGAAGCCTTTAAAAATTAGATTTTAGTTTTTAAAGTTCATTGTCTTGTTGGGTTTTGTTTTTATAAATGTTTTAAAGTCCCGTCAAACACCGCCACTGTACTCCACTACGGTCCCTCTGCGGACTCCTCTATTTATTATCATTGGGACTTTAAAAATCGAACATAATTATTGATTGGGTTCATTTTTTACTTTTTAGAATTCCCGCTAAACCGTTAGCGGCTTTGCCACCGTACTCCTTTACGCGCGACTCGCCCGCTACCTCCCCTTTTTATTATCATTGAGATTTTAAAAATTGAATATGATTATCATTGGTGTTTATTTTTTTACTTTCTAGAATTGCTACGACCGTGCTGCTTAATTGCTTGTGCGTTGTTCCTCCCCTTAATCTTGGGGATTCTATTTAGGGTTTTGTTTATATTTTTATATGTCCTATCAACTACCACCACTTTAATTCTTTACAGGCCTATTGTTTTTCCCCTCTTTATTCATTTGATTTCGTTGTGTTCTATATAAACTATTCTTTTCGAAAAATCCATTTTTTTCATTTTAATATTTTTATTTATATATTGTATTCCTACATGAACTCTTATAATTATTTTTATATTTTCCAAATTTATTTATTTGTTATTCCGAATTATAATTAATCTCATCATATATTCTAGATGGTCTATTCTTTCATAAATTTATAAATATTTTAGTTATTTATAAATTGTATTTTTAGTTGAACTCTTATTTTTATTTTCTAATTTATGAATTTATTTTATTTTTTATTTCAAATTCTAATTAATCTCGTGTTGTGAATAGATGGATTAATTATTGTTTCAATATTTCTTTTTTTATTATGAATTTTAGTTATTTCAAAATTGTATTCCTAAACTCTACGTTTTCTTTTCTAATTTCAGAAATTTATTTATTTTTTTTTCGAATATTAATTAATTACGTATTGGGTTCTTGTATGGACTCTAATATTGCTTATTTTAATTCCGAATTTCAGTTATTTTTTAGATTGTATTTCTATTTTGACTCTTCTTTTTTTTTCTTCGATTAATGTGAGAATTTCTAGTCTATACAGTGAATGTGATGTTTTTTTGAGCTATCTTAATAATATAATAGATAGTTAATAATATAATAGATAGATAGATTAATTTTCTATAGTTCTTAGCCCATCAATTAATTTGAACATACTGCACCGGGGCCGGGGCCCCGGTCGGCCGGCTTCCAAAAGCTCGCAGACAGATGGTGATCAGCAGCGAGTGATTGGCGCCGTCTCTCTCGACGTCAAAGGGGATCGATCCGCTCAGCTAAGTTAGCTCTCTCCTAGAAAGACTTCCAGATTTCCCATCGTGTTCTAGAATCTGTGTACTCCCGAGAGCTTTTCGCTTCTGGAGACATGAGGAGCTACCTAGCTGCTATGCCGCGAATCACGATCCACATGCATGCAGATGCAGGGAGGGAGCTAGCTAGCATGCACGAGCACGAACCCGCGCTAGGTGATCGTGGCGGCAGACGCGCTTGTTTGGGAATTGCTTGCACGAGCTACGGGCGCAGAGGAGCCTGTGACTGTGAGGAATTAATGCTTGTCAATGATGAACTATTCATCTCGTGAAGTGACTTCATGTATGTCGAGTGAAAACTGCACAAGCATCAATGGTTGTTCCTGTACATGAACGTGGTCACAGTTGTTGTACAACTGATCATCCTAAGACCTACCTAGTCACTCAAGGATTGTCTAATCATAGTGATATTGATTTTTCTGAACTATATTATACGCATATATTGTTCTAGAATTCTATTGGGCAGTTCTCCTTGTTTTTATTTTCATTTGTTGGAGCAGGACTTGCATCGATCGCCTTTTGTTCTTCCACAAATGAGCTGCCTTTGAAATTCGGGAAATCATCAGGGCATGCATGTGAAATTCTAAATAGCAGTGTAAACGCATAAATTAAAAAATGTAAATAGAGAGAAGAATGACAGAGAAACTAGACGTCTAGTGAAGAGATATGGCCAAGGCAACACGTGGTCCAAACGATACCACCCAACAATTGGGTAGAAAACGCATAACGGAAAAATAGTTCGGAAAGGAGCCAACATATTTTCTCTAAAGAAATTACCATACTAATTAGAGAGAAATAAATATTTGCACAATTAAATCTAGGTGGGTCTAAGACTGTTACCCACTCACTTAACCTATAAGTGAGTCCACGGATCGACGTGGATCGACCCACTTAATTATACCTTAGACCATCTAGATTATAATTAGTGGTGTAGATTGATTGATATAACTGTGTATAAAATTTATGAAAAATTAATTACGTATGAAATCCAACCCAACCTCTAAATCTAGCTTACCAAAAAAATACGGAAAAAATCCAATAGTTGTTATGAATTTAGTGGATACATATTTTGTATCCAGCAAATTGCAACTTCCGCATACACTTCTCGGGTAGTTAATTACCACATTCAAGGTTCTACCTAAGATTTGAGGCTATGTGCGAAACATAAAATGAGTGGAAGTATCAATAAAAAAAGAGTAAATTGTATTAATGGCGGTGGATCGGCCGGTGGAACTCTTAATGCAGTGATTCAATTTCCTTTACTAAGTAGATAAAAATGAAATATCTAATGTCTATAACACACGTTCACAGAGTTATAAACTATATAGTTCTTTGAGATTGGCATGATTATCATCAAACACTTTATGAAGCCAAAGGAAACAAATCCGTTCTAGCCAAATCAATAAAGCAAGAAGAACGACGCCTTTAAAAAATAGAATAAGAGATTCCCATAAACATATTAAATGCATATTGTTTTGGATTAAAAATAAACTAATATTTTTTTCGGCCGGTCACACCTCACTCACCTGCCCACATGTTTTTGCAAACAGCCAGTAGTGAGCACCATATATATACTAGTTGATACCTCGCATTTTGCTGCAGGATATGTAGATAAATACATGATGTATATGTCTAAATAATGTGAAAATGAGGTGGAGATAATGATTTAACATTGCTTGCATATTGAGTTCTAAGATTACAATAAAATGCTCTATATAATGTTTGCATGATATTTAAAATACTCTATATAATAATTACTAGTGGGTGATGATGTGTGATGATGTGGTACACTTGCATGTTGAACTTTAGGAGTTTGCGTGCATCAACTATATATATAATATATATATAGAGAGAGCATAGATATGTTTCATGGGCATTCCTTTTATGAATTAAAATAAGCCTTTGTTGTACACACATTTATGTCTTTGACATTGATGATGATGATGCATCAGTTGGAAAAGCATGCCTATGCTATTCTATAAAGAACGAACGCCTATTTGGTTAGTAGTGCCTACATGGCTAGCTACGCAGTACAATAAAAGTGAAAACTAGCTTTAGCACAAAAGTGAGTATTGTTTGTTCATCTCTGAACTTCAAAGATTGAGTGGTCTCATCAAAAGCCGAGTTGAAGATCAAGCTAGAGAGTAAACTCATATGTACGCAAGTATGAATTTATATATAGAATCCAACTCTAATATTCTTTTACACTTTCTAGTTTCTTAATATAACAATTCTGAAATATACAATCAATGAATAAAACACCTTGAAGTGGAGTCTTTATTTTTTATATTAATGAATCAAATCATTTTTTTTTATAAAAATACAAAGTATTATATGCCCTGATCGGCTGCCTTAATTAGGTTGCGGCTGTGCCAAGGCAGTCGATCAGGCCTAGACCCAGTTTGGATTCACAATCATATATTTTTTTAGGATTTAATAATTCTGAAATTCTAAATTAATAGTAAGCACGTTAAAACTGGTGTGAACCCATAATTAGCAAATATAAAGTTATACCTAGTATAGATTCTCTTATTTTAATTAACACGAAGACTAAAAACAATCTACAGACATGATAATACAATCCACAAATTCAACGATCAGACCTTCTATTTAACATGGAAATAGAACTCCTCGGGGTATTCATTAGTATAGGTACGAAGTGATATATTTGTATATCAAAATTAAAATACACATAGTTAAACTTCAAGGGCAATATATTATGCTAAAACTAGGCTCATTTATATCTATGCTTCAAACAATGCTAAAACTCGAGCTATACATGGTTTTGAGTTGATCTTAAACTAGGCCAACTCATAATCTAATATTTTCATTCCACGCACCCTGCTCTCATCAAAGCACTAGCACAACTAAAAAAGAAACCACAGGCAGTACTAGGCTTTCCTTTCAACAGCCAGCTCAAATTTCTAACCGCATGAGAAGATGCCTGAGGCCGCTTAAGGTAAAATAACACTCTTGAAAACATGTTTCTATTGGTAGGTCCTTACGAAAACGTACACATATTAAAAACTTACTATATATTCTTTTCAAATTTATGGAATTATCATCTTTTTCCACTTGTTTGTGCAAAAAAGAGAGAGAAGATTGCATATTATTATTGTTGTTGTGATTTGTATGTTGTCCAAAAAAAAGTGATCTAGAGCACATTAGGTCAAGAACTATCTTCTCATCCCTAAATAAAAAGGTTTTGTTGCGTTGTATGGTTCTTTGAACATTTGGGAAATATCCACCATTAGTTTGATATATTTCAAGTGTTGGAAAATAATGTAGCTAGAGGAATTAAATCATCCACTACTACAGAAATCGTTTTTGCAGACGGGCAGAAACGTTCTTCGCATGCGGTTGGTCGGCCCGCATGCGCGAAATGGTCTGCGAAGATCATCATTTGCGCATGCGGCCGGCCCAGCCGCACGCGAAGATCGATCTTCGCATGCGGTCCATTAAGAGGGCTGCATGCGAAAATAGATCTTCGCATGCGGCCTATTTAAGCAGCCGCATGCGAAGATCGATCTTCGCATGTGGTCCACTTAACTGGACCGCATGGGAAAATCTATTTTCGCATGCGGCTGCTTAGGTGGACCGCATGGGAAAATCAAATTTAACAACAGCTAAATTAGTATTCTAGATATTTTGTATGATCTATTAACGTGGTCTGGAATATATATCGTATGAGATAATCGAATTGTTGTTAATATTGTAACAAACATGAAATGCATAACCAGAAATTCAAACGTCATTTACATATGAATCTACAAGTACAAATGCCACAGATGTTTCGTTACATATATAAAAGTAGTGTTCATGTCATTGCATATGTTCTTTCTCCCACTCTCTTAGAGGTCGAAATTTATCTTCCAATGCGAGTTCACTCTGGTTGTCGTAGAAGAGACCTCTTGCGTTGCAGATATCACGACGGATGAATCGGCAGAGGTCAGCGCACACGTTCCAGATAGTTGTGTCGTCGAATCATTGTGCAACGTAAGGGATTTCCGGGATCTGTGCACAGAAAAGATAATAGAAGGTTAGTACGTGAAATGTGTTTTCAATCTGGGTTTATATGTTAAGCAGAACATGCTCACTTACTCGATCACTGGTTGTTTGGTACCTCCTGTTGACTCTGAGCATCTCGCACACGTAATATCCGCACAAGTTGGTTCCGGTGATTGTTTATAACACTGCGATATAGTAATAAGGGACCGATCATTACAAAGAATCCAGGGACTAATGTACTATAGGTTGTTAGTATTGGTATATATATGTTCGTACCGGTCAGCCAGTCTTGACGGATAACTTCTTCTTGGCCGGATCATTGACTGGTCCACCTCTTTTGCGGTAGTACATGTGTGCTCTGTTTGAAGAACAGAATTGTTTCTTCAGTACGTAGAACACTGCAACTAGGAAAAAATGGCTATTGATATGTTTATCACTTACAAATTCAAAATAGTGAGGAATTCCATAAACGTTTCCTTGTCATAGTGTGCGGGGTCCAACGATACAATCAATTGGTCTTTTGGATATACGAGGAATAGTATGTAGTGGTCGCTGCAATTAAGAAAGAATAATTACAGTCAGAAAATAAAAAAATTAGTGATTGATTTAACACTCAGGAGAGAAAGCTTACGTCAACGCGTATGAGACCATTAAGACATTTTTGTCGGCGTGCGCCAACATTGCTATTGCCAAGTATGTTGCTACTTCTAGCTTCTTGCCCTTGTGCAGGTTCTTTTATATATTCATCCTTTTTGGCTGGGGTCTTGTCAACCAATTCCGCGCAGTCGGCCCTCATCTGAACGGTGTGCTGTGTTTTGCATATCCTTGTTGGATCGACGTATCCAACCGGTGATCCAGTTCTATCAGCTTCGTGGAATTGCATCCTGTACAATGAAGATTGAAGTAATGAGAATTTTTTTTGTTCGGATTGACACATGTAAGATATAAGAGTTTATACTTACAGGCAGAACGCGACAATTAGATTCACGTCCATTTTATCTAACTTGTAGATGGCGTACAGGTCCCGGAAAGAGATGAAGAATATCCCATTAGGTCCACTCATGAAAGCACCTTCCGGGACGGCGACGCTGATGAAACCGAGACCCTTCCTAGCTGCCTTGATGTACCATTCATGCATGGCTCTCATTTCCCACGGTAGCTTGTTCAGAAGATATGTTGGTAAGAATGGTTTGCCATATTCCTATTGTTCAGGCACATCTGCTGAAACCCAAGTCTGCACTTCATTTTGGGCACTTAGTACTGACTTCTGGCAGTCTGTCATGACGTGAGCAAGTTCTTTTCTCTTATCAGAATTTCTGAAAGCTGAAAACATGAACTTCTCTTTATCCTTGTCAATCTCCTTTGGGTCGTATGTTGATATCAACTTTCGAATTGTACGACGAGGTTCCAAAGGAGTAGACTTCAGTCCGGATTTAGTTGCTTCAGGTTTAGGCACTTGTTCCACCAGAGCAGACTGGGGTGTGGGCGGAGAGGGGGGAGGTAGAGGTGCTGGCTCTTGGGCTGGGGAGGGTGGTGGAGTAGGTAGGCGAGGCGGGGACCTAATCGGTGGTGGTGATGCAGGATCTTGAGGGGAAGGTGGTCCAGGAGGCGACGGTGGTGCTGGAGCGGCTGCTGTCTTTGCTTGCGTTGAGGATGGAGTTGTACATGTCGGTGCTGGAGCAGCTCCTGTCAGGATTATGTCTCGACGATGCCATATGATGAACTGATTTACTGCATCACCGAGAAGTTCAATCCCCTTCGGTGCAGGGATGTCTAGTTCCATTGAATTGTGCTCGCTATGTACCTTAGCGACTTGTACCCTTGCATAATCGTCAAGGATTGGCGTGTTGTGGAATTGACGGCTCGGTATCGCTAAACCTGTTGCAACCTCTTTAGTCTTTTCTGCCCGGCCGATAGGAATTACAAGCGAGCAAGGAGTTGGTCCAATTATACCATCCACAGCGCATGGAGTTGTGTCCACTAAGCCTGCACTGCTACGTACTTGAGTTGTTTGCTGTGGTGATTGGATGGTTTGCTGACAGTCAGGGAATAGCCGGGGAAAAGCTGTGGGGTTTTCAGCTGCCAACGAGTAGAAGTGTTCCTTAACTTGGGCATAGATTTTGTCTGATAGTTGTTCCTTGTATTTGTCCCTTTTCTTATAACTTGATGAGTCCTGTGGGAACCCTATCCTCCAACTCGTCTTTGAGGACAAACCCCTTACACGTCCAGAGTGTTCGGCTGTCCCCAACGCCGCAGTAAGTTGGTCATTCTCCCTCCGGGGGACGAACTGTCCTGCTCTTTCTTTCTCGGTGATCTGCTGCAAACTTGTTGTCACCTGCTCTATGTCCGGAGTCTCGAATAGTATATCTCCCTCTTCTGACACTTGGCCAGTGCTGCGCGCCCAAACCCAGTATTTGCTACGTTTCGCCATGGGGTCTACCAGCAAAGGTTTGCCAGCCGCTGCAAACTTTTGCTCCGTTTCGCGCCATCGATCGACGTGCCCAGCGTATCCGCTCGACCCCAATCTATGAGGATACTTGTTCTTCTTTGCTAGATCTGACATTTTTTCCTTAACGCCAACGCTTCAGCTGTGGTACGATCCGCAACGAAAGTATCCCAGTCAGCCTGCGATATATGCCCATAGTCGTTGAAGGGGGGAGATTCTTCTGAACGTAATCCCGATTTAGATCGGACTTCCACTGTCGCCATCGATCTCCCATCTTTTTCAATGCGTACTCTCTGCCCCTAACCTCCGCTCCAGGAGGGTACAAGAAAAACTTCTGCAAATCATTCCAGAGGATTGTTTTAATGTTCTCGTCAACCTTTTCCCACATCTTGACATTGATTGGACAGCGTGTCCTAACCAGAGTGCCACAGATGTTGCTAAACCTGGACCTCACAATTGGTGGCTCGACGGGCTTCCCATCCGCATCGAGAGCAATCACGTTATATATGTCCTTTGGTAATTTGTTCTTGCTACGCTCACCACGTCTTCTTTTCCCACTTCCGCTTGCACTCGCAGATGTATCCGTACGGTCCGGGGCAGACGTAGCAGTGTCCATTTCAACCTCGTCCTCTCTGCTAGTCCTCTTGGCTTTACGCTTTGAGCGGCGTCTGACTACCATCTGCACAATATAAGTAAGTCCTTATACCATTAGGTGGATTTTCTATTTACGTACGGAATAGTATGTGACTAACGATGTTAAACAGTACTTACGGCTTGTTCCATAGGAACGTAGTCTGGATCACGATCGCTAGGGTTGACTTGCGTTATTTCCATCGGAAACGGGTCACTTGGTGTGCGCCACATTTCTTCGCTAGATGCGTCAGCCGGCTTGTTGCTACCGGAATTTTGAGGAGCTTTGCCTTCTTCAGGCGCTACTGGAGCGTTCGATGGAACCTTGTCGTTCGACATCTTACAAATTGATGTAAAAAGATGAGTATAGCACCGAATATTACTTCTCGTATCTAATCTAGTCTATATTTCCTATCTGAAATTGTAAAATGTAATCTAATATTTCATCTCGTCATTACCAAAATTACATAAATCCCAAAATCAGCTGCATGTGAAAATCATGTATATTCCCGAACACAAAATTTAACATAATCCAGAATTTAACATAAGGCTCAATTTAACATAAGTCACAAATTAAAATATCATGTCATCTCATAAGTCTCAATAATACATATAGTTGAAATGTCAAATAATTTTTCCTATAGTTAAGCTATTTTCTGGAATGCGGTATTTTTAATTATTTGCTACCATGATTTAATTAATTTTGAACTAAAATTTGTAATTAAACATTAGGAATTTATATATGAAATTTGTAATTATCACATATTAATCTATCTTGTTAATTTTTTTCAATTTTTTTCATAATGATTTGAATGACATGCAAATAACCGAGAGTTTAAAACTGTTTCCCCTCAGCTTGCTACTGCTACATTTGCTGTTTCCGAAACGTTTTCCATCGCTTCCTACCAACTCTGCTTATCACACTCTTCTTCGATCTCTATCTCTGACAATTAAAATTTGTAATTAAACATTAGGAATTTATATATGCCAATTCAATCACTCTTTGTAATCAAATCTCACTGTACCATTGAAAATATGTTATGTAAAAAAAATATATTATGTAAAAAAATATATTATAGCTGATTTTTAATATGTCATTATACCTGCTCTAAGAGTTGAGGTTTATAGTAGAGGTGTAACCATGAAATCTACATTATACAATATATTGCCTCTAAACACACGGCCAAAATATATTATAGCACATTTTTTTAGTTTGTGTTGAGATTGCTCCTTCAATGAAGGATGTCTCATCTTCTCTCTTATTTTAGTGGACCCTTAATAATACATTATTTATGGACAAATTAAAAGGTAAAGACACTTTTTTTAACAGAGGGAGTAAAACCTTTTTTAGTATGAAATTCTTAGAAATCTGTTTTAAACCTATGTTTCAACTTTAAATAGTTCCGATTCATCTGTGTGTACCCTTGGATAGTTATCACAAAAACATTCACATGAATAACCATTCATGAAAAGAAAAAAAACAGGCTATTCACTTGAAAATTTTTACATACTGTTTGGAGTGAGGGGGGAGAGGAGCCGGCGGCGAGGCGGGCAGCGAGGGGGCCGGCGGCGAGGCGGGCAGCGAGGGGGCCCGGCGAGGAGCCTGGCGAGGGGGCCGGCGGCGAGGGGGCCGGTGGCGAGGGGGCGAGAGAGGAGCCCGGCGGCAAGGGGGCGAGAGAGGAGCCCGGCGGCGAGGGGTCTAGGCGGCAGCGCGTCAGGAATTTTGGCAGCCTGGCAGCAAGGGTTAGGTGTGCCTGGACTTAGAAATTTTCGACCCCGCGCGCGCTCCTATATATAGGCCCAGATCATCGCATGCGGCGTGCTTAACCGGCCGCATGGAAAAATGATCTTTCCATGCGGTCCTCTTAAACGGCCGCATGCGAAAATGATCTTTCCATGCGGCCTACTTAACTGGCCGCATGTGAAAATCATTTTTCTATATATTAAAATTTTAATTTTCACACGGTGTTTGTTCTCATCTAAATAACCTGTAGAGAGATAATTTTTGAAATATATTAGTACAAATAAAAAATCACATATTTTGGCAAAAAACAAACTCATTCACAAATGTTACATTATAATGAGTACGAAAGAAGGGTCACTTTAATTCATTGCTATAAATTTGGAACACCATGGCAACTAAACGTTACAAACGAACTAGGTCTTAATTATCCTTGCAACACCATCTGATCGAAGGTACGACATATTAGCTTCGTCGATGGTTCGCTCTAACTTCTTAATTCGCATAGGAAGATTAGTAAACAAAGGTACATCGTCGAACTGGTTGTAATCAACGGGGTCTTCGATGTTGTTGATGCCTACAATCTGTTGCTTTCCGGTGACGACAATATCCATCTTTTGATCCGAAGGGTCCTTCACGTAAAAAACTTGAGCCACACGCTCTGCTAAAACCCATGGATCATCCTTGTGGCCGGTTTTACCGCGATCGACTATCATTAGCCCATAGTCATCCACGGAAACCCCTGTTGTGTCTCTCACCCATTCACAACGTAGCACAGGGATCTGGATATTCAGGCCGTAGTCGAGTTCCCATATTTCCTTTATGGTCTCGTAATACAACTTCTTTTCACCAGTCGTGTCAATCGCTTCGACACGAATCCCACTGTTTTGTGCTGTGCTTTTCCTGTCCTTCGTATTCGTGTACAAGGTAAATCCATTGATGTCGTACCCTTGCCATGAGTTGACAATACTTGAAGGCCCACATGCCAATCTATGTAAAGTAAGTTGCTCCATGTCATCACCAACTGGTAGGTTTAGGTCTATGAACCATTGAGGAAATCGACGCTTGTGCTCTCTTGAAACCCAATCAGCGGATCGTCCTGGGAAGCAGCCTTTGATTTCTTCAATGTGTCGCTCAATAAATGGCTCGACGATAGCGAGCTGTTGTAGAGCGCTGCTGTGTGCCACGACCACCGTTTTGTAATCATTATCGAAGAACTGCTTCCTACCAACAGTACCCCTTCCAGATAATCTCCCTTCGTGTCGATGCACAAGAATCCCAATGGCATTAGCATCCTTTATGTAATCCATACAACACTCGACCGCCTCTTCTGTTGTATATCCCTCTATCATTGATCTCTCGGGGTGAGCGCGATTGCGTACGTAGCCTTTGAGGATCGACATGTAACGCTCATACGCCCACATCTGATGTAAGTATAAAGGACCAAGTTCGATAATCTGAGGGACGATGTGAACGATCAAATGCTCCATCATATCAAAATATGATGGTGGGAAATACATCTCAAGCTGGCATACAATCTCGATAGCGAATGTCTGAAGTGGACCTAATTCGAGAGGATCAAAAACCTTTTGTGATATTCGGCTAAAAAAGTAACACAATTTTATTATAACCACCTTGGTATGGATAGGTTTGACTGCCCTTATAGCAATTGGTAGAAATACCGTTAGCATCCTATGGCAGTCATGTGCATTGTATCCAGAAATGGTCAAATCCTTCATTGAGACTAGCTTCCTGATGTTCGATGAGAAACCAGTAGGCACTCTCACGCCTTGCAAGCATTTGCATAATGCTTTTTTCTCTTCAAGTGTCAACGAGTAACAAGCAGGAGGAATTTCCGTCTTTCCACTTGCCAGCTCTACTGGGTGAAGGTCATGCCTTATGTCCAAATTTACAAGATCGTTACGTGACTTCAATCCATCCTTCGTCTTGCTGGGAATGTCCAGCAAGGTGCCGATGGTGCTATCAAACACGTTCTTCTCGAGGTGCATAACATCAATTGCATGACGAATCTCCAAATCCTTCCAGTATTCTAAGTATCTAAAGAAAATTGAGTGCTTCTTGAATGGCAATGTAGCTTCGTCATCTTCAACTTTCTTCCTCTTTGCTGTCTTCTTCTTTCCCTTGCCAAATACAACCTTAATCTTCTTTGTTATCTCATACACGTAAGTACCGCTTCGTGTTTTGGGGCAGTATCGTTCTCCACTGTCTTGTCGAACAATCTGGCACTTGTGCCATTGTGGTAGGAACCGTCGATGTCGCATGTACACTGTCTTCTTAGACGACGTAAGGTACTTGTACGAAGTTTTATCCAAACATATCAGACATCCAGTCATCCCTTTAATCTGCCCCGATAATGAAAAGTTTACAGGTAAATCATTGATGGTAACGAATATGATCGCACGTAGATTGAAGTGCTCCCGCTTAAACTCATCCCACAGTCGTAACCCCTCCTTCCATATCTCCTCCATGTCCTCCATCAAAGGCTCTAGAAAAACATCTATGTCGATTCCAGGTTGCTTCGGACCTTGTATGAGGATAGTGAGAAGAATATACTTTCGTTTCTGACATATCCACGTCGGCAGATTATACATTGTGAGAAGAACTGGCCATGTGCTGTGTGAGCTACTTAAATCACCAAACGGGTTCATTCCATCAGTGCTCAACGCGAACCTTACATTTCTTGGATCCTTAGCAAATTCTGGATGTTTTGCATCGAATGTCTTCCACTGGCGAGCGTCGGCAGGATGTCGAATCATACCATCTGTCTTCCGACTCTCTTGATGCCATCTCATCAGCTCAGCATCACTCGGGTTTGAGTACAGACGCTTCAAGCGGTCCTTAATTGGTAGGTACCACATCACCATTGATGGAATCTTTCTTTGCTTACGCTCCGATGAATCTGGGTCAATACACTCTCTATCAACGGTCCCATTTCCTGTTTTATACCGACCTACGCCACATGTTGGGCAGCTCTCCAAGTCCGCATATTCTTTATGGTACAATATACAATGATTCTCACAAGCATGAATTTTTTCAACACCAAGAGTTAAAGGACATATGAGTTTATTCGCTTGATATGTGTTCGATGGTATAAAGTTAGGCTTAGGAAGCAACACACTCAACAAACTCATTAGATCATTAAAACTTGTGTCCGACCATCCGTGTTTAGCCTTCAATCTCAGAAGTTCAAGCACTGAACGCAATACTGTGAAATCCTTATCACATCCATTCGCTTCATCGTAAAGAAGATCCTTCGATGCCTTCTCCAATGCCTGCCAATGGTCTAACCCGCGTGATCGGCCAGCTAGATCCTCTGGTTCAACATGGCGTAGCATATCCTCCAGATCAAAACCACCCCCAAAATCATCACCATTTGTGCAAACATCTACATTCATCCTTTCACGGGACATGTCTTCGATTACAAAATTCTCGGCCTCATTCATCTCGAAACTTGAATCTTCATCGCCATCTTGGGGATCAGCGATTTCCCCATGATATGTCCAAACGTTGTAATTGGCGGTGAATCCATGCTGCATTATGTGTCCCAATATTTCACCAGGATCTACCACCAATTTCTGATTCTTACAGTGACGGCACGGACAAAATTTTTTTGTCATACTCTCTCTCAAAGCATGCGCCTTAGCCTTATTAATGAATTTAGATGCTTCCTTCACAAATAATGGGTGCATTCTCCGCATCTCATACATCCATGACGACCGATCCATCTATATGTAAATACAAAAAGAATTACAAATACAAATAATAGACCACAGCTATTTTATAAAAACGTGTAACTACATTTATATCGCTAAAAAAATACAACAGTACAAGTAACTAGTACGTACACAAATTTACATCCAAAATTTGCCCATCAAAAACTATATTTTAAAGCTAGATTTTCCTTAAACTAGCTAAAACAAACCTTGTCACAATTTTTAAAATTTCTCCAATTTCCACCAACGAAATTTAATAAAAATGGAGCCAAATGGAGGAGGATAGAGAGTACTACACCTTTCATATAGACTTCAAGCAAAGATTTCGAGTTGAAAACCTCCCCCCTATTTGTTGCTTGCAATAGGAGAGAGAAAACTTCGGATTCAAATGCTCAATGTCGGGTCTGTTGCAGGATATATGGGCCCATCGTCGCATGCGGCCGCTTAAGACAACCGCATGCAAAGATGTAAGACAGCAGCATGCGATAATAGCAATATTTTCGCATGCGGACGTCTTAGGGACCGTATGGGATAATGCATGCGGTCCCGTAAGACGGCCGCATGCGAAAATACGCCTATTATCGCATGCGGCTGTCTTAAGGCAGCCACATGCGATAATCTATTTTCGCATGCGGCTGGTTGACCCGCCCCGGGGGGGCGATTTTTGCAGGCGCGGCCACATGTCGCCCGCATGCAACCTATTGCCCCCCTCGTACAGAAAAACCATTTCTGTAGTAGTGATCTATGGTTACTTTAATAAATAAAGTCCAAAAGATGGTAAATATATATTATCAATTATGTATTACCTCTGTTTGAAAATACTTGGTACGTACCATTGACTTTACTGTTTTCCTTGAAGATTAATATTGTTTAAATGATTAGAATGTGACAATTGAATGTTTTGTACTTATGTTTGGGATATGCAACATATACTTTGATAATATGCCAACTTTTTATGTATTATATATATTTTAAGAAAAACATGTAGTCAAAGTTAAAATATAGATAGTATATTGGTGCCAAATATTTGCAAACGGAGGTAGTACTACAAAAAATATAAAATAGTAATTAGGTTACTTCACGGAATTATTCCCTATGTTGTGACAAAATGAAATTAAGAGAACCACGACGAGAACTGCAGCATCACGGCGGGATTCCTCTCGTGGAGGGATACTAGACGGGCTATTTGCAAGCATCGCAAATTCTAATAGTGGATGTCCTCTCATTTGTAAACATCATTCAAATATATAGTTGGTAAAACTCTAAAAACAATTAATTTAATAACATTCATACTGTATACATAAACTACCAAACGAATTAAGTCAAACTCAACTCTCTCTCACACACACATATGTGTGTGTATATGTGTGTGTATATATATATGTATATTATGTACGTATATATATATGTATGTATTATTTATGTCTGAATTTATCTTTTTTTTTTCGTTTCTCAGCATGCACATCGAATTCAAATATAACTTTTTTGGGATGATAGAAGTTACATTCTTTACATTGTTAATTTTATATGAAAATTTTCATAACCATTTATATTGAATATGTGAGAAAAAGTTACACGAGGAATGTCCCGAGATTAGAATCCTGTCCGTTGGGATGTACAGTTAACAGTTGGACACATGCATCCCGATAAACTAATCTTTCTTTATTTCTTGTCACGAACATGAGGAGCGATAGCATATGTTGATCGTTCAACGTACTCCTCGTCATCAATTTCTTCGAAAAAAAGGTCCAGTTTTGCACATGGCTGGCCCTAGAAGCTTGGCCAGGTTCTTGGCAGTTGTCACCGATCGATAATACTACTAAAGTTTTGCATCTTGCTCATTGCTCATGTAGAGCTAGCTAACTCTTTTTCCAAGGGTAACTATTGATTGATTGCTTGCTGGCTTGCTCAGTAGTACTAGCACTTGACCGGGCCCTAGCCAAAAGATTCCCAGAACTTTGTTACAGTAATGCCTCTTCTGCGCGGGTCACTTCAGAAACTATGCTCCTCTGTTCAAAATATCAAATGCTACTTTCTTCCTTCCTTAAAGGATCTTATTTTAGGCTGAACCATTAATTATCCCACCAAAATCTTATTTTTAGACAGAGATCACTTGATATAGTTATTAATCCTCGATTAGTAACGTTGGACCCGAAATCCTTAACTTGTCATGCACATGTAGCTAAAGAGAATACACATGTAGGCATGTAGCCAAGAACAAACCAAACAGGGATATTTCCATATCGCAAGTTCGCAACATGTGGCCCATCACTGCCACATGCAGTCTACCGATTCAAAAACTAGCAGGGATTAGTATTTTCTACACTAGTAGTGTATAAGGGTAGGTCAAACGTCTCATGCATATGCAGCATGTAACCATAGAGAAACACACACTTCTCGCTGATCAGTTTCATGCAACCAAGACATAATGATAAGCAAAATAGTCTTTTTATATCACTTTAATCTGTCTGAAACAGGCTAAAAATAAGTTTTTTTAAGAAATAGAGAGAATACAACCAAATAACATAGCTGATCGACCATACAACCAAGAAACAAAAGGACTGTCCGGATGAGTTGTTTACTAAGCTATATACTCAATATTGAACACATTAACATCCCACAATCTTGATCTAAGAGAATTGTCGTTGGTTGGAGTGTTTTGATTTTTTTCACATCCAGTGTAATTAGTAGGGGTGGGCATCTGGCCAAACGATGAGTTCGATCTGGTGGCTCCTTTTAACAATTTCCTAACAATATGTAGATAGCCTTAATTAACTTATTAATATATAACCTTTTCTTTTCTTTAATTAAAGTGATAATTTTGTACAACAGTGCAAACATGGTGTCTCCTTTTTAACCTATTCCTAATAATATGGTGGACAGATAGAGAAGGGATATATACCCAAGCAGATATATTAATTGAGCTTCGAAGCATTAAACTTAAGGGAAACGTACCATGGTTATTGTTGGATAAGCGTTTTTCTTTTGCGTGGTAGTTGCCCGGTATAAATTAAATTTTAGCACCCTACTTACAAACTATATATGTGTGTGTTGTATGTATGTATGTGTATATATATACTAGCAAAATACCTGTGCGTTGCATGGGTGGCTGAAGTTTGATCTCAATTATTTATCGAAACACCCGAGCATAATCATAAGCATCGGCGATGTGTATAATGACCAAAAAGTCATGTTTGTTCTTGGACAATTAATCTGCTTTATATTTTGCGAGATATGGATGATGCTCGTGACACGAGGACCGATAGTTATAGCATATAGGAGGAACGAATAGGCGAACAACGTGATTGCTTTTGAGCAGGAGACGACGGATGAAAATTTGTGTGATGAACGAAAAAATCGTTATTTTCTTAAAGTAGATAAGCCTTAATAAGTGGAATTGAGGAGACAACACATCTGAATCATGACACATACTATAGAAATTATATTTTCTTGAAATCTATGTAATGTAATTGTGGGAATATACTCATGTGTTGATACATGATGAAAATGCCTGAAGTTCTGATCGACATATCTAAATTGTGGCACATCGAAATTATATTTTTCTTGTACTCTATACATGGTTATCCTCATTGGTTGGCCAAATCTGATTATAGCTATAACAACTTATTAGCGACCAAAATATATTTTGCAGATAAAACATTTATATACGTGTCCTTCATGACTTAAAAGCCAATGCTGAAAAACAAACTACATTAAGAAAACTTTAAAGTTATGCTTTAAAAATTAAACTAAAATTCAAAATTATATTGGAGAAAATACATTTTTTTCCATTTATAAATTGCATTTGAGGTAAAATATCTAGAAATAGATAGTGAAAATAAACAGAAGTAGAGCAGACAGGGAGGGAAATAAGATAGAAGAAAATGAAATGAGAGCGGATAGGGTCATAGAGAGGGAAAAAAAAGAAAGTATCATTGCTCGTTTCTTCCTCTCTCGGTCTCTCTCTCCCCACCCCACATGGCATTTCTTATCCTTTTACTTACCCTCTCCCAATCTCCCTCCTCTCCTCTGTCAAAGTTCCCACCAACCAGGGAGACATCCATGGGCCCGATGATGACACGTGCTATTGTTGTCCCTTATCCCTGATCCAAAGCATTGTCACCCCCGATCACCGAAATCTCACTCAAGATCAATAGGATGTCGGGGTAAGAAAGAAGGGGAAAGTAGCAGAGAGTGGGTAGGTGGAGTGGGTTTGTCGCCTGCACTCTTTTTCTCTGGCATGTACTCAAATCGACGTGGTTAGTGAGCTCGATGCCGCCGGATGGGGTTGGTTTTGTCAGATCCAGCCTCTTCCACCTTGTTACTGTTGCTAGATCTATCGGTTTTTCTTGTCTCGTGATCTCCTCCATGGTATTTGGTCTAATTTGAGGGTTTGTTTTGTGAGACTTCTCGGGATTTGTTGCAGTAGATGAATTTGGAAGTGACGTATCGTGCACTCCTCGCCTTGTCGTCCATCGCACCTTGGGATCGTTGTTGAGCTAACTGCGATCCATCAACAACAGGGAGACGACCTCCTTCCACGTACACGCGACCCCTTCAATCTCGAAGTGGTGGGAATCGATCTGCATATGCGGGCTTGATGCATGTACATGATTGATTCGGATGTATTGTTATTCCTTTTTCTTTCTTTTTTAGATAGAAAAAAAAGTTCGGTGCGTTGCAACGGGAAAATAAACCTTACACAAACATTACATGATGCTTGCCTTACTGGCTTCGTCGCCTACCCACCACTTTTCCACAAAGTCCATCTCTCGGTACAAGGTATGCCATGATCCGATCTATATGTCAACATTGTCTCACCCACGTCTGTTAATAAGATCTTGCATTGATGACCATTTCAGTACCAGTTTATTAAAAATAAACTAACACGAATATTGTAAGGGTTAATTCTGAAAACGTACTCTTATTTGATTAGCTTAATTTTGCGAAGGGGATGGATGCACATATATATATACCTGCAATATAAGTACATTGTTGTAGCTGGCAGCTAGTCAGTCAGCTTGGTTGATCAAACCGAGGTGACGCAGAGAGAGAGAGAGAGGTTGGGACGCACAACAAGTAACTGGTCCACCGATCTAGAGACTCAGCCTTATCTCTTTATTTTTTTAGAACACCTTATCTCTTTATCCTCTGCCTTATCTCTTTCTTCTTTCTCTCACACAGCCACACAACTTCTCTCTCGATCTCTCCTACACCCACACACGAGTAGCGGAGCGGGAGCGTCGCCGGAGCAGTAGCGATGTCTGCGGTGGCCCCGGTCGGCGAGCAGAGACATTGGCCTCGTTGAGAAAAGGGAGAGGCGACGGCCTTCGCACCGGCGGCAAGCGGTGGCCCCAGCGAGCAGCAACCTCGGCCTCGTCGAGTGGCCGGAGAGGCGATGGCCTCACCCCGACGAGCAGCGACCCAGATGAGCAGCGACCCCGAGGAGAGGCAACAGCCTCGGCACAAGCGACGGCGACCTCGGTGAGCAGCGGCCTCGGCCTCGGCGGGTAGCGGGAGCGGCGACGTCCTCGGCCTCGGCCTCGGGCAAGCAACGGCGACATCAGTGACCTCAGCATGTTGTGGATTTGAGAAGTCAGTTTCTTTGTGTGATTGGGACATGAATGATTCACATCTTTTCTGTTTGATACAGTTATTAGATAGGGTGATTTTGTTGATTTAGGGATCGATCTGGCGTGCTGTGGGTATTGATTTGGGCATCAATATGTGTTTTGGACAGAGCCAGTTTGAAGTGAGCCACAGATTGAGGCTTAGGAGATGTTGGTGATGAAATCCTATCAAGGTTGGCCGGTGTTCTGGATTTGTGTGGTTTTTTCCTTCTTTTATTTTTTCCCCTTCTGCTTGGGTTCTCTAAGTAGTGATTACCCACTTGGATTTTGTATCGGTTTTCGGTTTTCGATTTTGTTCTATCCATCGTACACCACATGAGAGGATGGAGGGTGTCACTCGCGGATGAAAGCGTAAAAAGGATGAAGCCACTTGTGCGCTGATGGGTGAAATTTTTTGCGACGAACGGAAAGTTATTGATTTTTTAACTAGTTAAGATAAGATATGTATGTATGTGTGTTTGTGTGTGTGTGTGTGTCTATATGTCAAAGGGTTAATCTAACAACGATATTTTAGGGACATAGGGTACGTTAAGTTGATTTCAAGGCATACGTGAGATTGAGAAGAGAGGACGAGAGGACATGGACTTTTATCCTGGTTCATGCCTTTGAGATGGGTAATAGCCCTAATTCAATTTTTATGTATAACTCTTGAGACAAGTCACACAAATTACAAAGGGAAGTATGCTAGCTAATCTAGCCTACCAACTAATCTTGACAAGAACTGATCCGGTAAATTGGAGTTAAAACTGATCCTGACAAGATCCAGATATGGCTTAAGTCTATAGTTTATGATTCGATGCCCCCTCCCCCTGTCTCTTAGGAGGTGTTGGTGTTGTATTTTTACATACAAGAGACTCCTTGTCCAAGTAGAACTCGGAGTCTACAAGTAGGCTACGGGCATATAAGACCTTGTAGTATTCCGTTGGAACCTGATATATTTCCTTATAGGACATCTTACCTGTAAAAGTTCATACTACATCCTTCCATATAAAACTGGGTATAGAGTATTCCCGATGATTATGAATACGAGTATATGAGGTATATCTTATCTGTACCGTAGATAATTAATTTTTTTCTCAAGAAACCGATTTTAGTAGTAGACGAAAATCTGCAAATAAAATCGATTTGATCCTGATCGATCAATAAGGAAACATAAATTGCATTATAAAATTAAAACGATACTAGAAATTAAACCATGTAGCCGAAGTTAAAAGATAAACAGGAACGCACGAGGAAGCAGGAGATGACAAACTGAACATTTCTTACCATATCTCACTATTTAGGCTGAGTTCGGGAGTGAGGGTTGGGAATCCTCACTCCTAATACGCAAAACGGAGCGGTGGTTAGTGCATGATTATTAAGTATTAGCTAAAATAAACTTGAAAAATGAATTAATATGATTTTTTAAATAAACTTTCATATAGAATGTTTTTGCAAAATACGCAACGTTTAGTAGTTTAGGAAGCGTGCGCGCGGAAAACGAGAGAGGTGAGTTGAGAAAAGAGGGGGAAGAACACAGCCTAAACACAGCCTTAGGTTGTTTTCTCCCCCCTCAACTTTCCCAACTCACCTCCCTCGTGTCCACGTGCACGTTTTTCAAACTATTAAACGGTGTGTGTTTTAAAAAAATTCCTATACGAAAGTTGTTTTAAAAAATCATATTAATCTTTTTTTCAAAAATTAGTAAATACTTAATTAATTATAAGAAAATGTATCGCTCCGTTTTACGTGCGCGGGAGGTAAGTTGCCAACCCTAGAAAGCTAGTTCGCTGTTTATCTTGTGCGGCTAGCTACCTTTTCACCATAGAATGTGAGGCATATAGTTGTTGCTTTCAAAACCTCCTGGAAGAGAGCTAATTTGGTGCACGCACCCTAAGCGTCTAAGCGTCTAGATATATGCATTCCATTCTAAGCTAAGGTTTTAATTTGAGTTACGTTTCACTTACTGAAATAGAAAACCCTAGATAACTTTTATAGGCATAAAGATAAACAGTTTTAACCGATCCCATCAATTAGTTAGTTAGTTTGATAAGACAAAGACATGATGGTCAAATGATTGATAACTTTATTTGTAATGAATGGACACATATAGTTAGAGCTATATTATATTAATTAACACATCAAATTCTTAATTTAGCTATTTACGAGAGCATCGAGCTTGCAGTTAATTGCAATACAAGTATATATGAAAAATGGTTTTATTAGATCGAGTAGTCCAATCAAAGAAAAACAATATTATAAAGTTAGCACAATATAGAAAATCTTTATGCATATATAACCGTTTGTACAACCTAAGTCTTTTACAAACCAGCTGTGCTAGGCACATCAGCAATTGAGCACCGTAGCAAATGTATTAGAATACTATATATAGCTGGACCCTAGGAGAGGATCATTTGCCAAGCATTTTAAATAATTACTCACTCCATTCCAAAAAACCAATCTAGTACCGAATGTAACACATCCTAATATTACGAATCTGAATAGATATATGTCTAAATTTATAGTACTAGAATATGTTATATCTAATCTGAGATTTTTTTATGGGACGGAGGGAGTAAAAACGACTCTTGCTTTGTCATAACCAGTTACTCGCACATTCTCCCTCCTGGTTTTTTTTATCAATCATGATGTACTCCATGTCGGCTAATTAACGTCCTTTCCAGATCATCCTTAATAAACATTAACTTTGATTTATGCATGAGTTTAATCGACGTTGCTTTGGTTGCTAATCACTATGCAAGCGTGCGATAGCAGTCTATCATTAATTTTGGACACTATGATTTATAAGGAATGTATATGACAACGTACATCAGATTAATTGGTTATTTCTCTACATCAAATACCATTCAAATTAAGTAAAGTCTAATTAAGATCAATAAACAGATCGAAATACAAAACTAAACAAAGATAAAAATTAATTTCCCATATATGCAACCCGGTCATGCATAAATATTTGATGATTTACTAACATTAGTTCAAACTTTGATAATCAATTGCCCATAACAGCGAACATATTTCTATGTTCCAAATTAATGAAATCTCCCTAGTTCTGTATACATACATATTCTCTCAGCATCTCACTATTTCCTTGTTTTGGTATGCTTGTTGTGCTTGGAGGATATTTTGATCATATTAATTTTACATAGAGAATTTTTAGATAATCAATAAAATCTAACATTTGCTATCTCAGAAGTTACAACCACTTATTACAACGTTGTTGATCCAAAGCCAAGTATAAAGGCAACTAACAAAAGATGGGGAGAAGATAAATCTAAGATTCAAAAACAATAAAGACAGGATAAAACTTATTTAGACACCAAAATCTACTAGTAAATCTCAACAGAAA
Organism: Oryza punctata; assembly: GCA_000573905.2. Classification (NCBI taxonomy): domain Eukaryota; kingdom Viridiplantae; phylum Streptophyta; class Magnoliopsida; order Poales; family Poaceae; genus Oryza; species Oryza punctata. Next base: position 24,183,213 of record CM002491.2, on the reverse strand, counting down.
GTTGACGAATATTTGCATAACTGTTGTCTCCATGTTTTGGCATGAAAGATGAACGAATCCCCTTGTCCCTCAACAACGTCCAAAACCGAAGCCAATATTTTATGTAGAGCATGGTACATACGTACATGCATTTGCAATATTTTTGAGAATGGATGATCAGTCATTAGATGTTCACATGTGTGTCCTGATAGATTCATCGATCAAAGTGGTTACAAATCGATTGAGACACCTTTGGACCTGTGAACCCGAGTTAACCCAGCCGGTAACCACCCGATCAACGCTTGTATGGAAGCAACGATGCCCTAAATTAAGCCGTACACTGACCCATCATCACTTAGGAAAAAATTACTTTTGTCATGTCACACCTCTCACCCACTGTCCTTTTTTCCCCACAGTTCCATCACCTAAAGCCCTGCTCATACCACTGTGCACTCCATGTCTCAGTCACTTCACTTCTCCCCTTTTTAGGCCAAACAACACCTCCACCACCACCCTGCTCTCCCCCTAAAAATAGAAGCATCAGCATGCGATTCCCCACACCATCGAACAGACGATGAAGCTGCAGCTGCTCTCCCAGCAACTTCCCAGACACCAGATGGGCCTATGAGATCGGAGAGCCTACTGCTGCGCTGCAGCTGTTGCTACCAGTCTACTACCACCACCGCCACCACCACTGCTGAGTAAGGAACATACAGATCGATGAGATCTGCTAACACTTCCAGATTATTGTCCTTCCAAACGAACAATTCCGCCTTAAATACCTTTTTCTTTCTGTGTGATCACTGCAGCTTCCCTGATGCTCCGTTTTGTGCAGGCTTTCATCTTCTAGTAGCCAACTAATTTCTGATTTCACTTAGAGTTCTGCAACCACCGACCAAAGATCAGGCGCCCACCGACGAGAAGGCCCCGGTAATTTCAAGTTTTCAGTTATAAACAATACCGACTCATGTACTATGAGAAGTATGAGTGCATCTTGGCATCAACTTCAAACTTAGGTTCAAGGAGAGAGAGCACCAACTCCGAAACAGATCTCTCCAATATATCCTAACTGTAAACTCATACTTGTAATCATTGACCTCATCATGCATGGTTAGAGGATATGGAGTAGCAGTAGTTCTTTTCCCAATATATTAGTAAGCAAACAGTAGTTTGTTTCATTTATTTAAGCGAGGAGAACTGTAAGTGAGAGCCCTACTTACTAAAGTAAATTAAAACCAGAATTGTTTCAGCTCACAGTCACGCTCTTTTCCTTTTTTTTTATTTTTTTCCTAGTTAGGAAGGAAGAACGAGCTGATCCATGGACCTGTCGCCGAACCCCGACAGCCCTCCGTCGGGAGGGGGCAACGGCGGCGGCGGGTCGAGCAGCAGCAGCTCGTCGCCGTCCATGGGCTCGGGGGCGCCGCAGTCGCCGAGCCGGTACGAGGCGCAGAAGAGGCGCGACTGGAACACGTTCGGGCAATACCTGCGGAACCACCGGCCACCGCTGAGCTTGGCGCAGTGCAGCGGCGCGCACGTCCTCGAGTTCCTCCGCTACCTGGACCAGTTCGGCAAGACCAAGGTGCACACCGCCGCTTGCCCCTTCTTCGGCCACCCGAGCCCGCCGGCGCCATGCCCCTGCCCGCTCCGCCAGGCCTGGGGCAGCCTCGACGCCCTCGTCGGCCGCCTCCGCGCCGCCTTCGAGGAGAACGGCGGCCGCCCGGAGTCCAACCCCTTCGCCGCGCGCGCCGTCCGCCTCTACCTCCGCGAGGTCCGCGAGCACCAGGCGCGCGCCCGCGGCGTCAGCTACGAGAAGAAGAAGCGCAAGAAGCCGCAGCAGCAGCTGCAGGGCGACAGCAGTGGCCTTCACGGCCACCAGCATCACCCGCCGCCTCCACCACCTGCCGGCGCCGCCTGCTGATCGAGAGCGGACGACCGAGCAGACGACTGGCCGATCTACCTAGGCTACGCTCTCCTATTTGATCGGTATGCCAGATCGAGCACATATATTTTATGTGCACTATAAGTTCGCGTATGCATGCATGTGCAGGGTAATGGCTTTTAATTATTTGTGCTGCTAATTGTTCGCAAACTCTGTCGTCGGAAGTACCAGTAGTAGGTGCTTCGTTCGTACTGCCTTATCGCCTGTGATTCTATTAGCTTTCCAGCTTCGGTTTGTTGATGGTTCATTAATTTGCTTGTGGGAGTAGTAGTGAGTAAATGATTGTTGTACTTTGAACTGAGGAGTATGTCCTTTGAGGTCTAGCTAGATCTAGAGGGACAGAGAGATTCACATATGCAGAGATCTCTCTTGCATGTCCAATCCAATCGATCTGGCCGGCATCTCACGTTTGCATATCATGCATGTGCCAATTCTAGCAGCTTCTTGTTTCTTGTTTTGCTTCCTGTTTCCTTCCCTTTTTATCGTAGTACTGAAATGAAGGGTTTTGGTGAGCAAGAGTAGTGAGATCGATGTGAATGGTGCATGACCAGTTCCATCCACCAGGGGTGGTGGTACTGGCCAACAGTGACACGCACTAACAGGTGTGTAGAAGTAATATACGTTGATGCCGGATGTGCGTTTGTGTGGGAAAGTGATTTCATCCAAATATCATATCACTTAAATAATAATCAAAATTTTTGAAAAATTTGGTAAGATAAATTAATATGAAACATATTACTCTAAAAAATTTTAAATTAAAATTTAACTTTTACAAGTTGTAACAAAAATAACAAATATATATTTATACTCAAGTTTAATTTGTTATTTTTATTGCAACTTGTAGAAGTCAAATTTGATCTTGCATATTTATGGAGTGATATATTTCATATTAATCTATATTATTAATTTTTTAAAAATTTTTTATAACTATTCAAATGACGTATAAACAACAAGGGAATATCCTCTCGAGGGATAAAAATCCATATATGTGTGTGCGCATGCTGCATGGATATGTCTGGGATCTGAATGTGTCAACTGGACCTATTCTTCTCCCCTTCGTGCAATGCACTGTGTCCTGGTTTTATGATCTATCTTTTCGCTTGGATTTCTGAATAGTTGTGTCCCATCATGGATTATTGGATGCTAGTAGTACCTGGTAGCTAGCTGCATACTGCAGGTACCTGAGCAAACATGACATATATAAATGTACGTAGTATGATGCTGAAAGTTTCATACTCCTAATTAAGTACCGCATGTGTCTGCAAATTAAGTTTTCCTCAGGATCAATTTCCTTTAATTTGTGAAATCATTAATTACGAGTATACATCAATGTATATGGGGACAAATTAATGTTCTCTATGCATAATGTCATATTGATTCTAGTTAGAAACGTTTAGGAAACGTAGATGAATAACTCCATATTCTGCGTATATGATAACAGATAACAAACAGGCATGCATTTCTACACATTATTATAGTTCCATATGGGACTAGCTAGGTAGCGGCACGCATCTCCTAAATTAGTTTCATATGAGAATATGAGATAGAGCATCAGAGCATGGATGTTTAGATCACTATGTTCATTCCAGGATTATAGCTACCAGATCATATATCTGTAGGCATGCATGTTATCAGCAATGTAAATGTCTAAAATGATGTACTGTTTTTTTTTGTTTTATTCCGAACACTTGATATCTCACCTTGTTTTCCATATTATTTGTGCAGATTAATTGCATATATAAATTGATAGAAATTGCAAGATATTTTGCATATATATTGCCCATGATGATATCGCATTGCAGCTAGAGACAAGAGAAAATTTAATCCAAACAGTACATCAAAATAGTAATATTAGAAACACAACACCAACGATATACCAATTTGATTTCACAAGCAAACTGGTATGCAAATCTTAAGGAACTATATTTGCTGCAATAGCTAAGGACATATGTAAAGTAAATCAATGGATATATATTAATTGCTATATCTTGCCAGAGTTTATTGGCCTGTAGCAAAGATGGTAATCTTTGGGAATTTATGTTTTCTCATTTAAAATGATTTAACTTTGGAGTATATTTTTCATAGGGTGGTGAGCACCTACATAATCAGATCTGCACATTTTTGTAATCGTTAGTACACCTGAGAGGCTGAGATGGACCAGCTAGAAGCATGAAATATTGTCCCACTTTACCTCTCCAAAAATTGATTGACAAACTGATACATACTTCGATCATAATAATATATATAGAACATCTTGACCTGAGTATTTTTTTTTTAACGAACCAGCACTTAGAGTTAGCCAATTTCATTGAATATAGGTGAAAGAAGTAAAAGGAGTTATACAAACAAGAAAAGAACTGTACAAGAAAAAACAAAGGTAAGAACAAAGCTAAAACAATAAGCTCTAAGAGCATCTCCAAGAGCTCTTGTATATCCCGTTGGCTAGCTAAAAAAGAGGAAAGAGAGAAAAAATTGCATCCGACAGACTAGCCAACTGGATAGCTATCTTTCCACGCTAGCTATCTCCTCCCCTTCGCTAGCTATCTTTGCCTAGCCAGACGGGCTCTCCATCCACGTTCGCCAGTTTTAAAGAGTCTGTTGGTTTACCGCTGTTTTTGGGAAGTTTTTTATTTTTTAGCTAGCCTCTTGTTCTTTAAATTTAGCTAGAATTATTGCTAGTCTCTTGGAGATGCTCTAAGAGTCATTTTGCTCCTGCTAAGGCTAGTTTTGGACTCCTCGATTTTCACCAGCAACAGTATTGCAGAAAGTTTCTTGTGTTGGAACACTCTCTAATTCCTTTCCTTCCAAATTTCCCATTCTGTTAGTAGGATGAGGGCGATGACTCCTTTTCTTGGTAGCTAACGCCGTCCACCACTCGTACAGACCGTCATAGTTGTGCTCTACATTGCTGGTTGATCTCCTCGAACGAGGTCCACGTTGATAGCATGTTCTGTATTCTCTTCGTGTATCTGTATTTTGCTAGAGGTGGAACGGCGTTTCCGGGTGTGCTGGCAGAGCAAGCAATAAGTATAGTTTGTCCAACCGCGAGTTGCTAGTCTATCACATATCCACACTCGGTTCTGCATAATTAGCATGAAAAGATCTTGTATTACTGAACTGGAGTGTGAGCTGGCTGCTGTGGGCAGATAAAAATCTATGCATTTCTGTGGTGTTTTTGCTATTTTCAGTATAATGAAATGCACTCACACGGCGAAAGCTAACAATAAATTAATAAGCATGCAGTATGTGTGCTGCAACAGAAAAAATGTTTGGATTGACTTATGTCTAAACACAATACTTATATGGCATGTGAACTCAAACTGAACAACATGCATGAATAAATTCGTTCCTCGAAGAAGCAAGATTGGGAAAAAAAACTATTCCACATTATTATTATTTTCTAAAAATTAAATAGAACCGATACTTGAACTGGAAGTTTTAATAACTTTCAAAATCCACTTATATATTACTGTACTGGATTGCAAGGCATATGCTACACATTTGTGAAAATCATATATGTGCCCCTGTGATTCATGTTTATAATTTTCAAAATATCACTTCCATATATCCAAAATCATTTTTTTGTCGAATATCTTTGGTTAACAATACTATGGAACTTAGTGTTGGTGCTCTCTTAGTCTTAGACTTGTTTGCAAGTGCAATTAGGGGCATCTGGTAGGTAGCTACTCCAGCTAGCTAGCACGGCAGCTTATATAACATGTCAAACAAACTTGACCGCGCACGCAAAGAGAAGAACAATGTAGGACCAAGCTTTTCTCTATAATGGTGTAGGAATAAGTTAGCTAGGGCATTAATATATCGCCAGGTAAATTATGTCGCATCTCGAGCGTGTCTATTTACACGCTGCCTCTATATTTACTAACCCAAGTATGTAGAGGCGCCCACGCGAGTGTGGCTGATAGCTAAATAGACACACACTGCAGGTAATTAAGTTAATTTGGTTGAGAAAATAATTAAACACCGCGGCGAGTGCATAAAAAGTTGAGTCCTATCACGAGGGACCCTTCACGTCAACCGATTTAAAACCCTTTTATTTTTTATTTTCGATTGTAGTATCGGTTTTTAATTTTTTCAATTTAATCGAGATGTTTATAGTTTGAAATATAGAATAAAAAATCGTTTATTTAGTAGTGATATTACTGCACAAGTATCCTGCTGACGAAGAATCGCATTCATACACGATCAACACGTACTTACGCTGCCTAGCTATCATTACTGAATGTCTGAATCACGTACTGGCGCCTCATCCTACCGATGCAGTTGTACAAGACAGTCCACGAGCGTACGATCGAACATCGAAGCGCGATATAATTAGTGAAACCCTTTCAACTCAACGTCCAAACCGAAGAACTATACTACGATCTCGTCTCGGCCGGCCAGGACGACAATTAAACCTGCAGAGTACTGCAGAGGTTGCAGCTCCTCTCACTCTCTCGCTATACACCATGTATCAACGGCTCTACTACGAGACTACGCATGCATGCACGCGTCCGTCCTGGCACGCGCGCGGCGCGGGGGGTCGCCGGCCGCTGTGTCCGCGCGCGCGCGTGCAGGTTTGCCGGCTTGCAGCAGGGTGCAGCGCTAGCTATAGTCCGCCTTTGTCTCTCTCCGCAGCGTCGCGCGGCCACCCTCTGAAGCCGATGCCGGGTTGCTAAGAATCAGCATGCATGGCCTGGCGCGCGCGCAGGGGGGGTCTCGGTCTCTGCCTCCGCCTATTGACGGGGTGCCCCGCGTTTGACCGACCCGACGATCGATCGATCGATCCGCCCGGCCGGCCCGGTCGTCGCGAGCCGAGCTGAGAGCTGAGAGTACGTACATTACGGGGCCCAGCGCGCGGCGGGGGGAAGAGGGGTCACCATCGCGCGTGGGTCGCGGTACTTGGTGTCGGCGCTCGTGGGAAGCTAGGCGACGACGGATCGGCCAGAGGGGGGGACGCTGTAAGCTGTATACGTTGCCCCCATGCGCGCGCAGCCCTGCACCTGGGATGCCCATCGGTGGGCTCCCGCGGTGTCCGGCTCGCGCACGATCGAGGACGAACCCACCTGCAGCTAGCGCGCCGAGCTATTCACCCCGGCTAGGTGTACTGGCCGTGTACTGCGTGCCTGCGCCACGCGACGATCCCGGCAGCTAGCGTGGCGGGTGGGCGCGGGGCCGAACTTGACGCGTCCGCGCGCCACCCGCGACATGTGCCGAGGCCCACGCCCAGCCGTGGGACTAAATGGGAATAAGTTCATCCGAGGTAGGTTTCTTAACTTGTTAATGAATCCGATTTTCATTCTTCAACCGTAAAACAAGATACAATAAGATCCTCAACTGTTAAAACCAGTGCAATGTAAGTCTCATGGTGGTTTGGATGATGGTTTTAACTGATGTGGTACTTACTGGCTAATTTAGCTCGGTCTTAATCTGACGTGGCATTGACATGAAGCTTACGTGATAATTTGATTTGATAAAATGATAAAAACTGTGACCCACATATCAGTTACACCAAAATAAATAAATAAATAATGGTGAAGCCCACGTGGACCCCGCATGTCATTCTCACCCTCTCCTCTTCTTCCTCCTCTCTCCCCATCTCCCTCTCTTCATCTCTCTCCCTCTCCTCTCTCCGGGCGCCACGGGGAGATAGCGGCGCGCGACGCCCGGGGGGAGACGGGAGAGGAGGGAGCGGCGCGCGGAGGCCAGCGAGGCGGGCGGAGAGGGAGGAGGCAGAGAGGCCGGTGACGGCCGAGCGTCATGGGTGGGGGCTCGACGGTGACGGACGGAGGGAGAGGTGCGCAGCGCGCGGTGGCCAGCGGGGAGACGGGAGAAGGGTGGTGACTGGCAAAGGTGGCAGCCGGTGAGAGAGGCTCACGGTGCCCCTTCCGGAGTAGAGGAGGACGACGACCACGCCATAGTGTCCCATCCTGATCTCGTGCAGATCTTAGACCCCATCACTGCCACCCTCCTCCCATGCTCTCGTTGTCCGTCTCCGCCCCTCTCGCTGGCAAGGGGGCGGGGAGGCCGGGAGAGCCATCGGAGTCATCCCTACCGCCGCCATCGTCGTCCGAGCCGCTCCCGTCGGAGTACGATGAGCCCGACGCTAGATGCGGCCGTCGGCGGATGCCCCCTCCCTCTCTCTTGCCCGCGCATGTTGTGGTGGTGTTCAGCGGTGGCTGCTATCGGCAACCGGCGAGGAGGGTGCTGCCGCTTCGAGGAGGAGGCGCGAGGAGCAGAGAGGGAGGATATGGGGAAAGCCGGCGAGCGCGTGGAGAGGGAGGAGGTGGGCGCCACCCTTCTCCCTCTCCGCGTCCGTCTCCGCCCCCTCGCCAACCACCGCCCTTCTCCCTGTCACACTCTGATCTGGCAACTAGTTCACCACAACTCCTACCGAGCGGGTGACAATGCTAGGGTCAGCCTACCAACGAGGGCTTAACTAAGACTTCTAGAGGCTTGAGAACACATTTCTTTAACTGGGCGCGAAGAAAGGCGAAATATAGGACAAAAGGCACAATACACGACTAGCTTCTAAATTTTGATTGAGAAGGGGAAAACAGGAAAAGATTTTTCACAAAACTAGAGCTAAAGGGGACAGCAACACCTTACCTTTCACAGATAGTTTTGTACTCAAATAACGCAATTTTATTCAGGGGTTTCGATCCTAGGGCCAACTAATACTCTGATACCATCTCTTGTCACACCCTGATCCGGCACCGCCGTACAACGGCACCTGACAGGAGCATGTCATAGAAAAAAGGGCGTGAACCGCTTCCTACAAAACCGCGATATCGGTACCAGTCCCAGGACATAACACTGGTACCCACGGTGATAAATAATGAATCATTGCAATCCTTAAATTAAATAAAGGACTTATTTACCTTAACTTAAGTTGCAGCTCTCGGGGGAACCCGAGAATGCAACAGACAACATGGAAGCAGCAATAGCAGAAGCAGAGGCAGCGAAAACCAACGACTAACACCCAACACCGCAAGCGACGGCTGGTAACCAGGACGAAACCCTACTCTTCACTTCTCTTCGACTTCACCTCAGGATGGAGGAACTATATAATAGAGCAAGGGTGAGTACTTATGTACTCAGCAAGTTACGGGAACTTAGGTGCTTAGTGCAAGCTTGAAAGAGGAGAAGGGTTGTTTTGCAAATCCTTTATTTGGAACCATTTTGAAACCACTAGGTGATTTTCCTCTTTTTAAGTTTGGGTCGAAAAGAGACTTGCGTCTCAATTCGACTTAAGAGATGCTTTTCGACAACTCAATTGGTAATGCACTAACTTCCTAGGTCGGTTCATTGATTCTCGGCTCACATAGCCATTTCACTTGATTAAGCGGCTCCCCGAGCCATTTTCATTTTCCCAGACTCCAAGAGTCCCACTACCCCGAAGCACAACATCCTGCTTCCACCCGGGAAGCCTAGTCTATGATGCCCTCAGACATCCTGGATCACACAGATCCGTTTCTGACCACCCAGGCTATCTATCTGCCACATAGGCTGATTCTGGTAACGATTCCCAATCGACATCACTTTTCACAAAGCACAGGAAAACAAAACTATGCAACGGGAATCACCTTGCATCCTCCCATGACTGTGGGCATGACTGTTCGATCAGTTTATTAACCTCTGTAGAGGGGTACACTTTACCCACACAACACGAACTTACTCCAAACACTGGCCGGTGTCGGAGGTTCGTGACAAAGCCTTTCCAAAGCTAAATCCTAGGTCACCTCATGCCACATAGACAGTCTCCCTAACAAACATCAGGCCAACTCCGGCTTTCCTTTCAGGACTCCCGGGTGCCTTCCTCTGTTTAGGACTCCCAGGATGTCTCTACTACCATGTCCCCACTTTCCACCCCTATTGACATACAAGATTTTCTAGAAGCAGCTAATTACTTAGCCAGGGTGTCCCATTCCAACATGTGGTTGCACTTGCTATGCTCGGATGTAAATCCCACAGGAATCGGTCCTTATATGCGAATACTGGAACAACACCACGCAGGCGCAACACCCGCATCGCGAGATTTCACAATCATTTTTATTTTCAAACACACCAACACCACGTGTCGGGTTTTCAAGGCTTCTCAAACCCATTTCCAAATTTTTCGACAAACAACGTTGTATGTGGAGTAATTGGTACTCATTCTCAGAGAGCACGGATACTGAAGTACCACAAAGGTGGAGCGACAAGGAAGGAGGGTATATCGGCCTACAAGAAGTAGTGCGACCACTCGGCAGATCCAGAGGTTTGGCACGCAAATCGAGGCCAATCAAATTATGAGTGTACTATTAATGCAAGTTGTAAACAAAATAATAATGAATTTTCAATTATAGGAGCAATATGGTCAAGGGTGACATGCCTTGCTCAAGGTCTTCACGTTGCTTCCCGAAATCCGCACTCGAACGAAAATCTGCAATCGCAACTATACGCAAACAATGAAAACCTATACAAGGACCAAAAGAAAGACCCTATTTAGACTAATTAATAGTGCCAATAGATAGATCTCAATTTTATGGAATTACTCGAAGTAGAACAAAGTCAATCGAAGTTACAGATTGCGAGAATGGAATTTCTAAGGATTAATAATTTTCTATCTAAAGGAAAAAGGAATTGATAATTCCATTTGAAAGGAAAATGGAAGGAGGGACGCAATTTGGACTTCCGGTGAGCAGCTAGGTGTGGCCCGGGAGGAATGCAAGGGCGTGGCCTGGTAAACGGGCTAACACACGGGAGGTGGCCCAAGCGGCCAAGCGGGGCGCGGCACACGCGGTCGCGGCGGCCGCGGGGAGAGGAGGCCGAGTTGATCGGGGCGAGACACCACCCGCGCAGCAAGGCGCGTGCGCATGCGGCCCGGTGGACGCGGTCCACCACGTGGGATGCTGAGCAGGACCCACCTATCAGTGGCTTGGTTCATGAAGGAAAGGTTGTTGACGATGGAATTTGGCAAACATATGAATCGGAAACAGGATCCTATTCGAATTGGATTTGGAGATATGCGGGATTCTCGGAACAGAGTGCGCATCGACTGGAAGTCTGTATCGGCTGGTACCGAGTTTGATATGGTTAGCCGATACAGTCGATATTGGTTAAATTGGTTACATGATCAATGTCGGATTCAAAAGAAGGGCTTCGATGATATTGCCAGAAAAGGATGGAGTTCAAGATAGGCAATTGTATCTATTAATTAGGATTTTATGTAATTTCCTTATAGATATTTTCGGTAAGAGTGCGCTTGAGGGACTTGTTCGACTATTGGAGTTGTAATAGAAAGTATGAGTTGTGTCTGTTATGGACAGGTTTGTGTATTCGGGTATAAATATAAACCCGAGGTCTTGTAAATAATTAACATAAGTTCAATCCAATTTCGGTGCATTGCCACCTTTTCTCATTAGTTTGTTTCGACGAGTTCTTGCTTTCGAGTCGAGCTGCATCAGTTTCGATCTTCGACAACAAGGTAATTACTTGTTATGGCGGTTTGCGTTCTCGGGATTAGTGCTTACATCTTTACGACACTCTCATCTTGATCATGTAATCCATCGAGTTATCATATCTATTATATAATCTAGATTGACAATGCTTTATACTGGCATCGACCAACCTTTGTCTAGGGTTTTGTCAATAATGGTTAGATTGACTTGTTAGCTTGAATTAAATAATATATCTACCATCCCGAAAAGGCAGTCATCGGCTTGATTGTCTAGATGTTATGCTTCTTCTTATTCTTAGTGCTGCATCAGTTAAGTTTGATCTACTAAGTCATGCTTAGAATCATAATCTCTAGCATGCTTTATGGTTGTTAATAAGGACAATATCGGGGTTTCAGCCGATCTTACCCGATATAGTTGTTTTACATAGTCTTATGCTTTGTTTAAAATAGTATATCTGCCTCTTGTATCAGGATCTAAACTAATATAAATATATTGAACTCACTGTTAATCTAATTGATGGTAGTTTGATATATTTGTTGCGAGAGAATATCCTAGTATAAGGTAGTATCGGAGCTATAGCCGATGCACGCTTAAATCTGAACATCGGCTATGATATAAACACATATAATCATTATTTCATATTATCTTAAATCTGGGCAATTTATACTGTCTCGGTTAAGTCCGATCTATCCCAATTGTTTATTTCTAAAGTAATAATGATCTATAGATTATGTAACGTTAATATTTACAGCGATGAATCAAGTTTAGGTTTGATTTATTACTGGGAATATGCCTGACGGAGCGTGAGCTCCTCAACGGGGGACAGTGAGGGCCCCCTTGTGTGAGTTCAGTCGGGGACGCAGGGTGAAATTCGCACTCCGATGTGAGAGGGATCGAAAGAGAGGTGCCTCGAGGGAACGCAACACAGGGAATTATACAGGTTCAGGCCACCGGCGAGGCGTAACACCCTACTCCTGTGTGTGGTTGATCAGAGTTCGTTTTTCCGGAAATCCCCCCTCTCTAGGCCTGGGCCTCCTTTTATACCTTAAGGGGTTACCACATGGGCCAATAGGCTGCTTCCCTGAGAAAGGAAAACATTCTTTTACATTTAAGAGTCATCTTGTCGCTCGTCCCAGAAGATGCACGCATAGTCGCCGTGGTGCGACTCCCGTCTGATCAGCCGACTGACAAGGAAGGACGCCCATGTCATTCCCTATTAAATGGGTGGAAACTTGTGTGCTCCGTCCGTACCGGGAGATGGGCGCCATCTGACCGGAACTGACACACCAACTCCGGTTGGAATGAGAGGCAAAAAAGCTCTCATCATTTTGATGGGACCTAACAGGGCGTGCCGTGCTCCGCCTGACGTGCAGCCAGTGCACAGGTGCCGCGCCACCGTCCCATCAGTTATTCTGACCTGTCACAGACCAGTCAGTCGGCGTGACCGGTGTTAGACCGGTTACGGCGCTCCACGCCGGCATTAAATGCGGCGAGGCGCGCTCGTCTGAGCCGTCATCAATGCGGTTGGGTGGGCGTTGGAATCGCTCACCTAACTCCGCACACGTGGTGGAAGCGCGGAGGGGTCGGGGCGGCCCGACCCCTGTGACAGTGGAGTGTGAGGGGAGCGGAGACTAGAGAAGGCGGCTGCCACCTCACCCTCGAGCCCGACCCCCCTCGAGAGAGTACCACGTGGGTGCAGGGGCCCGTCTCAAGTCTTTAGTCTCTATACCCCCAGGCTCGTGTCACCGACAATGCCTTACAACCGATTCACCTCACAACGCATCGTCTAGGTTACATTACGATATGACATCGGCTTCCTAGCCAATCGATTATCATTTACTAATAATATTCGCATGTTTCATCTTGTTAATTGCTGGATCAAATCAACTGGCACGCCCACATCTCACCATCATTTAGGACCTGCACTAGAGTAAGGCAAATCTCTCAGGCCAGTGTGTGTTTTTTGCATCAATAAAGGTGCACGCGTGGTGCTGCGCTAGGGTTTGGTGGGTACGGTTCACGTCGGGTGGACGGAAAAGGCGGGAGGCCCTCGCGCAGCCTCACGGGTCTCCGTGGACCGCGCGCACCGAGGAGAGGAGGGCACCGACGTGGCGCCAGCTTGGCAGCCACGCGAGCTGGCGAGAGGAGCAACAAGCATGGGGGACATCCAACAGCGAGCGGCGACGGTGATTACTGGAGATAGATCACGACGATTCAAGCAAGGGGAGCTTGTCGGAAGGTGAAATGGGATGAGGGAACGTGAGCCAACGGCTCGGATTCACCGGAAGTTCACCGGAGGAGGCCAATCGCGGTGGTGCATCGGGGGTGGAGCATCTACACGATCTAGGAACTCATTCCCCATGGATTTGGGCCACGAGTGGCGCTAGAAAGTGGCGGCAACGGCGAGCTTGGCTCAGCACCGAACGGTGGTGGCCAACGAGCTACGGCGAGCGGCAGCGGGGCTAGCACTGGCATCTATGTGCCAGAGAAGGCGGTGGCGAGCTAGCCACAAACAAAGGAGTAGAGGAAAGGATGGAGGCGACGAGGAATATACCGCGACTGGAAAATGCCGGAAGATGGCCGACGACACGGGGCGTGATCGCCTCGGCCTCGAGCCGAGGAAGGGGAAGGAGATTAGCGGCCGGAGTCCTCTTCGTGCATCCAAGAGCGTGGCTTCTTCGGCACGCGCAATGATGGCGAAGAGCGACGGACAGCGATTGATGAAGGTGTTCGACAATGGAAATCGGATGGTGGCCGAACGAGAGGGGGTGGCGCGGGTTTTATAGGTGCTGCAAGGTAGTGGGAGTGTGAGATGGTTCGCATAGGCGGTGGCGGTCGCGCGGTCAAGAAGCGAGGATGGCGAGCTGAGCTGATGCGCCGGCGTCAGCGGCTCGCTGTCCGTCGTGGAAGAGATCAAGCGGCTGATGCTGGGCGTCGGTCTGGGAAGGGAAAAGGGAAAAAGAGGGAGAGGAAAGGGGACTTGGTACCTTGCCATATTGGGCAAAAAGGAGCGCGGGAGAAGGAGGGAGCGTTGTTGCCTCTCGCTCTTGGCAGCGAGCATGCAGAGTAGCGGGACCGGGCGGGTGATGCCGGTGATGACGGCAAAAGCGGCGGCAGGGTGGTTTGGTTCGGGGCAAAGACAAGGCAGTCGCCGGCATAGGCAGCGACCAGAGGGGGTGATGCCGGTGGTCCTAGCAGGTCGGCCACGACGGGCGCGCGCGCGGGGGAAGGGCGAAAGCGGTGGAGGATTTGAGCGGCGCTAGTGGGAAGAGAGAAAGAGGGAGCGACGACGCTCTCCTCCTTGCACGTGCGGTGCACATGCCCGGGGAGGGAAGCGGGCCGCAACGGGGAAGGAGTGAGTCGAGAGCAGGGAGGCCCAAGAGAAAGGGAGAGAGGTGGTGTCACGCCGAGAAATTTATCCCAAATTTCCAGACTATTTTGCGTATAAATCCCTGTCCAGGAATCAAGCCAGGGTACACAAAACGACAAATCAATATACAGATCCAAACGTAAATAAAGAGTAAATACTTACAGAAGAGGCACTTAGTCCTCACACCGAAAAGAAAACTGCAGCGGAAAAAGATGACGATCCTAGCGGGGCTTCAGCTCCACTCCACGGGCAAAACTCAACTGGGGTATAAGCCTTGGTCTTCTAGCTTCGTCTTCAGCTCAGAAGCACTACACTTCTGAAAAGGGGAAATAATAGCAAGGCTGAGTACAATCACCGTACTCAGCAAGCCACACCAACGATGCATTCGTGCAAGGGAGACAAGGAGGGTTTGTGTGGCTATTTGCATAAAAGCGGTTGTAAACATTTATAGTTGAAAACAGTAAAACAGTTGATTAATTAAGACAAGATTAAACATCTCCACTGAACAATGCTACACCACGTTGAACAGGCCCAACCATTCCACCTGAACTAAACCAGTTCATTAAGTCATGTTAATTAATAAAGTGAGACTAATCACGGTGAATCTGGTTGATCGCCCATAACCGCGGGCACGGCTATTTGAATAGTTTTACTCTGGCCAGAGGTGCGCAATTGTACCCACAAGACACGATTCCACACATGTCGCCATGCCCCAAAATACCACCATGGTACTCCAAAGGGGGAAATCGTGACAAGACCCTTCGCATAACTCCCCCTAACCAAGCGCACCACACCACAGGTTTCGCCCCCACCTTTAAGCCAAGGTAGGCAGCCCCTCTCGTGCCTAGGTAAATCCGGAAGCTGATCAATGGGTAAACCCCCACCGACCCAACCCCATCACGCCCACCCTTGCCTGGATGCGTCAGCTAGGGAAAAGCTACACTACAAGTCCAACAGTTACCCATGCCTGCTTGTGGTAAGCACTGGTAGTCTTCCAGGGTTTCCCGAGAACCGGTCCTTAATTGCCATGGGTGCGACTAGCAAAACCATACACCCACAGCCCACCATTAAGCCATATTTTAGTTAGTTACGACCAACGAAACGTGGCCGACATGTCTCAAGCTCGCAGCTCATCAAGATACTATAAATAGATAATTTAATTGTCCCATATTGTGAGCTAGTGGTATTAAGCATGGCTAAGCATAGTATAATTCTAGCGAGGTCCACATGAGACACAAGCTAATCAAATTATCACCCAGTTTGACAAAGAAAGGACATCAAGTAAATAAGGCACAAGCGAGCAGATAGGTAAACCCTATTCCCATGTAATTAGCAAAACATGCAATTTATTTCTAAACGGTAAAACATTTTATAAATTTGGATCAAAATACTCAAGGCGAATGTGTGACTTCCTTGCTTCTTCGATTGATCTTCCGAACTCTTTTCCTCGCGAACGCGGTCGTCCGAAACGGCGGAATCTACATGTTGGCACGCAAAATGAGGAAAAACTCTAATAAAAACCAAGTAAAAAGTACATAAAAAGTAAACAAACATGTAGAGCTCAATTTTAGATGAATTTTGCAAGTTGAATGGCCCAATTTGGAGTTCATATGAATTAGTTATGAATTTTAGAAGTTTTGAGCCATTAAAATGAATTTTTGAAAATTTACCCGATTTATGACGCAATTATTAATATTTTTCTCAAAGAAAAACGAGGTTTATGACGTCGGCCCTCAGAGAGGAGAGGGCCAAGCCATTGACATGTGGGCCTCGCATGTCAATGAGAGGGGAGGGGTGGCCGGTCCATGGTGGACCAAGTCCACGGGGCACGGGCGCGGCACACCACGTGGCAGCCATGTGGCGGCCACGGCGACCCGGCCCACCAACGGGCCCACCACGGGGGTGGCCCAGCTCGGTCGGGCGGGCAACCCCAGCCAAGCGGCGGCGGCGGCGAGGCTGTGGCGCGGCGGTGCGGGTGGTTGCGGCGGGGTGCGGGCGGCCGGCAGGCCGAGGTGCGGCGGTGGCGGCAACGGGCGGCAACGGTGCTCGGGCGGGGCGCACGGGCGGCCAAGGCGGCAGAGGCGGCGCGGCAGCGGCCGGCGTGCGGTGGCGGCGCACGCGCGGGCGTGGCGCGTCAGCGGGCGCGGGCGATGTGGCGCGACGGCCGAGCGGCGGCGCTTGCGGCGGCGACGAGGGCGGTTGGCGGCAGAGCACGGCACAGTGTGCGGCGGAAGGGGAAAAAGGGGCCGGCGGTGGCGGCCGGGAGCGGCTTAAGTAGGGGGGTGGCGGCCGGGTGGTGCGGGGAGGTGGGCGACGCAGCCGGGCGAAGCGGGCGGCGGCGGTTGCGGCCGACCGGCGTGGGAGGAGATGGGGCCGACAGGTGGGCCCCACCTATCGGTGGCCCGGGAGAGGGAGGGAGGAGGAGTGGACTTGCGGCACGGGCGCGAGCGTCCTCGGCGGGGCGTGGGCCAGCCCAGCGCGAGAGGGAGGAGGCTGGCGGCCCAGGGAGGAAGGGAGAGAGAGAGAGTCGGCCCAAGAAGGAGTGAGCCGGAGGGGAAGGAAAAGGAGGCTGGAGGAGGGAGGAGAAGTAGACTTCGGGGAAGGGGGCTAAGCGGGCCGAGCTGAGAAGGAAGAGGGAGACCGGCCCAGGGAAAAAGGAGGGGGAAGAGAGGGGAGGTGGGCCGCGGGAGAGATAAAGGCCATGGGCCAAAAGTGGCCCAAGGCGAAGGAGGAGGGGTTTATTTGTTTGTCTTTTTGTTTAAATTGATTGAGTGAACTTTATGCTATTAAAATCATTTCTTGAGCTCCGAAATTTCACGAAAAATTCCAAAGAGTATTTTAGGGCACGGAGAATATGCCAAAAATATTTCCGGCCATGATTTTTAAAGGAAAATTTTAATTCCCTTATTATTTCACTTGATTAATTTGCTTTAATTTTTATATAAATTCTAGAAAGGATTTATTTAATGATTTTTAATCCCGATCGAAAATCGGGGCGTGACAGGTGGGGAGATGGGTTGGCCGAGAAAAGCGGCCCAAGCAAGAGGGAGGCGAATTGGACTTTTATAGTGAAAGTGATTTCGGGAGAATTTGAAGTTGGAATTTGGATTGGGTTTTTGGAACTCGAATGGTCAAGGAGGAGTCAATCAAGAGATTCAAAATATAGGTTTGATATTTTGGAATTGAGAGAAATATTTGGCGAGGATTCAAATGAGGGAAGGATCAAAATTCAGAATTTGATTTTGCAATAGGAATTTCGGGAAGACGATTTTTGATATCGAGCATTGGGATCAAGGATAGATTTTAATTGAGATCCATGGCACGACTTAAGACTCGCACACAAAGAACGAAATTTTTACAAATAGGATTTTATTAATTTAGGTTTTTAACGTCTCGCAAAAAGCAGGGCGTTACACTCCCTCTCCGCGTGCTCACCGGCCGGCGAGGGAGCTCGAGAAAGAAGGAAGGATAGTCGGGAGGGAGAGAGGAGGAGGTGCCGACACGCCATCATACGTGGATAGAGAGGGGTGGGATCCATTGACATGTGGGTCCCAATATTTTTTTTGTTTGATTGACATGTAGGCCTCATATTTTTTTAATTTTTATTTTTTTGCTTCCAGTGCCACATCACCACCACGTAGGACGAGGACCAAGTCAAACCAGCCACGTATGCGCCACGTCAGTCAAAATCACCATCTAAACCGCTAAGGGACCTAGTTTGCACTGGTTTTAATAGTTAAAGGACTGTTATATCTAGTTTTCCGGTTGAAGGATGAAAATCGGATTTGTTGACAAGGTAAAGGACCTCAAGTGAACTTATTCCGACTAAATGAATCATCCCCCACGAGAGGAAAATGGCCCAGATTCAGCCGCAGGTCGCCTGGAATGAAGGAGCAGTACTTGTTCGGAGGCAGTCGAGTTTATTTGGGCCTCTCGAACAAAAAGGTTTATTTGGGCCGAAGTGGTGCATGAAAGGATGTGCAAGCCCACTGTGCGGTTATAGTATCCGAATCTGACCCTTTTTTAGCCTGTGGGTCTTTGGGTACTACTATCATTTTTCAGGGACTTCCAAATATCTCCGGTAAATTACAACTTTATTACAACATCCTTTTGTGTACGTTGGTGTTCTTTATTATACTTCACTAATCACACAAGAGTAGTCATCGTGTATAGTACGTACTACGCACTTCAGTACAACAATCTAAATTAAGTAGATCGACTTGACCATTCTAAATTGCAAACGACGTATGACCAAAATTGACGTACTAAAATACAGGACGGTTTGTTGCCCAGGAAGCCGTCGTTCTTGTACTCAAGCACATGCAAAGATCTGATAAAGTGTATATATATATGGACGTTAGACTGTTAAGAAGAACACTGTATCATGGAGAGGCATATACGCTACGTCGTTACGTACGTTTAGTGCCAGCGCCTACTGCAACAATTCCTCTTTTTTTTTTCGTTAAAAAAGAACTGCAATTCATCATTTTCTATGGCCGCAGAAAGCCAGAAATATATCCAGATATCCTAGTGCATGCCAACTTGGACTTACGTACGCACATCTAGCTATACATATATCTGTAGAGATCTGTATATATATATATAGTACCCCTTTTTTTTGGAAGACATACATCTGTATATACTTGGAGCTGAGATGCCAACTTGCCTAAAATTGTATAGGATTTTCGTTCATATATTATGTCCAGAAGACCAGATGAACACATGAAAGAAGACATATTGTCTATATATACATCAAGAGTTCTAGATTCCATTGCATGATAGCCTGGCAGTTTGGCCGGCCCGATCAACAAGAGGCAGAGATCGATGGCAGTAGCTAGCTAGCTAGCTACTACTTGCTAGCCAGCTGATTGATTCTCATTTGACAGCCATGTTTGTCTTTGGAAAATACAGTCTTGCTTTGGAACATAACTAACTGGAAGCAATATTACTCCAGTAGTAGGCTAGTAGCTAGTTTTTATTTTTTGAAACTCATTACCATTTTATTAATATAAGACAGTTCACGGAAATAATTCCCACAAAATATAATTATTTTTTGAAGGAAGGTTATATGAAGAAAGGAAACAAAGTCCCTAATATAGTCATACAACAGTAGCAACGAATGCGCTCGATAGGGAGTTGCGACATTGCCCACGGGATCGGCTAAACAAACCAGTGATCCCCTTCGGATGCTATCACATGATTGGCTTAAATCCAAGGTCTATTGCTGAGTCGTGGATTTTAGAGTGAGCTCACGGGACCCAAGCTCACTGTTAAATTTGAAGAGAACAAACAATTTGTACTCAACCCAAACAGTAAACCCAATATGGTTGCTACTGCAGGACAACAAGGATGATATCTCCCAAAGGCTAGTAGCTAGTTAATCTCATCAAATGACATGGACCAAGCTTTTGCCTCACACATAGCGGATGGCTCCGTGTTCCGGAAAGAACTAGTTTTTACCGAAGGATAATTTTACTATTCTTAAAAAAGGTATTAGGAGGTACCAAATTTTCTAATGTAAAATTTTATATGTACATTCAAGTTTTATAGGTACCTACACATACTTACTTTCTCAGTTACTGTAAAACTTTTCTTTGCTGAAACTTTATATTGATCTCGTGGCCACTTTAAAAAAAGCATGGTACGTATACATGGAGAGAAAAAAAGACTATTTAACAAGTGGAAATGCCAATAAATTGTAACAACAAATCCAGTTTGATAGCTCATAGATCGTTTGATCTATGAACTGGAACTTTGGGATGGATTGTATCAACTTACATACGAGTAGAGCGATACATTTTTGACTCCACAAAATATATATACAGTTCAAGTGACCGAACCATCTCGTGCAGGTTCCAATCTAAACCAAACACTACCTACAGTAGCAATAGTTTATTTTTAATTTTTAGGACGAAATAACTGTATCAATGGAATTAATTCAATCATTTTTCCTTCACAAATGCAGGCACGATGATCTCACTGCATGCACGATCAATTGGCATCAACTCCACCCTTGTGGGAACCTCATGCCCCCGAGGCTCGCCGTCTCCTCGAAGCCGGTTTCGTAGAAGAAGCCGTATTCATCCCCAATTCCGATGGACCCTAACCCCATCATCGGCGAGCTGTTCACCTCCTGCGGAAAATGATCGAGAACCGAGTTGCACTGGAACATCGCCAAGTTCAGCAGCTGATGGCTTGAGCTGTCGAGTATCTCGTTCTGCCTCGGCGCGAATCCTATCGACGAGCCTGTATGGTCGTCGCTGCTGTATGCGGCTTGGCCAGGCACCGCCGCCTGCGACGAGCCGGCGAATGTCACCGGGGAGGCTGCGCTGGTGGCGTTTTCTTGCTCGCCGTCTCCCTTGTTCTTTTGGAACACCCTGCAAAGCACCCAGTCCTCCTGCAAGAAACGCATATCGATCCGTCCAAGTTAGCAGCAGCAACAAGAAGTAGCACGTTTTGGCGGGTAGAGAGAAGCTAGCTCGTGCTACCTTTGGTGGAGAATGCGGCGAGTCGAGGCGGAACTCGTGCATGACCCAGCCGGACTTGACGCCGTTGGGGGCGCGGCCCTGGTAGAAGACGAGCGTCTTCCGCATGCCGACGACGGCGCGCGTGGCCGGGCTGCGCACCTCGCGGTCCTTGCCGGTGGCCTTCCAGTAGCCTGTCTTGGTGGCGCGGTTCGTGCGCGACCCCGTTGCGTACTTTCGGTCCCTGAAGCTGAAGAAGTACCACTCGCTCGCCGTCAGCTTCGCCACGTCTGCATGTGCGCAAGAATAGCAAGAACAAATGCGTTGTTAGAGAAGATATTTTAGGGTTAGCATCTTGAGGCTTGAGATAATAACTAATGCATTCGAATTAGTCTGGCTTTGCACGCATGAAGTGAAACTAATTTCTCATACACCGAGAGTTTAGATTGACGGCCGTAAAGTGCTCAAACAGAACTAACTTCTGAAGGAAAAAGGGATATGTTTTTTCAGAAAAAAAAGAACAGAAAAAGGAAGGAACTGTTACTCATGTGACGTAGCAAAGAAACAGACAGTATCGGAGTCGTCATCAAGATGGCGACGAGTACAACACTTTGCTTTCGGATCAGTTAATGTATTATTGGACGAAATTATTGTGGATTATTCCGTGATAAATTATGGAGCTCGAGGCCATTAACTGACAGAAATCGAATCTTTTATTAGGATTCATTCAAGTTAAAATAATTCAACAAATATACTATATACTAGTAGAAAATTCTTCGATCGGGTAGTTCTTTTCCTGTTCATCATTATCATTATGAAATAATCTTCAGTACTTGCTGCTAACAAAGGGGCAAGTTTTTTTTTTTTTGGGTGCATATCTTCAATGGGCAGACCATGCTAACTAATCGATCTGCTAGCCTATATATCCATGTCGCATCATGAAGAAAAATCACAAGCATGGCTTAGTTAATTAAGTCTCTCCTTTTTGCTGTTTTTCGTAAGCATCTCGATCGATCTTCACATCTAGTATGATCTATCTAATCCGGAAACATGCATGCTCAGAGTACTAACGATAAAACAACCTGGGCGAGATCGAGGGGGAGAGACAGATCAATATGAATTAACAAACATGCAGGATATATACTCATGACTCACCGGGAAGCTCCCATGGCTCGCGCGCATGGAGGTCGACCTCCACCAGCGTCCCCTGCGAGGCGCGCTCGTTGGTCACCTTCTTGTAGAGGTAGTGGCAGACCAGCTCCTCGTCACTCGGGTAGAACCTGAACCCCGGCGGCAATGTCGACTCGATCTCCCTCAGACCCATCGATCCCACCCGGCCGGCCGGACGACGTATGTGCAATTAACCACACTTGACCAGCTGATCGAGCTCAGAAGCAACGCGCAAGAACTAATCCTCCTAGTTTGCTTGCTCCTTTTGGCTACAGAATTTTTACGGAGATGGTGAGCTAGCCAGAGCACAAACGAGAAATATAAATAGATATAGGTGTAAATCTTGAGAGTGGTTGGAGCTCTCGATCGAGTCCTTTTTATAGAGTGGCGCCGGCGAGAGGGGCCAAACGAGCTAGCTTGCTGGGAAACGAAAGCTCGCTAGCTAGCCAGTATAGCTACTGTAGAAAGCTCGATCCATGCCGTGTCATGGACCAGTACTTAATTAATCGGCGAGCGAGCGGCACACAGCAGCGGCGGCCGTGCAGTCTCTATCCATCTCCTGGCTAGCTAGCTAGATAGCGGCTAGCGCCCTGGCCTGTACGCCTCGGCTAACTTAGGTGGAAGATTCAAGGCAGCGATATGGACGGCGCATGCTGCATCCTACATGAAACACTGGCTTCCTATATGGCACTTGATCGGTAAAGATTTCTTTCTGTCGATCTATGTGTGTGTGTGTATATATATATATGTGTATATATGTGTGTATGTATGTATATGTATATGTATGTATATATATATGTATGTATGTATATGTATATATGTATATATACTTCGATGGATCTGTCTAATTTAAGGCCTAAAGATTATATATGATGGCGGTAATAAATGGAAAAAGAGAAATAATACATGTTGCATATTTATGAGTATTAAAGCGTTTCATCGATGTATAAGGAATGGAAACAGTCTATTTGACATTTGATAAAAAAACATCCTCCAAAATATTATGAGTTCTGGATCATCATATTATTTTGAGATTCGTACAGTAATCTCTAAACACCCTAACCCATCTTTCTCTCTTCCTCCCTCCTCTCTCCTAGTCTCGCCACCGTCATTGCAAGAGATTTCCCCCACCCAACCCACCCATGCCTCCTCCGCTGCCACCACCTGGCCTCACCGCCACCGAAAGGAGCAAAGGGGTGCCAACAAGGACCCTAGATCCCCTTCCCTGCCTCTCCACCTCCTCAAGGCGGCAGCAACGAGGCGTCCTTGCCCTGCTGTATAGACACATCATCTCTGCCCTCCTAACCATTCGTGTCGCTTTGCTTCCATCACTAACACCGGCCCAATGCGCAATGCTGGCCATGTGGCTTCGGCGGTGTTGCCATTGCCTATCCCACCCATTCCGTCACCCACCGCTGGACCGCCGTCTATCACAACCATCCTTCTAAACACGTCAAACCCCATCGTTGCCAGAGATCAACGAGCTCACTGGAGCAAGAGGAGAAGGTCTCGTTGCACGAATCTTTGAGCATATCGGAGGGTGCAAAATCTGTAAGCTAGGTGGCTTAGATTTTTTATCGAATGGAGGTTAGCAATTTCCTAAAAAAGTACTTATTTCGTACCAAAATAAACCGATCTAGTATGAGATGTGATACATCTTATTTAAATTCATAGTATTAGTATGTGGCATATATCCTACTAGGTTAAACGAAAAGGGTTTTATACGCGCGTACTTTGGTGGGAAGGATTTTAAAGTGCGAAATAATTGGATGGGGAAAAAGAAGATGTCCTTTTAATGTTTGTTCGATCACGTATGATTAGGGACGACGACGACGGCGACGTGATGGCACCCAGAGTATGTGGGTGTGCGTGTGTGAGGGCTGCACAAGCTTTTGTCAACACATAAATAATGCAGTTGTAGTGTACTATGATGGGACCGAGGATTGCAAATCATGCATCGGTTTGATGTGCACATTTAGCTTGATGTTTTTGTATTGCATCTCTAGCTTTGATATAGTACTTAGGAGTAGTAGTTAATTAACCATTAATGTTTCGTAACGATGGAGGCAACAATGTGGTCTTGGATAATTAACAATGTTGTCATTTCCTTTTTTCTTCTCTAGCAAAAATTGTTTCAGTAAATCGCGATTTGGTGGTCTTAACTCCCTGGCACTTTGAAAATTAATATTTCAGAGATGACACTCTTAAAATTATTTTAAGAGTATGATTATTTACTACTTTCAGAGATGATATTTTTAAAATATGACTATTTACTGTTGGACATCAGATTCTTCCTCGTAGATGTAGTGGTGCATCTAGTGCATGATGATGGCTCCTCTATGGTGGCACGGGTCAAGAAGGGCAACAGTGGCGGCTACGTGCCCTCGATGGCCCAAAACTCGAACAGTAATCGCGCAACACAGCGAAGTCAACGAGGCAGCAGCCGATGATCTGGACAAACGTGACTTGCTAGGGTAGGAGGAGAGGATGTGGAAAAGGCCCGACTACAGTAGCCCTTGCACGATGTCAAGGTCAAGCGTACAGAGATGCGGCTCTGCGCAACGGTGAGCAGGTCATGTGCTATCGGCGAGTAGGCTGTTGATGAAAAAACACACAGTAGTCTGAGAGATTTACTTTACTCTAGTGCAGACCCAAAACTTGTACTTTAGGTTCGACGACGTGCCAGTTAATTTGATCCTGCAATCAACAAGAAGAAATATACAATTTTATTAGTAAACAATAATCCATCGGTCAGCTAACCGATTTCATATCGTATGTAACCTAGTCGATGCAATAAAGCATGAATCGGCTGTAAGGTATAGTAAATGATAAAATTAACCTTAAAACTATTATATCGGCTGTAAAGATTAGTGTTATATAATCAATATATCAATATTATTTTAGAGATAAGCAATTGGGATAGATCGGACTGAACCGAGACAGTATAAATTGCTCAAGTCTAAAATAACATGAAATAATGATTATATAAACTCATGTCATAGTCGATATCTAAATTTAAGCATGTATCGGCTATAGCTCCGATACAACCCTATATTAGGATATTCTCTAATAATAAATATATTCAACTATAACCAATTAGATTGGTATCAAG
Organism: Oryza punctata; assembly: GCA_000573905.2. Classification (NCBI taxonomy): domain Eukaryota; kingdom Viridiplantae; phylum Streptophyta; class Magnoliopsida; order Poales; family Poaceae; genus Oryza; species Oryza punctata. The sequence continues at coordinate 24,157,739 of CM002491.2, read as the reverse complement.
CTCAATATATTTATATTAGATTAGATCCTGATATAAGGGGCAAATATAGAACATTAAACAAAGCATAAAACAATGTAAAACATCTATATCAGGTAAGATCGGCTGAAACCCCGATACTATCCTTATTCACAACCATAAAACAGGCTAGAGATCATGATTCTAAATACGACTTAATAGGTTGGATTTAACCAATGCAGCATTAAGTATAAAGAGAAGCATGACATCTAGAAAATCAAGCCGATGGTTGCCTTTTCGGGATGGTAGATACATTATATAATCTAAACCAACAAGATAATCTAGCCGATATCGACGAAACCCTAAATAGAATCCAGCCGATGCAAGTAGATTATATTGTCGATCTAAATTATACAATGTATATGATAACTCGGAAGTTTACAAGATAGAACTAGAGTGTCATGAAGATGTAAGCACTAGCTCCGATGATGCAAACCGCCATGACAAGACCTACCTTGTTGTCGAAGATCAAGATGATGCAGCACGACTCGAAAGCATGAACTTGTCGAAAATAAGAAACAAAGGTTGGCGATGCGCCGAGATTGATTTGAACGTGTGTTGTTATTATTTACAGGACCTCGGGACTATATTTATACCCAAAAATACAAACATTGTCCATCACGGACACGACTCATATTAACCTAATACAAATCCAACTAACGAACATGTCCCTTAGACGAACTATTACCGTGATTATCTATAAGAAAACTACATAAAATATCTTAATTAATAGATACAATTGCCTTTTCAGGACTCTATCCATGCGCGGCAATCCGTATGAAGCACCTTAACTCAACCCGATGACGTGTACCGAGTCATATTTCCAAAATCGGCTCAATCGGCTAACCCTGTCCGACTCGAACTCTGCCGATTCTGTCCGCAGCCGATTCGGACTTCAGCTGATTCTCACTCTATTTCCGATACGATCTAATCTCTTGGATCTTCTTTGATTCTATCATTATCTCCGATACTTGAATTACCAAATTTGGTCATCAACACCTAGGGATGATGTCGTGGTGCATCTCCAAAATAGGCCACGATGCGTCGACCCGAATAAGAACTCCAGCTTGGCGATCTTAAGTAGGTGGTCCTACGCCTCCCGTAGTTGATCTATGGCCACCGCCTTGGCACACCTCAGCAATATATTAGTTGTAACTCTCGTCACTTTGTTGCCTCCTTCTCCTCCTGTCCTGCCACCACCATCAACCATTACTTTCCCTCCCTTGGTGGACACACCATGTAGTTGCAGCCTCTTCCCCTATGCACGCTCCTACTCTGCTTCCTCCTTGTTGGCTGCTCACTTGGCCTTCATTGTTGCCGCTTCAGCACTGCGGGCATGCGATAGGACTCCCCGTAGCATCAACATGTCGCCCACAAGAGAAAAGGGGACCATGGAGGAAGAGCAAAAAAACCTGACATGTGGGGCTAGGGGCATCATGACTTTTCATAATATTTCTCTCCTATTCACTCAAATGGATATTTTAATTGGCATAGTGTCCAATAAAAAATAGCCACATATGTTGTAAGTGTTTTCCCTAAAGATCGACTTTTGCCATATCCAGGAGCTAAAACACGAAGTTACAATGTCCTACAACAAATTTTGCCCTTATCTTTTTTCGAATACATTTAAGATACTTATACATAACAGTGAGTGCCCTCGATCAGCAATAAATCTCTAGCCTCACTAAAATACTACCAAAAATATAGTCACGTGTGCATAATATTACTTAGCACCAAGATTAGTTTGTATTCAGGTGGATAGAATCATGCAAACATGATTTTCCTACTACATCACCGGTGCTTTCCCAACAATCTCAACATATAAATCAAACATCCAACACAATCCACATAATTGTATTTGGTACAAGTCTTGCACAAAAGTCATTATTTTTTTGTTTAAAATTTAAGTTGTTCCTAACAAAACATGTTACAATATTATGGAAGTACACAAATGGACGCGTACATATGGATGCACTTTCACCACTAAAGTATACCCATCGGTGCCGGTTTGTAAAGAGCCATCATTGCCGGATTTTGTGCCGGCACAAATTTGGCGGCACTGATGGCCATCCAGCATAGATGATAGATGGGGAACTAGCACATTTAGGTTTCTATAAGCCAAAGAAAAAAAGAAATTCAAGCTTGATGAATCGGAATGAAGCTAATTCTTCAAGCCACCAATCAAAAACAAAACAATCAAGATAAACACATGACCAAGAACAACACATCACAAATCCTCAATATAAACACATGAACAAGAACAACAATCAATAATCCCCTAAATTGTACATGCACCTGAATCCATTCGTTGTCATCGCGGTCAAGTTGGAGGCTGACAGGGACCTCCAGGTGGGTGGATCCAGCACCCCCGACCTCAAGGCAGCTAAATCCGCTTGCTTGGTCATCCGAGAAAATGGTAGGTCATCAGCGGTCCACAACAGACTCCTTTTGGCACCGTGATGGCCGCTCTTGCTCGTGGTCACCCCCATCGTTGTCGTCGCTGCTCCCACCCGTTGTTGTTGCTGCCGAGTTATTGGCGGCTAGATATGTTTAGCCCCGATCTCACGGCAGAAGATCGATGCGTCGGCCTGGCCATCGGGGAGAAGGGGTACGTGGGGAAGGGGGAGTGATTGCGATAGTAGAGAGAAGGGGCTACAATGGCAGTATAGGAGAAGAGGAGGGGTGACGGCATAGACGAGGAGGCATCGACACGGTGGCAGCGGCTGAGGCGAGGAGGAGTTGAGGCGGCATCGGTGAGTGTGAGGGTGCGAAAGAGAGGGGGTGACTTAACTAAAAAACCGAGGCAGAGGTTGATTCCTCGGCTCAGCTTCATTGTCAATAGTTTTTGAAAAAAAAACAACACCGATATGTAGGATATATTGATGTCATTTGTTTAAAAACCTGCATAAATATTGTTGGTGCCGGTTATTTTAATGAACTTGTATTTATGAGATGTTATATGTGTCAGATTTTAGTGTTAGACTTGCATGAGGTGGGAGGAGGGTCAGGAGGGCAAGAAATAGCTCATATGTGTCTTTTTTCCATTTTTATTTTGGAACATATGAGGCAGGTGTTTTTTATTAGGGGTTTTATAGTAGTGTTTTAATAGAATTTTGAGTAGGATAGGGATTTGTAGTTGGTTCTTCTCTCTTAGATTGTGTGGGGGTGTAGTCTACAATTAAATTCTAGAAGCATCCTTTTGTTGATAATAATAATTAGACTAGTTATTGAAACTAATGATCGATGCATGCATGCATGCATGTCCACGTTACGTGCGGAATGGGTTAACTACTAATAGTAATTGACCGTTCGCCCAACTTTACTATAGTCCCAATTAATGAATAAATTAATTTTGTGCAAAAAAATAAAATGCATGTAGACATGACGTCATGCACTGCGCGTAGTACTTTATATGTACATAATCGGTGAACAGGTCTTTTTTTTTTGGAAAAGGTACAGTTACATAGCCTATTGATTATCCTAATAAACTAAAATAAAAGTTAAAATTTAAATTTTTAAATTAATTTTGATGTTGATTTTAAGATATTTTTAACATAGTTTCTTATCTAGTATTAACTTTTATATCGCTACGAATCAATATATAAAAGCTTCATCTTTAAATTTTTAAAGTTTATTAGGGAATATATAAAAGCTTTATCTTTAAATTTTTAAAGTTTATTAGGGTATATAGACAGACGACGAGAACCTCAGATGTGACGTAGGGCACTTATCCCAGGTAGTCTTTGAGCATTTCGAGTGTACTCATTGAGTAACCACTTGCCACTTTCTTGTGGTTTATAATTACTAGAAGGATTCATTGAACCAATCAGACTCCGATCGAGCAATCAAGAACAAAAGTTGATTGGGCTGCATATGCGTGTGTTGTTCGTATTTACTCTACCCAACTACAATGATTCACGTACTATACTCTACTACACCGTTCATCATCCCTTTCAAAAAGTACATTATTCATCAGATCATTATGCCATTATCATTATTAATTAGGGCACTGTTCATACTGAAAAGACCAGAAAAGGAGAACATAATTAATCAGACATGAAGCCACAAAATTAACTCGTCATTATCTTAAAACAAAATCAAATCGTCAACCTATAATTAATCGTAGAGGCCGGTAAATTCGTCTAAGATGTTTTTTAATAGGTAGAAATCTGGTCTTTGTTTTAGTCCATTATTTAAGAACTGATAATTAATTGTGGGATCTCGGAATTGAGAGAGAAAGCTTACTTGAGTAAATGCAAAATGATGGAAACATGACACGCAATGTAACTATAACTAGCTCACTCATACAACCGAACGGAGCACATTTAAATATAGAATTTTTTTTTAAAAACGTACCGTGTAGTTAGTAGTTTAGGAAGCGTGCATGTGGAAAACGAGGAGGTGAAGTTGAGAATTGTGACTATTGAACACACCCTAAGGAGCTTATAGCAAATTATGATTTAAATTGATCGGGTCCCTACCGCGCGCATCATGGTTAACCTAGATTACTGACTGTTAAAGTACTTTGGTCAACACTTCCCTGTAAAATTCTCAGGAAAAATACATCCGATCAAAAATATATAACGTTTGATTTTCTTATTGAAATTTTAAAACTTTGTATACCAATAAATTATAGAATGCTCAGTTTGAAAAAAATAGAAATAGTACATGTGGATTTATCTTTGAGAAAAATACTACCATTATCTTATAGAGAGTAAACCGTTCTTAAACTTGTGTCATTTAGGTCCTAAACTATTAAGCCGTAGATCTGTATCCCTTGAGAGCTCGTGTGCCAGATCTTCAGACAAGTTTAAAGACTTATTCTGTTTTTAGTATTTCCAAATCATAACCTTAGGAATTTTTCAAGAGTTCTTATCTCATACTAAAAATTCTATGGAATAAGTTTGTAAGAATACAATTTTTAGGAATTTGATAGAATCTGATCTATGAAACAAATAATGCATCCTAAGTTTTCACTTCCTACAAAAAATACTTTGGGAATCCTTTAAACGGAATGAGCCCTTAATAGTTTTGGCACCAGTAGTTTAATAGTTTAGAAACTTAGGTGATAACACCATGCAAGTTTGTCCACTTCGCTCTCTTATAAATTATTTAGATAATACATAAAACTGAGTGATTTTACGCCCTTCAAAAGGTGTCAAGGTACCATATTTTTTATGTAAATTTTGGTATATCTCAGTTACCAAATTTACACTTAAAAGATCTAATACCTCTTAAGTACATAAAAATTTATCTCAGAAAAACAACTACTACATCACGCTTAGGGAATTATATTCCTTATAGAGTCCTGAGAAAGGTGAGGGGTAAATTTTTTACCCGCCATCGTATATTTGTGTATTAAGTATATGCGGGGTTAAATTAAATATTTGTCCCATCATTCATGATATATTATGGTACTAGTGCTATCATATTTAGTATTTTAATAAAAAGTATTGTCAAAATCGTATGTTAGAGGAGGGGGGCTGGAACATTAGTAGTGTGGTAGTATAGTTATAGGTGCTTTGACTCCACCTACCAAGGTTCGAATTTTGGTGCTCATGAATATTACGCGCATGCAAGTGGACTTTCAACGGGATTTTAGCATGTCCTTTCAACATAATTTTAGTGAGACCAAGGATTTACCACAGGTTTCTATCTCTTAGAGCGTGTGTGTTAGGGGTTGCATATGCTGGGGTGTGAGTGTGGTGTTACATGTATAATGGTATGTATGCATGTGCGTCTGCGTGTAATGAAGAAAAAATCGCATGTCAGAGATGAAAAAATGTTTTTTTGAACGACTCGCACGAGACGGTGTGAAGTTCTATTGATAGAGCAGGAAAAAATTACAAGATTACAACCCTGGAGGGTCGTAACCAGGAAAAAGGAAAAAAACCACCACCCACACACCGACATCGCCAACACACAAGCCCAGGAGAAGGCTAGCACCGGAACAGCCGCCGCTAAGCGTGACCGACCGCCACTAAACCAACAAAGGGACACAGACGAGATCGCCCCCTAGGGGATGCCAAAACGACGTCTTCAAGAAGAGAAGCGACAGAAAAACCGCCGCCGCTGTCCGTCGGAGCTCAAAGGAGCCAAGACTGGGCTTTCGCCCGGCAACCACCCTTGAGGGGTGAGACAGCACGACAACGTCCTCAGGAGGTGGAATGACCATCGTTGTCAGTCCGACCGAGGCCAGACTAGGTTTTCACCCGCCACTCACCACCTACAAATCCACGGCTGACACACCGATGCTCCACCACCACACAAGCTCTGCCGACATGTGGAACCCCTGCACCGGCGTCCCCCGCCGACCAGCCTTCGAGCGCCGAAGACCGTGCCACTCCCACCGGCAGCTCCTCCTCACACCTAGGTTGCCTCCTCCACCGCCGGCCGCGCCTCTCGCGCCAAGCCGGCCTCCTCCACCGGACGCGCCTCTCGCGCCATTCCGGCCTCCCTCCATCGGCTGCGCCTCTCGCGCCAAGCCAACCTCCGTCTCCGTCTGTGACATCCTGGCCTAATTAGGACTAGGCCTGTGTGGGCCATTAGAGCTGTGTGCACATGTTTAGTACCACCTTGTTAGTTTAGCATGGGCGGAACCAACTTATAAGGCATCTTCCCTCCAACCATATCACTCCCGGGTTAACCCTTTTACACGAAGCGAGGACGAAAGTGTAAGTGGGGTGGTATGTGTAAGTGGGCCCGTCCGTCTGATGGGCTGGGCTACGCGGTTCTGGAGGGAGGGCTGTTACAATGGTATCAGAGCCGACCCTCGCAGTTGCGCGTACGGGTCAGTGTGCGGGCATATGGCGCATGGCGCATGTGGGCTCTGTGTGAGGCACATGGCATGGCATATGGCGCGCATGTGGGCTCTGTGTGAGGCACATGGCATGGCATATGGCGCCGACACTAGACGTACGGACGTGCGCTAAGAGGGGGCGTGTTCCTGGGTAATTGCCTATATGCCTGTGTGGCTAAGTGGGTGAGTTGGACCGACGGGGACGTCGGGTCCTTTGAGGGGGGTGTATGTGACATCCTGGCCCAATTAGGACTAGGCCTATGTGGCCCATTAGAGTTGTATGCACATGTTTAGTACCACCTTGCTAGTTTAGCAAGGGTGGAACCAACTTATAAGGCCTCTTCCCTCCAACCATATCACTCCCGGGTTAACCCTTTTACACGAAGCGAGGATGAAAGTGTAAGTGAGGTGGTATGTGTAAGTGGGCCCGTTCATCTGATGGGCTGGGCTACGCGGTTCTGGAGGGAGGGCTGTTACACCGCCGCTCGCGCCTCTCGCGCCAAGCCGGCATCCGCTGCCATCGGCTGCGCTTCACTGCGCCAAGCCGGTCTCCGACCTCTCCACCAAGCGATGCCACGCCGGCCAAAAGCAGCCGTCTACCACGCTCTCGGCTAGCCATCCGAGTCCGCCATGCCTCCGGTGACCGCATACACGGTCACCGCAGCCGCTGCTGCCGGATGCCCAGCCACCTCGCTAGTGCCCGCATCCGCTGACGTCGCCACCGTCCACAGCCACGGCCACCGTTGCCGCTGCCACCGACGCTAGCCTCCGCCTCCGCAAACCGCTGCGCCGTCGTCCTCCGCCACCAAGCAGCCAGTCCGACGCCGCCGCCATGTCCTCCGCCGCCATTGCCAGCTGACGCCGTCGCCAACTGCCACGAGCACCACAGTGGGCGTGACCGCCGCCGCCGTTGCCAACGGTCGCCTGGCCGGTCAGCCTCCGCTGTGTGCCGGCCCGGCTACTCCTCCGAGCCGCTGTCGCGCCGTCGCGGCCGCGAGCTGTTCCGCCGAGTCGCGCCCCCGCTGCCGCGAGCTCGAGGCCGCCCGCCGTCTTGCCGCGCCGCCGCCGCCCCTCTCCCGATCTGGCCGCCGGGGGGCCAGATCCTCCACCGGGGAGGCCGGATCCGCGTCCGGCGCGACCGGATCCGCCCCGCCGGTCGCACCGGCCGCCGCCATCCGCCGTGCGTGCGTCGCGCCGCCTCCCACACGGCACGTTTTCCCCGCTGCCGCCTTCCCGGCCGGCCGCACGGTTTTCGGCGGCGGGCTTCGGCGGCGGCGAGGTGGCTGGAGGCGTTGGGAGGGGGTGGCGCGGGCGGCTAGGGTTTCGCTCCCGTGCCGCCCGCGTGAGAGCGGCGCGAGAGTGTACTATCTAGAACTAAAATTGGATATGGAAGCTTTTTGAGATGAAAAAATGTCAAATGTTATTTTTCTTAGCTTGCATATAGGAATTGAAAAATCAAAATAATTGATCTGCTTATTGGTACCTTAGATTGACTGCAATAAAATACTTACAGAGCACACTGATTAATATATGTTGGATTATACATGGTTGCAGGCCTGCATTATGTGAAAGCAACCACATTTCAATCCTCCAAAATTTAGATTTACATTTGTGTGTATTCCTCGATTGTCGTTGAGTCTACGTTTGTGGAGTATCCATGCATGCAGCTCTCTAATAAGACAAGAAAAACTCGATCGAATCTTAGCTACAAATTTACATGCTTGCAGTGGTACGTAGTGGCTGCTGACTCGTGCAAGTAGTCATTTTTTTAGGCCTGGCTAGGCCTTTTGCTAGTTCTTATTATACTGTCCTATACCAAGAGCGGTAGCGAGATCGGATTCACTCTGCTGCTCTGCAGCCGGTTCACCAATTATTAAACTACTGATTCCAAAATAAGCAAAGCATGCTTACACTAGAGCCGTTGTTGATCACGATAAGGAAACGCACAGGTCGATCGGACAAGCTAGCTAGCGCGCTCATCCACGAATCCATTTCCCTTAAACTAGCTAGCTAGCGGCCGATCGGTTGGCACAAGTTAAAAATTTCGAGCTCAGCAAGTTGGCAGGGCCAAAGCCAAACCATGCATGGTGTGGGAGCGCAAGCAAAGGCCACGCGAACGATGAATTGACGCGAGCATGATGAGATGAGCTCGCATCGCTATCCTCCGGGCCGATCTCTCCTCCGGCTGCGCGGGCGCGCGCGTGTTGGTCGATCGATATCTACTCCAATTTTTGGCATGCAGCCGGCCGGCCACGCGCGCGCGCTGGCCCCGCCGCTGGATGCCCTGATCGACAGAGACGGCGCGCGAGCCAGCACAGCAGCTGCTCCACCTTATCCGCGGCGGCTGCGGCGGCTTGCGCTAAGCTTATGGCTAAGCAAACCCTCCCGTTCTGCAGTGTGCTGCATGTATGGCCAGCCACTGCGCACGGGATGTGTTACGACAGAAACACGCATTAATAATTGGCAGGAACGCGCGCTCCATGATTGGAGAGCGCGCGCACGCACGCGCGCGTGTATCGAGCGAGCTCCGCGGGACGCACGGACGCGGATCGATAGGATTGGGCGTACGTGTCGTGGCCAATATTTGGCCAAGGAGTGACGGCTCCGTGCTCTCTTCCTTGCGGCAACCGGCAATTTTTCGATGTCATCTTGGCGGAAAGATCGCAGCCGTACGTGCGTCATCTTGGCGGGGCCCCGCGGCCGACGTGTGGCCCCGTCGATCGAGCCTTCGGTGTCCGTTTCGATTCGATGCCTCTGTCTAGGTTCAGGCGACCTCACCAGCGATGGATTGTGATCGATCTACACGAGTTCACTATGGTGAACGCTGAACGGCGAGCGATCTTGACCGAGTACGTTGAAGCTGAGAGCTTTCATTTCGTACATACCATCAAGATATTCACAATTTATAGCTTCCTCGTACGGAATGGCTATGAAATGGGGGCAATAAGAATGTCAAATTGAAGAGTGGTGGAACAATATTGATGACATGTAAGAATAAGCTGTTGGGAGCTAGCTGGGACTTGCCTGGAAGTTTTGAAGTATAAAAAAAAATGGCGTTGACATAATGAAGTTTGATTATTAAAGAACATTAAACAATACAATGTTAATGTACGTGTTATGCTTCACTGAGAACTTTTCGGCTAGTCGACAGCCGTTGTCCTGTGAACATTCAACCTATTCCTGGTGGAAGTTATTGAAGTCACACATGGCATCTTATTAAGAAGTGAAGAATATTTTTAGAAATAATAGTATTTTAATAAAAATTTATAAAAATATAGATCGATCAATTAGAAATAATAGTATTTTAATAAAAATTTATAAAAAATATAGATCGATCAACTGAAATGGTAAGGATTAACAATTATTTCAGTCAACCGACCTGTCAAACAACGGTATTAGAATTGTTGGCCTGATTTTTATTTAAAAAAAGTACATGCATGTAGGACAGCTTATCAAACACCCATAGTTCAATTGGCTGGTCCTTGTTATCTATCTGCAAAAGCATGCCATGCACATGCATCACGAGCTTTCAAAAAAAAAATTTACTATGCCAACCATGTCGAATAACCTTAGGCAAGTACTCTATTGAACATCGTTTGTTCGACCGATGTTAAATTTATGATTTCAGTTAATCAACCTCTATATTTATAATTTTTTGCTAATATTATATTATTTCTTAAAAAATCATAAAGAATATTTCTTAAAAACATTCTGAAAGCCTAAACGAGATGATGTTACTCGTGTCCACTTATTTACATCAAAGATCTTTTGGGTCCAGCTTTACAAATTAAAGAAGGCGCAAAGCAGGTTATTATATTACTAGCTAGTATCCATTTACGTACGGGGATGATCCTAATGATAAACCTACAAGACATCCCATCGGTAAACGATCGGTTTTCAACACGGTAGAATTGTCAATTCTTGCGGGTCATATCATTTGAAGACTGAAAATGAACTGATTCCCGTGGTTCTCGGGGGCTTTTCTGACAGCAACAACTCGGCCATAACATCACAACGACGACATATTGCGATGCAGATACGCGGGCTGTCCGGAGCTTGGCTACACTACAAACACCGGCCTCGTTATCACGTCACAGACTCACAGCTGGTCCTGTTTCGCGCCAAATGTTCTCCTGGTAGAGGGCAGCATCAGCTCTGACGTCACTTTACTAGTCTACTCTCCTGAAAGGGACACAGTAAACAACTATTATATTACTATTTCAATGTTATTAATATTTAGACATAACGTATTAACGTTTAACAATTCGTTTTAATGTAACTATCATTTATTTTTTATGCATTGTTCTATCATTAAAATTACTTTGAGTATAATTTACATTTTTTATATTTACACTAAAATTTTCAATAGGATTAATAAATCAACAGGGTCGTATATTACCAAAGAGAAACAGTACTAATTACGAAGCATCGAGCTTAGTGTGGACTTTCTCATTGGCACTTCTGGTGTCCTGCCCCGCTTCTTCTGCCAGCTAATTAGCTTGTTAGATCTCAAGTACTGCTCCTGTAATTCGCCGTGTTTTATGAACTGAGAGTTTGGTCAAGGAATGGTGCCCACTGGCAAGTTGCAAATGCTTTCGGACATATCGGACTTTGAGTGTGAACTGCAGAGCATTTTTACACATCTTTTCATTCAGGAACCGGATTCTCCGACTTTGGGTAGTGAAAAGCAGATGCACTCTAGTTCGAGGCTTGTGCTACAGTAATCTGAAGACTGAAGTTGTCATGGTACGAATGTACGATTGCTGTAGCAACAATACTGGTTTATTAGACTCTATTCATCGGTGCTGTAGTAAATCGATCGTGCCCATTCATCGTGGATCGGATGGCTAAAAAACTCCCAAAGTCAAAGTGATGTTTACCTCTGCCTTCCTCCTGTTTGAAGTCAGATGATCCAAATCCTTTCAGCTGTCACCGCTCACCCGAGATCGTGCCGCGAGCGCGAGGATCTTTTCCATCGGCACGGTCGATCAGGACACAGATTTAGTTAACACAAATATAATTAACCATAGCTATCTATTTATGTACGGACGCATGATTGGAGAAAACCTCATAAACAGTAGCGAAGAGGATGATATCATCGATGAAAACCTGAAAAGTGAACTATTAGCCCCCTCTAAAACCGGGTGTAGCGGAGGATTACGCAACAAATTAGCAGACGATAATTCCGCGACGGAAGAGAGACGATCAGAAGAGGGGATCTCTATTGCTTCTGAGCTCGCCCCACGGCCGATCCAATCGCCGGCTTCAGCTGCATAAACAATTATTGCGACGGCGCGATCGACGTCGATCCGACGGAGGGAATGGTGTTAGAGATGTATACTCAAGCATGTATCGATCCCCCCAATAATGGTGTAAATTAATTCGCAAGATTAACGAGAATACCAAGCTACCGTATTATTTTACTCCGTGTAGGGCTTCACGGAGAATTTCTTCTGATGCATTCTGATTCTGCCAACAAGTTGGCGATCGATATACTCTTAAGTTCCTACTTCGCAAGCTACAGATCGTGAATTATATTGGGCAGGCTGATTCACGGGTTGGGATACATATCTGGTATATCTCTCGTGCTGCCCCCACTTCCGTTGGAAAATTGGATCGATCTAGCCATCATCTCGATCCCAAACGATAAAATCAGTAGGACCAATGCAGGTAGCTAGCTAGCTAGTTTAATGGAACAATAAGCAACCAAAATCAGGTTTTCATGCAGATAATATAAAATGGCCATGCAAGTGTGGACGGATCGAGGCCTAGCTTCACTCGCACTGTAGGATAACTTCCATGAACATGTCCCTGAAAGTAGAACATTTGGATGTATCCATCCCTGCATGCATGAATCCACGCGTGCTAGTGTGCTACCATGTATCTTTCGTGGCCAAGTTGGGGCTCACGCGTTACGTACCTGTGTCTTTCTTTCTAGCGACTCACACAAAAAACAGTCGAAATTCATACTGACAGAGCAGAAAAAAATTACAAGATTTATCGTAACCATGAAAACAAAGAAAAAAATAACAACCACCCACACGCGGACAATACCAAACACATACTCAAGAGAAGGCTAGTATCGGACCGACCGCCGCTAAGCGTGATCGACCGTTGCTAGGCCAACAAAGGAACTACAGCTGAGATCGCCCAAAACCCAACCCTTACAAACCGACACCAAACCCCACTCTATCTACATCTTTGGGATTGAGAGAGAGGGTAAGAGAGAAGATGGAACCGCTCTCCCCCAGGTCCTTCAACGTGGCCAACAGCTAGGGCGCCGACATAAGAGGACATGAATCTAGAGCGACCCTCCGCCAATTGTTTGGGAGGTTTCGGCAGGGGCTACCTAGATGATGTCTCCAGGGAGAGAAGCGACGAAAGCACAGCCGCCACCGTCCGTCGAGGTCTCAAAGAGAGCCGAGACTGGGTTTTCACCCGTAGCCCCACTAGAGGAGATGGGATGGCACGACAACGCCCTTCAGAAGAAAAGCGACGCTCGAAAACACCCTCGTTTCTGGCCCGGTCGCCAGGCCAGATTTACACCCGTCACCCGTCGCCCACCGCCTGCCTATCCACAACTGACGCTCCATCGCTCCATTGCTATCTATCCTCCATCGGCACGTGGGCACCGTTGCACTGGAACCCCCTGCCGGCCAGCCTCTGCGTGCCGCCACCCTCGTCACGTTGTGCTGACCACCGCTACCGGCTGCGTCTCCTCGCACGCTTCCTCGTGCAGCACCGGCACACGCCTCGCCGCCTTTGCCACCACCAGTCGCATCTCCCGCTGCACCGGCCTCCGCCACCGTCGAACGCGCCTCTACACCGTGCTGGCCTTTGCCGCCGCCGACCGCACCTCCTCGCGCGGGCCATGCCGACCACTGCCGTCTCCCACGCCTCCTACTGCCAGCTGCTGCAGACGCACACGCCTCCCACTATCCTGCCGCCCCGCCGCTCGCGTCTCAGCCGTCGTCGCCCGTACCTCCCACCACATAGACGCCGCCGTCCACTGCCCCATCTGCTTTGCCAGCCAGATCCGGCGGCAGTGGGCTGGATCCAGTCGCAAAGGGGCTAGATCGGGCGGCGGCGGTGCCGGATCTGCACTCGCCGTGCCACTGCGTGGTCTTCCCGTCACGCCAAGTTACCTCCTCGCGCTAAAGACGAGCCGCCACCGATGTTTTGGCCCAATTGCCGCTATCCCAGCAGACCGTGCTGTTTCTGGCAGCGTGCTCCAGTGGCGGCGAGGTGGGAGAGAGGAGGGGAGGGTGGCGGCGGCCGGGGGCTAGGGTTCGCCCCGGTCACCGGCGCGAGGACGAACGGGAGCAGTCTATCATTGTGTTATGCTATGATTCGTTTCTCGTACTTGTGTCTTTGATAACCACTTTGTCTGTGGTGCGGTGCGTACGTGCCTCCGCTGTGCAGGAAACGACGACATAGCTGATCGATCGATTTGGTTCGGTTCAGATCGATGAAGGCATACACATGCATGCATGCATAGAGTTGCATCGCATGACTAGATGCACCTAACTTTTCTGGCTCAACTGCTGGACTCAGAGCTAGACATCTTTCACCTTTCACCCAATTATTCAATTGGAACCTCTGCAAGGTTTCGATCCATCTACAGATCCATCTTCGAAGGTACGTCTAGCTAGCTTCAACTAGGCCAGTACGAGCTAAGGGCAGAGGGGCAAACGTACGTGGAGATAGATATATATGATCGACCACAACCTGTTCATTGATCCGATCGATCGATCGACCGGGCCTATCGCAACGGCGTGCACGGCATCGATCCCATGCATGAATCTTGCCAAGATCGCTAGCTGTTCTTCAGTTTGTAGCATTGGGGAGTACTACACGTAGAAGAGTAGAAGACGAGAGAGTAATAATCTCAGCTAGCTGCGTAGCTAGTACCCCTGGGAAGAAACAGCCTCCTCTCCTGCAGACACCGACGCAATGATGCGTGGCCAGCCCGGAGCTCTCTCTGATTGTCCCTGGGCCTGGAGATCTATACTCGAATACTCGATCGACGCCTGCACGGACAGATCGGGGCGCCGCACATTAGCACGCGCGGACAGAGAGAGACCGACGACCGATCCGCGTGATTGGCGCGGACAGCGCGGTGGTTGCTGGATTATGCGCCTGAACGCGTGCATGCTAACAGCCAGCGTCCGTGCGTCGTCCTGCCGATCCAAGGCGCCAAGGCAAATGTGGCGTTCTTCCCGGCTAATCAAATGCATCTGGAAATTTATGATTAGCGGCCGGTTTGATCGATCTCGATCGCACAGCACGTACGACGGGTCGGCTCTCCTGCATGCCTCCATGAGTCCAGGTGGGTTGCGCGCGGCGGCTGAAAGGCGACGCTAGCTGGTGGTCCCAATGGCTGACCAGTGGTGACCCGGCCGATCCAGGCAACGAGTTCGGCCTTGCGGTATGATGTGTGTTGCCTTAACTGGGCCAAGATGTAGGATAGTCCAATTCCCAGTGTGAGCATGATGTAGATAGTCCAAAGGAAAAGGTCCACTTCGCGTCCCTTAACTCTAGGTCGAGTTTCATTCGAGTCCATCAACCGTAAAACCGGTTATAGAGTATCCCAACTTCTAAAACTAGAGCAAATCAAATTCCTTGATAATAATGATAATAGTTTTAGCTAACATGATATCTATGTTGTTAAGTTATATGTTTTCCTTAGGTGTGGATCTAGAGGTTTTAGTCTAGCTCATAGAAATAGTTAATGTGTTCTTCGGGAGAAGGAACGGGGAAAGAGAGAGAGACCCATACCTTCGCCGGTCTTGGAGCTCGATACAGCCATGGCGACGGTGTGGAGTCGGCAGCGTCGGTGGGGACGGTGACGACAACGGCGGCGGTGAGCTCTTCCTCTCACTTCAGCGTCTATCCCGGATCGGAGAGTTCTAGGGTTTCTTGTGGGGTGTCCGAGTGCACGTCAAACGTTGGTTTGCGTGTCCGGCGACTCCCCCGTTTATTTGGCGCTGTGTGAGAGGGGGCCCAAGGCCATAGTTCGGCCGGCGCCCCCGATCGGGGCGCGTTGGGTGGAGTGGGGAATCGGTTCCGATTCCCCCGAATATCTCAACTAACACTCTCCCCTTTGATCTCCACCTTAGTTACTGCTTCATACTTAATATTTATTTCTAAATAGATTGATGCATAGAGCACGCTTCATCATGACAGTCACAATGAACCATCAGACGCAACGACTACAACGCACCTCTCCATTTCAAAATAAACACTAGGCCCTTTTGTAATCCAAGGATCATATGTTTTCCCGTAAACCCATGGCGCTAAGTATTCTCTGAACACACTGTGCGGTAAGCCTTTCGTAAGCGGATCTGCTAACATTTCCTTTGTTCTTACATGCTCGAGTCTAATGGTATGATCCTGGATTTTCTCTTTCACAACATAAAACTTTATGTCAATGTGTTTGGCAGCACCACTTGACTTATTGTTGTGAGCATAAAACTCTACGGGCTCATTGTCGTAGTACATCTTGACTGGCCTTTGAATGTTGTCGATCACTTTCAACCCAGGTACAAATTTCTTTAACCCTTTTGCCTACCCTATGGCCTCATAACTAGCTACAAACTCGGCATAAATCGTGGATGATGCTATGACGGTTTGCTTGGAGTTTTTCCATGAAATGACTCCTATTGCGAGAGTGAATATATAACCTGATGTGGACTTTCTATCATCTACAACGCTCGCAAAATCTGAATTTGAACACCTTTCTATCTCCAGGGAATCAGATATTCTGTACGTTAGCATGAGGCCTTTTGTGTCTTGCACATAACGCAAAACTTTCTTTACCATTTTCCAGTGATCTATACCTGGATTTTCTTGATATCTGCCAAGTATCCTGGTAACAAAAGCTAAGTAAGAGCGCATACGTACTTCAGCATATTGCAAGCTTCCGACAGCTGAAGATTATGGAACCGCTTTCATTTGATCGATCTCATATTGGTTCCTTGGACATTGAAATTTCCCAAATCTATCACCCTTGACTATGGGAGCAGGTGTGGACTTACTCGCATGCATACTGTATTTCTTTAGAATCTTTTCAAGGTATGCCTTTTGCGATAGCCCTAAAACCCATTTTTTCTATATCGGTGAATTTCTATTCCTAGAATGAATGAGGCTTCACCGAGATCTTTCATATCAAAATTTGAGACAAAAACTTTTTCGCCTCCAATAGTAGATCAACATCACTACTAGCGAGTAGGATGTCATCTACATATAGGATAAGGAAGATGAATTTCTCATTTCTGAACTTTGCGTAAACGTAATTGTCCTCCTCATTTTCATTAAACCCAAAACTTCTTATTGTTTCATCAAACTTCAAATACCGCTCTCTGGAGGTCTGTTTTAATCCATAAATGGATTTCTTCAGATGACATCCCATTCCTTCTTTTCCTTCCACAACAAAACCCTTGGGTCATGCCATGTAGACATTCTCATATAAATCCCCGTTAAGGATTATCGTCTTTACATCCATTTGATGTAACTCTATATCATAATGTGCCACCAGTGCCATTACGATTCTGAAGGAATCTTTGCATGACACCGGAGAAAATGTCTCATTATAATCTATTCATTCTCTTTGAGTAAAACCTTTTGCCACAAGTCGTGCTTTATACCTTTCTACATTCCCTTTGGAGTCACACTTTGTTTTGTAGACCCATTTTGCAGCCTATTGTTTTGGCTACTTTAGGAATTTCTTCTAAGTCCCAAACTTTGTTGGTACTCATTGATCTCATTTCATCTTCCATGGCTTCAAGCCACATCGATGAATGAACACTTCTCATGGCTTCTTCAAACGAGGTGGGATCACCCTCTGTTTGAACTTCTTCACTAGCATAGACTTCGTAGTCACTAGGAATAGTTGCCTTTCTCTCTCTTTGAGATCTTCTGAGTTGTGTGACATCTTCTATTTGGGGCTGATGTTGCTCTTCCTCTTGTGTGACAACTGGTTCTGTAGGATCCTGTACCACAGGTTCCTCCTGTTCATTCATAGTTGCCACAGGAGAACTAACAACAGGTGCTGACATCGCAGCGTTCTGTGCTATCGGTGTAGCATCAATAGGTACTGGGAAAAAAGGTTCCTGAATCATCGGAGTAGGTACGCATACCCGCTTCTCTTCAAGACTAATTTCTTGGGGTACCATGCTCCCACAGACTATCTAATCCTCCAGAAACACTGTGTGTCTCGTTTCTACGAACTTGGTGTATCTATCAGAACAGTAGAAACGAAAACGTTTTGATTTCTCTGGTAGCCAATGAAATGGCAACTGACTGTCTTGGGATCTAGCTTCCCAATATTTGGGTTAAATATTTTTGGCTCAGCTGGACAGCCCCACACATGTAAATAATTTAGCGTGGGTTTCCTTCCTGTCCATAGCTCATACGGTGTTTTGGGCACCGACTTACTTGGTACTCGATTAAGAATATGGGCAACGGTTTTTAATGCCTCCATCCATAAACTTATCGGTAAAGTGGAGTGGCTTAACATACTTCGGACCATGTCCATTATAGTACGGTTACATCTTTCAGCTACTCCGTTCCGCTGAGACTCGCCCAGTATGGAGTATTGGGCAACTATGCCATTTTCCTGTAGAAACCTTGCAAAAGGTCCAGATATTTGGCCATAAGGGGTATGCGGACTGTAGTACTCTCCTCCACGGTCGGATCTTACTACTTTAATCTTTAGATCATGCTGATTTTCTACTTCAGCCTTGAATATCTTAAATTTATCCAATGCTTCCAATCGTTCTTTAATTGGATAAATATAGCCATAGCGCGAATAATCATCTGTGAATGTTATAAATAAATCATAACCATCCACAGTCTTATTGGAAAATGACCACAAATATTTGTGTGTATGATTTCCAATTTTGATAGACTTCGTATGGCTCCTTTCTTTATTTGTTTAACATACTTTCCTTTAACACAATCGATGCACTATTTTGAATCCGTAAAGTCTAAAGTATGCAGAATTTCTTCTTTAATTAACCGTTCAATTCTCCCTTTCAAAATGTGCCCTAAACGACAGTGCCACAAGTTCGCAGATGTTTCATCGTTGCATTGTTTGTGCTTATTTATTACATTCGTAGACGGGGAAGAGATACTATTGCACGCAACATTCTCTTCATTGCATACAACATTCACATTCTCATGTTTAGGCAACATATAAAGCTTGTCTTGTCGGAAGGTAAGACCAACACACTTATTATTGAATATAATTGAACATAGTTCTTGGATCGAAATAGCAATTATATCCATCATCCTCTAAACATGAAACGGAAATCAAATTTCTACTCAAAGAGGGTACATAGAGAACATTATGCAAATCATGTGTGAAGCCATTATTCAATTCTAATGGATGTTCTCCAACTGCTTCAACTTCAGCCTCGACTCCATTTGTCACTCTAATGCATCTTTCGCCTCTTTATAGCGTCCTCCTCGTATGGAATCTCTATAATGAATTTGGAACATGAATAGTTGCACCTGAGTCTATCCACAAAGTAGATTTTGCATACCTTACGTACAGGGATTCATCTACAAATGTGATAATGTCCTCACCTTTCTTCACGATATGCTTCAGGAAATCGGGGCAATCCTTCTGATAGTGCCCCTTCTTCTTGCACCACTTGCAAGTGTCCCTATCCACCAGCTCTGCATTGCTTGGTCGTGCATCACTTTGTGGTGCCTTTCCTTGTGCCTTAGGAGAGTCGGCGTTCTGGCTGTAGTTGTTCCTCTTCTTGTTCTGCTTCACATAGTTAGCGGAATCACCACGAGCCTTGGGTCTATCCTCTTCTTGCACACACATGGCAATGAGTTTCTCAATATCCCAGTTTTCTGGCTGTGAGTTATAGTTCACAACAAAGGCCTCAAAATCTTAGGGCAAGGAGGCAAAAATAAGGTGAACTAGGAACTCATCAGGGAGAACCAAGTCCATCTTCTTGAGCTTTGAGGTGATGTCACTCATCTTCAAGATGTGCTCTCTAACCCTCCACCAGTGTACTTCATGGTTACTAAGCTATTAATGAGGGTGCTCGCATAGGCCTTTGAAGAACCAGTAAACTAATTCCCCACTTTCTGAAGGTACTCACTGGTGGTGGTACATGCTGGGATTGCTCCCCTTATTGCCTCCACAATAGAGCTCTTAATTACCATCAAGCACTTGAGGTTTGATGATTCCCACTTTTCACGATTAACATCGTACTTTAATCTTATTGGTGCATGGTCAAGCACCCTCTTTTTAAGTCATCTTCGCTCTCACCTTCTGCTCCCAATGGATTAGCAGGCTCAGTAGGGCGAGGCTCGGTGAGAGCTTCATCTATGTCAGACAGCGCAAGTGCTATCTCTATCTTCTCTCGTCATGCCATGTAGACATTCTCATATAAATCCCCGTTAAGGATTATCGTCTTTACATCCATTTGATGTAACTCTATATCATAATGTGCCACCAGTGCCATTACGATTCTGAAGGAATCTTTGCATGACACCGGAGAAAATGTCTCATTATAATCTATTCATTCTCTTTGAGTAAAACCTTTTGCCACAAGTCGTGCTTTATACCTTTCTACATTCCCTTTGGAGTCACACTTTGTTTTGTAGACCCATTTTGCAGCCTATTGTTTTGGCTACTTTAGGAATTTCTTCTAAGTCCCAAACTTTGTTGGTACTCATTGATCTCATTTCATCTTCCATGGCTTCAAGCCACATCGATGAATGAACACTTCTCATGGCTTCTTCAAACGAGGTGGGATCACCCTCTGTTTGAACTTCTTCACTAGCATAGACTTCGTAGTCACTAGGAATAGTTGCCTTTCTCTCTCTTTGAGATCTTCTGAGTTGTGTGACATCTTCTATTTGGGGCTGATGTTGCTCTTCCTCTTGTGTGACAACTGGTTCTGTAGGATCCTGTACCACAGGTTCCTCCTGTTCATTCATAGTTGCCACAGGAGAACTAACAACAGGTGCTGACATCGCAGCGTTCTGTGCTATCGGTGTAGCATCAATAGGTACTGGGAAAAAAGGTTCCTGAATCATCGGAGTAGGTACGCATACCCGCTTCTCTTCAAGACTAATTTCTTGGGGTACCATGCTCCCACAGACTATCTAATCCTCCAGAAACACTGTGTGTCTCGTTTCTACGAACTTGGTGTATCTATCAGAACAGTAGAAACGAAAACGTTTTGATTTCTCTGGTAGCCAATGAAATGGCAACTGACTGTCTTGGGATCTAGCTTCCCAATATTTGGGTTAAATATTTTTGGCTCAGCTGGACAGCCCCACACATGTAAATAATTTAGCGTGGGTTTCCTTCCTGTCCATAGCTCATACGGTGTTTTGGGCACCGACTTACTTGGTACTCGATTAAGAATATGGGCAACGGTTTTTAATGCCTCCATCCATAAACTTATCGGTAAAGTGGAGTGGCTTAACATACTTCGGACCATGTCCATTATAGTACGGTTACATCTTTCAGCTACTCCGTTCTGCTGAGACTCGCCCAGTATGGAGTATTGGGCAACTATGCCATTTTCCTGTAGAAACCTTGCAAAAGGTCCAGATATTTGGCCATAAGGGGTATGCGGACTGTAGTACTCTCCTCCACGGTCGGATCTTACTACTTTAATCTTTAGATCATGCTGATTTTCTACTTCAGCCTTGAATATCTTAAATTTATCCAATGCTTCCAATCGTTCTTTAATTGGATAAATATAGCCATAGCGCGAATAATCATCTGTGAATGTTATAAATAAATCATAACCATCCACAGTCTTATTGGAAAATGACCACAAATATTTGTGTGTATGATTTCCAATTTTGATAGACTTCGTATGGCTCCTTTCTTTATTTGTTTAACATACTTTCCTTTAACACAATCGATGCACTATTTTGAATCCGTAAAGTCTAAAGTATGCAGAATTTCTTCTTTAATTAACCGTTCAATTCTCCCTTTCAAAATGTGCCCTAAACGACAGTGCCACAAGTTCGCAGATGTTTCATCGTTGCATTGTTTGTGCTTATTTATTACATTCGTAGACGGGGAAGAGATACTATTGCACGCAACATTCTCTTCATTGCATACAACATTCACATTCTCATGTTTAGGCAACATATAAAGCTTGTCTTGTCGGAAGGTAAGACCAACACACTTATTATTGAATATAATTGAACATAGTTCTTGGATCGAAATAGCAATTATATCCATCATCCTCTAAACATGAAACGGAAATCAAATTTCTACTCAAAGAGGGTACATAGAGAACATTATGCAAATCATGTGTGAAGCCATTATTCAATTCTAATGGATGTTCTCCAACTGCTTCAACTTCAGCCTCGACTCCATTTGTCACTCTAATGCATCTTTCGCCTCTTTATAGCGTCCTCCTCGTATGGAATCTCTATAATGAATTTGGAACATGAATAGTTGCACCTGAGTCTATCCACAAAGTAGATTTTGCATACCTTACGTACAGGGATTCATCTACAAATGTGATAATGTCCTCACCTTTCTTCACGATATGCTTCAGGAAATCGGGGCAATCCTTCTGATAGTGCCCCTTCTTCTTGCACCACTTGCAAGTGTCCCTATCCACCAGCTCTGCATTGCTTGGTCGTGCATCACTTTGTGGTGCCTTTCCTTGTGCCTTAGGAGAGTCGGCGTTCTGGCTGTAGTTGTTCCTCTTCTTGTTCTGCTTCACATAGTTAGCGGAATCACCACGAGCCTTGGGTCTATCCTCTTCTTGCACACACATGGCAATGAGTTTCTCAATATCCCAGTTTTCTGGCTGTGAGTTATAGTTCACAACAAAGGCCTCAAAATCTTAGGGCAAGGAGGCAAAAATAAGGTGAACTAGGAACTCATCAGGGAGAACCAAGTCCATCTTCTTGAGCTTTGAGGTGATGTCACTCATCTTCAAGATGTGCTCTCTAACCCTCCACCAGTGTACTTCATGGTTACTAAGCTATTAATGAGGGTGCTCGCATAGGCCTTTGAAGAACCAGTAAACTAATTCCCCACTTTCTGAAGGTACTCACTGGTGGTGGTACATGCTGGGATTGCTCCCCTTATTGCCTCCACAATAGAGCTCTTAATTACCATCAAGCACTTGAGGTTTGATGATTCCCACTTTTCACGATTAACATCGTACTTTAATCTTATTGGTGCATGGTCAAGCACCCTCTTTTTAAGTCATCTTCGCTCTCACCTTCTGCTCCCAATGGATTAGCAGGCTCAGTAGGGCGAGGCTCGGTGAGAGCTTCATCTATGTCAGACAGCGCAAGTGCTATCTCTATCTTCTCTCGCCATGAGCCATAGTTGTTCCCGTTAAGGTGCTCAATGGCCGAGACGTAAACTAATGGATTGTAGTTCCTAAAAGCAAATTAGAGGAAATTGAGAGACATCTAAAATTAAAATCTTGCATGTCTTAATTTAACGTTGGTCCAAATTAAAACATACAATATACTACCACATTAATTCTACATCACCGTTGGGCAGAAATAGAACCAACGCATGGAAAAACTAATAAACAACATTTTAATCTTGCTATTAACAACGTTGGTCTTAATAACAACATTACTTCATTTAAACAACCACTATAGCAGCGGAAAAATAACATACATGTTCAGAAGCATTTCATACACTTATCTACTCTCTAAACAATTTTCTCGTTGGTTTAACTTGCTTAGAACTAAATGCATTCATTAATCCTGGAACTTCATGCACGGGGACTCGACCATCAATCGTTTCTTGTGACGAGCTGTGACTGGGTGCTCTGAAACCTCCTTAAAAGGAGGGGCTGGATGGACCAGACTACATGCCAAGACCCTTTATTCCAACATTTTCTCGCCAAAATTTAAATGCTTCTTCGGCCGAGGGACCTGAAATAGACTTTACGTTCGGCCCATGCCCTTTTCACGCACGCGTTGGCGCTACCGAGCTCCACAAGCCGCAACCTAGGCCTGGGCTGGGAAAGCGGCATCGCATTCGCGCCCACTTGGGCCATTTTCGACCCAGCCGATGCCGGCTGTCCGATGTCTAGGGTTTTGATCGGACGGCCGAGCACCGAGAACAGGGGGACAAAAACCCCCGTCCCTCCCCGGCCGCCGGCCGAAACCCTAACCCCTTCTCTCACCGGAGCGTGGGTGCACGGCGATGCGCAACGACGCCGCCGCATGCCCCCTCGCTGGTGCGCACACTCACCCGATGGTGAGTGCGCCGCCGTCGACCGGCCTTGTGACGGTGCCTCAGAGCCGCGCGCGGTGGTTGACTCCCCTTTGTCTTCCCGCTCGGCGGCCGGCGGCGATCGGCGGTCTCTTCCCGCACGGTGTCAGCAACAACCAGTGGTGGCGGTGGACTTTCCGCGCGGCGTCAACGATGACCGGCGGTTGTGAAGGTAAGGGTTTTTCGTTTTTCCCCCTTTTTTGAGCTTTTCTTCGAGGACCCGAGATCCCCTTCTTCTTTCTTCTTCCTAACCCTCCTAGATCTACTCATAGGGATAGCTCCGATACCATTGTTAAGTTCTATGTTTTCCTTAAGTGTGGACCTAGAGGTTTTAGTCTAGTTCATAGAAATAGATAGTGTGTTCTTCGGGAGAAGGAACGGGGAAAGAGAGAGACCCATACCTTTGTCGGTCTTAGAGCTCGATGCGGCCATGGCAACGGTGTGGAGTCGGTGGCGTCGGTGGGGACGGCGACCGGCGACGGTGAGCTCTTCCCCTTACTTCAGCGCCTATCTCGATTCGGAGATTTCTAGGGTTTCTTGTGGGGGAGTCCGAGTGCACGTCAAACGTTGGTTTGCGTGCCCGACGACTCCCCCTTTTATTTGGCGCTGCGTGAGAGGGGGCCCACGGCCATAGTTCGGCCGGAGCTCCCGATCGAGGCGCATTGGGTGGAATGGGGAATCGGTTTCCCAATTCCCCCGTAGATCTCAACTAACATATGTGACTTGTTAACTTGATCTTCGCCCACATAACACCTATGTGGCACTGGAAGTAAAAACAAAAAATAAAAACACCAAATAGATTCACTTGTAAATGGGTATCTGGTTAGAAAAAAAATTAAAACAATATATGGGACTCAGATGTCACCACCCCCTCTCTTTCTCATCTTCTCTCCCTCCCTCCCATATGTAATGGGGTGTCTGAAGCAAGCAGGGGCGGATTTACTACGGGAGCGGGAGTCTCGAGATCCAACTACCATCCTCGGGACCATGGAGATCCCCTAAACCCCACAAAAATTTCTTCCGTATATACTGGGATGTGGGGGCTAAAAGCACTTTCTAGTTTGTTTAGCACTCACTATTATTTTTTCCCAGATCCGCCTTCGGAAGCAAGTGCATGGCCTCCACCACAACGCCATGCGTGGCTGCGTGAGATGGGACAACATCCAGCACCGTTGCGCCATTGTCCTTCTCGTGCGCACGGTTGGCTTCATCTAGATCGATAGAGGCCTGGATGGGTTGGGGTTGAGTTGGTAAAGGCCAACGAAGACTCAAAGAGGACGAGGCAACTGCGTGCGCCACTAGCAGCATAGAGCAATAGCTCCTGGACGAACTGCGACGAGGA
This sequence comes from Oryza punctata, assembly GCA_000573905.2. Lineage (NCBI taxonomy): Eukaryota > Viridiplantae > Streptophyta > Magnoliopsida > Poales > Poaceae > Oryza > Oryza punctata. The sequence goes on along the minus strand of CM002491.2, from coordinate 24,132,338 downwards.
TGAGACCTCGCTGAATCAGAATCAGGTTGCCTGCTATGGGAAGAAATGAGACCCCACCGGATTTGTGGCCGTTGGAATTGACTAATAAATGGATCGGAGGGGATCCGTTGAGATGCCTGGAAAAGAAGAGGAATTGATTGACCAATCAATCAATCTATCTACTACCGGCGGCTACAATCGATGGCCGCTAAACTCAGCACATAGCCAAGGGATAAAAAATGGACTTTTTCATAGTCCAATTCGATAGGGACAATTGGACCGAGATGTAGGATAGCCCAATTCGATAGGGACAATTGGACCGAAGATATAGGATAGCCCAATTCCACCTATGCGCAAGCATGCAGTGAGGGAAAAAATGTTGGCCCATGCAGGTCTCGAACCTGCGACCTTCGCGTTATTAGCACGACGCTCTAACCAGCTGAGCTAATAGGCCGTTTTGTTCAATTATTAGATTTTGTTTCTTCATAAATGTTAGTTGCACTATCAATGGGGTTATTTAGAACGGGCAAGGTCCACCCTTTCCAAACTCCAAAGCATCCAAAAGCGACGAACAGGAAAACCAGAAGAGAATATATCATGCTATCATGTCTGTAGGCAAGAACCGATACTTTCAACACAACCTCGCTTTTTTGAAAGAAAAGGAAAAAAAACAGGGCACCACAAAAACAGATCTTTCTCAGCTTCTCGCCAGGATAAACACTGGTAAAATTGCAGAATCAGTTCATGCAGGTAGCAGAATTCAGTTCATCTAAGTGCTCTTCGACGGTGCTGGGTACTTGACGGCGTTCTTGACGATCTTCCTGGTGGCGGCGTCGCCGAGGTCGACGCCGCACATGTCGGAGAGCCGGATCAGGTAGAGCAGCACATCGGAGAGCTCCTCGCCGAGGTGCTCCTTCTCTGACTCCTTCCACCCGGGCAGGCCCTTGGCCACCTCCCCTTTCCACATGAACAGCTCCGACAGCTCCCCGACCTCAGCGATCTGTCAAGAAACGATACTGTCAGATGAAAACAGAGCATGACATAAAGAGAAAAGGATCATCATGTCTGGCATCATTTTTTCTCCCTTCAGGCTTCAGATGACAAAACGGCGCAACGCCGAATGCATTTTTCAGCCAAAGAAAATCGTCCACATGTCTTTTACTGGAATCTGGAACGGAATGTTAGGCTATCAAACATCACCGACCACGACGTCTGCCTAAGCATTTCTTCTCCTTTTAAAATCCGGTATGAGCAGTGGAGAGCATCTCATTACTGGCATGGTATGTCGATGCGAAGTAAATTGCATGCATAATTAGACTTCTTCAGGGACATGTTTCTCTTCGGAAGAGGACAGCCTCGAAAAGATGACAGGTGATGAGGTGAATGGCACTGCAGTTTCAGAAAATTCAGTCAGAGTTGATGGTGATCATTCACTACTCACTAGGTAGGCTGGACCGGCATTGACACGTCAGACTCCAGCATTTTGAGTCGTTTTGACAAGGACATAGGAAATCTGTTCCACAAAGGGGTAGGGCAAACACGTGGCATGAAAGCAGCACCCCGGCCATGGGTTATGAGCAGCTTTAGATATTTGTCATTTCTTGCTCCATTAGCAAACAACATCATCTTTCAGGCAAACAGTATGGGATGCATGATCAAAGTATAGAGAAATTTCAGGTAGGAACATAGGTGAAATTAAGAGTGGCCACTAAAACAAGTTCTTGCCCTTGTGAACGTATGAGGTTTGCAATCCAAAAGGAACAAAACCAGTGATTTTTAGATGCTTTCTCATGACTTGTACATATGTGTGGTAGATAGTGATGTGCCAATTTTGTGTGTGAAAAATTGAGGGTCGATTCGAAGGGACAATATGAGACGTCCACAAACAGTTAGCTGTCTGGAAGGAATAATTTTGATACTAGATCTCAAGAATCTTATGTAACACAACTTTGAACAAACAGCTAATGGGAGAGAATAATCATCTTGAACGGTTAGTCAATAACTCAATACTCAACAGAGAACACATTCTATTATGATAATCTAATCTACACAAAATAATCAATGCAATGATGCTCTGGGATAACAAATCTATGATGGCTTTAGAATGAATCAATTTTAAAATAGTCTACCACAGGCAGTATTCTATTCAATACAATCTAGTTCACTACATTGTTCATGTGCATGCATTGTTCCAAGTGTTCCAAAGATGCTGAATACTGGCTAGCGAGTACAGTGCGACTTGCAGCACTAATCAAATATTTAACTGCAATAGCAGTGAGGTACTGTCTGAGACCTGATACTATTATAATGCACACTTGAGTTATCAAGCAAAATAATCATAAGTAAATTAGCGACATCTAAAACTTTCTGCAGTTACTATACATACAAGAAACACACAAAATTAATCTCTCCTGTTCCTGAAACTCCTTAAACCGAAATAATACTAATCTTAGGGACTATCTTCCTATTGCTTCCTACTAGTATTTTCCTTTGGTTATGGGGCGGGTGTAACTTCCACAAACACTCAGAATTCTTTAGATCCATGTGATTTTTAAGACTGCAACTAACGAAGGAAAAACAGAGGAAAAAACCTAGCGATTCCAGTGGCAGCTTCCACGAGAAGTACGCTAGTGATAGCAAACAACAAGATTACAAGACGATCATTTCAGAAAGAAAGAAAGAACGGGAAGATCGAGAAAGGAGCAAACCATGGCAAGCAGAAGGTTCCTCGGGGCATGGTACATCTCCCAGTCCCTCTCCTTGGCGAAGTCATCGAGCTTCTTGGACAGCTCCTTCAGGCTCACGTCAGAAGCCGCCGTCTCCTCCTTCTTCTCCTCTTCCACCACCCCTCTCACCTCCTCCACGGTCGTCGCCTTCTTCTCGACCTCCATCTCTCCTTGAGCAAAGAAGAAGAATCGCCTCAATACCTGCCAATCAAGCCGGCGCCTTTCTCTTGGTGGCTTGGAAAAGTTAGAGCTAGAGGCGTATTTATATCCATCGAGAGGGATGCAGCAAAGTTAGCAGGTAATTAAACAAATTGGAAAGTGTTAATGGACGTAGTAAAGGCGATGCAAGTGTGCCCATATATATTGCCATGCAAAAACCTGGTGCTCGAGAAGCGCCAGGAAGGATGCAATTACCACTCGCCTGAATTGCACCGGCGTAGTCAGTATTATCTATTTACAGAGTAGAGTACGTTTTAGCAACAAATCTCAGAGGATTTGTGGTGAGCTTAAGAGCTGCCATATTTGGGCGGGATGCGACGGAGGTGTAAAGCGCTCGTCGCGATCGGCTCGGTTGTCTAGCCAATTTGAGGAGGTTCTCTGGATAGATGCCGCGAGGTGGTGGCTCCTCTGTTCCTCGCACGCAGCATGAGGTCATGAGCTCAATGATGATCTGAGAAATTGAGTTTGAGTCTGAACTCTCAACTCCGAATAACTCTGCTTTGTTTTTGTTAGTTAGATATCTCCGGGGTGATCGGGGGCGCCTAACGCGCCCAGATCAGGGGCGCCGGCTAATCTATGGTTGTGGGCCTCCTCTCACGGAGCGCCATATAAAAGGGGAGTCGCACGGGCACGCAAACTAACGTTTGCGTGCGCTCGGACTCCCCACAAACCCTAGAGTCCCTCCGATCCGGAAAGGTGCTGAAGTGGGGGGAATCGTTCGCCGCCACTGCCACCATCCACACCGTCGCCATGGCCACGTCGAACTCCAAGTCCAGCGAAGGTATGGGGCTCTATCCCTCCTCTCTCTCTCCCGTTTCTTCTCCCGAAGAGCACACTATTTATTTCTATGAACTAGAGATCAACCCCTAGATTGGTTCCTAGCGTTCCTAGAAATCTAACATTGGTATCAGAGCTAGACCTAGGAGCAGATCTAGGCGGGCTAGGAAGAAGAAAGAGGAAGGGGACCTCAGATCCCCGAAGAGAAGCTCAAGTTGAGACACAAACAAATTAAAATGAAAAACCCAAACCTCTACCACCGCTGGTCGTCGTCGACGCCGCGCAGGAAGCCCTTCACCGACGCGCGCGGGTAGTCGACCACCACCGCCGGCCATCGCCGACGCGCGCGGGGAGTTGACCGTCGTCACCGGTCGTCGCCGACGCGTGCGGGAAGGCGACCGCCGGTCTGTTGGGGGGACAGAGACCGTCGGCCGCCGCGGGAAAACCAGGAAGACGGCTTCACACTTCATTTGCAGAATGTTCTCTATGTACCCTCTTTGAGTAGAAATTTGATTTTCGTTTCATGTTTAATGGATGATGGATATAATTGCTATTTTGATCAAGAACTATGTTCAATTATATTCAATAATAAGTGTGTTGGTCTTGCCTTCCGACAAGACAAACTTTATATGTTGTCTAAACATGAGAATGTGAATATTGTATGCAATGAAGAGAATGTTGTGTGAAATAGTGTGTCTTCCTCGTCTACGAATGTAAGAAATAAGCGCAAACGATGCAACGATGAAACATCTGCGAAATTGTGGCATTTAGGCCACATTTTGAAGGGGAGTATTGAACGATTAATTAAAGAAGAAATTTTGCATCCTTTAGATTTTAAGGATTCAGAATATTGCATCGATTGTATTAAAGGAAAGTATGTTAAACAAATAAAGAAAGGAGCCATACGAAGTCTAGCAAAATTGGAAATCATACACACAGATATTTGTGGTCCTTTTCCAATTAAGACCGTGGATGGTTATGAATTATGATTCATTTATAACATTCACATATGATTATTCACGCTATGGCTATATTTATCCAAATAAATAACGATCAAAAGCGTTGGATAAATTTAAGATATTCAAGGCTGAAATAGAAAATCAGCATGATCTATAGATTAAGGTAGTAAGATCCAACTGTGGAGGAGAGTACTATGGTCGGCATACCCCTTGTGGCCAAATACCTGGACCTTTTGCAAGGTTTCTATAGGAAAATGGCATAGTAGCCCAGTATTCAACTCCAGGTGAGCCTCAGCAAAACGGAGTGGCTGAAAGACGTAACCGTACTCTAATGATATGGTCCAAAGTATGTTAAGCCACTCAAAGAGAAGGAATATATTATAATGAAACATTTTCTCCGGTGTCATGCAAAGATTCCTTTAGAATCATAATGGCACTGGTGGCACATTATGATCTAGAGTTATATCAAATGGATGTAAAGATGGCATTCCTTAACGGGGATTTATATGAGAATGTCTACATAGCACAACCTAAGGGTTTTGTTGTGGAAGGAAAAGAACGAGTGGGATGTCATACGAAGAAATCCATTTATGGATTAAAACAGGCCTCCAGACAGCAGTATTTGAACTTTGATGAAACAATAAATAGTTTTGGGTTTAATAAAAATGAGGAGGATAATTGCGTTTAGGCAAAGTTCAGAAATGGGAAATTTATCTTCCTTATCCTATATGTAGATAAAATCTTACTCGCTAGAATGTTGATATGACAGATCTCGGTGAAGCCTCATTCTTTCTAGGAATAGAAATTCACCAAGATAGAAGAAAATGGGTCTTAGGGCTATCGCAAAAAGCATATCTGGAAAAGATGCTAAAGAAATACAGAATGCATGTAAGGAAGCCTACACCTGCTCTTATAGTCAAGGGAGATAGATTTGGGAAATTTCAATGTCCCAGGAACTAATATGAGATCGATCAAATGAAAGCGGTTCTATATGCTTCAGTTGTCGGAAGCTTGCAATATGCTCAAGTATGTACGCGCCCTGACTTAGCTTTTGTCACCAGAATACTTGGTAGATATCAGGAAAATCCAAGAATAGATCACTGGAGAATGGTAAGAAAGCTTTGCGTTATGTGCAAGGTACAAAAGGCCTCATGCTAACGTACAGAAGATCTGATTCCCTAGAGATAAAAGGGTATTCAGATTCAGATTTTGCGGGAGATGTAGATGATAGAAAGTCCACATCAGGTTATATATTCACTCTCGCAAAAGTAGCCATTACGTGGAAAAGCTCCAAGCAAACCGTCATAGCATCATCCACGATGTATGTCGAGTTTATAGCTAGTTATGAGGCCACGGGACAGGCAAAATGGTTAAATAAATTTGTACCCAGGTTGAAAGTGGTCGATATCATTCAAAGGCCACTCAAGATGCACCGGGACAATGAGCCAGCAGTGTTTTATGCTCATAACAATAAGTCAAGTGGTGCTGGCAAACACATTGACATAAAGTTTTATGTTGTGAAAGAGAAAATCCAGGATCATACCATTAGTCTCGAGCTTGTAAGAACAAAGGAAATGTTAGCGGATCCGCTTACGAAAGTCTTACCGCCCAGTGTGTTCAGAGAACACTTAGCCGGCATGGGTTTACAGGAAAGCCTATGATTATTGGATTACAAAAGGGCCTAGTGTTTATTTTGAAATAGAGAGGTGCATTATAGTCGTTGCGTCTGATAGTTCAGTGGTGATTGTCATGATGAAGCGTGCTCTATGCATCAATCTATTTAGAAATAAATATTAAGTAAGCGAATTAAGTAAGGTGTAGATCAAAGGGGGGACTGTTAGTTAGAGATCTCCGGGGGAATTGGGAGATCGGTCTCCCGATTCCCCACTCCACCTAACACGCCCCGATCGGGTACGCCGGCCAATCCATGGTTGTGGGCCCCTCTCACGCAGCGCCATATAAAGGGGGAGTCACCGGGCACGCAAACTAACGTTTGCGTGCGCTCGGACTAGCCACAAACCCTAGAGTCCCTTCGATCCGAGAAGGCACTGAAGTGTTGGGAACCGCTCGCCGCCACCCCCGCCATCCACACCGTCGCCATGGATGCGTCGAGCTCCAAGTCCGGCGAAGGTATGGGGCTCTATCCCTCTCTCTCTCTCCCGTTTCTTCTCCCGAAGAACATACTATCTATTTCTATGAACTAGAGATCAACCCCTAGATTAGTTCCTAGCGTTCCTAGAAATCTAACAGTTTCAACTCTGTTCCACTGTACTTGCCAGTTCATCATTTTTTCAAGCTTTAGGCCCAACTGCAATCAGCATGGCCATTCTACCTGCGATAGGAAAAGGTACATCAAAGATCCTTCTTGTTATCGGATTATAAAATCATCTCCGATCGTAAAACCAGATATATGTCATCCTTCATCTTCAAAACCGGGTCATTTTGAATCCGGTTTTAACCCGAGTTTATCTGATGTGGCAGCTGAGGCAACGCATGACCCACGTGAACCCCACACGTCAACCTCTTCTTCCCCTCCCCTCTCCACCTCTCTTCCTCGGCGACCGACGGAGAGGAGTTGGGCGGCAGGCGAGGGACGATGCACATGCGCGCGACTCACCGGGACGAGGAGGGCAAGAAGGTGACGGGGAAGGTGGCGGTCTAGAGACGCAGCACCCTGACACGGCTGAGCACTTCGAGCGGAAGCTGGACCAACATGGGTTGCACCGCATGGAGCGCCACCCAGCTGATGACTCCCGTGGCATCGGCACGCCACCGCCTAAGTATGGCCACGACGGCAAGTTCACCTAGGAGGCCCCCAATGGGCTTGCTGGCTGGGTGGAAGCGCCGGGCGCTGCGGATGGACAACCAAGTTCATCCTCACCACGGGGTTCGTCCACATGCTGCACGTTGCCGAGCACGCGCTCTCCAGCCCCTGCCTCTCTGCGCTACCGTGGTGGAGCTTCCCTTTCCCCGGGTTCGTTGCCATGTCCGCCGCGCTCGCCACGCTCGTGCTCGACTTCCTTGCCACCAGGTTCTACGAGGGCAAGCACAGGGCCGAGACATAGCGCGTCAAGGCCGCCGCTGCCGCTCTTCTCCCTGCCGGCCATCGGTCACACCACGCGCCTCCAGTTCTCCCCTGCCACCGTCCGTCTTCGACATCGAGCGCCGACGCTGCTCTTCTCCCCTAGAGGCCATAGACCACACCGCGCGCCTTCGTTTCTCTCCTGGTCGCCGCTCGCCTCTGGTTCTCCCCGCCCGTCGTCGGCCGTGCTCCTCCCCACCACCGGTCACCAAGAAGGGGAGAACGCAGGAGAGAGGAAGAAAGGTCGAGAGAGAGAGGAGAGGAAGTAGTCACGAACACATGGGTCCTATATGGATCCCACACTGACTTAGCTACCAGACAAAACATGAGATAAAACCACCTAAGGATCTACGATCCGGCTTTATAAGATTTAGGGGACGATTTTGTAATCCATCTTCGATGTACTTTTCCCCCTGCGATATGTTCGGTCCAAAAAGCCAATTAAACCACGTCAGTTCGGTCGAAAATGCCCAAAAAGCCCATTTAAACAACGTCAGTTCGGTCCAAAACGCCCAAAATCTCCACTCAGCTCTCCCATGGGCCGTGGTCCAGTCCATTAGTCCACCACCCCTAAAACCTCCGTTCAGCTCTAACCTAAATCGGACGGACAGGAATCGCTCGCCATGAGATCCACCGGCTCACGCAGATCCGCCCCCTCGGCTATAAGACCCACCACATCTTAACGTGCCTCTCCTCTAGTCGCACTGCGCCTCCCCCTCGTCTCGCCGCCGCCGCCGCCGCCGCCGTCGCAGCAGCAGAAGCAGCCGCCTCCTCCCGCGGAAATGGTAGGGAGATGTAGCGAAAAATCCTGCTCATCGTCTCGTCTGTGTGGGGTATGTGGGTTGGTGTGCTGATGCGCGCGTTGTTATTGTGCTTTATGTTGTGCAGCCGTTCAAGAGGTTCGTGGAGATCGGGCGGGTGGCCCTGGTGAAATACGGCAAGGACTACGGCCGCCTCGTCGTCATCGTCGATGTCGTCGACCAGAACAGGGTGAGTTGACATATATCTGTCTCCCTCCCTCTGGTCGTTGCTGGTCCTGAGTTACTCTCAGGAGAAGTTAATATGCCTTGTTTCGTGCGCAATGTTTGCTTAGACTGAGGATTTAGCTGTTAAGTGATCGGGCCTTATGCTTTTAGACCTTGTTACACTCGGTGGTTAGCATTGTGTGTTGAAATGATTGGTTTTTTAGGATACAGTGATTCAGCCTGCTAGCTTATGGGCTATCCTAATGGCAGTTTTATTAGAAAGATGTTTGCATGTTTTTACGGACATGTTATGGCTGTATGGATGTGGAAGGACTAGTTTTAAGCTCAGAATTTGGGGTTAGGTTTGGTCATAATTCTCCTTCTCCTTGGGCAGTACCTCCTAACATCTATGATGACCTTTTTATCGATTAACAATCTGAACTTTGTAAATGGAAAAAGGGTGCTCGGATTGTTTTCCTTCCATCTTTTCAACTAAAACAGTAGCTCATGTATCAGTGTATCACTGTCTTTTTGCCCCCGCTTGATTTATGTTTTATTGTAATTTTGCTCACAATCGTTTCTGAAATGTTTGATTATAGTTTTTATTGATTATTTCAAATATGTTCACATGACAATTTTTTAGTTGTTGCTTTTGGCTAGTTTTCCTTTAGTAATAATGATGCTTATATGTTCCCTTGTGAAGTTTTATGATATGCATTTGGATTATAGTTATATTTTCTGCAACAATTGGCCTGTAAAAATATGGATTAATTATGTCTGCCCACTATCTTTCCCAAAGAAAGTACTAATAGTCACTTGTCAATATGACCTCTCTAAGTATCAACATAATCTTGATTACCTCATAGTTTGATTAGTAAAGTATGTCTAACTGCATCTCTCTAGACTTGGTCATTATACATATACTATATGTTTGGAGATTTAAGTGGTAGATGCGTTTATTTTTTGTGATTTCAGGCACTTGTGGATGCCCCTGATATGGTCCGCTGCCAGATAAACTTCAAGCGGCTTTCTCTGACTGACATTAAGATTGACATCAAGCGTGTCCCTAAGAAGACTACCTTGATTAAGGCAATGGAGGAAGCTGGTGATGAACTATTCCTTGACTATGAACCTTGCTGTGAAGTGCAGTTTTAATCGAATGACATCCTGATTACAGATGTGAAGAACAAGTGGGAGAATAGCTCATGGGGCAAGAAGCTGATTGTCCAGAAGAGGAGAGCATCGCTCAATGACTTTGACAGGTTCAAGGTTATGTTGGCGAAGATCAAGGTGATACTCAGCTCTACTAGTACATTTATTGAAAGGTTTTGTTCATACACCCTCTAATATTCTGATTCTGATTGGCATATGAACAGCGTGGTGGCGCTATCAGACAGGAGCTTGCTAAGCTTAAGAAGGAGGTTGCTGCTTAGATCATTTTTGTGGTTGACCAGTTGAGATTTTGATCAATGATGTTTGATGTCCCTAAATCTGAAATGTTGTGCCAGCCACTGTTATTGGGATCTCATGAAAATTTGAGTTTTGAACTTGCTGTGTTTAGACCTTGTGCCACAAATTCTATTCAGAATCTAAGATAGTATGCCGTGTTTAGATCGGTCGAATCCCCCCTTCATAACGCAAATTCATCATAATCAATTACCACAATGCCACTGTTATTCTGCTTTTTTTCAATGCCTTTACCGCAACCAACCCTCACCAAAAATGACTTACACTTTTCTTATAGTTAACTTTCACTTTTTGAAAAGTCAACTTTCTTATGTTTGACCAAATGTATGGATTAACCATGCAACATTTACAAATTTCATTAAATGTAATATAATATTGAATGTATTTTAATGTTATGTTTATTTTATTTTGAAAATATTGCTATTTTTTTCTAGAAATTTAGTTAAACGTAAAAGGGTTTGATTAGGGAAAAAGTTAAAGCGCTTTGTAATATTTGTAGTATAAAACGGAGGAAGTACTGTCATTGTTTTCGAAAAACATAAGATGGTTCGAATCGACAGAAGCAAGCTTTGCCTTAGCGTATTACGAAACTAATCAACTTGAACTGAGTATCGAAGATGTTATCCAGCAATTTCCTCGTTGGACTGGGCTGGGAATTTCCTCTTTGGGACGGCTGGGGCCTGCAGGTGAGCCGGGCTGGTGCCCCCACAAAATGGTGGGGCCGGGGGAGGAAATTGACCCCGGAGAATCAGGGTACGAGTAACTAGCAAAATAGTAATAGTAATAAAAAAAAGCTTATTTAGCCTATTTAGGTAGAGGACTATATAAGCTTAACCCTAATTTTTCCTACCCCAATCATCTAGCCGCCACTCTTTGCTTCTTTCCTAGCTATTACTCTTTGCCTTATCACTGACACCACTCGGTGTCGCATGATCATGACCCCTAGCCAGCATCACCGTCGACTGTCGTCGTGTTGTCATCCAGTTGACACCGCCTCATCATCACGTTGTCATCCAGTCGATGTCACCCCCAGCCTGCGTCGCCTCATCCAGCCATTGTCTAGATCTTCTCGACTTTGGAGATTTCTATTTGCTACAAGCTTACCTTAGAGATTGCTTGTGTTTTGTTATTTTACCGGTGATTTTGATATCAACTCAACTAGTAACATGGTTGCATGTATGTGTGATGAATTCGTTGCTATTCCAAAATCCGTGTTGTTCATTGTGTTGTGCTGATTTAAGTCGAACGCGGCGACCCGGTCGGGCGGGGGGCTGATTTTGCCCTGCTCATCCGTCCGGGGCCAAGGTCGGGGATACCCGCAGGGGAATAGGGTGGGGACATTCCAGCCCAACCCCTCCCCCCGCCCTGTTACCACCCCTACCATTAGCTGTAAACATAACTGAAACCAAGATGGAGTTCAGCTACGAATGAACTCCCTCCGATATATCATACCCAACAATTTCTCTGCATGCTCTATCGACATCTCCAAATTTATCCGTCTTGCGTATTAGTTGCTTGCCTTGAATCCTAGCTATCTGTCCTGACGTCGAACCAGAATGCAGCGACACCCATGCAATGCTTCTGCTGTGGTCATCTCCGGCTAGCATGTTGTTATGATGGTGGCGTTAGTGGTGCCCTTGTTCAATTCTTGGATAAATTTGATTCATGTTGTTGCAAATTTATCATATTAGAAAAAAAATACCATTTCTATTTGTGAAACCAACTGTGTACCGCTGATTTTTTTTAAAATTCGAACATGCTACCGGCGTCTAGTTTTCTGTCAACTCATCTAAGCTCTCTCCCTCTTCCTCTTCTTCTCTTCGACAAGCGGCGATGTGAGTGGCGATGGGACCGCGAGCGATGAGGCGTTCTTTTTGGCCCACTCGGGGTAGTCACCATCTTTGAAAAAACCGTCGCGGCGTGTATAATGACGAAAAGTTCGGCAGAGGGTTCAGATTTGGACATGCGGAATATCCAGTTGAATAGCGCGGTAACGCACTTGGGCTTATCTAGGGAAGCTCGTCCTTCGAATTTTGACATGACTCGGGGTGATATAGGGAACCAAAGCCTGGCGTCGAAATAGGCAAAGAAGACCATAGACTTGTCATCTCAAGGATGCGGCACATCGTGGTGGACGAGCAATGACCCCTGGCATTCGGCGATGTAGCCTTTCACCACAAGCTCTATGATGCTCTCATCCTAAAAAAGGGACTTCCCCAAGATAAAGGTCCAATCTTTGCCAAAGGCACTAGGGTTCGTGTAAGAAGTCATAGTCGTGGCAAGCTTGCTTGGACCAATCTCAAGAAAGCATACGGTGAAGACGACACAGGGGCCGAGGCAGGTGACAGTTGGAGGCCAGCGAACACAAAAAAGCGAGAGTGCAGGAGAGAAAAGGAGCAAACCCTAAAAATGACCGGGAAGGGGATAAGTGAACCATGGAGGTGGCCTTTATAGGCTTGAGGCAACCCAAGCATGCCAATCGCGGTGCGATGTGTGGCCAACTGGTGCAGGGAACAAAGGGGCACTACCCAATAGTCCCGTTCTCAGGCTACAAAAAGACGTGCGCCACTAAAATGATAGTGGTGACATCGAAAGGAATGTGCATATAACCAATGGCAAAGCAAAGATAAGCGCAGAGACTCACACATTCACCATTTCACAACAGTTACCCAAAGCACGAGCTGATTTTAACTTTTTATTTTACTTCGTCAGAGGACCACGGATGAAGGCGGCGGCTCACACATCATACCTTGCCAGGAATATGACACGGTCTTGGCTGAGGCCTCAACTCATCCTTTTGTTCGTGAGGGGCTTGTTCGAGGCAGGTCATGAGGCCCTTTGGTTGGGCTGCCGAAGCAAACAAACCCATATCAAGACAAAACCGGATGAAGCAAGGTGAAGTTCAGGAAGCCTGATGGGGGCGACGAAGCTGGAGGAAGTATACGCCAAAGAGTGGCGAAGTATGGTGAGTTGGCGAAGCCCGACACAGCAAAGTCGAGCCGAAGGAAGCGTCGTGCAGTGCACACGAACAATGAGCCAAAGGAGGACAACCTAGAAGCTTGCCCCCAGTGGAGGGCCGACCAGTAATACCCCCAATATAACCCATGAAGGCCAAATAAGCTGAACAGAGTGTAAAACAGTAAAAGGGCACAAATGTCCTATTAAGGGGACAAGCATGTAATAGCCTGTGTAAGACAACCCTTATGGTTAGTTATCAAGGATGTCAAATTATAAATAGACCTCATGGGGCATGATGTAAGGCAGATTCCAAAAAAAGATCAATATACTACTTTAAAACATTTTACATTTTTGTCCATACTTTAAGGATAAGGGTTTGTCTTCCATCATCAAATAATAAAAGTTTAAATTTGACCTATACAAGTAGATACAATTGTATATATGTGGAGTGATATATATTGATATATCTGATCATTTTTTATTATTTTTTGTATTTTTTTAAGTGAGGGATGATAACCCACCTCCCAACCACATGTATATGAATAGTATTTGTATAGGTGTAAAACTAAATAATTAAAAAAATAGCATTTGTACATGTGTAACACTATGTAATCTTGAAATAAATAGTGAAAAGAGATATTTTCAAGATACTTTTGTATTGATATAGTCTACATGTCTATACTAGCAATAACCACATATGAATGTAGGAATATAATTTATATTGGACGCCCATGCATCTCTTTTCAAAACAAAAATTAGCGTTGAAAGTTTACAAATTGCTATGAAAGAACGAGTACAAATAAAAAATTATCATATATCTATTTTAAAATTATTACTCTTATTATATTTTTTTTATAAATGTAACCATTTTGTGTTTGGACAAACATATTGAGTACATAAATAAACTACTCCGTACTATTCACAATCAAGTGATATAAATGATATACATTACTCCATCACGGTACTTAAAAATTTGACTAGAAAATTCAGTATGGTCGCAAATTAGCATAAAAGCAAACGAAGATAGTTTATAATTTACATTGCAAATTTTTTTGAAAAATAATGTCCAACCCAAAGTGTCGAACAAACCATAAGGTTTTTTATTTTAAATAAAATCAAAACAAAAAATAAATAAATTTTGCACTTTATTTATTCCATTGTTATGTTTGGATAATAAACTTTATTATTGTAAATATTTCAAACTACCATGGAAGTTTATTTAAGATTTTTCTAAGTAGCTATACATTGGTAAGGAAACACTTAATTATATTAGGGAAATTAAAAGAAACACTTAATTATTAGGAAAAAACATCAACCCTACTTTTACTTCTTACCATCTATATTTCAAACCAAATTTTATAGGAGTTGAATAGTTTTATTTTTGCATTTAAAATAAAGGCTTCATATAATCCTCTAAATTCATTCTGGGTTTGGCACATGAAGGCTAGTACCAAACCACTTGATACAATCTAATATACTTTCTTCATACACCAAAAATAAGGTAAACATAAATGATTCGGTTAAAGTCAAATCCAACCTAAGCCTGATATTTTTTAATACAAGTTAACACTTATATTATAAATTAGTGTATATTCTATTACATAAAATGAGGAACCGAATAAATTTGAAAATCTAAACTCGTTCCTATGTGAGATATGTTATAAAACGAGGAACCGAATAAATTTGAAAATCTAAGCTCATTCCTATGTGAGATATGGTGATCCTGTAGATAGGAAACCTATTAGGGTGGACTATATGAAACCAAAAAAATTTTTAGTGAAATTTAGTGTAAAAGTAAAAATGTATGTAGATGCAACACCATTAGTTGCCGATAGCAGATTTAGAGTAAAACACCTTGCTAGTTGGCGAGCAAGTTGTTGATCATTTACATATAGTGATCCGCCCGTAGTGTTGTTTTTCTTAGCATAATTATCATATAGCTCTTCTAGTATAAAATTACTAGAAAGAAAAAACTATACTGCAAAATTCGGAATTCACAGTGTACACATTGAAACAATTAAGTTTTTCTTAAAAAAAAAAGTCTCTTCTACTCTAGAAAGGAGAGTTTCGTCACCACATATACCATGCATCACACAACTTCCGAATCCTCCGAAAAATCAACACAAGTCCATACTCCCTTTGTCAATTCCTTCCAAAAAAATCTACACAAAATTCATATTCCCTTTGTCTAAAAAGATAATAATTTTTAAGGATAAATATGAATAGACAGTTGCTTAAATTTATAGGTTAGATTTTTTTTAACAAAGGAGTATGATGTACAAACTTGTCTAGTGTGTGTAAACCAAGTATAGAACAATATATTATGATTAATCATGTTGAGTTAGACAACAATTAGAATGTCAAACGCATACTTGAGGACGGTATTAGACACGTTATATATGCAAACAACCTTTATACACATATGATATTTTTTCCTTCAATTGTTTTCCTTTCCGTTGCATCCTTGTTCTATATATATATATATATTATATACATCTTATATGTACCATGCGTATGACTTATACGTTTAATTGAGCACATACATATTTACGTGGTATCCTCTTGATATGCAAGCCTACGTGGCATCCTAATCAGCGTCCAACTCAGTGAGATTAATCACTGAGTTTGTGCACACGCATCAGATTAGTTTGTGCACCAAAAATGACCGTTTACAAGTCTATTTACTAAAGTGCACCCATATCGCAAGTTCGTGTACCAACAGTGTAATTTACTCTAGTAAATTAATACTCAATTATAAAATAACGATCCATCCTATACTCCAAGCCACCAAATCCAAGGTAGAGGAGAGACAAAGCAAAGAAAAGGAAGCCATCGTCGATCGTTGCAAACGTTATCTACAGTGCTTGCTATAGTTGAGTTGAAGATGTTTTGAGCAGGGAGCTGACTGTGTTATAACCCTTGTCCTTAAGAGACGTATTTTTGGATGTGTGCAGTGTCATAGTGGTGTTTGCCTGTGTAATTGAGAAAATACAAAAGGATGTGTTCCAAAAACATCACAGTAAAAGTAAAAGCTAGAAAAGAAAAACACTTGCTTGAACTAATATCAAGGACACTTAAGTGAATGAATTTTTTTGAACATTCCAATTCTATGAAAAATAACCCCCTGAAGGCCTAACACCGTTTGATTCATTGACAAGAAGTGCTGCCCTACAAGATGATGTTGCCTCATGTTCTAGCTCCAATGCCGCGCACGAGATAAGCGATTTGCACCCCGGTGAGATGACTTCAACATCGACGTGCACAGCGTCGTCGGTGGGCTTCTCCTTCTCCATGAGTTTAGCCAACTCCTTCGGTGTGCCCACGCCTCCGCTCGCCGTGGCAATGGCTACCTCCGCGGCACGTTTGGGCAGCACACACAGGTCCAGCACGCGATCGCCAGTGAAAGGGACACCGCCTGCGTACAGGACAACCGCTCCGCCACCCAGGCAGACCTCGGATCGATAGCGGAGATAGTCAATCCTCATGGTCAGGTTGAGCTCCTGGGGGACGCGTTCCTCAAGGTTGGAGAAGCCATCGATGGTGACAGAGAGTTCTATTGGATGACAACATATCAACGCCAGAAAGCACCGTGCAAGAATCCAAAAGAACAAGGCGAGTAGCGCCACCACGGTGCAGGCTACCACGAAGCTTGCGAGTTCTAGGGCCATACGCAGCCACTTCTTCACAAACACGTTGCAGTGATCGTCGTCGCCCACGACAATTAGGAGCCTTTCATCCATGATTGTTGATTGATCCAAGCAATTGATGTGTAGGCCTACAAGCGTGGCTACTACGGAGGCAGGAGTGAGTGAAGATTCTCTACATAATATTACTACCATTACAGCCACTGACATGTGGGTTCCACCCTCATATACCTTACATGCCAGTCTTTGTAATGATAATACCATTATGATAAAGGATGTGAACCTGATAGAAAGTATATGACCGTGGCCCGTATACCAAAGATTATGTGTGCTGACACGTAATAGCATAGAGTTTGAGTTGGACTTTAGTATTTTTTAAGGGTTGTTCAAGTTTGATCATAAATATACCGCAAAGCATTGAAATGAAGACTATAAATTGGAATCTAATTTGAGCCTCTGCATCCTTAATTAGTTTGTGGGAGATGCGCACGAATGTATTCTTCTAGAAAAAGAAACATCTCCTAAATTGCGCTGCTCTAATCAATTGGGCTCCCCTAATTTCGATCTACCGCGTCAACTGCCAGTACGGAGGATGAGTCTAGAGGACTAAAGTGAGGGATATATAGCTAGCTAGTAACAGCCGTAACCGATTCGTTTTTCTCCGTTTTCGCAGTTGTTTTCAGCTCCTAGGAGAGGTTTACACGTGTTTGGTAACTTCGCAAAAAGCTCATCGAGTTTGCACGGAATATCGCATATTTCCTCCAAACAACTGACACCTCGTTGTGGTTTATACATAAAACCCCTCGTATTTCAGGAAAATAGAACGCGAAGAAGAGAAAATTTCGCTTATAGGGGTAGCGCTGTAAACATGAAAAACACAGATTTTATTCCGAAAAACAACCACATCTATCCCCCCACCCTAACCCTAATCCAGTCGTTCCCCACCGCGCCCACCCGCGTCCCGTGCCGCCGTCGGCCCGGGCCGGGGCTGCCGCCGCCACCACCCGTCCTCCCCCCTCCGCCGTCGTCCGCCCTCCCCCTCCGTCGCCGTGCGCCATCCCTTGCCTCCGCCGTCGTCGACCGCTATCCCCCGCCCCCGCCGTGCGCCCTCCCTCCGCCGCCGTTGTCGTCGACTGCCTTCCCCCGACCCCGCCACGTCGCCAGGGGAGGCCTAGATCCGCCGCGCCCGCAAGGCGCTCACTGATCAGCAGCGGCGGGAGCTCCATCTCCGGTTCCGGCTCCCATCTCAGGTCACTCTCCTGGAGCGTCTCCCGCACCTGGTCCGTCGCGCGCCAGCTGCAGGCCATCGGGGGAGGCCTCACGGTGCCCCGCGTGCATGACATCGCCGCCACCGGAGGCCTCGCTTCCGCCGTCTACACCATGGCCGTCGTGCTGTTCGTTGTCGCCTGGGCGCTCGTGGCAGCAATCCCATGCCAGGACCGTGGCCTCCAGGCGCACCTGATAGCGGTGCTCAGGACCTTCCCCTGGGCCGGCCCCGTCATGGCAAACTTCGACCGCATCCTCGACGAGTCCAAGAAGAAGGACCGCAAGCACACATGCGCCCTGCTCAAGGAGATCCACCACCACCAGATCGAGCGTTGCTAGCGGTAGCTCATGGATGTCACTGACGCTGCAGAGTCCCCTTGGCCAAGGAGAAGGATTCTGAGGTGCAGGAGGCCGCACAGGAGCTGCTGCAAGTTTGTGAGTCACTCAAGGATGGCCTGGACCCTCTTGAGCGCTAGGTGCGGGAGATGTTCCACAGAGTTGTGCGCACCCGAACAGAAATTCTTGACTGCCTGAGCAGGCCGCACAACGCCGGGTGAAGAGGCATCGCGTCATTGCTTCATCCAACTTTGTGTGAAATGCAGCCGCTCCACCGATCGCGGAACGAGGCATATACATATACACGTGTCTGCATGAAGGCTAGCTTGTCCTTAGTTATGATAAAATTAACTTATTTCTTTTACTTTTTTTTTTCCTTTGTGTCTTGTGAATCCTTACTTGAGCAGTTCTTCGTACTAATGATCTAATATCATTTATTCCAAACAAGTGATATCACCGGGCGCCGCCCTGGCGCCCTCGTCAGCGAATCCGGCCACCTGGGGAAGGAGAGTGTAGTAAGATAAATCAATAGTGAGTGCCACTATATACTGCAAATTTCCACTATGTACATTGATATTATTGGTACGCTGACAAACAAATCAATAGTGAGTGCCAATGTATTCTTCCAGATAAACATCATGGCCAATGTTCTTGTGCTAGGAATGTCGTTTCTGTTTATAACTGGTACAAATGTATCTATGCTTTGAGTTACAATGTTGTTTTTCTTTTGTTATGGCTGTTCTCTTCTTCTTTTTTTGACCAAGTATGGTTGTCTATGGATATCAGAATATTGCTTTTAAGGTGGTTTTTAATTAGTCAAAAAAGAATAGAGTTTTCCCTGTGCAAACTGTATTGTCATAACTCAGATGTGAAATCACTTGTTCCGCCTTCGCTGATGAACAGGTCATGAAAATGGATATATTGCAACTGGGGCCCTCTTCCAATCATGAGGTATGTATTTGTACTTGTTGCACATAGTATGCAAAGTCTGTAACATCACTGACCAACAATGAAACGGGACAAAAAAAAATCAACCTCAGTGCTAACTGCTGATGGTGATGCAAATCCTAGCCGCATCTGCTTTAATGGTTGGACAATGCTGCTAAACTGCATTTCATTGTGACCGAGACTAATTTTTTGTGACTCATTGACAGTGCTTGGTTCTGACCATGGAATGCAGCCGCAGTGCTCAGCATGGATAAACATCACTTCCTTGTATTCATTCTGTAGAGACAAATCATTGTTCAGAAACTAATTGTGTCCTGCAATCTTACGTTTTGTACATATGATATTTATTTGTTGAAATAAGAATTCAGATATACCAGCTGTGCTCCCTGTTTAGTTCAATACTATTTCTTTTATCGTGATATTGATTTGTACAAATTATGTATTTTAATACATAATACATGTTAACATACTGCAATAACATGTTCGCGCGCGGCGTCGCGGCGCAGGCACTTCTAGTATCATATATGTGTGTTCGCATTTGGAGTAGGTACATTCACGGTTAATTTCTTCTTTTTCTAATTTACTAGTAATAGTGCCCATGCAAGGTACGTGCCGCACTGTCATGATAAACATATAAACACAATCAACTTTTTTATGTTTACTCACGACGCGCATCACAAGAAACATATAAATGCAAAATTCAATATGGCACATACCTCTCTTTACACTATGCAAAGGGAGAACCAACAATAATACCAAATATACAATTTGTCAAATATACACTTTGTCACATCTTGGTAAATGTTTGAAAATCTCCAATAACAAATCTTGATAAATGTTTGGGAACGTCGAGCAATAGATCTGTCTATTTGACATTCAAACAACTCCACTGAACAACTCCACTGCGTAAAGTGTCTAATTGGATAAAAGGAAGTCCACAATCCATTATAGCTTCCTTGGTCACCTGGTTATGCTTGTGTGCATTGTTAATGTAGTATCATAATGTTCTATTCAAAATAATGGTGATGGAATCAATTTAGAAATATAACTTACTGTTGTATCAAAAATAAGATGAGGTTGCTGTTGAATCTCTTAGTTGAATAAACAAAGCAACTAGACATAGACACAGATCAACTTTTCTTCTCCCATCCCTGCAGCAACATCATCTTGGACAGGAAATTGTCTTGCATTTGGGAAATTGTATATATACAAGAATCCGTAATTTAGGATAAGAAGAGCATGCAATCTAAATATTTGAAAAATAAGTTCTCACTATTTATGATGGGATTAGATGGAGCCGTACCAAATTTTAATTCAGATAGCAGGGTTCTCAGCTTCCATTTAGGTGCATCTATATACTTTCAAAGTGCAATTTATAGAGGCAACATGATACATCCAAACAATCACTCGAGTGTTAAATAAACATGAAAACCATATCAACTATGGAACCGAATCATCTGAAAATGCTAAAAACCTAATAAAAGCATGTCACCATGATCTGAAACAGGAGCATAATACTATCCCTTGTTCTAATGCTGACATCAATATAGAACATAAGCTCACTTTTAGAC